>OY728132.1:696200845-706200845 GCA_963277665.1 Viscum album
CTATTATAACAAAAATTTACAAATCACCATGTATCTAAAATGTTTGGAATAAAAAACCTGTTTAATATAAATAGATATAAATGATATATCTCATTATGAGAAACACATGTAACCTTATCTGTATGATAGGATAAAAAATATCTCAAATTCATAAAAATATTATCTCAAATTTGTCATGACCCATCCTCGGGGCCCATGTTGTGACTACCCCAAGCCCGCCTTCTATAGGCCAGGGGCTGCCGACGAGCACCAAAGGCGTAATTCCTGATAAAAGGGAAGGCATTGCCTTTAGAAAGTAAAAAAACACAATAGAGTACGCAAGATGAAGTAAACACTAAGTAAACTAAGTACAAAAGTAAGTGGTGGAAAGTAAATGGGCCAGAATACAAACCCAACTGAAAGTAAAGTACAACAGAAAAGAAAGTACAACAGCAAAAAAGTAAAGCAGTAACTTCGAGCCGTCCTCTAGAAATCCCACATGAAGGGTGGGTACAAATAGTCTCCTCATCTCCTCGGGTCCAGTCGTCTGCTCTGTGTACGTCCCATCCAGTGATCCACCTCTAGGTACCATCTAGCTCCATGAGCTCCCACCTCGATCAGCACTGTCTGTCATCTGCATCCAACACAATGGAGTGCGGGCATATACCGTGTAGGGGTGAGTATATGATATTCAGTAGGGACCCCGAGACCCCCGAAGGTATCCAAGAATGCACGAAGGATAAGCCACAAACAAAATCTACAATCACGAAGCAACAACCAACTCTACTTAGGTATATGCCCATACATATACCTAAGTCATCAATTCCAGCTCAGCTCCAGCACACGATCCCAAGTACAACCCAGTCCACACAGAAAAACATAACCCATTCCACATAGGAAATCACAACCCAATCCACACAGGAAATCACAACCCAATCCACACGGGAAAGCACAACAATCATATCAATGATAATGATTGCAAGTCAAGACTCAGCTCACATAGGTATACTTATTGGTAAGGATATAGAGATGATCAGATGTAGCCACTGATTCATCTATGTTGTCATAACCACATAGGATACAAGACCAGCTAAGCTATCAGACCCACAAAGGATACAAGACCAGCTACTCTGCCGGACCCACATAGGATACAAGTACACTGTCAAATACTGCCGGACCCACATAGGATACAAGAACAGTATTCAAATACTGTCAGACACACATTGGATAAAAGAACAATAGTCATCACCATCGAACCCACGGAGGATTCCAGTATGGTCATCATCGCTGCCGAACCCACGAAGGATCCTAGTACAGTCGTCATCGTCGGTGCCATCACAGCCAGCTCTAGGGTTCCCGCACACAGCATGTTCGAATCTAGGAGGGTCCACTCCACAATCCAAGGGAGTCGATACATCAACTGTCACGAAGTACAGATTTGATGTATCGCAAAGTTCTTCCTCATTGAAAGGAACTCAACGCGACAGACGGTGCGTCAATCGGACGCCCAATCTGAGAGTTATTGGTTTACTCATCCCTTGGACCCGGTTGGTTTTTAAGTTAAAACTAACCTGATCGTACTCCATATATTTCAATACCTCAATCATAGTAATCCGAAAGAACTGTCTCACTAAGAGGAATCTAACAAAGTTGACGGTACGTCAATCGGACATCCAGAGCTCAAGTTATAAGTGTTTCCACTCCGAGGGCCCGGTTGGTTTCATGTTCAAACCAACCCGACCGTACCCAAAGTTCTCAGAAATTCTGATTTTAATATACTAAAATGTGTTTATCAATCCAATGATCTCTACACAATTGACGGTGCATCATTCGGAGGTCTGTAGCCCATGTTATGGGCGTTTGAATGGATCTGTCCAGAAACAGGGGGTTTGGGCCCGGTTCGACCCGGGCCAATACCCCCTCAGTCGGCCCGAATCAGGAGAACCAACCCGGGTCAGGGTCCAGCCCGTTAGGGCGCGGCCTAGCCCGGCTGGAGAGGCCTGGCCCAGCCGGCGCGGCCCGGCTAGAGAGGCCTGGCCCAGTCGGCGCGGCCCGACCCGACGTGGGGGTCCGGCCCAGCGCAGACGTCCCGGCCCGGCGCTGGCGGTCTGGCCCGGCACGGCCGGTCCCACCCGGTGTAGGCACTGCACGCTAAGCGGATGCGAAAGGGGAGAGGAAGATGCCCCCCTTGTTTTGAAATGGCGGCCCCCACGTGGAAGGGCCCGCCCTTTTCCAGCCGTCGGGGGTTACAACCCCCGGACTTCACGAATATGGCCGGTCGTAATAGTCGGCTGGTTGTGTCATGCGGGACCTGATGGTCCCGCCTCCTAAAGCGCCGGTGGCCGATGGAGTCTGGCCGCCCTCCTCTACACCACCGCAGCCTTAGGCCGCGGCCCTTGTCCGACTGGCAGGGCGCAACAACACTGCGCCCCTCCGTCGCGGCCCGCCCTTGGTCGCGACTTCTTTCGGCTTCACCGGCGTGACGCTATGGCGCCGCGCTCCTTCGTCGCGGCCCGCTCCGGCCACGATTTCTTCATTCCTGCGCGGTGCCGTTGCACCGTGCCACCTCCGTTCCAGGCCACGAAGAAATTCAACAAAAAAAGGGGAGTAGGTTCGGTCGTGTTGGTGCGGCCCGACCTCCTCCCATTATATTGATAACAAGCGGCCAAAATTAACAATGAACGTCGAAATAATCATGAACATGAAAACAAACCCTACCTCAATTCACGAAGGTTGATCATTTGACGAAGTAAGGGAATGCCCCACTGTTCTGTAGACGTTGTCACGGAATGACGGTGTTTCTTCGTCAATCGTCGAGAAGAAGGAAGTCGAGGTTGGCACCGGCGTTTTTCATGTTCTTCAACATAGAAGATGAAGATCTTCAAGACTTTGAGTATTCTCTCCCAAGTCTCCACACAACGAATCAACCATTAATAAAATAAGGCTTTTGCCTTATTTTATTACTTTTGCCAACACTTTTAAAATTTCAAAAGATGAAATTACATAATTAATTAATCTTGTGTTGTCAAAATTAATGGAGGAATAAGTTGGCATCATTAATGTGGAAGAGGAGTTAAGGGAAATTGAAGGGGTGGGGCTCCTATGGGCCCCACCTCAATAACATCCTAACAAGAGGATTTAGGTTCAATTGGATCCCACTCAACTCCCACACATGGGATTAAACCACTAAGATGTGAAATAAAATTGTAACACAATTTTTATTTCACATTAAACTTAATCCTTTTTTAAACAAATATTCCCGAGAAAACGCAACTCCAGAAAAGGTCTTCTTAAGCAATTACCGGTGCTGTGGTTTCATCAGTGACCTTGGATTTTGATTCCGATCACCGGTTCAAAAGTTAGAAAAACCCACTCATTCGTTCGCTGAACATACTTGAGCTAAACTTCGAAAATTGATTCCTGGCACACCGGGCCTCAGAATCAGGTGCCGTTAGAAACTGCGTACTCATAAAATCCCAAAAAATTTAAGAAAAAATTTTCCTTCAAATTTACGAGTCTTTACACTACTCCCACCTCAGGGATTTACATCCCTGTAAAGATACATCACAAACTAGGGAAACAAATGAGGGTACTGAGGATGCATCTGAGCCTCCCACTCCCATATACTCTCATGGAGGTTCCCGTGATGCCACCTGATGTGTACTAGAGGAATCAACCACCCACGTAGGACCCACTCCTGTCGATCCTCGATCTCCACCGTGACCTCCACAAAATTTGCATCGTCATCAATGTCCAGATCCCCATGGTCGATGATATGCATCGGGTCGTTCACGTATCTCCTTAGCTGAGATACGTGGAAGACGTTGTGCACCCGGTGCAACTGAGGTGGTAGAGCCAGGTGATATGCCACCTCACCTATCCTGCTGAGAACATGGAATAGTCTGATGAAGTATGGAGATAACTTGCCACCCCGGCCAAATCTTCATAATACATATCAAGGTGAGACCCATAAGAAAACATGGTCTCCATCCTCGAACTCTAGTGGTCTTCACCTCCTGTCAGCATAAGACTTTTGTCAGCTCTGAACTATCCTCATCCACTCCTGGATGACCTGGACCTTCTCTGTCATGGCCTAGACCATCTATGGTCCCACAAGTGCTGACTCCCTAGGGTCTATCCAGCATAGAGGTGATCATCAAGGTCGGTCGTACAATGCCCCGTATGGTGCCATCATGATGGTGGAGTGGTAGTTACTGTAGTATGAAGACTCCACCAATGGTTGGTGATCCTCCCAACAGTGACCAAAGTTGAGAACACATGAACGGAGCATGTCCTAAAGTGTTGAATGGTCCTCTCCATCTGGCCATCCGTATGAGGGTGAAAGGCGGTGCTCAGGTGTAGCTGCGTCCCAAATTCCTCCTGTAACCCCTTCCAAATCCGGGATGTAAAGTGAGCATCTCGATCAGAGACGATAGATGATGTCACACTATGAAGCCGTACGATCTTTTGAATGTATAAGCATCCCAAGATCTTTACCGAGCCCTGCTCTGTGATGGATAAGAAGTGGGCCGACTTGGTGAGTCGGTCGACAATCACCCAAATGGAGTCATGACCTCTGGAAGTACGTGGAAGCCCTATCATGAAATCCATAAATATCCCATCCCACTTCCACTCCGGGACCTCTAAGGGTTGTACCAAGCCTACTGGCAGGTGAGGCATCGAGAAACAAACACATCCACAACCTTCTTTATACCCGGCCACCAGTGCTGTCGTCTGAGATCCTGGTACATCTTCACTACCCCTGGATGTACCTCCAAAGGGGAAGTGTGAAACTCTCTCAGAAACTCCTCCTGTAATGTTGCTGGTACCATGGTATATCCTCTGAAAAGGATGATGTGATCTCCTCCTATAGAAAAACTATCAGGTTCCTATCCTGTGGAAATCTGTGCACGTCGCGTCTCACAGTCAACATCTCGAGGCTGTGCATCTCTGACCCGCTGAAGAAGTGGAGGTTTGACTGTGAGTGAATGAAGGAAGGCTGCCCCGTCTCTATCCACGAAGGATATCTGCAAAGTGGCTAACTACTTTGTCTCATGTCCAAGAAGTTGAATGCCTGTCCTCCTGCTGAGAGCATCAACTACTACATTCCCCTTCCCAGGAGTATAGACTATATCAAAGTCATTGTTCTGGAAGAACTCGATCCATCGCCGATGTCTCAGGTTCAAGTCCTTCTGCGAGAATATATACCTGAGAATCTGGTGGTCAGAATAGACCGTAAAGAGCTCACCCATCAGATAGTGCCACCACATCTTCCGGGTGAATACCACTGCTGCTAACTACAGGTTATGGGTAGCGTAGTTCTACTCATGTTTCCTCAACTGTCGTGATCAATAGGTGATCACTACTAGCTCCTGCATCAAGACACACCCGAGTCTGGTCCCTGATGCATCATAGTAGACTACGTACCCTACTTCCTCCTCTGGTAGCCTCAAGAGGGGCGCACTAGTCAATCTCAGTCTCTGCTCCTGGAAGATCTGCTGACATCTATCTGACCACACGAAGGGTCCCCCCTTCTTCGTCAAAGCTGAAAGTGGTGCTGCAACTCTAGAGAAGTCTGGAACAAATCTCCAAAACTACCCAGCCAAAACCTAGGAAACTTTGCAACTCTGTTACGCTCCTAGGTGGCTCCCAAGCTAGCACTGCCTCGATCTTCACAGGATCCACCGCAACTCCCGTCTCAGAGATGATGTGTCCCAAGAAGTGGACCTCACGTATCTAGAACTGACACTTAGAGAGCTTACCATAAAGATGGTGCTCTCGGAGTGTGTCCAGTACAACCCGCAAGTGGTAGGTGTGGTCCTCCTCAGTAGTCGAGTAAATAAATATGTCATCGATGAAGACCATGACAAATCGATCGAGGTAAGGATAGAAGATCATATTCATGAGACTCATGAACACTAATAGAGCATTGGTTACACAGAAAGGCATAACCATGAACTCATAGTGGCCATACCGACATCTAAAGGCCGTCTTTTGTAGATCCTCATCTCGAAATCTGAGCTGATGATAGCCTGACCTGAGGTCTATCTTCGAGAACCATCGTGCTCCCTTGAGCTGATCGAAGAGTTAGCTGATCCACAGAAGTGGATACTTTTTCTTTCACGATCACATGGTTCAGGCGACAGTAATCGACACACAGTCGCAAGCTCCCATCTTCCTTCTTGTCGAACAATATTGGGGAAGCCTAAGGTGAAACACTGGGTCGAATAAATCCCTTGGCCTGCAAGTCCTCTAGCTGTACCCGTAGCTCTCAAAGCTCAGCAGGAGCCATCTGCTATGTTGGATTAGATGTCGGGGTTGTCCCGGGGTACATGTCAATATAGAATTATACCTCACTACGAGGAGGTATTCTGGGAATGTCGTCAGGAAAAACGTTCGCATACGGATCCACCACAATAGGGAAACTCAGACTCCGCACGCCAACTGCTCCTAGGACGAGGCTATCCAACTGATGAGTGATCGGCTGTCCTCTCCTCTACGTGAGTCCATCCAGCACTACAAAGGCTCCCTTCTCACTGGTGAAGGTGAACCTGCTCCCATCGGTGCAGACACACCGCACCTTGCACCTAATATAGTCGATCTGAGCATGGACCGTAGATAACCAATCCATGACCAATATGACGTTGTAAGGCCTCAACGCAATTTCAATAAGATCCCATCCAAATATCTCACATCCTAGAGTAAGCTCACACTGCCAGAACCAGTGCGTAATCATCCAGTCTGCTCCCGTAGGATTCTCTAGCCGTAAGGATCGAGCCAACGGCTCCGTCGGAATCTCCTATCTCTGAACAAGGGCAGCGGCAATGAAAGAATGACTCGCTCATGTGTCTATAAGAACTGAATCAAGGGTCGAGTAGACACTGATAATACCTTGAATCATATCAGGTGCACCGTGGTCATAGGCCTCTGTTTCCTAAAGTTGAGCCTGCCTCTGTCCTCCAGCTCCCTGTGGTTGGGGTGGACCTCCTGGTAGCAGTGGTGGTAGAGTCTCAAAACGTCGTTCACCACCTGCCGCTCGGCCAGCTCCTCTGCCTCATCTGCCTGCTCCCTGTGGACCACTATGGTCTAACCTCTGCCTCTACTTGGGTGGTCCTTCAACCGTCTGCTGCTCCTCTGCATGGCGAGTTGAGATGTCATGAGCCATGTGGCCCTACCCGCCGCATGCATAGCACTGTCTGCTCCTCTTAAAGCTAGATCTGCGCCTTTTACCCGCTCCTCTGAGCCAGTATCCTGAGGTTGTCCACCTGATGGTTTGGTCCTCTTGGACCCATGTGAAATATGTCGACTGACAGCTACAGGAGACTCTGCTATGTGTCGCCCTGCAACAGGTCTCACTGATGGTGTAGGCTCAGCAAGAAAGATCTCTACAAGAAGGGCTCGCTCCAATACTCCTGCCTGTGTCGGAATACTGAGGGATATCATCGAAGCCCTGATCTCATGTCTCAGTCCCTACTCAAAGATCTGGGCCCGGAAGAATGGGTCTCATACCATGTCTGTGGAGTAGTGTGAGAGATCGGTAAATCTCACTGAGTACTAAGCTACTGTCATGCTGCCTTGCCGCAGTTGTAGTAGCTCTTGAATGTGCACCGCACGGAGGGTGGCTGGAACAAACTCCGTGTATAAGAGGCTCTTGAAGTCCGTCCAAAGTAAATATGCCTCGTCGTGCACCTAGAGCATCAGGCTCCACCATCTACCTGCTGCCGCATGCAGGAGACTCGCTGCATGGATCACCATGAGGTCAGTTGGTGTCCCCACTAACCTGAAAACTCATACAATAGCCTCTAGACAATCCTCAGCTACCTAAGGGTCCGTCTCCCCGCGGAACATGGGCAGTCTCTGACACTGAAACTCATGCAGTGCACTAAGGCGATGTGCACTCTCAGTGGTTGGGGATGGTGGCATCGGTGGCTCGGCGGGTAGAGGTATCGTCGGTGCCTCTACTGTAAAGGGGCCCTGCACCGAGGCCTCGTCACTCAGTGGGCTGCTGTCTCGCACAAAACATGGAACCCTAGCTGGCTGCCATCGTAGGGTCATCCTAAAAAGAAACAGGTGCGCCATGATCAATACAGTATACCTAGTGAGCTGACACAAAGTAATCACAAAGAAAACTTTTGAAACACACATGAAATCAATGTTTTCATGCATTGAGTCGGAAATCAGAAGTCAGGGTCCTGGTGTATGGATACGTCGGTCGCCGCACCAATAATGGACTCCCTGGACTGATAACCACACTCAATACCCTTAACACTATTACTTCACATAGAATAAAGATCAGAGACCTGAGTTCTGTGGTAGAATCGAACTCCTCTGATACCAATTTGTCACGACCCGTCCTCGGGCCCCGTGTCGTGACTACCCCAATCCTGCCTTGCATTGGCCAGGGGCAGGTGACTAGCACCAAAGGTGTAAATCCCGATAAAAGGGAAGGCATTGTCTTTAGAAAGTAAACAAACACCACAGAGTATGCAAGCTGAAGTAAACACTAAGTAAACTGAGTTCAAAAGTAAGTGGTGGAAAGTAAATGGGACAGAATACAAACCCAACTGAAAGTAAAGTACAACTGAAAAGAAAGTACAACAACAGAAAAGTAAAGCTGCAACTCCGAGTTTTCCTCTGGAAATCCCACCTGAAGGGTGGGTACAGATAGTCTCCTCATCTCCTGGGGTCCAGCCGTCCGCTCCGTGTACATCCCGTCCAGTGATCCACATCCAGGTACCGTCTAGCTACACGAGCTCCCACCTCGATCAGTGTTGTCTATCATATGCATCCAACACAACGTAGTGTGGGTATAACCCATGAAAAGGTGAGTATATTCTATTTAGTAGGGACCCCGATACCCCTGAAGGTCTCCCAGAATCTAGGAAGGATAAACCACAAATAAAAGATACAATCACGAAGCAACAACCAACTCTACTTAGGTATATGCCCACACATATACCTAAGTCATCAATTCCAGGTCAGCTCCAGCACATGAGCCCAAGTACAACCCAGTCCACACAGGAAAACATAACCCATTCCACATAGGAAATCACAACCCAATCCACATAGGAAAGCACAACCCAATCCACACAGGAAAGCACAACAATCATATCAATGATAATGATTGCAAGTCAAGACTCAGATCACATAGGTATACTTCTTCATAAGGAGATAGAGATGATCAGATGTAGCCATTGTAAGTTGTCAGACCCACATAGGATATAAGACCAACTAAGATATCGGACCCACAAAGGATACAAGACAAGCTACTCTGTCGAACCCATATAGGATACAAGTAGAGAGTCAAATACTGTCAGACCCAAATAGGATACAAGAACAGTCATCAAATACTGCCAGACCCACATAGGATACAAGAACACTAGTCATCACTGTCGACCACATGGAGGATTCCAGTATGGTCTTCATCCCTTCCGAACCCACGGAAGATCCTAGTACAATCGTCACCGTCGTCGCAGTCACAACTTGCTCTAGGATTCCCGCACACAGCACGCTCGAATCCAAGAGGGTCCACTCCATGAGCCAAGGGGGTTGACATGAACTGTCACGAAGTCCAGAGTTGATGTATCAAAAAGTTCTGCCTTGTTGAAGAGAACTCAACGCGACAGACGGCGTGTCAATCAGACGCCTGGTCTGAGAGTTATTGGCTTATTCGTCCTAGGGGCCCGGTTGGTTTTTAAGTTAAAACCAACCTGACCATACTCTAGCTACATCCAAACCTCAAGCAGAGTAATCCAAAATAACCGTCTCACTAAGATAAATCCAACAATGTTGACGGTACGTCAATCAGACATCCAGAGATCAAGTTATATGTGTTTTCACTCCGAGGCCCCGGTTGGTTTTGAGTTCGAACCAACCCGGATATACCCAAAGTTCTCCGAAATCCTGAGTGTAATATACTGAAACGACCGTAGTGATCCAAGGATCTCTATGCAATTGACGGTGCATCGTTCAGAGGTCTATAGCCCATGTTATGGGAGTTTGAACGGATCTGTCTGGAAACAGGGGTTTTAGGCCCGGTTTGACCCGGCCCAATACCCCCTAGGTCGGCCCAAATCTAGTCGACCCAATCGGGGTCCAGGTCTGGACCATTAGAGCATGGCCTAGCCCAGCTGGTGCGGCCTGGACCGGCGCGGGGGTACGGCGTAGCATGGGCGGCCCGGCCCGGTGTGGACGGTCCGGCCCGGCGCGGCCGGTCTCGCCTGGTGCGGTCGCTATGCGCTGAGCAGACGCGGAAGGGGGGAGGGAGCTACCCCCCTGTTTTGAAATAGTGACCCCCATCTGGAGGGGCCCTCCCTTTGCTAGCTGTTGGGGTTTACAACACCCGGACTTCCTGAATCCGGCCGACCGTAATGGTCGGCTGGTTGTGCCACGTGGGACCTGCTAGTCACGCATCCTGAAGTGTCGGCGGGCGACGGAGTCTGACCGCCCTCCTCTGCACCATCGCAGCCTTAGGTCATGGCCCTTGTCCGACCGGCAGGGCACAACGGCGTAGCACCCCTCCGCCGTGGCCCGCCCCGGCCGCGGCCCGCCTAGGTTGCGGCCCTCCATGGTGCTCCGACGCGGCCTGACGGCACCGCGCCCCTCCGCTGCAGCCCACCCTTGGCCACATCTTCTTCCAACTTCACCGGCGCAGCGTGACGGTGCCATGATCCTTCGTCGCAGCCCGCTCCAGCTGTGGTTTCCTCATTCCTGCGCGGTGTCATTACATCGCTCCGCCTCCGTTCCATGCCACGAAGAAATTCAACAGCAAAAGGGGGGGAGGTTCGGATGTATTCGTGCGGTCCAACCTCCTCTCGTTATATTGATAACAAGCGGCCAAAATTTACAATGAATGTTTAAATAATCATGAACGTGAAAAAAACCCCTACCTCGATTCACGAAGGTTGATCGTTTGACGAAGTAATGGAATGACCCACTATTCCGTAGATGTTGTCGCGGAATGACGGCATTGCTTCATCAAGCGTCGAGAAGAAGGAAGTTGAGGTTGGCACCAGCATTCTTCACATTCTTCAATGTAGAAGATGAAGACCTTCAAGACTTTGAGTATTCTCTCCCAATTCTTCACACAACGAAACAACCAATAATAAAATAAGTTTTTTGCCTTATTTTATTACTTTTTCCAACACTTTTAAAATTTCAAAAGTTGAAATTACTTAATTAATTAATCTTGTGTTGTCATAATTAATGGAGGAATAAGATGGGATAATTAATGTGGAAGAGGAGTTAAGGGAAATTGAAGGGGTGGGGATCGTGTGGGCCCCACCTCACTAATATCCTAACAAGAGGATTTAGGTTTAAGTGTATCCCACTCAACTCCCACACATGGGATTAAACCACTTGGATGTGAAATAAAATTGTAACATGATTTTTATTTCACATTAAACTTAATCCTTTTTTTAAACAACTCTTCCCGAGAAAACGCAACTCCAGAAAAGGTCTTCTTAAAAAATTACCTGTGCTGCGGTTTCATCAGTGCCCTCAGATTTCGATTCTGAGCACCAGTTCAAAATTTAGAAAAACCCACTCGTTCGTTTACTGAACGTACCCGAGCTAAACTTTGGAAGTTGATTCTAGGAACACCGGGCCTCAGAATCAGGTTCCGTCAGAAACTGCGTACTCGTAAAATCCCAAATAATTTAAGAAAAAATTTACCTTTAAATTTACAGGTCTTTATAGAAACACCCATGGGATGAATCTTATAAATATCCCCCTTCAACCCATCAATGAAGATACCATCCAACAAACTCAATTGGTTCAAAAAACGATATCATAACAACCACCTTCATCTATAGAAAATTGACGATGCCATTATCAACTCTGATAAAAACCTGAAAACTTCCCTTGAAAAATAAATCCAAACACTAAAGTCTTGGTCATATCTGAATTTTCATTGTCCTGTTAACAAGATTGAGACTAACAATATCTAGATCCCCCATAATTGTGATCTCCACAAAATTTGGAGATACTACGGGAAAAAATTTCTCTCCTACTCAAAATCTTGAGTTTCCAACGCATCACCCCGATCTTCAATTTTTAATTCCTTCTTCATGAGTGACACATTCTAAAGAAAAGAGTTAAATGTAATACCTAAAACACCTCTCTCAACTTACTTTGTTTTCAAAACCCTATCCTACCTTGTATAATAACGATCCTCTTTAGAACTATTGGTTAGGTGCATACCAGAAGAATCCGGTGGTGATCAATATATTAATATTTACTTTAATAATTGTTTCTTGAAACCAGGAGTGAGAATATTTCATATCAAATTTA
Organism: Viscum album; assembly: GCA_963277665.1. Classification (NCBI taxonomy): domain Eukaryota; kingdom Viridiplantae; phylum Streptophyta; class Magnoliopsida; order Santalales; family Viscaceae; genus Viscum; species Viscum album. The sequence continues at coordinate 696,213,116 of OY728132.1, forward strand.
TAATTAATTTATTTAATATATTAAGAATTAAATACCTAAGCTTTTGAACTTTCTTCATTGGGAATTATTTATCATCTTAGAAGACCCTTTCGAATTACCTTCATTGCGTTGTGGGGATCTAGGGACAGAATCCATCTAGTGGTGATCTACACATGCTCTTATGATCTCCAAGTAACACCAATTAATCTACGGGTGCTAGCACGGTGAGTCGAATGTCTTGTGTTGTTTGTTTTTGATCTCTCACTCTTCATTCTTGGGGAAATATTTCCTTCACTTCTCATTCTTTAGAATGAGAGATAAAGAGGAGTTGAGAGGGAATTCATTGTGAGCAAAAATTATATTTTCTTAATTTTTTAGATACTCTACACAATAGACATAGACGCCTATTTCTAGAGTTGGGATTGGAGTTAAAATAATATTTAATTGCATACCATCCATTAAATAACATTTATTATCTTTAATAAATCCCATGTTGTATAATAATAATTACATTATTATTATTTTGTAGTGCGTACCAACTTGCGCAAAAACAAATATTATGTAACAGTCCTATAAATTAATATTTTTCATCAGACTCTGTCTTAGTCCGTTCGAACTCCTCTAGAATTTATTGAATAACTGAATAAGTATTTTATTCATAAATAAATTTTTTATTCAATATGTTGCAAATAAGTATTTTTCAAAATATTTAATAAATAAAATAAATATTTTATTCAAAATACAGTGAATAAATATTTATTTAATTTATGAAATCAATATAACTTGAATAAAATTATTTCTCAAACTTGAGAATAATTTTGATTACATTAATTAAACTCTAATAAAATTTAATTGAGATCAAAGAAAACACTTAGTATGTGACCCTTTAGGATTATTTCTCGTTTACATTATGTGTGCTTCCCAAAAGTCCAAAATTATTGTCTAGAAACAGGTCAAGACACCCAAGAGAAAGAACTTAATGTCACAGTGTCGAAAACCACAAACGAACGCTTACTGTGTAATATAATCTATTTTTTATAATATCTCATCATGTAGATTGAACATCGATGTCACCAACCTATATGATTGATATGTCTTTATTTGACTATCTAAAATAAACAAGTCATTATACGATGACCATGGAATATAATGTTATGGTTCTATTCCAATCAAAGGTCTGAGATATAAACTTCCATAAATATGGAAGAGATAAATCCTTTCTCGACTTATTCATTAATGAAATTCCACTCATAGCACACCAAACGTATCCATCTTTACAATGAATTATTATCATCATGGTTTATAAAATATATCTAAGTACATGAGTTCTAACATGAAATAATAATAATCTTAAAGTCTAAGGACCATCACACTTGCTCTTAGATAGAAATATTTGATGACATGAAAACCTGAATAATTCCTACATGCAGGTATGTTCTCATAATCTCCCATCATGGAGATTACAAAGTGTAAAATTTGTGAGAAGAAGCCTTACTTGATTACGAATACTCTCACCAGACATTATACGTACCATGTGTCCCACCATAGCATGTTATATAACTACAAAATATTATTTGAGAACATCTTCATAGCACATCAAGGTTCCCATCATAGAAGGGAACTGCTATGACCTTACCAATGTGATGTATACTCTTGGATATTATTACATTAAAGTCATGCAGAACAACAAAAAATATGTAATAATTTTTTTTTTCAATACATCGAATATTCATGTAATCAGAGTAAAAATAGTTGGTCCTAGGAAACCAACTCTAACAAGAATATCCAAAATTCTCACTAAAAATTGCAAGACAAACCATCACATTTGATACCACTTGTTGGGAGAGATTCATGATCTCAGGATGAAAAAATTTGCGAAAAAATTTGTGAGAATCCTAATGAAATATAGAAGAGATATAAAGAAAAATAAAATAATCAACTTGTGTAATTTTTAACGTGATAAAACTCTCTAATGCGAATTATTAAGAAACAACATGGAAATTTTAAAATAATTGCATGGAATCAGAAGAGTACAAAATACAAGTAATTCCCAAACCTAAATTGAAAATTATCACCTAGAAAAAACATGTGTGAAAACCAAACCTCAATATTCCTCTATCTTCTTTCTGAAAATCATATCGGTGAAAGTGTAATGTTAAAGGATCCATCTACGGGAAAAGTTTTCTCTTCTATCAATGAAACACCACTAGATTAGGTATTTTTATCTGAACATGCTTCATACTCACACCTTTATGTGACACCCAGAATATTTATCTCCCTCACGATTGCTCCATCATGATGTATTGCCGATCACTAACCATGACATGCCATCTGATCAGCACAATCAAAAAGACATTAGATACATGTTCCCAATCAATAATCTCATCAACGTTTCTTCTCACCTATTCCTTGTCAATGCATTACACATACTGCCACAAACACAGTATCTTATCACATCATAGAACCACCATCGATGCCTCATTCTATATTTTCAATGACCCACATGGGCTACCAAAAACACAATGACTCATTTACTCTTGATCGTGATGGACTACATCTTGAGAAGCTCTCTCTTTGTTATCCAACAATTTCTTCATATTTTAAAGAATTAAAAAATTTCTTTTTCAAGTAAAGGTAATATATTAAATATTATAACATAAATTTCCTAATCACTATGTATCTACCATTATTGGAATCAAACAATTATCTCATCTAAATAGATATAAAAAATATATATCTTTATGAGAAACACATGCAACCTTATCTGTAAGATAGGATAGAAGATATATCAAATTCAAAAAGCTATCATATATCAAATTTAGAAAAACACACTAGCTCAATCCTTTCACAAAGGACCTATGGTGGATGGTTGAGCAGGTGGATTAAGAAGATGTGGTCATTTTTTGATGAAGTTTAGATGAAACGTCTACTGATGCTTTTATTTACTATCTTTACTTGTACTTGTGATCCTTGTTTTGTATTGGTTATTATATCATGTATTCCATTTTCAATTTTCTACATGTACTTTTATTATTTCTTTAATTTTTATTTTTATGTTATTATTTATCGGTCCACTGACATGATATGGATGGTATAGTCTCCCCACTAATGGATTTAGACCCCCGCTACTAGTTAGAAACCTCTAACATGTGAGGAGGCGCACCTAAGGTCTTGTGGCAATTTGGCTCAAACTCTGCGGTTCAGGTCAGGATATTAGAAAATGACATTATAGGGTTAGATTTAGTAACTTAATTTTTCTATTTGACATGACTTGTGACAGGTTAAAAAGGAGATAAAAAGGTTGAGACTCGGGAAAAAGATCTATGTCAGTGTATGATCAACATTGTATAATGGACCTCTCAGTTTCCATAAAGTGGAGAAATTATTTTTTGATTTTACCATTGATTAAATTCGTCTTGGATGATGGACATGATGTTGATATGTGATTTATGGGATTTGGTGTGTGTTCATGCATTATAAAAGGTACATAGGTTTACATTCTATATATACCTATTGATTGCAATAGACAGAGCCCAAATAATTAAATTCCTACTGAAATTATGATATTTTTTCCCTAATTCTTTATTTATAACATTATTCTATTTGAGCATGTTGTATTATATATTTGAGTGTATATATGTGGTTGTGCCTAACGTGAAGATGTTAGTGATACAGACTTAATACTTGAATAATATGGTTTAAATAAATAATTTTGTTCGGGTTATCACTAGGTAGAAGTGGTGGTTTCATTTAGTTCAAATGGAATTAGAATGTATAAATTTCATTTTTTCTTATTTTTTTAAAATATAAAATCTCTTATGGTGGGGAGTAGTGTCTCCATGACTTGAAATACTTTTTTTGGATAAGAAGAATTATGGTGGGGATAATTGTAATATATTCAATTTTTAATGATAATAAAAACTCTTCTAATAAATTATGAGTTTTTTATGTGAAAATATAGTTTCTAAATAAAAAATCACCTCCTAAATGATTTAAAGTCTTTGTTTAAAGGTAAAATTCCAGTTATCACATTGTAATATTCTATGGAATATTTTTGGAGTTAGGGGATGAGTTTTCATGGGATTCTGGAGACCATATAGGCTCAACGATGATAAAATAAAAATATTAAATATATTATATCACACATGTGCTATTTTTCCAAAATAATGGTATATCACTCGAAAAGTGTCTCATATGGGAAATTTGGTACTGCCATTATGATTGTGATGTGAGGTTTACCCAATGTGTGATATAACATTTGTGTGCATTAGATGTTTGGTAACATCGCACATGTGGGTAATTTATTTAATATTTTTATTATAATTTTATATAAACAATTAAGCTATCTTCTGAAGGGTGTTGTGTATGAGAAATATGATAATTCCATTAGTTCTGAAATATGAATTTTACCCTAGGTGTGACATAAAATTTGTGCATGTCGGGTGTTTAGTTACGTCATACATTAGGGTAATAATAATTGGTATATGAGTAATTTTTTATAAAACTATAAATAATAATAATAATAATAATAATATTATTATTATTATTATTATTTGTGAGAAACAAAAAAATAAAAATATACTTTCGTGATTAATAATTGTGTTACAGTGTAAATAATGAGTGGACAAAGTAATAAAAGTGATATTATTAATTGTGCTAAATGAATGTTTTTCTGTGACTAATAAAAAATTTATTAATCTATTAACATTATTAAATGAAAGTTTTTATTAACATGTTTATGGTGTTAATAATGAAAAAAACTTAATAATGATACTAGAATATTGTTTTTATTATTTTTATTATTAAATTGGGAAAATAATATTTGTGTGTGTATATATATAATGTATATATATATATATATATGTATGCCCACATGTTCGGGCATATATATGTATGTACTGATGTGTGTGTGTATATATATCATGTATATATATAAGTTATATTTATATATGTATGTATGTATATGCGAGTATATATATATATGCATGAGTATATATATATGTATATGTAGGTGTGTGTATGTATGTATATATAATTTGTGTGTATGTGTATAGATCACTTTTAAAATACATTTAAAGAATGATTAATTGTATTTTATAATGGGTTACCAAAAACACCTAAATGGTGATGGGTGTGGCATAGGGATTTAAGAGGAGACATAAATAAATAAATTGAAATAAATGAGATTGAAAATATTTCTTGTATTAAATGTAATAATTTTATGTGGGGTCCTTTGGGTAATTTATAGATAAGAAGGGAAGATTCGTGCTCATGAATTTAAGGCATGTGGGGAGAGGGGGAAAATATTCAATTATAATTTAAAGGGAAAATAAATTAAAAGATTTAAAAAATTAATATAAATCTTCGGGTGAAGGGGATGTGGATACCCCCTTCCCATGCACACCTCTCCCTCACCACCCTCCATTATTACGTTTTTTATTATATTTTTAAACATGTATCTTCAATATATCATGTGATATTGATCGGATTGGCGTGTTGTTGGTGCTGCTGGATTTTTTCTGATGAGTGTAATTTCAAACCTAATATTATTTTCGAAGGCTACATGGTTTTGGTGGTGTAATAGAACTCATACGTCAACCTATTTCGTCAATCATCATTTCACCTAAGGTAGGAAGGCCTTAAATTTCATGCATGTATTTTATGGGTTATTGACATGATTGTCGGTGGGATGTGTCACATGCTTTTGGTTATCCGTTACATATTGATTGTGATAAATATGATTACGTTTACTACTTGACTTGACTTGATATGGATATGACATTTTCATTATGTATCATATATGTTGTATTTTTGTCTACTATAGTTGAGCATGCATGTTTGACCTTTTTGGTTAGTATGTGAGATGTGACACATATATTGGTCGAAATTGGATGACATGTGAGATATGACACATGATTGAGGAAATGTGAGATTTGATGCTTGTTCAAAACTCTTCCAAGAGGGATGTGCAAGGCTTGGGTCAACATGTACTTGGACTACTCTAGTTAGTGGGATGTGTCACATGATTTTGGATATCTGTATAGGAGAGATATGATAAGACTTTGGTGAACATGTGATAATTGAAACATGTTTCGGCTATCCACTCATGATAGATGAGATAAGACCATAGTGGTCAACATGTACGTGGATTATCCTGACTGGCATAATATGTCACATTCCTGGGGATTTCCACTCTAGCAGGATGTGTCCAACTAGTTACTGATGTTCCATTCGACATTGATATGAATCATGTATTTTTCCCCTTGACATGGTGTTGAAGTAGGTAGAGCTGATCCCCGAGGAACTGACATGTGTTTGGTACTTGTGTGATATTTTTATATATATGTACCCTATTTATTTTCATGGCATGCACTTATATATTTTTTTACATGAATGTTAAAGGCCATTGGTGGTCTCCTACTGAGTCTTGTACTCACACCCCACTTAGGTATTCCAGTGTTCTTGTAGACATCATGACATGAGACCTGACAAAGGGAAAAGGAACTATAGTGGACAGTTGAGCAGGTTGAGTAGGAGGATATGGTCATTTCTAGATGTTGTTCAGGTGGGAAGTCCACTACTTCATTTATTACTTGCTTTACCAGTACTTGGGATCCTTGTTTTGTTTTAGTTATTATATCATGTATCCCATCTTTAGCTTTCAAAATGCACACATATTATTTATTTTATTTATATATTGATGTTATTATTTATCAGTCCCATGACTTCATACAGAGGGTATAGTCTCCCTAGTGATGGATTTAGACCCCAAATGATATTTAGAAATCTCTGGCACATGGGGAGGCATGAATGAGGTCTTTGGTCACTCTAGACCGAACTTGGTGGTTCAGTTCAGGATGTTACATTTCTTATATGAATAATTGACCAATTAATCAAGAAGATCAGATAGATATTCCACAATGAAAATAATTATGTAATAAAATGAAAGAGATTTAGTAGGATGAGTATGTACATATAATACACAAAGTATAGAGAGGGGGAATTAATTAATTAGTCTAGATAGAAAATAGTTTCCAAGGAAAATGACAAGTACTGATCAGAACTTGAAATTTATTACTCTAATATATTTTGTTAGTTATAAACATATTCAAGATTGTAACCGGCACTGTCTCTTACTATAATAAACTTCATGTTTTTATCTTTACCTATATTGTTTTCTAATGATTATTTGATAATAATATACTATCAAATAAAAAACATATGAAGGAAAAAATTTACACCTTTATAATAGGTCATGAACTATGGCACAAAATAAACTTTGACCATTTTTTCAAATGAATTCATATTTATAAAATGAATGGAATACCTATAAAGGTATGATAAAAATTACCTTAATGTGGATATATATGTCAACATATTAAAATCATGGTTTCAATTTTAGTGAAAATAACATGTTCCAAATTTTTTGGAAACTTTCTTAATAATCCATGTAAAATTTCTTTGCCTCGAATAAATAGAAAAATAAAATTCAATATTTAAAAATACATTTAAAAAAATATTCAAATAAAATATTGGCTGGAATTTTTTTAGGATATTGGTGGATAATGGTATGAACTTTTCTTATATGGTTATAAATCAAGCACTCTGAGGCACATTCTGATGTTTTTCTCGTTAAGAGTGGATCCTACCTCATCAAATCAGTTATAAAATGAGCTATAGATGAATCCTCTTCAAGATACAATGGTTTTTTATTACTCTACACTTTTACATAGTGATGAGTATCTCTTAAAGAGGTTTTAGAATAAATAGAGTAAAGAAAGGTCTTTTTTGGTGTGCACTAACATTGAGATATAGATTCTTGTAGAAGGCCTGAGAAGAATATTAGCATTTGAGAGGGTATAGAGTTCTTAGGATATGTTAAAAAATTGATTATTTCTTACATCCTATGTATAATCTTTTTTATAGGTATTGGGGTACCTTTTCAAATAATGCATCCCACCCCTTGGAATTGGGTAAACACGTATTATAGAAAGATATATCTTGTATAGATTAATTTTTTCCATCAGATTATACTTGATAAAATAAGTGGCACATATCACACTCTGTAGTGAATGAAAATTTTCATTGGATCAAGTCTGATATGATTGACGCGTCTATTAGATCACACTTGATTTGATCGATGATCACGCAGTATTTGATCAACAATCCTAATTTGATTATCGTGTGAAATGAAAAGTGCACCAGTAAGGAATCACATTGCGCAATCATGTGCACACATATGGTGTAGTGTACTATATGCAGTTGATTTTTCCTCTACCCTTTATCATTTTAAATAATAATGAAAGTGTAACCCCTATAAGAAGACCCTAATCTAACTCAATTAATAATATAGGATTCCAATATTATTCCACTTTAAAAACAAAAATAAATCCAACAACAAATATTTTTTTAAATCCAATAGAAAATCACATATGTTTCCTCCTGACCAATCCAAAAAAAATAGTTGAAAAAATGTAAAAAGTTTGAGAATCTCTAATTAATATGATAAATATCAACACCTTGATTTTTAATGATAGTATAAATAAAATAATTTTAAATTATAAATTTTTAATTAATTATATTCCACAAATTATTATTATTAACTGATATTCACCCTTACATTTTTATGGGATATACTAGTATTTGTAACAAATAAAAATAACCTTTGTTTTTTAAAATATAGATAGATAAAATATAAAAAGATAAAAAAATTCAATATTACAAATTAATTATATAAAATTCAACTGATTACATTGATTTTTCCATAAATGTCGAGTGATTTCCAATTGGTGGGGAAAAGGGTTTAGGGAATCAAATAAAGATATAAATGGCTATTTAGTCATTATTTTCCATATTTGTTTTCTTCATGTTATTTTTTGAAGTGAACTATTTTTGAACCTCATCGGATGATAAAATTTCTTGTTTGACATAAGTGACAATATCATCTCTATCTGAAGACTATTTTTATCAAAATCTTGTTAATGATCTCTCTATAATGAATATATTATGTAATTCATGAGGTAATATACAATATAGAATAAGAATTTAATGGTAAGGAATTATATAGTTCATACGCATAAATGTAAATTTATTTAGTTATTTAAGATTATAAGTTAATTTGAGATAGATATATTAAAGAAATTATAAAAACAAAAGTATTGATATTAGACATACATGACTAAAGATATTAAAATAATGAAAAAGTAGGTTACATATTATTGTGTTCTTCAGTAACAATGTAAATGGAAGTTTATATATATGGGAAAATAATACCACATCCTAAATAAAATAGTGAAATTAATACATTTTAAATTATTCAATTAAATGAATGTGTAAAGTGTATGAAATTAGTTTATAGTCAATAATATATATGTGTATTGTATGTATAATTATATATATGTGTGTGTGTGTGCACATGTGTATGAATAATTTTGTATATAAATACCTAGATTCTAATATTTAAAAAGTAATAATTATTAAAACATGGATAATTTTTTCTGTAGAACTTGAATTTAATATAATAGATAATTTTGAAATTAAAAAAATGTTAAAATATATAAATATAATTTTGAATTAATACTTAGTTTGTATAAAAAATATAGAATATAAATTTATATTATTAATTCTATATATTTTGTAATTTTAAAAAGACATAATTTTATGTTGAATGAAAATATATATATATATATAATTGAATAAATTGAAGAATTATTGTTTTTTGTTGCATAATTTTATAAATCATAGAATTGGAAAAAATGGAAAAAATGAAATAGAAAATGAATTGAATAGATATTAAAATTAAAGTACATAACTCTAAAAATGTAATATTATTCATGTAAAAATCAGTATCATTCTATAAAACATGTATTAATATAGAAAAATTTAATTTTATTCTTAATAATTAAATATTCATCAGTAAATAGTTGTATAGTTGTATATTATGTTTTAAGAAAGGATAGATCCAAAAACAATATTCATGTAAATTTCAAAAAAAGTAAAAAATAAAAAATAAAAATAAGTGTGTTAAATAAGAAACCATGTAACATGTATTAATTTAGATAATTTAGATTGAAAGGTTAAAATATAATGTAACTGACTAGATTAATTTAAAGATTCAATGAAAAATCAATATGAAACCATTTTATAAATATTGTTTTATGTGGTTGACTCTTACTAAGAAGGATATCCAGAGAATAGTATAAACTCATTCCAAACCTAAGATGTACCATATCAAACCCTAATAATACAATTAACAAATAAATTCTTCATTTTATTATCTAAGGTAGTGAATTTATTATTAAAGAGGGATTTATCCAATTCATAAAATTCAATAATCACTATTCCATTTCCTTTTCGTCCATCTTTTAGAATTTATAAAAATTAAATTCAAGAACGTATTCAGATAAATTGGAATGAATTGCATCATAAATTTTTATACCTTATAACATTCATCCTTCCCCATAATAACACAAAAATTTTAATTTTACAAAAGAAAATAAAATTAATAGGAAAAAACTATATAACAATAAACATGGAGGTTATTTTTTTGAACAACACATACTGAAAATTCTAGATAAAACCAACCAATTATGATAATAAATTTAAAAAAGAAATATGTTTTTATTTTATTATTTCTAAAAAAAATACCCAAGCATATATTTTATAAGAAACCAAATTTAATAAATGGAAGTAAAAATCCAATTTTCAAAAAAATTGTTAAGTGTTTCAAGTAGTTTACAATAATCATAGTCCAATAAAGTTATAAGGCACTAGAAAGTAAATATAGAATTAGTAAAGACATAACCAGTTGAAATAAAATTATGAACACCAAAACCTCATATACTAGTCATCTATATGACATTATCTTTCACATACGATTATTGAATCAATGGACAATATTTTATATAAGAACTTATCTTTAGGAATCAACTAAATAAGAAATTGGAATTCCTTGTGAAATTTCCACTTTCATAAAAATAACAGTTGGAAAGATTGTTATTGAAGATGTTGGGATACTATTTTTTAGAGGAACAACCACCCTACAATTAAATTTATTGGATTCCATAAGAAAATTATGATATAATTAATAATAATCAAATTATTCATATAATATTGGAAACAAATATCTCAGAATCAATTTATAATAAAAAATATCAACACACCAGAAATTTCATAGCTACTTGAATCATTTAAAATTGCCTTGGAGGTAATCAGAGATCACACAAAGATTGGATGTTGACACATAATTCACTATCTTGATTATGAACATGATTGATAATGAATAACCATGACCCAATATCCCACCTTTCACTTTATCTAGTACAGTTGATTAAATCATGAATATTAAATATTTTCCAAACCCAAAAATTGTTTAAAATTATTCAAATAATGGAAAAATTGAACACAAATAGTTGATTTAAATTATTTTTATTTATGATACAAAAATCTTTATTGTGAATATATATATATTAAAAATAAATTAGTTTTCTAATGCATTTTTCAACTAAGAACAAACCAATTATGTCACCCCTACCATGACCAATTTTTAACTCATCCTTGTCGCATTTTTATTCCCCAATATAAAACTAATCTATGTATAATAAACTTAAACACTCAAAATTGTATAATAGTAATCATTACCTCTAAAATAAATAAATCAGGATGTATTTACAATTTTCCAATGAGGGATTGAAGATTTATTATAGGGATCCATCTTATGGTAGCTCTCTTCTGTGCAGTATTCATAGCCATAACATGAATCATAAATAATAGAAAATTTAAATTGAGCTAAAGAAACTGTGAGGGAAATTTAAAGAGTTAAATATCATGAAAAAATAAAAATAAATATTTTTTCTTAATTATACAATAATAAAATCACAATTTAGTTTGATTAAATATTATTAGGAATCTATTGGACTGGGTAGACATGACCAATACTAAACATACAATTTTATGTATATAATATAAACCTATAAATTAATGAATTTAAAAAGTAACTTGGAATAAATTATGGATATAGTGTCTTAAGTATAGATTACAATATAATATATATGGTATTGACATAAGTTTACTTTTTTATAAAAAAATATTATATTGAAATTTGGATTACATGTTTTATTATTACACAATAATTAGTATTTTTCATATTCACTATATCAAATTACAATTAGATTTTTGTTTCCTTGATGTTATAAATAACATAAAATATAAATTATAATTATAAAATATACTAGGAAATATATTAAGGTATAATTTGTATGAAATGATAAAAGTACATTATAGAAGGCTAAAAATATAATTTTAAAATTGGATAATAGTTTCTAGTTTATAATTTTATGGCCATGTATTTTAAAAAAAATAAGAAATTATTGCTTAAAAAGCATACACTATGTAGAATGGTGTCAAAGAGACTAAAACTCAATATATCTCCTTAAATGGATATATAAAATGTAGGAGGAAAGAATAGTAGAAACATCAAGAGTGAGTAGATACCTCAAAATCTATGTTCATGGATTCAAGTTCCCAAACAAGAAAAATGGAAGAGATAAACCGATCATGTGAAATAACAATTGAATAGCCAAACCTAGATCGTGCCTAGACAGAAGATAATAATGTTTATGAATATAAGAGATATTTATCTAATCAATTGATTTATGTCCATATATATTTGTGATGTATATAAGAGAGATGGATTTTTCATATGAATATATATATCATAATATATTTTATGAATATATATATATATATATCAGAATATATATAAGAATATATATATATATATATATATCAGAATATATATATATATATATACATATATATATATATACATATATATATATATATATCAGAATATATATATATATATATCAGAATATATATATATATAATCAATATATACAGACTATACATATACATGCACATATATATATATATATCATAATATATGTAGAGGCTTGGGTTTTGACATGTAATACTTTGGAATATTTCCATGAATATTTCTGAAGCCAAGTACCGAGTTAGCACGGGAATCCAAGGTTGGGAGAGTCTCAGCCTGGTGATTTTAAAAATATTAAATATATTTTTCCAGGTGCGCACAGTATCATTTGAAAAGAGGAATAACTCCCGTGAGGAGTCTTGGATCATATTTTTGAGGTTATGGTTCAGCCTAAAATATTGTGTTTACCCTAGGAGTGACATAAAATTATCTATGTCGAGAGTTTTGGACGGAGGAGAGATGAGAGGGCATTAAATGGTGGTTTAATTAATTAAATGAGAGATTAATTAATTAATTAAAAATGTAACCTTATTACCTCTCCCCCTCTCTCATTAGTGTTCCAAAACCAAAGAATACTGAACCTCTCATTCTCCCCTCTCTTTCTCTCTTTGTCTGAAAGATGAAAATATGGTGAATCATCGAAGTGAGGTGTTTTCGATCTCCGTTTCTGAAGCAGATCATCACCATATCAAGAACCAAAACAATTTGTTTGTCATTATTCATCTAAAGCTTCCATTTTTCTCCCTCGAGGTAGGCGGTTTTGTTTTTTAGTCTCGATCCCATTCGTTTTGTGTTTTTATAAGGTTCTAGAGCCCAATTGAAATTGTTTTTGATTCTTTCTAGGTAGATCTGTGGGATTTGGGTTGAATCAAGGAGAATCATGCATTTTTTGCAGGTGATTACTAACTGGAATTACCATATATATGGCATGTAGTCTAGTGACACATTCCATATAGCTCTTCCCAGTCATGAAAGATAGTCTTTGGGGACTACATGTCGTGTATCGGAGTTACACATAGTGTAGTACCCCAATTTGTGTGGCTATAAGAGATTTCTTAAGAATCCATGTGAAAACACATGGACATGTACTAACACTCAACCAAATTACATGGACACGAGGTCTGGTACGTAGACCCAAGTAAACTACAAGCCCAGGGGATGAGTGAAGAAGAACACATCGTGTACCTCTAGTACACACTGTGTACCCCTACATGCATTATAAACCATGAAGATCGAATACACGACTATGTTCTTAGGTGGGATCAAACACCGTGTGTGCCCCTATGATCACTTTTTACTTCTAGGGGATCTCTTGAGATCTTATGGCTTCTGTATCTTCTTCTCTAGGACTCAGATTTAAGCTTGTGAGTAGCATATCCTAGGTATTTTTGCATTTTGAATGCGATGGGGGCCTCCGTTTTGGATTCTAAGGTTCGAGGTAGCATGTTTCAATCAGGATTCTTGTGTAATGATGTAAATATTGGGGAGTGGGTAGGGTAAAAAACTGGGCTGACATTAGGGTCAACACTTTTCCCTTCAAATTTATGATGAGGGTTGTAACATCTTGGTTCCGAAAGCTTCCCAGAGGCACCCTGTACCTGATCGGTCACATGGCCTCAATCACATTTCCCTGAATGCCAGAGGCTGCCGACTAACAGAGAGGGACTTGAGTGTGATAGTGGGGAAACTATTCCCTCATTGGAAGTGTAACACAGTGGAAACAAAACAGATATATAGTAGCGGAATCAGTAATAATACAATACAACAGTAAACATCAAAAGACTAAAAGTAAGAACAAATAGAGAACATATATAAATGATGCATGATACATATGTCTAGGAAAATAGCCTAACAAGTCATAATTCTAGAATAAAATACTAAACCAAGTACAAAATATAAACAAGAATGAACTCCTCAGCATCGCAAGCCTCAGCTTGGTCCCATGATCTCCAGCTCCAATGTTGTTAAGTTCCTGAAGTAGAAGGGCGATTTACCTTATCTAAACCTGCAACAATATAATATGTTTGTGCCCACAAGCATGACCCAAATAGGGTGTGAGACTAAATCCTAGTAGGAAACCACCAAGAGATATGTTCCTAACAGTTAATGAAAATATATGGAAGGAAATAAGCAAAAGAAGTAATAAACTAGGAAGTACACAACAGTAAACATTCTTATAGTTTCAAAGCATTCAAATACCACATATCATGTAAGTAGATAATCACAAATAGGTAACCTTATGGGATTTTATCACAGCCTAATCTCGTCTATCCCTACCTATAAAACACAGGCAACCCTTTAGGAAGTACACACAATCTAACCCCTCTAGTTCTTCTTTAGTACATACTCTTTAAGGAAGCACTGACCGTCAATTCCCCCTATAGTCTCGTATCAGTAAAGAAAAGGTTCTCTAAGGAAGAAATTACGTCAAATTCCCCCTGTGTTCAATTTTGAGGAACTACAGACTCTCTAAGGAAGAACTTACATCAATCCCACCATGGTCTCACATCATAAAAGTAAAGACAAAAACTCTAGAGAAGCCCTTACGTCCATTCGACCTATGCTCTACTACACCAGGTTCCCATAGCCCTGTTTAAGTCAGAATAGCACAGTAATGTAATACAGCCAAAGTAAACCTCAAGAAATACTTGTCTAATATTCTACAACATAACAACATGTTAGATAAATAAAAATTTCATCAAATAATACTAGTCATGGTGAAAAAAAAGTCAGCCTAACAGGATAAGAAGGACCAAAAGGTCATAAAAAAAACATGTATTTTAAAACACTTCCAAATCAAATAAATAAACAATATTCACAGTCAATTAACCCTTATTCAAATAATCAAGAAAAACAGGAATTTAACAGGGCTAAAAACATAAACACACAATACACCATTCAAGGGTATTGGGAACTTTTGAACATATAACTCAATGACTTTCTACGTAAAGGCACAAGCCACCTACCTCGGTGTTTTAGGATCGTTATACATGAACCTAAAGCCTTGAATCACCCAAGAACACCATAGATCTACAAAAACACTAAAAATTTTCAACCAAGGATGACTATTTAAAGAAGAGGAATCAGGAAAAGAAGATCTATAAGAAGGAAGATCTTATAGTGGCGATCCCAACGCAATCGACGATGGTCGAATCAGAGAATGAATGCTAGATCGGGGGCTTGGGGAAGAATCATGGTTGTACGGATGCTCTCAGATAAACTAAGTCATGATGGAGGTGTTTCTGTCCATTAGACACGACCCTGGTACATTCAATGAAAAAAATAATGTACATGGCATTTACTTTTGAGGTACATGGCGTGTACTTTCCCTTACCAAGCCCCACTTTAGGCAGCCTCCAGGTCACCACACATGGCCATGTGCACAACCGTTACATGATCAGAACACGGCTACCTGTAGTAACTGAGTACATAGTGTATACTCACAAAGTACATGACATGTACTTCATAAATTTCCATGAACTCCTATTGTCCTCAAAAACACTAAAAAAAGGAAAACATATCCGAAAAGAATATATGGGTTCTTACAAACTTCCACCCTTAAAGAAATTTTTCCCCAAATTTATTTAGAAAGGTAGTGTAGAAGAAGAATCCCCGAATAGATCCGGCCACTATGACCGTACATCGGCCTCCCTCTCTCATGTCTCGTCCCACACTCTCCCATGCTACCATAACACTCGTACCAAATGAATAGACTGACCTTGGAGAACCTTCATACTTCGATCAAAAATTTGGATAATATGCTTCTCGAAAGAGGGTTCCACTTTTAACTCAACCTATTCGGGTTGAATAACATGAGATGGGAATGAGAAGTAACTTCAAAGCTGAGAAACGTGGAAGACGTCATGTATATCCTAGTACCTTTGAGGTAACTGCAATTTATAGGAAACTAGTCCAACTCTCTCCAACACCTCAAATGGACAGACGTACATTAATGAAAGATTAACCTACCTCCTAATCCTCCTCTGTCCCAACCTCAGTGTGACACACAAGAAAACTCGTTACCTGACCTCGAACTACAGAGGTCATCTCCGTCGATTAGCATAAGACTTATGTCAAGACTGTGTAGTATTTATGCTCATCTGAATTAACTCTATCTGCTCTGTGGTCTCCTAGACAAGTCGAGGTCCTAGCAAAGCTTCTTCTCCAACTTCTAGCTAGCATAAGGGTGATCGGAATAGCCTACCGTATAAATCCTCATAAGGTGCTATTTTAAAAGTTTCTTGAAAATTATTATTGTAGGAAAACTCTATAAGAGGTATGTGCTTCTCCCATGAACCTCAAAAATATAGGATGCATGCTCAAAGCATGTACTCAAGCACCTGAATCATATGCTTGGACTGGCCATCTGTCTGGGGGTGGAAAGCTGTACTGAAGAGTACCTATGTACTCAAAGCTTTTTGAATCCCCTGCTAGACCTGATAAGTAAAATAGACATCCCTATCTGAATTAATTGAGTGTGTAACACCATGTAGACATACAATCTTTCAGATGTACAACCTTCTGAGCTCATCAACATTGAAGGTCTCCTTGATCGTTAAGAAGCGAGCAACCTTCATGAGTCTATCAATGACAACTCATAGAGAATCATTCCCTCGAGGAGGCCTCAAAAAACCTATCACGAAATCCATCTCGACATCATTACACTTCTACTCAAGAATGATTTAATACTGCAAAAGACCTAGTGGTTGTTGATGCTCCGCCTTCACCTGCTGATAGGTGGAACACCTCATGACAAAACCAGCAACATCTCTCTTCATACATGGACACCAAAACTGACGGTGTAGATCATGATACATATTTTTGACACTAGGATGATCTACCCAAGGTGAGGAATGAAATTCTTACATCATCTCCTCTCATATGTCTGCTGGCACCCATACGTGCCCATGAAAATTCAAGATCTCATCCTTGCCTACTGTCCATCTAGGAATAGGGTCCTCTCCTGACACACTCTCCCGTAAGACTAGGCCTTCAGAATCTGATAGCTTCCTCATTCGCACAAGATCAAGAATAATAGATTTAATAGCTATAGAAGATATAAATGTATGTCCATGTCTATCTTTCACCTCCAAATGCATCTCAGAGAACAGATCCATAAACTACCACTCACTATTGGCCTCCTAAACTGCTTGTATCTGAGTCCTCTTGCTCAACACATAATCCACAACATTTCCATTCCCAAGTGTATAGGCAAGCTCAAAGTCAAATAAATGAAGGTACTCAACCCACCTACACTGTCTCAAATTTAGGTCATGCTGAGTGAAGATGTACATGAGACTTTTGTGGTCGGTGAAGACCTCAAAAATTCTCTCCCAGAAGATAATGTCTCCAACAATGTAATGCATGAACAACATCAGCCAACTTGATATCATTCATCAGGTAGTTACGCTTATGTGGTCTCAATTGTTGAGACCCGTACGCAAATACTCCTTCCCCTGAATAAGCAATGATCTTAGCCTGATGGGTGATGAATCACAGTACACAGTATAGCTCTTTCCCGGCTCTGGAAAAACTAGTATCGGTGCTGATATCAACCTCTCTTTCAGATCCCAAAAGGCTGACTCACAGAATCTGACCACAAGAATTTTTCACTCTTCTTAGTTCGTCCCATCAGTGGCACTGCTAAGCATCAAAAGTTCAGTATAAAGCATCTATAATAACCATCCATCCCTAAAAAACTTCTTAACTCAAAGATGTTATTCGGATGCTTCCAAGAATCTTCTACTCTCTCTTTATCTGGGTCTAATGATACTCTTGTCTCTGAGATAACATGACCCAAGAAGTGAATTTGGTCCATCCAAATGTGGCATTTTTAGAGCTTAGCATACAACTAATGCTCCCTCAGTGTACTCAAAATGATCTCAAGATGGGTAGCATGCTCATGTCGAGTGTGAGAGTACACCAAGATATCATCCACCAAGACTACCTCGAAATAATCCATGTATGGATGGAACACTAGGTTCATCTGTTCCATGAAGAATGCAGGTGCGTTCGTGAGACCGAACGACATAACCACATACTTGTATAGACCATACCTACTCTGAAAGAATGTAAGAGGTACATCTGATGGTCTAAACCACAACTGATTCTAACCAGACCTCAAGTCAATCTCCAAGAACACCCAGGCTTCTTGAAGCTAATCAAAGAGATCATCAATCCTCAGAAAGGGATATCAGTTCTTGACCATCAAATGGGTCAATTTCTGATAATCCACACAAAGTGTGAGGGTACTTTCCACATTCTTTTCCAATAGGATAGGAGAACCCCAAGGAGATGTATTGGGTCTGATGAAACCCTTTTCCTGCAACTCTTCCAACTACTTTTTGCGCTCCTACAACTTAGGTGTATCCATCCTATAAAGAGGTATGTCCACCAGTGCCGCTCCTAGAATAATATCAATAGAAAATGACACCTCTATCTCTAGAGGTAAACCTAAAAAGTCCTCTGGAAAGACATCCCTAAAACGATCCACCACTGGAGGAATGTCCATCTGTGAAGTCCCCTGGTCATCCAAATAAATATTAGTAATCTGGGATGTAACTCCTCCCAACCCAAGATACTCGGGTCATGATTTCCTCACCTGGAAATACCACATTCCCTTATGAAGAAACAATCCACCCTTTGGTGATCTGAAACTCACCCTATGGCGATAGTAATCAACAACATCTTGGAAGGGAACTAACCAATCCATTCCAAGAATGATGTCATAGCCTATCATCTCTAGTACATATAGATCCCAAGAGATCTGACACCCACCAAACTCTAGAGGGAACTCCTTGCACAGTTGCACATTATTCATTCTTTCCCCCAATGGTGTGTCTAGATTCAAGATATCAGCAGAATAAAATATACATATCCCAAGGCTCTCCACCACAGCAATACATATAAATCTATGGGAATCCCCTATATCAAAAAGATCTGAAGCTAAAACTGAGGAACCCACGATCATACCTCGAACTATAGAGGTTATGGGATCTTTCTTTTGTTGGGTCTGCTCCACTACAAAAGTCTGACATGCACTGTGGCTCTGTGACCCTGCCTGACAACTCTGAGCTAATCCACCCTATTTTCGCTGAAATCCTGGCAACTGACTACCATTTCCATGACCTCCACCTTGGCTTGAACGGCCAGAATAACTCTAGTTCCCAGACTACTGAAAAACTGGTGGTGCTTCTCTTGAATGAAGAGTCAAAGAAGAACCCCTGTCACCAAATACTGGTGAGAAGATCTGATAGAAATTCTGAAGATAACTCATCTTTCCACAAGATTGGCACTCCACTGGGTCTCTCGGGCAATGTGGCCATGTATGCCCGCTCTTCCCACACTATTAGCACACCACTTGGCTACTAGAAGAAGTGTATCACCTCCTTGGATCACCGCACTAAGACCCCATGTGGTGTTTCTTGTTATCAATAGGAGGGATAATAACTCCAGATGTCCAACAGCCCTAGATCACAACTCTAGAATCCCTCAATTTTCTCTCTGTGATAAGTGACTGGTTGACAATAGAAGTGATGGAGGTCAACAAGAAGTTGTTCACATGTGATCAGATGTTGTGCCTAAGAACATCCTCAATCTTCCATGCGAGGAATAAATCATAACCTCCCGGAATAGGCGTAAAGCACTTCAGATATTTGAAGTGAGAAGAATACTCTATAACAGAAGGAGTACCCTGATCCAGACTCATGAACTCCCAGGCTCGATCGGCTCTTAAGGTCTCCAAATAAAAGTAGTCATAGAAGGAATATTGTAACCCATCCCATGCCATAACCTTCTAGCATCCCGCCTGTGAGAACACATCCAACCATCTCTTGGCGGAGTCCTGAAGAATATACATAGCGAGCTTCACCCTCATCTCTGGAGGCGTCTCCAGATGGTTGAAGATAGACAACATTGCTTCTAACCATGACATTTCGGCCTGAGGTCCTCCTTTCCCTGTGAAAGTGGGAGGATGATGCTGCTGACCCACATCATCTCTAACATATAAGGGGCAGGATGTGGCCTTCCTTGGAAGTTCTACATGAACCTCATTATGTCCTCTCGGAACAGTCCATCAACACCTGTTTCCGAAATGATGGCTAGTGCCAAGACTAGAACAACTGGAGGATCTACTGGTAGTCCCTGACCAGTCATGTCCGGTGCCGGATCACTACCCGGTAACTGGAGGATAGTCGGAGGACGTCTTGGTCGAATGAATCTACAAGGTCAAGCACACACTTTAGGTCAAGATTAATAGGGACTAAAAATTAGAAGTATAAGAGGGGAACATGAGAATAAAAGAATTCAAGTTTTTCAAAACATGGATACATAGCGTTTATAATACCTACACGATTTTCTCTCTTAAACCTTTCACATGGGCCTCAACTCCTGCCACAACTGGTGGTGAAAAATCCCAAACACACGGCGTGTTTTCCAAATACATGACATGCACTTGACTTCTCTTCCCATGCCCGATTTCTTCAACATGGCTAAGTAACACGGTTCTCATAGAACAAGACTACACGGTGTGTTTGTTCCATACATGGTGTGTACTAGATGAGCTTCACCAACCCGTGTTGTTAGTGACACGACCAGATACATGGATCACACTACACAACATGTTCCATATGGAAACGGTGTGTACTATGAATATTTATCCGACCCATGTTGTTTGTTACCTGGATGGGTACTTGGGTTACACTACAAGGAGTGTTCCAGATGGACACGACATGTATTAGAAAACACTCAACCAACCTGGGTTGTTAGTGACATGGTCGGTTAAAGGGTTTTACAACACTGTGTGTACATATAGAACACAATGTGTCCTACCAATTATTCCAAACCCTGTTTCCCCGCCCACACAGTCTGAGACATGGTTAGCGACTACAGGGCGTGTACATACAGTACACAATGTGTACTTAAGAAAAACAGCTTCTTCCTGAACAAAAGAACACATGGCATGTATTCATCATTACACGGTGTGTATTATGGGTTTTTCCAGACAATAAGCCTTTGAAACAACTCCAGAACCCAGAAAAACACTGAAAAAATATTAGAGTGCCAAATTTTGATCCTTGAGGGCCCATACTCCTCGTGAATCAAAGCATGGCATCTTATGCATGTTGTAAACAAGGATAATAGTGCAATTATCCACCAAATTTCGGTCCGTAAGGGACCATAACACCTCAAGAACCAAATTTTGGAATTCATTCAACCAAAACATTCACAATTTAATGCTCTATAAAAAGTATGCATTCCATCAAGGAAACTATCACAACATCATGTATATCTTTCACAAAATCTATCACAACAACATGAAATTGCTAATGCACCCTAAATGGATTGGCAAGAATGAATCACATATGATTTTAGAAATTTCCTATATGATGCATGAGATGTCATACCCTCATCTCATTGGGTTGAAATAGAAATAGAACCTTAATAAGATCAAAAATAATAACACAAAACATGTGAATCATCCAATGGTGAAAATCAAATCAACTGTAATATTGCAAAACCAAAAAAGTTGTAATATACGAGGTAGATTGGATTTTCCCTATACATGGGTTAGATACTCTTGGGAAGAGATTATTACAATGTACCTATTCCATCCCATCCTTGATTATAGTCTCCAAACAACAAGTCAAGAATAAAAGAACCCCTCTGATACCACATTGTAACATCCCAGTTTCGGAAGCCGCCCAGAGGCGCCCCATACCAGGTTGGTCACATGGTCTCAAGCTAATTTCCATAAACACCATAGGTTGCTGACTAGCTGTGAGGGACTTGGGTGTGATAGTGGGGAAACTATTCCCTCATTGGAAGAGTAACACAGTTGAAACCAAATAGATATACAGTAGCGGAAGCAGTAATAATACCATACAATAGTAAACAGTAGAAGACTAAAAGTAAGAACAATTGGAGCACATATATAAATGATGAATGATACATATGTCTAGGAAAACAACCAAAAAAGTCACATTGATAGAATACAATACTAAATCAAGTAAAAAAGAAAAACAATAATCAACTCCTCAGGATCGCAAGCCTCAGCTTGGTCCCATGCTCTCCATCTCTAATGCAATCAAGTACCAGAAGTAGAAGGGCGCTTGACCTTATATAAACTTGCAATAATATAATCTGTTTTGGCCCAAAAGCATGAACCAAATAGGGTGTGAGACTAAATCCCATTAGGAAAACACCAAGAGATCTTTTCCTAACATTCATTGAATATATATGGTAGGTAATAAGAAAAAGAAGTAGTAAACAACGAAGTACTCAATAGTAAATATTCCTAAAGATTCAAAGCATTCAAACACCACATATCAGGTAAGAAGATAATCACAAATAGGTAACCCTATGGGATGTTCTCACAACTTAATTTCCTCTAGTCCTACCAAGAAAACAAAAGCAACCCTATGGGAAGTACACATAGTCTAACCCCTCTGGTTCAACTTTAGCACAAACTCTCAGAGGAAGAAATCACCATCAATTACCCCTATAGTCTCATATCAGTATCTAAAAGGTGCTCTGTAGAAGAACTTACATCACATTTATCCTGTGTCCCACATCGAGGAACTACAGACACTCTGAGTAATCACTTGTGTCAATTCCCGCTATGGTCTCACATCGTAAAAGTAAAGACAAACACTCTGGAGAAGCCCTTACATCCTTTCTTCCTATGGTATACTACATCAGGTTCTCACGGCTCTATGTAATTCAAAAAAGAACAAAAATGAAATACAGCCAATGAAAACCTCATGAACAACTTGGTTAACAGTCTACAACATAACAACATGTCAGATAAACAAACACTTTGTCCTACAGTACTAGGCATGGTGAAAAATAAGGTAGCCTAACCGGCTAAGTAGGACCAAATAGTCATAAAAAACATTCATAGGAAAAAACATCCAAATAATATCAATTAACCCTATGCACATTCAATTAACCTCTATTTAAGCATACAAGCATAGCAGACAATTAACAGTTCTAAAAACCTAAACACTCAATAACCCGTTCAAGGGTATTGGGAACTTTTGCACATATAACTCCAAGACTTTCTACAGATTGGAGCAAACCACCTAACTCGGTGTTTTAGGATCGTTATACATGAACCTCAAGCCTTGAATCACCCAAGAACACCATATATCTTCAAAAATTCTAAAAACTCTCAACCGAGGATAACTCTTGAAAGAAAATGGATCAGTAAATGAAGCTCCAGAAGAAAGATGAGCTTACCGTGGTGATCCCAACGTAGTCAATGGTGGTTGAATCGAAGAACGGATACCCATCAGGGGCTCGGGGAAGAATCATGACTGTAAAAACATTCTTGGATGAACGAGGTTGAAAAGGAGGCATTTATATCTATCATACGTGACCCCGGTATGTTAAATGAAAAAAAATAAAGTATATGGCGTGTACTTTTGAGGTACATGGCATGTACTTTCCCTTACCGAGCCCCGCTTTCGGTGGCCTCCAGGTCACCACACATGGTCTTGTGCATAGTCATTACACGACCAGCACAGGGCTACATGCGGTAATTGAGTACACATCGTGTACTCATAAAGTACACGACGTGTACTTTAAAAATTTCCAGAGACTACTATTTTCTTCAAAAACACTAGAAAAAGGATAACTTACCTGTAAAGAAGATCTGAGTTCTTATAAGGGTCCATTAGACTCTTTAGACCAATAGAGTGGTTCACCCCTATTGAATCAAGGCACGATTCCCCTACCCATGACATAGTTACTACACAATGTATGATAAGTGTGATTCTCCTCTTAGCGGTGCTTGACCAGTGCTAGAGATTGGTGTGGTTCTTGAAGAGAGATGCTGATACTAGTAGTCCCTTGTGTAATTAGGGTGTGGGATTTCCTTTCATCTTTTTCATAGTAGATATAGGACTCCCCACATCGTGGTTGTGGGTTTTTTTCCCTTTGGGTGGTTCTTTGGAATGAGACATAGTTTTGAATAGCCTTAGACTCACAAGGAAGAGGAACACTGTCCCAAGTGAGATGTTTCCTTATAAGGTGACCTAAAACCATGTGGGTGAGTATGTTCTAGACAAAGTAGATAGTATCAAGTTGTGGTGATTTAGTTCCTTAGGCATGGGTGTTTCGGGTAGACACATGGGATGTTGGGAATCATTGTTGGACTTTCGGAACTATTGGTAATCCTCTAATGGTTTTGGGTCCGAGTTCCCCATATCATTTGTAAAGTTGGATAGTTTTTTCATACCATAATAGGGTGTGGGCTGTCTGTACTTGTTGGGTAGATGGAGTAGGAACTCCCCAACATACCAGGGTGTGGATCCTCTGTCCATAGAGTTTGTACTCCCCTGATATACCAGGTCATGGGTCCTCAATATCTGACATATATATAGAGTGGGTACTCCCCCACCATTATAGGGTGTGGGTCCTCTATCATTGGAGTCATAACTACCATATCATTCTAGGGTGTTTGTCCTCTATATGTGATGTTCAGATAGAGTAAGTACTCCCCTTCCATGCTAGAGAGCAGGTCCTATAGCATAGGGTTAGTGATCCCCTGCCATACTAGGGTGCGGGCCCCCCCATAGTAAACTAGCTGGAAGAGTCAGTACTCCACTTTCATACAGGGGTGTGGGTCCTCTAGCCATAGAGTGGTACTGTCCTACTATATTAAGGTGTGGGTCCTTGATCTACAATGTTGTATTCCACTATCGTACCGGGGTGCAGGTCCTCATTTCTTTGATTAATACTCCCCTATTGTTATAGGGTGTAGTTTCACACCCACAGAGTAGTACTCCCACATCATTGAGTTGTAGCAGGGAGTGGGTCCCCAATTAGAGTTAGATATCCCTCAGATTTTTTCTATATTCTTGATGAGTGGGCCCCTCTACTCGATAATCATGATACCTTTTTAGTATTTAGTTCTCACTCGATAGACAGAGGTGCGGGCCACTACAAAAAGGAGCGAAATATGTTTCATGGGTTAATTAAGAGCTAGTACTCCATAAACTATAAGGTGGTGTCAAGGTGTGGGTATCTTTGTTCCCTCTCATAGAGAAGATGCACAAAGTGCATGATTTAGAGAAGCGATCCCCCAACTACATGGTAGTGGTGAGGAGTGGGACTCTCCACATGGTTTTTTAGCCTTGATGAGGGTATAGTTTAGTGATGGTAGAACCGCTGGTGCTAGGCACTGGAGCTGAGCTATATGGGTTATTCCCAATGGAGTGTATCTCTTGGATGGGTGCCATCTGCGATGGTGGGTCTTGTGGAGTGTTTTCTCATAGTTTTTCATTTACCTTTAGAGATTAGAATATAATCATGTTGTTGGCTAGGAAGTCATAACCTCATGAGACTTGGAGTCAGTTACTAGTATATCTAGGTGATTTCCTGGAGCCCTTGAAGTGTTGTCACATTCTGGGATGACACCCCTTGTGGACTGAGTATACTTACAACTTATTTACCCATACCTTACATTTGGTTACTCTCCTTCCATGGGAGGCGAAGACACTTGGGGTACGCCATGTGCTTTCATTGTTTATCGTTTCATGTTTGGATGAGTCCACTCTCCTACTATAGGCAGCAAAGACTCTACAATAAGTTCATATTCTCACTATGGCATGCTTCTTGTATTTGAACTAGTTTAGTTTCACTCTCATGTTGGGATTAGATACGGGACAAACACTTTTCTTTACTCTATTATTGTGGATTCTTATTTAAAATAGCTAACTAGTCATGTAAACCCAATTTATATTCAAGATGGAGTTTCTCTCTTAACGAGTTTACCTCTAGCTAGGTACATGGGGTTGTCGCCTTTTAGTTTCCCCCTTTTCTTTTGGGTTTTTTGGGTTCCTACTTGGTATTATTATACTCATCCTTGCACAGGATTTTCCCGATCATGTTTTGTGTCATGTCCAAACTATATAATTTTGGAATAAGTGCATGCATGACCTGAGGTAGGCATAGTTTAGTGATCTAAACCAACCGATGTGTTTACTAGAGCAGGGATAAAAAGTTTTCTAATAGTTAATTTCGGCAGTGATCACCTCCTTCTGAGAAGGTTAAATGATTTTGCTATTTTCTTATGGTGGGTGCTTGTTTTTTCCATTTTTAATTAAATAATTCTTTTGTACTATTATTTGGGATAGATTTATGCATTCATTTCAGTTTAATATTTTTAAATTTATTCACTATTTCATTGATATATTTGTGGGTGTGTTCATATATGTACTTTTGGAAAAGGTTTCCACGAGTTTAGTTATGCCTTCGACACATGTTTCCAACCCCTGGCCTATGGAGACGGGCTTGGGGTAGTCACAAATTGAGCCCCGACTTTGGTCGGGCCATGATAGAGTGGTATTAGAGGAATATCTTTCCTTGGGAATTTGTTCAGACTTTTCACCTTAAATGGTTTTGGTTGGGTTATGTAATGAAAGTGTTAGGATGTTTTGAGTTTATTTATCCGGCCAGAGGTTCTAGTGTTGGTGCGAAAACCAACGTATCCATTCCCTAGGACTCCGATAACCTAATTTTCAAATAGTTTCATTATAACACTAATCTCAAGGGAAATAAATGATACATACATATATGATTGGTTTTTGGTTTTTCTTTTCTTGTCCTTTTGATTATGATCCTCAAATATACTATTTGACTGTGGGGTGTCTTGATTTAATTTCAGTATGCTTTAGAGACAATAGCTAGACCTGATTCTATGACATGATTGTGATGACAATATACCCTATAATGAGGCTTTAGTGTAGGGCACTAATTCAGAGGAGTTACGTCTGGGTGGTTTTCCGGTAGTGCCACCACCCATTGAGATGCTAGTTGTGATGTCAGTTTAGGATGAGGATGTGCAGATGCTGAGTACATTGCATAAGTTCTAGAGGTAGTGACCTCTAAGTTACTAGGGTGATCCAGACCCCGAAGCAACAGTTTAATTGCTCGAGGAAGATACACAGATTTTCCACATGGTGAGGACACCTCTTAACTAGATGGTGGTCCTAGCGATGATCCTTTTTCATGGTTCTGTTAGGCGATGGTGGATTTTAATGATGCAATCCCAAAATGAGGTTATGCTCAATTGGGTAGAGTTCTAGAAAATCTTCTGGAAAGAGTTATAACTAACCACACTGAGATTAGTAAGCATTTAAGTGGATTTTCAACTTCAGCAGGGAAACATGACTGTAGAAGAGTTTTAGGAAAAGTTTAAAGACCTATCATGATACTCTATGGATATTGTTCAAGATCTATTTTTAGAGCATGAACCTTGGAGAAAGGCTTGCGCCAAGAGATCAGGGTGTCTATGATTCTATTGTTCATTCCCACCTATGATAGTGTGTTGGAGTGATCTCTAGTAGTAGAGAGCTTCATGTCAAAGCAATAGGTGTATGTATCCTAAGGCGGTAGTCCTGAGGCTGAGGCATCGGGAACATGGTGAAGGAGGAATGCCCATGCCCAGACTTAGGCATGTGGGCCTATAGTGCAAGAGTAATTCCAAGAATCAGGTCAACCATAAGAGAGGTGGTTTTATGCTTGGGATGACTGGGGACATATTTATAGAGATTTTCTGTCACTTCATGTTGCTGAGAGGGGAATAGAAAATGGGATTCCCTGGTTGAGGTACAGCTAGGAGAAAGGAGTTTCACGAGATGACAGATGAGGTGGAGGAGATCGGATGACAGAAAAAGGTGGTCCACACCATGTTCAGGAAGTTGGAGGATGTGGGTGAGGATAGCTGTAGGTTGTAGAGTCCTTTGACCTAAAAGCTTTGAGGATGAATATAGGTACACCTTGTGTCCTTTCTACTTTTTTTAGTATAAGTTTTTAGACACTATTGTGGGTACTCTTTTCCTTCCTCTACTTTCTCTAGGTATAAACTCGGGTGACACATGGTGTTAGTAGAACCCTGTGTTGGTGTTGTTAAACATATATTCAAATTCAAAATAAAGATAAGTTCTTCCTCAACTAAGGAACATTTTTGAAACATGGATTCAACCATGCAGGCGAGTCAGTGCCGCCCAAAGTGGTCAATATAGAGGTGTGGTGGATGTGTCTCTCTAACTTTTGTATTCAGTGCCAGTTTGAGTAGCAGAGAGATTTTATTAGAATCATTATATAGTAGTAGAGTTAGACCCTATGATGCTTCCATAGTATGGATCGGCTACCTACCATCCATACTTAGCTGGGATGACACTAGTGGGTGTGGCAGTGTTTCTTGTTTAGGTTACTCTTATTACAAGAGTGGGAAAGACACATGGGGTATTCCATGTTCTTTCTGTGTCTAGGTTATCAAGGGTGGATGTGTCTACCCTCCTCTCTTGTTTGTTGGTACCCTTGCATGCTCGACATAAACTTTGAACGCAAGACACTTGAGGAGGTTGCGAGAGAGTTCATCCATGGATGGATATAAACTATGGGGTTCATCAGCATCCGCATCTAGTTAACAAAATGGCCTACCTCTAGACCCCATGACTGCAGATGAACTGTAGTGATTCGTACTTTCCCAATCGTCACAGCTAGAAAGACATGTTCTCATTAGTTTCATGCTGTTGGAATGGTCGAATCTGAATGTAAGAGTGGTTTCGACTTGGTTTTTCCCCTTGAGTGTGTGTTTGAAAGTAGTATGGGAACCCTAGGTGAGATTTCTGGCATGGGAGTCCCATTAGTAGAGCTCGGTTTACTTTCCCTATGCCTATAATATTTTATTTTTGAGGAAGTTTTTTTTGAATGTGGTAGTGATGTAGGGAACTAGGTTTTTACCTGTAAGATTTTGGAATATTTCAATGAATATTTCAAAAGCCAAGCACCAAGTCGACATGGTAATCTGATGCCCATAAAGCCTCAATGCTGTGATTTTAAAAATATTAAATATATTTTGTCACACATGCATAGTTTCAATTTAAAAGAAGAATAATTATAGTGTGGAGTCTTGGATCAGATTTATGAGGTTTAAGTTATGTCGAAAACATCATGTTTACCCTAGGAGTGACATAAAGTTGTCTACACTGGGAGTTTTTTATGGAGGTGAGATGATGGGGCATTAAATGGTGGCTTAATTAATTAAATAATAATTTAATTAATTAATTAAAAAGCTAAATTAATTACCATTCTTCTCTCTTGTTGGTGCACCAAACCGAAATAAGGCTACACCTCTCATTCTTCCCATTCCTCTTCTCTTTGGAAGATAGATAAAAATGAGTCGAATCATCAATGTAAGGTGTTTTTTATCTTCGTTTTTGAAGTAGTTTATCACCAGATCAAGAACTAGAATGATCTGGGAGTTGTTCTTCATCTAAAGCGTCAGTGTTTCACCCATAAGGTAGAATGTATTGATTTTTTGTATTGATCCCAATAATTCTTTGTCATTCTAAGGTTCTAGAGCCCAATTATAATTTTAATTGGTCCCTGCTATGTAGATCTGTGGGTTTTGGGTTGAATCAAGGATAATCAAGAGTTTTTTCAATTGATTCCTGATTAGAATTATCACCTACACGTCTTGTAGTCCACTGACACACACCGTGTATCCCTTCATGTTTGGGGGATACGGTCTTTGGGTAATAAACGCCATATATTGTAGTTAAACGCCATGTAGTACACCAATATGTGTGGTTATGGTACATGTTTTGGGAATCTGTGTGAGAACACATGTTTGTGTACTAACAAACAACCAAAGTACACGAACATGGGGTCTGATACACAGACATAGGTAAACTATATGGCCAGGTGATGATGTAAGTAGAACATGCCAGGTAACTCTAATACACACTGTGTAACCATACATGGGATGGAAAACATGTATATTGGATACATGTATAGGTTCTCGGGTGGGCTCACAAACCGTGTGTGCCCTAGTGCTTATCATATACTCCTAGGTGATCTCCTTGAAATCTTTTACCTTCCATTAATCCTTAAATGAGGTTCAGATTTAGGTTTTAGAGTATCCTATCTTGTGTGTTTTTTCACTTAGAATGTGATGGTGGACTTGATTTTATCCTGCACGGTATGAGGTGGTGCATTCCGATCACGAAAATTTTGTAATGGTGGAAATCTTGGGTAGTGGTTAGGGTAAATCGTGGGGTTGAAATTATGGATGGTACCATTCCCTTAGAATTTAAAATTCAAGTCCCCTAGACTCTTTAGACCGGTAGAGTGGTGCTCCCCTTTTGGAACATGGTGTGAGCCCCCTACCCACAATAGTGTTACTACACAAAGTATAATAAGTGTGATACTCCACTTTATAGTGATTGAATGATGCTGGATATTAGTGTGGTTCTTTAAGAGAGACGTTTGTACCGGTACCCCCCTATGACATCAGGTCATGGGTTTCCCTTGCCTCATTCCTTTAGTATAGAAGAGAATTCACATGTCGTGGTTGCAGGTTCTTTTATCTTTGGGTAGTTTCTTGGGATGAGATGTGGTTTGGAAAAACATAGACTCACAATGAAGATGAACACTTTCCCCATTGAGACATATCTTTATGACATATCCTAAAACTATGTAGGTGATTCAGTGTCGACCAAATAGGATAGTATCAAAGGGTGGCGATTGAGTTCCTCGGATATGGGTGTTCATGGAAGACATGTTGGGTGCTGGGAATCATCTATGGAATTTTAGAACTGTTGGTACTCCTATAATGGAATAAGGCATGGTTTCCCTATATCCTTCATAATGTTGGACAGTTCTCTCCTATTGTGCCAGGGTGTAGGCCCTCCATACATATTGGTTAGAGAGATTAGGAACTCCCCTAATGTAATAGGGTGTCGATCATCTATCCATGGAGTCGGTACTCCTCTAACGTATTGGGGCACATATACTCTATATGTGATTTATAGGTAGAGTGGGTACTCCCCTACTATGCTACGATGTGGTTCCTCTATCATTGGAGTTGGAAATACTCTATCATTATTGGGTTCAGTTTCTCCATACATGATGTTCTGGAAGAGTCAGTACTCTCATGACGTGCTAGGGAGAAGGTTCTCAATCCTGGGGTTGGTACTCCCCTGTCGTACCAGAGTGTGGGTCACCCATAATAGACTAGCTAGCAGAATCGGTACACCCTTATCATACCAGGGTAAAATTACTCTATCCAAAAAGTGGTATTATTCTACTAGGTTAGGGTGTTTGTCCTCAATCTATAGAGATGTACTCCCATATCAAACCAGGGTTTAGGTCCTCCTTTATCTGAGTATCACTCACCTTTCATTCTAGGGTGTATGTCTTCACCTATGGAGTAGAAATCCCCCATTTTTGAGTTATAGTGGAGATCAAGTCCTCTCTTAGCATTGAATCTCCCTTGGATTTTGATTGAAGTCCCGAGGAGAAATCCCCTCCACTCAATACGCATGATATCTGGTTAAGA
The DNA here is from genome assembly GCA_963277665.1 of Viscum album. Lineage (NCBI taxonomy): Eukaryota > Viridiplantae > Streptophyta > Magnoliopsida > Santalales > Viscaceae > Viscum > Viscum album. Next base: position 696,245,221 of record OY728132.1, read on the forward strand.
GTTAGTGTTCCCTTGATGGACTAAAGTAAAGGCCACTCCATACAATAGTGACAAAAGTTATATGGGTTAGTTAAGAGCTAGTACTCCCTCAAATTCAGGGTAGTGTAGAGGTTTGGGTCCCTCTATTCCCTCTCATAGAGAAGATGCATAAAGTGCATGTTTTAGAGAAGTTCTCCCTCAAGTTCAGGGTAGTGGTGAGGAGTGGGCCACTCCACTTTTTTTCTTTAGCCTTGCATAGGGTGCATGTTAGTGATGGAAGAACCTATGGTACTGGTCACTAGATCTGGACCGTATAGGTTGTTCTCGATGGAGTTTATCTCTTAGATGGGTGCCATATAAGAAGGAAGAGCTCATGGAGCGTGTTCTCATAGATTTGAGTTTACCTTTAGAGCCTCAAATATAATCATGTTGCTAGATATGTGGTAGGATCCTCAGGAAAAATGTAGTTTGTTAAGAGAATATCGAGGTGATGTCTAGGATCCATTCTGGTTTTGTCACATTCTGGGTTGAAACCTCCTGAGGGATAATTATACTAACCACTTATATGTTCATACCTTACATTGAGTTACTCTCCTTCCATGGGACATGAAGACGCATGGGGTTTCCACATGCTTTCTTTGTTTAGATTCTCATTGTTAGATGGGTCCATTCTCCTACTATAAGCAATGGAGATTCGAGGATAAGTTTATCTTCTCAAAATTTCGATCTCCTTGGGTTTGGATGAGTTTACTTTCACTCTCTTATTGGTTTGAGCTATGGGATAGAGTCTTCTCTATTCTGTCTTGTTGGGGATTCTTCTTTGACTTATTTGACTAGTAATTTACAACTGAGGGTGATTCGAGATATATTTCTCTCTTTATGGGGAATCCTATGGATAGGTCAAGAGGAATTTATCCTATTAGTCACTCCCTTTTCTTTGGGGTTTTTGGGGAACCTATCGAGTATTCTTATAATCACCTCTAAATAGTGTTTTCTGACACATGTTGTGTGTATTGTGCTGACCACAAACCTTTCATTGAATTCCACAGAAGACCCGAGGTAGGCGGAGTGTAGTGAACTAGATTGACAATGGTGTTTACCGGAGCTGGGCCTATGAGCTTTATGATAGTTACTCTTGGAAGGGATCCCCTCCTTCTAAGTAAGTTTGATGCTTTTTCAGTTTTCTTTTGGTGGTAACTTGTTTTTCAATTTTTACTTTAGTACTTATGTTGTACTCTGGTTTGGGATAGATGAATGCATGAATTTCCATTTCATCATTTTATATCTCTATATTATTGCATTGAGGTTTTTGTGGGTGCGTTCGTACAGGTGCATAAAGAAAAGACTCCACGAGTTTAGTTATGCCTTCGATTCTTGTCGTCAACCCCTGGTCTATGGAGGCGAGCTTGGGGTAGTCATGGCTTGAGCCCCATCTTTGGTCGGGTCATGACCATATATATATATATATCAAAATATAAAAATTACATCTACAACATAACCTTCTATCTAGTAACACACCTTTTATCCTCTTATTAGAATTGTTTCAACATTTCATTTCTTCATAGTGATGTATGTGTTTGATTGTATCAACCAAAAACAAAAACAAAATAACCATTTACATTAAATCATTTATGTGTATGTTAAAAATATGGAATATATACAATAAAAAATTTATGAAAGAGTTGTGTAAAAATATAAAATTAATATAGATATAAAAATTAATAATAAAAAAAAAATATAGGAAATAGTTATCATGAAATGGTTATATGCCTATCACATATTTTTTTTTGAATACAATGCATAGTATGTTTAGAAAGTGAGTAATACCAATAGTTTATGCATAGTGTATAGTACTGAATGTGTTATGGGTTTAACATCATGGAAGGTCATGTTGATTTTTGAAACTGTGTCTGGGATACACCATTTATACATAATACCATGCTTTATAATTCAGTTTTTTATGCATTGGGTTGTGGTATAATGATATGCATAGGTAAAGTAGCATGCAATGTGATGGGTATACGCATGTCAAAGTGTGTATTGGAAGAATGAGATGTGATGGATACAAGATATGAAAATCACATTAAAATTGAATAGAATGTTGTGACATAATCAAAATCCAAGTGGAGTGTACTTGGAAATACATAGTCCCAATAGACTACCTTGAATTCTGATTAGGTCAAAGTTGTGTGTATTGGAAAATAAACAATCCAAGTAGTGCGTACATGAGTTTTTCTAATAGGTTGTGATATTTTTGTGTGTATTCATGCTTCATAATTCAGGTGGTCAAGTACTGGGTTGGAAATCAATAATATACACATGAAAAATAGTATGGTATAGTTTATTAAAGGTGATGTTCTTAGTTTAACATATATGTGTGGATTAATAATGTTTTAGAATTAGATTGAAAATATATAAAAAATTGGTATGGTTATGGTATACAATAATAACTTTACATGCCAATGGTTATTTAGGAAGTCTCATGCTTTAACTATATGGGTTAAACTAATGACAATGGAAATGTAGGAAATCATCAACAATTATTATAGGGAAATATATAAACTTTGATTTCACCATTTATGATATTATATATATAAAGAGAATATTGGTTAGTGCAAAAAATTGGAAACATCCAGTGATAAGTTAAAATTTATTAGGTGATCCAGAAGCATTTTAAGAATCCCTAAAAAAGCATTAAAGAATATTAAACTATTAATGGAGAGAATATAAAACATGTCTCACATGCATATCTTGTAGAATTTAAAAGGAAAAAGGATATTATTTTTACAATATGTTTAGACATAAGAGGATATGTGTCACGAAACAACCAAGGACACCCCTTGGACTAGGCTCTCGAGATGGCCCATCACATACCCAAGGAGTATTCTCGACCCCCAGGCTAGAAAAAAGCATAAAGGCATCAATTAGAGAAATATGGGAATAATTTTTTCTAAAGAATAAAAATAAACAAAGGGTTTCTACTTAGAGACCCATATTGACCATTCTAGATGTCGGATGAACTCATCACATAATAAATAGATGAAACATATATGTAAAACAAAATTTATCAATATAATGTATATACATATCACATGACCATAATCAAATCATGAAATAGAAACAAAATAAATTATCATCAATGAAAAAACAAGAACTAAACTGGGTACAAAGTGAAAATAAAAATATCATAAAATGATGATACATCCTTGATTCTAAACTAAAAAAAAGTACTAAATTCCCAATAACTATCTCTATTTTCCAAGGGAATAACATTCATTGAGTTCCATCCCATAACCTAACATAAACAAAAATAATCTAATATAGCTCATCGGAACCTAAAAAACTGATAATGATGATATGTGTGAGCTATACAGATTATTAGGAAACCATATATCGATCCATGCATACCTATTAAATGTAAAACTACTTCATGATAGTTTTAAAATAGATATACACATATTTAACAATAGACTTACATTTTTCAAGAAAAAAACAAAGCATGATTTATAACTTTAAAACCAAGATTTTGAGAAGGTAAAAGAATTAAAGAAAACATATTTTCATTGTATATTAATACAAACTAAATATATGGATTTTATTTAAAATGATAAATTCACACTCCTACTATTAAATACACTTAACATACATAATTTTAAAATACTACATAATGGGAACCCATGATCTATTGGGATAATCTAAGACAAGGCTATACAATTACTAAATAAGACCAATGCTAGATGACAATAACCTTCCCTAACACCCACTGTTTCCCTCACTGGCCTAACTGATTGGAAACTCATATAAGTAGAATAAAATCTATTTTATATCCACTAGTTAGAGAATGGTTCTAAACCAGTGAATAATGTGTACCTTAACACCCCCTAGATACCCATGGTTCCCATCAATAAAAATTGGGGGTGAATCTAACAATTAATTTATAATATATATATATATATATATATATAATACACAACAAGTCACACCCTCTCATCCAATTCGCTCATAAGAAATGAATCCTATTCCATCAAAGGAACACATAAAAACACATAACCCCCTTCATTGTGCACCATCACATGCATATTATAACAACCATTCATTTTCAAAAACACATGGGGCATGTTTCAAGGGTTTTTTCTTTTGAAAATCATTTCAAAAGTTCAAATTAGGATTCATGAATATTCCTTACAAGTTTAATTCATAAAGCATACTTTCAAAACCTTATGTACAAATATTTTTTATAACATCCAATTATTAAGGGACTTATCCTTATTTATAAATACCAAACACACCCATTTATTTTGTGATAAATCCATTGATTTATTTTAAAAACCCTAAAACCCTTCATAATCCAGAAAACAATATCAAAGGACCGACTGGAAATTTATATAAATACTTGGTGTGTAATTATTTAAAGAACAGATTTTATACAAAAAAAAGAGAAACTCTATTCGCATTTGTTGTAATCAAAAGAAAAAACAACTTCCTTTTTAAAAATCATATTGGATATAATTTATAACACTTTAAAAATATAAAAAACATGAATTGAAATCAATAAAAAATCATACTTTTAAATTTAAAGATCTATACAAGGTTTCACCTATCTTGAATCTCATCGATTTTATAAAAAAAAATTCTAATCCACCTCAAAGGGAAGAAATAGTATTTAAATACCCAATAGGAACCCCCAAATACCAAAAATACCAGGGGAAATTGAGTATCATGGAATCCTAGGTCTTGGTGATCATTCCAATGTATGAGACATAGCAGAATAAGGAAATAAATGAAGGAGGAAGAGGATTATTGGTGATTACCTTGGATGAAACACCTTAAATATTGATGAAACCACTTGCATATAGAGACTCTATTTTTTTCTTGTAAGAATTTTGAATATATCAATAAATATTTTCATAGCCAGGTGGTTAGACGGTGTGAGATTCTGAACCTTTGTGAGTCCGAAATTGATATTTTAAAAATATTAATTGTATTAATATATTGCCTCTTTTGTTTTTATGAAATAATAGAATATCACTTGAATGGAGTATCAAATTGGAAATTTAAGACTATGGCTAAATCTGAAGCATGGAGTTTACCCTGGACTGACCTAAGGTTGGTTAGTTCCATACATTTGGTTAAGGAAGCTATTGGAAGGTGCGTTTATTTAAAATAAATATATAAATATATATTTTATTAAATGACCAAATTAGATACTGCTAAATATTTTATTATAAAAATTCTCTCTAGTTATCTTCATAAACCTTGGGATAATTAAGAGGATCATTGACAACCTTTTTTGGTGAATCGACATCAGGAATTGATCAGTGATCAGATCGATGTGGATCCATAGGTAGCAGACACATAAGATCATCCCCATCATTAGAAAATGTTCTCTTCACCAATTATTGATCCATAATCAAGGTAGGTATCATCAATTATAGTCTCCACCATTTATTAAATGTTTGATAATATATATTTGATTATCTACTTTTTATTCTACAATCACATGTTCTTCGCATGACCCCGTAGATAAAATAAATTATTTTTTTTTGTTATTTTATTCCATGATCTCACCCTAGATTACCCACTATGAAATATATGTACAATAAATCATGGAAACGGTGTTTATCATCCTTATTATGGTTATCCACCCCCATGTTTTTTTTCTTATCTATAGTTAGCCTACAGGGTCACAGTTCAACTTTTTTTGGGTAGGGTTGAGGATGATCAAACCCTCAAACTTGTGGTAGTTATGTGAACGATGACCAGGATGGTGATTCATAGATGAATCATGATGAATTGTGGGATTTATATGATTATTTCCATATATATTGGATTCTGGATAACCGATGGGTGATGGGAGGCATACGAGATGTGTGACCAACCACTATGGGAGATAGAGATATGATTTCTGGCCACAGGAGGGCTTAAATTGATAGCCATAGGAAACCACACTAGTTTCATGTGGACAAATGGATGAAATCATAGTGGTGGCCACAAATATGGAATCCGAATGAATAACTTGGATTTATGTGAAACAATTGACTACATGACATGTATTCTTATGAATAAATTCAATGTATGTAGGTTCTGGGTGCAGTGGAAGCACGTTTGTGGGTGTAGCTTTTTCCATTAACGCCATTTATTCTGAGATCCATCACGATAATAAAATGTCAGATCTTCAGAATAGAATAAATAATGAAAGAAAATAAGGGAGTCCTAGAACCATAAATATTATCATCAAATGTTTGTTATAATTAATTTAAATAAATGATAGGAATTACCTTGATTTAATTCTCTCATGGTTGATGTTTCTGACCACGATCCGATGTGATCCATCTTTGCATTGAAGAATACAAGTGAAGGATTTCTCTATCGGTGATCCACACATTATAAACATATCCTTATATGTAGCCTAAGAGATCTTCAGGTGCTAGCATGGAATCACCTTTGCTTGCGATGTACGCCTTCGATCACCTTGATCCGATGGAGAAGGATCTATATCTCATAACTTTAGATCATTCTTGGAAGAAAAGAATTTTCTCTTGGCTTAATAGCTTTCTCTAGAACTGTTGTGCACAACCCTTTAAAATGGATAGGCTAATGAGAATTATATAATTGGGATTTTAATTACTTAGAATAACAAAATGAATTAATTACCTAAAAGAATTTATTCATTTCATTTAATTATAAATAATACCCCACGTCTAATAATAATAGTTGACTATTACTATTACTTGACATGTGCCCAACGAATTACACATAATATTATTTAATTAAATAAATAATATTATTTCTCATAAATTCCCAGAAAAAATACATGGCGTGTATATTAATATACACGATGTGTACTTTTGTTTTTTCAATTCTCTTTATTTACTTCACCACATTTATTAGACCTTGAATAATGGTTATCTATTTCTCAAATAAATATCACTACATTAGTCACTAATAAATATATTATTTCACCCACAATATAATCTCTTGAATAACTGGTGTCGAAATAAATTCGATCAACAATCCTTGAATAATTATTAAACTACAGTCGGAAATAATATTTATTCAACTTGTTAAATTAATATTTAATTGAGATACTTGGACACACTTAGTGTGTGACCCTCTATGCCTCTTTCTCAGTAGCATAGAGTTGATCATGCCTAAAGTCCAAGGTTAGCGTCTATCAACACGCTAAGGCACACATAGAGAAATAAGTTAACACTATAATGATGTCCCACATCCTACAAACTCACACCATGTAATGTAATCCATTTGTCTCGATATCACGAATCATGTGGGTTGCGTGATGGTGCCATAAACCCATGTGTTTGATTATTCTTTCTTTGAATTCCCTGAATTTAACTTGCCAATTCCTCACCATGTCCATTGATTTATTTAGGGTATATAAATTCCATCAAAGGGAATGAAATATCTACTTCTGTTATGGAATAGTAGGGACAGATCCTTTCTCACATTATCGATTAATGCATTATTACTCGTGACGCACCCAACATATCCTACCTCACTGCGAATAGTGTGTCATCATGGTTTTTGTCAACACATCTAAGTGTGCGAGTTTTAATACCCAGTAATAATAATCTTAAAGTCTAAGGACTAATACACATGTCTGAAGATAGGAAAATCCAATGACACTATGAAATGTGGATTTCCTATTGAGGTGCTCGTTCTCATAATATTCTTCAGAATATTTCCAAGGGAGCACACCATGAGAAGGTGCCTAAAATTTTTATGAGTCCTCACCCCTAATGACTTTTATTATTTGTGTCCCTCAAATAACATCATTAGGCCATAGAACATATATTCAAGAATAGTGTTATGGAACTTTTGGGTTCTCATTATAGCAAAGACCCGTTATGACCAATTAATGCAATAGATATCCTTAAGACATTATCACATGAATTTGTCTTGTAGAAAAACAATCAAGATGTGATGAGGTATTTATTAATGAATAAAGTACAAAGTAGGTTGTTTTAGGCCACCAACTCCAACAAAATCCAACTTTTACTAGAGCCAACTGCTAACAACCTTTAACCTGTAAGATCTCACATGATACTCATGCTTCTGCTAAGATAGACCTTTAGTCATGGAGTCTTCCACATTATCTTCTGTGGACACTCTACTCACTGAATATTTACCCCTTTAATAGAAATCCCTCAATAGGTGATACTTCTGGATTATGTACTTTGTCTGTTGATGTGACCATGGTTTTTTTGAAAGAGCCACCACTGTAGTATTATCACAATATAATGTGATGGTATCTTCACTTCTAAAGGCACCACAACAAGATCTTGGAAAATGTTTTGAATCTATACGGCTTCCTCGTATACATCAGAAGCTGCTATATATTTAGACTCCACTAAAAAATTGGTGGCAACTATCTACTTTGAACTCTTCCAACTCACAACTACTCCATTGAGACAGAAAACATATCAAGATTGCGACGTCAGATCATTCTCTTCTAGTTGAAAACCAGCATCATCATACCTTCTGATGACAAGCTTCTCGTATCCTCCATACACAAGCAACATATCCTTAGTTCTTCTTAGATACCTAAGGATAGTCTTAATAGAAGTCCAATGTGGTTCTCTTAGATCTGCTTGATATCTGCCAACCATGCTCAGTTCATAGGCAACATCATGCCTGGTACATAACATAGAATACATGATGGTTCCCATAGTTGAAGCATGTGGGATATTACTCATTCTATCTTTCTCTTGTTGTGTTTGAGGAAACATTTTCTTAGAATGATTTAGGCCATGTGAAACTGGAACCAATCCCCTCTTGGATTGTTCCATACAAAATCTCTTTAGTATCTAGTCAATGTATGTACCCTGACTTAGTCCAAGAAAGCTCTTGGATCTATCATGAATGATCTTGTTCCCTAGAAGGTAGGATGCTTTACCCAAGTCTTCATGGAGAAACAATTGTTCAACCAGTCCCTAACAGACTGTAATAATGGTAAATCATTTCCAATAATCAATATGTCATCAACATATACTACTAGGATAATGACCACATTCCCATTAAACCGCTTATAAACACATGGATCTCATTTTTTTTCAATGAAACCAAATTCTATTAGGGCTTCATCAAATTGAATTATATATGACCTAGATGCTTTATTTAATCCATAAATGGATTTTCACAACTTTAAATCCCATTTGGCTTCACCTGGTATCAAAAACCCTTCTAGTTGTGTCATATAGACATCTTCTTAAAGGTTCCCATTAAGGAATGTTATTTTGACATCTATTTTCCAAATCTCGTAGTCCTGGTAAGATACTATGGAAAGTATAATTCTTATGGATTTAAACATGGAAACTGGCGAGAAGGTTTCATCATAGTCAATTCCTTGACATTGTCTGAATCCTTTAGACATTATCCTTGCTTTATAGGTTCTAAATTGACCTTCCCTGTCCAGTTTTCTCTTGAATATCCATTTGCATCCAACAGGATTTACATCAACTGGCTCATCGATCAGAACCCAAACTTTGTTCTGATATATGGAATCTAACTTATAATTCACAGCTTTTATCCATCTCAAAGCTTCTGAGATTTTTACTGCTTCCTTGTAGGAGAGAGGTTCATCATTCTCCAACAATAATGATTCACCATTCTCTGTGATTGGGAAACCAAATCTCTCTAGTTCCCTTACCCCTCTTGAGCTCCTATGCAGTACTTGTGTTTCTGAAACCTCTTCCATAGGGACATGTGGAACTTGTTCATGTACCAATTCTTATGTATCCTGAGCATCAATATTCACCACCACAAAAATAGATTTCCGCAGCACCACCCTTTAACAGTGCTAAAAAAATCACTGATAAAGGGGACCCCTTTATCAGCAATTTTTTTAGTAGTGCTGATAAAGGGGGGATTTATCAGCACCTTTTCCTAACACTGATAAATTTCATTTTTCAAAAAAATAAAGAAAAATAATATATTGTTATATAAGTATATTTATATTGATAAAAATATAATATATATTTTTTAAATATGTTTTAGAAAAGTATAAAAAGACTACTACATCTAATATATAATAAATTTAGTGAAAATGGCTTTAAATATTTTTTTAAAATATTATTAATTAATAATTTACTAATTATCATCGATTAATAATCATTTAATAACAATTCTAAGACACAAAAAATCAAGAAAATTAATATAAGATCTAAAATATGTAGAAAATGTAACTCAAACTTCAAACAGCCATAACTTTTGATCCAGGTGTCCGTTTGAGCTCTATATAATATAAAATCGAAGCCTGCAACTAGATCTATGCGTTGATCACTGAGAAAAAGCCTCTATCACATTTTTCAAGTCCAAAGAGGCCCAGAAGGCCTCCAAAATAGAGTTTTTAGTCGGCATACCCTAATTGTTTAACATTCAAACAAGTATAACTTCTGATCCGGATGTCCGTTAGACTTGTACCACATATCATATCGAAGATTGTTTCATTTTGTTCAATTTGACTGGTTGTAGAGTTGACACGAGCTTCTAGATTATAAGTTATGATCATTTTAACATTCTATTTCTTTTCAAATACACATATATATGTATTTATTCGTAAATATATATATATGTGTGTGTGTGTGTCTATGTTGTATATATGTATGTATGTATGTATGTATTTATTTATTTATAAACACACATAAAAAACTTTTATAAATGTATTTAAAACTAATCTTATAAATATATATTAATATACAAATAAATATATGGATAAAATATTGTAACTACACACATATATATAAATATATATAAATATATATTAATATATGAATGAATATATATATACTAATATATGAATAAACATATATGTATTAATATAACAAAATATATTTATATTAATATGAATCTATATTAATATACGAATAAATATAACTATATATATATATAAATAAATATAAATATATATTAATATACGAATAAATATATATATATTTATATATATATATATTACTATATGAATAAATATTTATGTATTTATATAACTAAATATATTTATATTAATATGAATCTATATTAATATACAAATAAATATAACTATATATATACAAATAGATGTATCATAAAATAGATAAAAAAATGAAATGGCATAGTGGTAAAGGTGCAGGAACGCAAGGGGGGGGGGGTCACGGGTTCAAATCCAGGTGGAAGTAAGGAGGGGCGCATGGGAGTGGGAGGGGGCGGGCAAGTGCAGAATGTGCAGGCAAGGACAGCGCGCAGGAGTGGGAGGGGGCCGCCTAGCGCTGATAAAGGGGGGGTCAAGCACTGTTAAAATCTCCCCCCTGAATATAAATTATTATTTATTTATTATTATTTTTTTGAGTTTTATCAGTGCTTTTTTAGCACTAACAAAAGGGGTCTTTATCAGCGCTTTTATGAGCACTGATAAAAGGGACCCCCCCCCCTTTATCTTCACCTCGATTAACAGTGATTTTTTTAGCGTTTTCAATGTTATTTTTTAGCATTGATAAAAGCCATGTTTGTAGTAGTGTTTGTAGAATTAAATATTTCTCCCACTATCCTTTTTGAGCATGTTTTCCCTCTCAAGAAAGGCAACTTTTCTGGTGACAGTCACCTTCTTTTCTGAAGGGTTATATAGGTAATATCCTTTTGTTTCCTTAGGATATCCTATAAAGATACACCTTGTGGCCTAGGGTGCTAGTTTTTTTTCCTTAGAAGGCCTTAACATACGCCTCACACCCCCATACACGTGTGTGTGAAAAAAATGGGTTTCTTTCCATTCCATAACTCAGAGGTAATTCCATTTTTTGCATTATTTTGTACTCGGTTTAATGTGTATACTGTAATTTGTAATGCATATCCCCAAATGGAAAATGTATGATTTGCATGACTCATCATCGACCTCACCATGTCCAACAAGGTGCGGTTCCTCCTATTACTAACACAATTCCACTCTAGTGTATATGTAGGAGTGATCTGAGAAAGAATCCCAAACTCCCATAGAATATCTTTGAACTCTTGGTTTAGATATTCTCCACCTCGATCCAATCAAAGCTTTCTTATCTTCATACCAAGATGATTATCTACTTCATTATTGAATTCCTTAAATTTCTCTAAGTATTATGACTTATAACTCATTATGTAGACATATCCATATCTAATAAAATAATCAGTAAAAGTAATAAAGTAAGAATATCCACCTGTAGATTCTATTGGGAATGGTCCACACACATTCGTGTGCACCAATCCTAGAAGATCTGTGACCTTTTCAAACTATCCATCAAATTTTGGCTTGGTCATTTTACCTTGTAAACAAGCGTGAAACCTATCAAGTGGTTTTATCTCAGTAGAGTCTAAATATCCATATTGGCAGAGCTTTTTCTAGCACTTCTTGTCTACATGAATGAGACGGTTATGCCACAACAAGGTGATGTATGATTCATGTGAGTTTGTATCGTTATCGATTGAAAACACTTGGTTTCAGTAATTTAATACATACAAACCATTATTTAAATATTTCATACCATAATATATGTTGTTCTTATAAAATAAGAAACCCTTATTTCTAAACATAAAAATAAATATATCCATATCCAAACATGATACAGAAATTATGTATTTGGTAACACTAGGCACACAATAACATTTTTGTAAAACCAAAATCATCCCAGTTGGTGTTGAGAGGTGGTAATCGTTAATGGCTAATATATCTAGCCTCACACCATTGGCAGCTCAAAGATCCACCTCTCCTCTTGCTATCTTTCTAAATCTAATTGGTTCCTGCATTTGAATAAAAATGTGATCCCCAAAAGCTGTATCTAAAACCCAATGTGTAGAAGTAGAAAGATTACACTCGATAACGAATTCACCTTTAGAATCACCGCGCTTCTTAGTGTAGTTATTATTCCAGTGGCCTTTTTTCCACATGAAAAACATACCGCCTCTCGTTCCATTCATACCTTTGGATCTTCCCCTTCTTGGAGGGATGATGCTCAGGGGGATTCAGACTGTTTATAAGTCCTTGGCCCCTTTTCCTTGTCCTTCCTTTTCTTATTCACCATAAGGACTGTGGGTTTGTCATGCCCCATGTCCATATCTAGCTAGAGAATTAAGGTCAGAAGTTCCGATAGACTCTTATTATTTTTGCTCATGTTATATTTGATAATAAAGAGAGAGAAGGTCTTGGGATGTGATGATAGGATGAGATCTATACACAACTAATCTGGGAACTAAATTTCTATGATGTCCAGGCATTCAATATGGCCAATAAGCTTGACTACATGATTCCCAGCTAGATCATACTCTCCATGCTTAGTTGTAAATAAAGCATTGGAGATCTTATATCTCTCATGTCTCGCCTTCTCTTAGTAGAGATCCCTAAGGTGAGACATCATTCTATACACGTCCATGTTTTCATGTTGCTTTATGAGCTCATAAGGCATGGATGACAACTTGAAACATTGGACATATGTGGAGTGATATATCTATTTTATATTGAGATATAGTTCCTTGTCATTAGCCTCTTTTCCCGACGCAACTGGAATAAGATCTTCCAGCACATACAATTTCCTCTCGTGGTGAAGGATGATGCATAAAAACCTCTACCATTCCGGAAAATTGGTTCTGGTGAGAATGTTTTCCTTCTCGAGTATGGTTCTCAATGATATGTTTGAAGTTATTTTTCATTTAGTTTCCATAAATTAAGGTGTGTGAAGGTTTAGTACTTTAATATGATAAATTTTGAGGCAAATAAATAAATTAATACATATTAGTCTCCCACTATTTTATCGAAATCCAATAGATCTCACCACTGACTTCGGAATATTCTTTTTCCTACATATTCTAGTGGAAAAGATCCATATTTCCCTTTTCATTACTCCAACTTGGTTTGGTCATGAAACTTGAATGGTTTTATGTAGAATTCCAAATTCCAACTTCATTAACTCACAACTCCTTGATCTAATGAGTGGACTCCCCAATCCTAAAAGCCTTTATTTTGGACTTCCACAACCTTTGCCTCTTGGTCACACCAATTCTTGCTGTGGCAGTCAACCATTGATGTGAACCAAGTCAAGTCAACCAAAAAAATTTAATTAGAATTTCCCAATAATTGAAATCACCCCAACTAGGGTTGGTCAATCAATTTGAACTATAGTTCGATTCTAACCAAGATTATGAAAGGCTATACCGACTTAATATTTATTTGAATGATTTTATACTTATATGTAAATTACAATTTTATTATCTTTGATCACATGCTTTTTAATATTAATTTGGATATAATTAAGTGATTAACTATGTCTAAGATAACATTTTCACATAATCTGGTATTTTTTTAGTTCTATCTTGCATGCTTGTTTAAATCATTAATTGTGTGATCATGCCAACATGCCGACAATAAATAAACCATGAAACAGATAGAAATAAAATAAATGGTATGATCATGATCTTGTTATATTGGTTAGTTTATCTAGTGGTTGATAAACTAACTGAAGACCTATGGTAGAAACACCTTGAACCATTTAGGTTTGTGTTTGAAGCTTTCCACCTGCCCACCTTTATATCTCCTTAGATTGGTTTCACCTTGGATCCTAACTTGATCCGCCTCCACTATCTTGAGAGCTCCATCCATTACATATGCTTTTATATAACATGTAGTTGAGGGGTAAAATTGGGTTTTATATAAAATAATACTTGGGCATGTAGGCCCTAAAAATTAATGAGGAGAAGGCTAGCAGGCCAACAAAATTAATTTAAATAAATTAATTAAAAGAAACCATTCATATAGAAAGGTATTAGTCTAGCTCATGATCATCCATACATGCGACGATATTTATGCATAAGTAAAACTAGAATTCAGTTCTTTAATCGATCTTTTTTAAGATAAATTATGCTCGAATCAATTAATTATCTTTAACTAATCAATCCTTTTATCTTAAACCCTTTTTATGAATTTCCTTAAGATTCTCATCAATAATAATTTTAAACAAATGAATTCATTTAAAATTTTATTTGTACGTAACTTGTACCTTGGAGGAAACCCAATGAATTCCCACTCATAACTACCTAATGAGTAGAAATGAACATTACACATATGTTAAATTAAACACACATATATAAAACACCTACCACATGTTGTACCCCATATTTACAACTACACTATGGTACATGTCTCAAGGGTTTGTATAATATAATAATAAATTTTAATTAATATTTGTAATTTGGATGGGTACATGACGTGAAGTTCTGACTACACTATGGGTACTTTTTTTCACCATCCATCTGAAGTACACACCCGGGGACATGGCATGTAGATGCACGTCATAAATCTGCAGAGTACACGACGTGTTCAGTGGGACACATGCCATGTAATATCCTCGTTACATGGTTTCCAGCCGAGCAAGACGTGTATGGGGTACACGGTCCAACCCTAACCTGAAGAGACTACACACTGTGTTTAGTGGGACATACAATTTGTAATCCTGAAACCATTTTCCACCTATTCCTGGTCAATAGATTGGGTCTTAAAGACTTGGATAGGATTCAATGACACAGACTGGTTCGACGGATTGTCTCGGTGCATGGAACCTGTACTACATGGCATGTACATCCGAATAGATGCAGTGTATTCTGGTGTTGTATGGCCATGAAGCTTTGGCACCTATGAATGATATCCTATGTTTTATTTTAATCCAAATTAAAATAAAAAATTGTTTCTTTATGGTGAACGAGAAACGAAGGAGGTAGAATAGATCTCGAGATTTATATTTAAATAACAATTAACTTGAATTGAAACAACAAAATTATTAAATGCGTGAATTACCAATGAAAAAATAAAAAATTATAATCAACGATATGACCTCTATGATACCACCTGTAGGTTCTAGGCGCAACGGAAGCACGTTTGTGGGTGTACCCAAATATAATTTTTTCTGTTAATGATATTTTATCTAATATTCATCACGATAGTAAAACTCCGGATCTTTGGAATATAATGCAGAACGAAAGAAAATAAGGGAGACCCAATACCATAGAGAGGATCATTATATGTTGGTTATAATTAATTTAATTAAAAGACAATAATTACCCTGATGGAATTATCTCTCTGTTAATGTTTCCAGTCCCAATCCGATGAGATCTGTCATTGTGTCATAGAATCCATGTGTAGGATTCCTCTATCAGTGATCCACATGTGGTCCACATATCTATGTACTTAGCCTAAGGAATATCTAGGTGCTAGTGGAGAAGCGCATTTTCTTGTGATGTCCGCCTTTGATTGCCCTGATCTAGTGGAGAAGGATCTCTCTCTAATAGCTTGAGAACATTCTTGGAAGAAAATAATTCTATCTTGGATTGAAATATTTCTCTAGATACATTGTGCACAACCCTTAAATATGTCTAGGATAATGAGAATTAGATAATTGGACATTTAATTGATTAGAATAATAAAATTAATTAATTACTCGAAAGCATCTATTAATTTCATTTAATTTTTAGTAATACCCTATGTCTAATAAAAATAGTTGACTGTTATTATTACTTGACATGCGCCCAGAAAACTACACCTAATATTATTTAATTAAATAAATAATATTATTTCTCATAAATTCCTAGAAAAAATTAATGACATGTATATTAATATACAGGACATGTACTTTTTTCCCATTCTCTTTATTTCCTCCACCATAGTTATTAGACCTTTAATACTGGCTATTTGTTACTCAAATAAAAATCACTACATTAATCACTAGTAAATATATTATTTCACCCAAAATATATTCTCTCGAATAACTATTGTTGAAATAAATTCATTCCAGAATCCAAGAATAATTACTAAACCAAAATCAGGAATAATATTTATTCTACTTGTTAAATTAATATTTAACTGAGATACTTGGACACACTTAGTGTGTGACCCTCTAGGCCTCTTTCTCAGTAGAATTAGGTAGAGCCTGCCTAAATTCAATGGTTAGCATCTGAAAATACACTAAGGCACCCATAGAGAAAGAAGTTAACACTGCAATGATGTGTCACCTCCTATGAACGCTTAACATGTATTGTAATCCCGTTGTCTCGATATCTCAAATCATGCGGGTTGCATTCTGGTGCCATCAACCCATGTGTTTGATTATTCTTTCTTTGACTTCCCAGAATTGAACTTTCCCCTTCATTACCATGGCCATGGATTTATTTAGGCTATATCAATTCCATCAAAGGGCCTGAAATATCTATTACCATTATCGAATAAAAGGGATAAATCATTTCTTGCATTATCTATTAATGCGGTATTACTCGTGATGCACCCAAAATATTATACGTTGCTATGAATAGTGTGCCATCATAGTTTTCGTCAATATATCTAAGTGCGTGATTTTTAATACCCATTAATAATAATATTATAGTCTAAGGACCAATACACACATCTTTAGATAGGAACATTCAATGAAACTATGAAATGTGGATTTTCTACTGGCGGGTCTCTTTCTCATAATATCCTCATGGATATTACCAAGGGCACACACAATGATAAGGTGCCTCAATTTTTTATGAGTCCTCACCCCTAATGGCCTGTATTTTTTTATCCCTCAAATAAAATCATCCGTCCATAGAACATATATTGAAGAACAGTGTTATGGAACTTTCGGGTTCTCATTATAATAGGGATCTGCTATGACCCTTTAATGAAACAGCTGTCATTAAGAAATTATCACATGAATTGGCATGAAGAAGAAAAATCAAGAAGAAATAAGGTATTTATTAATGAATAAAGTACAAAGTAGGTGGTTCTAGGTCACCAACTCCAACAATGTAGTAACCCCAAGGTACGATTCTAGGGTTTCGAGGAAGATAAGGATCACATGCCATGTGGTTGGTCCCACACATAGGGTGACCCTCCCTGGGTGAAAGAGCATGTGTGAGATATACATTAGAAGGAACCCATGTGGGAGGATATTTTATGTACTTTGGGAGTACATATGCATGTTTCGGTACCCAGACACAACCATGTCTATGATTAGGTACACAACAAAGCCTAATGGAAATGGGCACGATGAGAAGCACAAAATCAGACCCTGAGTGGATGAGACATGATATGTGTGCCCCGTACATGCCATGTACGATTAAATGACCATTGATACATGTCTAGGGAATAATATAGCTTGGTAGTGTAGTAGGACCACACACTGTGTGTACCCCTTACACACCATGTACCACTTTTAAGAAACTTCACCCTTTCATATCCTCTTCATGTGAACTCAAATTTTGGATTGGGAGTAGCCTATACAAAGCTGTTTTCCATGTAGAAAATAATGGTAAGATTCATAGTGTATTTTTAGATATTATATAAAATGTTATGAACATGATTAATCTTTAGGAAATTCCTGACAATGATAGTGATTAGGCCAGATCATCCAAGAGAGGTTGGGGTTGGAAACCCCCTATTGTACCAGGGAGTGGGTTCCCTATAATCCTCGCGCTGGTTTGAGTGGAACCACCTTGATGGACTGGGTCATGGGTCCTCTACCTACTGAGTGATATCACCTGATAGACTAGGGTGTGGGTCCTCTACATATTGAGTGGCACACCCCTAATGGACAAGGGTGTGGGTCCTTTACTTATAAGTGGAACCCCCTAATAGACTAGGGTGTGGGTCCTCCCTATGCTTAATGGAACCCATAGACACAATAGGGTTAGGGTCCTCAACAATCTGGGTGGAACCCCCTGATGGAATAGGGCGTGAGTCCTCTATCTAACGAGTGACACCCCCAAATGAACTATAACATGGATCATCTATCTACAGAGTGGAACCTCGTGATGCACTATGGCATGGATTCTCTACTTGGATATTTTACCCCTTCATTGTGTGACATAGTGGAGATGTGTGGGTCCTCTATGTAGTTACTTTATAGACACATGAGATTTTGGGCATTGGGGAAAGACTTCTTGGAGCTACTGGAAGACCCATTAACCTAAAATGAGATGTGAGATAAATACCCCCTTCCCCACTCATATGAGTTTTTTAGATGAGAATTTATATCTACATTGTTGGGTTTTATTTACCTCTTTCTTTGTGTGGATTTTCTTACTTCTATCATGTCTTTCATTTCTCCCTCATCAATTTTTGATGTGTCCTAATAGGTATGTATATACTCACCCCTATATGGTCTTTTCCCACACGTATCATGACTTTTGCAGAAAATGGATAAATCAACATGGATTTCATAAGATCATAGGGATACTTGGATGAATTGAATTTGGGAAGTGGTAGGGGATTATATATTAGGAGTTGAGAACTCAACTACTTTCTATTCTAGTTATTTTCAGGTTGGGTCATATTTTATTAGTGGGTGTGTATTTTGAACATTACATTTTGGATTACACCGTCGTACTATTTATTTTATTGAGAGGTTATTACATGAATAGTTTTTAATAAAAATGTTAATATATTTTATTTTTATTCCTTTAAACTTCTACATGGATATGGTTGAAATTTTCATATTGAATTTTGATATAAAAACTTTTTAACCATTTGAACATTTTCTCTTTTAAAAACTTATTTCTCATCACATCAGTGAGATTAATTTTCAAATAAATATTTCCAATTATATGAATGAAATTTTTAAAAATGGATTAAATATTTGTAATCATCATAAGTTATATTTTATAATAATTTTTCCTTAATTTCTTACCATAAATAATAGTAAAAATAGTAAAAACTATTTACTGTGGTTAAGGTAAAAATGAGTTTACCAAGGGGTTAAACTAAAAATACAAGCGTTAAAAATGACCCAAAAATTATCCAACACCCATTTTATTACTATATTTAGACCTTATATATTATATTTTTTAGAATGTACTATTTTGAAAACTTCTTTCATTTGAAAAAACATGGATACAATTTTTTATTTTAAAAAAATACAAGTGTGTCACTCACCTCACTTATAAAAGGGAACCCCTCACCTATCTTCTCCAAAATTCAAAAACCTATTGGTTAAACCAATTCCTACAAAAATAACATAATTACATATGTTTTATCATAATATAAGCCTTATTTTAGTCCTAAATCCAACCTTACAATCATTTTTGTGCAATGTAAAAGAAGTTGTTTGAAGAAGTCGTAAAGTCCCAAATCAAGCATTTTATTTTCTTTCTTACTCATCATACTTTAATTATTATTAAGACATGATGATATGATAATATAATTATATTATATATTATTATATATTATTATGTTATTTTTATAACCTAAATCCTTCTTCTCTTCCACCGAATTGGTCATGAAATCATCATTCATGTGTATGACGAAGTACCACCCCACATACCGATGTTATTCATTTTCTATCACCACCTCCCAAAGAACGAAATAATGATGGATTAAATGTTTATATATGATATTTTTTTATTATAAATTTTAATCATTATATCACATGTAACAATATTATTTATATTCTATGGAAATATGACAACGTCTCTTGTGTGTATGGAAAACAACCACCTCGCGAAGTCATGTGATTTGTTCATGATTTAAATGGAAGGTAATAAGGATAGGTTTAATGAAAATATGTGATATATATTGAATAAAAATGATCATTTAATGGTAATATATTATATACCATCCTTTATTTCAATTCATTGAGAAAATGGAAACAATGTTCATGCATTTATATGACCCACCATCTCCCCAAACAGTGTATTTCATTCTCTATCTTTATATCTTAAGGATTAAAATAAAAAAAATATAGAGTGAATATATATTATATTTATATAATGGTTAAATTTTTTTGATATGATGAATCCATGATCAAATTAATTGGACAAAAAAAACAAATCAAATCATGTTTCGAATACAAAGCGGTCATTACCCAAAACACGACTTTAGCATCGAATTGATAATAAATAGGTAATAAAAGGTCATAATTAAATAATATTGGATATGAGATATATAATTATGGTTCTATAATATATTTATAATAAAATTATATTTATTATACAGAATTTTCAATGTTTATGAAGGAAGTCGAGACTTATGGTAAGGAATTTCTAGTCTCTCTTTTGTTTCTGGGATACATATGCAAACTCACCACTCATTCATTTTATGTGGTGTATATACTACCCATTTTACATTTTATATCATGAATATAATTATTTTAATTATATTTAAAGTTTAATTTTATTTTATTCTTTATTATGTCTTATGATACAAAGGATTACTATGGTGGTAAGAGATTTCCATCGCATTTTTATTTTCTATGAGACACAAGCCATATTAACCATTTGATTATTTTATGCGGTTAATATACTACCCATGAATGTATTTTATTATTATTATACTTAAAATTATGGGTATTTACATATCTATTTGAGGATTTATCTTTCATGGGGTTTACCGTTCAAAAGTTACCAAACCGATAAGAGATTTTTTGTCTCAAATATCATTCTTGGAGATCTAAGTTATGTTTCACACCTATATTATTCTATGAATTGTATATAATTCCCCATTGACATGTTTCATAATTATTATCCTTATTTTCATTATATTATAATTTTCATTTAATGTTACTCTATCTTGGGGATTATTATTCAATGCTCCTAAATTCCTAGGTGTTTTATGTTATAATATATTCATTTATCAGAATATTTTTTGATTATGCTTCAAATGATGAATTATTATGATATATATCTAAATAAACTAAATAATTTTATGATAATATGGTTATTTATTTAGATAATATATTTTCCATTAATTTTCCTCTCTTTAAGTACTAAAGAGTTCAAAATAACATTTTTAATAAAAATCGTCTTTATTTCTCTCTTTGTTCAAAAATCCTTTTTCATCCCAAACCATAAACTTGAATAAATTATTAAAAAAATGTTTTTAACATTATGAAAATTATTTATTAAAAAAACTTTTACCCATGTTTGATTTTATAATTTTATTAAAGGAATCTTCATATTGTTTTCCAAATAATGCCCATTTGGATTTTATTGAAAATGTGAAAGGAATATTTTCTTTAATGTGCGTGGAAGGAATTGATTTTCCTAATATCATGACCATTATTTTAGTTAAATATTAATTTAAATGTTTAAAATGTTTATTTTCAATGAAATTTATTTTGAATTTCATTATGATTTATAATGTTTGTTTCTCAAATCGAAAAATATATTTTCCTCAAGAAATGTTTTAAATGATTTTTAAAGCTTCCTTTAGAAGTTTTAAAGGTTCTTTTTTTAAGGAAATGATTTTAAAATGATTTATTTTTTAAAAAGTGTTTTTAAAAATGAAACAATATTTTCCTCAAGAATTTTTTGAAATGATTTTTAAAATTTTATTTATAATTTTTAGTGTTTATTTTTAATGAAAATGATTTCCAAAATGGTTTGTGAACTTTTAGTTTTAAAAATTGATTTTCAAAGAAAATTTATTTTATTCAATAAATGTTTTAAATGATATTTTAATATAATTTTCCATATAAGTTGACATCCATTGATGTTTCCTATTCATTAATGGAGATATTATCAAAGGATACTATTCTTATTGTTTCTCTGAAAGGTTTTTGTTCAAGATGACATGATGTTTATGAAACTTATTTCTCTTCCATGGGTTATACCACGAAGAAATTATTATAAAGCCCATTTATTTTCATGGGTAATTATATGATGAAATTATGGAATGATTATGAAACCTTCCACTTTTACACAGGTTATGATATGATGAAACTTTTATAAAAACAATTTCATTTCACAGGTTATGATATAATGAATGTTTTATTATCTTTTAAACACATACATATTATTTTCATTATGTGATTAGTGGTACCTATATCTACCTCAAATGAATTGTGTAAAGATTCATATCTCATGAGATAGATAAGATTTTAATGTGTAGTGAACTTAGTTCAGTAATTGGATTTGTCTACTATAATAGTCGAGGGAGTGATCCTTGACTACTATGATGGTTTGAGGAGTGAACCCATTCCACTGTGATATCCTTGGTAGTTCCCCTTTACTCTTATGGAAATGATTTTATATGCTTATGTGTATTCCACAGTTCCATGTATTATGCCAATGTCATGATATCATGGATAATATACTTTTATTTCCTTATGATTTGTGTCTTATGAACTACCAATATCTAAGTCATGATTCATGATTATGATCTTTGATATGTAGGGTATAGTTTTTAAATTTCATTATCATGTTATAATACCCTTATGCCCATGATATGTTGATATCGCCCTTTTTTACCCTTACTAATAATCTTAGATCACCCTTCCTTTTGTTTCCTTTCCCTAGTTTATAAATAAAGGATCGAAGTAGGGTATGTCTAAGAAGAGTACTATGTGGGAATATCTTTATTGGATATGTTAAATATCATTCAAAAAATAATAATAGTTTGTGTCTAGTCTCTAATGTTACGATACATTTGGGATCCTTAGGTATATATTTGTGTATTGTAATGAATATTCATAACATTACACAAAAACGTACCTATGGATCATAAAGGTATAGTGCCATTGGATACTAGACATAAAATCATATTATTTCATGAAATATATTAAAAATATCTGATAAATATCTTCACAAATAGTACTATACCTAGATAGATCGTAATTAAAACCTTTCTTCATGACTTGGGGAAAGGAAACATAATAAAAGGGTGAGATTAGATACTCAGTAAGGGTAAACATGGGAGATGTGTGAGAATAACATGAGAATAAGGGTATTAGAATATGAACATACCATTAGAAAACCATACCCTATGTATCAAAGATTATATTCTTGAGTTATGGAATAAATATCGATAGTTTATATGACATGAATCATAAGAAAATCAAAGTACATGAACCATTAGAGCATAACATTCACATAAGACATTGAAGAGTGAAATATATATAATCGTAGAAAATCATTTCCATAGTAGTCAAGACTCATTTCCAAGGCTATCATAGTGGAACATGTCTACTCCCCAAACCATCATAGTAATCAAGGTTCACTCCTGGGGACATCATTGCAGAAAAAGTCACTTACCGAACCAGTTTCACTCTATATTCATGTCCTATATATCTAATGAGATATAAATTTTTAACCAATACATTGAAGGGATATATAGGTCCCCCTATCACATAATTAAAATAATATGTATGTGTCCATGAGATAATTAAACATTCATTATATCATAACCTACAACATGAAATGAGTTTCATAAACATTTAATCATATCATAACCTATATAAATGAGATATGTTTTATAATCATTACATTATTTAATTATATCAAAACCTGTAAAAATAAGAAAGTTACATAATAATTTTATCATGGTATAACCCATGGAAGAGAAACAATTTTCATAAATATATTTTTATTATAAAGATAAACCTTCTAGAAAAATAATAAGAATGGAATCCTTGGATAATATAAACAGAAAATCATAAGTATCATAAAATTATTTTATCTTAGATGAAAACATATTTGGAATATCATTTAAAATATTTCTTAAGGAAAATAATTTTTCTTTAAAAATCACTTTTTAAAATTAAAAATTCATAAAATATTTTGGGAGTCCTTTTTTTGAAAATAACCATGATAAATTATAAAAGAATATTTAAAAATCATTTTAAAATTTCATAGGGAAAAATTCCTCTCTGTTTTGAAAAAAACACTTTTTAAAACACAAATTTTTTTAGAAATAATTTTTTAAATAACATTAAATACATACAAAGGAATCTTTAAAGATAATTTTAAAAATTTCTTGAGTAAAATATAATTTTTGGTCTGAAAAACACTTTTTATAACATATATATTTTCTAAATTCATTTTATTTTAAAATAAACTTGAAAACTAATATTTCAATCTTCAATGAAAATAATTTCCATAAAGGTGGTAAATTCTGTTGATGTTGTACATGTAAAAACAAACATTTCTTTCACATTTCGGTAAAATCCAAACAAGAATTGTCTGAAAAAATATATGAATATTTTTTAAAAAATATTTTTTTAAAATTAAAACAAGGGTAAAAATGTTTTTAATAAATAATTTTGATAATTTTAAAATCTTTTTAGAAAACATGGTTTTTGATGAAAATGGTTTTTTTCCGAAGAGAGAAATAACAATGTTTTTTATTAAAAATATTATTTGTCTCTCTTGAGTACATAAAGAGATGAAAATTAAGGGAAAATTTGTATTCTAATGACATAAACATAGTATAAAAAAATTCATGTGTTTCTTCATATATAGATAATAATTTTTTATCATTGCAAACATAATCATAAACAATCCTGATAAACGATCATATTATATCATAAAACTCATACCAGTTTGGTAACATTGAATCATAATACCCATGTAATAATAAAATTAAATGATACTTAAAATAACATATGAATAAATAAATACATAAAATCATAGGTCAAATGGTCTGTATATACACCTCTTAAAAAATATTGGCGCCTAACATGACATATGTCTCAAAGAAGGAAAAGTGAGACATAAATCCATTATTTCTTGAGTATATTTTGAACCATAAACCCCTAGAAATAGAGATACTAAAATTGATATTTAAATACATATAAATACCATTATAATAAATATAAAATAAATTCATGGATATTATATACAACATATCTAGGAAATGAGTGGTGAATTTGCATATATCTCCCAGAAATAAAAGAGAGACTAAAAATCACTTAACTTAAGTCTCGACTACCTTAGTACATAGTACAAACTCATGTAAAATAAATATATATTTATTATAAATATATTAAAGAAAAAAATTAATATTTATCATATTATATATGATTCACTTATGAACTTTTATTTCCCATTTATCTATAATTCCTTGTTAAAATCATGTTTCGGGTAATAACTACTATGTTTTTCATGTATTTTTCAATTTTTGTTGGTTCTATTAATTTTATCATGGTTAAATAATCTCAATAATTTAAAAAATTATATAAATATAATATATATTCAGTATATATGTATTTAGATAAATCTTTAAAATTTATAGATAGAAATTGAAATATATCACCCAAGGAGATGGTAGGTTGTACGTAAGCATGAACATTGCTTCAATTTTATAAAAGGGTTGAAATAAATAAATTTAAATAATATATTACCAGTAATATTTTATATAATATATATCATATATTTTCATTAAAACCAACTTTATTAACTTCCATATAAATCATTAATAAATCACAATGCTTCACGAGGCGGTAGTCCACCGTACACACGAACAACTTTATCGTATTCCCATGGAATGGAAGGTAAGAATGAATATGTGATATAATTATGTTATAAGAATTATAATATCATATATATAATATATAAGAAATAAGTCCATAATTATATCCATTCATGAGAGGTGGTGATGGAAAGTTAATAATTTTGATCCGTGAGGCAGTAGTCCGTCGTACACAAGAATAATGATTTCATGACCCATTTGATTGAATAGAAGAAGGATTTACGTTATAAAATTTTAATTATAACATATAATTATATTGAACATACTTATTTTATCATATAAAAATGTTTTAATAATAATTTATGGATGCGGTTGATGAAATAAAATAGAACACTTCATTAGGGTGGTTATATCTTCTTCAGACAACTTTTAGTTTGCACCAAAAGTATTCTTAGAATGGATTTGTAACCAAAATAAAGATTTTTTAATGATATTAGGGAATTGAGTGATTAATTTTTTCATGTATTGGATTAACGAATGTGTTTTTAAGGGTTAATAGGATAGGAGAGTGGGTGGCCATTTATAAGTGAGGTGAGTGACACACTTGTAATTTTTAAAAAGAAAAATATTTAAACACATTTTTCACACGCCAAAAATCTAAAAAATAGTCTATTATAGAACCTATAAGATACTAGGTGTAAATATATCCATACAAATGAGTATTTTAAAAGTTTTGGGTCATTTATAACCCTTATCTTTTTAGTTTAACCCCCGATAAACCCATTTTTTCCTTAACCACGATAAATAATTTTTACACTTTTTATTATTAATTTTGGTAAAAAAAATAAGTTGAAATAATTAGATAATATAAATTATTATTATTCCAAATATTTATTACATTTTAAAATTCCATTTAAAAATGTGGGAAAAAATAATTTCATTTTTAATCTCTTATGCGTGGAGAGAAAACGAAGATTCAATGAGAAAATGTTCAACAGCTAAAAAAAATTTATATCCAAACTAAAATTTAAAATGATTCCAATGATATAAATTGGATTAATAGATATATATTTGGACTAATTTAATCTTTAAAACCATCCTAAAAGAATTTTTATGTTTTTAAATTCTATAAATAAAATGATAATTATTAAAAAAACCAGTATTTTTCACTATTTATTGAAAAAATTATTTTCTCCGAAAATTCTAAAACATTCACTCCAAGATAAATTTGAAATTATGATTTAAAAAATGAAATTTTTTATGAAATTTTTTTTATTAAAATTTCATGAAATTATTTTAAAATAAGTGTGTAAAAGATGCAAAAATTCTTTTTAGAGAAATGCATTTAAAGCTTAAAAATGGATTTATTTTTATTATGTGTCAAGAAAACACATAAGAAGAATTTTAAACATTTGATTGAATATATAATATATAAATTTTATTAAAATAATTCCTAAATTGTTTTTAATTTATTGATGTAAAACAAATTTTCGTGTATAAAAATAGTTTTTTATAAAAATATTTCCTTTATTTTCAAAAAGTTTTTATTTTAATTTGTAATTAATTTTTCACCAAATAATTTATTTTACATACACGTGTAAACCATATATTTTCATTATTTATTTAATCATATTCCTAACCTCTATTCCATTGGATAGGTGATAATTATCATATTAAATAATAATATTTTAATAGTATGTCACGTTTTGTTTAAACTCATTGTCGCATGTAACAAAAACTACAATCAGTGTTGCATTTAATGAAAGATAAACATGATATGTTGTGTAATAAATAATACCAAAAAAATTAAATTTATTTGGAAAAAATATTTCAAAAAAGTCAAGGTCTTACATTCTACCAGCCTTAAATAAATTTCATCCTCACAATTTGAACTTCTGTTTGATAAGTGAGGGTTTAGCATTTGAAAATTCCATTGTGGAAAACACACATCATGAAATGGGTGAATAAAACTACATCTTGAAAAGATATAAAGGGATGTGTAAAGGTTATATGAAATAACACATACTAGGTTTCCAAAATAGGATAACATATTTGATACGTGAAAACATGGACATAAAAGAGAAAAATAACACCCAAATACTGATAGAGAGTGATAGGGAACATGACCAGTCAAAAATTAATTTCCAAAAATATATAAACCAAAGAGTTGTGAAAACGTTCATTGATATAATAAGAATGATGATAATAGGACAGAATTTTATTTCAAGATAACATTCTTAATGTTGGGTAGTTTTCATGAGAATATATACTTACTTGATTATATTCCATTTCACATGAATAATCTCATAATTTGGTTGTGAATTGATCAATTTTTAATTCATCTTTTACTCTAAGAGATGAATTTATCATGCCTTAAACACTAAATAAGATCCATAAAAAAATGATAAGTCATTACTTACTTCTCTAGTTATTATTAAAAATAAAATGGTTAACACAAGTTATGCATAAATCTTCATATTATGAAATAATACATTAATTTCTAAAACATCATACAAAACTCAATTTAAACCAATCTATAAATGTTTAACCTTATAACACTTCAAAAATTTAAAATTTATATAAAAGGTCACTAAATTTCTCAAAATCAATTTAACATTGACCCCCCCCCCCAAATATCATTGAGGGGAACTTAGTTGTCACCTACAAACTATGTGAATACATTAATCATATATTTTCTTGAATCATTGTAATAATCAAAATTACCATAAAACATTAATGAAAACAAACATACTTCATTATTACATTAATAAAACCACATATTATTGAATATTTTATATAAATCTAATAATTCTATAAACTCTATTAATTATAAAATAAACCACTTTATCCATAAATCCTTAATCAATTCGAAGGTCATCAATACTATCCCATTTAATTTATTCATATCAATCATACATTTATCCAAACTAAAAAACATTTTCTCAACATCAGAAACTTATTAAGGGTTATCTTCACATAATCAAAATATCACCTTTCCATTAAATCATTTTTCTAGTTAATCATCACCATTAAAAATATTTTAGTAAATCTTTAATGAAAAACTTATACAGAAAAATCATTATGTATTTCATGATTCATATAAAAAAATTCTTGAATTCCAATACATAAACACTTCAATCACCATGCTTCCTTCTCAAACCATTAACTAGGATTCATCATCTTATTACATAATACCTATTTCCTACAATATGAAATAAAAATCATGTATCAACATTAAGAAACCATAATTTAATCTTTATTCTTGAATTTAACATATATAATACTGCTAGAAAAACCCATACCTTTCATATTTCATTTGTAGTCTCCTCATCAACAGTACTCATACCACCTTGTTGATTCACTTACTGATCTTTCCCATTATGAAATTTATTTTTATAATGCTCGTTCAATACATATTTGAAACATTAAATCATTGATTATATATTAGGGAGACCATTATTATTATCCATTTTATTAAATTAACTCTTCATTTTCCTCTATAATTACTTTCATTGTATCCTTCCTTTCTACACTAAAAAAATTCATGTTCCTCTAATACATCCACTTGGACACTTATTTCCATATTTGTGACATATAAGAAGCTGAATATTTTTCACTATATGTTATCCACTATAAAAACTATAAAAAAACTCAATCCTTATCTTATTTGGGGAGTCTATGAGCTGGTTATGGCACAAGCTATTAATTATATATCATGATAAATGATTATGCATTATCATAATATCCTTCACTCCAGTCATCATCAAATTTTGTTTCTCATAATCACATTTTATGTCATATCCAATTGTTAATATAGTTCATTTTATTTTACTCCATTCACTAAAACTAAAAATTATAGTGTTAGAAACAATAATAATAGTGTTGAACCACATAATCAATAAAAATAATGTATATGATGTCTAAATCACGACACCTTATTTTAAATCTATGAAACCTTAGATTTATAATAGGTCATTCTTAGTAATCATATATTTAAATCATTAATTATGGTTCATAAAGTGTTTTTTAATTTTGAAATCATTTATGTAACACTCCAATATTTTAAATTTTGTCACTTTTTAAATTTATCCTCTTTGATAGATTATGTTGCATGCAAAACCCATCTTAAATGAACAATGAAATGTTATTATGTGATAATTATAACCTAACCATTAAATTGGATGGGATGAATAATATTAACTATATTATGAAATATATAAATTTCCTTCTCATTTTAATATATTAATTATTTCCTAGTGAATAATCACTTAATTTTTACTAAAATCAAATCATTCTTCAAAAATACTTTTTCTTCAAAAAATAGTTTTCTTGATTTTTAAGAGTAAATATTATAATAAATGTCTAAATATTATATAAATTTAAGTTTATAAAACTAATATCATCTTTAAGTCATCATGATAAAATTATCTTATGTTGAATTTTTGGGAATTTTCTATGAAGATTGATTTTCCAGAGAATAGTGAAAAATGAAGATTTTTAATAAATCTATCAATTTCATTATATTAAAAAGTTCCTATATCATTTGAATTTTATATAAAAATAAATTATGTACTCTTTGGTAAAAAATGATATAAATAATTAAATTTTAATCATTCTTATACCTTATTTTGGTATTAGTACATTTTTAATTTATAAAATGCATTTATCAATAAAACTATTTTTCGTTGGATTTTTTGAATTTAATTTTAAATTTAATTCATAAACTTATATGTTTTTCATTTTGAAAAATTTATTCCATATTATGATTAATAAGTTTCATATTTATTAATTATCTCCTTTTTATTTTTGGTCAACATGAATAGTAACCATGATAGTTTTTGTTACCAGAGTAAAGGGTAAATTGGGTAATATATGATAAAAATAAAATGTTAAGGGTAGAAAAATGACCCTAAAACATACCCCAATTATATTATATGGGTAATCTTTGTCTATTAGTATTCAAGGTTTAGATATGTGACCATTATTTCCATTAATAAGCGATTATGACCTTTATAATATCTTATTTAATAGAAAGTCAAAGATGTCACATTCATGATTTTAAAAACTATAACATTTATAATATGGTGTTATCTAGATAATATATTTGAAAATAAATATTATTTTTAAATCTAAAGGAATTAAATTCATAAAGGTAATTTATTTTTAAATATTAGTGATGAAATATTTACCATAAATAATTTCACAATGATGATGAAGTAAATTTTCAATTAATGGGAAAATAGTATAAATGATATTAAATTAAATATAATTTGAGATAATTAATGCCATCCACAAATTTTCTATATTAACTTGATATATTATATATTTAAAAAAATATTTTTTTTCAAATATTAAGTGTTATATTGATATTATTAAATTCAAAGTAATGAATAGTTCTTAAAATTGACAATATGAATACTTTATAGTAAATAATATTTTATGAAATGATATAAAATTCATAAAAATATTAAATTTTGACCAATGATTCGTGTACTATTTAAAATTTCATCCATGATTCATTTATGGGTCATTAATAATTTTATAATATCAATATTAACCTTCAAAGAGTAAAATCCACGTTGTCATGGTAAGAGATAAAGTGGTTAAATAAGGGTTATGGAAAAAAGATAAGGGTAGAAATTTAGTTAAAAATATATAGAAAAAATCCATCCTGATGGTTGTTTTTGGTTCATTGTGTTTTTTAGAAAATGTATCAGATTGTTGACGAAGGTTTCTTATCAAAGAAGACATAAAGATTGACCACGAGATGTCTGATCTCACGCATGCGTGAAATATCTAATCTTATATAAATGTGAAATATATGAAGTGTTAAATGTATGATATCATACAAGAGAAAAATTTATGATCTCATGCAAGGGTGAAATTTATGATATCACACAATGGAAAAATGTGTGATCTCATGAAATTGGGAAATGTATGATCTCGAGAAAGCGTGAAATGTCTGATCTCACGTAAGAGAGAAATGTCTGATATCATGAAATATTAAAATGTTTGATCACAAGAAAGTGAAAAATGTTTGATTTTACTTGAGGGATAGATGTATGATCTAAAAAATCATGAATGTTTGAACTCATCTCATGGAGTGCGAATATCTAAACTGATATCACATTGAGATCTTGTGATGTGCATGATGACAAAGTAAGATTTTCAAATGATCTCACCTTAAGATCTTGTGAAGTCCATGATGACAATGCATGATTTCAAAGGATATCACATTGATATATTGTGAATCACATGATTAAAAAACATGAATATTAAAGGATATCATAACAGGATATCACAAAGCACAAGATTTTAATTCGATCTCATGATGTGATCTCGTGTAGTGCTCATGATTTTATTTGGATATTGTGATGGATCACACAAAGCACTAGAAGATAACTTCACTAACTATAAATGTTTTTAATTGATCTCACTATAGGATAATGTTATTCACATGATTCAAATTATCAAGGTGGTGGGATGTATGGTTATCCCCGATTTTGGTATTTAAGGCGTAGATTTATGCCTATAAATTCCCCCAGATGATCCTTAAAATCTGACAAAGTTTTTCTTAATAAATTTATTTGAAGAAACATACGAGAAGGACTCTTGTAGAGAGATCTCATGAAAAGGTTTCATAGAGATATCTCATGAAGAAGTATGTGTGATTTATATCACATATTTTTTGTGAATAATTTGAACAAAGTCTCATGAAAAAGAGGCTCGTTCATGTATCTCACACAAAAGGGTCTCACGTTTGGATCTCATGAAAAGTGCAAAAGTTTTATGTACCCAAAAGTTTCACAAAACATAAGAGGTTCTCATGCTAGGATCTTGTGGAAAGCAAAAAGGGTGTCATGCTAGGATATCACGCAAGGGGTTACACGCTAGGATCTCACCCAAGGGATTAGGTTCTAAGGTATTGAACACTGGTATCACAGTAGAATCTTACACAAGAGGATGCATGGATACATTACCCCATGATTAGTACCATTTTCATTTTTTAATTCACAAAACGAAGATGATAGTGGACCTTCACCATTTGAAAATACTTACAGAAGGAGTTTATTCATTGATATATTCAATGTAGTGAAATGAACACTTGGTATCCATTAGATATTCTAGTAAATCTTGAGTTCAAAATTTCTATTTTTTTTATAAAGAGACGTTTATCATAGGTGTCTGAAAACTGTAAGTGAAACTTCAAGGTGTTTACACATAAGTGAAGGAGCATCCTAAAAATGAAATTCAATATAGTATCTACCTATAATTGAAGATTCATTTATTATTTCTAATGAATGGTCCAATAAGCCCATAACCTATGTATGAATCCTTTATAGAGTAGTGGGAAAAGTAGGAGGAATAAGGTGATCCTTTCCATTGATAATGATCCATTGAATGAAATATTGAAGGAGTGGCCCTTGAGAATCAGTGAGCTATCCCTAAATCATGTAAGTGATTTTGGGTATATAAGTGATCTATCCCAAAACATTAATTGGTAGTGATTCTTAGTAAATTTTGTACATCGTCACATTGCCCTTGTATTATCGTTAAACATAGCCCAGTTATGATGAACCGACTAAAATATGTGTGTCCTTATGATTTCTTCCTTGCTTTCCATTATATGCATCATCATATGATAAAGTTTGTAAGTCTAAAATCATCATAAATAACAAAAATTAAACAAGGTGACCCTTATAATAAAAAGGTCAATATCTAGTGAGGTTAAAATAAATTTAAAAGAATATCCATACATTGATTTACCCCCCCCCCCCATTAGGGTATCTAAACCCCATTTGGGCTTAATAATTAGTATTAGAGAATTTGTTTCTTTTATCAGATTTGTTTTCTCTGAATTAGTTCTGTCAATTTTTGAAATTAATGTTTTAGTTTTATCTTATCTTGATGTGCCATGACAAAGGGAATAACTACAAAGAAGAAGAAGAAGTCTGCTATAATTACTCAGTGTGGAAGTATTTGTAGAAAGTGTGTGATTTAGTTGAAGGAAACTAGAAATGTAATAAATAATGTATTGATTGAATCAGATAGTGAAAATATTTACTTATTCAATGATACTAGAGGAATAAGTGAAGAACCTGATATTCCATTTGAAATCATCACTCCAAGAACATCAGGGTTAGTTGACTCAGATAACTGATAAAAAATGAAAAAATAATACATCAAAAAATTTATGTATCATACCACCTGAAGAGAAGTGAAGGAAATAGAAGGATAACTCTAATAGGGGATGAAGTACAAGTAGATAATCTTTGGAAATATTCCTACTCAGAGAAATAATCATGAAAAATATAATATAAGTGGAATGAAAAATAAAAAATTCACACCTGTGAGATTAAAATCAACATTGAAAAAATTCCAAGCTTAATGAACCTACATATCAGAATAATACAGATGATGTGGGTGAATAATGGCTAGTGATATGTCCAGAGCATATGAATTTGGTTGGGTAGTTAGAATAAGCATAAAAAGATTAAAATTCCTTACAAGAAAATATCATAGGGTTGGTCCATCAGGATTAACCTCAATCTTCCTCTTGATGATTCTAGTGGTACCCCTCTCTTGTGTGTTAAATGTTTCTAATATCTACTAGAGGTTTCTAAGAACCATGTTTGAGATACAATCAATGAGGCGTGTAAGTGCTGAAAGTGAATGAGTGCATAATGTTGAATGGATATACATGAAACAAGAAGAATCTAACTTCATAAAATTCACATATGGTATCAGATTCAATAATTGGTGTTACACAACAAATTTATTTTTCATATTAGTATCTAAAAGTTGTGTGATGTGGAAAAGGGAGATTTTGAGATGAAAAGCCTAACATGAAACTAAAGATATTTAAAAACTATACTTGGATGATATAGTGGTTCCAAGTCACTTTGAATATTCAACCATTGGTATCATTCTTTTTCTCAAGTGTTAGTTTTCCACCGAGATAAGATTGATTGGGGGAAAAGGAAGAAAAATTCATGTGTTTCATGATTATCTATTTTTGTCTAAAAATGTTGTATCGACTGACCATCTTTAAGACACTATGAAGCAGTAAGGGAAAAATATAGCCTTATATGTTGAGAGAGTCCTATGAAGAATTGAGGAATGTCATGCTTCTTGAACCCATGGAAGTAAGTAAGTGACATGGAAAACATTGGCATTTATTGTAATAAAATCATGTTTCTTGTAAAGAGTTATGACCCAGTAGACTTAAAGTATTTGTCAATGAATCACTGATAAGTGGTAATTTTAATTGATAAAAATATTTCTATAGCATGGAGCTATGTTAAAAAACATGGATCTATTCTTGGAAAGTGATAAAATAATTAAAGTTTCAATCTTAAATTGATAATTGGAGTCCAAGGTAAAATTGAATACAGTTGAAATATCATGGTGGTATTTGGATGTCAACCTATGGTTTATCCTAGGCTAAGAAGAAGTGCACAACCAAAGGGGGGAGAGTAATCTATATTTATTCAGATTTTTGGAGATAAAATAATAATGTGTGCCCCTCATGATTTTATAGATTATCCAAAATCAAATAAATGAAGACCATTAACTAAGTGGGAGTAAATTTATAATTGAATAAATCAGTTTTTTAATTTTATGAGAAAGATGGAGATTGAAGTGAATTCTATGATTGGTATTCATTGTGGTAATTCATGTTCTATAAATCATAGAAAAAATCTAATCCATCACTAAAGGAAAAGTAACATTTAAATAAAATTTCACTTCATCAAGATGAATGTGGAGCATGGCCTTATGAAGTTGGAGTATTTTACAAAATAATTATGTGTTTCAGACATTTTTATGAAATACATAACCAAAGAAGAATTTGAGTGGTATTTAATGGATCTTATAGTTCATTCGAATCCCCACATTTGACAAAGTGTGGTTGTGGGACCCCCTCTCTCATGATATGATGTGTTTTTTCGTAATTTTTTGATATGTGTTCTTTACCCTTTGGAATCCATAAATGATTGACCTTTGGGTTCATGAAAAAATGGGGATAATTTGTGTCTATAAAAGGGGGATAAAATTTCTTTATCAATATAGGGGGAGTAGTGAAGTAGGTGAATTTTTAAATCTGATGATGCTAAATATGATTGATTAATGGTTATTTATCAAAAATGATGGGGTTCATGATAAAATTAGTGAACTGGTTGGGGAATGAAGTGATTGACTAATGAACATGGCATGTTACTCTTATTTCTCACGGTGATCATGGTTCATGTGGGATTAGAGTGTGTGTTTATTAAATATTTGATCACTATCAAAATCCAGAGAATATAATTTTTGGTATAAGATGGAATAAACTTTAATGTGGTATCAAAATGTGAAGATTTCTCAACAAACCCAAAGGAGGATGTTGTTTGTAAAAAATCCATCTTGATTGATATTTTGGGTTGATAGTGTTTATCAAAAAGTTTTGAGATTTATGATAAAGGCTGGTAGTAAAAGAATACATGAAGAGTGAATGTTATATGTCTAATTTTTCACAATCACGAAATATCAAATCTTTTACAAGTAAGAAATATATGAAGATATAATTTATGATCTCACAAAAGAGTGAAATTTCTGATAACATGAAAGGGAGAAATTTTTGGTCTCATAAAAGTGCAAAATGTATGATCTCATTAAAGAGTGGAGTTTCTAATCTCATGAAATAGATAATTTTATGATCTCGTGCAAGGGTGAAATTTTCGATCTAAAAAAAGTACGAAATGTCTAATCTCATATGAGTGAGATATGTACGGTCTTGTAGAGAATTAATGTTTG
This sequence comes from Viscum album, assembly GCA_963277665.1. Taxonomy (NCBI): domain Eukaryota; kingdom Viridiplantae; phylum Streptophyta; class Magnoliopsida; order Santalales; family Viscaceae; genus Viscum; species Viscum album. Next base: position 696,282,155 of record OY728132.1, read on the forward strand.
AACTGATCTCATAGAGAAAAAATGTATGAACTTGTCTCGTATTGACATCTTGTTAAGTGAATGATAACAAAACATTGTTGTCAAATGATCGCACATTGATATCTTGTGAAGCACATGATTAAGAAGAACAATTTTCAAAGGATCATTCATTGTGATCTTGTGAAGCGCATGATGATAAATCACAGTCTTTAAAGGATCTCATGATGGGATCTCATGAAGTGCATGATTTTCTTTGAATCTAGTGATGGGATAACATTTAACACTCATTATTATATTTGTATCTCATGATAAATCATGAAAAGAACAAGAATAAAACATCACTAACAATCACAATATTTTCAATTGATCTCATGATAGGATCAATTGAAGCATGTGATTCCATTTTCAAAGGAGGTGGAATGGATGGTTGCCCAAAAAATTTGGAGTTTAGGAGGTGGATTTATTCCTATAAATACCACTAACACATCCATTAAATTTGATGAAGTTTTTTTAATCGATTTATCTAAATAAATTTCTGAGAAGGAGTCTCGTGGAGAGATCTCATGAAGCTATTTTGTGGAGAGATATCACAAAGTAGTATATAAAATTTATATAAAAAAATTGTTGCACATGATCTAAACAAATTCTTGTGCAAAAGAGTCTCATGCTTGGATATCGTGCAAAAGGGTTTCACTCATGAATCTCACACAAATAATGAAATTGTTACACACCAAGATCTCGTGCAATGCACTAAAGGGTCTCACGCCATGATCTTGAGCAAAACACAAAAGGGTTTCACGCTAAGATCTCACACATGGGGTTATGCACTAGGATATATTTCAAGGGGTTATGTGAAAAGGTATCGCATAGGTTTACGACACTAGAATCATTTTCAATAAGATACACATCTACATTACCTTATGAGTAGTATCATTTTCATATTTAAATTCAGAGTAAGAAGAATAAGTAATAGGATATTCACCATTTGATAATACTTACAAAATGAGTTTATTTGCTGATACATCCAAGGAAATGAGTGGAATACCTGGAATCTATAGGGTATCCTTCTAAATCTTGTGTTTTTAATTTTTATGTCTATATTAATGAGTAGTTTTTTCTTGGTGTCTTGAAATTGGAAGTGATGTTTCAAGGTATTTTCATAGAAGTGATGGATAATCCCTAAAAAAATAAATAGAGCATCTACCCAAAATTTAGGATTAAATCATTATTACTAATTAAGGTACCTACATGTCCATAAATCATATATGAATCCTTTCTGGATCAGCGAGTAAAGGAAGAGGAGGAAGGTGATCATTTCCATTGATAGTGATCCATTGAAAGAAAGATTGAGGGAGAGACCCTTGGGAAGTTGTGAGCTATCCATAAATATTTTAAGGTAGTGATCATAGTAATAGAAGTAATCTATCTCAAACCATTAATTGGTAGAAATACATAGTAAATTTGTAACATTCACACATTTCCATTGTATGCTCTTTCGACATAGCCCAATGGGGGTGAACCAAGTAAAAATCTATGTATCCTTGGGATTCCTTTCTTGATTTACATTATGCGCATCAGAATTTTATAAAGTTTGTAATGATAATATTAGTGTAAAGACTAAAAATTAAACTATTTAAACCTTATAATATATAGGTCAAGATCCAGCATGGCATAATAAATTTTGAAAGAATATCCATGCCCTGATTCACACCCCTCTCAGGGTTTCTAAGACCATTTTTGGCTTAACAAAAACATATCTATATTTTATTTGATGAGGGTATTTCAACACATAATCATCTCATCATATAAATAAAAATGTTTTGATCCATTTTTAATTTAAACTTAATTTATATTAAATTAATATTTTAGGAAATTCCTAATGTTCCCCTCACCTCAACTATAAAATGGAACCCCTTCATTCACTTATTCACACCACATTGAGCCATTTATCTCAAAAAAATCCTACCCATTAATTTTATAAACTTCCTTATTCAAGTTATGTAGGTTATATTATTCTCAAAATACCAACCATAATTCCCTTAATATGAAATCTAAATTAAGTCCACCGAAGAAGAGGTAGTCATTTTTATCAACTCTTTCAAGTTTATTTATTATTTTAATTTTTCTTCATATGTTTTTTCACCTTAAAATAATAACTGCAATAATATATAAAAACTAATTTATTATTATGATTATGAAAAAAAATATTTACCTTTCATCCATCCTATGAAAAAAAAAATCACTGCATGTGAGTATGTATGAATTAAAGTCTCCACGTAGAAGTGTAATTTGTTTTTCATCACCACATTACATAGATGGTTCCAATGATAGAAATAATGGACATATCTGATAATTATGAGATGATATTGATTCTATGAAATTAAAATACCCTTAAATTAATTAACCATTAACCTATTTATAAACTATATTGTCGCTCATGCGCATATATGACTTACCATTTACACTAAATGATATGATTTATTTTTTATGTACACCATTCAGGAATGATTCTAAAAATACATATAATGAATAAATATGATATCTATGAACATAATATAATTTTTTATATTATTAAACTATATCTCATTCACAGGAACTAAGACTTACATGACAAAACATAATTATGAAAATGAAGTGGTTAACACCCGAAACAAGAGTGATAATATAATATTATTAACAAAAAGGTGATAAGAAGACATTAGAAGATCGTATATGATATCATAAACATGCATATGGTTCTATTATAAATTAAATACATTATTTAAAAATGTATATAAGAGTTTAAATCATGTTCAATTAAATAAAAGATAAAGGTAATAGATTTTCATCTCGCTTTTATTTTTATAGGACACATGCCTTATATACTACATCACTTATGTATGGTGTATATTATGGAAATTTATTAACTTTATGATACATAATATTAATTTTATGAGGATCTAAATATCCATATGAAGTTATTTATTTCATTGACCTTATGATTCAAAAGTTATCAAAGTGGTAAAGGTTTATTATAAAATATCTTCATTTTTTGGACTGTTTATATTTAAGTACCCACTAGGAAATATTTTTATTCCATGTTTATGTTTTATAAAAATGTTGTACTTTTTTTAATATTCTCATACAATTAGTTAAATTCATTTTGACCTATATTTTACATTTTACAAAATGTTTTGAAATGAATCATCATGTCATTTTTAAAATAATCCCCATTTGGATTTTACCAAAAAAGTGAAAGGAATATTTGTTTTAATGTGTATGGAATGAGTATAATTTCAAGACATCATGACCACTAATTTTTTAAATACTATTTTTTATTTCTCTATTTTTATCTAATAGAACATTTTTTTCAAATTTTTTTATGAAAATATAATTTTTATAAGTTCTTTTCAAATTAAAAAAGGATATTTTTATCAAAAACATTTCTAAAGATATTTTTATCTATCAATAACATTAACACTTATAATATAATTATGATCCAATGGGGATATGTTCTATTGGTATCATCCTTATTCATTATTTTGTTGATTTATGATTATTGATGATCATTTTTATTGTGGATGTTCTATTTTGATTCCATTCATCGTATTACTCTAGATGGTTTATGGTTATGTTTATTTGATTTGGTTAAGTATTAGAATTTGGTATTTTAGTTTTTAATATGAATGATTACATGGATTATGTTTCACTATTTAATATCAGGAATTAATTGGACTTAGTAAGTGATGGGAGAGGCCTACTATAGCCCCTCGATGCATCGGTAGGTCTCATGAGATAAACTATTTTTGGGTTTTGGATGAGGCCTTACCCATTTATGTATGGTGTATTGTCCAAATCCTTAACAATATGTTTATGATGTCCTTCATTATTCATTTCCACATTATGAGATTATTTATTAATGTTCCATGTGATTATTCGATTAGTATAATATCCATAATAATATTTCATTCTCATGTGATTATTTATATGGTTTTATTTGATCATCATTTATTCCTGCCATATTATGTTCAAGTTATTGATTAAATGGAACATGTTTTAGTTACTTCCCTTTCTATATTTTTATTCTTTATTTACTCAAAACTTCCACTGTATTGTTACCTTTACTGAACATATGATCTCACCCTTTTATTATGTTTTATTTTTTCATAGGATATGAGAAAAAGTTTTTTGTTTTATATGTTGGAATATACTAAGGGGATTAACATAATTCTCAAAAAAATTATTTTTGTATTTTTTTCTTTAAAATGTAATGTAAAATTAATGAATGTATCTAGTTTCCCAAGAATACTAAACTATTCAGTCCTTTATGATGCAATTCCTTGTATATTTTTCAAATGTAATAAATTAACCATCGACTTTGGCCTACTAAGATCAAGGTATTTATATTTTTTTTTGGAGGAAGTTTAGTAGAAAACATGGGAACTAGATTTAGAAAAACCTAGATTAGGGAATATAACCCCATGATAGACATTGAGGAAAATTATAGAATAACATCTTAAGGTTTTAAGACAATACATTATGTTTTATAATTTTATCTTATAATTTAGTATATTCCCTTATTTATAAATAGATCTTAGCAAAATTAAGGGGAACCACATCAATGAAAATAATCCAAAGGGTATGAAAGATCGTTTCATTAATGGGTTTAAGGAAATATTTCAAAGAGAAGTAGTCTCCCAAACATTATCATAATGTAAGGAAAAATATAATGGTCAAACAAGAAATATAAAGAATTATCCAGGTATTATAGATTCAAAGGTAATCGAGAGAAGAAGAGGAAAGCATAAAAAATGAATAAATGTATGAAGAGAAAGAAGGATTTACCCACATGTGATAATTTTTATAAATAAACACATTGGAATACACTTAAGAGGAAAGGGAGTTTTCTTTATGTACAGATAAAAAGAATACGATTCTCATGATTTCAATGGAATGAAAATTTTTACCAATGTTGAATGCTTAATCTATAAGGATATAGGGAACTAACCAAATAAATTCCCCAAGTATCAAAGAATATAACTCAAAAGAAGATAATGGATCATTTTCAAGATTATGATATTACTACAGATGAAGATGAGTGATTAATTTGATTATGTTTAGATTCAAGAATTATGTTTTAAAAATATTTTATCCATGATATTCTAGTTAATATAATAACGATATAGATAAGTATTGTAATATTGTACTTATTCTTTATGGATTTGATAGCATATGTTGAATGGTACCGATGACTAGGAATGTGATTTATTGGGAATTTGATCATTTGGAAAGAATATTATTTAGGGATGATAACCCTTAATATATTATTAATGCTGAGACAACAATTATAAATGGATGTTTATGGGATAATATTCTGAAAATTAATTTATTTAGTGATTTGATAGTTTATGATATCTTTGTAGGGTTTAGTACATGTTTGGTTTTAAAGAATATATTCGGCAACCTAAAATTTTATTTTTGGAAGTATTCGTGTTCTAATGAAGGTTTTATTATGATAAATGTTTTCATATATTTGGTATGTGATAATAATAGATACATTATTTTGTTTAGGGAAAAAATTATGTTAAGTTTATTTTGGAAATTTAGTGACCATTATTCTAAATTTTTGGTCTCTGAATTTGGACAAACATATTTTAGATGAGTCTTTGAATTTTCTAATTATGAAATATATTAATTTTAACATGGGATATTATTATTTTTTGATAACATGTTCTAACCTTTTAAATTTTATTAAACATTTAAAGGTTTAAATAATGACTTGTCGATCATATGATTCATTAAAGTGCTTGAGGTATGAAAAATTAATCTTGGAAATACATTTTGTAGAGTAATATATGAAGTGAAAATAGATGAAATTACTACCAAAAGATGAGATTATTCATATTACATTGAATGAAATCAAGTAAGTTTATTTTTTCAAGTTCTTATATTGATAGTAAAAGAATCCATCAACTCTAGGTGCAAGATCCCAAAAATTCCTTAAGTTATGTTCTTGTTTAAATTTTTTTAATCCCCTAATGTTCGATAATTAAATGTTTTTTAGGTATATGAGGAAGACTAGGGTGTTCTAGGGGTTTGGTACATGAGAGAAAGTGTAATCAGACCATCCTGTGCATGTCACACGGTTGGAACACAGTTAGTGTAAACTGTGCAAGGTGGGAATCCAAACCATGCGACATTGGATAGAGACATATTTTACAGTTGGTGCATAGTTTTTCAAACCATGTAGGATTCCTAGTTAACCATTTGACTTGTACCCCAGTTGGAAAAAGGTAGGCACATGATTGGCACACAGTTTAGAAAACTGTGTAGCCAAACTGTGCACCCCATTAAAAATTGAGAAACTACCAAATTTACCCCTCAGGATTTTAAGCTCCTCACTTGATATTCTCCCCATTTATTCCTCCTATAGCCTTAGTAATGAAAAAAACTTCTCAAATCATCCCAAGATCTGATATCCTTTGTTTCTAGTCTATTTGGAGTGTTGTTGGTTGTAGATCAATGGTCTAAGTAATTCTAATGCTCTTTTTTCTTCCTTTTTTTAGACTAGGTATTGTGTATTTGTTCTTCTTCTTAAAAATCCATAAAACACTCATTATTTAGTGGATATTAGGTTTGATAATCAATGGTCTATTAAATCCAAATCTAGGTCTATGAGTAAGTGTGTGTTCATATTCAGATTCAAGGTAGGTAGTCTACAAGTTGTATCCCATAGTCTTGATGTCGATTTGTGAATGTGCGGTTGTGTTACTGGTTCCTTGTTGTTGTGAATTTGATGAATTTAGATATATTTGGTAAATTGTTTATCTAAATGATGAATTTAACCCCTCATGACCCCATGTGATGAATTAAGGATGTTGATACCATTATAGGGCCACCCATGGGGTGAACCAATGTTCCTGAACAATGAAAATTGAACTATTAAGCATAAAGATGATTTGTGTCGAATTAGATACCATGGTAAATATATTGAAATGTTATTATGTATGATAAAGAGATGATAATTATAATTGTGTCTTGTAGTTAGCATGTCATAATGTTTTGTTTCGTTAAATGTCAATGGGTTAAATCAGTTATTGATTGTGAAAGGAAACCGCTTGATTTTCTAAGGCATGAGAAAGATAAATGGTAAATTGGGTTAAGGCATGTAAATGAGATTGTTTAAATGGGAAAGAGCATATAAATTGATAAATTATTTGAAATGGGTTAATGTATGGGAATTAAAAAAATATGCTTAATGGGATAAGGTATGATAAGGTAAATATTTAGATGAGTTATGCTATGTAAATGGTAAACGTGTTAATGGGTTAAGGCATGATGATGATTCATATGTTGATTGAAAGGTAAATTTTAAATGTTATATGTATTGATTATAAATGTTTTGTGTTATGGTATATGTGGGAAATGGGTAAATAAGAATGTTCACATGGATTGGTGGCGTGAGATAAAGGGTTTAGTCTCCTCCCACTGGTGGGGTTGGATTGTGTCACTATAACCCACGCCCGAATGCATGGGTTAGAGAGTCAGACTAAGGCTCTAGGACTCTAATGGATACATTAGATGGGTCTACATGGAATGAGGATCCATGGTAATTGTGTTATGATTATTTATGTAATGTTTATCTATAGTTAGATATGGAAATTTACTTATTTTTTATGCATCGTAAATGACTGGATTAGGATAACATGTAAATAATGTAAACACTTAAACTATGGAACAAGTGATGAAGATGGAAAAGGGTAAAGGACCTACACTAGGGAGTTGAGTTAGGCTTGGTATGTGCATGTTTGAGTATCCATACAAGGAGACATGAACCATTTTTGGGATTCAACTATTAGTCTTTCATTTGGGTTTTCTTTCACTTTTGGAACTATTAGGATGACATGGCATATTTATTGTGTTTTTGGTTGTACCCTATTTTGGAAATAGTTGGTAATACATGTTACTAGTTTATTTCTTAATGTTCGTTTATTTAATATGTTTTATATTGTAGATTACTCTACTAAAGAGGGTATAGTATCCCCAAATGATCTATCGTACCTTTGTTTCTAGTCAAAACCCTCTAGTATATGGAGAAGAGGGCTTGAGGCCATGTGGAGACTCAGCTTGGAACATCAGTTTAGTGGCTTCTGAGTTAAGGACATTAAAAAGTATTATCAGAGGATTTTTTTTATATATTACCATTTTGGAGTTGTAGAAGGGATGTTATTATTTGTTGGGACTTGGTAGTGTGCTCATTCTTAGGAGTAACTAATTCATGTATGAGGAAAATCTATGTGCCTAGGGTGGGAATATTGTTCTTGGTGTGTGTTGACACAGTTGAGTTATATTTCACCAGTGGGTAATACAATTGTTGTGTGATGTGACTATTTTATGATATTTTTCTCAAAGTAAAAAAGGCACAATATTGTAAATTAATACATCATTATTAGAACCTATGGACACCACTATAAATTTAGACTATAGCCATGATTTCAAACTGTGGTTATAAGCCCAAAAACAATGGTTGTAGGTTATAGTCACGGTTCAATAAACTGTGGCTGGTATTGGCATGGCTATAGGAGAAGCCCTTTAACCAAGGTTCAAACCGTGGCTATTGGCCTATATACATGGTTCAAATAGTGGTTAAATCCCTATATCCATGGTTCAATGCCATGGATAAATGCCTATAGCCATGGTTAGAAGCTGCGATAGAAGATTAATCCATGTAGGGCATTTAGGCATAGTTTGAACCATTTATACATCTTCAATTTATAAGGAAAACACAAACAGGCCCTATAGGCATGGTGAACTCCATGGAAATAGATTAAAGTTCAATAAAAAACAACAGGCCTATAGGCATGCCTTCCACCACTACCAGTCCCCCACCTTCAAACCACCTGCTACACTCCCTACCAAACCCCACCACCACCTTCCCTGTCACCCCCCTATTTTCTATACAACTCTACCCCCTTCTAGTCCCCCTACCTTTTTTCCCAGTTCCCCACCCCTACCAGTCCCCCCTGTCTGCCCCCTACATGAACACCCCCTAGGCATACACCCCCCGCCATAGGACAACCCCCCACCCTAGACAGACACCCCCCTAGACAGACAACCCTGGACACCCCCTAGATAAAAACCCCTGGACACCCACTGAACAAACAACCCTGGACACCCCCAAACAGACAACCCTAAACACCCCTCAGATAGACACCCCAGACAGACACCCCTGAACTGAACCCCCCCCCCCCCAAACAGACCCCCGTTTTCCGGACAAACACCCCCACTCCCCAAGACAGAACATTCCCGCTCCTTGCATGGACACCTCCCTCCTTGTACAGACACCCTTGGACACCCCCTGGACAAAAACCCCATCCCCTGGACAGAACAATCCCCCTCCCTGGACAAACACCCCTAGACAGACCCCCCCATGAACACCACCTCCCCAAGACAGACACCCCCTACCCTGGATAGACACCCTTGGAAATCCCCCTGAACAGAAACACCCTCCTCTGGATAGACACCCCCTTTCCTAGACAGAACACCCCCTCCCTAGACAGACCCCCCCCCCTCATGGACACCCCACATTTCCTAGACAAACACCCCCTGGAGACCCCCCTCCCCTAGACAAACACCCCCTAAACCCCCCAGATACTCCCCTCTCCCCCTCCCCTAGACAAACACCTACCTGGAATGCTAATACAGTTGTCCATGCAATTTGAAATAAAATACAAAAAACTAAAACATAACACATTGAAAAGCCCCCCTCCTCAAACACCCCTCCCCTAGACAGACACCCCATGGAATGCTAATACAGTTGGACATATAATTTAAAATCATAGACATAAACTAAAATAGAACACATTGCAACCCCCCCTCTTGAACACCCCCTCCCATGGACACCTATCCCTCCCCCTGCCACCCCTCCCCTGGACAGACACCCCATGGAATGAAAATATAGTTGTCCATTCAATATGGAATCAAGAACAAAAACTAAAATAGAACACATTGCAAAGTCAATCCCTCCCCTAGACAGACACCCCCCTAAACACTCCCCATCCCTCTTGGACACCCCCTCCCCTAGAAAAACACCCCCCATGGAATGCTAGTATAGTTGGCCATGCAATTTGAAATCAAAGATAGAAACTAAAACAGAACACATTGCAAAGCACCCTATTGGACACCCCTCCCTCTGCAAAGCCCCCCTCCACTCCACTGGACACCCCTACCTTTGAAAAGCCCCCCTCCACCCCCTTGGAAATCCTACATCCTTAGTCGGACTTCCCCTACCCCCCCCCCCACCCCTGTCAACCCCTTCTATCCCCCATGCCAGCCCCCCCCCCACCCCTTGGCAGCCCCCCTGCAGACCTCCTGGACACCCCCTATGTTACTCATTATATCATTTTTTATGGATACTGAATACTTAACGGGTTCACCAATCCCTAAAGTTGATGCCAAATGATACTTATCCTATATATGTTGAAGGATAATTAATTCATCTCAGTTTCATCAATTTTTTTCGGAAAATTTACTTCAAGCCCATTACACTAGGATGGTCATGATCCTTGTCTCACATGACTAATTTTTTAGCGCAATAAGTATGTCACCCCCTAGACAGACTTCCCCTACCCCCTCCCCCTCCCCCTAACCACCACCCCTTCCAGCACCCCCTTCCCCACCTGCCATCCCCCCACCCCCGACAGACCCTCCTAGACACCCCCTATGTTACTCATTATATCGTTTTTTAAGGATACATAATTCTTAACGGTTTCACCAATCTCTAAAGTTGATGCAAAATGATACTCATTCTCTATATGATGAAGGAGAATGAATTCAATTTAATTTCATCAATTTTTTTCTAAAACATTACTTCAAGACCATTACACTAGGATGCTCACGATCCTTGTCTCTGATGCCTAATTTTTAAGGCAATCAGCATGTCACCCCTCTGGACAAACCCCCCATACACCCCTCTCCCCCTGCTGACCCTCCTGGACACCCTTCCCCCCTACCAGCACCCACCCCCACCTGACAGCCCCCCTCCCCCCTACAAACCCTCCTGGACAACCCTGCCCCTACTAGCACCCTCCAACCTGCCATCCCCCCCCACCCCCACCACCACCACCCCTGTCAGCCCCTCTAGACACCCCCTCCCCCAGCCAGTCCCCCCTTCCAGCATCCCCCACCTTGACACCCCAACCACACCTTCCAGTCCCCACTACCAGCCCCTTTATAGACCCTCCTGGACACCCCTCACCTACCAGTCCCCCGACCCCCATATAAGGTATTTTCTATTTGTTTTTTAAATGTGGAACAATGGATTCAAGATCATCCCTGACCATTTTACTGGTGGGTATGGTGGCTTTCTACTCATAGTGGTTGACCTGTGTATTGATAGACCTCTACTGCATGATCTCCGTAAGGAAAATCGGGTGAGGGAATAGCATTAATTTCATCAAAATAATGGTATGAAATTTCTGTTATTGGGTGATCTTGGTTTTAGTAGAATCATGGGAACTTATTCTACCCTTACACCTATTATAAATGGTTTTTGGAACCTCACCTATCAAATCTATTGCTTGGAATTCTATAAGATAATTGGAATAAAATTTTGAGTATTTTTTTATGATTATGATGACTAATATTCCCTATGTTACTCATTATATCGTTTTTACGGATACAAAATTATTAATAGGTTCACTAATCCTTAAATTTGATGCCCAATAATACTCATCCTTTATATGTTGAAGGAGAATGAATTCATCTCAGTTTCATCAATTTTTTTCTGAAAGTTTACTTCAAGACCATTGTGTTAGACTACACTAGGTTGGTCATGATCGTTGTGTCACATGCCTAAATATTTAAGGCAATCAACATGTAAACACAAGAGTGATGATGATGGATCCTTTCATTGAAATGGGAGGATGGGTGTTTAAAACATATCCTTATGGTTTCCATTTCCTAGCCCATATTTCTCTTATTTAATTAACACATGCCCATGAATCTAGTTTTTGATTCCATATCCATAGGGACATCAGTTAATAATTTCACTTGCTTCCTTATCAAGGTGACAGCCTAATGATCAAAGTTGACTAAAATTTCAATTAAATTATATATTTATAAAATCCCATAAGTATATTTCTCATTTCTGGAAGTGAGGGAATCTTATGCTTCCCAAATATAAGTAAAGGATGGATCTTTATTAATGATTTGGGTAGGACGGCTATTATATCTTCTTTTGTCAAGACATATAGACATCATTGGTTCATAATCTAAAAAATACTATTCTCATAACCTATATAATCCTAGATTAATCACCAAAGTCATCATAGACTAGTCACCTATGGTATTTTAGGCCCATCATCTAATGAACTCGATGCTCATCACCTAAGGAATTCCATTGTCATCACATAAGGAATGATGGTATTATAATGCATTAGGACAGATGAATCATCCTATTCTTATCACATAATAAATCTTATACTTTTTATATATGGAAATGTAGGGTCCTCTTCTGCTCGTCACAATATTTTAGTCATGATTTTAGGTATAGTGGGGACAAGTCCCCTTACATTCATCACATAAGTTTGGTTACAATTTAAATTCCTGTGGGGACTAATCCTCTTATACTCCTCACACAATATAAGTAATGGTTTAATGACTAATGGAGACTACTATGAGGTTTAGAGTACTCTTGGAAGCTGGTCAGGAATAAGATATATTTCCTCAAAAGTGGTTAATGTGATGGTGATGATATTGGGATGTTGCAAATGAACCTTGAAGAGTAGTTCTATGTATCCTCTTTGAACATGAATCAAAACCCTCATAGTCTGATTTACATTATTTATGTTCATATGATTGGATCATCTATATTTTTTAACATTTTGTGGTAAAGATGCTTTTGTTGTGAAATAAGTGGCAACATGTGATGTATTTGGGCTACACAATAGTGTTTCCAAGTGTAGTTCAATGTGGTATGTGGCTCAGGTGTAGGATGATTGTGGGTTGTACACCTAGTATGACGCCCACTTGGAGGTATGGATCATCGATTGGATAAGGTATATAACACTCAATGAGTACATGGTTTCTTCTTACACCAAAAAGGATTCCAAGAGCATTCATTTACGCTATAAGGTTGCATTTGGGGCATGTACAATGAGTTGTCTTTCCCATATTTAATACAAATGAATCAAATTTGGGATACAATAATTTTGGTCAAGCGAATAGAGTTTGCATGAATATTCTAAATTTTGGTAGATATGGGCCCCATGGTCCATAAACCCTCATGAAAATTGGTCTCGTAGAGGATGAAATCCCATAAATCTATAATATATGACATAACCTTGTAATATATGGAGTATTCATTGATATTCATTCTGCTTAGGACCTCCTCATATGGGAATAAATAAAACTGAGATTATATCCCTATTGCCTTGATCATTTTTACTTATTTCTTGGGAAGATGTTGGATCCCAGAGAAATAAATTAAATATACAATATAATCCCACATAAAGGAATTATGAAAGGATTTTTGGAATTTTTATGTATTATAATACATGGATACCCATCCCTACAACACCTAGAATAACTCAAAGATATGGAAGTGGAATTTTTCTTGTATATGTGCTTTAGACACCAATATATCTTGGGGTCCCCTTATAGTAGGCTGATCTTACTAGTTTTAATAAAGATGGTAGTTGATTTGAATGAGGGAGAGGTAGTGAGACTCCATAAGAGTAATACCCGATCTGAAATTATTTTAAAGACCATTGGGTACATCTAGGTTACCAACTCAAATTCCTTGAAGATAGTTAGTTGGGAAAGAGTGGCTTAAAATTAAATTATGTATCCTTATAGATTCAGCCTCTATAGTGTGATATGTTCACACCATTCCTTATGCAAGATTTTAAGAGGAATATAATGGGTGATTTCCATGATACTAGAGAAGATGTAAAGAAGCATGGTATTGGAACTAATATATCCTTAAATTAAGTAGTGGTATTTTATGGATAATTTAATTGGAAGTTGAACGAGTTCATGGATTTCTCTAACTTATGATGATCAATGTATGGTTTCTAGATCTCTTGTTCTAGTATCTAGAAACTACTAGAATTTTTTATCCTCTTTGAACAAGGTATATAAATATTTTCAATGACTATATTCATATTATTTCTTGACAAAGCTATTGTATATTAGAAAACCATTTGTTAAAACAATAAATAAATTATAGATACAATTTTTTAAAACAACCAGGAAGTCATATAATTCAAATTAAAGGTTTAGGAAGAGGAATCCTACCACAACCTCAAGACGCATTGCTTTTGATGATGAAAACTCGAAATTTCCTTTTTTCCACCTGTATTCATATGCAAGCATCATTAGAAAATGGAAGACAACTTACCTGAATCTGATTTTGAACTCACTACCTTCGATGGTGGTGGATAGAACCAACCACATCATAAGAAACCACTTGTAAGTAAACAATGGGAAAAAAAGTGATATATAATGAGTTCTTATATATATGTGATCAGTATGTCAATTGTACATGATAACTGATACATGACTCAATAACTGACAAGGGAAAAAGAATATTCAAATTGATATGTAAGTGTAATAGAATATTTTTATTGACAACAATTTTCTTGAGAAGTTAATGATGCATTCATTATTCTATATCTTAAATTACAAATGTTGTTATAGTAATATAAAAATTTTATATTAATAGAAAAAGGTTGATATAATAACAAAGATAACATAACAGTGACATAATGTCTTATATTTGAAAAGAAAAAATCATTATATATTTGTTATATTAGGAATATAGATGTTATTTTTACATTATTCCTATAGTCCTCATCAGTTAATGTTTTTAATATCATCATAATGAATCCATCGAGTAACACTATATACATGATGGATTATGCAAAAAATGTTAAATAAATGCATGTAAGAAAATAAACTGTGTAAATCATATCAATTACCCCTTAAAAAATTCTTTAATAGATTTAATAAGTTCATTATCAAACTGAAAAAAACACAAGGAGTAACATGTCAGTCTAAAAGTGATATATTGAATGATTATTAGTCAAAATTTCTTAATAAGATGTCGGGGATTTGACCTCAGTAAGAGGAATTCACAAAAGGATATTATGAAAGGTATTTAACATCATCATACCTGGTAATACATTTCTTTGGTTTATGTTGTCCCAATATGAAATAAGGCTTACAGGATAAGCAGGTAGGAAAACCACTAAGGATGTTATTAAGTGTGTGTGTTTATGTTTTGGGTTCTAGTAAAAGCATAAATTTCCTTGTTCATGTTAAAAATGTGTCAAATATCTAAAAATAAAAACTATAATACAACAAATAGGTGAATATAGAACAATTAAATATCAATACATTTACATCCCCTCACAATGTAGTATAAGAAAAATTTGAGGAGATTGAAATTTTAAGTGAAATCTATGTTTATCATTCCAACTACATTGATCAATCTAGAACATGATTAATGGACATCGATGTGCTTCCCATAAGATAAGGATATTTGGGACCATAGACACTGGTGGATGAATCATAGTTAAAAGGGCCATCCATGTGCTCACCCATAGAATAATTTCCTTGACGAAGATCAATATCATTAATAAGTAATGAAGATGACAAATTCTTACAGAGATATTGATGCTTTGTAAGCCACCCTTCTATAAAAAACTTAAATAATTATATGGGGAATTTTATAGTCCTAATACTAGATAAATAAGCATATATTTGGAGCACATGGATGGTGGGTCATTGGCAGACATCATTAGAATAAGGATGAGCATAACAGAACCAATCATTTCATCAATGGCTCAAAAGATTCTACGTGGATTAATCTATGTTCATGGATATGGACATCTTATTTTATTTAAAACCATAATTTCATTAGGTAATTGCAAAACACTTTCACCCAATTATAAAAACAACCAATTCTATTCTAAAAAAAGGATACAACCAGATCATCTATAATATCATTCATTATGTCCCACATTGATTCATCCCCCTAAATTAATGATCTCTCATGATACATATAAACAAAGACTCAAATAGGATGACTAGCCATTACTGACAGGATCACATGTTTTGAGAGACCATAGGAAACCCACACAATAATTTCTATGAGTTTTTCGTATTGAAAATTTGGTCATAGATTGGTTTATCAATTCATATATGTCGATCTCAAAAAACTGACCAAATCTCTTTTTTCATCTAAAAACCTATACAAACCCCAATAAAACGAAATATATGAAAATGTGGGTCAATACATAATCAACCTAAAATCCAAAAAAACACGAATACAAAATTCAAAAACCACATACCATGGTAACATAGGTATAATGATAGAGGGTGGTGATAAAGGACCCACTCACAACCACCCTTCAAAATCCCAATAAAATTATAAATCAATATTATTATGACAACCAAAATATTAGAGGAAAATTAAAAAAATTGGTCTTGGTTCCTATAAAGAAAGTAACCCTTCTACCTCTGATATCATTTGTAATGAATTGGACTTGGATTCCATTTGAAACAACACTCGTCCTGGATTTTAACCATCCCACATGCCATTAATGATCTCCACCATATAGACACTTGTTTTTGGACATCATAGAAACACAGTTGGTAGCCGTTTATCCATAAAAATAGATAAAAAATAATAGCATAAAACTAATGAAAAAATGACACAAACATTCCATATATTAGACATCCATACCAAATAAAATATGTTAAAATAAACTATAGAGCAGTATGTTAATGTAAAAAAACAATCCCTCTAATCACCCCTAGTCTACCACCACTTTATATGCAATGAAACAAATATACATCCATATACCTTTTTTCCTTCTTGCAGCAGATAACACTACCCTCTATCTATATAATGTTTTGAAAGTCCAATTGTCCTAATTAAACAATTTAATTGGAAACATGTTTTGAATTCTATGAAAATAAAATAAGGTCCTAAAAATATAAATAATAGGCACCACTATCTATATATTTTAAAATAACCGGTCACCTCAAACCCTAGAAAAACCAATTCTCAAAGAGTTTTATGAATCATAACTAAGAACCATAAATTTAGATAATATAGGAGTTAACATAAAGAATAAAAATATGTCACAACCAAGAAAGGCTTTATAAATACCGATGTAAAGTATTTTATTAAATTTTAGGTTGAACATCATGTATTAAATATAATTTAAAAAACATTAAAAATATAAAATGTCCTAAAAATAATAATATAATACCCCATGAGGTAATAAGAAACAATGACCATGTAAAGAAATGGATAAATGAATGAGGGTTATAATAATATATAAAGTCATTTCAAATATCATTCCAACTATAATTTCACAATAGTTCTCAGTAGACCGATCAATTTTCAAAACTAGTTGAAAAACCCTTTCAAAACACAAATGAAAACTAGTTTCAAAAGCCCACATGAAATTACTTTCCTCAATGAAAATTCAAAATAAAACTCTTACCCAATCCCCCTTCTAAAATAAAGCAACCCATTTTAAATGAATCAAAATTGTCATAAGAATTAATTTCACAAAATTTAAAATTACATATTAAGTCCATTTCAAAATCACCATGAAACCCACGATCTCAAAATTCATTAAAAAGAGTGCCAACTCCTCTATTTTTACAAAAATCCATTAAGAATTATACACCAATTCCAAAAAAGGATCAGGCAGAAATTAAAATTTTAAAACATTTCATTCCATTTATAAAATTCAAATGATCAATTAAAAAAACACTTAGATTTAATCTTTATTCCATAAAAAGACTTTAAAACATAAAATATAGTTAAAACCAATTAAAGAATTCTTGTTACATTTAAAAACAAAAGATAAATTTTAAAACAGCTAAATATTTTATATAGTGCTACATGAGAAATTTACAAGCACTTGGTATGTGGCCTAAGACCTTGCCAGGGGTGAAATCCATTTAAATACTGAAAGAATACTACTAAAGGCATACAACATAATGTAAAAATCCTAAATAAGTAATTAAAAATCCACAATTTATTTATAACATGAAATTTATGAGTATTATGAAGAATAACTACCTCAAATCAAAAGGGTATGATATAGGGGTATGAAATGCATCACCCCCAATAGAGGATTCCCGAATCGACCACCAATTTCACCCAATATTTCTAAAAATTCTAAAAAAATCATAAGGAAACATACCTCATGTGAAATGATAAACTGCAACTTGAAGAGGGGAGATTGGTCGTGAAGAGGGAAGCAGCAGCCGATGCACCGAATGGATGAGGAATGCTTGAAGAAGGGTATGAAGGAGGGAAGGAATGCATGAGGGATGGAGGAACCGTGAATGAAGAAGCCAGTGAGGGAAAGAAGAAACAGAAAGGAGAAGTAGGTGAGGATCAGACGAGGGAGAATCAGTCGGGTGACGATCGACGCTTGACAAGGGTTTCGGGAGAGGACAACTTGAGCGAGAGGGTGGGAGAGGGAAGACCGAGCACGATCGTGGGAGTGAAAAGCCTGAGTGGGAATAAAATTGGATATAGATGTAGGTTTAGGGTGAAATTAAACCATGGTTTTATCATATCTATAGCCACGCTCTAATTAAACTTTGGGTATTAAAGTGTTGCTATAGATTGTTTTTTCTAGCAGTGGGATATAGGTGGTATGCATTATGGTAGGTACGCATGAGAAGGATGTGTGGTACATGAAGGGTAGAATACATTTTAGTTTCTTTAAAATTAAAAAAATGTGTCTAATAAATATTATTCAAATGGGTAAATAAAAATAACATTAAAGAATGATTAAAGAATTATGATTAAATGAAAGGTTGTAAATGAGTTAAAATATTGATTGTAATCATTTGTGAAATGAGAAATGTTCCTATGAGAGAAATATTTATGTTTTGAAAGTTTAAATGGTTTAGATGAGATGTATAATAAAAATGTATTATGGTGGTGTGATTTGGTATGTCCCTGTTGACCATAGCCCATGGCAGGGATGGTTGAGTGTAGTGTTCTAGGTCTGATAGTGTTTATTGGATAGTGTTTTCAAAATGGGATGTTTATGGATAATGAAGATATTTTTTTTGTAAATTTTGTAAGCTTTATGTTATGTTTTCTAATACTCGGGTTTGAAATTATAGAGAAATTCCACTATGATGATGTGTACTTATTGGTCGACATGAGAGTATCACCATGAATGCTCCACTAGTAGAAGAGAAGAGACACCATTGATCTAGGGTGACCGAGGGGAGGAGTAGTTTTATGAGGAATTTTCTCTTTTTATATAGATGATGGAAAAAACCTAATGTGGGTCATTCCGAGCATGTTCAATCATACTACAGAGTTTTGGTTGTAACACTCTTCAATTTTTTTTGGAGAATGTGGAATTGAGTGCTGAGTGGGAAGTGGGATGGAACATGAAGGGACACAAGAAGTGGATATCCATTGTATTGTAAACATACCTAATGTATTAGTGGCTTGGGCAGTGAGAGTTCCTCGTTCTGGAGGCCTTAGCGAGTTTGATGTGTTGGATAGAGGGTGTCCCTTAGTGTACTTTGGTAAATATGTGTCCTTGAGGTTGTGTGGTATCATCTAATAAAATAGATGTGGTAACCCTTATGGGTTGTGATCAGGTAGGTTTCATAGGATTTTAGATTGCATTTTGTAGTTCATGGTGTTACTAGTACTGGTTGTGTTATTATGGGATTCGAACCTAGAATAAATTCCTTCTTTGGTACATTAGACACAGTGTTCTAGGATAGGGGTGGGAGAGCCACCATGAGTAGTGAATTGTTATAAGTTTTATGTATATGTATAAGAGAGTGGGAATTGTGACCAAATACCTATAACCCTATTTTTGGGATTTTGGTATAATTCGACCCTCGAGAGAGACCCATGAGAGTGGTTATCAATTTTTAAGTGATATGGGTTCCGTGGGGCATTGGTGTATGTTTTTGTTTTTATATAGGTGTGTGTTTGTTCTAGAGGACTAAGTGTGAAGGTCAATGGATTTAGGGGATGGGACTTGAGTTGTGATAATTAGTTGGATGTCTTGGGAAAATTTAGGGTGACATTGAGAGATGTTAGAACAGTGTTTCAGGTTCCTTTGAATGAAGAGAATGAGTGGGTTCTAAAGAGTAAAAATCGACACTCTGTGGGTATCATCGAGTATCAATAAAGAGAGGATGATTATTCAACACTTTCTCTCTTAAAGAAAAACTTGTTATTTTGAGGTTGGTTGTAAGGTCGGTTTCAAGGGGTAGGATGTTTATGGTTCCTAAAATGGTGGTTGATAACATTTGATGTGGGAATTTGGTTGAATTTAGTGAATGATACAAGGATGTAGGAGGCATAGATAAAAGTTTTTGATATGAGAGGGACACCTGGGGTGAGGGGTGGTCATGTAGTAGGAATTATTGTGTTGATGGTTGGGTTATTGGATGAGAGTGTTGAGAATTTTTGTAGTCTAATGAAGATAATGGACCCAGAGGCATGGTTAGTTGGGTAGGTGGATGTTTGGTCCTAGTGATGTATGGATCATGATGTTCTAAGACTGGATTAGTGTGTGGTCGTAGGATGGTGTGGGACCGAGAGGGCTTAGATGAGGTCCATATGTGAGAATACACTTGTAAGAACCAATACCATTTCAGATGGGTGGATAGGTTTCTGAGGATAAGCACCTATCCTTGTTTATGAAACCAAATCATAAAGTGTGGCTATGTCGGAGACCATTGGTTTTTGATTGGTGAGATGGAAAATTATGTTTCATTTGTTAACTGTCAGGGGCGTTTTGGAAGAACCTGAGTTGTGCGGTGGAAGTTGTTCCAAATGAAATGTTGGTTCATGATTTCTTGGAGAATGGTCATATAGATATGGTTATCATTGGATGGAAATCACACCTGACTGGTGGTAGTTAAGTGATATAGAGATTTGTTAAGGGGAAAAAATCCAAATACTTTCAGTAGGTCGAGGTGTCCTATAGTGGGAGGAGATGTCAGTAGTGGATAATTTGTTGTGGTTTTCATCGATGACATCTTAGTGTACATGTATCTATTTATGATCATTCCAAATATCTTAACATCATTCCAGTTATTCTGGGAGAGATCTGGATTTACACCTAGATACTTGGATGTATTTTGTTTGGATGTACGGAATCTTGAAGTTTACACTCATGGAGTGGTGTATGTGAAGCTGAATGTTGGGAAGTACACCATCGAACTGGTATGGGTGAGGTCCTTGGGATGGAATAAAGGTTGACGAATGTCATGGGTTTCATTCTCAGAAATCAGGAATAGTGAGTAGTTGATGTTGATTCTTCTGTTCTAGTGGAATCTAGACAACCAAATCCATGTTTTGGGGGTTCTTCTTGTGTTTTCTGTGTTGGCTGTAGTGGTTAGAGTTATCTAAGGAGAGAATTGGAAATGATACTCCTAAGGTGGGGAGAGATAATTATGTCATGGAATTGTGGAGAAAATCATGGGGTGGATTTGGTGGAATCAGGATGCCAATGAAAAACCCATGAGGTTTGTATTTGGGTTCCTTAGAAATGACCTGATGGGCCATGAATGTGGTGGCTGATTAATCCAAGCTTTGGCTTAGGGTGCATATAAAAATAATCTGACATGATTATGTTAGAATCATTTATGGTCTTGTAAATAGATGTTGGGTGTCATAACTTCATCAAAAATCAGGCATATACTTGATTAGGTGGGTTTCGGTGGCCTTGGAATATCAATTGGGGTAAATGAATTTTGTACATGTGATGTAGTTTCATTAAAACAGTAAATCTGGGTGTTTCCAAGATGAGTCGGTCAAGGAATTCTTGACTTGTCTTGGAAAAGGAATGAATGTGGTTGGTGTTCAACCACCTTCGATAGACATTTTAGATTGATAAGTGTGTTTGGAATGTGGAATGGGTTTTGGGGGAGAACTAAGTTGTTCATATTAAATGTATTAGAATATAAGGTAGTTGTGTTAGGAATATAGATGGGTTCGGTGAAGCATGATGATATTTTGGAAGGTTCTAGATTCCATGATGGTAGAGTTTATCGGATGTCAGAGAAATACCCTAGTACATGCATTAGATGATAGTGGTATGCCTTAAGTGATGAAGTTTCATGGTAAGGTTTATGGAATTATTTATCAACAATGAAAAAATGGGTGTCTGAACAATCCATCAGTAATTCTATGACATGGTAAACAATGGGAAAAAACATGGTAAGTTGTAAACCATTTCCCGTTTGATGTTTTTTAGAAAGTGAATTTCTGAAATGAAAGGAAACTTGAGAGAGGATAAGATATTCTTGGTCTACAATGGATGGTGGATGCATGTCCATTTTAGGTGGTTTTACAGAAATGTAGGATGCCAATGTTGGGTAGAGTCATCATGGATCTTTGGGTGTGGTGAGTATGGAAACACATCAATTATGATGTAAAATGGGAGTTGAGGTTCTTGTGGCCTCTTTTTAATTGTGGGGGGTTTCACCCACGAGAAGATGGTGGTGGTAAGATAAAGTGAATGGTGGGGAGCACCATAGTAGGCAAGTGGTCGGTTGATGATGTTATCAATGTTTAAGGTTGGATGGACTCGAGTAAGTACCACTCTAGTGTTTTTTATTTAATAATGAGTGTTGACTTGGATCTTCATCGCTTAAGTACCTTGAGTTTTTTGGATTTTCATTATGGAATGCGACCATCAGACCTCAAGTCGTGGATCAATGTAGGTTAGTAAATGTGGTTGGAAAAGACATGTGTTTATTCGGGTGGTGTCGGGTTTGGGTCACTATTGGTGTTTTGGAAACATGGAAGGAATGGATCCAAGTGATTTGGGTCATGAGTTGTGGAGAGGATCAAGACGATGGGGTGGATATTGGATCTTCAGTGATGGTATGATGTTGTGTGTGATGCTTCTGTATTTGGAAATTTAGGGAATAGTTCCCAAGGTTTCCCTATGTAGTTCTTATGGTTGATCTTTAATATGAGGTTGATGTATCCTTTGAGGAGAATCTAGATCATATTGTAGATTGTAGTCGGAAATTATTGGAAGGAATGACTATGCCTTGGTTTGAGTTTTGTGGTAGCATGGTAATGTTCCGGAAGAAACTTGGGAAAGAGAGTAAGATATATGGGCCTAGTGGTCCAATCCCTTTTCTTTGGAAGCTTAGTGATGCTTGAAGTGTGACTTCATGATAAGCCGTTGTAAGGTGAGGAGGTTGTAAGATCCCATACATTATTTAACATGTGTTCTTGTTTAATGTTTATTTTTAATAACTTATGTTTGTCTAATTAAATGTTTTTTGGTGTATGATGTAGCCCGGAGGTGTTCTAAGGGTTCAGAAAATGAAGAAAATGGGAATCAGGCTATCTTGTGCATGTCGCATAGTTGGCGCATGGTTCGTGTAAACCATGTAAGGGGGAATGAAAAAATGAGCAACCTTAGACATAGGAATTTCAAAAAAATTGTGCATAGTTTTTCAAACTATGTGGGATTCATAGGTAACAGTGTGACTTAGACCCCTCTTGGATAGAGGCAGGCACACTATTTGGAAAACTGTGTGTCCAAACCATACACCCTAGTAAAAATTGTGAAATTACCAAATTACCTACTCAAGATTTTAAGTTCCTCGCCCAATTTTCTTCCCATTTATTTCCACTCTATCCCCAATGATGAACCAAACGTACTCAATCCTCCCAATGGTCAATATCCTTCAATTTTAGGTCTTTTTGAGTTCCATTGGTTGTATATCAAAACTCAGAGTAAGTCTAATTCTCCTTTTTCTTCCTTTTTTTGAATTAGGTATTGCTGATTTTTTATTCTTCTTATGAAGCACTAAATACTATTTTTTGGTGGATCTTAGGTTGGGACTTCAATGAGTACTTGAATCCGGATATCAAGCTAATTTTAAGGGTGCATTCATCTTCAGAATCAAGGTAGGTGGTCTATAAGTTATATCCAATAGCCTTGATGATGGTTTGTGCACATGCAGTTGTGTTTTTGGTTCTTTCTTGTTGTGAATTTGATTTCTTTAGAGATATTTGGTAAATTCATTGGGTAAATGGTGAATTGAACCCTTCATGATATGCATTAAGGATGATTATACCAGTTTAGGGCAACCCATGGGTTGCACCAATGTTCTCGGACATGGAAAATTATAATGATAAGCATAAGTTGATTTGTTTGGGAATTCGAGACCATGGTAAATATGTTGACATGTTAATTTGAATGATTAATATAAACTAATGGTAATTTTTCCTAGATGTTAGCATGTAATAAAGGTTTTTTTGGATAAATGTTAATGGGTTAAATGAGTTATGGATTGTAAAGGGTAACTGATTGATTTTATAAGGCATGTAAATGATAAATGGTATGTGACAACCGGGTCCCGGTGATAGCACAGACACCCCGCCTTAACATGGTCTTCGGGTTCTGGCATACCGGGTACCCCCAGTTGCTCCGCAGACACATGGGGCCCACCCCAGGGTCCACCCACGTGCCTGAACGGGTCATATGACTAATGACAGTCCTCACAGGCCAACACATGTCCTTTCCAGTGTGCTTTGTCCTCACTCACACACACCCTAGGAAACTTCCTAGGAGGTCACCCATCCTAATCACTACTCCAGGCTAAGCACACTTAACTGTGGAGTTCTAATCAGGTAGGCTCTCGAAAAGGAAGGTGCACCTTGTTGACATGAGTCATATAAATTAGTCATTTAACCCTTTATCATTTGGGGATGTTACAATCACCCCCCCTTTAGAGAACAGCGCCCTCGTTGTGGGCCCTATATCTCAACCCAGGCAGTGCACCACGCACTTAAGGCTGGGTTCCTCCTCTGATACCAAATGTGACAACCGGGTCCCGGTGATAGCACAGATACCCCGCCTTAACATGGTCGTCGGGTTCTGGCCTACCAAGTACCCCCAGTTGCCCTGCAGACATGTGGGGCTCACCCCAGGGTCCACCCACGTGCCTGAATGGGTCATATGACTAATGACAGTCCTCACAGGCCAACACATGTCCTTTCCAGTGTGCTTTGTCCTCACTCACACACACCCTGGGAAACTTCTCGGAGGTCACCCATCCCGATCACTACTCCAGGCCAAGCACGCTTAACTATGGAGTTCTAATCAGGTAGGCTCCCGAAAAGGAAGGTGCACCTTGTTGACATGAGTCATATCAATTAGTCATTTAACCCTTTATCATTTGGGGATGTTACATGGTAAATTGGGAAAAGCTATGTAAATGAGATTGTGTTAATGGGATAATTCATGTAAATCTATGAATTATGTGAAATTGGTTAATGTATGGGAATTTATGAAAATGATAAATTGGTTATGTTATGAAAAAGGAAATAGTAAATGGGTTATGGTAAGTAAAAGGTTAATGTGTTAATGGGTTATTATTGGCACCAGAAAACACATCCATGCAATTCACGGAATGATCCCATATATGATACCAGAGCATAGTGTAATGACCTGAATTCGAAGCCCCTCCACTGGTTCCCCGTACCCGGTTCTCCACATGACCTCAAGTGCATTTCCCCAAACTCCAGAGGTTTCCAACTAGTAGTGAGGGCCTTGGTAAGTTATTGGGGAAACTATGCCCTCATTCGGTATGGTATACAAGGTAAGGAGGAAAACTATAAATAGAAGAGGAAGTAAACAATATGAAACAACTGAAACCAAATAGTGGAAGAAATGAATATGTAATAATGATGATAATGATGCAGCAGGTACAAGTATCTTAGGAAAGCAGAAAACACAACAACGTGCTGAAATACAACTGAACACAAGTACTAAAGCAATAGAAACTCCAGCAGCATCACAATCCCAAGCTTGGTCCCTTTCTCTCCAGCTCCAAACAATCAAGTACCGGAAGTCGATGGGTTCTTGCCCTTATCTATACCTGCAACAAAAAAGTATTCTTGGGCCCAAAATCATGGCCCAAATAGTGTGTGAGATGCAATCATAGTAGGTAATCACCCAAAGATCTATGCCTAACAGTCAATGAATACAAGGCAAGTAAAAGTGCAAGAAACAGTAAATAAAAGAGCACACAACAGCTACAATCCACAGCTCTAGTATATAAAGTACATAAGTAAACAACCAACGACAAGTAGAAAACAGGTAACCCTCTGGGTAGCTCTCACAGCCTAACCCCTATGGTTCAACCTTCAAGTACTAGAAACCCTCTAGGAGGCACACACAGTCTCACCCCTCTGGTTCAGCTAAGAGTAGACTTTCTGACGAAGCACTCACCATCAATTCCCCCAATAGTCTCGTATTGTACTAAAGGCTCTCTGGGGAAGCAATCAATGTCTCATTCCCCCTGTGGCCCGCGTCGAGGAACTACAGACTCTCTGAGGAAGAACTCAATTTCAATTTCCTCTGTGGTCTCACATCGTATTAAAAGACACTCTGGAAAATCCCTTACATCCATTCTCCCTATGGTCTACTACACTAGGTTCTCACAGTCCTGTGTGAAAATAACATGCTCAGTGCATTTGTATCATCCTTGTAAAACTCATAACTACTTGGCTATCATTCTAAGGCTGAACAACATAACAAAGAAACAGTTCCACTATCCTACAACTAGGCAAGGCAACTGGAAAATGCCAATCAAGCAAAACAAGCATGGCAACAACCAGAGTATAGCCAAAACTACTCTATTCACAAAGGTGAACCTCTACTATAGCAATCAAGCAAGCTGGCAATCAACCAAGGGAAAATAGGGAAAACGCACAGTTCATGTTCAAGGGAATTGGCATAATTGCACAAAATACTCAAAGACTTTCTATAGAAATTCACAAACCACCTACCTCGATACTTTGATATCGATATTCCTGAACCACAATGAATGATTCTCTCTCGAATGTCGTAGATCTGAGAAAACATCTGAAACACATAAACCATGATAACTTGAGAAAGATGAGGAATTGGAAAACAAGGCTCAAGAAGAAGGAATAACTCACCGCTGCGATTCCAACGCAATCGACCGTGCTCGAATCGGAGAACGGACGGAGAGGTGGGGGATCATTGAAGATTCGCGGATCCTTGGCACTCTCAGATGAACGGAACCTAAAAGAATACATTTCTTTGTGTCAGGTGCGACCCCGCTGTGTTTAATGAAAAAAATAAAGTACACGGTGTCTAATTTTAGAGTACATGGCGTGTACTAGGTCTTTCTATACTCTGCCAAAATCGGCCTCCACGTCATCCCTACACACCGTGTGTGTGGCCCGAACACAGCCAACACACGGCTTCGAGCAGGAAAAGAGTACATGGTGTGTACTCAGAAAGTACATGGAGTGTACTTAAAAAATTTCCAGAAACATTATATTTCACAAAAACTCCAGAAAAAGGAAAGGTGTACCTAAAACAAAGATCCAGGTTCATACAAACTCCCCCCTTAAATAAATTCATCCCTGAATTTCCCTAGCAAGGCATAAAAGAAGAAACCCCGAACAGATCCGGCCACTACGATCGAACCTCTACCTCCCTCTCCCAAGCCTCATCCTGTAGTCGCCCGTGCTACCATAGCACCCATACCATAGGAACAAACCATCCTCAGAGAACATTTGTACTGCAATCGACAATCCGGATATGATGCTCTTCAAATGATGCATCTTCCTCGAGCTCATCATCCTCAGGCAGAAAGACATGAGATGGGTCTGAAAAGTAACATCAGAGCTGAGATATGTGGAAGACGTCGTGCATGGCCCGGTAGCTTTGGGGTAACTGTAACCGAAAGGCGACCAACCCAACTCTCTCTAAAACCTCAAACGGCCCGACATACCGTGGTGAAAGCTTATCGTGTCTCTCAATCCTCTTGTGTCCCAACCTTGGTGTGACACGCAGAAAAACCTGATCCCTGACCTCGAACTCCAGAGGCCATCTCCGCTAATTAGCATAAGACTTCTGCCAAGACTGTGCGGTAGCCATCCTCTTCCGAATCAGCTCTATCTGCTCTGAACTCTCCTGAACAAGATGACGTCCCAGCAAAGCTGCCTCTCCTACCTCCAACCAGCATAAGGGTTATCGGCATGGCCTACCGTACAAAGCCTCGTAAGGTTCCATCTGAATAGTCACCTAAAAACTATTTTTGTGGGAAAACTCCACCAGAGGGATATGGTTCTCCGAAGAACCACAAGTCTAGAATGCAAGATCGGAGCATATCCTCAAGAACCTGGATTGTACGTTCGGACTGGCCATCTGTCTGGGGATGGTATGTTATACTCAAAAGTACCTGTGTACCCAAGGCCTTATGAAGTCCCTGCCAGAACCGAGAGGTAAAGCATGCATCCCTGTCTGAAACAATGGAGTGTGGAACTCCATGTAGATGAACTATCTCTCTGATGTAAAGTCGTCCCAGATCATCGACACTAAAGGTCTCCTTGATCGGAAAGAAGTGTGTAACCTTCATAAGCCTGTCAACGAAAACCCAAAAAGCATCGTTACCTCGGGGAGACCTTAGAAACCCTGTTACGAAGTCCATCACGACATTGTTCCACTTCCACTCCAAAATGGGTAACTGCTATAGAAGGCCTGCTGGTCGCTAATGCTCTGCCTTCACCTGTTGACAAGTTGAACATCTCATGACACAACCAGCAACATCTTTATTCATACCTGGCCTCCAGTACTGGCGATGAAGATCCCGATGCATCTTGGTGATGCCAGGATGAACTGCACAAACTGAGGAATGAAAATCCTGCATCATCTCCTCAAGTATGTCTGCTGGAACCCATACGCATCCTTGGAAACACATGATCTCATCCTCGCCCACTGTCCATCCAGAATGAGGGTCCTCTCCTAACACGCTCTCCCGTAGGACTAATCCTTCTGAGTCTGATAGCTGCCTCATTCGTACCTGATCAAGTAGTGTAGAGGTAACAGCTACAGAAGATGGGATGGTTTGTCCATGTCTGTCATGAACCTCCAGATGCATCTCAGAGAATAGAGCCATAATCTACCACTCACTGCTGGCCTCCGGAATTTCCTGAATCTGAGTTCACCTACTCAACGCATCCGCCACTGCGTTGCCCTTTCCCAGCCTATAGGTAAGATTGAAATCAAAAGACTGAAGATACTCGACCCACCTACGCTGTCTCAGATTCAGATCACGCAGAGTGAAGATGTACTTGAGACTCATGTGGTCGGTGAAGACCACAAAGTGCTCTCCCAGAAGATAGTGTCTCCAGCATCCTAAGGCATGAACAACAACTGCCAACTCCAAATCATGTGTAGGGTAGTTCCTCTCATAAGGCCTCAACTTCTGAGACCCGTACGCAACGACTCCATCTCCCTACATAAGCATAGTGCCTAGTCTGATACCTGAAGCATCACAATAAATAGTATAGCTCTTTCCTGGCTCTGGAAAGACTAGTATTGGTGCCGGTGTCAATCTTCCTTTTAGCTCCTGAAAGGATGACTCACAAGAATCTGACCATAATAACTTCTACCCCTTCAAGGTTAGACCTGTCAAAGGTGTTCATAGTCATGAAAAGTCTTGAATTAAGTGTTTGTAGTATCCAGATAGACCTAGGAAACTTCGTACCTCAATAAAATTCTTCGGCTGCTCCCAGGAAACTAAAGCTCTAAATTTCTCCAAGTCCACAGATACTGTTGCCTTTGAGATGACGTGACCCAAAAAGTGAATCTGATCCATCCAGAAGTGGTACTTCGAGAGTTTAACATAAAGTCGATGCTCCCTTAGTGTACTCATAACGATATCAAGATGTGTGGCATGGTCGTGTGGAGTGTCAAAGTATACCAATATATCTTCCACGAAGACCACGATGAAGGAGTCCAAGTAAGGATGGAACACTCTGTTCATCAGAGCCATGAAAACTGCAGGCGCATTCATGAGACCGAACGGAATGACTATATACTCGTAGAGACCATACCTACTCTTGAAGGCTGACAGAGGTATATCTGATGGTCTAATGCGCATCTGATAATAACCGAACCTAAATTCGATCTTTAAGAACACTCGGGCTCCTTGAAGCTGATCAAAGAGGTCTTCGATCCTCGGTAAGGGATATGGGTTCTTGACCGTCAACTGGTTCAGCATCCGATAATCCACACAAAGATGAAGAGTGTCGTCTTCCTTCTTTGCAAACAGGACAGGTGAACCCTAAGGAGATGTAATGGGTTGGATGAAACCCTTTTCTTGAAACTCCTCCAATTTCTTCTTGATCTCCTACAACTCAGGTGTAGCCATCGTATAAGTAGGAATGGACACTGGTGCTACTCCTGGCATGAGCTCAATAAAAAAATTCTTCCTCATGCTCTAGAGGAAACCCTGAAAAGTCCTCTGGAAATATGTCCCTTAAACGATCTACCACTGGGGGAAAGTACAACTGTGAAGTCCCCTGATCATCTTGATAAAGAATGTAAATCAGGGCTGTCACCCTTC
This sequence comes from Viscum album, assembly GCA_963277665.1. Taxonomy (NCBI): domain Eukaryota; kingdom Viridiplantae; phylum Streptophyta; class Magnoliopsida; order Santalales; family Viscaceae; genus Viscum; species Viscum album. Next base: position 696,312,557 of record OY728132.1, read on the forward strand.
CTAGCCCATGATGCTCGAGTCCTTCTCGACTTGCCTGTACATCCCATTTGCCTCTATGAATAAAAGAGTCACCCTCTGGTGAAACGAAACTCAATATGCGGTGATAACAATCGACGACTGCCTGGAAGGGAACCAACCAATCCATCCCAAGAATGAAATCATAGCCTGTCATCTCTAGGACATAGAGATTATAGAAGAAATGATACCCTGCAACCTCTAGAGGTAACTCTCTACACTGACGTACACTATATGTACTCGTCCCCAAAGGTGTGTCTAGTGTCAACGAGTCAGCAGAAGAAAAGATGCAGAGCCCAAGACTCTCCATGATAGCAACAGAGATAAAGATATGCATAGCACCATTATCGAAAATAGATGAAGATAAAACTGAGGCAAATAAAATCATACCTCGAACTGTAGAAGGTCCAGGATCCTGCTCTTGATAGGTCTGCTCCACGGTGAAAGACTGGTCTGCACCACGGCCCTACGCCCCTGGATGACCACTCTGAGCTGATCCGCCTTGTTGGTGCTAAGGGATTGGTGGATGACCGCCACGACCTCAACCTCCACCTCGGCATGAACGGCCGGAAGAACTCCAGTTCCCCGACTAGTGAGAAACCGGTGGTGCTGCTCCTAAATGAGGAGTCATGGAAGAACCCTGGTCACCAGCTACTGGTGAGAAAACCTGACAGAAACACTGCAGGTGACCCATCTTGCCACAAGATCGGCACTCCACGGGGTCTCTCTAGCACTGCGGCCTCCCGTGCCCTGACCGGCCACACTGGTATCATATCACATGGCTGCCTGACGATGCATCTCGCTTCCTTGGATCACTGCGTGTAGACTCCCTACGGCGCTTCATGCTATAATCTGGAGGAAAACTAGCTCTGTAAGAAGAACCGCCCTGGATCGCAGCTCCGGAGTCTCTCAGATTGTGCTCTGCAATCAGTTCCTGATTGACGATGGAAGTGATGGAAGTGAACTGGAAGAGATTCGCCTGCGAGCGAGTCTACCGCCTGAGACCATCCTCAAACATCCTTTCCAAGAACACCCCACTCCCATAATGGAGGGGTGTGAAACACTGCAGCTCGGTGAAACTAGAGGAATACTCCATGATAGAAAGAGTACCCTACCTTAAGCTCATGAACTCCTAGGCTCGGTCGGCCCTCAGGGTATCCGGGTAGAATTAGTCGTAGAACACGCACTGGAACTCCTCCCAAGCCATAACCTGCTGGTGACTCGCCTGTAAGATCATGTCCCACCACCTCTTGGCGGTGTCTCGGAGCATGTAGGTAGCGAGCTTGACCCACCTTTCTGGAGGTGCCTCCAGATGCTCAAAGATAGTCGGCATGGCTTCCAGTCATGACTCTGCAGCCTGAGGTCCTCCTTCCCCCGAGAACGTGGGAGGATTATGCTGCTGAAAAACCTGCGTCAAGTCTTCCATAGTCGAGGCATGAGGCGGTGCTCCCTGAAAATTCTACATCATCCTCACAAAAACTTCCTTGAACTGTGCATCAGCGCCTGCAACTGGTATGATAGCTGGTGCCAAGGATCAGTAGGAAGTCCCTGATCAGCCATATCTGGCATCCGATCACTGCCTGACGACAGACGTACGATCGAAGGATGTCTCTAAGGCATAGATCTAAAAGATCAAAAGCACACCTTAGATTAGAAAAACAAGGACAGAGAACACAAGAGTACAAAACAGGAACATGGGAAGGAAAACACACAAGTTTACAAAACACTAGTACATGGTGTGTATAAAAACTACACGACGTGTCTTCTTATGACACTGACATGGGCATGTATCCCTACCCTATAGGTCATGTAAAACCTCAAACTACATAGTGTGCTCTCCCAACACATGGGATGTACTTGGAAACTGTTCCCCTGCCCAAGTCCCCTTACATCGCCAACCCACACGTTCCGGCTTAACCCGAGACTACACGGTGTGTTCGAAACAAACACGGTGTGTACTAGACAAGGCTTCGGTAGCCCGTGTTATTAAATACCTAGCCATCTACACAGTTAGACTTTAAATGGCGTGTTCCGAACAAACACGGCATGTATAGGTGAAGGTGACACCAGCCCGTGTTGTTCGTGACACGGATGGGTACCTGATCAAGACTACACGGTGTGTTCCGAAAACAACACAGTGTGTCTGCGAGAAGGTGACGTCGACCCGTGTTGTGTGTGACATGGTCGAGCACCTGGTCAAGACTACATGGCATGTTCCTTTACAACATGGCGTGTTCTACTCGAGCCTCCCCGACCCGTGTTGTTAGTGACACGGCCGAGTGCACGGCTCCGAACTACACGGCGTGTACCAACCGTACACATCGTGTACCTAAAGTTATTTCCACAACAGCATGTCCCAGCTCACACAATCAGTGACACAGACTAAAAACGACATAGCGTGTAGTCAAAAGTACATGCCATGTATTCTGGGTTTTTTTGGGCAGTAGCTCAGAAACTACACAGAAGCCCAAAAAACACAGAAAACAAGTCAAAAAGGTGCCAAATTTCGATTCGTGAGGGCCCATAGTCCCCATGAATCAATACTTGGTGTTCATCTAAACAAAGTAGAATACAAAAAAATCCTCTATCAAAGAATCATAGGTTTTATCAAGCATCTATCACGACATAATGCATAATCTACACAAGGTCTATCACAATAGCATGAAATCGCTAATGCACCCTAGATGGCATGGCAAGAGTGCATGGCATGTGATTTCTACAAGTTCCTATATGATGCATTAGATGGCATACCCTCACCTCATCGGGTTGCGAAAGAAATAGAACTGCAATAGTCAATACAATAATAACACAAGGCATGTGAATCACTCTAGGTGAAATCATATCAACTGTAAAATCTCACAACCAGCAAACTGCAATTAACGAGGTAGTATGGATTTTCCCTGTACACGAGTTAGCTAATCCCGAGCACATGTTAATACCAACTACCGGATTTGTCCTATCCCTGGCTTAAGGCTCCAAACAGTAAATCAACAGAAAAGAAACTCCTCTAATACCACTTTGTAACGACCCGAATCTGAAGTCCCTCCACTTGTGCCCCGTACCCGGTTCACCACATGACCTCAAGTGCATTTCCCCAAATGCGAGAGGCTGCCGACTAGTAGCGAGGGACTTGGCATGTTATTAGGGAAACTATTCTCTCATTCGGTAAGGTATACAAGGTAAGGAAAACAACAATAAATAGCGGAAGCAGTAAACAATATGAAACAACTAAAACCAAATAGCGGAAGCAATGAATATATAGTAATGATGATAATGATGCAGCAGGTACAAGTATCTAAGGAAATCAGCAAAAACAACAACGTACTGAAATACAACTAAACACAAGTACTAAAGCAACAGCAAATCCAGGAGCATCGCAAGCCTATGCTTTGTCCCTTTCTCTCCAGCTCCAAACAATCAAGTACCGGAAGTCGAAGGGTGCTTGCCCTTATCTATACCTGCAACAACAAAGTCTTCTTGGGCCCAAAAGCATGGCCCAAATAGGGTGTGATATGAAATTCCAGTCGAAAATCACCCAAAGATCTGTTCCTAATAGTCAATGAATACAAGGCATGTAAAAGTGCGGGAAATAGTAAACAGAAGAGCATACATCAACTACAATCCATAGCTCTAGTATATAAAGTACACAAGTAAACAACCAACGATAAGTAGAAAATAGGTTACCCTCTAGTTATCTCTCATAGCCTAACCCCTATGGTTCAACCTACAAGTACTAGAAACCCTCTAGGAGGCACACACAGTCTCACCCCTCTGGTTCAGCTTAGAGTAGACTTTCTAAGGAAACACTCACCGTCAATTCCCCTTATAGTCTCGTATCGTACTAAAGGCTCTCTGGGGAATCACTCAACATCTCATTCCCCCTGTGGCCTGCGTCGGGGAACTACAGTCTCTCTGAGGAAGCACTCATTTTCAATTCACCCTGTGGTCTCTCATTGTATTAAAAGACACTCTCAAGAAGCCCTTACGTCCATTATCCCTATGGTCTACTACACTAGGTTCTTGCAGTACTGGGTGAAAATAACAAGCTCAGCACAAGTGTATCATACAAGTAAACCTCATAACTACATGTCTATCATTGAAAGGCTCAAAAACATAACAAAGCAATAGTTCTACTATCCTACAACTAGGCATGGAAACTGGAAAACGCCAAACAAGAAAAACAAGCATGGAAACAACCAGAGTATGGAAAAAACTGCTCTATTCACAAAGGTAAACCTCTACTATAACAATCAAGAAAGCAGGAAATCAACCAGGGGAAAATAGGGAAAATGCACAATTCCCATTCAAGGGAATTGGTATAATTTCACAAAATACTCAAAGACATTCTACAGAAAGGCACAAACCACCTACCTTGATCCTAGGAGATCGATATTCCTGAACCATGATGACTGATTCTCCCCTAAACATTGTAGATCTGAGAATTCAAAACACATAAACCATGATAACTTAAGCAATAGGAGGAATTAGAAATCAAGCCTCAAGCAGAAGGAATAACTCACCGCTACGATTCCAATGCAATCGATCATGCTCGAATCGAAGAATGGACGAAGAGGTGGGAACTCATCGAAGATTCGCGGATCCTCGGTGCTCTCGGATGAACGGAACCTCGATGAAGACGTTTCTATCCATCAGGCGTGACCCCGATTCGTTTAATGAAAAAAAAGTACACGGCATGTACTTTTAGAGTACACGACGTGTACTAGGTCTTTCTGTACCCCGGTTCGTTTTGACCAGTCGTGGTGCCCAAATGGAGTTATAGATCAGAAGTTCTGGCTGTTCAAATTTGGGCTGCTGGAAATGGCCTTCCAGGTCGGTTTTTGGGAAATTTATGGATTTGAACGTAAAAGGGGAATCCTACTCGTAAAAAATGGATTTGCATGTAAATAGGGAATCTTGCACTAAAATGGTATTGCATGTAAAAAGGGAATCTTGTGCGTATAAAATGGAATCTTGCTTGTAAAAAAGGAATCTTGCACGTAAATTGGTGTTGCGTGAAAAAGTGGAATGGAATTTTACGTGTACTAACATTCAAGGCTTCGCCTATAAATACAAGCACACCCCTTCTTTCCCAAGGGCACTCAGAGGTCGGTCATCGCTCTAATGCACGTAAGTATTCATTTTCTATCCGTGCGCGTAAAACCCCCCATATTTCACGCAAAACATCACTTTTTCACCTAAAGGGGACAACATTTTCGATTTTGCGCTCAAATCATTATTTTTTCACACAACAGTGCCATAATGCCCAATTTTTTGCACACTAGTGTTGTACCTATCCACTTTCATGAACACTTCCCCTATTACACCCAATTCCTCCCCTATTGGGCACAATTCCTACCCTATTGTGCGCATGGTCTTTTTTTGTAGGCACATCTCCCATATTGTGCGCACACCTCCCCAATTGTGTACAATTCCTTCCCTATTGCGCGCACATCCCCAAATTCTGTACCCATATCCCATATTGCATGAAAACCTTCCCAATTGTACAAAATCCATTCCTATTTCATGAAAAACCTTCCAGATTGCGTGCCAACCTACCAAATTACGCGCAATAGTGCCATGATTCCCAACATTTCATGCACATGTGCCGCACAGTACAATATTGTGCACAATCTTTCCTGCATGTAGCACATTTTATGCGCATCAGTACACTATCCTGGGCCTATTGGTCCATACCATGGGGGCTACGCACCCACACCCCCGCTTGGGGTCAGTGTTGAGGTGCGGTCCCGACCCTTCGGGCTGGTCCCTTCATTACCGTCACTTACCACCCTGAAAAATGGAGAGTCATACCATGCACTTTTCGGGCCAGGATGCCGACATTTTCCATTGTTCCCTTACACTCACCCACCTTCCACCTAGGGAATACCATGATTTGAGATACTCCTCCGCACACCATGAAAAACCTTGAGTCGACATATTACCCTTGGTTCGTTTCCCATACAGTGATTTGAGATTCTCATAATCAATTTCCTCAAGTACCTTGAGTGGAACCATTCATCAAGCAACTCATCCAAACCCTATCACCTGACTCCTATGTCAAGATCCCCTAGAAAGAGCCACCCTTGCGTAAGTCCCAAAACCATCCATTTCTAGGCGCCTTATGCCTAATAGTCTTATCTACATTACTTTAAACTGTAGTAATCCTTATATGACAAATATAGGATTCCTCTTACTCAATATAAGAGATGCCTTGTGAGCCAAGCATAAGATGCTAACAATCCTCTCTAAATGACATTAAACTATACTATTCTCTATGTGACAAATATAGGATGCCTCTTGCTCCAAACAAGAGATACCTTATGCTCCAAGCATAAGATTCCAACAATCCACTCTACATGACTATAAACTGTAGCATTCCTATCATTCAATTATATTATGCCTCTTACTCCAAATAAGAGATGCCTTATGCACCAATCATAATATTCCCACTGTCCTTTCTACATGACTATAAAATGTGGAACACCCTATGTGCCAAACATAGGATGCGTCTTGTGCTATGCGAGAGATGCCTTATGATCCAATCATAAGATGCTTACAGTCCTATCTACATGACTCTAAAATGTAGTGCGCCCTATGTTTCAAACATAGGATGCCTCTTTCTCCAAAAAAGAGATTCCTTATGCTCCATGCATTAGATGTAAATAGTCCTTTCTACATGGATCTAAATTGAAGTACACCCTATGTGCCAAACATAAGATGCCTCTTGCGCTATGTGAGAGATGCCTTATGCTCCAAGAATAATATTCTAATAGTCCTATCTACATGAAACTAAATTTTATTACACCCTATGTTTCAAACATAGGATGCCTCTTTCTCCAAAGAAGAGATGCCTTATGCTCCATGCAAGAGATACCAATAGTCATATCTACATGACTATAAACTGTGGTACACCCTATGTGCCAAAAATAGAATTGATCTTGCTCCAAATATGATATGCCTTATGATCCAAGCATATTATGCCTAATTCCATGATTAGAGTGGCGTAATTTCAGGAGCGTTAGAATCCGTTCAAACATTCCACCACTCCACCTAACGATTTGCGCATCCTTCATTCGGATCTTCATCCACTTCCTTTTCTGAAGGGACCCCCTAATGGCCTGGTCCCACGCCACATCATCTCACCTACCATCCTAGGCCAACACCCTGAAAGACTTTGGATGAAAATTTGAGTCAGGTCATGTGTACTGAACATGGTCAACATTCGACCATCATTGGTTTTTCTCCATTTCAGGCTAACACGATATGGATGTTCTGCTTTGAACATGGTCAACAGTTATCCTTCATCTTCATTCCACCCTCACCGCATTCCAAATATTGGGCATGTGATTCACACTTTTCATCTCCCTTTGTTCGGATAGATTCCAATGCCCCCGACGTTATCCCTCTTGTGCACTAGCACATAGCTGTGAACCGAAATTATATGCCTCAACCCACCTGGGAGTTGGGATGCCCCCATGGCTAGAAATGAGGACGAAATTATGGGAAACATCCACGTGTAAGCCCCATTCACCATTTCCACTCCTTTGGGGAACACATATATGCTAACAACTATTGATTCTTTGTATATCCATGTTAACGTGGACCCCCAATGGGATCACTTCTCAAAACCCCCTATCCATGACATTGAAGATGCATTCCTTCCCTCAAGGGCGGGAGAGTATCAGTTATGTAATTCATAGGGGTGTGGAGCGCACCCATTTCGTCTGAATCGTAGGACATTAAACTTCCAAGCACCATTGTTCTCATCATATGATGTTAAACTATGACCTCTCCTCATGACTTACATGTGGGGTGCCCCATATCAGACATTCTCTATGTGCACTAGTCTCCAAGGGAGTGAAATCATTCCTCACATGGAATGAGATCCTATTTACCAAAGCGGAGTTTGTCTAAGGGGAAAGGAAAACCACACTAGTGTAAGCCACTAGCCTTTCTTGCAGGAGGCAACACCCCTGCTCCTCCTCTATCCCTTAGTTCCAAATTCTTCTCCCGCTAACCCCACGTAATCCCTTGATTCCTCTTTGGGACGCCAACTACACATAGCCCCATCCCAATTATCATGGATGCACCTTTCACAACATGATCATAAGGTCTTTGTTGCCTCTTGTTTCTCACACCGAGCATGAATCACGTGGGCTTAGAGTATGTCACGACCCATCCTCGGGACCCGTACCGTGACTACCCCAAGCCCACCTTCCATAGGCCAGGGGCTGGCGACTAGCACCAAGGCGTAAATCCTGGTAAAGGGAAGGCATTTCCTTTGTAAAGTAAACAAAAAAACACCACAGATTAAGCAGGCAGAAGTAAACACTAAGTAAAAACTGGTATAATAGTAAGTGTGGAAAATTAAGTGGTCCAGAATACAAACACAAACTGAAAGTAAAGTACAACTCGAAAGGGAAAACAGCAACTGAAAAGTAAAGCCGCAACGTCGATCCATCCACTAGAATTCCCACCTGAAGGGTGGATACAGATAGCCTCCACTGCTCCTCAGGTCCAGCCGACCGCTCCGAGTACGTCCCACCCAGTTTTCCACCTCCAGGAACTGTCCTGCTCTGCAAGCCTCCACCACGATCAGTGATGTATGTCGTCTGTAACCAACACAACGTAGTGCGGGCATAGCCCGTGAAGGGGTGAGTATAAGCTAATCAGTAGGGACCCCAAGACCCCCGAAGGTCTCCAAGAATCCATAAAGGATAAACCAAAAAGAAAAGATACAATCACAAAGTAACATCCAACACGGCTTAGGTATATGCCCATACATATACCTAAGTCATCAATTCTCGCTCGGCTCCAACATCCGAGCTCAAGTACAACCCAGTCCACATAGGAAAGAAAAGCGTAAATCCACACAGGATATTACAACACAATCCACAAAGGAAAGTAAACAGAATTCAGCTCACACAGGTACACTTCTTCATATAACGATAAAGATGACCAGATATTGCCACTGATTCATCTAAGTCGTCAGACCCACAAAGGATCGATAGGTACTAACACCCGCAATGACCCACAAAGGATCTGACCCACAAAGGATCGATAGGTAACTAACCCCCGAAATTACCCACAAAGGATCTGACCCACAAAGGATCGATAGGAACTAACCCCTGAAATGACCCACACAGGATCGATAGGTAACTAACCCCCGCAAAGACCCACACAGGATCGGACCCACAGAGGATCTGTATGCGCTGGCCCACACATGACCGCAGAGCGCTGACCCACACAAGATCGGACCCACGCAAGATCGATAGCATTGACCCACAAAGGATCGCTGAGTACTGTAGTCGTCGTCGTCGAATCCACTGAGGATCTCTGTACAGTCGTCGTCGTCACAGTAGCAGTCGCAGCCAGCTCTAGGGTTCCCGCACATAGCAAGATCGTTCGGGAGGGTCCGCTCCACGAGCCGAGAGGCTGATACATAAACTGACACATAGTCTAGAGTTGATGTATCAAAATGTTCTGTATAGTCAACAAGAACTCAACGTCATAGACGGCGCATCAATCAGACGCCCGGTCTGAGAGTTATTGGCTTTTTCGTCATAGGGGCCCGATTGGTTTTTAAGTCAAAACCAACCCTACTGTACTCCACCTACGTCCAAACCTCGGGCGGAGTAATCCAAAAGATCCGTCTCACTTAGAGGAAAACAACAAAGTTGACGGCACATCAATCGGACATCTGATGCTCAAGATATGAGTGTTTCTGCTCCGAGGGCCCAATTGGTTTCGTGTACGAACCAACCCGGCCAAATGCAAAGTATCCCGAAAACTTGAGTGTGATATACCGAAATGACCGTCTCGATCCAAGGACCGCATCGCCGCTAACGGCGCGTCGTTCGGAGGCCCATAGCTCAATTTATGAGCAAAAGACTGAAAAGGTCCGGAAACGGGGGGTCTGGGCCCGGACTGACCCCCCCCCCCCCCCCCCCGGGGGTCGGCCCGAACAGGGTCAACCTGACCCGGGTCTAGGCCCGACCCGGTTGGGCATGACCCGGCCTGGCCAGGGCGGCCCGGCCTGGCCTGGGCGCTACCCGGCAGGCGGGTCGGCTCGGCCGAGCGGCCGAGCAAGGGGAGCCGCGGGGCGTGCTGCCCCCGCGGGAAGAGGAGCCACGACCCCACGTGGGGCCGCGCTTGGTCAGCAAACGCAGCAGTGCCGCGTCCCGTGTCTCGTCGGACCTGCGCGGTCGTGGGTCTAGTCGGCCGCCGCTTCCGCGACTTCATCCACGGCGGCTCCATCCGGCGGCACACCGGGGCACCGCCGCCTCCGGCCGCCGGCGCTGCCGATGGATTCTGCGGGCCACTGGAGTTGCTCTGGTGGTCCGATTCCATTTCTGTCTACGCTGTAGCTCCTCCCGGGTCCCGTTCTTCACTACAGAATCAAAAAATCATCTCTGCGGCACGTTTTGTCATCGTCTGCCGTTCCGCACACCAAGAAACAAAGGGAAGTGGGTTCATACTTGTTTGTGGGTCTGCACCCACCGCGTTAGCGGTTGGAAACAAGACCATAAATCCCAACATTTGATAAACCATGTCCCGCAATAATAATGATCCGCAAACCAACTTGTTAATTTGGTTGGTTCGTGTTCTTGCATTGGAGGACAAAAATATGGTAAAATCATTTTCAAAACGACCCCTACCTCATAGCTGTCATTGGACGAGAGTTCTTCACGGAATTTACCGTCGTAGAAGAAGAGGATCGTCACGTCGCGGAAGGGCATCGCGTCATCGCAGAAGGACGTCGCGTCGTCGCGGAAAGGCGTCGCGTCGTCGCGGAAAGTCATCGCGTCGTCGATCTCCAAGGTTTAAAGAAAACACACGGATTTAATTAGAACAATTGAATCCATGTTGAGGATAAAAACCACAAAGGAATTTAAAAGCATTTAAATCTCCTACCTCAAGCAGTTGATCAAAGATTTGTCACGGGGAAAGAATGTCGCGGAAGAAGCGTCGGCGTCGCGTCGATCTCCGGGGGTCGGGTGTCCTTCATCGCCCTTCGTCGGAGGCCGATGTTCTTCGCTTTCTTCGTGTTCTTCGCGTTCTTCACGTTCTTCGTGTTCTTTGCATTCTTTACGAAGGAGGATGAAGGCACATAATCTCCAAATCCTCTCAACAAATCACACCACAGAAGTAAGGTGTGTTGGTCTTATTTTATTAATATGCCAACGGTTTGAAACAGGTTAAGAAACGAACAAATTAATTCATAGAATTAACTTCAACGAATTAACCACCCAATTAATAGGGGTGTTAAGAAATTAGAAAATGCGTCAGTTGACTTCGTTTAATATGGGTTTTTGCGGGTTCGTTACTTAGTGGAAAAGAAACGGTGGGGCTCGTGTGGGCCCCACCTAACAAATATCCTACCAAGAGGGTAGGATATTTTGCGTTCCACCCTATCCACTTCAACTCAGCTTAAGCAGCTTAAAGTGGTTTTTAGCGGATTTAAGTGAAATAAAATAATGTTTGTCGTACCACGTTATTTTATTTCTTAGCTTAAGCCCAAAAACTTTAAAAAACACACCCGAGAAAACGCAACTCCGGAAGAGGCGTTTCTAAGAAAATATCAGTGCTGTGATTCTATCGGTGCCCTTAGAATTCGATTCCGAGCACCGGTTCAAAAGTTAGAAAAACCCACTCGTTCGTTCACTGAACTTACCCGAGCCAAACTTCGGAAATTGATTATGGGCACACCGGGCCTCGGAATCACATGCCGTCAGAAACTGCGTTCTTGTAAAATTCCAAAGAAAATTAAGAAAAAAAATTCTTTGAAATTTACGGGTCTTTACATCACTCCCACCTCAGGGCTTTATGTACCCGTAAAGATACATCAAAAACTAGGGAAAAAATTTGGGTACTGAGAACGCATCTGAGCCTCCTGCTCCCAAGTGCTCTCCTGGAGGTTCTTGTGCTGCCATCTGATGCGCACTAGAGGAATCGACAGTCCACGTAGGACCCGCTCCTGTCGATCCTCGATCTCCACTGGGACCTCCAAAAAAGTCTCCCCATCATCAACGTCTAGCTCCCCATTGTCAATGATATGCTTCGGGTCGTGCACGTATCTCCTCAGCTGAGATACGTAGAAGACGTCGTGCACCGGGTGAAACTGAGGTGGTAGATCCAGGCGATAAGCCACCTCTCCAATCCTGCTGAGGATCTGTAATGGTCCGATGAATCTTGGAGACAACTTGCCACCTCGGCCAAATCTCCGTAATCCATGTCGAGGTGAGACACGCAAGAAGACGTGGTCTCCATCCTCGAACTCTAGTGTCCTCCGCCTCCTATCAGCATAAGACTTCTGCCTGCTCTGAGCTGTCTTCATCCGCTCTTGGATGACCTAGACCTTCTCTGTTGTGGCCCGAACCATCTCTAGTCCCACAAGTGCTGACTCCCCAGGGTCTGTCCAGCACAAAGGAGATCTGCAAGGTCTGCCGTACAACGCCTCATACGGTGCCATCCCGATGGTGGAGTGGTAGCTGTTGTTGTACGCAAACTCCACCAAGGGTAGGTGGTCCTCCCGGCTGCGACCGAAGTCGAGGACACATGCACAGAGCATGTCCTCGAGAGTCTGAATGGTCCTCTCCGTCTGACCATCCGTCTGAGGGTGAAAGGCAGTACTCAGACGTAGCTGCATCCCGAATGCCTCCTGCAACCCCTTCCAAAGCCGGGAAGTAAAGCGAGCATCTCGATCGGAGACGATAGATGATGGCACACCATGAAGCCGTAAAATCTCCTGAACATAGAGATTTCCCAAGCTCTCCACTGAGCCCTGCTCTCTGATGGGTAAGAAGTGAGCCGACTTGGTGAGTCGGTCAAAAATCACCCAAATGGAGTTGTGACCTCTGCAAGTGTGTGGAAGTCCAATCACGAAGTCCATAGATATCCCGTCCCACTTCCACTCTGGGACCTCCAAGGGCTGTACCAAGTCTGCTGGTACCTGATGCTCTGCCTTCACCTGCTGGTAGGTGAGGCATTGTGAAACAAACTCTGCCACATCCTTCTTCATGCCTGACCACCAGTGCTATCGTCTGAGGTCCTGGTACATCTTCGCCACTCCAGGATGTACCGCCAAAGGAGAAGTTTGAAACTCTCTCAGCACCTCCTCTCGTAAAGAGATTGGTACCAAGGTATATCCCCTGGAAAGGATGTCGTGCTCTGCTCCAAACGAGAAACCATCAGGTGCTTGTCCTGAGGATATCTGTGCACACCGCGTCTCATAGTCAGCGTCCCCACGCTGTGCCTCTCTGACCCACTGTAGTAGTGGAGGAGTGACTGTGAGAGACTAAAGGAATGCTGCTCCATCTCTATCCACAAAGGATAACTGCAAAGCGGCTAGCTACTCTGTCGCCTCCTCAAGTAGCTGAATGCCCGTCCTCCTGCTGAGAGCATTGGCTACCACGTTCCCCTTCCCAAGAGTATAGACTATCTCAAAGTCAAAGTCCTGGAGGAACTCGAGCCATCGTCATTGTCTCAGGTTCAGGTCCTTCTGAGAGAAGATTTACCTGAGACTCTGATGGTCAGAAAAGACTGTAAAGTGCTCGCCCATCAGATAGTGTTGCCATGTCTTCAGAGCGAAGACCACTGCTGCAAACTCCAGGTCATGGGTTGCGTAGTTCTTCTCATGTGGCCTCAACTAATGTGATCCATAGGCGATCACTACCCGCTCCTACATTAGGACACATCCGAGTCCGGTCCCTGATGCATCGCAGTAGACTACGTACCCTACTCCCTCCTCAGGCAACCTCAAGATAGGTGCGCTGGTCAATCTCTGTCTCAGCTCCTGGAAGCTCTGCTGACATCTGTCTGACCACACAAATGGTTTCCCCTTCTTTTTCAAAGTTGAGAGTGGTGCCACAACTCTGGAGAAGTCTCGCACAAATCTCCAATAGTATCAAGCTAGTCCCAAGAAACTCCGCACCTCCATCACGCTCTTGGGTGGCTCCCAAGCTAGCACTACCTTGATCTTTGCGGGATCCACTGCAACTCCCGCCTCAGAAATGACGTGCCCCAAGAAGTGGACCTCGCGTAACCAGAACTGGCACTTCGATAGCTTTCCATAAAGCTGGTGCTCTCGGAGTGTGTCTAGTACAACCAGTAAGTGGTAGGCATGCTCCTCCTCAGTCATCGAGTATATCAAAATGTCGTCGATGAAGACTTTGACAAATCGATCGAGGTATGGCTGAAAGATCATGTTCATGAGGCCCATGAACACCGCTGGAGAATTGGTTACACCAAATGGAATAACCAAGAACTCATAGTGGCCATACCAACATCTGAAGGCCGTCTTCTGCATGTCCTCATCTCGAACTCTGAGCTGATGATAGCCTGACCTGAGGTCTATCTTTGAGAACCACCATGCTCCCTTGAGCTGATCGAAGAGGTCGTCAATCCTCGGTAGCAGATACTTGTTCCTCACAGTCACCTGGTTCAGGTGACGATAGTCGACACATAGTCACAAGCTCCCGTCCGCCTTCTTGGCGAACAATATCGGGGAAGCCCAGGGTGAAACACGGGGTCGGATGAATCCCTTACCCTGCAAGTCCTCCAACTGTACCCGTAGCTCTCGAAGCTCAGCGGGGGCCATCCGATATGCTGGAGTGGATATCGGGGCTGTCCCGGGGTACAGATCAATATAAAAGTCTACCTCTCTATGAGGAGGTAGTCCTGGAACATCGTCGGGAAAGACGCCCGCATACTGATCCACCACTGCAGGAAAACTAGGACTCTACACGTCAACTGCTCCTAGGATGAGGCTAGCCAACTAATGAGTGATGGGTTGTCCTCTCCTCTATGGCGGTCCATCCTGTGCTGCGAAGTCTCCCTTCTCTCCGGTGAAGGTGAACCTGCTCCCGTCGGTGCGAACACATAGCACCTTGTGCCTAAAACAGTCAATCTTTGCATGGACTGTAGATAACCAATCCATGCCCAAGATGACGTCGTAAGGCCTCGACGCCGCTACAAGAAGATCCCAGCTGAAGATCTCACCTCCTAGAGTAATCTCACACTGCCGGCACCAGTGCGTAATCGTCGAGTCTGCTCCCGTAGGTGTCTCTATCCGTAAGGATCAAGCCAACGGCTCTGTCGGAATCTCCGAGCTCCGAACAAGGGCAGCGGCTATGAAAGAGTGACTCACTCCTGTATCTATAAGAACTGCAGAAAGGGTGGAATAGACACAGATCGTACCTAGAATCATCTCGGGCATGCCGTGGTCATAGGCCTCCGCTACCTGGAGTTGTGCATGTCTCTACCCGCCAGCTCCCTGTGGTCGGGGTGGACCTCCTGGTGGTGGTGGTGGTAGAGCCTCAAAGTGTCGCCCACCACCTGTTGCTCGTCCAGCTCCTCTGCCTCGTCCGCCTCCTCCCTGCGGACCACCACAGTCGACCCTCTACCTCTGCCTGGGTGGCCCCTCAACCATCTGCTGCTCCTCGGCATGGTGGGTCGGGCAGTCACGAGCCATGTTGCCTTGCCCACCGCATGTGTAGCACTGTCTGCCTCTCGAAAGACTGGCTCCACGCTGTGTGCCCCGCACTGCTGAGCCAGTGTCTTGAGGTCGCCTGTGTGAGGGTCTGGTCTTCCTGGACCCCTGAGTCATCCGTCGACTGCCTGCTGCAGAAGACTCTGCTATGTGTCGCCCCGCAGCAGGTCTCGCCGCTGGAGAAGTCTCAGCAAGAAAGCTCTCGATCAAAAGGGCTCTCTCCAGTACTCCTTCCTGAGTCAGAATGCTAAGGGAGATCATCGATGCCCTGATCTCGTGTCTCAAACCCTGGTCATAGGTCCAGGCCCAGAATAACAGGTCCCATACCATGTCGGTCGAGTAGCGCGAGAGATCGGTAAATCTCGCAGAGTACTAGGCGACCGTCAAGCTGCCCTGCCGCAGCTGAAGAAGCTCCTGGATGCGCACCACACAGAGGGTGGCTGGGACAAACTCTAAGCGGAAGAGGATCTCAAAGTCCGTCCAGAGAAGAGATGCCTCATCGTGCACCTGGAGCATCAAGCTCCACCATCGGCCCACCGCTGTGTGCAGTAGGCTCACTGTGATGATCACCATCTGGTCTGCTGGTGTCCTCACTAACCGAAAAACTCATACCACTGCCTCCAGCCAGTCCTCGGCTGCCTGGGGGTCTGTCTCCTCGTGAAACCTGGGCGGTCGCTGGTGCTAGAACTCATGCAGTGTACTAAGGCAACGTGCATCGTCAGCGGCTGGGGCTGGAAGCATCGGTGGCTCGGCGGGTAGAGGTACCGCCGGTACCTCTGTTGTCAAAGGGCCCTGTACCGAGGCCTCGTCGCTCGGCGGCCTGTCGTCACATACAACTCTTGGAACCCTGGCTGGCTACCATTGTGGGTCCATCCTGAAAAGGAAACAGGTGCGCCACGGTCAGAACAGTATACCTGGTGAGCTGATATAAAGTAATCACAAAGAAACCTTGTAACACACATGCAATCAATGTTTTTGTGTATTAAGTCGGAAATCAGAAGTCAGGGTCCTAGTGTACGGATACGTCGGCCACCGCACCAACACTGGACTCCCTGGACTGATAACCACACCCAATACGCAAAACACTATTACTTCACATAGAAGAAGATCAGAGTCTGCGGTAGAACCGAACTTCTCTGATACCAATTTGTCACGACCCATCCTCGGGACCCGTGTCGTGACTACCCCAAGCCCGCCTTCCATAGGCCAGGGGCTGGCGACATGCACCAAGGCATAAATCCCGGTAAAGGGAAGGCATTGCCTTTGTAATGTAAACAACAAACACCACAGAGTAAGCAGGCAGAAGTAAACACTAAGTAAAAACTGGTACAACAGTAAATGCGGAAAAGTAAGTGGGCCAAAATACAAACCCAAACTGAAAGTAAAGTACAACTCAAAAGGGAAAACAACAACTGAAAAGTAAAGCCGCAACGTCGAGCCGTCCACTAGAATTCCTACCTGAGGGGTGGATATAGATAGCCTCCACTTCTCCTCGGGTCCAGCCGACCGCTCCAAGTACGTCCCACCCAGTGGTCCACCTCCAGGTACCATCCTTCTCTGCAAGCCTCCACCATGATCAGCGATGTCCATCGTCTGCAACCAACACAACGTAGTGTGGGCATAACCCGTGCAGGGGTGAGTATAAGATACTCAGTAGGGACCCCGAGACCCCCAAAGGTCTCCCAAAATCCACAAAGGATAAACCAAAAAGAAAAGATACAATCACGAAGTAACATCCAACACGGCTTAGGTATATGCCCATACATATACCTAAGTCATCAATTCTCAATCGGCTCCAACATCCTAGCTCAAGTACAACCCAGTCCACATAGGAAAGCAAAACGTAAATCCACACAGGATAGCACAACACAATCCACAAAGGAAAGTAAACAGGATTCAGCTCACACAGGTATACTTCTTCATATGACGATAAAGATGACCAGATATTGCCACTGATTCATCTAAGCCGTCGGACCCACAAAGGATCGATAGGCACTAACCCCCGCAATGAACCACACAGGATCGGACCCACACAGGATCGATAGGTAACTAACCCCCGCAAAGACCCACACAGGATCGGACCCACACAGGATCTATAGGCGCTGGCCCACATAGGACCGCTGAGCGCTGACCCACATAGGATCGGACCCACACAGGATCGGTAGCACTGACCCACAAAGGATCACTGAGTGCTGTAGTTGTCGCCGTCAAATCCACTGAGGATCACTGTATAGTCGTCGACGTCACAGTAGCAGTCGCAGCCAGATCTAGGGTTCCTGCACACAGCAAGATGGTTCGGGAGGGTCCGCTCCACGAGCCGAGAGGCTGATACATCAACTGACACATAGTCTAGAGTTGATGTATCCAAAAGTTCCGTATCGTCAACAAGAACTCAATGTCACAAATAGCGCGTCAATCGGGCTCCCGGTCTAAGAGTTATTGGCTTTTTCGTCCTAGCGGCCCGATTGGTTTTTAAGTCAAAACCAATCCGACTGTACTCCACCTGCGTCCAAACCTCGGGTGGAGTAATCCAAAAGATCTGTCTCACTTAGAGGAAAACAACAAAGTCGACGAAACGTCAACCAGTCATCTAAAGCTCAAGATATGATTGCTTCCGCTCCGAGGGCCCGGTTGGTTTCATGTACGAACCAACCCGGCTGAACACAAAGTATTCCGAAACCTTGAGTGTGATATACCGAAATGTCCGTCTCGATCCAAGGATCTCATCACCACTGACGACGCTTCATTCGGAGGCCCATAGCTCAAGTTATGAGCAAAAGACCAAAAAGGTCCGGAAATGGGGGGTCTGGGCCCGGACCGACCCGGCCCGACCCCCCCCCCCCCCCCCCCCCCCCCGGGTCGACCTGACCCGGGTCCGGGCCCGACCCGGTTGGGAGAGACCCGGCCTAGCCAAGGCGGCCCGGCCCGACCAGGGCGGCCCGGCCCGGCTTGGGCGCGACTCGGCCGGTGGGTCGGCTCGGCTCGGCTCGGCCGAGCGGCCGAGCAAGGGGAGACGCGGGGCGTGCTGCCCCCGCGGGAAGAAGAGTCGCGGCCCCGCGTGGGGCGGCGCTTGGTCAGTGGACGCGGCAGAGCCGCATCCCGTGTCTCACCGGACCCGCGCGGTCGTGGGTCTGGTCGGCCGACGCCGCCTCCGGCTGCCGTGGCCGTCGATGGATTTCGCGGGCCACCGGAGTTGCTCTGGTGGTCCGATTCCATTTTCTTCTGTGCCGTAGCTCCTCCCGGGTCCCGTTCTTCAATACAGAACCAACAAATCGTCTCTACGGCACGTTTTCTCATCGTCCACTGTTCCGCACACCAAGAAACAAAGGGCGGTGGGTTCAGACTTGTTCGTTGGTCCTCACCCACCATGTTAGCTGTTAGAAACAAGACCATAAATCCCAGCAATTGATAAACCACGTCCCGCAATAATAATGTTCCGCGAACCAACTTTTTTATTTGGTTGGTTCGCTTTCTTGCCTTGGAGGAAAACAAACATGGTAAAATCATTTTCAAAACGACCCCTACCTCGTAGCTATCGTCGGACGAGAGTTCTTCACGGAATATACTGTCGTGGAAGAATAGGATCATCGCGTCGCGGAAGGGCATCGCGTCATCGCGGAAGGGCGTCGCGTCATCACGGAAAGGCATCGCATTGTCGATCTCCGAGATTTAAAGAAAACACATGGATTTAATTATAAAAATTAAATCCATGTTGAGGATAAAAACCACAAAGGAATTTAAAAGATTTTAAATCTCCTACCTCAAGCAGTTGATCAAAGATTTGTCGCGGGGAAAGAACATCGCGGAAGAAGCGTCGGCATCGTGTCGATCTCCAGGGGTTGGGCATTCTTCATTGCCCTTCTTCGGAGGCCGACGTTCTTTGCGTTCTTCGCGTTCTTTGCGTTCTTTGCGAAGGAGGATGAAGGCACAGAATCTCCAAATCCTCTCAACAAATCGCACCACAGAATTATGGTGTGTTGGTCTTATTTTATTAATATGCCAACGGTTTAAAACAAGTTAAGAAAAGAACAAATTATTTCATAGAATTAATTTCAACGAATTAACCACCTAATTAATATGGGCGTTAAGAAATTATGAAATGCGTCAGTTGACTTCGTTTAATAGGGGTTTTCACGGGTGCGTTACTTAGCGGAAAAAAAATGGTGGGGCTCGTGCGGGCCCCACCTCACAAATATCCTACCAAGATGGTAGGATATTTTGGGTTCCACCCTATCCGCTTCAACTCAGCTTAAGCATATTAAAGTGGCTTTAAGCGGCTTTTAGTGAAATAAAATAAAGTTTGTCGTACCACGTTATTTTATTTCTTAGCTTAAGCCCAAAAAATTTAAAAAACACACTCGAGAAAATGCAACTCCGGAAGAGGCATTTCTAAGAAAATACTGGCATTGTGATTCTATCGGTGCCCTCAGAATTTGATTCCGAGCACCGGTTCAAAAGTTAGAAAAACCCACTGGTTCGTTCACTGAACGTACCCGAGCCAAACTTCGGAAATTGATTTCGGGCACACCTGGCCTCGGAATCACGTGCCGTCAGAAACTGCGTTCTTGTAAAATTCCAAAGAAAATTAAGAAAAAAAAAATCCTTGAAATTTATGGGTCTTTACCGAGTAAGTGTCAATCATGACATCCTCCCTGGGTATCCTAGAGTGTAAGCCCCAATCCCATCTGAACTACGTGGTCTTTGTTCCTTGCCATGGCAGGGTACGTAGGAAGCCAACCAGAGGTTCAAGCCCCACACCCGGTCACTCCGAACCCCTTCACTTTGGTTCAACCACTCTTTTTTAACTACATGGACTTTGATCCTTGCCAAGGAAGGGTTTGTAGGAATCCTCCTTGAGGTTCAATCCGAACACAACATTGGTCCCGACCATCTTCACAGTTGTTCACCAACACAATCTGAACTACGAGGTCTTTGATCCTTTGCATGGTAGGGTACGTAGGAAGCCTCCCTGAGGTTCATTCCCAACACCCATTATTTATGTTCCCCCTTCACTTTGGACCAACTCCATCCCGCATGACGTTGAACTGCATCCCCCCTTCAGCGGTAAGCCGTTGTCACCCCATTTAGTGGTAAGCCATTGGTAACCCATTTCGACGGTAATCCGTCTTCAGATGAACTACGTGGGCTTCGATTCCCTGCCACAAAGACACATAAGAAGCTTTTTTGAGGTTCAAGCCCACTACTTAGGTCTCATCCCAAAATATCCTTCAGGCTTATGTGTTTCAGGGAGGTCATGACCCAACCTGGAGGTTTTATTTCCTCCAGGTACCATCCATGCATCCATTATCAAGGATCACCTACTCAGGTGTCTGATCATCCCACCAAACTATGCAGACTTTTATTCCCCACCATGGGGATACATAGGAGGTCTCTTCGAGACTCAATCCCAACATCACCATCATCCTCGAGTCGACTCCATCTCAATCTCCACCCACATCACTTAACTATCCATCATATATTTTAGTTCTTATCCAGGTCTCCACATCCTTGTGGGTCATGGTACCTCATTCCCTATTCCCCTTAATGACAATCGGGTAGCTAACCACGTATTAGACCCAACATCAGTCTTCCCTCCAGGGGTCTCCTCACCTGATCCACTATAGTCAATGTTCTGATCAGTCTGACCTGTCTTCACTAGACATTAAACTCACGGCATACCCTTTGTTAAACATGGGAAGCTGAGGGAAACCTCAGATACATCCATATAACATAAAATTCTCCACATTCGACGTGGGATGCCTTGGGGTTCCGCGCCCTCGAGAATCCCTATAATAAGGGGAAGAAACCCAGACGCGCCAGTGTTCCAACATCTAGACACACTCGTGATTTCTAAAATGACTACTCCCCTAACCAAAGGTTTCTACCTTGATTAGACCCCTTGGAATGTCCCTACAGAAGCGGTGTAATTAAACAGTGTCCATGAAGATATGGCACTATGAAGAGTTTCCAGTACCAGGTCATAAATCTATAAGGGAGACCCGAAATAGGTGACGAGTTTCGAGGAGGAATCCGTAGAAGAAAGAACTGACATCCCATCATCCCATTTTGATCAAGAAGAAAATGTCCCTAAACAAGGAATGGATTTCACCCACCTTTGGAAAGCAGTAATTTCGGACAACAAATAGCACCGCTGTCCTTGAATAAGACTGATGTGCTCACCCCGATGAAAGCGTTGGAAATAGTTATTTCTTGATGGTGATTCATATTTTGATTGAAATGTGAATTATATATGTTATGTGTACTGAATGAAAATGGTTTGGGTTATGGTATATGTGGTAAATGGGTAAATAATAATGTGAAAATGTATTGATGGTGTGGGATAAAGGATTGAGGCTCCTCCCACGAGTTGAGTTGGACTAAGGCTCTAAACCCCACCTTAGAATGCATTGGTTAGGTAGTTATACTGAGGCTCTAGGCCCCTAACAGTTTCATTATATGAGACTAACTAGAATGAGGCTCCAAGGTAAGGGTGTTATGATTATTTATTTAATATGTATCCCTAGTGAGATAAGAAACTTGACTTATTCCCTTAGCATGGTAAATGACTGACTAAGGCTGAAGTGTCAATGATGTAAATGCTTAACTCATGGACCAAGTGATGAATTTGGAATAAAGGATGAAAATTGTTAAAGTAAATATTATTAGGTAATGGAATATAAGTTATCTTATGTTTAAATTATCATTTATTTGGTACCTCTAGATTTTATAGACACCGTTGGTGGTGGCCCACTGATTTGTACTCACACCCTGCTTGGGTCACCATTGGGTACTCAAGTATATTTCATGGTTACAGTTAAAGACAAGGGTAAAGGCCCTATGATAGGGATTTGAGTTGGGCTTGGGATGTGCATGGTTTTGGATCCAAAATTGGAATCAAGACTCATTTTGGGGATTCAGCTATTGGTCTTTACTTTGTATTTTCTTTCACTTTTGGAACTATTATCATGGAATGGAATATTTATTATTGGTTTTAGTTAAACCCTGTTTGGGAAATGTTTGGTAATGCATTTTTCAAGTTTATTACTTATTATTAATTTATTTCATATATTATTTAACATGGATTACTCTAGTAAATAGGGTATAGTCTCCCTATATGATCTATTAGACTCTCAATGCTAGTCGACAACCCCTGGCATATTGGGAGGTGCGCTTGAGGCCATGTGGAAACTCGACTCCGAGATCATGTTTAGTGTCCTTTTGGTCAGGGATGTTACACTAGGAAATTTTATTTGGAATAATAAAGTTATACATTTACTTTTCTTACTGAGAAACCAAAGGTCTTTTAACCCATCAAAAATTTATATTTTTGTGACGGTTATGTTCCTAATGACCATATTCTCCAACACTCTCCATCAGAACATTACAGTTATCTTTCTATTCCATGTCCATATTTTTATTTTCCACTAATTTTCTCGTATTCTATAGCCTATTTTTTTGTTACCTTAACATTTCCCCCTCCCTCTTGTTAATATTATTTTTTTGTTAACACTATATATGATATGGGTCTCCCATGAAGGAATGTTCAATTACCATCATTTAATTTTCGAAGTGTTTAAAATTTATAAGAATCAAATTATTGAAGGTGGGGAGAATGTAACATCCCAGGATTTTATCATTATTATCTTTTTAAAATTAACCTCTTCAATAGCTTATGTTTCATGCAACACCCAGTTTAGACGAACAATGAAATATTATTATGTGATCGTTATAACCAAGCCATTAAATTGGAAGGAATGAATTGTATTAACTATATTCGGAAATATATGAATTTCATACTAATTTTAATTTTTTAATTTATAATTCTTTAATAATATATTAATTCCTATTAATAAATTTATTTTTTGAAATCGTTTTTCCTTCAAAAAATGGTATTCATGATTTTTATTTGTAAAAATTATAATAAATTTCTATAACTTATAAAAATTTTATTGTATGAGAAATTTCCATCTATAAGTATTCCTATTTTGGATATATAACCATTTTTTCATTAGGATGTGATTATGACCATTATAATATTTTATTTAAAGGAAAGTCAAAGATGTCACATTCATGATTTTAATATCTATAACATTTATAATATGGTGCTATCCAAAATATATATTTGAATATAAATATTATTTTAAAATATAAAGGAATTATATTCATCAGGGTAATTTTTTAAATTTTTTATTGATAAAATATTTACCTTAAATAATTACATATTGAAAATAAAGTAATTATTCAATTAATGGAAAAATCAAATAAATGATATTAAAAATATTAAAATAAATATAATATGAGATAATTAATGTCATAAAGGAATTTTCTATAATATCTTTAAATATTTGTGATGTAATAAAATAGTTTTTTTGAATCATAAGTTTTTTCTTGATATTATTAATTTAAAAGTAATGTATAGTTCTTAAAATTGGAATTATGAATATTTTATAGTAAATAATATTTTATTAAATGATATAAAATTTTAAAAAAATATTAAATTTTAAAAAATGATTGGTATAAGATTTTAAATTTCACAATTGATACATTTTTTGGACTTTTATGAATTTATAATAACTATATTAACCCTTAAAGAGTAAAAATCTATATTGTAATGGTAAGATTTAAAGATGTTAAATATGGGTTATGATCAAAATATAAGGGTATAAATTTTGTCAAAACACATCTAAATATTATTTAATTAGATTATTTAGACCCATAATCATATCATATTATAAATATTTATGTTATGTTTCATTTGGGATTGAAAATTAAATTATATTAAATTAATATTTTAAGGAATTCATAATGTGGCCCTCACCACAATTATAAAAGGGAACCCCTTCCTTCTCTTTGATAAACCACATGGAGCCATCTATCTTTACCAATTAATGACCATTAATTTTATAAAATTAATTACTCAATTAATTTGGGTTCTAGTTTCCTAAAAATAACAACCATATGTCCCTTAAGAAGAAATCTAAAGGAAGTCCACTGAAGAAGTGGTAATCATTTTTATCAACTCTTTCTTGTTTATTTCTTCTTCTAATTCTTATTAATTTGTTTTTTTATACTAAAATAATAAATATAGTATAATATATATAATTAAATTTTATTATGATTATTAAACAATTATATCATACCTTTTATCCATCCTATGAAAAAATAAAGCACCAGAAGTGTGTACGTACGAGTTACCTTCTCCACATATCAGTGTAATCCGTTTTTCAATACCACTTACTTGGATTGTTATAATGATGGAAATAATGGATATAGATGATAATTATGACATAATTATTATTATTAAAAATAAATATTCCAAACAATTTCTTACCCTTTCAATCATTTATAAATGACATTGTCCTTCATGTATACGTAGGACTTACCGTCTCCATGAAGTGATGCGATTCATTTTATTAGTCCACCATTCACGAATGATTGTGTGTGTATATATATATAATGAATAAATCTGATATATAAGACCTTAATAGAATTATTTAAATGATGTAATTATTTCATATGGACAATAACTAGGTCGTATATGAAAAAACAAGATTTTTAAAAGGAACCCATTAATTCCCGAAACAAGGGTAATAACAAAATATTATTAACCAATGGGTCATAAAATGATATAATAGTATCATATATGATATCACAAATATGAATATGGTTATGGTATAAATTAATAACATTATTTAAACCATTATAAAGGAAGATAAAACACATTTAATTAAAGGAAATTCCAAGGTAAGGGATATTCATCTCACTTTTTTTTGGACACATGCCTTATATATTACATGTCTCTTTTCTGTGGTGTATATTATAACCATGAAATAATTTTATGAAAAATATTATTTATTTAATGCGGATTTAAATATATATATATTATTTTATTCATTTTAGGTGGATTATGATTCAAAAGTTACCATAATGGTGAGGGTTTATTTCCCAATTTCATCATTTTTTGGGATTTTTTATGTTTAATTAGCCACTGGGGAATATTTCTCTTCCATGTTTATGATTTTTAAAAATGATTTCAAAAAGGTTTTTAATTTTCCCCTAAAATAAAATAAATTTATTTTTACCCATTTTTTGAATTTTACAAAATATTTTGAAAGGAATATTCGTGTCATTTTCAAAACAATGTCTGTTTGGATTTAACCAAAAAAGTGAAAGGAATGTTTTTTAATGTGTACATCATAATTAAAATTTCTATCTATAATGGACAATAAATAGTTTAAATATTTTTTTATATGTATCAATGGTTATCTTCAAATAAAATTATTTTAAAATTTTATTGTGAACATTTAATTTTTAAAATTGATTTTCCAAATGAAAAGAATATTTTCCTCAAGAATGTTTTCAAAGATATTTTTATCCATCAATTACATAAAAACATTTAATGAAATTAGAATCCAATGGGGGTATGTTTTATTGATATCATCTTTATTATTTCTTTAGATGGTTTATGATCTATTTGATTTTGGATGTGCTATTTTGATATCGTTCACCATATTACTCTAGATGGTTTATAATTATGTTCATTTTATTGGGGTAAGTATTATCATTCATATTTGAGTTTTTAATAGGAATTTTATGCTATGTATGGTTCTACCATTCATATGAGGAATGAATTTGAATTAGTAAGTGAGTGGAGGGGCTCTCTATATCCCCTCAATGCATCGGTAGGTTTCATGAGTCGAACTTGTTGTGGGTACTGGTCGATGCCTTACCCATTTATGTACAGTGTCTTGGCCTAAGCCTTGATAGTATGTTTATGATATCCTGAATTATGAATTCACTCATTATGATATTATTTGTTGATATTACATGTGATTATTCTATAAGTAACATATCCATGGTTATGTTTCATTCTCATGTGATTATTTATATGGAATTATTTGATCATAATTTATTTTTTCTTTGTTACACTCAAGTTATTTATTAAATGGAATGTTTTTTAGTTATTTACCTTTCGATATTTTTTAGGCTTTATTCACTCATATCTTCTTCTATAAACATACCTTTACTGAGTATCTAAGCTCACCCATTTCTTAAGTTCTATTTTTTCCAGTATATGTGGAATTGTTTTATGATTGATATGTAGGGATATACTAAGGAGATTAATGGAATTATAAAATAAAATTCTTTTTGTATTTTTTACTTTAAAATGAAATGTAAAATTCAATAATGTATCTTGTTTTCCAAGTCTACAAAACTATTCAGTCATTCAGTATGTGATTCCTTGTATAGTATACCAATGTAATAAAGTAACCACTTACTCTAGGATACTTGGGTTGGGGTCTTTACAATATCCCCATAGAGTGTCAAACTAGGTGCATAGCAAGAGCAGTTTTCATGCACCAGGTACTATTTGATTCCATCTCAATGCACCAATTTTAGATTTATTACCCCTAGGTACCTCTGTTCCATAGCCACATCTACTTTTATTATCCATAAATTGATGTAATTTATTAGAAACTACATTATCTATCATTTACCAAAATTCCAGGGCATTTTCCTTTACTTTGACTCATCATTAGACTTATAATCAAACATATACTTAGACTTATCAATTTTTTTTCATATCCTAGTTTCCAAAAGTTAACTAAACCTTTAATCTAATTCTAAATGCAGTGACCCAGGATTTTAATACATAGTTATTATATCTTTTTATATGAATATTTATTACATTACACCAACATATGCCTGAGGATCATAAAGGCATAATGAATTTTGAGACTCGACACATTTTTTTATTTGCGGAAATATCTTCAGCATCTACCATCAAGATATTCCCATTTAGTACTCTTCTTATATATACAACACATAAAACATTTATTCATAACCTAAGGAAAGGAAACATAATAAATAGTGAGATCATATGCTCAGTAAGGGTAAACAAGGGAGATATGTAATCATAACATGAGCATATGAGTAAGAGAATATGAGCATCAAATTTGAAAATCATATGTTGAATATCAAAGAGAATAATATTGAGTCATGGTGTAAAGATTAATAGTTTATAAGACATGAATAATAATGAAATCAAATAACAAAAACCATGAGATCATAACACTGACATAATACATGGAATTGTGGCATACAAAAAATCATATAAATTCATTTCTATAGTAGTTGAGGATAACTTCCAAGGATATCATAGTGTACTGAGTTCACTCCCTAAACTATCATCATAGTTATGGCTCACTCTTAAGAACATCATAGTGGAAAAAGTCCCTTACTGAATTAGGTTCACTTCACATTCTAGTCCAATCCATATCATGAGATATAAATCATTACCTAATGCATTGGAGGCAAATATAGGTCCCACCCATAACCTAATGAAAATCATACGTATGTGTGCCACAAGATCAAAAAACATTCATTATATCATAACCCCTGAAGTGAAATGTATTTCAGGAACATTTAATTATATCATAACCTATGTAATAAAGACAAGTTTCATAATCATTTCATCATTTAATAATCCATGAACATAAGTGGGTTTCATAGGCATTTTACCAGTTTAAAACCAGTGTTAGTGAAATGGTTTTCGTAAATATCTTTTCATTATAAATATAAAAAATCTATAGAAAGAATAAGAATGAAATCCTTGGATTATATCACCAGTAAATCAGAATTAACATCAAAGTATGTCATCTTAGATGAAAAATGATTTTTAAAGATCATTTAAAACATTTCTTGAGGGAAATAACTTTTATTTTAAAATCAATTTTTAAAACTAAAAATTCATAAAATATTTTGGAAGTAATTTTCTTTTAAAATAACCATTAAACATATAAAGTAAGCTTTAAAAATCATTTAAAACATTTATTGGGAAATATAAATTATTCTATGAAAAAAACATTTTAAAACAAAAATCTTTTTGAAAATCTTTTTTTCATTGAAAATATCTTTGAAAATTCATAAATGAGTCTTTATAAACCATTTAAAACCTTTCTTGTTGTAAATATAATTTCCTCTTTGAAAAAAAATATTTTAAAACATATATTTTATTAAAATAATTTTATTTGAAAATAACCTTGAAATCATATAAAAAATACTCAAAGAAAATAAGGGTCATGGTGGCTGCAAATTATGTTCATGTTGTACACAATTAAACAAAGTCTTTTTTAACATTTTATATAAAATCTAAAGGAGCATTGCTTGGAAAATTACATGAAGAATAATTTTAATATTTTTAAAAAAATTAAACATGGGTAAAAATGGAATTAATAAATCATTTATATAATTTTAAAAAAAAATTGAAAACATTTTTTGAAAATATTATATTAGAATAAAAATGGTTTTTGACCGAAGAGAGAAGTAACGATGGTTTTTCATAAAAATGTTATTTTGGTCAATTGAGTACATGAAGAGAAAAAAATGAAGGTAAAAAATTTTATTTTCATTACACAAACATAGGGTAAAAAAATTCATGAGTTTCTTGAAATATGAATTATAATATTTCATCATCAAAAACATAATCATAATTAATCCCTATAAACAATGAGATTATATCATAAAAATATTACCACTTTGCTAACATTGAATCATAAGAACCATGTATAAATATAATTAAATGAAACATAAAATATCATGATAATAAATAAATTCAACATATTACATGTTAAAGGGGATTTATATTCACCTCATAAAAGAAGATAGGTGCATAACGTGACATATGTCTCAAAGAAGGAAAATCGAGAAAAAAATAATTTACGGCTTGGGTAACTTTTCTACCATAAAACCTATGAAAGTTTTATCATAAATTAGAAATTTAAATCACTATAATTTTCATGATAAAAATTATAAAATACATTCATGGATAGTATATACACCAAACAAAATATATGAGTGGTGAATTTTCATATGCCTCCCAAAAATAAATGAGATACTAGAAATCCCTTACCATAAGTATCAACTTCCATCATACTTGTTCAAACCTCATTTATAATAAATATAAATTATTATAAATCTATTAAATAACCAAAAACATATGTATCATTCCACATATTATTTACTTATGAACTTTTATTACACATTTCTTCAATAATTCATTGTTAAAATCACATTTCAGGTAATAGCTACTTTGTTTTTTGGGAATTTTTTATTTTTTATTTTTATGGTAACATTAATTTGATCATGTTTACATAATATACATAATTTAACAATTATATAAATATAATATATAATCATTATATATGTATTTAGATAAATCTATAAAAGCTGGTGATAGAAAATGAAATACACCGTTCATGGAGACGGTAGGCCGTACAAACACATGAACCTTGTTTCTATTTTCTTGGTGGGTTGAAATAAATAAAGCTAGATAATATATCACTAATT
Source organism: Viscum album (assembly GCA_963277665.1). Lineage (NCBI taxonomy): Eukaryota > Viridiplantae > Streptophyta > Magnoliopsida > Santalales > Viscaceae > Viscum > Viscum album. The sequence goes on from OY728132.1 coordinate 696,342,411, forward strand.
TATAAAAATTTTATGAAATAAATATCACATATTTTAATTAAAAACATCTTTATTACCTTCTATACAATGTGTGAACGAATTAAATTGCTTTACAAGAAAGTATAACACCGTTCATACGAACGATGTTATCATATTCACATGGAATGGGAAGTAATAATTAATATGTGGTATAATGATTACATAAGTATAATTATATCTTAAATATAATTTATAAACAATAAATCTATTATTATATTCTGTTGTGAGAGTTGGTGATTGAAAATGAAAAACATCGGTTCATGAGGTGGTAGTCCGCCGTACACAGGAATGATGATTCCATGACCCATTTGATAGAAGAGGATAAAGATATATGTTATTTAATTAAAATAATAAAATATAAGTATATTTAAGATACTTATTTTATCGTATCACTATTTTTTAATAATAATTTAATGAGGTGGATGAACAAATGAAATAAAACGCTTTATTAGAGGCGTTGCCTCTTCTTTGGAAAACATCTTTTAGTTTGCACCAAATAGATTATTATGATAGATTTATGAAACAAATATGTATTATAGGATTATAGTAGAGAATTATTTAAATTATATTGGAAATTAACATCATAATATAATGGGTTTTTATGTATGAATAGTAGAGGAGAGGGGTTGGCCTTTTATAAGTGTGGTTTGTGGTACACTTGTAAATTTTTAAAAGAAAAAGGTGTACCCTCATTTTTCACATTATATAGGGAAATAAAATGAAAAATTACATATAAAAGAATATATAATTTATAAATATTTATGTAAAATGGGTTTTGGGCATGTTTTGTGTCATTTTTATCCCTTATCATTTTAGTTTAACCCCTTAGTAAACACATTTTTACCATAACTGTGGTCAATATTTTTTTACTATTTTTACTCTTCATTATGATAAAAAATTAAGTTGAAATTGGTATTTAATATAAATAATGATTATTCAAAATATTTAATCTAATGTTATAAATTAAATTCATATAATTGTAAAATTTTAATTTAAAATTAATCCCTTAGGCGCGATGAGAAAGCGAGTATTCTAAGAAAAAATGATCAAAAGTTTAAAAATATTTTATATAAAAATTAAAAATGAAAATGATTAGAATGAACTATATTGGATTAATAGATATATAATTAAACTAATTTTAACTTTAAAACATTATTAAAACAATTTTATGTTTTTAAATGATTTAATCTAAATGAAAATTCTTAATAAAAACAAATTTTTTCACTATTCATTGAAAAAATTTATCTTCTTATTTAATTATTAAAAATTAACCCTAAGATAATTCAGAAATGATGATTAAACAAATAGAATATGTTTTGCAAAAATTTTTCCTAAAATTTTAAAAAATATATATTTTAAAAGAAGTGTGAAAAAAGTGAAAAAACTGTTTTTAGAAAAAAAATAGTTTTTAATTTCAAAATTAAATTTATTCTTATCACTTTTATAAAAACACATAATAAGAATGTTAAAAATTTTATTGAATATAAATTATATATGATTGATGAGAATCATTCACCTAAAGTTTTCTTTTTAATTTATTGGCACAAAACACTTTTGTGGGAAAAAAATAATTTTTCAAAAAATGATTTTTTTTTATATTTTCAAATAGTTTTTATTTTTATTTATAATTAATTGGTCACCAAAAAATAAATTTTATATACATGTGTAAACCATATATTTTCATAATTGGGTTAATTATATTTATAATCACCATTACCAAAACTGGGTGATAACTATCATTTTAAATAATAATAAAATTTTAAAAGTATTTCTTGTTTTGTTTAAACTCAATGTTGCATGAAATGCAAGATAAAATTGGTATTGTGTGTCATGAAAAAAATAAAAGATTAAATTTATTTAAATAATATATTTCAAAAAATCTCTTGGTGTTATAGGGTAAGTTTATATTGGTACTTTTGGCAATGGCCTCTCATTTTAGTCATGCCTTCTTAGTGCATGTCGCCAGCCCCTAGACTATAGAGGCATGATCAAGGTTGTAGCGGTCCAGTATTCTACCATCTAGGTGGCCCTTAGTGAGTTAGTTAATTACATGGTATATGGACATTGGGGGAGTAAAATGAAAGGGGAGGAACATATTCTCCATGGGAGTCAAATGGGAGAATATAGGAATGGATTAAGGGTAAAAACAAAAGAGAGTTTAAAGGTTAAGTCCAACTTTTAATGAGCTAGGGGTGCTTCATGTGGTTTTGCCTTGTGATTTTCCAAACCATGTTCCATCCGTGCACACCTATTTGAATGTATTGTTTCACAACACATGTTTAGGATGAATGGTTAGATTAAGCATGTTCTAATCATGTGATTTGAATTTGTTAAAACTATAGGCCTATCTAACAATTTTTGCTTGGTTAGTTCTAACCATGCTCCTAACCCTACGACATGCGCCACATGCCCAAAAACATCACACATCAAGAAACAACCACCCATAAGAAGATATAAACAAATAAGACTAAAATAATATAAAATAATTGTGAAAAATGAGTTTGGGGTGATACAAGATGACTTGATCACATATATAGATATTAATTATTCATAGTATAAAAATGAGAAAGAGAAAATTGAAATGTTAATGGGACATACAACATTAAGGAAGGATAGTTGAGTTAGGATTAATAAATTATATTGGATAAAATATTGAATTATGTTCACAAACATCTTTGTTGAATCAATTTGGATGATTAATTGAATAATATAGATAGTGTAATCTTAGTATGATGAAGAACTTTCAAGAAGAATTCTAGAAATGTATTTATTCATTGAAATAAATTTTTGAAAATGAACTAAAAATAATAATATTTTTGAATAAATAAATGGAATGGAAATAAAATGAAATATTCTTTGTATTAATTATGATTTTGTGACAAATCGTGAAAACTAAAATGAAAATAAAAAAAAACTGAGACATCATATGTAAAAGCAAGCATACACATATTTTATTTTTCATGTCCAAGCATTATATTTTAAAAAACATTGAAATATACATAGCTCATTAAATTTAATGGAATTCATTAAAAATTTTCAGTGGGGAAAAAATATTTGTGAAATACATACTATTCAGTAATAGTTTATGTTGTAGTATAATTAATAGTCCTAAACAATATCAGTAATGCATACTTATTTTATATTAAATTACTATTATATTTTGTGCTTATACTTTTTGAAAAATCTTATAAATAAAATACCCAACATACTTTTAGAAACCCATTATTGAAAACAAATACCTACATTTAATAATTAATAAATAGTATAATTAATAAATATTAAATGAATAAAAAATTCATATAAAAACATAATGATGGGGCACAATAATAAAACATGCGGGTTGTTTCTACCACCATATTTCATAATTATTTCATAGAAACATAAATGAATATTAGAATATATTTATAGGTGGATGAGGCCACCAATATATAAGTGAACTATAATTAATAGATAAGAAAATCAATACATATTTTATAAAATGATATGGTGTTTGAAAAAATATTTAAATTTGGATCATATGTATAACACATAGCATATGAATTATTTCTTACATATTCTCTATATTCCAAAATCTGTGAATTTTTCATGCTATTAATAGTTTTAATCGTTAGAATTTTTTATTAATTTTCAATAAGTGTAAATTTGTATTAGTTCAAAAAATAATTTTTATTACACTTCAGTTCTAAATAAATATTAGTTAAAATAAAATTATTCAAACCTATATTTTTTACAAACCTGTATATTAGAAAAAATTAATTTTAAAAAAATAAAAAAATCTTATCAAAAAGTATGAATTCATGTGGATAAATATGAACATGCATAATTTGGTTAACAAATATGAATATATATGAACAAATAATTAGAATATGAATATCTATATGAACAAATATAAAAATACATATTTAAGTGGAATCATTTATTTTTTAACACATATGATCCCCTATAAAAACAAATGAATAAATATGACCTTTATAAAAATTATTTTTAACATAAAATTATTATTATATAATAAGTAAAAAATATAGACCTTTATATTTAAGTGAATTTTTTTAAATATAAAATTGTATGGATAAATATGATCAAATAATATGAAAAAATAATAAACAAATATGAGTTTTTTAAAGTTAGTAAAATCAATCATTTTATTAACAAGTATAAAATCTTTTCACAAAATAGAAAAAATTTATAAACCAATATAAAAATTATTACTAACAAAAAAATATTGTCATATAATTATGCAAAAATATGAACATTTATATTTTAAGTGTGGTATATTAGTTTGTTAATAAATATAAACCTGTATAGAAAAAGGAATATATATGTACATAAATTGAAATTAAGGCTAACAAAATAAATTATTGTTATAGAATAATAAAAATTTTGTACTAGTATATTAAAATAAAATCAATTTTTTTGTTAACATATATGAAACTTTATGAACAAATATGATAAAATTGTATTAAATATTTAGGTTCAAATAAAATGGATGATAAAAATAATTGCACCCCTAAAATTAAATCGAAGAAAATATCACCATAGAAGTATCTGATCTAAAATATTTTTACCCAAAAAATTAAGAACTCTATAGAAATACATAAGTGGATTTGTTTAAAAAACGAATAAATTCAAAAATAAAACAAACTTTAATTCTTGTAGCCTAGAGATGAGATACAAAAAATATGCATTATACATGCATAAAAATTGAATGTACATTAAAATGAAATATCATTAAATTAAAAGTGTAAGAATAATATGCATACTATAAATGCATAAAAACATATAAATCCTTATAGTTAATAAATACTATAAATTCACATAGGAAGTGCATATAAAATGAGAGTGTATATGAAAAGAGAAAAAAAAGAGAGATAAAATTAAAGTCCAAAAATTAAAAATGAAAAGAGATCTCATATATAGAATAGGAGAGCCAATACAAAGATAAATAAAGAGGGATAGATAGTCGAGGACTAAAAATAAAAATGAAAAGGGAGAGTGAAATTGAAAATAAATTTGTGTGAAGTATAGTGAATTTTGAAAGAGATATCCATGAAAAAACTCTTATTTTATAAATGGATAAATCAATGAGTTATTTTTTTGTTTCATCCCTAGAAATTTCGTCATTAATTGCCTCAAAAATATTTAATACTAATTATAATGTCATGATGTCAATCGATATTTCTGATTTCCTCTAGTTGTAACACTTAGATCCCAAATTTTTTTAATAAAAAAAGACTTCAATAAAAATTCACAATAATGTAACAAAAACCATTAAATTACTTATCTAATAAAACTATTAAACACTGCTTAAATTTCCTAATTAGATCATACCATAACATAAATGAACACAATTTTATTATATTTTAATCATCAAACTATTGGGTAGAATAATAGTAGGGAAGGATAAAGCATTGAAAGAATTATAATATAGAAGACCATGAAATTCAAGATCATACTTCCATGTATGGTAGTCATATATCATTCAAGGAAAACCCTAATCTAGAAAACTAAAATATTATATAAAAATTAGTAAAATAAAATTCATGAACATACCTAATATAATTCTATAATCTCTCAATAATAATTATTTTTATTGGGTGAGATATGGAATGTGGAAGAGAATTGATACAGGAATAAGATGGTATAAATGATAGAAGTTAAGGTATCCGGAATAACACAATACCAAAAATTGTAGAGAAAGATAATGGGAATTATGGGGAAGATAAAAAATCAAAAATGGAAGATCGAGGAATGTCTGGTAGTCAGAGAGGCGATGATGTCTTGATTAGGTAATCTACACAACTAAGGGAACAAGAAAAGGGAAGAGGGATGTAGAAGAAACCCTACCTGATTGGAAGGTTATGGATCTGAAATCATGTGAGGATCTATTGAATATAAAATAAAATAAACCCTATATGATGTGATAAACTAGATGTTAATTCAGGATATTTGATCATTAAAACAATGAAGAAGGACATCATGAGTTGATTAGGGGGTGAAAAATATAGGATATTAGAGGTAGATAAAATCCTAGTTTGTAAAACCATAAGTTTTATGAATTATTATATTTTCAAATAAATTAAATTTATTTGATAGCTTTCATTACATGAAACACTGAGTTTAGCTTGGGTTACATGTGATCGGGAGTTTTAACAAACTGTGATATATTATTAATATTATTATTTAAGAGGATTTATATAACCTATCCATTAAAAATAGAGGTTTAAATAGTAAGAAATACTTTTAAAATATTAATTATTATGGTATTATATAAATAAAACATATTGATAAAAAAAACTTATTTTTTTGAAAAGTCTTTATATGTTTCAAAAATACTATTTTCTCAAAAAAGTATTTATTTATTTTTATAAACAAATAATAAATTTAATTTTTAAAATTTTTAGAAAATTTATTTGAAAAATTAAACATCAATATTTAAATATACATTTCAAAATTATATTATTGTGAGTTTTTTGGGTTTTCTATGAAAATCTTATCTTTTGGTTAAATACATAAAAATTCTACTTTTTATTAAAAATAACCTCTTCATCTAAAAAATTTTCAAGATAAATTTTATTTTAACATGGTTTTAAAAGTAAAATTAGATCAATTATATATATATTAATCCAATTTAGTTCATTTGAGTCAATTTAATAATGAATTTTTATATAAATTTATTTTAATTTTTTTAAAACTTTTCTCTTTGGAAAACTATTTTTCCATCATATCTGGGAGATTAATTTTAAATTAAATTTTTCCACATATATGAATGGACTTTATAAAAATATATTATAAATTTGAAATCATAATAATTTATATTATCTAATAATGTCAATTTAATTTTTTAACATAATTAATAGAAAAACAGTAAAAATTAATTACTATGTTTAAGGTTAAAACGGGTTTACCGAGAAGTTAAACTAAAAATATATGGGGTAAAATTACCTAGAAACTTGTCCAACCCCATTTTATGAAAAAATTTATAACTTTACATCTCTAATTTTTTTTTTATAATGGACCATTTTAGAGCATTTTGTCATGTGAAAAACATGGGCGTACTTTTTTATTTTCAAAATTTATTAGTGTGCCACTCACCTCACTAATAAAATATCACCCCTCTACTATCATATTAACACTTCCAAAACCATTTGGTTTAGAAATTTCCTATTCAAATACCATACTTAAATACCTAATATCATCCTATAATCATTATTTTTATCATAAATACAACATAGGAATGAGTTTGGGGTAAACCTGAGGAGGTTGCCCGAAGAAGAGGTAACGTTCTTCAATGGGAATTTTTATTTTATTTCTTCTTCCACATCCTAAAAATATTATTAAAACATGATAATATAATAACCTAAGTATCTAAAATATACATATGTTTTATTATAAAATGTTCATAAACTAGATCCATATCCTCTTACCTCAATTGGGAAACTATAACATTGATCGTGTGTACGGTGAACCACCACCTCGTGAACTTATGTGACACGTTTTCCATCAAAACCTCTCACATTCTATTCTATATATAATACAATAGTTTCATTCATGTGTACGATAGACTACTGTCTCATGAAAAGATATGATTTTTTTTGTAATGCTTTGCATATAAGGTAAAAAGGATAAATTTAATGATTATATGTGATATATTGATAGGTAATATATTATTTACCTTTTTTTAATTTCATAATTTAGGAAAATGGAATCAAAGATCATTTGTACATATGGTCCACCATCTTCATGAATGGTGTATTTCATTTTCTATCTCTATATTTTATGGATTAAAATAAATAATTATATAATGAATATATATATTATATTTATATCATGTTTATCATTATATAGATTATGTAACCATGATCAAAGTAAGAGTACTAAAAATAAAAAACAAAAACATATGGGAAAAACAAAGCTGTTATTTCTTGAAACGTAATTTTAATAAAGAATACTTAAAAAATTAGTAGTGAAATTTCCAAATTAAATATTATATGTAATGATACATATGATTATTTTTATATAATATTTGTATAATAAACATATCTCTATTATTAGTAGGTTTGAACATGCATGAAGGAAGTCGAGACTTAAGGTAAGATATTTTTGCCTCAATTTTCCATCATTGAGACGTAAGTTGTGTTATGAACCTAGCTTCATTTTTGTGGTGTATATACATCCCCTTTGACATGTAATATAATGAATTTATTTATTTTTATTATATTTTATTTATAATTTAATGTTATTATTTCATAGTTAATATGATTCAAAGTTACCAAAGTTGTAAAGGTTTTATGATACAATCTCATCATTTATCTGGAATTTTTTATGTTTATTCTTCCGATAATGAAATATTATAAAAATATCTAATAAAATCATGAATTTTATTATTCGTTCGTTATGTCATGAGAATAAATGTTTTCAATTTATTTTCCTCTATTTATGTACCCAAGAGTTTGATAGAATGTTTTTAGGAAAAATCAAATTTATTTATCTCTTCAATCGAAACACCTTTTTTTCACCCATATCCATGTTTTATAAAGATATTTTCAACTTTAATTTACATTATAGAAATGTTTTTTAAAATAAATTATTACACATTTTTGAATTTTAACAATGTATTTTAAAAGTAATCTTAGTTTCATTTTTAAAACAAGTCCCGTTTGGAATTCACCGAAAATGTGAAAGAAATCATTGCTTTAATGTATACGACAAGAACAATATTTTCCGCTATTGTGAGTAATTAATTATTTTAAATATTATTTTATAAGTTTCAATTTTTATTTTCAAATAAAAATATTTACATAATATTTTATTATTTTTATTGATTTTCAAAGTGGAATGTCTATTTTACTCATGAAATGTTCTGAGTGATCTTTCAAAATAATTTTCCATCTAAGATGAAATACTTTGATGTTATTTATGATTTAATGTGTAAAATATTTAATTATCCCATTATTATTAATTACTTTTATTTTTAATGTATATTTTTAGGAAATGATTATGAAACCCATTTATTATCCATGGGTTATATAATGGTGGATTGATGAAATGGTTATGAAACTAATTTTCATTACATGAGTTGTGATGTGATGATATGATGAACATATTATGATATTGTATAATACATAGGTATGGTTTTAAATATGAAATATTTTGAAACTATAACTCCCTCAAATTAATTGGATAAATCATTATATCTCATGAGATAACTATGGGAAACAAGTTGATGGTCTTGATCCACTATGGGAAACAGGTGAGTCCTGATCCACTATGGGAAATAGGTGTTTCCTAATCCACAATTGGTAACATGATATGAGCCTTGGTAAACTATATTTGGGGTCTTGGTAGTTAACATTTAAATAAAAAATGGGTTTCTATACTTATGATGGTTCCATACTTTTATGACATGACATTATGGTTCATGATTGATTTATGGTGATTTATCACTCTTATAGGACATGTTTCTTAAAATTATAAAGTTTTATTCCATAAATATTATTCATGATCTTTGAAAGGTTGGGTATTAACTTCATAAGTTGGGTTCATGATAAAATACCATTATTATTTTCTTATGATTTCATATGATCATAGATAGTTATCTATAAAGTTTACCCTTACTGAGTATCTAATCTCACCCTTTCTAATGTTTCCTTCCCCAACATATGAAGAAAATCTTATGTATGGTATTCCTATTAAGAGTACTATATGATTCAATATTTATGTGACATGTTGAAGATCTTTCATAAAATAATAACATTTTTTTCTAGTCTCTAAATAAACTAAATTATTACTGTCCCCAAGTGAGTGTATATGTAATGTATTGAATATTAATCTAAAAAGATATGATATTTATGTATAAAAATCATGGGTCCTTATAGTCAATATCAGAGGAATAGTTTAATCAATATTTTAAGATCAGTATTAAAAAAATTAGTGAAAAATGTGGAGATAATTCTATGTATTGGATATCATCATTGAGTTTTGGTAAGAAAGAGATTATGTGGTTTTCATAATAATACATCCCTATCTAGATATTATAATTGGATTTGGTTCTTGTATATAGGTACCTAGGTGTAATATATCCAAAAATGGAAAATTGAGTTGGACTTGATCATTACATAGTGCATGAAAATAGGCCTTGCTGTGCACATGGGTTAACACCCCTGGGGAGATATTCTTGGGTTAATCCACATTCTCTTTATGATCTATTATGAAGGGTTTAAATATATGAACACTATGAATGACATTGGATAAATATAAGGTGTTATATATTAAAAAATGGTTTCATGATTTAGATATCCTATGAATTATTTTTGATTATTTTGTGGTTTTCCACTATTAATAGTGTTTCTCACATTTTGTTTTTTAGTTTTAGTCAATGGATAGAACCCAGAAGAACAATGTTAAAGATGAATGTTATGAAAAATGAAATGATTTCCCACTTGATAAAATTAGTGATATGAGACATGGGATATAGAACCTTGTTTCTTTACTTACAGAATTTGCTCAATCCATGAACCATGATGAGATTCCAAATGATCAATGTAGGGAACAACGTTTTTGTTGAATATTTTATAAGACAAAATACACCATCTTTTTGCAGATATTTTGATCCAATGGTTGCTGAGTGAAGGATCAACACCATTGAAAAGATATTTTCTATTTTCTTGTGCTCTTAAAATTAAATTTTTGTCTTATATATTTATCATTTGGAAGGTAAAGAAGATAAATGGTGGAAACTTATTAAGAATATGAGCCAAGAGAAAGAAATTGACTACATTGAATGGGATGAGTTTAGAAGGATTTTTTTCAATAATTACTTACCTAGTATTCTACATAAAAGAATGGACAAGGTATTCATTAAGCTTAATTATAAGGATGGTGAATATATTGGTACTTATGAAGTGAATTTTATATGTATTTAAAGGTATGCTTTCAGTTTAATCCTCAACCTAGAAAGAAAAATAAATCAATTTTTTTGGTATCTTAAAACCATATCTCTAAAAGTAATTATCTATAAGATAATTTAGTATCTATAAATAAATAATTCATTGTGTAGTAATGGTAGAGATGGAAATTCGAGATCCCCACCATTCTCATCAATTTGATAAGAAATGGAAGATCAAGTCTCATGAAAAATCAATAAAATCGCATAGAAGAAACAAATTTCATCCATTTATATTCTTGAAATATGTGAAGTGGCATAAAAAAATACTTTAATAAAACTAAGTGGTTCTTTTAATATATAATTGAGGGTTATAAATCCTATGAATATCAAAATGTGATTAATGGTCCGATTAATGTAATGGAGGAGAATATTATGACAACCAATGCACCGACCACGATCCAATGATTCAAATGTAAAGAGTAAGGAAATTATTACAAATAGTTCTTTAATATGAATGTATTTAATGATCAAAATAAATAGCCACATAAGACAAAAGAAAACGGGAAATCTCATGCAATCATGACTTCTATAGTGGGTTATGAGAATAACTTGGTGAATGTACACTTATCATCCATTATAGAACAACTAATGTCTTATTTGATTCTAGATCAACCCACTCTTTTATATCTAATGAACTTGTAAAGGGTATTGAATTACCATATTAATGATTAGATATTAAGTTATCAATAAAAACACCTAATTGTTTGATAGTGTCATCACATGTCTATAGTTTCTCTCTGATTGAAGTTTGTCAGATTTTGCTTCTTGAAAATCTTGTGATTCTCTATTTAGATTTACTTAATGTGATTATAGGTATAGATTGGATTTATTTATATAAAACCCATATTAATTTATGAGGAAGGTTATTCACATTTCATATTCTAAATAAACCCATTCTCATTTATCATTGTGAGGATGCCCACAAACATGCAATGGAAATTACATCAACCATGTGTGGTTTAATTCCTATCCAAGAAGATAATTTGTCTCAGATTGTTGTGGAGAAACTCAACATCAAAGACATGTGATGCTACACCTATTTTAAATCTTCCATATTGAATGGCCCAAATTTATTTTAAATAATGGAAGAAACAACTTCAGGAGAATCTTGATAAGGTATTTATATTTCCTAGTGCATCACCATGGAGTTCACCTACTCTCTTTGTTAAAAAATGGGTTAACGCATATTTGTATTGATTATCAAGAAATTAACAAGATAAATATCAATAAAAAGTATCATCTACCCCATATTAATGACTTGATTGGTCAATTACAAGGATCTAAATAATTTTCCTAGACTTATATTTGATCTAGGTATTATTAGTTGAGGGTTAAAAGTGAAGAAATACCCAAAATTGCCTTTTGTATGAGGTAAGAGAACTATGAATTTATATTACACCATTAGGTATTACAGATTACTCTTCTATATTCATGGATTTAATTAATAGATACTTTAGAGATTACCTTGATCAGTTCATGTAGTCTTTATAGTTGATATTCTTATATACTCAATGATAAAGGAAGAGCATGAAGATTAATTGTGGATTAATTTGAGCACCTTAAGGAAGGAAAATATGAATGAGAAATTCACCAGGTGTGAATTTTTTGGGTATTTTTTGTCTAAAAAATACTCTATAAATATTATTGATTTTGATGCTCACAAATACCCTTGTTTTTTTAATGATTATATCACTTTAAGTGAGTTTTAGAAAATTAGTATTCCTTGAAATATTTTTGAATTATATTCACATTTTTAATCTATAATGAATATTCATCAATATGTTCTGAAAGAATTTTAGTGTTTCTGGAAACACTGTTCACACCCTACATTGGTAAGAATAATCTAAGAAATGAACTCTACATTTATAACATCAAGTATGGGTTTTCATCCCGATGTTGAATAGTTTTCATATAGATTGGAAACACTACATTTGAATAAACATATGGAATACCAATCAAACATTTATGTCAGGAATCATTGTCCATACCCTACGTCTAGGATATTGAATTTATGGTTAATCAATCTTATTTTTGAATCATTCTTACGTTGATAGAATGCAAATATGGATTATCATATCTGTGTTTCTTTTTAACCCTACACTATACAAAGAAAACCTATACTATACGAAGGAACTATACACTATGCAAAGGAACCCTACACTATGCAAAAGAACACTACACTATATAAAGGACCATACACTATACAAAGGAACCATATGCTATTAAAAGGAACCCTATGCTACACAAAGGAACCATACGTTATGAAAAAAACCCTATGTTATGAAAATGATCCCTATGATATGCAGTTGAACCCTATGTTTTTCTATTCAATAGTGGAATTTTAATGCTGCAATATAACCTGAGAATCATGCAATGATATTAACCATATTTTAGAATAATTTAAATATTCTCTATGACTGATTAATGATATCATTTAGCTCAATCATATTTAGTGGAGAAAATTGTTAATATTCTTTAGATAAGTTATGACTCCTCTTGTCAATTCAAATTTGAATAACCACAATCTATTAGGTGATTTTGATGGATTTGGCATACCGAAGTAATATATCTGCCCTATACATTCTATCAAAATTTCTTTTAAAATATACACTTACGAATATGTACCTGTGAATATATTCTTATAGTGTTGCTTCATTGAACAATCACGTATTTTTGCGAAATAATCATTACATTATAGATACACATTTTCTACCTTGAATTGATGATTGTTTGTTACAAATTTTATTGAAGAAAATTTGCAACTAGGAACATTTTAGTGTTATTTTTTCTTGATGAAAATATTATCTAAATAAGAATATATATCTAAACTTAGTTTTTTCTGCTGAAATTGTAAAGTTCAACCTAAAAAATTATCAACTCAAACTTTTTGATTTATTAGAATTTAAACTAATAAGACGTAGTCATAGTAGAGTATTAGCTTCTCAGTCTAATCTCTGGATAACTTGTTCCTTGTAAAAAACCAGAAGGCTCTATTTTTTAGGCTTTTGGTAATGGTGTAAACTAACTACACTCAATTGTGGATTTAAAGGTCTTATGATAAGAGGACCTTTCTAGTGAAAATAATCAAGCTCTTAGAAATATTGTTGGCTGAGAGTACTAGGAGGTCTATTTGCCCTGAACCACTATAAAATTGTTGTGTTCATTTTTTTTATTTATTCTCTGCTCATATATCAAATAGAAGAAAACAATGCATATCTGTATAAATCACAAAGGGAATAAAAAGCTATAATTTTTAGATATTTTCAAAAAGTAACAATTCACCCCCCTCTTGGGTATGTTTTTTTTATTATGACCTAAAAATTTGTATCAAAGGTGAACTTTTGTGATAAAACTATAGCAAGTATTAAGAGAATAAGGTATGTACAAAGAAGATGGAAATGGAAGATCTGAAAGAAGGAATTGCTATGGGTTTTTATACATATTTTAAAGGTAAAAATATAGATTCTAAAAATCACATATGGTCATTTGTTTAAAAAATTTATCCTTTAAATTCTACTCAATGATCATTACTCCTTATGTGATTCTGAAAAAACTAGACAATTGGACTACTGAAATAGAAGTAGAATATGGAATCAACTCAATAAAAATGAATAACATTATCTTTGGACTTGGACTTGATGAATTAAATCCAGTTTCAGAATTCCCTACTGTATATGAGATGTGGCATACTATTATAGTTTCTTATGATGTAACAAAAAACATCATACAAATGAGATATGATACAAAAAACTCACGTTTGAGACCTTTAAAATGTTTGATGGAGATATAATCACTCAAATAAAATGATAGTTTATAGATATTGTCAAAAATATTATTGCATTTGAAGATTCGATCAGTTAATCAGATCAAGCGTTAAAAGTACTCAGAGTACTACCCTTAGAATTAAATTGCATATCTGCAGCAATTCAACAATCATCATCTGTTAAAAATTTAACTATGAATTAAATGATGGGAACATTGATGATGATTGAAGAAAAAATTAAATATGAAGCTAAAGACCATAATATTATTGTAAAAATGGAAAAACTACCCTTAATGTGACATTTTAGAATCATGAAAGTAAATAAAAATAAGAAGTCAAAAGTAAAAATTCAAACTCTTCATATTATGAAATGGAAGTGTCACAGCTAGCCAGAAAATTTTGTATATTCTATAAGAAAAAATAGGCTTCAAAAAATCCTTTAAGAAGTATGAAATAGAACCCCATGAAGTAAGATTATATAAATGAAAAAATTTGGTTCATATAAGACCTGATTTCCCCAATTGAAATATGAAAGAAAGGGGATAGAAAAAAATCATAAGAATTTAGATTATGAGAATAAAGGAAAAAATCCATGAAGGAAACATGGAGTGTATCTAAAGACTCTATTATCTCTACAAAATATGATTTAGAAAAAGAGAAACAAAATATAAAAGCTAATATGTTATTTTATGGCTAAGGAATAAGAATAGGTACAAATTTATTATTCTTCTACCTCAAACTCTGATAGTTTTTGAAATGACAAATTAGATGGTTACTATTCTGTGCTAGATCAAAAATATAATTCTTTAATAAATAAACATAAATAAATTAAAAATATACATAATTCTATTTTAGGTGAATGAGACACAATACATATGAAATATCAAGATCTAATTGAAAAAATAAATTCATCTACAACAAAAAGTATTGATCATGAAAAAATGATTAAAGAACTGAAATATAAAGTTGAATATTATAATATTTCATCAATTATTTTTAAAAAAGGATAAAATTTTATAAATTAAATTTTTGGAAATAATAATATTTAAATAGAAAAATTTTTAATAGGATGGAAGGGGGAAGAATCTAAATTATACAAAAATTATTTTGTTCCCAATTCAAAAAATTGTAATAGTTGTAACTAAGAAATAAGAGGTCATTACATTAATAAATATTAATTGATAAATCCGTAAATTAGTTGTATTAAAAAGGATTTTATTTCTAAAAATATATCCAACTAAAGTGATATGAATTATGGAAAGATAAGGTAGATCTATTTTCTCAGATCGTTCCTCACTAATACTGTGGGACCAAAGAAAATATGGGTACCAAAAAAACACATGTTTAATTGATTTTTTAGAAAAAAGTTCATATGAATGGAAAGGATATATGATATATAGACATTGGATGCTCCGGAAATATGATTGAAGACTCATAAAATTTTGATACTCAAATGGATGGAGTTCTAGTAACATTTGGTGAGAATGAAAAAAGAATGATTGTTGGAGTTGAAATAGTTTGAGATCCAAATACTATATCAATCAACAAAGTAATATACATACAAGGGTTAAAGAAAAACCATATAAGTAATTCTCAACATTGTGATGATGGATTTTATTTTGATTTCTCAAATAATTCATACTATATTTTCAATGATAAGCTGCTTAAATTTTGAGAACCAAGAACTGATAATGTTTATACTTTGGATTTAAATTCCTTATGTAAATAGAAAATGAATTGTTTAAATAATAAGACAAATGACTCATGGATCTAGAATAGAATAATTTGACATTATAATATATATTATTTACATAAATTATTTAAGAAACAATTAGTTTCCAATTTTCATAGTCTTAAATACTAAAATGAAAGATTTTTCGATGCATGTCAAATTAAAAAACAATAGAAATTATATTTCAAACCAATAAACAAAATTTATACATCTAAATTATTAGAACTTATCCATATAGATTTTTTTAGACCATCCAATGTAAAAAGATTGGCTAGTAAATAATATTTTTATGTTTTAGTTGATTTTTTTATATAGATTTACATGGGTATATTTTCTAAAACTCAAAAGTTATGTATCCACTATTTTTGAAAGATTATGAAATATTATACAAAATGAAAAATATTTTAAAATAATTTCATTAAGAAGTGATCATGGTGGAGAATTTTAGAATCAATAATTTAATTATTTTTTCTCAAATTTTTGTATTAAACACACCTTCTCTACACCAAGAACACATCAATAAAATGTAATTATTGAAAGAAGAAATAAAACTATCCAAGAAATGGTAAGGACTATACAGAATAAATACAATCTTCCTACCTATTTCTGGGCAGAAGAGGTAAGAACAACTTACTATATCATGACTAGAGTTTTAATAACACCAATTATTAAAAATACACCCTATGAACTTTGGAATAATAGAAAACCTAAATTAATGTACTTTAAAGTTTTTGGATTCATGTTGTATATCTTGAATAATAAGAAAACCATAGTAAATTAGATCCAAAATATTATAAAGGAATTTTTTTTGATATTATTATACTTCTATATCCAATACATATTTTAATAAAAATTCAATGATTATTGAAGAATTAGTTAATTTGATGTTTGATGAAACTGACCCTTTTAATAATGATAAAGATCAAATAGAAAAAAATATTGACTCTTTTGACAACATGAGACATGAATCACCTAAAGATGATTTTTAAAATTATTTAAATAAAATTTAGTCAAGTACATAAGAACATAAAACTAAATAAATTGAATTTCTCTTACCTAGATATTATATAACCTTAAATTATCATCCTTTAGAAATGATTATAGGAGACTTAGACATAAGAATTAGAACTAGAAGAAATGTAGAAAACCTAGTTAAATTATTTGCCTTTCTATATTAGTTATAACTTAAATCTGTTGAATAAACTTTAGAATATGAGAGTTAGATGTTATCCATTGAATGAGAACAAATTTAATTCTGAATAAATTAATTTTGGAAATTATTTGGAAAACCATCAAATTTTCCAGTATTCATGTCTAAATGGATCATGATAAATAAACAAGATGATCAAGAAATCATAACCAAAAAAATATAGATTATTATCTAGAGGATATAATCTTGAATAAGGTATATATTATGATGAAACCATTTCACCGGTACCTAGATTAGAAGCCATTAGAATCCTTTTAGCCTATGCATCTCATAGAAATTTTAAATTAAATAATATGGTTGTTAAACCTACCTATTTAAATGCTTATTTAATGGAAGAAGTTTATTTTTAAGAACCCCTAGGATTAGAAAAACCTCATAAAACAAATACTATTTTTAAACTTACCAAAGAACTTTATAGACTTAAACTGACACCTAAAGTTTGGTATGAAATATTGAGATCTTTTTTATGGGAAAGCAGTTTTTCTATCAGATTAGTAGATCCTAATATTTTTAAGAAAATTGGTTGTTCTAATATTTTATTAATACAAATTTATGTGGATAATGTAATTTTTGTTTCAAAAAATAAAAATCTTTGTAATGATTTTTCAAATATGATGCAAAAAATAATTTGAAAAGAGTAATATGGGAGAATTGGATTTCTTTTTAGGATTTTAGATTTATAAAAAATATTATCGAAATGTTTTAAATCAAAGTAAATATATTATTTTTTTATTAAAAAAAATTGGGCTTGAAAATAGTAAAATCTATACAACTCCTATGTGTATAAACATAAAATTTAATTTGTATGAAGCTAGAAAACTAGTTGAAGACAAGTTTCGTAGAGGTATGACTGTTAGTTTACTATGTCTTATTTCTAGAATACCATATATAATGTTTTATATATGATTGTGTGCTAGATTAAAGTAAAACCCAAAATAATCCAATTTTACTCATGTTAAAATAATTTTTAGATATTTAAAAGGAACTATTTTTCAATTTATACTTTATCCCAAAATGTCTGATTTTAATTTAATTTCATATTTAGATACTAATTTCGGAGGATTAAGATTAGATAGAAAAAGAAACTCAGGAACATATCACATTTTAGGAAAATTTTTAGTATCATATTCAAGTAAGAAACAACACTCAGTTTCACTGTCAATAGCTGAGGCAGAATATGTGTATACTCGATGTTTCTATGAACAAGTGTTGTGGATGAAACACACTCTACTGGATTTTGACAAAATTTTAATAATATAACTTTTCTATGTGATAATACTAATGCAATAAATATTCTAAAAAAATTCTAAACACATTATAGGACTAATGATGTTGATATAAGGAATCATTTTATAAGGGATCATGTTCATAAAAAGAATATATCATTAGATTTTAAAATACTAAATATAAATTAAATAATATATTTATTAAACCACTTGTCACTACAAGTTTTTATTGTATTAAGGAGGATATATGTTTATTTAATTTTTAAATATTTTTTTATCAATTTATTTAATTTGATTTGCTTAAATTTTTAGTTTATTTTAATTTCTGTTACTTTTTCTATCAAATTATTATTTCATTTATTTGATTAAATAAATTTGTGTTTTTATTCTATTTTTTGTGTCTTTTCAAAATAAAAATATTAATGATTACACCGTATCTTCGGCACAAGAAACCAAAAGCTAAACCATCAGACTTATATCGATCTCCTTCTTACTCCTTCACGGACTTTCAGTTTATTGAGCATCTCTCCAACCAGTCTACCAAAACCATAACCTTCAAACCTTCATATTTCGAACCTTTAGAAATGGAAACTTTAGGAAGAGTTGAAGAAGTTGGACCAAGTGAGCCTATTCGATAGCTGAAATATCATAAATATTTCATTTGAAGGTAATTTATTTTGATTGGATGAACCCAATGAATATATCATTAATGATTATAATAATATTTCATGGATTGTACTTCATTTTTAGTGATATAAATATGCCTTTTTTATATAAAATTAAAAGTGTTTTGTTGAAATCCCTCTTTTAGATTTTGAAATGATGAAGATTCAATTTTTTCTATGATTTATAATGATGCTTTTTCTATCTAATATGTAAAAATTTATATGATCATAACTTTTCCCTATAAGGGTGACTTTCATTTTGACCTAAGAATATTATGAGATAAGGAATATAGATCATAAGATATGATGTTTTCTCCTTTAAAAACTAAAACAATTAAGAAAAAGATAATAAGAGATATCAATACTGATCAAAGAGTCTTGATGAAGTTCATATAGTATGAAATTGTGAAAAGGAATAATCAGTTAGAGAAACTTTTTTATCAAGATATGTTTTTATGTTTTTGTTTTTAAACAATATTAAGTTGAACTTTAATAGATATATGTTAAGGTATTTAAGTAACTACTATCAAATGGATGAAAAGATGGGTTTTTACCCGTATGGGAGAATTATTTCCCTTAGGCTTCTCATACTGGGAAAGGTAAGAGAAATTTTTTTCTAAGATGTTATCATAGAAATATTCTCAATGATGAAACTATTAAGAAGATGTGATTTTTCTATAGTGAATCTTGAAACTATCTTCTATAAGTTGGTATAGAAGATCGAGAAAGGATGATGGATGGTGCTCAGGGGGAGAAAATTTTTCCTGTTGTTAGTTCTGTAAGACCAAGACCCAATGAATAAGCAGAATAAAAAGTTGATGAGGTTAGTATTCATAAAAGAATAATAATATCAATAAATATTTTTGATCTTGTGGAAGTTGATCAATCAAGAGAAGAATAAGTTTCTAAGAAGATGGCTTATGTAACTGAGAATGTTGAGCACATTTCTCAAGTGGCTGATAAAACACGAGATTTTATTCCTAATACTGATCAATATGACCATAAAAATATTTCTTTAGTCATTACTGATTCAGTAGATGTAGGATTATCTGCAAAAATATAAGTTGAAGAGCCAATTCTAGTTGTGGTGGATGTTGGTCAAACAAGAGCAAAATCTCTTGAGTCTTTTGACTCATTGGAAAAAAATACAGAAGAGTTGGTTCAATGTTACAATTAATTGAATGAATAAAATTTGACTCTAAGGAAAGAGTAAGAGACTAGGGGGATAATGATGAGGAGATAATATGTTCAATAGTTCCATGGGCTTAGTATGAGGCACTTCAAGCAAAATTAAGAGACGTTCAGGAAACTGGGTAACATTGAAGATTTTATTATAATGTTGTCTGCTGAGTTCAGATCATTAAAAAAAGAATAATTAAATAATTTAGATATTTATGAGTTGAAACAAATGTTGGGAATATAATTTTAATCTTTCAGAGCAAGCCATCTAGCTTCAACCTCTTCTCAAAAATCTCCTCCAGACATGATAAGAATATTTGAGGCAATAACTATTGTGTTATCTGATTTCAATGAAATAATTCACACTATTCAGTATGAATGTTCACCTTTAAATTTTCTTTTAGAGAATCTAAGTAATTTGGTAAATTAAATATCCTATAATTATTCTTAGTTGCAACTAGTGGTTCATCATGTAAGAGATATGTTAACTGCCTTCATTCAATCTGAAGAATCAATCAATGATTTGTTCAAGGTTAATTTTATTGAATTCTTGATGATCAGTCAGGATTAAAGGAATATGATCCAGCAGTGAAAAATCATCTTCAACAATAATTTTCAAATCCTATTGGTAAAAAAACTTGATATTCATGGGGTTTTTTAGTCTATTCCTCATCCTGATACACCTTCTACCAATGGAGATTTTGATCAACAAAACCAATCTAATCGAAGCCCTTCATTTTGAAGTATTATTTTATTTATTATGGAATATACTCATTATTTACAAAACATTTGATCTTCATTTCAGTTTACTTTACTTCACTTTTTATATTTTACAGTTTTATATCATTTTATGATTTCATTTTCAAATTTACACAGCTAGAACTGATGTCTTATTTTTACAAATAGTATACTATGACATTTATTTATTGTTCTGTGAAAAATTGAAAGTGTTTTTCTCTATTTTAGTATAATTTATTTTTAATATCACAAAAGGAGGAGAATTTTGGGTAAAAAAATTATCATTTGTTTAAGTATTTATTTTCACTTAAATCGAAATACTATTTTGAAATCAAAATACTGATGTAAAAAACTAATTTTCAAAATAAAAAAAATATTTTCTTTAAAAATATTGTTTATTTATTGTTTCCAATTCTGATAGTTTCTATAAATTATGTTATGCATTTTGTGATCATCCAAAAGGGGGAAATTTTTGGGCATGTATATTCTCAATAATATTCTATAAATATTATTGATTATGATAATCATAAATACCCTTTTTTATTTTGGTAATGATATTACTCTAATTGAGTTTTAAAAAATTAATATTCTTTGCAGTATTTTGGAATTATATTCACGTTTTTAATCTGAAAGTAAAATTTTTCAATGTGTTATAAAATAATTTTAGTGTTTTTGGAAACACTATTTATACCCTCTGTTGGTATGCATATTGTAAAGAATTGACCCTACATTCAGAACAATAGGTATGGTTTATCATCCATATCCTGAACAATTTTCATATAGATTGGAAACACTATGTTTCAATAAATTTATAGAATATAAACCCAATGTTGATGTCAGGAATCACTCTTCATAGCCTACTTTTGGGAGATTGAACATACGATTAATCTATTTTACATTTGGAATCAATCTTATGCTGAAAGGATGAATGTATGGATGTTTATCCCTATGTTACATTTGAATCATACAATATGTAAAGAAACCCAACACTATATAAAGAAACCCTATTCTATTCAATGGAACCCTATGCTATACAAATGAACCCTAAGCTATATATTTGAAACCTTTTTTTTCTATTCTATAGTGGTGTTTTATTGCCACAATATAATTTGAAATTTGTGAAATGGTTATGATAGTATTTTAGGATAATAGAATGATTCTCTATGACCGATTGAAAAACTCGTTTTGATCGACCATATTCAGTGGAGAAAATAAATCCTATTATTCAGGGATATTACAACTCCTCTGAGAAATACATTTTCTACCTTGAAATACTGCATGTTTTTTGGTACTTTTATTTAAGATCAATTGAAACTAGGATAACATTAGAGTTATTCTTTCTTGAAGAAATTATTTTTAGAAGAAGACAATCTATATACTATCAGTATTTTTCTACTACAACTATGAAGTTCAACCTGAACCATTTTCAAATAAAACTCTTTAGATTTATTGATGTTTGGACTGCTCTGACATAGTCATGGTACAGTATCAACTTCTCAGTCCAAACTGCGGATAACTGGTTCCCTATTAAAGAACCAGAATGCTTTCTTTTTAGCCTTATTGTAAAGATGTCAATTTCTTGTACTCAATTGTGCATTTAAAGGTCTTATAACAATATAAAATTTCTAGTGAAATTCACTAACATCGCCGAGAGATCATTGGTGGAGTGGAATAGGGGATCATTTTCCCCCAAACTATTATAATATTTATTTGTTCATTTTTTTGTCTATTTTATACTCATATGTCATATAAAATAAAACATTGCATATCTATATAAATCAAAAAGGAAGTTAAAATCAAGAATCTATCGAGATTTTTGGAAGTATACAATTCTTCACCCTCTTATTTGTATTTATGTTATTCTAAAACAAAAAAAATTGGATTCAGAAAGTTTCATTGTTGATATGTCTAATATCATGTGTAGGTATTTTGGTGGATCCTTCAAAGTTAAATGTTTTTAAAAGTTGGAACAGATCAACAATGGTGACTGAGATCCATATATTTATTGGTTCAATATGAAATTATTAATGCTTTGTGGATATTTGTTCATAGATGACTAATTCACTCACCGAGTTAACATGAATAGGATTCAAGTTCTATTAGACATATGAATGTGAGGATAATTTCAGGGAGATCATGAGAAGGATGCCAGTTCACTTATCCTCACACTAAATTGTAGTAGAGAATGAGTTTCAATCTATAGTGACACATCCAAAAATGGGTAAGGATGTGTTCTCATAAAGAATAATATGGGGATAGCTTATGCCTCACACTAATTTAAGGTTCATGTGAAAAATTACCCAAATAATTATTTGTATTTAGTTGTGGTAATTTTTTTATTAAAGATATGGATGAATTATCTTGATGTAAAAAGGTGTGATATATATACTGATCCTAAAATTTTAAAGGACACATTCACATAAATGGGGTTGAACATGCACCAAAGTATATGGTTAGAGATGATTAAATATTATGACTATTCAATACATTACTAAATTGGTAAAATGAACAAGGTGGTTGATGCTTTGAGTCAAAAGGATCATTATATCTTATCCATGATGAGAATAACCAAAGATCTAATATTTTTTGTTTTTAAAAGGATCAATTTAGAGACTTGAATAAAGGATAATAATATTATATTTGTCAAATGAGTGTTTAACCATATATCAATGTGAGGATTAAAGAGGCAAGAAAGGAATATGTCAAGAAATAGAATAAGGTGAGAAATGTTCCCAATTTTAAACATGATTTTAACTGAATAAGAAATTTCAAAGACCATATATATGTTCCATCCGTATCTCATTTTAATAAGGATCTATTATCATAATCACATAGTTCTTCAATATATATTCTTCATGGGAGTACAAAGATGTATAGTGATTAAAATGAGTATTTCTAGTGGGTTGGCATAAAGAGAGATATTGCATTGTTTGTATCTCAATGTTAAATATGTCAGTAAGCTAAGTTTGAGAGACAAGAGTCTAAGGGGATGTTACCACCATTTCCCATACCAAAATAGAAATGAGAAAACACCACTATGATTTTTTTTGTGAGAATCCCAAAAACATCTAAAGGGCTTAATGCTATTTGGGTTATAGTTGACTTCCTTATAAAGTCCGCACATTTAATCACCATTAGATAATACATATCTCTTGATCATATTGAAAGAATTTAAATTAAGGAAGTGGTAATATTACCTGGAGTACCACAATATATTACATATTATTGGTATCCAAGGTTTACATCAAAGTTATTGAAATGTATTTAATAGGCTCTTGATATATAGTTAAAATTCACCACTTCATATTATCCTAAAAAATAAGGTTAACCTGAGAGAATAATTATAACCCTATAGGATATGTAGAGATTTTGTTATATGGATTTAAAACATGGATGGTATCATCACTATCCTCTAGTTGAGTTTTCTTATAATAATATATTTCACTCAAGTATTTGGATGACTCCTTTTGAAGCTCTATATAGAATGATTTGTAGAAATCCAATGTGTTGGAATGTAGTTAGACAAAGAAAACTATTAGGGCTTGAGAAAGTTGATGAAATTATAGTGAATCTTAGATCTCATAGTTGGTAGAAAAGTTTTTTTGAAAAATTCAAATGAGATCTAGAATTTAAAGTTGGTGACATTCCTATGAAATTCTCCATGGAAGAATATTATGAGGCTTCAAAATAAGGGAAATTTAATCCCTTGATATATTATTCTTTTTGAGATTATTTATCATATCAGGATAGTAGATTATCATTTGGTTCTACCACCAAATCTCACTCAAGTTCACAATGTGTAATATATATCTCTTCTGATAAAGTATATATCTGATCCTTCACATGTACTAAACATTGAGGTTATACTACTAGAGTAGGATCGTTTTTATAAGGAAAAACTAGGGGATATTATAGACCATAGAGGTAAAGTGGTGTGAAACAAGGCCACTCCCCTAATTAAATGTTTATAGTGTAACAACAGTTTTGAAGAAGCTATGTGGGAACTGAGAAAGTGATAAGGTTGATGTATCCTCATTTGTTGGTATCAGAGTGATGGATTTTGAGGGAGAAATTCACTTTAAGCGGGGTAAAATGTAACACCCTAGGTTTTTATGAATTATTATTATTTGAATAAATTATATTTATAAAATATATTTCCTTACACACAACACCATTTTTAACTTGTGTTATTTGCGACACTGAGTTTTAACAAAACACAATATATTATTGATATTATTATTTAATGCCAACCACTAAAACCTTGGCATTAAACATAATAGTATTAATTATAATAAATAATTTTTAGAACTAAGTACAATAAATTTATATAAATAAAACATATTGATAAAAAGTAATTAAATTTTATAAATGTATTTATATGTTTCGAAAACACTATTCACACAAAAAATGTTTTTATTGATTTTTGGGAAAAAATAATAAAATTAATTTTTGAAACTTCTAGAAAATTTATTTGAAAAAATAATCTCCATTTTTAATTCAATAGTTCATAATTATATTAGGGTTAATTTTTTGGATTTTTATGAAATGATGATTTTTTTTTGAATATTGAAAAATATTGGTTTTTATTGAAAACTACCTTTTAATTAAAAGAATTTCAAATGTAAATTTTATTTTAATATGGATTTAAAATAAAAATTAGTTTAATTAAAAATATATTAATACAATATATGTCATTTTAATCAATTTAATATTTAATTTTGATATATTTTTTTAAACTTCTGAAACTTTTCCCTTTGGAAACCTGCTTTTTCATCACGTCGAGGGGATTAATTTTAAATTAAAACATACCACTTATATGAATAGAATTTGGGAAAGTGGATTAAATATTTTTAATAATTATAATTTATATTATATAATAAGGTCAAGTTATTTTTTTTACCATAATGAATAGTAAAAATAGTAAAACTTAATTACAACAACTGAGGTTAAAACGAGTTTTACCGGGGGTTAAACTAAAATGGTAAGGGAAAATGACATATAAACTTTTCCAAAACCCATTGTATGACCATATTTCTTCCTTATAACATAAGATTTTTTATAATGGACAATTTTGGATCATTTTGGAATGTGGATAATGTGGGCACACCTTTTTATTTTCAAATATTACAAGTGTCTCACTCACCTCACTTATAAAAAGCCACCCACTATCCTATCCTCTTAACACTTAAAAACTATTTGGTTCATCCAATACCTACCCAAATCAATTTATAATTTCTATCATATCATAATATAATCCTTATTTTGATCCTAAATCCCACCTAATAAGGATTTTAGTGCAAACCCAAGGAGGTTACCAAAAGAATGGGTAACATTCTTCCACAAACATTTTTATTTAATTTCTTCCCCCACCTCCTTAAACTATTATTAAACTATGATAATATAAAAAATCAGTATATTCCATATGATGAGTTGTTTTTACACTATTTTCATGACCTAAATCCATCCCCACTTACCTCAAATGGAAAAGGACAACATCAATCATGTGTAAAATGAACTACGGCCTCACGAACCGATGTGACATGTTTTCCATCAACACCTCTCATGGGTAACAATATGGATATTATTTAACCATGATCAAATTTAGGGGTCCAAAAATAAAAAACTAAAATATAATTTATAAACAAATCATTTATTACCCAAAATATAATTTAAACAAGGAATTGTTAATAATCAAGTAATAAAAAGTCATAAGTAAATATTATAAGTTATGATACATATGATTATGGTTTATTAATACAAGTATAATAAAAATATATTTATGAGGTTTATATACCACCCCTTTGACATGTAATATAAAGATTTTAATTATTCTCATGATATTTTAAGTTTCAATTAATTTTATTCTTTCATGGGGCTTATGATTCGAAGTTCAGAAAATGGTATGGGTTTTATGATACAATATCTTTATTTATCTAGATTTTTAATTTTCATAATTACAATAATCAAATATTATGATCCATATATTAATAAATATATAAAATTTATTATAATGTGGTTATGTCATGATAATATATGTTTTCCCTTTATTTTCCTCTCTTTATGTACTCAAGATTTAAAAAAAATTAAGAAAAAACATTTCATTTATCTATTTTGTCAAAAAAACATTTTTTTTCAATATATATGACTTCTAAAAATGTTTTCAAAAATGTTTGAAATTTATCAAAATGATTTATTTGATACATTCTTACGCATTTTTTTAATTTTTAAAAAGCATCTTAAAATTAATCTTCATGTCATTTACCAAACACGGTTTGTTTGGCTTTTATAGAAAATTTGAAAGGAATATTTGTTTTAACATGTATGGCTTGAATGGAATTTTCCACCAACAGTAACAAATAATTTTTTTAAAGATTCATTTATATGTTTTCATCTTTATTTTCAAAGAAAAGGATTTCCAAAATATTTTATGTTTTTAGTGATTTTCAAAGTGGAAAGGCTAGTTTCCTCATGAAATGTTCCAGGTGACCTTTAAAAATAATTCTTCATCTAATATGACATACTTTGATGTTACTTATGATTTACTGGGGATAACATTGAATGATACCACCATTATTATTTATTTAGATAGTTAATTATTATGTTGATGAAATTTTTATTAAACCTATTTATTTTTCATGGTTTTTTCTATACTGAATTGATAAAATGTTTATCAAACCCATTTTCTTTACATGAGTTTTTATGTGATGATATGATAGATGTTTTATGATATTGTGTTACATATAATATGTTTTTAATTATTATATGGTTGGGAATTATATATATATATAATTAATTGGGTAAATATTTATATCTTATGAGATAACTATGAGAAAAAACTGATGGGAGTGATCCACTATGTGAAATAGTTGAGTCCTGATCAAATATGGAAAGCTGGTGTATCCTGATTCATAATACGAAATTGGAAATGAGTCCTGATCCTCTATATTGATGGTATTGTTTTGTAACCTTGGCCTATAAAATGGTTTTCTATATTTATGACGGTGGAACACTTTTATGACTTGAGCTAGTTGTTTATTATTGATTTATGATGTTTTGTCACACATATGGGCCATGTTTTTTTGAAATAATAAAGTTTTATTCAATGAATAATGTTTATGATCTATGATTTGTTGTGTTTTAAATTCATAAGTTATCTTCATGATCACATACACTTATTCTTATTGTATGCATTCATTTTATCATATATTTATATCTCATATTTTTACCATTATTAAGCATCTAAGATCACCCTTTATTATGTTTCCTTCCATTGGTTATAAATAATTGTTTACATATAATAACCCTAGAGGAGTACTATGTGAGAATATATTTGTGGGAGAATTTGAATATCTTTAATGATATAATAAGTGTTTTTTATAGTATCCAAAGACGCTAAACTATTACAGTCCTTAGGCATGTATTAATTTAATTTATTTAATTTATTGAATATTTATTTAAAAATGTGATTTTTATGTATGAAAATCGTGGGTCCTTAATAGTTTCAGGGGTAGAAATAGATTGAGTTTAGGAGGAGAATATAAGGAAGTTGAAGGGATAAGGAGAAGGAGCCAGAGGGGATGTGGAGAAGAAGGGTGAGGTGGTTTGATGAGGCAATTACAATGAGGTGGAGGAGGAGTTAAAGATGGGGATACTGGGAGGAACAGAGTTATGGTGGTGTAGGGTTGGGGGC
Source organism: Viscum album (assembly GCA_963277665.1). NCBI lineage: Eukaryota > Viridiplantae > Streptophyta > Magnoliopsida > Santalales > Viscaceae > Viscum > Viscum album. The sequence goes on from OY728132.1 coordinate 696,371,577, forward strand.
ATGGTGGGTGAAGGTAAATTCAAGATTGAGGGGGATGTTAAATAGAAAAGGGGGGACGAATTGAATGGGGGGATTTATGAATTTGTTAACATGTGTATGAAAAGATTCACCAAATAATATAGTTATTAATTTTATAAAAATTTATTTAATATTTTGAAAATCAATTGATTAACTTTTATTTTTATCGATTAGAAGTAGTAATTAATTTATATATACTAAAACATTATTTCAAGTACAATCCTTGGATAAATTTTTATCCTTTTTCTCAAGTTAATTATTATTTTTACACCCTATTTCTTTATTTAAAGGTCTGGGGGTGTGTTTATTATTATGGTTTTAGGATCAAGAGGGTGTAAGGGAGTTTATTTGGGGTGGATACCAATCTATAGATAAAAAATGCTATAGTCAGACCACCATATTACTCGTAAGACCCGCTGACTAGACAATGGAAGGATGGATTTAGGGTTTTCCTATATGAAGTCCACCAGCCCAGTAGTGTGGTTCTTAGTAGTGCATGAAATCTACCTAGTGAAACCAACTAGCCAGTGGAAGCTAGAGGCTAGATGGTAACACCTATTTGGGAGAGTTTGGGATGGAAAATATTGTAATTGTTTCAACCTTAATCCTTATTTAATTTCTAATATCCTCTCCCTCAAACCTAACTCTAACCTTATGACTTTGGAGACTCTTTAGATGACTTTTTCCATTCCAAAATTCAAACATCATATATTGAAGTGTCAATTTATGTGTCGGGTCTCTTCTGAAAAGTGTAACCCTGATCTAATTATGAATTCTCCTCTCTTAATCTCCCATCTTCATCATGGGATATATATCCTGGTGGGATTGATGGATCTATATATTCATTTGTGAATTGTATTTCATAGATCCCCACTTGATCAATTCTTGCCTTTTATCTCTCCATTGTAAATTTGTGTTGGGTGTTTAATGATATAATTATTGAGGTAATTGGTTTCATAATTTAATTCTATTAAATTGGAACAAATATTGGTTTCTGGAATTGAAATTAATTTCTAATTGGTTCCCAAATAATGAAGTGAGATTTTTTATAAATTTATTTCATTTAAATGGTGTTTTTTGAACCTATTTGATTATATATTTTCAAATTCTTTTTTGATTTGTAGAAAAGTGATTTGAATTTAAGGGAATTATTTGAATAATTATTTTGATGATAATTATTGATAAATGAAGGCATAGAGTATTTTTTAGATTAAAAATGAATTGAATTGTTTTTAATTGCATGATTTTTTATTAAAACTATTTGATGTTTTTTCATAAAATTTAATGAAATGTTTGAAACATGAAATGAGGCTACTTGAATGATGATTGATGAAACTGATTTGAGATGTATGATTTTCCCCTTGATTGATTTACTTAAAGAACATGGGATCCAAATTAATTAGGTGTGTAGTCTAGGAAAAGAATCCTAGGAATATATTTGGTACACATAGCCATGGATTGAAGATGAAAATTATAATAAACTATAATAAGGGTAGGGAGTTTATTCATTGGGGTAGAATTCTATTCCCCCAAATTATGAGATCTAGGGGTGTGTGTACACTTGGATCTATATTTCAATAGGATGTGTGAGGATCCATGATCATTGATAAAACTTACCCTATGCATCATAACTATAGTGCTATGATTAAAAATGATTCATACATGCTATTTTGATGAAAGGATTTATTTATTCTTATTTTCTTGAGATTATTCATTTCTGTTTTGATGGAAATGATTATTGGAACTCATTTTTTAGTAGTATTTTAAAATATTTGAAAATAAATATTTATTTGAAATGTGAAAATATTTTCAATGCCAGTTTTTTTAAATTGATTATATCCTAGTTTATTTGATAGGAATTGATTATTTAATACTTTATGGGATCCTACTGCTCTAGTGTTACTCAAATCCTTCTTTTTTCTTTTGGGAATTTGTAGTCATTCTATTTTTATTTCAAGTAAAATAGAAAACGCTACATAGAGTTGGGGGTGTTATTGATATCAAAACCTTAGGAATTGGTGGTGACATGTGAGGTATTGGATACAACAATTGTGAGGAGATCTTAGTGATTATGAACTTGTAGGCTTATGTGATGACATTGATTATTGTTCCATTTCAGGTTTTGTACTTTTCTACCACGTGGTACTTTTTCCATGTTGAGTTTTTTGGAATAATGACTATTCATGGTTTCTTTCAATTGTTTACATCTTATCTAGTTGATATTATGGTGAAATTATTATCTCTTATTGTTTCATATTTCCCATGTTCTAGTCTTCGGTCCATGGGGATTGGGAATTCCCTTCAGGAGATGTTAGAGACGATTTAGGTATTGGTTTAGCAGGTTATCTTGGTTGGTTCATAAATAATAGTATCAATGGAGTTAGAATCTATTATTAGATGTTTATATGAAATTTGGTATGTCCTTATAGATAAAATTTAGGATTTTCAAAACATAAGGGGTAGGTTATGAGCGAGTTCTTAAAAACACTCAGTGTAGTGAGCCTTATGTTACTGTGGGTGGTTAGAAAAATGAAACTCTGAGGTGTTTTTTTATTTTATTCTAAACATTTCAAAAAACATTTATTTGGTATTTGTGTTACCAAGTTGTATTTTTATTGATATAGTTGAGGTTACTATGTCTCTTGACTAATTTTTTTGTATTATTTGTTAATGTTGTGTAGTACCATGCCCCAAAGAAGATATCTAATTAGGATTCAAGATGGAGCTTCTAATGAACCACAATATGAGACACCTCCAGTTTAACATGACCTTATAAGTATAATAGTTCAAATTTTCCAAGCTATAGGTCAAGAGGATTCACTAATTACTATATAGGACGTATAAGTTGTACCTTGAACAGATGAGAGCAAATATCTTGCCCATGAGTTTATTTATTTAGAAAAACCATATTTCTAATGAATGAATGAACCATAGAATATAGATGGTTAGTTGGGAATGATTTAATAAATATTCATGTTCTTGGATATTCCTGATTACATTAAGGTGAAGTATTTTATCTTCAATATTGAGAGGCCTAGAAGAAGATAATAAGATTATATAGTTCTAGAGAATTATAATGATAACATAGAGTGGAAATAATTCAAGAATATTTTTATAGAGAAATATTATCCATAGTAAATGGTTTTCTATAAGTATATATATTTTCTTGACATTCACTAAGTTGATCAGATAGTGATCTAATAGGACAATCTTTTTGTTGAAATTCATAAGTTTTCACTTGTTGTAGAGTCGAATGAGAATCTAAAGGCACAAATATTTCAGAAGGGTATTTGATCAGATTTTTAATCTCAGGAATTTATGTTGAGTCTTACCTCTTATAATGATGTTCTAGATAGTAATATGATAGTTAAAATTAACCTGGCTAGCAATTCAGGGATGACTAGAGTTCCTCCTACTCCTAATGGCAGCTTTAGTGTCTCCTTTAAAGGGAAAAGATTTAAAAATAAGTATGTGGTGGAAAAAATAGTAGTGCTCCTTAACAATACAAATCTTCTAGATCTACTATAGTGTTATTTCAGTTCCCACTAACATTTTTACAATATAGAAATATTGGTAACTCTATGTGTGATTGAATAAAGGCACAAAAGATTAATATCTCATTTGGACATTTGGGACACTTGAATAGATTTTTCCTTTACTTTACCACCCCATGTACTGGTATGGTCTCATCAGTACAAGGAGTATCTGAGGTGAAATTGTATTATTCAAGAAAAATGAGGTTCTATCCATAGGTATGAATAATGAAAAAACTTCCAACAATGGATGGGTCTCTAGTAGGAAATGGCATGTGTCTTTCGATAGTGGGAGGTGCCATTATTATTTCTTCACAATTAGTTACTATTTTATTTGATAATAGTTCATCTCATTCTTCCATGTCATCCTAAACTGTAGATCCATGGAGTCTATCTAAGGACCTCATATATTATATTCTAGAAATTATAAAACAACTCGGGATGAAGATATAAGAGGGTATCTAATGCACATACTGTGATTTGTATTTATCTTATATCGACCTGGTATGATACTTTTTCATTCTTGGAATGAGTCCCCTAGATATAATTCTAAGAATGGTTTGGTTGGTTTCTTTTAAATATTGAATTGATTGTTATCTTTGTTGGGGGACCATTACTATCCATGGTGGAGAGTCTCACATTTTTTTTATGGAGAGTGAGACTTGAAGTCTATCCAAGATAGATATCCTCTTCCAGATCTGGGAAGGATGATATCCTTGTTTGTGATTGAATTAGAGTTGGAATCCTCTTATAGTGAGCTTACTCTTATAACAGATGAATTTATAAAAGTGTTTCCTTTAGAATATTTTAGTATATCATCGGTGAGGGAGGTGGAGTAATATATCAACTTGGTACTGGGTAAAAATCCTGTATACATTCCCTATTACAATATAGAATTGGTAGAATATAAGGAATATAATAATTATTTGGATGATTTTATGTTTAAAGGATTCATTAGACCTAGTGTTTCACCTTGGTCAGAGCCTATATTTTTTACCAGAAGGCTGATGAAACCCTTTACTTGTGTATCAATTATGAGAAACTCAACTGGATTATGATCAAGAAACATTACATATTTCCCCATATTGATAATTTCTCTAATCAACTGAAAGGGGATAAGTATTTATCTAAGATTGATCTTCAGTCTAGTTATCACTATCCAAGGGTTAAAGAGTCTAATATCCTGAAGAGAATTTCTATGTTGTGGTATGGACACTACGAGTATCTTGTTATGTCATTTGATCTGACCAGTGCTCCTTTTATGTTTATGGAACCGATGAACATGATTTTCCACAAGTATATCAATTATTTTTTAGTTTTAGTCGTTGATGAAATTTTGATTTATTTAAAAACATAGGAGGAACATTTTCTTTATTTGAGATCAGTATTGGATATCTTAAGGAATCAATGACATTATATCAAGCTATCAAAGTTACAAATCTAGATTTTGGAGCTGAAGTTCTTTGGTCATGTGGAATCATAACATGATATCATAGTTAATCATTCAAAGGTGAAAGATTTAATGTCCTGGTAAGAACCACACAATGTCTTTGAAATTCATATATTCTTGGTATTAGTAGGGTTTATCATTGGTTTGTGAAATAAGTATCAAAATTAGATTATCCATTGACTACTCTCACTTGAAAGGGTGTAGAGTTTTTTCTGGCACCAGAAATTTCAAGCATCCTTTGATGATTGGAAGGGCAGTTTGAATTCATCACCAATTTTGACTCTTCTAGAGGATGGTCTAATCTATGTGGTCATATTTAATTATTCATGTTTGGGTTTGGACTATATTCTCAAACAGGGTAATCACATGTTGGATTATGTTTCTCATCATCTTTGGTATAATGATAAGAACTATCCCACACATGATCAAGAACTTGAATCTATGATGAACACTCTTAAGAGTTTACAATACTATGTTTTCATAAAAATAGTTTCTCTTTACTTTGATCACAATATCTCAAGTTATATCTTTTTACAAAAAGATTTAAATCCTAATCAAAGATGATGAGTGGAGTACCTGTAATCTTTTGAATTTTCTATTACTTAAACCCTTAGAAAAACATTTTTTATCATTCTTTGAGAAGGAATATACTATCCTAGTCTATGAAGAAATTTTCAGAGGAGTAAAATATCATGAATATGTTTTTGTACATTCATTTGGGAGTCTGGAAGGATGGGACCAAGATTTTTTTGCCCGAATTCTATTGAAATCATCTTTTATTGAAATGATTATCCAATTGAATTGGCTTCATGATAAGTTCCATGGAATAAGGGGATTTTTATAAGGCGGGGGACCATTAGTGAGTGGTCTCTATCTTCAGAGGTCATCCTTTTCTTCAGGAAACATTATGTTTTCCCACCATATACTATGAAGGATATAGCAGGTGATTGGAATAATTCACAGTGGGCAGTTTACCTAGGAATGATGAAGATGTTTTATGATAGGATTCTTTAATTTTGGTGGATAGGTATGAAATGATAAATTTCTAATTTTGTGTCTCAATGTTATATTCATGAACAGATTAAGGTCTAGAATTAAAAACCATTGAGTTTTCTTCAACCCCTTCTTGTGGCGACATAGAAATGGTCTGGAATATCAATTGTTTTTTGGTTGGTTTTCATATAATACTTATTGAAACTATGTGATATGGATGGTGATTTACCAATATACCTAATCATATCACTTTTTTCCTATTCATGATAACACTAAATTTAAGGATCTAAAAAATCTGTATGTGTAGGATATTATGAAATTGCATAGAATTTAGTTTGATATTTTTTCCTGATAGGGATCCCTAATTCACAACTTAGTTTTGGAGAGTGCTCAAGGAGGTGATAGGATTTCAAGTAAATATTAGCACCAAATTCCATCCTTAGACAGATGTTCAGACTGAAAAGACTGTAATTTATTTTGGAGGACATGCTTTGAGCTCTATCTTAGAATTTGGAGGAGTGTGGGATTTCTATTTGGGGATAGTTGATTTTTTCTATTACAATATATATTAGTTTTCCAAAAAAATGTAACCCTTTTAGGCTTTTTATTTCCAAACATTAAATATCTCTTTTATTGGGACCTAGTTTGGTCTAAGGGACGATGAATAACTTCCAGATGATTCAACAGAGGTTGGTGATAGTGAAAATATAGTATAAATCCTATAAATAATTTCTTCCACATCTTTTGGAGTTCTCAATTAGTGACCATGTATTCTTGAGAGTGTTTCCTCGATTGGTTCACTGATGGTTTAAAAAAAAGGGAAGTTAGCACTAAGATAAATAGAACCATTGGAGGTTATTGTGAGGATTAGGAAGGTAGATTACCATTTGGATTTACAACTTATGATTAATTTTATCCATGATGTGTTTATCATGTCATGGATCAATAAATATATTTCAGATCTATCTCATGTTTGAATTTTGAGGACAGTGATGTGGAACCTAATATGAGCTTGACTAAGAATCTGATTCTGATGGTTGATTATCAAGTGAAGGTTCTTTATTATAAGTATATACCATTGGTCATGGTTATATATAATAACGGTTCTAATTCTCATGATACTTGATATTGTGTGGCGATAATTAGATAATAGTATCCTTATCTCTTTGTAGAACAGTCTTCTTTATGAGGATTTTTGGGGGCTAAAAGCATTTATAGTGGGGATAATTATAATATACCAACACTTTCTTTTAGTCATGATCCTCAATTTTTTTCCTTTTTTATTAATATTGATTCATGATTATTCTTAATTTTTTCTAGTTTCTGAATGGTTTAGGGAGTGTGTTTTTATTTTGGTTTCAGGATCCATAGGGGGTCTAAGAGTTTAGCTAATGGTTGATACCAACCTCAAACTGAAAAATATACATGTGGCTCATTGGATGGATGACGAGACCCATTGGATATCCAGTGGAAGGTTGCTAGTTGGGTCTTCATATTGAAAGTCCACCATCTAGCTAGTGGGGTTCCCAATATCACATGAAATATGTATGGTTCTACAGACTAGTCGGTGATTCTGATATAGTTGAGTTTGGGGTGGGTAGTATTATAATTGTTTCTCCCTTAATCCTTTTTGTATTTCTAGTATCTTCTCCTTAAAACTTAATTTATCTATTATGAATTTTTAGACTCTCTTGAGGAGATTTTTTCCTTTAAAACCTTTATACATCATGGATCTTAGTTCTAATTGATGTGTTGAATCTCTTTTGATATGCAGAACCTTGATCTAATTGTTAATTATCCTCTCCTTATATCCCCTCTTTTTTAAGGGTTGTAGATCCTTTTGTCAATGATTGATCCAAACTATGATTTCAAAAATGTGTTTCTAGGTTCCCCTCTTGATTGATTCTAAACTTTTGAATCATTATTTTGAATCCCGAATTGGGTGTTTCAAGATACCATGATTGAGGTATGTGGTTTTGTAATGCAATTATGATAAATTGAAATCGTTGTCTCTTTATTTATTTTAAATAAATTTTTAATGGATTCTAAAAGCATGAAGTGAGATCTTTGATAAATTCCATTCATTATAATATAGCGTGTTGAACCTCTTTGATTATGAATTTTCAAATAAAGTGTTGATTTAAGAAAAAGTGGATGTTTATTAAAGGGAATGATTTAAAGAATGATTTTGATGATAATTCTTTAAAAATGAAGGCATGAAATGCTTTATGGATTAAAAATTAAATGATTTTTAGAAGGCATGAGTTTTTATAAAAACTATTTTATGGTGTTTTTTTATTTGAAATTGAATGTTTGATATTTTAAATGCATCTTCTTGAATGATGATTGCTAAAACTGATTTGAGACGTACGATTTTCCCTTTGATTGATTAAATTAATGAACATGGAAGACTATGTAGTTAATTGTGTAGTCCAAGACAAGAACAATAGACATGTATTAGCTCAACCTAACCATGAATTGACGATAGAAATAATTTTAAACTACGATGAGGGAAAATATTTCATTCATTAGGGTGGAATCCAATTCCCCATAGGCCTCAAATTTAGGGAAGTGTGCACACCTAGATTCATATTTCACTATGATGTGTGAGGATCCTTGAGCCTTTATCTATTTAACCTTGAGGCTTATAACAATGGTTCTATGATTGAAAATGATTTATACATGATCGTGTTTATGAAATGATTTATTTATTTCTATTTTATTGACATTATTATTCGTTCATATTTTAATGGAAATGTATATCAGTAACCATTTTTTACTATCCTTTGAAAATATTTGAAAATCGTGTTGTATTATGAATTGATAAATGATTTACTAAAGCATGTTTTATTTGAAATTTATCATATTCTAGTTTTTTATATGGATTGCTTATGGAATGCTTAGGGAGATCCTCTGAGACTGGTGTTTCTCACATGCTAATTTTTTTACTTAAAGAATTTCTAGAATTTATTTTACTATGTTTAAGAAATGGGAAAGAACCAATTGAAGGTAGTGGGTGTTCTTAATGGCAGAACCTTGGGAATTATCCGTGACAGGAGGGGTATGTGATACACCTATTTTGAGGAGATCTTGTTGATGATGTCTTTTTTGATTTATATAATGACTTGGATTGTTGTTCCATTTTGGGGTTTTCTACTTTTCTACCTTGTTGTACTTTTCTTATGTGGTCTAATTTTTCATACCAACTATTCATGGTTTCATTCCACTATTAACAGTTTATCTAGTAAATATTGTGTAGAAACCATTTTCTCTTATTGTTTCTTGATTCTTAGGTTCTAGTCGCCAGCCTGTGGGGATCAGGAACACCCTTCGGTTCGTGTCAGACATGATTTGGGTACTGGTTTAGTGGTTTTCTTGGGTAGTTTTGTGACATACATGTTCTTGTTCTATACTAAATCTATGTTATTAATATATAAGAATATTTTATTTAAACATAACATTTTTATGAATAAAAAATAAATATTAATTTCACAAAAAATTTAAAAAATAATACAAATAAACCATATCAATTTTCTAAAACAATTTTGATTCTTATGTAACTGTAGTTTCTAGTGTTTTATAAAAAAATTGAAAAGGGTATAGGGTTTGAAGTATTTTTCAAAATTGGTCACAAGGAAGAATGGATGAGGTTCAAACTTCCTCTATTGCTCAACTGATGTTTTCAGCTTGCACAGGATGCATGAACACTATTCGCACCCACACTTTTTTATAATTAATAATATTTATTCAATTATTTATGCTAATTAATGACTAAAAATATAATAAATATAATCATATCTAATAATAATTATCAAAAAACAATTAATTAAAATTTTTAATGAAAAATAATATAATTGGTAATACAAATATTTTTAGAATTAATAATTAACAATATAATTAATATATTAGTTACTGATAATATAATTAGTAATAAAAAATTAATTAATAATATAACTAATAAAGTATTTAATAATATAATTATTATTTATTTAAATTATCAATTATTATTTTAAACCTTATTATTAATTATTAATTTCATTTTTAATTATTATTACTATTTATATAATTAAACATATTATTAAATATTATTTGTAAATTATATTAATTATATTATTAATATTTGTTATTAACTAAGTTGTTGATTATTACTATTAATTACAATTTTTGGGTTCTAGTTAAGTGGTAAAGCATCCCCCTGTAATACTGCATCAAATAGAGTTCAAACCCCTAAAACCCCCAATTTGGGAGAATTTCCAAATGAAACCACAACCCAAGGGCGATGACCATGGTGCATAGCAAATATCACATCATAGAATAGAATACCATAATGCATGGAAATTACTCTAACATGAATTGAGGAGGAGAATCAAAATATAGCACTGGGCGTATAGATATTAGGAGGAACACTGTGGTCTGGTGTTCAAGGGATGCAACATGGTGAAAGTGCCCATGAGATTGGACGGCCAGTCAAAATACGAGAAGGCTCCACAAGTGAAATTTTTATGGAACATCAACGTATTCCTAGAATTCTATGTTGTGATGTTGTAGGACGCGACTTAGTTATAGGGAATAACCAAGTATTAAGCCTTTATGATTCAAGTTCATCGGAACATGTAATGCTTAGGCCTACAGGTCATGTAAGGAGTTCCCTCCCAACCTAGTTAGAAGGAGGTTTCCTTTCCTTAATAAAGGGGCTTGACCCTCAAATATTCTGAATTATTATTATTAATTACTAAATATTAAAATTAGTCTATATTAGTAGTTATTAATTATTAATTATTAATTATATTTTTAATTATTGATCACATTATGAATCGGCAATTATTAATGGGTGATTATATTAGTTATATTATTCATCCAAAATTAAATGGGTCCAAAATCGATTTGTTAAACAAAGAAAGAACTCCTTTTTAATTATATTAATTACTAATTATATTATAAAAAAATTATTTTATTATTATTTATAAATTATTTTAATTAATTTTATTTCATATATAATTGTATGATTAGTTATTAAATATATGAATTAATTATTAATTATAAATTATGTTAAACATATTATTTAATTATTTATTATTATTAATTATATTTTTAATTACTAGTTATATTAATTATATTGTTAATGAATTATTACGTTACTAACCATTTATAATTATTTATGTTTTTTTATTAATAAAATATTAAAATTTAAATGGTTGTAAATATTGAACCAAGATCTGATATTGAAAATCATTATGAGATGTCAAGCCTAACTCATTGGGGGATTTTATGAGGTTTTGAGTTATATTTTTTAATATATTTAATGAAAATAGTTGAAAATAAAAAAAATATTTTAAATCATATTTATTATTTTATTATATATATTTAAATATGGGGAACTGAACTATGTTTATGCATCTTGTGAAAGTTCCAAACAATGGGTGTGCAAAAATTCCACACCTTTTATTGAGTAATTCGAGAAGTGTAAACTTCATTCAAAAGACCAATTTTGGAAAATACTTTTAACCCCAACCAACTTTTTTGATTTTTTATAAAACCCTTAAAACACTAATTAATTACAATATAAATATTCTACAATAAAACAAGAATATAAACAACAACACGCTAAATCAATATTAAAGAACATGGAATAATAAATTAATATTAAAACCAAATACCATAAACCTTTACTAGCATATTAACCAACCAAATTAAAAAATCATAAAAACATGATATTTACATTAAAAATATTAATGATTTTCAGAATCATGAAATGAAAAAAAATCCATAAGATAAATGACCAAACAATAGAAAAAAGTGTTGGGGAACTGATAGCATGACCTCATATAGGTTTTAATTTTTTCTTGATCATTTGAGTGATGAATACATAAATTATTGGGATAACGTATCAAATAATTTGTGGTGTGACTTTTCAACCACAAAATTTTGTATGAATATAAAAATATATTAAAATAAGATGACTTAAAATAATCAAACGTTAATAATTTTTTAAAATGAATGTAAAATGGCATAAAAATTTTCATTTTTACATTTATAAAGAATTCTATATATTCATAATAAAATATTATATTATAAGTAGAAATAAGGCTATTATTTATGATAGTTTGGACATGTTAATAAAAAAGTGTGGGCTAGAAAAATGTATTATTATTTCCATTTATAATAGAAATTTTAAAAAAACCCATATAATCATATCCTAGAAAATGATCAATAGATGATTCAATTAACATTTTTTATAAATATATACATTATAGAAAAAATTTACATTATCAGTATTTATTTAGAGGAGGTTATGCACAACTCTCTATAAATTAATTTATTGTATATATTAACATGTTATGTCTCAAAACAACCACTAATTTAATATTGTGTAGTGGTTATGAGATAATCACTTCTAAAATTTACCAGTTTATTTGAAAAAACTAAGAGGTGGTTAATAACCACTGCTAATCTAAGTGATTAATGACGGTTTATAATTTCTGCTAATAACATAGATTATAGGGGATTTTAAATCCCCTTTATTTTTTCTAAATTTTTTATAATAAACCATTTTTATTTTAGTGATGATTCTACAATAATCGTCACTAAATAAAAAATTAGTGCTGGTAGTTCCACAACTACAACTAAAATAAACCAATTTTTTAATTTTTTTAAAAAATTAAGATAAGGTTTATAACAACTTAGATTTGAAGGGGGTTTTAAAACTAAAATATATTTTTAATTTTTTTTCAAAAAAAATATATAATTATACACATTTTATATTTTTTCATAATAATGAAATTATTTTATTAAACAATGAGTAAATGTTGCAATGTGCTTGTCCAAAATGATTGCATCACTAAAAAATAATCGAAAATAAACTACCCCTCCGGTAGCTAGTTACAGAAAAAAGTAGTGCCCATGTTTAATCTAAAACCTCAATCTATCCATCTCCCATAAATGTACCATGTTTTTTATTTTTTTCATGATGAGTTCATGTCAGTAGTTCATTCTCAAGAAATGAGCAGCCAAAGCCCTAAATAGTGATGGGAGATTAATTCTATGAAAAAAATGGCTTGCACAGTGTGCAATCAACAGTTTCATAGAGTAATATGTAAAAAATTAAAATAATAATGTCAAAAATAAAAATAAACATATACAAATAATTATTTACAAATAAAAATATAAGTACACATTGTGTATGTGTGTTTGATATAAATGTATTTCTAAATAGATGTAGAAGTAAATTTAAATATTCATATAAGTGTGTTTGTGACTGATATAAATTTATTTATAAATATATGTATATGTATATTTATATAATCTTATGTTCTCTGTGTGTTTATAATATAAATTTATTTATAAATATATGTATAAACATTTTTATTTAAATATATGTAAACATATAATTTAGAGTGAGTGTGCAGATATATATATATATATATATTATGTTATATTACACACACACACACAAGTCTATATTAATATATATATAAGTATTTAAATCTATATATTAAATATATATTTTTATACATAATATAACTGTATTTATAAATAAAAGTATATATATATATTTATTTATATATATATATAATATATTTATATATAAACATATGGAAACTTTTATTTGTAGGTAAATATGAAAATACTATATTTTATTTTATTTTATATTAAATAAATATATACCATATTTATATTTGTTTACACATTAATATAAATTTATTTATTATATAATATAAATGCGTACATAAATTTATAATATAAATGCATTTATGTTACAACTTGGGATTTTAAAAGAGGAAAATCACATTTGATAGCGTATATGACATGAAACATTGATCATATATGATAATTTAATAACCTAAGATTTTATGATATATTTATTTTTAAATAAATTTAATCTCTTTGATATCTTACAATGCATGCAACACCAGCTTTAAATGAAACGTGATACTCAATTAAAATATCATTATTTAAACATGACCATCATAACCAAGACATTAAGTTGAAGGGTATAAATAATAATAAATAAATTATTAAAATTATATTATTTAAACATGTATAAAATAAATTCAATGGTTATAAATTTATTGGAAATAAAATAAAAACCATTTTAAAGAGAAAGAAATGTTTTCTGAAAAAAATTATTTTACTGAAAGGTGGATCAGTCATACTTTTTGTTCATAATACAGAATTAATTTTAAACATTTAAAGAAAATTTATTTTAAAAATAAACATAATTTTTTTAATTTAAATTTAAACTTTATATTTGGGTGAATTTTTGATAATTTTCTAAAAAGATTAATTTTTTTGATGAGTAGTGAAAAATAATAATTTTTATTGAAGGACTTCTTTTCCATTTAAATTATTTTCAATGTTAAAGTATATTTTAAATTATTTTTATTGAAAAATTAGTAAAATTATATTATTTTTTAACTAATTTAGTTAATTTTAATCAATTTAATGTTTTTATATTAAAACATTATATACTTATGATAATTTTTTCTTTGGAAAACCTCTCTTTCGTCACATCTGCAGTTTAATTTTAAATTGATTTTTTTCACCTCTATAAATTGAATTTATAAAAATGAATTATATATTTTTAATAATAAAATATTATATTATCTAATAATTTCAACTTAATTTTTTACCATAATGAATAGTGAAAACATAAAAAAAATAATTAATGTGGTTAAGGTAAAAATGGGGTTATCAGGGGGTTAAACTATAAAATGATAAGAGTTATAAATGGATTATAATTTGTCCAAAACCTATTTTCTATCCATATTTAGACCCTATAATCTATTATTTTAGATAATAACCCATTTTTAGGCTTTTGGCATGAGAAAGACTTGGGTATCACATTATCTTTTAAAAAAAATTGTGTTTGTCCTCTCCCCTACTTATAAAAGGCCACCCCTATCCTCTCCTCTTCACACTTCCAAAACCATTATTTTTAGATAATCTATACTCCAATAAATTACTTAATTGACTCCCCATATCCCATATTCCACGGTTTTATGAGTAATAACGTCTAATAAGGCTTTAGGTATAAACATAAAGTGACTCTCTAATGAAGAGGTAAAATTCCTAAACATGCATATTTATTTTATTTCTTATTCTACCTCCTTCAAAACATATTTAAATATGGTAGTATAATAAAAAAAATATCTCATATATATTTTTATTTCATTAGGTTAATTTAATAACCCATATCCAACTCCACTTCTTTCAAATGAGAAATGAAATTGATGATCATGTATACAGTGGACTATCTACTCACGAACCGATGCAATTTGTTTTCCATAATAATTATTCAAGGTTGTATATAATGATGTATTTAACATATGTATATGATATTTAAGAAATTATTATACTTACAACATTATTATATCATATATACCTTATTAAAATCCATTCCATGGTGGATATGACGACATCGCTCATGGGTACGGAGGACTATCGCCTCACGAAGTGATGTGATTCGTTTTTTCATTAGACTTTTTATGAAAGGTAGTATGGTTAATTTTAATCAATATATGTGATATTTATGATATAAACATACTTTTTTAAATATAATATCACATCTAACTTATTAACTTCTAATCTGTTTTAAAATAATATTGTCACCCATGCATACATGTGGATTATCACCTCGACGCAACAATGTGAAATGTTTTTTATTTTATTTTTACATGGATGGTAATAAGGTTGTATTTGATTAATAAAAATTATATATATAAAATAATAATAATTTTATAAATATCAATAAATATTTATTTTTCTTTCATTTCTCTGTAGATAAAAATGGATACATTATTCATGCATATATACAACCCACTATCTTCATGAACGGTGTAATCAATTTTATTTCTCTAACTTTATTAGATTACTATAAATACATATATAATTAATATATGGTATATTTATATCATGGTTAATATTTTATATATTATGTAACAATTATCAATTTAAAAGGACTATAATTACTGAACTAATACGTACATGAAAAATGAAGCAAAATATCAACTGAAATTGTGATTATAACAATGAATTGTCAATAAACAGGTCATAAAAGACTATAAGTTAATCATATATAGTATTATATATATGATTATAGTTACTTTATATATTTATTATAAACCTATATCTATTGTACATGAGGTTAAAACACATATTAAGCAATTCAAACCCATGGTAAGGGTTTCTCGTCTCACTTTTACATTTGTGTTACATAGCCATATTCACCACTTCTTACTTTGTGTGGTGTTTATACTGCCCCTTTTGATATGTTATATCATGAATATACTTATCTTAATATTATTTAATGTTTTATTTTAATTTATTTATTTAATGTGGCTTATGATTCTAAATATATCAAAGTGGTAAGAGTTTATTTCATAATCTCATTATTATTCAGGACTATTTTTGTTTAAGTTTCCCTTGGGGGAATTATTTTGTATTTCAATCATAAACCCAATCTATTTCTTTATCCTATTATTATTAATTAAAATTTATTGTAATATTACCATTATCCCACTCTTTAATACTTAAAATTATTGATAAAATATTATTTAAAAAACATGATTCTATTTCTCACTTTGGTTAAAAATAATTTTTCATCAAAATCTGTATTTTCTAAAAATGTTTTTAAAATTTTAAAAATGATTTATTAAATACATTTTAACTATTTTTTAATTTTTACAAAATTTTAAGTATATAATATTATTTTCATTTTCAAAACAAGGATCATTTGAATTTTACAAAAATGTGAAGTGAATATTTGTATTAATGTGTATGAAATTAATAGAATTTATAGCTATCAAGACCACTCAATGTTTTAAATATTACTTTATAATTATAAAATGTTATTTTCAGAGAAAAAAATTTCCAATATAGTTTTTGAACTTTTAGTTTTAAAAAAGAATATTTATAATCTAAAAAAGTAATTTTCCTCAAAAATGTTTTTAATGAAATTCATATAGTATTTCTATTTATCAATGACATAAACCCTCTATTGTAGTTATGATCAATTAGGGATATGTTGAAATGATATAATATTTATTCTTTATTTTGTTTGTTTATGATCATTTTTATTGTGGATTTACAATTTAGTTACCATTCGCCATATTACTTTGGATGGTTTATGATTATGTTTATTTCATTGGGGGTAAGTGTTAACATTTCATATGTTAGTTTTTAAATATGAGTGTTTATGTTGATTTTGTTTCATCCTTTTCATATAAAGAATGAATTGTATATAGTAAGTGATGGTTGAGCCCCAGTTATATATAACCACTCGATGCATCAAAATCTTTCATGAGAGAAATCATTTGGACAAATTTGGTGGGTTTATACCCACAGATTTAAATTTTCTGTTAAAAGGACAAGATAGTTGGTTTATATGTAAGAAATTTTGCATTCTATCATTATGATATCAGTTTTTAATGTCATTGTGATCATTCAATTAGTTATAATATCCAAGGATAAGTCTCAAGATTATGTTATTATTTATATGGAATTATTTTATCATCCTTTATTCCTACGATATTATTTTCAAATTATTGTTTAAATGAAATATGTTTTAGTTATTTAACATTCTATATTGAGTATGATTATTTATTCATTATGGATTTCGATGTACACTTAACATTACCAAGAATCGAAGATCACACATTTCTTGTGTTTTATTTTCCCTAGGATACTAGGAAGTGTTTTTTAATTGACATGTAGGGATACACTATGATGAATAATAGTTCTCTCAATGAAAACACTTTTTTGTATTTTATTTTTTAAAATATACGTTAAATTAAAATATGTATCTTGTTTACTATGGCTACTAAACTATTCGGTCCTTCAGGATGTGGTACCTTGTATATAATGTAGATGTAATAAAGTAACAACCAACTTTGGGATATTAGGGTCTGAGTCTTTAAAATTTAATATTATAATATTTGTGTATTTGATAAATCTATAGTATAAACAAATGTATAAACATGATATCATATAAATGTATGCTAATATAAATACATAATATAAATATGAAAACATTAATGTGTATAAATATATATAGGTTATATATTTAAATATTAAAATATATAATATTTTTTATTTATATAAATATATAAATATAAATATCCACATATATATATATATATATATCTATCAAATAAAAAAATAAGTTTTGAGGTAGGGTATCTTGGAAGTAACCAATAGAATGCGAGTTCAAAATTTTCTGTTGTTTTATTTCATGATATGAGTTAGGGTGGGGATGGGGGTATGTGAATGTGGCCTCCATGTAGTATAGTAGAGAGGGGGTTGATTTAGGGAAATCCTAAGTAGTGGGGAGATGCATGAGGTGATGGGATGGATGGGATATGTAGGAAAAGAGGAGGGTCTTCACATGAGAAGGGATGGAGGGAGTCATATAAGTTAGTTTTGTTTATAATTTTTTTAATAAATGATAGGCAGTTATGACAAACCAATACTAATAAATTTGGAAGGATTTATAAGATCCACTAATGAAGAAATAACCCCAATAAATAAAATATTTTTTAGTGTTCACATCCAATATAGAAAATAAATTATAATAATACACAGCATGGTCACTATGCATGATTCATCCTATATGTCCCATGTAAAATATGACATCATAAACTTAAAGTAAACTTTGATTATGTTTAATTTTAAAAAAATATAATGTCCTTATAATCACATTTATACACTCGTAAATAATGAAACACTAACTATTACACACCTTGAACATCTTTAAAATAAAAATGAATGGCTCTTTCTCCTTTTTTCCCATCATTTTCTATGAAACAAATATGAATGTATTGACACCGTGACCCAAATTCAAGTGTGACAGTTTTATAAATATCATTTTATGAATGGCATTTTTTGAATGAAAACTATCCATTGATTTGGAATTAATTCTAAAAATGTTTTATAATATATAATCACACACTTTTCTCTTAATGTTTATAATGAGGAAAACCAGGCATCACATACATAAATATTACATAATTTTAGATGAATATTAAGAAAATCTCAAAATAATACACAACCCATAGCTGTAAAGGTTTTGTTTCTTATATGTCTGGATATATACTCAATTTATTTAAGATCAATATTCAAAATTCCCTATGATATTTCTTCATAAATGGTACCCTTATATACTTATCATACATAATACTTTTCTTTATACCTTGGGGAAAATGAATCATAAGAATGGTTTATATAATATGATCTGTAAAGATAAACATGGGAGATAACAATCAAAGATTATAAGTGGTTATAATATTATCATTGGGCTATCAGATCATGGGCATAACTTATGAAACTCATACACAATAAGTTATAGATCATAACTCACGATCCATGTAATAAAGTATTGTAATAAATAAATCCATGAGTAATAAGAGTGTATAATCATCAATAATA
Source organism: Viscum album (assembly GCA_963277665.1). Classification (NCBI taxonomy): domain Eukaryota; kingdom Viridiplantae; phylum Streptophyta; class Magnoliopsida; order Santalales; family Viscaceae; genus Viscum; species Viscum album. The sequence goes on from OY728132.1 coordinate 696,390,993, forward strand.
AATCATGATAAATGATATTATATCATATGAATATAACCTTAGTTTGTGTCATGGACATAGGCAAAGAAAATCATTTCCTCAGTTAAGTATAACTGTCAAGACCATCATAGTGGATATATACCCAGAGTGGATTAAGATCACTCCCCATTTACATAAAAAAAGTTAAAAGAGTCCCATAGTGGATTAGGTTCACTACCCATTACCTTTTATATTATCTCATGCGAGATCATACTTTACCCAATGTATTGGAGGGATATATAATTTCAATCCCACCTGCTACATAATGAGAACCATACATATTTTTTCCCTAAGAACATAGAAACATTCATATTTCAACATCGTTTAATTAAAACAAGAAAAAATGGGTCTTATGAAACATCTATAGAACTTTAATAATCCCTCCATATAAAGAAGGTAGATAGTAGCATAAAAACATATTCCATGTGTAACATATATAAAATAATGATATTGACACAGATTAAAAACACCCATTTACAATTTAGATAAATCACCTTAACAAAATAAGAATAAATATCCCTTTTGTTTTTAAAATAATTTAGAATTAATTTTTTTAGAAACCCCATTTTAAAACATGGAAACGAAGCTTTATAAAAAAAGAATTATCATAAGGAAAAACAACGCATTCGCATAGAAAATATTAAATAGAATAACTTTTACAAAATTACATATGAGTAAAATGTTAAACATTGTTTTTTCAATTTCATTGGTGAATAAATTAAAAATGGTATAAATAAGCCTATGTTAATTATTTAAGAATGGAAAATGACATCCATTAAAGGAATATGAACATAAAGGAGGAATATTTATGACAAAAGGCAATATATTGGTTAAGTTTCAATTTCTAGAATCACGTCAATTAAATTTTTTACCATAGGGAATGGAATTGAGGAAGAACATTTTAAACCCAAAAAATAACCATATAAGAATATTTTTTTTGGTTTTTAGAGATACAATTCACATAATTTATCCCCATATAGAAAATCATCTGTAACATTGTCGATTTAAAAATAATATGAGAAGGAATCCCTTACCCTTTTCTCCTAACTTTCATGAAAAGTATTTAAAATAATGTATTATAAAAACAATAATCTTAAAATATTATTTTATTACCTTACTCACAACTATTAAAATTTATATTATTCAATTATAATCATTCACTACACTCGTATTAGTAAGTTAATGATTCTATTCGTTATCAGATGTTAGTAATTCTAATTGTTTTTCACACGTTTTTTAATAGTGATGTTAAACCCCTTACATTGATACAATGTTCATCATTAATATATTATATAATATATTTAAATAATTATTTTTCATTGATATATTTATACCAATTTTTATTTTATAGAATCTATGGGAATGGTTTGTGAGAACATGAAACATGATGAATATTTTTTAGGTAACTTACCAATATTAATGAATTATTTATCATGATCACTAAATTTTATGTAATAATTTTATATATATATTCATGAAACATATTGCTAATTAATATAATATACATTAATATATTATATTTTAAAACCATCCATGAATTTTGGTGATGAAAAATGGAACATGGCATCCATAGAGGTGGTATTCCACATGTAACACAAGAGACATTTTATTCCATAGAATAGAAGGAAGGTAGAAAATAATTTATCTTTTGAGAATATTAATAATGTTAAAAATATCATATTTATTCACTAAATATATAATTTTAACTATCCACGAATGGTGGTTATGAAAAATTAAGTACGCCATTCATGGTGGCACTAGTTTGCATGTACGCATGGATGTTGTTTTCACTTTTCTAAGGAGAAGGAAGAAATGTAAATAATTATTTTACCAAAAATATAATAACATTAAATATAAAAATTATATTTATTTAATTATGTTAATATTATTTGAATAGGTTTGGAGGAGGATGAAGGAGAAAGATGTAGAAAATAATGTTAGAGAGTTGGTGATTCTCACGCTAAGAGTTTGAATCTTCTCTTGAAAGACCCTTCAGAAATGGAGAAGTTAGGATTTCTTCTTGGATTAAGGGTTTGAAAAAATAGTATAGGGATAAAGTTTAAGTAAAATGGGTATAGTTTTAAGATTAATTTCAATTTTTGGATGTAAGTATATAAGTGGTGGAAGTTTCCTCTTATAAATAAGGCGAGTGACATTTTTTTGTAATAATATAAAAGGAAAAGTTAATATCTCATTGTTAGGTGGATCCAAATATGGAAAATAATGTAGTGTAGCAGTGTATAGGTCTAAAAAATCATTAAAAAACATTTTTAGATATGGTTATATTTATTTTATTCTTTTTTATTTACTTTTTACATTTTATCCAAATTAACTTTTACTTAGGTAATACTATTTAGCCTTTGGTAGCTAGTTTCTATAACTAAAAATATAATTAACCATATTAAATAATTTTCAAATTATGACTCTGAATATTAATTTTTTTCATAATATTAAGTTTTTAAAATTGATAAAAAATAATTATGAAATAATGATGTGTTATTGTATAAAAATAGTTTTTAGAAAGATATAACTTTAGGATCCAAAATGTCAAATATAAGATTGTAAATTAAACATAAGATTTTTAAACTAATAATTTTACTTATTAAATAAAAATTTAATTATAAAAAATATATTATAAATTTTTAAGTCATGTTTATCCACAAATTAGGTTATAAAATTCACAATATTTATTAAACTGATATTTCAATATTTACATAAAAATAATATTTTCAGAAAAATTCCAAAAATTCATCCCATGATAACATTGTTACACTGAATTAAAAATTTATTTTAATTTTTAAATTATAATTATAATTTTATTTAAATTTATCTTTTAAATGAAACTTAAAAAACATAAAAAAACTTATTCTTTAAGAAAAATTGTTTTCTTTATGCATAAATACTTAAAGTAGTACTTCTTATAATTAATTAATTATTCTTAATAATTATGAATTTTTAAATTGTATTGTAATGTGTTTTATTTTTGTAATGTAATAAATAATTATTTAAATAATTTCATTATTTTATTCATTTAAAGCTATTGAACACGTAAAATTTATTAAAGAGATATATATTCTATAAACTTGGGGTGTTACATTCTACCCACATTATAAGAATTTCACCCTTGAAATTAAATTATTATAATGGAAATGGATGAGAATACTTTTCCTTCATTACATCATAAATTTACCACTTAGATTCCTCAAATTTATAGTTTCACAACAAAAACAATGACCATGTGAGTGGTCTTATACCATAATACATTATCTCTTCGATCGAGAATCTCCACAAGTTATTCCTCATAAGAAAGAGCATGTACCATTTGTAAAACCACCAAGTTGAACACATATAAAGGATCTTGTATGAAATTATTTTGAAGATATATATATATATCACATCATGAACTTGATAGAGGTTCCCTAGATGCACCAAGATATAGTCTACCATCTCAATATGAAGAAGAATATCAAAGGGACTTATATATCTTGGTCTCAACACAGCTTTCTTCCAAATCTCAAATATTTATTCCAATGGGATATTTATAGAAATAAATTATCTCGAACATCAAACTATAAATATCTATGATTATTTTCAAAATAACTATTTTTTTAACTCTGATATTTCTGGATTCTCTACAAAATGAATTTATATTTCTCCACCATTCCCTAAAAGGGATTTGGACCCAATACCTTTTGTACACCAGCTTTATCCTAGAATTTGGAGTTATTCAATTTATTCCATAGAGTTACTAATAGGGATCCATTTTTATTCTTTAGTGAAACCTATTTTTGTAAAAAAACTCAACAAGAGGAATGTAACACAGCGATATTTTGTTAAATATTTTTTTCAAATAAATTTAATCTTTTTTATATTTTGCATTTCATAATATACTGAATATTGATTTTGTTATACAAAAAAACACTATGTTTGGATTTAGTTATATGAAACACCAAGTTAATGTTGAACTATATAAAACACTTAAATTTTTTTTATATACAAATCACTATTATTGTCTAGTGTTACACAGAATGCCAAGTTATTTTTCTGACATGAATTACATGTATGACTGAGTTTTACTGAACAATAGTATATTATGAAAATATTATCAGTTAATAAAATAATATATAACCTAGAAATTAAATTAGGGATTATGAATAATATTAGATAACTTATAATAATATAAGGTTTATAATATGAATTCATTGGTTACAAATTTATTAGAAATGAAAATATATACCAATTGATTATAATGGAAATACTTTAATTTTTATGAACCTAAAGTCATTTTGTCCTAATAAATTAAATTAATTACTATTATTAAATGATATTAATGAAATATATATGTTATATATTCATTTAATTTTTTTTTATATTCATAAAATAGATTTTATAAGCGTAATATAATAACAAACTCAATTTAATTCATAAAACCCTATATTTCTCAAAAGGGAAATTTTATCACCTTTTAATAGAGAACCCATTTTAAATATAATTTTTTGAGAATTTTATAATTTTTATTTGGAATAATAAAAATTTTATTTTACATTTTGATATCAAAATTTAATTTGGTTTAATTTTTGGTATTTTTCTGATAAGTTTCATATTTTGATAAATTGTAAAAAATAATGAATTTTAATTGAAAACAGGTTTTTCATAGAAATAATTTGTAGTGTTTAATTATATATTATATTGGTTTTTAAGAATAATTATAAAAAAAATTATAATTTAATCCAATTTTTGTAATTTTTATCTATTTCACATTGAATTTGGATATAAAACCATGTCAATCTTTTGGACGTTTTCACTTTAAAAAACATGTTTTCTCGTTTTGTCAATGAGATTAATTTTAAATTAAATTTATAATTTTATGTGTTTTGAATTATGAAAAATTGATTTTATATTTTTAATAATAAATTCCAAATTTATTAAATATATCCCTTTTATTTTTGGATAATATGAATAGTATCTTTTGTAATTTTCATTGCTACACTTAAGGGTAAATTAGGTAATTAAGGGTAGAAATAATGATATATATATTTTAAAAATAGTTTAGAATTACCCAAATGTTAATGGAAGATTTTAATACTAAACATAACACATAAATATTGAAATTTATTAATTTAATGAACCATTTTTATGGAAAATAACATAAATATTATTAATCTCAATGGGAGTGACAAAATGTCACACTCTTACTTTTAATAACTATAATATTTTTAATTTGGGTCTAAATTGAAGATATGCTCGACTATATATGTTATTCTAAAAGGTAAATTTTATATATAAATATTATCAATTTATTTTAAATTTTCATTTAAGAAATATTTATCATAAATAATTACTAAATGATGATGTAATAATTATTAAATTAAAGAAACAATCAATTAAATGATATTATAAATATTAAAATAAATATAATTTGAATTAATTACGATGATAAAATAATTTTTTGGGTTAAAAATAATGTTAGGGGTGTATTAAGTGGATTTTTTGAAGTAATCTATCTGTATTTATTTTATTAATGACAATGTTATGAATAGTGTCAAAATTGACACTTTTGATGTTTTATGAAAATAATATTGTATAAAATTATTTGAAAATCATAAAAATATTAAATAAATAAAGGGGGTGATATATGGTCTAAATTATATAAAATTTTATATTTATTTCCAATTTTAAAATTTATATTTAAAATTCACAACCTATTAATATTAAAAACCTTTTTACCATAGATAAAATTAAAATGGATTTAGTAAGGGTTAATAAAAAATATAAGATTTAAAACAATATAAAAACTTGTCTCAAATATTTTTATTATTATATTAAAACCTTAAAATATATAATATTTTAATTAATGATATTTTTGAGTTATTTTTATTGAGATTGATTTTATTATAAATTAATCTTTTGAGAAATTAAAAAAGTGCCCCTCCCCTCTCTTATAAAAGGAAACCTCTCATTCTCTTCTCTTCACACTTCATACCCTATTTATATAACAAAAATATATCTAAATCTCATCCAAACATCCCAAAATTCATTTTATAAGGTATATTTTTTTCATAAAGCCAACCAATGGATTCCTTTTGTGAAAATAAAAAGGAGATGCCTAAAGAAGAGGTAACATTCATTAACAAACATTTTTGTTTTATTTATTCCTTAAAACACTTAGATTATTTTCATTTCATGCCTATATGATAACATAAGTATCCTAAATGTACTATGACTTTTTTATATTAATTTTTATATCTAGACTCACTCACACATTTTTCTAATGGGCAACGAACTAACTGTTCTTTTGTATGGAGAATTACCGCCTCACGAAACGATGTTGTTCATTTTTCCTTTAACACCTCACATGGTTGAGAATTATGATGTAAAATATATTATCACAAGATATTTATAATATTAATTAAGTACTTATACTTTTTTAATTTCTATATAACTACAATAATGATTTAATGTTTTTCTAAATATGATAAATTTATTTGTGGACGTCTTGACTACCAACTCCCCAAAGTGATGTGATTCATTAACACTCTACATTGAATGTAATAATGATGATTTTAGAAAACATTTATGATATATATAACATAAAAATTATACTAGAATTAATATATATATATACATATCTATGTCATTTACATTCTTTTTTCAAAATGATAATTAGATGAAAACATCATTCATGCATACATACGATTTTATGTCTCCATGAATAGTTAATTCCATTACATATTTATATTATTTATAGTTTATTATAAATATTTATATAATTAAAATATATTATATTTATATCGTCTTTTATATCTTAGAAATATTTAAATCATGATCTATGTAAAAGGACCAAGAATAACAAGTCAAAACAATCAGATATTACCTGAAACGTAACACTAACATGGAATGGTTAATAAAAGGTTAATATAAGGTCCTAAGTAAATATTATATGGTATTATGTAATATAATATGGTTCTATAACAAATTTATAAAAAACATATATTTATTATATTGGAGTTTTGAATGAATATGAATAGAGACAAGATATAAGGTAAGAGATTTTTGTCTCAATTTTATTTATATGAGACACATGCCATATAAATTACTTGTTTCATCTGTGTGGTATGTATAATTACCATAAATTACTTTTATGAGACTTATTTTTAATATTTATGGGTACTTATAGATCCATTTTATGATATCCCTTTGGGGTTTACAGTTCAGATGTTACAGAACCTGTAAGGGAATTTTGTTTCAATTTTTCTTCTTTGTGAAACATGTTATGTTATGCACCTATATTATTTTTCGTGGTGTATATACTTCTATTTGAAATTTATTATCATGAATTTTTTTATTTTAATGACATTATATGTTTCATGTAATTTTATTCTATCTTTAGTAGGAAATGTTTTCTCCTTCAAGGCAATGTTTTCTAAAAATGATTAAGAGTGTTTTAAATGATATTTTATGAATTATCTAAGAAAAAAAATTCCAAGGTTATTTAAATTGGTTTTAAATTATTCCATTATATGTTTTAAAGGTTATATTTAATTAATAATGTTTTCTAAATATTTTATGGTTTTAAAAGTAATTTTCAAAATGGAAATGATAATTTCTTCAAGAGTTATTCCAAGTGATCTTTCAAAATAATATTTTGTATAAGACAATGTTATTTGATGAAATTTATGTGTCACAGGGGATATAATCTGATAATACAATTATTATTCTTTCCATTGATGTTTTATGTTAATGATCAAATGATATTTATGAAACCTATTTCTTTTCCATGTTTTATGTTATGACGAAGTGTTTATGAAACACATTTATTTAAGTAAGTTTTGATATGATTTATATTCTTTTGGAAAATATATTTATGTATTTAATTCTGTAAATGGTGGGACCTATATATACCTCCAATTCATTGGGTAAATAAATATATCTTACAAGATAATTATGGGAGTCAAGTCAACGGGTTTGATCCATGATGTAAGATGGGGAAACAAGATCCACATAGGAAGATAGGGAAATCTGATACCTTATAAGGAAACGATTGTGACCGGGGATGGTAGTATATACCTACTAGTAGGTGTAGTCCCAATGGGGTGTCCTATTAAGATTTATAAATGTTCCTTGACTTATAGGGAATGATATTATATATTTATGTGTCTGCTAAAAATTTCTTATATTATTCCATGTTATGATTTCATGGATTATTCTCTTGATTACATTATGATTCATGTCTTATGAACTACCAATATTTATTCCATGATTAATTTTTATGATATTTGATATGTAGGGTATTTTCATATAATGTTCTGATCATGTTATCATACCCTTATGCTCATATTTATGCTTATGTATCTTCCTTGTTTACCCTTAAGGGGAATATGATGTCACCCTTTTTATTATGTTTTCTTCTTAACATTTTATAAATAAAGGTTTTAGGTAGAGATAATAAATGGTAATAAATTTTTAGTAAACATTGATGTTCTGTTTTCAAGACTATAAGTTTTTGTTCCAAGTTTCAGAAGGCACAAAACTATTGTGGTATTTATGTGTCTATTGGTGGAATGAGTTATGTATTCTTAATAAATTATGAAATTTTAATGTATAAAAATTGAGGGTAATTATATTTGGTATTAGAGAAAAACTTTAACCAACATTTGGAAAATCAGATGAGAAAATTTTAGTGATATCCCTAGGGATATTTCTAAAGATATTTCTTGGGATGTCTTTAAGGATAAGTCTAAGTATAGGTTACAATCCTATAGTTTTTTTAATAATCATAAATAATCCATATTAAACCTAAGGTGTCATAGATTGAAATATTATAAGTAATTGTCCTTGATTATATGGTTATACCTATATTATTATTATTTTTCACACTATGATTTTAATTTTATTCGATTGATAGAACTCGAAGGAACCATGTTAATGATTAATGTGTTGAAAAATATAATGATTGACCTCTCGAGAAACTGAATGTTATGGGGGAATTAATGAAAAATATTTTTGATATGCTCACACAACATTCTCAAGTTAGGAATCATGATAGACTACCGAATCAAAAAATAATGCAACAAAATTCTATTGAGTCCTTCATGAGGCAGTGTCCACCTTCTTTTACTAATTCTTCTGATCCACTAGTGGATGATGAATATATCAATACCACTAAAATGATATTTTCATTTCTTTAATGTTTATAACATGGGAAATTAATTTTGGATGTCTATCATTAGGAAGGTGAAACTGATCAATGGTGGAATCTTGTTAATAATATGAGGCAACAGGATGAAATTAACTTCATTGAATGGGATGAGTGCAATAAATTATTTTTCAATAAGTACTTTCCTTGTATTCTTCATATGAAAATGGAAAGTTGAATTCCTTGAGTTAATGAAAAGGGAAAATGAATCTATTAAAACCAATGGGAAAATTTTATAATACTTTTGAGGAACACTTCTGGAATTATCGTATAATCTAAAAGTAAGGTTGATATATTTTTTGTGTCTTAAACAAAGTATCCCAAGGCCATTAGATATAATTGAATTTAGTAGTTATGAATAAATCTTCTAATGTGACATTAACTTGGAAATGGAGTTTGTAGTTACGTATCAATATCACAGTTTTTATAAGAAAAGGAAGAAAGAGTTTAAATTAAAATTTAAAAATCATTCAGAGAAGAAGATGAGTTTTCCTTTATGTGAAAATTTTAGGAAAAAGCATGGTGGAGAATGTCATAAGGGGATTGTTAAAATTTTCATGTGTGGAAAGGTAGGTCATCTAGAAATAGAATTCTGAAGTAATGGGAATAAGTTAGTTGGTTATGAGAATAAAGATAATGATACATACAATGAATAGCCCACACTTCAATGATTCAGGTGTATGGAAAATAGGAATTATGATAATCAATGCCCAAATCCAAAGGATAATGATGACGATCATCATAAGTAACCTATTAAATATAAAGAAAAAAGGAAATATCATGTAATCAATATTGGAAATGTGGCGTATGACTATGAAGTGGTGTAATGATTGAGTATTTATGTAATGGAATTCTAGAATAATGTTGTAGAAGTAATTTTATAGTATTATATTGTAATGAAATATCTATGTATTGGTCCATTGTAGTTTTCGCATAATTATTTAAGAGCATACGCTGAATGGTACTGGTAAATATGAAAATTGATTGAGGTAATAATATGATATTTTTAGAAAACATATGATTTAGGGAATGATAACCCATAATATATGTAAGATTTTGAGATAATTATATTTGGATAAAGACATATTGGATATGAATAAGTAAATTGGATGGTACTAATTTCCTTGGAACTGATTAAGGGTTAGTTGAAAAGTGGTTTGTGCTATCATGGATGAAGTTTAAAACTTTTTGGACTCAATGAATTATCCAATAAACTATAGAATAAGGAAACCTTAATGTTTTCAATAATAATTTATGAAAATTTAGGTTATTACCATGTCTAAAGAGAATACTCGATGAAGGTATTCATATGTTCAGAATGTGAAACCCAAGAAAAACCTTTTGATATATGAGGGATAAATATTAATATGATTAATTGAACTTCATTAAAATGTTTTGGACTTTCAACTTTTTGAAGGTTTATAAGGATAACCATTTTTGGAATGGTTTTAGTTAAACTTCAGTTATGATTTTTAGATATTAATGTATTATCTCACCATAGGGGATTTATACATATTGGATAACTTGTGATAACATTTAATTTGTGATTGCAACATATGAAATGACCAATCATTATATTTATGGATCTTAGGATCCACTAACACTTTATGAATAATAAATTCACCTTCATTTCTTATAATAATAAATGAAATGGAAATAGATCAAGGTACAATAAAGGGTGGGAATGTCCAAAAATAAATTATGTATATATTCTTATAAAGATTATTAAACTTTAGGAAAAAGTGTATTGAAATAAAATATTGTCATTTTGTCATCATTTTTTACGATATCAATGTCCTTTTCAATCCTCTCTGGCTTATGTATTTGTGATTGTTAACTTTTTACTAACCATGTTCTCTATCACTCTCTATCAGAACCTGATAGTTTGTTTTATCTTATATGTCAATGTTTTAATTTGGAACCCATGTTCTCCTATGTGGAAACCAAGTTATGAGTTAGTTTGGGTAACTACTAATTTTCCATGTTTCCATTTTTAAAGGAAGTTTTAGTATTCATTTTTTTATAGCAGTTATTATCAAAGGAACTTCCATGTATTAAACATTTGATAAAAAACATAAATTTTGAGGAGGAAATTATTTTTGTAGGGGGTAAAATGTTACACCCAAATATTTTTTGAAATATATTTTTCAAATTATTTTAATTTTTTTTATTGTTTTCATTTCACACATTACTGAATATAGATTATGTTATACAAAAAAACACTATGTTTGGCTTGTGTTATATGCAACACCAAGTCAAGATTGTGATACAAGATAATAATTATATTGGTTTTCTATATATGAAACACTGTTCTTGGTTTGTTTTACACACAATATTGAGTTTTTTGATAGCTTTCATTATAAGCAGGACTGAATTTTACCAAAAAATAGTATATTATTAAATTATTATTATTTAATATAATAAGATACAACCTATATGTTAAATTAGAAGTTATGAATAATATTAAATAACTTATGAAAATATAATGTTTATAATATTAATTCTTTATTTATAGAATAATTATAAATGAAAATATATACCAATTGACTATAAAGAAAATATTTTTGTTTTTATCGTTCCAAAGTAGTTTTGCCTTAATAAATTAAATTAATTAAAATTAGTTAATTATATTATTGAATGATATATTTTATATATTCAATAAAAAATTTTATAGTCATTAAAAATATTTTATTGGAATAATATAAGAACAAACCCAATTTTATACATAAAACCATATATTTTTCAAAATGGTAATTTCATCACCTTTTCTTGGTGAGAAATTTTAAAAAACATTTTTAAAAATTTAAGAATTTTATATAAAAAAAGAAACATTTTTTTAAAATTGGTATATAAAAATTTACTTTGGTTTAATTTTTATTATTTTTATGAAAAGTATCATGTTTTTATGAATAGTGAGGAATACTGAGTTTTAATTAAAAACAACTTTTTCATAGATAGAATTTATAGTGTTTAATTTATAGTGTTTTATTTTTTAAAAGTAAAATAGGATTATATTTTTATAATTTAATCCAATTTAGGTCATTAGAATCAACTTCACATTGAATTTGGATATATAAACATGTCAATCTTTTGGATGTTTTCCCTTTAAAAAACACATTTTCTCGTCCCTTAAACGAGACTAATTATAAATTAATTTTAGAAATTTATGTGTTTCAAATTATGAAAATTTGGTTTAATATTTTTAATCATAAGGTAAATATTTATTTAATAGGCCCATTTTATTTTTAGACAATATGAATAGTAACTTTAGTAATTTTTATTACCCCGATTATGGGTAAATTAAGTAATTAAAGGTGGAAATAAAATTTTAAATATTATAAAAATACCCTAAAAATTTCCCAATGGTTTATTTATGAATTTAATTAAACTCTTAATTCATAATTATTTAAATAAAATACTTTATTGTACAATTTTTCAATAAAATTCCTTATATATTATTAAATTTAAAGGGAGTGAAATAATGTCATATCATTACATTTAATATCTATAATATTTTTAAAATTTAGTTAAATATAATTATTGTAATAATATATATATTATTATGAAATATAAAATATTCATCTACATCATTGAAATTTATATTTTTTTATTGAAGAAATAATTATCAAAAAATACTGAAAAATTAACGATGTTACAATTTTTCATTTAATGAAACAACAAATTAAATGATATTAGAAATATTAAAACAAATATAATATGAATTAATTAAGGTGATAAAGGGATTTTTATAGTTATTATTACATTTTAGGGGTGTATCATGAGAATTATTTAAGTAATCTTTCTGTATTTATTTTCTTTTAAAGTCACTATTATTAATAGTGTCAAAATTGACACGTATGATATTTTATGAAAAAATATATTTATAAAATTATTTAAAAAACATACAAATATTAAATAAGGTCAAGGGTTTTAGATATTTTCTAAAATATCTTTAATTTTTCATTTATGGACTAATTTAAACTTTATATGTAATAACTACTTCCTTTAAATATTAAAAACCATGTTACCATAGTTAAAATTAAAAATGGATTAACTAAGGGTTAATCAAAATGATAAGTTTTAAAATAATATAAAATTTGTCTAAAATATATTTTATTGTTATATTGGAGCATTATCATATATTGGATTCAAATAAATGTCATTTTTTAGGTATTTTAATTGATATTTATTTTATTATTTATTAATCTTTTGAGAAATTCCAAAAGTACCCCTCTTCTCTCTTACTAAAGGGGACCTCTCCTTATATTCTCTTCACACTTAAGACTCTATGTTTTTCTTCCAATGTCTATATAATAATCCTAAAAACATCCCTTATTTAATCATAGAATCCATACTTTGGTAATGAATCCAACCAATGGAGTACTTTTGGGAAAACCAAAACGAGATACCCAACGAAGAGGTAACATTTGTCAATAAACATTTTTGATTTACTTCCTTAAACCCCTTAAATTGTATTTATTTAATGTTTATATAATATCTTCAGTATACTAAATATACTAGTATTTTGATACATTAATGGTTTTACCTACACTCACATACACTCCCATCTAATGGGTAACAAGCTTATCGTTCTATTGTACGCTGAACTACCTCCTCACAAAATGATATTGTTTGTTTTTTCTTTACCACCTCTCACGGTTAGGAATTATGATGGGAAATATATCATTAAATTATATATATTATTTATTTATTATTTATTAATTATTATATAACACATACCTTCATGCTTTCCAATTTTTGTAAATATGATATCTTCTTTTGTGGACGTGCGGACTACCGCCTCCTCAAAGTGATGCGATTCGTTCACACTCTACATGGAATGTATTAAGAATGGGTTAAGTAATTTTTTTTGATATATATAGAATAATACTTATACTATTATTAGTATATATAATTACACATACATACATACTTATATTTCATTTACTTACTTTTTTTCACAACAATAATTAAATGAAAAGAACATTCATGCGTACGTAGGACCTACCATCTCCATGGTCAGTGAATTCTATTCCATATTTATATTTTTTATAGTTTAATATTAATATTTATATTTTTAATATGTATATTATTTATATCATGTTTTATATTCAGAAAATATGTAAATCATTTTTTAAGTTAGAGGATCAATAATAACAAGTCAAAAGAAGAGGATTTTTTCTGGAACGTAACACTAACATAGAATGGTTAACAAATAGGTAAGAGAAGGTTCTAAGTAAATAATATATGGTATGATGCAATTGAATATGGTTTTTTAATATATTTATAATAAAATTATATTTATTATACAGGAGGTTTGAAAAAATATAAATAGTCAAGATATAAGGTAAGGGATTTTTGTCTCACCTTTATTTCTTTGAGACACATGCATTATATATTTTTTTGTATCTTAAATATATTTTATATAATACCAATAAATTATTTTTATGAGTATTATTATGAATATTTATTTGTGTTTACATATCCAATTTATGATATCTCTTTCATGGAGAATACAGTCCAAAATCTTCCATATCATTAATGAAATTTTGTCTCAATTTGACTTCTTTGAGACATGTTATGTTATTCACGTATATTTGTTTAAAAGGTGTATATAATTACACTTGACATGTTTTATCATGAATCCATTTATTTTTATGATATTATAAGTTTCATGTAATGTTATTCTATCTTTATTCAGAAATCATTGTTCCTTTAAAACCATTTTTTCTACAAATGTTTAAAAGTGTTTTAAATGATATTTTACGAATTTTCAAGGAAAAAGGATTTTTAAGTTGTTTAAAATGTTTTTTAAAGATCTATTATATGTTTTTGAGGTTATTTTCAATGAAAAAGTTTTTTAAATGTTTTGTGATTTAAAAATTTCTTTTCAAAATGGAATGGAAATTTTTCTTAGGAATTATTTCAAATGATATTTCAAAATCATTTTCCATCTAAGACCACATTATTTCATGATACTTATCTGTTAATGGGATGTGATACAATTATACCACAATTATTTTTTCTATTACTGGTTTTTGTTTACAATATAATGATATTTATGAAACCTATTTCTTTTCTAGGATTTATGTTATGATGAAGTGTTTATGAAACTCATTCCATTACATGGGTTATGAAATGGTTTTTGTTCTTGTGAAACACATATCTATGGTTTTCATTATGTGATATATGGGACCTATATCTCCCTTAAATTAATTGGGTAAATATTTATATCTCAATATAAAATTATATTAGTGAAGTTGATGGGCTTGATCGACAATGTAAGATGGGGAAACCAGATCCACTATGGGAATATGGAAAAAACCAATACCTTACAAGGAAAAGACCATGATTGGGGATAGTAGGGTGTCCCACATAGTATATGTAGTCCCCATAAAGTTCCTTGTTAAGATTTGGAAATGCAACTTTATATATAGGGAATGATATTTTATTTTTATGTGTCTAACACAAATTTCATGCCTTATTCCATGGTATGATTTCATTGATTATTCTCTTGATTCCCTTATTATTAATGTCTTAGGAACTATAAATATTTATTACAGGATTTATTTTTGTGATATTTGATATGAAGGGTCTGTTCTTATAATGTTATGATCAAATTATCATACCCTTATTACCATGTTTATGCTTATGAGCCACCATTGTTTACACTTACAGAGAATCTGAGATCACTATTTTTATTATGTTTTATTTTCCCTAGGTTTTAAATAAAGGTTTTATGTAGGGGTACTAAAGGGGAAGATCTTTATGGGAAAAATTGAATATCTTTCTCAAGACTGTAATTTTGTGTTCCATGTTTCCAAAGGAACTAAACTAATATTGTCTTTGGTTTTATATTTGTATAATGTGTTAAGGATTTTTCAAAAATGATGAAATGTTAATGTATGAAAAGTGATATTCATTATAAGAAAGTTGTCTGCCTAAACTACCTTTTAGATAAATAGAGCAAGATCTCAACATATATTATAGAGTTTGACTGATCCTCTTATACTAACCATCTATGTGAGGATGATATGAAGTGCTAATGTTTAACTCTTTATGAAATTTGTATTAAAGACTTATCAAAAATTTTGAGGTAAAACTAGGATCTTGATTGAATACAATTGATAGCGGAACCCCATAAAAATTTATCACTTCCTTAATGTATATCCAAATAATTTGGTTAAGAAATATATATTATCTGATAGAAATGAAATGCAATGACTTACTAAGAAGATGAAATACAACCCAAATGGAGTAACAACCTTTAGATGTTTTAAGAAGTATTATAGAGAAAACAATGGACATGTTTTTCCATTTCCATATAGGTATGGGTAATTATTTCATCATACCCATAGAATTATGATGTTATTTACTAATTTATTGACACACCAGGAATCAATATACATAATCCAAAATATCCCTCTAAATTTTTTCCCACAAAATTTTATATTTGTGATCTATAAAGATATTTTAACTTCTAGGATGGATTGAGAATGATAACACATGTCTTTATCCAACAACTCTTTATTCAATTATGATTTAATAGAGAAGAATATCTCATTATTGAATCTTATCCTTCTATCATGGTCATGGTTGAACTCCAGAACATTCATTACCTTCTTTTACAGTTCCACATCCTTCTTTCACACCTTCTTAATCTTCACAAGGATGAATGGTCCCCTTTACCTAAAAATATTAAGGTCCATACTATAAAAATATATAATTATTATATCTCTTTCAATCCGCATCATGGATAAGAAAGTAAGGTCTTTCTAACTCTGAGCACTAAGCACCATGTTCTCTTTTATATGGTGGTAATGTATTGAGTATTCATAATCCTTAATAAATAAAAACCATCCCCTTTGGAACATATTGAACAATTTGTTTGTAAATAAACAATTCAAGAATTTATGATTGTCATATATATCTCACCTTTAACCATAAAGATGATTCCACCATATCTTCAATGAAAAACTTATGACTTCCAGCTCCAAATGATGAGTTGTATAATTTTTCTCAAGAATATTAAATTAGTCTAAGGAATACACTAATAATATTTAATTATGTTTGATATCACATCCCATTTCCTTCTATGATGCATCCCCGTATATCAAAACCCATTCTCCATTATAGGTTAGTGTGAGAACTGGTGAACTGAACAGCCTTCTCATCAGCTCTTTGAAATTCTATTCACATTCATCCATCCAAAAGTACTTGGCTCCCTTTTTCACCGTCTTGGTTAGTTGATTTTGTATCTATGAAAAAAATCCCACAAAGAGTTAGTAGTAGCCAACCAATCCAAGAAAACATTAGATATAAACCACTATGGTTGGTCTAGGACATTGTTAAATAATCTTATTCTATAAATAATCCACTGATATACCCTCACCTATGATTATATGACACAATAGTGAGACTTTCTATAGCTATAATTCACATTTTCTATTTTTTCCCATATATTTTCTCCTTTATAAAGGCCTTTAACATAATTCTCATATGATATTCATACTCTCCCTTACTCTTATAACTCATGATAACATCATCTATAAATACTACCAAAAACTGATTAGGTAATCTATAAATTCTCTATTCATTAAACCCAAGAAGATAACAGAGGAATTGGTAAGTCCAAAATAAATCACTATAAATTAATAGTTTTTATACATTGTAGAAAAGGTTTCCTTGGGAATATCCTCCCTTTTTTACCCTTAATTGATGAGTTCTAAATTAAATTACAATATTTCAGTTGTTTTCAACTCCACATAGTTGATTAAAAAAGTCATCAATATAGGGTAGAATATACTTTTTCTTAACATTGATCTTGTTAAGTTCATAATAACCAATGAAAATATGTATTGACCCATATTTATTCTAAAATAAAATAATAGGTTCACCCCATGGTGACGCAATAGGGAATATAATCCCCTTTTCAAGATTTTCCTAGAGTTTCATCTTAAATTCTCTCTACATAATTGGGGCCATCATTTTAAGAATATTTGAAATAGGTATAGCACAATATATGATTTATATTGAAAAATCAACCTCACTGTTAAGGGTAAGACTTGAAAACTCTGGAAGAAATACCATGGATTATTCACAAACAATAATAATATATTCAATGTTGAGTTTCTCCTCATTCATTTGAGATAAATACCCCATATTAATAGGTAATAAGACCCATGTAATGGAAGTTATTTTACATGGAAGTTAATATTCATTAATATATTGATATATTATCATAGGTTTATTAGGGATATAAAATATAACATCACTTAATCAAAAATTAATATGTGATCTATATAGTGAGAGACAATACATACCCAAAATAACATCAAATCCAACTATAGAGAGAATGATAATATTTTTAAGAGTCATATTCCCACAAACTTATATCAGATAATAGTTATATAATTGAGAGGAATTCATCATACTATTATAATTTTTCACCAATAGTTTAATATCCAGTCATTAATGTTATGATGTGATGCCCTCAGAAAATTCTTCAGATATAAATGTGTGTGTAGAAATGGAATCAAACAATACATTTATAGTTTTAGAGTGGAAGATAAGTGTACCTTTGAAAAATTTATTCTCATGACACACTTAAATAGTTTTGATTTCATGTTCCTTCCCTTTTTTACTTTGGATTTGGATTTTATTGATGCCAATTTTCATCATTAAACCTTGTATTCCTGAATTAATTAATATAATATTTTTATCCTTTTTAATTATAGTAATTGAGTGTGGTTGGTTCATTCAGCAGATCTTTCTTCTCATCATTGATTGAATTATTTATATCCCCTTGAAAATCATTTTATATATGAATAACCATTACACCATTGAAAAATTTACTTTTTCCCTTAATGAAAATTCACTTATTCTTATTTTTAAAATTTTTGAATGATGAGAGATTAACTTTATTTCCTCCATGTGTTTTATTATTTTAACTCCCTTCAAAATCCATTTTTATCTTATTATCCCCAAAAAACATGATAATAATGAGTGTTTCTACACTATATTTCAACCATGAGAGAACATCAAATGATTTCATCATAGCTATCAAATTCAGGTATTCCCAATTTATTTTGGAGACTTGTTTTTAATCCTCTAAATAATCAATCAATTTTTCTTTCTAGTTTGATGATAAAACCATAAGCATACATTGCATGTTTTGTTAATATTTCTTCATAGGTACTAATAGTTTCATCATCATTTTTCAATAGTTATTATAATTATCTATTTATTTTAGTGAAAAGAGTTTTAGGAAAATAATAATTAAAAATATCATATCAATATCTTCCTAGTTCATAGAGTCAATTTATTCTTCTTTCCTCATACTCTTGATAATATTCCACTATTGGTCTTCTCCTCCTTCCAAAAAACAGACTGCAAAAAAACCTTCTCATGGTATAAGTACAAGAGAAATAAAAATATATTTTTTATATAATTGATCTATTGATCAATAATAATTGGATATGAGGACCCATTTAATGAGGGTGAACATTGTCACATAAAGGAATTGATAGTACATTTCTCCTTTCTTGGTGAAATTAGGAGATAGACATGGTTTAAATTATTATTTATATAATGATAATGTTTGGAGAACACTTTCATGATATTTTTCACCCTAAATCCCATCCCATTTGGTTTTAAATTAGGAAAAACACTAAATTTTTCATCACACACATTGTTAATTTATTTCTTCTTAGTTATAACTATTAACTAAAACAAAAAATATTAACGTGAGTATTAAATATCAATAATTAGTGTGATCAATCAGATGATAATGAAAATCATTACTAAAGTTTCTTAAATTATGGAACCATATTATCAACCGATAAAAATTTAGTTTTTAATCTAAAATATATTAAAATCCTTTATAATTGTTTATAAAGAGAATGTTAATTTAGAGAATCAAATCACAAAGGAGTGTCAAACTATATGTGACATTAGTCCTCTTTTTTATGCATCGAGTGACAATTGAGTTAATACCCAAACTTCATCTTGAAGTGTTACTACCCCTATATATATCTTTTTAGAGCCTTCATCCACATGTTTGTATCCATACAGGGTTTCCATTTCTTGGAAAACCACACAATATATACTTTACCCAAATTTTAAGATATTATCCTATACATTGAATTATTTTTATGGTTTTGACTAGGGTTTTCTAATATTAATCCACCAAAATAAAAAGACTAATATAAAAAACTATGTATACCCTATTATGATACTAATTGAGGTGACTTGAGTACCTCTTATATAAATATTACATCATTTTAGATGAATATCAGATACATCTCACAATAACACACACCCTAGAACTATAGTTGTTTAGTGTCATTAGAGACTAGATACATAATAAACTTATTTAAGAAAAATATTCAATTTTTATAGAAACATTCCTCTCACATGGTACCCTTATAGACTTATCTTTCTCAATACCTTTCTTTATAACCTATGTAAAATGAATCTTACGAAAGGGTGAGATCATATTCCCAATAAAGGTCAACATGGGAATTGAAATTTGAAGATTATATGTGTGAATATTGTAATAATAAGAGTATGAGAACATGATCATAACATATGAAATTTATACCCAATGAGTCCCATATCATAAATCATGGGTCATGGAATAATGATTTTTCATAACAAAATACACAAGTCATAAGTGAAAATAATCATCAATAATCAATCATGATCTATGAGAGAATATAATATGAATAAAAAATTAGTTTTTGGAATATGAATACACCCAAAAATAAATATCCTTATTCAAGGATAAATCCCAAGACCATCATAGTGGGTAGTGTCCCATAGTGAATTGGGTTTGATCCCTATTTCTATAATAATTATGGGATGAGCCCCATAATGGATTGGGTTTACTCCCCATTACTTTTCATTCCAAAAGGATAAATAAAGATCTATGTAACCACTAGGTGTGTGGGTGAATTATTGGTTTTCATTTTTAAGTTTTTATTATTTAAAAACAACCTCTATATTTTGTTAGAGATAATTGAGTCCCCTAAAAAACATATAAGAACACATACATGAATAGAATACTTAACAATTTTCACTACTTAATAATATTAGCTAATCATTGGAATGATCTTGAAAAAATAAGAGAACACACATCCACTAGAAAATAATCCTTTTTGGTTTACAAAAATTAAGGTATATGCATTACTTTCATAAAAATATATTAATTTTAGAGTGCATGTTATTCTTGTATAGATAATATGATAAAAAAAATATTTTCAACAATGAAATAAACCTTCACTAATATTATTTAACACATCATCACTGTGCTACTTTTATTTTTTTGACATTACTTTCTACAAGACAATTATTTATCTTCTATTGATTTTATAGCATATTTAATGCCTTTATCCAAACCATCTATATTTGATATTTCTCATCCATAACTTCAATTTCTAATACCCTTATGTTTGATACTTATTCATTTTATCCCTTCTTCACTGAGTAACTCATGTTTGCCACTAATCTTTCTAGTACCTATTTTTATGGTACATCTCTATCTAGCAACTCTCTTTCTGGTACCATGTGTCCGATGATTTGACAAAATTATATCTCAATCTTCACCGTCATCACCACATTTCTTCAACAAAAACTCACAAATCATCTAATCCCCTTTATATACATGTAGATTCTATAAAAAATAAATTTTAATCCTAAAATATAAATTTGAATTTCATGATCAAAATTTGAATTTCCTACAAGAGTATTTCTTTAGTTGAAACCCTTTAAAACCTTTGAAAAAATCGAAGTCAAAAAACATTATAAGAACATTCATAAAAGCTTTCCATCAATGATCTTAAAAAATTCTAGAAATATCACCTAGAATTATGGTTTTTATTTTATGACTATCGATGTATTGAACATACATCTCAGCATCGTTAAAATGTACGACTTTACAAAGACTTTATAAAGATCCTCAAACATTCAACTAATTCTTCATGTTAATAACTCCTCATACTGTAATGCATCATCTAGTAATCCTTTGTAATGATAAAATTTGTTAAGAACTTATTTTTCAAGATACCCTCTATCAGTTAGACTACATGTCTATCTATTCAACAATATTTACATGTTTACTATATATTATTAGATCCCAAAACTTATTACAGAGAATAAATTTCTATGAAATACTCAAAAGAATCACTTGGTTCTACTTCATGGATTTCCTTCTTTGTAAAAACTGAAATTTCAACCCTCCATCCAAAAAATTCACAATTTTTCTATAAACTACGAAAAATCTATCCAGTAAACCATTTTCGAAGTCCTCTTCTAAGAAGAATCTATCCATTGAACAAATAAATATTTCTCTATATTTCTATATCTGATTAACTCATAAATATTATTCATCCATTAGACTCTAAAACCTTTATATATATAATGAAAATTCACTTGATCAGGGCTTCACACTAAAATTAGTCTAGGAACATCAAGAATAAACTCAATTTGAACCATGAGAATTTATAGTAATATTGATTTTTGGTAATTTGAAGAAAAAATAATCATCTCCTAATTTTATTTATCCAAATAACTTAGTCTATTTACCCTAGTAATATCTTGAGGAAAATATTTTTTTATGCATTCCATCTGATCACCTCAGACTGATAGGGTTATTTTTCTATATCCAGAACACTCCATACAAAAAACATTATAAAGAAGTATCAACATTTTAATGATATTTATGAATTTATAATATACAGATACCTAATTTTCATACAACGATATTATATCTAAATAAATTAATATTCTTTACATTACATGATGATTAATGCCATAATTTTTTAGGTCTACTATCTTAAGAAACTTGGAAATATAAACAACTCGTTCATAAAATTTCTAAATCACCCCCCTGAGTTCTTTTTAACTAAAATCATTCTTATAAATATCATAATTTGTACCTTTATTCATAACCTAGTGAAATAAAACATAAGAAAAGGGCGATCTCAGATGATCAGTAAGGGTAAACAAGGAATATAAATGATCATATAAGGATAACATGAACATAAGGGTTTAATAACATGATCTTAACATTTTAATACCACTCCATATATATCGAAAATAATAATATTAAGTTATGGAATAAATGACAGTATTTTATAAGACATAAATCATAATGGAATCAAATAACATGAGCTATGAGAGCTTAAAATTAGCATAAGACATGGAATTGGGACAGACACATAAGAATAGAAAATAATTTACTTAGTAGTCAATGATATTTTCTAATACTATCATATTTTAATGGTTTAAATCCCAAAACCATCATAGTATTCATGGTTTACTATGTAGACTGTCACAGTGGACATACTCTCTTGCCGAACTAGGTCCACTCCCTATTCTCATCCTATTTATCTCATGAGATATCAATCGTTACCCAATGCATAGAACGCAGATATATGTCCCACCCCTAAAAAATTAAAATAATAAAAATGTGTGCCTCAATATCATAAAACAATCATTATATTAAATCCCATCAAAATTAATGGGTCTCATAAATATTTCATCATATCATAACCCATTGAAAAGAAATGGGTTTCATGAACATTTAGTATTTTAATCATAAACATAAACCATCCAGAGAAATAATAAGGTTTATATCCTTGTTTAATATCCCATTAAGGAATAATTAACATCAAAGGATATAATCTTATATGGAAAATTATCTTGAAATATTTTTTGGAAAAATTCTTGAGGAAAATAACCATTCCATTTTATAATCATTTCTTTTTGAGAAGTTGTGAAATTATAAAAAAAAGATTTCTATGAAAAGAACATTGTTAAATTTTAAAATAATATTCAAGTAAAAAAATATTCATGTTGGTGGGAAAATACATTCATTCCGTATAAGTTAAAAAACCCTCCTTCCATATTTGTGTTAGAAAAGTCACAAAGTAGCTCATTGAGAAAACGACAGGAAGATTCCTTTAAATATATTTTGTAAAAAGTAAAGACTGTGTAAAAATGACCTTAAAATATAAAATGATCATGTTAAAAATATTATCCAAAACATTATTTTTAAAATATTTATATAGAAGAAAATATTTCCAAATAGATACTTAAAACACAAATAACCTCAAATATTGATGAGATTGTGAATTAAATCCATTACCACCATTTATCCTTGCTCCAAAGGTAATATAATCTCCTAAATAATAATTTTAAATTTATTAAAATTATATATAATATTAATTTTAATAAATATAATATCATATATTATCCATTTATAACATTTCAATACCCTATTTTATCAATAATACCCTATTAAAATCGTCATTTTTGAGTGTTAACTATTTTGCTTATCATATGTATTCAGATCATTAGTTATAATACCTATAAATTTATATTGGTTACATAATATAAAGAATATTTATAATGATATAAATATCATATATATTCCTTATATACATATTTATAATCATCCATACAATTTAGATATATAAAAATGAATTACATTGTTCATGGAGATGGGAGATAGTACAAACGCATAAACACTGTTTTCATTTTTTGACAGATTGAAAGCAAGAAGGGTAATATTAATTCACCATTATAGTGTAATTAATAAATAATATAAATAATATATATTTATCAAATTATTATTTATTACCATATAATTAAAATATTAATGAAAAATGAATCACATCACTTCCCAGAGGTGGTAGTCCATACGCATGCATGATCATGTTATCATTTCCCAAAGGGCTGGATGGAAAGTAGTTAAATGGTATAATAAAATTAATGAAGTATAATTATTCCATAAATATAATATATAAACATTTAACACATTATAATACCTATCCATAAAAGATGGTTATGAAAAATGAATTGATTCTCTTAGTGGAGACGACAAACCCTACATACGCAATAATGATACTTTCACTTCTTGTTTAAGGAGAAAGAGGGTGTAAAATGATGTTTTAATAAAATTATTAAAATTTAATAAAATTTAGGATACATAAGTTATTATTTTATGATAAATACCATATATTTGGAGGAGGTAATGAATTTTAGAGAATAAAGTGACCGGTTAAGGTGATCACCTCTTCTTTGAAACAAATCCATCAGATATCTTATAAAGGGCCATTGGGTTTGTATTTTGGGAACAAATATACCCTAGAAGGTTTCTATGGAATTTTAGAAGGTAAATTGGTAGGTTTTTTGTCGATATTTAAGGATAAAATTAGTTTTAATATGTGAGAGAGAGGAACTCTTTTATAATTGTAGTGAGGGGCACTTTTAGAATTTCTCGAAAGATTAAATTATAATAAATTTAGTATCAATACCATATGCCTCAAAATGTCCATGGATTCTAATATATGGTAATATAAGGTCTTAATAAAATTAAACAAGGTAATTTGGACATGTTTTGGTGTAATTTTAGACTTTATCATTTTGATTAACCCTTAGTTATTTAATTTTAATAGTAATTATGGTGATAGATTTGTTAGTATTAAAGGGTTGTAATTTTTGCTTATGTGGTAAAAATTGGCTCATGAATGGAAAAATTATGATATTTTAGACCATATAATATAAAAATTGTTATATTTATATATTTTTATTATTTTTAAATTATTTAATAAAATATTATTTTGATAAAATATAAGTATTGTCAATGTTCAAATTATTCATTGAATTTAACATTACATATATAAAGTCAAATGGTAAATGAAAATATAATTATTTAAAATCTATCTAATATGTCACATAGATATATAAAATTCATGGGTCATATTAAATCATTAAAATTATATTACTTTTAATATCATTAATATCATTTATTATAGTTTTTTGTTAAATGGAGAGATATCGCATCAATGATGCATAAAAAATTAACGTCATTATATAATTACTAATTTTTTAAAAAAAATATTTTGAAAATAATTTTATTAAGATAAAAATAAACATATATATTCATTAATTACATACTTTTTTATCTATATGAACACATAATGGGCATTAAAAACAAAGGCAGCGACATTTTGTAAGTCTCTTGATTGAAATAATATATAAGCTATTTTCATGAAAAAGTGTCCATTAAACAACTACCTTTTAAGACTAAGGTGTCAAGGGTCGAATTAACATCATAAAAACAGAATTAGGTTGAAAAAATATTGCATTATCACTTATTTTTAATTTAGTTTAACCGATTAACCCATTACCAAGGTGATAAATTTTACCACGATTACTATTCATATTGGTAAAAAATAAAAGGACCAATTTACCAAATTTGAACCACATGATTCCAAATATGAAATCCATTTTATCAAATTCAATTTCTAAAATTACATGAATTTAATTTTAATATAATTCAAAAAATGTGACAAAAAACTATTTTTTGGAAAATAATACATATTAAGAATAAAACTGAATTTATCATTATCCTCTGGTTATAATAATATTTTCTGAATATTTAAAACATTTTATAAAAATAAAATAATTTTTATTTTTTATAAAACCATTAAAATATAGATATTAATTTTATTTATTAATAAAAATATATTGGGCACATAAAAACAAATTTTCCAAAAAATATTTGTTTTTCATTCATATGATTATTAGTTTCATTTATAATAAATTGATAACAAATTAATTAAATTTATTTATATATAACCATAAAATTTTCATTTTTTAGTTCTATTCATATGGAAAAATCTAATGTCTTGGCGATAGTTTCCATTTTAAATAATAATACTTTAATAGTATATTATGCTTTGTTAAAACTCAGTGTTTCACATAAGGCAAGTTATTGAAGAAATTATAATATTTGAGAAAAATCTATGTGTGTCACATTATACCCACCATAAAATGAATTTTACCCTCAAAATACATCACTTTGATACATACAAATGAGGATGATTCTACCTCATTAATTCCTCAGGTTCCAAAATAGCTTCCTCAAATTCGTGGTTTTGCCATAAAACTTTGACCCGACGAGTGGTTTTGTTTCATAGAACTTTCTATGTATGATCTAGAATTTATACTAATTGTTAATTATATGAAATATATTTATCTAGTGATATAACCTATGTGTTTAGTACATGTAAAATATTAGGTTTCAATTCCTTAAGAGAGATACATGGAATATATCATAAACTTGAGAGAGATTTAGTGGAGGGTCCTATCGATAGGCTGCCATCCTAATAAAATAAAGTATTTTTAAAGGTCCAATATACCTGTTACATATCTTTATCTTCTTTCCAAATATCATCACACTCTTCCTTGATGATATTCATAGGAATAATTTATCACCAACTTTAAACTCTAGATCTTTCTGATGACTGTTAATATAACTATTTTCTGTTAACTATTAGTTACTCCTATGTGATATTGAATGGTTTTGACCTCATCTTCCATTTCCTCACCTATATTAGGCCCCAATATCTTTATTTCATCAACTTCATTCTTGTATGTTAGAGTTACAAAATTCTTACCATAGAGGGATTCATACAGAACCATCTGAATATTGGAGTAAAATATATTATTTTAAGAAAATGACACTCAATGTAGGTGATCCAGAAAACATTTTAAATCTATAGAGACAACTCTAAAAATTTCTGCTATAGTTTAAATGTTCCTATCAGGATTAACATCTATTCAATGATTATAAGAAGTGATGATAATTAACTTTATATCAAGAGCCTAATAAAGACTTCACCAATGTTTTGAGATAATCCTTAGATCATGATCAGATAAAATTGATAGTGGTTCCCCATGCAATGTCATTAAGAAATACCTCTAGTTAGTTTTCAATCAAGTCTCAGAAATTCATTACCATATAATTTTGAAAGGTACATTGAGAATTTAAAATACTAAAAGGAATCCTTTGAGTGGAAAATTTACCAAAGAGACTTGTGGAATTGGTTGTGTCTTGGTCCTACAGAGAAAATGGAATCTAAAAAAATCTATAAAATCCACTGAGGAAGAAATAATGACCTCTCCTAGCTTCTCTCTCAAACATATAGTTCACATCGGGTACATGAAAATGGTATTTTCTAATTACATGGTTCAAATTAAAATTACATATTTACACTCCCCATATATTCAAAATTATTGTGGTCACATAATCATTGTTCTCTTTTTGAAAATTCATTTCACCAGTTTTCTTCAGGACAATTTGGATGGGACTCACCCATTGGGAGTATGAGATGGGGTAAATTATGATAGCTCCTAAAATATTTTATACCTCATTTTCTACAATTTCTAAGTGGTTTGGGATGATTTTTCTTTGGAGGTATCTAATTTGTTTGGATTAATATTCATGTAAAATCCTATGTATGATGGTGGTAGGAATAATCCCTTGTATATTCCCAAATCACTGTCTTATGGCCCCAGTATTTTGTTTTAGCATTTTTTGAAGTTATCACTCTTGGATATGATCTAAATTATTAGAGATTATCACAAACAGTTTATCATTTTTATTTGAAAATGAATATTTTAAGGTTGATTAAAACAAATTATATTATAGTTTAGGTGTAACACCCCAAGATTTCATAGTATGTTTTCTCTTTAAAGTAATTCAATAGCTTATGCTACACGTAACACCGAGTTCAAGTGCACTAAGACTTACCAAACTAGCCATTCAAAAATTGGTTATGAATAGTATTAACTAAATTTCTAATTTCATATACACAATATAATTTTATAATCCATATTATGTTTTTCTTAGACATAATATAAAAAAAATCTTTTTTTCTAATAAAAGAGGTATTTTTAAAAAAATGCAATTTTAACACCTTTTAATGGAGAACCCTTTTTAAAACCAATATTTGACACTTTTATATAATCAATTTAATTAAATTAAATTATTCCTTATAATAGGGACATAAAAATTTAGTTTGGATAATTTTTTGGTACTTTTCTGATAACTTGGATATTTTGGTGAATAGTGAAAAATACTAAATTTTAATTGAACACTACTTTTTTAATCAAAATAATTTATAGTGTTAAATTATGAATTTGAGTTTTTTAAAGAATAATTAGATTATTTTTTTATCATTTATTATAATTTAGGTCATTGGTAGTAATTTAACATTTAAAATATACAAAAACACATGTCAATCTTTTGATGGTTTTTACTTCTTAAAAACCTACTTTCTAGTTTTGGCAATGAGAATTAATTTTAAATTAATTAATGAAACTAATGTGTTTTTGATTAGGTAAAATAGACATCATTTTTGTATTCATAAATTCAAAATTAGCTTCGGGTGATTTTTTTGTGTTTTTTCTAAAAACAGTCAATTTTTGATGAATAGTGAAAAACACTGCGTTATTGTTTAAAACCGACTATTATTTAAAACATTATTATTATTATTATTTATGTTTATTTTAAAGTCAAAATATATACATAATAAAAATATTAGCACATTTTAATTCATTAGAGTTATTTTATAATATGATTAGACGTATACAAGTTTATTTAAATTTTTAACGTCTTTTACCCATCTTCTAGGCACATTTGCAAATTTGCATAATTTTTTTTTACCATTTCTATGAAATGTATTTCATAAATAAGAGTTAAATGGTTGAAATCAATAAGTAATATTTGGTTCAATAGGATGAAAATAGTTTTTGGTGAATAGTAACTTTTGAATTTTATTTACCACGATTAAAAGTAAATAGGGTAATTAAAGGTAATAATAATATTATAATTACCCTAAGACATATCCTAATTCTATTGTATAAGTGTATTTAAACCATAATCAACCTTATGAAATAAATATGATCCTTTTGGTCCACTAGGATTAGATTAGGACATTTATTGTTATTTTATTTAATGAAGAGTTAAAAGTGTTTAATTCAATGTTTAATAACTAAACCATTTTTAATATAGGGTTACATATAATATAAATTAGACTATAAATATTCATTAGAAATATAAAATTATTTCCTACATCGTGGTATTTTATTTATAATTTTTAGACATTAAATAATTTAATTTATTTATGACACAATGATGATGCAGTAATTACCTTATTATTGAATGATTAAAATAATTGATATTATAAATACTAATATAATTTTAAATTGAGACTTTTGATGTATTCCATGAATTATCTAGGTTAACATGAAATGTTTTGTTTGATTAAATTAATTGATTTTGAAGAGATAAAGTTACAACTTTCACAAAACCCAAATACTAAATAGTGTCAAAATTGACATAAATGAGTTTTTAAAACAAATTCTATATTTTTAGTTGATATAATATTCCTAAAAATATAAGGTTCAACTAACGACTTAGATAAGTTTATATATATAAATAATGAACCACATGAGATTATATTCGATTTTTATAGTAATTTTATTAACCATTTATTAAAATAATACAAGAATACATGGTAAAAGTTAAACTATTTAACTAAGAGTTAAATCTGAATGATAAGGTTAATATAGTGACCTAAACATGTATAAAACCTATTGGTTGAGAGTTTTTCGACCCATTCCCATTTTAGCATCGAAATAAATCATTTTGGATCCATTATAAACCAAATATGATTGTATAATAAAATAATATTTCAAGCTTTTCCTAAAGCGACCATCACCTCTATTTTAAATGGGTACTTCCACTTCTCTTACTTTCACACCTCCAAATCCATTTTAATCAGTCAAACCTTGCAAAAATCTCCTCCCAATGACCCCCACATAATCCAAGAGTCCTTAAATTGATTAGAAACCAAATTAAGTAGCCCTTTTGATCAAATCAAAAGGAAGAACCCGACGAAGAGGTAATTACATCATCGCCTATTTTAATGTTCTTTTCTTCATCCACACCCTCTTTCTTTGCTTTTTCAATACTAAAATAATAATAAAATTACCTTATATATACATACATGTTATTATAAATATGATATAACCATATTAATTATTCTATCCATCCTATTAATGACAATGTAACCCTACACGCGTACGTATGACTTACTGTCTTCACATCATGGTGTAGTTTGTTATTCAACACTTCATTATTTGGATGAGTATAATAACTAGTATTATTGATGTAAATAATAAATATAGCATGTTAATGATTCTGTATATATAATAAACCATCCAATTACATATAATTTCACCATCAATAGATTTATATCATCACCCAATTACATATGATTTCACCGTCAATAGATTGATATCATCGCTCATGTGTACGTACGACTTATTGTCTCCACAACGCGATAAGATTCACTTTCACCATTAAATGATTATTAAAAATATATTTATTATTAATAAATATGTAATATATGAAATAATAATTCTATTTTAAATATAAATATATATATATATATTTACATATATCTCATTCACTTACTACCGTTCAATACGATATGAAAACCGAAACGGTGTTTTTGCGTACGTACGACCTTCCATCTCCATAAACAGTGTTTTCCATTTCATATAAAAATCTATTATGCATACTTATATTATTAATATAAATGATACAAAAATAATTTTTTATATTCGAGAATTAATTAAATCATGATATAAGTTATACAATCAAGAAGAACAAGTTAAAACACATATGATAAAGAAAGCAATTATTAATCAAACTGTTATTTTAACATAGAAATTATTGTTAAATAGGTAGTATAAATACCTAAATGATTCATTTATAATATAATAAATATGAATATGGTTCTTTTATAATTTAATATCATAATATGATCATTATACATTAGGTTAAATGTACCGTCAATCAAAGGAAAGTACAAGGTAGGGGACAATTCCTCAATCTCATTATTATTTGAGATTCTTTATGTATAAGTATTTACTAGGAAATTTTTATCATCCATATCTATGTTTCATAAAAATGTTTTCAAAATGAATATTTTAATGTTTTGTGGAAGGGACATTATATCAAGATCAGGATTTTAAATGATTTAGTGATTTATTTTTCTAAATACTTTTTATTAATGTTCATGTTTTAAAATTGATTTTAAGGATTTATTTATATGGACATTATTGGTTTGAAATGTCAATTCCATTTATAAGTTTCAAAGTTAAATGGGATTCTTTGACTCAAAAATCTCTTTTAAATGACTTCCTTTATAAATGAGTGACTTTTAAATGATTTCACAACAAGGTAAATTTCTCTTAAAGAGTTTTACTAATCATTTTCAACTATTTCAACATACTTTACAGGATGTTATTCTTAATTGAGGTTGATTTATTATAATACAAACTTTAATATTGTATAGAATGAGTTATGAAATTTTTTACTATGGATATGCTATTTTCATACCATTCATGGTTTATGGTTAAAGTATTGACATTTCAAATTCTAGTTTTAATATGAAAGTTTATGTTATGTTTCATTATTTTCATATGAGGAATGCATTGGACTTAGTAAGTAATGGGTAGATCCTGATGTAGATTCTCGATGCATCTGTAGGTCTCATGAGACAAACTACTGTCTTGGCACAAGGCCTTGAAAAACATTTTATTTGTAGTATTGGCACGGGGCCTTGACTATGTGGTTATGATGTCGGACATTATGCATTTCCTTGTTATGAAATTAGTTTTTACATGTGATTATTAGACTAGTAGAATATTCATGTGCATGTTTATAAGGTAATGTATGATTTATTTTGCCCATATTATATTCAAGTTTATGTTTAAAAGGTTGTCGTTTTTATTAAACATCTTTCCTTAAAAGTTTATAGCTTCTGCTAAATTATTTACCCTTATTGAACATCTTAGATCACCCATTTATTATGTTTTATTTTACCAGGATTCCAAGAAGTGTATTTTGATTGATATGTAGGGTTAATCTAGGGGAATAGTGGAGTTCTCAAAGGATATTTTATGTTTTGTTTTATGTTATAAACTTTAATGTAAATTTCTTTTTTGTAAACTATTTTCCAAGAATGCTTAACTGATCATTCCTTGTAATCATGCCAATGTATTAAAATAATGCAAGCTCCAGGCTTCTGGGTGTTACATTAGAGTTTTTTGTCAAATATGATATAAGTTCAGTGTTCTCCAGGTTAGCAACCTGTACATGCAAGGAAGAAATATTAGTAGTATATTTGAGAAACTAATCCAAATAACATTAATTAACTTATTCAGATTTTTCAACACTCAAAAATATATCCATATTATGATCATTTTAAAAAATAGATTTTTTAAGAAGGATTTGTGTTTCTAAAGATTCTGATAATCTGATTATGATATCAAACATTTTAATTTCTTCCATTTAAGAACAAGGCAATTCAAAATATTTTAATATTAAATAGATTGATCTTTATGTGGGTGTTTTAATGAGTCAAGAATAATGGGAGTGTTATTTACTTATTCATTATTCTATGTTTAGAATCTAGAAATTGAAAGGGGTTGTATAACCGTGTAATCTTACCAAGACATCATCAAGAACAACTATCTGGTAAGAAGTGGGTCGATTGGTGAGTTTCACAACCACTCAAGTGGGATTTAGGGTTTCCTTATATAAATAATAATAAATGGAATATAGAATACATTAATTGAATATAATAAATAAATAAATTCATTATAATAAATAAGAACTCCAACAATTATGAGAGTAGAGAAGATACATGGATATTATCATTTCTATGGGATTTATGGGGTAAAAAGTGAGATAAATATCATTACCTAATTATACATCTTCATTTCCTAAAAAAATACCTTCTCATAGTGCACACATATTTAATGAATTTTTTATATCATGGAATTTGTTAGATATTCTCCATGAGAAGTTTGTAGATCTCTATATTTTTAAAAACCTCCTAGATTCCTTATTGTAGTGATTCTTTAGTAGTTTTCTTGGGTGATTTTATCATTATAGGGAAAGGATGTTGGGGTTTATAAGGATATTTCATATTGTATTTTCCTTTGTGTTTCATTGATGGTTCCTTCACATATTCCTCCCTAGGATAATTGTCTTGGGCAGATTCACCATGTATATATTCCCACGAGCTTCAGCTTCAGTCTCTAGGGATGATTATTCACTATGTTGTACCTCTTTACCAATCTTTAATGTAATAAAACTAACATTTTCTTTGGGATTAGGAATTAGTTGAGTAGTAAGCTTACCTGATCCTTGATTTTCTATATTATTGAGGTTGGTCATGAGCTGGCTGAACTATCCTTTTAATTCCTTCTATAATTATTATGAGTGGAGAGAGTGTCCAATTGACTATATTGAGATTCTATTACTTGTATTGTCATGTCCTTCATGGAGGGATCATGATCGTTTCTTTGTTGGTAGCTTGTGGATGGTAGGAAAATTTGTCTTTGGAATTAAGGGGGTTGGAAAGGATATTAGGAGGTCTGTTGGAATGATGGTATTTGTGGCTATTGGATCCCAACTTAAAATTGGTTGGTGGATAATTATATAAATCCTTGGTTTCCATTTTGTTGATTCTAGAAAAAAAAATAGTATATGGAATCATATCTTTTAGTCCATCGAACTTTAGGTAATCCATCAGGTAAATTCTCATGATAATAGGAATGTTTGAATACCTAAGGGGTGTGGTGGGCAGTCTCTCTTGCACCTTGTATACAACTAGATACCTCACAAAAGATGTTAGTTAATATATCTTATTTCCTAGTAAAGTTTAGTTAGAACGTTTTACCTCATTTACAAATCTATTAGAAGTTATCATACCAAATTTTTGGTAATTTTTGGATATTATCTCATAATGTTATATAAATTTAATGAGAGACTTATCAATAATCGCTCCTCTTAATGGAGTTTTCAATAGGTTTTTTTATTATTATCCATAAATACATGGTAAAAGAATACCAAGAATTGATTTTTACCATATGTTTGATGTGAGAAGTATGTAGACAGTTTCTTGAACTTTTCCCAAAAATAACAGGGAGTTTCTTCATTTTATTATTTGATGCCATATATATCCTTTCTTAGTCAACCACTCCATCAAGAAGGGAATAATTTTTTTATGAAATCCCTTTGATTCTCTTCCGAAGAGGTGACTTATCCAGGTTATAGATTGTATATCCATTCCTTGGCTACCTCTTCAAAGGAGACGTGGAAATCCTTTTAGCTAATTTGTGCCTTAGTAATTCCTCTAGTTCTAAATCAATTCCATACTTTATTAAATACTCGGAATTTTTTTGATGTCTCTAGATGTTAATCCATGAAAATTAGGAAAAATTAATTTCATTAAACATTTATGTTCACAATTATTTTGGCCATTTAATTACAATTATCAGTTATTTATATTAAAATTTAGTACATATATATCCCTCAAAAAACTATTATCTTAAAGAATATTATCTTCCATTTTCACTATGTAATGAAACTCTCATGGAAGAAGAAATCGGGGAAGGAGAGTTAGCTAATGGAATGGAGATGAACTATCTTTCTTATTGTTTATAGATTTTTAGAGTAGATAGTACATTTCTCTCTATCTCATGATCAGAACAAATGATGTTAAAAGAAATGAATCTATTTATTAGAAATAATTTTAAAAACAATTAGAATTTATTAATGTGGGACTCAGGTTATATCTGAATATGAATGTTCGATAGATGTGTTTATATATTATTTAATGGGTTTGAATCTTTGTAAGTAGTTAATGTGATTGATTGATTTTAGTATTAGTTTAAAGAATAATGGTCTATAATTTTATCATTACCTCATTACCTTATTGAATCATTAATCAAACTATTCCCTAATCTTCTAATAATAAACAGATATCTCACTGCTTACACTTATCTGGTTATTTTAGTTTGGATAGAGAAATACATTCCTCATTGTATCCCCTAATCTTTCCTAGCCTAGAAATAATATATCTCTGATGAACCTCATATTATCCCAGTAATTTAAATCTCATGTGGTGGTTAAATACTAAGTGACTTGTGTGTTCAAGCCCAATAATAACAGTAGATGAAATCAAAATTAAACACTACAAGAAATCTTTTACTGATTAAACCATTAAAATACGTAGAGAACGTAATAGGAGAATTATCTAATCAGAATTCATCAAAAAAGGGTAATGGGTAAATTCTCATTTTAATGACAAGAATGGACTTGTGTTTCATCATCCAAGTTATTAAAAAAAGTAAACAAGAGAGGAAAGAAATATATGAAAGAATGAGTGATCCTAGAAACAAAATTTTTTAAATGTGCAGGAGAGATCTTACTCTCCTTTTCAATGAACTATTATACCTTTATAGAATAACACTTGTATAGTCTTGGATTACTTCTAAATGAACCACATGAGTAGAATGGGTATCTTTAACTTCTTTGGGTGAGTCTGATAATGTTCTCTTTTTTTAGTGTTAAGAATTATATTTTCTCTATTGGATGATTTCCATGTGTCCTATACCGAGGGTATTTATATAGGGATCAATGTATACTTACATAAAATTCTTAACATTTATGTAGCTTTCCCATAACCCATACATAGGTGAACATAAACCTTTATATAGGTGTACTGACTAAACTTACCTTCTTCAAGCTTTATATACGTCTCAGCTTTTTTATCCCAAGAACATTATACAACCCTGAAATGATATCCTTATGTTTGTGGAATACACCCTTATGTGGATCACCGCTACCCTTATTCATGTTCAATTAACTCTTACATAAGCAAGCCTCTTCTATGTTGGCAAATACCATCCTTATGCAACTCAATCATGACCTTTATACAAATGGCCAATACATTTACATGAGTTTATTTTACCCATATGTGGGTTCGTAATGTTCCTTATGCATGTGTTCTGATATGAAACTTTGATTAATGACCCTCACACTAGTGGACTACACATATATGCATTTATTCCCCTTGGAAATACTACCCTTAAGGTATTTCATGATGAACCTTATGCATGTTTCTTTCTACCCTTAGGAAAATATCACCTACAAAGAATGACTCACACAGATGCTTCCTCAATTGGTTTTCATTTGCCTTCTTCATAATAATATATATTTATGTTCATCTGTGATGAAATTAGTTTGGATCCGTGGGGTTCTCCATTTATCAAGTGTATCTGCCTCCTTTAGGAAAGGTATATTCATCAGTGGAACATTCTTATTTAATTGGGAGAGGAGGTAGTGGATGAGATACCAGTATCAAATGGGGAAGTAAAAATCTTTCTGATGGTATTAAGACAAGATATCATTGGAATGGTAGAAGGATGGGTGTCAAAAGTATGAATTTTCTTCTTATGTTATTATGGGGATTTTACTCTCACAATAGATGAACAATAGAAGTAACACGCTCTTTTAGAGGTATCATTGGAGCTCTAATATCTAATTAAACCTTTTATGGTACTTATTAATCCATTTTTTTATATCCCATGGTTTAGAGAAACTTATTGATAATTTTGAGAGGTTTTTGAAAATTTTGGAATCCCATGGGGCTGTGCATGATTTAAAAAAACCATGTGGTTTAGCCCAGAAAATTCTACACCTTGTTGTGAGGAACTAGAGGGAGGTTCATGTTTAGTTTATAACCATATTGCCTTTCCCCAGACCATGAATCCTTGGATAGTGAGGGTTTCATGGCTGGATCATGGTTAAACTAATAGTGCGTCTAAGCCATGCACCATTTTCAGAAGTATAGGGATAACACACAGTTGGGTACATGGTTAGTATTATCCATATGGCCTCCCCAAACAAACATGTTGATGGGTTTTTAAAGCCCTAAAAATTATAATTATAATCTAAAAACCCTCATTATAACTACTAATCACCCACATTATATCCAAATTGGACCCTTTGGCTTTTGGACGCTCTAAAGAGACAAATTAACCACTCAAACCTCTCTTATTCTCTGATCAAAGCACTAATGGATGTGTTCAATCTCTCTATAGTAAGTGAAAATTATCTCATATGGAATCCTATATTTTCCCTTCTATCATATTTTGAGACGGGTTAATTTCAAATTCTTTGGTGTATCTAACCTTTATTTGAGAGATTATGATTCTTGGGATTCCTTCTTGATCTTCATCCCCATTCTATTCTCATTGGTACTTTTCATTTTTATGATTGATCAGTATATATCATAATAAAGTTAAGTTGTTCCATAATTATTTTCCATTATTATAATCCTTTTATATATATATTTATCATAAAATAGTTTTGAATTTATTTTTAAACCTAGATTTTATTCTTTTAAAAGGAATATATCTATGAAAAAGTACCATTTTTCAAAGGATTTTATGAACTCAATGAATTTTTATAGTTTATGGATTTAATTGATAAATGAATTGATGAAATTATTTTATTATTTATAATTCATAAGATGGATTTAATGGATTTTTTTTTCAAAATACCTGAAATTGATGAAAACCAAGATTTGGTTCAAAAAATGAAAAGGCATGTTTAAAATTGAGAACATATAAACTAAATTTTGAATGATGAATTGATTTTAAATGAATTATTTTCCCATGATTGTTTGATTAACTAATAAACATGTGAGCCTGGGTAGTTTTTGGGTGAGTAAGAGAAGCACACTATGACTCTGACTCCCCTGAAATGGTTTGACTATGTAAAGTATAACAAAAACCTAGTTCAACATGATTTTCATCTGATGGGGTGTATGTCTCATAATCATGAGCCAAGGTATGTGTGAACACTTGTACTATGATCAATGATTAAGATGTGTGAGGATCCTTGAACCAAAAATTAACTAAGCTAAGGGATTATGAAATGATTCTATGATATGTTTTTTATTTGATGATTATATTATATTTATTATATAACTTTTTTATCCATGCCCTCCTATTTTATTAAAATTCTTATTTAAGTCATATTTTGATATATGTGAAATCTAAGTATTTTAAAGAATTTTTTTATTGAAATTGTGAAATTAATTTACATTCACTGTATTTATTGTAATTTAAAGCATATGTGGTTTATTTGTATTGGAATTACTTATCTAACATTTGAGAGAATCTTACTAAGATATTAAACTCACAACCTAACTTTTCCTTTGGGTGTTTTTATATTATGTTATTCCAGGTCCAGGAATGGGGAAATCTTTACTTTGATGTAATGAATGAGATTAAAAATAAGACCTTGTATAATATTAGTGAAAGTATGAGTCATCATCCAATCACTACATAGTGTTATCAGAGTTTAGTTTCGATGGATTTTGTGATGTCTTATGGATAATGTTTTTCTTTTGGGATGTTTATTTATCTGCTATTGGTTCTTTTATCCCCAAGGAGTGTTTGGTATACCAACAATCTATTATTTTATCATTCACTGTTGTATCTTGGGGGGCTTCTCATGTAGAAAAAACATTCTATCTGATGCTTGATATAATCCCAAGTGATAGTCACCAACCCATGTGGATTGGGCATTCCCTTCAGGCTATGTTAGGTCCTTATAAGGTATTAGTTCATCAGGGTGTACAGTCTAGTTTCTGACCAAAATAGTATCAAATAGTTAATTTTATGCATATATTTTTTTGGGTATGCAGTTTGGGATGTCATAGTAGATAGGATGTAGGAATTTTGGGAATTAAGAGGTAGTTACAAGTGAGTTACTGACCATCTCTAATCATAGAAAGCCTTAAGTCACTATGTGTATTGGGAAAAGTGTCTTTGAGGAGTAAATTGATTCGATTCAAGTTTTTCATAAACTTAATTTAGGTTCCATGAAATCCTAGAATGTTTAATTCTATTTTATGTAATTGATATTATTATATATCTTGATTAATTAGATGATCTGAGTATCTTGATTGAGGATCTTATGTTTCCTTTTGATGTTGTATAGTACCGTACCATCGATAAGATGTTTGAATAGACTTCAAGTCGGAGATTTCAAAGAAACATGGAAAATGAACCCTTTGGATGATTAGAATTTGGATAATATAGTGGTGTGTTCTATCCAAGATATGGAGAGGGTAGCTTCACCCATTCTGATTTAGGATATAGCTGTAAAACCATGAAGGTATTAATATAGAGATCATTCTCAAGTGTTTCATCACTATAAGACAACTAATTTACAAGGATCAAATGATCCTATAAAGGATTATAATTGTTTGGAAATTATTTAAATTCTCTCTATGTTCTTGTAAATGACTGATTTGATAAAGGTTATATATGATACTTTCAATCTTGAAGGTCCAAGAAGGATGCGGCGGGATTAGATAGTTATAGTATAGAATCATGAAGGAATGAAGTGGAAAGACTGTAGAGATGTTCTCACAGAGCTGTTATATCTATATTCTATGGTGTTAGAATAGTACATGAAGTTTATAAACCTCCCAAAAGGTGATAGATTCATGAATCATTAGGAAAACTATTTTGATGAATATTTTCAATTTTCTCCCAAGGTAGTGACAAATAAGAAGTTGAAGGCCTAGAGGTTTAACAAGGGTATTTGAACTGATATTTCATCTTATGTTTTCATACTGAATATCACATGTTATATTGATATTTTGGATAGATATTTTAGGGCTTATATTGACCTAGCTAGTAACTTATGGTTGATATGAGTTCCTCAGGCTCCCGGTGGAAGTTCTTTTGGCCCCATTAAAGGGAATATGAAGCATGATGAGTCATATAGTGTATCTCAATAGAATAATTCTTTATGATATTCAATAGTATCATGAAGAGTCCCATTAACATGCTTCTAATATGGTAACTTTTGGAAGTCAAAGCTATTTTCTATTGAGGAACCAAAGATTTATAGTTCGTGTAGTCATTCAGGACAAGAACTTAAGTTCTATCACTTATTTTCTACCCATACAATGACATGGGATCATTATAACCTAAAGGTACTATATTCCAATAATATTATTAAATAACTATGTGGTTCCAACCACATGCATCTAAAATGAATCTTATTCACATCAAGAAAGTGTTTCCAGAGAAAGTTGATGTGGGTCCAACGACTGTCAGAGGTACTATTAGTATAACATCATCTTTAGTGACTATAGTATCTAATACTAGTGTATCTCACTCATTCATATGGAATCGTATTGTGAATTTTCTAAACATTCCTATGGATCTTATATTTCATGTTATTAATATTAATATACCCCTTAGAATGAAAAGAGATAATGGTATTTGATGCCCTTATTGTTCCTTCTCATTATCAGAGATCGATCTCACATGGTACTTTCTAGTTCTCAACATGAATCCCCTGGACATCATTCTCATGATGGATTATATAATTATCTATAAATACCATATTTCTAGTTAACTTCTAAGTTTATCTTTTATTGACTTTAATGGGGTGTGCCATGTTTTCCAGGGAGAATGGGACCCAATATTATGTTGAGATAGACCTCCTTTTTTAGAGTTGGGTATGGTGATATTGATATATTTTTTGACCTAGGGAGAGAAACATTGAGTGGTAATCATTCTCTAGTTATCATTGGGTTTCTTGATATGTCTCCTTCTGAATTTTTTGGCTTTTCAATTCATCAAAGAGGTATATTCATTTGTCTACTTGGTACCAAGTACCCACCCCCTCTATATTCCATTTTATTTTAAGGAACCAATTGATCTGAAGGAGTTGATTACTCATTTGGATGGTTATTTCGATAAAGGATTTTTATGCCCAAGTGTGCACCTTGTGTGGTCCCCATTCTTTTTCATAAGAAAGATAATGCAGCAATTTATCTTTGCATTTATTACCAAAAAATAAATCGAGTTACAATAAAGAAAAATTATCCATTAACATGGATTGATGATATATTTGAACAATTATATTGAGAGAAGCAGTTCTCAAAGATTTATCTTCAGTCTAGTTACCCCCAGTTGAGAATTAATGAATATTACATCCCAAAAACTTCCTTTTAGAGTAGGTGTAACTATTTTGAGTACCTTTTTATGAATTTTGTCTTAACCAACGCTCTTTTAGTTTTCATTTCACTAATGACAAGAAGATTCCATGAGTACCTTGACTCATTCATTATAGTATTTATGGAGGAAATCTTGGTTTACTCCAAGAATGAGGAAGACTATGGTCAATATCTAAGAGCAGTTCTATTTGTTTTGATAAATCAATGAATTTATTCCAAAATATTGAATTATAGTTTCCATATTCAGAAAGTGATGTTCTTGGAACAAATGTTGTCAAAACACGATGTTTCACTTGATCCTAAGAAGGTGAATGCTATTATAATATTCAAGTATCCACATAATGTTTCTAAGAATAAAGTCTTCTTGGGTTAATCAAATAATAAGATAAGAATAAGTGATATTTTCTTGGAAAAAATAAATTAAAAAGACAATTCATTATCTCTCAACAAGGATAAAATAATTTATTTAATATATATATAGGTAATTTAGAAGAGAGAATATGAGTTTTGAGAATTGAAAATGGGTCTGAATGGATCATTGGATCAAAAGATATTTTTTCTATTTGGAATTTAATGTCATTTTATTATGGATTAGGGATTAGCCCAAGCCTCAAATCCAATATATTTATAGCCTCCAAAAGAGATTATAACATTTTGAAATTCATCCTAGAAATTTATCATTGTTAAATTTTGTTTAATAACTATAAGATCCACCAAGAATGAGAATTATGACAAGATGTTCAAATTAGACTCGATAGACAATTTCTTCCACTATGTAACTATTAAAACACTTTGGGACCTAGTTGTTATATGTTTACCAAAGGTTGGACAATTATCCTCTATCAGGTATCCAGTGGAGTCTTTCTACATAGGTGGTTTAATCCACATGGTACCAGCTGGCATCTTCTTCCTGAAACACTCTAAATAATCTTCTCCCTTTATGTTTGTCATTAAATCCTTCAGTTGATCATCCAATATACCCTAATGATATCAACAAATAATTTAAATTTTTAATATAAAAAATTAAATAATACTATAAAGAAAATTTGATTCCATTAACAAAGAACCTCCATTTCTACTGAATTAGATCACTTGGTCCATTAAAAAAAGACTTTCTATACAATTATGATAACATTGAATCACATAAATAAAACAATTAGATAAAAATATTACCATGTGAGGATGAAAGCATCACGAGATAAAGGGGGTTATAAAAATATCACCCTTTTTTATAATCACAAAAAAATAATATAGAAATATATATCAAGTGTATATTAAGAGTGAATCATATAACACTATATTGAATATATTTCTAATATCATATCCAATATTATCAAGAAATAAACCTAAAAAATAAACCATAAATATATCCCCTCTATGAAACATGAATTTTTGTCACCTATACATAATATGTGACAAAATTCCCCCAATAATTAATATATATTCAATAATATCTCCCTATAAGATACTTCAAAACTTTTCCCCGTTAGTAATTATCAATAATTTGGAAGGGAAATGATAAGTAAATGTATTGAAACTAAAGATGAATTCCCTGAGAATTTCAAAATTTTAAAATTAAAAGAGAATATTTTAATTCATTATTTAAAAAGATATTTGAAAATGAAAAATATTTGGAAATTAATCTCATGATTAGATTTGGAAAAGAGACTGAAATAAAACATATATGAGATAAATATGAGATATCTTGAAATGAAATTCGAGAGTGGTTAGAAAATGTTAAACATAAAAGAACTTGTCTGCTATGTTAAAAGTTGATCCATCCAAACTTCATTAGAAGATAATAAGTAATGATATAACTCAAATGGTATAATTAAATAGAAAATGGAAAATTCACCACAAGAGAGAGTAAGGGTAATAATAATATCAATGATTTCAAGAGAAAATATTTAATAATATATCAATGATTTTAAGGGAAAACATTTAACAATATATGAATGATTTCAAAACAAAACATCTAATGATATATCAATATAGAATAAAGAAGGTGTAACAGATAAAATAATAATTTAAATGCTACTCTCCCTGCATAAATAATTTAGAGTAAATAAATAAAATTAAAATTAAAATCTTTCATGATTAATGGATTGTCACTTTAGATTTGGATAATACATTTTTTAATAATCCACTAAATGATATGTCATTAAAGGTCAAGTGGAATTTACCTCCAAGTTCTCTAATGTGAGTGCCATGTCATACAAAAATTTTAGGTCTAATAATGTTATCTAAAATAAAGGTTGTTTCCCAAACTTATTTAGAATGAGATTATATATTATAAAAAAGGAAAAAAAATGAATTGATTTAGGTTTCCCATATCTAATTTGTTTTCAATATCACTCATAAATATGTCCACCAAATTTTTAAAAATAATTTAAATTTTTTTTGGGAACTTCCTTATACAAAAGTGGTTTTTTGAGAAAAATTATCTTAATGTGAAAATATTATTCAGAAATTAATTTTAACAAAAAATTATAAAGAAAAATAATAATAACTATATATTTATCACTATCGGTGAATTAAGTGAGAGTATTTTTACACTCTTTAATTTGATTTTATAATTTCACAATGTTTGGTAATTGTTGTTATTTCAAAACCAAAAAATATTTTTCCTTATAAACATGATTATTTTAATTATGAACATTTTTATATTT
This sequence comes from Viscum album, assembly GCA_963277665.1. Taxonomy (NCBI): domain Eukaryota; kingdom Viridiplantae; phylum Streptophyta; class Magnoliopsida; order Santalales; family Viscaceae; genus Viscum; species Viscum album. Next base: position 696,435,644 of record OY728132.1, read on the forward strand.
TTTTTTGAATTTTTTCTAATAGTCAAAATATTTCAATAATATTCTTCAATTTGATTTGTTGAACATTTTATCTCTTCATAATTTATTTTAATTGATGAGTAATCTGAAGAAGTTGACCAAGAAGAAGTAGGATAATTTTCCTCATTATTTACCATGAGATTATCCATAAGTAATTTAAAACTAGTGTCTCTTGAGGATGTTGGTGAATTTGAGTTTAGGGATTCATCAATATCCCTCAAGTATGAACAATTAATATCTTTCTTAAATTCTATCTTTCTTTTCATATTCTTTTTTAAAATAGTAAAATCATTCTTGTTGTATCCCTTATTATTATTACATTTGTAGAATGTTAATTTCTGTCCAATATTCTTTTCCTTCATGGTATGAAAATTCAATTAATTATGTTTATCAAATATATAAATGACTTAGTTAAATTAAATAATAATTTTTATTCTATAATAAAGATGATATAATAATGTCTTATTAATTTAATTTTATTGAAGAATTTTGAATATAAAAATCAATTAAAAAATAAAAATATGATACCATATTTAATAAAGTATTTTGGTAATAGATCAGTGTGAGAGCTTATGTCTACACCTCTTAGGTTAAGAGGTTTTATAATTTATCCTTTGATTTTAATAGAGATCAAGTAACCAAATCCACACTTTATTTTTCAGATATGTAGAAAGAGATTGGCCTCCCTTACATTAATGGTAAGAAGCACCCATTGATAAAGATACCTCTCTTTTTGGTTGTGAACATTTCCCAATTGTTTTTTAGTTGTTTTAGTAAGAAACCCATTATATGAGAAGAGAAGAATAGATATTTTCTTGGGGAAAATCTATCACAAAGATATTACCTTATATTTAAATAAGTCTAGAACAATTTTAGAAGAGAGATATAGAGGTAATGTTGAAGAGAGAATAAAAGTATTGATAAATGAAATTATCTTTTAAAAGGATTTTGATATTTCTAGAGATATTTTCATTAACACATTATTTGAATTGATTTTGAATTGTGGATTTTTACAAGACTCCATAGTTCTTTATTTATAGCCTCCAAAGTATGTAGGAAGGTTTGGGAATTCTTCTCTATCATTAATCATGATAAAACTTCATTTAAGAGTTACATGGGCCACTAAGTATTATAATTCTAACTATATATTCAAATTCCACTAGGTAGTGGGCAGTGATCGTACCACGATTCACTGCTTTATTTCACCCTAACACCACTGTTTTAAACTGGTTTTGTAATGAATATTAAAAATATAATAATAAATAGAACTTAATGTTTGATTTATTTAATTAATGTTTATTAATATTTAATTGGTCAATTTTACTTTTTAAAGTGATTACATTGTAGGATGAGGTGATTTGGAGGGCCCATGGTGGAAATCAAGCAAAACGGGCCAAACTGCGCAAGGGCCCAAGACTATATATGGATAGAAATATATAATGTGGATACCAAGTGCATTAGATTGGGCAACAATTTGTGTATTGATGTAAAATTGTGTGGGCCACATTTCTCTAGAATACCATGAAGCCCAATTCTCCCATTTAAAGGTCCATAATAGACCCACAATGTAAAACAATTCCAGGCGAGCCAGATAAGACGACCCTTCGGTGTTTGGGCCATAACTTGGTCCTCGGAGATTCACTTGGGATGATTCGACATCCCATGGATCGATAACTAGAAAACCCATCCCTCCACCTAATTTAAAGTCATTTGGATACGTTTTGGTCAGTCCACAAGCCTAATAAAGATGGAGTAAAAATTCTGCCCTGAATAGTGACCTAGTCTCTTAGGCACTTGACTTGTTTTGTGGAAAGTGTGATGTGTATGTCCATAAAAACACCTCATACCCCCATTATCTCATGTTTCACGAACAGGGGTGAAGGTGAGTCGAATTATAGAGCTTATTTCACCCATTTTAGTTCTTTTCTCCTTCATGTACTTCTATGTTTCTTAGTGATCAACTTGGGGGGGTGTCCATTGTTGTAATCCCGAGCTCCACATTTGTAATCATCGTAAGGTAATTTAATTTCCCGGTTTGTTGTCTATTGATCCTAATTTTTACCTTCTGAAATTATGTTTATTCTGGTATGATAAAATACAAATAAAAGGAACAAGAATCCTCGTGCTTCTATGCATAACCCGGATCTTGTGATGATTTGAGTGTGTTTGCCTCTTTTCTCACCTCTTCTCTTTCATGAGTTTGCTTTTGGATTGACTTATTTGATGATATCCAGAATTTATAACCCATGAATATGGATTTTTTTATTGAGATAAATTTTGATAAAGACCCAAATCTGGACATCTCAACACGTTGTTGATGTGATGCCTTGATTGAGTTCGGTTCTTACCTCGACATAGTTTTATTGATTATGAGCAGTCGCCGATAATCAATACTGTTGATCGATCAAATCCTAGGTGGTAACCTAGTAAGATCTCACATACTACTGGTTTCAGTGGTATAAAATCAAGGAATCAATGATCCATCACATTCCCTTAAGAGCGATGATGGATTGAGCATCACAGGACACTAACCTGGGTTGGTCACGATTTCTCCAACCAGTTTCTCTCACTTAGTAGTATAGTTTCAATTGATATTTTAAAATCATATAAACCCCAAGAACTTAATTTAATTTCAATTTTGTTAACATAATCATAACCTTCTTTTGAAATTAGTTATCTAAGACTCCGTCGAGAGACGGCCTAGGGTTCCTGCTATACAGTAGAAATTGTAGTAAAAACTTAACCTCTAATTTGACGCGATTGACAACGCAATAAAATTTTGGCATCGTTTCCAGGGATCCAAGATCATTTATTTAAGTTTATTTATATTTTTTACTTCTTAATCAGTAATCTATTCAATATCCCCCTATTTGATAGTTTTTTATTTAGTTTTTTTTGTTTTTGTTTTGTGTGTTCTTTCTCTCTCTATCTCTCCCTCTATTCTTCTTATTCTTTCTCTATCTCTCTAATTATGTAGTATAAAATTCTATTTTATATAATCATTTCATTTCTTAAGTTTTTTTTAATTTTTATTCACCTTACATAAAACAAAAATAAAATTAAAAAAAACATTCAATCAAATTGTACATTGTTATTGCATGACAAGATCTGAAAAAGAAACACTACTCGAATTTGACCCTGAAATTGAAAAGTCACTCCACTCACAAATCAGGTCATCAAGAGTAGGAAAATCAAGTAACACTGAGGGACCCCATTTGGAACTTTGAGTGGTCTTAAACCAATAAAAAATTGAACCAAATCAAACCCCATAGATCATGGCTGCAAATTAATGAAAATTAAAAGAACTGACAACCCCGAATGTGGAGTACCAACATGCGTACATCCAATATCCTGAGGAAGCATCCAATTTTGAGCTAAGATCATGCCTCATCCACCTCCTTCCAAAATTACATGGTCTTCCCAGTGAGGACCCTCACAAACATTTAAATGAGTTTCACATAGTGTGCTCCACCATGAAACCCCAAAATGTGTCTAAGGACCTCATTAAGTTTAGGTACTTCCCTTTATCCCTTGATGGTGTAGCCAAAGACTGGATATACTATTTGCCTACCACAATTGGGGGCCAGAATGACCTTAAATGACTCTTTATAGAGAAGTTTTTCCTTACCTCCCAAACTGCATCAATTAGGAAAGAAATTTGTGGCATTAGGTAGTTACAAGGAGAGACCCTTCATGAATACTGGGAGAGATTCAAAAGACTTTGTTCAAGATATCCCCACTACCAGTTTAGTGAACAAATTTTAATTCAATAATTATATAAGAGACTTATCCCCATGGATCGTGTAATGATTGATGCTACAGCTGGTGGTGCCCTGGTTGACAAAACTCCTTCTGCAGCTCATGACTTAATAGCCAACATGCCTTAAAATGCACAACCAATTTGGAAAACGAGCTATTGCACCAACCGAAGGAGTTCATGAGGTAAGTCATTCATCCCTAGAACAAAAGATAGATAATAAACTTGATGATATGCATACCATTCTATGGAAATTATATCAAGCACAAGGTAACTCAAACTCTCCTCTCATTCCATTACATTGTGGTATTTGTTCTGATAATACCCATTTTTCTGACCAGTGCCCACAACTTCAGGATTCATCTGAGTCTTGTGTTGTAGTGTTCCATAGGCATCCATTCCATCAAGAACCACAGTTCAATCAAGAACCATTCATGCCAGATCCAAACCTTGGGTGGTAATCACAACCACAATAATGAAAAGGAGGAAACTCAAGATACCCCAAGCAGAATTGGTGTCAACAAGGCCAAGGTATGAAACCTTTTTATCCTTAAACATCTCAAAAAAATACTCCTCATCTTAAGTTTGAACCAAGCCTTGAGGATATGTTAAGGAAAATGGAAACCCAGAACCTCCAGTTCCAACAAACCACAAAATCATCTATTCAAGACCTGTGAACTCAAGTGGGGAAATTGGAAAACACCATCGGTGAGAATAAGATGCAAGGTTCTGGAAAACTACCATCCCAACCCATTTCCAATCTGAAGGACAAAGGTAATGTATGTGCCGTTACACTTCTTAGTGGTAAATAAGTTTCTCCTTCTACTGATTCTTCATAGTAGGTATTCCCCCTCATGAAAAATCTCTTTCCCAACCCTCAAAAATTTCAGTTTAAGAAAAACAAGACAAAAATGGTAGTCGAATTGTCATTGATGATTCAAATGAACAATCCATTCCTCTCCATTTCTATCAAAGACTCTCTAAATATAAGAAGAAATTTGATAATGAGATTGATAAAGAAATAATGGACACATTTAAAAAGTTTTAAGTTAACATTCCTTTATTGGATGCAGTTAAACAAATCCCTCGATTTTCCAAATTTCTTAAAGGGCTTTGCACCCATAGGAGGATAAAGGGGGGTGAGAGAGTCAACCTGGGAAGTAATGTCTCGGCCTTGTTTCAACCAGCAATTCCAACCAAATCCAAGGATCCATGAACATTCATGATACCCTGTACCATAGGGGAGACCTTCTTTTTGATGCTATGCTAGATTTAGGTGCTTCTATTAATGTAATGCCTCACTCCGTGTATACATCTCTGCAGGTTGGAGAGCTTCAACCAATAGTCATTGTCGTCCAACTTGACAACTGAAGCACAACACACCCATCATAAGTGGTTGAGGATGTCCTCGTAAATGTTCAGAATATCATCTTCCCTACAGACTTTTACATTATTGAGATGCAAGATACATGAACCCAAGGACATTCCCCGCTCATACTTGGGAGGCCATTCCTCAAAACAACAAAGACGATCATAAATGTTCACAATGGTACGTTGTCCATGGATTTTTGTGGAGAAAAGGTAAGTTTTAACATCCTTGATGCTATAAAACACCCCGTTCATGAGAACTCCACTCTTCCTATCTATTCAATGGAAGTGCTCTCTAATGGAAAACATACACAAAATTATATCCTTGACCCATCCTCTGATTTATTTTCCACTTATTCACCCATGGATGATTTGAGTTTTGGTTCTTCTTTTGAATGTTGTGTGGGTTCATAAAAATGTAAATTTTGTGCTTTAATTGATGAGTGTGTTTATTCTGAGATAACCTTGACTATCGATGATTCTGCAAATATCATTTCAATAGATTCTCTTTCCTTTGAGAATAAACATGAGAAGATAGATAGTTTCATAGACCTCACTCCCCCTAAATCATCTCCCTCAATCCAAAAACCCCTGGTGCTAGAATTAAAACCACTTCCATCAAATTTAAAATATGCTTATCTTTAGGGTATTGACAAATTTCCCGTCATTATTTCCAATAAACTCTCTCAACAGCAAGAATAAAAACTCCTTTATCTTTTTAGAGAGTGTAAAAAGGTAATAGGATGGACATTGGTTGATATTCCTGGGATTAGCCCATCTATTTTTATTCACCATGTACTTTTGGATGATGAGGCTAAGCTCGTAAGGCTTGCTCAATGTCGGTAGAATCCTACTCTCCTTTAAGTGGTAAAATTGGAAGTCAGTAAATTACTTACTGTTCGGATCATTTATCATATATTTGATAGTAAATGGGTTAGCCCAGTTCAAATTGTGCCTTAAAAAATAGAAATGATAGTTTGTCGAGTGAAAGGAATGAATTGGTTCCAATGCATGTGAAAAATAGTTGGCGAGTCTGTATTGACTATCGTCGACTGAATCAAGCCACGTGGAAGGACCACTTTCCTTTACCTTTCATTGACCAAATGTGAGAATGACTGGCTAGAATGTCCCATTATTGTTCCCTTTATGGCTGTTCGGTTTATTTCCAAATCCATATAGCTCCTGAGGATTAAGAAAAGACCACATTTACATGTCCATTCGGCACATTTGCATAAAAAAGAATGCCTTTGGCATATGTAATACTCCTCGTACTTTTCATTCATGTAGGTTGAGTATTTATTCTGATTACCTTGAGAGTTGTATAGAGGTATTTATGGATGACTTCATGGTTTATGGTTCTTCTTTTGATGATTTTTTGGAAAACCTAGGTTTTATCCTCCACCACTGCATTGAAAAAGATCTTGTTTTAAATTATGAAAAATATCATTTCATGGTTGATCAGGGGATAGTTCTTGGGTATATCATTTCGAATAAGGGAATTCAAGTTGATAAATCTAAAATGGAATTAATTTCACTCCTTAAATTTCCAAAATGTGTTCGTGAGGTGCGGTCTTTCTTATTTCATGCTGGTTTTTACCGCCGATTCATTAAAGACTTTAGTAAGATCGCACTTCCCTTATCTAGGTTATTATAAAATAATTATGAATTTTTTTTGATAAAAATTGTGAGGATGCTTTAAATTCACTAAAAATGTGTCTCACATCACCTCCCATAATCTAACCACCAAGGTGGGATCTACCCTTTGAACTTATGTGTGATGCCTCTAACTTTGCAGTTGGGGTAGTTTTATCACAAAGGGTTGAGAATTCCCCTCATGTCATTGTGTATGCATCACGTACCCTTGACCTTGCCCAAGAGAACTATATAACCACTAAAAAAGAACTTCTTTCTATTGTTTTTTCCTTGGAAAAGTTTTGTTCCTATCTCATTGGGTCAAAAATCATTGTCTTTTCTGATCATGCTGCCTTTCAGTTTCTCCTTAAGAAACTTGAAGCTAGGCCCTGCCTCATTCGGTGGATGCTCCTCCTCTAGGAGTTTGACCTTAAGATTAGAGATAAGAGAGGAGTGGAAAATGTGGTAGCTGACCACATTAGTTGGATTTCCCCACCACTAGACCATCATGTTGACTCACCTCTCCCCATTGGAGAATTCTTCCCTCAGGAGAACCTTTTTGTTGTTGTGGACCTTACCCCCTGGTATGCGGACATTGTGCATTTTCTAGCAACATCTAGGGTCCCCACTAATTTTATCACTTCACAATTCCAGATACTTAAACATGATTCTCGATGGTAAATTTGGGATGACTCATATTTTTGGAGGATCTGTAGTGACTAGGTTTTTCATAGGTGTGTCCCTGACCATGTGTTCACCTTAGTTTTGAGCTTCTGCCACACATTGGCTTCTGGGGGCCACTTTGGCTCTCAACATACTACTCGAAAGGTCCTTGACTCAGGATTATATTGGCCAACATTTTATAGAGAATCCCATAGGTTTTGTAAATCATGTACTCAATGTCAATTCATAGGGAATATCTCCAAGAGGAATGAAATGCCCCAATAGCCCATGTTATTCTGTGAAATCTTCGATGCATGGGGCATTGACTTCATGGGGCCTTTTCTAAATTCATTTAGCTTTGTGTACATCTTAATAGCTATTGAATATGTTTCTAAATGGGTGGAAGCAAATGATACTAGAACCTATGACTCTCGATTTGTTGTTGATTTTGTGAGGTCCCATATTTTTAGTAAGTTTGGTCTACCAAGATTCATCATTACGGATCAGGGTTCACATTTTTATTATCATAACATGAAAAACGTACTTTGTAAGTATGGGGTTGTTCATAAAGTCTCCATTTCATATCATCCGCAAACTAATGGACAAGCGGAAATTTCAAATCGAGAAGTTAAGCGAATCTTGGAGAAAACGGTACAACCCAATAGGAAATATTGGAGTTTGTGCTTCGATGAGGCACTTTGGGCATACCGTACTGCTTTTAAAACCCCGATCATAATGTCACCATATAGGATTATGTTTGGGAAGGCTTTTCACCCCCGGTGGATTTAGCACATCATGCATATTGGTCTGTTAGAAAATGTAATATAAATCTCTCAGATGTAGATGAGCATAGAAAGTTGAAGATTCAAGAATTGGAAGAAACTCGGCGTGATTCATAAGAGAACTCTCGAATCTACACAGAGAAGACAAATGCAATCTATGATCGGATGACTCATTAGAGTAAGTTTCATATTAGTGAGAAGGTACTCATGTATAATTCCAGGCTAATGCTCCACCCAGGTAAGCTTCGCTCCCGATGGCTCGGTCCTTATATTGTTACTGATGTTTACCCTTTTGGTTCTATACAGGTTTTTTATGAGAAGAGTGGATAGAGGTTTCCTGTCAGTGGACAGAGGCTCAAACACTACTATGAGGATTTTCCCCAGCATCCTGTAGAGGAAATCCAACTAATGGATGCCACATATGACACCACTTAGTAGGTTTTCCCTTCTCTCGGCCTTTATTTACTTGTCTATTTATTTAAATACATGCATTGAGGACAATGTAATTTTTAGGTGTGGGGGAGGGTGACAATTCATAGATATTATTTTAAAAAAATAAAAAAATGTATATAATAGAAAACCAAAAAAATGAATTTTCATTTTTTTTCATTATTTTGTGTCTTTAGATAAACATTGCTCTTAAAAGAATATCCACGTCTTTTTTTATTTTTGATTAATTTTGTGAAAAAAATCCTTTATTTTTGGAAAAATGTTTTTCAAATTAATGTTGATATGAAATATTTTTCTTGAATTTGTATTATCAAATCATTCTTAGGTGTTTAGTATATTTTTGAAACCCATGCATCATTAGCACTGACCAATATTTCAATCCCTTACCTGAGAGATATTATAATCCCTTTATTGCATATTCTTCCTTTTAATCACTTTCATGAGAGTCTCGGGTCATGTAGAGAAGCTAGAACTTTCCTTAATTATATTTAGAGACATAACATTCAAGTGTACTACATTCATTATAGAGGCCATCATGCATTGAAAAGCCCTTTCCACAATTAACCTCTATTTTGGACACCTTGACATTTTACCCTTTTTAAGCATTAGAGACCATGAAATTCCTATTAGATAGCCACATTACACGATAATTTATCCCTAACTACCCATCTCTTGTGTACATTCTTGTTTTGATTTTAGAAATTGTGGGGGAGATGGTGTTTCCATGGGAATGTTTGGGAATGATCATCGTTATGGGTTGATAGAAAGGGTGCCTAAATTTTACTGGGGCAGTGGGTTCCCATGCCATATTATATCATTGTATTACACGTGTTTCCCTCTTTATCTCCAATGAAAATTGTAAAAAAAACAAAAAAAAAACAATAGTTCTGTACACTGAAAAAAAATTAGAACAAAAGAAAACAATGGAGAAAAGAAGAAGATTATTCATTATTATTCACTGATCGGTTGTGACCCACACAAAAGGACAATGGGGATAGTGAGTTGGAAGTGATTAATTTTTGTAAGGGGATGAGTGTGTACATTAATTGTGAACACTTCATGAATTTTGAAATGTTTTTTACTTAAGAGATTAAACACTCCTCTTCTGCCTCAGATTTTTTTACATTAAATCCTACCAACCCTTGAACATTAGAAAAACCTGTTAGAAGTCCTCTTGAGTAGCACATTAGTTTCTTCTGGTATAGAACTTTGAATCTGGGAAAGAAGATGGTAAGATCTCATGAAATCTAGGAAAAGAGCATAACTCCATTTTCATATGTTCCTTGAGTGAAGAGTGAAATTTTCTATGTGAGGTTGGTTGCAACATGTTTCATGGGTGAACAAATGAAGTTGACCAAATTTGAATGTGAGAAAAGACAAATGATGGAAAAATTGATTTCATAAACAAGACATAATGAATTCCATTTCATAAAAAGTTTGGATATTTTCCCACCTTTTATTTTGGAATGTGATATGATTAAGATATATGACTTTTCCCAGGAGTGAAAATTTTTAGGTGTGGGGGTGTGATCGCAAAACGATTCACTGCTTTATTTCACCCTTACACCACTGTTTTAAACTGGTTTTATAATGAATATCCCAAATATAATGATAAATTTCACTTACTGTTTGATTTAATTAATTAATTTTTATTACTATTTAATAGGTAATTTTTACTTGTTTAAGTGTTTACATTGTAGGAGGAGGTGATTTGGAGGGCCCACAATGAAAATCAAGAAAAACGGGCCAAACTGAGCAAGGGCCCAAGAATTTATGTGGACAGAAATATATACTTTGGATACTATGTGAATTCAATTGGTCTGAAAATTGGTGTTTGAATGTAAAATTGTACGGGATACATTTCTCTAGAATACCATGGAGTCCAATTCTCCCATTTAAGGGCCCATAATAGGCCCACAATGTGAAACAATTCTGGGCGAGCCGGATAAGATGACCCTTCTGTATTTGAGTCATAAATTGGACCTCGGTGATCCAATTGGGATGATTATACATCCCTTGAATATCTAGCTTTATGGCCCACCTAGCCACCGAATTTCAAGTAATTTGGACATGTTTTGGCAGTCAACCAGCCAGATAAAGATGAAGTAAAATGTCTTCCCTAAATAGTGACCTAGTCTCTCAGGCACTTGACTTCTTTTGTGGAAATTGTGTTGTTTATGTCCATAAAAACACCTCTCACACCCATTTCCTCTTGTTTCACGACCAGGGAGAAGGTGAGTCCAATTTTAGATCTTATTTCACCCATTTTAGTTATCTTCTCCCTCATGTACTTCTAAGTTTCTTAGTGATCAAATTGGGGGTGTCCATTGTTGTAATCTCGAGCTCCCCATTTGTAATCTTCGTAAGGTAATTTAATTTCCAGTTTTGTTGTCTATTGTTCTTAATTTTTACCGTCTAATTTTTTTTTATTCTAGTATTAACAAATACAAATCAAAGGAACAATAATCATCGTGCTTCCATGCATAACCCGGATCTTGTAATGATTTGAGTGTGTTTGCCTCTTTTTCTCACCTCTTCTCTTTCATAAGTTTGCTTTTGGATTGACTTGTTTGATGATATCCAGAATTTATAACCCATGAATATTCATGTTTTTTATATTTAGATCAATTTTGATAAAGACCCAAATCTCGACATCTCATCACGTTGTTGATGTGATGCCTTGATTGAGTTTGGTTCTTACATCGACGTAGTTTTATTGATTATGAGCGGTCGCTGATAATCAATATCACTGATCGATAAAATCCTAGGTGGTAACCTAGTAAGAACTCACATACTACTGGTTTTAGTGGGTATAAAATCAATGAATCAATGATCCTTCCCATTCTTTTGAGAGCGATGACAGATTGAGCATCAACGGACATTTACCCAGGTTGATCACGATTTCTCCAACCAGTTTCTCTCACTTAGTAGTATAGTTTCAATTGCTATTTTAAAATCAAAGAACCCCAAACCAATTAATTTAATTTCAATTTTTTTAACATAATCAAAACCTTATTTTGAAATTAGTGATCTAAGGCTCCGTCAAGAGATGACCCAGGGTTCTTACTATACTACCGAAATTCTAGTAAAAAATTAACCTCTAATTTGACACGCTCGACAACGAGATCAAATTTTGGAACCGTTTCTAGGGATCCAAGATCATTTCTTCCATTTTATTTATATATTTTACTTATTAATCAGTAATCTATTCAGTATCCCTCCCATTTGATAGTTTTTGTCTGTTTTTGTTTTTGTGTGTTCTTTCTCTCTCTCTCTCTCTTCTTCTAATTTTTTCACTATCTCTATAATTATGTAGTATAAAATTCTATTTTATATACTCCTTTCATTTCTTAAGTTTTATTTTAATTTTTTTAACCTTCTATAAAAAAATTAAAAAACAATCAAACAATCAATCAAATTGGACATTTTTGTTGCATAACAAGATTTGGAAAAGAAACACTACTCGAATTTGACACTGAAATTGAAAAGTCACTCCACTCACAAATCAGGTCATCTAGTGTAGGAAAATCAAGTAACACTGAGGAACCCCATTTTTAACCTCAAGTGGTCTTAAACCAATCAAAAAATGAACCAAACAAAACCCAAGATATCATCGCCGCAAATAACTGAACAATAAAAGAACTGACCACCCAGGATGTAGAGTAACAACCTATGTACATCCAATATCCTGAGGAAGTGGGCAATTTTGAGCTAAGATCAGGCCTCATCCACCTTCTTCAAAAATTACATGGTCTTCCCCGTGAGGACCCTCACAAACATCTAAAAGAGTTTCACATAGTGTGCTTCACCATGAAACCCCAAAATGTGTTTGAGGACCTTATTATGTTTAGGGCCTTCCCTTTCTCCCATGATGGTGTAAAAAAGGCTGAATATACTATCTTCCTACCACAATTGGGGGCTAGAATGACCTTAAACGACTCTCTCTATAGAAGTTTTTCCCTACCTCCCAAACTGCATCAATTAGGAAAGAAATTTGTGGCATTATGCAGTTACAAGGAGTGAAAATTCATGAATACTGGAAGAGATTCAAAAGACATTGTTCTAGTTGCCCCCACCACCAGATTAGTAAACAACTTTTAATTCAATACTTTTATAAGGGACTTATCCCCATGGATCGTGGAATGATTGATGCTGCAGCTGGTGGTTCCCTAGTTGACAAAAATCCTTCTGCCTCTCGTGAAATAATAGCCAACATGGCTCAAAATGCACAACAATTTGGTACACGAGCTATTGAACCAACCCGAGGAGTTCATGAGGTAAGTCATTCATCCCTAGAAAAAAAAGTTAGATAATAAACTTGATTAGATGCATATCATTCTAAGTCAATTAGCTCAAGCACAAGGTAACTCGCACTCTCCTCCCATTCCAATACATTATGGTATTTGTTCTAATAATACTCATTTTTCTGACCAGTTCCCACAACTTCAGGATTCATCTGAGTCTTGTGTTGCAGTGTTCCCTGGGCGTCCATTCCAACAAGCACCACTATTCAAGCAAGAACCATTCAGGCCAAATCCAAACCCTGGGTGGCAAGTACAACCACAATACCGAGAAAGAGGAAACTAAAACTACCCCAAGCAGAACTGGTATCAACAAGTCCAAGGTATGAAACCTTCTTATCCTTCAACATCTCAAAACAATCATCCTACTCCCAAGTCTGAACCAAGTCTTGAGGATATGGTGACGGAAATGGCAACCCATAATCTCCAATTCCATCAAACCACACAATCATCTATTCAAGACCTGCGAACTCAATTGGGGAAATTGGAAAACACCATTGGTGAAGTTAAGATGCAAGGTTATGGACAACTACCATCCCAACCCATTGAAAATTCGAATGAAAAAGGTAATGTATGTGAAGTTACACTTCGTAGTGGTAAAGAACTTTCTCCTTCTACTGATTCTTCATAGCAGGTATGTCCCCCTCATGAAAACTCTATTTCCCAACCCTCAAAAATTTCATGTAAAGAAAAAAAAGACATAAATGGTAATCGAATTGTCATTGATGATTCAAATTAACAATCCATTCCTCTTTCATTCCCTCAAAGACTCTCTAAATATAAGAACAATTTTTATAATGAGATTGATAATGAAATTATGGACACATTTAGAAAGTTTCAAGTTAACATTCCTTTATTGGATGTAGTTGATAAAATACATCTATATGCCAAATTTCTTAAAGAGCATTGCACCCATAGAAGAAGGCTGAAGGGGAATGAGAGAGTCAAACTAGGAAGGAATGTCTCGGCCTTCATTCAACCAGAAATTTCAACCAAATGCAAAGATTTGGGAACATTCAAAATACCTTGTTCCATAGGGGAGGCCTTATTTTCTGATTCTATGCTAGATTTAGGTGCTTCTATTAATTTAATGCCTCACTCCATGTATACTACATTGCAGGTTGGAGAGCTTCAACAAATGGGAATTTTCATGCAACTTGCCAACCGAAACACAACACACCCATCAGGAGTGGTCGAGGATGTCCTCATAAAATTTAAGAATCGCATCTTCCTTGCATACTTTTACATTATTGAGATGGAAGATACCCGAACCCAAGGACATGCACCTCTCATACTTGGGAGGACATTCCTCAAAACAGCAAAGATGACCATCAATGTTCACAATAGTACATTGTCCATGGAGTTTGGTGGAGAAAAGGTAAGTTTTAACATCCTTGAGGCTATGAAACACACCATTTAAGAGCACTCCACTCTTCCTATCTATTCGATGGAAGTTCTCTCTAACAACAAAGACACACAAAATTCTATCCTCAACCCATCCTCTGATTTATTTTCCTCTTATTCAACCATGTATTATTTGAGTTTTGGTTCTTCTTTTGAATGTTGTGTGGGTTCATAAAAATGTAAATTTTGTTCATTAATTGATGAGTGTTTTTATTCTGAGATACAAATGACTATCGATGATTCTACAAATCTTATTTCAATAGATTCTCTTTCCCTTGAGAATAAACATGAGTAGATAGATAGTTTCATGGACCTCACTCCCCCTAAATCCACTACCTCAATCCAAAAACCAATGGTGTTGGAATTAAAACCACTTTCATAAAATTTAAAATTTTCCTATCTTGAGGGTATTGACCAATTGCCTGTCATTATTGCCAATAACCTCTCTCAATAGTATGAATTAAAACTTCTTGATCTTTTGAGAGAGTGTAAAAAGGAAATAGGATGTACATTGGCTGATATTCCTGGGATTATCCCATCTATTTGTATGCACTATAGAGTTTGGATGATGAGGCTAATCCTGTAAGGCAGGCTCAATCCTGGTTGAATCCCACTCTCCTTGAAGTGGTACAATTGGAAGTCATTAAATTACTTACTAATGGGATCATTTATCCTATATATGATAGTAAATGGGTTAGAACAATTCAAATTGTGTCTAAAAAAATAGGAATAACAGTTGTTTCAAATGAAAGGAATGAATTTGCTCCAATGCGTGTTCAAAATAGTTGGCGAGTCTGTATTGACTATTGTCGACTGAATCAAGACACGCGGAAGGACCACTTTCCTTTACCTTTCATTGGGCAAATGTTAAGATGAATGGATGGTAAGTACCATTATTTTTTCCTTGATGGATATTCGGGTTATTTACAAATCTATATAGCCTATGAGGATCAATAAAAGACCACATTTACCTATCCATTCGGCACATTTTCATACAGAAGAATGCCTTTTGGCCTATGTAATGCTCCTGGTAATTTTCAGTGATGTATGTTGAGTATTTTTTCTGAGTACCTTGAGAGTTGTATGGAAGTATTTTTGGATGATATCATGGTTTATGGTTCATCTTTTGATGATTTTTTGGAAAACCAAGGTTCTGTCCTCCACTGCTGCATTGAAAAAGATCTTGTTTTAAATTATGAAAAATTTCATTTCATGGTTGAGCGGGGGATAGTTCTTGGTCATATCATTTCAAATAAGGGAATTCAATTTGATAAATCTAAAATTGAATTAATTTCATCCCTTCCATTTCCAAAATTTGTTCATGAGGTGCGGTCCTTCTTGGGTCATGTTGTTTTTTACCACAGATTCATTAAAGACTTTATTAATATCGTGCTTCCCTTATCTCAGTTATTACCAAAGGATTCTAAATTTGTTTTTGATAAAAATTGTGAGGATGATTTCAATTCACCCAAAATGAGTCTCACATCACCTCCCATCATCCAACCACCAAGGTGTTATCTGCCCAGTATAACTTATGTGTGATGCCTCTAACTTTGTAGTTGGGGAAGTTTTATCACAAAGGGTTGAGAAGTCACCTCAATTCATGGAGTATACCTCACGTACCCTTGAACCTACCTAGGTGAACTACACAACCACTGAAAAATAACTTCTTTCTCTTAAGTTTTTCTTTGAAAAGTTATGTTCCTATCACATTGGGTAAAAAATCATTGTATTTTCTAATCATGATGCCCTTTGGTTTCTCCTTAAGAAACCTGAAGCTAAGCCCCACCTCATTCGGTGGATGCTCCTCCTCCAGGATTTTGACCTTGAGATTAGAGATAAGAGAGGAGTGGAAAATTTGGTAGCTGACCACATTAGTATTATTTCCCCACCACTAGACCATCATGTTGACTCACCTCTCCCCATTGGAGAATTCTTCCCTCATTAGGCCCTTTGTGATGTTGTGGACCTTACCCCCTGGTATGCGGACATTGTGGATTTTCTAGGAACATCTAGGGTCCCCACTAATTTTAGAAATTCACAATCCCAGAGACTTAAACATGATTCCCGATGGTACATTTGGTATGACCCATATTTTTGGAGGATCTGTAGTGACCAGGTTGTTCGTAGGTGTGTCCCTAACAATGAACCTCAGTTTTGAGCTTCTGCCATACATTGGCTTGTGGGGGCCACTTTGGCTCTCAAATTACTACTCGAAAGGTCCATGAATTAGGATTATATTAGCCAAAATTCTATAGATATGCCCATAGGTTTTGTAAATCATGTACTCGATGTCAATTCACAGGGAATATCTCCAAGAGGAATGAAATGCCCCAACAGCCCATGTTATTCTGTGAAATCTTCGATGCATGGGGCATTAACTTCATGGGGCCTTTTACAAATTCATTTGGATTCATGTACATCTTACTAGTTGTCTACTATGTTTCTTAATGGATGGAAGGAAAGGCTACTAGGACCAATGACTCTCAAGTTGTAGTTGATTTTGTGAGGTCCTAGATTTTCAGTAGTTTTGGTCTACCAAGATTCATCATTAGTGATCAGGGATCACATTTTTGCAATCGTAACATGAAAAACTTGCTTCGTAAGTATGGGGTTGTTCATAAAGTTTCTACTAAATATCATCCCCAAACTAATAGACAAGTGGAAATTTCAAATCGGGAAGTTAATCGAATCTTGGGGAAAAAGGTACAACCCAATATGAAAGATTGGAGATTGCGTTTTGATGATGCACTTTGGGCGTACCGTACTACTTTTAAAACCTCGATTGGAATTTCACCATATAGAATTGTGTTTGTAAAGGATTTTCACCTCAATGTGGAGGTATAAAATCATTCATATTGGTCTGTTAAGCGATGTAACATGAATCTCTCAGATGCAGGTGAGCATAAAAAGTTGCAGATTCAGGAGTTGGAAGAAATTTGGCATGGTGCATATGAGAACTCTGGAATCTACAAAGAGAATACAAAGGAAATCCCTGATGGGATGATTCATCAGAGGAAGTTTCATATTGGTGAGAAGGTACTCATGTATAATTCTAGGCTAAAGCTCCACTGAGGTAAGCTTCACTCCCGATGGCTCAGTCCTTATACTGTTACTGATGTTTACCTTTTTGGTGCTATATAGGTTTTGCATGAGAAGAGTGGACAGAGGTTTACTTTCAATGGAAAGAGGCTCAAACACTACTATAAGGATTTTCCCCAGCATTCTGTGGAAAAAATCCAACTGATGGATGCTACATATGACACCACTTAGTAGGTTATCCTTTCTCCCTACCTTTATTTACTTGTCTATTTATTTAAATACATGCATTGAGGACAATGTAATTTTTAGGTGTGTTGGAGGGTGACATGTCATAGTTAAGATTAAAAAAAACAAAAAATATATATATATATAATAGAAAACCAAAAAAACACACACACAAATGCATTTTCATTTTTTCTTTATTTTGTGTCTTTAGATAAACATTTCTCTTAAAAGAATATCCAAATTTTTTTCATTTTTGAGTTATTTGTGTGAAAAAATTCCATTATTTTTGGAAAAATATTTTTCAAATGAATGATTATATGAAATATTTTTCTAGAATTTTTATTTTCAAATCATTCTTAGGTGTTTAATGGATTTTTGAAACCTATGCCTCATTAGCGCTGACCAATATTTCAATCCCTTACCCGAGAGATATTCTAATTCATTTTTTGCATATTCTTCCTTTTAGTCACTTTCATGAGAGTCTCGGGTCATGTAGAGAAACTATTACTTTCCTTAATTCTATTTAAATCCATAAGATTCAAGTGTTCTACATTCATGATAGAGGCCATCGTGCATTGAAAATCCCTTTGTATAATTAACCTCAATTTCGGACACCTTGACATTTTACCCTTCTTAAGCCTTAGAGACCATGAAATGCATGTTAGGTAGCCACATTACAAGATAATTTATCCCTAACTACCCATATCTTGTGTACATTCTTGTTTGAATTTTAGAAAATGTGGAGGATATAGTGTTTCCATGGTAATTGTTGGGAATGATCATTGTTATGGGTTGATAGAAAGGGTGCCTAAATTTTACTTGGGTAGTGGGTTCACATTCCATATTATATCATTGTATTACACATGTTTCCATCTTTATCTTCAATGAAAACTGTAAAAAAACAATAGTTCTGTACATTGAAAAAAAATAGAACAAAAGAAAAAAATGGAAAAAAGAGGAAGATTATTCATTATTATTCACCGATCGGTTGTGACCCACACAAATAGACAATTATGATAGTGAGTTGAAAGTGATTCATTTTGTGAGGGGATGAGTTTCTACATTAATTGTGAACAGATGCTGAATTTTGACATGTTTTTTACTTAAGAGATTAAAAACTCCTCTTATGCCTTATATTTTTTACATTAAATCCTACCAACCCTTGAATCTCAGAACAACCTGTTGGAGGTCCTCTTGAGTAGCACACTAGTTTCTGGCAGTAGAGAACTTAGAATCTTGTAAATCATATAGTAATATCTCATGAACTCTGGGAAAAGAGTATAACTCCATTTTCATATGTTCCTTGAGTGAAGAGGGAAATTTTCTATGTGAGGTAGGTTGTGTTATGTTGCATGGGTGAACAAATGACGTTGACCAAATTCAAATGTGAGAAAAGAAAAATGACGGGAAAATTGATTTCATAAATGAGACATGATGAATTCCATTTCATAAAAATCTTGGATATCTTCCCACCTTTTATTTTGTAATTATATTTGATTAGGATATATAAATTTTCAGAGGAGTGAAAATGTTTAGGTGTGGGGGTGTGATCGTACCACGATTCACTAATTTATTTCACCCTTACACCACTGTTTTAAACTGGTTTTGTAATGAATATTCCAAATATAATAATAAATTGCACTTACTATTTGATTTAATTAATTAATGTTTATCACTATGTAATAGGGAAAAATTTTCTTCTTTAAGTGTTTACATTGTAGAAGGAGGTGATTCTGAAGGCCCATGATGGAAATCAAGAAAAACAGGCCAAACTGTGCCCGGGCCCAAGCATTTTTTTGAACAGAAATATATACTGTGGATACTACATGCATTCATATGGGCATAAAATTGGTGTATGAATGAAAAATTGTGTGGGATACATTTATCTACAAGACAATGGATCTCAATTCTCTCATTTAAATGCCCATAATAGGACCACAATGTGAAACAATTCTAGGCGAGCCAGATAAGACGACTCTTCTATTTTTGGGCCATAACATTGGCCTTGGAGATCCAATAGAGTTGATTCCTACTTCCAGGGACATATAACATGAATTCCCACCACTCCACATAATTTCAAGTAATTTGGAAGCGTCTTGGTTAGCCAACCATCTGGATACAAATGGAATAAAAAGTCTGCCCTGAATATTGACCTAGTCTCTTAGGCACTTGACTTCTTTTGTGGAAAGTGTGATGTGTATGTCCATAAAAACACCTCTCACCCCCATTATCTCATGTTTCACGACCAGGGGTGAAGGTGAGTCGAATTGGAGAGATTTTTTCACCCATTTTAGTTCTCTTCTCGCTCATGTATTTCTAAGTTTCATAGTGATCAACATGGGGGTGTCTATTATTGTAATCTTGAGCTCCACATTTGTAATCTTCGTAAGGTAATTTAATTTACAGGTTTTTTTTCTATTGTTATTAATTTTTACCTTCTGAATTTGTGTTTATTCTATTATTATCAAATATGAAGCAATGGAAAAATAATCCTCATGCTTCCATGCATAACCTGGATCTTATGATGATTTGAGTGTGTTTGCCTCTTTTTCTCACCTATTCTCTTTCATGAGTTTGCTTTTGGATTGACTTATTTGATGATATCCAGAATTTATAACCCATTAATATTCATGTTTTTGAATTGAGATCAATTTTTATAAAGTCCCAAATCAGAACATCTCATCATGTTGTTGATGTGATGCGTTGATTGAGTTTGGCTCTTACATCGACATAGTCTTATTGATTATGAGTCGTCGCTGATAATAAATATCATTGATCAATCAAATACTAGGTGGTAACCTAGTGAGAACTCCCATACTACTGATTTAAGTGGGTATAAAATCAAGTAATCAATGATCATTCCTATTCCCTTGAGAGCGATGACGGATTGAGCAGTAGGGGACACTTGCCCTGGTTGATCACGATTTCTCCAACCAATTTCTCTCACTTAGTAGTATAGTTTCAATTGCTGTTTTAAAATCATAGAACACCCAACCAATTAATTTAATTTCAATTTTGTTAACATAATCAGAACCTTCTTTTGAAATTAGTGATCTAAGGCTCTGTCGAGAGATGCCCTAGGGTTCCTGCTATACTGTAGAAATTCTAGTAAAAATTTAACCTCTAATTTGACGTGCTCGACAACGCGGTCAAATTTTGGCATCGTTGCCAGGGAGACAAGATCATTTCCTTCATTTTGTTTATTTATTTTACTTATTAATCAGTACTATATTCAATATCCCCAAAATTTGATAGTTTTTTATTCAGTTTTTGTTTGTTTTTGTTTTTGTGCGTTCTGTCTCTCTCTCTCTCTCTCTCTTCTTCTTCTTCTTATTCTTTTCTCTCTATCTCTCTAATTCTGTAGTATAACATTCTATTTTATATACTTCTTTCATTTCTTAAGTTTTTTTTTAATTTTATTCACCTTTCATAAAACAAAAAAATTAAAAAACAAACAAACAATCAATGAAATTGGACATTGTTGTTGCATGAAAAGATCTGGAAAAGAAACACTACTCGAATTTAACCCTGAAATTGAAAAGTCACTCCACTCAAAAATCAGGTCAAATAGAGTAGTAAAATCAAGTAACACTAAATAACCCCATTTGTAACCTCGATTGGTCTTAAAACAATCAAAAATTGAACCAAATCAAACCCCAGAGATCATGGCTGGAAATAACCAAACATTAAAAGAACTGGCCACCTCGGATGTGGAGTACCAACCTGCGTACATCCAATATCCTTAGGAAGCCACTGATTTTGAGCTAGTATTAGGCCTCATCCACCTTCTTCCAAAATTCCATGGTCTTCTCGGTGAGGGCCCTCACAAACATCTAAAGGAGTTTCACATAGTGTGCTCCACCATGAAACCCCAAAATGTGTTTGAGGACCCCATTAAGTTTAGTGTCTTCCCTTTCTCCCTTAATAGTGTAGCCAAAGACTGGCTATACTATCTTCCTTCCATAATTGGGGGATAGAATGACCTTAAACGACTCTTTCTAGAGAATTTTCTACATACCTCCCAAACTGCTTCAATTAGGAATGAAATTTGTGGCATTAGGCAGTTACAAGGAAATACCCTTCATGAATATTGGAAGAGATTCAAAAGACTTTGTTCAAGTTTCCCCCACCACCAAATTAGTGAACAACTTTTAATTAAATACTTCTATGAGGGACTTATCCCCATGGATCGTGGAATGATTGATGTTGCATCTTGGGGTGCCCTAGTTGACAAAACTCCTTCTGCCGCTCGTGACTTAATAGCCAACATGGATCAAAATGCACAATAATTTGGTACACGAGCTATTTCACCAACCTGAGGAGTTCATGAGATAATTCATTCATCCCTAGAACAAACGGTAGATAATAAACTTGATGAGATTCATACCATTCTAAGGCAATTAGCTCAAGCTCAAGGTAACTCACACACTCCTCCCATTCCATTACATTGTGGTATTTGTTCTGATAATACTCATTTTTCAAACTAGTGCTCACAACTTCAGGATTCATCTGATTCTTGTACTGCAGTGTTCACTGGGAATCCATTCCAACAAGCACCACCTTTCAAGTAATAACCATTCAGGCCAAATCCAAACCATGGGTGGCAAGTACAACCACAAAAACGACAAAGAGGAAACTCAAGCTACCCCAAGAAAAACTGGTATCAACAAGGCCAAGGTATGAAACCTTTTTATCCTTCAACATCTCAAAACAATCCTCCTCCTCCCAAGTCTGAACCAAGCCTTGAGGATATGGTGAAGCAAATGGCAACCCAGAACCTCCAGTTCCAACAAACCACACAATCAGATATTCAAGACCTGCGAACTCAAGTGGGGCAATTGGAAAACACCATCGGTGAGAATAAGATGCAAGATTATGGACAACTACCATCCCAACCCATTTCCAATCCTACGGACAAAGCTAATTTATGTTCAGTTACACTTCTTAGTGGTAAAGAAGTTTCTCCTTCTACTGATTCTTCATAGCAGGTATGTCCCCCTCATGAAAACTCTCTTTCTCAACCCTCAAAAATTTCATGTAAAGAAAAACAAGACCAAAATGGTAATCGAATTATCATTGATGATTCAAATGAACAATCCATTCCTCTTCCTTTCCCTCAAATACTCTCTAAATATAATAATAATTTTGATAATTATATTGATAATGAAATAATGGATACATTTAAAAAGGTTCAAGTTAACATTCTTTTATTGGATGTAGTTAAACAAATCCCTCGATATGCCAAATGTCTTAAAGAGCTTTGCACCCATAGAAGGAGGCAGAAGGGGAATGAGAGAGTCAACCTAGGAAGGAATATCTCAGCCTTGATTCAACCAGTAATGAGAACCAAATGCAAGGATCCAGGCACATTCATGATACCTTGTACCATAGGGGAGACCTTCTTTTCTGGTCATATGCTAGATTTAGCTACTTCTATTAATGTAATGTCTCACTCTGTGTATAATTATATATATGTTGGAGAGCTTCAACCAACAGGCATTATCATGCAACTTTCCAACTGAATCACAACACACCCATCAGAAGTGGTCGAGGATGTCCTCGTAAAAGTTATGAATCTCATCTTCCTTGCAAACTTTTACATTACTAAGATAGAAGATACCCAAAACCAATGACATGCCCCTCTCATACTTAAGAACCCATTCCTCAAAACATCAAAGAAGATCATTAATGTTTACAATGGTATGTTTTCCATGGAGTTTGGTGGAGAAAAGTTACGTTTTAACATCCTTGAGGCTATGAAACACCCCGTTGAAGAGCACTCCACTCTTCCTATCTATTCTATGGAAGTGATCTCTAACGACAAACACACACAAAATTCTATCCTCGACCCATCCTCCGATTTATTTTCCTCTTATTCACCCGTGGATGATTTGAGTTTTTGTTCTTCTTTTGAATGTTGTGTGGGTTCCGAAAAAAGTAAATTTTGTGATTTAATTGTTGAGTGTGTTTATTATGAGATAACCATGACTATTGATGATTCTGCAAATCTCATTTCAATATATTCTCTTTACTTTGAGAATAAATATGAGCAGATAGATAGTTTCATGGACCTCACTCCCCCTAAATCCACACCCTCAATCCAAAAACCCCGGTGTTAGAATTAAAACCACTTCCATAAAATTTAAAATATTCCTATCTTTAGGGTATTGACTAATTTCCCGTCATTATTTCCAATAACCTCTCTCAACAGCAGGAATCAAAACTGCTTGATCTTTTGAGAGAGTGTAAAAAGGAAATAGGATGGACATTGGCTGATATTCTTGGGATTAGACCATCTATTTGTATACATCATATACTTTTGAATGATGAGGCTAATCCCGTAAGGCAGGCTCAATGCCGGTTTAATCACACTCTCCTTGAAGTTGTAAAATTAGAAGTCAGTAAATTACTTACTGCTGGGATCATTTATCCTATATCTAATAGTAAATGGGTTAGCCCAGTTCAAATTGTGCCTAAAAAAACAGGAATAACAGTTGTGTCAAATAAAAGGAATGAATTAGTTCCAATGGGTGTGCAAAACATTTGGCAAGTCTGTATTGACTACCATCAACTGAATCAAGCCATGCGGAAGGACCACTTTCCTTTACCTTTCATTGACCAAATGTTAGAACAACTGGCTGGTAAGTCCCATTATTGTTTCCTTGATGGCTATTCGAGAAATTTCCAAATCCAAATGGCCCTTGAGTTTCAAGAAAAGTCCACATTTACTTGTCTATTCGGCACATTTTCATATAGAAGAATGCCTTTTGTCCTATGTAATGCTCCTGGTACTTTTCAGTGATGTATGTTCAGTATTTTTTCTGAGTACCTTGAGATTTTTATGGAAGTTTTTATGGATGATTTCATGGTTTATGGTTCTTCTTTTTATTATTGTTTGGAAATCCTAGGTTCTAACCTCTATCGTTGTATTGAAAAGGATCTTGTTTTAAATTATTAAAAATGTCATTTCATGGTTGAGAGGGGGATAGTTCTTGGGCATATCATTTCAAATAAGGTAATTAAAGATGATAAATCTAAAATTGAATTAATTTCAGCCCCTCTATTTCCAAAATGTGTTCGTGAGGTGTGGTCTTTCTTGGGTCATGCTGGTTTTTACCGCCGATTCATTAAAAACTTTAGTAATATTGCACTTCCCTTATCTTAGTAATTACAAAAGGATTATAAATTTATTTTTGATAAAAATTGGGAGGATGCTTTAAATTCACTAAAAATGAGTCTCACATCACCTCCCATCATCCAACCACCAAGGTGGGATATGCCCTTCTAACATATGTGTGAATCCTATAACTTTGCAGTTGGGGAAGTTTTATCACAAAGGGTTGAGAAGTCTCTTCATGTCATTGTGTATGCCTCACATACCCTTGACCCTACCCAAGAGAACTACAAAACCACTAAAAAAACTTCTTTCTAATTTTTTCCCTTGGCAAAGTTCCATTCCTATATCATTGGGTCAAAAATCATTGTCTTTTATGATCATTTTGCCCTTTTGTTTCTCCTTAAGAAACCTAAAGCTAAGCCCCACCTCATTCAGGGGATGCGCCTCCTCCAGAAGTTTGACCTTAAGATTAGAGATAAGAGAGGAGTGTAAAATGTGGTAGCTGACCACATTAGTAGGATTTTCCCACCACTGGACCATCATGTTGACTCACCTCTCCCCATTGGAGAATTCTTCCCTCAAGAGAACCTTTGTGATGTTGTGGACCTTACCCCCTGGTATGTGGACATTGTGAATTTTCTAGCAAAATATAGGGTCCCCACTTATTTTAGCACATCACAATCCTAGAGACTTAAACATGATTCTCGATGGTACATTTGGGATGACCCATATTTGTGGAGGATCTATAGTGACCAGGTTGTTCATTAGTGTGTCCCTAACCATGAGTTCACCTCAGTTTTGAGCTTCTGCCACACATTTGTATGTGGGGGCCACTTTGGCTCTCAACATACTGCTCGAAAGGTCCTTGAATCAGGATTATATTAGACAACATTGTATATATATTCCCATAGGTTTTGTAAATCGTGTACTCGATGTCAATTCATTGGGAATATCTCTATAAGGAATAAAATTCCCCAATAGCCCATGTTATTCTGTGAAATCTTTGATGCATGGGGCATTGACTTCATGAGGCCTTTTCCAAATTAATTTGGCTTTGTGTACATCTTACTTGCTGTTGACTATGTTTCTAAATGGATGGAAGAAAAGGCTACTAGGACTGATGACTCTCGAGTTGTTGTTGATTTTCTGAGGTCCCAGATTTTCAGTAGGTTTGGTCTACCAAGATTCATCATTAGTGATCAGGGTTCACATTTTTTCCATTGTAACAAGAAAATTTTTCTTCGTATGTATGGGGTTGTTCATAAATTCTTCACTCCATATCATCCCCAAACTAACGGACAAGCGGAAAATTCAAATCGGTAAGTTATGAAAATCTTGGAGAAAATGGTACAACCCAATAGGAAAGATTGAAGTTTGTGCTTGGATGATGCACTTTGGGCATACCTTACTACTTTTAAAACCCCGATCAGAATGTCACCATATAGGATTGTGTTTGAAAAGGCTTTTCACCTCCCAGTGGAGGTAGAACATCATGAATATTGGGTTGTTAACCAATGTAATATGAATCTCTCAGATGCATGTGAGCATAGAAAGTTGCAGATTCAGGAGTTGGAAGAAATTCAGCGTGATGCATATGAGAACTCTCTAATTTATAAAGAGAAGACAAAGTAAATACATGATGGGATGATTCATCAGAGGAAGTTTCATATTGGTGAGAAGGTAATAATGTATAATTCTAGGCTAAAGCTCCACCCAAGTAAGCTTCGCTCCCGATGGCTCGGTCCTTATACTGTTACTGATGTTTAACCTATTGGTTCTATACATGTTTTTCATGAGAAGAGTGGACAAGGGTTTACTGTCAATGGCTAGAGGCTCAAACACTACTATGAGGATTTTCCCCAGCATCCTGTAGAAGAAATCCAATTGATGGATGCCACATATGACACCACTTAAAAGTTTGTCCCTTCTTCCTACCTTTATTTACTTGTCTATTTATTTAAATACATGAATTGAGAACAATGTAATTTTTAGGTGTGGGGGGGTGACATGTCATAGTTAGGATTTAAAAAAACACAAAAAATATATAAAATAGAAAACCCAAAAAAAACACAAAAAATGCATTTTCATTTCTTTTTCTTTATTTTGTGTCTTTAAATAAAGAGTTCTCTTAAAAGAATATCCAAATCTTTTGACATTTTTGAGTTAATTGTGTGAAAAAATTCTATTACTTTTGGAAAAATGTTTTTCAAATGAATTTTGATATGAAATATTTTTCTAGAATTTGTATTATCAAATCATTCTTAGGTGTTTAATGGATTTTTGAAACCCATGCCTCATTAGCACTGACCAATATTTCAATCCCTTACCCGAGAGATATTCTAAGACCATTATTGCATATTCTTCCTTTTAATCACTTTATTTAGAGTCACATTTCATGTAGAGAAACTAGAACATGCCTTAATTCTATTTAAATTCATAAGATTCAAGTGTGCTACATTCATGATAGAGGCCATCGTTCATTGAAAATCCCTCTGTATAATTAACCTCTATTTTGGCCACCTTGACATTTTACCATTTTTAAGCCTTAGTGTCCATGAAATGCCTGTTAGGTAGCCAAATTACAAGCTAATTTATCCCTAACTACCCATATCTTGTGTATATTCCTGTTTGAATTTCATCAAGTGTGGGGGAGATGGTGTTTCAATGGGAATTTTTGGGAATGCTCATTGTTATGGGTTGATATAAAGGGTGCCTACATTTTACATGGGCAGTGGGTTCACATGACATATTATATCATTATATTACACATGTTTCCCCCTTTATCTCCAATGAAAATTTTAAAAAGAACAAAAAAAAACAATAGTTCTGTACATTGAAAAAAAAACAGAACAAAAGAAAAAAATGGAGAAAAGAGGAAGATTACTTCTTATTATTCACTGATCGACTGTGACCCACACAAACAGACAATGGGGGAGTTGGAAGTGATTCATTTTGTGAGGGGATTAGTGTGTACATTCATTTTGAACACTTACTAAATTTTGACATGTTTTGTACTTAAGAGATTAAACACTCCTCTTCTGCCTTAGATTTTTTTTACATTAAATCCTACCAACCCTTGAACCTGAGAACAACCTATTAATAGTTCTCTTGAAAGCACACTAGTTTCTACCAGTATAGAACTTAGAATCTTGGAAAGTATATGGTATGATCACATGAACTCTGGGAAAAGATCACAAATCCATTTTCATATTTTCCTTGACTGAAGAGGGAAATTTTCTATTTGAGGCGGGTTGCAACATGTTGGATGGGTGAACAAATTAAGTTGACCAAATTCGAATGTGAGAAAACAAAAATGATGGGAAAATTGATTTCATAAATGAGACATGATGAGTTCCATTTCATAAAAATCTTGTATATTTTCCCACCTTTGATTTTGGAATGATACTTGATTAGGATATATGACTTTTCCCAGGAGTGAAAATGTTTAGGTGTGGGGTAGTCATCGTACTACGATTTACTGCTTTATTTCACCCTTACACCGCTGTTTTAAACTGATTTTGTAATGAATATTCCAAATATAATAATAAATTTCACTTACTGTTTGATTTAATTAATTAATTTTTATTAATATTTAATAGGGAAATTTTACTTTTTTAATTGTTGACATTGTAGGAGGAGGTGATTCGGAGGACCCACGAGGGAAATCAAGAAAAACGGGCCAAACTGCGCAAGGGCCCAAGCATTTATGTGGATAGAAATATATACTGTGGATACTACGTGCATTACATTGGTCTCAAAATTGGTGTATGAATGTAAATTTGTGTGGTATACACATATCTAGAAGACCATGGAGCCCAATTCTCCCATTTAAAGGCCCATAATAGGCCCACAATGTGAAATAATTCTGGGTGAGCCAGATAATATGACCCTTCTATATTTCGGTCATAACTCAGGACTCGGAGATCAAATTGGGCTGATTCAACCTCCCATGGACAGAGATAATTAATTACCACATCTCCACCGAATTTCATGTCATTTGGACGCGTGTTGGTTAGCCAAAAATCTGGATAAAGATGGAGTAAAAATTCTTCCCTAAATAGTGACCTAGTCTCTTAGGCACTTAACTTCATTCGTGGAAAGTGTGATGTGTGTTGGAACCATGGTTTTCTATGCATGATTTGGAGTATGGTTTGTGTTTTTTTCAATCATCAATGGATGTTCGGATCGTGTACCAGCAAAGAGATCATACCATTCAAGCAGACAATAGTATTGAAGGTGGCACCGTTTCCCAGTGTTTGCCAAATTTTTGGGGTCCAAAATCTGGAAGTTGCTGAGCATCGTGAAAAGTGAAATTCCATGAATATAATAATTAAATATGGCAAAGGCATGAATTTCGCGAAGAGAGGATGCATGGTTTGGAAATCGCGAAGACCAGAAGAATGGAGGCGGTGAGTCTTCGCGATTATGTCAAAGCTTCGCGAACGACAGAGTTGAAGCGCATCACGGCGGTGAAGCGCTTTGCGAGGGAGCTTCGTGGCGAAGGCGCGAAGGAATGATGACGGTGATACTCCGCGATTACAACGAGCTCTGCGAACGTAAAATTGCCGTAGTGCTTCGCGATTTTGAGAGATTTTCGGCGGGAACTTTGGAGCTTCGCGATCTGAGATGATGTGGCGCTGAATTCGTGCAGAAGGGTCGAGGGTCGGTGGAATCACCTATAAATATAGGTTGACCCCCTAAAGAGAAGTAGATAGAATTTTAGAGAAAATCCTTTGCTCTCGGTTTGCAAAGATCTCTCGCGAAGGCAGTGTGCTTCGCGAAAGAGGAGCTTCGCGGCGGCTATTCTAGCTCCGCGAAAGTCATGCGCCCCGCGTTGGCTCAGTGAGCTACACGAAGAGGCAGGAGCTCTGTGATAGCCAAGCATTGCGAAGGCTGGAGCATCGTGAGAGTGATTCGTGATTGAGCTTCGCGAAAAGGCAGGGGATCTGTGAAGACTTGTTTGAGCTTTCCAAAATTGGGAGCCTTGCGAAGTAGGGTACTTTGCGAAGGGCCTTTCCAATGGTTGTTCGCCCATTGACCAGGAGACGAAGACCTTCATGTCAAGAAGGGTTGAACTTTAATAGAGCATCAACTCAGGACTCTGATGCAAGCAAAGTCTCATGACGAAAAGGAGACAAAGACTTCAATTCAAATCTATTGAAGAGACCTTCACGTCTATAAACTGAGTGAGACTTCACCAACGGCAGTGAGCTAGGGGGAGTCAATGGGAGTGACCCGAGGGAAGCAGCGAGCTATCCCTGAACCTTTGTAAAGGCAGTGAGCTTGGGACAGAGTGACTGTACTCGAACCTTTGTAATCTACAGCTAGTGAAGCATAGTGGATTTAGGTACGACCGACAACCTGTCGGCGTATGCTCCTTGGACATAGCCCTTAGTGGTGAACCAAGTAAACATTTTTGTGTCAACTCTCTGCATATTAATGTTTCATTACTGATCATATCCATCATATAGATTCAAGTAGTTCCTACCAATGTGGGAACAAGATCCACAACTTTAAGAAGAAAAAGTTGACACCCTAATTCACCCCTCCCCTCTCAGGGTGTCCCGGGGTCCTACAATGTGTATGTCCATAAAAACACCTCTCATCCCCATTATCTCATGGTTAACGACCAGGGGTGAAGGTGAGTCGAATTTTAGATCTTCGTTCACCCATTTTAGTTCTTTTCTCCCTCATGTACTTCTAAGTTTCTTAGTGATCAACTTGGGGGGTCCATTGTTGTAATCCTGAGCTTCACATTTGTAATCTTTGTAACATAATTTAATTTCCAGGTTTGTGGTATATTGTTATTAATTTCTACCTTCTGAATTTGTTTTTATTCGGGTATGATCAAATACAAATCAATGGAACAATAATCCTCATTCTTCCATGCATAACCCAGATCTTGTGATGATTTGAGTGTGTTTTCCTCTTTTCTAACCTCTTCTATTTCATGAGTTTGCTTTTGGATTGACTTGTTTGATGATATCCAGAATTTATAACCCATGAATATTCATGTTTTTTATTGAGATCAATTTTTATAAAGACCCAAATCTGTACATCTCATCACGTTGTTGATGTGATTCCTTGATTGAGTTTGGTACTTACATCGACATGGTTTTATTGAATATGAGCAGTTGCCGATAATCAATATCATTGATCGATCAAATACTAGGTATTAACCGAGTAAGAACTCACATAATACTGGTTTCAGTGGGTATAAAATCAAGTAATCAATGATCCTTCCCATTCCCTTGAGAGTGATGACGGATTGAACATCAAGGGACACTTACCCGGGTTGATCACGATTTCTCTAACCAGTTTCTCTCACTTAGTAGTATAGTTTCAATTTCAATTTCAAAATCATAGAACCCCCAACTAATTAATTTAATTTCGATTTTTTTAACATAATCAGAACCTTGTTTTGAAATTAGTGATCTATGTCTCCATCGAGAGACGACCTAAGGTTCCTGCTATACTGCAGAAATTCTAGTAAAAACTTAACCTCTAATTTGACACGCTCAACAACTCGATCAAATTTTTTCACCGTTGTCATGGAGAAAAGATCATTTATTTCATTTTATTTATATATTTTACTTCTTAATCATTACTCTATTCAATATCCCCCCCCATTTGATATTTTTTGTTTTAGTTTTTGTTTGTTTTTGTTTTTGGGTGTTCTTTCTCTCTCTCTCTTTATTATTCTTATTTTTTCTCTATATCTCTAATTATGCAGTATAACATTCTATTTTATATACTATTTTAATTTCTTAAGTTTTTATAAATTTTATTCACCTTCTAAAAAACAAAAAAATTCAAAAACAAACAAAAAATCAATCAAATTGGACATTGTTGTTGCATGACAAGATCTGGAAAAGAAACACTATTCGAATTTGAACCTAAAATTGAAAAGTCATTCCACTAACATATCAGGTCATCTAGAGTAGGACAATCAAGTAACATTGAGGAACCCCATTTTGAACCTCAAGTGGTCTTAAACCAATCAAAAATTGAACAAAATCAAACCCCAGAGATTATGGCTGCAAATAACCGAACAATAAAAGGACTGACCACCCCTGATGTGGATTACCAACCTGCGTACATCCAATATCCTGAGGAAGCAGCCAATTTTGAGCTAAGATCAGGCCAAATCCACCTCCTTCCAAAATTCCACGGTCTTCCTGGTGAGGACCCTCACAAACATCTAAAGGAGTTTCACATAGTGTGCTCCACCATGAAACCCCAAAATGTGTCTGAGGACCTCATTAAGTTTAGGGCCTTCCCTTTCTCCCTTGAAGGTGTTTCCAAAGACTGGATATACTATTTTCATACCAAAATTGGGGGCTGGAATGACCTTAAATGACTCTTTCTAGAGAAGTTTTTCCCTACCTCCCGAACTGCATCAATTAGGAAAGAAATTTGTGGTATTATGCAGTTACAAGGAGAGACCCTTCATGAATACTAGGAGATATTCAAAAGACTTTGTTCTAGTTTCCCCCACCACCAGATTAGGGAACAAATTTTAATTCAATACTTCTATAAGGGACTTATACCCATGGATCATGGAATGATTGATGTTGCAGCTGGTGGTGCCCTAGTTGATAAAACTCCTTCTACCGCTCGTGACTTAATAGCCAACATGGGTCAAAATGCACAACAATTTGGTACATGAGCTATTGCACCAACCTAAGCGGTTCATGAGGTAAGTCATTAATCCCTAGAAAAAAAGTTATATAATAAACTTGATGATATTCATACAATTATAAGGCAATTAGATCAAGCATAAGGTAAGTCACACCCTCCTCCCATTCCATTACATTATGGTATTTGTTCTGATAATACTCATTTTTCTTACCATTGCCCACAACTTCAGGATTCATCTGAATATTGTGCTACAATGTTCCTTGGGATTCCATTCCAACAAGCACCACCTTTAAAGCAATAACCATTCAGGCCAAATCCAAACCCTGGGTGGCAAGCACAACCACAATACCGACAAGGAGTAAACTCAAGATACCCAAAGAAGAACTGGTATCCACAAGTACAAGGTATGAAACCTTCTTATACATCAATATCTCAAAATAATCCTCCTCCTCCCAAGTTTGAACCAAGCCTTGAGGATGTGGTGAAGGAAATTTCATCCTAGAACCTCCAGTTCCAACAAACCACACAATCAACTATTCAAGACCTGTGAACTCAAGTGGGGAAATTGGAAAACCCCATAGGTGAGCTTAAGATGCAAGGTTCTATAAAACTACCATCCCAACCCATTTCTAATCCGAAGGAGAAAGGTAATGTATATGCAGTTACACTTCGTAGTGGAAAAGAAGTTTTTATCCTTCTACTGATTCTTCACAGCAGGTATGTCCCCCTCATGAAAACTCTCTTTCCCAACCCTCAAAAATTTCATGTAAAGAAAAACTAGAAAAAAATGGTAATCGAATTGTCATTGATGATTCAAATGAACAATCCATTCCTCTTCATTTCCCTCAAAGACTCTCTAAATATAAGAAGAATTTTGATAATGATATTGATAAAAAAATAATGGATACATTTAATAAGGTTCAAGTTACCATTCCTTTATTGGATGTAGTTAAACAAATATATCGATATTCCAAATTTCTTAAAGATATTTGCACCCATAGATGGAGGATGAAGGGGAATTAGAGAGTCAACCTGGGAAAAAATGTCCCGACCTTGATTCAACCAGCAATGCCAACCAAATGCAAGGATCTGGGAACATTCACAAAATCTTGTACCATAGGGGAGACCTTATTTTATGATGCTATGCTAGATTTAGGTGCTTCTATTAATGTAATGCCTCACTCCATGTATACTTATTTGCAGGATGGATCTCTTCAACCAATAGGCATTGTTGTGAAACTTTCCAACCGAAGAACAACACACCCATCAAGAGTGGTCGAGGATGTCCTCATAAAAGTTTATAATCTCATCTTCCCTACATACTTTTACATTCTTGAGTTGTAAGATACCTGAACCTAAATACATGCCCCTCTCATACTTGGGAGGTCATTCCTCAAAAAAGAAAATATGATCATCAACGTTCACAATGGTACATTTTCCATGGGGTTTGGTGGATAAAAGGTAAGTTTTAACATCCTTGAGGCTATGAAACACCTCGTTGAAGAGCAATCCACTCTTCCTATCTATTCGATTGAAGTTCTCTCAAATGAAAAACACACAAAAAATTCTATCCTTGACCCATCATCTGATTTATTTTCCTCTTATTCACCCATGGATAATTTTAGTTTTGGTTCTTCTTTTGAATGTTGTGTGGGTTCATAAAAATGTAAATTTTGTGCTTTAATTGATGAGTGTGTTTACACTGAGATACCCATGACTATTGATGATTCTGAAAATCTCATTTCAATATATTCTCTTTCCTTTGAGAATAAACATGAGAAGCTAGATTGTTTCATGGACCTCATTCCCCCTAAATCCACTCCCTCAATCCAAAAACCCCCAGGGTTGGAATTAAAACCACTTCCATCAAATTTAAAATATGCATATCTTGAGTTTATTGATCAATTTCCCATCATTATTACTAATAACCTCTCTCAAAAGCAGGAATCAAAACTGCTTGATCTTTTGAGAGAGTGTAAAAAGGCAATAGGATGGACAATGGCTGGTATTCCTGGGATTAGACCATCTATTTGTATGCACCATATACTTTTGGATGATGAGGCTAAGCCCATAAGGAAGGCTCAACGCCGGTTGAATCCCACTCTCCTTGATGTGGTAAAATTGGAAGTCAGTAAATTACTAACTACTGTGATCATTTAGCCTATATCTGATAGTAAATGGGTTAGCCCAGTTCAAATTGGGCCTAAAAAATAGGAATAATAGTTGTGTCAAATGAAAGTAATGAATTGGTTCCAATGCATGTGCAAAACAGTAGGCGAGTCTGTATTGACTATCATCGACTAAATCAATCCACGCGGAAGAACCACTTTAATTTACCTTTCATTGACCAAATGTTTGAATGACTGGATGGTAAGTACCATTATTGTTTCCTTGATGGCTATTCGGGTTATTTCCAAATCCATATAGCCCATGAGGATCAAAAAAAGACCACTTTTACCTATCCATTCGGCACATTTGCATATAGAAGATTGCCTTTTGGCCTATAAAATGCTCCTAATACTTTTAAGTGATGTATGTTAAGTATTTTTTATGAGTACATTTATAGTTGTATGGAAGTATTTATGGATTATTTCATGGTTTAGGGTTCTTATTTTTATGATTTTTTGGAAAACCTAGGTTCTGTCCTCCGCCGCTCCATTGAAAATGATCTTGTTTTAAATTATGAAAAATGTCATTTCATGGTTGAGTGGGGGATAGTTATTGGGCATATCATTTCAAATAATGGAATTCAAGTTGATGAATCTAAAATTGAATTAATTTCATCCCTTCCATTTTCAAAATGTGTTCATGAGGTGCGGTCTTTCTTGGGTCATGCTGGTTTTTACCGCCGATTCATTAAAGACTTTAGTAAGATCACTCTTCCCTTATCTTAATTATTACATAAGGATTTTGAATTTTTTTTTGATAAAAATTGTTTGGATGCTTTCAATTCACTAAAAATGGGTCTCACATCACCTCTCATCATCCAAAAACCAAGGTGGGATCTTCCCTTCAAACTTATGTGTGATGCCTCTAACTTTGAAGTTGGGGCAGTTTTATCACAAAGGGTTGAGAAGTCCCCTCATGTCGTTGTGTATGCCTCACGTACCCTTGACCCTTCCCAGGCGAACAACACAACCAATGAAAAATAAATTCTTTCTATTGTGTTTTCCTTGGAAAATATATGTTCCTATCTCATTGGTTCAAAAATCATTTTCTTTTAGGATCATGCTTCCCTTCAGTTTCTCCTTAAGAAACCTGAAGCTAATCCCCACCTCATTCGGTGGATGCTCCTCCTCCAGGATTTTGACCTTGAGATTAGGGATAATAGAGGAGTGGAAAATGTGGTAGCTGAACACATTAGTAGGATTTCCCCACCACTGGACCATCATGAAAACTCAACTCTCCCCATTGGAGAATTCTTCCCTCATGAGAACCTTTGTGATGTTTTGGACCTTACCCCCTTGTATGCAGACATTGTGAATTTTCTAGCAACATCTAGGGTCCCCACTAATTTTAGCACTTCACAATCCCAGCAAATTAAACATGATTCTCGATGGTACATTTGGGATTACCCACATTTTTTTAGGATCTATAGTGACCATGTTGTTTGTAGGTTTGTCCCTGACCATGAGTTCACCTCAGTTTTGGTCTTCTACCACACATTGTCTTGTGGGGGTCACTTTGGCTCTCAACATACTGCTCGAAAGGTACTTGAATCAAGATTATATTGGCCAACATTGTATAGAGATGCCCATAGTTTTTTTAAATCATGTACTCGATGCCAATTCACAAGGAATATCTCCAAGAGGAATGAAATGCCCCAACAGCCCATGTTATTCTGTGAAATCTTCGATGCATGGGTCATTGACTTCATGGGGCATTTTCCAAATTCATTTGTCTTTGTGTACATCTTACTAACTGTTGACTATGTTTCTAAATGGGTGGAAGAAAGGTCTACTAGGACCGATGACTCCTGAGTTGTTATTGATTTTGTGGGGTCACAAATTTTAAGTAGGTTTGGTCTACCAAGATTTATCATTAGTGATCAGGGTTCATATTTTTACAATCGTAACATGAAAAACATGCTTTTTATGTACGGGGTTGTTCATAAAGTCTCCACTTCATATCATCTCCAAACTAACGGACAAGTGGGAATTTAAAATCAATAATTTAAGCAAATCTTGGAGAAAATGGTACAACCCAATAAGAAAGATTTGAGTTTTCACTTGGATGATGCACTTTGGGCGTACCGTACTGCATTTAAAACCCTGATCAGAATGTCACCATATAGAAATGTGTTTGTAAAGTCTTGTCACATCCCCGTGGAGGTCGAAGATCATGAATATTGGACCATTAATCAATGTAATATGAATCTCTCAGTTGATGGTGAGCATAGAAATTTGAAGATTCAGGAGTTGGTGAAATTTGGTGTGATGCATATGAGAACTCTCGAATCTGGAAAGAGAAGAAAAAGGAAATCCATGTTGGGATGATTCATTAGAGGATGTTTCATATTGGTGAGAAGGTACTCATGTATAATTCCAGGCTAAAGCTCCACCCAGGTAAGCTTCCCTCTTGATGGCTCGACCCTTATACTATTATTGGTGTTTACCCTTTTGGTGCTATACAGGTTTTGCATGAGAAGAGTGGAAAAAGGTTTACTGTCAATTTCCAGAGGCTCAAACACTACTATGAGGATTTTCCCTAGCATAATATGGAGGAAATCCAACTGATGGATGCCACATATGACACCACTAACAGGCTGTACCTTCTCCCTACCTTTATTTACTTGTATATTTATATAAATACGTTCATTAAGGACAACGTAATTTTTAGGTGTGTGGGAGGGTGACATGTCATAGTTAGTATTTAAAAAAAACACAAAAAAATATATATATAATAGAAAAACAAAATAAACACAAAAAATCATTTTAATTTCTTTTTATTTATTTTGTGTCTTTAGATAAACATTGCTCTTAAAAGCATATCCAAATCATTTTTCATTTTTGAGTTAATTGTGTGAAAAAATTCAATTATTTTTGGAAAACTGTTTTGAAAATGAATTTTGATATGAAATACTTTTCTAGAATTTGTATTTTCAAATCATTCTGAGGTGTTTAATAGATTTTTGAAACCCATGCCTCATTAGCACTGACCAATATTTCAATCCATTACCCGAGAGATATTCTAATCCCTTTATTGCATATTCTTCCTTTTAATCAATTTCTTGAGAGTCTTGAGTCATGTAGAGAAACTAGAACTTGCCTTAATTGTGTTTAAATCCATAAGATTCAAGTTTTCTATATTCATGATAAAGGCCATCATGCATTGAAAATCCCTTTGTACAATTAACCTCTATTTTTTCCACCTTGACATTTTACCCTTCTTAAGCCTTAGAGACCATGAAATGCCTGTTAGGTAGCCACATTACAAGCTAATTTATCCCTACCTACCCATCTCTTGTGTACATTCTTGTTTGAATTTCAGAATGTGTTGGGGAGATGGTGTTTCCATGGGAATTTTTGGGAATGATCATTGTTATGAGTTGATAGAAAGGGTGACTAAATTTTACTTGGGCAGTGGGTTCACATGCTATATTATATCATTGTATTAAACATGTTTCCATCATTATCTCGAATTAAAACTGTAAAAAACAAAAAAAAACAATAGTTCTGTACATTGAAAAAAGAGAAAAAAAAAGAAAAAAATGGAGAAAAGAGGAAGATAATCCATTATTATTCACTGATCGGTTGTGACCCACACAAACAGACAATGGGGATAGTGAGTTGGAAGTGATTCATTTTGTGAGGGGATGAGTGTGTACATTCATTGTGAACACTTTCTGAATTTTGATGTTTTTTTTACTTAAGAGATTAAACACTCCTCTTCTACCTCCTATTTTTTTACATTAAATCCTACCAACCCTTGAACCTCAGAACAACCTGTTGGAAGTCCTCTTGAGTAGCACACTAGTTTTTGCCGATAGACAACTTAGAATCTTGGAAAGCATATGGTAAGATCTCATGAAATTTGGGAAAAGAGAATAACTCCATTTTCATATGTTCCTTGAGTGAAGAGGTAAATTTTATATGTGAGGTAGGTTGTGATATGTTGAGTGGGTGAACAAATTAATTTGACCAAATTTGAATGTGAGAAAAGAAAAATGATGGGAAAATTGATTTCATAAATGATACATGATGAATTTCATTTCATAAAAATCTTGGATATTTTCCCACCTTTGATTTTGGAATGATATTTTATTAGGATATATGACTTTTCCTAGGAGTGAAAATGTTTAGGTGTGGGGGTGTGATCGTACCACGATTCACTGCATTATTTCACCCTTACACCACTGTTGTAAAATGGTTTTGTAATTAATATTCAAAATATAATAATAAATTTAACTTACTATTTGATTTAATTAATTAATTTTTATTACTATTTAATATGGAAATTTTACTTGTTTAAGTGTTTAGATTGTAAAAGGAGGTGATTTAGAGGGCCCACGATGGAAATCAAGCAAAATGGGCCAAACTGCGCAAGGCCCCAAGCATTTATGTGGACAGAAATATATACTTTGGAAACTACGTGCATTCAATTGGGCTATAAATTGGTGTATGAATGTAAAATTGTGTGGGCTACATTTTCCTAGAATACCATGGAGCCCAATTCTCCCATTATAGGCCCATAATAGGCCCACAATGTGAAACAATTCTGGGAGAGCCAGATAAGATGACCCTTCTGTATTTGTGACATAACTCGAGCCTCAAAAATCCAATTGGGCTGCTTCTACCTCCCATGGCCATCTAAATTGATTTCTCACCTCTCCAACGAATATAAAGTAATTTGGACTCGTTTTGTTCAGTCAACCAGCCGGATAAAAATGGAGTAAAAAGTCTTCCTTGAATAGTGACCTAGTCTCTTAGGCACTTGACTTCTTTTGTGGAAAGTGTGATGTGTATGTCCATAAAAACGCCTATCACCCCCATTTTCCCATTTTTCACGACTATGAGTGAGGTTTAGTCTAATTGGAGAGCTTATTTCACCAATTTTAGTTCTCTTCTCCCTCATGTACTTTTATGTTTTTTAGTGATCAACTTAGGGGTGAAAATTATTGTAATCCTGAGCTCCACATTTGTAATCTTCGTAAGGTAATTTAATTTCCAGGTTCGTTGTCTATTGTTCTTATTTTTTACCTTCTAAATTTTTTTTTATTCTTTTATGATCAAATACAAATCAAAAGCACAAGAATCCTCATGCTTCCATGCATAACCCGGATCTTGTGAATATTTGAGTGTGTTTGCCTCTTTTCTCACCTCTTCTCTTTCATGAGTTTACTTTTGGATTGACTTGTTTGATGATATCCAAAATTTATAACCCATTAATATGAATGTTTTTTTATTGAGATAAATTTTGATAAAGACCCAAATCTGTACATCTCATCACGTTGTTGATGTGATGCCTTGATTGAGTTGGGTTCTTACATCGACATAGTTTTATTAATTATGAGTGGTCGCCGATAATCAATATCATTGATCGATCAAATCCTAGGTGGTAACCTAGTAATAACTCACATAATAATTTTTTCATTGGGTATAAAATCAAGGAATCAATGATCCTTCCCATTCCCTTGAGAGCGATGACGGATTGAGCATCAAGGGACACTTACCCGGGTTGATCATGGTTTTCCCAACAAGTTTCTCTCACTTAGTAGTATAGTTTCAATTGCAATTTTAAAATCATAGAAAACCCAACAACTTAATTTAATTTCAATTTTTTTAACATAATTTGAACCTTATTTTGAAATTAGTGATCTAAGTCTCCATCGAGGGACGACCTAGGGTTCCTACTATACTGTAGAAATTCTAGTAAAAACTTAACCTCTAATTTGACGCGCTCAACAACGCGATCCGGCAGCCTCCACTGAGTAACCAGTAAAACACCTGTGTATATCCTAGATTTGTTTTCCACCACTTAATAAATAGTGCTACTTCATTGGGTAGTTTATTGACACCTACTGCATGGGTGGTTTTCTCTACATTCCATTGATGAGCCTGTGAAATTTGAAACACTCCAAAAACAACATCTCCCTTCATGTTACTATTCAAAGACATAAAAATATCCTCAAACATCCATCTATGATATGAAAATATCCTTTGAAATATAAATATATAAATTTAATTTTCCTCTAATGAATTTTGATTCCTTCAAAAATTTCCCTCTATTGTTATTAAATTCCATCACATGGTCCATCAAAAACATGACTTGTTAAGTAATTATCATAACTTGGAATCACTTAAATAAAACCATTAGATAAAAATTTGTGTATTTTTCATCCAAAAAAATCATGATAAGGTGATGTATAACATCCACTAATTTTATTCATGCTCGATAAATATCACCAAGAGGAAGGCATTAGACTCCATCCATCGTGATGTATCCATAGGGTGTACTAAATCACCCATCACATGTGTATGAACTTTCTCCAAACCAAAATATAATATATTGTCTTGGAAGATATGGTATGAGAAGGAAGATATATATGGGGATATTTAGAGGAGTCTTTAGTATGCATGATAAATCTCAATCTCATGGTGATCACCCCTTTACATTTCCCTTGCAGATGTCCTTGAGTGAAAATGCATTAGATCATATGTTATGTAATGTTTGAGTTAATGATTCAACCAAACAACCGCTCATCACATCAATGATACCACCCCTCCATGGGTTCCAAATTATGAAAATTTAGTCTTTGTGATATCCAACATAGTATAATGATTTTAATGCCCGCATATTCATGTTTTACATCCATTTCAATCAAAGGGTTTCCATATATATTGTACTATATGAATAAACTTTTTATGTTTTAAACCAATTATATATTAATATTGTTAAATGAATTATCATGATATCCATATATCATTCCATGCAATATTTCCATATTTTATAATAATATATACCCAATTACATTTTAATGTTGTAAGGAT
This sequence comes from Viscum album, assembly GCA_963277665.1. Taxonomy (NCBI): domain Eukaryota; kingdom Viridiplantae; phylum Streptophyta; class Magnoliopsida; order Santalales; family Viscaceae; genus Viscum; species Viscum album. The sequence continues at coordinate 696,477,034 of OY728132.1, forward strand.
TTATAGAATATCTCCTTCAATCTACCACTTGCATTAATGCATCATCAACTTTGTGCCATTCCACCCTATATTTTATCGTATATAATAACATTTTTAAGAATATCCAAAAATAATCTTTTATTTATTACAAAACACTTTGGAATATCTACCATGAATATCACCTTGTATTAAATCATACTCAATACCTTATGAATACCCATCCAAAAATCCTTTTGAAAAAACTCTAAAACACTTTTAGAAAAGTATTATGAAAAAAGCTCAATCCCCACCAGTCAACCAGAAATTGTGACCCTACATTACATTGTAGGACTTAAAAAAATATGTATTATCAAGTTTATAAATTTATGAAAATAGTGGCCTCTGGAAAAGAATTAGTTCTACTCAAGCAATAATGGGATATGACATGATCTCCATAAAACACATTGATCTCTATAAATGTGTCCACCGACTGTATCATATACAATCATGCATTTTAATATGATCTATTTTTTGAATACATTTCCTGATCATGGGATATATAATATATTAATAACATATATGACTCAAATGTTCTTGATTATCTATGTGTAAATTGACCTAGTCGATGAATACTTCATATGTAATTCACTATTATAGATGATCACATCATATTACCCTCACCTGTTAGATAAAAACATCTTATGTTTTATCTTGGAATGAAAATACACTTCCTTAGTCTATCTCAATTGAGGGACCAGATATCTTACTCATCATATGATAGGAAAAATATCATCTTGGTTGAGCTCTAATTGATGACACGATCATCAATATACCAAACAAACCCTAATTACTAAATCCTCAAGGATTGGGTAAGAAATTCATAAAAGTATGATGGTTCTCATGATAGGTGAATCATCGAAATCAGTTCTGAGGAAACAAAAACATGAACCGTTCACCCATAGTATACCAAAGACATATTTTGTGACTCTCCATATGTTATATTACTATAATTCCATTCATTGAAAGAAACCCACTTTATGATACTTGAGATTATTATATATCTCAATAAAAGAAACCTAATCATTTTTACCTTAAAATTTCATCACAACCTATACTTTTTCAAAACAAGAATCTGTTAAAGATAGACTCAACATCATACTTTGAGAGGCTAATTATCATTTCACTTCATGATATATATTTATATATACATGTAGCCAATATAAAAGAATGAAAAAGTGGATATTTCCTTTTGTATAACATGATAAATTTTATATCCTTAAACATATTTTAGAATAATTAACAAAACCATATAAAATCTCATACCTAAAATATCATATATGGTAGGTTTTCCATTTATCCATATGATCGCTACACTTTCTGGGGTTTTTTAAAACTAGTTATATATCAATGTAATTACTACCATATCATTATTTTTGCATCAGATACGAGCATTCTAATGAATTATTTTGTGAGTAACATCTATGAAGCAATATAATTCTAATAATGATGTGACTTAGAAATAATATTCCTAATGTTCAACTCTATAAACATATTCAATGTCCTTAAATTCACAACATATAACATTATGATTTCAATGAGTTCTATTTTTTACTTAGAATTCATTGTATGTTCCTCACCATCCTTATCATTTTTTTTAATTTTTAACTTCTCAAAGTCTAAACATACTCTCACTAGACATTTAGTCACTATATTAACTTCTAAACAACAATATGACACTATAAAACAACAAAATGCTTGAAAAACTATAACAACAGAAAATTATAATACAATTTTAAAACCTAATATGAAAAACCTTTTATAGAATATTAACTAACCAAATTTAAAAAAAATGAAAAATGTGATCCTTATATTAATGAGATTGGTGTATTGAATAATGATCAAATGAAATAATTTTGATTGGGAAAATGATAAAAAAAAGTGAAAAAAGTGTTGGGGGGGACTTGTTTCATGGCCTCATGTAGATTTTACATTCTTCCTAGATCATTTTAAGAATGAATACCTATATTATTATAAAAATAAGAATATTCTCTGATGATTAGTTTTAACCAATCAAATAATCTATCATAAAGGCCATTTTATATCCTCTCAAATAATTATTAGATCGACCTTTCAACAACACCATTGGAAATTACTATCAAAATATATTAAAATAAAACTACCAAAAACCATCAATCATCAATTAATTTTGAAAATTAATATAACATTTCCATTTTCATAAATAATATACAATGAAATGTTCATTTTGACATTTTTTATGTTTTTACCGCATCCCTAAAAAATATAAAATGAGAAATGACAATAGCTATATTATTAATGATAGATTTGACAAGCCAGTCAAAGGAGTTTGAGTAGGGAGAATATAGTGTTATTACTACTTTTTATGAAAATGAAAAAATAATCATATAATCATATCCTAAAAAAATCTCAACAGATGAAGCAATTAAAATTTCTGATAAATCTATCCCAAATGTTATAGAAAATCAATGATTATAAAACAAAACATGGCCACTATGCATGATGCCACTTATATGTCACATTTAAAATATAACATCATAAAGTTAAATTTAAATATGATTATAATGTTAAACTATTTAATGCCTTAATAATCATATTTATGCACTTAGAAATATTTAATAGTTACCATTATACACTGTTTCTATAAATAAAATTAAAAATCCTGAAATTCTCTTATTTACTCATCATGTACAATTAAAAAAAGTCCATGTCTTGTTACCCTTAACCAAATGTAAGAAAAAAAATTTTATAAAACCCATTTCATGAAAGCCACATTGAAAATTGTCATCATCTATATATTTATCCTTAACACCAAAAGTGGTCCACAATATATTATCATACATATTTCTCTCAATGTGTATGATATCAAAATTGTGTAATTATATATAATTAGTATAATATTTGAAATTAAAGAAAATATTTATTTTTATCTAATTATAAACACATTGACTATTTACAAAGAAAATATAAGAAAATAAAAGAGTCATAAAAATATTTATTATCATAGACTATATGAATTTTATATTTCTAAATTTGCACTAAATTTGAAACTTTGTCATGATTTAATGTGTCAGTATGTATTCCCTAGACCCATAAGATAGAACCAAGTCTCTTTTGAACACATAAAGTGGTGAAGAAAGAATGTATAGATATTATATTCTTATGTTTTATTGTGATTAACCCATATGAATTATTTTTAATTATGTTATAATAAGGATAACAAATATAACGTTTATATACAAAGCCAATGAATTCACATACACAAAGAAATAATTTATTATCCCTAATAAGAAAACCTAAAATCTTAGAATTTTATTAATTATTTATCAAAAAATTATCGCTCCTTATGAAAGGCTTCAAACAGTTATGAAACAACTATTTAATATTAAAAAAGTGATTAGAAAACCTTAGTCCCAAAATCTACCATACATGATAACCAAAACTATGCTATTTTAAAATGAAGAGGAAAACATACCTTACACCCAAGAACTACAACCACTGTATATATTAGTGCTTGATAATAATCACCAAGATACACCCATTAGACTCCCTTTTCCATGGTATATCCTTGGGCCACACTAAACCACCCATCGCAAAGATAAGACCCTACTTTAAACAATGATAAGATATTATATCAATATAGATAATGAAGGAAAATTAAGAGATCCATAATAAGAATAATAAGAGTCTTTTATAAGCATGAAATATCACCATAAAATAATGATCACCTCTTTATATAGTCCTTAAGATGCACCCAAGTGACCATCCATTAACTCATACATTATATAATGTATGAGTTAATGCTTCAACTATACATGAATTCATCACATGAATTCTACAATACTAACATGAATTTTAACCTATGTAAATTATTATTTATGATAACAAATGTGGAAGAATGATTTTAATGTTAATATATTAACATTCCACTACTATGCCAACTATATGGTTTCTATATGGATTGTGCTATATGATTCATAAGCATATGGTATAACCCAAAGATAAATTAGGATTGTTAATGTTAGTATAATTTTTTTTATATCATTCCATACAATATATCCATATTTTATAATACGATATATCTAATTACATATAAAAATTTTATTTCTTAAAAAAACATCACCTTTAATCTCCCACTCACACTAAAGGCTCATAGACTTTCTATTATTCCACCATATATTGTATTATATAAAATAACATGAAAACCATATCCCAAACTCATTTTGGTTATATTATAAATAATTTTTACATATCTATCATAAACTTCACCTTTTATAACATCATATGTGATACCTTGTGAATACCCATGAAAAAATATTTTATGAAGAACTCTAAAACACTTTTAGAATAACTATATGAGAAAACCTCAACCCCCATTCAACCGAACACAATGTTTGAGCCCACATTCCTTTATATCATTGAAATTAATTATGAGTTCTTGAATTCGTAAATGTAAGAAAACAATAGTATCTATAAAAAGATATGTTTTATTAATGATATAAAATGATCTGGAGTGATCTCAATAAAACACATCTATCTCTATACCTTTTTCCACAAGCTGCATGATATAAAAGAATAAATCTTAATATAATCTCTTTTTATTGACATATACTAACCTTGGTACAGAGAGTATGTAAATATCATATATCTAAATTAAATCTTCTCATTTATCTGAGTATAGATTGACTAGGTCAATGAATACATCACATTCATCCACCTTTATAGATAGGAACATCACATGCATCTAACTAGATACATAAGCACAATATATATGTTATCTTGGTATTAAAATAAACTTTCATAATTTATCTCAATGAAGGAAACACATGTCATATTCATCATATTCGAGGAAAAATCCTATCTTAGTTATGCTTCAATCGATGAAAATTTCATCAACATAACCAACCACCCCCTGATTAGCTAATCCTCATGGATTGTGAAAAAAGGAATCAAATTATGAAGGTTCTTATTCTAGGTATTTCACCAACCTCAATTTTGAGGAAATATAAATATGAAACATGAATACATAGTATATGTGAGACTTAGTGTATAATACTCTTTGTGGTATATACATGGTGAGTCATCTAGTGAAAAAAATTCATTCTATGTCTGATGAGTATATTTCACATCCCAATAAAATAATCATACTCATGATAACCTTGAAATTTCATCACAATATATAATAAACCTCAATAAACACCATTTGAGGATAAAATAAAAGTTTTAATTTGATATTTCTATTAACATTTCACTTTAGAATATATATATATATATATATATACAGTTAATGTGAATGAATGATAAAGTGGATATTACCTTTTGTGTAACATAATACATTTTATGTCCATAAATATTTTTAATAATTATAAAAAAAACCTATACATAATAACTTGTATAACATATCATATATGATATCATTTTTAATCAACATTATTTTTTTGTACCTTCAGTTTTTTTGTTAAGTTTATTAAATCTCTATGTAATTTCTACCACATCACTTCATTACAGTATGATAAAACCATTCCAATAAACTCTTTAGTGAGTAACATCTATAAAGTAAGATAGTTTGAATATTTATTAGAATTAGGAATCATTTTACTAATGTTAAACTCTATGAATTTATTAAGTATCCATAACATTTAAAAATATAATTTTATGTGGCCAATGACTTCTCTTATATACTTAGAACTCATTCTATGTTCATCATCATCATCATTATCCTTTGGAACCAATTAAATAAAATTATTCCCTTAAACTCTTGTAGTAACTAATGTAATTATTTACATAAATACTATAACAAAATATTCTAATCATTTAATGATATTTAATTCCAATTAAATTTGACTTGAATAATCTATTATTTATTAATTTTGAACTTACTCCCAATATCCTCTTATCCATTGTTTTCATTTATTAATATCATAATAAGATATAAGTACTCCTTTATTTTTAATAAATAACTTATACTTCCATTAGTGAGAATATTTAATAATAAAACTATTAATTTCTTATAATATATAGAATTATACGTGTTTGTAACATTTTTCTGAAAATAATTTTATTCTTAAAAATATTAAAATAAAGGGGGTGGGATAAAATACCTCATATTTGAAAAAACATTTATATAGAAACATTTATCCTGAATAAATTTTTTTTAATATTATCTTCTTCTCCAAACATTCTTCATGATCTGATTAATCATAAACCATGTCTATTGAATCCATTATCTCATATTATTTATAAGAACTCTTTATTAGTAAATAAATATTATTATCATAAAATTGAAATAACCTAAAGTGAAAAATCCTTCACATAGATCCTTTTGAGCTTGATATATATCTTTACATCTAAATATTTGATATAGAAACTCTTTGATTCATCGCTTGGATGAAAATTATGAGATTCATTCATTCTTACCTTGATTTAAAAGTACTATATATTTTTAATTTTCTTAACTTATAACCTTTATATAATATACCCTTCAATACAAAATAATTTATTTCTAAAACAGTAGTGCCTAACATGGATATTCCATAGAGTTTTTAAACACATTAAGGTATTCTGTAAAATCCCAGCTTATGGAAACAATTTGCTTCCAGATAACTCTTGGTTTCAGTGACCTTGGATGGATACTCAAATAAATATCTTTTTGAATCTCCAAATAAATTTTCTTCTTCTAGTTTGAAATTTTATCCACTTGTTCTATCAATAAAATAACATACTATGGGTATCTCATTAGCTTTTTCATATCTCCACTATACATTGATAAAATAGGTTAAACATTTCTTCCATATATTCATATTGTGAGAAAATTTCCAATGATGATAATATAGAGAACTCTTAAAACAAGACAATAATTAATGAATAATTTTTGAATTATTATCTACTTCACATATACATATAACTCCACTTTTTTAACTACTTCAATTGTGGGTTACTTAGGATTTTTTATATCCAACTTATATAAATTTATTTTATTTAATAACAATTCTAATGTTTTTATAAAAAATAATAAGTCTCTTAAAATAATATCCTACATTATATAAGATTGATTTCAAAGATGACTCGTTATCCAATCCATTATATGAAAAAACTCAACACCATTTCTATAGTATCCATCCTATGAAACCCTGTCTAAGTATAACCTAAATAACACAATGAGATTTGATTACATAACCTTTAGGGTTAGAAAAATCCTCCATTCCTTACCCAACATAATCCATGGGAACCCTAATTTGGTAGAATCAACTCTATTGAATGATCATGGTCTTGATATGCACTTTCTTAGAAAGAAATCTAAAACATAGTATTTTAAAGGGGATTTAATCTTAGAATTTAATCTAACGTATCCCCTTTTTCATTTATATACTATTTTGTTTATTTATTTTGGAACCCTATTCCATTCAAAAATGAAAATGTTAAAACCATATTGATGTGTAACTCTTTATACAACTCATAACTTGTGTTACTAACCCAAATTAAAAGGTAATTATATTTACACATATCCAAATTCATCCCAGGAATTTGGTACATTAAACCTCTTCATGTAAAGGTTTATAATCACATAAAAACAAAAATACCCAAAAAAGTAAGCTTGGAGTCAAAGATAACCAACCCCCACATTTTTAGGGAAGGCATAAGCCTCATGGACGGTGAGCAGCCCAATCTAAAAACCCTCAACTAAAGGATACATCACTCAAGAGAGAATTAAATTACATAAAAATTACAAAACATAATATTTATAAATCATATGTAAATACTTAATTATAGATCATAACTCAATAAAAGACAATGCAATTATAGAAGAAAACTAAATCATTTATCATACCTAGTGTGTAACTCCTTAGATTCATGTATGAATATTTAGAACTAATATTCCTAATTAAACTAAATTATACAATTAATCATAATATACGAATTATATCAATGAATAAAAAAGGGAGAATAAACTAAATAAATAAACATGTTTTATATTTTAACTTGAGATAAACTTTTTATGAAAATTTCATAGATAAACAGTTATAAACACAATATAATTTAACAAGTATTGTAAATATTCCATAATTTAAATGAATATTTTTTTATATTTTTTCAAAATAAACACTATTTTAATAATATTATTTACATGAAATTTTATTTTAATATATGATATTACATGAAATATAAGTTAGACTGGATCCTTGGACAATGTTATGTATTTATTATTTTTATAATTGAAAAAAAATTATAATTAATTATAATAAAGTTATTGTTTTTTATTATTTTTTAATGAGTCATCTTTTATTATTATTATTTTTTATTAATTTTTATTATTTATTGTGAGAAATTAATTTTATAAAGATTAAATTTAACTTTATGTGAGTTTTGAAAACATGATATTACGCTTGCATGAGTCTATTTTTACCCTTACTCATGTATAAAAAATCCATCATTACCCTTACATGAGTTATTCGCTACCATTAAAATAATATTTCTTTATACTTATGCATTATTGATTAGACCATTACACATCTTATTATAACATCCATGGTAAATAATGAAATAATACATTTTATTTTTAATTAATATTTTGTGAATTAAATATTAATTTTACCATAAAGGTGTTACAATGTTCGATGGTGGACCTGATACGCAATAACGAGTTTCTCTGAAATCTTACATTGCACAATAATAACATAATATTATTATTTAAAATGGAAGTTAATGCCTAGCCGTTGTATTGGTGGGAATGAACAGAAGTAACTAAAATATGATTAAACATGTTTGTTAAATTTTTTTACATTTATCCAATAAAATTTATAGGCTTATAATTTGAATTAATCTAATTTTAAGCATAAATACTCTAATATTTATTAAAATGTCAATTTACCGCCTTTTAATGGTGAACCCTCTTTAAATCTATTTGTAGTCACTTTTATATTCTCTATTTGAAAAAATAAAATTATTCTTTAGAATCAGGATATAAAAATTCACTTTGGGTAAAAATTTTGTATTTTTAGTGTAAAATTCAATTTTTGATGAATAGTGAAACATACAATATTTTAATTCAAAACTGACTTTTTATCTAATTTATTTATATGGTTTTATAATATTATTAATTGGTTTTAATGTGTAATTATATTATATTTTTACCATTTAATCCAATGTTGGTTATTGAGATTAATTTCACTTTGAAATTGGACATAAACAAGTGTCAATCTTTTGATAGTTATTATTTCTGAAAAACATGCCTTTTATTTTGACAGTGAAAATTAATTTTAAATTAATTTCTTCCATATCTGTGTTTTGAATTTGAAAAAATGGATTCAATAATTGGAATCAGTAGGTCTAAATTGTGTAAATATTTAACATTTATTTTTAGACATTATGAATATTTACTTCAGTAAATATTTTATTTACCATGGTTAAAGGCTAAATTTGGTAAATAAGGGTAAAAAATATATTACTATAATAATATAAAATTACCCTAACATGTGTCTTAATCTTATTGGCTGATACAATTCTGACCATGATAATTCTTGTGTCGACTTTGGGACTCCATGGGTCCACTTGAGAGTGATAATGACACTTTATTTTAATGAATATAAAGTAAAGACAAAAATGACATAAAAAATATCTTTTAGTAAATTAATTTTTACATAGGGTTATATAAGTTATCATTTCAACTATTAATATTATTTGGAAATATAAAAATATTTCCTACATAATTATATTTTTTTTTGTAATTTTTAGAGATAAAATAAATTAAATTATTTATGACACAATAATGATGTAGTGTTTACCTCATTAATAAATGATTTAAATAAATAAGATTTTAAATATTAAAATAATATCCAAAACCTGTCCAATTCTTAATTGATGGTTTTATCTCAATAATTAGTCATCTTATATTCTACTTTAATAAGTTTTGTAAATTTAGAAACTGAATACCATTATTTAATAAAATAATATTTTCACACATTCCTAAAGAGCCCCTCCTCCACCTTATAAAAAGCCCTCACTTATAACCCATTAATCACACCTCTCAAGCCCCTTGGCTCATCCAACCTCTGCCTAATTAATCTCCCTACATACCTCTCCTCTAAAAAGCCTTAACATAATCATAAGGTGCTTCAACAAACCCTTTTGGTTCAAACCAAATGGAGTTACCAAATTTAAAGGTAATGTCTTCGCTTATGTTCTTTTGTTTTATTTTACTTATCCAACCACCTAAACTCTTTTTATTATTTTTTATAACAAAACCAGTATCCTAACTATACTATGATGTTTTTATGAGAAGTATTTGAACTACACTTACACGCACCTCCATCAAATGGGCAATGAACATACTATTTCTATGGATTGCAAACTAACACCTCTCGAAATGATGATAGTTCAATTATCTCCTACCGCCTCTCAAGGTGGCCATTAAAATGGAACTATATTTATATATAATATATATTATGTTTATTTTTTATTTATTATTCTGTATTTTCTATTTATATCATACATTTATGGTTTCAATTATGGGTAAACGCGATAATTTCATTTGAGGAAATACGGACTACTGCCCCCTCAAAGTGATATGACTCATTAATTCCATATGTGGGACATATAAAGGATGGATTTAATGATATTATATATGATATTATACTGGAATTATAATATACCTATGTATCATTATGTTTTAATTCCATTTAAATAAGAAATATAAATTAAAGTAGTGTTCATGCGTACATACGACTTACTGTCTCCATGAACGGTGCATTTCATTTCTTATCACCAAATGTTATGTACTATTATAAATAAATACACATACTGGATATATATGATATATTTTATATCTATATCATGAATATAATTCCAGAGATAATTTATATTTGACCACATGAACAACTTGTAATTATAAGAAGTTCAATTTTCACTCAAGTACCAAATATCGACCAAACAACCATTATTAAATTAAATGATTAAATAATTTTTATAACATGGTAATAATTCATATAAAATAAATAATAAACTTTAAAAATGATCTTAATAATTTGAAATTAACTTTTGTTTATTATTTAGTAGATTAAAGAACGAATGGGTCAAATCAGACACAATGTAAGGTGCTTCATCTCAATCTCCTTTTATTGAGGCATATTTTTTTAATACATGACATTCTTTTATAAACTGTATAAACACCTTTGAATTTTTATTTCATTCAAAGGTAATCTTTTTCTATGAATAGTTTAAAAAAAACAAAAAAAAGAATGTTTTTTTAAACATAAGTAGTGACAACAACCTTTTCTGCCATTGTGAGTATTATTTGATCTATGGATTCCATAACAAGCCATAATGTTTTTAAAAGGAAAATAAATACCATATACTCTTTTACGTATTTTGTTATTGAAAATGGTTTTGGTAATGGTTTTGCTATGTCAATATATTTAAATGATATATTATGATTGCAATGTGGAAATGTTATCTTTCCTTTATATTTCATTTATGTGTTATGAATATGTCATGGTTCTTGGAAATTGTTTACGTATATGGGTGGTTTCATGATAAACCTATGGTGGGTGAGCCTATGATAGGTCTCCAATTCATTGGGTAACGTGATGGTGGTAAACATGAATGTTTCTCCTAAGAGATATTAGAAATATACTGTGATGGGTATTCCAAATGTAACTCCCTACGTAGCTATGATAAATACAATGTATGTATGATATGGATGCCATAAGTTACCTTTATGATTTCTGATTTCTATGTTTTATTCATAAATCTTATTATTTCATGAGGTATGTTAAAGAGATTATATTATGTATATAATGATGAAAAAATGTTTTCTTTGATTGTTTTATAACCCTTACTGAGATTTTTATGCTCATCCTATGTTTTGAAATGTTTTTCACAGGACATAAAGATGAATAGGGTCAAGGATGGGATCAATGAAATGTCATGTTGTCTAAAACATGGAACTAGACATGACTCTTTTTTTCAAGTGTTTTTGTTATTTTTGTGAAACAATGGAAACTGGGTATAAGTGTATACTTTTTAATTCTTGATATGTAATGTAATATTTATGACCTAATTCTCTAAAACACTAAACCTGATAATATCCTCAATGTGAATTATTCATTTTATTGAAGATTATGTAATTTTTTTAGGCTGAGTCCTTATACTTATATATAGTGTACCTTACCTTTACACATGAAAAACATAGCTTTATGCATGTCTACAATACCTTTAAACATGTTTGACTTACCTTTATGCATTGATACCTTATCTTCAGGTATATCTACCTCACCTTTACGCATCTTTACCATAAAATTTCTCTTTCTTACCTTACCTCTATGAATGTATTATTTACCCTTATGTATCTCAATATTTTCATTATTTACCCTTACACAGAGTGATAACCTACACATATTCATGTCATTTCAATTCTAAGTTAACTTTACATGGCTTATGTATGTTATAGTTTACCCTTACACAGAGTGATAACCTACACATATTCATGTCATTTCAATTCTAAGTTAACTTTACATGGCTTATGTATGTTACAGTTTACCCTTACACATTTTTTGAAAATTCCATTTTACCATTGTGAATTCATATATCATAACCTAATAGTGGTATTGAATGATACCCACATTTAAATAGAAAATTAGGTTTGGAAACATAATAATTGATAAATTATACTCACATTGAGTAAATGATCCCCAAAATGGATGAAACTCACATTGTTGCAAATTGGAAAATGTGGCACACATTCTTTCTATTCACTAGATCTTATTTTTTAGGAGATTTCCATATCTATGAAAAGTCTCTCTCACATTAATTTAATCTATGTCACGCATCCAAAGTGGATGCTCATCTGTACATAAGGTTCATGATATTCATGTAGGGATGGTTCAGTATGAAGTTCGTGTCACAAGAAAAATTAAGAATATGAATTATGCACCATGAAAAAGTCTTATCTTCTATAGTTCACTTAAAGTGATCTTCACGCACAATATAAAAAATTACCATGCATATATTAGCCTGAAATTGGAATACTTCACTTCGAACAGAATAAGAGGTTAAATATTTTGAAAATTACCATGCATCGTTATACATGATATTTCATCTTTCCTTCTATATTTTATGAAGAATCATGCTAATAATATTTCCTTGATTCAATATATGAGAAAAAATATCACGAGATTAAACATGAGGAGTGGTATCCAAACTGAAGTTGATGACATGGGTGAACATATCTAGACTCGCCATATGAATATCTAATAGACAAAAGAGTTAATTATGACTAGAAAGATACCCCTTAAAACTAGTTATGAGAATCTTTTATAATGAAGTGGTGGGAATATGCAACTAGAATCTTAAGGTTATGGTACTTTGTTTTACATGAAATTGAAAATTTTAAATTCTACATTATTAAATGGATATTTTATCTTAGTTATCAGTTTGGAAATTATTATTATATTACATAGAAGCTACCAAAAGTTATATAAATTAATTTCATATATTTTTAAATAAGTATTTATCATGTCATTAGTTATGAGTATTTTAGAGATATATTTATTATGATTCAAATTAAAATATTTGAAAGGATGTTTCTTTAAAATTTATAGAGATAGTTTTGTTGATTTTAAATAAATATTTACTATATTTGAAAGAAGTATTTAATTTATTCATTGTTTCTATTATATTTTTGAAATTAGTGGTTGAAATATTCAAATTATTTTGAATATTATTATTTGAATATAATTTTCATAAATAAAGAACATAATTGTGATGTGATTTTTATGGAGATATTTCTAAAAGCTTTTGAATTGATTTATTTTCAATTTTTGATGGAGGTTGAGCTAATATAACAATTTAATATTCTTATTATTTATATATTTAAATATTTATCTAGATGTTTTAAAGAAGGTGAATAAAAACTCTTCCTCTTATAAAAATTAAAAGTGATTTATGATTTTATTTTTTTGTTCAATATTTTAAGAATGGATAAAAAGTTTAATTGAACATATTTCTTCTCTCACATTGTATTTAAGATTAATAATTTCATGAATCTATTTATTTTATTATTTATATTTAAATAATAACAAATTTTCATGACATTGAAGATATATTGGCTACTACTGTGTACATGAATGAAGATCAAATAATTTGTTATTTGTAGAGGAAAATTTGAACTAAAGTAATAATAAAAAATATACACCGCATATATGTTCTTATGTAGTGTTAGTTTATAGTAATTTTCTATGATTTTGGAGGTTCCCTGTAATTTAATACAAAGGTCATATAAAAGATTTTTTTGAGGTTTCAACTACCTGCACTTAGTTGTTAGGGTCCCAAATTAAAAAGGACCTTCTCATTGTAAATAAACATGGTCACAGAGAGAGTATTGGTAGAGTGTAATAGGGTATTTTTTACATAAACCACTATACATCATTATTACTCTTTAATCTATTTATTTTCCACCATAATACTCTTATTTTAGAGTAAAGGATAATATCACTTTACTTCAAGTGGCATATTTTAAATTGTTTAATATTTTTAAGGGAAATAAATCACACCACTTTTGTCTTCATCATTTTCATCCCATAGCAAAAAGTGGCATCAGAACCTGGGTTCTATTAGATATATTTATTTTTATCTTTGAAGTTTTCCACTTGAATACACTTTTTAATTTTCTCTAATACCAACTAGTGATAGAAAACGAAGGGATATTTTAGAGAATATTAAAGATTTATTTTATTCATCACATGATCGAGTTAAAGATCCCAACAATGTTTAATTTCAATGGATGATCTTATTGATGGAATGTACGTTATCCACACTCTTTATTTTAATTTTTATAATTATGTTTATTGGAAAACTTGCATGATTATTTATTTTAATAATATTAGAATAAATTTTTATTTGAAAAATTTCAAGCATTATAATATTCTTATAGGTGAATCCGAGAAGTGAAATGCTTATCAAGAGACTAATTATAATAATGATTAAAATTCTATAAATGATATTAATTTTATATTAAAAAATGATGAATTTAATTGAGTTTCTTTGTGTGATAAAAATTGTGAAATATGGGAAACCATAGCAGTTTCCTATAATGGAACCAATAATGTTTGAAAACTATGGTACAATACTACTAACCATAAATTCGATACATTCAATATAAATGAAGATGAAATCATCACTAATTTGAGTGGTAGATTGAATGAAACTTTTAATGTTTTTTCTACCTTAGAAACTCAAATTCCTAATTTGGATCATGTTTTAAAGGTACTTAGAGTATTACCTTTTAAGTGGAATATAATATATGATATTATTTAAAAATATATAGCAGTTAAATATTTAAAGATAAAATAAATGACTGAAACCTTAGTGATATATTAAGATGAGATGAAAGTTTACGTTCAAAATCATATTTATATCAAAGAGAAAAATTATGAGCTCAAAGTGTAGAAAGGCGTATTTTCTAATTTCGATTCTAGTTATTCATGTTTAAGTGATGAGTTATCAAATTATTCAAGAATATTTCAAAAGATGAATAAAATGAGAAAATATAAATTAAATAATAATAATGAGAAGGTCATCATATTCTATGAATGTAAAAAATAAAGTTCATTTGAGTCCTGGATTCTTTTTTCATTAAGCTCAAATGAATGATGATTATAAAAGAAAAGGAAATAATTCTACAAAGGATACTTAGAGAGTGCATCAAAAGATTCAAGTGATGAATTTACTTCAAACTCTAAAGTTAAGTGGGTAAAAAGAGGTAAATCCATATCTTATGGATCATAATTATGAGGTAGAATCATATTTCTCTCAATGTATTAATTATAAAAATCTTTCCATTAGTGAACTTAATGAATATTGTTATGTTATTCAGGAAAATTTTGATTCCTTAAATAAATAACATAGAAAACTCAGAATATATCATGCTATAATTTTTATTGGATAGGATTGTTTTACTAACTAGATTTCATATTTAATATTTAATTATTCCAAAAATTCTTATGCTTTGAAAGGAAATAATTTATGGAATTATTGAATAAATTTTATTAGGTAAAATTGGTCTCTTACATTTTTACCAAGGTGGATAATTATATAAATAAAATTATTGTTATTAATGAAATTAATAAATCTTGGAAAGTTATTCATAGTAATGGTAAAATTCATAAATTACATTTGAATTATTTTGTTTCTAGTTCTAAGAGAAAAATATTTTATATTGTTAGATGTTTTCATCATGTACTAGTAAACATTATGGTAATGAATTCTATTTCAAAAATTTACAATTTTATAGTATCAAGAATATTTATTATACAAAATAATTATCTAAATATAAAATTTTAATTTTAATCAAAACAAAAATGGCTAGTTACCTAAGCCTTTTGTTGCTAAAACCATCAGACCCAAAATTATAGGGGCACACAAAGAAACATGTATTTGATATTTTTTAGGTTTTTTCCACTTTAATTCATTTTTATATCATTAATAGTAAACTTGAAATATATGGAGATTTGTTATATTTATATTTCTTATTATTTTGATGAAATTCAAAATTATTTTACAAAGATCAACTAAATATAAAGGGGTACATTATTTTGAAGGAACGATTTTAGAGTATGAACTATTAAAATCCATAAATTATTTATTTTTTCATTCAAAATAAACTAACTTTTTTATAAATGGGGATAATGTATTTTAAAATTTTTATGTTTTATTCCTTTTAATTTTGTTATTATGAACCTTTTATTTACTATATTATTTTATATGATTCCTTGAATTATTTTTCTAACCTATTACTGTCATGAAATCTGTTTAAAATTTTATATTGGACTATGTTAATATATTAAGATTTATTTATCTTATAATCATTTGTTTAATTTATTACTAGTCAAATTAATTGAATGTGAAAATTAGTTATATTAATATTATTTTAAAATCATTCATTTAAATTACTTTATTATCATCAATATTTTTTTGAGTTCAAGGGGGATTTATTTTAAATTGATAGCATGTGTTTAAATATTTTATTTTTATAGAATGAATAAAATTGTTTGATACATATTTTAATTCCTCTAAAATTGTTTATTCATTAAAATATATATTACATGTTTTTGTGGCTTCATGTGCATATCATTTTATCTTTTTAAGGAAAAATAAATTAATGGGGATTTTATATTATTTCATGTATTTAGAATGTATTACATTTATTATTCTTTCATCATAAACTCATATCTTTATTCTTTTTAAGAAGGGGGAGTAAATTATTTTTCGAAATTTTTAATGTTTTTTATCAATTCCAAAAGGGGGATAAATTTTTACATATATATTTTTTATAATTATCAAATATAGGGATATTTTTTGAGTGGGTAATTCAACCACATTATTTATTTACTATTTCAATAAATATACAAAATATGTTTTATATTAATAATAACAATGTTGTATTTTTTATTATTTATTAATCATTCTTCATTTATTATTGTTATTCTCATTTTACATTTAATTTTTTTTAATTATTTTTTGTGAAAAATAAATTTTCTAAAGTTTATCCTTAACTTTACATGGGTTTTTAAAACCCACCATTACCCTTAGGTAAGTATATCTTTACCCTTATACATGTATTAGAAATTTGTCTTTACCCATACATGAGTTGTGAATTACCCTTAGGTAACCATTTCATTACCCTTATGTACCATTGATTCTATCTTCACTCATCTTATATAAAGTCCTCCTGACTTATTCCCATGTCCACCTTACCTTTATCCATGTATACCTTACCATTACAGATTTCCACTTTACCTTTGTAGATTTCTACCTTTACTCTACACATTTTTACCATACCTTTACACATGTATACATTACCTTTATGAATTTAAATATTATCTTTATGGATGTATATTTTAACCTTTATATATCTAGTTATATTCATCCATTAGCATTATGTAAAGTTCTAACCTACCCTTACACATGTTATTTTAATTAGAAGTTACCTTCACATGGAATATGAATATTAAAATTTACCCTTATGCATTGGTTGAAAATTCTATATTACCTTTACACAACAATATTCTCCCTTACACATTGTTTAAAAATTCAATGTTATCATTACACATTCATATTGATTAACCTAACATTGGTATTGAATAATCCCTCTGTTTGAGTGTAATGTTTGGTTTATAAACCTAACATCTATTAAATGGTCCTCACATTAATAAAATGAACCCCACACTAGATGAAACTCACATTACTACAAATTAGAGAAGGAAAAACAAATTCATGTTATCCAATAGATCTTGGTTTCCAGGAGATATCCATTTCCATAAAAACACTCTCTCACATGAATTCGAGTATGCCAAACATCATAAGTGAAAGCTTATCTATACATATGGTATGTGATATTATTTTTGGGGTGTTACAAGAAAAAGATGATGCCACAAGAAGAATCTGGAAGATAAACTATATATAGAGATAAAATATTTTCTTCTATAGTTCACGCAATGTTCTCTCCATTATAACAAATCATTATACATATTAATCCTGAAACTGGAATACTTCAATTCAAATGAAACTAGAGGTTGAATACAGTGAATATTATCATGTTTATTTGTAAATGATATTTCATTTTTGCTTATACTTATGATGAAGCATCATGTCTGGATGATTTCCATGATTAAATTAATTCAAAATAAGATCAACATATTGAATAAGAGGATCAGTCTCAAACCCAAAGTTGATGTGATGTATAATATTATCTCCCCAGAGAATCTAAATCTATCATGAATAGGACCATCCACTAAGGAGAAGAAGATCTCCCTTAACACTATTTATGATATTTTTTGAATATAAAGTAGTGGAAATACATGACCACAATATCATATTTAAGGTACTCTATTTTACCTGATATTTTTATTTTTATATGATACTTTATTATCTAGATAATTATATCTTTTTCATCAGTTTGGAAATTATTCTAAAATTCCAAAGAAACTAATTGAAGTTGTAGTGAGAAATTTCATATTGATTGAAATGATAATTTATTAGCTTATTAGTTACAATTATTTTGGAGATAAATTTATTTGGATTCAAATTAAAATATTTGATTTATTTGTAATGTTTTTTCCATGATATTTAAGGGGCAGATTTGACAAAGATTAAAGAAAGATTAAATCAATTTGAAATAAATATTAAATTAGTTCAAAAAATTTATTTTTTGGGTTAATTTAATATCTAAAATATTAAAATGATTTTGAATATTATTATTTGAAGATTATTTTCAGAAATAAAGAGTGTAATTATGTTTTGATTTTTTGGATATATTTATAAAATCTCTTTAATATATTTATTTTGAAATTTTTAATGAGGTAGAGCTGTTGGAGCTACTGGATATTTTTTATTATTTATATATATAGATATAGATATTTCATTGGAAGTTCCAAAGTAGGTTCTTGAAAAATATGTCTCTTATGAAAATAAAAAGTGCTACATGATTTCATTATTCTATTCGTCATTTGATGAAGAGAGAAAAAGTATCTATATACATCTTTTTTCTCTCATGGTGTAAAGAAGAAGAAGACTTGTGTGACTCTGTTTATTTTGTTACTAATGTTTAAATAGGAATATGTTTTCATAACATTGATGATCTATTAGATAATAATGTGTACTTGATTAAATATAAAATTATATGTTAGCTATGGAGATAACTTTGAGCTCAACCAGTATTCAACAATCAGTATCCCATCTATGTTCTTACGGAGTGTCAGCTTCCTGTACTAAGAAATGCATGTCAAGGTTCCCTATAAAATAACTTGATGGCCCTATAAAATCCTTTTTATAAAGGGTCAACTACCATTACTCTGTTTTTGAGGTCCCCAGATAAAAATACCTTCTTAATGAAAATCATTAGTCTCATAGGGAAGGTATTGGTAGAGTGGACTAGGTGATTTCTATGTCCAGAACAATTATACATCACCATTCCCCAATATTTCTTCTATTTATTTACCACTACATTACTCATATTTAAGAGAGAAGGACACGATCACTTAATTTGAAGAGGGATGTTTTAAATTTTTCAATATTTTTAGATGGACATAATTCACCCCCTCTTATGTCTTCAACATCACCATCCCAAGCCAAAAATATATATAAACATTATATTTTGAATTTATTATTCAAACAATTTATATAATCTAAATATCATATATCTATTATTTAAAATTTTATCCTATCAATTATCAAATCCCCTTTTGATATGATTTAAATAATTTATCAAATAAGGACCTTAACTTGTGAATATTAAATTAAATAATTACGTATAATTCGTAATAAAATATAAACAATTTTGTAATTAAAATTAATTTTTAATTTTTAATTTTTTAAAAATTACTCTTACTATTTATATATAAAGCATTTATATCTAAATTGTAACTTATTAAATATATTTTTAAAAGTCATTATAATATTTATATTTAATATTATGGATATTTATTTAATAATTTGTTTATTCAAATTTGATTAATTAATTCTAAACACTTTATAATTAATTACCTTATAAAAAAATTTATAAATTAATAAAAATCCCAAAATACCTTTCACGATAATTTAAAACAATTTATAAATTTATATTCAATTCATAATTAAAATATATAAAAATATTAAACATTTATTTTTATTGTATTCTACAATATAACCAAATCACAATCTGTAATAGATAAATATGACATAGTAATCCCATTTATTTCCTATCAAACATTTTCTATGATTGATAATGTGAACTTGTGATATGTTGTGATGGATTTTTATTCGTAATTTGACGTGAAACGACTATCATAGTATAGGAAATGAGACTTGTGTATTATTAAAATGGAACATGGTCTTATTTTTTGATTTTTCATGATATAAAATTTATATTATAATACTCTATTTTTCATCACGTAACAACACTATAACCCCATATGATATCCCATTTCATTTTCTATGATATACTAAAAAACAAAAGGAATACAATGTGATACTACCTTCAGAATATTATATCATATGGAATGATAATTTCACTATTTATGATATTATATATCATAATGTGAACCATAGTTCAGAATTAAATTTTTATTTGATGATATGGAATATAAATCTAATAATACATATAGTTTCTTCATTTATAAACACAATTTTGTGAATTAAAGAACATATAAAAGCTTTGATACCGCTAAAATATTTCTAAGGATAAATTATCACTTATTTAACATAGTGAAACCAATTATAAATCCATAATCCCAAGTTATACCATGTTTGATAACCAAAACCATACTATGAAAAAACTAAAAATACATCAAACCTTACACTAAAGAGTTGAAACCACTTTCTTCATCCCTGCTTGATAATGATCCCTAAGAGGCATCCAACATACCCCCTCCTCTATGTTGTATCCACAGGACACACCAAATCACCCATCACGTGGACATGACTATCCTCTAAACTAAGATATACTTGTATCTCATGGAATATTAGGTAAGTGAATTAAGAGATATATGGGGAGATTTTTGGGAGTATTAAATAGCCATGACCTATCACCATCTCATGGTGATAACCAATTTATATTGACTATGGGGATTCACTCAAATTATCATTCTATAACTCATATGTTATGTAATATATGCCTTAATGATTTGACTATACAAACATTAATCACATGAATACATCAATACAACAATGCATTCCAACTAATAAAACATTCTTATTTATGATATCCAATGTTGAAGATTTATTTGAATTTTAAAATATTAGCATTCTGTTTCCATTCCAATCATTAGGTTTCCATATGGATCATAATACCAGTTCATAGTCATAAAATATACCTAATAGCATATTATTATTTGTAGGGGTAGTATAATGATATCCATATATCATAAAACATAATATACTCATAAAATGTAATATGACATTTCTAATTATAGTTGAAAAGTTTAAGGATTTGTAGTATATATCTATCATGAATCAACCTGAGATACACATGATCTAAGTACCTGATTTGTCTCCTAGAAAGGCTCTAAGGGAGTTTGGGATCCCCATGAGTTGGAAACCAATTCCTAAGAATCAATGTATATAATTGGTAAAGATATTTCTTGATGAAATAATATTAATATTGGTATTCCAACCAAAGGTTCGATATGATAAATCTGTAAGTCAGATAATCACATAAGCAAGTGGCTAAAAATTAAAATTTTATTATGAAGGATAATGGAAGAAAAGGAATCTGGGTAAAAAATGATCACACATAAAAAATAAGTAGTTTAAATAATAAATGGAACCAAATGAGGCATACCATACAACATAACTCATAATCTAAAAATTAAACTCAACCAACATGACCTAAACATATTAATATAAAATGATTCAAAATTACATTCAAGGAATAACATAACCAAGGAGATATCAGAAAGAAAAATACAACATGGAATAATATATTAGATATATAAAGCACTAAAAAATATTTCATGGACCATAACCACATATCTACACATGTCAAGAAAAAATACCATTACTTGAAAACTCCACAATACTCATATGAGAAACCCAATACCAACTAATACATCCATGAAAAACCTTTACTGAACCTGAAATGAATATAGGGATGAGAAACAATTCCCACTAGGTTTCATCCTCACACCCATGCATAACAATTAAAATTAAATTCCTTATATGCATGTTATGCAGTAAAACAATAAGAGTTATCTTTATATTTTAATCAGAACAGGTCACATGAGATCATAAATTAAGTTCAATTTTAAAATAAGGTAAAAATCTAATAGTTTTAATACAATCAGGATTTTAATAAATTTTAGAAATTTGTAGGTGTATAGTGAAATAGAAAGTTCCAAAAATCATGATTAAAAATAATCAAATTTTATGTGTAAATTAAAATAACCCACTCTTTATTATCCCTTTGAAATCATATGAGTAATGCACTAAAGCAATAAATTTGTATTATATAAATTATAGGATATAATAAAATAAAATGAGCAATAACATAGTAAATAGAAAATTAATATCTTCAAAATATTAAAAACTTGGGATAAAACCCTATATGAAAAAAAAATTAAGAAACAATAGCAACCACTCAAATGATAGAAAAGTAAATAAATATAAAAAATAACATCACTCAAATAAAATGAATGAAAGAATAAATAATATTATGGTTTTAACCCTTTGGGACTAAGGTCATGGTTTCATAGGATCCTCATTCTTTCTTGTGATCAAACAATCCAAATCCAACCACACTCATGTGTCACTAAAGAGAGAATGAGTGGTCCTAGTTGTATAGAGACACCCATATGATATCACCACAAACAAGTCACAAGTCACTACAGAGTGTATTTATTTGGATAGATGTTTTGTGACACCCATTTATTACACAAAAACTATATTATCGAAGTCTTATAAATTCTTATTTAGTGTCATAGCATAGTCCAAGGATCGGTAGGGCATGTCATGACTAGTGGTAGTTTTCAAAGTCTTCCTTAACAATGTACCAGTGGTTACCATGATCAATAACAAGTAGGTGATCAATACTAATCATGAAAAAATATATCAAATCTCAGTAACATATATAAAACACATACAAAATGAGAACCATAACATACCCTCACCTCCGAACAGCCATCATACAAGGACCCCCTTCTAATTAATAAATATATATTGGAAACACACCGCCTATATTGAAATACTATATAATAAATCCATATCTTTAAAATAAGTAATGAAATCATTTTAAAGGTGTTTCTAAATGGGCCTCAATTTTTTAACCTATGGTTTTAGACACAATAACCCCATTAAGTAAAATAATGACATCTCAAAACTTAGGAAAAAACTCTTGAGAATATCACATACTTTGATAAAAATATCCAAACAAGATTCAATTACATATATAAAGATACCACAAATAAATAATCATAAATAAACATTATCAAGTCATTTTTTAATAAAATCCAAGATCATCATTAGGACAAAACCATTTCCTAAAAAATAATTTTCTTCCCTTTAAAACCATTAAGTATTAAAAACTAATTTTTACTTCTATTTATATTTTAAAAGTGCCTTTATGGAATTTTAATAGACAATAATGGGTATGATTAAAATATATTTCTTTATGAATTTCAAAGAAAATGTTTGATTTAAACAAGAAACCATGGAGTTAAATTTAAAGAGTTATAAAAATGAAAACCTTCATCAACCAATGATGTAAAAGTCAATTTGTTTATTTTATTGACATAAATAGGTCCATAAGCTCCTAATACAACCCTAAACACCACAAAATATATAAATAAAAAATTTAAAACCAAAACCCCAGAATGTAATAACAAAATCCAAGATCAACAGGTGGTATAATGGCACCAAAACAGGTGAAACAGGGGTGAAAGGCACTCTAAAATTTCACCTAACATAATACACATGAAATCCACCATTTAATACACCCAAATAAATGGATAAATAAACCTAAATTCCCAAAATACTTAAATAAAACCACATACAACATAACTCTAGATTAACAATGAACCAAAACATGAAAATAAACTCCCAAGACCACTTCAACATGCCATACACCAAAATCTATAAGAAGCGGGATAACTCCACCATGAATCAGAGTAATTGTATCCCCAAAAACCTAATAAGGAAATAAAAATAAAAAAACAAGTGGAAAGAATAGATATAATAGGGGAGGGATATTACCAACAATACGGATAAACAAACAGTCCATAAAACCCCATATCAAATGGTGGCAGTTAGGATAATAGTGATCTAAAGAGGTTGTTCCCCCCTCTCACAATCAACTATGGGAAAGAAACCTCAAGGTGGTTTCAAATAAGGCCCCTATAAATTTACTAGAAAGTCCTTGTTAAAAATTAACACAATAACTGAGTCATAGTGTGACCCTTTTAGGTTATAGCATGAATGTTCCTATATAGAGGGCTCAAATCCCTACTAACCACCATTGTAGAGTGACTCTTCTGGGTCATGGAATGAATACCCCTAGATAGACGTAAAATCCTATGTGAAACCCCATTATAGTGTTTTTCTTTTGGATTGTTGAATGATTTCTTCTTGATAGAGGGATCAAACACTGACCAACACTATCACAATGTGTCTCCCATTCATTATGTTGTGACAACCTACCAATTGTAGAATTCAATACCCAATACTTGGGGACTCACTTAGATTCCTCATTCACTATACCACCAATCTAAAATCCATTTAAAATAAGGTTAAGACTCCCATTACCCAAAAAACCATAAAATTTAAATTTTCATAGACCCATACAACCAATAACAACACTATTAATTAAAACATCCCCACCATAAAAACTATACATCCACAAAAAATTCCCTTGGACTTCATTTGGAGTAAAATAAATTAGAAAACAAGAAAAAATAAAAACACTAAAAATATTTACATTGACATCATAAAACAGTATATTAAAACATCACAAATAGGTTGGGATCTCCCCACTATAAAAATAATAACTCCCCTTACTAAAAAACCAAATATTATCAAAATGATAACCAATAGAATAGAAAACTAAAGAAAAATAAAAGACCAATCATAAAGTATTCAATTAAAATAACAAAATTAT
The DNA here is from genome assembly GCA_963277665.1 of Viscum album. Classification (NCBI taxonomy): domain Eukaryota; kingdom Viridiplantae; phylum Streptophyta; class Magnoliopsida; order Santalales; family Viscaceae; genus Viscum; species Viscum album. Next base: position 696,502,643 of record OY728132.1, read on the forward strand.
CTTAATCATGATATATCACATGAAATATCATACTATTGAAAACATAATACATCCTTCACATATAAATATTCCCTATATAAATGAACACTAGAATAATATAAAATATAAATTACATGCATTGAAATTAATTTTTTTTTCAATTTTGAAACCAATGATGTTATATCCCACAAAACACCATTTAAAACAAAAATATTAAATATCTACCTTATATGACCAGAATAAATATCTCTAATGATAAAAATAAACAACCCTTTCAAATAATCATGATCCAAAAAAAACAAATTATGTAAAATTTAGTATATTAATAAATATATAAGGATATTTATTTATTTAAAGAAATCATGAAGAATGAAACATAATAAAATTAACCATATCAAAAAAATCTAGATAGATTTGTTAAATTTCCATTATTTAAAAAATACTAGTTCATAAAATAAATTGGTAACCCCATCCTAATTTGGATTCCATAGAAATTGGTGACTTAGTAAGATCTATGAATCTTATTTAGTGATAGTTAAATTTAAATAGGCCTTGCTCTATTTTATGGGATACCTCCAAAAGAAACTAATATAAACTCATCTTAAATGATAATGTTTGTTTGTAAACAACTATTTGGTAAAGAAAACACATGTATATATAAAGATTTTTCTTGGGATTGGGAATTTTTTACACCACTTTAAAACTATTAAATTTCCAAAACACATACCTCACAACAATTTAAATATCAAATATTACCTCATTTTAATCCTACCATTAAGATCCCTATTTAAAACCTTTATTACATTATAAAACATTAAAAACAAGGAAACAACCAATTTAAAACCCATAAATAATAGGAGACAACACTATTTATTTTAGTAAAATCACTTATAATTTTTATAATTTATTTATATAAAATGGGAAACACCACCATAAATTAATTTTCAAGAATTTAATCATTAAAAGGAAATCACCAAGTATCATAGTATACTAAATGAGACCAAACAGAATAAAAAAACAAAACTTCAAGGGAATCATCTCAATTCATTTTAGACTTTGAATAAATATAGGTACAAGAAACATGAGAACATATAAACTAAATTATAATTAATAATAATTATTCCATGAGATCAATGAAATAAATTAGAATATTTTTTTTAAAATCACAATAAAACAACAACCTTTTAAAATACATGGCATATGTGAATAGTTTTCCGCCTATGAACCCTATCCATTCTGCTAATTAGTTCACTATCTAACGTTCTTATAATTTTTTATTATACCCATAAACAAGGATAAATAAAACCTCAAACTATAATTACACATTCCCAAAATCCCCCATAAACACAAGGTTAAATACTGAAAGTGTTTGTCTAATACTCCTTCACACCTAAATACTGAGTTCCAAAAATTGTATCTCCAGTCTACGTTAGCATCCAAAATATCATAAACCAAAAAATAGGCTTTGATACCAATTTTTCATGAACCAACATTATCTACCCTTGATCTGAGTATCTTATTTGGATTATGGAAAGTCTTAAAGGGAATTCCAGATCTCCAAGGGCTGGAAATTAGTGTTTGGGCATCAATATACACAAACGAGACTGATTTCACCCAATGAAATAACAGTAAAATGTATATTATACTAGGAATTAGGGTATGAAAAATCTAAAATTTAGATGATAAATCCTAAAAGATATATACTTTTATTAATAAATGGAACTAAACATGTCATAACATACAATATAACTCTTGATATTAAAATAAAACACAACCAATAGAACTAAAATATATCAATATAAAACAAGTAAAATTAAAATACAAGAAACAACATAACCAAAGAAAGACCAGAAAGAAAACATAGACATTACATAATTCTTGAGATATATAAAACACTAGAAATATAACACGGTCCAAAACCACCTATATCTACATGTTAAGGAAAATGTACCTTTGCTTAGCACTACCACAATAATTGAACTGAAAATCGAAGAACAACCACTACACCAAAGACAAACCTATACGAAACCTAAAATAAATATAAGCAAGAAACAAATTCTAAATAGGTATCCTATACACACCGCATACATAATATTTGAAAGTAAACACCTTTTATGTAAAACCTTGAGATTATAAAATATAAAAATCACATTCGATAACATGTATGACATGTAAAACAAATAATGAAAGTGAATAAAACATCTCAAGACTTTATGATATATTTATTCAATATCCTAAATATCTTATTTTATATACAACTATAAGTTTAGCTTGTGTTACATGAAACACTGTGTTTACCTTGCATTATATTCCACGCATTAAAATGAAATGGGAAGTATTGTCAAAATATTTTTATATAATGTAATTTTTATAACATACATGATAAATTTTAGGGTATGAATAGAGTTAATTAAATAATTAAAATTAAATTTATCTATTGATTAGAAATAAAATAAGGATAATTTAAAATTTAAATAAACGTTTTTTGGAAAAATATTTTTTTTAAAGATGGTTAAGTTGCATTTTGTAAAAATAAATAAAAATTAATTATTAAATCAACATTTTTAACCTTATGTGACTGGAATTTATAAAAAAAAGGATTACATATTTTTAATTATCATAATATTTGATTTTTAATATAGTCAACATATTTTTTGACCAAAATGAATAGGGAAAATAAAAAAAATAATTACCATGGTTAACGTAAAAATGGATTTACCATTTGTTAAACAAAAAATATTAAGATTAAAAAAGGCCTACCAACTTTTCCAAAACCCATTTTATAGAAATATTGCATCCTTATATCTTCTATTTTCAAGAATGGACCTTTCTAGATGCTTTTGGGACAATAATTATGTGAGTTTGGTCAACTATTTTCAAACAATTACTTTTGTATCACTCACCTCACATATATAATGCCACCCCTATACTCTCTTCCATACCTTGGGAATAAATATAACCTAGGAAAGATTTTGGTGAAATCCTTGGGAAGAAACTTGAAGTAGAGGTAACATTATTCACCGACCATTTTTATTTTATCTCATTATCATATTATTTAAATTACTATTAAATAATGATTATATAGAAACCTAATTATATTAAATATACTATGATGTTTTTATAATAATTTAATTACCTAGAAAAACCTCTACTTCCATCAAATGGGTTACAAAATCATCATTTGTGTATACGATCGATTACCGCCTCACAAACCAATGCCATTCATTTTTCCATTACCACATTTAACAATTGGGTTTGATGATAGATCTAATTTATATTTATGATTTGTAACAACCCATGATTTCATAGTATGTTATCTCTTTAAATAACTCAATAGCTTGCGCTAGATGCAACACCGAGTTCAAGCATACCACGACATACCAAACTAGTTGTTCAAAATGATTTTATGAATATTATTAACTACATTTTGAATTTTATATACTCCATATAATTTTAGAATCCATATTATGCGTTTCTTAGACATAATATAAGAAGAATTTTATTTTTTTCTGATAAAACTAGTATTTTTAAAAAAATGCAATTTTAACGCCTTTTAATGGGGAACCCTTTTTAAATACAATATTTTCCACTTTTATATATTCAATTTAATTAAATTAAAATATTATTTAGAATTGGGACATAAAACATTATTATGGATAAACTTTTGATACTTTTATAAGAACATTCATATTTTGATGAATAGTGAAAAATACTAAATTTTAATTGAAAAAAACATTTTTAATCAAAATAATTTATAGTGTTGAATTATGAATTTGATTGGTTTTAAATTATAGTTATATTATATTTTTATCATTTAATATAATGAAGGTTATTGGATTTAAAATCTCATTTAAATTGTACATAAACACATGTCAATCTTTTGATAGTTTTTACTTCTTAAAAACCCCCTTTCTGGTTTTAACAATAGGAATTAATTTTAAATTAATTAATGAAACTCATTTGTTTTGAATTTGGTAAAATAGAAAACATTTTTGGATTCATAATATCAAAATTATCTTAGGGTGAATTTTTGGAATTTTTCTAAAAACTTTCATTTTATGATGGATAGTGAAAAACATTGTGTTATTGTTTAAAACTGACTTTTATTTAAATAATAATTATTTTTTATATAAATTTATTTTAAATTAAAAATAGATACATAATGACTATATTAAATCAATTTAATTCATTTGAGTCATTTTATAATAACATTAGATGTATAAAAGTTTATTGAAAATTTTAACATCTTTTACCCACCTTCCAGGAACATTTGCAAATTTGCATAAAATATAATTTTACCACTTCTGTGAAGTAATTTTTAAAAATCCTAGAGACAAGGTAGTCATTATTATGTAAATTTTTTTATATATGATGAAAATAATTATTGGTGAATAATAACTTTTTATTTTTATTTACGATGGTTAAAAGTAAATAGGGTAATTAAAGGTAAAAATGATATTATAATTACCCGAACACATGTCCTAATTATATCGAATAAGTGTGTTTCGACCAAAAGAAACCTTAGGAATAAAATATTATCCTTTTGGTCAACTTTTATTAGATTAGGACATTTACTATTATTTTATTTAAGGAAGAGTTAAAAGTGTAAAATTTCAAATTTAATAACTAAACCATTTTTAATATATAGTTATGAATAAGATAAATTTGAATATAAATATTAATTATAAATATAATAAAATTACTTATATCATGGTATTTTATTTATTATTTTTAGACATTAAATAATTAAATTTATTTATGACACAATGATGATGCAGTAATTACCATATTAGTGAAATATTAAAATAATTGATAATATAAATATCCAAATAAATGTAAATTGCGACTTATGATTAATTAAAAGAATTTTCTAGGATAATATGACATTTCAGTGTTTATTAATTTAATTTTTTTGGAAGAAATAATATTTTTATGACTTTCACAAAAACGAAATACTAAATAGTGTCAAAATTGACATAAATGAGTTTTTAAAACAAAAACTATATTATTAAATGTTATAATATTCCTAAAAGTATAATGTATTGAAAAAGGACTTATATAATGATATATATGTCATTAATGAACCACTTTTTGTTCTCTTTGTAGTTTATAGTAAGTTTATTAACCGTATAATATAAAAATACAAGGAGACATGATAAATGTTAAACTATTTAACTAAGCGTTATATCTAAATGATAAGGTTAATACAGTGACCTAAACTTGTATAAAATCTATTAGTTGAGAATATTTATACCCATACCCACCTTATCCTTGAAATAAATCCATTTTTATACATTAGAAACTGAAAATGAGTTTATAATAAAATAATATTTCAAGCTTTTCCTAATGTGACCCTCACCTCTCTTGTAAAAGGGTACTTCTCCTTCTCTCAAAATCACACCTCCAAAGCCATTTGGCTCAGCCAGACCCTGATAAAATATCATCCCAACTATCCTCAATTAAACCTATATGCATTAACTTCATCTTAAATCTGACCTATGGAGTCCTTTTTTTAATCAAAAGGAATAACCCAAAGAAGAGGTAATTATTTCATCACCTCTTTCAAGCTCTTTTATTTTTCCAATTCCACTTTCTTTGTTTTTTCCTTACCAAAATAATAAATCTAGTACCTTATTCATATTGATATTTTATTATAAAAATGGTACAACCATATTCATTATTCAATCCATCCTATGAATGACAAAGTCACTATACGTGCGTACGCACGACTTACTATCTCCATGTTGAGGTGTATTTTGTTATTCAACACTTCATTATTTATATGGGTATAATAATGAGTATAATTTTATGTAAATAATAAATCTAACATGTTAATTATTCTGTATATATAATATAACATCCATTTAAATATGATTTCACCATCAATAGAATGATATCGCTGCTCATACGTACGTACGACTTACTGTCTCCGCGACGCGATTGGATTCATTTCCATGTAAACCATTTAACGATAATTATAAAAATATATATTATTAAAATGTATGTAATATGTGAAAAATTAATTCTACTAAAAATATATATATATATACACACACACACACACATCTCATTCACTTACTTCCTTTCAATATGATATGAAAACAGAAACGACGTTCATGCGTACGTACGGACTACTGTCTCCATGAACGGTGTTTTCATTTAATATATATTTTTATTATACATATATATATATTATATAAACAATTTTTTATATTCTAGAAGTATTTAAATTATTATCTATGTGATACGATCATGAATAACAAGTGAAAACATGTATGATAAAGAAAGCGATTATTACCCAAAATGTTACATTAACATAGAAATTATTATTAAATGGGTAGTATAATGTAATAAATGAATCATATATGATATCATAGATATTAATATGGTTCTGGTATAATTTAATAACAAACTATGGTCATTATATAGAAGGTTAAGCATACCCTCTACTAAAGTAAAGTACAAGTCAAGGGTTAATTTCTCAATCTCATTATTATTCGAGATTATTTATGTGTAAGTATTTGCTGGGAAATTTTTATCATCAATGTACATGTTTCATAAAAATGTTTTAAAAATGAATATTTTAATATTTTGTGGAAGGGAATCATTATCAAGATCATAATTTTAAATATTTTGATTATTTATTTTTCTAAATCTTTTTTAATTAATGTACAAGTTTTAAAAATGATTTTAAGGATTTATTTATAAGGACATGATTTTTTTAAAATATAAATTCCTTTGAAAAGTTTCAAAGTGATATGGGACACTTTGACTAAGAAATATCTTTTAAATTAATTCCTTTAAAAATATTTTACTTTTAAATTATTTCACCAAAAGGGATATTTCTGTCAAAGAGTTTTATTGATCATTTTGAATTATGTCAACATCCTTTACTAGATATTATTCTTGATTGATCCTGATTTATTATTATACAATATTCTATATTATATTGAATGAGTTATGATATGTTTGACTAAGGATGTGCTATTTTAATACCATTCATGGTTTATGGTTAAATTAATGACATTTGGAATGCTAGTTTTAATATGAATGTTTATGTTATGTTTCATCATTTTCATATGAGAAATGCATTGGACTTAGTAAGTGATAGGTGTAGCCCGTTATAGCTCTTTAATGCATCGGTAGGTCTCATGAGACAAACTAGTGTCTTGGCATAAGGCCTTGAAAAAATTCTTATTTTTATTCTTACCATGAGGTCCTGACTATGTGGTTATTATGTCTGACATTATGCATTCCATCATTATGGAATTTTTTGTTGATATTACATGTGATTATTCAACCTATATAATATTCATGTGAATAAGTAAATGGCATTATTTGTTTAATATTTTCCATATTATAATAAAGTTTATGTTTAAAAGTCTTTTGTTTTAGTTTTATACACTGTATTAAATGTTTATTCTAATTTATAATAGTTTACACTATATTGTTATCCTTACTGAGCATCTGAGCTCACCCCTTTCATGTTTTTTATTTTTCCTAGGATGTGAAGAAGTATGTAAATTTTGATATGCATGGTTATGATAGGGGATTAATGGAGTTATCAAATGATTATTTTTGTGTGTTTTATTTTAGAAATTGTAATGTAATGATCATATATGTAATCTATTTTCCCATACTACTAAACTGATATGTCCTTCGGGACATTATCCCTTGAAATAATGCCAATGTACAAAAATAATGAACCGACTCTGGGAAACTGGGGTTGGGGCATTACAGTTGGTATCAGAGGAAGTTTATCAACAACCTTGTAAATAGATTTAGATAAACTTTGATTTTAAAACATTACCCCAAGATAAACATTGAGGATTAGTATAAATGAACATCCTAGAATTTTGGTAATGTAGAGAATTTTTGAATTTTCCAAGCAATACATCCATGTCTGGATATGAGCAGGTAGAGGCGGCTATGGTACATATGTACCGTGGAGTGAAAACTCCGACAAGGAGTTTTGGGCTTGACCCGGTGTATCCTGGTACATAACAATGGGTCTTGCTCCACTCTTGGTTATGACACTTCCAGGGGATATGCTTAGGATAATTCACATTTTCTTTATAAACCATTACAAATGATTTATGATTAAATACCTCTTCAAAGAAAACATTTTTTTATGATTATTGATTATATGCATAAACTGTTCAATTTAGGTTACATATTTTACATGTTTGGAATTATGCATTGAAATTCATAAACTAACTTACTGTATGCAATTGTTTAGAAAAATTTCCCAATATAAGTAATGATAACTCCAATAATATGCATGATCCAAGGAGTAAAAAGGATCATATCTTTCATGGTCTCAAGCCAACATTTTGAAAGAAAAGATTATTCCATGCAATTTTCATCATATGAAGAAATAATAAAATGTGTTAATAAGATAAGTAAATAATTATCTAAGTCCTATGGATTTGAAGGGAATCTAGAGAATAAAATGATGGAAGTGAGAATTATAGATAAAGGGAAGAAGGGAAATAAGGATTTTCCTATATGTGGCAGCTATGGAAAGAATCACCTTGGTAAAAGATTGAAGGGAATGGGATTTTTTTATAAGTGCGGAGAAAAAGGACACCAATTACATGATTACAAGGGTGTGAAAAATGTTTCATATGTACAATGATTCATCTATAAGGATTTGGGACACTACGTGAATCAATGTCCCAATAATCAGAGTATACCACAAATAACGTTGTTGGATAATAATCATGATATGATACTACCATAGATGAAGAGGAATGACTAGTGTTCTTATGTTAATTTTAAATAATTATTTCATTTGAGTGTTGTATCAATGATGTAATGGTTATAAGAATTATATAGTATATAAGGATTGTAGTGAAAAACTATTTCATTAAGTATTTGAGATTGTGTGGTACCAAGAAAAGTGACTCAATAGTAAGTTAATCTTTTTGGAAAATACATGGTTGAAGGAATGATAAACTTTAATATGATCCTGATACTAAGTTATTGATTTTGGAATAAGAGATGATTGATTTGGATAAATTATATTAGATATTATTGACTTCCTTGGAACTACTTGATGGTTTGTTTATTCCATCATTGTTAGAGATTACAACATTTTTGGATTTAAAGATTATATCAAGTGTTTTATGTCTTATAGAAGGAATTAAGAATTACATACCTTTTCAAATATGGTCTTTTGGTAATTCATTTTATTACCACATTTATAAGAATACATGATGAAGATATTCAAATGTATATTATGTGACCTTCCTTATAAATTTTGGGTTGTGAATTTAGACATAAGTATTGTCGATAAGTCTAAAGGTTGGAATGGATTAAATTTGACATTGGATACTATTATTAAGGTTAAATAATTTTTTAATATTATTTTTGTAATGTTATAAAAAGGACAACCCGAAGGTCGGGTGACAACCATTCATGTCCGGTAAGGCTGCGAGACTTGAACCTGCAACTGAAGGGTGACAAAGGTGCATCAGCTACCACTAACCTACGTGATGTCCTGGATTGTATAATATAGTTTTTTTAAAAGCCCTAACAGATTAATTATAAATTCATTTTTTGGAACCCTATACGATTAGGATAAATAGAATATGTTTTATTTCTATTATCTTTTTTGAGTGAAAGATAAGTTTGTGGTAGAAATTTGTTATAGGATGGAACTCTACTTATCAAGTATTTTTTTGTATCCTATGAAGAAATTAATACCTAAACATTAGGGAGAGGATATTAAGACAAAAAATTTGTTATCCCAATACCTTATGTTTTGATGAACCAATAATATTTAAATTCATCATATATTTATTGCTTTGAGTCCCTCAATTTCCTATTTATTTTTCAGTTTTTTATGATTTATGTCCTCAATAACTCCCTATAAATATTTATGTTTTCCCTCCAATTATGTGTCTCAAATTTCCACCAATGTTCTCCTATTCAAAATCCTAATTTGGTGGTGATTTTTTCATTTCCATTTCCCTCTTAATAAGAAAAAATTATATTTACCCTATTTCCGATGTGGGTTTTCCAAAAATGTATTTTCTATTTTTAACATTCTATTTTCGAAGAACAATTTGAAATTTTGAGGACACAATTTATTGAAGGAGGGGAGAATGTGAAACCTCGTGATTTCATTGTAACACCCCGAGATTTTATGAAAAATATTCTTTTTAATTTCATTAATGTCTTGGGTTTTACACTTCACCAAAAGGATCTTGCACAACATGCATACTTGACTTGCCTTTCATTACACGCAATTGCAACCTTCCTCGATAGCGTGTGTAGTACGCAATACCGAGTTTCATTAAACAATGATATGCTATTAAAATATTATTAAAACTAGCCGTTATGAATAGTAACAACCACTTTTTGACAAAAAATCATTTTATTTTTCAAAACGGACTTCATTTTTCGATTCGGAATATCGAAATTAGCTTAGGGTGAAATTTTGGTACTTTTCGGATAACTTTCATTTTCTGATGAATAGTGAAAATTACTAAATTTTAATTAAAAACAACCTTTTTAATCGAAATAATTAATAGTGATAAATTATTAATTTTAGTGGTTTTAAAGTATATTTAGAATATATTTTTACAATTTAATACAATTTTGGTCATTGGATGTAATTTCACATTTAAACCGGACATAAACAAGTGTCAATCTTTTGATAGTTATTATCTCTTAAGAACACGCTATTTGTTTAGACGACGGGAATTAATTTTTAAATTAATTAGTGCAACTGATATATTTTGAATTTGGTAAAATAGACATAATTTTTGAGTTCATAATATCAAATATAGCTTAGGCCTAATTTTTGGTATTTTTCTGAAAACTTTCAATTTTTGATGAATAGTGAAACCACTAAGTGGTAGTTAAAAACTGAATTTTTCATAAAACTTAATTTTACAGCTTCTGTGAGTAGAATTTTAAAAATCCGAGAGAGACGGTTGATGTCAGTAAGTAAAATGTGATTCAATGAGATGAAAATAATTTTTGGTAAATAGTAACTTTTTACTTTTATTTACCACGGTTAAAAGTAAATAGGGTAATTAAAGGTAAAAATAATAATATTATTACCCTAACACGTGTCCTAATTCTATTGGATAAGTATAATTCGACCAAAAGAAAACTTAGGAATAAAATATGACCATTTAGGCCCACTTATATTAGATTAGGACATTTATTATTAATTTATTTAAAGAACGGTTAAAATAGTTAAAATCAATGTTTAATAAGTAAATAATTTTTAATATAAGGTTATATATAAGATAAATTCGACTATAAATATTCATTAGAAATATAAAAAGATTTCCTACATAATGGAATTTTATTTTTAATTTTTAGACATTAAATAATTTAATTTATTTATGACACAAAGATGATGCAGTAATTATCTTATTAATGAAATATTGACATAATTGATGTTATAAATACCCAAATAAATGTAATTTGAAACTTTTTATGAATTCCACTAATTTTATAGGTTAATATGAAATGTTATTATTTATTTAATTAACTTTTTTCGAACTAATCATTCTGTTATGATTTTCACAAAAATAAATTACTAAATAGTATCCAAATTGACATAAAATAGTTTTTAAAACAAATATTATATTATTAATTGTTATTTTATTCCTAAAAATCTAAGGTTTGGCCAATGACTTAGATAAGGTTATATATATTAATAATAAACAACTGGGGGTTCATTTGGATTGTTATAGTAAGTTTATTAACCTTATAGTGTAAGAACACAAGAAGACATGGTAAAAGTAAAATTATTTAACTTAATGTTAAATCTAAATGATAAGGTCAACATAGGAACCTAAACTTGTCTAAATTCTATTGGATGATAGGATTTAGACCCATCCCCACCTTAGCTTAGAAATAAATCAATTTGGAGCTATTTAAAACCGAATTTGGCTTTATAATAAAATAATATTTTTAGTTATTCCAAAGGTGCCTCTATCCTCCCTTATAAAAGGGCACCTCCTTCCTCTCTTCCTCACACCACTTTGAGCCTTCAAGATCGGCCAACCCCTACCACTTTCTCCTCTCCACTTCCCTAGAGACATCCTAGAGGTCCTGGTATTCTTTAAAGACCAATTTTAGTTCCCTAAAAGGAGGTCTCAAAGAAGCACTTCAAAGAAGAGGTAATGTCCATTACCGATTCTTTCATCTTTATTTCTTCTTCCAATTCTTCTTCTTTAGTTGTTTCATTATGAAGTAATAACATCAGTATCACTAATATAATGATATGTTATTATAAGTATTAAACAAACCTATTTCACCATCTATCCATCCTACGGAAAATGAAATCACTGCGCGTGCGTACGTACGGAATACCGTCTCCACGCCGTGGTGTAATCTACTTTCCACCACCACCTTACTTGGATGGGTGTAATTGTGTAAATAATGACTATATATAATTATTTTAAAGTGATATTGATTCTGAAATAGTATACATGCACTCCAATACAATTCCATGATCATGGGAACGATATCATCGCTCATGCGTACGTACGGAATGCAGTCTCCACGATGTGATGCGACTCGTTCTACATGATCTTCATTGCATAATGATTATATAAATGAATTGAATGAATTAATATGATATATATTACACTAATAACATTCTGGAAATGAGGTATCTATAACCTAAAGATAAGAATAAGAATTTATTCGACAAAACACGCATAAGAACAAAAAGTAATAAACACCCGAATAACAAGTTGTAATGAAATATTACTAATAAGAAGCTAAGAATATGACCATATATGATATCATAACAATAATTATGATTCTGGAATAAGTAAATAAAATTATTTAAATCATTATACAGGAGGTTTGGACACTTACGAGGCAAATCGGACCTAAGGTAAGGGAAATATCACAATCTCATTTTTATCCAAGATTGTTTATACTTTGGAATTTACTGGGGTGTATTTTATCATCCACATCCATGTTTCCTAAATATGTAATATTTATATCCTTATACAATAGTTTATATCCAATTTTACCCTTCGGTGAGTTTTTAGTAAAAGATATGAAAGGAATCTTTTGTCGTTTTTCGTACGAGGTACTTTTTGACTTTTCCGACAAAAGTACGAGAAGAATGTTTTTTTAACTTATACGTCATGAATGGATTTTTAAAACATTATTTCCAAGAAGCTTCCTTTACAAGTTTTCAAGTTTATTTTTAATCAACTTCTTTTAGTTTATAATTTTACGACATGTTAAGAAAGGAAAAGTGTTTTTGAAGCAGAAAGGATATTTTCCTCAAGAATGGAGTTCAAGTGTTTTATCAAAATTATTTTCCATATAAGATAATAAAGGGTTATGTTTTTATCCCTATTATTACATTGATTTGATTATTTTGTGATGGAATTATATTTTTATGAATTCTTTTATCTTATATGAATTGTTTTATGATGTCACGATGTTTAAGATTCCCATTTTTATTACATGGGTTATGCTATGATGTATGGTTTTCTGATTTTGTGGCACACATAAGAATGGTATCATTATGAGATGGGTGGGACCTATATCTCCCTCCAATTAATTGGGTAAAGATTTTATATCTCATGAGATAGACATGGCTGGAACGGCAGGTTAAACTGGTTCAGTGAATTAGGACTGAAACAAGGAGTGAACTCGGTTCAGAAGTGGACTTTGTCCACTAAGATAGTCTTGGCAATGAGTCTTGACTAACAAGAAATGATTCTCTATGATTATGTGTGTATGCCACAAAGTTTCTTGCTTTATGTTATGATTATTGTGATTACATTTCACTACCATGATTTATCCCATTTTATGAAATTATGATCTCTTTTGCAGGGTAAGATTTCCAAATTGTTATATTCTTATGAATATGATGTGATTGATATTTCTTTTGATTACCCTTACTGAGCATTTGAGCTCACCCTTTTATTTTTTCTTTTCCCCAGGATATAAATAAAGGTTTTAGGTAAAAAAAAAAGGAAGATCTTTATGGGAGATGTTGAAGATCTTTCACCACGATTAGAAGATTATATTACGAGTTTCCAAAGACACTAAACTATTACGGTCCTTGTGTGTGTGTTTATGTTATGTACTAAGTATTATGAAAAAGTAATGTAATGTCCATGTATGTTAGGCTTCGGGTCTCTGCATTCATAGTATGTTTTCTCTTTAATGTAATTCAATAGCTTGCGCTACATGCAACACCGAGTTTGAGCACACCACGACATACCAAACTAGCCATTCAAAAAGCAGTTATGAATAGTATTAACTAAATCATCAATTTTATACACTCTATATAATCTTATAATCCATATTATTTGTTTTTTAGGAAAAATATAAGAACAATTTCATTTTTTCAGATAAAATAAATATTTTTCAAAAAATGAAATTTTACCACCTTTTATGGAGAACCCTTTTTAAATCCAATATATTACACTTTTATATATTCATTTTAATGAAATTAAATTATTTTTTAGAAGAGGGATATAAAAATTTAGTTTGGATAGATTTTTGGTACATTTCTAATAACATTTATATTTTGATGAATAGTGAAAAATACTAAATTTTAATCGAAAACAACTTTTTAATCGAAATAATTTATATAGTTAAATTATGAATATGAGTGTTTTTAAAGTATAATATGATTATATTTTTATCATCTAATAAAATTTAGGTCACTATATGTAAATTCACATTTAAATTTTACATAAACACACGTCAATATTTTGATAGTTTTTACTTCTTAAAAACCCGCTTTCTAGTTTTGACAACAAGAATTAATTTTAAATTAATTAATGCAACTCATATGTTTTGAATTTGGTAAAATAGACAATATTCTTTTATTCATAATATCAAAACTATCTTAGGGTGAATTTTTCATATTTTTCTAAAAACATTCAATTTTTGCTGAATAGTGAAAAACACTTTGTTATTGTTTAAAACCAACTTTTATTTAAATAACTATTATTTATATTTAAATTTTTCTAAGTCAAAATAGATACATAATATTGATATTAGTTCAATTAAATTAATTTGAGTCATTTTGTAATAATATAATATGTATAAAATTTTATTGAATTTTTTAAGGTCTTTTACCCACCTTCTAGACACATTTTCAAATTTGTATAAAACATATTTTTACTGCTTCTATGAATTGAATTTAAAAAATCTGAGAGACATGGTTGACATCAATAAGTAAAATTTGGTTCAATAGGTTGAAAATAATTTTTTTTTGTGAAAATGAACTTTTGAATTTTATTAACCACAGTTAAAAGTAAATAGGGTAATTAAAGGTAAAAATGATATTATAATTACCCTAACACGTGTACAATTTTTTTGGATAATTGTATTTCATCAAAAATAATCCTTAGGGATAAAATATGATCATTTTTGTCCACTTGGATTAGATTAGGACATTTATTATTATTTTATTTAATGAAGTGTTAAAAATGTAAAATTCCAACTTTAATAACTAAACCATTTTTAATATAGGGATACAAATAAGATAAATTTGACTATAAATATTCATTAGAAATATAAAATGATTAAATACATCTTGGTAATTTATTTATAAATTTTAGACCATAAATAATTAAATTTATTCATGACACAATGATGATGCAACAATTACCTTATTAATGAAATATTAAAATAATAGATATTATAAATATAAAAATAAATGTAAATTGAGACTTTTGATTCATTCCACGAATTTTCTAGGATGATATGAAATTTATGGGTTGATTTAATGTATTTTTTTTGAGGAAATAATATTTTTATGACTTTCACAAAAACAAAATACTAAATATTGTCAAAATTGACATAAATGATTTTTTAAAACAAATACTACATTATTAAATGATTTAATATTACTAAAAATCTATGGTCCTGAAAAAGAACTTATATAATGATATATATTTCATTAGTGAACCACTTGTGGTTCTCTTGGAAGTTTATTGTATGTTTATTAACAATATAATATACATATACAAGGATACATGGTAACAATTAAACTATTTAACTAAGGGTTAAATCTAAAAGATAAGGTGCATATAGTGACCTAGACTTGTCTAAAAGATATTGGTTGAGAATAATTTGACCCATACCCACCTTATCATCTAAATAAATCAATTATGATACATTATAACCTGAAAATGATTTTATAATAAAATAATCTTTTAATCTTTTTCTAAAGTGACCCTCACCTCTCTTATAAAAGTGCACTTCCCCTTATCTCAAAATCACACCTACAAATCCATTTGGCTCAGCCAAAACCTACTCAAATATCCTCCCAAATACTCTCACTTAAACCTAGTTTCCTTACATTGATCATAAATCCGACCTAGAGATCCCTTTTGTTCAAATCAAAAGGAAGAACCCGAAGAAGAGGTAATTATGTCATCACCTCTTTCAAGTTCATTTCGTCTTCCACATCCTCTTTCTTTGTTGTTTACATACGAAAATAATAAATCCAGTATATTATACATATTAAGATGTCGTTATAAATATGGTAAAACCATATTCATTATTCTATCAATCCTATTAATGACAAAGTCACCTTACGTTTGTACGTATGACTTACTGTCTCCATGTTGTGGTGTAGTTTGTTATTCAACACTTCATTATTTGTATGGGTATAATAATGAGTATAATTGATGTAAATAATAAACATAACATGTTAATGATTATTTATATATAATATACTATCTAATTACATATTATTTCACCATCAATAGAACAATATCATCGCTTGTGCGTACGTACGGCTTACTGTCTCCACGACGCGATGAGATTCATTTCCACGTTCACCATTTAATGATGATTATAATAATATATATAATTACTAATTATGTAATATATGAAATAATAATTCTACAGGATATATATATATATGTATATATGTATATGTATATATACACAGATCTCATTCACTTAATTCCGTTCAATATGATATGAAAATGGAAACGACGTTCATGCGTACGTACGGACTACCGTCTCCATGAACAATGCTTCCATTTAATGTATATATTTATTATACATATTTATATATATGATATATAAATTATGTTTTATATTATTTAATTATGTAAATCATGATCTAAGTGATATGATCAAGAATAACAAGTTAAAAAACATATGATAAAGAAAGCGATTATTACCTGAAATGTTAAATTAACATAGTAATTATTATGAAATGGGTATTATAAAGTAATAAATGAATCATTTTTGATATCATAAATATTTATATTATTTTGGTATAATTTAATAACATACTTCTGTCATTATATAGGAGGTTAAACGTACCCTTAACTAAAGGAAAGTACAAGGCGACGTTAATTCTTCAATCTCATTATTATCCGAGATTGTTTATGTATAAGTATTTACTGGGAAATTTTTAACATCCATGTCCATGTTTCATAAAAATGTTTTCAAAATGAATATTTTAAGGTTTTGTGGAAGGTAATCTTTATCAAGATCCTCATTTTAAATGTTTTAAAGATTTATTTTTCTAAATATTTTTAATTAATGTCCATGTTTTAAAAATGATTTTTAGGATTTATTTATACGGACATGATTGTTTTAAAATGTAAATTCCTTTCAAAATTTTCAGAGTGGTATGGGACAATTTGACTAAAAATATCTTTTAAATAACTTCTTTAAAAATGCATGACTTTTAAATTATATCACAATGAGGGGTATTTCTCTCAAAGAGTTTTACTGGTCATTTTCAACTATGTAAACTTCTTTTAAGAGATATTATTCTTGATTGAGGCTGACTTGTTATAATAAAATATTCCATATTTTATTGAATGAGTTATGATATTTTTGAATGTGGATGTGATATTTTTATACCATTCATGGTTTATAGTTATAGTATTGACATTTTTTAATCTAGTTTTAATAAGAATGTTTACGTAAGGTTTCAACATTTTCATATTAGGAATGCATTGGACTTAGTAAGTGACGGGTGGAGCCCATCGTAGCTTCTCAATGCATCGGTAGGTATCATGAAACAAAATAGTGTCCTGGCACAAGTCCTTGAAAAAAAAATATGTAGACTTGGTCGGAGGCCTTGACTATGTGGTTATGATGTCCGGAATTATGTGTTCCATCATTATGAAATTAGCTATTGATATTACATGTGATTATACGACTAGTAGAATATCCATATGAATAATTAAATGGAATTATTTTATTAGTATTTTCCATATTATGATGAATTTTAAGTTTAAGAGGCTTTTGTTTTAGTCTTATACATTACCTTACATTTTTATGCTTATTTATGATAGTTTCTACTATATTGTTATCCTTACTGAGCATCATAGCTCAACCCTTTCTTATGTCATATTTTTCTCAGGATGTGAAGAAGTGTATTATGATTAATATACATGATTAAGCTAGGGGAATGATGGAGTTATAAAAGGATTATTTATGTTGTGTTTTATTTTAGAAATGTTAATGTAAAATTCATATATTTAATCTATTTTCCAAGACTGCTAAATTTATCGGTCCTTCAGGACTTGATCCTTTGAAATCATACCAATGTATTAAAATAATGAACTGACTCTAGGTAATTGGGGTCAGGGTGTTACAGTTGGTATCTGAGAAGGTTTAGCAATTACTGTGGAAATAAATTTAGTTAAACTCTAATTTTAAAACATTACCCTAAGATAGACTTTGAGTATTAGTATAAAAGAACTTCCTAGAATTTTGGTAATGTAGAGATTTTTTGAAATTTCCATGAAATGCATTCCTGTCTGGATACAAGAAGGTTGAGGCGGCTATGGCACATATGTACCTAGGAGTGGAAACTCTGACAAGGAGTTTCGAGCTTGACCCGGGGTATCCGGGTACACAACAAAGGGCCTTGCTGCACTCTTTGTTATGACACTCTCGAGGGATATGCTTAAGATAATTCAAATTTTATTTACAAACCATTATAAAGTATTTATGTTTAAATACCTCCTCAAAGAAAACCTTTTTTTATTATTATGGATTATATGCATAAACTGTTCAATTTATGTTAGGTATTTTACATGTTTGGAATTATGCATTACGATTCATAAACTAACCTAGTGTATTCCATTGTTTAGATATGGTTCCCATTATAAGTAATGAAAACTCTAGTAATATTCATGTTCCAAGGAGTGATAAGGATCATATCTTTCATTTTCTTAAGCCAACATTTAGATGGTAAATAGTATCCCACGTATTATCATCATATGAAGAAATAGTATTATGTGTCAATAAAATAAGTAAAGAATTATTTGACTCTTATGTATTTGAAGGGAAGTTAGAGAGGAAAAGGATGGTAGAGAGAAATATGGATAAATGGAAGAATTGAAAGAAGGATTTTTCCCATATGTGATTTCTGTGGAAAGAATCACCTTGGTAAATGCTTGAAGGGAATGGGAGTATGTTATAAGTGTGGAGAAAAAGGACACCAAGCACGTGATTTCAATGGTAAGAAAAGGGTTTCAAATGTACCATTCTTCATATGTAAGGAGTTGGGACACTATGTGAATCAATGTCCCAATCATCAGAGTATACTACAAATTATGTCATTGGATAATAATCATGTTATGATACTACTACAGATGAAAAGATATGTATAGCATTCTTATGTTGTTTTTAAATAATTATGTCATTTGAGTGTTGTATGAATGATGTAATGGTTATAAGAATTATGGTGTATGTAATGATTGTAATATAGTACTATTTCATTAAGGATTTAAGATTGTGTGGTACCAATAAAAATGACTCAATAGAAAGTTAAACTTTTTGGGAAATACATAGTTAAATGAAAGATAAACTTTAATATGATTCTGATACTGAGGTATTGATTTTGGAATAAGATATGATTTACTTGGTTAAATTATATTTTATATTATTGACTACCTTAGAACTAATTAATGGTTTTTTTATTCCATAATTATTGGATATTACAACATTTTTGGACTTAAGGAGTATATACAGTATTGTATGTTTTACATAAAGAACAAAGAAGTACATACCTATTCAAATATGGTTTTCTGGTAATTCATGTTACTACCACATTTTAAGAGAATACATGATGAAGGTATTCACATGTATATTATGTGACCTTCCTTATAAATTTTGGACTGTGAGTTTGGACAAATGTATTGGGGATAATTCTAAAGGTTGGAACGGATTAATTTTTCCATTGGATACTATTTTTAAGGTTAAATCGTTTTTTAAGATTATTTTTGGATTGTTATAAAAATGACAACCTAGAGGTCAAGAGACAACCCATCGCGTCTGGAAAGGCCACGAGACTTGAACCCGTAACCGAAGGGCGACAATGGTTCATCATCTACCACTGGCCTACATGATGTCCTAGATTGTATAATGTAGTTTTTTTTTAAAAAGTCTTATAGATTAATTATAAATTCATTTTTTTAAACCCTATATGATTATGATAAATAGAATATTTTTGATTTCTATTATCTTTTAGGAGTGAAAGATGATTTTGTGGTAGAAATTACTTATAGGATGGAACTCTACTTGTGATGTATTTTTTCCTTATTTATGAAGTAATTAATACTTAAAATTTAAGGAAATGATCTTAAAACCAAAAATTTGTTATCCTAATAACTTATATTTTGATTAACCAATAATATTTTAAGTCATCATAGATTTATGGAATTGAGTCCCTCAATTTCATATTTATTGTTCACTTGTTTGTGATTTATGACCTCAATAAATCCCTATAATTACTTACATTTTCCCTCCAATTATGTGTCTCAAATTCCCACCAATTTTCTTCTATTCTAAATCCTTATTTGGTGGTGAATATTTCATTTCCCTTTTTCTCTTATTAAGAATAAATTATATTAACCCTATTTCTGATGTGGGGTTTCCACAAATGTAGTTTCTATTTTAAACATTTTACTTTTGAAGAACAATTTGAAATTGCGAGGAATAAATTTATTAGAGGGGATAATGTAACTCCCCATGATTTACTAGTAAGTTATCTCTTTAAAGTAATTCAATTGCTTGTGCTACAAGCAACACCGAGTTTAAGCGCACCACGACTTATCAAAAAAGCCGTTCAAAAAGCAGTTATGAATAGTACTAATTGAATTTTGAATTTTATATACTCCATATAATTTAAGAATCCATATAATGTGTTTCTTAGATATAATATTAGAACAAATTCATTTTTTTTAGATAAAAGAAGTGTTTTTCAGAAAATTCAATTTTACCGCATTTTAATAGAGAACCCTTTTTAAATCCAATATTTGACACATTTATATATTAAATGTATTTAAATTAAATTTTTCTTTATAATAGGGGAAAAAAATTTAGTTTGGATAATGTTTTGGTACTTTTCTAATAACAATCATATTTTGATGAATAATGAAAAATAATAAATTTTAATTGAAAACAACTTTTTTAATCCAAATAATTTATATTGTTAAAATATGAATTTGAGTGGTTTTAAAGTATAATTAGATTATATTTTTATCATTTAATATAATTTATGTAATTGGATGTAAATTTACATTTAAATTGTACATAAACACATGTCAATCTTTTGATAGTTTTTACTTTTCAAAAACTTGCCTTCTGGTTTTGACAATGAGAATTAATTTTAAATTAATTAATGAAACTAATAAGTTTTAAATTGGGTAAAATAGATAACATTTTTTGATTCAGAATACCAAAATTAGCTTAGGTAGGAATAACCACAAGCCATTATATCCCTCTACACACATATATGGGGAAAACTAACAGTTGTGACTACCAGCACAAGTAACTAACAAGAGAAGAGTGTGGGGCCAAATGGGGTAGTCAGCCATTCATACTCCCACCTATATGTTGTGGAAAACAACACCCAGGGCTCAGAATCCTTAGGGTTTCAGTTTCCCTTACTGATTGGGTGGAGTAGCATATAGAAACACAAAAAGTACAGAATATACTATACCTCACAACCCCCCTATGGGCATAACCTAGTTTAAGACTCAACTGTAGCTAACCTATCTCAGACTCTGGGATTATATTTCTAAGACAAGGTATCCTATAAGCACACAACCTTTTAAAGAGATTTAATACATTAGTTTATTCCCTTTTTATCAGTTGCACTTTAAGTTAATTAATTGTTTAAACATTAATTAACCAATAACAATTCCTCATTGAATTTCACTAGCATCAGACCTAAAGTTCGATGTCCATTTATAATTGTAACTTGAGAATTTCATTACAGCATGCTCCAACCCCATGGGTTAACATCATTTATTCAATTATACATTATAGAATCATTTTCCCATACTCCCAAGAATTATATAATAATATTCTATGCTACTAAACACATGGGGGCTCAACACAATGAATAGATGTACTATCCGTCGAGTCTTTGTCACTTATATCAAGAGTGTAGACCCATCCTCCCTTGAGAAGATAAAAACAGAAAGCATGTGCCATACCCCACACATCTTTGCCTCTTTCTAAAGAAGGGTAATCAAGACCCGCTACCTTACGTAGTGAGTAAAAGTAAAACAGATAACCAATCAAGGAAACAACAAGCATCAAAAAATTAACATCCAACACATTCCATCATCCCTGGTGTCCTCCCCAACACCCACATTCATAAAACGATGCATCTCGCCACTCTAGGCATTAACTGCTTCCACAACCAATATGCCTCCCTGCCCCCACATATCACAACAACCATCCAGACTCACATTACAGCACAAGCAGCAGGAAAAAAACATCACATCAATTGTCTCTTGGCCCTTTAACAATCAAGAGGGTAACTCAGAAGACTACAAGGAATTATTTTTTATCAAAACACTAGTTATTTAATCAATCTTGGATTAACCGATTTATTATTCATATGATCCAAATTTGTGAAACCTAATTAGTAAGCTATCAAAAATAATTATACATGCTTAGTGTTCCAATTTGATTAACATAAAATTACAACATGGTGAATCGGATTCATTTACATGACTCTTTATCTTTTAACCAAACAATTATCAATTAATTGCGGTTTACATTCATTACCAATTTCCATCAAGAACAAATAGCTAAACAAATCAAGCATAGATATCACATTATCTTGCAAAACAATAGGTAATAACATATGATTGATATCAATTAATTTATCCGGTTCAAATATTTATTATGTCAATTCCAATGTCATACAGTGGGATAAAACATGCTAACGATATAGTTGCACATAAATGAAGAGAGAATCAAGGAATACCCTACCTCAAATGGTTCTTGACATTCTTTATACGATAACATCCCACACAATGGTTCACGATCGCCTCCTCTCGTGACAACTGCATCCTCCCGAGGATGCCATGGTACACCACACCAACAGAAACCTAAGAAAAAATCATTAAAAGCATGGAGACAATATGCTATCATACAGAAAAGATAAAAAGGAGAAGATGAACCCCAAAATAATGATGATAAAATATACCTTATATCAAATATTAATGGATACTTCTTGGTTGCACTGAAATAGGGGGTGCACTTGTAGCAAGAAGAATGTTGAGGAAACTAATCTACAAGGAAAAATTTGATATCATGATTCCTATAGGAAGGGAGGATATGTTCAAGCACCACTCCCCAGAGAACAAGGAGGAAGAAAAATGGAGGAAGATATATTTCCCCTTTCAAAGATTTAATAGAACGACGGTTTAAGATACGATTGATTTCTCATAAAAAGAGGATCACATTAACCAACACGTTTTGACCAAGTAAAAACATCGCACGCCTTAGGAGTAATTAATATAGAAGTTATGGCCTTTGAATCGGCCTTAGAGTCATTAAAAACAAGGCTTTAAATTCATTTTATGTCAAAGGAAACGTCAAAGGGGTGAAACTGTAAGATGCTGGAAGCACTGTAAACCGTACCGTTCTGGAAACATTGTACACCCTATTGTTCTCAAAAAACTACACACCCTACCATTCTGAGAACACTATTCATGAACCTCACCATTGGAACCTCACCATTCTGGAAACATTGTTGCACTGTTCACAACAGTCTACCATTGGAGATATTCATAGAAGGTCACCATTGCACTATTCACAATGGTCTACTGTTGGAACTGTTCACCTAATGTTACTATTGCACTGTTCACAATGGTTTACCATTTGAACTATTCACGTAAGGTTTCTGTTGCACTGTTCACAACAGTCTACCATTGGAACTGTTCATAGAAGTTCACCGTTGAACTGTTCACAACATTCTATCACTGGAACTGTTCATCAATGGTTACAGTTGCATTGTTCACAATGGTCTACCATTGGAATTGTTCACAAAAGGTCACCATTTCACTATTCACAATGGTTTACCACTGGAATTATTCACAGATAAGTCACCATGACCTTCCGGAACACTCAAAAACCATATTTTCACAATGTAAAAGACTAGAGAGGTCTGGGACATTACATCAGATACCTCTCAAAACATTCTTGTCCTCAGGAATTCAAAACCCACCTAAAGGGAAAATGAAACGGGGTCTGAATAACCACCCATCGAGATACCTCTCAAAAGAGAGCAATCCATAAGAAGCAACAAAATAAATTCATATCATAAACATAAAATCTCTAACCACAAAGGGGACATCATTACATGAGTAGAGTTAAACATCAAACAAATATGGGTAGTGAGCACCAATATGTGACTCATGTTCCCAGGTGCTCTCCCACAAGTGGTCGTGTCACCACAAGACACGAGCCAAGGGAATAGAACACCCGCGCAACACCTTCTCCTTGCGGTGGTGGATCTCCACAGGTCGCTCCTCAAAGGTTGAATCATCATCGACATTAATCCCTCCCCAATCGAGGATGTGAGAGTCATCATGAAGATAATGAAGGATCTGTGATACAAGGAAAACATCATGTATCTGACTCATCTATAGGGGAATTGCTGATCGATACGCCATAACACTAACATGAGCTAACACCTCGAACGACCCAACAAACCAAGGAGAAAACTTACTCCCATGACCAAACCTTCGCTTCCCACGACGGGGAGTCACCTTCAGAAACATGTGATCCCAAACATTAAACTCTAAGAGTCTCCTACTTTGATCAGCATATGATTTCTGATGATCTTTCACTGTCTTGATCCTCTCACAAATCACCTGAACCATCTATGTTGTATTATGCACTATTTCTGGTCTGAGAATTGTTGACTCTCTGACCCTAGTCCAGCACAACGGATAATGGGAAGGTCATCCATACAAGGCTTCAACTAGCTCTATACCGATGGTGGAGTGAAAACTATTATTGTAAGAAAACTCCACTAAGGGAAAGGGCCTCATCAATGAAAATTCAAAATCAAGAACACAAGATCGTAACAAGTCTTCAAGAGTCTGGATAGTTTATTCTGTCTGACCATCTGTTTGAGGATGAAAAGCAGTGCTAAGGAATAGTTGAGAACCAAAAGCATGTTGGAGACCTCTCCACACCCTGGAGGTAAAACAAGTGTCACAATCATAAATGATCATCCTTGGGACTCCATGAAGTCTCACCACCTCCTCCAGATATTTCCTTGACAAAACAACCACTGATCTCAACTCCTTGATCGTTATAAAGTAGGCCGATTTTGTTAAATGATACACTACCACCCAAATAGCATCATTTCCTCCCTGAGCTTGAGGTAAACCGGTAACAAAGTCCATTGATATATCCTCCCACTTCCACTGAGGAATATCTAATGGTTGTAGAATACCACCAAGAACATGGTGTTCAACCTTCACCTTCTGGTAGACTAAACATCGAGACACAAACTCCGCAACCGCACGCTTCAGCCCAGGCCACCGAAACTAGATCCTCAAGGCTCAATATATATTTTTCATGCCAGGATTCACCTCTAAAGGCTAACTATGAAACTCTCTAAGAACCATATCATGCATCTTCAAAGGAACAAAAATCCTTCCGTGATACAACCTTTGGTGTTGTTTATCCTCAAAAAACCATCAGGGGCCTCGCCACAAGCAACTCGGTCTCTCCAGACCTCCACCTATAGATACCCAAACTGGTACTCTTAAACCTTCTACACCAGGGATGACTATACCATAATTTGAAAAAGGCAAACATTTCCCCCAACTTATCCCATATCAATATGTAAGGCTGACAGTTCATCCATTACTCTCCAGGAATCACCAGATTCATGAACAACATCACTATGTGACTTTCGACTCAGTGCATCAGCTACAAAATCCCCTTTCCAGTTGTATAAGATATCCCAAAGTCATATTACTATAAGAACTCCATCCAGTGACACTATCATAAGATCAAGTCATGCTGGGAGAAAACATACCTCAAACTCTTATGAAAGGTGAAAACCACAAAGCGTTCGCCAATGAGGTAATGTCTCCACAACTTCATAGAAAACACCACGGCTACCAACTCAAGATCATGGGTGGAATAAATAAATTCATTGGGATGAAATTTCTATGACCCATAAGAAACAATTTATCTCTGTTGCATCAGAACACAGCCTAACCCTAGATGCGAATCGTCACATAAAACATCAAACTAAACTCCCTCTGCTGGTTGAAAAAGAACTGGAGAACTTATTAACTTCTCCCTTAGATACTTGAAAGCTACCTGACACTGATCAGTCCATATGAATGCTTGATCTTTCCTGTTTAGAGCTGTTAAAGGGGTCACAACTCATGAGAAATCAACTATGAACCTCTTGTAGTAGCCTGAAAGACCATGGAAAATTCTCACCTCAGACACTATCTTGGGGGATGCCCAAGACACAACTGATTCTATCATCGATGGATCTACAACTACTCCCTATCGGGACACAACATGCCCCATTAAATGGAATTCTCGAGCCCAAAACTCACACTTCGAAAAATTCTTGAACAACTGATGTTGTTGAAGAAATCTCAAAATGGTGTGAAGATTATCTGCATTCTCTTCTTCAAATGTTAAGTACACAAGGATGTCATCGATGAAAACTACAATGAACATGTCCAGGAACTCACAAAACACAAAGTTCATAAAACCCATGAACACAACTGGAGATTTTTTCACACCGAACGACATTACAACAAACTCATAATGCCCATGACGACAATAGAAAGTAGTCTTCAGGATATCCTCATCCTTCACACGCATCTGATGATATCCTGACTGCAAGTAGATCATTGAGAACCAACATGAACCCTTAATTTGATCGAATAATAATCAATACTTGGAAAAGGATATCAATTCTTTATTGTCACTTTGTTCATTAAATGATAATCGACACAAAACTGGAAACTACCGTCAGCCTTCTTGACGAACAAAACTAGTGCAACCCACAGTGACACACTTGTCTAAAATAAACCGCATTGTAACAGACCATCAAGCTGTATATGTATCCCTCATAACTCAAAAGGGGCCATCCAATATGCGGACATAGAGATAGGAGACACTCCTGTTTATCGCTCGATCCTAAACTCAATCTCTCTTCAAGGGGGTAATGCTACAACCTCTTCAAGAAAGACATCAGGGTACTCTTCTACGACCCTAGGGAACACCAACTATTGAACCTCTAAAAAACTCAGCATCATCTCAGCCATAATGGATGATAAGGATGGAACACGCCTATGACCCATCTGAGGTTATCACTCTCCAACGAACACCATCGGCTCTCCATATACATCTAAGAACACAACCTTCCTCCTGAAGCAATCCATGATATCCTGCATCGAATACCACCAATCCATTATGAGGATGACATCATATGGTTTTATTCATAAACATAGTAAATCTCTCCAAGAGCGGTGCTACCCCAACACTAGCTCATAGTTTCTACATACTTCAAATCAACCTCCAACTGATGTAGCGAACACCAAGGGCACTGGAATCCTCTCCACCTCAAGTCCAAAAGCATAGACAAGGGTAGGTGATATGAAGGAGTGTGTCGCTATTGAATCAAACAAGGCATACACCAAGGTAGAAAACAAGCAAAGGTTATGTCAAACAATGTCTGGCTCGCCTGGAGCTGGCAATGTTAGAGCATGAATTTGATCATGACCTCCTCCACGGCCTCTCTAACCCTGATGTCGACCACCACCATGGTCACACACTTCTATTTAAAGACAATGACTGTCACGGGGTTGTCCTCTTCCATCCTCATCTACCCTATGCTGATCTTAAGCTGGTGAAAACTGCTACTGCTTCCTTGGATGGAACTGCCTCAATGGAGGAACCAAGAGAGGAGCACTTGGTGCACGATGACTACTCTGAATGGTTGGGCAATCCTACTACTAATGACCTTGACCACCACAAGAAAAAAAATGCTCTTGATCCCTTGGTATAGTCCTGAGAGTTGCTGCCTCTAGAGAAACGAGATGTGAAGTAATGGGACCTACCCTCGGCTGAACGGAAACTCATCTGCACTGAAAACTGGGAACCCTGGACCACATCTCTACTTATTGAGGAATCATGTTGACTCCCCTCTTGTGACGTTCAGGTTCTGTCAAAAGTCATCTCGACAACCTCTGCCCTCTCCAACACCACAAGATATGTCTTCAGCATAAATGGGGTGACCTGGCACTAGATCTCTGGATGCAAAGCCTCCTTGAAATGCCTCATCATGGCCTCATCATCTGGAAACAGGTCTGAAGTATATCGTAAAAGGTTCCTGAAACGAATTCCAAAATCTTTCACACCAGATATCCTCTGTCAAATGGTAAGAATTTCATGGCGAATGGACTCCTTCGTAGTCGACGAAAGAAACTCGACTCGAAATTTATCTCGAAACTCCTCCCATGAGATTTTTGACTCCTCGCGATCCCTAAGGAACAAGGACCACCACTACCTCGTTGCTCCACACAGCGTCATCACAACCAAGGACACCCAATGCTCCTTCTGAGCACGGATCATACTAAAGTCGATCTTGACCTCCTCTAACCAGTCTTCCATGACTGCATCTGAAACGGAGCCCTCGTACTTCTACAGACTCTGGTGCTGAAACTCTCTGAGTGTCTTCCTCCAAGTTTCATAGTCTTCAACCTCTACCCTACGACGATCTGCTAGAAGAGCCTGATGGAAAAATTCTATACAATCCTGATGAGGATGTCGACTTGGAGTCATACCTATAAAATAACAGTTAGTTAGGGATCCAAAACATAGAATATGGAAGTCTCAAAATTAATTAATTAATATTTTTCTTTTATTCATTTTTGGTTATCATAACACAACGTCTACCAATTCAAATACTGGCACAAAAAAGAATGATGCATGATCCGTTCCTAGGTATCTACCCAAGAAACTAGTATCACCTCATTTAGTAGACATTGTAAACTTAAAGTTTCCTACATCAGATCATAGGGGGGCCTAAACGCCAATGTCTTAGCCGGTCTCTAGTGTTTACATCACTTTATAAACATGAATGACATCATTTCCCTACCAACCCATGCAACGTCACTTGTGCCTAAAACCAATCTCTATCATATCCCTCAACCAGACCTCTGATACTACTCTGACATGACCCCCTCCCAACAAAGTGGACTCCTCCTGAGCCAAAAATGTGAGAAGGGAGATAATGACCCCCGAGTCCCACCTTCAGCAGGCCCCGGGTTGGCGACTAGCAATAAGGGTATATCAAACACTCAAATGGGTGGCATTACCCTATAAGAGGACACATGCGGAAGAGAAAGATAATATAGACACCAAACAACTCCATATCAGATATAAATATAAATTAAAATCCAAGTACAATTATGAAATTTCATACAAAACTATTACAACTGAAAGGAGAAAAACTTCATGTACCCAAAAGAAAGTAAAAAAGCAGCAACCACAAGCCCGAACACCTCCTGCAACCCCAAGAAAGTAAACACTAGCCTGATCTCAAACCTACTCCAAGTGACCTAGAAAGAAATTTATATATACATAGGGTGAGTTTAAAAATATACTCAGTAGGATTCTCCCCGAAGCCTTTCATGCAAAAGTAAAGAAAGCATGTTAAAGCACAATGAAGAACAAGTGAAACAAACTCATCACCTAAGTAGGTATACTGTGTTTCCAGCCTCACCATGGCTACTCTCACCAAGTAACACATACAAGAGTATATAATAAAATAAAGAATATCATGGGTACCCCACTACTACTTCCCCACTGGTTTTCCGCTTTTCCCTAACGTCGCATGTACTAAGCATCTCTCTCCAAAAATGCTTTCCCGCAAACACCTAAGCGAAGCACCGCAACATGCACCTCATGAAACCAAACCACCACATCCACATAAGAAAAGTAACCAAGTAGTTTCTGGGATCCACCACAGCCCGCATAACTTGTATCATACTTTGGGTATTATACCTCAATCCATTACAGCCTATACACTGAGTAAGGATCCTCATGCCATCACAGCCTATATTGGTTACACCTATAGTAGTCCATGGAAAACTATATCCAGAATATATGTGTGTGAATAAACACAAGCTAGTACATCCCTCTACACAAATATATGGGTAAAAAAACCATTATGCCTATCATCACATGTACCTACAAAGAGAAGAGTGTGGGGCCATAGGGGGTAGTCATCCATTCATCCTCCCACCAAAATGTTGGGGAAAACACACCTAGGGCTTAGAATCCTTGGGGTGTTAGTTGCCTTTACTGACAAGGTGGAGTAGCGTATAGATACACAAAAAGTACAGAATATACTATAACTCACAACCACACTATGTGAATAACCTAGTCTTAGACACAACTGCAGCTAACGTCTCTCGGACTCGAGGCTGTTACTTCTAAGACTAGGTATCCTATAAGAACACATCCATTTATAATGATTTAATACATTATTCCATTCCCTTTTTATCATTTTCACTTTAAATTAATTAATTCTTTAAACATTAATTAAACAATAACAATTCCTCATTAAATTTCATTAGCATCACACCCAATGTCTGATGTCCCCTTAAAATTCTAATCGGTGCATTTCGTTCCAGAAAGCTCCAACCCTATGCGTTAATATCATTTATTCAATTATACATTACGAAATTACTTTCCCATTATCCCAGGAATCCTAAAAAACATTATATGCTACTAAACACAAGGGGTCTCAACACGGTAAGTAGATATACTAACCGTCGAGTCTTTTCCGTCTATAGAAAGAGCGTAGACCCATCATCCCTTGAAAAGATAAACACAGAAATCACGTGGCATACCTCGTGCGTCTTCGCTTCTTTCAAAAAAAAGGTAAAAAAAACACCTGCCTTAGGAAGTGAGGAAAAGTAAAACAAACAACCAATCAAAAAATAATAAGAATCCAAACATTAACATACAACCCATTCCATCATCCCCGGTGTCCTCCCCGACACCCACATGCATACACTGATGCATCTCGCCACTCTAGGCGTCAACTCCTGCCACAACCAATAGGCCTACCCACCCCCACATATCACAACAACCATCCAGGCTCACATCACAACATAAGAAGTAGGAAGACAAACATTACATCAATTGGATCTTGGCCCTTAAACAATCAAGAGGGTAACTCAGAACCCTACAAGGAATTATGTTTAATCAAACCACCAGTTCTTTAATCAATCTTGGAATAACCAATTTATTATTCATAGGTTCCAGCATCGCAAAACCTAATCAGTAAGATATCAAAAATAATTAGACATTATTACTGTGCCAATTTGATTAACATCAAATTACAACAAGGAGAACCAGATTCATTTATATGCCTCTTAATCTTCTAACCAAACAATTATCAATTAATTGTGGTTTATGTTAATTACCAATTTCCATCAATAATGAACATCTAAACAAAGAAATCATAGATATCACACTATGTAGTAAAAGAAGAGGTAATAACATATGATCGATATCAATTTATTTGTCCACTTCAAATATTTATTATGTCAATTCCATTGTCATCAAGTGGGATAAAACAAGATAACAATACAGTTGCATGTAAAAGATGAGATAATCAATAAAGCCCCAACCTCAAATGGTTTTTTACATTATTTTTATGAGAACAACCCACACAACATTTCATTATCACCTCCTCTTGTGACAACTGCATCCACCCAAGGATGCCACGGTATAACCACACCATCTGAAACCCAAGAAAACTCCATTAGAAGCATGGATATCACATGTTATAATATGTAAAAGAGAAATAGGAGAAGATGAAACCCAAAAGAACGATGATAAAACATACCTTATATCAATGATTGATGGATACTTCTTGGTTACACTGAAATAGGGGGGTTCACTTACAGCAAGAAGAGCGTCGAGGAAGCTAATCCACAGGAAAACATTTGATCTCATGATTCGTACGGGAAGGAAGGATAGGTTCGAGCATATCACACTAGAGAACAAGGAGGAAGAACAATGGAGGA
Organism: Viscum album; assembly: GCA_963277665.1. Lineage (NCBI taxonomy): Eukaryota > Viridiplantae > Streptophyta > Magnoliopsida > Santalales > Viscaceae > Viscum > Viscum album. The sequence continues at coordinate 696,534,958 of OY728132.1, forward strand.
AGATATCTTGTCCCTTTTTAAGATTTAACGGAGTGACAGTTTAAGATATGCTTGACGTCCCGTTAAAAGCGGATCCCATTAAACCACACAATCTGACCAGGTAAAAACATCCCAATCCTTAAGAATAATTAATATAGAAGTTATGGCCTTAGAATCAGCCTTAGAGTCCTTAAAAAAAAGTCTTTAAATGCATTTTTTGTCAAAGGAAACGTCAAATGGGAGAAACTATAGGAAGCTGGAAACACTGTACACCCTACCATTCTAGAAACATTGTACACCCTACCATTTTGGAAACACTGTTCATGAACCTCACCATTCTGGAAACACTGTTGAACTATTCACAACATTCTACCATTAGAACTACTCACAAAAGGTCATTGTTTCAATGTTCACAACGGTCTACCATTGGAACTATTCACCTAAGGTTATCGTTGCACTATTCACTACAGTCTACCATTGGAACTGTTCACCTAAGGTTACCGTTGCACTTTTCAAAATGGTCTACCATTGGAACTGTTTACAGAAGGTCACCATTGCGCTGTTCCCAACGGTCTACCATTGGAACTGTTCACTTAAGGTTACCGTTGGAACTGTTCACATGGGGTCACCGTTGAACTGTTCACAACGGTCTTCCATGGGAACTATTCACAGATAAGTCAACATGACCTCCTGGAACACTCAAACACCAGATTATTACAAAGGAAATGACCAAAGAGTTCTGGGTCATTACAACAACCCTTATGTTTATGTTTGATTTATTATGTATAAATATTTATATGGGAAAAATATTTATAAAGGTGTTATTATGGGTGTTACCAGATAATACTCTAATGAATTTAGTAATGTTTAGTCTCATCAGACGTTATGTGTAACAGTCTTGGTGGTAATCCTTGACTTATACTCCATGTGTAGTGATCTTGCTGGTTAGCCTTTACTCATGCTCTTATACTTGCAATGAGCTTGGACTCATGCTAAATTCATATTTTATATTTCCTCAAAAAAACAATGAATCCAAGATTATATGATCCCATGTTATGTTTCCTTATATTTAATCATGTTTCATTCATTTTATAAAATTATTTTATCCCTTCTAACATATGTGCTTGGATTTATTCTTATGTTTGTTACCTTAATATAATTTTTTCCCATCCCTTTGTTCATGTTATCCCAAGTTTATTTTATGCCAATGTATGGGATCAGATAATGTTAAGACCCCTTTGTTAATATTAAATAATGGATTTTCTAACTTAGGAATCATGATATTTAATTATGTATCTAACATCCAAGACACTAGACTTTACAATCCTCATCTAGTAATTTGATGCTTAATTATTCTTAAAATCATATAATTATATGTGTAAATTCTTGGGTCAATATTTTTAATGTCTTTATGAAAGTGAATAATTCAAGGAAAAGTTAATGACAAAAAAATTAAATTAAGTAAGTTAATTACAACACATTACTTGGTGAAAATAATCATAAACCATACAGAGGAGAAATAGGGATGGTATTAACATATACCCATTGGAGTATGAGTTAAGGGTTATTCTATTTAGGAATATAAATACCATAAAATAATCTTTAAAATCAATATAAATGGAAATTTTCCTTTTCTTTTGAAAAACATTTTTAAAACATTTTCCTATGAAAATCACTTTTAAAAACATTTTCTTCAAAAAGATCTTCCTAAACATGAAAAAAATCTTAAAATAAATGATGATCATGCTAGTGGTTAATTATGTGAACATCATAAAAGTAAACAAATAAAATTACTTTTTCACTATTAAATGATTAAGAAAGTGCCTTGTTCATAAAATAATAAGAAAATTCTTTCATATCTTCACTAATATCCCAACAAAAATTATTCTGAAAAATTCATATGAATCATTTGAAAGAATTTTGTAAAGACTAAAAAGGGGAGAAAATTACTTTAAAAATCATTGGTAATATTTTAAAAAAATTGATAACATTTCTAGAGATCATTTTTTTAGAAGAAAACATATTTCTGATCGAAGAGAGAAAAATTGTTGGATTTTATTGAAATAATTTTATAAAACCTTTTTAGTAAAATAAAGTGTAAAAAGGTACCATTAATCTAAATATCAGAAATAAACATCAGATAGGAAAATTAAAATTTTTCTTATAAAAGATCAGTTAATTTCCCTTAACTGATATTCAAGAATAAATAAATTTATTTTAACAAGATGGTGAAATAAACATTTAAAATGACAATATCACTGAGGTGGAAATTAATAAATTAATATAATATGGGTATCGATGGTATATACACACAAAAAAAGTGGAAATATAACATAATACAATCCAAATTTATTTCACACATAATCATATCATGTCTTAGTCAATGATTTAGATGTTTAACCCAATTAGTGGAAATTGAGTTAAGAATCCCCTTACCATTTGGAAAGTTTTAATTCAATTCCCTTTAAATTAAATAATTCATATAGAAACGTAAAATACCATGAATAATTAATTATTCTTGAAATTAAATGACAATTTTATAGTGTACACACCATATAAAATAAATTGGGTGCATAAAATATGCATATTCCTCAGTGAAATGAAATTGAGATGAAATCTCATAACTTACACTTCATTTTGGTTGAACAAGAATTAAAATAATTTATAGTTATATTAAATATGTTATTAACTTATTATATAATCATATTAATATGTATAATACCATATATGATCCTTTTGTTACATTTTATTACCCTTTCATTAAAATTCTCTCATAATTATTATTATTTCTGTTGTAAATGGACTTGTATTCTCATGCATGTTTTATTATGAATCTTCCAATTGTTGTGAATATTATATATATATATATATCAAATAAATAATAATTATCATGAAAAAATTAATATATTTTTTACATAAACATTACTTTTAAAACCAAAAATTAATGATAGTTATGAAAAATGAAGTATTGTATGATCATGGAGATGGTAGGCCTTACGTACCCATGAGTAATATTTCCATTTTCACTAGTCTTTATGGAAATGAGGTATGTAATTTATTAACTTTCCTGAATGATATTTTTATTTTATATAACATATTTTATATTATATATGTCATTCATGTGGTGTAGTAATGAAAATAGTGTCACATCGCTTCGTGAAGGCGGTAGTCTACACATACACGAATGATGTTATAATATTTACATGAAAGAAAATGAAATAAAAAATGAAATATATTGTATTTCCATAATTATAAATATTTCATGAATATAATAATTATTTAATAAAAATATAAAATAATGATTACCATTATCTTTATCACCTTCCATGTGAAGCGTTTTTGAAAGAAGAATCACATCGCTTCACGGCACGGTAGCCCACAGTACATTAGCATCGTTATCGTATCTCATGCAAAAATAAAGAGAAAACGTTAGAAATTATATAGGGAATAGAAATGTAAAATTTAGTTTTATATATATATATATAATTTATATCACTAATCATATGAAACCTTGAGATTTGGAAATGAAGAAATGAATGATAATAGTTCGTGAGGTGGTTGTCTGCCGTACACATGAACGATGATTTTGTAACCCATTTGATGGATGTAGAGAAAGTTTCAGGTGATGAATTTATAAAAAACCACATTATATTTAATATAATTATATTATTTAGATATTCCATCATATTCCGTCTTCTATTTAGAAATTTATTTCTGTATGATTTTGTTTTTCACACTCACATTTTCTATGGAATGATGTTTTCTATAGGTATGAGACATTATATTATAGTTTGAAAATATTTTAAGATAATAAATACTAAATATGGAGATTATTTTATATTTTGTAACTTATCATTATCATAATTTTTATTTAAAAATTTGGATCCATGATTTGAGAAACAAAGGAGGAGAAAATGTTTTTTTAATTTAGATGATGTTGTCCCAATATAAAAGATCATAACATCATGAAAAAATAATTTTTTAAGGAGTTAAAATAAGCAAAGAGATTACAAATTTAATGTCTTATGGTCGCAATTCATTGATGTGAGAATCACCAGACATATATTTTTTCTAATTTCTAGGAATATTGAAGTTTTTATAGTCATATGTATTATGAATGTTCTAATCAAATGATACATTTGACTATCCTACCCACCCAATGAACCAAAACATAGGATAAATCAATAATTGTATAGAATCAAAACAAAAGTTGTCATTGCTGACACCAGTCCATCATAGGTAATGGGCCACTGATCAATCATAAGAGATTTTGTAATTAATCCATATAAATTTTATATATATATATGGAATCAAAAGAAGAGTTCTATCAAATGCAGAACCAAGTTGTTAAGTTGTTGGGTCAAAAAATCAAAATGATTTCTAGAGATAGATTCATATAATGTGATTAGAGTATGATTAATCATTAAAAGATAAAAAATGTAGTAATCCAGGTTCATAAATCATAAGATTCTTTTTCATTTGAAGTGGTTGAAGTTTAATCAAACTCATTCTAACACAGATAAATAATCAAACATTGCACATCACAAGGCACCATTTTTCTATCACTATGATGTATTACAGAAAAATTGAAGAAAATGTGAAATGTTCCAAGGATTTTACTTAATTATTTATTCAAGGGGGATTCATTGTCTCTAAAAATATCAATTATTTTTGTAAGAGAATAAGTTTTGTGTTAACGTTATAATAAGAATTCATTAGTTTTACCTTTTCTCATGTTTTCCATGAAAATAAAAATAAGAACTATATTTGAATGGAAAATTTTCTATCCAAATGAATATTTTTTTGTACTTTTCAAGTATGATAATGTTTTTAAATTATTTTAAATTCTTTTATAAGAATTTAAAAGTGATTATATGCACTGAAATGGTAAAAAATAAAGTAAAAAGGTAATTTAAATCATAGTTTCTGGAAATTTGTTAGAGCAGTATAATTAATTTTGATTCCCTTAAATTAAATTTCTGGAACATATAAAAATAGTTGTAAAAGTACACCAAACTTTATCAATGTTATTTTCATGGATAGAGTAAGAGAACTAAATGTTTTGTTACAAAATCGGTCAAAGAAGAGTTTTCATACAGATAATTCATGAGAAAAGTATCTAGAAATAAGAATGTTGAGGTAGAGATTGTGGTTAAGTATTTTGTATCAGACTGAGAAGTCAGACTATCCATTACAAGTAATGAAGGTAGTAGTTAAAAATTCTATCTAGAGTATATTTTATATGTTGTTTCCCTTGTAGATGAATCCAACTAAGGATGAAAATAATTTCATTAGATTCAGTTTTTTTAAATATTTTATAATATTTGTTTATACCTACTACTATGTAGGAAATTTAAGAATTTTATTTTGAAGAATTACAAAATTGGAAGTTATTGAAGAAGCACACATACATTTTTGGAACTAACTGGTGAAGGTTTAATAACTTTTTATTAAATATTTTTGAATCATTCATTATAGATGAATCGAATGCACTATTGTACTAATCATAGTTATATCTAAGTATAAGTGAATATTATACTTTCTATATCCACACAAAAGGATTTTTTTTGGATTTTTTGGTATTCAATTATTTTCAAACCATGTAAAGGATTATGTCCACTCATTGAGTAGTGATATTTATAAATACCTATGTTCATATGGATGGGTGAATGTTTTATATTTTTATGAAAATTATAATTCATTAACTGGAGGTGAATTATGATATAATTTAATTATAACATAAAGGGAAAACGTTTTGAGATATTTACCCCCTCACCTCTTGGTGATACATTGATCACGGTAGGGCCTTTTTTAGTGGTATCTGAGGGAGGTTCCCTTTTTTAATATTTACTAAGGTTTTTGTAGAGAATTTTTTGTGGAGAATTTGAATTATTTGAACAGTAAGGGGATTCATGTAATCAATATTAGTAACTATCATATCTAAAAGGATATGATATTTTAGTATCTTATATTTATTGGGTTTGATTTTTTTAAATATGTTATAGATAAATTTCTTCCTCTTGTTGAAAATGTTTCTCTAACATATGTGGATAATAAAAATGTAGTGAATGATGTAGTAGATAGTAATTTTTTTCACTCATCAATTTCTAATGATGAATTATATAGAGTGAAGGGATATTCAACTACTAAAAGTCTCTAGGAGAGTTTGAAAAACATTTATTAAGGAAATACAGAGGTGGAGAATATAGATACCCTCAATTTTCGTATATTAACACTACAAAATAGTTGAAAAATACATAAAATGTTATAAAAAATATTCCCAAAGACCATAGTAGTCTAGTGCCTTTGGAAACATGGAATCACAAATACCGATACATAAGCGAGCTATATTATCACCTACAAGGTTCATCTGGACTATTTCCATTCATAGACTCATCAAACATAATACAAACCTTAATAAACTAGGGAAGGAATCATAAAAAAGGTGAGCTCAAATGAATAGTAAGGGAAACATGGTAGTTATGTATCATAATCATGAGCATAATGCTATAATAACGTTATTATGAAAATAGAAGATCATACTCGAAATATCAAAGATCATATAAATGAATTGTGGAATAAGGTTTGGAATTCATAAGACATAATTCATAATAAAATAAATAACATAATCCCTATAATCATCTATAGTAATAAAACATGTATTTATGGCTGACATATAATCATATAATATGATTTCCATTGTATCCAAGGCATCACCTCCAAGATCATCTTTGTAGTATGGGTTCACTTCCTATGCTATCTTGGTAGTCATGGTTTAATCCCATGGCCTTATTGGTTGCATGAGTTCATCCCCTACACCCTATTGGTATTCATGGTTCACTCCCATGAAATATTAGTAATCAATATTCATTCCCAAGACCATCTTAGACTTTCTCATGAAATATATAAATCTTTACCCAAGGCATTGGATGAATATATAGGTCACCCCAATTTCATAATTTAATCATACATTAATATGCCACAAGATTATAAATATTCATATCATAATGCATGAAAATAAATGGGTATTATAAATATGTAATCATATCATAACTTATTAAAAAATATAGGTTTCATAATTATTATATCATAAACATAACTTTTTAAAATAATAGAGTCTCAAAACCCTATAACATATGAATGAGAAATGGATTTCATAAATATCATTCCATAAAAACATAATCCCTTCAGAAAAAGAATATGAATGAAAAAATTTAATAATTTTCCATGAAAGAAATGAGTAATAATAATATATGTTATCTGGGTAGGAAAATAATTTTTGAAAGATCTTTTAAAAACATTGTTTGAGGATAATATCATTTATGCATTGAAAATGCTTTTAATAACATAAAACCTTTTTAAAAACCTTTTTCGTTGAATATAGATTTGTAAACTTATAAGATGAGAATTTAAAACCAGAAAAAAATTTCAAAATAATATTTCCATGAAAATGGGCTTCAAATATATTATGAAAACATTTTTGAAAACATTTTTTAAAACATGGTTTTTGAATAAAATAGTTTTCTGATCGAAGAGAGATACTATCATATTTTAAATAAAATCATTTTCTTAAGTACCAAAGAGTGTAAAATGGTACTAATAAAATAGGATATATTTAATATCCATAATATAGGAATATTCATTAGTTTTATTGAGATATGGATCATAATATTCCATTTAAAAATCATAAACATCAATAACATCAAAAAGTGATGAAATTGTTTCAAAAAAAACTCTTACCACTTTGTTATATGGGATAACAATATCCAGGTATGAAAAGTAAATTAAATGAAGCTTATAACATCATTAAATAAACAAATTCATGATAAAAAATGTAAAATAGAAGTATATACAACTTCAGAAAAATTTAGCTTCATAACAAAACCTGAGTCTCAAAGAAGGAATATTGAGACAAAACTATTTTACCAATTCGGTAACTTTTGAAACATAAACCCAATGAAAGAAAGATACTAAAATGGATATATGAATACCCATCAATTTATGTATAAGATAAAGTTAATACAATCATGGGTAGTACATACACCATATAAAAGGAAAGAGTGGAAAACATAGCATGTATCTCATAGAAATAAAAAGTGAGATGAAATCCCCTTACCTTGTGTCTTGACTCCCGTCATACTCGTTCAGACAACCTGTATAATAAATGTACATTTATTTTAAGAACTTTAAAAATAAGATTCTTATATATAATACCATATATATTTTTATCCCTACCTTATATTATTCTCTTGTTAACTAACATATGCTAATGTTTCACTTCTAATAATATTCTCGTTGTTTATCACATGTTTCATAATTTTTTATATCATTGGTGCTTATAATTATATCATGATTCTAGATTGTAAAACATTATATAAATATAATTTATATTTTATATAATTATATTATAATAATCTATGGTATATATAATTAAGAAATAGAATACATAGTTCATGGAGATAGTAAGTTGTACGTACGCATGAACTTTGTTTCCAATTTTATTGTCAAATTGAAAGAAAAAATGAAAATAACCTATATGTATATATATATAATATCATTAAAGAATAATTATAATTTTATATATATATATATATATATATATCATACATATTCACTAAACCCATCCATAATACATTCCATGTAGTGTGTGAACGAATTTCATCACTTTGAGGGGGTGGTAGTCCATTCTTCCTCAAATGAAATTATCGTTTTTACAGAAAATGTAAAGTAAAAATATATGTGCTGAAAAATGAAAAATGAATATTAAATAAATAATTAATATAATATATAAAATATAAAAACATATTTTCCATCATAATTTCCACCATTATATACGATAAAGGAAAAATGATGGTTCATTATTTTGTGAGGTGATAGTTCACCATACACGTAAACAATATGTTTGTTACCCTTTTGATAAGGTTTTTTATAAGTTTAGGATAAAAAATTAACATAAGAAATAATATTATATTTAAGATAATTTTTTTTATAAAATCCTTCAATGTGGTTATGTGAGGGGGTGGAGAACTAAAATAAATGAAGAGAGCTTGAAAGAAGGCGTTACCTCTTAATCAGGTAACCCCTTTTGGTTTGTGTCAAAAAAATTCCACTGAATACTTTATATCCAAAGGCAGGATTCAAGGAGAAAGTGAGGTATGTTGGGATGTTTATTTGGTAGATATTTGAGGATCTGATATTTTTTGAGAGGTGTGAAGAAGAGGTTAAGGGGGTGTCCTTTTAATGGGATGGGAAATGACTCACATGGTATTTTTTTAAAAACAGGTTTGGTGTACACACGTTTTTCGCTAAAAAAAGTCAGAAAAACCAACTAAATAGAATATTATATGCTTAATGGACTAATAATTTAAATCCAATGGTTTTTATAAATCTTTCTATGTCATTTTGGGTCTTACATTTATGGTTTAGTCCTTAGTTGAGTTTAATTTTACTTGATTTGATGAAATTAATTTTAATTACGCCCACAAATCATTTTGGTAAAAAAATAAGTTGAACATAGTAGAAATTATAAATTATTTGGATTAAAAATATTGAATCCATTTTTCTAAAATTCCAATGATTTAATTGGATGATGTATATTTAAAATTAATGTTGTAGTCTCGTCTATAGTGCATGTTTTTAAAGTAAAAATGATCAAAAGATTGCTATGTTTTTATATCTAATTTAATTGTGAAATTTATTCTCATTATTCAAATTAGACTAACTGATAAATAATATATTATAATTAATATTTTGAACCAAATTAAAATATATTTTATCATTTTAAATAAATTAAATGAAAAACTTGTTTTGAATAAAAATATAATATTTTTTCACTATTCATCCAAAAATTAGATATCTTATAATAATACCAAAAATTCCCCCTAAAATAATTTAAATATATTAAATTAAAAAAAATTAATTTAATAAGACTAAATTTCTAAATTTTTCAAACATTATTTTTTATAATTTTCAGAGAAAGACATTAAAAGCTATTCATTCAAGAATTTTTTTAAAACATGAAATAGGATTTTAAAAAAATTATATCATTCATTATCAATATGATTTATTTATATTGAAAAATTATAAAAAAAATTAAAACTTTTTATTACTATTCATGTAAGTAATTTTATTGACTATATTATAATTATATAATTTTAACAATTAAAACGATAACATGATGTTTCATAGAAACATCAGTGTTGAGCGTAACGTACACCGAGTCATTATTCTATATAACCTCAACGAATATTTTGTTCCCTATAATGTATGCCATGTTTCTTCATTGTGAAATGAATGTTTCACATAGTGAATTGTATGAAATAAAATAAAATTTAATTTATTGAAAAAAATGTCCATAAATACCTGGGGTGTTACATTCTTCCCCCCATAAAATAAAATTTTCCGTTGAAAATTATCACACATATAAAAACAAATGAGAATACTTCTTGTTTATTATATCCCAAAGATCCCATGTAGCTTCCCCTAATTAATGATTTATACCCAAAAATTTGACCAGGTGATAGGTCTTGTTTTGTACAACATTCTCTTATCGGTCCAAAATTGGAACTGGTTGTTCTTCATAAGACAGGTCCTACTCCAGCAGTATGACCTCTGAGATTAGTACATGTGAAGGGTTAGGTATATACTTCCTCATTATAGATACATGGATCACATCATATAATTGAGAGATATTTTATTGAACTTACAAGTGATATTCTACCATCTCGATATGATCAAGAATCTCAAAGGGACCAATATACCTGGGGATTAGTTTTACTTTCTTCCGAAATCTCATAAACTTCTTCCAAGGTGAGATTAATAGAAGCAACTTTTCACCAACATCAAATTCTAGATCATTCCAATGGTTATCAGTGTTACATTTATAGAAACTTTGAGCTATCTTGATATACAACTAAATGGTTCTACCCTTCTCGACCATTTCTTCAATAATATCAGGTCCCAATAGCTTTCTTTCATCAACCTCATCCCAACATGTTGGAGCTCCAAATTTCATCCCATAGAGGTATTTTTACGGTTTCATTTTAATTCTTGAGTGAAATATATTGTTGTAAGAAAAATAAACTGTAGGAAGGTGTTGATCGCAACCACTATTGAAAACCAGAGATCAAGATCTCAACATATCCTCTAGTATTTGAGTTTTTCTTTCAGACTGAACATCTTTGTGAGGATGATAAAAATCATTGAAACTCAATTATGTATTAATCACTTTGTGAATAATTCTCCAAAATTTTGAGGTAAACCTCATATCCAGATATGGTACAATAGAATATGGTACTCCATGAATAATTAACACTTATTTAATGTATATCTTGGAAAAATTATCTAGAGATAAATATTCTATGATAACAAAGAAGTGTGTGGAAATAGTAAGATGATTGACTACCACCCATATGTAATTAAACACATAATAAGTTTTGGGTAATCCAACAAAAAAATCCATAGAAAGGTTCTCACAATTCCATTCTGGTATCGGTAATTGATGAAACATCACCTTTTACATTCTTCTTTCATCCTAAAATCGTTTGAATACCAAGAACCAAGATAAAAACTCTAAAATATCTCACTTTATTACAACCCACTATAAGTATTCATTCACATCCCAATACATCTTTGTACTTCCAGGATGAATAAAAAATGAAGAGCCACTTCCTTCCTCCAATATCTCATTATTCAAATATATTATGGAAGGAACATATACATGGTTCCTAAAACTTATCATTCCATCATAATCATGGTTAGTCTTAGTAAAAAATTTTACTTTAATTTTTATATATTCATCTTCCTTATATACCTCCTTAATCATCACTAGTATAGAGGGTTGAAAATTCATTTTAGGAAGATAAGATTTTACCCCTTCCCTTAAAATTCTAAATCCATAATTTTCAAAACCATAAATATTGTATCTTTTTTTATCCTCATCATTGATAATCTATGATGTTTCTTTCTACATTAATCATCATCCACCTTGTTCGCCTTCCTAGGGTGGTAATGTACTGAGCATTCATAATGAATTATCACCTCTAACCATCTTCCCTAGTTCATTTTTAGCTCTTTCTATGTGAATATATATTTTAAACTTTTATTATCAGTATATATATATATCACACTTTTCACCATAATGATATTGTGCCTATATATTTAATTAAAAAATTACTACTTCTAACTCCAAATCCTGAGTTGGGAAATTTTTATTATGAATATTTAACTACTATGAGGCTTAAACTATAACTATATTATTCTAAAGAAGAACACCTCCCAATCCCTTAATGGATGCATCACTATTGATTAAAAACTCTAATCCACTATATGGTAATGTAATCACAGTTCAAATGACTAATATTTTCTTTAGTTCCTTGAAATTTTCCTCACATCCATCTATTTAGAGGAACTTGAAACCCTTCCAAGTTAACTTGGTTAGAGGAATAGATAATCATGATAAATTATCCACAAACCATCCATAATATCCATCTAAACCAAGAAATATATGGATGTCAGTCACTAGGGTTGGACTAGGCCAATGTTCAATAGACTCCTTCTTTGACATATCTTCTTCTATACCATATGTTGAGAATTTGTAACCCAAAAATGAATCCTTTTGAAACCAAAATTTACAATTGGATAATTTTTCATATAGGTTCTCCTTCCATAGGGTCTTTAGTATAATTATCAAGTGATATTCCTTCTCTTCCTTTCACATTGAATATATAATAATATCATCTATAAATACTACCAAAAACTAATCAGGAAAGACTCTAAGAAATCTACTTATTATATCCATGTAGATAGTAGGGTAAATAGTTAGATAAAAGGAATAACTATTTATTCATACTATCCATACATTGTAAAAAATGTCGCATTTAGTGTATCCTATTTCTTGGACTTCAATTGATGATATATAGAATGAATTTAAATATTGGAATGTTTTTTAGATTTGTGCAATTAGACAAAAAAGTCATCAATATGGGGGATATCATACTTATTCTTGATCTTGATCTTTTTAAACTCTAAATAATTTACATAGAGTCACATTGATCTATATTCCTTTTTTCACAAAAAGAACTATTACAACCCAAGGATACAAACATGGCTGAATGAATCCATTATCAAGTATTTCTTGGAGTTTCTTCATTAATTCCTGCAACTTAATTGGAGCCATTCTATAAGGAGTATTTGAAATTGGTGTGAAACCAAGTCTGAGTTATATTGAGATCTCAACTTCACATTTTGGTGGAGGCTAGGTAACTCTTTTGGAAAGATATCCACAAATTGTTGAAAAATTGGAATATCATCAATGCCAAATATCTCCACATCAATTTGAGATAAAAAACCCTTTTGAGATGGAATTAATACTCGTACACAGGATGTAATATCAAGAGGGGGTTCATAGTTATCATCAAATTGATGGATAATCAGTGGAGGGTTTAAAATATAAAAATTAACATCCCTTAATTTACATAGATGTGGGATTTATGTAGAGATAATAAATCCATTCATAAGATGACATCAAATTTAACCATATATGAAAGAAACTATTTCTAGGAAGTATAATCCCACAGACTTCAACCGGAAAGGAATCATATACTTGAGAACCAATATTTATACCATTAGGGTTTTGCACTACTAATTAAACGTCTATTTTTTGGTGGAATCTTAACACCATTATAAAATTTTTTAGATATGAAATACAGGGTAGATCCAAAATCAAATATAACATTATGAGATCTATAGTGGTTGGTAAGTGTATCTTTTATCATGTCTTTATTGTACCCCTCATCAGAAAAAAGTTGTTGTATGAGATTAACCCTTATTCCTAGGCCTAAGAGGTTTCCAATTCCAATTATCATCACCATCCCTTGAGTTTGGGATGTGGTTAGAATAATTCCCACTTCTATTACAGTTGTACAACTTAATCATATGAGGTGCATTTTATGCTAGTTTTTCTGATTCACAATGTTAGCTAACTTCTTCACAACACTTGGAAATCAAATTCCTAATGTCCTTTCCTTAAATAATTTAAAATTTTATTAGACCCCTTAAGGTAATTTCATCCATGAATCTTCCCAAGCTAGAGAATAAATATATTCACATCTACTTCTCATCGTGGGTTTTAGATTATCCTTTAAAATCCATATTCATATTCTTTTCAAAACCAAGATATTGATTAGTGGATCAAACACTATATCAACGTTGATTTCAAAATGCACAATATATTCATTGTTATAGAAGTATCTTATAGAAAAATCCCTTTAGAGACATAGATTTAAACCATATATTAACCAATCAAATCTACTTTCAGGTTTGATAATAATTCATGAATCATACCATGAAAGACTCCTGAATTTATCCTCGTAGGTACCAATATTTTCATCATCCATTTTCTTTAACTCAAGGAAAACTTTCTCTATCATGGTTAGGAGAATATGAGGAAAGTAATTATTGAAAAATAATTTCATAAACCTATCTAAATCCATTTAATCAACCTCTTATTTCTACCTCATATTCTTTATTTTATTCCCCCACTAGTCTTCTTCGTCTTCCAACTGATATACTGCCAGAATGAAATTATCATGCTACAAACACTAAAGAATAGAAAATATATTCTCAATAATACTGGTCCAAAGTAGAGTAACATGTGGATGAGAAGACCCTTTTATGAAAGGTTTATTTTCCTCTTGAAAATATCAAAAGCATGTTGTTTCATCCTTTTCTCATTTGGAATTACACCATGATTCATATCTTGATAATGATGTGTGAGCATAGCAATAAGTTTTTTCAGTAGAGCTCTGGAATTATTCAGTTTCTTAGGGGTAAAATCATTTCAATATCTTTTGTAATCTCCACTAACATGGTTCATTTTGGTTTGAGACATTGAATAAACCCAAAAACAATATATTAAGGAAATATAATAATTATGAGGAACCACATAATCATGAATTTTCACTTATAGGATGTATAAATTCTAAAACTATCCTTAATCTATGACATATTAGGTTTATCCTTGGTTATTTATATCCAACCTCTATTTAAATCCTTCATGATTTTTCGTCAATAGTTTTTGGTGTTCAAAAGCATATCCCCTTGGAGTATTAAACCAGGTGAGAAGAAAGGCTTGCTTTCATGTACCAGATTACCCAGAGTTAGGCCCAAAACATTTTGTCAGAGTTTTTACCCCTAAGTACATTTGTTCTAGATACACATCTAATTTTATTGTCTAGATAGTGATGTATTGTTAGGAAACCACTCAGTAATTACTTTTCCAAAATTCTAGGACATTTTACTATTCTTTTCGTTATCTATGGTCATATCCCTATAATTGTCCTTAGGGTTCTCACTAATGTTTTTTCATCCTACCATCCAAATGAAAACTAAACCTTTTCTCTGATACCAACTATAGATACCCTCTCATTTAAAACTTTAAAATTAAATAACTTTTTAGGAATACTTAACAAATTATACAAACTGATTCCCAAAGATCGTACTAGTCTAGTAGGTTTGAAACAGGGAAACATAAACACAGATACACAAGTGAGCTACACTAACTATAACTATATTCTTCTTGACTAGCACCATTATTAGACACATCAAAAATAATACATATCTTCATAACCTGGATAAGGAAACATTAAAATGGGTGAGCTTAAATTTTTAGTAAGGGTAAATATGTAAGACTTGTAATCATTATGATGGGCATAAAGGCATGATAACATTATCCTGAAAATATAAGATCATACCCTACATATAAAATATCATATACATGATTCATGGTATAAATATTTGATGTTCATAAGACATGATTCATAAAAAATAATTAGCATAGGTCATAAAATAGTAACATGGGAATAAAACATGGAATTGTGTAAGACACATAAGCATATTAAATGATTTCCATAATATCAAAGTTATCAATGTCAAGATCATTTTGGTAGTATATATTCACTCCCCATACCATCTTGGTAGTCATGTTCCACTCCCATTTCCATCTTGGTAGTATGTGTTCACACCTCATACGATTATGGAAGTCATGGTTCCTTCCCATGCCCATCTTAGTAGTAAAGGTTCATTCCCAAGACCATTTTAGACTATCTCATGAGATTTAAATCTTTACCCAATGCATTGGAGAGATATATGGGCCCCACCTATCTCATAATTAAATCATACAAAGATGTTCCAAAATATCATAAATAATCATATCACAATCCATGAAATGAAATGAGTATTATAAACATGTAACCATGTCAGAACCTTTTGAAAAAATAGGTTTCATAATCATTTCATCATAAGAAAGACCCACGAAAGAAGTAGGTTTTATAACCATATAACATGTGAATAAGAAATGGGTGTCATAAACATCATGCCATAAAAACATGATCCTTTAAGATAAATAATATAAATGGAAACATTGAATAATTTTCCTAGGAATTAATATGTTACACTAGTGTATGTTATCTTATATGGTAAATAATATTAAAATATCTTTGAATAACACATCTTAAAGAAGATATCCTTTCTGCATTGAATACATTTTTTAAAAAATAAAACCTTTTTAAAATCCTTTTTTAAATAAAACATTGAAAAATTATAAAGGAAGCATTTAAAACCATAAAATTTTTCTAAAATCATTTTCCCTTAGAAATGGGTTTCAAATATAATTTTTATAATTTTTTGAAAACATTGTTTTTTGAATATAATAGATTTTCTACTGAAGAAAGGGACCATCAAATTTTCCATAAACACGTTATATTATGTACCAAAGAGTAGAAAAATGGTACTAATACATGAGGATATCATTAACAAAAATATTA
This sequence comes from Viscum album, assembly GCA_963277665.1. Taxonomy (NCBI): domain Eukaryota; kingdom Viridiplantae; phylum Streptophyta; class Magnoliopsida; order Santalales; family Viscaceae; genus Viscum; species Viscum album. Next base: position 696,551,760 of record OY728132.1, read on the forward strand.
AAATAAAATTCATGGGTGTTATTCATATATGAATCATAAAATTTCATCAAATAATAATCATCATTAAAAACCTCAAAAAATTATGAGATTGTTTCAACAAACACCTACTAGTTGGTTACTTTGGATCATACTCTCCATGTATGAAAAGGAAATTAAATGAAGCATAACTTTGTTAATAAAATTATTCAATTAAAAATATAAAATTTAAACTCTATGTATATACACCTCATAAAATAATTTATGTGCATAAATGCATATGCCTTAAAGGAGGAAAATTGAGACCAAACTATTTTACCGATTTTGTAACTTTTGAAACTTAAACACCATAAAATAAAGATCATAAAATTGATATGTGAATACCCATAAATGTAAGAATATTCTAAATTTTATACAATCAAGGTATGTATATATTCCACATGATAGGAATGACTAGAAAACATAGTAAGTATCTTATGAAAATAAAACGTGTGATGAAATCCCCTTACCTTGTGTCTTGACTCTCATCGTACTCATTTAAAATGCAAGTATAATAAATTTATTATAATTTTTTTAAATATCTATATTTATATATCTAATTCCATATATTATTTGATGAAAACCTTGTAATACCCTCTTTTTAACCATCCAATGTTACAGTTTCACTTCAGATAATATTCTCTTTATGTGTCGCAAGTGTCTTAATTTTTTATATCATTGGTCCTTATAATTATATCATGATACATGAATTGAAAAAATTATATAAAAATAAGGTATATTTAGTATATATATTTTTCTATAATCTCTAGAATATATTATTTTGAAATTAAATACAACGTTCATGGAGATGGTAAGACGTACGTATGCATGAACGTTATTTCCATTATTATAGTTTTATTGGATGAAAGTATAAAAATTACCTATATATATAAATATATAAAATCATTAAACTAGACTTATAATATTATATATATCATATAATTTCACTAAACCCCTAGTTAATACAATCCATGTAGTGTTTGAACGAATCACATCCCTTTGAGGGGGTGGTAGCCCACACTTCCTCAAATGAAATTATCATATTTACACTAAAAAGAAGTGTAAATTGATTTGTTTGGTAAAAGGAATATAGATTATTAAATAAATAATAAAGAATAAAACTATATAAACAAATTTTTCATCATAATTTCCACCATGAGATGTGGTAATGGAAAAATGAACGATCCTCATTTAGTGAGGTGGCAGTTCATCATATATGTAAACAGTATGTTCTTTACCCATTTGATGGAGGTGTGTGTATGTGTAGAAATAAAAATTATCATAAAAATATACTAATATATTTAATATACTATTTTTGTTATAAAATCATGGAATAAATATATTTTAGGGGGTGGATAAGGAAAATAAAAGAAAGGATCTTGAGAAAAGGTGTTACCTCTTAATTTGGTAACTCCATTTGTTTGTACCAAAAGGCATCATTGGAATAATTTATTCCAAAAGAGAGGATTCATACTGTAAGGGAGTTATTTTTTTAATTATATTGTGAATCTATTGTATGAACCTATGTGGCTTGAGAGGGGTGGTTTAGATATAGAGATGGTGTCATTTATAGGGAAGGTAAAGTACTCACATCATATTTTTGACAATAAGTTGGTTGAACCCACGTTTTTATCTAAATAAAATCATAAAAAACCAACCCAACATAATAATGTAAGTTTAATGGAATAATAATGTCCATAACATGGATTTTTTACAAGTTTATATGTTTTTTTATTTTTAATTTAAGGTTTAGTCCTTAGTTAATCATAATTTTATCGTAATCGATGTAATTAATTTAAATTACATTCACAAATATTTTTTGTAAAAAACTGTGTTGAACTTTTGATGAAATTATAAAATATTATTATTAAAAATATTTAGACCATTTTTACAAATACCAATCTCAAAAGTGTTAGAAGTTAATTTAAAATTACTCAAGTAGCCTAGTCGACAATTCTGGGTTTTAAAGAAAAAATGATTAAAAGATTACTAAGTATTTATATCCAATCTCATTGTGAAATTGGTTATAATTAACCAAATTGGATTACTTGATAAAATATAATATAATTAATCTTTTAAACTAAATTTTCATATTATTTAAAATTAAAAGTATATTAGATAAAAAAGTAGTTTTTATTTAAAATCCGATATTTTTCACTATTCATCGAGAAATGATGTTTTCTAGAAAAATACCAAAAATTCACCTTAAGATAATTTTTCACATTCTAATCTCAAAAATAATGTTTATTTTATAAAATGAAATATATAAATGTGTTTAAAATTAATTATTATTATTTTTTCACAGAATTACATTACAAGTAGTTCATTTGAGAAAATGATATTTTTAAACATAAAAAGTCATTACCAAAAATAATATCTTTCATTATCAATATCATTTATTTATATAAAAAATTATATTTTTTAAAAAATATTTATTAATATTCATGTAATTAATTATAATTTCTTAGGTTATAATTATCTCATTCAAATAATTATTATAATAAAATGATGTTTCCCAGAAACATCGGTGTTGAGTGTAAAGTACACAAGTCATTGTTCCATGTAAATTATGCCAAGTAAATGTTACATGTATTTTATTAGAAGTCTATGCCATGTTAATGTAATGTATTTCTTATTTAATTTCAATAAATATGTAAAAATTAACTTTTTTCGAAAAAAAAATGTCTATAAAAACCTAAGTTGTTATAAAGAATGTTGGGTTACAAATCTAGAGGCTAGGGAATGAATATCTAAAAATGGATGTGTATAGATCTAATTTTGAGTTATTTAAAAGTGGGAATTAAATTTTTATCACCATAATATTTATTAGTGATAATTTTGAATATTCAACTGTTTTTGAAAATATCTTCATAATTCTATCTGATATGTTTTTTGGAAATGTTTAATCATTAGAAGATAGAAATCTGGAAAATCTATCATTGAATGAAATTCATAGTATTCTTATTACTTATGAAATTATAAATGAGAAATTTATTAAAATAAAAAGAATAGTTGATTGAGATATTTCCTTACAAGGATTATATCAAAAGAAAATATATAAGAAGACTCTTGAAGATAAAGAAGTTGGAGATTATTAATATGGAAATGAGGTTAGTAACAATCTTGATTAGTTTTTTTAAATATGTTGATGATATATCCCCCTTTACTTAAAGTTTACTATAGTTTTTCTAGAAAATACACTCATATCAATAGTTATTAATTAAGATTTAGGAATCATTTGTTCCAAGGAAGAGGATACTGAGCTAGAATTTTATCTGAATGAATATATTATAAATACTGTTATACTTGATAGAGAAATGAAGACATGAAATAAAATTCCAACAAAAAACGATCAAAAATTTCTTATAGAAGAGAAAGAAATGTTTTTAGTTTTGTTGATTCTCTGAATAAGTATATTGGAAATGAAAATAATTTGAATGCACATTTTCAAGATAAATTAAAAGAAAAGGAGGAAGAGTTGGAACATATTCAAAAAATGTTTTCTAAAGATGATTAGGCGGATGCAAGATTCAAAAAATATATCTATGAATTTGGTGAATGTTTTGGAAAGGTTGAACCTAAGAAGGATCTAAAAAATCAACCATTAAAGGTGTAAATAAAATTGATAATATTATTAACAATAAGAATGTTGAAAAAATAGTCTACGTTGAAAAAAATAGCAATGTTGGGAATTTACAAGTTTCTAAATGTTTAGTGTCCCAAAAAATTTACTGAGACATATGATTATGATAAATTATAAAATTAATATGAATTTAATAAGAATATTTAGGGTTATAATAAGAATTTTTGGGCACAATAATGTTCAGATATGAAATAAATAATGTTGTTGAAATAAATTCTCAAATCTCTGGTCAGTATGGAGGTTACAGAGGTGAATATTATTCTATTGTTACTTATTTTATCATAGAAGATTTTATAATAAAACAAATAAGTGTCCACTTAACCAATAAATTTATATTTATCCCATTAGTTACAAAAACAGTGTTTATAACAATTCTCAAATGATGAGGGTAAATAATGATAAAGGAAAATAAAAATATATTATTGTAGAAACTACTCCCAAAATTTCAAATGGAGAATGAACTTAAATTATGGATAGGGGTTTTTCAAATCATTTGATATAAGAATTATAATGTTTGATGAATTTGAAGGATCTAAATAAAGGTAAAGTGATGTTTGGAACTAGTGAATCTCTTAGAATCAAATGTGTTAGATATTTTATTATTGGGAAATAAAAGTAAAATTCAAGAAATCGTTGTTTATTTATCAGTTGAAAAATTTTATGTTTAGTGTTTTCGAACCATTTGATAAAGGAAATAATGTTTTTTTAGAAAATATGGTTTTGTTTTGAAAAGTTGGGAATATTGAAATATTTTTTATGAAAATCCAAATTCCAAAATGAAACATGTTTTATGTTGGTTATGAATATAATTCATGTTACTTAAGTATGATGGAATAAAATTAGTAATGGAATAAAAGGTTGATACATATGTGTCAGATAAATATGAGAAAGTTATTAAAAATATATATTTTCTATGTTATTATTAATATGTTATGAAGATGATATTTGTGTTTTTGAACTTTCTAGAAAGGGAATATTACAATCACTGTACAAAATAAAGTTGGTATTAGTAAAAATTATCCCATGGAGAAAATTAATTTTTATATTTTTAGGCTAGTGAGACAACAATAAACTTTTGGACATTTATACATAATTTCATTAATTGATGATTTTACTCACATTACTTGTATTATGTATTTGAAATGAAAATAATAAGATCTAAATGTTTTTTAGATATTTTGGAGTAGAATTGAGAAGAAATTTGGTTATTCTTTAAAGAAGTTAAAAAATATTAATGGTGGAGCATTTAAGAATAAAGAGTTGAGAATTCATTTCAAAAACCATGGAATTCATCATGATTTGAGTACACCATACACACCACAATAAAATATTTTTGTTGAAATAAGGACTATACATTTAGTTGAGATGAAGCATACAATGTTACTTGAGTATGTACAATCTCTTTACATATTGAGTTAATCTATGAGAAAATCTATTTATATTTGGAATTGGTGCTCCAATTTTTTTTATATTAATCCTTTTAAAATATTCTAAGATAAAACACCATGTTTTAAACACATATGAGTTTTTTAAAGTCATTTCATCATAAGGAACAAAGGTGGACATATTTAAATGTTTTATTATAGAGGTGAATATGTATTATTTATTGGATTTTCTATGGATGGAATATGAAATAGATTTTTCAACAACGAAAAATGAAGAAAATTTGATTCTATTGAAGTAAAAGATATTTAAAAATATTTTTTATATTTTTTATAAAAACATATATATGATGAAAATGACGATGATAAAAGGACATTTGGTGATAAACATGAAAAATAATTAATAGTGGTTATGGAAGAAATTTGGATGAATCAGACAAAGAAATTTATTATGATGAAGAATGATTTTGTAATTCTGGTCATAGGATGATTAAACACAATAAAGACCAAAACTTAATTGGGTATCAATATAAAATGGTTCTAATAAGAAGAACATAAAATGTTTTTACACATAATTTTTTTGTTCAAAAGTTGAGATAAATGTTGCTAATAAAGCTTTTAAGAATCTAGAATAGATTCATAATGTGAATGAAGAGTTAGATAAAATTTAAAAGACTGATACTTGAGAAATTATACCCAAACCAAAATAAAAAAATATTGTTTGAAAAAATTGTGTGTTTTGTAATAAGTTGAATTAAAATGTAAAAGTGATAAGAAAAAAATAAATATTTTTTTACAATTTTTACTCAAATATTTAAGGTATTTTTTTATGAGTCTTTTCACTGGTGTAAAGATGAAACAATTAGAATATTTCTTTCAAATGATGCACAACTAAGATATAAATTTTTTCATATAGATGTGAAGATAGTATTTCTAAACGGAAAAATTGATAATGATTCTTCTATTGAACATCTATGTGGTTTTTTATTAAGAAGGATGAATGTTACATGTCAAAATTAAATAAATACTTACATGGATAATGAAAGATCCTAGGGTATGGTATTCAAAATAGGATACCTTCTTAAGGAATGTTAACTTTTTGAAAAGAATAGTTGATAGTAATATCTACATCAAATAAATTCATGAGATTTACATCAATATTATTGCATATGTTGATAACATTTTCTTTCCTAGGAATGATGAAAGAACATATAAAAGGTTTTCTCAAGATATGAAGATCTTGTTTAAAATGTCCATTCATGGTGAAATTAAATATTTTATTTGGTTACAAAGATTAAAAAATAAGAAATACTTTTATATTTCTCAGGAAAATTATGATAAGTATATTTGTAAGAAGTTTTGAAGGGAAAATTAATAACTGATTTCTAGAACAATTTAATTGGGAACGAAGTCAACTAATAATAGAGAAGGTAAGGAAGTAGACTATAAAAAATGCTGGAAGATGGTTATATGTTTTTTATATCAAATTACTTCAAGAATATGTATTTTATTTTATGTTACCTTATGTGAATGAATCCAAAGTTCAGTAAAAGTAATACCATATCTTGGCTAGAAATAGAATTCTTAAATATATCAAAGGCACAACACATTTGTTAATCATGTATGATTCCTTATGAATAAGTGATTTTTTAGCTATATAGGTATTAATTGAGTAGTAAGTGTAAATAATAGAATATCTAAATCTAGTGGAGTTATCTTTCTAGGGAGAAGTCATTTCAGTGGTCAGATTAATAAACAAAAACAAATTTACTCTTATCATGTTTGAAGATGAGTATGATTCCATAACTCAAACTGCAACACAACTTATGTTGATAGAGAGTCGGTTGGAAGACTTACTTGTTGAAGTGAAGTTATCTATTCTATTGTGTAGTGATAATAAGAGTGTTATTAACCTTACAAGAAATCTATATCAATATTATCATTCCAAACATATTGTTATCAAATATCATTTATTCAAATATAATGTGGGGAAGAATGAACTGATACTGTAGCATGTTTCAACAATGGAACACGTTGATAACATATTCACAAAATCATTACTAAAGGAATTATTTATTAGACTAGGGTTAAGAATGGTCATCTAACCTCTTTATCTATATTAGAGAGGTATTTTTTCTATCCCATATCTATTATAATCATTTGATAGTGTTTTAAAATGTGAAGAATAATTATGTTCCATAAATCTATCCATTTATATTTTCTAAACCATTCATGGAAACATGTATTTAGTGGGAGTTGTTGGTAAGATACGGAACCAACATTAATTTGTGTGAACATTTTTAAGAGTATGTTTATTTTTTTGTAGGAAACATATTATAGGAAAGATGAATATGTTTTAATTATTGTGGAAAAGTTTATGTTCAAGAAAAATAGAAAATGATTCATAAGTCACTACTTAAGAAAAACATGGTTTTCCTGTCAATGATTCTTATTACCTATAATGAGTATCATCATATAGGCATAGAATTGTTTATTAGAGAACCATAGCTTGAGCAACATAGTCTTAGTGATTTATGAATAGTGTTTGACAATAAAATACAAAGGGGGAAGATTGTTGAGACCATGTTGGCTAGAATATATTTTTAGGATGTTGTAATAAGTTTTTCTTGGATGTTTTGTATTTTGTTTTCATTAAGATAAAACTAATGTATTTTTAAATAATACTGATTACATTAAGGAATACTAGACTCAAAATATAGAACACATATTTATTTATAAAGTACATCATATTTAGTTTTCTATTATGAAAATTTTTTCTAGTTGAAGTTGTTTTTTGAATTAAATTTTGTTTCGAATGATTTTTTTGATCGGTTCGAGATTCTGTATTAGAGTCTGAATGTATATTAGGGTATTTTATACCAATTTTTATGTTTATATTCCAATATAAATGTTTTTAACATCATGAAAAATTGATGAAAAAAATGTTTTTTATGGAAGAAAAGACCGTATGAAGTAAATTTCTTCTGATTGCAGCTCATCAGAATGAGAATCACAGGACACTGAATTTGTCTGATGTCTAAGAAGTACAAATTTTTGTAGTCATATGTTTTGTTTATGATTTTACCAACTGATACATTCAAAATCCCAATCCACTAAAAGAACCAGTCCTTATTATTAATCAATAGTTGATGAGTATTTGGAAGAAAGTAGTTGATACTAACACCGGTCTATCAGATGTGATGTGCCATTGATTCATCATAGTATATTTTGACACTGATGAATTATACAAATTATTTATATCTTTATTTTATATGATTAGATTTTATATAGAAGGCATAATATAGTCATTAAGCAGTTTAGACTGATAATCCAAATTAGATCCAGAGAAAAAATAATTAGATGGTATCAAAAACCTTATCAATCAGATGTAGATAAAAAATGTACTCAATAATTTCCATAAATAATTTTTTTATTTCACGTGGGTAAAGATTCATTATACTCATTATGAAACTGATAAGTCATCAAAAACTTTACTTGATTATAATTTGTTTTCTCATCAGTCTGAGGATTTTTTTCAATAAATAAAGAAATGGTGAAGTGTTATGAGGATTCTTTTGAAGTATTTTCAAAGGTGGTTTCTATGTTTTTAGAAGTTTCAATTATTCTTATTGAATAATAGGATTAATTGAAGTATCAGAATAGAATTATATCAGTTTTACATATTCACAAGTCATTTATGAAAATTAGAATGAAAAATGTATCATAATAGAATAATTTGTATCAAAATGAAGAATTTTTAGTAATTTTGAAGGAGGATGAAGTTGTGAGAATATTTGAGATGTTTTGATAATAATTAAGAATAAATTAAAGTGTTAAAATGGTCAATAATGAATTCAAAACGAAATGAAATGTTGAATTTTTAAAAATTTATTTGAGCAGGATAATGAAAGTGGTTTCCCACCCATTCCATTTCTAGAGCACCTATAAATAGAAGTCACAATAAAATAAACTCTAAAACTTTTCACGTTTTGGAGTGACAAAGATCATTTAAAGTGCTATGAAATAATTTATTGAAGAAGGTTTTCTAGATGTAGTTTTCTTGAGAAACATCTTTGAATGGAAAAAAGCATGAGAAATTTATTGTGATCAGGTTTTCTCGATTAGTACAAGAAATCATACAAACATTTTCCTGGAAATAAATATGTTTCTAAGAATTTATATATAAATATATGTTCATAATTGTTTTCTATACATAATAATCACTTATAGTAATTAGACCGATCCATCAAACTGAGTTTCATACGTACCATAAGAGTTGTTTCTACCTGCTACCATGTAAGAAAGTGAGGAATTATGTTTTGAATAATTAAAAATGTGGAAGTTTTTGAAGAATCATAGTGACATGTTTGGAAACAACTAGTGAAGGTTTCTTAACATTTTATAAAAAATTTTGACATCAATTATTATAGAAGAAACATATGCACTATTTTTTTGATCATAGTGCCCCACATGTATAAGGACATTTCATACATGTTATATCCACACAAAATTATTTTTTATGGATTATGTGGTATTGGTTTATTTACATACTATTCTAAGTAATAGATACACTTATTGAGTAGTAAACCATGTAAATACTAGTGTTCTTATGGATGGGTGATTTTTTGTTTTTATTATAGTGATAATTCTTTAATAGAAGTTGAGGGTTGTTATAAAATAAAAAGTAAATAAAAGGAGACATTTATTAATGATTTTACCCTACCCCTCCCAGTGATACATTAATAATGGTTTAAAATTTTCAAGTTGGTAATTATATAACTATTTACCATTTTATATTAGGGTGCACCTATTTTCTATAGGGGATTTGGAAACACCTATTTCCCATGGTGCATTAGGATGCAGCTATTTTTCATAGTGGATCAAGCCCATCGACTTTTATCTCATGGTTATATCATTATATATTAAGCATTAACAAATGAATTTAATGGAGATACATAACCCATACATTAAAAAATGAATAATATAAATATGTGTGATAGTAGAATAAAAATCAGAACATAACACATGAAAATAAATGGATTTCATAAACATTTAATTGTAACATAATCCATGATAAAGAAAGAGGTCTCATAAACATCATGATAACATAAACACAATGAAACTTGGGAAATTATAAGGATGGTATTATTGGATTATAGCCTTAGTAAATCATGTCACATAAAATAATTTTATCATAGAAGGAATATTTTTTTCAAATATCACATGATGTAATTATTGAGAAAAATATCCTTTAAAGTTTGAAATCATTATTTAAAAAAAATTATTCAATTATAAAGTCATAAATTTTCATTGAAAATGACCTTTTAATATTGTTAATAAAGCTGAAAAGAATTAGGGGATCATGATAGTGGGAAAATTCACCCATACTCTATAATTTAAAATAGATTCATCTGGAATTTTATAATAAATCTCACATATAACATCATTTAGAAAATGAAAAAAAAAATATTCCATTCATACCATTTTGTAAAAATTAGAAAATGTGTAAAAATAGTTTCAATAAAATTAGGAAAAAATTGAATTTTATTAATAAAAAATATATATGTATGAAAAATATTCTACAAAAAAAACTTAAACATAAAAAATATTGAATGATGATGATATTCTAAAATAAACCCTTACTACATGGTATCATTTGAAACAAATTCCCCTTGAAAGAACTAACAATGAATGGATATATAAATCCCCCTAAAATTATTAAAATTTGTCATAATATAAAATTAATGGGAGGTATATACACCACAAAAATGAAAAAAATTAGTGAATATGGTATCTGACCCATGGAAATAAAAGTGAGACAAAAATCCTTTACCTCAATTCTCACCTTTCCTTGTTCACGTTCGAACATCATCTTCTTTGAGAGAAAAATTTTAGATCTCCTCTAAAGGGATCTAGGATTGATTTTTTGGGAATGAAAACATCTCTATATTGTGTCTATGGAAGAAAATAATATAATTTATTAGAGGATAATCAATTATGAATGCTCACTGTTATGTAAGGAACTTATGGAGGAGGTGTTCTTTTATAATAGAGTGCAAGGACCCTTGCACATGGGCCTCGGCCCAGTTGGAGAGGTATCCTAAAGTGAATTCATGAGACTCAGGTTCAAAACAAGGCAGATACATATTTCTAGTAATATAGCAGTACTGTAGCAGGCATTGTAGTGGTACTGTAGCAGGCATTATAGTATCACTATACGTTGTGTCGGTACTTTAGCAGTTACTGTTTGGTACAGTAGCAGCCAGAACTATTCACCCTAGGCCACCAGTTTGGGCTTGGAGTATTTTAGGCCTTTAGTCCACCTAGGCCTTCAGGTCAGTAGGGATTTTGGTCCACCTTTAAGGCCTTCGAGCCACCTCAATGCCTTCGGGACACATGCAATTTCCCTAAACAGACTCTACAAAAAATGAGCATCCCCAGAAGAGGATTCAATGAAAGCGAACCCACCAGAGTAGAACCAATGAATTTGGAAGAATGAGAAGGTATAAATAATCTATTGGGATTAGCATGTGCTTGAATGGGAAGATTAGCTAGACGGCAATGCGAAGGTGGAGAGCTACCATCACAATGCAGATGCTGGGGAGGGGCAGTTCCTTGTAGTTATAGTCTGGTTGAATTCCCTAAGACATTCAGGTCATGTAATGTCTCTCAAGACTATGGTCCATGTATTCACTAATTATACAATCCTTGAAAAGGTTCCCTCTCATCTTTTGAAATGTGGTCATCAAAAATCAATAAAAATGAAGGCCTTCAGGCCTTTCAGGTCAAGAGGGGAGGGACACTTTTGTAATTTCTTATAAAATAAAAAATAATAAGACTATTCTATAGAAAAATACTTAATAATGGTCATTAATGATATCCTAAGGTATTATATGGTTTAAATATCACCAACCAATAAAATTAGAATATGATTAAGAGCTATTTTAAATATTATATGTTAGTTTAACCCCTTAATTAACCTATTTTTACATTAACCCAATTAACATTGTTTTCACATATAAAAGGTTATAATTTTAGATATTAGGTAAATATTGACTCCTAAATGGATAAGTGATGAAATTTTCATCCACATATTACCATATTTCTCCTTATTTAATATTTATATGAATTTTTAAAAATGTAATGATATATTATTTTCACTAAATATCATTAGTGTCAATTTTGACACTATTTATCACATCGAATTAAGTTAAATTAATAAAATAATTATAATTTGAACCAATTATATTTTAAAATATCCAAAATTTTATTTTCATATACAAAATTCATGGATCCACATGATTGTCTCAAAATATAATTCTTTTAATATTTTTATTATTAATTATTTGATCATCTTTTAATTGAATAATTATTGAATCAGTGTTGTGTATGTAATTATGTAAACCATTTCTTCAATAAAATTAAAAATGAATTACCAAGGTTTATATAAATCAATTAAAGTTATAAATTTGATTTTTATTTGAAAAAATATTCTTTATTATATAATATTTAATATATTACAATTATTAAAAACATGAGTCTCACATGTTTGACTTTCCTTTCAATAAAATAATATAAAGGTCATAATATCATCCATATGGCCCCAATAGGTCTCCAATTATATAATTAGATTATTATGTTCATGATATAATAATCCAATCACATATATTAATGTTTTTCAGTAATTTAATGGTTCTTATCATTGTATTATCATTGTTTTTGAAATCATTTTAATTATTTCTTTCTTCTGCTTGCACCAACACTGTGTCAATGTTTCAAAATAGTTTTAGTTAATTATTTAATATATAAGAATTAAAAATAATATAATATTACTAAAATAAATTAATTTGGAACATGATAATTGTTTATATTCATTCATTACCAATTTCTTCCCTATAGGAACACATAGATGATATTTAAGATAAAGAGAGTGACATTTTGTCACTTCTATTGGATTAAATAATTTATAGATCAATTTCAATGAAAATTTTATCTTATTTAACAAAATTTAGATCCCTATAACTTAAGGACAAAATATCATTCATCCAATAAAAATTAGGATGAATTATTTTGGCCTTATCAATAAGCTTTATCTTTTACTAACCCAATTTACCGTTTATTATGTTGATAAAAATTACTAAGGTTATTATTCTTATTGAAAAAAATAGGAGGGACCTCTTTAATAATTATATATGTATTTAATAAAAATATTAAATACATTTTTTAAAATTCAAAACACATAATTGAAAGAATTTAATTTACAATTGAACCTAAAAAATTCAATGAAAAAAAGTTTTCGGAAAAATTTCTTTTTATGTATTGAAATATTTTTATAACCATTTAAAATTTAAAATTTATTAAAATGAATTTTCTTTTATTAATAATATAACATAAATAATTTGACATTTAATCCATTTTAAAATAAAATGGAACTTTTGAAATGGTTGAAATGAAAATATTATTTTCATTAAAAATCAGTATTTTTTACTATTCACCATAAATCAAATCTATTCCAAAAAATAATAAACTTTTACACTAAGATAATTTAGATATCCCCATTTAAATTTTGGTATTAATTTTTTTTAAAATTTAATTTATACACTTTTGATAATTTATTTATAAAATTTTCCTAATAAAAAACATTTTTTGAATAAAACGTAAATCTAAAGCATTAAAAACATTACTAAAAATTGAGTATTTATTTAATAATAATCAATAAATACAATTATATTGTAGCATGTACTATATATATTATGATTATTTTGTTAATACAATTCATACCACCAATTTAAAAACTAGTTTATAATTATGACATTATATTTTAATAATGTTATGTGGTTTGTTTAAACTCTTTGTTGCGTGAAATTCAATCAATCTATTAAATAAAATTATATAAAGTAAAATATTCCATACAAAATTTTGTTGTCAAATTAACCACCCCTTTAATAAAATTTTTCCTCATAATTTTTTCTTGGTAGTCAATGGATCCCTTCATTTGAAAATTCCTTTGTAGAAACCCACATCAGAACAATGGATAATACACATTCTTATTGTAATGTTATAAAGGGAAGTACGATGTTCATATAGGATTGAAAAAAATAGTATTATATATAGTAGAATAATATTTTAATGGGATTTAATGTCCAAAAATCATTTATCACAAAAAAAATTGAATGATCTAGAAAAAGTTAAGAATAAAAAAATCATAAACAACATATGTTGAAAAGACCATCATTTCATCAGAATTGAAGGTTACATGACAATGATTTTATCTAAAAATCATTTACACAGGGTTAAGGAATCACATTAATACATAGTCTATGAGAATTAGGAATCATAATTTTTTTGACATGTAGAGTTTCATCCATTAATAAATTTTAACAACAATCTCATCTTTTACTCCAAATGTCCAGTATTGAACATGAATTTTTCATACCCTAATCACTAAAATCAATTTCTAATAGATCTCAAAATCCATATAATAATAAAAATATTTTCATCCAATCCATAGTCATTAATAAAAATGAAAATTTTTAGAACATTATAAGTTGATTCCCAAAAGGTGGAAACCTTCATATGAAGAAAACCGATTTAATCTCCAAAATTCTACAGTAATACCAAATAATTATATCAGATAATTTAATTAATAAGTATCCAAAAAACTATTCAAAAATTTTCCATAGTAACATTGAAGACCATAAATAATAAGTATTTGATCATATAGTCTTCCAAGATAAATTTATTATTTATCTCCAAAAACTTGCATTCCCTAAAAATATAATCCCTATGATACACTAAAACTTATCATAAATAACCTAAAACCCCATAAATCTAAAAGTCTATATGAATCTAAAATAAAATTCACCATTTATTCCTAAAATAAAATTACATAGTATTATATGTACCTTAATCATAGAAGGGTTCTAAAAATAGTGAACGCCTTCTGAAATGGAATTAATCACCAAATCAATTTACAAACCCATGGTTATTTATATGATAAAACATATGTTATAAAAATTAAAAAACATAATCCATCATATTATTTAATTATTTGAATACAATTTCATACATACTGGGACACCATGTAGGCTAGTGGTATGCGATACAAATTTGTTTTCCCTTCACTTGGGGGTTTATGTATAGAAGTCTTGCCGAATGTGATGGGTTGTTTCCCTAACTATTGGTTTCCATTTTATGTTAACATATTCATTACAACAGTACTAGAAATTTAATAAATATATTCAAAATAATATAATTATATTTAACATTAATGAAATGTTTTAACCTTAAAGGATATCTCATAAATTTCATTTCGTATCCAAAAAATGTGATGACCCAAAATTAACTCAAAATAAAAGATCCTATAATCACTAAAGATTATTCATACCATCATAATTATATCCCAAAAAATAATAGAGGATTATTCCTCAAATAAAAATTTCATCTGAAAAACCTAAGGCTCAATAAAACTTTCTTCCAAAATTATCATTTGTCAGTTTAATATTGCATTCCTTAAATCATCAAAATGGGTGTCTATGAATCCAAACTTATGATCAACATTAAACCTATATTCCTATGTTGATATATATAAAAATTAAGATAAACTAACATGATAACATTGAAATCTCCATTTTTTTATAAACCCTACTTATATACCATTTATAATAGCCCCAAAACCCATAATTATATATCATGGGATAAGAACATATAATATAAATCATTGATACTGACAAATGTGACCAAATGTTTTTTCCATAAAATCCCTAAAATTTAAAAAATAAATATTAGATCACTTATGTACCCTATAACCTTTTAGGTTTAGAGTTCTAGATAATTAGGGAAAAAATTTAATGACATGGATTCATAAACAAATGGATCCAAAAGATCAACATTTTCTCCCACTATATGCAGATTTCCATACTTTGTAACAGGTTATTAACATCAGCAATGTGAAATAATTCTAGAAATAATTAATTTAACATCATTCCTCACAACCTTCAAAAAATAATAAGGGTGAGATGATATACATAGTAAGGGTAGAATATGAGATATAAATAAATTATCATATGAAATCAATATATATTAATATGGGTATGGGATCATGCAAATGACTTTCAAAGTGCACACCCAACCATTAAATAAACCATAAACATGATCCATGGAATAAAACATAATCATTTTATCAAAATTGGGCCCTAAGAGTGAGAAATAATCATAATGATATCATGAACTATAATCTGATGCCATAACATTGTGGCACCATCATAAATACAGAAGGGTATTTCATATTTCAAGGTAAACTACCATGACCATAGTAGATTAAAATTTATAACCTGTTTCCCATTGTGGATCCAAAAAAATTGGTTTCCTATAGTAGATTAGAATTCACACATATTTTCCACAGTGGAAATCATATAATGTCTTATAAGTAAAAAAATCACTTCCTTATTTTTTTAGTATTGTAAAAAAAACCTCATTTAAAAAATGTAAATAAGATACCATTTAAAGCATTTGGTAAAAATTCATAAATGGCTAAAAATGAATTTAATGAATTGTAAAAACCATTTGGATAGAATATTTAAAAAATGTGGACATAGAAGATAAATATTCCCCAATGTAGACATAAATATATAAAATCATGAATAATGATGAGATTTTGAAATAAACTCTTACCGCATGGTATAATTTGAATCATATGTCCTATGATAAAAACAAATTTAGACGGATATTTAAATCCCAAAATAATTTAAAAGAAGAACCAAAAACCAAAATTAATTGAAAAAATAAACAAAACATAAGAAATTGGTGGAGAATATATAAAGTGTCCCATAAAAATAGAAGTGAGTTTAAAATACCTTACATCAAGTATTGCCATTCTTTATTCAGATTCAAACCCCATATTTTTCAAAATGACTCCAAATATTTCCTCTAAAGAGATCTTGGTTTGGTATTTTAGTTATAAAAACACCTCTATAATGCTTCTAGTGAAGTTGACAAAATAATTTTATAGATTATTCATGAGATTTCTGGCTGAAGGTTATTTTATTAGGTGATGGGGGAGGTTTCCATATATAATTGACATGAGGGTCACTTTTGGAATTTCTTTAAAAATAAAATAAAATAAAACTATTCTAGAGAAAAATACATAAAAATGATAATGAATTAAAATATAAGGTAGGATGTGGTTTAAATATCATTAACCAGTACAATATGTATAGGTTAAAGTTCTATTTTATACATTATGTTCTTGTTTAACACCTTAATTAGCATATTTTAACATTAGCCCTTATAACATAATTTTCACACAAAAAATGTTATAAATTTATAGTAAAGGTTACTATTGAATCATAAATGGATAAGGGATGATATTTTAGTCCTTATATTTACCTCGTTGTTATTATTTAATATTTTTTTTTAAAATAATTTAACAAAATATTATTTTCAAAAAATATAAATAGTGTACATTATGACAGAATTCATCACTTTTACTTTAATAAAATAAATAAGAAACTTATAATTAAAAAAATATTTTAAAAAATTCTAAACATGTAATGTGAATAAATAAAATTCTATTATCACCATTATTATCTAAAATTATTATACTTTTAATATTTTTAATATAATTTATTTGACTTTTCCTTTAATTGAAGAATTATTGCAGTAACATAGAATAAGTATTTAAGAAAATTATTTCATAACTAAAAATAAAAAAAAAATCAAATGTAGTTAAATATTTTATATTTACATATAGTTTTTATAGTTGAAAAAATATTCTATATAAAATTGTATTAAAAAATCACTCTTATTAAAAACAAGACTGTGGTATGTTTGACTTTTCGTTAAATAAAATATGGTAATGGTTATAATCTCATCCTTGAGGACCAAAAAGGTATTAGATTATACCATTGGATTATTATGGTATATATATATATATTCATAAAATAATATTTATTCAAGTGTTCGAATATTTTTATTTTTATTTTAGAGTTTGTAAAATCATTTTAATGGTTTTTTTCTTCTACCTGGACATGTAATGCGTCTATATTACATAAAAATATAAAGTAACTATTTAATTTTTATAAATTAAAAGTAAACTATTATAATAAAAATAAAATAATTTGGATCATTATAATGTATTATATTTATTCATTACTAATTTTTCTCCCTATGTGAATACATAAATGATTTTTAAAACAAATAGAGTGACATTTTTTCACTTCCTTTGGTTTAAATAATACATAGCTTATTTTTATTTAAAAGTGTCTATTAAATGCCTAAATTGAAAACCTTTTGATTTATATATCGAATTTAATTCATAAAATAACAATGATGTTGAATAATTTTGGTCTTATCACTTAGTTATAACCTATATTGACCTGATTTACAATTTACCGGTGTGATAAAAATTACTAAGGTTACCATTCATATTGGCAAAAAAATAGGACTATTTTATAAATTATTAATTATAAATAAGAATATAAAATTCAATTTTCTCAATTTAGGACACATCATTTGTGGAATTTAATTTAAAATTTAATTTAAAAAATTCTAAGAAAAACCATTTTTCATAAAAGTTCCCTTTTATGCATAAATTTTTTTTAAGCTAAACTGAACTACAAAATTTTTTCCAATGAAAACAATTGGATCAATAATAATATAAAATAAATAAATTCTATTTTAAAACATTTTAAAATAAAATTATACATTTCAAATGGTTGAAATAAAAATATATTTTACAATAAAAATATAACTTTTTCACATATTCACTGGAAAACTGTTTTTTTCAAAAAAAATATTGAAATTTTTCAATAATATATTAAAAATATTTTGATTTAAAAAAGATATTATTATAAAAATAATAATTACATTCCATAATTTAGTTATAATATTTTCTCAATTAAAATCATTATTTGATGAAAACGTATTTATGAATCATAAAATAATATTATTGAAAATTGAGTACATATATCAAAATAATTAATTAATTCATTTGTACTTGTGTAGGTACTTTATATATATATATATATATCATAATTAAGTTAATATTATTCATACAATCCAATTAAATGAATCAGTTATAATGGTCACATAAAATTTTAATAATGATATACAGTTTGTGTAAGCTCAATATTAAGTGAAACACAAGTAATTGAAAAGATAAAATTATTTATTGAGAAATATTTCCTCAAAATATAGGGTTCTCATGCCTACAGATCATATGGTGGTTTTTACTAAGTGTTATCTTAATGGTTATAAAAGTTGATGTAAGAGTATATTAAATCATACTCATGATGATAGATCCCTCTCCTGTTTGATGTCGAGAATCTATTCAGGGAGGTATTTCATCTAGATATGTTGAGATCAGTGTACATACATGAGATTCTATAGTTGTAGCAGGGTATATTGACCATGGTAGACTATATAATAACCTATATTTTTCCCTTTAGTTACAAATACTTTTTTACTTTTAGTTAAACCCATGTTATAGTTCTCTTTTTGATAGAGACCCTACAACCGGGTCATGGCCCATTTGGGTTGTTTTTTAGAAGAAGGGAACATGGGGGGATGTAGGTTGGATATAGGAAAAATACATGTCACATAATTTGAATACATTATGTGTATCAATTACATGATGTGTAATGGGAATGGAATAACCTTCCACATCGTGTAATGGGTTCTTCCTAGGTGAATGACACAAATATTTACACAATGTGTAAAGTATTTACACACTATTTAAAGCATTTACACATTGTGTAAATCATTTACACATTTTGTAAAGTATTTACACATCACTTAATTCCTTGAATAGTTTTTTTTATAATAAGTTGAAGTTCTTACCTTTTTTGAAAGGGCCTGACCTCACATCCCTCTCTAACATATGAACCCCTCTCAATTCTATACCGAGTCATTAGTGTTTTATTCACCTTACGGACGGTGATTTCAAATTCTCCTTCAATGTTGGAAGTGCACAAGTAGGTGATTTAGTCCTTTAACTCCCTTCATCATTCTTATTCTAATCGGTGATGTAATTTAGATTTAAGCACATATGAACTATTATTAGGGTGTTGATTTTTTCATCAGATCCCTTCTAATCAAGGATATAATAAGGGAAAATATAAGATGTAGAGTGTAATACGAGTACAAGGTATGTGGTATATAACACATCCTTTTAGTTTCAACATTTTATAAATTTCCATGTGGTTTTTCCGATTTTAAATTCATTATCTGTTTAATTAAAATGAATTTATTATAGTCATTAGAATCATATTCTAAGAACCATTCTATATGTGTTATTCAATACTTGAGGTTATATCCAAACCAACAACCACCCCAAGTAGTGCATTTTCCATTTTTATTCTCTTAGTAAAAATTTATTCCTTAATGGTTGCTTATAATCTATTAGATCTACCGTTCCGGTGTGTTGATTGAACCTACTAATGTTAATCCCTTGAATTAATTGAATTTAAAAAAATTAAATGGATAATACCATGAATTCTGATCACATGAACTACTTATGTTATTTTCCTCAACATTATTAATCAATGTTAAATGGTAAATTAGAAAGTATATTATATATATGTATTGTCCTAATTAATATTAAATTGATTGCATGTGCTCTATAATACTCATCCTAGCATTTTTATGTTATGAAGGGTGAAGGAGATAACCAAGTAATTAAATATGAATTAACATAAATCGTTGCATGCCCCATGGCCTCATCACATTAATGAAAGAAAACAATTGAACCAAGTAAACATAATAAATTGAATAATTAGTTACATTGAATTAATTAATAAATTAATCATTTTTAAGGTTCCTAACTACATATAGGCAATGACATATTTATATGAGTGTTCTAACTCATGATTTCCTTTGATTATTGAGGGAAGGACTTGAGAAGTTGAGGATTCCATTCTGATTCAAGGATGTTGTTTTCCTTGTTTGAGACCCACCTTGGAAACCAATCCTCATCTCTAAGTGTATTCCCAAAATAACACTATAGGATCCTTCCATTACTATTACAAGATCCCCTTGATACACTCCCTGGATCCAACATGGCTTCAATGAACACGATATTCTTTGGTTACATCATTATGACTAGATATAGCTTATTCTAATTTACCTTGTATGTTTTCCTTGCGATTTCTTAGATTCACTATTGTGGAATTAATTGGATGAATCTACTTGGATTATAGTATTACATATAAATACAAGTAGTAGTTACAACTGATTTTGTGACTGTTGAGGCCGTAGATTCCGTGGTTATTACCTGGGATCCCTTTCATTATTAATATCAATACATGTTTCCTTGTTACATCATAGAAGATTTACTTTAACTATCAGAAGGTGATGTAAGTGGTAGATATGCCTCTCATGGCTTAAACATATAAATTATAAATTAATTAATTAAGTAACTTGTTACATGTTAAAACACCAGTAGATGGATGAAGCATGTGCTTGGCTAACTATGTTATTGTACTACTTTATTTTAAAATATACATGGTAGAACAATGTTTGAGTTTATTTTACATGGACAGGATGATATAAAAAACCTTTTTAGTGGCCAACTGATACTTCATTCACACCTTATCTAGGTTCTATTATTACTCAGGTAGATTATATGTATGCAGGTGTTGACAAAGGGAAGTGTACTTCTTTAGACACTTGATTACTTATTGTATAGGATGGTGCTGGTAGCTGATGGCTGAGTAGGAACTCAACAAAATGGGGATAGTTTTGGTTTCTTTTTTATAATTTTGTATATCATTATGTTATTCTAAATTGTATCCATGTTTTCTAACATTATAGATACATGAACTATCATCATTAGATTTTGAATATTATTATCAATTTTTATCTTTTATATTACATCAATCTACTTGTACTGCGCCATCTATCTATTTAGTCATAGTTCTTCCACTACATACCTATTATTATATGTCATCCAATAAGATACACACTTGTAATAAGGGCATACCCAAAGACACAACCTAGTCCCTCGCTACTAGTTGGAAGCCTCTTCCATTTGGGGAAATGGCCTTGAGATCATGTGGACCACCGGGCACAGGGCACATTTAGTGGAATCTAGGTCTAGGAAGTCCTAAAGTTGTATCAAGGGGGTTACTTTCTTGATTATCTATTTGGAGACAATATATTTGATATTAGGAATTCTTGTAACTTGGTTATAATACATGCTTGGGGGTCATGAACCTATGTTCTAGGTAAAGGCAGAGTTACCTGAATTTCAATTGTTGTTGTTATTTTTACTAGTGAGGTTGATATCATTTCATCATTGGGTGAATCAAATTCTATGTGTTGTTGTTGATTATTATTCTATTTGAGGATATTATTTCATCCTTGGACTGAAGATATGAGGTAGAGGATCAGTATTACATGAATCATCATAGTCACCTAGAATTCACATTACATGCATATTTCTATTTCATATTGGTGCATTTAACTTCTAACATTTCTTAATATGCTAGTAATTGTATAGGGATCCTTGTAAGTATAAATATATACAAGTGTTGTGCTTTGGTTGTGATTGAGTTATTGGTAGTTTCAATTCATGGAGTGTTATGGGCACTCATGGGTTGGAATGAGTAATATACTTAATCGATCCTTTATATTAAAATCCAATGTTTTTTTCCTTCAGTGATATGTTGTATGTGCCCTAATTCATTGGGGATGGGGATCAATTTTAAAGTAACTTTGTTATAATCATAAAAAAAATGAAATGTGTAAAAGTGAAAATGGATTCTAAAATGTAATGGTATCACATCCTTATTCTTCCTTGTCAGGTTTATGATAGGTAAAGGAGTGAACCTAGAAATTAAATTTGAAATGAATGAAATAGTTTCTAATGAATGATGAGGAAAGGTGTTGTTGAATCTTCAACTATAAGAAACCCTATAACTAATACTTTACCACTTAACAATACATGTACTCATAAGTGGGTAGTAGAGGTAGTATACCATGGATAGTGGGTCCTTTATTATGTTCAGATTCTTCTTGGGTTGTTATCTATCTAATTTAAGATTGATATGATGCATGTTGTTGGAATTTGAGGAACAATGTTTCCAAGATGTCCTCATATCAGGCGCTAGTAAGGTGGCGATGACCATGATCCAAACATGGTGGTTCCTAAGCAGTCTATATTACCTCTAAGAGTTCCACATGAGGAACAACCTATTGTACCTAATCTAGTAATCTATTCTCATCTTTGTGATAGCCTCCTACATATAATGAGGTTCCTACATGGTGCTCAATGTACTTTACATATGATGGATATTCTTACCTATGAGTTATAGAAGCAACATCCTCCTACCATCTCAGGGGTTGGTGGTCCACTGGTTGTTGTGTCTTGGATAGATTAAACCCTATAAATCTCTTTGTATCAAGAGATTTTTCTAGAGTATAGGGAAAATATTTTTATGTATATGTTGTTTGATTTGGCCAAGAATTTGTTGGATTTTGATACCTAGGCTGGTCACCATCAGGGAATGGAATGGGATAATTTTCAAACTACCTTCTATAATTAGTTTTTTTTCATTCGTTGATAGCTAATAGAGCAAGAAATATCATCCATATCAAGTAGGGTTCTATGTTAGTTATGGGGGTTTTAGCATACATCACTAAGTTATAGTGATTTTCCCCTCTTCTATATGGTGTTGAGTTTTCACATGAAAAACGCTTCAAGATTGGATTTAGTATACCATTTGTACATTGGTGAATGTATTTCACCATCCTACCTTCCCTAAAAAAATTAATTAGGGTTTTATCACTAATCACATCTTGAGGGATAATATAGTACTAGAAATTGTGTATTAGTGTCGAGGTAGGCCCATAATTCTTTCAATAGTAGAAAGTGAGCCCTTATGGTTTCTCATTAGAGAACTCATATCCATAGTACCCATAATGGTATCTCTATTATGTACAAAAAATATAGACTATAGGGGAACTTGAAGCCTCAGTGTGATAGAGATCTTAATGTGTTCTGATCTTGAGTCTATATGGGGGACCATTTGAGATGATATCATACCATTCAATCGTCTGTTATTTGAAGAGGTTACCCACCAACTCCACCTTAAGGGGCATGTTCTTTTACTCCATGTCAAACAAGGAGTTGGAGTATCATGGGTAGGACTATTTGAGGAGGATTTCATGGCTGTAGTTTCCAATCCTAGATCATTAGCCGAGCTAGAAGAGTAGTTTTTATCGTGGTAGTCCATCTATTTTACAGGTTTAAGGATCATGTAAGTTTCAATATTTTCAATGAATAATGAAGGATCTTGTTTTAGGACCATATAATGTATGAGGTACTATTCTAGTATACTCCACTATAGTATTTTCTCTATTTGATATAGGCTGTTTACACTCCTTGGTATCTTTATCTTTCATGGAAATCCTATGTCTATAAATATAGTATTAATATAGTTTAATAACCCTAGATACTCTGTTAGAAGTATGATAAGAGGTTATACTCCATTTTAGGGACTTTACCCTTAGGTTAGGTAGTTACCGTTTATTATGGGGCTTCATGGTTCACCTGATGATGGGATTTGATGTCATTTATAGGATGGATTGGTTGGTTCTGTATAATCCCTCCATAGACATCCATCATTGTAGGGTATTGTTTACATCACTAAATGACATCAGTTATTTACACAAGGGTGAGTCTAATGTCTAGGCTAGTAGATATAGACTAGAGAACCATGGGATATGTGGTGTGACTGGTCAGATTTTGAATCTTTTTATGGAGGATTAGGGTTTACTCTAGGATGATTTCCATCCATCTATAGACTGTTTCTATGATGACTTCCTGATGATTTTTAGTCTTACCATCCGAGAGAGGTCAAGTTTATTATTGACCTCATTCCATGAGAAGAACATGTGTCCTTTCCTCTATATAGGATGGCACATTATGAGCCCCTGGAGCTCAAAATATAGTTAGAGGATTTAGAGGCCAAAGGTTTTATATGATTATTACATCCTCTTTGGGTTCCCCCATTATTTTTTCTAAGAAGGTGGATGACACCCTTTCCATATGCATATGTTCTATGTGGTTAAACCAGCTTACTATCAATAATTGATATCCACTACCTTGAATAGAGGATCTATTTGACTATCTATAAGGAGCGATGTATTTTAAAAGATTGAACTAAGATTGTGATATCATCAAGTTTATGTTAGGCCATCATGAATACCGTATATGGATTTCTGTACTAGGTATGATCTGTATGTGTACCTCGTTATTTCATCTAGTATCAAGAATATTACTGACAGTTTTTTGGTTTTAATGAATAGGTTGTTCTACACCTATTTGAATTATTTTTTTCTTAGTATTTATGGATGAAATATTGTTGTATTATGAAACTCTTAGTGACCATGCTGAGCAATTTGATATCATTTAGAGTACACTAAGAGAGAATCTACTTTATACCATGATTTTTTTGAACCCCTTCTGGATTGAAAAAGTTAAATTCAGGGGTCATATTATCTTGGAAAATGATGACTCTGTTGACCTAGAGAAGGTCAGTGTTGTGGTTTCAGGGGAGCATCCCAAGAACATGTTTGATATATAGAGTTTCTTGGTGATGGATGTATTTTATAGGAAATTTATAATGTACCTATCATGCATTGATTCACCTATTATTGGTCATACAAAGAAGGGTGTTAAATTCATGTGGTTAAAATCATGTGAGAATTATTTCTCAGAGATGAATGAGAGGTTTATCTCAGCACACATTCCAATTATTCTAGATCCATACAGAGGTTATACAATGTTCTCGGATGCATCAAGCATGTGCCTTGGAGTATTATATATATATGGGGATAGTGTCATTGCATATGGATTTCTATAGTTGAGGCCTCATGAGAAAAATTACCCCACAGATGACCATGATCTAGCAGTATTTATCCATGTCATAAGTTTCTTGAGATATTATCTCATGGGAGAGAAATTTGTGGTGTATAAAAAACACAAGCATCTCAAATATATATTTTCATAACATGGAATGAATCTCAGATATAAAATATGGATCTAATGTTTTCATTGGTTTGATTTAGAGCTTGCATATACAAATGTAAAATGCAATACAGTAGCATATGTGCTGGGTTGGAAATCATAGGCACAATCTGTATGAGATGCCAGTGATAAATAGAAATTTATAAATATCATTTTTTAGCATAATATAGAGTTTCATGATAGTAATAAAAATTCTAATCACTCAGGATTAACAATTACTTTTTCCCTCCTTGAGATGTTTTAGATTATGAAATTTTCAGATTCTGAGAACTTGGTTTTTTATGAGATTATTTTAGGAGATGACACACCTCAAGATTGGTCTAAGGAGAGAGATGGAATACTACATATTCATGGACGTTTCAATGTTCCTACATATATAGGGGAGTAGTTGATTCATGATTCCTATGCATCTAAGTGGGATTTTCATCATGGAATATCCATGATGTTTCAAGATATGTGATGCTAGTATTGGTGTCCTATGATGGAACTTCAAACATGGGGATTTATCACCAGGTGTTCCACATTTCAATAGGTGATGTTGGAGTACCAGAGAACTGTATGATTTTAAAAACCCCTTTTAGTCCAATAATGTTAATGGGAAGATGGTTCTATGGATTATGATTTTAGTTATCCTTTTTTTCTAGAATTAGTGACATTGTATGAGTTTTCATTGATATGATGATGAATTTTTCCTGCTTCCTTTATATCTGAGATACATTCTCAGCCGATGATTTGGAAGGGATGTATATATGTGACATTATATGAAAATATTGGGTCCCTTATACAATCCTTTTAGATAAATATGCTCATTTCAAATCACTGCTCTGGAGGGGGTTACATAAATCTATTGGTACAGAGGTGCTTCTAAGAACAACCTTTCACCCTTAGACTAATGGAATGTCAAAACTGATGATACAAGTTCTAGAGGACATTCCGTAATAATTTTTTCATTATATCAATAGTTATTGGGATAATAATATCCCACTCTCTGAGTTATCCTATAATAATAGATTTTAGGTGACACTTCGTATGTTTTCTTTTGAGGCCTTATATGGTAGGCCATTATGTTCACCAATGTGCTTGCTAGAGGTAGGTGCAGAATACCTAATAGGTCCTCATCTCATTCAGGAGATACCAGAGTGGGTTCAATAGATTAGGAAGTATATGTTTACAACTCAGTCTAGATAGTAATCTTATGACAATTGGCGTCAATGGCTTCTAGTGTTCAAGGTACAGGATTATGTTTTCCTTTGGATATCACCCAGGATAAAAAATATCCATATATAGAAGAAAGGGACATTGTTACCTCATTATGTAGGTCCATTTGAGATGATTGATAAAATTAGGATAGTAGCCTTTCAATTTATACTATCTTAGAGGAACCATGCCATGCATGATGTATTCCATGTTTTATAGCTTATCAATTATCATGATGAACCATATCATATTTTTGACCTTAAGGAAGTTGATTTTGGTGATTATTATTCATTTGAGTAGTATCCTATATACATCTTTGACTGGGTGTAAAAGGATCTCCATGGTTGGTCATCCCATTAGTACGGGTGTTATGGTCAAACGACCGTGTACATAATGAGAAATAAGAGAGGGAGGTCGACTTACATTCCTAGTGACCTGAGTCATTCTTAGATTGTGTTTCTCCACTAATGGAAGGTGAAATAGAGTATGTATTCTTTTAAGAGGTAGAATTTAAGAACCATGATATTTTATGTCAGTTACGGATCTTTTAAACATTAGGTTAAAACCATGTTGTAGTTATCCTTTTGATCTATACCCAAAAGTCAAGCCATTGGCCTGTTGGATTGTAAAAGGGAATGGGGTAGCTATTGTAGGTTAGTTTTTATGACAATTAAACATAATGTAATTGAAATTCATGATGTGTATCAATTACATGATGCATAATGAATTTGGAAGAACCCTTCACATCATGTAAAGGGTTTTCCCAGGGGAAGGAACTTACACATTACATGATGTGTAAATCATTTAAACATTGTATAATTTCTCGAGAAGTTTTTAAAAAAATTGGAGGTTGGGAATCCCTTTTTCATACAGAGCCCCACCCCCTCACAATCTATCTAATAGAAACCTACACTCCAGCCCAAACGTAGGCTTTCCTATTTCTCCACCATCTAAACTCCAATTTTATATCTTTATATCATGTTGGAAGTGTACCAGTAAATGATTCTTTCCTTTTTTATCCTTTAAACATTATTATTCCTATCATCAAAGTAGTTTAGATGTAGGATCATATTCCCTATTTTCAAGGGGTGATCTGTCTATTAGATATATTCTAATATAGGCCAAAAAGAGGCTAACACTAGATTAGTATAGTTGTATGAGTATGTGGTAGGTGGTCTCACTACAAAGAAATGACATTTACCAACAAAAACATACTAAAAAACAATATAACAAATGGTAAAAATGATTATTTCCAACAGATATTATTTTCCATTGATAATAAATTTTGGTACCAACATTTATTTCTACCAAAAAATATATCTGTTTATATTAGTATTTAAATACCAACAAATCTTTTGCCAACTATTAAATATATTTCCTTATTATAATAATACCAATAATTGATTTACTGATAAATTAATCTATTGTTATAAATTATTATAACCAAAAAATATTTACTATCATAAAAATCTGTTAGAAAAAAATTATTCATCAGAATAAAATACTTTATCAGAAATTTAATATATAGATATATATCACCCAATAAAGAATCATTTAGATAATAAAAAAAGATATATATGTATTAAAATCATAAAAATATTATATAAAAAAATAATATAAAAATATTAATAGTGAAAAAATATTATAATGAAACCAAACTATAAAAAAATGAATTAAAACCCTCATTAATTTGACCCCCTCCCACTACTGTGACGCCCCTCCCCCAACCCTACATCCCTTTTCGCCATGGATATAATTCATGGTCCTCCTTGTAGGAACCCCTCACTATTCCTGGCATGTGTTCATCATCAACATCTCTACAATAACCCCTTATTTATTCTCCGCTGACAACCCCCTCTAATATCATCGTAAAAACCTTATATATATTCCCATTGGACCTTTCCGTTACTTTTTTGCATGACCTCATCACCGCTAGATTGTCGTCATCTTCTTCACATTATATTGAAATCCCCATGCAACCTATATTCCTCTGGTGCCCTAGCTCAACCCTATCTACCCCTAGAATCCATACCCATCACCCATAATCATCCCTACGACACCCACTATAGCGCCCTTGTTTGATGTTTTCCCCTCATTATTTCATTGGAAGGATTTCAAAAAACTACCCATAGCCTACAGCTCTGTTGAAGCATTCTGGTTTCAAATTGGAGTTGTTTTGGATGGATAATCATGTCATTGGTTTTTAATCTGGTCTATAGTTAGTAGTTTCTAATCACTATGTATTTGTTTATAAAGATATTATATGATCATTATTTTTTATAACACTTAGAATTGTTATATTGTTTGATATTCTAGATATATAATTTGATTTGATCTATCTTCTCTACAGAATAATATGTAATTTATAATCCCCCAAAAAATATAATCGTTTTTTCTAGAAATAATTTTTCATCCATTTTTTCCATTACTTATCATTTTTATTTTTTTCCTCAATATGAAATTACTAATTTTTCTGAAGGAAAGCTGTCAAGGGGATGTATATGATATTGACAGAATGAATGTTGATCTATTTTAGGTCTTCCCATAACATCCCTTTTCAATCAATGTTTTATTCCTTGTTATATTTTTTTGATAAACATGTTTATATTTGTCATGCTTTTTAATGTTCTTCTTTAATATTGGGTTTCTACTTGTTTTACATTGCTGGAGCTAGAGAAAATGTTTTATTCAATATTTTTTATATTAATTTTTTATCTTTAATCCTCATTTATAATACCAAAATGATTTTATTTATCTTCTTAATGTATATGATGACTATCAATTTTATTGTTTACCATATCAACATTAATTTCCATAAAAATCTATTGACCCTGTGATATTACATTCATCACACGATCACTTTCATAATTCCAAATTTCATTGGAAAGAGCCTTTCTATTTTTTGTTAGAAAAATTGTAATTTTTCATTGGTGATATAAGTGCACTATAAAATGTTGGAATATGTCCTTATATGTGAATGTGGATACACATTACATTGTAATAAGAATTTATTACCAGTACAACCATATTTTATTGGATTAAAATTTGTTTATATTTTTAGGTATCCTTCCATGTATTTGTAGATAATATATTATCCCACACAAAAGGTATATTTATCTTCAAAATACTAATTATGATTTCTCAAAAGTTTGGTATTTGTGAAATTAGTTTTAACACAACTTGTATAACAATTTTTTATAGAAATTATATTTTTTTTATTATGATATAACCACTCATTGTTTATTCAATAAGAAAATACAAGAAAATATTATTTTATTCAATTATATTTATTTATTAATGTGTATTTATTATTTTAATTATTCAATAAAAATATATTTTTTGAATTTCATTATCTTGAATGACCATAGAAGTGTAAAAACCAAAGGTCACCTAACAAATCATTTTTTACTCAATTTATTTATTTCCATAACATCATATTTGATATTTAATGTTCATATTAATTTAAATCTATGTTTTTGAGGCATCGTTATTTATCAGTAAATAATAATAATTTTAAATTTCAGTTCTAGACATAGGACCCCTCAGTGACATGAGTTTATTGGGGGTTGAGTAATTGTTTTGTTTTAGATTTTTCCAATGATTTCAAATACACATTATTTTAGTTTATTATTATTTTTATTTGACTCTAGGCTAGTCATTAATCATACACACATGTCTACAAATATGTAGTATTTTATTATTACTTATAGTCCCTAGTAAGGAAAAAAACTTTTATATCTATTAATAATAAATATTATTTTAGTTAATTATTATAGTCCCTAGGGAAAAATGAATTTAATGTTATTCAATTTATTATCTCTATATTGAAGAATTTTTAATGAATTTTCAGCACAAAAATGAGAAATATTTCTTTCCTACAAGCCCAAATTTATTATTTATTCACCCAATTAACATTGATTCTTAAACTTGCTTCTCATTTACAGTAAAGATTCTATTTTTTTACTGAAGTTTAATATTTTTATGAAATGAATAAAAAATATATTTATCATTAAAATACATCCGTTTTTTACCTCAATCATCAAATATCTCAAAATTAGTGATAGGTCAGTATATTTAAAAAAATGGATTCAACCATATATATAAAAAAAATGAGAAGTTCAATGTTTGAAACTTCAAAATGATGATCTCATTTTGTGGTAAATTCAAAATATGAATGATGAAAAATTATTAATACATTTCATAAATAGACATGTGTATTAAATATTATAATAACTTTGTTTTATATTTATCAATATATTATTTGTTTTTCTTATTACTGATATTTATTACATAATGTGTTTTTTTAAACTATGTAAATACAATGATTCTAGAATAAAGATGATAATGAGGATTTTAAATATTTATAAAATAAAACTGTTACTAAAGATTTAAAATCTTTCTGCTATTTTTTATGAAATGTCTTCCATGACTCAAGATAAATGTTTCACCGACTAAAAACGAAGTAAGGATGGAGGAACACTCTTCATTTAAGGTATAAAATTCTGAATGTTTTATAAATTATTTAAAGCATGAACTTACATATTATTTGGAGAATACATTTTTTTATTTCTATCTAATTCACATTATGTTAATGCAACTAACATATTCATGTGTTGGTTTAAATACAGTGAAAGTGCTGCTGCAAAAATTTTAATAACAAGGTAATTATTTGAAATCCATTTTCATAACAATGTAATTATCAAAATTTAAAGAAAAAAATTAATGTATGTGGTGTGACATAACACACACATTTTTGGATAGTATATTCCATGAAAAGTCATGTCATATGGGTAATGATCTTTAAAAATTTTGAAATATGTGGAATCATTGTATTTTTATGATGTAAAGCTAGTCAAGATAGTTAAAAGATAATGAAAAACTAGGAACACAATAAATAATTGCTTGAGTTTTGTGATCAGGGTCTAAAAGATGCAGTGAAATCATTATTTAATTCTAGGATGATTGAAAACTATGAGCTACAGGTTATTGTTGTTAAGAAAATTGGGTAATCCAAGCCATTACACCATTGTATGTTTGACATCGTCCGAGTATAGATGATGTTTTAAAATATTTTAGAGTAGTTGAGATGACTACACTATTTTTATTTTCCAATTCCATGGTCAGTAAAAAAATATGGATATATGTATTTTAGATCACTATGTTTTCACATTTCAATGACATGTTAATTTAATAGATTTATATATATATATATATATTTTAGCTTATATCTCTTAGAGTTTGGCTACATTTTTACATTTTTATTAACATTTCTGACATACTAATGTGTTTATGGTTTTAGTTTCATATTTGTTTTGGGATGAATATTAATAGTTTCAAGAGTAAATCAAAACTAAAAATATTTTATGGTTTATGGTAAGTGAATATAATATTTGATCATAGTGAAAACAATAAATAGATCATTTCTCCCTCCTTACTAAATTAATCATCATCATAGAGTATGTTATCATGTTTATAGTTTTGAGGATCCTTGGAAATGGTAGCCAAAAAAACAATGTATTTATTTTCATTGAAATATTAGGATCCATTTGAGGGGCTCCTAGATTCAGTGAGGAATTTCACCCCACTGAGAGAGAGGTGTAGGTGGTGGAGAAAAGGAGAATAGATTGGAAAGAGACATGTGAGGCACATGTATTTAAGGAGGACCTTTCCTGGTTAAAGGAGGATGTGGTGAAGGTGGATGTGGAATAGGGGAGGATCATGCAGATCATCACATAGAGGATATGTGGGGAGGAGAATAACGTCAAGTGGCACAGAGTGGAGCACATCTCAAGGAGGTTCCTTTGGTGGTTTAGGCTATCAGAGAATGTGATGTAATGATAGGTGAAGGCTGTAATGGAGAATTGGGAGATGATGGTGATGGTGTCGAAGGTGGAGGTGAAGAAGTAATATTTGAAGGCCATCGATGACATAGTATGTTCTATTTTAACCTAGGATAGAATTGATGCATTTTACCCTTTGATGAAATCATCACAATTTGATCACATGTATTCAATTATTACCAATGTAAATGCTATAATGATTTTTCCTTCGAGACGTTCCAATGTTCTGCCTTTTGATTTGGAGTGGGTAGTGTGTCTCTATTTCACATAATGCATTGAGATTGGTCTTTTAGGCCTATGAAATTTAGTAAAGTGTAGTAGAGGTGGAGAACCATTTGATGGAGGGAAATGACTTGCATCCATTTGTTTCTTGCTTCAATTGCCCAGGAAGTGCAATCTATCATCTTTTGGAAATGGTAATTGACAATACACTTCTAGATCTATGTTTGTATTAATATTGTATCGCCCTTTCCCTTCCCTTTATTAATCTCATGTTACCTACCGGCTAGTCAGTTTGTTCATTTATAATCTTTGTTTAGTATGCAGGTGGATTCATGTGTTTGTGTGTCAAATGAATTTTCAACAAAATCATTCTTCCTTTGGTTGGTTTTATGGAAGAATTGTATTGTATTAACTCATTGTTATTTTTATATTCACATGATTTTTCTCTATTACATAATGTGTTCACTTTTTTTTATTTATTTTATTATTCACCCCATTTTATGATGGGTATTCTCTTTGGTTGTGTGGTATAGATCATGGAGTTGAAGGGTGTGTCATAAGATCACCTTGAGTTTCCTCACTAGTACTGGACCAGACTTGATTTTTTCTTCTACTGGCCTACATGGGGGTGATGAAAGATATTTAGCGAGTGTAACTATTTATTAATCATGGCGAGTGTTGGAGGATTGCATTTAATAGATAACATACATTTTTTGTTTATTTTTGGGGTGGGTTTTTTTTGTTTTTATGATCTTTTAGGTATTAAGAAACTTCAACAATGTATTGATTAATTTCTTTATTAAATCTCATTATTAATATAATTAATTTTTTTCATGTTTGTACATGCATTAAAAGTGTCTTAAGTTTGATAATTAAAACATATGTATTATATATGACAAATTAATAAATATAATACGAAATTTTACTATCCAAAAAATTTTATAATTATTATTTAAATGTAATTTTTAAACATATGTTATATGTTGATTATATTATTACCAATTGATAATTGTTTTCATATGAATATAGTGCTAAATACTTAGACTGAAATATATATTATCTATTGGTATTAATAAAATTACAACAGAACTATCTTATCTATCCCAAAAGAATTTAGCGACAAAGTTTTTTACCAACATTTTAGTGATAAGGAAATATGTGTTGTTAAAACGTTTTACCAAAATAAAATGTACCTTTACAATGAGATATGATCCTATTTGAAAATTTTGAAAATTTTGTAGTCAATATATCTCATCCCTCAAGTTATTTAATTACATGAATTTCCATATGGTCACATAGATTTTATTGAGTGTAATCTATTTAATTAATATTCTTTACTTGTAGTTAATAGAAACATTTTCCAAAACCCATTCTGTAGGTGTTATATGGAATTAGTGATAATGTCCACAATGATGACCACCCCATGTAGGTTACTTTCCATGTTTATTCTCTTAGTGGATAGTTGTGGTTTAATGGTTGTTTATGGCATGTTTTCTCCACTGTTTGGTTGTGTTTCTTAACCATAAAATGGTAAACCACTGAATTATTTGAATTCTAAATTGTTAAATGGATTCTACTATGAATTCTTGTCACTTTACTCGCCTAAGGTAAGTTATTCCACATCATTAATCAATGTTAAAGGTAAATTAGAAATTCTATTGTATATATATGTCTTGGAATAGTTTATATTAAATGGATTTCATGTGTTTACAAATACATAGCCCAACATTCTCATGTTTTTAATGGTAATGGATAGATCCATGTAATTACATATGAATTGACTTAAATGTTTACATGCCCCTTGGCCAAGGAACACAAATGAAAGGAATGGACTAAACCATGTTAACTTAATAAAAATTATTATTAATTACATGAAATTAATTATTTAATGAATCAATTTTATGGTTTCTAAATACATACAGATGTTGAAATATTTATTTGAGTGGTTTGAATTGAGCTTAACTTGGAATTTATAGGGAATTCATTGAGTACTCGAGGACACCATTCCCATTCATGGATGATGGTTTCCTGGGTTGAGAACCACCTTAGAACCTAATTCTTATATATCAATGGATTCTAAGTATGAAACCATAGGTTACATCCTTTACTATTATAGGATTCCTTAGATACACACTTTGGATCAAGTGTGGTATCAACAAACATGAGGTTCCTTAGTTACATATATTATTGGACTAGCCACAGCTTATCCCATTTCATCTTGGATATTTTCCTTGTACTCAGTCAGATTCACTATATTGGAATACATTGGATGATGTTATATGGATTACACTCTTACCCCTATTGTTAGGCTACATTCTATATAGGGTTATTCACCCTTGTGGTCTTAGATTTCATGGTTATTACCTTGTATCTATATTATTATTAATATCAATATTGGTTTTATTGTAACATCGTGGAACCTTCACTATAACTATCATGAGGGTATGTCAGTTCTGGATATGCCTCATCTGACTTAAATATATAAATTCGAACATAATTTATTATTGATTTGGTTTCATGTTCATATACCAGATGTGGAAGGATGTAGGTATTTGGGTAATTACATTATTGTACTACTTTATTTTTATATATTCATACATGAAAAATGTTTCAGTTTATGTTACATGGAAAGGATGATATAGACACTATTGGTGTAGTCCTACTGAGATTTGTCTCACACCCTATTTGGGAACCATTAGAACCCAAGAATATTTTATGAATGTAGGTGTTTACAAAGTTCGACATACTTTTTCAAATCCTTGATTTCCTATTCCATAGGATGGAGATAGTGGTAGATGACCAAGCTGGAGGTCGGGAGGTTGGGGGTAGTTTTTGGTTTATTTTTTTAATTTTGTATAGCCTACTTGTCTACTTATTTATAACTATTTTTAAAAAATTTATATATACATGATGTATCATCCTCAACTTTTTTATATAATTATCAGTTGATCAATTTTTTATTACTTCTATTTTCTTCTATTGTGTCATCCATCTATTTTATCATATTTATTCCTCTACTTACTCACCTATTAATATGTTTTATGCACTATGATACACTCTAGAAATGATGGAATAGTATCTTAAAAGACACACCCTTTTCCCTCACTGATTGTAAGTATTATCTAGAATTCAAGGAGACGTGCTTGAGGCCATGTGGACCACATGGATTATGACACCTTTAGTGGGTTTTGGGTCTAAAAAATCACAAAGTATTCAACAATGTTAATGGAATAATCATGATACTCACTGAATATGTTCTGAGATCCGTTTTTAAGTGAAAAAACTTATGATTGGTGATTACCCTTAGATATCTAGGTTAGAGTAATATATCTCAAATTCTCACCTCTAATAGATTGATTGATTGTGATTTGGTAGAATGGATATTTTTGGTTGAGCAGACAGTGATAGCCCATTCTGGTAATGGACACAGAGGATCTAAGATCTCAATAGCAGGTACCAAATTATAGTCACATGGATTGAGCCTTGTTTGATGTGTCTAGAGACGATTGTAAAATAAGGGGTATGTATCCTATAGATCTTAGGATGGTTCAAATAATTATATAGATATTATTTTTTTCTCCGAAGATGTTTGAGGACATATTTGAAGTGATTTTCAGACTCTTCATGTTGCAGATATGGATACAGTTGATGGACCACCCATGAAAAGATTGGGTCATGAGAAAGGAAGAATGTAAATAAGAAGAGGTGGTAGAAAAGTGTGTAGAGTAGTTGGAGGTGGTGTGTGTTTTGACTTATTTCCACAACCTCCCTAGGTGTTCTATTCCAAGATTAGGGAGATGGTGGTAAAGGATGTGGAAAGTTACAGGTAGTTGAGGCCTGTGACCTAGAGGATATCAAGATGACTAAAGGTATGATCCATGTATTTTATAAATTAGATTATACAAAAATAGAAATATGTTTGATTCATTCCTTCTTCTCACTATCCTAGATAGAGACTTATATATTCTAGTTGTCCCCTTGGGCTGACAATTGGGATTAGAGACATCAACTGGAGGAGACTCAGTGATCACACACTATTTCAGAGAGTGTGACCTGGCTCTTGGATGAGAGTACTTGTCATTGGATATTTTTATAGTAGTAATGATGCCTTAAAATTTCAGAACGGTATGTGATATCCATAAATTGTTCATTCCCATATTGACTATTATATGAAGAGAATGAAATGTTTCCATAGAAATGGGTTAAGGAATTCCTTCATGGGTGAGAAGGAAAAGTAGACTATAAAGAATTGGACAATAAATAGAATGATGGTAACTACCCAAATATTTATTAATAAAAAAATTTATTGATCTAACTAAATGTATTATTATGTAAACTGGTTATATAACATATGCACTTCCTTTGTTTTATATTTTTGGGTTTTAAAAAACCGTTATAAATTATTACCATTGCTAATATAGCCATTGAACAGTGATCACAAGATTAGTAAAAATATAGGGATTTAACAAATACAATTTACTTAGACAAAAGAAGTGACGACCTCATCCAGTAGAATTGCTCTGTATGAAGCCCATTTCTTAGAGCTCAGAAAAAGGTAGTGTCACTGGACTTTGCTCTTGACCAAGCCCAAGTTGAGATTTAACATGTTAAGCTTGAACAGAACTTCCTATAAGAGAAGAATAAGTTAATAGAGATTACCACTAGAGTAATTTTATCTAAACCTCCCCAAGAGATTGTCACAATCGCACACCTTACCCTTAGGTCTTATGCAGGTGTTTTATGGGGTTATGTTATAAGACCCTAGTAGTATTATTATGTGAATTATTTTTGTATAGAGAATATAAATTAATATTATTATTGTTACATTGTAAATATTTTTTAAAGTAAAAATAGTATTTTTAGTTAAAATTAAATTAAGAAATCTATTTCAATTAATTAATGTAATTTTGAATTATATATCATGTTAATAAAATATTATTTTTAAATTAGTTTTTAATATAAATTATCGTATAATTTTTATGAATAAAATTTCAATTTTTGATAAATGTTGATTTTTAATTTAAAAGTAAAAAA
Organism: Viscum album; assembly: GCA_963277665.1. Taxonomy (NCBI): domain Eukaryota; kingdom Viridiplantae; phylum Streptophyta; class Magnoliopsida; order Santalales; family Viscaceae; genus Viscum; species Viscum album. The sequence goes on from OY728132.1 coordinate 696,590,121, forward strand.
TTCTCAAAATTAGAAAATAATTTAAATAAAATGAATATTATTTTTTGAATCAGGATTCCAAAATTATCTAACGGTGAATTTTTAATAATTTTCTGAGACATTCACATTGTTTGGGTAAAAATTAAATATCGTTTAAATATATAATGTGTTTTATGACATCATAATGATCCAATAGTGATTTAATAAAATAATATAAATGGTATGTTCGAAAAAAATATGTTTTACCTTTAAAATAATTTTATTTGAGGTATTTTTATTTATTTTACAATTCTTTAGTGGACACTCTAATACCTAGCAAACATTTTAACATTTTAAAATAATTTCATTGAGAGTGTGACTCACCTCCACATAAGAAAGCTTAATATTTTAAAAGGCTAATACATTGGCCTTATAAAATAATGTTTTCCACACCCCTTTGGAAAAACCATGGGAAAACCTCATGGTTTAGTTTGTGGTTTTGATTAGTTTAATGTGTGGTGTCTGAAACATAAATAATAAAAAAATTCCATATCCCTTCCTATATAAACACACTCAATATCCCATTCCTCCTCACTCAAAACATTTGGTTCTCAACCAACCCCTACCCTTATCTCTCTAGAATCCCCTTAAGGTTCCCCAAACTCTCAATAGGCCCCTCTCAAGCCTCTCTCATGCCTTTTAGATCACACATACAAGTAAGGGATTATTTATTTCTCATTTTTGTATAAATTTCTTTATGTTGTTATACCCTTTTATTTTCAAATAAAAATGATGGGGTATGGTTTCTAACCACACCCATACATACATCCTTAGCTTTTAATGATTATATACCTCTTTATCTCTTATTAATGCCTCCCATATACACCTGTTACCATGTAGAAATTTCATAAGGGATTTCTCTCCTCATTTACATTCAAGTAATTATTTTATATTATGCATCTAAATTAATTTACACATGTTGGTACATGTATATATATGACCCACATACTTTCCATTTAATGTAAATATGATGAGATACCCCTTTCTCTCTCAAAAAACATTTTTATGAATTCTTATGTCATGTCGTTATGCTTCCGAAATTGCACCATGATTTTCTAACCCAAAGACATTTTTTAGTTAATACCATTCTCATTTCTCTATCAAGGTTATTCAACTTTATTCTTATTTACTTATTTATTATATATTTTCATTTATTAATTACACATTCCATTATCATGTAATTAATGGTGATGTTTAATGAATCCATGTTGTATGGTCTATGTGGCACACTTATGCATGAAATGAAACATTTATTAAGGGTGCACCCTAATAGTGCTCCAATGCATTTGGTAAAGATTAGTATCATGATACATAAATTGAAATGAGGGTTTTATCATGATAATTCAAGTGAAATTATGGTTTACTCATGCTCCATGTTCAATGATCATTGGATCATGCTAATATCATGTTAAATGTTGGGGCCTCATTTTCATCTTATTCATTTAGTTTCATGTTTATCTTAATAACCGTTGATATGTATATTTCCAAGAATGTACTATATTATCAATTGTATGTTTTTTTACTCCTTTACTTTGATTTATAGATCATCATTTTCTTATGGGTGTCCTCGGGTTATCCCATTCAATGCAAAGTATGAAGGAATTTTATGGTCATGTAAAAGAATTTTTCAATAAAGATGTTGTGTTTTATGTTCTAAGATGTTATGTATTGTTCTTAATCCTCAAAGTCACTAGGCCTCTCGATCATCTATGTTGTATCAAGTGAAAATTTTATGTAATAAATGGGTTTTAAGTGTGAAATAAAGAGCGGGGTTATTATATTTGGTATCAGAGTATTGGTTAAGTTATTTTTTCTATTAGGATTAGAAATGCCTAGTGAATGACTTAGGGATAAGACTATGTAAAATAAAAAAACCCTAAATTTTTTTAAGAATTGAGTAAGTGTTTTATCATGTAAATACATCCCTGTCTAGATATGAGCAGGTAGAGGCAACTCTGGCACAGATGTATCAAGTGGTAATACATGAAAACACCTCTTTAAGATAGACTCAAATGGGAACTGGTGCGGGACAAGGGGAAATACTGCACTCTTGGTTATGACACTACCTAGGGATATGTTTTGTTAAATTCATAAAATTGATATGAACCTTTATTAAGGGAATAAAAAAAGTCCCCTAAAAATATATATTAGGAGTTAGATCATGGATAACATAGATTAAAGCCTACAAATTCATAATTTAATCAATTAAAAGTAATTTATAAGTTATCTATTTTTTTCTTTTGATTACCCTTTATGTGTTACCCATAACATTGATTTTATTCCAGTCAATGGCCAAAATAGGAGGAATTGGGCTAACAACCGATACGAAGATCAATGTGATTACTGTGCTAATGAGATGCCCAATAAAATGGGAGTGGGAATGAAAAACTCTTTCATGATACTCTCTTATTTAACTGATGATTTGCATAGAAACATGGGTCAAGAGGAAATTCCAACCTACCTAAGAAAGAAAAAGTAAAAATCAAGAGCTTCATGGGAAAAATGCCTCTTACTATTAATGTATCATCTAATCCTTCAATTTTCAAACAATGGATCAACTACATTAAAAAAATATTCTCCATCCTTCAATGTTCCAAAAAAATAGAAGGTTATTCTGGATGCTTATCATATGGAGGGTGAATCTGATCCATAGTGTACATTGATCAAAAATACAAAGCCTATGAAAGAGATTGAGGCATTGGATTGGAAGGATTTCTGGAAAATGTTTTTGGATAAATATTTTCCTCACTCCCTCTGACTTAAGATAGAAAGGGACTTCCTTTACCTCAAGAAAAAAGATGAAAAATCCATCAGAGTGTAAAAGTAATACAACACATGGTTTGCATAATATGCCTCCATATCTTCATTACCCTTGAATGAAAGTTTGACCGCTTCTTTTGTGGGCTAGAACCTAGCCTAAAGAAATACATAGTGATCCATGACTTAGAGATCTATGAGGAAATTGTCTGATATTCCCTAAAAGTTGAAATGGAGATCGTAAAATATTAGGGGTATCATGAGGATAAAAAACATAAGGTGGACTTTAATTCTATCGGTCCAATAGATAAATCCAATGGTACTAAGAAATTACAGCACCCCACTTTCTAATGGTGGGGAAATAACCACCCTGGAAATTTTTTGAAGGTGACGAGGAAATTATTTAGGTATGGAAGAGAAGGGAACCTAGTTATTAACTGTCGGTAAGAAAAACCCACTATTGCAACAGAGGAGAGGAATGCTCCGTTAAACTCCAAATGCATTGTTCTTTGCTTCCACTGCAAATAACCAGGGCACTTTGCAAACCAGTTCCCTAAGACAAGGGTTTTTTTAGGAAACTTTATACATTTAAGGCAACAGGGGAAGGATTTTTCCATCACTACTATGGATGAGAAACTGAAAATGAAGTGGTGATATGTACGCTAGTTATTAATTTAAGAATATGGAGCATACTTTTTGATTTTGGTTAAAAGAATTCTTTTATATCCTAAATGTTTTGTATAATAATCTGAACATCACAAAAATTCATGGAAGTAGAGATGTTGATGAGAACGAAAAATGTGTTAATCATCACAACCCATTAATATAAAACCTCCCCTATCACAATTTGTGGATTAAACTTTCCATTGAACCTCTTCATTGTCCCTTTGGTGGAATTTTATGAAAATAATTACATGGATTGGATTTCCATATATAGAGCCAATGTAAATTTCAGTGAGATGAAAACCACTCACCATATGGTGAATCGACCCCTGATTCTATACAAGTGCAAGGATGAGGATGAATATTCTTTATCACAATTATCTCAAGTGTGGATATTACTGCCCTATGAGAATGTGTATCATACTCAGATGATTAAGTATAAAATAGAAACCATATTTGAAGATGGGCCTATTCTGAGGGAATTTGGTGATGTTTTTCCTGATGAATTTTCTGGTCTTACTCCTAGAAGATATGTTGAATTCTTAATTCATCTTATACATAGGGAGTTTCCAATATCCAATACACTATATAGAATGGTTTTTGGGGAGCTTGAGGAGCTGAAAAAAACTACAAGATAATCTGGATAAAGAGTTTATATGCCCAAGTGCTTCACTATGTGGTTCACCATCATCTAGAAAAATGATGGGTCATTGCACCTTTTCATTGATTATAATGAGCTCAAAAAACTTGACAAAGAACAACTATTTTCTGCCACAAATTTATGACTTGTTCAATCAGCTATGTGGAGCACAATATTTCTCCAAGGTGGATTTAAAGTGGGGATATTACCAATTTGGGGTGAAGAAGGAGGATATCCAAAAGACTTCTTTTTATATAAGGTACATACACTATGAATTTATAGTATAGCCTTTGGGGATCACTAATGATTAAATAATCTTCATGGAATTTATGAATATAGTATTTAGTGATTACCTAAAAAAATTATACTTCATAGACAATATTCTAATATACTTCAAAACCAATGAGAAGCTTGAGGAGAATCTAAGAACTATACTAGAGACCTTGCGTATTGAGAAGCTCTATGAAAAGTACAACAAGTGTGAGTTATAGTTGAAGGAAGTATCATTATTGGGTTATATAATCAAAAGAAATGGGATATTTGTGGATCCATCCAAGACAGCTATAATTATGGGATGGTTGAGGAAAAAAACAGTAACAGATATCTGTACATTCCAATGGTTAGCTAGATATTATCACTGATTTGTGAGAAATTTATCATGATTGTCCAACTGTCTTTCCAAGCTAACTAAGAAGGTATTAATGTTTTCATGGAGTGATGAATGAAAATATATCTTCCAAGAGTTGAAAAGGAGGTTTATCATGGCACCAGTGCTCACACTACCCACAAGTAGAGAACATTTTTGGTATTTTGTGATTCTTTGAAGAAGGGAATGGGCTATGTGTTGATGAAAAATGAAAAATTCATTGCCTATGATTCATGTTAATTGATATTTACTGAGAAAAAATATACAAAACATGATTTGGAGTTGGCTTCAATAATATTTTCTTTAAATATTTGGTGACATTACTTCTTTGGGGAAAAGTGTGAAATATATACGGATTACAAAAGACTCATGTATATATTCACACAGAAAGAGTTGAACATGCACCAACAAATATGGTTAGAGATGATAAAAGACTATGACTACTCAATCCATTACCACCAAGGTAAGATGAACAAGGTGGTGGAAGCTCTAAGTAGAAACGACCCAATGATTATTTCATTAATGAGAATTGAAAAGGATCCAATCTTATTATATTTGATGATGATATAAATGGGAATCATATAAAAGAGAACATCATAAATCCTTTCACAAATGATTTCCCATACATATCTTTTTTAAATGCTAATGGATTCTCAAAATGATGATGTGGGAATTTAGAAAAAATTGGAAACTATCAGAAAAGGGAAATCCTTGGAGTTCAATGTTAATGAATAAGGAATTGTGAGATTTGGGACAATACTATGTGTTCCATCAAATCCGGATTTAAATAATGAACTTTTGGATAATTCACATAGTTCAAATTTCTCCATTCACCCAAGAAACACAAGGATGTATCAAGATCTCTGAGAGCATTATTGGTGGGATAACATGAAAAAGGAGAACACAGAGTATACATCAAAGTGCCTAGTATGTCAGCAAGCGAAGGATAAGAGGAAAATGTGTAAGGGGGTGATGAAACCAGTACCCATACTACCATATAAATGAGATTAAATTACTATGGACTTTGTCACTGGACTTCCGAAGAAATCCAAAGGAAACAATGCTATCTGGGGTGTTTCTGATCATCTTACAAATATTGCACACTTCATTACAATTTAAGTGGATTTATCATTGGATAAAATGGAACAAATATATATTAGAGAAGTGGTAAGGGTTCTTGGAGTACCATTATCTATTGTATGAGATTGAGATCCATGATTCACCTCTATATTCTGGAAGATTATTCAATATTCTCTTAAAACTGAGCTGAACTTTAGTACGGCTTATCATCCCCAAACTAATGGACAATCTGAGAAGACTATCCAAACACTTGGGGACATGTCGAGATCATGCTCAATATACTTAAAAGTAGTATGGGATCAACAACTTCCTCTAGTTGAGTTCACTTACAAATACAGTTTCCACTTAGGCATCCAAATGGATTATTATGAATCCCTTTATGGGAAGAGGTACAGAACACCGGCATGTTGGGATGAAGTTGGGGAGAGAAAACTCCTAGATCTAGAAATGGTCAAAGAAATGGTCAAAGAAATGGTAGACAAGGTTAAGAACATCCAGCAGCACATTATTGCTGCTCAGAGTTGACAAAATATCTATAATAATAATCATCAATGAGACATAGAGTGTGATTTTAGAGACATGGTATTCCTCCGCATATCACCATGGAAGATTGTATTGGGGATTAGGAAGAAGGGAAAGCATAGTCCAAGGTACATCAGCCATTTTAAGGTCCTTGATTGCATTGAAGTAGTGGCATATCGACTAGCTCTCACCCCAAGCCTATCTCATCTACATGATGTATTCCATGTATCACTCTTCAAGAAGTACATACCTAACCCATCACATGTACTCAATCTATAGGTGTTACCATTGGAGAATGACCTCTCCTATTAAGAGAAGCCGGTGAAGATCTTAGATTGTAGGGAAAAGGTTTAATGAAATAATACAATTCCCCTTATCAAGGTTTTGTGGCAATGCAACATGTTTAAATAAGTAAAGTGGGAGTTAGAGGAAGCAATGAAGAAGAGATACCCTCATATATTTTTGTGTGGAAATAGGAAATTTCAAGGGAAAAATTTCTAAATGGGGAAGATGGTAACAATCCAAACTATTATTAATGAAAATTCCATCTGATATAATTAAATTTCTTATCATGTAAAATGGTAATATATAATATTCAGTTATTTGGTTTTATGATTTTGAATTTTATAATACTATTCAAAATTGTAACTGTTGCTAATATAGCTGTTGAAAAGTGATCACAAAATTATTGTAAATATAGGGCTTTAACAAATACAATTTACTCTGATAAAGGATTTGATGACCTCATCCAGTAGAATTACTCCATACGAAGCCCATTTGTCAGAGCTCAGAATGGAGGTAGCATCATTGGGCTTCACTCTAGACCAAGTCCATGCTGAGCTTCAACACATTATGCTTGAACGGAACTGCCTATGGGAGAAGTGGAAGTTAATAGAGATTACCACCTGAGCAATGTTACCTAAGCCTTCCCAAGAGTCTATCACCATCGCTCACCTTACGCTTAAGACTTATGAAAGTGTTTTAACGGGTTATGTAATAGGACCCTATAACTATTATTATGTGTATATTTTTGTATAGATAATATACATTCATTTTATTATTGTTACTTTGTAAATAGTTTTTAAAGAAGAAATAGTATTTTTTTAATATTTAATTAATAAATATACATTGATGAATTAATTTATTTTTTAATTAAATAATATTTTAATAAAATATTATTACTAAATTAGTTTTTATTAAATATAAATTACCCTATAATTTTCATGAATACAATTATAATTTTTATTAGGGTTTGAAAGTTGTTTTTGTCAAAACCCATGAATTTTTGATAAATGTGGGTTTTTACGTTAAAAGTAAATATTCGCATATTTATAAAATTATTTAGATAAAATGTATATTGTTTTTTGAATCTAGATGTCGAAATTATCCAATGGTGAATTTTTCATAATTTTTTGAGAAAGTCGTATTTTTGGTTAAAAATTAAATACCATTTAAATATATAATGTGTTGTATGACTTCATAATGTCCCAATAGTGATTCCATAAAATACTATAAAAGTTATGTTCAGCCAATATATTTTTTACCTTTAAAACAATGTTATTTTAGGTTTTTTTGATATATTTTACAATTCTTTAGTGGTCCCTCAAAGACATATAAAACGTTTTAACATTTTAAAAAGGTTTCCCTGAGAGTGTGACTCACCTCCACATAAGCATGTCTAATAATTTATGATGTTGGACCATTTTCCTTACAAAATAATTTTTTCCACTCCCCTTTTTCAAAAATCATGGGTAAAAACCATGGGTTGGTTTTTGGTTTTGATTATTTTAATGTGTGGTGTCCAAAACCTCAATAATAAAGAATTCCCCCTACTTTCCTTTATAAACCCACTCAATATCCTATTACTCTTCACTAAAACCAATTGGAGCTTGACCAACCTCTGTCATCCCCTCTCTGTAATCATTCCAAGGTGCCCCAATCTCCTAGTAAGCCACTCTCAATCCTCCCTCAATCCTTTTGGATCACACATCTATTTAAGGGATTTTTTCCACTCTTTTTTGTCCAAATTTCTTTATGTGGTTATACCCATTTATTTTAAAATAAAAATGTTGGGGTTATAGTTTAACACCTCCACCATAATTCCCTACTTATTTTTTGAATGATGATATACTCTTATTCTCTCATTAATTTCTCCCATGTGCATGCATTACCATGATGAAATTGAGTAAGAGATTTCTTTATTCTCATTTACGTTCAAGAAATTATTTTTTATTATTCATGTAAATTCCATTAAACATGTTGTGAAATGTATCTATATTACCCCTTACTTCCCATTTCATATAAACATGATGATATACCCCTTTCTCTCTAATAATCCATTTTTATGAAATCTTCTCTCATGTTGTTAGGCTGCCAAAATAGAACCGTGATTTTCCAAGACAAAGTCATTGTGTAGTGAATACCATTCCCTTTTCTCTGTCAAGGGTATTCACCATTATTCACATTTACTTATTGATTATATAGTTACATGCATGAATTCCATGTTTATTTATCATGGAATAAATGGTGATGTTTAATTAATCTATGTAGTTTGATCTATATGGCACACTTATGCATGAAATGAAATGTTTATAAAGGGTGCACCCTAATAGCACTTCCATGCATTGGGTAAAGATTATTATCATTATACATAATTTGAAATGAGGGATTAATCATTATAATTCATGTGAAACTAGGTTTTAATAATTCTCCATATTCAATGTTCCTTGGGTCATTCTAATTTCATGATAATTATTTTTTCTACATTTCCATGTTATGATAATCATGAAATATCATGCAATTATGTTAATATTTCTATTATGATCCATTGATATGAATATTTCCAAGAATGTTTTGTATTCTTCATGATATGCCTTTTTTACCCCCTTACTGGGCTTTATAGCTCACCCTTTTTTTATGCATGTCCTCAGGTTATGTCATGCAATGCTAAGTGGTCATGTAAAATAATATTTTAATAAAGATGTTTTGTTTTATGTTAAAAGTTGTTATGAAACATTACTAAGCCCCAAAGACACTAGAACTCTCAATATTCTTTGTTGTATCTAGTGAAACTTTTAGGTAATAAATCATTTTTATGTTTGAAATAAGGAAAATGTTTGTTAAAATGATACATCCGATGACTCACAAGTTGGATGGTATGCCACTTATAGTAGTGGATTATATGATAAATCATTACACTGTTGTGATGGAAGAGTATGAGGATGAAATTTATGTAGTTGTGTCAGTCTTTCATCCCCTCTATAAGAGAGGCTTCAATATTTATCTACCCCCAAGGAATTCTCCGATATCTATGCTATAATATAAGATTCATCCCAAGATCATTGAGAGTTTTAGAGTAAATTTAGAGTACTTTCAAAGGATGGGATTTTTTAGAACTATTGTTTCCCCCTAGGCATCAAACGTGTTTAATTCCAAGAAGTTTTATTGCCGCATGAGGTTTTGTGGGGGATTATTGGTGCTCAAACCAGGTGACCATGAAGATTATGTATCCACTAATAAAGATCAATGGAAATGTAAATCCACCAATAAGGTCGAGATTCTTTTTAAAGATTGACCTCAAAATAGGATATCATATTATTAGAGGATGGGATGAGAATATATTAAAGAAAAAATTATGACATTGATATAGTCACTATGAGTACATGGTGATTCATTTTTTTGTGATGAAGGCACCCAAACTTTTATGGGATTCAAGAATCAGATATTTAATCATTTCTATGACTATTTTGTGGTGGTCTTAAACAATGATATCTAAGTGTACTCAATGTCTAAGTAAGACCATGTGAGACACGTGAGGTGGTTCTAGACACTCTCTTAGAGCACCATATTTATTGTAATCTCTCAATGTAGCTTTTCTAGATTAATGTGGTCCACTTTCTGGGTCATTTTATCTAATAAGACGGAGTAGAATTGGACCTGGTGAAGGATAAGATAGTTTTATATTAGGATCCACCATAGATCGTGATGGTGGTATATAGCTTACATAGTATGAAAGGATACTACAAGAGATGGGTTCCCTATTTCTCTAGTATATCAGCTCATTTCACTTATTTTTTCTATAAAGGGTATATTTTTTTTGGAAGTAGATGTGAAAGTATACTCTTTAGGATATGATGTAAAGATTTATGAGAAATTCCATATTGAAATTTCAAAATTTCTTTGTCATGTATGTAGATTTTTGTGATTCCTTAGGTATTTTACATGGTTGTGTTTTGATGTAGAGGTAGATAGAGATTTCCTATCAATAACAGAAGTTTATACCATATGATTAGAACTACGAGACCCATGATCTTGAGCTGGTAGCAATGATATTTTCTATAATGATGTGTAAATACTATATTATGGGTGAGTGGTTTGTCATCTATTATAACAACTGTGGTGTAATGTATATATTATATCTGATGAATATTATCTTGATATGTAGTAGAAGGATAGTGTTCCTCCAGGATTATGACTTCAAGATAGTCTATAATCATGATAAGGGGAAAGGGGTGGTTGATGATCTTAGTATGAGATCCAGAATTCATTTTTTTGATAGAGTTGTTAGAGAAGCTATCCTCATTATAATTGTCCCTTATGGATGAGGATACTATATAATATCTTTATATGATGGTTCTTACCCCTTTTCATATACAATGTGTTAGGGAGGATATTTTTTGAGATATTGACTTTGAGATGTTACATACATAGATATCCCCTTGGCATACTTCTGATAGATTTCATGAATATGGGAATTAGGTAATCATTTTCATAGTGAGGATAATGGCACTTGTGATGTTTCTTGACGATGTCTTGAGGTTGCATCATACACCCCCCTTGGAGGTGCATTTACGTGTGAATAAAATTTACCATGTTCTTTCATGTCAGTTTAGGTGGCTAGGGAAAATGAATTGTGTATATTGATTTGTCTCTCAATGAATCAATTTTCTGAAGATGAAGGCTAAGAACCAGGTTCGAGTTTTTTAGACCAATCCCTCGATAATCTAGAGTGGAAGTGGAATGGGATATCTATGGAATTTTTTATAAGTATTCCTAGAATTTCCATAGGGTACAATGATTTTAAGGTGATCATAGGCTGACTCACCAAGTTTTCCCACATCTGATCTATCTATGATAAGAAATCTGTATAGAGATGTTGATGACTTTACACATAGGAATTTGTACAGAGTACCATTGATGATCATTTCAGACTGTTCCACTTACTTCATGTCATGATTATAGAGAGGATTTCTACAGTCCTATAGTACTTATTTGCATCTAAGAATGGTATTTTACCCCTATAATGAAGGCCATACTATGTAGAGATTTGAGGTTTGAGAGGACATGATTTGAGATTTCATGTTGGACTTGGTATGTAGTTGGGAGGTTCACCTACCCTTGGTAAAATTTTCATTAAAGAACATCTAACATTCCCCTAATTATATGACAGTATATGAGGCATTATATAGGATTCCCTTGGTTTCACCACTATTATAGACTGATGTAGGGGATTATATGATTTTGGGCCCAGAGTATGTGCATGATATGACCTTGATGAGAGGGATTATCTAAAATAATATGATAACTACACATAGCTATCATAAAACTTATGCGGCCCAATATCGAAGGCCATTGAAGTTTGAGGAGGGCGATCATGTTTTCCTAAAGGTTTGAAATAAAAATATATTTTAGAGATTTGGGTGGGGTGGAATTCTATATATGAGAACTGTAAAGATAATTTGTAGGGTGGCTTCACCCCTAGAATTATGCCATGCACACGATGTCTTCCATGCATCGCAACTAAAGATGTATATGAACGAACTATTTCTTTTTATTTATTACAGAATTACAGACTTCAAGGATGGAGAATCCTTTACTGAGTACCAGTTATAGATCCAGTATTTTTAGTAGATGCTTCTAAATGGGAGAGGAATTACATATTTGTGTGTCATGTGGTAGCACATGAATCTTCTGGAGAACAACTTGGAGTGGGAAACCCGAATGAGATCATAGCACCGACACCTTTTTGTAGTCTATTCCACATTTTTGGTAAAAAAATACCTATGTTTGGGAGAATATAACATCTCTTTTCTTTCCATGTAATTATTTTTAATATATATTATAATATATTTGATGACTAATGCTAAGACAACATGAGATTCGAAGGCCTAGAGAGCCTCAATGTTGATATAATAAAAATAATAATAATATTATATCATATGTGTGTGGTTTTCATTAATTAGTGGAATTAATATTGAATATAAACTTGAGTGGGAAATCCAAGACCATCATTGAGACCAGATTTTGGGTTTTACTATAGGTGAAAAAAAACATTATTGGCACCAGGTATTTTTAAAAAGTGTTGTCACGTGATAAAATAATAAAATAAATAAAATAACTTATTAATGTTATTATGTTTTGATGAAGAATACTAATTAAAATAAATATATATGTGGTTAGAGATAATTTATTTGGTTATTTTCATTTCATGGGATTTCCATGGGAGACCATTCGTAGAGAGAATTGACAGACATCGAATGATGGATTGATGATTAGGAAACTACAGCGATCACCAGTTATAATGCATTTTAGGGATCCCACAATAAATTATGATTTAGAATAATTCATCATCAGTAATCAATCCTAACCCACGATAGGATCTTATCTAATGTAGATTTATCCTGGTTTGATTATCTTATGATGAACGTGAATCAATTTTTTTAATGTTTGATGTATGGGTATATTGTGCTTGTGGGTTTAGGATTATTTCTTCTTTGGTTTTATGGATTTGATATTTTATTTGACTTAACAACATTCATTGTTCTAATGAAAATAAATCAAGTAAAAACTGAATAATTAATGAGGTTCTTTTATATTTGGTTATTTGTTGGTTTCTCTCTCTTTCTTCACACATTCATAATCGATGTCTCTTTGATAGGTGATTCGATGGTTTCCTAGTGGGTTATCATTGTGAGATATCTTTTCGGAATAACTGGTTGATATCGCAAGATTTAATCATAAGAATATGCAATTGAAGATGTGGCGATGATAGAAGTGGAGACACAATCTGATTTATCCTTCCTCATTTTGGTGTGTGGAAGTGGCATTATCACATCCATGTCCTTATTTTCTTGTATTTTTCTCTTTTATTATTAGCATAAATTTCCCACCCAGGTTCCCTCTAGGTTCTTCTTAAAATTTATAATAATGTAAGGGTTATTGTGTGGATAGAATATGATGCACAGTTTAGCCACACAGTGTACTAAAGAATACAGACAAACTATTAATAAGTATCCAAAATCATTAAATGTTTTATGTTATTCCCATTTTTTCATTTCAATATTAAACCTATCTCTCACCTTTCTTTCCCAGTTCTACCCTAGTAGCCATTGAAGGCTCCCAGTCCCCCTCAACCTCTCTTGGAACTCAATTTTGAAGAATATTTTGGTGGGGAAACTTCATGATTTCACTATTAAATGATTCATCCTTTATTTTACCTCCATTTCATTTGGGTTTATTACTTCTTTCTTGAATCTCGAAATGTCTAACAACTAGGGTTTCATACATAGGGTAAAATTTTATGTTTTTTGGTTGAATCATGTGGATTAGGATTCCTTTTCATCCCCTTCTGGGGTAGTGGTGGTGCGGTTGATGTTTCACAAAAATATTTTGGGTTTTTGACATCTACATAATGTTATTCCATATGTATATGTTCATTGAATATTTATATTTCTTTATTGAACTATTGTTCATGTTTTTATTCTATTTTTCTTTCTGAAAAATCTGTTTTTTATAGCACTTATTACATATTTGATTTTAAAGAAGAATTTTTGTATCAAAATGAGTGTTTTTCATGTCAATTCAATGTTGTGTTTTTTATGGTTATTTCATGACTCATTGATTTGGTTTATTAAATGTATTTTGTTCTAAAAAACTAGTTGGGTGTTATATTGCTGGCTTTTAGGCCTTAAGAAAGGATTTTTAAAGGATTTTGTGTGTAAACCAATGTCTTAGTACTTGAAATTGTTTTATAAAATCATTAATGTGTTTAATAAATTACATTGAGTGTTAAGAACATGTTTGTGCACTTCATGGGATGGGTATGATTTAGAACTGGTATTTTTATTTTAAAATGTTGATTTTATATGAAATTGATATTTTATAACATGTGGAACTTGTTTGAGAAAAAGAGGGAAACTCGGGTATCTTGATGGGTGAACTCAGACTAGTAAACTAGTGATCTGGTAGTGGTATCGTCACTGTTTCACTTAGCATCTTTGATTATGACAACACAAAGTAAACATTGACAGTTTTTGGGTATCACTTGGCCATATTGGTTTCCCCTCATAGTGGCTCATGCATAATAATGATATGTTTATGGTTATTTTTACACTAAGATACAATGTACCTAGGGCCCCACAGCTAGCTAGCTCCTAAGGGTGTTCCTGTGACAGGTGCTCATTGGATATATTTCACATACCCTAGGCATATAGTGTGTTTTGTTGGAAAATTAATTACCACGTTTGTTTCACTTAAATGTGTACATTCTTCAATATTTCCCTTGGGAAATATGTTTTTATTTAAATCATCATCTTATAGAAATTTTCCCAGTATTTCTTGTTTATAAAAACATGCAAGATTTTTTCTTAAAATTATTATCACGTGGATATTTTTTGGTGTAATACTATTGGGCATATTCCCACACTCTACTTACTCTTTTATGTGTCCGTAGGCATGATAATGTTTGAAATAAGTAATGGCAAGGTCCTTGGAGAGGGTGGTTCAGTTTTTTATCTTCTTTTCTTGGTGCGGTGTTATGGAGATGGTTTGGGGGTGTTGTCCCCTTATTGTGTGGTGGTTATTGTGTCAAAAATTCAGCTAATTCTGTGTGGTGGAACACATTGGGTTTGGTTTCAATCAATGTATTTCAAATATGAATTTTATTAAAGACTTTTTTTTATTAAATTCTCAGAATTGGTTAATTTATTTATGTTGGTTGTTTAATCCTTATAAACTCTATTAAATCATTCCCAAACCATTATTTTTTACTCCTGTTCACTTTTTCTAGCCTGTGGGGATAGGGGACACCATTATGGAATTTTTATGGACTTAGTCGAGTGCTGTTTTGGATGGTGACCAAATCTAGTTTGTGTCAAAATGGTATCAAAGCAGGTTAATCTATTGGGGTCATATTATTTGGGATGATTCAGGTTATATAGGAGCTTAGATTGTCAGGGATTGTGGTTATAGTTATGAGTAGGTTTCCTGGACTATACATATCATGATAGTCTTCAAGTCTCCATGGGATGTTGGTATTTTATTGACTTCACATTCAGGTGAGACGTGTGGGCTACAGACTGCATGTGGACATTTGGTGGGGGTGAATTAGTAATTTATTTCATGATTGAGATGAGTTTGATTTTTTTTATTTTATGTTATTGCTGAAAATTTTAATAATTTTTTCACTAATGTTTTTTCTTGTGACTATTGCCTTTTGTAGAAACATGCATCCCCGGAAAGCCCTCATGCTCCCACTAAATGAAGACAGAGAGAGTTTTGCCTCAAATATTGATTAAAGGTTGGTATAAGCTATGTTCTAGTATATCCATGATCTGGGATAGGGAGTGGCTTGAGATTCTACTCCAACTCAAGCTAAAGAAGATAAGTCTTGTCCTAGGAAGGACAAATCCCGGGAGAAACAGAAGAAAAAACCTCATACCTTCTGAGGCATTATGGAACCCCAGGAAGCATAGGAGTGGATTGAGAAGATCATATGCATGTTTTATTTCCTTGAAACAACTATGGAGGTTAGGTTGAAATATGAACCATTTCTGTTTGAGGGTCCTAGCTTCGGTTGGTGAGAATCAGTTCTTTTAGTTGGGAAGAATGAGCAGATGAGCAGGAAGTTCTTGAAGGTTGCCTTAAATGAACAGTATTGTCCTGAAGCATTGGCTTATTCCAGATCTAAGGAGTTTATGGTACCCATATAAGGGGATTATTTAGTGATGGATTTTGAAAACTACTTCCTCAAGTTAGTCCAAAATTCACCTGGAATGGTATCTAATGAGCATATGAATGCCCAGAATATCGAGAGGGGTTTGAAGATGATGATCTATTCTTAGGTATTTATATTCTAGTTGAAGTCTAATGTGGAGGTGGATTATCAACCTTTATATGGTGGATGTTGATCACATGGGAAGGTCTAAATTCTATTAGATGGTATCATTGATGGGAAGTGGTAGTTCATTTGAGAAGAGAAAGAAGTAAGACGATATAGGAAACTTGCTGCACTTTTTCATGGCGAAACTTCCACTCTAGAGTAGGGCAGGATCAATGGCATTCAAGGGAGTGTCACTTCAGCCCATTACATCTAGGATACTGGGATCTGTGTTTGTTGGTCATGGTAGTAGGGCATGATCATCTTCTGTGAAAATACACATCAGGGAAGATCCATAGGTGAGAGACCATTCTTAATATGATATGGGGCATCACCATGTTGTGTATCAGGCACCATTGGGATCAGATGCAGGGGATTTGACAATTTTAGGTATCATTTTGATTTCATCTTCTTTATATATTGTTCTCGTTGTCACTGGTTCTACAATTTATATTATATCTTCCAATATTATGAACCTACTGATTTTTCCAAACTGAGTTTCTGCCTTCAACAAGGGAGTTGGTGATGTCATTGAGTAAGAAGAATGATCAAGGTCTCAGGTTCCCATCGTGTACACTTTCCATGTCAGAGGGTGAGAGAGATTGGGACCTCCTGGTCATGGATATGTAACTTTTTGATGTAATACAACACATTGATTGGTCAGTTAATTTTAAAGCATATAACGATTGTTATAGGAGTCAGGTGAGTTTTATAGCACCTAATGGGAGTCCCTAGGTTTTTCATTGGGAATGTGATCCTCGGTGGAGTCATGTAGGACCTACACTCCCATAGTTAAGTAATGTTGTCTCCCAGTTATTGTCACTCATTCTAGAGGATGATGGTTGTGCTTCGGATGCTGGATTACCTCATGTAGTGTATGAGTTCCCAAAGGTATTTCTAGATTATTTTCAGGAATTCTCCTATAGAGAGACGTGGATCACATGATTGATTTGGCCCTCAAATCATATGGACCCCACTGATTAGGTGAAATTTAAGATACAGTTGTGAGACTTGGAATCCAAAGGATTCATTCACCTAATCGTCTTTCCATGGTCCGCTCCTATTCATTTTGTAAAGAAGGTTGATGGTTCCATCCATTTGTCCATTGATTACTAGAATCTAAATAAGGAAACCATAAAAAATAAATATCCATTTCCCTGAATTGATGACCTCATTTTTCATTTAAACTAGAAAAGTTTTTTTCCTTGATAGACTTGTGTTCAGGTTACCACCAAGTAAGGGTGAGAGAGGCAGATATCCCGGAGAAAGCATTCCGAAGTAAGTACGCCCACTTTGAGTACTTGGTTATGCCCTTTGGATTGATCAATAATCCCTCAGTCATTATGGAACTCATGAATATGGTGTTCAACCAGTATCTCGACTCCATCATCATGGTATTTTTGAAAAACATCCTGGTTTAATCTGGATCTGAGGAAGAGAATGATCACCATTTGTGGATAGTGTTTGGCACATTATGGGACCATCACCTTTTTGAAATATTGTCCATGTGAAACTTCTAGATCAGGGATGTGAAGTTTATGGGTCATGTAATCTTAGAATAGGGGTTTTCGGTGGACCCTGAGAAGATCAGTGTTCAATTTTTCATGGGAGAAAGCAAAGAATGTGTTTGAGATCAGGACTTTCCTCATCCTGGTAGATTACTATATGCAGTTTTTTTGGGATTTCTCTTGGATTAAATTGCCCATGACCATTCTCACCTAAAAAGGGGTGAATTTTGAATGGGGATAACAATTTTAGGAATCCATGGAGGAGTTGAAGTGGTGGTTGACTATTGCCCCCCATGTTGATCTTTCTAGAATCTTTGTAGGGCTATATAGTGTATTGTGATGCTTCAGGTAATGGTCTTGGGTGCGTGCTTTTAGAAGGTGATATATGTATTTTTCCAACTCTGACCACATGAAATGAATTACTCAAACCATGAAATTGTTTTTGTAGTGGTGATTCATGATTTGAAGACATGGAATCACTACCTCTTTGAGGAAAAGTTTCTAGTTTACTATTATCAAAATATCTTGTCCTACATATTCTCACAAAAAGATATTAATTTGAGGTATTGTTGCTAGATCAAATAGCTACAGGGGTTTTACATTGATATTGTCTATACGTTGGTAAGGGGTAATGTGGTATATGAATCCTTGAGAAGGAAAGTACCAGTGTAGGCTTTAAGGAATACTTTTGATGAGTGGATTCTGATGGGGATCTTTTCCCAAATGCACTTACTGACCAAGGATCACAGAATAGGTTCATTCTTGGAGAGAATTTTGTTGAATCCTAAGGCCTCTAACTGAGTTCCTAATCACTAAAGTATCATGTCAAGGATTAAACTTATCCTTTATCTCCTCCTCAATATGGTGGTCATATCTTTTTAGTTATATTCACACCCAAATCATCTAACTGGGAACATATACACCCATCTCATCCAATTGAGAACCTATTCACACAATTCAGAAAACATTGAATTCCTACACCACGGAACCCTAGTATGATTTGTGCCAAATTTCTAATGTTAATTAAAATTTATATCCTAGTTTTCCACTCTAATATAGTCATACCCGACCACATGAAATATAAATAACAACACTATTCTACCACATCTTCTATATGGGAAAACTAAATCTTTTGGAACACCATTTAGATACTCATTAACCACAGCTAAACCATTACTGAGTCAAGTATACTAAATCTTCATACCTATAATCTTGATGAACCTGACTGGGTTATACACATTAGTGTGATCCCTTTTGACCTTTTATTCCTTTGGTAATTTAAAACAATAATCCTATAGTAGATCTCCCCCAATTCTTCAAAAAATGAGTTTGATCATTGGTATACATTCAATAACATATTCTATTGATAATAATGATTCTATAAATAAGAGGATCAGTTAGGATCTCATTGGATCATCCCTACTATTTCACCATGTTTAGTAGTTTTAGATCAACACTATGTCCACCAATCACAAAGTTGATTCATTGATTTTCCTTACTGGTCCAATCAATGAGTCCAGAACATGAAAATTAACATATAATATGGTATAATCCCCAAACCACATTCATTTGGATCATATTTTAGGTCACACAAGAAGATACTTCTCAAGATTACGTCCCACACCAACAATTTATAGGTTCTTTTCACCAAGTATCCCATTATACACTACTTCTAAAATTGTGGAATATATCCTAGTGTTATGACCTTAAGCTATAAAAAATTATGAACCTGGATATATGAACTGAAGAGGAACACCATCAGTCCTAAATTTAAGGCCATAAATAGAAAAAAATTGATCCCTAATACAAGTTTATAAAGGGAACTTTATTATTCTTGGATTATGATTCTAAAATCCACTAAAAAGATCTTGTCATGTGACTTTAAAAGGTATGACATGCATCATTAATGGTAACCATTCAATGTGGGTTTTTGTTCCCATCATAATGATCATAGGTATCCCTTTTAATTGGTGTAATCTCATCCTTACAACACCAACCACCTCATTGGATGGAGATACATTTCTGATTTCCCACCTATGCGGGTATTGTTTAACAAAACAAAAATTATGGAAGGATGAAGAACCTTTAATATATATAATCAGTCAAATTGATGAATGATATCAATAGATCACTTTAATGATAAGGGTAACCACCATTTTTATCAGTGAGGATGTCATAAATACTTCTTAAACCTATTAAATAGTTCTAGGATAGGCAATAAGTCCCCTTATGGGATGTAAAAACCTCTCAACGTCCTAAACTTGATGATTAATTTGAAGGATCAATAGTTCATCCTAACGATCCCATCCTTTTATAAAGTAGGTATGTTGAAAAATCAAGTCACTAGAACAAATGTATAGGAGGGTAGTGAAATATACATTAAATCCTTTACCCACAAATAATATGAATTCGTTTTTCATGATTACTTTTCAAACTAAATTGATTGGTTCATTTTTAGGTTTATTCCTTTCTCTATCTCCCATAACTTTTTAATGGAATCATCTCTCAATGCATTGATAATCATCAAGTTGAATTTCTAAGATAAGGGTAATGGAGGATCAAACTAGGATCTCATGAATCACTATCATGTGGTTACCAAGGGTGTCACTGTAGTCACGATGAATGTTTTTTATGCTCATTTATAATAAGATTTTTCCCCATTGTTTCCACATTGAATTGCATCAGAATTATATCAATGATGTGAAATAATATATACATTCACATCTATAGGGATGTGTATGATTCTATTCATTACACCACTATGAACAATGGTGAGAAACCTAAGTGTGCTATAATCCACCATCTTTATCACCATACAAATTTGGACCCAATCCATAAATTGGATTTTAAGGAAGTCATAGAAGATGTTAACACCCTAGAAAATTAAATAAGGGCATGAAAGAGGAGGGGTATCTATAAAATAGAATCTATCATATCCATGGAGTGGTCCAGTAATCATAGTCTTAGAACATATCCAACACTCACTAATATATCCTAATGGAAAATTGAGAACATTTTTAAGTAATCATCTATAAAAAATCTGAGATCATGTTGACATTTGTTTGATGGTGGTTTCAATAAACCATTTGTAGGAAAGAGCAGCCAAAAATAGCTTTTGTGGTCCTCCTTGAAGAACATGTCACCAATTACCCCTACAATAATGAAAATGAGAACCACATTAGTCCTACCCATTTTCAATCAATAATAAGAAATTGTAGAGTTTATCACTTGAATCTATATTTTAAAGGTTCTCCACTTAATAATATGAAAGCCATATATAGAGGCCCTCCCCATGAGAAAACATTATTTGATAATAATGGATGCCCTCTCTATTATTTCAATTAACGAATGTTATACCAATAGGTAAATGTTGAACAAGAAAAGGGTAACCCCCCTTATTAATTGAGAAGTATTTAGAAAAAAATAGGTCTCCTTGGTTATATCACTAGTACAAAAACAATTTTTAATGTCAACTTTTTTCACTTCGGTTTTTTAGAATGGACATAAAAATCTCTGAAAATTGATTTTTCATGTCAATTATTATATAACGGATGTAAAAAATACATTTTCAATGATTTTTCAGGTTGGTTATTATATAACTGATGGGAAAAATCAATGTACAACACTTTTCCACATCGATTATTAAATAACCGACATAAAAAATCCAATTCCATGAAAAGATATTAAAATTCTCGCTTATTTTCATGTCGTTTATTATAAAACCGATGTGAAAAATCAATATTCCTCACTTTTTCACATCATTTATTAAATAACTGATGTGAAAAATAAATTTTCGTGACTTTTTCACGTTGTTTATTTAATAACAGATGTTAAAAGGTATTTTTCACGTCGGTTATTTAATAAAAGACTTGAAAAAGTTTAAATACATGTAGTTAATTTCCCAAGATATAATTTTATAGGTCGCATAGATCAAATAGAGTTATGGATTAAATGTTATGGCTTTAAAAAGATGATCATATCTAAACAAAGTCTTAGGGAATGTCTACTTCGGAAGTCTATAACTTTTAATCCAGAACTCTGTTTGAGCTTCGTGACCTGTCAAATTAAACCTTGGAAATGAGCTATATGTTTGTAAACTTTTTTCATGTTAGTTATTAAATAACCGACATGAAAGATACCTTTTAATGTCGGTTATTAAATAACCGATGTGAAAAAGTCATGAAAATTATTTTTTCATGTTGGTTATTTCTTAACTGACATAAAAAATTGAAGAAGATTGATTTTTCACATCAGTTTTATATTAACTGACATGAAAAATAAGTGAAAATTTTAATATCTTTTCATGATGGTTATCATAAAACTGACGTGAAAGATAATTTTAATATCCCACAAATGCGAAATTTTAATTTTTTTACATCATGACATCAAAATTTCAAATTGTCACCTATAATTTCTAATACCTCATTTTCTCTTATCATATAAATTATATGGTTCCATTATACACATATCCTAATTTAATGATCATTTATTTCCACCATTATCATTCCCCCAACTCGACTCATTTAATCTTCAACATGAATCAATTATTTCTTCTTTCTACGATCTCATCAAGGTATATTATATCATTTATCCATGATTTATGGTTTTATGATTTTTTCTTAATTTATATTCCATTTATTGATCAATTCATTCAACCATCATCGTTCCACTGACTCAACTTGTTTGATCTTCCACGTGAATCCACTATTTCTTATTTCTGTGATCTCGTCAAGGTATTTGTAATTATTTTCCCACGATTTATATTTTTTATCATTAGTTTTCTTAATTGATATACTATTTAACAATTATTATTTTATTATAATTATTGATAATGATTTATTTCATGGTAAAACAACAAATCCTCCTACGGATTCAAAAATTTATTCTAAGATGAAGCTACAGTTGGCTCATTCAATATTTCTGTGAAAAATATCAAACTTCTGATGGACATAAATTTTGATATGTAACTCTTTTTGATCTCTAAAGCCTTTCAAATAAAATAATAGGAAATTATCCCCAAGATGGTAATATTTTTTTCATCATTTATTTAAAAACAGACGTTAAAAATGACTTTTCTCATCGGTTTTTTCAAAAAACGACGTAAAAATGGCATTTTAACGCCATTTACAGAAGGTCTTTCACGTCGGTTTTTTAAAAAATGACATTAAAAACATAAAAACCAATTTTTAATGTCCAATATTAAATAACTGACATAAAAAATAATATTTTTAATGTCACTCGCAATAATGTCACCTAAAAACCGACGTGAAAAAGAAAAAAACTGACGTAAAAAAAAAGGTTTTTGTACTAGTGTATTCACATAGTTACTGTCACAGATGTCATCTCCATGATGAAAATAAATAAATCAGTACCAATTTAGTTCCACCATATGGTGATCATGAAAATATACCTAAAAGTTCTACCCAAGGGATATTTGTTAGATGACTTAAATAAGAAAAAATATATCACTGGAGTGGAGATCCTCCCATTCAAATCAATCGATTAACTAGTAACCACAAAGTCCATCCCAGTGGTTATCATGTGTATAAGAGAAATTCAGTTCCTCAAGGAGATAATGTATCCAAAATCGAAAATAATGGAGGTCTTCTTTATGGTTCCCATTATGAAGTCCATCCCAAAAATGATATGACTTCTCATTATGATCATACTTTTATTATAACAATTGGCCTATTTGAGCCCTCATAACAAGAGGAATTTTTAAATCATAATTTAGTTGAATTAATAACTCCACCATCAATTACTGGTGTTATTTCCCAACTAATGGGAATGATGAGGAAATTAGTATCATCAGTGCCTCCCTTAGAACATGAAACCCTGGATACATCTAAGGATATTCTCAAAAATCTGGTTCTATTTACTGAAATAGTGGTAAAATTACTTTTATTATTAGATATATTCAATGAACCACACACAAAATATAAGTAAATAAATAACATTATATGGAGAGAGATGTAAAGGGATATAATTTTAGTCATGATTTCTTCAACTGACACTTCCCATTATGAAATATCAAAAGAATTCAAAGATTGTTTCACACTTTATTTTCTTATCATCCTATGGGATACTCAATATCACCTAAAATATTGGAACTTTACCTATGATAAATACCCAAATTATATTTCAGTGTTAGATAAAAAATTATTCCATATTAATTTATCTTCTATTTTTATCGTTCAAAATCCAAAATTGGGAAATTAGTGTCAGTTCCTCCAATAATCCTGCCTCAATAAATTATATGATATCCACCTAATTATTCAATACATAATTTTTAATTCACATGTATATGTATGAGTTAGATATATATATATTTAAACTTCAATTTCCCCATGGGCTAGAAAAGTCCCTTAGAAACTTTTTCTTATGATGTCACAATCTCAAGCCATGTCTTGATTCTTGGGTCTGTATATTTTAGATGTGTAGTATAATTTAATCCTATAACTCAAGGATTAAAAAATATAAGAATTCAATTGGATTGTTCCACTCAAACACATTTTCAAAGATCTATTCAAAAGGTGAAAAAGATAGATACCATGTGAAAAGATAAAATCATGAAATTTGAATCACTTTTGATAGCTAGTACCTATCTTCCATATTATAAACTAATATTGTGTACATATTATACTAGAATATAATCTATAAATATGAAGAGAGATATGAAAAAATCTATAGCAGTAGCACATGGAAACTCCACCCCTTGGGGCTAAGAAATTTTTACCTCCATCACCCCCTTGGAGCCATTAAAAATGGATAGGGGTAGCCATAATCATAACAGAATATAAGAAATCATAACTCATAGTGATGGGGGTGTTTTTACCTCCATATCCTCTATGAAATTAAGTTTTCTCTAGACTAGGATAATCATTATAAGAATTATTACATCAATTAAATATAACATCATTTTTTGGACTCATCGTCACCAATCATATCATGTTTAATTAAAATTATGGCAGATTAAATTAGGATCTTTTTCCTTGAAATATAACGATCAAGGATTTTTAAAAATCAATATATCATATTTTTATATGAATATTTAATACATTACATAAACTCATGGTTGAGGACCGTAATAGTTCCATTCATTTGGAGACTATAAAAAAATATTATTATTACATGAGTGATCCTAAATATTTCCCATGATGATATTATAACATATTAATCCTCTTAGGAATACACCAACTAAACCATTACTAATAACATTGGGATGGAGACAAAAGAATGGGTGAGCTTAGATACTCACTAGGGGAAGAAATATTAGATATCAATCTAAGATCGTATAAAAGAATAAGATAATAATAAGGGTATGTGATCAGGAAAATAACTTACAAGGTTCATACCCAACCTTTCACAGATTGTAAACCTGATTCATGGAATAAAACATAGTTATTTAAAAAAACATGGCCCATAAGAGGATAAATCATCATAAATCAACCATGAACCATAATCTCAGGTCCTAAAAGTGTGGAACCATCATAAATATAAAAAAATAAAATTTAATAGTTAATTACCAATATCATATACATAGTGAACCAGGAATCATCACACGTTTCACATTGTGGATCATGATTCACATGATTCCCATAGTGGGTTAGGAGTCACCTATTTCCCATTATGGTTAAAACCAATTGGATTATTTCCCTTCATTATCTAATAATATATAATGATTTAACCAATATATTAGAGGGAGATATATATCCCAACAATCTCATAATGAAAAACGATCTTATGTCTTCCACAATATCATAAAATTGTGATCATATCCTGAAATAATAACTCGTATGAGGAAAACAAGTTTCACAAACATTTCATTAATTAACTAATGTATAACCCATGAAAATTAAAGGTCTTGTAAACATCTTTTCAAAATTAACATTAACCCTCTAGAGAAACAATAAGGAATCTATAATCAAATCCTATCCATTTTAAATAATTTTTAATATCAATGTGAGTCATCTTAGATGGAAAATGATTTTGAAAAATCTCTTGGATCATCTATTTAGGAAAATATCCTTTCTAATTTAAAAATAACTAAAAATTCGTAAAACAATTTTGATATATTTTTATTTGAAAATATAAATTCAAAAATATAAAATAATATTTAGAATAATGGTTTTTCATGATGGCATAAAATAATATTCGTGACATAAACTTTAAAACAATGATTCATTTCAAGGAAATTCAAAAATAAAAATAGGCCTTGTTTATCAAATGAAATAAGGACTCCTTTTATAAAACCTTGTAAAACATAAAACATTGAAATTAATTTCATTAATATATAATTTGTATAAATATAAAACAACTTTAAATTTTTTAGAGAAAATGGATATGGAAGAAGAAAGGATTTTCGACTAATAGAGACATAAATACAAATTTTCACAATTATTTCTTGAACGCATGAATAAATTAAGAGAAAAAATGAACAAAAAACATGTATTCTATTGAAATAAATATATCAACGTAAAATAAAGTGTTTCTTGATATATGAATCATAATAGTTCATCCTCTGGATCATGAACATAAATCATCTGGATAAATGATCTGATTGTATCATGAAAATATTTCCACTATGGTAACTTTGAATCATAATCCCCAATAAATAATAACTATAAATGAAACATATAATATCATAATAATAAATAAATTAATTATATTACAAGTCATAGGGGATGTATATACACCTCATGAAATAAGATAGGTGTGTAATACAACTTTTGACTCAACAAAGGCATATTGAGAAAAAAATTTGTTATGAAATGTCACTACTTCTTTTGTACCCATTTAAATATCCTTTATAATAAAGATAAGTTTATTATAAATATATTACAATACCAATACCATATTTATCATACCATATAATATTTATTTATGAATTTTAATGTAAGGGAACAACCCCATTTTCCCGGATCAGGTGCCTTATTTTATTAAATTGGCGTATAAACAAGGAATATACATCCCAAAGGACCGAATGGTTTTGCAGCTTTGGAAGAAAGATACATACATAAGTTCATTATTACAACTTGAAAATAAATACAACATATATGTTTTATTTGGAACATTCACATTTATAAGTTTAGCCCGGAAGGTCATTCATAATAAACTTCTTCAGGTCATAAGAAAAGGAATCATAAGAAAGGTGTGAGCACAAATGCTTTATAACAGTAATCAATATAAGAGAAGATATTATAAAAATAAACATTAGGCATGGGGAATAAATAAAATCACATTCCTTTAAAAATAAATATGAATACATTATAAGAACTGAAGAAATAATTGCATAATAAAATGTAATCATGGGTATTACACAAGTCGAATAACCACATGAAATATCATTACTATTTTCTTAATGAGGTAATTCTTAATGAGGAATATCATAACCATACCATCAAGGCCTTGGGCCCAGTCCAAAAATATCCATTTTTTCAAGGCCTCGTGCAAAGACCATAGTTTTTCTCATGAGACCTACCGATGCACTAAGAGGCTTTTGCAGGCCCCAACCAACACTTAATAATTTCAATGCATTCCTCATATTAACAAGTATGAAAAAAAACAACATATACATTCATATTGGAACTAATATATGAAATTTAAATAAATTTCATGAAACATTAAGCATAAACACTAACCATTCGGAGTAAATTTGTGATTGGTTTTAAGATAGCACATCCACAATAAAAATAATCATAAACCATTAAATTAAATATGGTATATGATATAGTAAAATATTAATCTAAATAATATATATGAACCAACAATAGTGTTGAAATATATGAAGATACTGGTATAAAATCATCGAGTAGTTTTTGAGATAAATACTCTTTTACATCGAAAAGAAGAGTTCTTTTAGAAAAATATTTTAAAAAAATAGAAGTGAATTAATAAATTATGTTCATAAAAAAATATGAGATTTTATAATGACAATGGTTTCCAAAAATAGAATATAGATTTCCCATGAAAATAGGTAAGAATTTGAGAAATTCCCTTAAATCAAGCTTGTATTACAATAATAATTTTTGAAAGATCCTTTTTTAAACATATAACTCCCCATAAATGAATATATGATTCTTTTTTTCATGCATATATAGAAAATTATCTTATAATATTTGAGGATTAAATAAGAATATGTAATTTCCTATAATTTTTGTGTAAATTTTTTATTTATATGTAATTATTTAAATACCAAGAACTGAAACGATGTGTGATTTCGAGGCCTAGAGTGCTCCGAATGATCCATATACAAATGTAATGCTTTAAACAGTGCTCATGAGTAGTATTCTTGAAAAGGTTGAATAACTCATAAATTGGTTCTTGATTCAGAAATCTAAGGGCATCATTGTGTTCAAGATAACGGTTTCACCCTAGGGTTGATTTTAGATTAGTCAGCACGTGCTTCAAGTGAGAAACCCAAAAATGGCATAAACATAAATAAAATAATTAAATAAAATTATTATATTTTTCAAAAGATTATAACTCATGAATGGTGACTCATATTAAAATTATCAGACCACCACTGAACTCAGGAGGGTATGATTTCCTTAGTCAAATTCTCATATTCACCGGCGCGTGCCAGTAATGGAAGTTAGATATTTCCCATAAATAAAATAATTAACAATAATTTTATTGTAAAATCATTATAACTCTCAAAAGGTAACCCATATTGAAAATATTAGAGTACCATTGAGCTTGAGGGGGCATGTTCCCCTTAGGCAGAGCCTAACAGTGACCTCCACAGGTCGACGGTGAAAGTTAATTTTTGAAATTTTTAGGTTCATTTAAATAAACGTGTGAGTGGGTTTCTCTATATTTTCAACTATTACTCAGACAGAAAATATGAAAGGAATTTTTGAAAATTGAACTCTAGTATTCACTTACAAAGGACTAAACATCAACTGTCAAATGTTGGATATAAAAGTTAATTTTCAGACTTTTCAGAAAACTAATAAAATAGCTTTAAAATTTTATTCTATTTTATTTTTCTTACAGTTTAGTGGTGGATGGTGGCACTGCAGTGTGGCGATAAGGAACATTAATCAAGGATCATTAGTGTCTCATTGTTTAATTATAACAAATATTTTGTTTCATAAATGAAATAGTGTAACGACACAACATCACAATGTAACAGAAATGTTGTGACATGTTCCCTTTTTCATCAGTTAGCACGTTGGAGAGTGGTAAAATGTTGGGGATTCTCCGAAAAACCTATGGTGTAATTCCTCTCTAATAAGGAACAAAAATGATGGTGGGAAAGATTCAATATGAAAAGAATGATGGAGAATGCTAAAAAAGTCAGGAAGTGACAATCGCCAACGAATCTTGAACCCCCATGAACAGAATGCTTCGGCAGCGGACGTCAAAGAAAAGTAGGATGTTTGTTTTGATTCATGATTTCCTTATTCTTATTCTAAATGATGAACGTGAATTAATCGATGAATAGGTTAATCCGCAGATCATTCATTGTTGTGGGAGCGTGATTTCTTTTGGGATTTCTCTATCCGAGATTAAATTATCACCTGTATTGATTGACCTATAATCTGCGGACCTCCACATGTTTTTAAACATCTAGCATGGAGGGCGCAGGCCAACACGAACAAGGACAGATCCCCTCTACAAGTTCTTTATTCATTTATGAATTCTTGAAATGGAATCATAGTGAGTTTGAGGCCATCGTAGTGAAGGTGGAATTCTTACAATCCCGTAGTCACAGACTAATCAAGAGACGGACCATTGTAGAAACTCTGGTGGCTTGTTGAAGGAATCTTCGAAGTGCCAGCACCGACAGTGGAAGTGGTTATGGTAAAAGGGAGGCAGTGATCATGTTGGTCTGGCTTGGTAGTAGGTGGCCATGAACGGATGGTCGTGGAAGCACGGGGGAACTACGTCTCATGTCAAAGCCGCCCGGGAAACCTGGAAAGCTGCGGTCGCTTGACCACAGCGGAGGGGATGTCGTGGCCCATTTGTCGTGGTAGATGATGGATGTGGTGCTAGGAGAGGGCCACATAGGAGGAGCGGGTCTCCCCTTTCGGGATACAGCAACGGCTGCCACGTCCTAGGTACATGCCATCGGTCCGCCTTGGGTGGACCAGGCCTCTTCCGGCAGGCCACTCCCTAGCTAGAGGGCCGAGATGGACCCACGCTGAACAGTCGGACCCATACCCTTTGGGCCAAGCCGGATGAGACTGGGTCACCAGGTATCCTGGCAGGCTGGACCACCAAATTAACTAGGCTAGTTCCTATAAGGCCCATTGGGCTTGGTCCATTGGCTAGGCTAGACCGGACTGACACAAACCCGAACCGGGTCTGGTTGAGTTAGTCGAATTAAACTTGATTATGTGGGACCCCCGGTCTGGGTTGGTCAGGGGGTCCAACCGGGTCGGACCAAGCCTAGATGAAACCGGACCGTATATACTAAAAATATCAATAACTCACAGACTGGGTGTTCGATTGATATGCCGTGTGTGGAATGAGGACCCTTTGGATTAGATGGTACTTATGAGATACTATAAGATATTTTTGGCGAGGTTGGCGAATGACCAGGTTAGATCGAACTCGAATCCAACTGTACCATTTTTACTAAATACCCATATCTTACAGACGGGCATCTGTTTGACATGTCTTCTGTTGTGTTGGAACCATTACGATGAGACAGTCTATTAGGTTATTCTTTGTATGACTTATTTGTGTTTGAGGTATTACCAATGGATCGAGTAGCAGTCATGTGGATCATTAGTGGCCCAGAAGATGAGCAGCAGTCGTGTGAATCCTTAGTGGCCTGACATACGAGTAGTAGCCAGGTGGATCCTTAGTCACCTGACAAACTATAATTATCCATGTTGATCCTTACTATACCGACTGATGAGAAGCAACCATGTGGATCCTTAGTGTCTCCATAGACAAGTAGTCACCGTGTCGATCCTTTTTGTCCCGGAAGGTGAGCGTTGATTTATCTAGGATGACTCCCTCAATAGTATGAAATATTCATCACTATAGCCGATGAAACTTCTCTCTATACTTTATATTTAACCTAGTGTGAGTTTTCTATACATTGTCATCTTACTTTGTGGTATTTCTCCTTACTGGACAAGGGTCCCCTACGGAGTACTATGTTATTCACCCTTGCATGAGGTTCACCTATATATGTTCTGTCTTGTGCAGATGATGGATGTATCAATGGTGGACTTGGTGGTGTAGGACCAGGAATATCCTAGTGAGATCTGGCAGACATGGAATACTCCCATAGCATTTAGTAGCCACCCTACTGTTATAATTAGGTGGGGTTCTCAGCATCGAGCTGGTTCAAAGTTTTTACTTGTACTCTTCAGTTTGAAGTTGTATTTTTTTGTTAGTAATGTGGACCATTTAACCTTTTGATTTACTTGTATTCAGTGGTTATTCTTCAGTGGAATTCTTGTGCTTCTTCTAGTTTTAGGTTGTAGTTGTGTGCATGCTTGTACAGGTACTCAAGAAATTTCTACCCAATTTTAGGTTGACACCTTCAGCGCTAGTCGCTAGTCGCCAACCCCTGGCCTTTAGGAGGTGGGCTTGGGGGAGTCACGGTGCAGGCCCCGAGGGATGGTTCATGATAGAATAAATATGAATTTATTTTAGTTAAGTAGAGAATAATAATAACTTGAATGAAAGTGGAGGTTCGGGTTGAAAACCCTAAACTTAAGTCCGAATGTGTTTCGCTATTAAACATAATGTCCTAGAATATGAAATTAGACTTATTAATAACATAACTTAGAACATATCACACTTGTATTCAGTTTATCATTATTTTATCAAGTTCATTTTTTACCTCATTGATAAGTTAGAAGATTGAATTTCGGCATTCTGGATTGTTTGTTTCCATGGTTTCCATGGTTGGTATATTTGTATATGAGTATGGATGTTCATGTGGAAAAGTCAATATTTTCCAAAGTTGAAATTATATATTATTTATAAAAATTTAAATTTTTAATGGTTATATATAGCATTTGGTTACATGGTATGAGGATGAATCATATGATGAAATATTAATGATAATCAGTTTAGCAGTATTTGGATTATTATGAATTTGTTATGTCATATGAATTAATACTATGTAGATATACTAGTTATTGAATATTATGTAAGTTATAATACATATATTATAGTCTAGTTCAACCAAAAAAATGGTTCCATGACAAGTAATATAGGAGAAATTGAAGAATGAAACTTCGTCATCCTCGAAGGTTGTAAATTGGAACCCCATGGAAGATGATTTCATTTAAAAGAGAGAGAGAGAGTAAGAATATTGATAATGGGTTTTACATTAACATGGTATAATTATAGTATATATATGATACTAGAGTTATAAGTATCAATTGGACATAGAATGTTATGAGGGAAAAAGAAAATATGATAAATTGAAATGAAACTAAATGAAGAAGAATGAATCCTTACCTATTGAAATAACCTCCTTGAAAACCACCTTAAGGGAAGAGGTTTCAGTATTTTGGAAAGATGAAG
Source organism: Viscum album (assembly GCA_963277665.1). NCBI lineage: Eukaryota > Viridiplantae > Streptophyta > Magnoliopsida > Santalales > Viscaceae > Viscum > Viscum album. The sequence goes on from OY728132.1 coordinate 696,622,613, forward strand.
AGCTCCTTGATGTGGGTAATTACTAGGGAAGGGATTTGGGTAGAAAATCGTGGAGCTTCAAGGATTATAGGAAAGAATATAAGAGGGCATGGGGGGGTTATAGTGGAGGAGATGAGGGTTTTCCCATTAATTTACTCTTTATTTAATTATTTCCCTCAAGACAAACAATTGTGCGGATTAATGGGACCTATAATAGTAATAAGTGCATGTGAGTTTGAAACTAGAAATCTTACATCAGTCTTATATCACTTATGAAACAATAAATCATGTATTTAGCATTTATCGTAAATTATCATGTTTTACTATTCACTAAAAGCTCAATTATTTTAGAGAAATCCCTTAAATTCTCCCCAAACATTTTTTGATGTGTAGAAATAGAATATGAAATCTATTTTATAAAAATTAATTTTATAAATATTTTTAATTGATTTAAAAAATCATAATTTATTCAAAAAAACAACTTTACAACTATAACTCGTTATATAACACCTTGAGATGTTAATCAAGTACCATAAAATTATCTTATAACCACAATACAATACAGTAACAATTTTTGATTAAATTATCTGAAAATAAATTTCCATTTTAAATTATTAAATTAATTATAAAATTTTAATTAAAATATTTATGACATACTAAATTACAAATACTTACACTATGATCATTTTTTCACTTATAAGGTTTTTAAATAGTATTTATAAATCATGGGTTGTGTTTATATTTTTTGGCCAATAAGTTGTTCATTACTATTCAAAATTGTATGTTACTAGTCATAAAGATTTGTTATTATTCATAAAATATTAAATTTGTCTTATCAGACTCTAAATATTATACTGAACACAACTTTGTTTGTGAGTTTCTCGAATTTCAAATCACAGAGGTGGTAAAATTAAGTTATAATAAAAAGTTTATAACAAAGTGGTGTTTTGTAGAGACTTAGTGTTTCATGCATTCAATATTAAATTTATTTTCAAAAACATGGGGTTTTACATTATCCCCTACATACAAAAAAAACATTGATGTTTCCAGAATGTTACCTCACAAAACGATTTGGGTAGTTCTTCATCATAAGCTCTAAAGGCTACCATGTTTCCTCTTACATTTTATAATTTTTTCCAAAGTATCTTTACCAGTCTAGTCGTCTAATTCCTAAATAGTTTGTTATTTAGAGTCTTGAATCTTGATAGGCTCCTCAAATTAAGATAGATCTCATTCCAATTCTATACCTTCAGAAGTGATTACATGTGTTCGGTTTGGTATCTACTTTCTTAGTAATGAGACATGGAAGAAATTGTGTTCTTTATATAGGCTAGGTGGAATATCCAAACAATATGAAACAACTCCAATTATCTCCAAAATTTCAAAAGGGCCTATGTACCTAGGGAATAGTTTTCCTTTCTTCCCACATCTTATAACACCCTTCCATGGAGATACATTCAAGAAAACCTGATCTCCCACTTGAAACTCCAAATCCTTCTGTCAATTATCAGCATAGCTTTTTTTTTCTTCTTTGATATGTGTGGCCTTGAATAATCTTTACCTTCACTGTTGTTTCAACCACAAGATCTAGTCCCACACGCTTTCTTTCTCCTACTTCTTCACAACACATTAGTGTATGACATCTCTTTATGTACAATAGTTCATATGGTTCCATTTGAATACAGTATTTGAAACTATTATTGTAGTAAAAATCCACTAAAGGTAAATATTGATCCCACATACCTTGAAAGTCAAGTGAACATAATCTCCACTTGTCTTCTAAGGATTGGATCATACTCTCTAATTTCCTGTCAGTTTATGGGTGATAATAAGTACTCAAAAAAAGATAATTATCCAAAGAATTATAAAGAATTTTCTATTAATTTGATGTTAATTGATGATCACGATCAAACACTATTGAAAGAGGCACTCCATAAAGTCATAAAACTTTATTGATATAGAGTCGTGCAAGACCCTCTAGTTGAAAATCTTAACACATAGTGAGGAAATGTGCAGATTGTGTATGTTGACCAACAATTACCCATGTCACATAATTATTTCATGGAGTTTCAAGTAATCCAGTGACAAAATCCACGGTGAAGTCATCCCAATTCCATGTAGGAATAGGTAGAAGTTACACAACTCATCTAGGATGTTTTCGTTCAGCCTTCACTTGTTGAAATACTAGATAAATCCCTTTTCAACTTGGGTATAGAGGGAACACGTAGCCTATTCCCAAATTTTAGAATTCCATCTTCACATATGAAGCCTTCCAACTTCCTATCTTTAATAGTATTAATTTTCTATTGAATCTTCTCATCATCAAGATGATAGATTTTAAAATTTTATAATAATGATGTTTAGGAAACCAATTATAAATTATCGATGTTTTTCCTTCATTGATAATTCCAATGACCATCCTTATTAGATCCATGAACACTAGATCTCTTTCAATCCTCATTTTGTTTAAAACCCAATTATATTTCCCTCTCTATCTATCAAATACATTATTTTATATTCTTGGTTGGTAGTGTATAGAACAATCATAGTTCTTGATTAGTTCAAGCCTTCTCATTTGTCTCATGTTGAGTTTTTTCTGAGAAGATATATTTCAAACTCTTATGATCCATATATATCTCACATTTTTCACCATAGATATAATGCCTCCATATCTTCAAATAAAAGATTATAGCTACTAACTTAATATCATTAGTAGGATAGTTTTCTTCAGGAATTTCTATCTTCCTTGATGCATAGGTAATAACCCTATCATTCGGCATAATGAAACAACCATGTCTGTTCTTCGATGCATCACTATAGTTCACAAACCCAAAATTATCTGATTGTAGAGTCAGGATCATACAATTCCCTAAATTACTCTTTAATTCCTCAAAAAAGTCCTCACATTATTTTCTCTGTATGAACCTAACCTTTTTATAAGTAATCTTGATCATTGTGTTGCCTATATAGGCAATGTTCTAAATGGAACACCGACAATAACCTACAAAACCAATAAAACTATGTACCTCAGTTATGTTCGTTGGAGTAGGCCATTGTTCACAACCATTGACTTCATAGGATCAACACATATTCTGTCCTTAGAGACAATGTGGCCAAGAAATAAAACCAATTTAAGCCACAATTAACAGTTTCTAATCTTCCCATGTAATTCAATTTCTCTAAGAATCATTAGAATAGTGATCAAGTTATTTTCATGATATTTATATATTTTGGATTATACCAAGATATCATCAATAAATACCACCAAAAAATCATCAAGATATTCCTTGAAAAAGTTATTCATTAGATCCATGAAAAAATAAGGTGAATTAGTCAGTCTAAATGGAATTACTATAAACTTGTAATGCCAATACCTGGTTCATAATTTTGTTTTTTGGAATGTCTTCTTTCCCCACAAGAAAATGATGATATCCATATCAAAGGTCAATCTTTTAGAAATATTGGGATCCATGAAGTTGATCAAATAAATGATCTATGTGAGGTAAGGGATACTTGTTCTTTATTATTATATCATTGACCTCCCTATAGTAAATGCACAACCTCATAGATCCATCTGTCTTCTTGATGAACAGAATTGGGGCTCCCCTTGGAGAGACACTAGGGTGAATAAATCCATTATCACTAAATTACCCTAGCCAGTTATTCAATTATATTAATTACACATTGTTCATTCTATAAGGATTCTTTTATATAGGACTTGAACTAGGAATTAAATCAATAGATAATTCAACTTCCCACTCTGAAGGATGACCAGGTAAATCTTCTAGAACCACATCAACATATTATTTCACAATAGGTAGGTCCTATTTTTGAACATTCTTTTCATCACCCATATTTATTAATTCTATTCCTCCCTAATAATTGAATTCAGTAATGAAACTAGTGGAGGATCTAGATGTAAATCATATGGTGATGTTTTTTCCTAGAAGATAGGGATTCCACATCATCCTATAAAATTATAACCTCCTCCTTCTTGTAATAATTTTTCACATTATGGTTCAAAATCCAATAGACATTGAGTATTATATCAAAGTTAATCATGTGTATGAAAATAAAATCAAATGATAAAGCACATTTATATGCCATAATGGGGAATTCCTGGCACAATTTTGTTGTAATGATACTTCCTTTAGGATTTTTGACTGACAACTCCCTTATTAAATCAAATTGGAAATGTCTAATTTTCTTGGAAAATTGGGAAGATATGAAAAAATGTGATGATACATAATCAAATAATGCATTGGCTATGTTCGAGGAAATGGTTAAATTACATGCCAAAAAATTGTTAGGAACTATAACCTCCTCATTTGTGACCACATAATATTGGTCTTTCTCCCTTGGCCTTCTTTGGGGAATGTTTCCCTAACTCTTAAGACATTTATGTGCATAATTTCCCATCTCCCTGCAACTTTATAATTGATCCTTAGTAGCCTCTTTCGTCCCTTAAAATCCTATGATAGGTGGACTTTTTATCCATACTTTTAACCGACTCCCATTCCCTTCAGGAATGATATAGGGTGTTTCTTACCATAATTAATACAGTATGGAAGTTCAAATATTCTATTATTCCCCATTTCCATATTTCCTTGTCCAAAGTTTTTAGCAGCCCTATTCTTCTCTTTAGTTCCTTTAAATACATAAGACTTATAATATTATTTTTCCATCTTGATCACACTTCATACTATAAATTCATATGATAAGAAACTTTTGGAGACTAGATCCCTTCATAATAATGGTTTTAAACCATCAAAGAATCTATCAATATTTCTCCATAGATTACGTATGTAGTCTGCAACATTCCTTTCTAGCCTTTTAAATTTGTGTTCATACTTGGGAACTTTTTGCGACCCCCATCTGCCTCAGATTAAATAATTTCCTTTCTATATCCGCTTGTTATTCGTAAGGAAAATATTTTTCTAGGAATATTTTCTTGAAATACCTCCATTCCATCTCATCAATTTCTTCCTAATCCTTTTTGTTTTGGATAAATAACCACCACTGATCCACATCTCTCGATAGATGATAAACTTCCATGAAAACCTTCTCTATTTCATTACATCCAAAGTAATAAATAAATTCTCTAGGGAAGTTATCAACCACATACCTAAAAATGGGTTTGTAGTCCCATTGAATGATGGAGGATGATGTCTTATAATGCGATCCAACATAGCTCCCCCACATTATGGATCTGGATGCTCCATACTGGTAAGTTTATTATTTATAACCTAAGTCGTCTTTCCCAATAGAGTTATAAGTTTCATAGCCCTAGTAATAGCACCTGATCCAACATCATTATCTTGCATCGAAGGAAAATCCCTACACGGGATACGGGCATTCATATGGTTTCCATTCCTTTCACTAGGCACCATTTCAAAATAATAGAATATACTATATTAGGTTATGAATCATATTGTATAATCTCAATATAGAGAAACACTAAGCATAAATTTAAATTATATAAAGAGGTAATCTCATAATCATAAACATGGTTTATTTGAGGAAAATTTTACATTTAAATCCTTTATAATGGCTTGTAATAAAATTGTGAATTTTCTTAAGCATATCAACAGGGAGTGTCAATATAGGTCTACAATAAGGGTCATTATCATGTACCTGGATACACCAGGTTAAGCCTAAAACTCATTTCCAGAGTTTTTACTCCTAGGTACATCTGGTCCAGAACCATATCCACTTGTAGTATCCCAAAAATTATGTATTTTCATTAAGGATCCACATAATCTATTCCTTATAGAAAATTCCCGAATGTTCATTTCATTTTTATCCTCAAAGACTGTCTTAGGGGTTTGTTCCCTAATATAAATTTTATAATTCTACTTTCTAGGTTTTCTACTGAATGTTTTTTATACCAACTATAAAGACTAGACCCTAGTTGCCCATAGTCGGTACCTTATTTTATTACACTAGCATAAAAACAAAGAATATGAATCCTGAAGGACTGAGTAGTTTAAATGATTTGTAAAAAAGATACATACACAAGTTCATAATTAATAATTGAAAATAAAGACAACATATAAATTTTGTTTTGACCATCCACAACTATAAGTTTATCCCTGTAGGTCATTTATAACAAACATATTCATATCCTAAGAAAATGATACATAAGAAAGGGATGAGCTCAAATTATTAGTAATGTTAAGGAATAAAACATAAGATATCATATACATAAACATTATTCATGATGAATAACTAAAAACACATACCTTTAAAAATAGTCTTGACCACAATATGGAAGAAATAAGAGCTGAATAAATAATACCATAATAAAACATAATCATGGGTGTTCTACATGAAAAATAACCACATGAACTATAAATAATATTTTCATAATTAGGGAATGAATAATGTGGGACATCATAACCATACCTTCATGTCATCGTTCCAAGACCATAAATATCAATTTTTTCAAGGCCTTGTGCCAAGACCATAATTTCTCTCAGGAGATGTACTGATGCACTAAGGAGCTATAACAGGCCCCACCAAACACTTTTTATGACTACTTATTTCCTAATATGGATTAGGATAAACAAGAACAACATATACATTCATATATAAATGAATATATGAAATGTAAATAACTTTCCCCAAAAATTAAGCATAAACCCTAACCATTAAGAGTGAATTGGTGAATGGTTTTAAGATAGCACATCCACAGTCAAAATAAACATAAAAAACCCAATTAAATATGGAAGATGATATCATAAAACATTAATCCCAATAATTCAAAATAACTAATATTATTTTTGAAAGAAATGAAGATACTCTTATATAATTATCGAGTAATTCTTCAAATCAATACTCTTTTACTTTGAAAAGAAGAGTTATTTTGGAAACATATATGTATAAAACCATAAGTGTAGTAGGATATTATTTTCAAAATATAATTATATATTATATAAAAATAATTTTTTCCAAAAAATATATTATATAATTCCCTTGAAAATAGGTAAGACTTTGAGAAATTCTCTTGAATCAGGCTTGTATTGCAGGATGAATTTTTGAAAGATCATTTTAAAACATTTAACTCCCAATAAATGAAAGTAGGATTATTTTTTTTACACATATATAGATAATTATCACAAAATATATGAGGATTATATATGAATAAATAAGAATTTAATTGAGGCAAGTAGAGAATAATACTTACCCAAATAAAAGAGGAGGTTCGGGTAGAATACTTGTACCTGAAGTCCGAATGTGTTCTGCTCTTGAACATAAGGTCCTAGAATATGAAATTAGACTTGTTAAAATCATAATTAAGATCTCATTACACATTTAATAAGTTTATAATAATTTTATTATGTTCATTTATGTCCTTATTGATAAGATATATGATGGAATTCTATAGTTTCAGAGTGTTCGTTTCCTTGGTTTTCATGGTTGGTATATTTGTATATGAGTATGGATGTTCATGTGAAAAGGATGTAATTATAAATATTTGAATTTATATATTATTTATGAACATATAAATTTGTTATGGTTATATATATAATTTGGTTACAGGGTAAGAGTATGAATCATTGGATTAAATATTAATGATAATCACTTAGAATATTTAGCGGTATTTGGATTATTATGAACTAGTTTTGTAATATAAATTAATAATACGTACATATACTGGTTTTTGAACCATAAGTAAGTTATAATAAATATATTATTGTTTGGTTCAACAATAAAAATTGTTTCATGACTAGTAATATAGTATAATTCTATTAACAAAATTTCATCGTCCGCAAAGGTTGTAAATTGGAACCTCATGGGCGATGATTTCATTTAAAAGAGAGAGAGAGAGAGAAAGAATATTGATAATGGTTATTAAATTAGCATGGTATAATTATAGTATATAGATGATAAATTATTTATATGTATCAATTTTATATAGAAGTTTAGGATAGAATAAGAAAATAAGATAAACTGAAATGAAACTAAATGAAAAAGAAAGATGCTTTACCTCTGGAAATAACCTCCTTGTGAACAACCTTATGGGAATGATTTCTTGTCTTTTGGAAAGACCAAGATCTATTGGACATGGGGAGTGACTAGGTAAGGGTATTTAGGAAGATATTTGAGGATCTTAAAGGCTTATAGGAGTGAATAGAAGAGGTAGTAGTGGGGTTATAGTGGAGGAGAGGAGGGGTTTCCCATTATTTTACTCTTTATGTTATTATTTCCCTCACAAAGACCAATAGATTTGATTAATGTGACACATAATAGTAATAAGTTCATGTGAGTTTAAAACTATTTATATTACATCATCCTGACATCACTTATGACCCAATAAGTCATGTATTTATCATTTTTCACAAATTATCATATTTACTATTCACCCAAAATTCAATTATTTTAGACAAACATAAAAAATTCACCCCAACTATTTTTCAGCATGGAGAATTAAAAAATAAAATACATTTCTTGAAAATAATTTTATAAATGATTTTATTTCAATTTTTAAATAAAATTATAATTTATTCAAAAAAACAATTTTAAAACTATAACTCATTTTATAAGACCTTGAGATATTAATCAAGGTCCCATAAAATTATCATATTACTATAAAACAATAAAGTGAAAAATTATGATTAAATTTTATAAAAATAGATTTCTATTATAATTTATTAAATTTATTATAAAATATTAATTAAAATATTTATGACATAAAAAAATACCAATACTTATACTATGGTCGTTTTTTCACTTATAATATGTCTAAAATGTATTTATAGATTCATGGGTGAAGTTTCTATTTTTTGGAAGATTTACTATTAATTACTATTCATAAAGGTATGTTATTATTAATATGGGTATGCTACTATTTATCAAAAATTATGTTTGTCTAACCAGACTCTAAATATCTTACAGAACACAACCGTGTATGTTAGTTTCTCAAAATTCAAATCACAGAGGTGGTAAAATTATATTTTAATTACTATGTTATAACAAAGTGGTGTTTTTAAGAGACTTACTATTTCATTAATTCAATATTTAATTTATTTGAAAAATATTGGGGTGTTACAATTCATTTCCAATTTATTGACAACTACTTGATAAAATTATGTTTTGGGTACTAACTGCTTCATTTTTCACGTATGTTTTGGTTTGGTATATTCAATCCTCTTAACTATATAATTGTTACATAATATCCCTAATTATAACTATAATATAAATATAAAATATATTCATTATAAATTTATTTAGATTAATCTATAATGTTTTGATATAGAAAATTAAATACGCTATTCATAGAGATGGAATGTCGTACATACACATGAATTCTGATTCCTTTTTCTCGACTAATGAAATGAAATAAATGTAAATAATATATTGCCCATATTTTTTTTAATATATCGATATTACATATTTATATATGATTTACCCTTATTACATTCTCTGAAAACTGTTAGTGAAAAACAAATCAAATCATCTCGTGAGGGAATAGTACACCATACACACGAAGGACATTATTACATTCTATATGGAATGTATAGTAAGAAGATATATTTTATATAATATTTTTTAACTATATTTATATTATAAATATAATATATATATATATATATACACACATTATATCCATTTTCATACCAAACTATGATAGTTTTCGATGGAAAATATGTCACATTGGTTCACATGGAAGTAGTCCTCGGTACACACAAGAAAAATATAATTTCCCATTTAATGTAAGAGAAGATAGATGTAGTTAATGACCATATTTTAATAAAATCTCATTCCTGGGAAGATACTATAGATATAATATTATCTTGTTTTAATAATATTTGAATGTGGTTGAGGAAGTAATAAAAAAATGCTCGTTGAAGAACATTATCTCTTCTTCAGGTAACCTCCTTAGGTTTGCACCAAAATAATTTCTATGTATGATTTATGATAAATATAAGTTTTATAAGACAATATTATAGATTTAATTAAGGAATTTTTTATTTTATAGGAAAAAAATTGGTTTTGGCAGAGTTAATTAGAGTGGAGAGGGAGGAACCTTTATAAGTGAGGTGAACAACACACTTGTAATTTTTTAAAATAAATTGGTGTACCTCTATTTTTCAAATAAAAAAGGTTATAAAATGGGAAATTATATAACCTTAATGTTTATAATGTCTATATATGTCCATTAAATGGGTTTTTTATGAGTTTTTTTGTCCCTTTATCCATTATAATTTTATTTCAAACCCCATATAAACCCATTTTAACATTAGTCGTGATAATTAATTCATACTTTTTTACCATTTCATTATGGTAAAAAATTAATTGAATATAATATAACATATTAATTAGAAATATTAGAAAATTTTAATCCACTTATAAAATTTAAGTTCACTAATTTTTAAAAATATATTTTTAAAATTTTACTCAAACACATGATTAGGAAACAGTTTTCCATAGTCAAAATCTTGAAATGGTTAAAACGTTTTAATATAAAAATAAAACCTGAATCTGATTCCAATGGATAAAATTGGATTAATATATATATATTTTAACAATTTTTACTTTTATAACCATGTTATGTTATGTAAACTCTCTAAAAGAAATGAAAATTTTTAATAAATATATTATTTTTCACTATTCAATGAAAAATTTATCTCTTTTAAAAATTATCTAAATTTATACATAACATAATTTTTACATGAAGAGTTAAAAAATTAAGTTCTTTCAAATAAATGTTCTAGATGATTATGAAAAGTATTGTTTAAATATTTGGGGAAAATGAGAGAATACTAATTTTTAGGAAAATACAAGTTTAAACGTAAAATAGGATTTATTGTTATCTCATATAATTAAAAAACATAACATAAATGTTAAAAATTTGATAAAATATATAATTTATAAAAAAATTTATAATAATTCATCAAAAAATATATTTTTTTATTTTATTTATGTAAAATGCATTTGTGCGTAGATAAATAGTTTTTAGGAAATGCTTTCCTTTATTTTCAAAATATTATAATTTTCAATTATAATTTAATCATAACTAAAGAATTCACTTTATATCATTTTAAAATAATATATTTTCATAATTTATTTATCCCTAGTCATACCCATCATTCCAATAGGTTGGTTATAACTATTAAATTACATTAAAATGTTTTATTATTATATTTCATTTCATTAAAACTCAGTCTTACGTGTTATAAAAGCTATCAAAAAATATAAATTTATTCAAAAATATTTTTCAAATTTTCAATGGGTGTCAGATGAATGATATTCTATTTCCCATAAAATAATCACCAGGGGTTATAGCCTCACTGGTGTTAAAAACATAAGAAATATTCAATTTTGTTGAGATCAATATATGTTTGTTATTTTACATCTGGGGATAATTTTGACCCCGATGTGGATCTTTTTTCTCTAATGAAGATAATGATTTTATTCCCACATCATCATTAACATTAGTTAATATTGTTGATATAATACCCATTGATAAAAATACCGTGATAATTACATAGAAAAACATCATAAAGAGGATTCTATTTCAATAGTGATCTACACCAATGTGTTAGAATAGGAACTATACACATGACATCAAAGGAAAGATCAAGAATTGAGATCCCCTCAAAACATGTAATTACCTCCTATATAAAAATATTTTGCTAAGGTAAAATGAAATGGTGTTTATGAATCTAGATCTCAAAAAAACATTATTAATTTTAGCCACTTTGTCTACTGAATAAAATATATCTCAGTATAAATACAAGATGGAAATGATGAGGAAAATCATTTGATAATTAATCATAGAAAATATATCCATTGAATAAAACTATCTGGGTGATTCCATCAAGCATACTCTACTGAATCCTCTTCAACAGGAGTATATTTCTTAACTTATAGGTGAAGATTCATTGTATCTAACCAAACACGGTCTAAAGAAAAAATGTTTACCTAACCCTATATTCAAAAAAATATCTAAAAGTTTTTTTACTAACAAAGAAAAAACCACATATCCATGTAATAATTTTATACCAACAAAGGCTAGTTATAATCCATAGGTTTAAGTGATCAATCATTATTAGGCTCTTAAAATTATCTCTACTCTTGCATAATCTTTATAAATTGTGTCATTATAACTTTTTGAATCTATTGTTTCATAGGCTTCATATGTGATAGTCAGTTAAGGTTGAAAAACTCCAGTGTTACCAAAAAAATATATATCATGAGTTGTCTATTTTAGATTCATTCCAGTGGGGTCACTCAACATGATACTTTTTTCCTACATTCCCTCCTTCCATTTGTGGGTGTTCTCTACCAATATGGTTGGTGTTTTCAACTCCATGATAAAAATAGAATGTTAGGATGTTAGTTCCTCCTTCAATGGATTCTCCATGTAGCTCATCACATATTCTAAATCTCCCTAAAATATTTATATCAAGTTTGTGAAACTCATGTACAACACCATGTCGAGGTGGACACTAGTTAATTACGATTCTTCTCTCTTGATAGGTAATCAACCTGTAGTAAGAGTAGATGGTAATCATGGGATTATTAGAATATATATTGAGAATTTTCATGTTGTAAATCTATCAAATATTCATCAATTTGAGGTCATCTCATGTGTGAGTCCTAATAGGTGCTAAACCCAAGGAATTTTATGCTATTTCTGACTTCGCTTATGCAAATCCGTAGGGCATATGTGGATTTTTACCACATTCATCCAATATTTTTTGTATGGGATAGAGACTCTAGAATATGTCACTTGTTTTTACATCATGTTGTGATAGGTTGGGCATATATTTAATGTCAGGTGGGGATATTTTGGTAAGAGTTTAAACATATTTTTGGGATAGGTAGGTGGATTTCACCACATTCTTTTGGAGAAGATGGTAGCACTTTAGAATTATTTCAGTGTTTTCCTATTAGTAAGATGATCACAAATTGGAGTTATTTCAGTGTATTCCCATGGGAAAGATAAAAACACATAAGTGTTATTTTATTCTTTTCCCATGGATAATATCATGACACATTGGATTTATTTTAGTGTGATCCCATGGGGAATATGATAAATCATTAGAGTAATTTCAGTGTGTTCTTATGGGGAAGAGGATGACACATTGGAGTTTCTAACTTCCATGGGGAGACATACTGATTTTTTGGGAATTATATAGTGTCAGGATTCGACCTAAGGGAGTTATCCTATGGTTATTTGGATATTGGTATTGGACCTCTTGGAGGTATTATATGAATCCTATTAAAAATTCTGATCAAATCCCATGTAGTTTGATGTCGTAGTTTATGATCATGTATCTAGATTGATCCACATAGTTTAATTTCATGTAGTAAGAGAGATCATGTATATAAAGGTGTTCCAACATGGTATATTGTGGGAATTATATGTATGAGATGCTTGAAGGAGGAGGACAATTCAATGGTGGGGAAGGACGTGTCATCCCATGATGATCATACATGGTAAATCATGTGTTCATCACACATGGTATGAGGTGAGGGGTAATCCCAACTCATTAATTCACGAGGAATCATGCATTCATCACATAAGGTAAGAATAAAGTTTAACATCTTTTTATAAGGGTGTTTTTATTTAGTTTATTTTAGTTTGACTAGTAAGTTGACCTATGTAGTTCAGCACCATACCACCCAAAATGTTTCATGATATATAGCCTGTCATACCATTTATAGGTTGGAGAGAAAGATACAACATATGATCTCTTTAACAATAATGGTGGTTATTTTCCCTTGATAATGAAACCATTGGGGGTTGTCTGTCTATTTCACTAATTATTTTTGGTGGCATGTGTAATAAACACTACCATAGTGAAGTTTAAAATGGGTGTCTTAAAGTTAGGGTGTCTATTCATATGATCCAAAGGCACTAAAGTTCAATGAATAGGAGAGGGAAAGGTAGTGGTATATGACATGCTTGATGAATAAGGGGGTAGAAATAAGGGTTGATGATACTGGTCACATGAGATATTGTAGAGTGTATGAACTAGTTTGGGGTGTGCATAGGTTATCTATAAAATAAACATCTATGAATGTGTTTCCATCAAAAGGATGAACCAAGGAGAGGTCTAGTATATGGTATTAATGAAGGTTAGAGGTTCATGATGTTTCAGGGTTTCACAAAAAAACAGACTCATGAAGGTAATGGGACTTCTGAATTTGTATCATTCATGAAACAAGATTTTATTTCCTCAATGTATTTACTGGGTTTGGATTTTGAAGGTTCCATGAAGGATAACTATCTCGCAAAACCCCATGATCCATGGAGGGATTTCTTATAAGATGAAGGTTATGGACCTACTCAAAAGGAATCTCCACTATGGATTGAGTTTCTTGAGAACCCATTAAAGGGTGATTCATGAATGATGTCTATAAATGGAAATCAATATCCAAAATTTTTACAATGGTTATAGTTTCATGAATACAGAACTTTTTCAGAAGTCCAAATGTTATGTACACCAAAAAGTCAGATAAAGGGAGGTATTTATAGGTGCGGTGAATGTGTATAAGTTCTTTTCATGAAATATAATACAACATAAATATGATTCATGATGTTTTCATGAAGGATTAATATGGTACATAGGGTTCCATGAATTCACATATGCTTTACAAATCTTATCACCTTAACAACCATGGTAACCTGGAAACCTTTATGAGGTGCCACATTTTCACAAAGAATTTTACTTTTTCAAACAATGACCCTTACCTAGAGCTTCTAGATGTTTGGCCTAAATTCACATAGAACCATCTATTCCTACTAAGATATCTACATGAACCATGTATTTCGGCATCAAAAAATACCACCACCATGGAATGGGAGCTGATGAGGATGAGGAGGGTCATATTTTTAGGGGAAACATCAAAAAATTAACGATCTATGTTTTATGTTGACAGAAATAAACCTGAACCTATTCCAATAAAATTGGATATGGGTCCTTAAGGGACCATGATCTTTTCCTGAAATACGTTCCCTTTAATATCTTTTTATGAAAATCATGTCCTTCACGAGAACTATATGATTTTGATCCCTACCACCAGAGAATCTTTTTTTCTTCTATATACATTACATTCATGAATTGATCATTGAGAAACTTTTTGACATTTCATGAACTAGACCTTAATGAACTATATATCAAAACCTAGTTCTAAAAAACATTATATGTATTAGAGAAAATTGCTTCTGAAGGTTGAAATGGTTCTGCGACTCGATGATGGGAGATGGATGGAATCATTTTGATTGAGGAGGGTTTCTAAAGTACATCAAGTCATGGCATAGTTACTGAATTGATTATAGCTGAATGAAATGAATAACCCCTCAGATTTAGGTTTCCATTATATAGTTTCCGGCTAATATATGATGTTCATCATTAGAAAAAATCGATATGAGAATGCCTAATAATTTAAATGTTCATCGAGGATTTACATGGGAAGCATAGATTCTAGAGATCATATATTGAATATCCACACATCGATCACTTCCCAATAATTAGGGAACTAAATGATCAACATTAATGAGTAGTAATTTGGTGAAGAAGCATCCCATCTGCAATATTTGACTATTATCAAGGAGGGATTAACAGATATTCTCAAAGGCCAGACCAAGGAATAATATTTTTTTAAGGAATACATTTCTTGGATAAATGGGCCTTGGTATACTAGGTATGCTAGTCATGTGGATATTTTGTGGTGAAGAGGAAGTGGATGGGTCAGTATGAAGTGGTTCAGAATTTTCAATTCCACATCAACCATCATCTGATATGTTATGTTGGAAATTTTGAGAAGGTGGTTATTGGGGAGAAACACATTCCACCTACATTTCTTGGAGTTCAGTGTCACCATGTGGTGTCACAACCATATTTTTTGGATCCCAATCCAAGGGAGCATGTATTATGAACTCCTACCTATAGAGAATTTTGGGATGACCAAGAGTGGTTTCTATCAATATCCTGGGTTTGGCTACATTTGGTTTAGAGGTTGAGGGAGAACAAGAGAGGGATAAACAACATCCTTTTCTAGTAGTGGATTGACTATTTCATGGATTAGTATATGGAAAATCAACAAGAAAGGTCACACTAGTGTTCGAAGGCTTCTATAGGAGGTATGGAGAAATCATATTGGAGATTTTTGGATATGAACCATTAGAACATATAGGGATACAATGTCAAGTCTAAGGCCTCTACAATCAAACTTTTCAGATTTATTATAGTTCCCATTAGTGGGTGGAGGCTCCTAGTTTGGGATGATCCCATGGGGGTTCATCTATTTACCTTTTAATTATGGAAATGTAGAAATTAGGGAATTATATCAACATGGAAGTGATGGTGCATGTGAATATATACAATATTTTGTGCCACATTAACCATATGAAGACACCATTCAAGGTGTGGGGGATCATCCATTTCTTATACATTTTTTTCACACACATGAGGGGTAGGAGTATATAAAAAAATTTCAATCTCGACCAAAAACTTATATATCCCACTGGTAAATATTTATATTACTTGTCCTACCAAACTATATCCATTTATCATGATAGAAATGACAGGGTTAGAGGATCATTTTATCTTCCATTTATCTCCCTCTTAATAGGGGCGATCATAGAAAATGGTTTTGATACAATTTAGATACAATCATACCTCTAGGCCTTCTAGTATGGGGTACTAGTTGAAAGAGATTATTCTAGGGTAATTTGGAAACAACACAATCTGTATGATTCACCATGTAATTTTAGTTCCTTTAGTGACTTACCTCGAATGGTTACATGTGGTTACATTCCGAACGTCATCTGTTGGTCCTTTATAAAATTTATTGGATATTTACCCTATAGGAAGGAAAAGAATTAAATTACATTCCTATATCCAATTTCATGTTTTTTTCATGAATATGAACTTGGTTGGGAATTCCCAAATTTTGGGGAGACATTCAGGTGTCCAGGACCTCAGGTTGTTGACACTAAAGGAGTTTTATGTCCACATGTCTGGGGGCATGCTTTTGCAAGTAGAACTATTAATAAAGGCAATTTTCTTACGAGATTCATGGGGTGAAATTACCATATCTCCTTAAAATAAATAATGGAGATCATAAAGAAAAACAAAACTCCTAAGAAATCAAGCTTGGGAGGATGTTGGACCATCCAACGCAGTTTTTAGGGAACAAGTCCAAGGTCAGGTGAAAAGACTACACTACCCATACATCCATAGTGACCATTTTTCCCTGAGGTTTGGGAGAGTTGGAGGATCAACATATAACTCACCTATCTTTATGGGATTTGGTAGTTTCTTAATGATGAGAGGATGAACAATCATAGGATGGGAGAAGGGATATTTTATATACCCCCTATGATGAGAAGATGCAATACATTATGAAGTTGGAATACCTATCTCTCCATTGCAAGGGTGTGTGTCTCTTATCTAGTTATATGGAGATGTTTATAGTAATTCATTCAGATTTGGATCTACCAGTGGATAAATTAGATTCCAGTGCCCTTGATGGTAATTGATTAGGTGAGGAGGAGTTCTGGGATAGTGACTCATACCTAGGATCTTATGGGGAGGGTGATCCTTCTATTGATAAATTTTTTCCAATTTTGTTTCCTTTGAGAATTTCCAATCCTCTAGAATTGTTGTATAACTACTTTTGTACTTTTTTTAGGAATTAGTGAGCATGGAGTAGGTCAGGGATCCTGATGTACTTATGTTGGAGCCTAATTGATATATTATCATTGAAGGTGAGGGGATAGGGCCTCCCCCAATTTTTTGGTCATATGTGACCAACCATATTTTGTTATGTTTTCTCATATATAGAAGATTATTGTAAATTTTAATAATATGTTTAATCGTCTTTACCACTGCTATATGTTTTCCCTTTTTTAATAATCTCCTCATTTTGTTACCTTTATGAAATCAAGTCCTACTAACCCTATATCTATATGGTAGTGAAAACTATGTTCAGGTGTCAGCCACAAGTGTCGATGCATGAGTAGGAGAGGTTTTCAGCCAATGTAGTGATGATAGACACTATGGTTCCAATGGAGGTGGATAAGGATGTACAATAGATCCAGGTTTTTGAGGAATATTAACCGGTCGACCAGAACACATAGTTTTTGTAGAAGGTACTTTTTGGAGCCTAGGAATCAATGAAGGTGATCAAGATATAGAAACCTACAAATATGGTTGATAATGATGTGCTAGAGAATCTTGCACCGAAGGTGATATGAGAGGTTGGGTAGGCTCCTAATTATAGTGGAAGGATCAGGAGTGATTATGTTTTTCCTAGAATAGGGTTTTTTTACCAAAGGTAATTCGTGTAGATGATTCTACCACTAATATATTAGAGGTATTCCCTTAGTATGACCCTATTCCAACTAAAGAATTTGAGGATTCTAGATCAAAAATTGATTAGGAGAACTAGGTCTTCTAACATAGGTTACTAATTAGAGTATGGAATTTCATTACTCATACTCCTCTAGATGATCTTCTAAAATAGGTCGGATCTCTCCCGAATTTTCTATTCAGTCTATGGACTAGAAGAGTGGACTCTAGTATCTTCCATGAACTAGATCCTGATTTTTATAATCAACATGAGTTAGATGAGAGGTGGGAGTTCAGCATTTCTTGGTATAAGGAGAAGACTAAGGAAACCTAGGAACACTTAGAGATAGAGGATAATATCATTCAACTGGAAGAGGGAGTTTTATATCATGTATCCGTCATTAGTTCTCATGCGGATATCATTAATCAATTGAGGGATTAGTAGGTGAAATATGAGGTTAGATTTATATAGGTGGAATCTGTGGGGGCTAATTTCCAAGTTGAGTAGGACCAAGAATTAATTAGTACAGATTGGATTCTCCCTATGGAAATGGATGAAGTGAAATATCATATCAAGAGACAACATAGAAAATAAGCTACTCAAAAGGGTTGGCCAAGTTATAATGTTCTATCACTAGATTTTTTCTTTATGAAACATTATCTTAATTATAAATAAAGGAGTGGCTCTATTGTGTGGATGACGCTACCAAGAAATTTGAAGTTGAATTTTTTAAAATTATAGTATACTCAAATGTGTTTTATTGCTACATATAAAACATATTAATGAGACAAACCATAAAAATTGTGAACCTCACATGATTCATTCTCAATGTGGTAATGGGGAATAATATATTTCTCTTTTATATGAGATTTATAGATAGTGGATGAACACACAGGGTCTGAACTATCAATTGACCACTAAATGTGTTCTGATAAGGAAATCATTGGATGATTTTTTTGAGTCTCCACACAACCTACATTCTTTATAAACATGTATAGTTAATGAATGTAGTAATTACAAGGGAACTAGATTCTACTCAAATATAGTGGATGATGATTGTGATTCAGGATTCCCATGATCTAGAACATATGGGTCCTGATAGTTTGATTGAGGATGACTATTGACCTTTTATAATCATATATTCCACAATTCTTCCATCATGTATGATGATGAAAAAATGAGTGTCTAACATTAACCATGTGTGAAACATGGGACCCGTCAAAATTTCATCAGATATCTTTCAGAGCATGTTGCAAGGAAGGTAGGTGAGATAATGTGGTGAGGAAATATTGTTTTTAGGGGGGATGTTCAGAAATGAAATATGATGGGGATCCAAATCTAGGAAGAAATGAAGTGTGTGGATGAACTGAATGAATGTTCAAATGTAGTTCAATAATAATAGTATTAAGGAATAGTGATTCTAAGTGTATCTATTTGGTGTATTAGTCTAAATGAATTCTATACTTGTCATACAAGGTTAACATCAACTTAAATTTCCTAAAGTGGTAAATGAACTCTAATGGTGTGGTAGGTGAATGGAATTGGATTGGAAAATATAATCTATAGTAACGGCCAAAGTTGTTGTGTAGTTTTACACCATTCTATGGGGATGAGGGTCATGTAGTTTAATGTCTTGTGGAAAAGACATTTTTACACATAGTTTAATATCCTATGGTGAGGATGATGTGTCATAAAATTTGATGACATGTGATTAGGATGTTCATATCATTGTTTAATATCTTTTTAATTAGATGTTTGAATTAATGAGAATAAATTTAGCTGGTTCAGGGTTTTGGGGTTCATGAAAAGGATATAAAACATGTGGTATATCATATAGGATCTTGTGAATCAAAGGGAAATAAAATTTGGATCTAAATATTTCATGGACAAACTGATTCAATGAATTTAACCTATATTTAGGCTTAGTAATGAGTCTCATGGTATTTTTACCCTTTTAATTTACACCATATATTTTTTCAAATCATAATGGTCACATGCTGGGTGAAAATATAAATTTTACTCAAATTTACCATAGGGGTTTTTAATATGTTATAGGTTTTTCTCTTTTTTTTACGAAAATTTATGTTCATTCTAGTTGGTCTAAAAGATTCAAATAGTTTAATTTAATAATATTAGGACATGAAACATGACAAATAGTTTAAGGTCACAATGATTCTAGGAAGGTTTTCTGTAGTTTAGGGTCACATAGATTTGACTAATGGGGGAAAATAGGGGCCCCAATGATGTTTACATGAAATGGGAGGAAAAGAAACCCAACATGAAGAGACACTCAATAGGAACCTTAATATAGAAAATGATACTAGGGTAAATTTTGTACCATTTTTGGTCATGATTCATGGACTTGGGTTCCTAGTTTGAGTTCATATATTTTAGAAAAATAGGGGTTAATTTCGAAATACAACAAGTGTAGAATAGATGAGTGGAACCATGAAGAGAATTGAGAGCCACAGAGGGTCAAAAACACATGAAATATTCTTATGGAATCGTGCACATAATATAATGTCACAAATAGTAGTCTTTGGCTCCTAGATTATATAAATTATGTTTGGTTCATAGTTTTACTAATCTGTTTAGTGGATTCTGACACATATCATCCTTTATTAGGGAAATTTTTTCCCAAATCATATGTCCAAGTTAGGCATTACTGGTGTGAGAAATAAAGAGTGGCATGAATATTTTTTTCACAATGGATATTGAAATAAGAGAAAAATGACACCAACATGATGAAGTCCAAATATACTAACATACTTCATCCTCATACGCGGTCATATGGGAGAATGATACACAGGGTGATAAAGTTACTTCCAGATAAAAGAGAGGTTTAAATGAATGTAAATCGTGGCTTCCATGAACTAGATCGAATAATGTGATGACCAATGGGATATAAGTATTTTATAAATGTTTAAAATATTGGATCAATAGCCATATTGGTTAAGAATGGGTCATTCAAGTGAGGCTAGACAACTGATGTTATTCAAAACTTAGGGGATCACATATGTTTCCTTTGATTCCTTAGGGTGTCTTCCCAAGATGGTAGTTGCGTTTTTGTGTGAAGGCACCATAGAATTTAAAAGATTTTACAAAATGGAAGGATGATGAGGATCTAAATAAAAGGAAGAATAGGGCATGGATTTGGAATATTTTCTAGGTTGGATAGATTTTGGGACCACACCTCCCTACGCTTGAATTTAGTGGAGGAGATTATTGGTATGAATGTACAGAGCCTAAAACATATGGGGAAGACAAAAAATGAGTCTAAAGTGGGGTTAGGACCAGGATATGAGATCCAAGATTCTCTATATATCCCATGGTAATGGGAATATATAAAAAATATTTTAAAATCATATTGTGGAAGGAGACCAATTCCAAGAGAATAGTGCACTCTCTAGATAAAATGTTGACTCGTCCCATAGTCAGTACCTAAAGCATCCCATGTTCTGTACATAAGATAATGAAACATTTTGACATCATATTATAAGTATTTTTGTTTCAGTTATCACATATTTATTGTATGGGGAAACCAAATTTTTTCACACGGGGAAAGGCTATAGTTTAATGTACTATGGTGAGGATATAAGTAAGTCTTATGCATCAAATTTCCCATTCCCTATTCTTCATGTCAAGACATAAAGGAATATCCATCCAATGATGGGTTGAGGAAAATTATTGTAGCTTAAACCTGATGTGGAGGCCGATGGATTTATTTATCATTGTTGGTAAGTGATCTTTATGGTCTTTATTTTCGAAATAATGTCACTTCAAGGAGACTGTATTTTCATCAAGGACCAAAGAAAATAAGTATAGTCATCCCTAAATATATCATTGTTTGGGAATCAAGATGTTTTTGTTTCGGAAAAGATTTTGTGTTAGAAACTATTTCCATGGTTGAAAATAGAAAACCCTCTAGTGAGGAACCACGAAATCATGTAGTTTTACATATTATGAGGTGGATGTGTAATCATCTCAAATTTACGGCATGAGGTGTCCTATTTTCAACTCATAGGGTAAGGATATAGTATAACATCATGTTCTAATGATATTTCTATATATCATTTTTGATAAATGAGGCATCATATGTTCATTAAAAAGGGTATTGATACAGTTTTACATCATGTGTTGTACAAGTTGATTTTGGTCATCTCATATTTTTCATATGATGCATCTTATGTTCAACACATATGTTAATGTTAAAATGTAATTTCATATTCAAAGGAAAATTGTTTGAGTATTATCATATTTTTCATATGAGGTATCCCATGTTACTGAAATTTTGTAAGAATACAATTTCAGGTCTTGTATTAGTGACATTTATCTTGGGTCATCTCATTTTTTTCATACAAGGTATTTCATTTATGTTTCATAGGGTAAGGCTACATGTTGTTTTCATGTTTTGAAGACATTGATTTTGGATCATATCATATTTTTCATATGAGTTATCCATGTTTTTTACATAGGGTAAGGATATATTTTAACATCATGTTTTAAGGTCCTTATCCCTTGAAATTTAAAGTCGTACATCTCAAACTATAGTTGATGCTAGTTTAAGTTCATAGAGAATAGACCATGTGGAACTTCAATTTTAGGTTCATATAGCATATAACCAAGGGATTCATGCATAGTACCACATGAGGAACTTAGAGTTAGTGGGAGGTGTAGTACACTCCCCATCTATGGTGATTAATGAGTATGTTCCATTAGGATATAACTTACAAACATCTTATGGTTTTTCCCACTTGAGTTCTAACTTCGATGATGTTTTTCCAAGTATCATCAATTTTCTAAGAGTCCATACCATGTGAACATGATGGAAGGAGAAGAGGGAGACCTTATTATTAAATTCTTGTGATACCTTTTTATGGTTCCTATCTATGTTATGAAATTCCTGAAGCCTGTTTTTCTTAAGTGAATCCAAATCAGCTAGTTGTAAGTAATTTTTTTCATTCAATTTATGGTCCAAAATGACTATTTCTAGTGGTGGTGGCTAACAAATTTTAGGTGATTCCTCTTGTATTCTGTATACCAAGTAATATGGGGTCATCTAGGTGGATCATTGACTTATCGTATGATAGGTCCAAAGGTAATCAATAACATTACCAGACCAACTCTTTTTTATGTCCTAGCATATTCATTAGAATAATAGAGTGGGGTTTTTTGAATATCTTGATATATATATATATATATATTTATTTCCATGATAGCGACATGTATGGTTGGACTGGATGTTTTATTTGTCATATAATCCCTCAAATCGATGGCTAGAATGTTTGCACCATTTTTTGTGAGAATAATGTGAGGAACCCAAAATTGATGATTGATTTTGGATTCCACAAACACAATCATGGACCATGTTTTTAATTCAATGAGGGTAATTTATTCTGTCCGTTTTTAGAATAAATATATTGTGGTCAGAATGAACAATAACTATCAAACCATTTCGGGTGGGTAAGAATCCACAACATTGAGTCCTCAGTCTATAAATGGCTAAGAATACTTGGTGGTGTTGAGAAAATTTAGATGTTGGGGAACCAAATTAGAAAGGATTTTACTAGAACGAATCCTCTTGGAAAATTTATTCCTTACAGAACAATGATATTTCAAAATTTAACCAACTTAAATATTTGGTGTTAGAGCTTCAATCTATCCTAACAGGCTCTACAGGATCTAACGTACACCTCTTGCATGACATGAGGTATCTATTAACCCTAGTTACAATAGAGTGTAAGTCTATAAAATCCACAACTACATAGGGTTTTCTCATGTTTTGGTCTACTCTATAGTGTGAACTATGCTACACATCATTGGATCTTTCCTGGTAGGATCATGTAATGTTGTGGATACTCAATGAAGGGATTCATCTATTTAGGTATTTGTTTTAACATCGAGGAATTTCCAGGTCTTTCTGTAGATGTTACAGGTTTCCAATTGATTTAAATTCTAGTAATCACCTTAAAAATTTTCTCAAAAATTACCCACTTGTGTTCCACATGAATAACCAATTCATCCTAGTCAAGCTCTACAAGAGATGAAGTTGGGCTATCCGAAGCCTCGGGTCACCCATTTTTTGGATATGGGAACAAGAGTCTCCTATGGATGGGATGGTAATTGTACCATTAGTTGATGAGTCTATTCTAATAGTTTATCATGTTCTTTATTATTGATGACATAAAAATTATTGATCAACTTGATGACTTGGTTGGAGTCTCCCTTCGATGTTAAGGGAGGGTAATAAATATCAAAGGCCAGATCAAAACCATTAACATGATCTTGATAATATACCTGATTTTTACTACATCCTTCTGATGATAAGAATAAGAATGGTATGACGAACTATGGAAGAGTGGTGAAGAAAATACCCATGCCTATCTTTTTGAGTTTGTGGTCATTGAGCCTTATATTGGTCAGATTCAATGAGGAACGACCAAAATTAATTTTCCAACACAGCATATTCTGATCTAATGAAACAATGGATTCATCTAGGAAATCAATATTCGGGGGTTGTTCCTTAGGGTTTGGATGTTTATCATGGAAATATGAAATGGCTTGGCCCTTGAAATCTTTCTATCGGATAAACCTGAATTTAAATTGATGTAGGATTATTTTCCAACATTCCAATCACCCTATCTGCATGGGGTAGTTGAGAATATTATTCAGTGATTCAACATGGTACAACAACTATATTTTGTGGTGCATCAAGTAATTCTGCAACTTTTTCACTAAAAAATCAGAAAAGGAAACATTTCTTGTCTGGGGAATATACGTTCTCCATGTCATAGAGAATACGAAGGTGATGATATAGGATGTTCTCAACACCCTCATTATTCATTTGGGATTAGAGGGAACCAATTGAACATTCCAAGGTTTTCAAATAAAGGATGAGAGGCTACCATGAGATAGGATTCATCAAAACTAGAGGCTATAAAATGTACTACCTAATATAATTAGAGAAAACATGGAAGTATCTATCTCATTGGTAAACAACCCATTTATTTATGAATCATGATAAGGCTTACACTAATCATCCATATTTTCAATGAATGGATAATATATTCTATGTGTCCTTAGATACCTCCCAAATATCATTAGTTGGGTGTAAGAGTAATTTGTTCATTAGCCATGAATTTATTCATATCGATCATGCTACCTCTATATTAGATGATAAATCTAAGAAAAAGTCCATAGGTAACTGTGAATTAAGAAATAAAATTGTTCATTATCATGTGGTGGTAATGGAGGAAGATAAAAACATTTATTATATCATTGATATGGTCTTGGGATTAGTGATATTTAACCACCAAATAATTCATTTAATAATCCACTAGCATTCTTAGGAACGGTTTGAAGATACGGTTTATGAAACAATGGTAAGTTTCATTAGTATTCATTAAAGAAAATGGAATCATCAAATATCAGAATATTCCTCAAGTTTCTATGAGGGTAGTAGATTCCTCATCCATGGGTCCATTATAATTTTATTTTATCATAAATATACATACATTAAAGAGAGGGCCTAAAAACTATCCATAGCATCGATCAATATCTTTATCACCAGAAGGGAAACTCCATCATTTTGAAAATAGAATTTATGGTTTTAAATTTCAATGTAGAGTCTAGTTTTCCCGTTATTATTCCTAAACATGATGGATATGGACTTAATCTAGGTGTACTAGACCTCTCAAATGAATTTGTCCTTAATATTATTATCAATGTCTTCCTCATTCATGGAACAATGAAAATGGTGAATATTTCTGGGAGCCTATTTCAAGCAATAATTACCCATTGGGAGGACAAGGTGGTGGACGAAAATTCAGGGATCAAGGCCTAGAATAACATTATAGATCAAGGTGAACACATCATCGTGATGCATCAAGAAATACATATATCGTCATAGTTCCTATTGTGATATATCTATGTTGATTAGTGCCAGCCTTAGATCTTATACAGTACCATGGTTTACCTGAATATACATTCCATAATTGGTGGAGAAAAATTCTTCAAAGACATATGGGTTATCCTCTAGATCATATTCATAATATAAGATATGTGGACCTGAAGGAGATTCAAACAATCCTAGAATAGTATATCAAGGGAAGGAATTAGAAACATGTATGATAGGGGTATTATTTAACTAGGAACTATTTATCTATTGATATTGAAGTAATAAAGGCTGAAGATCCAATCCCACATTGTTTTTAACTTTGAGGTACAATCCTTACATCAATTTGATTATTATAACTAAACTTGCATCGAGCCTATTCTACTTTTTAGAACATGTAGGAATGTCCAAGATCACTATACAGGGGGATAACTTCTCATTACATTACCATTATAGTTATTTTTTAGTGGACATGCCATCCTAGTGTAGGAGTATGGGGTAATATACAAGAGCCCAATATTCTTGTATAATATGAAATAACTTCCCAGGTCTGTTGTTGTGGGTTCCAATTATTGTATTGGGATGGAAAATCCATATTTATATCTTAAAATGGGCCTATTTTTGTTTCCATTAGATCATTAGTGGGGTTGGTAAGCTCTAATCCATCAATATGGAGCTATTTTCCTTCACTTTTTTAGTACCCATTATACACGTAACATTACTCACAAGAGATGAAGGGAGAAGAATTGATTTAGAGTACCCCAACTCAACCATCTAGGGAGTATTTGAGGAACTGGTGAAATGAATATAGGACCAATAAATATAGATGATGTTAGGTCCTTATTTGAAGGGTATTATATGTTTTATCCTATGGTACTTAAATAATATCAGTTCTCAATAACAGGCAATTGAATTGAGTCTTTAGCTGAATAATCCCATGTGACAAAATACTCTTCAATGATAGAACACTTATGGACTGTCCGGGTTGAGGTGATATTGATCTCATAATAAGTATCCACTATTCAGTGGTGTATTTTCATAGTATTGATATTTTTGATGATATACAATAGGTGTTTTCACCCATGAATGGTAGCAGAATCACCTTCCTTGTAAAATGAAATGATGGATTGACATTCCTTATCTTCATATTATTCTACATAATAATACTCGATAATGGATACCTCATTCTCAAACTAAAGGGGGGTCTTCAAGTCCATGATAAGGGCCTCATTAATCTCCTTTAGTAGGCATAAAACCTCAGCGATCAAAAGACTCACTGGTATTACATCAAGGTGTTCCAAAATGTTATATTTCCATGCAAGGGGAATATTTTATTCCTTTAAAGGACCATTATTTAGAGGAGATCATAGATGTTGTCTTTGGATGAGGTGTTGGGATCTCACTAGTGATAGTGGTACTCTATTATATGTTAGTTGATTTTCTCTAACCACCTAATGGATGGGAACTACACATCTGAGGTTAGGCCCTAGCTAGATGTGGCTGATCATGCTACTACAAGGGCTTAGTCTAGTGGGAAAATAATATAGTCGACCATAGAGGAATTCCAGATGCGGCATCTTGGGAGGGTTTTTCATCTTTATACCTACATGTGGAATGATATATAGTTTTAGTAGCATGGAATGTATAGTATGAAATGTTATCATGAACATTCTCCACACTATTTTATCCCTACATATACATTGACAACAATGGTCGTACGAGTTGGGGGTGAATGAACCACTTTATCACTGACCACTATGAAGAGATCTATCAATATTACAACACTAATAGAGTAATATTCATGATTTTCATTAGTGGGAAATTATAGAATCAGGAAAACTCAGGGATCATATCCTAATTTATGAAGCATCAAGTCACCATGAGTAAGGACTGGATGCAGTACTAAAGGGGGATTTTGATATCTATTATGCTACCAATTTCAATACATTTAAGACATGGAAGGATGTAACACAGACATGAATATGGTGTATAGGGGAGTTTTTATAACCATAGGAGGTTATGGGTTCCTCAACAATCATAGATAATGTTTTTGGAGCATCTGACTATATTTCAAACCAACCAATGGTTTCACTTCTTCATTCCCCTACTTGGAGCCCACTTCCAAACCCAAGAGTCTGTGTTTTCAATATTGGAGTCAACATTGATATGTGTTTATTTTTACTAGGCATCAACATGTATGACTAAGAAATGGTTCACATTATCCTAAAGTCAATATTTGAAGATAAAGAATTTCTTGACAGTGTGTATGAGTATCCTATGGTATATACGGCGATTGGAGCTGTTAGTAATTTCTTCCCCTTGGGATCTCTTGAATTCTTTAAGTTTCAAAATGAATTTTTATAAGATAAAGATGATATAACTCTATACCTATGTGTCCATTAAGAAGTAGGTTTTTTCTATTCATTCAAAAAAAGGAACCCTATGTTACTATCACTAATGGGGTGTGTGGGAACATTATCTCAGTGAATCCATGATAGGTGAATAACGTCAAGGTAAGGTTTCACCTGGTATGGATCATTTGATAATGTTTCATATTGGTGAATCAGATATGGATCATCTGGATATATGAAAACATCATTTTCTTCTTTCAAAATTTTTTAATGCGAGCTAGACGAGGTAATGAGCATGACTGTTTCCTGATCTATTGTTTGTTTTCATCAATTCAATGATATTTTTTCTAGAAATCTCAAAATCCACCCTTCTAATTTAATGTGATAAGAGTATGGACTAGATCATATTTGATGATTTCAACATTCATTATTAGCAGATACTCATGGGAATGATTTATTTCAAGAGAGGTTGTATGGACCTTCCAATGGGAAATGATGTCACCTACTCAATCATCATACCTCTTATTTTATATATGGAGGTCTCTGAAACATGTCTTATGCCCGGTGGGCCTGAACTAGTAGAGGAACTACCTTTATAAATCATCCCAAATAGAAATAAATCCCAGGGGATGTTTTTTGAAATAATAGTATTTGGTTCCTTCTAGGATTTGGATGAAAAGTTAGAGCTTGACAGGTTATTTCTATTTTAGAGTTTGCAACATAGTTTCACAACATTAGGTGATGTAGTCCTTTGGCTATAGTAGATCACCCATCCCATTAAAAAAATTATGGTGGTCGATAAATCTGGTCTACAAATACTGAATATTTTTTTCCTTCAGTTTGAATCAATATCTATATATTCATATATCCTCAAGGAATGAGATGATAGAAACTATCTGTGACACCCTGTCCCTAGTAACCAAAATTTGGTGCATTATTACATAACATTGGCATGATCACAAGAGATCTAGTCTCGAAAGACTGATTATTTTAATAGCCATGGAAGTACTAGATACGTACATAAGTTTTACATTACATCATGAAATATAAAAACATTGTGTACCCTTTGAACACACTCATATCCTTTGTCCTATACCTAAAGATTAATCATGATATATTACTTCACATCATGGGAAAAATAAAATATAGAAAGGGGTGAGCTCATATGCTCAGTAAGGATAACAATATAGTGAAACCTTTTATAAATAAGCATAAACAATTAAGGCAATGTATAAGACTAAATCACAAGGCTTTTAAAGTTAAACTTCAACATAATATGGAAAATATAAATCAAATAATTTTATTTAATTATTTACATGGATATTCTACAAGTCGAATTATCATATGTAATATCAATAGCTCATTTCATAATGATGGAATGCATAATGTCGGACATCATAAGCACATAGTCAGTGCCTCATGCCAAGACTAAAAATAATATTTTTTCAAGGCCTTGTGCCAAGACACTAGTTTGTCTCATGAGACCTACCGATTCATAGAGGAGAAATAGAAGGCTCCACCTATAACTTACTAAGTCCAATGCATTCCTCATATGGAAAAGTTGAAACATAATATAAACGATTGTATTAAAACTATCATATAAAATTTCAATACTTTAACCACAAACCATGAATGGTATAAAAATATAACATACACAGTCAAACATATCACAAAACCTTCAATACAATATGGATTATTTTATCGTAATAAATCAACTTCAAACTAAATTAAAACCCCACAAAGGATGTTGACATAGATGAAATCAATCCAAAAACTATTTGAGTGAAATATTTCTTTCTACATTGAAATAATTAAAAAGTAAAAAAATATTTTGAAAATATTATTATAATATTTTAAGGGAAGCTTCTAAGGTGATATAATGGTGTAAAATAGTCTCACTCGCTGTATAAGTTAAAAAACATTTTTTCCTTAATATGTCAAAGAGGTCAAAAAGTACCTTGTTTGGAAAGGGATGGAAATATTCCTTTCAAACCATTTTATAAAAAGTAAAATAAGGTTATAAATGACTTCAAACCATAGTCTAGTAAATAGTAAAAATGTTTTGAAATATATTTTTAAGAAACACATATGTGGATGACAAAGAGGTCCCTATAGATACTTACATATATAGACAACCTCAGATAATAAAGAGATTGTGGAATTTAAGCCTTACATTGTACTTTTTCTTGGTCAAGGGTATGTTAAAAACTTGTATAATGGTTAAATTTTTGTTATTTAATTATACAATAACCACATACATAAATATGATATCATATATAATTTTCTAATATTGTTTTGTTAATGATATTTTAGTAGTATCATCATTTCGGGTGTTAACTGATTCATTTTAATTTATATGTTTTGTTATGTAAGTCATGTTTTTATGGATAGTATGTATTTCATTCATATCCATAATTATATTAAAATATTGAAGATTATTTTTTAATCCTAAAAAGAAATTTATCCTTGAATGGTTACGATGGGGAATGAATCTCATCATGTTTATGGAGACGGTAATCCATACGTACGCACGTGTGACAATATCATTCTATTGATGGTGAAATTATATGTTAATGGATGGTATATAATATATAAAGAATCATTAACATATTATATTTATTATTTAAATCAATAATACTCATTATTATACCCATCCAAATAATGAGGTGTTGAATGACAAACTATACCACAACGTTGAGACGGTAAGCCGTACATATGCATATATAGTGACTTAGTCATTTATAGGATAGACAGAATAATGAATATGGTGGAACCATATTTATAATAACATCAAAAAATTTATAAGGTACTGGATTCATAATTTTTGTATGGAAACAACAAAGAAAGAGAAAGTGGAATAAGAAAAGAACATTGAAAGATGTGATGAAATAATTACCTCTTGTTCGGGTGCTTCCTTTTGATTTGATCTAAAAGGCTCCTTAGGTTGTCTTTATGATCAAAGTATGGCCTCTAGGACTATGTTAGGGTACTTTGGAGGATAATTGAGTAGGTTTAGGCTGAGAAAATGGCTTTGGAGGTGTGAATTTTAGAGAAGGGGAAGTACACTTTTATACTAGAGGTGAGGGTCACTTTAGGAAAAGCTTGAAATATTAATTTATTATAAAATCATTTTTGGTTGAAAATGGCTCTCAAAAGATTTATTCCTAGTATAAGTTGGGGTTGGGTCGAAAAACACTCATCAAATTGGTTTTAGACAAGTTTGTGTCACCATATTAACTATATTATTTAGTTTTAACTCTTAGTTAAATAGTTTAACTTTTACCATATCTTCATCTATTATTATAATAAATGGTTAGAAAACATACAATAAAATTCCAAGAGAACCTAAAATGGGTCCTTAATTATATATCAATAATTATATAAGTCTTTTTTCAGATCCTTGTATATTTTGGAATATTATATCATTTATTAATATAGTATTTTTTTTTTAAAATCATTTATGTCAATTTTGACACTATTTAGTATTTGGGTTTTGTGAAAGTAAAAAAACTTTATTACATAGAAAAAAATAAATTAAATAAACCCTAACATGTCATATTCACCAATAAAATTCATGTATCCAATCAAAACATTCAAATTATATTTATTTTAATATTTATAATATCATTTATTTGATTCATTCGTTAATAAGGAAAATACTGCATCATTATTATGTCATAAATAAATATATTTATTTTATGTCTAAAAATTATAAATAAAATATAATAATGTATGAAATCTTGTTATATTTAAAATTAATATTTATAGTCTAATATATCAATTATATAACCTCATATAAAAATTGTTTTACAAAAAGATACATGCTTATGTTATATTTGTTTTTACATTAAATTAAATAATATAAAATGGAATTATCACTTCCATGTGTCTCCATGGGGTCCCAATATCGACCCAAGTATGGGAATGTTCGGTCATGTGTCATTAAATAGGGTTAGGACACATGTTAGGGTATTTTAATATTATTTTAATATTATTTTTTACCCTTATTTACCAGATTTACTCTTTAACCATGGTAAATAAAATATTTACTGGAGAAACAATTCATAATGTCTAAAAATAAAAGATACATATTTACACAATTTGGACCTACTAATTATAAATATGGAATCCATTTTTCCAAATTCAGAAAACAGAAGTTGCGGAATTTAATTTAAAATAAATTCCCATTGTCAAAACCAAACAGCAGGTTTTTAAGAAGTAAAAACTATCGAAAGATTGACATGTGTTTATGTACAATTTAATTGTTAAATTACATTTCATGAAATAAAATATAATAAATGATAATAATAAAATATAATGATGCTTTAAAACTAATCAAATTTATAATTTATCACTATAAACTATTTCGATTTAAAATGTTTTTTTAATTTAAATTTTGTATTTTTCACTATTCATAAAAATATAAAATTTATTAGAAAGGTACCAAAAATTCACCCATAGATAGTTATGATATTCTGAATCCAAAATTGATGTCCAAATAGAAAAATAAAATTTCAAAAATTTTAAAAAGTGGGTATTACTCTTCATAACTTCTTTTTAAAAAGCTAGTTTGATCGGTCATGATGCGCTTGAACTCAGTGGTGCATACATCACAGGCTATTGAATTATTAAAAAAGAAACTTACCATATGATATTGGGATGTTACATTCTTCCAAATTCAAATAATTTATTCCTCAACATTTCTAGAATACTGCTGCATAAAAATATTGGTGTGGTTCTTCATCAAAGGGTTCCTCCGGTTCCCATGTCACCTCTTCCATATTATGGTTTCTCCAAAGAACATTTACTAGACGATTCATTCAATTTCTCAACACTTGTTCTCTGGTATTAAGAATTATGATAGGCTCTTCACAATAATAAATATAGGGTTCCAGTTCTAAATCTTCATAGGTGATTACATGCATTGGGTCAGGCATGTATTTTCTCAATAGTGATATGTGGAACACATCATGAACTTTGGAGAGACTTGGAGGCATTACCAAATGATAAGCTAAAAATACCATTCGTTCTAGAATTTAAAAAGGTATGATGAACCGGGGACATAATTTACCCTTCTTACCAAAATGTATATCACCCTTCCATGGAGATACCTTCAAGAAAACGTAATCTCTTACTTGAAATTTGAAGTCCTTCCTTCGGTTATCAATATAGATCTTTTGCCTAATTTGGGCTTCTTTGATGTGGGTTTGGAAAATATTCACCTTTTCCATTTTTTCCTCACAAATTTATGGGCCTATGAGTTTTCTTTCACCAACATAATCTCAAAATGTTGTTGTGCGACATCTCTTTCCATATAACTCTTCATATGGTGCCATCTGAATACTTGAATGGAAGCTATCGTTATATAAAAAATCTACCGGAGCTAAATACTGACCCCGCATACCTTGAAAGTCAAGTGAGAAAGATATAAACATGTCTTCTGATGTTTTAATAGTCCATTATGATTTCCCATTAGTTTGAGGGTGGTAGGTAGTGCTCAAACTAAGTTCAGTATCAAGGGATTTCTGAATACTCTTCTAAAAACGTGATATAAAATGGGGATCATGATCAGAAACAATTGATTGGGATACACCATGATATCTTACAACATCCTTAAAATAAATTCATTCTAAACATTCAAGTGGTAAATCTTCTCTTATAGAAATAAAATGTGCTGATTTGGTAAGACGATTAACAATGACCCATATTGCATCACTCCTTCTAGGATTCATTGGTAGCCCCATGAAAAATTCAAAAGTAATATCATCCCATTTCCACTAAGGTATGGGAGGAGGTTGCGTGACTCCTCTAGGATGTTGTCTTAAATCCGTCACCTTTTGACAAACCATACATATTGACACATAATTAGTAATCTCCCTCTTCATACTATCCCACAAAAAATGTTCCTTCAAATCTATATACATCTTAGTGCTATTAGGGTGTATAGAGAAATTGGAGCTATTAGAATCATCCAACAACTCCTTTTTACATCAGGTGTGTCAGGAACCAAAAATCTATTCCCAAATTTCAAAATTCAATTTTCATATATTAGGTGAATCAATCTCTCATCATTCACAGCTTTAATTTATTTTGAAGATCCTCATCGTCAGTCTAAGAACTTTTTATTATTTCTAGTAATGATTGATTGGAAACCATTTGAAAAAGTACTGATGTTTCAAATTCAATGATTATTCCCATATCCATCATCACTAGATCCATGAACACAGCATCCCTTTAAACTCTCATCTTATTCAAAACATTATGATCCTTTCTACTCAAATCATCTGCCTCCATAATTATCTTCCTTGGGTGGTAGTGTATAGTAAAATCATAATCATTGAGTAGTTCAAGCCATCATATTTTCCTCGTGTTGAGTTCTTTTTGTTAGAAAATATACTTCAAACTCTTTTTATTGGAATATATCTCAGATTTTTCACCATATATATAGTGTGTCATTATCTTTAGATCAATTATTACAGCCGCTAACTCAAAATCATGACCGAGATAGTTTTGTTCATGAATTTCTACGTGTCGGTATACATAGGAAATAACTCTATCATTCTGCATAAGGACACAACCAAGTACTTTTTTTGAAGAATCACTATAAATAACAAACCCATAATTCCATTATGGTAGAGTCAATAATGGATAATTGACTAATCGTTTCATCAATTCTTCAAAACATTCTTCCCACTATTTTCTCTAACAAAATTTAACACCTTTACGTGTGAGCTTGGTTAATGGGTTAGCCAATCGGGAAAAATTCTTGATGGAACACTAATAATTACCTTCTAATCCAATATAACTACGTACCTCAGTTATACTTGTTGAAGCTTTCCATTCTTGGATTACCTTGGTCTTGGAAGGATCAACAGATATTCCATCCTTAGAGACAATATAGCCAAGAAAAGAAATCTTCTAAATCCAGAATTAACACTTGTTAGACTTACCATATAATTCATTTATTTTAATAGTCATTAGAATAGTGCGCAAGTTATTTTCAATATCTTTATATATTTTGGAGTTAACCAAGATATCATCAAAAAATACCACTAAAAAGTCATCAAGATATTCCTTGAAAACACTATTAATTAGATCCATGGATACAGAGGGTGTATTAGTCAGTCCAAAAGGCATTATGGTAAACTTGTAATGCTCATACCTAGTTTGAAATGCTATTTTTAGAATGTCTTCCTTCTTTACACACAACTGATGATATCCAAATCAAAGTTCAATCATTGAAAAATATTGAGCTCCATGAATTTTATCTAATAAATCATTAATGCGAGGTATGAGATACTTGTTCTTTATTGTTATAGAATTGATTGCCCTATAATCAATGTGCAACCTCATAGATCCATATTTCTTCCTAATAAAAGAATAGGGGCTCCCCTAGAGAAACACTAAGGAGAATAAATCTTTTATTACTCCATTCCTCTAGTTGTTTCTTTAGTTCCACTAATTCCACAGTGGTCATTCTATAAGGGGTCTTCAATATGGGTTTTAACCAGGAATTAAATCAATGGAAAACTCAATTTATCATTCTAGAGGATGTCCAAGTAAATCCTCTAGAAACACATCATCATATTCTTTCACAATAGGTACACAATCTGTTTGAATATTCCATTCCTCACCCATATATATTTCACTATCTTCTTCCTCAATAATTGAATTTAGTATAGCTACTCAGTGTGGATCTAAATGAGAATCATATGGTGATGTTTTTGCTGTATAGATAAGGTACTTATCATAATCATCAAATATTTTAACCTCCTTCTTCTTAAAATAATGTTTGCATCATGGTTCGAAATCCAATCCATACCGATAATTATATTAAATTCAATCATGGGTATGACGATGAGATTAGTAGATAAAGAACATTTATATGCCCTAATAGGAATTGATTCACAAAACATTGTTGCAATGATACTTCCCTTAGGAGTTTTGACTGGAAACACCTGTATTAAATAATATTATAAATATCTAATTTTCTTAGAAAACTGAGAAGATATGAAGTAGTGTGATGATACAAAATCAAATAAAGAATTGGCTAAATTTGAGGGACCATTAAATTACCTACCACCACGTCATTCAGAGCTTCAACCTCAGAATTTGTGATCACATAAGCTTGGAATTTCTCCCTTGGCCTTTTCTGAGGTATGTTTACCTGAAAATTAGGACATTAATTTTCATAATACCACATTTCTATACAATTATAGCATTCCACATTGACATCCTATTTATTTCGCTTGCAATCACGAGCTTGGTGACATTTTTCACAACACTTGTAACAGACACCCATTCCCATTAGGCATGTACCAAGGATATTCTTCCCACATTTACTATAGGATGTAAATTCAAATTTTCCTTTATTTCCATTATTTCCATTTCCATTGTGTTTAGAAGATCTTTCCTTCTCTTTCATTGCTTTAAATTCATAAGAATAATAGAATTCCTTTTCTGTCTTGATAGCACATGAGACAATATCCTCTTACGATGAGGATTATGAGACAAATTCTCAATGAAGAAATATTTTTAACCCATTAAATAAACAATTAATCTTACTCCTTGGGTTACATATATAATCTGCTGCATGCCTTACTAACCTTGTAATGTTAGCCTCATACTTTGTGATATTCTCATCCAACTTTTTCCTCAGACTTAGAAATTGTCTTTCCATATCTACTAGATGGTTATGAAGAAATTATTTTTCTACAAAAATATCTTTAAAAAACCTCCATTCAATATTTTATACTTCTTCATCCTCCTTTGTGTTTTTAATTAATGACCACCATTGATCTGCATCTCTCGT
Organism: Viscum album; assembly: GCA_963277665.1. Lineage (NCBI taxonomy): Eukaryota > Viridiplantae > Streptophyta > Magnoliopsida > Santalales > Viscaceae > Viscum > Viscum album. Next base: position 696,659,961 of record OY728132.1, read on the forward strand.
GAGGCGATAAACTGGCATGACAACTTTTTCCCTTCCACTACTCCCCAAAGCCTGAAATATTTTCACTAAGGAACTTATCTATTTCTCAGCTACAAATGTATTTGTAGTCCCATTGAATTTTGGTGTTTATTGCCCCATGAAGCGGTCTAACATTGATCCTCTACGTTGTGGATCAGGGTTCTCTATACGGGTAAGGTTATTAATCATAACATGAGTGATTTGTCCCAGTATGGTTATAAGTTATTGAGGATTGGTTCCATCACCAGCTCCACTATAATTATCTTGAGTAAGAGGTTAATCCCTACATGGATTACGTGTATTGATATAGTTTCCCTTCCTTCCACTATGTTTCATTTCTAAATAATGGAATACACTAGATTACTATATATATCGCAATAGATAATTCCAAACTAGTAAAATACTTAACATAATTTGAATAGTTTATGAACATAATATATAATAAATAAATGAATTATTTGAGTAAATATTTACTTATAAATCCTTCATAATGTTTTGTAAAAAAAATTGAATTATCTTGAGCATATCCCATGGGAGTGTCGTAACCAATAGTGCAGCAAGGCTTGTTTTCATGTACCAGGATACCCCAGGTCAAGCCTGAAACTCCTTGTTGGAGTTTTCACTCCTAGGTACATCTGTGCCAGTGCCACCTCTACCTAATCGTATCTAGAAATGGATGTATTTCTTGGAAAAAAACACAAAATCTATGCATTGCAAAAATTTTAGGATGTTCTTCTATAGAAATCCTCAAAGTCTATCTTAGGTTAATGTTCTATAATCAGAGTTTTTCAAAATCTAGTTTCCATGGTTTGTACTAAACAGCCTATGATACCAACTGTAATGTCCTAACCCTAGTTACCTAGAGTAATGCATTATTACATAACATTGGCATGATTACAAGATATCAATTCTTGAAATACTGATAAGTTTAGTAGTCATGGAAGTACTACATATGTACATATGTTTTACATTACATCATGAAATAAAAAAACAACATTGTGTCCCCTTTGAACAAAATCATATCCTTTGTCTTATCCCTATAGGTTAATAATGATATACTTCTTCACATATTGGGAAAAATAAATAATTGAAATGGGTGAGCTCAGATGCTCTGTAAGGATAACAATATAGTGAAAACTATCTTAAATATGTGTAAAAATTTAAAACAATGTATAAGAATAAAACACAAGCCATTAAAACGTAAACTTCTGTATAATAGGAAAAATATAAGTCAAATAATTCCATTTACTTATTCATATGGATATTTTACTAGTCGAATAATCATATGTAATATCAATATCTAATTTCATAATGATGGAATTCATAATGACGAACATCATAACCACATAGTCAAGGCCTCGTGCCATGACTACAGATAATATTTTGTCAAGGCCTTGTTCCAAGACACTGTTTTGTCTTATGAGACCAAACGATGCATCGAGGAGCTATAGAGGGCTCCATTATTCACTTACTAAGTGCAATGCATTCCTTATATGAAAAGGTTGAAACAAAATATAAACATTTGTATTAAAACTAGCATACAAAATGTCAGTAATTTAACCAAAAACCATGAATGGTATAAAAATAACACATCCATAGTCTAATATATCACAAAACCTTCAATATAATATGTATGATTATATCATAACAAATAAACTTCAATCAAATGTAAAATCCAACATAGAATGTTGACATAGATGAAATCAATCCAAAAACTATTTGAGTGAAATATTTATTTCTACATTGAAATCATTCAAAATTAAACACACATTTATTTTAAAATTATTCAAATTATCTTTTAAGGGAAGCTTCGAAGGTGATATAATAGTGTAAAATAGTCACACCCACCTTATATTTTAAAAAACATTCTTTCCTAATTTGATGAAAATTTCATAAAGTGCCTTGTTTGGTAAGCGACGGAAAGTTCCTTTCAAACAATTGTATAAAAAATCAACAAAAGGTATATATGACTTTAACCTATAGTCTATTAAATTGTAAAAATGTTTTTAAATACATTTTTAAGAAACATGTATGTGGATGATAAAGAGGTCTTAGTATATACTCACGTATAAACAACCTCAGATAATAAAGGGATTGTGAAATTTAACCCTTACCTTGTACATTTCCTTGGTCGACGGTACATTACCCTCCTATATAATGATGAAATAATTGTTATTAAATTATTCAAGAACCACATAGATAAATATGATATCATATATGATATTTTAATATATTTTTTAATGATATTTCAGTAGTATCATCGTTTCAAGTGTTAAATAATTCATTTTCCTTTGTATGTTTTGTTATGTTAGTCATATTTTTTATGGATTGAATGTATTTGATTCATATAAAGAATGATATTATGTTCTTAAAAATTATTTTTTAATCATAAAATGAAATTTATTCTTGAATGGTTACGATGGGGAATGAATCTCAGTGCGTTCATGGAGACGGTAATCCATACGTATGCAGGAGCGACAATATAATTCTATTGATGGTGAAATCATATGTAATAGGATGTTATATCATATATACAAAATCATTAACATATTATATTTTTTATTTACATCAATTATACTCATTATTATATCCATCCAAATAATAAGGAGTTGAATGACAAATTACATCACCACGTGGAGACGGTAAGCCTTACGTATGCACGTATGGTGACTTTATCATTTAGAGGATGGATAGAATAATGAATAAGGTTGTACCATATTTATAATATAATCATAGAATTTTGAAGGTATTGGATTAATTATTTTGGTATGTAAACAACAAATATAGAGGAAGTGGATGAAGAATATAAATTTGAAAGTGGTGATTAAATAATTACCTCTTCTTTGAGTGATCCATTTGGATTTGATCAAAAAGGCTCCCTAGGTTGGCTTTATGATCAAAGTAATGCCTCTAGGTCTAAGTAAGGGTAGTTTGGATGAGGCTTTAGCCGGATTTTTCTGACTCAAATGTCTTTGGAGGTGTGAGTTTGAGAGAAGGGTAAGTATCCTTTTATAAGAGAAGTGAGGGTCACTATAGGAAAAGGTTGAATTATTAATTTATTCTAACAAAAATTTCAGTTTCTATTGACTCCAAAGAATTTATTTCGAGGATAATGTGTGGTTTAGTCTAAAACCTCTCATCCAATAGGTTTTAGACATCTTAAAGTCACAAAAATTAACCTTCTCTTTTAGTTTTAACTCTTATTTAAATAGTTTAACATTTTTACCATGTGTTCTTGTAATATTATAATAAATAGTCAATAAACTTACTATAAAATTTAAAGAGAGCCTCAAGTGGGTCATTAATGTTATATGTATCATTATATAAGTCCTTTGGTTGAACCTCATATTTTTAGGAATATTATATCATTTAATAATATAGTATTTGTTTTAAAAACACATTTATCTCAACTTTGACACTATTTAGTATTTGGTTTTTGTGAAAGTCAAAATAACATGATTACTTCAAATAAAAAACATTAAATCAACCTTAAAATTTCATATTAACCTATAAAATTTTTGTATGGAATAAAAACATTAAATTATATTTATTTTAATATTTATAATATCATTTATTTGATTCTTTCATTAATAAGGAAAATATTTCATCATTATTGTGTGATAAAAAATATATTTGTATTATGTCTAATTAATATAAATAAAATATTATTATTTAGGGAATATTTTTAGATTTAAAATTAATATTTATAGTCAAAGAGATCAATTATAGTACCCCATATAATTTTTTTACTAAAAGATATATGCTTATGTTATTTTGGTCATTACTTTAAACTAATTAATATAAGATGTCATTATCACTCGCATGTTGCTCAATGGTGTCCCCAAATTGACCCAAAGATTCCCATGGTCAGACATGTATCAGCCAATACTGATAGGACATGTGTTAGGGTAATTTAATATTATTATGATATTTTTTTTACCTTTATTTACTAGATTTACCCTTTAACCATGGTAAATAAAATATTTATTAAAGTAATTATTCATAATATCTAAAAATAAAAGTTACATATTTGCACAATTTGGACATCATGATTCCAAATATGTAATCCATTTTTACATATTCAAAACATAGTAGTTTTAAAAATTAATTTAAAATTAATTCTCATTGCCAAAATCAAAAAAGCGGGTTTTTAAGATGTAAAAACTATCAAAAGATTGACATGTGTTCATGTACAATTTATATGTAAAATTACATCCAATGACCTAAATTATATTAAATGAAAAAAAAAATATAATCTAATGATACTTTAAAACCACTCAAATGTATAATTTAACACTATAAATTTTTTCAATTTAAAAAGTTATTTTTAATTTGAATTTAGTATTTTTCATTATTCATAAAAATATGAAAATTATTAGAAAAGTACCAAAAAAACACCCTAAACTAATTTTGATATTTTGAATCAAAAAATGAAATCCAAATTAAAAAATAAAAATTATAAAATTTAAAAAAGTGGGTATTACTATTCATAACTGCTTTTAAAATATCTTATTTGATAGGTCGTGGTGTGCTTGAACTGGTTGTTGCATACATCGCATGCTATTGTATTATATAAAGAGAAACGTACTATGGAAGATTGGGGTGTTACACTATCACTCCATCATGGTGATGATTTGTGGTCACCATTATTCTTATCGTCTCTTTATCTTGGAAAGCATGGGGACCTAGGCCTTTAGGCGGATTGGCATGCTTCTTGGAAGTATTAGGTGACTTATACCTTGGTAATTGGTTGTATCCCTTGACCTATGCACTAACAGAGTGTGTGGTGCCACCTGATTCTGTTCAGGGAATCTATAAAAGAAAGATTGGTTGTCCAATTGTAAGGGAGATATGTTTTTTAAAAGTAACATGATCTAGGTGTTCTAAGTGATAATATCATTGGTAGGATTCTTATAACCTTAAATCTCTTGGATCAATGATGCTACCATGAAGTCTGACTAAATTTCTAGTACAAACATAGATAGATTGATGGGTTTAGTGGGACCCTTTCCTTTTTCAAGATACTAGGGGTTGGTAGTTATTTTTCATTATTGGGGGACCCAAGGCCCAAACCCTAACTCTGATGATTATTATGATTTCCTATCAGGGGATCATCCTACTACCACACCACCCATTGGGTTGGGTTCCCAGTATATTTCCCTATTTCAGTGGTCCAGATTCACATATCATTGAGATGGTAAATGTGAAAAAAAATTCCATGGTAGTTTTAGGGATGAAATTTCAATTTCAAGGGAATGATGGTTCCATTACTGTCATGGTATATGACTAAAACGTGAGGATGGATATTTCCCCTAGCCTCTAATCTATGCATTTGAGTATTCCTCTCCCTTGACTCACTAAATCACATTGAGTATCCTAATGTATGTCTATTGGAAAAACTAGAGGAATATATAAGATTTAGGGCACTGAGATACTAGATGTTTTGTGATTTCAACCATCCTACACTATTGTAAAATGACAATAATATGTTCACAACATCCATGGTAAATTAGTCGACAATCTTGATGGAAGTGGAGAATCAGCCCGATTTTTTTGTTGGAGAATGCCACTGGTTCATTAGTGAGGGACTCTGGGATGAAATAATTCATGGGTATGAGTGTCTAGAACATGAAAGGTAGTTTTTTGGTAGAGAGGATCCCCCACAATTTCTCATGTTTATTATTTTGAGGGAATCCCTTCTCTTGATTTTTACAAACCCCAATTGGAATCGGATGAGAGATTAGTGAATAAATTGACAAAAAAACTAATTTCTTATAGATTTATTAGGGTAGGGGGGTTATGCTAATGAAACAAACTCTAAAAATTGGGAAATATTTTGGATATGTGACTAGATTCAAGATCATGTCAACGCTGGATGTGGTATTTACAATCTTCTCATGAGTTTGATAGGAAACATATTTATGAGGATAATCTGATTGTTCGTAATCATATAATGGAATTAATCATAACACTGATGTATCATGAACTTTTTTTGTTGTGTTAGATATGAGTGAATCTAATTATATAATACATAGTTTCATTGCAAGTCCTTGGAAGGATATTAAAAATTCATCTAAATGAAATATCTACTAAGGAATTTGAGGATTTTTTAGGATGTTGAACATAGGGATTGCATTCATTAATTGATGGGAATCTACCCCCATATCTAGAATTTAATGAAATGGATCTGTAATGAAGTCATCCTTCATCTAAAATTATATGAGATCAATGGTGGGATGATGTTTTTTTTGTTCTTCCTATGATGGCATGAGAGATCACCAACCCAAATTTGTGATGAATTTCTTCAGTTTCTACCCTACGAAATCTGAACTTCATTATGTGCATGTCCCTCATAGTGGTATCTTGTTATCATTTCCCAATATCATCCTTTAAAGTATGTAATATCTTCATCATAGGACGATACTCCATGCTAGTTGGTGGTTGTTCAGGGATGACCTCTATAGTGAAGGTTTCTAGTGTCTCTATACATATTAAGAGTCAACCTAACCATATTGTTGGATAGATGGGGTCTCAATACCAATGAAGAGAACATGGTTCCCTAAATGGTGGTTATAAGGGAAGATTAAGATTTGAAAGAAGTGGCTGGGTCCACTGAAGATATATAAGTGACCTCTAGATAAGAAGGTTTTATGTGCTTCTATTGTGATAGTTCTTTGTGTTCTCCACCAAGGTCGATAGAGAATAGTTGGAATAGAATTTCTACTCAACATAATAAGTTAGATGACATCATTAGTTTGACTGGATGAGATCCTTATTGGGTAGCTCTTAATTTGTGGTCACTATTGGTGTGGCCTTCATATCACCTACTTTATCAGTGTAGGGGAGGAAGCTGTTAGAGTGTTCTAGAGAGAGGCTCTAGAAATTGTTCATCATTGTGAATGGGGGGTCCATTAGCATGGACCTCGTGGGTGATGTTGTCGGCATATTTATATGGAATATAGGTCTTTTTATGCCACACCACATCATGGGATGACTCTGCTATCATATATATGAATGAGTGAATTGATGAACCTTCTAAGTATTATCTTGAGAAGTGAGATGGGGTGAGGGTTCAAGGTAGCCCTGGAAGAGATGAACATCATGGCGGGAATGTAGTGTTTTAGGATTTATGATCCATTAGTTCCCCTACACCAATTCCCATTATTCTTAGACCATCATGAATTTTTTGTGGAATGAATAAAATGGAAATTTATAGATCCATTAGACAGTAATAAAACCATGAACGAAATTCCTAATGTTCCCAACATCATGTATCCTTCTCCAAGATGGAGGGATGATTAACATTGATGATTCCTAAATTATGGATGCCTAGTGGCCTTTATTTTACATGTTATAAGAGACTAGTTATACACCTTTACAACTATCTATTTGGATGGAGTTCATTGAAATATAACTAGATCAATTGATTCTAAAATATGATAGTTCCGAGTATTACTAATCCACACACTTTTGATACATAATAATTTCAAATCAGGCTCACTATCTTTTTATGCTTTTCATTGGAGAAGAACATTATATTTTTTCCCACATCCCCTCTTTCCAAATGTCGGTGACCTTTTCCTCCATGGTTAGTGATGTGGGCTCCTTGATCAAAATGCGGTGAGGTAATGTTAACTCATCCTTCCATTGATACCTTTATAGAGATCATCACATAGAAAAAGCCTCCCTCAATGATTTATGTCATGTTAATGAAACTCATTCCTTGATCCATCATGAGGTGAACACTAGTTAATTACCCTACTTTTATCTCATATGGAAGAAAACTATGACCATTGTAGATGGTAAAATTGGGCATGTCTAAGTATTTATTGAAATTAGGCATGTTGGAATCTATTAAATAATCATCTATTAGAGGTCATATCATTTTTGAGGTATCATAGGCACATAACCCAAGTAATCCAATGTTAACCCTGGTGATTGATATGAGGGGAATAAAGAATATAAATATTTTTACCCAATGTATCCCATGTAAAATTTATAGGGTAGAGATTTTGGATAATTTCATAGTCGTTAATGTACTATGGACACATATTGATCATAGGTTTAAGGTCTTATGTGGATAGGTTGGTCATATATATAATGTATTATGGGGATATGTGGGTGGATTTCAGTGTGTTCTTGTAATAAAGATGATCTCACATTGGAGTTATTTTAGTGGGATCCCATGGTGAAGATGATCACACATTGGAGTTATTTTGGCATGTTCTTATCGGGATGATGATCGCACATAATAGTCCCTGTAGTGTGTTCCTATGGGTATGTTAATGATACTTTGGGGGTATTCTAGTGTGTTATTATGGGGAAGATGATCAAAGAATAGAGTTATTTCACTATGTTCTCGTAGCAAAGATGACCACATATTTGAATTATTTCAATTTCTTGGGGTGGGTAAGATAATAACTCTTTGGGGATTCCATCTTCTAAGGGGATACATTCATATTTTATGGGAATGTTAGGGTGTCGTTATTGAACCTCAATGAGGTATCCTGGGTTAATTGAGATGTTGAGATTGGATCTCTGGGCAGTGTCTCACATACCATACTAAGAAACTAGGATAAAAAGCCATGTAGTTTGATGCCACATTTTATGGTCATGTGATGGGACAGGTGCATTATGTTTAACATCATGTGGTAAGGAAGCTCATGTCACAGAAGGATCATCAATGAGGAATGTTGTGGTTCTTATACGTTTGATAATTTTAAAAAGAGGATAATCCAAGGTTGTTGAGTGTGGAGTCATATCATGATTATCATCAGGTAGAATACTTTGTTCGTCACACATTTTAGGAGGTGAGGGGTCTTCCCAATCCATCCATACAGGGGGTATCCTAAATTAATCACATAGAGTAAGACTATAGTTTAATATTATGTGTTGATGATTTTTTTTCAAGATGATTAACATCATACGACTAAAACATTTCCCTGTGTAATTTTATGTCATGCAGGTAAAAAATTATTGAGGCCTGTACCATGGTAGACTGTAGAGACCCGTATCTTGACGTACATTGACATTACATTACATTTGCGGAATACTTGGTACATAACAAAAACACACACACAATGATCGTAATAGTTTAGTGTCTTTGGAAACTCGGAATATAATCTTCTAATCGTGGTGAAAGATCTTCAAAATCTCCCATAAAGATATTCCTTTTCTTTTTACCTAAAACCTTTCTTTATATCCTGGGGAAAAGAAAACATAAAAGGGTGAGCTAAAATGCTCGGTAAGGGTAAACAAAAGAAATATCAATCACATCATATACATAAGCACATAACTTTTGAAATCTTAACCTGCAAAAGAGATCATAATTTCATAACATGGGGTAAATCATGGCAGTGAAATGTAATCACAATAATCATAACTTAAAACATGAAACTTTGTGGCATTCAAACATAATCATAGAGAATCATTTCTTGTTATTCAAGACTCATTTCCAAGACTATCTTAGTGGACAAAGTCCCTTTCGGAATCGAGTAACCCTCGTTTCAGTCCTGTTTCACTGAACCGGTATAACCTACCGTTCCAGCCCTGTCTATCTCATGAGATATAAAATCTTTACCCAATGCATTGGAGGGAGATATAGGTCCCATCCATCTTATAATTAATCCTTTCTTATGTGTTCCACATAATCATAAAACATACATCATCGCATAACACATGTAACAAAAATGGGATTCTTGAAACATCATAACATCATAAATCAATTCATATAAGATAAAGGAATTCATAAAAATAATTCTATCACAACATGATCAAATAAATGTAATAATAGGGATAAAAACATAACCCTTTATTATCTTATATGGAAAATAATTTTGATAAAACACTTGAACTCCATTCTTGAGGAAAATATCCTTTCATCTTCAAAAACATTTTTCCTTTCATAACATGTCATACGACTTTAAAATAAAAGAAGTTGATTAAAAATAAACTTGAAACTTGTAAAGTAAGTTTCTTGGAAATAATGTTTTAAAAATCCATTCATGCCGTATAAGTTAAAAAAACATTCTTCGTACTTTTGTCGGAAAAGTCAAAAAGTACCTCGTACAAAAAAAACGACAAAAGATTCCTTTCATATTTTTTACTAAAAACTCACCGAAGGGTAAAATTGGATTTAAAAAATTGTAGGTGGATGGAAATAATATTACATATTGAGTGAACATGTATGTGGATGATAAAATACACCCCAGTAAATACTAAGTATAAACAATCTCGGATAAAAATGAGATTGTGATATTTCCCTTACCTTAGGTCCGACTTGCTTTGTAAGTGTCTGAAACTCCTGTATAATGATTTAAATCATGTTATTGACTTATTAAAGAATCATATTCATTGTTATTTTATCATATATGGTCCAATTATGACTTTATATTACCCGTTCTTTTGTAAATTCATTTTAAAGTAGCATTTTGGGTAAAATCGTCTCATTTGTCGTTCGTGTTTTTAACTTGTAATTATTCATATGATTACTTAGATCATGATTACATAATTCCAGAATATAAAACATGATTTATATATATATATTCAGAATATACATATATAATAAATCAGTAAATGGAAAGAAATACACCGTTCATGGAGACGGTAGTCCGTACGTACGCATGAACGTTGTTTTCGTTTCCTTATTGAATTGAATGGAATTAAGTAGATGACATACATATAAATAATTACAGTATCATTATTATGTCATATATTTCATTAGTACTTATTATATATACTTTATAATCATTCATGAATGGTTAATCATTGAGAATGAATCTCATCGCGTCGTGGAGACGGTAGTCCGTACGTACACACGAGCGATGATATCATTCCCATGGTCATGGAATTGTGTTGAAGTGTATGTATACTATTTCAGTATCAATATCACTTTATAATAATCATATATAGTTACTCATTAAACCATTATACCCATCCAATTAAGGTGGTGGCGGAAAATAGATTACACCACGGCGTGGAGACGGTATTCCGTACGTACGCACGCGCGGTGATTTCCTTTTTCCGTAGGATGGATAGAAGGTTAATTAGAGTTGTTTCATATTTATAATAACATATCAGTATGTAAGTAATACTGATGTTATTAATTTATCATGAAACAACTAAAGAAGAAGAAGTTGAAGAAAAAATTGAAAAGATCGGTAATGGATATTACCTCTTCTTTGAAACGCCTCTTTGAATCCTCCACTTAGGGAACTAATATTGGTCTTTGAAGAAGACCAGGACCACTAGGATTATTCTAGTGAAGTGGAGAGGATAAAATTGCAGGGGTTGGCCGAGCTTGAGTGCTCAAATTGGTGTGAGGAGGAGGGGGAGGATGTGCCCTTTTATAAGGGAGGAGAGGGGCACCTTAGGAATATCTCAAAATATTATTTTATATTAAAGTCAAAATCAGTTTATAATGGTTCCAAAGGGTCTTATTTCGAAGCTAAAGTGGGGATGGGTCGAAATCCTATCAACCAATAGGATTTAGACTAGTTTAGGGTATTATTTTAACCTTATCAATTAGATTTAACTCTAAGTTAAATAATTTAACTTTTACCGTGTCTTTTTATTTTCTTACACTATATGGTTAATACTTACTATAAAATGTCAAAAGAACCCCAAATTGTTTATTATTAATATATATATCCTTATCTAAGTCATTTGGCCGAACCTTAGATTTTTAGGAACAAAATAACAATTAATAATATAATATTTGATTTAAAAACTATTTTGTGTCATTTTTGACACTATTTGATATATGATTTTTGTGAAAGTCATAACAGAATTATATGTTCGAACCAAGTAACTTAAATAAACAATAACATGTCATATTAACCTAGAAAATTAGTGTAGGTCATAAAAAGTCTCAAATTACATTTATTTGGGCATTTATAACATCAATTATGTCAATATTTCATCAATAAGAAAATTACTGCATCATCTTTGTGTCATAATAAATGATAATTATTTAATCCCTAAAAATTCTAAATAAATTCCTATGATGTAGATAATTGTATTAGATTTCTGTAGACTATTCATGTTCGATGTTTCATGAAGTTTATCACTAGATTAAAATTATTATACTTATAAGATTTATGAAAGTGACATGTTGTCACATTCTTTGGTTTTAATAATAATTAAATTATTTTCATTGACAAAATTTAATTAAATTAATCTAATCTGACCCTTAGGTGACATGGGTCGTTTTTTAGTCATCCAATAGGATTTTGACATTTGTTAGGGTAATTTTAAAATATTATATTTACCCTTAATTACCCGATTTACCTTTAACTATGTTAAATAAAATTTACCGTAGTTACTATTCATAATTCCCAAAAATAAAAAGTATCCTATTAACATAATTTGGACCCACTGATTCCAAATATGGAATACATTTTTTTAAAATTCAAAACACAGAAGTTGCAGAAATTAAATTAAAATTAATCCCGTTGTCGAATAAAAACGAGTTTTTGTTTAAAACATTGCAAAAGATTGAATTGATTTAACCTACGAATTCAAGGTAAAATCAATGCTAATGACATAGATTATATTAAATGGTAAAAATATATTCTATTTATACTTTAAAACCATTCAATATTATAATTTAACCACATAAGATATTACGATGAAAAAAGTTGTTTTTAATTAAAATATAGCGTGTTTTTACTATTCATTAAAATGTGAAAGTTACCAGAATAATATGAAAAATTTATCCAAAGTAAATTTTTATTTCTTGATTCCAAAGAATAATTTTATTTTGTCAAATTGAGCTTATAAACATGTCAAAAACCAGATTTAAAGTGGGTGCGCCATCAAAAGGCGGCAAAACTGCATTTTTTGAAAAATACTTAATTTACCCAAAAAATTTATTTTGTTCTTATACCATGTTCTAGAAATGTGTAAGATGAATAATAATGTTATAAAATTCAAAATTTAGTTAATACTATTCATAACGGCTAGTTCATGACAATATTATAATAATATAACATTGTTTATTAAAACCCGGTATTGCGTACAACACACGCTATCGAGGAAGGTCGCGATTGCGTGTATTGCAAGCCATGTCAGGGTTGCGTGTTGTGAAAGAATCCTTCGTTGTTTCGTATAACAGAATCCAACCATATTTCATTTATACATTTAATATATATATATATATATATATACTAAATGTTGCGTAGAATAACTATTATCAAAATTGTGTGTAACACGGTCCAAGAATAGTGTTGCGTATACTGCAAGCTAATACGGTGTTGCGTATAGCGCAAGGTAATCTTGGTGTAGAATACAACAAAATCCATTAATGAAATTAAAATAATATTTTTCATAAAATCTCAGGGTGTTACATTCTACCCCCCTTAAAATGAATTTCGCCCTCGAAATTCGTCGGGGTTATAAATGGTTTACTATTTGAAAGTTTCTTTGATAGAAACCCACATCGTAAAAAGGAATACCAAAACTTATCTTTAAAAACAAAAGTATGAAACGTAACGGTTACCCAAATAAACTAATCACTGGGTTTCCACATAGGTGAAAATATGGATATGGAAGAGAAATATAACCATCATGTTCTGATGGAGAGTGGTAGAGAACATGGCTATGGAAAAGCTAGAAATCACAAAGTCATAAATTTGTGATGATCTAGGGTACCATATGATTCATCGGATATAACGGCATTAGGACAACATTTTTGGTTTTCAAGATCATTTCCCTAAAGTTGAAAATTTGAATTAGAATAAATACTTACTTTATTTTGGTACAATCTCACTGTTGTTCGTGCCTTGAACAATTTCCACTTCATCTCTTAAATAAATGAAGTTGAATTTCTTATTCGTGAAGTGTTAGCAGATCATGTGATAGAATGACGGGTCATTCCATCTGTCTCAAACAAAAGGCTAGCAAAAATTATATACATAAGTCAATCTATAGTGAGATTAATCATATATTGTTCCTAAAATGGACTTATACTTCATATATCATACTGCTTAATATAATAAAACTAGTTTCTACTAAACAGGGACTTCCTGTAGGCCAGTGGTAGGCGATAAAGGCCAGTCGCACTTCGGTTGTGGGTTCGATTCCCACAGCCTTGTCTGAAGCGATGGGTTGTCACCCGTCCTGCAGGTTATCCTTTTTCTAAAACTACATTACTATAACATCCCATCAATAATATCGAAAAAAAAACTTCTATCCTTAAACAATACTCACTTATGTCCAACATAATCCATTTCAATCTTTAGGCTTATCCATAATACTGCATTCCACTCTCATAACATAGTGAAAACGATTACCAGAGATTTAATACCATCGTTGATCCCCATATATCATAAGATATGTTTTTTTGGTCACATTCCAAACATTCAAAGTCCTTAATCATGTATTCTCTTGAATACCTTAGTGAAAACATGAATGCAGTTTAAAGTTAACACTTTCCACATACCAAAATCCTCAAATTTTTATATACTCAAACCATGATATCACTTAGTCCTTATATCAATCATGAGCTCATGAATACTGTCAAGCATTTCATTTTCTCTTTATCACTTCATTATGCGCATATCATCCACTTTCCAAAAAATATCTGAATAACCTTTCATTGTTACTCATACCATTCATCATAAACTTTCAAAACTTAAGGAAAGACAACAGTGTAACAATCCTTAGATGTCTTTTTATTCTATAGTACAACATTACACTTGACAAACATGTAATCATTCCACTACATTCTTAAACCATTGACCGAGCTTCAACAATTCTTTCATCTCACATATCATTTGTAGTCTCTTCATCATCACCCACATAAATACTTCCCATACGACCATACTGATTATCTTCATGAGACTTTCCCTTAGGGCATTGGTTTGCATAATGCCCGTACATTCCACATTTAAAACATTTAACCATTGTTGATGTCGTAGCAATACCATTATCCTCATCCATGTTGTTAACTGAACCTTTTCCTTTGCATTTACTTGCTTTGTGTCCTTCTTTTCCACACCCAAAGCATCTTCCAGTTCCTTTGAAACATTCTCCTTGATGCCTCTTCCCACATGATTTACATAGGGGAAATTGAACTTTCTTTCCTCTATGATCATCATGAAACTCCATCTTTCTCTTATTAGCCGAGTCAGGAAACTTTCCAAATTTTACTTTATTGATCATATTATGAGATTGCTGATTCGGCATAATAATGATGTTTGGACTTCCAAATCCCATTTCATTATGAAGAATATCATTCCATTGTCCATCATATCCTCCATTATCGTGAATCATCTTGTTTCCTGCCATTTTCTAAAACCCAAAAAAGAATAGTGTGAGAGGCAAAAATCATGCTAGGGAAAACAACATAATAAAGGGGAAGTATCCTCAATATCTAACTTCTTAGGTTAAATTCTATGATCGTTACCGTAGTTCTAGGACTGTATCTTATACGTATACTTATCCTTAGGGACATCCCTAGACATACCTTAGAAATATCTCTAGGGATCTCACTAACGTTTTCGCATCCTAGTTTCCAAAGGTTGACTAAACCTTTCCTCTGATACCAACTGTAGAGACCCGTATCTTGACGTACATTGACATTACATTACATTTGCGGAATACTTGGTACATAACAAAAACACACACACAAGGATCGTAATAGTTTAGTGTCTTTGGAAACTCGGAATATAATCTTCTAATCGTGGTGAAAGATCTTCAAAATCTCCCATAAAGATCTTCCTTTTTTTTTACCTAAAACCTTTCTTTATATCCTGGGGAAAAGAAAACATAAAAGGGTGAGCTCAAATGCTCGGTAAGGGTAAACAAAAGAAATATCAATCACATCATATACATAACCACATAACTTTTGAAATCTTAACCTGCAAAAGAGATCATAATTTCATAACATGGGGTAAATCATGGCAGTGAAATGTAATCACAATAATCATAACTTAAAACATGAAACTTTTTGGAATTCAAACATAATCATAGAGAATCATTTCTTGTTAGTCAAGACTCATTTCCAAGACTATCTTAGTGGACAAAGTCCCTTTCTGAATCGAGTAACCCTCGTTTCAGTCCTGTTTCACTGAACCGGTATAACCTACCGTTCCAGCCCTGTCTATCTCATGAGATATAAAATCTTTACCCAATGCATTGGAGGGAGATATAGGTCCCACCCATCTTATAATGAATCCTTTCTTATGTGTGCCACATAATCATAAAACATACATCATCGCATAACACATGTAACAAAAATGGGATTCTTGAAACATCATAACATCATAAATCAATTCATATAAGATAAAGGAATTAATAAAAATAATTCCATCACAACATGATCAAATCAATGTAATAATAGGGATAAAAACATAACCCTTTATTATCTTATATGGAAAATAATTTTGATAAAACACTTGAACTCCATTCTTGAGGAAAATATCCTTTCTTCTTCAAAAACATTTTTCCTTTCATAACATGTCATACGACTTTAAAATAAAAGAAGTTGATTAAAAATAAACTTGAAACTTGTAAAGGAAGTTTCTTGGAAATAATGTTTTAAAAATCCATTCATGTCGTATAAGTTAAAAAAAACATTCTTCGTACTTTTGTCGGAAAAGTCAAAAAGTACCTCGTACAAAAAAATGACAAAAGATTCCTTTCGTATTCTTTACTAAAAACTCACCGAAGGGTAAAATTGGATTTAAAAAATTGTAGGTGGATGGAAATAATATTACATATTGATTGAACATGTATGTGGATGATAAAATACACCCCAGTAAATACCAAGTATAAACAATCTCGGATAAAAATGAGATTGTGATATTTCCCTTACCTTAGGTCCGACTTGCTTTGTAAGTGTCCGAAACTCCTGTATAATGATTTAAATCATGTAATTGACTTATTCCAGAATCATATTCATTGTTATTTTATCATATATGGTCCACTTATGACTTTATATTACCCGTTCTTTTGTAAATTCATTTTAAAGTAGCATTTTGGGTAAAATCGTCTCATTTGTCGTTCGTGTTTTTAACTTGTAATTATTCATATGATTACTTAGATCATGATTACATAATTCCAGAATATAAAACATGATTTATATATATATATTCAGAATATACATATATAATAAATCAGTAAATGGAAAGAAATACACCGTTCATGGAGACGGTAGTCTGTACGTACGCATGAACGCTGTTTTCGTTTCCTTATTGAATTGAATGGAATTAAGTAGATGACATACATATAAATAATTCCAGTATCATTATTATGTCATATATTTCATTAGTACTTATTATATAAACTTTATAATCATTCATGAATGGTTAATCATTGAGAATTAATCTCATCGCGTCGTGGAGACGGTAGTCCATACGTACACACGAGCGATGATATCATTCCCATGGTCATGGAATTGTGTCGAAGTGTATGTATACTATTTCAGTATCAATATCACTTTATAATAATAATATATAGTTACTCATTAAACCATTATACCCATCAAATTAAGGTGGTGGCGGAAAATAGATTACACCACGGCGTGGAGACGGTATTCCGTACGTACGCACGCGCGGTGATTTCCTTTTTCCGTAGGATGGATAGAAGGTTAATTAGAGTTGTTTCATATTTATAATAACATATAAGTCTGTAAGTAATACTTATGTTATTAATTTATCATGAAAAAACTAAAGAAGAATAAGTTGAAGAAAAAATTGAAAAGATCGGTAATGGATATTACCTCTTCTTTGAAACGCCTCTTTGAATCCTCCACTTAGGGAACTAATATTGGTATTTGAAGAAGACCAGGGCCTCTAGGATTATTCTAGGGAAGTGGAGAGGAGAAAATGGCAGGGTTTGGCCGAGCTTGAGTGCTCAAATTGGTGTGAGGAGGAGGGGGAGGATGTGCCCTTTTATAAGGGAGGAGAGGGGCACCTTAGGAATATCTCAAAATATTATTTTATATTAAAGTCAAAATCAGTTTATAATGGTTCCAAAGGGTCTTATTTCGAAGCTAAAGTAGGTATGGGTCGAAATCCTATCAACCAATAGGATTTAGACAAGTTTAGGGTATTATTTTAACCTTATCAATTAGATTTAACTCTAAATTAAATAATTTAACTTTTACCGTGTCTTTTTATTTTCTTACACTATATGGTTAATACTTACTATAAAATGTCAAACGAACCCCAAATTGTTTATTATTAATATATATATCCTTATCTAAGTCATTTGGCCGAACCTTAGATTTTTAGGAACAAAATAACAATTAATAATATAATATTTGATTTAAAAACTATTTTGTGTCAATTTTGACACTATTTGATATATGATTTTTGTGAAAGTCATAACAGAATTATATGTTCGAACCAAGTAACTTAAATCAACAATAACATGTCATATTAACCTATAAAATTAGTGTAGGTCATAAAAAGTCTCAAATTACATTTATTTGGGCATTTATAACATCAATTATGTCAATATTTCATCAATAAGAAAATTACTGCATCATCTTTGTGTCATAATAAATGATAATTATTTAATCCCTAAAAATTCTAAATAAATTCCTATGATGTAGATAATTGTATTAGATTTCTGGAGACTATTCATGTTCGATGTTTCATGAAGTTTATCACTAGATTAAAATTATTATACTTATAAGATTTATGAAAGTGACATGTTGTCACATTCTTTGGTTTTAATAATAATTAAATTATTTTCATTGACAAAATTTAATTAAATTAATATAATCTGACCCTTAGGTGACATGGGTCGTTTTTTAGTCATCCAATAGGATTTTGACATTTGTTAGGGTAATTTTAAAATATTATATTTACCCTTAATTACCCGATTTACCTTTAACTATGTTAAATAAAATTTACCGTAGTTACTATTCATAATTCCCAAAAATAAAAAGTATCCTATTAACATAATTTGGACCCACTGATTCCAAATATGGAATCCATTTTTTTAAAATTCAAAACACAGAAGTTTCAGAAATTAAATTAAAATTAATCCCGTTGTCGAATAAAAACGGGTTTTTGTTTAAAACATTGCAAAATATTGAATTGATTTAACCTACGAATTCAAGGTAAAATCAATGCTAATGACATAGATTATATTAAATGGTGAAAATATATTCTATTTATACTTTAAAACCATTCAATATTATAATTTAACCACATAAGATATTACGATGAAAAAAGTTGTTTTTAATTAAAATATAGCGTGTTTTTACTATTCATTAAAATGTGAAAGTTACCAGAATAATATGAAAAATTTATCCAAAGTAAATTTTTATTTCTTGATTCCAAAGAATAATTTTATTTTGTCAAATTGAACTTATAAACATGTCAAAAACCAGATTTAAAGTGGGTGCGCCATCAAAAGGCGGCAAAACTGCATTTTTTGAAAAATACTTAATTTACCCGAAAAATTTATTTTGTTCTTATACCATGTTCTAGAAATGTGTAAGATGAATAATAATGTTATAAAATTCAAAATTTAGTTAATACTATTCATAACGGCTAGTTCATGACAATATTATAATAATATAACATTGTTTATTAAAACCCGGTATTGCGTACAACACACGCTATCGAGGAAGGTCGCGATTGCGTGTAATGCAAGCCAAGTCAGGGTTGCGTGTTGTGAAAGAATCCTTCGTTATTTCATATAACAGAATCCAACCATATTTCATTTATACATTTAATATATATATATATATATATACTGAATGTTGCGTAGAATAACTATTATCAAAATTGTGTGTAACACGGTCCAAGAATAGTGTTGCGTATACTGCAAGCTAATACGGTGTTGCATATAGCGCAAGGTAATATTGGTGTAGAATACAACAAAAGCCATTAATGAAATTAAAATAATATTTTTCATAAAATCTTAGGGTGTTACATAGACCATTACCATGTAGTATAGAAAGATCTAGCATAAGACCTCTCTGCCAAGAAATATGGGTAATTTCCTTTGAAGATTCCACCTTCAGGGATTATGTTTATACTACACAAATGCTTTTTAGTGGCATGTGTCCTAAATATTGACATTGTGAAGTGGAAAACTGGGTTCCCGAAATTATGGTTCCAATGTTTAGAAGAAAGAGGAATTAGGGTTATGGTTTTTAGGAGGAAATAAAAAAATAATGTTACAAGATGTGCTTAATATAGATGGTGTATGCATTATGGTTGATGATATCAATCACACTATATATTAGAGTGCAGATGAACTGGTTTTTAATGGGTATATTTTCCCTGTAAATTCAACATGCATGAAAGTGTTTATACTAAAAGAAGGTACCATGGAGAAGCCTAGTGGGTGGGTTTTTGTTAAGGTTAGAGGTTAATGATTTTTTATGGTTTTGAAAAACATGTGGGGCTCTCAATGGTCTAGGGTATCAAATTTTGTTTCTTTCATGAAATAGTGATTCCCTACCCTAGAGTAATGAATTTGTTCTTATGTGGTTGGTTTAATGAAGGATAATTATCTTGCAAAACCCCTAGAGATGTGAAGGGATTTGTTATAATGTGATGGACTTGGAAATTAATGAAAGGAACCTCTACCAAGGTTTGAGTTTCTCAAGATCCCATGGGAGGTTGTTTCATGAAATATGGGTACCTCTAGGAATTTATCATCTCAATCACCCACAATGGTTAGAGTTTTCTGAATTCTGAGCCTTTTTTGGAAGTCCCAAATCCATTTCCCTTTATAATTCGTTTGTAGGGGATATTTGTAACCATGGTAAAGTTGGATAAGTCTATTTTCTGAGAGATAATTCTTTGTAAATATATTTAAAGATGATTTTTTGAAGGGGGAAATGGGGAATGATATCCTATGAATGATAAAAAGATTCATGGTAGTTACCCTGAAAACAAAAAAATTAACTTGAAAACCTTCATGAGGCACCACACATTCATGATGGTTTTTACCTTTACCAAAAAATAAGTGGGTTTTAGAGATGTTTTCTCCTTGATTCTCCCCAAAGTAACCATGAATTATTCAAATAACCATGTGAAACATGTATCTCATTATCAACATTGGTGGATTTTACTACTACACATCCCAGCATGGTAAATCTTATATTCCCAATGTTCAATGTTATGGAAGATCCCAAACAAAATATCATACACTGGTATCTTAATGCAGAACTATGATTGAAATTCTAAAATAGCTGGAAGTGGTTGAACATGCATGTTTTATGGAGACATTAGAGATAATTTTATTCTACTATTATAAAAATACACTAGGAATATCCATTTACAATTATGGATAACATTAATTGAATTTATTCTACCAAATAATCTTGAAATTAAAAAATACCATTATTTTTTACCGCATACTCATTAACCCAAAGTAGAATGATATGATTGTACATTTATTTTCCAATTGGATAGGCTCAACCTATTATTTAAACATGAAACTTGTGAAAGAGTAAAAACCGTAAATTTCAATAGAGACCTTCTAAGATTATTTTTACATATTTCTATTTCCATTGAAATACCATGGTTGGTTCAAGGAATTTATTTCAGGAGAAAAATAATGATATGATTATTTTTAGTGTTATAAAGACAAGCCTCAAAGAACATTATCAATATATTAATTGAAAATTATAATAGAGGAAACTGAGATTTTCACACTCATTCTAACACGAGTACTAGATAAACTCACAAACCCACCAATTATAATGTGGTTCCTCATAAAAAAAATAAATGGATGAAGCTTAATGTGAATGAATGAGATGCATGAAATGAAAAAATTCATTGAAATTTCTAAATATATAAGGAAAAATTCAATTTAATTATGGTTAAAGTACAAGGATATTTCTTTTATATATAAAGGTGATTTAGTTCATGTTGCTAGATATAAATGGTATTAATGAGGTATGGTAGAATGATCACCCCAATTACTTCCCTTATAAAAATAAATTTGAGTACAACATTCATGAATTATTTATCTTCAAATACCTATTGTAGAACATGATATAAACTAGGAATGTATTGTTTGGATACCCCCCAGCTCTTATGAATCATGTCTTTTTACTGAACCTTAAGAAGAAAGAGTGTATCAGTAAGTCTCATGAAAATATGAATAAAATTTTATTACAGGATGACTTGAAAATCATCCAATGGTGCACCCAATACCATTAGGGTAGGTTTGAATCAGCTACCCATGACCCCCATTTCCCATTAGATAATTGTAGTGATTTATGTTTCTTTAAAAATCATCTAATAGTAGAGGAAAATGACATTTTCAAAAGTAAACATCGGAATATTCCCTCCACATGTACCCATGTAGGTTGAGGACCATTTAAAAATACTTTTTCCATCATTGGGAGGATTTTCATCACCCCACTAAAATTAATTTTAATTAGATGATAAGGAGAAATATTTCTATGGTAATGTCATTCATCTGAAAGACCCATCAACTAATAAAAAGAATATATAAATCATAGTTCTCTACATGATTTCATAGAGGTTATCATAGTGGTCATTGAACAGGAGGTTACAGTGGATTATAGTGTTTAATATTCATCCCCATTGTGATTATATGCATGAAAAAGATATGAATTTGAGTTCTCTAATGAGATCAATGGGAACATCAATTTGATCTTTGATAATCAAGTTCATTCTTTGATTCAATCATAAAAGTGTACTGGTTATCAAAAGAATTAATCTGTTAGTTAATGTCAAGACATGAATAGGATAGTTATATCCAACACACATACAACAAATATACCCACAAATTCCATCCAATGAAAGGAGACTCCAACATAATCATTTATAACCCATGAGCTTAATGTTCGTGAACATTTATGTCAATAAAATTAAAGGCCCTGACCTAAGTAATATAATTCATTGAAATAGATAGAAATATGACTTTAATCTTATACTATATATGATGATATGATCATGTCCTACAATACAATATTTTTGAATACGCAGAACATTTTCTGCCTTGGTGAAAGGTGTATGCTAAATCCTGATATGTCATTCCAAAATCAATTAATCATATTTTATGGTAAATTATGTATTGAAATGTTAACTATTAATGTGTAGGAATATTCTAAAGATATATTTAATTATTAGTTTCATTTGATGAAACATATGAGATTAATTAACCATCTAGGTTGTTAAAAACTAATTGTAACCACATTCATAACTCGTATGTCTCATTATGTATGAAATAATTATTTATTAATTGAGGTGGGTCTATGATGTATATTTAAAAGGGAAATATCTATGAGAATATTTCAGTTATTTTGTTACATTATTCATGATGACTATCTAACACCAGAATATCAATTCTATTCTTCTCTTTACTCATTGAGGTATTTCAATATCATGGGAGAAAATAGGATCACACTTGAGAATATTTTATTCTCATAAACCTATAGATACAAAATGGATGGGGGTTTTGAAGGATACCTCTTAGTGATTTTATTCGGTCATGTGGTTGAATGTTGTGTTAGAGCCTATTGATGGTGTATGGTACCAAACAATTTATTCATTTATTTATACACAATGTCTCAGTTTCATACATGGTGGATTATGGTATTTTTTGTTTATAATCACTTCCACTACCTTTAAAAATTTTTGTTCAATACTTAGAAACCAATCAGTGGTACCACAAATTCACTATATGTTTTAATTTATGAAATAAAATTGAAAATGGAGAAAATGTAAGGTTGTTTATATTCCCCATTAGATAATGTAAAATCTGATATGAAATTTTTATTTTTTTTATTTTGTTACATCAAATGATAGTTTAGTCAGTGATTAAATATCCTTGTGTAATATAGGATATCATAACAAGTGACATAGTAGTAATTATTTTATTTTATTATATAATAATGTACAATACATCAAGTCATATTATATGATGCTGGTCTTTCTTTTTTGAATAATAGAGCATCATATTTTCAGGTTAATATACATGTCTATCATAAGAGATGACTCCTTTTGTATAAAAATATAAAATTGTATCATTGGGATGACATATATGCCTATCATAAGAGATAAACCCCTATGCTGAAAATTACTCATATGTCGTGGCCTATCAAATTTTGAGACATCCATGAATAGGTGAATCTGATGTATGTCTTCACATGTTATGCTTATATTATGTATGTTCTATAATAAACTATGATATAATAATGTCACATGAGTTATTCTTACACCATGGTTCATGGATTATTATTAAATGAGTATTATTTATCATACAATATTAAATACATCACATATATTCTATAAGGTGTGTATTGAAACATTTTTATTATTCAAGTGGATCCTTTACACTTTAAATGTCTAATGTATTTATAATTAAAAAGTTTATTTTATTTCTTATTAATAAAAATAATTATTTTATTTTATTTTAATTTTTCATCATTTATTATTATTATTATTATTATTATATATTCATATTTGAGTTATTATTGTTAAAAGTTATCTTTCTAAATCTTTTCTTTACCCTTATGCATGCCTTTTCATTTTATATTTACCTTCACATTGTATGAGTGTTCCCTTACACAACATGAATGCACACTTACACTGCTTGAATATACCCATATATAGATTACATGTACCCTTATGTTGCTTGAATGTTCCCTTGAATACTTTGAATTTACTGTTACATGGTGTTTTTCTTTAACTTTATGAATAATATTTAGAGATTGATATTATCGAATTCTTAATATTGAATGAAATTCAAAATTTGAAATTTGAATATTGTAAAAGGAAACTTGACCCAATATTTTTTGTGTAACGTTTAAATTATTATTATGAATATGGTTTGAACTCATTAAAATGAGTGTTTCCAAATTATGTTTCAATTGTTCAAATGATTTTAAATTGAAATGATAATATTATCAATAATTGGTTTCTCTTTCCTAGAAAATTATAGAATAAAATTATTAAATTTTTAAATTTTATTTGCCTAATTATTTCCTTGGTTGTGTTGAGTTAATTTTATTTATAGTGAATGAGGAGGCTTGAACAAATAATTTTCATGATTAATTAAAAATATAATTATATGATATAAACACATTTTATGGATTCTAAAACATTTTTGAAGTAATTTAAGCCGATTATTAGAGACATTAAAGAAATTTTAAAATACAAATACTTGATAATAATTCTACAACACAAACTCGAATCGATCTCTAAATCTCTCTCAGTGTTCTTTAATTTATAATTCATCATTCTCTTTCTAGAGTGGAAAAAAATAGTAAAATATTATCACTCTCTTATAATACTCATTTTGTCCTACTATTCATCATATTATTTGAGATAATTGGGAAAATAATTCATTGTTATTTCCTCCTAGATATCCGCTCATCTTCATCCTTCCTCTAATATATGAGCTCATAATTGTTGATGTGGGTGACTTTGGTATTCATTCCACTTCCATTAAAAGAGCAAAGGGAATTTTCTTTTTTGCTTTCAAGATTTTCTGTTAAAGAGATAATGTTTATTGTATTTGGTTTTTTACTATAACCTAAATACCATGGGATAGTTTTGGTATCTTGGATACCATCAAAGCTAAAGGACTAATACATTAAATACTCAAGTTATTTTGTTGGTATATATAGGGGATTGTTTGGGAACTTTTTTAGAATATCCCTACCAACATATTATCAAATTCATTTTCCTCATTATCAATAATTTATCACTTTCAAGGGTTCGTTCATAATATATTGAATCCATAAAATGTGATTAATCAATTTATTCTCCAATATATATACATTTTATTGTTCTTATTTTATATTATATATTATTATATTGATTCACTTTAATTAATTTGATTCTACTATTTTTCTGTTCATGTGTTTTTATTTTATTCATTATTTTATAAATATGTTTCTAAATATTATTGTTTTCCATTCATTTTTTAAAGGGAAAACCACCCCCATATTCCATTTTACCTATCTTCAAATTATATTTTGTATCGAAGGGGTGTTTTTTAATTGATTTGTTTTTCAAAATCATTAATAGTGTTTATTTTAAAAATATTATTCCTGTTTTTCAGTTGAATGATCTATTTAATAATTTATTTTTAATCAACCATTGTTTTGTCGAAGGAAAATAATTTAGTTATGCTTCATTTTTTTTATGGAAGAAATTATAGTTATCTGAAATAAATTTGGAATACCTTTCTTAGATATACTTGGTACCATGATTATAATATTTTTTATACAAGGATATACTCTTAATACTAAAAAAGAAGATAATTGGACCCAGATTGATATTAATTTCATTGAATTATATGGTAATGCAATGAATGCCTTTCATTATGGTTTCAATAATAAAAAATTTAATCATATTTTTATGTGAAAATGAGTTCACAAAATTTGGAGTCATTGAGAATGATCTCATGAAGAAACTAGTAATTTCAAATAAACCCATGTGGATATAATTATACAAGATTTTGAATATTTCTCCCCGCATCTTAATGATTAGATCACTACTATAATTATTAGGTTTATTGATATTTTTAGAGGATGAAAAGATATTTATGACACTCTATATATATTGAAATTTTTCAAAAAAATCCTTTCGGTTTTACTATGAAATTAGAAACTAAAATACACTTTGATAAAAGAAGCTAAATTTGTTTATAATATTTCATTTGATGAACTCAAAGGATACCTCAAGACATATGGGAAAACCATGAACAAAAAAACTGAAAAAGAGAATATTGAGGTCATGGAAACTGAAATAAAAATTTCTTTCATGGAAAAAATGATGATTACTCTAAAAGTGACTCATAAGAAGAAAACTAAATTTATTTCTTGATGATATGATTAAATAAGATGAATATAAATTAGAAATCATTCTAATAGTATTAAAAAAATACCAAATTGATGTTATAGAATTGATGTATTTGAGTTGAATAAATTAGGGCCACATCTATCATGATTTTCCCTTGATCAAAAGTCTAAATATAATTAATAATTTAAGAATTACCTAAAAGTGTCAACATTGAGTGTTAGAAAAAATTCAATGAAAACTTATGAAAATATAAACTAAACATTTAAATGCATCATGCCTCAACTATTGTTAGGTTAAAAGGTTAATTTCCATTATCATTCCCATTCCTCTTCATCCTTAAATTAATTCTCTTCTTCTTGCTCCTCTTCTTATAATAATGAAATTTTAAAAAAAAAAATAGGAACTTATTTCAAAATATTAAAATTCTTCAATGATATATAAATTTTTCACTATTAGAGAAATAATTTTTCAATTGAAATTTAATATATTTTAATGGAAAAGGATGGTTTAATTTTTAATTAAAAAATCACGACAATGTAAAAATTTCCAAAAAGGTAATTAATGTTCTCAAAATATCCCATAAAAATTCACTAAAGGTGAACAATATATTTATATGATTATCGGTTTCCAA
The DNA here is from genome assembly GCA_963277665.1 of Viscum album. NCBI lineage: Eukaryota > Viridiplantae > Streptophyta > Magnoliopsida > Santalales > Viscaceae > Viscum > Viscum album. Next base: position 696,687,369 of record OY728132.1, read on the forward strand.
TTACGTAAAATATAATCATGGTTTTGAATTTTAAAATGATAATGAAACTTCTTTAACAATTTTTTTTATAAAATGTATTTCCAAAAAAATATATTCAATTATTGTCATAAATATGATAATTTAATATATGAGGGTTATTTTAAAATTTATTGATATTAAAGGCTTATATTCACCCATAGTATACTCATATATCTAAAAAATATAGTCATTTTTTGATCCATAAATATTTACTTTCCAAAATTTTGGGACATAAATTTGATACCTTGGATCAACCTCCCTTTGTTGACATTTCCGGACCCTCAAGGGCTCCAAAAGGCTCCTGTAAATAATAATATTCATTGATTTAACAATAGAAAACATTGATTAGTAAAAACTAAAATTATAAATAATTATAATGTGTTCACCTCTCAATGTAATATATCAACCCCTTCCCATAATGATCTTAATATATATGCTTAATGTGAGGGGGATGCTAACTCTTACCTTCTTGGAGAATCATTTAACATCATCTTTAATCTTCATTGGACTAATTTTCATTTTTATTTGTATTTTATGATCTCTTTTTATTCATTCTAAAAATAATATTATCTCACTTTTTATTTCTTTATCAAAAAAAATAGTAGCTATTGTTTTATATTTACTCCTTATTTTTTACTTTTTTCATTTTTTCATTAAAAATTCCACTATCTCTATAATTATTATATTATTTTTATATTTATGGATGTTAAAAGGTGTTTTAAAATTTTCTATTATTTTATTTTTTAAATATTCATATCTTTTAGTTTTCCAAATTTGTTACCTAAATTATATTAATATCGGGGATGTCTTGAGGTGTTTTTAATTATTAAAATCTATATTTCATTTTTTCCAAATATAGATGAATTTTTAAAAAAAAAATTATAAAAGTTTCATAATTTTTGAATTTAAACTGAGTATAAAACTCCAAGACAGAATTCTAATGAAGTTATTAAATAGTGGATATAGTTTTGTTGAAGATTATACTAGGTATTTATCCAAAAAAGAATTGATTGGATTTTTAATCCAATCTTCATCATGGTCAAGGTGATTTGGCCTTACTACACACTTTTTTTGGCACTCATAGAGATTTTTTTTCTTTATTTGTACAAAAATTACTAATCCTTAATTATGTAAGAATATATTTTCAATATAGATAATTTTTATTTCATTTAATTTGTCAAAAGAAACACTTTTTCAGTGTTTTATTTTATATTTTAAACTGTGTTTTAAACATTCCTTTTTAAATTCTTTTCATATCTATTACAATTAATTTAATTTTATTTTATTTTATTTGATAGGTCTTTTTAATTATTTCTTAAGAAACTTTTTAGGGGGAGAACCATTTTTTTCACAACATTATTTTATTTTTGGAAAAAATATATTTTTAAATTGTAATTGTGTTCATTTTTTTCAAAATAAGAATGACATTTTTTACAATTTTTTATAATTTTTTTCAATTAAAAAAGGGGGACATATTTTTAAAATGATTTTTTGGTATTGTAATTATTTAAAAAGGTGATATTGTTGAAGTATAGCTTCTCCAATTTAATTAATTTATGTTTTGAGAAATATAAATATTTTTATTTTTATTTGTAATATTAATTTTTTTGAATTTATTTTTACAACCATTTGTTATTTATTCTTATTTTTATTGTTATTCACTATATTTATTATTATTTTTCTATATTGTGAATAATTAATTTTAAGAATTTTTACATTAACCATATGTGTGTTTTATAATTCATGTCTTTTTTGAAACTTCCATGTACCCTTATGCATATTTCATGTATCCTTACACAACATGCATTTACCTTTGTGAACCTTGCAAGAATAGATACCCTGTTAGCAAATACCCTTACACAATATTTATCTTTAACTTTTTGTAGAATATATAAATCTCCTTTTACCCATATAAATTTGAATAATTACCCATACACATCAATTTATTTTACTTTTTTTTACCTTTACACATGAAAATTTAGTAAATGTTTAAAATATTTGAATTTAAATATTTTGATTTTATTTTTTATTTTTTTTCTAAATTCTTTTTTGTAGTTTCAAAACCTCAAATAATTCTATTTCAGTATTTTTAATGTAGTATTTCCATTTCTTCATGATAAATATGGAATAAAATTATAAATTTTAAATTTGAATATTATAGAAGGAAACACGATGTCAGATTTTATCTGATCACTTTGACTTATTATTTTAGATATGATTTGAACTCCTTCCAATGAGTTTTTTGAAATTATGTTTATATTGATCCAAAATTTAAAATTCAAAAGATAATATTATCAATAAATTTTTTCTTTCTTCTTGGTGATTATGATTTGATTTTATAACTATTTTGAATTCAAATTGCCTATAGATTTCCATGGATGTGTTTAGTTAGTTGTATTTAAAGGTAACTATAAATCATGAATTAATGATTGTGAAGATCTATTAAACATGGAATTATTCAACTTAATGTTCTTCGATGGATTCGAGAACATTTTCTAGGGAATAATTGACTATAATTCGAGATCATAGAGGCCTTAGAAAATGCATAACCTTGAAAATAATTCCTCAATACCAATGTGAATTGTTCTTTAAATCACACTCAAAATGATCTCATTCTTAAATATTATTTCTTCCTTCTAGAGTGTGCAAAAATTTTAATATCTTATCACTATCTAAATTTTTCTCAATCTCTCATAGAATTCATCATATTCATTGAGAGAATTGAGAATATAATACAAATTCATTATTTTATAGAAATCCTCTCATCTTAATCCCCTGAATAGAGATGCTCACTACCATTAAAGTTAATGACAGTAGACTTTTTAACAATTCCATTTAATAGGAAATGGACTATTATTTTTTGGTTTCTAGAATTACCATCAATGAGATAATGTCTATTATTTCTGGTTTCTTGTTATAACCTAAAAAAGGTAATTCTTGGGTATATTGGATACCATTAAATCCCATTGGATAATATATTTAATCCTCAATAGATTAAGGTGATAGATATAAGGGTTTTTTGGGTACTATCTCCAAACGTTCTTAGAAAATATCTCATCTTATTTATTTTCTTCTTTTTCAATTATTTATCACATTAAATTATTCTTTCATAATGTTTTTAATATAACAAAAAAACTAAATTGATTCATTCTCAAAACAATCATTATTATAATATTATTCTATTATTATAATATATTATTATATTTTTACACTTTTAATACATTGATTATTCAATTTTTATTTCGAATGGTATTAATTTTTTCATTATTTTATAAATATATTTCTAAATTGGATTATTTTCCATTAATTACATAGATAAAAAATCCCCCATATTTCCTTTTACCTATATCTATCAAATATATATTTAATTAATAATGATATATAGGAAAAATATGTAACACCCCAAGATTTCATAGTACGTTAGTTTTTCAAAGTAATTAAATAACTTACACTACATGCAACATCGAGTTCAAGCGCACCACGACTTACCAAACTAGCCGTTCAGAAGTGGTTATGAATAGTATTAATAGAATTTTTAACTTTGTATAACCCTTATAATTTTAGAATCCATATTATGAGTTTCTTAGGCATAATGTAAGGACAAATTAATTTTTTTTAGATAATAGAAGTATTTTTCAAAAAATGCAATTTTACCGCCTTTTAATGGAGAACCCTTTTTAAATCAAATATTTGAAACTTTTATATATTAAATTTGACAAAATAAACTTATTCTTTGGGATTGGTACATAAGAATGTAGTTTCAAAAAAATGGTGTTTTTCTGATAACTTTCATATTTGGGTGAATAGTAAAAAATAATATATTTTAACTGAAAAAAACTTTTTTAATCAAAATAATTTATAGTGTTCAACTATACATATGAACGGTTTGGATGTATAATTAGATTATATATTTACCATTTAATCCAATGTTGGTCCTTGTAAGTAATTTCACTTTGAAATTGTACATAAACAAATGTCAATCTTTTGGTAGTTATTATTTCATAAAAATACGCTTTTTGGTTTTGACAATAAAAAATAATTTTAAACTAATAAATGAAATTTATATGTTTTTAATTTGGTAAAATAGACTTCATTTGTGAATTAAAAATATCAAAATTAGCTTAGGGTGAAATTTGGGCATGTTTCTAAAAACGTTTTAATTTTTGATGAATAGTTAAAAACACTGAGTTATAGTTTAAAACCGAATTTTTATTTAAATAATTATTTATTTTATTTAAATTTATTTTAGGTAAAAATAGATACATAATTCCCATATAAGTTAAATGTAATTCACTGGAGTCATTTTGTAATAATATTAGATATATAAAATTTTATTAAACTTTTCCCCGTCTTTTACCCACCTCCTAGGAGAATTTGTAAATTCACAAAAAACTTAATTTTACCACTTCTATGAGACATGATTAATATCAAAAAGTAAAATTTGTTTCAATAAGATAAAAATATTTTTTGGTGAATAGTAAATTTTTACTTTTATTTACCAAGGTTAAAAGTAAATAGGGTAATTAAGGGTAAAAATGATTTTATTATTACCCTAACACATGTCCTAATTCTATTGGCTAAGTATAATTCGACCAAAAACATCCATAGGAATAAAATATGAACTTATTTGGTCTACTTGGATTAGATTACGACATTTATTATTATTTAATTCAAAGAAGAGTTAAAAGAGTTAAAATCAAAGTTTAATAACTAAAACATTTTTAATATAGGTTTAAACATCAGATAAATTAGAATATAAATATTAATTATAAATATAAAAATATTTCCTACATAATGGAATTTTATTTATATTTTTTATACATTAAATAATTTAATAAATTAGTGACACAATGATGATGCAGTAATTACTTAATTAATGAAATATTCAAATAATTGATATTATAAATATTCAAATAAATGTAATTTGAAACTTTTTATGAATTAAACTAATTTTATAGGTTAATATAACATATTAGGGTTGGTTATAAGAATTTTTTTGAAGTAATAATTCTCTTATGAATTTAGCAAAAACAAAATACCAAATAGTGTCAAAATTGACATAAAAGAGTTTTTAAATCAAATATTATATTGTTAATTGATAATCTATTCCTAAAAAATATAATCTTCTTCCAAAAGACTTATATAATGATAGGTGTATCATTAATGAACCGCTTGTGGTTTTCTTGGATGTATATAGTAAGTTTATTAACCATATATTATAAAAATACAAAGAGACATGGTAAATGTCAAACTATTTAACTAAGAGTAAAATCTAAAAGTTAAGGTTAATATAGTGACCCAAACCTATCTAAAACCTATTTTTTGATTGTTTTTTGACCCGTACCCACTTTAGTCTTTAAATAATCCACTTTCGAGCCATTTGAAACCGAAAATTATTTTATTATAAAATAATATTTTATGTTTTTTCAAAGGTGCCCCTCACCCCTCTAATAAAAGGTCACTTACCCTTTTCTCAAATTCGCACCTTAAAAGCATTTTGGCTCGGAAAAAACCTAACCAAATATCCTCTCAACTTACCTCACTTCATCCTAAAGGACCTCCTTTGACCATAAATCCATCTTAAGGATCCCTTTTGATCAAATCGAAAGGAAGAACCCAAAGAAGAGGTAATAATTTCACCACTCTTTCAAGTTTTTTTCTTCTTCCACTTCTTCTTTCTTGGTTATTTTCATTCTAAAATAATAAATCCAGTATCTTATATATACTGTGATTTTATTATAAATATTGTACATCCATATTAATTATTTTATCCATCCTTTTAATAACATGTCACCATACGTGCGTACGTACGGATTACCGTCTCCACGTTGTGGTGTAATTCTTATTCAATACATTATTATTTGGATGGGTATAATAATGATGTGTAATTCATATAAATAATAAATTATAACATGATAATTATTCTTTATATATGATATACCATCCAATTATATATTATTTTAATATCAAAAGAATGATATTGTCGCTCGTGCGTACATACGGATTACCGTCTCCACGAACGCGATAGGATTCATTCCCCATCATATCCATTCAAGAATAAATTTAATTTAATGATTAAAAGTAATGTTTGTAGACATGATATAATTATGTATATGAATAAGATACATCCCATCCATAACAACTATGGCTCATATAACAAATAATATAAAGGAAAATGAATCCATTAACACTCGAAACTACGATAATACAAAGTTATTATTAACAAATAAATGTTAAAAGATCATATATTATATCATATTAATGAATATGATTCTTTTATAATTCAATAAAAATTATTTCACCATTATACATGAGGTTAACCTACCATCAACCAAGGAAAAAGTACAAAGTAAGGGGTTTCTTTTCTCACTTTTAATTCTGTGAGATTTCTATTGTTCACCACTTATTTATTGCGTGTGGTGTGTGTATTACCCATGATTGTATTAATTGTGTAATATAACTTAATTTATGGATATCTACATAATCATTGTATGATCCTCCTTTAATGGGTGTATGTTTCGTAAGTTACCAAATCGATAAGGGAATTTGAAATTCCTATTTCCACTCATTCAGCTTTACGCATACTTCATTGATTATTTTACCCCAAGATTATGTGTGGAATCACTATTAATTTTCATATGTCATAATTTCCACTCCCCTTTATATGGATATACTTTTGATACACATAATCACTCCATTGATAAATTCTCAAGTCATCGATATGAACTTGATAAGAGTAATTTTAACTCAATCTCAATTTGTTGAGTTAAATATCTAATTCATTGGTGTATTTTTTACAATAATATGTGTGAATGTCCTATGATTAATTTACATTGAATATCCAATAATATTGAGTGTATTTATATTTGTCACACATAATTTTTTCCTTGATTTATCTTTAACCTAAGGATACGGTCTTTATAAGAGATTTCATCTCAATTTACATTTCATTGAGACTTCTTTGTTGTTATACACCAAATCACTTTTATATGGTGTATATAATGTACTTTGACATAGTATATCATTAATACCTTTATTAACATGATATTAAAATGTTTTTATTACCTCAATTATTTTTAATCAAGTGTCTCTCTTTTGGTTAGGAACTCTAACTAAAATATCATTTTTAAATGTTTTAAAGATTTATTATTATAAATCTTTCTCATTAATTTCCATGTTTTAAAAATGGTTTTAAGGATTTATTTATATGTACATTAATGTTTTAAAATTAAAATTCCTTTTAAAAGGTTCAAAGTGTTATGGGACACTTTGATTCAAAAATCTATTTTAAACAACTTCTTGATAAATAGTGAGACTCTTAAATTTTTTCAAGAAAAAGGAGGATATTTCTCTTAAATAGTTTTGATGATTATTTTCATCTATGTAAATATCATTCATTATTATTTATTGAGGTTGATATATTATAATACAATCTTAAATATTGTATTTAATGAGTTATGTTTTACTGTGGATGTGCAATTTTTATACCATTCATGGTTTGTGGTTAAAATATTGAAATTTTGTATGCTAGTTTTAACACGAATGTTCAGATTATGCTTCAACCTTTTTATATGAGGAATGCATTGGACTTAGTAATTTATGGGTAGAGCCCGCTATAGCTCCTCGATGCATTGGTAGGTCTCATTAGACAAACTAGTGTCTTGGCACAAGGCCTTGAAAAAATCTTATTTGTAGTCTTGGCACAAGGCCTTGACTATGTGGTTATGATAGTCTGGAATTATTCATTCCATCATTATGAAAGTGGTTATTGATATTTCATGTGATTATTCGACTATTAGAATATCTATGTGAATAAGTAAATGGAAATATTTCATTTTAGTTTTTCCATATTATGTTGAATTTCAAGTTTAAAAGACTTTGTTTTTATTATACATCGCCTTAAAAGTTTGTGTTTATTTATGAAAGTTTCTACTATATTGTTATACTTATTAAGCATCTGAGTTCACCCCTTTCTATGATTTATTATTCCCAAGATGTGAAGAAGTATTTTATGACTGGCCTGCAGGGATAGTCTGAGGGGATATGAGTGTGGACTATGGATACTATGTTGTTGTAGTTTTCCATTTTATCATGTAATGTATGACTTATGAATGTATCTAGTGTTTCAAAGGCTACTAAACTAATCTATCTTTAGAGACTTGATCTTTTGTGATCATGCCAATGTTACACAATAATGAACCAACTCTGGGCTTCTGAACATGGAGTGTTATAGTTGGTATCAGATAAATTTTAGTACAAACCTTAGAAGCTAGATTTAGATAAACTCTAATTAGAGCAGATAGCCCTAAGATAGACTTTGAGGATTAGTATAGAATAACTTCCCAGAATTTTGTTATTGTATAGATTTGGTGAGTTTTCCAAGTAATACATCTCTGTCTGGATATGATCAGGTAGAGGCAGCTCTGACATAGATGTACCTATTGGTAAAACTGGAAAACACCACTTTGATCTAGACTCGAACAGGAACTGGTGCACGACAACAGGCCTTGTTGCACTCTTGGTTACGACAGTCCCAGGGGATATGCTTAGGATAATTTACATTTTCATTACAAACAAATTTGATGTATTTTAATATAATATGAGAAAAAATGACCTTGGTTAATCTTAAGGTGTTTAAAAATTGAAAATAAATTGTTGTGATATTCTCTAAATGATTTTATGACTACTGTTACTCACACAATGCTTTCTGGTTTTAGTCAATGGCAGGATTCCAAGGAAGTAATAGTAAATTTGAACATGATGTACAAGGTGGGAACAGTGATGGAAAAGAGCAACAAAATGGAATGTTGATAGGCATAAAAGATATCATGTTCATGCCAAATCAGTTGTCCAAAAATATGATCAACAACATATATATTAACCAACTTCTGGAAACAACAAAGAAGAGAAAGGTGATGAATGATAAGAGCTCCAGCAGTGGAGACCATGGAGAAAAGAATCCTGAATTTACATCATGTAGGAAATGTGGAAGGAGACCCCCAGGAAAGTGTCTAAATGGAACAAAGAAATGATTTATGTGTGGGAATGAAGGACATAAAGTGAAGAATTGCCGAGGAAAAATGAAGAGTACTATGGAAGAAAATAAAAATGGTCCCAAGAATCTATTTATAGTCATTTGCCGTAAATGTAGGGAACCTGACCATTACCCGAGTGAATTCCCTATTCTATAGGATATTTTCTTGGTCAATGAAGAAACTATGTGGAAATAAATGGTTGGATAAATGTTTAAATGTATTAGTGCTCGTTGTTGATGAGATTACTTTGGAATAATTTTCTCTTGTATTTGTAACCCTACAGTTGTCATCTGAAAATGATATTTAAGAAAGAATTATATTTTCTCTTGTGGATATAATTATAAATAACCATTTTGTTTTATATGATCATTGGGTTTGAGGTAATTACAAGTTATTATATTTTGGGATGAAAATGAAAGGTATGAGATAACATTTGTGGTTAAATTGTGTTATGGTTATTTTGAGGAATTTATCTCATTTTGGTAATGTTCTAAAATATATTTTTTGAAAAAGGACAACACGCAGACCGTATGACAACCCATCGCGTCAGAAAAAGCTACGGGAATCGAACCCACAACCAAAGTGCGATTGGGATTTATCGCCTACCACTGGACTATGTGAAGTCCCTGGTTAGTGTGACTAATTATTTTTAGTTAAATGATTCTATTGATCAATAATAAGTTGATTTGCGATCTTGTGTATTATCAAATGAATACCCTTATTATAAGAAAATGATTCGGTGATTAAGTGATAAATGTAATTTTGGAAGAGGTTCACTTTTTTGGGAACACTATATGCCCAAGGAAAATAGAATATTATGGGATTTCATTTGAGGAGTTATGGTTGATTCTTATATATGTTTTTATTTTGGATTTATAGTGATTTGGGTTATTTTTGGAAATGATTAACCTATAATAGAGAATATGTGATTAGGTTAATTACTTTTAAGTATGTGACTTTAAGAGTAGTTGATGTCATTTGGAGATATAATTTAACATGGAAGACTATATAACCAAATTCTTTTATGTTTTGGGTTTCAATATTTGTTTGGATTATATTGAAGGATTTTAAGGACAATTGTTTATTGAATGGTATTTATTTAACTTTGGGGTATTGTTGGTTTAATTTTAGAAATTAAGATTAGTGTTTCTTTCTCTAAAGGAATATCCTTTTGGGGGATCATCAGATCTTGTACTAACTATTTTGGTTTTGATTAATCTCTAAAGACAAGGTAAATATATATTTTATCCTTTGTAGATCATGTGATTATCTAGAAGTTTATTCTAGCTCTTCCGGGGTGACCAAGTCTTCTTGACTACTCATCATTTAAAAAAATGAGTTAGTGTTAGAAATTTATTTAAGAATTAAACTATACTTAAAAAGTAAGTATATCTCTTTATGTTCTTAGTCAATATCATAAATAAATTCCTCATCTTTATGAAATGTAACTTAAAACAAAAAAAAATGTTGTCTGTTTACTTTTCCTACAAGGAAACTATTGACCATTTGTCCCATCACAAGTTTGTGGTTTTCTTGTTATCAACTTTCTCCTAATCATGTTTTCTATCCCTCTCCATCAGAACTTGATACTTAGTTTATCTTCCATATCCATGTTTTCCTACATGGAATCCTAGTATGGGTTATCTTGGGTGACCTTTGTACATATCTTTCTTTCTTTTAAAGTGATAGTTTTATTGACTCTTTTTCCAATGTGGGGCTTTACATTATATTCCCAAGACCAATTTTAAAAATTGATAGGATGCAATTTATTGAAGGAGGGAAGAATTTAACACACCAAGATTTTATGTTATGTTAGTTTTTCAAAGTAATTCAATAACTTACACTACACGCAACATCGAGTTCAAGCACATCATGACTTACCAAACTAGCCATTCAAAAGTGGTTTTGAAAAGTATTAATAGAATTTTGAACTTTCTATAACCCTTATAATTTTAGAATCCATATTATGAGTTACTTATACATAATGTAAGGACAAATTATTTTTTTCAGATAAAAGAAGTATTTTTCAAAAAATGAAATTTTACCACCTTTTAATGGAAAACCCTTTTTAAATCAAATATTTGAAACTTTTATATATTCAATTTGGAAAAATAAACCTCTTCTTTGGATCGGGACATAAGAATTTAGTTTCAATAAATTTTTGGTTTTTTCTGATAACTTTCATATTTGGGTGAATAGTGAAAAATAATATATTTTAACTAAAAACAACTTTTTTAATCAAAATAATTTATATTTTTCAACTATACATATGAATTGTTTGGATGTATAATTATATTATATCTTTACCATTTAATCCAATGTTGGTCATTGGATGTAATTTTACTTTGAAATTGGACATAAATAAATGTCAATCTTTTGGTAGTTACTATTTCATAAAAATACGCTTTTTGGATTTGACAACAGGAATTAATTTTAAACTAACAAATGAAATTTATATGTTTTTAATTTGGTAAAATATACTTTATTTTTTATTTTATAATATCAAAATTAGCTTAGGGTGAATTTTTGGTATGTTTCTGAAAACTTTTAATGTTTTATGAATAGTGGAAAACACTGAGTTATAGTTTAAAACCTAATTTTTATTTAAATAATTATTTATTTTATTTAAATTTATTTTAGGTAAAAATAGATACATAGTACCAATATATATTCAATTTAATTAATTGGAGTCATTTTTTAATAATATTAGTTATATAAAATTTTATTGAACTTTTCACCGTCTTTTACCCACCTCATAGGAAAATTTGTAAATTCACATAAAACCTGATTCTATCACTTCTGTGAGTTGAATTTAAAAAATTAGAGAGACATGGTTAATATCAAGTAGTAAAATGTGGTTAAATAAGATAAAAATAATTTTTTGGTGAATAGTAACTTTTTACTTTTATTTAATGCGGTTAAAAGTAAATAGGGTAATTAAGGATAAAAATGACGTAATTATTACCCTAACAGATGTCCTAATTATATTGTATAAGTATAATTCAACCAAAAATAACCTTAGGAATAAAATATGAACCTCTCTAGTCCACTTTTATTAGATTAGTATATTTATTATTATTTAATTCAATGAAGAGTTAAAAGAGGTAAAATCAGTGTTTAATAACTAAAACATTTTTAATATAGGGTTACACATAAGATAAACACGACTATAAATACTAATTAGAAATATAAAAATATTTCCTACAAAATTCTATTTTATTTATTTTTTTAGACATTAAATAATTTAATTTTTTAAAGACACAATGATGATGCAGTAATTACCTAATCAATGAAATATTAAAATAATTGATATTATAAATATCCAAATAAATGTAATTTGAAACTTTTTATGAATTAAACTAATTTAATAGGTTAATATGACATATTAGGGTTGGTTATATTAATTTTTTGAAGTAATAATGCTGTTATAAATTTAGAAAAAACGAAATACCAAATAGTGTCAAAATTGACATAAAAGAGTTTTTAAATCAAATATTATATTGTTAATTGATATTATATTCCTAAAAATCTATGTTTTGGACAAAGGACTTCTATAATGATATGTTTATCATTAATTAACCACTTTTGGTTATCTTGGACGCATATAGTAAGTTTATTAACCATATAATATAAAAATACAAAGAGACATGGTAAATGTCAAACTATTCAACTATGAGTTAAATCTAAAAGTTAAGGTTAATATAGTGACCCAAACCAGTCTAAAACCTATTTATTGAGTGGCTTTCGACCCATATCCGTCTTAGTATTTAGTTAATCCTATTTTTAGCCATTTGAAACTGAAAATAAATTTATTATAAAATAATATATTATGTTTTTCCTAAGGTTCCCCTCACCCCTCTTATAAAAGGGCACTTCCCCTTCTCTCCAATTCACACCTTCATAGCCTTTTTTATTTTCCAAACCCTGCCCAAATATCCTATAAACTTCTCTCACTTCATCCTAGAGTCCCTATTTTGGTCATAAATACAACTTAAGGAGACCTTTTGATCAAATAAAAAGGAAGAACCCGAAGAAGAGGTAATAATTTCACCACCCTCTTTCAAGTTCTTTTCTTCTTCCACTTCTTCTTTATTTTTATTTCCATTATAAAATAATAAATACAGTATATTCTATATAATGTGATGTTATTATAAATATATTACATCCATATTCATTATTCTATCCATCCTTTGAATAACATGTCGCCATACGTGTGTACGTACGGATTACCGTCTCCACGTCGTGGTGTAATCATTATTCAATACATTACTATTTGGATGGGTATAATAATGATGTGTTATTCATGTAAATAATAAAATCTAACATGATAATTATTCTGTATATATGATTTACCATCCAATTATATATTATTTTAATATCAAAAGAATGATATTGTCGCTCGTGCATACGTACGGATTACCGTCTCCACAAACGCGATGAGATTCATTCCACATCGTATCCATTCAAGACTAAATTTCATTTAATGATTAAAATTAATTTTTAGAGAGATGATATTATTATAGATATGAATAAGATACATCTTATCCATAACAACTATGTCTCACATAACAAAGAATATAAAGGAAAACGAATCAGTTAACACCGGAAACGATGATAATACTAAGATATTATTAACAAATAAATGTTAAAAGATCATATATGATATCATATTAATTCATATGATTATTTTATAATTCAATAAAAATTATTCCACCATTATACAGGAGGTTAACCTACCCTCGATCAAGGAAAAAGTACAAAGTAATGGGTTTCTTATCTCACTTTTAATTCCATGAGATTTTCATTGTTCGCCACTTATTTATTGCATGTGGTGTGTGTAATGCCCATGATTGTATTCATTGTGTAATATAATTTAATTTATGGATCTCTAAATAATAATTGTATGATACTTATTTCATGTGTGTATGTTTCCTAAGTTATCAAATCGATAAGTGAATTTGAAATTTCGATTTCCACTCATTCGGCTTTACGCATACTTCATTGATTATTTTACTCCAAGATTACATGTGGAATCGCTATTCATTTTCTTATGTCATAATTTCCGCTCCCCTTTCAATGGATATAATTTTTATACACATAATCACACCATTGATAAATTCTCAAGTCATCTATATGAACTTGATAAGAGTAATTTTAACTTAATCTCCATTTGTTGAGTTAAATATCCAATTCATTGGTTTAGTTTTTACAAGAATATGTGTGAATGTACTCTGATTGATTTATGCCGAATATCCAATCATATTGAGTGTATTTATATTTTTCACACATAATTAAGTCGTTTATTTATCCTTAACCTAATGATATGGTCTTTATAAGAGATTTCATCTCAATTTATATTTTATTGAGACTTCTTTATTGTTATACACCAAATCACTTTTATATGGTGTATATAATGTACTTTGAAATAGTATATCATGATTCCCTTTATTAACATGATATTAAAAAGTTTTCATTACCTCAATTATTTGTAATCAAGTGTCTCTCTTTTGGTTAGGAACTCTAACTAAAAAATCATTTTTAAATGTTTTAAAGATTTATTATTATAAATCTTTCTCATTAATTCCCATGTTTTAAAAATGGCTCTAAGGATTTATTTATATGGACATTAATGTTTTAAAATTAATATTCCTTTTAAATGTTTTAAAGTGGTATGGTAAACTTTGATTCAAAAATCTATTTTATACGGCTTCTTGATAAATACTGAGACTCTTAAATGTTTTCAAGAAAAAGAGGGATATTTATCTTAAATAGATTTGATGATTATTTTCATCTATTACAATATCATTCATTATTCTCTATTGAGGTTGATCTATTATAATACAATCTTCCATATTGTATTTAATGAGTTATGTTTGATTGTGGATGTGCTATTTTTATACCATTCATAGTTTGTGGTTAAAATATTAGAATTTTATATGATAGATTTAACACAAATGTTCAGATTATGTTTTAACCTTTTCATTTGAGGAATGCATTGGACTTATTAAGTGACGGGTGGAGCCCTCTATAGCTCCTCGATTCATCGGTAGGTCTCATGAGACAAACTAGTGTCTTGGCACAAGGCCTTGACAAAATCTTATTTGTAGTCTTGGAACAAGGCCTTGACTATGTGGTTATGATTGTCTGGCATTATGTATTCCATCATTATGAAAGTGGTTATTGATATTGAATGTGATTATTCGACTATTAAAATATCCATGTGAATAAGTAAATGGAATTATATCATTTTATTTTTTCCATATTATGCTTAATTTCAAGTTTAAAAGGCTTTTTCGTTTGTTATATATCGCCTTAAATGTTTATGCTTATTTATGAAAGTTTCTGTTATATTGTTATCCTTATTAAGAATCTGATATCACCCCTTTCTATGTTTTATTTTTTCCAGGATGTGAAGAAGTATTTTATGACTGAGCAGGAGGGATAGTCTGAGGGGATATGAGTGTGGACTATTGAGACTATGTTGTTGTAGTTTTCCATTTTATCATGTAATGTAAGACTTATGAATGTATCTAGTGTTTCCAAGGCTACTAAACTAATCGGTCTTTAGAGACTTTATCTTTTGTGATCATGTCAATGTTATGTAATAAAGCATCGACTCTGGGTAACTGGGGTCAGGGTGTTAAAAAATATTATTTTATTAAAATGAATTTAATAATTTTCTCATATAATTTATAAACTTTTAATAAATTATAGAAAAATATGTAGTGGATACTATTTTAAATTTTAGAATCTGTTATTATATAATTTTTTAAATCATTTATGATTAATTAATTATATGTGTATGAAGGATTTATTAAATAAATATCCATATTATAAGTTATTAATAATAATTTATGTTTTTCAATTTGTATGGAAGGACTAATTATTTAGATATTAACTTTTTATATATAAATTTTATTTTTAATATATAATGTGTCTAAAAATTAAAAATTGAGGAAATAATAAAACCAAATTTATCTTAAAAAGTATGAATTTTTTATAACCCTTTAATTTGAATTATTCAAAAAATGCCTTATTTGGTGAAATTATATAAACCATATAGGGGTTTTGATAACTAATTTGATCAAGGCATGAATAATAATAAATATGGGATATTTAGTTTTAGTAAATGTTTATATAATATATTTAGAATATAAAACTTTTAAGTTTTATTTATATATTAAAGATAATTTTTCAATAATAAATTATTTATATGTTTTTATATTGGAAATAAATTTAATGTTTTTATGTTTATCTAATTAAATAATCTGTAGAATGAATTACTGAATTATAGTGTTTTTATAATTGTTTTAATTATAAATTTTTCATAAATGTATATTCTCATTTTGAAACATAGGATTTGTTAATTTTTTTTATTTATTCCCTTATTAATTATTTATATAAAGAAGTTTTTTTTTATAATGATTATATTTATTATTTTTCTAATTCTTAACTACTTCTAAAAAATGGAATACATGTATTTATGGCTTTTGATTCTTGGTATAAAAACTGATTTAGTTTTCCTTGACCCTGATTTTTTCAAAATGACAACCTGGATTTTCCTATTTTTATTATTTTATTGTTTCTCAGTATTACTATTGGTGTTCGGTTTCTATTATGGTTATTTATCTAAGGTAAATTAAAATTTATCGGGGTCTATATGGTGTCACACAATTGGTGTACAATAAAGGGAAACCGTATACAATCTCTTGATGACTATATAGCTGAGGTAGTGGAAACAACATGTTAAGAACAAGGGAATGTTCCCCTCTATAGGTGGTCGTACAACCTATAATGTTGTGACCACATGGTTAGTGCACCATCTGGAAGATTGTGTGGACAAACTATGATGCCTTCTAGGTTTAAAAAAATTAAATTTAAAAATTAAAATAATAGTTTAATGATAAAAAAACTAAATGTACCACCATATTCCCCTTTATGTTACACTATACCTTCCTATATGTATCATGTGATACACCATTCCCATGAGCCTCATCCACACACTCCTCTTCATCTTCTCCCTCTATTATTGGTTGTATCACCTCTCAATTTCAAATGTGATCACCCATGGTAATTTTCTCCTCTTATCCTCTTAATTATTATTTTATTCTTTTCTAGGTTTCTTTTCTCTTATATGGGATGTTCATTCTCTTTTTGAACCATATCATGTGATTGGTGTTTTAATTATTTCCATTCATGTTTGATATTGTTCATGAGGCCAATGTAAGACCTTTTTTAGCCATGATTATATAAGGAACCAAGTTCTTCATTGGATCTAATTAGTATTTCAAAAAATTTATTATAGGGGATAATTTGAGTAAGTGATTTTTTTAATTTTTTATTCAGATTTTCCTTGTTCTCATTGGACCTCCTTATAGATTATTTGGGGCATTGTTGGTAGAGATAATGACTTATGGATCATAGAGTATGACTTACTTTTATATTTATATATCGGAATATATATAATTACCCAAATTGTATATATTCACTCATGGTAGTGTGAATGTATACACTAGGACACATGGTTCTCATATATATTTGATGGTGTATATATGTTTAAGTGAAATGTTCTCATTGTGTTGGGAAAAATTTTTTTGAGTTATGATACCAATTTACAAGACTTTTAATTTAATTCTTCGATTTATAATATTTTTTTGAATGGGGTTTCCTTATTATATAATATACATATTCTAAAGAAAATTATTTTAGTTCCTAGAATAAGGTTTTTTTTTTCTTATTTAACATATTTTACCAAAGATTCCAACTTGGGGTTTCTTTGTTTAATCATGTATTCAACCTTGTTTTAAATTAAAGGAATTTTAAATTCTATTTTGTTTTTACAAATGGATTTAATCACAAAAATAGTGATTCCCAAAGTTGATTGGGTCTTTTGAGTTGATTTCATGAAAGGATAAATTTCTTGATGGATGTGGGTTACACACACACACACACACACACATATATATATATTTATACGTCCTCTTTTTTCTCATATTCTCTCATAGAGAGTGTTATATGGGAATTGAGATATTGGATAATTATATATAAATCTAGGTGGAAATTTTTTATTGGTGAAATGTTGTTTTAGAATAAATTTGATTTG
Organism: Viscum album; assembly: GCA_963277665.1. Classification (NCBI taxonomy): domain Eukaryota; kingdom Viridiplantae; phylum Streptophyta; class Magnoliopsida; order Santalales; family Viscaceae; genus Viscum; species Viscum album. The sequence goes on from OY728132.1 coordinate 696,705,525, forward strand.
GGAAAAAGTGTTTTCTGAAGTAAAAGTGTTTCGTTTAATAAGATGAGGCCTGATGGGAACTTTTACATGTTTTATGGAATCATAAAAACACTGCCTAAGGAATAACCCATGTATATGATATATTGATAAAAAAACATCAATTTGAATATCATGGATATACATGGGTAGTTAGGTAAGATCCTAGGTACACATGCTTCACTAGTTGAGATTATGCAGTATCTAGTGGCCTTGAGTAACTAACCTGATTACACCTTATATTTTCTCATTTATTGATCCATGGATCTCATCATTGAGTGTTTGGGCAGTGTTTTTTGGTATATAGTTCCAGTATAGATTGATTATGAGATAGTATTTACCGCATTATCCTGGAACTTCTCTATTGTAACTCCATATTCCATGACACCTATTTTACATATATACTACATTCCAATATTTTCTAGTATCTCTATAAAGTGACATCTACATTTTTATTTCCTATTAAAATATTTCCTTTGCTTAATGATTCAATATGAAAATGGTATTTGGAAAATGAATCTCCTTTTGGAGTATTTTTCATGTTAAAATAGAAAATTTATTTTTAGAAGTTCTAGACTATTATTTGTTGTAAAAAAAATGGAAAACATTATTTTATTTATTTATATTTTCTAACTAGATTGAAATAGTTTTATAAATAAAGGTAAATAAAATAAATTGGTTTATCTGTTTGTATACATGATGGGTATTTTTATGTTCACACATATATCTGTATTTTTTTCAGTTTCAGGTTGTTCATGTCTTGTTTCCCTCTTGTAGAATATTTGGTAATATGGTTGCAGGTTACCCATTATATTGAATAGAGGTATGAGTTGTAGTTTTTATTTATTTTCACTATGAATTTTTTATTTTATTTTATTTTTTTCATTTTTATTCATCTAATATCTTATGGTATTAATCATTCTCAATTTACATGAATTGGATGTCTTATATAAGTTTCCTTCCCAAGTTGTTCGGGAATTCCTCTTAGTACTTGTAATAAATCATATCAGGTGATCAGTTCTGTGTCGAACTCGATTGGTTTATGAAAAAAATAGTAGAAAATGATCCCTTTGTTATTTGGGTAGTAATGTAAATTAGATATTGAACTGTTGGAACTCAAGAGGTAGGGGTGTAAGGATCATCATAAACACTTATTCCTTATGATCCCTGAGTTACTGAGGATGGTTCGGAATTGAGTCTTTCATTTTTCTATGATGTTTTTTCTATTATTTATTGATTGGTTTGATGACATTTTTCTTGTGAGTGGGATGAAAATGGATTTGATAGGGTGTCACATTGTGATCTTACCTAGCATAGTGACCCATGTGGAGCCCGATTGCATGGTCAAATATTATCACAGTGTTTGGTTCACGATTAGCACATAGCCTACTAAAATATGAGGTTGGGTTATTCATGGATACTAGTTATATATTTGAGTGGATTTTTTTAGTTCTGTTTTGGATGGATTACTTTTAGTGTTGGAGTATTTTTAAAATAAAATGGTTTTAAGATGATAAAATGTTTTCTAAAATGAGACTCCTTTTATATAACTGGATTTTTGTTTCCTTTGTGGAAGTGGTTGTGTTATTTTGTCTTTGAATATGGATATATAAAAAATAAATGATCCTAAATGACTTAAAATTAGAAAATTAATTTGATAATGGATCCTAGGGTTTTTGATGGTTTTGGAAGTGGAAAATAATTTTAATTCCAAAATCAGGAATTGAATATGGACTTGGCTAAATTTCTCAATGGTGGCATTTAAAAGAGGGTCCATGGCCTATTTCTCCATGGATTGGTTTATGATATATGTTTATAATTTTCTAAATTTTCTGTTAAGGTTTTTTGGTTTTATATTATTTAGACTATGCAGACCACAATGACCAAGAAGGATTCTAAGGGTTGTCCCCAAATCATTGACCCTTCCTAAATTCCTAGCAGAGTGGTGGAGTTGAGATCTTTTCAATAACATCCTTTCACCCTTGGAGATAGAGGCATGTTAGAGGCAATGGAGTTCCTTGAATATGTTCAAAGTGTCTTTAGGTCATTGGGGAATCCAGATACCAGGAGGGTGCAAGCTACCTTGGGTCTGTTTGAATTACATGCAATGGATCAAAGGATGATGATTGTTCACTCCTCATCCCATGTTAGGAAGTCATGGGATATTATTAGTTCCATTTTAATTCAATGGTTTTTTCCCGGATGAAGTGAATGAAAATAATGGAGTATATAATCAAAAAGGCCCAGAATCAAGTTAGACTCACTCCTACCAAATTTTATTAAAAAGATAATTACAAAGACAGAACATCAGAAGGAAGGTTTATAAAGCCTAGTGAAAGACTTGATGCATGCATCAGCCTCAACAAAAGGCACACAACAATCAAAATTCATAAAATATCATTCTGAACTGGACTCTACAATAGCCTTCCTTGAAAAATAATGGATTATATATTATGGATTTTAAACAATAGAAACCAGTGGAAGAGGGTTATGTGGAACATTTCAAGGAGCAAGTCCCCTTTTCTTCAAAAATAGTGTTTATCGATCTATTTAAAGATCATATATTCCTGTGGGGTGTCCATCTCAAAATCAAGTATCATGTTCATTTTTTTAGGAAAGTAACATTCATAAAATTTCATTAATGAAGTGTCTAAAACTATTCTAGTTCTCAAAGGAAAGCCTATTGTAGTTGGTAGCCCGTTCTCACTTGGTTCTCATAAAGTTTCTACATCTAGTGAGTATTTTGAACTAAAGGAACCTATTTTTGAGAAGTCCCATTTTTCATTTCCTATTTATCATCAAAATTTCCACTCAGTTACTTTCTTCCACTTTGGTTGTTTTGGGATGTTTAATCCATCTTACTATACTCCTCAGAATACATTTGATTAGTGTGGTTGACTAGGACACCTAAATATATTTTAAAAATTACCTTTCTAAATGTTGGTTTTTTTGTTGAGAATTATTAACTCATTGATTCAATGATATAGATGAATGAAGATATGAGGGATCCAAAAATAAGAATTGGCGGATGTTGTTCCAAATCATTGTTTCTATCCTTAGAGTGAGAAACATTTGAATTTTTCCTTGATTTGGTTTTTTATTGTTGTAAATCTATTAATATGGAAATATATGTGGCATAATTAATTGGGGTCTAGGTGGTTTTCCTTTTGTTTAATCACTTTTAAATGGTTATCCAAATTTTTTAATGATTTATTTTTTGGGTGGTTCTCATCTATAGATGCTGGTGTCTTATAGAAATATTAAATCATGGATGGGATCTGTGTTAGACATCAGATTATTTAATAGGGTATCCCATGTATTGGGATAAGGTGACATTGTTCTTGATAATTATTAATTTGACAGGAAACCCATCATGGATCTCCTTGTTTTTGTTTTAACTAAAACTAGATGGGTGAGATTTTACAGTTGAGAGGTCACACCTCTTTTAGTTCCTTTCTCAGTTTGGTGTAATTCATTGTTTTTGGGTTTTATTTCATTATTCCATTTCTAGGGTTACAATATTATAAATCTGAGGGTCCATGATATTTTACACATTAATATTGGTCAATTTCTATAAAAAAATTCTTTTAATAGTGAGAATAAATTTAAAAAACTGATTTAATTTTTTTAACTTTTGTATTCTCTTATTGGTTCTTGGTTTTCCCATTTGGATTAGGGTTTAGTTTTGATCATTTTTATGGTAATTTTAATTTTTTTTGTTTACTAGAGGGTAGATCATGGTTAGCACATAGTCAGGTAAAACAACGTTCCATTCCTATAATACCATACATCTCAGGCATTAGAAAACTCATGGCTAAGAGTAAAAGCATGATTCCCTCTCTAGGAAGTTGTGTGGCCCATAAAGTTGCAACCAAATAGTTATTTTCTGGCCTATAGATCATTCTTCTCTACCACATGGCCATCTAGTTCTAAAAATAAATAAATGAAATAAATCAAAATCAAAATAAAAACATTAATATACCCCATTACCCACTATGTCATACTAACCCTTCCTCTATTCATCTATAAGTTACATAACACACTACACCAATGAGATCTTATTGCGTACTTTACCTCTTCTCCTCTCTCAATTATTGACTAATTCTGGTTTTAATTTTTTATTCGATAACTGTAGGTTAGCTTCATCTCTTATCCTCTTCCTTCTTTTCACCCTATTTTCTTGGTTTCATTTCTCCTCCATGTTGTACGTACTCCTTGGACGGACCCTAACATGTGTGTGGGGTTTTAATATTTGATTCATTGTCCCAATAGATGGTGAGGCTGATATACACCAGTTTCATCATGATATATATAAGGCCTCATGTTTTCCATTGAATTTGGGAATGTTTTCTCTCATTCATATTTTTTTTCTAAATTTTTATTTTGGTTTTAATGAATTTAGGGTTTCTCATATATTTATTATTCTCCTTGGACCTCCTTGAGGTATATTTGGGGTGTCATTGGTAATAGTGATGACTTGTGGATCTTGGAGTGAGGTTTACATGTATATGTATATACATTCATATATATAAATACCCACATCATAGATATTAACTCTTTGTAGTGTGAATAATAAATTATTTCAAAAGGGTTCTTTTATATGTTTTAAGGTGTATATTTTTATAATTTAATATGGATTTCATCAAATGTGACATGTTTGGATGTAATTTATTTATTCCCAACACATTAAAATTAATTTCTCTAAATTTTGTGTGTTTAAAAATGTATTTTTCATTACTATATAATATATATTCCTTGAAAAACATTTGGTGGCCCATAGAAAAATGTTTTCTATTATTTTTTTTATTTTAACTAAGATTAAATCACTAGTTTTCTCTGTTTAAGCATTTATCAAACACTATTCGAAATTAAAATAAATTTAAATGTACAACTGGTTTTCTAAATGGGTTCTATCGTGAAAAATCTTGATACCCAAAGGTGATTTTTCCTTTTGACCAGACATCAAAAAAGGCTTAATTGATTGAGGGATGTGTCTTACATATATATTCAAATATATATATTATTTATTTTCACTTTTTATCTCAAAAAGAGTTGAATATTGAAATTAGTCTAAAGTTTACTTTTATAAAAATGTAAGGGTATATGCGGTGAGGATGAAATTCGGTTTTGGTACTCAAAAATCTGTGGCCAAAAGTGTTTTCAAAAGTAAATTTCTTTCTTTTAATGATATAGGGCCTGGTAGACAACATAAAATGTTTTATGGAAATAAAAGGACCCCTATTAAGTAATTATCATTGTATTTGAAATTTGGTGTGTAAATATGTTTTTATATTTTATGCATACCTGGTAAAGGGCCTTGAAAATTGTTAAGTATTTTAGAAACTTAAAAGGTGATGCACCTAAAAGGGTGATAGAAGGTTAGAAAGTAGATTTTTTTCTATGAAAAATTGGTGACATGTATGTATATGATAGATTCAAAAAAATCACCACTATTTTATCATCATGGGTATCATTGGGTTGTTAGGTGGCTGTATAGGTTCATATGATACACTAGTTTAGATTACACACTCGCTAGTGGCCATGAGTAGGTAACCTAGCTACCAATGGGATATGCCCATTGGCCGATCCAAGGAGGGTGTCATTTAATATTTGAGTTTTGTTTTATTTTATTTGGAACTATTAGAGATAGATTCTATGATTATATTTATAGCCTTGTACTAATATATCTTGACCATATACCTATATCTGTTGACACCTATTATAAAAATACATTACATTCATATGTCCTCTAGTATCTTCATAATGATAAACATCTATTCCTTCCTACAAAAATAATTACTTTACTGCATGCCCCATTATGTAATTGGGATTTTGGAAATTCATATTATTTTAAATAAATTTTTAAGGAAAATAAGAAAATGGTTTTATTATGTTTTAGCATGTTATGTTTTGAGGCAAGTGGAAAAGCATAGTTTATGTATTTATATATTCCAACCAGCATGAAATTGTTTTATCTATAAAGGGATGGACTAAGGTGTGGCTTATCATTTGGAATCCGTAATGGGAATATTTATGCCAATTTCTATGTCATTATAATTTTCCTATTTCAGGTTGTTATTGGCTTGTCTCTCTCTTAGAGTGAGTTAGGTTATGTGGTTGGATGTGACTCATGAGGTTACTAGGAGGTTCATGCAGTTGTAATTATCTGATTCAACAACATGTTTGTTCTTATTTTTTGTTTATTTAAATACTATTATATAAGATAAATCATTACCAATTTAGTTTCATTTGATTTTTTACAATTGTTTCTAGCACGAGAAGATTGGGAACGCCTCTTGAGCTTTGTTGAAGATCAGTTTGGGTGTCCTGTTTGAGGTTGAACTGGGTTGCTTCAAGAGAATTTTGGATTTTATTTATAGAAGGTATGATCTTGAATTAAGAAGTTAATTAGTGTTTATAGTTAATTAGTGTTTATACACATTTAGTGTTATAATTATTATGGTATCGAGGTCTCCCTTCAGTAATGTACCATTGGATAAATAGACTTTTGGTTGGACTACTCAATGGTATTAAGTCTTATACCTAGTCCTGAAAAGTAGAGGTTGATCATCTATCACTCCAAACATAATCTTATATATTTTTTTGGTTTCATATGATATTAAGCCTTAAATTAAATGGATTCATGTACCATTTTTATGGAATAGTGTGGGATATGTATAAATATAGTTTGAATTTAATTTGGGTTGGTAACAAATGTTACAATTTATCTAATAGTTTCACATTAATATGGTTTTAAAATAATTATTTTTTTATAGTACATGATTATAAACAAAAATTTTAGAAGAATATATATATATATAATGAATAAAATGAGATAATATGGTGTTATTAAGTCTAGTGGAAAAAATATGTATCATATTTCTTATAAATATTACAATTTTCAAGATCATGATCATTTAGTATGGGTACCCTTAATATTTAGGTGGAAACAGATTATCTTGTTCAAGGGAAGAAGGTAATGTGGTGATAATAACATTTAACTACCTTATTCTTACCATTTTCACTAGTTTACACATAGATGGGAGAACTATCATTTAGGACACTAAAGTATTTGATTTTAGATAATTTATATGTTGGATTGAGAAGAGATTTTTACACTCAACCATCCAAGAGTAATATATGATATAATTTACATGATTATCTTCTAGATATAGTCCTAAATTATTTACATACTTAACCAGTGTATGTCTTGATGAAATATGAATCATGTCTCAAATAATATATATGATGAATTTAAAAGGGTTTCTATATTTTATTTGAGTCACATTTAAAAATAGTCTTTATTAAATTATTGTAAAATATGATACTCATTTTATAAAATATTTCATTGTTGATAAAAAGGTATCATAATCATTTAACTTCTATTGAGATCAATATATAGTGGTAAACATGAATTTATAAAACCTTTTAGCCACATATATAAAACTATATATATGTTATTATAGTTTAGAAATTCTACGTTTTATAGAAACCTATTTTTGAGTAAATTAATTGTTATACCATTTGAAAATTGAATATAGATTATTATGGGAATCATATAATTATTAATTTTTTGTTTCAAAAGAATTTTATTCCTGAAAACTAAAGATAATTCAAACTATTATCATATAATAAACGTGATTGTATATGTTTTTGAAATTGAGAGGATAAATATATACTATAATTATTATTATAGTAATGACACTATTTTTTTGATCACCATAGGATTTGTTTTAATGATATAAATGAGTTCATGAAATTATTACATTATTTTATCAAGGAATTGAGGAAAAAATAATTGGGCATGATATGTCCATGATCTGGTGCTATATTATCAGCAAAATTGGGTAATAATTAAATTCATAAGAAGATTATTTTGGAATGTCTATGAATGTTTCTTAAAATAGCCATAAAAAGGCATTGAGACTAAAAGGTAGTGTTTGGAAGGAAATTATTTTTTAAATGATTTAATTTCATGGAATAACTAAATGATATTAGGAAACACTAAGGAATGTTCAATGTAAATGTTATCCAATTAAATTATTTTATTTTAAAAGGTATCTGACAAAAAGAATATGCTTCAAAATTGTTTTAAATTTATAGTAGTTAAAATTCAAGGTTAGAATTGATGGATCTTGATGTTTTCATTCATCTGATATATTCTTGGAATGTTTTATCAGATAATTTATTAGAAAATAATTATCATGAAAAGTAGATATAAGTAAAGGATGTTTATTTTTATCTCATTTTTCTTATATGTCATGAAAATATGTTTATTAACTAATTTATTAGTTAAAATATGATATTATTGATTAAATATACATTGTTTAAGAATCATTAAATTATATAACATTTTTCAAGAAGAATATAAGTTTATTTTTTTATATAGGATAAAATATTTTATCAAAGATATTTGTTAAAATATGGGATTTTGGATTCCTTTACTCTTAAATCTTACATTTTAATGAATAAATATTCTTCCTAGAATAGTGTTATGAACACATAAAATACCATATAATATATGTACATTAATAGTTTATTTGATAAATATTCCATCTTAGTGGAATAAGTGTTGTTTCATATAACAAAAAGGGGTTTGTGTATCATATAATGTTATTATTAAGGGAATATGATATTTAATAATCTAGTCATTATATGTTTTAGAATTAATGAAGTTTAATAAAAAATATTTTGTCAGTTAAAATACAAAGTGAATGTCACTGAACATCCAAAACGATTTTAGGATTCTTCTGTAAATAATAATCTAAATATGATATATTTTTTTAATGAAAATGTATCAAGGAAAAATATTGATAGACATGGTTTGAAAGATGATTATGATGATAAAATTAGAAAGAAATTTTTTCATATAATAACCATTTATTTTATGATGTATAGGTGATTGTATACTTGTTTATGAAGTTTAGAATTACTAATATGAATCATAAGTTGCTCAAATATTCAAAATTTATTTCTTTAAATATGTTAGTCACTAAAGTGTTTAGCTTGACAATTTTTTCAGATGGTCGCATAGATACATGTAAGGAAATACATAGAGATGTAATGAGTTTAAAACCCCCTAAAAGTGAAACAAACATAAGATGGATTTCTATATCTATCAAATTCAATATTATTAGACAATACCTTATGCATGATTTTATTAAAATTATTAAAACGGTTTAAAAATATAAAATGTATCTAGTTATACAGAAAAGGTAGAATCTAATTTATCATTGTTTCATGTTGTCTGTATATACTAATGACATAAAATGATAACCAACTAATTAAATAAAAAAGTTAACTTATCCATAACTATTGTTCAAAATTGATATTACATGTTATGATGAAATGATTATGTTATCTTGTGTAGAATTTAATACAGGGACAATAATATTGGGGATGGGAAACAAAATAGGTATTTCATAAGAGATGACCCATGAAATATAACACATGGAGGGTTATATAATATGCTTTTGGTATACATGGGGTGCATGATTCAAATTTTCATTACCCATAACTATGATCTCAGCGATACATAAAATCAAAAACTTTATATTTTGATATATTTATTATAAATTCCTTATGTGTTGTCTAATAAATGGATGGTTGGGTTTGTTTATGATCATATCATAATATGGAGATTAACCAAGATGATATTTTCCTATTTTATGATGACAATGATATATGGACCTAGATCAAGATAGTATGAGGAAGTGTATAACAATACCTATAATATAAATATAATTTTCTTATCTTTTTGACGAGTTTATTATGATGGTATCATCTATAAAGGATAGTAACATTCGATTTATTCATTGAATAGGTAATTCTATACATAGATAATCAAGAATGTGATAGTTCTTATATGTAATTATCATAAACTATGTCCCATGGCTACTAAAAATATTAGAAAATGATATTATATGATAATTAATGCATTCATATAATACATCTTGTGGATACATGTATAGAGATAAATTTTATTAGTGAAGATCATATTGGATGTTATTGTAACTTTATTAGAACTGATTATTTAATAGAGGATTCTATTTTATTACATTTATGAGTTAAATAATTATTTGTGTACCATTTATATAATGGATCATTGTAGAACTATTTTTAGTAAATGGAATAGGTAATGGGTTTTAATCATAGATCTTCACAAAAGGGTTTTAGAGTTTATCAAAATGATGTTTTGGATGGGTATTCACAATGTATTTTATGTGATGTTAAAAATAGTTATGTTTACGATAACTTTAAAAAATGTTTTAGAAGATATTCAAAATTTATTATGGATATGAGTTTGTAAATTATTTCATATTACACTATTTAAAGTAAAATCATACAAGGATTATGATCCAATAATGTAAGTGATAAATTTTTAGAAATATTACCTAAATCCTATATCATGTGTATTTAATGGGTTTTGAAATTTATGAATCTATTACATATTATTTTCATTCATAATAATTTAATAATAAACTATGATATTCCATTCCAATTCATATCAATCATTTTGTATAATTATTAAGTCTTTTTAATGTAAATCTTTTATTTTTGGGAATCTTATAAATCCATCAATAATTATGCCTTTCATAGGATAAAATATTTTAGAGAGGTGAATTATAGGATGTGCTAAAAAAATTTATAACCACATGTATAAGTAATACATTTTTTAATAAATTAGTTAATGTTTTATTAAATAAAAGGGTTTTTCTTGAGGGATATTTAAATGAGAAATCAAAACATGATGATTTGTGTTTGTGTGTGACATATTTCAAGACAGTTAACCATTACTCAAAGAACGATTATCATTTTATCAATACTACATGAGATAATAGAATATAATTATTGGATGGATAATCCCACCAAAGAATTGTGTGATTCAAATAAATCATGGATACAAAATAGGGGAGGGATTCTGATGGCCACCTATGTGTCATCTATTTGAGAATTTGGTAGAATATTATAGTTGAGGATATTGATGGTGTAAGGTATACAATAGTTTCATCATATATATATAAATGGTTTTAGTCTATTTCATTCTTTATCCTTAATTTTGAAATTTATAAAAACTTTTCCTACATTGAATTAGTGTAATATGTTCCATAGTAACCATTCAAAAATGTCTCTCAAACACCCTTGTAAGGATTTTATTCCTAGACACCATTAAATTGTCCAAGGATATTTCAAAACCATTATTTGTTCTCTTTTAATACCTCATGAGATCGAAAGTTAATTGGTTGTGACCTATATATTTTGTGTGAGAACAATCTCTACTAAATTCAACATAATCATTTTATTCCTCAAACAAGATATAGAAAATTCAAAACAAGGACACATTAGGCCACTGTTTTTTTTTTAAACCCAATGATGTTGATATTTTATGAGACCTGGTTGAAAATGGGTCCAAATAAACCTCATCCAAATCAAGACCCTCCACCATTTGTGGTATGGTGAGGCTAATTTGTCCCCTCCTGTCCTGGAAAACTGGGGACATGACAAATGTTTGTAGAGGCCACTGAAGAGGATCAAGTTGATGACCCAATTTAAAGATCTCATTTCTAATTCAGATGTCATAGTGGGACACAAATACATATATTTAAATACCTTATTGGGATTATCATTGTTTTTCATTCATGTAGTAGTTCCCTTCTCATATCATTACTTTTAGAAGTACTATATTATTGTGTAGATTAGAGTGATTTATATTGATAATTCCACATTTTATTTCTATGAATATAAATAAATTTATGATTAATATTTTCAAAGGAGGGAAAAACAATTGTTTAATAATTAAAACTAAATAACTACCTCTAATGAATTTTAATTTTCCTCTTTCAATCTATATAGTGAACCCAATGAATAATTTATATTTCCCATCAATTTCAACAAGGAGTAAAATCCATACATAGGGAATCATTGGGTCATGTTATCTAATTACTTGGTCCCTCCCTCACCTTCCTATCCTTTGATGTTCAAGATTATGATTCCATTCAGAACCCTCCATTAATAGTGGAAGAGACCCCCATGTAGTCAATGTGAATATGTATTTCACATGAGTTAGTTTATTACAATGTAGATTTGATTTATATCACTTTAATATAACTAAGGCTATTTGATTGGATAGATATGAATCCTAAGAGACTAACATAGGGATTATTCACTATTTATTCCATTCATATGGTGTAATGTGTAACCGATAAACCCTCAATATCCTAAAAAATATATGATTTCCATAAGAATAATTATACTTTTATATCTTATCATGTATCAAAATGAGTGATTTAATCATCCAATACTAATGTTACTAAAGAATAATATACCAAGATGATCTAATATATTTTTAGAAGGATTTTCTATATATATTTATGAACTCAAATAGATGAACATAAAAAATAATTATAATAGAAGACCTGTGCTAATAACAGTTAAAATGACTTTAATATAAAAATAGGAACATGTATCCTTCTAAAAGAAACATCTTGATATGTTCATATAGAATTAAATATTGATTTCCAGGTTAGATCCCCATATGAACACTCATCTTTTGGGTTTTCCAGGAAACGACTATGGATATTGACCACAAAGAAGAAGAATATATTTGACCCATGATAAAAATATTGAAATAAAGGGAAATAAAATTATTGAATACCAATTTATATTAATGGATGAGTATTTAAAATATATTCCAAATATATACCTTCTTAAGAATAAAATTTTTAAAATTTGGTTCGATAGTTTTTAGGGATTCAAACCATCATTTACCCAATAATTATTTCTATGTCTCGATCACATAATTACTAATCTATTTGATGTCCTTATTTCAAGCCCAGTAATTCAATTATTGGTGTTTTGGAAACATTTAGATCCAAATGTTCATTGTGGATGAAGATTCCTTCATGAATCACCATGGTGTATTATCCTATCATGTGAATCCCTTTTTCTTGAATAATGAGGGAATTACTTAAAAATTTTCTATACATCACATTATCAAGTTGTTTCTAGGGATAATAATAGAAATATATATAGATGATATGGTGTTAAAATTCCCCTAGAACATTGATCACCACATTTATTATCATGTGGTATTCAATAAACCATTCCAATACATCCTAAAAATGAATCGTTTTAAATGATCGTATAAGGAAACATTCAACAAATACATTATCTTAATTGTTTAACATTAGAGTATCAAGGTCAACCTTGATAAGAATAAATAAATACATTAAATTAATCTTCTTAAAAATCATTTTGAATTGATAAGAATCTTGGGGCATCTCTCCTATATCAACAGCTTCATAGTAATTCTAATTGTAAAATTATTTCACATAAAAAACTATTGATGTGTGGTTCAAATATTAATGGGATAATGATTTCAAAATGGAATTTGATTGACTAAATAATTGCCTCATTAACCCTTATATTTGAGTGTTTCTGGTAGAATTAAAACCTATTATCCTATTTGTATAGTCCCTAAAGTTGTCTCTAGGATGCCTTCATTCTTGAAAAAATAATGCATGGTAGGTGAATAGAATATACCATATCAGTAAGATAATGTGTGTTCCTAAGATATAATACAATTATATCAAAAAGAAATACCATTCTCTGATATTTTTAGTGATATTTTTTTATTTTCTAGTGTATTTTGAGGTTCACTTTTTCTCTAATGTGAATCTACTCAAATATTTCCTCGGTATATAAATGATGACTGAGTGTTTGACATGATGGGTAGTGATTTAGTAGCCTTTTGACATTAATTTTGTGTAAAAGAATATATTAAAGGGTAAGAACAAATGGAAATTCATCCAGAACACTATACACTATTGAAATCACCACTGAACAAAGACCTCCCCATAGAAGATGTTTTGCTAATATATGAAACATTCCAAGAAAAAGATATGTGATTTGATATTTATTCTCAGATTCTAATTAGAAGAAGTATGGATGAACTAAAATTCAACAATATCAATTTGGGATTCATGTTTGTCTCCTTAATATATGGAGTTATGTATTATTACTTATTATATTATGAACAATGTATCAATAATGAGGCAGAATACTAGGCCATCATCATGGGCATGAATGTAGTCTTATATATACATGTATCCCATCTAGACATCATAGTTGATTCAAATATGATAATTAAAAAAATCAAAGGTGACTATTCAATTATGATGTATGTATTTATTCCCTTATTTTACTATGAAAAGTATTTATGGCTTAATTTCCATCATAGATAACATTATCATAGATTCTAAACTCATATTATTCCACAGATGATGAAATATCCAATGTAGCTAAAACCTTAAATGACCCAGATAATGATAAAATAGAAATATTTAATACACAATGCATGAAAGACTCTGCATTTATATGTAATGATATATAGGGGATTAATTAATTTTATGCCATCAGTGATCAATGTGTATCTCATCCATTTATATCTAATTCCATAGTTGGTTATATATTCCCCATAATAGAGTATTTTCATTGTGGTAATCTCTTAAGAAGCATCAAAACCCCTGATAGATATAAAATTTCACCAGTTATGATGAAATAAAATCAAAGATAGTATATATAAATAAGACATTGATGGGGCCCTTATCTGATGAATTAGAGGTGCATGGGATATGTAATATACATGAATTTCATTATCACACCTATGGTGATCAGAGGTCATGGGCCAAGATCTAACACCAAATTAGAAAAAACAGATCCTTTTAACCATCAATGATTTAGGTTTTCATGAAATTAACCAAGAATTTCTATACATGTAAGATAAATTATAATTTCATTCATTAACACCATGATTTTTTTCATACTACAAAATTATCCTAACCATTTTCCACATGGGGTATAGATAGCCTAGGTTAGTACACCCTATCCCCATCCTTGTATTAAAATTAATTAATACTACTAAAAATATCTTCTCAAAATATGAAGAAGTTTTTCCCCTAAAAGATGTCAAGGAAAAGGATATAATCATATTTGTGAAATCTAATACCATTATGATATTTAGAGTCCATATAATATATTATAGACAATGGTGCCAAATGGTGTACCTCCAGCTAAATAATTTGTACCAAGAATATGTCATCTAATATTTCCACTCATCCAACAGTCTTGAAGAAATAATAATATGCATCATTTATTTTAATAAAATTCTATATAATATCCTTCAAAATATGATAGAAAATAAAAAAAATATTATTATCCATATAAACTCAGGAATGATTTGTGGGATAATCAAACCATGACTCATACTTCCATAAAGGAAATCCCATACTCTATTATATATAGGATGTAATATATTTTTTCATAAATTATTAGTTTACCCACATTAAATTTCTATTTGTGATTGACTATCAGAAGTTAAAAAATCTAAAATTTGACATAGATTGATGATAAAATTCTACACACATTACACAAACATGACATCAATCAGAATTAGGTCACTTGGGTATTAAATAAGAATTTCCACCACCTCTTTATCATCTAAGGGTAATTTGTGTTATCATTGAGAAATATAGTGACCCATACATTTCAAACATAAATATTATATATATTTAGATGAATATCCAATGCACCACATAATTTTCCTTGTAGAATCATATTTGTTTACTGTATTTGGAAACATGGATACATAAAAAACTTTTTCATATGATATCCACGTCATCTCCCACTAAATACTTTAAAAATATAACCCTTATTTAAAATATCATACTTAAAACCATTCTTTATAGTGTGGGTAATGGAAACACAAGAACGGGTGAGATCAAATGCCTTTTAAGGGAAGAAAGGGAGATATCAATACTACTTATGCATCATTGCATCATGATTGTAAGAGAACATGATATTAACAATTAAAAACCATAACCATTGTATCATAATCTTAATTCTAGGATTAAATGATATAATTATATAAGATATAATTCATAAAGGAATAAAATAAAATGAGCCATGATATAATAAAATTGACATAAATCATAATTTTTTGTGATATAAATATTTTTAGAAAATTATTTCCTTAATCAAGTATCACTACCCAGAATATCATAGTGGATTATATTTACTGCCAGTTCCAACACATATTTATTCATGGTTCAAATCCATGAATATCATTTTGGACAGAGTCCCATTCTGAATTCAATTCACTCCTCAATCTAGTCATTATTATATCATGTGATATCCAACATTTCCCATTTCATTTATGGTCCACATAATTTGGGGACCACCTTTCACATAATGAAAATCATTAATATATGTTCTAAAATATAATAAAACAATCATCAAAATATAACCAATGTAAAAGAAATAATTTTCATAAAAATTTAATCATTTCATTATAGAATAACACATGGAAAATAAATGGGTTACATAATGGTTTCATCATAACATAATTGACATATGTGAAAGAATTATTTTAATAGAACCATCCTCACATTTTCATCATCATAATCCATCTAAATAATTAATGTGGATTTTATAATTTGATTAAATTACTAGTAAAACATAAGTAACACTAAAGGAAGATATCATATATGGAAAATTACTTTAAATGATTACTAGAACATTTCTTTTGGAAAATACCATATTAACATTGAAATAATTATTCAAAATTTAATATTTTCCCAAATATAAATGAATACATTTTCTTTAAAAAGAATACTTTAAATTTGTAATGGGTGCTTCAATTCAATGAGTGTTCATGATGGTGGGTGATTCCATTCTAGCTGCCTATGTAAAAAACAATTCTACTACAAAAATTCTATTTAGTGGTAGGGTTTTAATGATCTAGCGGCTATTTAATCTGACACCTTTAGGTTCAACCGCAGATATAAAAACAACTGCGTATTGCATGATCACCATTCATTTTTCAATGGTTTTAATTATTTAATTTTGGTTTTTTTAAGTGTATTTTGTGAATAATTTAACGGTGGTTACTCATTTATTTTTCCGTGTTTTTTTAATTTTATTTTTTTGGGGAAATATAAATAAAATATTACAAACCGACGTAGAACCTATTAAATGTGGTTACATGGAACCACCACTAAACATTTTTTAGAAAATGAATTTCATGGAAGTTATATAAAACTTCTGCTAAATAAAATTCAATTTTAAAATAAATCAATAAAAATTTATAAATATAAAAATGACATATAATAAACTAACACAAAAATATAGGATAATCTCATCATGCACCCACAGTCACATACAAACATTCCATCATCAAAATATCAATCTAAGTCAACCCATACATATTTCAATATACATATACAATATGTCCAATAAAAACCCATACCCAATATAAATCCATATCACAACCTCGAATTTATCTCTCAACATCCACATCATCTCATCAACTGAAACTAGCCACATCATCTCATCACCTGTAACTAAAAATGAAAAAAAATTAAATCTAAATATAAGAAATAAGAATAATAGTATAATAATTGATAAATTTTTTACTTAACATGGGAAATAATAACCGTCAAAAATTAATTTTGAAAAATGTTATGGATCCTAATGGATAACCGCATACATACTGTGGGAATCTTCCACCTGCAATGAAAGATATAACAGTTAGGAAAAGAAATGAAAAATAGAAAAGACACAGAAAATATAAAGAATACTACACATAATTGTTTTATCAAGTGGATGAAATTTTAACATAAAATTTATAATATATAATGGAAAACACTTTAAAACAAAAAAACCTATCTATTTAAGATAAGATTGAACACATGAAACTAAATATGGATAAGTAAATATTCTAAATTATTTTAAAGTTTTGTGTGGTGTTCATGAAATTTATTTAACAATATTTATTAAATATTTTGATATCATTGAATTGACTATAATTTAATAAATATAAGAAGTGATTTTCCTATGATTTCACTTAAATATGCGGCTATTTTTTATGGTTTTGGTTATTCTATTCTTGTTTTAGGGTTTTTAAAAACAAAAAAAAACATTTATATCCATAACAGGAAAACTGTTATTCAAAATAGTGTGACATCAGTTCCTACATTTCAAAATTAAATATATGGTTTTTGTTTTATGATTCCTCAGAAACCCGATATCATCTTCTTGGTTTTGAATATGCCATTCTCATTTTAGTGTTTTGAAACACTAACTATGCATTTATAGCCATAACGGGAAAACCATCACTTGGAATGACATGTCATTAGTTTGTACATTTCAAAATTATACCTGATGTGTTTTTACTCTAATTTTAGGATAATCTAATGTTGTTTTCCTTTTTTTTACTATTCTACACATGGTTTGTGTTTTTAAACACTAAAAATGTGTTTACAACCATAAATGGAAAACCATCACATAGAATGACGTGTCATTGGTTCCTACATTTAAAAATTCAAGCTATAGTTTTTGTCTCTTCATTTAAGAAGAATCTGACCATTTTTTTGGTTTTTACTATTCCACACACATTTTAGTGTCTTAAAACACTAAAAATACACTGACAGACATAACAGGAAAACTATCACTTGAAATGAAATACCTTTAGTTACTACATTTTAAAATTAAATCTATGATTGTTGTACCTGATTTCAAATAAATACGGCTACTTTTGACTAGTTTTGACAATTCCATGAATGTTTTAGTGTTTTAAAGTAGTAAAAATGCATTTATGGACAAAAAGAGAAAGTTTTCACTCAAAATGACGTGTCGTCAATTCAAAAAATTTAAAATTAAATATATGTTTGTTTCATAATGATTTTAGGACAATAAGACATCATTTTCTAACTTTTTACTATTCCACACATGATTTAGTGTTTTAAAGCATGAAAATCGTGTTTACATCTAGAACAAGAAATATATCACATCGAATTAAATTACATCAGTTTATACGTTTCAAAATTAAATATAAGGTCATTTTCCTTTTATTTCCAGAAAATATGATGTCATTTTCCTTGATTTGACCATTCCACGAACATTTTAGTGTCTTAAAACACAAAAACGTGCATACGACCGTTATAGTAAAACCGTCATTTGGAATGAAGTTTCATAGGTTATTAGATTTAAAAATTAAACATAAGTTCATTTCCTCTGATTTAAGGGTAATCTGACATCATTTCCCTAGCTTTGACTCCCAACACTTTTTTAAAGGCTATTGTACCTTTCAAAAGTGTTTACCGAGTCATTATGATCACACAACATGTTGGATTGTTGTGTTGTCTATGCATAAACATAAAAAAATCTAATATATGGGTTTACCTTGATTTCAAGATGATCCAATTTAATTTTTTTATTTTTGACCATTTCATCCACATTTTACTAATTAATAACTCTAAAAACGCACTTACAGCCATAATGAGAAAACCATCATTTAGAATGGTGTTCTGTAAGTTCCTACATTTGAATAATAAATATATAGACATTGTACCCTAATTTAAGTACAATATGATGTATTTTTTCTATTTCATGACAATTTCACACATGTTTTGGTATTTTAAAACACTTAAAACACTATTACAGCCATAACAAAAAAACCATCATTCACAATGACGTGCCATTAGTTCCCACATCATACAATTAAATATACAGTCATTGTACCCTAAATTATTGATAATAAATTGTCATTATCCTATTCTTGACCGTTGAAACTTGTTTATAATGTGTTTTCTTACCATTAAAAAGTGTTTACCAAGACAAAACTGCGAAAAAAATATTAGATTGTTTTGAAACTTATGTATAAGGATATATATTTATTTTTGACTTGTAAGAATCAACCACATGTCAATCTAGAAAAATATTTGGTTGGAATAACTCAAAATTGTTGTTTTCTTTATAAAATTTTCAATTTTGTTTTTGTGGATGTTGTATGTGTACTTTGAAAAGCCTATTGTCTTGAAACAGAGTTAGAGATATCAAAATCAAATAACATCTTGAAATAAAAAAACAGAACACTTTACAAGTATATTAAAAAATTTACACATGTATTTTACATAGTTTTCAATGAATATAAAATTAATATTACATTTACTTTATTATCAATGACCTCATTTTTCAATGGTGGAGGAATAAACCTCCAATATTTGTAATTAATAAGAAATACCACTATCTCATAAGTAAGATTCCAAAGAATCTTCCCTTATATTCTTGTAGTGTCACCAGTAGACCCCCCGAACTCATTAAATGAAATTATAATATTGATTTAATTTGGGTTCCATACATATGTTACGTTCATATTTGTATCCCTCCTATGATTGTGTTTATCTATTTGAAAAATACATCAAATAATTAATAAAATATAATGTTTTATTTGGAAAATGAAATATATACAAGTAATAGTAACAAGATAATATCACTTAAATGGAGGGGTGACCAACTGCTCCATCGTTGAAGGTGAATCAAGTAATGGGAAAACAATTACATCTAGGGAAATGAATAGTTTTCAATAAATATTAGGCATAATATAATCACTTGGATCCGCATAAAATTACAGTAGTGCTTGCGTGCTATGAGATGATGATCAGATAGAATCCTGATTTTTTTCTAAGTATTCATTTATTTAAAATGGTTAAGATATATTAAATATATAAATAATGAATAAATAATAGATTTTTACAAAAAAAATTAAAAAATGTATATACGTACGAAACACTTATCAAAGAGAACATTTAATATAATTTCATTAACAATTTTAACATTTAATTATCATTCTCTTTATTATATTCATTGTTATCAACCTCTATTGTGATGAGTACTATATTTTCACCCTCTCATACAAGTTAGACTGTTTTAATATTTTCTATAAATAATTGTTCAACGTTTTTTGGTTTATGAGGTTTACTATCACAAAGAACCAATTGATATTCATCACCCATATTCTTTATGTGTAAAACCACACTCCAACATTCATGTATTTCATCATATACACAATAAACCATAATTTCTTGTGAAGACAAGTTAAATAGATCATTCTCACTATTCTCACTAACATCCATCCTGTGATAGAGGCTGATAGAAGTGACATGTGATGAATCTTTCAATTTTCCGTTGTCAATTTTGACCATCTTTACTTTGAATAGGAAAACTAAAAACTGGAAATGATAGTTTAATTCAATTTTATCAATCATATTCCTATATTATCTCACCTATAAAAAAGTAAATTCAATATTATTCCTGGTTTTCAATTCATCTTCATGTTAAATTTTATGTAACCTAAAACAATGAATATTTTTTTGCATCGAATATCTTACCTTCTTTAGAGAACCTTGAGACAAAACCTTCAAAACATTCAATATATCACCTCGATTATCAACATTCATTATCTATAAAAAAAGATATAATCTACAACTTTTAAAGTAGAAAAAATAAATACACATAAATAATATGAATATGATTATATGCTTACACAAAGGGAGAACCATTCATCAATATCCTTATTAATAATTTTTTTAATTCCACCTAATATAGTGAATGACCCCAAGTCAACTCTTTGTTTGTAGTCGTAATTATTCATTAAATGGATTAGAAATAACACTATTTAGTAGTAAATTCCAATGAAATTATATCAAGTCCAATATAGTTAGGGTTATATTTAACTTCTTTCTAATTGTTCATCCAATATTTGGAAATACTGATGAATAATTATAAAAACTATAATTAGTGGACATATTTTTGGCACATCTAAAACAATTGAATCCAATATCAATCCCATAAAAATACCTAAAATATAAGGTCAAGAACTCAAAATCTATGTAATCTTCTATAATAATGCTTTATGGTTGATCATTATTATTCACATATTATTTAAAATACCCTAAGTAAATGATTAAAAAACAATAAACCTGTGAAAAAAAATTGTGCAATGATTTGTTGAAATCAAAATCACCATTGAAAATAAAAACATATCAATGCACATCTTAATTGGATACATCCATCAATAGTGTACTGGTCCACCAATTTTAGCTTCTTCAACAATATGAATAGTTAAATGAATCATCATTGTCTATAATGAAGGATGAAATAATATCTCCAAATGAAATAGTGTCAAAAAATTATTTCTTAAAGTTTATCATGCTCAATTAGATTTACATATTTTCTACAAATATCATTAAAAAATGTACCAAACTCATCAAAAATATAATTACCATTCCTGGTAATATATTTCCCCAAGGCAATGACAAAAGATTCTCCATCAAAATATGTGAATCATAACATTTAAATATATGTATCTTTTGATTTTTCAAATCAATGTACCTTGATATGTTATTAGAATATTCATATAGCTCTTTTACATTCATTAATGTTTTATGTAATATGTCTTTGTTTTGATTTTTCATTATCAAAATTAAGAAAATATACTTTCTAATACTATTTTACCAAAAAAACATGTTTTATATTCCTTGAATACAAATTTTTAGAGGCATTAAGGTGATCCTTAGATTTACCCTTCCCACTATGCACTATAAAAATTACATTCTCATGGAAGTTTTTCTCAATATTTAATAAGTAATTATTACAAAATATAAAATTAAACTTTATATAAGGATTTTTGAAAAATATAATCCTTTTTTCCATTTTTGGGTTCCAAATCCTTCAGATATGGTACCTTATTCAATTTTCCTCTATTAAACTGATGATAGTTTCCGAATTCTTCAGTGACATTCATTAATTTTCCCAACGTTTCATAACTAAAAAACACCTTTAGTGACATTATAATTTAAATATATTTATTGAATCATTTATTGTTAAACCTAAATTTATGAGAAGCATGACGAAAGCAATGATGACACATAAAGAACCATTTTATTCAATTAGGTAATCATTGAGGTTCATAATAAAAATTAAAAACATGATAAAACAAATAAGAATGAGTGTTCCAACCAAATAAATTTCCTAGTATCATAATTTCAATAAATTTCCTAATTAAAACAGATTTAATTTTGAATTTTTTTCTCATTTAAGAGTAATATGATTCCACACCATCATCACATAATTCTCACAATTCTTTTACTAGAGGTTGAAGGTATAAATCAATGTAATTTCTAGGAATTTTTTTCTAGGAATAATCATAAAAAATGAATGACTTATTATTTATAAACATATCTGGAGGTATAATATAGGTGGTCAAAAGAACTATCTAAATGTTATAATATGTACAAAATGTATCAAAAGTGTTAAATCCATCCGAATTGAATCCCAAACGTAAATTCCTTGGATCCAAAGAAAAATGTGGATATAGTTAATCAAACATCTTCCATGATGTAGAATGTTTTGGATGTATCATTAAGAAATTATGAATATCTTAATAATTTCTCTTCATGTCATATGCATTCTTAGAGGACATGAATAATATTTTCAATCATGGTTTTAGTGGAAATTAATCCAATACCTTTGCATGAGTTTTCTTCTTCTCTTTCTTCCTAGGGTTTCATTTATTTATACTGTGACTATTCTTCATTGACTTAAATAATCATATATTACATCATAAACATTATTCTTCATAATACTCTTTCCCCATAAATAATGTAATCATTATGATATGCAGTTTACTATATATAATTTAGTCTGCAATCATTGATGACTTTCTCCATCTTATAGAATGGTGTAGGGATCATACCATTACTAGGTGAATTATGAAGAAACTCTAAAACCATGGATATTTCTTTCTTACTAATTCCCCATAAACACTATATGTGATATAACTTAAGTATAAAATGAAACTATAAACACTTGGTACACCTTTCATATAGTACTTGTTTTCCTACATCAACTAATTCATAAAAACCATTTTTTGGTCACTAATGTTCTAAGAAATATTAGCCTAATCAGGATCAACTGAAGTTTTTTTTATCTTTAAAAAATATTGTACACTGCATTAAGAAATACCAAATTATTTATTTGACAAATTTTGAACTGAATTCTTCTTTTCTAAGTAAGTTTTTATTTCATTGATAGTATTTTCATTGTTTATAATTTTTTTAATAATTGGTTCACCATGCCAAATTCAACATACATGTCGAGGAGAAAACTATTTCAATATCAAATTATCATATACTATGTTTCTATTCAACATCTCTTTAATATAAAATCATGAAAAAAAAATTTTATTTTACCTTCCACTGATCGATTTGTGATTGAATAATTTAAAAATTATCCCCATCCATTGGAATTTTGAGGGGTGTTTGAAGGTAAATTAATCCAAATTTTATGCATAGTTATTTGATTGTATGATCCTTGTATATTCAAATATAAATATATTAATGTTTTATAAAATAGTTGCAATCAACATCAAAGAAGAATCTATAGGGGTTTAAATGAGACTAAGAGCATTATGTTGGAAGTTAGATATATGCTTGAAATAATTAATATTCAATGATGGAATTATGGAAAACAACCACTAAATTAAATATGGTAAATATGTATCAATTTTTGAAATTTTATATGTAGATGATATTAATTTTATTGGATAGAAATATAATGGTTTATTATACCTTAGTATTGTACCTATAGAGGGTTCATTCCACTGATAAATTACCTACATCTATCAATGTCCAAACCATTACCCATGGTCTAACTAATACCAAGAGCACCACTTTAAAAATATGAATTAAAAGTATACTTTATTGGGATATCACAAAATATTGGATGGCTAAAACTGAAAACACAATACTTTTAGGTTTTTATATGTGCTTATACATCATTCTACCATTTGAGGTCATTTTTTATGTGCACATAAATTTAATCCAAAACTATCCAGGGATGGGAACCTTTTACTAGACATGTATTACAACTTATTCATCGGTGATTTTAAATAAAAATATTTTAAATTAAAAAATTTCTCAAATGTGATATGTAATTATTCTTTAATCTTAATAATGTTTTTGGAAATTTGAACAGGCATCTAGTGAACATAGTTAAATTTTATGTTTGATTGATAAATACATATATTCTCTCACATTATTTATTTATTCCTTTTTTATTCATTAGGATTGGTGTTTTCATAATGGGAATTTCATATTATACAATGTTGATCCAGGAATATTCAACTTAGGATAAATTTATTAAATATTGGAATAAAATTCCATCTATAATTTCAAGATTAATAATTTATTACGGGTGAAAAATTAAGCAAGACTAAACAAAAGGATTTCATCGATCTCAAAGAATTGGGTAAGTAGTGAAATAAAGAAAACACATAAAATGAATAATCAGAGTGTAAAATTGACATTAATGTATAGCTGTGTACACAAGTGTCACTATTCCATTAGTTATTGTGAATAAATTATATATTAATCAATATATTCCAATTATGTTTATTATACCCAATAAAATAATTTTTAGTGATGGAGGCTACATGAGAAAAAAACATTGAGAATCCAGTTATAAAATATCCTTTTATAAATAAAATAGTCAATCTATATAATTTCACTATATTCAAGGTAACCCAACATTAGTTCATAAAACTCCATGTATACCCTTGGAAGTCATGTCTTTAAATTGAAAAAAAATTAAAAAAAATTACTTTTAAATTCATGAAATCACATAATAAAATAAATTCTAGTATTTTTCAAATGTTAGGTGCTCATAGTAGTTGAAAAATAAATGTAAAATAAATGATTCCATATATAAAATCATCCCAATCAATTGAAAAAAAAGTTAAACATGGTTTCCCTTTAAAATATATTTATTTAAAATTATAATAATTTAATTAGGAATATAAAACATATTTTAATGAGGCAATAATTATGTGTATATTAATTTAATGAAATTTCAAATATAAAAAACCACCTCTAATCTTCCACTTCTATAATGTATGGCACTAAATCACCACAATGGACAAAGAATACATAAGATTCTAGGAGGAGGGGAACCGATTTTGGGAGAGGGGGTCAGGGGGGATGTGTCGCTGCCTAGGAGGGGAACTTCTAGAAAGAGGGAGGTTTGAGGTGGGGTCACGGTGGTCGAGGTCATCGCCGATGATGGAGGGAGTTCAGAGGGTGGGATTCACTTCACTGTCTGGGAGGGGGAGGTCAAAGGGTGGGGGTCATGGGGCCGGGTAACCTGGGGAGTAGGGGAGGATATATTTCAGGGTTTGGTCGCACAAAGGAAGTTGGGGATGGGTAAAAAATATGGTTTTTTAATCCATTTCTTAAAGGTTAAATGGAAACAACCTCTAATTATTAAAAAAAATATAGAAACATTTTGATGAAACTATATATATTATTATCTTTAAATGAATTTATTTAGTTTTTTTAGTAAAACAACCATTAATAAACCACCGCTGACTAATTCTTTTTTTTTGTGTTCTTTCCACATTTTAAGTAAAAAATCCAAAGTACCTCATTTGAAATATAAAAAAAAGAATCCATTTAATTTTTTTAAAAATTTAAATCATGGGTTAAAATTAATTTAAAAATGTATAAAATAATATAAAAAAACTACAATCCATTTTTAGAAAACATGGATATGGATAAAAAAATCTATAGAAGTGAAAAATAAAGTCAGTATATATTAAAAACATTCAATTTCTATTTTGAGTTATCAAAGAGAGGAAAATGAAATTAAAACCTATAAAATATTTAAAAAACCTGAGGTGATGAAAATTTATAGAATTCATGAGATATATTTTATAATGATTCATCATCAAAAACCTAATAAAAACAATCGTGATAAACACGAGATTGTAACATAAATCCTTTTCCTCAAGTATGAATATGTTAGATAGAGATCTAACCTTAGTTATAATAATTTTAATATATGATAATTATATATATAAATAATATAATAAATTATTATATCATATATTATACACTTATAACATTTTAACACACATTTATTAATAATTCCTTAATAAAATCATTATTTTTCGGAGTAGAATGTTCTGTAATTCATGATAATTTCAGTTTGGTAATTATGATCCTTATACATTTATCATGGTTACATAATCTAAATAATTATAATAATTATAATAATTATATAAATATAAAATATATTCCTCATATATATTTAGATTCATCCATAAAATTTACTGATAGAAAAATGAATTACACTATTCATGGAGGTAGTATTCCATAATTATGGATGAACATTGTTTTCACTTTTCGACAGATTGAATGAATGAATAGTAAATATTAAATCATTTTTTTATATTTATTATAATATCATATGTAGAATATATATTCATAAAATATATCCTTATTACCATCCATGTAATGTGGAAATGAAAAATGAAAAACTTCTCTTTGTAGATATGTAAGTCCATAGATACGCACAAGTGATGTCATCATTTTCCAAAAATTAGTACAACAAAATGGTACAATAGATATTATAATTCTAGAAGAATATTTATATCACAAATATCAAATTCAATTTCACCAACACAGTACTCTCCCAGGTTACTATGTCGAGTTATCTATGTGAGTAAACATCAGTAGGTCAAGACCACTATGTCTACAAAAATATAGTCTGAGATATATAGTGAATGAAATAAATAATTAAATAGGGAATCAATTTAATCATTTAATAATACACATTATGTAAATCAAATAACTCTTATGCTTCAAGCTAACACTCAAGGTTATCTAAACCTATTTCGACACAAATACAGATATATATGACCTTGTTGCGGAACCATAAAAACCATAACCATAATCTACCCATGGTATATCCCATAAAATAAAGCACATGAGAACTGGGTAGAGACCTATAAAATTTTATGCACAATTTTTCCAATTCCTATAAGCATTATAGCATAACTGGGACAAGCCCTACAAGCATTGTAGCATAACTAGGAAAATCCCAATAAAAATTACAGCATTATAGGGACAAGACCTATAAGCAAGAAAAAAGAACACAAGTTATCAAAATCCATATAGTTAAATCATCAAATAACCATTTATCTAAAAATTCTTACTCCATAAGGCTGAGATCCCAATTATCATCATCATAACATCAAATCCAATACCATTTTTAATTTAAAACTTCCAAGTTCATTAGTAATAAATGTTAACAAAATCTTAGTTCATGTAATCCCAAATCAAGTATCTACACCAGTTTCATGTGTTTCTCTAATTCATAATATTAATATAACAATCAAATAAATAAAAAAATTTATGGGGTGTATTGTACAATATAACCAAGTCTCAAGCTTGGTCAAGAGAAGGGACACCAATCGGGTGGCCGTATGTCTCGGTCTCAACACCGAAGTACCTAATGAGATCCTATGGGAAATCTATCCATGTGACACTCAGGAAACATAGGATAATTAAATTATTTTGGTTGTGAACGTGGATTTATAGTGTAATCAAACAACATTCAAATACATTAATAAATTTTTTATAAAAAGGGATATGTTCTAGAACACCCACCTGAAAAAAAAATACAAATGAAAAATCCAAATGTTCAAGGTAGTTTTTGGTTCCCTGTACATTCCCTTTATACTCTAGTTCTGGAATACCATGATCTGAATGCTTGGGTCACCATGGACTAATTCATAGAAGGTAGGTCATGAATATATTTAAATAGAGGTCTAAAATCCTTCAAGAATCTCTCTGTGGTTTCATAAGGTTCTATTGTAAAAGAGTAGATCAAAAAAATTGGATGGGCCAAGGGGTGTCTAAAGACCGGTTGATAAAAAAGAAGACCCTGGCAAAGCCCATTAAGACATACCGTCGGACCATTTGATGTAGGGTATGCTATGGTGTGGCCCAAGGAACAACACATCATTATCCCCTAGTCAAAGAACATATGAGATACATGTTGAGTTCGATGACATAGATCCTATTTACCTAGATGTTAACTACATTGCAAAAAAAGACACCATGCCATAAATATTCCTTTTCCAAGGAGAAAGATGTGTCATAGGCTAAATCTTTGCCATAGGGGTACTAGATTTGGTAGAACTTACCAAAACCAACCATGATACCCTTATGTCACATACACTATATCCATACCACAATACCCACCCCCAAGGATGGGACTAATCCACATTAATATTCCACAGTTCAGCTATGAAATTTTTTTAGTAACCCCAAAAATAATATCCCTTGACCATACACCACAATATATGATTCCACACTCCAACAATCTATAATATTGTTAAACAGTAGGATATATGTCGTTTTCTACACTACATATGTGATTTTTCATCTCAAATACTATTTTTTTCCTTCTTCTAAGATCAAATCACCCCAAAAGAGGCTTGTAAAATTGATTCTAACAAAAAAATTAGTACATGGATGTTTAAAAAAACATCAGGATTGATGCACATGAAAAAATATGGGATCTTAAAACATCCTGAACAAATAAAAAATCATCCCAAAACTGCTCCATGTGAAACTACGTGGCATATATGAACAAAGTTGTCCAATGTGTTTACATATTTGACTCATGCTCTTAGGTCTCCTCTAGTACATGTACAAGATTCCTCTACACTAGAACATATATGTACAACTTTTAGTACAACCCAAATCTTTAATACACTATATTTGATGATTTTTTATATAACGACACAATCAATACACCCCCATAAGATCAGGGGCCCCAGTGTATTTGTGAAATTGGGTACATGAAATAATAACATAAAACATAGTATGAAATCATTCTTTGAAAAATTATAGAAATTACATTATATTCCTTTGATATTCTAAAACTATAATAGATAATCAGGGCATGTACAGAAGAATGTGGGGAGATGTAAATACCAGTAAGTGAATAATCAAAGAATAAAACAATTCAAGTTATAAAAGGGAGTCAATAGGCATTTCAATGAGATATAAAAGGGGTGATAACCAAAATCATGATCACAAATCATGATATATGATAATAACATGAGGGAAACATAAGAATGTGTTAATAAGATCAAACATGACATCATAAATATAATTCAAGGATAACTTCAAAAAAAACATAACATTTTGTTCTTAGGATAACCTAAAATTCAAAATAAATTGAATATCATGAGATAAAAGCACTAACCATTACGTCATATGGATATATAATTCAATCTCCACCTATCACCTTTATATCATGTACATAAAAACATGTTCATCATAGATCATAAAACATAATGATGTCATTAATAAATTTAAACCTTGTTATTAAGGAGTGAAGGTTAAATAAATATAAATCCCAAATCAGTTAAAGTTTGGTTCATCTATAAAAATAATCTAAAGTGGAAATGGATACAAGTACTCACTCTAAAAATGTTTTCCATTGAAAATTGAAGGATAATTCTAAAAGCATAATAGGTGTACAAAATGGATTATAGAAGGGGTGAATGAAATCAAAAGGGATATATTATTAATTTGGAATAATAATTAAATTAATAGGGATTTGTGATCAAAATCCCAAAATAAAAATTTGTTTAAAAAATTAGGGTATAAAGAAGGTGATTGAATAAAGAAGAGAATGAGTGGAACCCTTACTTCAACATAGAAATGGCTTAACTAAAGTATATAAAGAGTGAGGATAAAAAGATACTTCAATATTATATAATAAAATTTCCCATAGTGGGATACTTTCAAAACATAAAAAAAATAACATTGATTATGATGGTTAAATACAAAGAAGGTTATTGAATGGAAAATAAGAGAGAGATCCCTTACATTAAGAGTGTGATTATAATAGATTTGGAGGAGCTTTATAAGAACGCGGGGGAAACTTGGGAGGGATTTATCTAGTTATGTACAGACTAAAATAATACTCCAATTGTTTTAGCTGAAGTGTAAGGGGATTATGGGTGGGTTTATATATCAAAAGAAAGGAAAATTCTTTATTAATTTCCAAACATTGTTTTTTGACTATATATGTTAAATATTTCAAAACCAAAAATCGTACCATGGTTTTTAAAAATGGGTTTTTTTAAATAAGTGTGTTTTTCATTATTTTATATTGTTAAGAACCTAAATAATTAAAATAACACCCTTAGTGATGTGGAATCACATTATGTTTATAATGAATTGATTTTAAAATCGTGAAATATAATATACTTTTTAAAGGATTTATTAAGGGTTTATAAAATTAATAAAATAACATAAAAACAATTTTGTTTAAATGGGATACATACATTTGGTATTGGATAAAATCTATAGTATTTTTTATACCAACTTTTGTTCTTTTTTGATGTCATAATATAAACCATATAATTACACCATATGTATTCTATTCCAGTAAATTCATCTATCTCAGAAAATTTTAAAAAATTCATCAATGGATAGTTTTAATATATTGATTTAAAAAATAATATTTATTTTTTATAATAATTCTAAAAATGTGATATTCTACACTTGGAAATCATAAATCCACATTTATCTAAAAATACTAGGTTTCTATAATTAAGATTGTATCAACCATTATAAAAATTACATTAGACTTCATAAAATTATATTTTTTAGTAATATTTACTAAATGTTATTTAATAGAAATATTTTTTTAAAATACAATTTATTTTAAAAAAGGTGAATTCATTAAAATTTGTGACATCGTTGAATATATATATTTCAATGAAATATAACTCATGTTTCGTCGTAAAAAATCTAATTTTTATTAAAAATTATTTTTAATCAACATAATGAAATAAAATATAAATGTAATCATTGTTATATTAAAATGATAATATAAAAACCCATACTATTAATGTATTGAAAAAAATATATTTTTTACCCCAGTGAATTCCCTAAGTGTATGGTGTTTGATGGTGAAATTTTCCTTCGATATTTTGGAAAACATTGTTTTCTCTATTATCTCAATGAGCTTGAACATATTTCATAAATAGTTTTGATCATGCTTTAATTGATGAATGCAATCTTGGGAATGGTCATGGAAAATCCAATGGATTCCATCTCCCCAAGAATCATATATAATTGGGATTAATAGGGTATGATCCTGCAGGTTGAGGACATAAAATCTTCCATCTATGTTAATTGTAATTTAACAGAAACCATAATAAAAAAAAATATTAAAAATCCTTGCATAATAAAAATATTATTAATATTTATGATGCATGAGTGTCTTTTTAATTTGATAGACAATAAAACTTTGAAATATTCAATGGAGTGCATGCGTTTTGTTTGAATACGTTGACTAAAATGAAATATTTTATTTAAATATATAAATTAACTTATTATAGTTTGGGTTGATAAATTATTCCTCCTTTCAAAAATTTCATAGTTGAAATTTTCAATTCATACAATAAAACAAATAAGGATATTTTGTTTCATTGTATCTTCTGCTTCCCATGTTTCTTTCTTAAACTTTTAGTTCTATGAAAACACTTTTACCATGTGAGTAGTATTTTATCATTGAACATTGTCTCTATGATCTGATATATTCTTTAGTTTCATCTCATATGTAAGTTCATTATCCAATTATACTACCACTATATACTATACAAGTAAGGTGTATGGTATTTAATTTTTTAAGAGATAATGATGGAGAATATCATGTAGTTTAGAATTATTTTGTGGTATTTATAGTTTGGAGGCCACTGCTATGATGTGATATGGGATCTCAAAGGGGTCGATGTGTCTAGGAATAAGTTTTCCATTTTACCAAACAACATGAAGTTCATACTTATGAATATATTAAGGAAACATTTATCTCTCACCTAAAACTCTAGCTCAAATTATTTATTTAATATAAATAATTTCTAAAAACTTGTTATGGTTTTCATGTGAAGTTGAATTGATCTTTCACTACTATTTATTAGAGAATATTAGGTTCAATTAAATATTGTTTTTCTTAATTACTGTTAAATGTTAGTGTCTAAAAACTCTTTCCATATAGATCCACATAAGTCTCTATTTTAATTATAGACTAAAAACTACTATTATATAAGAAATATACAAGGGGAATGTCTTTATCCTAATATCCTAGAAAATATATTGAACATTATCTCTACATATTCTATAGAGTTTGAAATTTTATTTCACACTGACCATCCATTTGAGGGTAATAAGAAGTACATAAGATTAGCTCTATATAAAACTCTTGTTGAAGGCTTCTCTATAACATCGAGGTTTACTTTAGATCTTATTCAGGTATAAAAACTACAAAACACGTGAAGTTATACCATATCCCTTATAAATATCTTGTTGATTTGTTAAAAAGATAAATATACATTGATAATATTTAAATAACCTGACTTGATAACACGATCAACTACTACCCATAAACTATTATAGACATTAGGTTTCATGGGGAGTATTATGATGAAAACCATCATTATTTATTCCAATTTCCATACTGATATGGGTTATGGTTACATCATACCTGATACAAATTATGTAATCTACCTCTTTATGTTATCCCACTAGAAGTTCTGCTTCAAACCTCTATACATATTAGTACTTCCTAGATGACCAGAGTAGAATGATTTATGTGAATCATCCATAATTTCCCATTGGAGTTCTAGTTTTTATGGGACAAATATTGGGATTCAATCCATATAATGAAATATTTAGCAACATTGACCTCTATAATATTCACTTCTTTATTTGGTTGTACCTCATAATCTTTCTAGGCCTCAATCAACCTCTCAAGAATAGATAGTTGAGAATTTATTTAAGAAAGGAAAGATTAATATTCTTTTATTTTTATAAATACATACTTTCAATGTTCAAGATGATTATAACCCTTAAAATCCTTGTCATGGATTAGGTTGTGGGATAATTTTTACTTATAGCTTCTGAACTATGGTTTTTCTTACCAGGATGGTAATGGATTGAATAATAATAATCCTTGATCATCTCTAACCACTTTTTTTATTCATATTAATATATCATTCTCTGAATATATACTTGAGGTTTTTATGATCCAAATATATGTGCCACTTTTATATATAGCTATAATTTCAAAAAAATCATCACATGAAGATCCCTATGCCCAATTCAGGATCATGTATTCGATAGTTTTTCTCAAGAATCTTTAACTAGAGGGAGGAATAAGACATCATTTTTTATTTCTTCATGAGTTCAAAACCAAATCACTTTTCATATTCATTGTTGTAGATCTCAAATCCTTCCCCACTGGTGTATAGTTTGAGGGTATTCTCACTGATTAAGCTGTTATACAACTCTTAAAATCTCTCTTCAAATTCATTAGTCATTACAATAGATAATACATTTAAGGTTAGCATGGTTAGTTGGGTTAAAAATCATGATAATATTATTAAAAATTGATTGTGGTGGAAACATCCACTTTTAAATTTGAGCTTCATCAGATATGAATCTAGTTGAAAATAACTTTCTTGCAGTTCCTACTTCAGAATATAGAGTTCATTATTTAAACTGAGAACATTCATTCCATTGTTACCAATCATAAAACCCACTAGTCATTCAATGTGGACATCTTCTTCAAGAACACCATTTAGTAATTCCATTTTTACATCCATCATATAAAATTTGTACCCCCTTGGTACTACTATATATGGAAAAATCATGATCAAATCCATTATAGATAGTATAGAATATTCTTCTTCAACATTATCACTTTAAATATATACCTATCCTTTATCCATCATTCACTCCTTATTAATCACCGCATTTAATTATAGAGTAAATAAGTTTTTTTAATATCCACTTTTTTAATCCCAATGTGATTTTCACGTTTGTTAATAAGACCCCTTGTTTGGTTCTTGTCAATTTATTATATTTTTTTCTAGTGATGGTCTAATGATGTTTTTTCAGTCCTATATTCCTCTAATTATTATTCTTCTGAATCATTGTCAATTTGAGAGACAAAAATTTTTTAAAAGCCTTTTACTATTTTGACATTTGAATCTGTCACTTGTCCACTTTATTCTTCACCTTCTATCATATCAGAACATGAGCTCGTTGAGGTATTTATGTTTTAATATTCAATGATATTGATATAACTAATTTCTAAAATTATTCCATGATGATTATTGTAAAATTTCTATGCTATAATATTCAATGAATATTCAAGGAATATTCCCTCATATACAGCGTCATCATACTTTCCTTGATTTCCTTCTTTATTCATATGAAACATTTACAACCAATAACATGAAAATTAATAATAGAGCGATTTATTCCACACCGTAACTTATTTAGTTTCCCAAAAAAATCCTATTTGACTTTGATTGTGCACCACTATTTTAATAGCCCCTTTTTTGTAACGATGAGAAATACAAATACCAATCAGCATAGTTCAGTATTTATTGTTCTCCTATTGATTTATAAATTCAATAACTACATTTTTATGTGGATTTCTCACTATATCCACCCCATAAATTATTACTTGTCATTATAAGAAATTTTAAAATTCAATGGATGTGTATTCTCCTCCATTTTCGGAATGTAGAATCTTGAATGTGTGCCAATTTTATTTTTAGAAATTTGATAATAAATTTTCATTAAACCATGTACTTGTCATTTCCTCTTCCTAATCATTACCTAGGTAATTATACTATAATAATTAATAAAATAAGATAACCCTTTACATATTTTATTACAGCATTTATTGTACCAAATACATATGTTTGGACAAGATCAAGAGGAATTGATTCCCTTTTTTTATTTGGATGATTTGAGATCCCAAAAATCATTCCACACATGAAATAAACAAATGTGTTTTGTCATTCATGATTTATATTTTGAATGTTGATGACTATCTTCATCATAAAATTTTTTCTATCATATTTTTATTAATCTGACCCTACCTTCGGGGCCACAAGTTGTTTTCCTATTTAACAATTAAGTAACAAATTGTCTATATTGTATCAACTTAGTATATATTTTCATTTAATATACATCCTTTAATGGGGGAATTACATGTCTTTCCTTTGATTGGGAACCCCTTTTGTAAAATTTCACTATCAACCATCAGGCACATAGTTGACTCACACTCATTATGTTGTGATGAAAACTATACTTATAGGGAACATTAGATTTCCTAAGCTCATTATTTTCTAGTTTGGTACTTCCACTTCCATTGACCTTTAATGCTCTATTTTTTCTGAATCTCATAGTTCCATCAAACCTTTTCTAAACATTCTTCGATATATTTTCATTTTCTTTAATATGGTATGAGAATTAACTTTCAATATTCAATGCACTACTATTCTTTGTAGCTTTGAGTACTATTTCTACATGGTTAGATTTCTCAATTTTCATCTTTTACATCCATGTGTTACTTGATTGAGTGGTGGCTAAAGATGTCCCTTCATATCTATTTTCCACATGCATGGGTTAAACATACTCAAATATTTTATATATGAGAATACCTATTTGAATGAGCTACTCTACCTCGTTAGTGGGTATTGAATTTTCTTTGAGTTCTATAGATAATCTTCATGAAATTACTCTTCCCGCAATGAATATATTTATGGACATAGTTATAATAGTTAAAAATAACCATATAAACTCTTTGTTTTATATTTTGAAGTATATTAAATAATTATTCTTTATTTAATTCTAATTGGTTCCCCAAGTATATCTCTCTATTCCACTTTATAGTATGATATGGTATAGCCCAAAAAGTAACAAAATTGAGATTTCATAGGAATAAATGTCTTCTCACTTATATTCCTCCTCATTTACTATTATTTAGAAACATTATTTGTCTATAGATCATATACAGATACATGAAGATAATTTTCATCCCTATTTTCTATTTTATTTGAGGATTTATTTGTAAGTACATTAGAAACCTTTTTGATATGTCCAACTTTCTACATCGCTTTTTTGGATCATGCCTTTTCTATCCATTGATGTTTCAGAGTCCTAAAAAAATAATTTTTTCCCATAAATGTGGTTCTATGATCATTCAAGTACTTATATACTCCTTCAAAACCACATTTATCTCTTTCTACAATCTCTTCATTGTAGAAACTTCCCAACTATAGTTTCATTGTTTCCCTTGATTTTTATTCAATTACCCGTTTACTAATTATAGTAAAAATTTATTCATGATGTACCTCAACTGCCTTATCTTTCTCCTATAGTATGGATGTGTGGTAATTGATTAATTTTTATTAATCTTCAATTATAATTTTAAATTCCACAATTTATTACGTGATTTCAAGATTTTTTTAATGTTCTTTTTCTCTTGCTTCTAGTTGATGAATTTCTACTTCACGCCAAGAAACATACTCTGATGAACCTTCCAAAATGGATATCATCTTTTTGTTTCTATTTAAATGAATTTAAATCTAATCAATAGCATCCTCAAGTTCAATATTGAGGTCAAAAAACCAATTAACTAATTATATTTATCTTTTTATGTTTATAACTTTTCAAATGTACCCATCATGGATGCTTGGAATTCAGATTTAAATTATCATTCATAATCATCCAATAAGTCATTATCATCTTGTTATTATTTATGAATGATACTCTTTATATATAACTGATTTCCTAATTTGAAATCTCCCATTTGGTGGAACGTTTTCTAATGATTTTATATATTTCATGCATTAATTTATTCAATATTTAACATCATTAACCACTGAAAGGAAATGTTCCTAACTCTACCACACTGAAAACTATCCAAAAGAATGTTTCCTTCAAATTTACCATTTCCTCACTTGAATTTCATGGAAAAAAAGATAAATAATTTCATCTTACTCATTATCTTTATCAACTCTAGGTTAATAAACCTCGTGTTTTTTTATATCTTTGAATTCTATTTCCTTTCTTAATCTAGTTGTTTCATCTTATGGTTTGAATCTCACTTCATTACCACTAGACTACTTATAATATCATCAATATAATGTTTAGACAGTCGGATTTGGTTCACTAGAACCAAATTTTATGTACTTTATGTGATCTTATATTCTTGGTTTTTAATTTCAATAAAATCATTACCACATCATGATTTTTCTTCTGCATAAAATTGTATATAATAATTTACCAAGATTTTCTATCAACTAAAAGGTCATAAAAGTCCCCTTCTATGATGATTACCCTAAAGTACTGTGACACTATTCTTTTTTATATGTTATATTCCAAGATAAAATCATTTAAGGGACACAAATGATTCATGCTATCTGGGGTGGAGACTGATAGGACATTGAAGGACCTTCTCATGGTGTAAGCACTTGGTGATATCGAGTAGGATAAAATGATAACTTGACCTAATAGTTATAAATCGAAAATTATAAGTTTCACTGGATTTTCTTATCCGTGGGCATGAGTATTGGTCCTTACAGTTTAAGATTATTATTAGTGGATATAATGAGTCATGTAATTTTATGTATTGATGAAAATAGTGATGACACATATTCACAGTGAGGTAGGATATGTTGGGGCATCATGAGTAATATTTTATTAATGAATAATGTGATAAAGGATTAATAACATCTATTCACTGAAGAAATATAATATCTCATTCACTATTACACAAATTATATATCCTAAATAAATCCATCACCATGGAGTTCTATAAGAAAATTCTATCTTTAAAAAGTCAAATAAAGAGAAATCAAGAATATAGGTTGATAGCACTAGCATGGAACCTTCTCGATTAGAGATATCATGATAAAGGAATTATATTACAAGGTAAAGGTTCATATGAGGTAACATGTCATTGAGACATTAACTTCTTTCTCTATGGGTACCTTGGAATATTGTTGGACCCTAACCTCATACATTAGTTTGTTCTGCCTAATGCCACAGAGAAAGTGTCCTAGAGGCACACACACTAAGTGTATTCATAATCCTAGTTAAATAATTTATTATTTAACAAGTGGAATAAATATTAATCCTAGTCTTGGTTTAATAATTGATCATGTATTCATGATCACATTTATTACATACCTAGTTATTCATAAGAATACATTGTTGGTGGAATAATTAATAAATATTAAGTATGATTGTTGAAACATGTTTAAGGGACTAGTGATAAATAATAATATTGAGTATTATTTGATTCAATAATATTAAATTATAACTCAAATGTTAAAAGAATGTTAGTAAATAATAATATTTCTCTTATTATTTGACATTGGGTTTTATCTAGGATTAATTAAATAATTATAAGAACTTGTGAAAAATAGTTTATTATTACCCTATTAAAATAAATTCCTAGTTATATTGTTCTCTCATTAGCCAAGGGAAAGCTTAGAAACACCTATTCTAGTGTGCACGACATTTTGGACAAAACCTGTCAAGCCTAAAGAGTTATTTCTTCTCTAAGAATGCCCTGGAGGATGAGAACGATCTTCCTCCAACAGTTTAAGGAGAGAACATTGGAAGTGGTTCTCAAGGAGATCTAAGGTGGATTACACAAGTGAATGAATCTTCCGTGATAGCACCTAGAGACTCCTATGGTGACCTCCAATGATTTTTGGAACATGTATGGCTCGCCATGAGAGGAGATGTACCCTTGATCTCTACAATGCAATGATGGTCCACTTAAGATCTATGGTTGAACACATCAATGAAAAACTAATAAACATTCTAGAAAATTATTATTTAATTAAATTAATTATAATCAATATATTTTGATCCACTCTCTGAGTTCAAGGTTTCTATTCTTTTTGGGTTATTTCTTGGAATCAATTTTGGGGATCACGAAATTCATCATTGAATATATCCTAGATAGTTCAATGAATATGGAATAAAGAAAATTTGTGAACCATTCATCTCCTACTTCCTTTTATCATGGAACCAACAAGTGGTATTATGGTAGGAATATTGTTGTTCATAATTATTTATATTTTTTGTGATTTACACATTGATAATTTAGTTTTTCAATTTATGTTTAACAGATCATTCAATATTAATTATAAGATCTATTTCATCCTCCATAATATCTCATAGATGTAATAGAAAAGATATATTTTATTATTAATGTTAAATAATGGATCTCATCTGGAGGTTCCAAGGATTCTAACCCAGATAAGACAGCATTACAATCCATTTAACTAGAGTTACACATTGTGTAGTTCTGATTAATGAGCCAGTAGTTAATTTTGAAATTAATAAACCTGTGTGATTTGAAAACACACAGTGTATTTAATTATTACATTTCATGTTGAGAGGGAGAGGCTAGAACACAGTCAGTCGGACTACCTACCATGTGGCCCACTAGAAATGGTGTCTAGTCCCTTTCAGGTCAGCGTTGGATTGTGTATTCCATACACGACATAGCCAACATATGACCATGTAACGCAGATTCAACAAAACATGTGGCCCACTTATGACATTGTGTACTCCATAAATTCCTATATATGCCTGACACATCGATTCTATTGGTGTGTACTTAATATAGACAATGAAGATAGTACACAGAGTGTAAATCAAATCTACACACCATGTACTTTTACCAAATTATGCATAATTAAAACTTTAATATCTTCAAAATGTTCAGATCTGCATATCATGTATAAGTTATATTACACTTTTTATTCTATATGCATTAAATAATGACATGTTACCAAAAATTCATTTAATTCATGTAATCATCTTTGAAGTACACATCATGAATTCACATGATATGTCATGCATGTTATATGTCACAAAGAATAAACTGTATTAAATTATAATACATGTTAAGTGGAATTAGATGATTATTCACTGGGTTACCTCCATGGTACATTTATAGACATGGTTAATTTAAAATATGATTTAATTTGATTGAAATTATAATGGATGGAAATATCAATGAAATTTATAAAAGGATTAAGATAAAAGGACTGATTAATTAAATATAATAATTAATTGATTCAATCTTGATTCATCATAAATAAAAAAGATTAGATAATTGAATTCTAGTTTTGTTAAAAATGTAATTATTTGCAAGAATGTGGATGATCTTGAGATAGAACAGACCTTTATTTTATTGGTTTCCTATTAATTTATTATTAAATTAAATTGTTTGCCTACCCACCTCCTCTCCTAATTAATTTTTAGGACTTTTGGGCCCATGGTTTCTTTTATATAACCCATTTTACGCCTCACATGTGTGTGAGTAAAAGAATATATAATGGATGGTGTTCCCAAACTAGTGGAGGTAGTTCAAGTTAGGAGATGAGGAGAAACCAATCTAAGGAGATACAATGATAGAAATTTGGAAAGTAGTAAATATGATCCTTATATGGTTCAAGGTGTTTCTCCCCTATGTTAGTGGTTATTTTATCTTCTACTTGATAAACTAACCATTAAAACAAGCTCATTATCATGCCCTTTACTTTATTTCTGTAAGTTTTATGGTTATTTATCAATGGATGTTTTGTCATGATCACAAAATTAATGAATTAATAACCATGAAAGATGGAACTTAATTAAACTGTCTTATGTGTAAATATTATCTAATGTATTTTTAATCACTTAATCATATCCCACATAATACTAAAATAAACTTGAATGTTTAATAATTTTCAATTTATGCATAAAGAATAAAATACATCAATCAAATATTAAGTCAGTATAGCCTTCCATTACCTTAGTTAGAATCAAACCATAGATCAAAGTGATTGACCAGCCAATGTTGGGGTAATTTAAATTATTGATAAATTCTAATTTGAGGTTTTCAGTTGAATAAACTTAGTTGACATCAAGGGTTGACTGTCAAAGAAGGGATTAGTGTAACTAATGGGAAAATTTTTGGGAAATTTAAATTAATGATTTAAGTATTGGGGAGTCCACTAAATGGTTCAAGGAACTATTAGTTAATGAAATAGAACTTTTGAATTTTTACCTAAAACCATTCGAGTTGCATGGCCAGCCAATGCTAGACTAATGAGAATGGAATATGGATCCTTGACACTAGAATATCAATTCCACTGGCTATTCTGAAGCCAATGATGAGAGATGTTAGGTTTTGATAAAATAGTGGGAGACTAATAAATTCAATATTTATTTATTTGTCTAAATTTATTAAATACAATAATAAATCTATACTTATCTTATTTATTGAACCAGATTAAAAAAATGACATCAAACATATCATCGTGATCCATACTCGGGAAGGAAACACATCTCACCAGAACAAATTTCGAGGAGTGGAAAAGGCTCATACGGGTCATCCCTCTCCATGAAATAATATTATATGTACAGGAATAAAATTTACCAGTTAGGCCTAGAAATGAGGCTAGTGATGAAGAGCTCTCTCTATACATGAAACATTTTAATGAAGCTATAGATGTTCAGTGCTTCATGCTATCATCCATGTCTGGCGATCTCTTGAATCAACATAAGGAAATAGATTCTTATAGCATGATGGCTCATGTTTTAGATCTCTATCATGAGAAGGAGAGATTGGAGAGGAATGATATCTCCATTGTTTTTTTCATGACTAACATTTGATATTATGAACCAACATGGCCTCATGTAGTCATGATTGTCAGAAACATTGAGCACTTGGACATATTAGTGATTAAATTCCTGGATGAGTTGCATAGAGATCTCATAGTTTCATCACTTCCCAATGTGTTCCATAGTTTTATTGTGAATTATAATATGAGAAATAATGAGAATATTCAATTAGAACATTTAACCATGATTCATCAAATGGATAAGGACATAGGGTGTGGAAAACCAATAGTCCTTATGGTGATTAGAAAGAGGAAGGGAACATAAAAGGTTCCAAAGACTTATAAAAAGAATAAATCCATGAGCACCATTCAAACAAGAAGAAAAAGATCCAATGACCGAATAATGAAAAGGATGAATAATTTTTTTTAGCTGGATAGTCATGCCATTGGAGGAGAAACTACACCTAGAGGTAGGGGGAATCCAAATGTGCATTTATTATCAAGTGAAATAATTCCATTTCTACACATTGGTTATTATATAAAGCTTGTGGTGATCCCATATGTATTCAAATTCATGAACCATGAAGGTTTTGGATAAATACCGGAGGATAGGTTGTTCTATGAGCTGCAATGGTGAAAGTAT
Organism: Viscum album; assembly: GCA_963277665.1. NCBI lineage: Eukaryota > Viridiplantae > Streptophyta > Magnoliopsida > Santalales > Viscaceae > Viscum > Viscum album. Next base: position 696,748,376 of record OY728132.1, read on the forward strand.
GGCCTCTAATTCCATTGTTTAATACAATATATTGTTGCCGATGATAATGATTTTGGTATTGCATGATTGTTATTATGTAACTAATATTACCAAAAAACATAATTCATGTATCATGTTTAGATACATATGGGTTTATTTTCATGATCAGAAATATACATTGTTTATTTTATAAGGAAAACATATGTTATGGTATTGAACATTAAAATAATAATATGTATGTATTAAATTATGAAAACCAAGTGTTTTAAATCAATAATAAATCATGTTCACATGATTCATATAATACCCAGTTGTGGTATCACTGTCTTGGTCATGTAATCAAGAAGTTTCTGAAAAAGGCCTATCAAGATGGTTATTTATATTCTTATGTACTAAATCCACTTGATATTTGTCAAAATGGTTTTCAAGGTAAAATGAACAAACCACCATTCAATAGATAATGTGAAATGGATACAAAGCTTCTAGGATTGGTACACACTGGTGTATGTGGTATATTTCTAGTAGAAGCTATAGGTGGATATTATCACTTCATAACTTTTACTGATGACTTGAGTAGACACTGATATGTCTAATTAGTGAGGTATATGTCTGTGTCCTTTTAGAAATTAAAGGAATTAATAAATGAATTAGTGAATCATCATAGTAAGAAAATTAATAACCATTGATCGGATCGACATGTAGAATATCATAACTAGGGGTTCATCAAGTTTCTACGGGAGTTTGGGATTCTATCTCCACTCATAAAACCATATAAATCATTGTGTAATGGTGTTAGTCAAAGGAGGAACCGTACCTTGTTTGACATGGTATGGTTGACGATGATTCATACAGATATTTTGTTATCCTTTTGGTGATAAGAATTAGAAAATGCAACATAAACATTTATCCATGCACAAACTAAAGAGGAAAAATGAATTCTCATTGATCTATATAGTGTAAGGAAACATATTTTTATGAATACACATGTATGGGGATGAGAGGAATTTTTTACTTCATTCTCAGTCAACAAAACAATGTGTATCTTTATAGGGTATCCAAATGAATCAAAGGGATACTACCTAAACCACATCTCAGATAAGAAAGTGAATGTCACCAAACAATCCATATTTATTGAGAGGGATCACGTCCCCAAGAGTTATAGTGGAAGTATGATTTAATTCATTGAATTTTATGCTCATGATACATAGGAGTTAGTACAAGAAAAAGTTCTATAGTTACCCATGGAAGAAGTAGTTGATGAAACACAAGTATTGCGTCGAAGTGTATGAGAGGTAAGGGAACATGTGAGATTTGGGTTTCTAGAGGATGGTGACTCATTATTGTTGGACAATGATTAACCTCTCTCCTATAAAGTGGTAGTAGAGATATCAGAATCTGTAAGATGGTATGAAGCTATGAATTCTAAAATGGATTCCATGTATCAGAACCTTGTATGCAACAGTTGATGTAAATCTTGTTGGATGTAAATGGGTATTCAAGAGGAAATCGGTCATGGAAGGTAATGTTAGTACCTATAAATCAAGTCTAGTGAATAAAGGGTTTGAAAAATGGCATGTAATTAACTACAATGAAACCTTTTTTATTTTTACCATGTTTAAATCCATCAGAATCATACTTTTCATAGAAGCTTACCATGACTATGATATTTGGAAGATGGATGTCAAAACTGAATTCATTAATGGGAACCTTTTGGAAGATGTCTATATGAAACAACCTGATGGTTTTTTGATAGTATCTTTTCCAAAAGGGTTTTAAAGTTTCATAGATTCATTTATAGATTGAATAAAGTATCCAGGTAATGGAACATTTGATTCAATGAAGACATAATTGAATTTGGTTACATTACAAATGAATGTGAGTCATGTGTTTACAAATGGTTTAGTGGGAATGTGACCATTATTCTAGTATTATTTTTTTATGACATATTACTTATTGGACATGACAAACAAGTCCAATATCTAGTTAAGGACTGGTTTGACTAGTGCTTCTACCTGAATGACATAGGAGAATCAACCTATATTATAGGGATGAAGATCATTCATGATAGATCCAAGAGGGTATTTTGACTAATAAAAGGGACATATATTGACAACATACTAATTATATTTAGTGTGGAAGATCCCAAGAATGGATTTTTCCAGTGTTACATGGCTTATATATTTCTAAAAAAATGTGTCCCTAGACAAAACTATTCAAATAAATTATAAGTAAGATCTGATATGCTTCAATGATAGGACCCATCATATATTCCATGTAATATACATACTTTTGATGTTTCTTATTCCTTGATCAAGGTAGGAATATTTCATGAAGATATAGGAGGAAAAAATTAGACTCCTGTAAAGGATATCATTGTGTATCTGAGAAGAAAAAATGATATGTTCCTGCTATATAGAGGAGAGGAGGAGCTCTTCATCAATGGGTATGCTAATGTTGGGTTTTAAACAGATCATAATGATTTGATGTCACAATTAGGATATGTTTTTTAGTCTCTACGGAGTAGCTATGAGCTAGATAAATTCCAAACAACAAGTTTTCGATGATTCTATAGTGGATTCTGAGTATGTAGTGTCTTCTGACACATTCAAGGAATTTTTTTGGATTTAGAACATTTTCCAGGAGCTAGATGTGGTAGATAATAGTGATAAAAATATCACATTATATTGTGATAATACTATTCCGGTGGATCTTGAAAAAGTTCCAAGGTTCATCAATGGAAAAATAACATACTCCAAAATTGTATCCTTTTTAGGGATTTTCATCAGATGGGTGAAGTTGTAGTGAGAAGAGTATCTATAGAAGAGGACGTGTTTGACCCCTTGACTAACGTCATATCTCATCAAAATCATGAGTATCATGTGAGAGCTAGTGGAGTAAAGGTTGTTAGCTACTGGCTCTAGTGAAAGTGGGAGTCTGTTGGAGTTGGTTCCCTAGAACCAACTTTTATCTACTTTATGATAACATATATCAAAGGAATTTGAATATAAATAAATTCATTATTACATCATTTTTTTTCAGTGTAACATTGTATGTGATAATATCCTAAGAGTAGCTGTCACACTAAATGTCATAGTAGTTCACCGTTATGATGCGAACTAGGAAGTTCTATGAAACTATTATTAGATATATGTTCTATGGATTGATGATATCATTTGAGGGATATAAATGATATAGGCTATCGGGGGTAGGGACACATAGGATATTGAGGCTCCCTCTCATGGTTTACACCCTTGGTGATATCGAGTAGGATATTATGAGAATGAGACACGACATTAGGAAATCCACATTTATAAGTGTTGTTGGATGTTATTATATGAGGATGTGTGTATTAGTCCAGATAAATTAAGATTATTATTAATAGATATTTTGGGTCACATAATTTGATGGATTGATAAGAAAACATGATGAATTAATTTCACAACAAGGTAGGATACGTTGGGTGCATCCTAAGTAAAATTTCATTGATGAATAACGGAATAAATGGTTTATCCCTTCTAACGAACAAAAGTTAATATCTCATACCCTTTAATATAAATTATATAGCATAATCAAATACATTTCCAAGGTGTTCTATATGTGATTTCTATTTCTGGAATGTCAAATTAAGAGATATCAAGAATATTGGTAGATGGAACATGCATGCAACTCGCTCGATTAGAGATGTTGTGATAAAGGGATTATATTTCATGGAAAACATTTGTTTGAGGTGAAATTTCTTTGAGGCGTTAACTTATTTCTATAAGGGTGACTTGGCATGTTGCTAGATACTATCCATATACATTAGGCTATTTCAAAAAATTCCACTGAAAAAAAGGTCTATAAGTTCACACACTAATTGTATCCAGAATCCCAGTTAAACAAATTATTATTTAAAAATTTGAATAAATATTAATCCCAATTATTGATTAATAATTATTCATGTATGCCTAATATCATTTATTTCATCCCTAGTAATTCGAGAGAAAATATATTGTAGAGAATATTTAATAAATATTTGGGAGGATTGGTGGAATGAGTTTATGGGTCCAGTTATAAAAAATAACAAATAATATTATTTGATTAAATAATATTTATTTATAACTCAAAAGTTAATATCATATCAGGAAATAATAATATTTTATTTATTATTTGAAAAGGGGGTTTCTCTAGGATTAATGAAATAATTAAAGGCACCTGTGAAAATTATTTAATTATAATCGTAGTAAAATAAACACCAGGTTAAATTATTCTATCATTATCTAAGGGTAAGATATATGATGCCTATTTACGTGTGTAAAACATTTTGGGGGAAAACTATTAAGCCAAGATAGTACTTTCATATTTAGGAATACTCTAAGAATGAGAGAAATCCTCCACTATCAGATTTTGGAGAACACCTTGGAAGAATTTCTCAAGGAGATCGAAGTCAGACAACGCAAGCGCAGGGATCTCCAGTGATAGAACACGGATACACATTCGGTAACATCCAGAGAATCATGGAACACATGTAGATCACTGCTAGGGTATATCTATACTTAATCTCTACAATGCAATGATGGTTCACTAAATATATGTGTCTGAACACATCATTGAAGAAAGAATAATCCATGTAGAAAAGTATTACTCAATTAAATTGATTATAAATAATATATGACGATCCGCTTTCTTGGTTCTTGATTTCTATTAATTTTTATTATTTCACTAATACAATTCCATGGATCCCATCATTCATCATCAAATGGATCATAGATTTTTCATTGAATTTGGAACAAATAATACTTTGGGACAGTCCTTCCTATGCTTCCATAGCACCCGGAACCAACGTAGACAGATATCTTTCATCAATGGATCTCACTTTTGGATTATATAGGGGTATAATACTTCCTATGATATCTATTATAATGTCAATATCTTTAATTTCATCAAAATTCTCTTGAATTTCCCCAAAAAAATCAATAAATCTATTAAAAATGGATTATGAATTTTCATAGGGTTGCATTTTCATATCATTGAACCTATTATGAAAATAAGGAATTTTTTCATCCTTAAATTTATTACCGCCTTCGTATATATTTTCTATTTCATCCCACATTGTCTTAGATACAGTGAAACTTATCACCCTAAAATAAATTTGATCAGATACTACTATAGTGAGGGAATTCTGTTATTTGGAATCTACATCAAGCATTCTCTAAAATGTTTCAATAATCGATTGTCCTATTATATTAGTGACCTGAATTCCTTATGTAGTGTAAGAAAAAACATCTATCCCAAGGCACATCAGATAGAATATCATCATGTTCTTCAAAATCTGTAATTTTATTCCATCATAGAGGGGTTTTCCTCTAGCATTCAATTAAATATCTACGAAAACAATAGGGGATCGATTTAACTCAAACTGTATGTATCCTGTAATACCACTTATAGGTCCCTGGAAAACCCTAAGAGGGGAGGGGTGAATCAGGGTGTAAATTTTTTCTTTTAATGAAATAAATAATTTTCCCACATTGTTAGGAAGTTATTAAACCATTATAATAAAATTGTGAGGAAATCAACCATTCACATACTGTGAGAAAATAAATCAGTTTTATTTGGTTCACCACTAACTTCTAGCATAAAGAGAATACATTGAAAGTTTGTTGGTTGTATATAAATCCTCTAATCATCACTACTTTTAGAATACAAAATTTAATAAATATTCACTCTATTCCATGCATACTAACTTTAAATGATTTTAGGAATATAATACTACCACCCTTGGAACACCTCTATAGACTCTTCGTAGCTCACTGCTTTAGGTGATGTCTTACTGAGTTTAATGACATGAAGGTTGAATTAGTATATTGAAATTTAATTTTTTTCATCAAACAAGCATGAGACTCTTCTTTCACCGATGACCATAGTTGATTCACTTGGAAGCATTTCTCACATAAACTAAATGTCCAACACTGCTTTTTATGAAGGTCCCCTATGAAGATCCTTTGTGAAGATCACAATATTCATGAAGAAAAATTCCCTCGCATAACACTAAGTCCAAGTAGAATTACTAGTCATTGAAAAAATCTTTTTTCGAGATACATAAGAATATTTCATGCCATAGAAAGTATTTTAATGATGCTAAATCTCACTATGAATACATGAGTTGTGAATCTATTATATTTTATGAAATAAAAACATTATATACTTGTATATATTTATTATTTTTGATTGAAATAGTGTTAGGGTAGCCGCCTATTTATAGGCACAACACTTCATTAATATACCACGCCACCAGAAATTTTTTTTGAACCTCAAAATCTATTCTCATGAAGATCCTTCATTTGTGAATATTCCTTAAATTTTCACTCCATCATAAATATTCCCATAGTAATGAAGAATCATTTTCCACTCATTATGATTTCACTATTCTTTATCACAATTGTGAATATTTAATGTCTTTACCTCATGAATTCATGAATATAATTAGTGATTCACCATAAATTCATGAAGCCCAACTTTGAAAAAACCCAGAATTTGAAAAACTCATGCATTTCCCATATTTGAGAAGTGTCAATACCAGAAAACCACCTTTCATGAATCTCAGTCCTTCCCCCTAATTTTGAGAAAATATTTGATAATCACTCAGAAAATAAACCACTTTCAACATTATATATAACTTAAACTATATTATCACTTTATTTGAAAACTCCCTACTCAACCTAATGTGGATTTTTAAAAAATAAAACTAGAATCTATTTCTAGAAATGAAGTTTCATGGTTTCAATAGATTCAATCATTATATCTTATTTTAAAGGAATAAACCTAGCTTCTTCTAAAGGCAATTTCACCAGATATCCATTACACCAATATTTATTAATGGGTAAAATTTACTACTGAACCAAATTACAAAAAAAAATACTATAATCCCACCTCAAATTATAGTAATTTCATTCCAATGTCCCATATACCGTTATCTTATATCTTCTAATGAGTGTATTCCTTAAGGACAATTAATTGGTCTTATCTTTTTCACTTGAGTCATATATTTTTAGATTGTGAGTAACTAAATACCTTTATATGTAGTGTTAAAATGCATTTATTTATTGAGATATTACAACTTTGTGTCATATTGAAAATTATTCATAATAATCCTTTTTAGTAACATTAATCTGGGAATTCCTGGTCTATTTTTAAATAGAAATTAATTTTTTTATTTTTGACTTAACATGAATAGAGAAAAATCTTCAAGAGAATATAGTCTCTTCCCAACTACTAAAGGAAAATGGGGATAGAGGAGTAAGAAGGTCCCTATAACATTTGTTATATCAATTCATGAAGTTTGATCATAGATCAATATATGTTTTTGATATCCATATGAATCATTCACATATTTCCCTCCCCTTTATCTTACTATAAGTGTATATTATCATCCTTGAGAAAACACCATATCCTTCCTTTTTTCCATTTTTTCAACCTCCGATGCTTCATCACCATCTCCTAAACATTAGATAATTTTTTTTGGAGGTGGAATGCTAAATAAATCCATTAATCATCTAACTATTAGTGATAAAATTATACCATGACATGTTGAAATTATTAATGAATCTCTGTCACCTCAATATCTATAGAATTTGTTATGAAGTTATTCCTTGATAAGTCCAATCAATGAATCAAACTCAACTCCCAATCATCATCCATATCCTTTATAAAGTATTGGATTTCATGATAATTGATTCCACCATAACCTAATGTTATGAACTAGTGATGTATCTTGGGTATCTTGTGGTGAATTTAATTAATAGGTGTTTCAGAATTCAACCTCAAAATATTCCTCCATTCTAGTTTTATTATGTTTAATTGAAGTTAAATGGTCACTAAATCTGAATTGTGGCTCATTATATTGGTCGGTACATACTTTGTAACCCATTCAATAAAATTAAGGATGAATTAAAAATCATTGTAACTATCTAATTACTCTAATTATAGGGGTGATGATGAAAAATATGTTTCATTACACACTCCATATATATTGGTTGTATTACTAGGATTGTAAAAAAATGAATCATGAACAAAATTTGAGTGTAAAAGATAAATATTTTTTATTCATTCCTACACTATTATAATTTTAAAACCCTTTAATTTTAACCACATTATTAAGTGGAATATTGGGAATTTATCACCTAAACAATTTAATTTTACCATCTACTACATTAGGTGTTGTGAGAGAGATGATTATATTTTTCATGTCCATCTTATAAAAATGAATTGATGTGTAATATTTATTAAGTGGGGCCCTTTAAACATATTCAATCAATAAATTTGGTAAATATGAAATATCTAATTTTGACTTTGGGTCATGAGTGATTGAAAAAACATATCATGTGGATGTGGGATCTATATCATTTTTCTCATTTATTTTTCTATTTAAACATTTTGTAGATATATCTATGTGGAATAAAAAAATTAGAAAACATTTCACATAAAAACATCGAAATAATGAATTTATTATAGAAATATTTTTAACTAGGTCTTCTTTAAAAACATTAAACTCTAAGAGAGTTACATATTATCATGGGTGGTCATATCCAAGGTCTCTCTAAAAAATATTCCATTACTATAAGCATCATAACTACCTCAAAACCTATCATTAGAAGATAGTTATAATCCCAAGAACATTTTCAAAAATGTTATAATAATATACTAAAGAGATCAATCCCATGTCTGCCTAAGGTATTAGATGAATACTATCCTGATACCACATCCACTATAACATGACTTCTCAAATGAAATCTAGGAACATCCACTAATGAAACATCTTCCTCAAAAACAATAAAATCACTTGTGGTAATCAGTACATTTTAGTAGAGATGGAAATATATTCCCAAGAAAATATTGTTCATTTTATAATTTTTATTTTATACCACTATGTATTGTATGTATTTTAATTATCCCAACAATCACAATCAACATAAATCAATTCATGAGGCTCTATTTTAAAACTAAGAATATTCTTACAATTTATATAAAATAATCATAATGAAAGTACACACTAGGGATAACGATCCAATTTACCAGAGAGGGGTTTTTTACCCCCTTAGATCAAGTTCCATTACCTCATAACTGGGGATTGAATACTACAGTTCCATCTCATAAAAAATAAAGACATTAAATTTAAATTGATGTGTTATCATTTTATAGGTTATAAAATAAGAGTATATTTTGAAGACCAATCTATTTCACATATAAAGATATTTTTGGCAAGTATATGAGCCCTTCATTGATTATAAATTAGATATGGTTAGATATTTAGTATCATATTTAGGCCAAATAGTCCTATAATATTGAAGGTTTATGGAGGATCGCATCCTTCTATATCTAGAATCATTCTATATCTTGACAACAACTCATTTTCCCTCCAATTTTCTAATCACACCATACTACCCAATAGAGTTCCTCCATTGGGGCATTGTAAAAACATTATTAGTTCTTACACTACCACTAATATTTCTTTGAATAAAATAATTGATCACAAGAAACGGTATATAAAATTTTAGTTAATGATATCTTTCATACATCTTTGGTGTTGAGAAGATGATTTATCTCTTCGTGAACTGACTAGTTGATCACCCCTTCTACATTTACAATGATCAAAATCTCCAACATATGTCTTGTGATTGGAAAATTATCATAACAAAATGTGACATATCATATCTATATCCACAATGTAAAAACCATATTTTTCTGGATTTTTCTCAAGGAATATACTTGTTTGATATTTTAGGTTACTAATATGTGTAATCCTCATGAACAATGTAGTGAAACTCACATATCATTAACAAATTTTGTGTCCATGAAACTACTATGTAAATAGTATTTTTCAATGCATAATTTATTTTGAGGGATGGTTGGTTAATTTTTTGTTGTTTTATTTGAGGATTCATGTTCATTGAGATTTTTTTACATATCCTCCCACTTTCCATAATAATATAATTTTTTCATCTATAGCTTGATAGACTCACCTCATGGTCATTCTATGATGGTTTATCAATTATTAGATACAGGAAGATATATGGATGTTTTTTTAGGAATATTGGCCGACTCAACTATGGTGGCCTTATTTAGATTCTTCATTATTCCACTCTTTCTATTCATTGAGTTTAAGTATTCAATCAATATAATATCCTTTTGTGATAACATGTCAAAATTATATAATGATAAAAAAAATTTAATTCCCCAATTTTATACTAATTATGGAATTTTATGAGGGTAATATAATTTTGGAATGATTAATATATAGGTCCATAATTAGACATAAATAACTTTCTACTAAAGTGTGTTATTTATTCACACATATTTTGGTGGTGTTTAAAAATACTTATGTAGACATCAAAATTTACATGAAAACCTATATTGTTTACCAACCTTACAAATGATGTTGTAATCCACTCATGTTACCATGATTTTCTCTCTTAATGTATAATTATATGACTTATTATGATACCCAACATGATTTTTATCCAAAACTATATCCATCCAAAAATACCCATATTGAAAATATTAAATCTTCATGTCCATCCTTAGAGAAAGGGTTTCATGAAAATCCCTTATTAAAAGGGATTGAATGCCCACTATCACAATAATAATTGAACTAAAACAATACATTGGATTCCCAATATTTTTGTGTAGATCATGTGACTTGAATTACATTGTAACCCACACACAAAACACTAGATACATCATTGAAATAAAAAACATAGCTTTTATTTTATATATATGTTGTATGAATTAATAAATCATATTAAGGACCAATACCGCTAATCTATTAGGACTTCTCCCTACCAACATAGTTTCCATAAAAAATTTGTATGGACATACTTGCTTGTGAGATTCATAGAGAAGTAGCATAAAACTACTTATCCATATTTTAAAAATCTTAGTAAGGGAGAGTATGGGGATCTATATCAATATTAATTCAATAGAGACATTGATAGTGTGTACCCCACTCCATCTCCCACAAGTATGATCTCAGAGTTCCCAAATTATATATTTTGTTGCATAATATAGGGAATTTTGAGGTTATAATATCCCCATATTTAGTCATGTAGATCATTATCCATGTTTTTAAGTTAGTTTATGTTTGTGTATTTAGTTCTTTCTCTATAGTATTTATGGATTATTTCATCATTGAATTGTATGATGAGGGTGTTTCTGTGGTATTTCACTTGAAATAATTCATGGGGAGAAATATTTTATACATATATCCATGGATTGATTCCTTTCTGATACTATATATATCCCAAAAAAACTTATATGTGCCTCTCCATGTGATAAATAGAAGGTGATGCTCTGTGGACTTTAATTTATTAACAAATATTGGATAAATTACACGTTTGTGTATACATATGTACACCACATACTGACTGGCCTATATATTTCTATCTCTTTCAACTAACCTCCAAATTTTGAAAATGTCTATTCGAATTAACACATCAACATGAATTTAGTATTGGATCTAACCTCTAGGCTGAGATCCCAACCCGTATTCCATACATGTAGTTTTTTAATGATGAAATTTTAGTAAATGGATTCATAATAGTGTCTTTTAGTGTCTAGGGAATACTAATGATTGTTAGGAGTTTGTTTTTTTTTTGACATATATGATATACTAGATATAGAAAACCCACATTTTTTATCTATTATTTGATGATATAATCATTACTTCCTTATTAATATAGTTTTTACACCAAGTCATCGATAAATTTTTTCCTAGTTAAGGGATCTACTCATCGATTGAGATATATTATCCATACCATGGTTGGAAGTAAAATAATTGATAATTCTGATTATGTTAAACAAGTACCAATGAAATATTAGATAAATACAATTAGCACAATCAGACTTGTCCTAGTCCATCAATATTGGTCAACTAATTAGTACAAGCAGTTATTTCTATATCATAAATGGATTTCAAATATCAATACATGATCAATTTTTTAATAGTTTGAGTTAAATCCATAAAACAATTATATGAAAGAATATCATATATAGATTAAATCATGACACATGGATTAAATGACATGTAAAAAATCAAAAAAATGAATTTTCACCCTTCATTTGTTTCGCCTAGGTGTTTGTGCCTAATAGAACACACCATGGTTATTGTGCCCAACTAGTAAATTAATATTAGTCAAACACGCTAATTTTCTTATGAATATTTATTCATTATCTATCTACCATGTTTTATCTCTTATATATATTTCTTATGTACATATGAACCTAGAATTATGAAGATTGATCCCTTTACTTATGTGAAAAGAGAGATATTCATCTATAAGATTCATGTAGGTCATCGAGGAAACTTAATGATTTAGTCCCTTATTATTTATATAGGAAGACTATACATGCCTAGTGATCCCATACCAAAGTCCAAGATTAAATAGGAAATGTGTTTATGTCACCACATATTCATGCACTCATGTAACCAATTGAACATTGTCCCACCACATCAACCTGATAAACTAAAAGGAGAAAAAGTTATTTTTCAACTCATATTTATCTGAAAATATGAACCTCTATTTCATAATTGTATCCAATTAAGGGAGGTCAGAAATATAAATTATGAAAACTCTACAAGGCCTATAGATGAATTTCTATATTTTCAATGGTATGAAGAATAATTGAGAGACACTACCTTACACCCTGACTAGTGGGGCCCTATCCCATGAGATTTTTACTAGTATCATTTTTGAGGGCATATTCAAGAGTGTTTTGTGATGCACCAAATGCTCCTAGGGAATTTTCCACATGCTTTGTTCAATAAAATAGGGCACCCAAGATTTTTACCAGTAGTTATTTGTGTTCCAACATCCCTATTTCCTATTTAAGGCCCCTTAAACTCCCATTTTTGAACCATGTATGAGAATATAATCCTAGAAAATATTTGAGAAAATAAATAAACTTTTTTTACCCTTATTATTTAAAAAAATTCCCTCACATTTTTTTGGGAACAAAGATAAGGGTAAAATACAAAAATTGAAGGGTAATTTTTTTCATTTTGATGATTATAGTAATATACGAGATTACATCTCCTATTTGGTCACTATAATATGGGTTAAGGAACGTTATCAAGGATGTGTAGTCAAGAAAATGAGTCACGGGCTCACAATTCAGAATCATTCTTTCAATGGACTGAAATCTAGTCCTTAGGGGCTATAACTATGAAATTATTCACTAAACAAATTATATGGTACCATAATCAGTCTTTGAGGACTTATGTATAGGGAACAAAAATGATGGAATTTATTCACTGCACTGTTCATCTGAAAAGCACTTATGCACAAATCTCATCGAACTGGGCTCCCATTCTACCAGATCACTAGACTGGTCACAACATCACACAAGTACCTTATAATGGATTTTGTATAGTTTATAATATTGATAGTAAATAATCTATAATTTTTCCTCTCCTAGAATTTTATCTCGTACATACATGTGTCACAACATGGTTCCCTATTGACCCATGTATTCTACATGGTCTAAGGAAATTTTCTAAATGAAATTTACAGAACTATTAATTCAAGACCAACTTTCTATGTCTCATTCACATAACCCTACTTCATGGATTCATAATGAATATTCCCATGTTATTAACATAAACTTGTTCACATTTAATAATGTATTCCATTGATAATGTGAATATAAAAGTCTATAAGGGATTTCCCCTAATTATTCTTCATAATAAGCAGGATCCTTTGGATATATTAAAAAATTTATTTCATTGATAATGATAAATTTCCCCTAAGGAGGACTAGTGTGGTTCTCCTTTTCTAAGTCATCCATACTCACCCATTTTAGCAGTTCTAAATGGAAACTATATCCACTAAGAACCCATTAAATTTATTTATTAGTCATAATAGTTCAATAAATTTTTATGGATATAAACATGGGTATCTAATATAGTATAATTTCCAATAATCCTTCGCATAACCAATATTCCCGATTGAATAAGAAATATACTCTCATTTATGAGTCCCCCAAAAACTATTTTTAGTTCCCTTTCATCATGTAGTCTATTATATATAACTATGAAAAGGGAAAAACAAATCCTATCTATATGACCTTAAACTAAAATTAATAATTATCCTAGATGAATGGCCTTATAGGAAAAAAACATTTTTCCAAGATGCATGACATAAAAATTGGAAAATAAATCTCATGTTCATGGATTTAAATGGAACTTCACTGGTTATGGATACACAACAATTATTGGAACCACAATAGTTCGTATCACATGATCTAAAAGGTATGTGGTGTCTCATTAAAGGGAACCCAACTACATGAATTTATATTCTCACTATAATGACACTTATCATTCCCTTATCTTTATTGAAATCCTGATTTTATAAAACAAACCTCTACCCTTGAAGGATATGAATTTCAAATTGTATAGTACAGTGATTTAAGACACGGTTTATCTAATCCTTGAGAGGGGAAAGATATAGAACCTATAATACATATAGATGGACATATAAATTCATGATATGAATCAATTTCATTCATAATTAAGGTAACACATATTGTTATTTAGAATAATTTCATGAATACATATTAAATATATAATATAGTCTTATAATGTGTAATAAGGCCCTTCAAAGGAAGAGATAAAATCCTATCCTATCAACCATGACGTGAAATTTTATGTGTCATTAGTTCATCCTATAGAACACTCACCATTTGAATGTTAGTTTATATATATATATATAATAATGAGTTTGAAATTGTGGGGGAACAATGGTTTCAATGTTTTAGGGGATAAAATGTAATAAAATTTATACTCGGTCACAAAAAATTGTTTTTCATTATTTATTTTTGAAAAACAATAAATAAAAGTTTCAATACTCAATATGCACTATGAATCTCTAAAAAAATTGGTTAATAGAAAAAATATATGAAAAATTGGATTAGAATACCACATAGGATTGGGAATTAAGGAATTATTCAATCACTAATGGTGTAAATAGAAATAATAATTATTCAATTGATATAAAAATTAAATATTTACATCAAAAAAGTGTACAGAAATTTTATTCCTATAATTCATCCAATCTTCTTGAATTATAATTTAACAAATAAATATTCTCTTGCACATATTTAATCATACTCCCATTATATTTCTCATCCAACCACATAAAAACTAAATTAAAAACAAGGAATAAAATAGTAATTCTAAAAAATTATTCATATCATTGATTAAAAATATTGAAAAATGTTATTTTATAAAATATTTTTCTAACCGTATAATTTATATATTAATTCTAAAAATTACAAGGAATATAAAGCTAAATAATTTTATATAATACTATCCTGACCATTGAAGTTCATCAATTTCATGTTCTTTTATATTATCCCTTCATAATCATCATCATTGACCTTGAAAATTAAAATACACATTTTAATGTGAAATAACCATTCCCGTAAGGATAAAAAAAGATATGGTGATTGAATTTATATATCCTAAATGAGTAGAAGAGTGATAAATATGAATATATTTTATATTATTTTTATAGTTTATCATTACATCTCACAAGTTTTTTCATAATCAATAGACTCGTGGTTTTAGAGTATTTGTGGGTAAATTTTATAAACATCTAAATACACATTTATCTGCCTCAACATATACCATAAAATATCTCAACATAAGACTTTAATTTACATTTAATCATATTTGTAATTTCTCTAGGAAATGTGAAACATAAGAAATGGGAGATCTCAACCACCATGTAATAGAACATTTATCCATAATACATAATATTTAGATAAAAAAGATGTTAGATAACATGAATTAGTGAGGAATATAAAATAAAAAATTTATTAGAGTCGTTAGTGGTAATAATTAAACTTTATTTAGTAATAAGGATTATCACATAGGAATATATAGAAATATAAATGTCATAAAGTAATAATAACCTTGATAACATGGTTTAAAAGAATATATCAATTTCCATGAATCATGAGAATATAAAATAAAATGAAAAATATAATAGAATTGTGTAATAGCCAAGAAATGAGGAACACATTTAGTAATTTATCACAAAAAATAACATAGGAAAATATTATTATCAGACAAAATTATTCTAACACTTTTGGTATATACCCATTAAGGTCCACCCATTATTTATATGAGAAAACATAATCATGTAGTTTTATTTTCACTATATCATGAGAAATAAAATCATAAGAGATGAATTATAGGGTTATGTAGGACCCCACCCATAATCATCTTTACATATGTGTTCCACATTAAAATAATCATTCATCATATCATAATGAACCCATGGAATTAAAATTGATTTTGTAACATTTCCCGCTATTATCAAATAAAAATAGTTTCATTCATTCAATTAGATGACACCAAAATCCAATATCACAAAAATAGGAATTCATAATATCCTTTGGATGGGGATAAATAAATTATTTATATCTTAGATAGACCATGTAGAGAAAAAATTATGGTAAATGTAAGATTATTCTAGAAATATTTTCGGCATTTTCATAAGAGATGAAATTTTATGTCACTATCAAAATTAACTTTTTCAAAGGAATGGAGAATAATTTCTGAAATTTCATTCAAAAAAATGTTATCAATTAGTATAAAATTAAAATTAAATAAATATAATGTTAATAAATATGGATTTTAATTTAAAAATTAATAATTTGTATGAAAATTTATTTATATGATTTTATGAAAACCAATATCGACGAAATAGATAATATTTTTAAAAAATATAGAAAGTGAAATATGATAAATTTAAAATATGATATTTATTAAAATTTTATATTTTAAAAAGAAATGATATTCGATAAAATTATCGACATGGAATAGAAAGAGAAATTAAAATTGATGGGAGTTATTCTTAAAATGTTCATTTTTAAGATAAAAAATCTACCAAAGAATTCATATTTGATGTAAAGAATAAATTTCTATAGATAAAAATTGAAATAATATATAGAATATTTAAATGGTAGATTTAATGTAACGTTTATGATCATGGTCAACGAAGGTTCGTTATGGCTCAATAAAATGAAATTGGGATGGGAAAAACCCTATGGTTGGATTCATTTTTGGATAGATGTGTTCTAAATTTCAATATAATCATCATATAATCATTAAACATATATTCCATAAACTCATTCATATTTATTACCTTTTTCAATAATAATTTATGTTCATTTAATAAAAAAAATCTTATTTTTAGTGAATATTAATTATTGATAGTTTTTGGTTTTAACAGTTCCTTAAATATTATGGTAAAATAGAATCGGATGTCACTCAATTTTTATATGTTATTCACCACTATAATGGTTAGGTTACAAGAAATATAATTTCAATAATGATTTAGTAAGTTACATGTTCTTTATATGGATCTTTGATGTATGATTCAAAAATACAAAATTTAAAATGAATTATTTTTCGGTAACTTTTATCAAAATAAGGATTGATCATTAATATTAAGTTAAATATTCATATTACAATTATAAAAATAAAAATATTATTTATTTAATAATATATTTTATTAACATAAATTATGTTTCCATTTCCCTCCATGATAAAAATTCATAGCCTCACTTCTGTAGGTTTTTAAATGGACCTAAAAAATAGAACACGCTATAACTAATTACATGAGATTGGTTGTGGAATGAATTTATTATTGTATTATGATTATAAAAATAGGATAATTATTAAATTAAATGTCATTATAATTTATTACTAGTTATAAATATTTCTTAATCATTCATGATATAATCATTATAACCCCATTGATGCATGTTCAAGAACTGAAAAAAAATAAAAGAGTGTTATAATGACTGAATAATTAATGAATAACATTTATAGATATAATATTATTTTTAATGAAGCTTAATGAATTCAAAAACATAATAATTTGGTGATAAATATTATATAATTAGACTTATAATAATAATATATAGAATAATTATTTAAGAGAACAAAATAATTACCTAGAATAATGTAATCTTCTCATGAAAACCTAATTGATTATGAAAGGATTTATACCATTTATATGGACCATAAGTCTAATAATGTGGAAAATATTTATCTAGTAAGGAAATAATGTAGATTAATAGTAGGTATTCAAATATCTATAGTGTATTTTAAAATTTTGTGGAAGAATATTTATATAAGTACATAAAATAGATTTTTTGTAATTACTTATTAGTTAATATAAAAATAAAGTAAAATTTTGAGGAATGTGGTTTCAAATTTGACTTAATATAAAGGAATGGGAGGAAAATGATATCCTCATACACTTATTTGAAGATAATTTTCAAATATGTTTTTTTTTACAATTGGTTTAATAGTTTTACAAGTTTAATTCAAAAATTGGTGACTAATTTTTAAAGAAGTAATTTATTTCAGTGGATAAAACTAAAACATAACTCATCAAATAATTTCAAACATCTAAATCTAAATTATAAATACATTTTATTGAATCTATTTTTTAAAAAATAGGTGAAACTTATTTTTAAAATAATAAATGTATAATGCATTATTTCTGTTTTACAGAAATATATTTTTAGGGAAAAATGAGTTTAATATAAAATGATGAATTTTTTTGATTTAAATGATATTAATTTCTTTATTATTAATCAAATAAGAGTATTGTGTCTTTAAAATGTAGCTAAAATAAATTCTACCATGTCAATACTAAATTAATTCAAAAAATATAAAATTATTTTTTATAAGGATAAAATATTACTTTAGGTTTGAAAATGTAAAACATTGGTTTCTTTATTCTACATAGTATATTTAGAAACATTATTTTTCTCCTTAAATGTATTATTGGTAAATTAATATATTATTGTTGAATACTAACATAAAAATAAACCATTTAATAAAAAACCAAAAACATTTAACAATGATTAGTATTGATATGATGAATTTAAAAATAAATTTCATTTTACCAAATTCATGTTCTAAAAGTGAAAAATTTTAATCTTAACATAAGGATGCATAATGATGAAATAAAATTATGTATAAAATAATGTTTTTTTATCTTTTTCTTAAAAAAATCCTAATGTGATAAAATAATATTTTTATTAATAAATAAAAGAATATATAATCCTAATTTATATGTACAAAAACTATTTACACCCCCATAAAATATTGGGTGAGTTAAAAAGTGGAAATAGTCATAAGTGGTGGTTCAACTAGTATATATCTCATTGTGATTTCCATGAGCATAATCTTTGGTAGATTATTTATCTCATGCTATACATGTTGAAGTTAATTTTAGGATTTTTCCTGGGAAAATTCTAGTTATTCGACCTCCTTTCAAGGATTAGAAAATTGATCCTCAAGGGGAATACACTTATTTATTGATTCTATTGAATCGTTTTTCTAAAATGATTGTGAAATGTGGCCACTAATATTTATACCCACTAATTCAATGACTATATTATAAAACATATTTTTTAAAATTTTATTTTTTTAATTTATCATGGTATTATTTTAGTTTTGTGTTTCATATAGAATATTTTGTTGAAAATAATATTTCTTTAAAGAGAAATATTTATTGAAATCATATTTCACTAAATTCTACCCCCTTAAAAATAATTTCATTTTAATAAGACATTAATTGGATAAAAATAAGTGATAGTAAATTTTTCTCATCACATTCTTGTGTTTCCACCTAGCTTCCTCAATATTATGATTTTTATGTAGAATATTTACAATGTGAGTCGTATTCTTTTATAGTAGCTTTTCTCTTAGATCCATAATTACAACTGTTTGTTCCTAATATAAGATATCATGTTTAAACTACATGGATTTAAAGATTAGTATATGTGAATTTTCTAGTATGAAAATCCTTAAAAGAGATACATTGAACGGTTCATAAACTTGGTAGAGGTGTGAAGGATGTAGTAATTGTTATGTAATATCCTCAAAATTATCAAGAATATCAAAGGGACTCATGTACCAAGGTTCCAAGTTTTCCTTCTTCCCAAATATCACTACATTCTTCAATTGATTTATCCATAAAAATTGTTTACCACTATCTTCAATATCCAAATCTCACTGATGGTTATCCTAATATAATTTCTATCAATTATGTACCACATTCTCATATCATCAAATGATTTTAACCTTATGTATCATTTTTTTTGGACAATATATGGCCTTATTATCTTCAACTCACTAGCTGCATCCCACAATGTTTCAATTGTCCACCATTTCCCATACAAAGCCTCAAATGGTTTTATTTGAGTACTATAATGGGAACTATTATTATATGAGAAGTCTACCAGGGGTGGTGTTGATATAAGTATCATATTAAATCCACTGAATATAATCTCAAAAAAACCTCTAGAGTTTTAATGTTCATTTTAGTCTGACCATTTGAGGGTGATAACCAGTGATGAAACTCACATCTACCTCTAATTATTTTTTAAGAATTATTCTTAACCTTAAGGAAAACCTCATATCTTAGTCGAATTCAATGGAGGGTGGTACTCCATGAAAAATTACCTCTTATCTTATATTTATCATGAGTATTTTATCATATTAGAAATATTATTTTATGCAATTATGATGTGATTATTTTATAAGAAGATTGATTGTGTCCCAAATGGCATTATGTCATTTAGATATCCATAGGATTCCTATCATAAATTTCATTAATTTTTTTCAAACTTGTATGTGTAATGGTTGAATCAAAACCTATGACTTTAGTTATTCAGTATAAACATGATGACATAAAAAGAATTATGATATATACAGTAAAATTGTTCTCTTCCTTTTATCCCCTGAATGTTGTTCATTAAATCACTATACATATTTTTTCTGTCAAGATTATTATAGAAGGATGATCCATGGGAATCATAAAAAATCTCCCTATTTAATGATAGTTTTGATAGGACACATATCTATATTCCAAACCTTATACACCTATATTTATCAAATTTGAAATTTTGAACACATGCTACCTATTTCTAAATCTCTATATCATATTTTTGGGTTTCCATGATATTCAAATGGATGGATGGTTGAACATTAAATATAAATATTGGATTTATCACCATCCATTATTTATTTAAGATTCATCTTTTTCATATTTCTGAGTATTGAGTCTTTTTAAATCCTCATCTTGGATATGGTAGAATTCATTTTTCTTCTCAATGAATCAACCAAATTTTTTTCCTTTAGTGATTATTAATGTATCGATAAATTGTAGTCATTGATCATCCCCAATTAACTCTTTTACCACATGTTTAACACCTTTTATATTAATATATATTTTATTTTTTTGTTATTAGTATATAAACAAATTTTTCAACATATTGATCATGTTGTAAAAATTTTATTTAAAAGATTACATTCGATAGCTCTAAATCATGTGTCTAGTAATTTTGAACTTTAGTTTTTTAATTCATATGAGTAATATGAAATTAAATTAATATTATGCTTGAGTAAACATACCATGACATTCTTCGAAGCATCACTGTATATTAAAAACCCTTCCCCACTATTTTGTAACCTATGTATAGGTGTAGTTGTTATCCTCTTCTTTAATTATTTGAACCATCATTCATATTTCTCTATCTAAATGAATTTTAAACCTTTCCTTATTAATATGGTTATTGGATTTGATATCCATGTGAAATGTCCCTCTATGTATCCATAGTAGCAGTATAAAAAAATAAAACTACATATCTCTATTACTATTGTTTATCCAGGCCATTTTTTGATAACATTCATCTTTTAAAGATCTAAAAAATCCCATCACATGTTATTACATGACCCTTGAATGATTATTTATGAAGCCAAAATTATATCTTACTAAATCATTAAATAATCATCATTATCTTACTTACCCTTGGAATATATGCGAGTATATTCTATAAAGACTACCAAAAATTGATTAAGGTAGTCACTAAATACACTATTCATCAAATCCCTGATGATTATTGGCACATTTATAAGTCCAAATTGCATCAATCTAATTTCATAGTGTTCATATCATCTATGAAATGATTTCTTGGGAATATCCTCACTTATAACCTTTAATTGATGATATCTAGATTAATATCCAATATTTGAGGGGAATTAAGATTATATGAGTTGATCAGACATGTCATCAATATGGGTTATGATATTTTATTTCATGATAGTGATTTTTTAAGATCACAATAATAAATGATCATATGCATTGATTTATAAATCTTATTGACAAAAATATGGTTTCACCTCATGGTGAACCACTAGGTCATATAAAACCATTATTAATATTTTCCTAAATTATTTTCATTAATTATTCTAATATATTTGGGTATATTAAATAAGGACTCATTGATATAGGTGTAGAACCCAAAATGAGTTCAATTGAAAACATAATAACATATTATGGGGGAGGACAGTACACTTCTTGAAGAAATATATCTATTACTCATGTATAATTGGAATATTCCCAGTTTTATGTTAATTCCTAATGATTCGGGTCAAGATTCCCTTATTATTAGGTATCGAAACCCATATTATATAAATAATTTCTAAAGATAATTAATAATAAAACATTAATTGATATCTGTTAACGAGATGATCTGAGATATAAAATGAGACTTCCTTAACATGAAAACAGATATAACCTCCAGTAGATTAATCCAATCTTTGGCCAATATCACATTTAAATAAACTAAGGTATACATATATCTATATATATGAATTTTATTCCCATAAATATTAACATGTGATGTTTTTTATAGCTTTGATGAAATCATAGCGCTGCATGTTTTGTTATATATTTTTCATTATCAAATGTTTCAGTTGGAGAATCAATATTCATAAAAAATAGTCATAAAATGATGGAATCCAATTAAATATAATCATATAATTATTTCAAAAATCTATATAGAATAATTTGTGTACCTGTCACAACATCATGATTTACATTAGTAATAATGATTATGTTGGCACTTCCTTATTCCCTTAGTCATGAAGGTTGTTAGGGCCTATGTTCCTTATAATATATATAACTTATATTTTGTTTTTTGTTTTTTATAAAATCCATACACATGAATAATTATTGTGTGAGTGATGAATTATTTTGCATATTCTTCCCACCTATTTATTTATTATCCTTTTCTCATTACACCATCAATATTTTTCCCTTTCATGAGATTCTTTATGAAATATAGATAATTTTATAGATCCTCTGAAACAACTAATCACATGATTAATATAATATATTTGGAATGTATAATGTATATGTATCATTACCTTATTATTTGGGTTTCTATGAAACTTTATTTCCATTTATTCACCCTAGTATATAGAAAGTCCGCAATTTCTATCTCTACTATAAGTGCATATTGAATAATTTTTTCTTAGTTTACAAATTATTTTATGGATAATACCATTATAATACATATTTTTAGGTCCATAAATAGTCAATTAATATTTATTTTAGATTCAGTAATAAAACCTAAGGCATTCCTTTCCAGGCTTAAGAAGTTAGCCTCATCAGTACCAATGCATTTCTCTTATATTTTTTCAACTTTTTAAATTCTCATACTATATTTTATAAAATGAATTCATGGAAAATATTTAGGTTAGAATTTATTATTGAGCTCCAACAATAAAATATAGTGAGAATTTTCATTTTACATTTCATTATTAATGAGGGTCCACAATTTACCAACATGGTCCTAAAAAGGATATATTTCTAGAATAACCTTCCAATGGTTTGATCATCGAAGAACAAAAAAATATTTTTTTTGATTTAATCAATATATTTCACAACAATTAGTGGGTTAGAAGACACAATAAATGAAAATGAACATTATCTCACAAATAAATCAATATCAGGATTATTATTTTTTACTATATTCTGGAGCTCAACATTGTTCTCATTATTATTCATATATTATAGATTTTTGGTGAAAATTTCTATGAGTTTTTTTAACCATAGCTCCCAAAAAAAAATTGTTCCTCATTTTTTAAATCACTAAATTTAACTTCACACTCATTGTTAACTCTCCTCTTCCTAGTTATAGCTACTTATTAAAATAATGAAAATATAGGGATGTTAATAATATTAAATATAAAACAATAAACATAGAAGAAATAACTGATAAATGTTGTTTATAACTTATCTTACGAATATCTAGGTCTCAATCAAGGTTTTACAAGGTCATTTTCATATGAGGATATCTAACCTAATAAAATTTTATAATATGTTTATGTCCTTCATAATGTCTTGTAAATTGATTTTAATTAATTTAATCATTAATATTATAAGTTTCTAACATTGTGTTCAGTTATGACCAATTTTAGTTCACTAAGTGAGGATCAAGTTGATACCCATCATGTGTTCTATGTGTTTGTTAACCTATAGTGCATATATACCAATGGATAAATCCACTTACATTATCGTGGAAGAGATTTCATCACGAATATTACAAAAAAAATATAAAGTTATAGAATCTAGAGATAATTTATTATACTGTGATTTATCTGAGGCATAATCGATAATGTTTTCCCCATAAAAATTATAAAAACTAACTAAAGCCTTCTCTAATACCAACTGAGATGACCCAATAAAAACATTAATATATATAACATAATTTTCATTATTTAAAATTAAATCTCACATATGATTTAATAATCCTAAGATAGAAAGGTTTAGTGTGTTTGTTGATAAGCATTATTAAAATCACAATACACATTTAATTTATTCAAAATCTCATAATAAAATATCATTATATAAGAATTTTTGTTACATGTATTCCAAAATTTAATTTCCTTGGGAATTGGGAAATATAAGAAAGGGGTGAGCTCAAATTCTATGTAACAGTAAGTTTATCCATGGGTATTAACAGTAAAATCATAAAAAATTGAGAAAACACAAACATGTTAGAAATATCACAGTATAAATATCATGGCATCATCAAAGATAATAAGAAAACATTATTTAGAAAAAAGTATTATGAAATACTAATTATAAAGGCCCAAAAATCTCATTTTTAATTATTAAATCTTAAAAGGAGAATAGTCTTTATATAACATAATGATCCACACCAGAATCATTTACGTTTAATGCCTTTGTAAACTTGGACATACAAGAAACTAGACCATAAGTGAGATATATCATCTCCCACTATTTTCATTTTAACTAGATCCCTTATTAGACATATCATACATAATACATTTGATTATAACATGTGGAAAGGACTAATTTGAAAGGGTGATATAAGATTCTCAATAACAGCTAAAAGGGGAGATGTTTATATATCATGATCATAATAGTCAAAAAATTCATCTCAATATGCATAACATCGTGATTATGCCACATCAAATTAAATTCCCAATACAAAATTTGGAAGGATATACTTTTTTCTTTAAGTATTTCATTCTGATTTCACTTGATGATTCAATTCAAAGTCATTCCCCACTTAGTTTGAAATGGTGAACCATCTAAAATTTAGTTTCAACATTTCCAAGTTGTACCAATATTTCAGAACCTCTTAAAAACATTTGATATGGTCTATAATCAATAGAATCCTAGATTTTTTACTTTTTTAACAATAAATCATGAGATGAATCCATAAATTTTTGCTGACAGAAGAAACACCATTTTATATGGTGAGGCAGCCGTTCGGGCTCAAAATCAAGGATAAAAATTGGACAATCCAAACCCATTTATGTGTTCCAACCAGCTAAATTCCAATGACTAGGGAAGTTACTAATGTTCCTAAAAATATCATATTTCATTTTGAACATTTTTCTAGAACATGCATCATATCTCCCAATATTGTTTCTCCATAACTTCTGCAATTATTCTATTAAAGGATAGAATTATACATCAATATCATATCCATTAAATTTTTATAATAATAATCATCTAAATAAAATAATATGATTGTTTGTATACACATCCATGGAGGTGGATTTTATGGGAACAAAACAGTCATCCAAATGCAATAAGTGGTTATTAAAGTACCAAATCGGTTGAATCTATTGGTATCCAATCCCAGTCAAACAATTTAAGGATTAGATTAGAAATATATATGTAATTAATCAAATGTATTACATGATTTTTAATTTCATGGATGTCTCATTATCCCATCATTATTATTATCCTCAGAATTCCACATCATGTGTTTGGTAGTTTTCAATGACATGAATAATCTTTGCAATCATGGATTTAAAATAAAAGTAATGAAAATTCATTATAGGGGTGTTCCTTTTCATTTTCATCATTGTAGTTTGTTTATTTATAATTCCAAAATCACCCATTGACTGCCATCTATAATAATAACATTTTTTGTAACCCTGCATTCTTTAATCCTCTCCCCATTAATGAATACAATCATTGGGACACACATTTATTTTTTATATAATTTAGACCCAGACTATTAATATTTTTTAATATATCATAAAATGACACAAGGATATTTTTTTTAGGAAATTAATCACACAACAGTTCCAATATCAGAAACATAACCTTGTTTATAATTCTACATAGGAATTTCATATAGTAAAACTTCAGTGGAAAAAAATATTTTGAATACTTAAAACATCCACTATATAACTCTTGATTTCCATCATCAACTAAGACATGAAACACATTTTCATGTTCTGTGGAGTTTTCTATTACATTAGTCTCCACCAAATCAATAGGAGGACCCAATGATATGTTACAATCTTGATCTGGTTGTCATATAGTCTGAAAAAACATCACTGGTCAAGATGTTATTTGTATCACCCTCATGATTGTTCTATTATGTTTTGAGTTTGATGTTGGTGTCTTTCAATTCAGAATGCATCATTTATAAGTTTTTTCATTTCCTTTTCCAATCTTGATGAAGTTCAGATCTTGTTTAGTTGATTGACATTTGTACTCCAACATTCTATAATGCTCAGTTCTCCATGAAAAATCCAACCCAAATATTGAGTAGGAGATTACTTCAATAAGAAGTGTTCATAAACATTATCACTCTTCCAAAAACATCTAAATTTATATTAAGGACATGTACATCATATTATCTCATCAATGGATTGATTAGGAATTGAGAAATCTAAAAAATCATTCATACCCTTATAATTTTGAGGTGATTTCCATAGTAATGTGATCCAGCTTTTATCTATATCACAATATGCCTAAACATTATTAAAAGAAAATTAAAACACATATGTATTACTATATTTTATAATAGATAAATATAATTGAAAAAACACAACCCAGGTAGTTGTAGGAAGATTCATATAAGAATTAAAACATTAAAGTAAAATAAAGAAATCAATCGTGGATAATATTGATAGTAGTGATCCAAGAGATTATATTTATGTATGTGACATTATATATATCCATATTTACATATGGTGCATCTTAAACCAACAAGAGTGGTTTAAAAATTACATAATTGATCCACTAAATTCAAATAAAAATTATTGGAATATTTTGTGTCATATTTCTCTAAAACATAGATGATATAACACTAGTGTATTTGAATATGGATTCAATAAAATAGTTAAAGGAAAGTTTTTCTATAATATTTAATTTGAAGGATATTAATAAATACAATTTTAAATTTGGGTTACCAATCACATGATATAGTAGTGAAACATCTTTGGTTATTTTATAGGAGGAAAATATCTAAATGTTCATTGAAAGATTCTGAATGTCCATATGTGACCCAATAACCTATAGGAACCATCAAACAACATATATTCCTTGTAAGATCAACAGTGGTGAAACAAGCTGGAAAAAATGGTGTTGAATGATATAGGCATGTGATAAATAGACTAGAAGGTATCTACCCACCATATCTATGTATTTTATTTAATTTCTCACCCTAACAATGCCAATTTTAAATACATTATAAAATTAATGATTTTTCTTATTGATTTTCAAATATAAACAAAAACACATCAAATGTGTGTTAAAAATAAAAATTCATGATTTTAATTAATTGAATTTCTTATAATAGAAAACGTTCATGCATAGACAAATCCACATGAAAAAACCAATTATAAAATCCCACATTAAATCCATTTTAAGAAAAACCCCTTTTCACAATACACATTTCCCATCAAACAAATATTTTTCTAATTTCCACACAATTTTTGAAAACATTATTTAATACATTTTTTAAATTAATTAGGAATGATGACCAAAACCCCCTTTTTCAGAACCCTCACACACTTAGAGTTCCAAAAACAAGTCATATACACTTTTACATTAATACCACCAAAAAAATAATTTGAAATAAAATTCTATATTTTAAATACCATATATTTCCAAATCAATTATGTTTTTTGAAAGAACATTTAAATGTCACATACTCATTACTTCCTTAAATTCAATTCTAAAATCAATTTTCCAAATATTTGAAAATTAAACCAAATATATAGAAGGAAGGAATCATATAGTAAATAACCACTATATCGAGTCATAGATCATGGATAAATAAACAAAAAGAACATAAGTGAAATTTAGTAATATATAATGTAGGGGATGCAATAAAAAAAGATGAAACCATAAACTAATCGAAAAAAGATCATAGTTCCATGGGAATCATCCCAAGATTCTACTTATAAAAGACTAGTAATGAATAAATGGATCCTAGGCTGGCACTATCAATCATGTCATGTCCCCAAAAGTCCCATAAAACTATTAAAAACCAAGTAATTCACTTAACCATTCGATCAATGAAGATTTATAGCATATTGTCCTATTACCCCTTTTAGTCTAACCATTATAGAGTAGCCGAGAAACAATCCCTAGTCAATATATTATTTTATCTTGGGCTTACCCTCACATAGTTCGTATTCAATATACCTATGACTCACATGACATGTCAAGTGGGGAGGTGAGAAATAAATTAATAAATTTATCAAGTAGAAAAGGTTTGAAATACCACACACATCAAATCCTTTTATCCTCACAAAACAAATATCCCAATACAAATAATAAAATTAGAAAAATTTATTAATGCATCAATAATAAATATTACCATATTGGACAATAAGACACCATGTGTATAAAATAATAATATATGGCTCAAATAGGGTTTCACACCATTTTAAAAAAATCGATTATCATGAAATTCCAATTGGGACTCTTCTAAACTAGTCCTGGAACATCATGATCAATACACCATTTTAAAAATCCATCCATTTCTACTATTGGGATCAATTTTATCCAAACACCATTAAAAATCAAATGGGAACTTAGAGATATATTTGAAATAATTGTTTAAGTAATTATTTATTTAAATTGGTTTTAAAACCATACACAAGGGTTAAAATAGTTTCCTTAAAATGAAAAATCTCAATATTATTAATTTAAAATCATTTAACACCACAAAACATTGATCAAAAATTCCACTGTGGTTTTAAAAAAGAATAAAATATAACCCAAAATGGTTAATACACACCTTTCTAAAATTCAAATCTCATACAAAACATTTGAACCTCATTAAAAAAACTCAAACACTTTGTTTTAAAATCATTGAATACAAATATTTTAGTAAAAATTAAGGGTCACCACAATATATTATTTTTAAATCATTATAATTCCTTGAAAATAGACCATATAATTTTTACAATCACTTGGAATGGAATCAAATTCATTGAAAAGGGTTAAAACCAATTAAATATTCACCTTATCCCATTATGGGTAATTCATATGGGTATAATTTGAACAAAAAAAATATATTTTAAAATCATCAAGAAATTAGTGGCATTAAATTTAAAAAGACAAAAAATAAAACCCTACCATTGTTAAATAGTTTGGAATTTACCTATGGTTTGATGGAATTGAAGGGAAGAGGGGATGATAGTGACGATGTAGGGTGTGATGGGGATGGCGATGGAGTAGTCAACCAACTGTGAGGGAGGGGGGAAGAGGGTCGACATAGTGGGGCTAGGGTTTGACGATGTTGGGGGATGAGGGGGGAGGGGTATCATATTTAGGGGGTGGTGACAGAGTAAGTGCTCAACAGTTATATGGAGAAGGGGCCAATGGGAGGGGTTAGGGTTTCATGATGTTATGGGAAGGGGGGGAGGGGTATTGGATTCCTTGGGGGAGGGGGAGAAGAAGTGTCATGGGTTAAAAAAATTTAAAGTAGGTTTTTAAAAACTACCACTATATTTTCAAAATTTATGTCAGTGTTGGTTTTTAAACCACTAATAAAAAAATACCACTAAATGATTATTTTGGTGTAGTAACCACATATAAAAAACTTGTGATTATTATGGAATTTATCTCATAGATATAGAAGTGAGATAAAAAATACCTTACCATAAGTCTCGATTTACCTTATACACATTAGAAAAAACTAAAAAATAAATAAAACTATTTCAAACATATATTTCATAAACATAATTATATATTTTAACATATATGATTTACTTATGAGATTTTATTACCCGTTTGTTAGAAATTCCATGTTAAAATTACATTTCGGGTAATAAATTATTTGTTTTTCATGTGTATTTTGATTTTCTATTTATAGTCCCCTAGATTGATTATAGTTCTATCATATTCATAATGTAAAACATTATATAAATATCAAATATAATTAGTATATATGTATTTATATTAATCCATTAATGTTATGGATAGAAAATGAAACGCACTGTTCATGGAGAGAGTATACCATATGCACACCTGAACAATGATTCTATTTTCTCAATGTATTGAAAGAAAGAATCCTAAACAATATATTAACCTTAAAAAATTTGTTTTATTCCATATATATCACATATTTTTATTTAAACATGTACATATTTCCTTCCATGTGTTGTGTATATAATGAATGAATCACATCACTTCGGGTGGGGGCAGTCAATTGTATAAATGAATGAAATTATCATATTCCCATAGAATAGAAAGTAGAAAAGGAGTATTTGATATCATTATTATATAAGAATAATAATATCAAAAATAAAATACATAATAAATAACCATCATTATATCCATCCATGAGAGGTGGTGATGGAAGAAAAATAACATTGTTTCATTTTGTGGTAGTCCACTATACAAAGGAATGATGATTTTTTAACCCATTTTATTAAAGAGTATTAGATTTTAGGTTATTAAATTATGGTAAGGTCATATAATTGTATTAATGATACATATTTTAATATATCAAAATTATTTAGTATTAATTTAAGGATTGGAGGAAGAAATAATTTAAAATTCTTAATTAAGGACATTACACATTCTTGTAACAACTTTTTTCAGTTTTCACCCAGAGTATTATTAGTTTTTTATTCCGTCTATAATATGGCTTAAAGGATGAGATGGAGGAATGAAGGATGTTATTTGGGTAGGGATTGTTCATACAAAATGGGTTCTTAATATATTAAGTTTGAGGCAAGGGGGTGTCCTTTTATATGTGAGGTGAGGGAAAACTTGTAATTTTTTAAAATAAAAAGTTTTACCTATTGTTGTCACACCCCAAAACACTCTAAAATTGTCCATTATCTATCATGGAAGATATAAGAAAAAAATACGGGAAACCAATGTTTTTTAGACAAGTATTGGGTCATTTATAACCATTATAATTTTAGTTTAACTACCGAGTTAGCCCATTTTTTACTATTGTATACAACTTTAATGGTCCCAAGGTTAAAAATTTATATCAATTAAAAAATCTTACATATTTTTCAAAACAATGTTAAAAAATACATATTATCTTATTATTAGAAGTGTGAATTACATTTTTAAATTATTATCCTATGTGACAAAACTTAGCATCGGAAAAATAGATATTTTAAGAGACATTGACAATGTTGTCAATATATAACAACCCACTTCACTCAGTGTTCCAAGATATATACCAATTTATTCATCATTTATTTTAATTGAAACAAACTCTTATCATTTATGTATCTTGTCATTATTTTTATTGATAGCTCCCTATGAATATGAGTTTATATGATTTCCTATACACATTCTCAATAAACACATTAAAATTTCTCACTTCATTAATATACACAATGAACTCAAAAATTCACACACACACTTAATGTGAAAAATATACAAATATACACACCTAACTCATTACTTCAAACACACATGCATATAATAAATTTGAATATTCAAGTTTAAACATGACCCCTAAAAATATTGTCCTTTTGATAGAAAAACATATTTATTTGGAGTATTATTGTTATCTATTATTTTCAAATACAAATCCAAATAATAAGAGAGAAAGGGATTGATCAAATACTTAAACATTTCATAGAATGAGTTTTAACTCCAATCATCAACTTTAATTTCTTAAATTTGTCATTTGAAAATAATTTGGTATTGACATCTTCAACATTCTCTATTATAGAAATAGGTAGTAACATAAGGATGTATTTTAACACCACATTGTTTATGAATGTATACTAGATTTCAATCTTCAATTATTGGGTGTACCAAAACGAAATATTTTATAAATTTATTGCACCATAATTATAATAACATACTAACTAATACAGCTTCACTTCCACTATGTAGTCTTTAAAATAAGTCCTTATTTACATCAATGACATAATCACTTGAGTTATAAATAATAAATTATACACCCTCTATATTTATTTTAATTCAATTTTGTTGTTTTTTTCAATAAAAACACTTTTTATTAAGAAAACTACAACTAATGTTGGCATCAACTTCCAATTATTTTGATGCCAATATGGATCATAAAACCTAAAAGATTAATATTCTCTATATTATAATATTATTATGATGAGTTATTATCAATCACAATCCTATAATTTCATTGGGTATACTATACACATAAATTACTAAAATAACGGGGATATACCATTAGATATATGCTTATTGTTAATTAAATTATGAAAAAATAATTTAAAATATGAATTTAAAAGTGGTGTGTTATAATTTATTATTTGTAAATGATATTAAAATATTTTTTCTATTTTTTATTGAATATAGAAAATGTAACTCTATATTGGGTGGAGTAACTAGTATGAGTGTTAAAGGTCAATAAAGGTCGACCGGTGAAAATATTATCAGTGCATTAAATATTTCTTATGTAGAAAATTTATCTTTTATGGGATTATAGTTATAGAAACCAATTCCTTTTATAAATACTATACTAATTCCACTAAGTAATTACTCTTGAGACCATGTGGTCATGTGAGGTTTTGAGTGAATATTTAGAGTAACTATTAATTCATTCATCAATTACTTAGCACTTAATCATAAATATTCACTTATAAAAAAACATTTATTTTTTTTTAATTAGATCTCTAGGTCATGATACATGTTTCTATTTTCACTCCATCACCCTTACACTAAATTAAATTAATTGGTGATCAATAATGTAAATAGTTATGAAATGAAGGATTAATAACAAAAAACCAATAATGAACTAATTTCAACAATTGACCTAAATAAGTTCCAATAATGTAAATTAATAACTTAATTTCAAATAAGTAACAAAAATAAATACATATATATGTAATAATTTATTGATAACATTTGATTCTCTCACATCATTGTTTTACTATACTATTTTAGTGTTCACATCTTTTATATCCTATAAACATTGTCAATTACATAAATCAAAAGACAGTTGTTCGTAATATATAAAAGGATACATGATATCATTATACTAGTTCATATAAATATTATTTATCATGAATTTATACTAGGTGTCCCATTTAATTAATTTATAGTATAGAATAATTGTTCATGAATTTAAAATTATTGAAGTTCATAGCTACATAACTCCACCATTCTGACTTACCTAATAAGAATTAATTTATATAAGGGGGGTTTTTCCAATAAAAATTATGTGATTGATGTAAATTCTTAGTAAACCATAGGGGATAAATACTTATCTTCTCATTTGATATAATATTCTTCTTCATTCACATTTTATATAATAAATCAAGGAATGATAAATTCAAAAACAAGGACAGATTAACATTCCATTAATAGGGATTAATCATTAGTTATATTTATAATTATGTTAGTTTTATCCCCAATCATATCCAGTAAACAAAATATAAGGACTGGTTCAGACAATAAAACACATTAGTTTAACTAATCGAGAATTTTAATTCACTATGGGATAGCTTCCAATGGTTTCTCATAATATTCACTTCATAAAAAAACAAATCAATGGTTTATTGAACAATTATAATTCAAAATTAATAAATTGATTTCAATTTAATTTGAATCAAAATGTTAGTATTAATTCAATTTTTAAAAAATATATAAAAAATTCCAAAAACAATGTTTAATATAAAAAAATTGATGAATATGGTGGAATAAAATAATTTTAAATATATATATATATATATATATAATTGTAGTATAATACCCATGGATACACCATAGAGGGAAGAAACCATTAGTTTCTTTAAAGGGTCCTTTATCAAATCATTATGGTTAAATACATGCGCGACATCCTACAATAGTGAATGGTATACATTATTCATTTAATAAATACATGGGTTTGGTTTTTTATAATAAATTTGTTTGGTAATATTATTTCTAATTTATTCCACTTCATTTAAATAGTGTTGTTTAGTCCTTAAAAACCCACCAATTTGGTTTATCAAGTGTCTATTGATCATTCTATTCATGGAATATGGGGTTTAAATGGAAGAACATGTTTTAATAGGGTTTTAAATGAATTTTATAATATAATATTCAAGACAGTTTCATTAATTGTTTTTATACAAAATAAAAATTTATATAACATTTAATAATAATATTTCAAAAATATAGAGATATCACACAAGACACGAGTCTCTCAAGAGAATGGAAATGTGAATGAAGATTAAAACTTGTTTAGAAACTTATCAGTACAATGAATATAAAATTTTATAATACTTCATAGAGTGAAATTATATAATAATTATTTTCACATTAATTTTCCAAAATTAAACCATAGACAATGAATATAAACTATGTTTGTCAATTGTAACTCTAGTAGTCTATTTTATATGTTATATAAAAAACCACAATATAGATAAAACCTATAATATAGGATATCATTGGAACCCACTGAATGAAAATACCTTTGTCACACAAAAACATAATGGGGGATAAATTTGATATATTTTATGAAAATACTCTTTTGTTTTTGGTCCCTTTTAAGTGTAAGAGGGGTAATAAGGGGTTCATGCTCATGTTTTGTAGAAATCTATTTGGGGTGGAGGAATTCTAACTTTGAGTGTATTACCCCCATGATACCTATTGGAAATCCACTGATGTTGAATTGTCCCTTCTAGTGGAATTGGTTAACTGGATATCTTACTAGTGATCTGGTGGGTGGCCATCAGTGTTTTCTTGGGACTCCAATGATGTTTTTCATTTTAATTCATATATTTAAAATTAATTAAAATAGTTTAAATATGGTTTCTATTCCATATTTATGGCATGGTAGGTGAACACCCCCTCCCTCTCAATTCCTCATTATCTCCATCTACTATGGCCATTTCCTCATTATTCATACTTTAATTAACGATACATATATTATAGGGTAGAACTATGGGTAATGATACCATCCTTGTTGCTTCTATTTTAGGGGTTCCTCACTTTTTAATGACAAATCATTGTCTGATTCCAATTTTTTGGGGATTTATTCAATTTCTATAATTTCCCCCATTCGAGGCTGAACATGTAGATGATTTAAATGAGTGGGTCACATATAGTCCCAAGTATTTGTTCCCTTAATTTTTTTATAATTTTATTTTGTTTCAATTTATCATATAAAAATAAGGGGAACACTATTTTGTTATTTATTCTATAAAACTAAATCAATTTGGTTTCTATAATTTCATTGGGTGTGAGTGGAACCCAAAAGGACCTGAGAGGCTAATGAGGGGCACCCATCAGCACCATAAGTCACTAAAAGGACAATTTCCCATGTGAAGTGGTCTGTGTAACTATAATATTAGAGCCATAATGGGGGATTATGAGAAATAAATGACTCTCAAAGAATAGTATGGTGCCTTAGTATATTCAATAATGTAGATTAGATTATGTGTCATCTTGGTGAGATGTGATTCATCATAGTAATGGATATTTAGGAGCATTAGTTATACAACATAATAAAAATTATCATGTTATTTAATTGTGACAATTTTATGTTACCCAAAAATTATATGTAATTTATTTTTTGGATTTGGGATAAGATAGCACAACCTCATCAACACTTTAATTTCATGGAGTTATAGTGGAATATCAAAAAATATGGAAGTAATTTGGATGACTCATCCACCTAGTGGTGAACAATGATCCACTATTCATCCAGATTCTAGTGAACCAGTGGTGTATTTCCCACATTGGAATATCATATTTGTGGGTATAGTTAAATAGAGATTCGTCCTGTAGGCACATCATTCACATTAGTAATTGTTATTGAGGTGTACCATCTACCTAAATTTAGTTCTTGTTATGTATCTACAATGGTATATTGGAAATAATTTGATAACTTATAACTATGAAAGCGATCTTTGTTGTGTATTATCCACCTGATAGCATGTCCCAATGGTTCACTCTCAACATGATAATTTGTTTTAATTTCACTCTACTGAATTTTATTGTTACATTAGTACTACATCATCAAATAGGGTGAGTTACATTAGTGTTTCACCATCCACACAGACAATTAGTTAGTAGTATATCATCCAACCAACTAGTTGGTTATAGTGGAACTTCATCCACAAAAGATTGGTTGCAAGTATAGTATATCATTTGTTGGAGATGTGGTTTAGTGGTATATCATACACATAATCGTTCGTAGGGGTAAGGTATAATCTATCTAGTATTGGTGAAGCATCATTCACCAATGATGAGTTTTTTACCATATATTTCGTTTGGATAATGAATCATTCACCTACATGACTTGTGATAATGTTACACCATTCATGAATTTATATTTTATGGTGATATATAGTTCATCTAGGCCTTGATATGAGGTGAGATATATCATTCATCTTCATGGTGTGTTCATACTATTGGTATATCTTCTAATTTTAGAACTATAAAAATTATTTATTGTGGATATCACACTAGAGTGTGACATGGTAATTAATTTATTAATGTTTTTTCAATATAATTATATATTGATAATCCACATGTTTTTAGTATACTTTTTTGGGACACCATTGGAGGTCGATTGTGGAGTCTTACTGGCACCCTGCTTGGGTTCTCTAATACCCATGTAGACTTAATTCATTATGAAATAGGTGATATAATAGACCATTAATCTAATGATGGTGGATATGATATAGAGTTGGAGTTGAGTGTTGGAATTGACTGTTGGAATTGAGACATGTCTCATGAATATTTTTGGGATGCATATTTTACTTTTCTTATCATTTGGACCGGTTTTTATATGATTTTCCTTTATAGGATCTAATTTTTATTTTTTACTTGTATTTATTTCACATTTTTTATGATGTAATAACATGAAACAAATATTTAATATTTTATTATAGTTAATTGTTTTATATATCTTATGATACCATTGTGTCATGTTGATCATTTTTATATTTATTTCATTTTGGTTACTACTATCTATTATTGCGGCATTGTATCCCCACTATCCACATGTCAATCCTCATTTATTTTCATTATCCTATTGTGTATGTGTAGGAAAACATTGGGTATGTTGGAACCCAATTCTATCATTGTGGAGTGAACTATTTTGAGGAGGTAACAAATTTGTATCAGAAAATTTTTCAATTTAATTTACTATTTGAGATATCACTATCAAAGAATATGATGTTTTCAAAGATTGGTATAAATATAATTCATGGGATTAGCTGACCCACATACAAGAAAAGTTTATGTTTCCATGGATGGGATCATTTTTTTTAGTATTCTCATTTATTGTTGGGTTACTTCTTCAATGTGACTCATTTTACTTTTTATTTATGGTTTATGATTTTCAACTATTTGAAAGGGGTGGAAAGAGAGTATTTATTCTTGTATCATTATTAGAACATAGGGCTCACATGAAATTTTTATAGTTATTTTTTATGGATGTTAAATATATAATGTAGAATTGGGTATGTTAATGTTTTGATAATAATTAAAAAAAATTCCTATATAAAT
Source organism: Viscum album (assembly GCA_963277665.1). Lineage (NCBI taxonomy): Eukaryota > Viridiplantae > Streptophyta > Magnoliopsida > Santalales > Viscaceae > Viscum > Viscum album. Next base: position 696,786,451 of record OY728132.1, read on the forward strand.
TTTTTTCTCACTTTATTTAGATTACATATGACTATAATTTTACTATTGATGTTATGTTGTGACTATTATGTGATCGTCGTGGGATTGCAATAGTCTTGGGAGTGGGTAGGTTATGATAGACAAGAGTATATATTTTTAATACATGAGTATCATTGGGTGTAAATTTAGAGTTTATAATCATCCATCTATTATTTCTTACCCTAAACCTTGATATAAAAAATTTTGATATGTCATGATCTGATTTGTATGCTTTGTATTGTAGTAAAATTAAAATATAATCACCAACCATTGAGATACAAGAGGAAATGAAAGATAATTACCCACTAGTATGGGAGCTAGAGTCACCCATTATATCTTTTCCTCTTATTTGAAATCAACATCAAGGGATAATACTTTAGATATTAATGATTATGGGGTATGCACTGTGTAGATTAGGAAGGACATGTCTAATCTGGGTTATGAGTTCCTCCTATAAAATTAACCAATCTTTTCCTAATAGCATTGACTATAGGATATTGAGTTTTTTATACAGTACTTGGAGACTCTATTTGACTATATCATTACATCCCTTGAGTGGTGGGTGAATCATAATATGTACATTATATAGGGACAAATAAATCATTTTTTGGTATATTATTATCTAGGAAAACTAGTATGTGAGGATAAATTAGACTGTCTTTAAGTGGCTCGTCTGCATGGACGTCATCCTAGAGACTCTAATGTCTAAGAGAGAATTTAATTTTATCCATATAATATAGGGGTTATATTGAGGATGGTCTATGATAATTTCTATACTAACCATTTATGGTTCTAACCAGTGTTGGTGGGTGATGATACTAGAAGAGTTAGGTTATTTGCGGAATTACTAAGAGATTTGATTTAGTCCGAAGTGAATATTTTATGCTTGGAATGCTTTTCATAGGTCATGAATCAGTCCATGAATGTATATAGAATTAATACTGATGGTATGTCATATAGTAATTATAATTACTTTTATGTGGTATAGAGTGGGTTTCCATGTAGTAATAAATAGAAATTTATGGATTATCATTAGGGTGATGATGTGAAGAGTTTCCATGGAAGTTGTTCATCATTTCCTTCACGAGGTTCACCCATGATCAAGATTTACCCATGTGTTAAGCCATGGAATATCTAAATAAATAGTGATATTCCACTAAAGGGGTTCCATTCTTATGGGGAGATTGGTTACTTATGGTGTTTCCTTTAAATACCATCATGGATAGCTGGATGGAGTAAATATGGATTGAACTGAGGTTCAGAGGAAAGATTAAGGGATCAATGTATATGGATAGTTGGGATTATCAAGCTATTTGATCCATATAAGAGGACATGGATCCTCGAGTTAGGGACAACAAAAATATAAGTGTACTTTTCCTCATGGTATTTACATGATATGGTCTTAAGGTTTGGTTTTCTATAAACTATAAAACATTTAGGCAAATCATTCCATGTAGAGTAAGGTCCCTTTAATAGTTCAATAGATTGTTCTTGTGGAATCCACCATAGATTCTATGTTATTCAAAACATATGTGACACAATCAATACTATATTCTCAATTGGTTAGTGATGTATGATTATTAGTATAATATCTATATGGGGTGATGTCAATCAATACACCTTGAGTGTTTTATTTAAATGGTATCTAAAGGTTTCCTGGCTGCATCATCATGATTATTAGTAATTGTTTCAAATGTGATTTATTTGTCTTCAAGATGTGTGGTTTTGATAGGATATTTAGGATATATTTATTACCATATTATTTATCACACATTATATTTTATAACATATGAGAATTATTCATGTATGCATATTGGGTCTATTATCTCAATTTTAGGGAGTGGTATTTTCATGAATGTTGTTTGAGAACTAGGCATTATGATATAAAAGTGATCATGAACATGTAAGATAAAACTACTTTAAGAGATGAAGTGACACTTTTTTAGATCCTTCATCCTATCATTTATCAATTCCAAGTTGTGTTTTTTTTTTGGGGTATTTAATGATACTTCCTCATAATCATGAGATCAATCATATGATCATGATTTTTACAAGTATGGATACCATATCCATTTTGGATTAAAGGATGGATCCTATGGATATTTTAGTGTTCATGGATCATCTTTAGAATTTTGAAGAAAATGGTTTATTCACCCAAACAAATTTCCTATGGGTGGTTTTTTTCTCACAAAGGAGGATGGATTTATATTGATATATATGGATTAATGAATGTTGAACCTGGTGATGTTCCAGAACTAGAATCATCTTCCTTGAATAAATGAACTCCATCATCATATTAGAGGAGATATATTATTATATTATAATAAATTGAGTTTGGGATATCATCAGTTGATGGAGAGGCCTTATGATATTCTATATATATTACTTTTAGGAATATATATGGAATATATGAGAATTTTTTGACATCATTCGAGTTTACAAAAAAAACCTAATGTGTTTATGGCCCTGATGAATAGTGATTTCAATCATTCCATCGAATCATTCTAAGTCATGTCCATTGAATATTTCTTGGTGTAATCTCTATTGAGGGAGGATTATTCTTATTATTTGGATACTTTTATGAGTACACTAAGGGAGAATAAGTTATATGTCATGCAATTTAAGTATTAGTTATGGATGATTGAGGTACACTTCATGGGGATCATGATATATAAGGAAAGAATATTAGTAGACCCGATGAAGGTTGAGAGAATAAAAATAATATTTTTATACTCATTGTTTCTTGGGTTTGTTTGGTTATTTCCAAAGGTTAATTATTGACTTCTCTAACATGGTATCACTAACGAAAACCCTCACCATGATGGTGTTGAAGTTCATCTGGTTGGAAGATTCATATAGATCCATCCATAATTTGGAATAGGGATTAGATTGAAACTAATACTAATAATACTTCAGTAGGGTATGTTGTATCAATTGTTTTCAGGATGATCGATGATTTGGGGTTTTTTTAGTATGTATAAAAGATAGTCACATGGTCAATTTTAGGTTAAGGCAGAAAAGGATGAATTAATATAATTTCATGAATTATGATCCATAGTTAGTAGAGGTGGTGGGAGTGTGTATATGTCGGTATCACTACATCATGGGAAGAATTTTTGTGGTGTTAATCAACCATAAGAGCCTCATATATATCTTTTCTGTGTGAAACATGATCCTTAGTAGAGGGGGTGGGTCGAATACCTGCAATCATTTGACACTGAGATGGAGTATACCTTTGTGAATGGAAATGTCATAGAAGATACACTAAGTAAGAATAATTAGGAATATGTGGGGTAGGATTTTTTTGTGATTCACATGTAATTAAACTCGTCACTAAGATGCACCTTGATGTTCAAGATTATGAAGGTTGAGTGACCTTGACATATTAGAGTATTATATACGTACACATATAAAGAGTAAAGAAGAGTCATTTATATAACTAGTACTACTTGTTAATGAGGTAATGTATATATGGATAGGATGGCCCACTTGACTGGACCATTGATGCCAAAGAGTTCATTTATATATGAGGTTTCTTAGTTCTCCCTTTGAGTCGGTATGAGTTGTTAATGCACGATTCATATACCTCGATATATGTTGTTCACCAATGGATTTCCAAGGTGTATCATGAAATGTAGAGGTATTATTATTGGCCTAATATGTAAAATGACATAGTATATTTCATTTACCAATTCATTATAAGTTAGTAGGTAATGGTAGAGAATCTATGACTTAGTAATATTCTTTAGCAATTACCCATTTCTATATATATGTGGAATGATGTAACCAAGGATTTCATGATGATATTTCCAAGATCTAGGTGTAGAAGTAATTTATAATGGATTATCATGGACCAGTTGATGAATATAATTATTTTTTAATGGATTAGAGAGACATATTCCTTCAATAATCTTTGATAGATATATGTTGAGGAGATAGTGTAGATCCATGATACCCCTAAGAGAATTGTATCTAATTGTTATTCATGATTTACATTAAACATATATAGAGGGTTGTAGAACACCCTGGGTATTTAGGTGGAGGTAAATACTACATACCATCCTTGGATCATTGAGAATTATTATCATAGAGTCTGATATTTGAACAAAAAACTTTGATCATGTGCCCTAGACTTTGGTTGTTCATTAGAGAAACATCCTTTACATACAAATTTTTACTATGAAAACATTTATCATAAATTAATTTATATATAACTATTTGAAGTTTTTTATGGAATACCATGATAATAACATTTTATGGCTAAAGGGTAAGGTGAAGTGGCTATCAGGAAAAGTCTTATGTTGTAAAGGTTAGAGGGTACTAAGATGATCGAGAAGTTATTAATTACTTCTTAGAGTAGGTTGAGAATATATATTTATATTAGAGAACTATTATTAAATTTTTAAGTGGGTTACCATTTGTTTCTTTGATTACCTCTACCTCAGGGTACCATTGAATTTGGAGGTAGAGGAAGCTTGAACCCATGTGCTTTCATAGATAATCAGTGAAACTAGATTCATGATGGGTGTGAATTTATTGAATTAAAATATAAAATAATAATATTGAAATGTAAATAAGTATTGGATATATTTTTTAATTATTTCAGAAAAAGGGTCTTATGTTCACTCCTTACACACCTATACTCTTGGAGAGTTATGGTACACAGTAAATCATGACATGTATAGTATAGTCACAAAAAAATATAAAGTTACTTTTCTAGTATATTCACTGCAAGACATGAAACCTAACTTCTTTGGTGGTTTCATAACCCAGTTATAGATGCATAATTTTTAGGAAGGTATATCCAAATAGATCTTTCATTAATTTGGAAATTCATTGTACCATTATAGTACACTCACATTGAAAATTTATCAAAACAAAAAACTAAAAAATCCAAGTTATGAATATGGGGTATGAATGGTTGTAACAACTCGATTACCTTATGAAATAATTTTAAGATTTATAGAGTTATTTAGAAACATTTTTGTATTATTATGATTGTAAATATATATATAATGCATCATTTATCAAACACATATTTTTAGGGTTTTATGATATTTTTTTATAGAGATATATTCACAATAGATCAACTTTATCTCTTCATAGTTATTGAATAATTTTATATTTAAAAATAGAATTAATGAATCTATTATTAAAAACATTCCTTTGAAAATAATAAACTACATCATAGTTGTATGATCCTTTATTTCAAATATTCATATCAATGGGATTAAATTTCCTATAATGTAGAAACAAAAACAATCTTCTTATTTATATTATTCAAATATAATTTTAATAATGATAAATTAAATCCATCATGACTATAAAAAACAAAATCTTTATATAAATTTATAATTATAATCATGGTAAAACTATTTTCTACATCTCATTTTGGTCTTTAAGATCACATCATTAAAATAATTTTACATTCATGAACATGATATATATTTCTAAACAACCCAAAAAACATTCATGAACTAGATTTAAACATAAATTTTTGGACAACATGGAATAAAAAATTTCCACAATGTGTCTAAATCCAAATAAACCAAAAAATTGAATCATTTTAAACTCTATGAAATATGTTGAGATAATTTTAGGTACTCTCAAAACACATTTCCAAATTCTATATCTTCAAATGAAATTAGATTTTTAAATTATAAATTATTTTGATAGATTTTTTTTTGAATATGTATGATATTATACATAGACAAATATCTAATAAAGTTAATCATAAACATCATTCATAAAAAATAATTGATAAATAATAATATTTACTTAATTAAAAAAATCATCTATTATAAATAATATATCCACTTTTTTTTAATTCATATTATTCTTAACTTAGAAAAAAATAAAAAATTCCAATATAAATAAAAATTTAGCTAATATAAAATAAATTAAATTTAATAAATGATGTTTTTGACTTATATAAAATTCTCAAGTCTATTCTTCTTTGAATTTTCCAACTATAACTCATATTAGAAAATTAAACCAATTATCTAATATAATTTTTATTAAGTTAAATTATTAATATCTTCCATGGATACCTTCTCGGTGTGCTACTTCATAAGAAGAGATCTAAGAACTCTTTCATCCATGACAATATTTTCTAAAGTTTCACATAGAGAAATCACTCCATTAAATATGCTCATGAACCTACTAAATATTTTATTTACAATATCATATTTTCCTGTCATTATATCATGTTACTCATCTAATAGTATAGAAATATTAGTTATATTTTACTTATCTATACCGTTGCCAGTAACATTCAAAAGTAAAAAAAAATCTTGAGCAGTTTTATAGGATGAAACGTGACTAATAACATTTCTACTAATTTAATAATAAACAATGTTCTTTACATTATAATTTTAAACAAACTAAACTTCATCTTTAATAGTGAGATAATATAGGTATGTCCTTATTTTTCATAATTTTTTACTGTTATAGTCCAATGTTTAGTGACAGAATATTTGAGGTTAGATTTAATCTAGGATTACCAATACCCACAACAATTTCCATAAAAAGGGTGGTCCTTGAGGTATCCATCCATCATTAGAACCTTGAATTCCCTTTTATATATATATCTCCCTTAGATTATAATATAACATATAAGGTTATGAACAATATATATAATCTATAAGACCCAATGGTATGCTAATAGGTATTAATGGGAATATATGTGATGCCAATTGTATAGTATCATACAGAGAATAATTCAAATCTTGGAAGGGATATAGCTTGGGTAGACATTGTTTTCCAAATTGGCAAGATTGGTAATATTAGTGTAGTAATTTAATGAGTTAAAAAATAAATCAAAATATATGAAATGTAAATAAAATCCTAAAATATTTTTATGGTAGATTTGAAGAAAAAAATATATATGCACTCTTCATACCCCTATACATATTAGGTGGAATGACTCGCACTGAAAATCCACTTTTCAAGGATAGTTACAACCTAAATAAAACCATATTTCTCTAGTGAATAATCTAAAGATATTCACAAAGTTATTTTCTATATATGTGAAAACTTATTTATAGAAGCAGAATATTTAAGTGGTATAAAAAAATATTTCTTTATTATGTCAAATTTTAAACTTATATTATATGTTCACTATGATATGATAATGAAAAATAAACTATATTTAGATAAAAAAAATTGAATGGTTGAAGTATGTTTATCACTTTATGAAATGATGTTCATGAGGATGAATTTCCTCAATTGAATTGTATCATTATTGTGATTGTGAATGTTATATATGTCACATCTATCTCACATTAATATGTCTCCTTTTTCCAATATATAATTATTGAGATGTCTCGACAATATATGGAAATTAATTTCTAATAACCTTTCAATAATTTCCTACTCAAAAATAAAAATCATTAATTTTCTATAAAAATATAACATTTCAATTGAGAATCTACGTCATATTTTTATAATTGTACCACCATGATATTTTAAAATATTTATACTTTAAATAATCAGTGTAATGATATGTTGTTTCATTTCAATCACAAAACTAAAACAAGATGAAATATAATAGATGATTATTATTAAAAGTAATTAATAACTATGAACTACTATAATATTAAATATTTAAATAAATTACAAATTTTAAAAAAATGATTAAAAATACTAAGGTTTTAAAAAGATTATTTTATATAAAAGTAGTTTTTCCTTATATTTTTCATTCAAAATATAAATTTATATACTCTAGAATAGGAATTTTACATAATGAATGAATTTTTTTTCATAAGCCATCTCAGTTTTCCATGCAACTAATGGCCGACTCAGTCCGTGGAAAGGCCTGAAGGGCATTCCCGATCCCCATGAGCTGGAAAAAAATTCTTGAGTATCAAAAAGTAATTTTGGGAGTGATTTATTGGAATATATATAAATGTAAAACAACCAAAAAATAAACTAAGCCAAAACTGGAACCTATAACCATACATGCCATTAACAAAAACTATAATTTGAGTTACTTATTTAACATAAAACACAAAAAACAACTAACACTAGGTATATTGACTAAAATAACACTAAAAAATTCCACCATGAAGGAGGACACCACCCTCATACCATCTCCACAATTTCATTCCAAGAAGGATGGCTAGACACCTGAGCCACTATCTTCAAAATCCTTACCCTTACCTGTATCATACATAACCAAATATACATATATCCAAAGGTGTAAGTAGGGTGTGAGATAAAGACTAATAGGATTCCACTGAGAAGATCATACACACATAAATATTTAATAATAGATACATTTAAAATTTCATTTAACAAAATAAAAACATTGAATTCTTGGATAGTTTTTAATGAATACAGATTTAAAGAAAATAACTTTAAAAGAGTGTAGTTTTTAAATAAAAAATCTTTTTCTTTTACCATATTTCAAATGTCACACCATATGTTGATGGTTAGTGAAAAGCAACAAAATCTCACCAACTATGAAAGAGGGCATATAGGTACTAAAAAAATGCCAGACCCTAGAACCTCATGTCTCGGTAAATGTGGTATAAAAACCATGAAAACCTCTATTATCATGCACGAACCACTAGTATGGGACATCTATATAACCATGTTGGTATCCCATAATTATCCAAAAGTTTTTTTAGTGTTTTATTCATTAATCCTTATAAGTGAATCTGAGCCAATTACTCTTCTACATCACTGGCACACTAGTCATAGTCTTCCCACCTAGTCCTTCAGCTTCCCATTAGTTCTCTAGTGGTTCAAAATTCATATCACATGTCATATTCAAATAAACAAAACAAAGGAGGCAATAAAAAAATGAGGCAATAAATATACCCAACATTGAAATTCCAAAAGAAATACATTTTTAAATGTTCACACACCAAAAATCATTCAAACCATTATTTGAATCCCATACATAATCAAATAAACCAACTGCACATTTAAAAAAACCATTTCCATGATTAAACAAGCCACTAGAATATTTATTAAGAAATTTTCAAAATGTATCACGTGACTAAAAATATCAAAACACACTCATAACTTATTTTATAACCAGACAAACACTGATGCCACACCAAAACACAAACTGCATCCCTTACCTATTCTAACATAATAATAGTACAATTTATCAAACACTAATAAATAATTCAATATGGGCTATTACAATGAAATTCACTAACCATGAATAATCATTATATTAAAAAAATTGCACATTTCCAATAAATCCAATTTCTCACCTTGAAACCCAATTAATAAATTTCTAAATTTCTAAAATAAGAAACTTAATTTTTCAAGAAATACTTATATGTGGATTCCCCTACCTCGATGTAGGAAATCATTGGAAATTTGGTGTGAAAAATCCATGGCATTCCAACTACACCTCAAATGACACAATTAGACCCTAAAAACATGATATGAAACCATTTAAATCAAAATCAAACAACTCTACATAGTAAAACCTAACCCAAAAGCCTCCCAAATAGAAGAAACAACCGATCAAAGAGGAATTCACATGCAGTGAGGGTGTGGGTGTATAAAATAGAATGGAGGTGGGATGTATGAGGTGAGCCACACTAGCAATAGCCTTTCCGGGAGGAGAACAGTCATGGGGATGAATATTGGACAGGGAGGCACGCCGGTTTGGCATAATATTGTTCAAGGAAAGCAGGATAGGAAGTGTGTGGCTGGCTCTTCGGGAAGGTGGAGGGGCATCGGTCTGGTTTGTTAGAGGAGGAGAGTAGGGGAACTAGATGGAATATTCCAAGGGATGGAGGAGGTTCAACATAGTTTAGGTATAGGGGGGCTATGAACGATTTGGGAGAGTAGAGGAGGATAAGAATAAAGTGAAAAAGAAGATAAAATAAAATTAAAATTAAAATAAAATGAAATAAAACCCAAAAAATGTGTACATAAAATATTTATAATTAACAATTATAATAAAAACAATTATGTTAATAATATTATAATAATGTTTGTTACTTCATACAAATAATATCCTAATAAAAATATTAACTAAAAATAATAATATTATTATTATTATTATTAGAACTGTTATAAAATAATTTTATTTTTCGTTTGCATTGAATTTATTGTTTATTCAGTTAATTAATTAACTAACCACACCCCGATTATATTGCATGGTGGTATGTAGAAGCCACAAAGAATCTACCATGGCATGCACGTGTGTCAGACATTATCAAGACAAAAAACACTTTTATTATAAATAGCGTAAAAACTCCAATCGGGTCCAGCCCGTACCTCAACAAAGAAGATTAAATCCATATAAAATTATAATATAAAAAAATTATTACCGATGTCTGAAGTCCAAATGTGACAATTCTCTCCATCATGAAAACTTTCTGCACTCAGAATTTCTAATCAATGTGAGATCATAGAATAAAAATGTGTACTCCTTCTCAATCCATTAATTCTACTCCCAAGTCTTATTCTCATCATTGTTATGATGCCAAAGGATATAGACCAATGTAATTGAATTCCCATGACGAAACTTTTATTGGGAATCCACTGGCGGCACTAGCTGCTCAAACACTGATTAATCGAGCTCTGTATACAACTCTTCCTAGTTCAACACATGATATGGGTCCGAATTACACTTTTTCAGTTGGGAGACATTAAATACATCATTGATCAACATCAAATGAGAAGGTAAATCTATCTTGTATTCCACCTTACCAATCTACTCAGTGGTCTTGAAATGCCTGATATACCTCGGGTTCATCATTCCCTAGATTCCCAAATGATGATGACCCAAGTGAGGGGACACCATCAAGAACACCTGATATTCCACAGAGAACACAAGATCATGACACCTATGTTCTGTATAATATATTTGGTGACTCTGAGCAGTAAATAGCCATTACCTGGTCAACTTGGCTTTCTCAACCATCTCCTACACAAGGCTCAGTCCCAAAAGTGAGGTCTCACCTACCTCATCCCAACATAAAAGAGACTAACATGGCTAACCATATATATCCTCAAATGGTTCCATTCAAATATAGGATTGGTAACTATTATGATAAGAGAAGTTGAGAAATCCAAAATGGTTATCCCATGATCCTTTGAAATCTAACACTCATGCATGAATCCTGGCCTCCAGAATCAGATTTTCCCACTCCATTTGACCATCTATTTGAAGATGGAATGCAGGGCTCATTTTAATCTACATTACCAATTCTCTTTGAAGGCCTTACCACAACCAAGAGGTAAAGTGGGGGGTCTCTGTCTATGGCACGCCATGTAGTTTGACCACCTCTTGAATATATAATCATCCCATCTCATCCACTTTAGCTATATATATAATCATAATAAAGTTGGTTGATTTGGCCAAATAGTTAATCAATACCTGAATAGTGTTCCCTCTCTAAGGTGTATGAGGAAATCTAACAATAATGTTCATGGCGACCTCATTCCACTTATAGGTAGGAATATGTAATTTTTGAAGCAACACAGATAATCTTTGATGTTATGTTTTCACCTGCTGACAAGTATAGCATCCCTTTTCAAAGTCACTTATGTCCCATATCATACCCATCCACAAGAACTAGCGATGAATATCATAATAAATCTTTGTAGTAACAGTATGGAAGACCTAAAAATAATTTTGACTATCCTTCATCACCATATTCTGTAAAGACGATGACACCACTGCATGGACCATGAAGCACTAGATCCCCTCAGAAGACAAATACCAATCAGAAGATGTCTCCCTTCCATGAAGAAACAGAATGGACTACTGACATAGATCAACACTAATTTGTTCCCACTAAGTGAACTCCAGAAGAGTAGGATTCAAATTAATGCTTTATGATAATGTACCTTTTTTGTGCTCTTTAGTCTATAAGTGGCTTTGGGAAAAGAGAACCCTCAAAGTCTGCTCATCACCAGAATTCCTTAGATCCTACACTAACACCATATTTCTCAAGGAGTAATCCACCACAATACCCTTACATAGGTTATAGATAATATCAATGTTAAACCTCTATAGGTACTCAATCAAATGGTTATTCTTCATATTAATATGATTCTGTGAGAAGATGTATGCTAGGATCTTATGGACAGAGTAGACCAAAAATTTCTCCCCAAAAAGGAAGTGACACAATGTATTTAGAGAATTCATAACTACATCCAACTCCAAGTCATGAGTCGAGTAATTCTTCTCATTCCATTAGAGTTAGAAAGATATATAAGACACTACATGATTGTCTTTCATGGGTACACACCCGAGGCCCATATGTGAAGCATTGTAGTAAACCACATAGTTATTCCCAAACTATGGTAATATAAAAAAAGGTGCGGTAGCCAAACACTGCCTCAAATCCTCAATGGATTCCTATCATTGTGGGATCCATTCAGAATTCATACCATTCCAGGTGAGTGTGGTATTAGAGGAAGCTAGCCATTAGAAATCGTGAACAAAATGACTGTAATAGCCTACTATGCCTAAAAAACTTCTGATCTCAAACACATTCCTAGGCTGTTCCCAGGACATGACTACACTAATCATCATAGGTTTCACTAATACCCCTTATTCTATAATTCTTTAATTACGCGTCTTGTTTTAGAAAAGGGTGAGATATCTTGGAAGTTTGATAATCTCGTCAGAAGAGTCTCGTTTTTGTGGGGTTATTCTGATTGGTGGTGTGTTTCACTTGGTCGTGGATTCTTCCATTGCATTTTCCCATCAAATGATTTCAAAGTACACGCATGGAGCATTAGGTCCCTTTCTTTGAAACTTGGATGGCTTCATCTTCATGAATGGTCCCTTGATTTTAATGCCTCTAGTGCCAAGAATGCCTTTTCTCAGGTCTAGGTTAATTTTCATGGGCTTAATTGGGTCCTTTGGCATCCAAAGATTCTTCATGACATTGGCATGCCAGTTGGGTCACCTATTCTCCTTGATAAGGAAACTGAAGTTGTTCGGTTTGGAAATTTTGCCAGAATGCTAGTGGAGGTTGATTTGAGTTACATATTTATTGATAAGGTAACTCTTTCCACTCCCAATGATAAAATTAATATTGATGTTGAGTATGAAAGTAAGCCTCCTTTTTGTACTAAATGCATGGTTGTTGAGAACTCATTGGAGTTATGTTGGAGGAAGATCGCTTGTGAGAAATGCGGGATGAAGGGTCATCCGGATACTATTTGTAGAAGGAAACATGAGAGGAAACATATAAGTTTGTCAAATCATGATAAAGATTCTCTTAAAAAATTATCTGCCACTCAGGATGAGATGTTGGATTCTGGTAAATCTATTTCTCATGTGAATACTTTGAATGGAAAAAGACTAATGGTGGGTCAGTCTACGATGAGTGGCCCCTCTAATGTTGGGGTTGATTTTTCCAAGGAGATTACATCTAAGGGTGATCGTGCTGTTACTCCCACTGGGTTAGTTGAGTCTGTACATACTCCTAGCCTTTATATTACTGGATCCCCTGCTTTCACTGACCCTCCAAATATAAGTATGAACGATAATCCTAATGCAGGGATGCATGATGAGACTATTGAGTTGGCTCCTGAATGTGGGCCTCATCAAAATGTTGATTGTCATCAGGAAATTCAGAATCTTTTGATATCCTCTAAGATTTCTGGGAAGTGGGGTGACATCTCTGAGGTGGAGGAGAAAAAAACTGGTTGCGACGGTCCTAGAACTTTAAAAGATGCTCAAATTTCTGGGAAATAGAAGGTTGGTGATTGCTTAGTCTTCACTCCTGCTCCCTCGAAGAGAAGGCCCGGGAAGGATTATTATAACACACCTCGTACTGTGTCTACACGATCTTCTAAGCTTTCAAGGAAATTCAATTCTGATATTCTTAAGATCCTCAATTAGGGTAAGTCCCGCTATGAATGGGAAACTGCTGATGACTCTGATTATGGGAATGACATGTCTTATTACGATCTGTAAAGTTGTATTTAACGGATGAGGGAGAGTTCTTTTTTTTTGACCCCACCTGTCTCCTCTGTACCTTTTTCTTTTATTTAATAAATAGTCAGAAGCTTAGCTTCTAGATGGTCTTTCTGGTAATACCCCTTATTCTAAAATGACATGGCCTAGAATCTTCACTTATCTAATATAGAAGGTGTACTTTGAAAGCTTCGCGTAATGCCTATTATCCCACATTGTGCCTAACAAAATCTGCAAATGATTCTCATGATCTTCCTCAGATCTGGTGTAAACTAGGATGTCTTCCACAAATACCATGACCATCGAGTCGTGATACTAGTGTAACACCCTATATATGAGCGCCATAAATACCAATGGAGAATTTTCAATCCAATAGTAATGACCAATTACTCAAAGTGGCCATACCCAATTCAGAAAGTGATATTTAGGATGTTTGCTTCTGTCACCCAAAGATGGTGGTCACCCAAATGTAAGTATATTTTAGAGATCCACTTTTTCCCCTTTATTTGGTCAAACAAATCATAAATCCAGGGAAAATAGAATTTATTTCGGATGGTTACCTTATTCAACTTTCAAGTAATATATGAAAAACCATAGAGATCCATCGTCTTTCTTTGTGAATAAGACTGGGGTGACCCATGGAGAGACGCTCGGGGTAATGAATCCAATAGATTTCAAATCGTCCATCTGTATCATTAATTCCCCCAATTTGGTGGGGGTCATGCGATATGAGGGAAGATATATATGCATTTTACCACTGAAAATTTAATTGGGGACTCCATATCCCGCTCTAGGGGTAAGCCCGAAGTATAATTTAAAAATACCTCTGGTAACTCATTCAATACATGAGGTAATCCACCTCGGGGAGTGCCACCATAATTCTCTAGTGCATGTGATGATAAATAATAAGAAATATTTCCAAATTTGTAATTGGAGGTCCCGCACGACCCGATTAAGGATCCCATTCCCTGAGAATAACCTGAGGACTCCCATAATGTACCATAAAATTAACATGTTGCTAATAGAAATTGATATTATCATGAAAGGGAACCATCCAGTCCATGATGGAAATCACATAAAATAGTTCAATATCCAGGACCAATAAATCTCATTCCATCTCAACTCCTGACACTAAAATCATACATGATGAACACCTAAGGCCTTGCTCAATATTCTTTACCAACAGTGTCATGAAGTCTTTGTCTTAAGATAAGAGATCACATGGTAGGTTGAACTGATTCATAATATATGAATATATAAAAGAGATAGATGAACCCATATCAAATAAAACTACAGGTATAAAAGATTCAATCAGGATGGTACCTTGAATAGTTGAGGGCTCTGCATCATATCTAGCTGGTTTCTAATCCACATCATTGAGTTGCTTGGTCCCAAACATGAGAATTAATTCTCACATATAGCTTTGGCTTTGACTGGACTATAATTCCCCTGTAATTCACATATCCATCCCCTCTTTGATATGGGCGTGTCTTCCTACAAAACCATTATAGGTGTCCCATTATTCCACACCAATGGAAAGTCCTGGGGTTTAAAGGCATACATGTTTGAGGTGTCCTACCATCCAACACTAATGGAACCCAACAAACCCTGCACTAGAAGCCACAGATGAAGTGTCCCTGGATGGATGTCTTGAGATTCCACCACCATTATTCTTTTTCTCATCACGCTTCTTCTTCTTCTCAGATGAACTACCACTACCCACAGTAGAAAATGCTCTGAAAAACCCAAAATTTCCTTTCTGATCAATGTCGACCATGAAAGTATGATCAACCTATTCAGCATAACTTCCCATATTTAACCAAAATTCATGATAGTAAATTTATGGTTTTATCCCCTTCTCTATCTTCTGAGAATTTAATGATTTATTAGAAACAATCTCAGGCATGTAATGCAATATCTCAGAAAAGCTATTTTTATATTCCATCATTGTCTGGTCACCCTAGAAAATTTCTATAAACTCTTAGGATTTTGAATAGGCCTAGACGTCAGAAAAATACTGATCATTAAATATGGTATTGAAATCCTTCCAACTAATTTATTCATTCTTCCCAGTTTTAATCACTGATTCCTACCACCGGTGCCTAGGGACCTCTACCCGAAAAGAGGCACATTTCTCCCTAACCTCCTTAGGTGTGTCAAGGAACTTGAACACATGATCTATCTTTTCAATCCATTCTTATGCCTCTTGAGGTTATGATCTACCACAAAAATAAGGGTGTTTATTCTATACGAAGTCATGTTCTTTATCCTTATTGGTACAATAATCATCTTCTCTAGCTGGAGTTGTAGAAATAGTAGGAGTTAAAACCCGTCCTAAGTCCTAAACATCTCGAACTATAGCTTCTACCAACCATTGATCAACCGGTGTGGGAGAAATCTCTCTAGATTCCTCTCTTGGGTGTATGGGAGTTCTTCAGGGAGGCATGATGCTACGGGAAGCAACAATCACATAAGAACATCATGAATACATAAGGCATAAAAAATAACACATTATTAGGAACAATAATTATCAAAAAAACTAAACATGAAGAAGCAACACAATGACCAAACCCCTTCTCCCCCATCAGATGTCAATGTACAGTCTCTATCCTGCCCATTCCACCTAGAGGAGATGCTAAGAAGAATCCCGACATCCCATGGAGACTTGAGGTCTGACAAGAGGTGTGTGGGATAGGCACCCTACAAGAAACCATAACTCTATGTACCAATAGTCTTATGTCTTATCTACCATGATACTATCCCAAGAAACATGACCCAAAAGAGAGAACCTTCTCTAATACCATTTTTTCAAGAACCAACTCGAGTCAAAGGTAAGGCTCGAAGGGAATTCTGAGTCTCTATGGGCTGGTACATGTTCCTGGGTATCAAAAAGTAAACATCGGGATGATTTACCCAAATATATATAATTGTAAAATAACTAAACCCAAATTGGAAGTAATAACCAGAAAGGACTTTAACCAAAACTAGAATTTGAGTTATATATTTAATATAAAACCCAAATAAAAACCAACCACTTGTTAGGGTGACCAAAAAACAACTCAAAAGCCACCACCTGGCACAAGGATACCACCCTCAAGCAATCTACACAACATCGCGCTAGAAACCTAAGACATCATCTCCAAAAACATTACCCTTACATGTATCAAACATAACCACATCAACTTACACCCAAAGGTTTGAGTATAGTGTGAACTAACGCCTAATAATATTCCACCGAGAAGAGATTACAGACACAAAAAATTAATGATAAATACATTTGAAATTTTATTTAACAAAAGAAAAGAATTAAATTCTTGGAAAGTTTTTAATTAATACAAATTTAAGGAAAACAACTTTAACGGAATGTAATTTTTAAATAAAACTATTTTGATTTTATGTGATCTCAAATGTCATGCCATATGACGATGGTGAGCACAAATCAACCAAAGAGCACCAACTATGGTAGAGGCCCTATAGGTACTCAAAAAAGGTGGGACCCTAAAATCTTACATCTCAATAAATGTGGTATAAAAACTCTAACAACCCACGTTCTGATGAACGAGACACTAGTATGGGACATCCCCATAACCCTAGCGGTCTACCATCATCAAAACAATGTTTATTAGTGTTGTAGTCATCAGCCCAACTATATGAAACTAGGACAATTCCACTTCTACATCACTAGCACACTAGTCCATGTCCACCCACCTATTCCCTAGTATTCCAATTAGTGCTCAAGAGGGTCTAAATTCATATCAGATGTCTTATTCAAAAAAAATTGAGACACTACCTATACCCAAAACCACACGTGCACACAGAAATTACATTTTAAAACAATATGCACACCAAAAATTATTCAGAACATAATCTACATCCCTTACACAATCGAATAAACTAGCTACCCTATTAAAAAGACCATTTCCACGATTAAACAAACCAATAAAGAATTTATTAAGGTTTTTTAAAAATGTGTCACTAGACTCAAAATACCAAAACTCACTCAAAAAATATTTTATAACAAAATTAAAACTTATTCCATGGCAAAACACAAACTGAATCCCTTGAAAATTTTAACAAACTAACATCACAATTTATCAAACATAAATAAATAATTCAACATGGGTTTTTATATAGAAATGAACTCATATTTAATAAACGTGCTACTAAAAATAAATTGCACATTAAAACTCAAATAAAACCAATTTTACCCTTAAAAAACAATAAATTAATTTTCTAAATTAATTAAATAAGCAAAATAATTCATTAATCAATACTTATACACAGAATCACCTACCTTGTTGTAGGAAAATATAGGAAATTTGGTGCATAAAATCCACCACATGACAACCGCACCTCAAATGAAACAATTAGTCACTAAAAAAATATATCAAATCATTTACATCAAAATTGAATCAATCTATATAGTAAAGCCTAACAAGAAACCCTCCTAAATGTAAGAAACAATCGATCGAAGAGAAGGGCACATGCGGTGAGGTGCAGGAGGATAACCGAGCAAGGAGGAGGGATTTCAGAGGTGTTCTGCGCCAACTGGAGCCTTTCTGAAAGGGGTGTGGTCAAGGGGTGGTGGCCAGAATAGGGAATCAGACTAGTTCAGCACAAGATGGTGTGAGTTGAGCAGCAGAGGCAAGGCACCACCGGCTCATCGGGATGGAGGAGTGGCACTATTCTTGTTTGCCGAAGGAGAAGAGGAGAGTCCATTGTTAGGAGAGGACAAGGGAAAGATGGGGGTCAGTGTGGTTTAGGGTTAGGGGTCCTGTGTGAGATGTTGGAGAGTTTGTGAGTAAGAGAGGAAAATGAAAATAAAAGAAAATAAAATTAAATAAAACATAAAAAAATCATCAAACAAATTAAAACAATAATAATAATTACTTATAATAATAATAATAATAAAGATAATAATTTCAAAATAATTTCAATAAATTAATAAAAATAATATCAAAATTAAAATATTAACAAAATAATAACAATAATAATAATCATATTGTTATTATTATTATAATACTTCCAAAATAAATTCATTTTTTAGAAGAATTTATTATCCATTCTATTAATTAATTAACTAATCACGCATTGGGTAGGCCGTAAGGTGGTCTAGTGAAGCCACACATCTTTGACCGTGTCCTATGTGTGTTCTGGACATTGCCCAGCCAAAATGCACATTTATCAACAAAAGCGTAAAATATCAAATCGAGCACTACCCGCTCCTCAAAAAAATTTAAGGACAGATAAAATTATAAAATAAAAAAAATTTAATTGAGGTTCGATGTCCAGGTGTGAAATTTTTTTAACTCATGATGTAAAATTTATATTGGGGTGATTTTTTGAGATTTTTTTGAATTAAATTATTTGTAAATTAGTATTGAAGAATTAAGTTTGCACCGAAACATTAATTTTTTATAAATTTATCATTTTATAATCTAAAAATATAATTTAATAAAATCATTTAATTAAAAAAATAATAATTTAAGGGTAAAATTACTAATTCTATATATAATCATGAACTCAAAAAACCTCTACTTAAGTATTATATCTTATGTAAAATTTTATTCAAATTTAAAAACTGTAGTTAATATTTTTTCATCAAAATTTCTAATAGTAAAATTATAATTTATTTATATGAAGAAAAAACAGATATCTATTTATAATAAATCATTTATTTTAATTTAAGTTAGTAGAATTTTTAATTTTAACCTACACATAAATTTTATTCTTAAAAAACACCTGGTCTAGAATGTGTTTTTATGTGTTACATGTGCTAATGTTAAAAGTAATATTTCATACACCGAAATTGTATTTAATAAAATATATTTAAAATTTTTAATTATTATTTCATAATTATTTAAATGGGCCCATTTTATCTTTATTCTTAAAAAATGAAATACATTATTGAAAACTAGTTACTTTGGAAAAAGATCAAAAATGATTAAAGGGTCACCCAAAAGAGTAAAATTAATAACATATTAAAAACATATCTCTAAAATAGTGGATCAATAATTGATTAAAAAAATATATCAAATCAATTATTAAATATTTTTTAGGCTTCATAATAGGTGAAACATGTGATATCTTTTTAATAAGTTGATATATTTTATAAAATTCCATTCTCACAAATTATAAAAGAAGCCTCTGACCACCCCTTCAAGGATATTCCAAAATTTCATTTTCATGTTGAATCTATACCATTTATCATTCCCATATAATAACCATTCAATTCAGTTAGCTTCTTGTAAAAATAATTTTTCATATTCCCTCCATTTCCAAGGAGTCCTCTATTTTCAAACTGATGTCCCTAAATTAAGTAATATTTTTGCCTTTAATTTTTTATTTTCTATATTAAATTCCGAAAAAATAATTAATTATCACTATATAGTTGAATATTTATTTTTTATATGAAATTTTATTATTATTTGAGAATAACTATTGACCACCTTTTCCAATTTATATTAAAAAAATGAAAACATCACTTGTGTGTGAGAAAACTACCACCTCCTGAAATTAACATATCTCATTTTCTTCCTAGTTTCATTATAATATTTTAAAATATATTAAAATATGATTCAAAACCTTAAAAAATATTCAAATAATATTTTTATGCTTTTTTAGTAATGATATTATACCAAATGTAACAAATTTCATTACTACACTTATCTATTAATTATATCTTGTTTACATTTGGTTTAATCTAACCACCAACTAGAATAATGCTAAAAAATAATAACATGGAAAAATAGGAAAACATAATTACTAATTAAATATGATATAAATAAGATAATAATGATATTAATATTGTTTTTTAATGGTGACATTGATAATAAAATCATTAATTAAGATACCAATGTTTGTTCGTCAAAAATCACTTAAATATGATCATCAACAATTTCATTTTAAGGGTTGTAACCAAAACACCAAGAGAATGAAATTATAACATTATAAATAATTATGATGAATCAATTTTTGTAACTTATAAGATCTAATAAATATGAAAACTTGGAGAATAATTAAGGAAAAAATCCATAGGGATCCAGTTCAACATGATCATGATTACTCACACTCAATATTGATAATAGATAATTCCTAAATAAAATTCATGTCGATAATAATTATAAATAATTTTTATAAAAGTTTATAGATATTAAATATGTTCTAAAATAGGTTATTGATATGGTTATTTTTTATATAGAATATTCATGTGATTGAATGGATATCAGAAATTAAGTTATAGGTTTATTTGCCTCATTTTCTAACCCATAAGATATTTTTTATATTATAGATGACAATTTTTTTATATAGTTCTTTCACTACCACATTTCCTTAAAATATAATGATTATCATTCATTTAATTATATTATAATATCCATTTAATTATATATCTATTATTTTATTTTGAATCTTATATTATAGTTATTTTATGATTTCTTTTTATGAAATTTAATTACATGAGACATATTTCATATTATACACTATGATATTTCTTTTATATAATTATTACTACCTAATGAATGAATTATTTTATACTCATTAAATGCATAGGGTTTGAAAACTCATATCATGTTAATTATCTATAGGGACATTATTTCAATGGATACTACAACACCATGAGATATTTTGAAATATTTTATTAAAATTAATTTAATATTTTTGATATTTTGATTTACTTGTAACAATGAGTTTATCTTATGTTACATGCAACACTAAGTTTCAATAAAGAATTGAGTACTATTAAAATTTTATTATTTAAAGTGGTAGTAATATCATATTCATTGGGATGTAAGGTATGAATAAGATAAAATAAATTATGATATTATATGTTTTACACATGTATATATAATTAATTACTTAGTGACTGATTAATTATAAATGAAAATATAAAACATTTTAAAATAAAGGGATCCATTTCTAAAATACTATTTCTTTGCAGATAAACATGTTATACCAAAATAAATTATTAAAAAACATTTATGATTTATTGTAATGAAATATATATATTCTATATTCTATAAAAAGTCTATCATTCTTCTTATGTGATTTCTAGGTAAGAGATGACAATAACTCTAATTATACGTTAAAATTTTGAATTTTTATAAAAAGCAGTTTTCTTGTCTTTTTGTGATCTTATTTTACAAATAACTTTAGAAAAAATCATAATATTATATGAAAAAATAATTTTAATTTTTGAAATATTCATTTCAAAATTATCTTAGATATAATTTTAGATAATTTTTTAAAAAGTTTATTTTTTTATGAATAGTGAAAAATATTGAATTATAATTGGAAATGCTATTTTCCTATAAATTATTTATAAAGTTAAATTATATTTTTAAATTTGTTTTAAATTATATTTTTTTCACTTTTATATCAACTAATTGAACTTATTTCATTGAAATCACTTTCAATTACAATTTTTACATAGAAACATTTTAAAATTTAAACATTTTCTCTTTGAATACCCACTTTCAAATCGCATTTAGGGGTTTAATTTTAAAATAAATATTTTAAATATAAAATGAATTTTATAAATATGGATTCCATATTTTTAATCAGAATTATTTATATTACTTGATGACTTAAAATTATTTTTTTACCATAATTAATAGAAAAAAAGAGTAAAAATTATTTACTGCGCTTAAGTTAAAATAGGTTTGGTGGGGGTTAAAGTAAAAAATAGAAGGGTTAATATAACCTCAAAACAAAAATAAAATCTTTTTAATGTCCATATTTAGACTCACTTAGATATAATTATCTATAATTATTTATTTTTTATCCTCTAGAATGTGAAAAAATGGGCACACCTTTTTTTCAAAATGACATGTGTGCCACTCACATCACTTATAAAAAGACAACCACTATCGTCTCCTACTCACACCAAAAAAACATTTTTGTTTTTCTAAGAACAACCTAAATAACAACCCAAATTTAATAATATCTTCCTAAAAGCCTTATTTTGGTGTGAAATCCATCCTATAAAGGATTTTGGTGCAAACCTAAGGATGATACTCTAATAAGAGGTAATATTATTTGACAAGTGTTTTTATTTTATTTCTTCATCCAACACATTCAATTAATATTAAACCATGATGAAATAATAAAGTAATTATATTACATATAATTATTTTTTAAGGTAATATACTAAAATTGTTCCAACTTACATCAAATGTGTCATGAAATCATCATTTGTGTTAATGTTGGAATACAACCTTGTGAAGAACATTAATTCATTTTTCAATTACAACCTGACATAGTTGGGGTATCATGAAAGATATAATATATATATATATGATATCTATAACATAATTATACTTATAGATTAGTTATACAATATATTTTTTTAAATTTCCATTTCATAGTGGATACGACAATGTCGCTTGTGTGTTTGGTGAACCACCTCCTCGAGAAGCGATGTGATTCATTTTCACTAATACTATACATGGAAAATAATAAGGATAATGTTTATGAATATATATGATATACATAACATAATTATGATATTAATTTCAATTTTATTATTCTGAAAATGTAATATATCATTATCTTGCCTTTTTAGTCTCTGAAATATGATAACATCATTCCTTTACATATGGACTACATCCTTTACGAAGTAATGTGACTCTGCCTTTTCATCACCACACCACATGGATGATATGTATAAGTATAAATAAATTAAAAATATGATATTTATGATTTTATTATAAATATAATGACAAAAAATGTTACTTACATAATTTGAATAATGATCTTTGGAAAATGGAAATGTTACTCGTGCATATGTATGACCTACCATCTATATGATCATACCATACATCATTTCTTAAAACTATATTTCATGAATGGTCATGAATTTATAATTGAGGTATAAATATGATAATTATTTCATAATTATTTTTATTAAGATAATTATTTATCCATGATCATTGCAAGAGGACTAGAAATAAAAAATCAAAAAATATATGGAAAATAATGTAGTTAATGCCCGAAACATGACATTAACATGGAATTTTTAATAAATGTAAAATAAAAGGTCACAAGATAATAATATATGGAATTATATATTTAAATATTTCTCTAAAATAGATTTAAAACAAAACCTATATTTTATAAATACCATTATTTAACATGTATGAAGGAAGTAGATACATATGGTAAGAGAATTCTATTCTCTCTTTTATTTTTGGGAGACATATGCAAAGTCACCACTCATTTATTTTGTGTGGGATGTATATTTTATCTTTTATATATTATATATTTACTCTATAAATTTTAATGATATTTAATGTCTCATTTTATTTTATTATTTATTGGTCTTTCAATTAAATATATTTGTAATTATGTAAGATATTTCCATCTAACATTTTCACTTATGTGAGATATATTCCATATTCACAAATTTTTTCTTATATGTGGTGTATATAATACTAAGTAATGTCTTATATATTTATTATCTTGAAAATAATTTTGATTTAAATATACTTTATAGGATTCCTTTTTCACGAGGTTTACGGTTCAAATGATATACTAGCACTAAGAGATCTTTTTCCTGATTTTTCTTCATTGAGACATATATTATGCTAAGAACCTATCATATTTATGAGTTTTATAAATAACACCTTTGAATTGTAATATCAAGAATACATGTATTATCATGGTATTATAATTTTCATTTAATTTCATTTATTCATTGGTATTTCTAGACAATGTTACCAAAGTGGTATGGTTTTTATGTTAAAATATCATCGTTTATCAGGATTTCTCATGATTATTCTTCCAATAATTAAATATTTTGATCTACAACTCAAAAGAATCATGTATTTTGTTATCATATGATTATTTTAATAGGGTGCATTTTTATTATTAATTTTCTACACTTTGTGTACTCAGTAGTTCCAAATAATGTTATTAAGAGAAGTTATCATTATTTGTCTCTTTATTCGAACATGCGTTTTGTTCTGAAACCATGTTTTCTAAAAAAAATTCAAAAATGTTTGTAACATTATTAAAATGATATATTAATTATATTTTTCCACATGTTTTAAATTATAAAAAATGTTTTGAAAGTATTTTTCATTTTATTTTCCAAATAATTTTTATTTTACTATTACTAATATTGTTAAAATAATCCTTATTTTAATGTATATGTCATGAAAAGCATTTACCACCATCAGAACCATTATTTTCATTGAATCTTTATTTTATAGAGTCGAGATTACATTCATATAAATGGATTTAAAAAATTATGAATATTTATATAGAAAAAATGAGTTTCAAAGAATATTTAGCTTCATCGGGAAAGTTTCAATGTGATTTATCTTTCAAAATCATTCTCCATATAATATAACATCCCATGAAATAAATTATTATTTTTTTGGAAAATTAACCAAGTATACCATTCATATTATTTATTAAAATGGTTTGTGTTGATAAGATATTTATTAAACACATTTATCTTCCATAGGTTATAACATGATAATATTTTTATGACACCCACTTCATTCTACATTAGTTTTAGAATGATGAATTGATGAAATTATTATAAAACATGTGTCTTTTCCATAGGTTATGATATAATGAAATTTATATAAATCCCATTTTATTTAAATGGTTATTATATACTTATTGTTTTACGACATTATGGAGAACATACATATAATTTCCATTATCATATTGAGAGGATTTATATCTCTCTCAAATGTATTGGTTAAAGATTTATATCTCGTGAGAAATAAAGGAATGGAACACGTAGTGAACCCAGTTCAGTAAGGGACCTTTTCTACTATGATTGTCTCAGGAGAAAACCTTGGATACTAAGATGGTTCAGGGAGTGAACTAATTTTACTCTGATTTCCATGGTAGTTATCCTTTACTATTATGTAAATTATTTTCTATACTTATGTGTATGCCAAAATTCTAAGTCTTATGATGATGTTATGCTCCCTTAGCTCATGTTCTTTTATTTCTTTATGATTTTTGTCTTATGAACTGCAAATATTTATATCACCACTCGTGGTCATGATATTTCATATGTATGTCATGTTTTCCAAATATTATTCTTGTTTTCTTGTACACTTTGGTTCATGTTATACTTACTTATATCCCTTTTCTACCCTTACTAAGAATCTGAGATCACCCTTTCTTATGTATCATTTCCATAGGTTATGAAGAAAGGTTTTTGGTATGGTATTTTTCTATATATTAATAAATGTAAAGATTATTATGGGATTTATTGATGACATTTTACCAAATAATATGATCGTGTACCTCGTCTCAAATTTTACTAAACTATTATAGTCCTCAGGAATGTGTTTGTGTAAAGTATTGAATATTTATCTAAAAAGATTTAATATATATTTATGAAAAGATGGGTTTATATAGTTTTCATTAGAGGAAATTTTTATTTTATCCTTAGAAACTAGGATGATAAAACATTAGTGAGATCCCTAAAGACATGTTTAAGGAAAAATAAATGGATGGGTCAATGTATATAAAAATGGCTTGGAATTTTTAAAAATGATAAAGTTAGTGGTATCTATGAAATTAAATCCCTATCTGGATATTACAAGCTGATAAGGATCTAGCATAGAGGTGTGCATGGGTAACAACTCAAAAAAGGTTGCGTTAAACAAGACTTGATCATAACTTGTTGCATGACAGTGATCATTTCTTCACATCAAGATTAAAACTCTTGTTGGATATTATTAGAAAATTCAAAAAATAATTATGAACCATTAGGATGGTTTTAAATAGTTGGTGACTATTAATATCCTAGTATAATATTAAGGTGTCATTGATTAAATAAAATTTTCTATGATTTAGACATCCTATATAATGAAAAAAACTTTTATCATTGGAATTTATCTCTTCTTATAATTATGTAATATAGTATAAATAACATAAAATAACATGTAGATCACAATATAAACACTATAAATGATGATTGAATGAAATAAGAATTTTTTTTATAGATTAAAGAATATATACCGATGAAATAGTAACATGAACTTTTGAATAGTCACATAACCCTTAGGAATAGAAATTGGTTCAATATAATTATAAATTTGACATAGAAAATATAAATAAAATTTGTTCATTTTATGAATACAATGATAATATATTTATATCATGAAATAAGTACATAACTATTTTGAAAATGATAAATTAATTATTGGTAATTTTATAATTTATAGATATTTATATACAATTTTATAATTAATAGAATGATTTATATGAAAAATGATTTATATAAACCTCACTAACAAATTAATATTTTATTTATTATGATGATAAGAAAATTTTATCAGACCTCAGTTAATTTTTAAGTGTCATAAAATCACTTATAATTTAAAAATTGGTATTTTTATAATAAATAAGGACATTCATTAAAATGTAAATTTATCATATTTAGGAAAACATTTTCAAAAAATGAAGTTAATTTTTTTATTCTAAAAATTTAATAATGGTTAGGGTGAATTTTTTTGAATTTTTCTAAAATAGTTATATTTTTTGTTGAATAGTAAAATATAATAATTTCTGATAAAAGACAAATACTTGAATTATTGAATAATATATGATGTTTGATATATTTAAGAACAAAATAGCTAAATATACTTCTTTATTTTAATATATTTAGTCATAATTTTCACACAATTCATTTTCCTAGTCCAAAAATAATAAACTAATGAATAAAATAATGGGAAAACACCTCCATCCTCCCCTGTAAATATCACCCCTCAAAACCTCTTCTCCTCACACCTTCCAATTGTTGAGACATTTCTGAATTCTACAAAAATAATTTAAAAATCCCTTTCCACATGTCTATGAGGTTTTGTTCTGAACAAAATACCATACCTGGGTTCCTTAAGGAAGTTATCAAATAGGTGAATTCAAAAGGTAAAATACACATTGTTTTCCTTTTATTTTCTTTTTATTTTCATATTCTCTCATCACATCCTATATACAATTTTATATGAGAACACAAAAATAATTTATATACTATAATTATATAAATTTAATTGAATATACACAATCAAAATCCTTTCTCTTTATTTCATTCTAATAATGAAATTATCTCTCGTGATGTGCTAATTTACCAACATCATGGATGATGCATTTTCATTTTCCTTTAACTCCTTTACAGATGTTTATAATATCACTATAATGGATGATAAATATTGTAAATTTTATGAAATATCCATTTTTCTTCTAATGATGTAAATTATATTCAGAATTATAAATAATATAACAAAACTAGTATATGATATTTCAAAAACTACCAAAAAATCAAAATGATTATCACAAACATTTTATCTCATGATTCATCCTCATAATATTTAACCAAATCATATATATATCCAATTAAACCTATTTAATTTCATTAATAAAATATTTTTTCTATTCTAGATAATTAAAATTTATTCAACATAAAAATCCATACCCATATTCAAGTGAACCAACCTTGAAAACCAAGAAAATGAACACTCCCAAGCAATGAAATTAAATTATATAACACATCTAAATTGTAATAAATGATCTGAATAGAACAATAATAAAAAAACATTTAAAATAAATTATGGTTTCTTAATTAATGAATTTTATTTGATTGTCTAGGATATTAATGTGAAGAAAGAACTCGGACATAAGGTAAGGTTATTTTCAAACCCAACTCTCTTCCATTGGGTTTTTCATCTTTCACTCAATTTTTTTCATGGATAGTCCATTTATGATACTTAAGTATTATTTATTTATCCTTTCCTTTAATTTTCTATATATACTTGTTTATAATCTAATTTTATAAAAAAATCAATGATTTACTCAAAATAATTCTTCTTTATAAAAACATCACTTTTACTTCTCATGAGATTGTTTCTTTTTCACTTGATATTGATGATTATTATACCATGTATGATATTACCTCTTTCATTGGGGATCCAAATTTTTTATTCATTAATGTATGATTTGTGAAATTAATCCCATTTCATTCCATGGAATATTTTATGTCCATGATTAATATATGTTCTACATGGAATGCATGAAAATAAAAATGTTATGAAGTGATAGGAGAACCTATAATTATATAGAACATGAAAATGTTATGATGTGATGGGTGAAACTAAAATTATATATCACTCTAATTCATTTAGAAATTTGATGACTCTTATGAGATAAATTTAAATATACTATAACATGATGCTTGCATTGTTCACAACTATGTGTGGTGGTTCATAACTAAGACATGATGTTTCATTTTTATACATTGCCACATTTCATGCCATTATATAATGCATACTCTCATGATTATGATGAAGATATCATACTAATGTTAGAATGATGATGATTGTACTCAAACTAGTTTATACTTATCCATGTTCTTATCTATCCTTTTACTGGGATTCTAACTCATTCCTTTCTTTTATGTATATCCTTAGGTGATTACTTGTACTAAGGAGAACAAAATGACCAATAAGAATCTAAAGAATAAGAAACTAAATAAATTTTTATGTTTATTTTTTAAAATGTTATGTACGGTCCTAATTTTCCCTAGACACTAATCCATTAGATTCTAGTTAGGTAGAAGTTATATGTAATTTATCATTACAATTTTTTAATAATCATGTTAGAAAAAGCAGAGTCGCTATAGTTAGTATCAAAGCATGGATTAGTTAATTTTGGAATTAAGATTATAGAACATAGTTAAACCCCTCAGTATTATACTATGTATATGTAAGAACATATGAATCCATGCTAATGATAGTGATCCCAGAAGGTATTCCATTAGATTTAACTACAAAATGGGATAAATTATTCATGACTTTTTGACATATTTTTTTCCTATTATTTTCTAGTTTAGAAAATAGTGTGAACCAGGAGAAACCATGACAACAACCCATATAATAGATAATGCCATGATTTCACGAATGACATCCCCAATTCCTTAGGAGGTGGATTTCAAAATTTCATGGTGATTTTTAACCAACTATCTCAGGATATGAATAATAATCTGAACAATCAAGAACTTCCTCATTCATCTAAGAGGGAGAAATTGGATATCATGTCCTTTATATAGAAATGACCACTAATAATTAGTTGAGATTATGATCCACTACTCAAATAATATTTGGTCAACTCATGGGAAAAGATGTTTCTTTTGCTTCTCTTTTTTGAGACATAGAAGGTGGCTCTAGCAGTTTATCGTCAAGATAGAGAAGCCAAATAATGGTGGAAGTTGATTAGGAACACCAAGATGATGTTTGAAATTGAAGAGATGGAATGGGGAGATATTAATATAATGTTTTTTTGAGTATTTCACTCAAACTCTTTGTAAAAATATTGTTAGAGAGTTAATAGTGATTAAGAAAAATGAATGTGAATCTATTATGGATTACAAAGAAAATTTCACAAGCCTTGTAAGGAATGTTATGGTGTTTCTTATCAACTATGATAGAAAAATTGATAGATTTTTTCTAGGTTGAAACTAAACCAAAGAAACACTCCCGGAATTCTATAACTTGGGAGTTATGAAGATGTTTTTTTATGTTCTCTCTATATAGAGATTGAGTTTATAGATTGTACCCACGGATATGGTGACATGAAATGAATTATGGGGTTTCAATTACTGGGATCTCAAAAAAAGGTGGGAAGAAAAATTAACCTCACACATTAAAAAACATGAGAAAAAATATCATGATAACTGACTAAAAGGGATGGGTAAATTCCATATGTGTGGGAAAGAATGCTACCATGATCATTAATATTGAAGAGAAATGAAGAATTTGACCACCATAATGGGGAAATAGAGGGAACCACCCAAGGTAAAATTCTAAAACTGTAGGAAGAAAGGGTACTATTTAAGCTAGTGCACTAAACCTTGAGTCCTAAAGGGTAATCAGCTTTATCATCCACCAAAGAAAAATGAGAATGTAAAGTCCTATGGAGTCACTACTACTAAAGTGGATCAAAAAATGAATTCAAACAAGGTACACTTATTATTCACTCAATAATGGAAAATATTATTTGATTATGGTTCTACGCATTATTGTATATCTTTTATGTTTTATAAAACTATTTAATTAAATATATGAAAAATTGAGGTTGATATATATATAAAAACCCATAGTGGTGCAATAATTAAAACCCAAGTGTTGGAATCTACTCATATTGATGTATGTGGGAATATTCTCCAAGTATATCTTGTGATACGTCCCTTGGTGGTATTTGATTCTATACTGGGGATAGATTGACTCTCATTATATAGATAAAATAGCAACTATTTGGAAAAGTAGATATATTTGTTTATTCAAATCCCTCCCATTCTCCTCTATAAATTTAATGAAGATAATGAATCTCCTTTGGAAAATCCTTCAACAGTGTGGGTGTTGATTTCCTATGAATAAGCATACAAGGCTCCATTAGAATAGTAAAATAAATGTATCAACATAGGGGAAATAATAATTTTAAGGGAATACAATGATTTATTTCATAAAATGTTTTCTATACTTCTACCAGATCCTGGGTTAAGGATCTAAATATAACTCATACCCAGAGCTAATCCTATGAAAAAAATGCCCTGACATGGTAGCCCTGATCAAACTGGAGGAGTTAAAGAAGTAGTTTTAAGATCAATTGGTTAAAGGGTTCATAATACCTAGTGAATCTCCTTGGTGTAATCCAGTGATCTTTTTCAAGAAGAATTATGTATCTATGAGGATGTGTATCGATTTTTGGGAACTCAACAAGATCAATATAATTATAAAGTATGCTCTTCCAAGGATTTATGACTTGTTCAATCAGCCTCAAGGAGATCAGTAATTCTCAAAGTTTGATCTTCATTCTGGATGTCATTAGCTAATGATGAATAATTAAGATATTCAGAAGAATGCCTTCTGTATAAGGTATGAGAACTATTTATTTTTATTAATTCCCTTCTAGCATACTATTTTTACTATATTGTTCCTGGATTTTATGAATATAGTCTTTAGAATATACAATGAAATTTTTTCGTAGTGTTTACCGATGATATTATCATTTAGTAAAAGAGTTAGAAGGAAAATGATGAACATCTATGGATTGTACTAATGACATTAAGGATGGAGAAATTGAATTCTGGGTTCAGTAAGTGTGTCTTTTGGATGTAGAAAGTCAAATTCATGGGACACGTGATAGAAAATGAGGGGATTTATATAGACTATTAAAAACAAAGGCAATTGGGGAATGGCACATAACCTATTTTGTCATAGAGAACTATAATTTTTTTGGATTATATGGGTACTACCAAAATTTTGTGACAACTTTATCATAGTTTTATATCCCACTAGAAACGTTAACATGGAAATACGTAAAGTATGTTTGGATGGAAGAATGTGAGGATTGCTTCAAGGAGATAAAGAAGTGGCTGATCACTAAACCAGTACTCACATTACTGAAAAGTGGAGATTGTTTTATGATATATAGTGATGCTTAAATGAAAGTATTGGATTGTGTACTCATCCATTAATGAAAAATTGATATATTACACCTAATGTTAGTCAAAGATTCATGAGAATAACAACCCAATGCATGATGTGGAGAAAGAATCTGTTATTTTTTCCTGAAAATCTAACAGTACTGCCTTTATAGTGAGATGTGTGACAAATATACTGATCACAATAGACTAATGTATATATTCACCCAAAAGGATCTGAACATGAATCAAATGAGATGGTTAGAGTTAGTCAAGCACTATGATTTCTCTATTCACTATCATCCTAGAAGGGAATACGACATTACTGATTCTCTTAGATGAAAATAACCTGCTATAATATCCAGGATAAAGATTGAGAAGGAACCCATATTTATGGATATGAAAAGGATAAATTTAGAAATAATGATGGCAGGGAATACATCCTACATATCCCAAATTATTTCCTAGTTATCTATCCAAGATAATATTAGGGAGGCACAATGGGAAGATCTGGAGTTAAAAAAGAAGGTGAATTCAGTAAAGGAGGGAAAGATGTAAGAGTTCTGTATCAATGATGATGGTGTGATTCAGATTTGAAAGATTATTTTGTGTATTAATCACCTTGGACAAAGAAGGTGATATTGGAAAATGAACGTAGTCCAACTTTCTCTATCTATCCTGGGAATAACAAGATGTACTATGATCAAAAAGAAAACTTCTTTTGGGATAACACGAAGAAGGAGATCAGGGAGTATTTTTCATGGTTATTGATATTCAATAATGTTGAGGAAGAAATAAAAAAAGTCCAAAGGGAAGATGAAACCATTTCATATACGCATGTGGAAGTGGGAAAAAGTAACTATGGACTCTGTCACTAGTCTCTTTAAGGCATACAAATTAAAAAATATGATATGGGTTATGGTAGACTAACTCACCAATACTACAAATTTCATTTTGATTCAGGCTGATATATGGAAGTGGTGAGATTGTATGTGGTTCCACTATAAATTTTATATGATCATGATACAAGGTTCACATCTGGGTTCTAGATGAGTCTTCAATATTCATTCTGTATCGAATTGAACTTTGGAACAACCTATCAACCCCAAACTTATGGAAAATATAAAAGAACTATTCAGACACTAGAAGAAATTCTAAGAGTATACTCAATGTAATTTAAAGGCAGTTGGGGTCATCATATATCATTGGTTTAGTTCTCATAAAAAAACAACTTCCACTCGAGAATTTGGATGGATTCATATGAAGCAGTGTATGAAAAGAAATTTATAACCCCATCGTATTGGGATGATGTTGATGAATGAAAGCCACATAGAACAGATATTGTAAAATAGATGAAAAAAAGGTTCAAGAAATCTAACAACATGTCAATGCTGCCCAGATAAGGAAAATGAGTTATTTTGAAAACCGTTGAAGGGACATGGAGTTAAAAATTGAAGATAAAGACATCATTTTAATATCACTATAGAATATAATCATATAGTTTGTGAAGAAAGGGAATCTTAACCCAGGTACATTGACCCCTTTGAGATTCTTGATCACATATGAGAATTATCCAATGAACTTGAACATCTAGGAAGTATTGATCAAATTCATGATGTGATCCATGTATCTCTCCTAAGGAAGTATATAACAGATCCCTTACATATACTAAACTCAGAGGTTTGGTAGCTCGAAAAGGATCTCTCTTTTGAGGAGTAGTTGGTAAAGATTTTGGAATGGGGAGATAGGGATCAATAAAATAAGAAAACGCACCTTTTCAAAGTTATATGGAGGAACTATAAGTATAATGAAGTGACTTGGGATCCAGAGGAGGTAATGAAGTACAAGTACTCTAACCATTTATGTAAAACAAAATTTCAAGGGAGAAATTTCCAAATGGGGGAAGAATGTAAATACATAATAATTTATCAGTGGAATTTATCCTTTATTATAATCATTTCATATATCATAAATCACATAAAATCACATATAGACCACAATAAAAACTTTATAGATGAATAATGAATGAAATAAGAGGAATTTTCAAAAATTAAAGAACCTATACCGATGGAATAGTGACATGATATTTTGAATAGTAAAATGGCCCTCCTAAATAGTAATACATACAATTGAATAGTAGCTATTACATTATAATCATAAATAAATTTTGGGTATTTTATTAATGACAATATAATATATTTTTATCATGAAATAAGTAAATAAATATTCTAAAAATGATAAATTATGTATTGGTATTTTAATAAGTCATAAATATTTATTTAAAAAATTATAATTGGTATAATGATTTAAAAGAATATTTAAATTCATAAAATAAACTACTTAAATAATATTTCTTTATTTATTATTGTAAACTAATTCTATTATATCTTAGTTAATTTTTAAAAGTTTTACAAAATCAGTTATAATTTTAAAATTTGTATTTTTTGAATAAATGATGAAATTAATTAAAAATTAAAATTTTCATATTTATAAACATATTATAATAAAATTTAATTGATTTTTATAATTCTGCAATTTGAAAAATGGTTTGGGTGATGTTTTGGGATTAATATAAAATACATGAACTTTTTGTGAATAGTAAAATATTATAATTTATAATGAAATCTAGATATATGAATTTTTGTTTCATATATGATGTATGTATTATTAATCCACATAATATCACACCCTAGTTAATTATTTTTAAATATTTAGTGATTATTTTAAAACTCTTCATAGACTTGAGCTGTAATAATAAACTTTTGAATAAAATAATGGGAAAAAGACCTATCCTTCCTTATAAATACCACCCCCACCACCTATTATCCTCACACCTTTCAAACTATTATACTTTTCCAAATAAAATCCAAATATATTCCCAATATCCTTAACCACGTCCTAGAGGTTTTGGTTACTAAAAAATATGATGCCTAGGTTATTAAATGATGTTCTTAATGAGAAGAATTCAAAAGGAAAAACTCTCTTTCTGTTTTCTAATTTCTTTTAATTTTTTTATTATCTCCTCACCTTATCTATAAAAATGTGCATGATAACTCTAGTATATTTTTTATATTTTAATTCTATCAGCTTAATTTAAGATCCATCATCACTCTCTTTTTTCTCTCTCTTTTCTTCTAAAAATGAAATCATCACTCGTGATGTGTCAATTTACCAACATCACGGATGATGTGTTTTCATTTTCTATTAATACCTTCAATTATATTCTTAAAACCACTATAATTTTTGTTACATAATTTAAAATTATATAATAACACTTTTTATGTTATGGAACTTTCATATATACACAAAAATAAATAATGGAACAAAACTAGTTTGTGATGTTCAAAAAACTGCCAAAAAATAAAAATGATTATCAGTAACCTTTTATCTAATGACTAATACTGATACCATTTAAAAAATGATATATATAACCATTTATAAGTAAGTATTTTAATTAATAACATATAATTTTAATTCTATAAAATTATACCTATTCTTTATAAAC
This sequence comes from Viscum album, assembly GCA_963277665.1. Classification (NCBI taxonomy): domain Eukaryota; kingdom Viridiplantae; phylum Streptophyta; class Magnoliopsida; order Santalales; family Viscaceae; genus Viscum; species Viscum album. Next base: position 696,822,331 of record OY728132.1, read on the forward strand.
ATCCATAATAATATTCAAGTGAACCAATCATGAAAACTATGAAAATGAATTGTCTGGAACGATGGAATTGAACATTACAACTCATCTAATGAGGTATAAATGATCTCAATAAAACTATAAAAGATAAAATGCATGTATAAGAGGTTCTATATTTGTTAATTAATTAATTATATTCTACTATTCATGATATTAAAGTGATTAAAGCACTCGCATATATGGTAAAATGATTTTCCAACCCAACTCTCTTCGTTTGGGTTTTCCCCCTTTAACTAAATTTTTAGTATGTATGTTCTATTAATTTTATATAAATATAAGTTATTTACCCTTACATTTTATTTTATGGATATAATTTTTTTTATCTATTTTTATGAAAAATTAAAATTTGTTTCCAAAAGAATTCTTCATTCTAAAACAACGCTTTTACATCTCATGAGATTGTTTCTTCTTCACTGAATATTGAGGATTATTATACCAAGAATGTTATTACCTATTTTATTTGTAAACCCTAAAGTTTATTCATGAATGTAATATTTTTTAAAGGAAACCAATTTCATTCCATGGGGGTTTTATCTCCCAGATTGATATATATTCTATGCAGCAAGCATGATAATGTAAATGTTATGATGCAATGGGTTCACCCAGAAATTATATAGAACTTTAATGAATTAGGTATTGTGATTAAACTCATAAGATATAGTGAAATACACATGATTATATTACTATATGTTTAAAAACTATGTTTTATAGTTGACCACTATGACATGATGTTTAATTTTTATGCATTTCCATATCCCATGCCTTAATCCAATGCTTCCACTAATGATTATGATGATGATCCCATGATTATTTTATACTGATGAAGATTATAAACACCCATTATTATATAGATACATGTTATTATCTATCCTCTTACTGGGATTTTAGATCACCCCTTTCTTTGATGTACATCCTCAGGTGATTTTGTGTACTTGGGAAAACATAAGGACTGCTAAGAATGTATAGAGGAAACAATTAAATTAATGTTTTTGTTTTATTTTTGTAAATGTTATGTGTTGTGTTATTTCTTTCAAGACCCTAGATCTTTGTATTCTTATCGTGTAATGATTATATAATGGATCTCTATAAAATTATGAAATAGTCATGTAAGAAATAGTAGGGTTGTTATATCCTATAAGATATTTTTTTTTAAATGGGTTTTCTACTAATATTAGTGTTTCTCACACTATGATTTTTTTCATTTTTCAATGGAAAGAAACATAATATATTGTGCTAACATTGAATGAAAAAGATAATTTTAGGATAAGAATCCAAATGGATGATGTCTAGATTGAATAATATTATGATTATTCCTAATCAGTTATCATGGATCATGATTAACAGCATGCACCTAAACTGACTCTAGGACTCACTAAATAAGAGAGTGATGGATTTTTAAGAGAGTTTGGTTATTAGATAACATGGAGTAAATAATATTTAGTTTCATATATTTTGATAATGTGGGAAAAAACTTTATATGTTATCTTAAATGAATGGGAATATTTTTATTTCTTAACAATAAGTTTATAAAATAATCAATTTTCAAGGGAAACTGAAAGGTTTAGTTAAAAAAATGGATTAGAATATTGGTTTTGAAATGGTTTTATGAGTGGATGAATTCATAAATGTTGAATGTATGGGCATTATGAAAATTTAATTCTTATGGGTAAAGCACATGAAGACAATCATAAAGGTTGTATGAATAATTTTTATACTACTAACGATGAAGAGAAAATGAATGACATATAAAAGGAAAGAAGTATTAATAAATAATATGGTTAGTAAAATTTAGTTGCTTAAGGATCTGGTAGAATAATTGAAGTGTTTATATAGTATAATTTCATATTTATGTTTTATCGATATATATATATATGGATTTTTTGTAGATTTTTTTTCATTAATTATATACAATAATATGGTAAATGGTACTAATGTACTAGAAATATAATTTAACAGTACGGTGGTAATTAATGAAAAACAAATGATTAAATAAATATAACCCTTAATATGTGCGTGTTACTAAAAAATGGTCTTCATTTTCGATAAATAAATGATTGATATGGATAATGTAAATTTGATAGTACTAATTACCTTGGAACTAATTAATTATTTGTTCTCAAAGTGTTTTTTATATCATTTATGGAGTTTACAACATTTTTTTATTTATGTAATATATCAAATAATATATTCTTTATGTATAGAATGTAGGAATATATATGTTTTCAATAATGTTTTATGGTAATTCAGGTTATTATCATGTTTTAAGAGAATACATGATGAAGGTATTCACATGTTTGGTATGTTAAAATAAAATCCAATTTATGGTATATGGGGTATTCTTTTCTCCAAATCGATTTTTTTATATTTTTAAAATCCACTTTTTGGTTAATTGGTAACCTCAAATATTGGATAAACACTTTAAAACTTTTTTTAACTAGATATATAAGGAATGGGATATCATTATTTTATGGATATTATTTTCTTATTTAGAAATGAAAAAAATTAAAATCTTAGAGTAAGAGATAAAGTATAGATTTATCAAGGCCCAAACATTAGATGAAATTGGGACTATAAAATGAAAATATATCATTTAAGTAAATTTTCATATGTTCTCAGCCTATATATAATATAAATTTCCCAAAACTAGGAAAATGATCCTGAAATTAAATATTCTAATGATATTATCATTTTTATGATATCAAAGATCTCTTTTATGACTCTCTGGTCTATGGGTTTGTGAAAATTAATCTTTTATGGACCACTCACTTTCTTGTGATAAATTTTCTATATAAACCCTCCTAGTATTTACACAATATTTTTCTATTCTATGTCCATTTTCTCACTTCCCACATGTTATCTCATATTTTTAAACCCATTATGTTTTATTCTAGATATCTTTTGTACATCCTTTCTATTTTTAACGATGATTTTTTAAAACCTTTGTAAGATGGGGGTTTCTATAAAGTCTTTTAAAATGTTAATCCATTTGAGGACCGATATGAATATAATTTGAGAAATTTAATTTTAAGGGTCATAGAATATAACACCAAAATAATTTTTGAAATATTTTCATCAAATGAATTCTATATTTTATACACTATTCATTACATGTAACACCTATCTTAGATTCCATTACATGACACTCTAAGTTTAAACAAAATGTGATATAATATTAAAATATTATCATTTTAAATGATATTTATCTCATACTTCATTAGAATCAGAGGTATGAAAATGATTAAATAAATAATTAAAATATATGGTTGAAACTTGTATATATAATTAATTCTATTTTTACTGAATAATTACAAATGAAAATAAAAAATATTTTTAAAAAAAAATTATTTTCTGTAAAACCATTTTTTGTATAAAATGGTGTTTTACCTAAGTAAATAAAATAAATAAATTTTGGTTATTTATTTTATTGAAATATATATATTATATATTCAAAAAAAATTAACATTATTCATTCATGTTTTGTATATAAGTGTCAAAACAAAATCAAATTTTATACATAAAAACACTTTTTTATACAAATTAGTTTCACCACCTTTTGCACGCTAGTTTTATAGCTAATTATTTAAAATTATAGAAAATTTATTTGAAAAAAATTAAATTCTTAAATGATAATTTCAAAACTATTTTTTTGTTATCTTTTTATAATTTTATGAAAATTGTATGTTTTTATAGAATAGTAAAAATATTGAATTTTAAATGGAGAATGAAATTTTAGTTAAATTATTGATGAAGATAAATTTTATTTTTAAAATGTTTTTAAATTAAAACTTGTTAAATTATATATCAATATCATCGCCTCTTTAGGATTAATTTTAAATTTAATTTTTCCACTTATGTGGATGAAATTTGAAAAACTGTATTACACATTTTATGTCAGAATAGGTTATAAATTCTAATATGATCAACATAATTTTTTAACATAATGAATTGTAAAAAGTGTAAATATTATTTTCCACGGTTAAGGTAAAATTTGGTTTGCATGGGGGTTAAATTATAATGATATGGGTTAAAATAACTAGTAATGTAGAATATAATATGATTTATGAAAGTATATTTACCCTATAATGTCAATTTCTCTATAATAATACATTTTCGAGCCCTATGACTTATAAAAAACTTGGTAACACCATTTTCTTTTTAGAAATTACAAGTGTGCCACTCATCTCACTTCTAAAAGGCCACCACTCCCCTATAAAAATCAAAAAAACATTTTGTTTACATTGTGTCCAAAAAAAATAAACCCTATAATTTCCTCCTCTCATCTTAGAGGACTTATTTTGTCATTAATTCTATTCTAGTAAGGATTTTGTTGAAAAACTATGGATGTTACCTAAAGAATATGTATATCTAATCAATGAGAGTTTTTATTTTATTTATTCCTCAAACTTATAAAATTGTTATTAAACCATTATAAAATATCATCCACAATATCATACATATAATGATATATTTTTTATGTTACTGTAATGACCTAAAACTATCCTCACACCCATTAAATGCATTATAAAATCATCATTCTTGTGTTTGGCACACTACCGCCTTATTAACCTTTGTCATTCATTTTTTCATTACCACCACTCACACTTGGGTATAATTATGGATATAAAGAATATAAATTATTTTTATAACATCATTATACCTATGTATTCATTAAATTAAATACAAATTTTTTCTTTTCCATTTGTTAGGTGATACGATAATGTCTCTTGTGTGTAAGTAGGACTACCACCCCACGATGCAATGCTATTTTTCCCTATTGTTATACATAGAAAATAATATGGATAAAATTTATTAATATATGTGATAAACATTAAAAAATTATGATATTTATTAAAAAATTATTATTATTGAAATATGATATATCATTTTATTACATTTTCACTCACTCAAAGAATCTAACGTCATTCGTGTATGTGTGGACTACCACCTTCCCAAAGCGATGTGACTCTCTCTGTTCATCACCACACCTAATGGATGATATGTATCAGCATATTTATGAAAATAACATGGTATTAATGATATTATTATTATAATGGAAAGAAAAAATATTACTTAACTATTTCCCATGATGATCAACTAAAAAAGGAAATGTTACTCATGCATACATACAACCTACCATCTCCATGATCGTAACGTACATCAATTCTAAATTGAATCATTAATTTTTAGTATTGAAATTATATTTTATGTATAAATATAATAATTATGTATTTATTATTACTATTCATATAATCAAAGTATGATCAGTTTATATTAACAAAAAAAGTATAAATCAAATCATAGAAAAAAACAATGTAGTAATGGATCAAAAAGTGACTCTAATAAATAATTGTTAATAATGATTAATAAAAGTTCATAAAGAAATAATATGTGTTATGAAATATATATATATATATATGTGCTTCTGTAAAATATTTATAATAAACTTATTTTTTTATATAGGTGAGTTGAATATATATGATGGATGTTGAGACTTAGGGTAAGGGATTTCTATTCATTGTTTTATTTATAGGAGACATATTCAATATCACATTACATTTCTTTTATATGGTGTATATACTATCCCATTAGTATGTAATATCACAAATATCATCCATTTCAAAATAGTAAATGATTAATTTTATATTATTCTTAATTCTTGATTAAGATTCAAAGGATTACTAAAGTTGTATGGGATTTTCATCTCACTTTTTACATTTGTGAAATATATTTCATATTCACGACATGTTTCTTACGTGTGGTGTATATACTAACTATGAATTTCATTTATACTTATTCTCATAAAATTTAAGTTTAATTACATATAAATTTTAGGATCTCTCTTTCATGGGTTTTATGGTTCAAAAGATTCACAATCACTAAGGGATATCTATCACAATTTTCCTTTTTTGAGTCATATGTTATGTTTTTCACATATCTTCATTATGAGGTTTATATATAGTCACCTTGAAATTATATATCACGGATTTATATATTATGTTGATATTATATGTTTCAATAAATGCAATTCATTAATGGGGCTTATGATTAAAATTTACTAAACTGGTAATGTTTTTATGTCACAATCTACACATTTATCTAGATTTCATATGATTATGCATACAATGATAAAATATTATGACCTACCTCTCAATAGACTCATGTATCTTCTTTTCATCGGGTTATATTGAGAGCATAAATTTTTTACCTTTAATTTAAATTATATATGTAATCATGATTTGAAACTAATATTGTTAAGAAAAAACATGTTTATTTCTATCTTCAGATGAGAACCAATTTTCTTCCAAAACCATGTTTTATTAAAATATTTTCAAAATTATTTCATAAATTCTTAAAAAAAATTATTAATGAAAATTTTAACAATATTTTATATTTTTTCAGAAATTGAAATGAATTATCATGTATATTCCAAAAAATCCTTTTATATATTTTGTTAAAAATATAAAAGGAACCTATATTTTAACATGTATGACTTGAATAGAATTTTAACCCATCAAGATCATTATCTCCATGAATCATACTTTATTATTTTTCTAGTTTATTTTCAATTAAATGTATTTATAAAATATTTTATTATTTTTTATCTTGAAAATTTGATTTTGAGGTAATCTTGTCTTTTTAGAGAAAAATTCCATATGATTTATCTTTAAAAATAATTATTCATATAATATGACATACCTTGATAAGATTTATGATATTCTAGGAATTTGAACCATGGATACAATTATTATTATTATTTATTTTAATGTTTTATGATGAAAATTTGTGTATGAACGTCATTTATATTCCACGGTTTGACCATTATAAAATAAATATGAATCTAGATTTTTTATCCACAGGTTATGGAATAATGAAATGATTTTAAAACAAGCCTTTTTTCCAAAGTCTGTGATATGATGACCAATTTATGAGGCCCATTTAATTTTAAGTGTTATGATGTGATGGATTTTTATAACCTTAAGGCACACATATATATTAGATTCATTATGATAAGGGTGGGACATATATCTACCTCCAATTCATTGGGTAAATATTTATATTTCAGAAGATATAAAAAAAATTAATGGGGAGTGATCCCAATTCAGTAAGTTAATTTTTCTATTATTATGGTCTTGGGGGTAAACCTTTACCCCTAGGATTGTTTGGGGAGTACACCCATTCTAGTATGATATCCTTGGAAGTTATCATTGACTACTATGGAGATTACTTTCTATGCATTTTTGTATGGAAAAATTTTATTTCCGATCAAAATGTTATGTTCTCTTTTTTCATGTTGTTTTATTTCTTTATTATTCAAGTCTTATAATATATCAGTACTTATATCATGACTCAATATTACGAACATTGATATGCATGGTATGGTTTTAGAATATAACTATCATGTTCTCACACCTTTATTTTCATGTTATAATTACGCATATCCCTTATTTACTCTTATTAAGAATATGATATCACCATTTATGATGTTTCACTTCCTCAAATTATGAAGAAATTTTATAGTTTTGGAATGTTTTTCAAGAGTACTGATGTAGAATAACTTTATGGGAGATGTTAAAGAGATTTCTCAAAATTTGAAGATTATGTACCAAGAATCCAATGACACTAAAATATTATGGACCTCAGGTGCGTGTTTGTGTAATGTATTGAATATTCATCTTAAAGATGTAATATTTTTTTATAAAAATTAATAGTCATTATAGATACCATGGTTTTAAGGGTCATTGTTAACTCAATTCCTTTCATTGATTTATAATGATTATGCTTGAAAATATTTATTCTAAGATTGGTTTCCTCAATAAAAAGATTTAATTTCTGGGTACATTATTATCCTCTCTATAGAAAATGGCTATTTTTACTCAATTACTCCTCCTTTATAATATTCTTTCCCATAAAAATTATATCTTTGTTGACAATAATTCATAACATCTTTAACGAAGAATTCCCCTCCTAATCCATATTTTCCTTTCCCAAAAATATTATGTTTTATATTTAGAAACCCAATTATATTTTATATCATGTTATCTTGTTATTTCTATTATTATCTTTTAAAAAAGAAGCTTCCCTAATATTTTTATGATGCTAGTTTTTAGTAATGGTATTTCAAAATATTAAAAAATTTCCCCTACTTTTTAAAATAAAAATATCTATCTTCCGATTTACCTTTATTTTGTTAAAAATTATTCCCATTCAATGATATATTATATAATTTTATTTTTCAAAAGTATGTTTTTTAAAAAAAATACTTAACCAATTTGAAAAAAATTTCTTTTTCAAGGCTACATTATTAGAAATTATTTCTAAAGTAATTATTTTTAAAAAACATTATGTTCACCATTTGAAATAATTTATTTATTTTTCAAGGATTCATTATTTAAATTTAATTAATTATATTTATATTGGAAATTAATTATTATATATTTATCAATTTTTACCTTTTAGAAAGTAAATTATCAATATGACCCATCACTTCCTCACATAAAAAAAAGATAAAAGTGTTTTCTAAAAAAATATTTTACAACTTCTCTATAATTTTCCTTTTAATATATGAAGTCATTATTTCATGAGAAATTATTTTTCATTGATCACCATCTAAATTATATCATAAAAATATTTTTAGTTTGACATTATTTTCGGTACCATCGATTTTCATGATTGAGGTAAAATTTGGGTGATAAAATATTTAAGTATTGTGAAACCCATTTTATTTTATATGGGTTTATTAATGTGGTGAATGAAACCCATTATATTTATATTGGATTTTTTTGATGAATTTAATTATTAACATAAAGTGTAACAAATAAGTATGGTTGATTTAAAGGTGTGTTTTAATAGATGACTCCAATATATTTGTTAAGATTTTATATCTCATGAGATAGAATGTTGTGTGTGGACTTGACTTCAGTTTTTTCACATGATTTCATGTGAAAACCAATGTGTGTGACTTTGTAAAAATAATAATTAATGGAAATAATCACATATAACTTTTTCAAATTATTATGAAAATAAATTATTTTATATTACATTTTTCATATGATTATGAGTGGAAAATATAAAAAATGTATTTTATCATAAGATTGTTCATGGACATGATAACCAATAGATTTTTTTCTCATGATAATTTGTGGAGAATATAAAATTTTCTTTTGATAAAAATTTCATGGTTTACATTAAACATGAAAATTTTCTATGTCACATAGATATGATTATGCCTCAGGGATCATTGTAATTATGGAAAACTATTTTTCCAAATTATATGTTTATTTATTTGTGATTACATGTTCTTATATCATCACTACAAAAAAAATTATGTTCCATATTATTTTAAAAATATATTTCACATTTGATCATATTTATTATATTCTTATGATATGAATACTGATATCATATTTATAAGTCTCCCCTTACTATTTATTTGAGATAACCCTTTTCTTATGTTTTCCTTTCCCTAGGTTTTAAAGATGGTAAAAACATTTTGGAATTTTAAAAGGGATTAACATGTTGTTTGAAGATTGGGAAATGTTAATATGTATAATAAATTAATTTTCATAGGAATTTCATCATCAATGATACTAAACATTCCATTCATGGGATTGTGTGATGATTTTTGTAACACACCGAGCTTCCACGATACGCCTCTCTTTCAATAATGCAATAGCTTACATTGTACGCAAGTTCGAGTTCTAAAACACCGCGACTAATCAAAGTAGCCGTTATGAATATTAATAACCAATTTTTAAAATTATAGAAATTTTATATTTCAAAATGGACTTCATTTATGAATTCGTAATATTGAAATTATCCTAAGTTGAATTTTTTGTAACTTTCTGAGAACTTCCAATTTTTTTATGAATAGTGAAAAATACTTAAAACAACTTTTTTAGTAAAAATAATTTATTGTGATAAATTATACTATTTAGTGGTTTTAAAGTATAATTAGAATATATTTTTACCATTTTATCCAATGGTGGTCATTAGAATTAATTTAACATTGAAATTGGACATAAACAATTGTCAATCTTTTGATATAAATTGTTTCTTAAAAACACGCTATTTGTTGTGACAGCGGGAATTAATTATAAAATTAATTAATGAAACTTATATGTTTGTAATTTTGTAAAATAGACATCATTTTTGAATTCGGAATATCAATTATAGCTTAGGGTGAAATTTTGGCATTGTTCTGAAAAACTTCAATTTTTGATGAATAGTGAAACCACTAAGTGGTTGTTAAATAACTGATTTTTCATTTAAATGAAATATTACCACTTCTGTGATTTGATTTTCAAAAATCCGACATACATGGTTGTTATTAAGAAGTAAAATGTGGTTCAATGAGATCAAAATAATTTTTTGGTGAATAGTAACTTTTAAGTTCTTAATCGCGATTAGAGGTAATTAGTGTAGTTTAAGGTAAAAATAATGTTTTAATAATATGAGATGAGATTGAAACTTGTCCTACTCCTATTGGATGAGTCATGGCCGACCAAGACAACCCATGGGTTAACTTGGGGACCCCATGGAGCCACTTTAGTTGGAAAATGATATTAATATATATTTATTTAATGTTAAAATTAAATTGACACAAACATGAGTTGTTTTACTAAAACAATTTTTCAGTGGGGTTACACAAGTCCAAATTTTGACTATAAATATTCATTAGAAAGATAAAAAGATTTCCTACATCATAGTATTTTTTTTATAATTTTTAGACATTAAATAAATTAAATTATTTATGACATCATTATGATGCAGCGATGACCTCATTATTTAACGATTTAAATAAAATGATAAGATAATGAAAAATCCAAGGATTACACTTGTCCAAAGCCTATTGGATGAGGAGATTTCGAAACCTTATCACCTTAGCCTAGAATTATATAAGTGTGGGACCTTTAGAATCCGAAAATTATTGTGAAATAATGTAACATTTCAATCTTTCCAAAAGTGCCCCTCCTCTCCACTTATAAAAGGCCCCCACCTCTCCCACCTCATTTACACTTTCAAGCCATTTGGCTCGGCCAACCTCTGCCCAAATACTCTCCCAAATTCTTACTATTACTCCTATAAGCCTTACTTTGGGCAGAACTCTTCCCAAGGAAGCCTTTGGCTCAAATCAAAAAGAGTTACCCGATTTTGAGGTAATGTCTTCTCTAATGTTGTTTTGTTTTATTTTTCTTCTCCAACCCCCTAAAATCTTTTTATTCATTTCTTTTGTAACAACACCAGTATCCTCAATATACTAGGATGTTGTTATAAGAAGTATTCGAGCTACACTTACACACACCTACATCTAATGGTTAAAGAACATACGGTTTCTGTGGATGGCGAATTTCTGCCTCACGAAACGATGATTGTTCAACACTCATATAACACCTTCAAAGGTGGCCATTAAGATGTAAATATTTTTATATATGATATATAATATGTTTATGTTTTACTTATGCTTCTGTATTTCTCATTTATGGCATACTTTATGATTTCCATTATGGGTAAAACGCGATAATTTCATTTTAGGAAGTGCGGACTACCGCCCCCTCAAAATGATTTGAATCGTTAATGCCATATGTGGGATGTATAAAGGATGAATAAAATGGTATTATACACTATATTATACTGTAATTATATTATACATTTATATCATTATGATTTAGTTCCATTAAATATGAAATTGAAATGAAAGTAGCGTTCATGCGTACGTACGGCTTACCGTCTCCATGAACGGTGCATTTCATTTCTTACCTCTAAATGTTACGTAATATTATAAATGAATATATATACTGGATATATAAGATATATATGACATCTAAATCATGAATATAATTCTGGATATAATGGATATTCTACCACATAAACAACTTGTAATTATAAGAAGTTTATTGTTGACTCAAGTTACCAAAGATCGACAAAACGACCGTTATTAACTTAAATAATTACATAATGTTCATAACATTGTAATAAGTGATATAAAAAGTATAATGAAATTTAAAATGGTTCTTAATAAGGTAGATATTAACTCTAGTTTATTATTCAGGAGGTTGAAGAACGGTTGAGTCAAGTCAGACATGAGGTAAGGGAACTTCTTAACCCAACTTCCATTCTTTGTGTTAATCTCCTACTTTCAAATTATGTCATTATATTATTATGTCTTATTTTGTATTTTTACTTTCTTTATGTGTACCTATAGTGAATACACATAATATATCTATTTTATTTTAAAAATGATCTTTGTAAGGACTTCGTCTCAATCTCCTTTCATTGAGGCATATTTGGTTTTATACACAAATTTCTTTTATACGGTGTATAAACCACTTTGACTTTTACGTTTATTCAAAAGGAATCTTTTTTATACGAAGCATTTACTAAACGAAAAAAAGGGAATGTTTTTGTCGTACGTATGCGGCGACAACGACTTCTCCGCCGCCGTGACCACTATTTGAGTTTCGGCTTCCTCTACAAGCCATACCCTTTCTTTTTAATGAAAAATAAATACCATGTTACACTTTTCTTTTATTTTGGTATTGAAAATGGTTTTGAAAGCGTTTTTATTATATCAATATGTTGTATTGATATCTTGTGATTGAAATGTGGAAATGTTATGTTTCCTTTATGCATGTTTTATGTGATACGATTATGTTATGGTTTATGAGATGTTTAAACCTGTTCATATGAGGAATGTATTGGACTTAATAAGTGACGGGTGGAGCCCGCTATAGCTCCTTGATGCATCGGTAGGTCTCATGAGACAACTAGACGTGGAATTGGCCGAGGCCCTTTCCCAATTTTATTTATGGTTTTGGCCGAGGCCTTAATCATTTTAGACGTCTTGGCCGAGGCCTTGACAAAGTGTTTCAGAATGTCTGGCATTATACATTCCCTCATTATGAAAGTGGTTATTGATATTGCATGTGATTATTCAACCAGTAGAATATCCATGTGAAGAAGTGAATGGCATTATCTCATTTTACTTTTTCCATATTATGTTGATGTTCAAGTTTAAAAGGGCTTTTGTTTTAGTTATACATTGCCTTAAATTTTTATGTTTATTTATGAAAGCTTCCGCAATATTGTAATCCTTACTGAGCATCTGAGCTCACCCCTTTCAATGTTTTAATATTTTCCAGGATGTGAAGAAGTATTTTATGAATGACCTGCAGGGATAGTCAGAAGAGGATATGAGTGTGTACTAGAGAGACCATGTTATTGTAGTTTTCATTTTTATGATGTAATGTAATGTTTATGAATGTAACTAGTGTTTCCAAGGCTACTAAACTAATCGGTCTTTCGAGACTTGATCTTTTGTGATCATGCCAATGTTACGAAGTAACGCACCGGCTCTGGGTAGCTGGGGTCGGGGCGTTACAGTTGGTATCAGAGGCAGTTTAGTACTAACCTTGGAAGCTAGATTTAGATAAACTCTGATTAGAGAACATATCCTGAAGATAGACTTTGAGGATTAGTATAGAAGAACTTCCTAGAATTTTGGTATTGTAGAGATGTTGTGAGTTTTCCAAGCAATACATCCCTGTCTGGATACGAGCAGGTAGAGGCGGCTCTGGCACAAATGTACCTAGGGGTAAAACCCGAAAACACCGCTTTGAGCTAGACTCGAACGGGAACTGGTGCACGACAACGGGCCTTGCTGCACTCTTGGTTACGACACTCCCGGGGGATATGCTTAGGATAATTCTCATTTTATTTACAAACCACTATGAAGGGTTATGAGTATATACTTACTCAAAGAAAACATTTTTATGGATTATATCCATAAATAGTTCAATTTATGTTAAGTATCTTACAAGTATTGAATTATGTATTTTGATTCATAAACTGATCTAGTTTATGCCATTGTTTAGAAATGGCGCCTAGTGGAAGAAATGGAAATTGTATCAATGCACGCACTCCATGTAGGGATTGCCCTCCTGCTCAAGATAATTATAGTGGGGCTGGTGATACAATTGGTGCCGATCAACTTATTACCATACTGGGACAACTCACTCAGGTTATGAATAATAACCTTACTCGTATGGAGCACCCTGATCCGCAACGTGGAGGATCAATGTTAGACCGCTTCATGAGGCAACAACCACCAAACTTCAATGGGAGTACAAATCCTATAGTAGCTGAGCAATGGATAAATTCCTTAGAGAAAATATTCCATGCCTTGGGGAGTAGTGAAATGGAGAAGGTTGTAATGGCAGTTTACCGCCTCACTGGAGATGTCGATCAGTGGTGGTCGCTGATTCAAAACACAAAGGAAGATGATGACGTATCGAATATGGAATGGAGGGAGTTCAAAGAGCTTTTCTTAGAAAAATACTTTCCTCGTGACCATCGAGTAGATATAGAAAGGCAATTTCTGAGTCTGAGGCAGAAGGAGGATGAGAATGTCGCAAAGTATGAGGCTAACTTTACAAGGTTAGCGAGGCATGCTTCTGATTATATACGTAACCCAAGAAGTAAGATTGATCATTTCTTTGATGGGTTAAAACCATTTCTCCGTCGAGTTTTAGTATCACAAACCTTCTCATCATACGAAGATATTGTCTCGTGTGCTATCAAGACAGAAAAGGAATTCTCTAAGTCTTATGACAACAAAGTAAAGCAAGAGAAGAAGAGAATGGTGGAACAAGAGACAGATAAAGGGAAAAGGGGAAAGAAGGATTTTCCATTATGTGATAATTGTGGGAAGAATCACCCTGGTACTTGCCTAAAAGGAATGGGAGTTTGTTATAAATGAGGAGAAAAGGGTCACCAGGCTCGTGATTGCAAGGGAAAGAAAGAGGCTATCAAAGTTGAATGCTATAATTGTAGAGAAATGGGTCATTATGCAAATGAATGTCCTAAGCATCAGGGAAACTTACCTCAGAAAAGGCCAAGGGATCAAGGACAATCTTATGTTGTTACTACAGTTGAAGCATAATAACTAATGTATTGGTGCTTTTGGACTGATGGATTATATCTCGGTTATTAGAATAATGTGATATATATATATAAGGATTGTACTGCAGTACTTGTTGATTTCAGTAAGGTTTTAATATGATGAAGGTAATCATATTTTTATTATGTGACAATAAAAGAAACTTTACTTTGTTTGGGGAATCTGATAAATTGATTTTGGAATTAAGAGACCTTTTAGAGAAAGTCTGGACAGAGGTATTTTGGATAACTATAAAGGTTGGAGTGGATTAAGTTGATCTTTGGATAGTATTGTTTAAGGTTAAAACATTTATGAAGATTATTTTTGGAATAGTATAGTACTATATTTTTAGGAAAAGGACAACCTGCAGGGTGGGGCATAACCCGTCGCGTCAGACAAAGCTGCAGGAATCGAACCCACAACCATAGTGCGACAGGCCTTTATTTCCTACCACTAGCCTACAGGAAGTCCCTGGTTATTAGAAAATAATTTTACTAATCTAAATTGTATGTGTTAACATTTGGAACCTTATACAATTAGGAAAAGTATAATATTTTTGGGTTCTATTATCTTTTTGAGTGAAAGGTGAGTTGAAGGTTGAAACTCTAATTTTCAGGCATAAATATATATATACCTATCTGTTATTCAATGAATAAACTAATTCTTAAACTTTAGTAAAGGGATATTAAAACAAAAAAATGCGTTATCCTAATACCTTATGTCTTGTTGAACTGATGATATTTTAAATCAACATAGATTGAAGGCTTTGAGGCCCTCAATTTGACAGTTGATTGTGATTGATGACCTCAATCACTCCCTACGAATATTTACATTTTTCCTCCAATTATATGTCTCTAATTGCCACCAATGTTCTCCTAATCAAGATCATAATTGGGTGATGACTTTTTCATTTCCCTTTCCCTCTTATTAAGGCTAAATTTTATTAACCTTATTTCTGATGTGGGTTTTCCACAAAGGTATTTTCTATTTTCAACCTTTTATTTTCAAAGAAAAATATCAAATTGCGAGGACGCAATTTATTGAAGGAGGGGAGAATGTAACACACCGAGCTTCCATGATACGCCTCTCTTTCAATAATGCAATAGCTTGCATTGTATGCAAGTTCGAGTTCTAAAACACCGCGACTAATCAAAGTAGCCGTTATGAATAGTAATAACCAATTTTTAAAATTATAGAAATTTTATATTTCAAAATGGACTTCATTTATGAATTCGTAATATTGAAATTATCCTAAGTTGAATTTTTTGTAACTTTCTGAGAACTTCCAATTTTTTTATGAATAGTGAAAAATACTTAAAACAACTTTTTTAGTCAAAATAATTTATTGTGATAAATTATACTATTTAGTGGTTTTAAAGTATAATTAGAATATATTTTTACCATTTTATCCAATGGTGGTCATTAGAATTAATTTAACATTGAAATTGAACATAAACAATTGCCAATCTTTTGATATAAATTGTTTCTTAAAAACACGCTATTTGTTGTGACAGCGGGAATTAATTATAAAATTAATTAATGCAACTTATATGTTTGGAATTTTGTAAAATAGACATCATTTTTGAATTCGGAATATCAATTATAGCTTAGGGTGAAATTTTGGCATTGTTCTGAAAAACTTCAATTTTTGATGAATAGTGAAACCACTAAGTGGTTGTTAAATAACTGATTTTTCGTTTAAATGAAATATTACCACTTCTGTGATTTGATTTTCAAAAATCCGACATACATGGTTGTTATTAAGAAGTAAAATGTGGTTCAATGAGATCAAAATAATTTTTTGGTGAATAGTAACTTTTAAGTTCTTAATCGCGATTAGAGGTAATTAGTGTAGTTTAAGGTAAAAATAATGTTTTAATAATATGAGATGAGCTTGACACTTGTCCTAATCCTATTGGATGAGTAATGGCCGACCAAGACAACCCATGGGTCAACTTGGGGACCCCATGGAGCCACTTTAGTTGGAAAATGACATTAATATATATTTATTTAATGTTAAAATTAAATTGACACAAACATGAGTTGTTTTACTAAAACAATTTTTAAGTGGGGTTACACAAGTCCAAATTTTGACTATAAATATTAATTAGAAATATAAAAAGATTTCCTACATCATAGTATTTTTTTATAATTTTTAGACATTAAATAAATTAAATTATTTATGACATCATTATGATGCAGCGATGACCTCATTATTTAATGATTTAAATAAAATGAGAAGATAATGAAAAATCCAAGGCATACACTTGTCCAAAGCCTATTGGATGAGGAGATTTCGAAACCTTATCACCTTATCCTCGAATTATATAAGTGTGGGACCTTTAGAATCCGAAAATCATTGTGAAATAATGTAACATTTCAATCTTTCCAAAAGTGCCCATCCTCTCCACTTATAAAAGTCCCCCACCTCTCCCACCTCATTTACACTTTAAAGCCATTTGGCTCGGCCAACCTCTGCCCAAATACTCTCCCAAATTCTTCCTCTTACTCCTAGAAGCCTTACTTTGGGAAGAACTCTTCCCAAGGAAGCCTTTGGCTCAAATCAAAAAGAGTTACCCGATTTTGAGGTAATGTCTTCTCTAATGTTGTTTTGTTTTATTTTTCTTCTCCAACCCCCTAAAATCTTTTTATTCATATCTTTTGTAACAACACCAGTATCCTAAATATACTAGGATGTTTTTATAAGAAGTATTCGAGCTACACTTACACACACCTACATCTAATGGTTAAAGAACATACGGTTTCTGTGGATGGAGAATTTCTGCCTCACGAAACGATGATTGTTCAACACTCATATAACACCTTCAAAGGTGTCCATTAAGATGTCACTATTTTTATATATGATATATAATATGTTTATGTTTTACTTATGCTTCTGTATTTCTCATTTATGGCATACTTTATGATTTCCATTATGGGTAAAACGTGATAATTTCATTTTAGGAAGTGCGGACTACCGCCCCCTCAAAGTGATTTGAATCGTTAATGCCATATGTGGGATGTATAAAGGATGAAGAAAATGGTATTATACACTATATTATACTAAAATTATATTATACATTTATATCATTATTATTTAGTTCCATTAAATATGAAATTGAAATGAAAGTAGCGTTCATGCGTACGTACGGCTTACCGTCTCCATGAACGGTGCATTTCATTTCTTACCTCTAAATGTTAGGTAATATTATAAATGAATGTATATACTGGATATATAAGATATATATGACATCTAAATCATGAATATAATTCTGGATATAATGGATATTCTACCACATGAACAACTTGTAATTATAAGAAGTTTATGGTTGACTCAAGTTACCAAAGATCGACAAAACGACCGTTATTAACTTAAATAATTACATAATGTTCATAACATTGTAATAAGTGATATAAAAAGGATAATGAAATTTAAAATGGTTCTTAATAAGGTAGATATTAACTCTAGTTTATTATTCAGGAGGTTAAAGAATGGTTGAGTCAAGTCAGACACGAGGTAAGGGAACTTCTTAACCCAACTTCCATTCTTTGTGTTAATCTCCTACTTTCAAATTATGTCATGATATTATTATGTCTTATTTTGTATTTTTACTTTCTTTATGTGTACCTATAGTGAATACACATAATATATCTATTTTATTTTAAAAATGATCTTTGTAAGGACTTCGTCTCAATCTCCTTTCATTGAGGCATATTTGGTTTTATACACAAATTTCTTTTATACGGTGTATAAACCAATTTGACTTTTACGTTTATTCAAAAGGAATCTTTTTTATACGAAGCATTTACTAAACGACAAAAGGGAATGTTTTTGTCGTACGTATGCGGCGACAACGACTTCTCCGCCGCCGTGACCACTATTTGAGTTTCGGCTTCCTCTACAAGTCATACCCTTTTTTTTAATGAAAAATAAATACCATGTTACACTTTTCTTTTATTTTGGTATTGAAAATGGTTTTGAAAGCGTTTTTATTATATCAATATGTTGTATTGATATCTTGTGATTGAAATGTGGAAATGTTATGTTTCCTTTATGCATGTTTTATGTGATACGATTATGTTATGGTTTATGAGATGTTTAAACCTGTTCATATGAGGAATGTATTGGACTTAATAAGTGACGGGTGGAGCCCTCTATAGCTCCTCGATACATCGGTAGGTCTCATGAGACAACTAGACGTGGAATTGGCCGAGGCCCTTTCCCAATTTGATTTATGGTTTTGGCCGAGGCCTTAATCATTTTAGACGTCTTGGTCGAGGCCTTGACAAAGTGTTTCAGAATGTCTGGCATTATACATTCCCTCATTATGAAAGTGGTTATTGATATTGCATGTGATTATTCGACCAGTAGAATATCCATGTGAAGAAGTGAATGGAATTATCTCATTTTACTTTTGCCATATTATGTTGATGTTCAAGTTTAAAAGGGATTTTATTTTAGTTATACATTGCCTTAAATTTTTATGTTTATTTATGAAATCTTCCGCAATATTGTAATCCTTACTGAGCATCTGAGCTCACCCCTTTCAATGTTTTAATATTTTCCAGGATGTGAAGAAGTATTTTATGAATGACCTGTAGGGATAGTCAGAAGAGGATATGAGTGTGGACTAGGGAGACCATGTTATTGTAGTTTTCATTTTTATGATGTAATGTAATGTTTATGAATGTAACTAGTGTTTCCAAGGCTACTAAACTAATCGGTCTTTCGAGACTTGATCTTTTGTGATCATGCCAATGTTACGAAGTAACGCACCGGCTCTGGGTAGCTGGGGTCGGGGCGTTACAGTTTTGAAATGTAATTTTCTAATTTTGGGAAAATATATATGTCATGTTTGGGATATAGTAGCTTTAATCAAATCTAGTGTTTTTATGAAACTATTTTTTACTACTAGAACTACGAGTGAAGGTATGGGGAACTATATTTTGTATCAAATAAATGTTTAGTTGTTTTTGGGTTTAATTTTTTCTTTTGTTAGATTATTATTAGATAAAAATAGTGAACCCCCTAAGGGATAAACATAAGGGATAATTTTAAGTATATGATAACATACCAATGTTTAGGTAAAGTATAGATTTTGTGGTTCTCCATGAAATTAAATCTCATTATGGATATTATAAGGTGTATTTTACTATGTAATAGATAAACCTAGGGGTAATCACCATGAAAAAGGATCGTTGAGTATTAAATAAATCTTCACAGAGTTGAATGGTGTGGGGGACAAAGACATCACACCTAGATAGACACTCCAAGGGGATGAGTTTTGGTAATTTAATATATTTATAATTAATTAAGAAGTATTTAAATATTATAAAATTAAATGCTGATTTATGTTATAAAACACAATAAGAAGATGACCGTGGATAAAATAGGTTAAACGAATGGATTGATAGGTTGATCGAATTATTCCATAGTTGAATGGAACATAACATTGGTTGAAATAAAGATTCAATCAGAGAATACATCATAGGATTGAGTTTTAATAAGATCATTTATTTTTATTCAATTAGATAGTATCCAATATATTTGTGATTTATTATTTGTATGGAAACATGATCATGGGAATAATGTTTTTAAAGTACTTCTCTTGAAACTCCTAAAAAAGCAAGTTTTAAAAAAACGTTTCACCAACTTACCCAAGATAATATGGTAGATAAAATAGTAGAAATAAAACCGAGACATGATTACCTTATGAAAACCATTAACTATTTCATTAGTGAGTTGTAATTAAACTAAGACTTGTAGTAATTTATTTATAGTGGGCAAACGTGACTCCCAATGATATTGGAAAATATTTTCCTTTAAATAAACATTATATCAATATATTGTTTCCCATAAATCCTAAAAATAAAATGATTTGTGAAATAGTAGATGATTATTACTAATAAAATTTATGAATAATAAAACCTCCAATAAATAAAAATATTGTAATCAATTTGAAATTCATATAATATTATTATTAATGTCACTTAATGTTTCATAATGATATTTTTTTAATAAAAGATGTTTTTCATTATATTTTATATTTCAATTTTAAAGATAAATTTAAAAATAGAAAAAAAAATTAATTTTGTAAAATAAAATTCATTTTTTAAATAAAAATTTAAATATTTTAATGTGTTTAATTTAAAAAACATAAATTACATTCTTTTTATGTGGATGGAAAAAAATAATGTTTTACCAATATTGAACATTTTATGATTTTTTTATTATATAAGTAAGAATTAAAAAATAATTATATATTTTAATTAATGGGATATTAATTAAAGGGTAAAATTATGAATTTTAAATATTATCAGGAAATTAGAAAACATATTTTTAATTTTTAGAACTTATGTAACATAATATTCCAAATTAAAAATATTTTTTAAACTTTTCTTTTATTGAAAATTTTTTACTATAATATTAGGTTTCATATTTCTTTCATAGAAATTTTATTATTTATTTTAATATAATATAATAAATATCATGTAAGTTAATATAATTTTAAATTTAAATTTACATATAAATTTAATTCTTAAAACACAATTTTTCTAAAAATGGGTTTTTACGCATTACATGTGTTAATGAAACAATTATTATTTATCATGTATAAAAATTTCATTTGATAAAATGGATTGAATATTTAGAATTAATAGGTAAAAAATATTTAATATGTACCATTTAATTAGTACTAGTATAAAATTAATTACTATGTTAATAAGATGTTATAGTGGAAAACACCAAAAAATGGTAAAATGGGGTTACCAAACGAGTAAAAGGAATTATTCTTAAGATCACGTTTATAATTGAGTAGTTAATAGATTTTATAGACCAAAAAATAATTAAAATACACTTTTAAACACTTTTTAGTCTTCTTGAAAAGTGAAACATGTGTTCTCTTTTAATAAAGTTGAAATATTTACAAAAAATTCATTCTCACTACTTATAAAACTTGTCTATCCCCACTCCTCCAATAACTCTCATATTTTTTTTGTTTCCTCTTGAAATTAGTCCAATTTTGCATACCATATAATCATATATCATTTCACTTATCTTCTTATCAGTTGAATCTAGCAAAAACCCTCTACTTCCAAGGAGACCTCCAAGGGAAAACTCAAGTCGTTAATGTGAGTACTCAATTTTCTCTAACATCCATTATTTTCTATATTACTTTCCCAAATATCATATTATTATTCCTAAAAAATTACATAATTACTATTTTTATATTAAATATTATTATAATAAGTGAATATCTATTAACTACTTTTCCCTATTTATATTAAGAAAAACAAACATATTATTTTTTCTAATGTGGTCTACCGCCTCTACAAAGTAAAGTATATAATTTTTATTCTAGTTTATTTATTAATTATTAAAATATATTAAAATATGATTCAATACCATAAAAATATATTCATAATATCATTATTATTCTAAAATAATGTTATTATTCCCTAATAAATTACTTTTATAATTACACCCATCTATTAATTATGGTTCTTTCATGTTTGGGTTGGTATAACCACATAAATGAAAATGATATAAAATTATATCATTTATGACCATTAGAACTTAATTACTAATTTTTTTAATAAATACATAAATAATTATTTATATTTATTTATATAATTGTATAATTAATATTATACTCTTTAATTAAGATGTATATGTTCATTTGTTAAAAATCACTAAAACAGACAGAGTGCCTCCTAAAGATATCTCACATGATACTCCTCATATAGAAAAATATTTAAGGAAAAATGCAGATGGTCCTTGAACTTGATTCACAACTCCCATACTAAAATGATCTGTTATCAAAGAGAAAGAATCTCATGCCTCTTTACTACCTTCATGGTAGGAAAAAAGGAACTCTAGCAAGAACTCCTTCTAAAATTCAAACCACAAAATTCTTAATTCTTTCCACTCTCCCAGATACAGTGTCTACCACTAATGTATAGCTCCCCACATATGACTGACTCCCAAAGGGACTCAGTGCTCCTTTGAAGCCTTGATCAAACTAAAATCAATCTCGAGATCCTCCATACGGCTCTCACATCTGAAACAATTCCCTCATACTTCCCCAAATCCTACTTCTGGAAAGAATGAAACTTCCTCTACTAGTGATCATCCTCCTCAACCATATCAACCCTATGATGATAAATCAGATCATCCTACTGAACCTCAACTGCCTAAGCCACATGCAAATGATGAACAGGATCTATAGCTGAAAGGAAAACAAATAACTTCCTAGGCCTAGTAGTATAAATTTTTATTAAGATTCATTTTAACTCATTTTATTCATTTTATAATCCATTTCAATATTACCAAAACAACCTAATACAAACAAGAACACAAGTCATAGTGATGCATGTCCCTCTCCTAGGTCTCTACCCTATAAATAGGTCTACCTCACTTGGTCATTCAATAATCTTAGAGTCTGTGCACTGGATCACAGGGGTCCTTAAAATCCCATGTCCTATCTGATCTCCCTAGCTTATTTCATACACCAAGTTCAACTTTCACCATTTCCATACCACCCCATGTAATAATCATTATTCTTAACTCTAAACTTCATCCTACTTATGAACCATCATCTTTGATACCACTCAGTCATGACACCCTCCCTACAGACATACCGTAATGAGGGGAGAGATATAATGACCCCAAAGTCCTACCTATAGTAGGCCCTAGGTTGGAGACTAGCACTGAGGGTATAAAAATCTCATTAAATGGGAGTAATTAACCTCTATAATAAAGTACTATTGGGAGATAAGATGAATCGTCCAAAAAAAATCCAAGACATAATATAAAATAAACTCAAACCATCTAACATGAATGTATAAATAGAAGTGATATAGATAAAAGTATCCAAAGTAAATACCCAAAAGTAAATCTAAACTAGTGACATAGAAACTATCAAGGATGTGAGCTATAAATTTCCAACATGGTCCACTTAATCCTCCTGGAAACAGAAAAATATTTTTATATATGTATGGTGAGAATACAAGTATACTCAGTAAGAAAACCACAGTCTCTTGTGAACATGTGAAATAAGTATACTAATTCACTTGTGAGAAAGTAGTAGAACCAAACAACACCTATACAGGTATACTAACCAAACTCAACCTCACCAAGGATCATTTACTAAAAAATGAAAACCAATTAATATAATATAATAGTAATCACATCGATAAGGATACCCCGCACTACTTTCCCACTGGTATGCCACTCTCACACCCAATGTCATATGTTCTGGAACTCCCATCTCTTCTATATACCACACCACCCATAAGCACGGTCACAACACACCTCATCTATACACACCTAGGCTCACCGCCGTACAATCACAGTCGCAACACATCTCACCCACACCTGGACCACAACACAACCACTGCCAAAACCATAATAGTAGGGTATTGTGAAAATATAGGACATCAACCTCGTGACCTACTCCTACCATGAATGAACCCCACCAGAAGACACCCTACAAGTATGGTATATCACATCCCGCCCAAAAACACTTGGGCCACAGCCCCACAAGCATGGTTTCATCTCGCCTGAAAACATATAGGCTATCACAACCACAATATAATGCACTAACAGACCTCCAACCAACATATAATTTGTAATACCTACCTCTCCTGGAAGAGAGAGTAAGAAACAATAGGTACCCATCCATCTGTACTCCTCACCAGATGTTGGCAAAAAACCCTATGTGATTATGAGGGTGTCGGAGCATAGTGCTCGATGTGGGTGGGGTAAATATATAAAACCCAAGAATATATAAGTATATATATAGTATCAAACAATTGAGCCCAACCTATGGGTTCACTAACCAACCAACCAACTCACAACACTGCCACTTTTGTTTCCACCTCTAAATTCATAATACCACACAACAATCCACGATCCACATTCACATTTCTAAATAATTTCATTTAATCATATCATTGTTTTCATTATTTAACATCAACCACATTTTACCACACAACCCTCCATTTAATATTCATTTAAAAATTTCACCCCATTAACCAAACTAACCCAAGCCATTTCAATCATTATTAATCATTTATTCCATAACTACTTGGGCATCAAGCACAAAGAAACCACCACCACACTATCCCAAAATCATGACCAATGAACCATCTCACCTCCACAAAATCTTATACAACAAACCACCTCACCACCCCAAAATAACAACCAAAAAACCACTTATCCACTCCAAAATCATGACCAACAAACCACCTCGCCACCCCAAAATCATGACCCACAAACCATCATCTCCACATGCCCCAACCACACATCATCATCCCAAAAGTATGGAAAAACATCACAACAAATCGAGATCATTTTATATATTTAAAAAAGGGGATTTTATCACATTCCACTTTATTTTAGGGGCATTATCACATAATACATAATCCTGGGGAAACCATTTCATTAGATAAATATAAGTAGTTAATCAATTTCTATTTTAGGGAGATATCACAACAATCATAACCAAAGATGAAATCACAACACATATATCTAGTGAAAACAAATCCCCCTAATGGCCACAAACGCACCATGAGAAAACATAGATCAACCTACACCACAACCAAATACCATCAAAACACAACCCAATACACACCTCAAACCATAACAACATCATTGTAGTGAATCCTTAGGAAAATAATGGAAAAAACCTACCAAGAAGAAGGAAGGGCTTACCACTAATCACAAACAAACAACCAATGTGACCAATGGATCAAAGAGGGGGGAATATGACTTGAAGAATTTTTTGGTGCACCTAGGTTTCACCCAAAATGAGAGGAAGAATAATCCATGGTTGAATGAATGAAAATTCAACTAGAAAGAATTTTTAAAACTACACTGCATCGAATATTTACATGATGTGTAATAAACTTTCACATTGTGTAAACCTTAGGGTTCGGTTTTGCTAAAAAATGAATCACCTTTTTATTATTTAACCCCAAAAATCTAAACACTGTTAATATGAATCACACAATCCATGAACCACCATTAAATATTGTGTAATACACTTACATAGCATGTATTTCCTATAGCATTTCTGCTACACCTCCAACTTCCACCGGAAACTCCCAAAACATCCCCTAAACACCTCCAATAACCAAAAATGGAAAAGTAATGAACTGAGAGGGCACAGACCATTACATCAGATACCTCTCAAATGATTCTCATTCTCAAGAATCCAAAACCAATCTTAGAAGAAAAGGTGTTTGAACAACCACCCCATGAGATACCTCTCAAGTGTCTCATCATACCTCAAATGCTACCACTAGCCAAACACACCACCCAAATGGACACAAAACACATTGCACAAATACGTCACAACAACCACAAGATGCCTCCTCTCACATAATCATAACACCACAAAACCACTGTGCAACCATATCAACCTCCATGTAACCCAAACCAAAACCACTACAACCAATGAACTGCACCGTTCCGGACACACGAATCAGGGAATTTCATCTTCCATGTCAATATATTATCCTCTCTAGGCAGCACTGACTTTCTGCATAGGTTTAATCACTCATAGTTAATGTGTCTCAATTAATAATCTTCTCCACCCCTTTTCATATGTTATAACTTTATCACACATCACAAAGTAAGGAAACAGCTCATCTCATAAAACAAAAGGATCAAAACCTCACATCACAAAGAAAAACAAAGAAAAGTAAAACTCAAAACAAATATGGGTACTGGGTATGCATCTGTATCCCTCACTCCCAAGTACTCTCCCCCAGGAAACTATGCCTCCACAACACATGAACCAAAGAAATTTTCTATCCACATAATGCTTTCTCTTGGAGATTCTAGATCTTTATTGGTCATTTCACAAACTTTGCATCTTCCTCGATATCCAAATCTCCCCAGTCAATGGCATGGGATTCATCATGAAGATACTAGATGTGGAAGACATCGTGGATTCTCTCTAACCATGGTGGCAATGCAAACCGATATTCCACCTCACTAACTCACCCAAACACCTCAAAGGTCCCAACAAACCTGGGAGAAATATTGCACCCTCTACTAGACCTATATTTCCCACATCAAGGGGAAACCTTCAAGAACATGTGGCCTCCAACCTCAAATTTCAAGGGCCACCTTCTGTGATTGGTATAAAAAAAATTTAATTCATGCACTACTTTCATCCTCTCATGAACAAGCGGAACTTTCTATGTCATTTTATGCACCACATTGGGACCAAGAATGGTTGTCTCCCCAACCTCTACCTAGAACAACATAGAATGACATGTTTTCCTATACAAAGCCTCAAATGTGGTAATTACAATGGAAGAGTGATAACCATTATTATAAGAAAACTCCACCAAGGGTAGGTGTCATACCCAATATCCATGGAAGTCCAAGATTCATGCCCGCAACATATCCTCCAATGTATGGATAGTTTTCTACATCTTCCCATCTGTTTGAGGGTAAAAATAAATTTTGAGGCGTAACTGAGTGCCAAAAGAATACAATAATGCCATACAGACTCATGAGGTAAAATGTGAATCCTGGTCTAAGACAATGGACCTCATAAATACATGTAACTGCACCACCTCATCCACATACCTCTTAGCCAAAGAATCCACTACGCCTGACTCTTATATCACTAATAAGTGGGTTGATTTCTTCAACTGATCCATGACCACCCAGATAGCATCACAACCTCCCTGAGTTCTGGGTAATACTATGATGAATTACATTAATATGTCATCCCATTTCCACTCAAGAACTTCCAAGGGCTGTAATAAACCACTTGGAACACGATGCCCATCCTTTACCTAATAGAAAACTAAGCACTTCACCACAAAATTTATCACTAATCCTTCCATCCTGGGCCACCATAAATACACCTTCAAGACACAATACATCTTAGAAACTCTTGAATGTACTTCCAAATGTGAGTTGTAAAAATCATGGAGGACTCACCCACTCATTGTTTCTAGAATAAACAACCTCCCACAAAACAACATCTGGTTTCGACTATCCTCTGATCATCCTTCTGGAGCATCACTATGGTCAAAATGATTGTTCATCACCTCTTCCACTGAGTCTCCCCACTTATAATCCTTTACCTACTGCATCATGGAATAGTATATAGTCATTTGAAACAAACATCCTCTACCACAAACCACATTTGAATCTAAGTGGAAGGCTTCCAAATACTCCATTGCTCTCCAAAGATCCCCAGACTCCAGAACAAAACCCTTCCATGACTTATTAATCAAATCATTGGCCACAAAATTCCATTTTCCTGAGGTTTAGGAGTTACCAAAATCATAATCCTGTAGAAACTTCATCCACCTCTACTGCCTCAAGCTCAAATCACACTAGGAAAAGATATACCTCAAGCTCTTGTGATCTGTGAATACCACAAAGTGCTCCCCAATGAGTTAATGCCGCTAGAACTTCAGTGAAAACACAACAGGTGCTAGCTCTAAATCATGGGTGGAATAGTCACACTCATTGGGATATAACATCCTAGACCTATAAGAGATCACTACCCACTACTAAATCAGTACGTATCCCAATCCCATATGGAAAGCATCACAAATCACCTCAAATATCACCACTTCCTTAGGCAACCAAAGAACTAGAGCACTAACCAACTTCCCCTTTAGGTAATCGAACGCAACCTCGAACTGATTTTTCCACACAAAATCTTGGTTTTTTCTAGTCAAAGATATCAATGGGTCTAAAAATAGAGAGAAATTAGGTAAAAACCACTGATAATAGCCTGCAAGACCAATAAAACTAAAAAATTATACCACGTTCTTGGGTGCTTCATAAGAAAAAAACTATTTCAAGCTTAGATGGGTCTACTGCCACACCCTATTGAGACACCACATTCCTAATAAAATGCACCTATCCTGTCTAGAACTTACACTTTGAAAACTTTACATAGAGATGGTGGAGTTGAAGAACATTCAAGACTGTTCTGAGATGTTCGGTGTGATCCTCCTCTGACTTCGAGTAGATTAATATATCATTGATGAATACAATGATGATCCAATCCAATAACTTAGTGTACATGGAGTTCATAAGACCTATGAACATGGTTGTTGCATTCGTAACACCGAATGGCATGACTACAAACTTGAAGTACTCATACTTGCATCTGAAGATAGTCTTTAGGATATCGCCCAACTTCACCCTCAACTTGTGATATCTAGACCACAAATTGATCTTAGAAAACCAAATCACCCATCTCAAATGGTTAAAAATATCATCTATCCTTAGAAGAGGGTGATGGTCTTTGACCGTCACCTGATTCAACCTCTGGTAGTCCATGCACAACATCATACTACCATTGGCCTTCTTTGTGAACAACATTAGAGCACCATATAGTGACACATTAGGATAGATAAAACCCTTCTACATCAGATCGTTTATATAAATCCTAAACTCCCACAACTTAGAATGTTTCATCCGATAAGGATCTATAGAAATCATATAAGCATCGGGTTGTAAGTCTATTCTGAACTCAACATCACGTCGAGGGGGTAGCACCACAACCTTCTCAGGAAAAACATCCAAGAACTCCCCAATGACCATGGGAATATCTATCATTCTAGCATCCACTAATTCCATTAAAAACTCATCCAACAAAGAAAGAAGGGGATCCACACACTAACTACCCACTTAACAACCCTACTCTCCAATGAAAATCATACTTTGGCCATCCACATTAGAAAACACGACTCTCCTATGGGAAGAATTGATAACAGAATGTATAGAATACGACCTTTCAATACTGAGGATGATATCATATGGTTGCATCTATAGAAAGAAAAGATCCCCATGAGACTCATGTGGCCCCATTATCAGTCTACACCCCCATCACACATCAAACAAACTGGTCTGGACTCTGAATGTCATAGTTAACACTAGGGGCATGAAAATAATTTCTACATCTAGTCCCATATCATGGGCTAGAGTGAGTGAAACAAAGGAGTGAAAATATTCTGAATAAAACAAGGCACAAACAATAGTACTAAACAAATCAATCGTACCTATGGAGATCATTGTCCCATCTAGAACTGTTTCCCCCACTGCATATAACTCAGCATGCCTGTTTCTTCTACCTCTCTAATAGAGACCACCTCCATGACCATTCTCAGGTCATGGTCCCTGGATGCGAGGAACATCCTGAGTTTGGCCTCTACCTACTCCATCTTCCCTTTGAGGAACAAAAACATGCTGATGAGGCTGGTGTTGAACCTGTCCACCTCCACTAAACTGAGCTCAAGGAACCACTGGGAACTGGTTCTAGCGATGTCCACAAACCCCACAACCAAAACACACTAGAATAAAAATTATAATACAAACATGGAAAAGACTGGCCCTAGAAGGACGAAAAAAAACTACTAAGTTCAACTCCCTGCTGGTCAAAACCTCAAAGGTCTTGATGCATAAGACTAGCCACTAGAAACTCTACTCCTTAAGTAACCTTGTTGATTCCCCTCCCATGAAAAAACTTCTCACAAGTTCATCCTCTCGATCACCTCCACCTACTTATCAACCTCCATATATGATGAAAACATAAAAGGAGTAAATTCATACTTGATAGAAATATAGAGTGCCTCCTCAAGACGTCTCGCACGAGACTCCTTATTTGGAAAAAGTTATAGGGAAAATTCATAAGGTCCTTGAACTTTATTCTCATCTCCCACACTAACATGCTCCACTACTAAAGAGAAATAAGCTCATGCATCTTTACTGCCTTCATGGTCTATGAAAGGAAATCTACCCAGAACTCCTTCTAGAAGTTGACCCACAAAACGTCTATTTTTTTCCACTCTACTAGATACAACATCCACCACTAATGGGTATCTTCCTACATCTGACTAACTTCCAAATAGACACAGTACTCTGTTAGAGCCCATATCAAACTGAAAACGATCTCAAGATCCTTTATCCAACTCTCTATCTCCACATCTAAAACACTTCCCTCATACTTACCCAAAGCCTATTACTATAAATCACACAATTACATCTTCCACTGATCATCCTCCACAACAAAATCAACCCTACAACGATCAATCGAACCAGCCTGTTGAACCTCAACTTCCTAAGCCACATGCAAACAACAAACAAGATCCATAAATGAAAGGAAAACAAAGAAATTACTAGGAATGGTAGTATGTAATTTTATTAAGATTAATTTTAACTCATTTAATTAATTTTTTATCCATTGAATTATTACCAAAACAACCCAATTCAAATAATTAAACAATTTATCATAATACATGTAACTCTCATAGGTCTCTACCCTACAAACAGGTCCACCAGACTTGGTCATTCAATAAGCTCAGAGTTTGTGCACTGGATCATGTGGAGGCCTAAAATTATGTGTCCTTTCTAGTATCCCTAACCTATGTCATGCACCAAGGTCAACCGACACCATTTCTATAAGGAACTATCCTTAAACATAACTTATTCCAGTGACTTTTGACTAGAATTAATTTTCATTCATTTATAAAGATCTTTTAGGTTTGGAGTTTTAGAGAATTAGGAAAAAATATTACATAAACTTTCAATATTACAAAGTAGATAATACTACACACCATCCATTTTTTTCATAAAACAAAAACTATTAAAATGAAACATGGTTTCTTTTTAATACAAATCTTTAAATACTTTCATCGTAGCATCTTCTTTGTCCTTACCAATCTTAAGACCTATGAAAAACATTTAAAAACTTAGTATAAGCACAAAAATATCAGTAAGGTAAAACAAGGGAAATATTTTACATGTGATCTTGAGAGATATAAATAATAACATGAGGACTTTCATAAAGGCATGAGAAAGAGGAGTATGATAACAATAAGAACTTGGATCATAACTTGAAAATGTGGCTGAAAAATTTAATTTATACATTCATAATCAAATCACCAAGGTCCATACCAAAGGTTTAATATCACAAAGTTTCATCCCCAAGGTTTTGTAAAAATTACCAAGGTTATTCACCAAGGTATCGTAAAAATTACCAAGGTTTTTCACCAAAGTATTGTAAAATATGTCATTTTTAGAGATTAATTTCTTTACCCAAAACATTGGAGCGCTATCAGGGCACACCCTTAATATTTATTTATTTTCATGGGATACACATAAATAATAATCAATCATTTCATAAATAACCCAAATAGGATAAAATAAATGGGTTTCATATCAAAATCATGACGTTTTAAAAGGTGCTTAAAAACATGGTCATTATGTCATTTATAACCCACGAAAAGGGAATGAGGATTTCATGTATATCAATTACAGAATAAAATATATAATTTTTATGTCTTTATGAATAAACCTATAAATGAAATAGTTTTGGGTATTCACATAAATAAAATAAGATAATTTCTTGAGAAAAAGAGAGATATTTTGAGACGAAAATTCTGCAGCATAACGGTTGTGCAACATGGTTTTAGAAAATATTAAAAAGAGAGGGGAAAGGGGTCACCCATTCATAAAATAATCATAATATAGTATAGGTATATAATAAAATTAAAATAAAAACATGGTATTTAAATTTAAATACATACCACATAAATGAGAACTTGAAAGGAAAAGAGAAGTGGAGAGTTCCCTTACCTTGAAGAGTAACTTCTAAAATTCTAAGATCGGGACCTTGGGGGATTGAGGAAACCTTTGGAGGAATCCTTGAGAGGTATAAATAGAATAAAATCATGGATAATAATTTTTTAATGAAAGGAAATGAATTAATGGGTGTGTATTTATAGCAAAATTGATGGAATTTTTTATTAATTTCAAAGGACACCTCATTAGTGGTAATTGAAAAACCATGGGTTTCCCATGGTATTTTCCCATGTTATTGGCCACTTGGGACACCTAATACTATATTTTAATACATAAGAGTCGACCATAATCTTATATCACTCATTACATCATTATGACATAGTTATGATGTCATTAAACTTATTGAAAACTCAAAACTGCATTTTTACTATTCACCAAAAATTTAACTGTTTTGGAAAATTTTCAAAAATTCACCCTAACCATTTTTTGACATGTAGAATTAAAAATTGAACTCCATTTTATAAAAAATAATTTCATTTTAAATTAAATTAAATAAATAAAATACTAATACTTAACTAATAATTTCTAAAACATTTATTTACTTATACTATGATATAATTATATCACATTACCACTTAAGATGACTAAAACATATTTATAATTCCTTAGGTGAGGTTAATATTCCATTGGTAAAATTACCATTTATAAGGGTAAAATTTATATTCCAAAGGATAAAGTTACTATTCACCAAAAAATTATTTTGAACTTATGGGACCACATTTTTCACCCCGATTACAACCATGTATGTCTGATTTTAGAAAATCATTTCACAAAAAAAGTTATTTAATAATAAAATATTTTTTTACTATTCATAAAAAATGATTTTAATCAAATAATATTCATCAAAAAACACTATTCATAAAATACTATTCATAAAATACTAAAAAATTGAAACTTCTTAGAAAACTTCTAAAAATTCTGCCTAGGTAAATTTTGACACTATTTAGTAATTTATTCTTTTTTAAGTCATAAAAAATATATTCATTAGAAAAAACTACATTAAATTAAAGATAAAATGTCATAACAATCCATAAAATTCTTGGATGAAATCAAAATTTTGAAATTACATTTATTTTAATATTTATAATATCATTTATTTGAATCTTTCATTAATAAGGTAATCATTGCATCATCATTGTGTCATATATAAATTTTTTTATGTAATGTATAAAAATTATAAATAAAATAACATGATTTAGGAAATATTTTTATCTTTCTAATGACTGATTATAGTCAAAGATGTCACTTATATAAACCCATATTAAAAATTTAATACTTATTAAAAACATTTGTGTGAGAGAAACTTTGAACTAGCTTCCATGGGAAGCTTTGCCCTTTTAATTAAAGAAGCTTTCATGAGAAGCATTAAACTGGATTCTATAGTAATATTTGTACATTTCATTAAATAATATTCTTAGATAAGATTTAAAATGGCTTCCATGGGAAGCTTAGTTCTTTTAGTTTAACAAGCTTCTATGAGAAGATTTATAATAGCTTCCATGGGAAGCTTTATACTTTTAATTAAATAAGCTTCTATGAGAAGTTTTATACTAGGTTCCATGGGAAGATTTATTCATTTAATTAAGGAATATTCTATGAGAAGCTTTAAACTAGCTCATATAATAAAATTATGACATGTGTTAGGATAATTTTATAATTTTATTTTTACCCTTAATTACCCGATTTACCTATAATTACGGTAATTAAAAATAATTGCTGAAGTTACTATTCTTAATGTACCAAAATAAAAGATACCTATTTAAAAAATTTGAACCTTCTGATTAAAAATATATAATCCATTTTTTCAAATTCAAAACACAAAATTTGTAGTAATTAATTTAAAATTAATTCCCATTGTCAAAATGATAAAACGGGTTTTTAAAAAGTAATAACCATCAAAAGATTGACGTGCGTTTATATCTAATTTAAATGTGAAATTACATACAATGGCCAAAATTGTATTAAATTATAAAATAATATTCTATTTATACTTTAAAACCATTCAATAATATAATTTAACCATATAAATTATCTTGATGGAAAAAAATTTCAATTAAAATTTAACGTATTTTTACTATTCATCAAAACATGATATTTATCAGAAAAATATAAAAAATTAATCCAAAGTAAATTTTAATATCCCTATTATAAAGAAGAAGTTTATTTTGTCAAATAGAACATATAAAAGTGATAGTAACTAAATTTATAAAGGTTTTTTCATCAAAAGGCGGTAAAACTACATTTTTATAAAAATACTTCTTTTATTTGAAAAATTGAATTTGTTAATATATCATATATAGAAAACATATAAGATGAATTTAAAACATTAAATTGAATATAAACATTTATTTTTTCATTAAATAAAAATCTATAAATACTGATATGATTTTATAAAAACAATTATTCTCTTTTTAAATAGGTTTTCATAAAAACACATCCTTTATATTCAATTTGGTTTTATTTCCATTTATAATAAATTTGGTAACCAATGAATCGTTATTTAAACATGTGTAAACCATATTTTTATAATTTAGTTGATATTATTCATTACCTCCATTCCAACGGCTAGGTTATAATGGTAACATTTAAATAATAATATTTATTTGTTCGTTTAAACTCAATGTAGCGTATCATGTAAGCTGTTGAATATAGTGTTTCTTTCTTAAAACTCGGGATGTTACAGTTTCCATACCACCCCATGAAATCCTCACTTTTCTTAACTCTAAACTACATCCTATCTCTAAACCATAAACTCTTATACCACTTGGTCATGACCCCCTCCCTCCAGAGATACCGTAATCAGGGGAGAGATATAATGACCCCCAAGTCCTGCCTCCAATAGGCCCCAAGTTGGAAACTAGCATGAGGGTATAAAAAACTCATTAAATGGGAGGCATTGCCCAATAAAATAAATTAGGATTGGAATATAAGATGAACCATCCACAAAAAACTCCAAGACATAATATAAAAGAAACTCAAACCATCCAACATGCATGTATAAATAGAACTGATACAGATAAAAGTATCCAAAATAAATACCCAATAGTAAAGCTAAAGCAGTGACATAGAAACTATCAAGGATCTAAGCTATCAATGTTCAACACGGTCCATGTAATCATCCTAGAAACCTAAAAACAACTTTATATATGTAGGGTGAACATACAATTATATTCAGTAGGAAACCAAAGTCTCTCGTGCAGATGTGAAAGAAGAATACTAATGAACCTGTGAGAAAATAGTAGAACCAAACAGCACCTATACAGGTATACTAAACAAACTCAACCTCACCAAGTCTCACTCACCAAATAATGCAAATCAAGTAATATAATATAATATAAATCACATTGATAAGGGTATCCCACACCACTTTCCCCCTAGTATGCCGCTCTCACACCCAACATCGTATGTCCTAGAGCTCCCATATCTTCTGTATAACACACCTCCCTATAAGCCTGCTCACAACACACCTCACCCATAGACACCTGGGCTCACCACCCCACAAGCACTGCCATAACACATCTCACCCAAAAATACCTAGGACACAACACAACCACTTCCAAAACTAGAGTAGTAGGGTATCATGAACATGTAGGACATCAACCGTGTTCTATCCTACTACCATGTAAGACCCCCACTAGAAGCCACCCCACAAGCATGGTCATATCACATCTCACCCAAAAATACCTGGGTCACCACCCCAAAAGGATGGTCACATATCACCCAAAAACACATGAACTATCATAACCACCATCTAATGCACTAATTGACCTTCAACCATCAAATCATGTGGAATACCTACCTCATCTGGAAGAGAGATCGGGAAAGAGTGGGTACCCAATGATCTGTACTCCTCATCAGATGTCGTGAAAAACACCCCTCGTGTGACTATACGGGTGTTGACACATAGTTCTCATTGTGGGAAGGGTGCATATAGAAAACACAAAAATATAAAATTATATATATAGTATCAAACACTCAATCCCAACATATGGGTTCACAAACAAACCAACCAACTCACAACACCACCACTTTTTCTGCCACCTCTAAATACATAAGACCACACAAAAATCCACAAGTCACATTAATGTTTTCAACCAATTTCATTTAATTATCTCATTCTTTTCATTATTTATCATCAACCACATTAAACCACACAACCCACCACTTAATTATTTATTTACAAATTTCACCCCATTAACCAAACCAACCCAATCCATTTCAATAATTATTAATCATTTATTCCATCACTAATCAGGAATCTAACAAAAAGAAACCACCACCTCACCACCCCAAAATAAAAACCAAAAAACCACCTCACTACCCCAAAATCACGGCTAACAAACCACCTCACTGGCCCAAGAACACAACAAACAAACCACCTCGATGCCCCAAAAGCACAACCCACAAACCATCATCCCCACATTCCCCAACCACATATTGTTATCCCAAAAGTATGACTAAACATCACAACACATCAAGATCATTTTAAAAATTTACAAAATGGGATTTTATCACATTACACTTTATTTTAGGGTCATTATCACCCAAATCATAATCCTGGGGAAACCATTAAATTAACCAAATATAAGTGGTTAATCAATTTCCATTTTAGGGTGATATCACAATAATCACAACCAAATCATAAATTACATCACATATCTCCAATGCAAACAAACCCCCAATGGCCAAAATTTTTAGTGGCCCCACAAGCCCGTACAAAACACAATATCACAATAATATCAAATCTATAAAAGAATACGAATCAAACCCATTTTCCCCCTTTCAATTTCGATTAAATAAATTATTTATATTTGATTAAGACAGCACAAACTTGACCCATAGATAAACAAAAATAAAAATCTCTCGTATAATACACAATAAAGACAAATGAGGTAATCCCTAGCTCAAAGAAACTTTTTCGACTTTCTACACACTGCAGGGAAAAGAATATTGCTCACAAACCACAACCACACCACGAGAAAATATATCCAACCTATACCATAACCAAATACCATAAAAATGAAACCCAACACACACCCCAAACTATAACAGAATCACCACAGTGAATCCCCAGGATAAGAACGGAAGAAAATCTACCATGAAGAAGGAAGGGCTTACCACATATTACAAACAAATAACTATCAAAACCAAGGAACCAAAGGGGGAGGAAGAGGAAGTGAAGAACTCATTGGTGCACCTAGGGCTATACCAAAATTATAGGAAGAATAATCCATGGTATAATGAATGAAAATTCATCTGGAAAGAGATTTTAAAACTATAATACATCGGGAATTTACACATTGTGTAATCCCCTTTCACGTTGTGTAATCCTAAAGGTTTTGTTTCACTAAAAATGTGTCAAATTATTATTATTTAACCCTTAAAATATATATGTCATGAAAATGCATCGCAAAAGATGTGAACCACCATTACACATCATGTAATACACTTACACGACATGTATTTCATGCAGTAGTTCTGCTACACCACCAGCCTCCACTGAAAACCCCCGAACACCTCCTCTGAACACCTCCAACAACCAAAACTATAAAATAATGGATCAGGAGTTCATGAATTGTTAAATAATATATATAAATGATTATTATATATGATGTTCAAATAAAATAGTATTTTTTCCTCTATTTTTGAACTATTTTTAGGATGTCTTTCCGGAAGAATTCTTCAACTTACTACCCAAGTGGGAGATAAAGTTCATGATTGAGTTGGTGTAAAGAGATGAACTAGTTACTATATTTCCTTAAATAATGGTTCCAGTAGATATTTTTGGGTTGAAAGTTTAGTTGGAAGATTTAAAATCTAAATGATTCATACAATCGGGTACTTCTCTATGGGGTTCTCCCATGTTTTTCACTAAGAAATATGATGATACTTTGTGTCTAGGTGTATATTATTATATATTGAACCAGATGATGATCAAGAATCAATATCCCCTTATGCACATCGATGTTATTTTCAATCAGCTGAGTGGTTCCAAGATATTCTCCAAGATTGACTTGAGGTTAGATTACGACCAGTTGAGGGTGAGACTATCAGACATACCCTATACTTATTTTATAAGAGGTTATGGATTATATGATTTCATGGTGATGCTGTTATGTATGATGAATTCACTAATAGTATTCCTAAATTTGATGAATCTAATATTTCATCCTTTATTGGATCAGTTTGTGGTAGTTTTTGTTGAAAACTTCTTAGTGTACTCCCAATCAGTAGATGATCATGCCCAACATATTGAAATCATCTTGAGTACATTGAGAGAGAATAATTTTTACACCAAGATATCAAAATGAAACTTATGGATATATCAAGTTCAATTCTTAGACCATGTCATCTTAGAGGCAGGAGTGGCAATGGATCTGTTAAGGTTTCACCCATCGTATATTTGGATAAAACCAATAATGTCTTAAAGATTTGTATTTTTCTGGTTTTAGAAGGCTATTATTGGTATTTCATCCAAGACTTATCCTTCTTGGAATCACTAATGTCTGTACTAACCAATAAAGGTGTGAATTTTATTTGTTCAAGTGCTTGTGAGGGATATTTCTAGGAGATAAAGAGCAGGATGACCTTATCACTGATCATCACTTTTCCTATGTTGGGCACAGAATATACTATGTACTTTGAAACATCCAAAGTTGGACTCAAAGTAGTTTTGATGCAGGAGGATCATGTTGTTTCTTATGGATTCAGACATCTAAAGGAATTACCCAACTCATGATCTAGAATTAGATATAGTTGTACACACCCTAAGGTGTTAGAGACACTACCTATTGGGTGAGAGGTTTGTGGTCTGCACGGATCATAAGAGCCTTAAGTAAATATTTTCCGAAAGATACATAAACCTTTGGTAGAGGTGGTGGGTCAAGTATCTACAGTCTTTTGACTTTAATTTATCTTACATTCTAAGAAAGGGTAATTTGATTATCGATGCTTTGAACTGGAAGATTCAGATAGAAGCAATGCATGATTCTTGTGATGAGTGGTAGTTGATGGTGCTCTTTTTGGATAGGAAACTTGGTGTTCATGAGCCCTAGGGATAGGTAGATCTAAATTAGACATTGATTATACACATTCTTTCTTAATAGATAAAGAAAAATTAGTTATTTGATCTGAAGTTCTTATCTCTGAGGGACAAATTTTATGGTGGGGATCCACCATCAGGATGGTCTCTTGATAACAGTAATGTTATTTTTTATGTGGCCATATATGGGTTTATATGGGCTTGTGTGAGGATATAATGAAGTAATTTCATTCCTCTAGATGGGAGGTACATTTGGGTCTAAAAAATATGTATCATGATCTCTATAAACAATACTGGTGGTTAGGGATGAAAAAGGAGATTGTGGGATTTTTGGTGAGATATTTCACCTATCAGTAGGTGAAAGCCAAGAATCAGAGGCCTACTGGGTTGTTACAACCACTAACCATTCTATAATGGAAATGGGATGATGTAATTATAGATGTTTCGATAGGATTACCTAGGACACCTCAAAAGAATAATGCAGTGTGGGTAATCCTGGATCAACTGAAAATGGTGTCCCACTTCTTTTATATTTGGGAGGTATTCACCATTCATAGTCTGGGCAGTCTCTACATGCGGGACATAGTTCAACTTCACAGTGTACCGAGTAGTTTCATTTATGACCGAGATCCTCATTTCACATCTTGGTTTTGGTAGGGCATTTAAAAGGTTCTAGGATCACAATTCCTTCTAAGTACAACCTATCATCCTCATACTAATGGCCAATTGGAGTGGAAAATTCAAATTCTAGAGGAAATTTTTTGAGCTTGTGTCTTGGATTTTGGTGGTTCTTGGGATAAAAATATAACACTCATAGATTTTTCCTATAATAACATCTTTCATCCATCAATCCAAATGGATCCTTTAGAATATTTGTTTTGAAAACCTTGTCATTCATGTATTTTCTTATTAGAGGCGGTGATTCATCACTCATTGGACCTAGTCTTATGTAGAAAAAATCTGAGCAGACTCAATTGATCAAAAAGTGGTTGGTGACCACATAGAGATATCATAAATCTTAATATGACCATTAGAGATGACCTATAGAGTTTGGGGTTGGTTTTTAGGTTTTACTTCAGGTTTCTTCTAGGTTTGGGAAATGTCATATAAGGAAATAGGGGAAGTTATCCCCTAGGTTTGTTGGGACATTTGATATAGTGGAAAGGTTCGGTCCAGTGGAATACTTTTTATCCCTTCCATAGCACGAAAACACCATGAATGACATGTTTCATGTGTCATATCTTCAAATATATCATCCTAAACCATATCGCATAATAGAATTTGATGAATTGAGTTGGATGTTGATGCATCCTTTGAGGAGAATCTGATTTGTATCATGGACTGTAGTGAGAAGAATATCTAGGGGAAGATCGTACATATAGTGTGAGTGCAGTGGAATCATGGGTTTGTACAAGAGGATACTTGAGAGGGGGAGTTAGGTATGTGAACATAGTGACCAAACTTGTTCACAGATACCCCATAGTGATATGTGGAGCAGCTCGGTGGTGAGCTGTTATATGGTGGGGATGTTATAAGATCCCATATTTTTTCTGGTGTGTCCCTCCTTAAATTTTTATAAAACTTCTACTGGTAATTTTTTTATTATAATATCATTGTAGAACATTTTTTTAGGTGATTTGATCTCAGAGGAGGGAATCGAGAGGAGTTGAGATGAAAAATATCAACTATTGGGTAGACTATGGCATGGATATTAGAGATGCATCCTAGTATAGGTCACTGTAGTGTGGAGCCAAATCTTATGGCATAGGGTACTGGGAGAGGATTTTCATGGCTACTTCAAATTTTGGCATAGCTTTTTCATGGAGTGTTGTTGTGTCGTAAGCCCTACATTGGTAGTTGAAAATTGTGTTGTGGAGATAATGGTTGCAATGTAAGGGTCTAGAGGTTGGTTTTGGTCAGTTATTCCAAATCCAATACACCTACTATGTAGATTTAGGTTTCGGTATAGCTTATACCTTAAAAGGGAATGTTTGTGGCATGGTTTCCTCAACTATAGTGTGGTTTACCCATAGGTAAATAAGATCTATTTTTTTGACCTCAACATGTATCTAAAATGTGCTTGACCAAGGGAGGTTTCACCATAGTTCCTTGGGTTATATCATAGTGTACCCTATGTCTAGCGGTTTTATGAAATATCCCAGTGGGTTGCACCATGGTCCTCTTTTAAACATCTTGTCACTAAATACCCCTTGTCCCATCTGAACTCCTTTTGATCTAACCCTTCCCTCTTAACCCTTAGGTTCCCTTGAGAGATTTTTTAAGGCTCTTGGACCTCCTTTTTATTGGATTCAACCCCCGCATTATAGGGATAAATTTGTGGTGATTTAAGCCTTTAAATCTTGGTGTTATGGGCCTAGATTTTAAATGGAATAGAGAAGGAACTGAACACTACCTTGGACCTCGTGAGTTTTCCTTCATCTTCTTCATTTTTAGGTAGTTATTCTAGAACTTATTTCTTTTATCTATTTAATTTATTCTAGTATGTGAAATATGTGTGATCACATAGGCATTCAATGTGCACAACCTAAATAATTTAATTATCCTATGTTTTAGGAGTTTCACATGTATAGACCTCTCAAAGGATCTTATTGGTTCCTTTGGTGTTGATAACAAGACATGAGGCCACAAGACTGGTGTTCCAGCCCTTGAACTTTCTTGAGAATTAATTAGATTGAACTTTATTCCCTATTAATGTTTGGATTTGGTTGACTGTTGGAGTAATATTATGAATTGGCATAACTTTTTAAATTGGTGTGTATGCTTCATATGAGATCACACAAAGAATTTCTTGGTTAACTAGTAATGTTAATGAACTTTTGGGTTTAAATGATAAATAGAATATGATTTGATGTAATTATGATAATAATTAGGATCTCATCATTATGGAGTGTGAATGGATAGATAAATAGTTATTTGATGATTTGAGCATTTGGATTGTGATAATATGTGTTATGCTTTAATGCTTATAGGGATTGTCCCGGTTATGGTGTAATGCTTATAGGGCTTAGCCTGGTTATGTTGAAATGCTTATAGGGATATGCCCAGTTCACCTGCACTTTATTTTAAAGTATATACCCTATGAGGGTTATGTTTATGGTTGGAATGGTTTCGTAACATGATCAAAGATATCCATCATTGTGTTGAATTGGGTTTGGCTGACCTCGAGTGTCAACTCGGAGCTCGAGGGTCGGTGGATTTATTTCACGTGCACTATTATTTGATTAAATTAATACCTTGTTTATCTCTTTATTAAATGAACTATATATATCATACTGGATTTGTTTAGAAAAGGTTTTGTTGACCTACTGAGTTATACTCACACCCTGGATGGGCCACTATTTGGTACCTGGAAAGATTTCATGGATGCGAGTTTAAATAAGGGAAAAGGGCCATGTTGTTGATTATTGCATATTTGATGGGTTGGATCTTAGAGATGGGACCGATGTAGGCTTTGATACTAGGATCTCAGAATATTTATTTGAGTCTTTTAGTCTTTTTTATGTATGAATTTCAGCGCAACATTTAGTTCCATTTTATCCTAACATCACATGGTTTATTGTTATTTGGATTATTTGATTCGTCTCCTCATTCTTCCATTGCTATCTGTTGATCATTCGTATGGTTTCTGTTATTTTTATCTACTCTATTATTATTTTC
The DNA here is from genome assembly GCA_963277665.1 of Viscum album. Taxonomy (NCBI): domain Eukaryota; kingdom Viridiplantae; phylum Streptophyta; class Magnoliopsida; order Santalales; family Viscaceae; genus Viscum; species Viscum album. The sequence goes on from OY728132.1 coordinate 696,865,651, forward strand.
CCATTGTATTTATACTCTATTATAGGGGGTATAGTGTCCTCACTATATTACTTACACATCTACACTTAGTCAGCAGCCTCTATCATATGGGGAGGCGTGTCTGAAGTCGCATAGCCAACCCGACTCGGTCACTTGAGAGAGCACTGGTTTGGGGACATTACAAGAATAGTATTATTCTAGTTTATGTGAAATCCATTTTATCTTTATTCATTAATATATTCAGAGTATTTTATTCATAATTATTCTATTTTTAGAACATTTATTCCCTTGTTTGCATCCCAAGTCGGTTTTGTCTTCTTTTATCACTTTATTCTGCATTTTTTGGTAGTTTGTTCCTATAAAAAATGAATTGTGCTTAGTTGGTTTGTACTAGTACTCATCTTCACTATGACCACTTTTTTTCAGTTCTTGTATAAATTGTTAAGAAAAACAACTCTGTTCTTGTAGGGAATATTCTGCTTCTTCTGTGAAGTAATCTTTTTTCCAATAGATTTCATATTTACTTCAACTCCACTACACCTAAATTTAGGCCTTATGATATATTTATAGATTAACCTATTATTCCAACATTTAATGAACTTATGAAAAAACCACTAACATCACCAACAATAGATTTTGAACCTTCTTCTTTATCCATGAGATTTAATCTCACAAGATTTTAACACATGTTGCTTTTGGAGAGGAGTGACATTCTTTTGATATTGCATTAGGTAGCTAATCTTCTTAGACATGACTATATCCACATTTAAGGAGGTGGCGGATATCTATGAAATTTTATCCACCTAAATTTGTCTAGATTTTAAATTTAATCCTAAATTTTCTATCAAAAAATAATCAATATAAACAAATTTATCTAGAGCATGATTTGCCTTTTTTCATGATCTTTTAAAGGATACTTCACTAGAAGATCCCATGCTATTATTATAACTTATAGGAGTATTTTTATAAGTAATAATAATTTTATAAACTTTCATGTAATCACTTATTATTTTAGTAAATTGTGAATATTTTTCATGGGTGTTTTCCATATTTCCCATTTTCACATCCAACTCAATACATTTCATATTAATCATGTACCTTTAATCTTCAAATTTTTCACCCTTTATTCACATTCCCTTTTTAGAATTTTAATTTGATCTTTATGAAGATTAATTGAATCCTGTAAATTATTATAAATCTCTTTTGTTTTCTTTGTTTTAAATTCAATTTGAGAATCTTTGATAGTCATAGAGACTTTGTGTAGTTTTTAAAATTCATCGATTATTTCTGTAAAAAAAATTATAAAATACAAATTTCTAAAAAACAACTATTTTAAATTATTCATCAACTAGAGAAAATATTTCATTACAAAGTAAGATATATTGTTCTTTGGCTTCAATAATTTTTGTAAGAGTGTTACATTTTCTTAACTCTTTAACCAATGCATCTCCCATTGCATCATCTTCGAAAACTGACTATGATTTTTCATCATATAGTCCCTTGATAAATGAAAATATATGTGTGAAACCACAAATAGTAACTTTATTCAAATAATCATTGTAATTAGAATAAAAATTACTTAGTGATTCATCAAACACATCTTCATAACATATTAAACTTGATTCATTAGAGTAATTATTCTCAATAGATTTATATAAACAACCACTTTGGATACCTTCAAGTATTGGTAGTTCTTCCTTCATTTTTGAACTCTTTATCAACTTCTTGACCTCTCTTTTCTTCCCATTTTTCATTATTTCGACCAAAACCTCTATTTTATATTGAACAATAATGAAAACTAAATTTTACATTTTAGGATCTTCTAAAATATCTTTAAATATGTATTTTACATCAATATTAATAAAAATCACTAAGATGAAAAAATAAATCCAACTATAGATAAAGTGGTTTGTTCTGATACTAGTTGAGGTCCCCATGAATGAGTGTATTCACCTTAGAGAGATGGTGAATCAGGTTTGAACAAAAAAATAAAATCCTAATTAATCTTATATAATTCTACCCTCTTTGGTATTTGAACCTTTTTTTAGTTAAAATAATGGATCCATTTTTTATTGAACCCAATACACAACACCAACATGCAATGAAAAGTGTAAAGTAAAGAGAAACAAATAGTGCTTTTATAAGGTCCATCCCTAATGAGGAAAACCTACTCCTTTCTATTCTTGACTCCCACCAAGACACAAATTATCACTATTATATTTTAGTGATTACAAGTTCTCAATAAATTATAACATTATGGTTGGAGAGGTATCATCCACTTCCCAAGAACAGGTATCATTCACTTCCCATAAGTTATCTCATGAAAGCTTCTTCAGTTTCTAGACTGGAAAGATGATGTTTTTTATACTAGAACCACCTATCTCCCTAATACTTGTTTATATTACTTTTGAATATGATGAAAAATACATTATAGGATGACTCTACATCAAATGATCTGGTCTTATTCCTAAACAGAGTCTTCGACTTCCTGTAAATGATCTACTAATAATATGCAACCTAGTCTCTATAAATAGCCTTACTCCCAGATCTTGTTTAGAATCTAATCATAGGATTCTATCACACTTGAGCTCATATGATCTTCAATAATCCAGTATCTCCTCAATATGAAATTCTTGAAATAGAATATAATTAATAGTAGTGTGTGTTGATCTCTCCTCTCTTAATTATCAATCGACTTCTACAATACATAGATATCATAAGATAGGTTGTACAGACTACTCCGCTTTTTTTATTCTCTTATTTTTCTTTTTTCTTCGATGAACTAAATATGATCAATAGAATCATATTTTCTTCTTCCTTTTCTTAGATACCCATATGGTTCTTCTCCTTTGGAATTGTATCGAGTTATTCCCTTCTCGGTATTAGAGAGATATTTTTTATTTCATATTATCACTAATTATATTCACTCAGAATCACAAAAATATAATTTTTATATTTTGAATATTGAAATCACTTTAATATTGGAACCAAAATCACTGAATATTTTCCTCAACATCATCATGTGGGTGTGCTTCTACAATCAATAAATATTCTTGTCTCCATTAAAATTCATGAAACACCATTTTCTAATTTCTTTCTCATTTAAACTCACTTAATACCAACCCAATAAATATTTATTTAATTTATTCAAAAATATCAGGATTATCTTTCTCAAAATATCCCACAAAATTTTCATGTAAACAATCTCCCCATCTATATGAAATTAATTCAAGAATAAAACTATTGCGGCATGGATCTTTTCTTCAGAAAGTGAGTGTATCTAAAATACTAGTATTGACATCAAATTTAATCACAAATTATGATATTTCATCTCAAATTAATATTATTTTTATTTGTGTGTATATACTCTTCTCAATAATTCAACTGGAATCAAAAATCTCATTTTTGATGTTTAGATCAATGAAGTAAAACACTAGCATCGCGTGATTTCAGTTTCTATATTTCCTTCATCTTTAATCATCAATATTGATTTAAAAATTTACATATTTGAAAATCCTATATTAATAGTATTGTAATATCTCCATTCTCTTTTCATTTAATCATGTATTAATCAAGTATTGAATCATGGATTCAAAAATCATGATGATATTTTGATCTTGAATAACAACTACAACATCATTTGATATGTTTTTCTCAGAATATTTATTATGGATTCCTAAATCTTCAAAAATATATATTTTCCTCTAAGTATAAAATATTAGGAAGATGTATAACATATTATATATTAGCAGTGTGAGAAAAAAACATCGTACGTTATGCATGATATGTTTCCTTTTTCCGTATTTTCAGTTTCTAGCCAGAACATCTCATGTATTAACAGTACAATACTTTGATGACTCATTTGTGAGATGATAGAATTTTCCAATTTTATTCCTTGGATCTTGAAACATCTTATGTATAATAATCTTACTTATTATTTTCTTTATTTATTTTCCTCTTCAGCTCACAGGATATACATCATACGTAAGATGATAGACTTTGTCACATTTACACTTTTTATGGAATATGATATTACTTATCAAATGAACATCATATGTATCAACCAAATATTATATTTATTCTTTTTCTTTGTGAAAATATCATCACTTATCTAGAGAACCATATTAAGTATGCACTAAAAATCATATGTATCATCTTCTTTTACGAATTTTACTATTATGAGGACACTACAACATATTACGTATGAATTAAAATAATTCAATAATTCTTTAAAATAAACTCAAAAACACTTAAATCATATTAAGTCATTAAAAAACACTTCAATTCATCTCAAATGACTTTAATTGAATCTATAAAATATAGAAACATTTCCCAAGATCTTCAAACTGACTGAAAATTAATTTTTTATTATCAAAACATTTTTTAGGAAAAGTGAGAAACCATGAAATCTAACATCATACTTAGCAATCAAAACAGAAAACTCAAAACTAACATAGGATCAGATCCTCCCCAACATTTTCACCATATTGAAGTCTTCAACAAAGTAGGACCCTTCGGCAAGTGTAGAAGTGCATGGGCATAAAACCGATGGAAAATCCATACCCTCTCAGTGACCAAATTCGAAAGGCAAGCTCCAGTGAAGACTTCGTGCTTTGGTCCCCATCTGGAGCTAATCTACGTGATGTGATGAGAGCAAGAACCAAACTTTCAGCAAGAAAATCTGCAGAACTGAACCAAACATAGGCACAACATGTACTTTCACAAAAAATAACCAAGCCTAGCTAACCAACTTAGACAGAATCATAAAAGAGTAACTTTAAATTACCAAAATCCACCTACCTAAATAAATTCCATGATAAAGATAAAACCTGAGTTTCTGGTACCTTTATCACCAGATTTTCAAACTCAGAAGCTTGTTGGTCCCAGGACTGGATGTAATCCTCCATATTGATCTTCTTTTTATTGAATCCCCCTGCTAAGATGAGGTCTTTATTTTCAATCCAATAGTATTTCTCCTCATTGAGAGACACTCTTAGGGGCCTCCCCATCATCTTGGATGCTTACTATTCACTTTCATTAATCACCAAGACCTTATCGGTTACTTACTAATTATAACTTAAAATCATATCCAAGGAGTGATCGCCCTGGACCCCTGCTCCCTTATGGCTTGGAGTCTCCCTAGTTATCTTGTTGTTAGAAAACTTTTTTTATGACCAGATCTCCAAAGGTGGGGTAGTGATGAGTAATCCCTCCTCCCCTTCATTCTACTAGCACTCCTTCTATTCTTCAGACCTAATGTTCCATCTGTTGAGTGGTCGGGTTCACCCCCATTGGGTTTTTTCACACAGCCCTCATTCCTTGCATCAGCAATATCAGAATTAGATCGTGCATCAGCCTCTAAGAGACTTTAAAACCTGCTGATCAAGCAGACTGGGGTCTGGGTCGACGAATCTGAACCCCCTGCATCCTTCCCTCTATTAAAACCATATGTGACCTTAACAGATCCCTGATTCTTCTTCCACCCACCACCACTACCCATGTTTGACTCCTCATTTCCCAAGATAGTTGACACCACCTAATCACCACCCATTGTCTATTCTGATACCTCATCTCTCTCATTCCTCTACAATTTCACTTGAACAACTTCATGCTGAAGCAATCCCTTGTCTCTCTTCACACTATGGTTGGAAGGACCTGTGAGGTCTTATCTAAGCCTTCTAAACACCTCAGATACTCATGGGTTCATCTGATGTACCATGGCCTTCCTCCCCACCTCAGAACTAGAATCAATATCCGCCTCTGCATTACAAACCACTGAGGCACTGCTATGTTGATCCTCCACCAACCACAGCAACTGAGGATCTCCACCTCTATCCTCTCGGCCCGATTCCAACTGGTCTGGGCCATCTTTCAAACTTGTCACTAAAGCCTTACCACTAATACTGACCACCATCTTAGGCACAAGCTGGGCATCCTGGTGACCAACACCCATGTCCACCAGCATTGCAGGCCCCCATCAACATACCTCAGGGAAGTGTCCCATCCACCTACAGGAAGAGAAAAAATATGTCCAAGTCTTATATATCACATGTTCTTTACACCTATACTCCTCCCCAATTGTGATCCAAACATACGCAAAGGGGGTTCTAGACACATCCATCTAAACACACACCCATGGATTACTGTATGCAAAAAAGACTCCATACGGCTATCCGAGCATAGATACCTATCGAATAGGTAGTCAAGAATTTTTAAAACCGAAGGATTTTGGGAAGGTAGCGGAAGATTGGGGAAACTGACTCATGTCGCGGAAAAAGAAAGATCACATTTCATGTGAAATTCAAAAGACCATCAAAACAAAAATAACATGAAACCATTTCAACACCATGGAGCCCTCGACCAGGTGCTAATGAGGTCCTCTTGTGATTCAAATCGTATCATGATGTGATGATTGATGAGTAATCCTACTGTAACCCTTTCACAGAGGTCCCATGAATCAAAGACAAATCTATCGAATGAGTCCACCAAAGGCCTTCACTGTTTAAACCGTGCAACCAAGGCGAGCTTCAAGAGCATGGAGATTTCTATAAACTCTGAGGTTAAAATATGAAGGTTTTGGAAACCATCGATGATCTCTGGAACTTTAGGGCTTAGTATAACTTTTGGGAAAGGATGAAGATTTTCATGGTTAGAAAAGGGTCGAAACGGTACCTCTATGTTCCTGATGTCCTTCGAAGATCCCTCCCCCACCGAGGGGGGAGGGACTAGTGTGGAGACTTCCATCGTCACCGAGAGGATGACCCCCAGCCAGAGATTCCCGAGAGTGAATCCCTACTTCATTTTTCAAGATCTTAAAACTGATCCCCAAAGTCTTGATACATTTAAATATCAATTTATATTATTTCAATAAACCTCAATACTTTAATTCCAGCCTCAAATCTCAATCACTCCAACCTTCATCTAAGTGATAGTCAATACTAAACACATCAATCATCTTTATTAATAAATCCTTGAATGGTTTCTCTAAATTCCATATAACTTTTAACTCTTTAATCATTACTCAATAAAGCTATTAAAATATCTAAATTCTCCAACTTCATTCCAGAAATATTGTAGTTAGTGTCATCTTCTTATAATTATCACTTGTCATATTTTTATACAAATTAGCTCTCAAATCATTAGGTATATATAGATTCTACCTAGAATCTATCCAACCATGTATTCCAAGATACCAATTTCACTCTTCTCCACCCATTAGTATATGGTAAACCTCTTCATATTATTTGGGATCTTATTCCATCACTCGAGTTTAACATACAATGACCATACATTAAATTTTATTCACACAACTATATTGACAACAAATATGAAATCAACTCCATAAATCCATTTGGGTTCTTTATATGTATATTCATGTGTGTGTGTGTACATCACACTATAGGAGGGGAAATATATATATCTAAATAATCTCTTTGGAGATAAAATAACCATATCTACATCATCTCATAAGAAGGAAAATAAACATATCTATATCCTCTCTTGAGAGGAAAAATAACCATATATACATGTACATGTTATAATAATGAACCTCTTTCATGGATCAAAGAACCTAAATAAACAATTTACAACAATATTTATGCTTTGTTTACTTTTTTTGGAGAATTATCACAATATATAATTTATTTATGGTTCTAGAGGTTACAAAGAAGAGAAAAAACTCACACACACATAAGACAATAAGGACATGCCATGTATCCCTCCAAAGGTTGACCCACTCCAAATATGACTAGTCACGATTTTTAATCTTCCTAAGGTCCAACATTTGATAGTCCAAAGACCATGTGGCATGCAGACCCAATATCGTGGCTAAAAGGCTCATTTTTTATGAATATTACTACTAATTCAATAATCTATCTATGATAGTACTTGTTGTTGCTACATTAGTTTCTATAGTACCTATACCACTATAATGTTATAGTCCCTACCACAACACTCTCAGACAATTTCTCATAAATGAGAGTTATCAGGGGTGAACCCCTGATCTTGTGGATGTGGAGTAGCAACCCATTGTTATACTTTTATTCAAAAATAATATTAATAGAATAAAATATCTTGATTGGTCAAATATTTTTTGTTTAGATTGATGAGGTGGAATTTTTTTGTGAATTACACATTGGAAATGTGGGTAGAATTCCCAATGATCCTCTCTTATAAAAAAGGGCTTTAAAAATTGGGCTTTTTAATAAAAAATATATTTTTTTCCTAAATGATTTAAAATTATTTTTAAGATATATATTTAGTAAAAATGTTTTCTTATATATATATATATAACAAAAAATAAATAAAATAAAATATTTTATAAAAATGGTTAATAACATGATTAGTCGTAATAGTTGGATTTCAAATTTTAAAAATCTGAATGGATGTATACCACAAAGGGTTGTCTCATCTCGGTCAAACCAAGGTGTTCTTTGACTAAAACTGTGAGATCAAATAGGTGTGATTTACATCAATTGTGATATATAAATAAGTGATGATAAGATCACTTATAATTTAATTCTTCTTCAATCCAATAAATTCTACAGATATTTTTCCCAACATCAGTGTTGCAGGGTTTTTAAAAATTAGTGTTCAGTTTCCTCTAAATCTTGGTGAAATCCTAGAATGAAACTTCCAATGAGAACCCTACACCAACAAGGTGGGGTGGATAAAACCCTTTTGGATAGTGAATTAAATTCACACATAGAGATTCAATCAATCTTATTCATTTTCCTACTTATTTTCCAACAATTAAAAGGGTTTTTACCCAAGGAAGAACCTAGAATATGGATTCTAAATCCCTCAATGTGATGAATCAAGACATGGTCAAACTTGACCATTTCAATGGAAAAAACTTCTCTTGGTGGAAAGCTAAGATGGAGTCTCTTCTTATGTTGTTGAATATTTTTAACATTCTGTAATTGAATCTTCCTCCCATTCCCAATAATCCTAATCTAAATATTGATGGAACACCTATTGATGTGACTAAATTTGAACACATTTGGGAGATGAGGAAGAAACATGAATATGATCAATTTTTGTGTCGAGGACATATTCTTAACACATTATAAAATAATATTTATGACTATTTTTTCCAAATTAAGTATGATCAAGATATATTGGATGAAATCGAGTTCAAGTACAAATCCATTGAAGAAGGTTACAATAAATTTATTATTGAAAAATGTCTAAACTTAAATATGGTTGATAAAAAAATAGATTTGGATCAAGTTCATGAGCTAAAAGTTATATAAAATAAAATTATTTCCCTAGAGATTAATATACCAAAAAAAATTCAAGTTGGTGGAATTATTGCTAAATTTTCACCTATGTGGAAATATTTTGGTAAATCACTTATTAAAAAGAGTGATGATATTTACTTGTAAAAATTTCAAAATATTCTTTTCATTGAAGAAGAATCCATGTTTAGAGATGTGGATATGGATTCTCAATTTCATACCAATATTAATATCATTGAGGTAAAGGTACAACCAAACTCTTCCTTACATGTCAAAAAGAAAATTAAACAATTCATGAAGAAAGGAAATCCTTCCAAGAATAAAGTAGAATGTTTTGTCTATCAAAAACCAAGTCATTTTTAAAGGGAATTTCATTATCGAAATAAATTTGATAAAACTACGTAAAATAGGCTGACTGAAGAGAATCTAGTCACAATGATATCCGAAGTCAATATGACTTCGATAAAGATGTAATGGTGGCTTGATTTTAAGAATCCAAGTGGTTTTTTAAGGTTGAAATTATTGTCAATTACTTAAGAAGTTGAAAATTCAATGAGTGCTAATGTGATGATTCTAGAGCGAGTTTGTAGTTCAAAGGTTGACATAATGTTTACAACATTAATATTTAAAGATTTTGAATTTATGATTAAATTACAAAAATGAGATTAATTGTGGTTTAACAGTATGTTGGATTTGGAATTTTTATTGGTATTATTATTTTTTAGAAGGATTTAATTTTAGATTATTTTAAATAAAGTTGGTCCTTACTCAAAAATAAATCCAGAACACACAAGCTAGCCCTATATAGATTGACATCTTGCCTTATGTGGGACCCCAGAGGATCATCCATGGGTGAGGGATCAAGATTGGCCCAACTAGACAGCATGGTGGGTGGATGAGCATGCCCGCATGAGGGCATAGAGGTTGCATGGAGACATCGTGTGAAGTGGAATGGAGAATAGGGAGCACCTGGCATTGATTGGTGCCAAGAAAGGAGTATCATACCAGTAACCAATTCAGGACCACTACCTACACACCTTATATTATAAAGGATTGTGAAAATTCCCAACATTTCGATGTGGGATGTGTTACTGTAGTTCCAAAAAAACACCTACCATCCAATTAGATTGATATATTTTTATAAGACATCCAATTAATTTTTTTATGACATTCGATCTTTAACTGTGTTGTCTTCTTCCTTGAATCGTCATAGGAGATCTGTGTATCAGGTGGTCACCTTGTAACATTGTATGAGAGTTCAAATCGAGATTCTAATCATCATTTGAGTATTTTGATGATTCCTTTATGATTGAAATCATGATTCAATTTCATTTTCATAATATTAAGATGAACAAACAGAGGATTTATGGTGTGTAGAAGATTTATTTTTCAATGATGGTGATACTCAAAGTCATGGAACATTATTAGTGTGCACATTTGAGTTAGTTTTTATTTTCCTATAAATATCATCTAAGTGTTGATTCAGTGAAGTTTTGGTTCATAGAATATTTTTCCAAGTGAAACAGAGATGTGGAAACACTCTGGTTCTCATAAGGTAGGAGTTACACACAACTACTAATTGCGTGAAGAAGTTTAAGACCATGATTGTTCGATATGTTCTTAGCATACTCAAATAGATTCACAAAGAAACTTGTTTCCATGAAGCACTCATAATATCACATGTTGTGTCTCCAGGACTTTTTGAAGATTATAGAGAACCTAAGCATAATAATAGTATCTCTTCACTGTTGTGTGAAGATATTGAGGTTCCAAGTGAAAGTGTACACTTACACGGCATCTCATGAAGAATGTCTTGCATGCACCAATCTTATACCCACTCGGGTTTGTGCACAAGAAGGAAGAAGGAATTCATTTGAGTTATATAGCATGAATTAAGAGCTTTCACTCACACTGATTTGTGTGCAAGAATCATAGGAACAGTATGAGATGTTTTGTATACATGGAACATTAGAAGAATATTTGAGGCTATAAGGACCTGAACTTAAACATTACATGATCTATTTAATTAAACTAGAATACACTTATTACATTATCAAAGATCTTTTTTATTTTAGAGTTTTAGTGAATTAGAAAATAAATCATACATATCAACCCACAAGCATACAAAGAGGGTACTACTAAAACAATATCCATTTCTTCCATAATACAAAAGTTTTTAATAAAACATGAAATATTTTCATAAAATATATTCACAACATTCATCTTGTATTCTTATTTTCTCTTACCCATATTTAAACCCTGTGAAAAACATTTTAAAACTTGGGATGATTATAAAAAACTCAGTAAGGGGCATAAAAAGAAGGAAAGAAACCATTAGTCTATGAATACTTATAAACATATGAAATCATTTTCACAATGGCATAATTCACACCCATAAAATATTATATAATTACTTTTAAAAAAATATTTTCATAAAACATAGAAAACATAAATAAAACCATATAGGTAGCTTGGGGAAATACTTACTTAAGATTGTGACCATCATGGATACCATATGATTTGTAACCCTCACAGTTACCTTACAATGTAACCCTCAAGGCTACCTTATGATATAACCCTCATGGTTACCTTATGGTGTAACTATCACAGTTACACTTGGAATAACCCTTATGGTCAACTTCTAACATAAACATACACAATGCATTGGAGGGAGATGTATGTCCCACCCTTCATCCTAAAAAAATCCCAAGAACCAGAACATAATCATAAAGAAAGAATACTTGAATCATAAAAACAATCCTTTTGAATTTTTTAAAAACAGAAATTTAAAATACGTTTTTAAATAAAAATTCACTTAGCACTTATTGACTTTTCATCTTCTTAAGTAATAATGAAAACACATCGTTTATGATAATGGTAAATCAACACATCATAAACAATGTTTTTAATTTTTTAGAATAAGAGGATAAGAGGAGAGGCTTGATGATGGATATTCCATTAAAATAATAATATTACAGTATATATATGATATTGGAGTTATCATGTCACTTTGGACAGGGGATGTGAGGAGAGAATAATAAAACAAAAAGAAATAGGATTTTACCTCTTTAACTCTCCTACTTAAGAACCTTCTTAAGGCACTTGATTTTGGTTTTTTGGTGAGATGATCAGGTCTTGGGAGTGAGGTAGAGGCTTGATAATGAAATTAGGTATAAATTAAACAAGATAAAAGGTTTTGAAGTGTGAGAAGAAGGGTGGTGAGAGGTGGTATTTATAGAGGTGGAGAGGAGTTTTTTTATTATTTTATTCATTAGTTTATTATTTTGGATCAAGACTGTGAATAGTTTAAGAATTATAACTAAATATATTAAAATAATGAAGTAAAATTTGATATTATGGGATTACATCAGTCATACATAATCTATGACTCAATAAATCATGTGTTTGTTAAATACTGTAAATTACTGTATTTTAATATTCACTAAAAATTAAACTATTTTAGAAAAATCCTAAAAATTAACCCCAACCATTTTTCGACATGTATAATTAAAAAATGAGATCCATTTTATGAAAATAATTTTATAAATATGATAAATTTAATTTTTAATTAAAACCATTATTTATTTTAAAAATACCAATTTTAAAATTATAACTAATTTTATAACTCTTTGAAAAATTAATTAAGGTCTTTTAAATTATCCTATAATCATAAGATAGTAAGATATTAATTTATAAATCTATTTTATGAAGATAAAAATTTTTTAAAATCATTATAAAAATTATAAAAATTTAAATAAAAATTTATGGGTCACAAAAATACCAACACTTAATTTATTATTTTCAAAACATTTATTTATTTATTACATGATATAAATATATCATATTTTTACTTATAAGATACATAAATTTTATTTATACTCTAATAGAAGAGTTTACTATTCTATTAGTATAGATTCCTTAATTTATATAAATACCACTTATTTCATTATACATTCACAATGAATTTAACTATTTAATTCTAGAATGAAAAAAAAAATAATTAACTGGGTTGTTACAGAGGTAGTTCTTGAATTGAGAAAAGAGTGTACATAAAAGGAATCTAAGATGGATAGTTTAGTCTTTTAAATTTTTATGTGAATATTGTGATTAAGATCATGCATATAAAATTATATAATCACTTGAATGAGCATTAAGGAAGTATGATTCATTTATGAAAAAGGAGTAAAAGTTGTAGTATGCATGTACATGAAATAATGTGTGCATTAAAGTGTAGCGTTTCATGTTAATTATTGAATAATCCATGAATTTTTGTATACATGCATGATATTTTAATAAATGAACATGCAGTATACACGGCATAGTGAGCAGTAATATTTAATACTGAAGCCGAGGAAATTTTTCTATCATATATTCATAAGAATTTAATAACCGAGTTTTTAGTGCTCAGTGAGGCTAGGTATTCAGTAGAAGAAAGAAAATTTTCCTAAGGAATGTTATACTAAGGAAGCTAACCATGTATAGGTGATCAGTTTTATTTGAGCAAGACCAACACCAGTGAAAAGGTTCTTGAATTGTACATGGTCTAGTTTGATCCAACATGCCCACGTAGGAAGATTATAAGATCATCATATTAGTGGATAAAATCATGTGCGAATCAAGATTGTGAAGTCTTTATTAGGAAACTTAAGTAGTGGAAGTCTCTAGTGGGACTCTGGAAAAGGCTGGTGGGATATTGGTAACACTATGGGATGAAATATTGTTGACACTCCTTTCTGTCACAGAGTCCAAAGATTGACTAAGGAGATTACTTCAAGAAGAGAAGAAGAAATATTCATCAAAAATTACAAAGGCATTAAGGCACGCAGGTATACCTGCGCACCATCCTTGGGCACGTAAGTCACTTACGCGCTAGACATGAGGCACGCAAGTCACTTGCGCGCCCTAAGTGAAATTTATCCCAGACCTCAGGTGGCCTATAAATACCCCCCTGTGGGCCCCCCATTTCGAGGACGGATTTTCCAAAACTCAAAATTACGATCTGGTCTCCCTAGTCTCTTCTTGAAGTCTTCTGAACACTTATAAAGTAATTTCTTACCTAGAATGGAAGATCTAAAGAGGAGAAATAAGGCCTAAGTGTTAGAACCCATCAACACTTGAACGCCTAAGTGTCTAGCTATAGCAAACCGGCCTTTTCTTACATTACTATTACATCATTTTAAAGATAAAAAACATAATAGTATTACACATAAAGGATCTAAAGGTTTAGTGTCTTGGGAAAACTAGGACCATCTATAACAATTACAACATCAAGCATAAACATTTATTTAATTTCTTCTTCTCTAGATTCTTATTAGCACTTATCCTCTCCTTAATACATGTAGCCACCTGAGGATATACATAAAAAGGGGTGATATAGAAGCCCAGTAAGAGGATAGATAAGAACAATATAGCATAGGGTGATCATAATCATAACATGGGAAAAATATCATGAACATGAGAGGAATCATAAATATAAGACTTGAAATGTGGCAATGCATAAAAATGAAACATCATGTCTTAATGGTTAACTACCACACATACTTGTGAACCAAGATAGAATCTTGTTCACACATAATTTTACATTTACTCATTAGATTCATCACTTTACCCAATGCATTGGAGCGCTGTATAATTCCGGGTGCACCCGTCACATTTAATCATTCATATTGCGCTATATAATTCCGGGCACACCCGTCACATCATAACATTATCATTTATCATTCATGACATAATGAACATATAGCATAAATGAACATAACTAACCCATGAATAGGAATTTTTTTCATCTCATATTAACACATTTATAAACTTTGGGTTCCCAAAAGAAAGAGGGAATGACATGCATGTTACAAGAACCATCCACTTTGAGTGAGAAGTAAAAGGGGTGTTCTTAAAAGAGGAGTTCTTTTGGAAAACATTTTGTTTGACATAAAAACCAGTGAAAAACATGTATATCCCAAAAAAGTAAATAAAATTATGAAAAAATGATCTTTAAGGAGTAACCATATCAAAAATGGAGTGAAAGAGGGAGAAACCGAAGGAAGAAAATTGGGTTCGAGATTTCCCCTTACCTTGTACCCGAATGCTTCCTTCTCTTTAATGTCATGTATAATGACATCATATTCATTAATTAGAAATCCAGAACCTTGTGTACATTAATATGGTTCATTATGGTTTCATTAAGTGAATTTATGTGCCTTTGTATGAGTTATATCATTTAAAAACATTATGTGGGAATGTTTGTTTTTATGGTTTTCTTGAGTGGTTCACTTGTATTCTTAAATTGAAGTTTTGGTAGAACATGAGTAAACATACAGAAATTATATTACATGTTATTAATGATATTACATGAGTTTTAATGATCTTATAATGAATTATTTTAGATACATTTGGATTAATCATTAGATAATAATTAAATGATGGTTATTTGGGTCAATTTGGGCGGTTTTTGGATCACAATGAACTTGTTTTAACTTATCACTTAGTAATATGACCATAGGTTATTTACAGAACTTTAAATAGAACATAATACATATAACATATTCTGTTTCAATTATAAAAATAGTTTTATGACCAGATATGAAGTTATAAATGGAATAAGACAGCATGTCGTTCTTGAAGGTGATAAATTAACACCTCACGAACAACGTTCTCTTTAATAAAATAAAAGGAAGAGGGAAAGGGGGTTGGATGATATAATATCTCATTAGAATCATAAAATTACATTATATTTATAATAATAGAGTTAAAATACAATTTGGATGAAGATAGGTGGGGAGAGATCAAGAAATGAACTTGAACTTGAAAGGAAATTAAAGGAGAAGAGGGAGAGAAATTACCTCTTGAATCCTTCTCTTGAGAACCTCCTTAAGGGCCTAAGCTTGGTATTTTGATAAGACCAGAATCTCTTGGACGTGGGGGAGGGGATAGGGAATGTTTTAGGCTATAGTTTAGAGAAGGCATGGAGCTTGAGAGGTGTGAGGAAATGAGGGTGTGAAGGGTGGCTTTTATAGTGGAGGGGAGAGGGGTTTCCTTAATATAAAATTCATTAGTTTATTAATTTCCCCCAAAGACAAGGAATAGTGAGTCTTGAATGACCAATAATAGTAATTTTATCATGTTATCCAGAAACAAGTGGGATTACATCATCATAGAATCATCGATGACTCAATTAATCCATTATTTAGCATTTATTGTAAATTATCGGATTCTACTATTCATCAAAAATTCAAGTATCTCAGAAAAATCCCAAAAATTTACCCCAGCCATTTTTTTACGTGTAGAATCCAAAAATGAATTCCATTTTTCAAAAATAATTTTCTAAAAATTATTAATTTAATATTTAATTAAAATCATAATTTACTTAAAAAACAGTTTTTAAGATTAAAACTGATTTTATAGTGCTTTCAAAAATTACGTAGGGTCTTATAAAATTATCTAAAAACTATAAGACATTGATTTGATAAATAATGAATACATTTTAATAAAATAAATTTTCCTTTAAATTAATTAATTATTTATAATTAATTATTTATGACTTACAAAATTATAAAACGTTTACTAAGGTCAAATTGTCACTTTTTAAGATGTATAAATTTTATTTAATTATTAATGGGTAAGGTTACTCTTATTTTGGATGGTTTAATATTCATAATGGTCATATTACTATTCATAAGGGTATGTTACTATTCATAAGGGTAGTTCACTATTCACCAAAAATTATTTTTGTTTCATTAGACTCCAAAAATCATCTTGAACACGGCTGTGTATGTCAGATTTTCAAAATTCCAAACACAGAAGTGAAAAACTTATGTTTAAAGTCTCTTATCACTTAGTAGTTAATTATTTTGTGATTTCATGTTATTTTATGACATAAATATAAGAAGGTAATTTCCATTTAAAAACTTTGGGTAGTTACATTCTTCCCCCCTTAAGAAATTTCGCCCCCGAAATTTCACTTTACACAAACAGGTGAGGGTGTTTCTTCTTCATTGCCTCTTTTTGTTCCCAAGTTGCTACCCCAAACTTAT
This sequence comes from Viscum album, assembly GCA_963277665.1. Lineage (NCBI taxonomy): Eukaryota > Viridiplantae > Streptophyta > Magnoliopsida > Santalales > Viscaceae > Viscum > Viscum album. The sequence goes on from OY728132.1 coordinate 696,882,899, forward strand.
GGTTCCTCCACAACACTTTGACAATATGGGTTGTCTTGTTGCGTAGAACCTTATCTCTCTGATCTATAATCTTTACTGGCTTCTCCTCATAGGAGAGACCATCTTCCAACTACACCACCTCTGAGTTTAGTACATGTGAGGGGTCTGGTATGTACTTCCTCAGTAGTGATACATGAAACACATCATGAACTTGATCCATATTCGGTGGAAGTGCAAGACGATAGGCCAAGGCTCCTATGCGGTCAAGGATCTCAAAGGGGCCAATATACCTTGGGCTTAGCTTCCCTTTCTTCCCGAATCGCATGACTCTCTTCCATAGAGATATTTGAAGGAAGACTTTATCTCCAACGTTGAACTCCAAGTCCCTTCGATGGTTGTCAACATAGCTCTTTTTCCAACTTTGATCAGTTTTGATGTGTTTCTGGATGACTTAAACCTTCTCTATCATCTCTTGAACAAGATCGGGCCCAGGTAGCTTTCTTTCTCTAACTTCATCCCAACAGGTTGGAGTTCTACATCACTTCCCATAAAGAGCTTCATACGGAGCCATATGAATACTCAAGTGGAAGCTATTGTTTTATGAGAACTCAACCAATGGGAGATGCTGATCCCAACCACCTTTTAATTAAAGAGAGCATGCTCTTAGCATATCTTCAAGCATCTGAATAGTCCTTTCAGACTGATCATCAGTTTGGGGGTGATAGGTCGTGCTAAAATTTAATTCAGTACTCAAAGAATGTTGAAGGCTCCTCTAGAACTTAGATGTAAACCTTGGATCATGGTCAGAGACAATTGAGAGTGGAACCCCATACAATCTCATCACTTCCTTCACATATATCTTTGCAAGTTGATCAAGCAAGATATCTTCCCGAATAGCGATAAAATGGGCAGTCTTGGTGAGTCGTTCAACCACAACCCATATCGCATTATTTCCCTTTGACGTCTTTGGGAGACCCATGACAAAGTCCATAGTAACGTTTTACCTTTCCCACATGGGTATAGGCAATGGCTGCATCATACCCTTGGACTTTTGTCTCTCAACTTTAACTTGATGACATACCAAGCACCTTGATATATATTTTGCAATCTTCTTATTCATATTATCCCACCAGAAGTGTTCTCAGAGATCACGATACATCTTGGTACTCCCAGGATGGATAGAGAATGTTGTGCTATGTGCATTGTCCAATAGATCCTTCTTTATCCCGGGTGATGAAGCCAAAAAAAGTTGCATTCCAAACCGAATCACACCATCATCATCGATATGGAACTCTTGCAGCTTCCCTTCCTTTACTGCATTCACCCTCTTTTGTATCTCCACGTCATCCCTTTGTGTTTCCTTAATCTTCTCTTGGATGGATGGTTATGCAATCATTTGGGCAAGATAGGATGTATCCCCTGCCCTTATGATTTCCAAATCCATTCTTTGCATATCCAAGAAGATAGGGTCTTTCTCAATCCACTACATGGATAGAGTAGTAGGTTCTTTTCTACTTAGAGCATCAACTACCTTGTTTGCCTTTCCAGGATGATAGTGAATAGAGAAATAATAATCCTTGATTAGCTCTATCCATCTCCTTTGACGCATGTTGAGCTCCTTTTGTGTGAATATATACTTTAGGCTCTTGTGGTCAATGTATATGTCACACGTCTCTCCATAAAGGTAGTGCCACCAGATTTTCAAGGAAAAAATCACGGCTTCCAGCTCTAGATCATGTGTCAGGTAGTTCTGCTCATGGATCTTCAAATGTCATGAGGCGTAGGCTATCACATTATCATTTTTCATGAGTACACAACCCAATCCTTTCTTTGAAGCATCACTGTATATCACAAAACTTTCTCCACTTTTTGGTAGTGTGAGTATAGGTGTAGTGATCAGCCTTCTATTTAGCTCCTTGAAGCTTCCCTCACATTCTTTTATCTAGACATACTTTACCCCTTTTCTTATTAACTTAGTTAGCGGGCTTGACAATCGTGATAGGTTTCTCACAAAATGTCGGTAGTACCCAGTTAATCCAAGAAAAATACAGATTTCTGTGACACTAGAGGGCCTGTTCCATTCCTCAATCACCTTTGTCTTTGAAGGATCCACAGAAATTCCCTCACTTGTGATCACATGTCCCAAGAACGTGACTTGATTCATCCAAAAGTCACACTTGCTGAACTTGGCATACAACTTCTCCTTTCTTAATGTCGCCAACACAATTCTTAGATGTTCTTCATATTCCTCCTTGCTTTTGGAGTATATGAGAATGTCATCGATAAACACTACCACAAATTTGTCGAGGTAATGTCTAAAGACTCTATTCATCAAATCCATGAAGATTGCAGGGGCATTAGTAAGTCCAAAGGGCATCACCAAAAACTCATAGTGTCCATACCTTGTTCGGAAGGTAGTCTTCAGAATATCTTCCTTCTTAACCTTTACCTGATGATATCCAGAACAAATATCCACCTTTGGGAAGTATTGACCTCCTCTTAACTGGTCAAACAAGTCATCAATCCTTGTGAGAAGATACTTGTTCTTTATGGTGATCTTGTTGAGTTCCCAATAATCGATACGCAACCGCATTGTTCCATCCTTCTTCTTCACAAAGAGAACTGGTGCACCCCAAGGCGATACACTAGGGCATATGAACCCTTTGTCCAAATGATCTTTTAGCTACTTCTTTAACTCCTCCAGTTCGATAGCATCCATCCTATAGGGGTACTTTGAGATAGGAGTAGCTCCGGGTATGAGTTCAATTGAGAACTCTACCTCATGATCTGTGGGAATTTTGGGTAACTCTTTGGGAAATACATCGTCGTATTCCCTCACGATGGGAATTTCCTCAAGGTTGGAACTTTCCTTCAACTTAACCATTTGGGTGAGGTATGCTTCTTCATAGGGAATCAACACCCACACCATTGAAGGATTTTTCAAAGGAGATTCATGATCTTACTTGTATTTTTAGAGGAGCATGGGATGGTTTGAAATATGAAAAGATATTTCCTTTTCCCGACAGTTGATATGTGCTCTATATAACGAGATCCAATCTATTCCCATTATAGCGTCAAATTCCACCAAGGGAATTATTATGAGATTTGCTGAAATAATCTTCCCACATACGCCAATGGGAGAAGAGTCAAACACTTGGGTTGAAATGATTGCACCACTTGGTGTTTTTACAGATATATCTACTTCAATGTTTCGAGGATTTGATTCTATAGTTCTAGAAAACTTGCAAGATATAAAGGAATGCGTAGAACTAGAATAAAATAAGAATTTTTCCATTCTTGAGTGAATAGAAAGTGTACCTTGTACGACTTCATTATAATGTTCCACCTCTACAGTAGTGATGGAATAAGCCTTCCCTTTTTCCTTTGGATTTGGTGGCTGCTGACACTGATTTCCCTTGAGAACTCGTGGTTTAGTGCACTGGTTTTTATAGTGCCCTAGCTCCTTACAATTGTAGCATTGGACCATGAGTGGTTCTCTCCTTTAATTGGCTACATTCTCCTTCCTTTTTGTGTCTTTTAGGCACTCTTGAGCATGGTGTCCTTCTTTCCCACACTTGAAGCATTTCCCCATCCCTTTGAGGCAGTTCCCATGGTGTAACTTCCCACATTTTTGGCATGTGGGTTGTTGATTTTTCCTCCCGCCTTTATCATTAGATAAACCAGCTTGAAACTCTATCTTTATTTTCTTATCACTATAGCCATGGGACTATTCTCAAAACTCCATCTCCACTTTGAGAGCACACCAAACAACTTCTTCATAACTCCCAAAGTCTCTAATTGCAAGAGCCTTTCATAGGTGTGGTTTTAATCCACTAAAGAATCTATCAATTTTTCTATCATTGTTGATAACAAAACTCGAAGCATACCTTGCGAGCCTTGTGAAATTTTCTTCATAGGTTGTGACAGATTATCCTACTTTTTTATTGAGCTCTATAAATTCTCTCTCTATCTTCATGCGAAGAGTTTGTGGGAAATACTTATTAAGAAACATTATCTTAAAGTCTTCACATTCCATCTTTTCAATTTCCTCCCTTGGCTTGGTGTTCTTAATCAAATCCCACCATTGATCAGCTTCTCCATCTAGATGATAAACAGCTAAAGTAACCTTCTTTGTCTTAGAAAATTGAAGCATAGAAAAGATCTTCTCCATGGAGTTGACCCACTGTTCCTCAACTAGTGGATCAGAAGATCCACAAAACGTTGGTGGTCGTTGCCGTATAAAACATTCGATAGCCAGTTTCTCCCCCTTTGGTGAAGCAGGACGTTCCCCATTATTATGGTTATTATTCATAACCTGAGATAATTGGGTAAGAATCACCATGATGTTTTGAACTCCACCTCCCAAATCATTGGGGATGTCGTTCGGGCAATTGTTGCATTGGCCCTTGCATGAGTTGTTGGCCTGATTTCTCCTGGTTCCCACCATTTTCTAAAATAGAAAAGGTTAGAACAAAACATAAGTAAAAAAGTCATGAATAACTTATTCATTTAAACAATTTATACCAAAAACATAACATATGGGATCCCTAGGTAAATATTCTTGTGTGCATATTTTTACTTAGTCTCATGTTGTAGGTTTTCCCTAGGGTTCACTAATCCTAATTCCCAAATTAACTAAACCTCCCTCTGATACCAACTATAGCGACCCGGCCTTTTCTTACATTACTATTACATCATTTTAAAGATAAATAACATAATAGTATTACACATAGAGGATTCAATGGTTTAGTGTATTGGTAAAACTAGGACCATCCATAACAATTACAACATCAAGAATAAACATTTATTTAATTTCTTCTTCTCTAGATTCTTATTGGAACTTTTCCTCTCCTTAATACATGTAGCCACCTGAGGATATACATCAAAAGGGGTGAGATAGAAGCCCAGTAAGAGGATATATAAGAACAATATAGAATGGGGGGATCATAATAATAATATGGGAAAAATATCATGAACATGAGAGGAATCATAAATATAAGACTTGAAATGTGGCAATGCATAAAAATGAAACATCATGTCTCAGTGGTTAACTACCACACATACTTCTGAACCAAGCTAGAATCTTTTTCACACATAATTTCACATTTACTCATGAGATTAATCACTTTACCCAATGCATTGGAGCGTTGTATAATTTCAGGCGCACCCATCACATTTAATCATTCATGTTGCGCTATATAATTCTGGGTGCACCCGTAACATCATAACATTATCATTTATCATGAATTCCATAATGAACATATAGAATAAATTAACATAAATAACCAATGAAAAGGAATGGGTTTCATCTCAGATTAACACATTAATAAACTTTGGGTTCCTTAGAGGCTTTGGAGGTTTTTCAAGAGGGTGACAGGGGACTGGGGTTGGAGGGATCATCCTTAGCGGTTTGCACGGAAGCCAAAAACTCCAATGTGGTGGGAAATGATGAGTTCCAGGTTGAGAAGGGCTTGAAAGAAGTTCCTGCGGCAACAGTGGATGAAGGTGTTCCAGTGGGGGTGCCTCTGCCAGTGATGGAGAACACAACTACTGGTCAGGATGAAAAAGGAAGGGAGTTCCCGTTGGGAGGGACAGAGAAGGTGTGCGGAACAGGTGGTCGTTCATTCAGTGAGGTGGTACAGAGTGAGCAAACCTCAGTTCCAGTCAGAGGACCTGGCTCCCCCTTAGTAAGACGTCGTTCAAGGAAGGATTACTCCCATCTCCCGCGGCCTACGCAGACTCGTTCAGCATCTAGGAAGAAATTCAAGGTCACTGTGTCTTTTGCGAATAACATTGTGACTGAGAGGATTTCACCGGACCCTGTTCTAGAACTTCTCAGGAATAGGGTGCAAAGTCCTCAGTATTGGAGGACACCAGGTTGGGAAACGGCCTCGGCCACTGGAGAAGATGAGTCTGGCAGGGGAAGTGGAGAGGAGTACGCATTTGATTATTTTTACTAATGGTTTTGTGTGTTGATTGTTGTTTCTGGGTTTAAGTTGTGGTTGTATGCTTGGGCACCGGAACCCATTAAACCAGATATTGAAAATCAAAAAAAAAAGGAAAAAAATAAACTTTGGGTTCCCAAAATAAAGAGGTAATGACATGCATTTTACAAGAACCGTCCACTTTGAGTGAGAAGTAAAAGGGGTGTTCTTAAAAGAGGAGTTATTTTGAAAAACATTTTGTTTGACATAAAAACCAGTGAAAAACATGTATATCGGAGAAAAGTAGATACAATGATGAAAAAATTATCTTTAAGAATTAACCATATCAAAAATGGAGTGAAAGAGGGAGAACCTGAAGGAAGAAAATTGGGTTCGAGATTTCCCCTTACCTTGTACCCGAATGCTTCCTTCTCTTTAATGTCCTGTATAATGACACTATATTAATTAATTAGAAATCCATAACCTTGTGTACATTAATATTTCTCATTATGGTTTCATTAAGATAATTTATGTTCTTTGGATGAGTTATAGCGTTTAAAAACATTATTTGGGAATGTTTGTTTTTATGGTTTTCTTGAGTGGTTCACTTGTATTCTTAAATTGAAGTTTGGGTAGAACATGAGTAAACATCCAGAAATGATATTACATGTTATTAATGATATTATAGGATTTTTAATGATCTTATAATTAATTATTTTATATCCATGTGGATGAATCATCAGATAAGAATTAAATGATGGTTATTTGGGTCAATTTGGGCGGTTTTTGGATCACAACGAACTTGTTTTAACTTATCACTTAGTAATATAGACATAGGTTATTTCCATAACTTTAAATAGAACATAATACATATAACATATTTTGTTTCAACCATAAAAATTTTTTCATGACCAGATCTGAAGGTATAAATGGAAGAAGACAGCATGTCATTCTTGAAGGTGATAAATTAACACCTCACGAACAACGTTCTCTTTAATAAAATAAAAGGAAGAGAGAAAGGGGGTTGGATGATATAATATACCATTAGAATCATAAAATTACAGTATATTTATAATACTAGAGTTACAATACAATTTTTATGAAGATATGTGGGTAGAGATCAAGAAATGAACTTGAACTTGAAAGGAAATTAAAGGAGAAGAGGGAGAGAAATTACCTCTTGAATACTTATCTTGAGAACCTCATTAAGGGCCTAAGCTTGGTCTTTTGATGAGAACAGAAGCTCTTGGACGTGGGGGAGGGGCTAGGGAAGGTGTTTGGTCAGAGTTTAGAGAAGTCTTGGAGCTTGAGAGGTGTGAGGAAATGAGGGTGTGAAGGGTGGCTTTTATAGTGGAGGGGAGAGGGGTTTCCTTAATATAAAATTCATTAGTTTATTAATTTCCCCTAAGACAAGGAATATTGAGTCTTGAATGAAAAAGAATAGTAATTTTATCATTTGATCCCAAACCAAGTGGGATTACATCAGCAGAGCATCATCAATGACTCTATTAATCCATTATTTAGCAATTATTGTAAATTATCGAATTCTACTATTCATCAAAAATTCAAGTATCTCATAAAAATCCCAAAAATTTACCCAACCATTTTTCGATGTGTAAAATCTAAAAATGAAGTTCATTTTTCAAAAACAATTTTTTAAATATTATTAATTTAATATTTAATTAAAATCATAATTTACTTAAAAAACAGTTTTTAAGATTAAAACTGATTTTATAGTTCTTTCAAAAATTACATAGGGTCTTATAAAATTATCTAAAAACTATAAGACATTGATTTTATAAATAATGAATACATTTTAAGAAAATAAATTTTCCTTTAAATTAATTAATTAGTTATAATTAATTATTTAGGGCTTACAAAATTCCAAAACATTTACTAAGGTCAAATTGTCACTTTCTAAGATGTATAAATTTTATTTAATTATTCATGGGTAAGGTTACTCTTATGTTGGATGATTTAATATTCATAAGGGTCATATTACTATTCATAAGGGTATGTTACTATTCATAAGGGTAGGTCACTATTCACCAAAAATTATTTTTGTTTCATTAGACTTCAAAAATCATCTTGAACACAGCCATGTATGTCAGATTTTCAAAATTCCAAACACAGAAGTGACAAACTTATGTTTAAAGGTCACTTATCACTTAGTAGTTCATTATTTTGTGATTTCATGTTATTTTATGACATAAATATAAGAAGGGAATTTCCATTGAAAAACTTTGGGTCGTTACACTAGCCCTTAAGGGAAATGGATACACTTGTGCGCCACCTTATCCTCTCATGGAAACTTGCACGCCGCCCTTCTGGAAGCATCTAGGGATAATACTAAGGGCTTGAGACAAGTATCATCCAAGTATTACCCTATAGGTTCTCCATAGCCCAAGTGAACTCATGTCGAGCAAATATACTTGCACGACCAGGACTTGTGCGCCCGAACAAGACTTGCGCGCCTGAACAGGACTTGCACGCCTGCCTCTTTTTGGGTGCCTCTCTTGACTATTCACTTCATTTCTTCAAATTCACCTTTCCTATTCAAGATCTAGCCTTCAAACCCTTCTTCAAAGCCACTTATGGCATGGTTTCTATGTTGGATTCCTTATCTGAAAGGAATTCTGTGGAATATCTCTCAACACCTTGTGATTTATATAAGTTTATATCACTACGATTAGAGGTTCCCTTCATTCAACCTCATACTTTAAGATGATAGAATCTTTGATATGGTCATATTTCTCAAGAATAAGCCTCAATCGTAAGTCAAATCTCCCTTAATAGTCATCCTCATTAGGAGTAAGCCCCAAATTAAGAATCTAAATCTCTATAAAGCACAAATACCTTTATGGACCATGTTAATGGGCATCCTCTTTAGGAGTAAGCCCCAAGTCCCATTTAACTTTGGGCCTCCTTCTCAGGAATAAGCCCCAAGTTACAAGTCCCCTTTAACTTTGGGCCTCCTTCTCAGGAGTAAGCCCCAGTCATTATTTCCCTTAACTTGGGCCTCCCTTTCAGGAGTAAGCCCCAATCATAAGTCCCCCCCTAATTTGGGCATCCTCATCAGGAGTAAGCCCCAAGTTAGAGTATCCAAATCTCCATAAAGCATGAATATCTTTATGGACCTTGTTCCTAGGCTTCTTCCCATAAGTAAATCCTAGTCTTCATCTACTTGGGTAGTCACACATACATAAGCCCCATATCATTCTTTGTAACCACATCTTTCATGGCACAAATCATCAGGTTTACTGATACCTCTTGTTTCTCACACCGAGCATGACTCACGTGAGCTTAGAATGTAAAAGTAACCACGACACATCTCTTTGGGCCGTTAATCATACGTAAGCCCCATACTTCTTAATCAAACTACATGGAATTTGATCTCTACCTTAAAATTAGAGTACGTAGGAAACCTTTCTAAGGTTCAATCCCATCACCCGTTAATTCTCATCTGTCCCATATGACGTTGAACTATATCTTAATTCTAGAACTACGTGGGTTCTGATTTATTTTCTAACAAGGATATGTAGGTAGCCCATCTCCGGGTACGATCCCAACTCTGAAATAATCCATGTCCTTCTGAATGACAATAAACTTCAAGTGCCCCACTGAGTGGCTTCAAAACTAGTACGGTCATCATAATGACCAAGAGATTTCTATATAATGTATTGAAGGATACCATTGACTAAGAATCTCCAATACATACTGATGATTCTCTATCGATGAAGAACCTCAACTACATATAAAAGATTCTCTAAAACTCATACATATCAATAATTGATTGCCAAATCTAAAGGAAAACTCATTTTTATGATTGGTAAATTAATAAGGATTTGTGAATATAACTTAAATCTATGAGAGAGTCCCGGAGTAGGAAATAATTCCCCCCAAAAGGGTATGATGAGCCTGACCTGCCATCCTCTTGACCAATGAAAATTCTTAAGCCTCATCGATTCGCAACTAATGAGAACCTACCTTTATAAAGTAGGTCCAAATGGATATAGAATCATTGGATGTTTCCAGTTCTATGAATAAAACCGTTAGAAACCGATTGGAAAAGTTTGAACCTTAAAAAAATGAGGTCATCCCCATTTACAGAAGAAACAAAAAATGGTGAACCCGACATGAATCATTAACCAAGTTAAAATAATGTTTTACTTATTTGTTAGGCCCCTATTTAACACAATGTGAGGGCCAACAAAGCAATAAATAACATATGTGCTCATCCAAAAGATGTAGTTTGGATAGACTTATCTTGATTATGTTTGCTATATCAAACAGGCACTCTTTTCCAAGATCTCTCTGCATTACATAAATGGCTTCTTTAAAGTTCACACCTGTGAATTCTTTGGCCGCTACTCATACTGGATCCTCATCCACTATGAGGATGACATCACCTACTCAGCATCTTCAATGTTGGGTCTCGAATGCATTTTTGAGGGAATACCATCAACATGGTACCATCCCGACTCTGGAGGCTGCTTGACAAGCCCTCCAAGTTAACAATTCACCCTGGTTGTCCGGACAGCAACGACCATTGGTCAAGAAGCAGGTGGTGCTAACCACCGTCTCCAACCGTTTCGGGTCGTTATCCCCAGAATGCAACAACCAGTCCCTCCCATATTACAGGGAGGTGAATGAATAGGTCACTCAAGGCCTCGGTTCAAGAAGACAAGAATCCTTCCCGAGTAGTCCCATCAACAATCGCCGCCAGACTCGTGCGGTAGTGTACCCTCAACATAATGAGGGTATCACCTCTAGGCGTTCGGCTCAGGTTCCTCAGACCCGAGCATGCAAGACGAATCTTTAGAGGCAAAATTCGGTCAACAGGGAGTATTTTATTACTTTTTCCCCTATGGAGAAGTCCATCAAGCCAACTTGATGGAAAAAAACGAGTGTGCACATACACCCATTCGTTCTAATCCCGCTGTCCAGCAAACTCGTCTGGCAGCAACCCACCAATCCCATCAGGAAATTCTAATGGAGTACTATAGGCAGGCACATACACCTGCTTATAATTCATCATCCAGTCAACAGGCTCATCTGATTGCATCCAGAGGAGCTCGCCAACCAAATGTGGTGACCACTTGTAAACAGGCACATACACCTGCTTACAATCACCAATTCTGTCAGTAGTCTCATCTTCCAGTATTAAAGGAAACCCATAAACCATACTTGATGGAGAATACACATCAGGCACATACACCTACCAATGTTCATCAAGTCTGCCAATAGTCTCATTTGGTAGCACCCGGAGAAGTCAGTCGTAAAGCTCTAACGACAAATTTGGAGCAGACTCAACTCTCTACCCCTATGCATAAGTACTGTCAGAATCTGTTGATGAGAAAAGGAGGATAGGATTAGGAACATACACCTAGTATAGATACGAAATGGACGTATATTCCTGTTCCGACAGCTGAAGTCACCAAGCACATTCTGACAATGGTGAAAGAGCAGAAGCAAATCCCTACCCATATATTGGATGCCTATCAGAATATTATAACAACTTCAGTAGCATCACAGGGAAAGAAACATAAATCTATCCATATCAGTGGAGTGACTCATCAACATGTCCCTCCGGAGCAGATACACACCTCTGTTCCAGTCCATGAGGGTTGTGGGGCATACTACCCCATATCATACGGACAATAAAGTCAGGCACATACACCCGATTTGAATAGAGATAATCAGCCTAACCTGGCCATTTCTCCTGAGCAGGCACATACACCTGCCCGTAATAACCACTTTCATAAACAAGTGGTTTCCAAATTGAGTAAGAAGAAGTCTAAGAAAAAGACCCATCTAGCACAGTTGATAAATCAAGAGCCAATCTGAAATAAGGCCTTACTCGATGCTGGAGTTCTTGATGCACTCAGAAAACTATATGTTACAGCTCAAGATTCTACTCTCTCATTTCCCAATAGTGGGAACAATAATTCTGAAGGTCTTCATCAGACACTTCCTCATGAAGGATTTCTTCATGACAATTTGGTCAATCTTGAAGTATCATCTTCGTATTAGAGTCACGATAACCCTCTGCGTGGCCAGAAGACCAAGGAGTAAAATGTTTCATCTTTTGTTATAACCCACCATGGTGGTCCTCCCCATGATGATGAATTTAGCTACGAAAGTCCTCTTCGAAGTAGTAATTCGCATTTCCTGGAAAATTATTCAAAGGACAATGCAGTAATGAGAAAGCCCTCTTATCTTGAGGCACTTGCAAATGTGAAGTTAGTCATGTATGATGCTTTACTGCTAGCGGGTGAAATACTTTCTCAATCAGAAGATAGCCCGAGGTGTAGGTCATTCTCCGAACCACCCCTGGGTCATTCATCTTCTAATTTGATAAATGAATTCTCTACCAATCTTGTTTAATCTGATAAATCAACAAAGAATCACCAGATTTGGTCTAATCAGGTAGAATAATCTTCATCGAATGATAAGGAGGAAGTGCTGAATATGAGAAAACAACTGGAAAAAGGTGAAGTACCAGTTATGTTTTGGCCTTTGGATGACTCTCAGTATGATATTCCAGAAATGTGGATGGAAGATTGTATTCACGATATTCATCAAACAACTGGAAAAAGGTGAAGTACCAGTTATGTTTTGGCCTTTGGATGACTCTCAGTATGATATTCCAGAAATGTGGATGGAAGATTGTATTCACGATATTCATCTCAAAATGTGGAAAACTCTTTGTCAGTTAAAAAAGAAAATATTATCTTATGATGAATATGAAAATCATGTCAAGATAATAGAAGGGTTACAATGCCAAATTGACTTGGCATATCTATCAGTTTCTTGACATCCAAAGGTTGAAAAGCAACAGAGAGCCCTTCAGTGTTCATGCCTTGGAACGTTAAAAAGATTGCGCCAGTTAATTACCAATGCCCCATATAGTATTCATATCAAGGGATGGGGTGTTCATGGAGCACTGCATTTCACTATACTATCCAGTCAACAAAGCCTACCAAAAGTGGTCTCATGCAAAGTTATTGCCCATGGCCAGCCACAACCAATTGTTTTTGTGTGTAATCAGATACTTTCCCAAGAATAGGCCTCAACTAGTTCTTCCCAAAGTTAGGCATACAAAGAAAAAGTTGTCAAATTACTCTTGCATCAGTAAAATGAGAATGTCTAACAGGCTTCTTGTTTAGATAAGGCACATCATCGAGTGACAGAAGTGTCAGAAATCATCCAACGGTCATTTGAGACAGGTGATTTGAGTGGATGTAGGTTGATGCATCCGGCTAATTTTCGGACTAAAGTCTGCAAAATCAGGAGAGATTTTAAGAAAGTCTCAGATGTAACAGCTCAAGAGCCACCTCATCTTGCCAGACTGGGGACTCTTTTAATCCAACCCTGAGGATCAACATATAGGATTCAAGGAGTTGAGTGGGAACAACCCCAGTCCACCAGAATGGGGACTTTTTCAAATCCTCAATCTATTCCTCAGTGAAAGTAGGTTTTCTATCGGTTAGGGAAGAAGCCATAGGAGGAACACAGATCCAAATTATCAGGAGATTCCCTCCAAATTATGGTTCATCAAGAAGTTCCTGAGGGATCAACTCAACCAAGGGAAATGTCTCATAAAGGACATGGAAGAAGACAATATTGCAGAAATGCCGGCAGAAGGGATTCAATGGGTTAGGCATCGATAAATGTCATCGATGTCATTGTCACTGATCCCCCAGAACATGAGGCTCACTCAGAGGAATAATATGAATAAGTTCTTGTTCAAGAGGTTGTACGCACTGAAACAAATGAGGAAGTTGTGCATACTCAGAATCAAAGGCTTACCCAGAATCTAGGTATTCCATCAAATAACCAACTCCCCCTATCCGAAAGGCATCCAACAAGGGAAAAGAAAAAAGTCAGGTTACATTCCACCCTACCTCTGTAGAAGGCCAATCACTCTCATTAGAGGAAAGGTTCGCACAAAAAGAGGCGGAAATGAAGGAGTTAAGGAAGTTGAATGCAGAATTACTTCAAGGTAGTCTTACTCCTAATCGTGCTGGATTTAGTCAATCAAGGGAATTCATTGCAGATACTAGGATGGATCAAGAATATCCTCTTTTACTAGTACACCCTCACAGGTCCAATCATATGGGTTATACGCAACAACAATCGGCAATACTACCATCAGTGGCAGTACCAGTCGCCACACCCGTCCAAACTCCAGTTCTTGCACCTACACAGGTCCAAGCTCAACCAGATGTTTCTCAAAAATTAATGACTTCCATTGATTCATTAACAGCTCGGTTGGAAGCTATGGAAGTAAAGCGTGTACCAGTTCAACCGGATAAGAGATATTACCTTGAATGGGTTGATGTAATTCCTCCCCCATCAAATTTTACAAGTACCACATTCCCAATTTTTAATGGTTCAGGAGATCCAGAACAACACTTAACACATTTTTTTTTCTCATTGTGATCCCAGGATGGGGACTCTTCAACAACAAGAAGCAGTTAAGCTTGGGTGTTTTGTACAGTCATTACAAGGACCTACTTTTGTCTAGTATAAAAGCTTGCAATCCCAGTCAATTACTGTGTGGGGGGATCTTTGTCAAAAATTCCTTTTTCAATTCAGCTCAACATTACCAAAGATGATAGTTTTTGATCTTACAAATTATAAGGAAAGGGAAAATGAAATAGTTTCAGATTTCATTTGTAACACCCTGAGATTTTATAAAAAATATTCTTTTTAATTTCATTAATGTCTTGTGTTGTACGTTACACCAAAAGGAGCTTGCACAACACGCATCCTTGACTTGCTTTTCATTACACGCAATCGCAACCTTCCTCGTTAGCATGTGTAGTACGCAATACCGAGTTTCACTAAACAATGATATGCTATTAAAATATTATTAAAACTAGCCGTTATGAATAGTAATAACCACTTTTTAAAAAAAATATTTTATTTTTCAAAATGGACTTCATTTTTGGATTCGGAATATCGAAATTAGCTTCGGGTGAAATTTTGGTACTTTTCGGATAACTTTCATTTTCTGATGAATAGTGAAAATTACTAAATTTTAATTAAAAACAACCTTTTTAATCGAAATAATTAATAGTGATAAATTATTAATTTGAGTGGTTTTAAAGTATATTTAGAATATATTTTTACAATTTAATACAATGTTGGTCATTGGATGTAATTTCACATTTAAACCACACATAAACAAGTGTCAATCTTTTGATAGTTATTATCTCTTAAGAACACGCTATTTGTTTAGACGACGGGAATTAATTTTTAAATTAATTAGTGAAACTGATATGTTTTGAATTTGGTAAAATAGACATCATTTTTGAGTTCATAGTATCAAATATAGCTTAGGCCTAATTTTTGGTATTTTTCTGAAAACTTTCAATTTTTGATGAATAGTGAAACCACTAAGTGGTAGTTAAAAAACTGAATTTTTCATAAAACTTAATTTTACCGCTTCTGTGAGTGGAATTTCAAAAATTCGAGAGACACGGTTGATGTCAGTAAGTAAAATGTGGTTCAATGAGATGAAAATATTTTTTGGTGAATAGTAACTTTTTACTTTTATTTACCACGGTTAAAAGTAAATAGGGTAATTAAGGGTAAAAAAAATATTATTATTACCCTAACACATGTCATAATTCTATTGGATAAGTGTAATTCTACCAAAAACAAACCTAGGAATAAAATATGACCATTTAGGCCCACTTGGATTAGATTAGGACATTTATTATTAATTTATTTAAAGAAGGGTTAAAATAGTTAAAATCAAAGTTTAATAAGTAAATAATTTTTAATATAAGGTTATATATAAGATAAATTCGACTATAAATATTCATTAGAAATCTAAAAAGATTTCCTACATAATGGTATTTTATTTGTAATTTTTAGAAATTAAATAATTTAATTTATTTATGACACAAAATGATGCAGTAATTATCTTATTAATAAAATATTGACATAATTGATGTCATAAATACTCAAATAAATGTAATTTGAGACTTTTTATGAATTCCAATAATTTTATAGGTTAATATGAAATGTTATTATTGATTTAATTAACTTTTTTTGAACTAATCATTCTGTTATGATTTTCACAAAAATCAATTACTAAATAGTGTCAAAATTGACATAAAATAGTTTTTAAAACAAATATTATATTATTAATTGTTATTTTATTCCTAAAAATATAAGGTTTGTCCAAATGACTTAGATAAGGTTATATATATTAATAATAAACAACTTGGGGTTCGTTTGGATTGTTATAGTAAGTTTATTAACCTTATAGTGTAAGAACACAAGAAGACACGGTAAAAGTAAAATTATTTAACTAAATGTTAAATCTAAATGATAAGGTCAAAATAGAAACCTAAACTTGTCTAAATTCTATTGGATGAGAGGCTTTCGATCCATCCCCACCTTATCTTCTAAATAAATCAATTTGTAGCTATTTAAAACCGAATTTGGCTTTATAATAAAATAATATTTTTAGTTATTCCAAAGGTGCCCCTCTCCTCCCTTATAAAAGGGCACCTCCTCCCTCTCTTCCTCACACCACTTTGAGCCTTCAAGATCGGCCAACCCCTGCCACTTTCTCCTCTCCAATTCCCTAGAGACATCCTAGAGGTCCTTGTCTTCTTCAAAGACCAATTTTAGTGCCCTAAAAGGAGGTCTCAAAGAAGCACTTCAAAGAAGAGGTAATGTATGTTACTGATTCTTTCATCTTTATTTCTTCTTCCACTTCTTCTTCTTTAGTTATTTCATTATGAAGTAATAACATCAGTATCAATAATATACTGATATGTTATTATAATTATGAAACAACCCTATTTCACCATCTATCCATCCTACGGAAAATGAAATCACCGCGTGTGCGTACGTACGGAATACCATCTCCATGTCGCGGTGTAATCTACTTTCCACCACCACCTTACGTGGATGGTTATAATGGTGTAAATAATTACTATATATGATTATTGTAAAGTGATATTGATTCTGAAATAGTATACATACACTCCAATACAATTCCATGATCATGGGAACAATATCATCGCTCGTGCGTACGTACGGAATACCGTCTCCACGATGTGATGCGACTCGTTCTACATGATCTTAATTGCATAATGATTATATAAATTAATTGAATGAATTAATATGATATATACTACACTAATAACATTCTATAAATGAGGTATCTATAACCTAAATAGAATAATAACAATTTATTCGACAAAACACGCATAAGAACAAAAAGTAATAAACACCCGAATAACAAGTTGTAATGAAATATTACTAATAAGAAGCTAAGAATATGACCATATATGATATCATAACAATAATTATGATTCTGGAATAAGTCAATAACATTATTTAAATCATTATACAGGAGGTTTGGACACTTATGAGGTAAATCGGACCTAAGGTAAGGGAAATATCACAATCTCATTTTTATCCGAGATTGTTTATACTTTGGAATTTACTGGGGTGTATTTTATCATCCACATCCATGTTTCCTCAATATGTAATATTTATATCCTTATACAATAGTTTATATCCAATTTTACCCTTCGGTGAGTTTTTAGTAAAAGATATGAAAGGAATCTTTTGTCGTTTTTCATACGAGGTACTTTTTGACTTTTCCGACAAAAGTACGAGAAGAATGTTTTTTTTAACTTATACGGAATGAATGGATTTTTAAAAAATTATTTCCAAGAAGCTTCCTTTAAAGTTTTTCAAGTTTATTTTTAATCAACTTCTTTTAGTTTATAATTGTACGACATGTTAAGAAAGGAAAAGTGTTTTTGAAGGAGAAAGGATATTTTCCTCAAGAATGGAGTTCAAGTGTTTTATCAAAATTATTTTCCATATAAGATAATAAAGAGTTCTGTTGTTATCCCTATTATTACATTGATTTGATTATGTTGTGATGGAATTATATTTTTATGAATTCCTTTATCTTATATGAATTGTTTTATGATGTCACGATGTTTAAGATTCCCATTTTTATTACATGGGTTATGCTATGATGTATGGTTTTCTGATTTTGTGGAACACATAAGAATGGTATCATTATGAGATTGGGTAGGACCTATATCTCCCTCCAATGCATTGGGTAAAGATTTTATATCTCATGAGATAGACATGGCTGGAACGGCAGGTTAAACCGGTTCAGTGAAACAGGACTGAAACGAGGACTGAACTCGGTTCCGAAGTGGACTTTGTCCACTAAGATAGTCTTGGCAATGAGTCTTGACTAACAAGAAATGATTCTCTATTATTATGTGTGTATTCCACAAAGTTTCTTGTTTTATGTTATGATTATTGTGATTACATTTCACTACCATGATTTATCCCATTTTATGAAATTATGATCTCTTTTGCAGGGTAAGATTTCCAAATTGTTATGTTCTTATGAATATGATGTGATTGATATTTCTTTTTTTTTTACCCTTACTGAGCATTTGAGATCACCCTTTTATGTTTTCTTTTCCCCAGGATATAAATAAAGGTTTTAGGTATAAAAAAAGTAATATATTTATGGGAGATGTTGAAGATCTTTCACCACGATTAGAAGATTATATTCCGAGTTTCCAAAGACACTAAACTATTACGGTCCTTATGTGTGTGTTTATGTTATGTACTAAGTATTCCGCAAAAGTGATGTAATGTCCATGTACGTTAGGCTTCGGGTCTCTACAGTTGGTATTAGAGGAAAGGTTTAGTCAACCTTTGGAAACTAGGATGTGAAAACGTTAGTGAGATCCCTAGAGATATTTCTAAGGTATGTCTAGGGATGTCTCTAAGGTTAAGTATACTTATAGGTTATAGTCCTAGAATTGTGCTAACGATCTTAGAATTTAACCTAAGATGTTAGATATTGAGGGTACTCCCCCTTTACTATGTTGTTTTCTCTAGCATGATTTTTGCCTCTCACAGAATTCTTTTTGTGTTTTAGTTAATGGAGGGAACCAGAAGGAATTCGGTTAACATTGAATCCAATGGAAAAATTGGTGACTATGAGCAACAAAATTGTGTAATTCCTAGAGAGAAAGATATTGTGATTATGTCGAATCAGTCATCATGATATATGATTAACAAGGTGAAATTTAGTGGTATGCCTAATTCATCAAAGAAGAGGAAGATAAACTATTATACATGTTCGCATGTTGAGGAGCATAAAGAAAGGAAGATTGAGATTTCTAAAGAAGGGAAGAAGAACCTTGAGGAATACCTCAAATGGAGGGACCGATGTTATCTGTGTGGAGAAAAGGGTCATAGAGTGACAGACTGTTATGGAGTTCAATGTATTATTTGTGGAGAACATGGGCATTACCCAACTCAAAGCCCTGACCTAAAAAGTTACTTCTAAATCAAGGAAGGACTTATTCCAGGACAATACTTGAAGAGCATGGATTGAATTGTTTATGTATTGGTATTCATGAATAATGTTGTTGAGGTACTTTTATTGTGTATTAGAATATTTTTGTATTATTCTATTGTGGTTTTCAATAATTTTAAGGTACCGGTAACCATGAAAAGTGATTCAAATATTTTGGAAAACAGATGATATGCGTATCATGAAGGGATAAGGAGAAAATGAAATGTTTGACAGTATTCATGAGCTCATGATTGATATAAGGACTAAGTGATATCATGGTTTGAGTATAAAGAATTTTGAGGATTTTGGTTTGTGGAAAGTGTTAACTTTTAACTACATTCATGTTTTCATTAAGGTTCAATGGGTATTCATTCTTCAAGAGAATACATGATTAAGGTATTCACATGTTTGTAATTTGACCAAAAAGATATATCTTATGATATATGGGGGATAAATGATGGCATTAACGTGATTGTTATGTGACGTTTCAAGTAATCATTTTCTTTATACTATGATCTTGGACTGAAGTATTTTTGATAAGCCTAAAGATTAGAATGGATTATTTTGGACATAAGTTAGTATTGTTTAAGGATAGAAGTTTTTTCGATATTACTTATGGGATGTTATAGTAATGTAGTTTAAAAAAAAGGACAACCTACAGGATGGGCGACAGCCCATCGCGTCGGACAAGGCTGTGGGAATCGAACCCACAACCGAAGTGCAACTGGCCTTTATCGCCTCCCACTGGCCTACAGGAAGTCCCTGTTTAGTAGAAACTAGTTTTATTATATTAAGCAGTATGATATATGAAGTATAAGTCCATTTTAGGAACCATATATGACTAATCTCACTATAGATGGACTTACGTATTTTTTGATAACTTTTCTAACCTTTTGTTTGAGACAGATGCAATGACCCATCATTCTATCACATGATCTGCTAACACTTCAAGAATAACAAATTCAACTTCATTTCTTTAAGAGATGAAGTGGAAATTGTTCAAGGAACGAACAATAGTGAGATTGTACCAAAATAAAGTAAGTATTTATTCTAATTCAAATTTTTCAACTTTAGGGAAATGATCTTGAAAACCAAAAATGTTGTCCTAGTGCTCTTATATCTGATGAATCAGATGGTACCTTAGATCATCACAAATTTATGGCTTTGTGATCGCTGGATTTTCCATAGCCATGTTCTCTACCACTCTCCATTAGAACATGATGGTTAGATTTCTCTTCCATATCCATATTTTCACCTATGTGGAAACCTAGTGATTAGTTTATTTGTGTAACTATTACAGTTCATACTTTTGTTTTTAAAGATTGGTTTTGGTATTCCTTTTTACGATGTGGGTTTCTATTAAAGAAACTTTTGAGTAGTAAACCATTTATAACCCCGACGAATTTCGAGTGCGAAATTCATTTTAAGGGGCGTAGAATGTAACACCCTGAGATTTTATGAAAAATATTCTTTTTAATTTCATTAATGTCTTGTGTCATACGCTACACCAAAAGGAGCTTGCACAACACGCATCCTTGACTTGACTTTCATTACACGCAATCACAACCATCCTCGATAGCGTGTGTAGTACGCAATACCGAGTTTCACTAAACAATGATATGCTATTAAAATATTATTAAAACTAGCCGTTATGAATAGTAATAACCACTTTTTAAAAAAAATTATTTTATTTTTCAAAATGGGCTTCATTTTTGGATTCGGAATATTGAAATTATCTTAGGGTGAAATTTTGGTACTTTTCAGATAACTTTCATTTTCTGATGAATAGTGAAAATTACTAAATTTCAATTAAAAACAACCTTTTTAATCGAAATAATTAATAGTGATAAATTATTAATTTGAGTGGTTTTAAAGTATATTTAGAATATATTTTTACAATTTAATACAATGTTGGTCATTGGATGTAATTTTACATTTAAACCAGACATAAACAAGTGTCAATCTTTTGATAGTTATTATCTCTTAAGAACACGCTATTTGTTTAGACGACGGGAATTAATTTTTAAATTAATTAGTGCAACTGATATGTTTTGAATTTGGTAAAATAGACATCATTTTGGAGTACATAATATCAAATATAACTTAGGCCTAATTTTTGGTATTTTTCTGGAAACTTTCAATTTTTGATGAATAGTGAAACCACTAAGTGGTAGTTAAAAAACTGAATTTTTCATAAAACGTAATTTTACCGCTTCTGTGAGTGGAATTCCAAAAATCCGAGAGACACGGTTGATGTCAGTAAGTAAAATGTGGTTCAATGAGATGAAAATAATTTTTGGTGAATAGTAACTTTTTACTTTTATTTACCACGGTTAAAAGTAAATTGGGTAATTAAGGGTAAAAATAATATTATTATTACCCTAACACATGTCCTAATTCTATTGGATAAGTGTAATTCGACCAAAAACAAACTTAGGAATAAAATATGACCATTTAGGCCCACTTGGATTAGATTAGGACATTTATTATTAATTTATTTAAAGAAGGGTTAAAATAGTTAAAATCAAAGTTTAATAAGTAAATAATTTTTAATATAAGGTTATATATAAGATAAATTTGACTATAAATATTAATTAGAAGGCTAAAAAGATTTCCTACATAATGGTATTTTATTTGTAATTTTTAGACATTAAATAATTTAATTTATTTATGACACAAAGATGATGTAGTAATTATCTTATTAATAAAATATTGACATAATTGATGTTATAAATACCCAAATAAATGTAATTTGAGACTTTTTATGAATTAAACTAATTCTATAGGTTAATATGAAATGTTATTATTGATTTAATTAACTTTTTTCTAACTAATCATTCTGTTATTATTTTCACAAAAATCAATTACTAAATAGTGTCAAAATTGACATAAAATATTTTTTAAAACAAATATTATATTATTAATTGTTATTTTATTCTTAAAAATCTAAGGTTCGGCCAAATGACTTAGATAAGGTTATATATATTAATAATAAACAACTTTGGGTTCGTTTGGATTGTTATAGTAAGTTTATTAACCTTATAGTGTAAGAACACAAGAAGACACGGTAAAAGTAAAATTATTTAACTTAATGTTAAATCTAAATGATAAGTTCAAAATAGGAACCTAAACTTGTCTAAATTCTATTGGATGAGAGTATTTCGACCCATCCCCACCTTAGCTTCAAAATAAATCAATTTGGAGCTATTTAAAACCGAATTTGGCTTTATAATAAAATAATATTTTTAATTATTCCAAAGGTGCCCCTCTCCTCCCTTATAAAAGGGAACCTCCTCCCTCTCTTCCTCACACCACTTTGAGCCTTCAAGCTCGGCCAACCCCTGCCACTTTCTCCTATCAACTTCCCTAGAGACATCCTAGAGGTCCTGGTATTCTTCAAAGACAAATCTTAGTGCCCTAAAAGGAGGTCTCAAAGAAGCACTTCAAAGAAGAGGTAATGTCCATTACCGATTCTTTCATCTTTATTTCTTCCTCCACTTCTTCTTCTTTAGTTGTTTAATTATGAAGTAATAACATCAGTATCACTAATATACTGATATGTTATTATAATTATGAAACAACCCTATTTCACCATCTATCCATCCTACGGAAAATGAAATCACCGCGCGTGCGTACATACGGAATACCGTCTCCACGCCGTGGTGTAATCTACTTTCCACCACCACCTTACTTGGATGGGTATAATGGTATAAATAATGACTATATATGATTATTTTAAATTTATATTGATTCTGAAATAGTATACATACACTCCAATACAATTCCATGATCATGGGAACGATATCATCGCTCGTGCGTACGTACGGAATACCGTCTCCACGATGTGATGCGACTCGTTCTACATGATCTTCATTGCATAATGATTATATAAATGAATTGAATGAATGAATATGATATATATTACACTAATAACATTCTTGAAATGAGGTATCTATAACCTAAAGATAAGAATAAGAATTTATTCGACAAAACACGCATAAGAACAAAAAGTAATAAACACCCGAATAACAAGTTGTAATGAAATATTACTAATAAGAAGCTAAGAATATGACCATATATGATATCATAACAATAATTATGATTCTGGAATAAGTCAATAACATTATTTAAATCATTATACAGGAGGTTCGGACACTTACGGGGCAAATCGGACCTAAGGTAAGGGAAATATCACAATCTCATTTTTATCCGAGATTGTTTATACTTTGGAATTTACTGGGGTGTATTTTATCATCCACATCCATTTTTTCTCAATATGTAATATTTATATCCTTATACAATATTTTATATCCAATTTTACCATTTGGTGAGTTTATAGTAAAAGATATGAAAGGAATCTTTTGTCGTTTTTCGTACGAGGTACTTTTTGACTTTTCCGACAAAAGTACGAGAAGAATGTTTTTTTTAACTTATACGGCATGAATGGATTTTTAAAAAATTATTTCCAAGAATCTTCCTTTACAAGTTTTCAAGTTTATTTTTATTCAACTTCTTTTAGTTTATAATTGTACGACATGTTAAGAAAGGAAAAGTGTTTTTGAAGGAGAAAGGATATTTTCCTCAAGAATGGAGTTCAAGTGTTTTATCAAAATTATTTTCCATATAAGATAATAAAGGGTTCTATTTTTATCCCTATTATTACATTGATTTGATTATGTTGTGATGGAATTATATTTTTATGAATTCCTTTATCTTATATGAATTGTTTTATGATGTCACAATGTTTAAGATTCCCATTTTTATTACATGGGTTATGCTATGATGTATGGTTTTCTGATTTTGTGGCACACATAAGAATGGTATCATTATGAGATGGGTGGGACCTATATCTCCCTCCAATGCATTGGGTAAAGATTTTATATCTCATGAGATAGACATGGCTGGAACGGCAGGTTAAACCAGTTCAGTGAAACAGGACTGAAACGAGGAGTGAACTCGATTCAGAAGTGGACTTTGTCCACTAAGATAGTCTTGGCAATGAGTCTTGACTAAAAATAAATGATTCTCTATGATTATGTGTGTATGCCAAAAAGTTTCTTGTTTTATGTTATGATTATTGTGATTACATTTCACTACCATGATTTATCCCATTTTATGAAATTATGATCTCTTTTGCAGGGTAAAATTTCCAAATTATTATGTTCTTATAAATATGATGTGATTGATATTTCTTTTGTTTACCCTTACTGAGCATTTGAGCTCACCCTTTTATGTTTTCTTTTCCTCAGGATATAAAGAAAGGTTTTAGGTAAAAAAAAAGGAAGATCTTTATGGGAGATGTTGAAGATCTTTCACCACGATTAGAAGATTATATTCCGAGTTTCCAAAGACACTAAACTATTACGGTCCTTGTGTGTGTGTTTATGTTATGTACTAAGTATTCCAAAAAAGTAATGTAATGTCCATGTACATCAGGCTTCGGTTCTCTACATCATTGCTCGATGGAAGGGATTAACATATTCCTTAAGTTTAGCACTCCCTAAAGAAGAATTGTTACCAATCTGTGTGGAAAATTTTTGTGATGAATTACACACACCGTTGATACCTATGAAATACACAGGAGGGTTTCAAGACCTTACTTCAATCACTTAGCAGATTGAATATTTTATTACAAAGACTAAGGCTAAAACTCGTGTAATTACATCAGTTCTAGGAAGGAGAATAGGGAAATCAGAGACTGCTACAGTTATGCTTAAACAAGCACATGTACCTGCTTTCACTTCAAAACCTTCATCATATCGAAGGGATCCACCTCCTGAGCATCAAAAACAATGGCCACCTCATCAAGATGATAAAAGAGATCAAAGGCGAAAATAGTTTGAAGATTTTAAGAACAAATTTTATTCTTTCCAAAATGAACAAGTTCCTGGCTACTTCATCTAGGATCTGGAAAACAATCTGGTTCAGTTGCCAAGGCCCAAAAGGCCAAACAAGGAAGGAGATGAATACCTTTCCAACTATTTCCCATTTCATCAGATGTTGGGTAATCCCATTAAGGAGTGTTTTTTCTTCAAAGACCTCCTGCAAAAGATGGTGGACTCTAGACAGGTAAAATTGAAAGGTTCTTCAGCCCAAGTAGCATGTGTTACTACTACTGATCCAGAGGAAGAAGGTGAGTGGCATAAAGTCAAAAGAAAAAATGTGCAGAAATATGATGATTGGATGGTCAGAAAAACAATCAACTGAACTCGTGCCATTTTATGAACTCAATTGAAGAAACCAATTGTGTCTTCTTCTATTAATGACACAGCAAAACCCCCTTCATCAGAAGGAAAATCTTCAAAAAGGCGGCATAATTCAAAGAAAGAAAAACAGTCATAAGAAGATGATTTCGTGTCAAAGCCTAAATTGTCTTTGACTCTGGAAGATTTTATGCCTTCTACTTCAAAAGCACGGTCACCGCCCCACCAAACAGCACAGCCTAAACTGGATAATCAGGCAGAATACTCATTAGATGAAGAGTTGATCTTTGGTTCTATTAACATGATTCATTTAATAGATCCTTATGCCAGCCACAGTTTCGATCTTGATGAGCCTGAGTTCCCTATATCAAACAGAGGAATTAGAGGGAGTTTCAGAGGTCTAGGATATAGGGGAATACATGGATATTCTATAAGCCACTATTCAAATCCTACCACTTTTATAACTGTATATGCAGCAGAAACTCATGGAAAATCCCTTCGACGAGCTCAACAAGAACAAGAAAGTTCTTCCATGCATGGCAGATTCAGTCCTGGTACGGTTATTTTGGAAGATCGGTTAGAGGTTACACCTTCTTCATCTCAGAAAATAAATAGACCTAGTCAGTCTAATCTACCAAATCCAGGAGTATTTCCAACTCCTACCCTGATACAAGATACATCTACTTCCAAAGCATCAAATTCTAAGGCACCTACGAAACCACATGTTCCTGTTGGGAAAATCAGACCTTTGGACCAAAAGTATGATGTCTTGAAACATTTTTCCCAAGTACCAGCCAAACTATCAATTCTGGATTCCTTGAATCTATCAAAGGATCTTTGAGAGGCACTCATTGTGGCTTTGTCAAGTCCTCATGAATTCAAAACTGAAATTTTTGCGGCTGAAGTCTACCATATAGAGAATGATCCTGCAAAATGCCATGCAGTGATATCTTTTAAAAATGAGGATGAATATGATGTTGTACATGGACATATCAGACCTTTGTATTTATCTGGAAAGGTCAATGATGTAGATATCCGACGAGCTTTCATTGATAATGGATCAGGAGTCAACCTCATCCCTATTCATACACTTCGTCGATTGTGCCTCACCGAATCTGATTTATCTCCTTCTACTTTGATGTTGCAAGGATATGATAAAAATGAACAAGAACCTCTGGGTGAGATTACACTTAGAACTCAGTTTAGAGATCTTGTATCCAATTCATATTTCATGGTTGTTCGTCATGACACAGCCTTCAACATTTGGCTTGGAAGACCTTGGTTGCATCAATATGTGTTTGTACCTTCGTCATACCATCAGTGTCTCAAATATTGTTTCAATGGTCAAATTGGGACATTGTATGGTGATAAATCCCCATTAAAAACATGTGAATTTCAATACATTGAGGCAGAATTCTATCACATGGAGGGAAAGGAGAAATCCACGACAAAGGAGGTTACCAAAATTAATGCTCCATATGGTTTGGAAAAGATTACAATAAACCCATTCATATATGTGAGTATATATTATGTGTTTCCAATCAGTCAAATTAACAGGATAGACCCAAATCCAAATACTCTTATGGAAACTTCCATAATGTCAATTACAGAAACCAAGCTAGACAGCATGGTGGAAATTGTTGACTCATCAGGAAATGATTAAATATCAAATGGAGATGTCTTCATTTCATCCACTGAAATCCAATAATTCTATGCTTCATCAACCAGGCCAGAAGAAGTTATAGCAATGTCAGAGATAAATAATGATGTTGATTCTCAGTCTGTCATGACCCGCCCTCAGGGCCCGTGCCGTGACTACCCCAAGCCTGCCTTTCATAGGGAAGGGGCTAGCGACTAGAACCAAAGGCGTAAATCCATATACTGGGAAGGCATTACCTTTATAAAATGTAAACAAACACAACAGAGTACGCAACTGAAGTAAGAACAAAGTAAAACTGAATACAAAAGTAAGTGTTGAAAGGAAAGGGGCCGGTAATACAAGCCCAACAGTAAAGTAAAGTACAACTGAAAAGCTATTATAACTACAGTAAATTAAAATAGAAACTTTTGAGTTATCCTCCAGAAATCCCACCTGAAGGGTGGGTACAGATGGCCTCCTCAGCACCTCGGGTCCATCTGTCAGCTTCGTGTACGTCTCGCCAAGTGGTCCACCTCCGGGTACCGTCCATCTCTACATGACTCTACCTTGATCAGTGTTGTCCATCATCTGCATCCAACACAATGTAGAGAAGGCATATCCCATGAAAGTGTGAGTATACAATACTCAGTAGGGACCCCGAGACCCCCGAAGGTATCATAGAATTCACGAAGGATAAACCACATAAGAAAGATACAATCACAAAGTATCAACCAACTCTACTTAGTTATATGCTCATACATATACCTAAGTTATCAATCTTAGTTCGGCTCCAACCCTAGAGCTCAAGCACAACCCATTCCACATAGGAAAACAAGTCAATCACATCGATGATAATGATTGAAAGTCAAGTCTCATGTCACACAGGTATACATCAACTTAAAGGGAGTAAGAGATGATTTGTAACCACTGAATCATCTTTCACTATCAAATGGCAGATACCAGCAGAAACCGAAAACAGTAGTATGTCGTCGCTGTCAAACCCATGGAGGATTCAGTCTAGTCTCGTTGATGTCGAACCCATGGAGGATTCAGTCCAGTCTCGTTGTTGTCGAACCCACGGAGGATTCAGTCCAGTCTCGTTGCTGTCGAACCCACGAAGGATTCAGTCCAGTATCGTTGTTGTCGAACCCACTGAGGATTCAGTCCAGTCTCGTTGCTGTTGAACCCACAGAGGATTCAGTCCAGTCTCGTTGTTGTCAAACCCATGGAGTATTCTAGTACAGTTGTCGTCGTCGTCGAACCCATGGAGGATTTCAGTACGGTAGTCGTCGCAGTCGCAGCCAGCTCTAGGGTTCCCGCACACAGCACGCTCGATTCCAGGAGGGTCCGCTCCTCGATCCAAGTGGTTCGATACATCAACTTTCACAAAGTTCGGAGTTGATGTATCCCAAAGTTTTGTCTCATCATAAGGAACCCAACGTGACAGACGGCGCATCAATCAGACGCCTGGTCTGAGAGTTATTAGCTTTTCTGTTCCAGGGGCCCGGTTGGATTTCGGGTACAATCCAACCCGGACATACTCCAATATCATCTGAATCATGTGTGGAGTATTCCAAAAGGATCGTCTCATCAAAATTAAATAATCATAGTTGACGGCACGTCAATCGGACGTTCGGTCCTTAAGTTATAAGTGTTTCTGCTCCGAAGTCCCGGTTGGTTTCGAGTTCGAACCAACCCGGCCCTTTTTTCAAAGTCATCCAAAACTCACTTAGAGTATCGCAAAAGGACCGCTTCGTCGCGAGGGTCCTAGTGCCATAGATGGCGCATCGATCGGATGCGTGTTCTTAATGTTATTCACGTTTAAGTGAAACGGGCATGGCCCGTCAAGCCCGGTGGGCTGGCGGGTTGGCCCATCCTAGCTCGGTGGGTCTGACCCAGCTAAGGGGTCATCCTAGCCCGATGGGGCATAGCCCGGCCTGACTGGGTGCGGCCCGGCCCGTGGATGGCCGCGGCTCGGCCAGCTGGTCGAGCGGTGCAGGGGACGCGGCCCCCCGGTTTCTTGAAACGGCAGCGCCGAGCGGCGCCGCCCCTCTTGCTTGGCCGGCCGAAGCCAGCCGGCTTTTCCAGCGCATTTAGCTCGCGTTTTCGGGCCATGGATCATCTGTACCACGGCGCCTAAGGGCACCGCGGTTTCTTCCGCCCGACCGGCTGGAGAGCCGGCCGGTTCACCTGCCAAAGCGGCCCGCGGAGCGCAGGCCGCGGCTCTCCGTAGCGTGGCGCCAAGGGGGCATTGCGGTCTTCTTCCCGGCTGGCTATGGCTGGCCGGTTTGTCCGGAAAAGAGGCCCGCGGGTGTGGGCCGCACCTCTTCCCCAGCGCGGCGCCAAGGGGCGCCGCAATTCCTTCAGCCTGGACGGATTTAGCCTGCCGGTTCTTCTTCGGTCGAGCGGCTCACACCGCGGGCCGTAGTTTCCTCCATGCGGCTGGTGCACGGTTGCCGCTTCCGGTTTCCGTCGCCTCCGGATGCCGTCGCCTCTGGTCATCACCTCGAAATTATTCAAGAATCAACATAGGGTCGTCAGGCCATGTTCGTTCGGCCCACGCCCTCCGCTTTAGATGATATCAAATGGCCGAAGAAAATAACTTGCATTCATCAATGACGTAGGTATAATTTAATCAAACTAAAATCATACAAAAACCCCCTACCTCGTATATGATGTCGCACATCAACGAGTCGAGGAAGACGAGCATCATGGAGGTCGGGTGTCGCGGAAGACAGACGTTGATTCCATTGATGTCGGGGTGTGTTCGTGGAGGGAGCTTAGCCAACATTCCTTTCAGGTGGCTCCTCCTCTTGCGGCTTGGATGAAGATTGAGGTAGGATTCGTCATTCTTCGGTGGTTCTTTGTTGGAAGGTAGAAGCTTTCCTCTAATTCTCCAAAGGTTTTCCCAAAATATTTGCCAAGCCAATATTATAATAAGGCTTTCCCCATAATTATAAACTTGCCATGTAATTCAAAAAGATTCAAATATTAGAGGTGCCAATTAATTACAATGTGTTGGCACATTCAATGGGTGGTAGGTGGAGAGGCTCCACCATAATAAATGAGGGATGTTGTCAAATCAAATAAAGGGGAGTTAATGGGGAGTTTAAAGGAAGTTGAAGGGTTAGGACTCGTGCGGGCCCCACCCCACATTATCCTATCATGGGAGGTTATGTGGGTGTGGGACCCACCTCTAACTTCCCCTTGTAGGAAATAAACACCACTTAATAAATTAAATAAAATTGGGTATACTTAATGTAACACCACAATTTTATTTTAATTTGTTACGAATCCCCAAATTAAAACTTTCAACCTGTATAAAACGCAACTGCGGTAAAGGTACCCTTAAGAGAATACCGGCATTGTGAGTTCATCAGTACCCTCAGATTTAAATTCCAAGCACTAGTTTAAAAGATAGAAAAACATGCACGTACGTTTACTGAACGTACCCAAACAAAACTTCAGAAATTGATTCCGGGCACACCAGGCCTCGGAATCATGCACCTTCAGAAGCTACAGACTTGTAAAATTCCAAAGAATTAAGAGAAAAAATTTCCTTGAAATTTTTGGGACTTTACATTACCCCCACATCAAGTCTTTACATCCCTATAAAGCTAAAACATACACAAGGGAAACAAAAGTGGGTACTGAGCACGCATCTGAGCCTCCCGCTCCTAGGTGCTCTCCTGGAGGTTCTCGTGCTTCCAGAAAACATGCACCAAAGGAATCGACCATCCACGTAGGAACCACTCATGTCTATCATCAATCTCCACTGGGACCTCTGTGAATGTCGCCCCATCATCGATGTCCAGCTCCCCATGGTCGATGATGTGGGATAGGTCGTGCACGTATCTCCTCAGTTGAGATACGTGGAAGACGTCATGCACCCAGTGCAACTGAGGTGGAAGGGTCAGGCGGTATGACACCTCGCCTACTCTACTGAGGACCTGGAAAGGTCCAATGAAATGCGGAGATAACTTGCCACCCTAGCCAAATCTCTGTAGACCTCGTTGAGGTGATACTCATAGGAAGACGTGGTCTCCATCTTCTAACTCCAGTGGTCTCTGTCTCCTATCAGCATTGGACTTATTTCTACTCTGTGCAGTCTTCATCCGCTTCTGGATGATCTGCACCTTCTCTGTTGTAGCCTGAACCATCTCTGGTCCTACAAGTGATGACTCCCCTGGGTCAGTCCAGCACGGAGGTGATCTGCAAGGTCGGATGTATAGTGCCTCATAAGGGGACATCCTGATGGTGGAGTAGTAACTGTTATTGTACGCAAACTCCACTAAGGGTAAGTGATCCTCCCAGCTACGACCAATGTTGAGGACACATGCACGAATCATGTCCTCAAGAGTTTTAATGGTCCTCTTTTTCTGGTCGTCCGTATGAGGATGGAAGGTGGTTCTCAGACATAGATGCATCCCAAAAGACTCATGTAACCCCTTTTATAGCCAGGAAGTGAATCAAGCATCTCGATCGGAAACGATAGACGATGGCATACCATGAAGCCATATAATCTCCTGACCATAGAGGTGTCCCAAGATCTTTACTGAACCTTGCTCTCTGATCGGTAGGAAGTGGGCCGACTTGGTGAGTCGGTCTACGATCACCCAGATAGAGTCATGTCCTCTAGATGTGCGTGGAAGCCCCATCATAAAATCCATGTATGTCCCGTCTCACTTCCACTCTGGGACCTCTAAGGGTTGTACCAAGCCTACTGGTACCTGGTGCTCTGCCTTCACTTACTGACAAGTGAGGCATCGTGAAACGAAATCTTCTACAACCTTCTTTATACCCAACCACCAGTGTTGTCGTCTGAGGTCCTAATACATCTTTGCCACTCCTGGATGTACCGCTAGAGGGGAAGTTTGAAACTCCCTCATCACTTCCTCTTATAGTGAAACTGGTACCATATTGTGTTCCTTGAAGAGGATGACGTGCTCCCCACCTTCAGAAAATCCTTCGGGTGCCAGCCCTGAGGATATCTGAGCACGTTGTGTCTCGCAATCAGCGTCCCCATGTTGCGCCTCTCTTACTCGCTGAAGAAGTGGAGGAGTGACTGTGAGAGACTGCAAAAAGGCTGCTCTATCTCTATCCACAAAGGATATCTACAACGTAGCCAACTGCTCTGTCATCTCTCCTAGTAACTAAATGTCTGATCTCCTACTGAGAGCATCTGCTACAACATTTCCTCTTCCCAGGAGTATAGACTATCTCGAAGTCATAGTCTTGGAGGAATTCAAGTCATCACCACTATCTCAAGTTCAGGTCCTTATGAGAGGAGATATACCTAAGACTCTGGTGGTCAGAGTAGACTGAAAATCATTCACCCAATGAACTATGGGTGAGACTATCCAATTTAAAAGAACTCATCTTCACCCTTGTTCACCTATGTCCTACAAAAGATGCTAAGATTTCTCCTTTGCTAAAAAGAGAAATCTAGTCTCATCCCTTGGATGAACCACGCCCATTGCCTAATACAGTCTATCCTGACATGAATGGTACTTATTTCATGCCATGAACGATGTCGTAAGGCCTAAACGCTACTACTAAGAGATTCAGCCATTACTCTCACCTCTAAGGGTTGAGTCACACTGTCGGCATTAGTGTGTGGTCACTGGGTATCCTTCAGTAGGAATCTCGAACGTGAGGGTCAATTCAACGGTTTTAACTGAAACCTCTCAGAATCAACCACATAAAAAGGATAGGGAAGAAAACATCACAAGGAAAAGTGTCTTTTATTACTACAGCTCAAAGTACAAAGACACAAAGCATCCACAAAAAATGACATTAATGAAGATAGAAGCATCATAAACAAAGGCCTCAATGTATAGAGCTAGTCCTTCTCCTATCCACTTGTTGCTCGACCAGCTCCTCTGCCACGTCTGCCTACTCCTGGAGGAACTACATGGTCTAACCTATGCCTCTGCCTAGAAGGTCCCTCTACTACTTGCTGCTCATCTTCGGGATGGGTCGGGCAGTCTCGATCCATGTGACCCTGCTCGCCGCATGCATAGCACTGCATGCTCCTCGTATGGCTGGCTCTAACTCGTGTGCCCCGCACAACCATACCTATATCCTAGGGTTTCCCACCTGTTGTCCTAATCCGCTTGGACTTCTGTGTCATCTGTCTACTAACGGCTGTATAAGACTCTGCTATGGTCAGAAAGCCCTGTGGAAAGAGAAGTAGCTCATGAGACCACACAGAGCATAGAGTCACTGGTACAAAATCTGCCCTGAAAAGACCCTCGAATTCTCCCCAGGTGAGAGTCACCTCATCGTAAAACTGAAGCATCAGGATCTACCACCTCTCAGTTTCTTCCTAAAAGAGACTAATATCTAGGTACACCATCAAGTTAGAGGGTGTCCCAACTGTGTGGAAAACTCATGCTACAACCTCCAGCCAGCACCCGGCTGTCTGAAAATATGACTTGCCTCGAAACCTCAGAGGCCTCTATCGCAGGAACCCGTGCAATGCGCTCAAGCGGCGTGCACCCTCTGCTGCTGAGGCTGGTGGAAATGGTAACCCAGCGATTAGTGGTACCGCTGGTGCCTCCGCTGTGATGGGGCCCTACACCGTGGCCTCGCTGCTCAGTGGGCTACCATCATGCTCTCCACTCAGAACCCGTGATGACTGACTAGGTAAAGACATCTTGAAAAGAAACAGGTGCTCCACGATCAAAAAGTATACCTGGTGAGTTGACACAAAGTAGTCACGAAGAAAACTTTTCAAAGGAAAAACACATTCAATCAGTGTTTTCATGCACTGAGTCGGAAATCAGAGTTCAGGGTCCTGGTGTATAGATACGTCAGTCGCCGCACCAACACTGGACTCCCTAGTCTGAAAACCACACTTAATACTCTTAACACTATTGCTTCACAGAAAATAATGATCAGAGTCATGAGTTCTATGGTAGAACTAACTCCTCTGATACCAATTTGTCACGACCCACCCTTGGGGCCCATGTTGTGACTACCCCAAGCCCGCCTTCCATAGGCCAGGGGTTGTCAACTAGCACCAAAGGCATAAATCCCAATACCGGGAAGGCATTGCATTTATAAAAAGTAAACAAACACAATAGAGTATGCAACTGAAGTTAGCACAAAGTAAAACTGAATACAAAAGTAAGTGCTGAAAGGAAAGGGGCCGGTAATACAAGCCCAACAGTAAAGTAAAGTACAACTAAAAAGCTAGTACAACTGCAGTAAAGTAAAGAATAAACTACTGAGTCGTCCTCTAGTAATCC
Organism: Viscum album; assembly: GCA_963277665.1. NCBI lineage: Eukaryota > Viridiplantae > Streptophyta > Magnoliopsida > Santalales > Viscaceae > Viscum > Viscum album. Next base: position 696,917,272 of record OY728132.1, read on the forward strand.
CACCAGAAGGGTGGGTAAAGATGGCATCCTCAGCACCTCGGGTCCGTCCGTCAGCTCCATGTACATCTCGCCAAGTGGTCCACCTCCGGGTATCGTCCAGCTCTACATGACTCTACCTCGATCAGTGTTGTCTGTCGTCTGCATCCAACACATTGTAGTGCGGGCATAGCCCATGCAGGGGTGAGTATACAATACTCAGTTGGGACCCGAAGACCCCCGAAGGTCTCCTAGAATCCACAAAGGATAAACCACAGAAGAAAGATACAATCACGAAGTATCAACCAACTCTACTTAGGTATATTCCCATACATATACCTAAGTTATCAATCTCATTTCGGCTCCAACCCTCGATCCCAAGCACAACCCAGTCCACACAAGAAAACAAGTCAATCACATCGATGATAATGATTGAAAGTCAAGTCTCAACTCACACGGGTATACATCAACTTAAAGGGAGTAAGATATGATTTGTAACCACTGAATCATCTTTCACTGTCAAACGGAAAATAACTATAGAAACCTAAAACAGTAGTATGTTGTCGCTATCGAACCCATGGAGGATTCAGTCCAGTCTCGTTGCTGTCGAACCCATGGAGGATTCAGTCCAGTCTCGTTGTTGTCAAACCCACGGAGGATTCAGTCCAGTCTCGTTGTTGTCGAACCCACGAAGGATTCCAGTATAGTTTTCGTCGTCATAGAACCCACGGAGGATTCTAGTACGGTAGTCGTCGCAGTCGCAGCCAGCTCTAGGGTTCCCGCACACAACACGCTCGATTCCGGGAGGGTCCACTCCTTGATCCAAGGGGTTCGATACATCAAATTCCACGAATTCCGAAGTTGATGTATCCTGAATTTTCGTCTCATCATAAAGATCCAAATGCGACAGACGGTGCGTCAATCGGATGCCCGGTCTGAGAGTTATTAGCTTTTCCATTCCAGGGGCCTGGTTAGATTTCGGGTACAATCCAACCCGTCCATACTCTAATATCATCTGAATTCCATGTGGAGTATTCCAAAAGGACCGTCTCGTCAAAATTAAACCATCGTAGTTGACGGCACGTCAATCGGATGTCTGTTCCTTAAGTTATAAGTGTTTCCGCTCCAAGGGCCCGGTTGGTTTCGAGTTCGAACCAACCCGGCCATTTTCCAAAGTCGTCCAAAACTCACTTAGAGTATCACAAAAGGACCGCTTCGTCGCGAGGGTCCCAGTGCTATAGACGGTTTGTCGATCGGACGTGCGGTCTTAATGTTATTCACGTTTAAATGAAACGGGCCCAGCCCGTCAAGCCCAGTGGGCTGGCGGGTCGGCCCATCCTGGATCGGTGGGTCCGACCCAGCTAAGGGGTCGGCCGGGCCCGGTGGGGTGTGGCCCAACCCGGTGGCGCAGCCTAGCTCATCTGGGCGCGGCCCCCTAGTTTCTTGAAACGGCAGCGCCGAGCGGCGCCGCCCCTCCTGCCCGGCCGGCTTTTCCGGCACATGCGGCCCGCGGTTGCGGGCCGCAGATCTTCCGCACCGCGGTGCCTGAGGGCACTACGGTTTCTTCTTCCTAGCCTGTTGGTGAGCCATCCGGTTTTCTTGCCAAAGCGGCACGCGGAGCGTGGGCCGCGGATCTCCGCAGCGCGGCGCCAAGGGGGCACTGCGGTCTTCTGCCCGGCTAGCTATGGCCGGAGGGTTCGTCCAGAAAAGCGGCCCATGGGTGCAGGTCGTACCTCCTCCGCAGCGCAGTGCTAAGGGGCGCCGCGATTCCTTCAGCATGGCCGGCTTTAGCCGGGCGGTTCTTCTTGGGCTGAGCGGATCGCACCGTGGGCTACGGTTTCCTCCACGCGGTCTGTGTGCGGTTGCCGCTTCCGGTTGTCATCGCCTCCGGACGTCGCTGCCTCCGGTCACCGCGTCAAAATTATTCAAGAATCAATGGAGGGTCGTTGGGCCATGTTCGTTTGGCTCGCGCCCTCCACATTAGATGATATCAAATGGATGAAGACAATCACTTGCATTCATCAATGACGTAGGTATAATTTAATCAAACTAAAATCATACAAAAACCCCCTACCTCGTATATGATGTCGCACGTCGACGAGTTTCGGAAGACGGGTGTCATGGAGGTTGGGCATCATGGAATATAGACATCAATTCCGTTGATGTTGGGGTGCATTCATGGAGGGAGCGTAGCTGACGTTCCTTGCAGGTGGCTCCTCCTCGTGTGTCTTGGATGAAGATCGAAGTCAGTTTCGTCATTCTTAGGTGGTTATTCGTTGGAAGGTAGAATCTTTCCTCTAATTCTCCAAAGGTTTTCCCAGAATATTTTCCAAGACAATATTATAATAAGGATTTCCCCATAATTATAAACATTCCATGTAATTCAAAAAGATTCAAATATTAGAGGTTCCAATTAATTACAATGTGTTGGCACATTCAATGGGTGGGAGGTGGAGAGGCTCCACCATAATAAATGAGGGATGTTGTCAAATTAAATAAAGGGGAGTTAATGGGGAGTTTAAAGGAAGTTGAAGGGTTAGGGATTGTGTGGGCCCCACCTCACATTATCCTATCATGGGAGGTTATGTGAGTGTGGGACCCACCTCTAACTTCCCCTTGTAGAAAATTACCACCACTTAATAAATTAAATAAAATTGTGTACACTTAATGTAACACCACAATTTTATTTTAATTTGTTACAAATCCCCAAATTAAAACTTTCAACCCGCATAAAAAACAACTGCGGTAAAGGTCCCCTTAAGAGAATATCGGTGCTGCGAGTTCATCGGTGCCCTCATATTTCAATTCCGAGCACCGGTTTAAAAGATAGAAAAACTCATATGTACGCTTACTAAACGTACCCGAACAAAACTTCAGAAATTGATTCCGGGCACACCGGGCCTCGGAATCAAGCTCCGTCAGAAACTGCGGACTTGTAAAATTACAAAGAATTAAGAAAAAAAATCCTTGAAATTTCTGGGTCTTTACACGATCCATCATCTCCTATTTATTACCCAAGAAATACCCCTCATCATCAATAGGGTCAGAAATGTTAGTCTCTTCTTCAAGATGTTCAAATTTTAACTTCTCTCCTGATCATGGAAATTTTGATTCATCATATAATATGCAAGTAGAAACAGAAGAAGTAACACATATTGAAGAATAAGAGTAAGATCTCAGAGATTCTCCTCTAGCATTTGAAGAGGGTATCTCTACCACTATGGATGAACTCAGAAAAATAAATCTGGGTACAAAAGAAGATCCATGCCCCACTTTAATTAGTGTGGACATAACTCTTGAAGAGAAAGAAATGTATATTTATTTTATAAATAAAAATAAAGATGTACTTGCTTAGAATTATACAGAAATGCCAGGTCTTGATTCAGATGTTGTCACTCATCATTTGGGTTTGCCAGAAGAACATCGAGGATTCAAGCAAGAAGCAAGAAGAACACACCCAACTTATGCCTCCAAAATTGAGGCTGAAGTAGATAAGCTTATCAAAGCTAACTTCTCCATAGAAGTTCAATATCCCAAATGGATGTCTAATATTTTTCTTATGAAAAATAAGAATGGAAAAATTAGAGTTTGCATTGATTTCATAGATCTTAATCGGCATTGTCCCAAGGATGATTTTACAGTTCCGATCATAGAACTTTTAATTGATACAATAGCTGGCTATGAAGTACTTTCCTTCATGGATGGATATTCTGGGTATAATCAAATCTGAATGGTTCTAGAAGATAAAGAATATACAGACTTTAGAGCCCCTCATGGTGTGTTTTGCTATCGGGTAATACCCTTTGGCTTGAAGAATGCAGGTGCAACGTATCAACGTGCCATGCACTATATCTTCAAACCATTTTTAGGGAAATTTGTTGAATGTTATATATATGATTTGGTGGTTAAATCCAGAACACGTTCGGATCATTTGGCCGATCTGGAAATCATATTCCACAAACTTTGACAACACAATTTGAAGATGAACCCCTTGAAATGTGCTTTCGGGGTAACCTCAGGAAAATTTCTTAGCTTTGTTGTACACCATCGTGGTACCGAAGTTGATCTTGAGAAGATAAAATCAATCCTTGGTATTTCACCTCCTTGAAATTTGAAATAATTAAGAAGACTTCAAGTACACTTTTCCTATATTCGGTGTTTCATCGCCAATTTGGCAGGCAAGTGTTTACCCTTCACCAAATTAATGAAGAAGGGAGTCACCTACTAGTGGACTGAAGAATGTCAAGAAGCATTCGATATCCTCAAGAAATATCTCTTGATTCCATCAGTATTAATGCCACCTATTGAATTAAAACCACTTATCCTCTATGTGACAGCTTTAGAGCAGTCATTGGGTGCCTTCCTTTCCCAAAAGAATGGTGTTGGGAATGAAAATAGCCTTTACTATCTCATTCAGACTTTGCTTGAGGCAGAAACTCAATATTCAAGTATTGAAAAGTGATGCCTAGCATTAATCTTTGAAGTTCAGAAATTGAGACACTACCTGCAACATCATGAGGTCTAATTGGTATCTCGCAATAACCCGCTCAAATTTATCCTTAGTCGTCCAATGCTTACAGGACATCTGGCAAGGTTGGCAGTTATTTTTCAGTAGTTTGATATCTAGTATGTGTCTCAAAAGGAAATAAAGAGCCAAGATCTGGCTGATTTCCTTGATGAACACCCTTCAGTAGAAGATACATCTTTAGATACTGAACTTCCTGATGAAGAAGTATTCTATATTCAAGATAATCTTCAAACATGGGAAATGTACATTGATGGTGCTTCCAGAAGTCCAATAGGAAAGAAAATAGAAGATCCTAAATTCAATAAGGTTGGGTTAGGAATTGTGCTTATTTCCTGAGAAAAGGAAGTGCTACCCTATTCCTTCTTATTTTTAGGAGGTGGTACAAATAATGAAGCATAATATCAAGCTCTCATCGTAGTCTTGGAATTGGTGCTCCAGGCACAAGTGAATCACTTAAAGGTTAAAGGTGATTCAGACTTGGTAATCAAACAAGTCAATGGGGATTATGCCATCAGAAAATAAGAGTCAATCCCTTTGCGTGATTACGTCAGAGATCTAATGGCGTAATTTCCTTTGGAACCAACATTTTATTATGTCTCGCGATCACAAAATGTCCAAGCTGATGCACTGGCTAATTTAGCCACAGCTCTGGAAAATCCAAATCGGGACAAAACAGTCATCAGTATTGCCCACCGTCATGTAGTTTCACCTTTTGTTCAAATCAGAACAGAGGAAATCAATGAAATCAATCCCATTTCTGAACCATATGGTCATACTATAGGATGGATGACACCTATCAGGGAATACCTTCAAAGTGGAACACTCCCACCTGATAGAGCTGGGAAAGAACAAATCTAGAAACATGTGGTCAATTTTACTCTTTATGATATCCCAGATCACCAAAAAATTCTCTACAAGCGAGGTTTTGATGGAATTCTCTTCAGATGTATTGATGGTGAAGAGACAATGGCTATCATGAAAGAAGTACATACAGGAGTCTGTGGTTCCCACCAGTCTGGACATAGACTGTCTAATCAAGATCGAAGACTTGGATACTTCTGGCCTTCAATGATATAAGATTGTGTTGATTTCACTAAGAAGTTTCATTATTTCCAAGTATATGCCAATTTCATTCATCAACCCTCGGTGTTTCTCTATACAGCTAAATACTCATGGTCATTTTCCACATGGGGAATGGATGTAGTGGGACCTTACCCTTCGGCTACATCCAAGCAGTTTAAGTATATTCTTACTGCTACTGACTTCTTTTCTAAATGGGCAGAGGAAATACCTCTCAAAGAAGTTAGTTCTAAAATCATTTTTAGCTTCATCAAGTCTAACATCATTACCAGATTTGGTGTCCCTCATACCATATTGATGGACAATGGCACCAACTTCTGTTCATCCGAGGTAAGGAAGTTGTATCAAGAATTCAACATAAAATCCAACCATTCATCTCAGTATCATATAGCGGCCAATGTCCAAATATAGGCCTTCAATAAGACTCTTTCAAACATACTACAAAAGATGGTGGATAAAGAAAAGAAATCATGTCCTGATAAACTTTTTCATGCTTTATGGGCTTATCAGGCCACCACCCACACTACTACGCATTCAACTCCATATTCATTGGTATATGGAACGAAGTAGTCTTTCCCATTGAGGTTCAATTACCTTCTCTTGGAATATCCATTTGTGATCAGTCATCTACAGATGAACAATATCAAAATCGATTGGATGAATTTGAATGATTAGATGAAAAAATATTGTGCACCCTGCACCACTTGGAAGTCTATCAGAATTGAATAGCACGGGAATTCAACAAAAAAGTTCGTCTTCATTCATTCATTCAAGGAGAATTGGTATTATTCATCAGAACTTCAATGATACCAGGAAAGAAGCCTCCAAAGCTTGAGGCAAAATGGGAAGGACCTTACTCAATACATAAGGTCTACTCCAATGGATCTTATTCTTTAATCTCAATGGATAGAGAACTCATTACAACTCAAACCAATGACAGATTCTTGAAAAAATATTTTGTGTAACACAAATACTTACGTCCTACAATACATTAAACTGCATAACCTTTTTTATCTTGGCTACACAACATTAAACTGTACAACCCAACGTCCTACATGACGTAAAACTGAAAAATCCCCTAATACGTCCTACATGACGTTAAACTGTATTTTTTCTCAACTACATGACACTAAACTATGCAGCACTGGTCCATGCATATGACCTTAAACTATTTTAGTCCTCACTGTAAGACTTTAAACTACATAGTCCCCATTGTCCATGCTATAGGACATTAAACTGCATATCCCCTCATTCGTCCAACATGACGTTAAACTGTAAACAGTCCCTTATACATCCTACACAACATTAAACTATACATGTTCATAAAACATGACATTTAAACTATGAAAAAGTCCCTTAAATACATCCCACATGATGTTAAACCGTGCACATGTCCTACAAGATGTTAAATTTCACAACCATACATCCTAGCTACATGATGCTAAACTGTACAGCACCCTTTGTCCTACATGACGTTAAACTGTGAATTGTTAGGTTTGTTGTTACCTCTTGTTTCTCACACCGAGCATGACTCACATGATCTTAGAGTAAGCTTCAACCATAACACCTTCTCTGGGTCTCTAACCACGCGTAAGTCCCAACATCATCTTCGGGTTTTCCTCAAATACAACTTGATCACCAATTCATTATTCAATTGAACTACGCATACTTTGATCCTTTCCTTCTAGGCTGGGTACGTAGGCAACCTCCCAAGGTTCAATACCAAAAACCAATCTCTTCACATTGTTTCACCTTCGTCCCACACGATGTTAAATTGTGTACGCCTCTTTTTTCCCTGCTACATGACACTAAACTATGCAGCACCATCATCCTTACTATACGAAGTTAAACTATACAGTCCCCATTGTCCCTCGCCTGAGAGGGAATCATCATTGAAATTGATCTCCAATAATTTCATATTTCAAAGACTACATGCATACATGGTAATTCCAGAAACTTTAATCTTGGATCCAACCATCATTGCACTAAAGTCCCCTTTCACCCTTCACTTGTACGAACCAAATTTGTACAGAGGGTATTTCAAGAACTATGTATGGCTTGATTATCATCCCTATGGGATATGTAGGAACGTTCGAGTGTCCCTCAAACCCAGCCCCAAGTCTTTGGGCCTAACCTCAAATTCTACTTTCAGTCCTTTGGCTGAAAAGTTCCCCAGTGAAAACATGAATGTGGTATGAAAACCCTAGTTTTCATTCACATCAGGTTTATAAAACACACAATGTGTATTCCTCATTATGGTCCGAGCTCTAAGACCCTAAACTAAGATCTCCTACACTCTTGTCCCACATGATGTTAAACTGTATTTTAAGAACTATGTATGGATTGATTCCCATCCTTAAGGGATACGTAGTGAAGTCCAACATCTCAATTCAGGACCCAGCCACAACATGATTATGGTTAGCATTAGTCTGTGTATCTCCTTCATGCATTGGACAATACCCATTTTCATGTGTCATATACTCCTAACCTTAAATACTTCTAGATCTCCATAACCCTTTTCTTGACTTCTGGTAACAAAATTTCTGATACCCGGGAATTCTTTTGCCTGACTATGCAGCACGTTCCCTTAGATGGCCTTGCATAAGTAGTCTACATAACGGTCCTATCAGCCAAAAGATACTATTATTTGACTATGAAATCAATTCCCTTAGGTGGACCTATATAATTCAACCCCCTAATGGGTTTCTCAAATAGTTTTAACTTCATTCTTGGGGAGAAAAACCTCTTTTTTCCTTATTTGTCTTAACGAAAATATGTAGGGATCCGCAAAAATAGTCATCCTTAACATATTTTTCCCGTACTTGTTTTCATGATCTGAAAGTATTCAAGTCTATGGTTTATTTTTCCCTTCCCTGCATTTGTTTCAGACCTTCGTAGGAGTGATATTCATCCAATTCTTTGAAAATCTTGATTGGGAATTTCCTCTTCATATTCAAGTAACTCTCTCCATACAACAAACTCTATGCTTTGGGAAATTTGAATCTCCATAAACTTTCACTGGCTTTTAGCAATAGAAAAGTAAAATTTTTTAGAGTTCTTTTTCCTGACTATGCAGCACATGCCCCTAGGTGTCCTTACATAAGTAGTCTACATAACGGACCTGTCATCCAAAAGATGCTATTATTTGACTATGCATCCAATGCCCTTATGTGGTCCTGCATAATTCAACCCCCTAATGGGTTTGTCAACTGGTGGTAACTTCATTCTTAGGAAATACTTTCTCTAATGCCTTTTATCCCTTTTCCCATGTCATTACTCAGATTCAAAATTTCTTAAGTCACAGTTTACAATTTTCCCCTCCATACTTGAATGTGGTAATATGTTTTCAAATAAATTATCAAGGAATTGAGTCAATTTTAATCCATTTGTTCAAAGATATTCGACCTTTAAACATTATCCTTTTTATGTCCGACATGCATAACTTTAAACTGCCCACAAAAAACAAGGGAACTCTAAAAAAAAGTCAAGTCCTAGCTCACTAAACATACATTTTGTATGATTTAGGTAATATTTAGCAACAAAAGATGCAAAGTTTGTGGGGTTGTTTATATCACCCTAGAAAAAATCAAACTATTCTTACTAGGCCCATTGGATTAGGTAAAATTAATTAAGGAAGGTAGAAAAAGAATGCAGGCACCAAATGATTGAAGATGAAAGTGTTTTTCATTAATGCACAAGAGTTAGAAGGACATCCACAGATTGGAGTCTCTTATTTTTTTCAAGAATTACAAGAGGCTTTCAACATAACTCTTCATTTGATTTACGGCATTCCGAGCTTCATCAGCAACCACCTGGAATTCATTCATTCAACTAGATACAATAAGAGATGTAGTGATACCGGCTCTTCTTGGAACAATTGTAAAAGAATGTTCTTGAGTGTGGTTTGAGAAAATTTTATACTGATCAAACAGTGACTCTGTTTCTGTCCAAGAAACTTGGAAGATGGATACATAGATTTGAGAATAGATCTTTGGAAGTAAAGAGAAATTTGGAGAGAGTACTCTTTTCAGATATTGTTCTAATGTCATGATAGTATTTTCTCCTCTAACCAGCAGTGGAAAACATATCAACCCATGGGTTTTCCATTTTCATATCTGCAAGGAAATGGCATGGAGGAAAATTTTGAATGTTCACACCATTGTTGCTGCTCTTAATGCACAGTATAACCGAAATAGAGGGATAGCAATGTGGCTCCAGCTCAGACTTGTGAGGCTTCAAATCTGGAGCACATGGGCTATGATGCATTATGAATGCCTTCTCCACTGTCCTAGAATTGACAAATGATCTTGAAACTGAGACATTTGTTGAAGCAAAATTGGTGTAAGTCTAAAACCGGGAATGAGGAATATAATTCTTTTCCTCTAGAACGTTGACTCCTTGAAGATGACTATGGCCATATAAAGTTAGGTAAATTATCTATGGGAAGTTAACATGATACTTATTCAAGTACTTGGTCAAATCCAAGAGAGTGTTGTCATAGATATCATAGTAATTGTGGCCAATGATGTTCATCATGTCATCAATTCTCTTTCTTGCTAGTTCATCAGCTGATCCAATTATTTTGGGAGCCATTGAATCTTCACAAAGATCAGATAATTAACTTTTAAGTAAGTTGGTTTTTCATAAAATTTGTGAAGAAATTTGGAAAAAATTGATAAGGCATTAAGGAGAGCAAGTATAATTTTGGCGTGTAAGTCCACGTCGGTCACGCAAGTTTTATCGCGCTAGTTCTGGCGCGCAAGTCAGAAAAAGACTATAGAAGTGCGACGCAACAAACAGAAGTGCGAATGAGCGAAAGTCAAGTCACTTGCACGAATGAGAGCCCACTTGCGTGACGAGAGCGAGGTTCCTTGAAAGTTGGGTGCTTTTCACAAGAGTGGCACCTATATTTATAGGCGAAGTAGTACCCCTGTGTGTCGTAACCTGTGCGCCTCACACCTGCGTGTTGGTACCTGCACGCTCAAAACCTATGCACCCAAAATCCTGGGTTTTCTCCTTTACCTCAGAGTTAAACCCTCTTTCCTTTTTCGGATCCAACTCTGAGGGGGGAATTTTGTTGATGCTCCTTTCCATCACAGAGTCCAAAGATTGACTAAGGAGAGTACTTCAAGCAAAGAAGAAAGAAGATTCATCAAAAATTTCAAAGGCATTAAGGTGCGCAAGTATACATGTGCACCAACCTTGGGCGTTCAAGTCACTTGCGCGCGAGACATGAGGCGCGCAATTCACTTGCGCACCCTAAGTGAAATTTCTCCCAGACCTAGCGATGCAAAGCGGGCTCGCGGCTCGTGGGCTTTTTGGGTATGGGGTGGATGTGGGGTGGGAGGGGCCTAAAAATTTTGACCATTTAGAGTGCGGGCCAATGCGGGTTGAGCCCGTGCGGGTGCAGGCCAATGTGGGTTGAGCCCGTGCAGGTGCGGGCTTGCCCGCAGGCCTGATTTAAAAAATATATATATTATTTTTACAATATATGTTTCTTTAACATTTTAGTTTTTTTAATAAAAAAATCATGGTTAAACAGTGACATATAATTTCTCATCGTAATGATCATATTAATTCACCATTTATTCACATGTGAATTTTAAATAGGCCTATATTTATTGTTTTAATATGATATTATATTATTTATATAGTAATTATTAATCATATTCACACGGTGTGTCAACCCATCTCTCGAAAAATGGAACTCATCACCCCTACGCATGGTTTCAATTCTATAAGAGTTATTATAATCATAATATTTTTAGGTTGATTTAATTTTAGTATTATTTAATTTTAATTTGTTATTAAGAGATTTGGATAAAACCTCGTAAAAACACTAATTGATTCCTCTAAAACTAATCATTACCTAGAGAGACTTCATTCATTCACATGTTTAGTTATTCATATCACCACACAACCAAAATTATCATTCATCGTCCATCACCGACCACTCACATACTTTCCATTGCAATAGTTCGCCACCACATCGGCATTATCGCATGCCTCCATTAACCCACAAAAAAAATTTCTATCACATCTTTTAAAACTCTAGTTATTGTTAATTAATACTTCTCCCCACAAATACCTTGAAGAATGATAAAAAATACAGTATTTAAATGATTATAAATAGTATTTTTTTTGTAAATGTGGATAAGCCCATGGGAAACCCGCGGGTTTATGCAGGGTGGGGCGGGCTTGAAATTTTTTGTTCGCATTATATGTGGTATTTTGCGAACAAACCCGCGCGGGCTCAAACCCGTATGGGCTTGGCCCACCCCGCCCCAGTCCGAACGTTTCACATTACTACCCATACCTCAGGTGGCCTATAAATACCCCCTGTAAGCCCCCCATTTTGAGGACGGATTTTCTAAAACTCAGAATTAAGCTATGGCCGCCCTAGTCTCTGCTTGAAGTCTTACGAACACTTCTAAGGTAATTTCTTACCTAGAATGGAAGATCTAAAGAGGAAGAATAAGGCCTAAGTGTTAGAACTCATCAACACTTGCATGCCTAAGTGTCTATCCCTTAAGGGAAATGGATACACTTGCACACTGCCTTGTCCTCTCATGTAAAATTACGTGCCACCCTTCTAGAAGAATCTAGGGATAATACTAAGGGCTTGAGCCAAGTCTCGCCCAAGTATTACCATATAGGTTCTCCATCGCCCAAGTGAACTCATGTCGCGCAAGTATACTTGCGCGACCAGGACTTGCGTGCCTGAACAAGACTTGTGCACCTGAACAGGACTTGCGTGCCTGCCTCTTTTTGGGTTCCCCTCTTGCCTATTCACTTCCTTTCTTCAAATTCACCTTTCCTATTCAAGATCTAGCCTTCAAAACCTTCTTCAAAGCCACTTATGGCATGGTTTCTTTGTTGGATTCCTTATCTGAAAGGAGTTCTGTGGAATATCTCTCAAAACCTTGTGATTTATATAAGTTTATATCACTACTGTTAGAGGTTACCTTCATTCAACCTCATCCCTTAAGATGAGAAAATATTTGATATGGGAATATTTCTCAGGAATAAGCCCCAATCATAAGTCAAATCTCCCTTAATGGGCATCCTCCTTAGGATTAAGCCCCAAATTAAGAATCTAAATCTCCATAAAGCACAAATACCTCTATGGACCCTATTAATGGGCATCCTCCTTAGGATTAAGCCCCAGATCCCCTTTAACTTTGGGCCTCCTTCTTAGGAATAAGCCCCAAGTTACAATTCCCCTTTAACTTTGGGCCTCATTCTCAAGAGTAAGCCCCATTCATAATTTTCCTTAACCTGGGCCTCCCTTTCAAGAGTAAGCCCCAATCATAAGTCCCCCCCTAATTTTGGCATCCTCCTCATGAGTAAGCCCCAAGTTAGAGTATCCAAATCTCCATAAATCACAAATATCTTTATGGACCTTGTTTCTAGGCTTCTTCCCAGAAGTAAATCCTAGTCTTCATCTACTTGGTCAGTCACACATACATAAGCCCCATATCATTCCTTGTAAGCACATCTTTCATGGAACAAATTTTAAGGTTTAATGATACCTCTTGTTTCTCACACCGAGCATGACTCACGTGAGCTTAGAGTGTAAAAGTAACCACGACACATCTCTTTGGGCCGTTAATCATATGTAAGCCCCACACTTCTTAATAAAACTATGTGGACTTTGATCTCTACCTTAAAAGTAGAGTACGTAGGAAACCTTTCTAAGGTTCAATCCCATCACCTATTAATTCTCATATGTCCCATATGACATTAAACTATATCTCAATTCCCAAACTACGTGGGTTCTGATTCCTTTTCTAACAAGGATACGTAGGTAGCCCATCTGCGGGTACGGTCCCAACTCTGAAATAATCCATGTCCTTCTGAATGACAATAAACTTCAAGTGCCCCACTGAGTGGCTTCAAAACCATTATGGTCATCATAATGACCAAGAGATTTCTATATAATGTATTGAAGGATACCATTGACTAAGAATCTCCAATACATACGGATGATTCTCCATTGATGAAGAACCTCAACTACATATAAAAGATTCTCTAAAACTCATACATATCAATCATTAATTTCCAAATCTAAAGGAAAACTCATTTTTATGCTTGGTAAATTAATAAGGATTCATGAACATAACTTAAATCTATGAGAGAGTCCCGGAGTAGGCAATAATTCCCCCCAAAAGGGTGTGATGAGCCTGACCTCCCATCCTCTCAACCAATGCAAATTCTTAAGCCTCATCGGTTCACAACTAATGAGAACCTGCCTTTAGAAAGTAGGTCCAAATAGATATAGAATCATTGGATGTTTCTGGTTCTATGAATAAACCCGTTAGAAACCGATTGGAGAAGTTTGAACCTTAAACAAACGAGGTCATCCCCATTTCCGAAAGAAAAAAATATAAAGATCCTCCTGTTGGACTCATGATTCACTTGTATAGGTGGGAACATGTTATCTCTAGTGGGATTCTAGAGAGTAACACTATGGGACTCTAGGTTAAAGGGAATGGGACTTTCCGTATTGTAACCATCTATATATAGTGAAGAATATGTAATTGAGGGGTATAACTGGTTGCAGTAAGGACTTAGGTCATAGTACCGAACCTTGTAAAAATATTATGTGTTGTGTTTTCATTTACATTATGCATTGCATATAGGATCCACTCATACTAACAGGAGACAGAGGTTTTAAGGGGTTTAAGAAAATAAAATAATTTAGTAAAAACAAGTCACATCTAATTCACCCCCCCCCCTCTCGGTGTGACTGCAAGATCCATTGGACACTTAATTTGGTATCATATCGTAGGCCACCTCTGATTGGATCTATTATACTTTTCCAGTTGTTTTTATCAGAATGATATGAAGTGCATATTTGAGTTTGAAGAAAATTCAGAAGTTCATCAGATGGAAAAGATTATCTCTTCTCCTAATGTTAGAAATTTTGAAGTTTAAATCAAGAATCAAAAAATAGGAATAAAATAGTTTCAAAGAAGATAAATAATAATTCAAATATAAATGAAGATCAGCTCCTAGCTAAAGGAACTCGAAGTGTTAATTGTTTAGTAAAATCAGTCGATTATAATTATGATGAATCAAGTTCAAGTTGTGATGATGATATGATCAACTCTTAAATAAGATAGAATCTCAAGAAAGTTCCCAAAGACGTGGTAACATGTATGATCAAAGATTTCAAGGGGATTTGGGATGAAAAATTACAGCTATAAGAAGAGGTTAATGCAATGGAAGAAGCATTGACCATAAAGGTTGTCATAGCCAAAACTCTCAAAAAACTTGTGAAAGAAAAGGCATAAATAATATATATTTTTAAATAAATGTATTCTTGAGTTATTAAATAATTTCAATGTAATGTTTGTGAGAATTTTTTTTTTTTGAAATTGTTTTTACAAAATTTATCCATGCATTGGAAAATCTTCATAATACAACTATGAATGTCAAAGATGCTCAGCTGAATGATAAAGCAGAAAGAATCATGGAACTTGACAATTTGTTACTAAAGTAAAATCAGATTCATGAAGATAAATTCAAAAGATAAAGATTTAGTAGAAATAAATCATGAAATCTATTAAATATGATAATATTGATCTCAACTTAAAGTGTCTTGAACTATAAGTGAAATTGAGAAATATAGAAGTGACACAAGATGATACTTCCCTAGTTGCTAATAAAGGAATTATTTCCAAGGATTCATTTAATAAGAGTCATATTTCTAAAAAGTTTCAATCTAATTGAAAGAGAAGCTTTATATTATTCAAGGATAAATCTATTACAGACTCATTGAAGAAGGTAACCCTTTGTCCTAATAAATATGTGTGTACTAATACTATTTTGTTGACTAGTGTAGATTTAATATTTAAATATGTGCAAACATGGGTGAAGAAAAATTCATAGGAATCCTCAACATTTTTAAATATCGATGTGAATAAGTGTGGAAATTCTTGTTCTCCAAAGAAAGAATAGAATAAGAAATGTGCTACCCAAAAATAGCAAAATGTCAAAGAAAGTTAGAATGTGTCACAGAATAAGAAATCAATATTTGTTGGATATTGTCGGTGTTGTTGGAAGTTTGGGCATCAGAAAATTTATCGTTGGAATAATATGTCATTGTATAAAAGTTATTGAATGCCTGCATTTAAGGGGATGAAAGCTGAAGAGAAGCGAAAACCTACAAAATAGAAGCATAATTCATAGAAATAGAACCAATTTATCAAGAACATATATTATTAATTTGAAAAAAAATTGTGGTTATTGTAATATAAGTGGTCATTGTTATGATGAGTGTTGGTATGTATCAATAATGCACAAATCATCTATTAATGCAAATAGAAGATCATAGAAAAATGTGAAGTAGGTAAGAAATGAAGATGGTCAGTCATCCTTGGGATATAAACAAAAGAATATGATTGTTAAACAAAAAACTACCATGAAGGTTGAGAAGAATCATGTGAAGAGTTTCACACCAAATAAAAGATGCTTATATTATGGTTGGAAAGTTCACATCATGGACCATTGTGAATTGTCCATGAACATAATTACTAAAGGAACTGATCTGGAATAAAAGAAAGGATCAATCTAGAAGAGAAACAGTATGAATGATTTAGTTAAAGACATCTTTGATAAAGAATCTAAAAAGTTTCCTAAAAGAGGAAACTTATTCAATTCTAAAGTTTTGTGTGAATGGTGCAATATGTCTGTACATTTAGATAAAAAAATGTTTGACATGTTTATCTGATTAAGAATATTTCTTGAAGAAGAAAGGGAAATAATTTGTGACTTATAGTGTTGGTAAAAATAAGTCTACACACAAAGTGAAGAGTGAGCATATTCCAAAAGAATGTTTTATCATATGGTCATAATAGTTGGAAGAGGCAAGAAAACTAGAAAAGGCATATAAAAATTAAACTAATTTGTTAGAAAATGTGAAGAAGTCTTTTTTATCTAATAATATTGTTGGGTTGAGAAGAAACTCTAAGACCTATTGTTTTAACTGAGGAGAATTGAAGAACCACATTATTCCCATATATATACATTGTGTTTTTTTTCATATAGGGAATTGAAGGTGAAGAATTTATTCTGGGGGATACCTGAATTTTCTAAAATATGTGAATGTATTATAGATAAAATATGTCTATCATGGAAGACTATTGGCTTTATGTTGTCTCCTTGAAATATTTCAAGTAATATTAGAAGATTCTTGGAGTTTATTCTTGAAGAAATCCAATCATGATGAATAAGTTTTGATTGAATATCTTGAGGGGGAGCACAGAAGATCAACTATCAGATGTTTCTATCTCAATTTATATCTTATTAATATTTGAAGTCTTTTTTAGGTATGCATCTAATAATTCTAAAATCTAAATTTCTGTAAATTGAAGCTTTTCATCATTGATGTAGTAACCTTATTTTCTAGTATGTAAACCTTTATTTATAATTTTCTTGTATATAAATTTTATGGGTGAAGGTTGGGAGATTTTGGTGAACTTTAAATAAGTTTTTTGGGGCTAAAGGATAGGTGCATGGGTTATGCACTGGTTGTCCAAACCATGCAGAAATCCTAGGAGAAACTGTGTGCAGTAGCAGGTTTGAGGTAGTAGCTTCAACACAGTTAGTGCATGGTTAGGGAGACTGTTCGAGGAGGTCATGTGAGTCTATTATTGAGACAGCAGCAAACACACAGTTATCACACGGTTTTTCTAACTGTGTGACTAAACCGTGAGTGGGTTAAAAACCATCTCCTTAAAAAGTGGATCTAGGTCATCCTTGCCTTTAATCCACTAGTTTTTTACCAAACTAGATCTAAGTTGGGATTTTAATTCTCCTAAGGCCAAATAAGGTTCTCTTATTGATCTATAGGCAATATGAAGGCTTTCCTTGGTGATTCAAAATTGTATTCTTGAGGTATGTCACCTTTCTTCACTATTCTTGTCACATTTCCTTAGATCTACTTAGATCTACTTATCCTCTCTTCTCTGATTCTCAGATCTACACCCGTTATGGGTAGATCTAAGATTTTTTATTCTAAATATGTTGATATTTGGTCTCTTTGTTGAAATGATAAGAGATCTAAGGTGGTTTTGTGGAGAATCAACCCGGTTTCGTGAGTGTTCTTCATCTGTTTTCGGTTTTCATCAAAACGAATAAAGTATGTGGATTCACTATCAACTCCTCTTAGTAGAAATGATTTTCATGCTTTAAAATTGAATATATTATGTTAAATTTATTTTGAATTGGCTATTTGAGAATTATTGGAAACCCTCTTTATTGGCGGTTTGGTAAATTTTGGAAATCTAGAAAATTGGTGCTTGTGAATAAAGTGTTTTATTCTTGATTGTAAAATGAAGTTTTGAAAAGGAATTTTGTTGGAATTATGAAAAATGGATTTGATGAAAGGGTTTTCAATGAAATTAATGGTTTATTTGAAATGTAATGGTTGATTCGAATTGGTTTTTTAATGGTTTTTAATAAAAGAATGATTTTATTGAAATGGTTTGAATTGGGTTATGTGAATGGTTTTAGAATATATGGGTTGTGTGAGTGCATGTTTTATGTGCCCCTAAATAAGGGATGTGTACCATTGGGGTACAATGTATGTGACCCTGGATCAGGGGCGTGTGTCATTGGGACTTAAGGTAATTGGATGAGATACCACTCATGGGTATTGAACTATCAAACGAAGCATGCATGGGTGAGTGTGTTGTGAACCCTGGAGTGGGTATGCCAAATGATCTTGAGAAATGGTTTTTAAAGTCTTGTTTAGTTGTTTTTTTGGAAATGTGACTTGCTGGAAAAATTGGTTGAAAATAGCACTCGTTTACTCTTGCTTACAAATGGTTTTGGAATTTGTTTATATTTATGTATAAACTATTTTGGGAAATTTTTTTATATAAACTATTTTATATAAATATTTATAACATTTATGTCCTGGTGGAATGAGTAGGGAAGTCATTGAGGAAAGCCTACTAAATTTTATACTCACCCTTACTTTGAAAATTTGGTGCTTTTGTAGATGTTATCTTCTGGGACATGGGAAAAGGTAAAGTATAACATATATTTAGCACCCTCTCATAAGACTTGGTATATTTGGAGATATTGGAGCATGAAGATTTTGGAGCATAGAGTCTTGTGGTTGTCTTGGAGTTTCTTATAGTTATCTTCCACTGGTTAATTTAATAGTTAATTGTCTTCTTCTATAGTACAATTTGGTGTGGTATTTATATAAATGAAGTGGTTGAGTTCACTTTCATTTATTCATGCATCATATAGTGATTTATTTGGTTATGGTTTACTGGTTTACTGGTTTAACGATTCTAGTTCCAAAAAGGGTCAATCATCCCCCACTTGATTTTCAAATCCTTTGGCATTTATTGTCAGCCTTTGGAATTTTGGGGAAGTCTCTTAAGGTTTAGTAATGATTTTTTGTGATCTTAGAAAGGAGTAAGACTATTAAGACTTGAAATGTAGAGCATAAAAAGATGTAACTAACCTTTTTATGCTGAACTTCAAGTTACCAGGGAGTTGGGTACATAAGTGTTTTTGATACACTTATAGGATATTAGAATCTCATTGTTATGGTTTTATCCATTGATATGATTATGACATGCATTGTAGAAGAATGACTTCCCACTAGGATTCCATATTTCAATTTGAGTAATTATTTATGATTTTGTGAAAAGGTGGAAATTTTTGAAAAATTTTGTAATTTTTTTCAAATGAAAGATTTTTAAAAGATCATGGTTGATGCATTTTGAAAATGGTTTAATTTTCAAAAATAGGAATGGATTTTTAAAAATCAATTTAATGGTGAAAATATTGTTTTTGGAAAAAAATGTGTAATAGTTGCTGTGATAGAATTTGAAATGCTAAGCCTTCAGTTGCTAGAGAGTGATAATTATAGAGTTTGTTGTTTGTTTAGAAAATGGCACCTGATGGACATTGTAGAAAGCAATCGAAAGAAGCTGCGGAGAATGTGGTTTCACCTGAACCAAAAATAAACTAAGAGTTGGTTCAGAGTATCATCCAAGAATTTCAAGTTGTGGACACAAGAAACCAAAGGGATGACCCAAGGTAGGTGGATCATTCCATCCAGTTCATGAAGCAGAATCCATCCATCTTCCAAGGTGATTCTGAACCCGAAAAGGCAGAGGTGTGGTTGAACAGGATGAATCGTATCTTAGATTTCATCAGGAAACCATCAAAGTTCAAGGTTAAGCTGGAAATGTATATGCTCGAGGATCTTGTACACCAGTTGTGGGATATATCAATGCATGCTAAACTATATCAAGGTTGTAGTTGGGAGGATTTTGAAGAATTGTTTAATAAAAAATTTTATCCTCATACATTTAGGATTCGTAGAATGATAGACTTCTTCAGCCTGAAGGAGGAAAATCTCTCTACTGTAGAGTATGTGGATAAATTCATTCATTTAGTGAACTTTTCACCTGAATTTTTGGAAATTGTGGCCTTACAATAGTATTTATTTGAATCAGGGATAAGATAGGAGATCTGCTCAAAGATTATGGTATTATTTATTACATATTATACAGAGATGGTGAACAAAGCAACAGTGGTTGAACATGATATCTTAGGATCTGTGGGAGGAGTAAGTATGATGATACCTACAAAAAATGGTAAAAACTTGAATATTGGGAGTAAGAGGAAGAGGGACACCTATTTCCAAGGTGGGAGTGGGAATCAGAATCAAATGGTTGGATTAGTGAACCTTCCTCTATGACCCATGAGTAAAAAAGGCTGCTTCCAATGTGGTTCATTTGACCACATGAAGAGAGAGTGTATGGAACAACCTAGAGCATGCCATAACTGCAAGAATATGGGGAATATTTAGTGATATTGTTGTGGTTCTCTGAGATCAGGTTCTTGAGACACTTCTTAGGTGTCACAAGTATCTTATGCTTCGACAGGATGAGACCATTAGAATCTGACTCGTCAACAGAACAGAGCTAGCCATGGTTACTCTAGGAATACCATGACTCCTCAATAAGGGAAATCTCAAAAAATCAATAAGGAGAAGAGTGTAGTGATAAACCAGTTTTATGGATCTGTGCAGGTGATTGTAGATGATCGGGTTGGACCATCTACGGTGACAGGTACAATTCTTTTAAGTTTTACCCTTATGAAAGTTCTATTTGATACTGATGCATTTCATTCCTTCATTACTTCTCGTGATATTTATTTTCTTAGTTTAAAACTTCAGATGATGCCTTTCGTGTTAAAACTTCAATCCCGTCTCAATGAAAGATAATTTTCAACCTTTTTTTGTAGAGCATGCTCTATAACCATTGATGGAGTTGAGATGAAATGGTACTTCTTGGTGTTAGAGATAGATGTATTTGATGTAATATTGGGTATGGATTGGTTTATAACATTCAGGGATCACATCAATTTTTATAGCAGAATAGTCAGTTTCTCAACTAAGGAAGGCATTGAGCATCTCTTTAGAGGATAAAAGGTTGTAAAGACAGGTTCAATAGACTTTTTGGAACCAACGGTGGGCATTATCTCTTACCATTTGGTGGTGCTGGATTTATCATCGATAGAAGATATCAAGGATAGAAATTTTCCAACAGTCATGGATAAATTTCCAAATGTATTTCCCAAGAACTTCTTAGGGTTACCACTTATAAGGGAAGTAAAGTTTATGATTGATCTCCTCCCAGGGACCAATCCTATTTCCCTTCCATCTTATAGGATGGAACCAATGGAATTAAGGGAATTAAAAGTTCTATTAAAAGATCTATAAATAAAAAGGTTTCATTTTTCCAATTATGTCTCTGTGAGCAGAACTGGTCTTGTTCATGAAGAAAGAAGTTGGAACTCTATGGATTTGTGTAGATTTTCGTAAACTTAACCAAGTTACAATCAAGAATAGGTATCCACTCCCATGAATTTATGATATGTTTGATCAATTTATGGGAGCTTAGTGGTTCTCTAAAATTGACTTGTGATTAGGATATTATCAATTGCGAGTTCAGAAGGAAGATATTTCGAAGACAGCTTTCAGAAGTAGATATGGCCACTATGAATACGTAGTCATGTATTTTGGTCTTATGAATGAACCAACAATCATTATGGCATTGATGAATCATATATTTCAGAGATATCTGGATTCTTTTGTTGTGGTGTTTGTGGATGACATATTGGTGTATTCAAGGATAAGGGCTGATCATGAGAAACACTTGATGATAGTGTTGGAAATATTTAGAGATCATTGTTTCTATTCCAAATTTTCAAAGTGTAATTTTTGGATACAAGAGTTATGCTTTATTAGCTATGTAATTTTTGAAAAAGGTGTTTCTGTGGATCCAAAGAAAATAGAAGTTGTTATCTCTTGGAAACTCCCAAAAATGTATTTGAGATGTGAATTTTTATTTTTCTAGCTGGTTATTACCAATGATTTGTACATGAATTCTCATGACTAGCCTTTCCAATGACAGATTTGACAAATAATGCTCCATTACAATGGACTGAGGAATGATATAAGTCTTTTCAAGAGCAAAAAATTTGTCTTACATCAGCACCTATCTTGATTTTTTCAGAATTAGGATAGGGGTACATGGTGTACTATGATGCTTCTGGAGTTGGGTTGGGATGTGTTCTCATGAAAGGAGACAACGTGGTTGCTTATGGTTCAAGGAAGTTGAGATTGCATGAGAATAATTACCCAACACATGATTTGGATTTAGTTGTGGTTGTCCATGCCTTGAAGACTTGGCATCATTATCTATTTGGTGAGAAATTTACTGTGTTTACAAATCATAAGATCTTGAAACACATTTTCTCACAATAGGATTTGAATTTGAGGCAAAGGAGATGGATGAAGTATCTTCAGATGTTTGAATTTGACTTGATTTATACATCGGGAAAAGGTAATTTAGTGGTTAATGGATTAAGAAGAAATCCATATGTACAGCTAGAAAAAGAACCTTCAGATGAGTGGTAGTTAATGTCGGTCCTAGCTGACATGCATGTGGAATGTGAAGACCAAGGTGGTGTTGCGCTTTTCTTTTTAGTCTCTTTGGTTCTTGATTTGGTAAATATGGTCAAAGAAGAATAAAAATATGATGAAGATTTCCTAGTTATGAGTTCAAAACTCAATGGTTGGGAGACCATTGAGGGTTGGAAACTTGATGGGAGTTTGGTTTTTTGGTTTGGAGATTGATTGGTTGTACCTATGTATTTTTTGGAACAACTTATTCATGATTACCACCGTTCAAGATGGGTTTTACATCCTGGTATACATAAGATGTATAAGGTGTTGAAAGCGTAGTTTTTCTATATTGGTATGAAATAGAAGGTGGATGAGTTCGTTTCAAGGTACTTAACTTATCATTAAGTTAATGAAAAACATTAATGACTAGTAGGTATGTTGCAGTCTTTACCTATTAAAGTGTGTAAATGGGAGAAGATAGCTATAGATTTTGTTACAGGCCTCCCAATAATGGTCTAAAAGCACGATTCCATATGGGTGATAGTGTATTGGCTCACAAAGTCATCTCATTTTATCCATATTCGTGAAACTCATATGGTAGAGGATTTGTCCAAAATCTATATCTGAGAGGTGATAAAGATACATGGCATACCGGTTTCGATCATCTCAGATAGAGATCCAAGGTTCACATCTCATTTCTGGAAATCCTTATAGGAAGCCCTTGGGACCCGGTTGACTGTGAGTATGGCATATCATCCTTGGATGGATGGGAAATCTAAAAGGATGATACAAATGTTAGAGGACATGTTTCGGGCTTTTGTGATGGATTTTGGTGGATCATGGGAAGATCATATACCCTTAGTAGAGTTCTTATATAATAATAGCTATCAGGCCTCAATACATATGGATCCTTTTGAAGCATTGTATAGGTTTATGTTTCATTCTCCACTTCATTGGGTGGAAATAGGTGAGACTTCACTAGTTGGGATGAGCCTTGTCCAAGAAACAATAGAGAAGATTTAGTTGATCAGGAAATGGATGGAGACGGATCATAGTCGTCATAAATCATATGAAGATTATCATCAAAGACTGTTTTCATTCACAGTGAGTGATCATGTGTTCTTGAGGATTTCTTTAAGGCTTGGAAATCATCATTTTGGGAAGCAGGGTAAGTAATATCCTCAATACATTGGCCCTTTTGAGATACTGGAACGAGTTGTATAGGTGAAATATTGGTTGGAATTACCACCACAATTCAATTTGGTACATAATATGTTTCACGTATCTCAACTGAAAAACTATCAACCTGATCCTGACTATGTGATCATATGGGATCATGTTGACCTAGATCCGGATACTTTTTTGGTACATATACCGGTGTGGATTGTGGATAGGAAATAGAAAGTCTTGCATGGAAAAATAATTGATCTAGTGCGGGTTTTATGGAAACATGGTTAGATTTAGGAAGAGACTTTGGAACTCGAAAAGGAAATGAAAGAGTAATGGTCGGAACTCCTTCAAGGCAATAATGGTTTTCTACTTTTTGAGGATGGAAAGACCAATGGTGGGGAGAATATAGTACCCCCAGTTTCTGGTATGTAACCCTTTCTTTATGATTTTATTGTATATAAAGTTTATGGGTGGAGGTTGGGAGATTTTGGTAAACTTTCAATTAGTTTTTGGGGACTAAAGGAGAGGCACATGAGTTGTGCATGGGTTGTCCAAACCATGCAGAAATCCTAGGAGAAACCATGCGCAATAGAAGGTTTGAGGCAGTAGATTTGGCATGGTTGGCACACGGTTAGGAAGACCATGTGAGGAGGCCATGTGAGGCTTTTCTAGAGGTAGTAACTAATGCATGGTTAGGACACAATTTTTCTAATCATGCGACTAAACCATGTGCAGGTTTAAAACCACCTCCTTAAAAAGTGGATTTAGGTCATCCTTGCCTTTAATCCACTCGTTTTTTCCCCAAACTGACTCTAACTCGAGATTTTTCTTCTAATAAGGCCAAATAAGGTTCTACCATTGATCTATAGGCGATCTGAAGGCTTCCCTTGGTGATTCAAAGCTAGATTCTTGAGATATGTCATCATTCTTCACCGTTCTAGTCACATTTCCTTAGATCTACTTAGATCTACTTCTTCTCTCTTCTTAGATTCTCATATCTATGCCCTTTATGGGTATATATAAGATTTTGGATACCAAATATGTTGATATTCGGTCTTTTTATTGATAGGAGAAGAGATCTAAGGTGGTTTCTTGGAGAATTGACCCGGTTTTGTGAGTTTTCTTCATCCATTTTCGGTTTTCATCAAAACAATTGAAGTAAGTGGCTTCACTCTCGACTCCTCTTAGTAGACCTGATTGGAATGATTTAAAAATGAATATCTTATGTTAAATTTATTGTGAATTGGCTATTTAAGAATTGTTGTAAACCCTCTTCAGTGAAATTTTAGTAAATTGTGGAAATTTGGAAAATTGGTGCTTATGAATAAAGTGTTTTATTATTGATTGTAAAATGAAGTTTTTAAATGGTATTTTGTTGGAATTATAAAAAATGGATTTTATGAAAGGGTTTTCAATGAAAGTAATGGTTTATTTGAAATAGAATGGTTGATTGGAATTGGTTTGTTTAATGGTTTTCAATAAAATAATGGTTTTATTGAAATGATTTGAATTGGGTTATGTGAATGGTTTTGGAATATATGGGTTGTGTGAGTTCATGTTAATCATACCCATAAATAAGTTACATGTACCATTGGGGTACAAGGTTCATGACCCTAGATCGGGGGTTTGTTTCATTGGGACATAAGGTAATTGGATGAGAGACCGCTCATGAGTATGAAACTGTCAAACGAAGCATGCATGGGTGTGTGTGTTGTGAACCATGGAGTGGGTATTCCAAAAATGATCTTGATAAATGGTTTGTAAAGTCTTCTTTGGGTTTTTTTATATGTGACTTTCTGAAAAAATTGGTTTAAAATAGCACTCATTTACTCTTGTTTTGCAAATGGTTTTAGAACTTGTTTATATTTAGTTATAAACTATTTTGGGAAATTGTTTTATATAAACTATTTTATATAAATGTTGTTAACCTTTATATCCTATTGTTATGAGTAGGTAAGTCATTGGGAAAAGCCTATTGATTTTTATACTCACCCATGCTTTGGCACTTTGGTGATTTTTCATATTCTATCTTTCGAGACATGGGAAAAGGTAAAGTATCACACGTATTTAGCACCACCTCGTGAGACTTGGTATATTTGGTGATGTTGGGGCATGGAGATGTTAGATCATGGAGTATTGTGGTTGTCTTGGAGTTTCTTATAGTTATCTTCCACTGGTTACTTTGATAGTTACTTGTCTTTCGTTGTAGTACACTTTGGTGTGGTCTTGATATAAATGAAGTGGTTGAGTTGTCTTTCATTTATTCATGCATCATATAGTGAGTTGTTTGGTTATGGTTTTTTGGGTTAATGGTTTTAGTTACAAAAAGGGTAAATTTTCTCCCACTTTCATTTGAAACTCTTCATCATTTATTTCCAACATTTGGAATCTTGGGGATGATGCTTAAGGCCTAGTAATGATTCATTATGTTCTCAAGCCAATGAGAATAAGTGGGTCATTGCAATTCAGGTGTGTTGGTTACATTATCCTATCTTTATGATAAAAATTTCATCAATTTTAAAATGGAGAGACATATTTCTTGATGAAAAAATGAAATCTGATAAGGGGGAATACATTCTTTCACTTGAATGATTTTAATATGTTTGGTGAGATGTATACAGGGGATTAGTTTAAAATATTTTGAGAAATTCTTAAAAAGGAGTTTCAATGATTTGTATCACATGTTTGATGTTTATTGAGATAATTGATGTTAAATTTGATCACTCTTGTTTTCTACACAGAGCATTTCTCACATATACTTAGAGATGATTAATTTTAGCTCTTTGATAAGCTAGTGGTGATTCCATACTTCTTGGAAGTAAATCAAACAATAAATGTCAGAAGAGAAGAGTTTGTTATTAAAATTTAAATTTTAGAAATGATAATCCCTTCCCATACTTATATATTTGTCTTTATTTCTAATAAGGGGGGAAGATATCATTGAATTTTAAATAAAGTAGGTATTGACAACAAATCCAAAGGGAGATATTAAAGAAGCCAAGTGTTTTGTTAAGGTTTAAATTTTTGTTAATTACTTAAGAAGATTAAAATTCAATGAGTGCTAAATGTGACGATTGAAGATTTGGTTTGTATTTCATAAAAAACTTATGTCATTGATTATTTGAGGTTGACACAATGTTTACAACATTAAGATTTGAAGATTTGGAATTTATGATTTAATTCCAAAAAATGAGATGAATCATGGCTTAAGAGTATGTTGTATTTGGAATTCGTATTGGTATTATTATTATTTAGAAGGTTTTCATTTTATATTTTTTCAAAGAAAGTTGGTCCTTACTCAAAAATAAAGTCAGCACACACAAGCTAGCCCGAGCTAGCTCAACCACTTGCCTTATGTGGAACCCCAAAGGATCAACCACGGTTGAGGGAGTAAGCCCGAGCCAAGTAGGTGGCATGGTGGGAAGATAAGAATGCCTACATGATGGCATAGAGGTAGCATGGAGACACCATACAGAGTGGCACAGTGTCTAAGGAGCTCCTAGCACTGGGCGGTGACAAGCAAGGAGTAGCGGACTAGTAACCAATTTTGGACCGTTACTCGCACACCTTGTATTATAAAGGAGCGTTCAAAGGGATAACATTTTTATGTGAGGCGCATTATTGTAGAACCAAAATAACACATGTTATCTGATCAGCTAGATCCATTTTTCTAAGTCGTCTAATCGATATTTCCATGACATCTGATCTTTAGTCGCGTTGTCTTCTTCCTTGAGCCATCGGAGGAGATTTGTGCATCAGGAGCTCACCTTGCAACATTGTCTGAGAGTTCAAACTAAGACTTTTATCATCATTTGAGTATTTTTATGATTAATGGGTTATCAAAATCATGATGTAATTTT
This sequence comes from Viscum album, assembly GCA_963277665.1. NCBI lineage: Eukaryota > Viridiplantae > Streptophyta > Magnoliopsida > Santalales > Viscaceae > Viscum > Viscum album. The sequence goes on from OY728132.1 coordinate 696,944,834, forward strand.
GTTTTCATAATATTAATATGAACAAAATGAGGCGTTACAGTGTGTAGATGATTGATTTTTCGATGATGGTGAAACTCGGAGTCGCAGAACATAAATAGTGTGCATTTTCGAGTTGGTTTTTCATTGCCTATAAATAATATCTTAGTATTCAGTTAGTGAATATATGGTTGATATAATCTCATTCCAAGAGAAATAGGGGCATGGAAATACTTTGGTTTACATAATATAAAATTTCTGCATAGCTACTAATTTCATAGAGAAGCTGAAGGTCGTGAGTGTTGGACCTATTCTTAGCATACTTGAATAACTTCTTGGAGAAACTTGTTTTCGTGAAGCACTCAGGATATCACATGTTGTGTCTCCGAGGTTTTTTGAAGATTATAGAGAACCTACACATAATAACAGTAGATCCTCACTGTTGTATGAAGGTATTGAGGTTCCAAGTAATAGTGTATACTTACACTACATCTCGTGAAGAAGGTCTTGCATGCACCAAACTAATAACCACCCGGGTTTGTGAACAATAAGGAAGAAGAAATTCATTTCAGTTGTATAGAACGCATTAAGAGCTTTCGCTCACACTAATTTTCCTGTAATAATCATAGGAACAGTATGAGATGTTTTGTATGCATGTAAAATTAGAATAATATTTGAGGTAGTGCTTTTATTGAGAAAAGAGTGTGTGCATAAAGGGAAGCTAAGATCACTACTACAAATATGGCCTTTATCAGTACTAGAAAAGTGCATTAACAACGCTAAAAAAAGTGATGTTAATTGAAGAGAAGATAAAGGGGGTACCTTTTATCAGTGATCAGAAAAGCACTGATAAAGGCACCTTTTATCAACGCTAAAAAGAGCGCTGATAAATGACCCATTTATCAATGCTTTTTTAGCACTGATAAAAGTAAAAAAAATAAAAAAAAAATAAAAAAAAATTATATAATGTGTGGGGGAAGCTTTTAACGGCGCTTGCCCTATCAGCGCTAGGCAAACCCCCCCCCCCTCACACTCTCCCGCGCGGGGCCCTTCCTATGCATCCCCCGCATGCGCTCACCTCCTTGATTCCACCCACACTCGAACCCGCGACCTCCCCCCTTGCACGTCTTCACCTTTACCACTAATCCATTTAGTTTTTTTCTCTATTTAGTGGTATATCTATTTATATTATATATATATATATATAGTTATATTTATTCATATATTAATATAGATTTGTATTAATATAAATATATTTAGTTATATTAATACATATATATTTATTCATATATTAATATATATATATATTTATTCGTATATTAATATATATTAATATTTATATATATATAGTTATATTTATTCGTATATTAATATAGATTCATATTAATATAAATATATTTAGTTATATTAATACATATATATTTATTCATATATTAGTATATATATATTCATTCGTATATTAATATATATTTATATTTATTTATATATATATTTTTAGTTATAATTTTTTATCCGTATATTTATTTTTATATTAATATATATTTATAAGATTAGTTTTAAATACATTTATAAAATATGTTTTTATGTCTGTTTATAAATAAATACATACATACATATATACAACATGCACGCACAGAGACACACACACACAGACACATATATATTTATGAATAAATACATATGTGTGTGTGTATTTAAAAAGCCATAGAATGTTAAAATGACCATAACTTATAATACAGAAGCCCTTTTCAACTCCACAACCAGTCAAATCGAAGAAAATGAAATAATGTTTTATATGATATATGGTACAGGCCTAACGGACATCTAGATCAGGAGTTATACTTGTTTGAATGTTAATAAATCGGGGTATCCCGACTAAAAACTTAGTTTTGGTGGCCTTATGGGCCTTTTTGGCCTCGAAAAATGTAACAGAAGGTTCTCTTGGGTCACTAGCGCATATAGCTCATCGCAGGCTTTAATTTGATATGTTGTAGAGCTCAAACGGACACCTGTGTCAAAAGTTATGGTTGTTTGAAGTTTGAGTTACATTTTTAACTTATTTTAGATCTTTTATTAATTTTTTTGATTTTTTGTGTCTTCAAATTGTTATTAAATGATTATTAATCGATGATAATTAACAAATTATTAATTATTAATATTTTATAAAATATTTTAAAGCCATTTTCACTAAATTTCTTATATATTAAATGTAATAGTCTATTTATACTTATCTAAAACATATTTAAAAAATATATATTATATTTATATCAATATAACTATACTTATATAACAATATATTATTTTTCATGATTTTTTTTGAAACATAAAATTTATCAGTGCTAGGAAAAAGCACTGATAAAGCCCCCTTTTATCAGCGCTACTAAAAAAAGTGTTGATAAAAGGGTCCCCTTTAACAGTGCTAAAAAAAAGCGGTGATAAAGGGGGGCCTTTATCAGTGATAAAAAAAGCACTGATAAAGTGTCACTTTTAACAGCGCTTTTTTTAGCACTGTTAAAAGTACCCCTTTATCATCACTTTTTTTTAACGCTGATAAAGGCCCCCCTTTATCAGCGCTTTTTTAGCGCTGTTAAAGGGTGACTCTTCCCTTGCCCGTTTTTGTAGTAGTGGATAGATAGTGTGGTGTTTTCAATTTGTATGTGAAGATTTTGAGTAAGCTCATGCATAAAAAATTATATAGTCACTTTAATGAGAATGAAGGAAGTGTGATTTCTTTATGAAAAAAGAGTATAAGTTGTAGTATGTGTGTACATGAAAAATGCATGCATGAAAGTATAGCTTTTTATGTTTGTTATTGCATAATTTGAGAAGGGCATGCATTGTTTTATACATGAATGATGTTTGAAGAAATGAAAATGCAATATACATTGCATAGTGAGCAGTAATATTTGAGACTGAAGCCGGGACAGTTTTTCTATTAGAGATTCATAATTGAGTTTTCAGTGTTCAGTGAGGATAGGTCTTTAATAAAAGAAATAAAATTTTCCCAATCAGTGTTATACTGAGGTGGTTTACCATTTATAGGTGATCGATTTTATTTGAGCAAGACCAACACAGTGAAAAGGTTCTTGAATTGTACATGAACCAGTTTGATCCAGCATGATCGTAGAGGAATATTATAAGATCATCCTACCAGTGGGTCAAATCTTGTGTGACTCAAGATTGTGAAGTCTTCAGTGGGACATAGAATTAGTGGAAATCTCTAGTGGGACTCTCAATTAGGCTAGTGTAATACTGGTAACACTATGGGATGTAGTATAAAGATCCTCATGTGGGACTCAGGAGTCACTTGTGAAGGTGGGAACATGTGATATCTAGTGGGATTATAGATCAGAATACTGTGGGACTCAATATTTAAGAGAATGATACTTTCCTTGTTGTAACCGTCTATATATAGTGAAGAATCTGTAACTGGGGTTATAACCAGTTGTAGCAAGGATATGGGTCTTAGTATCGAACCTTGTAAAAATATTGTGTGTTGTGTTTTTATTTACATCCTGCATTGAAAACAAGATCCACTCATCTTAATAGGTGATAGAGGTTTTAAGGGGTTTAAGAAATGAAAATAATTTAGTAAAAAAAAGTCACACCTAGCCCCCCCCCCCTCTCAGTGTGACTGCAAGATCCATTGTTCACATCATAATTCTGGAGCAACATAGCATGTGTGCAAGGATCGTTTGATGTTCAAAAAATTTGATGATTGTACTATCACCAAGGAAGTACACCTTGTAAATAATACATGCATCACTGCCAATGGGAAAAGAAGTGTGGGTATATACTTTACTTATGGGAAGAATTTGACTCTTATTAATGTGTTTTATGTACCCTAAATTCAAAATAATTTAGTTTTTTTTATCTTCTATGTAAGAAAGGATTTTGGGTTACATTCAAATCTGAAAAAGTTATCTTGTCAAAGGGGGGAATGTTTGTGAGTAAAGGGTACTCAAATGATGGTATGTATCAACTATCCATTAATAATATGATTGAATCTTCTGCTTACTTGATAGAGATCTCTAATTTATGACATGATCATTTAGCACATGTTATTTATAATTCATTAAAATTAATGAAGAAGTTAAACTTAGTTAACTTTAGAAATTAATTTAGTAAATGTGAAAAAAATTTAGAATCTAAAATAGTTAAGAAAATTTTTCATAGTGTTGAAATAAATTCTAATATATTAGAATTAATATATTTTGATATTTGTTTGTTTTATTAATTTGTGAAGGTAAAATATATTTTATTACTTTTGTTGATGACTGCAGTAGATATTTACATATATACCTTCTTATAATAAAGGATGAATCCTTTAATATGTTTAAGAAGTATAAATTAGAAGTTGAAAACCAATTAAACAAAAAGATTAACTTTTTATGTGCAGATAGAGGTGGTGAATACTTTATGAATGAGTTTAATCAGTTCTATGATGAAAATGGTATAATTATTCAAAGTACTTATCCTTACACACCTCAAAAAAATCTTAGCTGAAAGGAAAAATAATACTTTAATAGAAATGGTAAATTTCATGATTAATAATTCTAAGTTACCATTAAATTTATGGGGTTAAACTTTATTGGTTGCATGTCATATTTATAATATGATTTCCTATATGAAAACTAAGTTATCCCCTTATGAAATTTAGAGAGGTAGAAGACCCAATCTTTCTTATTTTAAAGTGTGGGGTGTTTAGATTACTATATATTTCTTGATCCTAAAATAACTAAATTTTTTTCTTAGAGCAATTAGAGACATTTTTTTATATATAGAAAATAGAAGAGCATATAGAATTAAGTATTTGGAAGCTAATATTATTATTAAATCAAGGTATGTAGAGTTTTTTTTGAAAATAAGTTTTATAAAGATAGTGTGGAGGAAGTTATTCATCATACCCCTATCTCATGTACTCCATCTATTTCAAATACAATATTAGAGAATAATAATTATTATCAAGTTAAACCTAAATGGGGTACAAGAATTAGGAAAGAGAAACATCTACATTCAGATTGTATTTCTCCTGATTTTGTAGTTTTTCTTAGTAAGAGAGATCAAAATAATCATCTTCTGAATAAGTATCTTTTAGTATTGACTATAGAAGATGACCTAAAGACATATATATAAGCTATGACTTCTAGAGATGTTTCTTTCTGTAAAGAGGCAATTAATGATGACATGGATTCCATTATAGGGAATAATACTTGGGTTGTTATGGATTTACCAAGAGGTTCAAAATCTATTGGTTGTAAATGGGGTTTTAGGAAAAAGTATGATTCCAATTGTAACATTCAAGCTTTTAAAGATGGACTGGTTGCTATAGATTTCAAACAAAAAAAAAGGGATTGATTATTTTTATACTTATACTCCTATAGATCAGATTACTTCAATAAGGATTTTATTTTATTTAGCTTCAATTAACCATTTGTATGTCCATCAAATGGATGTCAAAAATTCTTTTTTTATGGAAACTTAAATGGAAATATTTACATGGAACAACCAAAAGGGTTTGTTTTACAAGGTAATGAAAATAAATCATGCAAAATAGTTAAATTTCTTTATGGCCTTAAACAGTATCTGAAGCAATGACATGAAATATTTGATTCTATTATCTTATCTAATGACTTTACTCATAATAATGTAGATAAATGTGTTTATTCAAAGTTTACAAAAGATTTTGGAGTTATTGTGAGTTTATTTGTGTATGATATGTTAATTTTTAGAACCAATATGATTGGTGTAAATGATACAAAGAGTTATTTATCCTCTATGTTTAAAATGAAGGATCTTGAAATAGTTGATATTATTCTAGGTATTAGAAAACATAGGGGGTTATTATTTAAGATAGTCTCATTAAATATGAAAAATGTTAAACAAATTTGATCATATTAGTTTCAAAGATGCTAATACTTCATTTGAGTCTAGTGTTAAACTGTTTATGAATATGGATAGAGCTGTAACACAACTTGAGTATACAAGTGAAATTGTTTTTTTAATGTATTCAATACATTGAACTAGACCTGATATTTCTTTTACGGTATGTAAAATGGGTAGATATACTAGTAATATTGGTGTAGATAATTGGAGATGTATAATGAGAATCTTTGGATACTTAAGAAAGATCAAAGATTTAAGTTTATACTATAATGATTATCCGGCTGTATTAGAAGGATACACTAATGTGAGTTGGAATACTAGTATTAATGATAACCGATCCACATCTGGATGGTTTTTTACTCTTTGAGGTTTTGTTGTTTCTTGGGTGAATAAGAAACAAACTTATATTTCACATTCGACCATGGAGTCATAATTTATCGCCTTAGTGGCATGTGGAAATGAAGTTGAATGGATTAAGAATATATTATTGGATATTAGATTGTGTCCTAGTTTAATGCCTCCTATCTCTATTAGTTTTGATAGTGAAATAGCCTTACCAATGGAATATAGTTTCATGTACAATGGAAAGTCTAGACATAATTTTGAGGCATGATTATGTGAGACAATTTTTACAAAATAGTGCCCTAACAATTGTTTATGTGAGATCATATAAAAACCTTACAGATTTGTTTACAAGATCTTTGATAAAAGAGATCATTCATTCAACTAATAAATAAATGGAGTTAAAACTCATAGAATAAATAATTTTTTTAATGGAAACCCAACACTTTCTTTACATAGATCCTAATCAAAGTGTTTAAAGGGTAAAAACAAGTTACGAAGATGATTGTTGATATTGACTATTATAAACCCAACTACTTGGTGTCAATATCATCAGTTGTGACTAGAGGTTGGGTTATGAAACCTTAACAAAATATTAAGACTCAATGAGTTATGTGTTTTAATAATGGAATCACATTGTAATATTTTGCCTATGTGAACTTAGAAGTAGTGTTGCTTTTTACAGGAGTTAATGGGTTTACTCCTTTGAGATCTCATGAAAAAGGTTATAATCACATGGCCATAAAAATGCTACAAAATGAGATGTTGTATGGAAATAGCATTGTATGTATGATATCTTTAGTTTATCTTTAATATTAACAAGTTTAATGTTCCAAAAACTTGTAAATTTGATAATACTTTGAGATATTGATACTAAGTCAAGGTTTAAATCAAAATATACCTTTATTATTTATAATGATTCATTCGTGATCTAGAGAGTTAATATTTATGAATAAAAGTGGGGGGTTGTTATAATTTTATTCATAAATAATAATAGTAGAATAAAATGTTTTGATTAGTCAAACATTTTTTGTTTAGATGATGAGGTGGAGATTTTTTAGGAATATCATATGGGAAATGTGAGTAGAATTCTCAAAGATCATCCATTATAAAAAGGGGATTTGGGAATTGAGTTTTTTCATAAAAAATATATATTTTCCTAAATTCCTTAAAATTATTTTTTAAATATATATTTAGTAAAAATGTTTTGTTATATATATAACAAAAAAACAAAAAATAAAATAAAAACATATTTTTTTTAAAACGGCTAATAACGTGATTAGTCGAACAGTTGAATTTCGAATTTTTGAAATCTGAATGAGTGTCTGCCATCAAGAGTTGTCTATTTTCGATCGAATCAAGTCATTATTTAAGAGAAATTGTGAGATCAAATTGATATGATTCACACTGATTTTGATCTATAAATAAGTGATGATGAGATCACTTATAATTTAATTCTTCTTCAATCAAAAAAAAATCTTTAGATATTTTTTTCAACATCAGTGTTATAGCGGTGTCGTAATATGATATTAGATTTCTTCTAAATCTTAATGAAATCCTCGAATGAGACTTCCATCGAGAACCCTACACCAAGAAAGTAGGGATGGATCAAACCCTTCTAAATAATGAATCAAATTCACGCATAGAGATTCAATATGTATTTTTCATCTACCTACTTATTTTTCAACACTCATGCCACTAATTTAACTCAAATCACATTGAAGTATTTAACTCAAACCACATCAAAATAAATACAATTCATAGGGGGTGTAAGAGATGGGATGATTAAATCAATTTAGAAAGTTTTTTTAAGAAACACTCGGGTTTTTTGGTGGTATGGGTTTTTTTATTAAAATGGGTCTAGGGTTAAAATAATTAGGGATATGGGATCCCTAAGCACCACTTGAAGTGGAGCTTAGGGAAAAATTCCTCAAAGCACCACTTGAAGTGGTGCTTGAGACATTTCGGGAGCATAGCGCCACTTCAAGTGGTGTTGATCTCTTTGGAATTAGCCTACCGGCGCCACTTCAAGTGGCGACGAGGCTTGGAGTGCCCTATAAAAGCCCCCCCCCCCCCCCCCCAATTCCCATCCCCCTCACTCTCTCTCTCTAGTTTTCCCATCTTCCTCACTCTTTCTCTCTAGTTTTTGACACTCTCTTTACTTCGGTTCTCTCTACTCTGGTTGCTCTGCCCGCGTAGCCAACTCTTCGCAAATTTGAGGTAATCCTTATTTTAAATTTATTTAATATTTTGAATTTTTTAATTATTTTTTTAATTCATAAAATTAGTTTATAATTATTGTATTATATTTAGAAATAGTAATAGTTTTTTAAATATAGTTAGGTAATTAATTAATTATAAATAGGTAATAAATTAATTATAAGTAGGAAATTAATTAATTATAAGTAGACAATTAATTAATTATAAGTAGGCAATTAATTAATTATAAGTAGGAAATTAATTAATTATGGTTAGGAAATTAATTAATTATGGTAAGGCAATTAATTAATTTTGGTTATACAATTAATTAATTTTGGTTATGAAATTAGTTAAATGTGGTTAGGCAATTAATTAAATATGGTTAGGCAATTAATTAAATGTGGTTAGGCAATTAATTAATTATGGTTAAACAATTAATTAATTATTATTAGATAATTAATTAATTTTGGTTAGGCAATTAATTAAATGTGGTTATGCAATTAATTAAATTTGGTTAGGCAGTTAATTAATTATGGTTAGGAAATTAATTAATTATGATTATGCAATTAATTAAATGTGATTAGGAAATTAATTAAATGTGATTAGGCAATTAATTAAATGAGATTAGGCAATTACTTAAAGGTAATTAGGCAATTAATTAAAGGTAATTAGGAAATTAACTAAAGGTAATTAGGTAATTAATTAATTCTCATTAGGTAATTAAGTAATTATCATTAGGTAATTAAATAATTCTCATTAGATAATTAAGTAATTCTAATTAGGTAATTAATTAATTCTAATTAGGTAATTAATTCGAGGTAACTAGGTAATTAATTGATAACTATGTACTGAATTGAAGTAGTTATCTTAATTAGAGAATTAGTTATCTTAATTAGAGAAGCAATTATCTTAATTAGTGATGTAGTTATATTAAGTAGCGAAGTATTTATATTAAGTAGCCAAGTAGTTATATTAAGTAGTGGAGTAGTTATATTAAGTAGAAAAGTAGTTATATTAAGTAGCGAAGTAGTTGTAAATTGCTTCTAGAATATACCCTTGCATTACATTCTAGATATGATAATGAATTTAGTTTTCCATCTACCTTGAAATCAGTTTGTAATTGAAGTTATGAACTTGAATTTAGTAGTTGAATATATTTTTTTCATATTAAGTGTTAGAGTTATCATGAAATAGATGATCTCTTGAGTAAAGTATCCTCAGGTAGATGGGCTTCGGGTCAGACCACCTACTTTCTTAGAGGCTTGCCTTGTCTAGGAAAGTGAATGGGGTTGGCTATCTATCGCTTCGGGCTTACTCATGTGAAGTTTTTCAATTTCATATAACTCTATGCTTTTATATGATGTGTTCGTGTACCTCATGCATATAATGCATGTTGATATGTATGAATATATTTGACTTCTATTTTTGGGTAAGTAACACAAACTTGTGGGTTGTGTAAATAGTTACACATCAATATGGTTTGAACATATTGATTTGGTGGAGGGATTAGGATTCCAACCTGAATTACTAGAAGAATGCATACATAAATTGATTCTCTAATCAAATTTAATTAATAAAAATGGTTTATTTTAGATAAAAAAGATGGTTTCTACCTATATTTATTACAACGGAGAAATAATTGAGACAGAACAAGGATGTAGTTATAGTATACATCCATAAGTTGTTGTGATGTTTAGAGGATGTAATACTTTGGAAGATGTGCAAAGGAAAATTCATCGAAAGTTAAAACTGGCGAGGAATCAAGTGATAGAGTCTATCACATTCAGATGTCTGCAATATATATATAGGTTTTGGAATGTGGCCTATCCAGTAAATGATGATGATGATTGGGAATATGTACTTTCATTGGTTAAGTATCTACCTGGGAATAAAATGATGGAGTTGTATGTCATTATAGCTACAATAGAGGTTCCATCAACATTAGAAGTTGGCTCATCTCAAATTCATGAGACTATGTCATATTCTCCTACATGTCAAGAAGTTTCATCAGCATCAGTAGTTGTTCCATCATTTCCATTAGCCACAGTTCAATGAATAATTCTCCACATACTTTAGATGCATTGGTCGATGATTTTGAGAATGATGACAATTTTGAAGAAGAAGATGGAGAGGAAGTTGAAGAAGAAGAAGAAGAAGAGCATGTGAAATATCAGTCTGTGCCCACTCATGCGAGGTTCAACCAAACATTGAACCATCCTCCACTATTGGCTTCATGGTCGACTGAAGGCATGAATCACTTTCCAGAATTTGATTGGTCAGTTATTACTCCCAATTCAGAATTCCCAAGAATCATTGGTGGCACAAATCGAGTGTCAGATGACGGTGTTTTGTATATTGGAAGAGAGTTTGAGAGAAAGTAAGCAATGAAAAATGTGATAAAACAATATCACATTGAAATACATTACTCTTATGTTGTAGAAGAGTCAAAGAGGTCTTACTATTTGATCTGCTGTGACAAATATGAATCGAACTGTAAAATGTGTCTATGAGCTATAATTGATAACACTTTTCACAGTCAGCGCATCACTAGATTTACTCTACACACCTGTGTGAACCCAAGCTTGTCACAAGAACACTCTTCATTATATGTTGAGTTTTTTTCAACTATTATTGTTAAAATGATTAGAGCATGTCAAGACGTTCTTGTGGTTCTGGTGATGGAGTGAATCAAACAACTGTTTGGGTATCAAATCTCTTGCTAGAAGGCATTGGCGGCACGATAGAAGGCTATTGTGAAAGTGTACGGTGATTGGTACGACTCTTATTGAGTTTTACCACAAATTTTGGAGCTTTTACACCACAATAATCAAGTAGTATATCGGTTACATACTGTTGAATATGTTAACCAATACAACCAAGTTGACCGCTCAATGGTTGTGTATGATAGATTATTTTGGACATTTTTACCATGTGTGGAGGCTTTTAGACATTGCAAGCAGTTTATACAGATTGATGGCACATTTCTGTATGGAAAGTATATAGGAAATTTATTGATTTCTGCCACACAAGATGGAAATCGAGCCCCTCTACCTTTGGCATTTGCAATTGTGGAGAAAGAGAACTTCTCATCATAGAGCTGGTTTCTGGCATGTCTCTGAGAGTTTGTTACGGATGCGGAAGGGGTTTTTCTTATTTCAGATCGTCACCATGCAATCAAAAAGGTAGTACAGTCTGAGGGTCTTTCGTGGAGACCACCCTATGCCCATCATCGATACTCTATTCGACACATTGCTAGAAATTTTCGAAAGAAGTTCAAGAATGAGTCGATGAAAAAGGCAATCTTAAAAATTGGTATGAAGATCTTTTTGTGTTTTAAAATTTCTATCATAGTTGTTTTCATATCTATTCAGATGAGTTCTTGTTTGATAGCATATGAGCCTCAACAACAAAGGATGGAGGAGCGTCTTCAAGATATTCACAGAGTGAATCCGGAAGTGTATGATTGTGTGATGCAAATTCCAAAGCAGAAATGGTCATTGGTATATGATAATGGGAGGAGATATGGTCATATGATGACCAACATCGTATAATGTATAAATGGAGTTTTCAAGAGAGTTCGAAAATTACCTATCACAGGTAAATACGAATATTTGATTATATGTTACTTAGAAGAGGTGCAATTATAATATAATATTAGTATAATGTCTTAAATCTAAATTATAGGTTTGGTACAAGAGACCTTACATCGGAGTGTAAAGTACTTTCTAGAATGAGGAAAGCAGGTTGAAGAGAGCTTGAACAGAGGGATGCACTATGGACACCATTTTCAGCATGAGCTAGATACAATTCTTCAGGAGGATGAAACTTACCGTGTAACTGTATTTAATCGTCCAGAGCAATGATTTGAGGTCACTGAGCCCGGTGATGTTGTGTCTTGTAGCAATGGTTGTGTGTGAGTTGTTTTACTGGAGAAGCGTTACTGTGAATGTGGAAACTTTCGGGCACTGAGATATCATTGCGGCCATGTGATTGCAGCATGTGCTTATGTACGCGTATCTTGGGAGCTGTTCGTTGATCCATATTATCAACTCGAGAGCATCAACTCCTGCTACAGTACTCTGTGGATGTCAATCGGGGAATATCAGAATTTTCGGCTGTCTGATGACACACTCACGCTTCTACCGAACAACACTAGACTTCGACCTAAAGGGAGGCCAAATTCGACTCGTATTCAGAATAAGATAGATTGGCCTAGTGAACAACTAGCTGGATGAAGGTGCAGCATATGCCACCAGAAAGTTCATATAAAGACACGTTGCCCTAGACACATAGGACAATCATCTAATGGTTAAAATAAATCATGTACTCTATCAGTTACTATAAAAGTTTGTACATGTAATCATGTTTATCATTATCATAATTTTTAATCATATTTGTCTTATTTGTATATAGGGTAAATTTTAGAAAATGTACTTATATATAAAGACAAATAAACATCAGTATTCTTCCAACACACTACATCAGTAGAAACAACAACAGTAATAACCAAAATACAACATTTAAATGAACCCACACACGACGCGTAAATGTTTTCTTGTACAGGTAGATTTCTTTTTTTTTTTGAGTTCGTGTTGTTTGTTTAAAGATACTCATGCAGTGCTAACCATTTAAAGGTTCACATTCAAAAAAACAAAACTATTTGAACTATGAAATGAAAATGTCATCAGACTTTTATAATGAAAGATGAACTTACAATGGCCACAAAACAAGAACGAGGAAACTCTGAACGTCTTCACCCCAACGCCCCAACATGGGAGACAACAACTGACCCAATGTGTTTATGCTTCTTTCAAACATTATATGATAAATTTCATACCTTACATGATAAATGTCATATCTTACATGAAATTAATGTTTTACTGTTTGTACATTCAGATGGAGCAGCCACTGTTATCTGCCTAGGAGACACACGTGTCGCGTGATGTGTTGGCGCAACGACCTGTTAGACATCTTGTTGTTCGGAGAGCGCATCATTTCCATCATGAGGCACCGTCGGTAGCTATTTGTCCATACCTTAGATGTGCGGGATTTTATGGAGTCGTTATGTGTGACTTCAAGACCATTGATCACCATTTGATTGCTGCGTTGGTTGAGAGATGACGGCCAGAGACACACATATTTCATCTCCCATAGGGGGAGATGACTATTACTTTAGAGGACGTTGCCTACATGTTGGGGTTACCCATCCATATACATGAAGTTACGGGTTCCAATAGTGGTGACTGAGCTGCAGTCATACAGAGGCTACTAGGCATTGACGTCGTCGACGCACAAGGTGTCCTCCAGGGTTCGCGCTTGCGCATGAGGTGGCTTGATCAGCATTTTGACGTCATTCCTGATGATGCAAACGAGGAGACGCTTATTCAGCACACACGTGCACACATTTGCAGCTTCTCGGAGGCATGTTGTGCGTCGACTACTCCACCACTTTGGTACACATGATGTACCTCCCATTACTTGAGGATCTGGATCAGACGACTACATAAAGTTGGGGATCCGCTGTATTAGTACATCTGTATAGATGTCTCTGTACCAGTTGTCAGGCCGATTCACATCAGATTGCAGGTTGCATGATGTTAGTACAGACGTGGGTCTAGGAGCGTTTTCCATGCATCGCTCCTCGAGCTATCGCACCACTTGCACTAGAGCTATTTCAAGACTGTTCTCGGGGACGATGGTATGTCTGCGTCATTACTTTCATTTATTTAGCACTTTTGTTATTGTTTTTTATAAACTTACCGTATATTACTCTTTTTTAACCAGGTGGAGTTAGTCTCAGAAGTATGCACATACTCTGAGACATAGTTTGCACAGTTTTCGACAAATATTTGACGCCATAGTGCCAGCTGATGTAAGTTAAACAGTACTTTTTTATAGGCAAATTTGTTTTTTTATCATTATTTTAAGTTATTTCAATATAATCTCAGTAACATTATCATGCTAATATATGACTTATTTTTTGAGTTTACATTTCATGTTTTATGGATTCTGTATACAGGTTATGTTTACGCATCACTTTCACCATACTGCACAACTATGGTTAGAGATCGTGCTGCAGTGGTGTCACTCATCCACTTCCACATCATTGAGTGGCACTAGCCAGACGGGGTCATGCGCCAGTTCAGTTATATACAACTTATCCTCATGGCACCAGGATAGCCTGTCGAGTTACATTCGATTGTGCTCGTAAGTAGACAAATGACAGACTGGCGGCAGACTCATGCATCTTATATCGAGCTTTGAGACACGTGTGCCCGATTCAGTATCTTTCCATTTGGATATACCACATCACACTCTCAGTTATCTGCTCAGGGGGATTATGCAAACTAGTATCGACGTCACACCATCATGCACCTTACACGTCTGGAGATTGACATTCAGCAGTTGGTATGTTTACTGAGATTTATTATTTTGGCTTAACTCGTTTTTTGTATTAATTTGAATGTTATTTTATTTGCAGGCAAATGACATTGGTCATCTTGCACGTACCACACAGCCTCAGAAGGATGCATATATTAGGCGGGATGTAGTTCATCGGGATGTGCTGGCTCTCCTCGATCATCTTCGGTTGATACGTAACAGTTTTTTTTGATGAAGAGCCACAGGTATATCCCGATTCATATCTTCTGACTGAAGCTCCTGAGGATGATGATGTCCCTACTATGCCTACTGAGGACGATGCACCGCCACCACCACCATCAGCCGGACGACAGAGACGAGCACATCAGGAGGGGAAGTGGTGATGACATCGATATCTGAGACCGACTCCTGCAGATGTCGTCGCACCACAGAGAGGCGATCCATCCCAACTGACTAATGATATTGCACATCAGGAAAACGTTTATATACCACAGATGTCGTCTCCGCATATTACTATGGACTTCGATCTGGGTGTGGTCACACAGCTTATGGTGGGCCCCTCTCCTCTTGACGAGACCTTCTTTAGTGCATCATTTCTACCATTTATAGAAGCTTCGGAGTCATATGCCCCCCATATGATTTTGGGTTGTCCTCCTTACATGGTTTTGGTCAGTCCTCTACACATCACCATGGGGAGGCACCAGAAGCACTGGAAGAGGAGGAACCCACAGCTAGGACACCAGAGCGACACGGACGTCGGACGCGGAGAGGACGTGAGATTCAGACGCCGCGTTGTGGTACCGGGGGCATCATCATTGATGTTTTCGGATGTCATGTTGTATATATTAAAAAACCTATTTACTATGATAAGTAATTGTTGTTTAAGACAAATAACAAGAAAATAAAAAATATCGTAAATACAAACTAATTTAAATTAACTATTAATAATTTATATATTTTCAAAGTCTCATAATTGTAACATTATTATGCTTCATGTATGTGACTTTAGAAGCATATAAATTATAAAGTACGAGTACAATCTAAATAAAATTTGTCACAGAAACTAAACATATAATAATTTCTTGAAAAATGAAAAGAAAAACAAACATATAGTAAACAGAAAATATTTTACATGACAACTGAAATATTTAAAAACATTACATTTATAATTATATAATAGTAAATATGTTTATAAATAGATTTATATTTATAAATATTTATTTTTAATTATATATATACATAATTATATTTATACACATATATATTTCAAATTATATTTATTTATAATTGTAAATATATATTTATATAAAAAAAATGCTTTTTTATAATTATATATTTAAAATTATATTTATAAATACGTAATCACAATTCCATATATGTATTTATATTATATAGTTATTTATTATTATAAATATATATTTATGTATTTATAAATATAATCACAAATATATATTTATAAATACAAATTTATTTAATATTTATATGTAAATATATATAACTATTTATAATTATAATAATTTATAATATAAATACATATTTACAATAAATAATAATATTTATATGTACAAATATATATAACTATTTATAATTATAATAATTATAATATTTATATGTAAATCGGTAAAAAAACACACACACACAAAGGGCTCCTTGAAGTAGCGCTTTGTGTCTGGGGCCACTCCAAGTGGCGCTCAGAGTACCCATTAAAAAAAAACCCTGTGACAAATTTGGCCGAAACACTCCCTTATCAAAGGGAATCCGTCTGATGTTTCATCTTCCTTTTCCTTACCCAATAATGCATGTCAACCCAGTTGGTGTTTCCTCGTCGCGCTGTCTCTCCTCCCGTGCTTCCTCCCCGAAATCCTCTATCTTTCGATCGCAGAGCTTAAGCAAACAGATTATCCGGCGTTTTACCCGAAATCAGCATCGGGAATAGAGTGATTTGGACGAAGGATTTCTGGACACGGAGAAGTGGGGTCCCCCACCCTTTTTCTTTTTGTTATCCAATGGAGCTGTTATCTGGCGGAGCAATGGCGGGTTACGTGTCGATGAAGATGAAGAGGAAGGACTTGGATGAAGTTAACGACGACTTCTCTGATTTCTCCATGTCCTCTCCTGCCATAAAATCACGCAGATTGGTTAGTATTTTCTTTTTACAATTTTCCTTCTCCCACACCCCCTTCCTCTCCAACTCCCCCCCTCTCCCCCCTCTCTCGCACTGATTTTGGGCTTAGGGTATTTCGAAGTATGCGGGGTTGCCGCCGATTCTGGAGGAGGAAGAGCCAGAGACTTCTTCATCTTCCGAGGAGTCAAATGGAGAATCATCAATCATGGAGGAATTCCCCCATTTTCTGGAAAACGATGGGAGAGCTGATGTTCTCTTCAAGCCTATAAACACGCGTTCCTTAAACTCCATTTCCGAATTCTCTTTTTCGATCGATGCTGACATCATTTCAAGCTTTCGGAGTAAGCTTTTCACGCCCTCCCCTTTCTGTTATTGTTCTGTAATACCTTCTGAATTTTGATGCCTGACAAATTCGTGGTGTTGATGCCCTGATCTGCTTTGTTGAGCTGGGATGAAGAACGCCGTGCTGCTCTTCTGGGTACCCCTTTGCGCAGGCAACCCTTGCTTGGGCGAACCTTTTGTTGCCTCTGGGTGTTGCTTATGGTACTAGAGTTGGGCTCTGTTTGATATCAGTTGTTGAAAAGTACTTGCAGCACTTTTTCTGTGTTTGAAAAAGTACTTACACTTAAGTGACAGAAAACACTTTTTCAATAAGCAATTTGGAAAGGTTTATGCATAATCACTCATCATAGCGGTTGGGTCTTGTGGCGTTGTTTGGGAGGTCTCCGTTTCGAGCCTCCCCGTGCGCAATTAGGTAAGTTTTCGTTTGTTAATTCCTCCTCCCCCAATCAATGTCATAAATGATAAGTGCTATAAGATGTTTTCAGTAGGCATTTCCAAACAGAACCGTAGTAGTTCCGGTGATGCTGATCACTAGTGTGACAATGCATTCCTCAATTGGGTTATTGTTGCCTGCTTAGTTTTCTTTGAGGATGACCAACAGGATGGTTCCCAATTAGGGATGTCTTTGATTGTGGATCTGGTCAATTTTCAGTACTGTCAATAGGAGATTCACTTCAATCCTTCCCTTGCATATTCTCAAGAACAGTTACAAATTTGGTATCGGTTTGAAAATTTTGAATTGGCTTAGAACATGTAACCGCTTATGAGGTCTTTTCAAGCCCTGAGGTCTAGCTCTAAGAGTGTATAAATGAGAAACCAACGAAGCTCTGAGATGGGTCTAGGGATATCGATGGATATTTTGTTTGGATACAACCTTAACTTGTGTTTAGCATCCCCTTGGTGAAATAACTTCATAATAAACTGTTGCATTAATCTGCTGTTGGGATTTATAGACATCTAATACATGCACAGCAGTGGAAAACAAATACAAATCCCCCAAATATCATCCGGGTATGAAGCATGCAATGACAAAATTCTGTATAACCAACTTACCTATGGGGTTCAAAGTTGGTTAAAAGTATTCCTAGTTTGGGGGGGGGGGGGGGGTCCTAGCCAGGCCCACCTTTTCTCATCAAGCTGATATGATTTCTCATTTGCTTCTTGATGAAGCCTTACTTGATGGAACTTTTTAGCGTGTTCATGATTCTTTTCCTAACCAGCTGACTTTTGATTACATGAACCTTAAAAGAGCCCACTTTTGTAGTATTTGCTTTATGGGTAGCCACAAGACAAAAAAAATTCATATAAATTTTTGAAAAATGAAAACATAAAATATTTTCCAAAACCAAACCCAGGCTTATGCTTTTAACAACTTCTGGTGGTGTTCCAATTCATGCATCACTGACTTTAATTCCTTCAACACAAGATTTTTGGCCAGGCCACTCCAGTAGCTTGAGACCGCCAAAGGTGGAAGACGAGAACCCAATGACAGAGGAAGAGAACCTCGCCATCATTCCTCAGGTTCCCTTCCAAATAGAACCAGCAGAGCAACCTGAGGCTCAAGTGCCGGAACCGATGGAGGCTGAGGAGGTGGAGGCAGCAACAGCCATGGATATTGGCATGCCACAGCTACAGCAGCAGCACAGCATTGCTGGAAAGCCTCCATGGAACATGTTGAACCCCATCAATTGGCAGCGATAAGTTGCATTCTGTCTGCAGGTTTTGCGAATGCCCTGGTTTTGTAATTGTTTTGAAACCACGGAACACATGTTCTCTGGTTTTCTTTTTTGTTTTATTAATTTTTTTAACAGTTTTTACTTCTTTTGAACAGTTTTATATTTATATATACATATTTTTTTTGAAAAAATAGTTTAAATATTTATAACATATGTTTTTCTAGACCTTAGAACTTATGTTATGTTGTTTTCATTTTTTATTTTATTAAATTTTTAAAAAGATTTGATTTTATAATTATATATTTTATTGAAAAAAATACTTATGTGTGATTTCATTTGTTGTTTTTATAATATTTTTAATAATCTTGGCTTTATATATACATTTTTTGACAAAAAAGTTTAAATGTTATGCTTTTTAAACATATAATCTGTGTTTTTTAAAATAGTTCACTAACTTTTAGAGAAAGATAATTTTTTAAAACAAATAATACATGAATGTATTTTAAGAATAGTTCACTGACTTTAAAAAAATATATATATTTTTGAACCATATAAAATAGTGTTATAAATAAATTATATGATCATTGTGGATGCATCATGGAAATATGTGGTGATTTCCTTGAGCTTCATTTCTCTGAGTGGAATTTTTCATGATCATTAATTATAAACTTCTCATTTCATTAATCCTAGTCGTTGGATCTTTTGTAAATAGAAAGGATCGTTCCAGACCGTTGATCATATGTACATGTAGTATGTATATATTGATATAAAAATGAATCAATAACTTTTTTACATCTATTATTTTCTATACCCTGTCTTTATTTCCTTTGCCTCTACATGATGATTGTAGGTCTGTGTTTGTTGATCATCATTTTTGCTTTTGATCGTCATTTTGTTTCGTCTATGACCGACAATGAGTTTCTGGTTTCAAAATTCTTCCAAGTTTCAATCAATGTTTGTATTCTATTTTATAACACGTTATTAACATGTGTTCTATTGGGCTAAGGTTACTCTAATATGGTTAAGTCATAATTTTCATGGGAACATTCCTCAGCCCCCCATCTAAAATCATTAAAAAATATTATTTTTCATTCTTGTTACATAACAAAATATTCCTATGTCATCAACCCATGAAGAATAATCATTAAACTCAATCAAATAAATCTACTTGCTGAATCAAATGCTATTTTAGTCAAGATTATGATAAAAATCAACATGGTCGAGGCCGATGTAAATATTTTGATCAAGGTGGTCATACACCTAATGAAAAAAGAAACACCACTAGAAGTGGTCAAACGATGACAACCACATCCAATGAAAGCAAAACATGTTGAAAGTGAACAATTTTGATATAGCATGAAATTTTACCGGTCATGTTCCTTTCGTATGTCGAAACACTTTATTGATCTTTTTCAACAAACAATTCAAGGCAAGGATAAAAATTGTTGAAGCAAACTATTCTAACGAAATCATTAAAGTAGGGTCATGATATAATGAATTTTTAGTTTCTTTATAAATTCTGAAAGTGTTGAGCATAATGATAATGCATAAATGTTCACGATGAAGTTGATTTTTATTTTTATAATAAAATTTGTTTGTTTTATTTCTTCTCTCTTATTTTACTTTTACTTATTATATATATATATATTATTTTCTTTTATTATATATATCAAGTGTTAAGGGTATAATTACAACTAAACACACGCACACACGACATACGCACAACCGAAAATGCATGTCATATCCCTCCAAAGGGTAACTCACCCTATCCAGTCCTTATATATATGGCCCATTTTTGTTGACCCTTTTATTATTACAAGGCCCACAAACCCTTTATTATATGTCCCAACGACCTGCAATGATCAGCTCTAAGCTCAAATGTTCATCACAACAAACCCTTCAACTTGCAGCCCCCATCGTGACCAACCTCCACCATCAAGGAAAGTTCCCTCATCATAACTGAGGTGGCCCTCCATCGCACAAGCATGCCCCTTAAAGGCTAGTACCGATGGATGACAGCTGCATAACAGCCTCTCGAAGCCTGACGAAGGAACACTGTCCAAGGTAGCGCCATTGCTCAGTCGCTGTTGACACCACTACCCCACTCCCTACACCACCCGCCACTGGATCTGCCTGTAAATGAACACTAGTTGCCTAACACTTGTCCCGCCTCAATCGTGTTGTGACACCCCGCATCCATGTCGTCACTGTCGTCACCGTTGCTTCTGTGCATCCCCCTTTTCCACATTGGATGTAAGTTCCCGTCTTTTTCAGACACTTCTCTCTAAGTTCTTTTTCATTTGAGCCTTAGTGGCACAGTCTTGTTCGGAGACGAAGAGCCTTTGCTGGAGAAATTGACATAAAGTTTAAGGATGTATGCTTGTTGAATCGATGAAGTCCGGGTATAAATGAGTTAAGTGTTAAAAATGGGTTCATGGTGAGTTGAGAGGCTTTAAAGGGAAAATGGGATGAAACTCAAATGTAGAACATTTACACGTTGTGTAATTGTTTGTGGGTTTTAATAAAATAAATACGAGACAATGAATTTTTCGGTGAAAACCTTTAAAAACCATTACACGACGTGTAACTGAATTACACACGGTGTAAATGCCAGATCTTCAATTTTAAAGTGGTTGTGCGACTAATTTTTGTTGGAAACTTTTGCACTTCTTTTCTCGACCTAGGGCGACTCTCCAGGCAATTTTGGAGTGTCAGAACCCCTTCCGGACATCCCATTTATGTGATCAATCCCTGGTAAGTCTTCGTGGTTGGATTTTTTTCTTTATCTTCCTTCTAATCCAACCTGCTACGGTAAAATCCCTCAGTGAATTTACATCGTTGGTTTTGATCTTGGTCAACCTTGATCTAGGAACCTTTTTGCAACCATCCACATCTTTCCTCATGGGCGTTGGACATTGGAAACATTGTTGGATCTTCACTTAAAGGTAGGCAGCCTAATGTTCAAATCTCATAGTTGTGATTTTGATTTCATGCATGAAAATTGTAGAATTGCTAGATTTGTTTAGCAATTGAATTTCCCAATGGAATTAATTAATTTGGTGAATTAATTAATTAGAGAATTATGAAATTATGGGATTTGGGGATAATTAACTATGAAAATTGATTGTGTGATATTGATGTTATGAATCAGATAATTAATTGGTGAATTAATTATGAGATATTGAAATTGTGTGTTTGAAGAATTAATTGGTGAATTAATTATTGAATGTTGATATTATGAAAGGATTAATTAATTATTGAATTAATTAATGGGTGGTTGAGATATATGTAATACTGTGTTATTACGATATATGTGATTAGTAGACGGTGAATGATAACATGAACATTCGACCAAGGATCAAAAAATGGTAACATGTTCATTCAAATGTGTGTATAATTAATGAATGGTAACATAGTCATTTATTTTTGAAATAAAGAATGGTAACATGATCATTCAAATGTGCGAATTAATGAATGGTAACATGGTCATTCATTTATGAAATAAAGAATGGTAACATTGTCATTCATTTTTGGAAATAAGAATGGTAACATGAACATTCAAACTCGTGATATCACTCGAGGATAGTTCAGACTCCGGCACGAGATGAAGTAGGTATTGAGATACGAGTGTCTATGAGAACTCGAGGTTTACGTGGTTAAATAAAGATTAATTGATAATGTGATAAATGTTAATTATGCACTGTAATGATTTCTTTATACAACTACATACACTATTTTTGACTGGATTTTGTTTTAGACACCATTGGTGGTGACCTACTAAGTCATACTCACACCCTAGTCATGCTTTCTGATCGGTACCCAAAGATACTTTATTGTTGCAGGACATGTTAAGGGAAAATGCCTTGTGTTAGATGGATAATTGGGGATGGAGCTTGGATGAGTGAACCAGATGTGGTTCAGGACTCGTTTGGGAGTTGTCAGTGTCTTTATTCTCACTTTGTATTTTAAACACTTGACACATACATTAGCATGGCATGTTTATGCTTTAGTTGAATAATGTATTTTCCTGCTTTGATTACCATGGGATATTGGTGTTGTTTATTGTTATACACATTACTTTCGCTATTGTTTGTTATTTTCGTTGGTGTATTACTTCGATCAAAGAGGGTATAGTATCCCCATGAATGACTTATTAGACCATTGTTGCTAGTCATCAGCCTCTGGCATATGGAGAGATGCACTTGAGGTCACATGACTGACCGGCTCGGGGCACCGTTGTGTGTCACCCTGGTCAGGATGTTACAAAGTGGAATCAGAGGGAGGTTTTATTTTCTTTTTCTATTGTTTTACTATTTGGGAAAGGTAGAAAGGAGATTAGGAAGAGTCGGACCTTGGTAATGAGCTTGTTCATGGGAGTTGCAAACCCATGTACGGGGTAAAACCCAAGTACTCAGGGTGAGATTGTTGTTATTTATGTTCATTATTATAGTTGAATATTTTTTCACCTTGAGTGACACACTTTTTGTGCGATGTGATTTTTTTTTGATATTTTCTGAGAATTGACTCATGGACCGAAATGGCACGAGAGTTGAGTCTACATGCATCATTTTAGGCACTCAGGATTATTTTGTGACATGCATCATTTTAGGCATGCATGGGAAATCTAGTTTTGGTTAAGTGTTGAACTTGAACTATTTTCTTGGCTTGTGAAATTGAATTGAAAATGATGCCTAGTATGAAATCATAAATGGTAAAATGATGCAATAATGTGAATAAATTGGTGTCTAAATGAGAAACCTAAACTATGAGAACATGTTTACTCTTGTAACTAAGACCTAGGTGTAGGATGATTAAGGGAAGAGCCTCAGATCTAACCACGTGGTGAGATGTGGGAAAAATACTTGTTGTGACTTGTTGTGTTTTTCCCTTACATAAATGTAATAAATTTGAGTTTTGAGTCTTAAGATGTGTGTCTAGAATTGTAGAGATATGCCTCCACGAAAACGCTTGTTGAGAGGACGACAAGAGGAGAGGCCTGACAATTCTCTAATAGTAGTGGAACCTGAGGCACTGATAGTGCTGAGTGAGGAAGTAGAGGAGAAATTCCAAGAGAAATTTTCTCAATTCATGCAATTCATGGGAAGAGACCCAAGGAGGGTTGTGAAAAGCATGTTTGAATTGACGAGAGAGTTCCAATTGTAGCACCCTCCAACTTTCACTGGAGAGGGTGGACCTGAAGGAGTTGAGTTATGGGTTGAGTTTATTGAGATGATACTTAACTATTTGGAGGATCCCATTGAAAAGAGGGTCAAGTTGGCCACTTATATGCTACGAGGATTAGCGAAGCATTGGTGGGACATTCATGCGCAGTATGGACAAGATGATGGCATGCTATGGAAGAAATTATTGGAGAAGTTCTTAGAGAAATTCTATCCGGATACGCTGAGGTAGGAGAAATAGTAGAGTTCATGCGGATGGCCCATGGAATCATGTTCATGATGGATTATACTGGATGCTTTACACACCTACAGTGATTTTCTCTAATGTTTACAGGAGATAACACAGCTACGGTGAGGTGCTTTTAGGATGGAATTAAGTGTGACATTAAGTCCCAAGTTAACCTTTTTCGATTAATGAATTTTTCTAAGGTGTTGGATCGGGATCTCATAACTGAGGGGAACTGGAAGGAGGCTTCCGGAACTAGATAAACAGTTGCTACTGGACGATCAAGAGGTGCAAATTCTAAGAGAAGGAAGCACCGCTATGATAACTTTAGTCAGAGAAGTGGAAAGAAGAGTACATAGACAGGGGGGTAAGTTGCACGAGACCTTAAGAGAGTGATCTGTTATCAGGGAGGTAGGTCGGGCCATTATCAAAAATATTGTCCCTGATCACCAATAGAGTGCAAGTCTTGTGGCAAGATGGGACATCTACAAAAGTTCTGTAGGATGCAAAGACAAATGGTCAGTGAGGGTGCAACTAGACAAGGTTTCAGTGTGGGAAGGGAATCTTCTACATCGTATCAGGTTGGCTGTTGGAGCTTTACTGGTCAAGATGATAGAGACATAGGATGTGGTTCTTCTAGGAAAGAGAATCCATATTAGTTGAGTGGTGAGACTAAGGGGATTCAAATGCCATCATATGGAAGAGGGGAAGGAAAACTACATGCAGTGTAGCCTATACTCGTGGATAGCGAGGCTGAACCTTTGATAGTGAGAGGTACTATTCTTATAGAATATATATTAGCTAGTGCCTTATTTGACAATGGTGCCTCTCATTCCTTTATATCTATAAAACTTGTTAATGGTTTGAGTCTGGAGGTTGAGTTCATAAGTGAGGTTATGACTATAGATACACCGTTGGGAGTACGGTCTAATGACATTTGTTTGTGCAAGGGATATTCTCTCGAGATCAGGGAATATCATTTTATGTGGGATCTTTATATTCTCAATATGTTGGGATTCAAATTAATAATAGTTATGGATTTACTAGTTGCATACCAAGCCCACATAGATTTTTACTAGAGGAGAGTGAATTTTATGTCTCCTATGGGTGATTGTTTTCTTCACCGTGGGGAGTGGGATATCCAGGAAGGATGAGCAGGGCCAATCAATCAGCAACTGGGATAGCTCACAACCTAGATTTCTAGTTTATTGCTGGATAATGGAGGAGTATAACATGATACATTTCTACCAGTAGTGGAACAGTTTCAAGATTTGTTTCCTGAAGACTTCTCAGGACTTCCACCTGAGAGAGATATGAAATTAACCATTGAGCTCATTTTGGGGTCTGAACCAATATCTATTCCATCATGCATAATGACACCGACAGAGCTTCAAGAGATTAAGACTCATATGGAGGAGTTAGAGGATAAGGTATTTATCCATCCAAGTACGTCACCTTTGGGATCACCTATGTTTTTTGCAAAGAATGATGACGAGAGTTTGTGCTTGTGAGTTGATTAACGGAAGTTGAACCAGATGACTGTGAAGAACTGGTATCCTCTTCCATATATCAATGACCTATTTGACCAGTTGAGAGGATCTTGTGTGTTCTTGAAGATCGAATTGAGATCAGGGTATCATCAACTGAGAGTTAGGACTTCTGATATACCAAAGACTGCTTTCAAAAGCAGGTATAACTTATATGAGTTCATTGTAATTCTATTTGGATTGATAAATGCACCAGTAATGTTTATGGACTTGATAAATAGGATCTTCCATCTGTACTTGAATCAATTTGTGGTGTTTTTTGTAAATGACATCTTGGTGTACTCTAAGACTCATGATGATCATGCCCAACATCTTGACATTGTCCCCAGTACACTGAGTGAGTATCATCTATACGCAAAGCTATCTAAGTGTAAATCTTGGATCAATAACGTACACTTCTTGGGACACATCATCTTAGAGGAAGGTGTGTCAGTGGATCCAGAGAAGGTTCAGGTAGTGGTTTCTTGGGAGCAGCCCAAGAACATGTTTGATATCCGTAGATTTATGGGGTTAGCAGGATATTATCAGAGGTTCATACATGAATTTTCCCATTTGTAAGAGCCACTTTATAGCTTGACCAAAAAGGGGATAAATTTTGATTGGGCAAAATCATGTGAGAATGCCTTCCAGGAGTTGAAGAAGCTCTTGATATCAGCACCAATCATGATTCTACCTAAACCAAGTGAGGAGAACACAGTGTATTGTGATGCTTATAGGATCGGACTCAGAGATGTGTTGATGCAGGGAGATTGAGTTGTGGTGTATGGGTCATGACAGTTGAGGCCACATGAATGAAACTACCCTACAAAAGATCTCGAGATAGAAGTAGTGGTTTATGATTTAAAATTTTGGTGAGATTATCTACTGGGTGAAATTTTTACTGTGTATATAGACCATAATGACTTAAGGTACATATTTTCACAGAGAGATTTAAATATTCGGCAGCAGAGATGGGTTATATATATGCAGTCTTTTGATTTTGAGCTGGCATATACACTTGGAAAAGAAAACAATGTGACTAACACTTTAAACAAGAAAAATAAGACACAGGGGGTACAAGACTTTAGTGATGAGTGGAATATGATGGATTTTCTAGCTGAAATGCATGTGGTGGTTCGGGAGAGTCGGGAGCATAGGACTCTAGTGTCAGTTTTAGTGGAGTCTACGATTTTGAGACGGATATGAGACATGAAGTATGAGGATACATAATTTTTATCTTTGAGGGAAAAACTTGAAGGTGGGGAGTCATCTTCATATTGGAGCATAGATGAGGATGAGATCATCCATGTTAGGAATCGGGTTGTGTCTACAAGCTTGCGAGATGAGATCATATGGGAATTTCATGCCTCTAAGTGGGCGATACATACATGTGTGACCAAAATGTATCGATACCTATAAAGATAGTTTTGGTGGTCAAACATGAAAAAGAAGATAACAAGTTTCGTGACATGATGCTATACCTGTCAGCAGGTGACAGTAGATCATCAACAACCTAGAGGTTTTCTACAGTCATTACCTATTCTGAAATGAAGTGGGATGACATGACAATGGAATTTGTGGTGGTTCTCTAGAAGAAACCAAAGAATAATGACACTATCTGAGTTTTCATGAATCGACTAAAGAAAGTAGCACATTTCTTACATATACGAGAGACATTATCAGTGGAGAAGTTTAGAGATTTATATGTTTAGGAGATAGTCTATCTGCACGGGGTGCCATGAACTATAGTTTCAGATCATGACTCATGTTTCACTTCACAGTTTTGAAAGGGATTATAGAAATCACTTGGTACACATGTATTATTAAGTATGGCTTTCCACCCACAGACAGATAGGTAGTCGAAGCGTGTTATACAAGTGCTTGAGGATATGTTGTGGGTGTGTGCGCTTGATTTTGGAGGATCTTGGGAGAAGTACTTGGATTTAGTAGAGTTTTCCTATAACAATAGTTATTATAAAACTATATATATGGCACCATATGAGGTGATTTATGGTAGGCCATGTAGATCACCGCTATGCTGGATAGAGGCTAGAGAGTCATAGTTGCTGGGACCGAGTCTTGTGCAAGAGATGTTGTAGAAGGTTTAGCTAATTTGGAAACGTATGGTTACAACTCAGAGTAGTTAGAAATCGTATACTGATAGATAGAGATGAGCCCTAGAGTTTTTAGAGGGTGATCATTTATTTCTTCGGGTGTCGACTAGGTTGGGTCACCATAGGATACTGAGAAAGGTCAAGTTGGTGACCAAGTTCATTGGACTGTTTGAGGTAGTGAAGAGAATTGGGCCGGTGGTGTACCGATTGGATCTTCCACAATTATACATGATTTTTTCCATGTATCAAAACTTCAGAAATATCATCCCGACCCTTCTCATGTGATCAAGGTGGAGGATGTTGATATTGAGATAGATGCGTCCTTTGAGGAGCATATGATACGTGTATTGGATCGTAGTGAGAAAGTGTTGCGGGGAAAGACTGTTCCGATAGTTTGTGCATTGTGTAAGAATGGGTGTATATAGGAGAAAACTTGAGAAAGGGAAGTAGTTATGTGGGCTCAGTGGACCGATCTCTTTTGAATTAGAATCTTAGAGTTGCTTGGAAGTGCAGCTTGAGGATGAGCTTTTATAAGGTGGAGAGATTGTAAGATCCCATATTTTTTAGGTACTTTTCTCTCTAAGTTATTTTTTATTTGAGCCTTAGTGGCCTGGTCTTATTCGGAGATGAAGAGACTTTGTTAGAGAAAATGACATAAAGTTTGGGTATGTATTCTTGTTGAATTAATGGAGTCCAGGTATAAATGGGTTAAGTGTTAAAAATGGGTTCGTGGTGAGTTGAGAGGATTTAAATGGAAAATGGGATGAAAATCAACTGAAGAACATTTACACATAATTTAAGGGTATTACATGTCATGTAATTGTTTATGGGTTTTAATATAATAAATCCAAGGTGATGTATTTTTCAGAGAAAACCTTTAAAAATCATTACACGATGTGTAACTGAATTACACGTCATGTAAATGCCTGACCTGTAGTTTTAAAGTGTCTGTGCAGATGATTTTTGTTGGAAAAATTTGAATCTCTTCTTCTCTCAACCTATGGAGACTCTCCAAGTGATTTTAGAGTGTCAAAACCACTTCTAGACATCCTGTTTATGCGATCAATCCCTGGTAAGTCTCCGTGGTTGGATTTTCTTGTTTCTCTTCCTTCTAATCCAACCTATTGCGATAAAATCCCTTGAAAAATTTGTGTTATTAGTTTTGATCTTGGTCAACCTTGATCTAGGAACCTCTTAGAAACCATCCACATCTTTAATCATGGGCGTTGGTTGTTGGAAACATTTTTGGATCTTCGGTTAAAGTTAGGTGGTCTAATGTTCAAATCCCATAGTTGTGATTTTGATTTTATGCAAGAAAATTTTAGAATTGTTATATTTGTTTAGAAATTGAATCTCACAATGGAATTAATTAATTTAGTGAATTAATTAATTAGAGAATTGTGAAATTGTGGTATTTGGGGATAATTAAATATGGAAATTGATTGTGTGATATTGATGTTATGAATCAGATAATTAATTGGTGAATTAATTATGAGATATTGAAATTTTGTGTTTGAAGAATTAATTAGTGAATTAATTATTTAATGTTGATATTTTGAAATGATTAATTAATTATTAAATTAATTAATGGGTGGTTGAAATATATGTAATATTTTGTTATTATGATGTATGTGATTAGTAAATGGTGAATGGTAATAAGGACATTCGACCAAGGATAAAAGAATAATAACATGGTCATCTGAATGTGTGAATTAATGAATGGTAACATGGTCATTAATTTATGAAATAAAGAATGGTAACATGGTCATTCAAATGTGTGAATTATTGAATGGTAACACGGTCATTCATTTGTGAAATAAATAATGGTAACATGGTCATTTAAATGTGTGAATTAATGAATGATAACATGGTCATTCATTTGTGAAATAAATAATGGCAACATGGTCATTCAATTGTGTGAATTAATGAATGGTAACATGGTCATTCATTCATGAAAATAATAATGGTAACATGGACATTCAAACTCATGACATCCCTTGGGGATAATTCAGACTCTGGCACGAGCTGAAGTAGGTATTGAGATACGAGTTTCCATAAGAACCCGATGTTTATGTGGTTAAATAAAGATTAATTGATAATGTGATAACTGTTAATTATGCATTTTAATTATTTCTTTGTACAACTGCATACACTATTTTTGAATGGATATTATTTCAAACACTGTTGGTGGTGGACTACTGAGTTCTACTTACAACCTATTCGAGATTCTTGATTGGTACCCAAATAGACTTTATTGTTGCAAGACCGGTTAAGGGAAAATGCCATATACTAGATGTCTAATTGGGAATTAATCTTGGATTTGGGAACCATACATGGTTCAGGACCTACTTGGGAGTTGTCGGTTTATTTATTTTCAATTTTAATTTTAGACACTTGACACATACATTAGCATGACATGTTTCTACTTTTGTTGAATAATGTATTTTCATGATTTGATTACCATTAAATATTGGTGTTGTTTATTTTTATACACATTGATTTCACTATTGTTCATTATTTCCACTGGTGTATTACTCTAATAAAAGAGGGTATAGTCTCCCCATGAATGACTTATCAGACCATCACTGCTAGTTGACAGCCTCTGGCGTACAAGGAGGCATTCTTGAGGTCATGTGACCGACCGGATCGAGGCACCGTTCTATGGAACCTAGGTTAGGATGTTACACTGGATATCCACCATCATTTAAACAATTTTTTTTATAAATAAAATAATTATTTTTTCACGATATGATCATTGTTGATAAATATAATCATTGTTTCATTTTAGGATTATAGCTATGGTTGAAAACTATAGATATAGGGGTCTAAATCATCGCTACAAGGTATCTATGGTTGTAATATCTGTCATGATAGGTATAAAGTCATAGTTAAAAAAACACAACTATAGCCAGGATAGTCATAATTTAATATAATCGTGACTATAAGTGGCCAATCGTCATCTATAGTCATGGTTTTAAAAAACCGTTACTATATGTGGCTTGCAATTATGGTTAAAATAAACCATAAATATATAGATCCTATAGACACAATTATTTGAACTATGAATATAGTTATATGATGTTTTAAAAAAAAGCATACCAACCTACTTCCCCCATCTCACCCCATTCCATTACAAATACCTACTCAAATAGAAAAATAGTAGTCTTGTCAATTAAACCACAAAAAACTAAACACATCACTAAATAAAAAAACAAAAACAAATTTATATTTCAATCACAATGAAGATCATAAATCACATTTCAATCACAATTAACAAAACATATAATATCATTTCATTATAAATCACATAATTAAACTTAAATAAATAAGAATGTTTCAATCCTTAATCTAAAAAATATATGAATAACTTATTTTAGAGACAATTATTTTTCCATCAAAGTAATAATTTTAGTTATAATTAAGAATTTAATATTCATGCAATAACATCTTCACCACATGAAAGATAAAAATGAACACATATATTACTATAATGTTAATAAATATGAAATTGCATCGATACATGTATTATTGGTAAATTTATTATGCTAATAACATAATTAGAAAATGAAATTGCTTATGAAGGTAACTAATTTATCGACACACTTGTTTTTGACAGGGAAATATTATGTTTTTCTAACTTAATTCTCTATCATGTTCTTCACCTACAAACAATAACAAAAAATGAAAGATAAATATTAAATTAAAAAAAATAATCCACACAAATAAAAAAAATGAGAACATGTAGTGAAATATAAAACAACAACACATCATCAAATATTCTAAATAAATGAGAATACATAAATCTCACCGAACATGCTTTTAAATTAAATTATTAGTCTAACATAAATATACATATATATATATATATATATATACATGCACACATCAAGTTCTTAAATAATGCTCCCAGAAATGCATGCATAGAATTTAATTCTAGTCTAAAACCATTTTAATTACAAGATAAATATTTCAAACCATACTCCTTCCATTAGTATGGTTCAAACTCTAGGAGGTCTCAAAGCTATCACATTTTTTGTCACTAGAAGAAGAAAATAAATCAAATAAGTTAATGTATAGTTTAAACTATTAGAAAATAATATACAATAAATAAGGTACATTGAATATACTTTTCCAATTATTGATACACTTATCCAACATTTAAGTACACAATGATCAAATAAAAATTATACTTGCAACTTGATTATTTACAAATAATATGTTAATTTATTAACAACATGTAAATACCATAAAATGTAACTTGAAATAAACATTTATAATAAAAAAAAAAGTATCAGATTTAAAGCTAACTAAATAATAGTTATTACATGTCATAAAAAATATGTGACCACAATACAACTACAGTGGATCTAATCCAAGTGATTCTACATAAAACAAAAAATGATAAATGCATAAAAAGAGAACTTAAAATTTAAAACAATTTATATAATTTCTTATTAAAATTGAACAACCACTAATATAATAATAGTTATAAAAAAATTAACTTACTAGTGAAAATTAGTACATAATTAGAAATAATGAGAAGGGTCATCACCACCACCATGAGGTGGGTCAGTGGAAACATGTGAACCACTAGGATAAATTGATGCCTACATAGAGGTCATCCAAACATAAAAATGTGATTACATATCTCCCAAAATCATGGAATATATAAAGTGAAATATAGTATTCATCTATTAATGTATATGATAAATTCATTTTCTTGTCTCAACCAAAATTTTCACTATAACAAATGCATTAGAAGAACCGTTGGTGGTCAATGATGGAAAATACTTCATTGGTGTGATTTTATTTCTAGGCTTACATTGTACCCTACCTAAGTGATCATGATCAAAAATCTGATGAAAATAATCATCAGGACCTATATGGTCCTCTCCTTATTTATTTAGAACCTCAAAAGAAGCCTGTGAAAATAATTAGAAAATAAATTTCATATACTTAAAATGCATACTTAAATTAATTATGTTCATATAACATAAAAAAATTCTTAGAATTTTTTCTCCCACAGCTACATTGATTGGATTTCTATATTTTTTCTTATAACTTGAGTAAAAAATCTCAGAATGAGGAACCCAACCCTTTATATTCAATGATTTAACATATAAATTATATTTTAATATATATATATATATATATATATAACCAACAAAATAAATACTTAATTTTTCTCATGATCGAGCATACTAATCCACCCTAGAGTATAAAATATTACATCACCAACTTGTTTTTTTCATTCTTCTATGCTGATTCATGTATGAAAATATCATTTATAGAAATTATTTTAAGAAAATAAGTTAATTATTTCATATAATAATTAAAAAAATATTAAATATATATACCTTAAATGTAAGAACTTGAACATTATGCAATCATTGCAGAATATTGAATGACAAGAAAATCACTACAATAAAGAACATGCTCGGATGGGGTTCCAACTCATTCTATCGATCCTCAATACAAATCATATTTATACAACCTCCAAAATTCACCTACCTACATAATGTGAGGCATGCTAACATTTTCACCATTAATAAAATTGAACCCACACTGTATACAATAAATAATTGATTATATACCAAAATATATAATAATATCATATAATAAATAAATAATAATGATACCCAATTCTCTTCCCATGCTCTTCCTTTGATTGTATAATCCACTTTAAACCATGAGTTTGAGTGCATGAGTATTATGTTGCTACATTTGACAAGTATTCCCATGAAATTTTTTCATTCTTTGCCATGTTTACCTATAATTTGATGATATTCTCTATAGTCCACCACAACTTGTGTCTCTATATTCTAGATAAAATGCATCTGTGTATGACTGCAATATCGAGTACTAAAAGAAGCATCAGAATCACCTATAACTAAGAATAAATTAGTAATAAAAAAATTAATGCAAATTACTAATATTAATGAATGAAATGACCATTTAGTGTCACGAACCAGGCCGGGTCACCATCCGACCTGGCGCCCGACCCGGTCCGCGACATGGCCCGAAGGGCATTCCTGATTCCCACGGGATGTCATAAGTACCCGGGTATCAAACATTACATGGGAACGATTTACCCGAAATAAAAGACAGAAAAAAAACTAGCCAGATAAATAAACTGAAACTGGAAAAAAAACAACCAAACATGTCTTTAAACTATGAACATTTTTAAAGTCTACAACTCGAATCAATAACTAAAAAGAAAAGACGATAGCGGAAACTAAAACTCTTACTCAAAACCTCTTGACAAAAGAGAGGCCACATCAACACCACTCTGTATGAAAAGACCAACTGCAACCTGAACCACCATCACTGAGCACGATGTCACAACCTGGAATACACAAGAAACAAGGTCTACATACAACCAAAGGTGTATGTAGGGTGTGAGACAAAATCCCAGTAGGACGTCACCCAAAAAAAAGGTTCCACATATAAACATTAAATGACAAATACATTTGTAGGGTAAATAAATGAAAGGACACCAAAGATTAAACAACTTTAAATAAACAGTTTCTATAAGGAAAGCACTTTTAAAGAAAACAACTTAGATAAAAGAAAAAACCTTTGCTTAAAAGAAAAACCCAAACCTTCACAAAAACCAAAAGCTGCACCGTATGCCAACGGTGGGTGAATAGTAGTCCAGGAGCACCAAAAGTGGGAGAGGCCCTAAGGATACTAGAAGAAGGAATGGGACCCTAGAACCTCGCCGTCTCGGTGAACCATATCATACATTCCCATGCACGAGCCACTTGGCAGGGAAACACCTCCTACCGTAGTGGTCTCCAGTCATCATCCAATGTTTAGTTAGTGTTGTAAGCGTCAATCCAGCTAAGTGAAACTGGGCCAGAGCCACTCCCGTATCACTAGCATGCTAGTCTTGTCTGCCCACCTAGTACCAAGGCTTCCCCTTTTTGTGCTCAACATTGTTTCAATCTCACATTTCATGTCAAACTCAAACAAGTAAAACAACTAGGGTGTTACATAAACCAAACACCACACTTTCACACACACATAAAACCATTTGGCAAAGGACACACTCCAAAATACTTTACCCAACTCAATTAAAAAATTTCTGCATTGCTAATAATTATTTATTAAAAAAATATTAAATTTTCATCATTAATAATTTTATTAAAACATATTAAATTCTTTGTAAACAAATTATTTAAAAATAAATATAACATGACTTTAACACACAAAACCACTCAACCCTCTTTCATGACCAAACACACCCAACACCATATCAACAACACAAATTGCACACTTTGCACATTTTCACAAAAGAGACACAAACTTTATGAAAACACTAGAACACAAACATTTCACTTTTCACATATGAAAAACTAACTGCAAACATTATTAAACACTAGAAATTGACTAGAAACAAGTTTCCAGACAAAGAACACACCAACTGAAAACATTAATAAACACTAGAAATTGACTAAAAAAAAGTTTCCAGACAAAGAACGCACCAACTGCAAACATTAATAAACACTAAAAATTGACTAAAAACAAGTTTCCAGACAAAGAACGCACCTGCACCACATAAACATACTGCTAAATGAAAATAATGCACAGACAAACTTCAAGATAATCAAATATGAACCCATAAGAATTAATCAAGTAATATTATAAATTAACTAAGCAAGAAAATTAATTTATCAGACAATGTTTAAACGCGGAACCACCTACCTCGACGTGTATGAACATCTGAAAACGAAGTGAATCTCATTCGTGCTTCAACCGCATCACCAAGAGACCAAATTGATCCCTAAAACAAGAAGATCAAACCAAAAGACCTAAAATTAAACCCTAAAATTCTAACTATACCCGCTGGAAAGAAAATAAACAAATAAAATGAATAAAAGAGGAAAACTAAACCCTATGAAGGGTGGGTCGCCAGAGGTTGTGGCAAGGGTAGCAGGGGGGAAACACAGCGGGGTTCCAGGGGGTGCAGGGGGTCAGCGCATACTGCTGGCCGGGAACAAGGGTTGCTGGCAGTCCGGAGAGCTGTACGCTTGGGAGATGGGGGGTGTTCGCCGGATGGAGAAGGGGGCGGCAGTTTGCAGTGCTGGAAGAGGGAGGTCACCGGACATAGGCGCGACCGGGAGGGAGGTCGCGGAGGAGTGCGGAAGACTGGCGCGACGGGGGAGAAGGGGTGCGGTCCGGCAAGGGGGAGTTCGTGCGGTTCTGAGCGGGGTAAGGTGCAATGGGAGTAGGGGCGCGGTGCAGCGGGTAGGAGAAGCAGGGAAGGAGGGGGGGTGCCGCGACGGGCCGAGGGGGAAGTCAGGGAGGGAGAGGTGAACCATGGGGTGCAGTTTTGAGGGGAAAAAAATAACAGGGGAGGGGTGCGGCGCAACAGGAAAAGGGGGAGGAAACCCTACCCAAAACAATGAGAAATAAATAAATAAATAAATAAACAAATAAAATAAAACTGAAAAAATAAAATAAAACAACCAGTAATAATAAAGATAGTATTTATAATAATAATAATAATTAGAATAAACATAACATGATATAAATAGACATAATAAGCTTACAAAATTTAATAAAAAGAAAGTCAATAAATTTAACATAATAATAATATACCTTATATTAATAAACACAGTGAACATATTAATGATGATAATAATAATAATAATAATAATAATAATTGTAATAATAATAATAATAATTACTATTTTCATCATCATTAAAATAATTATTTAAACTTCGTTTGATTATCTTTATTTTCAAAGAGTTGGGCAACTACGCGGTTACTCCGCGCGACCCATAAATTTTTTTTAACAGAAAGACGATGATAATAGTAATAAACATAATAAAATTATCATCTTTAACACCTTTTAATTTAAATCTTTTATTAACCAATTAACTTAATTAATTTGATAATTAATTAATTAATTGTGCACCGAGCAGGGAGTGCGGTTAATCGGGCGAGGTCGCGCGGCTACCAGAGTGAGGTCGCACGGCTTCGACCGCAATGCACTGGATGCACTCAAAACCATTACAAGCATTTTTAAATAACCCCATCAAATTTTATGTTGGGCTTAACCCCGCACTACCCTACGCAAAGAAAAAATTAAAGAAAAACTTATTTAAAGATGACGGGTGTGACAATTCTCCCCACCATAAAGCTTTCCATCCCCGAAAATCTATAACTAAGACTGAGACCCAAATAAGGAAATGACACCCCACTAAGGATCAAATAGGATCCCCACCATCAAGAAGCCAAAAAAAAAGTAAAAGCATCGTACTCATAGAAAGTGACTCAAAAACATCTTCAAGAAACGCGTAAGAAGACTTTCTTATATGCGTTGCCCGCCCCAAAGAGTTGAAAAACCTCCAGTTGATTGTTTAAGAAGAGGAGCCCTCGCACCTGCAGAAATCAACTTTACAAGCCGAAATTCCTCAAGCAACATTAAATGAAAACCACACCATTTGGTTAGAATAAACAAACAAGGTCAAACCACATCCAAGGAACACTCTTATCACTCATCACCAAGCCAAAAAAAAAAACGGAAGCAAAAGATCAACATGGGGAGACCCGAGGGGCTCCCCACCATTAGGAACTCACTGATGATCGAGACGAGACTGGAAAACCGACACAGGGAGGTTTGAGCGGACTCACCACTGTTAAAGAAATGTCCAGCACCGATTCATTCTAGAGACATTCATGCGAGACCCAATGTGGGTCTCCCCACCCTTAAGAACCTACCAACGCCCAAGGCAAGACTAGAAAACCAACATGGGGAGGTCTGGGAAGACTCCCCACCATTAAGGAAAGGCCAACACCGATTTATTCTAGAGACCTTTGTGCAAGACTCATCATGGGTCTCGCCGCCACTAGAACTAACAGAGGATACAGAACTTTGAAAAATTCCCGATGGTGACCAAACACCCCACCACAAGGGGCGAGGAGGGAGGAGCCCGACTACCGGGGCGTCAAAAGCATGAACCAAGACAAACAAACATTTCCACATTCCTGGATGAGCATTATTCAGATTTGAGACAGATTTACTCAACAAACTCCCATAAGGACCACTAAAGCGATTGCATCCAGTGGGACACAACCCCCAAGACTTCAAGGCACGAGACGACATGCGTCCACATGGTCACGAAAACCTTATGCAACCAGACGGCTCATCCGAAGTGGAACAACCATGGAAACAATTTATGTTGCTTTCACTCTCGACACTGATGACAGAAATAAGGTCGGGGTCCCATACACTCTCTGGGTTCTTGACCACGCGCCAGCTTCACTCCGAGGCCTATGGCTGGAGTCCTAATGTTTGAAGCATCCCCTGCCTCGCAGTCAGGTATTGAAGACTTTTGGACGGAGCTTCTCCTTTTGGTGTCACACACAATCGATCTGCAACCGAGGCAACACCAACAAACACAACACATTACAACATCTCACTGATCATACACGGAACATTCACCAACACCAGAGTTGAAATGGTGCATGCACATCACCCTTTGTCACACTGAATGAGAACACGACACCACCAATCGTCACCTGAACATGACCATTGCTGTTGAGAGGAACATTACACTGAGAAAGACTTTAAACCACGTCTTTAACAACACATGATTCCTGCAAACGACCATAGCAGCCTCATACAACTGGGTCTGCCAAACTAGTACCCTAACACAAACCTTTCCTTAAACAAAACAAACCAAAGACCAGAGGTCATTTAGAACGATAGACCGCACCAACAACTTAGGGTTGCTTCCACCTTTTTCCCACTGTAGTCTCCTTTACTGCTTCCAAACCACCGTTGACTATCAAAGGGACCTCACGCTGCAAGACATCACCAAACATGACCCTTGCATCCGATGTAAATACTACAAAGCCCTTCAAGACACTGGTCAACACTGAAAATTATGAACCGCCTTCACCCTTCCCCGCTGGAATTACTTTCACTGCTTCCAGGGGGAACCTTCAGACACAACGATGTCAACCATCATACCTGACAACTAAGAAAACTCAAGGAGACCGAAGTCCCCTTCAACTCTTCTCATGTCTGTCATCCCGCAACGAGAGGATCCGCTTAACCGAAAAAGACAAGGGACAGACTTATCACTATCTCTCAAAAGGGAGAGTCCTTATTTAGATCAACTGGAGGGTCGGCCAACGACAAATTTCCTGTGGCCACACTTCAATAACATGTTAACGCTTTATGTGAGGGCATACACTAGTCAAGAAAGAAAACCATGGACCCAACCAAACTGGTCCAACGGTCAAGACATACCACAAGCGAACACCAAACGTGTAGGGGAAACCACTACAAGGGCTCCCCAAAGAACTTTCAAAAGAATTCACTAACTACATGAAAACATACCAACTTACAAATAAGAATTAAAACTCAAGACACAAATCAGTCAAAAAAGATTCTTGGCTCGAAACGCCTCACATCCAACACTTCCCAAAATAAAAGGACACATCACACGACCACCGATTATTAAAACACCAAATTTTCATTTAAAAAAACATTTTGAAAATAAGCAAAGTTTGTGGGTTGCACAAACACCAATGGTGTCCCATGGGCCTCACACATGTTTTTTTTCGTGCCACACCGGCACCCACATCATGTCCATCCAGGAACTCATCCACTCATGCCATTAACCATTTATTTTTCCCATATAAACTCATGCATGTGGTTGCCCACGAGAACACCAAGGATCAAAATCAAACCATTCCATTTTTCAGAACCAAAAAAATCCAACCCACACTTTTCAAACCTCACACACCATTTTATTTTTAAAGCGCTTCATTTGAAAACATTTTCCAGGACCAAAATTTTTTTACATAAAAACCAAATCTCCACAAATCCAAAACAAAGAGATGAGAAACGACGTAAGAGAAAACTTGTGTCAGCGGGTGGCTAGAACGTATGGTTGGAGGCCATATTCCAGTCACGCCGCCGACATGGAGGGAATTCTAGGACAGCATCCCCGACTCCACATGGATTTCCAGACCCTGCGAGCTCACTAGGACCACTGACCTTACCTCTTTTCATTTCCCTTAGACAAGATTAACCGTAAGGACCAAAAACTCAGACAAACCTCAACATAATTTGGTAACTTGAGTCCCGCCACGAGGTGTGTTGGCCAGTAACCTTACTCGTAGCTAGAATGTCAAGTTTCGACAACCTTAATTTTGGTCTACTCTGACTCTATCTCAAAAGAAAACGACCCAAGAGAGCAAACCTTCCCCTCCAATACCATTTTTTCACGAACCAGGCTGGGTCGCCATCCGACCCGATGCCTGATCCGGTTCACGACATGGCCCGAAGGGCGTTCCCGATCCCCACAGGATGACACAAGTGCCCGAGTATCAAACATTACATGGGAATGATTTACCCGAAATAAAAGACAAAAAAAAAACTAGCCAGATAAATAAACTAAAACTGAAAAAAAGACAACCAAACACATCTTTAAACTATGAACATTTTTAAAGTCTACAACTCAAACCAATAACAAAAAAGAAAAGACGACAGCGGAAACTAAAACTCTTACACAAAACCTCCCGGCAAAAGAGAGGCCACATCAACACCACTCTGCATGAAAAGACCAACTGCAACCTGAACCACCATCACTGAGCACGATGTCACAACCTGGAATACACAAGAAATAAGGTCTACATAGACCCAAAGGTGTATGTAGGGTGTGATCCAAAAGCCCAGTAGGACTTCACCCAACAAAAAGGTTCCACGTATAAACATTAAATGACAAATACATTTGCAGGCTAAATAAATGAAAGGACACCAAATCTTAAACAACTTTAAATAAACAGTTTCTATAAGAAAATCACTTTTAAATAAAACAACTTAGATAAAAGAAAACACCTTTGCTTAAAAGAGAAACCAAACCTTCACAAAAACCAAAAGCTGCAACGTATGCCGGCGGTGGGTGCATAGTAGTCCAGGAGAACCAAAAGTGGGAGAGGCCCTAAGGATACTAGAAGAAGGAATGGGACCCTAGAACCTCACGTCTCGGTGAACCATATCATACATTCCCGTGCACGAGCCACTGGCAGGGAAACACCTCCTACCGTAGTGGTCTCTAGTCATCATCCAATGTTTAGTTAGTGTTGTAAGTGTCAATCCAGCTAAGTGAAACTGGGCCAGAGCCACTCTCATATCACTAGCACGCTAGTCTAGTCTGCCCACCTAGTACCTAGGCTTCCCCTTTTTGTGCTCAATGTTGTTTCAATATCACATTTCATGTCAAACTAAAACAAGTAAAACAACTAGGGTGTTACATAAACCAAACGCCACACTTTCACATACACAGAAAACCATTTGGAAAAGGACGCACTCCAAAATACTTTACCCAACTCAATTAAACAATTTCTACATTGCTAATAATGGTTTATTAAAAATGTATTAAATTTTCATCGTTAATAATTTTATTAAAACATATTAAATTATTTGTAAACAAATTCTTTAAAAATAAATATAACACGGATTTAACACACAAAACCACTCAACCCTCTTTCATGACCAAACACACCCAACACCACATCAAGAACACAAATTGCACACTTTGCACATTTTCACAAAACAGACACAAAATTTATGAAAAAACTAGAACACAAACATTGCACTTTGCACATATGAAAAACTAACTGAAAAAATTAATAAACACTAGAAATTGACTAAAAACAAGTTTCCAGACAAAGAACGCACCAACTGAAAACATTAATAAACACTAAAAATTGACTAAAAACAAGTTTCTAGACAAAGAACGCACCAAATGCAAACATTAATAAATACTAGCAATGACTAAAAACAAGTTTCCAGACAAAGAACACACCTGCACCACATAAACATACTTCTAAACAAAAATAACGCATAGAAAAACTTCAAGATAATCAAATATGCACCCATAAGAATTAATCAAGTAATATTATAAATTAACCAAGAAAGCAAATTAATTTATCAGACAATGTTTAAACGCGGAACCACCTACCTTGACGTGTACGAACATCCGACAACGAAGCAAATCTCATTCGCGCTTCAGCCGCATCACCCAGAGACCAAATTGATCCCTAAAACAAGAAGATCAAACCAAAAGACATAAAATTAAACCCTAAAATTCTAACTATACCCGCTGGAAAGCAAATAAACAAATAAAATGAATAAAAGAGGAAAAATAAACCCTATGAAGGGTGGGTCACTGGAGGTTGTGGCAAGGGCAGTAGGGGGGAAACACAACGGGGTTCCAGGGGGTGCAGGGGGTCGGCACATACTGCTGGTCGGGAGCAAGGGTCACTGGCAGTCCGGGGAGCTGCGCGCTTGGGAGATGGGGGGGTGTTCGCCGGATGGTGCAGGGGGCGGCGGTTCGCAGCACCAGAAGAGGGAGGTCGCTGGACATAGGCATGACCAGGAGGGAGGTCGCGACGGAGTGCAGAAGACCGGCATGACGGGGGAGCAGGGGTGCGGTCCGGCGAGGGGGGTTCGTGCGGTTCCGAGCGGGGAAAGGTGCGACGGGAGTAGGGGTGCGACGCA
Organism: Viscum album; assembly: GCA_963277665.1. Classification (NCBI taxonomy): domain Eukaryota; kingdom Viridiplantae; phylum Streptophyta; class Magnoliopsida; order Santalales; family Viscaceae; genus Viscum; species Viscum album. The sequence goes on from OY728132.1 coordinate 696,987,335, forward strand.
GTGGGTAGGAGAAGCAGGGAAGGAGGGGGGGGGGGTGTCGTGACAAGACGAGGGGGAAGTCGGGGAGGGAGAGGTGAACCAGGGGGGTGCGGTTTCGACGAGAAAAAAATAATAATAGGGGAGGGGTGCGGCGCAACAGGAAAAGGGGGAGGAAACCCTACCCAAAACAATGAGAAAATAAATAAAGAAATAAATAAATAAACAAATAAAATAAAACTGAAACAAAAAATAAAATAAAACAACCAGTAATAATAAAGATAGTATTTATAATAATAATAATAATTAGAATAAACTTAACATGATATGAATAGACATAATAAGCTTACAAAATTTAATAAAAAGAAAGTCAATCAATTTAACATAATAATAATATACCTTATATTAATAAACACAGTGAACATATTAATGATAATAATAATAATAATTATAATAATTGTAATAATAATAATAATAATTACTATTTTCATCATCATTAAAATAATTATTTAAACTTTATTTGATTATCTTTATTTTCAAAGAGTCGGGCAACTACGTGGTTACTCCGTGCGACCAATAATTTTTTTTAACAGAAAGATGATGATAATAGTAATAAACATAATAAAATTATCATCTTTAACACCTTTTAATTTAAATATTTTATTAACCAATTAACTTAATTAATTTTATAATTAATTAATTAATTGTGCACCGAGTAGGCAGTGCGGTTAATCGGGTGAGGTCGCGTGGCTACCGGAGTGAGGTTGCACGGCTTCGACCGCGATGCGCTGGACGCACTCAAGACCATTACAAGAATTTTTAAATAAACCCCTCAAATTTTATGTTGGGCTTAACCCCATACTACCTGACACAAATAAAAAATTAAAGAAAAACTTTTTTAAAGATGACGGGTGTGACATTTAGGGGGATATGTAGTGCCCTTAATAGTAATAAGAGGAAGATAAAACACAAGTGGAGGGGTAGAATTAGTAGGTCCCAATAACCTTGGAGTATGTGGAATTAGGTATGATGAGGTAGGAATCATGGGATATGGATACCATGGAAAGTAAGGACCCAAGTGAAGAAAATAGTAGTGTGCAAGATTGGTTTAAATTAATTAAGGACACCCATTTTAATCAATAAATTGAAAAAAATACCTTAATTGAAATCTGAAATCAACAGATGATTCATCTAGTACTGACATAAAACAAAATGATCGATTTATATTGTTCAAAACCAATTTAGATCAGTTAAGGAATCATGGGAAAAAAATATATGATGAAATAGTGATTCATAACAAAGGATGATAACTTAAAATTTCATAGTCAAGGGTTTTAAGATAATGTAAAGATTTTGGTAAATTAAATAATATAGGGATATCATTGAACAAAAAATCAGCTTAATATTAAAATGAAGGAAATATTTTTATAATAAACCGATCCAATAACATAAAAAATATTGAAATGGATTTAATAACATTGGGGGAAACTTTCAATGTGGTTTGATGAGTTATATTCACTTAAACATCACACAAGTTCATTATATTTCATTATAATGAAAAATAAATAATGATTTATGTTATATTAAACTTTGATCATTGAAATATAATCATCAATTATATTTTCAACAATGATTTATATACTTTATTTATTTTTTTAGTTTCAATTAAGAAAGATTAAGTTTACAAAAAATGAAACAAATAGAAAAATAAAATTATAAAATATTCATCAACCAATTTAAATTGATAAAGTAATTTAGACCAAATTTTATAAATAAATTCAATTTGTTTTGGTCAGTTTTGGTTGGTTTGGTTATTCCTACACACCCATAGAATAAACGATCCTTCTAGAAAATAAGAAGGATATGGAACTAACATATGTAATATAGGTGGATCAGTAAAGGGATGAGATGTGGTAGACACCCTAGAAAAACTAATCGAAGGTGGAGGGGTAGAATGAGACCCCCATTTCAAAGAGCCCAAAAAATGTTAATCATGAGATATACATATTTATATATTATAATTAATAAAAATTCATACCCACATGGGATATCACTGTTACCAACCCTACATCTAGTATACACTTTCCATTCTAAGAAATCATACTACTTTTAATATCTTTGTAATTAAAAATTATATAAGAAAAGGATGGTATATATATAAGTTAACATATAATGAATAAATAAAAAATAAATTTTGAAAGTAAAGTGATTTTACTGACACCGATCTTAATTTTCAAAAAATACTTCTAATTTACAATATTTTATAATAATTTGGTATGCTACTATAATAAATAAGGTTCATTAGTTTGATGATAATGACCCATGTCAACTATTGTAAATAATCATCATGAATTCATTATCAATTTAATGTATCAAACCAATTACATTTCAGTATAATAGCTCAACCTTGATAGTAACAATAAAATATAATTATTTTCTCCACTACTCCATAATATGATATATCAATTGAACATAGTTTCATGTTACATACTACATCATAATAATTTATTTCATCACATAACATGGCACCATCATATTTATTTTTGATTTTTATTGAATTAATGTTAATAATAAACTAGTATCTGGTGACTATAATTAATTTATACCAACATACCACCATATTTGGATCAAATTATAGTGCTCTATAATCACCTTCTATATATATATATGTTTAATTAATATTTTTAAAATAAGAATAGAATAAAAAAATCAATAAATTTACAGACTTATATGAGATTTGAACCATGATGGAAACTTCTGAATATGAAACTTCTCTCTCCTTCTATGAGGTAAGTGTTGTCCCGGTTCGGTTGTACAATAACTCAAGAGAGGGGGGGGGGGGTGAATTGAGTTCTTTAAATTTTACACTAATAAAAAACATCCCTCTTAAAATCTTCTTGAATTTTTCCCTCTCTATTTAATCAAGTATAGAAATTGAAATAAGTAAAATAAAGAGAGTATGACATATGAAATATTTATTATAGTTTGGGGTATAAGAACCTCCCATACTACACTCCACCAACACTCAATGTGAGCTTGGTGATTTTATTCTAATCATTTTTGTTGAGACTTTATAATTGAGTGCAAGTAGTTACTACTTGGTACAAAGGATGCAAGATATTTTACTAATATCTCCCTTTAAAAGACTAACTCATAGTGTTCCTGCCACACTTAGTACAAGGAGTACACACTTATAGAAGTAAGAAAATATGTATAAAAAATATTTCAGATTTAGTACAAAGTTTCAAGAAACAACTGACATATGATCAAACTTCCTTCATATAAAGTGTACACATTGAAAGAAGCTCTGAAGTGAATTTATTTTTTCTGTAGATATTACTTCATAGGAACACATCATCAGTATTACTTCTTCTTTTTATAGTCATGAATCAACGTCTAGTTTAAACAAAAATTTTGGTTTTGAATATTCATTTTGGTTATTATGTATTTCTTTATCTATAAAAATTCACTTATATATGATCTTGTGTTTATTAAAAAAATTATGTATAAATATATATGATGTTCATAAAAAATCAATCTTAACGTAGATAGCCTGTAATCCTATCCTCATAAATCAGTAAATATTTGAATATTAGGGTAGCTTCCATCTTTCTGAAATCACCAGATTCTTTAGAATCAAAAAATTTAAAACAATCCAACCATTCCTTATTTAAACAATTCAGACTTCAATAAAAATAACTAAGGATAAATTTCTCCTATAAATCAGTAAAAATATTAAACTTTTGAAAAAAATTAAGTTTAAATTTTGTAGGTTTGTAAGACTTATTCAGATCACATGCATTTGTCAATTCTCATGAGACTTCACCATGTCTAATAAGACTTCATGATTCTCATATGAGTTTTCTAATTTTCATACAACTTAAATTATTCTCTTAAGACTTCATGATCCTCACATGACTTACTTACTTTATAATACTTCCAATAAAATTTCATAAGACCCTACATCTTAATGTATGACCCCATCCTCAATATAATTTCTATTTTGTAAGACTTCTCCAAATTTGTAATAATTTCCTTCTACTAAGAGTAATATTTATACTCCACGTAATATTTCTACTTTATATACAACTTTAAACTTAACTTCATAATAATTTTCATATATATTTAAGACTTTCCACTCTTATGAGTGTATGACTCACTCTTTTTAATAATTCAAACTTAGTGAAATTTCCAAAAATTGGAATTTAATAAAAATTTATATTTCTAATATATGAATTCCTTAAACCTTTGTAAGAATTCATATCCAGTGTAAGACTTAGTCCTTAGAATATTTTCTCTAACCAGAAATGAATATACTTATACTAAAAATACTTATAACTTTATAAAACTATTCTACACACTTCAAAAGAATAAATTAGTATAAAAAATAAGGGGTTTTATGAGAAATAAAACCATAGATAAACTTATAATGTGTTTGATAAACATTAGTTTGTACAAAAATATCACCCTCCTTTATCATGTGTGAAAATTCAGTAAACCACTACTGAAATATCAAGGAAATACCTAACCAGGTGTTGATATTTCTGGGAAATTCAAAAGCGACTTATTACTTTCACACACATGCTAGTGATTTCAAGACACTCACTACCTAAAAAATTCTTCTCCTTTAAGATAATCCACATTATTTAGAGGGATATGATAGGTTATTAACCTATGTAGCAATAATTAACAAGTTCAAAGCTAAAAACAAAATTGTATTAAAAGAGTCAAATAGTGACTATGAATTAAAATCAATCAAAATGAATAGATTTTCATTTATCAAAGTGTGTGGGATCATGAATTATAAGGGAGAACCTTCCCTTCCCCTATCACTAAAAATATTACCCCTCCATTTAAAGGAAAATAGAGAAGAAGGGGGAATGAGAAGTCATTAAAAAACTTGGTAGAAAATTAAAGAATTAAAGTAGTAGCAATAGCCATGACATATCTCCAAAAATACGCCTAAGATGTGGATATCAAGACTTTATAATCCTATTATTCTTATATGTCCTTGATTTATATTTCCTTAATGAGATCCTTATTTTTTTTGAAATCTATATCTTTCTTTTTCTCATGTAGCCTCCCTTATTCTTCACAATCCTCAAATCTCTATGGGATTTGTACTTTATTTCCTTGTTTTTGCTCAAAATATTATGAATGATTTTTTTTCTATTTGGTAGCTTTCTAGTGGAGATATGAGTGATGAGTTAGAAGCTAAATTTTTTAGCATAAATTGTAGATGGATCACCCAAATTATTCCTATGGTCATCCTTTAGATTATTTTTATAAAGGCATAAAAGACACATACATTGGTCCCAAACACACATACGTTGGTGGATAATTACAAATATATAGTCCAATTGACACATAAAATTAGTATATCACACCTACAATGGGGTAGGTTCACACATACATTAAGGCAGATCACACTTATGCTTGTTGTAATGACACCTACACCCAACTTCCTTTATTAATTTTTAGATTCCCACTACAAAAATCCCAAAGTTATCATTTTCAAAAGTAGGATCATTTTTATTTCTTTAAAATACCTTCCAAAATCCTGAAATAATTATCAAAACACAAGATATTAAATGTTGGTATTTTTCAAATAATTCTCAAATATCAAATAAACAATTAAAACTTAAGATTTAATCTATTTTCACATTTAAATATGAATTCTCCTTTAATACAAATAATTGAAAATTATTTATAAAATGAGTAAATTTTGGGATTTAAATCTTTAAAATATAAAAACAAAATTTATGAATATATTGTCTTTTTATTCGCCCACACTTAACCCTTGGAATCCTAGAAAAGTAAACTTCAAAAAGATCACTAAATCAAAATTTAAATACAAAACCAATGTGAGTTCCCATTTTAAACATCAAATTACTTAATATTATCATGATTCCCAAATGATCTTAATTTTATTTTCTTCATTAAGTACAATCAATTAATTTCCACTTCCTTTATCCTATCCTACAAATTTATTCCTACCTACCTAGAAATATTTCACTCAACACTCAAGTGTGGATTTAAAGAAAAGTTCTTATAATTATAATTACATGCACGTTTTACCATATTATTGATTAATTTATTCATATACACCCAACTATTCAAGTATCTGTGCATATCATGAGGGATTTTCAAGGTTGTTTCGAGGCTTAAGGGTTGGTAGTTTCCAATGAGAATATTTCGATCCAGATTAGGAGTTTTGATTTATTATGAAACATAATACATGATTTTGTGTTTCCATAAAGGATAGATTTATCCTTAAACCCATATTCCTTCAACTCCACCTCTTTGAACTCTTAAAAGATAGTCCACACCTTTTTAAAATTTTTGTAGTATCAAACATTCCTCTCTTTGTTTCCTTCAATAAGTTTCGATATTTTTTCCATTGTTTCTTTTTGATCCTCTCTTGAAGGTAGAGAGATATTTTAAAATATCTTTAGAAGGTATAGGGTCTATCTTTACTAAGGATAGGAATTATTTTACCCCCTATTATGTGTTCTAGGGACTTAATTTAAATAAAAATAGGATTTTATTTAAAAATTTTCTCCAAAAAAGGATTCATAAATTCAACATATTTAAATAAATTTTAGCTCTAACTGGACTCTAAAATCCTATTTAGCTTCATGGTTAGTACAATTTTAATGTTATTAACCATCAATAAAATAGTTCTTACCTATTCCAACATTTTTATCATTGTTTTATCTTGAATTATGATCTATAATTTGGTGCATAATTTAATTTTTAGAGGGAAAGAGTAGTACTTTTTACTTCAAATAGTGATAGTATTCCATGAATAACCTTGAATCATATCTAGGTAATTTTATCATCCCTTTACATCATGATTTTATTCATAAAATAACAACATAAAATTTGTGACACTTCTCTCTACAGATCAAATATATTTTGAAAAAACAGTTTGTTCTATCTTAGTTTCTTCCATCCCTCACATTTGAATTCATCATAGATCATGCATTAGATTCTATAGAATGGTAGATAAGGATATTTTTCATATAATGTGGCTATATAATAAATTCATTAATTTCTTATAATGGATAAAAGTATTAAATATAAAGTTAGTCTTTAAAATAGAGTTTATTGAAAGAGGGTCTTTAAAATCAAAAGAAGGCATCAATCATTTATAGCAAAATGTTCTTGCATATTCTAAGGTTTTTACTAGATTACTCAGTAGGTTTTGTAAAAACTAGAATTTTATCAATGGAAATTCACTTCTTATAATTAAGATATATAGTATAAAATACATATATCACATATAGAACCCAATAAAGACATTATTCCCATAAATTTAGAATAAAATAAGTGGTATTCAAAGAAATTAAGGAATCTATACCAATGGAATAGGAACATAACAGTTGAAATAGTAATATGAACAATAAGAATAGAAATCTAGACAATAGAATATTAACCTCACATATTAAAGTATAAATAAAATTTATGTATATTATAAATGAAAATATGATATAATTATATCATGGTATAAGTAAATAAATGTTTTAAAAATAACAAATTAAGTGTTGGGAATTTTCTAAAACGTAAATGATTATTTAAAATTTTATAATTAATATAATGATTGAAAAGATTTTTTTTCATAAAATAGACCCATAAATTAATATTATGTTTTTTTATAATTATAAGATAATTTTATGAGACCTTATTTAATTTTTCAAAGGGTCATAAAATCGATTATAATATTCAAATCAAAATTTTTCAAATAAATGTGGATTTTATTTTGAAATTAAATTTCTAATAATTAGAAAAATATTTTCATAAAATGGAGTCTATTTTTGAATTCTACACATTTAGAAATGGTTTAGGTTAATTTTTAGTATTTTTCTAAAATAGTTGAAATTTTGGTGGATAGTGAAATATGGTAATTTACGATATTTAACATTTTAAGCCAAATACATGAATATTTATGTCATGCATGATGTAATAACCCATTGGTTCGAACTATAATGAACTATTTACTATATTTAGTCATAATAATCATCACTATTGATAGTCTTGATCTAAAATAATAAACTAATGAATATAATAATAAACAAACACCCCTCTCCTCCCTTATAAATACCACCCCTCACTACCTATTCTCATCAAAACTTATAAGAATTATATCTTATCTAAATTCTTCCCAATTACTCTCCTAAGAATATTCCCCACTTCCAAGAGCTTCTGGTCTCAACAAAAACCAAACTCAACTTCTTTAAGAAGGTTTTCAAGGAGACAACATTCAAGAGGTAAAATCCTCATTTCTTCTCTTTTATTTTATTTTCTTTTCGTATCCTATTCTCACCTACCATATCAAAATTGGAATTATAATTCCATTATCATGTATATACTATAATTTTATTATTTTAATGGAATATACACCATCAAATCTCTTCTCCTCTCCTTTTATTTTAAAAAATGAAAATATCATTTGTGATGTGTTGATTCACCACCTTCGTGGTTGGTGAGTTTTTTTCCATTACCGTCTTCAAGGCTGATCATAAAACCATTATTATAGTTTAAAAAGATTTTAATATATATTATAACTTTTCTAATGTTATGAAAATAATTTTTATACATAATATTAAATAAAATAAAACTAGTTCATGATGGTAGTAAAAACTGAAAAAATAAACTAAACATTTTTCATTAACATTTTATCTAATAAATCATCCTCATATTAGGAAAAGAATAATATATAAGACCATTTAAACTTCTATAATTCCATTAATAACATAAAGTTTTAATTATGTAGAATTATTATCATTTTAAATGAACTTCTATACTTTTATACAAGTGAACCGATCATGAAGATCAAGAAAAAAAAACACTCCTAAAACAACGAGATTAAACTCTATAACCCATCAAAATGCCCGTAAATGAACTTAATAAATTTAAAATAAATAAAATACATGTATAATATGTTATTAATTATTTAATTAATTAATCTAATTTTATTATACAATATATTAAGTTCAAGTGCAGAATGCATTTGAACATAAGGTTAGAGGATTCTCGAACCCAAATCCCTTTCTTTGGGTTATTCCTCTTTCTTGACCAATTTCAGTGTGAATATTATTTTAATGATACTTAAGTATAATTTCATTATTATTAACTTATATTTTAAGGGATATAAATTTTTCCAATATGTTTTTATGACAAATAAAAATATTTTCCAAAAGAAATCTTCTTTCCAAAGCACCTCTTGACTCCTCTTGAGTTATTTATTCTTCGCTCAAAAATGATGATTCTTATACCAAATATGTTATTTTCCATTTTTAATTTGGGAACCCCAAAGTTTATTCATGAATTTTTTTATTATTAAATTATTATAAAACATGTTCCTTTCTATGATTTATTTCATGACTATGATTGTTATACATTATATGTGGCATGATTGATTATGTAAATGTTATGATGTGATGGGTGGGCCCAGAATTATATAGCCCTCCAATGCATTGGGTAATGTGATGTATCTCATGATATGATATGTATTATGTGTGAACATGATTCTAGATTTGTTCACAATGATGATTTTATTATTATGCACATATGTTATGCGTGAACATGATACTAGCTTTGTTCACAACTATGTGTGGTATTTGACCACTAAGACATGATGCTTCATTTTTATGAATTATCATATTACATTCCTTTATCTAATACTTCCTCTCATTATTATGATAATGATTCTATTCTTTTGTTATTATGATGATTATTATGATCACCTATGTTATATTAATCCATGTCCTTATTTTTTCTCTTATTGGGATTTTATCTCACCCCTTTATTTGATTTATATCCTTAGGTGACTACATGTACTAAGGAGAACGTGATATTTAGAAGGATAAATACGAAGGCTTTAAATAAATGTTTTTGTTTTATTATGTACAAGTTATGTATGAGCCTAATTTATCCAAGAAACTAAACCTTTGGATCCTAGTTCTATAACACTATTACATTATTTATATTTAAATTGATGTAATAGTCATGTAAGAAAAAGTAGGGTCACTATAGTTGGTATCAGATCATGGTTTGGTTAATTTAGGAATTAGGATTAGATAACTTTAGTGACAAACCTCAGTATGATACTAAGTATATGTAAGCATCCAAGAATATTTGTATTATAAAAATGCCAAACATAGGAATCCCATAAGATATGCCTTTAGAGTTAATTATATAAAAGAATAAATTATTTATTCATGATTTATTGAATTAAATTTTGTTCAAACCTTTTCTATTTTAGAAAATGATGGGAATCAGGAGAAACTAGGCCTACAACCCGTGCGTAGGGCAATGCAACAATTTCCCAAATAACATATCCAATGCCATGGTAGGTGGAGTTAAAAATATCATGACAATGATTACCCTATTGTATCAGGATATAAACAATAATATGAAAAATGTGGAATATCCTCCTCCACCTTAGAAGGAGAAAATTTCCATTGAGTCCTTTATGTGGAAACAACCACCGTCATTTAGTGGATCATATGATCCACTAATTATGAAACAGTGGGTTAACTCAATGAAGAAGGTATTTTCTATGCTCCACTGTTCTGAGAAGGAGAAGATGACTCCGACCACTTATCATTTAGATATAGAGGTTGATCAATGGTGGGAACTGATAAAGAACACCAAACCGAAGGATGGAATAGAAGATATGGGGTGGGAATACTTTCATAAAATATTTCTTAACAAGTAATTCCCTCAAACTCTTCATACAAATATGGATAGAGAATTCATAGATCTAAATAAAGGGGAAGGTGAATCTGTCACGACTTATGAAGAAATCTTCACAAGGTTTTCAAGGTATTCCTCAAGTTTTTTTATCAACAATGATTTCAAAATAGATGAATTCTTTAGTGGTTTAAAACCACACCTTCAAAAGGATCTAGATATCTGATATTTTGGGGGTTATGAATAAGTAGTTTGATGTGACCTTAAATTAAAGATGGAATTCATAGAATGGTACAATGGTTATGGTGATAAGAAGAGAATAATGAAGTTTCATGCTAGTGGGTCGAATGAAAAAGAGAAAAGAGGATCCAACCACCCATGTATCAAAAATGTGGGAAGAAGCATCATGGGAAATGCCTCAAAGGGAATGGAAATGTTTCAAGTGTGAAAGATAAGGCCACAAATCTCATGACTATTGAAGATACAAAAATAATATGGACAATGTGATGGATTAAAGGAGTACACCACCCATGGTTCATTACTTAAAATGCAGGGAGAAAGATAACTATTCAAGACAATGCACTAAACCTTGAGTCCTTGAGGGTAACTGACATTAGTATCCACCAAAGAAAAAGGATCAAGGGAAATATTATACCATCACTACTGTTGGAGTGGAGCAATAAAATTAATTTGTACAAGGTACACTTACTATTCACTCAATAATGGAAAAAGACTTATTTGATTATGGTTCTACACATTCCTTTATATCCTGAAAATTTTCTAGAACTATTGAATTGAAGACCTGATACCTTTAAGTACAAATGTCTGTAAAAACACATAGTGGTGCAATAATTGTAACCCAAGTGTTGGAATCTTATCTTGTTGGAATATGTGGGAATATTCTTCCATAAAATCTTACAATACTTCCCTTGGTTGAATTCAATGATATAATGGGCATGAATTGGATCTCATTATATAGAGCACACATCAACTATTAAGAAAAGGGAATATCTATCATATTACAAACCTTCCCATGCTTCTATACAAATGTAATGAATAACATGAATCTCATTTGGAAAATCCATCAATAGTGTTGGTGTTGATTACCTATAGAGAAGCATAAATCACTCAAATTATTGAGTCAAAGGAAGGTATCAACCTAGAGGAAATTACTATTGTGAGGGAATACACTAATGTATTTCCTGAAGAGTTACCCAGACTTACCCAAGATTGTGAGGTAGTTTTCTCAATATATTTTATTCCCACATACACTCCTATCTCAAAATGTCTCTACATGATGGACCCTATTGAACTGGAGGAGTTAAAGAACCAGCTATAAGAGCACTTGGATGAAGGGTTCATACTCCCCAGTGCATCACCTTGGTGTGCACCGATGCTCTTTATCAAGAAGAAATATGGATTAATGTGGCTATGTATCAATTACCAAAAGCTCAGTAATATCACCATAAAGAATAAGTATCCTATTCCAAGGATTGATGGCTTGTTCAATCAACTATTAGAAACTTAGTACTTCTAAAAGGTGGATATTCATTCTGGATACCATCAATTGAAGGTGAAGAAGGAAGATATTCATAAGACTTCTTTCCTTACAAGGTATGAGCATTATGAGTTCTTAGTGATGCCCTTGTCTTACTAATGCCCCTATAATATTCATGGATTTTATGAATAGATTATTTAGAGACTAACTTGAAAAATTTGTGGTAGTGTTTATCAATAATATTCTCACCTAATCCAATAGAAAAGTGAAACTTGAAGAGCATCTAAGGATTTTTATAGTGACATTAAGGAAGGATAAATTGTATTCCAAGTTCAGAAAGTGTGACCTTTGGATGTAGAAAGTCACATTATTAGGACACGTGACCACAAGTAAGGGAATTTATATGAACCCTTAAAAAAAGTTATTAAGGAATGGCCGAGAACCACCAACACTACTACAAAATAGAGATTTAACAGAGCTAAAAATGGCCTTTATTAGTTCTAAAGAAGCGCTGGCAATCAAAGAAAGATTAAAAGTCAGTCTTTTATCATCACTAAAAAACACTGATAAAGGGGCATACTACAATATTTTGTAATAGCACACTGCAGCACCAGTGCAGTGTGATATAACAACATACCGCATCACCAAAAGAACCACGAGATCAGAAAAATGAAGTACGAATATATAATTTAAATGAAATAAAATTTACAACACAAATACAAGAAAAAACACTATATTATAGACATTTCAAACATTGGTTTATACAATTACATAAGTAAAAATTATTACAAACATTCAATAACAATATCCTTCCTTTGTATTTTGATCCTAACCCCTAATCGAGCAAAAAATGAACCTGTATAAGAAAACAATTATTATGTCAGTAATAATATAAAGAAATAAATTAATATAAAGTGTTAGTTTTAAACTAAACCTTGAGTCATACTAGGGACATTATGAATCGTATTGAGTTATAGTTGATTCTTGCACATCACACCATTTATTATTTGTCTTCAAGAATTATCTCTGTAAAAATTAACTAAATAAGTATAAGATAAAAATGATAATAAAATTAATTAAGTAATAATAGATAGAATTATGAGAAAAAAATCTAAGACCATTTGCACGGTTTTTCTGACGTGATGCATGTTCTAAACTAAAGTGACACTTATATATTGAAAAGATTCACTTGAAGTCATACTAGTCACATCATGCATCAGATTGAGGTGTGGATAATTCTTACATGGCTCAAATGACTTATGGATCAGTTTACTAAAGTATCAAAACAATCAAAATGTTTTTTCTTAGTTTTGAGTATGTTGCTTGTCTTTTTTACTAAAATGTCATTTTAAATTAGAAACACGCACTTTGAATCATAATGGTCACATCATATATCAGTTTGATGTGATAAAAATTCCTACACATCAAAAATGACTTATGAATCATTTTTCTAAATTATCAATAAAACCTGAGTGTGTTTTCTTGGTTTTCACTGAGTGGCACTTTTTGAACTAAAATGTCGATTTTAAACTGATAACAGACACATTGAGTCATACAGAGAACATCGTGTATTATATTGAGGTGAGGATAATTCCTACACATCAAAAACGAATTATATATAATTTTCCTAAATTTTCAAAAAAATCTAAAGGCGTTTTCCCAATTTTGAGTAGGTCAGTTGTCCTTTTTACTAAAATTGATGTCAATTTTAGATAAAAAGACGCACTAGGAGTCATACCGGTCACACCATGCCTCAGATTGAGGTGAGGTTGATTCCTACACATCAAAAATGACTTTTATATTGTTTTCATAATGTATAAAAACAATATAAATGTGTTTTCTCAATTTTGAGTAGGTTATTTGTCTTTTTTACTAAAATTGATGTCAATTTTAAATAAAAATATGCACATGGAGTCATGTCATGCACACCGTGTGTCATTTTGATATGAGGCTAATTTCTACACATCCCAAATAGATTATGGATAGTTTTCATAAAATATCAAAACAATCTGAATGCATTTACTCATTTTTAAGTATGTCACTTTTCTTTTTTATTAAAATATCATTTTAAACCGGAAACATGTACTTTGAATCATACTGATCACATCGTGTATCAATTTTATGTGAGACTAATTTTTACACATAAAAAACGACTTATGAATCAAATTTATAAATTATCAATAAATTCAGAGCATGTTTTCTTGGTTTTAAGTGAGTGAATTTTTTTGAACTAAAGTGTTAATTTTAAAATAATAATGGACACATTGAGTTATACTAGGAACATCGTGTATCAGATTAAGGTACGATTGATTCCTACACATAAAAAATGACTTATGGATCATTTTAATAAAGTATCAAAACAATATGATTTTTTCCCAATTTTGAGTAGGTCAGTTGTCCTTTTTACTAGAATTGATGCCAATTTTAAATAAAAAGATGCACTTGGAGTCATACCAGTCACACTATGTGTTAGATTGAGGTGAAGATGAATTCTACATGTCTCAAAATGACTTATGGATAATTTTAATAAATTATCAAAACAATATGAATGGTTTTCCTCAGTTTTGAGTAGGTAAGTTATCATTTTTACTAAAATTGATGTTAGTTTTAAATAAAAAGACACAATTGGAGTCATACCAGTCACAATGTGCATCAGATTGAGGTGTGAATGATTTATACATGTCTTAAATGACTTATGGATTATTTTACCAACATATCAAAACAATATGAATTTGTTTCCTCTATTTTGAGTACGTCACATGTTTTTTTACTAAAATATCATTTTAAACTGAAAACACGCACTTTGACTTATACCTACCACATAATATATGATATTGATCTAAGAATAATTACTATATATCAAAAATGAATTATTAATCGATGTCCTAAATAATCAAAAAAATCAGAGCGTGTTTTCTCTGTTTTTAGTGAGTGACATTTTTTGAACTAAAATATCAATTTTAAACTGATAACAGACATATTAAGTTACAAATATCACACCTTACATCCAATTAAGGTATGGATGATTTATACATATCCCAAATGACTTATGGATCATTTCCCTAAAGTATCAAAATAATCGGAATATGTTATCTCGGTTTTGAGTATGCTACTTGTCCTTTTTACTAAAATTAATATCAATTTTAAATAAAAAGAAGCATTTAGACCCAGACTAGTCACACTATATGTCAGATTGAGGTGAAGATTATTCTCACATGTCCCAAAGTCTCAAAACAATCCTAATTTCCAATGTTACCATGTTTTCATTGTCTTTCTATGTCGAACTACCAACAATTCATATTTACACTATGTTCTTAGCTAAAAAACTTTTCTCATTGTTGAAATTCAGAAGAGCAGAGGAAGCTCATGTTCCCATTATATCCTGAGAAGTCACTACAATGGTAACATGATATTCCTATACTATTCTGGATTTCAACAATGATTTTTTTTCATCTAACAACATCGAATCAATATGAGTGTTGGAAGTTCGATAAAGAAAGGAAATAAAAATGGAAAACATGGTAACATTGGTAGAAAGAATCATTTTATCTCTTTTGTGGCTTATTGTAGATAGTTGAAAGAAAAATACGACTTCCAAAAATATCAGTGAAAAAACTAAATAAGTATTAGATAAAAATGATAAGTAAATTAACTTACAAATAATATATAAAATTATGACAAAATTAATTAAATAAGTAGTAGGAATTCACCTTTTTCCTGATGGTTGTATGAATTATTGATGCATTTCCTTATTGTCATTATATTAGTTTTAGTCTCAAATTCCAATCCCTAATGAGCATGAGTAGCATAAAGAAAACACCCCAACTCAAACAAAAGAATCCACATATACAAGAAAACAATTATTATATGATCAATACTAAAAAGAAATAAATTAATCATAAATACGAAACAATACATTAATTCTATGAATAATGATTTTCCTATGAAAACATTGTTGACCATAGGGATATACCGATGGAAAATACATAATGGTGATAAAAAACACAATAGATATTTCCAAATAATCAATCAACAAGTGAGGATGATGAGAAGAAAATAAGATACCTTGGATTAAAGCTTTGAATAATCTGGGATAAAGTAAAGATATCCTATTATGTTAATAAAATATTCATTTTTTACAATAAATAAGTAAATACACATAAGATATTTATTATCAAAGGTGAAAGTTATAGATAATTCTAATAAGGGAAACTCAACATTTGATTGTTTCAAATAATTTCAGTATTTTTTGAAGAAAATGGGTAATTAAATTTAAGAAAATAATTACTCCACTATAGTAGGTGTTATCCTCTAAATTCGTCCAAAGGTGAAAGTTATAGATAATTTTTATACTCATCATATCATCTTCTAAATAGTTATCATTTCATTTTGTTGTTTGGAACTCATCCTCCATCTCTTGTGGACACGAACCTATGTTGCTTGAAATACTCAAAGAAGTAGTCATCCATATGATGAATACTGCTCAGTGTAGTATAAGAAACATAAAAGGGATAGGGGATGAGTCCCAATAAAAAATTGGAATAATAACTATTCAAGAGTTGAAACTGATGTGGATGATTTTTTACTCTATTGTGTTCTCTAAAATGGGAAATGCCTCCCATTTGTGAGAATTGCATGGATGGTAATCAAAGATTCATCTGGTTGTAACCAAAAGGCAATGTTAAAGAATTATATATTTTTAGATGGATTAAAGTAAAACATATATAGTGTTAATTAGATGTGTGATGAAAGAAATGAAGCAATTTTTAAGAAGTATTAATGAGTGAGTTATCATTTCAAAAGGTATAGAAAACTATCCAAACCATTTTTTAATTTGGGGTTGATAAAAATTTATGGTAATTGTGTTTTAAAGAGGAAATTTATTTGTGGTAGTAAAAAATTGATCATATTAGACAATGAAACAATTAAATTCTTAGTTAAAAAGGGTTAGTTGAGATGTTTTTATGATGAAAGGATAAAATTGATAGATATTTTTTACTAATTAGAATGGGGAGATTGTTAAAATTAAAATAATGATGAAACATCAGAGGAAATTAATATTTAATTGAGTAGCATAGAATGGAGCACACATGGATGAGGTAGACTCAAAATAAGACATTTATGGTGAGGAAAATTAAAAGGGTTTATCAACTACAATAAATACAATCAAGGATGAAATCATTGAATAAAATTTCACTGGTGACTAGATAGTTTTGGTGAAAACTCAAAGGAGTAAGACTCTACACAAAACCTCATTTTTTCCCAAGTAGAGCCTAAATAATTTGGAGAGGATGATAAGTATGATAATTGGAACAAATATATGCCTGAGGAGCTTGATCCAAATAAGAAAAATGTGACATGGGAAATTGTTCCAAGGATGGAAGATAGGAATTTTATCAAAACCAAGTGGGTGTTCAGTAATAAACTCATTGACTATACAAAGTTTCTCAAAATAAAGAATGGATATTGTGAAAGGGGAATTCTTAGATCAAAGGAATTTATATTTATGATAAATTTACTCTCATATCCTGGTTGGAAACTATTTGATTTTTTGACTATTTTAGTGAAAATGTAGTTATAAGTATACCAAATGTATGTCAAATCTATGTTCCTAATTGGAGTTCTTAAGGGGGGAGTATACATTGAGAAACCAGATGGGTTTATTATGGATGAATGAGTGAAAGGTGTGTCAGTTAATAATTCTTTATATAAGATAAATAAATCACTGTGGTCTTAGTATTTAAGGTTGGATCAATACCTAAGAAAGCTTGATTTTTAATGAGGTAGAGTCGATCACAACCTCTACATCAAGAATGAGAATGATCAAAGGATTTTGGTACTCATATATGTCGAATACATAATATTTCAGGACTGGAAAAAGCACGATGAAATTTTTTTATAGATTATATGAGGTATGATATCAAGATGTCTATAATTGGTGAAACATTTTCCTTATTTTATAGGTGAATCAAAGAAATAATAGCACATTAATTTCTCAATCAAAATATGAAAAAGTGGTTCCCAAGTGATTTTTAATGGAATATTCCAAACCAATGACAACACCGACTTTATATGGATGATTTTTTTCAAAAGTTAGGCAACTGTAAGGAGGTAGATGTCATGGAATATAGGTATTGGAAGCCTATTATACCTCACAACAACATGACTGAACATTGGGTTTGATATATTTCAAGTTTCACAGTACCAATGTTGTACCAAGGAGAGCCACATACTATCAGGGAAGACGATGCTTCAATATATCTAAAAAACAATGAATTTTGGGTTGTTTTATTATAAGATAGTGCAACAAGAGTTTTTGAGATACATGGATGTTGGATGAGATATTTTAGTGGATAACCAAGGGAAATTAGAGATATAAAAAAAACCTAGATTTCATTCGATCCTTGGTTTCATTCATCCCTTGAATCGCTCGATCCTTGGATTCAAGCCTTGGAATTGTTGGAGCCTTGATTATATCTTAGATTTGAGCTTGGATTAGACAACGAGGAGCAATGAAAGTAGGTAGATTCCACGAAGAGCTTCAGATATCATGAGCTGGTTCTTAATGGTTACAGTTCTTAAAATAGATAGGAACACTTTTATCAGTACTTCCAAAAAAGTGCTGATAAAGATACATTTTATCAACGCTAATTTAATAAGCACTGATAAAATGAATCTTTATTAGTGCTAAAAAAGCACTGATAAATACTTATAATATTTTTTTTTAAAATATTACTTTTAAAAAAATATATAATTATTATATATAATTACAATACTTATAATAATATTTTTTTTATAAAATAATAATTTTACAATTCTTTGAATATATAATTATTTATTTATAATTATATAAATACTTTTAAAAAAATATTATTTATATCATTATATATATTTATATAATTATATATATATAATACATATATATAAATATAAATATAGAAAATATATTCATTATTTAAATAAATTTATTATAATTTTATAATTATTTATTTATAATTATATAAATACTTTTTAAACAAATATTATTTATTTATTTATAATTATAAATATATAAAAATAGTAAATATACATTGATAAATATATTTATTTATAAATATTTTCTTACAGATATATTTTTAACATTATTAATGAATATTTAATCTTAATTACATGCATGCTAAAAATGAGTAAAATCGAAAAATTAAAAATGAGTACACTAACAATATTAAAAATTGGATAAGTTTGATTAATTAAATAAAAATCATTTAAAAATTGATATATATTGAAATAAAGATGAATACATATTTAAAATATTAAAACAACATAAATAAATATATATCAAATAAATAATATAAATTGATTAAATTCCCAAAAAAATATTTGTGTGTATGCATATGAATATAAAAGTGTATTAATTACTTATATGTGGAATCAATATATGTAACATCTCAGGTAAATAAAGAATATGAAATTCTCATATTTATCAATATTTGTGAATAAAATGTTAATATTACTTTAAAGGGAATGCTATGCTCGATGTCGTACATAATACGCAACAACGAGTTTCTTTGAAATCTTATGTTGCACACTAATAATATAATAATAGTATTTTAAATAATAGTTAATGCCTAACCATTGTAATGGAGGGAATGAAAATAACTAACTACAAAATTATTAAATATGTTTGTTAAATATTTTTACATTTATCCAATAAATGTTAGAGGCTTAAAATGCAAATGAATACAATTTTAAGAATAAATACTCTAATATTTTTATAAGATTGTTTTACCGCCTTTTGATGGAGAACCTTTTCTAAATCTAACTTTTGACAATTTTATAAGCTATATTTGTCAAAATAAACTTATTATATAGAATTGGGACATTAAAATTTATTTTGGATAAATTTTTGGTATTTTTCTGACAAAGTTCATTTTTTAATGAATAGTGAAAAATACTACATTTTACTTCAAAACCGCTTTTTCATCTAATTTAATTATATGGATATATTATCCTTTTAATTGTTTTAAAGTGTAATTAGAATATATTTTTACCATTTAATCCAATGGTGGTCATTATAATTAATTTCACTTTGAAAATGGACATAAACAAGTGTCAATCTTTTGATAGATATTGTTTCTTAAAAACACGCTATTTGTTTTGACAGTGAGAATTAACTATATAATTTATTAATGAAACTTCTATTTTTTTGAATTTGGTAAAACAGACATAATTTTTGAATTTGGAATATCAAATATATCTTAGGGTGATTTTTTTATATTTTTCTGATAATGTTCATTTTTTAATGAATAGTGAAAAATACAGCATTTTAATTCAAAACTGCCTTTTCATCCAATTAATTTTTATATTTATATTGTAATTTTAATTGTTTTCAAAGTATAATTTAATTATGTTTTTATCACTTAATACAATTTTGTTCATTGGAAGTAATTTCACTTTTCAATTGGATGTAAAAACAAGTCAATCTTTTGATAAATTTTACTTCTTAAAAACCCGTCTTTTGTTTTGACAACGGGATTTACTTTTAAATTAATTACTACAATTTATGTGTTTTGAATTTGGTAAAATGGGTTCCAAATTTGGAATCAGAATTTCCAAATTATGTAATTAAGAATCTTTTGTTTCTGGACATTATGAATAGTAACGACGACAATTATCTTTAATTATCGTGTTTAATTTGTAATCGGGTAGTTAAGGGCAATAAACTAATATCATAAAAATATAAAATAACCCCAACATGTGTCCTAATGATTTTTGTGGTGTCATGTACGACCATGGGATGCCTTGTGCCAACTTTGGGGCCCCATGGAATCACTTTAGTGTGATAGTGACTTTTTATCATATTATTTTTTAAAAGAAAGGAAATATAACAAAGGTTTGTAAATCCTAAGTAAAACAATTTTAATTTTGTTTACATAAATGATATATTTGACTATAAATATTAATTGGAAGGCTAAAAATATTTCCGACATGATGGTAATTTTTTTATAATTTTTATACATTAAATAAATAAATTTATTTATGACACCGTGATGATGTAGTGATTACCTCATTAATGAACGATTTAAATAAAATGAAAAGATAAGGTAAAATCTAAGACTTAAACTTATCAAAAACCTATTAGATGGGTGTATTTATAACCCTTATCACCTTATCCACGAAATATATAATTGTGGGACCTTTAAAATCTGAAAATAATTTTATAATAAAGTAACATTTCATGACTTTCCGAGAGTACCCCTCATCCCTCTTATAAAAGGCCCCCACCTCTACCCCATTACCCACACCTCTCAAGCCATTGTATTGTACAAAATATACTCATATTGTCTCTCCATATCCCTCTCGTACACCTAGAAGCCTCACTTTGGGCATAATTCTTTCCAAGGAAGACTTTGGGCTCAAATCAAAAAGAGTTACCCGATTTAAAGGTAATTTCTTCTCTTATGTTCTTTTGTTTTATTTTGCTCCTCCAACCCCTTAAACTCTTTTTATTCATTTCATTTGTAACAAAACCAGTATATTCAATATACTAGGATGTTTTTATGATAAGTATTTGAGCTACACTTACACAAACGTCCATCTAATGGGTGAAGAACATACTGTTTCTGTGGACGGCAAACTACGGCCTCACGAAACGATGATTGTTTAATTATCTTCTACCACCTCTCATGGTGTCCATTATGATGTCACTATATTTTATATATGATATATGTGGTATTTATTTTTTCTATATGCTTCTGTATTTTATATTTAAAACATACATTTATGCTTTTCATGTTGTGCAAATGCGATAATTTCATATGAGGAAGTGTGGACTAGCGCCCCCTCAAGTGATGTGACTCGTTCATGCAATACATGGAATGTATAAAGAATGAAATTAATGAAATTATGTGTCCTATATAACATATATATTATATTTTAATTATAATATATATATCTCTCATTTATTTTTAATTCCATTAATATGACAAAGAAATGAAAGTAGCGTTCATGCGTACGTACGACCTACCGTCTCCATAAACGGTGCATTTCATTTCTTTTTATCTCAAAATGTTATGGAATAGTATAAAATGAATATTTAATGGATATATATGATATTTAAATCATTAATAATATTCTGGAGATGATTTACTTATAACTACATGGACAATTCTTTTCAAACAAGTTCATTTTTGACTCATGTACCAAACATCAACAAAAATATCTGATATGAACTCGAATAATTAACTAATTATTATAACATTATAATATGCGATATTAATTGAATAATAAACTTTAAAGGAGGTCCTTAAGAAATTATAAATTTACAAAAGTTTATTATTCAAGAATATAAAGAAACGTACAAGACAAGTCGGACTTGAGGTAAGGGATCCTACCTCTCTCTTTCTTTTTAAGTACTCTCTTTTTTTTTCATTTCCTTTAAGCTCCTTTTTATTATGTTGGGGGATGTTATTTTATATTCCTATTACTATAAATTTTATGTTCATATTATTAGAGACCCTATTTGATCTCATAAATCCATTTTTTTGAAGTTTTAAGTGGCGCCGTTAGGCTACCGAGTTTTCGTAATAGATTTTTCATCTCACTTTTATTTTTGTGAGATTCATGCAACATTTGACAGTATTTCCTTTTTATGTTGTGTGTGTACTTCCCATGATTGTAATTTTTTGTAATATACTTTAATTTATGGGTATTTACATCTTCATTGTATGATCCTTCTTTCATGGGGTGTACGTTTCAAAAGTTACCCAAATCGTTAAGGGAAACTTTCACCCTCCTATTTTTAAAAGACTTCTTTTTGTTAGGTCTTTTAATTTACATATTCTTATGTTGGGATATGTTCTTATATATACTCATTAATGTAAATGTTATGAACAAGTGATGAGATACCCTTTTTACCTCTCATCAACTCATTTTCTTAATTTTAAAGTGACGATGTTAGGCTGTCGAATTTCTGCAAGGGAACTTCTTAACCCAATTTTAATTCTTTGGGTTAAACCTATATTTATTGATTGTGTTGTACTGTGAATATGTGTGGATGACCTCTGATTATTTTACACTTAATATCCTCTTATATTGGGCATATTTATATTTGTCACACATAATTATGTAATTGAATTATCCTTAATCTAAGGATACCGAATTTGTAAGGGACTTCGTCTCAATCTTCTTTCATTGAGGAATATTTTGTTTTATACACAACTTTCTTTTATAAGGTGTATAAAAACCTTTGACTTTTAATTTTATTCAAAAGGAATCTTTTTATACGAAGCGTTTTACTAAACGACAAAAGGGGATGTTTTTGTCTTACGTATGCGGCGACAACGACTTCTCCACCGCCGTGACCATTATTTGAGTTTTGGCTTCCTCTACAAGCCATAACTTTTTTTAAATGAAAAATAAATACCATGTTTTAATTTTCTTTTATTTTGGCATTGAAAATGTTTTTGATAATGTTTTGATTATATCAATGTTTTGTATTGATATCTTGTGATTGAAATATGGAAATGTTATGTTTCCTTTATGCATGTTTCATGTGATACGATTATGTTATGGTTATTGGGCATTGTTTATGAAGATGGGTGGTTCCATGATAAACTAAGGGTGGGTGAGCTCATGATAGCTCTCTAATGCATTGGGTAACGCGAATGAGTTAAACTCTAAGGTTTCTCCAAAGAGATTTAGGGAATATACTGTGATGGGTATTCCAAACGTAACCATGAGGGTTACTCCCTATGTAATAATGTTATGAATGACTCAAGTTACCTCTATGTCTTATGATTTCTATGAGTTATACATAAATATTATGATTTCAGAATGTATGTTATGATTTAAAGTTATGGTTTCATTGATTTGTATTTATTGGCGGGTTAATGTTTCCTTTCATTATGTTATAACCCTTACTGAGCTTTTTATGCTCATCCCAAATTTTTGAAATGTTTTTCATATGTTATAAGGAATGGTAAGAGAAAGAAATTATTCAAGAAGATTTATATCAAGAAAATAACTCTTGTTTTATTTAAGTATTTTTTTTATTGTTGTAAAAAATCAGTTATAGTAGTAGTGTCTACTTTGTAATCCTTTGATATGTAATAGGTATATCATAATTCTCTAAAACTCTAAACCTAAAAATATCCTCAATGTGAATTATTCATTTAATTCAAGATTAAGTAATGTTTTAATGCTGGGTCCTTATAGTTGGTATCAGAGGTCAGTTTAGATAACTTTAGAGGTTCGAGTGTTGTTTAAGCATAAGTGACTAGTTGTGTATAACTACAATGGTTAGTATATTAGATGGAGTCATTATTTTTTTTGAAAGTTAGAATGAGTTTGAGATAACTTGGATAAGTATATATTAGTGTTTATATTCCTCATTATTATATGATGATTTTACTGATATACTCACACTGAACTTATTGGTTTTAGTAAATGGCTGGATCTAGCAGGCACCAAAGTAACATTGGATGTGAAGGAAACTGTGACAATTTTCTGAATGAGCAACTGAATGATATGGGAGCTGCAATGAGAACTCTTGTGTTTATTCTCAACCAACTATCTGGAGTCATGATTGACCACATGAACCTTAGTGATTTTTATAAGGCATCATATATGCGAGAAACAAATCCCTACGAAAGTTCATGTAATAATCATAAAGGTAAGTATGTTCAAAAACCTATGTGTCAAAGATGTGGAAAGAAATACATAGGAAAATGTTTCAAAGGGATAGAAAGATGCTATAGATGTGGAAATGAAGGTCATAAAGCAAGAACCTGCCATAGAAAAAGGAAGCATCTAGTTGACTCTAGGAAAGGGAAATAAGTTCTTTCTGAAGGGTCAATTAAATGTTTTAAATGTGGTGTGCATGGTCATTATGCAAAAAAATGTCCTACGAAAATGTTTCGAAAATGGGATCACCAGGATCGTACAAATATTCGTTTACCAATACCAAATTCCATTCCGATTGAGGATGAAGAAACTGACAATGACCAATTAAAGGTATGGATTATTTCTTAACATATGTTTTCCTATTATTGAATCTTGGGATATGATTCATGATTTTGTTTGTAGGAAAGAAGTATTTCAAAATAAGTTGGAATGGAATGGTTAATGTATCATGAAGAATGTCAAATGAGTAAGAAGTTAGTATATAAAGGATTCAAGAGTTATGGTAGATTTTAGGATGGTGAAATTCTTAAAATTATTAAGGCTCTTTTGATGATGGGGTTACATTAGAAGACTTTTTATAATATGTGTAACCCTGATGTTTGATATATGAAAATTTTATTCAAGGAATAATTATCTGTTCTTTTGTGGATATAGTTATAAAGAACCATTTGGGTTTATATGATCCTTGAATTTGAGGTAATTACCAGTTAATACATTTTGGGATGCAAAACGAAAGTTATTAGATAAACTTTGTGGTTAAAATATGTTATGGTTATTTTTGATGAATTTATCTTTTTTTGGGGAATGTTACAAAATTATATGGTTTTTAAAAGGGACAACACGCAGACCATGTGACAACCCGTCGCGTCGGATGAAGCTGTAGGAATCGAACCCACAACCAAAGTGTGACAGGTATTTATCGCCTACCACTGGGCTACGTGAAGTCCCAGGTTAGTTTGACTAATTATTTTTAGTTATATGATCTTATGAATTGGGAATAAGTTTATTTTGGGTTATCTATAGAAATTATTAACCTATCATGGAAGATATGTGATTAGGTTAATTACTTTTCAGAATGAAACTTTAAGAGTAACTGATTTTATTTGGAGATAAATGTTAAGATTTACCTTGGAAGACTATGTGATTAAATCCTTCAGAGATTTGGTTTTCAATCATAGTTTGGTTTATATTTGAATAATTTTATGGACAACTATTTATTGAATGGTCTTTGTTGAACTTTGGATAATGTTTGACAAATTTTGGAGATTAAGAGTAGTATTTCTTTTTATAAAGGATTATCCTTTTTGGGTATTATCTGATCTCATACTAACAATTTTGGTTTTGGTTTTGGTCTAAATACATGGGAAATATATAGTTCTATTTTGTGGATTAGGTTATTCTCTAGAAGTTGATTATAGCGCTCTTAATGTGAACAAGTCATCCTAAATACTCGTCTTTTGGGGAAAATATGAGTTTGTGTAAGAAATCTAGTAAGAGATGAAATTCTACACGACAAGTAAGTATATTTCTTTATGATTTAGTTAATCTCATAAATAAATTCCTCAATGAAAAGTAACTTAAAACAAAAATGTTGTCCGTTAATTTTTCCTACTAGGGAATCAAATACCGTTTAACCCATCAAAAGTTTGTGATTTTCTTGTGGTTAACTTTCTCCTAAACATGTTTTCTATCACTCTCCATCAGAACTTGATGGTTTGTTTTCTCCATCATATCCATGTTTTCATGTAATCCTAGTATCTATTGTCTTAGGTGACCTTTTTACTTTTCTTTCTTTTAATGTGATAGTTTAATTTACTTCTTTTCCAATGTGGGGCTTTCAATGAAGTTTCCAAGCCCAATTTTAAAATTGCGAGGACGCAATTCTCAAAAGGGGGGAAGGATGTAACATCCCAGGTAAATAAAGAATATGACATTCTCATATTTATCAATATTTGTGAATAAAATTTTAATATTACTTTAAAGGGAATTCTATTCTCGATGTCGTACATAATACGCAACAACGAGTTTCTTTGAAATCTTATGTTACACACTAATAATATAATAATATTATTTTAAATAATAGTTAACGCCTAGCCTTTGTAATAGCAGGAATTAACAGAACTAACTACAAAATGATTACATATATTTGTTAAATATTTTTACATTTATCCAATAAATTTTAGAGGCTTAAAATGCAAATGAATCCAATTTTAAGAATAAATACTCTAATATTTTTAAAAGATTGTTTTACCGCCTTTTGATGGAGAACCTTTTCTAAATCTAAATTTTGACAATTTTATAAGCTCTATTTGTCAAACTAATCTTATTTTTTAGAATTGGGACATTGAAATTTACTTTGGATAATTTTTTGGTATTTTTCTGACAATGTTCATTTTTTAATGAATAGTGAAAAATACTACATTTTACTTCAAAACTATTTTTTCATCTAATTTAATTATATGGTTAGATTTTCCTTTTAATTGTATTAAAGTGTAATTAGAATATATTTTTACCATTTAATCCAATGGTGGTAATTATAATTAATTTCACTTTGAAAATGGATATAAACAAGTGTCAATCTTTTGATAGATACTGTTTCTTAAAAACACGCTATTTGTTTTGACAGCGGAAATTAACTATATAATTTATAAATGAAACTTATATTTTTTTAATTTGGTAAAATGGACATAATTTTTTAATTTGGAATATCAAATATATATTAGGGTGAATTTTTGGTATTTTTCTGATAATGTTCATTTTTTTAATGAATAATGGAAAATACAACATTTTAATTCAAAACTACCTTTTCATCCAATTCATTTATATAGTTAGATTGTAATTTTAATTGTTTTCAAAGTATAATTGAATTGTGTTTTTATCACTTAATACAATTTTGTTCATTAGAAGTAATTTCACTTTTCCATTGGATGTAAAAACAAGTCAATCTTTTGATAAATTTTACTTCTTAAAAACCCGTCTTTTGTTTTGACAACGGGATTTACTTTTAAATTAATTACTATGATTTCTGTATTTTTAGTTTGGTAAAATGGGTTCCAAATTTGTAATCATAAGGTCCAAATTATGTAATAAAGAATATTTTGTTTTTGGACATTATGAATATTAACGACGACAATTATCTTTAATTATCGTGTTTAATTAGTAATCAGGTAGTTAAGGGTAATAAAATAATATCATAAAAATATAAAATAACCCCAAAATGTGCCCTAATGCTTTTTGTGGTGTCATGGCCTACCATTATATGTCTTGTTCCAACTTTGGGGCCCCATAGAACCACTTTAGTGTGATAGTGACTTTTTATCATATTATTTTTTAAAAGAAAGGAAATATAACAAAGGTTTGTATATCCTAAGTAAAACAATTTTAATTTTGTTTACATAAATGATCTCTTTGACTATAAATATTCATTGGAAGACTAAAAATATTTCCTACATGATGATAATTTTTTTATAATTTTTATACATTAAATAAATAAATTTATTTATGACACCGTGATGATGCAGTGATTACCTCATTAATGAACGATTTAAATAAAATGAAAAGATAAGGTAAAATATAAGACTTACACTTGTAAAAAACCTATTGGATGGGTGGATTTATAACCCTTATTACCTTATACTCTAAATATAAAATTTTGTGACCTTTAAAATCTGAAAATAATTTTATAATAAAGTAACATTTCATGACTTTCCAAGAGTGCCCCTCCTCCCTCTTATAAAAGGCCCCCACCTCTACCCCATTACCCACACCTCTCAAGCCCTTGGATCGTCCAAAATCTACTCATACTGTCTCTCCAAATCTCTCTCGTACACCTAGAAGCCTCACTTTGGGCATAATTATTTCTAAGGAAGCCTTTGGGATCAAATAAAAAAGAGTTACCCGATTTAAAGGCAATGTCTTCTCTTATGTTCTTTTGTTTTATTTTGCTCCTCAAACCCCTTAAACTCTTTTTATTACTTTCATTTGTAACAAAAAAAGTATATTCAATATACTAGGATGTTTTTATGATAAGTATTTGAGATAAACTTACACAAACGTCCATCTAATGGGTGAAGAATATACTGTTTCTGTGGACGACAAACTACGACCTCACAGAACGATGATTATTCAATTATCTCCTACCACCTCTCATGGTGTCCATTATGATGTCACTGTATTTTATATATGATATATATGGTATTTATGTTTTCTATATGCTTCTTTATTTTATATTTAAAACATACCTTTATGCTTTTCATGTTGTGCAAATGCGATAATTTCATATGAGGAAGTGTGGACTACCACCCCCTCAAGTGATGTGACTCGTTCATGCAATACATGGAATGTATAAAGAATGAAATTAATGAAATTATGTTTCCTATATAACATATATATTATACTGTAATTATAATATATATATCTCATTTATTTTTAATTCCATTAATATGACAAAGAAATGAAAGTAGCGTTCATGCGTACGTACGGCCTACCGTCTCCATGAACGATGCATTTCATTTATTTTTATCTCCAAATGTTATGGAATAGTATAAAATGAATATGTACTGTATATATATGATATTTAAATCATTAATACTATTCTGGATATGATGTAATTATAACTACATGGACAATTCTTTTCAAACAAGTTCATTTTTGACTCATGTACCAAACATTGACAAAAACATCTGATATGAACTTGCATAATTAACTAATTATTATAACATTATAATATATGATATGAATTGAATAATAAAATTTAAAGGATTTACTTAAGAAATTATAAATTAACAAAATTTTATTATTCAGGAATATAAATAAATGAACAAGACAAGTCGGACTTGAGGTAAGGGATCCTACCCCTCTCTTTCTTTTTAAGTACTCTATTTTATGTCATTTCCTTTAAGCTCCTTTTTATTATTTTGGGGGATGTTATTTTATATTATTATTACTGTACATGTACATTTTATGTTCATATTATTAGAGACCCTATTTGATCTTGTAAATCCATTTTTTTGAAGTTTTAATTGGCGCCGTTAGGCTGCCGAGTTTTTGTAATGGATTTTTCATCTCACTTTTATTCCCGTGAGATTCATGCAACATTTGCCACTATTTAATTTTTGTGTAGTGTGTGTACTACCCATGATTATATTTTTGTGTAATATACTTTAATTTATTTCTATTTACATCTTCATTTTATGATCCTTCTTTCATGGGGTGTACATTTCGAAAGTTACCCAAATCGGTAAGGGAACCTTTCACCCTCCTCTTTTTAAAAGACTTATTTTTGTTAGGTCTCTTAATTTACATATTTTTATGTTGGGATATGTTCTTATATATCCTTATTACTGTAAATGTTATGACCAAGTGATGAGATACCCTTTTTACCTCTCATCAACTTATTTTATTAATTTTAAAGTGACACCGTTAGGCTGTCAAATTTATGTAAGGGAACTTTTTAACCCAATTTCAATTCTTTGGGTTAAACCTCTATTTCTTGATTATGTCGTACTATGAATATGTGTGGATTACCTCTGATTTTTTTACACTTAATATCCTATTATATTGGGTGTATTTATATTTTTCACACATAATTATGTAATTGAATTATCCTTAATCTAAGGATACCGACTTTGTAAGGGACTTTGTCTCAATCTCCTTTCATTGAGGCATATTTTGTTTTATACACAACTTTATTTTATACAGTGTATGAACCCTTTTGACTTTTAATTTTATTCAAAAGGAATATTTTTATACGAATCGTTTTACTAAATGACAAAAGGGAATGTTTTTGTCTTACGTATGCGGCGACAACGACTTCTCCCCCACCGTGACCATTATTTGAGTTTCGACTTCCTCTACAAGCCATAACTTTTTTTAAATGAAAAATAAATACCATGTTTTAATTTTTTTTATTTTGGTATTTAAAATGGTTTTGATAATGTTTTGATTATATCAATTTTTTGTATTGATATCTTATGATTGAAATGTGGAAATTTCATGTTTCCTTTATGCATGTTTTATGTGATACGATTATGTTATGGTTCTTGGGCATTGTTTATGAAGACGGGTGGTTCTGTGATAAACTAAAGGAGGGTGATCCTATGACAGCTCTCCAATTCATTAGGTAACGCGAAGGAGTTAAACTCTAAGGTTTTTCCGAAGAGATTTAGGGAATATACTGTGATGGGTATTCCAAACGTAACCATGAGGGTTACTCCCTACATAAGAATGTTATGAATGCATAAATTTACCTTTATGTCTTATGATTTCTAAGAGTTATACATAAATATTATGATTTCAGAAGTTATGTTATGATTGAAAGTTATGGTTTCATTGATTTGTATTTATTGGCGGGTTAATGTTTCCTTTCATTTTGTTATAACCCTTACTGAGCTTTTTATGCACATCCAAAATTTTTGAAATGTTTTTCACAGGTTATAAGGAATGGTAAGAGAAAGGAAGTATTCAAGGAGATTTATATCAAGAAAATAACTCTTGTTTTATTTAAGGATTTTTTTTATTGTTGTGAAAAATCAGTTATAGTAGTAGTTTCTACTTTATAATCCTTTGAGATGTAATAGTTATGTCCTAATTCTCTAAAACTCTAAACCTGAAAAGATCCTCAATGTGAATTATTCATTTAATTCAAGATTAAGTAATGTTTTAAGGATGGGTCCTTATAATATAACATGTTTTATCTATGTTATATTGAAAAATCAAACGACGTTCAATTATTTCTATTACTCGATGCAATTATTCAATATTTTTAGTTTATATTATTTTTTAATTATAAACCATTATTCATTAAATATATTTCTATTTAATATAATGCATAAATATTTTGTATTATATAAATCATATTTATATACATATATATATATATATATTTAATATATAATATTTATTAACATTATCAATAATTATTTAATTAATAAAATGTTTAATATTTTTCTCAATTTACTTATTTTTAATTTTTATTTGTTTAATTTTCATTTTACATATATCTATATATTTAATATATAATATTTATAATTTATATATAGTATAATCACTTTATTCATTTTTATCAATAATTATTTAATTATTTTTTTTAATTAAATAATTTATTATTTTTTTAATTATTTAATTATTTCATTTTATTCATACTTTTATCAGTGCTAAATAAGCACTGATAAAGGATTTCTTTATGGGTGCTAAAAATATAGCACTGATAAAGGGCACCTTTTATGAACGCTAAAAAAATGCGCTGATAAAAGGTGTCTTTTATCAACGCTAAAAGAAATGCGTTGACAAAGGTTCTTTTATCCATGCTAGAAAAAAATATCTAATAAAAGTTACCCTTTATCAGTTTTTGTTTTAGAGTTAATAAAGGGAATCTTTATCAATGATTTTTTCAAACGCTGATAAAGGACAACACTGTTATTGGCTTGTTTTGTAGTAGTGTAGTGTCATAGGGATTCATAGTTTTCTTAGCTTAGCTGGGTACTACCAACGTTTTTTTTAGGAATTTATCATGATTTTATAACCCTCTAATTAAGTTAACATGGAAATGTGTAAAGTATGTTTTGATGGAAGAATGTGAGGAAATATTTAAGGAGCTCATGAAGAGGCTAATCACTACACCTGTACCTACACTACCAATAAGTGGAGAAGATTTTATGATATAAAATGATTCTTCAATGAAAGGATTGAGTTGTTTACTCATGTAGAATGATAATATGATAGCCTACGACTCATGGTAGTTGAATATCCATGAGCAGAACTACTCGACACATGATCTAGAGTTAGCAGTTGTGATATTTTCCTTGAAGATTTGGAAGCACTACCTATATCGTGAGAAGTCTAACATATATGCTGATCATAAGATCCTAAAGTATATATTCACACAAAAGGATATCAACATGTGTCAAAGGAGATGGTTAGATCTAATCAAGGACTATGATTTCACTATTCATTATCATCCTGGGAAGACAAACAAGGTAGTTGATGCTCTTATCAGAAAAGAACCTATTACTCTATCCATGATGCATATTGAGAAAGAAACTATCTTCATTGATATTCGAAGGATGGATTTGGAAATCATAATGATAGGGAATACATCATACCTTCCCAAATGATTATCCAACCATCCATCCAAGAGAATATCAAGGAGGCACAAAGGGATGACTTGGAGCTTCAAAAGAAGGTGAAAGTAGTAAAGGAGAGAAAGCTACATGAGTTCCACATTGATGATGATGGTGTGATTTAGTTTGGAACAAGGATTTATGAGCCTTCATCACCTAAGATAAAGAAGGATCTATTGGATAATTCACAAAGATCATCTTTATCCATCCATCCCGGCAGTACCAAGATGTACCATGATCTTCGAGAACACTTATGGTGAGACAACATGAAGAAGGATATTAAGGAGTATATCTCAAGGTGTTTGGTATGTCAACAATCTAAATCAGAGTGGAATAAGTACAAAGGGATGATGAAACCATTATCTATACCCATGTGGAAATGGGAGAACATCACTGTGGAATTTTTCACTAGTCTCCTAAAAACATCCAAACAAAACAATGCGATATGGGTTGTAGTGGATTAAATCACCAAGACTGCTCACTTCATTGTTATTCAAGAAGATTTATCTCATGAACAACTTGCCAAGATATATGTGAAGGAAGTGGTGAGGCTTCATGGGGTACCAATTTTGATTATATTTGATCGTGATCCATGATTCATATCTAAATTATGGAGAAGTATTCAACATGCTTTGAGTAAGAAATTGAATTTCTGTATGGCCTATCACCCCAAAACTGATTCCCAATTTGAAAATACTATTCAGATGCTTGAGGACATGCTAAGAGACTACTAAATGGAATTAAAAGGTGTATGGGATCAATATATCCCATTGGTTGAGTTCTCACACAATAATAGATCCCACTTAAGTATTCAAATGGTTCCATATGAAGATCTTTGTGGGAAGCAATGTATAACTCCAACTTGTTGGAATGAAGTTGGTTAAAGAAAACTACTTGGTCCTGATCTTATGCAAGAGATGACAAAGAAGGTTCAATCCATCCAAAAAAAAATATAAAATATACTCAAATTCATAAAAAGAGATATACTTACAACCTTATAAGGGATGTGGAGTTCGATGTTGGAGACAAATTATTCCTTCAAATGTCACTATAGAATAGAGTCATGTGGGTTGGAAAGAAAGGGAAGCTTAACCCAAGGTACATTGACCCCTTTGAGATCCTTGATCTCATAGGATAAGTGTATTATAAGCTTAAACTTCCATAAAATATGGATCAAGTTTATGATGTGTTTCATGTATATCTCCTGAGGAAGTACATACCTAACCCCTCATATGTACCGAATCTAGATGTAGCATAACTAGAGAATGAACTCTCATATGAAGAGTTATCGATGAAGATCTTGGACCATAGAGACAAAGTTCTATGTAAAAAGATGACTCACATTGTAAAAGTGCATTGGATAAAAAATAAGTATGAAGATGTGACATGGAAACTAGAGGAAGTTATAAAGGAGAAATACCATCACTAGTTTTCACCATAGCATGTAAAAAAAAATTTCGAGGGTGAAATTTCAAAAAGGGTGGGAGGGAATGTAACGACCCAGAATTTTATCAATGAAATTTCCCTTATTGTAATTATTACATATAGTATAAAATATATACATCACATAGGAAGCCCAATAAATAAATTATTCTAATAAATTAAGAATGAAATAAGTGGTATTTATAGAAATTAAGGAACCTGTACCAATAGAATAGTAAATTGACTATTGGAATAGTAATATGACTATTAGGAATAGTAATCCAACCAATAGAATAGTAACATCACCTATGAAATTATAAATAAAATTTAGGTATCTTATAAATTAAAATATGATATAATTATATAATTATATAAGAAAATAAATGTTTTAAAAATGATAAATTAAGTGTTGGAATTTTTGTAAAATGTAAATGATTATTTACATTTTTATAATTAATATAATGATTTAAACAAAAATTTATTTTCATAAAACAGATTAATAAATTAATATTATGTTTTTCTTAATTATAATATAATTTTATGAGACCTTATTTAATTTTTCAAAGGGTCATAAAATTGATTATAATATTAAAATCGTTTTTTTAATAAATGAGGATTTTATTTAAAAATTAAAATCCTCATATTTTGAAAATTATTTTCATAAAATAGAGTCAATTTTTTTTTAATTCTACACATAAAAAATGGTTAGGGTGATTTTTTTGGCATTTTTCTAAAATATTTGAAATTTTGGTGAATAGAGAAATTTGATAATTTACAGTATTTAACATTTTAATCCAAATACATGAACCTTTATGTCATGCATGATGTAAGAACACATTGGATAAAAATATATTGAACCATTTACTATATTTATTAATATGAATCATCACTATTGATAGTCTTTATCTAAAGTAATAAACTAATGAATATAATAATAACACACCCCTCTCCTCCCTTATAAATAGCACTCATCACCACCTCTTCTCATCACACCTTATAAGACTTTTATATTGTATAAATTCTATCAAATTCATATCACAATAATCTTCTACACATCCAAGAGCTTATGTTCTCAATAAAAGACCAAACCCAAGTGCCTTAAGTAGGTTCTCAAGGAGACAACATTCAAGAGGTAAAATCTTTATTTCTTCTCTTTTTATTTATTTTCTTTTCTTATCCTCTTATCACCTCCACTATAAAAAGATGAATTATAACTAAAATATCATTTATATACTGGAATTTAATATAATATCCATCATCAAATATCTTCTCCTCTCATTTTATTCTAAAAAATGAAAACATCGTCCGTGATGTGTCAATTCACCGCCTCCGTGGATGACAAGTTTTTATTTTCCATTACCACCTTCAAGGATGGAAATATAACCATTATTAAGGTTAAAAAAGATTTTTATATGTATATTATAACTTATTTAATATTATTTAACTAATTTATATACATAATATTATATAAAATGAAACTATTTCATGATGGTTGTAAAAAATGACTTAATAAACTAAACATTTTTCATTAATGTTTTATCTAATGAATCATCCTCATGTCAAGAAAAAATTAAATATAAGGCCATTTATTTTTTTAGTTCACTAATAACATATAATTTCAATTATTAATAATTATTCTCATTTTAAATGAACTTCCATACTTGTATACAAGTGAACCGATCATGAAAAACAAGAAAAAACACTCCTGGAATGCTGAGATTAAACTCTATAACTCATAAAAATGGCCATAAATGAACTTACTAAATTTATAATAAATCAAATAAATATAGAATAGGTTATTAATTATGTAATTAATTAATCTAATTTAATTTTATAGGATATTAAGTGCAAGTACGGAACGCTTTTAGATATAAGGTAAGGGGATTCTAAAACCCAATTCCCTTTCTTTGGGTTTTCCCCTTTCATGATTTTTTTGTGTGGATATTATTTTAATGCTCCTTAAGTATAATTTAATTGTTATTAACTTATATTTTATACAATATATATGCTTTGAATCTATTTTTATGAAAAATACAAATATTTTCCAAAAGAAACATTTCTTCCAAATCACCTCTTGACTCCTCTTAAGTTATTTCTTCTTCGCTCAAAAATGACGATTCTTATACCAAATATGCTATTTTACATTTTTCATCTATGAAATCCAATTTTTATTCATGAATTTATTCTTATTAATTTTTTTTAAACCCATTCCTTTCTTTGGGTTATTTCATGACTACAATTGTTATACATTCTGTGTGGCATGCATGATTATGTAAATGTTATGACATGACAGATGGACCCAGAATTATATATCCATCTAATTCTTTGGTTAATGTGATGTATCTAATGAAATTATGTGTATTATGCATGAAAATGATGCTATATTTGTTCACAATGATGATTTGATGATTATGAACATATGTTGTGAATGAACATGATGCTAGCTTTATTCACAATGATGATGTTATGATTATGCACACATGTTATGCATGAACATAATTCTATATTTTTTCAAAAATATGTGTTGTATTTAACCAATAAGACATGTTGTTTTATTTTTATGCGTTTCCACATTCCATGACTTTATCCAATTCTTCCTCTCATGATTATGACGATGATACTATTCTTATGTTATGATGATGATGATTATTCTCACACATGTTATATTGATTCATGTCCTTATTTATCCTATTACTAGGATTTTAGATCAATACTTTATTTGATTTATTCCTTAGGTGACTACATGTACTAAGGAGAAAATGAGCTTTAGAAGGATAAATAAGAAGGATTTAAATAAATTTTTATGTTTTATTACATACAAGTTATGTATGAGCCTAATTTTCCCAAGACACTAAACATTTGGATCCTGGTTTTGTAACTCTATTAAGTTGTTTATATTTAAAATGATATAATAGTCATGTAATAAAATTTAGGGTCACTATAATTTTTTTTTTATTCAAATATTCCTTGTTAAGAAAAATGTAATTATAAAGAAGATGTCAAAATTGGTTCAAAAGCCTCTTAGGTATGTGATAAAATTTTGGATAGTATATCATGGCATGAGATTCATAAATTATTGTCCCTTTAATGAATTTACCTCACTTATTATTTGAAAAAAAGTTCATTTTAGAATTAATATAAAGTGAGAAAAAGGGTTAAATAAATTCCTTAACATTTTTAGTTCGCCTCTAACCAACAATTTTTGAATAGATTGTTGTTGAAATACCATGACATTCTCTCTCTCTCTTTATATATATATATATATAGATACACACACAAATACAATAAAATAGGATCAATCATTATCTCCCTACCACTTTTCTAGCCTTCCTGACTTCTAATACCAATACTCAATTGATTTTGTGGTTGTTTCGACTGGTGGAACTGGAGCACCAACCCTTGGGGGAATGAACCATGAGGTGGTGTGTTGTGGGTGAGAACTAGTTCTTTGGGAAATTTTTCATAGAATATATTTAGCCTGTACCCATTAACAATGAATGGGTTATTATTTCATTCCTTCACAACTTGAACAATACTAAAAGGATAGACATGAGTAACTAATAATGGACCTTCCCATCTAGAATAGAGTTTACCTGGTATCAACTTCATCCTTGATCTTCATAGAAGAACTTGGTCTCTTGGATGGAATCATTTGTGTTGAATGATATTTTCATTATACACTTGGTTTATTTCTTTGTAAATTTTATAATTCTCAAAATCTTCTCATAAATCAATTGTTATGTACTCATTCCTTTGAGTGTATTATAAGATGTCATATAATCCCACAAAGTGTCTTATAACCTTTTTCTCTAGTCTTTTCTATTTGGGTTTACATTATTCTCCAAAATTTCCTTTATTACCCTATTAGACACTTCATCTTGGCCATTTTTCTATCGATAATAAGGTTTGGATATATTATGTTGTACTCCACATATCTTCATTAAATATTCCATGCTTTAATTTCATTAGTGTGTCCCTTGATCACTAATGATGTCTCTAGGAATTAAAATTATACAAAAGATGTTATATTTGATAAAATCACACAAATTTTTGAAATCATTAGTTTTGGTGGCCTTTTCTTACACCCATTTTGAGAGAAAATAAACAACTAGAAAATTTTAAATTTACCAAAATACATAGGGAAATTTCCCATAAAATATATTCCTAAAAATTCAAAAATTTCACAAAAACTGATTGGTTTTTGGGACATCTCTTGTCTCTTTGAAATATTTATAGAAAAATGATATCTTTCATATTTTTTTACAAAATTCGTATGCATATTTAAACAAGGTGGGCCAATAAATTCCTAATTCCAACACTTTACTTACTATCCTTTTAGTTCCAAAGTGGACACCACAAGCTATTATATGAAAAAAATCAAAAATAGATATCATTTCACTTGCAGGTAACCATCTTTTTATCACTGAATCACTATAAATTTTCCAATTGTATGGATATCTACAAATGTATAATTTTGATTCAAATTTAAGCCACATAATTTTTTAGGGGTTTAAATGAGATGATATTTGTTAAGTTACAAAATATTTAACCATATCGGCATACCAAGGTATCACTCTTTCAACTAAATAAAACCAATCCACTAGTATGTGATCATTCAGTGGGTCTATAGATGGAATTTCTATTTCATCAGTGTTGGGTAGTTGGATTAGGAGACCAACCACTTGGTTTTAAAATCCTTTATCATTATTAATCTCAAATTTAAACTCTTTTATAAGTAGAATACATCTAACAATCCTCAGTCTGAGTTCAAATTTATTTATCAAGTATCTAAGTGTTGCATGATCAGATGAAGACAATGACTTTAGTTCCAAGTAAATTAGATAGGAATTTATATAAAGAAAAAAAACTATAAGAAACTCCTTTTAAGTGGTTATATAGTTTAGTTGGGTTGCATATAAATTTATTGAGGCATAAGTAATGGCTTGTGGTTTTCCTTCAATTTTCTAAGAAATAACTTCTCCCACAATATGGTTGGAAGCATCACAAATCGGCTCAAATGGTTTCTCCTAGTTGGGTAGCTATATCACTAGTGGTGTGATTAATCTAATATTAAATTAAAAAAAAATATTCCTTGAACTCACCATTGAAATCAAAGTCATAATCCTTAAATAGTAATCTATAGAGTTGAATATCAGTCATAATAAAATCCTTGATAAACCTCCTAAAAATCATGCATTCCTAAGAAATGATCTGGCATGTTTAACACAAGTGAGGTAAGGTAACGAATTCATAACTTCAATTTTTGATTTATCAAACTTATTTTTTTTTTCAAAATGAAATTCCCTAAGACTAGCCTTTTCATCATAATGAAATTAAATTTTTTAAAATCCAAAACCAAGTTCTTTTCAATGTAGGCTTTCCAAAATTTTCCCAACTTGTTCAAACACTGATCAAATTAATTACCGATGATAGTGAAATCATCTAAAAATACCTATAGGAATTCTTAAATTCTATTTAAAAATATAATTACCATACACATTATAAAGGTACTTGGGGAACTGCATAACCCAAATGGATCCTCTTGTAGGAAAATGTTCCAAAGGGGCATGTGAAAGTGCTCTTATCCCGGTCTTTTATAGAATTGTGCACCTGAAAATAACATGAAAAACCATCTAAAAAGTAATAGTGTGTTTCCCTACCAACCTTTACAACATTTGGTAAATAAAAGGGATGAGAAAATGATCATTCTTAGTTACATGTTTCAACTTCCTATAATCTATACCCACTCTCTATTTATTTTTAATTCTTATAGAGATCAACTCATTTTGGTCATTTTTCAAAATGGTTAATCTTGTTTTCTTGGGAATTACATGGAATGGACTGAACCATTATGAGTCATAGTTTGGGTAATTGATTCCTACTAATAAAAAATTCTTAATATATATTTTTCACAACTATTATTATGGTGGTATTTATCCTTCTTTGTGGTCACATAACTAGTGTGGAATTCCCCTCAAGTAAAATTGCATGTGAGTAAATTTTAGGGTCAATGCCTAGGATATCACTTAAAATCCACCTTATTTCTTGTATATTATAGTTAAAATATCAATAAATTTATTTTATTGGTTAAGGGGAATATTATTTGGAATTATTATTAGTAGAAGTTCCCCTTCCACGAGATATAAATATTTCAAATCAATGGGAAGTGGTTTCAATTCTAGATTTGGTGGTTATTCTCAATATAAAATAAAATTTGGGGTTTTAAATTTAATTTATTGTTTTTTATACAAATAATATGGGATAGAAGATACATCACCATTAAATAAACAACCAAATCCATCAAGGTATTCATCAGTTACCTTTTCTGGGTTACCTTTTCCTCCAAACCAAAGATATATTCTTTCTAATTCTGGACAACTTCTTTCTCTATCGAGTTATCAATCACTAAGAGTTTTAATAAATTCATTATTTATTGAAACATACCTAAATAATCAATATAATCAACCTATTTAAAGTGGGAAAGTGTAAGGATTTAACTGTTATCTAGAGGGTGCATCATGGAGTCAATGATATTAAAATGGACTATGCTGTCTCTAAAATCCATACTGATTTTTCCTCCATGTACATTAATAATTGTTGTGGTTTTCTTTAGGAATGGTCTCTCAAAAATGATAGGTGAGTAACATTGTTCTCTCTCTCCCTTCTTGTTCATAATATAGAATCCATTTGGGAAAATCATATCTTACACTCTAACCAACACATCTTCTAAGATTCCTACTAGAAAAATAATAGACCAGTTTGTAAGCTGTATAACCACCATTTTAGGATTCAAATCTCCCATATGTAAAGATTTAAATACCAAGTGGGGAATAAACTTTATAAAAGAAACTTAATCACATAAATTATCATAAAAAAATATAACTAATGTTTCAAGGGAAATAAATTTTCATTTAATCTTAATATTTGGTATACAATAGTGGATAGATAAGGGCTGATACAATTCTCCTTAAAATAATAATTTCATTCCCTAAAAGTCTCATTTTATTGGTGAAAATTTTTATGAGGAACTTAGAATTATTTGGTACTTTCTTAAGGGATTCAATAAGGGGTATATTAATCTCCACTTTCTATAATGTTTCCAGAATTTCTATTTAATGTTCTTCTTTTTAAATATCATTAGACTAAATCATTATAAATGGGAATGGAAGTGTAATGTCTTTCATCTCTCTTTTATGCCTTTACCATTTTGTCTCTTATTTATTTATCTTAGGAAAATATTCCTACTCTTCCTATTTATTTTCTTCTTATAATGGATGGATCTTGATAACCTATAAAAAAGTTCCATATTGGTTTTCTTTAAGTTTTTGTGAACCATTCTCAGGTTCAAGGGTGGTTTTAATATGAATATCCTTGACAATTATTTTTGTTATCATGGAAAAAATACCATTGGGGTTAGAAACTAAATGATATGAAGGTTTCTCTATAGTTTTGGATAAAATATCCACTATATTTCTAGTTTGGTTTCTCAACTCTCCCACTTAATTCATTAGCTTTTCAACCACTACTTCATACGGTTGTTTTATAGGTAGTGGCACACTAGTGGTAGGATGTTTAAAGGGCTTATTTTATTGAAAAGGGGTGGCTGTTGGTAGTTTGGTTGGTTGTAGGACTACGTATTTGATTATTTAAAGGGTGGTGTAATGACCCAAACATTTATCAATAGAATTCCCCCTATTATAATTATGTTATATAGTATAAAACACATACATATAATATATATCCCAATAAAAAAATTATTCTCATAAATAAATAATGAAATAAGTGATATTTAAATAAATTAAGGAACCTATACTGATGGAATAGTAACTTGACCCTTGGAATAGTAACTTGACCATTAAGAATAGTAATATAGACAATAGAATAGTAACATCACCTATTAATGCCTAAATAAAATTTAGGCATCTTATAAGTGAAAATATGATATAATTATATTATAGTATAAGTAAACCACCACATCCGCCACCCATTATCATTTTCAAGTATAGGTTTCACTTAATTCTATTTAATAATATATTTCATTTCCATTTACACAACCCATTTATTTATTTACTTTATTTAATCCAATTACCACAAGAAAATTCTATCCCATTCATATTCATTTACCAACCTATTTAATTTCATTTTCATTATTAAAAATTTATTCCATGGATAACCAAGAAACTAACATAACGACGCCACACAAAAACTCACCAAACTCACATCATCCATCACCACCACATTGAATCTATCACCTCACCACAAAAACCACACACCTCATTCACCACACATCACCACTACTTCACACCACAACCACCACATAACCACAAAAACCACACACCACAACTACTGCACATCTCCATCACTACACAACTACCCACGTCACATCCATACCAACAAATCATCATGTCACTACCAACATATTAAAAAGATCATCAGGTCACCACCACCATCGCACAACAACCTGCATCACACAAGGAAACAAAATAAGCACAACCACACAAAATAGCAACAACTCTCAACTTCCACATTTTATTCAAGGGATCACATCATTTTACTTTATTATTTAGCATGGGTATCCTCACACAAACTATATTTCCATGGGAAACCAAATAATTATACATATATATGTTATTTATCCTTTTATTTAGGGTGTAATCAAACAAAAACAAATCGAGGGTCTCATAACATATCATCTACAACACAAACAAGGTTCCCAACTGGCGTGTTTTTTAGAAATAGAAACAACAGGAATAAACTCATTAGAAATAATATAAAAGAAGAAAAACATACGATTAATCCCTATTACCCTTAATTTAGAAAAGTAAAATTCATTATCTTTATTAAGATAACCCTTAATATCCACCTAATGGAAGGAAAAATAATGAAATACCCACATGTTTTACATAAAAATGATGTGAATGAGGATCTACTACCTTAAAGAAGATATTTGATTCTCTACACTTAACAATGTTAATAAGAAACAACATAAAAACCACAACCACACTAGGGAACCCTGTATCAACCTAAACTACATTAAGGGATAATAAAAAATACTACCCAAGAACACCCGAAACCAAAGAAACATCACTACTATGAATACTCAAAATAAGAATGTGAGGAAACAAGGTAATAAATAAAATAACTCACCTCTTATTTATAACAATAAACCACTATAACCTAATAATAAAAGTAGGGAGGAAGGGGATGTATGATCCTATAAAACCTCTATGGTTATCCCACAATCCAAGATAAAATGACAGTCAAATGAATGGATTCATTTGAGTCTCACGTTTATAAAAAAACTGTAACACACCTCATAAATGACATGAATAATATATTCATGTTGTGAATTCCACTAGGTCCATGAAATATAATCTGTGAAATAGATTTAAGCCATGAATTCTTAAAATTTTCAATTTATGATGAAATTCATGGTTCCTTAAGGGAAAAAACTAATGGCGTGAATTCCCATTTCACATCATTAATCCTTTCCACATAGAACTCATCACCCAAATACAATCCATGAATCATGATCTATAAAAGTTTTAAATCACAAAATTACATAATGAATTACCATTTTATGATGTGAATTAACTACTATAGTTCATTTGTATCTCTAGAATTCACAAAAAACCTCCTCGATCCTTCTCTGAACACATCTAACTTCCAAACTAGAAATATAATAGGATGATAGGGAAAAAATTGTTACATTTGATACCTATCAAATGATTCTCATTCCCAATAATGAAAACTAACACAAAATAATGGGGAGGTTCTAAACAAACATCCCTCAATATACTTATCAGGGATCTCATTATGCCCTAAACACTACCACCAACCAAAAACACCAAACCCAAACATCCAAAAAACACCCCTCACAACCACATCACCACCCCCAATAGGAAAAACACCACATCATCCAACACCAGCCACAAGAAACATTTTTTAGACATACCTATCCACACTACCATTTCAAACTTTGAAAAACCCAATCCAAAACTACCATAACCATCACACAACATGGCCTCTTGCACAAAAATTAAGGAATTCCATCTTCCACATCAAGATATTATCTAATTTGGGAAGAACTATATTTACCACATGGATTTAGAATGTTTTATAGTATAAAGAATCTTGATTAGGAATCAAGTTTTCTCCTCTTTTAATGTTGGAGGCTGATACACACATCATATCATTAAGTAAAAGCACATTTCATAAACCAACATGATCCAAACATCACATCACAAAGAAAAAAAGTAGGGAAAAAATAAAAAAAACTCTGGGTACTGGGCACACATCTATATCTCATACTCCCAATTACTCTCCTCTAAGACACCATTCCTCGACAAGGCTCAAACCAAGGGGATGGTTCATCCATATATAACCCTCTCTCAATGGTCCTAAATCTGTATTAGACACTCCATGAACATCACATCACACTCAATATTCAACTCCCTCCATTCAATGATATAGGATTCATCATGAAGATACCTATAAATCCAGGACACATGGAAGATGTCATGGATCCTTTCTATCCATGGTGGAAGAAAAAATAGATATTCCACCTCACCAACTCACCCCAATACCTCAAAAGGTA
Source organism: Viscum album (assembly GCA_963277665.1). NCBI lineage: Eukaryota > Viridiplantae > Streptophyta > Magnoliopsida > Santalales > Viscaceae > Viscum > Viscum album. Next base: position 697,032,309 of record OY728132.1, read on the forward strand.
CAATGAACTGGGGATAAATCTTACTCCCCCTATCAAACTTCTACCACCCCATTGAGGGGAAACTCTCAGAAATACATGTTCTTCAACCTCAAAATCTAGGGGCCTCCACCCACAATCATAATAGGACTTATAACGGTCTTGTTCCACCCTCATCTTCTCTTAGACCAACTATATCTTCTCGATCATTCTCAACACCACATCAATACTAAGAACTACTGACTCCCCAACCTTTATCTAGAATAATAGATAACCACATGACCACTCATACTATGCCTCAAATTGAGACATGCCAATGGATGAGTGTTTTTTATTGTTGTATAGAAACTCAAACTGAGGAAAGTTCCTTACCAAAAATCCACTAAATACCAAGACACATCCTTGAAACATATCCTATAGAGTCTGGATGGTTCACTCCATCTTCCCATACGTCTGAGTGTGGAAAGCAGTGCTAAGGCACAAATGGGAGACAAAATAATTATGAAATACCCTATATAATTTTGAGGTAAAATAAGTATCCCAACTGAATATTATGTTCCTCGGTACCCCATGAATCCTAACCAAATTATTCATATACCACCTCACCATGAAGTCCATAACACTTGACTCAAAAATCACTAGAAAATGATTTAACTTTATCAGTCAGTTCACTATCACCCAAACTACATCACATACTCCCTGAGAATAGGGAATCCCATTGATTAAATCCATAAACATGTCCTCTAACTCCTTCATGATATCATCCAAGGATTGCAAAAAACCTTCAGGAACACAATAACCTACTTTCACCTGCTGAAAAACTAGACACTTCACCACAACATATATCACCAAAGATACCTCCTCAAGCCATGATAGATCTTGGTTACATCAGGATGAACCACTAAATGTGAGCTGTGAAACTGACATTTAACTTCCTCATGAATTTTTAATTGAAAAAATATCCTCTCCTAAAATAACACCCAGTTCTGACCATCCTATGACCATCCATATGGAGAATCACCATGGAAAACATAGTCATACATCAACTCTACCTCTACGCCACCCCACCAAGACTACTCCACCTACTATAATAAAGATGCCTATAAATTCATATGACAAATAAAACATTGACTATTTCTTTTCCAACATCAAGATTCATCGCTACAATCTCCTCTATCCATTTCCAAACATCGACAGACTCTCTAACAACACCCCCTTGGGACTTTTGACTCAACACATCAACAAAAAATTCCCCTTTACTTGAGTGCAATAGATCTAAAAATCATAATTCTAAAGAAACTCCATCTACCTCCACTAGCATATATTCAAATCCCACTGAGAAAATAAATATTTTAGGCTCTTTTAGTTTGTGAAAATTACAAATCTCTCATCAATGAGGAAATGCCACTACATATTAAATGTGAACATAACTACCATTAGGTCCAGTTAATAGGTGGAATAGTTATGCTCATGGGGATGTAACTACCTAGACCCATAAGATATTATCACCCTCTATTACATCAGTACGAACACCAAACCTAGAAAAGAAGCATCATAGAAAACCTCAAACATCACATACTCCTCTGGAAGTTTAAGAACTATAGAACTATTCAATTTATCCTTCAAATAACTGAATGTTCCTAGTGCTGATTAGTCCACACAAAGGCTTGGTACTTCCTAGTATACTTTGTTAGTGGGATAGAAACCTAAGAGAAATCAGACACAAGCCTCTAATAATATTTGGCCAGACCAAGAAAACAATGAACCTATTCTACATTCTTAGGTAATACCCAATAAATAATTATCTTGATCTTCAATGGGTCTATGAACACACCTTGTTGAGACAACACATTACCAAGGAAATTCACCTTCCAAGTCCATAACTTACACTTGAATTTTTTTTGTAGAGATAGTGGCATCTAAGGAACTGAAAGACGCCCTGAGATGATCGACATGATCATCCTTTAATATAAAGTAGATCAAGATATCATCGATGAATATGATGATGAATTGGTTTAATAACTCATGGAATATGGAGTTCATGACCCCCATGAACATAGATGGTGAATTTTTGATACTTAATGACGTAACCAAAAACTTGAAGTGCCCATACCTACATTAGAAGGCCATCTTTGGGATATCTTTATCTTTCACCCTCATCTGGTGATATATAGACCAAAATTTTACCTTTGAAAACCAACTTGATCCCTTAAACCGGTCGAATAGATCATCGATCCTTGGAAGGTGGTAATAGTTTTTGACCATCACCTAATTCAACATCCGGTAGTCTACACACAACATTGTACTACCGTCTATATTCTTATAGAAAAAAACTGGAGCATAATAAGGATAAAAACTTAGTCAAATGAAACCCATCTGTATCATATCATCTACCCGCAACCTCAACATTCGTAGCTCTATAGGCAGCATTTGATAGGGATACATTAAAATATAAGATATACCTGGTTGAAAATATATCCCAAAATCGATGTCACATCAAGGGGGTAGGGTTATGAAATTATCTAGGAAAATATCTTGGAACTCCTTCACAACCCTAAGAACTTCCCCTACCCATGATTTTATTGGAAATTATGACAATTAAGATAAAGGAGGCCCCTGTTTCCTACCGCTTATTTGATAACCTCACTAACCAATGAATTCCACTCACTAGCCCTCCAAATCAGAAAGTAAAACCCACCTATGAAAACAATCAATGATTTTACATAAAAAATATAGCTAGTCCATGCCAAGGAAAATATCATATATTTTAATCTATACTTAGAATAAACCCACCACTAACTGGTGCTACCCCATCACCGGTCTATATCCCCGACACACATCAAACAAAACCCCTTGACCTCCAACTAGCATAGATAACATCAGTGGCATTGGAAGCCTCTACAATTTCAGTACCAAGGTACATAACAAAGTAGGAGAAACAAAGGAGTGTGAGGATCCTAAATCAAATAAGTAATGAAAAAGGGTAGACAATAAACTGATCATACATCATAAAAAATCTAGCTCTGTTGGGACTATCACCTCTAGTGCATGCATCTGACCATGCCTAGATCCTCCACCTCTCTACTATCGGCCTCCACAATTTTTCTTTGGATTGGGTCACTATTAATGGGGACCATCACAAGGATTACTTATACCAGATCCACCTAATATAAGATATTGAACATACACCGATGACCCCTGATACTGAAACAGCCTCAGAGGCAATTGTTGTTGTTGGTGAAAAGGGGTCGGACCACCCATCTACAAATGACCTCCTTAAGTGGTCATAAAATGAGCATAGTAGTGACCATATCCCCCGTAGACATAAGATAAAAAACAAAATCCCCAAATAGGTGATCAAAATCAACCTTCCCTAGAAGGATAGGAAAAAATTTATCATGAATAGTTCCCCACTAGTTGAAACCCTAACTACTTGAACTCATACAACCCACTACCTGAATATATACTTCTCAAGAAACCCTAGTATCCACTATCTAGAGGATAAAATACCATATAAATCATTATATCAATAACCTATACATTCTTATACACCTCCAGGTATATGGTAAGTATAAATAGTGTGATTACATACTTGATAAATTGGTGTAAATCCTTCTCCAGATTAAATTATCTAAACTCCTCATCGAGAAAAAAATCAATGGAAAAGTGTGGGAGGTACTTAAACCTGATCCCAAGCTCTCACACACTCATACTCCCATACTTAAGGGAGAGAAACTCCTCCCATTCACTACCCTCATATCCAATGACAAGAATTCTAAATAGAACTCATTCAAAAAGTCTCGACACAACACATCAACCACCATTTTGTCACCAAGAAACAAAATACACCACTGACATGTATCTCCCCATATTTGACTAATTTCCAATAGAACCCATAACTTGTACTATGATCAGATCAGACTAAAGGAGATATCATTATCCTCTAACTAGCACTCCTTCTCTATATCATAGACACTCCCATCATTCTTATCAAAACACTTCCACTGAAAGGGATTAAACCACCTTTGTCTATGCGCCATCCTCCCATGTAAGGTTGATCCTTTTATGATTGTGAGGTCCAAAAGGGTCCTAGATACCCTAGGGGGGTGAATTAGGGTATGGATATTCTTTTCAAAATTCTTCCTGCACTGGCCTCTTTATTATAAGTGTTAATTTTTATGCTTCTTAATGTTAATGTTGATCATGTCCTTTACAATTTTATCTGATGATAATGCACTAAAAATAAAGTAATAAATCAAGCACAAGGACATAAATATTTTTACTTGGTTCACCCTCACTGGGCTATATCCAAGGATCATACAATGAAAATGTGTCAATTGTACCAAATTTACTGAGGCTCATTGCTGATAATGATGTTTGGGATAGATTAATTATATTCCAAGGATCACTACCTTTAAAAGATTTAGGGTATTATCACTATATTCCCAAGGGTCACTCCCTATGTCTCTTTATCTAGCTCACTACTGGTGTAAAGGATCACCATATTCCTATTTTTTTGCTCACTTATCTTGGAAGGGATCCACTCACAATATATATACTTGTAGGTCCCTTAATTTTCATGAATGCACGCACCCTCAATTTTAGATAGATGCTCTCTTGAGGTCACTTTTTCACCCATAAATGAAATCTACTTTTCTATGAACTTCTAGGTTATGGAAATTTCTTTCAAAAACTATTTTAATGCATTTGAAAGATTCATTTAATCCTATGTAAGCTTCCTTTCATCTTACATGAACTGATCTACATCACATACTATGAGTGCTTCACAGACCACCTCTCCTTTGCGAACTGCCTTCACTTCCGTGAACTATTTTCAATTCCATGTATCATTTTCAATTTCGTGTACTATCTCTTATTCCATGTACCATACCTAATTCTGATTACTATTCCTATTTCTATGTACTATTCCTACTTATTTGGACTGCCCCTACTTCTGTGCACCGTTCCTACTTCCATGGACTGCCCCTGCTTCCACATACCATTTTCAATTCCACATACCATCTCTTCTTCCACGTATTGACTCTTCTTCCATGAACAACTACTTCTTCCCTGAAACACTTCTTCTTCTATGGACCACTAATTCTTCTATGGACTAATTTCTCTTATGTGAACCATTCCTCCTCCTCGGACTACTACTTCTTTCATTGACCAACTCTTCTTCCACGAACCATTTTCTCCACAGACCAACTCTTTCTCCATGAACTGACTCTCCTCCAAGGACTGTTCTCATGGACTAATTCACTTCACGAAATTCTCCCTCGCGAACCACTTCAGACTTTTCTAAATTTCTTATAAATAAATGATGTTTTCTAATAAAAATTGATCTAAGTAATGATGGTATTAGTGCTATTTATATAGGCAAATAGATCAAAAAATATCACTAATCTATTTTACCCAAATATTCTATGTGGTACATCCTTCACCACGTACTATGCATCTCCCATGTACTATGCATATCCCGTGTACTATGCATCTCTCACGTACTATGCATATCCCTCCTATTGTACATCTCCCACATACTATTCATCTCCCACGTACTGTGAATCTACCATGAAATAGAACCTTTGTGTCTCCACAAATCACCGACTCATTTCTAAAAATGAAGAGCCATCCCTCTAATCACAAGCCTTCTGCATACTATTGGCCTTTCCGAAAACCATTTTTTTATGTGAACCATTTTCCTTCCCCAAACAATTTTCCTTCCACAAACCGTTTTCTTTATGAAAAATATTTTCCTTCTATGAACTATGAGCCTCCCTATGAACCAATTGCCTTCCGTGAACCGCAAGCCTTCTCGTGAACCATTTTTGTCCACGTACCATCCTTTGCAGTCCGCGTACCATCCTTTGAGGTCCACATACCATGCTTTATGGTCTGCATAATGTTCACTCCTACATAGAAAATATTCATTTTCCAAAAACCGAACTCTTGATTTTAAGACCATTTTTTTTGGAAAACACTGGGATACAATGCCAACTTAAAAACCTGCTTCAACAAACACCATCCATACACATTCTTAGGCATATTGCTTTGTCAAAAAACATAATCACTCCCAAAAAAATTGAGAGGTTTCCTTGATGGTTTTCCTTAAAAAATGTTCAACTATATTGACCTAATAAATGTTAACAGTCTCAAATACTCATGGATAATGACTAGGAACCTTTCATAAAAATAAATTAGAAAATCTAAGCCTAGTAGCATGGAATTTTAACAAGGTTTTTTTAATTATTTTTATTTTTTTAATTTCCTAAAACAACCCAATTTAGATATAAGGATTTTTTTTGATTTAAGTATATCTTCTAGGTATCTACACTAAAAATAGGTACAACTCACTTGGCCATTCAATAATAATAGATTCCTTTCGTTGAATCATAGGGGGCCCTAAAATCCCATGTCCTAGCTGGTCTCCCTGGCTTATGTCATGCACCAAGATTGAATGTCAATGTTTCCCTAACAACCCATAAAATTATCAATGTTCCTAACTCCAAAATACATCCTATATCTCAACCAAAAAGTTTTATATCATTTTATCACAACCCTCTCCCCCCATAGGTACCTCTCTTTGGAAAAAAATAAAGGGAGAGAGATAATGAACCCTGAGTCCTACCTCCAGTTGGACTTAGGTTGAAGATAAGCACCAAGGGTTTAGAAATATCACATATGGAAGGTATTACCCACATATAACAATATATGATAAATAGATAAGATAAAAAACCATAAAAAACTATAGAATGTAAAGTAAAAATAAACCCAAAATACTATAAAAAAATCCATGAAAAATTGCAATGAATGTAATAAAATTCTTCAAATAAATACCCAAAGATAAGTCTTATAAAATATACTCAACAACAGCTCCAATCCCCAATCTAGGAATGTCTAGATCAGTCCCCAAAGTCCTCATAGAAACCTAAAAAAATATTTTACATATACAGGGTGAGAATAACATGTATACTTAGTAGGATCATACCCAAGGTCTTTAATGCACATGTGAAAAGAGCATACTGATGTGCAAGTGAATAAATAACAAAAACAATAAGAACCTAACCATTTCAACTAACCAAACCAACCTCACCAAGGTACACTCACCAAATCATGCATCCAATATAATAATATAATATTAATAACATAAAAAGGATCCCTACAGCCACTTCCCCACTTATTTTATGCTCTCATTCCCCAATGTCAAATGTTCTCTGCTCCCATACCTTTTATACATATCATGTCATATAATTAGGCCTATCTAATGTTGGTCTGGATGTATCCTTACCCATCCCACCCACTCAAGGTTTAGAATCTGGTGTTAGCATCAATAATAATCACATCACTTATCTACCAAATACACCTAGTCTATCACATCAAATCTTTCATGAAGACACCTGATCCATCACATCATATCTCATCACATAACCATATAAACAGGGTATCATTAACATGAAGGAAATAAACCTCATGACCTCATCCCACCATGCATGACCCCCACCACATGTCACATCCACATCACTCCTGTGTAATCTCAAACACCAACCCATATCATCATTGTTGAAGGAAGACTAGGGAAGAGGGGGTAGCCAACCTTCCATATCATCACCACCTTGTATGTTGGGGAAAACACCTAGAGCCAAAAATATTTGGGTGTTGGTAAGTTTATACAACTCGGGTGGGGAAAGTATAGAAATAACATAAAATATAGGATATATAGATAACACACAATACCCAAAATATGGGCTTACATCATTTTCACTAGCATAGACCACATAACTAACACTACACCACACATCAAATAACATAACCACTTACACCTCTATATGAACCACATTGCACAACCACCACACAAATCCACACACCACAAGTTTCAATTATAGGTTACACTAAATTATATTTATTAATCCATTTAATTCCCATTTATAAACCCATTAATTTATTCAATTCATTTAAGACAATTACCCCATGAAAATTCCATTACATTAATATTTATTTACCAACTCATGTCATTTCATTTTCATCAAAACAAACTTATTCCATGGATAACTTTGAAACAAACACAACCACACCACACAACATCTCACCCAAATCAAATCAACCACCACTACCACACTGCATCCATCAAGCCACCTCACCATAAAAACCAGATGCCTCATCCACTGCACATCACCACTACCACACACCACAACCATTGCAAAACCACAACCACTATACACCACAACCACCACACATATCCACCACCACATGACTTCCCACATCACATCCATGTCAACCAACCATTACGTCACTAACCCACATATTCAAAAACTCAACTGGTCACCACCACCACTACACAATATCCCACATTACAGAAGCCAACACAAAAAGCATAAAAAACACATAAAAAACAAATCCTGGCTTCTGTAATTCCCTAACCCAGGAGCCACTAAAAAGGAATCCCAAACTGGTCGGTCACATGGCCTCAAGTGTGCCTCCCTGTATGCTAGAGGCTTCCAACCAACATCGAGGGTCTAATTATGGTATGATGGGGAGAATAAACACTCATGATCCTAGAAACAAAATGGTACAATAATAAATAAATCAATTGATAATGGAAGTAGTATAAATAAAATAAAATGAATAATAATAATAATAATAAATTGATAAAATGGACAATGCCAAATTTATAACCAAGCATGCATGCCTAGATGATGCTATATAATCCAAAGTAGTAAACATACAGTCAGAGATACAATATAGTACATTAAATGGATAATGGAAATGAAAAAAAGCCTCAAGTTCTATACCCACGAGAACACTAAGCTCTAAACCAGTCATATGATCCTAATCTCCCATGACCATATGAACAACAAAAGCATAAAGCATAAACCTGAACATGCAAACCTGAGGTCTGTTATGGAACCCTAGTGAAATGGAATCTTGAACAAGGTGTGAGATATAATCAGTATTCCACCACTAATGGTGTATAAATATTACCCATTACATGAATATAAAATATAAAAGTGCATAAGCATATCAATAAGGAAGTAAATAAATACAAGTAAACAAGTTGGGATCAGGTTCCTTAGGGACACCTGGCTGACAATACCCGCTTCAACCTAAGCCAAGATATCCCTGATCAAATGTCAACTTGTATGAAAAGGTATAAGTATATATATAATAATGTATTTATATATAGACATAAATCATATATTTTTGAGAATATATGTGTATACACACACACACACAAATACTAACCAGGACCTAAGGTGAACTCTGGCATCCATTAAAGGGAGTCTCTAAAACCACAGAGCAAATCTGGGTAGTTACATGCATCTAGTCATAATACTGTTAGCTAGTCAAGGACCCAAGGAACATATAAAATGTGTCCTAGTACAATAATAATTACAAGGTGATTCCACTAGTCATATTTAATAAACATGCATGATATAATTTGTATATACTATAAGTCTGTCCAAGGTGTCCCTTAATGAGGGACCCAAGTATCTCCCTTGGAGTCATGTAATGTAGTCAATTTATGATCCCTTCCTTGGTGTTCTATAAGTAGGAAACACAAGTATCACTTATAACATCTAAATACCCTATGAGACCATCTATGGAATCTCATAGAAAGGAAACCCAAGTATCGCTTAGAGTATTTGGGGAAAATCTAGCCTATGATCCCATATAAGGCATTCCATAATAAAGAAACTCAAGTATCACTCAAGGCATAATATAATGTAAATAACCTATGATACCTTCCAAAGTGTTACACATAAATAATCCACGCATCACTCATGGTATATGTAATATCAATCAACCTATGAGACCATCTAATGCATTCTGTAAAAAGGAACCCAAGTATCACTCCAGGCATATTATAATTAACTTGACCATTTAGAAATTTAGGTAGTAATGAAGTACATGGTGGTAAATATTCAAAAACACATTTTATGTATGAATAATTAAGAGGAAATTTCCATAAACATGCAATATCATAATTCAAGTATATATTTTGGGCCATTCTATTTATAAGTGAAAGAGGGACATGGGAAGGTCCATGCCATTCACCATTTCTAATATCTCCATTTAATTGCCCCTTTTTATTAGAGAAGATTGAGCACCTAATAGGTTGTTTTATTATAAAAATGTGGAAAGTTATAGAATCCATAACATTTCCCAATTTAACTATATTATCATCCATTTAATTATAAAGACATTAAGTCCATGAGAAACACCCATGATTAATATAATTCACTTCAATTTATAAGGGTTACCAACCCACAATGTCAATCTTAAACCAAGTTATCAAGGACCAAAAGGTCCATCCAAATCATTTAAATCCTTATGGTCTTCATAAAATAGTAATAAACTTAAATAACTCACACAATGGATGGATCTATTTTAGGTAAAAAACATCCAACAGTTCAATTTAAATATACAATGCCTACTTGATTTAAGGCATTAGGTTATACATATATAATTTCACATTTAAAGAGAAACACATGGAAATTATGATGTGCGACACAAAAACATAATTTATAAATGATCTAGACATTAATGGAAAATCAATAGAACATATACCTCATGATTAGAACAGTCCACTCATTCAATATTTATCTTTGATTCGATCTGGTTCAAGAGAAATTGATGAAATAGACAAATCTTAGAAAATACCTCAAATTAGCTCGCATGAAGATAACACTAGAGATTGGAAGATAAAAAATAAAGGAAGAAGGAGGAATAATAGAATCATTGATATGATTCTAATGTGATTAATGACACACAAATCGATGGTTGAATGAGTTTTATCCATGGATACCTAGAGGAGATCCCAATGAAGGGTCGAACAACTACTATGAATGGACTAAAAGAGGGACAAAAGAGGAGGAGGAAGAAAATAGAGGCAAGGGAAACACTATAAAATCAGCCCCTTTAACAAAACACATAGTTTGGCTATATATTTTAGTTAACCATGTTCCAACCGTGTGGTACCAATTTCTTTGTGGCACTAAGGGTGCGGTCTAGGAACATGGTTATCCAAACCATGCACAACCTGTGTGGCAAGGCTCTACAATTTTCTATAGATTCCTTGCATAGATATGAGCCTCCTCTCACATGGTTAGAATAAAATGTGAAATACCATAATCACCAATAGATTAGGATATATAGTTTTATCTAGGGGTTTTAAGGTTTCAAAAAACCATGTACCTTTATAAAAACAGGCCACATAGTTTCCCATGGAGGGCCACATGGTTTAAAAAAATAGTGTCACTTTAGAAAAAAGGCTACAAAAATTCTTCTAGATGGACACATGGTTTAAAAAAACCACGTTTCTTTAAAAAAAGGATGCAAAATTTATCATAGAGGGCTGCATAGTTTAAACAAATTGTACGCCTCTTCCTGTTTCTCCTAAAATGAATTTTTTAGAGCCCACAGCTTCTAAAACTCATCCAAAAACCTGAGACACCTCTCTGGAATTAAACCCTATAAAAAATAATCACTTTAAAATGTTCTAATGCTTGGATTTATATTCTGAAGCTTGGTTTCATAATTATCTATCCATAAAATGGAAAGATCAAATTCCCTTGGAAACTTCCACAGTTCAAAAACATGGGATGCTACAATCTCCCCACATTAGAAATTATCATCCCTGAGAAACCTTGTGAAAAAAAAATTGACCTACTTGGTTCATGAAGTTTTTTTAAATAGATGATTTGTGTGTCCAACACCCAACACACCTCTAAGAATAAATTTAAGTGTATTGTATATATTCCATTAAAACTCGATCCAACACTCTCATTTCAAAACTAAAACCCTAATATGAAGCTCACCTGATCCCATATAACTAGATACAAAATCACATCATTGTCTCTTTAATAATCCATCCTATGTAACATCCCACCATAGGTTCTATCATTTATCATTTAATTCCACTCCATGATACCTCCACTATAATAATTGTCTAGTTGAGAATGTCCCTTATCACTTTAACGATGTTCTTGGAACAAGACTTAGCTTGATCGAATGATCGACTCCCAATAAAACTCAATTGGTCTAGTCGATCTATATTCTTCATAAAAAGACTTGTATGAATTTTTACTACACTCACCTCATCCCAACAACATGTTCTAAGTGGTTTCTCACTAACCTCATGCAACGAAAGAGAGACCTATAGTCAAACTGCCTTAGGTTGACTGTATTCCAAAAAAACTTAGATTAGATGGTTGATGCATTTAAAAATTAAACCCCAATTCCTTTAAACTAAGGTACATAAATATTTTCTTTTATAATGACCATCGAAGCTTGTAACTAGATTCTACTGATGTCTCTAGACAAAACATTCATTTATTTTATCATGACCTAGCATGAACATGGGTGTATACCCAATCCCACACACTTGGATCATCACCCTCCAAACATCTCATCCGAGCTTGATTGAAGTCTGAGGTAATCTCAAAATCAACTATTAGAGTCCAAATAGATAATATAAGGTATACCATACTCTATAATTTACAATTAAGATGTCAGTACATATCCAAAACATACACACATCAAAACACTAACTAAGACCAATAACAGTAAAGTCAAAAAGTTGGCTGGTGTCCATGAGTCCTTCCAAGGAATTCCTACTCAAGAACCCTAGTATAACTTAGGACTAACCATGACTCTATAAATGACCATGGATATGGAGCACAAATCCCATGGAGTCAATTTTTTGAAACTAAAGGACATATTAATTTTTTTTCAGCGTATAATCGATGCTCTCTCAGTGTAATTTGGATGATGTTAAGGTAAAGGGCATGATATCCTCTAAACCAAAATCACACCAAGAGGATATTAATAATTACCAAGAATTCCCAAGACACTCTCTTCATATTTAAGATGAATTTATCAATACAGTTACAAACCAACCGTATCAAAATTATGTGTAGGAAGAACAATTGAACCATCTCTATTAGACTCCTTGTAAAAGTGCTCAGCTGATCCTATCAACATTTCATACTCAAACAACCTTAATTTCCTTAACAACTAAGACATCCAATGATAATTCAAGCACAAACACTGAAGTCCATCCCTAACTAACAATGTTTCCAATGGTTTCATACATAGACAACCATTTCATCATCATGATGCCTCACAAGAATTGAAACACTTCAAAACATACCACCCCCTTGGACATTTCAAAAGAAATGCTACCCATTTTCAAATGATAATTTTACATTTTTGATCCATATACTTGGGAGGAAACACTTATTCCATAACTAAAATGATGCTCCCCACCTTATGAGTTTCTGAGTCATCATTTACTAAAAAAGGAAACTCATTCCATAGCACACACTCCATCCACCATTGACCATAGGTTCTGGACATGTAAAAATGATAACTCCAAGAACCATCACAAAAAGAAAGAGAAACCATCCACTAACTAGTGTGATATATAATATTTTATTTAGACATACATGTGATACTCCTCTCGAGTTACATCCACACGCACCATAACATTAGGAATAAAATCGAAATCAATCTGACCAGCATGTCAAAAATTACAATCCTATTTGGAATGTCATCCTGAGCATTGGGATGAGTTATATTTTCTCTAATTCATAGGTCACTCTACTTCAAATATTACCAATGATTCAATCATAACATATTGATATTTAAATGATTATTACCAAACTCATACGATTTGTTGTACTATTTAAAAACTCGATGGGTACCACGTGTATTGATGCATACTTCCTTGATATTTCATCAACATAATGGAAAATAACTTTATAATATCCATATGATTATCATCCCTATTCAATCTTGAATCTCATATCCCATATAATGGATCTAGCTCAAATATGTATTATTCTGTACAACTGTTATTTCAGTTGATAACCTCTTGAGTCATCCATCGATGAATAAGAATAAGATTCACACGACCTACTAAGTGGATGAATATTACATAGACATGTCTATCCTGATGAAAGAAAACATTACATGATGATCACACCCATAACAAGGTTCAATTTACTGCATGACCACCCATCCAAACCGGGTGTTGTATTTAGAAACTAAGAGTCATAATTGGAGAAAATGGCACTAAGATGACACCTCATGTATAAAAATATTTAAAGGCATTTAGTAAGGTTTTAAAATTCTAGGATGCTACCTACACTGGTCTATCCCCTTAATGAAACATAAATTGTTGATCCTAAAATGAGGTCACACCAAAAAAAGTTTAATAATCTATAACACTTATCATTTAGGTTCAAGAGATATAAGAAGAATACTATGAGAAAAAAATCACATTACCACTCCAAGGTAAGACCAGGGAAACATTTAAACCACCCTTACATAAGGGTTAAAACTAATAACATCACTTAAGGTTTCATTTAAAGGTATTGCACTAATTTTCAGTTAGTTCTTTAAAAATTTCAAGGCCCAGTTTTAAAAAATATCTAGTATCAGTCATGAAAAACAAATATAAATTTTAATTTATTTTACTATATCCATGAGAAAACAAAGGTAAGTTATCTCAAAATTACTTTCAAGAATTAATTATTTAATTGAAATATTTTCAAAATTAGTCAATTTATCTTATAAATCCATTTTATCTACTTTATTTATCCATAAAGATTCTCATATCTTGATTAATTAAATAAAATGTAAATTTCAAGATATAGAGGAAAACACCCTTTAGGTTGTAATTGTAATTGTAATTAACTAAAGCCTTGTATTAATAAATATTTAAAATATAATACAAGGTATTTTATCATTTTAAGGAATTGGTTCAATAAAATTCCACCATACATTTATACATAACACCATATAAGTGGCTGGTGACACTTTAAATAACCATCCCTATATAGCATAAACATAACACCATAGGGTTAAGAACTAAGGCACATCAAAATTAAAGAAAATCTATGAGGGTCTTATTAATCCATTATGGGTTCATCTAAACGCAACTTGAATTTTTTTAAATCATTAAGATTCAGAAACACCCTCATTGGGTTCATCTATTAAGAATTTAGCGCCCTGACCGACCTACTTGGTCCAAGTCACGTAAAAGGTCCATAAGAAACCAATTCATTTCAAAGTAAAAATTTAATAGATTTTATATTTATATAATGGTATCAAGGTATATCAAACTCATAAGTGGTGGTTCAATTATTTGGGTTACCAATTTCCAATTTATATTGGCCCACACACTTTATAAATTGAAAATTAGCACCCATTTAATCACAACCACTAATGTTTCAACCCATGAAACCAATGGTCCTTGGCTTAAATATTTCAAAATCAGTTAGTCAAATAGAATTAAACCATAAATATATGTGGGAAAACACTATTTAGGTTTATGTTGACATTTTATTTAACCAACCTTATACCTTGACTATATCAATGCATAGTATATCATTTCAATAATATAGGTGAACATAAAATTTTATCACATAGTGCAGAGAAAAAAATTTAGAATAGATAATAATTAACTAATCATGGAAAGTAGATAAGAATGATAGATAATTGCTCAATCATGTTATACACCCAAGGCACATATCACAAATATAAGGTAGTTTAGGAATGCAACCTACATAGTATGACATATGCATGACATGTGAATATCTATGTGCCTAGAATGATTCATGTAACAATACATCCTTACCATACTAGGCCAAGGGTAAAATAAAATAATTTCATAAACCAATAACCAGAAAAATTACACCACTCACTCAAGGTAAAATCATAATAAATTATAACAAATAATAACATGAAAAATAGTCCCATCCCTAGACACTTGGTCTTTTCCCATGTGTGGGATGATCAATCCCAGAAATGACCATTTAACACATGTTTACACATTCCTAGTATCCTGTATACCAGCCCAAAATAGTAATAAAAAGTAAAAAAACCCCTTTGATACCACTTTGTAACATCTCGAACTGGGATCCACTAAAATGATTCCCTGAGCCAGTCAGTCACATGGACTCAAGCATGCCTCCCAATATGCCAGAGGCTACCAACTAGTAGTGAGGGTCTAATAATGGTATGGTGGTGGAGACTATACCTTCATGATTATAGCATCATAGTAGTATAATAATAAATAAATAAATAAACTTTATAATAAGTATAAATAAAATGTAAATAAAAATAGTAATAATAAAATGATAAAATACCCAATGCCAAATGTCTAACCAAGGATGCATTTATAGATGATGCTACATAATATAAGGTAGTAAACATACAAAATATTATTCAATATAGTACAATAGATGAATAATGTAAATGAAAATTTTCCTCAAGGTCCATCCCCACTAGCATCCTGAGCTTCAGATCAATCCTATGATCCTAAGCTTCCATGTTCATATGAATAGCACAAGCATAAATTGTAAACCTGAACCTGTAAACATGAGGTCTGTTTGGGTACTCCGGTGCAATTGGGTCCCGAACAGGGTGTGAGATATACTTAGCAGGGCACTGCCAATGGTACCTAAATATTATATTTTCCATGAATATAAAATAAAGTAGTTCACAAGTATATAAATAAGGTAGTAAATAAATAAAAGTAAACAAGTCAGGCTCAGGTTCCTCAGGGACACATGGCCAACAATACCTACTTCGACGTAAGTTGAGATATCTATGATCAAATTTCAACCTATATGCAGAGGTATAAAGATATATGTAATCATGTATATATATATACATGCATCATATATGTATGACCATATATGTGTATATATATAGATACGAAAATACTAACTAAGACCTAAGGCGAACTCTAATGTCCATGAAAGGGAGTCTCTAAAACCATGTAGCTACTCTAGGTATTTACATACATCTAGTCATAATACCATTACATGATTAATGAAACAAGGTATATATCCAAGGAATCCCATCACAATAATCATTATAAGGTGATGCCACTATTTATATATAATAAACATGTATAATATAATTCATACATCCTATAATCCTATCCAAGGCATCGTGTAATGAGGAACCCAAGTATCACCCACAGAGTCATGTCATGCTGTTAATTTATGATCCCGTACTTGGTGTTCTATAAAGATAAAACCCAAGTATCACTCATAACATCTAACTTCCTTATGATCATGTCCATGGAGTTCCATAGAAAGGAAACACAAGTATTTCTTAGAGCGTGTGGAAAACATATAGCCTATGATCCCATCCAAGAAGTTATATAATAAGGAAACCCAAGTATCACTCAAGGCATAATACGATTTAAGTAACCTATGGGGCTATACAATGAGTTCCTTGTAAGGAAACCAAATATCACTAATGGTACGTGTAATCTCAATCAACATATGAGCATCTATAAGGCATTCTATAAAATGGAAATCAAGTATCACTCTAGGCGTATTATAATTCACTTAACCATTTAAAAATTTAGGTAATAAGTAAGGCCATGTTGGTAAACATTCCATAACAAATTTCAAGTATGAATAATTAAGAGTCCATGTCCATAGACATGGAATATCATAATTCAAGTATAAATTTTGGACCATTCCATTTATAAGTGAAATAGGGCCATGGGAAGGTCCTTTCCATTCGTCATTTATAATATCTCTATTTAATTTCTTTTTTTATTATATAAGACAACACACCTCATAGGTGGTTTTATTATAAAAATTGGTAAAGGGATACAATCCATATTATTTCTTAATTTAACTATGTGATTAGACATTCCATTATAAATACATGAAGTCCATGAAAAACACCCATGACTTAATATAATTCAATTTAATTTATAAGGGTGACTGACCTGCAATATCAAGCATAAAATAAGCTATCAAGGATCAAAAGGTCCATCCAAATAATTTAAATCATTATGGTATTCATACAATAGTAATAAACTTTAAAGAAATCACCCAAGGTATGGGTCTATTTGAGTTCAACAACCTATAATTATTCAATTTAACTATACAAGGGCTACTTGATTTAAGGCATTAGGTTATACATAGATAATTTCACATTTAAAGAGAAACAAAATGAAAATCCAACATGCGTCATAATGAAATAATTTATAAATGAGCTAGAATTTAAGGGAAAACCATTACAACACTTACCTCATGCTTAAGATAGTCCACTCATCTAATACCAAGATTTGATTCAAGTTATTTCAATAGAAATAAATGAAATAAAAAAATCCCTAAAAATAGGGTGAATTAGATCGCACAAAGATAACACAAGATATGGGAATATAAATGAAGAAAGGACAAAGGAGGAATCATAGACTCACCAATAAAATTTCAATGTGATGAATGAATATAAAATTAAAGGTGGAATGAGGGATATCCATGGATTATTAGAGGAGAGACCAAGGAAGGGTCGAGTGACTACTATGTGTGGAAGAAATGAGGGAGAAAATATGAGGAGGAAGAAAATAAAAGGTAGGGGAAAACCATAAAATCACCACCTTTAATTAATAACATGGTTTGTCTACATGATTTGGATAATCATGTGCCAATAGTGCAGCACCACTACCTAAGTGGCACTAAGGGTGTGGGCTGGGAACATTGTTAACCGAACCATGCGCAACCCATAAAATATGGATTTTTGATATTTTATAGATGCCTAGTATGGTTAGAAAACTCATCTCAAATAGTTAAACCAAACTGTGTGAGATGCTCAGATACACTAGACCAGGAAGCATAGTTTTACCTAGAGACTACAAGGTTTCAAAAAACCATGTCCCTTTAGAAAAACAGGCCACATAGTTTCTCTTGGAGGGATGCATGATTTAAAAAAAAATATATCCCTTTAGAAAAATTGGCCACACAGTTTCTCCGAGAGGGCTATAATGGTTTAAAAAAACCATATCCCTTTAGAAAAAATGGCTGGATAGTTTCTCCTAGAGGACTGCACTGTTTAAAGAAACTGTGTTCCATTTCATGTTTCTCCTAAAATGGAGTTTTTAGAGCTTGATGCTTTTGAAACTCATACAAACACATGAGACACCTCTTTGACCTTAAAAACCATTCAAAAAAATCACTTTAAAGTGTTACAATGCATGTATTTACATTATAAATTTTGTTTTAGATAACGTACCATCCACCAAATGGGAAGTTAAAATTATCTTAGAAATTTCCATGATTCAAAAGCATGGGATGCTATAGATTCCACATTTTATTTAAGGTCTTAAATCACTTTACATTATTATTTATCATGTATATTCTCACATAAAAAATATTTCCATGGGAACAAATTCATTACCTATATATATGATCTTTATCCTTTTATTTAGGCTGTGATAAAACAACAACACAAAAAGTGTCTCATAACATATCATCTATAACACAAAAAGGGAACCCAACATACATTATTTTTAGCAATGACAACAATAGGAATAAAAACATCAACAATAAAATCAAAAAAAATCAAAAGATGTGATTAATCCCCATTTTCCTCAATTTTAGATTATT
The DNA here is from genome assembly GCA_963277665.1 of Viscum album. Lineage (NCBI taxonomy): Eukaryota > Viridiplantae > Streptophyta > Magnoliopsida > Santalales > Viscaceae > Viscum > Viscum album. Next base: position 697,051,703 of record OY728132.1, read on the forward strand.
CCAATTCATTATCATTATAAATACAACTGTTACTATCCACACAATGGAAGGAAAAAGAATGAAATCCCTACATGTTTCACATAAAAAGGATGAAAATGAGGATACCCAACAAAAAATAATCCTTTTGATTTTATTCACACCACAATTCAAAGAAGAAACAACCCAAAAATCTCAAACGAACTAGGAAACCCTGGATCATCCTAAACCACATCAAGGGTACATAAAAAAATGCATCCCAAGAACACTCTAAACAAAATAAACATCACCATTATGAAACATCAAAATAATAATGTGGTAGAAACAAGGGAATAAAGAAAATAACTCACCTATGATCACCAATTATCAACCACTAGAACCCGAGAATCAAAGCAGGGAGGAAGGGGTAGGATGATCCTCCAAAACATCAAGGGTTTTTTCACAATATAAGAGGAAATGGATTATGTATTAAAGTATTTAGTCAATATTCATGTTTATAAAAATGTTTTAACTCAACTCATTCACATGCATGAATTATATATTCACATCGTGAATTACACCGAGTCTGTGGAATATAATCTTTGAACTTGATTTAAGTCATTAATTCTTTAAAGTTTTGGTTTCCACTAAAATTCATAGAAAATAAAGTTGAAAAAACTCATGTTGTGAATTAACATTTCACATCATGAATTTTTTTCATGTAGAAATCTCCACTGACCTAAAAGTCATGAATCTTGATACATACAAGCCACGAATCACAAACTCACATTGTGAATTACCATTTCATGATGTGAATCACCTATGTCGTTCCATTGTAGCTCTGACCTCCATAGAAACCTCCCTGAGCATGCTCTGAACACCTACAACTCCCAAACCATCAAAGTAATAGGAAGATAAGGTACAAGATGTTACATGGATATTTTATATAAATTGATAAGTAGGTTATTTTATATTTTAGTAAACAATATAAGATATTTCTTCCCATGATGGAATAATAACACCTTTATCATGGTAAATGATATAGAACACTCAATGTCCTTGATATAGTTGTTTTAAAAAAATTATTTTTTTAAATTAAATTATTATTTATAAATCCTTTATAAAGAATTAAAAAAGGAAATTTAAAGGATTTATATTAAAATATATTAAATGTTAATACTATTGAATGACTTATCTAAATAATATAAATTGTCTACATTGATAATAAATACTTGAAAAATTCATTCATTTATTTTCTTATTTAATATTCATGTGTTTTATTTTTTTATTATAAAGGCTATAAATCTTTAATTTAAAGTATTTAAACTATTTATTATAAATAACATGTCAAACATTTAAAGATTTTAATGTTAGGTATCTTATAAAATTTAATTTCGGTTAGTCAAAAATAATTATTTAATTTCTTATAATTTTAAAATGATGATTTATTATAATTATTTATATATATTCTAGTTTAAAATTATTTTTTAATTAATATACCTCATTAGTAATGATCTTTAGATAGTGGGAATTTCAATTAGAATTTCACAATACTAAGGACCACAGTTCTATCTTGAAATGTGGGGACAATAACATATCATATCATACATTCTCTTGTGTAAGATTTTTGTTCTATATGATTTTAATCCATTACATAAAAGAGTTTTATATAACTTATGCATGAGATAAATATGGTTATATATTAAATATTATAAATAAGTTTTTAGGGTAGAAGAATAAAAAAAATTAGTTTTATAAAAGTTATACATTAACATGACTTAAACATGATGATTTTGGTGAGTGTATGAGATGTGTAAATTAAATCATTAAAATCATAGATAAATATAGGGAATTCATGAGATCTATATAAATAATGATGGGATTTTTAAAACCCCTAAAAATATAAAAATGTTATATTCCTTTCAAAGAAAACACATACCAATACATCGATCATCCAAATGGTAAGGCTCTACCAAAGCTGGGTATCCTTGGATTATTTTTTGTAAGAATTTATAGTTATTATTTTCCTCAATAGGAGTAATCATATCTAATTATGAGATTTTGGTTTTACTTGTAAAATTAATCCTAATAAGATTATATGTTTAGAGTAATGAATTTGGGATAATTTATAAGATTATTTTTGGGTAATGGGTTATCCACTCAACTATTCAAGAGTTATATGTGATATACTTTATATTATTATATACCAAAATTGATAAGAAATGAGTGAAATGTCAAAATATAATCAAAGCTTAATGAAATATGGGTTTTGGATCATGAATAGATGTTATTCATGTGGTCTTCATTTTACTGGGAGTATATTTAAAAAAATTATAATTAAATACTTTATAACACAAAATACCCACTTGATAAATATCTCTATTTGTAGATTAAAATGGAATTAAACACATAATTTTTTTATATTCATTATAAATTGGTATTATAACCTGAGAAGTGTTCTCAATTATAAGGTGATGAAAAATGAAAATTAATAATTGAATGTTATATTAATAAATTTTTCTAGTTTTTACTCATGGGTGTTGGATACTAGTTATTCTTCACATATTTGTGACAATGTACATAAAATCAAAAGAATAAGAGAATTTATTAAAGGATAAATATATCCATGTGTTAGAAATATAGAAGAAGTTGTTTCATTGGAGGTAGTGTATGCTTCACATCTACCTAGTGGATTAATTTTAGAATTAGAAAACTATTACTATATTCCTAATATAGATAATTTTTTTTCTTGTTTAGATAATGAAGGATTTTATTTCATGACTAAGAATATAAGTTTTTTAATATATATGAATGAAATATTTTAATGAATAGGAAATATAAATAATGGGTTATATATTCTATATATGAATAATTTAGTGTATAACTTTCCAAATGAGGAAGTTAAAGTAATGATTCACATACAATTTTTTTTTTCATTTTCAATGAGGAAATATAAATTAGAAATGTATCTAAATAATCCTTAGATATGGATTATTGGAATCATTTATTTTTGAATAGTTTTATGTATGTAAATATTATTTATTAAAAAAATTAACAAAAACACCTTTTAGTGGAAAATTTAAAAGGGATATTGGGATATTGGATTTAATAGATAGTGAAGTTTATAATCCAATGAGTATACAAGAAATAAATGATGTTTAGTGATTTAAAACCTTTAATTATGCCTTTAGTAGGAAGGTTTATACTTTTCTTATAAAGAATGTAATGACCCTACCTGTATCATCCATAAACCTAGTTCATGTTATGAGATTAGGTTCCCTAAACCTAACCAAAATGTGAAATTTTATAACCATTGAATTCATAATACTTGATATATACATGTGTTTCACTTATCATAATAATAATATCAATTCTTCATTTACTATATATATGGTAATATCCTTACATTACATGTCATATTAAAAGGTTATAATAGTTCCAAACTATAATGAGAACCTTGAGATATTATGGAAGTAATAAACATATGTCATATGGTTTAGATACATCATTATAAATAGATATTGATGATTTTTGGATATCAGGTGTTGGAGGCTCATAATCATTGAGACTTTTTTCTCATGAAGCTATCACTTTGTGATCTTGAGTATATGAGATCATGAGGATTTACCCACAAATAGGAACACCACATGTTTTGGGTGTCATTGGTTCTTTCTATGTAATAAAATATTTATTGATCTATTAAATTTAGATTATTATCAATATATATCATTTATAATTTACTTTGATGCATGATAAGAACCATGAAAATTTATGTCCATGGTGAGATTTATTAAATTAGGTTCATCATTGATGATATGAAATGATTTTTCAGTTCTAACTATATGAAGTTATATCTTGAGACTTATTTACTTGGTTGATAGCACCTTCATTGAATCTATATCCATGGTCGAAGAAGGTAAGTACATCTAGTATGATCAAATAAAGAATTAATAAATCATGTAAGAATGATGACACAAGATATGCATATATCTTTATGAGATATAATGTGACAAAGATATTTTATTACATATTATATGTTCATAGGATTAATATTATTATGAATTATCCTTATCTCCTTAGAGGCCTTTATGTTTTATTAGACACACCCCTGGTCCATGAGTATCACTCACCACTATCTATATAAGGTAATAGAAGGTTACACAATATGTGAATTCAAAAGTTTAGTAAATTATAATAAATTGGAATTTAGGACATAATTCTCCCCATGATAGGGGGTTGGATAATTTCTAAGTGTGAAAAATCATAATAAATTAAATAAATGTAATTTTATTCAAGTTTGGAATAATAAGAATTGAATTTAATAATTACTTATATTCATAAGTTATTAAGTGAATGCAAGAAAAATATTTTATTAATGAGAATTAATTATTAAAGGTTCATTAAATATTTCAAGGAAAAAATGAGTCAAGTTAATGACTCATACTTTATCATGTAACATGATTTTTATATAACAAGTAAGTGATAAAATAATTATGAAAATTATAACAAGGTTACTAGGTTATAATTTTAATATACAATATATTTATAATGTTAAACTTATTAATGGAATAAAGTGAATTTTTTATAAGTTTTGACTTACCTATTTCAGCTAAAATAATACCAAATTCATGGGTACTATTTTTGGAAAAAATTTGAGAGCATATCCCTCATCCCTCTCATTTACTTGAGTGAAAAAGAAGGATTTGGAGCACTCTGATCCTAGATCTCCTTACTGAATAATGTAAATGGTGCTCCAATGATCATAAATACATAGAAATCCATTTTTGATTCTTCACGCTAGCCCCAAAATTTCATAGATAGATGTACCAATAATATTTTGAATTGTGTGTGGATAATCTAGAGGGTTACTACTTCACACCCTTCAATAAATGATCATTGGTGATGAGTGGAATGTGACAACATCTTAAAATCAAATGATCTATCATTTTGATTTAGTTTTTCATGATTATTTGAATTACACAAGATCCTTAAATTGACAACTGGGTACTATCATATCAAATCTGATGTTACGATGTTGATCTAAAGTAAAAAAATTTAAATTTACCCACTTTCATGCTTCTATAGAACACCCAACACCAACTATTAGTATTATATCAGTCATGTAATTTCATAATTCATAAAATAAATTAAAATTCATATAATTCATACTGATGTCATTGATATGATCCTAAAACCATTTATAACACATCTATTAGAGTTTATATAGCTGATATATGGTAATACAATGATCAATATTAATTTTTAAATGTAAAAGGACTATATATATATATATATAACCGAAAGGGGTGAGGAGTTTATCCAGAGTGAATATTGATGGTCTGGTCGGAGAGAAAATCAATGCGGGAGGGGTCATTATGTAGAAAATACATGCAAAAAAATTAATAATAACACTAAAAATAAATACAGGTGGGAAAATATTGTCCATATTGAAAATCCACCCCTTTGACTAGGGGGGAACCTGTAACCAATCACCCTTAATCTTTGGGTACTTGTTTATTTTTTTATTTTTATTTTGGATAACCATTTAAGCGAGCGAATGAGGATCCATAAATCACATAAAAGGCTCTATCACCTATAATCATTCACCCCACTCAATTTTCATTGACCACCCTAACCTGTTTAGACCATAAGAGAATAGTTTTGGGCCAGACTTCCTCTGGGAGCCTATAAGAGGCCCAAAAATCCCAAAAAAAATCCCTAAAATTAATTTAAATAATTAGGAATTTATTTAACTTTTTAAGTTCATGGGATGTGTCTCAAGTGAATTAAGATTGTTTTGATTTAATTTTAATTCATTTAAATTCCCTCAATGTAGAATTTAGCATTTTTAATTTTATTTTGAAACTTTGTACATTTTAGATTGATCATAAGCTAAGACCAGGAAATGTATGTTTAGTGGTTATCATTTATTTATTTAAATATTACAATGTATAATTCCTATAACTGTGTGTCATATCTCTACCTTATTATATATATAAGGGTATGAATGTATACATGAGAGATTATTTATATCTATCTTTCATCCCCAATACCCCTCACCTACACATGAGTACTGTGTTATAATAAGGAGTATTAAGTAGAAATAATTGACACTGAGGCTTAGAAAAGGACCAAAAAAGAGTTTAATGCATTGGATAGGGTGATGATACAACTCAAGTCAGATAAGTCTCAAATAGTTTTCTATAGGGTCTCATTTGATCTATATTTCACTTGGATAGGGTGATGATACAACTCAAGTCAGATAAGTCTCAAAGAGTTTTCTCTAGGGTCTCAGTTGATCCATATTTCACTTGATGGATCAACTTTTAGAAACAAATCATGATCATGTCATTTAGTTTTTATCATTTATATAGTTAATTATTTTTTGTAAATTTATGGTTTATACATGATCACATAGAATAATAAACGTACATACATAGATACAATATATTAAATCATGATGAATGTTTTTTATTTATGAATGATTAAGGTTGTGAGGGAAATTACTTAGTAACTGTCATGATAAATATAATTGGACATCATTTATATAAAAAAATAAAAACTTAAAACATATTATCTTAATATTAATTAAAAAACATTACTATCACTTGAATTTGAAAGAAACCAAAAGTATGGGGTTATATTTATCCAAATTTGAGATAGCCTCTAACCATTAAACAATTATTATTAGAATTGAGGGTTGAATTAACCAATTTTTTCTTCTAGTAAATATAAATAGATAGCTTATTTTAAATTTAAAGGAAAATAATTGAATAAATCAAAGTTTAGGAATTTTAGGAGTTGGGAATCCACTTAATAGATCAAGGATTCATGATTCAATGTAGTTGTCTTGTTAAAATCCTACATTAAAACCATATAAGTAGCAGCATAGACATAACTTAGACTACGAGTAGATGTTTTAAGGATAATTTACAATAGAATATTTAAATGATCAAATACTCCTAATCTAATTATTTAGGGATACTTGGATTTGGTAAAATAGTAGGAGACATTTAAAGGCTAATAAATCAACATTTCCTATAATATTGGAAATCAAGAAAAGTACTAATATGATAAATTTATTTTTTGTAGTTCAAATGGAAATAAATACCACTAACTCATTACCACAGTGATAAATTCAGTATAAATAAAATATCCTAATCAATAATAACTTCTTGAAGTGATACATGTGATGTGAATAGTACTACACTGAGAAAGAAAATTGTATGTACTGGAATCTCAAATTCCTATTGAACCTATTCAGGGAGAAAAAAGGTGAAAAAATAATCTTACAAGAAACATATTGATAATACATCATATATAAAATGCATAATTCCATCATCCATTTCCAATTAATTACAAAAAATGAATAAAGATAAGGTTGCATATAAGATACTGACTCATATCTAGAAACTATACAGGAGAGAGCGAGGAAATATAGGTATGAGATATCTAGGATACTATTTATATGCAGTATAAGAGAAGGAAGTCAAGAAGAACCTAATGCGATTAAGATGATTGGGTATATTGATCAATTAGAGTCCCTATTTTTCAATATACACTCAAAACTTTCTAAAAATCCCATATTATTTTATCTACTGCCCAACTTCTTAACTATCACCATTAACTATAATATAAACAACATGAAGACGTCACTTATTGTTACATGGTATATGGTTTACAGAGAGGATATGGATGTTGAGAACACAAACTATTCAATCATTATAAAGAATAAGAAAAGGATGGGAAATACAATGTTTTCGATGCCTAAAGTAGATCCAAATTTACTAATGCACCATTCCTCTTAGAATCTAAAAATATAGAGGGAGGGAAATGACCAGGAAACCATCTAGTTTTCATTTGGAAATAAATAATACTGGAATAATAATTTTATAAAATGGATGATTAATCAATGTGATTATTCTATTATATATATATTTTACATTAAATTTAATCTAACTATTTCTATAAGTTGGGTATTGGATAAGCATGTGGCTCAAAAATTTGTATTTAAATATAGTAACCATGTATATTTAAGAAGATTTCAAAAGGTGAGGTGAATATCTAGGAAGAAAATATTACAAAACTAAAAACATTTGATATTGGATAATATCATCTTACTTTATCTAGTGGTTTAGTTTTAATATTAAATAATTATTATTATGTACCTTTAGTTACCAAAAAAATTATCTCTATGTCAAGTCTAGAAACTATAATATTTTAATTCAAGTTTAGAAATATATTTTTTTCTTTTATAAGGATGAAATCTATTATGGTATGGTACATATTAACAATAGATTATACATACTTTAAATTGAAAAACAAGTTTTGGAAATCAATGAAAAATACAGCAAGTAAGAATCATATCCTACCCATCTATAGAACTTTGGGACTGGTCATGTAAATAAAAAGGGTTTAAATAAACTATATCAATAATGGTATTTAGAATCTATTTATTAAAAACCCTTAGATGAATGTAACACTTTCTTGTAATGGAAAATTTCCAAAGTTACTTTCATTGGGAAAGGAGAAAGGGCTACAAAATTTTTATATTTGATTAATACCGATGTATGTGGTCTATTTCTAGTAGAGTCCATGTGTGTAATTTCTTACTCCATTAATTTTATAGATAAATTTAGTACATATAGATATATATACTTAATGATTTATAATTAAGATTTACTTAAAATCTTTAATGGATATTAAAATGAAGTATATAATCAACTCAGTAAGAAGATTAAGAAATTACACTTAGACCATGGTGGAGAATATCTTAACCAAGAATTCATTGATCACTTGAAGGAGGGTAGGATAGTCTCTCAAATCACTCCTACTTATATAACTCATCAGAATAGTGTAAATGAAAGGAGGAATCAAACCTTTCTTGACATGGTTATATCAATGATGATTCATGAAAATAAAAGTTTATCTTTTTGGGTATATGCACTATAGATAGTGGAATATACACTAAACTGAGTACCGATTGAAGTGATAGATGAGAATCTGTATGAATTGTGGCATGTAAATAAACTCATTCTATCACACATATGTGTTTGGGGATATGAATAATTATTTAATACAACACCTAATTTAAAACTAGAATCTATAAGCATGAAGTGAATCTTTATAGGATATCCTAAGAAAACTAAAGGATATTATCTATATAAACCTTTAGATATAAAAGTAATCTATAAATAAATTATATATTTATAGAAAGGTAATATATTTAAAATGTAAATATAAGGTAAAATATTTAATTCCATGAAGTTAAAGCTCTATATGAATAAGATTTGTTATGAGAAAAAAATCTACAAGAGATAGCGGGATAAGAAAAAGTTCCCAAGGAATAAGTATTTCATAGGTAAAAAAGATATGTTAGAGAACCAGAGAGATATGATTTTATCATCACTAACTTAGGTGAAACATTATTATTTGAGTATAATAAACATTTTAACTACAGGGAAACATTATATGACAAAGAAACTACTAAATATAATGAATCTATTAATTTTAAAATGGATTCCTTGTACTAAAATCATGTTTAGAGTTTGGTAGAATCACTATATCATGTAAAACTCACTGGGTGAAAATTGGTATTCAAGAAAAATTTATCCATGGATGGTAGAGTAAATACCTATAAAGAAATATTAGTTTCAAAGGATTTCAGAAAACATCAAGGTATTGACTACAATGAAACATTGTCACCAGTCTCAATGATAAAATGCATTATAATATTTCCTACAATAATATATTTATATGATTATGAGATTCAGAAAATGGATATAAAAACTACTTTGATAAATGGTATGTTAGTTAAATATTTATATATGAAATAACCAAAAGAGTTTTTAATGCCTAAGAATTTAAATAAAGTATGAAATATATAAAGATTCATTTATAGATTAAATTGGGAATCGTGGTTATGTAATGTTTATTTTGATTTGTCCATGAGAAAAATTGGTTTCATTAAAAATGAAATCAAACCATTTTTCTATAAGAATATTAATGTGATTTTCATAATATTCCTAGATTTATATGTTGATGATAAATTATTAATTAGAAATTAATTACAAGTCTTATAGTCAGTAAATACTTGGTCAAATGAATGCTTCTCCCTGAAAAACTTAACTAAAGTAGCCTATATTCTAGAGATCAATATCTATCAAGATATATTTAAAAGGTTTCTTAGACTAAGTCAAAGTAAATATATTGAAAAGGAACTCAAAATGAATAATATGTAATAATCCAAGAATGGATTGTTACTAATGTCACATGGAATTAATCTATCTAAGAAAATGTGTCCATAAATATAATAATAGATAAATAAAATGATTAGAGTTAGTTATGCTTCAATAGTGGGATCTATTATATGTGTCATGATATGTAATATGTTAGATGTTTCATATGCTTTAATCAAGATGGGTGGATATTAAGAAAATCTTAGAGAGTTTCACGAGACAAAAATAAAAACGATCCTATAGTACTTAAGATATATAAAGGATATGTTCCTGGTAAATGGAGGATATAAGGATCTAGTGGTGAGGGGATGCACTAATTATAGATTATATATAGATTATGATGATATTAAATCATAGTAATGGTATGTATTTTCCATTAACGATGGAGCAGTGAGCTGGAGATGCTCAAAGAACATGTGTTTTTTGATTCTACAACAGAATATGAATATATAGTGACTTTTAAAGCAATTAAGGAAGTACTTTGGAAATATATCTTTTTCTAAAATCTTATCACTGTACCTAGTTATGAAAACCCTAATATAGTATAATATGATAAAACTACAATAGTCCCACTTTCCAAAGAATCCAAGTCATATAAGATGATAAAGAATATAATTTTCAAGTTTCATCTCTTGAGGGACTTTACCCAAAGAGGAAAAGTGACATGAATCAACTAGAGTCACCCTTAAACTAAGAACCCATATCGGTTTATGACATGGCCTAGGGAATGTTACTAATCAAAATCGGTTGAAAACTAGTCTAGGGAATCAAAATATAAAAATTGACAATAATTTCACCTTCAAAATCCAATAACCACATAGCAGACTCCTCTTAGAAATTAAGCATGACCCATCTTTATATTGGATTCACAGGCACAAAATAAAAAATTACATTAAAATAATTAAACATAAAATAAGTTAAATTAAGCTAGAAAAAATTAACTAATAAATTATACCAACACACCAACTAAACAAAAAGTAATATATGAAATCACATATATAAGATAAATCAAAAGATAAATCTAGTTTGATAAGGATGATACATAACATCCCAAAATAAAATCCAAACCTAAAAAACTACTGATTACCTAAACATGATCTACGATCAGTAGACTAATCCTATTCCATCCATCCTTAGACCAACCCATATTCCATCTAATAAAGAGATCACAACTATGCACATGAAAGAAAACATAAGAGATGAATATATCGATTGGTGTGTGAAAGGTATGAGAGAAATAGATCCTAGTATGATTTCACTAAATATTTTCACAATTCCTTTCAAAATATAGTTAATTAATGTTAGTTTGAAAAATAAATAAAATATAAGTTTTCTTAAAGTAAAAACCCTAAAACAAAACTCATGTTATGAACTATTTTAATAATATTATATCTTATAAATCACCACTTTGAAAAATTTATATAGAATTTTTGAGTTTTTAAAAACAAATAAAATCCATTTTCAAACCCACCCTTTCTTAAAATATAAAAAATAGAAAAAACCCCTCCTTGTCTTTTTGAAAACATTCATTTAAAAATTCACCATTAAAACATTTCTAGAAAAATCAAATCAAATTATAATAATGGGAATTCAATACAACAAGGTATCATATAATTAAGAGAATAAATGAATGAAATGATATACCATGATTCCATACAAGACAAAAAAACTCTGGGATGCAATAAATTGTTATGTGGAAATCACCTATCCAATTTTATCAATAATACTAGGCATCAAAGGCATTAGATGAGGTCCTAAGGTGAGATAGTACTAGAAAAACTATAATAAGGGACCAAATTCTATCCTATCTATATACAATATAATCCATAAGCCACTTGACTTTCCTATAATGGACTTATTGGGGGCTCTCCCCTCTATCCCTAGTGTATCATAAAAATAGAGGGACTCTAGACCATGAATTCTCTAATATAGTGTAGCATAAATATATACCTCTATATTAGTGCCTAGGGTTCACATAAAAGTAATTAAATTTGAGGTTAGAAAATATTGAATCACAAGATCAACATATCAACCAACAATAATGAAATAAGTATGAATCTCATCTCATCTCCAAACCCTAGAAAGAAACAACCCATTTTAACATCATCCACATCACAATTTATAATAAAAAACATCCACCTCAGGGGCCACAATCCATATCAATTATAAAAAACAAATAGGATTAAGTGAGGATCTCACATTCAACATGAAATCTTCCATATAAGGTTCCAAATGATCCTTTACTAAAATGGACTCGAGATTCCAAGTCATTTATCACCATTTAAAATCCCATTTAAAAAAACCCTTTTAAAACCAAGCCATGGTAAACTACACACAAACTCATTTAAAAAATAAAGCTTATAATTTGAAACTATTTCAAATACCATACCATTTCTATATTTTGAAATAAATCCATGTAAACTATGACTTTTCTCTTTCCATGATAAAAAAATTCAAATGATTCAAAACATAAATTTAATTTAAATAAATATTTTTTTCAAACACTTTCAAAATATATTGGTATTCAAAACATTACTTTAGAATTTAGAAAAACAATGAAACACATTTGTTTTTGATTGATAGAAATACTTAAAACAATTTTAAATCCATTTGAATTAACATATATAGATTTATCATGATGAACCAGGAATTATAAAAAATCAAGCTTTCAATGACATGTTAATTAAAGGAGGTGTGAAAAAACACCAACCTCAATCAAGTGTAAATCAAGATACAATGGAACACCTTTGATAGAGAATATAAAATAAGAAAATAAAATCCCTAAAAAACCTAAATACCCAAATTATAACCACCCTAAAACCCTATTATTGGCCACACATACCCTAGGGTTCATGATAGAAAACCAAACCAAGAAAAATAATCAGTATATATAAAAGGGTATGGGAAGATCAAGAGGAAAAGGTAAGATTAACTAAATAATCCACTTGAAAGAAAGGTGTAGGAGCTTAAAAATAAAGAAGGAATGGGAGGGGAGATCCCTCATGTGTTCCTTATCCTTGTACAATTTAAATGAGGGATAAAGGGGGTCCAACCCATTTAATTCAAGGAGGGGAAAGAAAATAAAATTAAAAAATTTTAAAATTTGGACAAAATGCATGATTTCCACATGGTTAGGAAAACCATGTGCTAATCATATGAGTATGTCTAAATATGTTGTAGTTTTTTCACATATGGAAACACGGTTATCATTATCCAGGTGAGAACCATGTCCCTAACACTGAAACATTAAAAAATTTAAACTTAAGGAAATTCAAACCAAAACTCTAGGACAAGGATAAAGACTAATAAATGAATAATATAATAAGAAAAATAAAGGTTGAAGTGTGAAAATTCTCCCCAATATAACAATTTATAGCCCCAAAGAATAATTATTAAAAGGTAAAAGGTAATAGGATAATAAAATATCAACAACCATAAAGGTGGTGGGAGGGATAGGAAAATTATAAAAGACACTTACTAGTGAAAAAAATCCAACAAAAACTATTCCTAAATATTAACAAGAATACATCCTCAAATATAATTTAAGAAACAACATGGAAGGGAGAAACCACCGACACAATTTCCTAATTGAGAAAAAACATGGGATCCAACCCTGGGTCATAAAACTCAAAATATAGTGGTCTAGGAAATCAATCCAGAAACACCATTTTATGGAAAATCCATTTAGATCAAAACTAATATAAATATTATGCTCAAATTTAACAAAGAAACACTCTTCCTAGACATATGATCATGAACCCAAGATTATCCCTTTTTCAACCCATCAAGGACTATATCTATATACAATAGAAACATACACATCCTAAGAAAACAGAACTGAAACTACAAGGCATGCATAAAATAAAATTTCATCACCATCCATAAAAGAATGATATCATAAATCCTCAATACATATCAAATAAAATCCTAAAACAAACAGATTTCCAGAATGATACTACACTAGGAACTTTCTCCTTTGATGATTCAACTTACAAAATTTTAAAAATGGCCCAATTATAAACACCATATAAAATATCTTAGAGATTTCAATCATAAAGGTTTAGAATACCTGGGAGCTCCCCACTAGAATAAAATGAGAGTTCCATTCTTCTTTATAGAAACAGAACTCTGAGAAGGATAAACCTCACAAAACCTCCCTTCTAACTTGAGATGATATAACATCTTATTCTTACCAAAAGAAACATATTTAATCATAAAAACTAAAGGAAACTCAATTCCCATAATAGGTTTATCGACTTGATCATATTATACTAACAAGTCCCTTGAAATGATTTCCTCATAATTCATTAGAATATATTCAAATACAATAGCTCTAAGGTATGATGAAAGGTTTATTTTTAAGAAAATATCCTTTATAGAGTCATTATTGACTATCTAAGGTTAAAATAATACCATCTATGAGAAACAATATGCATACCCCTTCATAGACTACTCACCCTAATGAAGGCTCATGAAATTAATGGCCTTATCCACTCGAAAGGATAGTTACATTTAATAAATTACATATTTAAAACTTAAAAATAAATTCCCTTAATCTACTAAAAAGTAACTATAGACTCCCACAAAAAATGAATGGGTCCTTTTAATAAAGAAACAATGACATTTACTCTTGAGGATTTAGGTGTTTCTATAGAATAAAACATCTCCTTAGTTTCCACTATCAACTAAATCACTTCAAGATAACCTTGATAACTATAGAAGTAAGGTGGTCAATGATTCAATAATACTTGGATGAAGACTAAGTATAGGAAGGATTCTTACTCCATTACTCTATCTTGAGTCTGGATTAAGTCAACAAGATGGAAAAATAATCCTAAGAGATAAGAGGAATAACCCTAAATATCATCCTAATAAATATACTCTCCACTCTTCTTTGAATACTCTATTATAGGCATACAATAAATAATATAGAACATAAAATCAATTGGTTTATATTTTGTATACCAAAACACACTTCATCACCATAAACCAAAAAAAATTAAAAACACAACTCACCCAAGAAAACACATACAAAAACCCATTTTGAACCACTTATGCATTTTAAAAACAATTCACTACTTTAAACCACTTTTTCTTATTTTTAAAACATCATAATCATTCCAAAAATAAGCAGCATGCTTGAATTTATTAGGATTACCTATTTATTTAAAAATACTATTATGTTATCATGTTTAAACCATTTTATTTTGGAGTAAAACTACAAGAAAATATCATTTTATAAAAAACCTACAATATCCAGTTTAAGAACAAAAAGTTTTCATAAAACCCTATTTTGAATAATTTTTTTATAAAATTATTTCTTACAATTTTTTTTTTCTAAAATAAAATTCAACCATTTAAAAAAAATGAGGATGGAAAAATAAGATACTAACATCAATCTAAATCACACCCACATGCACCAATTCCCTAACAAAATTCCCTTCACTGACCCCACACCATTGAAAAATACCATTGGGGTCAATTTTGAAAAGTAAGGGAGGTGAAACAAGTAAGACATGGGAAGAATAGATCTATTCATAGTTTGGATACATGGGCTAGCTATCCGTATGCCAACCGTATTATATCATCTGAGTTGGTTTTCAAACCCAAAAGTACAAGCTCTGCATTATTTTCTATATTGTGCGAGCTGACCATTGAGCTTTGTTTATTTCTCCATTTCCACTCCAAAACTCAAAAAGACCCATGAAATCACTGATAAAATCATTGGGGATTAAAATATCATCATTTTAAATCAAAATACATCATAATAATCAATTAAGGAACTCAAATTTTAATACTAAAGTCCTAAATATCCTTAATAACCAAAGTTTCAATATGAAAGCTGGTGATTAGGCACCTACTTTTAATATAGCTCTTGATTTATAAAAATACTAAAGGCTAAGAACACTTATTAGTAGATCTATGATTGAGTAGGGTGATAAAAATAAAGGTGCACCTTATTGATATTTTTTGTAACATTTATTCATTTAAGTATTAATTTTATAGGGTTGTTATACTCTCCTCTCTTTAAATAACAAATCCCTCATCATGGACCCCAAAACTCAAACCCAGATGGTGCCACTTCACATAAGAATAAGTATTGGATTTTATACCATTTTTTCACACACCAATAAGGGTCACCAATGAACCATGAACCTATGTAATTCCTCAATAAGGCCTTAATAGAATTACCAATCATCCTAGTTTGAAAATTATTTCTATGGCATCAAAACATAATAATTTGGGAAATATTTTACACTTATAATCCAATAATCACATAGAATAATCCACCCAAAAATTCAGTCTGAAATATTCATATGTTAGATTCTCATGCAAAAAACTAATAATTCCATTAAAAAATGAAACACCAAAACATAGTAAACATAATAGGGAAAAAATAACTCATAAACCCCATCAACACACCAACTAAATATAAAGAAATATCCTAGATCACATATAATATATGAATTAAAAGATAAGTGTGGGCTGAAAAGGTTGATATATAACATCCAAAAATATAATTAAAATCTAAACAACTATCAATCATCTCTATGTTACTCATGGTCACTCAGCACATCCTAAACCATCCATCCTTAGACTAGCCTACATACCATCTAGGGAAGAGATCACAATTGGGAACTTGAAACAAAACATAAGACTTGCATACACCGATTAGTGCATGTATAATGTGATTAAAACCAAACCCAGAAGGATTTACTAAAAGATTTTTCATAGTTATTTTTAAAATATAGTTAATTAATTTTAGTTTAAAAAATAAATAAATGACAGTTCTTATCATAGTGAACAACTCGAAACAAACCTCATGTCATGAAACATTTTAAAGATATTAACACTTACAAATAAATAATTTGAAAACATTATAAATAACATTTAATTTTTTTAAAACAAAGAAAAATACTTTCTCAAAACCACCCTTTCTTAAATAACTAAACATCGAATAGAACACCTCATTGTCTTTAAAAAAAACTCCTTTCTAATTTCATCTTTAAAAATTTAAAGAAAATTTAAATTAAATTTTAAGAATAAAAGTGAAATACATTAAAACACCATATCATTAATGGAATAAAGGAAAGAAATGATATACCATGGTTCCAAATGAGCCAAAATAACTAGGGGATGTAATAAAGTAAGTGGTGAAAATCCAATATCTAATGATATTAATAATACTATGTATCTAGGCAGCACACTAGGTCTTATGGTGAGATGGTCCTATATAGACTATAAAATGGGACCAACTCCCAAACTAGACTAGGTCTAATATAATACACAATCCACCTTAATAGACACACTGACTTCATTATGGTCACCCTCCTCTATCCCTCGTGTATCACAAAACTAGAGAGACACTAGCGTATATGTACTCTAAACAAGTGTAGCATAAATTTAAACCTCTCTCTTGGTTCCTAGGGTTCCTATGAAAGTTATCAAAGTATAAGTGAGTAAAAAATGAATCATAAGACTAAAATATCAATCAATAATAATAGTATAACCATTAATCTCATATAACCTCAAAGACCCTCATAATAAAAAACCCCTTTTAACATAATCAATATCACAATTTATAATAAACAACATCCTTTTCCAGGGACACAATACATATCGAGTATAAAAAAACAAAGGGGCACAACTCAGGGTCTCATAATTTAATATCAAAACTTCCTTACAATTCACCAAAAAGATCCTTTAAAAAATGAAATCATGATGACAAGTAATTTATAATCATTCAAAATTCCACTTTAAACACCCCTTTAAAACAAATCCATGGGAAACTACACACAAAACCATTTAAAACAAAATTTCACTTCAGTTGAAACAATTTCCAAAACCCAACCATTCCACTCTTTTCAAATAAATCCATAAAAACCCTGACTTTACTCTTTTTCAGGACCAAAAAAAAGGTAAAATGCTTCAAAAAATCAATTACATTTAAATAAATACTTTTAAATAATTTTCAAAAACACTTTTAAATTGAAAAATATATTTAGAACTAAAAAATAAATAAAACACCTTTTTTCCAAGTGGGGAAAACACTTAAAACACTATAAAATCCATTTTAATTATCACATATATATTTAATCTAACGAACTAGTAATTTTAAATCATCAATAATTGAATGAAATTACTATTAAAGGAAGTATTCAAAAACACCTACCTCAATAAATTAGAAATAAAGACTCAATGAACCGCCTTCAATGGACAAGCTCAACCAATAAAAGAGAATCCCTACACAATCCCCAAATGGAAAAAACCCCTAAATTAGAACTACTCTAAAACTTTATTATCGACTACACATACCCTAGGGTTCATGGGAGGAAACCAAACCAAAATAAAATGGGTTTATGGAAGATGAGAGGGTAAGAACAAGAGGAAAAGTGAGGTTTAACTCAACAATCCACTTTAAATAAAGGTGATGGAGCTCAAAATCAAGGGGGGGATATCTCTAATGCATGCCATCCTTATCCAATAAAAATGAAGGAGAAAAGGGGGTCCAACCCTTTTAATTTCAGGATGAAAAAATTTAAAATTTAGAAATTTTAAAAACTAAAAAGGTCACACTATTCTTGCACTATTAGGAAAACCGTGTGTCAACCTTGAGAGGATGTTTAAAATATGCTTCATGTTTTTCACGAGTAGATAACATGGTTTGAACTAAACATGAACCTAGAACTGGAACCTAAATATATATATAAAAAGGTAAATTCAGCCCAAAACTCCCAAATAGTGATAAAGACCAATAAATGAATAGAATTATAGGGAAAATAAAGGTTGGGGTGTGATAATTCTCTCCACCATAACAAATTATACCCCTATAAATTCATTAGAAAATGGTGAAAAGTAATGTAGAAATAAAACTCAAACACCCAAAAAGGTGTTGGGAGGTATGGTGAAACTATAAATGACCTTAAGTAGAGGGGAAATTCCAACCAAAACTATTCCTCAAAATTGACATAATACATCATCAAATATCATTCAACATCTCTAAGTTAAATTTAACCCATAATCAAGAGATACAAATATTAGAGGATATAAAAAACTACTAGGGATCCCACCATTTATACAATATTTATAATTATTGATCAAGGAGATACACACACTCAAGAAGACACATCACTAAGAAAACAACCTTCCAGAAAAACACCCAACAACTAATTAAGGAAAAAGCTTAGAATTTCCAAAATAGAACACAACCCATGAGAAAACTCAATGTACAAAACATAAAAACCATAAATACTTATCAAAAAAAATTGAAATGGATAAATCATCTAAAAAATTAACTAATAAATAAACAACATTGGCCCCAACCTTGGGTTATAACACTCAAAATAGGGTAGTCTAAGAAATCAACCCCAGAACACTATCTCATGGAGAAACCATCGAGATCGAAACCAACACCAATCATGTGATCAACTATAATAAATAAATACTTATCCTAGACAACCAAGCATAGAAACAATGGTATCTCATTTTCAAACCATCAAGGAATTTATCTCAATACAATATAATCATATGAATTACAAGAAATCAAAACCCAAAAAAATGGTTAACCATTATGAGACTACACTTGAGACTTACTCTTCTGATGATACAACTTATAAAACATCTGAATATAGCAAAATTATCCACAATAAAGACAATCTCTTAGTGATTTTGAAAAATAATTATTATAATTCACATCATCTCCACACTTAAAGCACATGAGATGTCTCTTTTTATTTATAAAAAACCCCTTTGAGATAAATGTACCTCACCAACTTTTCCTTCCAACTCATGATCATCTAACCTATACTTCTCACCGAATGAAATATCTTCACTCATAAAAATATAATTCCATATAATGATCATCATAGGTTTCCCTAATAGATTGGATTCCACTAATAAGGACCTTATAATGATTTCATTATAATATTTTAGGCCTTATTCAAATACAATTAATCCAAGGTTTGGGCAAAGGAATCTTTCAAAAAAACAATTCTTTAAAGTTTTATCATTGACTAGATTAGGAGAAAATAATAATAGATTTGAAAATAATTTGAATAATTATTCTTCGACCGATCACCCTGATAAAGTATTACTTACTCAATTTGCTTCTCTACTTGTAACATCTGATCTTGAGGTATGTTCTATTTTGAGATTTGGAATGTTTTCTTCTGGGTTTAGGAAGATTTAAGAGCAGATTAGTGGATTATAAGGGTGTTTTGTATTTTATATGTTTGAAGAAGGATGGTCCATAGTGTAGACCAATTCATTTTTCCCATGGGTTGTACTTGTGCACATAGGCAGAGCCTCCATGCCCATATTATGGCATGGTTCAGTGTGTGGATCACTGGTGGTCTCCCTGTGTGCTACGACCAACTAGCCCCACCATGGGCATGGAGGAGGTCATGAATAGACCAAAATGACCAAGGTATCAAGGATAGGGTGTTTTGAGGTGAGAGTGTTGAGTAGTATGTGAGGTTATACTGAGATCACCATGGGTGTGGTGAGTAGCCACCACACCATGGTGTTGTATGTTTCAGAATTTCAAATGGTCGATTTAGCTTCCTATTTTTAAGGGAGGAGTTGCATTCATGGAAACTCAAGGGATATTATGAGGGGTTTTTTAGTTTTTATTTTAATTTTACCCTTTATTTAATCCTTCATTTATTCATTTATATCCTAGGGTTTTAAATCTATTTATTTTAGAAAGATATTTGGGTGTCTGTTCTGCTTTTGGGATACTTCCTTAGGTGATCTAGTTCCCCTTTCTTTAGATTATTGAAGGATATATTCCTTAAATCCATGAATATTTATATATATATATGATATATATATATATATGAGTCATATGTTTTTTCATGAAAATTTAGATTTTTCATGCATTATGGGTATATCATTTATACTGTTTTTAAAAACAGTTATTGTTTGGAAATTTGATCAACCACACAAATATCAATTAATGAAGTGTTTCATATGATGAAATATTTGGAATTTGAATTTATGTACATGATATATATACTAGAAAACAAATTAACTCATTCATTGGAACACATTATTTAATTCATTAACTTTTTAGGACCTTCCTCAAAGTATTTATAAATACGGCTTCCATATAATCAAAGAGTGTGAATTATTCTTATGCTTGGATGAAGCTTCATGGATCCCAAAGATCTATTTTATATTCCTACTTTATTTATGAGGTAATTTCGTACCATGGAATTTTGTTTAATCTTATCCATATGATGGATTATAAAAATTGGCCCGTGGATATCTTGAGAGGTGGGATGTTTATGTTCAACACTCTAGTGATCTTTATAATGTGTATTTGAAGGTGTTCAAAAGTGATAAAGGTTATGTAGATGATCTTCAAGGTAAGGTACACAAGTTTAAAATATTTCTTAATTTCTATATTTTTGTTTCATGTTTCATATTATCTTTCACAAAGATCCTCGATAAAAGGGTTTTAATTACTTCCACTACTTCTGATAAATGTTAATAGACTCTAACAAAACCCTTTAGTGGTATAAAAGGATCCTTGTTTGAGATCTATAAAATCTTCATTAAAATGAAGAATATAATAAAAAAATAGATAATAACCATGTTTCTAGAAATTTTATTCCATTTAAAGGGTGTAACCTTACATATCTATGCTACATGAAGGAAGCCAAGCCCTTAAACTTATGCAATTAAGATGCGTAAGGGTAACCATGTCTTTACCCTTACACAGAGTGGTCTGCGCAAGGATCATAAAACATTACCATTATATAAATCGGTTTATGTAAGGGTCACATGAAATTTACCTTAGGAAATTTATCAAATTCAAGCCTTACCTTTACATGAAGGGTTCTTGTAAAGGTAGTTTATATATTTACCCTTATGCAAATGGTTTGTATAAAGGTATTATATAAGGGTAATTGGGTTTTTCCTAAATCCAAATAAAGGTAAAAAATTATGTACCCTTACAAAGTGGATATTACATAAAGGTAATGGTGGGTTTTAAAGGATCTTATAAAGGTAATTGTTCACTTACCCTTACGAAAGTTGAAATATTGTAAAGGCAACCAATATAGTACCCTTACGCAGTGGTGCCAGAAGGCCATGTAAAGGTAAAACTTAGTGTAACCTTACATAATACCAATTAAATATATGTAAGAACTAACATAACTTTACACAGTGACTCCAAATATGGTTTACCCTTTCTCAAGGTGTCTGCATAAGGGTAGGAAAGCTTACTTTTATATAGGAATGGATTCTTGTGTAAGGGTAAATAGAAATTTTATTAAAAACCATTTAACATATTAAATGGTTTTATTGATTTATAAAATATTTATAAGTTATCATGAAAGGTATTTTAAGATATTTTAATTTATAAAATGTTTTTAAATTAATTAATTATATATTTTTTATAATTAATTAAATGTTTATGAAATATTTTATTCATAAATATTATTTTTTAATATTTAAATACCTTTTAACAAATTATATGGAAATTATTATGATATAAAAATAAAAGTGTTTATTTAGAAATCATAATAAATAATTTATAAAGGTTTATAAATTATGAAATAAGGATAAAATATAAAATTTTTATATTTAAATTGTGAAATTTTCATAATTAATTATTTTGAATTGTTCAAAATAAAAGCGGGCCTTATTTGACAATTATTTAAGCCACATAATTTTTTTAACGATTGATATGTTCAAGGTTTAAATAATGAATAATTATATGATATTTAAATCATGTAAAATGCTAACATAATAAAAATTGAGTTATAAATTGTCTATAATTCATATAATATCTTGAAATGCCATATAATGATTAATATGAAAGAGTTCATATTTGAATGAAAATAAAATGTTTAAATTTATAATTATATAATTTCTATAATGATAAAGATGAAAATTATAAAAGGGTTTGTAAGTATATTTTATTTATGAATTGTTCACAAATATTTATCAGAGGTTTAAATATCTAAATTGTTCATTTATTTAAAGGTTATTACCTATTATATTCATGTTTTGTAATTTTTTTAAAGAAATGTGAATATTATGTATGGTTTAGTTTAAATATAAAAACACTTCTAGATAGATCCTTTCATTACATGTTATGGTTGAATCCATAATAAATTTATCTTTTCATATACCTTGAACTCAATTTTTAATTAAAGTTATTAGATTGAATTTAGTTATTGAATATATTTTGTTCATATTAGGTGTTAGAGTTATTATGAATTGAATTATCTCTTGTGTAAAGTATCCACATGTAGAGGGACTTGGGGTTGGACTACCTACTAACCCTAGAGGACTATGTCATATCTTAGAAGGTGAATGGGGTTAACTATCTATTTCTCCAGGCTTACTCATTTATTGATTTTCAATTTCATATAATTATAAACCTTTACATGAAGTTTTCATGTACCTTATCCATATGATTCATATAAATATGTATGAATATGTTTTATTTATAATTTTGGGTGAGTAACACAAACTATGGGTTTTGTAAAGAGCTACATATCAATATGGTTTGAACATATAGGTTTGGTGGAGTGAATAATATTCAAAAGTAAATTACTATAAGCATACATATATAAATGGAATAACATGAGATAAAATTTTGAGATTAAGATCTCTTTCAAATACTGTGTGTGAGATTCCTTCTAAAGAGTCACTTTTCAAGAACTCAATCATCCAACCGGGTATCTCATGCCAAAGTTGGGTTCCCCTGTATTATCTTTTATAAGGAAATCAAGGATAGGTGACACTAAAACATCCTTGGTTAGGTCATTACAAAGTTGGATGCCCTTTGATTGTCCTTTTTATTATGTTTTTGTCACTTGTTTTGGGTTACACTAGTTTTAAGACCCTATAAGATTAGTTTACTAGAGGAATAGAGTTATGTTTATCTATATTATGGATTGGAAAAAGTGTTTTCCAATTGACTATATAGGAGTCATATATGATATGATTGGAATGACACCCTACCTAAATAATTAAGTTGTGAGAGAAACACCAAAGAGGAATCATTTATCATTTAAATATGGATATTATCCCTCTAATAGATATTATGCATTTTTAAAATGGGTCATCATTTTAATGAAATCATATTTAATAAAATTCCTTATTAATTGGTTATAAAAAATGATATTAATATAATAAAATATTCTATTATAGATAATATCATTATCATAATCAGAATAAAGATATATATTTTTAATTAATCCTTGAAAAGGAGAAACTTAATGTAAGTATCTCTTAAAACTAGTAATTTAAGAAAGGTTATTGAGAAAGATTAGTGATTTAAGAAAAGTTATTAAGGAAAGTCCAATGTGTTAGAATAATTCCTTCCTCAGTAACCAAGCATTGAAGTTCTTGAAAAAGTTAATCTAGATTCTTATGGAACCATAGAGTGATTTATTCAAGGATTCAATGATATTAAATAAAAAAAGGATTGTTATGGTTAGGTAATTTATACTATTTTCATCTATGGAAATGTTCAGACAATATGATTGAATTCATGAAATGTTTACATGATATTCTCAACGTATTGATGAACTTGGAATATGATGTCTAGATTATGGTATTGTATATCCAGTAAAAGTGGGTAAAATTTCAAACCAAAAAAATAAAAATTAGTTTAAAAGTTAAACAATGTTTTTTCAAGAATATAATCATGGTCATTGAAACCTAGGGTTTTTAGGAAGGATTAATAATAATTATATATGATGGGATTATCCAAAATACTTGAAGGAGTTTTTAAAAATCCATGGATTGTCCATGTCAGGTATGGATGTTATAGAAATTAATTCTTCAATTTTGAAAGTCATGTGTTATAAAATGTATATTTTACAATGTTTTTTTAAATATATAGGAGTTCAAGATAAAAGGATGAATTAATCATTCATGTAGTTTATATTCATGAGATGTAGTAAATAGTTATTACATCGAGGATTTTAATATCACAAATTTTATTAAGTTCAAATGAATCTAAATATAATATTTTTATATTCATATCAATTTTATTATGAGATAATAAAATTTGTTAGATTATAAAGAGTTGTTATGAAAAAAACATGATTGATTAACTCTATACATATTGTTTATGATTCATTAATTTTTATAATTTTTTTTTGATAAAAATATTTGAATAAAAGTTTTTATCCAAGATAAAATGTTTATCAGGGATAAAATGTTTATCCGTATGTTTATTGAAATATGAAGGAATGGGTTCTTGATACCCATCAGTGATATATTTTAATAAATATTATTTTCTAAAAATAAAGGTTCCAAACACATAGAAAACTATATATGATATGGAAACTATAGTTTATTTGTTTAATGTTCCTATTGAAAGGAAATAAATGTTATTTCCCAACACAAAAGAGTTTTTGTTTCTTAGAAAGATATTTTAAAAAGAATATAATGTATAAGAGTCTAGTGGGATTATGTTTAGACTTAAATAACTTCAAAGTTAACAAATAAATAATTTCACTAATCTAAGTTAAAATTCAAATTAACTTAATATCCTAAAAGTGTTTAGGAGGACAAAGAAACAATAATGTAGGTAGTAGCATTATTTCAAGGAAAAAGTTTTATAGAATAGGGTTCCGTGTATAATGATGATGAACTTATAAAGCGTTCTAAGTAGACAATATATGTTGACATCATAACATTTAATTTTGTGAAGTTAAAAGGTTTGAATATGTTCAAGAAGTTGGGAAGTTTGGACGATTCCTAAGTATCACTATTATTCAAACTAGATTACTTTATAGATGTTTCTCAATAAAGAGTATAGTGGGAGGGTTTTATAATATGGTCACATAGATATTTGACATGGATTAAATATGATGTAATGTGTTGAAAAAACTTAGAAAGTATAGCAAAAATAAGGATAATCTAGCAGTTTATCACATATAATATGATAAACTAGTGATTATGTTGGTTTTGTTAAATATTAATAAAGAGTTTAAGAATACTAAAATGTATCATATTAAAGTAAAACTCTATTTTATCATTTTTTTTGTTGCTTATATAAATGTATTTGTAGATATATATTTCCTAAAGTATAATGATAATTGAATTCTCAAATTATTACTATGATTTTATCCCCAATCAATGTTCATTATTGAGTATTATAGGTTATGATGAAATGTTAAAGTTATAATGAGTATGATTCTAGTATAGAGATATAGAATATTATAATGAGGCACAAGATAAATAATAAGATGTTTTTTGTGTGCACTTGATGCCCCACTAAGTATACCACATGGAGTGTCATACAGATTAATTTGGTAATACTAGGGGTTCATGTCTAATGACCCAAGTTTGACGTACAAGGAAATTACATTTATTTTATGGAATAAATAATACATTACACAAGTAGACACCCGAATACCATATTATTTTAGTGTCTTTGGAAACTTAAAACACATTCTTCTATCTTGGTGAAAGATCTTCAACATCTCCCATAAAGATCTTCCCCATTAGTTTTCCTACCTAAAACATTTCTTTATATTTTGGGAAAAATAAAACATAAAAAAGGGTGAGATTGAATTATCAGTAAGGGTAAACATGAAGAACATAAAACAAAAAATAAACATAAGAATTTAAAAAATTAAACATAAATTTTGAATATCAAAATTGCGAGTCATGAAATAAATCTTGGCAGTACGTAAGACATAGATCATAATGAAACATTAACCATGATAAAATTGCATTGGCATAAAAAATGGAATTGTGGAAAATAAATAATCAAATAATATTATTTCTATAATAGCCAAGACATTTCTTCCAAGACTATCATAGTGGGAAAAGTCCATTAATGAACCGGGTTTACTTGCTATTCCGACCATGTATTACTGAACCATATTTACTTGTCATTCCAGCCCTATATTACTGAACCAGCTTTACTTTCCATTTCAGTATTGTCTATCTCATGAGATATAAATATTTACCCAATTAATTGGAGGGGGATATAGGTCCCACCTATCTCATAAGAAAATAATTCTTACATGTTCCACAAAAACATAAATCATTCATCATAGCGTAACCTAAGAAATAAAATGGGTTTCTTAAACATCATTCTATCATAACATAATTCATATAAAATATCATTAGATCATTAACACAATCAAATAATAGTAATAATAGGGATAAAAACATAACCCTATTTAAATAGTGTCATCTTAGATGGAAAATAGTTTTGATAAAACACTTGTACTTAATTATAGAGGAAAATATCATTTCTTCTTCAAAAATGGTTTCTTTTCTCAAATTGTAGTACAATTTTAAAAGAAAAGAATTTAGTTGAAAATAAAATTGAAATCCTGTAGATAATTCTTCATGGAAATAAGGAATTAAGAAGATGTAAAAATCCATTAATACTGTATAAGTTAAAAAAACATTCTCTTTGTACTTTTTCTGAAAATGTCAAAAAGTAACTCGTATGGTAAATGAAAGAAAGATTCATTCCAAACCATGTAGTAAAAGTCAAAAATGGGTAAAAATGAATTAAAAATAAAATAAAATAAGAATAGTAAAAATTTTATGAATTTTTTTTATAAAACATGGACATGGATGATAAATATATCCCCAATAAATACTTACATATAAACAATCTTAGATAAAAATGAGATTACAAAATTATCTCTTAACTTAAGTACAATTTCTTCTATATGTGTCTGAAACTCCTATATATTGGCTTCAAACATATTATTAACTTGTAAAATAACCCTAATAATATCTACGATATCATATATAATTTATTTATGACTTTATATTACCTCTTTATTTATCAATTCCATGTTAAAGAAACATTTTGGGTAATAATCGTTTTATTTATCGTATGTGTTTTAGCTTGTTATTCTTGATCTTATTACTTAGATAATTATTTAATTACTTCCAGAATGTAAAATATGATTTATATATCATAAATATTCAGTATATAAATATATATAAGATATAGTTAAATGAAATGTAATACACTGTTCATGGAGATGGTAGGTCGTACGTACGCATGAACGCTGTTTCCGTTTCCTTATTGAATTGAATGAAAGCAAGTAAATGATATATATATATACACACAAAAAAATACCCTAGAATTATTATGTTATATATTTAATTATTATTTATTATATATACTTTATAATCATTCTTGAATGGTTAACGTGGAGAATAAATCTCATCGCGTCGTGGAGACGGTAGGTCATACGTACGCACGAGCGATGATATCATTCACTTAAGGGTTAAATGGTATGGAATTGAATGATATATTAATTATAAAGAAAAATTATCATGTTATATTCATTATTTACATCCATTATACTCATCATTATACTCATCCAAATTAAGTATTGTTGAATAACAAATTACACCACAACGTGATGACGGTAAGGCGTACGCACGCACACATGGTGATATTTTTATTCGTAGTATGGATAAAAGGAGGTATAATATTGTCCCATAATTATAATAACATATAATAATTTATAAGATACTGGATTTATTAATTTATTATGGGAACAACATAAGAATAGGAAGTATAAAAATAAAATAATTTTGAAAGAGGTGATAAAACAATTACCTCCTTTTTGAGTATCTCCTTTTAATTTGGACAAAAGGTCTCCATAGGATGGATTTATTCCCAAAGTGTGGACTATATAATTAAGTTATGATTTTTTTTGAGGAAATGGGTAGGTTTTTTCTGAGAAAAAGTGCTTTAGAGGTGTGATTAAAATAGAAGGAGAAGTTCCCTTTTATAGGAGAGGTGATGGGTACTTTAGGAAAGTCTTTAAATATTAATTTATTATAAATTTATTTTCTATTTATAATGTTCCCAAACTCATTTATTTCAAAAATAATATGAGTATGGTTTGAAATACTCTAAAAAAATTGATATTATAAAATTTTAGGTCGATAATTAACCATATCTTTTATCTTTAAGCCTTAGTTAAAAACATTAACTCTTACCAAGTCTTCTTGTATTTTCATAATATATGGTTACTATTGTTGCTATAAAATTCCAAGAGAACATAAAGTGGATAATTAATGATATTTTTGACATTATTTAAGTCACTTGGACAAATATTATATCTTTAGGACTATTATATCATTTAATAAAATAGAATTTGTTTTAAAAACTCATTTATGTCAATTTTGACACTATTTAGTAATTGATTTTTGTTAGTCATAACAAATTGATTCATTCTAAAAAAGTCATTAAATCATCCCTAATATGCCAATTTCATCCAGAAAATTCTTGGATGACATCAAAACTTTCAAATTAAATTTATTTTAATATTTATAATATCATTTATTTGAATATTTCATTAATAAAGTAATCACTACATCATCATTGGGTCATAAATAAATTTATTTATTTAATGTCTAAAAATTATAAATAAAATATCACAATGTAGTATTTTTTTATATTTTTAATTATTATTTATAGTCAAAGATATCAATTATATAACCCCACCTTAAAATTGTTTTAGTAAAAAGATAGATGTTTATGTTATATTTCCCTTTACTTTAAATTAATTATTATAACAAGTCATTTTCACACCCAAGTGGTTATCAAATGCCAAAATTTTGTCCTAGGGATTTTTTTGGTCTCCCATGATTCATAAAATAGGATTAGGACATGTGTTAGGGTAGTTTTATTTTATTATAATATTGTTTTTACCCTTATTTACCTGATTTACCCTTTAACCATGATAAATAAAAATAATCACTGAAATTACTATTCATAATGTCCAAAAATAAAAGGGAACTATTTAAATAATTTGGAAATTATGATTCCAAATATGGAATCTATTTTTATAAATTCAAAATATATAATTGAAAAAAATTAATTTAAAATTAATTCCTGTTGTTAAAACCAGAAAGCGAGTTTTTAAGAAGTAAAAACTATCAAAAAATTTACATGTGTTTATGTCCAATTTTAATGTGCAATTTCTTCCAATGAAAAAAATTGTATTAAATGATAAAAAAAAATCTAATTAAACTTTAAAACAAATTTAAAATATAATATAACTATATAAATAAATTAGATGAAAATACAGTTTTGAATTAAAATGCAGTATTTTCACTATTCATTAAAATATGAATTTTATCAAAAAAATACCAAAAATTCAACCAAAGTAAATATTGATGTCCCAATTAAAAATAATAAGTTTATTTTGTCAAATATAATATATAAAAGTGTTAAAAACTTGATTTAAAATGGGTACACCATCAAAAGGTGGCAAAACTATATTTTTTGAAAAATACTTCCTTTATCTGAAAAATTGAATTTGTTTTTATATCATGTATAGAAAATACATAATATGAGTATTAATTTCATATAAAATTCAAAATATGGTTTATAATATTCATAATGGATAGTTTATATCTCATTAAATAATAATATTTTAATAATATATCATTGTTTAGTGAAACATGGTATTACATACAATGAAAGATATTGAGGAAGGTCACTCTTGCATGTAACATAAGCCAAGTCAGTGTTGCATGTAGTGAAATATGCCTTTGGTGTTTCGTATTACATAATCTAAACATAGTTCTTTAATACATTGAACAAAACCTATACCCAGTATTGCGTGTATCAGATGCCAACTTAGTGTTACGTGTAACATACAGCAAGTCAGTTTAGTGTGAAAGGAATGTTTGACTTAGTGCATTACAATATATAAATGAAAATTTTAATTTATTCAAAAAAATGGTCCATAAAAACTCTAGGTGCTACATTATACCCTCCTTAAAATTAATTTCGCCCTCTAAATTCATCAGAGGTTATAAAAGTTTTACTACTTGAAAGTTTCTTTCATGGAAACCTACATCGTAAAAAGGAATACTAAAACTTTATTTTAAAAAGGAAATTTAGAAACATAACGGTTACCCAAAGTAACTCATCACTCGATTTCCATGTAGAAAAACATATGTGGGAAGTGAAAACATGGATATGGAAGAGAAATCTAACCATCAAGTTTTTATGGATTGTGATAGAGAAAAATGTTTAGAGAAAGTTAAAAACTAGAAAGCCATAAATCTATGATGATTTAAGGGACCATCAAATTCATCAGATAAGAGGGTACTAAGATAAAATTTTTGGTTTTCAAGATACTTTCCCTAAAGTTGTAGAACATGATAATAAATACTTACTTGATTTCAGTACAATCTCACTATTGGTATTTCCTTGATTAATTTACACATCATCTCTAATTCAAAGAAATGAAGTTGAATTTTTCATTATTGAAGTGTTAGTAGATCATGCGATCCATAAATAGAATGATAGTTCATTCCATATATCTCAACAAAAAGGTTATCATAGGTAATAAAATATGCATAAGTCCACCTATAGTGAGATAATACATAAATCTAAAAAAATTCAATTGAAATATAAATTATACTATCTATAAATAGATAACATTACAATCCTTCCAAAAAACTAAAAATATAAAACTTTTGAAAGAGGTGATCTAAATCGACTTAACATTTATCTCTCATATCTCATAAGGTGGTTCTTGGTTCCCACATTCCAAACATGTGAATACCTTAATCATATATTCTCTTGAAACATGATAATAACATGAATTATTTTAGAACCTTAGTAAAACATGCATTCTATCAAAATTAACTCTTTCCACATGCAAAAAATAACAAAAATTCTATATACACAAACCAAGATATCACTTTTTCCTTATATCATTCATGAGGTCATTAATACTATCAAACATCTCATTACCAACTTATCCCATCATTATACACATATCATACATTTTCCATAAATATCTGAATAAATTTTAATGGTTACTAGTATCATTCAACATATACTTTAAAATACTTAAGGACAAAGAACAGTGTAAAAATCCTTAGATTTTTCTTTATTCTTTAATACTATAAAATTACTTATACAACATTATTATTAATAATCATGTAATAATTTCACTATCTTCTTTAACCATTGACTGAGCTTCATCATTTTATTCCTTAACACTTATTTTATCTCATATATCATTTATAGTCTCTTCATAGAAATCAATATAAATACTACCCATATGATCATGCTAATTATCTTGATGAAATTTTCCCTTAGGGTATTAATTTTCATAATTCTCGTACATTCCACATTTAAAACATTTAACTATCATTGATGTCTTAGCAATACCATTATCTTTTTCCATTGTGTTAACCAAACCTTTTACTTTGAAATTAATGGCTTTGTGTCATTGTTTTCCACACCTAAAGCATCTTATAGTTACTTTGAAACATTATCCTTTATTCCTCTTCCCAAATGATTTACATGAGGAAAATTGAACCTTATTTCCTCTATGATAACCATGAAACTCCATCTTTCTCTTATTAGCTGGTTCAAGAAACCCATCAATGTTGAGATTATTGATCACATTACGAGATTTATAATTAGGAATAATAATGATTTTTCTCCTTCCAACTCACATTTAATTTGGTTTCTCATTAATAATATCATTCAATTGTCCATCATATTCTCCATTAACATGAATCCTCTTATTTCCATCCATTTTCTAAAACCCAAAAAGAATAGTGTGAGAGGAAAAAATCATATTAGGAAAAAAACATAATCAAGGGGGAGTAGTTTCACTCTCTAAAATATTAGGTTTAATCCTAAAATATTCATGATCGTTACCATAATTCTAGGACTGTAAACTATA
Organism: Viscum album; assembly: GCA_963277665.1. Classification (NCBI taxonomy): domain Eukaryota; kingdom Viridiplantae; phylum Streptophyta; class Magnoliopsida; order Santalales; family Viscaceae; genus Viscum; species Viscum album. The sequence goes on from OY728132.1 coordinate 697,084,581, forward strand.
GTTAGAATTACCCTTAGGGACATCCCTAGACATACCTTAGGAATATCTCTAGGGATCTCACTAAAGTTTTCACATCCTAGTTTCCAAAGTTTAACTAAACCTTCACTCTGATACCAACTCTAATGACCAAACCTCAACATACAAGTAAATTACATTTATTTTGAGGAATACATAATACAATACAAAAATAGATTCCCAAAGACCATATTAGTTTACTGTCTTTGGAAACTCAGAACACATTCTTCTAGCTTGGTGAAAGATCTTCAAAATCTCCCATAAAGATATTCCCCATTATTTTTCCTACCTAAAACCTTTCTTTATATATAGGGGAAAATAAAAGATAAAAAGGGTGAGCTCAAATGATCAATAATGTTAAACATGAAGAAAATCAAACAAAACATAAATATTAGAACATACAAACATGAAGATAAATTTTGAATATCAAAATAATGAGTCATGAAATAAATATTGGTAGTACATAAGACAAAGATCATAATGGAACATTAACCATAATAAAATAGCATTGACATAAAACATGTAATTTTGGAAAACAAATAATCACAAAATATGATTTCTATAGTATCCAAGGCATTTATTCCAAGACCATCATAGTGGACAAAGTCCATTATGGAACTAAGTTTACTTGCCGTTCCAACCATGTATTACTGAACCAGATTTACTTGCCATTCTAGCCCTGTATTACTGAACCATATTAACTTTGCATTCCAGTAATGTATATCTCACGATATATAAATCTTTACCCAATGCATTTAAGGGATATATAGGTCCCACCCATCTCACAATGAAATCATTCTTACATGTTTCACAAAAACATAAATAATTCATTATAGCATAACCCAAGAAATAAAATGGGTTTCTTAAACATCATTCCATCATAACAGAATCCATATAAAATACCATTCCATAATTAACACAATAAAATCATAGTAATAATAGGTATAAATAAATAACTCTATTTAAAGAGTTTCATCTTAGATGGATAATAGTTTTGATAAAACACTTGAACTTAATTCTTAAGGAAAATATCCTTTCTTCTTCAAAAATGTTTTCTTTTCTCAAAATGTCATGAAATTTTTAAAAAAAGAATTTAGTTGAAAATAAATTTGAAATAGTGTAGATAAAGCTTCATGGAAATAATCCGTTAAGAATATATAAAAATCTGTTCATTCCGTTTAAGTTAAAAAAACATTCTCCTCATACTTTTGCCAAAAAAGTCAAAAAGTAACTCGTATGGTAAATGAAAGAAAGATTCATTCCAAACCATATAGTAAAAGTAAAAAATGGGTAAAAATGAATTTAAATATACATAAAATAATATTAAACATTTTATGAAAACATTTTTAGAAAACATGGAAAAGGATGATAAATATATCCCTAGTAAATTCTTACATATAAACAATCTCAGATAAAAATGAGATTAAAAAATTATCCCTTACCTTAGGTTAGATTTCTTTCATATGTGTCCAGAAATTATGTATAGTAGGTTTAAAAATATTATTAACTTGTAAAAGAAACATAATAATATCTATTATGTCTTATATAATTCATTTATGACTTTATATTACCTGTTTATTTATCTATTCCACGTTAAAGCAACGTTTTGGGTAATAATAATTTTATTTATCATACATATTTTGACTTGTTATTCTTGATCTTATTACTTATATTATGATTTAATTACTTAGATAATGTAAAACATGATTTATATATCATAAATATTCGGTATAGAAATATATATAATAGATAGATAAATGAAATAGAATACACTGTTCATGGAGATGGTAGCTCGTACGTATGTATGAACGCTATTTCGGTTTCCTTAATGAATTGAATGGAAGCAAGTAAATGACTTATAAATATATATAAATAAATAAAGTAGAATTATTATGTCATATATTTCATTCTTATTTATTATATATACTTTATAATCATTCTTTAATAGTTAACGTGGAGAATGAATCTCATCGCATCGTGGAGACGGTAGGCCGTACGTACACACGAGAAGCGATATCATTCACTTAATGGTTAAATAATATAAAATTTTATGATATATTAATTATAAATAATAATAATAATTTTATATTCATTATTTAAACCCATTATACTCATCATTATACCCATCCAAATTAAGTATTTTTGAATAACAAATTACACCACGATGTGGAGACGGTAAGTTGTACGTATGCACGCATGGTGATATTGTTATTAGTAGGATGGATAAAGGGAAGTATAAGGATGTACCATAATTATAATTACATATCATCATGTAAAATATACTAGATTTATTACTTTATTTTTAGAACAACATATGAATAATAAGTAGAAGAAGAAAAGAATTTTGAAAGAGCTGATAAAACAATTACCTCTTTTTTGAGTATCTCCTTTTGATTTTCTCCAAAGGTATCCATAGGATGGATTTATTCCCAATGTGTGGCCTCTAGGATGAATTTAGGGAATTTTGGAGAGGAAATTGGTAGGCTTTAGCAGAGAAAAAGTACTTTAGAGGTGTGATTAAAAGAGGAGGAGAAATTCCTTTTTATAGGAGAGGTGAGGGGTACTTTAGAAAAGTCTTTAAATATTAATTTATTATAAATTTATTTTCTATTTATAATGTTCCAAAACTAATTTATTTAAAATATAATATAAGTATGGGTCTAAATAATCTCAAAAAATTGGTTTTAGACAAGTTTAGGTAAAAAATTAACCTTATCTTTTAGCTTTAACCCTTGGTCAAAAACATTAACTCTTACCACGTCTTCTTGTATTTTCATAATATATGGTTACTATAGTTACTATAAAATTACAAGAGAACCTCAAGTGGATCATTAATTATATTTTTAACATTATATAAGTCATTTGGATAAATATTATGTTTTTAGTACTATTATATCATTTAATAAAATAGTATTTTGTTTAAAAACTCATTTATGTCAATTTTGACACTATTTAGTAATTGTGCTTTGGTTAGTCATAAAAATGTGATTCATTCAAACCAAAGGTATGAAATAATTTATAAAATTTAAATTTCATCAAAAAAAATTTGTTTATGGTATAAATTTTTTTAAATTACATTTATTTTAATATTTATAATATCATTTATTTGAATATTTCATTAATAAAGTAATCACTGCATCATCATTGTGTCATAAATAAATTTATTTATTTAATGTCTAAAAATTATATATAAAATACCATGATTTATAAAATATTTTTATATTTCTAATCAATATTTATAGTTAAATATATCAATCATATAACTCCACCTTAAAATTGTTTTAGTAAAAAGATACATGTTTAGGTTATATTTACCTTTACTTTAAATTAATTATTATAACATGTCATTTTCACACCCAAGTGATTTTTAAATTCCAAAATTTTAATCTAATGATTTTTTTGGTCTTCCATGACTCATAAAATATGATTATGACACATTTTAGGGTAGTTTTATATCATTATAATATTATTTTTTACCCTTATTTATATGATTTATCTTTTAACCATGGTAAATAAAAATAATTACTAAAGTTTCTATTCATAAGGTACAAAAATAAAAGGGAAATATTTACATAATTTAGGCCATATGATTCCAAATATAGAATCAAATTTTCTAAATTCGAAACAAATAATTGGAAGAAATTATTTTAAAATTAATTCCAGTTTTCAAAACCAGAAAGCGAGTTTTTAAGAAGTAAAAACTATTAAAGGATTGACATGTGTTTATGCCCAATTTAATTGTGAAATTACTTAAAATGACCAAATTTGTATTAATTTATAAAAAAATAATCTAACTACACTTTAAAATCAATTATAAAGATAGTATAACTATATAAATAAATTAGATGAAAAAGCAGTTTTGAATTAAAATTTAGTATTTTTCAATATTCATTAAAATTTGAATTTTATCAAAAAATTACCATAAATTCAACCAAAGTAAATTTTTATGTTCATGTTCCAAATAATTAGTTTATTTTATGAAATATAATATATAAATGTGTTAAAAACTAGATTTAAAATGAGTGAGCCATCAAAAGGCGACAAAACTGTGATTTTTGAAAAGTACTTCTTTTATCCGAAAGATTGAATTTGTTCTTATATCATGTATAGAAAATACATAAGATGAATGTTAATGCTATATAAAATTCAAAATGTTGTTAATAATATTCATAACATCTAGTTTATATCCCATTAAATAATATTATTTTAATAATATATCGTTGTTCAATGAAACTCGGTATTGCGTACAATGCAAGCTATCAAAGAATGTCGCTCTTATGTGAAACGAAAGACAAGTCAGTGTTGTGTGTAGTGCATGATTCCTTTTATGTTTCATATAACATAATCCGAACATATTTCTTTTATAAATTGAACAAAATCTATATTTAGTGTTGCGTGCATCATATGCTAACTCGGTGTTGCGTGTAACATACGATGAGTCGGTTTAGTGTGAAAGAAATGTTTTACTTAGTACATTGCAAAATATAAATGAAAAATTTAATTTATTTGAAAAAAATGGTCCATAAAAACTTAGGGTGTTACAACATGGATCATATTTGAGTCCCCACTACATATGGTTAGTGTGATACCTATCATGTGAACCTTTATACTTGGATACCCTACTTATGAAATTCAATATATCAACTTATCTAATACGAGGGTGGTTAGGTATATTATTGATCATGTCATTGGTTGGATCTTAACAAAGATGGGATTGGTCCTCTTGTATGATGATTATAACATCTATGCCTCGATTTAAATAGAATGTGGGAGTGTGTGTCCATGCCTAGATATTATATATCTATCCAAATAAGGGATATTTGGTCTGATTATCCTTAAGGATGAATGACATGTGATGTATTCATCGATCAGATCAATATATTATCTAATAATTTAGAATAGTTGAGTTGTATATATGGGATTAGCATGATCTATGTCCCATAATTATTCAATGTCTTAGAAAAAGGGTTAATATCAGAATGTACATTTTTATATGATACATACTAGTATACACACGTATATAGATACATGTGTTTGATATAGATCAAACTATATCCATTTATAGCTTGATTATAATTGATGTTTTGATAGAGTATACTCTTTGCTTACATATTTGGATCTGGTGATTTGTATTTGTTTTCAATGATATATAGGCCCATGAGGTAACATATTCTGGTTGAATGAATTTTGATTGAGTTTGACTCATAGATTTACTATGAACATGTTTTAGAGTTAATCAAAAAGTGTTTTAGATAGGCATTCAAAAGGTATTTCAAATTATGTGATACAATGTGAAGTTTATTATATCTTTCCAAAATGAGTTTTGAATGATATATATATTGATTTTTGGGTATGATTTCATGGGTTATTGTATATGATACAATATAAGGTGAAATGGAACAATGTCGTTTAAGCTTTGATGTAAGTAGGAGATTGAAGGATATATTTCCTAAATACATGAATATAAATATGTATATTATATATATATATATATATGTGGTATATGTTTTTTTGGGAAAATTTATATTTTTATGCATTATGGGTATATTGTTTATACTACCAGTAAAATGGTTATTGTTTGGAAGCACACCCAACCACACAACTATCATTTAACAAAGCATTTCATTTGATGAAATGTTTGGGAGTTTCATTTATGTATATGATACACATAATAGCTAAAGCACTAAATCATGCATTGAAGCACATGAGTTAATGCATGCACTATTAAGGAGCTTCCGCAAAGGATTTATAAAATCTACTTCTGTATGATGGCAGGGTTTGGATTATTCTTATGCTTGGAAAAAACTTCTTGGATCCCTAAGATATCTCTCATCTTCCTCCTTCTCTTGTGAGGTACTAACATACCATGGAGAAATGGTGAATACTATCCATACAATGGATGATTTAGATCATACCGTAGACACCCATGGAGGTGGGATGCTTATAATTTCCACTCTAGTGATAGTTTTTAAGTGCATTCAAAGGAATTCAAAAGTGATAAAGGTTATGAAAATTCTATTTGGTGTAAGGTACGCTAGTTTACAGTATTTATTAATTTATATATTTTTTCATGTTTCATATTATATTTCATGGAGATCCACTATATAAGTGTTTTAAATACTTACATTACTTATGATAAATGTTATTATTCTATAACAAAACCCTTTAGATACATCCTCTCTTGATCTGTCCTTTTTTTCTCATCGTGCAAGAATCATTGAGGTATGTGACTCCATTTATTTACTTTAATCTTGAAGGTGTTGGATTCTGGTTTAGTGATGTGGGGTACTCAGTTTGTGACCTTCTCTTGATACTATTGGATCCCTCATTATTATTTGTCATGGATCCTATTATTGTTGTTGTTGTATGGACCCCAGTGTGAGGTAGTTAGTTTTGTCCCTTGTATATGTTTAGTGAACCACACATGATCTAGTTTTCTACCTTGTTTTCTAAAATAAAATTTACATGATCATTGATATTATTGTTATGCGTGCATAAATGGTTTTTGATAAAATATGGTTTACCCTATTATTTTAGTGAAATAATGAGGTTTTTAGAGTATTATTAAATGGTTTTTGAAATTTTATTTCAACGAATGTTTTTGATGAAAAAGGTTTGTTTGGGATTTTTTTTGTGAAATGTTATGTGCCCTTTGAAATTTTTGACATATGAAACACATGGGAGCCTAGGGTATCTAGGAGGGGGTTTTAGTATTGGGCCTTGTCCTTGTTTTTATTGGGGGTTTACATATGGGGTGGTCCTCTATTTACCAGGACCTGTTGTTATATAAACTTAATTATCTGACACCTTAGGGTATTCACTATTTGGGTGATCATTTGTTCCCTAAATCCTGTTATTCTGGGGAATTGTTTAGTGCACTATGTCTTGATGTGATTACTGAGTTATGAGAGGCCTAGCTAGCCCATACTTATGTTATCCTATGTGTAAGAACCCTAGTTTTTGTAACGGGTCAAAATTCCGAACCTGTTTGAATTTTTGACTGGTTTCTGAGGAAACTGGAGAAAATGGGAAGTTTCTGGAAATTTCCAGACCACACACCATGTACATTAAGTACACGCCATGTATATGTTAAGCGAGTTTTAGTCGTGTGCTCACCGATTACGTGCCGTGTGATGACCGTGTAGAAATTTTTTACTACACGGCGTGTAGTTTTCAACATGCCGTGTAACCCCCAACCATGTGGTGGCCATACATGGCGCGTGGGCCTGTGGCCGGGTAGAAACGAGGACACGCCGTGTTCCCCACGGACACGCCGTGTAGTTTAGCCATGTGTAAGGAATATACATGGCATGTGGGTAAGTCGGCGGGGAAGAGAAGGGAAACCAAGTACATGTCATGTACCCATAGGTACACGCTGTGTACTCATGTCGGTAGGTTCGGAAAGTAAGTCGGTGGAATTTCAGTCGTCATATGAATAGTAAAATGATACACGTTACACGTTGTGTATTTTATTTTTTTTCACTAAAATAGGCAGTAGCCTCTTTTTGAGGCAGAACCTCAATACCTCCTTTGGGTTGAGTGGGGAGAGCCAGCCAGATCTTCAATCCTTCCCCGGATCGCCATCCAAACTCCGTTTCAATCACGGATGGATGCGTTGGAACCCCCTTGGCAAGGCCTCGATTCCTCTTTGGCTATTTTGTTTGATTTTCATTCTAGAATGAGTTATAGGGGTTTTAATAGTATTGAATCTTTTGTAGATTTACCATGTTTTAGACTGAATTGAAGGCTGTTACTGGAAGAGTAGCATCGTACGAGTATTAGGTAGGTGGTGCATACATCATTTTGTGTTTTCGTGGTTGTTTGGGTGACACGACCTTTGGCGCATTTTTGGGTATTTTGAGAAGGACCCGTTTTATCTTCTATTTCATATTGAATTGCTTGTTGGACCTATGGGATGCTTTTGGCTAGTCCTTGTTACCAGTTTGCGTGAGCGGGGCCGGGTGAGGGGCCATTTCTTGCCGGGGCATTTTGGTCGGGGAATGCCAGAATAGTTTTAATTGGAATATTAATGTGTTAAATTGTTAGTTTAATTTATTAAAGCCTGATATGATTGCTAGAGGCATTTAAGGCCTCATTGCTGGTATGGGACAATACCGTGCATAGTGCAATTCAACTGTTTAGTTTGATTTTCCTGGTTATGTTTTCTGTTTGAATATGTTATATATTCAATTGCTGAATTGCATCTTCTGGACCCTTTTGGGTTGTGTTGGGATTGGCCTGGTTAAGCTTGAGTGATGGTGATCATAGGTTGGGGCTTTTCCCGGGTTACTTTGGGTGGTTTTGACCATGGGATTGGGCGTCATGGACGTTGGCTTGAGGCAGTACGACTGTCAGGTTGGGGTAGGGCCCGGGTTACTTGGTTGGCGAGGCCATCGGACTTGAGCGACTTGGTCGAAGGGACACGATTTGTCAGATGTTTCGGTGGCTTAGGTACTATTTTGGTGATTACCGCTCACCTGAGACTTTGAGTAATGTGCACACAGAGATACTCCATGATGAGGTGGTTTTGACCACTCGTGTGGGTAGGGGACTCCATAGTTGCGGTTAGGTATTTTTGTTGGGGGTTCTTGTCGTAGAAAGCCACGTGGGAGGTGAGGAGCCTTCAGGGGATGGGCGTGCCTTCAGGACGTCAGTACTTGAGACACGAGGTGTCTGGAGGCACATGGTGTCGGGTTACTATTCTTGGGCATGCCTTCGGGACATCGGTACTTGGGACATGAGGTGTCAGGATGCACCTGGTGCCGGGTTACTATTCTGGGGCATGCCTTCGGGATGTCTGTACTTGAGACATGAGGTGTCAGGTGGCACGTGGTGCCGGGTTACATGACAGACATTCCGGCATTGGCTGAAGTAGGTGACACTCCTTGGTGGCTGTTGAGCACTAGAGGAGTTTGTGTTTACTTGTGCACTGTAGTATTTACTGTTTTTCTTGTAAATTCATGTCTGATTAAACACATATATTTGGTATGCACCGTTGGGTGGTATCCTATGGAGATTTGTCTCACACCCTGCACGGGCCCTTCGGGACGCGTGTAGACTTTATGGATTTACGTGCAGGAAAGAGGCCAGCTTCAGGAGCTGGGCTGCATTAGTTATTGCTTGGAGATGGTAAGGACCTTGAGGTCATGCCTAGATGGGTTTACTTTTTTTTACCTTTCTGTATAGGCATGATTACTTGTTGTAGCTACTGTTGGTTATCCATTGGTGCCCTTTTTATATTCAGTTGAGTATGACCTGCTTTGGATGCATGTTTTACTGTTCAGTAGTAGTTACATGTTATCAGCATGCTGTTGTGTTTATTTCTTCTGCTGTTGTTTATATTTACTACTTCCTCTGTTTATCTACATTGAGTATGCTTCTGCTCTGTGGGTTTGGTTCGAGTCTGCTGAGTCTTTCATTCCGCTGCATATTTATTATTATTCTCAGACCTGTACCCTTATTATAATCCTTCGAGAGGGTATATACTCCCCACTATACCTAACATACCCTCGCTGCTAGTCGGCAACCTTTGAAGTTTAGGGGAGGTGTACCTAAGGTCGTGACACCCGACCCATTCGGCACTGTTCGGTTGGTTGGTCAGGTTCGGGTCATTACAAAGTGGTATTAGAGGGGTTCTTGATAGGGATTTAGTAGTTGTGTTTTCCGGATACTAATGAGTTTGAGGCTTCTCGTTTCTTTTTGCTGGTTTTACTATTTGGGATATGGTAGACTAGAGATAGTTTGTTACAGGGACTGGGTTTCTTGCTTGCGCTTGGGTGCCTGCAGCCCCAGGTACAAGGGATAGACCTAGTTGCCATGGGTGGGAACTGCTGTTTGTTTTTGCTCAGATTACAATTTATATGATTTCCACCTCGGTGGCTCACTTGGTGTGTGATGTTCGTGATTGTGATATGTGACCCTTGACCCGGTATGGTAAGGGATAATTGAACCTTGGCCAGTATGGTGAGGCTTGGTTTATTGGCTTTTGATAGGCAAATTTTTAGGGTATTTCAATTTCATAATTGCACGTATGCTTTGTGAAGTGATAATTCCATGTGAATGAAATATCAATTGCCACGCTTTATATTTTTTGAAATGTAATTTGGTGAAATTCCTGATATAATTTCTTGTATGTTTCAATGTGTATGCCATGCTTTATTTTTGTAGAATTTCATGTGGTGGAATATTTGGGTCTGAATCTTATGAGAGCAGGTAGGTACTATGGCTGAGGCAGTGTAACTGTCAGGATTGGGTGACTCGGTCATCGGTTTGAGGCAACATGAGTTGTCAGGATGGGCATGACCCAAGGTACTTTTGATAATTGTCTCTGTTGAGGGTGGGTAAGGAGGTCATGCGGCCGGAATGCCATGGGTCATGGGTTGCGGTGAGGGGGAGTAAGGGTAGTTGTTATGCACTGCCTTTTATTACTTTCCTTATCTGCGTAGAATATATTGTTATATATATATATATGAGCTATCTGACCATTTATAGTAATCAGCGGGTTACTCCTTCACGACTCGATGGAGCGTCAGGAAGGAGATGATACAGTGCCGCAGGATTAGGGTCATAATTTGGTACAGGCAGATCACGAGCCGCAGGTACAGGCTCAGGGATAGGATCAGGTTCAGGATCCAGTGCAGGCAGGATAGTAGCCGGGTTTGGCATCGTTCGGGCCGTGTCTTGACGAGCAGCTCCGAGCTATCCTGGTACGTGTATTGCAGGGGATTGACAGAGGCGCGCAGGGTACAGAGCCTTCTATGGCATATCTGACACGGGAGTTCCAATCACATCACCCGCTACTTTTTCAGGGAGAGAGTGGTCCGCAGGCGGCTGAGAACGGGATAGAGAGTATGTAGATGATTTTCGAGCAGCTCGAGATGCCTCCAGGGCGGAGGTTCAAGCTGGAGATGTACATTCTGAAAGGACCGGCGAAGCATTGGTGGCACGAGGGATTGGCTTGGAAGGACTTCAATGATAGGTTCTTTGAGCACTTCTATCCAGAGACACTGAGGGAAGAGAGAGATCGGGAGTTCTTGAGTCTCCAGCAGGGAGATATGTCTGTCATAGACTACGCAGCTACCTTCACAGAGCTGTATTTCTTTGCACTTGGTATGGTAAGTGATGACGTAGCTAGGGTGAGGCGCTTCAAGGATGGCTTACGACATGCCATTCAGGTCCAGGTGAACATCTTCAGACTGGGTTCCTTCTCCAAGGTGGTAAATAAGGCGCTCATAGCTGAGGGAAATGAGAGAGAAAAACCTCTCTTGGGCAGGGCGACAGCTTTAGGTGATGGTTCGGACAACAGGAAGCGAGGACGGGAAGAGTTCCAGCAGGGCAGTCAGGCTAGGGATTCAGCTAGACCACCTCGTGGTAGTTCTTTGGTGATTTTCTTTCAGTGTGGACAGTAGGGACATGTTCGGGCTCATTACGATAGGCCTATGAAGGAGTGCCGGGCTTGTGGACATGACATGCATCTGGAGAGGTTTTGCAGGCAGTCTTCTCAGATAGCCGGTAGGCAGGGACCAGGACAGACTGTAGCGTCTGGAGTTGGTTCGGGTTTGGTACCCGGCGAGGGTAGTCGAGGTTCAGCTGTGCGCGGAGGTTGTGACAGAGATGGTGAGACCCAGATGAGGGGTCAGTGGCCGGTGACTAGAGCAGCATTGCAGGGAGGTCAGGCATCAGACAGCTGTGTTTCAGGCCAGGTGCACGCCGTGGAGCTTCCAGAGGCTGAGCAGGCTGGTGAGCCGATGACGGTTAGAGGTAAACCGCGGTGTGGTCATGATCTCCATGTTTCCTTTTTGGCATGACCTGTGGAGGCGTGTCTGTTTGAGTGCACGTGGTGCACAAGATTTGAGTGGACTGACTAGATGCTAGTCAGTGGGATTGGCACCATATCGGGCACGTGATATATTATATATATATATGTATGAGATGCATGGAATCAAGGCATCGGGGATGTGGGTTACTTGAGGTGCCTTGGGCATTGGGGCATCGCGGATGCGGGTTACTTGAGGTGCCTTGGGCATCGGGGCATCACATATGGAAGTTACTTGAGGTGCCTTGGGCATCGGGGCATCGAGGATGCAGTTTACTTGAGGTGCTAGGCACCAGGACCTCGTGGAGGCGGACACCGATGCGGTGTGGGTTACGTTGGGTGTCGGAGGCGACACAGGAGCACCAATGGGGCACAGGGGTGATGATGCGTCACGGGAGGACTATGCGTTTGGAAGACATGTTAGTAAACCTTGGTTGCTTGGAGCTTTGTTGGTTGAGACCGAGTAGGAAATTCTTAAGGTGGGGATCCCCTTGAGGAATTTATCCAGAACCTTGGGACCGGGGTAGTCCGGGTTGTTTAACCAGGATGGGAATGTTCAGTTCCATCTCTGGGTTTCATTCATTAGCTAGGGGATGAGCTATGTTAAGGTGGGGAGTTTGTAAGAACCCGAGTTTTTGGAATGGGTCAAAATTCCGACCCTGTTTGAATTTTTGACTGGTTTCTGAGGAAACTGGAGAAAACGGGAAGTTTCTGAAAATTTCCAGACTACACGCTATGTAACCCCCGACTGTGTGGTGGCCATACATGGTGTGTGGGCCTGTGGCCGGGTAGAACCAAGGACATGCCATGTTCCCCTCGGACACGCCGTGTAGTTTAGCCATGTATAAGGGATATACATGGCGTGTGGGTAAGTCGGCAAGGAAGAGAAGGGAAAACAAGTACACACCGTGTACCCATAGGTACATGCCAGGTACTCATGTCGGTAGGTTAGAAAAGTAAGTCGGCGGAATTTCATCCGTCATATAAATAGTAAAATGATACACGCAGTGTATTTTCTTTTTTTCGCTAAAATGGGCAGTAGCCTCATTTTGAGGCAGAACCTCAATACCTTCTTCGGGTTGAGTGGGGAGAGCTGGCTGGATCTTTAATCCTTCCCTGGATCGCCGTCTGAAATCCATTTCGATCACGGATGGATGCGTTGGAACCCCCTTGATAAGGCCTCGATTCCTCTTTGGCTGTTTTGTTTGATTTTTTGTTCTAGAACGAGTTATAGGGGTTTGAACAGTATTGAATATTTTGTAGATTTACCGCGTTTGAGACCAAATTGAAGGTTGTTACTAGAGGAGTAGCATCGTACGAGTCTCAGGTAGGTGGTGCATACCTCATTTTGTGTTTTCATGGTTGTTTGGGTGATGCGGCCTTCGGCGCGTTTTCGGGTATTTTGAGCGGGACCCGTTTTATCTGCTGTTTCATATTGAATTGCTTGTTGGACTTATGAGATGCCTTTGGGTAGTCCTATTACCAGTTTGTGTGAGCGGGGCCGGGTGAGGGGTCATTGCTCGTCGAGGCATTTTGGTCGGGGAACGCCAGAATGGTTTTAATTGGAATATTAATGTGTTAATTTGTTAGTTTAATTTATTAAATCTTGATATGATTGTAGAGGTATTTAAGGCCTCAGTGCTAGTATGGGACAACACCATGAATAGTGAAATTCAACTGTTTAGTTTGTTTTGCTTGGTTATGTTTTCTGTTTGAATATGTTATATATGCAATTGCTGAATTGCATCTTCTGGACCCTTTTGGGTTGTGTTGGGCTTGGCCCGGTCACGCTTGAGTGATGGTGATCACAGGTTGGGGATTTTCCCGGGTTACTTTGGGTGGATTTGACCATGGGATTGGGCATCATGGACGTCGGCTTGAGGCAGTATGACTGTGAGGTTGGGGCAGGGCCCGGGTTACTTGGATGGAGAGGCCATCCGACTTGAGTGACATGGTCGCAGGGACACGAGGTGTCAGATGTTTTGGTGTCTTAGGTACTATTTTGGTGATTACTACTCACCCGGGACTTTGAGTAGTGTGCACACAGAGATACTCCGTGATGAGGTGGTTTTGACCACTCGTGTGGGTAGAGCCCCCCATAGTTGCGGTTTGGTATTTTGGTTGGGGGTGCTTACCATAGAAAGCCACATGGGAGGTGAGGAGCCTTTAGGGGATGGGCGTGCCTTCAGGACATCGGTACTTGAGACACAATGTGTCAGGAGGCACATGGTGCCGGGTTACTATTCTTGGGCGTGCCTTCGGGACATCGATACTTGAGACACGAGGTTTCAGGAGGAACCTGGTGCCGAGTTACTATTCTGAGGCATGCCTTCGGGACGTCGGTACTTGAGACACGAGGAGTCAGGTGGCACGTGGTGCCGGGTTACACGACAGACATTCCAGCATTGGCCGAAGCAGGTGACACTCCTTGGTGGCTGTTGAGCACCAGAGGAGTTTGTGTTTACTTGTGCACTGTACTGTTTACTATTTTTAATGTAAATGCATGACTACTCAAACATATATATTTGGTACACACCGTTGGGTGGTATCCTACTGAGATTTGTCTCACACCCTACACGGGCCCTTCAGGACGCGCACAAACTTTATGAATTTATGTGCAGGAAAGAGGCCAGTTTCAGGAGCTAGACCACGTTAGTTATTGCTTGGAGATGGTAAGGACCTTGAGGTCATGACTAGCTGGGTTTACTTTGTTTTGTTTACCTTTCTGTATAGGTATGCTTACTTGTTGTAGCTACTGTTGGTTAGCCATTGGCACCCTTTTTATATTCAGTTGAGTATGACCTGCTTTGGATGCATGTTTTACTGTTCAGTAGTAGTTACATGTTATCAGCATGCTGTTGTGTTTATTTTCGCTGCTGTTGTTTATATTTACTACTTCCGCTGTTTATCTACATTGAGTATGCTTCCGTTCTGCGGGTCTGGTTCAATTCTGCTGAGTCTTTCATTTCGCTGCATATTTATTATTATTCTCGGACCAGTACCCTTATTATGATCCTCCGAGAGGGTATAGCCTCCCCACTATACCTAATAGACCCTCACTGCTAGTCGGCATCCTTTGGCATTAAGGGGAGGTGCGCCTAAGGTCATGACACTCGACCCGTTCGGCACTGTTCGGGTGGCTAGCCGGGTCCGGGTCATTACACTATGGGTGATCTACATTATTCTTTTTTTGATTGGATATGGTTTTGGTATAGATTACCAAGGTTCAAATTTAAATATATCAAGGTTTAAATAATTATTGTCAATGGGTTCTAGGATCATTTTAGGGAAAAAATTAATTAAATTAAGGTTCCAGGTCCAAATTTTGGTGAACCAATAGGATTAAATACACTACACATAATATAAAAATAAATAAAATATAAGGGATGTCTTAAAGACCAACCACCTTAGGTTAAAAAGAGTATAAAAATCAAATACTGACCTTTATTTCTAGTAGAAATAAAATAAAAAGAGAAAATAGAAAAAACCCTAAAAATTGGGAATTCATATTAAACAAGGCGGAAGGAAAATAGAAGAAAAGAAAAAGTGATAAAGGAAGCCAAGTGAGTGATATCATTAATATGGGCCTTACAACAATATAAATAGTAATGAAAATAATGGTGGAAGGTCCAAGAATCATATAATAACCCAAGGAGAAGGAGGAGAGCTCAATGACACTACAAAATAGCCAAAAAAGAGGCCAAAATCTGGTTTAAAGGGGTAGAGGTCATAAGGGAATTTTATTAAAATTCCCATTTTTTATTGGGGTGCACAGTTTGACCAAGAGGTTGGAAAAACCATGCGCCAACCATGAAAAATGTAATTTATAGAAACCCTACACCCCACATGGTTAGGATAATGGTTAAAAAAACTATGAATAATGGATATGAAAAAAATTACAAGTCTCGCATGGTTTCTAGGCCCTGATTTCATGGTTTAAAAAAATGTTCCCCTCCTCTTTTCAAGTCATGCACCCTATTCAGCCTTCCTAAAAACTGAAACTCTAAACCCAAACCTTGCCAAATTCTCTAGAAACCTCCCCTACTCCCTTAGAAACATCCATGAAGGTAAAATTAATGGAATTATAATAAAAATTAATGGACATTATACCTCAGGAAGAGAGGATTCTTAAAAAATTCTTCACTCTCTTCTCACATTATTTTCCCCTATCATGGTCATGATGACCAAGGGTTCCATCTCTTATGAATTTTTATTTGGGGTTTTATATTCTATGAATTTCAATCATATTTTAAAGAATAATTTTCTTCTCTATTGGTGAAAAAACATCATTTGATAATAAATTCATCAATACCAATATATGGCTCTATTTAATTATTTTTTTATAAACCCACAAATACTTACCTCTTTCAATTCATATTTTCAATGATATAAAATCTATATATGATATATGGGATAAATTTATGAAATCTATATAATTTATTTATATAGTTTTATTCTTTTTATGGTAACCAAATTATTTTTAATGAAAAAATTCTATTTTATATAAATGGATAAACAAAAGGTGTTTGTAGAAATTCGTAGCATGGTTTTACAATGAATTAAATGGAATTATTTTCAAGGATTATTATATAAAAATTATAAATAATTGTTGAGGTTTTTTATAATATATTTTCATTTATAAAGTAGTGTTTGTTTTTTCAAAAGTGTTTAATCCCTAAATCACTCCCTTTGATATTATTACCTCTTTTTATTATGAAATGAACATATATGTATTTTTTAATTTACGTATGATAGATAGTTGAAAAGAGAATATTCCATGTATTATGATTTCAATTATTTAAATCTCATTGGTTATCAGAAAAAACTCTATGGTAATACCTTGTGTATTTGGGAGGGATTCTAGGAAAAGTACTTAGGCTATGTAATTATTCAACTTTTCCAATCATTTCCCTTCCTAGTTATGATGCTACTTTTACCGAGAATGTACATGTTAAAAATATTACTCTTTCTAGTTTCATTACAAGAACATCACTTGTGTAGGATGTTAATATAGCTAGTGATTACCCCCACAAGTGTAGGATACTACTATGGATATCAACCTACACATGGTTTTACACGAATATAGATTAAACACAGTATGAAGACCCTAGGTTTCTTTGAATTAGTCCCATAAGAACTATCCCATGATTATTTGACATAAATTATTTTATAGAATTGTTTCTCATTTATGTTTCATTTATGAAAATACATACTTTTTATATATTTTTATAGCTATTTACTTTTAGATTAAATATATACATGTGAAATGCTTTTTATGTGTTTTAATACAAATTAAAATGGTACCTTCAAACTTATAGTTCAAAATAGAATGATATATTTTAGTTTATAAAGGTTATAAACAGAGCATGTGGTGAAATACTATGGGAAAAGTTCACTCACACACTATGTACACACTTCACGTGTGATGAGAAAAAATTATTAATTCTTACATTCCTATTCATTTTTAAAAATCATAAGGGGGATGTTTTATAAAGGGGGAAAATATTTTTAAAAGGAGAGATACTATCTTTAGGAGGAGATGTATTCCTAATGGGGAGAATTATTCTTTGGGGGGGGGGGGGGTTGTTTTAATAATTTCCATAACATCATTAAATAGTTATAAAATTATAGAGAGTTATAAAAAATATATCTTCAAAGTTATTAAAATAATAAAGGACTATAAGTTTTTCAAGTTTTTATTTTTCATCTAAATGTTTTATTTTGTGCTTTCCAAAAAGGGAGATATTGTAGAGACATTATTCTTACTTATTACTTTTCCATCTCTTTAGTTTTTTTGAAATCACAAACACCTTCTTAAAAATATGTTTACTAACTTTTTATATCCCTAGTGTTTTATTATGTTTTTATAGAAAAAATTATTTTCTACCAAACATAGAAATGTTTCTAAAATATTATGAATATAAACTTTACATTACTCAATATGATCCATTATACTGGAGGTATTCCAATCCATCAGAATGATCTTTGTTCAGACTAGTGGTTAGTCTTATTCCTTTTCTACCTAACTCATAAAAGTAATGACTATCAAACTGACCTTGGTATTAATACATTGTACTAACCCTTATTTAGTCCATCTGATTAATAATGAATAAGGAAGTCCATTGGACTAACTAAAGTTTATAATTGGATTACCTAATAATTGTTTCTATCATAAGGAATACACTTTATAATTGTAATGGTGCTAAATTAAAATGAAATTAGTAATTCAGTTATAGATGAGATGTCAAGCTCCAGCTATCTGAGGCCATTGCAACAAACTCAGAAATATGATTGTTTTAGGTTCGCCTATATATAACAAGTCATTTGAAGAATTTGGAGTTGATAAATTTTTTTAACTCAAGTATTATAATGATTTATTCACATGAACTACCCATTCTTAGTCTTTTTAATTATTTAGAGAGTTTTCATTATAAGGAATCCTTGTCAGGGTTGTTTCCTTTAGACCAATTTTTTTTATTCTGCGTCCATTCATTTTTATGATCGAGGGATTTCAGGGATAATAATATAGTGAATATGATCCATCAGATTGAGGGCTTTCAAGGTAAAGAAGATAGAATTTGATCATTGTATCAAGGGATTCCAAAGATAGGAACGTATAGTTTACCAATTATCGCATCAAGGGATTTCTTGATAAGGAAAGACAAAATTTACAATAATTATAAAATTTTGGAAACCATTATTTAGGGTTGCCAACTACCTTTACACTTAAGGTTAAAAGAGTGTATCCTTTTAATATATATCATATTTCATTCTTAATTTTACTAGCTATGATATTGCTTATTTACAAGTCTTTTTTCCTCTTTTCATATTATGGTAGAAAGCTTGTTTGAAAAATATTTTTTATCATTTGTTTTATCGGTGTATCTGTGATAATGATTAAAAAATAATCTCATATAAACAAATAATCTATGGTTTTGATTCTTACACTATGATCATTGGAAAATATTTGATTCTGATCGTTTTACTTAAATAAGTAATGTAAATTTTTTTAGTTTAATTTTTAAACTACAATTCACTCTCCTTTTGTAATTGTATTCATCTTAGTAACTCTTTTGATCCAATTATGTGTATATAGATTTGATCTATTCTGTTATGGGTAAAACTAATAAAGCACTTTAAGATAGTGGGTACTGTATAGATTTTTTTTTCAGGTTTGAAGGTGGTGAAAAGTGGGTGATCCTATCTTATCACGAGGATATGGGTAACATGGATTTATATTTATTTTAATTTTGTATTTTTTATATCAACATATATTCAAACTTATTGGTTTCTCATCCCATTTATCCCTTTTTTAATCCACTTTAATTTTATATACGTGACAATGTATATATGTGATTATTATTAGTTTTGGTTACATTCTTCTTGATTTTATTACACCCTTATGGTTATTGAGATTTTGTTTCATGTTATACAATATTTGGTTATCACTTATTTTAAACAATTTATTTTAAGTGTATGACATTACCAATATAAGGGATGGCCATGTCAAGATAATGAGATAGATCCATTCATTAGTTTTATATTTACTTGGGTTAAATAATTCACAAGGTATAATATAATACCCTTAGAACTAGTTTCCAGCCCATGGTGATCCAAAATGCGTTTTAGGACTTGTGGTAAACTGACTTAGGCATTAGCAAATGATAACCTAGGTTGGTTAATTATAAAATGGCCTTAGAGAAGGTTTCACTTTATGTTATTTTGGAATTATGGTAGATAAGAGATAGGAACAATAGAACTCAAGTGCTATGTTACAAGTTAGTATATGGTAAACACTTCCTGTGATGAGCCTTTAATTTTCATCGAATATCAAGAATATGTATTTTTTTCTTTCATGTGATTTATAATTCATATTAGAAAACTTTCTGGTTGGAAAAATAAAAATTGAAAGGGATTTTAGGGATAAATTGTTAGCGTGAATAGGATATAGACTGTGTACAAACTGTGCAACCCATCCCCTAGTGTCCAGTGATCTATACACAATTGACACATGGTTTAAGAGATATGACTTCGGACGCCAAGACCCCACTTGGCCTAGTAGTAAACTGAGTTTGCCACCCCAAGCCTATCTCTAATTGGCTAAATGATGGAGATGATCACCAAGAAGTCATAACTCATATTTAAGGCCTTATATTAATGATAAATTAAACACAATAAAGTATATCTAGAATAGTACATAACAATGCAATACAATACATAATAATAAAATATATCATAACATGAATATGAAACATATAAATAATCCGGAATAAGTATTCAAATGACACACAATAACATAGGGGAAAATAAAGTGGGCCAACATCCCATAATAAATACAAACCTTGAAAAAAATAGAAAGTAAAACTCTCCATCACACAATCTCTCAAAGAAATCACCAATAGAAACATTCACCATTAAGAACCACTATGCTTTGACTCCACCCTCACCCAAACCACTGATTTCACCTTCAAACTATGCATAATATTTATATACACAAAAAGTTTGGTAAAAAACCCACATATGGGTGAATATAAACATATCTAGTAGGAAACACTAAAAAAAATAATATAAATGAAATTTAAAGTCAACTCAAAATAGAATAAAAACATATATATACATTTATAAAAACAAGACAACCAAGGATAAAGGATAATTCTAGCTTTCATAGTTTTACTTCATAGATATCATATAATGAAGGGAACCTATAAAAACAAAAAACACCAAAATACATAGAAGTAATATATATAAAAGAATCCATAACATTCACATCACCTCTTAGGACTCATAGTGGGTGACTCATCCCTCACATAGGAGTTTATGTTAGTCTAGGGGGTAAGGACCTATGTTGAGTTTAGTAGAATGTGAGTAAGCCATGGGGGTTACCTACTCCATGACTGGAAGACCCATTCCTTGTCCTAAAATAGGGCTACCTACTCTTATATGGAGGACCACCACTATGGTATCTATGTGTCACCTGGGGGATTACTAACTCTATGTCTACTCCAAAAATATCACCCCTACCTCATCATCATCCTTATGAATATTTTGAACTCCTACTACCAATAATGTATCAAAAAACCGTAATAGAGATGATAAATGATCTATTACATTCTACATGAAAAAATGATCATATTGAAGAATTGTTTTACCTAATTATGACACT
Organism: Viscum album; assembly: GCA_963277665.1. Classification (NCBI taxonomy): domain Eukaryota; kingdom Viridiplantae; phylum Streptophyta; class Magnoliopsida; order Santalales; family Viscaceae; genus Viscum; species Viscum album. Next base: position 697,105,574 of record OY728132.1, read on the forward strand.
CGGGTGAAAAGATATGAAAAACCATTGAAGAATACTCAATACATAGAATGTGATATTATGAGACTAGGTACCCTAGACCCAAATTTACCACATCATTTTTACAGATAGAAATGAAGGATTTTTTCTTAGCACAATAGTGTTATTACTTCTATATACACTATTTAAATGATAATTTCCTTGGATTATTTATCAAATTAAATGGTTATAGCAGTTCATAGTGAAAATTAGAACCTCATGATACTATGAAATTAATATTAAAAATATATAATATGGTTTAGATGCTTCATTCCAATGGGATAAATATGATGCTTAACTATTAGGTTTTAGTGGTTTATAATCATTGAGACCCGTTCTCATGAAGTTTTCACTTAGTGATCTCAAGAATAGGAGACTATAAAGGCTAACCCACAAATAGTAACACTATATGTTTTGAGTTTTAGGGATGTTTTTTCTATGAACATGTGTATTGGTCTATCTATAGAAACCCATGTTTTACATACATAGATATTACATCATTTTAGATAAATATTAAATACACCTTATAACAATACAATCCCTAAAACTATAAAGTTTTAGTGTATTAAAAGACTAGATACAAAAAAAATTTATTTCATGAAGGATATTTAAAATATATCATAAATTTTTTCTCAAATTGTACCCTTATTAGACATAAACTACTTAAAAACCTTCTCTATAACTTGGGTAGAAATTAAAACATATGAAGGGGTGAGCTCAGATACTCAGTAAGGGTAAACAGGGGAGATATAAATCGATGATTATATACAATCATAAGATAAGAATAAGGGTATGATATCATGATGGTAACATAAAAAAGTTTTACCAAATTAGTTAAATATATATAATAAAAAATCATTCCATAAGGAACTGGCATAACAGAAGTCATAAGTCATAAGTCATAAGAGTAGAGAATCATCAATAATCAATCACGATCCTTGAGAACATAACATAAGAATAAGATATATGTTTATGGAATCATAATCATAGAGAATCATAATCTTGTGAAAGAATATATTCACAATCATGTATACTCATTATCACGTGAATATAAATAAAAGAAATCATACTCACACATAAAAATGTGAAAATATCCATTCATAATCATGTCTATGAATAATATTGTGAGCATAGATATAAATCAATCATAATCACACATCAAAATGTGAACATATCCATTCAAGATCACGTCAATGAATATTATTGTGATCATAGACAAAATCAATCATACTCATGAATTAAAATATGAAAAAATATACTCACAATCATGTACATGATTATCATCATAATCTCATGAGATATCACTATCACATTATCCAATTCATTGGAAGTTTATAATTGATCCAACATTCACATAAACATAATATATTAATATGTATAACACAAGATCATAAAACATTCATCATATCATCATAGCGTAACCTGTGGAAAATAAAAACGTTTCATAAATATATTGTTATCATAATCATAAACCATCTATATAAATAATAAGGATATTATAATTGGATCATATCCCTAGTAAAGTATAATCAACATCAATGGATGTTATCATAGTTTAAAAATACCTTTAAAAGATCATTAAAATATTTAATGAGGAAAATACCCTTTTCATTTTGAAATTAATTATTTAAAATATAAGAATTTTTTAAATATTATGAAAAAAATTTTATTTTAAAGTAAACATGGAAAATTTTAAATTAATATTCAAATCATTGAGCTTTCATCAAGTTGGTAAATCCTATTCATCTCATAATTATTAAAAACACAAATTTTGTTCACACCTTCAGTAAAATGTACCTCATACAAAAAATGAAAATATGTATTTTAAATAGTTTTAAAGAAATAAAAACATGGTCAAAAATTAATTTAAATAATCATTTAATAAACATAAAAACATTCTTGAAATAATTTTATAGAATATGGATATGGAGGAGAAAGATTCTCGACCAAAAGAGGAGAATAAGGTCATATTTTCTTAAAAATATTTTTTTAACAGTTTTGAGTACCAATGAGAGGAAAATGATACTATAAACTATAAAATTGTATAAATAAACAAAGTATAAGAAAATTTAATGGAAATATTAGATAAGTATCAAATAATTTCCTTTAATGTAAATTTGAGAATAAATAATCCATGTTAAAATGAGATTGGAACACAAATCGCTTACCACATTGGTAATATCCATATCAAAAACTCATGAAATATAGAACCTTATATGGATGTTTAAATACAAATAATCTTCATTCAAATAATAATATAATAAATTTATGGTAATTATATACACCACACAAAAGAAACAAGTGGTGAATTTGGCATATGTCTTATGAAAATAAAAGTGAGATAAGAAACCCTTACCTCAAGTCTTGTCTTGCTTCATACATGTTCAAAACTCCTTTATAATAAATATATATTTATTATAAATATATTAAAAGACTATATTAATACATATAATACTATACACCATTCCTTTATAATTTTCCAATGACCAGTTCATTAACAATTTTTCATTAAAATCATCTTTTGGGTGAAAACTGGTTTGTTTTCCATGCATGTTTTAGTTTGAAAATTTTAGTACTTGAAACATGGAAATGGTTTAATCATATCCAAATTAATAATAATTTCATAATAACAATATTTATTCATTATATATATACTTTTATAACTATACATAGAATGTGGCGATGAAAAATTAATTACATCACTTCATGGAGATAATAGTTAGTACGTACATATGAATGATGAATCCATTTTTTGATGGATAAAATGAAAGAAAAAATAATAATTAAACTTTATAGAATAATTATTATATAATATATATTCATTAAATCTATCCATATAACCAGTAATTTAAATAGAAAATGAAAAAATAATCACATTGTGTTGTGAGGGTAGTAGTCCACATATACGCAAAAACGATGTTAACATTTTTAAAATATGGAAAAGTGATATAAAATGGATATAAAATTAAAATAAAAACATATAAGTATAGTGAATATAATTATTTAATAATTTTATATTGGTTATAAAACATTTGGAGAAGGTTTGAAAAGAAGGAGTCATGAAAAGACCGGTAAGAACACATAACTATTCTTTGGGTGTCTCCTTATATCTCTTCTTAAGGACTATTGGGATGGAATTTTAAGAAGAAAATAATATATAGGATGTTACTAGGAAAGTTTTGAATATAATTAGGTATATTTTATTTGAGATAACTGGATTATGAATTTGTGTAGAAGAGATGAGAGGACCTGCTCATTTTTAAGTGAGGGGAGGGGTACTCTTGTAATTTTTCAAAACATTGACATATTATAAAGTCACATTCATATAAATGTGTTTTAAAATTGACATAATATATAATTAAAGATGATATATGGTCGAAATAAACTCATATAATAGTATTTATACAAGTTTTTATGTAATTTTAACCTATATATCTTATTTTCACCCATGATAGCCCTTTTTATCCTTAACCACGATTACACATTTTTCAATCCTTACGTGTTATAAATTTATTTCTAAAGAAAAAATTGGCTCATAAATAGGAAATGGATAAAAATTTAGACCATTTACCATTACAATTGTCCCATTTTAAGTTTTATATGATTTTTAAATCATTTAATAAAATATTATATAACATAAAATATCATTAATGTCATTTTTGGGACTATTTATTTAAATTGACTTTATATTTAGAAATAAAACAATTTATTTCAAATATAGAACCTTTAAACATATATTATACATTATAATTACCCATATAATTCTTTAAACAACACAATTAATCCATATCATATTTATTTTAATGTTTTTAAGGTTATTTAGTAAACTTTTTTACTACTTGCATAAGTACTGTGCCGGCGTTGCTTAAGTATTTAAGGTAATTATACAATCACTAAAAATTAAAAATAAATTAATATCATAAAAAAATTATTAATATTAAAAATAATTATTTTATAACTAATAATAACATGTTTTTGTCTCTATTAAAAAATATTAGAAAATATATGACTTTATCAAAGAAAAAAGAACTAAATTGGAATAAATTAGAATTGTATATAAATATGGTGAAATAAAAATAATGAAATATATTAAATTAAAATTTTAATATTACTTTTAAGTCTTATATGATAGTTTTAACCCAATTTTACTTATATTTCCCTTACAGCGGTGACAACATTTTTACCAAGGTTACAATTCATAATTACTAAAAATAAAAGGTACCTATTTTACAAATTAAAACCTCATAATTCCAAATATAAAATAAATTTTCAATATTTCATTTATATAATTTTAATAATTTAATTTTAATATAAATTCAAAAATGGAATGAAAAATAATTTTTAGAAAAATACATTTTAAGCCTAAAATGTAACTTATATAAAAATCATGAATATTATTGATTAAAATGGAATTAATTAGATTATTATAAACCAAATGGATAATATATAACTTTAGGACCAAATGTAAAATATAATTATACTTTTAAATTACCTTATTTAATGAAAATAATTGATAGTATTTGAAAAATCAGTATTTTCCACTATTCACTAAAAAATCAATCATTTTAGAAAAATCCCTAAATTTCACACTAAGATAATTTTTACATTATAATTTAAAAAATTATGTTAATTTTATAATATATATATTTTTAAAATTGGTATAAATTAATTATAATTTCTGTGCACAAAATGCAATAAAACTCATTTTTGAAGAAAATGCATTTTTGAAGCATAAAATGACTTTTTTAAAAACCGAGTGATTATTTATTAATAATAAATTAATAAATTTTTATTATTTAAATAAATTATAAAAATATTTCATAATGTTATTACCACTATTCATACCTTCCAATACAATAGATAGGTTATAATGTTTATGTTTAAATAATAATATATTATAGTATATCGTGGTTTTTTTAAACTTAATGTTGCGTATAAAATAATCTATAAAATATTTTAAATTTATTTTAATAGAAAATATTTTAAAATATTTGGGTGTTATATTCTATCCCACTTAAATAAATTATTCCCAGATAATTATTAATTATCACTTACTATAGAAACTAATTATGGGTATCCACAACATAATCACGAGTCATGATATAATTTTCAATGCGATATAAACTTTTGTATCTTAGGTAAGACTAGAAAAATTAATAAATATTTCTAAACTAACATATGTATCATTATTATACTAATAATTATAAATTATTTCTCTAAAACATAACTTGATAGGTTAGTGATAAAACACAATAGATATTATTCCTCTTTCTTAAGTTTAATAGTTAATTTACCATTGAGATAGATGATACAAGATATTATAGTTACTTGATTTAATTACACAATTTTATCCTTCAAGTTTATTTCAAGAATTTTTCCATCCCTTCTTCATCTCATATTCTATATGATAAATAACTATGTTGTATTTTTCATGCCTTAATCACCCAAATTAACTTTCAATGGATTATAAGATCCATAAAAGTATGACAAGTTATTATTATTATTTCTATTTGATTAACCAAAACCAAAATGGTTAAAATAATTTAAGATGTTATTAAATATGAATAATCCTTCATATATAAATCCTCAAAACCTCAAAAATAACACTCAAAGATTAACTAACCTTAAAACTCTTCAAAATATGCCGGACTAAGATTGAAACCCAAAGATTAGATTGATTTGATCACATATTCATCCATGAAAAACTTAACTATTATATTTAAATAATATCAATCATTCATAATTTCATAAACCAAAAATGTATATAATCTAATCATATACTTCCAAAAATATACTAATTATTTCCATAAATATCATGAATCACCATAAATCCATAATAAAATCATATATGCTTCCGAAAATTAACACTGGAAAAATTATCTGATTTAATTTATCTATATAAATAATCTATTTATCCCAACTAAACATTATTTATCAATATCAAAGACATATTAAGGGTTATATATCCTTTAATCACATCTTTTCAAAAAATATCACCATACCACTGAATCAATTTCCGAGGTTATCAGTACCATTCAACATATTCTTTCTAAACTATAAAGGAAAACTACTGTAAAACAATACTTAGATGTTTCATGATTCTTATAACCAAAATATCATTGATAAATCACTTATACAACATAATTATTGTATCCTAATACATGAACAATTAAATCATTCCACCTTAATGATTGGAAGAGAATAGGAAATTGGTCTAGGAGTTGGACCTTGAATTAAGGCATTAACTTGGATAATTTCCAAGTTCCCCACACATTATACATTGAACTATAAATGGTACCTTTGGATGGAATTCATTTCCCTCCATCAAAATCTTCATTTTCCATGGAAATTACTTGCTCAATGATCTTATTTTCCACACATAAAACATTTTCTCATTTCTTTAAGACATTTCCCAAGATTATTATTCCCACATACTTAAAATGTAGGAAGATAAAACTTATTCCCTCCATGGTCTTAATCAATTAAACTCCCATGAAACTATATTTTTATATTATCACGTGTGTTATAAAACTCACCAAATTTGATATTGTTAGTTAAATAGAGAGATAAATGATTAGGAATAATCACCAAGTTTCATATTCTAGATCCCATTTCATTTGATTGATCATGAGGATAATCATTTCATCATCCATCATATTCAGTGTTAACAAGAATCCACCTGGTTTCATCCATTGAATAAAAAAAAACATAGTGCGAGCAACAATAATCATAGTGAGAAATCATATAATCATGAAAAATTATTTATAGGATGTCTAAATATGACACATTCTTTTCAATCTATGACACATTAGGTTTAACTAAGTTATTCATGGTCATCATCTGTTCAAATCCTTCATAATGGTTCATAAATAAAATATCAATTTACCCAAGAATTTTCCTCAGGAGTTTCTATCCATGTTTTTATCCTAAGGCCCACTCATCATGTACTAGTGATGATTGAGTTAATACCCAAATTCTCCCATTTAAGTGCTATTAACCCTAAGTGAATTTGTTCCACAACCACATACACTTTCCAATATCTATATAGGGATGTAATTTCTAGGAAAACCACACAATATCTATATTATAAAATCATCAGGATGTTATACTATACTTAGACTTATCCATATGAGATTTTTACAAATTTATCTAGTCAGAATATCCAAAAAATAACTAAACCATTATCTATTAATAACTATAGAAACCCATGATTAACATACATAGATATTGAATCATTTTAAATGAATATTCAATAAATATCATTACAATACATTCCCCAAAACCATAAAGGTTTAGTTTTTTTGGAGACTAGACATATAAAAAACTTATTTCACAAATTATATTCAATATATCCAAAAAGGTTCTTCTCACATAGTACCATTCTAAGACATTCCCTACATAAAAACCTTCTTCATAACATGGGTAAAAATTAAAACATAATAATGGGTGAGATCATATGCTCAATAAGGGTAAAAATGAGAGATATAAATTTATGATTATATGCAAGAATAAGATAATAAAAATGGAATAATATCATGATCAAAACATATAAAATTCATACCTAACCAATAAAATCTATTTAATAATGAATCATGGAATAATGGTTTTTCATAACAGAAGACACAAGTCATAAGAGTGTGGAATCATCAATAATCAATCATGATCCATTAGATCATAATATAAGAATAAGACATAGGTTTTTAGAATCATAAGTATAGGAAATAAAAATTTTGTGAACATATATATTCATAATAATTATCATTCATAATCTTGTGAGAATAAATATAAGTGATAATACTCACAAATAAAAATGTGAACATATCCATTCACAATCATACCCATGCATAATCTTGTGAGCATGACTATAAAGTGATCATACTCATGCATCAAAATGTGAACACATCCATTCACAATTATGTCCAGGAATAATATTGTGGTCATATATAGAATAAATCATATTAATACATCAAAATATGAGAAAATATATTTAAAATAATGTTCATTCTTATCATTATAATCTTATTATATATCAATATCACATAACCCAATGCATCAGAGGTCTGTAATAGAACCAACCGTCACATAATCAAAATCCATTCATATATATTCCACAAGTTCATACAACATTCATAAAATCATCATAACATAACCATGGAAAATAAATGGGTTTCATAAACATCTCATCATCATTATCATAAACCATATAGAGAAATAATAAGGATAATATCATTTGATTATATCCACATTAAAGCATAAGTAACATCAAAGGATGTTATCATAGTTTAAAGATGCCCTTAAAATATTATTGAAATATTTCTCATGGAAAACATCCTTTTCATTTTGAAATAACTCATTTAAAATCTAAAATTTTAAAAAATATTATGGAAACAAATTTCTTTGAAAATAACTATAGTTACCCATAATTTCCACATATAGATATTATATCTTATTATATGAATATTCAATATATAATATGACAATTCATTCCATAATCAGAAATTTATATTATCTTTGGAAACTTGGATACATAAACAACTGGTTTATAAGATATCTAAATCATCCCCCACATAGTTCTTCATAACTAGAAACCTTATTATAAATATAATATTTAATACCTTTCTTTATAACCCAAGGAAATAAAACATAAGAAAGGGAGAGCTCATATGCTCAATAAGGGTAAAAAAGGGATACATCAATGATCACTTGAGTATAATATGAGTATAAGGGTATAATAACATGATCATAAAATTTTAATTTCATAACATGCATATCATAGATAATAATATTGATTCATGGAATAAATATGGGTAGTTTATAATAAATTAATCATAAAAGAGTCAAAGATCATGATCCAGGATAACATAACATTGTTATAAGACATGAGTTTGTGGCATACATAATCTTATAACTTTTTGAACATGTATAAATATAAACAAGTCAATTATTTTAGTTAAGTACATGAAATATAGAATTCAAATAAACTTATATAAATGAAACTAGGTGTACTCATAATCTTATAGACATGAAATCTAGGTCCATGAATAAACTTATGGACATGAATGATATGTCCAAGCACAATCTTATGGACATGAAGGTTAGGACCACACATAAACTTATGGACATAAAAACTAGGTCTATACATAAAATTTTGAATATGAAATTAGGTTTACACATGACATATTTACCTCATGAGTTATCCACCATTAAATAATTTATTGAAGGGATTTAATAGACCCAACCATCACATAATCATAATTAATTCATATAAATTCCACAAGATCATAAATATTAACATTATATCATCACCCATGGAAAATAAATTGGTTTTATAAACATCTCATTATCATAATCATAAACCACCAATAGAAATAATAAGTATGGTATCATTTCATCATATCACTAGTAAATTATGAGTAACATCAAATGGTGTTATGAAAGATGAATTTTTTTAAAGTATCATTTGAACGTTTCTTGCAAAAAATATCCTTTTCACTTTGAAAATATATTTTTAAAATATTAATATTTATAAAATATTAGGGAAATAATTTTCATTAAAAATAAACTTAGAAACTTATAATGGAATATTTAATTCCTTGATTGGTCAGGATGGTAGGAAATTCCATTCACGTTGTATATGTTAAAATAAAAAATCCCTTTAACACTTTTGTAAAAAAATAAAAAATTACCTCATTCAGAAAACAACAAGAAGATTGATTTTAATTTTTTTTAAAAAATTAAAAATTGGTTAAAAATTAATTTTAAAAATATTAGGATAATAGTAAAAAAAATTCTATAATTTTTTTTATAGAACATGGATATGGAAGAAATTTTTTTTTTCAATCAAATAGAAAAATAAATTTGATTTTCCTTAAAAACATATTTTTGGTCTATTGAGTACTTAAGGTAAGGAAAATGAAAGGAAGAAATATATATTAAGAAATAAATATATTATAAGGCAATTAATGAGTTTATTGAGAGGTAGATAATAAGTTTTTGTCATTGTAAATATAATCATAAATAGTCCTATTAAACAATGAGATTGTAACATAAAACCCTTACCACTTTGGAAACATTTGAATCGTAAGACCCATGAAAGAATAACTTAAAATGATAGTTTAAATAAAATTAGAATCATTATAATAATTATATAAAATTTAATAGTATATTATATAAACCTCATAAAATAATATAGGTGCATAAAATAACATATTTCCCAAGGAAGACAATTTGAGATGATAAACCCTTACCACTTTGGTAACTTTTGATTCAATACCACGTCAAAGATAGAATCTTATATGGATATGTAAATCCATATAAAATTAATAAAAATGTTTATAAAATACATTCATTTTAAGTACATATACTACATAAAATAAACAAGTGGTGAATATGACATGTGTCTCACCAAAATAAAAATGAGACAAAAATCCATTACCTCGAGGTCAACTTGCTTCAAAATTTCTTTAAACTCATGTATAATAAATTTAAATTTATTATAATTATATAATATAATCATGTAAATTATTATTATATAATATAAATTAATTATAAATATATATTTTTAGAGTCATCCAAAAAGTTATGGATAAAAAATGATTTGCACTGTTCATGGAGACTGTAGGCTGTATGCACGCATGAAAGCTATTTTAATTTTTTAACTAATGAAAAAAATAAAGGTATATAATAATTCAACTTTAAATAATAATTATTATATCATATAAATCATATATATTCATAAAATACATCCTTATTTTCATACACATAATGTGGAGATGAAAAATGAATCACATCGCTTCGTAGAGGTGGATTTCTAGACGTACGCATAAGCGACATTATCGTTTTCCTATGGTTTTAAAAATAGATATGATATTATTATTATATAATTATAATTATATCATTAATATCATATATAAAATTTATACCCATCATAATACTCATCAATAAAATATGGTAATGAAAAATGAATTGAATCGCTACATGGAGATGGTAAGTCGTACGTACGTACGAGCGATAATTTCACCTCTCATTTGATAATAAAGAGGGTGGATAATGATTTTTTAAAAATCATAATAACATTTTAGTATATTTATTATACTTAATTTATTATTTTATGAATAATATAATAGATTTAGAGGAGTTAAAAGAATAATTAAAAATAAATTGATCGGTTAAGGTGGTTACCTCTTCTTTGAAACAACTCCTTTAAATCTCCTCTTAAGTACCATAGGGTTGTTTTTTATCGAAAAAACACATATATAATGTTTTTAGGGGAGTTTAGAAGATAAGTTTTTAGCTTTTGGTCAATATAGAAAGCTCAAAGTGGTGTGAAGAAGTGAAAAGAGGGGTTCCATTTTATAATTGAGAGGAGGGGCACTTTTGGAATTTCTTAAAATATTGAATTAATATAAATTAATTTTGATATAAAAATAGATCCAAATTAATAATAAAAAAATATAATAATATTATGAGTCTAAATAATACCATAAAATTAAATTTTTACAAGTTTGAATCATATTTTTACCCTTATCTTTTTGTTTTAATTCTTTGTTAACCCTTTTGATAATTACAGTGATATCTATGTTTTTTACTATTAAGGGGTTAATATAGTTACTATAAAAGGAAATAAGGGCCATAAATGGACCATGGTTGATTTCATAAATCATATTACAATCACATGGACATATATTAGATTTTAAGTAATTTTAAATTATTTAATAAAATATTATTTACTATAAAATATCATTAATGTCAAATTTGGAACTATTAATTTAATTTTCTTTTAAAACTAAAATAAAATATGGGATTAGAATAAAATTCATAAAAACCTATATAATATATATTTTTTATCTAAAAAAATCATGGAAAACAAAAAAATAAGCATATAATATTTTTTTAGATTTTTTTAAAATCATTTTATGGATTTTTTTCATAGCTTCCAAAAGTAGCGTGTCAATGTTGCATAAGAATTTAAGGTAATTATTTCATTCCTAAAAATTTAAAATAAATTACCATGATGAATAAAAATAATTTAAATTTTAAAAAAATATATAAATCAAACATATCCTCTGTTTATCCCTATATAAAAAATTTAGAGATAATAAAACAAAAAGAATGTTATTTTTGAATTTTGTTTATATAAAATAATATAAAGGTAAAAATCATGGAAAAATAAAAAAATTCCATATATTTGACTTTTGGATGATACTAGATCATATATACTAATAAAATACTTTTTTAATGTTTTAGGGTCATTTTGAGTCCTTATCATATTATTTTTAATTCGAATTACCCAATTTCTCTTTTGTCACGGTAAAAAATTAATAATATTACTATTCATAATGTCCAAAAATAAAATAATTTTACTAAAAAAATTTGGACCCCATGATTAAAAATATATAATCAATTTTTAAATATTTAATTTCTAGAAGTTCCATAAATTACTTTTATTATAAATATGTAAAATGCAATTAAAAACAGTTTTTAGAGATTCATTTTTAATCCAAAAAATATACGTATACCAAAATCAAATTAATGATGATTAAAATGAATTTAATTTTATTATATCTAATTAAATAATAATTATTTTACTTTGAGATCAAATTAAATGCATGATGAGACATTTTAATGAAAATAAAATGACACTTTTTGAAAAAATCTATATTTTTTTACTATTCACTTAGAAATCAATCTTTTATAAAAATACCAAAATTTCTCCCAAATGAAATTTTGATATTATGATTTTAAAAATTATATCATTTTTTAAAAAAAATTTCTAAAAGTTTGGGAAATTTAATTATAAATATTTTCTCAGAAAAATAAATAATTTTTTTGAAGAAAACATGTTTATGAAGAATAAAATGGATTTAATTAAAATTGAGTGCTTATTTAATTAGAATTAATCAATAAATTTATATTGAGTATAAAATTTATATTTATTTCATAAATTAGTTAATCCTATTCAAACCCACCTATTTTAATGACTAGTTTATAATGGTCACATAATAATATTTTAATAGTATATTGCGATATGTTTAAACATGGTGTTGTGTGCAATGTAAGCTATTGAATAAATAAAATTATTTAAAGAGAAATATTCTCTAAAATCTCAGGTTGTTACATTTTACCCCCCAAATAAATTGTATCCTTAAAATTTGAACTTGTTCTTAGTAATCAAAGGTTTGATATTTGATAAATCCATCGTAGAAACCCGCATCATACAAAGGATTATTAAAACGTACTCTTAAAAAAAGAAAGAAAAATATGAAGGTAATATGAAAGAATATAAAACTAGGTTTTTGAATAGGATAATATTAGTGGGAGGTGATAATATGTACATGGAATAGAAAAAAACACCCATGGAATGATAGAGAGTGATAGAGAATATAGTTAGGATAAAGTTAATGACCACAAAACCATAAATCCGTGATAGGTGAAAAAACCACCAATTCGTTAAAAATTAAGGTTAAGGTATAACATTTTATTTCAAAATCTTTTTCCAAAAATTGAGGTATTAAGATAGATAACTCTAGAAAATATACTTACTTGATCAAATTCCATACTATAAGCACAATTTCACCTTTGGTTGTGCTTCAATCAATTTCCACTTCATCTCTTGCTCTAATAAATGAATATTCAATATGATTTTTTTTGTAAGCATTAAAATTGAATTTTAACAGATCTTAATATCCATAAAAGAATGATATGACACTCCTTATGTCTCCATATACCAAAACCAAAATGATTAGTATTGGGTATCTAATATGATAAATCATACTTTAACCTCAATAATTGACACCCAAATTTAAATATAATCCACTCCATAAATAGTTAACCTCAAGACTCCTCTAAAATGTGTCTGATCAAGATAGAAACCCAAAGATTATTTTATCTCATATCCTTCCATGTTCATCTTAACAACAATTTTAATCACTCTTAAAGTATAATACCAAAATATATATACCTTGATCATATATTATCCAATATATGCTAATAGTTTCACAAAATAAAGTTATAATAAAATAATATATTATTCTAAAAGGAAATTCACCACTTATTCCTTAAATAAGATCTTATATTAGGAAAAAATATTTCCATTAGAGGTTTAGGTTTATTCTTGCACTAATATATTATCACAGGTTGGTTCATAATATAAAATATGATTTACTTATTTTATAAATATATATGGAATCTATATTGGGAGAGATAATAAATGCTCAGAATCACATAAAATTTCATTAAAAGATAATATTTTAAAAGTTATTATCCATACAAACAACAACATGGATTACCCAATTCTAAAGTGTAGGTTAAGTGTTCCCTAACTATCATGATTCACTTCAATTTTTGTAATTATATAAGATTCCCCTTTGTACTTTGAATTCAGAGGTTTTTTTGGATTATTATTTTCATTATCCCTTGCATTAGGGAGTAGATTAACATAATACAAAAAATATTTTCATTTATAGAAAAAGTGTGAGTGGTGTATTATGTTCATCTATTTCTCCATTTATTTCAATTACTAGACACTTTACATCACTTTGAAATTCTTTCACTCAATGAATTGTCTTAACATTCTAGGAATTCACCTGAGTACTCCTTCCCACATTTTCCTAGAAATTAGAAAATTGATAATTTTTATTCCTTACATATGAAAAACCACAAGAGCTTGCATGAAGTTCCATATTCATTTTCTTATCACCAAAAACTTTAGGTTTTATAGCTTCCATTTACACTTTTAGTTGACATCTAATCAATTTATTCATAGCTTCTAAAGTACCTTAAGAATAATGCCTTTAGAATACTTGGTTTGAAAAAAATATAGAATCAATAAATTTTGACTTCAGGGATGATTATTAAACCTGAAGCATAACTTGAAAGTCTTGTAAAATTTTCCTCATAGGTACTAGTGGATTCATCATCCTCCCACTTAAGATCAAGGTATAAATTATCCATTTTTGTATGTATAATATGAGGGAATTAATTTCTAAAAAATATTCCCTCGAACTCATCATATTCCATGGAGTCAATTTTATAATGAACCTATCATTTTACACATAATATTACATGTTTTTAAGAATAATTAACCATCAAATACAAACCAAGGATCTTAAATTCTAGTATCTTTTGATGATTATGTATATAAAATTGAAATAATGAAATATAATAAATAATATTTATATTAATCATCCATAATGAGAACCTAACTTCATTTGAGACCTTATATATTCATAGGATAACTTAGGGA
The DNA here is from genome assembly GCA_963277665.1 of Viscum album. Lineage (NCBI taxonomy): Eukaryota > Viridiplantae > Streptophyta > Magnoliopsida > Santalales > Viscaceae > Viscum > Viscum album. Next base: position 697,120,833 of record OY728132.1, read on the forward strand.
ATACATATAAAAGGGGGATGATCTAAAAGTCCTAGTAAGGGAATAAACATAGGAATAAAGAATGACACATGAGTTAGAAGGCATAACATGATGAAATAAAAAGGAATGAAACAAAAATAATCATATAGAAGTATAATATATATAAAATGGTATCATGAAATCATGGAATAATAGGAATGTAGAAACAATATACAACATGACATAATCACGAGTCAAGGCTAACTTCCAAGACCATTGCACATGGTGGACAAAGTCCCATAATGAAATCTAGTTTATTCCCTATCCCAACATGACATCTCATGAGACTAAACATTACCCAATGCATTGGAGATCTATATGGGTTCACCCATCATAAAATTTTCATTAATATGTTAGCCATATGAAGAATCAAACATAATAAATAAACATAAGGGTTACCCATGGAAATAAATGGGTATCATAAACATGTTATAAGTCATAACCAATGGGCATATCATAATTCTTTCCATGGAAGAATAGATTTAAATCATACATGGAAATTAATAAGGTAAAATATGCCTAAATAATGATAAATTATGTTCAAATGAAGTGAACATATGAAAAGAGTGTTTAAGAAACTTTAAAAAATGAGCCACTTCAGTGCGATTTAAGGGAAAATATTAGAGTCTTTAAATAAAACCAATTCATAATTTTTTTAATAAAACCATAAATGAAATAATATAGTTTTTCATGATAAAAAAGTGATTTTATAAAAATATTTGTGAATTAAAACATATTATGGCGTGTACTTGAAAATGGGTAAGAAATTTAGATGTTCCCTTTAATCATGCTTGCTTATTAGGAGGAATTGAAAATGTAACATTATAAAATTTGTATTTACCCATAAAATAAAGAATAATTGAGCTTGTTACATGTTTTTATAACATAAAAAATAATTTATGAGGATTAAATAATAATAATAAATAATTACATTGTGGTAAAGAGAGAGAAAGCAAAACCGGAAGGAAAAAATGGATGATCGGAAGGAGTTCCGTACGTTAAATTTGAAACTGTTCTTCAATTATACTTAATTTTATGAATAATAATATTAAATACAATAAATAATTATTTCATAAACTTTTATTAATTTATTTAATTTATTATAATTTTAATAGGTTCATTTATGGTCATTTTGTTGACTTGTATTGTTTAATTTCATCATTTTGGGAGTGTTCGTATCAAGATTTTATGATTGATTATCTTGAGTTTAATTATGGGAGTTCATTTTAGAAGAAATAAAAACTAAAAAAGTGGAATTATATGATATTTATCCATATAAATAATTTTAAATAGTAACAAATATCATTTTATTTTCAGATATGAAAATGGTTCATTAGATAAAAAGTTAATATAAATGTTAGTTTATTTTGGTGAAGTTTCAATCATCACGAATGAGGTTTGTTTTTTTTATTTTATTTTATAAATATGTATTATTTTAAAAAAATAAAACAAGATATTATATAATTTTTTTTAATAAATTTTAACTATAATAATTCTTTTATTACCATTCTTGAATGTGGTAATGTAAAATAAAAATGCATCATCCACGATAGTGGTAAATCGACACATCATAGATGGTGTTTTCATTTTTAGAATAAAAGAAAGAGGGAAGAGAATTTATGATGGATTATTACATTAACAAAATAAAATTAAAGTATATAAAATATATTGTAGTTATCATGTAACTTTTTATAGGGGGTTGAGGATCAGATAATAAATAAAATAAATTGAAAAGAAATTAAAAGAAAACTAAAGAGGATTTTACCTCTTGAACTTCTCCTCCTTGAGAACCTCCTTAGGGAAATTGGGTTTGGAATTTTATTGAGACCAAAGTATCTTATATGTCGGTAAGAGACTTGGGATAATAATTTTTTAGAATTTAATTAATATACAAGGATTATAATCTATGAGGACAAGAGGTGGTGAGGGGTGGTATTTATAGTGGAGGAGAGGGATATTTTTTCATTATTTTATTCATTTGTTAATTATTTTGGATCAAGATTATCAATAGTATGAATTATTGTGACTAAGTATAATAAATAGTGTATTTTAGTTTTAAATAATGGTGCTTACATCATCCATACATCATTCATGACTTAATAATTCCTATATTTAGCTTATACTATAAATTATTATATTTCAATATTCACAAAAAATTCAACTGTTTTAGAAAAATAAAAAAAATTCACCCTAACCATTTTTCAATGTGTAGATTTAAATAATGGACTCCATTTTATGAAAATAATTTTCTAAATATGAGAAATTTAATTTTTTAATAAAATCATCATTTATTTGAAGAATACAGATTTTAAAATTATAACTAATTTTATAACACTTTAAAAATTTAGTTAAGGTCTCATAAAATTATCCTATAATAGTAAGACAAAAAAATATTAATTTATGAATCTATTTTATGAAAATAAATTTCCTTTTAAATCATTATATTAATTATAAAATTGTAAATAAAAAATTTTATTTCATAAAAAATACAAATACTTAATTTATCATTTTTAAAACATTTATTTACATATACTATGATATAATTATATCATATTTCCATTTATAAGATACCTAAATTTTATTTATACTTTTTTAGGTGATTTTAGTATTCTATTGCTTGGTTTACTATTCTTAATGGTCACATTACTATTCCAAGGGTCAAGTTATTATTCCATCTGTATAGGTTTCTTAATTTCTAGAAATAACTTCTATTTCATTAATTATTCATTTATAAAGTTTTCATTGTGTTCTAAATGTGATTTTATGTGATTTATACTATATGAAATAATTATAAGAATTTAATTTCTGTTGATAGAATTTTAGGTAGTTACATTACCCCCGTTAAAAAATTTCACCTTTGAAATTTTATTTTACATACTAATGCAAAAATAGGTGAGGGGAATTCTACTTCATTTATTCCTCCAGTTCCAATGTTGGCTCTTCGTAGTTATGGTTACACCATAGTAATTTTACCTGGTGAGTAGTCTTGTTTTGTAGAACTTTATCACTATGGTTTATGATCTCCTCTAGTTACTCTTCATATGAGAGGTCATTCTCCAGTTGTACCACCTATGGATTTAGTACATGTTAGGGATCTAGTATGTACTTCCTTAAGAGGGATACATGGAATACATTGTGTACATGATACATGGTAGGTGGAAGTTCTATTTGATATTATACAGCTTTGACACGATCCTGAATCTCGAAGGGGCTGATTAACCAGGGTCTTAACTTTCTTTTCTTCCCAAATCTCATGATCCTGTTCCATAGAGATAGGGAGAGGAATAACATCTATCCAACCTTAAACTCAAGGTGTCATTGATGATTATCTGCATAGATCTTCTTTTGACTTTAGGATTCCTTGATGTGATGTTGAATTATTTTCACCTTTTCTACAATTTCTTTAACTATTTTAGTTATTTGAAGCTTACGTTCACCGACTTCATCCCATAATGACAATGTTCTACATCTTTTCCCATAAAGGGCTTTATATAGATCCATTTGGATGCTCAAGTGGAAACTATTATTGTAATATAACTCAAAAAAGGTAGATATTGGTTTTATCCTTCTTTGATTTCCATTGAACAAGCTCTTAACATGAATACTTATGTCTAAATAATTTTCTCAGATTGTCCATCAGTTTGAGGATGATGAGCCATACTGAAGTTCAACTCATTGTTTAGAGCATGTTGGATAATTTTTTAAAACTTTAAGGTAAATATAGGATATCGATCAGATACAATCAATATTGGTACTCTATGCAGCCTCACCACTTCTCTGATGTATATTTAGTCAAGTTGATCAAGTGATAAGTCCTCTTGAATTGTGATACTGTGATATGTCTTTATAAGAAAATCCATAATGACCCATATAGTATTATTTCCTCTAGATGTATTTGGAAGTCCACTAAAAAAGTCCATGGTGGTGTTTTCCCACTTCCATGTTGGTATGGGTAATTTTTTCATCATCCCTTAGACTTTTTACTTTCAACCTTCACTTGTTAACATACCAGGCACATTGATTTCTATTCAGCAATCTACTTCTTCATATTTCCCACCATTAGTTCTCTCAGAGATATTAATATATCTTTGTGTTCCCTAAGTGAATAAAGAAAGTTTAACTATGAAATTAATTCAAAATATCTTTCTTTATATCTAGATTAGATGGTACACATAGTTGTGATCCAAATATTATGACTCCTTCCTCATAAATTTTAAACTCTAAGGAGTTCCAATTTATGATAGTTTCCAACTTCTTTTTAATTACCTCATATTTTTTTGAGAATCATTTATTTTCTCTATAAGGGGTGGTTAATTAATCATTTGAGAAAGGAATTATAACACTCCTTCCTTAATGATTCATATCTATATCCTATGAAAATCTATAAATATTTGACCCTTCTCAATTCCCATCACTAATAAAGTTATAGGATCCTTTCTACTCATAGAATATTCCACTTTATTCAATTTTCCAAGATGGTAGTGGATTGAGAAGTCATAATCCTTGATGATATCTGACTATATTTTTTGATTAATATTAAGATACTTCTCTATGAATATATATTTGAGGTTCTTGTGATTAGTATATATCTCACACTTCTCCCCATAGAGATATTTCCATCGTATTTTCAACACAAAGATCATGGATGCCGACTCCTGATCATGTGTGGGATAATTTTTCTCATTAATTTTCAACTGCCTTAAGGCGTAGTCTATCAATTTATCATTTTTCATTAGTAGACAACCTAATACCATTTTTTAAGCATCAATGTATACCAAAATTAGTTCCCCACTTGTTGGTAGTGTGAGTACTACTGTAGTGATAAGCCTCTTTTTCAACTCTTTGGAGTGATCTTTACATTCCCTGGTCTAGAAAAACTTTACTCCCTTCTGATTTAGCTTAGTTAATGGGTTTGAAAATTGTGAGAAGTTCTTAAAAATCACCAGTAATACCCAGCTAGACTAAGGAAACTATGGATCTCTATTACATATGTTGTCCTGGGCCACTCTTCGATTGCCTTTCTCTTGGAAGGGTCCTTAGATATACATTTTTTAGTGATAAAATTCCCTAAGAATGATAATTACCCCATCCATAACTCACATTTACTATACTTTTCATATAGTTTCTCCAATATCAAATTCATTAGCATAATATTCAAATACTCCTCATGTTTGTCCTTTCTCTTGGAGTACATAAAAATATCATTAATAAAGACCACCAAAAATTTATCTAGGTAATATATAAAGAATCTATTCACTAATTCTACAAAAATTTCTAGAGAACTGGTGAGTCCTAAGGGAATAAATATGAACTCATATTTTCAATACCTTATTTAAAATATAGTCTTGGGAATATCTTCTATTTTTACCTTTAATTGGTGATATCCCGACCAAAGGTCCACCTTAGAGAAATACTTGGCCCCATGTAGTTGATTGAACAAGTCATCTATCCATGGATAAAGATACTTGTTATTTATAATGATTTTGTTGAGTTCATGATAATAAATTCATAGGAATATTGATCCATCCTTGTTCTTGATTAATAGGACTAGCGCATCCCATGGTGAAGTACTTGGGCATATGAAACCCTTGTACAAATTCTCTTGTAAATTCTTCTTCAGTTACTCCAACTCAAGGATTTCCATCATGTATGGAGTCTTTCATATAGGTAGAGATTGATGAATAATTTTGATCGAGAAATCAACCTCTCTCTTAGGAGGGGGGCTGGAAAATTCTTTAAGGAGCACATAAGTGTAGTACCTGATAAAGGGAATGTCTTCAAGCATGATTCTAAACTTTATAAAAATAATTTGAGCTAGATATGATTGATCATAAGGCAATAATATCCAAAGTTGAGATGATGATTCTAAAGAAGATTCATCATCCTCCTTACACTTGTACAGAATTGGAGGATGCTTTCAGATATGAAGAGTGTTCTCCCATTCATGACAATTGATATTTAATTTATATAAAGATATCCAATTCCCGCACAATATAAAATCAAACTCTACCAAAGGAAGTATGAATTGATTTTTTTAGAGGTTCAGTCCACAAAAAATTAACCAAAGAAAAGTTATATACTTTGAATTCAATAATTTCCCCATTTTATATTCTCACAGATAACTCAACCTCTATATTTTGAGGTGGTGTTTGAATAGTTCTACTAAATTTGCAAGATATAAAAGAATACGTAGAAACAAAATCAAATATTACATTATCTATTATTGAATGAATAACTAATGTACCTTTGACCATATCATTTTTAGGTTCCATCTTAGTAGTAGTGATAGCATATGTCTTTTTTTACTACCTCAGAGTTGTTGTTGATGATTTCCTCCAACAACCTTTAGATTAGGGTAATGGATTGCATAATTACTATGTTCCTTATGGTTGAAACACTTCACTATAAGATGTGTGTTGATATAAACCTTACTTTATTCTTACATATTTTCTAGCTTCTTCATATCCCATTCAAAAAATATTAGCTACATACCCCTCTCATTCATATTTGAATTATCTCTGGGTTCCCTTTAGAAAGTTCCCAGTATTCTTCTTCCCAAAAATTTTGACATGTGAGATATTGGGTGTTCTTTCCATCATGGGATTTATCTATTGATCCTCCCATATTAAACTCAATTTTCTACGTTTTATCTCTAGGCCCATGAGACCACTGAGAGTCTTTGATCTCTATTTCAACCATAAGGGAACAAGAAACAATATCCTCACAGCTATCAATGTATCAAATTTACAATGCTTGTTATAGACTCAGATTTATTATGATAAAGAAGCGATCAACCTTTATTTCAGTGTTAATGATAAATCTTGAGGCATATTTTCCATTTCTTATGAATTTTGATTCATATTCCCTGATAGACTCATCTTAATTTTACTTTATTCTGAGGAACTATCTATCTATATTAATACAAAGAGTTAAAGAAAAATATTTATTGAAAAATATTTTCCTAAAATATTCACATTCCATGGAATTAATTTCCTCCTTGAATTTTGTGTTCTTAATCAATGTCCACCACTAATCAGCTTCCCAATCAAAATGATAGATCAATAACACAACTTTATCTTCTTATGATAGATATAGGACAAAGAATATCTTCTCAATGAAGTTAATTTATTGTTATGTGAGTAGGGGATCAAAAGATCCACTAAAAATGGGAGTCCTTTTTCGCATAAAGGATTTGACCAAAAATTTATATTTATTAGGAGAAGAAGGGTGTTCCACATGATTCATGTTATTATTCATAACTTGATCCAATTTTTCTAGTACTGTCATGAAGTTTTGAGATCTAGTCCCCTTTAGATTTTATATTTCATTAGGTCAATCTTAACATTTCCTATAACATTGATTGTTGGAATGAGTTCTCCTATTTCCATACACTAACTAAGAAAAATAATGGACTATTAGGGGGGATTGAATAATTATCTAATATTAATATAAAAGGAAACATTGAACATATAATGATAAACTTATAAATGGGAAGTATATTCTATCTCGTGATTCCTGAAGTTTCAATCTAAGTTATCCATGGTGATAGAATTATATTTAGGATTATTACGAAAATTTTCTAGTACTAATATTCAAAAATAACTATAACTTTCTATTATACCAACTATAAATATCCTATCATTTTAAAAATATTATTAAATTATTTTAATCATTATTAATCATCAAATATAAACCAAGTATCATAAAGTCTAATATCTTTTGATGATTAGGTACATAAAACTGAAAACATGGAAATAGAATAAAAAATATTTATATCGATAATCCATAATTAAATAATAACTTCATTTGAGACCTTAAATATTCATATTATAACTTGAGGAACACATAAACAAATGGGATGAGATGAAAATCCCAATAAGGGAATAAACATAGGAATAAATCATAAAACATGGGTTATAAGGCACACCATGATGACATAAAAAGGAACGAAACATGAATAAAAATATGGAGGAATAAAATATAGAACATGGGATCATTTAATCATGAAATCATAGGAATACAAAAACAATATACAATAAGACATAATCTTGAGTCAAGGATAATTACTAAGACCATTTCACATGGTGGACAAAGTCCCATAAAGGAACCAGATTCACTCCCTGTCCCAACATGAAATATCATGAGACTAATCATTAACCAATGAATTGGAGTGCTATCTACATGAAACCATCATAATATGTTCATGAATGTGTGTGGTACATGAAGAATCAAACATATGAAATAAACATAAGGGTTACCCATGTAAATAAATAGGTATCATAATCATGTCATAAGGCATAACCAATGGGTGTATCATAACGGTGTCCATGAAAGAATATATTTAAATCATACATGGAAATTAATAGGGTAAAATAGGAATAAATAATGATAAATTATGTCTAACTGGAGGAAATATATATAAAATACTGTTTAAGAAACTTTAGAAAATGAGTCACTTTGGTGCGGTTTAAGGGAAACTATTAAAGAGTATTTAAGGAAAAAAGTCATAATTGTTTTCATAAAACCATAAATTAACTAAGATTTTTTTCATGATAAAAATATTTATTTTATAAAAATATTTGTGGCTTAAAATAGAGTATGGAGTATACTTGAAAATGGGTAATAAATTGGGAAGTTCCCATTAATTGAGCTTGCTTATCAGGAGTAATTAAAAAAACATTATAAAATATGTATTTCCCCATAAAAGAAATCATAATTGATCTTGGTACATGTTTTTGAAACATAAAAACATAAATTATGAGTATTAAATAATAATAATTAATAATTACATTGAGGTAAATAGGGAGAAAGAGTAACCTGAAGGAAAAAATGGAGGTTCGAAAATATTCCCTTACCTTATGTCTGAAACTGTTCGGAACTTATACTTAATATCCCAGATAATAAAATTAAATAAATTAATTAGTTATTTAAGATCCTATTATTTATTTATTTAATTTATTATAATTTTATTAGGTTAATTTATGGCTATTTCATAGACTTATATTGTTTAATTTATTCGTTATGGGAGTGTTCGTATCATGATTTTATGATTGGTTAACTTGAGTTTAATTATGAAGGTTCTTATCAAATGAAATAAAAAATATAGAAGTGTAATTATATGATATTTATTCACCTAAATAATTTTAAATATTCACATACACCATTTTATTTTTATATATGAGAATTATTCATTAGATAAAAAGTTTATCATGAACATTAGTTTATTTTAGGGAATTTTCTATTACCAAAAACCAATTTTGTTTTATTATTTAATTTTATGAATATGTATTAGTTATAAAACATTAAAAAATATATAATATAATTTTTTAAAACTTATTTAACCATAATAATGGATTTATGACCAGCTTTGAAGGCAGTAATGGAAAATGAAAATACATTGTCCACGATGGCGGTAAATCGACACATCACATATGATTTTTTCATTTTTAGATTAAAAGGAAGAGGGAAGAGATTGAATGATATACTATACCATTAACACAATAAAATTATTCTATATAAAATATAACGGAGTTATCATTTCACTTTGGTATAGTGAGTTTAGGTGATGATAAGAAAGAAAATAAATTGAAAAGAAATTAAAAGAAAATGAAGGACAATTTTACCACTAGAACTTCTCCTTGAGTACCTCCGTAGAGAAATTGGGTTTGGTATTTTGTTTAGATAAAAGGATATTAGATGTGGGGAAGATACTTGGGAGATTAATTTGGTATAATTTAAGAAATATCCAAGGATTAGAAGGTGCAAGGATAAGAGGTCATGAGAGGTGGTATTTATAGTGGAGGAGAGTGGTGTTTTTTTATTATTTTATTCATTTATTTATTATTTTGGCTCAAGAAAATCGATAGTGTGGATTCTTGTGAATAAGTATATTAACTAGTGCATGTGAGATCTAAATAATGGTACATTCACCATCTATACATCATTTATGACTCAATAATTCATATATTTATCTTATACCATAAATTATCGTATTCCACTTTTCACAAAAATTCATTTATTTTAGAAAAATCCAAAAAATCATCAATAACCATTTTTCAAAGTACATATTTCAAAAAATTGACTCCATTTCATGAAATTAATTTTCTAAATATTATAAATTTAATTTTTAAATAAAATCATCATTTATTAAAAAAATTTTATTTTAAAATTATATTTGATTTTATAAAATTTTGAAAAAATTAGTGAAGGTATCATAAAATTATCCTATAATCATAAGATAAAAAAATATTAATATATGAATATATTTTATGAAAAAAATATTTTAAATCATTATATTAATTATAAAATTGGAAATAAATTATTTTGTTTCACAAAAATATGAATACTTAATTTATAATTTTGAAAACATTTATTTACTTACTATGATATAATTATTTCATATTTTCAAATATAAGATACTGATATTTTATTTATACTTTCATATGTTAGGTTACTATTCTATTTTCTAGTTTACTATTCTCAATGTTCACATTACTATTCCTACTGTCAAGTTACTATTCCATCAGTATAGGTTCCTTAATTTCTAGAAATACCTCTTATTTCATTCATTATTAATTTATAAAGTTTGTATTGTTTTCTCAATGTCATTTTATGTAATTTATACTATATGAAATAATTATAAGAAGGAAATATCATTTGATATAATTATAGGTTGTTACAAATTTCCTCCTCTTTCCTTGTATTCTTACTAAGATTCCACCATTAATATACTTCTCTTTCCAAATGATAAAAAGTTAGGAAAATTTGTTCATGAACCAAGCACTGGAGAACATAATATATCTTTTCAATCGTATTAATACAATGCTCAGCAACCAGTGGATCATAATACCCATAGAATAAGGGCCGAAGTTGTCACATAAAAGATTCAATAACATGTTTCTCCCTCCTTGGTGTATTGAAAAGTTCAATACGATCCATGTTACCACCAATATCTTGATAGAGTTGAGTGAGTATAGTCACAAGATATTATATCCTAGCTCTTAATCCATTCATTTTATCATGAGTATGGTCATTAAATTGGCCACCTCATCTATTTTTCACATGATTCCTTTATGTTCCATCCATTTATTAAAACTAAAAATCATAGTGTGAGCAATAATAATCATAGTGTAAAACTAAATAATCATGAAAAATAATTTATAGGATATCCAAATCGAGACAAGTTCTTTTAACTCTATGACACGTTGGGTTTAAACTAGGTCATCCAATATCATTACCAAAACTTTATAATGTTATCTTATACTTAGATTTATCCCCAGGGTTATCAATAAATTTTTCAAATCCTTGTTTCCAATGGTTAACTAAACATTGTTGTAATACCAACTATAGAAACCTATAATTTCAATACATAGATATTATATCTTATTAGATGAATATTCAATACATAATATAATTATCTATTCTAAAATCATATAGGTCTAGTATATTTTTAAATTTGGATACATAAAACACTAGTTCATAAGATATCTACATATTCTCCAACTTAGTTCTTCATAACAATCACCCTTATTGGAAATATCATATCTAAAAAATTTCTTCCTAACATGGGTAAAGTAAACATAATAAAGAGTGATATCATATTCTTAGTAAGGGTAAAAAAGGGAGATATAAATAATTACTTAAGTATAGCATGAGTATAAGGGTATGAGAACATGATCATAACATTTGAAATTCATAACTTGCATATCATAGAACATAATCTTGAGTAATGGCATAAATATTGGAGGTTCATAAGAAATGAAACATAAACGAATCAAAGAACACATTCCATGAGATAATAACATTTTAAAAATACATGAGGTGGTGGAATATATAAGATTATAACATTGTGAACAAGTATAAATAGAAATAGGTTCACTTATTAAAGACATGAAATTAGGCCCTCATATAAACTTATGGACATGGAACTAGGTCCACACATAATCTTATGAACATGAAATACAAGTTAATTCATAATCTTATGGACATAAAATCTAGTTTTTACATAATATTATGGACATGAAATCTAGGTCCACACATAATTTTATGGACATGAAGGCTAGGTCTATATATAAAATTTTGAACATGAAATCAATTTCATGAATAAAATATTTACCTCATGATTTATCCATCATTAACCAATTAATTGGATGAATTTAATGGAACCATCCATCATATAATCCTAATTTTTTCATATAATTTCCATAAGATCAAAAATCATAACATTATATTATATAACATGGAAAATAAATGGGTTTCATAAACATCTCATCATCAAATTAATAAAACACCTAGAGAAATAATAAGTATGGTATCAATGGATCTTATCCCTAATAAATAATAAGTAACATCAAAGGATGTTATCACAAATGAAAAAGTTTCTTTAATGGATCACTGATTTTTTTTAAGGAAAATATCCTTTTTCATTTGAAATAACCATTTTAAAGTATAAAAATTTCCCAAATATTAAGAAATTTTTTTCCTTTAAAACAACTTAGGAAGATAATAATTTAATAATAAAATCATTAATCATACATGATGATAGAAAATTTCTTCCATGTTGTATACATTAGAATAGTATATTCCTTTAACACTTTTATTGAAAAAGTCGAAAAGTACCTCGTTTGGAAAATGAAAATAAGATTAATTTTAAACCAATAAAAAATAAATAAAAAATGGGTAAAAATAATAATAAACAATCATAGGATAATTGTTAAAAAAATTCTATAATTTGTTTAGAAAATATGGATATGTAATAAATAGGTTTTTCGACCGAAGAGAGAAATAAAGCCAATTTTTCTTAAAAACATATTTTTAGTATCTTGAGTACTTGAGGTCAGTAAAATGGAAGGAAAACATGTATTATCAATAAATAAATTTAGTTAATAACATTAATGAGTTTATTGAGGGCTGTATCATAATATTTATTCATTGGAAACATAATATATACAATTACATTGAAAAATTAGATTGTAACAAAAAACCCTTACCACTTTGTAAACAATTGAATAATTATCCCCATGAAAGAATAAATTCAAATGAAACATTAAATATCAATAATAAATTCAAATTAAACAATAAATATCATGAAAATATGTCCCAAAGATGACAATTTTCAATGATAAACCCTTACAACTTTAGTAATTTTGAATCAAAACCTCCCAAAAGATAGAACCTTAGAAAAATATATAAATTAAAATAAAATTAATAATAATAATCATAAAATATATTCATGGTAATTATATAAACTACATAAAATAAACAATGGGTGAATATGGCATGTGTCACACATAAATAAAAGTGAGACAAAAATCCCTTACCTCGAGATCAACTTACTTCAAAAGTTATTTAAACTCATGTATAATAAATTCAAATTTATTATAATTATATACCATAAAAACCTACATGATTATTATTTCATATATATTCATTATATATTTATATATTATATTCATCAATAAATATATATATATATAAATGAATTACTCCATTCATGGAGATGGTAGACCGTACGTACGCATGAACGCTGTTTTTATTTTTCATTAGATGGAATGAAAGAAAGGTAAATAATAATTAACCTTTATAAAATCATCATTATATCATAAAATCATATATATTTATCAAATAAATCCTAATTATAATCCATGTAATTTATATATGAAAAATGAATCACATCTCTTTGTGAAGGTGGTAGTCTACATGTATACACGAGTAACATTATCGTTTTCCAATGGTTTGCAAGGTAAAAAGTTAGATATGGAATTATCATTAAAGAATAATAATTAGGTAATAAATATAAAATATAAAATTTAAAACCACCATAATATTCATACATAAAATATGGTAATGAAAAATTAATTGTGTCGCTATGTGGAGATGGTAAGCCGTATGTATGCACGAGCGATACTTTCACTTATTATCTATTGATAAACAAGGTTGATAATGGTGGTTTCATAATAATAATAACATTTCTATATATTTATTAAACTTAAGGTATTTTATTATGAATAATATAACATATTTATAGGATTTATATGAATAATTAAAAAGAAAGTGTTCAGTTAAGGCAATCACCACTTCTTTGAATCAACTCCTTTAGATCTCCTCTTAAAGACCCTATGATTGTTTTTTTGGAAGAAAAAAAAGATATATAATTTTTATATGGGAGTTGGGAAGATAATTTTTTAGGTGTTTAACAAGATATAATTCTCAAATTTATGTGAAGAATGGAAATGATGGGTTCCCTTTTATAATTGAGTGGAGGGGAACTTTTGGAAAATTTTAAAATATTAAATTAATAGAAATTAATTTTGATATCCAAATGTCCCAAAATTGATAATATTAAAATATTATACGATTAATAGTCTAAATAATGTCATATATTAAAATATATTTAAGTTTGGATAACATTTTTACCCTTATCATTTTTAACCTTTCGTTAACCCTTTTGATAATTACGGTGATATCAATATTTTTTTACTATTAGGGGGTTAATATAATTACTATAAAATGAAAATAGCCAAAAAATGAATGATGGTTGATTTCATAAACCACGTCCCATTAAATTTTCTGAAATTAATATTTTTAATAATTTTTAATAATTTAATAAAATATCATTTATTATAAAATATCATTAATGTCAATTTTGGAGCTATTCATTTAATTTATCTTTTAAAACTGAAATATGATAATAGAATTAGAATAAAATAAATTGAAACATCTATAAAATTTAATTTCTATTTATAAAAAGTTTGAACACAAAAAATCACTCAAATAATATTATTTTTAGATTTTTTAAAATCATTTTATTGATTTCTTTTAACTGTTTTCACATGCACCATGTTAGTGTTTTATAAGTATTTAAGGTAATTATTTCATTAATAAAAATTTAAAATAAGTTAAAATAATGAATACAATTAATTTATATTTAAAAATAATATTTATAACCAAACATATCCTCTGTTTTTCACTATATAGAAAATTTAAAGATAAAAAAATAACAAGAATTACATTTTTGACATTTCTTTATATAAAATAATATAAAAGTAAAAATCATGGAAAAATAGGGAAAAAGGATATATTGGACTAATGTTATTATTCGTAATGTACAAAAATAAAAGAGAAACATTTAAAAAATTTATACCCCTTGATTAAAAATATTGAATCCATTTTTTAATATTAAATTTAAATAATTGGTAGATATTATATTTAATATAAATGTGTAAAATTCAATGAAAAACAGTTTTTGGAAAAATGCATTTTAAGCCAAAAAATTTAGTTATACCAAAACTAGGTATAATTATAATTCAAATTAATTTAATTATATTGTATATAAATAAATAATACTTATATTACTTTGAGATAAAATTCAAATCATAATAATAGTTTTTAACAAAAATGAAATAAACATTTTAGAAAAATCGATATTTTTCACTATTCTCTGAAAAAATCAATCTTCTCAGAAAAATACCAAATATTCACCCAAAGATAATTTTGATATGATGATTTTAATTTTTTTATTATTTTCATAAATAAAATTTTAAAATTTTATTAAATTTAATTATAAATATTTTCTCACAAAAAACAATAAAAACCATTTTTAAAGAAAACGTGTTTTTGAAGAATATAATGGCTTTAATGAAATGCGAGTGCTTATTTATTAATAATCAATAAATTTATTTATTTTTAGTAGAAAATTTATATTTAGATCATAAATTATTTAATCCTATTCATACCCACTAATTTTAATGGCTAGGTTATAATGGCTACATCATAGTATTTTAATCGTATATCATGGTTCATTTAAACTTAGTGTTGCGTATAACATAATCTATCGAAGAAATAAAATTATTTAAATTTAAATATTTCCTAGAATATTTTAGTGTTATAATAAACATGGAAACTTTCAAATGAATCTTCAAAGAATTAGGTAGTTATAACAGTGAGAAACTTTGGACATGTCGTAATTGTTAAAAATAAAAATCGTGTTCACACCTTTTGAAAAAAGTACTTCATTAAAAAAATGACTAAGAAATTGTTTTTAAATATTTTTATATAGGTTAAAACATGGGTAAATAATAATTTAAATAATAATTTAACCATATTAAAAACATCCTTGAAAACATTTTTGAGAACATGGATTTGGAGGAGAAAGATTCTTGAGCAAAAGGGGAGAAATAAGGCTAGGTTTTCTTAAAAGCATTTTCTGAACCATTTTGAATACCAAAGATAGGGAAATAGTACTGAAAACATAAAAATTACAAAAATAAACTGATTATTATAAAATAAAATGGGTTTACCAAATAATTATCATATAATTTTCCTTGATAGAAATTCAAGAATAACCAATCTTGATAAAAATGAGATTAAAACATAAATACCTTACTAATTTCATAATTTCTGTATAAAAAACTCATGAAAGATAGAAACATAGATATATTTTAAAATACTCATAAATTTAATTATAATAATCATAGAATAAATTCATGGGAATTATATAAACCACACAAAATAAATAAATGGAATATATGGCATATATATCACAAAAATAAAAGTGAGACGAGAAACCCTTACCTCAAGCCTCGTCTTGATTTGTATGAACTCAAACCTCATGTATAATAAATATATATTTATTATAAATATATTAAATAAAAATATTCATACATATCATACTATATATCACTCCTTTATAATTTCTAATGACCCATTTATTAACAATTCATCATTAAAATCATCTTTTGGGTTAAAACCGGTCCGTTTTCCATTTATGTTTTCATTCAATAATTATGGTCCTTGAAACATGATCATGGTTTCATAATACTTATAATAATAATCATTTCATAATAAAAATATTTATTAATTATATATACTTTTATGACTATCTATATAAGGTTGTGTTGAAAAATTCATTACATCGCTTTGTGGAGATAGTAGTTCATACGTACACATATGTGATGTTTCTGTTTTTCGATGGATAAAATGAAAGAAATGAAAATAATAATTCACCATCCCATAATTATGATTATATAATATATATTCATTAAATATATCCATATAACTAGTCATGTAAAAATATAATGAAAAAAGAATCACATTATGTCGTAGTGGTGGTGGTCCACACATACGCACAAGTAACTTTATCATTTTTCAATGGATGGGAAGGAGATGGAAAATGGATATACCATTAATATAACATAATATAAGTTTATTAAATAAAATTATTTAATCATGTTATTATAGTTATATAATATTTGGAGAAGGTTTAAGTAGAAAGAGACATGAAAAATATCGGTATGAACATATACCTCTTCTTCAGGTTCATTCTTTAGTTCTCTTCTTAAGGGCTACATGGATTGAATTTTAAGAATAAAAAAAACTTTATAAGATTTATATAAATTTTTTTAAAATAATTAGGTAGGTTTTAGTTAATTTAAGTAGCTCATTCAGGTATGTAGAAGATGAGATAGGATCCACCCTTTTATTAGTGAGGGGAGGGGCACTTATAATTTTTTGAAAATTTAAAATATTATAATGTCACATTCATATACAAGTGGTTTTAAATTGGAATAATTTTGAATTAAATATGATATAGGGTCAAAATAAACTCATCAAATAGGATTTATACATGGTTTTATTTCATTTTTAACCTCACATATTTAGTTTAAACCTCTATTAACCCTTTTTATCAATAACCGTGACAACACATTTTTCAATAATTAAGGGTTATAAATTTACTTTTAAGGTAATAATTGTTTCATAAATTTTACATGGATGAAATTTTTGACCATTTACAATTCAAATTGTTCTATTTAAAGTTTTTTTTTATGATTTTTAAATCATTTAATGAAATATTATATAACATAAAATACCATTAATGTCATTTTTGGGACTATTAATTTAATTGGAATTTACATTTAGGTATAAAACAATGTAGTTTGAATGTAAAACCATTAATAATCATTTATAAATTATAATTTACCATAAAATATGTGTTATACCAAAATTCATCAAAATAATATTTATTTTAATGTTTTTAAAATTATTTAGTAAATTTTTTTACTGTTTTCATAAGTAATGTGTTGGCATTACATAAGCATTTAAGGTAATTATACCATCACTAAAAGTTAAAAAAAGAATTAATATGTTAAAAAAAATTTATTAATATTAAAAATAATCATTTATAACTAACAATAACCTCTTTTTATCCCCATGAAAAATGTTATAGTTTTTAAAAGAAAAAGAGTGACATTTTTTATTTTTTATTACTAAAAATAATATATAAATCTTAGTCAAAGAGAAATAGAATTTGTTTTTCATAACATAGAATAACCGATGAGGATGATAGAAAAACACTCATAAAATATATTAAATTAATTTTTTATGGTTATTTTAAATTCATATCTAATAGTTTTAACCTTGTTTTACTCATTTTACCCTTACTGTAGCGACAACATATTTACCAAGGTTACTATTCATAATGACAAAAAATAAATGGGGCCTATTTACCAAATTTAAACCTAATGATTCAAAATATGAAATAAATTTTTTAATATTCAATCTATTTAAGTTTTATAAATTAATTTTAATATAAATGCATAATATGCAATGCTTTTTTTTAGAAAATTGTGTTTTTAACCTTAAAATTTAACTTATATAAAAATAATGAATATTTATGATTCTAATGGAATTAGTAATATTTTTGTAAATAAAATGTTTTATATATAACTTTATGACTTAATCCAAAATTGAATGATACTTTAAAATTACTTGATTTAAGGAAAAGAAATGAGTGTATTGGAAAATCGGTATTTCTCACTATTCCCTAAAAAATTAACCATTTAAAAAAATCATAAAATTTCAAATTAAGATTATTTTGTTATTTTGTTTTTTATTTTTTTTTAATTTTATAAAATTCAATTTTTAAAAGTGGAATAAATTAATTATAATTTCCATGCACAAAATGCAATAAAAATCATTTTTGAAGAAAATGCATTTTTATAGAATATAATGACTTTTCTAAAATCCGAGTGCTTATTTCCTATGAATTGATTAAATTTTTTTATTATGGAAAATTATATATATATATATATATCACAATATGATTAAAACTATTCATAACTACCAATAAAAGAACTAGGTTATAACATTCATGTTCAAATAATAATATATTATAATATATCACAGTTTGTTTAAGTTTAATATTTCATATAAAGAAAGCTGTTGAATAATTAAAATTTATTTAAAAAGAATATATTTTGAAAATATCAGGGTGTTACAATATTTACTTGAGTTTATTATCAACATGTATTATTTGATCTCATTCTTTGATGTATAAAAAACATAACAATTTATATTTTTAGTGAGGTATCAAAAGTTAGGTGTGTTATTGGTGGTATAACATTGGTTGAATAGTCAAAAAAGGATATATATCTTCCATGTAAGAAGAATATATATTTGGACATTTGGATGGTATGGTAGTGCATTGAATAAATCCATGGCCATGGTGGATTAAGACAAGTCCATCCAATATAGTAAACAAAATATAAATAAATCATTAAAGGATAATGACACAAAGTATATATACTGATTTATAAGATATCACGAGACAAAGTGATTATATTACATGGTAAATGTTCATAGGAGGTTCTTATAGCCATGAATTATCCATATCTCTTTATGGGACATGATTTTTTTCTATATAATGCTCTTAATCTATGAGTGTGACTCACTGCTATCAAGACAAGGGCTTAGAGGGTCACATAAGAAGTGTATTCATAAGATACACCAATTCAGATGAACTAGATTTTTGGGTAAAGTGGGCCCAATGTGCATGGACTGGTGAATATCTGAGTGTGAAAAATCATAAGTAATTAAATTAAAAAATTCAATATATTTTTCAAGTTATGAATAGTAATAATTGAATTTATTTCACAAGGTATTCATTAGTTATTTAAGTATAGAAGAAAATAAAAGAAACATATTATTTTTTGAACAAATGTTACACATTCAAGGGTAGTTAAATAATTAAGGGGCATAATGATCTAATTTAATGGTTTTTATTTCACTACATGACACCATTGGTTTTCTTCAAGATAGTTATAAAATATTCATGACATTTATAGAAAATTAAACAGACTATTGGTTGTGTTTTTTTGGATTTTTTTCTATGTTAGATTTCATAAGAAATGAAATGAGATTTATAAAATTATAAATATATATATAAAGGTATATTTTAACCCAAAATTAATCTCTTGGAATCCTTTCATGATTTTGGAGTTCTCCCCTTTTCTTCCTCAAGTTATAGTGGGATAAAGAAAAGGAAATATCAAGTACACAAAAATCCAAGTACACGTGTCGAGTGCATGATCTTATAGAGATTGAATGAGAATTGTAAATATCATAATTACTTTATTATATCATAAAATATCATATAATAGAATTCCAGGGGATGTGGTGTATATGTGTATGATCCATAGGAATCCTCTCTCGGTTCTTTCTAGTAAAGGTGATCTAAAGATTAACATAGTACATTGGGACTATACCATTCTTCCAAGGAACTGTTTCAATTTTATTCTCATACATAAATTCATTTTCACATGATCCATAGATAAATCCAAACCCTAGTATTTTAGATATTATGTTATGATTTTTATCTGATTTTTTTGAAAATACTAGTTACGAGTACTTTCTCCATGTTAAGGTTACTTTATGTATTATTAGATAAGTCATGAAAAAAAATTTAAGTTGAAATTTTAATTAAATTTTAAATAATTAAAGAAAATAAAATTGATATGTTCCTAAATCTATAAACATTTCATCGATTGGAGGTCAATTTTATGAGATATGGCTATCCTAATATTGAAGGATTTTTAAGAATCATTATAATTATTTTTTTAAATTTAAAATATTTTTTTAAATAAAATTAAAAAATATATATAGGGGATGCCACATAAATGAGGGAGTAATTTTAAAAAATTGATAAATAGCATGGGAAACAATGTCGTATGATACCAGTTGTCTCTCACTATTAACCAGGGGTGGACTGAGTCCCACATTCTATATAAGGTGCAATGAAATATATTATAAAAATTTAGAAAATGTGGTGCCTCTCATGGGCCACCCCCAATCACCCAGTATGAAGCATATTGGAGATCTGATTTCATTGACCTAGCTAACCATACTCATTGGTTCAGGCTCTACCCAACCTGAACAACCTAATCGGGTCAACCTAGGTCCAAAATCACATCTAAACTGTTTTCTTTGGTCCATCTGATCCTAAAAAATTCTAAAATTCTAAAATTATTTTAAAATATAAGGAATGAAATAAATTTTTTAAGAGGTGTGATACATATATTATATGGATTAAAATAATTTTAATAGAATTTTAATTCTTTAAATGAAATTATGATTAATTTTGGTGAAGAAAAATTTATAGAGGCACAACCCCTCGATCCCACAGGGGCACTACTTCATTTCGCCATTCGCTGACTGGGAGGCAAGATTCTCACTAAGGTGCTGGAACCCATGAACTCTCGCACTATTATTGTTGTTCAACACTAAATTTTATATTAAATTAATAAAGTTATTATTTATTATTTATTATGAAATGTGAGAGTTTATTAATTGGTCATGAGTTAATACCAACCCATGTATGTTTGGTAAATTATTTATTAAACTTATTTCTTTTATTTAATTGATAAATGTAATAATTACTTATTTAAATTTATTTTTTACAATCTATACATAATTACTCATTATTTATAATATATAAGGGTCAGTTTGTCTAAATTAGAGTGATAGAAATGCATTTCTCATATATTGAGTTACCATCACCTATGTGTGTGTATACATGTATAATGAATAGAGGTATTCATGGTGATATGATTTGTGGAGATAATTAGTATATACCCAAATTAAATACAATACACAAGAGATCATATGCACTGCAACTTGAGATGGTTCAATGGTTCCCCTAGGGTATTAGTTTATCCATCATTTGCTTAATGGATCAACCATTAGTATACAGATCATGGTAATTCCATTTTATTTATTTTTGTTTTTCATGATTAATTATATTATAACGTTAATGTGTGTATAGAGCATGATGGCATAGAATAGTTAATGAGAATGAAAAAATAAAGTGAATAAATTAATGATAAATGTTTTCTAGTTATGAATGGTTAAAGTTGTGATTGTGAACACATAGTAACTAAAATGATAAATAGGATCATATTTAAGTCATGAATAAAATAAAAATTCTTCAAAAAAAAAACCACAAATAAATATTAAGTTCTAAATTCCTTCCATAACTTAAATTATATTGAAACCAAATTTTGATGTGCTCATCAACCATATTTAAGAGTTACTACTACTATCAAGGAGTTTTAATAATATTGTTGGGTTAACTTAACTAAAATTTTCATCAAATAACTACCCATATCTAGATCTGTGAATTTTTTTACGTATGTGCTGAGAGAATACAATTTATAGATTTAAAGTATATGAGAGTCTAATCAACAGATCAATGATTCATGAGTTATTGAGGTTGTCTATAAAAAATCCAACCTTATACTCTCGGAGTATTGATGATTCTATAACTTGGGCTATGAATATAGGTTTAAGGATCCTCACCAACTATATTATTAAAGAGACTGAATATTTTGAATCAAATGGATGGGGGATATTAATATTTGAATAAAATTTTTAGAGACATTTAAGATTAATAAATGAATAATTTATAAGAAATAAGTAATCAAAATAAAAACACTAATATGATAAAGTATCATTTTTTATAAAAATGAAAATCAGTAATATATAATCACTGTAATCAATATTAGACAATGAACATGTCTTCACCGACATTAATTTCCAATAGTGGCACATATACTTGCATATAATACTATGATATGAAAGGGAATTGTATGTTATAAAATTGCCATTACCTGATGACACACATCAGAAAGAAATTGAGGTTGAAAATGATTCTTATAGGAGAAACATGGATGATGCATTTTATACATACAATATTATATTATCATTAATGTTTAGTGAGTTGAAAAATAAACATGAGGACATGAATTTTAACACCATATTATCACATATCCAAGAAGTTTTAATAGAGAAAGAAAAGAAAGGAACAAATAAGATTAATTATAATTACACTTAAGACATGTAAATTGAAATATGGATTTAAGTCTGGTTCCCATGTACTCAAGATGATAGAGTACATTGATCGATAAACAAAATTGTGATTCAAGTTGAATAATGATCTTTAAATACATATCATTATCAAATTCTTATCACATAGTTACTCTAACTTCATTAAGAACTATAAATTAAACAATATGGAAAAACCACATAAATACATTTTGAATAAGGTTCACCAAGTAGATATGAACTTGAAGAAAGATAAATATTATATACAATTTGTGAAAAATTCCTTTATATCAAAATACATGAACCAAAGAAGTTCATAAATATTATAATAATTGAAGCAAATCTTCAAGTTACTAATAGAGCTTGTATCCTAGGTCTGCTAGAGAATATTATACCTTAAAATTACTAAGTGGATAGATTCATATATTTGAATACTATTATTATGTAATGAGTGTTACCAAGAACATTCTCTCATTAATGAGTTTATACAAAATAATATTTTACTTTATTATTGAAATAAAAGTTTTTTTGGTATATTATAATTAATTAATATTTTAATTATACTTGAATAAAAAATATCCAATATCAATAATTAATGATAAATAGAATTTTTTAGACTTATATAATACCTTGTTGTTCCAAGATAATACTTGGTAAAAGAAAACTAAAATCAAGATTCCAAAGAAATAAAAAGGATAATGTTTATAATTTTTTGAGCTAAATATATTAAGTATTTGACATGATTGATTATATGGTATAATAACTAATAAAACTTTTATTATTAAAGAATATATATCCAAAAAACTTCTATATTTATTCCATAAATATATAGGTAAACTTTTTTAGATATATGGATGCAAATTATTATACTTCATGAGATTACTTTAAGAGTTTTAATGAATGTAATTAGAATTATAAAGTAATCTTGATAAGAAGATAAAAAAATTAATTGATCACATGAGAAAAAAAAATATGTTAAAAAATCATTCATAAATCATTAAAATATAGAGTTTAGTTATTTTTAAACTCATATTTCTTCATACACATTAGTGTCATGATGTTATCAAAAAGAGGACCAACAAAGAGTCTTATAAGTCTTGTAGATAATTCCTTATTCTTTTCGAGGAATGTTTTGAATATTTTGTCATTAACACTTAAGAATAAACCAATTATAATGAAAAATGGATGTCATATAAGCTCTAATATTAAGGAAGTCCATTATATTATAAATCCTTGTGTTCAAATGCAAGGTATTTATTTTTGATAAGTGAAAAAAACTTGTATCATGAAAAAGACAAAGTTCATATCTATTAATTATAATAAAGGTTACTCAGGATATTATATAAATCCCTAATATATAAAAGGTATAGTAAAGTGAGATAATATATTTCTATAAGAAGGAAACCTAGATATATTTTAAATAATAGAAAAAATATAGACATTAATAAAGTTAAGGCCTAAGTTTCACAATAATTTTTCATAGTAACAAGTTCTATAAAGGTTCATGGAATAGGAAAGTTCCAAAGGAACATACTACATTATAAATTTATAAATCCAAAATAGATATGGTTTTATAATCATCAAGTTGGAATATATTTATCATGAAATAATTATCTTACAAGGAATTAATAAATGAAAAATAATCTAAAATTCGAATCTGGGTATGAATTCAGAAATAGAATCCATGTATCAAATCAATTCTGAATTTTGGAAACATCTTCTATCATGACCTGACACAGTAAGGGATAAATGGCTAGCAGAAGGATGGGTGTGACAACCTAAATCCTACCTCCAATAGGATAGGGTTCATAAATGTCACACCCTAACCCTTGTAATTATTTTATTTTTTTCTTGTATTTAGATAGTTTTTTCAGGGTTTGAGTTGAGTCCTGGTTTAAATTTTTGAGTTTCTGTTAAAACAATGCATGTTTCAGGTCAGATGACATCTGACACATGAACAGAGCATGGTTTAGAAACTATGCGGCTTCACCTAGGCAACTGCGTGGCCTACCCATCTTCAAAAATAATAATAATAATTAAATGAATAATGAAATGGACTTAAATGAGAGTTACAATAAAATGAGGAAAAGTGGAAATAGAATTAAAAGTTTTATTCTAATAATAATATAAATGATAATATTTTTAAAGGAATCTTATTATTTATACTCTTATTATTATTAAGATTAATTTTATTGAAACTATATTATTATTATTAAGAATGAAATAATAATAATAATAATAATAATAATAATTTTTATTATTATGTTATAATAATAATAATAATAATTATTATTTTTATTGGGAGTTTTGCTGGCTTCTAGGCCAGTACGTGGGCAACGCATGGTTAGTAGAGACTATGTAGTTAGCTCAGGTCCCTAGGTAGCACCTTCTAGAGATAGAAGCTACCACACGGTTCGCACATGGTCACTTGAGCCATGCACAAACCGCACAGTTGCATTCAAATAAATAAAATAATCATTATTACTAATAATAAAATTATTATTATCATTAGAATTATTGAAGTTGTTGTAATCCTTATTATTATCAAAATAAAATGAATATTTTAATTATTATTATTATTATTATTGTAATTATAAAATTACAATTATTGTAAATATTTATTATAATAATAATAATTATTATTATTAAAGATTATTATTATTATTATTAAAGTTTATATTATAGTTATTAAGATTTTTATTATTATTAAAATAAAATGAATAGTTTTATTATTTTTATTTTTATTTTTATCATTATGTTATTACTATTATTATTATTAAGTGTGTGTATAATAATAATTATTAGGTTATTATTTATTGTTTTTATTTTATTTCTTTTTTTCTTTTAGGATTTTCACCCTATTTCTCTTCCCCATGACGCAACACTTTTCCCCCTTAACCCTCATGTGCACAACCCTCTTCCTTCCTCTTGGTACAACACACAACCCCCCATCCAACTCCTTCTCTAGTCTGCCCTCGATCAACACACCCCCTCCTACCCGACGACCTCCATATTATGGCTTCCCCCTACTCTTCATGCACCACTTAGGTGACCCACCTCTGGTTGGGGCCTCTTCCTTCCCGACGACCTCCCTACTTCAGGGCCCTCCTTCCTAGCGACCTCCCTATTCTGTCACCCCCTATGTCGACGCCTCACCCTTCTGGCGTTTTCCCAGCCAGCCCACACCCTGCCCACACCACCCCGGCCATCCCAAACCCTTCTGATGTCTCCCCAGTCGACACCACTCCCTCCTCCAGCCACCCTTTCTGGCACACACCTCCTCCGACATGCCTCCCCTGCCAGCACAACCCCCTACCAGTGCACTGCCTCCTTTTGATGCGTTCCCCCACTCTGGTATACCCCTATTCTTTATTATTCATTTTTACTTCAATTATTTTGGGGGTTTTGATATTAGAAGGTTTATTTTGGGTTTTTTAGGGTTTTGAAACCCTCATGGAGTAATCTCGAGTGTGCGTTTTTCATTCTTCCATGAATCTGAGGTAGGTTCTCCATTGAACTTGCATTTATAATTAATGATTCATCTATTTCATGATGTTTTGACTTTCTATACATACTAAATATTTTTTTTTGATCCTTATAATAATTAATTAGGGTAAAAAATGGTAGTTTATACTTAGTTTAGTGATAAATTGTGTTATTTTGTTAAAAATGTGCACACCGCTTGTTTGATAAAATGTTCCGTGAATTTTCGCACATGGTTTGTGATAGGTAAAATATGGTTTAGCATTTTAAATGGATTTATGGCATGTAAGTTGGTGTTTAAACCATTTTGAGTGTTAAATGAATTTTTTTTGTTAAATATTTCATGCCTTGTGTTTTTTTATAAAATACTTGGTTGGATTTTATGGGTGAAAGGTGATATAAAATGGTTGCTTTGAATTCATAAATGTGTAGGTAGTGTGAAAAATGGTATTTTAGGCTTTCTTATATGGTTTCCAAAATGGTATAGGATTTATAAATAAATGAGCATCAGTTTTCAAGGTATTTTGGTGTGTTTTAACCCCTTAATAAAAAGTGAATGTGTATGTTGATAAATGTTGGCTTTGTGAAAAGTTTAAAGGCCGTTTGGTGGTTGTGAAAATGGTGAAAATGTTTTATTATGAAAAACTCTATGTAATTAATCCCATGTCTTGTTAGGTTTAATGTGTGGGATGTCCTCACTGTAGAATCCTCAAGACCCATTGTTGGAGGTCCTCGACATGGACTCCTTGCATTCTATTCATTATATGCCACGTGATGGGATTTTTAGGATGGATTAGGGTGATACTTGTTATTATTTATTTAATATATATATACTTGTGATTGGATGCTCGATTGGAATTAGTTAGCTCACCCCATTTATGCATAAGACATGGGAACCTAACATATTGAGATAATATTCTAAGAATGATTGCTTCACTGGTAGATGACACACTGACCAGTGACCCATAATAGGTGGATATATGTTTGGGCTTATTACTATGGGATTTTCCTCAGTCTCTCCTGAGTTAGGGTAGATGAGCATATTGAGCGTTTTTATTTCATCGTATGTGGCATGCTACCAGGGATGGGGTCTCATGTATTAGTGTATTTTGTAATATTATTTATCTCCTAGGTTCATTTATTTCTGTTTTCTTTAGTCACCTGAAATGATGTTGAGTTACTTGTAAAATTATTTCCATTTCCCCTGTCATATGATTACTGTGGTACTTTATTATGCATTGTTTTATTGGAAAATGGCATGTTAATTTTAAATAAGGATTTTGGAATTTTTTTTTCAAGAAAATCTTTTTATCATCTTTTGTGCAGATTGAAAATATAGAAACCACTTTTCCCTTGAAAGTAATAATGTCTCACTAATGACAGGATCTTGGTTTTGGAAATAAAAAGGGGTAATGGTCCGTACTTTGTTTTTATGTAAAATGTATAAAAAATATTACTTTTATAATTTTTAGTTAAAACTTGAAATTGACATTTCTTTAATCTTAAAGGTGGTGCATTGGGAATAGATTATCGGGCTATCCTATTGAGTTTTATACTCACGCCTATAGTTATTTTATGTTTTTAGTCATTGTGCAGGTTTCAAATTGGGTTCGTTCACCTTGGGTGAAGGTTGATCGTTGAGTTGGAGAGTGACCTATGGGGTCACATGGAGTTAGTGGTTTTTCAGTTTGGTTAGTCTAGTTGTGTAGTTCAGTTGTATTTTTAGTTTCCTGTTTAAATGATATTCAGTTCAATTTCATTTATATTTTGAACTATGTGTGAAAATTTCTTCTGTTTAGTTTCTATTTTATTTATTGGTTGAAATCATTCCCTATTTGTACTATGTTTATTCCCTTGGTTCTTGTCGTCAGCCTGGGAGGATTGGATATGCCACTTAGGCCTTGACACAAATTGACTCGAGTGACCGGTTCAGGGTCTACCCAGGTTGGTTCATGACAAAATGATATTAAGGCAGTTTAGATCTTAGTGGGCCTTTTTTTTTCAAATCACCCTTTATTACATGGGGATTTCAAGGTAGATAGAGTAGGATTTTTGGGACTCAAGGGGTAGGTGAAAGAAAAGTGTCACGAAATCTTGATCATTCTGATCCTTGAGTTTCCATGATATTTTCAGTCATATTAGTCTCTGTGGTCTTTAAGGATTGTTTGGTGATTGGGATATGACAAGGGGAGTTAGGCCAATGGCCTCTGTGAGATCGTACATCCTGGAAATCCATGTGGAGCTAGGGGAATGGTCCTAGAAGGCTCTCTGTGTTAGTGGTGTGTTGGTCATATGTCTGGAAACCATATTTTCAAGTCACCCACCAACACTAGTTCCCTTTTTGATTCGTTTTTTTGTCTTCTTTTAATTATAAAAATTGTTTGAATCAGATAAGTTGGTTTTGAAAAATGATTATTTGAAGTGGCATGTATGATTTGGGGATTGTTTTAAATGAAATGGGATGGGTTTTAAACCAAATGAATTTTTGACTTGGTGGTTAGTGTGCCTTTGGAAGGTACATGATTTTTGAAATGGGATGAATAATTTGTTTTTGGAAAATGAAGTTGCCTTTTTTTGGCCTTTGGTGTGTCCATGCGAACTCACATGCATGGTGGTATGTGGATTTGTGGATGGGTGCTCGGTATGACACAAAGGAAGGATGCCTGGGGGGTAAAACAATTTGCATGTGAGTGAGTGTAAGAACCCGGTTTTTTCTGTGAAAGACTTTGGAATATTCTTGATGATATTCCAGAGCAGCGCCTTCAGACGGCGTGCGATTCTGAGCCCCAGAGTGGCCAGAATTAAATTTTCAGTGCGTTCACACTGGAAACGCCAAATAAATGGGATAACTCCTAAACAGTGATCCTGATCAGGGATCTGAGTGTACGGATGGGTCCGGAATGAGGTTTTTACCCTAGGAACGACATAAGACTTGTCGGCGCGGGACGTTTGGACCCCTCGCCCGCTTCTGGAACGTTAAACGGATTAAATAAATTTATTTAATTCGTTTAATGGAAAAATGCTAGTATCTCTTAAACGGTGGCTCGGACCGGAAAACCAAGGGCACCGTTGAGTTCGGAGCATGTCGTTTACCCTAGGAGGGGTATAAGTTTCGCGGGCGCGGGCCGTTTGTGAAAAATGGCCCCAGGGGCGTTTTCGTAATTTGGCGACCTCGGGCGCTAAGTTTAATAACTTTTGAACGGGGTCTCGGATTAAAATTCTGAGACCGCCGTTGTGCTCGGGAGATCATGTTTACCCCAGGGATGCCCTCCTTTTTGTCTGCTTCAGGAGCGGAGTCGGGGGCGTGCCGGGCGGGGTGTTTAAGTGTTTTTATTTAAACACGCACCCCCCCTCTTCCTCTTCTTCTTCTTCCTCACAACCCCTCCCCTCCCTTCTTCCTTTTCGGCGAGCTCCGGCAAGCCAACTCTGGCGAGGCAACAGCACGGGGCGGATCACGCGGGAAGTGCCGGGTGGAGCCCAACGAGGTAGGCGGATTTGAGTTTTCCTCCCCTTCCCCGTTTTAATCCTCTTTTATGCTCAATAGAACCACTGGATCCTAGAAAAAACCCAGTGGTTGCGTAGATCCTGTCTTGAGCTTTTTGGGAAGCTATCCGGATCGAAATTTCGACCACCGGATCGTTCCCGGTGGTCCTTGGAAATTTTCCGGCCACGACCGGTTTCCGGCGAGGGCCGAAGGCGGCGGCGCTTGCCGGGAGGTGCCCGCGGCGCCGGTCGCGGGCGCCGGCAGGCGGAGGAGAGTGGGGCCGCGAAGCGCGCGACCCCGTGCGTCGACCACGACCTGCGTTATAACGACCCATACTTTACATACATTGTTAATACTTCGAAATTGAAGCACACTTATTACAACATATGACAAACCCACAAAGGACCGTATAGGTATAGTGTCTTTAGAAACTGGGAAACATAAACAACTGGTTCATAAATCTTCTACAGTGTCTCCCATTTATTTCATCATATCTAGGGTCCCTTTTAGCATATTCTACTTAATATCCATCTTCCTGACCTGGGGAAAAGAAAACATAAAAGGGTGAGCTCAAATGCTCAGCAAGGGCAAATAAAGGAAATAAAAATCATATCATATCTTTATGAAAATCAAAACCTGCAAAAGAGATCATAATATCTTAACATGGAATAAATCATATAAGTGAAAATGAGATCCCCATAATCATAACATAAAACTTGAAACTTTGTGGCATGCACACATAATCATGGAAAATCATTTCTTGTTAGTCATGACTCATTGCCAAGACTATCTTAGTGGACAAAGTCCCTTTCTGAACCGAGTTCACTCCTCGTTTCAGTCCTGTATCACTGAACCGAAATAACCTTCCGTTCCAGCCATGTCTATCTCATGAGATATAAAATCATTACCCAATGCATTGGAGGGAGATATAGGTCCCACCCATCTTATAATAAATCCTTTCTTATGTGTGCCACATAATCATAAAACATACATCATCGCATAACACATGTAACAAAAATGGGATTCTTGAAACATCATGACATCATAAATCAATTCATATAAGATAAAGTAATTCATAAACATAATTCCATCACAACATAGTCAAATCAATGTAAAAATATGGATAGAAACAGAACCCTTTATTATCTTAGATGGAAAATAATTTTGATAAAACACTTGAATTGAATTCTTGAGTAAAATATCCTTTCTTCTTCAAAATCAATTTCTTTTCACAAAACATCATGCAATTTTAAAAGAAAGAGATTTTATTGAGAATAGTCATGAAATCTTTTAGAGGAAGCTTCATGAAAATAAGGCTTTATAAAACAGTAGAAATCCGTTCGTGCCGTATAAGTTAAAAAAAAACATTCTTCGTACTTTTGTCGGAAAAGTCAAAAAGTACCTCGTACGAAAAACGACAAAAGATTCCTTTCATACGTATTACTAAAAACTCACCGAAGGGTAAAAATGGATTTAAACAATTTTAGGTGGATGGAAATAATATTACATATTGAGTAAACATGGATGTGGATGATAAAATACACCCCAGTAAATACTTACGAATAAACAATCTCGGATAAAAATGAGATTGTGATATTTCCCTTACCTTAGGTCCGATTTGCTTTGTTCGTGTCTGAAGATCCTGTATAATGGTTTAAATAATGTTATTGACTTATTCCAGAATCATACATATTGATATGATATCATATATGGTCATATTATTATCTTCTTGTTAGTAATATTTCATTGTTACTTGTTACTCGGGTCTTTATAACTTTTTGTTCTTATGCGTGTTTTGTTGAATAAATTCTTATTCTTATCTTTAGGTTATAGATAATTCATTTCCAGAATGGTATTAGTGTAGTATATACCATATTCATTCATTCAATTCATTTATATAATCATTATGAAATGAAGATCATGTAGAACGAGTCGCATCACATCGTGGAGACGGTATTCCGTACGTACGCATGAGTGATGATATCGTTCCTATGATCGTGGAATTGTATTGGAGTATATATATATATATTATTTCAGTATCAATATTACTTAATAATAATCATATATAGTTACTCATTACACCATTATACCCATCCTTGTAAGGTGAAGGTGGAAAATAGATTACACCACGGCGTGGAGACGGTATTCCGTACGTACGCACGCGCGGTGATTTCATTTTTCCGTAGGATGGATAGAAGGTGAATTAGGGTTGT
Organism: Viscum album; assembly: GCA_963277665.1. NCBI lineage: Eukaryota > Viridiplantae > Streptophyta > Magnoliopsida > Santalales > Viscaceae > Viscum > Viscum album. The sequence continues at coordinate 697,153,185 of OY728132.1, forward strand.
TTCATATTTATAATAACATATCAGTATGTAAGTAATACTGATATTATTACATTATCATGAAACAACTAAAGAAGAAGAAGTTGAAGAAGAAAGAAATTGAAAAGATCGGTAATGGATATTACCTCTTCTTTGGAACGCCTATTTGAATCCTCTACTTAAGGAACTAAGATTGGTCTTTGGAGAAGACCAGGACCTCTAGGATTATTCTAGGGAAGTGGAGAGGAGAAAATGGCAGGGGTTGGCCGAGATTGAGTGCTCAAATTGGTGTGAGGAGGAGGGGGAGGAGGTGCCCTTTTATAAGGGAGGAGAGGGGCACCTTAGGAATATCTCAAAATATTATTTTATATTAAAGTCAAAATCGGTTTATAATGGTTTCAAAGGGTCTTATTTCGAAGATAAAGTGGGGATGGGTCGAAATCCTATCAACCAATAGGATTTAGACAAGTTTAGGGTATTATTTTAACCTTATCAATTAGATTTAACTCTAAGTTAATTAATTTAACTTTTACCGTGTCTTTTTGTTTTCTTTCACTATATGGTTAATACACTTACTATAACATGCCAAACGAACCCCAAATTGTTTATTATTAATATATATATCCTTATCTAAGTCATTTGGCAGAACCTTAGATTTTTAGGAATAAAATAAAAATTAATAATATAATATTTGATTTAAAAACTATTTTGTGTCAATTTTGACACTATTTGATATATGATTTTTGTGAAAGTCATAACAGAATTATATGTTCGAACCAAGTTGATTAAATCAACATTAATATATCATAGTAACCTATAAAATTAGTGGAATTCATAAAAAGTCTTAAATTACATTTATTTTGGTATTTATATTATCAATTTTGTCAATATTTCATTAATAAGATAATTACTGCATCATCTTTGTGTCATAAATAAATTAAATTATTTGATGTTTAAAAATTACAAATAAAATACCATCATGTAGGAAATATTTTTAGCTTTCTAATTAATATTTACAATCGAATTTATCTTATGTATAATCCCATATTAAAAATGATTTACTTATTAAACTTTGATTTTAAATATTTTAACCCTTCTTTAAATAAATTAATAATAAATGTCCTAATCTAATCCAAGTGGGCCTAAATGGTCATATTTTATTCCTAAGTTTGTTTTTGGTCGAATTACACTTGTCCAATAGAATTAGGACATGTGTTAGGGTAATATTAATATCATATTTACCCTTAGTTACCCTATTTACTATTAACCGCGGTAAAAATCGTAAAAAGTTACTATTCACCAAAAAAATTATTTTTATCTCATTGAACCACATTTTACTTACTGATATCAACCGTGTCTGTCGGATTTTCGAAATTCCATTCACAGAAGCGGTAAAATTAAGTTTTATGCAAAATTCAGTTTTTAACCTACCACTTAGTGGTTTCACTATTCATCAAAAATTGAAAGTTTTCAGAAAAATACCAAAATTTCACCCTAGGATAATTTCGATATTCTGAGTCCAAAAATGAAGTCCATTTTGAAAAATGAAATTTATAAAATTTCAAAAAGTGGTTATTACTATTCATAACGGCTAGTTTTAATAGCATATTATTGTTTAGTGAAACTCGGTATTGCGTACGACGGAAGCTATCGAGGAAGGTCGCGATTGCGTGTAAAGCAAGCCAAGAAAGTGTTGTGTAGAAAAAGATTCCTTTGATGGTTTATATAACATAAAAGTCTCGGGTGTTACATTCTACCCCCCTTAAAAAGAATTTCGCCCTCGAAATTCGTCACTTTGTAACAAACAGATGAGGATACTTCTCCCTCATCATATCCTCAAGCTCCCATGTAGCTTCTTCAAGTTGGTGGTTCCTCCATAAAACTTTCACCAATCGAGTGGTCTTGTTTCGTAGGACTTTTTCGCTACGATCCAGAATCTCTATCGGCTGTTCTTCATAAGAAAGATCTTGCTCCAGCGGTACAACTTCTGAGCTGAGTACATGTGAAGGATCTGGTATGTACTTTATCAGGAGAGATACGTGGAACACATCGTGAACTTGAGATAGATTCGGTGGAAGCGCCAATCGGTAAGCTACCTTCCCAACACGATCCAGTATTTCAAAAGGACCGATATATCTAGGGCTCAACTTCCCCTTCTTTCCAAATCTCATAACCCTCTTCCAGGGAGATATTCGTAAGAACACTTTATCACCCACTTCAAACTCTAGGTCTTTTCTTCGGTTGTCGGCATAACTTTTCTGTCGACTCTGAGCTGCTCTTATGTGTTGTTGAATAGATCTGACCTTTTCTGCCATTTCATCAACGAGATCAGGACCTAATAGCTTTCTTTCCCCAACTTCATCCCAGCAAGTTGGAGTCCTGCATTTCTTTCCATAGAGAGCTTCATAAGGAGCCATCTGAATACTGGAGTGAAATCTATTATTATAAGAAAATTCCACCAAAGGTAGGTGTTGATCCCAACCTCCTTTGAAATCCATAGAGCAAGCTCTCAACATATCTTCTAGGGTTTGAATTGTTCTCTCAGACTGACCGTCTGTCTGGGGATGATAAGAAGTGCTGAAACTCAACTCTGTATCCAGAGTATGCTGAAGACTTCGCCAGAACTTCGAGGTAAATCTTGGATCTCGATCAGATATAATAGAAAGTGGTACTCCATGCAATCTTACCACTTCCTTTACATATATCCTGGCAAGCTGATCTAGAGAGAAATCCTCTCTAATAGCAATGAAGTGTGCAGACTTTGTAAGACGATCAACTATGACCCAGATAGCATTATTGCCTTTGGATGTTTTAGGAAGTCCTGTGACAAAGTCCATAGTGATGTTTTCCCATTTCCATTCGGGTATGGGTAATGGTTGTAACATCCCCTTAGACTTCTGTCTCTCAGCTTTAACTTGTTGACAAACCAAGCATCGAGAGACATATTCAGCAACATCTCTTTTCATTCCATCCCACCAGAAGTACTCTTTCAGGTCCCTATACATCTTCGTGCTTCCAGGATGAATAGAGAATGAAGAACTATGAGACTCATCCAGCAGCTCTTTCTTTAATTCGGGGATGGGAGGAACACAAACCCGATTCCTGAACTTTATTATCCCATCACAATCAAGGTTGAATTCAGGAACATTTCTCACCTTCTTTTGTAACTCGACATCTTCTTTCTGTGCCTCTTTAATCTTCACATGTATAGATGGTTGAACATTCATTTGAGAAAGATAAGATTTTTCCCCTTCCATTATAATTCCAAGATCCATCCTTTGTAAATCCATAAATATTGGATCTTTTGTGATCCTCATCATGGATAAACTAGCATGGTCTTGTTGACTTAATGCATCTGCCACCTTGTTTGCTTTCTCAGGGTGGTAATGGATTGAGCAGTCATAATTCTTAATCAGCTCCAACCATCTTCTTTGACGCATATTCAACTCCTTTTGTGTGAAAATATACTTTAAACTTTTATGATCAGTATAAATATCACACCTTTCACCATAAAGGTAATGCCTCCAAATCTTTAATGCAAAGATTACCGCAGCCAACTCCAAATCATGTGTTGGGTAATTTTGATCATGGATTTTCAACTGTCGTGAGGCATAAGCTATCACCATATCATTTTGCATAAGAACACACCCCAATCCCTTCTTGGATGCATCACTGTAGATCACAAACCTTTCTCCACTACAAGGCAGTGTGAGCACAGGTGCACTGGATAACCTTCTTTTCAACTCCTTGAAATTCTCTTCACATTCCTCTGTCCAGACAAACTTAACTCCTTTCCGAGTCAACTTGGTGAGTGGATTAGATAATCGTGAAAAATCCTTTACAAAACGTCGATAATATCCAGCCAAACCAGGAAAACTTCGGATCTCAGTTACTGTTGTTGGTCTCGACCATCTTTCGATAACCTCTGTTTTTGCTGGATCCACAGATATCCCCTCTTTTGAGATTATATGACCCAAAAATGCAACTTTTTGAAGCCAAAATTCACACTTGGTAAATTTGGCATAAAGATTCTCCTTTCTCAGGGTCTTCAATATAATTCTCAAGTGATCTTCATGCTCTTCCTTGCTCTTTGAATAGACAAGAATATCGTCTATAAAGACTACCATAAATTGATCAAGATAGTCTCTAAAGACTCTATTCATTAGATCTATGAAGATAGCAGGGGAATTAGTAAGACCAAATGGCATCACTATAAATTCATAGTGTCCATACCTTGTACGGAAATCCGTCTTTGGTATATCCTCCCTTTTGACCCTTAATTGATGATACCCTGAACGAAGATCAATCTTGTAAAAGTATTGAGCTCCGCGTAGTTGGTCAAATAAGTCATCAATGCGTGGGATAGGATATTTGTTCTTGATAGTGATCTTGTTAAGTTCTCGATAATCAATGCAAAGTCTCATTGATCCATCTTTCTTCTTAACAAATAGAACAGGTGCTCCCCAAGGTGACGCACTAGGGCGTATGAATCCCTTATCAAGATTCTCTTGGAGTTGCTTCTTCAATTCCTGCAACTCAATTGGGGCCATTCTATAAGGTGTCTTTGAAATAGGCAAAGCACCCGGTACGAGTTCTATTGAAAACTCAACTTCACGATTTGGTGGAAGACCCGGCAATTCCTCCGGAAAGACATCATCAAACTCCCGTACAATGGGCATATTCTTAATCGTGAGTTTCTCACCAACCATTTGAGATAAATAACCTTCATTTAGTGGAATCAATACCCATAAGATGGAAGAAATTTCCACTGGAAGGTTATGTTCATCCTTGCATTGGTATACGATCGTAGATTGATCTGGAATATGAAATGTGACTTCCCTTCTTTGGAAATTGATATGAGCTCCATGTAGAGAAAGCCAATCCATGCCAAGAATCACATCAAATTCCACTAAAGGAAGGATCACAAGATTTGCAGGAAGCACTTTCCCACAAACTTCGATCGGAGAAGAATTATAAACTTTTGATGCGATTGATGTGCCATTAGGTGTTGTCACAGCTAACTCAACATCTAATTGTTGAGGTAATACGGTGATACCCTTAGAAAATTTTTCAGAAATAAAAGAGTGGGTGGATCCAGAATCAAATAAAACATTTGCTACTTTAGAGTGGATGGTAAGTGTACCTTTCACCACATCGTTATCGTACTCCACATCGCTGATAGAAATTGCATGTGACTTTCCTTTGTCTTTAGCCTTAAGAGTTTGTTGACGTCGACCATCATCATCAACCCTTGGATTTGGGCATTGATTGGCATAATGCCCCATCTCCTTGCACTTGAAACATTGAAGTGTAGTAGGTTCATTCTGTGTATCCCTTCCTTTGTTTGCGTCATTAGACATCTTCTTCCCATTATCACGGCATTCAAATGCCCGATGACCTTCTTTTCCACATTTAAAACATTTACTTGTCCCTTTAAGACAACTCCCTCCATGTTTCTTTCCACACTTTGAGCATAAGGAAAAGCTCATCTTCTTTTCCATGTGCTCTTTAGATTTTTCTTTGAATTCCATCTTCCTCTTCTTATCAAACCCATGTGACTGATGGGTTACTCCAATCTCCATCTCGACTTTGAGAGCATATCGAACGATTTCCTCGTAGCTATTGAAGTCCCTTATGGCTAACGCCCTTCGAAGACTTGGTTTTAAGCCACTAAAGAATCGATCGATCTTACTCTCAGGTTGGATAATAATACCAGAAGCGTACCTTGCAAGTCTTGTAAAATTTGCTTCATAGGTACTAACAAATTCATCATCCCTTTGCTTCAGTTCAAGGAACTCTTTCTCCATCTTTGTTCGGAGAATACGAGGGAAGTACTTATTGAAAAATAAGTTCTTGAACTCGTCCCATTCCATAGACTCAATTTCATCCCTTTGACTCATATTCTTAACAAGATTCCACCATTGATCCGCATCTCCTTCCAAACGATACACTGCTAGGATGACTTTATCATGCTCAGAACATTGAAGAACTGAAAATATCTTTTCAGTAGTACTAATCCATTGTTCAGCAACTAATGGATCAGTAGACCCGCTGAAAGAAGGTGGACGCTGCCTCATGAAGGATTCAACAGAATGTTGCTCCCTCCTTTGTTCGTTTGGAAATCCTGCATGATTCATAGCTTGAGAAAGTTGTGTGAGCATGGATACAAGATTTTTCATTCCAGCTCCCATATCGTTTGGTTGCTCAGGGGGACAATCATTGCATTGCCCATCGCATTCCGCATTAACACGGTTCCTTCGGGTTCCATCCATTGACTAAAACCAAGAAGAATAGTGTGAGCAACACTAATTATAATAGGAAACCACATAATTCAAGAAATTTTTTTTTTCATGCTTATGGTCTTATCCTAGGTTATTCATGGCCATTTCTAAGATTGTGTTCTATGCTTAGACTTATCCTTAGGGTTCTTACTAAGGCTTTCACATCCTAGTTTCCAAAGGTTGACTATACCTTTCCTCTGATACCAACTATAATGACCCATACTTTACATACATTATTAATACTTCGAAATTGAAGCACACTTATTACAACATATGACAAAACCACAAAGGACCGTATAGGTATAGTGTCTTTAGAAATTGGGAAACATAAACAACTGGTTCATAAATCTTCTACAGTGTCTCCCATTTATTTCATCATATCTAGGGTCCCTTTTAGCATATTCTACTTAATATCCATCTTCTTGACCTGGGGAAAAGAAAACATAAAAGGGTGAGCTCAAATGCTCAGCAAGGGCAAATAAAGGAAATAAAAATCATATCATATCTTTATGAAAATCAAAACCTGCAAAAGAGATCATAATATCTTAACATGGAATAAATCATAGAAGTGAAAATGAGATCCCTATAATCATAACATAAAACTTTAAACTTTGTGGCATGCACACATAATCATGGAAAATCATTTCTTGTTAGTCATGACTCATTGCCAAGACTATCTTAGTGGACAAAGTCCCTTTCTGAACCGAGTTCACTCCTCATTTCAGTCCTGTATCACTGAACCGAAATAACCTTCTGTTCCAGCCATGTCTATCTCATGAGATATAAAATCATTACCCAATGCATTGGAGGGAGATATAGGTCCCACCCATCTTATAATGAATCCTTTCTTATGTGTGCCACATAATCATAAAACATACATCATCGCATAACACATGTAACAAAAATGGGATTCTTGAAACATCATGACATCATAAATCAATTCATATAAGATAAAGGAATTCATAAACATAATTCCATCACAACATAGTCAAATCAATGTAAAAATATGGATAGAAACAGAACCCTTTATTATCTTAGATGGAAAATAATTTTGACAAAACACTTGAATTGAATTCTTGAGAAAAATATCCTTTCTTCTTCAAAATCAATTTCTTTTCACAAAACATCATGCAATTTTAAAAGAAAGAGATTTTATTGAAAATAGTCATGAAATCTTTTAGAGGAAGCTTCATGAAAATAAGGCTTTATAAAACAGTAGAAATCCGTTCGTGCCGTATAAGTTAAAAAAAAACATTCTTCGTACTTTTGTCAGAAAAGTCAAAAAGTACCTCGTACGAAAAACGACAAAAGATTCCTTTCATACGTATTACTAAAAACTCACCGAAGGGTAAAAATGGATTTAAACAATTTTAGGTGGATGGAAATAATATTACATATTGAGTAAACATGGATGTGGATGATAAAATACACCCCAGTAAATACTTACGAATAAACAATCTCGGATAAAAATGAGATTGTGATATTTCCCTTACCTTAGGTCCGATTTGCTTTGTTCGTGTCCGAAGCTCCTGTATAATGGTTTAAATAATGTTATTGACTTATTCCAGAATCATACATATTGATATGATATCATATATGGTCATATTATTAGCTTCTTGTTAGTAATATTTCATTGTTACTTGTTACTCGGGTCTTTATAACTTTTTGTTCTTATGCGTGTTTTGTTGAATAAATTCTTATTCTTATCTTTAGGTTATAGATAATTCATTTCCAGAATGGTATTAGTGTAGTATATACCATATTCATTCATTCAATTCATTTATATAATCATTATGAAATGAAGATCATGTAGAACGAGTCGCATCACATCGTGGAGACGGTATTCCGTACGTACGCATGAGTGATGATATCGTTCCTATGATCGTGGAATTGTATTGGAGTATATATATATATATTATTTCAGTATCAATATTACTTAATAATAATCATATATAGTAACTCATTACACCATTATACCCATCCTTGTAAGGTGATGGTGGAAAATAGATTACACCACGGCGTGGAGACGGTATTCCGTACGTACGCACGCACGGTGATTTCATTTTTCAGTAGGATGGATAGAAGGTGAATTAGGGTTGTTTCATATTTATAATAACATATCAGTACGTAAGTAATACTGATGTTATTACTTTATCATGAAACAACTAAAGAAGAAGAAGTTGAAGAAGAAAGAAATTGAAAAGATCGGTAATGGATATTACCTCTTCTTTGGAACGCCTCTTTGAATCCTCTACTTAAGGAACTAAGATTGGTCTTTGGAGAAGACCAGGACCTCTAGGATTATTCTAGGGAAGTGGAGAGGAGAAAATGGCAGGGGTTGGCCGAGCTTGAGTGCTCAAATTGGTGTGAGGAGGAGGGGGAGGAGGTGCCCTTTTATAAGGGAGGAGAGGGGCACCTTAGGAATATCTCAAAATATTATTTTATATTAAAGTCAAAATCGGTTTATAATGGTTCCAAAGGGTATTATTTAGAAGCTAAAGTGGGGATGGGTCGAAATAATATCCACCAATAGGATTTAGACAAGTTTAGGGTATTATTTTAACCTTATCAATTAGATTTAACTCTAAGTTAATTAATTTAACTTTTACCGTGTCTTTTTGTTTTCTTTCACTATATGGTTAATACACTTACTATAACATGCCAAACGAACCCCAAATTGTTTATTATTAATATATATATCCTTATCTAAGTCATTTGGACGAACCTTAGATTTTTAGGAATAAAATAACAATTAATAATATAATATTTGATTTAAAAACTATTTTGTTTCAATTTAGACACTATTTGATATATGATTTTTGTGAAAGTCATAACAGAATTATATGTTCAAAACAAGTTGATTAAATCAACATTAATATATCATAGTAACCTAGAAAATTAGTGGAATTCATAAAAAGTCTTAAATTACATTTATTTTGGTATTTATATTATCAATTTTTTCAATATTTCATTAATAAGATAATTACTGCATCATCTTTGTGTCATAAATAAATTAAATTATTTGATGTCTAAAAATTACAAATAAAATACCATCATGTAGGAAATCTTTTTAGATTTCTAATGAATATTTACAATCGAATTTATCGTATGTATAACCCCATATTAAAAATGATTTACTTATTAAACTTTGATTTTAACTATTTTAACCCTTCTTTAAATAAATTAATAATAAATGTCCTAATCTAATCCAAGTGGGCCTAAATGGTCATATTTTATTCCTAAGTTTGTTTTTGGTCGAATTACACTTGTCCAATAGAATTAGGACATGTGTTAGGGTAATATTAATATCATATTTACCCTTAGTTACCCTATTTACTATTAACCGCGGTAAAAATCGTAAAAAGTTACTATTCACCAAAAAAATTATTTTTATCTCATTGAACCACATTTTACTTACTGATATCAACCGTGTCTGTCGGATTTTCGAAATTCCATTCACAGAAGTGGTAAAATTAAGTTTTATGCAAAATTCAGTTTTTAACCTACCACTTAGTGGTTTCACTATTCATCAAAAATTGAAAGTTTTCAGAAAAATACCAAAATTTCACCCTAGGCTAATTTCGATATTCTGAGTCCAAAAATGAAGTCCATTTTGAAAAATGAAATTTATAAAATTTCAAAAAGTGGTTATTACTATTCATAACGGCTAGTTTTAATAGCATATTGTTGTTTAGTGAAACTCGGTATTGCGTACGACACAAGCTATCGAGGAAGGTCGCGATTGCGTGTAAAGCAAGCCAAGCAAGTGTTGTGTAGAAAAAGATTCCTTTGATGGTTTATATAACATAAAAGTCTCGGGTGTTACATGCGTTTTGCGGGTTGCTGTGGGGGATCAACCGGCCGCGAGGCGGCCGTTCGGCTGGAGCGAGCCGCGGTCAGCTGGCCGTAGTGGGGTGAACCAGACCCGCGGCTGAGCCGCGGGCCGACTGTGCGGACCGGGCCGGCCGGTCCGGGCCGGTCCGGCCCAAGGGGCTTTGGCCCTCAGACTTCGGACGCCCGTATTTCGGGCTACGGGCGTCTGTTTTGCGCGCCGTCTGCGGCAGCGCGGAGCTTGCATCGAGGCGAAGCTTTTGAGATAGTTTTGGGAATTTTTAATTCCCGAAACGAGGGGCCATTGAGGCGCGACGCGTCCTTAAGTGGACGAGCATTTTCCGGGATTCTTGTTTTGGAAGGCGTGGACGCGTCCGACATCCGTTTTGAGTGCCTTCAGCGGCGTTGTGACCCTGGCACTGAGGCAGAGGTTTCCAGTGCGGTTCCAGGCATTGAGGCCAAAGTTGAGGCGCAGGCCCCACGACCCGTCTCTTGAGCTGCGTGCAGCATTTCACGACTTTTCCATCGAACGTCCGTTCGGGGCGTGCGAGCAGTCGTTTTTGGATGTTTTTCCAAGGGGATTGCAGTGGTACAATCCACCCGCCCTAATTCGGCACGATGGTGCGGGGCCCACGAGGGCCGTTTGGGCGTCGACGATGATTTTCCATCTTTATCACCGGGCGACCGTTTTGGACAAGTGAATAGTCCATCTTGTGTACTTTTTCGAGAGGATCGCAACGGTGCGATCTGTTCGTTGAGTTTCGGGACCGGCATGTGGGTCCCACGAAGCACCGATCGTGTGCGGTGCGCCGGAACGTATCTTTTTCTCCGGATATCCATTGCACTCATGTGAGTAGTGCTTTTAACGTGTTTTCCCGAGGGGATCGCAATGGTGCGATGCACCCGACTGTTTTCGGGGCTGAGGATCGGGATCATGGGATGCCGTTCGGGCGTGAGGCGGTGTTGGTGACTTTTTCGTCGGATATCCGTTGGAGGCGAGTAAGTGGTCGATCTCGCATGTTTTTCCGCGAGGATTACAACGGTGCGATCCGTTTTGTTGTGAGGAGCCTCTTGTGCGATCTTATTAACAGCGAAAGAATGGAGATGCTCCAATGGTGGTTCGCCCTACCTTGTTTGTAGCGGACCCTTGGTGTGTGATCGCGCATTCAGGGGAGAGTGATATAATTGGTCCACGAGATGTGGTTGGCTGTGCCTCAGCCGATGAGGTGGCAGGTGGAGTTGTTACGTCACGCCTTCGCGTTGACGCTGAGTGTCGTGTGCATGATAGCCTTTGGGCTGGAATGAGGTATACTCCGGGAGTATACGGGAGCGCTTGGAGGTACATGTGGTTGATTATACCTGAGGACGTTCGTGCACTTGGTTGGGGTTGACTTGGGGACACACGTCGTGTGGGACCCACGTGCGTGTCGTGTTCTGCTTTGCGTACTTGGCCTATCGCGACGTAGAGGGTCCCTCTGTGTGTTTGGTTGACCAACAGGGTTGAGTGGTCTCCCCCTGGTTTCTTTCTCGATGGATTGGCCGGTAGTGGTTCTAGTGACACCCAGTGCTGGGGCAGATGCTGCACCTCTTTTGGGAGAGCTGTTCTGGAGTTGGGTGGTTGCGCGACACACACTTCGTGTTCGGTCGGCCAGTGTTGTACCCTCCTTTAGAGATGGTAGAGCGGTTCTGAGTTTTACCCTTCAGCGGGGCTGGGCAGTGGGTTACTCATCAACTTCCTCGGGCTTACCCTCCAGCAGGGCTGGGCAGTGGGTTGCTCACTGACTTCTAGGGTTTACCCTCCAGCAGAGACTGGGCAGTGGGTCACCCGATGCACTTAGGGTCTACCCTCCAGTAGAGACTGGGCAGTGGGTCACCCGACGACGCACTTAGGGTCTACCCTCCAGCAGAGACTGGGCAGTGGGTTACCCGATGACCTCTTAGGGTCTACCCTCCGGCAGGGCTAGGTAGTGGGTCGCCCGTCATCTAGTTCTAGGTCTACCCTCCAGCAAGGCTGGGCAGTGGGTTGCCTGTCAACTTATTCCAGGTCTACCCTCCAGCGGGGCTGGGCAGTGGGTCTCCTGATGATGTATTATGGTTTACCCTTCAACAGGGCTGGGCAGTGGGTCACCCAGTATCTTATTATGGTCTACCCTCCAGCGGGGCTGGGCAGTGGGTCGCCGGTTGATGTATTAAGGTTTACCCTCCAGCAGGGCTGGGCAGTGGGTCACCCGATAACTGGTTATGAATTACCCTCCAGCATGGCTGGGCAGTGGGGACACTCGTTGGCATTCCAGACTCAGTCCTTACTACTAGGATAGTCTGAGGCTTTCCTCCATGACCACCGGAGCGGGACCTTTGGTTATACGGGCCAGTGTTGTGATAGCTTTGACTTTGAGGAGACCTCTCAACTACAGGGCAGTGATGAGGTGTGGTTTGACTTTCCTTATAACTCTCAAGTTCGAGGGGCACTTTCCCCACCGAGACGCGTTCTTGTGATGCGATCTAAAACTGTGCGGGCGAGTCAGTGCCGCCCAAAGCGGATAGTATCGAGGTACGGTGACTGAGCCCCTTGGATTTCGGTTCAGGGCAGACGTGCGGGATGCTGGGCATCGATGGAGGTTACTTCTGGGACTGTTGGCGATACTTTTCTTGGGCTGAGCTATGGGACGGAGATCCCCTTACGACATTGTTCGGGCTTCTTGCTGAGCATAAATATATGTATATACGTTGTTTCTGGTACCCACTTCTTGGGTTTTGGCTACTCTCCTTTCAAGAGAGGTGAAGACACGTGGGGTATGCCACGTGCTTTCTGTGTCTAGCTTCTCGTGGTTGGATGAGTCTACTCTCCTGCTATAGGTAGCGAAGACTCGATGGGAATTTCATCTTCTCACCATTTCCAGCTCCTTGTGCCTGGATGAGTCTACTTCCTTTCTCTTGTTGGGTTGAGCTGGACTCTTTACTTCACTTCTAGTTTTACTCTTTTCAATTCCTTGTTCGCTCTACTGCTCACCCTTCGGTACCTCCTTTGTTGATCCCTCGAGCCTTCGGGGTATCCTACCGAGTATTTTTATACTCACCCATGCTTGGGCTTTGCCCGCACTTGGTGTTCCCTTGCAGACGACAAACAGGTGGAGCGTGACTTCAGTGGAGCGTAGGAGCTTGGACCGCGTGCAATGGTCGTGGCCGGGTTCCAGGTGGCAGACCCATCGGCTGTTTCTTTTTGTTTACCTGTTGCCGTGTTGTGGCACTTTTCAGTTGGGCGCGTGTTTTGCCCCTTTTCTTTTCAGTTTTTACTTTGTACTGTTAGAGGTCGATGCACATTGTGGTCTCTATATAGCAGTTTCCCTTTACTTTGCTTGCCCTTTTCTTTTACTCTGCACTTTTGCATTGAGTTTGCTGCGTGTGCGTGTGTACAGGTGCTTAGGAAAAGGCCTCCCCGAGTTATTGTGCCTTCGGCGCTGGTCGCCATCCCATGGCCTATGGAGGAGGGCTTGGGGTAGTTCCGGATCGAGCCCGGGTAGGGTCGGGTCGTGACAGTGAGGCTTTATGAAACACTATTGGTGAGGGTGAAAATCCACTAAGTTTGTTCTTGAAATAATTTTTTTTTTCAAAAAAGGGTATTTTTTTGTCAATAATGGTTTTTTTCTTATTTTTAAATCTGATTTCTTATGTTGTCTCTATTCTTGAGGTTTTTTTTGATTTGGTGTTGATTTGGTTCTTCATTCTTTCTTGTCTGGTGGTTGTCCCCAAGGAGCTTAGATGGGTGATCATAGTTTGGTTGATCAACCTAAGGATTTCTTTCTTGAGTTTTAGAATCTGGATCCACCTCTCTTTTATGGTCATGTTGAACCTCCCATAGAGGAGTAGTGGATGAAAAAGATAGAAAAGAAATTTAACCTCATTGATCTTCCCAAGTCATTGAAGGTTAAGTTTTAAAATTTAATTCTTGAAGGTTCACCATGGATGTGGTGGAAGTAGGTCTCTTGGAACAAGGTCTGTGAAGATCTTACTAGGGAGTTTTTCAAGGCTTTGTTCATTCGTCAGTATTTCTCTAAGAAGGAAAGGGGAAAAAAGGGGATAAATATGGGTTGTCTACAGTAGGGTGATTGATCAGTGCTGGAATATTTCCATCACTTTGTAGACCTAATCTCTTATAATCTAGGGTATGTTACAAATTATTCCATGAAGGCTCGACATTTTGAGGTTGGGCTTCTTCCTGACCTACATTCGAAGGTTTCAAAACTCAATCTAACTTCATTTGCTGATTTGGTAAGGTAATATTTTCACATTGAAACCATAATGGTGGGAGTGCATGAGGTGTCCCTCCTTCTTAAATCCCTATGAGTAGTGGGGAAGATTCTTTTAAGGAGATAAGGAAGTGGTTGGAAGTTGATGAAGTGGATTGTGGAATCAAGAGGCCTTATGATCTTTTATAAACCTCTTCAGAGTGATAAATCCTTGTATATAATCAGTGTTGCAAGCTAGGTCCCAATAATATGTCATGTAAAAATGCTCTGAAGCCTCTCTAGGCTTGTGGATGCTTGGGTCACTTACAACAATTCTATCAGGGCATTACTAGAAAGTGCCGCAAAGTAAATCCTCAGAAGTAATATGATGTTGGGAAGTTGTTTGAAGTTTTATTCTAGTGTAAGGGATCTTTTTTCATGGTGGTTGTGCCAATGGTGTTTTGGGTTTAAATTTAAGGGATGTTGTGAGTATTTTTATGAATTCCCATTTTTATGGAAATTGTGGTTTCATTTACAAAATTTCAAGCATTCTCATTTTGTCTAATAAAATTATGTATATTTCTTATTGGGGTTATAAAATAATGACTGTGAGGAAGGAGATGCTTCATCCATCATATCTCCAGTTAAAGGCATTGGAGTAAATCTAGCACGTAGTCAGGAACCCTAGGGGTTTAAAAAGTCTATTTAAGATTGTAACTCCACCATTGTGGTGAGACAGTTATAGTGTTTCTATTATGGTTTCTCTGATGCTGAGAATTCCGTCTAGTTTCAAAAGTACAGTGGACTTATCCCTCATGCTATGTCTATAATATATCTTCTAGTGTGTGAGTCTCTAATCAATGTCCTCATGTGGACCACCCTTGTGAGTTAGGTGGGGGTCGAGTGTTGGGTAGTTGATGGTTGTGGTTTAGTGGTCCACTTATTGGGTGTTTTCCCTCCAGGCTCATGTGGTGTGGGGTTTTGGCTATTTTGGAGGGGCCCATATTTGGTTTGTGTTGAAATTCCTTTTGGACATTCTTAGTTGGTTCTTAATGGTGGGGAGACACATCATGGGTCTCATTGAGTTTTCTCTTATGATGTTATCAGATGCTAGTTGAATTCTAATGGTGGGAGTCCTTTCGATCATCCCATCTTCTGGTGATATATTTCAGGAAACAGTATTAATTTCTATTGGTGGTCGGTGAAATATTATCGGATTAAGATTTTGGATATCATAGATGTGAATCCTTAGGCATTGATCAATTAGTGGGAAATTATTGTGGATTTTCGGGTGCAGAAAGAGTTATGGCGGGTAGAATTGTCACACCTCAACCGTTGTAATTTTTTTTATTTTTTTCTGGGATTTAGATAGTTTTTTATGGGTTCGGGTTGAGTCTTGGTTTAAAATTTTGAGTTTCTGTTAAAAAAATGTGTGTTTCTGGTATGACAACATCTAGCGCATAGAAAAACCACAATTTGGAAACCGTACAGCTTCACCCAAGCAACTACACAACCTACCCATCTTCGAAAAATAATAATAAGAATTAAATGAATAATGAAATGGAGTTAAATGAGAGTTAAAATAAAATGAGGAAAAGTGGAAATAGAATTAAAATATTTACTCTAATAATAATTGTAATGATAATACTATTAAAGGAATATTATTATTGTTACTCTTATTATTATTAAGAATAATATTATTGAAGCTATATTACTATTATTATTATTAAGAATGAAATAAATAATAATACAATTATTTTTATCATTGTTTTATAATTAATTAATTAATTATTATTATTTTTATTATTTTTATTGGGAGTTTCAGTGGCTTCTTAGGCCAATGTATGGGCACCGCACGGTCAGCGGGGACCATGTGGTTAGCCCGGGTCCCCAAGCGGCAACTTCTGGATACAAAAGCTACCACACGGTTTGTACACAGTCACTTAAGCCATGCATGGACTGTGTGATTGCATTCAAACAAATAAAATAATTATTATTACTAATATTAAAATTATTATTATCATTAGAATTATTGAAGTTGTTATTATCATTATTATTATCAAAATGAAATGAATATTTTAGTTATTATAATTATTATTATTTTAATTATAAAATTATAATTATTGTGAATATAAGTTATTAATATTATTAAGAATTATTATTATTATTATTATTATTATTATTATTAATTTTTTTATTATAGTTATTAAGAATTTTATTATTGTTAATATGAAATTAATAGTTTTTTTATTTTTAACATTATGTTAATAATATTAATAATAATAATAATATTATTATTAAGTGTGTGTATAATAATAATTATCAGGATATTAGTTTTTGTTTTATATTTTATTTATTTATTTTTATTTTAGGGTTTACACCCTCTTTGTTTTCCCCACGACACACCACTTTCCCCCTAACCCTCCTGCATACAACCCTCTTCCTCCCTCCTGGTGCAGCATGCAACCCCCATCCAGATCCTCCTCCATCCAACTCTCGATCGACACACCCCCTCCTACCCAGAAAAATCCATATTCCAACAATCCCCTGCTTGGTGGTAACCACTTTGGTGACCCACCTCTAGTCGCGACCTCCTCTTGCCCTGACAACCTCCTTGCTCCAGTGCCCTCCTACCCGACGACCTCCCTATTTCGGCGCCCCCTACTCTGGTGCCTCACCCCACCAACATTACCCCGACCATCCCACACCCTACCAGCATAGACCCAGCCAGCTTGTACCCTACCATCATCACCCCTACCAGCATGCACCCTGCCAACATCATCCCAACTGGCACCTCTCCCTCCTCCGGCCACTCCGATCGGCGCACACCTCCTCCAACATGTCGCCCCTATCGGCACAACCCCCTACTGACACACCACCTCCATCCAACATGTTCCCACCCACATCTAGTATACCCCTATTCACTCTTCTTAGTTTTTACTTCAATTAGTTTTAGGGTTTTAATTTTTGAGGGTTTATTTTTGGTTGTTTAGGGTTTTGAAACCCTCATGGAGCAATCTCGAGCATGCATTTTTCATTACTCCATGAATCTGAGGTAGTTTTACCCATTCACTTCCCTTTATAATTAATGATTCATATTTTTCATGATGTTTTCACTTTCTATACATTCTGAATATTGTTTTCTGATCCTTATAATAATTAATTAGGGTGAGAAATGGTAGTTTATACCTAGTTTCGTGTTAAATTGTGTTGTTTTGTTAAAAATGTGCACACCGATTATTTGATAAAATGTTCCATTAATTTTTGAACATGGTTTGTGATAGGTAAAATATGGTTTAGTATTCTAAATGTATTTATTCCATGAAAGTTGGTGTTTATACCTTGTTGATTATTAAGTGAAAATTGTTTTGTTAAATATTGCATGCCTTGTGTTTTTTTATAAAATACCTGGTTGTATTTTATGGGTGAAATGTGATATAAAATGGTTTATTTTTATTTATAAATGTGTCTTTTTCATATTAAATGGTATTTTGGGGTTCCATATATGGTTTCCCAAATGGTCTTGTATTTATAAAGAAATGAGTGTTGGTTTTCAAGGTGTTTTTGTGTGTTTGCACCCCTTTATAAAAATTTCATGTGTATGTTGATAAATGTTGGTTTTGTGAAAAGTCTAATGGCCATTTAGAGGTTATGAAAATGATTAAAATGTTTTATTATTAAAACCTCCATGGAATGAATCTCATGCCTTGTTATGTTTAATGGGTGGGATGTCCTCGCTGTGGAATCCTCATGACCCATTATTGAAGGTCCTCAGCATGGACTCCTTGCGTTCTATTCATTATATGGCTTGTGAGTCGATTCTTAGGATGGCTTGAGGTGTTGCCTACTATTGTTTATTTAATATATATATATATAGACACACACACACACACACACACACACACATGCACACTTGTGATTGGATTTTCAGATGACATCAATTGGCTCACCCCCATTATGCATGTGACATGGGAACCTAACATATTGAGAGAATATTTTAATAATTATTGTTGTACTGGTTGTTGACATACTGAACAGTTTCCCATAGTAGGTGGATATATGTTTGGGCTTATTAATATGGGATTTTCCCTCAGTCTGTCCTGAGTTAGGGTGCCTGAGCGTATTGAACATTTTGATTTCATCATGTGTAGCATGCTACTAGGGATGGGGTCACATGTATAAGTGTCTTTTAGATTATTCTGGATATCCTGGGTTCACCTATGTCGGTTTTCTTTAGTCATCTAAAATGATGTTGAGTTACTTGTATAATTTTTTCTATTTCCCCTGTTGTATGATTACTGTGGTACCTACTTGTGCAGTGTTTTATTGGAAAGTGGTGTGTTAATTTTAAATAAGGATTTTGGAAAATTGTTTTCAAGAAAATTGTTTTATCATCTTTTGTGTAGATTAAAAATATGGATACCAATTTCCCCATGAAAGTGATACTGTCTTAATAATGGTAGGATCTTGGTTTTAGAAATAAAAAAGGGCAATGTGCCTTAATTTGTTTTTAAGTAAAATGTATAGAAAATATTACCTTTATAAGTTGTAGTTCAAACTTGAAATTAATGTTTCCTTAATTTTGAAGTTGGTGCATTGATAATAGATTATCAGGATAGCCTACTGAGATTTATACTCATTCCTATAGCTCTTTTCTGTTTTTAGTCATTGTGAAAGTTTTATCTTGGGTTCGTTCGCCATGTGTGATGGTTGATCATTGAGTTGGAGAGTGACCCGTGGGGTCACATGGAGTTAGTGGTTGTTTAGTTCAGTTAGTATAATTGTGTAGTTCAATTGTATTTTCAATTTTTTATTTAAATGATATTAAGTTCAGTTTCATTTATATTTTGAACTACGTGTGAAACTTACTACTATTTATTTTCTATTTTATTTATTGGGAGAAATCGTTCCATGTTTGTACTCTGTTGATGCCCTTAGTGCTTGTCTCCAACTCAAGAAGATCAGGAACGCCTCTCAGGCCATTCCACAGATTAGCTTGGGTGACCAGTTCAGGGTTTTCCTGGGTTGGTTCATGATAGGCAACAAGTGATGAGAAGGAATAACTGAAATAAGAGGCCTTTACCTCATGTACCTATATGCACGCACCCAACTATCTCCATGACAAAGTGAAGAGGAATAACAAAATACAACAACATCTAGAGAACAACCATTCATGCAATAACCTCTAAAGAAAACATTAGAGTGAGACAATATAGATCCAAATCGGAAAGGGGAAAAATAAAAGACTAACCAAAAAAGGACCCCTAACATGAAAAAAACTAGAATAAAGGAAAACTAAAGAGATTCTAGCTCTTGATCTCCCAGTCTGACCACCATACATGATCAATACACCCGTGTATCACTAAGCTCTACCGATGCCACTACCAAACAACAAGTTGTCTATATAAGATATTACATGTGATGGAAAAGGATATGTAGGGGTGAGTTTATACATATCCATTTGGATTCCACTAAAACCACAAAGGATGAAATATAAAGATACAATATAGGTCAGATAAACCCATAACAAGATATAAATGAAAATATAATACATATATGCTCATAAAGAAACCCAAATGAGTAAGAAATGGGATCTCCAAATCACAACCCATATAAATTATATGAGTATACTTATAGATTCATAATTATACCTCTTGATTCCCAATATCTTGCACAACCTTACAAGAATCTATGTGGAGGGGCCTACACATAGTCACTATGCTCCCTAGTTGAGGGAGCCACAACCCCAGTGGAGGACCTGCTCCCTTCCAGAGCTAGATGATGGGGGAGTAACACTCTATAGATAGAGGACATGCACCCTGTTTTAGTATGGGGTAATACTGATTATACCTATTTAAAGAGTACGAGAGACCAATGCCCTGGTGCGATAGGAGAGCACCGACCCCAACATCACTATGATGATACTGCCCTGATCATTGTCATCATCAAGCATCACCTAAAGAATATTCATGCATGGAAAACCTAAAATCATATATTGTATTCCAAAATTAAGGATTTTATCACATTCTATATGGAAAAAACTTAGGATATGCTACTCATTGTCCAAAATCCAAGTCCCGAAGAAGGATATATGAGAGGAAGAAGTTTCTAAGGGAATTATAGGGCGTGTATAGGGGTCCAAATGATGTGTGACCTCACCTTGTCACCTAGGAGTATATTACCCTAGACTTTGTTAGAAAAACATGTCACACTACATGGTGTGTACTGGTTGTTTATGGCATGTTTCAACAACTTGGGGTCTGCCTGTGCTCTTCTAGTTTTCCCATGTACATGGTTTTGCCCGAGTATCTTGGTCATGTTTGAGTACATGGTTGTGCCTGTGTAATCTGTTTGTGCCCATGTACCTTGTTGTGTATGTGCTAATGTACTCTTAGATAACATGCTGATCCACCAGTATCGGGTCACATGGTGTTCATATCAACATACATGGTGTGTGATATTTATCTCTCCCAAATCCCTAGCCACCATAGCTAGGGGATTACATGACATATGTTCTTATGAACCACATGCTGTGTAGTTGGGTTTTTCACAAAATCTCAGATCCTTCACGTAGATTTCAGATCCTCCTTCACTACATTGAATCTCACTATTTGACCACTTGAAATTGAAGGTAATCACCTTCATCCATCGATTCTCAGCCTCCAATGTTTGGAAATTGGAAAACTATTCACCATAAAGAAATATATTGTCCCTACCATAGACTATTGCTTCTCTAGATTCTAAATCCACAAATAATCACACTCAACCTACATCTAACCTCAATCCATCCACAAAAAATCAGTTTTCACATCATTCGCACAACCTACACAAATTTAGGGGTTCGATCATGCCCCCCTGACAGTGTTGAACCATGACCTCATTGGATAATTATGTTGAATGCGATGAATGGTGGGGAGGAATGCACATAAATAAATTAAATCCATTGTTTTACAAACATTATCATCCAACGATCATATAAACGGGGTATTTGAGGGTGATATCATTTCATAGAAAATATAAATTGATTTAGACAATTAAATTTATCAATATGGGATCAAGAAAAGGGTGTGAATTCATAGATCAATAAAATTTGATATGAAAATATATTTTCATTAATAAAAAATGGTGGAAATACATAAATAATATGCCCTACCTCAATTATACAACAATGTTTGGTGAAGAATTCATTTTTTGGCAATGAAGAAGATATGCTCTATTCACTTCTTGCCTCTCGATCCACCTCGATCTGATCATAATTATTATCCAATCTTGATCCATCAATGAAGAACGTTCTCCTCTAATCCTCCTAGGTTTATGCAGCTAAACCTGAAAAAAATCATAACAATGTATTTATATAGGATTATGATATATTTTTTTCATTTAATTAAAATAAATAAATTATTTATTTATTTTACTAAACGCACCCACCAATGGTCAAATACTTGGAAGCATCCTATGCTGACCAACCTTATGTCACTCCTAGGGTAAACCCCATATTCTATATTCAACTATGGTATCATATTTCCCATTTGATGTTCTAAATAATAGGACAACCATTTATGCTGAAATAATTCACACACCTACATTAAAATATATTAATACTATTATGATCATATTTTGATAAGTCTAGAAAATATGTAGAAGAACTGATTGAGAGATATGGATCTATAATAACCTGGTGGTCTCACTTTGGTGGGTGATCTCACTCTGCATACTCACTAGGTTTTCTCCCCTAGTTCCTTCAAGGTGACAAATCATTCCCTGGTGTGTCATTTTTTATCCATCTCTTTTGTCTAGATCTCTAGGTTCTTATTCTCATTGTCATCCTTACCTGTGTGGATCTAGTTCTTGACCTCATGGTTTTATGTTAGGTGTTAGAGAATTCACTTTGGTGGGAATGATCATGGTAGGGAAGATATATTCTTTATAATGTAGATTGATGTTTATATCGATGTTTTTCATTGACGTTGGCATTAGATGATCCAGAGGCCTGGACATTATTGCTTTCTATAGAATGAGTTTACGGTGACAGTTGGCAGTATAAAAGCCCATATATGACCTTGTTAATTCTTCTGGTTTGATGGTTAGATCGAGGTGTGGGAATCCTAGGTGATCCTCCCCTAGATCTAGTGTTTTTTCCTTTCTAGAAACAAGTTGTTGGACTGATCATGATTATCTGGCGGTGTCATCAGACTATGTGGCATTGTTTTAGGGAAGGATGCTCATGGTGAAATGCTTGATGTTTTTCAGTATGAACGAGGTCAGTGGTAGTGATGTTCAGTTCTACCTGAACTACCTTCAGGGTAGTTCATTTTTTTCTTCTGTTGTTTCTATGATGTTTTGTGGGACTTGTTGTCTCATTGGGTGGAATAAGTCTTTATGATAATTTAATTTTATCTCATTGCATTTGGATGGTGGTGAAACTTTTTTCGGTATAGTTGGGTTGGTGGCCTCAAAAGAGGAATGGGTATGCTAATACCTATCATTCAGTCATTTTTCCTTTGTGTTGGATGGATGGGTACCCAAAATTTGACTCTGAAATATGTTTTCTATCTGATTTTTAATGGTATCAAGTTGAAAGTATAGTGATTTCTTTATAAGAATTTTTGTGTGGGTGGATCAAAAGATAGATAGGTGTGCTAACACCTGTCATTAGTTCCTACTTCTACATGTTCTTGTGGGTGTGGGGAGTGCTATGCCATTTTTTGTTGGTACAACATGGCACAACTTCTTGGTAGGGTGGGTGATTCTTCATCATCGATTGATTTCAATATTTCTTTGTCTAGTAGGGGAAATGGGATTCTTTTAATTTATTTTATTGAAATTTTATTCTCATTGTTAAATCAGGACCATCAAGACCTTTGAGTCTTATTTTTTAATGATTTTTCCCTGACTTGTTATGGGTTCCCTTTTTTCCCATTTTGCAAAGGAGGTTCTCTTTTATATGTTCAATAAAGGGGTTTTGACCTTCAACATTTAAAAAATATATATTAATATTTTTAATATATTAATTATGGGGTCCTGAGATGACCAAAAACTATGCTGAATCTGATAATAAATCCATATATATTTATAGAAATATTCAAAGGATGAATCCATAAAAAATCGAGTTGTTTCACTCTCCCCTCCTTCAAGTATTTTTCCCTGAAAAGAATAAGATAAACAAAAGGTGGGGGGTACTAAGTCAAAATATTACTCTCATTCTCCAAGGATCTCTATTGCACACTCCCATACTACTAGATCACATGAACCAAAGGGGTGGTCCATCTACACAGGATCATCTCTTACCAATCCCTGATCTCCACCAGGTACTCCATGAAGGTGGATACATCCTCAATATCTAGGTCACCACATTCAATAATGTGCATATGATCTTTCACATATCACCTTCATTGCAAGACATCGAATATGTATTACACTCGGTCCAACTGTGGGGGTAAGTCTAGGCAGTAAGCAATCTCACCAACCCTCAGTAGAATCTTGAATGGTCAAGTGAACCTTAGGGATAACTTTCCTACCTATATAAACCTTCAAAATAATTATCATGGGGAGACTCTAAAGAAAAAATATCCTCCCTACTCAAACTCCAAGGGCCTACGATGTCAACTTGTGTAAGATTTATATCTTCTATGGGCTATCCTCATGTGCTCACGGATCTCCTGGACTTTATTTATCATTGACTGCACCATATCTGTACCAATAAGAGATGCCTCTAGAAGTTTATCCCATCATAATAGTTACCTAAAAGGTATCCCATAGAGGGATTTTAAAGGTTACATAATAATTTTATAGTGATACCTATTATTATAAGAAAAATATACCAATGTAAATTGATCCTCCCATCTCCAGATTAAGTCCAACACATAGGCCCTCAACATATCCTCCAACACCTAGATATTTTTCTTAGTCTATCCATCTATATTGGGGTGAAACATTGTAATCATATAAAAATATGTCCCAAAATACTCCTTTATGACTCTTCACAACAATGAAATAGACCTAGCATCATGATATGAGATGATCATCAAGGGTTCCCCATGAAGTCAGAAAATTTCCAACATATACAACTGCCCCAAACTCTCAACTGAAATCTACTCTCAAATAGAGATAAAGTGTGCCAACTTTGTAAGACATTCAATAATCACCAAATAGAATCATAGAATCTTACTATATATAGAATCCCCATTACAAATCCCATTGAAATGTCATCACATTTCCACTCAAGGGTCTCAAGTGGTTGTGTCAAACCTTCTAGAACCTGGTTCTTATCCTTCACCTACGAACATGCAAGGCACCAAGAAATGGACTCAGAAACACTCCACCATTTTCTATCCCACCAAAACTACCACTAAAGGTACTTGTACATATTGTTCACATAATGATGTACATCCAAGGGGGATGTGTGAGACTACCTCATCACCTCCTCACACACATCATGATTGAAACCATCTTTTCTCCTTAGAAAAGGATGACGTGTTCCCCTCCTTCATAAAATGCATCTAATACATCTTTTGAGGATATCTAATAATGTTGATCCTCAAAATCAATGTATCCCAACCTATAATCCCTCACATGTTGAAGAATCATAGAATTCACCACCATCAATTGAATAAAAACCAAACCACCTCCTCTACCAGGGTTAGATTCAATGAAGACAACTACTCATACACCTCCTCCACCAAGAAAAAATTGGACTTCGTACTAAGGGGATATTCTACCATGTTTACCTTCCCAGGAGTATAGACTATCTTTAATTTATAGTCCTATAGTAACTCCAACCAGTGACTCGATTATAGGTTAATATCTCTCTGATAAAAATGTACCTGAGACTTTGTTGGTATAGGTGAACAAAAAATTCTCACATAGAAGATAATGCCTCCACATATTCATAGAATATACTATCACTTCCAACTCTAGGTCATGTGTCACATAGTTCTTATCATTGGGTCTTAGCTTCCACAACCCATATGTGATAATTTTCTACCTCTACATCAACATGGATTCAAGACTAGCTCCCAAGCCATCGCAACACACTATGTACTCCATGCCCTCCCCTAGTAGTATCAACATAGGAGCACTGGTCAGCCTCGACTTCAGCTCCTTAAAGGACCCCTGAAACTACTTGGTCTTGGGAAATGACTTCTGTTTTTGTTTCAAATTTGTCAAAGGGGATGAAAACCTAGAGAATTATTTCATAAACCTCATGTATTACCACAATAATTCAAGAGAACTCTACACCTCTAACACTCTCTTAGGTGGTTCCCAAGTAAGAATCACATCAATCTTCACTAGGTCTATCGATAAACCCTACATGGAAATGACATTCCCTAAAAAGATAGCGTTATAGATAAAAAAATATCACTTTGAGAGATTACCATATAGGCGATTCTTCTAGAGTAAGTCTAGGACCACCCTCAAGTTCTCTACATGCTTCTACTCTAACAAAGAGTAAATGAGTATTCCATCAATGAAGTAAACTAAAAATTAGTACATGTATGGCCGAAATATCTAGTTTATAAAAGCTATAAACATATCATAGGAATTATTTAGATATAAATGAATCACAAAGAAGTCATAGTGTCTATAGAAACATTAGAATTATGTCTTTGTAATATCATCCCTACAAAACCTAAACCGGTGGTAGCTCGACCTAATATCAATCTTTGAGAACCAACCCATATCTCTCAACTGGTCAAAAAGGTCATCAATCCTCTGAAAGGGGTAATTTTTCTTTATCATTACCTGGTTTAGGTGATGATAATCAATATAAATCCTCATGATACCATATGCATTTTTCATGAACAATACTATAGATTCCCAGGAAAACACATTTGGTCTAATGAAACCCTTATCTCAGAGGTCCTCCAACTAAACCCTCAACTCCTAGATCTCGATAGGGGCCATCCAATATGTCACTGAAGATATCAATGTAGTTATACAAAGAAATTAAATGAATAAATTCATATCTTATCACATAGGTAGTCCTAAAATGTCTTCAAGGAAG
Organism: Viscum album; assembly: GCA_963277665.1. Classification (NCBI taxonomy): domain Eukaryota; kingdom Viridiplantae; phylum Streptophyta; class Magnoliopsida; order Santalales; family Viscaceae; genus Viscum; species Viscum album. The sequence goes on from OY728132.1 coordinate 697,179,503, forward strand.
ACATCCATGTAGTCCTTCAATACTAAAGGAATCTAGATTTCTATAGATCCTGTTACACTGAGCGAAAAAATCACCAACTGAAGGGTAATGTTTTGAATCTTCATTCCCACAAGGCCCACTTACTCATCTATAAGATATCTCTTGCCTGCAAAGGATAATATCATCCCATCTATCTATATACATCTAACTCATCAGTGATGACAATAAACATGGTCCCAAACCATGAGAAAATAGTCCATAACCAAGATTATTTTATAAGGATTCTTCATGACAACCAGGAGGCCCCATGAGAAACACTCTCCACCGAGTTATAGATCATACTTTTAGCATACATGTGATATCAAATAATCACTCCCTATATGAACATCTAATTGTAGATGTTCGGATAAAGTCTCAATTAGAAGCTCTAGATATCATAGAAGGGATAAAGATATAAATTAATGACACATGACTATATATATAAGTACTAGTGAAATAGTATAAATGACACATATTATACCTTGAATCATCTTGTGTGCATCCTATTCGTAGCCCTCTATAGCCTGCAGCTTCCCACAACCTTGACTGATAGCTCTCTAATCGTAGCGCGGGACAACTGGTGGGGGTGGTGGTGGAAGTAACTTGTAGTGTATCCCTTCTCTAGATGCTCCTTCCTCCAGATATATAGCTACTCTTATGTCAATATTTCCTCTTTTGGGGCCACCATGACCATACCTAAGAGATTACTGATCATGGCGCCACCTATGCCATGGCGTTTCATCAACTGTCTATTTATCATGCTTGGAATGATGGGTCTAAAAATCATGTTCCATGTGACCCCTCCCATAACAAGCATAACATCATCCTTTTCCAGGATGGATGGATCCTCTATGTAATCCTTGATCTATAGATCCATAAATCTGCATCCAATAATGAGTATGTCTCCTCTTCTAAGACCTCAATGTCTGATACCTGTGAAATACTAAAGAAGACTCATACACATGATGTACACCATAATACCCAACCACCAAAAATACCTCTTCTAGGAATATTTTATACACCATAACTCACTCTATCACTCTATCATACTTCAGAATGCACAAGGAGACTACACTTGAATGAACCTCTCTATGGAAACCCTACTTGACTTTTACTCTTAGAAGAATCCATATTGTACCTTGTCAATGGAGTAACATGTGTGGTTAGTGAATCTCATGGAATACTTAGAAATCAAAATATCTCCCTGCTTCATATCAATAAACTCCTAGATCTATAAAGAGTGTAATCACAAAGGGAAATACTTTTTATGAAACAACTGTTATAAGTATGGCCATGAGAGAATATTCTAATCATGGGTGTACGTTAATAGACTCCACAGTTCCCTTATTCCCTATGAAAAAGGTTGGGTGCAGGAACAACCATATCATCAATCAGGGATCAAACAAGCCTAAAGACATATACCAAAAAATCAAACCAATCCTCTATTGATTGTGAATATGGATGGTCATGGAACCTCAATGGTCTCTGACATTGGAACTCATGTAGAAAGTTAAATCCTATGAATTTCATCATGCTAAACTAATGGTACTATCTACTGATCAATAGGTGGGGGTGATGATCTCTCCCCACCTAGAAAAGACACCCCATGAGATGGACCATGAACTGAGGCCTCATCACTCAACGGATCATTATCATGATCATGTATTGGTAACCTGGAAAGATTTATTCATGAAGGCATCCTAAAAGTGATCAAGACATACCATGGTTAGATGAGAATATATATATATATGGGTAGTTGATTGAAGAAGGATAATATGACGAATTAATCCTATATTATTAATATACCAAAGTTCCCTAAAACTAATGTCTCGGTATGTCGAGCTAACAAGTAGGTAGTCATAGTCATAGAAAATAAATATGTTGTTCGCCACACCAACACTGGGTTCCCTTTACTGATAGTCGTACTCAAGAAACATTGACACTATTACCCGAATTTCTCACCCAATATTCACCATGGTTCCCACTACAACTCCAACATGAGGAAAACCTAGATATGATACCACACTATCATGTCCTGACCAATTGGGGCATTCCTATCTAGAAGAAGGTCCAGTGTGACAACACCAAGCACACCTTCAATATTCTAGGGGTGGATTACAATACCTAAGAAGGCCTAACTAAAATTGGAGGCTTTTTCCTAGTGTACCTATACTAAAGAAACCAATCATCTCCATGACAAAGTGTAGAGGAATAATAAAGACAAAAACATCTATAGAACAAACATGCATGCAATAACCTCTAGGGAAAACATCAGAGTGTGATAGTATATATCCAAAGTGAAAAGGGGGGAAATACATGCCCAACCAGAAAAGGAGTTCCATCTTGAAAAAAACTTTAATAAAGGAAAATTGAAGAGAGATCAACTTCTGATCTCCTAGTTCAACAACCAAACATGGTTAATGCAACCAAGTATCACTAAGCTCTACTGATGTCACCATCAAAATGCCTGGATTTTGTATAAGATATGACATTTTTGGGTAAATCCTATATATGCATGAGTATATACATCATAACTAGTAGGATGGACTAACAAATAAAAAGGGATAAATATAAAAATATAAAAGATGTCAACTCATCCCATATAAATATGGAAAAAAACCCAATACATGTATACTCATATAGAAACCCAAATGATAGAGAAAGGGGATCTCTATTTCACAACCTATCTAAATTCAATGAGTCGACCTTCAGATCCAAAATTCCACCTCCTGATGCCCAGTATCATGAGAAAACTCATAATAATCTATGTATAGGGTCTCACACCTTCCCACTACACTCCATAGTTAAGGGATCCACAACACTAGTGGAAGACCTTCTCACTGGTGGAGCTCAAAGTTGGGGGAGTACCACTCCATAGATAAAGGACCCTCACCCTAAAGTAGTATGAGGGAGTATTGACTATACCTATGTAAAGAGAATGGGGGACCCATGACCTTGTGTAATAGGTGAGTACTGACCCTGACATCACTCTGATGATCTTTCCCTAATCATTGTTATCGCAAAGCGTCCCCTAAAGAAGATTCATGCTCAAAAAAACCCACATCATATCACATATTCCAAAATAAAAGTTTCCATAATGTTCTATGTGGAAAAAAATTTATCTTAGGTTACTTAAAATAAAAATTTTGAGTCCCAAAGAAATATATATGATAAGAAGAAGTTTTTAGAAGAAATACACAACATGTATGGGGGTCCACAAGACATGTGACCTCACCTCATCACCTGGGCATGTTATCCCTTAGAAACATCTTGGAAAACCATGTCACACTACATGACATGTATTGGTTTTTCATGGTGTGTTTAATCCACCTAAGGCCTGCCCATGCTATTATGGATGTGACCATGTACATTGGCTCATGCCTATATACATGGCCATGTCTAGGTATCCTGGTCATGTCTGAGTACATGGTTGTTCCCATTTACTCTATCCATGATCATGTTCCTAGATGTTTCTGTAACAGCCCAAGATTTTATAAAAAAAAATATTCTTTTTAATTTTATTAATGTATTGTGTTGTACGCTACACCAAAAGGAGCTTGCACAACACACATCCTTGACTTGACTTGCATTACACGGAATCGCGACCTTCCTCGATAGCGTGTGTAGTACGTAATACCGAGTTTCACTAAACAACGATATGCTATAAAAATATTATTAAAACTAGCCATTATGAATAGTAATAACCACTTTTTGAAATCCAGTAAATCTTATTTTTCAAAATGAACTTTATTTTTGGATTCGGAGTATCGAATTTAGCCTAAGGTGAAATTTTGGTACTTTTCGGATAACTTTCATATTCTGATGAATAGTGAAAATTACTAAATTATAATTAAAAACAACTTTTTTAATCGAAATAATTAATAGTGATAAATCATTAATTTGAGTGGTTTTAAAGTATATTTAGAATATATTTTTACAATTTAATACAATGTTGGTCATTGGATGTAGTTTCACATTTAAACTAGACATAAACAAGTGTCAATCTTTTGATAGATATTGTTTCTTAAAAACACGCTATTTGTTTTAACAGCGGGATTTAATTATAAAATTAATTAATGCAACTTTTATGTTATGAATTTGGTAAAATAGACTTCATTTTTGAATTCGGAATATGAAATATATCTTGGGATGAAATTTTGGCATTGTTCTGAAAAACATCAATTTTTGATGAATAGTGAAACTACTAAGTGGTAGGTTAAAAACTGAATTTTGCATAAAACTTAATTTTACCGCTTCTGTGAATGGAATTTCGAAAATCCGAGAGACACGGTTAATATCAAGGACTAAAATGTGGTTCAATGAGATGAAAATAATTTTTTGGTGAATAGTAACTTTTTACTTTTTTTTACCACGGTTAATAGTAAATAAGGTAACTAAGGGTAAATATGATATTAATATTACCCTAACACATGTCCTAATTCTATTGGAAAAATTTAATTCGACCAAAAACAAACTTAGGAATAAAATATGACCATTTAGGCCCACTTGGATTAGATTAGGACATTTATTATTAATTTATTTAAAGAAGGGTTAAAATAGTTAAAATCAAAGTTTAATAAGTAAATCATTTTTAATATGGGGTTATACATAAGATAAATTCGATTGTAAATATTCATTAGAAAGATAAAACGATTTCCTACATGATGGTATTTTATTTGTAATTTTTAGACATCAAATAATTTAATTTATTTATGACACAAAGATGATGCAGTAATTATCTTATTAATGAAATATTGATATAATTGATAATATAAATACCACAATAAATGTACTTTAAGACTTTTTATGAATTCCACTAATTTTCTAGGTTACTATGATATATTAGTGTTGATTTAATTAACTTGGTTCGAACATATAATTCTGATATGACTTTCAAAAAAATCATATATCAAATAGTGTCAAAATTGACACAAAATAGTTTTTAAATCAAATATTATATTATTAATTGTTATTTTATTCCTAAAAATCTAAGGTTCGGCCAAATGACTTAGATAAGGATATATATATTAATAATAAACAATTTGGGGTTCGTTTGGCATGTTATAGTAAGTGTATTAACCATATAGTGAAAGAAAACAAAAAGACACGGTAAAAGTTAAATTAATTAACATAGAGTTAAATCTAATTGATAAGGTTTAAAATAAGATCCAAACATGTCTAAATTTGATTGGTTGATGAGATTACAACCCTATCTCATCTAAGCTTCGAATATGAGTCATTTTTGGAGGTTTTTAAGTGGGGTTAGATTTATTATAAATTAATATTTTTAAGAATTCCTAAGGTGCCCCTCTCCTCCCCTATAAAAGGACACCTCCTCCCCCTCCTCCTCACACCAATTTGAGCACTCAAGCTCGGCCAACCCCTGCCAATTTCTCCTCTACACTTTCCTAGAAACATCCTAGAGGTTCTGGTCTTCCTCAAAGACCAATTTTAGTGCCCTAAGAGGAGGTCTCAAAGAGGCACTTCAAAGAAGAGGTAATTACCGTTACCAATTCTTTCATCTTTATTTCTTCTTCCACTTCTTCTTCTTAGGTTGTTTCATTATGAATTAATAACATCAATATCACTCATATACTGATATGTTATTATAAGTATGAAACAACCCTATTTCACCATCTATCCATCCTACGGAAAAAGAAATCACCGCGCGTGCGTACGTACGGAATACCGTCTCCACGCCGTGGTGTAATCTATTTTCCACCACCACCTTACATGGATGGGTATAATGGTGTAAAGAATAACTATACATAGTTATTACAACATCATATTGATTCTGATATATTGTATAATCCACTCCAATTCAATTCAATATTTATAGAAATGATATCATCGCTCGTCCGTACGTACGGACTACCGTCTCCACGACGCGATGAGATTCATTCTCCATGTTAACCATTTAAGAATGATTATAATGTATATATAAGAAATAATAATGAAATATATGACATTATAAAGCTACTGGATTTATGTATATATATACATATGTATGTCATCTACTTACTTCCATTTCAGGACAATAAGGAAAGGAAAACAGCGTTCATGCGTACGTACGGACTACCGTCTCCATGAACGGTGTTTTTCATTTTATTTATCTATCTATTATATATATATATATATATATATACTGAATATATATGATATATAAATCATATTTTATATTCTGGAAGTAAGTAAATCATGATATAAGTAATAATGATGTCAAGAACAACAAGTCAAAACACCTACGATAAATGAAACGATTTTACCCAAAACGCTTCTTTAACATGGAATTTACAAAAGAACGGGTAATATAATGTCATAAGTGAACCATATATGATATCATAACAATGAATATGATTCTGTAATAAGTCAATAACATGATTTAAATCATTATACAGGAGGTTCGGACACTTACAAAGCAAGTCGGACCTATGGTAAGGGAAATATCACAATCTCATTTTTATCCGAGATTGTTTATTCGTAAGTATTTACTGGGGTGTATTTTATCATCCACATCCATGTTCCCTCAATATGTAATATTATTTCAATCCACCTACAATTGTTTAAATCCAATTTTACCCTTCTATGAGTTTTTAGTAAAGGATATGAAAGGAATCTTTTTTCGTTTTTCGTACGAGGTACTTTTTGACTTTTCCGACAAAAGTACGAAGAATGTTTTTTTTTAACTTATACGGCACGAACGGATTTATACTATTTTATAAAGCCTTATTTTCATGAAGCTTCCTCTAAAAGATTTCATGACTATTTTCAATAAAATCTCTTTCTTTTAAAATTGCATGATGTTTTGTAAAAAGAAATTGATTTTGAAGAAGAAAGGATATTTTCCTCAAGAATTCAATTCAAGTGTTTTATCAAAATTATTTTCCATATAAGATAATAAAGGGTTCTGTTTCTATCCATATTTTTACATTGATTTGACTATGTTGTGATGAAATTATGTTTATGAATTCCTTTATATTATATGAATGGTTTTATGATGTCATGTTGTTTAAGAATCCCATTTTTATTACATGGGTTATGCAATGATGTATGATTTATGATTTTGTGGCACACATAAGAAAGGATTCATTAAGAGATGGGTGGGACCTATATCTCCCTCCAATGCATTGGGTAAAGATTTTATATCTCATGAGATAGACATGGCTGGAATGGTAGGTTATACCGGTTCAGTGAAACAGGACTGAAACGAGGATTACTCGATTCAGAAAGGGACTTTGTCCACTAAGATAGTCTTGGCAATGAGTCTTGACTAACAAGAAATGATTCTCTATGATTATGTGTGTATGCCACAATGAGTAATGTTTTAAGTTATGATTTCATTTTCACTTCTATGATTTATCCCACGTTATGATATTATGAGCTCTTTTGCAGGTTAAGATTTCCAAAAGCTATGTTCTTATGTATATGATGTGATTGATATTTCTTTTGTTTACCCTTACTGAGCATTTGAGCTCACCCTTTTATGTTTTCTTTTCCCCAGGATATAAAGAAAGGTTTTAGGTAAAAAAAAGATCTTTATGGGAGATGTTGAAGATCTTTCACCACGTTTAGAAGATTACGTTCCGAGTTTCCAAAGACACTAAACTATTACGATCCTTGTGTGTGTGTTTTTGTTATGTACTAAGTATTCCGCAAAAGTAATGTAATGTCCATGTACGATAAGCTTCGGGTCTCTACAGTTGGTATCAGAGGAAAGGTTTAGTCAACCTTTGGAAACTAGGATGCGAAAACGTTAGTGAGATCCCTAGAGATATTTCTAAGGTATGTCTAGGGATGTCCCTAAGGTTAAGTATACGTATAGGTTATAGTACTAGAACTACGCTAACGATCATAGAATTAAACCTAAGATGTTAGATGTTCAAGGTACTCCCCCTTTATTATGTTGTTTTCCCTAGCATGATTTTTGCCTCTCACGCTATTCTTTTTGGGTTTTAGAAAATGGCTGGAAACAAGGTGATTCACGATAATGGAGGAAATGATGGAAAATGGAATGATATTCTTCATAATGAAATGGGATTTGGAAGTCCAAACATAATTATTATGCCGAATCAGCAATCTCATAATATGATCAATAAAGTAAAATTTGGTAAGTTTCCTGACTCGACTAATAAGAGAAAGATGGAGTTTCATGATGATCATAGAGGAAAGAAAGTTCAATTTCCCCTATGTAATTCATGTGGGAAGAGGCATCAAGGAGAATGTTTCAAAGGAACTGGAAGATGCTTTGGGTGTGGAAAAGAAGGACACAAAGCAAGTAAGTGCAAAGGAAAAGGTTCAGTTAACACCATGGATGAGGATAATGGTATTGCTACGACATCAAAAATGGTTAAGTGTTTTAAATGTGGAATGTATGGGCATTATGCAAACCAATGTCCTAAGGGAAAGACTCATGAAGAGAATCAGTATGGCCATATGGGTAGTATTTATGTGGATGATGATGAAGAGACTACAAATGATATGTGAGATGAAAGAATTGTTGAAGCTCGGTTAATGGTTTAAGAATGTAGTGGAATGATTACATGTTTATCATGTGTAATGTTGTATAAGTAATCTCATGGTACTATGGAATAAAGAGACATGTAAGGATTGTTACATTGTTGTCTAATTAATGTTACCAGTAACCATGAAAGGTTATTCAGATACTTTTGGAAAGTAGATGATAAGTGCATAATGAAAGGATAAGAAGATAATGAGATGTTTGATTGTATTCATGAGCTCATGATTGATATAAGGACTAAGTGATATCATGGTTTGAGTATAAATAATTTTGAGGATTTTGGTATGTGGAAAGTGTTAACTTTTAACTGCACTCATGTTTTCACTAAGGTATTCAAGAGAATACACGATTAAGGACTTTGAATGTTTGGAATGTGACCAACAAGACATATCTTATGATATGTGGGGATCAACGACAGTATTAAATCTCTGGTAATCGTTGTCACTATATTATGAGAGTGGACTGCAGTATTATAAGCCTAAAGATTAGACTGGATTATGTTGGACATAAGTTAGTATTGTTTAAGGATAAAAGATTTTCGATATTATTGATGGGATGTTATAGTAACGTAGTTTTAGAAAAAGGGACAACCTGCAGGACGGGCGACAGCCCATCGCTTCGGACAAGGCTGTAGGAATCGAACCCACAACCAAAGTGCGACTGGCCTTTATCGCCTACCACTGGCCTACAGGAAGTCCCTGTTTAGTAGAAACTAGTTTTATTATATTAAGCAGTATGATATATGAAGTATAAGTCCATTTTAGGAACTATATATGATTAATCTCACTATAGAATGACTTATGTATATTTAATAACTTTTGCTTACCTTTTGTTTGAGACAGATGGAATGACCCGTCATTCTATCACATGATCTGCTAACACTTCACGAATAACAAATTCAACTTCATTTATTTAAGAGATGAAGTGGAAATTGTTCAAGGCACGAACAACAGTGATATTGTATCAAAATAAAGTAAGTATTTATTCTAATTCAAATTTTCAACTTTAGGGAAATGATCTTGAAAACCAAAAATGTTGTCCTAGTGATCTTATACCTGGTTAATTAGATGGTACCTTAGATCGTCACAAATTTATGGATTTGTGATTACTGGATTTTCCATAGCCATGTTCTCTACCACTCTCCATCAGAACATGATGGTTAGATTTCTCTTCCATATCCATATTTTCACCTATGTGGAAACCCAGTGATTAGTTTATTTGGGTAATCGTTACATTTCATACTTTAGTTTTTAAAGCCAAGTTTTGGTATTCCCTTTTACGATGTGGGTTTCTATTAAAGAAACTTTCAAATAGTAAACCATTTATAACCCCGACGAATTTCGAGGGCGAAATTCATTTTAAGGGGGGTAGAATGTAACAGCCCAAGATTTTATAAAAAAAATATTCTTTTTAATTTTATTAATGTCTTGTGTTGTACGCTACACCAAAAAGAGCTTACACAACACACATCCTTGACTTGACTTGCATTACACGCAATCGCGACCTTCCTCGATAGCGTGTGTAGTACGTAATACCGAGTTTCACTAAACAACGATATGCTATAAAAATATTATTAAAACTAGCCATTATGAATAGTAATAACCACTTTTTGAAATCCAGTAAATCTTATTTTTCAAAATGAACTTTATTTTTGGATTCGGAGTATCGAATTTAGCCTAAGGTGAAATTTTGGTACTTTTCGGATAACTTTCATATTCTGATGAATAGTGAAAATTACTAAATTATAATTAAAAACAACTTTTTTAATCGAAATAATTAATAGTGATAAATCATTAATTTGAGTGGTTTTAAAGTATATTTAGAATATATTTTTACAATTTAATACAATGTTGGTCATTGGATGTAGTTTCACATTTAAACTAGACATAAACAAGTGTCAATCTTTTGATAGATATTGTTTCTTAAAAACACGCTATTTGTTTTAACAGCGGGATTTAATTATAAAATTAATTAATGCAACTTTTATGTTATGAATTTGGTAAAATAGACTTCATTTTTGAATTCGGAATATGAAATATAGCTTGGGATGAAATTTTGGCATTGTTCTGAAAAACATCAATTTTTGATGAATAGTGAAACTACTAAGTGGTAGGTTAAAAACTGAATTTTGCATAAAACTTAATTTTACCGCTTCTGTGAATGGAATTTCGAAAATCCGAGAGACACGGTTAATATCAAGGACTAAAATGTGGTTCAATGAGATGAAAATAATTTTTTGGTGAATAGTAACTTTTTACTTTTTTTTACCACGGTTAATAGTAAATAAGGTAACTAAGGGTAAATATGATATTAATATTACCCTAACACATGTCCTAATTCTATTGGAAAAATTTAATTCGACCAAAAACAAACTTAGGAATAAAATATGACTATTTAGGCCCACTTGGATTAGATTAGGACATTTATTATTAATTTATTTAAAGAAGGGTTAAAATAGTTAAAATCAAAGTTTAATAAGTAAATCATTTTTAATATGGGGTTATACATAAGATAAATTCGATTGTAAATATTCATTAGAAAGCTAAAACGATTTCCTACATGATGGTATTTTATTTGTAATTTTTAGACATCAAATAATTTAATTTATTTATGACACAAAGATGATGCAGTAATTATCTTATTAATGAAATATTGACATAATTGATAATATAAATACCAAAATAAATGTACTTTAAGACTTTTTATGAATTCCACTAATTTTCTAGGTTACTATGATATATTAGTGTTGATTTAATTAACTTGGTTCGAACATATAATTCTGATATGACTTTCACAAAAATCATATATCAAATAGTGTCAAAATTGACACAAAATAGTTTTTAAATCAAATATTATATTATTAATTGTTATTTTATTCCTAAAAATCTAAGGTTCGGCCAAATGACTTAGATAAGGATATATATATTAATAATAAACAATTTGGGGTTCGTTTGGCATGTTATAGTAAGTGTATTAACCATATAGTGAAAGAAAACAAAAAGACACGGTAAAAGTTAAATTAATTAACATAGAGTTAAATCTAATTGATAAGGTTTAAAATAAGATCCAAACATGTCTAAATTTGATTGGTTGATGAGATTACAACCCTATCTCATCTAATCTTCGAATATGAGTCATTTTTGGAGGTTTGTAAGTGGGGTTAGATTTATTATAAATTAATATTTTTAAGAATTCCTAAGGTGCCCCTCTCCTCCCCTATAAAAGGACACCTCCTCCCCCTCCTCCTCACACCAATTTGAGCACTCAAGCTCGGCCAACCCCTGCCAATTTCTCCTCTCCACTTTCCTAGCAACATACTAGAGGTTCTGGTCTTCCTCAAAGACCAATTTTAGTGCCCTAAGAGGAGGTCTCAAAGAGGCACTTCAAAGAAGAGGTAATTACCGTTACCAATTCTTTCATCTTTATTTCTTCTTCCACTTCTTCTTCTTAGGTTGTTTCATTATGAATTAATAACATCAATATCACTCATATACTGATATGTTATTATAAGTATGAAACAACCCTATTTCACCATCTATCCATCCTACGGAAAAAGAAATCACCGCGCGTGCGTACGTACGGAATACCGTCTCCACGCCGTGGTGTAATCTATTTTCCACCACCACCTTACATGGATGGGTATAATGGTGTAAAGAATAACTATACATAGTTATTACAACATCATATTGATTCTGATATATTGTATAATCCACTCCAATTCAATTCAATATTTATAGAAATGATATCATCGCTCGTCCGTACGTACGGACTACCGTCTCCACGACGCGATGAGATTCATTCTCCATGTTAACCATTTAAGAATGATTATAATGTATATATAAGAAATAATAATGAAATATATGACATTATAAAGCTACTGGATTTATGTATATATATACATATGTATGTCATCTACTTACTTCCATTTCAGGACAATAAGGAAAGGAAAACAGCGTTCATGCGTACGTACGGACTACCGTCTCCATGAACGGTGTTTTTCATTTTATTTATCTATCTATTATATATATATATATATACTTAATATATATGATATATAAATCATATTTTATATTCTGGAAGTAAGTAAATCATGATATAAGTAATAATGATGTCAAGAACAACAAGTCAAAACACCTACGATAAATGAAACGATTTTACCCAAAACGCTTCTTTAACATGGAATTTACAAAAGAACGGGTAATATAATGTCATAAGTGAACCATATATGATATCATAACAATGAATATGATTCTGTAATAAGTCAATAACATGATTTAAATCATTATACAGGAGGTTCGGACACTTACAAAGCAAGTCGGACCTAAGGTAAGGGAAATATCACAATCTCATTTTTATCCGAGATTGTTTATTCGTAAGTATTTACTGGGGTGTATTTTATCATCCACATCCATGTTCCCTCAATATGTAATATTATTTCAATCCACCTACAATTGTTTAAATCCAATTTTACCCTTCTATGAGTTTTTAGTAAAGGATATGAAAGGAATCTTTTTTCGTTTTTCGTACGAGGTACTTTTTGACTTTTCCGACAAAAGTACGAAGAATGTTTTTTTTAACTTATACGGCACGAACGGATTTATACTATTTTATAAAGCCTTATTTTCATGAAGCTTCCTCTAAAAGATTTCATGACTATTTTCAATAAAATCTCTTTCTTTTAAAATTGCATGATGTTTTGTAAAAAGAAATTGATTTTGAAGAAGAAAGGATATTTTCCTCAAGAATTCAATTCAAGTGTTTTATCAAAATTATTTTCCATATAAGATAATAAAGGGTTCTGTTTCTATCCATATTTTTACATTGATTTGACTATGTTGTGATGAAATTATGTTTATGAATTCCTTTATCTTATATGAATGGTTTTATGATGTCATGTTGTTTAAGAATCCCATTTTTATTACATGGGTTATGCAATGATGTATGATTTATGATTTTGTGGCACACATAAGAAAGGATTCATTAAGAGATGGGTGGGACCTATATCTCCCTCCAATGCATTGGGTAAAGATTTTATATCTCATGAGATAGACATGGCTGGAATGGTAGGTTATACCGGTTCAGTGAAACAGGACTGAAACGAGGATTACTCGATTCAGAAAGGGACTTTGTCCACTAAGATAGTCTTGGCAATGAGTCTTGACTAACAAGAAATGATTCTCTATGATTATGTGTGTATGCCACAATGAGTAATGTTTTAAGTTATGATTTCATTTTCACTTCTATGATTTATCCCACGTTATGATATTATGATCTCTTTTGCAGGTTAAGATTTCCAAAATCTATGTTCTTATGTATATGATGTGATTGATATTTCTTTTGTTTACCCTTACTGAGCATTTGAGCTCACCCTTTTATGTTTTCTTTTCCCCAGGATATAAAGAAAGGTTTTAGGTAAAAAAAAGATCTTTATGGGAGATGTTGAAGATCTTTCACCACGTTTAGAAGATTACGTTCCGAGTTTCCAAAGACACTAAACTATTACGATCCTTGTGTGTGTGTTTTTGTTATGTACTAAGTATTCCGCAAAAGTAATCTAATGTCCATGTACGATAAGCTTCGGGTCTCTACAGTTGGTATCAGAGGAAAGGTTTAGTCAACCTTTGGAAACTAGGATGCGAAAACGTTAGTGAGATCCCTAGAGATATTTCTAAGGTATGTCTAGGGATGTCCCTAAGGTTAAGTATACGTATAGGTTATAGTACTAGAACTACGCTAACGATCATAGAATTAAACCTAAGATGTTAGATGTTCAAGGTACTCCCCCTTTATTATGTTGTTTTCCCTAGCATGATTTTTGCCTCTCACGCTATTCTTTTTGGGTTTTAGAAAATGGCTGGAAACAAGGTGATTCACGATAATGGAGGAAATGATGGAAAATGGAATGATATTCTTCATAATGAAATGGGATTTGGAAGTCCAAACATAATTATTATGCCGAATCAGCAATCTCATAATATGATCAATAAAGTAAAATTTGGTAAGTTTCCTGACTCGACTAATAAGAGAAAGATGGAGTTTCATGATGATCATAGAGGAAAGAAAGTTCAATTTCCCCTATGTAATTCATGTGGGAAGAGGCATCAAGGAGAATGTTTCAAAGGAACTGGAAGATGCTTTGGGTGTGGAAAAGAAGGACACAAAGCAAGTAAGTGCAAAGGAAAAGGTTCAGTTAATACCATGGATGAGGATAATGGTATTGCTACGACATCAAAAATGGTAAAGTGTTTTAAATGTGGAATGTATGGGCATTATGCAAACCAATGTCCTAAGGGAAAGACTCATGAAGAGAATCAGTATGGCCATATGGGTAGTATTTATGTGGATGATGATGAAGAGACTACAAATGATATGTGAGATGAAAGAATTGTTGAAGCTCGGTTAATGGTTTAAGAATGTAGTGGAATGATTACATGTTTATCATGTGTAATGTTGTATAAGTAATCTCATGGTACTATGGAATAAAGAGACATGTAAGGATTGTTACATTGTTGTCTGATTAATGTTACCAGTAACCATGAAAGGTTATTCAGATACTTTTGGAAAGTAGATGATAAGTGCATAATGAAAGGATAAGAAGATAATGAGATGTTTGATTGTATTCATGAGCTCATGATTGATATAAGGACTAAGTGATATCATGGTTTGAGTATAAATAATTTTGAGGATTTTGGTATGTGGAAAGTGTTAACTTTTAAGTGCACTCATGTTTTCACTAAGGTATTCAAGAGAATACACGATTAAGGACTTTGAATGTTTGGAATGTGACCAACAAGACATATCTTATGATATGTGGGGATCAACGACAGTATTAAATCTCTGGTAATCGTTGTCACTATATTATGAGAGTGGACTGCAGTATTATAAGCCTAAAGATTAGACTGGATTATGTTGGACATAAGTTAGTATTGTTTAAGGATAGAAGATTTTCGATATTATTGATGGGATGTTATAGTAACGTAGTTTTAGAAAAAGGGACAACCTGCAGGACGGGCGACAGCCCATCGCTTCGGACAAGGCTGTAGGAATCGAACCCACAACCAAAGTGCGACTGACCTTTATCGCCTACCACTGGCCTACAGGAAGTCCCTGTTTAGTAGAAACTAGTTTTATTATATTAAGCAGTATGATATATGAAGTATAAGTCCATTTTAGGAACTATATATGATTAATCTCACTATAGAATGACTTATGTATATTTAATAACTTTTGCTTACCTTTTGTTTGAGACAGATGGAATGACCCGTCATTCTATCACATGATCTGCTAACACTTCACGAATAACAAATTCAACTTCATTTATTTAAGAGATGAAGTGGAAATTGTTCAAGGCACGAACAACAGTGATATTGTATCAAAATAAAGTAAGTATTTATTCTAATTCAAATTTTCAACTTTAGGGAAATGATCTTGAAAACCAAAAATGTTGTCCTAGTGATCTTATACCTGATTAATTAGATGGTACCTTAGATCGTCACAAATTTATGGATTTGTGATTACTGGATTTTCCATAGCCATGTTCTCTACCACTCTCCATCAGAACATGATGGTTAGATTTCTCTTCCATATCCATATTTTCACCTATGTGGAAACCCAGTGATTAGTTTATTTGGGTAATCGTTACATTTCATACTTTAGTTTTTAAAGCCAAGTTTTGGTATTCCCTTTTACTATGTGGGTTTCTATTAAAGAAACTTTCAAATAGTAAACCATTTATAACCCCGACGAATTTCGAGGGCGAAATTCATTTTAAGGGGGGTAGAATGTAACAGCCCAAGATTTTATAAAAAAAAATATTCTTTTTAATTTTATTAATGTCTTGTGTTGTACGCTACACCAAAAGGAGCTTGCACAACACACATCCTTGACTTGACTTGCATTACACGCAATCACGACCTTCCTCGATAGCGTGTGTAGTACGTAATACCGAGTTTCACTAAACAACGATATGCTATAAAAATATTATTAAAACTAGCCATTATGAATAGTAATAACCACTTTTTGAAATCCAGTAAATCTTATTTTTCAAAATGAACTTTATTTTTGGATTCGGAGTATCGAATTTAGCCTAAGGTGAAATTTTGGTACTTTTCGGATAACTTTCATATTCTGATGAATAGTGAAAATTACTAAATTATAATTAAAAACAACTTTTTTAATCGAAATAATTAATAGTGATAAATCATTAATTTGAGTGGTTTTAAAGTATATTTAGAATATATTTTTACAATTTAATACAATGTTGGTCATTGGATGTAGTTTCACATTTAAACTAGACATAAACAAGTGTCAATCTTTTGATAGATATTGTTTCTTAAAAACACGCTATTTGTTTTAACAGTGGGATTTAATTATAAAATTAATTAATGCAACTTTTATGTTATGAATTTGGTAAAATAGACTTCATTTTTGAATTCGTAATATGAAATATAGCTTGGGATGAAATTTTGGCATTGTTCTGAAAAACATCAATTTTTGATGAATAGTGAAACTACTAAGTGGTAGGTTAAAAACTGAATTTTGCATAAAACTTAATTTTACCGCTTCTGTGAATGGAATTTCGAAAATCCGAGAGACACGGTTAATATCAAGGACTAAAATGTGGTTCAATGAGATGAAAATAATTTTTTGGTGAATAGTAACTTTTTACTTTTTTTTACCACGGTTAATAGTAAATAAGGTAACTAAGGGTAAATATGATATTAATATTACCCTAACACATGTCCTAATTCTATTGGACAAATTTAATTCGACCAAAAACAAACTTAGGAATAAAATATGACCATTTAGGCCCACTTGGATTAGATTAGGACATTTATTATTAATTTATTTAAAGAAGGGTTAAAATAGTTAAAATCAAAGTTTAATAAGTAAATCATTTTTAATATGGAGTTATACATAAGATAAATTCGATTGTAAATATTCATTAGAAAGCTAAAACGATTTCCTACATGATGGTATTTTATTTGTAATTTTTAGACATCAAATAATTTAATTTATTTATGACACAAAGATGATGCAGTAATTATCTTATTAATGAAATATTGACATAATTGATAATATAAATACCAAAATAAATTTACTTTAAGACTTTTTATGAATTCCACTAATTTTCTAGGTTACTATGATATATTAGTGTTGATTTAATTAACTTGGTTCGAACATATAATTCTGATATGACTTTCACAAAAATCATATATCAAATAGTGTCAAAATTGACACAAAATAGTTTTTAAATCAAATATTATATTATTAATTGTTATTTTATTCATAAAAATCTAAGGTTCGGCCAAATGACTTAGATAAGGATATATATATTAATAATAAACAATTTGGGGTTCGTTTGGCATGTTATAGTAAGTGTATTAACCATATAGTGAAAGAAAACAAAAAGACACGGTAAAAGTTAAATTAATTAACATAGAGTTAAATCTAATTGATAAGGTTTAAAATAAGATCCAAACATGTCTAAATTTGATTGGTTGATGAGATTACAACCCTATCTCATCTAAGCTTCGAATATGAGTCATTTTTGGAGGTTTTTAAGTGGGGTTAGATTTATTATAAATTAATATTTTTAAGAATTCCTAAGGTGCCCCTCTCCTCCCCTATAAAAGGACACCTCCTCCCCCTCCTCCTCACACCAATTTGAGCACTCAAGCTCGGCCAAACCCTGCCAATTTCTCCTCTCCACTTTCCTAGTAACATCCTAGAGGTTCTGGTCTTCCTCAAAGACCAATTTTAGTGCCCTAAGAGGAGGTCTCAAAGAGGCACTTCAAAGAAGAGGTAATTACCGTTACCAATTATTTCATCTTTATTTCTTCTTCCACTTCTTCTTCTTAGGTTGTTTCATTATGAAGTAATAACATCAATATCACTCATATAATGATATGTTATTATAAGTATGAAACAACCCTATTTCACCATCTATCCATCCTACGGAAAAAGAAATCACCGCGCGTGCGTACGTACGGAATACCGTCTCCACGCCGTGGTGTAATCTATTTTCCACCACCACCTTACATGGATGGGTATAATGGTGTAAAGAATAACTATACATAGTTATTACAACATCATATTGATTCTGATATATTGTATAATCCACTCCAATTCAATTCAATATTTATAGAAATGATATCATCGCTCGTCCGTACGTACGGACTACCGTCTCCACGACGCGATGAGATTCATTCTCCATGTTAACCATTTAAGAATGATTATAATGTATATATAAGAAATAATAATGAAATATATGACATTATAAAGCTACTGGATTTATGTATATATATACATATGTATGTCATCTACTTACTTCCATTTCAGGACAATAAGGAAAGGAAAACAGCGTTCATGCGTACGTACGGACTACCGTCTCCATGAACGGTGCTTTTCATTTTATTTATCTATCTATTATATATATATATATACTGAATATATATGATATATAAATCATATTTTATATTCTGGAAGTAAGTAAATCATGATATAAGTAATAATGATGTCAAGAACAACAAGTCAAAACACCTACGATAAATGAAACGATTTTACCCAAAACGCTTCTTTAACATGGAATTTACAAAAGAACGGGTAATATAATGTCATAAGTGAACCATATATGATATCATAAAAATGAATATGATTCTGTAATAAGTCAATAACATGATTTAAATCATTATACAGGAGGTTCGGACACTTACAAAGCAAGTCGGACCTAAGGTAAGGGAAATATCACAATCTCATTTTTATCCGAGATTGTTTATTCGTAAGTATTTACTGGGGTGTATTTTATCATCCACATCCATGTTCCCTCAATATGTAATATTATTTCAATCCACCTACAATTGTTTAAATCCAATTTTACCCTTCTATGAGTTTTTAGTAAAGGATATGAAAGGAATCTTTTTTCGTTTTTCGTACGAGGTACTTTTTGACTTTTCCGACAAAAGTACGAAGAATGTTTTTTTAACTTATACGGCACGAACGGATTTATACTGTTTTATAAAGCCTTATTTTCATGAAGCTTCCTCTAAAAGATTTCATGACTATTTTCAATAAAATCTCTTTCTTTTAAAATTGCATGATGTTTTGTAAAAAGAAATTGATTTTGAAGAAGAAAGGATATTTTCCTCAAGAATTCAATTCAAGTGTTTTATCAAAATTATTTTCCATATAAGATAATAAAGGGTTCTGTTTCTATCCATATTTTTACATTGATTTGACTATGTTGTGATGAAATTATGTTTATGAATTCCTTTATCTTATATGAATGGTTTTATGATGTCATGTTGTTTAAGAATCCCATTTTTATTACATGGGTTATGCAATGATGTATGATTTATGATTTTGTGGCACACATAAGAAAGGATTCATTAAGAGATGGGTGGGACCTATATCTCCCTCCAATGCATTGGGTAAAGATTTTATATCTCATGAGATAGACATGGCTGGAATGGTAGGTTATACCGGTTCAGTGAAACAGGACTGAAACGAGGATTACTCGATTCAGAAAGGGACTTTGTCCACTAAGATAGTCTTGGCAATGAGTCTTGACTAACAAGAAATGATTCTCTATGATTATGTGTGTATGCCACAATGAGTAATGTTTTAAGTTATGATTTCATTTTCACTTCTATGATTTATCCCACGTTATGATATTATGAGCTCTTTTGCAGGTTAAGATTTCCAAAAGCTATGTTCTTATGTATATGATGTGATTGATATTTCTTTTGTTTACCCTTACTGAGAATTTGAGCTCACCCTTTTATGTTTTCTTTTCCCCAGGATATAAAGAAAGGTTTTAGGTAAAAAAAAGATCTTTATGGGAGATGTTGAAGATCTTTCACCACGTTTAGAAGATTACGTTCCGAGTTTCCAAAGACACTAAACTATTACGATCCTTGTGTGTGTGTTTTTGTTATGTACTAAGTATTCCGCAAAAGTAATGTAATGTCCATGTATGATAAGCTTCGGGTCTCTACAGTTTCCATCCCCATTTACTCCTAGAGTACATGATGATATACCAAAATTGGGTCACACGATGTGTATATCAATATACATGACATCTGATATTTATCTTGCCTAAAACCCTAGCCACCAAAACTAGCCGACTACATGAAATGTGTTCTTTTGGACCACATGTTATGTATTTAGGGTTTTCATAGAATCTTATATCCTTTAAAAATATTTTAGATCCAACTTAACCACCACGAATTCCACCATTTGAACACCTGAAATCAAAGGGAATTTCCTCTAATGGTCAATTTCAAGCCTCCGATGGTCAGAAATCAGAAAACCAATTACCATGTAGAAAAATTTCATGCCTCTTGTTATTACACCCATCAACCAATTCCTATACAAATTCCAAATCCATGATAAATCACCTGAAACCCACATATAACCTTGATCTATCCAAAAATCATTGATTTTTTACATCATTCATGCAACCTCCATGAATATGGGGGTTCGATCACACTCAAACTCACTCCAGCACTGTCAAATCATGACCTCATGTTCCAACGACAATGAATGAGGTGAAAAGTGGGGAGGAATGAACATAAACAAAGTAAAACCATAATTTTCCAAGATTTATCAGCCAATAGTCTTGTAAACAGGGTATCTAAGGGTGATATCATGGAATAGGAAATATAAATTGATTTAAACAATTAAACTTATTCATATGGGATCATGTGAAGGGTGTGAATTCACATATTAATAAAATAGGATATAAAAATCCATTCTCATAAATAAAATAAGTATAAATACATAAAAAAAAAGTTGTGTTCGCTGCCTATTACTCGATCCAACTCAATCTAAACATCGTCATTCTCTGATCCTGATTCATTAATGAAGAACACTATACTATAATCCTCTAAGGGTTATATGACTAACCCTAGTGAAACATCATAATAATTTTTTATAGAGAATTAGGATAGGTTAGTTTATTTAATTAAAATAAATAAATAAATAATTTATTTTATAAAATGAACCCACCAATGGTAACCTTCTATAGAATGTTCAACACTGAACAACCTTATTACATAGTTAGGATAAGCCCCACTTTATGGATTCAATAGTGGTCTCAAATTTCCCATTTGATTCCCCAAGCAATGGGAAATAATTTATGATGAAATAATGCACACACATGCATTAAAATATAATAATATTTTTAATATATTAATTCTTGGGTCCAGAGACACCCAAACACTACACTGACTCTAAGGATAAATCCATATATATACATAGAAATATTTAAAGGACTAATAAATTAAAACTAGATTTTCTACATCTTAAACTAATGTAAACCCCACAAAGTTGAAATGGGAATTTAAGAAATTTTTGGACATTGATTGTAAAGGACATACCTATAAATAAAAAATTAGTTAAAAAAGATTTAGGATAATTCAAGACATTGATTGTGGAAAAACTTTTTTACTAATAGAGATGGTAAAATACATTATAATTGAAAGTTACATAAGTATATTATCATGATTATTATATAAATGTTGTAAGGATCCATTTAAGGATCTAATCATGCATTAAATCAAGGGATGGTTATTTTTCCATGTGAAAATAAGGTGTTAGTAGGAGTGATATAGTTTCCCAATTTATATATATTGATAACATATAGAAAAAAATAATGGTCATACTTTTAGTTAAAACTTAGTGAAAATATTTCTCTAATGAATAACTTAAAATAAAAACCCAAGTTATAGGGGTAAAGATCTACTAAGATTGATCTATGGGGTTGATAGACCAAGTAATGTAAATATATTGAAAAATTATTTAAAAAATAAAATATTGTATAATTTGAGATGGAATTTTTTGTAACATCCCAATATTTCATAGTACGTTATCTCATTAAAGTAATTCAACAGCTTGAGCTACACGCAACCCCGAGTTTGAGTGCACCACATCTTACCAAACCAGCCATTCAAAAAGTGGTTATGAATAGTATTAAATGAATTTTAAATCTTATATAATCTATAAAATTTTAACATACATATTATGTGTTTCTTAGACATAATATAAGAACAAATTCATTTTTTAGATAAAAGAAGTATTTTTCAAAAATGAAAATTTGCCACATTTTAATGGAAAACCCTTTTTAAAACCAACATTTGACACTTTTATATATTAAATTTAATTAAATTAAAATATTATTTAGAATCAGAACATAAAAATTTAGTTTTGATTAATTTTTGGTACTTTTCTGATAACTTTTATATTTTGATGAATAGTGAAAAATACTATGTTTTAATTGAAAATAACTTTTTTAATCGAAATAATTTATAGTGTCAAATTATGCATTTGAAAGGTTTTTAAGTATAATTAGATTATATTTTTATCATTTAATACAATTTATGTCATTATAATTAATTTCACATTTAAATTTGACATAAACACGTGTTAATCTTTTGATAGTTTTTACTTTTTAAAAACCCGCTTTTTGGTTTTGACAACGGGAATTAATTTTAAATTAATAAATGAAAGTTTAATGTTTTTAATTTGGTATAATAGACTTCATTTTTGAATTCAGAATATCAAAATTATCTTAGGGTGAATTTTTGGTATTTTTCTGAAAACTTTCAATTTTTTATGAATAGTGAAAAACACTGTGTTTTTATTTAAAACCAACTTTTTTATTTAAATAATTATTTATTTTATTTAAATTTATTTTAAGTCAAAATAGATATATAATACCTATATAATTTCAATGTAATTAATTGGAGTCATTTTATAATAAAATTAGTTGTATAAATATTTATTGAACTTTTTAACCTCTTTTACCCACCTTCTAGGCACATTAGAAAATTTGCATAAAACATAATTTTACCACTTATATGAGTTGAATTTAAAAAATCTAATAGACAATATTGATATTAGTAAGTAAAATGTGGTTCAATAAGATGAAAATAATTTTTGGTGAATAGTAACTTTTGACTTTTATTTACCACGGTTAAAAGTAAATAGGGTAATTAAGGGTAAAAATAATATCATAATTATCCTAAAAAATGTCCTAAATATATTAGATAAGTGTAATTATACCAAAAACAACCTTATGAATAAAATATGACCCCCTTTGGTCTACTTGGATTAGATTAGAACATTTATTATTATTTTATTTAAAGAAGAGTTAAAAGATTTAAATTCAAAGTTTAATAACTAAACCATTTTTAATATAGGGTTACACATAATATAAATTCAAATATAAATATTCATTAGAAAGATAAAAATATTTCATAAATAATGGTATTTTATTTATAATTTTAGACATTAAATAATTTAATTTATTTATGACACAATGATGATACAGTAATTACCTTATTAATGAAAGATTAAAATAATTGATATTATAAATATCCAAATAAATGTAATTTGAGACTTTTTATGAATTCAAATAATTTTATAGATTAATATGACATGTTAGGGTTTATTAAATAATTTTTTTTCTAATTAATCATGCTGTTATGATTTTTACAAAAACCAAATACTAAATAGTGTCAAAATTGACATAATTGAGTTTTTAAAACAAATACTATATTATTAATTGATATAATATTCCTAAAAATATAAGGTTCGGAAAAAGGAATTAGATAAGGTTATATATATTAATAATGAACCACTTGGGGTTCTCTTGGAAGTTTATAGTAAGTTTATTAACTATATAATATAAAAATACAAAGAGACATGGTAAATGTCAAACTATTTAACTAAGAGTTAAATCTAAAAGATAAGGTTAATATAGTGACCTAAACCTGTCTAAAACCTATTGGTTGAGAGGTTTTCGACCCATACCCACCTTATCATCAAAATAAATTATTTTTAAGCCATTATAAACTAAAAATAATTTTATTATAAAATAATATTTCAAGCTTTTCCTAAAGTGGACCTCACCTCTCTTATAAAAGGGTACTTCCCCTTTTCTCAAATTCACACCTCCAAAGCCATTTGGCTCAGCCAAAACCTGCCCAAATATCCTCCCAACTTTAATACCTTCATATTAGAGGCCTTCATTTGGTCATAAATTCAACCTAATTATCCCTTTTGATCAAATCAAAAGGAAGAACCCGAAGAATAGGTAAATATTTTATCACCTCTTTCAAGTTATTTTCTTCTTCCACTTCATATTTCTTTGTTGTTTCCATTATAAAATAATAACTACAGTATATTATATATAATTTGATGTTATTATAAAAATTTTACAACCATATTCATTATTATATCCATCATATGAATGACAAAGTCACCATACGTGCGTACGTAAGGCTTACCGTCTCCACGTCGTGGTGAAGTTTGTTATTCAAACAATTCATTATTTGGATGAGTATAATAATGAGTATAAATGATGAAAATAATAAATATAACATTTATTGATTCTTTATATATGATATAACATACAATTACATACGATTTCACCATCAACATAATGATATTGTCGCTCGTGCATACGTACGGATTACCGTCTCCACGAACGCGATGAGATTCATTCCCCATCGTAATAATTCAAGAATAATTTTCATTTTATGATTAAGAATAATGTTTAAGAACTTAATATAATTCTGGATATTAATCAAATACATCTTATCTATAACAAACATGGCTTATGTAACCAAGCATATAAAGGAAAACAGACCAACACCCGAAACGATGATTCTACTAAAATATTATTAACCAAATAATATTGGAAGATCATATATGATATCATATTTATGTATATTATTCTTTTATAATTTAATAACAATGATTTAACTATTATAAATAAGGTTAACGTACCCTAAACCAAATAAAATTACAAGGTAAGGGTTAATTTCACAATCTCTTTATTATCCGATGTTGTTTTTACGTAAGTATCTACTGGGACATATTTATTATCCATGTACCTGTTTCATAAAAGAGTTTTAAAAGGGATTATTTTAAGGGAATTTTTTACTAAAACATCATTTTAAATGTTTTAAAGATTTATTCTTCTAATCCTTTCTCATTAATATCCATGTTCTCAAAATGGTTTTAAGGATTTATTTATATATACATGAATGTTTTAAAATGTTAATTACTTTCAAAAGTTTCAAAGGGGTGTGAGACACTTTGATTCAAAAATATATTTTAAATGACATCCTTTATATTAATTTTAAATGATTTCATGAAAAAGGGATATTTCTCTCAAATATTTTTACTGATCATTTTCAACTATGTCAACATCTTTTACGTGATATTATTCTTGATTGAGGTTGATTTATTATGATACAAATATTCCATATTATATTGAAGGTTTTATGATATGTTTGAATGTGGATGTGTTATTTTTATACCATTCATGGTTTATGGATAAAGTATTGACATTTAGTATTCTAGTTTTAATAAGAATGTTTATGTTATGTTTAAACCTTTTCATATGAGGAATGCATTGGACTTAGTAAGTGATGGGTGGAGCCCACTATAGCTCCTCGATGCATTGGTAGGTCTCATGAGACAAAGTAGTGTCTTGGAAAAAGGCCTTGACAAAATCTTATTTGTAGTCTTGGAAAAAGGCCTTGAATACGTGGTTATGAAGTTTGGCATTATGCATTCCACCATTATGAATGTGGCTATTGATATTGCATGTGATTATTCGACTAGTAGAATATCCATGTGAATAAGTAAATGAAATTATTTGATTTATCTTTTCCATATTATACTAAAGTTTAATTTTAAATGGATTTTGTTTTAGTTTTATACATTTCCTTAAATGGTTATGCTTATTTATGAAAGTTTCCACTATATTGTTATCCTTACTGAGCATCTGAGCTCACCCCTTTCTTATGTTTTATTTCCCCAGGATTCCAAGAAGTGTATTATGATTGATAAGAAAGGTTAAGATAGGGGATTAATGGCATTCTCAAAGGATAATTTATGTTGTATTTTATTTTCTAATGTGTAATGTAACTTTCATGTATGTAATCTATTTTCCAAGACTGCTAAACTGATCGGTCCTTCGGGACTTGATTCCTTATAATCATGACAATGTATTAAAATAATGCACCGACTCTGGGTAACTAGGGTCGGGGTGTTACATTGTTTCTCTTGTCACATGTAATAAATCTCTCCAAGATAGTATGTCTAAGAATAAGGAAGATATTAAAATGTGATTAGAACACTATACACTTCAATGAAGGGATCTATCATATAGTTCATAATATATACCTAGTTTAATGTTTCCTATGAATAAAGTATTATAATAAAATATTAAAAAATACATGAGAATTTTATATATAAGGATTCAAAACTATCCAAGGGTACTTGACAAAGTGCAATGGATAAGTTACTGGTACTTGGAGAAGAAGTCATGCTAATTATCTAGGGGAGAAAAACTAGTATTATAATAGATTATTTGATCTAGCATCACATTTAAGCTATGTAAATGATCAATAGAAGATCATTTAAGCTAGTGGAAGCCACATCTACAAATATCAAGTATGATGGGGCTTTTGATATTTCTAAATAAGAAGTATAAATAACCAAAAATTTGTTCATGTTCTTGGAATTATACCTATAAAGTTAATTATTATAATAATATATAATGTGATAATATTACAATCACAATACTTGGGTATATCATCTCTTGAGTATTTTTTTCTCAATGAGGTGAAGTCATAGATAACAAAATAGCGGTGGAGGAGAATATTGAAATTCCAATGACTGAATACATTTATCAACATGAAGAATGATTTATCATGTAAGAGTTAACAAGTTGAGAATGGTTAACAATTTGGATCTGGTATAATTAAGGGTGTTGTGAGACTAGGTTCCCTAGACCCAAATTAAGTATTAATTTTCAATTACCACATCATTATTACAAATAGTTACATATAATTCATTCTTACCATAATGGTATCATTACTTATGCATATATTATTTTCATATCAATGACCTTGGATTATTTATTTTTTCAAAAGGTTTTAGTGGTTCCCAGAAATAATGAGAACATCAAGATACCAAAAAATTAATCTTAAACATATATCATATGGTCTAGATATACCATTTTTACTGGGCACAAATTATTTATGATTGTTAGGTGATATGGGATCATAATTATTTAGACTTCTTCTCATAAAGTTCATACTTAGTGATCTAAAGTAAAAGAGATTAGGAGGACTAACTTTATAATACGAACACTGTATATTTTGGGTGTCATTGGATGTTATTATCTATAAATATGTCTATTAGTATCTTGACTTGATATCATTATCAATGTGTTTCATTTGATCACATATTTTTATGCATGGCAAAAAAATTGAAAGTTTGTTTATGTGGTGGGATAGATTTTCTTGGATGCATCATTGGTGGTATATAATTAGTTAAATGATCAATATAGGATGTGTCTATTTTATATAGCAAGAATTATATTTTCATTTTTTCCTGAGATGGTGGTTCATTTAATAAATTGATAGCCATGATAAAAGAAAGAAACTTTATCTAATAAAGTCAATAATACATAGGTAAATAATTAAAGGATGATGTTATGAAGTATGTATCCTTCTTTATAAGATATCATGAGATAAATATATTATATTATGCAGTGAGTGATCATAATAGGTTATCATAGTTATAACTTATGCTTATCTATTTAGGGACCATGATGTGTTTCTAGATACTAATCTTGATTTGTGATCATGATTCACTACTATCAATATAATATCCTAGATGGTCATATACAATGTTTGTCTAATGTTTTAAATAAAAATCCATAAATTTCTAGTCCAAATATTGAAGCTCAAATAAGGATGCTATAAATCTCATATGTAAAAACCCATATTCTAGACACAACCACAACATTAGAATCTCTATATGGTGAACTATTTAAGATTTATAAATTAATCACATTAAAGTGACTAAATATAAGCTATTTATTTAAAAAACCACACAATAAATTAAAAGAAACTAAATGAGTGTCCATTTTATAAAATATCATTGTAAATTTTTAAAGGATAAAAATGAAAAATATGGGTCACTCTATCCTCCCCACCATCGATAAATTTTTTCTTGAAAAGTAAAACCCACTCAAATAGGTGTGTGTATTTTTATCACATATGATTATTATTCTCCAAAGATCTCTCCAGAAGATTCTAATTCTACCACAAGATGTGAACCAATTGTTTCTCTTACCCACAAAGGATCCTCTCCTACTAATCTTAGACCAAATCTCAATACTAAAAAAATGAGGCATTGTTACACCCAAACCTCACTTATACCTTTTTTATCAATTTATTGTATTTTATCATCTTATCCTAGTTTTGGTTGGGTTTCATTTGATAATTTTAAGATATGGGTGTGTTTTTCCAATTGCACGGCCAATACATGGCTAGTTAAAACATTGCAACAACCATGTGGGATGGTCTAAAATTTTAGTAGAGAAAATTAAAATGCTTGATTTAAGGTGTGTCTAACCATGTGACCAAACTGTGTGACATATCAGGTGTGACCTGTGAAGGGTTCATGGTTGGTACATGGTTTGGTAAACCCAAAAAACATGAAATATACTTAAATTTTTAGTTTTTTTAATTTCTTTTAATTTTTTATGAATTAATATTACAAAACCTAGTAAAAGACCCTCACTCTTACACTTATATCCCATAAATTTATTGGGAAAACCCTAGTATTAACCCTCACCACTCACTTTGATCCTCAATATATCTCTCTTTGATTTCAAGTTGGATCATCCCTGGTTAGGTTTCCCCCTCAATACTACTTTTTATCCCCATCATTTTCCTCCTCTCAATTTGGGTTGGTAATATTAGAATAATATGTGGGGGTATGCTTATAGATATATATATTTTTAATTTATAGGGTTTTCGGTTTGTTTTTTGGGTCTTCTTCCTTCTGTAATTGAGGGTTTCATCACATCTTAACACCATTGAGGTAGGTGTTTCTAGGAATTTTATTGGATTATAAAAAAATTCTATACATGGGTTTCCAAATTCCTTTTTTACTTTAAAATTATGTATTTTAAATATTATTTTAAATTCATAAAATGGATTTCTCAAATGGAGTAGTGTTTGGAATGGATATTTAAATCCTTTAAACAGATTTTCTAAGGGGAAATGTTTGGGAATTTCTTCTTTACTAAACTTCCTTGCATAATTCAGAATTGTTTTTATGTTTATTATTTATTTTTCATATTTATAATTTTTGTGTTTCAGTTTAATAATATTATGACTTGTTTACATAGTGGTTACCCTTGATTTATTATATAAATAAAATTAAAAAATAATTATTGATAATTTCAACATGTTATTTTCTATTGCAATTAGTTGGTGATGGTTTGAAAGTTAGTTTACCATGTATTTTCACTGGAAAACATATTTTCACACCTAAAGTATTTTTTATAAAATATTTTAATGAATTTTTTTAAAATATATTTTTAAGGGAATTTGAAAGGGGGATTTAATATACTATGTTGCTTTGGATGTGTGGGATCAATACTTTTTGTGGAATGGATTTTTAAATGAGTATATTGTTTTGGTACATGGGATACCTTAGGTAGGTGGGTGACCAGATAACAACAGACCTAGATTTATGAATCATATCACTAGGATTCATTTCTTGTGAGGTCATGAGAGGCTTATGAATTTACTACTTGTTTAGTATTATATAGTCTAAATAATGTTTTCTAATTGAGTTTTAGTTTACTTTAGAACCTGCATGTCATTTCTCTTCTCATGATGTCTATATTATTCTTACAATGATGCATTTTTCTTTATTCCTATACTAATATTTATTTTCCTTATCATGATATATTTGATAGTTCACTATCCCATTTATTTTAATTGATCATTTTTTATAACATTGAAATTATTTGGGGAAATGGGTTTACTTATTGAGATTATTTCCAAAAAATTATTTGGAAAAAGGTTTTGTAAGGAAATATTTAAAAGGTATTTTTCAAATTCATGCTCTAAGAAAAATGTTTATAAGTACTTTTAATTTTTCTCAAAATATTATCTTTATTTTTCAAAGAGGATTTGAAAATGTTAATAATTTTTTTCTTGAAAATAATGAAAAACATTATTTTAAATTATTGTATTTAAAACTGGTGTTTTTTGGAATATTTGTAAGGGAAATAGATGGACATTGGTTAAATACTACGGATATATTAGCTCACACCCTACTTAAATATCATAATATTTATAAACTAAGTGGTTCTCATAGGTTCAAGCTTTGATTTAGATGAGTTCTACTTTATAGACTCCATCTTCTGGGTGTTAAGTAAGTAGGTGAAGTGTGATAACAAGTTACCAAAATATCTTGATTCTGGTTTGTTGGTTTTATTTTATGTCTTATAATATTTCATTAAAGTTTACATCCTTATAATTTTTGTTTTGGTGTTTTTTATATCTACTTGATATTACATTTTATATATGTTCATTTGAAACTATTATTTTTTAGGGATGTATAATGTATGGATGTGCAATTCTAGAATTCTAGATAACTTATTCTCTCGATTAAATATTATTTAATTGGGAGAAATAATTCCCATTGAGTATATCTTTATTCCCCTATACTTGTTACCAGTAGCTTATGGGGATCAAGAATTCCCCTCAGGCCTCATAGAGAGCTCAGTTAGGTGATTGGTTAGGTTATCCTAGGTTGATTCATCACAAAAGGTATCAGAGATGAGGTTATTAAAAAAGAATAGGTTCATATAATTCCTTATTGTTATTTTGGGATTTTGGTAGTATAAAGATAGAATTTTTAGGACTCAAAAAGTGGTTCATGATTAAGGGATTGATCAACACATTTTGCGATGAAACTTGCATCTTCATGGGTAGTTGGGATTTGATTCTTTATTTTTTAATTATATTTTAAATTTTATTTATTGGATTTTGATATAATTTGATAATATTTTAATTTCCATTGATAGAAAAAGTGATTTGGGGGTCCCCTAGAGCTTTTAGGTTGGAAATGGAGGAAGTTACTAACCCATATGATTATCTTTAATTACTCTGAAAACCATGCAGAGCCTATATAGATTAGTCCTAGAACCAATAAAGGTGTTGTTTCATGGTTGGTACATGGTTTGTCAGCCCCTTTGGTCAATCCATGCGTAGATCTATTATTTCCCCATCTTGGTCATTTCACCTACCTTTCAATCCAAATTAGTCCCAATAGTGACCACCACAGGTATAAATTTCATTAAGGTAGTTTTCTATTATGAATTAATGTTTATGGGTGGCGTTTGATTCATATTTTTGCCTTATTTTTTGGATTTTTTTAAGGTTTGGTTTTATATCTTTTGAAATTGGTTTTGGGTGAGTAAAAGGGATTGTTTTATGAGAGTTTTTACAAACCAATTTTCATGGTAATTTAAAAAGTTTTTTTGAAAATGGGATGATGGATTTTGAAATATATATTAATGTTTTTAATATCTAATTCTTAAATGGATGTAAAATTTTTAAAGACTCTTATATAGAATTTTAAAAAATCATTTTGATTTATGAAATTATTTATTTGAAAATGTTATAAAAGTTGGATTTTAAGTATTTTGGATAAAAATAGGAATCTCTTATTATATTTTAGAGTGATTTGGAAAACTTTTAAGTGGGGTATGATAATAGCTTTTATATGTTTGAAATTATGAATGAACATGGGATATTTTTTTATAGAGGTTGTTTTAATAAATTATTTATGTAAAGAGGAATTATAATTTTTTTTCTCAATAAAAAATAGTGTTACCAGTTTTTATTTTATTTGTATTTTAAGTTTTTGATGATTTATTTAAAAAAAATGGGGTTTCCCTTTCATGAGTTTTGTGTGAAATGATCGTTTCATTATGAAATTTTTGAAACATTTTAATACAATAGATATTTGAAATTTTTTTATTTTCGTGGGTGTATGAATTTTTTTCCATGTGGTTTAGATTATGTTTTTTTGTTTGATTTGAAGAAACATGAGTGGATAAGTTAATGTTTTTTTTATTTTATGTATTCACCTCAAAAGTCTTGATGAAAGGTAAAGAGTCTATCTCCAAGATAGAGATACTTAGAGTTTTCTTATTCATTGTCTTGGTGTAAATATGTTTTGGAATCTTTGATAGATATCTATTTTGAGGTTGGTATTTAGTTGTTTGGAATTTATGGTTGTAGAGTCTATAATAGTCAAGGATCTTAAGAAAATTTAAAATTGATGAATTCTTTGGATATTTATTTATTAGTCATATAGAATATTTTGGTTTTGATGAAATTTATGCCTTTTTAATTTTTATTACCATTGATTTTTGTTTGAAGTCATCCTTGTGTTGATTTTATGCTTTGGGGTGTGTTGGAGTGACTGGGGCCAGAGTTAATCCCGACTCAAGTTGTGTTCTAGCTAGTTTTCTTTTGTCCAGTTGCGTTCACTAGAGGATCGTGTTATGGGAGTGAGGTATTAGGTTACTATCATTATAACCATGGATAGATCCCATGTTATTATTGCGTAGACATTTCTACGTGCGATTCACTTTCAGTTAAGTCTTGCATTTGTTCTCAAGTCTATCTTGAGTGAGTTGTTTGAAGTATTATCTCTTCTAAGGTCTTGATTATGATGGAATGTTTATGTTTTGTTTGGTAATAGTTTCTAGTTGAGATTTTATTAGGCTTTGGGTGATATAACTGTGAATTTATTTGGTGTTATTAAATTTCCTTAAGATCCTTCTATGCCTCATTGAGTCCTTTGAGGAAAGATACTATCATCTATAAGTTTTAGGGTTATTGGTTTTATTTTGAGAATTGGGATTCTAGAAACATTCATAAATGGAGGGGATTCCACCATCGATTTTTACCTTTCTATGATATCCTTATTCATCCTTTAAAGGTAGGGGTTTTGAGATGCATGGTGGGGTGTTTGGTTCCCTTGACCCAAACCTACCATATGGATTGGTTTTAGTATCATGAGACTTGGATCTATTCTAGTGTATTTATTGGGTGTCTCTGATAGTTTTATGTTCATGGAAAAGGTAGGGTTATTGAAGTACACTCAATTTTACATTAGAAATAAAAAAATGTTTAGTTTCCCCCCTTGTACTTTGAAGTCATTGGGTCTTATTCCTATTGATTTAATAGAATTCCATGGTTTTTAGAAATTGAATTTTAGAAGAGGAGGTTGAACCTCATCCTTAACTTGATCTACCTTTCTTACTAGAATATGTCTAGGGGTAAAAATAATTATTATGAAGTTAATTATGACACCCTGGCCTCACTTGTCCCTTTTAATTTATCCATTTATTGGATTTTATTATATCCTCTTGGTTTTGATGGGTTTTCATTGAAATATTTTAAGACATGGGTGTGTTTTTCTTATCACACGATTAACATATAACTAGTGAAAACTATGCAACATCCTCATTGGAACCCTAAAATTTTAGTAGATCAGATTTACATGGTTGATGCATGTTTTGTTTAACTATGAGATAAAACGGTGTGAAACCTAGGTGTGTCCATTAAAGGGTGCATGTTTTATTAAACCATGAGAAAACAATACAATATGTATATTTTTTTTGAGAATTCCTATTCTAACCCTCTCTTATTAAACCCTCACCATTACCCCACTCTCACATCACTTGCTCAAGATAGCCTAAGGAGTACCCCTATGTGTGACCACCCTCACCTTCCCCTATAATTCATAGTCTCTCTCCCTCTTATTTCAAGTCAGATCGTCCCAAGTTAGGTTTCCTCCTCAATTCCTATCATCATCCCTATTATTTTCCTTCCCACTCACTACAAGTTGGTGCTAGTTAAATACCAATTGGGGATTTAGTTATAAATATTTTTGGTTTCTGTTTATAATTTTTATGATGTGTTCCTCTGGTCTTGCTCCTTCCTTAATCAAGGGTTCTATTGCATTTGTACGCTGTTGAGTTAGGTGTTTCCATGATTTTCTATTGTATTAGAAATCCATGTCATTATTGGGTTTCCAAATCTATTTTACTTAGAAAGTAATAATTATGTATATTATTTTAAATGACTAAAAGGTATTCCTAAAATGTAGTGGTGTTTGGAATTAGGTATTCATAGCCTTTAAACTGATTTTCAAAGGTGAAATGGTTGGGGATTTCTCATTTACTGGACATTTATGTGTTCTTTGGAATTGTTTTTATGTTTATTGAATTCATATAATTATGTTTCTTATGTGATGATTTAATAATATTATGACTTTTTACCTAGTGGTTACCCTGGATTTACTGATTAAATATGATTGAAAATTTATTATTGAGGGTTGTTGTATGTGATTTTATAATGTGATTAGCTGGTGATGGATTAAAAATTGGTTTCCTATCTATTTTAATGGAAAAACATATTTCTATAACTTTAGGGTTTTTTCTAAAATAATTTAAAGAAAAACATTATTTTAAAATTTATTCCCAATGTACTTTGAAAAGATAATTTAATTTACGATGTTTCTTTGAGTTTGTGGTATCAACACTTGTTATGGAATATACTGTTGGATGAGTTTATTATATTAGTACATGGGGGACCTTTGGTAGGTAGCTGACCAGATGGGTTATTCCCTATCTTTAGGAATTAGTTTTTATAGTTTATTTCTAATAAGTCCACAAAGTCTCTATGCTTTACTACTTGTTTAATATCACATAGGTTGTCAAATTTTTCATGAGCGAGTCATAGTTTCCTTTAGAACCTATAGGCCAGATCCCTTCCATGTTTTCTATATTATACTTATGATGATGATTTTTTTAAGCCCAAACTCATATTTCTTTTCATTATCATGGAATATATGATAGTTCATTTCCCCATTTATTTCACTTATAAGGGTGTATTTAAAAATAATTTTTCAAAGTCATGTTTTAAATGAAATTATAAAAAGGGGTTTTAATGTTTCTCAAAATCATGTCTTGAGTTTTAAAATAGGATGTGAAAATGTTATTGAGTTATTTTTCTTGAGAATAATGAAAAAACTTATTTTTAATTATTATATTCCAAACTAGTATTTCTAAAATTCATTGTAAGATAAACACATGGACTTTATAGTGACATCCTAATGAGCTGTTAGCTCATACCCTACTTACATCACTCAGTGTCTATAGACTAAGTGGTACTTGTAGGTTCAAAATTTGATTAAGAGGAGTACCAGTTTAGGGACTCCATTTATGGGTGTAATGTTAGTAGGTTATGTGTGACCTCAGTTCACTAGGAGATCTTGATCCTAGTATGTTGATTTTATTTTATATCTTGGAAGTTTTCATTCAAGCCATATTCCTTAGAATTTTAGTTTCAGTGTTTTATATCTTCTTGATCTTTCATTTTATTTATGTTTATTTTAAACTAAAATTTATTCTATTTTTCATGGACATCAAATGTTTGGACACACCATATCGTAATTTTAATTAAATTTCACCACATATTAAATATTATTTATTTGGGTGAAATCATTACCATTGAGTATATCTTGATATATTGGCTCTTGAGATCAGCCTATGGGGATCAAGAACACCCCCAAACATTGTGGAAAGATGGATTGGGTTAGTCCATGAAATTTCATTACAAGTATCATCCTCATTGTATATCTGTCCTTAGTTGATAATGTGATACAAATCGTGCACATACTATCTCAATTGTGACACTTGGAAAATTTTATACACCTAGTCCATCTATAAAGATAATTCCAAGTGATAAGAAACCTTGACTACCCTAAATAGAATCCGGAATGACTTAATGAATATTGATAATAAATTTCTTTTATGACCAAATCTCTTCAATCCATGATAATGAAAGATATTTAGGAACATATGGTCTCCATACTCAAACACCAAGGGTCTCCATCTTCTATTCATGTAAGACTTTTTATGGATCTCAGTTGTCTATATTTCTCTTATATCACCTAAAACCTCTCCATCATCAAACACACTAACTCATCACCCATGTACAGTGAATTGATAAGCTCTAACTAGTAAAGGGGTGACATGTAGGTCCTCATGAAGGACCTTGAAAGGTTTCATAATAATGGTGGAGTGGTAGATTTTGTTTAATGAAAAGTCCACTAAGTGTAGGCAACCATCCCAACTCCTGTAAAAATCAAGCACACAATCATATAATATATCCTCAATAAATTGAAAGGTACTCTTTTTATAACCATATATTTGGTGGTGTAATGTTTTAATCATTAATAACTAGGTATTGGAAGACTCATGTAAAATAATCTGTAACTAAGATGAGAATTGAGAATCCTGAAAAAAATGACCATCACAGGCACCTCATAAAATTGTATGATATCATCCCTATACATGTGTTGAAATATCTCCATCAAAATCTACTCCTATAAAGGGATAAAGTGATCTGTCTTGGTTAATCATTCAATTATTACCTAGAAAATTTCATGACCCTTCATCAAACATGGATGTCTTGTCAAAATATCCATCAACATACTATACAACTTCCACTCTAGAACCTCGAGAGTTTGTCTCAAATCTGTGGGAAGCTGGTTCTTAGTTTTCACTGAATAAAATGTGAGGCACATTGGTATAAACTAAAAAAATACTCAGCTTAATTCATGGCCACCAAAACTAAGGCTTGATATTATATTACATCTTTTCTATTCTAGGATGTATTACCAAGGGGAAATATTTAAACTCCATCAACACTGCCTCATGAAAAAAATACTTAAACCATTATATTCCCCTAGAAGATAATGACATTCCTCCCACCTACAAAGAATTTACCATGAGAATCACCTGAGAATATATGTTCTCATAAGATATGACAATAAATATCTCCCAAATAGACCTCCCTCACCTAATAAAGAAGTGTAAGGGACACTACTATCAACTAAAGGTAAGATATATCTCCCTCTTCCACCAAAACTTACCGCACTAAGGATAAATAATCAGATGCCTCATTCAATAGCTAAGTGTGATATTTTTTAATAAGGTAATTATCTAAAAAATTGTACTTTCAAAGATTATATTTTATCTCAAAGTTATAGTCTTTCAAGAACATTAACCAAAACCTTTTTCTTAGGTTGAGATATCTATAGGGGAAGATGTACCAAAACTCTTATTATCTATGAAATCCAAAAAACCATTCAACAAGAATATAATGAATCTATATCTTGATGAAAAACACTACCTCTACAAGATCCAGGTCATCATTTGTATAATTCATATCATGTGGTGTCAACTTCCTAGACCTGTAAACATTCATTTTTTCATTTGAATCAATATGAAATAAATCCCATACCTGAAAGCATCACAAAATACCTTATACTCAACTCTATACTTAAGAAATCATAAAACTGGGGGTACTATCCAATATCTACTAATACTCCTTGAAATCTAATTGAAAATGTCCAAATGAGATGGAAGGATACCCATTTCAGGAATGGGTGGTCATTGAAGTTTCAATCTAGGATAATTACATCGTAAATCTCTAGTAATATCCCACTAATCAAAGGAAACAATGCACATAAAACACTATATTGGGTAACTCCCAATCCATCACGACCCTAACCTTTACAAGATCAACTAAAACTACAATGTCTCAGATGAAATTCCCTAAGAAATTAACTTCTTGAAATTCTAACTCTCACTTTGAGAGTTATCTAAATAAGTAGTTCTCATAATGTAAGTCTAGGATAATCTATAAATTATTGGAATTATCATCATCCTTATAATAATAGATGAGTAGATAATAAATTAAAACCACCATGAACCAATCTATGAATAGATGGAAGATCTTATTCATGATTCCCATAAACACAAAAGGATACTTCATCACACTGAATGACATCACTAAGAACTTATAGTCACCATAGAAACACCTGAATACTATCTTTAGGATATTCTCATCATGAACCCAAAGTTGGTGATAACCAAAACTAAGATAAATCTTTGAGAACCCTTTACTCCCATGAACTGGTCAAATATATCATAAATCCTTAGAATAGGGCATCTGTTCTTGATTTTCACCTCATTCAATCAGAAATGGTCAATGAAATGCATCAATATATCATCTTCCTTCTCAGTGAACAAAATATGAGGAACCCAAAGGACACTCTAGGACTTATAAAACCTTTTTATAGAGGATCTTATAACTACACATCCAAATCCATGATCTTGGATGTGGCCATTTGATAAGTTGAAATAAAATCAGAATAGTCCTGATATAAAAATATATATTGAAATCAACTTCTCTATGTAGGGGAAACCTTGTAACATCCTATAGGAAAATTTCCTTTTACTCCTCCATTTATGTAGGTAAATTAAATTCCACATTATATATAACTAATAAGGAAAGAGTCATTAACTAAAGGGTAATTGGATGCAATATTCTATGAAATAAACCTTCTCATCTTACTTGGGGGTTCAATCACCAGTAAAGGTGGATCACGATACATCCACCTGATGGAATATCACCCTAAAATGATATAAATATACTAAATAACGAACTACTAATAAAAATTACTTGTAAAGGATAATTTTATAGAGTCAAATATATATAACGATGATATCCCAATAACCCACACCCTACCTAGATCAAGATCTCACTAATTAAAGTCATCAGTGAGAGGGTGACCACCACCAGTTGGAGTCACTAGCCAAAGAGGTTAGGTTAAAGGATCTACTAGAATCTCTAGATCATGAACAAGTGATTTCAATAGAAAAAATAGCACACATTGGATTCAATGAGTATAAGATCCAAATTTGAGAAGATATAAATCATACCTCACGCCATTTTTATCACCACTAGACCGAATCCCTTCATTTTCTACATCTAACCTCAGCCTTGAACTACAACGTTTTATGAATAACATAGACCATTTACAGGTGGTGGTAGTGGAAGTGGGTTAAATAACTATCCACACCAGACTAATCTTACACCGCCAACTCCTATATTGAATCCACCTCTATGAGGGACACTCTATCCATATTAGGGAGGACCCTGATGCTTGTGATATTAGAGAGACCAATCCATAGTTTTCTTTATATATCCTTCACTTACCACCTGATGGGACAAGCATGAGCTAGATCCCCTTTATCATTATAGGCATAACATGCTCTATCTCCTTATTAGTTGGAAGCCATATGGGATCCCTCTATTACTGATCTTCGGGATCAAGAACAAGAATGTACCTTTCTTTGATAATGATACCTCATAGTCTCATATAAACTAGTTACCACTTATGAATCTTCTCTAGCATTGGGAAATATATGCTCTAGAAAACTATCAATCACCAAGGGATAATATAGGACTCCATAATTGATGGGAATACCCAAGGTAATGATCCTGACCTGAATTTCCATTATAAGGCCTCACTCAAACTTCTGAGCCTGAATAAATCCATCCTAGATCTTATTTAGGGAGTAACTTATGAGGTTCATAGAACCCAATGCATACTAGGAAATAGACATGATTCACTAATAAAGGTACAAATTCTATTGAACTTGTATCATACTTAGAATCACTAAATATTACTCCTCATTGAATGATTTTTCAAACTATATCCAAGTTAGAGTGGACTCATCATGAGTTTTTTTGAATTATTTCTACCAACAACTAGTTGCTCTATGAAGAAGACTTGAAGTAATAACCATCATCCTGTCATAATGTATTTGAACCAGATTGAGAATGAGAGCCACCAAATCCTGTCAATCCTATACTAATAGAGTATATTTATTGTATTTGACCTTGGGATGCCTCTTTAATTAAATCTCATGAAGAAAACTTAATATGAGATTAGTATTTTCCTACCCAAAAAAGATTACCATATTCTGAACAGTTGATCATTCTCTTAGAAAAACCAGTGGGGGATCATCCCTTTGATCACATGGTAGAGCTACCACCCAATAATGTACCTATACCAATACCAAATCACACATATTTTCAATTAATATAGTATAAAGTGATAAAATAGTATTATCAAAACCCTTCCTCTATATCTAAGCTAGATATCCATGGCTTGGAATCCTTATTTAAACAGGATGAACCCATGGTCATTAAATCATATCATGTGATACAACTTAAAAAGGATATGAAATAAAAAGACCAACAACAACATGTTGTATGTACTATTCTGATGGTACACTATAATTTATGACTTAGAGTTATGAGTTAATTTACTTATTGTTAGAGTCTTTGTAAAAAGATACATCAGTCACCTTCACCAATAAATGGGTTCCCTATTCCAAAAACTAAACTCAAGAACATTTATCATAATTTCCCAAAGTTTCTGAAACCAATATCACAAGACTATTATATGTAAAGACTTGGAACTTCCATGCAATTTTTCTAATTATATGGGAATTTTATGAGTCTGTGAAAATTGACGGCGTGTGATTCCGAGGCCTGGTGTGCCTGGAAATAATTTCTGAACATTTTTTTGGGTATGTTCAGTAAACGTGCGAGCGGGTTTTTGTAAAATTTGAACCAGTACTCAGAATTGAAATCTGAGGACATTGTTGAACTCGTAGTGCCGATATTCTCTTAAGGATACCTTCACCTCGACCACAGTAGGTCGAGGATGAAAAATAGTTTTTCACTTTTTCATGGAGGAATAGAAAAATAAAAATATTAACATTTTTATTTTTGAAACCTCTCTACATGGGTTGTGGAGGTGGGGACCACATGAACTAAAACCCCCAATTTGAATTCAATGGTGGGGACCACCTGACCACCTGACCCCCTTAAACTCCCTCTTTAATGTGGGTAAGTCTTTTGAACTTCCTCCACTTTAATTATGCCACCTTCCATTAATTAATTAAAGCCAACTTTAATTGTGCCAACAATTTAAAATTGACAAAAATATTTTATTTGGGTTGTCTCTTTATTTTGGATTGGGAGAAATCGTTGGAAAAAGGGATGAATTGGGAGAACTTTGGAGGAAATCATCCACCAAATGAAGAACGCCATCTCCATCGAAGAACATTCTTCAGAATCAAGATAGAGGACAATGCACAAGCCCAACTTCGGAAGTGTGTTGCGGAAGCGATGATCATTGGAACCCTCTTCGCCTTCACCGATTTCATCTCATGACATATCAACGAGCCTTCGAGGCAGGGTTTGTTATTTATATACTCACCTTACCCTGTTCTCAAAATTCTTTATAATTCAAGAATGAACAAGCCGCTTGCTAAAGCTCTAACATGGAGGGTACGGGCCAAACGAACATGGACCGACCCCTCCGCAAATCTTGTGGTTCTTTCTATGTTCTTCACAATGGAGGAGGACGGTGACCGACACCAGTGGGGCTCGGGAATAGTGGCTGGCACCATGGCCAGCCGCGACAAAGGCTGCGGTGCAACCATACCGCTGGAGAAGAGACGCGGCTCATTGACTGCAGCAGAGCAAGGGAAGAGGCTAGACGTGCAAAGGGGGTGGATGCGCATCTGAACTACTTGGTGGAGAAGAAACGCAACCTTGTGCTGCAGCGGCGAGGCGAGGCGTGGCCGGCTTGATGCCGGCCGCCAGAGAGGGCAGGGCGCGCGACCGCGCCACGCAGTGGAGGGCAGCTGGCTGAACGGCTAGCCGTGTGCCAAGCGGACCCATGGGCTGCCACCGCAGAGGGGTGGTTCACAACGCGCCACAAGGAGAAGAAGAGGCTGGCCGAAATGGCCTGCGAAGTTGGACTGAGCAGGACCCGTGGCGGGTCCCACGTACTGCCTGGCGACCGAACGGCTTTGGCCGTTCGGTGATTAAGGCATGGGGCACGCGACTCCCCCCCGCACGCAGCTAGGCCAGGCCAGACCTAGTGGTCTGGGCCAACCTGAACTAGGTTGGGTCAACCTAGGCCTGGTCGGGCCGGGTCCGGCGGTCCAACAGGGTAATACCAGACCTGGACCAGTTTCGACCCTATACATTCTTTCAGCCATAACTTGAGATACGAGTGTCCGTTTGACGAACCGTCTACACTGCTGGAAATATTGGAGTGAGCAGGTACTTTTTATATACCCCACTTAAGATTTGGATAATGTTGGGGTATAATCGGGTTGGATCAAGCAGGAATCCAACCAGGCCCTCAGGACTAAAAGGATAATAACTTACAGACCGGGCATCTGTTTGACGCACCGTCTGTTGCACTAATACTGATATGATGTGGAGGTCCTTTGGGATACTTATATATGGGACTTAATTTTATTTTGAGTATCTACCTATGGCTTGATGAGCGTAACCTCCCGGAATCAAGCGAGTTTAGTGAGGGAACCTAGTAGCT
Source organism: Viscum album (assembly GCA_963277665.1). Classification (NCBI taxonomy): domain Eukaryota; kingdom Viridiplantae; phylum Streptophyta; class Magnoliopsida; order Santalales; family Viscaceae; genus Viscum; species Viscum album. The sequence continues at coordinate 697,222,227 of OY728132.1, forward strand.
AGATGTAACATGAGAAAGGGATCCTTCATGGGTCTGTATTTTAGGATCCCACATGGATCCAATCTAGGAATCCATGTGGGAGTAATCTTGGATATTGTGTGGGTCTACTATACTATGATCATGTGTGGGTCTGATGATGTACTAGGATCCTGTGTGGGTCTGCTGTATTAAAATACTGTGTGGGTCTGATGATATATTAGGATCCTGTGTGGGTCTACTGTACTAGGATCCTGTGTGGGTCTGATGATGTACTAGGATCCTATGTGGATCTTCCTATTAACAGATTAAGATGATTAATTAGTTACATCTAATCATCTATACTTCTTTACATAAGTTATACCTGGTATGAGTTGAGTCTTTTCCTTCATGGGGATACCTTGTTGTATTATTCTGTGTGGCGTACCTATGTGGTACTTTTCCTTCATGGTGATACCTTGGTGATATTCTTCTGTGTGGCATACCTGTGTGGTTCTTACCTTCGTGGTATTCATTCCTTTGAGGAACAATTGATATTGGGGATTTTTAGTTGGACCCTCTGTTTCCTCATGATTGAGATGGGTATACTTGATAACTTAGGTATATGTATGGGCATATATATAAGTTGGGTTTTCATTTGATTTCATGCTTTGTGGTTTATAATTTGTGGATTTTGTGAGACCTTGATGGTCTTGGGGTCCCTACTGAGTATCATTATACTCCTCCCTACACGGGCTATGCCCGCACCTTATTATGTTTTGTGCAGACGACAAACAGCGCTGACTGAGGACGAGAGTACTCGGACTGGAGGTAGCTCAGAGGTGGACTTAGATGTGTTGTACCGTAGAGATGAATTGATCGAGATATATACCTACCCTTTAGGTAGGATCCTTGGAGGGTTTTCACAAGAGCTGTTTCTAGTTATTCTTATACTTTTTAGTTGTCTTTTACTTTACAGTTGGGCTTGTATTCTGGCCCCTTTTTCTTTCAGTACACACTCTTTTTACTATACAGTTCTCTTGTTTTTGTATATTTCCATGTGCATGGTTGTGTGTGATTACAGGTTATAAGGGAAATTTATTCCCAGTTTTAAGGAATACGCCTTTTAGTGCTAGTCACTAGCCCCTGGCCTTTGGAAGGCGGGCTTGGGGTAGTCACAGCATGGACCCTAGGGGACGGGTCATGACAAATTGGTATAAGAGGAGTCGGTTCTACCATAGAAGATATGACTCTGATATTTTTAACAACAATAGTGTTAAGTGTAGTGAGTGTGGTTATCAGTTTAAGGAATCGAGTGTTGTTGCGGCGACCGACGTATCCATACACCAAGACCCTGACTTCTGATTTCTGACTCAGTGCACGAAAACACCGATTGAATGTGTGTTTTGAAAAGTTTTCTTTTTGAACTCTTTGTGTTAGATTACTAGGTATAACTTATTGAATGTGGCACACCTATTTCTTTTTAGGATGCTTCCACGTAGACAACCATCTAGGGTTCCAGGTCTAGTACGCACTGATAGACCACCGAGCGACGAGGCCTCAGTGCAGGGCCCTCTTCCAGTAGAGGAACCAGCGGTACCATTACCCATTAGGCCATCGATGCCACCAGCCCTAGAAACAGAGAGTTCATGCCACTTGAACATGTTGCACAAGTTCCAGCACTAGAGGCCACCCAGGTTCATGGGAGAGATGGACCCACATGCGGCTGAGGATTGGTTGGAGGCCGTAGTGAGAGTATTCCGATTGGTAGGGACACTAGCTGATCTCATGGTGATCCTTGCCACAAGTCTTATACAAGCATAAGTAGGTAGATGGTAGAGCTTAATGCTCCAGGTTCACGACAAGGTGACACTCCTCTGGATAGACTTTAAGAGCCTGTTTTAGGTAGAGTTTGTCCCAGCGACCCTTCACGCAGTGCGTATTCTGGAGCTTCTTCATCTGCAGTAGGGTAGCATGAATTTGGATTAGTACTCAGTGAGGTTCACTGACCTCTCATGCTACTCCATTGATATGGTGCGAGACCCATTCTTCAGGGCCCAGAAATTTGATAAGGGACTCAGGAGGGAGATCAGGGCTTTGATGATTTCTCTCAGCATCCCGACGTAGGTGGGGGTGTTAGAGTAAGCCCTCTTAGTGGAGAGTTTTCTTACTGAGCAGTCACCAGTAGTGAGACCCACCACCAGACGTCACGTAGTGGAGTCTTCTATGGCTAGTAGCAGATAGATGTCATAGAGGTCGAAGAGGGCCAGACCTACAGCTGGACGACCACAGGATTTACGGTCGGTTGTGTGGGGTACCAGAGATAGAGCTAGTCATGCGAGGAACATGCAGTGTTACACATGCGGTGGGCAGGGTCACATGGATCGTGACTACCTGACCCGCCATACAGATGATCAAAAGATGGTCGAAGGATTGTCCAGGTAGAGATAGAGGTTCGACTGAGGAGGTCCGTAGGGAGTATCCAGATGTGGTAGAGGAGCAGGTCGTGTAGCTGGCAGTGGGAGATGATTCAAGATATTACTGCCACCACCACCAGGTGGTCCACCCTGACCACATGGAGTAGGTGGATAGGGGTGACCTCAGCTCCAGGAAGCTGAGGCCTACAACCATGGTGCTCTAAAGATGATACGAGGTATGATCTGTGTCTACTCCACCTTAGTTCCAGTACTTATAGACACATGTTCTAGTCATTCTTTTATTGCCACTGCCCTCATTTGGAGCTCAGAGATTCTAGTAGATCCATTGGCTCGATCATTATGGGTAGAGACTCCTATGGGAGATGATTTGATGATTACACACTGGTGCTGGTAGTGTGAGATTACTCTAGGAGGTGAGAGCTTCGGCTGTGATCTCTTAGTAGTAGTGTCGAGGCCTTACGATGTCATCTTGGGTATGGACTGGTTATCTAATGTCCATGCTCAGATTTACTATATTAGGAACAAAGTGCAGTGTGTCCGCACAGATGGGACCAGGTTTACCTTCACTGGAGAAAAGGGAGCCATTGCAGCACAAGATTGACTTACCAGGAGGAGGGTTCAGCCGATTACGCATCAGTTGGCTAGCCATACCCTCAGAGCGGTTGATGTGGAGAGTTCGAGTTATCCAGTAATGGTGGACCAATACACGGATGTCTTCCCTGATGATGTTTCAGGTCTACCTCCTCGTAGAGAGGTGGAATTTTACATTGACTTGTACCCTGAGACCGCACCGATATCTACACCATCATATCAGATGGATCCCATGGAGCTTTGTGAGCTGCGAGTACAACTGGAGGACTTACAGGGGAAGGGGTTCATCTGGCCAAGTGTTTCTCCTTGGGCAGCCCCGATTTTGTTCGTCAAGAAGGCGAATGGGAGCATGAGACTTTGTGTTGACTACCGACGCCTGAACCAGGTGACCGTGAAGAACAAGTACCTAATTCTGAGGATTGGCGACATCTTTGATCAGCTTAAGGGAGAACGGTGGTTCTCAAAGATAGACCATAGATCAAGATATAACCAGCTCAGATCACGAGATGAGGATGTGAAGAAGACGACTTTCAGATGTCGGTACATCCATTATGAGTTTTTGGTCATGCTGTTTGGCATGACCAATGCTCCAGTAGTATTCATGGGACTCATGAACAAGATCTTCCAGCCATACTTAGATCTATTTGTAGTAGTCTTCATTGATGAAATTTTGATCTACTCGTATACTGAGGAGGAGCATGCATATCATTTGTAGATAGTTCTGGACACACTCCAAGAGCACTAGCTTTATGGTAAGCTCTCGAAGTTCCAGTTATAGATCTGAGAGGTTCACTTTCCAGGGCATGTCATCTCGGAGGCTGGAGTTGCGGTGGATCCAACGAAGATCGAGGCGGTACTTTCTTGGGAGCCACCCAAGAGTGTGACGGAGGTACGAAGTTTTCTGGGTTTGGCAGGATACTACCGGAGGTTTGTTCCATATTTCTCCAGAGTTGCAGCACCTTTATCAGTGTTGAAAAAGAAGGGGAAACACTTCGTTTGGTTGGAGAGATGCCAATGAAGTTTTCATGAACTGAGGTAGAGGCTGACTTGTGCCCCCATCTTGAGGCTACCAGAGTAGGGCGTAGGGTACATAGTCTACTGTGACGCATTGGGGACCAGGATCATAAGTGTCTTGATGCAGGAGTGAGAAGTGATTGCATATGGTTCTCAACAGCTGAGACAACATGAGAAAAACTACACTACCCATGACCAGGAGTTAGCATTAGTGGTATTCGCCTTAAAGATGTGGTGACATTACTTGATGGGAGAACATTTTACAGTCTACTCAGATCACAAGAGTCTCAAGTATATCTTCTCTTAGAAGGACCTGAACCTGAGACAACGACGTTGGATTGAGTTCCTCCAGGACTATAACCTCAAGATAGTCTACACTCCTGGGAAGGGGAATATAGTAGCATATGCACTCAGTAGGATATTTGGTATTCAGCTGCTAGGTGAGGTGATGAAGCAGTTGGACACTTTGTGGATATCCTTTGTGGATCGAGATGGAGTAGCTTTTCTTCAGTATCTTACAGTCACTCCCCCAATTCTTCAGTGAGTCAGGGAGGCGCAAAATGGGGATGCTGACTGCAAGGCTCAACGTGCTCAAATATCCACAGGATAGGCACCTGATGGATTTTATAAAGGTGGGGAGCACGTCATCCTCTTTAGAGGATGTACCATGGTACCGGTGTCACTTTGGGAGGAAGTGTTGAGGGAGTTCCACACATCCCCTCTAGAGGTATATCCAGGAGTGGAGAAGATGTACTAGGACCTCCGACGACAGCACTGTTGTCTGGTAATGAAGAAAGCAATAACAAATTTTGTCTCTCGATGCCTAACTTGTCAGAAAGTGAAGGCAGAGCATCAGGTACCATCAGGCTTAGTTTGACCTTTAGAGGTCCCAGAGTGGAAGTGGGATGAGATATCCATGGACTTTGTGACAGGAATTCCATGTAAATCCAGGGGTCATGATTCTATCTGGGTGATCGTCGACCGACTCACCAAGTCGGACCACTTCCTACCGATTAGAGAGAAGAGTTAAATAGAGAAACTGGGATGCCTCTATGTGAAGAAGATTGTGCAGATACATAAAGTAACCTCGAAAATTGTCTCCAATCGCGATACACGTTTTACTTTCCAGCTATAGAAGGGGTTACATGAGGCTTTTGGGATGCAGCTTCATTTGAGCATCGCCTTCCATCCTCAGGCGGATGGCCAGACTAAGCGGACCATTCAGACCCTCGAGGACATGTTGCGTGCTTGAATTATTGAATTCGGTTGTAGCTGGGAGGATCACTTTCCTTTGATAAAGTTTTCATACAAAAACAGCTATCACTATACCATCGGGATGGACCCTTTCGAGGCATTGTACGACCGACCTTCCAGATCGCCTTTGTGCTAGACTGACCTAGGAGAGTTAGCACTCATGGGACTAGATATGGTACAAACTACCACAGAGAAGGTGCATGTCATCTAGGAGCGGATGAAGAATGCACAGAGCTGGCAGAAGCCATATGCTGATAGGAGATGGAGACCTCTGGAGTTCGAGGATGGTGATCATGTCTTTCTACGGGTCTCACCTCGATGAGGTTTGTAGATATTTGGATGGGATGGAAAATTATCTCTAAGGTTCATCAGACCCTTCAAGTTCCTCAACAGATATGGCGAGGTGGATTACCACTTAGCTCTTCTATCTCAGTTTCACCGGGTGCACAATGTTTTCCACGTATCCAAGTTGAGGAGATACGTGCACGACCCATCTCACATCATCGACCATAGAGAGCTGGACATCAACAGTGGGGAAACGTTTACAGAGGTTCCAGTGGAGATTGAGGATCGACAGGATCGAGTCCTTCATGGGCAGTCGATACCTGTGGTGCATGTACATTGGAAGCACGAGAACCTCCAAGAGAGCACATGGGAGCGGGAGGCTCAGATACGTGCTCAATACCCCCACTTTTTCTTTAGTTTGAGTTATGGATTTAGGGGATGCAAAGCCATGAGTTGGGGAGAATGTAAAGACCCATAATTTCTATTTATTTTTTTAATTATATGGGAATTTTATGGGTCTGCGAAAATTGACGACACGTGATTTTGAGGCCCGGTGTACCTGGAAAGAATTTCTGAAATTTTTTTAGGGTACGTTCAGTAAACGTGCGAGTGAGTTTTTATAACTTTTGAACCGGTGCTCGGAATTGAAATCTGAGGACACCGTTGAACTCACAACACCAGTATTCACTTAAGGAGACCTTCACCTCGACCGCAGCAGGTTGAGGGTGAAAAATAGTTTTTCACTTTTTTGTGGAGGGATTGAAAAATAAAAATATTAACATTTTTATTTTCGAAAACTTTCTACATGGGTTGTGGAGGTGGGGACCACCCAAACTAAAACCCCCAATTTGAATTAAATGGTGGGGACCAACCAACCCCCTTAAACTCTCTCTTTAATGTGGGGAATTCTCTTGAAATTCCTGCACTTTAATTATTCCACCTTCCATTAATTAATTAAATCCAACTTTAATTGTGCCAAAAATTTAAAATTGACAAACATATTTTATTTGGGTTGGCTTATCATTTTTTCTTGGGAGAAATCGTTGGCGAAAGGGAGGAATTGGGAGAAATTTGGAGGAACTCATCCACCAAATGAATAATTCCATCTCCATCGAAGAACGTTCTTTGGAATCAAGAAAGAGGACGATGCACGAGCCTGACTTTGGAAGCGTGTTGCGGAAGTGACGATCGTTGGAACCCTCTTCGCCTTCACCGATTTTATCTCGCGACCTATCAACAAACCTTAAAGGTAGGGTTTGTTATTTTTATACTCACCTTACCCCATTCTCTACATTCTTCAGAATTCAAGAATGAACAATCCGTTTGCTACTGTTCTAACACGGAGGGGACGGGACAAACGAACATGGCCCGATCCCTCCACAAATCTTGTGGTTCTTTCCATGTTCTTTGTGATGGATTAGAATGGAGACCGACATCAGTGGGGCTTAGAAACGGCTGCCGGCACCATGGCCGACTATGATAATGGCGGTGGTGAGGCGAGGTGCGGCCAACTCGACGTCGGCCGCCAGAGATGGCGCGGCGTGTGACCGCGCCACGCGGAGGAGGGCGGCTGGCCGACCAGCCATCTGTTTGCTGGGTAGACCCACGGGCCGCCACTGTGGAGGGGCGGTGCATGATGCTCTGCCGGGAGAAGAAGAGGCCGACTGAAATGGATGGATGAGCTAGACCAAGTGGGACCCACGCGTGGGTCCCGCGTGCTACCTGGCGACCGAACGACTTCAGCCATTTGATGATTGAGGTAGGGGGCGTGTGACTCCCCCACCATGCGGCTAAGTAGGGCCGCCCAGGGCGGGTCGGGCTGACCCTGGCCAGGTTAGTCTGGGTCGGGTCTGTCCGACCGGGTTGGACTGGACTCGAACCAGTTTTGACCCTATACGTTCTTTCGACCATAACATGAGCTACGAGCGTCCGTTTTACGAACCCTCTGCAGCTTTGAAAACATTGGAGAGAGACGGTCCTTTTGGAATACCACACATGGTATTTAGATAATGTTGGGGTATGGTCGGGTTGGATCGATCATGAATCCAACCGGGCTCTCAGGACTAAGTGGCTAATAAATTACAGATCGGGCATCCGTTTGACGTACCGTCTATTGCGTTAAGACCACTATGATGTGGAGGTCATTTGAGATAATTATTTGTGGGAATTCGTTGAAGTTAGAGTATCTAACTATGGATTGAGGAGAAGAAACACTTAGAATCAAGCGAGATTAGTGCGGGAACCCAGTAGTTGGCTGTATGAGTATCGACCGTGGGTCTGTATTTTAGGATCCCACATGGATCCAATCTAAGAATCCATGTGGGAATACTCTTGGATCCTATGTGGGTCTGCTGTACTAGGATCCTGTGTGGGTCTAATGATGTACTAGGATCCTGTGTGGGTCTGCTGTACTAGGATCCTGTGTGGGTCTGATGATGTACTAGGATCCTGTGTGGGTCTGCTGTACTAGGATCATGTGTGGGACAGATGATGTACTAGGATCCTACATGGGTCTTCCTCTTAACAGAGTAAGATGATTCAGTAGATACATCTAATCATCTATACTTCTATACTTAATTTATACATGGTATGAGTTGAGTATTTTCCTTCATGGGGATACCTTGTTGTATTCTTCTGTGTGGCGTACCTGTGTGATACTTTTCCTTCATGGTGATAACTTGGTGGTATTCTTCTGTGTGGAGTACCTGTGTGGTACTTACCTTCATGGTATTCCTTCTTTTGTGGAACAGTTGAGCTTGGGGATTTTGAGTTGGACCCTATGTTTCCTCATGATTGATATGGGTATAATTGATAACTTAGATATATGTATGGTCATACATCTAAGTAGGGTTGTCAGTTGATTTCATGCATTGTTATTTATCCTTTTTGGATTTTGTGAGACCTTGAGGGTCTCGGGGTCCCTACTGAGTATTATTATACTCAACTCTGCATGGCCTATGCCCGTACCTTGTTGTGTTTGGTGCAGATGATGGACAACGCTGACTGAGGACGAGAGTACCAGGACTGTAGGTAGCTCGGAGGTAGACTTAGACAAGGTGTACCACATAGATGAATTGATCAAGAACTGTACCTACCCTTCAGGTAGGATCCTTGGAGGGTGTTCACAGAAGCTGTTTCCAATTATTCTTGTACTTTTTAGTTTTCTTGTACTTTATAGTTGGGATTGTATTCTGACCTCTTTTTCTTTTAGTACGCACTATTTTTACTATACAGTTCACTTGTGTTTGTATCTTTCTGTGTGCTTGGTTGGGTGTGATTACAGGTTATAAGGGAAATTCCTTCCCAGTTTTAGTGAATACGACTTTCTGTGCTAGTCACCAGCCCTTGGCCTATGGATAAAGGGCTTGGGGTAGTCACGAAATGGGCCCAGGGGGACGGGTCGTGATAGCTATATCTGAACTCCATCATTAAGACTTAAACAATCTGACACCATCCTGACATGACCCAACCCACCAGAACCCTACATGGTGTTTTAAAAGTGAGTTCCTTGGACCCAAATTTAGTAGTAATTTTTTATTATGATATCATATATATAGAGAGTTATTCATGATATACTTATACTATATAGTGTTATTACTTCTATGTACACTATTTACTTGGTAATTTAATTGGATTATTTTTTTATATCAAATGGTTATAGTGGTTCCCATATATAATGTGATCCTTGAGATTCTATGTTAGTAATGATGAACATATTACATATGGTTTAGAAAAATCACACGAATAGGGAATGGATGATGTTTGAATATCATGAGCTACGCGATCATAAGCATTGAGATCACTTCTCATTAAATTATCACTTGGTGATCTCTAGTAGGGGGATCATGATGACGTACCCACCAATAAGAACACCATAAGTTTTGGGTGCCATTAGATGTTACAATATATGAGGAAGTGTATTGGTATATTGACTTGAGATCATTATCACTGTGTATAATTTAATTTCATACATTTATTCAGTACAAAAACCATTACATATTTTATGGGGATGTATCTTTCATTTGACATGTCATTGGTTGTATGAAAATGATTAAATAAAACTATTGGAATTTTTACTTCCTTATAGTAAGATTATATATTTGAATACTTAACTAGGATGGTTATCACTTGATTAAATCCATGGTCATGGTAAATGAAGTCAATCCCATCAAATACAGTCAACAAGTATAAATTAAGTATCAAAATATGATGACATGAAGTATGTATCTTTCTTTATAAGATATCGCAACATAAAAATATTACATTACAAAATGTTTTTTTATAGGGGGTCGTTGTAGAAATGAATTATACATATCTCCGTAAGGGTCATGATGTGTTGCTAAATAACACTCTTTGTTTGTGAGTATGACTCAATTCTATTGAGATAAGGTTATATAGGGTAACACACAAAGTGTATCTGTAAGTTCCACCAATTTGGATGAATTAGAGTTTAGAATGAAGTGGGCCCTACATGTGGGGGCCAGTGAACGTTGGAGTGTGAATGATCACAAGTGAATTAATTAACAAATTAATTGATATATTATTCAAGTTTATAATTATAATTATTGAATTTATTTATTAAGGTATTCATATATTAATTAATTATAAAAGTGAATAAGATGAACATATTTTTTTGGATGAAAGTTTCCCATTCAAGGTTTATTAAATAATTTAGGAGAAAAAATAAATAAATTAAAGGGCCATATTTTATAACTTCACATGTTGATATTTTATAAGTTAGTGATAAAATATTCTTTAAATTTACAACAAGTTTAATAATCCATTAGTGACATTTATTAGGTGGTTTTATGGTTTAATTTTATTAAGGGACTTAATGGAAATTAAAAAAATATTAAAACATAAGTATAATAGAAAATTTTATACCCAAAATTAATCTATATAATCCCTTAAATGAATTTTAGTTCTCCCCTCCTCTCTATGAAGTCATAAATATATAAAACTAAGGGAAGATAAAGAACATACCAATCTATGTTTAAGGATCAATCATATGATCGTCTGATAATCAAATGAGCATCATACAATAATGTAATCATGTGTGATAGTACCAAATAATTAAATTACAACATTAAATGTGTTTTGGTACATGTGTGGATGATCCATAGGGTTTATTTTTGTGTGTCTTAGAGCTATGAATATCCATAGATAAGAAAAGTACATCGAGATCACATCATTCCATCAAGGTACTATTTACGTATTGTTTTAATTTGTTCCTCATGCTTAAATTAATTTTAATGTTATCCATAAACGAACACAATACTGGTGTGATGAATCTAGTGTTGTGATCCTATTTCAAGATGTTTTTTTTAAAAATGTTTATTAATAACACTTATTCTTTACTTGGTATTCTTTTCACGGGTCGGATGTAAGTCGAGTGTGCAATCCCAAACCTACCTCCAATAAGTGAGGGGTTGGAAACTAGCACAAAGAAGGAATAAATGACTTCAGAAACCTTATCCAAATGATATCATAAGCATAACTAAGTATATTTTGAATTTTATATAATAATGTAATATTAGATATAATAATAAATTATAAAATTACATGTATACAACAAACGTTAAGCATCCAGAATAGTAAGTCAAATGCAACACCATAAATTAAGGGAAAATACAAGGACCCATCATCCCACAATGAAGAAAAACCTCATAAAAATGGAAATTATAAATCCATGTCACATAATATCCAAAATAAATTAGATAAAACAATAGTTTCCACCAGGAGATACTAAGATCTGACTCCATTAGAACCGCGACCATTTAAGTCACCTCTAAACTATGTTTTATTTGTACAAACAAAACATGTGTGAGAAAAAAGCCTATGTAGGGGTGATTATAAATATACGCCATAGGAACCACCCAAAAACAAAATAGAGAAACCAAATAAAAAGTTATCAAAAAATTAAAGAAAAACATATATATGCTTTAGGTAAAACAAGACAACTAAGTATAAAAGAGAATCATAGCCTTCACGGCTCACCTTCATATATATCATATACCGAAGGGAACCTAGAACATATATAATACAAAAATATCTAAATTAACACATTATTCAACATTAAAAACTTCTAAATCACCTATTTTTACTCATAGTGAGATACTTGTGCCTCACTGAGGAGTGCATGTCAGTCGAGGAGTTACCAACCCTTATAGAGGACCCATGCCTTGTCAAGTGGAATGTGCATCGACTAAGGGGGTTACCTTATAAGTCCCCAACCTTAATGTTACGTAATATTGAGTGAAGTCAATAAATTACATTCATTGACATTGAGCATCTTTTAAGGTTTATATTTTTAGATAATTATGTCATCATTCATACATAACATCCCTCATACATACAAAGTGGGTACAACTAAAACAGTATCCATTTTTTTTCAAAATATATAACTTTTAAAATAAAAAATGATTTATTTTCATTTAAAAAAATATTCATAACATTTATCTTGACATCCTATTTTTTTCTTACCCATAATTATACCCAATGAAAAACATTTTAAAAAATTGTATGAGAAAAAGCATAGTAAGGTGCATAAAATAAGGAAAGAAACTATTTTCCCATAAATATTTTAAACTCATGTTTTTTTTCAAAAAAGCATAGTTTTTACCCATAAAACATAAAACCTTTATCTTAACTCATGAAATCATTAGATTATTATAAAAAACCATATAAATTATAAATCATAAAGGTAACTTGTGGAATTCATATCATTCTTACATTTTAGCTTTCATGGATACATAAGAAGTAACCTTCATGGTAATATTTGGAATACCCATCATGGTATATTACCTAAATATCTTATGATAAACCCAACCAGTTAACTCTCTCTCATCACCCAATTAATTGGAGAGCTATCATGGGCTCACCCACCCTAGTTTATCACAGAACCACTTGTACTCATAAACAATTCCCATGAACCATAAAATAATCATTGCATATAAAACAAACATAAAGGAAAAATAACATTTTCACTTTGAAATAACAAGATAAAATTTCAACATATTGAAATAATAAATCCATTCTAAATAAAAAAATACATGAAAAAGTAATAAGGTATTTATTTTTCTTTTAAAAACATTATGTCCTATAGATGAATCCAAATATCAAATAATAGTCACAGTGGTGGAAAAATTGTTGTCACTGAATACATTAAAAAACATTACTTTTGTCATTTAATAAAGTAAAATAATTCATATAAAAATATAACTTTTAAAAACCTTTGAATGAAATTAAAATTTAAATTGTTTGATTATACACCTTATAAAATAAGGTGGTGTATAACATTAAAATATGCCTCAATGAAAGGAGATTGAGTCAAAGTCCCTTACCTCGAGTCTGAATCATCTCATACATTCTTTACCTTACTAACTAATAAACTTAGGTTAATTTATACATTATTTATAACCCTTTTTAAGTTTATTATTCCATTTATATCACTTATTACAATGTTATAACAATTACTTAATTATTTAAACTCACATTAGACGTTTTGTCAATATTCAGTACTTGGGTTCAAGATGACTTTGGTATGATGTCAATAGTCAAAGTGGTCATGATTAAATCATCTCAAGAATAATATTAATGATGTAATAATCAATTTTATATGACATTTATACTTTATAATCAATCCATTTATGCATGGTTGGAAAAAATGAACAAAGTTATAATCATGGAGATAGTAGGCCGTATGTACGCGAGAGTAATGTTTCCTTTTTTCAATGATCATTATAGAAAGAAGGTAATTTTAATTTTATCTTTTAATAATTATAATAATATAATTAAAATAATATTAATAAGTTATATATCATTATATATATAATACATGTGATGTGGTGAAGAAAAATGAATCGCATCACTTTGTGGAGGTGATAATTCACATGTACACACGAATGACGTTATCATTTTTATGTGTATGAAAGGTAAGAACATAAACGTTATATTATTCTTTAAAAATAATAAATATGTGATTAATATTATATAAAAACATTAATTTCATAATTATGACAGTACTTGAGAGATGGTAATGAAAAATTATTTATATCTATTTGTGGAGGTGATAGTTCACACGTACACATGACTGATTAATTATTTTACCATTTAATGGAATCAAAGATGGATTTAGGTAATGATATTAACAAAAAAACATATCATTATATTGAGGATAATGTAGTTATTTTCTCATCATGGTTGGATAATATTTGAAGGAAGTGACAGAATAAATAAAATAGAAACACATAAATAAAAGCATTATATTTTTTTCAGATGATCACCTTTGATTAACACCTTTACACCTCTAAGGAGAGTGTTATGCCTAAAATAAGGCCTCTAGAATATGGAGATATTCTAGGAAAGGGTTTGGGTATATTTTTTTTGAAGAAAATGGTTTTCAAAGTGTAAGTAATAGAGTTGAATGGGTTCCATTTCATAGGAGAGGGGAGGGGCACTCTTGGAATTTTTTAAAGTAATAAATTAATATAAACTAATTATCTATTAAAAATGGATCCAAACTAAATTATTTATAATATAGGATTATTTTTGGTCAAAATAAATTCATCAAATTAAAATTATACAAGTTTTGATTATTTTTTAATCCTTATCTTTTTGTTTTAATCCTTATTAATTCTTACCGTGACATTATGTAATTTACACATTGAGAGTAAATATAATTACTATTAAATTAAAAAGTCTAAAAATGAGTCATTAGTAAAAATTTTAGAATTAACCCAATAATTTGAAGAAGGATATATTTTTATGAATTTTATATCATTTAATAAAATATTATTTATTTTAAAATCTCATAAATGTCAATTTTTGACACTATTCTCTAAATGACTTTTAAAAAATATCATAACAACTTGATTACTTGGAAAAAACTAATTTAAATCATCCATAAAATGTAAAATTAATCCTTTAAATTATTTTTTGGCATCTAATATTTCAAATTATATTTATTTTAATATTATTAATATCATTTATTTGATTCTTCCTTTAATAAATCAATTACTGCATCATCATTATGTCACAATTAAATTTAATTATTTAATATCTAAAAATTATAAATAAATTATCATTATGTATAAAAAATTTACCTTTCAAATTAAAATTTATAGTTTAATTTATCTTTTATATAACCCTATATTAAAAATTATTTACTTATTAAAAATATAAGTATGGCATTTTTAACTTATCTTTAAACAAAATATAATAAATGTTAAATTATTACCAAAGTGGATTAAAAAGGTAATAATTTCATCCTAAATTAGATTTTTATCAAAAACCATTCATCCAATGAAATTAAGACAAGTGTTAGGAAAATTTTATAATATTATTATATCATTTTTACCTTTAATTACTTGGTTTACCCATAACCATTGTAAATAAAATACTAAAGTGATTAGTCATCAAAAATTAAGTTGATCCTATTAGAACACAATTTTCATACTGATTACAACATTTTATGGATATTTTTAAAAATTAAATTCATATAAATGGATATAATTAATTTAAAATTAATCCCATTGATGGATTGATAAAATGATTTTTTGAAGTAAAAACGTTCAAAACTTCACAAAGTTTTTATATCCAATTTCAATATGAAATTGATTCCAATGAACTGAATTATATTAATTGATAAAAAATAATATAATTACCTTTTAAAACAATTTAAAATTATAATCTAACTATATAAATAAATTATATTGAAAAGTAGTTTTGAATTAAAATGTTGTATTTTTCACTATTCATTAAAAAAAATATCATAAAAATACAAAAAATAAACCAAAGTAAATATTTATAATACAATTATAAATAAGAATTTTAATTTTTTGTATAAAAATTATAAAATTTTCAAAAATTAGATTTAAAAAAGTTTTTTCCATAAATAGGCGGTAAAACTATCTTTTAAAAATTGTTGAGCTTTTTATGCTTAAAATTGGATTTATTCTTATTTTAAGCCTATAAAATTTATTAGAAGAAAATAAAAACATTTAATAAACATGTGTCAACATAATTTAGTTAGTTTTATTAATTTCTGTGAATACAATGTCTAGGCGATAACTACCACTTAAAATAATAATATTAATTATACATTATTTTTTGGTATAACTGAGTCTTGTGTGCAACGTAAGATTTTGAAAAAACCCATTGTTGCATTTTTGGCACTCTATTGGACATAACATCCCATTTAAATTAAAATTACCATCTACTTCATAAATATTAATAGATATTAAAATATATTATTCTATAATTACCTGGGATGTTACATACCCGATCCAAGATTAGAATATCCATTACCCATTATAAATAGGGGTTACCTAGTCCACTAAGTGTATAAATTTCATGTGCTCTAGTATCTTGGTTCTTTCATGGAAGTTACAAACCCTATTTCTTCTCTAAATGTGACACCCATACCTCATCATCAGTTCTATGGAGATGAGGAACTCCACCTACCTATAACACCATATAAATAACCCCTAATGATAATAAGACATATTTCATTATTCTATATATTGAAAAATTTATATAATTGACTATAGTTTTTTCTTATTCAGAATTATAGGTGAGAAGACATATAAATCTGTTTAAGAACACCTAGTACATGAAATTTAAAACAACAGGCATGACGTGTGAGACTTGGGAAGTAGTTGAGAATATAATTACACTATCCAATTCAATGGGTTTGATATATATGGTATCCTAGATATGTGAAAAAATATTTGGGACCCATTGGCTAGTTGGAATATACTTTCACAAGATCTTGAGTCATGTCACTATAATAAATGGTGTGCCCACCAACCTATACTGTGTGTCAGCCGAGGGGGTTAGTTGGGTGTGTACTCTAATACACCTCAATTTATATGGTTTTATATACACAAAATGTGACCCATAGTCTCATACCATGTGATATTTAACTCCACACATAAACCATATCCACCATGGTGAAAACCGTATTGGGTGTGAGTTCTTAGACATCACAATATGTAATCATGTCTGGTTTGAATAATCTAGAAACTTATATTATCATGATTTCAGTCACTGAGTCCACTATTTCCATCATCTTTTGAGATCGATACACGATCTGTTTCATCCTAATACAACCACCTCACTACTATTTTGTTTCATCATCACCCAAATTACTACCATAACTCTTAAAAAAAACCACCAATCTTGGACTAATATTTCTTACTAAAAACTTTCATAGACTATCATTAGGGACTCTCTAATGTTCTAAGAATATAAAATTTCTTTATAACAACATCACTTGACTTTTATAACAAAACTGTCACCACTCTCACTTTCATCAACTATCTCAATCCCCTAAATATCCATTATCAGACCATCATCTAATGTAAAGGAAAACAGTGAATGTCCATTGCAAAGGGAGAATAATTATGTATATAAATGAGGGTAATAGTGGTTGAGGATAAAATGACTATGGGTTCTTCATCATTCATCATGTGTCAAATGAGAGTACATATCAAAATATTAATAATTTTTACATAATATAAGAAAAAACAATG
The DNA here is from genome assembly GCA_963277665.1 of Viscum album. Taxonomy (NCBI): domain Eukaryota; kingdom Viridiplantae; phylum Streptophyta; class Magnoliopsida; order Santalales; family Viscaceae; genus Viscum; species Viscum album. The sequence continues at coordinate 697,239,298 of OY728132.1, forward strand.
AAAACAATATTATTAATTTGAAATGATTCAAGATAGAGTTATCAATAATACAAGACATAATAATCAATTAATTATGATATTGGAATAAAATTTACATGAGGATTTAGGAATAATAATTCAATAATGGATCCATTCTTCATGGAAAAATTTCACAAAATATTCTTATATTTTTGTCATTGGTTCATGAATCCGCCTCCATTATATTGATTCAATATATCCTCTAATAATGATCCTCTAAACCATGATGAGAAACCTTAAATATCATATTTATATATGGTTATAACTAGTGAATAATTCTTTATATTGTAATATTGAAATCATTTTTGTAAGAAAATAATTAGGTTTTTTGATGTTAAAAAATAAAAACTAATAATTTTTTGGTATGGATCCCAAAGACCGAACAATAAATTCATATATATCCAAGATAAAATACTTCATTAAAGATATAATAATGATGTTATAATTTCCATTTGAGTATATTTTTAGTAGTTATAAATTATTCTCATACATGTAACTAAAAATAATACATTTAAAATATAATTTATTTATTTATGAACCAAAAATGTGAAGAGATACAAACCAACTAAGAAACCATTTCATAAAATATTATTTCAAATATTTTAAAGGATAATAAAAAAAAATATAAGCCACTGCATTGGGTGATTATAAGGCCCCAGCCTTAATCCTTACTTAATCTTGAGTTATTACAAGATTACACATTGAGGATCTTTTCGGGTTTAGAGTTTTAGAGAATTAGATCATAAAACTTGCGTTACATTCCACATATAAACAAAGTGGTTACATAAAGATAGTATTCTTCATTCCCATCAATGGAAACACATTTAAAATAAAACATGGATTATTTACTGACACATCCTTGACTCTATCATCTTATCATGTACCTTTCCCTTGACCTGTGAAAAACATTTCAAAAACTTGGGATGAGCATAAAAACTCAGTATGGGTTATAAAACATGGAAAGGAAACATGAGTTCATATATACATAAGAATGAAATCATACTTTACCCATAAAACATAGGCACTTTAACATACCTCATAAAATCATGAATAAATCATAGAAATCATAAGACATAAAGGTAACTTGAGGCATTCATAACATTCTTACGTAGGGAGTAACCCTCTTGGTTACGTTTGGAATACCCATCACAGTATATTCCCTAAAATCTCTTCGGAGAAACCTTAACGTTTCACTCCTTCGCGTTACCCAATGCATTGGAGAGCTATAACGGGCTCACCCTCCCTTAGTTTATCACGGAACCACCCGTCTTCATAATAATGCCCAAGAACCTCAACATAAACGTATCACATAAAACATGCATAAAGGAAACATAACATTTCCACCATTCAATCACAAGATATCAATACCACACATTGATATAAAAATATCATGAAAACCATTTTCAATACCAAAATAAAAGAAAAGTAAAACATGGTATTTATTTTTCTTTTAAAAAGAAGGTATGACTTGTAGAGGAATCCGAAACTCAAATAACGGTTACGACGGCGGAGAAGTCATTGTCGCCGCATACGTACGACAAAAAAAATTCCCTTTTGTCATTTAGTAAACGCTTCGTATAAAAAGGATTCCTTTTGAATAAACGTAAGATTCAAAGGGATTTATACACCGTATAAAAGAAAGTTGTGTATAAAATAAAATATGCCTCAATGAAAGGAGATTGAGACAAAGTCCCATACCTCGTATCTGACTTGACTCGATCGTTCTTTAACGTCCTGAATAATAAACTTGAGTTAATATATACTTGCTTATGAATCTTTTTCAAGTTCATTATTCCTTTTATACCATGTTATGAACATCATGTAATCAGTTAAGTTAATAATGTTCATTTTGTTGGTATTTGGTTCTTAAGTCAAAAATAGGCTTCTTACACTTACATGTTGTTAATTTGGTCAAAGGTTCATTATATCCAGAATGGTATTCATGATGTAGATATCATATATGTCATATATATCCAGTACATACATTCATTTATAATATTACATCACATTTAGAGGTAAGAAATGAAATGCACCGTTCATGGAGACGGTAAGCCGTACGTACGCATGAACGCTACTTCCATTTCTATTTCATATTTTCTGGAATGGAATCATAATGATATAAGAGTATATTATAATTCCAGTATAATAACATATATAATATCATTAACTTTATCCTTTACACATCCCACATATGGTATTAACGAATCAAATCACTTTTAGGGGGCGGTAGTCCGCACTTCCTAAAATGAAGATATCGTGTTTTACCCATAATGGAAACCATAGAGGTATGCCCAAAATGAAAAAAACAGAAGCATAAGGAAAACATAAACATATTATATATCATATATAAAAATAGTGACATCATAATGGCCACCTTTGGAGGTGTTAAATGAGCATTGAACAATCATCGTTTCGGGAGGCAGAATTTCGCCATCCACGGAAACCGTATGTTCTTTAACCATTTGATGTAGTTGTGTGGGAGTGTAGCTCAAATAAATCTTATAAAAACATCCTAGTATATTTAATATACTGGTGTTGTTACAAAAGAAGTAAATAAAAAGAGTTTAGGGGGTTGGAGAAGCAAAATAAAACAAATGAACATGAGAGAATGAATTACCTTAAAAAGTGTAACTCATTTTGATTTGAGCCTAAAGGCTTCTTTTGAAAGGATTCTGCCCAAATGGAATCCTCTAGGACGAGTAGAGGGATGTGGAGAGAGCAAATGGGCAGGGGTTGGCCGAGCCAAAGTCTTGAGGAGTGTGTGGAATGAGGTAGAGGTGGGGGCCTTTTATAAGAGGAGAGGAGGGGCACTTTTGGAAAGTAAAGAAACATTACTTTATTTGAAAATGTGTTTCGGTTTTAAAAGGTCCCACATTGATAGAATTCTTGGATAAGGTGATAAGGGTTCGAAATCCACTCATCCAATTGGTTTTGTCCATGTGTAGGTTTTAGATTTTACATTATCTTTCTATTTTATTTAAATCGTCAAATAATGATGTCATCACTGCATCATTATTATGTCATAAATAATTAAATTTATTTTATGTCTAAAAATTATAAAACAAATAATATGATATAGGAAATCTTTTTATATTTCCAATGACTATTTATAATAAAAATTTGGACTTGTATAACCCCACTTAAAAATTGTTTTCGTAAAACATATTATGTTTGTTTCATTTTCACTCTAACATTAAATAAAAAGTAATTTATGTCATTTCCCAACAAAAGTGGATCCATGGGGTCCCCAAGTTGACCCATGGCTTGTCTTGGTCGGCCATGACACAACCAATAAGGGTAGGACATGTGTCTAGGTCATTTCATATTATTAAAGCATTATTTATACCTTAAACTACACTAATTACTACTAATCGCGATTAAGAACTTAATAAGTTACTATTCACAAAAAAATTATTATAATCTCATTGAACCACATTTTACTTCTTAATGACAACCATGTATGTCGGATTTTCAAAATTCAATACACATTATTCGTAAAATTTCATTTAACTGAAAAATCAGTTTGCTTGATTATCACTTAGTGGTTTCACTATTCATCAAAAATTGAAGTTTTTCAGAAAATTACCAAAAATTCACCCTAAGATATATTTGATATTCCGAATTCAAAAATGAAGTCTATTTTACAAAATTAAAATCATATAAGTCAAATTAATTAATTTAATAATTAATTCCCGTTGCCAGAGCAAATAGCGTGTTTTTACAAAACAATAAGTATCAAAAGATTGACACCAGTTTAAGTCCAATTTCAAAGTGAAATTGATTCAAATGAACACCATTGAATTAACTGGTAAAAATATTTTCTAATTTCACTTTAAAACCAATTAAAATAATAATCTAATCATATAAATAATTTAGATTAAAAAGAGGTTTTGAATTAAAATACAACATTTTACACTATTCATAAAAAAAATGAACATTGTCAGAAAAATACCAAAAATTCACACAAGGTAAATTTTGTTGTCTCAATCATAAAGAATAAGTTTATTTTGACAAACATAGTTTATAAAATTGTCAAAATATAGATTCAAAAATGGTTTTCCATCAAAAGGCACTAAAACAATCTTTTAAGAATATTAGTGTATTCCATGCATAAGATTGTATTTATTTTCATTTTAAGCCTCTATAACACTATCTTAATCATTAATAGACATAGATAAAAATATCTATTATTCATTACTTACTTGGGATGTTACATCCTTCCCCCCTTTAGAAAATTGCGTCCCCGCAATTTATTTACTTATCAAAATAAGTGGGGGTATTTATCCCTCATAGCATTTTCAGATTCCCATGTTGCCTCTTCAATCATGTGGTTTTTCCACAAAACATTTACCTGATGAATCACCTTATTCCGTAACACTTGCTCCCTGTGGTCAAGAATCTGGACCGGTTGTTCCTCATAAGATAGGTTCTCTTCCAGCTGAACTACCTCTGGACTCAAAACATGAGATGGATCTGGCATATACATTCTCAACATCGAAACGTGAAAAACATTGTGTACCTGAGATAAACTCGGAGGTAAAGCCACTCGGTATGCAACTGATCCAACTCTCTCTAGAATTTCGTATGGTCCAATGAACCTTGGACTCAACTTTCATTTCTTACCAAATCTCATCACACTTTTCCAAGGAGAAACCTTGAGAAAAACATGATCACCTACCTCGAAAGATAGATCCTTCCTCCGGTTATCCACATAACTCTTCTGCCTGCTCTGAGCTGTTCTCATGTGTTTCTGAATCAGCTGAACTTTTTCTGCCATCTCTTCTATCAATTCTGGTCCCATCAACTTCCTTTCACCTACTTCATCCCAGAAAGTTGGAGTTCGACACCGCTTCCCATATAATGCCTGAAATGGTGCCATCTGTATACTGGAATGAAAACTGTTATTATATGAAAACTCAACCAAAGAAAGATGTTGGTCCCAACTTCCCTGACAATCCATAGAACAAGCTCGTAGCATATCCTCCAATGTCTGAATTGTTCGTTCTGACTGCCCATCTGATTGAGGATGAAAAGCTGTACTAAAATTTAATTCAGTACCCAACGACTTCTGAAGGCCTTTCCAAAAGTTAGAAGTAAACCTGGGATCACGATCCGATACAATGGAGAGAGGAACTCCATGTAACCTGACTATCTCTTTAAGATACAACCGGGAAAGTTGATCAAGAGAGAAAGTATCTTGTATAGCAAGGAAATGAGCAGATTTGGTCAAGCGATCAACAATAACCCAGATTGCATTATTACCTCGAGATGTCTTTGGTAATCCAACAACAAAGTCCATGGATATATTCTCCCATTTCCACTCTGGCACTAGTAAAGGCTGAAGCATCCCTTTCGGTAACTGCCGCTCTGCTTTAACCTGCTGACAAGTCAAACACTTCACAGTAAAATCAGCAATATCTCTTTTCATTCCATCCCACCAGTAATACTCCCGCAGATCTCTATACATCTTAGTACTTCCCGGATGAACTGAAAACAGAGAACTATGAGCTTCACATAACAGCTCTCTCTTCAACTGTGAATCACAAGGCACACACAACCTCTTCCCAAACCTCAAAACACAAACACAAACTTATCCAAGAACTCATGGAAAATTTTATTCATAAGGTCCATGAATACAGAAGGTGCATTGGTTAACCCAAAAGGCATAACTACAAATTCATAATGGACATATCTAGTACGGAACACAGTCTTTGGAACGTCTGCTTCTTTTACTTTCAACTGATGGTACCCCGACCTCAAGTCAATCTTCGAAAAATACTGAGCTCCCTGGAGCTGATACCACTTCATTCGATGGCCCAACATCTGCTGAAGTTGTTGCAAAGGATTTCACCACCCCTTTCTGCTTGTAGTCTAACTGCTTCCCATCACTCAAGATCTTTGTCGGACACTCATTTTCATAGTGACCCATCTCATTGCACTTATAACACTTCACTAACTGTAAATCAAATTTGTTCTTACCTTCACCTTGATCCTTTTCAGTGCAATCACGAGCCTTATGTCCCATCTTACCACATCGGTAGCACTTCCCAGAATTCAGAAGACATTCCCCAGCATGCCTTTTTCCACATTTATCACAAACTGGAAACTTAGTTTTCTTACCATCAGACTTTTTTGAAAAATTCTTACCTTTCTCCTGCCACCTCGGTCTCTTCTTCTGCTGGTTGTTATAGAAAACTTGGTCATCGGAAAACTCCATTTCCACCTTCTCAGCACATAGAACAAGCTTTTCATAACTTTTAAACTCACGAGAAGCTAATTCCCTTCGATACTTTGGCTTTAATCCTGAGTAAAAATGATTGATTTTACTATCAAGGTCCCGGATAAAATTTGGAGCATACCTTGCCAATCGAGTGAACCTTTCTTCATAGGCAGCCACTGAGTCTTCCTCTTGCCTCAATTCCAAGAATTGCTTTTCCATCCTAAGTCGAACAGCCTTAGGAAAATACTTCTCAAGAAACATACCTTTAAATTCATCCCAGTCAAGAGCATCAATCTCATCGGCATCCCTGATATTTTTAACCATAGACCACCACTGATCTGCTTCACCCTCCAAACGGTAAATAGCAAGACTAACCTTTTGATTGTATGAACACCCCATGACATCAAAAATCTTCTCCAGTGCTTTAATCCACCCTTCAGCTTGCACAGGGTCAGATGATCCTCTGAATGATGGGCGATGTTGCCTCATGAAATGTTCCACCACTGACATGTTCCTATGCGGTTGATCTGGCTGATCTCGTGCATGGATACCACCGCCATTTATCGCTTGAGTCAACTGCGCCATTACTGCAACAAACTGTTCAGTTCTAATTCCGACCATTTCTAGATGCTGATTCGGAAGGTTATTTCCTTCTGTATGCCTTCCTAGCACTGCTTCCCTGTTTCCTCTGCGGAAAACCATTCTGAACAAACATGTCTTAGATGAAGCAACATGGTAATCTTTAAATGCTTTATCATTTCGAAAAAAAAAATATTTTTGGATAATCATTTAATAGAATTCTAACTCCTAAAGTTATCTAAACCGACCTTTGATACCAACTATAAGGCCCCAGCCTTAATCCTTACTTAATCTTGAGTTATTACAAGATTAAACATTGAGGATCTTTTCGGGTTTAGAGTTTTAGAGAATTAGATCATAAAACATGCGTTACATTCCACATATAAACAAAGTGGTTACATAAAGATAGTATTCTTCATTCCCATCAATGGAAACACATTTAAAATAAAACATGGATTATTTCCTGACACATCCTTGACTCTATCATCTTATCATGTACCTTTCCCTTGACCTGTGAAAAACATTTCAAAAACTTGGGATGAGCATAAAAACTCAGTATGGGTTATAAAACATGGAAAGGAAACATGAGTTCATATATACATAAGAATGAAATCATACTTTACCCATAAAACATAGGCACTTTAACATACCTCATAAAATCATGAATAAATCATAGAAATCATAAGACATAAAGGTAACTTGAGGCATTCATAACATTCTTACGTAGGGAGTAACCCTCTTGGTTACGTTTGGAATACCCATCACAGCATATTCCCTAAAATATCTTCGGAGAAACCTTAACGTTTCACTCCTTCGCGTTACCCAATGCATTGGAGAGCTATAACGGGCTCACCCGCCCTTAGTTTATCACGGAACCACCCGTCTTCATAATAATTCCCAAGAACCTCAACATAAACGTATCACATAAAACATGCATAAAGGAAACATAACATTTCCACCATTCAATCACAAGATATCAATACCACAAATTGATATAAAAATATCATGAAAACCATTTTCAATACCAAAATAAAAGAAAAGTAAAACATGGTATTTATTTTTCTTTTAAAAAGAAGGTATGGCTTGTAGAGGAAGCCGAAACTCAAATAACGGTTACGACGGCGGAGAAGTCGTTGTCGCCGCATACGTACGACAAAAACATTCCCTTTTGTCATTTAGTAAACGCTTCGTATAAAAAAGATTCCTTTTGAATAAACGTAAAATTCAAAGGGATTTATACACCGTATAAAAGAAAGTTGTGTATAAAATAAAATATGCCTCAATGAAAGGAGATTGAGACAAAGTCCCATACCTCGTATCTGACTTGACTCGATCGTTCATTAACGTCCTGAATAATAAACTTGAGTTAATCTATACTTGATTATGAATCTTTTTCAAGTTCATTATTCCTTTTATACCATGTTATGAACATCATGTAATCAGTTAAGTTAATAATGTTCATTTTGTTGGTATTTGGTTCTTAAGTCAAAAATAGGCTTCTTACACTTACATGTTGTTAATTTGGTCAAAGGTTCATTATATCCAGAATGGTATTCATGATGTAGATATCATATATGTCATATATATCCATTACATACATTCATTTATAATATTACATCACATTTAGAGGTAAGAAATGAAATGCACCGTTCATGGAGACGGTAAGCCGTACGTACGCATGAACGCTACTTCCATTTCTATTTCATATTTTCTGGAATGGAATAATAATGATATAAGAGTATATTATAATTCCAGTATAATAACATATATAATATCATTAACTTTATCCTTTACACATCCCACATATGGTATTAACGAATCAAATCACTTTTAGGGGGCGGTAGTCCGCACTTCCTAAAATGAAGATATCGTGTTTTACCCATAATGGAAACCCTAAAGGTATGCCCAAAATGAAAAAAACAGAAGCATAAGGAAAACATAAACATATTATATATCATATATAAAAATAGTGACATCATAATGGCCACCTTTGGAGGTGTTAAATGAGCATTGAACAATCATCGTTTCGGGAGGCAGAATTTCGCCATCCACGGAAACCGTATGTTCTTTAACCATTTGATGTAGTTGTGTGGGAGTTTAGCTCAAATAAATCTTATAACAACATCCTAGTATATTTAAGATACTGTTTTTGTTACAAAAGAAGTAAATAAAAAGAGTTTAGGGGGTTGGAGAAGCAAAATAAAACAAATGAACATGAGAGAATGAATTACCTTAAAAAGTGTAACTCCTTTTGATTTGAGCCTAAAGGCTTCCTTTGAAAGGATTCTGCCCAAAGGGAATCCTCTAGGATGAGGAGAGGGATGTGGATAGAGCAAATTGGCAGGGGTTGGCCGAGCCAAAGGCTTGAGGAGTGTGTGGAATGAGGTAGAGGTGGGGGCCTTTTATAAGAGGAGAGGAGGGTCACTTTTGGAAAGTAAAGAAACATTACTTTATTTGAAAATGTGTTTCGGTTTTAAAAGGTCCCACATTGATATAATTCGTGGATAAGGTGATAAGGGTTCGAAATCCACTCATCCAATTGGTTTTGGCCATGTTTAGGTTTTATATTTTACATTATCTTTCTATTTTATTTAAATCGTCAAATAATGATGTCATCACTGCATCATTATTATGTCATAAATAATTAAATTTATTTAATGTCTAAAAATTATAAAAAAAATACTATGATATAGGAAATCCTTTTATCTTTCCAATTACTATTTATAATAAAAATTTGGACTTGTATAACCCCACTTAAAAATTGTTTTCGTAAAACATATTATGTTTGTGTCATTTTCACTCTAACATTAAATAAAAAGTAATTTATGTCATTTCCCAACAAAAGTGGATCCATGGGGTCCCCAAGTTGACCCATGGCTTGTCTTGGTCGGCCATGACACAACCAATAAGGGTAGGACATGTGTCTAGGTCATTTCATATTATTAAAGCATTATTTATACCTTAAACTACACTAATTACTACTAATCGCGATTAAGAACTTAATAAGTTACTATTCACCAAAAAATTATTATAATCTCATTGAACCACATTTTACTTCTTAATGACAACCATGTATGTCGGATTTTCAAAATTCAATACACATTATTGGTAAAATTTCATTTAACTGAAAAATCAGTTTTCTTGATTATCACTTAGTGGTTTCACTATTCATCAAAAATTGAAGTTTTTCAGAAAATTACCAAAAATTCACCCTAAGCTATATTTGATATTCCGAATTCAAAAATGAAGTCTATTTTACAAAATTCAAATCATATAAGTCAAATTAATTAATTTAATAATTAATTCCCGCTGCCATAACAAATAGCATGTTTTTACAAAACAATAAGTATCAAAAGATTGACACCAGTTTAAGTCCAATTTCAAAGTGAAATTGATTCCAATGAACACCATTGGATTAACTGGTAAAAATATTTTCTAATTTCACTTTAAAACCAATTAAAATAATAATCTAATCATATAAATAATTTAGATTAAAAAGAGGTTTTGAATTAAAATACAACATTTTACACTATTCATAAAAAAAATGAACATTGTCAGAAAAATACCAAAAATTGACACAAGGTAAATTTTGATGTATCAATCATAAAGAATAAGTTTATTTTGACAAACATAGTTTATAAAATTGTCAAAATATAGATTCAAAAATGGTTTTCCATCAAAAGGCACTAAAACAATCTTTTAAGAATATTAGTGTATTCCATGCATAAGATTGTATTTATTTTCATTTTAAGCCTCTATAACACTATCTTAATCATTAATAGACATAGATAAAAATATCTATTATTCATTACTTACTTGGGATGTTACAGTGATTGTGTGGTCAAACTATGCATGTTGTTTTTATAGATTTAGTAAGCTATTTATGATTGTCACGTGATTTTTAAAAGCATGCAACCATACTATACTACATAAAAAACATGTTATTTTATTTATTTTCTTATAATATGTATTTATATGATATTTTAAATTATTTATGAGATATTTATGATTTAAATTGATTTTTTTATATTATTTCAATTGAATTTAATTTTTTTATAATATTTTATTTTATTTTATTGGATTTTATTGGATTTTATATGGAGTCATGGATTCTATATGAGTCTCATTAAATCCTTTAGAGGTAGAAAAATACAATTTTCCATTGTATAACTCCTTTAATTGAACATAATATTATTGATAATGTAATTTTTACTATATAAATAACTAGTATTTTCATATATATATATATGTATATATATTACATCATTTTTTAATTCAAATTCATCAAATTACCCAAAATAATTATTGAGGATCATAAAGTTATACTGCCTTTGGAATCATGGAATCATAAACAACTGGTTTATAGTTTAAATACATAATGTACTAATAATTTCTTCATAAATAGCACACTTATTTGAAAAATCATACACAATACATTTCTTCATATCTTAGGGAAGAACATATAAGAAATGGTGAGATCAAATGCTCACTAAGGGTAAACAATAGAGATATATAAGAAAAAACCTGAGAAAAAAGATATAAGAACATGAGAATAATATTTGAAAACCATACCTTGTATATAAATGATCATAATATTGGTTAATGTCATAAATATTTGGAATTCATAATACATGAATCATTATGGAATAAAATAACATGAGACACGCGAGCATAATAGTAGAATAATACATGGAATTTTGGTATACATGTAATCATGGAAAATCATTTACATAGTAGGTCAAGGATCAGTACCATGACTATCATAGTGGAATGGGTTCACTCCCCAAACCATCATATTAGTCATGGTTAACTACCAAGACTATAATAGTGGATATAGTCCCTTACTAAACTAGGTTTATTCATAATTAAAATCCTATTTATCTCTTAAGATATCAATCTTTACAAAATTAATTGGAGAGAGATATAAGTCCCACCCATCACATAATGAAAACCATACATATGTGTGCCAAAAGATCATAAAACAATAATCATATTATAACCCTTGAAAATAACTGGGTTTCATAAAAATTCCTTACAACATAACATATTGAAAAGAAATAGGTTTGATAATCATTTCATCAAAGCATAACCTATGGAAAAAGAAGCAGGCTTCATAAGCATTTTATCATTGTATAACCCATGGAAGAGAAATGGGTTTCATAAACATATTTTTATCATAAACATAATCTATAAACAGAAAGAATAAATATGGAATCATTGGATAATCTCTCTATTAAATATTAACTAACATCAAAGTATTTCATCTTAGATGGAAAATGATTTTTAAATAAAAATCATTTGGAATATTTCTTGAGGATAATATAATTTATTTGGAAATCACCTTTTTTAAAATTAAAGATTCATAAAATATTGTGGAAAAAAATTTCTTTGAAAATAACCTTGAAAACATATAAATAAATATTCAAATAAAATAATGGTCATGCTATTGGGAAATTCAGTTCATGTCATACACATTAAAATAAATATTCCCTTCACATTTTTGGTAAAACCCAAACAAACATTTTAATGGAAAATGACACAGAGATTCATTTCAAAAATATTTGTATAAAATAAAAAATTGGTAAAAATGAATTTAAAAAATCATTTGGAGAATGTTAAAATCATTTTTTAAAAACATTTTTAAAAAACCTGATTTCAAAAGAAAAAGGGTTTTCAACCGAAGAGAAAAATAAAGATGATTTTTCTTAAAAACATTATTTTTGTATATTTAGTAAATAAAGAGAGTAAAATAGAGGGAAAACATGTATTCTTATGACATAACCATAGTATAAGAAAATTCACAAGTTTCTTGAGATATGAATCATAAAATTTTATCATCAAAATCATAATCATAAACAATCCTGATAATCAATGAGATTGTAACATAAAGTATTTACCACTTTGGTATATTTTGAATATTAAGTACCATTAAATATTAAAATAAAATTAAAAAAATTAAATATCATGAAAATAAGTATATTCATGATATAACATGTCAAAGGGTATGATTATACACCTCATAAAGGAAGATAGGTGTATAATATAACATACATCTAAAAGAAGGAAAATTGAGAAAAAAATATATTACCTTAAGCCTTTACTTCCTTCATAAACATTAAAAATTATTATATAATAAATAAATTTTTATTATAAATCTATTAAATAAACATAATTATATATACATCATACCATATATTATTTACTTATGAACATTTATTTTCCATTTATTAACAATTCCATGTTTATGTCACATTTTAGGCAATAATTGCTTTCTTCCTCATGTATGTTTTTATTTTTTATCTTTGGTCCTATTACTTTTAACATGGTTAAATTATCTCAATAATTTAAACCATGATATAAATATAATATATATTTATTATATATGTATTTATAGTAATCCATAAATGTTAGATATAGAAAATGAAATACACCATTCATAGAGATGGTAGGCCTTACGTACGCATGAACTCTATTTCCATTTCCCCAAAGGATGAAGAAAAAGAAAGGTAAATAATATATTAAATTTCAAGAATCATATATATGTAATATATATAACATATACTCATTTAATTTATCCCTTATCACCCTCCATGTAAAATTTAAGTGAAAAACATATCACTTCACTTCGTGAGGTGGTAGTCCACCGTAAACATGAACAACGTTGTCATATTCCATATGGAATGGAAAGTAAAAAAGGTATATATGATTATATATTTTAAAAATTATATTTATTTTAAAAATATAATATATATATATATACAGTATATCCATAAATATACCCAACCATGAGAGGTGTTTATGGAAAACGTGTCACATCGGTTCGTGAGGTGGTAGTCCGCTGTACACACAAGCAACATTATCATTTCCCATTTGAGAAAAGGGGAGATAGATGTAGGTCATGTGATTAAAATAAAAACATATTATTATATTTAATATATATAGGTTATTATATCAACATTTTTTAATTATAATTTAAGGAGTTGGAGGAAGAAATAAAATAAAAATGTTTGTTGAAGAATGTTTCCTCTTCTTCGAGTAACCTCCTCGGGTTTGCACCAAAAAACATAATAGGATGGATTTTTGATCAAAATAAAGATTATAGGATAATAATATTGAATTAATTAAGGTATTTGGGAAGTTATTTTTTTAACCAAAGGATTTTATAAGTGTGAATAGGAGAGGATAATGGGTGGACTTTTATAAGTGAGGAGAGTGGCATACATGTAGTTTTTGAAAAAAAAGGTGTACCCATGTTCTTCTCATTCCAAAAGGATGTAAAATTGATAATTATAGATAATATAATATATAAGGTATATATATAGCTATACATTTGTTGTTTTAAAATTTTTGGATCATTTTTAACCCATAACTTTTTAGTTTAACATCTAGGTAAACCCATTTTTTACCTTTATCGTGGTTAATAATTATTACTATTTTTACTATTAATTATTATAAGAAATTAATTAAAAATTATTATATAATATAAATTATTGTTATTCCAAATATCTAATCCATTTTTTCAAATACCATTCAGATAAGTTTAAAATTTTATTTTAAAATTAAACTCACAATCATGATGAGAAAACAGTTTTCCAAATAGAAAATGTTCAAAAGTTTAAAACATTTTTATATCAAAATTAAAAACAAAAATGATTAAAATGAACTAAATATAATTAATATATATAATTAAACTAATTTTAATTTTAAACCCATTTTAAAATATAAATAAACCTTATAAATTCATCAAATGAAAAAGTGATTTTCAATAAAAACCAATATTTTTTCAATATTCATCAAAAAATTAATCTTTTCAGAAAAATCCTAAAAAATCACCCTAGGATAATTTTTTTATATTGAATTTAAAAATTAAGTTTATTTTTTCAAATTAAATTTATAAAATTTCCAAAGAATAATTAATTATTAATTATAAAAAAATAAACATTTTTTTGAAAGAATATTATTTTCGAAACATATGAAGACTTTACTGAAAATTATGTACTTTTTGAAAAAATGTTTGATTTATATAAAACCATTATAATTAAAATTTTATATGTATTTATTCTTATTCATTCCACAAAGTTTAATAGATATTTAATAATATTCATGTTTAAATAATAATTTTAAAATTTTTTTGTAGTTCCTTAAAACTCTGTGTTGTGCGCAACACAAGCTATCAAAGATATTTAATTTTTTCAAAAAAAAAATAAATTCATAAAAACTTGGGGTATTAAATTATACCCACCTTAAAATTAATTTATCCCTAATTTTTTCACTCTAGTATAAAAATTAAGGATACTTCTACCTCATTACATCCTCAGGTTCCCATATAGATTCCTCAAATTGATGGTTTCACAAAAAACTATGACTTAGTGAGTGACCTTGGTTTTTTGAAATTTCTCTATAAGATCCAGAATATCCACTTGTTGTTCCTCATAAGAAGGATCTTGATCCAGTGGTATAACCTTTAAGTTCAGTACATATTAAGGTTCAATTATGTACTTTCTTAGGAGAGATACATAGTACACACTGTGGACTTGAGAGAGGTTTGTTGGAAGCGCACACAGATAGGCTACCGCCCTGATATGATCAAGAATATTAAAGGGAATGATATACCTAGGTTTTAGTTTCCCTTTCTTCTCAAATCTCATAACCTTATTACATTTATAAATTCTTATACACACATTTCCACCAACTTCTAATTCTATATCACACTGGTGATTATCAATATAAAATTTTTATCAACTTTGCACCACCCTTATGTATTATTAAATGAATATAAAATTCTCTTCCATTTATTCAGTTATCTCAAGTCCTAATAGATTTCTTTTTGAAACTTCATTCTAACACATTATATCTCTACAATTATTTTTATATAAGGACTCAAAAGGATCTATCTAAATACTTCTGAGAAAGCTATTATTGTATAAAAAATCAACTAGAGGAAGGTTTTGATACCACTACCTTTGAAATACATAGAAAAAGATATAAATATATCTTATAGGTTTTGAATTGTTCTCTCAGACTGACCATATGTGTAACACCCCAGGTAAATAAAGAATATGACATTTTTTGTATTTATCCATATTTGTGAATAAAATATTAATATTACTTTAAAGGGGATTCTATGCTCGATGGCATACCCAATACACAACAACGAGTTTCTTGGGAATCTTACGTTGCACTCTAATAATAAAATAATATTATTTTAAATGGTAGTTAATGCCTAGCCGTTGTAATGGTGGGAATGAACAGAACTAACTACAAAATTAATATATATGTTTGTCAAATATTTTTACTCTTTACCATAAATGATAGAGGATTAAAAATGCGAATGAATCCAATTTTAAGCTTAGACAGTCTAATATTCTTTAAAAGATCGATTAACCGCCTTTTGATGGCGAACCTCTTTTAAATACACTTTTTGACAATTTTATGTGTTATATTTAACAAAATAAAATTCTTATTTATAATCGGGACATCAAAATTTACTTTGTGTAATTTTTGGTATTTTTTCGAAAAAGTTCAATTTTTAATGAATAGTGAAAAATGTTGTATTTTAATTCAAAACCTCTTTTTAATCTAATTTATTTATATTATTAGATTATAATTTTAATTGGTTTTAAAGTGTAAATATAATACATTTTTACCATTAAATCCAATGGTGGTCATTGTAATTAATATCACTTTAAGATTGGACATAAACGAGTGTCAATCTTTGGAAAGATATTGTTTCATAAAAATACGCTATTTGTTTTAACAGCGGGATTTAATTATAAAATTAATTAATGAAACTTCTATGTTATGAATTTGGTAAAATAGACATCATTTTTGAATTCGGAATATCAAATATAGCTTAGGGTGAATTTTTGGTATTTTTCTGAAAAACATCAATTTTTGATGAATAGTGAAACCACAAAGTGGTGGTTACAAAATTTGATTTTTCGTTTAAATGGGACTTTACCACTTCTGTGATTTGAATTTAAAAAATCCAATTTAGATGATTTTAATTGTTAAGTAAAATGTGGTTCAATGGGATGAAAATAAATTTTGATGAAAAGTAACTTTTAAGTTTTATTAATCGCGATTAAAGGTAATTAGTGTGATTTAAGGTAAAAATGATATTACAATAAAATGAAAATATATTGACACTTGTCCTAACCCTATTTGATGAGTTATGGCCGACCAAGACAACCCATGGGACGATTTTTGGTACCCCATGGAGCCACTTGGGTTTGATAATGACATTTATGCCTTTTATTTAAAGTTAAAATAAAGATGTCACAAACATGATTTTCTTTACTAAAACAATTTTTACATGTGGTTATACAAGTCAGAATTTTGACTATAAATAGTCATTGGAAATATAAAAAGATTTCCTACATCATAGTATTTTTTTTTTATAATTTTTATACATTAAATAAATTAAATTCTTTATGACATCATGATGATGCAACGATGACCTCATTATTTAACAATTTAAATAAAATGGAAAGATAATGCAAAATCTAGGACCTACACATGTCAAAAACCTATTGGATGGGTGGATGTCGAACCCTTATCACCTTATCCTAGAAACACATCAATGTGGGACCATTAAAATCTGAAAACCATTTGAAAATAAAGTAACATTTTATATTTTTTCCAAGAGTGCCCCTCCTCTCCTCTTATAAAAGGCCCCCACCTCTACCACCTTACCCACACCTCTCAAACCTTTGGTTCGGCCAAGCTCTTATCATTTTGTCTCTCCAAATCCCTATACTCATCCTAGAAGCCTTAACTTAGGTAGGAATCTCTTTAAGAAACCCTTTTGGTTCAAACCAAAGGGAGTTACCCAATTTTAAGGCAACGTCTTCACTTGTGCTCTTTTGTTTTATTTTTCTTCTCCAACCCCCTAAACTATTTTTATTAATTTCTTTTGTAACAACTACAATATCTTCAATATACTAGAATGTTTTTATAATAAGTATTCGAGCTACACTTACACACACCTTCATCTAATGGTTAAAGAACATACTGTTTCTGTGGATGACGAATTTCTGCCTCACGAAACGATGATTGTTCAACACTCATATAACACCTTCAAAGGTGGCCATTAAGATGTAACTCTATTTATATATGATATATATTATGTTTATTTTTTCCTTATGCTTCTGTATTTTTAATTTGTGGTATACCTTTATGGTTTCCATTGTGGGTAAACACGATAATTTCATTTTAGGAAGTGCAGACTACCGCCCCCTCAAAGTGATTTGATTCGTTAATGCCATATGTGGGATGTATAAAGGATGGATTTAAAGTTATTATATATGATTTTATACTGGAATTATAATATACCTCTATATCATTATTACTTCTTTTCCATTAAATTATGAGAAAGAAATGAAAGTAGCGTTCATGCGTACGTACGGCTTACCGTCTCCATGAACGATGCATTTCATTTCTTATCCTCAAATGTAATGTACTATTATAAGTACATATAATGGATATATATGATTTATTATACATCTAAAGGATGAATATAATTCTTGAATTAAAAATATACACATCTCTCATTTAGTTTTAATTCCATTAATATGACAAAGAAATGAAAGTAGCGTTTATGCGTACGTACGACTTACCGTCTCCATGAACGGTGCATTTCGTTTCTTACATATAAATGATTATGTAATATTATAAATACATGTATATGGTGGATATATATGATATATATGATATCCAAATCAGTAATGTCATTCTGGATATAAAGAAGCTTTGACCACACGAACAACATGTAGTTGCAAGAAGTCCACTTTTGACTTAAGAAACAAATATCGAAAAAACAAACATTATTAACTTAAATGATTACATAATGTTTATAACATGTCAATAATGGATATAAAAGGAATAATTAACTTGAAAAATGTTCTTAATCAAGTATAAATTAACTCAAGTGTATTATTTAGGAGATTAAAGAACGATCGAGTCAAGTCGGACCCGAGGTAAGGGATCCTACTCCTCTCTTTCTTTTTAAGTACACTCTTTTATGTCATTACATTTAAGCTCATATTTCTTGTGATTGGGATGTTATTTTATATTAATCTTACTGTAATTTTTATGTTCATATGATGAGAGACCCTATTCTCTCTCATCAATCCATTTTGGATGTTTTGAGTGGCGCCGTTAGGCTGCCGAATTTTCGTAAGAGATCTAACCTCTCTCTTTCTTTTAAGTACTCTCCTTTATGTCACTTCTTTTAAGATCCTATTTGTTATGTTGGGGGATTTTATTTTATATTCCTATTTTTGTAAACTTTATGGTAATATGATGATAGACCCTATTTGATATCATCAATCCATTTTTGTAAGTTTTAAGTGGCACCGTTAGGCTGCCGAGTTTTCGTAAGGGATTTTTCATCTCACTTTTATTCCCGTGAGATTTATGCTACATTTGCCACAATTTCCTTTGATTGGTGTATGTACTGCCCATTATTTTACTCATTGTGTAATATAATTTCATTTATGAGTATTTACATCAATGTTGTATTGTCCTTCTTTCACGGGGTGTATGTTTCGAAAGATACCCATGTCGGTAAGGGAACCTTTCACCCTCCTCTTTTTAAAAGACTTCTTTTGTTATGTCTTTTAATTCACATACTATTATGTTGGGATATGTTCTTCTATATCCTTATTGATTTAAATTTTATTTCTATGTGATGAGATACCCTTTTTATATCTCATCAACTCATTTTATGAATTTTGTAGTGACGCCATTAGGCTGTCAAATTTTTGCAAGGGAACTTCTTAACCCAAAATTGATTCTTTGGGATAAAATTATTTAATATGTCGTTCTATGAATATGTGTGAATAACCTCTGATTGTTTTACACTTAATATCCACTTATATTTGGTGTATTCGTTTGTCACACATAATTATGTAATTGATTTATCCTTAAACCAAGGATACCGTCTTTGTAAGGGACTTCATCTCAATCTCCTTTCATTGAGGCATATTTCATTTTATACAAAACTTTATTTTATACGGTGTATAAACCCCTTTGAATTTTAATTTTATACAAAATTAATATTTTTCTACAAAGCATTTTACTAAACGAGAAAAAGGAATGTTTCTTTTAACGTACGTGGTGACAACGACCTTTTCCATCGTTGTGAGTATTATTTGATCTTTGACTTCCTCAACAAGCCGTAATGTTTTTAAAATAAAATAAATACCATATACTCTTTTATGTATTTTGATATTGAAAATGGTTTTGATAAATGATTCTATTATGTCAATATATTTAAATGATATATTGTGATTGAAATGTGGGAATGTTATCATTGCTTTATATTGGTTTTATGTGTTATAATTTTATAACGGTACTTGGACATATTACGGGTGGTTTCGTGATAAACCATATGATGGGTGGTGCCGTGAATACCAGGACGGGTGGTTACATTATAACCTCCAATGCATTGGGTATGGAATTCGTCTGTATGGCTATTCCATTAAGTATGTATGGAACTTGGACGAATGACTATTCCATTAAGTGATATGTTTGGAAGTCGACCTTATGGTTATTCCACTTAAGTATGTTTATGTCCCAAGTTACCTTATATGTTATGTGATCTTTATATGGGTTTTATGGTAATATTTTGGTTACAGAAGGGTAAGTAATGAACTTTTATTCAGTGAAGAGTTTTTACTACTTCGAAAAGGTGAAAAGTATTACTTTGAGAAAGTATACATGGTTTACTTGTTGTTTTGAAAAACTAATAGTTTTCATTCTTTGTGTATCCCTTACTAATATTTTTATGCTCATCCCAAGTTTTTGAAATGTTTTTCACAGGACTTAACGTGGAATAGGGTCAAGGATGGGATCAAGGGAAATTAATTCTACCTAAAGCATGGAACTAGACATGTTTCTTTTTAAGAGTTTTTTATTTTATGGAAATTTTGTAGAAGTGACTACTTTTTAATCTTTTGAGATGTAATAGTTATGTACTAATTCTCTAAAACTCTAAACCTAAAAAGATCCTCAATGTTAATTATTCATTTAATTTAATATTAAGTAAGGTTTAAGGCTGGGGCCTTATAGTTGGTATCAAAGGTCGGTTTAGATAACTTTAGAGGTTAAGGTATTCTTTAAGCATAAGTGACATGACCATAATGGTTAGGATTTCATAAACAGTCCTAGTTTTAGATAAAGTGAATGAGTAAGTATATCTTAGTGTTTATCTTCCTCTTTAGTACATGATGGTTTTGTTGATATACTCACACTGACCTTTTTGGTTTTATTAAATGGCTGGATCTAGCAGGCACTAAAGTAACAGTGGATGTGAAGGAAACTATGACAGTTTTCTGAGAAAGCAACTAAATGACATGAGAGTTGCAATGAGAACTCTTGTGTTTATCCTCAACCAACTATCTGGAGTCATGATTGACCACCTAAACCTTGGTGATTTCTATAAGGCATCATATATGCAAGAAACAAATCCCTACGGAACTACAGGTAATAATCATAAAGGTAAGTGTGTTCAAAAACCTATGTGTCATAGATGTGGAAAGAAACACCTAGGAAAATGTTTCAAAGGGACAGAAATATGCTATATATGTGGAAATGAAGGTCATAAAGCAAGAACCTGCCATGGAAAAAGGAAGCATCCAGTTGACTCGAGGAAAGGGAAAGAAGTTCTTTCTGAGGGATCAATTGAATGTTTTAAATGTGGTGTGCATGGTCATTATGAAAACACATGCATGGTCATTATGCAAACACATGTCTTATGAAGAAGTTTCGGGAATGGGATCACCAAGATCGTACAAATATTCTTTTACCAATACCTAATGCCATTCCGATTGGGGATGAAGAAACTGAAAATGACCAATCAAAGGTATGGATTATTTCTTAACTTTTATTTTCCTATTTGGAATCTTAGGATATGATTCATGATTTTGTTTGTAGGAAATAAGTATTTCAGAATAAGTTGGAAAGGAATGGTTAATAGATCATGAAGAATGTTGAATGAGTAAGAAGTCACCATATAAGTGCTTCAAGAGTTACGGTGAAATTCTTAAGAGTATTAAGTCTCTTTTGATGATGGGGTACATTAGAAGACTTTTTATAGTATGTGTAATACTGATGTTTGATATATGAAAATTTTATTCAAAGAATAGTAATCTGTTCTTTTGTGGACATAGTTATAAAGAACCATTTGAGTTTATATGATCCTTACTTTTGAGGTAATTATGAGTTGCTATATGTAATAATGGAAAGTGAAAGTCATGAGATAAAATTGAGGTTAAATTACATTATGGTTATTTTTGAAGATTTTATCTCATTATTGGGTAATGTTTTAAGAATTATGTAGTTTTGTAAAAAGGACAACACGCAGACCATGTGACAACCCGTTGTGTCGGACAAAACTGCGGGAATCGAACCCACAACCAAAGTGCGACTGGTATTTATCGCCTACCACTGGACTACGTGAAGTCCCTGGTTAGTTTGAATGATTCTTTTTAGTTAGATGATTTTATGAATTAAGAGTAAGTTGATTTTGGGTTTTTATGAAAATTATTAACTTATCATGGAGGATATGTGATTAGGTTAATTACTTTTCAATGCGAGACTTTAGGAGAAACTGATGTTTTTTTGGAGATAAATGTTATGATTTAACTTGGAAGACTATGTGACTAAATCCTTCAAATATTTGGGTTTAAATATTAGTTTGGTTTACTTTGAATAATTTTATGGACAAATTGTTTATCGAATGGTCCTCATTGAACTTTGGGTTTTGTTGGGCAAATTTTGAAGATTAAGAATAGATTTTCTTTTTATAAAGGGTTATCCTTTTTTGGATTATCTGATCTTGTACTAACCGTTTTTGTTTTGGTTTTGGTTAAAGTCTAAAGACATAGGAAATATATAGTTATCTTTTGTGGATTAGGTGGTTCTCTATAAGTTGATTATAGTACTCTTAATGTGAACAAGTCTTCCTAAATACTGGTCTTTTGGAGAATATATGAGTTCGTGTAAGAAATGTAGTAAAAGTTGAAAGTCAACATGATAAGTGATTATGTTTCCTTATGAATAAATTCCTCAATAAAAAGTAACTTAAAACAAAAATTTTGTCTATTAACTTTTCCTACTGGGGAATCGAATACTGTATAACCCATCACAAGTTTGTGATTTTCTTATGGTTAACTTTCTCCTAGACATGTTTATTATCACTCTCCATCAGAACATGACCCTTTGTTTTTTCCTCCATGTCTATATTTTCATACTTGGAATCATAGTATGGGTTAACTCTGGTGACCTCTGTACTTATCTTTCTTTATTTTAAAGTGATTGTTTTACCGACTCTTGTTCTGAAGTGGGACTTTCAAGGATGTTTCCAAGCTCAAATTTAAAATTGCGAGGACACAATTCCCAAAAGGGGGGAAGGATGTAACACCCCAGGTAAATAAAGAATATGACATTTTTTGTATTTATCCATATTTGTGAATAAAATATTAATATTACTTTAAAGGGGATGCTATGCTCGATGGCGTACCCAATACACAACAACGAGTTTCTTGGGAATCTTACGTTGCACTCTAATAATAAAATAATATTATTTTAAATGGTAGTTAATGCCTAGACGTTGTAATGGTGGGAATGAACAGAACTAACTACAAAATTATTATATATGTTTGTCAAATATTTTTACTCTTTACAATAAATGATAGAGAATTAAAAATGCGAATGAATCCAATTTTAAGCGTAGACAGTCTAATATTCTTTAAAAGGTCGATTAACTGCCTTTTGATGACAAACCTTTTTTAAATCCACTTTTTGACAATTTTATGTGTTATATTTGACAAAATAAAATTCTTCTTTATAATCGGGACATCAAAATTTACTTTGTGTAATTTTTGGTATTTTTCCGAAAAAGTTCAATTTTTAATGAATAGTGAAAAATGTTGTATTTTAATTCAAAACCCCTTTTTAATATAATTTATTTATATTATTATATTATCTTTTTAATTGGTTTTAAAGTGTAAATAGAATATATTTTTATCATTTAATCCAATGGTGGTCATTGTAATTAATATCACTTTAAGATTGGACATAAACGAGTGTCAATCTTTTGAAAGATATTGTTTCATAAAAACACGCTATTTGTTTTAACAACGGGATTTAATTATAAAATTAATTAATGCAACTTCTATGTTATGAATTTGGTAAAATAGAAATCATTTTTGAATTCGGAATATCAAATATATCTTAGGGTGAATTTTTTGTATTTTTCTGAAAAACATCAATTTTTGATGAATAGTGAAACCACAAAGTGGTGGTTACAAAATTTGATTTTTCGTTTAAATGGGACTTTACCACTTCTGTGATTTGAATTTCAAAAATCAAATTTAAATTATTTTAATTGTTAAGTAAAATTTGGTTCAATGGGATGAAAATAATTTTTGATGAAAAGTAACTTTTAAGTTTTATTAATCGCGATTAAAGGTAATTAGTGCGATTTAAGGTAAAAATGATATTATAATAAAATGAAAATATATTGACACTTGTCATAACCCTATTGGATGAGTTATGGCCGACCAAGACAACACATGGGATGATTTTTGGTACCCCATGGAGCCACTTGGGTTTGATAATGACATTTATGCCTTTTATATAAAGTTAAAATAAAAATGTCACAAACATGATTTGTTTTACTAAAACAATTTTTACATGTGGTTATACAAGTCAGAATTTTGACTATAAATAGTAATTGGAAATCTAAAAAGATTTCCTACATCATATTAGTTTTTTTATAATTTTTAGACATTAAATAAATTAAATTCTTTATGACATCATGATGATGCAACGATGACCTCATTATTTAACGATTTAAATAAAATGGAAAGATAATGAAAAATCTAGGACCTAAACTTGTCAAAAACCTATTGGATGGGTGGATTTAGAACCCTTATCACCTTATCCTCGAAACACATCAATGTGGGACCATTAAAATCCGAAAACCATTTGAAAATAAAGTAACATTTTATATTTTTTCCAAGAGTGCCCCTCCTCTCCTCTTATAAAAGGACCCCACCTCTACCACCTTACCCACACCTCTCAAACCTTTGGTTAGGCAAATCTCTGATAATTTTGTCTCTACACATCCCTCTACTAATCATAGAAGCCTTAACTTAGGAAGTAATCTCTTCAAGAAACCCTTTTGGTTCAAACCAAAGGGAGTTACCCAATTTTAAGGTAACGTCTTCACTTGTGCTCTTTTGTTTTATTTTGCTTCTCCGACCCCCTAAACTCTTTTTATTCATTTCTTTTGTAAAAAATCCAGCATCTTAAATATACTAGGATGTTGTTATAATAAGTATTCGAGATACACTTACACACACATTCATCTAATGGTTAAAGAACATACTGTTTCTGTGGATGACGAATTTCTGCCCCACGAAACGATGATTTTTCAACACTCATATAACACCTTCAAAGGTGGCCATTAAGATGTCACTATATTTATATATTATATATATTATGTTTATGTTTTTCTTATGCTTATGTATTTTTCATTTGTGGTATACCTTTATGGTTTCCATTGTGGGTAAACACGATAATTTCATTTTAGGAAGTGCGGACTACCGCCCCCTCAAAGTGATTTGATTCGTTAATGCCATATGTGGGACGCATAAAGGATGGATTTAAAGTTATTATATATGATGTTATACTGGAATTATAATATACCTCTATATAATTATTACTTCTTTCCATTAAATTATGGGATAGAAATGAAAGTAGCGTTCATGCATACGTACGACTTACCGTCTCCATGAACGGTGCATTTCATTTCTTATCCTCAAATGTAATGTACTATTATAAGTACATATAATGGATATATATGATGTATGACACATCTAAAGGATGAATATAATTCTGGAATTAAAAATATACACATCTCTCATTTAGTTTTAATTCCATTAATATGACAAAGAAATGAAAGTAGCGTTCATGCGTACGTACGACTTACCGTCTCCATGAACGGTGCATTTCATTTCTTACCTATAAATGATTATGTAATGTTATAAATACATGTATATGCTGGATATATATGATATATATGATATAAAAATCAGGAATGTCATTCTGGATATAAAGAACCTTTGACCACACGAACAACATGTAATTGCAAGAAGTCCACTTTTGACTTAAGAACCAAATATCAACAAAACAAACATTATTAACTTAAATGATTACATAATGTTTATAACATGTCAATAATTGATATAAAAGGAATAATTAACTTGAAAAAGGTTCTTAATCAAGTATAAATTAACTCAAGTTTATTATTCAGGAGATTAAAAAACGATCGAGTCAAGTCAGACCCGAGGTAATGGATCCTACTCCTCTCTTTCTTTTTAAGTACACTCTTTTATGTCATTCCATTTAAGCTCCTCTTTCTTGTGATTGAGATTTTCTTTTATATTAATCTTACTGTAATTTTTATTTTCATATGATGAGAGACCCTATTCTCTCTCATCAATCCATTTTGGAATTTTTGAGTGGCGCCATTAGGCTGCCGAATTTTCGTAAGAGATCTAACCTCTCTCTTTCTTTTTAAGTACTCTCCTTTATGTCACTTATTTTAAGCTCCTCTTTGTTATGTTGGGGGATGTTATTTTATATTCCTCTTGATTTAAACTTTATGGTAATATGATGAGATACCCTATTTTATCTCATCAATCCATTTTTGTAAGTTTTAAGTGGTGCCGTTAGGCTGCCGAGTTTTCGTAAGGGATTTTTCATCTCACTTTTATTCCCGTGAGATTTATGCTATATTTGCCACAATTTCCTTTGAGTGGTGTATGTACTGCCCATTATTTTACTCATTGTGTAATATAATTTCATTTATGAGTATTTACATCAATGTTGTATTGTCCTTCTTTCACGGGGTGTATGTTTCGAAAGATACCCATGTTGGTAAGGGAACCTTTCACCCTCCTCTTTTTAAAAGACTTATTTTGTTATGTCTTTTAATTCACATACTATTATGTTGGGATATGTTATTATATATCCTTATTGATTTAAATTTTATTTCCATGTGATGAGATACCCTTTTTATCTCTCATCAACTCATTTTATGAATTTTGTAGTGACGCCATTAGGCTGTCAAATTTTTGCAAGGGAACTTCTTAACCCAAAATTGATTCTTTGGGATAAACTTATTGAATATGTCGTTCTATGAATATGTGTGAATAACCTCTTATTGTTTTGCACTTAATATCCACTTATATTTAGTGTATTCGTTTGTCACACATAATTATGTAATCGATTTATCTTTAAACCAAGGATACCGTCTTTGTAAGGGACATCATCTCAATCTCCTTTGATTGAGGCATATTTCGTTTTATACACAAATTTATTTTATACGGTGTATAAAACCCTTTGAATTTTACTTTTATAGAAAAGGAATCTTTTTCTAAAAAGCGTTTTACTAAACGATAAAAAGGAATGTTTCTTTTAACGTACGTGGTGACAATGACCTTTTCTGCCGCCGTGAGTATTATTTGATCTTTGCCTTCTTCAACAAGCCGTAATGTTTTTAAAATAAAATAAATACCATATAATCTTTTATGTATTTTGATATTGAAAATGTTTTTAATAATGATTCTATTATGTCAATATATTTAAATGATATATTGTGATTGAAATGTGGGAATGTTATCATTCCTTTATACTGGTTTTATGTGTTATAATTTTATAATGGTACTTGGACATATTACGGGTGGTTACGTGATAAACCATATGACGGGTGGTGCCGTGAATACCAGGACGGGTGGTTATGTTATAACCTTGAATGCCTTGGGTATGGAAGTCGGCCGTATGTCTATTCCATTAAGTATGTATGGAAGTTGGCCGAATGGCTATTCCATTAAGTGATATGTGTGGAAGTTGACCTTATGGTTATTCCACTTAAGTATGTTTATGTCCCAAGTTATCTTATATGTTATGTGATCTTTATATGGGTTTTATGGTAATATTTTGGTTACAGAAGGGTAAGTAATGAACTTTTATTCAGTGAAGAGTTTTTACTACTTCGAAAAGGTAAAAAGTATTACTTTGATAAAGTATACATGGTTTACTTGTTGTTTTGAAAAACTAACAGTTTTCATTCTTTGTGTATCCCTTACTGAGCTTTTTATGCTCATCCCAAGTTTTTGAAATGTTTTTCACAGGACTTAACATGGAATAGGGTCAAGGATGAGATCAAGGGAAAGTCATGCTACCTAAATCATGGAACTAGACATGTTTCATTTTAAGAGTTTTTTATTTTATGGAAATTTAGTAGAAGTGACTACTTTGTAATCTTTTGAGATGTAATAGTTATGTCCTAATTCTCTAAAACTATAAACCTGAAAAGATCCTCAATGTGAATTATTCATTTAATTCAATATTAAGTAAGGTTTAAGGTTGGGGCCTTATAATATGTCTAATGATGATACATAGTGCTGAAAATCAATTATGTATTAAGATATTGTTAAAGGATTCACCAGAACATTAAGGTAAATCTCATATCCTGATCATATATAATTGAATATAATAATCCATGAAGCTTTTCCACTTCCTAAATGTATATCCTGGAAAATTGATCCTAAGAGAAATATTCTCAAATAGTGATGAAGTGTGCTAACTTTGTACGGCGATCGACTACAACCTCTATAACATTATTCCATTTAGATGTTTCTGGGAGTTCAATCAAAAAATACAAGGTGATGTTTTCCCATTTAAATTATATCATGGGTAATGGATGTAACATCCCCTTAGAATTTTTTATCTCAACCTTAACTTTTTAAAATTACATGCATTGAGAAACAAACTTTGTGAAACTCCCGTTCATGTCATCCCACCATAAACATTCTTTTAAATCTATAAATATTTTCATGTTTTCAGGATGAATAGATAATAAAGAACTATGATCTTCCTTTAACAACTCCTTATTTTAATCTAGTATGGATGGAACACATACATAGTTCTTAAATATTATCATTCCATTATGATCAAGGTTAAACATGGGAGAATTTATAACCTTATTTTGTAGTTATACATGTTCCTTCTACCTCATTAATCTTAACTTGGATAGATAGATGAAAATTCAATTTAGAATGATAATATTTATTCCCTTCCTTTATTATTTACATATACGTTCGTTGAAAATCCAAAAACATTGGATCTTTTTTATCCTCATCATAGATATGCTAGCATAATATTTTCAACTCAAATCATTTTACACCTTGTTCGATTTCCCAGGGTGGTAATGTATTGAGAAGTCATAACTCTCACCATATTATCTATCACATATTAAAATCATTCTATATGAATGTATAATTTATTTATTTTTTGATTGGTTTATATATATCAGAATTTTATCCATAAAGATAATACCTACATATCTTTAATGAAAAAATTATCCTAGCTAACTACAAATGATGAGTTGGGAAATTTTTCTCATAAAACTTCAATTTTCACGAGGCATAAGCTATAACCATGTCATTATGCATAAGAACGCATCCCAATCCATTATTGGAAGAATAAATATAGATTAAAAACCCTTCTACACTATAGGGTACTGTAAGAATAGGTGTAGTGATTAATATTCTCTTCAATTCCTTGAAATTTTCCTCACACTCATCTATCCAAAGGAACTTTATCCCTTCCAAGTTAACCTAGTGAGTGGATTAGATAGTCATGAGAAAAGTTCCACAAAACATTGATTATATCCAGAAAAACCAAGAAAACTTTGGATCTTAATCACTATAGTTGATCTAGTATTATGTTTAATAGACTCTGTCTTTGATGGTTCCAAAAAAATACCCTCTCTTGAGATTATATAACCCATAAATGAAACTTTTTGCATCCAAAATTCACACTTTGTAATTTTTTATACAATATCTCTTTTATTATGGTATTCAGTACAATAATTAAGTGATCTTAATTATATTCATTTCCCTTTGAATATATAATAATATCACCTATAAAGACTTCTAAAAACTAATAAATTTAATCTCTAAATATTCTACTCATTTAATCCATGAAGATTGTGGGGGAATTAGTAAGATCTAATGGAATCACAATATATTAATAGTGTCCATAACTTTTATGTAGTTATTTCATGGGTATATCCACCTTCTTTACTATAAATTTATGATAACCAGAATGAAGTTCAATCTTAGAAAAGTATTGATCTGTTGGTATTTGATCAAACAAGTCATCAATACGGGGTAGAGGATACTTGTTCTTGATTTTGATGTTGTTCAACTCACAATAATCAATTAAAAGTTGTATTAATCCATATTTCTTTTTAATAAAGAGAATGTGTGAACCCCAAAATGTCACACTTGGCCATATGAATCCCTTTTTAATATTCTCTTGGAGTTGTTTCTTTAATTCCCACAAATCAACCAGGACTATTCTATAGGGAGTCTTTGAAATAGGTATAGAACTATGTATGAGTTATATTGAGAACATGAATTCACACTTTGGAATAAGGATAGAAAACTCTTCTATAAATTCATCAATGAACTCCCACATAATATTCATATCATTGATGTTGATATTCTCCCAAACCATATGATATAAACACCCCTTTTATATAGGAATAAAGACCCATAAAATGGATGCGATTTCCATCATAAGATCATATTTATCTTCACACTAATAGATTATAATAGGTTGGTTTATAATATAAAATGTTAGTTCCCTTACTCGGAAATTAATGTGGTCTTTATGTTGATAAATCCAATATATTTCTAAAATAACATCAAATTCAACTAGAGGAAGAATGAAAAGATTTATAAGAAGAAAATTTCCACAAACTTTAATCAAAGATGAATAATATACTTGAGATGTGATCATCATTCAATTAAAGGTTTTCCCTTATAATTATACATATAATTGTTTGGGTGGAATCTTTAAACCATTATAAAATTATTTAGATAATAAATAATGGGTATATCTAGAGTAAACTAAGATATTACCAGTTCTA
This sequence comes from Viscum album, assembly GCA_963277665.1. NCBI lineage: Eukaryota > Viridiplantae > Streptophyta > Magnoliopsida > Santalales > Viscaceae > Viscum > Viscum album. Next base: position 697,270,128 of record OY728132.1, read on the forward strand.
AAGTGGATGTTAAGTGTACCTTTCACCGTATTGTTATCACACCCCTTATCAAAAACATTGATGAAATGAGATTTCCCCTTTTCCATTGGATTAAGAAGTTACTGATTTCGATAATCATCATTAAACTTCATATTTGGGAATTAGTTAGCATAGTTCACATACTTCTTATATTCGAAACACTAGAGTGTGGGTGGATAAATCTATAGAGATTTATCTCTATTCGCATCATTAGTTAAATTTTCCCAACACTTCAGTAGTCAATTTAATAATGACCTTCCTTCCCACACATAAAACATTTACTGGTCCCATTATGAAAATTTCCTCCATGTTTCTTCCCACACTTTTATTATAAAGGAAAACTAATCTTCTTTTCTCTATGGTTTTTTGATTTTAATTTTAATTATATATTTCTATTTTGATCAAAACCAAGATATTGATACATAACTCCAACCTTTATATACACCTTGATAGCACATCTAATAATATTTTCATACCTACTGAATTCTCTTATGGCCAAGTACCTTAAAATACTTGGTTTTAATCCACTAAAGAAATGATCAAACTTGATTTCAATTTGGATGATAATACTATAAGCACACCCCACAAGTCTTATAAAATTTTCTTTATAGATACCAATGGATTTATCATCCTTTTCCTCTATATTTAGTAACTTATTCTCTATCTTTATATGAAGAATATTATGAAATTACTTATTGAAAAATATGTTCTTGAACTCATCCCAATTCATGGAGTCAATTTCATTATATTGCCTCATATTCTTAAAAATATCCCACCATTGATCCACTTCACCTTTGAAATGGTAGACAAAAAAAAGAATTTCTCATGATCTAAACATCGAATAATGGAAGATATATTTTCATTGGTAATGATCCATTACTCAGGAACTAGTGAATCAAAAAACCAAGGTGGATGTTGCCTCATGAAAAAAGAAATATAATATTGTTCCCTCCTTTTCTCATTTTGAAGTTTAGAATTACTCATATATTGAGAAATTTTTTTGATCATAGAAACATTATTTTTCATTACATATCCAATAAAATTCATTTGGTTAGAAGGATAATCATTTCATTTTCCATCACATTCATTATTAACATTGTTTTTACAGGTTCCAGCCATCGACTAAAACCAAAAATCATAGTGTGAGAAACACTAATCATAGTGGGAAACCACATATCTATGAAAAATCATTTAGGATATCTAAATCAAGATAATTTATTTTAAATCTTTGAAATATTTGATTTAACATAGGTTATCCATGATCATAATCTATTCAAATATTTCATGATGGTTCATAAAGAAAATGTGAATTAACCAAAGAATATCCTTTGGAAATGTCTGTTGGGACCAAGTTGTATGGAAAAGGAAGTAATAAGTGTTCTATTTTTAGGTATTGTATTTGTTTTCAAGGATATTTAAGTATAAAGAAAATCAATTAACTTTGTATAAGTTGTTGATGGAAGACATGGAAGTTACAATACTTTCCATGGTAAATCTAACGATGCTTTTCTAGTCTATATTTCAAAAAGATAATAAGTAATTTGGAGAACTTGTGATGCAAGGTTTATGATGGAAAGGGGGAGAAAATATATTTTCAATCAGTACGGTTAGTTTTTTAGAAGAACATTTTGCAAATACATGGAGAATGTGACGGTGTTCCCTGCGACTACGACAAGCTTCACGAATGGAAGAAAAAAGGAGCATTGTAGTTGAGAATTGCAGTGGTGAAGTTGAAGAGAACTACAGAGGAATAATGGAAGAAGTAGAAGCATGGTGGTGAAAAGGGTTTGACATAATGATCCATGATTATGATAAGCATTTCGATCTGAAAAATATCCATGATTTATCACGAAATAGAAAGAATTTCGACTGAAATTTTGGAGATCTATAATTTGGTGATGACATGGTGATGAGGTGGACGGAAGGTTCTAGAGTTAGTGGAAAATTTCTATATATAGGCCCCTACCCCCTTAATAAGAGTACATAGACTCAAAAATATTTTTTTGAACTCTAGGATTGTAAATAATGTTCACAAAGGTAGTCAGATCTGCGAAGGTAGTGAGCTCTGTGAAGGTGGTAAGCTCTATGAAGGGAAGGAACATCATGGAGGACCATTGAGATTTGTAAAAGAAGTTAAATCCACAAAGACCAACTTGAGCTCTGTGAAATAGTGATCTTTGTAAACTAGTGAGATTTGTGAACTAGAGTGCTCTGTGAAGTTGGGATCTTCACGAAGGAGCTATGAGAGTTGAAAATTTGAGTACCTAATTTAAGTTGGAAGTGCTTTATAATTACATCAATATATTACTGAGGTATAGGACTAAGTATCATTAAGAATTCTAGAAATTTCCTATCAGCTTTTTTGCAGGAAAGAGAGGAACTATTTTGAGAGATCAGATTTGTGGAAGTTCACTAACAAGCACATAAACTTTGTACTTCTCTATTTGTGCTAAGAGGGCGCACACATGTTTGAGGAATATTTTCCGAGTGCTACATGAGTGTAAGAGAATATCCTACTCATTTTATTCCACATCACAGTATTTTTTTCTAGTGGATTGTGTGGTACTATATTGTTTCTGTACTATACCAAGGACGTAACTACTCTTATTGAGTAGTTGTTGATGCTCCTTTCCTTCAAAGAGTCTAACGACTGAAAAAGGGGAATACCTTTGCATAAAGAGATTAATCCTTTAAAGAAACATCAAAAATTGACAAAGGAATGAACAAGGATTTGTTTAAGAATGGGCCACACAAGTTTCATCATGGTCGCGCAAGTGTACTTGCACGCCACATATTGGCCACGCAAGTGACTTGCATGCCCTATTTGATTTTCACCCAAGGTCTTTAGTAGCCTATAAATACCCCTTGTGGTCCCCCCATTTCAGGGACGAAAAATCCCAAAAGTCAGATTTAAGGTTTTGGCGCCCTAGTCTCAGCTTGAAGTCTTCCGAACACTTCTAAGGTAATTTCATACCTATAATGGAAGACCTAAAGAGGGGAAACAAGGACTAAGTGTTGAAATTTATCAACACTTGCGGGCCTAAGGGTCTAACCCTTAAGGGAAACGGCCACACTTGCGTGCCACCTTATCCCTTCAACAGAACTTGCGCGCCACCCTTTTGGAAGCCTTTAGGGATAATACTAAAGGCTTGAGCCAAGTCTCACCCAACTATTACCATATCAGTTAACCATTTCCCAAGTACACCCATGTCGCGCAAGTACTTGCACGACCAGGACTTGGGCGCCCAAACAGGACTTGCGTGCCTGCCTCTTTTTGGGTGCCCCTCCATCCTATTCAACTATTTTCTTCAAATCCACATTTCCTCTTCATGATTAAGCCTTAAAAACCCTCTTCAAATACATTTATGTCATGGTTCCTTTGTTGGATTCCTTATCTAAAAGGAATTATGTGGAACATCTCTCAAAACCTCATGATTAATATAACTTCATGTCACTAAGGTTAGAGATTTCATTCATTCAACCGCATCCCTTAATATGAGAGAATCTTTGATCTCGACATCATTCTCAGGAGTAAGCACCAAGCCCCCTTTAAATTTGGGCCTCCTTCTCAGTAATAAGCCCCAATAATAATTTCCTTTAACTCTGGGCCTCCTTCTCAGGAGTAAGTCCCAAGTTATAAGTCCCTTTAACTTTGGGACTCCTTCTTAGGAATAAACCCAATCATAAAGTCCCCCCTAATTTTATCATCCTCCTCATGAGTAAGCCCTATGTTAGAGTATCCAAATCTCCATAAATCACAAATACCTTTATGAACCTTGTTCCTAGGTTTCTTTCTAGAAGTAAATCCTAGTCTCCATCTACTTGGGCAGTCACACATACATATGCCCCATATCATTCCTTGTGACCATATCTTTCATGGAACAAATTTTCAGGTTTACTAATACCTCTTGTTTCTCACACCGAGCATGAATGACATGAACTTATAGTGTAAAAGTAACCATGAAACATCTCTTTGGGCCATTAATCATACATAAGCCCCACACTTCTTAATCGAACTACGTGGACTTTGATCTCTGCCTTAAAAGTAGATTACGTAGGAAGCCTTTCTAAGGTTCAAGCCCATCACCCATTAATTCTCATCTGTCCCATATGACATTAAACTATATCTTAATTCCTGAACTACGTGGGTTTTAATTCTTTTTTCTATTAAGGATACATAGGTAGCCCATCTGTGGGTAAGATCCCAAGTCTAAAATAATTCATGTCCTTCTGAATGACAATAAACTTCAAGTGCCCCATTGAGTGGCTTTAAAACTAGTATGGTCATCATAATGACCAAGAGATTTCTGTATAATGTATTGAAGGATACCATTGACTAAGAATCTCCAATACATACGGACGATTCTGTATCAATGAAGAACCTCAAATACATATAAAAGATTCTCTAAATCTCATACATATCAATCATTGATTTCCAAATCTAAAGGAAAACTCATTTTCATGCATGGTAAATTAATAAGGATTCACGAACATAAATTAAATCTATAAGAGAGTCCTGGAGTAGACAATAATTCCCCCCAAAAAGGTGTGATGAGTCCGACCTCCCATCCTCTCGACCAATGAAAATTCTTAAGCCTCATCAGTCCATAACTAATGAGCACCTACCTTTCGAAAGTAGGTCTAAATGGATATAAAGTCATTGGATGTTTCTAGTTCTATGAATAAACCCGTTAGAAACCGATTGGAAAAGTTTGAACCTTAAACAAACGAGGTCATCCCCATTTCGAGGAATAAACAAAAATGGTAAACCCGACGTGAATCCTTAACCAAGTTAAATGATGTTTTACTTATTTGTTAGGCCCCTATTTAATTCAATATGAGGGCCAACAAAGCAATCAATAATATATGTGCTCATCCAAAATATGTAGTGGCCAAACTTATCTTGATTATATCTGTTATATCAAAAGGCACTCTTTTCCAAGATCTCTCTGCGTTACATAAATAGCTTTTCTAAAGTTCACACCTGTGAATGCCTATGCTGCTACTCCTGTTGAATCCTCATACGCTCTGAGGACGAAATCACCCACTCAGCGTCTGCAACACTGGGTCTCAAATGAACTGGCTAAGGAATACAGTCAACACGATACCATTCTGAATCTGGAGGCTACTCAAAAAGCCCTCCAAGTTAACAATTCACCCTGGTTGTCTGGACAACGACAACCAATGATCAAGAAGCAGGAAGTGGTAACCCCTGTCTCCAACCGTTTTGGGTCATTATCCCTAGAAATCAACAACTAGTCCCTCCCATATTACAGAGAGGTAAATAAAGAGGTCACTCGAGGCCTCAGTTCAAGAAGACAAGAGTCCATCCTGAGGTCTCCCATCAATAATCACCGCCAGACTCATGCGACAGTATGCCCTCAACAGGATGAGGGTATTGCTTTTATAGGTTCGGCTCAGGTCCCTCAGACCGAAGTCCATAAGACGAACCGCCAGAGGCAAAATCTGGTAAACAAGGATCAGGTTCTTACATCTTCCCCCTCGGGAGAAGTACATTAATCCAACTTGATGGAAAGCAACGAGCGGGCACATACACCCATCCGTTCTAATTCCGCTGTCCAGCAGACTCGTCTGGCTGCAACCCACCAATCCTACCAGAAAATTCTGGTGGAGTAATATAGGAAATCATATACACCTATTTATAACTCATCATCTAGTCAGTAGGTTCGTCTGACTACAACCAAAGAAGCTCTCCAATCTAATATGGTGTCAACTGATAAGTAGGCAAGTATACCTGTTTACAATCAAAAATTCTGTCAATAGTCTCATCTACCAGTATTGAAGTAAAATCGTCAACCATACTTGACGAAGAATAAATAGCAGGCATATACACCTGCCAATGTTCATCAAGCCCGCCAACTATCTCGTTTGGCAGCACCCGGAGAAGTTATTCGGAAAGTTCTGACGACAAATTTGGAGCAGACTCAACTCTCTGTCCCCATGAATAAGTACTATCAGAATCCAATGACAGCAAAAGGAGGATATGAGCAGGCACATACACCTACTCCAGGAACGTAATGGACGTATATTTCTGTTCCGGCAGCTGAAGTCACCAAACACATTCTGACAATGTTGAAGGCGCAGAACCAAATCCCTGCCCATATTCTGGATTCCTATCAGAATATTATAACAACTTCAGTAGCATCACTGGGGAAGAAACATGAATCTATCCCTATTAGTGGAGTGACTCATTAATATGTCACTTCGGAGCAGATACGCACCTCTGTTCTAGTCCAGGAGGGTCATGGGGCATACTCCCCCATGTCATGCGGACAATCAAGTCAAGCACATACACCTGATTTGAAGGGAGATAATTAGCCTAACCTGACTATTTATCCTGATCATGCACATACACCTAACTATAATAACCACTTTTGTCAACAAGTGGTTCCCAAAATGAGTAAGAAGGAATCTAAGAAAAATACCTATTTAGCACAATCAAGAAATCAAGAGCCAATTTTTAATAAGGCCTTACTCGATGCTGGAGTTCCTGATGCACTCAGAAAATTATCTATTGCATCTCAAGATTCTACTCTCTCATTTCCCAATAGTGGGAACAATAATTCCGAAGGTCTTCATCAGACACTTCCTCATGAAGGATTTCTTCATGACAGTTTGGTCGATGAGTCCGACCTCCCATCCTCTCAACCAATGTAAATTCTTAAGCCTCATCAGTCCACAAATAATGAGCACTTACCTTTGGAAAGTAGGTCCAAATGGATATAGAATCATTGGATGTTTCTGATTCTATGAATGAACCCATTAGAAACCGATTGGAAAAGTTTTAACCTTAAACAAACGAGGTCATCCCCATTTCCCGGAAGAAACAAAAATGTTGAACCCAATGTGAATCCTTAACCAAGTTAAATGATGTTTTACTTATTTGTTAGGCCCCTATTTAATTCAATATGAGGGCCAAGAAAGCAATCAATAGTATATGTGCTCATCCAAAAGATGTAGTGGCCAAACTTATCTTTATTATGTCTGTTATATCAAAAAGTCACTCTTTTCCAAGATCTCTCTGCGTTACAGAAATGATTTCTCTAAAGTTCACACCTGTGAATGCCTCAACTGCTACTCCTGCTGGATCCTCATCCGCTCTGAGGATGACATCACCCACTCAGTGTTTACAACACTGGATCTCAAATGCACTGGTTAAGGAATACCATAAACACGGTACCATTCTGACTCTGGAGGCCGCTCAACAAGCCCTCCAAGTTAAAAATTCACCCTGGTTGTCCGGACAGCGATGACCAACGATCAAGAAGCACGCAGTTCTAACCACCGTCTCCAACCGTTTTGGGTTGTTATCCCCAGAATGAAACAACTAGTACCTCCCATATTACAGGGAGGTAAATGAAAAGGTCACTCAAGGACTCGGTTCAAGAAGAAAAGAGTCCTTCCCGAGGGATCCAATCAACAATCGCCGCCAAAATCGTGCAACAGTGCACCCTCAACATGATGAGGGTATCGCATTTAGAGGTTCGGCTCAGGTCCCTCAGACTCGAGTCCAAAAGACGAACTGCCAGAGGAAAAATTTGATTAACAAGGAGCAGGTTCTTACATCTGTCCCCTCTGGAGAAGTCCATCAAGCCAACTTGATGGCAAGCAACGAGCGGGCAGATACACCCGTACGTTCTAATTCCGCTGTCCAACAGACTCGTCTGTCAGAAACCCACCAATCCCGCTAGGAAAGTCTGGTGGAGTATTATAGGCAGGAATATACACCTATTTATAACTCATCAGCTAGTCAGCAGGTTCTTCTGACTACAAACAAAGAAGCTCACCAATCTAATATGGTGGCAACTGATAAGCAGGCACATATACCTATTTACAATCAACAATTCTGTCAGCAGTCTCGTCTGCCAGTATTGAAGGAAAATCATCAAACATACTTTATGAAGAATACACAGTAGGCACATAAACCTGCCATTGTTCATCAATCCTGCCAACAATCTCATTTGGTAGCACCAGGAGAAGTCAGTCAGCAAGCTCTGGTGACAAATTTGGAGCAGACTCAACTCTCTTCCCCCATGAATAAGTACTGTCAGAATCCACTAACAGGAAAAGGAGGACAAGAGCAGGAACATACACCTACTCTTGAGACAGAATGGACGTATATTCCCATTCTGACAGCTGAAGTCACCAAGCACATTCTGACAATGGTGAAGGAGAAAAAGCAAATCCCTACCCATATTCTGGATGCCTGCCAGAATATTATAAAAACTTCAGCATCATCACAGGGGAAGAAACATGAATCTATCCCTATTAGTGGAGTGAATCATCAATATGTCACTCTAGAGCAGATACGCACCTCTGTTCCAGTCCAGAAGGGTCATGGGGCATACTCCCCCATGTCATGAGGACAATCAAGTCATGCACATAAACCCAATTTGAAGGGAGATAATCAGCCTAACCTAACTATTTCTCCTGAGAAGGCACATACACCATCTCATAATAACCACTTTTTTCAACAAGTGGTTCCCAAAATGAGTAAGAAGACGTTTAAGAAAAACACCCGTTCAACACAGTCAAGAAATCAAGAGCCAATTTTTAATAAGGCCTTGTTCGATGATGGAGTTCTTGATGCACTCAGACAATTATTTGTTGCATCACAAGATTCTACTCTCTCATTTCCCAATAGTGGAAACAATAATTACGAAGGTCTTCATCAGAAACTTCCTCATGAAGGATTTCTTCATGACAGTTCGGTCGATCTCGAAGTATCATCTTCAGATAAGATCCACGATAACCCTCTGTGTGGCCAGAATATCAAGGAGCAAAAGGTTCCATATTTTGCTGTAACCCACCATGGTGGTCCTCCCCATGATGTTGAATTTAACTGTAAAAGTCCTCTCCATAGTAGTAATTCAAATTTCCTAGAAAATTCTTCAAAGGACAATGCAGTAATGAGAAATCCCTCTTATCTTGAGGCAATTGCAAATGTGAAGCCAGTCATGTCTAATTCTTTACTGCTAGTAGGTGAAATACTCTCTCAATCAGAAGATAGCCTGGGATGTAGGTCATTCTCCGAACCACTGCTAAGTCATGCATCTTCTAATTTGATAAATGAATCTATACCAATATTGTTCAATCTGATGAAACAACAAAGAAGCACCAGCTCTGGTATAATTAGGTAGAAGAATCTTCATCGAATGATAAGGAGGGAGTACTGAATATGAGAAAACAACTGGAAAAAGGTGAAGTACCAGTCATGTTTTGGCCTTTGGCTGACTCTCAGTACGATATTCCAGAAATTTTGACGGAATATTGTATTCATGATATTCATCTCAACATGTGGAAAACTCTTTGTCAATTAAAGAAGAAAATATTATCTTATGATGAATATGAAAATCATGTCAAGATAATAGAAGGGTTGCAATGCCAAATTGACTTGGCCTCTCTCTCAGTTTCTTGATATCCAAAGGTTGAAAAGCAGCAGAGAGCCCCTCAACGTTCATGCCTTAGCACACTAAAAAGATTGCGCCAGTTAATTTCCAATGCCCCGTCTGATATTCATATCAGGGGATGGGGTGTTCATGGAGCACTGCATTTCACTTTTCTCTCCAGTCAACAAAGCCCATCAAAAGTGGTCTCATGCAATGTTATTTCCTATGGCCAGACACATCCAACTAGTTTTGTGTTTAATAAGATGCTTGCTTAGGAACAAGCCTCAACTAGTTCTTCTCAAATTCAGGCATACAAAGAAAAAGTTGTCGAATTACTCTTGCATTTGAAAATGAGAATATCGAATAGGCTTCTCATTTAAAGCGTGCACATCATCAAGTGGCAGAAGTGTCAGAAATCATCTAGTGGTCATGTGAGCCAGGTGATTTGAGTGGATGTAGGTTGATGCATCTGACTAATTTCCAGACTAAAGTCCACAAAATCAAGAGATCTTTTAAGAAAGTCTCAGATGTAGCAGCTCAAGAGCCACCCCAGCTTTCTAGATTGGGGACTCTTTTAACCCAACCCTCGGAATCAGCAAATAAGATTCGAGGAGTTTAGTAGGAACAACCCCAGTCCACCAGACTGTGGACTTTTTCAAATCCTCAATCTCTTCCTCAGTGAAAGTCAGTCTTCTCTCGATTAGGGAAGAAGCCGCAAGAGGAACGTAGAGATGAATTATCAGGAGATTCCCTCCAAATTACGGTTCATCAGGAAGTTCCTGGGGGGTCAACTCAACAAAAGGCAATGTCTCATCAAGTACATGGAAGAAGGCAGTATCGTAGAAATGCCAATAGAAGGTAAGCAATGCATTATGCATCAATAAATGTCATCAATGCTATTGTTGCTGATCCTCCAGAACATGAGGCTCACTCAGGGGAATCAGATGAGGAAGTTCCTACTCAAGAGGTTGTACACACAGACATAAATGAAGAAGGTGTGCGTATACAAAATCAATGGCTCACCCAGAATCTTGGTATTCCTTCAAATAACCAACTCCTCCCTCTCTGAAAGGCATCCAACAAGGGGAAATAAAAAAAGTTAGGTTTTGTCCCACCCTACCTATGGAGAAGGCCAATCACTCTCATTAGAGGAAAGTTTCTCACAACAAGAGGCAAAAATGAAGGAGTTAAGGAGGTTGAATGCAGAACTGATTCAAGGTAGTCTTCCTCCTAAGCGTGCTGGAGTTAGTCAGTCAAGGGAATTTTTTGTAGAAACTGGGATGGATCAAGAATATCCTCCTTTACTAGTACACCCTCACAAGTCCAATCCTATGGGTTATACACAATAAAAACTGGAAATAATACCATCAGTGGCAGTCCCGGTCGCCACACCCATCCAAACTCCAGTTCTTGCACCTGCATAGGTCCAAGCCCAACTCGATGTTTCTCAAAAAATAATGACTACCATTGAGTCATTAACAGCTCAATTGGAATCTATGGAAGGAAAGCGTGCACCAGTTCAACCGGAGAAGAGAGCTTACCCTGAATGGGTAGATACAATTCCTCCCCCATCAAAATTTTCAAGTACCACATTCCCAATTTTTAATGGTTCGGGAGATCCAGAAAAACACTTAATGCATTCTGTTTCTCGTTGTGATCCCATGATGGGAACTCCTCAACAATAAGAAGAAATTAAGCTTAGTTGTTTTGTACAGTCATTACAAGGACCTGCTTTTGTCTGGTATACAAGCTTGAAATCCTGGTCAATTACTGGGTGGGAAGATCTCCGTCAACAATTCCTTCTTCAATTCATCTCAACGTTGCCAAAGACAACAGTTTTTGATCTTACAAATTATAAGAAAAGGAGAATGAAAGAGTTTCAGATTTTATTTCTCACCGGAAGGGATTAACATATTCCTTAAGCATAGAACTCCCTCAATAAGAATTGTTGCCAATCTATGTGGAAAATTTGCGTGATGAATTACGCACACCATTGATCCCTGTGAAATACATAAGAGGGTTTCAAGACCTTACTTCAATTGCTCAGAATATTAAAGACTCTCTTATATAGACTAAGGCTAAAACTCATGTAATTCCACCAGTTCCTGGAAGGAGAATGGTTAAATTAGAGACTGCTATAGTTACGCTTAAACAAGCACCAGTTTCTGCTTCTGCTTCAAAATCTTCATCATATCGAAGGGTTCCACCTCTTGAGCATCAACAATAGAGATCTTTTCGTCAAGATGATTAAAGAGATCAAGGATGGAAAAAATTTGAGGAGTTAAAGAAAAAAGTCTATTCTTTTCGAAATGAAAAAGTTCTTGGTTACTTTATTTTAGCTCTGGAATATAATTTGGTTCAGTTGCCAAGGCCTAAAAGGCTGAACAAGGAAGGAGATGAAGACCTTACCAACTATTACCCATTTCATCAGATGTTGGGGAATCCCATTCAGGAGTGTTTTATCTTCAAAGACCTCCTACAAAAGATGGTGGATTCGGGACAGGTAAAACTAAAGGGGTCTTCAGCCCAGGTAACATGTGTTACTGCTACAGATCCATAGGAAGAAGGAAAGTGGAAAGAAGTCAAAAGAAAAAATGTGCATAAATACAATGATTGGATGGTCAAAAAAATGATCAAATGAACTCATGCCATTTTACGAACGTGATTAAAGAAACCAATTGTGTCTTCTGCTATGAATGCCACATCAAATCCCTATTCATCAGAGGAAAAATACTCAAAGAAGCGCCATAATTCAAAGAAAGAAGAGGAGTCAGATGAAGATGGGCTCGTGTAAAATCCCAAGTTGTCTTTGACTCTAGAAGATTTTATGCCATCTACCTCAAAAGTACGGGCACCACCCCACAAAACGGCACAACCTAAACTAGATAATCAGGTAGAGTCTTTGTCAGATGAAGAGTTGATCTTTGGTTCTGTTAATATGATTCATTTAACAGATCCTTATGTCAGTCGCAATTTTGATCTCGATGAGCCTGAGTTCCCTATGTCAAGCAGAGGAATTAGAGGGAGTTACAGAGGTCTAGTATACAGAGGAAGACATGGATATCCCAGAAGCCACTATTTTAATCCTACCCTTGCTAGAACTATATATGCGGATGAAAATTGTGGAAAATCCCTTTAGCAGGCTCAACAAGAACAAGAAAGTTCTTCCATGCATGGAAGATTCAGTCCTGGTACAATTATTTTGGAGGATCGATTATAGGTTACACATTCTTCCTCTCAACAAACAAATAGACCTAATCAGTCTAATCTGTCAAAGCCAGGAGTATTTACAACTCCTACCCTGATACAAGATGCATCTACTTCCAATGTATCAACTTTTAAGGAACCTGCGAAACCACATGTTACTTTTGGGAAACATAGACCTTTGGACCAAAAGTATGATGTCTTGAAACATTTGGCCCAAATACCGGCCAAGTTATCAATTCTGGATGCCTTGAACCTACCAAAGGATCTTCAGGGGAAACTCATTGAGACTTTGTCAAGTCCTCAAGAATTTAAAACTGAAATTGCTGTGTCTGAAGTCTACCATGTAGAGAATGGTCCTACAGAATGCCATGCAGTGATATCTTTTATAGATGAAGATGAAGATGATGTTGTACATGGACATATCAGACCTTTGTATTTATCTGGAAAGGTCAATGATGTAGATATCCGATGGTCTTTCATTGATAATGGCTCAGGATTCAACCTCATCCCTATTCGCACACTTCATCGATTGGGCCTCACTGAATTTGATTTATCTCTTTATACTTTGATGTTGCAAGGATATGATAAAAATGAACAAGAACCTCTGGGCGAGATCACACTCAGAACTCAGTTTGAAGACCTTATATCCAATTCAGATTTCATGTTTGTTCGTGATGAAACATCCTTCAACATTCTTCTTGGAAGACCTTGGCTACATCAACATGCGACCATACCTTCATCATACCATCAGTGTCTCAAATATTGTTTCAATGGTCAAATTGGGACATTGTATGGTGATAAAGCCCCATTTAAAACATGTGAATCTCAATACATTGAGGTAGAATTCTATCACATGGAAGGGAAGGAAAAATCCACGATAAAGGAGGTCACCAAAATTAATGCTCCATATGGTTTGGAAAAGATTCCAGTAAACCCATTCATACATGTGAGTACAGATTATGTGTTGCCTATTTGTTGAATTGACAGGATAAACCCAAATCTAAATACTCTTATGGAAACTTCCATAATCTTAATTACGGAAACCAAGCCAGATAGCATGGGAGACGTTGGTGATTCACCAAGAAATATTGAAATCTCAAATGGAGATGTCTTCATTTCATCTGCTGAAATTCATAAATTCTATACTTCATCATCCAGTCCAGAAGAAGTTATAGAAATGTCAGAGGTGAATAATGATTTCGACTCTCAATCCATCATCTCTTCTTTATTACCCAATGAAGACCCTTCATCATCAATAGGGTCAGAAATGGTTGCCTCTTCTTCAATATGTTCAAATTTAAACATCTCTACTGATCATAGAAATTCTACTTCATCATCTACTATGCAAGTAGAAATAGATGAAATAACACATACTGAAGAAGAAGAGGAAGATCTCAGGGATTCTCCTCCATCATTTAAAGTGGGTATCTCTAACACTGTGGATGAACTCAGAGAAATAAATTTGGGTACAAAATAAAATCCACACCCTACTTTAATTAGTATAGCCATGAATCTTGAAGAGAAAGAAATGTATACATCCTTTTTAAAGAAAAATCGAGATGTATTTGCTTGGAACTATACAGAAATGACAGGTCTTGATCCTGATGTTTCCACTCATCATTTGGGTTTTCCAGAAGAACATCGAGGATTCAAGCAGGCAGCAAGAAGAACACACCCAACTTATGCTTCCAAAATTGAAGTTGAAGTGGATAAGCTTATCAAGGATAACTTCATTAGAGAAGTTCAATATCCCAAATGGCTGGCTAATATTGTCCCTGTAAAAAAGAAGAATGGACAAATTATAGTTTTCATTGATTTCTGAGATCTTAATCGGCATTGTCCCAAGGATGATTTTCCAGTTCCGATCACAGAACTCTTAATTGATGCAACAGTTGGCTATGAAGCACTTTCCTTCATGGATGGATATTCTGGGTATAATCAAATCTGAATAGCTCTAGAATATGAATAATCTATAGCCTTTAGATCCCCTCAGGGTGTGTTTTTCTATCGGGTAATGACCTTTGGATTGAAGAATGTAGGAGCAACATATCAATGTGCCATGCACCGTATCTTCAAACCCTTTTTAGGGAAATTTGTTGAATGTTATGTGGATGATTTGGTGGTTAAATCCAAAAAATGTTCTAACCACTTGGCTTATTTGGAAATCATATTCCACAAACTTCAACAACACAATTTGAAGATGAACCCCTTGAAATGCGCTTTCAGGGTAACCTCAGGAAAATTTCTCGGCTTTGTTGTATGCCATCGTGGTATCGAAGTTGATTCAGAGAATAAAAAATCAATCCTTGGTATGTCACCTCCTAGAAATTTGAAAGAATTAAGAGGACTTCAAGGACACTTGGCCTATATTCGGAGTTTCATTGCCAATTTAGCAGGCAACTATTTACCCTTCACCAAATTAATGAAGAAGGGAGTCACCTACCAATGGAACAAAGATTTCCAAGAGGCATTTTATATCCTTAAGAAATATCTCTTGAGTCCACCAGTATTAATGGAACTTGTTGAAGGAAGACCACTTATCCTCTATGTAACAGCTTTAGAGCGGTCATTGGGTGCCTTCCTTGCCCAAAAGAATGATGCTGGGAATGAAAATAGCCTTTACTATCTTAGTCAGACAATGCTTGAAGCAGACAACCGATATTAAAGTATTGAAAAGTGCTGCCTAGCATTAATATTTGTAGTTCAAAAATTGAGACACTACCTGAAACATCATGTGGTCCACTTGGTATCTCGCAATAACCCGCTCAAATTCATCCTTAGTCATCCAATGCTTACAGGACGTCTGGCAAGGTGGGCAGTTATTTTGCAGTAATTTGATATACAATACGTATCTCAAAAGGCAATAAAGGGCCAAGCTCTGGCTGATTTCCTTGCTAAACACCCTTCAGTAGAAGATACATCTTTAGATATTGAACTACCTAATGAGGAAGTCTTCTCTATTCAAGATAATCTTAAAACGTGGGAAATGTACTTTGATGGTGATTCTAGAAGTCCAATGGGGAAGAAGATGAAGATTATAAATTCAACAAAGTTGGGTTAGGTATTGTTCTTATTTCCCCAGAAAAGGTAGTACTACCCTATTTCTTTTTATTTTTTAGAGGTGGTACAAATAATTAAGTTGAATATCAAGCTCTAATCACAAGCTTGGAATTAGAACTTCAGGCACAAGTGAATCACTTAAAGGTGAAAGGTGATTCAGACCTGATAATCAAACAAGTCAATGGGGATTATGCCATCAGAAAAGGAGATTTAATCCCTTTGTATGATTATGTCAGAGAGTTAATGGCAGAATTTCCTTCGGAACTAGCATTTTCTTATGTCCTGTGATCACAAAATTCTCAAGCTGATGCTCTGGCTAATGTAGCGACAACACTGGAAGATCCAAACCGGGATGAGACAATCATCAGTATTTCCCACCTTCGTGTAGTTTCACCTTTTGTTCAAATCAGAATAGAGAAAATCAATGAAATCAGTCCCATTCCTGAACCATATGGTCATACTATGGGATGGATGACACCTATCAGGTAATACCTTCAAAATGGAACACTCCCACATAATAGAGTCGGGAAAGAACAAGTCTGGTGACGTGTGGTCAATTTTACTCTTTATGATAGCCCAGATCACCAAAAAATTCTCTACAAATGAGGTTTTGATGGAATTATCTTCAAATGTATTGATGGTGAAGAGACAATGGCTGTCATAAAAGAAGTACATACAAGAGTCTGTGGTGCACACCAGTCAGGACATAGATTATCTGATCAAGTTCGAAGATTGGGATACTTCTAGCCTTCAGTGATACAAGATTGTGTTGATTTCACTAAGAAGTTTCATTCTTGTCAAGTACATGCCAATTTCATTCATCAGCCCCCAGATTTGCTTCATATAGCTAAATAGTCATGGCCATTTGCCATGTGGGGAATGGATGTAGTGGGACCTTACCCTTCAGCTACATCCAATCAATTTAAGTATATTCTTACTGCTACTGAATTCTTTCCCAAATGGGCAGAGGCAATACCTCTCAAAGAAGTTAGTTCTAAAACCATTGTTAGCTTCATCAAGTCTAACATCATTACTAGATTTTGTGTCCCTCATACCATATTGACGGACAATGGCACCAAAATTCTGTTCATCCGAGGTAAGGAATTTGTATCAAGAATACAACATCAAATCCAATCATTCATCTCGGTATCATACAACGACCAATGGCCAAATAGAGACCTTCAATAAGACTCTTTCAAACATACTGCAAAAGATGGTAGATAGAGATAAGAAATCATGGCCTGATAAACTTTTTCATACTTTATGGGCTTATCGAACCACCACCCGCACTGCTATGCAGTCAACTCCATATTCATTGGTATATGGAACAGAAGAAGTATTTCCCATTGAGGTTCAATTTCCTTCAGTTAGAGTAGCCATTTGTGATTATTAATCTACAGATGAACAATCTCAAAAGCGATTGGATGAATTGGAATGATTAGATGAAAAAATATTGTGCACCCTGCACCATTTGGAAGTCTATCAGAATCGAATAGCACGGGCTTTCAACAAAAAAGTTCGTCTTCATTCATTCATTCAAGGAGAATTGGTATTGGTCCTCAGAACTCCAATAATACCAGGAAATAATCCTCCAAAGCATGATCCAAAGTGGGAAGGACCTTACTTAGTACATAAGGTCTACTCTAATGGAGCTTATTCTTTAATATCAATGGATGAAGAACTCATTACAGCTCCAACAAATGCTAGATTCTTGAAAAAGTATTTTGTATGAATACTAACGTCCTGCAAGATGTTAAACTGCATCACCATAATACGTCCTAGCTACATGATGCTAAACTGTGCATCACTGGTCCATGTATATGACCTTAAACTATTTTAGTCCTCGCTGCAAGACTTTAAACTGCATAGTCCCCATAATACGTCCTACATGACATAAAATTGTATTGTCCTACATGACATTAAACTATTCACATGTTCGTCCTATATGACATAAAACTGAAAAATTCCCTTAATACATTCTACATGACGTTAAACTGTATTTTGCGTCAATTTTCCTTACTGCATGATATTAAACTGCATAGTCCCATCTCTTTAGTCCTTACCACAAGACTTTAAACTGCATGATCACCCTGGCATCCAACATGACGTTAAACTGTGTTACCTTTGTTTTCCTACCTGTCGTTAAACTGTGAAAATTGTCCTATCTACATGATTCTAAATTGTGTATCACTTGTCCTCTTTCATCCTTACTGCATGACATTAAACTGCACAGTCCCCTCTTACGTCCAGCAAGACGTTAAACTGTATAACCATTGTCTTAGCTATACAACATTAAACTGTGTACCTCTTTCATCCAACATGATGTTAAACTATGAAAAATTCCCTAATACATCTTAGCTACATGACGCTAAACTGTACATCACCCTCTTTTTTCCTTACTGCATGACATTAAACTACATAGTCCCCCTAAGTCCTTACAGCATGACATTAAACTACATAGTCCCTTCTTTGTCCAACATGACGTTAAACTGTGAATCGTTAGGGTTGTTTCTACCTCTTATTTATCACACCGAATATGACTCACATGAGCTTAGAGTAAACTTCAACCATAACACCCTCTTTGGATGCTAAATCAAGCGTAAGTCCCAACACCATCTTCAGGTTGTCCTCAAGTATAACTTGATCACTAATTCATTCTTAATCTAACTACACAGACTTTGATCCTCACCTTCTAGGCTGGGTACGTAGGAAACCACACGAGGTTCAAGCCCAAAACCAACCTCTTCACATCGGTTCATCTCCATCTCATATGATGTTGATCAGCAAAGCAGCCCCCAGAACCAATATTTTTTACATTGGTTCACCATCATCCTTGCTATATGATGTTAAAAAATTCTCACTTTTGTCCTATATGACAATAAACTACAATATTATCTGATACCCTCACCTGAGAGGGAATCATTATTTACATTGATCTCTTATCATGTTATATTCCAAAGACTATGTGCATACATGGAAATTCCTGAACCTTAATCTTGGGTCAAACCATCATTGCAATAAAATCCCTTTTTCACCCTTCACTTATACGAACCAAATATGTACAAACTCTATTTTAAGAACTACATATGGATTGATTCCCATCCTTATGGGATACGTAGGAATGTTCGAGCATCCCTCTAATCTAGCCCCAAGTCTTTGGTCCTAACCCCAAATTCCAATTTCAGTCCCTTGGCTGAAAAGTTCCCCTGTGAAAACATGAATGTGGTATGAAAACCCTGGTCTTCATTCACATTAGGTTTATAAAACACACAATGTGTATTCCTTATTATGGTCCGAACTCTATGACCTTAAACTAAGATCTTTTACACTCTCATCTCACATGACGTTAAACAATATTTCAAGAACTACGTATGGCTTGATTCCCATCCTTATGGGATACGTAGTGAAGTCCAACACCTCAATTCAGGACCCAGTCACAACATAATTATGGTTAGCATTGGTCTGTGTATCTTCTACATGTATTGGAAAATGCCCATTTTGATGTATCATACTCCTAACCTTAAATACTTCCAGATCTCCATAACCCTTTTCTTGACTTCTGGTCACAAAATGTCTGATACTCGAGAATTATTTTGTCTGACTATGTAGCATGTGCCCTTAGGCGGCCTTGCATAAACAGTCTACATAACAGACCTGTCAGCCAAAAGATGCTATTATTTGACTATGCATCCAATTCCCTTAGGTGGCCCTACATAATTTAACCCCCTAATGGGTTTGTTAAATATTGGTAACTTCATTCTTTGGAGGAAAACCTCTTTTTTCCTTATTTTTCTTGATGAAAATATGTAGGGATCCACAAAAATAGCCATCCTTAACATATTTGTCCCATACTCTTTTTCATGATCTGAAAGTATTCAAGTCTATGGTTTATATTTCCCTTCCCTACGTTTGGGTCAGACCTTCAAAAGAGTGACATTCATCAAATTCTTAGACAATATTGATTGGAAATATCCTCTCCATATTCAAGTACCTCTCTACATACAGCAAACTCTATGCTTTGGAAAATTTGAATCTCCATAAACTTCCACTGTTTTTTCAGTAATAGAAAGGTAAAATTTCCGAGAGTTCTTTTGCCTGACTATGCAGCATGTGCCCTTAGGAGGCCTTTCATAAGTAGTTTATATAATAGAACTGTCATCTAAAATATGCTATTATTTGACTATGCAGCCAATGCCCTTAAGTGGCCCTGTATAATTTAACCCCCTAATGGGTTTGTTAAATAGTTGTAACTTAATTCTTGGGAAATACTTCTTCTAATGCCTTTTATCCCTTTTTTCATATAATTCCTCAGATTCAGAATTTCTTAAGTCAAATTTTACATATTTTCCCCCATACTTGAATATGGTAATATGTTTTCCGATAAATTATCAAGGAATTATGTCAATTTTAATCCATTCGGTCAAAGCTATTTCGACCTTAAACATTGGACTTTTAATGTCTGACGTGCATGACTTTAAACTGCCCCCAAATGACAAGGGAACTCTGAACAAAATTCAAGTCCCAACTCACTAAACATACATTTTGTATGATTTAGGTAATATTGAGAAATTAAAATATTTAAAGTTTGTAGTGTTATTTTTATAATCCTAGAAAAAATCAAACTATGCTTACTAAGCCCATTGGCTTAAGTGAAAATTTAAAGCAGGAAGAAAAAGAATGCAATCATAAATGATTAAATATGAAAGTGTTTTTCAATGATGCACAATATTTATAAGGACATCCACAGATTGGATTCTCTTCTCTTTTCCAAGAATTACAAGAGGCTTTTAACATAACTCTTCATTTGATTTACAACTTCCCGAGCTTCATCAGTAGCCACTTGAAGCTCATGCACTTGACCAGCTTCACTCTTTTCAGCTTTATGGAGTGCTTTATTGGCATCTGTAATGGATTTAATACCATTATTTTGAACTCCTTATAGTGAATTGTTAAGCTGGTCAAGTTCCCCAGTAACAACATCTAACTGTTGCGGAAGGTGCATCAGCTGGAAAACTTTCTCCTTGATCTTATGCTTCAGCTCCTTCAACTTGGCAGCATGATCAACCTCAGCTCAGGACACCGCAACCTCAAAATTCACTGATATTGGACAAAAACCTCACTCTGGTTAGGTCTTGACAGTACCTCTACTCCTGCTCCCTCCTTAAAATTACTTGTTTTACCGCAGCATGAATCTCTTGATATCCAAAACCGCCAAGTCCCAACATGACGAACAGGGATGACAACCATGGGATATTCGAAGACAGCTCTTCAAGAAGAACTTCAGATATGATCTTCCATATGTTTTTCCATGCCTTGCATCATGAAAACTGGAGTGCATTTTGTACTTCCTGGTCTGAATCAGCATCACTGTCACAGGGGGGAATATAATCCGGGATTAATTCACTTAGAGAAGTGACATGTTCTGCTCCTTCCCCCCTGACCCTTGTTATTTCACTTTCTATTCCCATTGGGGCAGAGGATGAGGCTTCACCTCCAGATCTAGACACTGAAATTGATGGCCATGCATAGTCAATTGAAAGTTTTGGTTAGTTTTAAAGGATAACAGAAGTTGATTAAGTTTTCTTGCAAATTAAGTGTAGCCAAAAATATTATTATCTCTTACCCAATGGTAGATCAACAACATGAGAATGATCCTCCCCATCTTTCCTAGCTTCAAAAGGATTTTCAGGATGAGTTTCAAGAAGCTCTACTGGGTTAAGCTCCACTTGATCTAGTGTCTCTGTAATAGTAGGGTTGTCTATACCCCCTTCAGGCATTGACAATTCAGTAGCTTGCTCAGATGGAACTACACATTTTAACCAATCATGGTCAAAGATGTAATAAGAAGTAATTTTAATAGGACGAAGGATAACACTCATGTCCAAAATCTTCTAAATTACATGGTAATTTAACATGATCTAAAATGTCTTCAAAAGATGCCACAATTTTCATCAATTCATCCAAAGATATCTTAGATTCCTAGTTAGTCTCACTAGTGGGATCATTTGATGTATCTTCTTGGAAACCCTCATCCTGTAGCCTCTGACCTTGGACCGTTTCTTCAGATAAAATTACGGCATCAATTGCAGTGGCCGACAAATGTTCTGGTGTAGGTGTTGAACCTAAAGTATCACAGAATGGAAGTCAGTTGATGTTTTCATTTAACATGTTATGAAGAATTGTTAAATTACCAGAAGTATGATCTTATCTCCTTGCAGCAGCAGCAAGAGCGATACTGGGAACAGACGCTGGCTCTTCTTCAAAAGCAGCCAAGTCAGCATGAACTTGTGATTGTTCACCAGCACCCTCCGTCGTTCTCAGAGGAGGTTCAGTCCTCTCCCTCAAAGGGTAAATTGAATAATCCCCTGCAATCCTAAGAAGCATGATCAATCTTTTCATGGGTTAAGACTCATGACTACCCAAAGGACTTATTACTACTGATGAAGCATTTAGCTGTGGACTTCTTCCTTCGATTCCATTGCTTCTTTGGATTTTTAGGAGTGTTGACATCATCATCTCCAAATACAGGAATTGGAGAATGAAAATCCATATATAACTCCTCTTCTATGACTTGTTGGCCTGGAGATACTTCACCCGGCTCGTGAGGAGATTCATTAGCCCTAATGGCAGTACCACCAGGGCTATACTATAGTGAAGGAACCTCAGCAGTTCCTTTCTTTGAAAGCTGTAGAATGAAGAAAGTAATTTCCTTGAGTAACAAAGCTTTAATTGAAATCAAGTTGCAAATAAAATACAGTAATAGAGTTATATCTTCAAGAGCAACGTAATCGTGCCACTCCTCATCTCCGGAAGCACCAGTCCCCTCATTGGTGCCACAATCTATCATTTCCTTCACCCGATTGGTGATAGGAATGGAATCATCGGTGGTATATATGAGAATATACAGCTCTCTGATGTAGGCCCACACTTCCTCAGGGTTATCCTCGAAACAGATATTGGTAGAGGCTCGAAAATTCCTTATTCCAGGGATTTGTAGCCCCTCACACAGATCCAGCCAGGCAGTTTCAACATCGCAATATAAACTCCGCCATGTATGGACAACCTCTGGTCATAGATATTCAACATGTGTACCAGAAGGCTATGAGGAGGGTCCTACAATCTTGGAGTTCAGTTTCTTCCCAGCTCCTGCAATCACAGATAGAGAATAAGAAAATGAAACTTGTTTCTCTATAAAGAAATGAAAATAAAATTGCCTCAATGAAGTAACTCACTAGGAGTTAATGGAGTGGGTCTCTTGATTCTGACAAGAGGATTATATCTTGCATGAGGTCGCTTGGAAACATGTCGTGCCTCGTCATCCCCATCCTGATAATCCGACAAGTCAGCCCTGGGTGAGAAACCTAGTGAATCAGCTCCAGGTGTGGAAGAGTCACCTTCCAGATGAAGGGTTTCTTTCTCGACAGTTCTCTTCTTCTTCCTCACCCGATGAATCAGATAATTCAGTGCCCCTTTAGGGTATGATGCTACCCAGTTCTTGGCATACCATTTAGTCAAGTTACTCGCCGTTTTAGCAACTGGTAGATCAAACACTGCTCCAGTCTTCTCTATAGATGTTAGTAACCATAGTTGTCGAGAAACCATCGGATACTGCTCTGACCTGACATGCACAAGAGGGGATACAACAGTCTACTATAGACACTTGAATTGGCGTGCAAATATATAGGGATTATAAGACTCACATATAATCTCTCCGTCAATCTTGGTGGCCAATACACCATCTCTGCAAGCCAGTATGCATGACCTCAATTCCAGGCCAGCTATTCCATAATCAACAAACCGCCCAGTTGGTGGGTTTCCATAAGGAAAGAAATGGAATTCCTTAAACATGCTCAGCCTCACCTTCATATCATAAGGGTTGAGGGACGACGGAGAAATTCTCGAAAATTCCTATACTGATGGCCTGAAAGAACTTCCAGGAACCTGTACTCCATTATGTAAAACATATGTCCTGAAATGAGTGGTGATCCATCCCCACAAAACATGGAATGGTCCCACTATTCTCAAAGGAGACTTACCCATAAAGACATGGAGTAAGCTACTGTGAATCTTCGCCAAAATAGGGATGGTCAACCCAGCCATTTTCCACTCAGCCAACTTGGCTGCCATAACGAAGGTCCCTGTCCTGACACCTCCCTTAGAATCCCTGATTAGCAGAAGATAAACACTGAGCCAAAAGGATAAGAAGCCCGCTAGATGGGTCTTTTCTGGGATTCTCTGATCCACTTCGTACTCCC
Organism: Viscum album; assembly: GCA_963277665.1. Classification (NCBI taxonomy): domain Eukaryota; kingdom Viridiplantae; phylum Streptophyta; class Magnoliopsida; order Santalales; family Viscaceae; genus Viscum; species Viscum album. The sequence goes on from OY728132.1 coordinate 697,294,078, forward strand.
ACTTCTCAAATTCTCCCACTTCTAGAGTCCACCAGAATGTGCCAGAAGCACCCCTCTTCTCTATTATGGGGCATGTATTAGGACGAGTACAGGTGGGACCCTTCACCTCATTCCTGGTAAGAAACATATCCATCCACTCATTTGGATGAATATCCTTTCTAGAATGAGTTTTGGAGGTCTTCAAATTCTTGAGCTTGTAGAAAATTTTCAATAATTCTTGATCCAAAGTTGAAGTCTTCTCTGAATCATTCTAAGTCACCTTAAGAGGGATGAATTCATCATACATATCACCCAAAATTAGATCCCCCAAGATCTTGTAGACATCCCACAAACTAATGCCTACTTCTCCATGATTCAAATGGAATGAATTGGTTTTTGGGCTCCAGCGGATGATTAGCTCTGACACAAAGTCATCATTCTTATAGAAATATGTCCGCCCAAACCAGAAGGCTTCATATATTGTAGCTCCATTCAGATCCTCAATAAGATCTGCATAGGTTTTTCGCACCCAATATGCCCACATCCAAGTCGGTTTTACACCTCCTCCAGGACCGAAGTCCCAAATCTTCTTCCATCCTTTGGATTGATCCATCTGAGAGTTTTAGAAAATTGAGGGATAACAATTTGGTTGCAGCTCAGGCTTGTGAGGTTTCAGATCTGGGGAACAAGGGCTATGATGCATTATGTAGGATTTCTCCACTGTTCCAGCATATACGAATGATCATACAACTGATACATTTGCTGAAGAAAAGTTGGTTTAAGTCTGAAACCAAGAATTTGGGAGATAGTTCTTTGGCTCTAGAATGTTGACTTCTTGTAGATGACCATTCCCATACAGAGGTAGGTAGATACTCTATGGGAAGTTAAGATGATACTTCTTCAAGTACTTATCCAAATCTGGGAGAGTGTTATCACAAATAGTGTAGTAATCATGACCAACTATGTTCATCGTGTCTTTAATTCGCTTGCTAGCTAGCTCATTAGTCATTCCAATTCTTCTAGGAGCCATTGAATCTGCACAAAGGTCGAATAATTAACTCTTAAGTAAGTTAATTTTTTTTTTCATAAAATTTGTGAAGAAAAGTGAAAAAATGGCTAAGGAATTATGGCACGCAAGTCCAATGTTGGCGCACAAGTGTAATTGTTTCATGCAAGTTTGGGCATGCAGGTCTCACCGTACAAGTCCAAATACCTCTGCAAAAGCGCAGCATGAACAGAAACAAAGAACCGCAGACAGCAGCACCTGCGCGGACAAGCAGAAATCCGAGAAACCTACGTGACGAGAGCGGGGAGGTTTGAAAGCCGGTTTCCTTGTGTGAGAATGGCTGCATATTTATAGTCCAAGGCTATACCCAGGGTGTCGTACCCTGCACGACTCTAACCTACGCGCCTCCACTTTCATGCTCAAAATTTGCGTGCCGCAGTTCCTTGGTTTTCTCCTTTACCTCAGAGTCAAATCCTCCTTCCTTTCAAATCCAACTTTTAGGGGGGATTTTTGTTGACCCTTATTTCCATCACAAAGTATAATGACAGAAAAAGGGGAATACCTTTAGTATAAATAGATTCATCCTTTGAAGAAACATCAAAAATTGACAAAGTCATAAACAAGGATTTGTTTAAGAATGGGCCGCACAAGTTTCATCATGGTCGTGCAAGTATACTTGCGCACCACATATTGGCCACACAAGTGACTTGCATGCCCTGTTTTATTTTCTCCCAAGGTCTTCAGTAGCCTATAAATACCCCTTGTGGGCCCCCCATTTTGGGGACGAAAAATTCCAAAAGTCAGATTTAAGCTTTCGATGCCCTAGTCTCTGCTTGAAGTCTTCCGAACACTTCTAAGGTCATTTATTACCTAGAATGGAAGACCTAAAGAGGGGAAACAAGGCCTAAGTGTTGAAATTTATCAACACTTGCACACCTAAGGGTCTAACCCTTAAGATAAATGGACACAGTTTCACGCCACCTTATCCCTTCAACAGAACTTGCGTGCCACCCTTTTGGAAGCCTTTAGGGATAATACTAAAGTCTTGAGCCAAGTCTCGCCCAAGTATTACCCTATGGGTTACCCGTCGCCCAAGTACACCCATGTCACGCAAGTACTTGCACGACCAGGACTTGCACACCCAAATAGGACTTACGCGCCTAAATCTTCTTGTGTTCCCCTCCTTCCAATTCAACTCTTTTCTTCAAATCCACCTTTCCTCTTCAAGATTTAGCCTTCAAAACCCACTTCAATGCCATGAATGGAATGATTACTTTGTTGTCTTCCTTATCTAAAAGGAATTCTGTGGAACATCTCTCAAAACCTCATGATTTATATAACTTTATGCCACTAAGGTCGGAGATTTCATTCATTCAACCTCATCCCTTAAGATGAGATAATCTTTGATCTCGTGATCCTTCTCAGGAGTAAGCCCCAAGCCCCCTTTAACATTGGGCCTCCTTCTTAGGAATAAGCCCCAATCATAATTTCCCTTAACTATGGGCCTCCTTCTCAGGAGTAAGTCCTAAGTTATAAGTCCCTTTAACTTTGGGCCTCCTTCTCAGGAATAAACCCAATCATAAAGTCCCCCCTAATTTAGGAATCCTCCTCATGAGTAATCCCTAAGTTAGAGTATCCAAATCTCCATAAAGCACAAATTACTTTATGGACCTTGTTCCTAGGTTTCTTTCCAAAAGTAAATACTAATCTCCATATACTTGGGAAGTCACACATACATAATCCCCATATCATTCCTTGTGACCATATCTTTCATGGCATAAATTTTCACATTTACTGACACCTCTTGTTTCTCACACCGAGCATGACTCACGTGATCTTAGAGTGTAAAAGTAACCACGAAAAATCTCTTTGGGCCGTTAATAATACGTAATACCCACACTTCTTAATCGAACTACGCGAACTTTGATCTTTTCCTTAAAAGTAGAGTACGTAAGAAGCCTTTCTAAGGTTCAAGCCCATCACCAATTAATTCTCATCCATACCATATGATGTTAAACTATATCTTAATTCCATAACTACATGGATTTTGATTCATTTTTCTAATAAGGATATGTAGGTATCCCATCTGTGGGTATGATCCCAAATCTAAAATAATCCATATCCTTCTGAATGACAATAAACTTCACGTGCCCCACTGAGTGGATTTAAAACTAGTATGGTCATCATAATGACCAAGAGATTTCTATATAATGTATTGAAGGATAACATTGACTAAGAATCTCCAATACATATAGATGATTCTCTATCGATGAAGAACCTAAATACATATAAAAGATTCTATAAATCTTATACATATCAATCATTTATTGCCAAATCTAAAGGAAAAATAATTTTCATGCTCGGTAAATTAATAAGGATTCATGAACATAACTTAAATCTATAACAGAGTCCCAGAGTAGACAATAATTTCCCCCAAAAAGGTGTGATGAGTTCGACCTCCCATCCTCTCGACCAATGAAAATTCTTAAGCGTCATCAGTCCACAACTAATGAGAACCTACCTTTGGAAAGTAGGTCCAAATGGATATATATTCATTGGATGTTTTTGGTTCTATGAATAAACCCATTAGAAACTGATTGGAAAAGTTTGAACCTTAAAAAAATGAGGTCATCCCCATTTCCAGGAATAAATAATAGTGAACCTTGTAAATCTTGTGTTCTTGTAGATGTGTGTTTTGATTATAATCAGTAGGGTAATAACTCTTTAACATGAGGTGAAAGTTGTTTCAAAAATGGAGGAAACATAAAAGAAAAAGATATCCCTGATTCAACCCCCTCTCAGTGATGCTTGGATCCTAACTGGGCCTCTTCAATTTCAAACCATGTGTTCAATATATAAGGACTATTATTTTATACCACGTAATTATTGATTCAATCTTAATGTTCCATTTTCAGAGTTATTACCCACGGGTAAATATACTATTGAGACATATTCACTTATAATATCCATATAGGGATGTATTTCTAGATAAATCACATAATCTCTTCTTTACCAAAACATTAGGATGTTACCTTATACATAGGATCATCCTAAGGGTTATCACAAAATTTTTCCCAATATAATCTCCAAAGGTTAACTAAACTTATAATTTGATACCAAATATAACGGTCTAGGATTTATATATATATATATTACATCATTTTTATGAACATTAATTACATTACACAAACACATTCCTGAGGATCATAAAGGTATAGTGTATTTGGAAACATGGATACATAAAAAACATTTTCATAGGTGAAATACATTATCTCCCACTAATTTCTTCATAACTAGAAACCTTCTTAGAAAATTCAGGCGTAATTCATTTATTTATAATATAGGGAAAACATAAGAAATTATGATCTCAAATGATCAATAAAGGTAAAAAAGTGAGATACATAAATATAACATGATCATAAGGGTATGATAACATGAGAATAACATTTAGAAATCATACCCTGCATATCAAATATCACAATCTTGGGTTATAGAATGAAGATTTTCAGTTCATATGACATATATCATATGGTAATTAAATAAAACGACTCATGAGAGCATAAAAATGGAATAATACATGGAATTATGGCATACACATAAGTATATAATATCATTTACTTATTTGTTCAAGGCTCATTTTCCACACAATCATAGTGGAATGGTTTCACTCCCCAAACAATATTAGTAGTCAAGGTTCACTCCCAATATTATCATAGTGGACATAGTCTATTTCTAAAATATGTTCACTCTCTATTATTGTCTTGTTTGTCTCATGAGATATCTATCTTTACCCAATGGATTATAGGGTGATATAGGTCTCACCCATCACATAATGAAATTCATACATTTGTGCGCCAAAATATCATAAAAAACTCATCATATTAGAACCCATGAAAAAATTGGGTTTCTTAAAAATTCATTATAATATAACTTGTGGAAAAAAATGGTTTCATAATCATTTCATCAAATCATGAATCATGAAGAAAGAAGCATGTTTCATAATCATTTTATCATGGTATAACCTATGAAATAGAAATGAGTTTCATAAACATTTTGACATTATAAATATAATCCATAAAATGAAATAATAAATATGGTATCATTTAATAATATCCCAAGTAAAGATTAAGTAACAAAAAATTATGTCATCTTAGATGTAAAATGATTTTGAAATAAAAATCACTTGGAATGTTTCTTGAGGAAAATATCATTTCTTTGAAAATCACGTTTTTTAAAATTAAAAATTCCTAAAATATTTTGGAAATACTTTTCTTTGAAAATAAATTTTAAAAATTATAAATTAATCTTCAAATAAAATAATTTTCATGAATTTTTGAAATTACCTTCATGTTGTACACTTTAAAACAAATATTCCTTTCACATTTTCAATAAAAGAAAAAAGGGACTTGTTTTAGAAAATAAAAAATATATTATTTTAAAAAAATAATAAGAAGTAAAACATGGGTAAAAATATCTTTAATAAATCATTTTTATAATTTTAAAAACATTTTCAAAAACATTTTTTGAAGATATAGTTTTCGATGAAAATAAGTTTTCGACCGAAGAGGGAAAGAAAGATGATTTTTCTTAAAAATATTTGTTTGGTCTCTCGAGTAAATAAAGAGATAAAAGTTAAGGGAAAACATGTATTATAATTACATAACCATAGGAGAATAAAATTTGTGAATTTATTGGGAGATGTATCATAATATTTCATTATCAGAATAATAATTATAAAAAATCCCAATAATCAATGAGATTAAAACATAAAATCTTTACCACATTGGTATCTTTTGAATCAAAAGTACCATGAAATATTAAAATAAAACAAAACCTTAAATATCATAAAAATAATTATATTCTTGATATAACATGTCAAATCGGTTGTATATACATGTCACAAAGGAAGATATGTGCATAACTAAACATATGTGTCAATGAAGAAAAATTGAGACAAAAATATTTTACCTTAAGAACCAAATTCTTTCATACACATTAAAAACTACTAAATTATAAATATTAGTTCATTATAAATATATTAAAAGCCCATAATAATATATATCATACCATAACTAATTTACTTATGACCTTTTATTACCTTTTTATTAGCAATTCCTTATTAAAGTCACGTTTCGGGCAATAATTGCTTTGTTTTTCATGTATGTTTTTATTTTTTATTTTTGGTCCTCTTAATTATATCATAGTTAAATCATATAAATAATTTTCAAAATTATATAAATATAATATATATTAAGTATATATGTATTTATTGTAATGTATAAACATTAGATATAGAAAATGAAATACACGGTTCGTGGAGATAGTAGGTCGTATGTATGCATGAACACTGTTTCCATTTCCTTAAAGAATAAAGAAAGAGAAAGGAAAATTATATATTAACTTTATAAAATTATAAATATGTCATATATATCAGATATATTAATTAAATTTATCCCTTATTACCTTTCATGTAAAATGTAAGGGAAAAACAGATCACATCGCTTTGTGAGGTGATGGTCCTCCGTACACATGAACGACGTTATCATATTCTCTATGGAATAGAAATTAAAATATATATATATGATAATATATTTAAAAAATTATCATTATTTTAAAAATATAATATATATTTATATATATATATTATACACAACATCATACCCAACTCTGAGAGGTGTTGATGGAAAATGTGCCACATCAATTTGTGAGGTGGTAGTCCACCATACAAGAAAAATGATCCCATTTGAGGGAATAGTATATGGATATAGGTAATGTACATAAAAAACATATTATTATATTTATGTTACTTTGGTTATTATATCATCATGGAATAATAATAATTGAAGCTGGTGGAGGAAAAAATAAAAAAAATGCCTGTTGAAAAAGGTTACCTTTTCTTTAGGTAACCCCCATGGGTTTTCATTACTAACATTACTAGGATGGATTTATGATCAAAATAAGTATTATAGTATTAGAGGAGGGAATTTAGGAAAGAGTTTTTTCAGGTATTTTTCAAACCAAATGGATTTTGAAGTGTGAAGAGACTAAGAGAGGGGTGGCCTTTTATAAGTGAGGTGAGTGGTACTCATGTAATTTTTTAAAAGATAAAATTGTACCCATGTTTTTATCATGCTACAAGGATATAAATTGGTCCATTCTCTATAATATCATATATAATGTCTAAATATGTCCATAAAATGGGTTTTGAAAAAGTTTTGGGTCATTTTTAACCCTTATCATTTTAGTCTAATCCCCAGTAAACCCATTTTTACCTTAACCATGGTAAATAATTTTTACTATTTTTACTATTAATAATTGTCAAAGATTATGTTAAAATTATTAAATGATATAAATTATACTGATTAAAAATATTAAATAAATTAAAAACAATTCCATTCATATAAGTTGAAAATTTTAATTTAAAATAAAACCTGAAATTGTGATGAGAAGGCACTTTTCCAAAGAGAAAATGTTCAAAAGTTTAAAAAAAATTATATCCAAATTCATTATGAAAATAATTCCAATGAACTAAATTTAATTAATAAATATATAATTGAAATAATTTTAATCTTAAATATTTTTTTTAAAATAAACCTTATAAATTCTTTAAACAAAAAGGCAGTTTTCAATAAAACTACTATTTTTTACTATACATCGAAAAAATTAATATTTTCAGAAAGATAAAAAAATAAAACCTAGGATAATTTTGATAATTTTACTTAAAAATGATTTTTTTTCTAAAATTTATTTTTTAAAATTTTTAGAAATTAATTTAATATTTTTCACGAAATGAAATAGAAAAACATTTAAAAAAATAGTATACTATAGAAAATTAAGTACTTTTGTAACAATTTATTTTATTTATATAAAACAATTCTAATTAATATTTAAAATTTGGCTATTCTTATTCATTACTCAGAGTTTAAAATCTAGGTAACAATGGTTGTGTTTAAATAGTAATATTAACAGTTTGATGTGGTTTTTTACAAATTGGTGTTGTGTGTAACACAATATATTGAAAAATATTATTTTTTTAAAAATAATATTCATAAAAACTTAGGGTGTTAAAAAATATCCAAGACATGGAATTATAAGTTTATAATTTACCTAATCAATCCGTTGATCATGTTTAAGAGTTTATTTTTCCTTATACTCCTTTTAAAGGGACTAAATAACATCAAGAATTTAAGATTGGTTGGTAAAGATGGAGATGATTTTAAAATTTATTGAGCCTTTTTTGTAACACTCTAAGTTTTTGAGAAATGTTTTTTAAATAAATTTAATCTTTTATATATTTTTCATTAAACAAAATATCATGTTTATCTTACGTTACATGCAACACTGAGTTTGGTTTTCATTACCCATAACACTGAGTTTGGCTTGAGTTACACAGAACACTGAGTTTAAACCAAATGTTAAGTATTATTAATATATTATTATTTAATATGATATGTATCACCTAGAATTTGGAGTGGTTGGTATGAGTTAGATTAATTTTTTTAAGTATTTAGTTTATAAATTTATATAAAATTAATTCTTTGGTGACCAATTGATTAAAAATTAAAATAAAAACCATTTTAAAATAAAGAAAACCTTTTTATGGAAAACTATTTTATGAAAACAAACACACTTTACCTAAATAAATTAAAAAAACTTTTGGGTGAATTATTTTAATGAAATCTATATAGTATATATTAAATCAACTATTTAACATTCATCTTATGCATTTAATTAACAAGTGATAAAAATAAATCATATTTTATGCTTAAAACCTATATTTTTCTAAAAATAGGTTTTGTCACCTTTTTTGGGAACTTATTTTAAAAATAATTTTTTACACATTTATAAAATTTATTTTATAGAGTAAAATTAATTTTTTAAATAATAATATCAAAATCAACTTAGGGTAAAATTTTGGGAATTTTTTGAAAAGAAAAATATTTTAATGAATATAGAAGAATACAAAATTTTAATAGAAAACTTTATTTTCATTTAATTTATTTTAAATTTTAAATTAGTTTTAAAGAAAAATTAGTTAAATTATATATCTATTAATCCAATTTATCTCATTGGAATCAATTTTATATTGAAATTGGATATAAAAACTTTGTAATCTTTTGAACATTTTCCCTTTGAAAACTCGCTTTCTCATCAAGTCTAGAGAATTAATTTTAAAGTAAATTTTTATAATTATGTGAATTTAATTTGAAAAATTTTATCACATATTTGTAAAAATAATAATTTATATTATCTAATAAGGTGAACTTAATTTTTTGAACAAAATTAATATTGAAAACAATAAATATTAATTACCACACTTAATGTAAAAATGGTTTTACCTAGGGTTAAACTAAAAAGATAACAGTTAAAATGAACTAAAAAATTGTATAAATCTATTTTATGGAAATATTTTTACCCTATAATTTATAATTATCAATAATACTTCATGTTTTATCCCTATGGTATGATAAAAACATGGGTACACCTTTTTCTTCTAGAAAAATATAAGTGTGCCACTCACCAAACTTATAAAAGGTCACCCCCTTTCCTCTCTTCTTCATACCTTAAAATCATTTTGTTTCATCCAATACCTAAATAAATAAATTCCTAAATTTAATACTATCATCCTATAATCCTTATTTTAGACATAAATCCAACCTAGGAAGGCTTCTAGTGAAAACCTAAGGAGGTTGCCTGAAGAAGAGGTAACGTTCTTCAACGAGATTTTTTATTTTATTTCTTCACCCACATCCTTAAATTATTATTAAACCATTATGATATAAAAAATCAGTATATTAAATATAATTATATGTATTTATTTTAAGTTAATTTCCTAAAAATATCTCCACTCCATCAAATAGATTATGAAATTGTCGTTCGTGTGTACGGCAGACTACCGCCTTGCGAACTGATGTGATTTGTTTTTTTATTACCACATATTATGGTTGGGTATGATGATGGATAAAAATTATATGTAAAATATTTATAATATAATTACACCTATTTATCTATTATATCATATATAAATTTTTTACCTTCCATTCCATAGGGGATATAAAAATGTAGCTCGTTTGTACGTCGAACTACCTCACGAAACGATGTGATTCGTTTCCACTAGCACTTTCCATTGAAGATAATAAGGATAAATTTAATGAATATATGTGATATAAATGAAATAAATATGATATTAATGACATATTAATAATTCTTAAATGACAATATATCATTTTATTTATTACCTTTTCACTCACTGAAATATGATAACACCATTCATGTACGTGTGGACTACCGCCTTCATGAAGCGATGTGACTCTCTTTTCATCACCACACCACATGGAAGATATGTATAAGTATGATTATTTTTTTGGTATTTATTATATTAATATCATTATATAAATAAAATATATTACTTATATTCTTTCCATAATGATCCTTGAAAAATGGAAACATTACTCATGAGTACGTACAACCTACAATCTTTATGATCATAACATACTTCATTTCTAAAAACCATATTTAATAATTGGTATTAAAAGTATAATTGATTTATAAATATAATAACCATTTCATGATTATTATTATGATTATTATGGATACATGATCAAATTAAGAGGACCATTAACAAAAAAATCAAAACATGTATGAAAAACAAAGTGGTTATTACCTGAAATTTGGATTTAACATGGAATTGTTAATAAAAGGGTAATAAAACGAAAAAAATATATCATATATGGTATTATATGTACAATTATGGTTCTATAATATATTTATAACAAACTTATATTTATTATATATTAGGTTCAAATGTGTACAAAGGAAGTCGAGACTTAAGGTATGAGAATTTTGTGTCATTTTTTACTTATGTGAGACATAAGCCATATTAACCACAAATTTATTTTATATGGTGTATATAATTATCATAAATTTATTTTATTATGTTTATCTTGGAAATTAAGAGTATTTACATATCCATTTTAGGACCTCACTTTAATGGGGTTTGTGGTTTAAAAGTTACCAAAGCAGTAAGATATTTTTGTCTCAATTTTCCTTCTTTGAGACGTACATTATATTATGAACTTATATTCTTTCATGTGGTATATATATAGCCCCTTTTACATGTAATATCATGAATTTATTTATACTAATTCTATTTTAAGATACATTTAATATTATTCCTTCGTGGTGCTTATGATTCAAATTTATCAACGTGGTAATGATTTTATGTTACAATCTCATCGTTTACTAGGATTATTTATGATTACGTTTCCAATGATAAAATATTATGATCCATATCTCAATGAAATCATACATTTTATTATGATGTGGTTATTCATGGTATTTTAAAGTAATATTCCTATAATTACATTCTTTTTTACTTAAAATAATTAAGAAAAAATATTTAAGAAAACCAAAATTTATTTATTTCTTTGGTCAGAAATACATTTTATTCCAAAACCATGTTTTATAATTTTTTTTAAAAATGTATTATTATTATCCTAGGATTTTTCAAATACAATTTTACCCATGTTTTACTTTTTTTTAAAATGGAATTAATCTTCATGTCTCTTTCCAAATAATGCTCGTTTAGATTTTACCAAAATTGTGAAAGGGATCTTTTCCTTAACATGTACGAAATGAAAAAAACTTCCCATTTTCATGACCATTATTTTATTTGAAGATTAATTTATAAGTTTTAAAGTTTATTTTTAAATAGAAATATTTTAAAAATGTTTTATTTTTTGAAAAGTGTTTTTCAAATTGGAAAGGGTATTTTCCTTAATAAATGTTTTAAATGATTGTTCAAAATAATTTTACATCTAAGATGACATTCATTGATGTTAAATATTCCTTTATTAGGGATATGAACCAAGGATACCATTATTATTATTTCTCTAAATTTTTTATTATAAAAAAAATTATGAGTCATTTTTCTCTTTTATGAGTTATAACATGATTAAATTCTTATGAAACCTACTTATTTTTTTCTACAGGTTATGATTTGTTGAAATGATGAAATGTTTATGAAACTATTTTCTTTTCCACAGGTTAGGTTATGAATTTTTTTTTATAAAATCCATTTCATTTCATGGGTTCTAATATGATGAATGTTTTATGATCTTGTGGAACACATATGTATGATTTTAATTATGGGATAGTGGTTACATTATAATCAAGGATGAATGGTATTGGGAGTGAACTCAGTTCAGTAAGGGACTTTGTCCACTATGATGGTCTTGGGAGTTAACCCTGACTACCATGATAGTTTAGGTAATTGACCTATTCCACTATGAGGAAATTGCTACCATTGGAGATGTAGATGCATCCAAACCGAGAGGTGTATCCACCCATGTAATGCCCTAATAATTTTTTATAAATGATTCTTGACTACTAAGGAGATGATTTTCTATGCTTATATGTATAAAAAAAACTTTATATCTTATGTCAATGTTATGATCTCATGGATCATATTATTTTATCTCCTAATGATTCATGTCTTATGAACTATAAATATTTATTCCATGACTCAATATTATGATCTTTGATATGCATTGTATAGTTTTAAATTGTTATGAACATGTTGTCATACCCTTATGTTCATGTTATGCTTATGTATCTTCCTTTTTTACCCTTATCAAGCATACATGATCACGTTTTCTTTGGTTTCATTTCCCCATGTTATGAAGAAATATTTTAATTAGGGTATGTATATGAAGAGTTATTAATGGGAATAACTTTATAGGATACATTTTAGATCTTACACCAAATTATAAGATTGGGTGCCTAGTCTCCAAAGAAACTAAACTATTATGATCCCCAGGCATGTGTTTGCATAATTTAATGAATATTCATCTAAACAAATGTAATATATATGTATGAAAATCCTCGGTTGCTATATTTGGTATAAAAGGAAAATTTTAGTTAAAATTTTTAAACTAGGATGAGAAAACTTTAGAGACATCCCTAGGGATATTTCTAAGGATATTTCTAGCTATTTTTTTAAGTATAAGTCTAAGGATGATTCAAAGTGCAAGAAAATGTCTTGGAAATTTTTTAAGGGATAAAGAAAGTGGTTTTTGAGAAATTAAATCTATGTATGGATACTAAAAGTGGATGAGGCTCTATCACAGAGATACCTAGGGTAACAAATCCAAAAAAGGTGCATAAATATATACTCGATCATAACCTGGTGCATGCGAATGAGCCTTTCTTCACACCTGGTTTGACAGTCTTGGGGGATATGATTTGTAAATTCATAATCTCTTTATGTACCGTCATGAAGGATTTAAATAGATTATGACTATGAATAACCTATGTTAAACATAAGTTTTCATAGATTAAAATGAAGGTGTAATGATTTAGAAATACTATAAATTATTTTTATGATTATTATGTTTCCCATTATTATTAGTGTTTTCCACACTTTGATTTTTAGATTTACTCAATGCTGGGAACTAGAAAGAACTAGGTTAATATTGAATACGATGGAAAATTTTCTAATGAGAACTCAAATAGTATGATGAATTGAGTGAAGGATATTATGATTATTCATAATCAGTTATCATATAACATGTTTAAAAAATTGTACCTTAACCGAATCTCAGACTCGCCAAAGAATATAAGGGTATAGTTCGATGAGAGTTTGGGTAATGGAGTCCAAGGAGGAAAAAAGACTTAGTTTCCTATATATTGAGAATGTGAGAAGAAACACATATGTGGATGTCTTAGAGGAATGAGAATATGTTCTGAATATGGAAAAGAATGAAAAAAATCAAGTAACTATAAAAGAAAAAAGAAAATTTTGGTTAATAGAATGGATTATAATAATGGTAACCATCTGGTTTCATGGACTGTTGAATGTTTTAAATGTTTAAAGTATGGTAATGATGCAAATGAATGTCCTAAAAGGAAATATCATAAAGAGAATTAGTAAGGTTGTATCAATAATGGTAATATGTCTGATGATGAAGATACTTCAAATGACATATTAAAGGAAAGGATCGTTAATTAAACAAGATGATGAAGTATATATGGTTAATGTATTGAGAATAAAGTGGGAATATTGAAGTATTTATGAATTGTAATTCAAGGATTATGTTATAAGAATCAGGAAATCTATAGGGATTGCTCAGTATAAGTTTCTCGTTAAGGATTAAAAAAATATGATGAATGAAGTCGATGACCTAGAAAATTGATTTAATGGAAATGTGATATTTTGATTAAGGGAAGATAACCCTTAATATTTGGAAAATGGTGTTTAGTTTTGGATAAATATATTATTGATGTGAATAAACTAAATTTGATAGTATTGATAACCTTGTAACTCATTGATGATTTGTAGACAAAGTGGTTTATTTTATCATTGATATAGTTTACAAAATTATTGGATTTATGGAATATATTCAATAATATGTGGTTTTATTCTAGGAATAAGGAAGAATGTATGATTTTAATAATGTTTTTTTGGTAATTTAGGTTATTACTATATTTCAAGAGAATACATGATGAAGGTATTCACATGTTTGGTATGTGATAATAAATATATACATTATGATATGTTGGGGGACAATGTCAAGTTGATTTTTGAGAAATTTAGGGAGCTGTTTTCTAAATTTTATATTTTTTAAGGGTTATAAGATTAACTATTTATGGAAAGGTTTGTGTTGAATTTTGGATGAGGTTTTAGATATTAACCTATTACTTCTCTAAATCCTTTTTTTCATTTTTTGAATAAACCACTTAAGGTAGAGTGGGAACCTCACAATATTGGATAAAAAACACCAAAGTTAAAACACTAAATAAATTAATAGAATAACATATTCAAAAACTACACAAAACATCAAATTTCATTTTCAATTTTTAAATTCAAACATGTCATTCAAAAAATACACACGTCAACACCTCAAGCCAGGATCCACCTCGATACATTCTCCCTAAATAATAACCCTAATTTGAAATAAACCCATACCTGTAATTAACATCATTGAAAATAATAATCCATCAGATTATATCATATTAATTTTTGGGGAAAATTGAAAACCTTTGAAAAATATAAGGGGTATCTTCGCTGAACTAGAAAACTGAAAATATGATAACCAGCAACAAAAAAATAAACTTCACCTAGCACTATGACATCTTGGAATTTCGTTGACCATTTAAAGTCACCTCCCTAGACACCTTTAAAATCTAAATGAAAATATGACTAGGAGAAGAGGGGAGGAATCCTGGATAAAGAGAAGAGTAGGAACATACGTCGTCAAGAAGAAACACCAAAACCAAAGACTTGTTTTGTCACAGAGGATGAAAACCAAGAATAAATCCAGAACTTCAGGAGCACTACCATCAACCATGACCAAGAAACACCACCCTGATAGAAATACCTATAGAGAACATAAATGACCAAATCACAACCAATGAAGGGGACCAAAACCCTAAAGTAAGAGAAAACCAATATAAATCATGACTCCTAGAAAATCAATGAGCTCTCAACCCACACATCTCAAACCCCCCATGCCAGCCACTGCATCATAACAAAATAGAGTCTTTTGAAATTTATTTCGGAGTAAGACCATAGATTGAGAAGAAAAAGCCCTTAGTAGAGAGCCACAATCATTAAGAGAAAGAAACACTTGAATCATAAGGGTGTAAAGAGAGCATATGAGAGTAGTGAAGGAAAGCATGAAGATATAAAAATTGGATAAAAACCAAGTCACTGAAGGATAGAACCCCATATGATAAAGTGAAATAAGAAAGAAAGGTCGAACCTAGAAATAAAAAAAAGGGGTAGGGGATATGATGGAGGAAAAAGAAGCATCTGAAGGTGTAAGAGGATAGAACATCATCATGGGAAGAAAAACTAGATGAAAGAGGGGTGTGGCGTATTTAGGAGTATGATCATGGGAGATAAGGGAACCATACTCTTAACATATTAATATACTATATGAATATTTATGAATATTGGATAACCTTTTCTAACCATTTTGTTTTTATGATAACTAGAGATAGACGAAATGACTTATCATTATATTTGTGGATCTTATGATCCGGTAGTGCTTCAGGCATACCAAATTCACCTTCATTTCTTAGAGTAACATATAAAGTGGGAATAAGTCAATACATAACCTAAGTGTGACATTGTACTTATGAAATAGAAAAAAATCAAGTCAGTACATCTTCTCATGAAATTTTTTCAACTTTAGAAAAATATATTTTAGAAAATGTTGTCTTGTTATCATCATTTTTATGATATCAATGAAATTGTTCACACCTATTTAGTTTATGGTTTTTTATTTTTTAACCCTTTTAGTATCACTCACTTTCTTATGATTAAATATCTCTATCACTCTATAAAATTATTTAATCTTTTCTTCCATGTCCAAATCTTCACTTCTTACTTATGCTCTCCTATGTGGAAACCTAGTTATAAGTTACTTTAGGTAAAACTAATGTTTCCAAATTTCCATTTTTGAGGGAATTTTTATAATTTATTTGTAAAATCTGGGTTTCTATGAAGGAAATTTCAAATGTTAAACCTTTGATTAACAAGATGAATTTTGAGGGTGAAATTCATTTTAAGGGGGAAGAATGTAACAACCTGAGATTTTGTGAAATATTTTTTCCAAATAAATTTAATATTTTATATATTTATAATTTAATGAAATACTAGTTTATCTTATATTACAAACAACAATAAGTTTGTATTTCATTACACGCAACTCTAATTTTGTCTTGTGTTACATGCAACACTGAGTTTAAATGAAAGATGACATATTATTAAAATATTATTATTTAATATGATAGTTACCACCCAGCTATTGGAATAGTGTATATGAATAGCATGAAACAAATTATGAAAATATATGTTTTATAAAAGTATATAAAATGAATTCTTCAGTGAAAAATTAATTAAAAATAAAAATAAAAACCATTTGAAAATAGTGGAAATCGTTTTCTGGAAAACAATTTTTTTGAAAACTATCAAATTTTACCTCAATAAATTAAATAAAACACTTTTTGGGAGAATTATTTTAAGGAAATTTATATATTAAATATTCAGTCAGATGTTTAACATTCATCTTAGGTGTTTTCTAGACAATAGATAAGAAAAGATCCAATTTTATGCTTAAAAATAGTATTTTTATAAGAAACATTTTTTATCTCTTTTTTGGGAACTTATTTTAAAAATAATTTTTGAAAAATTTAGAAAATTTATTTTAAAAAATAAAATTCATTTTTTAAATAATAATATAAAAAATATCTTATTATTAAATTTTGTGAATTTTGTGAAAAGACTAATATTCTGATGAATAGTGAAAATACTAAATTTTAATTGAAAAATACCTATTCATTTAATTTAATTATAAAGGTAAATTATTTTTTAAATTATTTTTAAATTAAATTTTGTTCAATTATATATCTATTAATCAAATTTAAGTCATTTTAATCAATTTCATTTTGAAATTGGATATAAAACCTTTTTAAACTTTTGAAAAGTTTCTCTTTGAAACCCCACTTTCCCGTCGCGTTAGTGGGATTAATTTTAAACTAAAATTTTTCACTTATGTGAATTGATTTTATAAAATTGGATTCTATATTTGGAATCAGAATAATTTATATTATCTAATAAGTTCAACTTAATTTTTAATCAAAATGAAAAGTGAAAATTGTAAAAATTAATTACCATGGTTAAGGTAAAAATGAGTTTAGTGGGGGTTAATCTAAAAATATAAGGGTTAAAATGAAATAAAAACTTTTATAAAATATATTTCATTAATATATTTTGACCATATAATGTCTAAGACTCAATAATAATCTATTTTTATCATTTTTTCATGAGAAAAATGTGGGTACACCTTTTTCTTCCCAAAATTACAAGTGTGCCACTTAGATCACTTATAAATGGCCGCCCCTATCCTATCTTAATATCACCTTAAAACCCTTATGGTTAAGAAAATAAATACCCAAATAACTTCTCAATTTTCCTCCCCTCATACTATAATCCCTATTTTTGATATAAATCCAACCTAGGATGGATTTTAGTGCAAACCTAATGAGGTCACCTGAAGAAGAGGTAACATTCTTCAATGAGAATTTTTATTTTATTTCTTCCTCCACCTACTTAAATTATTATTAAAACATTATGATATTTTAACCTCAATATATACCATATAATTATATTTTTTATGTTAATTTCATTGACTAAAATCATTTCAACTTCCATCAAATGGGTTATGAAATCATCATTCGTGTGTACAAAGGACTACCGCCTCACGAACAGATAACATTTATTTTTACATCAACACCTATCATAGTTGTATATGATGATGGTTATATAAGTATATATTTTATATTTATAAAATAATTACAACTATGTATTTATTATATCATATATACCTTTTACTTTTCATTCTGTAGGGGATACAATAACGTCGGTCGTGTGTACGCGACTACCATCTTGTGAAATGGTGTGATTTGTTTTCACTAAAACTACACATAGAATATAATAAAGATTAATTTAATGAATATATGTGATATAAATGAAATATTTATAATATTAATTACATATTTATCATTATTATATAATAATATATCATTTTATTTCTAAACTTTTCACTCACTAAAAGATGATAACATTGTTCGTGTATGTGTAGACTATCATCTTCACGAAGCAATGTGACTCTCTTTCACCACCACACCACATGGATGATATTTATAAGTATTTTTAAATAAATAATATTTTATTTATGATATTATGATAATTATATAACTATAATATATTACTTATCTCCTTTCCATAATGATCGTCAAAAAATGGAAATGTTACTCATGCGTACATATGTTATGTCATCTCCATGATCATAACGTACTTCATTTCTCAAAAAAATATTTCATAATTGGTATTAAAAGTATAATTGATTTAAAAATATTATTATTATTTAATTATTATTATTCTTACTATGATGTAACCATGATTTAAGTAAGAGGACCAAAAATTGCAAATCAAAACATAAATGAAAAACAAAGTAATTATTATCTGAAACTTGATTTTAACATGGAATTGTTAATTAATAGGTAATAAAAGGAAAAAATTAACTCATATATAGTATTAGATATATATATATATATATTTATGTTGTTTAATATATATATAATAAACTTATACTTATTATACAGGAGGTTCAAACATGTATGAAGGAAGTTGAGACTTAAGGTAATGGGTTTTTATCTTGATTTTTACATCTGTGAGACACAATAATATTCACCACATATCTCTTTTATTTTTTGTATATAATACCTATGAATGTATTTATGATGATTATATTAAAAATTATTTTGATTTAAATATATATTTTAGGACCTCTCTTTCATGGGGTTTTTGGTTGAAAAGTTAAAAAAGAGTTAAGGGATTTTTGTCACAATTTTCATTCTTTGAGATATATGTTATGTTATGCACCTATATTATTTAATGATGTGTATATAAAACCCCATTAAAATGTAATATCAGGAATTTATTTATCCTCATGATATTTTAAATTCCATTTTATGTTATTCCTTCATGTGTCTTACGATTCAAAGTTACCAAAGTGGTACTGGTTTTATGATACAATCTCATCATTTATCAGGATTGTTTATGATTATGTTTATTATGATAAAAATTTCTAATAAAAATCTATAAAAATTAATTAATTTTCTTATCCTTTTATTATTCATGATATTTTCAAGTAATATTACCATTTTTTCACTATTTGGTACTAAAAATAATTGAGAATTTTTTAGAAAATCCAACTCTATTTTCTTCTTTGGCTAGAAGTTTGTTTTCTTCCAAAAAGATATTTTATAAAAATGTTTTCCAAAAGTTTATATTATTGTCCTGTTATTTTTAGAAGAAATGTTTTCCCGTATTTTAATTTTTACAATTTTTTTAAACAAATCTTCACGTTTCTTTCCAAATAAATTCTATTTTAATTTTACTAAAAACGTGAAAGGTATATTTGTTTTAATGTGTATGACATAAATTAAACTTTCCATAATCAAGAACATTATTTTATTTTAAAATACCTTCATATGTTTTCAAGTTTATTTTTAAATAAAAAGATTTTCAAAGAAAAATATTTTCAAATTTTTTTGTGTTTTTTGAAAGTTTTTTTCAAAGAAAAAAGTATATTTTCTTCAAGAGATGTTTTAAATGATCATTTATAATAATTTTACATCTAATATGACATTTTTTGATGTTACATATTTCTTAAGAGAGATATAAAACAAGGAAACCATTCTTATTATTTCTCTAAATGGTTTATGATGAAAATATGTTTATGAAACCCTTTTCTCTTCCACGGGTTATACCATGATAAAATTATTATATAACCCACTTAATTTTAAATGGGTTAGACTTTGATGAAATGAATATGAAACCTATTTCTTTTCCATATGTTATCTTAATGAGAAATTTTTATAAAACCCATTTCATTTCAGGGGTTCTGATATGATGAATGTTTTATGATCTTGTAGAACACATATATATAATTTTTATTATGTGATAATGGTTACATTATAACCAAATAAAGGTGGAACATATATCTCTCTCCAATTAATTGGGTAAAGATTTAAATCTCATGAGATATATAGAACTAGAATGTAGATTAAACTCAATTAATTAAGGGAATTTTTCTGCTACGATGGTATTGGGAGTGAACCTTGACTACCATGATGGCTTGGAGAGTGAACCCATTCCACTTTGAGGAAAGGGATGCCAATGGGTATGGTGGCATGTCCCATATGGGATGTATAACTTCCCATGGAATTCCCTAATAAGTTTTGTAAATGATCCTTGGATACTAAGTAAATTATAATCTATTGTTATTTTTATGCCACAATTTTATGTCTTATGCCAATATTATACTTTCATGGATAATGTTATTTGATTTCCTTATGATTCATGTCTTATTTAATACCAATATTTATTTCATGAATCAATATTATGATATTTTATATGTGGGGTATGGTTTTAAATTTTTATGATCATGTTCTCATACTCTTATGTTTTATGTTATGCTTACACATCTCCCTTTTTACCCTTATTGAGCATATGAGTTCACCCTTTCTAATGTCTCCTTTCCCAAGGTTATGAAGAAAGGTTTTACGTAGGGTATATCTATTAATAGTACTTAAATGTAAGATTATTATATGGTAAATTGAATATATTTCATCAAGTTAGAATATTGTGTTCCTAGTATCTAAATACACTTAACTATTGTGGTCCTTAGGCATGTATCTATGTAATGTAATGAACATTCATAAAAAAGATGTAATATCCATGTATGAAAATCCTTTATCACTATATTTTGAGTCCTCCAAAGTGAAATGTTCCACATTTATGAATTATGGACCCATTCATAGGTGGCGGTAATCCATTATCCAAGCTAATATGTATGAGAATTTGGCCGGGAAATATTTTAAAATTATAATTATTTAGTAGTTATATAAGGAAAATATGATGCTGGAAAAAGAGAAAGAGTTTATATATTTTCAATAAGGAAATTTGGTGGTCATGTATTATATGAATGGATTTGATGATCTAGTACATTTTGTATTATATATGATTGAAATTTTTTCATTAAAATCATAGTGGTTCAGGATGGGTTTTCACCTCACATCTGTTTGAAGGTTGTTTTATTAAAACTACCTCTCTATGTTGAAGTGGTTGATAAAACATTGATGGTATAAATGTAATGAGTTTTATTTCCTGGAGAGGGTGTATATTCTTATTATATCATGAGTGAAAGTGAAGGTGGATTATTTGAGAATAAAATCAAGTGGGATGAGTTTGGGTAAGGAAATAGTCATATTTCAAGACATACATCTCATTCCACTTCACCGTCACTAGTGGGAAATATGCTACCCATATGCTATCAAAGTTAAAAACTAGAAAAAGTTAGGCCTCAATGGTAAAAGTATCCTAAGTATTATCATTCTTCTATCCAAATAGTTTATATGTAAATATTTTTTAGGATGAATACTCTTCAAATAAGTGGTGTCGGTTATTCGGCTCTAAAAGGATCCCAAGTGTAGCTTGATACCTCAATGGAAACATGGTATTTGCCTCAAGAGGATAGAGGTGTAAGAGACTCTACCTATTTATAGATACAATTAAAGAGTAATATTAAAATCAATTGTATATTGAAAACTTAGCTGGAATCCAAACACTTATATCCACATGATAATTCCTCTGCAGAATCAAAATCTATACCTTTTATAGTGTGTGGTACTAGACTTATTACATCATTTATGGTAATTAAATTGTTTGATAAAAGTTCCTATTACTCATTTATATCTGTTTATTTTATGAATTTATTAAAACTTATGTATGAAATGATGTTGTATGTCATGAATATATCAAATCCTCTTAAGAAGATAAAATAATAGGTATTTTTTTTATCCCTATTACCATATTTTCATATTGAAATATGAACTAGAAAATGATTTTCTAATCATATAAATCAACCAATTTTACATCATCATAAGAATGAACTTTATGATTGGATTCAAATTTGTATTTATTATTATCATGGAAGGGTGTTCTTTTCCCATATAAATGATAATTTTCATCAATTTCAAGGAAAATAGGATCCTAAATTGAGTCTAGATACACCAAATCTTCTTGTATTAAGTGAATTACCATGTATCAAGTATTCTATTTAAATGTAAGATGATAAAAGGAATATGTTAGATGATCTTCTTCCCATAGAGAAAAACACTCTATAGGTTTTTATCGATGAGTTTTTGAGGTTTATTATAGAGTGGGTGGTAGAGTGATATATTTATATTATTCATGTGATGAAATATATATCATTTTCCTTATATAAAATAGCTCCATATAAGAAATATTAGTTGAATATGTGGCTTGGTGATATTGACGTTAAAGGTTTTATTCATCCCAATGTTTCTTTATGGGTAGCTCATATTCTCTTTGCAAGTAAATCAAATAAAATATTGTGCATATGCATTGATTATAGAAAGATGAATCAAGTGACCATAATGAATATATACCCTTTTTCCATTTTAATGATATATTTGATCAATTGAAATGGAAAATATATTTCTCTTAGTTTAATAATAGGTCGCAGTATCACAAACTTGGGATGAAGGTATCTAACATATTTAAGACCACTTTTAAAAGAAGATATGGTCACATTGAGTACCTTGTGATGTGGTTTGGTATGACCAATTCTCCTATGGTATTTCTAGTGATCATGAGTCAAGTCTTCCACTAATACCTCAACTAATTTTTTATGGTGTTTAGGGATGACATCTTGGTGTATTAAAGATTTGAATTAAAGTATAAGCATCACCTGCTGATTTTTTTGAATTCTTCAAGATTATTTCCTATAATAAATTCTATCTAAGTATCATTTCAGGATCCAATAAGTGGATTTATTTAGATATGTATTGTTTGAAAAAGTAATTTTAGTTGATCTTAAGAAGGTGAACTATTTTATGTCTTGGGAAGTTTCTAAAAATTTCTTTAATATATAAATCTTCCTTTGTTTATTAATATACTAGTAGTGATTCATAAAGGTTTTATAAAATATTATGTCACCTTTTGAAATATATCACTTATAAAAGAGTGAAGTTTTTTATGGAGTACTGAATGTCAGGAATCCTTTGATTATTTGAATTAAATATTGAAAACATATATAGCTCTAGTTATTCATAAACTCTGTGAATGTTATGTGGTTAATAGTGATGCTTCAAGAATGAGTTTTGGTTGTTTCCTTATGTTAAATAACTATATGGTAGAATATGGTTCAAATTATATTCTTCCTCATGAATGTAACTACTCAACCCATGACCTTTAAATAGAAGTAGTTATGAATTACATAAAATATTTGTAAAAATTACATTTTGGTGAGAAGTTTATCTATTACACTAATAAAAAATTGAGCTATATCTTCTGACAAAGGATTTAAACCCTAGATAGAGCTAATGGGTTGATTACCTATAAACAGTTGATTTTAATATCACCACATGGGAAGGGGAATGTGGTCACCAACATTCAAAGTGAGATGTTTTCAACAAAATAAGTAATTAATAGAATTTATTAAGTAATTTTGTATAAATTCATATAGAAATAATATAGGAGAAGGATGTGGTGTTATTATTTAATGTGAAAATTACCACTTCACTTATTGTTAGTAAGTGAATGAAAAGCACAAAATCCTTATAGAAATTCTTCAAATTTTGATAATCCTTATCTGTAAATGGGATGAGATATCTATGGAATTCATCATTTTCTTTTCTTATACACCTCATAGAAGAATTATATATGGTTGAATATGAATAGGATGATAATGTTATCCCATTTTATTTAAACTAAATATAGTGTAAAGGTAAAATAGACTAGGAAATTATATGTTTAAGAGATTTTGAAATTGCATGGGATGGATATAGTGATCATTTCTGACCAAGATCCTTGGTTTATCTCTTAATTCTAGAAATGTATTCAATTTTTTATTAGATCAAAATTTAATCTTATTCAAACATACCACCCTAAAAATTATGGGAAAAAAGTGTGGGGGATTCAAATACTATAATATATAATCCATACTTATGTAGTGGATTTTTGGGGATCATAGTATTTTCATTTATCATTAGTTAAATTTTATATAATAATAATTACTAATCTCTAATATATATGGATTCTTTTAAATCATTATATAATGTGAAGTTTCCATAATATTGTATAGTCACTCTAGGGGGGGTGAATTAGTGGAACCCATTTTACTAAATTATTATCTCTTTTAATTTCACTTATATATATTTGATCCATTATCTCAGTTAATATGTATAGATCTAATTATGTGTTCCCAACACACACCACCACGTGAAAAGTAGTAAATAAATTATATCAACATTTAGTATTTTTACAAGGTTTGATCCCAATGTGGTCATCTACTTCTTTTTTTGTTTGAGTCAAGTACTGAGACATAGATTTCATCACTAGTGTAGAAAAGTGATTAAAATGGGTGAGAAGGTATCATACATAACTCAACACCTACATTGAGTGGGAAAATATCATCCTTAACCCTAGGTAAGGTATTATCCTTAACCAAAACCTACCACATGATAGTATATATCTCACAAAAAATCTGTATCTTCCAAACTATAATGGATTAGATTATACTGGATCCCTATATTCTCAAACTTTCTTTCAATTTATCCATTTAAAAATATCTTCAATATTATTTGAATGTATCTACATCAAAAATGAAATATCAAATTCATCAACAACAGGTCTTTAACTACCAATCCATCTTCTAGTACAGTAGTAAGAAAACCTACCTTGTTCTCCTAAACTCAATATTAGAATGATCAACACATATATAATGTAGGTTCCTTCACTTTTTATTATTCAACATTCTTGTTTAAGTGTTTGGGAACACAAATCATAAATAGGTAGTAGAAGTGTCTTCTTTCCTTAATTCTCTTCTTCTTCTTATTTGGATTATATAATATAGAGAAATCCTAGGGTGGGACTTTTCTCCTTAGAATATAAAATAAATTCAATATCTTAGGTTGAAATTCAATTCATTTTATTCCATCAAATTTAGTAATTAATTAATTTTTAGGATGCTTTGGAATAATAGTTTCATTTCATTGGATTTCATGAATATTTATTAAAATTACCAAAATGGTGAATTTAATTAATTTATTTGATTTTTGGAATAAAAATAATGGATAGATATTAATAATTATTTATTTTGTTATTTTTAAGGAAAGGAAGTTGGTTTTACTAATGAGTATATAATTTGGCTAAGTCTGAAATGTATAAATGTATAGAAGGATAAAGAATACATAGGAGTCATTTTACTGAATGCGTATGAGTCATTGTGAAGAAGAAAATTTAAGAATTTTAAAAAGTTTTTCAATTTGTATAAGTCATTTTTTATGAATAAAATTCATTTTTTAGTAGTGCCAATAATTTGGAAAATATTCCTATGTGTAAAAGTAACTTCGAGGATGTGTCAAAGTATAATGGAAGATTAGATCAAAAAAGTTTTAAAGGGAAGACTCTTATGTTTAGATACATAATATTCATTATTTTGGTATGTAAAATTATTTATAATTTCCACCCTATAGATATAAAATTAAATTACTTTTCCATCAAAGGATAAAATAATGATACATTAGAGTAATATTAAGATATGTAGAAGTATTTCATTCACTGATGGGAAGAGTTTTGATGATGAAAAAAATGGGGTCTACTACATTATGGAAGATGATAGGCGTGGATAAAAAGGGTAATTCCAAACACACCAAAGTGAAACATTAATAATTTCCTTTAAAATTGTGTTTCATGCATATACATAATAGAGAAGTTTTATAAAATAGGATCCATTACACCCATATTGAGTTATGCTAGCTATTTTTATGGGCACTAGACTTTCCCAAAATTTTACATGCCTTGGTTATGAGGGATCTTCATAGTGGTCACTAGAGAGGTTTATATGGAATAGATTCATGTTCATTCCTATAACTAACCAACCCAGGTCAACTAGATAAGTCTCCCAAGTTATTCTACCACATCATGAGTTCTGACAAAGATAATGGAAAGAAATATTTAATATAACCAAAATAAGACATACAACTAGAGTACCAAGTGGAATAAAGAGATATAATAAGATGCATACAATCCAATCCAATAATATAAACTAGAAAGGTATGACAATTCAAGACCAATAACTCTCTATGTGACCAATCACCACCTCCAAACCATCTCTCTATGAAGGAAGCAGATGTTAAGAGAACCTAGAGTGATACATGATTCCCTTCCCTTTTCATAAGTCCTACAAAATAAGGTCTAAAACTAATCAAATGTAAAAATAGTGTGTAAGCACAGAGCCTAGTAATATACTACCAAATGAGCTATAAAAGTTCTAATAATAATAATTCATAAGTTATAACTTTAAATAATAAACTAGTTTATAAATAATTTTCATAAAAAACCATTTGTAAGAATTTACATTATTTTTCATAAATGTATAACATATTCAACATTCAAAGAATATATCAAGTATAAAATAAAAATAGATAAATTAAACATGTGAGAAAGTATCTGTGAAATAAACCATCATGTGATAAAATAGGTATAAAATAAAAAACACACCATTTGGGTTCTAGCCTATGGGAATGCATACTATACATAAAAGAAGCTTAAACTAGATCTAATTTTTCTCCAAACAATATCAATTATTGCTACAGTATATCAACATCACAATGTTACCCATAGTGGTTCCGTACACACTAGGGTCACTTATGTCTATTTCCTGATGCATTGAAGGTTATCAGTGTTCCAAGTTAGTTCAAAACTATTTCCTAAAACCATGATCACATTTAATTAAAACCCTTTTACATCAAAGAAAATTCATTTTGATGAAAAACCCAAAGGGGTTAACAAGAACACATAAATTAAACAATTAGAAAAACTTTCAAAGATCCACTTACCACAAGAATGATGGAAACCTACATTCCTTATATAACAGAGATAAAAAAGCAAATTGGAATTAGAAAGATAAATCATGATAAGAAACTGAAAAGGATCAATATAAAACACCGACCAATCATAAATCTAAAACACTAATGCAGCCAACATGGATGTTATGACCAAAGGAAATGAATAAGTATAAATATTTCTTAACAGGGATATGTAGTACAAGAACCACTAGAATAAAATTCCAAAATAAGTGATTTTGGAGGAGGGAGATCACCCAAAATTTCCCAGAATCCCTATAGGGTTGGAGAGGGAATCATACGTGCTGAGTGATAAAAGAATCAGGCATGATACAAATTTAAAACCACTAAACATGATGAATTAATTTCCTCAATCTCTTTCATAGTGAGAAATACCACATATTAAAAATAAACTAAAAAAGGTGTCACCTCATTTTAAATTTAATTTAGATCGACATTTTCATGGCATGTAATGATTTCATGGATTTTAATACTTTCATTACCTACATGAGAATCATGGAATTTTCCCCAAAACATATTTACATCTTGTAACCCATTCATGATGTGAATTTTTCCAGAAAGTAGTACTCAGAAAAGTTTTATATAGAATGACTCCAAACCAAAAATTAGTGTTATATGGTCCCAAGGAAACCCCTCTAATCCATTTACACATTTAAAATTAGTCTCTATTAATTAAAAAAAACATTCATCCCCAAACTTTAGGTCATTTTCCCTATCAAAGGCTCTCTATTTTTAAAAAGCCTTCATTACACCTTAAAAAATAGAAAACAAAAAAAATACAAGGCATACCTAAAGGAAGGTAATGGGGTGTTACAATCTTACCTACTATAAACACTTTCTACCTAAAGAAATTAATAAATATCCTAAACTCTCAAAAATGAAATGAAACTACTAAATTATCAACAATTATTTCTCCCACATCTTTTTGATATCTCATCCTCACTACCACAATACACAAACTAATGGAATCATTTTACCACCAAGAACCTTCTCTTGACGATCCATAATCTGAACTGGTTGCTCAGTCGATGTGTTGTCAGGAACAATATCGACATCCTCCCATTTAATGTCATGGGAAGAATTCAATCGATGCCTTCTTAGCTATGAAACATGAAATATATAATGGATGGAATTCATAGAAAATGGTAAATCCAATTGATTGGCCACTTTTCCAAGTCATACAACGATCTCAAAGGGCCCTATAAACCTTAGTTCCAACTTACCATGCTTACCCAACCAATGATGTCCCAAGTGAGGTGAAACTCTAAGAAAGACTTAATCACCAACCTCAGACTACAGTGGCTAGAAACGATGTTCTACTTAATATTTTGGATTACATTGTGCCATGATAAATCTCTTTTGGATCAACTACACCCTCTCTACTATCTCCTGAACAAGACTCAGCCCAACCAAGGACCACTTTAGAAACTATACCCAACACAAGGGTGATCTACATGGACGCCCATCCAAAGCCTCGAATGGTTCCATATTTATTTAATCCTGATAACTATTATTATAGTAATTTTTTACTAGAGGAAAATACTTTTCAAAAGATTCACCAAACTTAATTACAAAATCCTAGAGCATATTCTTAAAAACCTAGATAGCTATTTATGCCTATCCATCCATCTATGAATGATATGTTGTGCTCAATTTCAACTAGGAACCCATTAGCTCCTATAAACCATTCCAAAAATTAGATGTGAACCTCAAGTACCTGTCATAAACAACTACAGAGGGAACCACATGAAGTCTCGCAATATCTTAGACATAAAAGTCCCCAATCTATTACAACTTTGTCTTATCTTTAATATAGAACAAATGTGCCAATTTATCGAGTTGAAAAATGATCACCCAAATCACATCCTTCGCACTAGGAGTCCATGGTAAACCAATGATGAAATCAAATGAAACCTCATCCCATATCCATTTTAGAATAGGTAAG
The DNA here is from genome assembly GCA_963277665.1 of Viscum album. Lineage (NCBI taxonomy): Eukaryota > Viridiplantae > Streptophyta > Magnoliopsida > Santalales > Viscaceae > Viscum > Viscum album. The sequence goes on from OY728132.1 coordinate 697,323,534, forward strand.
GGATGTAAAAAATTAGTAGGACTTTGGTGTTCTACCTTAATTATATATTAAATAAAAAACCATGATACAAAATCCTAACTGACCATCTCATCCCTGGCCACAAATAACAATGTATCAAATCATGATATATTTGGTATCACCTCAGTTTAAAGACCAACAATAATAGTTTCCATTATCTAACAAATCGTACATCATGGAAAAAAGGAATAACTAACCTATTTTGAAAACACAATGTGACACTAGGAAACCAAGACTACTCACTGAAGCTCTCCCAACCACAAATTATTTTACTAATGATCTGTAACTCGGGGTTAGACATCTGATTGAGCTGAAATCACTCATCAAACAATATGTTATGATTCATCAAAGACAGACATACCTTCCCATCATCTTCTTTCATTCCCAATCTCATATTAATAAGAATACTCATCAAAGACTACACATTAACTAATTCTTTCACTATTTGTGTTGGTAATTTATTACTTAAAACATCGGTGACCACATTCCATTTTTAGGAGTATGTTCAATATCAAAATCAAAAGCCTGAAGATACTCCACCCAACATCTCTGTTGCAAGTTCAAATATCTCTGAGTAAAAATAAAACTCTAGCTCTTATAATCAGAACACACTATAAACCACTCCCCAAATAGATAGTGGTGCCATGTTTTAAGTTTATTCATAAACACTACCAACTAAATACCATGGGTATCATAGTTCATCTCATGACGGAATAACTGTCAAGATCCATAGGCTACCACTTATTTCCTATGCATCAAAAAACATCCCAAACTTGTACTAGAAGTGTTTCAAAAATCACTATAACCCTAGCCCAATTCAAAAATAATCAAAAATAGTTTTGGAGTCAATGTCACCATTACATCCTCAAAGTATCTTTGAAATTTTTCATTCCATTCAAATTTTACACCCTTACATGTTAAAGCTTTCATCGAATATGAGACCATGGAGAAATCATAAAAAAAACCATCTATAATAACCATACAACCCCAAGAAGCTTTGGATCTCAAAAAAAATTAAAGGACACTCCTAGGAAATAATTTTATGCACCTTTCCAGGATCCACTAAGACACCCCTCTCAAATATCACATGCCCCAAAAATTTAAATTCCCAAATCCAAGACTCACATTTGGAAAGCTTACCTTATAGAACATATTCCACCAAATTTCTAAAAATTATATCCAAGTGGTCCATGTGCTCTTCCTATAACTTGGAGTAAACCAAAATTTCATCCATGAACACCACAACATAAGATTCCATAAACCAATGAAATATTCAGTTCTTCAAATCCATAAATACCATCAGATCATTAGTGAGACCAAATGGAATAATGAGAAAATAAAAATGCCCATAACGACTCTTAAATGTTGTATTAGGTATACCTATACTCATACTGTCAAGTGGTTTTACCCTGACAGTAGTTCAATCTTTGAAAAAAATCAGCCCCTCTAAGATTATCAAAGTGAACATCACTCCTAGACAAAGGATATTTTATTCTTAATAGTCACCCAATTTTACTTTTGATAATCTATGAAAAGTATGAAACTTTTGTCTTCCATCTTTGAAAATAGAACAGTTGAATCCCACTGTGACATGTTAGTATGAATAAATCCATTATCCTATTTTTCTTTAAGATAGAATTTAAGTTCAACAAACTCAGTAAGTTCCATTATATAAGAGAGAATAGAAATGGGAATCATACCAAGGATAAGTCCAATAGTAAACACAACATTTCTCTAGGGTGGTAAACTAGAAAAATTATCTAGAAAGACATCAGTGTATGAAAAGATCACTATAAGAAGCAGATTAACAAAAAAAGGTTCAAAAAAATCAAGAAACATCTCTAAAAAAATCATGATATTACCCTGACATAAGGAACAATAACCCCCTCCCCTCCCGATCTAGTGTCCCATTAACCCTAAAAAACAAGAGTAACCCCTTTGGAAGATAAGAACAGAAATAAATGGTGATAACAGTCTATCTAGACATTAACAATGATAAAAAAAACCATATTAATAATCATGTCAAATATGTCAAGATCAAACAATAAGAAGTCCCACTCCACCTCATAGTCGGTTATCATCACCCAACACATGGGATATTTGGCACCTTGTTCATACCTCTTTCCCAAAGGTGTATAATGATCCAAAAAAGTAAATAATAAGATTAAAAAACAATACCAAAATGCAAACTAGATCTAATGATATAAAAAATGATTAGAACTTGTATCAAAGAAACCTAGAACCATAGAAGATGAAATGAACATTATACCTCTAACTATGGTTGACCCTTCTTCAGACTACTCTAGGGCATACTCCACCCCATAAATACATCTAGTATAAACTCCTCTGTGATAATTTTTATCCACATGAACATACCCCTTTTCCTAAGGATAATACCCATTAACCTTAGAAGAATCAGTATGAACCTTTGATCCCTTGGTGAATGTGGATCCAACCTTACTGCCTTGGTACATATTGTTGAAAAAAAAATTATATTGATAGATTGTATGTAATGATGAAAATTATTGGGATCTTCCTTAAAATTAGGTTTTGTATGACCGAGCCTCCCACACTGATATAAAGAAACCTACTGCTATTAAAATTAATCCCTAAAAATTATTATAAAAGAAAATTTCTACCTTTTCACTTCCATTTCTAGCTAGAAGATACAACCTATCTAAAAATAGTACCAAGTGAAGATCCAACCAAATTTGTCTTTCTAGATATGTCTTCCTCATCTAAAGATTCAATGTTGACTACCTCTATGAAGGTTGGAAAACACATGGGAATCAACATTGACCAAATATCTGGCCTCAGTCCCAACTCAAACCATTGAGCCTTTAAGTACACATTAGTGACTAGATCTAGTTCCAAATGTTCTAACTCAGAAAAATGGGTGGAATACTCCAGAACAGTATACTCTCCTTTCTAAAAGAATAGAAAATCATAGTTCCTTAACACATGTAACTTCTGAGGTTAAAACTGCTGATTGATTAGTTTCCTAAAAGAAGTCTTGATAAGATCCTCATGCAACTTAGTTTTCAAAATAGAGTCCCACATCTCCTTCCTAATCATTCAAGAATATACATAAAAAATACCACCTTAGATTACTCTGGAGTATTAAAGAAGTTTAAGATCCTATCAATCCACTTAAGACACTCTATATATTCCTAGGTTCTGTTATCACGATGAAAGATGGGTGGATGCTGCTTAATAAATTTAGATCCCTGATCCACCACACATTCTAGGTTCTAGAAATACACTTGAACCAAAGTTTGAGTTCTATGAATTAAAATTTTAACTAAATAAGGTTATTCTAGAGTATTCACTTGCGGATCATATAGCATGACTTAATCTCTTAGATTTGGAAGACCTCTTCTCACAAGAATTGACTAAAAATCATAAGACAAAAATCAATTAGTCATGAGAATATTCCAAAATAATGGAAAATATTTTAGGTATTGATATAAATTGCATAAAATGATAATAATTTAAATAAATTATGAATTATATGAATGAAATATGGTGATTTAAAAATGAATCGGTTCATTTAAATAAACCTCCCAAACAGTTCATTCAAATGATATAAAACACTAAGTCTTTACCTGGTAAAAAAATATCATCCACCCATGGTAACTCAAGTTCAAACACATAAGTGAGTTGTTCAAGCCCCTTTTCTCACTTATTACTCAAATTTTTATAGTCTTAAATCCTATATACCTAATGCATAGAACCAAACTATGGCATTGTTAACACACTTCAGGATGATCATTCCCTTTGATACTAATTTGTAATGAACCAACCCAGGTCGACTAGACAAGTCACCCAAGGTGGTATGCTACATCATGAGGTATAAAAAAGATAAAAAAACAAGAATTGAATATAAACAAAACAAGACATAACACATGAGTAAAAAGTAGAATAAATACATACAACAAGAACCATATAATCTAATCCCATAGGCTAAACCAGAAATGTATCACATGTCAAGACCAACAAGTCTCTATGTGACCAACTGTCACCTACAAACCATCACACTATTGAGGAAAAAAATGACAAGAGAACATAGAATGATACATCATGCCCTTCCCTTATCTTGATTCCTACAAAACAATATCTATAACCACCCAAAGAAAAAAGTAGGGTGTGATCATAAAGCCTAATATTATACAACTAAATAATCTATTCAAGTTCTAATAATAATAATGTACAAGTTCTAGATTTTAAAAAATAAACTAATTCATAAAATATTTTTATAAATAAACCCATTTTTAAACATTTTTTTTTACAAATTTATACCATATTTACCAAATACCAGAATATGTTAGGTATAAAATAAAAATAGTTAAATTAAATATGTGATAAAATATCCATCAAATAAACCATAATGCGATAAAATGTCCAAAAAAGAAAAGGCACACCATTTGGGATATATCATACTGGAATACATACTAGACAAAAAAGAAGACTAAACCAGGCCTAAGTTGGTTCTAAAAAATATCAATTCCTACCAAACTTTTTCAATACAAAAAAGTAACCCTTAGTGGTTCCACATGCACTAGGGTCACCTATGTCTATTTCCCAATGCACCCAAGGTTCACAATATTCCAAGTTTATTGAAAACCATTTCCCAAACCATGATCACATTTAATTAAAACCATTTTTACATAAAGGAAGATACATTTTGATGAGCCTCCCAAATAGGTCAACAAGAACACATGGTGATTCAAGATTTATCAACACTTGCATAGTTCCACCTACCTCAAGAACGATGGAAACCTATGTGACTTTGACAACAGAGATAAAAAACCATGAATCAGAATTAGAAAGGAAAAAAATGACAAGAAACTTCAAAGGATCAATATAAAACACTAATTTATCATGAACAAAATACAAAAAACACATCCAACACCTCTATTGTGACCAAAGGCAATAAATAAGTAGAAATAACACTTACCGGGGAAAAGTGGTGTAACCACCATAGGAAATAAACACTGAACGAATTGATCTGGAAGAAAGGAGATCACCCAAAGTCACAAAAAATGTTTTGGTGTTAGATATGGAATCTAATTCCCTAAGAGATAAAAGAATCAGTTGTGATGTGAGTTTAAAATCACTATATGTGAGGAATTCATGTCACGAATCCCTTTTATGACATGATATCTAACATATTAAAAATATGATGAAAAAGGCATTAACTCAGATTAAATTTAATAATGATAGAAATTTTCATTTTATTTAAATATTACATGTACTATGAACTTTCTACACCCTGTAAAATATTCATGGAATTTTCCCCACAATATATTCACATCATGTAACCCATTCACGGTGTGATTTTTTCAAGAAGACATTACTCTGCACATTTTTCTATAGAAAGACTCTAAACTAAAACCAAGGGTTATACAGTCTAAATTAAAACCCTAAAATCCATTTAAAAATTTACACTGAGTCGTTATTAATTCAAAAAAACATACATCACCAAAATTTAGGTCATTTACCCTAATAAAGGTTCTCCACTCATCAGAATCCCACAAAGCACTCAAAAAATAAGGGAAACCAAAAAAATAAAAGGAACAACTAATGGATGGTAACAGGGTGTTATAGTTCCCACTTTCATAGTATGATGCAAACTTTATCCATTCAAATTCTTTATAAATTATTCAACTACATTAATTTATTACACTAGGGGAAAGGAAACAAGACCTTGTGGAAGAATGAAGATCAAAACCAATTGTTAGCCGAATTTAGGAATAGATAACTCAAATTAAATATTAAAAATGTGTGTGGAAAAAAAATTATGTAGCTATCTAGATGTAGAAGTGATCGAAGATGATGATATGGAAGGTAACAATAGATAAATGGCACACAAATTCAAAAGTAAGGAACAAGAATCTATTTAGGAGTAGGCATATGAGTTTAAGAGTGAATGATTTGGAGTATCTATACTATATGTCTGTGTTTTATTTTTATATATACTATGTTTTTAATTCCTTCCCTATTATATCCTTGTTTATATAGTGGTAAATCCCTTTGGGAGATTGGGGAGTGGGGAGGAAAACCTTTTGTTGATCTTGAGTTTGAATATTAATAGAAAAACATTTTTTGATTATTTGATATTAGTTTCTAGGGTTGATATATTTAATTAAATTTTATTATATTTAGTTATTATTTCATATATTGTTTTCCACTAAGTATAATAGAATATTTTCTCTATCCAAATTCTTTTTCCCATATAATATGGAATGGTTAGGGTTCTATAGTGAAGTGTCAACCAATTTTTGATACAAATATAGAAGGAAGTAAATGTTTCTTTATTTCTTGGGAGTAATTTCACATGATATTGTATTTCTTGGGTAATTTTAGGAGATCCTATTTTTTATCTTATATATCTATAGGAAGGAATATCTATTGTAAATGATAATTTATAATTTTAAAATCACATTCATTACCACCCCTTAATAAGATATGAAGTTATTTTTAATTCTATAATTGATCAAATATTAGTGGAAGGGTTAATCAATTTAAGACTTGAATAGTTTAATAATTAGTGATCCAAATACATCAATAATCATATATTTCATCACTTGAATCAATCAACTTTTTATCTTTGTGGTTGTTCTTAGTTTTATAAAACCAAAACAAATAAACCCCCCAATTTCATTTTATTGATTTTGAAAAGCTTAATTTTTCACCCCTACTTGGAGACTACATTTGGTTCATACTAAATTATAGTTTGACCTTAGATAATTAGTTTATTTTTTTTACTAACCCACAATAGTTGTGTAAGAAACATAGAATCATTTTTGGTGAGGTGGTGTCAAATTTAATAACCATAATTTCATTACCCACTCTAACATCAAAAATAATTTACTCTCTTGATCTAGATATTGAGATAACCTTTATAATTAAACTCAAAAACTTAAATATAAAATCATATTTTGAAATCATTTTATTGGAAATATCAAGTAAATCTTCATGTGTTCACCTTGAATCTGAGTTTATGGATTTAAATCCAAATCAAACTCTTAGATATCTTTTTTCACCACATTTCATTAATCAAAATAATAAAATGGTCATCTCTAAATTAAAAGATAAGTTCAAATTGAAAACATGATTTATTAGAATTTTTACAAGGTTCCATGGAATTATAGGTGAGGATCCCAAAAAATATATCAATGAATTCACCTCAGTGTCTGATGAACATAAGTATATGTGAGTGTATGAAGACCAAGTCAAAGATAAATCCTTTCCATTTTATTTGGAATGCCTATACAAAGAACATATTTATAACTTCCATCATAGGGAATTTAATGAATATTATTATCTTCAAAGAAATTTTCTTCAAATATTATCTCTAACCTTAAGGAGAATTGATATATGGAAAGAGATATATTCTATACGAATATCTACAAGAGAGACTATTTATTAGAACTGATAAAGTATTAAGAATTGTTATGCAAGTTTACTTTAAAATTAAATTAAGGAACATCATTGATTAGTTTTATTCTATCTAGGTATACTTTATTGTGATAAAAATCTATTGGATGCATCATTAAGATGATATTTGACTGAAAATTCACCAGTTGAATCTAGAGGATTGATTGAAAAGATTACTAAAAATTTACAAAAGTTTAGTACAAGAGGTACTGGAATAAGAGGGGAATATGATGTATAATCAGCTAAATCACCCTTAATAGAATCTAAACTTGAAGAACTAACCATTATGGTTAGGAATACGAATCACCTCAAAATAAATTGAATACCTCTAAGTAGAAAGGGAATGTGATATTTTTTATTCTCCTAACCATTATACCGATCAATGTGTTTAAGTGTATGGAACTTAAATAGGTGAAACTACCTATCTAGAGATACAATTTTAGTATACCAACCAAGGATAAAGTGATACTTATCAAGTTCATTATGGATTTTGGAACTAACAAAGTCAAGCTAGACCACCCTTTCAGTAGAAATATCAGTAACCCCGACATTCTAATAAACATACAAGAAACCCTATAACCAAAAATCTTTCCAAAAACCCCTTTCAATAAATGAAATCATTTGAGTACCCCTAATCTAGTTCATAAATAAAATTCAAAAAAAAATTAATCATGGGATTAAAAAATTAGAAACTAACATGGAAGTATTGAAAAATAAAATAGGAATACTTGCCAAAATAATGACTAAAAACCCAGGAAAATTACCCAACCAATTCTAAATCATAGAGGAAATGTAAGTGTTCTGACAACCATATGTGGAATGGAGATTCAACCCATTACTAAATATAATTCCAAGTAAACCGAGGTCTTTATTTAAAAGGTAAAAAAAGATAATTTTTAAAATAATAAGAGGTAATCTAAAAATACATTTGAAACCCATCCTAAGGATAAAGAAGAAATATAAAAGAAAAATAGGCTCAAAATGGGTAAAAATATTTCAGAAAAACCTTTATAAAAATAGTTATGGGAAAATAAATACCTTATTCTACAATTTCTCTCAAGAATGATTCAATAAAATAAAATTTAGGAGAAATAAATTTAAAATTAAATTTTGGAAACATTTTAAAATGTTGAAATCAATATACCTCTACTTATATATCTTAAAAAATTACAAAATATGATAAGTTCTCTAAGAAATAATGTACTAAAAATGGGAGTAATTGAGGTCTTATAGCCTATCAGATAAGGTTCCTCTTTAGTGAAAAATTGGATGGGGTCTATATACTTCGTCTCTAATATTTCCACCCCCTCTCCTCATTCCTCCTCTTTTTCCTCCTCCTTATCATGTCCCCCTTTCTCTCATATATCATTGATTACAAGTTTATATCACTCCAATGAGATTTATTTCTATTCATATTTTTTTCCAAGCCTTATTAATTGAGTTCTTTATAGAATTGTTTATATTGATATGGTGTTTCAGTTCTTGGTCTTCTAAAGCTCACACTTTTCATGTGTAGTTATTTCTCCCTCTTGAAGTTACCAATATTTCTTCCTTAGCATTTACCTTTTTCTTCCATATTTTATCATCTATATTATAATGTTATGGTTTGTTTAGATGGTTTGGGAGGGGTTAGATGAGGCATAATTAGTATCCTAGGAGAATTTCACTAGGGTCCTATGTTAGTGGCTCTGGTTTTTCTAATGTCCTTTCTTCTATCATTTCTTCAATAGAGGAATTATTATATATGATTTAGATGAATTTAGTTTTTATTTGTGTATTTCAAAAGGTAAGGATTATCATTCTGGGAAAAATTTGTGGTTTATATATGAGGATATATTCCTACTTGAACTCTACTCTATATTTTTTCTCTATTTATCTTGTCTGAATTTGTTGGGTATGATGGTTCTTAAATAGGTTTCAGATGTGTTGTTTAGGTGGTTGATGGAATACCAAGGGTCATGGTCTTCATATGATTTCTTAGGATTTATGATGGTTCTTCTTTCCTAGTATTTATGTTGGTCTAAAAATTTAGGTTTGAGGTGTTTCATCCTCAATAATGATAGTGGTTCCATTTTTCATATTCATTATGGTTTTTTTGGTTTATAGTTTTATGCTCTAGTGTTCATGATAGTCTAGAGTTTTTGGATCATGGTGTTTTATCCTTTAATTTATTGGTTCCCAATTTCATAATTATTATTAATATAGTGTTATTTACAACTATTTTGGTGATGGTGGAGGTTTTTTGGTAGCTACAAATGATTTTCTCAATCAGAGTTGTCCATACAGTGTCATGAAATAAATGAAAAATTAGTAAGCTAATATTAGATGTTAGAAATGGATGGGGATGGGGGTTCTAGTGGTGTTAGGGATAATGACGATGGTGGTGGATTTATTTAGGTGATGTTGAAAATGTGTAATTATTTTTAGTGAGGTTATGTGACCTTGGATGACATATGGCGTATTAGAATAGATGAAGACCTCATGGTGTCAGTTGTATGTGGCCTTTTAATTTTCAAGGAGGGCATTTGATTTTTGAATTTATGTTATTTGTTTATGGGGGAATTATTCTTTTATTTTTAGTATCCTTTTTGTTATAAGATATCAATAAATTTAATTTTAAAAACTAAAAAATACAGATTTGAAGGATAGTGTAAACTTAGAAAGAAGTGTTTCATTATTGATCACACCATAGCTACTAACCAAATACCAATATCCAATTACATTTTATATGCCTTATAAAATTGCCTCATTGTATTTTAAAGATGCATTGTGTGATCTTGTAGATTCTGTAAATGTCAGGACACATTTTATTTTTTCTTATTTTTATATATAAGAACTCAATCTAATAAAATTGGTTGTAAAACTATAAAAAAGATCCACTACATTCTAATTAGAAGTTTTGGGATATGTTCTAGTTAGATTATATAATTTAATAATATTATATAATTTATATGTGTTGAAAATAGTTTAGTATAAGAGACCAAATCAATTTACTATCATCTTGGGTAGACCCTTCTTGAAAATAGTTAATATCACAATAAATATGTATGAGCGAACTCTGAAAAAGGATTTTAGTTAGAAAAATATCAACTTTAATATTTTTGAGTCCTAGAAATAACCATAAAAATATCACTCATTTTACACACTTTCAAACTCTAAAGAAACTAATCTATGTAAGGAACTAGGTATGTTAAGAAAAAATAATTTTGGGTAATAAATTACAATTTGAAACATTTGTTAAAAACGATTGGGAGAAACTTGAAAACCATGTTCATCTATCTGAATATGAGGTGAATTTTGTCTTATTTGATGGTTTTGATTCTCTTTTCAATGAGGAAGAATCTAACATTTTATATTATATATAATAAATTTAGACCATGTAGGTAGGTAGAAAAATATAATTTCATCAATAGTGTATACCCCAAATATGGAGTTAAAACCTTTTACCATTGATTTAAAATATGTTTTTTTAAGGGAAGGAAACAAGAAATCAATAATTATTTCTAGAAACTCGTCTCCTAACAAGAATATAAAACAATAGGTATTTTGAAGAAAAATATGAGGGTAATAGTATAGAGTTTAGGATACATACTGGGACCAAGTTCTAAAATACACATGTGAAAATTGTTTTAAATTTTTTGGAAAACCTATTAGATATCCCCAAAAAAGACTCATCCAAACTATGATGCCAGTAGTTAAAAAGGATATTGAAAAAATATATAATTAGGTATTATCTACCCATTTTCTAACTTCTAGTGGTTTATCTCAATTCATATAGTGTCAAAAAAATTGGACTGACCATAAAGAATAATGGGAAAAATAAAATAAATCTTGTAAGATTCTAGAATAGTTGGAGAGTTTTTATAGACTATTAGAAAGTTAAACAGGGTACTATAAAAGATAATTTTCCCATTCCCATTATTGAACAAATATTTGAAATAATGTCAATAAAAACTCATTATTTTTTTCTATATGGATTTTCAAGATTCTTATAGGTTTATATTACACCTAAGGAACAATAAAATACAAGTTTCAATTTCTCTAATGGTAATTTTTCTTAGAAAATAATTTCATTTAGATTGTGCAATACACTGATTACATTTCAATTATGCATAGTAACCATTTTATTTGACTTTATTGAGGACTGCCTATAAGTTTTCATTAATTATTTCATTGTATTTGAGAATTATTTATATTTATATTTGGTAAATCATGATAAATCTATGAATAATTATATTGAAAAGAATCTAGTTTTGAATTTTCAATAGTTACATTTCATGGTAAAAAGTGGCATTATTCTTAGACATGTAATTTCAAAACATGGGATTGAGATTCATAAATCCAAAATTTAAGTTATCAATTAATCACCTTACACAACCTATGAAAAACATAATAGACATTTTATAGGGAATATGGGATTCTATAGAAGCTTTTTCAAGGATTTTATTAAGATTTCTCTTCTATATTACATATTTCTCTCTTAAGATTCTAAATTCACTTTTAATAATGATTATAGAAATTTTTTTGATTTGTTTAAGTGTAACTTGATCACACAACCACTTATTTATCCTTAAAATTGGGAGAACCCATTTGAGCTACTATGTGATACTTAAAAACATGATGTTAGAGTTTTATTGTCACAAATAATAAAAGGGAAACACCATTTCATTACATATGCTTCAAGAACATTGGTTTTAGTCTAAAAACTATACCACCACTAGAAAATATTTTTTATTAGTTTTTTTATTTATTCAAATTAATATCCTATTTTCTTAGTATTAATATGAGTGTTTTATCTAACTATGTATCCATTAGGTACCAAACGAATAAGGCATAAGAATAATAAAGACTAGTGATATGGGTGTTGCTACTCTAAGAATTTTATTTAGAGATAAAAGAAAATATGGGAGTTAAATATCAAGTGTAAGATCACTTGATCAAGCTTCCCCACACAACTAAGTTAGAAATTTCATAAAAAGAACTATTAAATGATATTATTCCAAGTCAACATATTTATTTAATATAAGGATATGTACCATGGTATGATGATTTGGTAAATTTTCTTATAAGTTCAGAAGTTCCATCATATCTAAATTCACAAAAGGTTTTAGAATAAAATATGAATGAAGGTTTTATGTTTTAGAGGATCAATATATTTGAAAGATTTATAATGATAAAATGATTAAGATATTTTCTTCTTGAAAATGAGGTATAATAGTTCCTAGAATTGTTTTCATACATTTTCTTATATAGTATACTTTGGACCCCAAAGGACTACTAAGAAGGTTTTGGAATCTCTAATTTACTAGTACACACTTTTTAATATTTCCCATGAGTTTTGTAAAATATGTGAGAAATATCAATTCACTGGAAATATTTCAAAGTGACAAGAGATTACTCAAAGACCAAGAAAATTTTATGAAATATTTGAAATATTGTGCCTAGATTTTATGGAACCCTTTCCCATGTAATTTGTAAATTCATACATATTATTAGATGTATAATATGTTTAACAATAGTTTGAATCCAAGGCCACCAAAACTGATGATTGTTTTTTGTAGGTGATTTTTTTAGGACTAATATATTTTATATATTTGGAATCACAAGAGAAATCATAATGACCAAGGAAAATAATTTTCAATAGAATAATTTAATCCTTGATGAGGAAGTATGGAGTGACCCAAAAAACATAAATTCCTTATCATCCCTAAACCAATGGATAAGATTTAGTTTCAAACAATTCAATTAAAGGAATCCTAGAAAAAAAAATTTCAACCCAACTAAGATGGATTTGAGACAAAGGTTGGAAGACACCTTATGAGATTACATGATATACTATAAAATCCCCCATTATAATGAGCCCATACCAGTAAATTTATGTTAAAAAATTTTCATCTTTTATATATTTAGATCATAAATATGATTGTGTAGTTAATGAAATGGATCTAGATCTTGAAAAATAAATAAAGGAAACTTTGTATTCAAGAACTGGAAGAAATCAGAAGAAAATCCCTTGTTAGATAAATATTTTATATTAATAAAAGGAGTGTTTCACATGACTAGTACACTTGTCAAAGAGATTTCCATATAGGAGAAAAATTATTCCTTTACATAAGGTTCCTTCATTTTATAATTTATCTAAAATATGAAACTTACATAACTTATCTCCATGTTTCTCAGCTCAACTTCAAATCTATGTGGGGATCCTCTAGCCACTCTATATTGAAAAAGGTTTCTTCCCAAAATAAAAATCATTATATCAAGTAAAATTATTTTCCAACATATGAATGGATCTCTATCAAAATATACTATGATAGAAAAAACAATACATGTAAATCATATAAATTCCACATGTATCTCAATCTTTAAGCTTACCCTTTTCATGATACTCTTCATAAATCAAAGGGTTATTCAATATATTTATTTATTTGGATCTTCATCATCACAAAAAACTTATTTATATTCATCTTACTCATTAACAATAGATAAAATCATCACAACCCATTGGGAAATTTACCAGTATTCAATAAAGATAGATTCTTTTCAAGAATTATATAGTTGACCATGTCAGTCTTTATTTTATTGAGATGGTATGGGTTAATCATCTCTAATGGGATGAATAATAGAATAGGAGATGAAAAAATTAATTTTTTCAAAAATCATATGATAATATCTTAAATACATCAAAAATAATATTTTGATCATTATTATAAACCCTTAAAATTCTTAATTGGTGATCTATTATTCTTCAATGTGTCTCCTGAACTAGGTTATAGATGACTGGGGAATTAAGGAAAACTAATTTTGCGGTATATAGAACCTTTTAAAATTATTAAAAGAATTAGGAAAGTTTCATTTTAGTTAAGGTTTCCTCAGATTAAAACAATTCATGATGTATTTCACTTCTCCTAATTGGATAAGTAATATCTTGATTATTCCCATATTTTGAAGTGGAATATTTTGAAATATATCATAATATTTATTTAGTTAAACAACCAATTTTGGTTCTTGATTATCTAAATAAAGTGTTATAGGGGAAATAAATTCCTATATTTCATGTAATGTGGAAATATGGAAATGACACTCATGAGACTTGGGAGATGGCATATCAAATGAGGGAGAAATGGAATCATCATTTCTCTAATAAATAAACTTCATACAGAATATTTGGGGGTAAAATGTGGTATGGTGGGGTAAATTATGGTACACATGATGTCACTTCTTGATATTCATTTTTTATTTATTAGTTTTATCTTTTAGTTTAATATTGTGAGTCAAAATATGTAATTTTTTAGAATATATACAAAATTAATGTTTATGGTGAAAGATTATCTTGACCATATATGTGAACTGTGTGGACCTAGAGAGAAAATTAAAAAAAACTAATACATTATTGGTGCATAGATATCCGAACCTTATACCTATACCATACCACCCTTTAAAATTAAATATTTTTATTTTCATAAATCCAATTTTAGAGATAGGTTTCTCTTTTTATTTCTCATTTAATGGGGAATATTTTAGGACCTCCTCATATTGCTACCCCTGGCTTCTAACCCAATCATATATTCCTCTTTAGCGATTCTCCATCATTGGGATTTGATATTCAAGGTATGTTTCTCTAAATATTATCCTCTACTCATACCTCATTATATTATTCTATTATTTTCCACTCCAGTGGTCATGGTGACCTATGATTCCCACTCTGATGAATTTTAATTAGGGTTTTTGTATACCAAGACTCTGAATCATCTTATAATGATTTATTTTCTTCATTATTGGTCAAAAAAAATCATTTGAAAATGAATTCATTGATACTATTAAGTATATTTATATAATTCCATTTATTTATAGAACCATGAATGTTTTCCTCTTTAAATTCATATTTTTAATGATGTAAAATATATTTATTGTGACTCTCTAAAATTCTAAAGTAATGAAATTGTATTCGATAGTGTGTATGACACACAACACCAAGTGCATAAATAAATATAATATCCTGAGACTTTATAAAATATATTTAATATTTTAAATAAAATAAATTTGTTATATATCTTTCAATGCATGTGATATTGAGTTAGCATGTGTCACACACAACAACAAGTTTATTCGATGACTTTTGTTACACGCAAGACCAAGTTTTACTAAACAACAATATATTAATAAAAAATTATTATTTAATATAATAAGATATAACCATGCCAATTAATTAGTGATTTTTAATATTATTAACTAAATTATGAAAATACATTTTAGAAAAAATTATAATATTAATTCATTGGTTATAAATTAACTATAAATGATTATAAAAACTAGTTAAATATAAAGGAAATGCTTTTATGCTCACAAAGGTATTTTATCCTAATAAATTAAATATATTAATATTAGTGGATGATATTAATTAAATTTATATACTATATATCCTATAAAATATTTGTTATATTCATCTAATAGATTTAATAGGTATAAGATAAGAACAAACCCAATATTACACATAAAAGCTATATTTTTATAAAGGCACTTTTACCGCCTTTTAATAGAGAATATATTTTAAATCCAATTTTTTGGAAATTTATATGTCAAAATATACTTCATTTTTTAAATCTTAACATAAAAATTTCCTTAGGTTCATTTTTTAGTATTTTTCTACGAGGTTTCATTTTTTAATGAATAGTGAAAATACAAAATTTTAATTCAAAACTGTTTTTCATCTAATTTATTTATAAGTTTAAATTATATTTTAAATTTTTTTAAATTAAAACTATATAAATTTTTCAAAAATTAATCAAATTTAGTTCATTGTAATCAATTAAAAATTGAAATTGGATATAAACACATCTCAAACTTTTGAACATTTTTACTGTAAAACCTCGCTTTGTCGTCTAGTTTGTGGGATTAAATTTAGATTGATTTTTGTCAATTATATGATTAAAATTTGGAAAAATGGATTCCATATTTTTAATAATTATAATTTATAATTTATAATAAGTTCAAATTAGTTTTTGACCAAAAATATTGGTGAAAGTGATTAAAATTAATTACAGTTATTAGAGAAAATTTAGCTTAATCAGGGACTAAGCCCTAATCCTAAGGGAGAAAATAGCCTAGAAACTTGTCCAAAATATATTTTATGGATATATTTCAATGATATACTCCCTTATATAATTTTACTCCATTATTAAATCCACTTTACATGGTAAAACATGGGTGTAATTTCCTTTTCAAAAATTTACAAGAATGTCACTCCTCCTCCACTATAAAAAGGCACTTTCCTCTCCCACTTATTCGTAACTCTAAAGCCATTTGTCTCACCCAAAATATACTAAAATAATCCCAAAAAATATATACCTTTTTACTATAATCCTAATATTTTGAGTAAATAAAACCAAGGAAGTATTTTGGTATAAGGCAATAGGAGTTACCTGAAAATGAGATAACATTCCTGAATGATCACTTTCATTTTATTATCCTTCTCCAACCACTATAATATTCTTATTACATGGTTATATAATAAACTAAGTATTATAAATATACTGATATTTTTTATTTAAATGGTTCTACCTACATTTACACACACTTCTATCTAATGGGTAATGAATATACCTTTTATGTGTACGGTGAACTACCACCTCGCAAAACGATGTTGTTCATTTTTCCTTTATCACATATTAAGGTTGGAAATTATTATTAATATTCTATTTTTATATGTTATATATGATATTTATAATTTATTTATACTTCTATAATTATTATATAACATATACCTTAATGTGTTTCATTTTGTGGGAATATGATAACATCATTTGTGGAAGTGTGGACTACCGCCACCTCAAAGAGATGTGATTCATTCACGCTATACATGGAATGTATAAATAATGGTTTTAATGAACCTATGTGAAATATATGAAATAAATATGATAATATAATTATAATATATATATATATATATCATTTACTTCTCATTATTTTTAATATAGCAAATAAATGAAAGTAGCCTTCATGTGTACGTACGGCCTACCATCCCCCTGAATGGTGTGTTTCATTTCCCATCTCCAATTTTATGGATTATTATAAATACATATATAATTTATATATATGATATTTAAATCATGTTTTACATTTTTTTATATTATGAAATCATGATCGATGTAATAATAGAAGTAAGTAACAAGTGAAAACATACTCAAAAAACTAGGTAATTAAACACGAAATAGTGAAAAATTATGAAATATTATTAATAGAAGGGTAATAATATATTATAATAACATAATATATGATATTATAAATATTATTATGGTTATTTTATAAGTTAATAACATTATTTAAACCACTATACATAAGGTTAATGGATGTTCACATGAAAAGGAAACACATGGTAAGGGGAAATCTAGATAAATCTGTATCCATTACTCAATACAGATATTTGATAAGGCATGGTGTTCATTAATTAAATATAATATTTCACTATATGAGGTTTTCTTTGGACATGAACTATATAGGTTTCGGACCAGTAAATGCAAGCCCCATTGGTTGGGAACCATTTAAAGTAAGCCCCTCGATGCATCTGTAGTATCATGAGATGAAATTAGTTGGAGACAGACCCTTCGAGTTTTTTTTCTAAGCATAATACATGGTTTTCTAGCCATAGATTTATACCATATTATAAAAGGTCATGAAGGTATAGGTTTTCATGTGCCTGAGACATGATGTCCAGTAATTAAGCACTTTCTTCATTTAGATTAAATTTTTTATTGTCCATGAGATTTTCACTATGAAAAAATCTATGGATGATTTTAATTCTTAGTTTATTAATTTAATGGAATGTGTTTTCAATTATTTACCTTGAAATATTATTTACTCACTTATATCTTAGTTATTGATTACATGTCATGTTTTCTCATTTATTTATATTTCCATATTGATTATTCTCATTTATTCATTATTACTTTCTCTTTACTTTACCATTACTAATTATTTGAGATCACCCTTATTATGTTTCCTTTCCCGAGGATTCCCTAAGGTGTACTAAGAAAGATATGTAAGGATATTCTAGTTGGAATAAATTTATTATCCTTGAATGAAAAAAATTATGTCGTAATTTTTTAATCATGTATGTATCTGGTTTACTAAGACTAATAAATTGTTCAGTCCTTTCAGATGAAAATTACGTGTATCTTATACCAATGTAATGGTAGCATAACACTGGCTCTCATATTGTTGGGGTTGGGTCTCTACAATAGGTATTAGTTCAAGTTTTTTAGAATCCTTGGGAACTGGATTTAGGAAAACATAGAATAGAGAACATATCCCTAAGGTAGACTTTGAGGATAAGTATAAAAGAACATCCTATAATTTTGGTATAGTAGATATTTTGTGGGTATTACTAGAAATACATCCATGTCTTGATACTACAATTGGACATGGTTCTGATACAAATGTACCTAATGGAAACAACTCTAAAAATGTGTGTTGGTCCTAAGTCAAGCATAACCTAGTACACAACAATGATCCTTACTACGAACCTGGTTTGACACTCTTGAAAGACATGCTTGAGATAATTCACATTCTATTTACAAACCATTATGAAGGATTTGAATAAATAATGAAAATGAATGACCTAGGTTAATACTAAGGTGTCTGAGATGAAAAATAATGTGTCAAGATTTAGAAATCCTAAGAATGATTATATGATTTTTATAATATGATAATCGATGATCACACTATGTTTTTTAGTTTTATGAAACTCCCTATTCTAAAGTATAAATTCTAGACAAAAAATGGACCCATGTGGAAATAAATGGATGAAGTATTTATATATTGGGGTTGTATTGAAAAACATAGTTAAAAGTCTATTAAATGATTAAATTTCAAGTATTTCCATCATATTTATTTTGGAAATTTTATGGTTTTATAAAAAGGAAAACCTATAAGGCGGTGGGGCATGAACCCATGGCCAATGGATGGTAAGGGTTTCCTACCTACCACTAACCAACCCGACGACCTAGTTAATATGTCATTGGTTTTAGCTATGAAATTTGAAGAATAAATATTAATGATAAAACATTAGTGTCACGCGTAGGTTTGGAGATTAATGTATTAAATGTATTGGTTTTGGAAAATAATTAGAGAATAAATTAAGGAATTGGTTTTTTGGATCTTAAGATCTGTAAATTTTAGTGATTCGGGTATAGAAATTAATTTTTTTGATATCATTTTCCTAGATTAATGGATAATATTGAATTCATTTAAATCATAACCAAAATATGGAATTTTTCATAAGAAATTGAAACATATCTAGTAAGTATATTTCCTTATATTCTTGTTTAATAAAATAATTCTAAAGTAAGAACATTGTATTTGATAGAGTGTATGACAGAAAAACCAAGTGCATAAGGGAATATAATATCCCATGACCATAAAATATATTTTATATTTTAAATAAAATCAATCTATAATACAACTTTCAATGAATGTGATACCGAGTTAGCGTGCATCTCACACAACAAGTTTCTTCAATGACTTGTGTTGTATGCAAGACCATGTTTTACCAAACAGTAATATATTAACAAAACATTATTATTTAATATAATAACATATAACCTAGAAGTTAAATTAGTTTTTATGAATATTATTATCTAAATTATGAAAATATATGGTCTATAAAAATATAATATGTATTCATTGGTTAATAATTAACTAAAAATAAATATAAATACCAATTGAATATAAAAGATATGTTTTTATGTCTGCAAATGTGTTTTATCATAACATATTAAATTGATTACTATTATTGAATGATATTAATGAAATTTATATAATTTATATTTTATAAAAAAATTATATTCATTCAAAATATTTGATAGGCATAAGATTACAACAAATCCAGCATTACACATAAAAAGCTATAATTTTATAAAGACATTTTTACCCCCTTTTAATAGAGAACATATTTTAAATTAAATTTTTGGAAATTTTATAAATTTTATATGTACAAAAATTAATTTTTGAAATATTAACATAAAAATTATCTTAGGGTGAATTTTTAGAATTTTTCTGTGAGGTTTCATTTTTTTGATGAATAGTGATAAATAATGAATTTTAATTCAACACTGCTTTTTTATCTCATTTATTTTCAAGGTTAAATTATATTTATAATTAGTTTTAAAGTAAAATCATATAAATTATTAATAAATTAATCCAATTTAGGTCATTTTAATCAATTTATCATTTAAATTGGATATAAACACATCTCAAACATTTGGACATTTTTATTTTAAAAAACCGCTTTGTCGTCCCATCAACTGGATTAAATTTAAATTAATTTCTGTCACATTTGTTATTGGAATTTTGAAAAATGGATTCCATATTTTAAATCATAATAATTTATAATTTATTATAATTTTCACTCAGTTTTTTTGACAAAAAATATTATTAAAAGTGATTAAAATTAATTATAGAGATTAAGAGATAAATTATCTTAACAATAGACTAAACCTTAAACTTAAGGGATAAAATGATATAGAAACTTGTAAAAAATTCATTGGATGGAAATATATTTACCCTATAAAAAATTTTATATAATTTTTTTCATTATTGTATCCACTTTACCTGGGAAAAATGTGGGTGGAATTCCCTTTCCAAAAATTTTCAAGAATGCCACTCCTCCTCCACTATAAAAGGTACTCACCCTTCCCACTTATTCACACATATCAAGCCATTTTTATTACCCAAAATCTGATAAAATAATATCATAACATACCTCACCTCATCCTATAATCCTCACCTTGGTAATAAATAAAACCAAATTGGTATAAACCAAAAGAAGTTACCTGAAAACAAGATAACATTCTTCAACAATCACTTTCATTCTATTTTCATTCTCCACCAACTCAAAAAATATTATTACATTATTATATAATAATATAAGTATCATAAATTTACTTATATATTTTTATTATAAGTTTTCAAACTATACTTATGCACACATCCATCTAATGGGTAACGAACTTACTGTTTATGTGTATGGTGAACTACTGCATCACGAAACAATGTCGTTCATTTTTCCTTTATCACCTCTCTAGGTTGAACATTATAACATAAATGATGTTTTTTTATGTTATATATTATATTTAAAATGTATTTATACTTATTTATTTCTTATGTAACACATACCTTCATGCATTCTATTTTGTGGGAATATGATAACACTGTTTGTGGAAATGTGGACTACCGCCTCCTCAAAGCGATGTGATTCATTCATGCTATACATAGAATTTATAAAGGATGGTTTCGAAAAAAACAATGTAAAATATTTGATATAAATATGTTACTATAAATATACTATAAATATACATATATATCATTTACTTTTCGTTTTTTAATATGTATATAAATATACATATATATCATTTAGTTATGGTTTTTCAAGGGTTTACTTCACAATCTCACTTTGTTCAGGATTATTTACACTTGAATTTCCATTAGATAAAATTATTGGATAATTGTTTAATAAATCCTTTAATTTTATTATCCTATGGTTATTAATGACCTTTTCTAAGTAATAGTACCATTTTCTTACTCCTAGGTACTCAAAATGTTTTAGAAAATATTTTTAAGAAAACCCAACTTTATTTTTCTTTTTAGTCAGAGAACCTGTTTTCTTCTAAAAACCTTATTTTCTAAAAAGGTTTACAAATTTTTTTCAAAAGAATCTTGTTGTCACTTTCCAAACAAAGAACTTTTCTAACATTTTAACTTATAAAATGATTATTCTTTTTACGTTTTGTGGAATGTGAGAAACTTCCAACCATAATTTATTCGAAGCTTAATTTGTTAGTTTTAAAAGGTTATCACTTAAAGAATTTTTTTCAAAAAGATATTTTCAATGGAAATAATTTTTCAGAAAAATCAGAATGAAAAGTATATTTTCCACAAGAATGTTTTAAAAGATCTTTTTATAGTATTTTCATTCATCAATGACAATAACCCCTTATTTTTACACAACTTAGGATATGTTGTATTTGTACCATCATTATTCTTCCTTTGTATGTTTTATTATTTCTTTGACCAAGGATAGTATTGACATTCACTTCCTTGATTCCTCTTAGTCCCCATGAAATATTCAATTTCCTATGATCATTGAGCATTAAATTTCCCCTAATTATTCATATCATATATCATGGATATTTTTATTTCCTAAACCATATATCATTTTTAAATACGATGTTTACTTTGATAGTTATTTGTTTATCTAGATAAATATTGATAAATATGTATCCATTACTCAATATAGATATTTGATAAAGCAATATGTTCATTAATTAAATTGATTATTTCATTATATGAGGAATGATTTGAACATGAACTGTATGGGTTGGGGACCAATTAATGCAATCCCTATGGGTTGGGTACTTTTTGATGAAATACCTATGGGTATGGGACCGTTTAAAGTAATCCCCTTGATGCATCGGTATTCTCATGAGATAAAATTTGTTAGAAAAAAACCCTTTGAGTTTGTTTCCAAGAATAATAGAAGGGTTTCTACCCATAGATTTAAAACATATTGTGAAAGGTATTAACATTGTAGGTTTTCATGTTCCTCAAACATGAATTCCAATAATTATTCACTTCTTTAGTTTAGATTTAGTTATTTATTATCCATGTGATTTTCACTAAGACAAAATCTATAAAAGCCTTTCATTCTTGATTTACTGATTGAATGGAATGTGTTTTTAGTTATTTACCTTTCCATATTACTTACTCACTTACTTATCTGTTATTTATTACTTGTCATGTGTTCTTAATTATTTATCTTTTCATATTGATTATTCTCAATGATTCATTATTGTTTATGCTCTACTTTACCCTTACTAAGCATTTGAGTTCACCCTTATTTTGTTTCCTTTCCCCAGGATTATTGAAACTGTAATAAGAAATATATTCAAGGATACTCTATATGGAATAAATTTTTTATCCTCTAATGAAAAATATTTATATTGTGGTTTTTTACTCATGTATGTATCTGGTTTACCAAGACTACTAAACTGTTTTTTCCTTTGGTAAGTGGTTTACTTGTATATTATTCCAATGTAATGGTAACACTACATCAGCACCGAGCTTACTGGGTTCGGGATTCTATATTTTTGATAGCTGGGATAATTTTTTTAAAATTATATAATTGATTTATTAGGTTTGACTCTTGTTATGGTAATGTAATTGTTTTCAAATCCCAAGTTTTGTGTTATATAAAATGATGTGCACACAGTTTTTGTATAAATGTATTTCATGGTTTTATAATGAATTAAATAGAAATGTTTCCATAGATTTCTTAGATATAAATTAAAAAAATTGAAGTGTTTTTATAAATAATTTTTATGTATAATGTAGTGTTTAACTTGTTTAAAGTTTTTATTACATGATTCACCCACTTTAATATTATAACTTATTTTTATCATTAAATGAACATATATTAATTTTGTAATTAGAAGATAATTTATAATATAAAATGGGGTGTTTCATATGTTATGTTTTAAATTATTTAAATCTCATTGGTTATGGAAAAGAACTTCATGGGAATACCATGTATACTTAGGAAGTATTCTAGGACAAGAACTTATGTTATGTAATGACGAAACTCTTCCTTGTCATTTTCCTTTCTCATAGAAATTTATCTCTAACTCGTAATATACTATTTTCATATGCTACTTTGTAAAGTTTCATTAAAGGAACATTACTAGTATACAACTCCACTTTAACAAGTGATTACTCCCGCTTGTGTAGGATACCACTCTAGATAGTACCCTACTTCCAATTGGATATGGATATGGATTGAACTTATTATTTGGATCATTGGTTTCCTTGATTTAGTCCCATGGGAACAATCTCATGATGCTTTAACATTAACTATTTTATAGAAATTTTTCTTATTTATATTTTTATTTATTAAAATGCATACTTTTGACAATGTATGTATAGGTTGTTTAATATTAGATGAAATATATACTTGTGAAACTATTATCAGTTGTTTTCATAGAAATGAAAATAGTTCCTTCATACTTTTAGTTCAAACTAAAAAGATATGGTTACATTTGTAAAGTTTATATATAGTGCATGTGGTGAAATTCTACTGGGAATGTTATCTTATATTGTACCTACACATGAAGTGTATATGTATATATGGTCTCATATTATATGGTTAAATGGAAATAACCAATTTGAGATAGATGGTACTTGATAGTTTTATTTGGGTTTTAGAGGGGGTGATGGGTGGGAGATGCAATATTTTCACATAGAAATATGTATTATTGATTTAGAATTCTTTTGGTTTTGTATTTTTGGTATCCACTTTCATTCAAACTTGTCATTTCCCCTATTTATCTCTCATTTTCATACAATTTAGCTTCAAGTATATGGTGATAGATATATATGACTCTAATTTGTTTTGTTTATGTTAATTGATAATGTTATGCCTTTATTTTCATTGATTTATTATTTTATATATGTGGTGTTTGGTTATGAACTTATTTCAATACTATTTATTTTATATGTATGATATTACCAATATATGGGACGGTCATGTTGGGATCATGGGACAAAACCATTCTTTAGTTTTACATTTATTCAACTAAAATAATTCCCAAGTTATATGTTTATTACCTTGGAATGATTTTTCAACCCATGGTGCTTAGTAACGTGCTTTGGGTTTTATGGAAAACCATCTTGTTTATGAGGATGAGATAGCCCAGGATGATTCTTTTTAGAAACTTAGTGCAATGGTCCATTATCATATTGCTTAATATTATAAAATTTTTCTTAACCAAGACAATATTGACATTGAATTTTAAGATGGGGATCCAACCATTATTTTTTTAATATTTTTATATAGTTCTTACCATGATCCTTATGATGCAATGATGTATGTATAGAGTATTTGAAATTAGGGAAAGTTATGTTTTTCATTCTATTTAATGATCTATATCGTAGGAAGGTGTTGAAATATGAATAATAGGGAAATAATTCAATGGGAAAAATAAACCATAAAAATTGTTAGAAGAACAATGGTAAGAATATGAGGGAAAGAACTCATTCTTGGACTATTAAGTGTTATCATTCTAGTTTTGGATTATATTAATAGGAACTATACTAAGAAGAATAGTTCAAAGGAGGGTGGAATTTAGTCTAATATGGTGGATCCTAGTTGTGATTATGTTTATGTTATATAAATATATCTAGTATTCCTATAGGGGTATATTTAGAGTATAATAAGATATTATGTTCTCATTATATCATAGAATAGATTTTTTTATCATGAGTTAACTAGTTATGAGATATATGATATCTTGGGTAGGGGATATAGTAGTATGGTCCTTGTAAGGTATTTGGTGTTGATTGAAATCCATGATGTTGCTACTAATATCTTATTAATGATATTAGAATGTTCCATGGGAATTATGCACCTCATGTCATTGGCCATCTATATTTAAGGGGACGTTCTTAGGCCATTATCTAGTTGTCCTTTCTTTTTTTGTTAGTTTCTCATTATTATGATATAGTTCTTAAGACTTGTGTTGTATGATATTTAAATTGGTTTCAATTAGAATATGTAACTCTTTGTTTCATGGTTTTAGGAAAAGTCATGTTTTTAAGTGGAGAGTAACTTCTAGGTCTGTTATATATAAGTGGAGTGATTGTTTTATTCACTATGGTCTATATTTATTATGTTTTTTTTTTATTTTCATTTTTTAATGTTTTTTTTATTTTTCATTCACTTATTATATTTTAACTATTTCATATTTTAATTAATATAAATACCTTTAAATTACTTTCAATCTATGACATGTTAGTGGAATAGAACTTGCTCTATTTTTTTAGTGTTTTAAGGGAACTTGAGAAATATTCTGAGAGACCTCTGTTGGAATGTACTCTACTGGAAACCTAGAAATATGAATCTAGAAACTCATGTATGTGAATATAAGTTTTTGGTATGCATTATGTTTAGAATTTTTTTTATTCTAAGTTTGTTTCTCATTTTTAAGATATAATTGATGAAGGAAATTTTGTATCACATCAATACATACAAAGGATTTAATAAATGTATTGTTTTACTAAAACTAATTAATGTCATACTTATTTTTTATTATTTTGGTTAACATGTTTTCAAATTTAATTGATATGGTGTACATGAGCATCGCGTATTTGTTTAGGTATTTATTTTTTTAAATGTGGAGATTTGTGAAATTAATTTTATGAATTTGAAAATTGATTGAATATTTTATTATATTTTATGTAAATTTAATTTCAAATTGGATTTATTAAATATTGGGTTTCAAATTTATTGAAATGGGCTATTTTGAACCAAATTGTTACTGTTTTAATCTTCTAATACCTTTTCTATGTGGGTCTGTTCATTATCCCAATTTTTTGGACCATCCTTCAGCATGTTTTCACCTATAATTCATCTCTTTATTTTCCATTTAATATGATTCATCAATCATTTTGATCGTTCTATTATGATTTATTCATTGTGAACTTCTATGTGTGTTTTCTAACCAATTAAAAATACTTGGATTATTGACTTAACTTTTTCCCTATCCCATCATAAAAAAAGTCTTGCTCTATGACCATTTGACTTGGATTCATAATTCTAATGGTTTTTTGCATTTTTTATATTACTCTTTGAGATCCATTACCTGATAGTTTGATCATTACACATTATACCCCCTATTACCCAGGTCGATCCTTTATTTCTTAGAGTGAGGACTCGTTTCAAATGGATTCATCATATGTTCATCAATTAAGAGTATTTTGAGAGTGATCACTTCGTTAATTAGATTGAAAATATTATATTATAATATATATTAATAAATAACTTGTTTTGGTGTGTTTATTCAATAGGGAGAGATTCATTATAGAGATCCTGAGAAGGAAGAGGGACCCTGTATTCAAGCTGGTTTCCTTGCTCGAATTATGTGACCTATATACCTAAAATATTTGATAGATCTAGAGTGTATCTAATTGGGTTGTGTATTGAAAACCAGTAGGCTGATGGTCACTTTCTTATAATATGGTTTTATCCTAGATATTCTTGCATTAATTCATCCATTAAATATGAAATCAAGTTCTTGTTGAAAGGAACCTAACACAGTAAGTTTTTTATTTTGTTTTATTTTTGTTTCTTTTACATTTATCCTATAAAGATAATAAAATAATCATATATGTTTGTCAAATTCCATATATATTAGAATAATATGTGACAATACTCAAGAGCATTTTGATCGCAATCTCCTTGAGTAGAAATATCCTCAGTATTGGATAGTTCTTGGTCCTTCTCTACTGCATTCCATCTCTATTGTATTTTTGTTTATTTCTTCCAATATAAAACCATGGTTCCCCTACCCATTATACATAGTTATAATTAGGATCAAATCACATAAAAAATTCATATCCTTTATTTATTAATTTATTTATTTCATAACATACATTTTGAAAATATCTTTTAGTTTTTTATTTGTGTTTCTCAAACTATTATTTTTTAGTTTCAGTGAATGAAAAAAAAATCATGTTATATAATATCATTATAATAGTTTTATAGTATATTATCTCAAGGTTCCTTGTATATTTTTTTAATTAACACTTTTATTGATTTACGCATTCAATGTTGTTCATTATGTTATTCAAGTTATTAAAATAGTTATTGAATTATTATTTTTATAATTTATTTAATAAACATAAACCGAATATTTCATATTTTTTTATTTTCAAAAACCATTATTAAATTTAATAATCTCCATTGGTCAATGAATATGGAAGTAATAACATAAGAAGCAGAAACCCCCCACAACATCATTGACATCAAATATCTCATCAAGTAAGATTCATACTTGGGTCACAATACATTAATGATAGATCTATATTTTTTATTAATTGAGATAAACATGCATGTGGTCACCATATCTATTGATTTAAGTTTGATGATTTCAACTAATTAAAATGTACATAGATTTATTTTCATGATATTTAGAAATTGAAAATCATATCTTGATTATTTAATTAATTTCACATCACTTATAATTCACCTGATGTAAGTTACTTCATAAATATTATATATGTTAAGGTTGACATCATGAGTCTAAGTATGTGATGTTGGGAAATAGGGAGACTCATTTTATTTTCTAATTATTTGATTTTATAAGGAGGGGATATTGTACATGGTTCTTGGACCTGGATGGGGATTGTTAGTAATGGAAGACTAGGTGAGGTTGTTTGGACTAGATGGAAATATTCTAGAACCAAGATAGAAAGTTTACATGTCTCAGTGATGGAAGTGAAGAAGTTCAGCCACATATAGGAATATTTCTAGAAGACTCACATAAGGTGTGACTGGATGTTTTGAAATTCTTAATCAAGAGAGATCACATTGTTCACCGAAATATGCCAATTGAGGTGGTGTATTATATAAGAATATAAAGGTTTCTAGGACCAACAGTGGCCTCCCTGCAAACTTTGGAGGGTGGTGGTGTGGTTTCACATGATGTACCCTACTATAAATAGGTGGGGTGGGGGAACTTTTCATTTGAATAAAGTATATGTAGTCAATTTTAATTTAGAGTTCTAATTATTATACATTATTCTTCTATTTATAAAAAATAAATCAGTAGTTTTCTCCCATGGATTTTGGATTAGAGTGTGAACCACATGAATTTATTATTTTTGTTCCTTTTTTTCTTTTGTTTAAATTTGGTTGTTTGTTTCTAGGAGTTTTATTTCTCTCAAGTGTGTGAGGGTGGATATTTTTTGTGGTATATAAGGTTTAGTTTGAATTCTCAATCCTGTAATATTATTTTATGGGGTTCATTCTATTTCTAGAATTTTTGGACCTTATTTCACCCCTGAGGTTCCAGTGGTTTTTTTTTCAGATTAGTGATTCGGAATCCCAACAAGTGATATTAGAGCATATGGTTATGCAAGGGTCAATTCACTTGGTAGAATACTATTCAAGAAATGTTCCTTGTTTTATAAGGAATATAGTTAGATGAATTAAATATATGGATTGATAAATTTGATGGAACAAAATTCAGGTTCTCGAGGATTCAAATGGAGGATTATCTATTCTAAAAGGATCTTGATCTTCCATTGAAGGGATTCAAATCGAAAGCAATGGATGAACCAGAAATAATTTATTGTAAGCTACTTAGAGTGATATGGATTTCTTTATAATATAATGCTTCATACAAAATTATAGAGGTTAAATCAACTAGTAAACTAATTAAAGTACTTGTTAATATATATGAAAATCTAAAAATAATAAAAAAAAGTGTGCACAAGTGTCTTGGCCTGGTAGGTGAGGACTCATAAGTTGCATCCAAGAGACCTTATATCAAATATGGTTGGAGACATATTTCTTGGTTACTGTAGTAGTATCGTAGAAGCTATAAATATTCATCTGTTTGGTCTTTCAGGCCACCATTTTGGTTCTTGAGTCCTTCAAGGATTTCGGCCCACCCAAATCATTTGGTATAGTAAGGATTTCAGGCCATCTCATGGCCTTCGGGCCACCTCGAGGCCTTTGGTCCACCTCAAGGCCTTCAAGCCACATGAAATTTTTCTTAAATTGACCAAGCATACTCTACAAGGAGTGGTCTCAAGATGAGGATTCAGAGCAGGTTCATTCACTAGATAAGAGATAATGAATTTGGAAGAATGATAGGGTATGAAAATTTCCATCTGGACATACCTATACATGCATGGGAATCCTAGACAAATAGCCATGTGAAGTTAGAGATCTCGCATCACGATGTAGATGCGGGTGAGGGTAGTTATAAGTAGTTAAAGTCTAGTGAATTCCTATAAGAGATTTAAGTTATGTAATGTCATAAATATTAAGGGCTATGTAAGAGTTCCCTTTCATCCCTTAAAAGAGGAATTATCAAAAATGAAAAAAATAGAAGGCCTTCAAGCCATTCAGGTGAATAAAAAAAGTGTCCATGATGCAATGTCAATTTGACCTGAGTATTTTAGAAGAAATTCCAGCAGCTGATCATGTCAATGAATTCAAAAATATCCAAAGTCAGTTGGAATCAATAGGAGTGAAATTTTCAGATCCAGTTTGGCAATTACAAATACTTTTAGTAAGAAATAATTTCAAAAGGACAAATATGTTGTTTAAAAATATTTTTAATCTTATTTAGAATGAATATATCAGGTGGATGTAAGTCCATTAACCTTATAGAACCATGCTCAATATGTAAGAAATATGATGTTCTATTTCATGTAAAGGTTAGAATAAGTCTACAGAAAATATGGGAAGAATTTGAAGTATTTCGTCTCATCCCAGATTCGTATATTGGAATTTTAGGATGAAATATAATATTAAGAAATATTTTAAGGATCATAGAGTTAATTCCATAAGGTGAGATACTTTAATTTATAAAAACACAAGAATTGAGGTTGAAATTGGTTTATTTCTAAATATTCATATTCCATTTGAATTGTGGATTATTTATTTTTTGGTATTTGTTCTATTCTAAAAATAAGAGGATATTGATAATGAATTATGTGTATAGATGTTTTAGTAGGGTCTATCTTTCTGATAATATGGTTTTTAAGAGTTTGGGGAATTTTTAAATGAAATTAAAATTAGCTTCCTGAAGTTATAAGGAGTGTGAAGCATACCTAGGTTACAAAAGAATCTAATTTCCATTTTACAACTAGATGGAGTATGTTTTTGAAATGTTTTGGGAAAGGTGTGGAGAGAATCACATATAGATCTCTAGAGATAGATAGAGATGTAAAAAATAAAATGGTCTATATGATGGGAAGATAATATGGAATAGTGATTTTTGTAATGAAAACTCCCAAGAGTATGGAGTTGTTGTATTATCAACTTGGTCACCTTAGTGATAAGAATATGCGAGTCTTAGAAGCTAAGGGTAGACTAATTATCACTCACATGGAATTCAAAAATTGTGAGAGTTTTATAATAATAAGTTGTAAAAATGTGTTTTTTATCACAAATTAAAGGAAACCTATGTATCAAAAGTTTAATCTCATGCATACAACATTTTGGGGTCTTCTCTAATACATTCACATAGTGGGTTATTTAACTACATTACATTAATCAATGATTCAATAATGATAGTATGGGTTTACCTTCTTATGAATGAATATGAGGTCTTTGTAGTTATTTTTCAATAGAGATCCATGGTGGAAAAAGTGGAATAACCTTAAGTTATTAAGGTTTTATAAATATGGGGAATAAGATAGCAAGTAATTCCAGAGGTTTGAAAAAAATGAGTCATGTTTTAGAAGACAATATTTGATACATTAAAACAGAATAGGGTGGAAGAATGGATGAATCAAATATATATTGATAAGGATCAAGTAAAGAGATTTTATATAGGGTTTTCCAAAAAAAACTAGTCTATAACCATCATTTTTTCCACTTACCTCATTAAAAAACGTCCATTTTCACATTTGGGTTAGGTGATTCCAGAAAAAATGTGATCCATAATAACTTTTCATGTTTCCCACCTGAATTTTTTTATATCACTCTCATATATCCATGTTGATGCCAAGGAAAGGTAAAAACTTGAAGAAAATTCTTAGGTTTTTTTCTTTATAGGTTATTGTGAGGAAAACTTTGAGTTTTTGTTTTGGTACAAGTAGAATTAGAATATTTACAAAACCCAAAATGTTATTTTCTATGAAAGGATATTGTAGAAATATTGTAACTTGGTGGAAGATGAAGTTGAGAGAAAAAAATTAATGTAAAATATCCTAGATTATCTAAATAGAATCTCAATAAGTTGTGAAATTATTGAGAGTTTAGGAAGTATGGAAATAATGGAAAATCCAGTAAGGCTATAAGAATTATTATAAATCTTGAAAGATATAGAAGCTCAAGGTAGCATTCTAGAATACGAAGTTATAGAAATTATAAAACTACTGGTTAAATTATAGAGGTATAACAAGATCATAATACTAATTTAATGTTTTAGAAATGATATTCACTACTAGTTTATTATGGATGGAGAAGAATTTGAGATCCTGGAAGAATTGGTGAGTCTTGATGATACCAAAAAATGAGAGTTATCTATTAAAGTTGAAATGGATTCTTTATAAACAAGAAAAACCTAAAATCTAACAAAATTATCTAATATAAATAAATAACTATATAATAAATGGTTGTATTATTTTAAATATGGATTGGATGGTTTAAAAATGTACAAGGATTGGTTATTTGTGAAGGGATTTCAACAGAATGAAAATATATATTTATTATAATTTTTTCTCCAATTGTTAAACATATAACTATATAGATAGTGTTAAGTATGGTAGGTTTGATAGGTCTACTCTTAGAATTTCTAGATGTGAAGACTACATTCCTTCATGGTGATTTAAAGGAGTAAATATATATAACTAAGTATGGGGTTTTGTGGGAAATAGGAACAAGGGCCTACTATGTAAGCAGAAAAGAGACTTTATGGTTTGAAGTAAGCACTAAGGTAGTGAAACAGGATGTTTTATGACTTTATATATAAGAATGGATTTTTATAGAGAAACTTGGACAACTATTTCTACTAGAATGTATTCAAGTATGGGTGTTGTATTATCCTTTACTTATATATGGATGACATGCTCCTAGAGGGTCCGAATGTGAAATAGATTTAGGAGGAAAAATATGATCTGTAAAAATGCTTTTAGATGAACGATCTCGATAAGTTTAAGAAGATTTAGGGGATAAATATTGAAAGATATAGGGATACCAGAACATTGGTTCAATCACAAAGTAATTATATCCAAAGTATCTTTGATATTTTTGGAATGATTAGATATAAACTAGTGATCGCCCCATTGGTTGAACATTTCAAGTTATCCAAAATGAAATCACCTAAAATAGAATATGTGGATAAGTATCTCACCCCCATGTCACAAGTATTTTAATTAATTTTTTTATTTAATATTATTTCATGTTTTTTTGGAGTTTTGGGATGGAATTTTTTAAATTTTATAATTTTTAAAGGGTTGCAAGGTTAACCATCACGATTTGAAGAAACCACAGGGAAACCATGTGTATCAGGTCTAACTTGGACAAAACTATTTTGTTTGGTCTATTAATGGTTTATTAAACCATATTAACTTCTAGGATTAACTATGAATGGTTTTTTTTGTGTCTGATGTGAGCCACACATTCATCACATGGTTTATTAAATCGTTTGAGTAAACCATTCACCAAACCCATTTTCAAAATTATTATTTTTATTTTACTTTAATCCTTTTCCCCATTTTTATTTTTCTCCTCATTTTCCCCTTAACCTTTACACAACGCCCCACGGTCTATCCCTCCTTAATTTTATTCCTATCCTCTCCCTTAACACCTCTCCTTTGGTGATTTTTTATGGATTCTTCATGATCCATGGATGGTTCCCCAATATAGGAACTCATCTCCCTCAAATTCTGTAACACCCCAAGCTTCTACGGTACGTTTCCCTTTGAATAATGCGATAGCGTGTGTTGTACGCAACCTCGAGTTCTAACACACACCACAACTAATTAAACTAGCCGTTGTGAATAGTAATACCTAATTTTTGAAATTATATATATTTTATATTTGAAAATGGACTTCATTTTTGGACTCGGAATATCGAATTTAGCCTAAGGTGAAATTTTGGTACTTTTCGGATAACTTTCATATTTTGATGAATAGTGAAAATTACTAAATTTTAATTAAAAACAACTTTTTTAATCAAAATAATTAATAGTGATAAATTATGAATTTTAGTTGTTTTAAAGTATATTTAGAATATATTTTTACATTTTAATGTAATTTTGGTCATTGGACATAATTTTACAATTAAACCGAACATAAACAAGTGTCAATCTTTTGATAGTTATTATCTCTTAAAAACACGCTTTTTGTTTTGACAGCGGGAATTAATTTTAAATTAATTTCTGCCACTTCTGTGTTTAGAATTTAGGAAAATGGATTCCATATTTGGAATCAGGATGTTCAAATTGTGTAAATAGGTAACTTTTATTTTTACACATTTTGAATAATTACTGCGGTAAATATTTTATTTACCATGGTTAAAGGGTAAATCCGGTAAATAAGGGTTAAAAAATAATATTATAATAATACAGAATTACCCTAAAACGTGTCCTAACCTTATTGGTGGACACATACCCGACCATGGGCATCCTTGGGTCAATTTGGGGACCCCTTGGAGCCACTTGTATGTGGTAGGGACACTTTATATTAATAAAGTTAAAATAAAAATAAAAATGGCATAAGCTTACATCTTTTAGAAGAACAATTTTTACATAGGGTTATACATGTTGGATTTTCGATTATAAATATTCATTAGAAAGCTAAAAAGATTTCCTACATAATGATATTTTATTTATAATTTTTAGACATTATATAATTTATTTTATTTATGACACAATGATGATGCAGTAATTACTAAAATAGTGAAAAATAAAAATAATTGATCTTATAAATACCCAAATAATTATAATATGAAACTTTTAATGAATTAAACTAATTTTCTATGATAATATGATATATTAGGATTGATTTAATTGACTTTGTTCGAAGTAATCAATCTGTTAGGAGTTTCACAAAAATCAACTATTGAATAGTGTCAAAATTGACATAAAAGAGTTCTTAAAACAAATATTATATTATTAATTGATATTAAATTCCTAAAAATCTAAGGTTCGGCCAAGAGACTTATATTATGATAGGTTCCTCATTAATGGACCACTTGGGGGTCGCTTGGATGTATATAGTATGTTTATTAATCATATTATATAAAAATACAAAGAGACATTGTAAAAGTGAAACTAATTAACTTAGACTTAATACTTAAAGATAAGGTTAATATAAGTACCCAAACCTGTCTAAATTCTATTGGATGAGTTGTTTTCGACCTATCCCCACCTCATCCTTTGAATATTCAACTTTGGAGCCTTTGTAAACCGAATATGAATTTATTATAAATTAATATTTCTAACTTTTCCAAAGGTGCCCCTCACCCCTCTTATAAAAGGGCACTCCTCCTTCTCATTTCTTCACACCTTCAAAGCCTTTTGGTTCGGCCAAACTCTGCCCAAATACTCTCCCAACATCCCTCACTACAACCTAGAGGCCTTAGTTTGATCAGAAAGCCAACCTAAGGAGCCCTTTTGATCAAATCAAAAGGAAGAACCCGAAGAAGAGGTAATGATTTCACCACCCTTTTCTAAGTTCATTTCTTCTTCCACTTCTTCTTCCTTTGTTCTTACCATTCTGAAATAATAACTCCAGTATCTCACATATACTGTGATGTTATTATAAATATGGTACAATCATATTCAGTATTCTATCCACCCTTTGAATAACATGTCACCATACGTGCGTACGTACGGCTTACCGTCTCCACGTCGTGGTGTAATTGTTATTCAATATAATATTATTTGGATGGGTATAATAATGATGTGTAACTCATGTAAATAATAAATATAACATGTTAATGATTCTTTATATATGATATACCATCCATTTATATAGTATTTTAATATCAAAAGAATGATATTGTCGCTCGTGCGTACGTACGGACTACCGTCTCCACGAACGCGATGAGATTCATTCTCCATCGTATCCATTCAAGTATAATTGTCATTTGATGATTTAAAAATGATGTTTAAGGACTTTATATCATTCTGGATATGAATAAGATACAACAACCATGGCTTATGTAACAAAACATATAAAAGAAAATGAGTAAGTTAACTCCCGAAACGACGATAATTCTAAGATATTATTAACAAATCAATGTTAAAAGATCATATATGATATCATATTAATATATATGATTCTTGTATAATTTAATAACAACTATTTCACCATTATGCAGGAGGTTAACCTACCCCAACCAAGGAAAAGTACAAGGTAAGGGTTATTTCACAATCTCTTCATTATCCGAGGTTGTTTATATGTAATAATCTACTGGGATCTCTTTATCATCCACATCCATGTTTCTTAAAAATGTATTTCAAAACATTTTTACTATTTACAAGAATATGGGTTAAAGTCATTTATACCTTTTTTTGACTTTTTATAAGAGGT
This sequence comes from Viscum album, assembly GCA_963277665.1. Taxonomy (NCBI): domain Eukaryota; kingdom Viridiplantae; phylum Streptophyta; class Magnoliopsida; order Santalales; family Viscaceae; genus Viscum; species Viscum album. The sequence continues at coordinate 697,360,099 of OY728132.1, forward strand.
TTATAAAGGAATCTTTCCGTCGTTTTCAAAACAAGGTCCTTTTTAACCTTTTCGACAGAATTGAGGTAAGAATGTTTTTTTTTAACTTATACGGCGGGTGCGGTTATTTTACGCCGTTATAAAATCTTCAAAGCTTTCCTTACAAGCTTATAAGAATATTTTCAAAGAAAATGTTTTATTTTATATGGATCTTAAATGATTTCAAAATAAAAGGAGATATTTCTTTAAAAAGAATTTTGATTTCATCTATGTCAACATCCTTTGATGGATTTTAAGATTATTTGAAGTTGATTTATTATGATACAAAACTTCTATATTGTATTGAAGGTTTTGTGATATGTTTGACTGTGGATGTGCTATTTTTATACCATTCATAGTTTATTGTGAAAGTATTGACATTTCGTATGCTAGTTTTAATACGAATGTTTATGTTATGTTTAAACCTTTTCATATGGGAATGCATTGGACTTAATAAGTGACGGGTGGAGCCCGCTATAGCTCCTCGATGCATCGGTAGGTCTCATGAGACAAACTAGTGTCTTGGCACAAGGCCTTGACAAAATCTTATTTGTAGTCTTGGCACGAGGCCTTGGCTATGTGGTTATGATAGTCTGGCATTATGCATTCCAACATTATGAAAGTGGTTATTGATTTTTGCATGTGATTATTCGATTAGTAGAATATCCATGTGAATAAGTAAATGGCATTATTTCATTTTATTTATGCCATACCATGTTGAAAGTTCATATTTAAAAGGATTTTGTTTTAGTTATGCATTGCCTTAAATGTTTATTCTTATTTATGAAAGTTTCCGCTATATTGTTATCCTTACTGGGCATTTGAGCTCACCCCTTTTCTACGTTTTATTTTTCCCAGGAAGTGAAGATGTAAGTTATGAATGACCTGTAGGGATATTATGAGGGGATCATAGTGTGGACTGTGGAAACATTATGTTTTTCATTTTATGATGTAATGTAAAACTTATGAATATATCTAGTGTTTCCAAGGCTACTAAACCAATCGGTCTTTCGAGATTTGATCTTTCTTGTGATCATGCCAATGTTATATAATAATGCACCGACTCTGGGTAGCTGGGGTCGGGGCGTTACAAATTCCCTATTTTCTTTGTTTTTTATTTATTCTTAATCATAGAACCTCTCTTGGAAGAACCCTAGGTCAAGGGGTTAACCTGATTTTTTTATTTGTTCAGTGATTAGGGTTGATGAGAGCATCCATCTTCCTTATTTGTGTGTCTCCCACTGAAGGTGACACATTTCAGCTCACCATAACCTAATTCTACTTTATTTGAGGTAGGTTTCCCCATGTTTAAGATTTAAATTTGTGTACCCTTTATTGCTTCATGTTCTAAATGTTTTATTTAATTAATTATGATTATGTGTTAATATTGAATTGGATTTTATAATGTTTTAAGGTGTTTATTATTTAGAATAATTACTTTACTTGGAAATTAAAGTGTAACTTAGAATTCCAAGTATATAAAATGTTTTTAAATGATTATTTAAAAAAAATTGAGATGTTTAAAATTTTTTACCCCATTTGGGTCTAGAAACAAATTAAAAATACTTTTTTGATCATTTTTAGGGTTCAAGTGAATATTGAGTTGAATATTTCAAAAAAAATTCAAATGACCTTTTTGTAAATTATTTTAAAACATATTTAGAAATATATTTTTGAATATATCTTCTAAATTAAACTTTTTATTTTCAATTAACACTTTAAATTCCAAGTATTGTAAATTTATTTCTTTAAAAATAAGGTTTTGAATAAAAATTAAAATTTTGTGAAAAACACATATATATATATATATATGATTATTATACACATATATTTAGGTACAGATACACACACACGCGCATATATATATATATATATATGTGTGTGTGTGTATGTGTGTGTGTGTTTAAAAATTCACATGAGAATATATGAATTTATATAACGAGATAAATATAAACACAAGCACGCCTGTTCTCACACACACACATAGATGTTTGTGTGTGTGTGTAATTTTATATGAGTAAAACTAGAAAAAAATGGGTCTTTTCTATTAGTTTCAAGAATAATTTTGAAAGTATTATTTGGTAATTTTAAGAAATTTATATATGTGTGTATGTGTGTTGGATCCTCTTAGACATGATTTTTCTTTTATTGATATATATTATAGCCCATGGAGAATAATTTATATTTTATATTATTTGATAGACATGTGATCAGGGTGATTTCTTGAGAGGGAGATAGAGGTGATGGTCAGTTATTTGATTTTCTTAGTGATGATTATATTTCTTACTTTTTATTGTTCATGTATATTATTGGTTATTCTTATTGCTTAATCATCCTTGATTTACTTTGGTCATGGAAACTTTGGTTATCAATTAGGATAACTTAGATCGGATGAACTCCTTTTCCACTAGTTATACTATTGAAGTATGTTTACCCCCACTGGCCACTGATGTGTTACTATATGTTTTCACTAGATTTTAGTTAAGTATGTTCGAGGTTACCTATACTAATTTATCATAGGGTAGATCCCATGACACTTATTTCATGATTCATATATTGGCATATGGGGATCCTCTTTCTTGTTTAGATTTCCTTATTTTCTTGATATGTGTGGAACCTTGATTAATTCTCCTTTAAATCTTGTATCTGTTCCTTTTGATGATATGGTTCCCTCTGATTGTTCACTATATTTTTCTGGTGAGATTGCGGTTTTCTATATAGTTGTGTAATCTTTTAAAAATGTTTATTTTACCAATAGTGTGTCATTATTAAAGAATTTTTTTTCAAATGATTGATTTCATATAAATAAAATAAAAGGGAAATATTATAAAGTAGTATGGGGGATATTTTGGATTTATGATCTTTGTAATAAAAACCTATCCTTAAATAATTTAGTTTATAATAGCACTAAATGGATCTTTTATTTAAGGTTAATACTTGGGGTCTAATTTCTCTTTGGAATCCCTGCTAAGCTTTAGCTCATGCCTATCTAACATTTTATTTTTAGGATTCCATTATGATTTTGACCTCTCTTGAGATCATTGGTTGATTTTTTGTATCTGATGTTAGTTTTATTTTATCACATTTGGATTATGGTGCTTATTACTTTATTTAATCAGACCTACTTTTAATTTTTATTAAATATCTGGCATGTGTCACTTTAAATGATTTACCTTATCGATGTAGGATTTTACCAATTTATAAGATTGGAGGTGTAGTGATATTCTGATGGTCGAGGATAGGCACTATTGCATGATTTTATATATGGGATAGATCTTGGAGGGTTAGAAGAGGTTTTATTTCTATTTATTTTATTTTTCATGGGTACCTGATATATAGATGGGTCATTTTAGTTTTTCATTGTGATTTTTTATTTATTTTACTCTGATTTAAGGTAGAAGGGGTTATTGTTGTATGTATCTGATGTTATAAACTTTCCTCTAGCCTATGAGGATTGGGAACACCCTTCTAGTACATATCAAGCTAATTCAATCATTTTATGGATGGATGTCTTGCACTAGTTCATGAAAATAGTATCAAATCTTAGGTTCTATGGTGGGAGACTAAGTTTTAGGAGTATTCCTTATATTATTTGGGGTGTTATGGTAGTATCAAGTTAGAATTAGTCATCGGTACTAAAGAGGTTATTCGTGAATGGGTTCCAGATAACTACTTCCCATGACAATTCTTGGGTCACTATGGATAGTTGGGATATTAATTTTTTGTTAGAAATTTTATTTTATTTTTGTTGATCATGCACCAATTCTCATTAGTGTGATTGAGTTTCCTTAGGGGTGGAATTATATTTTGGGATAAAAATGGAAGATAAGTCAATGGTTTGAGTTTGGATTTCACATACTAAGATACTAGGAAATGACCAAACACTTGATCTTGATACATCTTAGGAATTTTCATGTGGGTGGTCTGTGGTCCCTAAAACCACATGGTTGACTCATTCCTAGTTCTATATCCCATTTTTGTTTTTTATTTTGGACACATTTGATTCCCATTACAAGAATTGGGTGAAATCAGGGTGGTTTTTTGATATATTGACATGTGGTGTGAAATTTTTTTATGCTTTGGGTTGTGTGTTTATTTTAAAATTTGTTCTGAGTGAAAGAAGGAATTAGTATTTAGGAAATATTTTTAAAATTTTTAATTTTATTTTAAATCATGGGAAGGGTTTTTATTTTGAAATTAGATTTATAAATATTTTAAAAATAGATGATTTAAAAAAATGTGTTTTGTTTACTTTTTGTGGCTTTTATAATGAATGGTTTAAAGAAAATAGATTTGGAAAATGTTTTGAATTTTTTTTTAAATTGGAATTTAATTTTATATTCTAAAATATAATGTTTAAACATTTTATAAATAGATTTTTTTATGGAATTAATTGTTTTAAAATGGTATTTGTTTTCAAAAAATGGAATTCTATGTTTTATTGAAAGTTGATTTTAAATGTATGTTTTACTTATATGGGGTTTTAAATCCTTTTATGGTAATTTGGGAACTTTAAATAAAAAAATATTTTTGGTAAACATTTTATTTTATTGGATTCATTCTTTAGTTTTTGTACCTTTGTTCGGTGGAACGTCTTGGTTGAGTTTCTGAGACATGAACTAGTTGAGTTAATGTTTCCTATTATTCGAATTATTAACCTCTAATAGATCATGATATATGATAGGTTTCATTTTTCTATAGAAGAACCTTAGGGTGACTACTTTCCATATTAGGTGTAGTTTCTCTAGTTGGCCCTACCCAGACTCAAAATCAAGTGGTGAGTCCAGATTCAGTTTGGTTCTTAGATTTTTGTTATTCATATGATTCTTAGTGATGATTATTTATTTTTGGTGGATTGGGAGTTAGTTATATTCTTTTGAGGTATCTTATATATGGTTAGTGATTTGGGTAAATCCATGAGAGTGCTTATGGGATATAGATTACTCTTGTGGTGCTTATTCCTCATTAGTAATCATGTTCCTTAGGGGTTTTTTTCAAAATTTTGTTTTGTGATTGGTATTTTTTGGATGGTTCTTATGTCTGGTATTTTGGCGATATTGTATTATTTTTGGTTTTGATGGGTTGTTCATGGGTGAATTTAGGTCGGTGCTTGGGTGATTGGGATGAGTGTCCATTGGGTAGCTAAACACCTAAGAGTAATGGTTATTTGTTGATTCATCATGAGACTATGTTCTAGATTTGAGATCCTAGTTTACTCATTTGAGTATGGTGACTCAGGTCTGGGTGTTATATTGGTTCTTATATTGAGAGTTCTTTAAGTATCTCCTCTCAATTGGTGTGTTTTATAGAGATAGTGTGGTTCATTTGGTTTTTTGGTATAAGTGTTATTTTCTAGGTGTAGTATCTCATGGATAGTGTGTTTTTTTACCGAGAATTTTATAAAAATTCTAAATAGTTTGGAGACTCTATTAGATTTTGGTGTTCATTAGGCCTTGCGCCCCTTATTGGTAGCTAGGTTCTACTTGGATACATTGTATGTTATTCAACGATATGATCCATTGGTCTTGAAAAATAGTTTGGTTTGAGGTATATCTCTCTAGGATTTTCCCTAGTTTCTTCATGACCCCACTTATTTCTTAGGGTCTAAAAATTTTAGTGTTTTTTTGTTTTCCATCCTTTGGTAATAGATTTATAAGGGTAGAAAGAATTACGGTGGGGATATTGTCATGCCCCATATTTTGGTTATTTTAATTTATTTATTTTTTTATATTATTTTATATTATTTCAAGTCTTCAGGAGTCTCTAGGAGTTTTTGGCTATAAATTTTCTAATTTTCTAAATTTTAAAGGGGTATCTAGTTATCTAGCACAGTTTGACAAACTGTGCATATCGAGTCTAACTTGGATAGATCGATTTGTAATAGTCTGCACATGGTTTATTAAACTATTCAAATTCTTAGTAGTAATCATGTGAGGTTTTTTTGTGCATTCAATGTGGTCCACACATTCAATGAATAGTTAATTTAACAGTGGGGGTGAATTTTATATCTAGCCCATTTTTAAACATTTTATTTTTTCCTTTTCTTTTATTTATTTTCCCTCATTTTCCTTTTCTCTACATTTTTTCTCTTTACCATTATGAAAAACCCTAGGGCTTATCCATCCTTTATCATTCACCTCTTCTCCCCCTCAGAACCTCTCCTCTAATGATTTCTTTGTGGATTCTATGTGAACTATGGATGATTCCACAAGGTGGGAACTCATCTCCCTCATCTTTCACTTTTTCTTGCATTTTCATTCTTTCGCATCATGAAATATCTCCCATATAAATACAAGGTGTTGGGGTTAACCTAGTTTTTATGATTTATTTGGTGATTAGGGTTTATGGGGGTTCATTATTCTATGTTTCCATATTTTCCATCAAAGGCGACACATTTTGGCTAATTAGCATTTCATCCAACTTTATGTGAGGTATATTTCCCCATATTTAAACTTTAAATTTTAGAACCCTTTATTACTTGACTTTCTAAATGGTTTATTTAATTAATTATTACTATTTGTGAATGTTAAATTGGAGTTTATATAGGTTTTGAGGTGTTCTTCATTTGGAATAATTCATTTACTTGGGATTTCAAGTCGATCATGAAATCCCAAGTATTTAAAAACTATTTAAATAATTATTTAAAAAAAATTGAGATGTTTAAAAATATTTTGACCCCATATGGGTTAGGAAACAAATTTAAAAGAATTATTTTACCCCTTTTTAGATTTTATGTGAAAATTAATTTGAATTCTTTAAAGGGGTTTTCAAATGTATTTTTTGTATCTTTTTTTAGAACATATTTGAAAATATTTTTTAGAATGTCGCTTTGAAACTCCAATTTCTATTTCAAGTTACACTTCAAATGCCAAGTATCGGCAAGTTCTTTATTTAAAAATTAGGTTTTGAATAAAAATGATACTTTGGTAAAAATTTATCTTGATATATATATATTTTATTGTTCTATACATATATATAGGTACACACACACATAAAAATATATTTATATATATATCTGTGTGTGTGTACAAATTCACATGAGAATATGTGAATTTGGGCAACAAGATTTGTTTATATATACATATATATATATCTGTGTGTGTAATATATATATATATATATATATATTTATGTATATATATATATATATATGTGTGTGTGTGTGTGTGTAAGTGTATATTAGTAAAACTAAAAAAGGGCCTTTCCCTATTGTTTTAAAAAATATATTTGAATGGAATGTTTGTCACTTTTAAGATATTTATAAATGTGTGTGTGTGTGTGTGTGATTGAGCTTCTCTAAAACATTGTTTAGATTTTATTGACATAGACTACATCCCATGGGGCATGATTTATATTTTATATTATGTGATTGATATGCAATCAGTGTTGTTTCATGAGAGAGAGAGATTTGGAGGTGAGGGTGAGTTATTTGATATACTTGGTGATTCTTATATTTCTCATGGTTTATTGTTCAGGGTTATTATTGGTTTCTATTGATTATTACTCACCCTTTATTTGATTTTTTCATGGGAACCCTAATTTTAGGGTAGGATAACTTAGATATGATGAGCTTCCATTCCACTAGTTATACTAGTGATATTTTCCCCCTACTGATCTGTGATGTGTTACAATACCTTTCAGCTAGAAGTTAATGAAGTGTGACTGAGGTTATTTACCTTATTAACTATAGGGTAGATACCATGAAACTTATTACTTGATTGGTATATTAACATAGTGATATCCTCTTACTTATTTAGATTCCCATATTTACTTGATATGTGTGTCACCTTGCTTGGTTATCCTTTACTTATTATATTTTTTCCTTTTGATGATATGGTTCCCTCTGATTTTCCCTTTATTTTTCTTTTGTGAGTCATGTTTTCTATATAGTTGTGAAATTTTTTAAAAAATATCTTTCTTACCTAACATGGGTGATTTCTAAAGAAGGATTTTCAAATGATATATTTCACCTAAATAAAATAAAAGGGAAATATTAAAAAGTGGTTTTTGAAATGTTTTGGATTTATGAGCTTTACAATAAAATCCTATATTTAAATAATATAGTTCAAACTAGCACTAAATAGATCTTTAATTTAAATTTTATACTTAGGATATTTATTCTCTTTGGAATGACTACTGAGCATTAGCTCATGCCTATATATCATTTTATATTTATGATTCCATTCATCTTTTGTATTCCCTTGAGAGTGTTGACTAATTTGTTTATTTTTGGTTAGTTTTATTTTATCGCCTTTAGATTGTAGTGTCTATTACTTGATTTCATAGGACCTGATTTTACTTTTATTTAATTTTTGGCATGTGTACCTTTAAATAAGTCATCTTTTTCTTATAATATTTTACTATTTTTTATGATTTGATGTGTAGTGATATTGTGACGGACAAGGATGTACATTATTGGAGGATTTTATATTGGGTTGTAATTTAGAGGGTGATATAAGGGATTATTTTTTAATTTATTATCTATTATTTGTTTATGTTTATTTATTTGATTTGGAATGAATTTATGACGTACGAATGGGTAATTCTCATTTTTTGTTATATTTCTATTATTTATTTTACTCTGGTGTAAGGGATAAATTGTTCCCATTATATATATATTTGATGCTCTGTTTCTTGTCACCAACCCATGGAAATTAACAATTCCCTTGAAGTACGTCATGGGCTTGTTCAGGCATCCAATGGATGAACATTTGGTATGATTCATGACAAATGGTATCAGAGCCTAGGTTCTATGGTTGGAACCTAGGTTTCATAAGTAAACCTTGTGTTATTTTGGGTGTTATGGTGGATCATGTTTGAATTGGTCATTAGAACCCAAGAGTTTGGTCATGAATGGGTGCCTGATCACCACCTACCATGATAATGATGGGATCACAATGGGTAATTGGGATTTTAATTTTGAGTTTGAAATTTTATTTAATTGTTATTGATCGATAATTGATCCTCATTGGCGTGATTTAGTTTCCTTTGGGTCAGATTGAATTTTGGGATGAAAATAAAAGATGGGTTAGTGGATTGAGGTCGCTATGCATAGCCTAAGAAACTGGGAAATAACCAAATAATTGATCTTGTGATTAATTATGAATTGTTTTATGGCTAGCCTATGTCCCCTAAAACCTCATGGTTGATTCAACCATGGTTATTCATCCCATTTTTGTGTTTTCATTTAGGACACCTTTGAATGAAATCCCATAATAGGGGTAAAATCAAGGGGTCTTTGTGATATGATGATATGTGGTTTAAAATTTTGGTGTTATTTGGGTGGTGTGTGTATTATTAATTTTTTTAAGAGAAATATGGAATTGTTTTTTACAAAATATTTTGAAAATGTTTGATTTTACTTGAAAACATTAGGAGTATTTTGATTTTGAAATTATGATTAAAAATGTTTTAAAAAGTTGATTATTTTGAAAAGGGAGTTTTTTTCCTTTTTGTGTCCTTTAAGATGAATGGTTTTAAAAAATAGGTATTTTGAAAAAAATATTATTTTCTTTTTGAAAATAGAATTTATGTTTCTATTTTAAAAATTGGATGTTTGAAATTTAAAAAAAATGATATTTTAGGGAATAGGGTGTTCTAAAATTATATTTATTTTCAAAAACATGGAATTGGGTGTTTTATAAAAAGTTTATTATAAATATATGTTTTAGTAAAATGGGGTTTGAAATAATTTTATGGTAATTTTATAACTTTAAAGGAAAATAGGTTTTGGGAAACACTATGTTTTATTGGTTTTATTATTTGGTTTTTTCCCTTAGTTTGGTGGGACCTCTTGGTTGAGTGTGTGAGAAATGAACTAATTGAGTTCATGTTTCATGTTATTTGAATTTTTATGCTTTGAAAGTTCATGAGAGAGTATGGATTGGATTTCTTCCAGGAATATTCCTAGGTTTACTTATTTCCATGTAAATTATAGTTTCTCTAGTTGGTGGTCCTATCCAGACTATGAATCAAGTTGTATGGACAGATTCAATCTTGTTCTTGGATCATTGTTTTGAGGATGATTCATAGTTATAATTGTTTAATTTTGTTGTATTTGGATTAAATGAGATCCTTTGAGGTGTATTTGATCTATTTAGTTCTTTGTGTGACTCTATGAGAGTTCTTGTGGGATTTTTTTGTTCTTACAGTGCTTATGCTTAGGTGGTATGTTTTTTTTGCTCTTCCCATACTAGGAATCAAGTGGTATGGACATATTCAATATTGTTCTTGAATCATGTTTTTGGGTATGATTCATAGTTATTATTGTTTCATTTTTTTATTGGGATTCAATGAGATCCTTTGAGGTATATTAGATCTATTTAGTTCTTTGGGAGACTCCATGAGAGTTCTTATGGGATTTTGTTTGTTCTTATGGTACTTATTCTTCAGTGATAATCATATTTCTTGTGGGTTTTTTGGTGATTATGTCTTTTGATTGGTATTTTGGGTCTAGTTCTTATGGTTGTCATTTTTTGGATGGTGTATTGGGATTTTTCATTTTAATGGTTTAGGCATGGTTGAGTTTGGGTTGGTGCTTAGGTAACAAGGACAGGTGGACTTCAAGTAGTAGATAACCTAAGAGTGATAATTCTCTTGTGGTTCACCATGAGATGGTGTTCTGTATTTGAGCTTCTAGTTTACCCATTTGAGTATGGGGACCATGTTCTGAGGCCTATGTTGTTTCTAGTATTGAGAGTTCTAATATTTTCTCCTCTTTTGGATTGGTATGTTTGATAGAGGTATTGTAGTTTCTTTGGGTGTTTTGTAGAAGTGTTCTTTTATTGGTGTAGTATCTCTTGGAGAGTCGGTGTAATTGTCCCACTAGTTTATATAAATTCTAAATGGGGGGGGGGGAAACTTAGATAAATATTAGTAACCATTAAGACTTACATCCCTCATTTGTGGTCAGGTTCCACTTAGAGACATTTGATATTGTTCGAGTATGTGCACCATTGGTCTTGAGAAATAGTTTTAGTTTCCAATATCCCCTCTTAGGATATTCTCTAGTTTCTTAAAGTCACCCACCTCTTTCTTAGGGTGTTGTAATTTTATTGTTTTATTCTTATATCCTTTAGAAATGTAATTCTGGGGGAAGACAGTGTTGTGGTGGGGAGATTGTAACACCCCATGCTGTGAGTATTTTAATTAATTATTTATTTAATATAATTTGATATTATTTAAAGTTTTCAAGAGTTAACAAGAGTTTTGGGATATAAATTATTAAATTTTGGAAGTTTTAAATGGTTTCACAGTTATCCATAATGAATTCATAAACCATGTTTTAATATTGCATATCGGGACTATCTTAGACAGATCCATTTTTCATGGTCTGCACATGATTCATTAAATAATTAGGTCTCCTAGGAGTAACTATGTAATTATTTTGTATCTAGTATGGGTCACATAGTCATCGCATGGTTATTATATAGTGAAATTAAACCTTGTACCTTTATCGTCTTTTAAATTCCTTCTTTCCTTTTTTTATTTTCTTTCCCCATTTTTCTTTTTCTCCCAATTTTTTCCCTTACCCATCATGCAGCACCCAAGGGTCAAGACCCCCTTCTTGATTGTGCGCATCTCCTCCCCAAAGGCACCTCTCCTCTTGTAACATCCCAGGTAAATAAAGAATAAAGAATTTTCATATTTATTAATATTTACAAATTAAATATTAATTTTATTTTAAAGGGGTTGCTATGTTCGATAGCGTACCCGATACGCAACGATGAGTTTCTTTGAAACTTACGTAGCTCACTAGTAATAAAATAATATTATTTTAAATGTTAGTTAACAAGTAGCCGTTGTACTGGCAGGAATGGATAGAAATAACTAAAATATTATTAGATATGTTTTTAAATGTTTATACATTTACCCAATAAAAGATAAAAGCTTAAAATACGGAAAGAGTTCAATTTTACGGGTATATATACTCTAATTTTCACTAAAGGTTCACTTATCACCTTTTAATGGTGAACTGTCATTAAATATAGTTTTGATCACTCTTATACTTTATTTTGGACCAAATATAACTCTTCTTTAGAATCGGGACATCAAAATTTACTTTGTGTAAATTTTTGGTACCTTTTTGATAAAGTTCATTTTTTTATGAATAGTGTAAAATGTTGTATTTTAATTCAAAACCTCTTTTTAATATAAATTATTTATATGGTTAGATTATTATTTTAATTGGTTTTAAAGTGAAATTAGAAAATATTTTTACCAGTTAATCCAATGGTGGTCATTGGAATCAATTTCACTTTGAAATTAGACATAAACTGGTGTCAGTCTTTTGATACTTATTGTTTTGTAAAAACACGCTATTTGCTCTGGCAGCGGGAATTAATTATTGAATTAATTAATATGACTTATATGATTTGAATTTTTTAAAATAGACTTCATTTTTGAATTCGGAATATCAAATATAGCTTAGGGTGAATTTTTGGTAATTTTCTGAAAAACTTCAATTTTTGATGAATAGTGAAACCACTAAGTGATAATCAAGCAAACAGATTTTTCAGTTAAATGAAAGTTTACCACAAATGTGTATTGAATTTTGAAAATCCGACATACATGGTTGTCATTAAGAAGTAAAATGTGGTTCAATGAGATTATAATAATTTTTTGGTGAATAGTAACTTATTAAGTTCTTAATCGCGATTAGTGGTAATTAGGGTAGTTTAAGGTATAAATAATGCTTTAATAATATAAAATGACCTAGACACATGTTTCAACCTTATTGGTTGTGTCATGGCCGACCAAGACAAGCCATGAGTCAACTTGGGGACCCCATGGATCCACTTTTGTTGGGAAATGACATAAATTACTTTTTATTTAATGTTAAAGTGAAAATGACACAAACATAATATGTTTTACAAAACCAATTTTTAAGTGGCGTTATACAAGTCTAAATTTTGATTATAAATAGTCATTGGAAAGCTAAAAAGATTTCCTATATCATAGTATTTTTTTTATAATTTTTAGACATTAAATAAATTTAATTATTTATGACATAATAATGATGCAGCGATGACATCATTATTTGACGATTTAAATAAAATAGAAAGATAATGTAAAATCTATAAACTACACATGTCCAAAACCAATTAGATGAGTGTATTTCGAAGCCTTATCACCTTATCCACGAATTATATCAATGTAGGACCTTTTAAAACCGAAACACATTTTCAAATAAAGTAATGTTTCTTTACTTTCCAAAAGTGCCCCTCCTCTCCTCTTATAAAAGGCCCCCACCTCTACCTCATTCCACACACTCCTCAAGCCTTTGGCTCGGCCAACCCCTGGCCATTTTCTCTCTCCACATTCCTATCCTCATCCTAGAGGATTCCCTTTGGGCAGAATCCTTTTAAAGGAAGCCTTTAGGCTCAAACCAAAAGGAGTTACACTTTTAAAGGTAATTCATTCTCTCATGTTCATTTGTTTTATTTTGCTTCTCCAACCCCCTAAACTCTTTTTATTTACTTCTTTTGTAACAACACCAGTATCTTCAATATACTAGGTTGTTGTTATAAGATTTATTTGAGCTACAATCTCACACAACTACATCAAATGGTTAAAGAACATAAGGTTTCCGTGGATGGCGAAATTCTGCCTCCCGAAACGATGATTGTTCAACACTCATTAAACACCTTCAAAGGTGGCCATTATGATGTCACTATTTTTATATATGATATATAATATGTTTATGTTTTCCTTAAGCTTCTGTTTTTTCATTTTGGGCATACCTTTATGGTTTCCATTATGGGTAAAACACGATATCTTCATTTTAGGAAGCGCGGACTACCGCCCCCTAAAAGTGATTTGATTCGTTAATACCATATGTGGGATGTGTAAAGGATAAAGTTAATGATATTATATATGTTATTATACTGGAATTATAATATACTCTTATATCATTATGATTCCATTCCAGAAAATATGAAATAGAAATGGAAGTAGCGTTCATGCGTACGTACGGCTTACCGTCTCCATGAACGGTGCATTTCATTTCTTACCTCTAAATGTGATGTAATATTATAAATGAATGTATGTACTAGATATATATGACATATATGATATCTAAATCATGAATACCATTCTGGATATAACGAACCTTTGACCAAATTAACAACATGTAAGTGTAAGAAGCCTATTTTTGACTTAAGAACCAAATACCAACAAAATGAACATTATTAACTTAACTGATTACATGATGTTCATAACATGGTATAAAAGGAATAATGAACTTGAAAAAGATTCATAAGCAAGTATAGATTAACTCAAGTTTATTATTCAGGACGTTAAAGAACGATCGAGTCAAGCCAGATACGAGGTATGGGACTTCGTCTCAATCTCCTTTCGTTGAGGCATATTTTATTTTATACACAACTTTCTTTTATACGGTGTATAAACCCCTTTGACTTTTACGTTTATTCAAAAGGAATCTTTTTTATACGAAGCATTTACTAAACGACAAAAGGGAATGTTTTTGTCGTACGTATGCGGCGACAACAACTTCTCCGCCGTCATGACCGTTATTTGAGTTTCGGCTTCCTCTACAAGCCATACCTTCTTTTTAAAAGAAAAATAAATACCATGTTTTACTTTTCTTTTATTTTGGTATTAAAAATGGTTTTCATAATATTTTTATATCAATGTGTGGTATTGATATCTTGTGATTGAATGGTGGAAATGTTATGTTTCCTTTATGCATGTTTTATGTGATACGATTATGTTGAGGTTCTTGGGCATTATTATGAAGACGGGTGGTTCCATGATAAACTAAGGGCGGGTGAGCCCGTTATAGCTCTCCAATGAATTGGGTAATGCGAAGGAGTGAAACGTTAAGGTTTCTCCGAAGAGATTTTAGGGAATATACTGTGATGGGTATTCCAAACGTAACCAAGAGGGTTACTCCCTACGTAAGAATGTTATGAATGCCTCAAGTTACCTTTATGTCTTATGATTTCTATGATTTATTCATGATTTTATGAGGTATGTTAAAGTGCCTATATTTTATGGGTAAAGTATGATTTCATTCTTATGTATATATGAACTCATGTTTCTTTTCCATGTTTTATAACCCATACTGAGTTTTTATGCTCATCCCAAGTTTTTGAAATGTTTTTCACAGGTCAAGGGAAAGGTACATGATAAGATGATAGAGTCAAGGATGTGTCAAGAAATAATCCATGTTTTATTTTAAATGTGTTTCCATTGATGGGAATGAAGAATACTATATTTATGTAACCACTTTGTTTATATGTGGAATGTAATGAAAGTTTTATGATCTAATTCTCTAAAACTCTAAACCTGAAAAGATCCTCAATGTGTAATCTTGTAATAACTCATGATTAAGTAAGGTTTAAGGCTGGGGCCTTATAGTTGGTATCAGAGGTCGGTTTAGACAACTTTAGGAGTTAGAAAAGTGTTAAATTATAATATGATTGAAATGATATAGCATTTACAGATTACCATGTTGCTTCGCCTAAGATATTTCTGTGTTCAGAATGGTTTTCCGCAGAGGAAACAAAGCAGCTATGTTGGGAAGACATCAGGAGGAAGATAACCTTACAAATCAGCAACCTGAGATGGTCGGAATTGGAATTGAACAGTTTGTTGCAGTAATGGCGCAGTTGACTCAAGCGATAAATGGCGGTGGTATCCATGCACGAGATCAGCCAGATCAACCGCAGAGGAACATGTCAGTGGTGGAACATTTCATGAGGCAACATCCACCATCATTCAGAGGATCATCTGACCCTGTGCAAGCTGAAGGGTGGATTAAATCACTGGAGAAGATTTTTGATGTCATGGGGTGTTCAGACAATCAAAAGGTTAGTCTTGCTATTTACCGTTTGGAGGGTGAAGCAGATCAGTGGTGGTCTATGGTTAAAAATATCAGGGACGCCGATGAGATTGATGCTCTTGACTGGGATGAATTCAAAGGTATGTTTCTTGAGAAGTATTTTCCTAAGGCTGTTCGACTTAGGATGGAAAAGCAATTCTTGGAATTGAGGCAAGAGGAAGACTCAGTGGCTGCCTATGAAGAAAGGTTCACTCGATTGGCAAGGTATGCTCCAAATTTTATCCGGGACCTTTATAGTAAAATCAATCGTTTTTACTCAGGATTAAAGCCAAAATATCGAAGGGCATTAGCTTCTCGTGAGTTTAAAAGTTATGAAAATCTTGTTCAATGTGCTGAGAAGGTGGAAATGGAGTTTTCCGATGACCAAGTTTTCTATAACAACCAGCAGAAGAAGAGACCGAGGTGGCAGGAGAAAGGTAAGAATTCTTCAAAAAAGTCTGATGGTAAGAAAACTAAGTTTCCAGCTTGTGATAAATGTGGAAAAGGGCATGCTGGGGAATGTCTTATGAATTCTGGAAAGTGCTACCGATGTGGTAAGATGGGACATAAGGCTCGTGATTGCACTGAAAAGGATCAAGTGGAAGGTAAGACCAAATTTGATTTACAGTTAGTGAAGTGTTATAAGTGCAATGAGATGGGTCACTATGCAAATGAGTGTCCGACAAAGAGCTTGAGTGATGGGAAGCAGTTAGACTACAAGCAGAAAGGGGTGGTGAAATCCTTTGCAACAACTTCAGCAGATGTTGGGCCATCGAATGAAGTGGTATCAGCTCCAGGGAGCTCAATATTTTTTGAAGATTGACTTGAGGTCGGGGTACCATCAGTTGAAAGTAAAAGAAGCAGACGTTCCGAAGACTGTGTTCCGTACTAGATATGTCCATTATGAATTTGTAGTTATGCCTTTTGGGTTAACCAATGCACCTTCTGTATTCATGGACCTTATGAATAAAATTTTCCATGAGTTCTTGGATAAGTTTGTGTTTGTGTTTTGAGGTTTGGGAAGAGGTTGTGTGTGCCTTGTGATTCACAGTTGAAGAGAGAGTTGTTATGTGAGGCTCATAGTTCTCCATTTTCAGTTCATCCGGGCAGTGCTAAGATGTATAGAGATCTGCGGGAGTATTACTGGTGGGATGGAATGAAAAGAGATATTTCTGATTTTACTGTGAAGTGTTTGACTTGTCAGCAGGTTAAAGCAGAGCGGCAGTTACCGAAAGGGATGCTTCAGCCTTTACCAGTGCCAGAGTGGAAATGGGAGAATATATCCATGGACTTTGTTGTTGGATTACCAAAGACATCTCGAGGTAATAATGCAATCTGGGTTATTGTTGATCGCTTGACCAAATCTGCTCATTTCCTTGCTATACGAGATACTTTCTCTCTTGATCAACTTTCCCGTTTGTATCTTAAAGAGATAGTCAGGTTACATGGAGTTCCTCTCTCCATTGTATCGGATCGTGATCCCAGGTTTACTTCTAACTTTTGGAAAGGCCTTTAGAAGTCGTTGGGTACTGAATTAAATTTTAGTACAGCTTTTCATCCTCAATCAGATGGGCAGTCAGAACGAACAATTCAGACATTGGAGGATATGCTACGAGCTTGTTCTATGGATTATCAGGGAAGTTGGGACCAACATCTTTCTTTGGTTGAGTTTTCATATAATAACAGTTTTCATTCCAGTATACAGATGGCACCATTTCAGGCATTATATGGGAAGCGGTGTCGAACTCCAGCTTTCTGGGATGAAGTGGGTGAAAGGAAGTTGATGGGACCAGAATTGGTAGAAGAGATGGCAGAAAAAGTTCAGCTGATTCAGAAACACATGAGAACAGCTCAGAGCAGGCAGAAGAGTTATGCGGATAACCGGAGGAAGGATCTGTCTTTCGAGGTAGGTGATCATGTTTTTCTCAAGGTTTCTCCTTGGAAAAGTGTGATGAGATTTGGTAAGAAAGGAAAGTTGAGTCCAAGGTTCATTGGACCATACGAAATTCTGGAAAGAGTTGGATCAGTTGCATACCGAGTGGCTTTACCTCCGAGTTTATCTCAGGTACACAATGTTTTTCACGTTTCGATGTTGAGAAAGTATATGCCAGATCCATCTCATGTTTTGAGTCCAGAGGTAGTTCAGCTGGAAGAGAACCTATCTTATGAGGACCAACCGGTCCAGATTCTTGACCACAGGGAGCAAGTGTTACGGAATAAGGTGATTCACCAGGTAAAGGTTTTGTGGAAAAACCACATGATTGAAGAGGCAACATGGGAATCCGAAAATGCTATGAGGGATAAATACCCCCACTTATTTTGATAAGTGAATAAAATTGTGAGGACGCAATTCCCAAAAGGGGGGAAGGATGTAACATCCCAGGTAAATAAAGAATAAAGAATTTTCATATTTATTAATATTTACAAATTAAATATTAATTTTATTTTAAAGGGTTTTCTATGTTCGATAGCGTACCCGATACGCAACGATGAGTTTCTTTGAAACTTACGTAGCACACTAGTAATAAAATAATATTATTTTAAATGTTAGTTAACAAGTACCCGTTGTACTGGCGGGAATGGATAGAAATAACTAAAATATGATTAGATATGTTTTTAAATGTTTATACATTTACCCAATAAAAGATAAAAGCTTAAAATACGGAAAGAGTTCAATTTTACGGGTATATATACTCTAATTTTCACTAAAGGTTCACTTATCACCTTTTAATGGTGAACTGTCATTAAATATAGTTTTGATCACTCTTATACTTTATTTTGGACCAAATATAACTCTTCTTTAGAATCGGGACATCAAAATTTACTTTGTGTAAATTTTTGGTACCTTTCTGATAAAGTTCATTTTTTTATGAATAGTGTAAAATGTTGTATTTTAATTCAAAACCTCTTTTTAATCTAAATTATTTATATGTTTAGATTATTATTTTAATTGGTTTTAAAGTGAAATTAGAAAATATTTTTACCAGTTAATCCAATGGTGGTCATTGGAATCAATTTCACTTTGAAATTAGACTTAAACTGGTGTCAGTCTTTTGATACTTATTGTTTTGTAAAAACACGCTATTTGCTCTGGCAGCGGGAATTAATTATTGAATTAATTAATATGACTTATATGATTTGAATTTTGTAAAATAGACTTCATTTTGGAATTCGGAATATCAAATATAGCTTAGGGTGACTTTTTGGTAATTTTCTGAAAAATTTCAATTTTTGATGAATAGTGAAACCACTAAGTGGTAATCAAGCAAACAGATTTTTCAGTTAAATGAAAGTTTACCACAAATGTGTATTGAATTTTGAAAATCCGACATACATGGTTTTGATTAAGAAGTAAAATGTGGTTCAATGAGATTATAATAATTTTTTGGTGAATAGTAACTTATTAAGTTCTTAATCGCGATTAGTGGTAATTAGGGTAGTTTAAGGTATAAATAATGCTTTAATAATATAAAATGACCTAGACACATGTCCCAACCTTATTTGTTGTGTCATGGCCGACCCAGACAAGCCATGGGTCAACTTGGGGACCCCATGGATCCACCTTTGTTGGGAAATGACATAAATTACTTTTTATTTAATGTTAAAGTGAAAATGACACAAACATAATATGTTTTACAAAAACAATTTTTAAGTGGGGTTATACAAGTCAAAATTTTGATTATAAATAGTCATTGGAAAGCTAAAGAGATTTCATATATCATAGTATTTTTTTTATAATTTTTAGACATTAAATAAATTTAATTATTTATGACATAATAATGATGCAGCGATGACATCATTATTTGACGATTTAAATAAAATAGAAAGATAATGTAAAATCTATGAACTACACATGTCCAAAACCAATTGGATGAGTGGATTTCGAAGACTTATCACCTTATCCACGAATTATATCAATTTGGGACCTTTTAAAACCGAATCACATTTTCAAATAAAGTAATGTTTCTTTACTTTCCAAAAGTGCCCCTCCTCTCCTCTTATAAAAGGCCCCCACCTCTACCTCATTCCACACACTCCTCAGGCCTTTGTCTCGGCCAACCCTTGCCCATTTTCTCTCTCCACATCCCTCTCCTCATCCTAGAGGATTCCCTTTGGGAAGAATCCTTTCAAAGGAATCCTTTAGGCTCAAACCAAAAGGAGTTACACTTTTAAAGGTAATTCATTCTCTCATGTTCATTTGTTTTATTTTGCTTCTCCAACCCCCTAAACTCTTTTTATTTACTTATTTTGTAAAAAAAACCAGTATCTTCAATATACTAGGTTGTTTTTATAAGATTTATTTGAGCTACACTCTCACACAACTACATCAAATGGTTAAAGAACATAAGGTTTCTGTGGATGGCGAAATTCTGCCTCCCGAAACGATGATTGTTCAACACTCATTAAACACCTTCAAAGGTGGACATTATGATGTCACTATTTTTATATATGATATATAATATGTTTATGTTTTCCTTAAGCTTCTGTTTTTTCATTTTGGGAATACCTTTATGGTTTCCATTATGGGTAAAACACGATATCTTCATTTTAGGAAGCGCGGACTACCGCCCCCTAAAAGTGATTTGATTCGTTAATACCATATGTCGGATGTGTAAAGGATAAAGTTAATGATATTATATATGTTATTATACTGGAATTATAATATACTCTTATATCATTATGATTCCATTCCAGAAAATATGAAATAGAAATGGAAGTAGCGTTCATGCGTACGTACGGCTTACCGTCTCCATGAACGGTGCATTTCATTTCTTACCTCTAAATGTGATGTAATATTATAAATGAATGTATGTACTGGATATATATGACATATATGATATCTAAATCATGAATACCATTCTGGATATAATGAACCTTTGACCAAATTAACAACATGTAAGTGTAAGAAGCCTATTTTGACTTAAGAACCAAATACCAACAAAATGAACATTATTAACTTAACTGATTACATGATGTTCATAACATGGTATAAAAGGAATAATGAACTTGAAAAAGATTCATAAGCAAGTATAGATTAACTCAAGTTTATTATTCAGGACGTTAAAGAACGATCGAGTCAAGTCAGATACGAGGTATGGGACTTCGTCTCAATCTCCTTTCGTTGAGGCATATTTTATTTTATACACAACTTTCTTTTATACGGTGTATAAACCCCTTTGACTTTTACGTTTATTCAAAAGGAATCTTTTTTATACGAAGCATTTACTAAACGACAAAAGGGAATGTTTTTGTCGTACGTATGCGGCGACAACGACTTCTCCGCCGTCATGACCGTTATTTGAGTTTCGGCTTCCTCTACAAGCCATACCTTCTTTTTAAAAGAAAAATAAATACCATGTTTTACTTTTCTTTTATTTTGGTATTGAAAATGGTTTTCATAATATTTTTATATCAATGTGTGGTATTGATATGTTGTGATTGAATGGTGGAAATGTTATGTTTCCTTTATGCATGTTTTATGTGATACGATTATGTTGAGGTTCTTGGGCATTATTATGAAGACGGGTGGTTCCGTGATAAACTAAGGGCGGGTGAGCCCGTTATAGCTCTCCAATGCATTGGGTAACGCGAAGGAGTGAAACGTTAAGGTTTCTCCGAAGAGATTTTAGGGAATATACTGTGATGGGTATTCCAAACGTAACCAAGAGGGTTACTCCCTACATAAGAATGTTATGAATGCCTCAAGTTACCTTTATGTCTTATGATTTCTATGATTTATTCATGATTTTATGAGGTATGTTAAAGTGCCTATGTTTTATGGGTAAAGTATGATTTCATTCTTATGTATATATGAACTCATATTTCCTTTCCATGTTTTATAACCCATACTGAGTTTTTATGCTCATCCCAAGTTTTTGAAATGTTTTTCACAGGTCAAGGGAAAGGTACATGATAAGATGATAGAGTCAAGGATGTGTCAAGAAATAATCCATGTTTTATTTTAAATGTGTTTCCATTGATGGGAATGAAGAATACTATCTTTATGTAACCACTTTGTTTATATGTGGAATGTAATGCAAGTTTTATGATCTAATTCTCTAAAACTCTAAACCCAAAAAGATCCTCAATGTGTAATCTTGTAATAACTCAAGATTAAGTAAGGTTTAAGGCTGGGGCCTTATACCTCTAGTGATTTATTCATGGATTATTCATGTTCCATGACTTATTTATCAAGGTGGGAACTCCTCTCCCTCATCTCCCTCATTTTCTTGTGTTTTCTTTCTTCAATATCATAGTACCTCTCTGTCAAACCCTAGTTCTAGGGGTTTACGTCATTTTTTATTTCTTCAGTGATTAGAGTTGTTCAGGTTCATTATTCCATTTTTGTGTGTCCTCCATCAAAGGTGACATGTTTTTTCTTATCATGGATTAGTTCCACTTAATCTGGGGTATATTTCCCCATGTTTAAGATTTAAATTGAGAACCTTTTATTTCATGTCCTAAATGTTTTATTTAATTAATTATTCCAATGTGTGAATGTTAAATTGAATTTTATAAAGTTTTTTAGGGTTTATTAATTTGGAATAATTCATTTATTTTTCATTTCAAGTGGAACTTGAAATGAAACTATTTAAAAATGTTTAAATAATTATTTAAAATAAATTGAGATGTTCAAAAATGGTTTGACCCCATTTGGATTTAGAAATGAATTGAACGACTTTATCTTGTCCCTTTTTAGGATTTAAGTGAAAAAATATTTTAATTATTCAAAGGGGATTTTAAATGGACTTTATATAATTTGTTTTATAATATATTTGGAAATATATTTTGTATGAATCTTTGAAATTACACTTGGAATTTAAAGTAACACTTGAAATTCCTTGTATTGGAAAGTTCTTTCTTTGAAAATTGTGTTTTGAATAAAAATGTGAATTTTATAAAATGTAGATTTATATATGTATATATATATAATGGTTCAACATATATATATATATATATATCTTCACACTTATATATATATATATATCTGTGTGTGTGTCTAAATTCACATGAAAATATGTCAGCTTTTACAAAGAGATTAATATATATATATATATATTTATTTATATTTATATATATGTGTTTGGAAGTTTATATGAGTAAAACTAGAGAAAAAGGGGGTATTTATCTATTGGTATAAAAAATATATTCAAAAATTACTTTTGAAACTTTTGAGAGATATCTAAATGCATGTGAGAGAGAGATCCTCTTGAACCTGGTTTGGATTTTATTGACATGGATTTTGTCCCATAGATATTCTTTTATATTTTATATTATGTGATAGACATGTGATTGGGATTTTTTATTAAGGGGGAGTTAGAGTTGAGGATTGGTTATTTGATATACTTGGTGATTCTTGTATTGATCACTATTTATTGTTTATGCTTATTTTTGGTTGTGCTCATTGCTTACTCAACCTTGTTTTACTTTGGGCATGGGAACCCTAGTTATTGGGTTGGTTAACTTAGATGAGATGGGATACCTTTCAATTAGTTATACTAGTAAATTATGTTTACCCCCCGCTGGATAGTGACATGTTATTATACCTTTCTGATAGATTCTAGTGAAGTATGTTCAAGGTTACAAAGCCATAGTAACCATAGGGTAGAACCCATGACACTTATTCATTGATTAGTAGATTGAAAGAGAGGGATCCTCTTTATTCATTATATTATCCAGTTTATTTGACATGAGTGGAACCTTATTTAGTTCACTACAAAATAAATGGGATTTAGTGATGCTTTTTAGCCATATTTAAAAAAACATTTCTAATTTAGTGACGCTATTTAGCCACATTTATAAACATGGATAATTTTAAACTTAGCCACATTTTTAATAAAACTTCATTTAATTAGAAACATTTTAAAACAAATATGGCCAATTTAGGTATGTTTTCAAAAAGCATCACTAACTTAGCAATGTTTTTATAAAAGTATCACTAATTTATCCACTTTTTTAGAAAAACACCATTAAGTTAGCCATTTTTTCAGGAAATGTCTCTAATTTAGCAATGTGTTTTGAAAACATTGCTAATTTAACCATGTTTTTTAGAAAACATCACTAATTTAGCCATATTTTCCGAAAACAATACTATTTTATCAATGTTTTTAAGAAAAAATAACTAATTTGGCCATTTTTTTAGGAAATGTGACAATTTTAAATTTAACGACGTTTTTATAAATACTTCTCGATTTTAGACATTTTTTTTAACACTATTCTAAAAAATATATAATTATATATAAGTTTAATTCTATTAATTTTCACACATATATATAAATAAAATTTTATAATTATATATATATTTATTTATATATGTATATATAAAACATTATATTTATATAAAAATACATTAACAAATATTTAAATATCATAATGTTTTTATATATAAACACAAATATATAAATACACATATATTCCTCAGAGTGTAGCTCTATGGTAGTCATCCTTGTTGGTTTTGGTGAGGGCTCGAGTTAGAGCCCCACTGAGTTCTTCCTTGCATTTGTGTGTTGTATTTTTTTATTGGTAATATAACTCATTTCCCCGCATCAATGTAAATATATATATATATATACACGAACACACACAAACACAAACACATATATATAAACATATATTTATTTATATATATATAAACACACACACACACATATAAATATATATATACATATATTTATATATATATATAAACACATGTATGTAAATATATGCATATATTTATAGATAAAAACACATAGATATTTTAAATTTACCCACGTTTTTAAGAAAGCGTGGCTAATTATATATATATATATATATATGATTATAATTCAATTAATTTAAATATATATGTAAATAAAAATTTATAATTGTAATTATATATATGTATACATATATATATCTATTTATAGACACACACACACAAAGAGAGAGATTTATAAACACACACACACACACATATATATCTTTGTGTGTGTGTGTGTGTAAACACAAATGTGCACAGATATAATATAAACACACACACACACACACACATATGTATATATAAAACACACACATAGATATATAATATAAACATATATATGTGTATATAAACACATATATTAATATATATATATATTAATATATGATTGTTAATATAAACACACCCAAGCACACACACACACATATAAATATGTATATTAATATATAAATAAATATATATCTATGTAATATTAATTTATTTTAATACTGAAATCTAGTAATATTTTTGTAAATATATAATAATACACTTTTATAATCAAATTTTTTTAGATGAGTTGGTCTGGTATATTAGCTTTGAGGTCATAGATCCAATGTTCAAATCTTAACAGGGGGGGGGGGGTTACTAACATCTTGAGTGTAGAGAATAAGTCATGTGATATGTGTGTGAAATGCAAAGGAGAGTGGGTGATGATGTGGAGGGATATGTGTGTGTGTGATGTGTGCATGGGGTAATTCAAAAAATAGTATAAAAAATTAGTTGTTAAAAAACCAAGGGTTGTTAGTTTTATTAAAAATAATTATTAATTTTTTTAAAAAAATGGCCACATTTATAGAAAATGGGGTGATTTAATTGCTCATTTACCAATGTTTCTGAAAAACATTGGTAAATGAATTAGAGATGTTTTAAAACATCGTTAAATTGTGTTTCTATTATAGTGATTATCCTTTAGTTATTATATTTTTTCCTTTCAATAATATGGTTCCCTCTGATTGTTCCATTTATTTTTTTATCATGAGTGGGGGGGTATATAGTTGTGGAATCTTTTAAAAAGGGGTTATTTTACCTCGCATTGGTGATTTTTAAATAAATATTTTTAAATAATTACTTTCACTAAATAAATTGAATGGAAATTTTATAAAGTCATTTTAGAAATGTTTTAGATTTATTAGATTTATAAAAAAACTATATTTAAATAATATAGTACAAACTAACATTAAATGGTTCATTAATTTTAAGTTTAAACTTAGGGTGGCATTTCTCTTTGGAATGCCTATTAAGCTCTATCCCATACCTATCTATCATTTCAATTTTAGGTTTCCATTCAATTTTTGGAAGCTCCTAAGAGAGTTGATTGATTTAGTGTATTTTAGGTTAGTTTTATTTTATCATATTCACTATATGGTGCCTGTTACTTGATTTTATAGGACTTTATTTCAATGGTTAGAGGTTTAATGAGATTTTGGTGGCCGAGGATAGGTACAGTTGGATGATTTTATATAGGGGATGGAATTCGGCAGATGAGATGAGAGTTTATTTATGTATTTATTATCTATTATTATTTTATTTCTATTTATTTGATTTGGAATGGATGTTCAATATATGAACAAGCCATGCTGGTTAATCATTATAATTCTGTTGTGGTTTTTAATTTAATTTAAGGTAGATATTGTTTCCATTATACATATCTTATATAATTAAACTTGTTTCTAACCCATGGGGATCCGAAATGACACTTGTGTATTTTGCAAGCCAATTTGGGCATCCTTTAGATGGATGTCTTGGACTGGTTCATGAAAAATGGTATTATATCCTAGGTTCTATAGTGGAATTCAAGGTTTCATGACTACACATTATATTATTTGTGGTGTTATAGTGGTATTGAGTTAAATTTTATCATCAGTAATTAGGAGGTTGGTCAGGAATAGGTTCTGGATCACCACCTACCTCGATTATGCTTAGGTCACCATGGGTATTTGGGATTTTAATTATGATTTAGAAATTTAATTTGATTACTATGCATCATGTATTGATCCTTGTCGACATAATTTAGTTGAATTGGGAGTCATGTTAGATTTTGGGAAAAAAAGATGGTTCGGTGGTGTGAGGTTGGCTTGCATAGCTTGAAAAATTGGGTAAAAACAAAACGATCAATCTTTAGACATCTTAGGAATTTTTGTGTGGCTATCCCATGGTCCATAAAACCTCATATTCGATTCAATTATTGTTATGTATCCCATTTTGGTTTGTTATTTATGACACCTTAAAATGACACCCTGTGATGGGGGTGAATTCAACGGGTCTTTGTGATATATTGACATGTGGTTTTGAATTTTGGTGTGTTTTGGATTTTGTGTTTATTTAGAAATTTTTTCTAGGAAAAAGACAGAATTGTTTTTTAGGAAATATTTTGAAATATTTTGATTTTATTTCAGAACTTGGGAAATTTTTTAGCCTTTAAAATTGGATTAAGAAATGTTTTAAAATTTTGATGTTTGTGAAAAGAGGGATTTGTTTCCTTTTTGTGGCATTTATAGTAAATGGTTTTTAATAAAATGAGGATTTTTAATATGTTTTGAAAATGGAATAAATATTTCTATTTTAAAATTGAATGTTTAAAAATTTTGTAAAATTAAGGCTTTAGGGAATGGAATGTTTTAAAATGGGATTCATTTTCAAAAAATGGAATTGGGTGTTTTATTAAAAGTTTATTTTAAATATATGTTTTAGTAAAAATGGTTTCCAAATCCTTTTATGGGAATTTGGGAACTTTAAATGAAAACGGGTTTGAGTAAACATTATATTTTATTGATTTTATTATTTAGTTTTATCCCTTATTATGGTGGGAATTCTTTGTTGAGTGTGTGAGACATGAACTAGTTGAATTCATGTTTTATATTATTTGAATGCTTCCCCTTTTATAGGTCATAAGAGAGGATGGATTACATTTTTTTAGGGAAGAACCTTTGGGTGACTCTTTTTCTTACTAGGTGTAGTTTCTCTAGTTGGTGGCCCTACTCAAACTCAGAATCAAATGGTAATTTCAGATTTGATCTTATTCTGGGATCTTTGTTCTGGGGATGATTCTCTATGATGATTGTTTCTTTTTAGTGGATTAGGAGTTGGTGAGATCTTTTTGAGGTATCTCATATATGTTACAGCTTTGGGTAACTCCATGAGATTTTTTATGGGATGTTATTTGTTCTAATGGTACATATGCCTCAATGAAAATCATATTCCTTGTGGTTTTTGATTTGGATATGGTGTCTCTTGATTAGTATTTTATGGATAGTTCATGTGGTCCAAATTTTGGGGATGGTGTATTGGGAGTTTTGGTTTTTATGTTTTGGGAACAGGTGACTTCGATTTCATACTTGGGTAACTTGGATAGGTGGACTTCCGAAAGATAAACACTTAAGAATTATGATTATTTTGTCATTCTCCAAGATGGTGTTCAAGATTTTAAGTCCTAGTTTACCTATTTTAGTATAGTGACCCAGGTCTAAGGCCTATATTGGTTCTTACTGTGAAAGTTATCCAATTTTATCCTTCTTTGGGTTGTTATGTTTGATAGAGGTATTTTGGTTTCATTGGGTGTTTATTAGAATTGTTCTTTTCTATATGTAGTATATCTTACAGAGTGGGTGTTGTTGATCTATTAGTTTGGATGAAGTTTAAATGATAGGGAGACTCAGATAGATCTCAGTGTTCATTAGGCCTTAAATCCCTCATTGGTGGTAAGGTTCCACTTGGAGGCATTAGATATTATTCAAGTATGTTCTATGTTGGTCTTAAGAAATATTTTTGTTTGGTGGTCCCTCTTGTTAGGATTCACTCTAGTTTTTTCTTGTCTCCCACCTCTTTATAATTTTTTTGGAACTTTAGTTCCTTATTATTTAAATACATTAGTAATATATTTTTTGGGGTAGAAATAATTATGGTGGGGATATTATAAACCCTTGTGTTGTTGGTATTTTAATTAATTAATTAATTTAATAATATTATATATTAATTCAAGTAGTTAAGAGTTTTAGTTTGGAATTATTTAAAATTTTGATGTTTTAAAGTGGTGAACGGTTTGATAAGACATGCATAATACTTACATATCAGGTTTGTCTTAGAATTGTCTGTTTGGAATGGTCTACTCAGGGTTTATTAAATTTTATGGGATCCTAGGAGTAACCGTGTAGGGGGTTTTTGTGTGTCTGGTGTGGGAAGCACAGTTTATTAAACTATGTGGGTAATACACTCATCTCATTTTAAAATTATTTTTTTCTTCCTTTTATTTTATTTCCCCCCTTTTTCTTTTTCTCCCCCTATAATTCCTTTCATGTCCCACAGCACTCTTGGTTTAAACCATCCTTCATCGTGTGACTCTCATCCCCCCAACGCCTCTCCTTTAGTGATTTATTCATGGATTCTTCATGATCCATGACTAATTTTCAAGGTAAGGACTCCTCACCCTCCTATATACCCTTTTCATGTATTTTATTTCTTCCCCATTATGTAATATCTCCCATTTTAACACAAGGTCTAATGATTAACCTAATTTTTGTGATTACTTTAGTGATTAGGGTTTGTGGGGGCTCCTTCATACATGTTTTAGTTTCCACCACTGAAGGAGACATCTTTTATAAAATTGCAACATATATATTCTTGAATTTAGGTAGGTTACCTCATGTTTAAACATTAAATTTGAGAACCCTTTATTACTTTATTTTTTAATTTTTTATTAAATTAATTATGCATATGTGTAAATAATAAATTGGATTATATAGTAGTTTTAACGTATTCTTCATTCGGCATAATTCATTTACTTTTAATCTCAAGTGGGACATGAAATTCCAATAATTTATAAAGTGTTGAAGTAATTATTTAAGATATATTTATATTTTTAAAAATAGTCTGACCATGTTTGTTTCTAGAAATAAATTCAAAAGCTTCATTTTAGCCATTTTTAGGCTTTATGTGAATATTAAAATGAATTATTCGAAGGGGTTTTCATATAGAATTTTTGTAACTTGTTTTAGAACATATTTGGTAATATATTTTCAAATGCCTCTTTGAAATTCCACTTGGCATTTCAATTAACAATTGAAATTCAATGTATCAGCAAGTTGTTTCTTTAAAAATTGGGTTTTTTTAAAAAATGTGAATTTTGTAAAATGTATCTTGATATATATATATATATATATATATATATATATATATATATCTGTGTGTGTGTGTGTGTGTTTCTACACACACATATATATATTGGTGCACACACACATACATATGTGTGTGTCTGTCTGTGTGAAAAAAAAATCACATTAGAAAATGTGAATTTTTGCAACAAAGATAAATGTGTGTGTGTAAGTGTAAATGAGTACAACTAAAAAAGGCATTTCTCTATTGGTTTCAAAATAAATTTTAAATGAATGTTTGGAACTTTTAATATATTTATAAATGTTTGTGTGTGTGTGTGAAATATCCTCTTGAACCCTATTTGGATTTTATTGACATGGATTTTGGTTCACAAGGCATGCTTTATATTTTATATTATGTGATGGTAATATGATTGGGGCTGTTTTTTAAGAGGAGTTCCAGAGGTGAGGATGAGTTATTTGATTTTCTTGGTGATTATTTTATTTCTCTTTATTTATTATTTAGGTTTATTATTTTTCATTCTATTTTCTTACTCACCCTTTATTTACTTTTGTAACACCCCCATTTTTAGGTATTTTACCCTTGTATTGTGTATTTTGAACTTATATAATTATTAGGATAATTTATGGGAGTTTTTGAAAGGTTTTGGAGTTTTTTTTTAAGTTTTTATGGAGGTGCACTAGTTGAGAATAGTTAGTAAAAATCATGCAGTATCTTCAAGAAACTGTACAAAGTGATGTTGGGAGTCACTAGGCTGGTGAACGGTTTGATCATAGTTTGTCTAAATCATTAACATACTAGGGTAAATTATGTGAGTCAAGATATTAGGATAAGAATGATTGTCTCATGGTTTATTTAACTATTTAAACCAACCATATATGGGTTTTTCCTTGAGATAGTAGCACCACATGATTGGAGAACTATTTTCCAAGTCATGCAACACAAAACGTGTAGCTACCTAGGTAATGTCTAGTATCATGCACATGGTTGTAGCATGGTTTATTAAATCATATTACCTAACCATGGTACAAATATTTAATTCACTTAAAATTGAGTTTAAATTATTTTTAAGGCCCTGGAACCCTCATTATTCACCTATTCTCTTAGGGTCATGAACTCATCTCCTCTCCTAGGCTCCCAAGTTGATTCCCTTTGATCCAAAAGCAATTTTTGGATGAATAAAAGTGTGTTGGATATCTGGAATCAATAATAGGTCCTTATTCCCCCTTGTTCTTCACCATTACTCTTAGTTTTACTCTCCTCATCTCTCTCGAATCCATAGATTTAATATTTTTTTTGATAGATCTATATGTTAGGATGTGAATCTTGATGATATATTGTTAGATAAATTGAAGGGGAGGTGTTGTGAGGTCTAATAAAGAAGTTCTTAGTTCCATTATTCATGTTCTTCATCCGTTGAGAGGTAGGTGTCTTCTCTCTCATCTCCACTCATTCTAGTACATAAAGGATTGGTTTTATAAAATGGTTTTTATTGGAATTTATATGGAAGTTTTGTGTGATTTCTAGAAAGAAACGATTTTGGTTTTTATTTTGGGAACATAATAAATTGGTTGGATTTTGGAAAACCACTTTTCTTATAATCTTAAAATGATCATTTTAAAATTATAGATTTGTTTTGATGCAAGAAAAGTTTTTTAAGAAAAGTTTTCAATGGAATATTTGTTTATGTAAAATGAATTATAATGGAATTTTTCATGATTAGGTTAGCTTGTGTTCAAATTGGGAGGGATTGTGGTTATGAAGTACTACCATCAAAATATGATTGAATATGGTTTTGAAGTACCACCATCAAGGTGTACACCAAGTTTGTGTGTGTTTGGATAGTTGTGCATGCGTAAACATGGTAATGGTTATAAAAAAATATTAATGAATAGTTATAATCTTGTATATGGTTTTCTTGCATTATTTTCGCTTGTATTTTTGAATAAACTACTAAACTATTTTTCAACTATTTTATTTGGAATGTGCTAATCAGTTATTTTCCTAGTGACGTGTGTTGGGAAGTCCCTGGGGATTTCCCACTGAGTTTATACTCATCCCTTGCTTGGGTACTTTGGTTATTTTTCAAATTTTGTTTATTGAGACATATTCAAGTGAAAGGTTTCTTATTTCTCTAGCAATTCATATTGACACTATGGGCATGGTGGGTGGTGTTTAAGCCAAAGCTAAATGAGATTTCAGTGTTGTGTTTTCGAGATCAGATCATGGTACCTATGTATTATTATGAATAGATTCTTTCTACCTACCACCATTAAATATGGGTTATTAATCTTGGAATATAAAAGTTTTATAAATCACTAAGATCACAATTTTTTTGGGTTTACATGAAGAGTATTGTGGTAGAGTTTGTCTCTAGATACCTCACTTGTCAGCAGATCAGGGTGGAGCACCAATAGTCAGCTTTTATTTTTCATTATTTATAGATTCTCATGTGGAAATGGGAGCATATAATTATTTATTTTTCATAGGTATTCCAAAATTGGTTAGGAAACATGCTACCATAAGGGTGATTTTAGATCGACTCATGAAGTCAACTCACTTAATTCTTATTCATGGATTCAATACAGTGGAATAATTTTCCAAACTATATATTCTAGAAGTTTTAAAGATTCATAACATTCTAATTTCAATTATTTCTAACCAGAACAATAGGTTTACATCTAAGCTTTTGAAGTCACTATAGAAATCCCTTATAACATAATTAACCATGAGCACAGCTTATCATCCTCAAATGGATGTAAAATCTGAATGCATGATCCAAATATTGGAAGACATGATTAGATATTATGTTATGTATTTTAAAGGCTCATGGGAGGAACATATACCATTAGTGGAGTTCTTATACAATAATATTTATCAAACCTCAATACATATGGATCCTTTCGAAGCATTTTATGACCCTTATTATCATTATTCACTTTTTGGGTTGAAAGTAGTGGGATTTAACTTATTGGAATTATCCTTGTTCATGAGAAAATAGAGAAAATTTAGATGATCAAAAATAGGATGGTAATTTCTAAGAGTCTTTAGAAATCATATGCAGATCATCATCGATGATCGTTAAAATTTTAGGCAGCTGATTATATTTTCTTAAGAATATATCCAAGGCTTGGGCATCATTGTTTTGGTAAAAAAGACAATTTTAGATACTTGAATGATTTGGGGATATAGATTATCGATTGGAATTACTTCCAAGATTCAGTTATGTGTCTAATGTCTTTCATTTATCTCAATTAAAGAATTATCATCCGGATCTTAACCATGTGATTTGAGGGGACCATATTGATCTTGAACTAGATACTACATTGATTCATGTGATAATATGGATTTTATATAGGCAATAGAATCTATTTCATTATAAAATTATTAGTTTAGTGTGGGTTTTATGGTAGCATGGTCAGATTTAGGAAGAGATTTAGGAACATGAAAAGGAAATGTTGGAGAAATGGCATGAGATATTCCTAAACAGTGTTGGTCCCCCATTTTCTAATGATGTAAAGACCAATGGTGGGGATAATTTAAGACCCCCAGTTTTAGGTACTTTACCCTAGTATTTTTTATTTCTAACTCATATAATTCATGAGTTATGTTTTGAGAATTTACCAAAAAAATGAAGTATTTGAAAAGTGTTTCTGGAAGTGCACGGTTTGATAATGATTAATAGAAACCATGCACTATCTCTAGGAAACTGTGAAAGGTGATAATGTAAGTCATTGTGAAGGAACATAGTTAGAGTATGGTTTTTCTAAAATGTATTAATTCCAGGTGAATGTGTATAGGTTGAGACTATATGAGAAGAAAGATTGGAGAATAGTTTTTTCAACCATGTGATCCAACCATGAAAGGGTTTGGCCTTGAGGTAGTATCAATGCACGGTCCACGTATAATTTTTCAAACCATATAGAATAAACCATGTGGCTACCTGGGTGATGTCTAGTAGCATGTCCATGGTTGGCACATAGTTTGTTAAACCATTCCACCTATCTGTGTGATGTACATTTAATGCTCCAAAAATTATGTTCAAATGTGGTTTAAGGCCCCATAACCCTCATTATGTCCCTATTATCTCAAGGTATCAAACTCATGTCCTCTCCAAGGCTTCCAAGGCAATTTCCTTTTATCTAAAATAAAATTCTGAATGAATCAAAGTGAATTAAAAAACTTGAATCAATGGTAAGCCCTTATTTCTCCTTTTTCTTCATTATTCCTCTTATATATACAATTCTCCTATATATTAGAGCCATATATATAATCTATTCTTCATAGATATATCTGTTAAGATAAAAATACTTATGATATCTTACTGGATCTATAGAAGGGAAGGTGTTGTGAGTCCAAATATAGATGTTCTTAGGGTTTTTTCTTTATTTTTATCATCTGTTGAGAGGTAGGTGACTTCTCTATCATCTCCACTCATTCTAAATCTTGAAGGATTGACTTTATAAAATTGTTTTTCTTGGAATTGATATAGAATTTATATGTTATTTCTTAAAGTGAAACATTTTGGTTTGTGTTTTGGTAACATGGTAAATTGGTTGGATTATGGAAAACCACTTTGCTTATAATTTAAAAATGATTGTTTTTTAAATTACAGAGTGGTTTTGATAAAATAAAAATGTTTTATGAAATGTTTTCAAAGGAATACTTGTTTTTTTAAATTAATTAGCATGAAATTTGGGATGATTGATTTAGAATGTGTTTAAAGTGGTATAGATTATGGTTATTAAGAACTACTATCAAAAATGGATGGAGTATAGTCATGAAGTACCACCATTAATGTGTACACCAAACTTTTGTGTGTTTGGATGTGTGTGTGTGTGTGAAAATGGGAATGGTTATTCCAAATATTAATGAATAGTTATAATCTTTCTTATGGTTTTCTTACATTATTTTTACTTATAGTTTTGAATAAACTATATATTTATATATTTTATCAAATGTTTTATCTAAAATGTTTTGACCAGTTCTTGGCTTAGTGATATGTGTTGGGAAGTCTGTAGGGATTTCCTACTGATTTTATAATAAACCTTTTCTTAGGAAATTTTTTGTATTTTTAGATTTTATATACTAGGAAATACTAAAGGGAAAGGTATCTTATTTCTCTAGAGATGTATATGGGTATCATGGGCATAACAGGTGGTGTTGGATCTAGAGTCAGTTTAGGTGATGCTTTGGATGATTCCACTTTAGCATCATTGTGACATATTGTATTTTGATTTTTTAGTCGATGTTACATGTTCTGTTTTCACTCAAATATTTTTATTCTATTTATTTTAATTTTTAGTTTTAATTATTAATCTTACATCATATAGATGTATTGGTTATTTATTTCTATATTGTCAGGTTTTTGTATTTCTTAAGTGAAAATCATCCACAAATGTTCTATTAAGCCCTTATCATTTATTTCAACCCTTTTGTGTCATAGATATATCACTTAAGGTGAGTGTAACTCCATCACTTCTTAAGTTAATGAGTTGAGGTAGGATTTTACAACTTTGTTCATGGTAACTCTGGTTTTAGGGTAGGAAAACCTAGATAGGATGGGCTCCCTTTCCACTAGTTATACTAGTGATGTATGTTTACCCCCCACTAGAAAATTACATGTCACTATAACTTTTTCTAGATTATAGAGAAGTATGTTCATGGTTACCCGGCCTTATTAACCATAGGTTATATCCTATAAAACTAATTACTTGATTGGTAGATTGACATGGGGGTCTTATTTCTTCTTTACATTCCCCTATTCACATGATATGTGTGGAACCTTGGTTTATTATCCTTTAATTCTTGTATATGTTCATTTCTATGATATGGTTCCCTATGATTATTCCCTTTATTTTTCTTATGTGAGTGGGATTTTATATATAGTTTTGGAATATTTTTAAAAGGGTAATTTTACCTAGCATGGGTGATTTAAAAATAAATTTGTCAAACAATTATTTTCACCTAATAAAAAATAAAAGGGAAAGTTTACAAAGTGGTTTTTGAAAAAAAAAATCCTTTATGAACATTGTAATAAAAAATTATAATTAAATAATTTATTTCAAACTATTAATAAATGGATCTTTAATTTAAAAATTATACTTGGGGTGTAGTTTTTCATTGGAATTCTTGCTGAGATTTGGCTCATACATATCTGTAATTTTAGTTTTAGGTTTCCATTCAACTTTTTTATGTCCCTAAGAGCATTGATTTATTTGTTGTATTTGATGTTAGTTTTTTTTATCGCGTTCGGCCTATTGTGACTATTAATTTATTTTTTAGGAACTAATTTTAATTTTTATAGAATGTTTGGTGTGTCGCCCTTTAAATGATTCACCTTTTCCATGTATGATTCTGTTGATTTCAATGGTTAGAGGTGCATTGATATTGTAGTTGTAAAGGATATTCAATGGTATAGGATTTTCTATATGGGTGGGAGTTTATAGGGTGGGTTGAGAATTTATTTATGCATTTAATATTTTCTCTTCATTGATTTTTTTTATTTTATTTGGCATAAACGTCTAATATATGGATAGTTCATGCCGGTTTATTTAGAATTATATTTTTTTATTTTACATTGATTTAAGGGAGAAATAATTCTTATTGTACATATTTGGTTCCCTGGTGTTTTTCACCAACCCATTTGGATCAGGAATTCCCATATGGTACAGGGTGGTCTGATTCAAGTATTTTATGGATGGATTTATCGGGATGGCCTGCAACAAATTATATAGAAAAATATTTATTTTAATTAGTGGTTAGAATCTTGATATATTCCTTGGTTTCTATCAGGTCAAACTTTACTCATGTAGCTGTATTTTTTAGTAGTTATCTTGATAATTTGAGAATGGAGTGGAAAGATGTGAAGTGGATCTTTTGATATCTCAAAGTTTCAGAAGTACTTACCCTATGTTTTGAAATAAATTATCCATTACAAGGATATGTAGATTCAATATTTGGAGGAGACATGGATACATAAAAGAGTACCAAGGATTTTTTTTTGAACTTAAAAATAATTATCATCAGTTGGGTATGAAAACAATATCAGGTAGTGGCACTATCTACTATGTAAGTAGAGTATGTGATGATTATAGAAGTAGGAAATAATTAGTCTGATTTATGTTATTATTAATTAACATGTAAGGAGTTAAGAAATAAGGTTGTTATTCTATCATAGTTATAGAATAATTTATTTGGATAATAATCATTTTTTTCACTCAAAAATGAATCACATTAAGGTAATAAACCATTTCATTTGAAAACTACTGTAGGATAGGGAAATTGAGCCATGAAAGATCAATGAATGTGAAAATACAGATGACATTCTTACCAAGGTCTAAGTCTGCAAAATTATGAGTTATAATTGTGCCTTAGTGAGACTTGGGTGAATAAATGGAATCTTAGAGACACTAATTATTTCTAAATAAGAGAAATTGAATCAAAAGTTTCCTATGTTTTGGGGGAAACATAAATCCCTGAAATCTATATTCAAGTGGGAGATTATTAGGAAATATGATCTCTCATTTCAAGATATAATTATTGTATTCCATAAAGAGAGAATATAAAACTTTTATATAAGACTAAGAGGGGTATTTTTAGTAGTATAAGATTGATTGTGCTAGTCTAGTTCAGATGGAAATGTTTTGTAACAAAACTTCCAAGTGACCATTCTCGAATGATGAAAGTGCAAGAGATCAGTCACATGTAGGAATAATTCTAGTGGACTTGTGTAAGGTGTTACTAGAAGTTTTTAAAGGATATATCAGAAGATCTTGTATAGTTTAACATAAGATAGTGGTTTTGGTGGTGAATTATATAGGAAACCAAATGTGGCTGAGAATAATTATGGGATCCCCACAAACTTCGGAAGGTGGCAGAACCAATTTCAATGGTTGGGCCTCATTATCAATATGCTAGGTGTGGGAACTTTTAATGTGACTAGATTAATTTTAATCAATTGTAATTGAGAGTGTTACTTATAACAAACCACAGTTTTTATACATAGATATTACATCTTAATAGATGAATATTCACTTCCTTTTATAAAAACATATCTAAGGGCCGTAATGGTTTTGTGCCTTTAGAAACTTAGATACATAAACAAATGGTTCGTAACTAAACTACATCATATCACACTATGTTCTTCATTACTATAATGATTATTATAAATTTCATATTTAATACCATTCTTCATTACCTAGGGAAAGGAAACATAATGAAGAGTGAGATCAGATGATTAGTAAAGGTAAACGAGAGATATATCAAAATAACATGAGCATAAGCGTTTTAGAACATGAGAATAACATTTGAAAACCATAACCTGTATATAATAGATCATAAAATTAAGTCACTGAATAAATTTTGGTAGATCAAAATACATGAATCATAAAATAATTAAATAATGGAATCTATCAAATCATAACATTGGAATAAGACATGTAATTTTGGCATACACATAAGCATAAAAAAAATATTTCCTTAGTAGAAAAGGATAATTTCAAATACTATCATAGTTGAATGGGTTCACTCCCCAAACCATTTTAGTAGACAAGGTTCACATCCAAGAATATCATAGTGGACAAAGTCCCTTACTGAACTGGGTTCTCTCCCCATTACAGTCATGTTTATTTGATGAGATATCAAGCTTTACCTAATCCATTATAGAGCTATATAATTCCAGGCCCACCCATCACATGACGAAAATGATACAGATGTGTTCCACAAGATCATAAAAAATTAATCATATCTAAACCGTTGAAAAGTAATGGGTTTCATATGAATTTCATCATGGAATAACCCATGGAAAAGAAATGGGTTCATAAATATTTCGTCAATTCATCATATCATAACCCTTGGAAAAGGTATGGGTTTTATAGAAATTTCAACATGAAATAACCCATGGAAAAGAAACAGGTTACATAAATTTTTTTTATCATAATAATAAACCATCTAGGGAAATAATGGGGATGGTACCATTGGATTATATCTCTGGTAAAGATTTAGTAACATCAAATAATGTCGTCTTATATAGAAAATAATATTAAAATATCACTTGGAACATTTCTTGAGGAAAATATCCTTTCCAATTTGAAATCACTAATTTAAAATAAAAAAACTCAAATAATAAATAAAATATTTATTTTAAAATAAACTTGAAACTTTTAAAGGAATATTTAAATCAATGAGAAGTAATTATAGTAAAAAATATTGTTCATTAAATACATGTTAAATCAATAATTCCTTTGAAATTTTCAGTAAATATTCAAAAGTATCTCTCTTAGAAAATTACTAGAAGATTCCTTTTAAAACATTTTGTAAAAAGTAAAAAAATGGTAAAAATGATTATAAAAAATCATTGTATAATAGAAAAAACATTATTTAAAACATTTTTATCAAACATGGATATGGAAGAGAAAGGACTTTCAACCGAAGAGAGAAATGTAGTCAGTTATGCTCAAAAAAAATATTTTAGACTCTTTAGTACATAAAGAGAGGAAAATGAAAGGGAAATAATTAATTTAAATAAATTACCATAGGATAAAAAAATTAATTAGTTTTTTGAGATATATATCATAATATTTCGTCATCTAACACATAATCATAAACAATCTCGATAAACAATGACATCGTAACATAAAACCCTTACCACTTTAGTAAATTTTGAATCATAAGACCCATGAAAATAATAAACTATAATGGATATGTATATAAAATATATTTTATGATAATTATCATAAAAAATTAATGGAAGTATATAAATCACATAATAGAAACAATTAGTTAATATGGCATGAATCCCACAAAAATAAAAGTGATATGAAAATCCATTACCACAAGTCTCGGATTTCTTTATACACATTCAAACATCCTGTATAATAAATATAGGTTTATTATAAATATATTAAAGAACAATAATAATATTTACAATACAATATATTATTCACTTATAACCTTTTACCACCTGTTTATCAACAAGTCTTTATTAAA
The DNA here is from genome assembly GCA_963277665.1 of Viscum album. NCBI lineage: Eukaryota > Viridiplantae > Streptophyta > Magnoliopsida > Santalales > Viscaceae > Viscum > Viscum album. Next base: position 697,399,818 of record OY728132.1, read on the forward strand.
ATCACGGTTTTCGGTGATAATTGTTTTAATTTTCATGTATGTTTTGGTTCAGTAGTTTTAGACATTGAACTTTAATCATGGTTAAATAATATAAATTTTTTTAATAATTATATTAATATCATATATAGTCATTATATAAATATTTATATTAATCCATAAAATTTATATAGAGAAAATTTAATTACACCGTTCATGGAGATGGTAGGTCCTACGTGCACATGAACATTGTTTTTATTTTTTGACAGACAGAACTATAGAAAATTAAATATTATTTCACCTTTAAATAATTATATTTATATTATATATAATATATATTCATTATATATATCCTTATTACCATCCATTTCAAAATGAAATGAAAAATGTATCGCATCACTTTATGGAGGCGGTAGTCCACACGTACGTACGAACGACGTTATCATTTTCCAAAAGATTGGAAGGTAAAAAGATAGATGTGATATTATAACAACCTAAGTATAATTGTTTCATAAATATCATATAAATATATTAAATACATCATTATATCCACCCGTGATAGGAAGTGACGGAAAAAAAATTACATCAATTCGTAAGGAGGTAGTTCTCCACACACATGATCGATGATTTCATTTCACATTTGATGGAAGAGGATATTGATATGGGTTATTACATTAAAATAATAAAATCTAAGTATTTTTTATATAATTATTTTATTATATTATCATAATTGGAAAAAAATTAAGGAGGTGGAAAAATAAATAAAACAAAAACACTCGGTTAAGAACGATACCTCTTATTCAAACAACCTCTTTAGGTTTGCACCAAAAGCATTCTTAGAAGGGTTTCATAATAAAAATAATGCATCTATGATGTTTTAAGGTAATTAAGTAATGTATTTGGGTAGTTATTGTCCTAACAAAAAGGATTTTGGAGTGTGAATAGGAGAGGATAGGGGTTCCCTTTTATAAGTGTGGGAGAGGACACACTTGGAATTTCAGAAAAGAAAAAGATATACCCACATTTTACACCTCCCATAAGGATACATAATTACTAATTATTTAACCTTATATGATATAAATTTTAAATTTTTTTATAAAATTTAAATTGGACAATATTTTAGGTCATTTAAACGCTTATCATTTTAGTTTAACCCCCATGTAAACTTGTTATAATCTTAACTGCAAAAATTAATTTTTACTGTTTTTACTATTTATTATGATTAAAAATTAAGTTGGAATTATTAAATGATATTAAATATTATTATTAAAAAATATTTAATCCATTTTACCAAATTCAATTCATATAATTGGTATAATTTAATTTAAAATTAAACCTGCATACGTGATGGAAAAACGGGTTTCCAAAGAAAAACATTTCATAAGTATAAGAAGTTTTAAAATAGAAATTAAATATTAAATTTATTATAATGAAAAAATGGATTAATAATAATATAATTGAACTAATTTTAATTTTAAATTATTTTAAAACAATATTTAACTTTGTAAATTCTTTAAATGAAAAAACATTTTTCAATAAAAATCAGTATTTTTCACTATTCATCGAAAAACTTAATATTTTTAGAAAATTTAAAAAAATCACTTTAATATAATTTTAATGCGTTGATTTAAAAAATTAAGATCATTTTTTAAAATAAATTTTCAAAAATATACAAAAATTAATTTTATTATTTGTTCACAAAATGTAATGAAAATCATTTTTTGAGAGAAATGTATTTTCGAAGCATATAAAGACTTTAGAAAAAATTAGGTACTTATTTATCAATATATTTTCTTCATCTAAATCCTTCATAATTAATTTTAAAAATTTATTTATCCAATTAATACATCTAAATTTAATGGCCAGGTTATAATGGTCATGTTTAAATAATAATATTTTTATAGTATTTTTTGATTCATCACAACTTTGGGTTACATGTAACGCAAGCTATCAAGGAAATTAAATCCATTTAAAAAATTATTTACTTAATAAAATAGTTGGTTCTTACATTATACCCCCTTAAAATGAATTTGAACCTTGAAATTTTATCACTTTGATACAGACAATAAAGGATACTTTTGCCTCATTATATCCTCATCTTCCTGAAGCTTGTGGTTTCACCACAAAACTTTGACCAGGTGAGTAGTCTTGTTTTATATAACTTTCTCTATATGATATAGAATATACACCAATTTTTCCTCTTAATATATATTTCTATCTAGTGGTACAACTTCTAAGTTCATTATATGTGAAGTATCAAGTATGTACTTCCTCAGGAGAGATACATGGAACACATTATGAACTTGAGAGAGGTTTGGTGGAAGCACCAAGTGATAAGCTAAAATCCCTACTCAATAAATAATTTCAAAAATGAAAATATAAATAAGGCTCAGTTTTCCATTATTTTTGAATATCATAACCTTATTCCATGGAGAAATTCATATAAAACCCTTCTCACCAACTTCAAACTCTAGATCATGCCAAAAATTGTTAGCATAAATTTTCTATCAACTCTAAGCTACCTTGATGTAATGTTGAATGGATCTGACTTTCAATTCCATTTCATGTACTATATCAGGTCCCAATATATTTATTTCACTAAATTTATCCTATCATGTTGTATTTTTACACTTATTTTCTTAAATGTCTTCATAAAGATCCATCTGACTGCTAGAGTGAAAGTTATTTTTTGTATGAAAACTCATTTAGAGGAAGGTGTTGATCCCAACCACCTTTAAAATCTATAGAACATGATCTAAATATATACTCTATGGTTTTAATGGTTATATTATACTGACCATCTATCTGAGGATGAAAAGTAGTATTAAAACTCAATTTTATATTAAGATCTTGTTAAAGGCTTTGCTAAAACATTAAGATAAACCTCAGATCCCAATCGGATACAATAGAATGTGGTACTCCATATAGTCTAACCAATTTATTATTATAAATTCTATAAATCTGATCCAAATATAAATATTCTCTAATATAAATGAATTATACTGAATTTATAAGTTGAATGACTACAACCCAAATTGTATTTTTCCCTTTAGATGTTTTGTGGAGTCTAACAAAAAAATCCATGGTTATGTTTTCTCATTTCCATTTTGGTATTGGTAATGGTTTTAATATTCCCTTAGACCTTTTTATCTTGGTCTTAACTTATTTATATACCAATAACTGAGATAAAAACTCTACAATTTCTCTCTTCATTACATCCCACTATAAATACTCTTCAAAATCTCTATACATCTTTGTACTTCGAGGATGAATAGAGAATGAAAAACTATGAGCATACTCTAACAGATCCTTCTTCAAATATGGTATGGATGGAACACATACATGATTACTTAACCTTATCATCCCATCATAATTGAGGTTAAATTCAAGAACATCTCTCACCTTCTTCTATATCTCTATATCTTCCTTCAATGCATCTTTAATCTTCACTTGGATAGATGGTTGAACACTTATTTGAGAAATATAATATTTTCTTCCTTTATTCACGATTTTTTGATCCATCCTTTGAAAATATTGTATTATTATATATTTTTTCATTCTCATAAAAGATAATCTATCAATATCCTTTCAACTCAAAGCATTGGCCACCTTGTTCACTTTCCTAGGGTGTTAATGTATTCAGCATTCATAATATTTAATCAGTTCTAACCATCTTCTATGGTGTATATTCATCATTTTCTATGTGAATATATACTTTAAACTTTTAGTATAAGTATATATATAAAAACTTTATCTATAAATATAATTCTTATATATTTTTTATGTAAAAAATTCCAGAGCTAACTCTAAATCATGATTTGGGTAATTTTACTCATGAAAATTCATTTATCATGAGGCATAAGCTATAACCACATCATTTTGTGTGAGAATGCATCATAATACCTTACTCAATTAATCACTATAGATTACATACCCTTCCCCGATATAGGGTAATGTAAGCCCAAGTGTGATGACTAATTTTCTCTTTGGTTACTTGAAATTTTTCTCACATTCATTTGTTTAGTATACCATGGATTCATTTTGAGTTAACTTGGTGAGTGGAATAGACAGTCATGTGAAATTATCCAAAAATATCAATAATATTTAACCAAACCAAGAAAAATTTGGATCATAGTCATAGTGATTTGTATAGTGCAATGTTTAATAACTTCAGTCTATGATAGATCCATAGATATACCCTCTCTAGAGATTATATGACCCAAAATGATGCTTTTTATAGCCAAAATTAAAACTTGAAAAATTTTACACACAAATTATCCTTCCCTAGGGTCTTCACACAATTATAAAGTGATGTTCATGCTCTTCCTTGCTCATTTAATATATAAGAATGTCATATATAAATATTACCACAAACTGATCAAGGTAATCTTAAAAGAATCTATTCATTAAATCTATGAAGATAGCGAGATAATTAGTATGACCAAATGAAATCACTATATATTCATAGTTTTTGTACATTTTATGGAATATTTTCTTAGTTATATCCTCTAAGTTAACCCACAATTGATGATATCCATAATTAAGTTCAATCTTAGAAAATTATTGAGCTCTTTTTATTTGGTCAAACAAGTCATCAATATGGGGTAGACGATACTAGTTCTTGATTGTGATCTTTCTAAACTATCGATAATTAATAAAAAGTTTTGTCGATCCATTTTTCTTCTTAAAAATAAAAAGTGCACCCTAAGGTGACACATTTGGAAAAATTAATCCCTTTTCAATATTCTCCAGAAGTTTATTCTTCTATTCATGTAACACAATCGGGATAATTCTATAGGGAGTATTTGAAATATGCGTAGCACTAGGTTTGAGTTCTATTGAGAAATCAACTTCATGATTTGGTGGAAGACTAAGAAACACTTATAAAAATACATCAAGAGACATATTCACAATAGTCTAATCATTGATGTTGAGTTTCTACCAAACCATATGAAATAAACATCCCTTTTGAATAGAAATCAAGACCAACACAGTGGTTCTTATTTCCATCAAAAATTTATACTTATCATCACACTAATAGAAGATCATATTTTGGTTTAGAATATCAAATGTGATTTCACTTACTAAAAAATTGATGTTGTATTTATGTATAGAAATAAAATATATGCCTAATATAATATAAAATTCAACCATATAGAGAATAATAATATTTATAGAAAGAACATTCCCACAAACTTAAACTGAAGAAGAAACATAGACTTAAGATGTGATCATCATGCCATTAGGTATTTTCACTACTAATTCAACATCTAAATATTGAGGATAGGAATTAAAATTATTAAATACTTTTCATGATATAATGTAATTTATATAAATAATATCAAATAAGATAATTCAATATTTGATCATACCTAACACCACCCCAAATTCATTGTTCTATATTTAGTCCCTTAGTAAAACCAAAATAGTTAGCATGACTATCAATAATCTTTGATTAGAGTGATCAATAAATAATAGGATTTCCAAATAATGACTCCTTATTTTCAATATATGACACCCTAAGTTTAACCTAGGTAATTCATGGTCATCATCTATTCAAATACTTCATGATATTTTATAAATATTTTGTGAATTTCTAAAACATATCACCTAGGAGTGTGAAACCAGGTTAATGGAATGCATTTTTTCATGAACTAAGTGATGATCGAGTCAAATCCAAATGTACCCTTTTCAAAGTTATTACCACTATGTAAAACTATTCCATAGCCACATCCACTTGTAGTATTCTGATAGGGATGTAATTTCTTAGAAACAACTCAATTTATCCTTCACCAAAATTCCAGGATATTTTCCTATACTTAGACTTTTCCTTATGGTTCTCACTAAATGTTTCAAATCCTAGTTTAAAATGGTTAACTAAACATTTCCTATGATACCAACTATAAAAACCAACACTTTTAATGCATAAATATTACATCTTGGTAGATGAATATTCATTTAATTTTATAAAAAAGACACCTGAGGACCATAAAGTTTTAGAGTCTTTAGAAACTTTTATACATAAACAAATAGTTTATGAGTAAACTATGCCATATCCCACTAATTATTCATAACTATAACCCTTCTTATACATATCATACATAATATATTTCTTCAAAACCTAGGAAAGGAAACATAATAAATGGTATTCTTAATTGATAAGTAAGGGTAAAAAAGTTAGTTTTCAATATAACATAAGAATAAGTATATGATAACATGATAAAAACATTTTAAAATCATACCCTTCCTATAATAGATCATAAACTTGATTCATGGAATAGATCATAGTAGTTAATAAGACATGATTCATAAAGGAATAGAATAACATGATCCATGGAAGAATAACATTAGCATAAGATATGGAATTTTGAAATACACATAAGCATAGAAAATAATTTCCTTAGTTGTCAAGGATAATTTCCAAGACTATTATAGTGTAATGGGTTCGCTCCCCCAACTATCATAATTGTCAATATTTACTCCCCAAACTATCATAGTGAACAAAGTCCCTTACTAAACTGGGCTTACTCTTTATTACAATCCTATTTATCTCATGAGATGTCATTTTATACCCAATACTTTAGAGGGATATATAATTTCAGACCCACCCATCGCATAATGAAAATCATATAGATGATAAGCCATAGGATCATAAAACATTCATCATATCATAACCTATGAAAATTAATAGGTTTCATAAGTATTTCATCATGGAATGACCTATTTAAAATAAATGGTTTCCATAAATATTTCACAAATTCATCATATAATAAATCAAGGAAAAAGGTATACGTTTCATAGGAATTTCAGCATAGAGTACCCATGGAAAAGAAATGGGTTTCAAATAATCTTTTCATCATAATAATAATTCATCCAGAGAAAAATAGGCATGGTATCATTGGATCATATCCCTAGTAAATATTAAGTGATATCAATGGTGTGATCTTGATGGAAAGTGATTTTAAAAGACCACTTGGAACATTTATTAAGGAAAATATCCATTCCACTTTGAAATATATTATTTAAAATCCAAAAATTTACCGTATATTAAAGAAAAAAAATTATTTTAAAATAACTTTATAAACTTGTAGAGTAATATTTAAATCATCAAGAGGTTATGATGATGGAAAATACCATCCATGTCGTACATGTTAAAACAAATATTCCTTTCACATTTTTAGTAAAAATTCAAAAGTACCTCATTCAGAAGATGAAAAGAAGATTCCTTTTAAACCATTTTTAAAAAATTAAAAAAAAAATATAAATTACATTAAAAATTCATTTGAAAATATTAGAAAAAATTCTTTATTACATTTTTAGAAAATATGGAAATGAAATGGAATGATTTTCGATCAAAGAGAAAAATAAAGTTGGTTTTCCTTAAAAACATTATTATAAACTATTTAGTACATAAAGAGAGGAAAATGAAATGAAAACATGTAATTTATAGTAATAAACAAGGTAAGAGAAAATTCATGAGTTTCTTAAGGGATATATCAAAATATTTTTTCATTGGAATCATAATCATAAACAATCCCAATAAATAATGAGATTGTAACATAAAACACTTACCACTTTGATAACATTTGAGTCATAATCTCCATGAATGAAAGAAACTTATATGGATATGTATATAACATAATTTTTATTATAATAATCATAAAATATATTCATAGTAATTATATACACCACATAATAGAAACAAGTGGTGAATATGGAATGCATCCCACAGAAATAAAAGTGAGACAAAAATCCATTACCACAAGTCTCAAATATCTTCATAAACATTAAAACCTAATGTATGATAAATATAGGTTCATTATAAATCTATAATATAACCATAATAATATTTATCATACCATATATGATTAACATATTACCTTTTACCACTTGTTTTTCAACAATTATTTATTAAAATTATTGTTTTGGGTGATAACTATTTCATTTTTCATGTATGTTTTGGTTTGGTAGTTTTGTCCCTTGCACTTTTATTATGGTCAAATCATATAAATAATGTTAATAATGATATAAATATCATATATAATCATTATTTACATATTTATAGTCATCCATAAAATTTATAGATAAAAATTTGAATTACACCATTCATGGGGATGGTAGGTGGTGTGTATGCCTGAAAGTTGTTTTATTTTTTTATAGATGGTAAAATAGAAAGGTAAATATTAATTAACCTTTATAGAATAATTTATATACTTTATTTATCATATATATATATATATATCATTATTAACATCCATTAAAAAATAAAATTAAGAATGTATCACATCGCTTCATGCAGACAGTAGTACACATGTACGCACGAGCAATGTTATCGTTTTCCAATGGATTGGAAGATAATAAGGTAATTATGATATTATAGTTACAGAGGTATAATTATGTTACAAATATAATATAAATATGTTAAATATATCATTATATTCATCTGTGATATGTGATGATGGAAAATGAATTACATCGGTTCGAGAGGTAGTAGTCCGTCGTACACATGATCGATGGTTTCGTTTCCCATTTGATGGAATAGGTGATAGATATAGGTTATGAAATTAACATAATAAAATATCAGTATATTTTAGATACTTATTTTATTATATAATCAGATTTAAATAATATTTTAAGTAGGTTTAAGATAAATAAAAAAACACTTAGTTAAGAACAATGCCTCTTCTTGGGACAACCTTTTTAGGTTTTCACCAAAATCATTCTTAGGAGGGTTTATAATAAAAATAAGGACTATAGGATGTTTTTAGGGAATCAAGGAAGGCATTTTGTTAGGTATTTTCTGAACTAAAATTCTTTTAGAGTGTGAATATAAGAGGAGAGTGGTTCCCTTTTATAAGTTGGGGAGAGGACAATCTTGGAATTATTCAAATGAAAAAGATATACCCACATTTTAAAAACTCTAAAAGGTTAAAAAATGAATAATTATCAAACATTATATCAGATAAAATAAAAATATATCCATAAAATATTAATTAGATAAGTTTTAGTTCATTTTAACCCTTATATTTTTAGTTTTACCCTCGGTAAACTTATTTTAATTTTAACCACGTAATTAATCTATACAGTTTTTATTATTGAGTATGAAAAAAAATAAGTTGGCCTAATTAAATAATATAAATTATTTTGATTCAAATTTTAGAATATATTTTAATAAATTAAATTCAAATAAGGTGCATAATTTAATTTAAAATTAAACTCAGAGACGCGACGAAAAGTGGTTTTCCAAAGAAAAAGTTTTAATAAGTATAAAAACATTAATATAAAAATTCAATATGAAATTGATTCCAATTACCTAAATTGGATTAATAATAATATAATTTAACTTATTTTACTTTTAAACCATTTTAAAACAATAGTTAACTTTTTAAATACTTTAAATGAAAAGGCAGTTTTCAGTAAAAATCAGTATTTTTCACTATTTATCAAAAAATTAATCAGTTCAAAAAAATCTAAAAAAACAATTTCATTTAATTTTAACATTTTGATTTAAAAAAATAATTTAATTTTTTAAAATAAATTTTATAAAAGTGGAAAATTTTAATTTTTTAATTATTCAAAAAAAGGAATGAAAATTATTTTTTGAGAAAAATGTATTTTTGAAGCATAAAAAGACTACCAAAAATCAAGTACTTATTTATCAATATATTTTATTTATATAAATACTTATAACATAAATTTAAAAATGTGGTTATATGATTCATAATTCCAAATTTAATGGATAGGTTATAATGGTCATATTTAAATAATAATATTTTTAATAGTATTTTACGGTTCATTGCAACTCGATGTTGTGTGTAACATAAACAATTGAGGAAATTAAATATATTTTCAAAAAAAATATTTCATAAAATATTAGGTTATTATATTACTTATTTTACATTATTATTTTGTCTATATAAAATAAAGGATTCATGTTCTCTAATAGATGTTGGACTAAATTCTAAGCCATTTAAATTTCGTGATTGTTCTTTGTTTTTATTTTGTTTCCATTTGGTTGTTTTTTTGGGATTTGTAATTATCTGGAGGGTTTGAGGGTAGTGATTCATTGTAGTTTTTGGGGTGTGATTTGACTTATCATTTCCAATACTTAGTTTCAGGAGGTTCATTCCATTAATGGGAGTTTTGGACCACGTTCTGAACTTGAGGTTTTGATGGTTGCTTCAGAATCAAAGATTCTGAATCCCAATAAAATATTCATAATCTAAAATAATAATGATTTCTCAAGTCTAAGTTCTATTTTTAATGCATGTAGATAAGGAGGTAAAATGATATGTAGTACATGTAATTCTTACTGGTGGGTCTACCATCATGATTTTCTTTTATAAGAGACTGCAAAATGTGAACTTAATGAGAAAAGGTCTCAATTATTATGATATTTAAAAACCTAATAGCACTATAAAAAAATCACCCATTTGTGTCATTTTAAATTTTCGTAAAAAATTTTGACAACAGTTTCAAATAACTGCCACTAAAGTCGGTGTCTACATCCGACATGCGTCAGTTTCTTCCGTTTAGAAGTGGTTTCTGGTAACTATTGTTGAACGTATATTTAGAGGTGTTTTTTTGTTTTAGTGGTAGTTTTCTGGCCAAAAAATGGTGAGGATTTAGTGGTGGTTTAAACTACCGCCATATCATCATGATTTTTTTATAGTAAAACCACCACAAAAAATGAAAAAAACCTCCCCTAAATAATAATGACTTTATATAACAATGATTCTAACCACCGCTAAAAAATGAAATTATATAGAAGTTTTTTAAACCACTTCTAAAAAATAATATTTCATATTTAGTAGTGTTTTAAACCACCGTTATATTCTATTTTTCAAAGAAAAATGCACTTGCATAATCTACATCCCTAGAAAAATAGTCAACCCTAAAAGAAAACAAACAAACAATGCATCATTACAATATAGGGAGTTCCACAATATCATATACATGTCATCAAACTAATACCCCATAGGTTTGACCAATAAAACACAATAAAAAATAATATGATCATACCAACCTTGAGCCATCACAACATATGCTACACTTGGAAGGGAGAATAGGGAAGAGGTAGAAGTTAGATATCCATTCCTTCACCAACCTATATGTTAAGGGAATACACTGTGAACCGGATCATGATAGGAATCAATAATTTTTTCTAATATAGGATAATTTTATATATAAATCCTATAAAAAATAAAATTATAGTTAGAGCCACACGTAGGAATATCATAGTAGGTTTACACCAAAATATCAACATAATTTTCTTTTGTTATCACCATGCTAACATTTAAACTCACCCCCATCACTACCAATAACTAAAACACAAAAATATCCCAAAATCCTATGAAAATTATCAATAAAAAATGTCTATGATTCCCCACAAAACCAAGTAATTTAACTCGTGAAAAAAAATTCCATTATTAATCATGTTTCTCTCATCATATCCTTTAATTCCATATTTAATGAAAAACTAATAAATTCATTACTCATATTTATTTCATCAATTACATTTGAATTTTATATATTATTAATTTATTATCATTAAAAGATAATTTGATTTTAGCCACACCCATATCAAATTCATTATTACCAATTATATTCCACTATCACTAGGTAACTACAACAAAAAACCAATTTCTAATAGCCACATCATTATCCCACAAGAATCTATATATTCCTTCTTGTTTTCTTGGGTTAGGACACCACATCCCCAAAGTATAACTATTCATCCTCAATTATATCATACTATTCTAACCATTTCATTTTTTATATCACCCACTTCCTCAAATGTCACTAAATTCCCAAACATTATTGATCAACTGAATACCAACTCGCAATGCATCTCATGTTATCCAACATAGGGCTACAACTAAACACATTATAACCAATGCATCCAAAACCATCCATAGAAATCACTTGTTAACAACTTACAGATTAACCTCATGATCACAAAAACAACAATAAGAAATTCAATAACACACACAAATATATATCAACATCCAACAGTTCCCATTTTCACTATTATAAAAAATTCATTCATATTGATCCCCTTTTCCCACAAAACTGGTTCATTAAAATATTTATGTTATTAAAAAATTTATGATAGGTGAAACCAAAACACAATCATATTAATGATACCCAGGTCTGAGAAACATCAATGATTTTTACTAATTGAAGTATTGTGTATCAAGCACATAGTAAATAATAATGAAAATAATTTAACACATGGGACTCACCCCATTACTTCAATTTCATTACATCTAATTCGTTTTCAATATTAAGACAATCCATGATATCCACCCAATGACGAAAAACATGTTTATCATACAATTAAATGAGGAAGGTAGAGTTCTCAAATCACCAACCTCAACCATAATATTACAACTGCAGCATAGGAATAAAACGAGAAAGAGATTGACAGAAGAACAAACACATATAAGGGAAACTCAAATAAAAAAATCATTGATATTATTCATTAAAATCACATCTGAAAAATTACTTAATTATTACAAGCTCTGATCTAATGATAATATTAATCACTACCCGATGAACTTTTCTTGACACCCTCTCCACCTTCATCTTCACTTCCTGCTATCGGCACCTACATACCAACTATGTTGAAAATTAAACAGTATTGTATATTTATATTTAAACATAAAACTAATAAAATTTTGTGAACTAAATGATTTTTAAGTTGCATGATTTACCTTCTCACCACCATCCATTGATTCAATATCACTGGGTACAGATCCATTCGTCTTATGATATAAATCAATTGATGATTAATACAAAGAGGATATATGAGCCCCCTATTTTTGAATTGTGTTTATCATAGAAACAAACTCCCTCTATTCATATTGAGGTAGGGAGTGACTAAAACTAGGATTAGATGTAGTTGAAATCCCTGATGTCCTTCCAAATACCTCAGATGGTAATAGTCCTAAACTCATCCCATGCACTTGACTATGATGTTCTTTCCCAAGGACTCCACCAACTGAGTCACTGTAAGAGTCTGATAATGATTTTGTTGGATTGGAATCCCATAGTTCTTTAATTTTTACCTATAAATCAAATATCAGTCATATTTTAAGCAATACATATTAACATAGTGACAACTTAAAATAAGTTATTACAATGAAAAATGAATTCATACCCCAACTTCTTTGACAGACTCATTAACATAACTTCCATCAGATATTTTATGAACAATCAACCACAGTTATGTTTGGGAGACTTGGTGCTCTAAATTATTTGACTACATTAAACAAAGATAAATCAACAATTTTATATATGAAATAGATAATATTGTCTTATAAATATATAAACTAATGAAAAGGTTACTACAGTAGTTCAGTTTCTAGAATAACCTTTTGACCCAGAAATGTGAGGGATGATTTTCTTAACTCAACTCGATGCATTCTTCCTTGAAACATCCTGAAATAAATAACATGTAATTTTATAGTAATGTATTCAATGTCAAATCCTTCTCATATGAATATATAAATATAAATGAGATTAAAATAATAATATATATTTAAATACCACATGATTCTCGTGATGATTGATATCAACAAAAACCTTCTATTAATCTATAGGTACCCCTTTGGGTACCTTATCATATAGTTGTTGGGTGCTCAATAAAATATCATTGAATTTGTTCCATCATATCTATGTAAAATCCTTCCATTTCTTACCCAAATTTTTCAATGTCCACTTTCATGCTATAAGATCAGCAATGGTAAATTGGAAAAACATCTATACGAAGAAATTAATTTTAAAATATTAGAATTTAATAATATAATGACATTCAATTACATCGTAATGTATTAAAATTACCTTTATCTATGAATTAAAAATTTTATTTTTCCAATATTTAGGTATATCCCACTAATCAACATATGTAATCAGAAGGGTAACTGTCTTCACTGCTAGATTTCTTAGAATTTGGACAAATAATCCTATGACAATATTAGTAGGGACCCCATAGTAGTCAAATAGGACAACTATCTGTAGTCCGTTCAGATTCCAGACATCTGAAATTTTCATATTTCTCTATTTAGTAGCATTGTCTCTATCTTTTATAAAAAAAATAGTTATTAGTATATAAAAATTGAAATAACTTTATTCATATTAAAATTTGTACCAATGATTATCACCCTCCAATATCCCTATGAAGAAACAGGAGTGATGACCAGCTCCCTTGATACTGAGCCTGCTAAATGGGGATGCATTGGTTAAGCTATTGATGGGACATTGGAATAGGGTGTTCTAGAAGATGAAGGAATATAGGTTGTGATAAATAGTGAATTGGGAAAGCTAATGGTGTCTTAGATGCTTTAGGGAGGGAGACTGATGGATTATCATCTACCTGAATAGTTGAGGGAACATCGACTGAGAGTCGACTGGGATCCGTAAAATGCTTCCTCCTTATAATTCTTGTCATTTAATCAAATAAAATTAACTTTAGAATATATATTTCAAAAAATTCATGAATAAATAAAAATTATAAATGATAATAGATGTATAGTACTGAAAAAAAATATACATAGCTATGATAATTAATGACTACACAAATAACATAAGTGATTGATAAATGAATGGATGACTATACATATAATCATTTTTCCTTAAATTATTTCATTTTCCTACTCCATAATCATTTCATATACTTCATCCAGACTTAAAAGACTAAAATTTTCAAAATCATGATAAACAAATTAGTTCACTTCATACAATTGATGGGATTCATTGTTAGAGTTAAAATCTTCCACTTCATCACTCATATCATATAAGTCTCTTTGTTTTACGTGATAAAATGAACTGCACCCTTCCTCAATTAAATATTCCACATAATATACCATTTTTTCTTATGATGATAAGATATAAAGATCATGTAATTCATGGTCCCCGATATCCATAAAGTGATAGAATTTCACATAAGTAAATTTCAAGGAATCTCTTTTAACACCCTTGATAACATATACCCATTTCTATTTGAATAAAACAATTGAAAAATAAATATAGTAGTTTAATGTGATAATATTAGTCAAACTTCCATAGTATCCCACTTCAAAAAATTTAAATATACCATTATTCTATGTTTTCAAACCCTCTTCTAGATCGACTGTATGAAATTTAAATTCATTCGCATTGTAAGCGTCAAACTTTTATCCTGTTTTAGAGGAACTCAAGAAATAAACTTCAAATATTATGAAAACTCATCTCAAGTATTAGTATGCATGATCTAGAGAAAAGTAACATATATTATCATATTTACAAAATGTATATGTTAACCTAATATCCATATTGATTGCAATATTTATGATCATACACATCGTGTAACCCATTCTACAACCTCTTTATTAACAAATTTTGTTATATCTTTCTCATTTATTATTTGGCCTCTCATTCATCTCTTTGTTTGTATCCTGATCTCTTAAATAAATGGATCTATAATTTCACTATTTAGTATCTCATATATATGTGCCTGTAATAATTCCATTTATGTTGGTGTAACATTTGAGCTTCTCTAAACAGCTCGACCAATAGCAGGAACGATTTTTGATTTCCCATGTAGTTGAGATTGATTCTATGTGTTGTAAATATGTTTAACTCGACTAAATATTATCTCAATATCATCAAAGTATCTAGAAAAAAATTAAGACACTCCTCTACTAAATAACCTTCAGAAATAGAGCCTTCAAGTTGAGCTTTCTTTTTCACGTATGATTTCAAATACCCAACATATTTGTGAAATAAAATAAATAAAACATAATTGTGTATTTAATAAAGTGCCATGAATTTTTTAATTAATATGAAAAACATATAAATAACTTACCTCTCAAATGGATACATCCATCGATAGTGTACGAGGCCTCCTAATTTATTTTCCTCGACCAAATGCATAGTTAAATGCATCTTGACGGTAAAAAATGATGGAGGAAATATCATCTTCATTTCACAAAGTTTCAATAAAAATCTATCATAAAGGTTTTAAATCTCAAAGGGTTATATATATTTCACACATAGTTGTCTAAAGAATTTGAAAAATTGGATTACAATAGCAGTAACCTTTTCAGGTAATAATGTACGAAACGCCAATGATAGTAACTACTATAAAAATATATGTGAATTATGAATTTTAAATCCAGGTAACCTATGATGATTTAAGTCAACTCACCTTTATATGTTACCTAAATACCCATCAGATTCCTTCACATATTTTAAAATTCAAAGGAATGTATCGTTGTCCCAATTTTTCATTATAAAAATTGTTAGAGCATGCATTCCCTTCTCCTCTGGCCAGATAACACACTTTATGTTCATTGTTTATAACTATTTCCAAGAATTGAGATGGTCCATTGATTTTCTATACTCATTAAGCATTGTAAAGATCAAGATTTCACAAAAATTCTTCTAAATATTCATAACATAAATATTATTCCACAACAAATTAAATTCCTAATACGTAAGTTTGAAGAATATACTTTTTTTCTTCCATTGTTTCATTATGATTTCAATTGACGATGCACTTTGAACTCATTTCCCACTATCATTCAAATGATGAACCTTCCCAAATTAAGTTTTAACATTTCCAAGTTATGCCAAAATTTCAGAACCTTTCAATAACTTTGAAGGTGTTCTACAGTCATTAGAAGCATTGAATTTTGACTTGTTCAACTGAAATATATGAGATGCATTGAGAAATATTTGATGACACAAGAAGAACCATTTTTTACTATGAGGTAGTCATTTGGGATCAAAATAATAGTAACAAACAAGACAATCCAAACTAGTGTAAGTGTTCCAACCATCTAAATTTCCAAGTACAGGGAAGTCACTAATGGTCCACATTAGATCAGCTTGCATTTTGAACATTGTTCTAGAAGATGCATCATATGTCTCAACACCATTGCTCCATAACACCTATAATTATTCAATTATATGATGCAAGTATACATCAATATCATTTCTAGACATTTTTTCTATGAATAATCATCTAAATGATAAAAGGCCTTTGTTGTATACATATCCACAAAGGCAAATTTTAAGGGATCAAAATAACCAACCAAATGCTATAACTGGTTATCAAAGACCCAAATGGGTTGAATCCATTAGTAGATAATCAGAATAGCACATTCTAAGGATCAGATGAGAAATATGAATGTAATAAATCAAATGTCTTCCTCGATTGTGAATCTCTTGGATGTATCATTAACCCATCATTGTTATTATATATAGAATGCCACTTTGTGTGCTCGGTGGTTTTCAATGACATGAATAATCATTAAAATTGAGGATTTAAAGGAAATTAATGCAAAACCTTTGTTGGTTTCTTCCTTTTATTCTTATTCATAGTAGTGTATTGATTCAGAATTCCAACATCACTTATTGACTACCATCTTAAATAACAACATTTTTTGAAATCTTGTCTACTTGAATCATGTCCCTGATAAATCATACAATCATTGGCACAAGAATTTATTTTTTTATAATTCATACTAATCTTATTAAAACTTTTTTCATATCATAAAAATACTCAGTGATATTTTATTCAAGAAATGCATCACACAAAAAATCTAATATCATGGACATCACCTTATTTATAATTTCATATAGGCATTTGATATGGTACAACTTCAGTGGAAAAGAATGTTTTGAATATTTCAAACATCCAATATACAACTCTTGATTTCTATCATCAACTAAACCATGAAAATCATTTGTATTCTCAATGAAGTTATATTTTACATTATTCTTCATAGAATCAAGAGGAGGATCCAATAATATGTTACAATCTTGATCTGGTTGTGTTATAGTACCAAAAATACCAATTTTTAAGTTTCTATTTGTATCACCCTCAACTAGTTGTTCTGATATGTTTTGATGTTGAGGTTATTGTCTTTAAATGATGAATGCATTATTTATAAGGTTTTTTATTTCATTTTCTATTGTCGAATAAGTTGGGAGCTCATTCTTTTGTTTGACATCAATGCTCAAACTTTCTGTAACATTCGATTCTCCATGAAAAATCCAACAAAAATATTGAGCAGGTAATTGCTTCAATATCAAGTGTTCATACACTTGATCTATCTTCAACCATCTTATAAATTTACATTTAGGAAATAGAAATCTTATTCTCCCATCAATAGATAGATTGGAAATTGAAAATTCTAAAAACTCCTTCAAACCCTTAGCTTACTGAGGTGTGTTCCTCGGTAATGTGATCTAGCTTTTATCCATATATATCACAATGTGCATACACTTTATTAAAAAAAATAAAAAAACATTTATTACTATATAGGAAAAGATATAATGGTAAAATATAGTAAAGTAGCATTAGTTAGAATTAAATAGATTAAATATTTAATTAAAATGTAAATTCCTTAAATGAATAGATAATTTATGGAAATATAACAAGGTGTTGGATAATGAGTGGTTTACCAAGTATGGACCCAGTGCTTCCCATGTTCAACCCATCTAGATCAAGACTCATCTTATCCATCATCATAAAAACATAATCTTTAAGGAACACAAATAGCCTGACACTAATTCATGAGCACCACCATGAAATATGAAAATCCATAAGAACTACCCAAGAGAGCAAAAATACATTCACCACAACTAAGTCACCTCAAAATCCTAATCATTCATAAATCTAAAATAACACCCATATCTAATAATAATAATTCCCCTTATAAAACCTATAGAATATGTCTAAAGTATATACTGAGGAGAAGTCCTCAGGATAAGGATGGGAAAAAATACCAATAAGCATTGAATCAAAAATATGGAGAAGATCCCCGACATCACTGCCATATTTAAGGTATGGGTAGAGTAAAACACTAGAAAGGTTAAACCAAAAAAATGAGAGGAATTAATCTTAAAGTATACCTTTCAACCTTCATTGAGACCTTTTTGGGAGACATATACCATACAACATGAAATAAGAATGAAACCAGTTCATGATTCATATATCAAATAAAACAATCCCTATAAACCAGGTATCATACCAAAATGTAAATTTAATAAGCTAGAAAATGAATTTTAGTCTCATTATAAAATTTTCCCTTGTTCCAAACCATAAAAACTAAATAAAAACCCTGAAAGTGATTTTATAAAAATACACCCACATTAAAATATGAAATCATTTAAACTTTTCATTTCATTTCATTTAGATAACTGATTAAATTTTCTGCATCATTATTTATCTAAAAAAGTAACTCACTTGATCTTTTAAAAGAAAATTAATTTCCTTATTAAATTTAAAAACGCTTTATAGATTTTATTTTCAAACCAAAAATTTTTGTAAGCCAAGGAACATTTGACCGTGTTGTCATGACAAGTCAAATTGACTGTTATTTTATAGTTTATCTATAGTATAGGGCATCCCCTAGGTCGTCTCTCAAGGAGAGATGGTAGGTTTAGAGTTTGTGTTTTTAATAAAAAGGAACAAAAGAGGGGGTGGTTTTGAAAATAGTTTTTAGAAAATAACTTGATTTAAAGAGTTTAATAGTTGATAAATAAAGGGTGTATTTTATAATTATGAGATAAGGATATCATTTCAAGTTCACTACACATATTGTATAGTTCATTTTTCAAAAAATATTGACATGGTTTGGTTTAATTCTTTGGTTGAGGGTTCTCAAGATCTTGATTTTCTTCTTGCCTCTTAAATCATTACACAAAGTGTCAACCCTTGACACAATAATTGTGTTGTCAAGGATTGGACCTCAATAATAGAGTTAAGGATACCAAATCATACTAATATCTTATATATGTGTGAGATAAATATGATTCTTATGTTTCCCAATCGGAACAACCCAAGATCCCCACTTGAAATCTCAACCCAATCGATGTTGTGATAAAAAGTGTTTCACTTCATTATAATAAAATAAATGTATTAATAGGAGAATAAAATCAAGTTTATACATAAGTGAAATATTTATCACATAAATTACATAAAACTGTTACAATAAAAAGTGCCAGAACTCCCTCCCAAGTATGTGCAACTCCCTTGAAATGATCATCCACTATTTAGCTCACTATCGAAAGGAAGATGAGGCTCGGGTGGAACTTCGCCTTAATCCTTGATCCCTATATGAGGATGGGGGCCTCTAGAACTTATTTTATGATGAGATGACTCATTTGGGTTTCCCAAATAAGATATATTTTCTTCATGGCCTAACTTTCAAATGAGGAACCCAAACTTCTATTTTATAGGAAAAGTGGAAGGTGGTTTAGGGCACACAGATTGTGTAAAACCACTTGGCCCATGGTTTTTTACCACAATAAAGTTGAATATATCTTTTTAAAAACCTAGAAATATTTTTCCTCACATCCTAAAAATCTCCACCAAAAGTTTGGCATCATTTTTACAACTAGATCCTGAGATATGGACATATCACAGCACACCACTTTTGACTTCGTGTAGATTCGGTATTCTAGACAGATCAGGTCGGTTGGGCCACCAGATAACCGAATAGGGATTTTGTTACTTAATATGAAATGTATCCCAATGAATTTTGGACCATAAAACAAAATTTCATCCCATTTTGATGCAAAATTAAGTATCATTATGCGATTTAGTAAACTAGTGTTCTTGGATCCTACGCAGCTTGGCCCATTTTTTTGGACTTCATCATGGGCCCTCCAAATCACCTCCAACTTCAATAAAATTATCAAAACAAGTAACATTTACCTTTTTAACAATTATAAACACAAAATAATGGAATCAAACATAAAGTGAATTTTTTTATTATTTTTATAATTTTCAATACAAAACTAGTTTAACACAGTGGTGTAAGGGTGAAAATGAAACAGTGAATTGTTGTACGATCACACCCCCACACCTAGCATTTTCACTCCTAGGAAAAGTTGTATATCCTAACCAAGTATCATTCCAAAATAAAAAGTGATAAAAGTTCCAATATTATTATGAAATGAAATTCATCATGTCTCATTTATGAAATCAATTTTCCTATCATTTTTCTTCTCTCACATTCAATTTTTTAAACTTCATTTGTTCACCCATGTAACATGTCATAGCCTACCTCACTTAAAAATTTTCCCTCATCACTCAAAGAACATATGAAAGTGGATTTATTATATTTTACTAGAGTTCATGTGATCTTACCATATTCTTTCCAAGATTATAAGTTCTCTACTGGCAAAAAATAGTGTGCTACTCAAGAGGACTTCTGATAGGTTGTTCTGAGGTTCAAGGGTTAGTAGGATTTAATTTATAAAAAAATATGATGTAGAATATGAGTGTTTGATATATTAAGTAAAAAAAATGTCAAAATTCAGAAAAATTTTCACAATTAATATACACACTCATCCCCTCACCAATTGTATCACTTCCAAATCATTATACCCATTGTCTATTTGTGTGGGTCACATCAAATAAAGAAAAAAATTACTCTTTTCTCCATTAGTTTTTTTCTTTTTGTTCTATTTATTTTCAATGTACATAACTATTTTATTTTATTTTACAATTTTCATTGGAGATAAAGATAGAAAATTTGTAAAAAAATGATACAATATGTCTTATGAACTCACTTACTAAGGAAAATATAGGCACCCTTTATATCAATCCATAACAATGATTCATTCCTAATAATTCCCATGGAAACACCCTATCCCCCACACTTGATGAAAGTAAAACAAAAATGTACACAAGATATGGGTAGGTAGGGATAAATAAGCTTATAATGTGGCTACCTAATAGGCATTTCATGGTCTCTAAGTCTTAAGAAGGGTAAAATGTCAAGGTGGCCAAAAATAGAGGTTAATTGTAAAAAGGTATTTTCAATGAATGATGACCTTTATCACTAATGTAGTATACTTGAATCTTATGGCTTCAAACAGAATCACAGAAAGTTCTAGTTTCTCTACATGACCTGAGACTATCAAGAAAGTGATTAAAAGAAAGAATATTAAATAAAAGACTTATAATGTCTCTCACGTATGAGATTAAAATATTGGTCAGTGCAAATAAGGAGTGGGTTTCAAAAATCCATTAAACACCTAATTATGATTTGAAAATATAAATTCCAGAAAAATATTCCATATCAACATTAATTTAAAAAATATTTTTCCAAAAACAATGTAATTTTCCACACAATCTACTCAAGAATAAAAAATGATTTGGAATTATTATAAAGTGGGAATCTTTTTCCATGATAAAATTAACATTATTGCACAAAAGTGAGGGATAAAATAGGGGAAAGTGACAATACTATTCAAAAAGAAAAAAATAATGAAATTTCCTAACTAACCCAGGAATGTACCCATCCCCACCACACCAAGTGTGTGAAGTGTACTCATTATAAAAAAAGAGAATTTGGGAAGGAAGGATAAAACTTGGTGGGTGTCGTTCATAGATAGCTTCTTGAACTTAGAGTTCCTCCATTGGGGACTTTGGAATGGATTCATGAAATTGCTTCAATTGATTCCCATTGATAGTGAATGTTTTCTTGGTTTATTCAGTTTGAACCTGAAAAACACCAAATGGAGATACATTAGTAACAGTGTATGGCCCAAACCATTAGGTAACAAGCTTACTTGGATGCAACTTCGGCCTTGTATTATAGAGGAGGAACTTCTTCCCATTGTGGAACTGACGATGAAGGATGAGGCGGTCATGGGAAGCCTTGGTTCTCTCCTTATAAATCTGGGAGTTCTCATATGAATCTCTACACATTTCCTCTAACTCCTAAATTTGCAGCTTCCATTGAGCACCTTCACCATAAAGATTAAAATTTCATTGTTTAATGTCCTAGTAAGACCATTGCTCTATCTCAACAGGGAGGTGACAACTCTTTCCAAACATAATCCAATAGGGTGACATTCCCATGGGAGTTTTGGAATTATTATGGTATACCCATAATGAATCATCGATTCTATGACTCCAATCTTTTATGTTGAGTTGAACTATTTTTTCAAAATTTTCTTTTACTTCTCTATTATAGACCTCAGTTTGACCATTGGTTGTGGGTGATAAGTAGTAGACACTTTATGCTTGAACTTATACCGATGAAAACAAGATTTCATTGTTCAGTTGTAGAAATGAGAACCCTAGTCACTAATTATGAACCTAGGTAATCCAAACCTAAAAAAGATTTGGGTTCTCAAAAACTCCACAACTGTATTGGAATCATTAGTTCTTGTGGCTCATCCCTCTACCCATTTTGAAACATAATCCACTACAAGAAGAATGTAAAGGTTCCCAAATTAATTGGGGAATGTTCTCATAAATTCATTTCCCCAAACATTGAAAATTTCATGGAAGAGTAATGGTTTTTGTGGAATTTCATTTCTTTTAGATACATTCACCATTATTTGATAGTGAGGAAAAGATTTAATGAAATCATGGGAATCCTAAAACAGTGTTGGCCAAAAGAGACCAAAATCAAGGACCTTTGGAGCAGTCTGTTGGGGACCAAAGTGGCCCCCAAAAGCAAGAGTGTGGCAGAACCTAAGTATGGAATGAAACTCGCTATCGGGAATACTATGCCTGAAGACTTGATCACTACATGTGCACTAAAGGTAAGGGTCATCCCAAATGTACCAACGGGACTCCTGTTTTAGTCAGTTGGCCTGATTTTTATTGAAATCATAAGGAATTCAAGATGATACCAAATAATTTATAATTTCATCATACCAAGGAATAACATCTTACACTCGGTACAATTTCTCATCTGGAAACAAGTCATTTATGGGAATACAGGGGGATGAGTCAATGTTTGAGGGTGGGTGAATCTAACAAATATAGTTAGCCACCACATTATTTTCTCCTTTTTTATATCTAATTTCTAAATTTAATTCCTGAAGGAGGAGAATTTATTGAATGAGATGTGGTTTGGTTTTCAAATTCTTAAGAAGTCACTGAAGGGCTACATGATCTAAGAACACAATGACTTTGGACCCTAAAAGAAATGACCTAAATTTTTCCTTGGAAAACACAATGGGAATGAATTATTTTTTAGTTGCGGTGTAGTTTTCCTGGGCATGGTCAAAATTATGTGAGGCATAGGCAATGGCTTGTGGAGCTCGATTGACCCTTTGTGAGAAGACTGCCCCAACTGTATAGTTAGAGGCGTCACACATGATCTCAAAAGGTAAATCCCACTGAGGTGGTTGGATTATTGAGGGTGACCTGAGACTCCCTTTTAACTTATTAAAATCTTCCTCGCATTCATTATTGAAAACAAATTCCTTTTCTTTTTGGAGAAATTGGGAGAGGGGGATTGTAATTTTACTATAGTCATGAATGAAACAACGGTAAAATCCAGCATGGCCTAGGGAGGACTTCACATCTTGTACATTTTTGGGGAATGGTAAGGAAGAAATGACATCCACTCTTGATTTATCAACTTGGACACCATCCCTAGAAATGACATGTCCTAAAACTATACCTTGTCGCACTATGAAATAGAATTTCTCATAATTTAATATGATATTATTTTCAATACAGTGATGTAGGACTGAATAAAGACAACTAAAACATTCATCAAAAGAGGATACATAAATATTGAAATCATCCATGAAAACTTCCATTCAATTCTCCAGGTAATATGAAAAAAATACTAACCATACATCACTAGAAAGTACCTGAAGCATTGTACAAACCAAATGGAATCCTTTTATAGGAAAATGTGCCAGAGGGGAAAGTAAAGGTTGTATTTTCCTAATCCTCAGTGGAAATATGGATATGAAAGTATCCAGAATATCCATCAATAAAATAGTAATGGTACTTCCCTACTAACCCCTCTAGAATCTGGTCAATGAATGGAAATGGTAAATGGTTCTTCTTAGTGTATTGATTTAGTCAACGATGGTCTATAAAGACACGCCAACTATTCTATAACAATTAATCATTTCTATTTTTGATTACTATAAGACCTTCTTTTTTAGGAACTACTTGAACAAGACTGACCCATTGGCTATCAAAGATGGGGTAAATGATTCCATCATCCAATAATTTTGTTACTTCATTTTTAACTACTTCTAAGAGGTTTGGTTTCAGTAAACTTTGTGCCTTCCTCACTGGTTTATCCTCATCATTTAACAAAATATGATGTGTAAAAATGGATGTGTTAATACTAGTAATGTCTACAAGTTTCCATCTCAATGCTTGTTTATACTCCTTCAAAAGTTCAAGCAGTCGCAATTCATGCGTAGGAGGGAGTAAACTGGAAATGATAATGGGCATCTTGTTTTTATTCTCAAGATATGAATATTTTAAATCTTGAGGCAATTGTTTTAGTTCCAATTTAGGGGTATTTTGGATTTATGGGAGTGTGTGTGTAAGTTAGAGGTCACTAATATCATCTAACTGCTCAATGGTATCATCCTTAGATAAAGAATGATCTTTTACAAGCTTATCAGTATCATCGATGGTCATTGGATCCTTAGTGTTCAAGAAATCATCAATTAATAAACATGCACGAAATTTTATAGAACACTACAACAATCAATGCATGATTCATTTCATAGAATTTCAATCAGTGATGAAAACTCAAAATAGGGATCGGGGGAAAGAGAGGTTGTTTTTTAGTGGAAGGGAGTACATCAATTAAATTAACAGAGAGAGAGGAATGTTCATATTAGGGGTGCTTCATGACATCAAGGATGTTTAAGTGGAAAATTTCACCACCAAAATCAATATATAATGTACCATTGTGGACATTAATTATGTTTTAGGAAGTTCTCAAGAATGGTCTCCCCAATATAATCAGGGTATGTCTATTCATCATATCATCTTCCGTTTTAAGAACCTAAAATTCAGCAAGAAAAATTAAAATTTTCACCCTCAAAAGAAATTCCTCTAACACACCATAGGGGTGTATGTTACCTTGGTTGGATATTTGAACAAAACTTCTAGTGGGATTCAGTTCCCTAACCTTCAATGTAGAGTAAATGGAGTGAGGCATCACATTTATATAAAAACCTAAATCAATCATAGCATTGGAAAATGAATACTCCCCTATGGTGCATAGAATTGAGAATTTCCCCGGATCATTATACTTGGTGGGAAGTAATGTATCTATCAATACTGATATGTTCCTCCCCAAGATTACCTTTTCATATATATGAAGTCATCATAGGTGTGTACACATCTCTTTTAGAAACTTGGTGTATCGTGGAATTTGTGTCATGGCATCAATCAAGGGGATGTTGACCTGCACTTTTTTGAAAGTTTCTAATATTTCTTTATCAAGTTCAGTTGCTTTTTGTTTTTTGGTTGGGTAGCCCTTTAGGGAAATTGAAGAGTAATGGTTATTCTAGTTGACTCATCAATAGACACACTCTTTTCTTTAGAAGTTATTTTCTCAAGACAAGTTTCTATCTCATTTGGAGCATTTTCAGTGGTTGAGATGGTGGTTTCCTCAGGAGGGGATGACTCTAATAGAGGGTTAATTTTGGTTTTAAGTTGTTTCACACTCCAAAAGTTGATAGAACTAACATTTACCTTATCCCTAGGGTTAACTACTGGTTTAGAGTGTAGTTTACCTGACCCATGACTTTAAATTTCCCCCCACAGAGTTAGCTAGTTGTCTTAATTGGGTTTTTAAGTCTTGTATGTTTTCTTGGGTTGTTTTTTGGACTCGAAGATTATTTGGATCCATTTTTTCATCATGTCTTCAAGGCTAGGCACGTCTTTTGGAGGGGTTTGTTGGAAGGGACTTTGTGGTGGTTGGGTATTTCTAGGTGGTAGTGGTGAGTGACTACTCTACCCTGGTTGGTTCCATTATTGTTGATGTTGGTTTCAATATCCCCTTCCCTATAATATTGATTTTCTTTCCACCTATTTTGGATGGATAGAATGGTTCTTGCCTAAATGGTTGGTTATATGGGTGGCCTAGAAATATTTCCTCACAACTCTTAGAAGTTTCTCTCAATTGGGAGAATTGGTTAGAATAATGGGTGTCAGAAGAACATATGCCACAATTAATGGTAGTAGAAGATTGGTATTTACCTTGGTAAAGAGAAATTTTTTGAAGAAGGGTACTTACATCTTCGAACTTCGTGTCCACCTTCTTCTCGAATTTAATAATTTTCACCTCATGGACACCTCAAATGGGTACACTATACCTTGAACTGAATTGTTGAGTGTTTTGCGCCATGTTCTCAATCAGATTTCTTGCAACAATTGGTGTCTTATCAACTAGTGCACCACCTGCAACAGCATCAATCATGTTTCTATCAGTAGGAATTAAACCTTCATCAAAATAATTAATTAAAAGTTGATCACTTATTTGGCAGTGTGGGAAACTTAAACATAAACTTTTAAAGCATTCCAAATATTCATGTAATGTTTCCCATTGTGATTTCATTATACAAAATATTTATTTCCTTATAGTTGTAGTTTGAGAGGTTGGGAAATATTTTTAAATAAAAAGACATTTCTTGTCCGCCTAACCTCTAATTGGTGAATTAACATAGTAAAGCCAGTCTTTTACAGTGTCTTCTAATGAAAAAGGAAATTACCTAACCTTTAATTTTTCTTCATCCACATTTGTAGGTTTTAATTTAGAGCACAAAGTATGAAATTATTTTAATTTCTTATGAGTATCTTCTCCCGCAAGTCCATGGAATCTTGGTAATAAGTGAATTAAAGCAGATTTTATCTAGAAATCATGTGCCTCACCTTGTATTTTAATGTATGTGGGTTGGATATAAACATAATGTGAGGTTATTTATTTTATTGTTTGATGGTTTTCAGACATTTTATCCAAGTTTAATTTAGTTTTTATGTTGGTTATAGAAGAAGATTAGGAAGGATCAAGAAGTGTGTCGATGTTTTGTGTGTCCTCCTTTTAAGGGTTCTCTTGTGGGTCTTGGTGTTGCTGATGTAAGATCCTCTCTGGTTTAGATTCAAAAAGGTGGTAAATCTAATGAAGTAGAATTATTAATGCACTAAAACTAAAAAATAAATAAATCAGAACACAAAAATATAGGTAAAGGTGGAATATAAAATAAATAAATATTAACAAAAATTACAAAAATATTATAAAAAACACACACTAAAAACAAAATCACTCCCTGATAACAGTGCTACAATTTGACTACATTGTCATGACACATCAAATTGATTATGATTTTATAGTTGATTTATATTATATGGAATAACCTAGGTTTTCTCTCAAGGATCATTGGTAGGATTAGAGTTTTCATTTTTAATAAAAAGGAAAAAAAGAGGGGGTGGTTTTAAAAACAGTTTTTAGAAAATTAATTAATTTAATGAGTTTAGTAGTTGATAAATAAAGGTGTTGTTTTAGAATTATGAGATAAGGATATCATTTTAAGTTCACTAAACATCTTGGATAGTTCATTGTTCTAAAAATATTGGCATGGTTTTGTTTAATTCTTTGGTTGAGGGTTGTCAAGATCTTGATTCCCATCTTGCCTCTTAAATCGTTGCACAAAGTACCAACCCTTGACACAAAAATCGTGTCATCAAGGATTAGACCTCAGGAATAGTGTGAATGATAAAAAATAATACTAATATATTATGTATTTTTTAGAGAAATAGGATTCTTGTGTTTCCCAATTGGAATAACCCAAGATCCCCACTTGAAATATCAACTCAATCGGTGTTGAGATAACAACTGTTTTACTTAATTATAACAAAATAAATGTATTCATAGTAGAAGAAAATAAAGGTTAAAAATAAGTGAAATATTTAACACACCAATTATATAAAACCATTAGAATAAAAAGTTCCAAAACTCCCTCCCAAGTATGTATAGCTCCCTCAAAATAATCCTCCACCGTTTAGCTCGCCATTGAGAGGAGGAAAAGGCTCTGATGGGACTTTGCTTTCATCCTTGATCCCCCTATAAAGATAGGGGCCTTCATAAATTCTTGGATGATGAGAGGAATCCTTTGGGTCCCCAAAATACCAGATATTTTCTTCCTAGAAGAACATCCAAATGATGAAATCAATCTTCTATTTTATAGGCAAAGTGGAATGTGGTTTTGTGCAGACAGATTGTGTAAAACCAATTGTACAATGGTTTTCGACCACTATACAGTCGAATATAGATTTAGAAAAAAATAGAAACATGTATTACCACATCTTGAAAACATCCACCAAAATTTTAGAACCATTTGGAAAACTAGATCCCAAGATATGTATAAATCACTTCACATAACTTTTAACTTCATGCGGATTCAGTGCTCTGGATAGATTAGGTTAGTTGGGCAAACAGATAGCCAAATGAGGCTTGGGTTACTTTATATGAAATGTATCCTAATGAATTTTGTACTATAACATAAAATTTCATCCCATTTGGATTCACATTTAAGTATAAGTATTTGGTTTAGTCAACTGGTGTACTTGGATCCTGCGTAGCTTGGCTCATTTTTCCTGGACTTCATCAAGGGCCCTCTAAATCACCCCCACCTTCAATGAAATTATCAAAACAAGTAAAAATTCCCTTTTTAACAGTGATAAAAAAAATAATGGTATCAAAAATGAAGTGAAATTTGTTATTATTTTTATAATTTTTAATACAAAACTAGTTTAACATAGTGGTGTAAGGGTGAAAAAGAAAGAGTGAATCGTAGTGCGATCACCCTTTCACCAAAACACCATTTAAATCAAAACTTTTATAAGAATTTTACATTTTACAAATCAAAACATAAAAATACACATGTATAAATAAGAGGAATAACAAAAAAAATCAACCATAATACAACACAAAATCATGAACAAACCAAGTAAAACTCCCTCAATTAGGCCTAAAATGATCAACAACATCATTAGAATCAATTTGAGAGTGAAATGAGGTAAAATAAAAAACATAGTGGTAAATAAAAATTATGCAGGGTAGGGAGATGGCTCAGTTAAGGGAAATGACAGGGAGGGGGATTGGGCAGGGGATAAATAAACATATATGACCTCACCTCTTGTGTGGGATAGAACGAAGGAAACGATAAGGAGAGCGATCGGGTGAGGACAACGACTCAGATGAGGTAAAGGGCGGGGGAGATAGGTCGGGGGGGTTGTCACCATATCACCAACAAGGGATCAGGGGGAATGGGATCGAAGGGCATGGGTCGAGTGCCAGTGAGGGGGGAAGGGGTGGTGCTAGTGTTCGAGGTTAGGGGAAAGGGGAGGTTGGGGAGAAGGGTGGGGAGTGGGGAAAAGGGGTGTTTTTTAATAAAAGAATAATATTTAGTGGCAGTTCATAAAAACCAACCACTAAATCAGTTAAATATTTTTTATCAGCAGTTTAGTAAACCGCCACTAAACAATGAATATGTTTTTTCATAGTTATACATCATCTGTGTCATTATGAAATGATATATCAAGATCATGATATGTAACTTTAAGAATATTTTCATAGCATTCCCAGGTTTTGATTATAGAAGTAAAATTTTTATAAAATTTCTATGTGAAAAATATTTAAGGACATTATTAAAGAAGACATGAAAAGGATTAAAAAATAAATAATAACAAAAACATGATAAATTTGGTTCTGGGTCATCAGCTCCAATAAACACTGTTATTTTTTCATCATTTTTAATTTTCAATTTAAATTCATTTATGATTTCCCAACAGGTTAATATTTTAATATTAAAATTAAATTTAATAGTTATGAAATAATATTAATAAATTTTTATCATATTAAGTATGATCATGCATTCTAAAATTATAATCATAAAGGTGTCAGAATCATGATCTCTTTATTGAGGCCAGAAATGCGGACGTGTGTGTCTATTTAATTTTTATTATTGATTCAGAATATGTGAGTGAGGGTAAGGGGCCTTGAATTTAACCTATAAAGAAGATTAAACCCCCATTTTTGAATTAGGGTTTTAGAACTATTGTCATGATTTCATTCAATTTTTGGTGATATATCTATTGTTCCCATCCAATTTTATTATCAATACTTTGGTTCCATCTGGATTTTTATGATCTCACACTACTATTCATGATATATTTATTGTTCTCCACCTGGTTTTGATCATAAAGTTGTTCCCCTCCAACCTCATTTTTGTCATTCCCATCCACTATTCATTCTCTTCAATTTTTCCTATCATGAAATTTACTATGGGGAATCTCTAGTTGTTTTATGAATGGGGATGACTATGGTACTAAAACACACCACATTTCAAAGAGAATTGGTTTGGGGATAATTTTGTAACAAAAACTCACTTTAAAAATCATGAAGCATAAACTATTTAATTTTTTTTCAATTAAATAATGTCTAGAATATTAGAAAAAAGGTAAAACTTTTATAATAAACTTTGTGAACATTCAATGATTCATAAATATAATGCTCATATTCACTTTCTTATGTTATTTACTGCTCTATGTAATGATTGGTAAATTTACTTAGTAATCGATAAATTTACTCAGTAAAATTTATTTAGTAACTTGGTAACGTGTTTTCCAAAAAAAATTAAATTCACTAAACTTCATAATTTTTTCTTTTGTTCAACAATTTTTAAAATAATTTTCAAATATTTAGTTTTTATATATTTAATAACTTCAAAATTTTAATTCTCTTATTTAATTTTTGACATTGCTGTCTATTTTTTTGTAAATTTAAGGAGTAAATTTACTCAATACTCAATAAATTTTACTCTATAAAATTTATTAAATAACTAAAAAAGTTTTACTAGTTCACTAAGTAAATTTAAATTTCCTGAGTAAATTTACTAAATAAATTTACTCAATAGTTACTAATTTAATTATATGTGTCTAGGAAAATTTAAATCTAATGAGTATATTTATTGAATAAATTTACTCTGTAAATTTACTAAGTAAATTATACTGATAAAATAATATGAAATTAAATTTACGTAGTGGGTTTCTTAAGTTATGGTGTTATCTAAATAAAAAAATAAGTAAACAGACTTAATATTTTTTAATTTTTAACTACACTTAATGTTTGAAGTTGGTGGATTGATTTTATCGTATAATTTTCTTATTAAATTCACACTTAGTAAACAAGATTTATAAAATCTTGATTGCCAAAATTTATATAAGTTCACATAGTTTACTTTAAAAATTTACACAATGAATTTTCTTTGTAAATTGATATAGGAAAGATCCTACATATAATTACACAAGAAATTTACTCTGTTTACACATGAAATTTACTTTGTAAATTTACATAAGAAATTTAATCTATAATCTTTATAGGAAATTTTATCTAAGTTTAAAAATTTGTGATATTAATTTACATGTGAAATTTATACAATCTTAACAAGACATAAATAAAACATAGTAAACTTACAGAGTAAACTTACATAGAAAACTTTCTAAGTAAACATACAAGAAAAATTTACAAATTAAACATACATATTGTTAGTAATAATTCTAGTTTTGTCTGTGTTAGTAGTGTTATTAAAAGGACCCATTTTATTCACACCAACCAAAGAAAGAAATCTAGTGTACGACATTCCTTGTGTAAGGGACCCACCATTTATTAAAAGTCCATATAAATATAAAAATAAGGAGTGTCGAGGGGGGACAGTGATATTTCTTTGGAATGTAGACCTATTGGAAGCAGTACACTGGGGGGTTAGACACTCTCTAAAGGACCTACTCAAGTCTATAATAGAAAATTTGGTGGACACTCACCACTCCAATAGTAAAGATATGTATCTTAGACTATCTTCCTCTTTTTTAGTTGTAATAAATGGTATTAGATAAAAAGGTTTCTACATCAGACATTTAAAATCAATTTTTTATAAAATAACGTTTAAATTGATGTGGGAACCTTTTAAGATCAGTTTTTTAGAATGTTGGCATTAAAAGGTTTTCATAATTTCCTTTAATGTTAGTTTTCTATAAAACCTATACTAAAAGTGTTTAAAAAACACAGGCATATGAAACCCTCATCTATGCAAATCAAAAAAATGAAACCCTTCTTATCTTGACCCTTGACGACACCCGATAACCCTTGATCTTCACTTTTAGTTTATTTTCATCATCTTCCCACGTTTATTCTCTTTAATCTTCCATCCTTCATCCTTCTCTCACAATCCTTGACATCACTCAATCCATAGAATCCCTAATCCAACCAACCCTCAACCATGGTTCAAGGTTTTTGTTTTTTTTCTACTTTATTTTTTAAAATGTCTCTATTCAATCATACAACATTCTCCCTATTGTCACCACCTTCAAGATAGTTCATTAGAATTTAAGATCTATTTTTCCCTATTGACCTCTAAATTTTTTAAGTTATTTTTTATTTTTGAAGATTTGTTAGTTATATGTTACTTATGAATTTTATTCATCTATTGATTTGTTTGAATATATTTTATTATCAATTATAATATTTTTTGTTAAAATTTTTTTAATGTTATAAATTCTTTGACACTATATTATTTTTGTAACTGTTTGTATTTATAATTTCTTTTATTTATATATTTTTAATCCTTATAGTTTTTTGCGGTTGAAATAATTTTTTATTTATTTTTTTCATTTATAATTTTTTTTCATTATAATGACTATTGATTAAAAAAATTAGAACTTTTTTTTAATTTTTAATTGTTTGAAGATATTAATTGTGTGTTAAAAATTTATACATGTTTAAATTATATGTTTTTATATGTGATTCTATTTTTCTCTTCAATCATATAGTGTTTCCCCTATTTTCACCGCATTCGAGTGAATTTAATGGAATTCAGGATCCATTTTATGTCCAAATTTTATATGTTATTTTTTTATTTTTGATGATAAATTAATTATTTGTTAGTTATAAATTAAATTCATCAAATAATTTATTTCTATTCATTTTATTATAAATTATAATTTTTTTGTTAAAATTTGATTAATGTTATAAATTATTTTATGATTTTAAATTGTCTATGACTATAGTTTATTTTTGGTTGTATGTATTTATATTTATAAATTCTTTTATTTAAACATTTTTATCATTATAATATGTTTGTGGTTGAAATCGTTTTTATATTAAATTTTTTTCATTTATAAATTATTTTTATCTTCATAATTACTTTTGATTATTATTTTTTTTCCATCAATTTCTGTTCATTTTTAAATTGTTGTTAAGATATAAATTATTTGTTAAAAATTTATGACTGTTTAAATTATTATTTTTTATTTATGATTATATATTTTATTTTTATTTGTTTATATACATATGTTTAAATTTTTATATGTGTTACTATATTCGTCTATTATATTGTTATTTTCTAGGTAATTAATGGATCGTAATTTGATAAATTCATGAATTACTACTGATCAATATGATAAAGGGGTATACAGTTTATTGGAATTTTCTAAATTAAATCTTGAAAGCAAAGATGTATTTTTCTATCCATTCATGAAATGTTTAAATATGAGTAAATTAGGGTATAGATAAATCAATAAACACATTATTTTCTATGGTTTTAGTCATAATTACACATACTGGATTTGGAATCAGGAAATAACAAACAAGTCAAGATCTAATGATGATGAAGATGGTCCACATTAGGTAAAATATCATTTTGAAGAATTAATTCATGATATAGGTGTTCAAACTATTTAAAAAAACCATTGAAAAATTGTATACAGATGCTGAGAAACCACTATTCTTAGTATTAAATAAATTTATAGTTTCATAGATAGTGTTGTGATTAGTTAACTAGAAAAAAAACACATGTTTTAGAGTGATAATAGTTTCAATAAATTGATTGAACTTTTAAAAGATAAATATCTAGAAGACAATAGGTTTTATATTCTAATTATGAGGAAAAATAAATATTATTTCCAATGAGATTGGGGTATAAAAAGATACAAGATTTACCTAATAATTGTTTACTCTATAGGAATGAATATAAACGTTTACCAAAATATCCTAAATGTGGAAAATCATGATATAAAATGAATGAAAAATCCAATCATGATTCTTTCTCAAGAATAGGCACCAAACCTCCCACTAAAGAAATGTGGAATCTTCTAATAATTCCTCATTTAAAGATTCTCTTTTCCAATTAAAATGATTAAAATAGGCTAATATGTTATATAGATAAGTGAATCTATAATTTAAATCTACACCATCTCGTTGATTCAACACAATGGAAAAGATTTGACCAAAAATTTATTGATTTTGGAAATGAAGCTATAAATCTTATAATGGGTTTGTGCATAGATTGAATGTATCCATATAAAAGTCTCAATATCCAACATATTTGATAACCATTTTTTGTTGTCTACAACCTTTACACATTAATATATATGAAGATAAAATATGTGATGATGAGATTTATTATTTCTGGACAGAAACATCATGGAAATGATATTGATGTTCATCAATCACCATGATTGATGATTTGAAATGTCTATGTGAGATTGATTTTATAGTATTTCATGCATGTGAGAAAGAGTATTTTGTTTAAATTATATTATAATGTTCATTATAAATTACTTTCTTACATGTGTAAGATTATCTATTGATGGTGTTAAATGACATAAATCATGTCCAATTTACGAATAGGTGCTTTATGACATCAATTAAAGAATAAAAGAAAATTAGTGTATATTGGACATTGAATATTTTTTCCAAAAT
The DNA here is from genome assembly GCA_963277665.1 of Viscum album. Taxonomy (NCBI): domain Eukaryota; kingdom Viridiplantae; phylum Streptophyta; class Magnoliopsida; order Santalales; family Viscaceae; genus Viscum; species Viscum album. The sequence goes on from OY728132.1 coordinate 697,435,343, forward strand.
TTATTATCCTTATTAAAGACTAAAAACTAAATTTAATAATTTAAAAGAGCATGATTCTTACCCACAACCATTTTCAACTGATGAATATTACAACAAAGTGAAAAAAATCGATGTTAAATTTGGAAAAAAAAAAGAAAGTTATGGTCATCAACCAAGTACATGGAAGAAATGATCCATTTTTTTCAAGCTACCATATTGGAAATTTTTTTATGTAAAACATAACATTGAATTTATGAATTTCAAGAGAAAAAAATTTGAAATATCCCAATTGGATCATTATTATACATAAAAGGAAAGATAAAAGATGGTTTTCAAGTATGAATAGACTTAACAAACATGGGAATGCATTTAGAGTTAGTTCCCACAAAGAAAGGAAATAGAAAATATTTTCCTCTGACTTCTCACACATTAAGAAAGAATAATAAGATAAATTTATTCAATGCTTTAATGATATTAAATTACTTAGTGGGTTTTCTTTAAATGTGATAACTTGGGTGTCATTGAAGTATATAAAGTTAATAGTTATAAAATGTCATGACTTCTATGTATTGATTTTGTAGTTCCTACCTATTTTATTATGTGGAACATTACTAATACCTATTAAAAAATTTATAATTAGGTTGTGTTAAATTTTAAATTCAATTTTCTACAATGACATATATCCTTATATGTTATATTTTTTAGAGAATAAATCCATCCTCATACTTTTTCAACTAGAAATGTATTTTCCATCATCATTTTTTAATATAGTGGTTCATATGTTGATTCATTTGGTGAAATATATAAGAATATGTGGGACTATTTATTAACATTGGATGTATCCTTATGAAAAATATATGAAATGTTTAAGGCATATATTAAGAATCTTCATCGACTAGAGGACTCTATTATTTAAACATATACATCAGAATATGTAATTGAGTTATGTACTAATTATTTTTCTAAAGTGAAGCACATTGGTCTCCCTATATCTAGAAATTTGATAGCTGATAGTGAATGTGAATGTATTTGTGGATTAAAGGTAAAGTTAATTCCATGTGATGAAGTGATGTTTGCACATTTATATATTTTGAACAACATTAGAGGTGATTAACCATATATATCATCACATATTACTGGATTGAAGGTAAAATATATGAGAAGAAATGAAAAGTGGTTGATTAATAACATAAAAACACATTTTTTGTGGTTTGAGTAAATCAACATTGATTCATCCACACAAAAACCGTTGAAATGGTTTTTAGGGGGATCAAGTGTTAATGTGATTGAATGGTCAGGTTTTGATATTAATGGTTAAACATTTTACACAAAAAATCAGGTTGACAAGTGTAAAGACCCTGACCCTAGAAACCCTTAGCCGGTGCCTTGCTTTATTAAATTAGTATGATTACAAGGAAGTTATATCCTAAAGGACCGAATAGTTTAGTAGTTTTGGAAAACTAAATACAAACATAAGTTTCACATTACAAATTTGAAAGGAAAAACAACATAGAGATTCCATTGGAAACATCCATAAATCCTAGATTATCCCTACAAGTCATTCATAATATTCATCTTCACATCCTAGGGAAAAATAAAAAATAATAAAGGAGTGAGATCAGATGCTTAGTAAGGGTAATTAATACCTCAGAAGTTATCATAAACATAAATATTAGGCATGGTGAATAACTAAACACACATGCCTTTAAAAGTAAAATTGAGAATAATACGGAAGGAATGAAATCTGAGTAAATATTTCCATAATAAAACATAATCATGGATATTATACTAGTTGAATAATCACATGTAATATAAATTACTAGTTTCATAATAAGGGAATTTATAATGCGGGACATCATAACCATACAGTCAATGCCTCGTGCCAAGACCGTACATAAACAAGTAAAAACTCAAAATAGTTTGTCTCATGAGACCTACCAATGCACTGGGGTCTATAACGGGCCACACCCAAAACTTAATAAGTCTAATACATTACTCATATGAAAGTTGTGAAACATAAATATCATAAACATTCATATTAAAAAACCAGTATACAAAATAAGAATACATCAACCATAAACCATGAATGGTATCAAATAGCGCATCCACAATCAAACTATTCATAAACCATTCAATAAAATATGGTATATGGAATCATAATAGATAAAACTTAATGAATTACAAGATTTAATAAAGTAATTTTAAATAGATGAAGTATTTTTAAATGATACTATTAAAAAATTCTTGTGGGAATAATTTTTAAACATTCCAAAGTGTCACATACCACGTTGAAACATTAAAATCATAATACATTAGAATATCATGAGAATAATGAGACCCTTTATATGATATATCAATGGTAATTACATTAACCACATATAAGGAATGAGTGGTGAATAAGGCATTTATCTCACAGAAGTAAAAGTGATATGAGAAAAACACTTTTTACATTAGAAGAAACAGTTCTTTTGGAAAATCATTTGTATTTGTCATAAAATCAGATTGTAAATATTTATATCCCAAAAAATAAAATTTAAGTACAATGAAATTATATTTTAGGTATAAATTAAGTCTCAATAAAGTGAAATCATCTAAAAATATTTTTTAAGAAACTTTAGAAATAAAACATTTTAGTGTGGTTTGAGAAAACTATTAAAGAGATTTTAAAGTTGAAAGCAGTGTTTGTTTTCATAAAACCATAAATAAACCAAAATATTTTTTCATGATAAAATTTTGGACTTTATAAAAATAATTATGGCTTAAAACATATTATATAGTTCACTTGAAAATCAGTAATAATTCGGGAAATTCCATTTAATCGGGATTACTTATTGGGAATAATTGAGATGGGAACCATTTTAAAACATGTATATACCCATCAAAGAAGGATGATATGATCTGGATATATGAGTTTGGAAGATATAAAAATAATTTATAAGAAATATAAAAAAACATTATATTTTAGTAAAGGTGGTGAACGAGTAACCTAAAGGAAAAAATGGGGGTTCAGGTAGAATCCCTTACCGGTTTGTAATCAATCGAATCATATACCCAAAAAATTAATAAGCATAAAATGATACATTGAATACCATGAAAATAAATATATTCAATATATGATACATAAATGGGAAATATACATACACCATACACAATAAATAGTGGTGAATAAGGAATATCTCACAAAAATGGAAGTGAGATGAGAAGACTCTTACCTTATGTATGAATGTTTTCTGTACTTGACCTTAATGTCCTTTATAAACAAATTTAATCCATTAATTAATTAATTTATAAACTTTTATACATTTAATTTATTTTTTATATTTTTATTAAGTTAATTTATGGTCTTTTTGATGAGTTATAAGATACAATTTTGTCATCCAGTATCCTTCGTTTCCTTGGTTTTCATGATCGGTATACCTGTATATGAGTATGGAAGTTCATGTGGAATGGGTATAATTATCCAGAATTGAATTTATATGATATTAATGAACATACATAAGTATAATCGGTATTATTTTTATTATTTTCCATATATGAGGATGAATCATTGGATAACATGTTAATTATAATCATTTAGCTTAATTTTAGCGAGTTTTCGATCACAATGAACTAGTTTTTATTATTATTTAATGTCATATATACAAAATGGTTAAAGAACCTTAAATAAGATATAATACATATTTTATAATCTATTGAAACCATCAAAATTGTTTCATGATCATCCTTGAAGGAGAAATTAGAGAATGAAAGTTTGTCGTCCATGAAGGTTGTATTTCGACACCTCTCGAACGATGATTTCATTTCTAAAATAAAATATAGAGAGAAAACAGTTTGAGTGAGGATATTCCATTAACATGATATAATTATATTATATATAATATACTAGAGTTATCATTATGATTTGGATATATGAGGTGAAGATATAATAATAAAATAAAAGAACTTGAAAAGAAACTAAAAGGAAAAGAAAGAGAATTTTACCTCTTGAATACTCCCCCTTGTGAACCTCCTTAAGGGGATTAGTTTTGGTCTTTTGATGAGACCAAGAGATATTAGACGTGGGGGAGGGTATTGAAAAGAGTATTGAGTAGAAATTTAATAGGTATCAAATCTTTTAATGTGTGAGGATAAGGGGTGGTGATGGGTGGTATTTATATTGAACGAGAGGGGTGATTTCTCATTATTTTATTCATTATTTTATTATTTTTCTTAAGATGAGAAATATTTTTTATTATTGTGAGTAAATAAATTAATAAGTGTTTTTGAGTTTTAACCAATGGAGCTTATATCATCCAAATATCACTAATAACTCAATAAATCATGTATTTATGATTTATCGCAAATTAAGGTATTTATTATTCACTAAAAATTCAAGTATTTTAGACAAATATTAAAAATTAACCCTAACCATTTTCGACATGTAGAATTAAAAAATGAACTCCATTTTATGAAACTAATTTTCTAAATATGATAAATTAAATTTTTTATTAAAACCATCATTTCCTTGAAAAATATAGATTTTAAATATATAACAGATTTTATAACACTTTAAAAAAATAACTAAGGTCTCATAAAATTATTCAAAAATATTAAGACAACAAAATTTTAATTTATTAATAAATTTTATATGAATATATTTTTCTTTAAATATTTTTATTAATTATAAAATTTTAATTAAATATCTATGACTTACAAAAATACCAACACTTAATTTAACAATTTTTAAAATATTCATTTACTTATATTATGCTATAAGTAAATGATACTTTTATTTATAAGGTGCCTAAATTTTATTTATACTTTTATGTGAGGTGATACTATTCATTAGGCAAGTTTACTATTCATAATGTTCATATTACTATTTATAAGGATAACATTATTATTCAAAAGGGTCAAGTTACTATTCACTAAAAATTTAAGTTGATCTTATCAGACTCTAAATATCATACGAATCACAACCTTTTATATCTATTTTTCAAAATTCAATTCACATAAGTGGAAAAATTATGTTTAATGGATAGGTTATAACTATCTTTTTTAAATAATTATAATAAAAGTGTTGTTTCATAGAGACTTGGTGTTATGTACATTAAATTATATATTAAATTGTTTGTAAAACCTTAGGGTGTTACATTATCCCATCCTTAAATAAATTGCATCCTCTAAATTTGATATTGCACATTGAAAAATAGATATTGATTTTTGAAAATATCATTTTTGTAAATCCACATCAGAAATACGGTTAATAAAACATCCTCTTAATAAAAGGGAAAGAGAAAATGTGAAGGTCCCCACAATATTAGGTTTTTGAATAGGGGGATATTTTTGGGAAGTGAAAACATGGATATGAATGAGAAATGTGAGCATCAAGTTCTGATAGAGAATAATTATTGCATGTTAATTACAAATTTAATCATCATAAAACCATAAATCTAGTGATCAATTAAAAAACCAATGATATTTTAGTAGGGAAATTTAATATATAATGTTTTTGTTTCAAAATTATTTTCCTAGAGTTGAGGGAATACATTTCTATTTAGATAAGCACTTGAGAAATTAAAATTACTTGATTACATTTCACATCATAAGATTAATATCATCCTTTGGTGTGCTTTAAACTATTTTTACTCTATTCCCTATACATGGAAATGAATGATCGAGATGAATTTTTTACACCTAAATAATCTGAATCAACTTTTGTGGATTACATATCCTAAAAAAGTACAATTATCTATTCCTTTTTCCATTATACATTAACCAAAACCAAAATGGTTAGGATATTATAGGATAGTTCCCAAAAAATAATGATCCTTTATATGATTAAAAACAACTTTAATCTCTAAAATTAAAATTTTAAAACTCAAAGTTCGACATAGATCATTTTTCAAATTACCATCATTCCTCAAAAAAATATTCTAGACTATGACCTCAAAATCTGAAGGATTTATTCATATAGTCATCCAAATAAAATCAACAACTCTTATTGTATTATACCAAAAATTTTAATTTCCCCTATCACATATTCTCTAATATATTATAGCCATTTCTATAAATAACTTGGATCACCATAAGACAAAAAAAATCAAATTTGACTCTAAACTAAAATTCAACATTTATTCCTCAAAATATTATATTTACCAAAATATTATTGGATTCCCAAAATTGATAATGTCTTCCAAACTAAAATTAATATTTTATTCACCAAATCATTTTCCAATCCCAAAGTTATCTATTTAATAAAAAAATTCTGTAAAATCAAAATAACATTTATCAATTAGATGTTTTAACTAAAAAATAATGATACACGGGAATTCACATAGGCTAGTGGTAGACACTGCACCCTTGTCACCCTTTGGTTGTGGGTTCAAACCCCATGGCCTTTCCAGATGCGATGAGCTGTCACCCGACATATGGGTTATCCCTTTTCTAAAACCATATAACTTCCCAAATAAATATGATGGACGTCATTGAAATAAGGTCAATCACTAAACATAATTTTAACTAGGATTTTCAATATAACCTTAATACATAAATACTTTATACATTTATTCTCACATAGGTCCTTCCATGGTCTTGAGGTTATCCTATAGAATAAGTATTCACTCAGGTAATTCCCAGGTCCCTACATTAAAAGCAAATTACTACAAATGGATTCTTAATATCAGTTTAATTTCCTTCTATTATACTCTTTATTTTTCCTTGGTAATTATTTTCTTTATGTCCTTCTTTACCACACATAAATCATTTACCCATTCCTTTGAGACACTTTCCTCGGTTTATCCTTCCACATTTCTTGCATGATGTAAATTTATCCTTCCTTTCTTCATGATCTCCACCACTAGATCTCTTATCAAAATCCTTTCTTCTCTTCTTTGGTTAATTATACAGTTAGTTAAGGTATATTTTGTTAATAATATTTTAGGTTAACTAATTATGAATGAACATGATATCTTTCACTCATATCAACATCTCATTTGGTTGTTAATCTCCACCACCTTGTCCATCATGTTCAATGTTATCATGACTCCTTCAGCTTCCATCCATTGACTAAAACTAGAAAGAATGGTGTGATTAATAATAGTCATGGTTATAAAAACATATAATAATTTATAGAATAACATGACACCTTATTTTCAACCTAGGATACCTTAGGTTGAACTTACTTTATTCATTTTCATTATATATTCAAATATTTAATAATGGTTTGTAAATAAAATGTGAATTATCCTAAGAATATCCCCATGGAGTGTCAAACTAGGTGTGAAGTATATCCCATTTTCATGTACCAGGATACCCTAAGTTAGGGTCAGGATATATTTTCAGATTTGTTACTTCTAGGTATATCTTTTCTCAAACTACGTCAACTTGTAGTATCCAGATAGGGATGTATTTTCTAGAAATATCCACATAATCTATACCTTACCAAAATTCAAGGATTTTCTTGTATTATTATCCTAAAAGTCAATTTTAGGGTTTTTTCCACTAATATACATTTTCTATATCTAGTTTCTAAGGTTTATACTAAACTTACTTTGATACCAACTATAAAGACCCTGACCCCGGTATCCCGAAGTAGGTTCCTTACTTTATTACATTGGTATGATTACATGGAAGTCGTATCCTGAATGACCGAATAGTTTAGTAGTTTTGGAAAACTAGATACAAAAATAATTTTTACATTACAACTTTGAAAGGAAAAAAATAATATATAATCACTAAATTTGAGTAAAGGTAGTGAAAGAGTAACCCAAAGGAAAAATGGGGGTTCGGGTACAATCTCTTACTAGTTTGTAATCAATTAAATCATATGTCCAAAAATTAATAATCATCAAATGATATATTTAATACTATTAAAATAAATAGATTCATGATATGATACATCAATGTGAAGTATACATACACCATACACAATAAATAGTGGTGAATAATTAATATCTCGCAAAAATGGAAGTGAGATGAGAAGACCCTTACATTATGTCTAAATGTGTTCTACACTTGATATTAATGTCATGGATAATCAAATTGAATCCATTAATTAATAAATAAATTTACATGTAATTTATTTTTTATAATTTTATAAAGTTCATTTAGGGTCTTTTTGATGAGTTATAAGATATAAATTTATCATTCAGGAGTGTTCGTTTCCTTGGTTTTCACGATTAGTGTACTTGTATATGGGTATAGAAGTTCATGTGGAATGGGTATAATTCTCCATAATTGAATTTATATGATATTAATGAACATATATAAGTTTAATTGGTATTGTGTATTATTTTTTTCATTTATAAGCATGAATCATTAGATAACATGTTAATGATAACTTAATTTTAGCGGTTTTTCGATCACAATGAACTAGTTTTGTCCTATTATTTAATATCATGTATATAAAATGGTTATATAACCTTAAATAAGATATATTAAATATTTTATAATCTGTTCTAACCATAAAAATGGTTTCATGACCATCCTTAAAATAGAATTTAAAGAACAAAAGGTCATCATCCACGAAGGTTGTATTTTGGCACCTCCGAGACAATGATTTCATTTTTAAAATAAAATAGAGAGAGAAAGGAGTTTGAGTAAGGATATCCCATTAACATGATATAATTATAGTATATAAATGATATTGGAGTTATCATTATCATTTATATAGAGTATTTGATGAGATAATAATAAAAGAAAATAACTTGAAAAGAAACTAAAAGGAAGAGGAAGAGGATTTTTCCTCTTGAATACTTCTCCTTGTGAACCTCCTTAAGGGGATTGGTTTTGGTATTTTGATGATACCAAGAGATATTGGACATGGAGGAGGGTAATTTAAAGAGTATTGGGTAGATACTTAAAAATTATCAATTCTTGGAAGGTGTGATGAGAAGGGGTAGTGAGGGGTGGTATTTATAGTGGAGGAGAGGGGTGATTTCTCATTATTTTATTTATTATTTTATTATTTTGATCAAAATAAGAAATAATGTTGATTATTATGACTAAATACAGTAATAAGTTCATGTGAGTTCGGACCAAGGTTTCTTAAATCATGAAAACATAATCTATGACTCAATAAATCATTTATTTATCATTTATCACAAATTATCATATTTATTATTCACCAAAAAATCAAGTATTTTCAAAAAAATCCAAAAAAATCACCCTAACCATTTTTTGACATGTAGAATTTAAAAATGAAATCAATTTTATGAATATAATTTTCTAAATAGGAGAAATTTAATTTTTAATTAAAACCATCATTTACCCAAAAAATATAGATTTTAAATATAGATATGATTTTATAACACTTTAGAAAAATTAACTAAGGTCTCATAAAATTATCCTAAAATCATAAGACAATAAAATTTTAATTTATTAATACATTTTAAATTAATATATTTTTCTTTAAATAATTTTATTAATTATAAAATTGTAATAAAATATTTTTGACTTAAAAAAATACCAACACTTAATTTAACCATTTTTAAAATGTTTATTTACCTATACTGTGGTATAATTACATGATATTTCCATTTATAAGGTTCATAAATTTTATTTATAATTTCATGGGTGGTGATACTATTAATTAGGCTTGTTTACTATTCATAAGGGTCATATTATTATTTATAAGGGTAACAATACTATTCAAAGGGGTCAAGTCACTATTCACCAAAAATTTATGTTGATCCTATGAGACTCTAAATATTTTTCTAATCATAACCTTGTATGTCTATTTTTTGAAATTCAATTCACAGAAGCGGAAAAAATATTTTTAATGTCTTGGTTACAACTATCTTGTTTAAATAATTATAAACAAAGTGTTATTTTGCAGAGACTCGGTATTGTGTGCATTATATTCTATATTAATTTTTTTGTAAAACCTTGCAGGGTTATAATAAGAGTTTTATTCAAAATAGTGGAGTATTTATTGTCACTAAAGCACTACATTTTTCAATTTCTAAAGATAAAAACCCAATTTCTACATCAAAATCATATTTTAGAGTTGTTGAGGATATATAAGAGATTTATTATACAAGATTTCAGGTATCAATATTTAATTAGAAATGGTTTGAAAATAAAAGTGGTGTGAAACTTGTTGAGTATGGTTTAAAATTGTTGATTTAAAAAAAATTAGTTTCAAGGAAGAATCATTTATCATGATGACGCATGAAAAAAAAATTATATTTTTTACCCATAAAATAGTTAGTGGTCCATTGGTTTTCTAAAGTAAAAAATCATTTGGGTGGTAAGAATATTGATGATGTTGAATACTTGTATGAAATTACTCAATTTATTACAAGATTAACCAATGATAACAATGACTATGATGTTGAAATTATCCATGAAATAAAAAATGATTGTGTAGAATGGATATGTAAAGATGCTACATTACTCTCCTAATTAATCAAGTAATATGTTTTTTTGGGAAACTAACAAAGTTAAAAACATTATTTTTTAACTTTGATATTTAAATATATTTATTTTTATCATTCCTTTTATTTTTTTTAATATTTTTTATATTCATTAAATTTTTATATCCATTTTTTTAAAAAAATTTACCTACATAATTTTTTTGTGACTATTTTATTTATGTAATTCATTTTTAGGTATATTATTTTATTCAATAAAATATTTATAATTTTCTTCCTAGAATGAAAAGTAACATTTTTACTTATAATATTGCTTTATTTATAAACAAATAGAGGTAGTAAAATTACACATATTTAGATGATGATCATTTCTATAATTTTATGTTGTTAATTTTAATATACACTAGTTTTAGTTTCATAGTTTTTTTGTTGAAAAATCTAATATTCAATGTTTTTTTCTATTATGAAAAATTAATTTTTTATTTATTACAATTATTTAATTTTAATCCAATACAGGTACATATACTTTAGTTTAGGTAGCATACATCTTTCAAAATGATAGACACTAAAGAAGGGGAACCAAGGTACATATATTTTTTTATTTAAATATATATCTATAGTAATTGAATAATTTAATGAAATTAAATTTATATTTATTTAAATTATTTACATCTTTTCTTCTTCTCAAGAGATGATAGTAACTAAATGTGGTATTCTTGAGATTACAAATTTACTAAAACATTCACTCATGTGCAGAGAGAAAAGTATGATAATTAACTTTAATGAGAGCGAGTTCCCAACTGGTCCAAATGTCAAATAGTTTAGGACTTACCTGACTGTACATAGTTATCATAGGATAATTATTTTATACAGTAAGTGAAATATTTTTTATTTTATTTCCTAATGGTAAGATTTCTAAAATAATTTATTTAGTTTTCTAATGGTTTAAATATTATAAATTTTTTAGTATTTTATTTATTCAATTACAGCTGATATTTAACTTTTAAGAGGTAAAAGGAATTATAAAAGTGTTTATCCTTTATAGAAAAAATATGGAGAGATTTCAGAGAAAAATTTGAATTAAATTTATATTTTTGGGAGTAAAAACGATCAAGATCTATACCTTAATTATGGGTTTATAGAAAGAGATACATGGTATAATTTTGCCTCTAGCCGAAAAGAGGAATATTTTATGGTAGGTTTTTGTTCTTTGTAAAATTTATTTGTTTAATTAATTTTATTTACTTTATAACTAATTTATTTTTTCTCATATAAAAATACTCCAAGAAAATTCAAAAAAAGATAGATTATCACAATTTATACCCTTATACATTGTCACATGAATAGTATCCTTTATTATAGGAACAAATGATTGCTGAAAATTTTAGGGAATTAAAATCCAATTCAAGTAGCAGCTCTAAAGAGTTTCCTCTCAACCCTCCACCTACTCCCACGAGTCATTGAAAATGAAAATTGGTGAGAATGAAAAAAATGGAATGTATATTAATGATTCAACAAAGAAATTGGATGATTAGATTATAAATAATTAATTGTCACTTTTTATTAATATTACAATTTTTCAAATTTATAACAGTAATATTATATTTGAAAATATTACTTTAGGATTCCCTTGAGTAGAAAATGACATAGGGGGCCTTTATCCCTCTGGTTAGGAAGGATATTATTACCACTGATTTAGGAAATATATAACACCCCGATCATGTTAGAGGTAGAAGGAGGGTATCATATTTTAAGTTTTTGGCCACACCCCTAATGCAATATCAATGGGGGCAGAATATAGTGAAGAAATAGTTTCATCGAAGGATGACCTATGACACTTGAATGAGTCCATAGAGGATAGTATTAAATCATCTATATCATCTATTCATGCATAAGTGATAAGATAGATGAATCCTACACAACCTTCATACCCAGATCTTTCACCTCCTCATTCAGACTAGACTGTGTACTGTGAGTTGTATATCAGGGATCACCATTCATGTATTGTGGTAAACGGAATTATTCATCATCTAGGGCACTATATACAACATATAATTATGTATATAGGTTAGGTAAGAGTACTGTTACCTAATATTATTGATCCAACTGCTCTAGTTGTTATGCCTACTGAGGAGGTGTCCATAGTTTGATAGAGTATTTGTCATTTTTTACTTTGGCCAGCTAATCTTTATCGTCAGCTGACATATGATGTATGTTTTTCTTTTATTTTTTTTATTTATCACTAAATTCAGAATTAAATATAATATTTTCTTAAACTTACCTTATATAAGAGTATCTGAAATCAAAGGAATCGCTATAAAGGAAAGGAAAATTTTAAGTTCCAACACCTTTATATATTCCTCAAGAAGATGATTGGGTAACAAATTTTTCACATTTTTTTCCTATATTAGATAATTATTATAATTTTATGATGAGTGATGATATATGTGAAAGAGATTATATATAAAATATTTTTAAAATTGACATCATGAATTTTATAAATGGTGATCAACACATTTTAACTATCTTTCAATTTTTTTCTATATAAGTAAATTTCAATTATTTTTTATTTTCATTAAGTAAACATATTTTATATTGACTTGATTTATTTATTTTCAAATTCGATATCTCTATGGTATTTACATCCAATAAAATTTAACTACTATTTATGGTTTTATTTAACTAGAATACATTTCAACTAAGGTGAATTATTTAAACCAAGAATCCATAACTGAATATATATCTGAAAGATTAAAAAACACAGAGATCACATGTTGATTCTTTCTATTCCTTGATGGGATAGAACAAATATATAATTATGAACCATTATTCATTATGATATTATTAATTCTGAATATTTTATATTTTAGAGGTTATTGGATGTTATGTGTATTTTTCTAAAAAAAAATATAAATCATAATGGTTATTCCCTTTATTAGTCAGTGTTCAAGGAATATTTAGAAAGTTATTAAAGAATTAAGTTTTATTCCATGATTTTAGTTCTTTAATCTTAATTTTATTTCATTTTACATTATTTTTTAAAATTAATATTTTAAATTACAATGTTTCATAGATTGAGTTAAATAGGGATCATTATTCAATGATAGAACCAAACAAAATTAATTTTATGAAATTTCAGGTAGTTAAATTTTATATCAGTGAATACTTGGTTTTTCATCATTTACTATTTTTATTTTTAAAATATTTTTTGATAAACATAGTTTCATTATCTACAAAGAAATGTTGAATGTGGATATCATGTTTTTCAATTCATTTATATGATAATCACAACTAGAACAGCAACACATTTTTGAAAGGTAAGTTTCATTATAACACATATAATTTACAAAAATATGTAATTTTTTAAATTCATAACACTTTATTTTATAGGTTTTTGATGATGTTTCTTTTTATAAATCCAATGAATTGAAACACATTCAAAATTTATTTTTCCAATATTTTCTAAGTTTGACTAATTTGGATATTTAGTTTCATTTAGATTTATATTTTTAAAATTTTTTGTAAAATTTATAAATGAGTTTTATTAATCTTATTTTTTTTCTATTGTTTTTTTTCATATTTGTGATATTGTATCTTGATTCTTCAGGTGTGGGACTAAGTAAGTTTTTAAGATTTAAAAAAACAACTTTCAACATTGAAATTATAAAAAACTAACTTGGAAATCCCTTCTAGCATTCTTTTTATATTGGTTTTTACAAAAAAATGCTTTTGAAAGCCTTCTAGTAGGGGTTTTAAGGTGGTTTTCTTATAAAATTGACATTGAAAACCCTCTATAATTTACCTTCTAGAAGGGTTTTCAACATTATTTTATGAAAACTAACACGAAAAGTTCCACTTTCAACATCTGCTATATTAACGTCAGTTATAAACTGACACTGAAAGGTGAAAAACTCATGATTTAAGGTGGTTTTTCAACTAATGAAATAACTATACAAAAAACCACTATACAAAAAAGTGTAAAAATAATAGAGGAGCTAAAATTTAAAAAATACATTTAATATTTAGTTTAGTTGGAATATTTTATGTAACAAATTTGATGCTTTTATTTAGAGTTCATCGATCGAAGATGGAATATTTAGTGTTGTGGCAAGACTCTAACACCATAGCGAGAGAAATTGAAAGGATGGACAATATAGAATGATCATGATAGGGAAAAAATTTTGTAGTGGTGAATGTTAGATTCTTACATTGTATTCAGAAAAAAAACACGTCTATTTTCGGGTGTCAATACCTCTTTTTGAATGAGAACCAAGATGGAAGGTAAATTCACAAAAAATTAAATCATATATAGAGTGATAGTGGTGGTGTTTAAAGGAGACAGCGTAATATCGAGCATATAGGGAGTTGTCATGGGATTATTTGATGATCAACATGTATGTCATCATTGACATGTTAGTTTAGGGACAAGTTGACTACCATCAAATTGTGCACTCTTGGATAAAATCGATAGAGGAGTGTGTAATGCTCCAAATTCAAAATTTAGAATAATATATGTTCGAAAATTTTAAGGAAGCAAGTTATCATTGGATGATTATCTTTTGAAATAAGAAAAAAACTCTTCAAGGTCCTCAAATTTCATTTAATGAAGGAGTTAGTAAAACACAACACAATTTTTGGAAAGTTAAAAGTACATTTTAGGGAAAAAAATACATGATAAAATTGATGGGGTGTGTGGATTTACCATTTTTATTAGGAGAGGATCTATTTGGAAGGATAACCAAATTAGAAACATATTTCCTAATTAATCAAACTCTAGAGGAAATGATTTTTTCATTGACATTAATCAGTATGGAAAATTCTACATTATACTAGTTTTTTTATAGAGGAGTATGAATTTAGACCGACTATGGGAACACTTGAAGCTAACTCTGATGGATTGATACGGAAGGGTTACTGAGGGAGATCAACTGTGATTTATTAAGACACTATAAAAAATGGGAATTATATGATCGAAATAAAATATGTAGATGCTCAATTACAAGAGGGGTTGAATTATAAGTTTAAACAATTTCTCTTTTAACCTTAAGGAAATCTATGTTTAACAAATTTAAACAAGGTAAATTCCAAAACCCTCTTTGGTCCTTATATAAATGGATAATTGAAAGGGCCTAGGCCCAATTATAAGAAATTGAAAGTTAATTAAGTTAAAATTAAGAAAACATAAGAAGGTCTACCTTAGGGGAATATTCTACCTTAAAGCATATAGAATCTTATTTATCAGAGTAATTATAAGTACAAGAAGGTATAAAAAAGTTATAATTTATTTCATTAACAAAATAAAATAGAAATAATACTTGTAACAAAAAGATAAACAAGATGTTCAAGGTCAAACATTAAGTTAGTTGGAACCTCTATCTTCATATCCCTAGAAGTCCTCAAACTTTAAGGTAGTCAGCACCTATTTATTCCTATCCCTGGAAGTCCTCCATTGTACATAGAAACAATTAGGATCTCACAAAGCTGAACAATATGTTCACGGCTGAACAAGATGTTCTAAAATTGCACAAAGCATGGGAGTATTTCTTCCTCTAGAAATAACTTCACAGTATGTAATCTCTAGGATCATAGAAAGATAATAAGATTTTTCAAATGAGATTCTATTTATAGGGAAAAATTCAACGGTTGGCTCCCTCCTCTAACCGTCATATTTTTTTCTTGAATCTCGTAGTGACCTGTACACATGTCGATTAACCAAAGGTTAGTTAGAAAAAAATTCTATGATATCGTTTTATGTAGGAAAAACTTAGGAAATGTTATCATGCTTAAGAATCAATAATATGTAAGTAAAATAAATTATCTTAAACAAATTTGAATAATCGGAATCTAGGAAATATATAATTCGGAGTCTAAATATATGAACATTCAGTTTCTAGAAAAATAGATATTCAAAGTGAGAATTTTGAGGAATTCGGAGTCTGAATTATGAGGAATTTGGAGTCTGAATTCTAAGGAATTTGGAGTCTGAATTTTAGAGAATTTAGAGTCTAAATTTTAGAGAATTTGGAGTCTAAATTTTAGAAAATTCAGAATCTGAATTTCAGATAATTTGGAGTCTAAAAATAGAAATACCTAATATACAAGGATTTTTAAGATTCTGAGGTTTTATATAAGGATCTAAATTTTATAATTAATAAAAAAATAGAACTGGTTTTGAGAATACATTGAAAACCAAGGTAAGGATAAAACTTTTCTTATAGAAATAAAACTTTCCTTAAGAAAATAATTATTAGAGAAGGATAATTTTCCTTAAGAAAATGTGTTTGTGATTTTCAAAACATAGTGGAATTAAAAATTCATAAGGAAACCTTATTGACTCAACAATCTCCCCCTTTTTGGAAATCACAAAAAAACTTTTGAAAAAGAATATAAGGAATAACAATTTTTCTTTTTGAACTTTAAAATAAAAACTTATTTCCCTTTACTTATGAATAATGATGAATACAACTAACTCCTCCTTAGATTTTGAAATTCCTAAGGATCGTATTCTGGTCTTTATTAGAGAAGTTGATTTTTATTTCTTAAGAAAATATTCTTTAAGTACTCCCCCTTACTTAATCTCCCCCTTACTTAGGGCATTCTCTTATTTTTACTTAATATTATTTTGATCATTCTTTTATCACTCTTTATGATTTTCAAAAAGGAATGGATATAATGAAAAAAAATTATACCTGAAAGATTAGAAATATATAAGAAAAAATAATTAAAAAAAATTCATTATGATAGGAAAAATTCTTATAGATAAAAATATAACAAAAGATCAGATTTTCAGAAATATCATTAATCCTTAATTTCCTTCGGCATGAGCTTTCTCAAGGTAGCCTTTAATTTCTTTAGCTATTTGTGATCATCCTCAAAACTTTTGAGAAACCTATCCTAATCTTGATTCTTCTTTTTTAAGTCCTTTATTTTTTCTTCTTGAGACTTTAAAATTTCTTCTTGAGACTTTACTACCACTTCTTGGGGTTTGAACTTTTCTTCCAACTCTTCCCTAAGTTCCCATACTATCTTTAAATTTAAATAAACTAAATTCAAATTTCCATTCAGATATTTGTCTTCTTGAATCTGGGACACTTTCTTGAGATTTAGATTTTCTAAAAAATTTGTTATAATTTTTTTGATTGAATCATCTGACTTATCGAAAACATCATTTATTGAATCTTGAAATTCATCCATGATTTTCATATCATCAATCATTCTCCTAGACTAATTGGTTATTTCCTAACTTGATCTCATATAAGAATCATAACCAATATAGAAAGTCCTAAACTCTGTTTCAAGTTTGATAAACTTTTCAATGAGAATGCATATCGATTCTGACTTCTGATTGAAATAATTATAAAGAAACTTACATCTTGAATCGATACTTGGGAATAAGGGTATTGTGTTCACTAACTTCTTCAAAGACTAGACAATGAAATCCTAACCCATCTATGAGGAATATTAGGAATCTTATTCTTTTATTTTTGAGGAATCTTTATTTATATCTTTGTATTTCTTCTTGGATTTTCCCCCAATATATTTATTATCTTTCATAACCACAACCTTTCTAGGCTATTCATCAACCACTTTCTTTCCTTTATCGGATCTAGAGATTTCATTCCCAACTTTCGAAGACTCATGTTCACTATCTGATACTTGGATTGTCTTATCTTCATCAACATCATCTTCCTCAGCATCTCCCTTAATATCATCAGGATGAATGAAATCATGGTTGTTGATTTCCTCATTAGTAGGTTTATCAATCTCATACTATCCATCATCAAATTTCCCTTAAGATATTATTTTAGTTGATTTAACCTAGAAAGTTTTGATCAATAGCTTATCTGAAGGACTTTCCTTCTCATGATATTCTTCCACTTGTTTGATCTCATATTCACTTTATTATTCTTCGTATACTTCTTGATTATATGTCTCTTCTTACACAATAGCGTCTGACATCGAAAATTTCTTTTTGGGATTTTCTACTAGAACTGTCAGTTTAAGTAAAGATTCTGGTACCTAGATTTGTTCATATTCTTTCTCAGTATCTTTAATAAGGGCTTATATAATCCTAGCTTCTGATATTTTCTACTTCAACTTCTTCTCTTTTTCTTGCCTTTAAAGTTCTTCAGTATCTTGAATCTTCAATTATTTTTCCTCAGTAAGGTCTAAACCAAAGCTTACATTTCCCTCCTTCTTATTCTTATTTTTTTACTCTCTCCACTTTGCTACTACTTCATTAGAAAAAGTATTTTTCTTTTTTGGATTTGGTAGATCTGACTGAGTTTCTGGAATGGGTGATTTTTCTTTGGATTATTTTTATTTCTATTTTCTCTTCTTCTAGGTTTTCTTGGAAATCTCTCATGTTTCCCCTTTATTGATTAAGGCTTGAACCTCACTTTCAAAAAGATCATAAAACTCTCCTAATTTGGTACTGAAACCAACTTTCATCCTCCTAAGAGTGTCATCACTCAACAACATAATCTTAAAGGTTTTGGGTTTTAAACTACAGGGAATTTTAAAAGATTATAAATAGGTAATGATGATCTTTGACAAGATCACCGGATACATGAAAATATGAGACTTAAGAGTTTCATTCTTGATATTATTTATAGTAATTAGAATATACTTATAAGGTTTACCTTTCTCGGATTCGCCAAAAATCCCATCATAAAAATAACACTTTTCTTAAGAAATCCCTTATCTCACTTTCTCAGAATAAGAAATCCCAGCAGCCACAAATCTAACAACCTAAAGTTTGTTGTAAGATGGTTGATCTTAGGTACCTTTACTCCCTGAAGTCCAAGGCACTCAATTTCCTTTACCTTCTAAAAACATCCTATCTTATCTAGAAACTTGTGAGAGAAAGATATTGCTTCACCTTAATAAGGAATACCAAGAATTTTTGCAGCCATATTTGAAGGATCATGAATAAGTTTAGTCGTAGATCTTGAAGGAAAATTTTCCCTTCTGCATTCTTCATAAAAACATACTAAATCATAAAATTCTATGAGAAGGTCAGAATAAACTAGATCTTGACTTTTAGTGTTGGATAAACATAAACTTTCCAATCCATTCATCTTGATATTCTTCATAATCAAAGAATTTTACTTGGAAAAGAAGTTTGAGTTAACCAACCTTTCTCTATAAAATTTTCAATCATTTATTTCCTTCTTTGAATCCATCTGATTTTGTGAGGAAACATTGAGTGAAATCCATAGTGTAGAAAAACTGAGAAAACTGAACAACTGATTTGTATAGGGGTAGATATTTGGTGCAAAAACTCTTGAAAAACCGATGTGGGGCATAAATTAGTGGGGCATTATATAGACTTCAAGACGATAGTTTGAATTCCCAATTCAATGCAAGGGTTGATATAAGGTTAATTTGATTTGACGATTAAGATGAATACTGAACAAGGATTTAATAGGTTTTTATATTTTTTAGGTTTTAAGGAAAATCAGATTTAAAGAAAGTGAATCCAATAGAGTTTTCTTAAAACAAGATAGAAATACCAACAAGTAAAAAAATACAATTACGAATAATTAAGTAAGTAAACATACCTACTAGATTTATTAGAAAGAGTTTTCAATATTGATAAGGTTATTCTTGAAGAACTTATATTCAAGAAAATTTTATTAATAAAAATAAATTTTAGGTTCCAAAAAAATTATTAAGAAAGAAAAATTTTGGTTTCTGAAAAATATTATTAAGAAATAAAAAATTTGGATTCTGAAAAATTTTATTAAGAAAGAAAAATTTTAAAGATTAAGAAAATGTACTCCCCCAATGAAAAGAAGTTTCTTAATGTAAGGAGAAAGGTTTCAACAAAAAGTTAATATAGAAGATTACCCTACGATTATCATTCCTAACTTTTGTTTATTCTATTCAAAACCATCGGAGGGTAAATATTTTGTATAAATGTTTGCAAGTTGATCTTTCATTCTGATAAATTGTATAATGATATCCTCTTTAAGTGTGTGATTCCTAATAAAGTTATACCTAATATCTATGTAATTTCTGTGAGAGTGATTTATAGGTTTTTTTAGGGAAATGGAACTTTTATTATCACACAATATCTGTGTATTCGTAAAAATCATGTCATGGTCTGTGAGTGTGTATTGCATCCATAACACTTGAGCACAAAAACTTCCAATAACTACATATTCAGCTATAGTAGTGGAAAGTTCTAATAAATGTTTCTTCTTTCATGACCAAGAAACTAATGAATCTTCTAAGAAATTACAAGTTCGGGATGTACACTTTCTATCCATTCTACATCAACAAAAATTAGCATCTGAAAATATTTTTAAAACAAAATCATTTATAGAAGAATAAAAAAATCATAAATTCATGGTTCACCTTAAATAAAGAAAAATTATTTTTAATTCTTTTAAAATATATTTCTTTGGATTAGATTGATATATTGCACATAAGCATACTAAAAACATTATGTTTGGATGACTATATTTTAAGTATAATAAACTTCATATCATACATCTAAATGATGTTTGATCTACTAGTTTCTCAGGTTCATCAAGATCAAGAGAAATTGAGGTACCGATTGGAGTACTTATACTTTTATTATTTTCATATCCATACTTTTTAAGAAGATACTTAATATACTTATGCTAAGATATATAAGTTCTTATTGGTTCTTTAGAAATTTTAAAACCAAGGAAAAATGTTAACTCACCCATCATATGCATCACAAAATCAAATTTCATAATATTCGTAAAAGAATCTATTAAATATTTCTGAGTTAATTTGAAAATAATGTCATCAACATAAAAATAAACAATCTAAACATTTTTCTTATCTTTATATATAAAAATAGTTGGATTAGCAGTTCCATTAACAAAAATGTTTTGTAACAAAAAAATTTAAGTCTATCATATCAGGATCTAGGATCATGTTTAAGTCTATATAAAGATTTGGTAAGTTTAAAAACATGTTCAGGATGTTTTTTGTCTTCAAAATTAGGAGGTTTTTCAAAATAAAATTCCTCTTGAACATATATTTTAAGAAAATTACACTTCACATCAATTTGAAAAAGTTTTACATTAAATAATTCTATAAAGGAAAGTAGGATATGAATAGATTCAAGTTTATCTACTGGAGCATAGGTTTCTTCATAGTCTATTCCTTCTTGTTGATTATAGCCTTTATCAACTAATCTTGATTAATTTATTACTATGATTCCATTTTCATCACATTTATTTATGAAGACCCATTTTACTCTAATTACAAGAGTTTCCTTAGGTTTCTCAACCAAGGTCCAGACTTTATTCCTTTCGAATTCTTTTAGTTCCTCTTGCATAGCTTTAATCCAATCACTATCACCTAAAACATCATCAGTGATTTTTAGTTCTAATTGGGAAATAAATTCAAGATGTTCTACTTAAATTATTAAAGAACTTCTAGTCCTTACAATTTGATTTATATCACTAATGATATTATCACTAGGATGATTCTTAAGAAACAACTAATTTGGATTTTCAAAAACATAATCATCAATATAAGGTAAAAAATATTATGAAGTAAATACTTCAGGAATAGTTCTTGAGTATTTTACTTAGTATAATAATCTTCCATCAAATGTTGATAATCATTTTTTGAAAATACATCAGAGGACGTAGGTTGGGGTTGTTTAAAAACAAAAGAATCAGTTTCATCACATTTAACATGCACTATTTCTTCAATAGTACAAGAATTTTTGTTAAAAACTCTAAAATCCCTAGAAGTAGTGGAGTAGCTTAAGAAAATTACTTCATTAGATTTGGGTGAAAATTTATGTAAATTATATTAAGTATTCAAAATGAATACTTTTCATCCAAATACTTTGAAGTAAGAAAGTCTTAGTTTTCGACCAGTTCACAATTCTTAAGGTGTTTTGTTAAGAAAAGGTCTGATTAAAACTTGATTTATAGTATAACAAGTTGTACTAATAGTTTCATCCCAAAAGTGTTTAGTAATAGAATATTCACTCAACATAGTTCTATTTATCTCTTGAAGAATTTGTTTTCTTCTTTCAACAACATCATTTTGTTGAGGAGTTCTTGGAGCTGAGAAGTTATGAGTAATTCCTTTTTTACTACAAAAAGTTTCAAAATCTAAATTTTGAAATTCTTCCCCATGATCACTATGAATAGTTATCAATGGAAGGTTTATCTCATTTTTAAATTGGGATCTAAAAGTTTTAAAATAAGAAAAGGTTTTATATTTCTTTATTAGAAAATAGACTCATGTAAATTTCATGTAATCATCAACTAAAAAAAATACATAGTATTTTCCACTAATACTTAAAAATTATATTGGATCGAAAATATCCATATGAACTACCTATAATACATCATAATCTAAGACTTCACTGATTGATTTAAATTTTGACTTATGTTTTTTGTCATATTGAAAAAGATCACAAACTTTTGAAGAATCAAATCTAAGCTTCAGTGGATCCTTAATAGGTCTATTCTTTGAGAGTTTCCATAGGTTTCTAGGGTTACAATATCCTATTCTTATATTCCATAACCAAGATTGATCTTACATTTCACTAAGGCAAGGTAGATCTTGGATCCTAAGGTCTTCTATGTTAATTTTATAAACATTCTTGTGCATATGGGTGGAAATAATAAAATCTTCCTTGGAATTATATACTATACATTTATCATTCCTAAAATTCAAAAGGTAAACTTCATCGCATAATTGGATTATTCTAATTATTTTGTGCTTAAGACCTTTAACAAATAAAACATTTGAAATTAATGATTTTCCAAGAATAACAATGTTACCTATACCAATAATTTTCCCTAATAATTATCGTTGATAGTTACTTTTCTTCCATGCATCTTGATAATATTTTCAAAGAAGTTTTTGTTACTAGTCATGTGCCAGGAACATCCACTATCCATGTACTATATATTGTTGTTGGTACTTCCTTTATTTTCCTAAAAATAAAAGTGTTAAGCTTTCAAAATCCAAACATTCTTGGATCTGAAAATTTCATAAAGTAAAATCTTAAGAATCCCCATTTTCAGAGAAAAGTTAGCTTTATGAAAACTTATGGATTGGGTTTTATTTAAAGAACAATTTTTCTCCCAATTTCCACCAAATTGACACTTGGTGAAAAATGGATCACTTTGGGGAACAAAATAAATATAACTAAAAAAATGTTTTAAAATAGTATAATCAATTATGGAACTGTTCCTTATAAGATGAACCTATGAATACATTTTATTAAATTATTTCCTTCCAGAAGTGAAAATTGATAAAATTTTCTTTAAGGAAAAAATTTAGAATTTTAGTCTAATGACTAAATTCTTATCCTCAAAATCATTTGTTATAGAACTGAAGTTATTCTCTAAAAAAAATTTCTTATAAATACTATTTTCAAGATCAATATAAATTTTATCCTTCTCAGAATTAATATCCTTAAGGTTCTTAGAAACACTTTCAAAATTAAAAGTTTTTTGATCAATATCCTTAGAAAGATATAAAATTTCTTTTATTAAAATAGAAATTCTAGAATTTTATTTCTCTAACTTCTTATTTATCTTATTGTTCTTATTCTCAAGTAATTTAGAAAATCTATAAACTTATTCAAATTAAGGTAAGGTATTATATTCTGAAGAATAAAATTCTTCATTTGAAGATTCATAATATTCTTCATTAGGAAAATTGGCATTTAAAGAAATATTCGTTAAGGATTTAACATTTTGTACCTTAGCCATAAGATAATGATTTTAAATTGGAACTCTCACTACAAAAAAATGACTTATACCAATAGATATTTATTGACAGATAATATATCTATTGGTAAAAATGAGCAATTCCAATATATATTAAGTTCTATTGGTATTGATTTTATGTACCAACACTTGTTTTTACCAATAGTTATATCCATTGAAATTGATCATTTAATACCAACAAATCTTTTACCAACAGTCAAATATATTGCTTTATCATATCAATACTAACATTTTGATATATGTATATTATTTTCAGTGAATGTTATAAATTATAAGTATTTTAATAAAATCATATAATTATATGTTTTCATTGTAAAATTATATTTTATGATATATAGTATATATATATATCTGATATAAAACTGATGATAAATTATTATAATTTTTTGAAAAATAAAATAAGATCAAATTTACACTAGTAAAAACATCAAAAAAATAGTAACTTATATAAAATTTCATTATATGTATATAATATAATTTTTTATTCAGAATATATATAAATTTAGATCTTTTTTAATTATATAAAAATTATATATACACTTATTATATATCATGATATTTTTTTTAAAATTATACCAATAAAATGGATCTTCCTTAAATTAAAAGTCTCGTACCACAATTATCACACCACCGTTAACATTTTTATTATCTCGCTCTAATCTGGTTAATTTATTTTTGTATTGTTAAATGGTGTATGAGGCATGTAAATAAAATGTTTTTTTTTATTATTATTATTTACTTCTTCATTTTTACTTTTCCTCCCTTGATTTTTCCTCACCCCACCCCATCCTATTCATGTCCTGTGTCCCAGCCAGTATGATCCTAGACTGCGCGCCTCCCTCCTCCTTCGGCCATGGTATTCTCTCCATCTCATTTCTCTTATGTTCTCCCTAGGTTAGAATTAATTCTTCTCTGCTCTATTATTCTCTTTTAATTTTTCTTTTCCTTCTCTTCCTTGTAGTGCGCATGACACATCCAAACCCTAGCCCTATTTTGGGAGTTTTATATGATGGTTCTTGAAGGTTAGGGTTTGTGAGACTCGATTTAGGTTCGTTTTAGCCATTTTTGTTGAAGGAATTTTAGGGTAGCGCATAATATATTAATGGGTAGTGAAAAGTATATTCTTTTTATGGTAATGCATAATCTATTTGTTTTATCCTCATTTTTTGAAGGCATTTTAGGCATTTTAGGGTAGTGCGTTATCTGTTTTAGGGTTGTTCGTAATCTGTTTATTTTATCTGTGTTTTAGTCGTGTTTGAAGAATCATTCTTGGCACTGAACTTCTCCAGCTGGGATGCATCAAAATCCAGGTCTCATACCATTTTGTAGCTGACACTCCCATCATCCATTCTCTAATCAACCTCCCTCCCACTGAACCATTCCCTTATATTCACTTCTGCATCTTTCCTATCCTTTAACATCACCAGGACAACACCTTGTGGATGATTCTCACAAACCATAATGGAGTCAATTGGACCAAGCTTTGGTCATTCCTCTTCAAATTTTTAATGCAGATTCACATAAGATCTCAGATCATCAGTAGTAAGCATATGGAGAAGGATAACAGTAGTAGGAATAAACAGATGGGAATCATCATAGCCACACCATCCAAGCATATTTTGTTCAACCAGGTTTATTTTTCTATCTTGCCCACTTTTTTTGCTACGAATTTGTAACCTTTTTTCTCAAATCCAGCTTGGGTCACTGACATGGGGGTATTTCAACCTAGTCATAGAGGTTTTCCATCCAAGATCTATATATACCATGAAATTGAAGGTTCGTTGAAATATGTAACAAGTGAATCACCCTTTTTTCTTCTTGTTACCTTGTCAACATAGATCCACTCAGGGAGTTTTTATTTTGGGGTCCCCCTTTATTATCTCGTTCCTGTAAAACTCATCCAAAACCTCATCAAAACTAACATAATCTGGAAATACATTACCATAAATATGTGTGTTTATTCCTTCAATACTATCTTTATAACTCTATTCTTGACGCCTAAGGCTTTTCATTGCAAATGATATTTCAGCTATTGAATTAGGTTTCATTATTAATTGAAAGAAGTGTCATTATAAATTGAATGAACCTTTTCTAGATTATGGGATTTAATGAAGTGTTTCTAGAATATAGAATTTTGAGTTATGTGTCACTCTTAATTGAAATTAGTGTCATTATTAACAAGATGGATAATATTTTTATTATTTTTATATAATGCGTTGTTGTTTTTTGTTGTTGTGGTCACTTGTATTTTTTCTCTTCTAGTAATTTTTATGTAGTGATCACTGGTTATTTTTATATTCCATTGGTTGTTCCCTGTTTAGATGTGGTCATTGGTTGGTCACTAGATGGATATTCATCTGGTTGTTGTTGTATCTTGTTAGATAATATTATGTTGGTTGTTTCCATTTGTTAGAAGGGATCATATATCAATAGACAAATAGAAGAAACAAAAGAAAAATCAATTAGGTCCATTTTATGTCTATAAACATTAGGAATCTAGAGGTTGGGGTTGGTGATATGCTCTGGGAAAGTTCTTGAATAGATTTTGTTGTAACAAAAATAAAGAGTTTTTATCAGTTGAATTGAACAAACCAATTAAATCGCTAACTGAAATATCTGGAACACGTTAGAAACTCTGATCAAGTGAAGACTCATGGAGTTTCTTGTTTGCACTGGTCATATGATCCTCTTGTTGTGGTGGATGAAATTTTTATAGCATACTTTTTCATTTTTATATCATGCATTTAAATGAAAACAATTTTCTAATTATTTTGTTTGTGTGATCAGAAGTTGTCATGATGGTGCAAGTCTAAAGTGGATGGGCAGTGCTTATGGTCAAAGTTGAGACATGTGTCTCTTCAAACATAGAAGGGTGGTCTACTAAAATCATAGGGATGATGGTGAAGTTTTCCATGTTCATATCGACTATTGTAGAAACCTTATGAAACCAGTCGTTACCAGGTATGTTTCCCTTTACCAGCCACCGCTTCGGTTCGCCGATCTCTTTTCTTCTCAGTCTTTTTTGCATGTCATTACTTTTTTAAGAAATATTTATATCTACTATCAGTTTCTTCCACTACACAAAATATTTATTAAATGAAGTAAAATTTAAATTTTGGGTAAAAAGTGAATGAATTAGGTTGTGAATAGCTCATTGGAAGAAAAAAATGAAATTTCTATCACTATTTCCCAATTTCTGGCTCTAAATGTTGAGTGAATGCCTCTTGTACATTTCATCTTTCATAGATTAATTTACTTCCTTAGTCATCATAAAAGTGATGAACCCCTTTTAAAAATCATTTACCAAGGATTTAATTTAATCTAGTTATCGCTAATACACTGGTTACATTGATAAGAACATAACTCTTTACACTTTAAAGTTAATTGCTACAATTCGCCTTTGATTTTGAACAAGGGAAGGGGTACCATGATGATAAATGGGCACTTTTCTTGAAATATAGATTGAATGAATCCACTTGAAAGTCTAATTCCAGGTACAAGTTTCATTTTAGATGAACTAAAATGTTTTTATTCTACGAATTCTAGTAAAATATACAACCCACATAAAAATTTTACACCTTAAATTGGTGGAATTGAATGTTTCACATATGAGTACAGCCCCAATTCTGTAGAATCCATGTACATCATCTCACATTAGTCATGACTTGAAATCATGGCATGTTACTAAGCGATGTCCTGTAAATAACTATACATCATGGTATGTACAGAACTATACATCATGGCCAGTACAAAACTATACATGGCTTCTCACTAATACATGGCATGTACATAACTATACATCATGGCCTATACAAAACTATACATGGCTTCTCACTAAGACATGGCTTGTATATAACTATTATGGCTGGTCACTAATCACGGGCTGGGTAGTTGCCTGTCATGGCTTGTCACTAAGCCATGGCCTGTCATGGATTTTCACTAAGCCAATTATGTACAAGCCATGTACATCATGTACAGAACTATCATGGCTTGTCACTAAGCCATTTACACCATGTTCAGAATTATCATGGCTTATCACTAAGATAATTTTGTACAATCCATGTACATCATGTACAAAACTATCATGGCTTGTCACTAAGACATGGCCTGTATAGAACTATCATGGCTTGTCACTAAGCCATGTCCTGTATATAACTATACATAATGGCATATTATAGGGTCCTTATAGGTATGTACATCATGTAACATTACTCACAGCCATGTGTTCAATTATGTACAGGCCATTTTTTCAAGTACTCATGGCTTGAACACATAGCCTGTACAATTTCATACAATTCCAAACATATATGTATATCATGTCCTATACAGGCTGTGTGATCAAGCCCAGTGTACAATTCTTCACTCACCCATGTTTCATAGTACTTAACTTCCAATTTTTCTATAACTCATTTACTCATAACTAATGTTCCATGATTTCAATGCATTGAACATATTTCTATAAGGGGAATTAAAACCAAAGCTCTTTGATTTTTAGTGTTTCCAAGATTGGTTTAACTTGAGATATTACCCATGTTTCTACAATGGTGTTGGGGACCTATGGATATTTTTCTCATGAGTATTCCTAGGCTGGGTAGTTTCCTACCAAATCAAATAGAACATATTTGGTTTCATGTCCTTGGAGATGATTACTGGAAGGTAGGTTATTGATACTGGTAAAACCACTAACTAGAAGAATCTGATATAATGGGTACTTTCTACGAGTTATTATTTCAAACCTAATTACATGTATACAATTTTTATAAATAAAAGGCTATCATTGAATGATTATTTCCCTATTATTCAGGTACTACCATTGTTGAAAGACAAAAGAAGTTCACCTCTACATTTTTCTAATGGAAAAAAGGTGGTTAACCATAATGGTTGATCCATTTATTGAAAACAAGTATCTAATGAATGGTCTCTACCAAGCTCTTACAGTTGGATTGATGGGTCTAAATTAATGAAGGTAAAGAAAGGGAGATATTTCTTAGTCTATTTATTTTTCTTGAATTTTCATGTTATGAAATTTGAAGTTATTCTATTGATTGAACTGGTTATGTTTTTTGGATCCCAAGTCCCTGAATGAGAGGGTACAAGCAATAGAAATTTTATAGGATTTACAAGAAGATATCTGGGAAGGAGGTGGCATTTGGATACCTTATTACTGAGGCTCGAATCAACCTACCTTTGTTATTTTATTATTAATGTTGTTGTGTTTTTCAATAATTTAAATACTTTTTGTCTTTACTTTCCTTTGGTAGGACCTACCTTGAGTGATTTTGAATTTTTCCTACATGTTTACATTTAGAGTCTGGTTTTTTTATATGGTCATATTTTTTATACTTTGGTTTTTTATTTAGGTAGTGGATGTTAATATGAACTATAGAAAACACCATCTGCACAAGTTAAAATCTTGTGTTTTGATTCATTTAAAATTAGATACGAAAAAATATTTCTAGACTGTTAAGATGAATAGGAAAAGTTAAAATGAACTATGGAAAATACATGTATTAATATCCTATGTTTTTTACATGTTCTTGGAGAACACTTCAAGTTGTAAAATGTTACTTCTCATGTTAGTAGTTCAGCAGACTCTAGCAAGTGAAGTATTGGATGATTAGGAATCTAACTTCCATATTTCACAATCTTATCAAGATTTTTATTGA
Organism: Viscum album; assembly: GCA_963277665.1. NCBI lineage: Eukaryota > Viridiplantae > Streptophyta > Magnoliopsida > Santalales > Viscaceae > Viscum > Viscum album. The sequence goes on from OY728132.1 coordinate 697,465,091, forward strand.
GGTAAATTTGGTCATTACATAGCATGTGTATATTTAAAAGGTAATGTATTATTCATTTTTGTTCTATTATCCAATGTTTTATTCATACTTAACACATGGCTAAGGGGTTTTGTTATAATCCTCTTTACATGGCTCGCTGACATGGATGGGCTGCTCTCTTGCATGGATGGGTTATTAGTGCTCGTTGGCATGGATGATCCGGTGTTGGAACTATGGATTGGCTGGTGCTGGAGCCAACTTGCTAGCATGAATGAGCTAATGCTACAATAGCATGGAATGGATGAGTCGCTAGTGGTACTCGTTGGTCGTGGGTTCAAGAGCTGGTTTGTTGGCATGGATGGGTTGTTGCTTCGCAGGCATGGATTGGTTGGGGAGTCTCAGTATTGTGTGGTTGGGGTTTGATGAATCTTGTTGTATTAAATTTCATTATTAATATAAATATTTTTTTCTAAGATTGAACATGTGTTAAAATATTCGGTTTAATAATTAAAGAAGATGTATTATATATAATAAATTAATTAATAAATATAATATGAAATTTTAATTAATTTTTATTCAAATGTAATTTATAAACATAATTATATATTGGTAATATTATTACCAACAGAAACATGTGTCATTAGAATCTGTTGAAAAACACTTTAACCAACATATATATTATTTGTTGGTATTATTATAATTATAATAGAATAATTTCATCTGTCGCAAAAACATTTAGCGATGGAGTTTTTACCAATAGTTTAGTGATAGGGACATATATGTTGGTAAAACTTTTTACCAACAAAAAATGTACTTTTACCAACAGATATTCCCCTATTTGAAAAAATGAAATATTTTGTAGTGTTTGGATAGAAGACCAATATTCTTCTGACCATAAGATTCATATTCTAAAAATTCATCTGAATAATCACCACCACTGGAACTCCAGGTGTCATTGGTTTTCAAGAATTTCTTAGCCTTAGATTTGTAGTACTTGTTTCTATTCGTTTAAAAATGATTTTCCTTTCTTTATTTTCTCTTAAGCATAGGAAAATCAGGTCTGATATGTCCAGCCCTTTTACATTAATAAAAGGTTAATTCCAAATATTTATTTTCCTTTCTATCTTTCTTCTTATATTTGTACTAAAAATATTTCTTTTCCATAATCTTTTTCATCCTTCGAGCTATATTGGCAAATTCATTCTCATACTGATCACTTTCACTTGATTCAGATATAACAACAGCTTTCTTAGCTTTAGATCTAGTTACCCTTTTTTTAGTCTTGGATTTTGATGTAGTAGTAAAAGCTACACTTCCATTTCCATTCTTATTTTTATTGAAATCAACATCTCTCTTAATTATTATTTCATGCAGAAGAAGATTTTCAAATAACTCATCAAGATTAATGTTTGATACTTTCCTATTTTTATCAATATCTGTCCTTTTAGATTCCCATTAATTGGGCATGATGTTAATTATCTTGTCCAGAAGAACTTCATCATCAAGACCTTTGTCTCTCATAGATTGAAGACAATTGACAATGGTCATAAATATTTTTTTTTTACTTTGAAAATAGGTTCTCCATAAGGAAATAAGAAATCATGATATTCAGCTCTTAACATATCTTTCATAGTTTCTATCACTTTAGAAGTTCCAAAATGTGTAACTTTAATTTTCTTCCAAATACAGTTGGAAGATTCACAAGAATATATTTTACTATATATATTTTTGGTCATAGAACACAACAAATTATTGTGTACCATGTAATTTAATTGATATTCTAGTTTTTCTTGGTTGGTGAAAGTTCTGACTTCCTTGTTTGGAATTTTGTAATCTTCAGTGAGCATGACAAAGTTGTTTAATCTAGTGTTAATGACAAAATTCTTCATCCTATCTCTCTAGTAATCATAATCACTACCATAAAATATTGGTGGTCTGGTAGGATTAAGGTTTTCTATAGAACCAACATTTATACCTTCCATTCTATAAAAATATCTTTCCACCAGACTTGTTAATAGTAAAAATTTATAAACAAAGATAAAAATATTTAATCAAAACTTGGGAAATAAAATTTAAGTAGGAAAATATAGAATAATAAAAACTTGATCATGAAAACTTATGTGTAAGTATAATTATTTCAGAGACCTTTCTATTATACCAATTTTATGATTGAAATAAAATATGTATATGCTTAATTACAAGAGGGGGGTGAATTTTATGTTTAAAAACTTTTACTTTTAACCTTAATGAAATATATGTTTAACAAAGTTAAACAAGGTAAATTCACAAACCCTCTTTGGTCCTTACATAAAGGGATAATTGAAAGGCCCCAGGTCCAATTATAAGAAACCTAAACTTAATCAAGTTAAACTTAAGAAAACTTAAGCATGTTTACCTTAGGGGATATTCTACCTTAAAGTGTATAGAATCTTATTTATTAGAGTAATTATAAGTACAATAAATTATAATAAAGTCTTATTTATTAGATTAATTATAAGTACAATAAATTATAATAAAGTTATACTTTCTTTATTTTACAAAATACAGCATAAATAAAACTTGTAACAATAATAAGTAAACAAGTAGAAAATATTTTAACCCTAAGAGAAGTGTATCCAACAACCTTGGATAAAGGTCTCATGATTTATACTTTCAAGAAATTTTGTCTTGCCCACACTATGGTAAGCCCTTAATAAGAATATCAGAGTCTATCCTGCTATCCCCACAAGCCCTCAAACTTTAAGGTAGTCGTCACCTTTGTCTTCCTATCCCTATAATTCCTTGAACATTAAGGTAGTTGAAACCTATGTCTTCTTATCCCTGTAAGTCCTTTTTTGTACACAACAACAATCGTAATTGCACAAAGCTAAACAAGATTTTCACAGTTGAACAAGATGTTCACAGATCACACAAATCATGAGAGTCTTTCTCTCTCTAGAAATCACTTCACAACATGAATCTCTAGGGTCATAGAATGATAATTATCATGTTCAAATGAGATCATATTTATAGGAAAAACTTCAATGGTCAACTCTCTCCTCCAATGATAATATTTCTCCTTGAATCTCGGAGGGACCTGTACACATGTCACTCAAACAATGGTTAGTTAGAAATAAATTATATGACATCATTTTATGTAGAAAAAACATGGGAAGAATTATCATTATTAAGAATCAATGATATATATGGAAAATAAAGTAGCTTAATCAAATATGAATAATCAGAATATAATAAATATATAATTAGGAGTTTAAATATATGAACATTAATTTTCTAGAAAAATGGATATTCAGAGTCTGAATTATGATGAATTTAGAGTCTAAAATCTAAGGAATTTGGAATTTGAATTCTGAAGAATTCAGAGTCTGAATTCTGAAGAATTCAGAGTCTGAATTCTGAGGAATTAGGAGTATGGATTTTGAATAATTTGGAGTCTGAATTCTAAGGAATTCGAAGTCTAGATTTTCAAAAATTCGGAGTCTAAATTTTGATGAATTCTGAGTCTTGTTCCAAGGAATTTGTATTCATAATTTTTAAGAATTTTTAGTTTGAATTTCAAAGAATTCAGAGTCTGAATTTCAGAGAATTCGGAGTCTGAATTTCAGAAAATTTGGACTCTGAATTTTAGAGAGTTCATAGTCTGGATTTTAAAAAATTTAGAGTCTAAATTTCAAAGAATTCAGAGTCTGGAAACAGAAATACCTTATATCCAAGGAACTTTATGACTCTAAGGTTTTAGATAAGGATCCTAATTTTTTACTTAATAAAAAATATACTTGGTTTTGAGAAGACATTGAATAAGACATTGAAAACCAAGGTAAGTATAAAACCTTTCTTAGAGAAAGAAAACTTTATTTAAGAAAATAATTCTTAGAGAAAGATAATTTTCCTTAAGAAAATGTGTTTTTAATTTTCAAAACATATAGTAATGAAAAAGTAATAAGGAAACCTTACTGACTCAATAGCAATAGTATATTATTATATCAAGTAATATGAACATGTGGAATTATGGATATCAAAATTTCCTATAAAATAGTTTATAAACTTTTTCATGGGAGGTTTTTGGATAGAAATAGAAAATATAGTTTGGAATCATTATCTAGAGAGAAAATTTAAAATGATATCTCTCACTAGGAAGGTGGAATGGGAATTGGTAGGGGATGGAGACTTTTAGGGGTTTTAGGGGAGGATGGAGGCACCATATATTCCCATAGGAATGGGATTTCCACAAAATAATTTTCCATCTAATTTTTTGTCCAATAAACTAGAAGATGAAAAATATTATAAGGATATTGAAATATGGTTCCTTGGTGGGGAAGAATGGTTGAATGGTATGAAGATAATAAGTTTAAAGGAGCATGATTAATTAAATTAAAATCTTTTTGTTTTCATTGTGGATATACTTTTACTCCCATGCATAGTTTCTTAGAAAAACACTTGCATCAATTAGTCTAGGAGGTAGAGGAAGAATTGGAAGGGAAGATAGATGATGAGCCTAAGAAGAAGGGCCTGAAACTGGAGGATTCATTTAGTGAGGATCTAGAAGGGCTGGTGTAATATAGGAGTATGGGAAATGGGTATTCAAATTCTTTGTTGTTTCATGATCACATTTCATGGGTGCCTATAGTTATTTTTTTTGATATTTGAGCTAGTAATAATTTCATATCTAATTCTCCCATTAATATGGAAAATGTCGACATTACTCTAACTACAAACTTTGGTGTCAAATTAGGGGATGGGAACAGGACAGTTTCACAAGACGTCTTCTGAAAAGTGGAGATTTGTTTTGATAATTTAGTAATCATAGTAGACAATATGTGTTTTATATAGGGAACTCAAATATAGTGTTGGGGATTAAATTTGTAAAAATATTCTTTTACATCATCAATAATTTTTTTCATCGGACTATGGAATTCTTGTAAAGATGGAAAGAGGTTCAACTGTAGGAAATCATGTACTAGACTCAGTTATCACCTGGAAAGCATCTATGGGAAAAAGAATGCGATACATATAGAGGGTTGGATCTGTAAAGCATATTTTTTAACACCATACAGAGGCAGTTGTCCAGAATATCATAAAATTTAGTGGCATATTGGGACATTATTAACCAAATTCTATAATCTTTTTTATTCTCCCAAAGGCTTGTCACATAGTCGGATGATAGATCAGCCTATAAATTTTGTATTAGGGGTACTGCCAATGAATATTATACCCTATAAACTAGCTCATTACCAGAAATATAAAGTATAAAGGAAGGTTATAAACATTATAGAAACTAGGATAATACTTTATAGTAATAGTACTTAGGTAATCCAAATAATACTAGTTAAAAAAATAGGGTATGTAATATGTGGGTTGATTTTAAGACTTTAAACATGTTTATCATTCCATATATATTTCCAATTCTGGTTATTAAAGAATTAATTGATGAGTTACATAGCTCTCATTCATTCATCAAAATCTATTTAAATTCTATATTCCACTAACTTTTCATGATATCCACGGATTTTTATAAGATAGCATTTAAGACTCATGAAGGACATTATGAATTTTTGGTTAGTTCATTCAGGATTATAAATGTTCCTTCCACATTTCAATCGACTATAAATAGAATATTTAAACTAGTGATTTGGAAATTCATATTGGTGTTCTTTGATGAAATCCTTTTCTATAATAGTTCTTGTAAAGATCATCTCTTACATTTAGAATTTTTTTTCCAGGTTCTCCAATCAAATCAGTTTAAGGGAAATAAGAATAATTGTTTCTTCACCTAAGTGATTGTAGAATATTTGGGCCACATAATTTATTAGGTTGGGGAATCTATGGATCCTAATAAAATTGAATGTGTTTTGAATTATCCTCTTATACATAATGTGAAAGGAATATGGGGATTTTTGGGACTTTCAGGATACTATAGGAACTTTATGGAAGGGTATGGTTTTATTGTGAACCCAATGATTGGATTGACCAAAAAACTAGTTTTATGTGGAATGAGGAAGATAAGAAGAAATTTCATCATTTTAAAAAAATTATTATATTGGCTCCATTGTGGTCTCCTCTCAACTTTCAATGACCATTTTTCATAGAATTTGATTCATCAAGAAAGGGCATTAAGGATATTTTATTATAGGAGTGGAATATGGGATTTTTTGAAAATATTTAGATGAGGAAAATATTTCAAATTCAGTATATGAGAAAGGGATAATATCCCTAGTATTGAATATAAATCACTGGTGTCAATTCCTATTGGAAAAGAAATATGCGGTGTATATAGACCAAAAATCCCTTCATCGCCGACTAAAATAGTGAATTTTATCTGTCAACTAACAATGTTGGAAACAAAAATTTCTTGGTTTATATTTTTAAGTAATCTATAAACCTAGGAAGATGAATCAAGATGAATATTCCTTGTACAGAGTTATCTAAGGTGAAGATACTACTACTACTGAAGTTTCCTTTCTCTATTTTACCATTTTCAGGTTGTTTTGGATTGAGATAGTAGTTTTATGGGTAGACTTATAGCAGGAACCTAAGTTATAGTCTCTTATATATGACTTGTCACAACACCCCAATTCACCAACTGGTTATTACTTACAAGATAGACTATTTTCTTATAAAGGGATAATGGTTATGTTTAGAAATTTAGTAATCATTCTGAAATTATTTTACTATTATCATTCTATATAGGTATTAAAATCATTTGGAGACTAGGTTGTTTTGGAGGTGAATGTTGAAGTGTATCCTTCAGTACGTTCAAGATTGTATTATCTTTTAGTAACATAGGTACCAAGAAATGTCTCCAACTGGTTTATTACATCCTTTGCCTCTTCCAGAATTAATTTGGGAATAAATATCCATGGATTTCATTTATATCTGGCCTAATTAACAATAATTTTATATAATCATGGTGGTTGTGGATAGTTTATCAATGTACACACACTTTTTGTTTTGTTGATAACCATAAACATCCAAATTAGTGGTTGAAATCTTTTTTAAGGAGATCATTCACTTTCATGGAATACCATGTTCGATTTTTAGTGTTATAGACAACTTATTTTTTAGTAACTTTTGGACGTAACTCTTTTGTTTGGATGGACTCTCACTTTGAATGATTTCTTCCTATCATCCACAGATGGATAGAAAATATGAGATTGTCAATAAGTGTTTAGAGACATATTTGAGGTGTTTTTCCTTTGAACACCCACTTTCATGGTATAAGTGGATTCCTTGGGCAGAATATTCATACAATACATATACACATTAATCTAATAAGCTTACACCATTTGAAATTGTTTATGGTTGGAATCCACCCACCATTTTATGTTTTGTGCAATGGGAACCACAAGTGGACTCTGTCACCCAAACCTTGGTGGTGTGGGTGAAATGTTAGTTTAGCTTCAATGAAACTTATTTTGATATTAGAAATTAATGTATAATTATTCTAATAGGAATCGGTGAGATAAATTTTTTGAGGGTGGGTAGTTTTTTTCATTAAACTTCTCCCCAACGTGAATACTTCCAAATCAAGAAAGTTGTGTCCCAAGATGGATCTGTAGTATTATAGTCCATTTCAGATCCTTTATCGGCTAGTTGATACAACATATAAGTTGTTGTTATCAAAATCATCATGGTAGAATCTAGTTTTTCATGTTTCACATTTGAAATGCGCCATTGGGGATTTTTCAGACAAACTAAGCTCCTAGAATTATGGGACTCTGGTTCGAAACCTATTATTTTTCCTATCAAATTATTAGATATGTGGGATATTCTTGGGAATTTCCAAGGTTACTAGCTTATAAAAGAAATATAATTGGGAACATACTGAATCTTTTACTCTCCACTTTCCTATTTGTCGCCTTTAGGATAAGGTGTTTATTGAGGAGGGGTAATTTTTAGTAATAATCCTGGTCTTAGTTGTGTTAGTACTGTAGTAAAATTCACCCTATTATTCAAACCAACCAAAGAAGGAAAGCTGGTGGATGATGTATCTTAAGTAATGAAGATTCCTTTATTAGAAGTCCCTATAAATAGCATAATAAGGAGTGTCGAGGGGGTATGGTGATATTTCTATGGAAAGTGGACCATCTAGAAGCAGTACAATGGAGAGGTGGACACTCTCTAGAGGACCTACTCAAGTCTGGAAGAGAAAATAAGGTGCCCACTCACCACTCTAGTATCTGAGATATATCTCGTAGACTCTTTTCCTCTCTTCTGATTTTAATATAGAACTATGCACACAACACCATTTAATAGAAAGTGTAAACACAATATAGGAAATATGATTGAAAGAATACATTGAATTATTTAGTTTAGTCATTAGAATATTTTTAATAAAACACAGTAAATTTACCTTGTATAGATAATACACTTATGGAATTTTTAAACATAATAGATTTTGGCTGTGAAAAATATATTTCAGTTTTACTAGGTAAACATATATAGGAAATTTTCTAAGTGAACACATAGTAAACTAAATTTACTACGTAATATTACTAAACGTACATAATAAATTAATTAATTGTACATAATAAATATACTTTTTTTGTAGAGACCCAAGCTTGACATACATGGATGTTACATTAATTTTGTGGAATACTTAATACATAACAAAAACAAACACCCGAGGACTGTAATAGTTTAGTGTCTTTGGAAACTCGTAACATAATATTCTAATCATGGTGAAAGATCTTCAACATAACCCACAAAGATCTTCCACTTTTGTTTTCTTACCTAAAACCTTTCTTTATATCCTGGGGAAAAGAAAACATAAAAAGGGTGAGCTCAAATTCTCAGTAAGGGTAAACATGGAGAATATAAAACAATCCATAAACATTTAAACGTAAAAACATGAACATAAAATCTAAACATCAAAAATCTTGAGTAATGACATAAAACATGGTAGTACATAAGGCATAGAACATAAAGGAACATTCATCATGATAAAGTGGCATGGGGATAAAAAAATGTAATTGTGTAAAACCATTAATCACATGATATTATTTCTATAGTAGCCAAGGCATTGCTACCAAGACCATCATAGTGGACAAAGTCCATTACTGAACTGGGTTTACTTGTCGTTCCAGCCCTGTATTACTAGACCGGATTTACTTTTCGTTCCATCCATATCTCTCTCATGAGATATAAATATTTACCCAATGCATTCGTGGGAGATATAGGTCCCACCCGTCTCATAATGAAACCATTCTTATGTATGCCACAAATCATAAATCATACATCACATCATAACCCATGTAATAAAAATGGGATTCTTAAACATCATATCATCATAACATAATCCATATAAGATAAAAGGACTTCATAAAAATAATTCCATAATAACATAATAAAATCAATGTAATAATAAGTATAGAAACAGAAACCTATATTATCTTAGATAGAAAATAGTTTTGATAAAACACTTGAAATGAATTCTTGAGGAAAAAATGCTTTCTTTTTCAAAATCATTTTCTTTTCACAAAATTCCATTTAATTTTAAAAGAAAAGGATTTTGTTGAAAATAATCATGAAATCATGTATAGTAATCTTCATTAATATAAGGAGTCATGAAATAGTAAAAATCCGTTCATGCCATATAAGTTAAAAAAACATTCACCTCGTACGTTTGCCGGAAAAGTCAAAAATATACCTCGTATGGTAAAAAAAAGAAAGATTCCTTCCATAAATTGTGGTAAAAGTAATAAAAGGATAAAAATGAATTTAAACACAAATGTAATAATAGTAAAAAATTTATGAAAAAAAATTTGAGAAAACATGGACATGGATGATAAACATAACCCCAGTAAATACTTACGAATAAACAATCTCGGATAAGAATGAGATTGGAATAATTATCCCTTACCTTAGGTCCAATTTATTCCATACGTGTACGAAACTCATGTATAGTGGGTTGAAAAATATTATTAAATTGTAAAATAACCATAATAATATTTATGATATCATATATGATTCACTTATGATTTTATATTACCCGTTCTTTTGTCAATTCCATGTTAAAGCCGCATTTTGGGTAAAATAGTTTCATTTATCATACATGTTTGGACTTGTTGTTCTTGATATTATTACTTATATACTGATTTACTTAATTCTAGAAAGTAAAACATGATTTATATATAATATATATTCATCATATAAATATATATGATAGATCGATAAATGGAATGAAATACACCATTCATGGAGATGGTAGACTGTACGTACGCATGAACGCTGTTTTCATTTCCTTGTTGAATTGAATGGAATTAAGTAAATGAAACATATATGTAAATAAATACAGTATCAATATTATGTCATATCTTTCATGATTATTTACTATATATACTTTATAATCATTCTTTAATGGTTAACATGGAGAATGAATCTCATCACGTCGTGGAGACGGTAATCCGTACGTATGCACAAGGGACGATATCATTCCCATAATTGTTGAATGTTATTGGATTGGATTATATAATATCTAAGAACTAGTATCATGTTATAATAATCATATATAGTTATTATTTCCACCATTATACCCATCCAATTAAGGTGGTAGTGGAAAAACAGTTTACACCACGGCATGGAGACGGTATTCCGTACATATGCACGCGCGGTGATTTAATTTTCCATAGGATGGATAGAAGGTGAAATAGGGTTATTTCATATTTATAATAACATATCAGTATATAAGTGATACTGATGCTATTACTTTGAAAAAAATAAATAAGTGTATGTAGAAGAATAAAAAAATTGAAAGAATCGGTAAAGGATATTACCTCTTCTTCAACGTGCCTCTTCTTAACCTCCTCTTAGGGCACTAATGTTGGTCTTTAAAGAATACCATGACCTCTAGTAGGTTTCTATGAAAGTTTAAAAGATAATTGTACATGTTTTGGCCGATCTTGAAGGCTCAAAATGTTGTAAATAAGAGAGGGAGGAGGTTCCCTTTTATAAGAGAGGAGAGGGCCACTTTTGGAAACCTCTAAAATATTAATTTATAATAAACTCAAACCCTATTTAAAAACCTCCAAAAATGACTCAATTAAAATATGATATGATATAGGGTTGTAATATCATCAAATAATAAAATTTATACATGTTTTAAGTTTATTTTAAACCTTATCATTTTTATTTATCCTTATTTAATCTATTTAATTTTATTTGTGGTAATAATATTCTAAATTTTAAATTGTAATAAATACATAATTATATGTTGTAAATTTTCCATAATTTGATATTTTATAACCTTTTATACCATATAATTTTAAATTTTAAATTTTTAAATATTTTTGTGATTTTTAAATAATTTAATAATATGTTATTTTTATAAAATACCAATAGTGTAAATTTTGACACTATTCATTTATTTGAATTTAAATAAAATAAAAACAGATAATATATTCGAAAAAAATATTTAATAGGTTTATAACAAGTCATATTAATCTATAAAATTCTTGGAGAATATTAATTAGTTCATATAATATTTATGTTAATATTTTTAAAACCATTTATTTGATATTTCTCTTAATAAAATAATTACTACAACATTTTTGTATAACTATTTAATATACTTATTTGTTGCATAAAAATTAAAAATAAAATACTATGATGAATATAAATATAATATATTTCATAATAATACTTTTATTAGAATATATATTCTAAAACACCCAACTTTTAAAATGTTATGTTTATTAAATTATGAAGGTGACAACTTTGACATCATTTAAAATAAAATAATATAAGTGTCATAATCCCTTTTATAAGGCTCCAAATAGTCCAAAATTATACCTTTGGATTCTTATGGTTTATATGTACCTGACCAATAAGTTTTTTTCAGGTTTTTGGGTCTCTATGGGTATTATTAGTTTAATAAAAACTATATTATTGATTTTTCACTAAATAAATAATTTCTGCATCATTAATGTATAAGTTATTAAGGTAATTATATATTTCTTAAAATTTATGAATAAATTACCATGATAAATAAAACCATTCTAGATTTCAAATTAGTACGTATAAATTAATTTATATTCTGTATAATCTTATATTAAAAATAATTTAATCATTAAAGTTTGAGTGAGACATATTTCACTTTCATTTAAATAAAATAAATTAAAGTTCTTAATCATATACAAGTGGGTTATAATAGATATCATTTAAATCAAAGTATATTTTAGGATGCAATATAATCATCCAATTATATTAAGACAAGTGTTAGGGTAATTTTATAATATTATTTTTACCCTTAATTACCTAATTTACCTTTAAATGTGGTAAATAAAATTTACCATAATTACTATTCATAATGCCCAAAAATAAAAATTATCCTATTAACATAATTTGTATATAATGATTCAAAATATGGAATCCATTTTTTCAAATTCAAAACACAGAAGTTATAGTAATTAATTTAAAATTAATCTTGTTGTCGAAAAAAACGGGTTTTTATTTAAAACATTGCAAAAGATTGAAATGTTTTTACCTATGAATTTAATGTAAAATTAATGATAATTAAATACATCATATTAAATGGTAAAAATATATTCTATTTATACATTAAAACCATTCAATATTATAATTTAACCATATAAATTATCTTGATGAAGAAAGTTGTTTTTAATTAAAATTTAGAGTATTTTTACTATTCATCAAAATATGAACGTTATCATAAAAATATCAAAACTTTATCCAATGTAAATTTTTATGTCATGATTCACAAGAAGAAGTTTATTTTGTTAAATTAAACTTATAAACTTGTTAAAAATTAGATTTAAAGTATGTGCACCATCAAAAGGCGGCAAAACTGCATTTTTTGAAAAATACTTATTTTACCCGAAAAATTTATTTTGTTCTCATACCATGATCTAGAAAATGTGTAAGATGAATGATAATGTTATAAAATTAAAAATGTAGTTAATACTATTCATAATAGCTAGTTCATAATAATATTATAACAATATATCGTTGTTTAGTGAAACTCGTTATTGTGTACAACACACGCTATTAAGGAAGGTCGCTCTTGCATGCAACACAAGCCAAAAGTATTGTTTGAATATAATACAAGCTAATATGGTCTTGTGTATAGCGCAAGGTAATATTGGTGTAGCGTAAAACACAATACATCAAATTAAAAAGAATATTTCTCATAAAATCATGGGGTGTTACATTTTTACATAGTAAATTTATGTAATTTTTAAACATAGTGGATTAATGTTGTGAAAAATTGACTTGTATCACAGTTTTATTAATTAATTTTTACATATTAAATTTACTTTGTAAAATTAGATGATAAAAAACACCATATTATATTTTAAAGAAATTGAAATAATTCTAAGTAATTTTATATAGTAAATTTATTGATTAAACTTATATAATAACTTTATTAAGTAATAGAAAATTTTCTAAGTAAATACATAGTAAACTAAATAGTAAATTTACTTTGTATAAATAATAAATTTATGGAATTTTTAAATTCATTATATTAAAGTTATGATCAATTGAGATATATTATAGTTTTAATTTATATAAAAAACCTAAACTTACTAAGTAGGATTTCTAAGTTTACATAGTAAAATTACTAAGTGATCTTGCATAGTAAATTCACTTTGTATGTATAGTTAATTTATGGAATTTTTAAAAATAATCAATTAAATTTGTGACAATTTGACTTGTTTTAAAGTTTTACAAATTATTTTTTACATAGTGAATTTACATTTTATGTAAAATTAGATGATAAAAAACACCAGATTGGTTATGCTACAAATTGACTCAATTCTAAGTAAACTTAATTAGTAAATATAAAGTTATGACAAATTGATATAGTTTTATTAAGTAGTTTTTAAATAAAAATTTTACTTTGTATTTAAAATTAGTTGATGATTTTTTATGCATTCATTTGACTCAATTCTATGTAAATGTCTTAGTAAATATGCATAGTAAATTTACTAAGTAAACCTGTATAAGAAAATTACTAAGTAAACAGATAAACTTACTAACTAATATTGGTAAGATTCTATAGAAAAATTATTGATTAAATGTACATAGTAAATTATCTTTTTTTACATAGTAAATTTATAGTATTTTTAAACATAGTTGATTAAAGATTTAGAAAAATTGACTTTTATGTTAGTTTTATTAAGTAATTTTTATATATTAAATTTACTTTGTAAAATTAGATATTAAAAAAACTAGTTTGGAGATGTAGACAATTGAATCAATTATAAGTTATTTTACATAGTAAATTTACTAACTAAACTTACATATTTAATTTAATAAGTAATATAAAAAATCTAAGTGAATACATAGTAAATTTACTTTGTATGAATAAAAAATCTATGGAATTTTTAAACACAATAGATTAAAGTTGTGACCAATTGAGATATATTATATTTTTACTTTATATAAAAAACTAAACTTACTATGTAAGTTTTCTAAGTTTTCATAGTAAATCTACTAAGTGAACTTATATGGTAAATTCACTTTGGATACATAGTAAATTTATGGCATTTTTAAACACAACATATTAAAGTTATGAAAAATTGACATATGTTGTAGTTTTATTAAGTAGTATTTGAATACTAAATTTACTTTTAATTTAAAATTAGTTTTTGATTTTATAAGAAAACATTTTAATTTATTCTTAGTAATCTTATTAGTACATATATATAATAAATTTACTAAATAAACTTATATACTAAATTTACTAAGTAAAATTACATAGTAAAATTGCTAAGAAAACACATAGAGCTTCTAAGCAGGATGATTAAGTATATATAGTTAACTTACTAAGTATATTTACTGTGTATAAATAGTAAATTTATGGAATTTTTATGCACAAAAAGTTGTGAAAAAATTGACATGTATGGAATTTTTAATAAGTAGTTTTTACATGGTAAATTTAATTTCTAAACATGTTATTCTTACTTGGTAATCATACTAAGTAACCTACATAGTAATCTAGATAGTTAAATTTATTAATTAAATCCAAAAGTATTAAACACAGAAAAATTTATATAGTGGGTTTTTATTTACTTTTTACATTTAGTAATTCATTGAATGCGTGGTTCTTATATCAGGTCAAGAGGGAGATGATGTTTACAGACTCCAAATAATTTTTTTTGTTGGCCTATTCCATATGTTTGATAAGTTTTCACCCTTCTTGATAAAGAATCATAGGGGGCTATGAAAAAGACACCTATTTTGAAACTGTTCAAGGAATTTTTACATAAATTAGTGTTATTTAATTCATGTAAGAAAATAGAATTTGTTGTTCCTTATATAATCAGTAGATACAATGAAGTTACTAGGTCCTTCAATAATGGTGACCAATAATTTCACATAACAAATGATGATGTTAAAATAATTTATGGGATCCATGATGGAGAAAATAGGTTTACTAGTTAAAGCATACAATAGTCTACAATTATTGACTTCCTACATCAAATATTCCCAGATCATCTTAGGTATCTAACCAAAAAATACATAAGATTATCCTTAATACATGATTTCATGATGATGTTTTTAATGATATTGAAGACATGATGAAGTGGATTTGTCTTTATTCTTTTTCACTACTTTTCTTTCCAACTAGTGAAACATACATTTTATGGGGATATATACCATTCATTGAGCAGATTCATTTCATGAGAGATTATAATTGGTACTTGGTGATTTTGTAATAACTTATGGGTTCTATCCATAGATAATAATGGTTCCCTTTGAAAGTTTCTAGTTCTATAATCACATTACTGGAAAAATGAGTGTATAATTTAGATATTATAAAATTATATGATTTTGTTATTTTATTTATCATTTTTGTTTGAAATTGTAATTTTGGTTTTGTGAGGTGTCAGGAATTATTCTTCCTAATGTAGTAATAAAGATACCAACATTTGTTTAGTGTAAGTTTGATAATAATTATAGATTACTAATTCCCACAATTACTTTTGTCTGGAAGAGGGAGTACAACAACTAGTTTTAGCATGGGTGCATTTATCAATGGAAAAACATCACAACCAATGTAGAATATTAATTTTGAGTGCATATATAAAGAATAAATCACCCATAAATAAATAAAAATTTATGGAAGAATGATCCATTTATAAGGAATATGTGAAGGGAAAATGATTACTGATACACCAACAACCATGTTTACAGTTATGAAACTAGAATAAGAAATAAACTCGGGTTATCAAAAATGAAGGGGATAGAGTATAGAATCACTTAATAAGATAATGTAATATCTCTTTTTAAATGGTATTGACTTTCAGTGAAGGAGTAAATTTAGAAGTAAATGGAGCAGCTGAAATTAAAATAGAATAATGTGAAGGATTTAGAGAAACTTTTGTAAGGGCATGTTTCTACCCAGGATAATGTTCATGGCATGTGTACACAACCCAAAATTAAGTGGATAAGGTGAATAATGAGGAAGTATATATATGTTAAAATTTATGTTTATAATCCAAGAAGTAAAGAATAAAAGAAACAATCTATTAAGAGTGAAGAAGAAATAAAAAATACAAAAAAAGAGATCCAGAATTGTATTGCAAAATTGTGGATTGGTAAAAAAAATAATGACATTCACGGTGTACATCTCAACGGTATACAATAAATTTTGAAAAAAAATATGTCATCAAGAAATTTAAGTCCTTTTTTATTTATTTTGGCATAGTTTTCCCAATATTGAATTTTATTCTTTATAATGAATACAGGTAATTGATTGTTTTTGCAAAATCATCTATGTTAATTTTTTACCATTCCAGCTATTGGAATGGTCATGAATATATGTCTTCCTTTTCCAAGTACTGCCATTTTAAGTTTAAGGTTGTGACATAATATAGTTCATTAAAGATTTTTAATTTTTTAAAAATATTCATTTTATATTTATAGGAAATTATTTGAAGTGGAATGGATGTGGGGATAGATCGGTTCCTACAACATCCATTATATAAATAAATTTCATAATATTTTTTTTAATTAATTGTAATAATATTCATTGAATTTTCCTAGTGTTGGGCACTATGGAGTTAGAATAGAAGTATTATAATTATATAAAACCAAGGGGGAATAGCAGCAATGATGCCTACATGGTTGTGGCTCTTGAAGTGGTAGGACATTTAATTTTAATTGATTTTTTAATTTTTATAAACATTATAAAGCAATTAGTAGAAATACTTGGATGAATAGAATATTTCAATTCCCTAGATGATGGGGCTATAAGTTCAAGAATTTCCATAACAACAATTGGGATTTTACAAACACTTCTATCATAAATAACTAATTTATTTTAAAGTCATATAAAATAAATTAAGTGATTTATTAATACAGTTTATACTATGGTATCATTGTATTTTATGTTATTTATATATGGTGAGTGATTATCCCATCCTATCTATATATTCTCTATTTCAAGTGAATTAATTTTAGAATAAATATGGGGACCATTCTTGGTTTGAAGATAAATATATCAGAGATAGGTGTATTGTGGTTGCTTCTAGAGTGGATTGATTGTATTTTTTCTATGGGTTCTTTTGGTATAATTCCGAGATGATAGATTTTTTGAAATAAATTTAGTTTAGAATAAAATTCTTGTTATGTAGTATTTCTGTAATTGTGGTCTAACCTCGTCTTTATAATAATTAGTTATCCAACTAGAAGTAATTTTTTATCATATTTAATGATAAATGGAGGAACCAAATGCATCATTGAACGCTAATGATGGAATTATAGGAATATAGATTCTGTAAGTTGAAATGGGTGTAAAAGAAAACACTTGTTATGTTATATTTGTGCAGCTATAGTTGAACCTCTTTATAAAAATTATTTTTTCAACAGAAAGTGATTTTTTGGATTGTTTAATGAAAAATGCAGCAGTAGATTTTGTTCAACCACATCAAAAATCATTTGTAATTAATTGAAAGGTGATACATTCAAATTTAAACTCAATTAATTGTTAAATGAAGACAAATTTAGTAGAAAATTTCATAAAATAGAATCTCAATTTCTCATTAAAAAATAAAAAACACACAAAAGATAGTAGAATATCATAAAATTAAAAAGATAAATTTCAATAAATTTTATTCCATTGTATCATTATAATGGATTTAATTAAATTGACATACAAAAAAATCATTCACTTTATCCATAAATGATGACCAGTCTCTCTATAAAAACCCACCTAGGAGAAAAACATATACCAACCTGGTGTATCATTAAATTGATTGAATCACAATGCTCAACATGAAAAAAACATTCATCAAACCAAAAAATTAATTATTGTAGCATTTGAACACTTTACATCAACTCTTTTATATCAAATGTGTAAATCCAATTATAGAATCCCTTTACCTACCCCAGCAGGTTTCTCATTATGTGATTGATAAACATTCTGGTTTTCTTATCTTACTAGTGTTATTAGATAGTTATTCCAAATGATTTTAGATAGATAATATGTGTATTTATTTTAGTTTTAATCATCAATCATAATCCATTACCTCAATTGAGCTATGGAAAATATTTTTATTCATTAAAGTACTGTTAAAGTTAGGGTTTTTTTATTAGATGTTTGATGAAAAGATATTATGCTATAAATAAAAACCAACAAACATAAAAAAACATGGATCTCTCAAAATGAACTGTTGTTAAATGATTATTATTATTTTATATATAGATTAGATGAATTTGTTTTGGTTATAGTAAAAACTAAAAATCTTCTACCCTAGTTGAGCTCTGTAGATTATTTAAGATTATATTGATTCTATTGAAACTTTTAATTTATAATTGGAATTTTGGCATTGAAATATTATGTGAAAACTGAAAAGGAACATACATCAACAAAAAACATCAATATATCAAAATAAATATTGTTAATAATCACATTAATATTCTTATTTTAGATAGATATTAGATATATTTTTGAAAAATTATATTCATAAATAAAAACTTATTATCATTATTGAGTTGTGGAACTTATATTTTGGAATTAAATTCTAGTTGTATCTCAATTTTCTATTTTACTATTTCAAGTCTAATGCTGAAATATTCCATGAAAATTGAAAAATCACAAAAATAACAAAAAACATTAATACATAAAAATTAGTATTGGTAAATGTTAAATACATAAATAAATGATTTTACAAATAACTCCCTTTTATTAATGGGTTTCATTGAACATTGATCTTGTTAAAAAATACATGATGTTTGCATGTAATATTATATATCAAATATTACAATTATATTTTCCTAAATGGATATTTTGATAAAACCTTTAATGGATTGTAACATTTTCATTTTAGTAGAAGTAAATGTTAATATAATATTTTACTATTTCATTTTTTTGTGGAATCTCCAAAGATATTTTTAGATGATTGCTACCTTTTTAAAAAAAATTAAAATGAAGTACCTTTTAATTTTGAACTATCAAAGTTATTGATAACAACTGTATTGTTCCCCTTCTGAATAATCTCTAACTCTATATAAAATGTCTTTAAGTTTTATATTGTTATTTCTAGACCTACTTCAATGCCACAATATTGTAGAAGAAGTTTTATAGATGTTATGGTAAGCCCATTAAAGAGTTCAGAATGAATTTCACAATTATTAGTAAAACTTTTATGAACATTACCTTAATTAAATGATGGAATACACACATTTAATTTCCATATTCTCAAAATGTATACCTCAATTTATATCTCACATTAATATGATCTAACACCTTCAAAATATGAAAACACAGTAAACCTATGTTTTTGAACTTATGGAAGGTACAAATAATTGTAGAATTTAAGTTGGAAAACACAACATGGAATTCATTCTTGCACACTCGCATTACTTTGAAATAATGTAGGGTAATATAAATTTTTGTAATATAATTAATAGTTCTGAAACACCCAATATCTAGAACCTCAAATGAAGAATAAGGTTACTGAAAAGTCTAAAACAACTCAATGTCGTGGATCAATGTATCTAGAATTGAGAAGCCACACACTATAAGAAACTCAAAAAACACTTAAAATAGACATCAAAAAAGGAAAAATAAATAAATATAATTAAATAAAATAATGAATGAACATGATAATTATACATGGTTCAAGATAAGCTCTAATCCATGAGTAATAAAAAAATCACTAGAAGAGTAAATGAGAGATTACACCTGAAAAACCAACTCTAAAGCACAAGCTATTAAAATAATTGGATTTTACTAATAAAACATTAATTCATACAAATTACCCCACCACCATCTTATAGGAAATTTTAGTAACTAACTTTTGATAATATCAATTCCACTACCAACCAATATTTACAAACAATCAACCATATATCATCATTTACTGGTTGAATTCCACCACCTCAATTAGACCTTCTGATGAATAGTGTATACTTCCAAAAGATCAATGATTTTACTCATAACTATCCTTATGGAGACCCTTTCATATGATTAGTAAGACAATTATATATCTACATTATAGATTTTATGAAATTCCTTTGCATATTTTTACTTTTTTATTAATGCCAACTTCTGGAACACATCCTTCAGCTTTGGCACATACATCATCTGGATTTACAATCACTGCAACTACTAGTTCCAGACTTATGGTTCAACAAATGCCTTGTATACAATGCTATTATGAATTTTTGAAAGTTACTAATTTACATTAACTTTATTACTTAGCCATAAAATGGATTCACACATCATGCCTAAAAATCTCTCACTTGAGAATCATTTCCAGGCTTCATTACCATGTACTTTGGGTCACAAGTAAAATGTTCCATAACCCTTTTATTCAGTTCCCTTATTCCAATATATCAAATATTTTGACATCTTATGACCTAAATATTATCCAAGCCCCACTAAAGCACAACATTTCTCCATAATTTCCTAATCTACAACTTTATTCAGTATATTAGTTGGATTAGGATTCCCTTTAACCTTTTATAGTTTCAACACCCCATTATCCATAAGATTTCAGATGAACTGGTATTTTAGTTGAATGTGATTCCTCTAAGAGTGAAATTTTAGGTTCATGGATAATTAAATTTCTCTTTTTCTATCTTAGTATAGCATTTTTATCTCTTTCCTCCTTTTGATCTTCCCTAATCGGTTATTTAACCACACCAAATCTTTTTAACATCCATAATTTTTACACACTCAGATTATGAGGTTGATGGAAAAACTATAGTGCCACTAAAATTAAACACAAAACCAATGGAACTCTTTTGATAATTTGTATCTCCCCAAAAATCAACATCCAAAAATACTTGTAAAGGATCTTCTGATCCAAAATAAAGTTCAAGATCCAATGAACCATTTAGATACCAAAAGACCCACTTTATAACTTCCTAGTGTTATTTTCTTGAATTTAATATAAACCTGTTAATCACACCTACCTCTTGAGTGATATTTGACCAAGTTTAAACCATGGAATACATCAAACTTCCTAAATGTAAAGTCCCAACCTGGGTTCCACTTACTGGTGCCCCGAGCTGATTGGTTACATGACCTCAAGCAAGCCTCCCAGTATGCTAGAGGTTGCCGACTAATAGAGAGAGTATAATGATATATATGGGGAGGTTGTACCCTTTTATCAAATTAATCCCTAACATATAAAATAGTAAATAAGAAAAACAGTAATAATAATGAACATGAATTTCAAAACCAATTCTGAAAAACTAGGTACATGCCCACAACCAACAGTAAAATTCTATGTCATCTCATACAGTGTTAAGTGTCATAAAAACCCAAAAATAATGAAAAGTTGAAGAATATCCAAAGTGGTTCCCGACATCGAGTTTGGTTCCCTCATCCATGCACATCCCAAGCCCAAATCAACCATCTATCATGGGCCATTTCTCTTTTCCTAGCATGTAACCATGTAGTCTGCTCAGGTACCTAATGGATGACCACGAAAGGTGTGAGTATAAATTAGTAGGCCACCACCAATAGTTTCTAAAAAATATCCAGTCTAATACAATGTATGCAGAGGTATAAAAGATAATAAAACAATAAACTAAAACAGATTTCATTATTCATCATTTATTAAGTCAAATACTTTCATTCCATCTTCCATATTTTACCCACTTATCAAAAAAACCTCTCCGACCAATTCTTGTCATCTAATCCATGTGCCAAAGGGGTCACAAGATGGAAAACATGGAGTCTCAGTCCATGAATACATTTTGGATTTAGAACACCAAGTCCAACCATCCCAACCTTTAGTTCATAGGTTAGAAAACATGAAGCATCAGTTCATAAATCTGGCCCGGATTCAGAACGCCATATCCGACCATCCCAACCATGATATGTAATTCCATGCCCATACCATTAGGTTCAGGATCATCAGCCCATTCTCCAAATACCTAATGTGCACAGGGGTTCCCAATCATTACTCAGGCCCACCCATGATAGTAGAGCATCATTCCAATATCCCACTACCATATATCACAATCGCATAGTTTTATCATTATTAACCATTAATCACATTTCCAAGATTGTTTACAACCATCATGTTCTAAATTTTCTAAACAAACCCATTTTAACATTTAACACATTACAACCATTTATTCCCCTTTTCCAATCCATTTACCCATGATGCCAATCCCCATTAACAAATTATCATGACCATTCATTTATCCATCATAAATTACTTAACTCTTCAAGTTAATCCAAACATCCCATTTTTTCATGATACTAAGTTAATGAAATTTACCATTCGTTTAAAATCATAAACCCCACAATTCATCATTCAACATACCAATCATTCATGTTCAAGGTAGTGGTCCACCACATGGGTGTCCATAGGCCCAGTCAACTCAACCTCATCAGATCCCATGGGAATCATGAGGGTTTAAATCCATCAACCAATTAACCCAATCACCTTTTCCTACCAAGAAAAGAAAATGTAAAGCAAGAATATACTATCACACCATAACATACACATTTCAATAGTTCATTAATACTATGGTATATAACTTGTAGGCCACCTACCTTAAGGTTTTTTATGAATGCTCGCTTAACCTCAAACTTTGATTCCAACTCAAACACCCTTTCAATCCCTAACCTAGAAATATTACAAAAAATATAGATTTAGGGATTTGGGAGAAGGAAAACAAATACACAATCCCCTAACTATAAAATAGAAGGAAGATGATTGTTATACTCACTCTAAGATTTTATTCACACTTAATGACACTTCAAACGGCTTGAAAATGTGTGAGATCGGTCCTTGGGAAGTTTAGTAGGGTTTGGTTCATCACTAAGGATGTTGTAGGAAGAATAGGGAATAAATTTGGGTTATAACCATTAAATCTTGAGGGGGGTATTGTAAATTTATACTTTTAATGGGGTGCATACTTTGGCCATGCGGTTTTCAAAACCAGTCACCAACCGTGTTCCACCCTCTTTCTAAGGGGTATAGGGTTGCACGGTCTCCTGGGAATATCGTACGGTTTGATAGATCATGTGGTAGCCATGCAGGATGGATTTTTCCAATGCCCACATGATTTGGTCCCCCATTTTTCATATTTTTACAACCTGTTTGTCATCCCTCTTCAAGGTTCATAGTTATGGGGCACGATTAGCACTAACTGTGTGCCAACCATGAAACCTACACTGGATGGCCTCTTTTCCTCCTCCACCACATCCCAAATCCCCAGGACACCATTGAATATCCTCAAATTCTCAAGAAACATTTCATTAACCATTTTAATAGGAGTTAAAAAAATAAACAAAAATGTACCTCAATAGAAGTTTAGGATCTTATAACCTCCCCACCTTATAATGTCTTATCCCCTAGACACACTCCCAAGTGTTACTGAGTCTCCAATGTAAAAAATATCAGGCCACTGGGCCCACATATTGGTCTCTATCTCCCAAGTTTCCTCCTGAATGTTATCATATTTCCACAACACTTGAACTAATGGCACAACCTTACCTAAAAAATCTTTATCACTATGATCTGTAATACGAACTAGATGCTCATCAAATGACGCATTAGCCTCAAGCTCAAAAATATCAACAGTGATCACATAAAAAGGGTTAGGGTGATACTACTGAATTTTTGACACATGGAAAACATTACGCATGCCACTATACCACATTAGAAGAGCCAATCGACATGGCACCTGTCAAATCCTCTCCACAACCTCAAACATCCCCACATACCTAGGTGCCAACTTACCTTATTTCCAAATCCAACGATGAACCAACCTCGTCGACACCCAAAGGAACACAAGATCACCCATCATAAACATAAGGGGCTTATGATGTTTATTAGTATACGACTTATACCTACTCTGATCTATAGCCATACATTTCTAAATCAAATGAACCTTCTCTGGTGTCTCCTACACGAGAATCAACCCCAAAAACTCTAACTCCCCTGCCTCTATACAAAATAAATGAGACCTACACAACCTACCATAGAGAACCTTATATAGTTCCATTTTAATAGTTTTGTGATAACTATTTTATACGAGAAATCCATGAGTGCTAAGTGCTTCTCCCAAGATCCACCAAAGTCTAGGACACATGCCTTCAATATTTCCTCCAGGACCTGAATAGTATGCTCCGACTTCCTGTCCATATGAAGGTGGAATGCCATACTCAAAAATACCTGGGTACCAAGAACCCTCTACAAAACTTTTAAAAATCATGAATTAAAATATGGATCATGGTTTGAAATAATAGTATGTGTCTCCTTATATAATCGCACTATCTCATGAACATATAATTCACCTAACTTGTCCACGGTAAATGCATACTGATCAACAATTACCCATATCACATCATTATTATGAGGCATCCTCATAAGTACCATAAAAAATCCATGGTGACATCATTTTATTTCCATTTAGGAATGGGAAATGGCTATAGCATACCACCTGGCTACTGATGCTTGGACTTCACCTTCTTACAGGTGTAGCATCAGGCCGCAAAACCTGTAACCTCTTTCTTCATACCTAACCACCAATACTATCTATGAACATCGTGATACAATTTGTTTAGAACAAGATGAACCACCCAATTTGAGTCACATAACTCTCACATAAACCCCACCAATATACATGTAGGAACAACAACACGACCCTGAACAAAACTGATCTCATCATCACCGACAGTCTAATCAAAAGGTTTTTCTCTACCTTCAAATCATTCTCTCAAGGAAAAAAAACTCTGGATCCTCATAATATATCTCCTTGATCTAGCTTAGAAGTGTTGACTCAACTTCTATAGATTTTAGGGTCATCTATTACTAGACCTCATGGACCTCTATAGGAATATCAGTGAACAAGGCCATCATCTTCCACTTAGAATCGGATTCTTGAACTGCCTAAGTCTATTCTTTTCTACTAAAAGCATCTGAAACAATGTTTCATGTCCTTGGAATGAAGGCCAACTCAAAACCTAAGGAATGTGCATAATAGACCCATCTTCATTGTTGGGGATTTAAATATCACTGAGAAAATATGTACTTAAGAATTTTATGGTCAGTATACATAATAAACCTTTCACCCAACAGGTAGTGCCACAAATAATTTGAAACATAAACCACCATGGAAAACTCAAGTTCATGTGTAGGATAATTTAACTCATGTGACCTCAACTATAAATCCCCATATTCCATGACTCAATCTTCCTGCATCAATACTTCTCTGAGTTCAGCCTCAAAAACATTACAAAATGAGGTGTACTCCTTACCCAGTTTGGGTAGGATCAAAATTGGTGCAGTAGTAAAATGCTTCTTAAAATACTAGAAGACATCCTCACATTATCTAGAACATTTGAACTTGAAAACCTTCTTGGTAAATCTTAAAATTGATTCTTCAAAGCAAGATAATTCCTTTAGTAACCTTCAGTAATAGCTTTCCAAACCCATAAAGATTTTGATTTCAAAAAAAATCCTAAGATTCTCCCAAGTGATAACTAATTTCACTTTTTATGGGTCCATTGACACACCTTCCTTGGAAATTATGTGACCCAAGAAATTATCCTTGTCGATACAAAAAATACATTTAGATATCTTGGTGTATAACTAACGCTCTCTCAGTGTACTCAAGATAATGTTAAGATGGTTAGCATGATTTTCATGAGTTTAAGATTGCAATGAGATTTATTACACAAAAACAACTAGAAATGGTCTGGGTAAGGGTGGATGATTTGGTTCATAAAATACATAAACACTACTAGAGTGTTCTTCAACCCGAAGGTCGTCACAAAGAACTCATAAAGATCATTCATGCTCCTGAAATCAGTCTACAGTATATTAGAGGGTCTCAACCTCAGCTGGTGATATCCTGGCCTAAAATCAATCTTGGAAAACACAAAATCACCTATCAAATATCCAAAAAGGTCATCAATATATGGATTAGGATATCGATTCTTGACTATCATCTGATTCAAATTTCGATAATCAACACACAAACACAGTTAACCATCAGTATTCTTAGAAAAAAAGACTGGTGAACACCAAGGTGACATAATCGGGTAGAAAACCCCATTATTTTACAATTCCTACAACTGATTATTGAGTTCCTAAAGTTCTACTTTCTCCATTATAAATGTAAGAATGGATACCAGCTCATCCCTGTGAATTTTTTTCAATCATGAACTCAATCTCTCACTCAGGAGGCAGCCCTAAAAAGTCTTTAGGAAACAAATCCTAGAACTAATCCACCATAGGAGGAAAGAAGTCCTGCTCTACTACCTCATCATTTAGCACAATAAATTCCACTTGGGTTGTGAGATCACCCAACTAATATTGTGTTTTTCCTACACAGGCTGTCTGGATATCCTATTCTCCATGGTGAACATAAGTGCCACCCTCATGGGATGTGAATGTTACTCTTCAATAGTAACAGTCGATGTAGTCTTGATAAGACACCAACTAAAACATCACTAACATTAGTTAAAAACATGACATATCGAGAATCAAAAAGTCTTGAAAGAAGCGGTAACCACAAACCTCAAGATCACACCCCTTGCATTGCCGAATATTTTTTTCTCGTACCCCCAACGGTGTGCCAATAAATATGACCCCACACACATGATCTACTACTAGACCCAAATAATTTTAAATCTGAGTAGATATAAAAGAATTTGATTCCCCTGTATCAAACAAAACACTCGAAAGTGTGAAAGGTATAATAATAGTACCTTGAACAGTTGATGGTCCAGCCTCTCTACTACCAGGTGCAGGCTAAACTGCTTATAGATTTCTTGCCCCTATGACTTGATATACAACATGAGTTCCAAGTATTACACTACCCTATTGAAAGGAAATCTATTTTCCCAAAGTAACATATCCCCACCTCAATCGGTACAACCAATGTAACTCTAAATGCTTGACTGATAGAGACTAGTTGACCCTCTTTTGGTGATCTGTACTAGCGTAGATCCTCCACCATTGTCTACTTGTTGTGGATTCGTATAGAACCTCTGTATATGACCCATCTTTCCACAAGTTAAGAATTCCACTGGTAGTCACTGACACTAACTTTACATGTGGACCATCCTGCTAAACTGATAGAAAATGATCGAACAACTCCCCTGAGAAACATTTCATCTTCCCTGAATACTCGATTTACCACTACTATAGTAGAAAATATCACAATGGTGCTTCCTAATATCAGAAGATATACCACCATATTGACCAATTATAATGATCTTTCCACCTACAAAGGCTTCATTCAAGTTCCCTTCAAAAATGAGATCCTAGTCCACCACCTCAACAAACTTATTCAATCAGGAGATATTCACCTTGGAATTGATCTCACATCTAAGCACATTCTGAAAGTGTCTGGACATAATCATATCATCTCCTTCCAACATCAGAGAAAAACACTACAGATGTGTGAAGAATCCATCATAATCCATCATTGTTATATTCCCCTGATTCAAGAAAATAAACTCCTCAGCCTTCCTATGCCTCAAAGTCTCTAGGTAAAAGAGTTCCAGAAACTTTTCATGGAATTCCTTCCACACCATGACCTCCATCTGATCATCCCGAGATTATATTTCCCACCAATGCTTCACTAATCCCCACAACATATATTTTTCCATAATAACTCTTTTCGGGTGGTTTCTCCAAGTGATCCAAAATTGTCTGAATGGAATCAATCCATAACTTTACTACCTCAGGCCCACCCTCTCCAGAAAACATTGGAGGGTTTTGTAGTTGGAAATCTCCTGTCAAATAGAACACACTCGATGAAACCTACCCTGGGTCTCACTCCATAAGCTTTATAAAATTGTAAAGGTTATCATAAAACTAACCCACCCCTATTTCACTCAAAACCAATAGGGTTTCTTGCTCTTGTTTTAGAGCATATTTCTTGTCAATACCCTCTTGTCTCCCAAATAGTATACATTAACATGGTGGCATCTCTCTAAAATACCAAACACGCATCTCAAAACACATAGAATAAGGTTTCCACAATTTAAAAAAAGAGGGCTCACTATTATCCATAAAAAATCAAATCTACACACACTATCCCAACAGGCATAACCACTAACATAAAACTATCCCCAACCACCCCTAACTTAGACCATTTCAACAAGGGGTATCTAACTCCTACATTTTCACTTTACATTAGAAACCATTTTAACCACCCCACAACCATCTCTCTATTCTTTTAAAAATTACAACATTGTTTTTATGCACATTTTCCTTCAAATTTTTAATAGAATAAATATGAATTTTCAACTTACATACCTAATAATACCTATTTTATCTCGTGTGTTCCTATCATGATGCATGTCATATGTATCCCTAAGTTCCTAGATTGATGAATTCATATATGAACTCATTCAAGATAGGTAAAAAATTAAATATCAAAAAATAATAGCATCACACTACAAGTGCATAAATCATGGGGAAAGAACACTCAACTATAACAGCAGTCATCGAGAATATCAATCCCACCCTGGGTACTTAGGATTTCCCCCGTACATGGGTTAGATGCTCTCAGGAATGAGCTCATTTTCAAGACCTGACACATCCTATTATTTTTGTTACCTTTCCCAAATAAAATAAATAATAGAAAATAAATCCTTTAATACTGATTTGTAATGTCTCAACCCAGGTTCCACTGACCGGTGCCCCCGAGTTAGTTGGTTACATGACCTCAGGCGCTCCTCCCAAAATTCCATAGGATTCTGACTAAAAACAAGGGTCTAATGATACATATGGGGAGACTATACCCTCTTTATCATAGTAAGAAACAATAGATAAAATAGGAAATAAGTAAAACAATAATAACCATAAAGATTCATTTCAAAACCAATTCCCCAAAACTGGGTACATTCCCACAAGCAATAGTAAAATTCCATGTCATGTCATACAGTGATAAGTGTTATGAAAACCAAAAATAAGGAAAAGATGAAGAATTCACAAAATAGGTCCAGACACCGAGTCTGGTTCCCTCATCCATTCACATTGCAAGCCCAAATCAACCATCCAACATAAGGTCATTTCCCTTATCCTAAACTACAACCATGAAGTCTGCTTGGGTACCCAATGGAGGCCCGAGCAGGGTGTGAGTGCAACTCAGTAGGTCGTTCCCAATAATGTCTACAAAATATCCAATATAATACAATGTATCTATAGGTATATAAGATAATACAACAAAAAACTAAAACGTATTACATTATTCATTATTTATTAAGTCAATTACTATCATTTCATGTTCCATATTTTACCCATTTATCAACAAACCTTCCTCATCCAATGTCAGTCATCTAAGACATGTGTTAAAGGGTTCATAGGATGGAAAACATGGAGCCTTAGTCTATTAATCCATTCAAGATCCGGAATTCCAAGTCTGGCCATACCAACCTTTAGGTCATCGGTTGGAAAACATGGAGCATTAGTTCATGAATCCGATCAGGATTCAGGATACCATGTCTGACCATACCAACCATGATATATAATTCCATGTTCATTCCCTTGGGTTCACGAGCATCAATCTATTCCCCAAATAACTATTGTGCATAGGGGAACCTGAGCATCAATTAGGCCCATCCATGGGAGTGGATTATATGTCCAACATCCTACTACCATATATCACAATCACATATGCTCATCATCATTAACCATTAATAAAATTTCCATGATTCTATATAACCATCATGTTCTAAATTTTCTACACAAACCCATTTTACCATTTACAACACATTACAACCATTTATTCCCCTTTTCCAAGCTATTTAACCATGAGGCCAATCCCCATTAACCAATTATCATAACCATTTATTTATCCATCATCAATTACTTGACTCCTCAATTTAGTCCAAACATCCCATTTTTTCATGTTATTGGGTTAATCACATTTACCATTGTTTTAATATCATAAAAACCACAAATAATCATTCAAAATCCTAATATTTCATGTTCTAGGGAGTGCTCCACCCCATGGGTGTACATACGCTTAGTCAACTCATTCTCATAGGATCCCATGGGGAGTCATGAGGGTTTCAATTCATTAACCAATTAACCCAATCACATTTTCATACCAAGTAAAGAAAATAAAAATCAATAATATACTTTCACACCACTACATACACATTCCAATAGGGAATCAAGACTATGGGATATAACTTGTAGAACACCAACCTCAAGGTTGTTAATGAATGGTCGCTTAACCTCAGCCTTTTATTCCAACTCGAACACCCTTTCAATACCTGACATAAAAATCGACCAAAAAAGATATATTTAGGGCTTCATAAGGAAAAGAACAATTATACAATCCCCTAACTAGAAAATCGTAGTAAGAGGAGTGTTATAATCACCTATATCTTTGATCTGTTCCCAACAAAACTTCAAATGGCTTTGAAACGAGGGATATTTTTCCTTGGGAAGTTTCGGAGGGTTTTGGTTCATCACAATGTCTTTTGTAGGAATAATTGTGTAGAAATTTTGGTTAGAACCCTTAAAGACCATGGGGGAAAATTTGTAAATTCCCTCTTTTAATAGGAAACATGGTTTGGCCACATGGTTGGCTAAACCATGCGCTAACCATGCACCACCCTCTGTCTAAGGTCCATGGTCACACGGTCTCCTGGGAATCCTTCATGATTTGACAAACCCTATAGTGGCCATATAGGATGAATCTATCCAATCCCACATGGTATAGTCCTACACCATGCACAGTTTTACCAACCGTGCACCACCCCTCCCTGGGATGCATGGTTCTAGTCCACGGTTAGCACCAACAGTGCACCAATCATGTAAATGACACTGGATGGCCTATTTTCCTCCTCTTTTATGTCTCGAACCCTCGGTACACCACCAAATATCCTAATACTCTTTAGAAACATCTCATTAACCATTTTAAAATGATTAGACAAAAAAAACTTAAACAAGAATGTACCTTGGTAGAATTTTAGGATCTTACACCAAAGTTGGTGCATATAGAACCCTTTTCATGTAATAAGTCTCCACATTTGTTTTAGGTTTCTTATCTTTTCAAATATTGAAGTGTACAACTAGGGGAGTACTCATAGGATTTGATTCACTAATTTTAAATCTTAACAGTTCTTTCTAAATGTACTATGATTGGGAAAGGAACAAATCTTTGGATCTTATATCTATTTTGATCCTCATCCCCCACATCTGAATAATGTAACCAAGATCCTTCATTAGGAATATTCTAGAAATTTTATGATTTAAATATTCTATCCTCACATTCACATATCAATCTAAGAGTTAGTCATAAACATAGAGAAGAACAATTAAAAAAATTCCATTTCCATACACCTTCTAGTAATAAAAATGATCTACATTGCTCTGGATGAACTTTTGTACTATTATTAAGTTATAAAACTTATGATTCCATTGACTTAGTCCCTACTTAATCCCATACATACTTAACTTTATATTTCACACCAGTCCCTCATTATACTCCATTATGAAACCTTCTAATTGATCTACGTTGATTTATACATCTAAATTCCCATGATTGAATGTTGTCTTAGCATCCAATTATTTAAGAAATAAACCTTCCATGGAATACAAGCATTCATTGTATGTATATTTTTTTCTTTCTAAATAGTAAATAAAATATCATGGAAATATACTCCTTTTTATTATTTGGACATCGTCACAACCAATCAAACCTTATATTGAACTCTACCAATTGATTCCTCCTTCAGATGAAAAACCAATTTGTTCTGATGTTTCTTATTTCCTTATAGAAGTTTTGGTATCTTAAATTTATTAGAAACATATAAGAAATATAACTATTCCTTAATTTATAAATCCTAATATAACAATTCACTCAAAAAAATTTCCTTAATAAGTATTATGGGTTCCTCACCATCCATGAGAAGTAAAGAGTAAATTTTTAAATCAAACCACTTCACTGAACTTATGACCTTGGTGGATAAACTTAGCTCTTGAGGTTAAACTCCTTCCAAAAATATTAATTCTGAAACTCTAAAATGATCTCTTACTATTTTTAAGTATTATAGTACATCATACCTTGGTGTGTCTAAAACTAGATTAGATCTTTCCATTCTAGAACTTGGTTATACCACTCAGACTTCATCTTATGTGATCCTTGAACATCCCAACACCACTTAGCCTCTTATAAACACAACCTTGAATTTATTTATTGGTTCCTTGTTCCCAATAGAATATTTTTTCTAGTTTCAATCTTTCTATAGGATCTCCTCATTTAAGAGGACATTTATAACTCTGATGACCTTTTTCTGATTGTCATCCCAAATTTTGAAACCAATGTTTTCTTCATCAAAGACAATAAAAAATATGTTCTGACTTAGCTTACAAATAATCCCTATCTTTTTCATCATTATGGGAATATGTGATAAATTAAAAAACATTCAGGTGAGTAAAGTCCACCATCCTTCCAATCTAGAGTTCCTCTAAGAGTTGTTGTGCCAAATGTTTGGAAGAACTAAAATTCATGAGATAATTTGAATAATTGACTTATTTGGACCAAAAATACTTTCTAAAACTAGAACTTAACCTCATGCTTCTAACTCTTACATTTAGTATATGATTCATCTGTTCTATAATACTATTCTTCCCAAGTCTTCCAAGTACATTCTTCTCCATTTTTATTTTTTTCATCCAATAGAACAACTAGAACTCTCCTCCTCTATAATCACCTCTATTATCATACTGGAATAATTTTAGCATTATTCAGGTCTATAATTTCACCATTTCTATCCATATGATGAAAGTTTGTAAAACATTATACTTTTTTTTTAGGAAAACACCCACACCTTATTTTTAGAATCACTGATAAAAGTAATGTAATACAGTGTGCCACTATGAGATCAAACCAATGTTTCTCCTTATACATCCATATGAACCATCTCGAGCTTCTGATTCTTTTGTTTTATTTCCATTTTTATTAAATTACACCTACTGCTACATTCCTTGGATTCATCCTCCACATATTCAATACTCTGTGTGATCTAACATTAAAATCATTTAACATCCATGGTCTGTAAACCTTTCTTGATAATGTGAACAATACATTCATTCCACAATTTTGTTATTCCAAAAAAAAATTCTCTAATATACATGATTCCTTACAAAACCCTAGACATGTAAAAAGTTATTTCCTTTACACCATTGGTCACCACCTTAGAACCTTTTGTGATTTCCCACAAACTATTTTCAAATACAATACAAAAAACTGCATCATCAAGATGAAAAATAGAAATAAGTTTCTTCCATAAACTTGGGATATGTTGGATGCCTTTCAATTGTAGTAGACATATTTCTAATTCAAATGATCACATCACATTTTCCAAAAACCTCAAGTGCTTCTCTATCTGTAAGATGAACCTTCTTGGGGATTATGAACACATAATTGTACATGAATCCTCTTTTATAAGTTGAATCAAGTAAAGCTTCATAATTAAGAACCTATGAATCAGTTGAAATCATGAAACTTATAATCAAAGTGTCACTCCCCCTTCAGCTGTGGATTTTGAAAATGAAATTAAAGTTGTCTTTCCATAATTAACATTACACTCTCAAAAATCCTTCTATAAATATTCATTATTTCTATATCAATAACATATGAAACTACTTGGACCAACTAACTTCCAACAACTCTTATCACTTATATTTTCTCATATTTTTCTCTAGATTCTTAAAGTAGAACATCCCATGATTTCCATGCTAAATTCACTTTCAATAGCACCTAAAACCTCTTTCCTATGTATCTCTTCATTTAGGATCAAATCATAGCTCTCATTGATGACCAAGTTATTTTTTTGGAATTACTCATAGAAATCACCATCGTAACCCATGATTTTGAAAGTGATGACAAAATAATAAAGACCCACACACCTTAAATGATCACCAAACCAATGGACTCTGAATGAATCTACAACATGTTTAACTCATTCAGATGATCAGTTTTTTTACCTTCATTATGACATATTATTGTTAAAAAATCACCACAATATGAACACCTTTTTCATAACATATTGCTTCTAAAACATGTTTCCAAGCCTAGCCATGAGATTTTAAGTTGTCTTCACATCACAGATGTTGAAATCCATGTTTATATCTAACATAATTTGAATAAAAATTGGGGACTTCTTTTCAAGTATATCACACTACACCTTGTTCATTGTTTTTGGTTTCATCCCAATCAATGAAATATTAATATCCTTCTAAAATAGGTATTCCACCACACACATCTTCCAAAAACTGAAGTCCAATCTATTGAACTTTTCAAGCCTCATATTTCCATATTCTAATGAAATATTAAAAAATAGAAATCTACCACTAAATTAGAAAATACTAAAGTTTAATTAACTCATTTTTTCTCAAAATTCTTTTTATGATCTATCCTTCATAGCTCTGAACTAGGATTTGATGCCACTTGTTTCACTATATACGGTAGTTATATAACACCTGACTTCTATAAACTCAAATAAAAAACATGGTTACTAAAATGTATAGAAAAATTTGATGTTGTGGATTGATGTATTCAGAATTGAGAATCCACACACCTCAACTATGCATCATTTGAAACTCAACAGACACTCATAATAGACATCCAAAATAAAACATGTAATAAATCAAAGTAAAGAACACAAAAAAGGAACACAATTATTTTACATGGTTGAAAACAAGTCCTAATATTATGGAAACAGTAACATCACTAGAAGAGTAAATAAGATATTATAACAGAATAGTTAATTCCAAATTATAAGCTAACATAGGCTTAGGATTTTGATAAAAAACAATTGTTTAAAACAAATGATACCCCCAACCAACTTATTAGAAGATTCTATAGATAAATTCTAATAAAACAAGTTTTATCACCAACTAAACATTATGGAAAATTAATTATATATCCTTGGCTATTGGTTGAACACCACTGTATCAACTAGCTGTTATGATGAATAGTGAATTCTTCTGGAATCTCCATGATTTTAATCTTATGTATCATTTTCAATACCATTAAATATTATTATAAAGATTCCTAGGTATCCAAAAAGTAACCTTTACACAATTTCTTTGCATATATGCACCTCTGCATCAGTGCCAATTTATGGAACATATATTCTAGCCCTAACACATGCACCATTCAGATTCACCATAACCATTTTTTCACTTCAAACTTCTAGTTAAACTATTTTAAATATGTTACTAGTAAAAAAAATTAAAGTTACTACTTTCTGTAAACTTTAATGCTTATCTATAAAATTTATTCACACACCAAGCCTAACATAACTCTCATCCAAAAATTTCATATAACAATCCCCAAATGTAGGTTATTTAATTTCTAAAACCCTTAATTTATGTTTTCCTAAATCTTGGAGGTGTTGAGAGGGTGTTCAAAGCCTTTTTTACTTGTTAATTTATAAGTTTTTTCATGTGGTTTCTTATCTGATTGTGTAATCACTTGTTTGTTCATATGGTCACTTGTTTTTTCATGCATTTGATTAGTGTGGTTTCTTAATTTTTCATGTGGTAATATTTCTTTTATTCATGTGTTCTATAGTTCATGTGACTAATCATTCCCTTTTTCATGCATTTGATGCTTTCTTTGTCCATGTGGTCTCTTTTTCATGTGGTTAATCCATACAGTTGATCAGCATGGTCGATGGTTTGTTCATGAAATTGATCCATGTGGTGCGTTCAATCCTCATGGTTGCTTGGTTGTTCATTCAGTTGATTTTCTGCTTCATTTGTTCAATCCATGTGGGTTTTTTGCATGATCAGTCCTCATGGTTTGTTAAATAGTTCATGAAGAAAAATTTCCAATTTTTTCAGAAAAATATTAAATTCATTTTTAATGTAAAGCAAAGAAATATTGAGGGAAAAAATATTTAAAACCCAAAATTTTTTAAGATAATTTATATATTTGACTTATATAATATTAAGTACTTTAAATGAGTCTTATAATGCGAATTAAAGTGTGAACTTAATTAATTAATGATGAATTAAATAGGATATCTAACTGTGTTTTTGGAAATACCCAAGAGAATTATTTATGTTGTTCTATAAACAAAATTTTTTTCCTAGTTTGTTTTTCTTAATTTATCTCAATTTCATGGAATCCAACCATACCTCTCAGAGTCTTATAACCCTTATGTGATCAACCCAAGTCCATTCTTGAGAATTTACAACCTGTGTATAACTCCCTCTCTCCTCTATTCTTAGTGAAATAAAAAAATCAAAGATCTTAAGAGGTAGGAGATTTAATTATTATATTTTATATTTTACAAGATATGATTTAATCATTATTTATATTCTTTGCATTAATTGATTCGATTTTCCTTAATAAATATAATATTTTCAACAATTGCATAAAGGATAATTATTTAATAATCTAGAAATTTTTTAAAGGAGGAAGAAGATAAAATTTCAAGATAATTTATAATGAATAATGTTTTATTGTTATTATGGAAATTATCTAAGAGAGAGATAAATGACAATATCATGCATAATAAAAATAAAAAATAATAATAATAATAATAATATCATGCATAATAATTTATATAAATTCATATTATAGAAAATTAGAAAGATAAAGGAAATATTGTATGACGCGGTATTAAATGATTTATTATTTTATAATAAGAATTATTTTATAGTTATATAAATTAGATAATTGAAATAATATAATTATCATTCATTGTAGATAATTAATATTTCATGATATTGTAATTAAATAGATTGTTGGTATTTTGTGATCGCATGAGGTTTTTTTATAATATTATTTATGTTTCTACTTTATATTTATTAGATAGTGTGTTATTTGATTGTTTATTTTTTGTTATTATTGTTTATCATGGTTTAATTACTTGGAATGGATAAACAACTTAAATTTGATAATGTTAAGTGGTTAATGGAAGAGTCTTATAATTTTATTTACTGATCTTCCTTGAGATTATTTGAACATATAAATAATTATTTAAGCAGGTTTATATTAATTAATATATATTATTAGTTATTTATATATGTTTATTGATGTTGAAAAACCTATTAAAAATAAACCAATTAATTCAATATGGTATATAAAATGGTTTTTTTCTAAATATAATTGATTGGAACTGAGTGATCCTATCTTTTTTATTAAATGTAGGAATTCCTTGGTTCTATGGTCATAGTTTCCCCCATGAAATTTTGTGCTAAAATATCTTTATTTACTTTTGTGTATAGTTTAGGATATTATATCCTTTTTATGTTTTGATAATTTTGAACCTTGAATGTTTTATAACATTAATGAGAAATGGGATGGGAGCTCATGGATATAGTGATGGTTGATTTTGGTGAAAGAAGGATAGATTATGATATGTGAAATAGTGTAGTAATGAAACTTGGGTTGTTAGATGGGTTTAGATTAATGTTTTCTCATCAATATATTTCTTATTTTATACTTTTAAATGTAAATTTGTACATATATTATATGATCAGTTTCCAACTGGTTGATACAGTTTGACTCTATGCACGATAAGTGCATCCTTGATGTGGTGTCTTAGGATAAGTCTTAAAGTACCCATAAATTATGAAATGACAAATGAATTAATAAATGAATGGTGTTGGTTTATAGTGATCATAGATTATAATGACATACTTGAGAATATAAGCATAATAATTATAGTGATAATGATACTTGAATTATAAAATTAAATTATTATTATTGGAAATGAATATGAAATAATATTTATTAATCTATGATTAATTAATTAATATGGAACTCGATGATTGTATGCATGTTTGAGATTTAGACCTTAGCGGTGACAGCCAGAAGTCTTGTATGACGTTATCTGTAGTTGAGTCTAAATTCGAGTAGTTTTCCTTAGTGTTCTTGTGTGTGATATATTAAAAAATTTATGATTTTATACACTTTGATTCCTATGTCAGTAGGGCATCCAACACCCAAATTTTTTGTTAGGTGTTTTCTTTAACATCCAAAATGGTGAGGGAATAGATGGATAACTTCTCCCACTCCCAATATTTCCCTTTGGTTATAGTTTTGAAGGAATATCCTATGACATAATGGCCTATGGCATAGGGTGTGTTCCTATATGGTTTTTGATGGCTATCAGTTTTACTATAAATTTATGTGTGAGAGGTAATGACTTGAGGTATAACCGATACCTGTATCTGGTCATGGTGGCTACAGATTCCCATGGGTGTGAATGTATGGTCCATGATGTATTGAGGTATAACTCATTATAATGGATACACACACTAGTTATGGATGAAATAAAGATGATGAGGTGTATAGTTTTCACTACTGGAAATGTGACCTTTCCTAACACTTCTATACCTCCTTTCCCAACGGTTTGGACAAACCGTTGGGAAAGCCCACTTTGTGGCCAATTTTCCCAACAGTTTTCCAAAACCGTTGGGAAAGGGTAGACTTTCCCAACGGTTTGGAAAAACCGTTGGGAAAGGTCCAATTTGTGGCCACTTTTCCCAAAGGTTTTGGCCAAACCGTTGGGAAAGACTACCCTTTCCCAACGGTTTGGCCAAACCATTGGGAAAGGTCCCCAATATTTCAACACCCCTACCAAGATTCCAGGGAACTATACCAACAGTTGTCAAAACCGTTGGTATAGACCTATACCAACGGTTTTGAAAACCGTTGGTATAGGTCCTTTGATTTTTTATCGGATCCTCTTAACCAGAACATTCTATAAATCAAAATTTAAAATAATTATGATAATAAATATATATATTTATGAAATTATGTTCACAAAAGTCATGTTAGGTTAGTGGTTAGGTCATTCAATGATAAACCGGAGGTCCTAGGATCAAATCCCAGTGAATGTTTTTTTTGGAAATACATATACCAACGGTTTTAATAAACCGTTGGTATATATTTTCATATTACTTATACCAACGGTTTTCAAAATCGTTGGTATAGACCTATACCAACGGCTTACTTGCCTACGGTTCTCAAAACCGTTGGTATAGGTTAGTTTTCCAGTAGTGTGTATTGAATACATAATGGTTGTGATATTATTACACAAGATGCATGGTGACTTCTGGAAGGGATTAGTATAGGATATCTGTAATTGGGAGGTGAGAGTGAAAAATAAGTGTGGAAGTGAAAGTGGGATACCATCATATATATATATATATATATATATTCTTTTTGATACACATTTACTTACTTCTATATGTTACTTGGTGATTGATTCACGGTTAGGATGGGGAAACAGTTTACTTATTTAGTTGAAGAGTTAGTTTTATTTATTTATTCACCAAGATTTAATATACTTCTTTCACATTTTACATGAGAGTTTTTGAGGAAGCTCCTACTGAGTATATATGTCATTATCACCTTACATATATATAAAATATTTTTCAATTCTATAAGAGATGAGTGGTGATCAATCTAAGAGCTATTATGTTGATGAGTTGTGAAAAAGTTATTGAAGCTTCATGTTCACTTCCAAGATTTTTTTGGTATTTTTATTTTTATTTTAGTTGTTTTGGTTTTAAGACATGACATTATGTCTTGTGATTTCTTCTTTATTTATAAACGGATTTGGTTTTTGGTTTCTATTCTTATCTCTTATTCCTTAATCTTATATTGTGGGAAATTTCTCCCATGTGTGTTATTTATATACCCTCAGTGCTAGTTGTCAACCTAAGACCTATCGGAGGAAAGATTTGGGGGTCATTGTCTCTCTTTTATTCATTT
Source organism: Viscum album (assembly GCA_963277665.1). Lineage (NCBI taxonomy): Eukaryota > Viridiplantae > Streptophyta > Magnoliopsida > Santalales > Viscaceae > Viscum > Viscum album. Next base: position 697,505,219 of record OY728132.1, read on the forward strand.
TAGAACTAGGATATGTACCATTATAAGGGAGGGTTTATGATAGAGTGGTATCAAAGTTGACGTTTGAGAGATATAATGGAGATTATAGTTAGGAACTATTGGGGATTCATGGGTTAGTAGGGAAAATATATCAATTGGGATTAGTAAGTGTTTCAAACAAGGGATATTGGTTAATAAATGGGATTTCAAAGACCCTTGTGATCAGACACAAGAACCTTCAAGTTTACTAGAAATTATAAGTTAAGTGATGATGCTTCTAGGGTATATATTCTAGATCATCAGAAGAATATATCATGGGGTAAATTTATCCCTTTGGTCTATATTTTATGGTGGCACAACATCATACATGAGAGAACTTGGGAGTGGTATTCACAGATGCGTGATCAATATCCTGAGTTGTTCAAGGGTTGATCTTCCTTATTGATATGATTTATCTATTTCCCTTCTATTAAGAGATTTTTTTTAAATTATGTTATTTTATATGATCATTTATCTTCCTCAATTTGATGATTTTTTATATATTTACTCTTGTTTGAGAGGTGTCTCCTTTGGGAGTGTTTTTTGAGTTTGGTTGTTGATGTTTCTTATTTATGGTTCTTGTTAATCTGGTGGGATGGTTGTGTTATTATTAAAGTGATATCCTTGAGAGGTGTCTGATGAAATTTTTATACAAACCCTATTCTCTTATTCTAGTTTTTGTTTTAAATTATCAATAATGAGAATTATTTGAGATCTATCTAATGTAAGGTCTCATATTTCTAAAGCTCTATCCTTTTTTCCCAAGTCTTAGAGGTGTCAAGAGGGTTCTTGGAGCCTTTTTCCCTTGTAAATTTATGATTGTGTTTGTGTTATTTCTTATTTTTTCATACGATCACTTTCTTGTTTGTATAGTCTATTAGTTTGGTCATTTGTTTATTTTCATGGTCAATCATTCCTTTGTTCATTAATTTTATTGCTCATGTGATTGATCATTACCTTGTTCATGTGGTCGATCCATCCTTTGTGTAGTCGATTATCCATGTGGTCGATCAACATGATCAATGGTTTGTTCATATGGTTGATACATTTAGTGAGTCTGATCCTTATAATCATTTCATTACTCATGTAATTAATTTCATACTTTATGTGGCAACTTTATATGAACATTCCCCATGTCCAGTTAAACATTTTGTTTAGAAAAATTCCCAATTTCTTTAGAATAATGTAATTTTTTTTAATGTAAAATAAGAAAATGTTAATGGAAAGGGAATATTTAAAACCAGAATATTTATGATAATTGATATATTTTACTAATTTAACACTATTTTATTTAATTGAATCATAAAATGGGAATTAAATCTAATCTGAATTAATTAATGATGAATTAAATAAGAATGTTGACTGCGTATTTCGAAATTTCTAAGAGAATCACATTTTATGTTCCTTAAATGACAATTTATTTTCCTGATTTATTTTTATTTATTTATCTTGAGTTTGGATGATCCAACATTCCCTCTTGGATTCTTAAATCCCTTTTAAAATCAACCTAAAAACCTTCCTATGAGTTTCTAAACTACCTATAACTATTAGTACCGAGCATGCTATGGAACCATGTAACATCTAGATTTAAAAAAATCATTGTACTGATGTCATCTCCAATAATCCATCATTCCCAGTTATAACCCAAGGATCTCATTTGTAAATAATTAATTATAAAAATAAAATCAAAGCATTGCCTTCGATTTATTTATGCAATCATGTTTCACTCTTATCTAGTGATTTTTGCTTAAAGGAATCGACATCATATCCCTCTAGATCATCCAAACATGCTTTAAGAGACTTTTAGTACATCTATATTAAATTTTTTGGTGCTAGCATAGAGAATTGAAGACGTTTTTTATGTCCTTGTGATCATCGGAGCACCATTCCTTCGATCTGGGATGAAGAACTTGGATATAGGTGCTCAGATCTCTTATTTATCACTCGATAATTTGGGAGAGAATATATAGAGAGTCTCTAAAATTTGAGTTAATTAATACTACCTAAAATTTGGGCTTATCATGCCTTATATAGGTTGGTTTGAAGTCCTATAAATTTCACTTAGGTTGCTCAGTAAATTAAACCTTCTAAATTAGGTCCTAATGACACTAAATGACTTAGTAACTAATTCATAAATGTTATTTATATTTTATTATATACTTGTAACATCTAATATATTGAAAATATTCATGTCATTAACTCAGCTTGCTTCTCCCATTAAATACTTAATAAACCTTGAATAATAATATTCATTCAAAAAATGTCTATTTTTTATTCACTTAAATACTTATGAATACGGTGAGTAAATAAATTAAAAAATAATTATTCTAAACTTGAATAATTTTGAATTTATTTATTTCCTGATGAGTGGTCAAAGTCATAAATCATCTGAACCCCATGGTATGGCCCACCATATCATAAACTCCAATTCACTTAGAATAGGTCGGACTCTTGAATAAGATTAATGTGTGACCCTCTAGGTCCTTATATCAATAGAAGTGAGTACTACTCATAAATCGGGAGTGGATTCTAGAAACCCATCAAGGACCATAAGGAGATGAGGTATAGTTATGAAAACAACAACCACTCCTATGAATAAATAAAATGTAATATAATCTCTTTGTTATAAGATATGTAACAGACTCGGTGGGCCTAAATCACAACTAACTCGGCCACGCCTGAGCCCAGCCCTCTGGCAGATAGTAGTTCCCACCCTCAGGTAGATAAAAGGCCCCCACCTCATACAGTCCCCAATAACACGTGGCAGGAACTGTCCCCTACCTGATGAGGATTTAATTCGCCTCCCACGCAACTTGAACCGGAGACCACAGGCTTAATAGCCAACCAGGAGAATTACGAGTACCAATTGATCTATGGCCCAGTTGTTACTCATAACACTCCTGGTTGGTTGTTAAGCATGTGGTTTCCGGTTCGAGTTGCGGGGGATGCGAATTAAATCCTCGTCAGGTAGTGGACAGTTCTTGCCACATGTTATCTGGGACAGTCTGAAGTGGGGACCTGTTATCTACCTGAGGGTGGGGGTCTGCTATCTGTTAGAGGGTTGGGCTCGGGCGTGGTTGAGTTCATTGGGCTTTAATCCCACCCAGTTCATTGCACGATATCATATAAATATGGATGCAAAACTTATGTCACCATACTTACATTATTTATTATTTTTATGACCTTTCAAGATAGGCATACCCTCTTATACCATGGTCATGGATTTAGTTAAGGTAATACTATCCTAGTCAACTAGGCCTGAGATATATCTTCCTCAATTTGGAAGTGATAAATATTGTCTTGATTATTCATTCAATGTCATACCACCAATGACACACTGAGTTCAAGATACATTGACACAACATAAATGCCATGGTTCTTGTCCTCTATCAAAGTATATGATAAAATGCACACATTGATAATGATCTCAAGTTAAGATACCAATACGCATGCTCATAGATAGAAATAACCAATGACAACAGAAACATGTTGTGTTCTGATTAGTGATTTATTCCCCCTAATCTACTCTACTTGAGATCACCAAGTGAAAATATCATGATTAAAAGTCTTAATGATTGTGAACCCCCAACACATGATAATCAGACATAATTTGTGTTCTATCAGTATGATGTATCTAGACCATAGAAAAATGTTTGATATTATTTTCATAGTATCTATAGGTTCTCATTATAGCCCAGGGACTGCTATAACCTTTTGAAATGAAATTTAATCTAAATAAATTACCATTTATATAGTGCGCAAAGAGGTAAGGTTATAATCATATTAAGAAAAAACACATTCATATATCAATATTTATACATGTAATGGTAATTAACGTACATAAAGGAGTTGGGTCTAGGGAAACCACTCACAATAACAACCCTCTCTCTCATTTGTTCTTGGTGAAACAAAAAAAATCATTATGTTCTCATGAGGTACGGTACTGTATTCTTCACTTTTATTTTTTGCAAAGTGTAATTTAATCATGATTTAGTTTCTTTGCATGAATCAATGTGATTAACCTTAAGAAATATAATAATATTGAAAATTATGTGAAGGATACTTTTTTAATAATCTTGAATTTTATAAAGTAAGAATAAGATGAAATATCTTGTTGATTCATAATGAATGTTGTTTTATTATTATTCAAGAAATTATCTAATAGAGAGATAAATAATAATTATATGCAGAATACTTAAAATTTATTCAAAGAATCTAAATTTGGAAAGATGAAAAAAATATTTCATGCTTCAGTATTACCTATTTTATTATTTGATAATAATAATTATTTTATAATTTTAGAAATTAGATACTTGAAATAAGATAATTATCACTCATTATATATAATTAATATTTTATGAGATAGGGATTAAACAAGTTGTTTGGATTTTGTGATTGTGTAAATTTTTTTAAGATATTCTTTATTTTTCCACTTGATATTTATTAGATAGTATCTTATCTACTTGGTAGTGTTTTGTTTTTGTTGATTATCATGGTTTCATTTCTTAAAATGGGAAAAAATATAAATCTGGTAATATTAAGTGGTTAATGGAAAAGGTTTATAAAAGTATAAGAGGAAAACTCAAGGGGGGGTTAATTGAACTTCTAATATTAAATTTTTTTAAAAAATATATATAAATTTAAATCCCCTAAATTTAAAATTTTGGTCTAGTTTACAAAAGTAGTGGGTATGTAAAATTTGATACTTTAAAATAATTTCTCAAAGGATTGATCAAAGCCTAGTTAACACAACAGAAATTCTTTAAGATTTAAATATAATCTAATTATATCAAACAATATATATATATATCACTTGTAAATGTAAACTATTAGAGTATATATTTATAAAATCAGTTTGAAAAATACTCAATGAAAATCAATAATTATAAATTTATTTTTAAGTGAAATTAAAATCAATCATGTAAAGGAAAATAACATATATAGTAGAATCGAACAAGAGTTTAGATTCAAGATGTATCTTATCAATCCCCATTTGATAGTAAGATGATACCAAACACATTTATTAAAACTTAATAAATAGATCCACAACCTAGATCTGGTTTTACAAAACAACTAATCACAAGATAGTCCAGGTTATACAGAGCTCTTATATAGTTATACATGGGATAACTGAAGTAAATAAAAATATAGGAAGGAGTATTAGAGTACTATTTAGTAAACTTTAGGAGAAGTTATCAGTAAATTTATAATTAAAATAATCATAACTCTAAATGTAAAAGAAATATAGAGAGAAAATAAATCCTATAAAGTATTATGTTTCTCAATATCTAATAAAATTTTGGTTGGTTATCAAGGTTATACCCCTTGTATGAATATCTAGTAGGATTTTGAAAGAATTTTTTTGTCAATTTGGAATTATTTTAGGTTTTTTCAATTTCATCCATAAAATAAAGTATCAAAAGTGAATGAAAATTATAGATTAAAGAACCGGCACACCACCCAACTTGCATGAGGAAGAATTCCTTATATTTGAAGATAAATATCCACCAATTAGTCATTGAAAAATTATCATTCTTAGACTGAAAGATCTTAACTTCTCTAACAAGTATCATTAAATTCAAAAACTAGCCATCAATATTTTTAACTTTCATCATGGTAGATTTTTTACTCATATTCAATGTTGAGTCATCTTGTGGTATCTTCACCCTTAGGTAATCCTGTTGTATCTTAAGATGGTCATAAATTTTATTGGGTTTAGTCTTGTAGTCACATAATCTTTCAAATCAAAATAATTATATTCCCTTTATGTGGTCACTTTAAAATTCAACATGTAGTTTCTTGAAAGTTCAACATGTGGTCTCTTGACTTACTTCATGTGGCCACTTCAACACTTTGAAAAATTTTATTTGTCTGACATAGTTGATTGAAATCCTCCTTGTGATTGTTCAAAGTATTCATGTAGTCAATACATTTCTTCATATGGTTGATCTATGTCTTCATGAAGTTGATCCACTTCATCATGTGGTCAGTTCACTTCATTATGTGGTCACTCTAACACTTAGATAAATTTCTTCATGATCACTTCAATATTCTTATGGTCACTTGGTTTAACTTATGGTCAATCAACTCCTTCTTTTGGTACCTCCAAAACATAGAAAAATTTTATCTAACTTCCAAGATTTCTTCATGTTTTAGGTAGTTTTTATTCATGTGGTCACTTTATATAATGTGTCATAGCTTCCAAACTTATCTAATTTTTTTCATTTTCTCTAGGAAGACACTTTACTATCATAAAACTCATGATTCATTAGAAACAAAAGAAACATGATTTTAGATCATTAAAAAAATATTTTTTTTGACTAATGCAACAATCTCCACCTTTTTGGTAATAACAAAACATGGTGGGATAAAATTTCAAGGTAAATCATAAATTTCTCAAAACATATTTGTCTTTTACATTATTACAAATAAAATAATAGGAACAATATTTCTATATTAGGGTTCACCCCCTTTTGGGATAATCCAAAAGATAATAACAAATAAAATCAAGATAAGAATAAATATAATCAATACAAAAACAAATTTGATTCATTTAAAATAAGTGTATTACAAAATTTTGATTCCCTATTAGATAACATAATCAGAATTTGAATTAGAGACCTTATCTATATGGGCTAGAGGATCAATAGGATATTTTCCTTTCTAATAAGAGATATGAGAGGTAGGTTGAGGTGAATTATTTATCTAAATGTATAAGTAGTGTTGAAGGGGAAAAATATTAGTGTTATAATTATAGAGGTAAGGCTCCACCACTCAAGTAAATTCCTTCAGGGAAAATGAACATTTCTGGATAATTGAGAATAATTGGCTCTTATCCTTCATAAAGATCTCCAAAAGAGGTGTTAAACCTTTAACCTTTCAACTCAAGCTTTTAAATCTTCATTCAAATGAGGCATCTAAAGGTCTCTAGATAAAGATATAAACATGGTTTTCACATTACTTTTGGTAAATATTTTTCTTAAATAATTATGAATTTATCTTTTTATCACTTCTTTATCTCTTCCATCTTCTTGAGCACCACTTCTTACTATATCAAGGATTTTATCATCATGATTATGAAAACCAAAGATAATCATTTCTATTTTCTTATATAAATTACCAAAAAAAATTCATATCATCTCTAAAAATCTATCTAAATATATTCTTATCCAAGGAAACATAAATTGGAGTAGTGGAAGGTGTAGCAGGTGCAGGAGGTGCACCAAAAGAGGAGGCTTGGACCATAACATTCAAATACCTTAGGTCAAGTTTTAACAACATTTTCTATAATTCCACCTAAATAACTCCCAATTATCCTCTCAAGCTTTGAATCTTATTATTCATATAATCAATATTCAGAAACAAATTAAGATGAATATGAGATAAAAAAAGTAAAATAATCTTGTAAATATCTTATTTTATTATAGTTTTAACTGAAACTCCAATATCATAAATAATTATTTAAGTAAATTCATCAGATAAAATTAGAACTATCCTAAATCTTATTTGGAAATATAGGAAGAAGTGGGATCAGGGGGAGAGGGTGTTTCTAGTTTAGGAGGTAAATATATTTCAACCATTTATTCCAAAAGAGGGGGTGTCTCTCTAAAAGGATACACCCTGCCATATTTTTCAAATTATTTAATCTCAAAAATTGAATAAATTTTAACTTATTCTAAATCACCAAAATCAATTAAATTTATCCCACTAGATTCATCAGGTTTTTTCTCACCACTAGTATTAGATTCTTCAAAAGAAATTACAGGAGTAGGGATAAACACGTTATCAAAAATTTCATGAACTATTGGATTGATATCACCTTCTGGTAACACTAATCAAGAAGAATGGAGATAAATTATTTCTTTAAGATCAATTTGAGATACAATATATTCCTTAGCATATTTTTATGTAGATGAGATGTTAGGTCCACCATGTCTAGGTGGACTCCCCCCATTATGGACATCAATAGTATTTGAATCAAATTTCTCCCCATTTTGATATTATTCCCTTTCAATGGGCCTTACAGTACTTCCAATCACTATTATTTATTTCTATTCCCCACTTGAATAAGTGGATCTCTTCTCAATAAAATATTCTATAGATAATTATTCACTTTATTCCTCTTATCTAGACTCATCATCTTTTTATGTAGAATCAACTTCAACAAGATCATTCATAAAAAGTCCATTATTATGATCATCAACACCGCCATCTACATATATTTCCTCATAGGGTAGAGATAGAGGAGGTTGAGGAGAGACAAATTAAATATCCTTAGGATTATAGATTTTTATATCCACTAACTCATGAGAGTCTCTTTCTTATTCATAGGCTTTTTTGGATTCTTCATTTAGGTTAGTAACCTCATTTTCATCTACCAATTCTTCCTTAGAATATTATTCTAACTATGGAATCTCGTATTTTTATTAAATAACTTTAAATTAAATTTACAAATAGAGGATATATAAAGATTAGTGTCTTGAAAATTAGATACATAATACATGAAAACTTGAAAACATTCAGATAATCCACTTGAAAGGATTCATCATAGGTTTATCCTAAATATAATTATTACATCTCATAACATGGGGACATACATCAAATGAAAGGGTGATTAGAAGGCTCAATAAGGGAAAAAAAGTGAAACAATTTACAGGTGAACTTGATTAATATCAATAAGATCTTGATTAAATACATAACTACATGATAAATAGGCTTATCATAATAATAATAAAATTAATCATAACTGGAAAATGGGGCTACAACAATTAATTTAGACATTAATAGGCATATCACCAAGGTACATCCCTAAGGTGTCATAAAAATTAATAAGGTTATTCACCAAGGTATCCTAAAAACTACTAAGGTTATTCACCATGGTATAGTAAAAAATTTCAAGGTTATTCACCAAGGTATCATAAAATTTACCAAGTTTATTACCCAAGGTATCATAAAAAGTGTCATCTCTAGAGATTAATTTCTTTGCCCAATGCATTGGAGTGCTATCAGGGAACACCCATAATATGAATTTATTTTTATGTGAGCTAAATATATCATAATCAAACATTTCATAAAAACCCATATAAAATAAAATAAATCGGTTTTGTATCAGAACCGTGGTATTTAAAAAAGTGCTTAAAAACATGATCATTATGTCATTTATAACCCACGGAAAGGGAATTAAGGTTTTATATATGTCAATTATAGAATCAAATAAATAATTTTTTTATATTTATGAATACACCTATAAATTAAATAGGTTTTTAAATTGGAATAAATAAAATAAAATAATTTCTTTATAAAAATTGAGAGATTTTGAGACGAAAATTCTGCAGCATAATGACCATGTAACATGGTTTTAGAAAATATTAAAAATAGAGGTTAAAGGCATTGGAAAATAATAAAAGACTCATAATACAGTATATGGATAGAATATAATGGAAATAAGAACATGTTAAGGAAATTTTAAAGACATGCAACATAAAAGAGAACTTGATAGGAAAAGGGAAGTTGAGAATTCCCTTACGAAAATTCAGCAACCTAACGGTGTTACTTAAAAATTCAGATTATGATTTAATGAGAGAGAAAAGGGTATCTCATAACATGAACATAAAATGGAAATAAATAAGGATATATAATAACATACTCCAAAATAAGAAAATTAAAATTAAAATAAAAACATAAAATAAGTCTTTGACTAAAAGAGGAGGGTGAAAGGTCCCCTTACCTTGTAGAGTAACTTCTAAAACTCTATTATCGGGACCTTAAGGGATTGAGGGAACCTTGTGAGGACTCCTTGTGAGGTAATAAAATCATAACTTTATGGAGAATTATTTTTTAATCAAATTAAACAAAGTAATGGCTTGGTATTTTTAGAAAAAATTGAGGGAATATTTTATTAATTTCAAAGGACGCCTCATAAGTGGTTTTTGAAAAACCATGGGCTTTCCCATGTTATTGACCACTTGGGACACCTCATATAATATTTTAATCCATAATATCTGACCATCATATTATATTACTCATTACATCATTATGACATAGTTATGATGTCATTAAACATATCGAAATCATAAAACTGTATTTTTTTAATTCATCAAAAATTCAACTATTTCAGAAAAAACCCAAAAATTAACCCTGACTATATTTTAATGTGTATAATTTAAAAATAAAATCCATTTTATAAAAATAAATTTCATTTTAGAATTAAATTAATTAAATAAAATACTAATACCTAACTAATAATTTCCAAAACATTTATTTACTTATACTATGATATAAGTATATCACATTACCATTTAAGATGACTAAAATATATTTATACTTCCTTATGTGAGGTTAATATTCCATTGGTAAAATTATTATTCATAAGGGTAAAATTACTATTCCAAAGGGTAATGTTACTATTCACCAAAAAAATAGTTTGATCTTATTGAAGCATTTTTACACCCTGATTACAATCATGTAAGTCTTATTTTCAAAAATCATTTCCCTGAAAAGGTTATTTAATAATAAAATATTTTTATAATATTCATAAAAAAACACTATTCATCAAATACTATTCATAAAACACTATTCATCAACCATTATTCATCAAATACTAAATATTGAAACTTCTTAGAAAACTTCTAAAAAATCATCCTAGAGTAATTTTGACATTTGAAATTCAAAATTTATTTTATCATAATAATTATCTATGTGAGAAATATCTAAATAATACAATTTTTACTTCTAAAATCAATTTATCAAATTTATCTTAATAAACATATATTTTATTAAGCAAATCTATTCTTAAAACGAAAATGATGAAATATCAGTTTTATTAAAACAAAGGGATTACATTTTATATAGCTAGGTTCATGACACATAACCCCTTAACACACATGAATATGACCTAAGGTTAAGGTTTTGATGGTTATAGACTATTGGGGAGGCTTAGATAACATTTCCCAAGTTGTAATCTCTACCAACTTGAACTTCTCTCGTAATCGATTTCGTTCAAGCTTAACTTGTTGAAGCTCAGATTGGGCTTGGTCTAGAGTGAAACACGGTGATTCTACCTCCTTCCTAAGCTCCAAAAAATGGGCTTCGTACGACCCGAGTCTATTGTATGAGTCCATCGACTCTTCTTTCTACATTAATTATCTATTATCATTTCTATTTATAAGCAAAATTATAACGTTGAAAATTATTATTGTTTTCAACGGTTATATTAACCAATGGTCATATAATGGTCAAAACCTATTGGTCACATTTCATTTATAATTATATATTTATATTGATTATGACATAGTAAAACATACATTTTTAGGAAACAAAAATATTATTCAAAAAATTCAGGTCGTTACATTCTTCCCCCCTTAAAGAAATTGCGTCCTCTCAATTTTAAATTTGGGCTCGGTAACTAAGGTTTCACTTTTCAAAATTACTTCATTGAAATCCCACATTGGAAAAGATAAAATAGAATATCCACTTTAAAATAAATAAAGTGAAGTAAAAAATGTCACATGAGATAACAAATACAAGGGTTCCATGTAGGAAAACATGGATATGAAAGAAAAACTAACCATCATATTCTGATGGAGAGTGATAGAAAACATTGTCAGGAAAAATTTAACAATCACAAAGCTATAAATTTGTGATGTATTGAACAATCTTTGACTTCATATTAGGAAATCTAAAAAGCATTTTTGTTTTAAGATTATTTCCATCGAGTTGTGGAATTATTTTACTGGATGGAATAAGAACACAAATAAATATACTTACTTGAGAAGTAGAGTTTCATCCTTTAGTAAATTTCCACCATAAACTCATCTTTTCCTCTAATCGATGATTATTTAAGATGAATTTTTCATGCACGAAGTAATATAATAAAATTCAAAAAACTCACATCATCCACAAAAGGTTAACTATATATTTCTCCTAACTTTAAACATTAACAAAAAACAAAAATGATTAGTACAAGATCAGATAATTCCCCCAAAGAATAAACCTTTGTATGAAGAAAAACTACTTTTAATCTCCAAAATTCAAGAATAATACCCAAACTTTAACTAAGACCATTCAAAAAATAATCATCCTTATAATTCTTCAAAATAATCCAAACTAATATTTAAACACAAAATTCATAAAGATTTGATCACATAGTCTTTCAAGCTAAATTTTAACATTTATCTCCAAAAAACATAAATCACTCTTAATGTCTCATTCCAAAAAGTTATTAACCTAATCACATGTTCTCCGGGATAGGTTAATCATTTCCATAAATAAATTGAATCACTATATCTCCACAATTAAAATCATAGATTTTTCCAAAATATAGTTAATCCATTACTTCCCAATTAAAATTCCATAGTATTCTATTTACGTTAATCATATAAAGTTCCTAAAATAGTGAACTCCTTCCAAAATAACATGTATCGCTTAATCCCAAAATCATTTTCCCAATCCCATGGTTATCTATTTGATAAAATATATTTCTCCCAAATAAATTTATTCTTAATCTATAAAATCATTTAACTAAAAATAATAATTCATACTAACTAGGGACATCACGTAGATTAGTGGTTGGCAAGAAAGCTCTGTTACACTTCTATTGTGGGTTTGATTATCGCATCCATGTCCAACTCGATGGGTTGTCACACGGTTTGCATGTTGTCCCTTTTTCTAAAACTATATAGGTCTTATAACATTTCCAAAATTAGATAAAATCCTCAAAAATAACCTTAACATGTTTTAACATCAATGTTTATCTCATAACTTTTATTTGACATCCAAAAAAGTAATAACCCATAATTAACTCAAAATAAAGGATTATATAAACCCTAATGGTTATTTATACCTTTATAATTATGTCCATACAAGAAAATATAAGTCTTCCTCAAATAAAATTTTCACATAAAAAACTTTGGGGTTACACATACTAGAAAAAGAATGTCCAAAGTAATCACATCATCAAAAGAGAATTAATACTTTTAAATATTTCATCATCCATTGTTATAACATAACTCTAAAATTTCTAAAATTTAGACATCTTAATCATCCATCATTATTCATGATCCCTTAACCATGATTTTTATTCCTTAATACCTCTTTCCTACGAAAAGAATCATTAATCGTGTCTTAATAATCAATAATGTCAAAACATGAGTCAAGAAATAATTCATACCTTTCATATGTCATTTTTAGTTTCCTTATCTTTAATTGGAAAGCCATTAGGTATTGATAAAAATATATTTATATGGTCCTACTGATCACATTTATGAATCTTCCTTGTAGGACATCTATTTTCATAATTACCATACTCCCCACATTTAAAACATTCAATTGATAACTCATAAATAACTTCTTTCCCTTTCCTAGTTTTAACTGAATGCTTACTTTTTTCATGGCAGGTTATTTATTTATGACATTAATTAACACATATATAATATCTTCATGTGCCTTTAAAACATTTTCCTAGGTGTTTCTTTCCATATACTTGACACATATGTCATTTAATATAATTACCTTTATGATTATTATAAGAACTTCCATAGGGATTCATTTCTATAATATTTTGTTCCTTAAAAAAATAACCAAGAATCAAATCCTTTATAATGGTTCAAAAAAATCTTATTATTAACCAAAAAAATCCCTATAGGAGTGTCAAACAAGAAGTGAAACAAGGCCTGTTTTTATGCACTAGTTCCCATTTGAGTCTAGCTCAAAGAGTTGTTTTTAGGTTTTACCCCTAGATACATATGTTTTGGATCCACATCCACTTGTTTGTATCTAGATAGGTATTTAGTTGTTTGGAAACCACTTACTTAATATTTCACCTAATACTAGGAAGTTTTCCTATTTTTAAATTTTTCTATAGGGTTCTTCCTAAAGTTTTCAAATCCTAATTTCCAAAAATAACTAAACTATACTTTGATACCAACTATGGAATCCCACCTTTTTATTAAATAACTTTACATTAAATTTTACAAATATAGGGTCTATAAAGTTTAGTGTCTTGAAAATTGGGTACATAATACATGAAAACATGAAAAATTCTTCTAATACACTTGAAAGTATTCATCATAGGTTTATCCTAGGTATAATTATTGCATCTCATAACCTGGGGACATACATCAAAGTAAAGGGGGGGAAGAAGTCCCAGTAAGGGGAAAAAAGTGAAATAGTTTACATGTGAACTTGAGTGATATCAATAGGAACTTGATAAAATACATAAAGACATGATAAAAAGGCTTATCATAATAATAATAACTTAATCTATAACTAAAAAATGTGGCTATAACAATTAATTTAGACATTCATAGGCATATCAGCAAGTTCCATCCCCAAGGTGTCATAAAAATTACCAAGGTATCATAAAAATTACCAAGGTTATTCACCAAGGTATCATAAAAATTACTATGGTTATTCGCCAAGGTATCATAAAAATTGTCACCTTTAGAGATTAATTTCTTTACCTAATTCATTAGATTGTTATTAGGGTGCACCCATAATATTTCTTTATTTTTATGTGAGATAAATATATCATAATCAAACATTTCATAAATAACCCATAGAGAATAAAAGAAATGGGTTTTGTATCAGAATCATGGCATTTTAAAAAGTGCTTAAAAACATGATCATTATGTCATTTATAACCCAAGGAAGGGGAATGAGGGTTTTATGTATGTCAATTTCAGAATAAAATAAATCATTTTTAGATCTTTATGTATACCCCTATAAATTAAATAGGTTTTTTAATTCACATGAAAAAATAAAATAATTTCTTGAGAAAAAGAGAGATATTTTGAGATGAAAATTATGAAGTGTAACAGCCATGTAACATAGTTTTGGAAAACATTAAAAATAGAGGGGAAAGGGGTTGATTATTCATAAAATAATCATAATATAGTATAGGGAAATAATATAATGGAAATAATAACATGTTATGGAAATTTAAAAGACATAACATGTAAGAACCCGGATCTCCTTTTCAGGTACGCTTTTCCTTTTTCTGGAGTTTTTAAGAAAAATGAACTTTCTGGAAATTTTTGAAGTACATGCCGTGTACTTTCTAAGTACACACCGTGTAATCTTCCTCGGCTTGAATCCATGTGTTGGCCACGTCGGGGCCACACACACGGTGTGTAGGGGTGACGTGGAGGACGATTTTGGCGGAGTACAGAAAAGACCCAGTACAAGTCGTGTACTCTAAAAGTACACACCGTGTACTTTTATTTTTTTTCACTAAACGCGCCGGGGTCACGCCTAACCCCTGATTTCATCTTCTTCTCCAGATTTAGTCCTCCAGAGAGCGACCATATGGCCAGATCTTTGACAAGCTTCCATCTCTTCGTCCGTTCTCCGATTCGAGCATGGTCGATTGCGTTGGAATTGCAGCAGTGAGCTCTCCCTTCTGCTTGAGTCTTGTTTCTTGATTCCCCCTGGTTTTCATGTTATCATAGGTTGAGAGTTTTGTGCATTTTCTCAGATCTACGTTGTTCTAAGGGGAATCTTTCATCGTCGTTCATGTATATCGATCTTCTGGGATCGAGGTAGGTGGTTTGTTCCTTTCTGTAGAAATTTGATGAATATTTTGTGCAAATTCCACGAATGCCCTTGAACGGGGTATTGCGTGTTCCTGTTTTTCCTTTGTTGTATTGCCTACTTTTCTTGATTGATAGAGTAGATATTTTTCCTATGATTATGGTATCTTTACTATACTTTGGATGTTTTCTATGCTTGTTCTGCATGTTTAGCGTTTTGCTAGTTTCCATGCTTAGTCATAGGACAGTGGAACTGCTACCTTGTTATGTTTTTGAGCCTTAGTTGATAGCCAAGTTGTTCTTGAGGTTTACTTGAATGATGTATAGGAACACTGAGCATGTATTACCTTTCACTCGGGACTGTGATAACCTAGAGTAGTAGACCAAAGGGAGAATTTATGGAAGGGATTCTCCAGAGTGTCTTTTAATTACAATACGAGACCACAGGGGGAATTGACATTGAGTGCTTCCCCAGAGAGTCTGTAGTTCCTCAATGCAGGCCACAGGGGTAATAGACATTGAGTGCTTCCCTAGAGAGCCTTTAACATGATAAGAGACTATAGGAGGAATTGACGGTGAGTGCTTCCCCAAAGAGTCTATTAATTTCATAGCTGAACCGGAGGGGTGAGACTATGTGTGCCTCCTAGAGGGTTGCTAGTACTTATAGGTTGAACCATAGGGGTTAGGATGTGAGAGTTACCCAAAGGGTTACCTGTTTTCTTCTTGTTGTTGGCTGCTTACTTGTGTACTTTATTTGTTAGAACTATGGATTGTAGCTGCTTGTACTTTCCTGTTTACTACTTCTTGTTTTATTTCTTGCCTTGTATTCATTGACTATTAGGCACAAATCTTTGGGTGATTGCCTACTGGGATTGTATCTCCCACCCTGTTTGGGCCATGATTTTGGGCCCAAGCAGACTATGTTGTTGCAGGTATAGATAAGGGCAAGCACCCTTCTACTTCAGGTTCTTGATTGCACTGGAGCTGGAGAGCATGGGACCGAGCTGGGGCTCGCGATGCTGAGGAGTTTATCTTGTTTTTATTTTCACTTTTTTTTTCAGTTTTACTTCAGCACGTTGTTGTGTTTTCTGTTTTCCTTAGATACTTGTACTTGCTGCATCATTATTATCATTTTCTATATAGTTATTGTTTCTGCTGCTGGGTTTTAGTTGTTGCATGTTGTTTACTGCTTCCGTTGTTTATTTTTTTTTTTCTTACCTTGTATACCTTACCGAATGAGGGCATAGTTTCCCCAATAACTTACCAAGACCCTCACTGCTAGTCGGCAGCCTCTAGCATTTGTGGAAACGCGCTTGAGGTCATGTGGCGAACCGGGTACGGGGCACCAGTGGAGCGGCTCCGGATTCGTGTCGTTAAAAAGTGGTATCAGAGGAGTTCGTTTCTCTTGCTTTACTATTTGGAGACTTTATCCAGGGATAGGACGAACTCGGTACTTAGTATTAATCTGTGCTCGGGATTAGCTAACCAGTGTACAGGGAAAATCTATACTACATCGTTAATTGCAGCTTGCTAGTTTTGAGTTTTTATGGTTGATATGTTTTCACCTAGAGTGATTCGCATGACTTGTGTGGTTATTGTTTTGATATTTCGGTTCTATTTCTGTTGAAACCCGATGAGATGAGGGTATTCCATCTCATGCATCATATAGGCACTTCTAGAAATCACATTCCATGCATTCTTTCCATGCCACCTAGGGTTCATTAGCGATTCCATGCTGCTGTGATAGACTTTGTGTATATTATGCATGTTGTTGTGATAGATTCTTGATAGAATCTTGGATGTTATGTTGGAGAGTTGTTTGTTTTCCCTTTTATGTGACTGTGGTAGATTCTAGGCATTGATTCGTGGGGAGTATGGGCCCTCGCAGATCGTAATTTGGCACCTCTTTCCCTTGTTTCTAGTGTTTCTGGGAGTCTGAGCAGTTTCTGAGCTACTGCCCAGAAAAACCTAGAATACATGGCGTGTACTTTTTGTATACACATCGTGTAGTTTTCAGGCCATGTCACTGACCGTGTGAGCAGAACACGGTGTCATGAAAGTAACTTTAGGAACACGCCGTGTAGTAATGATCCGTGTACCCGGCCGTGTCACTAACAACATGGGTCGGGGAAGCTCGAGTAGCACACACCGTGTTGTAAAGGAACACGTCGTGTAGTCCCTTCCATGCACCTGGCCGTGTCACGAACAACACGGGTCGGCGTGACCGTCTCTCAGACACGCCATGTTGATCTTGGAGCATGTCGTGTAGTCTTTCACAGGTACCCGGCCGTGTCGCGAACAACATGGGACGGTGTCACCTTCACCTATACACGCCGTGTTTGTTCGGAACACGCCACGTAAGGTTCATCCGTATAGACAGCCGTGTGTTTAACAACACGGGCCGCCAAAGCCTTGTCCACCACACGCCGTGTCCGTAGTAAACACGCCATGTAGTCTCAGTTTAAGAAAACTGTGTGGGTTAGCCGTGTAAAGAGACTCGGGCAGGGGAGTAGTTTCCAAGTACACGTTGTGTGTGGGTGCAACACACCGTGTAGTTTGAGGTGTACACGACTTGTAGGGAAGAAGTACACGCCCATGTCATTGGCTTAAGAAGACACGCCGTGTAGTTTTTATACATGTCATGTAGTCGTGTTTTGTAACCTTGTGTGTTTTTCTTCCCCTGTTTTCGTTTTGTACTCTTGTGTTCTCTGTCATTGTTTTTATGATCTAAGGTGTACTTTTGATCTTTCAGAGCTATTCCTATGAGACTTCCTCTGGTTGTATATCTGTCATCAAGCAGTGATCAGACGCCATACAGGGCTAATCAGGGACTTCCTGTCGATCCTCCAGTCGGGCCATCCTTGGCACCGGCTATTATACCAGTTGTAGGTGCTGATGCGTAGTTCAGGGAAGGTTTCATGAGGATGATGTAGGCCTTCCAGGGAGTGCCACCTCCTGCCATGTCTATGGCAGACTTGACATGGGTTTTCCAGCAGCATCATCCTCCTACTTTCTTGGGGGAAAGAGGACCTCGGGCTGCAGAGTCATGGATGGAAGCCATGATTACTATCTTTGATCATCTGGAGATGTCTCCAGAGAGGCGGGTCAAGCTAGCTACCTACATGCTTCGAGACTCCGCCAAGAGGTGGTGGGACGTGATCTCACAGGCAGGTTAGCAGCAGTCTATGTCTTGGGAGGAGTTCCAGTGCGTGTTCTATGACTACTTCTACCCAGAGACCCTAAGGGCCGATCGAGCCTGGGAGTTCATGAGCTTAGAGCAGGGTACTCTTTCTGTCATGGAGTATTCCGCTCGTTTCACCGAGTTGCAGCACTTCACACCCCTCCGGGATGGGAGTGGGGTGTTCTTAGCAAGGAATTTTGAGGATGGTCTCAGGAGGGAGATCTGCTCATAGGTGAACATCTTCCAGCTGACTTATATTACTTCCATCGTCAACCAGGAACTGATTGAGGAGCGAAATCTGAGAGTCTCTGGAGCTACGAGCCAGGGCGGTTCTGCTTCCAGAGCTAGTTTGCCTCTAGATGACAGCAAGAATAGCCATAGAGAACCTACGTGCGGTGACCCGAGGAATCATGATGCATCGTCAGGAAGGTAGGTGACTTGGTACCAGTGTGGCTGGTCAGGGCACATGAGGCCGCAGTGCCAGAGGGACCCCGTGGAGTGCCGATCTTGCAACAAGATGGGTCACCTTCAACGTTTCTGCCAGGTTTTCTCACCAGTAGATGGTGACCAGGGTTCTTCCATGACTCCTCATTCAGGAGCAGCACCGCCAGTTTCTCACCAGTCAGGGAACTGGAGTTCTTTCGGCCGTTCGGGCCGAGGTGGAGGTCGAGGCCGTGGCGGTCAGCCACCAGTCCCTCAGCACCAGCAGGGAGGTTCAGCTCAGAGTGGTCAGTCAGGGGCACAGGGCTGAGGTGCAGGCCAGTCTTTCGCCGTGGAGCAGACCTATCAAGAGCAGGATCACAGCCCTTCTATAGTTCGAGGTAAGATTTTAGTAGCCTCAGTTTTATCTTCAGTTATTTTTTATACTGGTGTTACACATAGTTTTATCTCTATTGCTTCTATGGAGAGCATTGGGCTCTGCATCCTTTCTTCTACCGACTCGTTGACACTAGACACACCTCTGGGGAAGAGGACATCTAGTGTACGCCAGTGTAGAGAATTCTCACTCGAGGTTGCAGGGTATCATTTCTTATGGGATCTCTATGTCCTAGAGATGACAGGCTATGATTTCATCCTCGGGATGGACTGGTTGGATCCCTTCTAGGCAGTTATCAACTGTTATCATCGCAGAGTGAGTTTCGTTTCACTAGAGGGTGAATCTTTTCTTCATAGAGGCGAATGGGATGTTCAGTCGAGTAGAGCTGGACTCGAGCATCATGGGCTAGGAAGGGTGACAGCCCAGATTGCTAATATTTATCTGGATGATCAGGGGACTCCACAGCTAGACTTTCCTCCAGTGGTGGATTGCTTCAGGGATGTCTTTCCAGAGGACTTTTCAGGTTTGCCACCGGAGCATGAGGTAGACTTCTCGATTGAGCTTGTGCCAGGAGTGGAACTGATGTCCATTCCTCCTTATAGGATGGCTACACCTGAGTTACAAGAGCTCAAGAAGCAGTTGGAGGAGTTGAAAGTAAAGGGTTTCATCTGACCCAGTACTTCTCCTTGGGGTTCGTCTGTCCTGTTTTCAAAGAATGCATACGGTACCCTTCGGCTTTGTGTGGATTATCGGAAGCTGAACCAGTTGACGGTCAAGAACCGATATCCTTTATTGAGGATCGATGACCTCTTTGATTAGCTTTGAGGAGCCCGGGTGTTCTCAAAGATCGACCTGAGGTCCGGTTATCATCAGTTGTGTGTTATACCATCAGATATACCTCTGACAGCCTTCAGAAGTAGGTAATGTCTATATGAGTATACAGTTATGTCGTTCGGTCTCACGAACGCACCTGCAGTTTTCATGGCACCGATGAACCGAGTGTTCCATCCTTACTTGGACTCCTTCATAGTGGTCTTCATGGACGATATCTTCATGTACTCTCACACTAGACACGACCATGCCACACATATTGAGATCGTTCTGAGTACACTAAGAGAGCATTGGCTTTATGCTAAACTCTCGAAGTGCCACTTCTGGATGGATCAGATTCACTTCTTGGGTCATTTCATCTCAGAGGCCGGAGTATCAGTGGACCCAGAGAAAGGGAGAGCTGTAGTTTCCTGGGAGCAGCCGAAGAACGTCTTTGAGGTACGGAGCTTCCTAGGGCTGGATGGATACTACAGACGCTTCATTCAAGACTTTTCTCTTCTAGAAGCACCTTTGATAGGTCTGACCAAGAAGGGGTCGAAGTTCTTATGGTCAGATTCTTGTGAGTCAGCCTTTTAGGAGCTGAAAGGGAGGCTGACGTCAGCGTCAATACTAGTTTTTCCAGAGCTACGAAAGAGCTACACTGTTTACTATGATGCTTCAGGTATTAGGCTAGGAGTTGTGCTTATGCAGGGAGATGGAGTCGTTGCGTACGGGTCTCGGCAGTTGAGGCCACATGAGAGGAACTACCCTACGCACGATCTGGAGTTGGCAGCTTTTGTTCATGCCTTATGCTGTTGGAGACACTATCTATTGGGGGAGCACTTCTTGGTCTTCACTGACCACAAGAGCCTCAAGTATATATTCACTCAGTGTGATCTAAATCTGAGGCAGCACAGGAGGGTTGAGTATCTATAGTATTTTGACTTCGAACTTGCCTATACGCCGGGTAAGGGCAATACTATGGCTGATGCCTTGAGTAGGAGAACTCAGATTCAGACAGTTCAAGAGGCTAGTAGTGAGTGGCAATTGATGGCTTTGTTCTCTGAGATGCATCTGGAGGTTCACGATAGACAGGGACATACTTTCCTATCTTCTATAGCTGTTACTTCTACACTTCTTGATCGGGTACGGATGAGGCAGCTATCAGACTCTGAAGGCTTAGTCATGTGGGAGAGTGTGTCCAGAGAGGACCCTCTTCTCAGATGGACAGTGGGTGAGGATGAGATCTTGCATTTCTAGGGATGCGTATGGGTGCCAGCAGACATACGCGAGGAGCTGATGCAAGATTTTCATTCCTCATTTTGGGCAGTTCATCCTGGCATCAACAAGATGTATCAGGATCTTCATCGCCAGTACTGGTGGCCAGGTATGAAGAAATATGTTGTTGGTTTTTTCATGAGATGTTCTACTTGTCAGTAGGTGAAAGCAAAGCATCAACGACTAGCAGGCCTTTTACAGCAGCTACCCATTCTGGAGTGGAAGTGGAACAACGTCGCGATGGACTTCGTGACTGGGTTATCGAGGTCGCCTCAAGGGAATGATGTTGTTTGGGTTATCGTCGACAGGATTATGAAGGTTGCGCACTTCTTGATGATTAAGGAGACCTTCAGTGTTGAGGATCTGGGACGACTTTACATTTGAGAGATCATTCATGTGGATGGATTTCTACACTCCATTGTTTCATATAGGGATGTGCGCCTTACCTCTCGGTTCTGGCAAGGACTTTAGAAGGTCTTGGGTACACGGGTACTTTTGAGTACAGCATACCATCCCCAGAATGATGGCCAACCCGAGCGCATGATCCAGGTGTTTGAGGATATGCTCTGAGCTTGCATCCTAGACTTTGGCAGTTCTTGGGAGAAGCATATTACTCTGGTGGAGTTCTCCTACAACAACAGTTTCTGGGCGACCATTCAGATGGAACCATACGAGACTTTGTACGGTAGGCCATACCGATCACCATTATGCTGGCTGGGGGCAGGAGAGGCAAATTTGCTGGGACCTCTTCTCATTCAGGAGACCTCAGAGTAGATAGAGATAATCCGGAAGAGGATGGCTACAGCACAGTCTCGACAGAAGTCTTATACTGATCAGCAGAGATGACCTCTAGAGTTCGAGGTCAAGGATCAGGTTTTCCTTCATGTCACACCGAGGTTGGGAAAAAAGAGGATTCAGAGATAGGGTAAGCTTTCAACGCGGTACGTCGGGCCGTTTGAGGTCTTGGAAAGAGTGGGGTCGGTCGCCTATCAGTTGTAGCTACCTCAGAGTTATCAGTCCATGCATGGCGTCTTCCACGTCTCTCAACTCTGACATTACTTTTCAAACCCATCTCACGTCTTTCAGCCCGAGGAAGTCAAGCTTGAAGCAGATGCATCATTCGAGGAGCATCCTATCCGGATTTTCGATCGCAGTATGAAGGTTGTCCGCGGGCGGTCTGTTCCTCTGGTACGAGTGCTATGGCAGCACGGGCGAGTATAGGATGAGACCTGGGAGAGGGAGGCCGATGTACGATCGCAATGGTCAGAGCTGTTTGGGGTTTCTTCTTCTCTGCCTCATTAGGGAAATTCAGGGATTAATTTCTTTAAGGGGGGAATTTTGTAAGAACCGGATCTCCTTTTCAGGTACACTTTTCCTTTTTTCTAGAGTTTTTAAGAAAAATGAACTTTCTGGAAATTTTTGAAGTACATGCCGTGTACTTTCTAAGTACACACTGTGTACTTGTAATGACGCAAACTTTTTGAATAGTATATTAACTTACTCTTAACGATTTAATAGAGATGTTAATGGTTAATGTAGAAAGAGGATTCGGTGGCTTCATCCGGTAGACTCGAACCTTATGAAGCCCACTTATCAGAGCTTGGGAAGGAGGTGGCATCTTTGGGCTTCGCTTTGGACCAAGCCAAAGCCGAACTCCAGCGTGTCAATCTTGAACGAAAACGCCTACGAGAGAAGTTCAAGTTAGTAGAGATTACTACTAGGGAAATGTTATCTGATCCTCCCTCAGATTCTCTCACCATAGCACACCTTACACTTAGGTCATATGCTGGTGTTATAAGGGGCTATGTGACGAGACCGTAACATCTTTGTGTAATACTTTGGGATGAATAAATTGAGATTTCTTACTTTAGGGATGCTTGTGAAATTTCAAATTTCAGGATAACTTTAGGATGTATTTTATTGATGAATTTTGAAAAAATGGATATTTTAAAATATTTATGTAAACCTGAAATAATTAATGATTTGTAATGATTTTCAAAAAATTGTGTTCTGCAAAAGTGTTCAGTAAGGAATTTGGTGTCTAATAAGATCAACAAAATTTTTAATGAATAGTAAATTATGAATAGTAATTTTACGCTTAGTATTAGTAATGTGACCAAATGGATTAGTAGTCTCACTTAAAGAAAGTTTTAATATAATTTAGACACCTAGATTAAGTAATGTGATTCAATAAAATGGGTAAATAACAGTTTCATAAATTATTAGTCAAGTATTAGTTTTTTCGGGTGAATAGTGTTTTTTTATTAAAAATTAAATTAAAAATATTTAGAAAAGTATTTTTATAAAATGGACTTTATTTTTGAACTCAGAGCATCGATATTATGTTCTGATAATTTTTGGGGATTTTTCTGGGAAAAAAATGAATTCTCGGTGAATAGTGTTTTTATTTTAAAATTAAATTTAAAATATTTAGAAAATTATTTTTATAAAATAGAGTTCATATTTGTAATCAGAGCATTGATATTTGGTTAAGGTGAAATTTTGGGATTTTTCTGAGAAAGATGAATTTTCAGGGAATAGTAGAAATGCAGTTTTAGGGTTTCGATATGTTAAATGACATCATAACTGTGTCATGATGATGTCATGAGATATTTTAAGGGATGGTCGACTAAAGGGGATGAATTATTGTATGAGGTGTCTCAAGTGGCCAATACCATGGGCAAATACCATGGGCAATCCCATGGTTTTTCCAAAACCACCAATGAGGTGTCCCTTGGCCACTAATGCCTTGTCCCCTCACTTTCCCTATAAATACCAAGACATTCTCTCATCCTTTTGACTCCAAAATCATACTAAATGAAGTTCGGGTCTCCTTACCTCCCAAGGAGTCCTCCCAAGGTGCCCTCAAGACTCTCAAGGTCCCAACCTTTGAGTTTTAAGAGTTACGTTTAAGGTAAGGGATCTGACCTCCCTCTTTCTTTTCAAGCAATCTCTTTTATGACATTTCTTTTATGCTCCATGTTCTTATGTTGGAGGATGTTATTTTTTATTCATATTACTGAAATTTTCATGTTTATATGATGAGATACCCCCTCTATCTCTCATCAATTCGTTTTAAGAATGTTTAAGTGGCGTTGTTAGGCTGCCGAATTTTTAAGGGATTCTTTCACCCTTCTCATTTTTCAAAGTTCTACTTTCATGTGAAGTCTTTCAAGTTCCTTTTTATTTTGTTGGGGTATTATATATATATCTATCATACTGAACTTTTATGTTCATATGATGAGAGACCCTATTTGATCTCGTCAATTCATTTTTTTTTTGTTGAAGTTTAAGTGACGCCGTTAAGCTACCGAATTTTCATAAGAGAAATCTAAGTTTTTTCTTCCTTCCATGTTTTTCATTTCAAATGGTATGTCCTTAAAATTTTATTACCATGTTCATATATCCTTCATATTCTGTCCCTATACTGTTTTATGGGTCATTTTTGAATATTTGACTCATGTCCCCTCTCTTTTCAATGTTTTCTAAAAACCCGAAACATAGTCGTTATGCTGCAGAATTTCCGTCTCAAAATGTCTCTCTCTTTTTCTAAAGTTATTTTATTTTATTAAGTGAATACTCAAAGATATCTCTTCTATATGGGTATTCACATATGTACCAAGTTTTTCTATTTTAAATTCTGGGATTTACATACATGAGACCCGATTTCCATTTCTGTGGGTTTAAAGTGACATAATGATCATGTCTTTAAAGTCATTTTTAAAACGTTATGATTATGAAATGAAACCCATTTCTTTTATGCTATAAGGGTTGTTTATGAAATTATTTATGATGATATATTTGGCTCACATGATGATAAAGAAAAATTTAAGGGTGCGCCCTGATAGTGCTCTAATGCATTGGGTAAAGACTTAATCTCTAGAGATGACCATTTAGACTAATACCTTGGTGAATAATCTTGGTAATTTTTATTGACACCTTGGGGATGGACCATGGTGAAACGAAAATGATTTTCTTTGTAAAATGTTTTATCCACATCTTCAAGTTATGAAAAACTTTATTTTTATTATGATATGCCTCATGATTTCTTTCTCAGGCCTTAAAGTTCTTTTCATGACCTTATTGAAGTATCTCAAGTTCACATGTAAAATGTTTCTCTTGTTTCCCTTACTGGGTCTTCTGCTCACCCTTTCTTTTGATGTATGTCCCCAGGTTATGAGATGAAGTAATGAACCTAGGATGAACTTAAGGACAAGCCTTTCAAGTGTTTAAGAAGAATGTTTTATGTTTTTTTCATGTATTATTTTCCTGGTTTCCAAGACACTAAACCTTAAAGATCCTCAGTTTTGTGTAATATAATGAAAGTTTATGTTATAAAAAGGCGGGATGCCACAGTTGGTATCAAAGGATGGTTTAGTTATTTGTGTAAATTAGGATATAAAAACTTTAGGAAGAACCCTATAGAAAAGTTTAAATATAGGAAAACTTCCTGGTATTTTGGTAAGTATTGAGTAAGTGGTTTATCAAACAAATACATCCCTATCTGGATATGAGCAGGTAGAGGTGGCTCTGGCACAGATATACATAGGGTTAAAACCCGAAAACACCACTTTGAGCAAGACTAGAACGGGAACTGGTGCACGATAACGGGCCTTGCTGCACTCTTAGTTACGACACTCCCGGGGGATATGTTTCATTAATCACAAGATTTTTATGAATCATTATGAAGGAATTATAGAGAAACGTAATTGTCTAAGCTGAAGTCTTAGTTAAAAGATTCATAAATGAAATAAGTTTCTCACTAAGGTTTTATTCTTTTAGAAAATGGTGGGAAATAGGAGGAACCGTGCAGATGGTGACCGCAATGCACCATGTGCTGACGGACCTCTGATGGAAGATGGAATGGAAACATTCATGCGAATGATGAACCAACTGACTCAAGTTATGAGTAATAACTTGAATAAAGCTGAGAGGTCGATCTCACCATGAAGGGAACAAAATTCTGTTGAGTCCTTCATGCATCAACGACCACCAACATTCAGTGGATCTACTGACACTTTGGTTGAGGAACAATGGATAAGCTCCATTGAAAAGTTCTTTTCTGTACTTCATTGTTCGGAACAAGAAAAAGTCACCCTTGTTGTTTACCGCCTAGGGGGAGAAACTGATCAGTGGTGTTCACTGATCAAAAACACAAATCCACGAGGAGAGATGGAAGCTATGGAGTGGGAAGAGTTTCGGGGAATATTCTTTAATAAGTATTTCTCTCATTCCATGAGAACAAGAATAGAGAAAGAGTTTCTCGAGCTGAAGTAGAAGGAGAACGAATCTGTCAGAAGCTATGAGATGAACTTCACCCAAATTTCACAATATACCTCTATCTTTGTCATGGATCCAAGTGGGAAGGTTGATAGATTTTTTAGTGGAATGAGACCTCATCTACAGAAGAATCTAGCCAACTAGGACTACGATAGCTACGAGGAGATTGTGCGGAGTGCAATGAAAGTAGAGCTATAGTTTGGTGAGACGCAGTGGTCTCATAAATCAAATGACAAGAAGAGATCATTGGAGCCTAGTCTTGGGAAGACTTTTGATCAGGGAAGAGGTGGAAAGAAAATACAACTTACCACATGCAATAAATGTGGGAAGAAGCATACGGGGTACTGCTTGATCGGAAATGGCAAGTGCTACAAGTGTGGAAGAGAAGGCCATATTGCTCGGAATTGTTATAGTGAGGTAAAGCCTCAACTTCCCAACACTAAAAGTAGAGGAAAGATGGTTCCGACCCTACCTGAAGTCAAATGCTTCAAGTGTGGACAGATTGGGCACTTTGCTAATCACTGTCCAAATCTGAGGGTAGTGGAGGGGAATCACCATCAACCTCAGCAAAGGCCAAGGGAGCAAGGTCTTGCTTTTTCTATCACAACAACTGAAGTTGAAGTTCTGAATGATGTGGTAGTAGGTACTCTTGTTGTCCTCTCAAAACTAGCAACTACATTGTTTGATTCTGGTTCTACGCATTCCTTTATTTCCTCCAAGTTTTCAAAGAATATAGAATCAATCCCTGAACTACTTGAGGTATAGTTTTCAGTCAAGACTCCAAGTGGGATTATCCATGAATCAATAGTGTTTAGAGACTCTAGTGTTTACTTTAGTGAGCACAATCTTATCGCAAATCTAGTAGTCATTCCCATGTTGGAATTCGACGTTATACTAGGGATGGACTGGCTCTCAAAGTATAATGCTAAGATAAAATGCAGAAGTAAGGAAATATCAGTAGTCTTGAATGAACGACCTACAATTATCTTCTGAGGAGAGATATCCCAAACTGATCCCTATCTAGAAGAACCTCCTATAGCTTTCTTTATAGAGTTAATCGGTGATGATGAATAAGGAAAAGGGAGTATACAAATAGAATATGTTCTGAATGTTCAGGAATACATGGATGTTTTTCCTGAGGAGTTACCTGGACCTCCCTCAGAAAGAGAGGTAGAGTTATCCATTGAACTCGTACCTAGATCTCAACCGATATCAAAGACCCCATATAAAATGGCAAATGTGGAGCTAGGAGAGTTAAAAAAACTCCAAGACTTGTTGGAGAAGGGGTTTATCCGACCGAGTGTGACTCCTTGGGGAGCACCAGTTCTCTTTGTGAAGAATAAGGATGGATCAATGTGGCTATACATTGATTATAGAGAACTGAATGGGATCACAGTGAAGAACAGATACCCTCTTCCAAGAATTGATGATTTATTTGACCAACTTTGTGGGGGCCAATTGTTCTCTAAGATTAACCTTCGATCTGGTTATCATCAACTGAGGGTGAAGAAGGAAGATATCCCAAATACTACCTTCCGATCCAGATATGGGCATTATGAGTTTACTGTTATGCCCTTCGGCTTGACTAATGATCCTGCTATTTTCATGGATTTGATGAATAGAGTATTTAAGGAATATTTTGATAAGTTTGTGGTAGTTTTTATTGATGATATTTTCATATATTTGAAAATCAGTGAGGAGCATGAAGATCATCTGAGGGTTATTTTGAAAACTCTGCAGAAGAAGAGGCTCTTTGGAAAGTTCAGCAAGTGTGAGTTTTGGTTAGAACAAGTGGATTTCTTGGGGCACATCGTAACCAATGAAGGAATCTCAGTTGACCCTGCAAAGATAATGGTTGTGGAGGAGTGGCCTCAACCCACAATAGTAACTGAGATTTGTAGTTTCCTTGGTTTAGCGGGATATTATAAGAGGTTTGTGAAAAACTTTTCATGGCTTTCTAATCCACTAACCAAGTTGACTCAAAAAGGGGTTAAGTTCATCTGGATAAAGGAATGTAAGGAATGTTTCCAAGATCTGAAGAAGAGATTGGTTACTGCACCTGTGTTAACACTTCCCTCTATCGGAGAAGGATTCTTTATTTTTAGTGATGCATCTCTGAAAGGGCTTGGGTGCGTCCTCATGAAAAATGACAAGGTAATTGCTTATGCATCTTGACAGTTGAAGATTCATGAGCAGAATTATCCTACGCATGATCTAGAGCTAGCGGCAGTTGTTTTTTCTCTAAAGATATGGAGGCACTATCTTTATGGGGAGAAATGTGATATATACACCGACCACCAAAGTTTAAAGTATATTTTCACGCAGAAAGAATTGAACATGAGACAAAGGAGATGGTTGGAGCTTATTAAAGACTATGATTGTTTAATTCATTATCACCCTGGAAGAGCAAACAAAGTCATGGATGCATTAAGCAGGAAATATCCTGTTGTTCTGGCAACAATGAGGATCCTAGGAGATCCCTTGATTAAAGATCTAGTAAAACTGGACATGGGAATTGTAAGGGAAGGGACATCACCAACCTTATCCCAAATGATTTCTCAACCTTCACTACTAGAGAAGATCAAGAAGGCTCAAAAAGAAGATCCTTGGATGCAGGAGAAGTTTGAGGCTGTAAAGGATGGGAAGTTCCCTAATTTCAATATTGATCAAGAAGGTGTATTGAAATTTCATACAAGACTATGTGTTCCATCTATTCCGGAGATAAAGAATGAACTGATGGATTAAGCTCATAGCTCTACTTTCTCTATACATCCAGGAAGCACTAAAATGTATAGAGACCTCTGCGATCATTATTGGTGGGATAACATGAAGAGGGATATTGCTGATTACACTACAAGGTGCCTGGTGTGTCAACAAGTAAAGGCAGAATGACAACTTCCTAAGGGGGTATTACAACCGCTACCTATACCAGTATGTAAGTGGGATAATATCACTATGGACTTTGTAACTGGTCTCCCGAAAACATACAAAGGAAATAATGCGATATGGGTTATTGTGGACCATCTCACCAAGACCGCCCATTTTATCTCTATTCGGGAAGATTTCTCTCTAGATAAACTTTCCAAGATATACGTAAAGGAAGTGGTAAGGCTGCATGGGGTACCACTATCTATCGTGTCTAATCGTGATCCAAGATTCACACCAATATTATGGAGAAGTCTTCAACATGCTCTGAATACTAAATTGAATTTTAGTACGGCCTATCATCCTCAAACTGATGTCCAATCTGAAAGGACTATTCAGACACTCGAAGACATGTTGAGAATATGCTCAATGGAATTTAAAGGTGGATGGGATCAACACCTCCCATTAGTTGAGTTCTCCTATAACAACAGCTTCCATTCGAGTATTCATATGGCACCCTATGAATCTCTGTATGGAAAGCGATGTAGAACTCCTACTTGTTGGGATGAAACTGGTGAGATAAAGCTTCTTGGGCCTGATCTTGTGCAAGAGATGACAGAACAAGTTCATGCCATCCAACAACACATAAAGGCTACTCAGATTCGACAGAAGAGCTATGATGGCAACCGTCGAAGGGACTTGGAGTTTGGTGTTGGAGACAAAGTCTTCCTTTGAATTTCTCCATGGAATAGAGTCATGTGGTTTGGGAAGAAAGGTAAGCTCAGCCCTAGGTACATTGGCCCCTATGAAATCCTTGATCGCATAGGAGCAGTGGCCTGTCGTCTAGCACTTCCACCAAACCTAGCTCAAGTTCACGATGTCTTCCATGTATCTCTCTTGAGGAAGTACATACCCGACCCTTCGCGTGTACTAAACCCAGAGGTGGTACAACTGGAACATGACCTCTCTTATGAGGAGCAGCCAGTGGAGATCTTAGACCGTAGAGACAGGGTTCTACGAAACAAGACTACCCACCTTGTGAAAGTGTTGTGAAGGAATCATAAGTATGAAAAACCGACTTGGGAGCCTGAGGAAACAATGAAGCAAAAGTACCCTCACCTTTTCGAATAGGCCTCAAGTATAAAATTTTGGGGACGAAATTTCTTAAGGGGGGAAGAATGTAATGACCCAAACTTTTTGAATAGTATATTAACCTACTCTTAATGATTTAATAGAGATGTTAATGGTTAATGAAGAAAGAGGAGTCGATGGCTTCATACGGTAGACTTGAACCTTATGAATCCCACTTATCAGAGCTTCAGAAGAAGGTGGAATCTTTGGGCTTCGCTTTGGACCAAGCCCAAGCTGAACTCCAGCGTGTCAAGCTTGAATGGAAACACCTGCGAGAGAAGTTTAAGTTAGTAGAGATTACTACTAGGGCAATGTTATCTGAGCCTCCCTCAGATTCTCTCACCATAGCACACCTTACACTTAGGTCATATGCTGGTGTTATAAGGGGCTATGTGACGAGACCGTAACATCTTTGTGTAATCCTTTGGGATGAATAAATTGATATTTCTTCCTTTAGTGATGTTTGTGGAATTTCAAATGTTAGGATAATTTTAGGATGTATTTTATTGATGAATTTTGAAAAAAGTTATATTTTAAAATATTTATGTAAACCTTAAATAATTAATTATGTGTAATGATTTTCAAAAAATTGTCTTCTGCAAAAGTGTTCAGTAAGGAATTTGGAGTCTAATAATATCAACTTAATTTTTGATGAATAGTAAATTATGAATAGTAATTTTATGCTTAGGATTAGTAATGTGACCAAATGGATTAGTAATCTCACTTAAAGAAAGTTTTAATATCATTTAGACACCCAGATTAAGTAATGTGATTCAATAAAATGGGTAAATAATGGTTTTATAAATTATTAGTCAAGTACTAGTTTTTTTGGGTGAATAGTGTTTTTTTATTAAAAACGAAATTAAAAATATTTAGAAAATTATTTTTATAAAATGGACTTTATTTTTGAACTCAAATCATTGATATTATGTTATGATAATTTTTGGGGATTTTTCTGAAAAAAATGAATTCTCAGTGAATAGTGTTTTTATTTAAAAATTAAATTAAAAATATTTATAAAATTATTGTTATAAAATGGAGTTCATATTTTTAATCAGAGCATTGATATTTGGTTAAGGTGAAATTTTGGGATTTTTCTGAGAAAGATGAATTTTCAGTGAATAGTAAAAATGTAGTTTTAGGGTTTCGATATGTTAAATGACATCATAACTGTGTCATGATGATGTCATGAGATATTTTAAGGGATGGTCGACTAAAGAGGATGAATTATTGTATGAGGTGTCCCAAGTGGCCAATACCATGGGCAAATACCATGGTCAAGCCCATGGTTTTGCCAAAACCACCAATGATGTGTCCCTTGGCCATTAATGCCTTGTCTCCTCACTTTCCCTATAAATACCAAGCCATTCTCTCATCCTTTCGACTCCAAAATCATCCTCAACGAATTTATGGTCTCCTTACCTCCCAAGGAGTCCTCCCAAGGTTCCCTCAAGCCTCTCAAGGTCCCAACCTTTGAGTTTTAAGAGTTACGTTTAAGGTAAGGGATCCGACCTCCCTCTTTCTTTTCAAGCAATCTCTTTTATGTCATTTCTTTTATGCTCCATGTTATTTTGTTGGAGGATGTTATTTTATATTAATATTAATTCCCTTTTCATGTTCATATGATGAGATACCCCATCTTTCTCTCATAAATTCATTTTAAGAATGTTTAAGTGGCGCCGTTAGGCTGCCAAATTTTTAAGGGATTCTTTCACCCTTCTCATTTTTCAAAGTTCTACTTTCATGTCAAGTCTTTAAAGTTCCTTTTTATTATGTTAGGGTATGATATCTATATCTATCATACTAAACTTTTATGTTCATATGATGAGATACCCTATTTTATCTCGTCAATTCATTTTTTTTGTTGAAGTTTAAGTGACGTCGTTAGGCTGCCGAATTTTCATAAGAGAAATCTTTGTTTTTTCTTCCTTCCATGTTTTTCATTTCAAATGGTATGTCCTTTAAATTTCATTACCATGTTCATATATCCTTCATATTCTGTACCTCTACTATTTTATGGGTCATTTATGAATGTTTGACTCATGTCCCCTCTCTTTTCAATGTTTTCTTAAAACCCGAAACATAGTCGTTATGCTGTAGAATTTACGTCTCAAAATGTCTCTCGCTTTTTCTAAAGTTATTTTATTTTATTAATTGAATACTCAAAGATCTCTCTTATATAGGGTTATTCACATATGTACCAAGTTTTTCTATTTTAAATTCTTGGATTTACATACATGATACCCGCTTTCCCTTTCTGTGGGTTTAAAGTGACATAATGATCATGTCTTTAAAGTCGTTTTTAAAACGTTATGATTATGAAATGAAACACATTTATTTTATGCTATATGGGTTGTTTATGAAATGATTTATGATGATATATGTGGCTCACATGATGATAAAGACAAATTTAAGGGTGCGCCCTGATAGTGCTCTAATGCATTGGGTAAAGACTTAATCTCTAGAGATGACCATTTAGACTGATACCTTGGTGAATAACCTTGGTAATTTTTATTGACACCTTGGGGATGGACCTTAGTGAAATGGAAATGATTGTATTTGTAAAATGTTTTAGCCACATCTTTAAGTTATGAAAAATGTTATTTTTATTATGATATGCCTCGTGATTTCTTTCTCATGCCTTAAAGTTCTTTTCATGACCTTATTGAAGTATCTCAAGTTCACATGTAAAATGTTTCTCTTGTTTCCCTTACTGGGACTTCTACTCACCCTTTCTTTTGATGTATGTCCCCAGGTTATGATATGAAGTAATGAACCTAGGATGAACTTAAGGACAAGCCTTTGAAGTGTTTAAGAAGAATGTTTTATGTTGTTTTCATGTATTATGTTCCTGGTTTCCAAGACACTAACCCTTAAAGATCCTCAGTTTTGTGTAATGTAATGAAAGTTTATGTTATAAAAAGGCGGGATGCCACAGTACTCTTCCCTGGCTCGAAGTTGTGTGCTAGCTGTGCCCGGGCCACACACACGGTGTGTAGGGGTGACGTGAAGTCCAATTTTGGCGGAGTACGGAAAAGACCCCGTACACGCCGTGTACTGTTCTTTTTTTTCACTAAACGCATCAGGGTCACGCATAACCCCAGATTTCATCTTCTTCTCCAGATTCCGTCCGCCCGAGAGAGACCGTACGGCCGGATCTTTGAAGAGCTCTCGCCTCTTCGTATGTTCTCTAATTCGAGCGCAGTCGATTGTGTTGGAATCGAAGCGGTGATCTCTCCCTTCTGCTTGAGTCTTGTTTCTTGATTCCTCCTGGTTTTCAAGTTATCGTAGGTTGATCATTTTGTGCATTTTCTCAGATCTACATCATTCTAAGGGGAATTTGTCGTTGTCTTTCATATATATCGATATCCTAGGATCGAGGTATGTGGTTTGTCCCTTTCCATAGAAATTTGGTGAATATTTTGTACAAATTCCACCAATACCCTTGAAAGGGGTATTGCGTGTTCCTATTTTTCCTTTGTTGTATTGCCTACTTTTCTTGATTTCTAGAGTATATATTTTTCCTATTATTATGGTATCTTTACTGTACTTTGGATGTTTTCTATGCTTGTTCTTCCTGTTTGGCATTTTTTCAATTGCCATGCTTAGTCGTAGGACAGTGGAACTGCTACCTTGTTATGCTGCTGAGCCTTAATTTATAGCCAAGTAGTTCTTGAGGTTTACTTGGATGATGTACACATGCACTAAGCATGTATTACCTTTCACTCAGGACTATGAGAACCTATAGTAGTAGACCAAAGGGATAATTGATGGAAGGGCTTCTCCAGAGTGTCTTTTAATTATGATGTGAGACCACAGGGGGAATTAACATTGAGTGCTTCCTCAGAGAGTCTGTAGTTCCTCAACGTGGGCCATGGGGGGAATAGATATTGAGTGCTTCCCTAGAGATCCTTTAGCACGATATGAGACTATAGGGGGAATTGTTGGTGAGTTCTTCCCCAGAGAGTCTATTAATTTCATAGTTGAACCAGAGGGGTGATACTGTGTGTGCCTCATAGAGGGTTGCTAGTACTTATAGGTTGAACCATAGGGGTTAGGCTGTGAGAGATACCCAGAGGGTTACCTGTTTTCTTCTTGTTGTTGGCTTCTTACTTGTGTACTTTATTTTTTAGAACTATGGATTGTAGCTGCTTGTACTTTCAAGTTTACTGCTTCTTGTTTTATTTCTTTCCTTGTATTCATTGACTGTTAGGCACAAATCTTTGGGTGATTCCCTACTGGGATTGTATCTCACACCCTATTTGGTCCATGCTTTTGGGCCCAAGCAGACTATGTTGCTGCAGGTATAAATAAGGGCAAGCGCCCTTCTACTTTAGGTTCTTGATTGCACTGGAGCTGGAGAGCATGGGACCGAGCCAGGGCTCGCGATGCTAAGGAGTTTATCTTGTTTTCATTTGCACTTTGTTTTTCAGTTCTACTTCAGCACGTAGTTGTGTTTGCTATTTTCCTTAGATACTTGTACTTGCTGCATCATTATTATCATTTTCTATATAGTTATTATTTTCGCTGCTGGGTTTCAGTTGTTGCATGTTGTTTACTGCTTCCGCTGTTTATTTTTGTTTTTCTTACCTTGTATACCTTACCGAATGAGGGCATAGTTTCCCCAATAACTTACCATGGACCTCCCTGCTAGTCAGCAGCCTCTAGCATTTAGGGAAATGCACTTGAGGTCATGTGGTGAACCAGGTACGGGGTACCAGTGGAGGGACTCCAGATTCAGTTCGTTACATAACACATAAAAGAAAACTTGATAGGAAATGAGAATTTGAGAATTCCCTTACGAAAATTCAGTAGCCTAACGGCGTCACTTAAAAATTCAGAAAATGAGTTGATGAGAGAAAAAAGAGTAGCTCATAACTTTGAAATAAAATGAAAAGAAATAAGGATATATAACAACATACCCCAACATAATAAAATGAAAATTAAAAGACATAACATAAAATAAGTCTTTGACTAAAATAGAAGGGTGAAAACTCTATGATCGGGACCTTGGGGGATTGATGGCACCTTGGAAGTACTCCTTGGGAGTTAATACAGTTATAAATTCATGGATAATTATTTTATAATTAAATTAAAAGAAGTAATGGGTGGGTATTTATAGAAAAAGTGATGGAATATTTTATTAATTTCAAATGACACCTCATAAGTGGTTTTTACAAAACCATGGGATTTCTCATGGTCTTTGCCCATGGTATTGGCCACTTGGTACACCTCATATCATATTTTAATCCATAATATTATACCATCATCTTATATTACTCATTACATCATTAAGACATACTTATGATGTCATTAAACATACAGAAAACCTAAAACTGTATTTTTACTATTCATCGAAAATTCAACTATTTCAGAAAAATCCCAAAAATTCACCCTAACCATTTTTTGATGTGTAGAATTTAAAAATGAACTCCATTTTTTAAAAATGGATTTACATTTAAAATTAAATTGATTAAATAAAATACTAATGCATAACTAATAATTTCTAAAACATTTACTTACTTATACTATGATATAATTATATCACATTACCATTTAAGATGACTAAAATATATTTATACTTAGGTGAGGTTACTATTCCATTGGTGAAATTACTATTCATAAGGGTAAAATTATTATTCCAAATGGTAATGTTATTATTCACCAAAAAAATTATTTTGATCTTCTTGAACCAAATTTTTACCCTGATTACAACCATGTATGTCTAATTTTCAAAAATCATTTCACAGAAAAAGTTATTTAATACTAAAATATTTTTTTACTGTTCATAAAAAACACTATTCATCAAATAATATTCATCAAAAACATTATTCATGGAATAATATTCATCAAATACTAAAAATTGAAACTTCTTAGAAAACTTTTAAAAATTCAGCCTAGAGTGATTTTGACATTTGAAATTAAAAAATAATTTTATCATAATAATTATCTATGTGTGAGAAATATCTCAAAAGTAAAATTTTTACTTCTAAAATCAATTTATCAAATTTATCTCAATAAACATACACTTTATTAAGAAAATATATTGTTAAAATATAAATGATGAAACAATAATTTTATTAAAACAAAGGGATTACATTTTATGTAGTTGGGTTTGTGACACATAACCCCTTAACAAACCCACATACGACCTAAGGGTAAGGTGTGCGATAGTGATAGACTCTTGGGGAGGCTCAAATAACATTTTCTGAGTTGTAATCTCTACTCACATGAACTTCTCATGTAGGCGATTTCATTCAAGTTTAACTTGTTGAAGCTTGTCTTGGGCTTGGTCCAGAGCGAAGCCTAGTGATGCTACCTCCCACCCAAGCTCTGAAAAATGGACTTTGTATGGCTTGAGTCTACTGGATGAGGTCATTGACTCTTCTTTCTACATTAATTATCCATTATCATTTATATTTATAAACAAAATTATAACATTGAAAATTATTATCGTTTCCAATGGTCATATTAACCAACGGTCATATAATGGTCAAAACCTATTCGTCACATTTCATTTATAATTATATATTTATATTTATTATGACATAGTAAGACATAAATTTTTGGAAACAAAAATATTATTCAAAAAATTCAGGTTGTTACACTACCACTTCATATGGTTCTAGTCCTAGGTCTTCTTTATCATTAGGTTTCACATAGATCTTTACCAAATTGAACTTCTTGTATAGTTTTTCATTATTATAAAAATAGATTTTACTCCATGGATTCTAATTTATCATCATATTTTTAAAAATATTTTGATTCAAATAAACTCAACTAGAGGTTATTAACTTTCTCCCTAGGGAACAAGTCTTTTTAAAATCCAAAACATTTGAGATAAACTTAGGGTATGGAAGAAAATTAAACTTGAAAAAAGGATTTCACCATTCTTCTATATGCCTAATCAAATTCCTAGGCAGGATAATTTGTACTCCCGTACTTCATTAAATACAAAAATAATATATCTTGATGTATTAGGATACTAATATCTCCTTTCCTTGGGTAGATTAAATGTTGGATCAAATTTTCTTACATCTGATATTCACCATCAAGCTCTACAATAATAGGTCTTTGAGGGGTTCTAACTATAGTTAACTCTAGAAATACTCTTTCATACTCAAAAGTTTCATGAACTACAAAATAATAACTTTTAAATCCCTTATAATCACCTTTATGAGGGATTTTCAAACACTTATCCCGTGGCTTATAGGAAAATACAATCCTTTTTCCATTTATATATTTCCCTATGACATCCTTCTTATCACTCATCTCCAGTTCCATATTTAATAAAAACTCTATTACTAACCTTAGAAATAATGACATGT
Organism: Viscum album; assembly: GCA_963277665.1. Taxonomy (NCBI): domain Eukaryota; kingdom Viridiplantae; phylum Streptophyta; class Magnoliopsida; order Santalales; family Viscaceae; genus Viscum; species Viscum album. The sequence continues at coordinate 697,543,454 of OY728132.1, forward strand.
TGTTTTCACTAAACCATGAATCCTAAGATTTCTTTTGAACAAATTTCCAAACTAAATACTCACTCATTCTCAACTATTTAGCATTTACTTCATTTTTGGGTAGGAATGGTCAATTTGAAAGATGCATCTTAACAGGTTTCACTGATGTACTGGATAAATATTTTCTTTTTAAGTAAGATGAACCTATAAGAGATGATAGTGAAAAAGGGAGCTTCATCCTAACCATATTCCACTAAGATTCAATGTTCTATAGTCTAGGTATCAGTTGAAGGAAAAATATTGAGATATAGGAATTCAAAATCGAATGGCTTTAGGGTTTTAAGAGAGAGAGAAAATTCATATTTATAATTAGGCATATTTAAAATCATTTATGGTTTAAACAGTAATGTATGGAAAACATATATATTTATTTTAAAATTTAAGCAGACAGACACAACAACTTGAGTGACCATGTGAAATTTCTTATAGTATCTTGACTAATTGTGAACCTTGCAGCAGCTTGAGACAACACATAGCTTGACCTACCTCATAAGTAAATCTTCATGGTAGATTGGGGTATTAAGGTGGCTTTACCAACCACATGACCAATATTTACAGAATATTTCCATGTAATGATAGCTTGACCTATCGCACGACTTGTCCTTAAGACCACTTAAGCCTTATGGTTAGTTTTGACCCTTAAAAAATATAATAAACACCAAATTAATCTTAAAGAATGAAAGTAAATAACAATAAATAGTAATTAATCATACCTAAATAACGTTTGATATAATTCAATCTTTTAATGTTCAAACTTTTTGTGAAAATATCATCAAAATGTTTCCTCTTTCTAGTGAATACAAGAGTGAAATCCCCTTTTTGAAAATGGAATCTCAAAAAATGATGTCATATATCAATGTGTTTAATCCTATAATGAGATACAATATTCTAATAAATATTAATAATACTTTTATTTTCATGGTTTATAAAGAAATATTATAATTAATAACCATATTCTAGTAATGTATGTATGTTTTATCCATAGAATTTGTGCACAACAACTACCTAAAACTTTGTACTCATATTATGTAGTAGACAATGTAATAAAAAAATTATTTTTACTACACTAATAAACTAGATAATTTACCAAAAAGTTATATGTTCTATAGGTGATTTTTCTATCTAACTTAAACCACCAAAATCTATACCAGAATAACTAACCAGTTCAAATATATGTCCTCTTGAGTGATATAATCCAAAATTGGTTGCATTTTTTCAAAGTTATTTTGAATTTATTTAAATTATATTATTTGTAATGTGCTTAAATATTTTCACATATGCACACAATAAAAATTATATCAAGCATATTATAAAATAATTATAGTTACTTCTAATCATACCTATGTAGGTTTTTTTGTCACTTTATTTTCCATTTTTTTTAAATCTAGGTTACATATTTCACTCATTGGAGTATCATTTCCTTTTGTGTTATACAAACCAAAAAATTTTAATAAATCTTTTGTATATTTAATTTGGTTAAAAATAATTCCATATTTTTTTAATATTAAAACCAAGGAAGAATTTTAATTCTCCCATTAAAATGATTTCAAATTCATTTTGTATAATCTTTTAAAATTCAACACATAAAGGATTATTAGATGATTCAAAAAATCATCAATATAAATTTTCACTACTAAAATAACTTTTGAAATTATTTTAATAAATAATATAGGATCGAATATGCCTTTTGAAAATACATTTGAAATTTAGAAAGATTCAATCCTAACATAAAAATATCTAGGAGCATGTTTTAAACCATAAAGTGCTTTTGAAAGTTTAAATTCATGATTTTGTAAATAAGGGATGAAAATATAGGGGTTATTCAAAAAAAACATTCTCAATAATATAACCATTAATGAATCCAACCTAGACATGAATTTTATATATTTTAAAATTAGGATGTGCTATATATGTAAGTAGTATTATAATGGATTCAAGTCAAGATACTAGTGAAAAGGTATCTTCATAATCAATACCTTCCTCTTGAATATAACCTTGTGAAAACAATCTAGCCTTATTTATTATTATAGTTCCAAACTCATCAACCTTATTTCTATAAACTTATCTAGTACCAATATTCAGGTATTCTTAGGGATTATCAACTAGTTTTTAGACTTTATTTATTTAATACTAATTCAATTATTATTGTATAGATATCACCTAATGTTCACCACTAATTTATTTAGTAATTTTCATTGGATCAATTTGAGATAATAAGGTTTAATGTTTAATATGATTCCTAAGAGAAGCTCTAGTTTGAGTTCCTTTATCAAGACCACTAACTAAATCATATATAGGGTGATACTTATGGGTCTTAATGGTTTTGGTAATTGAATTAATTAGTTCTCCCAAGTCTTATTCAAGGTCAAGTTGGTCAAGATGGTCACTACTGAGAGATTTAACAAATAAATCAGTACTATAGTTAGATTTTTTATAGGTTTTATTGATATTCAAATTTTATATATCATATTAAAGGTTTTATATAGTAGTTTTGGGTTTATGTGGGTCAGTCTCATAAACTCTTCCGTGATTTTTTATCTCTGATTAAAAACTCTATATGCTTTACTGGTGGTTGAATAACCTAGGAAAATTCTTTCATAGATCTTTAGTTCAAATTTTTCTAGGTTATCTTTGGTATTTAGAATAAATACTTTATATCAAAAAACTATAAAGTAATTATCCTTTGGTTTTATACCAATATAAAATTCATAAGTAGTCTTCTTTAGGATTAGTATTATTAGAACCCTATTAATTATAAAACAAGTTGTTCCCAAAGATTCACCCCCCCCCCAAATGTATTGAGCTGATTAGAAGGGTTTTTGAGATGGAGGCTCCCAACCTATTATGGTGATGGATATCATTCTAGTCTTTCCCCCACCAGTAGGGGAGGGACCTTAACCACCCTTTTATGGAGCCACATATCACTATTTATCCCCCTCCAACCCTAATTTCCTTCCCCCCTTCCCATAAATTTCTTTATTCCATAAGGTCCTTGATATTTCTGGTAGCTTCCCCCAACTGTTGATATCTTCATTGGAGTTTACTGAGGCTTCTTATCTCCTTAATATCATGTTTTTACTCATTTTATGCAGAATATATCTTCAGTTGATGTGTTCAACTAATATATTTTTGGGTCATGGGGTTTGCAGGATCGAGTTGTGGTTGATCTACTTGATAATAGGAATTTTATGATCCATTTTTCTTCGATGGAAGACTTGATTAGGGCTTGGTCCATCACCACCTGTAGCTGCAATGACCTTCGATTATACCTCTTTTAGTGGTCCTTCGATGTTCACGTGAAACGTGATTCCCCAACTATGGTGATTTGGGTAATATTCTCTGAACATCCCTTATCTTTTCAAAACACTAAAATTTTGCATATACTAGGTAATCTAGTAGGAAGGTACATATGTTTGAATAGCAGGACCCTCTCCATTTTCCACCTTATGTCTCCATGAATATGTGTGTAAGCATATTTCTCCAAGTTTCCAACTGAGTATGTTTGGATCTATATTGGGGAAAAAAATTGGAAACATTTTGTGGAGTTTGAGACGTGGTTTGATTTATATGCTTTATGTAAGAAGATCAGGCATGATACAGTGGCATGTAGGTGAGGAGTCAAGAAAAATTAACCTTAGAGGGTAGTGAATTTAGAAGTTAGTGATAAGGGACAATAACCTATTAAAATGTTTTCTGGGAAGATCCATCTGGATGTTGGTTTTGTTCCATCTTTGGAACAAGTTGTTCATCCCAATTTTCTGGAGGGTAACCATTTGATTTCTAATATTTTTAGTTGACTGAGGGAAGACCTAGGTATTTATAACCTTGTTGTACAAGTTTCTTCATAAAAAGTGGGACCTGAGGTGGATAATTTTGATTCTATAGGTGTTCTGGTTCCCAAAACATTTGATACCTCAAAAGGTGAGACTAAAAGTGGTGTCAAATGGGAAGTGAAAATAAAAAAGGGGGTGAGGGAAGTTTAAAGGCCCTTAAGGCAACTTCCTATGTTGAGTAAGTGCTTATAGTACTTGGTAATGTTGGAAGTTAGGGTTTCTAGTAGAATGAACCAATTTTAGGGAACATGTTAAGTCTAAGGAGAGAGTTCCCAGCCATTAAGATGGGTAATCACTTTAAGGGTTTGGGGAATGAATGGCCTGACCAGGAGGTTGACTGGGAAAAGGAAACTAATGAGGAGTAGGGTTTACCCAGGGAGGATTCCAATTATGAGTCTTTTAGTCCATTCTCAAGAGATAGTGCACAATATTTACATGATAAAGACCTATGTAGTCTGAGGAGGAGGAAGGTTCATCAAGATAGTAAGAAAGGATGAAAAGATTACTCCTATTTACCACTTCTAATGGATACATGATCTACTAAAAATAAAAATCTAGATGAAGTAAGGTAATGTAAAAAATACTATAATTTCTATTTGAGTAAAGGATATGGATGGTGGGGAATCTTCCATTTTTCATGATCTTTAGGAGACAGTCGTGGAAGTTGTGCAACCTATGGATATCCTTCTACATTATGAAGAAGTTATAGAAGAGGAATTCCTGCTGATAAATTAATCTTCAGAGGATGCTGAGAAGATGATGGGAAGTCCTATCCTTTTGGATACTAACCACGAACAGAGTGATTATATCAACAAAAAAAACCTTATTTTAGTAAGAGGATTCAATAAAAGGAAGATCAACTAAGAGGAGTACATGAAATTATGGGGCAAGAAGGTGATTTGTTTTGAAGACCTTTTAAATGATGATTCAGAAACTTTGGTAACCTTTATTTTCTAGAATCATCTTAGGAATAATAATTCCAACGAGATCAAGCTATATTTTAATAACTTTTTTTACTTTAGTTCTTGTTCTGAGTGAACATGGGTTCCTCGCTTTTTCCAAAAAAATTGTTTTTGATAAAAAAAATTAATTTTCAGTCAAATATTTAGCCCAAAAATATACAGGTAAATCATATTAACTAAGAATAGTCTAAGAAATTTCTTAAAGTATTTTATTTCACCATTAAACAACTCCATTTTGTTGAGGTGTTCTGGGTTCAGAGAAATTTTTATTATAGCCATGTTGTGAACATGATGATTCAAGTTATTGATTCTCAATTTCATAGCCATGATCACTTCTCAAGGACTTAATTTTAAGTCCACTAAGGTTATCTATATATTTTTATTATTTAGAAAAATAATAAGGAGCTTAATTTTTGTGACCTAGGAAGAATACCCATGTGTATCTTTAATGGTTATTAAAAATCAAAAAAAAACATAATTTTTTTCACCTAAACAAGAAACTTTAAAATGTCTAGAAAAATCCATATGAACCAATTATAATGATTGGGATCTTGACAGTTGTTTCATTGGTTTGAAATAAATTTTTGTGTTCCTTTCCCTTTTTATTAGTATTTTACACTTTTTATCTTAAGAATTATAGTTTGGATAGATCCATGAATAATCCTTTTCTAGTTTACTTCCTAAGAGAGTGTATATTTTAGTGGTCTAGTCTCATATTCCATAGACAAGATACATTATGAAAAGCACTTAAGTAGGAAACATTTTGGAAAAATAATGAATATAAATTAGCAGTATAAACATTGTCATTTCTTAAAGTAGTAAACACTAAAACGTTATTGGAATCATAAATCTTGAAATAATTATTCTCAAGTCTAAAATGATAGTCATCAACACATAATTGAGATATACTAAGAAGGTTATATTTCAAGTAATCAACAAATAAAACTTCAAAAATAAGAACTATTCTAGAGTTTCTAATTTGTCTGATGCTGATTATTTTTCCTTTTTCATTATCAATGAAAGTGATATGTCCTCTATAAAATTTTATTAAACTCTTGAAGCTTGAGTATTTTCTAGTCATGTTGTTGGAACATCCAAAATCTAGAAAACACCAAATTTTTGTTACATATCTTTATGAACTTTACCTATACACAATCAAATAAGAAATGATTTTAATACCTAAAATTTTTTAGATTCATAAAGGTTATCAATTAAATATTTAGTAATCTACATTTTTTATAGGATTGTTAACTACATAATTAACATATATAGATAAAAAGGTTTTCTTAGCTGTAAGATAATGAAAACTATTTCCATTCCTAAAATTGCCTTTATTTTTATAGATTGAGGTCTTATTATTTTAACTTGTGACAAAATAGTTTATATATAGCTTCCTTTTTTATCCATATGTATATCTAATTCTTGTATTAAGTTTTGGTGGTTTAAGACTTCCCAAAATCATATTCAAATTATTTATCCCGTTTATAAATTATTCTAAATCATTTCACATTTTCTCATTTTCCAATATCAAATATATATTTTCTTTTAATAGGTTGGCAGTATTTTCTTTTTCAATAGAAAGGTCAGTATTAGTATTGGAAGATAAAGCATGAACCTTTTTCATATTCTTATATTTATCTTTAAGTTCATTCATGGTGTCTTCCATTATATATAAATATTCAAATAGTTTTTCATTAGTCATGCCAGTATCATCTACAACATCATTATGAGAGAGAGAAATGGTAGTATTATGTACCTCAGATATAGTGTCCTAAAAGCACAAATTTTCTTTCTCACTTGTATCATTCATGTCTAAATATAAATCATTGGAGTTGTCTTCAAATGTTCTCCAAGTTTACCTCATTCCTTTATTTGTTTTATTCTTTCTATCATCATACTTATTCTTATACTTCATCTTAGGACAATTATATTTAATATATCCTTTCCTATTGTATTCGTAATAGGTTATTTCAACATATGAGTCATTTTTCTTCCAATTATTTTTCAAATTTCCCCTTTTTTCATACTTTTATTTTTAATTATACTTTCTCAATAATTTATTCTTTTTATAGTATTTTTTAATCTTTTATCTAGATGATTCATCTCCTTGTCACTCTCATAATCAGATTGATATCTACTTGAATCATCATTGATTGCCTATTTAGACTTAGACTCATATGTCTTAAAGGTTTTTGTCTTCTTCTTAATTTCAATGTCTTTATTTTCTACCTTTAATTTCTACCTGTACATCATCAGTTGGCCAATCATTTATTTTATTAGCATCTTTATAATGTCATGGGATTCTATAATTGAAATAGTAGTGCTTCTCCACCTATCGGGTAAGCATTTCAGTAATCTTAGAACTTTTTGTTTTTCATCCATTGGTTGTCCAAGTGACTTTATAGTGTTGATGATATCATTAAATCTACAATACATTTTATAAATAAAATCATCATGTTTCATCTTAAAACAATCATACTTCATGGTATATGTATTCAATATCATTTCTTTAACATTATAGGTTTCTTCATGAGAAACGACTAAAGTATCACAAATTTTAAAAGAATTACCATAAGAAGATATTCTATTAAACTTATTTTCTCATAAAGCATAAAACAAATCATTCATAGGTTTACAGTTACAATCATAAGAATCTTTAGTTAGGGAATCTTATTCCTTTTTATTAGTATTGAGTTTTTTATATTTATCCTCTATAGTTACCCAAATATAAAATCCCATAATTTCTAAATATAAATTCATTTGGATATTCCATTGATAATAGTTAGTTTTATTAAAATAAGGAGTTTGTTTGGTATCATAACCTTTAGTTTTAATATATATAATAAAAAACTATTAATTAAAAAGAAATAATATATATTTCCCTTAGGATTTAATGAAGGTTAAAAAGTAAAATAAAGATAGTTAAAATAAAGATAATGAAAATAAATGATTTTAATCTATAATACCAAATTTTGGTATGAGAGGGACACTCAAGAGGGGGGTTGAATTGAGCTTCCAATATTAAATTTTTTATTTTTTTAAATTATAAATTCTAATCCTCTCAATTTAAAATATTGGTCTAGTTTACAAAAGTAATAGGTATATTTAATTTTATGCTTTAAAATACTTTCTCAAAGTACTGATCATAGCCTAATTAAAACAAATGAAATTATTTTATCTTTGAAAGTACTCTACTTATATCAAACACAATATATTTATATATCACTTTTAAATGTAAACTATCATTGTATATTTTTCTAAACTTAGTTTGAAAAATACTCCGTGAAAATAAACAGTTTCAAAATTATTTTTGAGTGAAGATAAAAATAAGAAGGTAAAATAAAATAACACACATAGAGGAATTGAAAAAGATGTATCTCTAAGTTGTAGATTATTATTCTCTAGTTGATAGTAAGTCATTACTAATCATGTTTATTAAAACCTAATAAATAGATCCATAACCTATATCAGGTTTTATAAAACAATTGCTCATAAGGTAGTCCAAGTTATACAAAACCTCTTCCATAGTTATGTGTGAAAAATAATAAGTAAAGAAAAATATAGGAAGGAGTATTGAATTACTCCTCAATACACTAATAGATAATTGATCAGTTAATGTGAAATAAAAATAATAAAAAACTTTAAATGTAAAAGAAATAGAGAAAATAAATCATGTAAAGTTTGATGTTTCTTAATATCTGATTGAGTTTCAGTTTATCAGCAAGGTCATCCTCCTTTTTTTATTATTAGTTAGGATCTAGAATAAAATTTTCAATAATTTTTTTCCTTCTGAGTTTTTTTAATTTCATCTAGAAACATGTTATTGTAGGTGAATATAAATTCTAGAGTAAAGAACTAGCACACCACCCACCTTGCCTAAGGAAGGAATCTATATATTTAATAAGACTTATCTACAAAGTAAACATTGATAAATGATAATTCTCATGATGATAAATCTTGAATTATCTAACACATATCATTAAATTTCAAAACCATTAATTGGGATTTTGAACTTTAGTTTAGGTATCTTTTTCACTCACAGTTGATATACATTTATCTTATTGTAGCTTCACCCTTAGGAAAGCTTGTTGTAGCTCAATATGGTTATGCAGTTTATTGGATCTAGTCCTGCAGTAAATTCAACCTTAAATTCATGATTTTTTGACTTCCTTAATGTGGTCACTTGGAAAATCAATGTGTGATATCGTGAAATTTCAACATGTAGTCGCTTAACTTCTTTCATGTTGCTTCAACACTTTGAAAAAATTTAGCTATCTGGCACAATTGATTGAAATCATTCTTTTGGATGTTCTAAGTCTTCATGAAGTCAATACATGCCTTCATGGGGTTGATTCTTGTCTTCATGTGGTCTATCCACTTCATCATATAGTTGATCCACTTCATTATGCGGTCACTCTAACACATAGATAATTTATTCATGGTCGTTCCAATGGTTATGCAATCGCTTTAGAATATAAATAGAAGAATTATGTTGCCAATGAAACTCGGTTAAAAATATTGAAGTGTTAATTTTTAAAATGAATAGAAAATAATATTAATTAATGGATAATTAATTAATTAATATGGAACTTTATGGTTGTATGCATGTTTGATATGTAGACTTTAGCAGTGACAGTCGGGAGTCTTGTGCAATGTTAGCTATAGTTTATTCTAAGGCTACGTAATTTCCCATAGTGTTGCTTTATGAGTTATAATATATATTTTATGATTTCATATGCTTCACCACCCATGTTATTAGGGAAACCAATGCCCAAATATTTTGTTGAGTGTTTTCTACAACATCAAGGATGGTGAGTGAATCGATGTCTGACTCTCCCTCTCCCCTGCTCTCCCTTTAGATGTAGTTGTGTAGTCATATCCTGAACTATAATGGATTATAGTATATAGGTCATTCCTACAGAGAATATTATGGATCATGGTTTTTCTATGCATTTATTTGTGGGTTTTAATGGATTGAGTTATAACACATAGTTGTATCTGGTTATGGTGACTAGGGTTTCCCATGGGTGTGCATGCATGGATTGTGATGGATTGAGGTATAATGCATTTACATGGGCTATATTGTCTTCCAAAAATACACTTGGTTATATATGATATTAAAATGATTATGTTTTAGGTTGTATAAGATTTAGAATGGTTGTGATATGATTGCATGAGATGTAGGATGACTTATGGAAGGGATTAGCACATAATGTGTAGCATTGGGGTGTGAGAGTGGAAAACTAATGGGGAAGTGGAAGCAGGGTACCTTTATATATATATATATATATATATCATTTTTATATAGAATTATTTACTTCTATGAGTTACTTCGTGGGTGATTCATAGTGAGGATAAGAAAATAGTTTTATCTATTTAGGTGAAGAGTCGGTTCCATTTGTTTATTAACTAAACTTTAGTATGCTTATTTCACATTTTTCATGAGAGTTTTTAGGGAGGATTCTATTGATTATACATTTTATACTCACCCTACGTATATATAAACTTATTTTTAGGTATATGGTAGTTGCGTGGTGATCAAACAGGGCATTTCAAGCTTGAGGAGTTGTTCAGGAATTATTGGATCTTCATGATTTCTATTGACGATTGTTTTAGTATTTTCAGTTTTTATTTTAGTTGATTTAATTTTATGACATTAAATTATTTATTGAGATTTATTCTTTATTTATACATGATTTTGGTTTGTATTTTCTCATCTTATCCCTTATTCCTTAAATTTATATTGAGGTTAATGTCTCCCATGTGTGTGATTTATATACCTTTAATGCTAGTCTCCATCCCATGGCCTATTAGAGGTGGGATTAGGGGATCATTATCTATATTTCTTCACTACCATACCAATAGGGGAACCTTTTAAGGGAGTTAATTATGACACTGACTAATTTATATTCTTTTATAAAAAGTGAAAAAAAATTGTAATGTATACGTTAGCTACATAAATCATTATTAAATGATATATAAAATTGTTTAACAATAATTTTTATTTACTATCAAATCCCTCCTTTATTTCCTAAAATCTATTATTCTCCAAAACCCATTTTAATCATGTAAAAAATTATATAACACTTAACCTATGATGAACATGAGCCTTCAATTCTCCATTAAAATTTTCACTAAGTTGTGTACTCCGTATGCCCAACATCAATGTATTATTCAAAAAATAATGTACCCACTTCTCTTTAAAGACATACACATTGTAAAAACATATTTATTTACCTTTTACATATAATACTATCAATTATTCTCATTATTCCTAAAAATCCCCCTCATTGGTATGTTGATACATGCTATGACAATGCATATTTTTTATATACTTTATTTCATGATCTATTACATTAAGACATATAACAAAAATCAAAAAATATCAATGGGTCTAGTGTATTTTTGTAATTACAAACATATCAAAATAACTTGAAACAAGTATATAATTAGATTATTTAAAAATACCACAATAAACCTTTAAAATTCAATTGATTTTATAAAACTGTACGAGATAACATGGGGACATACATAAAAAAGGGGTGAGTAATAAAGTTCATTGAGGGAATAATCAAAGAATAAAATTTAGTAAAGAAATAAATCTGAGTCATGGGGTTTAACATAGTTACATAAAAGGTGATAATCATAATCACGAATATCGAATCATAATAAAAGATGATAACATCAAGGTATCATAGGAATGCAATAATAATATAAAACATGACATCAGAATCATAAGTAATGCTAACCATCAAGACATCATAACATATTATACTTAAGTAAATTTATAATGTGCCATAAATTTTATCTCATGAGATAAAAAAATACCCAATTCATTGGAGGAATATATAATTCTAGGCCCACCTATCACATTCATATCATGTACATGATTTTTTTTGCAATATTGATCATACAAAATAAGAATAGATTTCATCACTATTAATCCCATAATTAAGGAGTATGGGTTATATAAATGGAATTCCCAAATAAATTTAATGAAATTTATAACTTGGTGAATAACTTTGAGTTTAAATGGGGATAGGTATTCACAACAAAAAAGTGTTGTATGGAAAATCATGGAATAATTTCAGTGGCATAATAGGTGTACATAAAGAATAATGGGAGGGATTAATGAGAGTAAAAGGTGTTATAACATTGCTTGGTAATCATAAGTACAATAATGGAATGTGTAAAAACATATGTATTCATGTAAAATTGGAATTCAAAAATTCTTAATACAAAGGAAGTACTTGAATAAAGGGAAAGAGTAAGAGAATCCCTTACTTGAGAGGTTTCTTCTAAAACATTCATAGGAGCTTATTAAGTTCTTAGGAACACCTTGGGATGTATTTATATAGGTATAGGGAGATTAAATTCCTGATAAATTTGTTTTTAGTGTAGAATAAAGGGATTTTTGGGTGGGTATTTGTAGCATAAAAGATGGGAATTCTTTATTAATTTCTAAACTTAGGTTTTGGACTAAGTAATAAAATAACTAAAAGAACAAACCTTATCATGGTTTTTTCCCATGGTGTATACCAAAGAGTAGTGTATTAAAATATTTTATTAGGTTAAGAACCAAAATCATTAAAATAATACCATTCAGGATGTGTAAGTGAGTTATATTCAAAAATAATTTTTTTTCAAACCTTAAATTTTAATATAGGTTTTTGAGGTTTCATTATAGGTTTGTAAAATTAATAAAATAACTTTAAAAGAAAATTATTTTAAAGGGTAAATATATTTTTTGTCTTATATGCCTTTTATAATTTTTATTACATTAATTTTAGGTTGTTATGATGTCCTAATACATACCATATATTTATACTATATTTAATTTTTACCCAAAAATTCAACTGTCTCGGGAAATTTTGAAAAGTTCACCATTAGATAATTTCGATATATTGATTTCAAAATGATATTATTTTTACAAAATAATTTTATAAATATATAAATTTCTAATTTTAAATAAAAATATTTATTTATTGAAAAATAATAGTTTTCACAACACAAGCAACATTATGACCCTATAAAAATTACCTAGGGATTTATTAAATTATATTATCATTTATATATAAATAAATATTATTTAATAAAACTATTTCATGGAAACAAAATTTATTTCAAAACTCTTTTATTTATCAAAAAGAGTGTTTTAATTGAAACTATATATATATTTCCCAAAAATACCAATTTTCTTTCTTCATATCAAAATATGATTTTATCAAAATAATTATATAATCATGTGTATATAAAAAGTAATAATGAAAATAAAATCATTATTTTTTAAAACTAAAAATACATAGATTCATACAACCAAGGTCTAGATACATAACCCCTTATTATACTAGTGTACTTCCTAAGGTTAAGGTATGTGATGGTGGTACTTTAATAGAGTGGTTTGACAAACATGGTTTAGGTGATGATCTCTATGAGTTTTAAATTATCTCGTAAAAATTTCTACTCATGTTTTAGTAATTAAATCTTAGTTTGGTACTAGTAAAGGGAAAATCCTAGTGATGCAATCTCCCTTGGAGGCTTTGGTAAATGGGCTTTGTAGGGCATGATCCTACTGGTCAAGGTAATCACTTCTTCCTTTCATATCGATTAGATATTATCATAACCCTTAATATTTAGTAATCTTAATGATCACTGTAGAATTACTATATTATCAATGGTTATGTTTCTTAATGGTATTTTAATCATGTCATAAAATTATTTCTATATTTTATAATGATTAAAAATAAAAAATGAAATATAGTTCATGTGTTTTCTATAACTAAATTACTTGATAATAAATTTATTCATTCATAAGAAAACTTCATTTATAAAATTTTGGGTCATTACATTCTTCATCCCTTCATAAATTTTACCCTTATAATTTCATTTCATACACTAAAACAGATGAGGCTACTTTGGCATCATCACCTCTTCTTATTCCCACGTTGCCTCCTCAAACTTGTCATTTTTCTAGAGCACTTTGACCAAGTGATTTGTCTTGTTTCATAGAAATTTTTCCCTATGATCTAAAATCTTCACTGGTTTCTTCTCATATGAAATATTTTTCTCCAAAGGTACCACATCTATATTTAATACATGTTAGGATTCTAGTATTTAATTTCTTAATAGTGATACAATGAACACATCATGTATGTGAGATAAGTTATGTGGGAGTTCTAGTAAATGGTCCAAAACGTCTATGTGATAAAGGATATCAAAGTGGATGATGTATCTAGGACTAAGAATTCACTTCTTCTCAAACCTCATGACTTTTGACCATGATGATATATGAAGTAACACTATATCTCTTATATGATACTTTATGTCTCATCTATGATTGTCTGTGTAGATTTTATATTGACTTTTCATTGATTTTATATGATTTTTAATGCTTTCAATCTTATTTTACATATCTTGAATAAGATTAGGTCCCATCATATTTTATGATTCAACTTCATCCCAACATGTTGGAGTACAATACCTCTTCCCATGTAAAGCCTCATAAGGTTACATTTAAATTCTATAATAGAAAATATTTTCATATTAGAACTCCACTAGGGGAATGTGATGATCCCAAAATCCTTTTAATTCCATTGAACAAGATGTTAGAATATCCTCTAGAGTTTGAATGGTTCTCTCAGACTGGCCATCTATTTGAGGGTGATAAGTAGTACTAAAAATCATATCTATATCCAATGATTACTGTAGGATTGTCCAAAACAGGAAGGTAAACCTCATATCTCAATCAGATATAATGGATAGCGGTACTCTATGAAGTATCGCCACTTCTCTAATGTATATATTAGTGAGCTTATCAAGAGAGAAATATTCATTGATGGAAATTAAATGTGATGACTTTGTAAGGCAATCAACTACCACCCAAATGCTGTTATCACATTTAGATGTCTTGGGGATTCTTATTATTAAATCCATGGTTATGTTTTTCCATTTCCATAATGGTATGGGAAATGGTTTAATCATACCCTTATACTTATATCATTCATAATTGATTTATTATAATACTAATAATTAACATAAAAGTTCTTCAATATCCCTCTTTTTTTTGTCCCACAAGTAGTTTTTCTTTATATATCTATGAATATTATAGCATCTTGGATAAATAGAGAAGTATTATCTATATGAATCATCCATAATTTCCCTACACATTTTTTTATAGGACATGTATTCAGGTTCCAAACCTTATAATTCCATATTTATCAAAGTTAAACTCTATAATATCTTCTACCTTTATTTATAGGTCCTCATCATCTTTTTATGCCTCCTTGATCCTCTCAAGAATGGATGATTAGGAATTTATTTGAGAAAGTTAATATGAAGTTCATTTTATGATTCCCATGTTCATCCTCTTCTTTTATAAGAAGATTGGATCCCTTTAAATCCTCATTATGGATAGGGTTATGAGATCATTTCTACTTAAAACATATTTCACTTTATTTTCCTTCTCAAGATGGTAATAGAGAATAGTCATAATCATTGATTGGCTATAACCACCTTCATTGGCACATAATGAGTTCCTTTTGTTTTAATATATACTTGAGGATCTTATGATTCATATATATGTCACACTTCTCCCTATAAAGATAATTTCACCAAAAAAATTAATGAGAATATCACTCCAACCAATTCTAAATAATGTGTTGGGTAGTTCTACTCTGGATGGAGGAATATGTTATCAATTTTTCATTTTTCATGAGTACACAACCCAGTCCATTTGTTAACACATCATTATAGATCAAAAATCCTTCCTCACTTGTGGGTAATGTGATCACAGGTGTAGTGATCAACCTATTCTTTCACTCTTTAAAGCTCTACTTTCATTCATCATTCCAGAAAAACTTCAATCTCTTTGAAGTTATCTTGGTTAGTGGGTTTGAAAATAATGATATGTTTCTCACAAATTGATGATAGTACCCAGATAATCCAAGGAAACTATGAATATCCATCACATATGTTGGTATGGTCCATCCTTCAATTACCTCTATATCTTAAGGATCCACAGATATCGCTTTGATGGTGACAACATGTCCTGGGAATGTTACTTCCTCTATCCAAAACTTGAATTTATTGTACTTCACATATAAATTTTCCTTTTACAAGGTATTCAGTACAGTATTCAAATACTCAACATATTCCTCCTTGATTTTGGAGTAGACAAGAATATCTTCTATAAATACTACCAAACATTTTTCAAGGTAATCCCTAAAGATTCTATTCATTAAGTCCATGAAGATAGTTTCAGAATTAATGAATCCAAATGGAATCACTATGAACACATAGTGATCATACCTTGTATGAAAATAAGTTTTGGATATATCATCCTCCTTCAACTTTACTTGATAATATCCCAATTGAAGATCCACATTAGAGAATTTTTGGTCTCCACATAGTTGATCGAAGAAGTTTTCAATATGTGGAAGAGAATATTTTTTCTTTATCATGATCTTTTTGAGATCATAATAATCAATACATAGTTACATTGATCCATCCTTATTTATGAAAAAAAAAACTAGCACACCCCAAGGTGAAGCACTTGGTCATATAAACCCTTTATTCAGATTCTTTAGTGGTTTTTTCTTCATCTATTCAAGTTTAAGAGTGTCCATTATATATGGATTCTTAGATATTGGAAAATCTATGAGTATAAGTTTGACTAAGAAATAAACCTCTTATTTAAGAGGAAGGCCAAGAAATTATTCAGGGAACACATCAACATAATCTCTTATAATTTGAATTTCATCAAGGATACTCTTTTCCTTAGTCTCAATTATTTGAGCTAGATAATATTTATTATAAGAAAATACTATACACATTTAAGATA
The DNA here is from genome assembly GCA_963277665.1 of Viscum album. NCBI lineage: Eukaryota > Viridiplantae > Streptophyta > Magnoliopsida > Santalales > Viscaceae > Viscum > Viscum album. The sequence goes on from OY728132.1 coordinate 697,560,127, forward strand.
ATAATTATAAAATAGATCCATCCTAATCCTTACACATATATAGAATTGGAGGGATATTCTCGATACATAAGGTGATTTCCTTCACCTAAAATTTTATATTGGATCTATACAAGGAAAGTATATCCATACCCAGGATAGCATCAAATTTTATTAAAGATAGTATCACAAGGTTTACTAGGAAATTCCACCCACAAATATTTACATGGGATAAGTTATATACTTGAGATGTAATAATTTTTCCATTTATCGCTTTCACCAATAACCTGACTTCAATGTTTTGAGGTGGTGTTTGAATAGTTTTACTAAACTTTTATGATATAAAATAATGTTTATAGCCATAGTCACATAAAAAATTTGATGTTCTTAAATGGATGATAATCCAACCTTTCACTATTTTATTCTATTTTTAATCATTTACATCACCCAAAAATAGAAATAGTGATTGTTATTTTCAAACTATTAATCATATAAAAGGAAAACTATGTATATTAAATGGATAAATCATAAATGATATACATTCCTTAACCTATGAATTTCTAGTTTTCAATCGAAGTTATCCATGTCCTATTTCCTAACATTAAATTTCATGGGAATTTTTATTCCCTTTATAATGGTTCATAAAGATCTTGTGGATTTACCAAATCATATCCCTCATTAGTGTCAAACTAGGTTTACAGAAAGGCCTCTTTTTCATGCACCAAGTATAGGTCTAATTAATACCCAATGATCCCTTTCATGGATACTACCCCTAAGTACATTTGTGCCAGATCCACATATACTTATAATATCCAGACAGAGATTTTGTTTCTAGGAAACTACTTTATCTAAACTATACCAAAATTTAATTATTTTTTCCTATGTTTAGTCATATACTTATGGGTTTTACTAAATTTTTCTAATCCTAATCCCTAAAAATATCTAGACCATTCTATGATACTAACTATAACAACTCATATTTTATATACACTTTATTTCATGATCTATTACATTAAGATACATAATAAAAATCCTAAAATGTCAAAAGGCCTAGTTTATTTGGGTAATTAGATACATATCATAATAATTTTAAATAGGGATATAATAACATTATTTAAAAACTCAATAACATGTCCTTAAAATTTCATTGATATTCTAAAACTACACGAGATAACCTGGGGACATACATTAGAAAGGGGTGAGTTGTAAAGGCCAGTAAGGGAATAATAAAATAATAGAATGAAGTAAATAAATACATGTGATTCAAGGGATATAACATTATGATATAAAAGGTGAGAATTATAATCATAAACATCTAAGAATAACAAAATATTATACCATCAAGCCATCATAGGAATGTGGAAACAACATAACACATGATATCATAAGCATAGGTCAAGGTTAACCATCGAGACATCATAACATAGTGTTTTTAGGTTAAATGCTCATGAACCATACATGATATATAATGAGATAAAAACATTATCCAATGTATTATAGATCTATATAATTTTAGGCACACCCGTTACATTCACATCATGTACATGAATTTTTTTATCACATAGATTATACAATATAAGAATATATTTAATCAATTTTTGCCCATGATTAAGGAGTATGGGTTAAATAAATTAAAGTCCCCAATAAATTAAGGATAGGTAAAATTATTTTAATACCCTTAAGTGTAAATTGCGATGGGTATTCAAAACACAAAAGTTTGTAATTGAAAATCATGGAATAATCTTGTAAGCATAACAGGTGTACATAAAGGATCATTTAAGGGATTAATGAGAGTGAAATATGGTCTTTCATTACTTTATAATTATAAGTATAGTAATTTAATGTGTAAAAACATATGTTAATGTAACATCCTAGTTTTTTGGAGCGAGTCGAATTCCTCACCCGTTTTTGAATTTTTGAAGTTTGGTGGGTAGACCAAATATATTATCGAACAAAGGAACATGATTTTGAGTTTTACCTTCACCCAAGACATTTTTAGATGATTATTAATTCTTGGATAGTGTCTAGGGGGTTTTTTTTGGGTTTTTGGTGTGTCATATTCCAAAAATCCAAGTTTTTTTAGGTGTGTAGACTGAGGTGCATCGTTTGGAAAAATCATACAGCCTCCAAGGAGTAATCGTGCGGCCCTCAAGGTGCACCAAACATGATTTGGTAAACTATGTAGGATGGGTTGCATGGCCTTATATCTATTTTTACAATTTTTTACAGAGGTATCATGCACGGTTTGCGCATGGTTTGAGAAACTGTGTGCATGAACTGTACGAACCTGGAGTTTTGGACAATGGGTGTCACATGGTTGTCGCACGGTTTGGAAAACTATATTCCCCATTGAAAGTGTGAAATTACTAAACTAACCTTACCCCCTTAATTATAATTTCCTCCACCTTTCTCCTCTAAATCATGTAGATATTAGGGGGTCCACCATTTTTCCTCCTCCCCTAGGTTGTGATCTATATTCTTCATTTGGGCTCCGTTTCTCAATATGTCTATGGAATTGGATCTATGTCAGTAAGTACTTGAATCCTATTACCTCTTTTATAATTTTTTATCTCCTCACATACCACTAAATACATATGAATATTTTTAATCTATTTTTACTAGGTTTGTGATTTAGTGAGTGTTTTGGGGGTGTGTATTTAAGTTCACTGTTGTGTTTACTGATAGATACCCTATGAATTTAATCTCTTGTATTTAATTAATTAAATTGACCATATGGGGTGCCTATGGGCATGCTCACCCAACATTAAAAATGGTTTGAGTTGTGTGAGGGGATTTGGACCTTGGGAAGTTAGGATGCGGTGTTTTATTTATATTAAATTGAATTTTTTTTATTTAAATTAATTAAATTTGATTCTTACGATGAGTTCCATGAGAAATAGATGAACTTAGACTAAGGATTGAGGTGGTGAAGACCACCTGAGATGAGATGATGTGATCGTTAGGTTGGAAAAGGCCTGGATTCCATGAGTGATGTTGATCACAAGTTGGGAGACTCAATCAATGATTTGAGGTGGGAAGGATGTAAAGTTGTGGTAATGGACTGATTTATATGAGGTGGTGATTTCTTTCAGGTTAAATGACACGGTTGTAGGGGAACAAGGATCCATATGATGTGGATTATGTTTTAGTTGGTGATTATTTCTCACCCGTGTTGGCCAATGCGCCATTTGGAGTCGTGTTTACATAGTAGGACACAGATTTTGAGGTGGTATTGACCACTCCTATGGGTATAGTTATTTATTATATGTGTATTAGGATGATATTTGGAGGTTATTTCCTTAGAAGTCTTCAAGGATGGTGAGGAGTCATAGGTTGATAATGTTAAGACTGTCAGTTGTGGTAGAGGCTTACCATACTTGAGGCCATTGGTCTAGGGATTATCTGGGAGGATGGACATTATAGTTCCTCAGGACACTATATGTTGAGATGATGGTGATATTATTTAGAGGATATATATCATTGTGCCTTTTACATTGGGTTTTGATCTCATGGAGTTACTTCTGAGATGAGGTATGAGGGACCATATACTTAATTGGGTCATGCCTTTGGGATGTCGGTTACTTGATCTAGACACAAGGTGACAATTCTAAAGTGGTACTAGGTGACTTTACTAGAGATGTAACCTGAGGTATTAACTGGACTATTTCACATCAAGGAGTGCCTTGGACTTATTTTAAGGATCCTCTCCACAATGGTTAATCTGGTGTTGGCTGAAGCAGGTGATAGCTTTCTGGTAGCTATTGAGCACCAGGGAATATTGTGTTTATTAAATTCATGCACTCACTTTCTTTATTTTTATTATACACTTATATATAATCAAAAATGTAAGATAATAACACATTGATGGTGGACTACTATGATTATTTCTCAGACCTTACACAGAACCTTCAGGATGCGTGTAGATTTTATGGATTTTTTTTATAACAACTCTGCTCTTTATTACACACTTAAACATGATTTATTACATAAAATTTCACTTAAGACAACTCTGAGGAATGAGAGGTCTAGCATCTTGGGAAATTAGGAACATTAAATAACAACTTATAACATAAAATCTGACATCTTTATTCAAAACTTGTTTTACATGACCACAACATTCTTTCGTACATAGCATTGCATGGGATAACCTGAGGACATACATAAGAAAAGGGTGAGATATAAAGCCTATTAAGGGAGTAAATAAGTAGTAACCTGAAAAATATAGTATTTATTATGAAATATTCATATCAATGGAGTACAAGATAAACATGAACATAAAGGCATGATATAGCAAGATTATCATAACATGGAAATGTGGAAACAACATTTAACATGATATTAGCATGAGCCAATGATCATTGAACATGGATCATGGGTAAACCCTAATTAAAATTGAATTAGAATGATTAAACCCTCATTTCACTTGATTTATCATGATACTTATCTTTACCCAATGCATTGGAGCGCTATCAAGGCGCACCCTTCTTAATCATTTTATTCCATGCATAAGTGTGCCACCTGGATCATATAACATGGATTCATTAAACATCATAATTTATTAAATGATAAAGGAATGTGGAATTCATACATTAAACTCTATAATAAATAAGTAAATATTAATAAAGTTGAATACCCTTGATAGAGAAATGGTTATGGTATTCACTACACAATGACTTTGGCTTGGAAAATCACTGTGCAATTTCGGTAGCATAACGGTGTGACATAAGAATTCATAAAAATGGTTAATGAGAGATAAAGGGGTATCTAATAATATTTACAATAAATGGACAGTGAGGGGGTTATATAGATATATTTCCCAACATATGTAATGAAATTTAGATTCATAATAAAAAATAATTACTTGAATGTAAATGAGGAGAGAGAAATCTCTTCCAAAATTTCGTCATGGTAACGAGTGTACATGGGAGGAATTAATGAGATATAAATGGGTATATCATCATTAAAACATAAGTAGGGAAGTATATAGGAGGTTCAATCATACCCCAACATTTTTAATTTAAAATAAAAGGGTATAACAACATAAATAAATTTAGACAAAAATGTGAAAGGAAGAAATCCCTTACTTGGAAGTGTGATTCCAATGGATTGGGAGGGGCTTGAGAGAGGATTCATGGGAGATTGGGGTGACTTAGAAGGATTTTAGATAGAGGATTACATATTAAGGACATGATCTAATGGTTTTGAGTGAATATAAGTGGGGGCTTGGGTTGGTTTATATAGGAAAATAGAGGGAATTCTTTATTATTTAGGTTTTGGACACTACACATTAAAATAATCAAAACCACAAACCAACCCATGGTTTTTTCATATGGTTTTTGCCAAAGGGGAGTGGAAAAAATAATTTTATAAGGCCAATTTCCAAACTTATTAAAATATTAGGCTTGATTATGTGGAGGGGAGTCACACTCTCAAGGAAATCATTTTAAAATGTTAAAATGTTTTATAAGTCTTGGAGGGTCCACTAAGGTTTTGTAAAATAAATAAAACAAATGTAAAATTAAAGTTTTTTAAAGTTAAAACATATATTGGCCGAAAAACCCATTTATATTATTTTATTACATCACTATTAGGTCATTTTTATGTCATAAAACGCATTATATATTTAAACAGTACTTAATTTTTACCCAAAAAATTGAATGACTCAGAAAATTATGAAAAATTCACCATTGGATAATTTTGAAGTTATGATTCCAAAAATAATATTTATTTTATTTAAATAATTTTCTAAATATTTTAATTTTTACTTTTAAAATAAAAACTGACATTTATCAAAAATTCATGGGTTTTGACAAAAATATCTTTCAAACCTTAATAAAAATTACAATTATATTCATAAAAATTATATGATCATTTATATTTACTAAATATTAATTTAGTAATAATATTTTATTAAAATATTATTTAATTCAAAAATCCATTAATTCATTAAAATAGATTTCTTAATTGAATATTAACTAAAAATATTATTTGTGCTTTAAAAACTATTTACAAAGTAACAATAATAAAATCAATGTGTATTATTTATTTTATACAAAAAAAATGCACATAATCATAGTGCTAGGGTCTTGTTACATAACCCCTTATAACACCCACATAAGACCTAAGGGTAAGGTTTGTGATGGTGACAGGCTCCTGGGGTGGCTTGGATAACATCGCTCGGGTGGTAATTTCTATTAACTTCTACCTCTCTCGTAGGTGGTTCTGTTCAATATTAACATGTTAAAGCTCAAATTGGTCTTGGAAAAGAGCGAATACTAGTGATTCCACCTCCTTTTCGAGCTCAAAAAAATTGGCTTCATACAGATAAATTCTACTAGATGAGGTCATCACTTCCTTTGTCTGAGTAAATTGGATTTGGTAAAGCCCTATATTTATACTAATCATGTGATTATTATTCCACGGATATATTAGCAATGGTAACAATTATTAATATTATTTTAAAATCCAAAAACATAAAACAAAATAAGTGAAAATGTTTTATATAACCATTTTACATAATAATACATTTAATTAGATCAAGAGGAATTTTCATTATTAAAATTCCGGGTCGTTACAATCTTCCCCCATTAAGAAATATCTCCCTTGAAATTTTATTTTCCCACACTAAAATAGATGAGGGTAAATTTGCTTCATCACTTCCTCTGGTTCCCATGTTGTTTCTTCAAACCTTTGGTTTCTCCACAACACTTTCATGAGGGTCATTGTCTTATTTCGTAGAACTTTTTCTCTATGATCTAATATCTTCATAGGCTTCTCTTCATAAGAGAGGTAATTCTCCAATAGTACCACTTATGTATTGAGTACATACGATGGGTCAAGTATGTACTTTCTCAACAGTGATACATGGAATACATCATGTACTTAAGATAGGTTCGGTGGGAGTGAAAGTCAATAGGCCACTTCTCCAATGCAATCAAGGATCTCAAAAGGGACAATGTACCTTGTAATAAGCTTTTCCTTCTTCCCAAATCTCATAACTCTCTTCCATAGTGATATGTGGAGGAATACCATGTCTCCAACATCAAACTCTAGTTCTCGTCGATGATTATCAACATAGCTCTTTTTTCAACTCTGAGAAACTTTAATGTGATGCTAGATGGTCTTAACCTTCTCCACCATTTCTTCAACCATTTCTAGACCTAGGAGTTTTCTCTCCCCACCTTCATCCCAACATGTCAGTGTTCTACACCTCTTCCCATATAGGGCTTCATAAGGATCCATTTCTAGGCTTGAGTGGAAAATGTTATTGTAATAGAACTCAACCAGAGGAATATGTTGATCACATCCTCATTTGAAGTCCATTGATAATTCTCTCAACATGTCCTAAAGTATTTGGATAGTCTTCTCAGATTGGCCATCAGTTTGAGGATGATAATCCATACTAAAGTTCAATTCAATATTCAGGGAATGTTGAAGACTCTTCCAGAACATAGAGGTGAATCTCATATTTTGATCAGATATAATAGATAGTGGTACTCCATACAGCCTTACCACTTCTCTGATATATATCTGTGATAGTTGATCTAATGAGAAATCCTATCGAATTTCACTGAAGTGTGCAGTCTTTGTAAGATAATCCACAACAACCCAGATAGCATTGTTTCCTTTGTATGTCTTAGAAAGTCCGGTGACAAAGTCTATGGTGATGTTCTCCCATTTCCATATTGGTATGGGTAATGGTTGCATCATCCCCTTAGACTTTTGCCTCTCAGCCTTCACATGATGATATACTAGGCACTTTGATGTATACTCAGTGATCTCCTTCTTCATGTTATCGCACCAATAATGCTTTCAGAGATCTCAATACATCTTTGTGTTTCCTGGGTGAATGGAGAAATTCGAACTATGTGCATCATCCAAAAGTTACTTATTTAACTCCAGATTTTATGGAATGCATATTCATGACCCAAGTCTCACAATTCCTTTATTATTAATATTGAACTATAAGGATTTCCTTTTTCTAATAGTTTCCACTTTCTTATGAATTCCCACATCATCCTTTCGAGCATCCTTTAACCTTTCCAAAAGAGATTTTTGATCAATAATTTGTGAAAGGATTGATGGAATTACCTTATTTATGATTCCCATGTCCATATTTACCAAATCTAATAAGATTGGATCCTTTTCAATTCTCATCAGTTATAGAATTGTTAGGTCCTTTCTACTTAGAGCATCTAACACCTTGTTTGATTTCCCAGGGTGGTAATAGATTGAGCAGTCATATTCTTTGATCAGCTCTAGCCATCTTCATTGGTGCATATTCAACTCTTTCTGTTTGAATATATACTTGAAGATTTTGGGATCCATGTATATTTCACACTTCTCCCTAAAGAGGTAATGTCTCCAAATTTTTAAAGCAAATATTACTGCATCCAACTCCAAATCATGTGTTGGATATTTTTGCTCATGAATATTTAATTGCCTTGAAGCATAGGCAATGACTTTGTCATTTTTCATCAATACATATCCTAGGCCCTTCTTCTAAGTATCACTAAATACTGAAAAAAAGTTCTCCACTTGTGGGTAGTGTGAGAATAGGCACAGTGATAAGCCTCATTTTCAACTCCTTGAAGCTCTCTTCGCATTCATCACTCAAAGAAAACTTGACTCCCTTCTGATTTATCTTGGTAAGAGGGTTTGACAATCATGAGAAATTTCTCATAAATCGACGATAATATCCAGCTAACCCAAGGAAGCTATGGATATCCATCACCAATGTTGGCCTCAGCCACACCTCTATTGTATCTATCTTGGAAGGATCCATAGATATCCCATTTCTTATGATGATATGACCCAAGAATGAGACCTCCTTCAACCAAAACTCACACTTGTTGTACCTTGCATAGAGATTCTCCTTTCACAAGTTCTCTAGTACAGTGCTTAGATACTCCTCATGATCCTCCTTGGTTTTGGAGTATATTAAAATATTGTCTATAAATACTACCACAAATTTTTCAAGGTAATATATAAAGACTCTATTAATCAAATCTATGAATATTTCTAGAGCATTAGTGAGTCTGAAAGGCATTACTATGAATTCATAGTGCCCATATCTTGTAATAAAAGCAGTCTTGGGGGTATCCTCCTTCTTCACCCTTACTTGATAATATCCTGACTGTAGATTCACCTTGGAAAAGTATTGTGCTCCATGTAGTTGATTGAAAAATTAATCAATTCATGCTAGAGGATACTTTTTCTTTATCATGATTTTTTTGATCTCACGATAATAAATTCAAAGGTCCATTGACCCATCCTTATTATTGATGAAGAGGACTGTTGCACCCCATGGTGAAGCACTTGGGCGTATAAACCCTTTATCCAGATTCTCCTGTAGTTGTTTTTTCAGCTCCTCAATATCCACAACAACCATTTTATATAGATTCTTGGATATTGTAAATTCCCTAAGTATAATATCAATTGAGAATTCAATATCTCTTCAAGAAAGAAGACCATAAAATTCCTCAGGAAACAATTTAGTGAATTCCCTCACAATAGGCATGTCTACAAGGATGGTTGCTTCCTTATACTAAATCATATGAGCAAGATACATGTTCTCATAGGGTATTAATATCCACATTTGAGATGATGATGACAAAGAATATTCATCCTCCTCATTGCTCTTCTATAGAATCGAGGGTTTATTCTCCATATGGAGATTTATTTTCCTCTCATGACAATTTATGTTGGCTCTATATAAAGAAAGCCAGTATATGCCAAGAATTGCATAAAATTCCACCAGAGGGAGTATGAAGAGGTTTTCTAGGATGTTTCATCAACAAATTATGATAGGGGAGGAGTTATATTCATGGGATGCAATTATTTCCCTATTTCTTATCTTCACTGAAATCTCTACTTCTATGATTTGTGGTGGTGTTGAGATTGTTCTACTAAAATTTTAGGATATAAAAGAATTCATAGAACCAAAATCAAAAAGTATGTTCACTATTTTTGAATGAATAAATAGCATACCGATCACCACTTTGTTTTCAGGGTTCACTTCAGTTGTAGTGATGGAAAAATCTCTCCCTTGATGCTTTAGAGGTTTTTGGCTGCCTCCAAAAACCCTTACCTTAGGGTACTAGTTTTCAAAGTTCCATGGTTCTTTGTAGTTGAAGAAATGAACAATGAGTTAAGGGTTGAACGAATCATTCCTCTCTTTTATCGTAACAGTGGGTTTTTCTTGTCGGTAGTTAATAGCCAAGTTCCCTTCTCTTCCAAACCTAAATAATTTTCTTGTCCCCTTCATGCAATTTATAGGGTGCTTCTTTCCACACCTTTGGAAAGTGAGGTGCTAGAATTTCTTAACACCATTGGATTTATTCATAAAATTGCTAGAATTAAAGTCTACCTTACAATTAGTATCCCCATAATACCCCTAAGATTCTTCGATCTTCATTTTTACATTGAGAGAACATCATAAAATTTCCTCATAGCTCTCGAAGTCATGGATCGCTAAGGCTTTCTGTAGGCTAGGTTTTAGCCAACCAAAAAAGCGGTCAACCTTGCATTTGGGGGTAATGACGAAGCTGTAGGCCTATCATGCAAGCCTTGTGAATTTTTTCCCATATACTCCGACTGATTCATCATCTTTTTTCTTGAGGTCAAGGAAGTCCCTTTCCATCTTAATTCGGAGGGTGTGAGAAAAATATTTATTGAAAAACATTTTCCAGAAATCCTTCCATTCCAACACCTCTATATCCTCCTAGGGCTTCGTATTTTGGATCAATTTCCACCATTTATTAGCTTCACCCTCCATATGATAAGCATCCAGAAGAACCTTCCCTTGTTCAGAACATTGAAGGATGGAGAAGATCTTTTCAATGGAGTTGATCCATTCTTCAGCAGTTGAGGGATCAAATGATCCATTAAAAGTAGTAGTCATTTGTCTCATAAATCTCTCAATTGTTACTTTTTCTTTCTTAGAGGGGTTGAACATTACTATTGACCCATTTTTCTATTCAAGACTTGATTTAATTGAGAGATTATCATGACAAAGTTTTTGATTCCCGCTTCCATCAGATTGGGCATCTCATTAGAATAGTCGTCACATTGATCTTCGCATCAGTTGTTAGCCTAAGTCCTCCTATTACCAACTTTTGGCTGGAATAAAAGTAAAGTTAGGGGTAACACATAAAGGGGAATCTAATGACAAAAAGTTATAACTTATAAATTACATTTATTTCCTTAAATTATCTATTTTATCTATGATCTACTTCCCAACATATATTCTTAGGGGCATTTTATTAATTCCCTTAATAATGGTTTATACTAAGATTATGAATTTACCAAAGCATATTCCCTAGTTTTGTCATAACCAAGAGTGTAGTAAGGCCTATTTTCATGCACCAGTTCCCATTTGAGTCTAGCTCAAAGCAGTATTTTTGGGTTTTACCCCTATATACATTTGTGCTAGAGCTGCATCTACTTGCTCGTATCAAGACAGCGATGTATTTTATTGATAAACCACTTACTCAATACTCACCTAAATTTAGGGATGTTTTTATTATACATAGTCTTATCCCTAAGAATTTTACTAGGTTTTTCTAATCATAACCCTAAAAATTAATAAACTTATCCTCTGATACCAACTATAACAACCCTTCTCTTTATTACAAACTTAAACATGATTTATTACCTAAAATTGAACTTAAGAAAAATATGAGGATCTAGAGGTCCAGTGTCTTGGGAAATTAGGAACATTACATAACAACTTAGAACATAAAACCCAACATATTTATTGAAAACTTCTTTTACATGACCACAACATTCCTTCGTACTTATCATTGCATGGGATAACATGAGGACATGCATAAGAAAAGGGTGATATATAAAGCCCAGTAAGGGAGTAAACAAGGCATAAAATTAATAATATAGTATATGTTGTGAAATAGAAATATCAATGGAGCATAGGAGAAACATGAACATAAAGTTATGATATAGCATGATTATCATAACATGGAAATGTGGCAACAACATTTAACATGATATTAGCATGAGTCGAGGCTCATTTCACATGGAGCACGAGTAAAACCTCATTGAACATGAATTAGAATGAGTAAACCCTCATTTCACTTGAATTATCATGATTAAAACCTCATTTCACTTGACTTATCATGATACTTATCTTTACCCAATGCATTGGAGCACTATTAGGGCACACCCTTCTTAATCGTTTCATTTCATGAATGAGTGTGCCACATGGATCATATAACATGGATTCATTAAAAATAATAATTTATTCCATGATAAAGGAATGTGTAATTAATACATGAAACTCTATAATCGATAAGAAAATGTGCATAAAGGTGAATACCATTGATAGATAAATGGGCATGGTATTCGCCACACAATGACTTTGGCTTGGAAAATCATTGTGCAATTTCAGCAGCATAACGGCGTGACATAAGAATTCATAAAAATGGTTGTTGAGAGAGAAAGTTGTATATCATCATTTTTACTTGAAATTTACAGTAAGTGGGTCATATAGATACATTTCCTAACATATGTAATGGAATTTAAATGTAAATGAGGAGAGAGAAATCTCTTACGGAATTTCGGCATGGTAACGGGTGTACATGGGAGGAATTAATGGGAGATAAATGGGTCTATAATCATTAAAACATAATGAGTTCAGTATAGAGGACATGAAAAATCATACCCAAAAATTTTTAATTGAAAATAAAAGGGTATAACAACATAAATAAATTTGGACAAAAATGAGAAATGAAGAAATCTCTTACTTGGAAGTGTGATCCCTAAGGCTTGGGAGGGTCTTGAGAGAGGCTTATTGGGAGCTTGGGTCACCTTGGGAGAATTTTATAGAGAGAAGTTTAGATTAGGGACGTGATCCAAGGGGTTTTAGTGAAGATAAGTGGGATCTTGGGTGGGTTTGTATAGGAAAAGAGATGGAATTATTTATTATTTAGGTTTTACACACTACACATTAAACTAATCAAAACCCCAAACCAAACCATGTTTTTGCCCATGGTTTTTTTAAAAGGGGAGTGTAAAACATAATTTTATAAGTCCAATGGCCGAAATTATTAAAATATTAGGCTTGCTTATGTGGAGGTGAGTTACACTCTCAAGGAAATCATTTTAAAATGTAAAAATGTTGTATAAGTCTTGGAGGGTCCACTAAGGCTTTGAAAAATAAATAAAACAGACCTAAAATCACATTATTTTAAATTTAAAAAATATATTGGATAAAAATCCCATTTATAGTGTTTTATTACATCACTATTTGGTCATTATGATATCATAAAACATATTATATATTTAAACATTATTTAATTTTTACCCAAAAATTCGACTATCTCGGAAAATTATGAAAAATTCACCATTGAATAATTTCAACATCCTGATTCCAAAAATAATATTTATTTTATATAAATAATTATCTAAATATGTGAATTTTTATTTTTAAAATAAAAATCGACATTTATCAAAAATTCATGTGTTTTGACAAAAACAACTTTAAAACCTTAATAAAAATTACAATTGTATTCATAAAAATTATACGGTCATTTATATTTGGTAAAAAATAATTTAGTAATAATATTTTATTAAAATATTATTTAATTAAAAAATCCATTAATTCATCAAAATATATTTCTTAATTGAGTATTAACTAAAAATATTATTTGTGCTTTAAAAACTATTTACAAAGTAACAATAATAAAATGAATGTATATTCTTTATTATATAAAAAAATAATGCACATAATCATAGTGATAGGGTCTTGTTACATAACCTCTTATAACATCCTCATAAGACTTAAGGGTAAGGTGTGCGATGGTGACAGACTTCTGGGGTGGCTCGAATAACATCGCTCGGGTGGTAATCTCTATCAACTCCACTTCTCGCATAGGCGGTTTTGTTCAAGCTTAACGTGTTTAACCTCAACTTGGGCTTGGTCAAGAGAAAATCCTAGTAAATACACCTCCTTTCTAATATTTGACAAATGGGATTTGTATGGATAAATTCCACTAGATGAGGCCATCACTTCCTTTTTCTGATTAAATTGGATTTTTTAAAACCCTATATTTATACTAATCATGTGATCACTGTTTGACGGTTATATTAGAAATGGTAATAATTATTAATGGTATTTTAATATCCAAAAACAAAATAAGTGAAAATGTTTTATATAACCATTTTACATAATAATACATTTAATCAGATCAAGAGTAATTTTCATTTGTAAAAGTTTGAGTCGTTACATTTGTAGTAACGCCATGACCCCATAAGCTTAGATCCGGTACATTATTTTATTACATTAGCATGATTATAAGGAATCAAAACCCAAAGTACCAATTAGTTTATCAATCTTAGAAAGACAAATTACATGAATTATACCCATAATACATTGGGAAATATGAAATAAAAACATGATACATAAAAATAAAAAAAAATTGTCCTTTAAAGATTATTAAAATATTTATTCTTCATAACCTTGGGAAAGGAAACATAATAAGGGTGATCTCAAATGCTTAGTAAGGGTAAGTAAAGTGGAATAAATAATGAATCAGTGAGAATAAATCATCATGTAAATGTGATTAACTAAAAACAAATTCCATTAAAATAACTAGATAAGGCAAAATAAATATGGCAAGGTAAGAAACTGAAACACAACCCATCTAGTTAATAAACTGAGAATAAACTATATCCATATAAATGTAAATGAAAAATATCATGGATAAATAATAACTAAATCTATATGATTGAAATTTCTAATTATTGGAAATTATGTATAAGGCACATGAAAACTGATATCGTCAAGACCTTTCACAAGATGGTTAAAACTAAAAATAGAAACTCATTTAATTTGGTTATCTTATTTGTCTCATGAGAATTTGTCGATGCATCGAGGAGCTATATAAATTTTGGGATCCTGCCTTAATTTCTTGTCCAAATAATTCCTCATATCTAATAGTAGAAATAAATAATACTCCTTATCAAATATCATTATTGAATAAAGAATATGAAATTATCAATATTTCCCCAAATAATCAAATAACTTTCAAAGTTTCAAAGTCGACACCATATATAAAATGCTATACAGTTTAGGAAATAATAATATCAATTGTATGAGAATATGGAAATTCAAGTAAATTTACAATGAAAAATTATTACAATAAAGTGATTGTTTCAAGATAAAGTTAACAATCACAAAAGGAATTGAGATCTCAAAGATAATCATTAATAATATTCTGGAGGAAAATAATCTTTAAACATTCCAAAGTGTCTTATACTGCTTTGATACATTTAAATCATAATCCCCATAAAGTTATGAAATAAAATGAAACTTATAATATCATGAGAGTAAATATATTCATGATATAAGATATCAAAAGGCCGTATATACACCAAATAAAAGAAACTAGATACATAACTACAAATAAGTCTCAATGGAATGTAAATTGAGATGAAACCCCTTACCTTAACCTTTTTTTAATGTGTGGTATTTATCCTCCTATATAGTGGTTTAAAATATGTTAATAACTTATACCAGAACCATAATCATGTTTATAATATCATATATTAACTTCTTACAATATTTTATTACCTTTTTTTTATAATATTTCATTACTTTCACTATTTTGGGTGTTAATTACCTAGTTTTCTCAAGTATGTTTTGACTTGTTATTTATTGTTCTTATTAATTATATCATAGATTAATCATCTAAATAATGTAAAAAATGATTTAATTATCATATATATTCAATAAATATGTATTTATAATAATATATAAAGTTTATGGATAAGAAATGAAATACATCATTCATGGAGACGGTAGGTTGTACGTATGCATGAAAGATACTTTCATTTATTTTTCATATTAAAATAATGAAAAGTAAATGATAAATATGTATATTACAATTAAAGTATCATATTTCTTTCATATATTTTACATAGTTTTATTAAAATTATTCTTAATACATTCCATGTATATCCTGAACAAATCACATCGCTTTGAGGTGGCGGTAGTCCACACTTCCACAAATGATGTTATCGTGTTTTCAAAAAATGGAAAGTATAGATTTATGTGTTATAAAATAATTAAATAAGAATATATATATATAATAAATATCATATATATCATATATAAACATATTTTATATCATAATTTTTTCCATGAGAGGCGGTAACGTAAAAATGAACAATCATCATTTATTGAGGTGGTAGTTCATCATACACGTAAACAGTATGTTCTTTTCACATTAGATGGAAGTGTGTGTACGTGTAGGTAGAAAAATTTTCATTAAAAAATCCTAATATATTTATGATACTGTTTTTGTTACATAATCATATAATAATGGTAATTTAAATAGTGTATAAAGGAAATAAAACTAGAGAGCTTAAGGAAAGATGTTACCCCTTAACCGGGTAACTCCTTTTGGTTTGCACCAAAGGGATTACTTGGATTGATTAATTTCAAAAGGGAGGCCTAAATGAGGAAGTTAGGGATGTTGGGGAATTAATTGGGTAGATCTTGGCCAAACCTAAGTGGCTTGAGAGGTGTGAGGAAGTGGGAGGAGAGTAGGCCTTTTTATAGTCGAGGGGGAGTGGCACTCTTATAATATTTTGACAAAGGAATTACATACATATTTTTCACATTGAAATTGGCTCCAATAATGAACTAAATTAAATAAAAGTGATTATAGGTTATAAATATGTCCATGAAATGTCTCTTGGATAAGTTTATAGGTCATTTGGGCCCTTAATATTAAATTTTAGTCCCTTATTAAGATTAATTTTACCTTAATCGTTGTATTTAATTTTAATTACATTCACTAATATTTTTTGTCAAAATTTAAGTAGAAATTATAAATTATTATGATTAAAAATATTTAATCCATTTTTCTAAATTTCAATAATTTAATTGGAATAAATTAATTTAAATTTAATCCTACGGATGGGATGATAATATGGGTTTTTATAGTAAAAAGGTCTGAAAGTTTGTTATGTTGTTATAGTCAATTTCAAAGTGAAATTGATTTCAATGACCTAAATTTTATTAATTGATAAAAATATGATATAATTAAACTTTAAAACCAATTTAAAATATAATTTAACCTTATAAATAAATTATATGAAAAATATGTTTTGAACTAAAATTCGGTATTTTTCACTATTCATTAAAAAATGAAAATTCACAGAAAAATTCCAAAAATTTACCCTAACCTGATTTTTAGGTTTCTCTTTAAAATATGAAGTTTATTTTGATATATATAATCTGTAAAAGTTCCAAAAATTATATTTAAAATAGGTTTTCCATTAAAAGGTGGTAAAACTACCTTTATAAAAATATAGTATTTTATGAGTAATATTGAGTTTCTTATTATTTGGTGTCTATCAAATATATTGGATGAATATAAAAAATATTTGATTGAATATAATATATATATATATATATTACATTAATATCACTCACTAATTTTAATTAATTTAATTTATTAGCATAAAACACATTTATGATCATAAAAATAGTTTTCTATAAAAATATTCTCTCTATATTTAATTAGTCCTTATATCCATTTCCAATTAATTTGTAACCAATGAATTTATTTTATATTTTGTGTAAACCACATAATTTCATAAGTTAGTTAATAATATTTATAACCGCTAATTTAACAGCTAGGTTAAGTCTTATTATATTAAATAATAATGTTTTATTAATATATCGTTATTTGGAAAGACTCTGTCTTGCGTTAACGCAGGCCATTGAAGAAAATCATTGTTGTGCATGTCGCACGCTAACTCGGTATCACATGCATTGAAATATATAAAATATATTTAAAAGTACTAAATATATTATAAATACTCGGGATATTATATTTCCTTACATGCTTAGTGTCATGTTTTATACACATTATCGAATACAAGTTACTCTTTTAGAATTTTAAGGGTGTTACATTATCACCACCTTAAATAAATTGTGTCCTCACAATTTAAACTCAATCTTGGTTATTTGATATTTCCTATGTTTAAAATACCACATTGCTAGAAGTTTCATAAAACATCCTCTAGAAAAGATAGAATGAAAACTATAAAGGCCACGTAACTAGGTTTCTTAGTAGGAGAACATAAGTGAAAAATAGAAACATGGATACATAAGAAAAATCCAAAAACCATGTTCTAATGGAGAGCACTGAAGAAAATGTTTAGATGAATTTTTTTTACCACAAAACCATAAATCATATGTAACGACTCAATATTTTTAAATGGAGATTCATTTCTTATAAATACGTCATAATGAACTACTAAGTTCTATGTGACCCTTAAAACATAAGTTTGTCACTTCTGTGATGTGAATTTCAAAAATCTGACATACACAGTTGCGATCGGTAAGTTATTTGGAGTCTGATAAGAAAAACTTAATTTTTAGAGAATAGTAACCTAACCTTATGAATAGTGACATACCCATATGAATAGTGATATAACCTAATTAATAGTAACTTTACCTATGATAGTATATAAATAATATTCAAGTGAAAGTACGATATACCTAAGCTTTGTAATAAGTAAATAAATGTTTTAAAACTGTTGTTTTTCAAATAAATTATGATTTTAATTAAATATTAAATTAATAATATTTATAAAATTATTTTTGAAAAATGGACTTCATTTTTGGATTCTACACGTTGAAAAATGGTTGGGGTGAATTTTTGAGATTTTTCTGAAATACTTGAATTTTTTATAAATAGTGAAATACCCTAATTTAAAAAATAAGCTAATTATAGAGTCATGCATGATGTTATGCGGATGTAAGACCAATGGGTTCTATATCACATAATAAAATTACTATTTTTGGTCAAGTAATACTAACTATTCCTTGTATTTTGGGGAAATAATAAATTAATGAATTTTATATTAAGAAATCCCCTCTCTCCTCCACTATAAAACCACCTTATCACTCCCTCTTATCTTCACTCTTCTCAAGCCTCGTGCCTTCTCTAAATTCTGTCAAAATACCCTACCAACCTCTTCTCCCATTTCTATTAATCCTTGGTCTCATAAAAAGACCAAAACCTCTCATTTAATGAGGCTCTCAAGGAAGTTTGGTTCAAGAAGTAAATTCCTCTTTTCAATTCTTTGTCTTTCCTTTCAAGTTCATTTGTTTTCTTTTTCTATTACCTCTCCTTATCCAAATTTTGTGATGACTTCAGTACCTTATATTTACTGAAATGTTTTCATGATAGTGGAATAAGTTATCATCATCTCCCCTTTTACCTTATTTTATACTAGTAGCAAGAACACCATCTGAGATGTGTCAATTTTCTACATTCAAGGACGATGGGATTTCAATTTATATTATCATTCTCAATTATGGTCATGAAACCATTATTGTTATGGTTGAACCAGATTATTATATATGTAATATAACCTATTTAATATAATGTAATCCCATTGTACAAATGGTATTAAGTTATAAAGAAAAATAAATTCGTTGTAATCAAAACCCACAAATTAACCGAAAGAGTTGGCATTAAAATTCTATATAATAATTCATCCTCATTCCATGTAACCAAGTTATATAAATGACCAATAACACCTATGTATGATCATAAAGAATATTTTAATTCAATTCTGGATATTTACATGAACTCCATTACTTAAGAACAAGTGAACCGATTATGAAAATAAAGGAAATGAATGCTATGAAACGAAGAAGTTCAGTATAATAACTTATCAAATAGGGAATAAATGAACTAAACAGAATTATGGAAAAATAAATACATGTCTAATAGTTTTTTAAATAAGTTATTAATAAGTATAATTTCATATTCTAGGATCTTAATTTCAAGAGCGGAACATGTTCGGAGTTAAGGTAAGGGTTTTTCCACCCGAACTTCCATTTTCATTCGGGTTATTTTCATTATCTAATTACGTCAATGAAATTATTATGTATTATTATATACTCATCATAAATTCTGTGTGAGTGTTATATATATGTAAACCAACCAGAATCCTTCCTTATTTTATGGATAGTTACATGTTTTAAAATGAACTTTCAAAACTATTTCAAAAAATACAAGCTCGATTCAAGGGAATTTCTCAAATTCATATCTATTTTCAAGGGAACTATATAATGTATTTTTGGAAACCATTATCCTTATAAAAACACTCATTTTATCATGAAATACTATATTAATTCACTTCTGGTTTTATAAAAATATTTTTTTTCCAAAATAACTCTTCTTTTCAAATAAAAGAGTCTTTATCTCAAGAATTGCTTAATGATTCTATAAGAGTATTTTTGTCCGATTCAACACTCTTGTTGATTCCTATGTGTTATTGGGAGTAATAATTTATGAATTCATCTACCATATTTTATTTAATGTTTTATGACTAACTCTATTGTGGATGATCTATCCTAAAACCATTCACCATATTACTCAGAATAGTTAGTGTTTTATGATTAAGGATTGGGGAAAGTTAGTTGCGTTTCATATGATAGTTTCAATATGGATGTATATGTTGTTTATATTTATCCCCTCTCATATGAGGAATACATTGGACTTATTATGTGATAGGTGGGTCCCATTATAGCCCCTCGTTTTATCGTTAGGTCTCATTAGACAAATAGACATGGAATTGGTTGAGGCCTTTCCCAATGTGATATATGGATTTTGGATAAGGCCTTAATCATTAGACATCTTGGCCAAGGGCTTGACAAAATATTTTAGAATGTCCATCATATGCACTTCCCTCATTATGAAGTTATTAATTGAAATTTCATGTGGTTATTAGACTAGTAGAATACCCATGATTATATTTTATTATGACATTATTTACTCAGCTCATATTCCTTCCATAACGTGTTAAAGTTTATTATTAAAGGCATGTGTTTTTAATTATTCACCATGTCTAATGTTTATATTATCTTATAATGTATTTCTTACTCTTACTGAGCATTTGAGCTCACCCCTTTCTTATGTTTCATTTTCTCAGGACATGAAGAAGTAAATTACGAATGAATTTCAAGCATAATCTAGGAGTCATGGATGTTTTTAGTGGAATAAATTAGTGTTGTTTTTTTCCTTCATGATGTAATGATAAACTTATTTATGTATCTTGTTTCCAAAAGCTACTAAACTAATCGGTCCTTCTGGATTCGTATTCCTTGTTTATATGCCAATATAATAAAATAACGCATCAGCTCCGGGCAACTAGGTTCGGGTCTTTACAACATAGGTGTGAATAAAGTTCATTGATATCATCAAAAATTATGATAATAGGACAAAATTTTTTAAGAAAATTTTTTTCTAGAGTTTAGAAATTCTTTCACTCTATAAAAATATAAGTAAATATATGTATCTATTTTAGAAACACAATTTATCCTTTAGTGGTACCCTAAACTATTTCTATTTTATCTCTTAGCATATGATGCATCATGTGGTGAAGTAATACATTAACCTTAAAATCTCATCCAATTATCAACCATTTTATAAACGGTTAACTTTTCCAAAAGATTATGATCCAAAATTTTGGAAAGAAGGTCACTAAATTTTAAAAATTAACTTATCATTATCCTTTAAACAATGTGAAGTAGCTCTAGATTTTCACATTCAAAACATTTAATTAAATTCATCATTTATTTTATTTAAATATGGTAATAAATCTAATCACCATAAAAAACTTATTAGAAACATGAAATCTTACTTATTCCTTATGTAAGACACGTGTTATTGGATATTTCACTTAAATCCAAAATTATTGTAAACTCCATAAATGATAGCATAGAACACTTGTCTAAAAGTCATTAATTAGTTATAAGGTAGTCATTACTTGTCCAAATTAATCATTTCTTCATCATTATCTCAACATCAGGAACATATTAAGGGTTTCCTTTCCCTAAATCGTGTGTTTTCTGAAAATTTTTACTTTCTATTGAATATCCTTTCTTGGTACCACTCATCATGTGATTCTAAAATCCTTAACAAAAAGGTACAGCAGTAAAATAATTACATATTTCATAATTCATATGATGAAAACATCATAAATAAAATACTTTTACAATATATTTCTTAGATCCAAATACAGAAGTACATTAATTATTCAACTTTAGTTGTGTCAAAAACATATTATTAACCTTGATCCCTTATCTTCTTTGGAGGTATATTCCCTTGACACTTGGGGAATTTTTTTGAATAATTACCCATATCCTTACAGTTATAACATTTAATAGCATCATTTTCCTTCTTCCATTTTCATTATTTTTCCTAGTTACCCTTTTCTCTGCACTTAAAACAAACTCTCAATCCTTTCAAGCATTTACCTAGGTGATTCTTTCCATAGTTATCATAAGTTGGAAAATCCTTCTTTCCCTTCATATTCTTTGACTCATTCCCTTTTTCATGGTGTCCATAATACCTCTTATTATCTTGGTTTCCCTTTAATATATATGATCTAGATAATTCATTTTCTATTTTTATAACACATAAAACTATCTCTTCATAGGATGAAAAATTCTGAGAAACTAGTGACCTTCAGATATTTGGATTAATACCTTCAAATAAGTGTTCAATATTTCACTAGATGTTGTGTATATAATTTTTATCATACATAGATGACCTTGTAAAGGTAGATTCATATTCTGCAACACTTTTTTCCTCCTTTTGATTTAAACCAAGGAACATTATCTTCATCTCATTTTGTTGCTCATGAGGTAAGTATTTATTGAATAATGTCTCCTTAAAAGTTCTTTATTCCCTGAGTTCAATTTATTCTTCCTCCCTTGTATTCTAAATCAAATACTACCACTGGTTAGCATCACCTTGTATATAATAGACTGTAAGTGTAACATTTTCCATTTCACTGCATCCCAAGGCTGTAAATATCTTCTCCATAGACTTAATCCATTGCTGATCTACAATTGGATCAGTAGTCCCACTAAATTATGGGGGCCTCTATCATATAAAGAGATCCATTATAAGATATTAACTCTATGGAATAAGTTTCTCCATCTGAGAAAGGTTATGTGTCATAACTATATTAAGCTACCCTAATATATCCATAACTTGCTCTGTTCCAATACCATCTACATTGACTTTCTCAATAGGGAAACCTCTACATTGACTATGAGTGTTGACACACTTCTTCCTTATAGGTTCCATTTATATACAATGACATATACTAGATTAGCTCATAAAATTATGAACTTTATATAACTATAAACATGGTATAGTACATAACATAAATTTATGCATCGTAAATCTTATAATCATAAACTTTGGTTACTTTGGGGAAATATTTTATTTCAAATCCTTAATAATGGTTGGTAAATAAAATATGGAAAATCATGTGTGTATCCACTATGAGTGTCAAAATAGGTGAATAGTAAGGCCCATTATCATGTACTAAGTTACATTGAGTCAGGCCCGACACACCTTGTCAGATTTGCTACTCCTAAGTACATATGTTTCAGAACCACATACACTTGTAGTATCCAGACAGGGATGCATTTCTAGGAATACCCACATAATTTATACCTTACCAAAATTCTAGGATTTTATTATATACTTATCCTAAAATTATATCAGAGGGTTATATTCCCTAATCTATGTATTCTAAATCTAGTTTCTAAGGTTGCTGCTAAACTTCATATGATACCGACTGTAATGCCCTGACCCCAGAAGCCTAGAGCTAGTGCATTAATTTAATACATTGGCATGATTACAAAGAATCAAATCCTGAAGGACTGATCAATTTAGAAATATTAGAAATCCATATTACATAAATGATACCCATAATATATTGGTAAATATGAAATTCAAACATGATACCTAAAAAGAAAAATAAATTGCATCCCTGAAAGCTTATTCAAAGATTTCTTCCTCATAACCTAGGGAAAGGAAACATGATAAGGGTGGGATCAAATGATCAGTAAGGGAAAGTAAAGCAGAATAAATAATGAATCAGTGAGAATAAATCAACATGGAAAGTTTATTAACTGAAAGCACATTCCATTCAAATAACTAGATAAGGAAAAATAAATATGGCAAGGTAAGAAACTGAAACACATTTCATCTAGCCAATAAACTGAGAATGAACTATATCCATAGATTTGTCGATGAAAAATATCATGGATAAATAATAACTGAATCTACATGAAGGAAATTATTAAATATTGGATGTCATGTCTAAGGAAAATGAAAACCTATATCATCAAGAACTTTCACAAGATGGTTAAAACTACAGATAGAAACCCATTTAATTCGGCCAACTTATTTGTCTCATGGGAACCTGTCGATGCATCAAGGAGCTATATAAAGTCCAGGATCCTCCCATTATTTCCTATCCAAATAATTAATAATATAAAATGGTAAAACTAAATAATATTATTTATCAAATATTCATATTGAATAAATAATACGAAATTATCAATATTTCCCTAAATAATCAAATAACTATCAAAGTAGACACCGTATGTAAAATGGTATATGGTTTAGGAAATACTAATATCCATTTCATGATAATATAGAAATTAAAGTAAATTTCTAATGAAAATTTATTAAAATAAAGTTATTATTTCAAGATAAAGTTGACAATCACAAAATAAAGTGAGATTTCAAAGATAATCATTAAGAACATTCTTGAGGATAATAATCTTTAAACATTACAAAGTGTCCCATACCACTTTGAAACATTTAAATCATAATCCCCATGAAGTTATGACATTAATGAAACTTATAATATCATGATATTAAGTATATTCATGATATAACATGTCAAAAGTAAATATATACACCAAATGAAATAAACTTGGTGCATAACTACAAATAAGTCTCAATAGAATGTAAATTGAGACAAAATCCCTTACCTTAACCTTATTTTTGTTGTGTGGTATTTATCCTCCAATATAGTGGATTATAATACATTACTAAATTATAATATAACCATAATCATGTTTATAATATCATATATTAACTTCTTATAATATATTATTACCCATTTGTTAATAATTTTTCATTATTTTCACTATTTCGAGTGTTAATTGACTAGTTTTCTCAAGTATGTTTTGACTTATTATTTATTTTTATTATTAATTAGATCATGGTTTAATAATATATATAATTTAAAACATAATCATTTTATCATATATATTCAGTGTATATTTATTTATAATAATCTATAAAGTTTGGAGATAAGAAATGAAATGCACTTTTTATGGAGACGGCAGGTCATACGTACGCATGAACAGTACTTTCATTTATTTGAAATATTAAAAGAATAAAAAGTAAATTATAATTATGTATATTATAATTATATTTTAATATCTATTTCATATATGTTAAATATTTTTTTAAATTATCCTTAATATGTTCCATGTATAGCGTGAACAAATCACATCGCTTTGAGGAGGTGGTAGTCCACACTTCCACAATCGATGTTATCGTATTTACACAAATGGAAAGTATAGAGGTATGTATTATAAAAGAATTATATAATCATAGAGACATAATATATATCATATATATCATATATAGACATATTTTCCATCAAAATTCCCACCATGATATGCGGTAACATAAAAATGAACAATCATCATTTTGTGAGGTTATAGTTCTTCGTACACGTAAACAGTACATTCTTTACACGTTATATGGAAGTGTGTTTAAGTGTAGATAAAACTATTATCATAACAAAATACTAGTATATTTAGTATAATTTTGTTATTACATAAGAATATAAAAGGATAATTTAAGGAATGGAGAAAGGAAATAAAACTAGAGAGCTTAAGGAAAGATGTTACCTCATAATCGGGTAACTCCTTTTAGTTTGAACCAAAAGGATTCCTTGAATTTATTTATGCCAAAATGGAGGATTAAAGGAGTAATTTAGGTATTTTGGGGAGTTAATTGGGTAGAAATTTCCAAACCTAAGTGTCTTGATAGGTGTGAGGAAGTGGGGGGAGAAGAGGCCTTTTATAGTGGAGAAGTGGTACTCTTGTAATATTTTGACAAAGAAATTCCATACAAGTTTTTCACATTACAAGTGGCTCCAATAATGGAGCATATTTGATAAAAGTTATGATATGGTCAAAATATTCCCATCCAATGGATTTTTTAAAAGTGTATATGTCATTTGGTCCCTTAAGATTAAGGTTTCATCCCTTATTAAGCTTAAGTTTACCTTAATTGTTGTAATTAATTTTAATTACATTCACTAAACTTTTTGATCAAAAAATAATTAGAAACTTTTAGACATTATAAATTATTAAGATTCCAAATATTTAATCCATTTTTCTAAATTCCAATAACATAAGTGGAAGAAATTAATTTAAATTTAATCTCATAGATGGGACGACAATGCGAGTTTTTATAATAAAAACATCTGAAAGTTTACAATGTTTTTATAGTTAATTTAAAATTAAAATTGATTTCAATGACCTGAATTTTATTAATTGATAAAAATATGATCCAATTAAACTTTAAAACAAATTTAAAATATAATTTAACCTTATAAATAAATTATATTAAAAAGTTTTTTTGAACTAAAATTCAGTATTTTTAACTATTCATTAAAAAATGAAACTTCACAAAAAAATACCAAAAATTTACCCTAACATGATTTTTATTTTTTTTTTAAGATGAATTTTATTTTGACATATATAATCTATAAAATTTAAAAAAAATGGATTTAAAATAGGTTCTTCATTAAAAGGTGGAAAAACTACCTTTATAAAAATATAGTATTTTATGTATAATATTGGGTTTAATATTATATTGTGCCTATAAAATTTATTGGATGAATATCAAAAATATTTTATTTAATATAATATATATACATATATTAAATTAACATCACTCACTAATTGTAATTAATTTAATTTATTAGGATAAAACACCTTTGTCAGCATAAAAATAGTTTTCTATAAAAATATTCCCTTTATATTCAATTGGTCCTTATATCTATTTCTAATTAATTTGTAACCAATGAATTTAATTTACATTTTGTGTAAACAATATATTTTCATAATTTTGTTAATACTATTTATAACTACTAATTTAATGGCTAGGTTAAGTCTTATTATATTAAATAATAATGTTTTATTAATATATCATTATTCATAAATACTCGGTCTTGCGTGTAACGCAAGCCGTTGAAGAAACCCGTTGTTGTGTATGTTGCACACTAAATCAGTATCACGTGCATTGTAATCTATAAAATATATTTAATTTATTTAAATTACTAAATATATTATAAATACTCGAGATATTATATTCCCTTACATGCTTGGTGTCACGTGTCATGCACCCTATCGAATACAAGTTACTCTTTTAGAATTATGGGGTGTTAAATTTTCAATTAGGTAATATTTCAGGCTTAGGATATGGATCTTAGTGGTTAAATTTTTATGGAATGAAAGGAAAGGGACCATTGGTTCTTACCTCAACTAGAGTTTTTATTTTTTTCATTATGTATCAGTATGCTTATATATATGTATGTATTATGGTCATCCATTAGATACCCTCATACTTATTGACATGTATGACTTGTTTTGATATGTATGCTTAACTACAAATGGTATGGTTTGATTATTTATTTATTCCACTGCTATTGATGATTATTCTTTCGCTATTGTATGAGATTGCATGTGCTTCCTCTATGGACAGGTTATTGGTCTAAAGTATGTTTGGTCTTTTCTTATGATGTTATATTTATTATAACATTATTATATTATCACCATAGGGTATAGTATCCCCAATATCACCTATTTACACCCTCATTTCTAGTCGGAACCCTTTGGAATTATGGGAGGCTCACTTATGGACTAGTGGCACTCGGCCCATTGCATTATTCACATGGAAATTTGATTTAGGGTGCTAAAAATGGTATCAAATGAGTTTATTTTAACTATTTCTTAGTATTAATATTTGGGATATGTTATACTAGAGATTATGATGTTTTTAGAACTAGGTTCAGAGCTCATGTTTGGGTGCCTATAGCCACATGTATAGGGGACAGACCAAGTTACTAGGGGTGGAAATTACTGTTATGCCTTTCTAATTTTACAATTGAAATTACTTACACCTTGATTGGTAAACTTGGATTTGATTATTACCTATTTTGGCATGTTATCCTTGTCCTGGTATAGAAAGTAATGAGATTGGGACCCCTGACCTAATATGGAAAGGGGTGTTTGTTTATGTTTTGTGATTAGACACATAGGATGTTTTAAATATATATATATATGTATGTATGTATGTATGTATATGTATGTATGTATGAATTTTCCTATGATAAAATGTCTATGATTTTCATTGGGGACTTGGATTTCTCTAATAGGGGTTGGGTTGTCTAAAGTGTCAATAAAGGAAACTAAGCGATGTTTTCCTACCAAGCCTATCTTTGGTGGTATCTTACTCAACCAGCCCAAGAAAGTGGACCCAATGAAATATGAATGTGGTATGTGATATATATATATATATATATATATACATATGCATGGTCCTTGATCTTATAATAGTATGAAGGTATGATGATATGGGGTGATGTTGATCACTAGGTTGGGCGACATGGTCGTCGGTTTCAGGCAACGTGGTTCATCAGGACAGATTTGGCCTAAGGCATATGTGATGCCTGAATATGATATGTTCAGATAAGGGGATAAAATATTGGATGTTGGTTGGAATGGTTGTGATGGGAGAGGGTAAGTGTAGTGAGTTTACATTTCCTGGTACTCCTTTACCTATCTGTGTTGTGAGTGTGTGTGTGTGTTATCTAGGCTGTCTGACCATGTATTTTTATTCAATGAGATGACACTTAGATGATCTCCAATGGAGCGTCGGGCAGGTGATTATTTAGTATCGTAGAAGCAAGCATAGTTTGAGACCATTGAGGGTTGGGATGAGGCCCCGAAGGGTTAGGAAGATCATGATCCATGGGTATAGGCTTAAGTAAAGGCTCCAGCATAGGTGGGGTAGCTTCTAGATTTGATAGTTTTTGGGTCATGGCTTAACAAGTAGTTCATAGAAAGTTTGTTACATGTTATATAGGGTATATACAGAGGAGATCAGGGAGAAAATCCTTCCATAGAAAAATTGACTTGGGAGTTTTAGTCACAAAACCCATTGTTGTTTCACAGTGAGGGTGGACCACAGGTTATTGAGAACTAGATCGAGTCTATGCAGATGATCATCGAGCAGCTTGAGACACCCTGAGGGTGGAGGGTGAATATAGATACATACATTCCCATATTACCAGCTAAGAACTAGTGAGGCATACAGGTTTAGGCGGGTAGACATGAGGGACTATCTTGGAAGGACTTTGAGTCTAGGTTCTTCGAGCACTTTGTCCTAGAAACTCAGAGGGCAGAGATCGATCATGATTTATTGATCCTATGGTAGGGTGACATGTCTTTAATGGACTATGTGGTGACATTTACTGAGTTATCTCATTCTGCACCTAGTATGGTGGGCGAAGACACTTCGAGGGTGAGGAGTTTCAAGGATGGTTTACAACACGTCATCCG
This sequence comes from Viscum album, assembly GCA_963277665.1. Lineage (NCBI taxonomy): Eukaryota > Viridiplantae > Streptophyta > Magnoliopsida > Santalales > Viscaceae > Viscum > Viscum album. Next base: position 697,589,609 of record OY728132.1, read on the forward strand.
GGTGCAGGTGAACATCTTCAGGTTAGCCTCATTCTCAAAGGAAGTGAACCAAACACTCATAAATGATTCATATTTGATAGACTAGTCATACTCAAGCCTATTGATGGAATCATGTGATTTCAATAGTGATGCTTCAGATAATAGGAAATGAGGTTAGGATGAGTTCTAGCAAGGCGGTCAGGCTAGGGACCCAGGAAGACCAACTCGTAGTGGATCATCGAAGGTATTATTTTAGTATGGGAATTCTGGTCATGTGAGGACACAATGAAATTGGGTGATGAAGGAGTGTTGATCAGTCCCATTGGTCGGTCATCTCAATAGGTTCTACAATAATCCTTCTCAGATAACTAGAAATTAGAGACTAAGGTAGACTCAAAGTTCTAAGATTGGACCGGGATATCTATCAGGTGATGGTAGTCGGGTTTCAGTTGCACTCGGAGGTCGTGGAAGAGACAGTGGGACCTAGTAGTTGGGTTAGTATCCAGTGTCTTGTATAGAACCATAGGGATTTCAGGCTTTAGGGGGTTAGGATTCAAGCCATGTGTATTCCATGAAGCTTCCAGGGTCAGAGCAGGCTAGTGAGCCGATTATGGTTAGAGGTACATCATGGGTGTGATCAAGGTTTTTTATTATATTTTGGAATATCCCTTGTACAGGAATGTCCATTTTTGGAAATTGAGGTGCATGGGGTGTATCCATGGACTAATAAAATGCTGGTTAGTATGTTGGAATTGGCTTAAAAGAATTTTATATTTATATAAGGTGTGTGGCACCATGATTTATATGTGGGCATCGATGGATGCATTGATTGTGAGGTACATTGGCATCTAGGAATTGATGAAATGTGGGATTACTTGAGGTGTGTTGGAATCTAGGAATCAGTATGATGTGGGGCTTGTTGAGGTGTGAGGCATTGAGACTGATATGAGCATCTGATGAGATGTGGGACCTCATAAGTGTTGTGTACGACATGGACACAAGGCGGGCATCTGAGGAGATATGGTACATGATGGGTGTAGGGTATGATAAAGGATCACAAGATGAGGTTAAGGAGTGAAGATGTTTCATAGTATAACTTTTAATCCTAAATATGGTATATGAACCATCATATTTATTTGATTTTTGGTTTGGGATGCAATCGGGGTAGGTAACTCCTAAGGTGGGGAACCCCTTGAGGTAGTTGACCTATAAACTTTGAGACTGGGGTGACTGAGGTGTTTTTGAGAGATATGGGTATGTTAGATACCATTTTTATTTAGGTTTTATATCTCAGGGAAAAGATATGTTAAGGTGAGGAGATTGTAATGTCCCAAGTTTTTTGAGCAGGTCAAATTCCTCGCCTGTTTTAAATTTTTTGATTTTGGTGGGTAAAAAAACTATTTTCTTGATCAATGGAACTTAATTTTGAGTTTTTTCAAGAATCAAGACCATTTTTCTAGAATATTATTAATTATTTTCAAGTGTCTCTAGATTTTAGTTAGGTTTCGGGTGCATCAGACGTTGAAAACCCAAGTTTCTGAGGTGCCCAGACAGAGGTGTGCAATTTTGAAAAATCGTGCATCCTCCAAGGAGTAACCATGCGGCCCTCCAGGTGTAATGTACATGGTTTGGAAAACTATATTAGAGGGGGCATATGTACATGCATCCATGTCTGTATCTTTTGATAGATGGCTCATGCGTTTTTTGCGCACAGTGTGGAAAATTGTGCACATGAACCATATGAGCTAGAAGCTTTGGATAGTGGGTGTTTCATGGTTTCCACATGGTTGAAAAACTATAAAACCCATTAAAAGTGTGAAATTACTAAACTACCCATTACCCCTTAATTATAATTTCCTCCTCTTTTATCCTCTAAATGGTATGGACAATAGAGGGGGATCCATTTTTGCTCCTCCTCAAGATTGTGAGCTATCTTCTCTATCTGGACATCGTTTATCGATTTTTCAATGAAGTTGAATCTGTATCAGTAAGGATTTGAATCCTATTTCCTCTTTAATCCCTTTTTATCACCTCACAGACCACTAAATATGTGTGAGTATTTTTACCCTATTTTCAAGTCATTTTTCTAAAATGCCAACTTCTACCAAATTAGTTCGAGTTAGATGCTATGATTAGATGTGTGGGAATCTACCAATGTGAGGTAGGTGGTTCTCGTATTTCTCAGTGATTTCATGAGTGTTTTGGGGGTAAGGATTTGATTGCACTGTTATGTTGACCGAGCGAGACCCTATGAATTTAATTGCATTTCTTTAATTACTTAAATTGACTATACAAGATGCCTTTGAGTATGCTCACCCAAATCTACAAATGGTTTGATCCGTGTGAGGGGTTTTGAAACTTGGTCAGTAAGGTCAGGGTGTGTTATTTTTATTAAATTAAATTTTTTGATTTAAATTAATTAAATTTTATTTTTTTAATGAGTTTCATCAGAAATATATGATCTTGGACTAAGGATTGATGCGGTGAAGACCACCTGAGATGAGATGATGTGATCATTAGGTTGGGAGAGGCCTAGATTCAATGAGTGATGTTGATTATGGGTTGGGTGACTTGGTCATCAGTTTATGGTGGATAGGCTATCAGGTTGTTGTCATGGACCAGGTTATATGAGGTGATGATGGATATCAGGTTGAGCGACATAGTCTCAGGGGAACAAGATGCTGAACGATGTGGATTAGGTTCTATTTGGTGATTTCTTCTCACTAGTATTGGCCAATTCACTATTTAGAGTCATTTTTACATAGTAGGACTCAGATTTTGAGGTAGTATTGACCACATTTGAGGGTAGATGTCTCTGGTATATTCATATTAGAATGATGTTTGGAGGTTATTTTTGTAGAAATCCATAGGGATTGTGAGGATCCATCAGTTGATAGTGTTGATATTTTCGGTTGGGGGAAGAGGATCATCATACTTGAGGTTGTTGGCCTAAGACTTCATTTGGTAGGATCAACATCATCGTTACTTGGGACGTCAGCTGTTGAGCTGACGGTGATATTATTTATAGTAAAAATATCATTGTTCCTTGGACGTTGACCTTCGATCTGATAGAGTTACTTCTGAGCTGAGGTTCGAGGAACTAGGTACTTGATTGGGGTGTGCTTTAGGGATGTTGATTACTTGATCTAGACAAAAGGTGTCTATTAGCATGTGGTGCTAAGTGACTTTACTAGAGTTGAAACCTAAGGGTTCACCTCAACTACTTTACATCTGGGGATGCCTTGGGCTTAGGCTAATGATCCTATCCACTATGGTTAATCTGGCATTGTTCGAAGCAGGTGATATCTTCCTGGTGGCTGTTGAGCACCAAGGAATCTTGTGTTTATTAAATTCATGTTCTTACTTTATTTATTTTTAGTATACACCTATTTATTCATAGATGTAAGATAGGAACATGTTGGTGGTGGCCTACTAAGATTATTTCTAACACCCTACATGGGCCCTTCAGAACGCATGTATATTTTATGGATTTGTGATCATGTAAGGGTTTGGGCTTAGGATATGGATCTTAGTGGTTGTATTTTCATGGGATGGAAGTAAAGGGACTATTTTTTCTTTCCTTAGTTGGAGTTTTTTTTTGTTTTTATTCTGTATCAGCATGCTTATATATATGTTTGTATTATGGTCCTTCATTGATGACCCTCCTGCTTATATACATGTTTGACTTGTTCTGAAATGCATGCTTAGCTATAAATGGTATGTTTGACTTGTTTATTTATTCTATTTTTGTTGATGATTAGGCTTCTGTTATTGTATGAGATTTCTTGTGCTTCTACTATGGGCGAGTTACTGGTCTAGAGTTTGTTTGTTATTTTCTTCTGCTATTATATTTATTAGACCATTATTATATTATCACCAAAGGGTATAGTCTCCCCACTATCACCTATTTACACCCTCCTTCCTAGTTGTAAACCTTTGGCATTTGGTTAGGCACACTTAAGACTTAGTGGAACTTGTCCCATTGTAGTGTTCGGGTGGTAATTTGGGTCGGGGTGCTACAGTCAACATAAAAAATTATAAATAAAAAGGTTTTAATAAAAAAGAAGTATTTAAATAAAAATTAATATGAATATAATCCATTACTTGAGAGGTTGATTCTAAAATATTGGGAGGGGATTCATAAGTGATTGGGAACACCTTGGGAGTGTTTTAGAGAGGGATAGTGTAACATCCCAGGTAAATAAAGAATATAACTTTTTTATGTTTATTAAAATTTGTGAATTAAATATTAATTTTACCTTAAAGGGGGTTCTATTTTATATGTAATAACTAATATGCAACAACAGGTTTCATTGAAAACTTACGTTTCACACAATGTTGAGTTATATTGAAAAATATTAATATAATATTATTATTTTAAATGGTAGTTAATTCATAGCCGTTGTATTGGTAGGAATGAAAAAAACTAACCATATTATGATTAAATATGTTTCATAATGTTTTTACTTTTATCTAATAAATTTTAGAGACTTAAAATAAGAAATAATCTGATTTTAAGCATAAATACTCTAATATTCATTAAAATGTCGATTTACTGCCTTTTGATGGAGAACCCTCTTTAAATATAGTTTTTTTCACTTTTATATGTTCTATTTGAAAAAATAAATTTCTTATTTATAATCAGGACATCAAAATTTACTTTGGGTAAATTTTTGGTATTTTTCTGATAAAATTCATTTTTTTTATAAATAGTGAAAATACTGTATTTTAATTCAAAACTGCCTTTTAATCTAATTTATTTATAAGGTTAGATTATCTTTTTAATTTATTTTAAAGTTTAATTATATTAATTTTTTACTATTTAATAAAATTTTGGTAATTGGAAGTAATTTTACTTTGAAATTGGACATAAATAAGTGTCAGTATTTTGATAGTTATTATTTCTTAAAAACACGCTTTTTGTTTTGATAGCGGGAATTAATTTTAAATTAATTTTTGCCACTTATGTGTTTTGAATTTGTAAAAATGTATTCCATATTTTTAATCATGATTTCCAAATTGTTTCAATAGTTAAATTTTATTTTTAGACATTATGAATATTTACTTCAGTAAAAATTTTATTTACCATGGTTAAAGGGTAAATCTTGTAAATAAGGGTAATAAAATATTATTATAATAATATTAAATTACCCTAACATGTGTCATGATCCTATTGGTTGATACATTTCCGACTATGGTCATCCTTGGGTCGATTTTGGGACCCCATGGAGCCACATGGAAGTGATAATGACACTTTATATTAATTAATTTAAAGTAAAGACAAAAATGACATAAACATATATCTTTTAGTAAATAAATTTTTACATGAAGTTATATAAGTTATATATTAGATTATAAATATTAATTTTAAATCTGAAAATATTTCCTACATCATGATATTTTTTTTTATAATTTTTAGATATCAAATAAATAAAATTATTTATGACACAATAATGATGCAGTGTTTACCTTATTAATGAATGATTTAAATAAATAAGATTATAAAGTTTAAAACAATATCCAAAACCTGTCCAATTATTATTGAATGATTTTATTTCAAATATGAGTCATATTATCTTCTACTTTAATGATATTTTGACCTTTATAAACCGAAAATAAATATATAATAAAATAATATTTTCAAGCTTTCCTAAAGAGCCCCTCTTCCCCCTTATAAATATTCATCACTTATAACTCATTATTCACACTTCTAAATCCCCTTTTCTCATAAAAACTCTACCCAATTAAACTCTATACATTCCTATACTCCTCCTAGAAGCCTTCCTCTAGCCATAATACAATTCAATTAAACCTTTTGGTTCAAACCAAAGGGAGATACCCGATTTAAAGGTAACGTCTTCTCTTAAGTTCTTTTGTTTTGTTTTACTTATGCAACCCCCTAAACTCTTTTTATTAATTTATTTTATAAAAAAACCATTATAATCAATATAATAGGTTGTTTTATGAGAATTATTTGAACTACACTTACACAAACCTCCATCTAATGGTTAAAAACATATTGTTTTTGTGGTCGGTGAACTACTGCCTCACGAAATGATGATTGTTCAAATATCTCCAACCTCCTCTCATGGTGGAAATTATAATGGAAATGTATTTATATGTGATATATATTATATTTATTTTATCTATTTACTTCTGTGTTTTTTATTTATATCATACCTTTATGGTTTCCATAGTGGGTAAATATAATAATTTCATTTGAGGAAGTGCGGACTACCGCCCCCTCAAAGTGATATGACTCGTTCATGACATACATGGAACGTATAAAGGATGTAGTTAATGAAATTATATATTATATTATACTTTAATTATAATATATCTATGTATCATTATGTTTTAATTCCATTAAATATGAAATAGAAATTAAAGTAGCGTTCATGCGTACGTACGGCTTACCGTCTCCATGAACGGTGCATTTCATTTCTTATCTCAAAATGTTATGTACTATTATAAATACATATATATACTAGATATACATGATATATATGATATATAAATCATTAATATAATTCTGGAGATAATTTAATTTCAACCACATGGACAATTTATAATTATAACAGGTTCATTTTTAACTCAAGTTCCGAACATCAACAAAATGTCCAATATGAACTCAAATAATTAACTAATTGTTATAGAAAGGTAATAATTGATATAAAAGGAATAATAAACTTGTAAAATGTTCTTAATTAATTATAAATTAACTTTAGTTTATTATTCAGGAGATTAAAGAACGATCGAGTGAAGTCAGAAACGAGGTAAGGGATTTCTTATCTCACTTTTAATTCTGTGAGATTTCCATTGTTCACCACTTATTTATTGCATGTGGTGTATTGTGTACTACCATTTGATATATAGTATAATTATTCTCTTTATATTCATGGTATTATATGATTCATTTTATGGTTATTAACTTTTTGTCATATGACTCGATTGATTACAACATGGTAAGGGGTTTTCATCTCACATTTTATTCCCATGAGATTCATGCTATATTTTCCCTTATTTTCTTTTGGGTGGTGTATGTACTACCCATGATTGTATTAATTGTATAATATAATTCAATTTATGGGTATTTAAATCTTCATTTTATGACCATTATTTCATGGGGTGTATGTTTCGTAAGTTACCAAATCGGTCAGGGAACCTTTCACCCTCCTCTTTTTAAAAGACTTCTTTTTGTTATGTCTTTTAATTTACATATTCTTATGTTGGGATATGTTATTATATATATCTTTATTGCTGTAAATTTTATGTCCATGTGATGATATACCCTTTTCTATCTCATCAACTCATTTTCTGAATTTTAAAGTGATGTCGTTAGGCTGTTGAATTTCTATAAGGGAACTTCTTAGCCCGATTTGAATTCTTTGGGTTAAACTTATACTTCTTGATTATGTCATGATATGAATATGTGTTAATGTCCTATGACTGTTTTACACTTAATATCCACATATATTGGGTGTATTATTATTTTTCACACATAATTATGTCATTTATTTGTCCTTAATCTAAGGATATGATCTTTTCAAGGGACCTTGTCTTAATTTACATTCCATTGAAACTTATTTATTGTTATACACCAATTCACTTTTATATGGTGTATATACTATCATTTGATGTATTATATCATTAATATCTCTATTCTCATGATATTATAAGCTTTAATTTATGTTATTCCTCAATTATTTGTATTCAAGAGTCTCTCATTTTGTTAAAAACTCTTTAACTAAAATATCATTTTAAATGTTTTAAAGATTTATTATTCTAAATATTTCTAATTAATGTCTATGTTTTAAAAATGGTTTTTAGGATTTATTTATATGGACATTAATGTTTTAAAATTTTAATTCTTTTAAAAAATTTACAGTGGTATCGGACAATTTGATTCCAAAAATCTCTTTATTAAATGTTTTAAATGGTTTTGAAAATGGTTTGAAAAAGCATTGATTATGTCAATATCTTGAAATGATATATTTTGATTACAAGGTATAAATGTTATCTTTCCTTTATTCTTATTTTATGTGTTATGAATATTTAATGGTTATTGGGCAGTATTTACGTATATGGGTGGTTCCGTGATAAACCTAGGGCAGGTGAGCCCGAGATAGCTCTATAATGCATTGGGTAACATGACAGAGGTAAAAATTAATGTTTATCCTAAGAGATTTAGGTAATATACTATGATGGGTATTCCAACATAACTCCCTATGTAGTTGTGATAGCTAAAATGTAAGTATGATATGGATGTCACAAGTTACCTTTATGATTTATGATTTCTATGTGTTGTTCATAAATATTATGATTTCATGTGGTATATTTTGATTGAAAAGTATGGTTTCATTGAATTGTATTTATTGATGGGCTAATGTTTTATTTCCTTATTTTATAACCCTTACTAAGATTTTTTTCTCATCCCAAGTTTTTGAAATGCTTTTCACAGGAAATAAAGTGGAATAGGGTCATGGATGGGATCAAGGAAAAGTCATGTTGTCTAAAACATATAACTAGACATGTTTCTTTTTAAGAGTTTTTATTTTATGAAAAAAATGGATACTGAGTAGTAGTGTCTACATGTAATTTTCAAGTTCATATGTATAGTTATAGCCAGATTCTCTAAAACTCTAAACCTGGAAATATCCTCAATGTGAATTATTCATTTAATTCAATATTGTGTAATGTTTTAAGGCCAGTTCCTTATAGATAGGGAGAGAAAATTCATGATCAATGGGTTTTTAGTGAAGTTAAAAGGGATTTTGGGTGTATATTTATAGAAAAATAGAGGGAATTATTTACTAATTTCTAAACTTAGGTTTTGCACTCTAAGTAATAAAATAATCAAAACCACAAACCTTACCATAGTTTTTTCCCATGGTTTCTACCAAAGAAGATTGGTTTCCAATATTTTATTAGTTTAATAACTAAAATCATTAAAATAATACCATTCATGATGTAGAATTGAGTTATGGTCATCAATAATTGTTTTTAAAACCTTAAAGTATAATATAGGTTTTGGAGGATTCATTATTGGTTTTTAAAATTAATTAAATTACTTTAAAAACACATTATTTTAATGGGGAAATCTATTTTTTTTTTGTGTATGACTTTTATAGTATTTATTATATTATTTTTGGGCTATTATGATATCATAATATATACTATATATTTATACTATATTTAATTTTTATATAAAAAATTAACTATCTCAGTAAATTATGGAAAATTAATCTTTGGATAATTTTGATGTTTCAATTTCAAAAATAATATTTATTTTAACAAAATAATTTTCTAAATATATGAATTTATACTTTTAAATAAAAATTCTTATTTATTGAAAATTACTAGTTTCACAAAAAAAACAACATTATGACACTTATAAAAATTAAATGGGACTTAATTAAATGATATTTTCATTTATATTAAAATAAATATAATTTCATAAAAATATTTCATGAAAATAAAATTTATTTCAAAACTCTTGGATTTATCAGAAAGGGTCTTTTAATTGAAACTATATTTATATATTTCATAAAAATTCATTTTTCCTTTCTTCATATCAAAATATAATTTTATAATACTCATTATATAATCATGTGTATATATAAATTAATAATGAAAATATAATAATTATTTTATTAAAAATAATAATATAAAAATTCATACTACTATGGTCTAGATACATAACCCCTTATTACACTAGTGTACGCCCTAAGGGTAAGGTGTATGATGATGATAATTTCTTGGGGTGGTTCGGTGAACATGGTTTGGGTAGTGATAACTATAATATTGAACTTTTCCTATAAATTATTTCCCTCATGTTTCAGTTGTTCAATTTTAGCTTGGGTTTGGTCAAGGGTAAAGCTCTGTGATGTCATCTCCCTCGGAAGCTCCAATAAATGAGCTTCATAGGGTACGATCCTACTGGTTGAGGTCATTTATTCTTCCTTCCATTTCAATTATATATTATAATAACCCTTAATATATACTTGTAATATCCTGATATTTTAAAATAAATACTATGTAACGACCCGAACTATTATGAATAAAATTACCCTTTTTTATTTAATTAAATGTATTATGGTTATAAAAAATATATTCACTTATTTTGTTTTATTATATAAAATTATATTTAAATGAACATTAAGTATCTTTACCATTAATAATATAGTTGTTGAGCAGTGATCACATGACTAGTATAAATGTGGGGTTTTAACAAATCCTTTTGGAACAAACAAAGGAAGTGATGGCCACAACCCATATAATTGTACCCTATGAATCCCATTTATCATAGATTCTAAGGGATATAGCGTTTTTGAAATTTTCCCTAGACTAATCTCAATATGAGATCCAATAACTTAAGCATGATATAAATCATTTACAAGAGAAGTTCAAACTCATCGAGATCACAACCCAAACTATGTTCACTGAATGGCCCCATGAAAGCCCCACCATCATGAACCTTACTCTTAGGGTGTATGATGGTGTATTAAATGGATGTGTATCAAGACTCTATAAATATAAATATATAAATTATTTTTTATATAATAATGAATATATTTTCATCGTAATTTTTTTACTTTATAAATGTTTTTTATTTTTTATTAAATAAAGCACAAACTGTATTTTTGGTTAATATTTGAATTAAATTAATTAATTAATATATTTTTTAAATAAATAACATTTTAAAAAATATTATCATTAAATAACTTCTATTTAATATAAATTATCATATAATTTTTATGAAGTAAAATGTAATTTTTATAATGGTTCAAAAAAATGTCATTATCAAAAACTTGTCATTTTTTATAAATGTAGGTTTTTATTTTAAAAGTAAAAATTCACATATTTAGAAAAGTATTAAAATAAAATTGATATCATTTTTAGAATCAATAAATCAAATTTATCTAATGGTTAATTTTTCATAATTTTCTGAGATAGTCGAATATTTCGGTAAAAAGTTAATACCGTATAAATATACAGTGTGTTTTATGACATCATAATGGCCCAATAATGATGTAATATGTACTATAAAATGTATAATCTAACAAATATGTGTTTTCAATTTAAAATAATATAATTTTATGTTTATTTTATTTATTTTATAAAACCTTAATAAATCCACAAAGACTTATAATATATTTTAAGATTTTCAAATCATTTCTTCGAGAGTGTTACTCACCTCCACATAAGCAAGGGAATTATTTTATTATATTTGGACCTTGGACTTATAAAATAATTTAAATCACTTACCTATTTCAAAACCCATGGGTAAAAACCATGGGATGGTTTGTGGTTCTGAATATTTTATTTTGTAGTGTCCAAAAACCAAAATAATAAAGAAATCCCCCTCTTTTCCTATATAATTCTACCCAAGATCTCATTTATCTTCACTCAAACTCCTTGAATTATGATGAAACTCTTCCCTATACTACCTATATTCCTCCAAAGGTTCCCCAAATATTTTAATAAACCCCTCCCAATCCTTTGGAGTCCCACACTCAAGTAAGGGATTCATTTCCTCTCTTCTCCTTTCAATTCAAGTGCTTCCTTTGAAATTGGTCCTTTTAATATTAATTGATTATATTTTAATTAATTTATTAACATTACCTTACTATAAAATGGATGTTATTTTAATGATATATCATTTATACTCTCACATTTTTATCATTTCCTAATTCATTACTATGACAAAATTCCGTAAGGGAGCCTCATCTTCCACTCTCCTTTTTTATCACACTCCTTTTAATTTTATTTATTTTAATTTACATTTTCTTATGTTTGGATATATTATTACATATCCCCCTTACTATAAATTTTATTTCAAAATGATTATATACCCTTTAACTCTCATTTATCCCTCCTATGAACCTTTATTCACACCTATTACCATGTTGAACTTTTGTAAGGGTTCTTTCCATTCTCCTCTTTCTTCAAGTTTTTTTACTAGGTTATGCCTTATATTTCTAATTAATTATATTGTGGCATGTCTTTACATGTACATATTACTATCCATTTTATTTCTAAATTATTAGATACCCATTTCTCTCTCATCAACCCATTTTACAAATTTCTATATGACGTTGTTATGCTGCCAAAATTGCTCCGTGATTTTCTATGACAAAATAATTGTATAGTGAATACCATACCCGTTTTTCTATCAAGGTTATTCACCTTTATACACATGTACTTATTTATTGGAGACTTAAATTTATATATTCCAAATTCCTTTATCTTGGAATAAATTATGATTTTGAATGAATCAATTTTATATGATCTATGTGGCACACTTAAGCATGAGAATGAAATGATTATGACAGGTGCGCCCTGATAGCACTCCAATGCATTAGGTAATAGTTAGTATCATGATATGTCACGTTGGAATAGGGGGTTTACCTAATTAATTTTTGGGTATTTTTCCACCATTATGTCTTGGAGATTTTATCCTTGACCTATGTTTATGATGTAGTGTTTTAAGTTGTTGTCACGTTTTCCATGTCATGATTATCATGTTATATCATGCATTATTATTCATGTTTCTTTTATGATCCAATGATATGCATATTGTCTAACATGTATTTTCTTCCTCATGTTATTACCTTTTTACCTTACTAGGCTTTATAGATCACCTATTTCTTATGTATGTCCTCAGGTTATCCCGTGCAGTGTTGAGTACAAAGGAATGTTTTGGTCATGTCAAAGAAGTTTTCAATAAAGATATTTCTTTTCATGTTTTAAGTTGTTATGTAATGTACCTAATTTCTCAAAGATACTAAGCATCTCAATCTTCTGGGTTTTATTAAGTGTAATAAAACATGTATTAATGTTTAATAAATATTAGGGTTGTTATATACTATGTTTGATAGCATACAAGATATGTAACACTGAGCTTAAACTAACCACGAAATATTATTATTTAAATATGATCGTTATAACCTAGTAATTGAATTGGAGGGTATGAATAGGATTAACCAAATTATAAAATATATATATATAAATATAATTTTATTTATAAATAAAAATTTACTCATTAATGTTTAGTAAGTAAGCACTAAAGTTTTAGTAAAGTCATTTTATTCTTCAAAAATGTATTTTCTTCAAAATTTGTTTTTATTTCTTTTTGTGAGGAAATATTATAATTAATTTCATAAAATTTGAGAAATATTATTTCATAAAATGGATATAATTTTAGAAAATTATAATGTAAAAATTATCTTAGAGTCAATTTTTAGGATTTTTCTGAAAGGATTAATTTTTCAGTAAATAGTGAAAATACTGATTTTTGTTGAAAACTGTATTTGTGTTTCAAGAATTTAAAAAGTTTCATTTTATTTTAAAATGGATTTAAAGTAATATTAGTTCTATTATATTATTAATAATCCAATTAAGTTCATTTTAATCAATTTTATGGTTGAATTTTAAATAAAACATTTTTATACTTAAAAAGGCTTTTTTTAAATAATTTTTTGTTGCATTTTGTGTTGTAGTCTTGAATTAATTTTTTCCACTTCTAGAAATTTAATCTTGAAAAAATGGATTTAATATTTGGAATAATTTGGTAAAAATTAGGTAATTATGGTTTTTTATTTTTTTTATTTGAATAGTAACCATAGTAAATAATTATCACCACGGTAAGGGTAAATCAGATAATTAAGGTTAAAATAATATTATAAGGATAAAAAATAGCCCTAAAACCAAAAAATTTCCTATTGGATGAGTGTAATTCGTCCATGTACATCCATTTTTTAAAATTATGGCAACTTGGGGACATATTTATTTGTTTTTTACCTTTTTAATATTTAAGTTAAAGATAAAGTCAAAAATATCACTTTCATGCTTTCAATATCTATAATATTTTTTGATAGGGATAAAAATAAATTATTTTTTGTTCTAAATGGTTATTTGAAATATAAATTATTTTTTTATATTGTTAATTTATTTATAATTTTTATTAATGATATAATTACAATAAATACTTACATAATGCCAACACAATATTTATTAAATTAATATAAAAATAAAATAAATGATTCTAAAAATATTAAAAGGTATATAATTTGAATGAATTATTGTGTTAAATTAATTTTATATATAAATATAACATGATGGGGATTTTTTAAAGGATTAAATTTTAATTCCTTTGTCGTCATGTTGTTTTCAAATTCAAATTAAATGAATAGTTCCAAAATTGACATTAATGATATTTTATAATAAATAATATTTTATTAAATGATTTAAAATTCCCAAAAATACTATATTCATCAAATTGATTTAAATATGATTAAAAATAACAATTTTTTCCTATTTATGGGCCAATTTTTCTTTTATAGTAACTATCTTAACCCCTAATGGTAAAAAACTTCATTATTGTGGTAATCATAAAAAAGGGATAACACGAGTTAAAACTAAAAGATAAGGGTGGAAACCACACCTAAACTTATCCAATTTTATTGGATGATAATATTTTAAATTTTACTCCTTATATATTCTAAATATATCATTTTAGATCCATTTTTTCATGATAAATAATTTATATTCATTAAATATTTAATCAAATTCCCAGAATGCCTCTCCCCTCACTTGTAAAAGGGAACCTCCTCTCCTCTTTTATCCACACTTAAAAATCCTTTTTTTAATAACTACCCAAATATATTCCTAAAATAACTTAACACATTCTATAAGACTTATTTTTGGAATAATTCCAACCTTATAAAGGTTAAGGTATAAAATAAAGAAGTTATTCGAAGAAGAGGCAATACTTTTAAACTAAATGTTTGAGTTTTATTTCTTCTTATAACTACCTCAAATATTCTTTAATTGGGATGAAATAATAACATCAGTATATTAAATATAATGATATTTTATCATTTTAATTTCATAACCAATATCCATCTCCTCTTTTATTAGATTGGAAACAAAACCATCGTTCATGTGTGTGAGGGACTACCGCCTCACGAATCGATGTAATTCATTTTCCATCACAACCTCACACGAATTGTTATAATTATGGATTTAATGTATATATATTATATTCATTACTTAATTATAATTCTTTAAAATTAATATATCATCTATTTTCCTAACTTACCATTCATTGAAAATGCTAACGATGTTTGTGTGTATTTGGGGACTACCACCTCCATAAAGCGATGTGATTTGTTTTTAATCACCACATCACATAGATGATATATATAAGTATATTTAAAGAAATAATAAGTAATTTATTATATAATTATAATTATTTAAATATAAAATAATACTAACCTACTTTTCATCATGATCATTGTAAAATGGAAATGTTACTCATGTGTACGTACGACCTACCATCTCCATGATTGTAACACAGTTCATTTTCATATCCATCTTTCATGGTTGGTTTTAAAATTATAATTTATGTTTAAAAATTTTAATTATTACATGATTATTATTATATATATGATTTAATAATTACCTCATTGTCAATAGTTAACCTACTTAAGTCATTTTCAACATATGAGTTGAATATCATCAAAACATCTGATGTGTACTTGATTAATTAAGTGATTGTATATAACATTGTAATAAGTGAAATAAAAAGAATAATAAATTTTAAAAGTTTTATTAATAAATTAAATAATTAACATGATTTTATTATTCAAGAAGATGAGTATCACATGTGACTAGTCGGGCTCAGGGTAAGGGGTGCTTTACTTTAAAACCCTCATTTTAAATGTTTTAATGGTTTATTTTTTAAATATTTCTTTTCAATATCCATATTCTATAAATTATTTTATGAATTTATTTATATGGACATAAATTAATTATAAATGAAATTTTATGTGTCTTTTTTACTTTCTTTTAAAGGTTTTTATAAGGAATATTTTTTCATGTTTTATATGGAATTTTTTGACAAAAAGATAAAATAAATGTTCTATTTTAACATATAAAATGTCAAAAGCTTTTCCTGATACTACAATAATTATTTAATTTTTGTATTTCGTTATAAGAATAAATTTTTTATTCAAATAAAAACCCTAATTACCTTTATTTTGAGAATTTTAGTTTTGAAAATTGGGTTTTAAGGGAAAGGGATAGATCAGTATCCAAAAATGATTTTTTATGAGTGTAAAGAATGTTTTTATGCTGCAAGATTACATGTATTGTGATTATTTTATGGTTATTGGGGATTATTTATGGTGAATTTTGGTTCTATTATAAAAAGAGTATGGGTGATCCCATTATAGATCTCTAATTATTTGAGTAAAGGGATGGAGTTAACTGAGTAGGTTTCTCCTAAGATATTATTGGAATTTACCATGAAGGTTATTCCATTTATAACCATGAAGGTTATTCCATTTGTAACCATAAAGGTTATCCCATTTGTAAGAGTGATATGAAAATTATGCATCAAGTTACCCATGTGATTTATCTATGCTTTATTTGGGTTTTTATAGAAATCTTATGATTTTAAAAAGATAGTAACAAGATTATTTTTAAAGGAAAGTATATTCTACTTCTTAATGGTGAAATTTAAAACTTTGTAAAAAAGTTATTATGATTTTTTCATGATTATAAATAAACCTTTAAGAGTTTTATTTTTCCTTTAAAATTCCTTATGAAATGTTTTATAAAAAAATTTGGGCCAATAAGTTGATTTATTGGATAAAAAAATATTTATTTCAAGACAAAATTTTATTTTGAAAATGCAATTTTTTATAAGTATTCATAGACTAACGGGTTTATTTATTTATTTTTGTGTCCCTTAGTAATATTTTTGTCCTCATACGATGTTTTAAAATGTTTTTCATAGGGTTTTAAGGATTATTAGGTACAATTATGAGGTCAAGATGAAAATTGAAAAGCTATGTCATGAAAATAAAACTTATTATGTCATAAATGTTTTTTTGTGGGAAAATGGATACTTAGAGTAAGTTTTTACTTTATGATGTAATATTTATTTATGCAAGTGTAATGGCTTAATTATCTAAAAATATAAAATGTAATGATCATCAAATGTAAGATAATGAATTATTGACTTAAAATTAAAGATTATGTAATGTTTAAGGTCGAGTACTTATAGTTGGTATTAAAGGAAAGATTTAGATAATATTGGATATTAGAATTTTTTCATATGTTGTTAACTTAAGAGATATGGATACCATCTTGGGTTTATATGATTAAGTTTGATCATAATTCCAAAGTCTTAGATTTCCCTTTTTAGGTTTTATGTGATATTATTTTAATGTGACTAATGATATTTTGGGAGACATTTTACTGGGTTGAGGTATATGTAACCCTTAGGTTTAATGTGAATTATTATTTTGGAAGAATGAAATTACATTTTTGAGGATGTAAGATGAAAGGTATCAGATAATGAGGTTAAAGAATTATTTAATGTTAGAGCTATTAAGGTTATTTTTTAGGACGTTCATCATATTCTTTGGAATGTTAAAAGGACAGCCTGTAGATCGGGCTACAACCTGTTTCATCTAGAAAGGTTGTGGGGCTTGAAACCTCAATAAAAGGGAGATAAGGGTGAATTATCTACCACTAGCCTATGTGATGTCCTGATTAGTATGAAATTATTTTTTTACTTAAATGATTTTTTGGATAAATGTTAATTTTATTTTGGGAACATATGTTTTATCGTATAGATAACCATGAGAATGAAAAGTTATTTTATGATTACATGATTAATGTTATTTTAGAATAGGATCACTATAATTTTGGGGAAATATTCACTACTATAAAATAGGCCTTTAACAGTGTTATTCTATAGCAGTGCTAGAAAAATGCATTGATAAAGAGAACCTTTATAATTAATGATAAATGGTACCTTCTATCAGTGTTTTTTAGCACTGATAAAAGGTTCCCTTTATCAGTGCTTTATTTTTAGTGCTGATAAAGGGTACCCTTTATCAGTGCTTTATTTTTAGTGTTGATAAAGGTTGTCATTAATCAGCGCTTTATTTGTAGCGCTAATAAAGGGTACCATTTATCAGCTCTTTATTTTTAGCACTCATAAAGGGATCATTTATCAGTACTTTTTTAGTGTTGATAAAGGTTTGAATAAAATGAAATAATTAAATAAAAAATGAGTTTATTAAAAAATTATTAAAAAAATTATTAATTAAATAATCATTGATAAAAATGATTAAATTCATTATACTCTATATAAATTATAAATGCTTATAAATAGTATATATTAAATATATAGACATATGAAAAATTAAAATTAAAAAAATAAGTGAATTGAGAAAAATATTAAACATTTTATTAATTAAATATTTATTGATAATGTTAATAAATAGTATATATTAAATATATAGATATATATAAATGTATATAAATGTGATTTATATAATATAAAATATTTATGTTTTACATTAAATAGTCATATATTTAGTGAATAATGGTTTATAATTAAAAATTAATATAAATTAAAAATACTGACTAATTGAATCGAGCAATGGACATAATTAAATGTTGTTTGATTTTTAAATTTAATATAGGCCAAACATGTTATATTTATTTCACATATACGTAATTAATGAAAAAAGGTATTTATATAATTATAAATAAATATATATATATTTTTAAATAATTATTAAATTTATAATAAATTTATTTAAATAATGAATATATTTACAATATTTATATTTATATATATTTATTATATATATATATAATTATATATAATGATATAAATATTATTTTAAAAAAATATTTATATAATTATAAATAAATATATTTATTTTAATAATTATAAAATTATAATAAATATATTTAAATAATGAATATATTTACTATATTTATATTTATATGCATTTATTAAATATATATATGATTATATAAATATATTTACAAAAAAAATATTTATAATTATAATTATAAATCCTTTATCAGCACTTAAGTAATAAGCACTAATAAAAGGCATATATATCAGTGCTTTTTTAGCACTGATAAAAATAGAGATTTATCAATGCTAAAACTTTAGCGCTGATAAAGATGGATTTTAACAGTGATTTTTTAGCACTGATAAAGCTATATCTTTATCAATGCTAAAAATGATGATAAATATAACTTTTATAAGCACTTATTACTTAAGCACTAATAAAAGAGATATTTATCAACACTTTTTTTGGAAGCACTAATAAAACTTTCCCGATATATTTAAAAAAACCCAAACCAGTCACTAACTCCTCGTGATATCTGAAGCCTTCCTCAGACGACAACCTCTGATGGCACTCCTCCTCGGTGAATTGAAGATCAAATCAAGGATCGAATCAAGGCTCAAATAATTCCAAGGCTCTAACAATTCAAGGGTAAAACAAATCCAAGGTTCTAATGTAATTATTTCTCTAATTTCTCTCAAACTTAAGTCTTTCTTTACTTTCTCTTAGGGAAATCAGGGTGTAAAACATCAATGGTTCTAGTTGTGGTGGAGGCTATTTTGAAACTGTGAGTGTGGTGAGTTATCCATTTTGGAGATTTGGCCATGGCGATCATCCATTTTGATGCTTGGAATTTTTAGAGTGTGAAACACCTGTACTGTGAGCCTTCCTACCTTCACTCCTATGCCATATGATTATCTCCTTCATTCTTAATTCAAGCTGTGAATTATTGTATGGGATTTGTGAGATACTCCTTTATTTATGTGAAAATGTGGATGATTCATGCCTTATTTTCATTGGATAAATAGTTTAATTAACCATATGGTAGAAGTACCATCCAATTTTACATCATCTATATAATTTTGTATATATCAATTTCCATGAGGGTGGTTGTGTAGCCTATGATACTTCTTCCTAGCATGTTAAACTAAATAGTTATTTTCATATTTGTATAGCAGATAATTTATATGGGGAGTGGTGTTTTATAGATCTGTTAATTTTGAGATTACACTTATATTTCTAAGTGAAGTAAGGGTAGTCCACTTAGAAAATGTGACCTCACGGAAGTAATTCCATCTTGGTAGAGGCTAGTTTGTATGGGATAGATGTTGCAAGGTTTGGTGTGTTTTTATCCCTTATTTGTGATACATCTTATTGATGTGTATTATTAATTTATATCAACTTCTTTATAGACCTCCCTAGAATATTAAGGATGGGTCAATGTGTATTAGTTTTCCTCCATAGAATCCTTTAAATGGGTATATATGATGTGATGACCTCCCTAGAATCCTTGGGATGGGTCAGTGTGGTGGTATGACATCCTAAGAGTCTTGAGATATTTTCAAATATATGATATTCCATTAATATTAAATGTAATAATTCATTAGTTTGTTACATCATCTGTTCCAAAAAATATAATGGAGGTTATCAAATTCTATATATTATAAATTATTTTTAGATATACATCATTTTATGTCTACGTGTATTGGTTACACCCCTAGGAATCTCTGATTACCATCCATGTATACGAAATAACTCTTTATTTATTAAAATGTTTTATCAATAAATTTTTATATCTTCTAGTTGATTGAATGGGAGTTTATTTCTCTTGTTTATAATATTTGGGTTTCTTATTACTTCTTAATTGCCTATATTATATTTTCATTTGTTTGGAGGATTTAAGAAATACTTGATGTGTGTCAAACAACAGCTATTATTTCAATTAGTTCCTTGAGACTCATCCCCTGTCTATTTTATAGACAATTTTCATCCTCATCAGTTTCATCTCCCTAATAGTTATTTTATTTTATTGCTTGAGCCTCATCCCCCATCTCTTTTATGTTTTTTATACTACTCTGAGTAGTATTCATTCCATGGATGACTACCACTTATAGTATTTCAAGAAACATATGTTCATTTTTACAAGATATGGAGGATGTGTGTTAAAAAAATGCAATTATAAATGTTCGATAGATGAGCTGATGAGCATGAAATATGTCTATAGAATGTTTCTTTCTGCAAATTTTTCAATGATTTCCATTTTAATTACCTTTCTTTGTCGAACCTCCAACACTATATATTGACTTGATGTTATTTTCTAAAAACTTTTCTCATTGTTGAAATCTATAATATTAGAGGAATATCATGTTCCCATTATGGTGACTTCTCATGATATAATGGGTACATGAGCTTCCTTTACTCTTCTATATTTCAACAATGAGAAATGTTTTTCAACTAAGAACATCGATTAAATATGAAGTTTTTACAGTTCAACAAATAATGGCAATGGAGATCATGAAAAAATTGGTAGTAAGTATTTTTTTTTTGAGACTTTGGGACATATATAAATTAGTCACACCTCAATCTGACACATGGTGTAACTAGTATGACTCAAAGTACTTCTTTTTATTTAAAATTGACTTTAATTTTAGTAAAAAGTAAAACTGACATACTCAAAATGGATCAAACATATTATGATTATTTTTATACTTTAGAAAAAATATACATAAGTCATTTGGGACATATAAGAATCATCTGCACCTCAATCTGATGCACGATGTGACCGATATGACTCCAAGTTCATCTTTTTATTTAAAATTGACATCAATTTTAGTAAAATGGACATCTGAACTAATAAAAACCAAAAAAATCATTTTGATTGTTTTTATACTTTAGGTAAATGATCCATAAGTCATTTTTGACATGTAGTAATAAACCTCACCTGAATCATATACATGATGTGCCAAGTATTACTTGATATGTTCATTGTAAGTTTAAAATCCACATTTTAGTTCAAAAAATGTCACTTGCTAAAAATTGATAAAAACACTCTAATTTTCTTGATAATTTAGGAAATTTATTTATAATTCATTTTTGACATGTAGAAATTATTCTTACATAAAATTGATACATGATGTGATTGGTATAAGTCAAAGTGTGTGTTTCCAGTTTAAAATGACATTTTAGTAAAAAAAGTGACGTAATCAAAACTAAGGAAACACATTTATATTGTTTTGATACTTTAGGAAAATAATACATAAGTCATTTGAGACTTGTACTAATCATATGTACCTCAATCCAACACACGGTGTGACCGATATGACTCCAAGTGCAAATTTTTATTTAAGATTGACATCAATTTTAGTAAAAAGGAAAACTAACCTACTCAAAATTAATGAAAATCTTACTAATTGTTTTGATACTTTATTAAAATGATACATAAGTCATTTTAGACATGTAGGAATCAGCCTCACCTCAATATAACACATAGTGTGACTGGTATAACTCCAAGTTTGTATTTTTAATTAAAATTGACATCAATTTTAGTAAAAATGACAACTGAACTACTCAAAACTGAGAAAAATAATTAAAATTGTTTTAATACTTTAGTAAAATAATCCATAAGTTATTTTTAATGCGTATGAATCAAACAAATCTCAATCTGATACATGATGTGCACTGTATGACTCAATGTGTCCATTATCAGTTTAAAATTGATACTTTAGTTCAAAAAGTATCACTCACTGAAAACCAAGAAAACACGCTAATATTTTCTTGATAATTTAGAAAATATATTCATAAAAAAATTGATGATTAGGAATTATTCTTTCATCAAATCGATACACGATGTGATCAGTATGAGTTAAAGTACATGTTTCAAGTTTAAAATGAAATTTTAGTAAAAAAGAAGTGATGTACTAAAAACTAAGTATATGAATTCATATTGATTTTATATTTAATTAAAATGATCCATAATTCATTTGGGAAGTGTATAAATTAGTTTCACCTCAATTTCACATACGGTGTGACCGGTATGGCTCTAAGTGCACCTTTTTATTTAAAATTGACATCGATTTTAGTCAAAAGGAAAACTGACCTACTCTAAACTAAGAAAACGCATTTAGATTGTTTTTATACTTTATGTTAAAGATCAATAAGTCATTTTTTATGTGTAGGAATCAGACTCACCTCAATCTGATGCATGGTGTGACTGGTATGACTTCAAGTGCGACTTTTATTTAAATTTGAAATCAATTTTAGTAAAAAAAAGAAAACTAACCTACTCAAAACCAACCAAATTCATTATTATTGTTTTTATACTTTATAAAAACAATCCATAATTCATTTTTGAGGTTTAGGAATAAACTTAACCTCAATCTAATACACAATGTGCTTGGTATGACTCAATGTGTCCATTATCAATTTAAAATCGATATTTCAGTTCAAAAAGTGTCACTCAATGGAAACCAATAAAACATTATTATATTGTCTTGATAATTTAGGAAAATTATTAATGAGTCATTTGTGATGTGTAGTAATTTTTATCATGTCAAACTAACACATGATGTGACTGGTATGAGTCAAAGTGCATGTTTCCAATTTAAAATGACATTTTAGTAAAAAGACAAGCGGCGTACTCAAAATCAAGAAAACACATTTTGATTATTTTAATATTTTAGTAAAATGATCTATAAGTCATTTAAAATGTGTGGGAATCATCCTCACATCAATATGATACATGGTGTGACTAGTATGACTCAAAGTGCATTTTTCAATATATAAGTGCCATTTTAGTTTAAAACGTGCATCGCATCGCCAAAAATAATGAAATGAGCCTAGATTATTTTCTCATCATTATATTTTCTATTAATTAATTAATTTCTTTATCATTTTTATCTTATACTTATTTAGTTAGTTTTTACATAGATAATTATTGAAGACAAACAAGAAATGTTGTGATGTACAAGAATCAACTACAACTCAATCTGATACACAATGTTTCTGGTATGACTCAAAGTTAAGTTTAAAATTAAGACTTTTTGTTAATTTATTTATTTATCTTATTACTAAAATAAGAATTTTTTTCTTATAAAGGTGAATTTTTTCTCAAGTATGGTTTAGGATCAAAAGATAAAGGAACACTGATGTTTTTGAATGTATGTAATAATTTTTACTTATGTAATTGTACAAACCAATGTTTGAAATGTCTATAATATATTATTTTTTTATTGTATTTAACTACTAGAATTTTGGGTTATAGCCATGATTTTAAATCCTTGTTATAGGCCCTAAAACTGTGGTTGTAGGTAATAGCCACGGTTTGGGGAACCATGGATCCTATTAGCATGGCTATAGGTCCACAGCTATAGCCACGGTTTCAAACTATGGCTATAGATAATTAAACTGAAAACTACCACCATGGTATAAAATTGTGGCTCTAGAACTCCATCCACAATTTAAAACCATGGATATAGGCTTCAATTTCATGAAAAAAATCAGTGATTCTAGGCATGCACAAACCTGGCACCCCAGAATATGTAAACATATAACAACATGTATCCTGGGAAACTCATGCAGAATTCATGTATAAAGACTTCATCAGTGGACATATTCAATTTGAAGCAGCATCCAAAATCTATCAAATTACTCCAACTGAACTTCATGATCATGTTAATGCTAATATAGTAGAAAAGATTCAAACCTAAAATAATTCAAGTCCAAACAGTTGGCCATGCAATTTGAAATCAAAGACCAAAACTTAAACAAAACATCACAATCTACCCTTAAAACATCCTTGACCAAAATTAGTTGAGAAAACAATAAAAAATGTTTGGCTATAGAAAAATCATACCTAGACCTTGAGATGACCATATAACTTCTACTTCTCTTGGGTGGTATAGAAGTGCTTGTCTCCAAACTTCAAAGAGGTGTCTATGAACTTGATGTCCACCTCCTCTAGCACGACCTGAGATGTCTGCTTTAGTAGGGACTAGTGAAGGGTGAGCACCCTCTTCTTCGCCCCACGCACACCCCTTTATCAATATATAATAATCCTTCACCACCCCATAGTGTGAAAACCCTCTCATTGGTGTTAAATCCTTCTCCGTCTGGTCGTAATTTGTCAAGGCTAAATGGGTCTCCTGTACTGTCTTCCCAAGCTTATATATCTTCTTGTTAATTTCAGTGTGGTGGTGGTACCCATTCTAACCCACTCGTGAAACAGTGAAGGAGACCCTTAATGGGTGCCACGTACCAATGCAAGACACCTTTCGAAGGCCCCTATGGGTCTTTTGAGGAAACCACATGATACCCCAGCATGTGACCACACCCTCATAACCCTTTCCCTTCATTACCCCCAATGATATCAATCATCTTTTATTTCTGGAACATGGAAACAAATGGAATCTTCTCAAAAAACAACCTAGAAACATGCATCCTAAACCCCAAAAATATATGAAAACAATAAATAATATATAAAACATTAATGACATAACAACTCATTCAATTATTAATTGAAATATGAAACAAATGTTGTGTGCATTCTTAAAAAATTAAAATATGAGTTTACTATATATAAATGATATTAAAACCCAAAAAAATAAACTAATAAATAAAAAGACAATTACCTCAAAAATTTTGGACACCTTTGAATGATCAAGGCAGCTTCCAGTATCCACCTACATAAACTATATGATCTTCCATCTCTTCAAACTGAAGTGGCTGCAAGAGAGAGAAGAAAAACATACATTTATTTTTTTATTTTAAAAAACAATAGAGAGTGTACATTGTTGTACTTGGCTAGATTCTAGCCACAACAAGGTTACTTGACTTTGATATGACCTATCTCAAGGCCAACAAAAAATCAGAAATGAAGGAATCATTTGTCTCCCCACATCTATGAGAAATTGAATGTCCAGGGCAAGCATCATTTGCTAGTTTCACCACTTCAATAGCCTAGGTCACCATCCCGATCTGGTTCACCTTCAGAAGAAGAGAAAATCGAGATTTAAGATATGTGATCATGTCATTGAAGTGTTATTGAATATATGCAAGTTGAGAAATCTAATGGTGTCTGTTATTCAGGAAGGTGCTACAATCCTTCAGTCTGGGACAAATCCCACAACCATTCATGATTGAAATCCAAGTGTTAATATCCCCATCAATATTCTTGTGACCTATGATGATGGTTTATGCATTGTTTTAAAATATTATCAAAATGAAAACCCCACTGGTCATATAAATTTGGTCTTGAAGTCAAAAAAAGAGGACAGACGTAATGTGTGCACCAGCCTTCTACCCTAGACCCCCCCCCCCCCTCGCACCATCCTCCCCCATGCACCATCCTCTCCTCCCACCAGCCCCCTACCCCCATGCAACACCCCCCCCCCATCCCTTGCACCAGTCCCCCACCCCCTACACTATCCCCCAGCCCCTCTTGCACTGGACACCACCCCCCCCCCCCCAGCCCCCCTACACCAGTCCCCCCAACCCCCCAGCATCCCCCAGCCCCTCCTGGAAAAAAAACACAACCATTAATGATTGAAATCCAACTATTGACAGCTCCATAAATATTCATGTGACCTATGATGAAGGTTTATTCATTGTTTTAAAATACTCTCAAGATGAAAACCCCACTATTCATATATATTTGGTCTTAAAGTCAAAACAAAAGGACAGACTAAATGTGTGCACCAGCCTCCCCCCTCCCCCATGCACCAGCCTCCCCTCCCACCAGACCCCTCCCCCTACACTATCCCACCTCCACCAGTCCCCCCCACCCCCAGCAGCCCCCCAGCCCCCCCCCCCAGGAGCCCACATCCCCTCTTATACTACCCCCCCCCCCCAGTAACCCCCATCCCCC
Organism: Viscum album; assembly: GCA_963277665.1. NCBI lineage: Eukaryota > Viridiplantae > Streptophyta > Magnoliopsida > Santalales > Viscaceae > Viscum > Viscum album. The sequence goes on from OY728132.1 coordinate 697,616,117, forward strand.
CCCCAGCAACCCCCATCCCCCCCCCACCACCACCTGCACCATCCCCACCCTCAAACAGCCCCCATCCCCTCCTACACCAGCCCCCCCCCCCACCCCACCCACCTGCACCAGTCCCCCAGCCCCCCCCCCCCATCTGCACCATCCCTCCCCCAACACCCCCCACCCCCTACACCAGTCCCCCCTATCCCTCCTATAGCAACCCCCAGCCCCCCCCCCCCCCACCACTACCACCATCTACACCCCCCCCCCCCCAGAAGCCCCCATACCCTCTTTCACTAGCCCCCATCCCCCCCACCCCCACCTACACCACCCCCCCTACACCAGTCCCCACCCCCACCCCCTGCACCATCCCCCCTAGCAGCCCCCATCCCCTCCTGCACTAGCCCCCTACTACCCCCCACCCCCCTACACTAATCCCCCCTACTACCCCCAGCCACTCTGCGACACTAGGAGTTGTTTTTTATTACAAATATCAAATAGGATGTTATCATGGGTTAATCTCCAACTAACACCATTTATTTTAGTGATCCAAATAAGGATAATCATTTATTACATTCTCATATCATCTAAGATTTAATATTTTATAATTGATTAATAATCCATCATTGTGTTTATTTTTTATTGAATATAATAGAGAGAATAATTACACTCATGTGATGTTTGAATTGATTAAAGAAGTCCTTTAATTGATTAAGTTCTAATACAATAGTGAAGGAATGTTTTTTATTGAGCATTGGTTTATGGAATTACATAGATTTTATTTTATCTAAGGGAATTATCTACGTAAATTTTATTTTGGATAAGGAATTTAAAAATAATATAACAATTATAGGTTTCAACCATTGTATCATCCATGTTACCAAAGAGGATGAGTCAAGATATATAGTAGTTCCAGCCAAACTGGACTTGGAGATGTAGAGAGGTAGCATGGTTTGGTGTAGGAATGATGATTATAGTGAGTTGAAATGGGGGAGATCCAATTTACGGCGATGGTAATGGATATGTAGAAAGAAGACTTTATGGGAGTTATGTGAGCCTCCTTGGAGTGGTCTAGGTATTTAAGTAGCAGTTTCCCAAGGAAAATGTAGATGCGGGACTTGAACTTCATGGGGAATTTTTCATCATTTGTGTCAGTGCATCATGGGTTGATTTGATGTTGTTTTGGGTCATCTTCTCCACCACATAAATATTTCACTAAAAATTGTTAGATATAATGTAGGAGTACATGCATAAGAAAAATTGGGTTAATCTTTCATGCAAGATCAAGAAAAGTATGGTTTGGTTAAGGAAAATCAATAAAGACATGATTTTTACATACTTTGTTCAAGAAAAAAAAGAATGTTGTGCAATTAACTTTAAGTGAATGAATATTCATTATGCATCAATGAAAATATAGTATGTGTTGGTTTGTTTACAAAGTAAATATGTGATGCACAAATTTGGTACATGTAAATATCTATGAAAACATGTAGCATATAATGCACCTCTGCATTCAACATTGTCTATAAAAACCACCTGTACATATTTTTAAATTATGGAATGATATTGGATAGATATTAATGAAAGTGAAGATCATTTTCACTGATATTTCATTAAGTAAGTGTCATTACATGAAGCGTCAGTTTGAAAAGTACCCAATGAAGGATTTTCTAAGCTAATAAAAGTTCGAAAAGTATATGCATACGGGATTATCTTATAAAAATAAATGAATATTTAGTGTTATATGATTACCATAAAGTGTATTATACTTTAATAAAGATAGTTTTTCAAATTATATATTTCAAAAAGTAGAAGTGAGAAGGTTTTCTGTAAGTATAAGTGTATTAGTGTGACGTGTGTTGCATCAACTATTAGTTGAAAATAGGAATATTAAAAAATGGGATGAGAAATTTTGGAATCTCTATTTTCTGAACACAAATATTCTTGAAGATAAAAAGGGAAAGATTCTGGCCACTATATATAGGATTTTTCTTACATGATCTAAGGTTTTATATTAATATCCATGCATTTCACAAATCCTATAATATTGAAAGTTCTTGTAACTTACACTGAATCACTAAAAGTAAATATATAACATTTGAAAAATAATTGTAATATGTTTATAATCCTTTAAATTTCTTTAAATGATCTATAATGAATGTAATGGTTATTTTGTAACTTTAGTAAAATTCACTCTTATTTTGGTTTCTCCACCTAAGTAAATTGAATGAGTTTTTCCTCTTTTCTAAATTAAAAGAAACATATAGTTGTTATATCCCTTTGGTAATTTTAAAATAAATATAATAATAAATTAGTAAAATTATCAATTCCCAACCATGGAATCAGATAACTTTCATTAACAAAGATTCATGCCTTTCAAACCAATTTGCATTGAAAATTTTTTCATGAATTATCTCCCCGGTGGAGATTTCCTTAGATGATACCATTGAGAATCAAAAATAACCAAAAATGAACTAGAAGATAAAAAATCAAACTACCAAGGATTAAGAATAAATTATGACAAATAGATTTGGGTCCACATGCCTTTCAATAGGTTATACTCTCATTCATGTAACTGATCTTAATTTTATGATCTATAATGCTTCATGCCAAAAAATGATGATTCTAAATATCTTAAGAGAATAAAACTTAAATTCCCAAAAAATATTTTGTTGGTTACCTTTTGAAAAAATAAATTAATCAATGTAAAAAACCAAGGTATACTATAATTTACAAAATGTGAATAGAAAATGATAAAAAACCACTTTTATAAGTCACTCTAGATAAGAATATAATTTAAGTACCCCTTCCAAAAGTTATATTTTGATAATTTGATTATCTTGTTCTCTTGATACATAGTGGATATATAAGAGTATAATTATAATACATTAAATTAAAGGCATTAAAAATTTAAGTAAATTTTTACTAGGTTTTGGATTCTAGAGTTTATATATCAGTATGTATAATATTTTATTTGATTAGAAATTATGATCTTGGAATCTAGACTTTCTTAGGTTTGAAGATATTAAATAAAAACACCTTTTATACCTAAATCATTCTGATGTTCTTATGATTGATTTTTTTGAATTCCTTTGAGATGTAATCTCAATGTGTTCTAAAGGACTGCACTCTGTTCAATGAGAAATTATTCTTCAAATTCACACCTCTCTAGAATATTGTTCCTAATAGTGTACATTTTGGTATGAAATAGTTTGACTGATAATAGTGTGTTTTAGTGTATTTTCTTCCAAGTACATAATTTTTCCCTTTTAAATTTAGTTGTAAATAAGGTTTTTTATAAATTTGCATTCTAGTGGTAATGTTTGAATGTAACTTTTTTAAGATCTCAACCTTTGACTTCATATTAATCACTTCACCCCAATATATGATGTAGAAACAGATGTAGGCTTCACATTGAGTCATTAATTCAGTCCAAAAATCTAATTTTTCTACTAAGAAACCTTTATTTTTAATATAGTTAAATCACATATAGATTTAGTAGGATCAATCTTATTATTAATAACTTAAACTTTATGTTTTGTATATCTCATAAAAATCCTTTGATAATTATCATCAACTTCCACAATGTATTCCTAAAACTCATCATATTATTGAGATATATCATATTTATTGTCATATAATTATAATAGTTCATCATATGATGAAAATTGAAAATATACTCCCAAGGATAAATCTAACAAAAATCTTTAGTGGATATCTTCCCTATGAGGCTTAGTTTAGTAGTTGCCTAGAATTATTTCCTTCTTTTTCACTTATAATATTTCTTATATTCCTTCTATTTATTGTTCAATCTCTACAAATCAAGTTTGATGTGCCCTAGTTTTTTACATTCGTATAAAATTGATTTATATGGGTATTCATTTTGGTATAAGTAAAATTTCTATCTTTCATATATTTTTGTTAATATCTCTAGAAATTATGACTTCCAAACATAATTATATCCAGTTTTACATATTATCCTTCTATAAGTTCCAGAAAACTATCATCTAAATTCCACCTAGAATTTCTTTTGGATACATTTGGATTCAAATTTTGAGCATTGAAAGTTAACGATCTATAATTATAAGAAAAATATACTCTATTATTCTTTATTTCTTTCTCAATAACCCTTCTTAAATGAATTTTATATTGCCTAAGGGTTCTAATCTAGAAATATTTATAGAGATTTTTTATTTACTTAGTATAATAAACTATCATTATTTTTTATTCCAATTATTTTGTTAGAATATTAATAGTCTCATCAATGAGTTTATCATTTTATATTTCTATTTATCCAATAGATTTTACAATATTTACTATAATCATTAACTATTGGTGGATCTAGGAAACTGATTCACCATGAAATAAATCAAATGATTGAAAATATTCCCAAAGAAACAATCTTCTGATCTAAAAAACATTTCAAAATTTTAAAATCATAACTTATATTATTTTACATGTCCCTCATGTTATTCAACATGATGAAACATGACTATAAATATTTCATTAAATCTCACACAATAAATTATTATATACTCGTAAATTATTTTAAAATTGTTTTTTCTTCTCATAAGTTAAAGTGGTAACTTACTACTCTATAATCTTGTAATTAAATATTATATTAAGATAGTTTTACACTATAATATATATAATATATATTTCTATGTGATCATTCTAGTGCTCATAATATGATCCATTAAAAATAGAAGTTTTATTTGGATTAAAAAAAATAACTTATGACTATAAGCATTCCTTCCATACCATAAGAAAAAACATATATACTCTATTCTACATGTTAGCGAAAGTAAAATATTATAAGTTCCAAAAAAACAAAGAGGAATAGATAAGTTATAAAGGACTCATACAAAGTGTATCAAACACATAAGTTGAAGTGTAAATCTTTGATACAGAGTGTTGTCCTAGATAATGAGAACTGTGATAGGTTAAAAATATAGATGAATTTGCAATCATTTATTGGAAGGTTTAAAAATAAAATACCATACAAATTCATAAGGAATTAGAAATCAAACATCGGTATTGAAAAATAGGCTAAAATATTGGAAATAGACCCATAGAATTGGAATTTGGATTCAATTTTTAATCAAAATTTTATAAATAAATCATAAATTGAATAGATTAATTAGTTGATTAAATGTAAAAAATGGAGTGGATAAAATATCGTAAGTCTTACTACTATAGAAGATGTATTTCTCAATTCATTTGGGTGGCTACTGAATCAGCATAAAAACCAATCACCTACAAAGTATTAATAAAAAATGAAGAATAAAATATTAAGTTAATATTTGTATAATATGGTTTAGATAATTAAAAAAATAAATCTTAATGCATGTGATATTGAAAATAGGAATGTTAAAAATGCATATTGTAAACAATAAAGAGTAAATATGTAAAAAAAATATGGTGAACAATTTAGAGAGTCAATACTATAACAACATATAGTTAACCTATACAAAGGAGAAATTTCATACAATAAACCAACTATTCCTATTGTCTAAAATCATAGACACTGATAAGACAGTCAAACTCAATGAAAATCAGACAAAAAATCAAATAAATTATACCTAATTCAATAAGTAAAAACAACTAAACCCTGTACAAGACAAATATGAAAATTAAAAATATAATAAATCGAAACAAATAAATCTTACCCAATGCAAATTGGAGAGCCTAAGGATCTGAAATCAAATAAAACCTTCTCGGTGGCATAAATATAAGGGAATGTGATGAAGTAGAACCATCCTAGTTCATATGTTGTCATCTTAGACATGATTATGCGGCTTTGTATTAGAGAAAATCATAGTTAATAGAAACACCAACATCAGAAATCAAACATAGATTTGAGAAAATAAAAGAATAGTCATTCAAACAAACCCTACTGTAGGCCAATCTGAAGGCGGAGAAGGAGTCGTAACCATGTTGGAGCCACGTATGAGCTGTATGGGAGGCACGTTGGAGGAGGAGGGTCGTGGGGATGTGGGGTGACAACATTGGAGGCATACCGGAGGAAGAGGTGACAAGGCTACCTCGGAGTAGCGTCGGCGGGAAGGTGGGGTAGTCACGCCGTTGTCTGAGGAGGATCATCCTGAGGTTGGGAGGATGGAATCACATTGTTGGAGGATTGTGGGAGGTTGGGTGGCAACATCAGGTGAGAAGGTTCATGGGGAGGATATACCGCGAGTATGTATAAATGTTTGGGATCATGAGAAGGGTGGGATGGAGCCGTATCGCAATGGGTATTTTATGACTTGTGGCCATTTGTTACCCTATAGACACAATTTTTATAAATAATGGATATATATGTGAGGATATAAGCTAAATTTCTAGTAGTGTATATGTTTTAAATTGTATTTCATTTAAATTTTGTATTGGTACTTGATTTTTATAAAATTATAGTGTTTTTTGTGTTGTGGTGTGTTGTTACAGCACACTGCACTAGTGCTGCGGTGTACTGTTATAGCACACTATAGCATGACCCTTTATCAGTGATTTTTTAGTGCTTATAAAAGATTATGGATTTTAATCTATTTATAGTATTCATCACTTCTTTATCATTGGTAAAGACCACTTTTAGCACTATTAAAGGACTGTTTTTAGTAGTGATTATATGATTACGATAAGTAGAATATTATGGATATTATTTGAGAGATAAAGGTTGAATTATCATTTGGAAGCATATATGATTTTAATATGGTTTTATATATATTCAAGTCATTTTGGAAATTATTATCATATCTTATAGATTATATGATTAGGGCATATACATTTTTGTTATGAGACTTTAAGTGAAATTTATGTTATTTGGAGATAAATGTTAAATTTATCTTGCAAGAATATGTGATCAAATAATTCTAATATTTTGTTTTAAATCTTAGTTGGGAATATTTTGAAGAATTTTAAGGATTTTTATTTATGGAATTATCAACATTGAACCTTTTCTATTATTGTTTAATTTTGGAGATTGATGTATTATTTCTTCATATGAAGGTTTATACATTTTTTCTTTTATCTTACCTTGTGCTAACTATTTCAGTTTTGGTTAATATCTAAAGTTGGGATGAATATATTTCTATCATTTTATGGATTATGTGGTCCATTATAAGTTTATTTTAGTGATTTATGCATGAAAATTTCATCTTGAATGCTTATCTTTGGGGAAGATAAGATTGTGGTGTAATTGATCAAATGATGAAATTCTACTTGTTAAGTAAGTACATTTACTTGTGTTATTAGTCTAGATGGTAAAAGAATTTCTCAAATATAGGAAAATGATCTTGAAACAAAAAAATTATCATATTACCTTCATTTTTTTTTAATCAATGGACTTTTTCACACCTCATTGGTTTACGATTTTGTGGTCATTAAATTTTTAATGATTGTTTACTTTTTTATGATCAATGATCTATGTAACTATCCATCATTATTGGGATATTAAATTTTCCTCCATGTTTTTATTTTCACTTCCCACTAATTTTATTATATTATAAAACCTAGTTATGTAGTATTCTAGATAACCTTCATGCTTTTCTTTCCCTCTTTTTAAGAGGAAGTTTTATTAACCCTTTTTACAATATGGGATTTCAACAAAGGAATTTTAAAATTTCAAACCTTTGATTACCGAGATTAAGTTAAAATTGTGTGGACACAATTTATTAAAGGTGATATAATGTAATATCCTAATATTTTAAAATAAATACTATGTTCGAAATCCTAAAAGATATGCAACACTGAGCTTAAACAAATCATGAAATATTATTATTTAAATATGATTATTATAACCAAGTTGATGAATTGGTGGGTATGAATAGGATTAAACAAATTATGAAATATATATATAAATGTACTGATCAATTAAAATTTATTGGTATATTTTTATGAAATAATCACTCAATTTTTAGTAAAGTCATTTTATTCTACAAAAATATGTTTTCTTCCAAAATAGTTTTTATTGTTTTTTGTGAGTGAATATTATAATTAATATTTGAATTTTTTAGAAAATTTATTTGATGAAAGGTATATAATTTTTGATATCATAATGTAAAAATTAGTTTACAGTGAATTTTTGGGGGTTTTCTGAAAGGATTGATTTTCCACTGAATAATGAAAATAGTAATTTTTATTGAAAACTGTATTTTTGTTTCAAAAATTTACAAAGTTACATGGTATTTTAAAATGGTTTAAAAATAAAATTAGTTATATTATATTATGAATAACAGGATTATGTTTATTTCAATCAATTTTATGGTTTAATTTGGTATAGAGTCATTTTTATACTTAAAATGAATTTTAAAAAACTATTTTTCATTGAGTTTTAAATTTTAGGATTAAATTAGTTTTTTACAATTATTGAAATTTAATATTGAAAAATGGATTAAATATTTTGAATAAGGAGGCCCAGATTTGGTAAATTGGTTCGTTTTATTTTTTTCATTATGAATAGTAACCGTATTAAATAATTATCACCACGGTAAGGGTAAATCGGGTAATTAAGGTTAAAAATAATATGATAAGGACAAAAAATGACACTAATACTTGTATTTATCATATTTTATGAGTGAAATTTGGAAATTTATATACATTATCTAAAAATATGACAACTTGGTGCCATATTTCTTTGATTTTGACCTTTATAATATTTAAGTTAAAGATAATGTTAAAAATGTCACTTTCTTGCTTTTAATATCTATAATATTTTATGATTGGGATAAAACAAATTATGTTTAGTTATAAATGGTTAATTTAATTATAAATTATTTTTTATCATGGTAATTTTTAGGTCCACTAGGCTAGACACCCTAAGAGGGGGGTGAATCAGGGTATGATAGATTAAAACAACTACCACTTTTGATCTTGTTTTGTTGTTAGACAAAACTCACTTCTCTCTATTTCCCATTATATAGTATGAACAAACCTTAAATAATTCACATGACACATAAATTTTACTTGTTTAACCCTCACTATGCTACATCCACGGAGCATACACCGACGATTTTCTGATGTACCAAATCTACTATAAGCGCACTGTTGTTTACAAGTTCAAAGTGGACTCATTGTCTGTAGTACCCTTGGTTTTGGGTACACAACCCTTTATTTATGTTTTTTAGGTAAAATGGGTGTTTTACTGAAATGGTGTGTCTTTTAATGGGTTTTATGAATAAAATAGGGTGTTTCCATAAAAGAGGATGTTTCCATAAAACAGGGTGTTTCCATGAAATATGGTGTTTCCATAAAAAAGGGTGTTTCCATAAAAGTGGTTGTTTCCATAAAATAGGGAGTTTACATAATATAGTGTGTTTCCATAAAATATTATTTTTCAATAAAATAGGGTGTTTCTATGAAATAGGGTGTTTCCATAAAATAGGGTGTTTCCATAAAGGAGGGTGTTTCCATAAAAGTGGATGTTTCCAAAAAATGGGGTGTTTCCATAAAAAAGGTGTTTCCATAAAAAGGGTAGGGGTAAAGTATGGGAGAGTTTGGGGGGACTTGTACTGAGTTTTGAGACCAAAAGTAAGGTCACACGGTCTATGCACGGTTGGGCCAAACCGTGCGGTCAAACCGTGCTTAGAGGTCAAAACTAAATCCTGTTTTCTAGAAACTTGCTCATTTTTTCTCTAATTATTTATTATTAGATTAAAAACGCCCCTAATTCTATATTTATCTCCCTGTAATGTTTTAGAACCATTATCACATGATTTGGATCCAACTCGGAGCCCTCCCTTGTTGATTTCAATCCCGATTTTCACAGTATGTGCCCAATCTTCATCGTTTTTGTCTCATTTTCTTAGATCTCCTTCTTATCTCTCCTTTTTTTTATTATATGTACACCTTATTTGGGTATATATAATATTTTAAACATAAAATAAAAAATACCTGGTGTTTTTCTTGATAGAGGAGGAGATCTAAGCCGTTTCTTGGAATCTTGATCCGATTCTTGAGGTATGTCACTGTTATTTCTTGTTTTGTCACGTTTTCTTATATCTACTTAGATATACTTATCCAATCACATTTATTTCTCATATATACACCTATAATGGGTATATATACGTTTTAATATTCCAAATAATTCAATATTTAGTCGTGATCTTCCTAGGATAAGAGATCTAAGGTTGTTCTTGGAGAATCGACCCGACTTCTTGTGCATTATTCGTTCGTTGTCAAGTTTCATCAAAACCTTCAAGGTAGGTGGATTCAATGTTATCTACACTTGTTAGAATTTTTTGTATTAGTTTCAAATTTACTAAATTGGATAATATTTATTGTGAAATCTTGGTTTGATACATAGAATAAATCTCTTTAGTGATGATTTATCATTTTTGTAGATTTGTGAACTCTTGATAAATTATTGTGAAAATTATTTTAGTTTCTTGAATTTAAAATGGTGATTTAAAATAGTGGATTTTATGGAAATTATAAAATATTTTATTGGTCATGTTTTTTGAATAAAAATACATTTATTTTAAAGGGGTTTTCATTGTAGTGGTTTTAATGAAAAAACGGTTTTCAATAAAAAGGTGATTTTATTGTAAAGGTTATTATGGTATAATCTTTAGGCATATGTGGTGTGTGTTTTCATGTTGTATATGTGGGTCTTGTTTGAAACATGACCTTGTTCTCGGTGCCAAAGGTTTAATGGCACATGGGATCCAATTACCTTGTGACTACTTGGTAGATCGATGAGAAACTGCTCATGAGTATGGAACTGTCATAACGTAGCATGCATGGTTGGTTGCATAAGTGTGTGGAATTGTTTGGGTATTACAAAAATGGTATTGAGAAATGATTTTGAAAATTTTTTAGTATTTTTATGAAATTTTATCTTTCTGTAAAATTGGTTTTAATTTCACTTGTACACTTTTGTTGCAAATAGTTTTGGAAATTGTTTATATTTATTTATAAACTATTTTAGAAAATTGTGTTGTATGAACTATTTTATAATAATGTTTCTAACTATTCTATCCTAGTGGGATGAGTAAGAAATTAATTTGGGATATCCTACTAAGTTTTATACTCACCCCTACTTTGTAACTTTGGTACTTTTTTAGATGTTATCTTCTGAGATAGGGGAAAAGGTAACAGTTCACACATTTTTAGCACCACTTCATGATGCTCAGGTTGTTTGGTGATCTTGGAGCATGGGTCATGTGGATATTGGAGTCTTGTGGTATTATTGGATTCTCTAGTTGTTGTTTTTTTGTTTACATTGATATTTTTTTAGTCTTCTATTTTTTCATACTTTGGAGTGATTTTGATATGAATAAAGTAGTTGAGATGTCTTTCTTTTATTCATGCATCATATAGTGAGTTGTTCAATTATGGTTTTCTTGGTTAATAGTTTTATTATTAAAGGATAAATCATACCCCACTTTTATTGAAACCCTTCGTCATTTATTTACATCCTTTTGCATCTTGGGGATGTCTCCTAAGGCCAAGTAATGACTTTTTGTTCTCTGAAGCCAATGAGAATTAGCGGGTCATTGAAAATGGTATCAAAGGGAGGTTATTTAGTCCTTGCCTAACAAGTATTCATCAGTGTTCTTGGTTTTCAAGTTGAAATTACTTCTTTTCTATTCCTTGGGTTGGAATCTTAAAAAGGTGTAGGATTGTTGGAACTTGAAATGTATAGCATAGAAGGACGTAGCTAACCCTTTTATGATGAACTTCAAGTTACTAGGGAGTTGGGTACATAAGTGTTTTAGAGAAACTTATAGGATTTGGAAATCTCATTATCAAGGGTTTAGCCAATGATACGAGCATGACATGCATTGTAGAGTAATGAATTCCCACTAAGATTGAATATTTCAATTGGAGTAATGATTTATGATTTTTTGCAAACATGAATTTTTTTGAAAAATAAAGAATTTGTTTTCAAATGAAAGAATTTGAAAAAGGGGGTGATTATTATATTTTGAAAATGGGTTTATTTTCAAAATATAGAATAGTTTTTCAAAAATGGTTGAACATGGAAAAAGTTATTTTTGGAAAAAAAATGGTGTGATAGTTGATGTGATAGAATTTGAAATTCTAAGCCATTAATTGATAGATAGTGAGACTTGTAGAGGTTGCTGTTTGTTTAGAAATTGGCACCCGGTAGGCATCGTAGAAACCAACCAGAATGATTAGTTTGAAACTTGAAATGATTCCTTCTGTGATAAAACTCCAAACTCCTCTCGATGAAAGATAATTTCAAGCCTTTATGTGTAGATATTGTTCTATAACTGTTTATGGAGCTGAAATTATGTGGGACTTCTCAGTGTAGGACATGGATGAATATGATGTAATCCTGGGTATGGATTGGCTGACAATGTTCAACGCACACATTGACTGTTATAGTATAATGGTCAGTTTCACAACTAAGGGTCTTCAGAGGAGAGAGGGTTGTAAAGAAAGGTGCAATAAGCTTGTTGGCATCAACAGTGGGAATGATCTCTTACCAGTTGGTGGAGTTGACTTTGGAATCCATGGAAGAGATCAAGGATGTTAGTTCTCTAGTAGTTGTGGATAAATTTATAGATGTATTTTCTGAGAACTTATCAGGGTTACCACCTATAAGGGAAGTGGATTTTATGATTGATCTCCTCCCAGGGATCACTCATATTTCCCTTCCGTCTTATAGGATGGCACCAACAGAGTTAAGGGAATTGAAAATTCAGATGGAGGAGTTGGAAAGCAAAGGTTTCATTTAGCCAAGTATGTCTCTATGGGTAGCATTGGTCTTGTTCATGAAGAAAGCAGATGTAAATATTTGGTTGTGCATTTATTATTGTAATCTTAATCGAGTTATGATAAAGAATCGGTATACACTACCATGCATTGATGATATGTTCGATCAATTGAGGGGAGCTCAGTGGTTCTCAAAGATTGACTTGTGGTCAGGGTATTATCAATTTCATGTTTGGAAGGAAGATATTCCAAAGATATATTTTATAAGTAGATATATCCATTATGAATATTTAGTCATTCCTTTAGGTCTAACAAATTCACTAGTGGTCTTCATGGCATTGATGAATCAGATGTTTCATTGGTATATGGACTCTTTTGTTGTTGTGTTTATCGACGACATCTTGGTGTATTCAAAGAGAAGGTATGAACATGAGAAACACTTGGAAATAGTGTTGGGAATCTTGATAGATCGCCTTTTGTATGCCAAACTTTCAAAGTGTGATTTTTTGATACAAGAGGTATTCTTTCTTGGCCATGGGATTTCTGAAAAAGGTGTTTCAATGGACCCTGAAAAGATAGAAGTTATTATCTCATGGAAACCACCAAAGAATGTCTTTGAGATACAAATTTTTCATGGTCTAGATGGATACTATCTATGATTTGTGCATGACTTCTCATGAATATCCTCACCAATGACAGCTCTGAACAAGAATAATGCTCAATTACAATAGATAGAGGAATGCCATAAATATTTCTAGGATCTGAAAGTTCATCTTACATCGACACCTATCTTGATTTTTACAGAACTAGTAAAGGGTTATGTGGTATACTATGATGCTTTAGGATTGGTTTTGGTTTTTGTTCTCATGCAAGGAGACCATGTTGTGGCTTATGGTTTAAGAAATTTGAGAGTACATGAGAATAATTACCCAACACATGATTTGGATCTAGTTGTAGTCATCCATGCCCTGAATACTTGGCTTCATTATCTATTTGGTGAGAAATTCTCTATGTTCACATATCATAAGAATTTGAAACACGTTTTATCATAATGATATTTAAATCTAAGGAAAATGAGATGGATGGAGTATCTCCATATGTTTGACATTGACTTGATGTATACATCGTGAAAAGGGAATTCAGTGGTAAATGCATTGAACAGAAATTCATATACTCAGTTCGAAAAGGAGGCTTCATATGAATGGTAGTTGATGTCAGTCCTATCAAACATGCATGTGTAATGTCAATAATAAGGTAATGTTGCGGTTTTCTTTTCAGCTATTCTAGTTATTGATTTATTATATATGGTTAAATAGGTACAAAGGTTCGATGTACAATGCCTGGTTATGAATTCAAAACTCAATGGTGGGGAGACCATTGAGGGATGGAAACTTGATGGTAATGCAGTGTTTTGGTTTAATGATCAGATGGTTGTACTGATATATTTTCAAGAACAACTTCTTTATTCTTATCACCATTCAAGATGGGTTGTACATACATGTACAAAAAAGATGTATAAGGAATTGAAGGTATAGTTTTGGTGGAACAGTATGAAAAGGAATGTGGCTGAGTTTGTTTCAAAGTGCTAAACTTATCAGCAAGTTAAGGAAGAGCATCAGATACCAGTGGGTATGTTGTAGTCTTTACCTATCCCAGTGTGTAAATGGGAGCATGTAGCTATAGATTTTGTTATATTCCTCCCAAGAATGGTTCAAAAACACAATTTCATATGGGTGATAATGGATCGGCTTACCAATTTGGACCAGTTTATCCCTATTTGGTAAACTCATACGGTGGAAGATCTATCCAAAATATATATCCAAGAAGGGGTAAAGAGACATGGTGTACCTCTTTCATTCGTTTTAGGTAGAGATATGAGTTTCACATCTTGCTTCTGGAAATCCTTACAGAAAGCCTTTGGAACTCAGTTGACTATGAGTACATCATACCATCCACATAAAAATATCTAGTCTGAGCGAATGATACAAATGTTGGAAGATATGCTGCAAGCTTGTGTAATTGATTTTGATAGCTCATCAGAGGAGAATCATCCCTTAGTGGAGTTCTCATATAATAATAGCTATTAATCCTTGATACATATGGCCCAGTTTGAATCATTATACAGACATCCTTTTCATTACCATTATGTAGGGTGGAAACATGTGAAACTTCCTTAGTAGGGTCTAGTCTTGTCCAAGAAAAAATAGAGAAAATTCAGTTGATTAGAAATATAATGGAGACGTATCAGATTCATCAGATTTCTTATGCAGACCATTGTTGACAGTCATTGTTCTTTGCAATGGGTGGTCATGTGTTCTTAATGATTTCTCCCAGGCTCGAACATCATTGTTTTGGAAAGAAGGTAAAGTTATCTCCTTGATATATAGGCCCATTTGAGATACTAGAATGAGTTTTAGAGGTGGCATACCAGTTGGTACTACCACCACGGTTCAGTTCGGTGCAAAGTGTGTTCCACACATCTCAGTTGAAGTATTAGCATGATCTTTAATATGTGATCAGATGGGATCACATGGTACTAGAGCCAGATGCTTCGTTGGTACATATCACAGTGTGGATCGTGGATAGGCAAGAGAAAGTCTTTCATGGGAAAATAATTATCCTAGTGTGAGTATTATGGAAACATGTTCAAATTTAGGAGGAGACTTGGGAACATGAGAAGGAAATGAAAGAGCAGTGGCTGGAACTCTTTATGGGAAGTGATGGTTTTCTAATTTTCAAGGATGGAAAGACCAATGGTGGGGAGAATGTAGTACCCCAGGTTTCAGGTACGTAACCCTTTCCCCATGTTTTTATTTAAAAATGGTTTTTATTGAAATGGTGTGTCTTTGAATGTATTTTATGAATAAAAGAGGTTATTTCCATAAAAGAGGGTGTTTCCATAAAATAGGGTGTTTCAATGAAATAGGGTGTTTCAATAAAATTTGGTGTTTCCATAAAATAGGGTGTTTCCAAAAAGGAGGGTGTTTCCATAAAAGTGGGTGTTTCCAAAAAAAGGGTTGTTTCCATAAAAAATGTGTTTCCATAAAAAAAAGGTAAGGTTGAAGTATGGGAGAGTTTGGGGGGACTTTTAAGGAGTTTTGGGACCAAAAGGAATCCAGCACGATCTGTGCACGGTTGGGCCAAACCGTGCGATTAAATTGTGCGTAGAGGTCAAAACTAGATCCTGTTTTCTAGGAACTTGCTTGTTTTTTCTCTAATTGTTTTTTTTTTGGATTCAAAACTCCCCTAATTTTATATTTCTCTCCATTTAAGTTTATAGAACCATTCCCACATGATTTGGATCCAACTCAGAGCCCTTCCTTGGTGATTTCAATCCCTATTCTCACGATATGTGCCTGATCTTCATCGTTTTTGTCTCGTTTTCTTAGATCTCCTTCTACTCTCTTCTTGTTTTCTTAGAACTACACCTTATTTGGGTAGATATAATATTTTTAACATAAAATAAATAAATATCCAATGTTTTTCTTGATAGCAGAGGATATCTAATCCATTTCTTGGAATCTTGATTTCACTCTTGAGGTATGTCATCATTCTTTCCTGTTTTGTCACATTTTCTTATATCTTTTTAGATCTAATTATCTTATTCCATTTATTTCTCATATATAATGTAAAGACCCGTAAAATTCAAGGAAAATTTTTTCTTAATTTTCTTTTTCATTTTACAAGAGCGCGGTTTCAGACGGCACCTGATTCCGAGGCCCGGAGTGCCCGGAATTAATTTCCGAAGTTTGGCTCGGGTACGTTCAGTGAACGAACGAGCGGGAATTCCTAACTTTTGATTCGGTGCTCGGAATTGAAATCCGAGGGCACCTATGAACTCGCAGCGCCGATATTTGCTTAAAGAGACCTTTTCGGGAGTTGCGTTTGTTGCGGGTTGAAAGTTAATTTTGGGGTTTTTAGTTTGAGTTAAATAAAATTTGTGTAGAACAAATTTTATTATAACTTGATAAAACCTACCAAAGGGGGTTGGAAGTGGGACCCACACCCACTTAACCTCCCTTGGGAGGATTAAGTGTGGTGGGGCCCACACGAACCCCTAATCCTTTAAAATTCTCCCAACTCCCTTAACGCCTCATTTATTGACTCGAGTTACTTATTTAATTATGGGAGTTAATCCTTTTGAATTTCAAACTTTTGAAATTCTATTGTGTTATGTAATAATAAAATAAGTTGTTGTCTTATTTTATTTTGGGGTTATTTGTTTGTCTTCTTGAGAGGTGGAGAGCTCTTCTTCTTCTTCAACTCTGACGAAGAACTCGAAGAACGTTCATCTTGACGAAGAACGCTCAAGCTCCGACGAAGAACGTCGCACCTCCATTCTTCGTTTACCGTGTCAACGAAGGGGACGCCACTTCTTCCTCGGACAACCTTCGTCGGTGTACAAGTTTCGCCAACGACGTGTCTCTTCGAACGCATCCCTTCGTCATCGGATTTGACGAACGGCTACCGCGATGCCCGACCTCCGCGACGTCGTCTTCCGCGGAACGTTCACAATCTTCGAACCTTATACCCGAGGTAGGGGTTGTTGATTTCTTTTTGGTTTCCTTATTTTATTCTTGATCGTGAATAGAAAGTCTAACGTGTGGCTTGAATTATTTAAGTTGCGTTATTATTTTAACGTGAGGGGGCCGGACCGCACGAACACGGCCGAACCCCCCTCCATCGTTCTTGTTTATTCTTGCGGGTGGAAGCAAGTGGCGTGGTTCCGTCGCACCACGCGGATAACCGTGCTTTTATTTTACGCGGCGTCGTCGCGCTACGCCGAGGTAGAATCTTCAAGAACGCGACGTCGTTGCGCCGCATTGAAAGGAATCAAGGCACGGCGAAAGGGGGCGTGGTGTCGTCGCACCGCGCCGGACGACGAACACCGCGGCCGGTTCCGGGCCGCGGCGGGACGAGGAGACCGCGGCCGGTTCCGGGCCGCGGCGGAAGAGAAGACCGGCGGCCGGGCCGCCGGCATCGGAAGCCGAAGGGGGGACCGGAATTTCCGGTCCCGTTGGAGAAAACCGGTCGGCCAGCTGGCCGGCCGGAAGGCATTAAACCGGGGGAATTAATCCCCCGGCCAGCATGTAAAACCCCCCTCTTAAAGAGGGGGGCGGTTCCATGAAAGGGGGGGGCAGCAGCCCCCCGGTTCTCTTTTTTAAACCGGCCCCCACGTGGGGGCCGTTTGTTGCAAAGGCGCGGCACATAGGCCGCGCCGCTTCAATCAGCGGGGGCTTAGCCCCCGCGTGCGGCCCCTCGCGGCGCCAGACCGCCACGGCCCGCCGCGCCGCCGCGCCGCCGCGCCGCCCCAGGGGGGGGTCGGGCCGGGTCGGCCCGGACCCGGACCCCCCCGTTTCGAACCAGAATCGGTTTTTGGGCCTTATCTTGAGCCTCGGACCTCCGAATGACGAACCGTCTGCGGAAACGCGATCCTTGGATCGAGACGGTCGTTTCGGTATAACGCACTCAAGGTTTAGGTTTACTTTGAGTTCGGCCGGGTTGGTTCGTTCACGAAACCAACCGGGCCTTCGGAGCGGAAACGCTCATATCTTGAGCTACGGACGTCCGATTGACGTGTCGTCAGCTGTGTTGTGTCCCTCTTAGTGAGAAGAATCTTTTGGCATACTCCGCCCGAGGTTTGGACGCAGGTGGAGTACGGTCGGGTTGGTTTTGCCTTAAAAACCAACCGGGCCCCGGAGACGAAAATGCCAATAACTCTCAGACCGGGCGTCCGATCGACGCGCCGTCTGTTGCGTTGAGTTCCTGTTGACGATACGGAACTTTTGGATACATCAACTCTGGTCTTCGTGACAGTTGATGTATTAGCCTCTCGGCTCGTGGAGCGGACCCTCCGAACGAGCTTGATGTGTGCGGAAACCCTAGTGCTGGCTGCGACTGTTACTGTGACTACTACTGCTACTACTGCTACTGTGACTGCGACGACGACAGTACAGAAATCCTGTGTGGATTCGACGACGACGACTACAGCACTCAGCGATCCTACGTGGAACAGTGCTTCCGAACCTGTGTGAGCTGAATCTTCTGTTTACCTTGGGCGGTGGAGCGCTTGGTTGTAGCAGCATATCCTTGGCAGTGGAGCGCTCGGTTGTAGCGGCAGACCTGCGATACTGGAGACGAGCGTACAGAGTATGGAGACCGTGAAACCGGCTGAGACCTGAAGACTGCTCGACCGACTCAACTTGGAGTGAGTCGACTAGCCCAGTGGACGGAGCGCCCGGTATTCGGCGGCAGACCCACGGCGGACGGAGCGCCTGGTAGTTGGCAGCAGACCCGCGGTACTCGGCAGGAGGAGTACCTCTGTAGGCTATCTGGGTGAGCGCCCGGTATTTGGCAGCAGACCCTCAGCGGACGGAGCGCCCGGTTTTTGGCAGCAGACCCGCGGTACTCGACAGGAGGAGTACTTCAGCAGTCTTAGGTTAGTGAGCAGTACCTCGGAGTCGTGACAGGACCACTGTACACTTCAGAGATGGGACTCTTCAACAGTTACGGTTTCGTTAATGAAAATCCTGGTTGAGCTGAAACCTGTTGTTTTCCTGTGTGGATTGTGTTGTGTTATCCTGTGTGGATTACGTTTTGCTTTCCTGTGTGGAATACGTTTACTATCCTGTGTGGACTGAGTTGTACTTGGGCTCGGAGGTTGGAGCGTATTTGAATTGATGACTTAGGTATATGTATGGGCATATACCTAAGCAGTGTCGGTTGTTACTTCGTGATTGTACATTTCTTCGTGGTTTATCTTTTGTGGATTTTGAGAGACCTTCAGGGGTCTCGGGGTCCCTAATGAGTAGCTTATACTCATCCCTGCACGGGCTTTGCCCGCACTACGTTGTGTTGGTTGCAGACGACGGACAGCGTTGACCTTAGCTGAGGCTTGCACAGCGGGACGGTACCCGGAGGTGGACCACTGGGCGGGACGTGCTCGGAGCGGACGGCGGGACCCGTGGAGCAGAGGAGCTATCTGTACCCACCCTTTAGGTGGGATTTCCTGTGGACAGCTCGGAGTAGCGGCTTTTACTTTTCAGTTGTTGTTTTCCCTTTCGAGTTGTACTTTACTTTCAGTTTGGGTTTGTATACTGGCCCATTTACTTTTCCGCACTTTCAGTAGTACTCTGCTTTTGTTTAGTGTTTACTTTCCGCTTGCTTACTCTGTGGTGTTTGTATTACTTTTCAAAGGCAATGCCTTCCCTTTTTACTGGGATTTACGACTTGGTGCTAGTCGCCAGCCCCTGGCCTATGGAAGGCGGGCTTGGGGTAGTCACGGCACGGACCCCGAGGGCGGGTCGTGACAAATTGGTATCAGAGGAGTTCGGTTCTACCGTGAACTCTGATCTTTTCTTTGTGAAGCAATAATGTTTAGCGTATTGAGTGTGGTTATCAGTCCAGGGAGTCCAGTGTTGGTGCGGCGGCCGACGTATCCGTACACCAGGACCCTGACTTCTGATTTCCGACTTAATGCACGAAAACATTGTTTGCGTGTGTGTTTCAAAGTTTTCTTTGTGATTACTTATATCAGCTCACCAGGTATACTGTTCTAACCGTGGCGCACCTGTTTCCTTTTCAGGATGGCCCCACGACGACAGCCAGCTAGGGTTCCGAGAGTCGAGCGAGACGACAGCCCACCGAGCGACGAGGCCTCGGTGCAGGGCCCTTTGCCAGTAGTGGCACTGGCGGTAGCTTTACCCGCCGAGCCCCCGATGCTTCCAGTAGCAGCCGCTGACGATGCACGTCGCCTCAGCGCACTGCATGAGTTTCAGCGCCAGCGACCGCCCAGGTTTCGCGGGGAGACGGATCCCCAGGCAGCAGAGGACTGGCTGGAGGCAGTGGTTCGAGTGTTTAGGCTAGTGAGGACACCAGCAGACCTCATGGTGATCCTCGCTGCGAGCCTACTACACGCAGCAGCAGGACGATGGTGGATCTTGATGCTCCAGGTGCACGATGAGGCATCTTTACTTTGGATGGACTTTGAGAGCCTCTTCCGCTCGGAGTTCGTCCCAGCCACCCTTCATGCGGTGCGTATCCAGGAGCTTCTACAGCTGCGGCAGGGCAGCATGACAGTCGCTCAGTACTCGGCGAGATTTACCGATCTCTCGCGCTACTCGACCGACATGGTACGGGACCCATTCTTCCGGGCCCGGACCTTCGAGCAGGGTTTGAGACACGAGATCAGGGCTTCGCTGATCTCCCTCAGCATACTGACTCAGACAGGAGTACTGGAGCGGGCCCTTCTGATCGAGAGCTTCCTTGCTGAGTCTACACCAGCACAGAGACCCACCGCAGGGCGGCACGTGGCAGAGTCATCTGCAGCAGGCAGCCGACGGATGACTCAGGGTTCCAGGCAGACCAGACCTACCAGTGGCCGACTGCACGATTCAGGCTCAGTTGTGCGGGGAAGCCGGGGTGGAGTCAGAGTCAGGCGTGCCGAGAGTGGGCAGTGTTACTCCTGTGGCGGGATAGGTCACATGGCTCGTGACTGTCCGACCCACCATGTTGATGATCAGGAGTTAAGTGAAGAACCTCCTAGGCAGAGGCAGAGGTTCGACCGTGGCGGTCCGCAGGGAGGAGGCGGACGAGGCAGAGGAGCTGGACGAGCAGACGGTGGTGGGCGACGCTTTGAGGCTCTGCCACCACCACCACCAGGAGGTCCACCCCGACCGCAGGGGAGAGCTCAGCTTCAGGCAGCCGAGGCCTTTGATCATGGAGCTCTGGGAGCCGACGAACAGGAGCAGAACTAGTGGATACATCCTTTGTACTTCTGGTTCCTTGTTGCTTTTGTGTAGCGTCTTGTATTATGAGCTGCAATAATAAAAGATGCATACCTTTGTGATATTTTCATTCCTGTCCTCTTTCGTGATGTTACTAAGAGGTTCCAGTTTTGGCTGTTGACTTGACCCTCACTTGTGAGACATCAACTGGAGGAGACCCAGTTACCACACACTGATGCCGACAGTGTGAATCAACCCGAGGCGAGAGTAACGGTTGAATCTCTTAGTAGTAGCGTCGAGGCCTTACGACGTCATCCTTGGTATGGATTAGTATCATCCATGTTAGGATTGACTGTTTTAGGCAAAGAATGTGGTTCATCCAGGGGATGAGACCAGATTTCTCTTATCGGCAAAGAAGAAATCTTGCAACTCTGATGGGACCGGAGATGGTCCAGGCCACGACAGAGAAGGTCCAGGTCATCCAGGAGCGGATGAGGACAGCTCAGAGCCGGCAGAAGTCTTACGCTGACAGGAGGCGGAGGCCACTGGGGTTTGAGGATGGCGACCACGTCTTCTTACGGGTCTCACCTCGACGTGGTATTCGGAGATTTGGCCAAGGCGGCAAGTTATCTCCGCGCTTCATCGGACCCTTCCAGGTCCTCAGCAGGGTTGGTGAGGTGGCTTATCGCCTGGCTCTACCACCTCAGTTGCACCGGGTGCACGACGTCTTCCACGTGTCTCAGCTGAGGAGATACGTGCACGACCCGACGCACATCATTGATCATGGGGCGACTTTTACGGAGGTCCCGGTGGAGATAGAGGATCGACAGGAGCGGGTCCTGCGTGGGCGATCGATTCCTCTTGTGCGCATCAGATGGCAGCACGGGAATCTCCAGGAGAGCACATGGGAGTGGGAGGCTCAGATGCGTGCTCAGTACCCTCATTTGTTTCCCTAGTTTTTGATGTATCTTTACGGGGACGTAAAGCCCTGAGGTGGGAGTAATGTAAAGACCCGTAAAATTCAAGGAAAATTTTTTCTTAATTTTCTTTATAATTTTACAAGAGCGCGGTTTCAGACGGAACCTGATTCCGAGGCCCGGAGTGCCCGGAATTAATTTTCGAAGTTTGGCTCGGGTACGTTTAGTGAACGAACGAGCGGGAATTCCTAACTTTTGATCCGGTGCTCGGAATTGAAATCCGAGGGCACCGATGAACTCGCAGCGCCGATATTCGCTTAAAGAGACCTTTTCGGGAGTTGCGTTTGTTGCGGGTTGAAAGTTAATTTTGGGGTTTTTAGTTTGAGTTAAATAAAATTTGTGTAGAACAAATTTTATTATAACTTGATAAAACCTACCAAAGGGGGTTGGAAGTGGGACCCACACCCACTTAACCTCCCTTGGGAGGATTAAGTGTGGTGGGGCCCACACGAACCCCTAATCCTTTCAAATTCTCCCAACTCCCTTAACGCCTCATTTATTGACTCGAGTTACTTATTTAATTATGGGAGTTAATCCCTTTGAATTTCAAACTTTTGAAATTCTATTGTGTTATGTAATAATAAAATAAGTTGTTGTCTTATTTTATTTTGGGGTTATTTGTTTGTCTTCTTGAGAGGTGGAGAGCTCTTCTTCTTCTTCAACTCTAACGAAGAACTCGAAGAACGTTCATCTTGACGAAGAACGCTCAAGCTCCGACGAAGAACGCCGCACCTCCATTCTTCGTTTACCGTGTCAACGAAGGGGACGCCACTTCTTCCTCGGACAACCTTCGTCGGCGTACAAGTTTCGCCAACGACGTGTCTCTTCGAACGCATCCCTTCGTCATCGGATTTGACGAACGGCTACCGCGACGCCCGACCTCCGCGACGTCGTCTTCCGCGGAACGTTCACAATCTTCGAACCTTATACCCGAGGTAGGGGTTGTTGATTTCTTTTTGGTTTCCTTATTTTATTCTTGATCGTGAATAGCAAGTCTAACGTGTGGCTTGAATTATTTAAGTTGCGTTATTATTTTAACGTGAGGGGGCCGGACCGCACGAACACGGCCGAACCCCCCTCCATCGTTCTTGTTTATTCTTGCGGGTGGAAGCAAGTGGCGTGGTGCCGTCGCACCACGCGGATAACCGTGCTTTTATTTTACGCGGCGTCGTCGCGCTACACCGAGGTAGAATCTTCAAGAACGCGACGCCGTCGCGCCGGGTTGAAAGGAATCAAGGCACGGCGAAAGGGGCGCGGTGCCGTCGCACCGCGCCGGACGACGAACACCGCGGCCGGTTCCGGGCCGCGGCGGGACGAGGAGACCGCGGCCGGTTCCGGGCCGCGGCGGAAGAGAAGACCGGCGGCCGGGCCGCCGGCGTCGGAAGCCGAAGGGGGGACCGGAATTTCTGGTCCCGTTGGAGAAAACCGGCCGGCCATCTGGCCGGCCGGAAGGCATTAAACCGGGGGAATTAATCCCCTGGCCCTAATGTAAAACCCCCCTCTTAAAGAGGGGAGCGGTTCCATGAAAGGGGGGGCAGCAGCCCCCCGGTTCTCTTTTTTAAACCGGCCCCCACGTGGGGGCCGTTTGTTGCAAAGGCGCGGAACATAGGCCGCGCCGCTTCAATCAGCGGGGGATTAGCCCCCGCGTGCGGCCCCTCGCGGCCCCAGACCGTCGCGGCCCGCCGCGCCGCCGCGCCGCCCCAGGGGGGGTCGGGCCGGGTCGGCCCGGACCCGGACCCGGACCCCCCCGTTTCGAACCAGAATCGGTTTTTGGGCCTTATCTTGAGCCTCGGACCTCCGAATGACGAACCGTCTGCGGCAACGCGATCCTTGGATCGATACGGTCGTTTCGGTATAACGCACTCAAGGTTTCGGTTTACTTTGAGTTCGGCCGGGTTGGTTCGTTCACGAAACCAACCGGGCCTTCGGAGCGGAAACGCTCATATCTTGAGCTACGGACGTCCGATTGACGTGCCGTCAGCTGTGTTGTGTCCCTCTTAGTGAGACGAATCTTTTGGCATACTCTGCCCGAGGTTTGGACGCAGGTGGAGTACGGTCGGGTTGGTTTTGCCTTAAAAACCAACCGGGCCCCGGAGACGAAAATGCCAATAACTCTCAGACCGGGCGTCCGATCGACGCGCCGTCTGTTGCGTTGAGTTCCTGTTGACGATACGGAACTTTTGGATACATCAACTCTGGTCTTCGTGACAGTTGATGTATCAGCCTCTCGGCTCGTGGAGCGGACCCTCCGAACGAGCTTGCTGTGTGCGGAAACCCTAGTGCTGGCTGCGACTGTTACTGTGACTACTACTGCTACTACTGCTACTGTGACTGCGACGACGACAGTACAGAAATCCTGTGTGGATTCGACGACGACGACTACAGCACTCAGCGATCCTACGTGGAACAGTGCTTCCGAACCTGTGTGAGCTGAATCTTCTGTTTACCTTGGGCGGTGGAGCGCTTGGTTGTAGCAGCATATCCTTGGCAGTGGAGCGCTCGGTTGTAGCGGCAGACCTGCGATACTGGAGACGAGTGTACAGAGTACGGAGACCGTGAAACCGGCTGAGACCTGAAGACTGCTCGACCGACTCAACTTGGAGTGAGTCGACTAGCCCAGTGGACGGAGCGCCCGGTATTCGGCGGCAGACCCACGGCGGACGGAGCGCCTGGTAGTTGGCAGCAGACCCGCGGTACTCGGCAGGAGGAGTACCTCTGTAGGCTATCTGGGTGAGCGCCCGGTATTTGGCAGCAGACCCTCAGTGGACGGAGCGCCCGGTTTTTGGTAGCAGACCCGCGGTACTCGACAGGAGGAGTACTTCAGCAGTCTTAGGTTAGTGAGCAGTACCTCGGAGTCGTGACAGGACCACTGTACAATTCAGAGATGGGACTCTTCAACAGTTACGGTTTCGTTAATGAAAATCCTGGTTGAGCTGAAACCTGTTGTTTTCCTGTGTGGATTGTGTTGTGCTATCCTGTGTGGATTACGTTTTGCTTTCCTGTGTGGAATACGTTTACTATCCTGTGTGGACTGAGTTGTACTTGGGCTCGGAGGTTGGAGCGTATTTGAATTGATGACTTAGGTATATGTATGGGCATATACCTAAGCAGTGTCGGTTGTTACTTCGTGATTGTACATTTCTTCGTGGTTTATCTTTTGTGGATTTTGAGAGACCTTCAGGGGTCTCGGGGTCCCTACTGAGTAGCTTATACTCACCCCTGCACGGGCTTTGCCCGCACTACGTTGTGTTGGTTGCAGACGACGGACAGCGTTGACCTTAGCTGAGGCTTCCACAGCGGGACGGTACCCGGAGGTGGACCACTGGGCGGGACGTGCTCGGAGCGGACGGCGGGACCCGTGGAGCATAGGAGCTATCTGTACCCACCCTTCAGGTGGGATTTCCTGTGGACAGCTCGGAGTAGCGGCTTTTACTTTTCAGTTGCTGTTTTCCCTTTTGAGTTGTACTTTACTTTCAGTTTGGGTTTGTATACTGGCCCATTTACTTTTCCGCACTTTCAGTAGTACTCTGCTTTTGTTTAGTGTTTACTTTCCACTTGCTTACTCTATGGTGTTTGTATTACTTTTCAAAGGCAATGCCTTCCCTTTTTACTGGGATTTACGCCTTGGTGCTAGTCGCCAGCCCCTGGCCTATGGAAGGCGGGCTTGGGGTAGTCACGGCACGGACCCCGAGGGCGGGTCGTGACATATACACCTATTATGGGTATATATACATTTTCATATTCTAAATAATTTAATATTTAGTTGTGAACTTTCTAGGAGAAGATATCTAAGGTCGTTCTTGGAGAATTGACCTAGCTTCTTGTGCGTTATTCGTCCGTTGTCAAGTTTCATCAATACCTTCAAGGAAGGTGGCTTCACTCTCATCTCATATTGATATAATTTTTTGAATTAGTTTAAATTTGATTAAATCAGATAATATTGATTGTGAAATCTTTCTTTGATACATGGAATAAATCTCTTTAGTGATGATTTATCATTTTTGGTAGATTTGTGAAATCTTGATAAATTGTTGTGCAAATTATTTTAGTTTCTTGAATTTAAAATGGTGATTTAAAATGGTGAATTTTATGTAACTTATAAATGGTTTGATTTGGTATGGGTTTTGAATAAAAATAAGTTTATTTTAAATGAGTTGTCATTGTAATGGTTTTAATGAAAAATGATTTTCAATAAAAAGTTGATTTTATTGAAAGGGTTATTTTCACATGATCTTTGAAATATGTGGTGTGTGTGTTCATGTTGCATATACGAGTCTTGTTTGAAATATGACCTTGTTCTCAGTTCCAAATGGTTAATATCATATGGGATCTAATTACCCTGTGATGACTTGGTAAATCGAAGAGAAACCACTCATGGGTATAGAACTGTCATAACGTAGCATATATAGTTGGTTGCATGGGTGTGTGGAATGGTTTAGGTATGCCAAAAATGATTTTGAAAAATGATTTTGAATCTTTGTTAGTATTTTTATGAAATTTTGTCTTTCTAAAAAATTGTTTTTAATTACACTTGTACACTTTTGTTGCAAACAGTTTTGGAACTTGTTTATATTTATTTATAAACAATTTTGGAAAATTGTGTTGTATAAACTATTTTGTAATAATTTTTATAACTCTTCTATCCTAGTGGCGTGAGTAGAGAAGTCATTTGAGATATCCTACTAAGTTTTATTCTCAACACTACTTTGTCACTTTGATGCTTTTGTAGATTCTATCTTCTAGTACAGGGGAAAAGGTAACGTTTCACACATTTTTAGCACCACTTCGTGATGCTCGGGCTGTTTGGTGATCTTAGAGAATAAGGAATGTGGATCTTGGAGTATTGTGGTATTCTTGGAGTATTTTTTTGGTTTCTTCTATTTACATTTATATTTGTTTAGTCTTCCATTGTTCCATACTTTGGAGTGGTTTTGATATGAATAAAGTAGTTGAGATGTCTTTCTTTTATTCATGAATCATATAGTGAGTTATTCAGTTATGGTTTTCTTGGTTAATAGTTTTATTATTAAAGGGAAAATAGTCCCCCACTTTCATTGAAACCCTTAAGCATTTATTTCCATCCTTTGGTTTCTTGGGGATGTCGTCTAAGTCCAAGTAATGACTTGTTGTGCTCTCAAGCCAATGAGAATTAGTAGGTCAATACATTGTCCCTCCTGATTTACAACCAATCACAATTTGAAAGTTCACTACTCTCTCAACTAAAGATATATCACTGCTTCTTCAAAATATTCACTCACAGTTTAGAGACTTGTATGCCCTTTCATTATCTCTAATGAATGCATCCTTCACTGTATGTAGATGCTCTGTTGAAGTCTAATTTTTATCCACTGATGAATACCCCTTTGCCGCTTAACACTGGGCAATAACCTTTGAAATACTTTTTCAAAGATCACTACTTCGCAAATCTTCCTATTTTGAAAATCTCAAACAAGAATTCGCAAAGTTCCTGCCTCTTCACAAAGAATACACCTTTGTAGAGCTCACTGCTTCGTAGAGCTCAATCCTTCACAGATCTTAGACCATCGTAGAGCTCAAGCCATCTCATAGATCAAGCCGTCACAAAGAGACTTACTTCGTGAAGCTCACTGAGCCAAAGTGGAACACCCCTTCTTCATGAAGCTCTCATTACTTATAGGCATTGAATTTGGTCAATACTAGGATAGTATTTTCACAAAACTCAAGCCTTTATTTTAAACCATGATTTTTAGAGCACCCCTTGCTTCATGAAATCAAAACAACTCCAGATTTTCTCTCTTAAGCTTATCTATAATGAAGAGAGGTGGCCTCTTATTTATAGGCATGGTTGAATGCTGAGCTCCTCTTCTTCTAGCGCTATTTCTGGATTGGTCAAAATCGTCTCTATAGTGCATCTTCCCTTCGCAAAGCACCACTGAAATTTTTCATTGTCACAATGCTCTCTATTAAAGGCTTCACACTACTGCTCCAATGCTCCCTCAAAATGCTCTTTATCTCTTTCATTCATGAAGATAGTCATAATTGTAGAGATCCCTGTCAACATTATTTGTGTCTTTGTAAAATCCACTTCATAAATCCCATCTTCATGAAACTCATGCCTTTTCCATATTTTAATGAGATCTTCAAGGAAATCCATTTCAATGCTCACCAAACTCCAAATTTTTGACCCCAAAAATTTGGAAAACACTAGAAAACAACGCCACCTTGTATCTATTCTTTTTTGTACTACATCCAAATCTTCCATTCTATTTTCATGGTTCGTTGTCAACATGGGTTGTCAATAATATATTTGTAACTCGATAATTCACCATGAAAACCTACTTTGTCAACAAACACAACAAACCCAAAAATGATGCAATGTTACCTTGAGGGGTTTTTTCCCAACAATATTCCCCTTTGGGTTTGTTGAAAACTCTTCTCATAATGATTCTATGCACTTTGATACCTCATTGAATATTCTTACAACATCTTCTAGGAATCACCTCTTGTGATTCAGATAGTGATCATGGATTTACTCAACACATACTCTAATCCCACATGAGCAATGCTCGGAATGAGAAACAAGAGTAGTATGAAAATTTTATCAATGAATCACTTCATTCCTAACACCAAATGTTGATACCATAATGATACCAATAAAATTCTTTCATCACAAACCTCATCTGTCATGATATATCTTCTTTGAACGATCACTTCTAGAATTTTTAGATTCAAAACTCTTACTCCCGTGATCATGTTGCTCTCACCCTATCTCACTACTCCACCTATTATCTTATCCTCATGTCTTTAACTAAGACATTTTTTCCCTTGAGGATTAACTCTTTCTACCCCTTTTTCAATGAACCCAAAAGTTACTCATTTGTGGTATGAAAAAGAGTAAAGAACACATATGAGTACATTAGGGAAAAACACACCATACCTCAAGGAGAGGGGGTCCCACATTCACACTTTTTCAAGTGCGGGGAGTCGACTGGACTCCCAGAGCTAGTCGATGCCTCTCGAAAGCTTCCTTGGGTAAGGCCTTTGTTAGAATGTCTAAAACCTATAGCTCTGTAGGCACATACTCTAACTTCACTAGCCCTTGCTCCACCTTCTCTTTGTTAAAATGATATTTGATCTCAATGCAATTTGTCCTTGAGTGATGGACTGGATTTTTTCTAATATTGATATCACTCAAATTATCACACTAGATTGTGATCAGAGACTTCACTTCAACTCCCATATCATCAAGCTGCTACTTCATCCACAATAATTTTGTGCATGCTTGAGTGGAAGCAATATACTCAGCTTCTACAGTGCTCAATGAAATGTAATCTTGCTTCTTGCTTAGCCAAGAAACACACAAACCACCAAGATATAAAGCACCTCTTGATATAGATTTCCTATTATCTACTGATCCATCCCAATCTTCATATGTATGTCCCAAAATCTCTAGATGAGATTTATCATTATACATGAAAATGAAATCCACAGTGCCTTTAATAAACTAAATTATTATTTTCACTATAAGCATATAGATTTACTTGGGATTGCTTTGGTATATCACTGCTTGTCATGTGGAGAAAATAATATCAAGTCTTATCACTGTAATGTATAGTAAAATTCTAATAATCTAGCTGTATTCTATGATATTAACTGCCTTTTCATCATTATCTTTGGATAATTTCATCCGGGTAGCAACTGGAGTCCTTATCTCCTTAGAATTTTCCATTCCAAATATTCTCAGAACCTCCTTGGAATATTTGGATTGAGAAATAAAAGTATCATTCCTTCCTTGTGTCACATGTAAACCAAGGAAAAATGTCATCTCATCAATCATTTACATTTCAAACTCACTTTTCATGAATTCAGAAAACTATCTACATTGAGATTCATCTGATCCACCAAATATTATGTCATCGACATAAATCAGCACCATCATCCTTTGATTGTTGTCATTGTTGAAATAGGGATTGTAATCAACTCCACCACGCTAAAAGCCAAGATTATTCAAATACTGATCAAGCCTTGATTACCATTCTCTTGGTTCTTATTTAAACCCATATAGCACTTTCTTCAACCGACAGACTTTGTTCTCATCTTCATGAATGAGAAAATCATATGGCTTCTCAATATAAACTTCTTCTTCCATAACCCTGTTCAAAAATGCAGATTTGATGTCCATCTGGAAAACCTTGAACTTCCTTTTCACTGCAATGGTTAAGAATAATCTAATTGTTTCCAACCTTGCAATAGGTGCAAATGTCTCATTAACATCAATACCCTCTATCTGGGATTAGCCTTTGCACACTAGGCATGCTTTGTTTCGAATCACTATGTCATCTTCATTCATCTTATTGTGAAAGACCCATTTAGTATCGATAACATTTTTATTTGTTAGCCTCAAAATAATCTCCCACATTTGATTCTTCTCAATATGATCTAGCTCTTTATTCATATATTGAACCATGTTCTCATCTTCAGCTGCATCGGAAAAACATTTCATCTCTACCTGAGATAAGAAAGATGTATGCTGTAATGACTTTATTCTTCTTGTTTAAATAATAACTATATAATCACCAATGATATTTTTTCTATAAATTTCAGCTCAACTCTTTTAATTCTTTGTAGATACAGACTTGACTTCTTCTTACTCATTTTTAGTATATTTTTTTAATCATTATTTACCACTTCTACTCCCCATATGTTGCTTGTCTCCTCATCACTTTCATCCACAAATTGTTTATTGTGTTGTTGAATATTCTCTTAATTTTACACTACAGTGAAATCATTTCTCTCAAATACTTTTTCCAACCTTTTATTAAAGCATTTATATTCTTTTCTTTTTCTTGAGTAGCCAAGGAATATCCCCTCATATCCACATGATTCAAATTTCTTTTGTTTTTCTTTGTAGATAATAAAGCACTTACTTCCAAATATTTGAAAGTACTTCATTGTTGGTTTCTTTATATAACACATATCATACAAATTCTTTCTTTACTTTAGACACAATAGATCCCTATTTGAAATGTAGACTGATTTCAAAATTGTTTCCTTCCAAAAAATTTCTGGTAGGTCTTTTTCAATAAGAATCATTCTTTTCATGTTGTTGATTATACAATTTCTCCTCTCAACCACTCCATTATGTTGTGGAGTTCTCACTGAAGAAACTTGATGCCTTATCCTTTGTTTCTTGAGATAGTCTTACACCCATCTGTTTGTGAATTTCATACCATTATTAGTACAAAACTTCATAATTTTCTTCCCAAACATCCTTTCTGATTCCCTCTGATACTATTTTAAGCATCTAAACACATCAGACATATGGGAAATGACAAATACCCATGCCATTATATTGTATTCTTCAATGAAAAGAACATAATATACCTTCTTGTTAATGTCTCTTGGTGAGATGGGTCTAAAAACATCGGCATGCACCAACTCAAGCACTCTTGTTGACTTCTTTTCCTTAGCCTTGTACATTTACTGATGATTTTTCCTTGTTGACATGCATCACACATATGAGTACGATTGAATGATAGCTTAGGGAGGTCTATAGCTGCATCACACTTCACCAGATCTTCTAGGGATAGTAGGAATAGATGACCCAATTGTTTATTCCACAACTTGTTCTCTTCCTCTCTAGACAAAAAACACATATCTTCTTCTCCACTTACAATGTAGAGATTTCCCTTTGTACTTTTTCCCTGTAGGACAACTGCACCATCTCTTCCTTTGATAATACACATCTTCTTAGTAAATCTTATAGAATTCCCTGAGTCACATAGTTTACTAACACTAAGAATATTATGACTGAGACATTATATTACTAAGACATCAGCACGTATCATCTCTTTGCCCCCAAACCCGGCCTTTCCCAAAACAATTATCTTAAGGCCTTCATCATTTTCAAATTTGACAACTCCTTCTTTGTCATACTTTATGCCTATAACAAGATCCTTATTCCATGTCATATGGGATGTGAAACCACTGTCAAGGATCCATACATCAGAATTTTTTTATGCTTTAAGGTCAATTTTCACAACCACTACCTTCTCATCTCTTTTCTTTTTTATCCATGTTTTTGAATTCATACTCAGTATAGATTGATGACCTTGGTCTTATTCAGAATATGATAGACCAGATTCATCCTACAAATCTGAAAATCAGTTTTGTGTTTTCAGTTCACTTGTTGAATTCTTGATTTGTTGCTTTTTATCACTTTGGTTCTGCTTTGGCACATTCCTCTGCATGGTTGATATACAATATCTAGCCATGTGCCCAAATCTTCCGCACCAAAAACAATGTCCTTGAAAAGATGATCTAGAGTACCATTATCTATTTGGGTTCCATTGTTGTTATTATGCCCTTCTGTATCTTTTGGCTATGAAACAGACATTTTGTGAATGTCCCATCTTTCCACAACAATAAAACCTACTGTGAGGCTCATTCCTACATGTCACTTCTTCACTATTGAATATTACTTGGGTCCTCTGAATATTCTGATTATTCTTTGTACCCAAATAAATATTTAATCTCAGAGCGGGTGTTTACAATCTAACTTCAACCATGGTCACTTTCTATTTACGATCAAGCCCCATACTTGCCTCATCATTCATATTGATCTGCTAACATAAAATAAAAAATACCTGGTGTTTTTCTTGATAGAGGAGGAGATCTAAGCCGTTTCTTGGAATCTTGATCCGATTCTTGAGGTATGTCACTGTTATTTCTTGTTTTGTCACATTTTCTTATATCTACTTAGATATACTTATCCAATCACATTTATTTCTCATATATACACCTATAATGGGTATATATACGTTTTAATATTCCAAATAATTCAATATTTAGTCGTGATCTTCCTAGGATAAGAGATCTAAGGTTGTTCTTGGAGAATCGACCCGACTTCTTGTGCATTATTCGTTCGTTGTCAAGTTTCATCAAAACCTTCAAGGTAGGTGGATTCAATATTATCTACACTTGTTAGATTTTTTTGTATTAGTTTCAAATTTATTAAATTGGATAATATTTATTGTGAAATCTTGGTTTGATACATAGAATAAATCTCTTTAGTGATGATTTATCATTTTTGTAGATTTGTGAACTCTTGATAAATTGTTGTGAAAATTATTTTAGTTTCTTGAATTTAAAATGGTGATTTAAAATGGTGGATTTTATGGAAATTATAAAATATTTTATTGGTCATGTTTTTTGAATAAAAATACATTTATTTTAAATGAGTTTTCATTGTAGTGGTTTTAATGAAAAAACAGTTTTCAATAAAAAGGTGATTTTATTGAAAATGTTGTTTTGGTATAATCTTTAGGCATATGTGGTGTGTGTGTTCATGTTGTATATATGGGTCTTGTTTGAAATATGACCTTGTTCTCGGTCCCAAAGTTTTAATGGCACATGGAATCCAATTACCTTGTGACTACTTAGTAGATCGATGAGAAACTGCTCATGAGTATGGAACTGTCATAACGTAGCATGCATGGTTGGTTGCATAAGTGTGTGGAATTGTTTGGGTATTCCAAAAAGGGTATTGAGAAATGATTTTGAAATTTTTTTAGTATTTTTATGAAATTTTATCTTTCTGTAAAATTGGTTTTAATTTCACTTGTACACTTTTGTTGCAAATAGTTTTGGAAATTGTTTATATTTATTTATAAACTATTTTAGAAAAATGTGTTGTATGAACTATTTTATAATAATGTTTCTAAATATTCTATCCTAGTGGAATGAGTAAGAAAGTAATTTGTGATATCCTACTAAGTTTTATACTCACCCCTACTTTGGAACTTTGGTACTTTTTTAGATGTTATCTTCTAAGATAGGGGAAAAGGTAACGGTTCACACGTTTTTAGCACCACTTCATGATGCTTAGGTTGTTTGGTGATCTTGGAGCATGGGTCCTGTGGATATTGGAGTCTTGTGGTATTATTGGATTCTCTAGTTGTTGTTTTTTTGTTTACATTGATATTTTTTTAGTCTTCTATTTTTTCATACTTTGGAGTGATTTTGATATTAATAAAGTAGTTGAGATGTCTTTCTTTTATTCATGCATCATATAGTGAGTTGTTCAGTTATGGTTTTCTTGGTTAATAGTTTTATTATTAAAGGATAAATCATACCCCACTTTAATTGAAACCCTTCTTCATTTATTTTCATCCTTTTGCATCTTGGGGATGTCTCCTAAGGCCAAGTAATGACTTTTTGTTCTCACAAGCCAATGAGAATTAGCGGGTCATTGCAAATGGTATCAAAGGGAGGTTATTCGGTCCTTGCCTAACAAGTAGTCATCAGTGTTCTTGGTTTTCAAGTTGAAATTACTTCTTTTCTATTCCTTGGGTTGGAATCTTAAAAAGGTGTAGGACTGTTGGAACTTGAAATGTATATCATAGAAGGACGTAGCTAACCCTTTTATGATGAACTTCAAGTTACTAGGGAGTTGGGTACATAAGTGTTTTAGAGAAACTTATAGGATTTGGAAATCTCATTATCAAGGGTTTAGCCAATGATATGAGCATGACATGCATGTAGAGTAATGAATTCCCACTAAGATTGAATATTTCAATTGGAGTAATGATTTATGATTTTTTTCAAACATGAATTTTTTTGAAAAATAAAGAATTTGTTTTCAAATGAAAGAATTTGAAAATGGGGGTGATTATTATATTTTGAAAATGGGTTTATTTTCAAAAGATAGAATAGTTTTTCAAAAATGGTTGAACATGGAAAAAGTTATTTTTGGAAAAAAAATGTTGTGATAGTTGATGTGATAGAATTTGAAATTCTAAGCCATTAATTGATAGAGAGTGAGACTTGTAGAGGTTGTTGTTTGTTTAGAAAATGGCACCCAGTAGGCATCGTAGAAACCAACCAGAATGATTAGTTTGAAACTTGAAATGATTCCTTCTGTGATAAAACTCCAAACTCCTCTCAGTGAAAGATAATTTCAAGCCTTTATGTGTAGATATTGTTCTATAACTGTTTATGGAGCTGAACTTATGTGGGACTTCTCAGTGTAGGACATGGATGAATATGATGTAATCCTGGGTATGGATTGGTTGACAATGTTCAAGGCACACATTGACTGTTATAGTATAATGGTCAGTTTCACAACTAAGGGTCTTCAGAGGAGAGAGGGTTGTAAAGAAAGGTGCATTAAGCATGTTGGCATCAAAGATGGGAATGATCTCTTACCAGTTGGTGGAGTTGACTTTGGAATCCATGGAAGAGATCAAGGATGTTAGTTCTCCAGTAGTTGTGGATAAATTTATAGATGTATTTTCTGAGAACTTATCAGGGTTACCACCTATAAGGGAAGTGGATTTTATGATTGATCTCCTCCCAGGGATCACTCATATTTCCCTTCCATCTTATAGGATGGCACCAACAGAGTTAAGGGAATTGAAAATTCAGTTGGAGGAGTTGGAAAGCAAAGGTTTCATTTAGCCAAGTACGTCTCTATGGGTAGCATTGGTCTTGTTCATGAAGAAAGCAGATGGAAATATTTGGCTGTGCATTTATTATTGTAATCTTAATCGAGTTATGATAAAGAATCGGTATCCACTACCATGCATTGATGATATGTTCAATCAATTGAGGGGAGCTCAGTGGTTCTCAAAGATTGACTTGTGGTCAGGGTATTATCAATTTCATGTTTGGAAGGAAGATATTCCAAAGATATATTTTATAAGTAGATATGTCCATTATGAATATTTATTCATTCCTTTAGGTCTAACAAATTCACCAGTGGTCTTCATGGCATTGATGAATTAGATATTTCAGTGGTATATGGACTCTTTTGTTGTTGTGTTTATCAACGACATCTTGGGGTATTCAAAGAGAAGGGATGAACATGAGAAACACTTGGAAATAGTGTTGGGAATCTTGATAGATCTCCTTTTGTATGTCAAACTTTCAAAGTGTGATTTTTTGATACAAGAGGTATTATTTCTTGGCCATGGGATTTCTGAAAAAGGTGTTTCAATGGACCCTGAAAAGATAGAAGCTATTATCTCATGGAAACCACCAAATAATGTCATTGAGATACAAAGTTTTCATGGTCTAGATGGATACTATCGATGATTTGTGCATGAATTCTCATGAATATCTTCACCAATGACAGCTCTGACAAAGAAGAATGCTCAATTACAATAAATAGAGGAATGCCATAAATATTTCTAGGATCTGAAAGTTCACCTTACATCGACACCTATCTTGATTTTTACAGAACCAGTAAAGGGTTATGTGGCGTACTATGATGCTTTAGGATTGGTTTTGGTTTGTGTTCTCATGCAAGGAGACCATGTTGTGGCTTATGGTTTAAGGAATTTGAGAGTACATGAGAATAATTACCCAACACATGATTTGGATCTAGTTGTAGTCGTCCATGCCCTAAATACTTGGCTCCATTATCTATTTGGTGAGAAATTCTCTATGATCACATATCATAAGAATTTGAAACACGTTTTATCATAATGATATTTAAATCTAAGGAAAATGAGATGGATGGAGTATCTCCATATGTTTGACTTTGACTTGATGTATACATCGTGAAAAGGGAATTTAGTGGCAGATGCATTGAACAGAAATTCATATACTCAGTTAGAAAAGGAGGATTCATATGAATGGTAGTTGATGTGAGTCCTATCCAACATTCATGTGGAATGTCAATACTAAGGTAATGTTGCGGTTTTCTTTTCTGCTATTCTAGTTATTGATTTATTATATATGGTTAAATAGGTACAAAGGTTCGATGTAGAATGTCTGGTTATGAATTCAAAACTCAATGGTGGGGAGACCATTGAGGGATGGAAACTTGATGGTAATGCAGTGTTGTGGTTTAATGATCAGATGGTTGTACTGATATATTTTCAAGAACAACTTCTTTATGCTTATCACCATTCAAGATGGGTTGTACATCCATGTACACAAAAGATGTATAAGGAATTGAAGGTATAGTTTTGGTGGAGCAGTATGAAAAGGAATGTGGCTGAGTTTGTTTCAAAGTGCTAAACTTATGAGCAAGTTAAGGCAGAGCATCAGATACCAGTGGGTATGTTGCAGTCTTTACCTATCCTAGTGTAGAAATGGGAGCATATATCTATAGATTTTGTTATATTTCTCCCAAGAATGGTTCAAAAACACAATTTCATATGGGTGATAATGGATCGACTTACCAATTTGGACCAGTTTATCCCTATTTGGTAAACTCATACGGTGCAAGATCTATCCAAAATATATATCCAAGAAGGGGTAAAGATACATGGTGTAACTCTTTCATTCGTGTCAGGAAGAGATCTGAGTTTCACATCTTGCTTCTAGAAATCCTTACAGAAAGCCTTTGGAACTCAGTTGACTATGAGTACATCATACCATCCACATACAAATATCTAGTCTGAGTGAATGATACAAATGATGTAAGATATGCTGCAAGCTTGTGTAATTGATTTCGATATCTCATCAGAGGAGAATCATCCCTTAGTGTAGTTCTCATATAATAATAGCTATTAATCCTTGATACATATGGCCTAGTTTGAATCATTATACAGGCATCCTTTTCATTATCCATTATATAGGGTGGAAACATGTGAAACTTCCTTAGTAGGGTCTAGTCTTGTCCAAGAAAAAATAGAGAAAATTCAGTTGATTAGAAATATAATGGAGATGTATCAGATTCATCAGATTTCTTATGCAGACCATTGTTGACAGTCATTGTCCTTTGCACTGGGTGGTCATGTGTTCTTAATGATTTCTCCCAGGCTCAAACATCGTCGTTTTGGAAAGAAGGGAAAGTTATCTCCTTGATATATAGGCCCATTTGAGATACTAGAATGAGTTTTAGAGGTGGAATACCAGTTGGTACTACCACCACGGTTCAGTTCGGTGCAAAGTGTGTTCCACACATCTCAGTTGAAGTATTAGCATGATCTTGAATATGTGATCAGATGGGATCACATGGTACTAGATCCAGATGCTTCATTGGTACATATCACAGTGTGGATCGTGGATAGGAAAGAGAAAGTCTTGCATGGGAAAATAATTATCCTAGTGTGAGTATTATGGCAACATGTTCAAATTTCGGAGTAGACTTAGGAACGTGAGAAGGAAATGAAAGAGCAGTGGCTGGAACTCTTTATGGGAAGTGATGGTTTTTTACTTTTCAAGGATGGAAAGACCAATGGTGGGGAGAATGTAGTACCCCAGGTTTCAGGTATGTAACCCTTTCCCCATGTTTTTATTTAAAAATGGTGTTTATTGAAATGGTTTGGCTTTGAATGGATTTTATGAATAAAAGAGGTTATTTCCATAAAAGAGGGTGTTTCCATAAAATAGGGTGTTTACATAAAATAGGTGTTTCCATAAAAGTGGGTGTTTCTATAAAATAGGTTGTTTCTATAAAATAGGATGTTTCCATAAAATAGGGTGTTTCAATGAAATAGGGTGTTTCAATAAAATGTGGTGTTTCCATAAAATAGGGTGTTTCCAAAAAGGAGGGTGTTTCCATAAAAGTGGGTGTTTACAAAAAAAGGGTTGTTTCCATAAAAAATGTGTTTCCATAAAAAAAGGTAATTTTGAAGTATGGGAGAGTTTGGGAGGACTTTTAAGGAGTTTTGGGACCAAAAGGAATCCAGCACGGTCTGTGCACGGTTGGGCCAAACCGTGCGGTTAAATTGTGCGTAGAGGTCAAAACTAGATCATGTTTTCTAGGAACTTGCTTGTTTTTTCTCTAATTGTTTTTTTTGGATTTAAAACTCCCCTAATTTGATATTTCTCTCCATGTAAGTTTATAGAACCATTCCCACATGATTTGGATCCAACTCGGAGCCCTTCCTTGGTGATTTCAATCCCTATTCTCACGGTATGTGCCCGATCTTCATCGTTTTTGTCTCGTTTTCTTAAATCTCCTTCTACTCTCTTCTTGTTTTCTTAGATCTACACCTTATTTGGGTAGATCTAATATTTTTAACATAAAATAAATAAATATCTAATGTTTTTCTTGATAGCGGAGGATATCTAATCCATTTCTTGGAATCTTGATCTGACTATTGAGGTATGTCATCATTCTTTCCTGTTTTGTCACATTTTCTTATATCTTTTTAGATCTAATTATCTTATTCCATTTATTTCTCATATATACACCTATTATGGGTATATATACATTTTGATATTCTAAATAATTTAATATTTAGTTGTGATCTTTCTAGGAGAAGAGATCTAAGGTCGTTCTTGGAGAATTGACCTAGCTTCTTGTGTGTTCTTCGTCCATTGTCAAGTTTCGTCAATACCTTCATGGTAGGTGGCTTCACTCTCATCTCATCTTGATATAATTTTTTGGATTAGTTTAAATTTGATTAAATCAGATAATATTGATTGTGAAATCTTGCTTTGATACATGTAATAAATCTCTTTAGTTATGATTTATCGTTTTTGGTAGATTTGTGAAATCTTGATAAATTGTTGTGCAAATTATTTTAGTTTCTTGAATTTAAAATGGTGATTTAAAATGGTTAATTTTATGGAACTTATAAATGGTTTGATTTGGTATTTTTTTGGATAAAAATAAGTTTATTTTAAATGAGTTGTCATTGTAATGGTTTTAATGAAAAATGATTTTCAATAAAAAGGTGATTTTATTGAAAGGGTTGTTTTCACATGATCTTTGGGAATATGTGGTGTGTGTGTTCATGTTGCATATACAGGTCTTGTTTGAAATATGACCTTGTTCTCAGTTCCAAATGGTTAATATCATATGGGATCTAATTACCCTGTGATGACTTGGTAAATCGAAGAGAAACCACTCATGGGTATAGAAGTGTCATAACGTAGCATGTATAGTTGGTTACATGGGTGTGTGGAATGGTTTAGGTATGCAAAAAATGATTTTGAAAAATGATTTTGAATCTTTGTTAGTATTTTTATGAAATGTTATCTTTCTAAAAAATTGGTTTTAATTACACTTGTACACTTTTGTTGCAAACAGTTTTGTAACTTGTTTATATTTATTTATAAACTATTTTGGAAAATTGTGTTGTATAAACTATTTTGTAATAATGTTTATAACTCTTCTATCCTAGTGGAGTGAGTAGAGAAGTCATTGGGGATATCCTACTAAGTTTTATTATCAACCCTGATTTGTCACTTTGATGCTTTTGTAGATTCTATCTTCTAGTACAAGGGAAAAGGTAATGTTTCACACATTTTTAGCACCACTTCGTGATGCTCGGGCTGTTTGGTGATCTTAGAGCATAAGGAATGTGGATCTTGGAGTATTGTGGTCTTCTTGGAGTATTTTTTTGGTTTCTTCTATTTACATTTATATTTGTTTAGTCTTCCATTGTTCCATACTTTGGAGTGGTTTTGATATGAATAAAGTAGTTGAGATGTCTTTCTTTTATTCATGCATCATATAGTGAGTTATTCAATTATGGTTTTCTTGGTTAATAGTTTTATTATTAAAGGGAAAATAGTCCCCCACTTTCATTGAAACCCTTCAGCATTTATTTCCAGCCTTTGGTGTCTTGGGGATGTCGTCTAAGTCCAAGTAATGACTTGTTGTGCTCTCAAGACAATGAGAATTAGTAGGTCATTACATTGTCCCTCCTGATTTACAACCAATCACAATTTGAAATTTCACTACTCTCTCAACTAAAGATATATCACTACTTCTTCAAAATATCCACTCACAGTTTAGAGACTTGTATGCCCTTTCATTATCTCTAATGAATGCATCCTTCACTGTATGTAGATGCTCTTTTGAAGTCTAATTTTTATCCACTGATGAATACCCCTTTGCCGCTTAACACTGGGCAATAACCTTTGAAATACTTTTTCAAAGCTCACTACTTCGCAAATCTTCCTATTTTTAAAATCTCAAACAAGAATTCGCAAAGTTCCTGCCTCTTCACAAAGAATACACCTTCGCAGAGCTCACTACTTCGTAGAGCTCAATCCTTCACAGAGCTTAGACCATCGTAGAGCTCAAGCCATCGCATAGATCAAGCCTTCACAAAGAGACTTACTTTGTGAAGCTCACTGAGCCAAAGTGGAACACCCCTTCTTCATGAAGCTCTCATTACTTATAGGCATTGAATTTGGTCAATAATAGGATAGTATTTTCACAAAACTCAAGCCTTTATTTTAAACCATGATTTTTAGAGCACCCCTTACTTCGTGAAATCAAAACAACTCCAGATTTTCTCTCTTAAGCTTATCTAGAATGAAGAGATGTGGCCTCTTATTTATAGGCATGGTTGAATGCAGAGCTCCTCTTCTTCCAGCGCTATTTCTGGATTGGTCAAAATCGTCTCTATAGTTCATCTTCCCTTCGCAAAGCACCACTGAAATTTTTCATTGTCACAATGCTCTCTATTAAACGCTTCACACTACTACTCCAATGCTCCCTCAAAATGCTCTTTATCTCTTTCATTCATGAAGATAGTCATAATTATAGAGATCCCTGTCAACATTCTTCGTGTCTTTGTAAAATCCACTTCATAAATCCCATATTCATGAAACTCATGCCTTTTCCATATTTTAATGAGATCTTCAAGGAAATGCATTTCAATGCTCACCAAACTCCAAATTTTTGACCCCAAAAATTTAGAAAACACTAGAAAACAACACCACCTTGTATCTA
Organism: Viscum album; assembly: GCA_963277665.1. NCBI lineage: Eukaryota > Viridiplantae > Streptophyta > Magnoliopsida > Santalales > Viscaceae > Viscum > Viscum album. The sequence goes on from OY728132.1 coordinate 697,658,104, forward strand.
TTCTTTTTTGTACTACATCCAAATCTTCCATTCTATTTTCATGGTTCGTTGTCAACATGGGTTGTCAATAATATCTTTTTAACTCGATAATTCACCATGAAAACATACTTTGTCAACAAACACAACAAACCCAAAAATGATGCAATGTTACCTTGAGAGGTTTTTTCCCAACAATCTCCCCCTTTGGGTTTGTTGAAAACTCTTCTCATAATGATTCTATGCACTTTGATACCTCATTGAATCTTCTTCCAACATCTTCTAGGAATCACCTCTTTTGATTCAGATAGTGATCATGGCTTTACTCAACACATACTCCAATCCCACATGAGCAATGCTCAGAATGAGAAACAAGAGTAGTATGAAAAGTTTATCAATGAATCACTTCATTCCTAACACCAAATGTTGATACCATAATGATACCAATAAAATTCTTTCATCACAAACCTCATCTGTCATGATATATCTTCTTTGAATGATCACTTCTAGAATTTTTAGATTCAAAACTCTTACTCCTGTGATCATGTTGCTCTCACCCTATCTCACTACTCCACCTATTATCTTATCCTCATGTCTTTAACTAAGACATTTTTTCCCTTGAGGAGTAACTCTTTCTACCCCTTTTTCAATGAACCCAAAAGTCACTCCTTTGTGGTATGCAAAAGAGTAAAGAACACATATGAGTACATTAGGGAAAAACACACCATACCTCAAGGAGAGGGGGTCCCACATTCACACTTTTTCAAGTGCGGGGAGTCGACTGGACTCCCAGAGCTAGTCGACGCCTCTCGAAAGCTTCCTTGGGTAAGGCCTTTGTTAGAATGTCTACAACCTATAGCTCTGTAGGCACATACTCCAACTTCACTAGCCCTTGCTCCACCTTCTCTTTGTTAAAATGATATTTGATATCAATGAAATTTGTCCTTGAGTGATGGACTGGATTTTTTCTAATATTGATATCACTCAAATTATCACACTAGATTACGATCAGAGACTTCACTTCAACTCCCATATCATCAAGCTGCTACTTCATCCACAATAATTTTGTGCATGCTTGAGTGGAAGCAATATACTCAGCTTCTACAGTGCTCAATGAAATGTAATCTTGCTTCTTGCTTATCCAAGAAACACACAAACCAATAAGATATAAAGCACCTCCTGATATAGATTTCCTATTATCTACTGATCCATCCCAATCTTCATATGTATGTCCCAAAATCTCTAGATGAGATTTATCATTATACATGAAACTGAAATCCACAGTGCCTTTAATATACTAAATTATTATTTTCACTATAAGCATATAGATTTACTTGGGATTGCTTTGGTGTATCACTGCTTGTCATGTGGAGAAAATAATATCAAGTCTTATCACTGTAATTTATAGTAAAATTCTAATAATCTAGCTTTATTCTATGATATTAACTGCCTTTTCATCATTATCTTTGGATAATTTCATCCGGGTAGAAACTGGAGTCTTTATCTCCTTAGAATTTTCCATTCCAAATATTCTCAGAACTTCCTTGGAATATTTGGATTGAGAAATAAAAGTATCATTCCTTCCTTGTGTCACATGTAAACCAAGGAAAATGTCATCTCACCAATCATTGACATTTCAAACTCACTTTTCATGAATTCAGAAAACTATCTACATTGAGATTCATCTGATCCACCAAATATTATGTCATCGACATAAATCAGCACCACCATCCTTTGATTGTTGTCATTGTTGAAATAGGGATTGTAATCAACTCTACCATGCTAAAAGCCAAGATTATTCAAATACTGATCAAGCCTTGATTACCATTCTCTTGGTGCTTATTTAAACCCATATAGAACTTTATTCAATTGATAGACTTTGTTCTCATCTTCATGAATGAGAAAATCATATGGCTTCTCAATATAAACTTCTTCTTCCATAACCCTGTTCAAAAATGCAGATTTGATGTCCATATGGAAAACCTTGAACTTCCTTTGCACTGCAATGGTTAAGAATAATATAATTGTTTCCAACCTTGAAATAGGTGCAAATGTCTCATTGACATCAATACCCTCTATCTGGGATTAGCCTTTGCACACTAGGCATTCTTTGTTTCGAATCACTATGTCATCTTCATTCATCTTATTGTGAAAGACCCATTTAGTATCAATGACATTTTTTATTTTTTAGCCTCAAAATAATCTCCCACATTTGATTCTTCTCAATATGATCTAGCTCTTTATTCATAGATTGAACCAAGTTCTCGTCTTCAGTTGCATCGGAAAAACATTTCAACTCTACCTGAGATAAGAAAGATGTCTGCTGTAATGACTTCATTCTTCTTGTTTAAATGGGAACTATATAATCACCAATGATATTTTTTCTATCAATTTCAGCTCAACTCTTTTAATTCTTTGTAGATACAGACTTTACTTATTCTTACTCATTTTTAGTATATTTTTTTAATCAGTATTTACCACTTCTACTCCCCCTATGTTGCTTGTCTCCTCATCACTTTCATCCACAAATTGTTTATTGTGTTGTTGAATATTCTCTTAATTTTACACTACAGTGACATCATTTCTCTCAAATACTTTTTCCAACCTTTTATTAAAGCATTTATATTCTTTTCTTTTTCTTGAGTAGCCAAGGAATATCCCCTCATATCCACATGATTCAAATTTCTTTTGTTTTTCTTTGTAGATAATAAAGCACTTACTTACAAATATTTGAAAGTACTTCATTGTTGGTTTCTTTATATAGAACATATCATACAAAGTCTTTCTTTACTTTAGACACAATAGAGCCCTATTTGAAATGTATACTGATTTCAAAATGGTTTCCTTCCAAAAAATTTCCGGTAGGTCTTTTTCAATAAGAATCATTATTTTCATGTTGTTGATGATACAATTTCTCCTCTCAACCACTCTATTATGTTGTGGAGTTCTCACTGAAGAAACTTGATGCCTTATCCTTTGTTTCTTGAGATAGTCTTACACCCATCTGTTTGTCAATTTCATACCATTATTAGTACAAAACTTCATAATTTTCTTCCCAAACATACTTTCTGATTCCCTCTGATACTATTTTAAGAATCTAAACACATCAGACATATGGGAAATGACAAATACCCATGACATTCTATTGTATTCTTCAATGAAAAGAACATAATATATCTTCTTGTTAATGTATCTTGGTGAGATGGGTCTAAAAACATCGGCATGCACCAACTCAAGCACTCTTGTTGACTTCTTTTTCTTTAGCCTTGTACATTTTCTGATGATTTTTCCTTGTTGACATGCATCACACATATGAGTACGATCGCATGATAGCTTAGGGAGGTCTATAGCTGCATCACACTTCACCAGATCTTCTAGTGATAGTTGGAATAGATGACCTAATTTTTTATTCCACAACTTGTTCTCTTCCTCTCTAGACAAAAAACACATATCTTATTCTCCACTTACAATGTAGAGATTTCCCTTTGTACTTTTTCCCTGTAGGAAAAATGCACCATCTCTTCCTTTGATAATACACATCTTCTTAGTAAATCTTATAGAATTCCCTGAGTCACATAGTTTACTAACACTAAGAATATTATGACTGAGACATTATATTACTAAGACATCAGCACGTATCATCTCTGCCCCCAAACCTGGCCTTTCCCGAAACAATTATCTTAAGGCCTTCATCATTTCCAAATTTGACAAATCCTTCTTTGTCATACTTTATGCCTATAACAAGATCCTTATTCCATGTGATATGGGATGTGAAACCACTGTCAAGGATCCATACATCAGAATTTTTTTATGCTTTAAGGGCAATTTTCACAACCACTACCTTCTCATCTCTTTTCTTTTTTATCCATGTTTTTGAATTCATACTCAGTATAGATTGATGACCTTGGTCTTCTTCAGAATATGATAGACCAGATTCATCCTACAAATCTGAAAATCAGTTTTATGTTTTCAGTTCACTTGTTGAATTCTTGATTTGTTGCTTTTGAGCACTTTGGTTTTGCTTTGGCACATTCCTCTGCATGGTTGATATACAATATCTAGCCATGTTCCCAAATCTTCCGCACCAAAAACAATGTCCTTCAAAAGATGATCTAGAGTACCATTATCTATTTGGGTTCCATTATTGTTATTATGCCCTTATTTATCTTTTGGCTATGAAACATACATTTTGTGAATGTCTCATCTTTCCACAACAATAAAACCTACTATGAGGCTCATTCCTACATGTCACTTCTGCACCATTGAATATTACTTGGGTCCTCTGAATATTCTGATTATTCTTTGTACCCAAATAAATATTTAATCTCAGAGCGGGTGTTTACAGTCTAACTTCAACCATGGTCACTTTCTATTTACGATCAAGCCCCATACTTGCCTCATCATTCATATTGATCTGCTAATTTTGTTTTTCTAGACCTTTATTCTCCACTTTTAGATTTTCCACCTTCTAAGTGATCCTCTTTGCTAATGTCACATTGGGAGTCAAGATTTTTTCTTGATCCTTAAATTTTTTTTGTAGACCGACAACTTTCTCTTCAAGTTCTTTGATACGTTTGACTTTATCCCTTCTAATATTAGTCAAACTATCAATTTCACTTTTTTGCTCCTTAATTTTTAACTTGAACTCAATAGATTTCTCTGAGTTTTATAACATTGATGATTTGGGTTTTTCAATTTCTTTTATCATCTCAGTCTTCTCTTCTTCTTACTACTTTATATAGAGTTTGTTATCATGAATCACTTTATTGGATTTCTTCATTTTTTCTCTCCAGACATCTATTTCCTCAAGTGTTTCTTCTAATTAAGACTTCATATATACTCTTCCTTTAACTTCTTCTTCATAATTTTCACTCTCTTACCTTTTTGGGGTGCTGCTTGCGACTGCCACCATAGCATTATCTCTATGGCTTTTACAGTTTTCTATCTCTTTAAGCTCAGATTTATCTGAACTATCACATTCTTGTGAAAGAAGATTCTTTTTCTTTAATAAGTTTCTCTTGAACTATTTCTTGCCTTTCACATATGTTGAAGTCTTCTTCATATGGATTTAAACTTCATCCACATCATCTTCTTGGAAATTTCTGGGGCACCTTGTTGGAAGATAACCAACTTTTCCACGTTGAAAACACTATAGTGGAAGTTTCCCCTTAAACTTTCCTTTTCCTCTTTGAAGATTTGAGGAATGGAATGACATTACCTCATCTGTCTATTCTTCTTCATGAGAATCTTAAAAGGTGAGCTTCTTCATGGCCTTGAATTCCACCTCTTTATATTCCCTCCTTTCCACAGCATCTTTATCATCATTTCTCATTTCATATGTTACAAGGGTACTATGCAGGTTATCCAGTTTCATCTCTTTCAGATCTTTATCTTCCAATACTAAAACTTTCATATTGAACTGAGGTGGAAGTTTCCTCAATATACACTTCACAATCTTTATGTCTTCAATGACTTCTCCAAGACCTTTCATGTATTCCACTACAATATTTACCCTATCAAAGAATGCATCAATAGACTCATTTGGGTTTATTCTCAGATATTCATATTTGTTCCAAATAACTTTCAACTTTTCCTCTATGACCTTTGAATCTCTTTCATATATGTTCAATAGATTTTCCCACATGACATGTGATATTTTTCATGACATCACCTTCATATAGATAACATTGGATAGGGATCCCCCTAAGGCATTGATTCCCTTGGAATCAGCATCCAATTACCTTCTTTCAGCTTTTGATAAAGCTCCACTATTGATTTCGGCTGAGATACCATGCATCATTGTTGTAAATACATTCATTCCCAAAGATCGGAAGTAGTGTTGCATCTGATTCTTCCATAAATAAAAATTATTCCCCTCGAAGATCAGAATCCCTTTATGATTGGTGACCTCCATTGAGAAAGAAACACTGATATCAACCTTTCCCTCTGATACTAATTGTTAGGTCCACTAGGCTAGATACCCTAAGAGGGGGTGAATCAGGGTATGATAGATTAAAACAATTTCCCCTTTCGATATTGTTTTGTTGCTAGAAAAAACTCTCTTCTCTATAATTCCCATTTCAGAGTATGAAAAAACCTTAAATAATGGACAATAAATGGTAATTTTACTTAATTCACCCTCAATGGGCTATGTCCAAAGAGTATACACCGGTGATGTGTTGATATACAAAATCCACTATAAGTGCACCGATGTTTACAAGTTTAAAGTAGACTCACTATCCCTCCTAGTTTACAACCAATCATAATTTGAAATCTCACTCCTCTATCAACTAAAGATAGCTCACTACTTATTCATATGATCCACTCACAGTTTAGAGATGTGTAGGTCCTTTTATTATCTTTAATGAATGAATTCTCCACTATATGTAGATGCTCTATTGAAGTCCAATTTTTATCCACTGATGAATACCCCTTTGCCACTAAACACTAGGCAATAACCTTTGAAATACTTTTAAAAAGATCACTGCTTCACAAATCTCCCTATTTTTCAAAGCTCAAACAAGACTACACAAAGTTCATGCCTCTTCGCAAAGAACACACCTTCATAGAGATCACTTCTTCTTATAGCACACTACTTCGTAGAGATCAAGACTTCGCAAAGATCATACCATCGTAGAGGTCAAGTCATCACAGAGCTCAAGTCATCACAGAGTGACTTCCTTCACGAAGCTCATTGAGCCAACTCAGAACACCCCTTCTTCGAGAATCTCTCAATACTTAGAGGCATTGACTTTGGTCAATATTAGGATAGTCTTTTTGCAAAGCTCAAGCCTTTCTTTAAAACCTTTCTTTTTAGAGCACCCTTTTCTTCGTAAAATCAAAACGACTCCGGATTTTCTCTCTTAAGCTCATTTTTAATAAAGAGGGTGGATCTTATTTATAGGCATGGTCGAATGATGATCTCTACTTCTTCCAACGTGATTTATGGACTGATCAAAATTGTCTATGTGGCACATATTCCCTTCACAAAGCACCACTGAAATTTTTCATTTTAGTAATTCTCTTCGTCAAACGCTTTGCGCCATTGCTACAATGCTCCCTCACAATTCTATTTACCTATTCCGTTCTTGAATCTCGTTATAATCATAGAGATCATCGTCAACATTATTCATGAATTTTTGAAATCTACTTCATGAAGCCCATCTTCGTGAAACTCAGGCCTTTTCCATTTTTGATGAGATCTTCAAGGAAATCCCCTTTTTGCAATGCCCACCAAACTCCAAATTTTAGACCCCAAAAATTTGTAAAACACTAGAAAATGACACCACCTTGTATCTATTATTTTTATACCGACTCCAGATCTTCCATTATTTTTTCATGGTTCTTTATCAACATGGTTTTTCAATAATATCTCTGGAACTTGATAATTTACCATGAAAACCTACTTTTCCAACAAACACAACCAACCAAAAATGATGCAATGTTACCTTGAGGGATTTTTTCCCAACAGTAATTTATTTTTAATTTTTGTTAATGAAATAATTACCTTAAATTCTTATGCAACATCAACACGGTATTTATTCAATTAATAGAAAAATAAAATAAATTATTCTAAAAAATATTAAAAGTAATATAATTTGAATGAATGATTATGTTTCATAAATTTTATAGATAAATAAAACATGTTAGGGATGTATTAAATGATTATATTTTAATTCATTTTCTTTCATGTTATTTTCAAAGTAAAATTAAATGAATAGTTTTAAAATTTATATTAATTATATTTTATAATAAATAATATTTTATTAAATAATTTAAAATTCCAAAAAAAATGTTTCTTCATCCAAGTGATTGGGATATGTTTTAAAATTTCAACCATGGTTTATCTATGGTCTAATTATCCTTTCATAATAAATATCCTGACCCATTAAAATTAAAAACTTTTTGATGAGGTTGGAGGTCGTCACGACCCTCAAAATTATATTTATAACTCCTACACTAGTACAATGGTGAATGGTCAATCCACAGAGAAGGCAGGTGAGTTTTCTAAGGTTTTATTGAAATTAAACTCCACTGTTATCAGCAGTGGAGGAGGGTTTTTTTATATTTTTCTTCAGCTAATAGAAATGAGGAAACAAAATTGGAAAAGAAACTAAAATTTACACTAAGTACTGATAAACTAGAGAAATACAATGAACTAATATAAAGCAGAAAATGCAGGGGATCAGAGATTAAATAAAGTTGATCAGGAATTCTGAACTGCTGGTAAACAAGATTGAATTCTACACTACTTCATATTGAATCACTCCTAAAAGAAAAACTGAAGAAACCCTTTACCAGAAGACTCAACAGGAAAAAAACTGATTTTTTGAGTTCACCGCTCTAGAATCAATCAAACTGCTAAAGAAAGTAAAAAAGATAACATTTGGAAATAAACTCACCATAAAATTTTCAAAGTTAATGACATTAAAAGCTTCGAAAAATATATTTAAGATCTACCTCACCAGTTGATCTTGAATTTGTGAATTTTGAAATCAATTGAGAAGTGAAACAATTTAATAGAGAATCATAATTCAATCTCACTGATTGATTATGATTCTAAAAAATGTTAAGTGAAGAAATAAAAATGAAAATCTAGAAGAATCAAATCCTCAAGCTGAGAAAATATTAGCCTATGATTATAATGATTGTGACACTGAAAGTTATTTGATTACAGGGTATTAAAAATTAAGATCAAAGGAGAAAGAACTCCTCTAATGTTGCTCCGCTCTCGGGCTCCTTCGCCTCCATGTCTGCTCATAGATCTCCTGGGAGTCTCTGCTCTCAAAAAGTATGGCATAGAATTTAGAATGAGAGTCTCACTCTCATCTGATGTGATTGTGGAATGACCGATGAGAGTCCCGCACAAATCTATTACTGCTCTTCCTTTAAACCCACTATCATCTGCTGCACGTCAACCCTTGTTTTCCACCGACTTAAAATTCCCTTCACCTGTGCACCGCACACGTGCACTTTTTCGTGAATTGCACGTCGCACTAGCTTTTCCCTTGTAACTAACTTCTTGTGAGTTAGTTAAAAGCACTTGGATGTGCTTCCAGCTCCCGCATGAACCTGTACAGTAAAAAAATATAATAATTAAAAACATGAAAAGAGTTAATTAAAATATTAAAGTTATTTTTTAAATTAAATTTATATTACTTATTAAAAATTTAATTGTTGTTAATTAATAATTATAGTTGGTAGTTATTATAATTTATTAATAGAACTTTTATTAATTATAAAATTATCTACTTATTATTATTAAGGTAAATCTTAAGTTTTGTTACAAGTTATTAACTTAACTAAGTTATTTATTTAATATCATTATAATTATTAATTTATTAAGTTTATAATTTAGACTAGATTAATAAAATTATAATTTTAACATCATAAGTAATAAAGTAATTAAATATTTCTAAATTATATTTAACATAATTATTAAGTTTATCAAAAATTTGAATATTAAATTATTTACTAATTTAAATTAATTATATTTAGATTATTTTAATTTATATTTATAAATTAATATTAGTATTTTATTTTATATATTTTATTATTAAATGATTATTTACTATGGAACATTAAATAATAATTTATTTAAATTTAATTTAGAAGTTATTATTAATTAATTTAGTTTAATTAAAGTTTTATTAAAGTTAATTAAATTAAATATTTTGTTTTATAAATATTAAGTATTTTATATTTATTTTATATTTATAATTATTGAGGTTTAATATTTTGATTTTATTTTTATCTTATTTTAGTTTTTGTTTTTGTTTTATTTTAATTTATTATTATTTTTATATCTCTTTCTTCTCCCACCCCCCCCCCCCCCAAATCGGTGCACAAGGGGTGCTTCTTTTGGAATGCTCCAGCGGCGGCATGCTGCACGACTTCACCTCCTTCGATGCCTTTGATCTACAACGACGGTGGTGAAGGTATGATCTGGTCTCATAATAACGGATGTCTCCTCGTCACTCACAATGGTGCACGACATCTCGGGTTCCTCGGTGAAGTAATAATCTTCGCACAACGGTGCGGAATTGGGTTTTTCTTTGGATGTGGATTGGCCTCCAAATGGCTCGCACAACCCTCCTCAAGTGGGGGTTGGTTTTGGGGTCTCAACAGAAGGCGGTGGTGGCGACCTCAGCTCAGGATCCTCTTTTTCTGTATATTTAAAGAAGATTTCAAATCTATGAATTTGGGTTGAAATTTGTGCATCCCTCTTTCCCTCAGCAACTCGCTCTCAGTCTGGAAGTGTGAGATAATGGCAGCTTGCGGTTGCGCAGCATAAGAGCACGGCTTCAGGGTTTTCAAGCAGTGGTGGTGACACTCGACGGTGGATGCAGGGGAGCGGTGGCTAAGGGATGAGTCAGTGGGTATTGAAATACTGATGTGGGATTGAATCATCGGTGATACCGATGAGTGATTGGTGTGAGGATGTGAAACCGAAAGAAGGAAATGAATGGTGGCACCGATGACGAATGATGCCACTGATGGGGAACAAAAGAATAAGACTGACACCGATATAATGTGAAACTGATGCCAATGTGAAGTAATTGGTGATTCGACTCATCGATAGTGAAAAATAAGTAGTGAACTATCGGGGAGTTAAGTAAAAAAAATTAAAAAATTAAACAAATAAAATAATCAAATTAATTAAAACTAAAATTAATTAAAATAATTAACTAATATATCAAAGACTAAATAGTTAACTTAAACTAAAAACTAATTAAGTTATTAGTAAAACTAATTAAAACAAAAAAAAGATTAAAATTCAATTAAAACAATAAATTTTAAAAGGGGTAAATTAATTATTATAATTAAACTGGAAATTTAAATTGATAAACTAAAGTTAAGCAATAAAATTATTAAAGTTTTTGAGAAAATGTAAAAATTAATTAAAGTAAAAGAGATTGAATTTGATTAAATGATTTAAATAATTAAAACTAACAAAATAAAAATTAAAACAGCAAAAATTCGGTGAGACCGATAGGGTGGGGGTTAGATGTATCGGTGATATGACTCGCCGATAGAAGAGAAAAACAGTGGCACCGATGGCGAACGATGCCACAGATAGTCAAAAATTAAAAAGAAAGTGACTTAAATTTTAGAACTGCATAAATAAAATTAATATTAAAAAATGTTATAATAAACTAAAATAATCAATTAATTAACAAACTATACACTTAAAATTAAAAACACATTATTTTATCAAATTAGACTTAAATTGTTAATTTATATTAATTGAAATAATAATAAAGTTAAGTTATTTTAATCAGTATAAATTAAAATAAATATTATTTAATTAAAAACTAAGTTAATTAATACACAAATAATATAATGATTAAATGATTAATTAATAAAAGTAAAAAATTATTAAAAAGTAATAAGAATTAAGATTTACTAAACTAAATAAGAAATATTTATATTAGACAAGTTAGTTAGATTAAATTAATTATTTTAAAGACTTAAAATAAATAATTTGTTATAAAAGTTGATTAATTAATAGATTTCATTACAAAAATATAAAAGTATGAATAATTATCAAAAAGTGTAAAATTAATTAATTAAATTGTTAAAAATTAAATAAAAAGATGTGGCAAACTGTGTAAAAATAAGGCCACGTCAAATTTCTCACACTTAAACATTGTTTTTCCTCAAATAATCTCCTGTTTTAATATCTTTGAAAAATAATAAAGTATGTATATTATTGCTCAAAAAGTAACATGTCCATCACTTTTAAGAAAGAGGTCTTTCAATAGGCTTTAAAAAAGATAACTCAAATAAAATCATGCCTAAACAAAACTCTCAATGGTAGTCTAGAGAGCAATGAATCATCAAACAATGAAATTGTCCTGCCTCATATGTGATATTACTTAGTAACTCATCTTAATTAAAAACTAAGATCTAAATCAAAGAGTGACAACAAGTTAAATATATGTGGAATTAATAAATTAACCAAAGGAACTTTGTACTTTGACTCATCACATAGGTTCCAAAAAAATATTTTTTCTTAAATCACCTTATTGATACAACCTAAATGATTCCCATATAAAAAAAATCCCCTTCTTCATTTGGCGTTCATCATTCTCCTCACCTTAATGAACACATTTTTGACCCTAGACACTTTATTTATTTATTCCAAAGACATGTATCATGTGCTAATCACTGTGCATGTGCACTTATTCAAAGTTTATAGATGGATTATAATAATCATAAATGCACCCATCATCTAGGGTCTTAGAGATTCACCGTGGGATCCCAGATGCTCAAACTACTCCAGTTTTAAAATATTTATATAAAAATAATTTACATTGTCTCACTAAGGTAATTAATTTAATAATTAAAAGTAAATTGAGTTCCCTATAATCAAGATTAAACTTTCAGTTCCAAGGGTTATGATCATAACTCCACTAATAGGTTACCCAGAACACTCTCAAAAGTAGTTCCAAAAAAAATTCCATTAAATCACTAAGCAAGGATCACTCAAAAATCATCCATCCTCAATAATTTCATATTCCAAGCAAGTATTAACTACCATCAAGCATCAACCCAAGGCAAGACCCATTTGAGAAATAGTGTAATTGTGCAAGAATTTTGAAAAAATTTACCCATTTTTTGACAAAAAGTTTGAAGTGGTAGTGGGAATTGATGGACTTATCATTAAACACAATTTAGATTAGTGAATAATTGACCCCCTCCCCCACACTTAAAACCCAACTTTGTCCCCATAGTTTAATTCTAAAGTGGAGAAAAAACAATTTGTCAATTAATTTTCAAGACAAATTTTCAATTTATTAGATTTATGACATGTTTTAAGGGTCACATTAAAGTTAAAAAATATTGTTTTCCATAAAAAATAACTTAACAGTAGGTTTACATCTAAAGACATGCATTAACATTTACGACAGTGATAAATATTTTCAATGTAGTTCAAAAAATAACATGTAACTTGTGTGGGTGCACAGTGAATTGGGGTGAAAGCAAGTTCGGAAAATATAATTCCGTTGAATGTACAATAAAGCAGAAAAAGGCATGTTAAACACCCCAACCTAAAGCAGATTAGAAAATCCAGCCTAAAAGTACCCCACCCCCCCCCCACACACACACACACTTAAGTTCAAGCAGTGAAGTGGTTTTAATAACAATGAAATTCAGTTTTCAGCAGTGAGGCACATACATAATGTTTAGCAAAAAGACATGCAATAGACTTTTAATGCAAGTAAAATTTTTAAAGCAGCAACATATTGAGAAGAATTTTTTTTAAAGTAATAGTCACTGAATCACTATTAGCAGTTTATCAGCAATTCACTGTTGAGATTACTCACTGACAGTTGTAGAATGGTGGGTCAAATGAACTATCGATGACTTATCAATGAATGTTTTTTTAAGTAAAAATGGAGGAGAAAAATGAAATATAAATTAACAGTAAGGTACTTACCTAAATTGAAGTTTTTCATTAATCCTACAGCATGGGAATTCCACTCCTTAGATGTCACCAGTAGCAGTATCCTAAAAATATAGAGCATGTAAACCAAGTAAAAATATCTAGAAGAGACAGAGCATACAAAAGAACAAAAATCATCACTTTATTCAAAGAAAAAAATACAGAAATGAAAACAAATAAGGAGCATGGGTTGACTCCCATGAAGCACTGAATTTAAAGTCTTCAGTTAGACTTTATTTAATTACAATTTTTTTTTTGTTTTATTAAAAACAAAAGAAAAAACATGGGTTGCCTCCCATACAACACTAGTTTTAAATCCCATAGCCGAACTCACCTAGAACTAACCATAGTCACTATGTGGATATGGTTTTCTTAATAGGAACCACCACATGTGCTTAGCCTAATTATTTTTAATGGAGAAATGAATTTTATGGGCACCAAGACTTATAAAAACAAAAACCAAACTCTCATCAGCTGAAATAACCCCTAAGTATCACCCTTTAACAATTGTGGGCATGATGCTATCAACTTTCAGATTATATTCATATTTATCAAGAATTGAATTCAAATGAAGAGACAACATTTAACTAAGTGATTAAAATGGTATGAACTTATTCTCATGGATATATCTTTCAACTTTAACATTAACAAAATTAAAAACAAGGGTGATTATGGGTAAGTACTGATTGGTGGGTTCAAAAGGGAATTAAATAGAGTGTTGAACATAATCATATACAATGGAACTCAAGCATAAACCCCCCTCTAAACTACTATTAGTATCTTGAAAAGATTCAGTACCTAACTTAGTTAAGGATTGAAGTGATAGACAAGGAAGAGAATTTATTTGAACATTCAATGGTTCAGGGTTAACAATATTATAAATATCTTCCAAAATATAATCATTACATAAATTACACTCAATATCTACTACTTCTAACAAATCAATCCTTCCTAAAACAATTTTGTGCTCAACCTCTCTTTCATGTTCAAGTTCAAAAGGCTCACTTTTTAAAATAAAGTCTGCAGTGTGTTCTAAAGAGTTCAAATCAGGGGGAGTAATGTTCAATTTAGCTTCACAAAATTCAATTTCTAGATTGTTCAAATTTAAAAAATTATCCCCATGTATATCAACACTATTTTCCATTTCAGAAAAAAAATCAAAAAATTAATTACTATGTAAACAAGATAGTGAAAGCTCATCAATCAACTTTTCTTCGAAACACACTACATCAACTTCTTCATCCAACAACATTTTAGAAATTGCTGGGTTTACTGTTTCACAACATGGAAGAGAAATGTGCAGTTCAAGTTCAAAAATTTCAGATTCCATGTTATCTAGACTAAGGTTCTCTTCCAACATATTCCCCAGTTCAAGTTCATGCTCATTATTCAGTATTTCAATAAAGTTGGGTGAAGAGTTATTGACATTAAAATTTTCAATTTCCAAGTTCTCTTCAACTCAAATGATTTCATTTTCAAAACTCCTAAAATAATGATTTTTCTCTAGATTAAAAATCATGAAGAGAACTGGGATTTATTTTTCAATTTTTTTAGTTTATTTTGAAAAATTTCCAACTCATATTTATTAAAGATCATTTTGGGATTTTCAATTTTGTTTTCTTGATACAGTGAGTTTGGTTATTTCAAACTTTATTTCAACAGAATCAGATTCTTCAAAATAAAAGCTTTGTTTCCCAGTTTCACTATCACTATCCTCTTCAACTTGATTTTCAAATCTTTTATAAACACTATATTTTTCACTCATTTCATATTCTTCCTACTCTCTAACCCTTATTTTTAATTCCAAGAGTATATTTTCTAATCTTCTAATTCTTTGATCTTTATCATGAGAATATCTAAGATGAATTTTTTGGGTTTAATTAATCTAATAATTCCAAACATCCTCTCTATAATCCAATTTGGTTTCAAACAATTCAAGTTTAGCTAGGAATTTAGGGTCAGATTCAAGTGTTCATTTTCTTCAATGTAAACATCCTGTTGTGGTTGGTTATAGACACACTACCAGGAAGTGTTCCCATAACAGTCACAACATACACATGAGGCCCTAGTTGATTCCAAATCTCATGAAATTCCATTTTTTAAAACTAAAAATAGGTGAGATTAAACACACAAATTTTTACATTTGATGCATAATTTTGATGTTCAACAAAAGCAGCAAAGTAGCTCACAAAAATTTTTTAAACCAAAATTTTTTATGTGTTTTTTATTAAAACCCTAGACTCTTAGCATGTGCCTTCCCCGACAATGGAGCTAGATTTTGATGAGGTCAGAGCTCATCATGGCCCTCAAAATTATATTTATAACTCCTACACTAGTACAGTGGTGCAGGGTAGATCCACAGAGAAGGTAGGTGAGTTTTCTAAGGTTTTATTGAAATTAAACTCCACTATTGTTAGTAGTGGGGGAGGTTTTTTTATGATTTTCATTAGATAATAGAAATGAGGAAACAAAATTGGTAAAAAAACTAAAATTTACACTAAGTACTGATAAACTAGAGAAATATAGTGAACTAATATAAAGCAACAAAGGTAAGGGAGAAGAGATCAAATAAAGTCACTTAGGAATTTTGAACTGCTGGTAAACAAGATTGTCATCTTCACTACTTCGTATTGAATCACTCATCAAATACAAACTGAAGAATTCCCCTCTCTCGGAGACTCAACAAGTAGAAAACTAATTTTTTGAGTTCACCACTCTAGAATCAATCAAACTTCTAAAGAAAGTAAAAAAGATAACATTTGGAAATAAACTCACCATAAAATTTCCAAAGTTAATGACATTAAAAGCTTTGAAAAATGTATTTAAGATCTACCTCTCCAGTGGATCTTGAATTTGTGAATTTTGAAATCAATTGAGAAGTGAAACAATTTAATAGAAAATCATAATTCAATCTTGCCTATTGATTATGATTCTGAAAAATGTTAAGTGAAGAAATCAAAATAAAAATCCAAAAGAATCAAATCCCTGAGCTGAGAAAATATTAGCCTATGATAATAATGATTGTGATACTAAAAGATATCTGATTAAAAAGTATTAAAAATTAAGATCAAAGAATAAATAACTCCCCTAATGTTGCTCCGCTCTCAGGCTCCTTCGCCTCCAGGTCTGCTCATTGATCTCCTCGAAGTCTCTGCTCTCGAAAAGTATGGCATAGAATTCAGAATGAGAGTCTCGCTCTCATCTGATGTGGTGGTGGAATGACTAATGAGAGCCCCGAAAATCTGTTGTTGCTCTGCCTTTAAACCCACTGTCACTTTCTATACGTCACCCCTTGTTTTCCACCGACTTCAAATGTCCTTCACCTGTGCACCACACACGTACACTTTTTCATGAACCACATGTCGCACTAGCTTTTCCCTTGTAACTAACTTATCGTGAGTTAGTTAAATGCATTTGGACGTGTTTTTATCTCCCACGTGAACCTGCACATTAAAAAACAAAATAAAACAGTTAAAAACACAAAAACAGTTATTTAAAATATTGAAGTTATTTTTTAAATTAAAGTTATATTACTTATTAAAAAGTTAATTATTGTTAATTAATAATTATAGTTAGTAATTATTATAATTTATTAATATAACTTTTATTAATTATAAAATTATCTACTTAGTATTATTAAGGTAAATCTTAAGTTTTCTTGCAAGTTATTAACTTAATTAAGTTATTTATTTAACATCATTATAATTATTAATTTATTAATTTTATAAGTTAGAGTATATTATTAAAATTATAATTTTAAAATCATAAGTAATAAATTAATTAAATATTTCTAAATTAGATTTAATATAATTATTAATTTTATCAACAATTTGAATATTAAATTATTTAATAATTTAAATTAATTAGATTTAGCTTTTTTAAATTTATATTTATAAATTATTATTAGTATTTTATTTTATATATTTTATTATTAAATAATTATTTACTATGAAACATTAAATAAGAATTTATTTTAATTTAATTTAGATGTTAATATTAATTAATTTAGTTTAATTAAAGTTTTATTAAAGTTAATTAAATTAAATATTCTATTTTATAAATATTAAATATCTTATATTTATCATATGTTTATAATTATTAAATTTTAATTTTTTTATTTTTTTATTTTATTTTTTATTTTAGTTTTATTTTAATTTATTATTTTTTTATATATCTCCTTATTCTCCCCCCTCCAAAATCGGCATAATAGAGGGGGATTCTTCTGGAATGCTCCAGCAGCGGCATGTTGCACAGCTTCACCTCCTTCAATGCCTTCGATCTATAGTGGTGGTGGCTAAGGTTCGGTCCGGTCTCACAACAGCGACGGTCTCCTCCTCGCTCACAATGGCGCATGATGGCTCAGGTTCCTCGGTGCAGCAAGAATCTTCGCACAACGGTGCGGCAAAGGGTTTTTCTTCAGATGTGGATCAGCCTCCAAGAGGCTCGCACAACCCTCCCCAATTGTGGGTTGGTTTTGGGGTCTTAATGGAAGGCAGCGATGGTGACCTCAGCTCAGGCTCCTCCGTTGTAGATTTCAAGAAGATTTCAGATCTGTGAATTTGGGTCGAAATTTACGCAACCCTATTTCCATCAGCAACTCGCTTTCCATCTAGAAGTGCGAGATGATGGCAGCTTGTAGTGGTGCGGCATAAGAACACGGCTTCAGGGTTTCCAGGCGGCAGTGGCGGTGCTCAACGGTGGACACAAGGGAGCGGTGGCTCAGGGAAGAGTCGGTGGGTAGTGAAAGGCCGATGCAAAATTGAATCGTTGGTGAGATCGATGAGTGATCTGTGTAAGGATGTGAAACAGAAAGGATGAAATGAATGGTGGCACCGATGATGAATGATTCCACCAATGGGGAACAAAAGAATAAGACCGACACCAATGCAATGTGAAACCGATGCCGATATGAAGTGATCAGTGAGTCGAATCACCGATAGTGAAAAATAAACAGTGAACTATCGGCGAGTTAACTGAAAATAATTGAAAAATTAAAATAATCAAATAATAAAATTAAATAAAACTAAAATTAATTAAAAAAATCAATTAATCTATCAAAGACTAAATATTTAACTTAAATTAAAAACTAATTAAGTTATTAGTCAAACTAATTAAAACAAAAAAAGGATTAAAATTTAATTAAAAGAATGAATTTAAAAAGGATTAAATTAATTATTATAATTAAATTGGAAATTTAAATTGATAAACTAAAGTTAAGAAAACAAATAATTAATGGTTTTGAAATAACGTACAAACTAATTAAATTAAAAGAGATTAAATTTGATTAAATGATTTAAAGAATTAAAACTAACAAAATAAAAATTATAACAGCAAAAAGTCGGTGAGACCGACAGGGTGGGGGTTAGATGTATTGGTGATATGACTCACCGATAAAAGAGAAAAATGGTGGCACTGGTGGCAAATGGTGCCAACGATAGTCAAAAATTAAAAATAAAGTGACTTAAATTTTAGAAATGCATAAATAAAATTAATATAAAAAAAGTTATAATAAACTAAAATAATTAATTAATTAAAAAACTATACACTTAAAATTAAAAACACATTATTTTTTAAAATTAGACTTAAATATTTAATTTATATTAATTGATAGAACAATAAAGTTAAGTTATTTTAATTAGTATAAATTAAAAGAAATATTATTAAATTAAAAATTAAGTTAATTAATACACAAATAATATAATGATTAAATGATTAATTAATAAAAGTAAAAAAATTATTAAAAAGTAAGCAGAATAAAGTTTTACTAAACTAAATAAGAATTATTTATGTTAGATAAGTTGGTTAAATTAAATTAATTATTTTAAAGACTTAAAATACATAATTTGTTATAAAAGTTGATTAATTAATAGATTTCATTACAAAAAATATAAAAGTATGAATAATTATCAAAAAGTGTAAAATTAATTAATTAAATTGTTAAAAATTAAATAAAAATATGTGAAAACTATGTAAAAATAAGGACACGTCACTTTGTTATCGCAATAATCATCAAAAAGGGTTAACATGGGTTAAAACCAAAAGATAAGGGTGAAAACATTACATAAACTTGTTTAAATTTTATTGGATGATAATATTTTGACTTATCCTCATCCTAGATTATGAATATATAATTTTTTAGTAATTTTTACATAATAAATAATTTATATTAATTTAATACTTCAACAAATTCCACGAATGCTCCTCCCCTCGCTTATAAAAGGGAACCCCCTCTCCTCTTTTATTCACATTCATAAGCCATTTGGTTAAGCCAATACTTAACTAAATACCTTCTTAACATACCTTCCCAAATTCTAGATTTCTTTTTTTAGGAAGAATACCAATATTAGAGACTTTAAGGTATAAAGAAATGGTGGTTTTTTGAAGTAATGGTATAATTTTAAACTGAATATTTAAGTTTTATTTCTTATTCTACCTCCCTAAAATATTATTCAAAAATGATGAAATGACAAAATAAGTATATTTAATATACTAATATATTATAATTTTAATTAAATAACCTATATCTATATCCTCTTCCATCAAATGGGAAACAAAGCCATCGTTCGTGTGCATGGCAGACTACTGTCTCACGAATCGATGCAATTCGTTCTCATCGTTGCCTCTCACGGCTGGTTATAATGATAGATTTAATATATATATATATATATATATATATATTCATTACATAATTATAATTTTATAAAATTAATATATCAACTATTTTCTTACAATTTCATTTATTGAAAATTAATAACGGCATTCATGTGTATGTGTGCGCTACCACCTTCACGAAGCGATGTGATTCGTTTTTCATCACCACATCACATGGATGATATGTATAATTATATTTAAGGAAAATAATATACTATTTATGATATAACTATAATTCTTATAAGATAAAATAATACTTACCTACTTTCTATCATGATTGTTGGAAAATGAAAATGTTACTCAAGCGTGTATACAGTATATCGTTTCCATATTTGTAATGCGGATCATTTTTCATAACAATCTTTCATGGTTAATTTTAAAGTTATAATTGATATGTAAAAATTATAATTATGAAATTATTACTATTCTATATATTATGTAATAATGACCTTGTTGACCATAGTCAACCTACCAAAGTTATTTTTTGCGTCTATGAGCCGAATATCATCAAAACATCTGATGTGAACTTAATTGATTAATTAAATATATATAACATGGTAATAAGTGAAATAAAATGAATAATAAACTTGAAAATGGGTTTTAATCAATTAAATAATTAATATAAGTTTGTTATTCAATAAGATAAGGAACACACGTGATGAGTTGGGCTCAAGGTAAGAGACACTTTACTTTAAAAACCTCATTTTAAATATTTTAAAGATTTATTTTCTAAATATTTCTCTTCCATGTCCATATTATTAAAATTATTTTATAGATGTATTTATATAAACATAAATTAATTATAAATTAAATTGTACATTTCTTTTTACTTTCTTTTAAAGGTTTTTAGAAGGAATCTTTTTACATGTTTTATACGAAATATTTTGATAAAAAGACAAAAAGAATGTTCTATTTTAAAATATACGGCATCAAAAGTTTTTCCCATTACCACAACCATTATTTTATTTTTGGATTACTTTATAATAATTCATGATTTATTAAAATAAAAAACCTTCTTCTCTTTATTTTTGGAATTTTATTTTTAAAAATTGGGGTTTAAAGGTAAGAGATATATTAATATCTGAAAAAAATTTCTTATAGGTGCAAAGAATGTTCTTATGATGCAATATTTCTAGTATTATAATTATTTTATGGTTCTTGGGAATTATCTATGATTATGGTTTTTTCTATTATAAACTAAGTATGGGTTATCCCATTATAGATCGCTAATTCTTTGGGTAAAGGGATAGAGTTAACCGATTAGGTTTCTCCTAAGAGACAATTGGAATTTACCATGAATGTTATTCTATTTGTAACCATAAAGGTTATTCTATTTATAACTGTGAAGCTTATTCCATTTGTAAGAGTGATTTTAAGATTGATATTAAAATTATGTATCAAGTTACCCATGTGATTTATCTATTCTTCGTATGATTTTTTATAGAAATCCTATGATTTCAAAAAGGTAGTATCAAGTTTATTTTTAAAGGAAAGTATATGATACTTCTTAAGGGTGAAAATTATAACTTTATAAAAAAGTTATTTATGATTATTTAATGATTTTAAAGAAACATTTATGAGTTTCTTTTTCCTTTATAATTTATTATGAAATGTTTTATAAAAAACTTTGGGTAGAGGAGTTGGTTTTTTGAGTAAGAAAATTTTTATTTTGAGCCTAAAGTTTATTTTGTTAAAAGCATATTTGTATAAGTATGCATGGAATAATGGATTTTTTTATTTATTTTTTATTTATATTACTGAGTTTTTTTGTGACCATACCACATTTTAAAATGTTTTTCATAGGGTTTTAAGTATGAGTAGGGACAAGGATGATTATTAAGATGTATCATGAAAAGAAAACTTGTTATATCAAAAATGTTTTGTTTTGTGGAAAAAATATATACTAAGTGGAAGTGTCCACTTTGTGATGTAATATTTATTTATGTAAGTTTTATGGCTAAATTCTATTAAACTCTAAATCGTAAAGATCCTCAAATGTAATATAATTAATTCTTGACTTAAAACTCAAGATTATGTAGTGTTTAAGGTCTGGTCCTTACAATACTAATCTTAATGATCAATGTATAATGACTATATTATAAATGGTTATGTTGTTTAATGGTATTTTAATCCCATTATACAATTATGGATATATTTTATAACGGTCCAAAATAACAGATGAAATATAGTGCATGTGTTTTTTGTAACTAGATTACTTAATAAGGCATTTATTCATTCAGAAGAAAACTTCATTTATAAAAGTTCGGATCATTACACAAGAACCTTTTGAACTTTGTTAAAAAAACATAACCCCTCTTTCATCCAATTACCAAGTTGTTTAATCGCATTCGACATTACATTCCATGTACATAAAGTATGACATGAATCTAGGAGAACCTTAGATATATCCTTTTCCATTGTTGTATCTCGATCTGTAAAAATTGTTATAGGATTTATCTACCATACACCTCAAGTAATTAGTGAAATAACCAAGAAAAAGATTCTAAAGTCTCAACATATAATAATGGTGCACCAAATATGATAATTTTTAGATAATTATTATGCCCTATAAAAACTCCCAAAGGTCTTAATTCTCTATTAGTGCTAAACATTGTGTCAAAAAACCCAATATCTAAAAGGTACATAATCATTATCATTCTCAGATCAACCCAAGGATATTTTGGTTATTTTCTCCTCACTTTCAAGTTGTACATCATAAAAAATGAGTTTTACCTACTTTGTTTTTTGAAGTGATATAATATAACCCCTACTAAAGGACCTCAAAACACCCTAAGAGGGGTGGGGTGAATTAGGGTGTCAACTTTTTCTTCTAAAATGATGTATCTTGTTCCCATGTTGGCAGGAACCTCTTAAACTTGTCTGATGGGAACCTTTAGAAAACAAATAATCACATGCAAAGAGGCAACACAACAATTTTACTTGGTTTGCCACTAAGGGCTAGTCCAAGGATCATACACTGACAGTGTGTCAGTCATACCTAAATCCACTAATACTAACTATTTTTAGAATACAAAATTTCAAACATAGTCAATTTGTGCCAGAAAAACTATCTTTACAATATTTTAAGGATAGCACGCTACGTCCCTTGGATTACTTTCATCGACTCCCCCTAGCTCACTACCTTAGGTGAAGTCTTACTAGGTTTATCGACTTGAAGGTCACTTAAATATATTGGCATTAAAGTATTTATCTATAACTAACATAAGACTCTTCATACACCATAGATCTGAGTTGATGCACTCTAAAAGCACTATTCACTTAAACCTAACGTTCAGAACTGCTGTTTGTGGAGCTCCTTCGTGGAGATCACAACCTTCACAGAGAAAACTATCTTCACGAAGCTCATTGATTCATCATGTAATTCCTATTCATTATGAAGAACTCGTTACTCAGAAGCATTGGCATCAGTCAAGAATTAACTAGTCTTTTTGTGATGCTCAAGATATCATAGAAAGTCATATTCCTGGAGCTCCCTGCCTTCATGAAATCAAAGAGATTTCATATTTTCTCTGATTATTTTTGTATGAAATGAAGTGTGGGTAGCCTCATATATATATAAGATTGGTCTTTAAAGATTATCCACTGCCTCTTAGTGTATTTTTTATATCTTTCAAAAACATCTTCATGGAGCTCTTCCATTCATGAATCTCCATTGAGATTTTTCATTGTCGCAAATATCTTCATCAAAACATCACGCACTCATGATACTACACTCTTCATAATCACAGAGAACACCATCAACTCATTGGGCATTTCATCAATCTCCCCTTTGTAACACCTTATCTTCAAAAAATCCATGACTTTACCATTTTTATGAAGAGTTTATTTCAGAAAACAACCTTTCATGATACTAGCCTCTTCCTCTAGATTTTGATCCCAAAAATTTGGAAAACACTGAGAAATGATTCAACCTTCAAAATTGTTGTCAGATTGTACTATAAAAACACTTTCCTTGCAATTCCCTAATCAACCTGATGTGTATTGACAACAAACAAAAACCAAACTGTATTTCCAGCAAAGAACAACCTTGGTTCCAACACCTACATCTCCAAAAAGTAAATATCATTAATGTTTAGTCCTTAAAAAATTATGTTGGCCAAAAATTGTATAGACAATATATCCACCTCCACCAAATCGTGTCAACATCAATGAAAATAAATCACTAAGCTTAATTCTAGATGAAATATTTATTTCTATCTTTAATGCCAGTGTTTGTGTTATTTTTCACTATGACCTCACCATATGGCTTGGCTCAAGTGTATAAAATGAGTGGTTATGCTATTTAACGGATGTGTTACATTCATAGTGATGGTATGACATTATATACACCTTCATTCGTGTTATAAATCCATTGAGTTCCTCCTCAAAATGATGTTTTACATTGGCATCCCATTTATCTTCTTTTTGGAACCCTTGCTTTCTACATGCAAACAAAAAATGATGTGATAAAACTTTTATAATTCTTAATTTTAATGTATAAATTCAATGTGTTATTGGAAATTATCAATTGATCAACATCCACAAAATACAAGTGAAAGTCTTTAAAGCACAGAGAAAAATGCCAGAAAATAAGATATTTTTTTGTACACCACTAACTGGGATTCTTTTCTAGAGGGGTTTTCATTTCTTTATACACACACACACACAAGTTAGGTGTATTTACAAAGAAATTAAAACCATGTGGGACCCTTAATGAGGTCAAACTGTATTGATCCATAAAAATGAAAACATAAATGAGGGAGAATAATGAGGGGGGTAATGGTGGAATTAATCCTCATTATTGAAATTAGTCAATAATCACCCCCTAATTTCTGTCACATTCACCAGATCTCAACAACATCAATATTTTTGTACAAGTCCAAAAACATGGTGCACCCAAGTGATTGTGAGAAATCCCATGAATTGTTCCTCCCCGAATCCTTCTCATTGATTTCCATCGGCTTCTCTAGAATGAATGTGGCATACAGACGAGTGGGATTGGCGACTAAGGTATCAGTGGGTATGGCCATGGAGGACGTCGACATACTGATGGGCCTCTGAGGGAATGCATTTTGTCGCCTATGCTTAGGGATGAATGTGGGATTTTTATATTGAAATCTTTACTCAAAATATTATTCTCCTTCTCCCTTGCTTCTTTATATGATGATTTCATCAACTTCTCCTCAATAATTGTCTTGTGATAGTATAGGTTTTGTTCTACTTTATCAAATAAGGTTGGCTCATCGGTCATAGTGAAGTGTAACTCACTAGAGAAGAGCTCACATAGTGAAAACCCATGTGGCGTTATCGTACTGATAATATTATTGATGGTGTGAAACTGAAGTGTGGCATCATCATGATCAATGTCTAGTGTTTCCTCCATATTGGATGGTGGTGAGGTGAACTCCACTACGGTTGATGGTGAGAACATCACCTTAACCACATCTAGAGTTGTATCATCTACGGAGTGTGCACTAGTGGGTGTGGGTGATGATCTCTAGTCTCTGATAGTGTTTCCAATCACCACTATACCTGGTATATATATCATAGTGTGCTCGATGGTGAATGACTCATCACTACTCAATATACCTCTTTCATCATGAGAACTCGGTCCCACTACTCTGCATCATCGAATGTGACGTCCCATGTTGAATTCACATGCTTGCTGATGGGATCATACACACAATATTCCTTGGATCTAGACTCATACCTAATAAAGATCATTGTCGTACTTCAGTTATATATCTTCTTTGTTGGACCCATGGTTGTTCTATGCAGGAATTGTAGTTTGGTTTGTGTTTGTTGTCAATCCTCAGTGGAAGTTCTGAATGTGTTCCGGCAAAGTGATCATACAGTTCAAGCAGACAACAGTATTGAAGGTGGCGCTGTTTCCCAGTGTTTGCCAAATTTTTGGGCCTCAAAATCGGAAAATGAAGACATGGATTGTCTGCAAAAGGAGGTTCGCACAAAAAGGAAGTGGTGCGCGAAATATAAGAGGCGTGCGCGAAATACTTAAGTTAGGCGCGAAAAACAGCGGGATGCGCGAAATAGGGGATCAAGGTTTTTCGTGCAAATAGTGTTTCGAAATCAGATTGGTGAAAAATGGCAAAGACATGGATTGCGCGAAATATCTGGAGAGGTGCGCGGAAAACGATACCTACGCGAAATATTATGCGCCAGATGAGAGGTTTTCCGCGCCGAAGGGGATTTTGCGCGCAGGGGTCTCAGTCGCCTATAAATATGAGGTGACCCCCTTCATTCGTGTGTGTGGAAGACTTAGAGAAGATCCGAGGTCTGATGTGCGAAAAAGGATAGCGTAAAGGGACTTGCGCGATATATTCAGAGTTGCGCGAAAAGGGGATTTTTGCGCGAAATATTTTTCCGCGCGAAAAGTAAATTTTGCGCGCAATAGGAAGGTTTTGCGCGCAAAGGGTTGGTGTTGCGCGCAATTGTTAGTAAGGTTTGTCTGCACGTTCTGGTTATCCGGTTCAGTGGTTCTGTGTGTTCTAGTGCATCTATTTTGGACTTCGATGCAAGCAGAGTCTCATGCTGAGTAGAGGCAAAGACTTCAATGCAAATCTATTGAAGAGACCCTCACGTCTATAAACTGAGTGGGACTTCACCAACGGCAGTGAGCCAGGGGGAGTCAACGGGAGTGACCCGAGGGAAGTAGTGAGCTATCCCTGAACCTTTGTAAAGGCAGTAATCCTGGGACAGAGCAACTGTACCCGAACTTTTGTAATCTACAGCTAGTGAATTATAGTGGATTTTGGTACGACCGACAACCTGTCGGCGTATGCTCCTTGGACGTAGCCCTTAGTGGTGAACCAAGTAAAAATGGTTGTGTCTTCTCTGTGCTTGTGAATGTTTTCATTCTGATCATAATCTTCATACAGGTTCAACAAGTTCCTACCAACGTGGGAACAAGATCCATCACATTAAAAGAAAAAGTGGTCACCCTGATTCACCCCTCCCCTCTCAGGGTGTCCCGGGGTCCTTCATTCTTTAGGTGAGCCTTCACAATATTGATATGTGTTGTGCTACAAAAATTATAGAGAAAGTGAAATGTTGGTTTATTTCCAGGCTAGGCCTTGTATGGTTTCATCTCGTCAAGGCTTCGTGTCAGTGCTCGGTTGAGGATGAAGACAATAGTGGAGATGATGTCATCTCAAAACATCCTAGGAAGGCCATTTTCCTTCAGCATGCTTCGAGCCATGGAAACAACTATCTAGTTGTGTTTTTCAATGTCCTCATTCTATTGTGGTGAATAGGGAGTCATGAGTTGTCATTGTATGCCACACTCAACATAGTATTCACCGAATTCCACTAAAGTGAACTCACCACCGCAGTCAGTATGGAGAACCTTTAGCTTTCTCCCTATCTCCACCTCCACCATAGCCTGAGTTCATTTTATTTCCATTCTAGCATGGTCCTTTCTTGAAATTAGATTGAACCACATGTTGCATCTCATGTCATCCAAAATAAACAGAAATTATCAATTCATGCTTGGCATTGTCGGCATGATCGAACCGCAAAGATTAGAGTGGAAAAGGTTGAGGACTTGGTTTACATGATGATTCTATTTCTCAGGGAAATAAACTTGTTAGTGCTTCACAGAGAGGAAAATTTCATAAACTTGACCCACCTAATCAATCTGATAAATCCCTCACACCATATCACATTGAGTGAGCTTACACGGAGCCTAGAAATTTAGGTGGTCATACCTCGCATGCCAACATCATTCCTCCTCTGAGCCCCTTACAGACAAGAATACCGATTATGAAATATTGAGTATGATCTTGTAAAACCAATCAAGGAAGTGTTACACCCTGGACAATAGGCACTACTACTGGTTGTAGATCTTTAGAATGCCTCCATTGATTAGTATCTGACAACCATTATCGCCAAGTTGTCTGATGCTGATGATGTTGGTGGTGAGTCTCAGGATGAAGTACACCCTCGTGAGGATATGGTTCTCACCATTATTGGTATCAAAGGTGAGGTTATGGACCAAGAAATTTTTTGACTAACAACCTGTCCAAATGGAGGAGAAATTCGAGATTGAAAAATTCAATGGAAAATTATGATACTCTGAAAAAGTTGTACAAGGAAAAGTCTCTCCACAGTAAAATTTTCTTGAAGAGAAAATTATACACTCTTTGAATGGTGGAGTCATAATCATTAACTGACCACATCAACACCCTCAATACCCTATTTCCTCAAGTTATATCATTGGTATATAAAATTGTGGATACTGAACATACAGAGATTTTGCTCTAGATTTTTCTAGATTCATATGATTAACTTATCATCAAACTCACTAATAATATTCTAATGGATATGTTTCTATTAAATTATTTTGTGATTTCGGTTCTTGACGAAGAAAGTTAGAACAATAATAAGGAATACATATAGACAACTTCACACTCTATCAATGGAAATAAGAAGAATAATAGAGCATGGTTCCAGTGGAATCCAGAATCCTAAAAGGTCTAAATCAAAGAGCAAGAAGAAAACATTATATGTTACAATTGTGGTAAGAGGGGACATGTCAGTGAAGAATGTTATAATAAGAAGGGTGGTGAGAAAAACTCTTAAGGAAATGTGGTGAGTACATTTTAAAATGGGGATGTGCTAGTTAGTGAAGTGGCGACGACTACTGAAGGCAGAAAATATCTCGACGACGCATGGATTATTGACTCAGGAGCAACATGGAACATGATATCTCAACAAGAATGGTTTGATCAATATGAAACAATCCTAGAAGGACATGTGTGCATGGGGAACAATAATACCTTGAATATAGTTATAGTTGGCACCATCAAACTGAAGATGCATGATAACATAGTTTGAACCATTCAAGGAGTACACCATGTTTAGGGCCTCAAGAAGAACATTTTGTCCTTGGAAAAATTTGATGATATCGGATCCAAGACATGCACTAAGAAAGGGACGGTGAGGATTTTTAAGGGTGTGTTTGTGGTGATGAAGGCATAGAATATCTTAAATAACATGTACATGCTTATGGGTGAAATTTACAAGGAATTGGATATATTTGTTGAATCAACTGCCCCAATGGAATCATTGATGACATTATAGCATCAAAAGCTTGGTCATATGTCTGAACAAGGCCTGGAGATTTTTTATGACTGTAATTTTCTATTTGGGATCATGAAGTTATCCTTACCATTTTTTAATCATTGTGTTTTGATTAAGAAACATAGGTTGAAGTTTGGAACATCGATGATGGGCAAGGAGATCTTGGAGTTGATCCATTCCGATGTTTGGAAAGCACTGGTTGTATCCCTAGGAGGAGAAAGGTACTTCATATCTTTCATTGATGATTATTCTAGGAGATGTTGGGTGTACCCAATCAAGAGGAAGGCAGATGTTTTTGAAGCCTTAAAAACATTCAAATCGTGGAAGGAGCTTGAATATAAAAATAAGATCAAGTGTTTGAGGACTGAAAATGGTGGATAATATACAAGTGATGAGTTTGATTATTTTTTTAAACAAGAAGGCATCAAGTGACAGTTCACAGTTTCATAAACTCCTCGGTGGAATGGAGTGTCAGAGTGGATGAATAGAACCATGTTAGACAAAACAAGGGAAATGCCAAATATTGTGGGAGTTACCAAGACATTCTGGGAAGAAGTAGTAAATATCGCCTACTATGTGATCAATCGATCCCCTTCAGTGGTAATTGATCTGAAGATAATGATGGAGATGTGGAATGGTAAAACCACTAACTATTCTTAATTTTATATTTTTGGAAGTCTTGTATATGCACTGTTTAATGACCAGGAAAGATCAAAGTTGGACTCGAGATCTAAGGAATGTATCTTCTTGGGATACACTAATGGTGTGAAGAGGTATCATTTGTGGGATCCCACTTCCCACAAACTAATCATCAGTAGATATTTCATTTTTTCAAAAGTCAAGGTGCAAATAATGATTGATAAAGACAGGGAGAAAGAGAGTACTAAAACTACAACAGTCATGGAGAAGGAAGAAACAAAGAACCCGTTTCCTTTGAGGCATTACCAGAGCACGATGATCAAGTATCGGATGATCCTGGACTAAAATTATCAAATCAAGAGAAAAGAGCGCTAATATGGCACCCAAATTATGTCACTGAGAACAATGTTTCATATTTCTTATTGATATAGGATGGATATCCATCTTCTTTTATAGAGGTGACCCAGAGTCTAGATGTATCCTCATGGATGACAGTGATGCAGGAGAAACTTGAAGCCCTGCACAAGAATAAGATTTAGGATCTTGTTCTATTACCTCACGGAAGAGAGGCCATTGGGAACAAATGGTTCTACAAGATTAAGCGGGATGAAACAGACTAGGTGGAAAGATATCGTGTGATACTGGTAGTCAAAGGATATGTTCATAAGGAAGGTATCGATTTTAATGAAATATTTTCTCATGTTGTTAGACTTGTGACTATTTGGGTAGTTATGGAAATGTGTGCTACATACACTCTATATCTAGAGTAGCTAAATGTGAAAACAAGTTTTCTCCATGGTGATCTTGATGGAGAAATCTATATGCTCTAACAAGAATGTTTTTCCAAAAAAGGTAAAGAGAACTTAGTTTGTAGGTTGAAAAAATCTATGTATGGTCTCAAATAGGTGTCGAGGTGTTGGTACAAGATATTTTATTCCTATATCATGATTCTTGGATTCAAAAGACTTAATTTCGATCCTTGTGCATATTTCAAGGGTTTGGATGGTAATGATTTTATCATTATACTGTTGTATGTGGATGAAATGTTGGTTGTAGGCCCCAAAAATGATCAAATCTAGGAGACAAAGACACAGTTGTCTAGGTATTTTGATATGAAGGACTTGGGACCCACAAACAAAATTCTTGGGATGCAGATTTACCAATACATGAATAATGGAAATATTTTGCTATTAGATAAGAATTATTTGAGGAATGTCTTGAAACGCTTTAACATACAATATTGTGTGCCAATTTCTACCCCTCTTCCCATTAATTTCAAGTTATCCTCCATGATGAGTCTTAATAATAAAGAAGAAAGGATGGAAATGTCTTGAGTGTCGTATGCATCGACAGTGGGGAGTCTAATGTTCATTATGGTTTGTACTAGACCGGACATTGCACATGCAGTGGGAGCAGTTAGTTGGTACATGGTGAATCCAGGATGGGAGCATTGAATCATGGTAAAGAGGATCTTGAGATACATCAAGGAAACCTTAGATGTTGCATTATGTTACAGAGGATCATATTTTACTATTAGAGGCTAGGTTGATTCAAATTTTGCAGGTGATTTTGATCGGAGGAAATCCACTATTGGTTATGTATTTACTCTTACAGGGGGAGTTGTGAGCTGGATTTCCAAGTTACAATCTTTTCTTGCCTTATCCATAACTAAGGCAG
Source organism: Viscum album (assembly GCA_963277665.1). Classification (NCBI taxonomy): domain Eukaryota; kingdom Viridiplantae; phylum Streptophyta; class Magnoliopsida; order Santalales; family Viscaceae; genus Viscum; species Viscum album. Next base: position 697,689,596 of record OY728132.1, read on the forward strand.
AGTATATGGCAGCTACGCAGACTTTCAAAGAGGTGATTTGGATGAAAAGGTTGTTAGAGGATCTCAGACACAAACAAGAGCATATTTCAGTGTTTTGTGACAGTCATAACGTCTTGCACATTACAAGGAATCCATATTTTCATTTCATGATAAATCACATTGGCATACAATATCATTTTGTTTGAGATGTGGTGGAGGAAGGAAGTGTGGATATGGATAAAATAAACACTAAAGAAAATCTGACAGATTTCCAAACGAAAGTGATTGGTTCTAATAATTCCAGATGATATAGATCCTCGAGCGGTCTTGTAGAGACATGAGCAGCATGTTTGGAAGATAAAAAAGATGTGTTTAGATATGATTGACACTTAATCAAATCTCCAAGTGGGAGATATGTTGGAATAATTTCTGGAAAGAGAAAGTAATAATGATAATTGAGGGGAGCCCAAAGGAGGGTGAGGGAAGGCTATGAAAAGTGATCTCCTCCAACAGTTTTCATCATCGGATTCTCAAGCAACACATCACCATCTTTGAGTGCAGTATTTTGTGAGGTGTCTCTCCATATATTAAAGAGAGAATATTTTGAGTCTTTTCTCCTTGTAATTGAGAGAGAATTTGTACCCGCAATTTTACCGTAGTGAGATCTTTCTATTTTCCCATGGTTTTTTACCCCTTTCCATTTGGGAGTTTTTCCAAATTACATCTGATGTTCATTTTATTTCCTTATTTTTTTTCACTTTATTTTTATCTCGTAATTATCATTGTACCAAAGATCCAATTATTTCTGATCCTAACAGGTCTTACAAGCGAACATAATCGTCCTGCACCCCTTAATATTGACAACAGATCCGTCACCAAACTTGACGGTGTTGTGGATCCCATAGTCAAGTTATGAGAAGACAGTGCGGGAGTCGGTCATGTGGTTTGTGGCACCGATGTCGAGGCACCACAGGTCGCCATCGTGCGCCTCCTTCTAAGCCTACCGTGCAAAGACCTTCACCTCAACCAGCCGAGGTGGACTGCATTGCGATGGTGAGGAATTGATAGTGGTGGATCGTGGCAGTGGAGAATCAGACACCATGGTGTCTGCCCTTCCTATAAGAAGAGTGGGCTCATCGTCATCACTCTGTATTGGATGGGCCTCAGCCTGTTTCAGCATGCTGCGACAATATTTAGCCCAATGACCCATTTTTCTGCAATAGCAGCATTGGTCCCTTAAGACATCACAACCATTGTCGGAACCCCAGTCATCCCTTTCATTTCCGCTGTTGTCGTTGTTTGTCTTTCTTCGTGATTGTCGGCAGCGCCGGTTGCCGAACTTGGAGTTGTTGAAGGGTCTCTCCCCAATCTGTCGCTCCTTCATCCGTGCAACCCACTCCTCATCAGCAAGGAGCAGTTTCCCTCCGTTGTCGGCGGTGGGTTTCGACTCAAAACGACCCTTCGTCGCTTTGAGTCTCACTGTTACCTCATCTATAAAGAGTGTCAAGATGCCGAGAAGCGTCACAATTTAAAGGGTAATTTGGGAGAACATGGAGGGAACGACGCACATTTACTTCTCAACAACCTTATGTTGAGGCTCCGAATCACTGATGATTGTGAGCTGGTTGACCAACCCGATGAGTCACATCTCGAAGTCATCCACCGATTCGCCGTTGCGGAAAGTAGTGCCTTCATACTCCTTACGGAGCTTTTGGGCATTAGCATTGCACACTCAATCAATACCGATGCACATGGTTTTGACAGTCTCCCACGCTTCCTTAGCACTTTCCTTGATGACGAGTATGGAAATCATCTCCGACGGGACAATGCGTAGGATAGTGTACGATGTCATCCGATCTTCCTGGAGTTCATCATTAAAGACTAGTCGATATAGTTTGTCTTCGTGAGGATTGGATATGTCGTTGATCCCCCAACTTCCTTCACCACTCGATGTACCGCCAGAGGGCTGTTGTCGCCTTCAACGAGGGCTCTGAGACGTGTCGATGATGTCTAAGAGCGCCAGGGCGATGAGAGTTTGGAGTCCGACATCATGGATTAAGTCAACCTGACTTTGATACCAAATGTTGAAAATGTCCAACCGACCAACACTTATGAAATAAAAGTGAAAGTCTTGGGACAAAGGAAAATATTAGAACACAAGAGATGTTTTTGTGCATCACTAATTGTGATGATTTTTTGGAAGGGTTTTTATTGCTTTGTACACACATACAAAAGTTAGGTGTATTTACAATGAAATTAAAATTACGCGGGAGCCTTAATGTGCTCAAATCGTGCTCAGCCATAAAATGAAAACATAAATGAGAGATAATAGTAAAGGGAAAATAAAAATAACAATGGAATTAATACTCATTATTTAAATTAGTCAACATGGTAAATAAAAAATACGGTAGGTATATTTAATCAATAAAATGAGTTTAAATTTACTGTAAATTTAACCAAGGCGGGTCGGTGGGGTCTGGTGGACGCGGAAGAGGTATAAGCGTGGCGGTGATTCCATGGAAAATTGAAGGTCCTCGGATTGACGGAGAAAGCTACGCCACCGATCGGCGTCAACCGGTCCTCTTCTCCCCCGAACCTTCCCCGACGCAGATTCAAACCCTTCCCCGATCGTTATCGATCCGATCTCTCCAGGTGCGTCCCCGATCCACCAGCCATCTTCTCAATTGCTTTCCCTGCATCTGTCTGCTTCTTTCTCCGACCTTTACTCCCGAGAGGATGAATTCGAATTTCGGGAAATCCACTTCCTCCCAACGAGGTGGATCCGCGTCCCTCAGCAGCTTTGATTTCGATCTCGGGCTGTCCTCCAACCAGCCTCGTTCCCTAAATGATCAGAAACACCCCTCGTCGTCTTTCTCGTCCGCGCAAACCAGGCCCATAGCATCGGCGAAGACGCCATCTTGGCAGCCGAACAAGCCCTCGTGGACGCACCAGCCGGCGCCGCGTCCCGCCGCATCCGGTTTACCGAATGCGACCACTCCTATGGTGGGTGATATAATGGGGAAAAGCTGGTCTTCGGCTCCTCCATCCAGTCCGGCTCCCCGTGTCGGGATTGTGAGTAAAGACCCTAAACTGTTTGGAGATCTGTTGAATTCGGCTTTAGGTCAGGGTAAGAATAACAGCAATGTGCCCTTAAAGAATGCTCCGCGGGCATCCCCTCAAGCAACATCGAAGAATTCAAATTCCACGGGAAACTTGGCCGATTTATTGTCAAAAACAGGTAATCCGGTTAAAGGTAATATCAATTCGGGGTCTTCTGATTGGTTTGGGAGCTTTCGGGGGTCAACAAATGCCAACAATGTGAGTATAGGTGGTCGTTCCACTGCAGGTTTTGGTGGAAGTGGTGCAGAAAAGGACCCCTTTGGTTCTTTGGTTGATTTTGGATCAAAGGAAGCAGGTAGCCTTAACAATCCAACCAAAAGTCATAAGTTCAATACGGCTGACAATAAATTTGGAGATTTCCAAAATCCTTCCAACCCAACTGCGAATCGCACCAACCGTGCAGCTGATGATTTTAGTTTTATGGAGTCAAGCTCAACCCCCAACTTGAAAATTGATGATTTTGGGATCCCTGCCAAGGATTATGCTTCTCAGAGGCAGCCTCCACACGGGGATCCGCTTTCCATGTTTAACTCACCTCTGAACTCGGGTAAGGTGGCCCCATCAGCAGCTCAAGGAGCTGGGGATCGGCGATTCTCTGAAATTGATGATTGGGGATTGGATTTAGGGCTGGGGGGCGGTGGAGGAAGTGACTTGGATACAAACACTGAGCTTGATGAACTTCCTCCACCTCCTGGTGGTGTGTCAGCTACTGCTGCAATGAAGAAGGGCATGGATAGTCAGAAGCAAGGGCAGTATGCTGATTCAATCAAGTGGTTGTCTTGGGCTGTAATTTTGTTGGAGAAAGGTGGTGATGTCACTCCAATGGTGGAGGTCTTGTCTTGCAGGGCTTCATGTTATAAAGAAGTTGGTGAATATAAGAAGGCTGTTGCAGACTGCACAAAGGTAACAGCATCGACTATTTTTCTTTTGGAATCTTTAATTGGTAATTTAATACATGGCATGCATTGAATTGATGTGAATGGCTGCGTCATCACATGCTTACTTTTGGCTTGTAACTTACGAGCTAGTTTAATCCCATTGATTGTGCTATGAATAAATGTGGTCCTTGAAACTGAAATGTAGCAATTAATCAGTTAAATTTGTCTATATTCATGGACAATAGAAAGAGAGAGGGTGTGGGGTTTTGACCTTTTCCACGGATTAATTACAAGAGAATAATGTATCTCCACCGGATCAGATGGAACTGAACGACCTGAGTGGATCCGATTAGAACAGAACAAAACTGAACAGAATTGAACCGAACCATACTTACCCGAATTGACCAGACCTGAACTGATCCAAACCAATGCAAACTGAACCAAACCAGTCTTAACTGAAGATAAATGAATTGAACCAAACAGACCTGAAGAGTTCCGAACCCCACCAAATCGAATTTAATAGAGACCAACCTAACCCAAACCTTACTGAATTTAATCGAATTGAACAGAACCACACTGAATTTAATCTGCCCAAACTAAACCGAATCAAACTAAACGTAACAGAACAAGCCCAAATTGAACCAAATTGAGCCAAACTGTATAAAATTGGCCTCAACAAAACCGAATGGAACTGAATTGACCCTGCCAAACAGAACTGACCTGAACTGAACCAACTCAAATCCACCCGACCCGACCCAAACTGAACTGAATAGAATGAACTGAACCGTCTTAACACCACCTAACTCGAACCAAACCAAATCGAACCAAAGCAAAACGAACACCACCCAACTGAATTAAACTGAACTGACCGAAACCGAACAAACTCAAACTGTATCAAACAAACCAAATCTAAAGTGAAGCGAATCATACTGAACATACCTAAACCGATCCGAATCGAACCGGATTGAACTGAACCGATCAGATTTGAACCGAACCGAACCGAACCGAAAGAAATTGAACCAAACTGAACTGAACGGAACCTACTTAAATTGAATTGAATCAAACTGAATTAAATCTAACTTAACTGAAGGGAACCAAACCGTACCAAACCAAGCTAAACTGACCAGAACGGACCCGAACTGAACCAAACTGACTCAAAACCCGAGCTGATTTTCTTCTAGGTTTCTGCCACTCAACCCTCTAGAGTCACAAATCTCATTTTCCATTCAAGCCGGGTCAAACCTGCATGTTTTGGTGATTTTAGGATTGTGCAAGTTTTAGTGATTAGAGTCTAATGAATGCGTCCTATTGGGACCCAGTAAATTGCATATTGAAATAATCTGGTTTCTTGATTTGGTTCTATGGTGATTTTGGGGCTGTCTGGTGGCATGCAGGTGCTGGAACATGATGGGAAAAATGTAGTGGTGCTGGTGCAGCGTGCACTGTTGTACGAGAGCATGGAGAAGTACAAGCTTGGCGCAGAAGACCTGAGGGCCGTCATGAAACTCGATCCCGGAAACCGGGTTGCGAGGAGCACGATCCACCGCCTTACTAAAATGTCTGGATAGACAAGTTGTGATCACCATGTCGTGTCATCTATTCATCAGAACTGATGTTGATTTGCCTGCTGTGCTCTGGAATCTGCTGGTCTGAATGGCCACTCCGAGGAGGCCAGGAGGGGAGGGGAGGGGAGGCAGTCATTTCCTTTTGTATGCCCATCATTTTAGTTTTGTCATATGAATTATTTCATTAATCTTGAGATTTCTAGGGGGTTGTATTGTATTGTTGTGTCCTTGGGTGTTGTGGAGTGTAAATCAATTGGAATGGACAAAGACGAATTTAGACATTTATGTAAACCTACATCATATGTTTCTGATGAAATGAAATTGTGGTAACTTCCTTCGATCTTATACCTGTCTCTTCCATGCTGATAGAAATGCAAAAAGCTTTTGGTTTCTTAAATGCTGTTGCTCTAAATGGCTTCTGACCAAATAATTTGGAAGAATTTATAATAGGTTTGTTTCTTGAGGTCAGAGGTTCGACCTTCAAATGGTTTGCAAGAGGCATTCGAGACACATGAGGTCTGAGCTTGATTGAAGTTGGGGGAGGATTATGCTGGGAGAGCATCTCCAGGACGTGCTACTTCAATTTCTGGACAAAAAAGAAAAGGTTTAAATAATAATCTATTTAAAGTTCCCTATTACAAATTTTGAAGTATATTATGTTAGAAAAATAATAAGGTAGAAATTCACTAAATGTATTCTGGTGTGATAATAACAAAAAACAAAATATACATATGTTTAATTTGAAGAAAAATCAATAAAAAATTATTACATTACATATGTTCTCGTTAATAATAACAAAAAATCATAAAATATGTGCATACGTATGCACACACGCGCACACAACATGACATGATATATGATTTGTCAACCGTCTTAATAGAAACACCTAATAAAAAAATGAAAAATTTAGGAAAACAAAAATTTAACATATGTTTTCTAATAAAAAACAAAAACACAAAAAAAGAAAGAATTCATTAGATATTCAATAGAAACTCATAACAACACATAATATATGTTATTTCCACCGTTCTATACGAAAAATCTTAAAAAAATGCAAAAACATATTCTATTATAAAATATTAATATAAAAATATGACAACACATATCTTTGTTGTTGCATTTTTTCTAAATGATTTCAATGGAAATATGGTTAGCAAAAATCATAAAAAACACACGATAGATGTTCTATTAAGAAAAATAACCTAAATAACATAAAACACACATTCTCATAGTCATTTTATATGAATTTTATAATACAAAATAAAAGGGCAAGATGTTTTGTTACAAAAAAACTAACATAAATAATAGCATAACACATGTGTTATCATTAATAACAATAAAAACAAGGATGAACACAAGTTATTTTACGAAAAAAATTCCAAATAAACACATGCTGAAAAAATGCAAAAACAAAAGAATAAATATAATAAAAATTAAAACATAAAAAATAACTATAAAATTAAAACTCAACCACAATTAGAACGAGGAAAGAAAAAAAAGGATAGAAAAAAATCTACACTGAAAAAATAATTAAACATCGGTAAATACAAACAAATGGATTAAATGATAATTGTTTTGATTTTTAATTGAATATATATTTCAAAAAATGCATCAACAAAAAAAATCAAAACACAATTTTTTAATTTCATTTGATATATGAATAATTTCGTACAAACATATTATTTGTAAAACATAAATGCGAAGTAAATATAACAATTCAATAACATTATAAGTAAAATGTATCAATATATTGTTGAGAATCCCACACGTACTTCACATACCAGAAGTTCACCACCGGAAGATCATAGTGGCAAAAACAGATCATCGGAAATAATCCTTGCAAGTTTAATGTATCAAAACTAGGAAGAAAAGCCTTCACTGTAATCACTGCATTGAACCACACTTACTCAAACTTGTTTTACTCCAACTCACACAAACAGTCAACTGCAATTATGAAAGGAAATAAAAGAGAGAAAAGAAACACGATAAAATTTTACATGGTTCGGACTTACATCCTACGTCCATAGGGAGAAACAACACTTTTCATTATATAGGAAGTACAAAATGTTACATTCTCTTGTGACTAGGTAGCTAGGTACATCACTAGTACAAGGGAATTTGCAACACCTCAACAAAGTGGTCCCACCCCTTAAATATAGAGGGTATCACCCGATCATCTAGTAGCACCGACTTCTTATATTTTGTGGGAGTCCATCCGTCGCACTGTGTTACTGCTAATCCCCTGTAGATTTCCTCGGTTTGACTGCCAATCACCAGTAAGACAACAATGTTCCCCAAGCCACACTCATTTCCCACAAATCTCATGCCGCAAAGTGATCCAAACACAAACATTGCCTCCTTCCAGGAATTGCAACACCTACCAAACTTTCAGTGATCTGACCACCAGGTGAGCATCCATCGGAAAAAACACACATTCTGACAACCTCACAACTATCCTATCAATGACTGATGCTACTACTCTCTCAAGGTTGAAGGGTTCTCTAGTGTTTCTCCTTTCGGTGAACCTACTCAATCACTTGAAGAGACTTCACAAATCCCAACAATCTCCCACTTAAAGATTGCTTCAAGGAATCCCCGACAACCTCCAACACTTTGGCAAAAGACAACCTCTGTACTTCAGGTGCATGTAACACTTTTCCATTTTCCTTCCATTCAACCAAGTTCGGCTAAGGCACAATGATGTCTCAAACTCTCTTGGACTAATGCCTTTTTGAACATATCTTTCGGGTTCTATCTTCCAACCATCTTCTGCAACACCAACACACCATCTTCTTGAAAATTTCAGATGTAATGGTACTTAAGGTCGATGTACTTCGCCCTCACATGAAATACTTGATTTTTGGCCAAGTGTATTGCACTATAACTGTCACAGTAGAGCAATGCACTTTCTTAACTGTTTTTGAGCTCCTCAATCAGATGTTTCAACCACACCATCTCCTTTATTGCTTTCGTTGTTTCCAAATATTCTTCTTCCATTGTGAAGAGAATGATCACCAGTTGCAATCCTGACATCCATCGGACTGCGGTTCCGCCGAAGGTACAGACAAAACCAGTTTTGTTTTTCCATGAATCTAATTCTCCCCCAAATCTTGCATCAACATACCCAACCAACATATCACCCTCTCCGAAGTAAAGGGAAAGATGTTCCGTCACTTTAATATATCTCAAGATCTACCTTATAAATTCCCAATATTCTTTCCTCAGATTTGACATGAATCGACTGACAACTCCCACTACATGAACTATATTTGGTCAAGTTCACACCATGACATACATGAGACTTTTTACCGTCGATGCATATGGTATTCTCACCACATGCTTAACCTCTTCTTTCATTTGTGGTTATTATTCTTTAGATAGTTTAAAATGTCTGGCAAGAGGAGTTGAAACAACTTTTCATCCAATCATTGCAAAATTTTCAATGATCTTTCAAACATACTCTTTCTGAGATAAAATCGAATTTCTAGTCTTCTTATCTTGTTCAATCATCATGCCTAAGATCTTATTCGCTTCACTGAAATCTTTCATTTCAAACTTCCTTAACAATAATTTCATCATCTTCTAAATCTGTTGGATTGATGATCCCACTAGAAGCATGTCATCTACATACAACAATAGAATAATGAAGTTCCCATCACTGCACTCCTTCCAGTACCAACAATGATTTGAGTTGCTTTGAATGAAACATTTCTCCTCCATGAAAGTGTTGACCTTCTGGTTACACTACCTTGGTGATTGTTTCAACCCATAGAGATTTTCTTGAGTTTACACACCATGCCCTGATTCTTTTGATCCAAAAAACCAAAAAGTCCCTTTATATATATTTCCTCCTCAAGATCCCCATCTAGAAAATTCATCTTCACGTACCTGTGTTCTAGATTTAATCCTCCAAAAGAAACCATGCCGAGCACCATTCAAATGGTAGTATGTATTACTACCAGAGAAAAAATTTCAATGCCTTTTTTTGATGGAACCCTTTGACCACTGACCTTACCTTATACCTCATACTTCTATCAACTCCATATTTTAACCATAAATCCCACTTGTTTTCAAGTGCTATCTTTTTGGGCGGTAGTTCCAATAACTCTCATGTGTTGTTTATGCGCACCAAATCCAACCCATCCTTCTTATCTAACTTCCACTTATCAAAATCACCAAGGGTAGTCACTTCTTTCAATATCTTTGGTTCTCCACCATCCATTAAAAGTTAAAAGTTTAAGTCAACTCAATACTTCTGTACCGGCTATTTGACCCTTGTAGAACTCCATAATTCAGCATGCAGTTATGATATTTTTGAAATTGAAACTTTTGGAAATTCCTCCTCTGTAACTATGGACCAAGCCTTACTAGTCCTCAAGATTTTAGGTATAACTTCCATTGATCTTATCCTTTAACCTTCTATGATTCCCTATAAACTTTCCTTCATAAGTTGTGAATTTCTGGTAGGCTCAGAGCCATATGAACTCTCAAGAATTTTTGAAATTTCGAGGCCTCCATTTAGATCAACTTGAATTGAAGTTGACACTTTAACTTCAACTTCCTTTCCATTCATGTTCTTTTCCTTCCAAAGGAATTTCACATTAAAGAGAACATTCTTACTTTTGATGACTTGTTTATTCACATCATCCCAAAGTTGAAATCCAAGAGTTTCAGCTCCATAGGCTACAAAGAAACATGCACAATATTTCACTTCTAGCTTATCTCTGTCTTTGGAATCAATATGTATGTAGGCTAAACTTTTGAAGACCTTAAGGTGAGATAAATATAGTGTTTTCCCTATCCATAGAGCTTCCAAAAATTTATACCCCATTGGAACTAAGGGGCTCGATTGATTCAATATGTTTCAGTATTAACTATTTCTGCTCAAAATACCTCGGTCATTGCTGAATGAAACTTCATACTCCATTTCTTTTCCATCAATTTATGGTTCATCCATTCATCTACGCCATTTTTATCAGGCATTACAGGTATAGTTTTCTCATGTGTAATGCCTTCCATTGCACAAATACTCTAAACATTTCTAATTTATGTTTCAGGAAGTATAAAAATACTTTCCTAGTGGAGTTGTCAATAAAAGTCACAAAATATTGTGAACCTCCATGATATTTAACTAGGAAGGTCCCCAGACATCTATATGCACCAACTCCAACTTCCAACATTTCGATGTTCTTCCACCCAAGTTAAAACCCATCTTATGTTGTTTACCAAGTATAAAACTCTCACAACTTTTGAAGTATGAACGATCCATCTTCATCATGTCTCTTTCTGCTTAAAATTTTATACCTTTCCCAATGAGGTGCCCAACTTGGAAATTCCATAAATATGAACTTTTGATTTTTGAAGTTCCAATGAGTGTAGCTCCCACTTCCCTTCCAGTCATGTACAATGTACCATCCTTGACACCTCTTTCTATGACCAAGGAACCTCAAGTGATTTTACACACTCCAACAAAATTCATTCCTTATCTAGCATTATCTAACTGTCTTACTGAAGTTAGATTCCTCTAAAGACATGGAATATATTTGTCTCTTTTCATCTCAGGGAAACTACCATTCTCCAGCCATATTTTCACATCTCCCTTCCCCACTATGTCAAGATCTTTATCATATGCTAGATTCACTCTTCCAAAACTTTTAGAACTGTAATTTGTTATACATCCTTTTTCACCAGTAGAGGGGAAAGATGCACCAGATTCTATAATACAAGATTATACTGGTGTATTTACACTTAAGAGTATGTTCACACTACTATATCTAGTTGTACCAATAGATACTAATCCTTTGGAAGTTGGTCTTCTAAAATTTTATTTTCTATCACGGTAATCCTTATTGAGATGAACTCTTTTTCCATAATGCCAACTGTTGTGCATGTGCATGTACTTTATTACATTTTGTTTGATTACATTAATTATAATTATCATTTGATTACAATTTCTCTCATGATGCACTTTAAGTTGTTTAATATAATCATGTTTATATCACATGTGTGTGTCAATGTTTAAATGTTTTAATCACATGTATTTTGAAAGTCTTAATTATATTTTATATTACATGTGTAAATTGTTTTAAATTTTTTGCATGATTTTATTTAGGTGTGTTAATTGTTTATCATGTTTTGGTGTTATTTCTTTATATATCATGTGTTAATTTATAATGCATTATAAGTTTTATTTTGTTTTATAAGTGTTATTGTTTTTTTTGTATTTCATATATATGTTTATTTGTGTGAATATATATATATATATCATTATATATATATATATATATATTATATATCTCTTATATATAAATATATATAAAAAATACATAATCTTTAACCAATTATCCATGGTAGTACTTCTGTTCGACATGATCTCCTTCATCTATATGCATGACTGCTTCCTCCATGAATGACACCTGCTAGCTAGATCTAGCTCCCACCATGCACGGTCTTCATGTTGCATGACATTAGTTCCACAGTTCTTCTCAGTGACATCATGGAAGCGTCGACTTGCTCACATATTCATGCATGTAAACTAGCTTCTCCTCCAATTTAGCGCATCCTATGTTTTCATAACATCTCATCTTTATAGTAGCTTTGACACATGCATGATAGTACCTCCAACACTGGTATCATAAGAAAAATAATGCCTCACCGCTTCCCTACCTTTGACCGTGTGATACAATGGTTGTTCCGTTCGATGGTAGCACTCATATCTCCCATGTTTTAGCAATATCAGGTTTTATCTGTTCACCAATAGCAAGCAAAGAGTCATAGAAGAATCATAATTCTACCTTCATGAAATGATAACACATCTTCCTCCATGCACGGTGCACATCCTTTGTTTGGAAGATATCAATTTTTCATGTTTTCCTTCATCTAGAAGTAGCACCGCATATCAACGACATCATGTAGCGGTATCTCACCAGTTTGGAGGTGGAAACCACTCTTCCAATGATTGTAGACACCGAAAATATCTCCATTTTAATAGTAGCGATAACAAACTCTTGCTACTTCCAAATATTTTTTTAATATCGACAATTTAAATATGCGGCCGTCAGTGTGAAACCGCCAGTTATGAAATTGTGTGACCTTCAACTAATGGCACCACATGTCATGTTCTATCTTTTTATGATACCATGTATTTAAATATATTTTTACGATGCTCCATTTTTTGTTATTTTTCAATATTTTAAATACCACATGCCTATGATAATCATTTTTATCATTTTATTTATTCTATAATTATTTTTTAATCATGTTTAGTATATGAGAAGTGTTTTAACATGGTTTAAATACTATTTTAATTTATTCTTCTTGTTTCATTGAAACATACAAAACATATTTTGAATAATTTGAAATTATTTATTAGTGATTATATTCTTTGTATTAATTGTTTTGAAATTATTTATTAATATTATTAAATATTTTAAAAGTTCTATTAAATAATTTAATGCAAGTTAAATATGTTTTTACATTTTATTCATTTATACATAAGATATTTTGAAGTTTTATTTAAAGTCAATTCGCATACGATATTTATGAAATTAATTGACCAAGTTTTATGAAGTTGGTTTGATTGGTTTATTTAATATATTTTAAATGTTTAAACTTATTCAAACATTGCATTTAAATTATTTTTAATTCCTTGATAATTTTGGAAACAATTTCATCTTCGTGAGATTTATGGTTCACTCTATTTTTATTAATTTGAATTATTCTAACAGTTTATTCAAGTGTGTAATAGAAATAGTTTTCTATTTATGCATGAAACAACAGAAAATTACATACAACTCAAAGCGATAAAAAGTGCTCATACTCTATAGACCTTCAAGTGATCCTATGATCAATTGTTTACATCATTTGTGACAAAATATCAAGGAACAAATATTCATCAACTTCACAAAAACCTTGGAGAGTTGATTTGTACCTTTACTGGAATGACCAAAGTACACTGTCTATATCATTCAAAATGTCCTGCATCAACTATTTCATTGGAAAAAAATATTTTTTCTTCTATCGAGTTTTATTATTTTTTCTATCTTTTATAGTTTGGGTAGAGGTATGCTCTTAGATATTTTCTCACACAGGTTATACTACCTATAAAAGGTATTCCTATGGTTATTATTACTTAACCAAAAAGTTTTACACTTAGGCTGGGGATGCTCCTTGTAGAAAAACATATGTTTTTGTCTAATCCCACAAAAGAATGTGTGTTGTTAGGTTTGAGGTTGCTCCTCATAAAGTCCTAGGATGGGATTCATCCCATGTAAAAGTTTTTATTTAGATTTCTCTCATGTAAAAGTGTCTATCTCTTTAATATTAGGTGCTATACTCCATTATTTGGGGTGTGAAGAGTGTACTAGGTCTATTTGACTGAACCATTATAAAATTCTCTGTATTCTCTATTGTTTTTTACTTTATCACTTAGTTTTAATAACTCTGATAATTTTAATAAAGGTTTATTTACCCCCTCTAGACTATCTACCATCACCTTATCCAACCTAACAATTGGCATCAAAGAAGAACCTTCATAAGGATTACTTAGATTTTTAATTCCTTTTCTCGATACCAACAATTGGTATTTAAGGGATACCCTTTAAAGAATCTTCAGTTATACTCTATTTTCTTTTTATTTATACCATCAATTGGTATTATAAAATTCCCTTAAAAGAACTATTTTAACTTTTTTATATTTTATTTTAGCTAGATTGTATCCTAGTCCTTAACAAGACTAATGAAAGATCTTTTTTAGTGATGACAAACCAGGAGATTGAATTTTTGAATCTGTTGAGACCACCTCATTTCAATGGAAGTGATTATGGATACTGGAAAGATTAAATGGAGGTATTTTTGAAAAATACAGGTGTTTAATATTGGACTATCATGGATAAAAATTATAAAATAACCAAGGATGATCTTGAATCTATAACTGGAAATGATGATGTAAAATATGTTTTAAATTACAAAGGAATGAATTATCTTTATTTATATCATAGTATAAGCGTGTATAGTCATATATATTCTTATAAAACCACTTCAAACATCTTAAGGACCTAAAAAGTCACTCATTAAGGAATTGAAAAAATGTATAGAACTAATACTAACATTCACAAGATTGAATTTCAAGATTTTGAAAATTTTTATCATGAAAGTTTAAATGAGATGTTCAAAAGATTCAAAAATATTGTCAATATCATGGTTAAACTTAGTGAAACTATAAATAATGAAATGATGATTGAAAGGATACTTATATCCTTAACAAATAAGTGGAATTCAAATAAATTAGATATTGAGGAAAGTATAGATTTTTCAGAATACTCTCCAGATGAACTGGTTGTATCTTTATTACAATGCTAGCTTGAATTGAAGTACAATGATCTTGAATCATTTGAAAAAAAATAAAAAGGGGTTCTTTTAAATATAAATATGTTTTTTATAACTCTTCTAGTGATTCCTCAGATTCATCTAGCTCAAATAAGGATAATTATTTAAGTCAAGTTGAAAAATGCATTCAAGGTATCATAAAAGAAAACCATATTACCAGAAAGGATGAAGGAAAAAACAAGATATACAATAAGAATTTAAAAAGAATAGGTATGAAAGGAAAATACACTATTATTTTTTATGAATATAAGAAACATGGGTATACCAAATATGAGTGTCCAAAGTTGAAATAAGAAGGGAAAAATAATTAGTACAAGAAGGAAATAAAACATGCTTATCATGCTGGTTGGAGTTGCACTGAAAAATCAAAACCCAATGAATAAAGAGGAAGTGATAAATAGAATGGTAACCTTACTTAGATAAAAATTAACCAAGGTAATATATCCCTTTGATTATATGTTAAATATTACTAGTTTTTGTTTAATAGACACATCAAATAAGGTTAACAATACTTCTAATTTTTATTTTGATTCTGAATCTTACTCTAGTCCTGCTTATGGTAAATATAAAGTTAAAGAGTTATGTGATTTATGTGATAAATTTCAAGTGGAAATTAAAAATCTTTCTAAAAAGTATGAAAATTTAACTATGGATCATAATAAGGTTTCGAAAGAAAAGAAAAATATTATTTTGGAAAATGAAATTTTGAAAAATTCTATTCTTAAGTTTGATAAATAAAAAAAGAAAATGATGATTATGGAGAATAATATTTCTTAGCTCAAAAAGAAAAATCACATTTTGAGAAATTTTTCTTCAACTATAAAAGATAAATTCTATGAGGATCTTGAAATTTTTCATAAGGATAATGTTAATTTAAAAAAGGAAATTGTATATTTGAAAGAAACCCTATCTACCTTTGTTCAAGGAAAGGATAATTATGATAAGATGACATATATGTTGAAACCAAATAGAGATAAGACTAGATTTTTTCATAATCATCTGATTCTTAAGATATACAAGAATTATTTTATTAATATCTCTATAGGGAATGTTTAAATAGTTACTTGTTTCAAATATCGATTGCAAGGATATTATGCTGATGAATGTTCTCTCAGGTTCCCTCAATATCTTAGTATCACCAGAGTTTCCATCTTTAAAAATTTAACTTCTCATTTACCTTACAATAAATGTTTTAAATATGATTGGATACTAAGAAATTATGTTACTAACCCAATTAGACCCAAAATAGCATGGGTACCAATAGGTGTTCATGTTTTATTTTTACAAGACACAGTCACATGTACTTAAATGTTTAATCAAGTGGCGGTTGCCATACAAATAAATTTCATTTCTTGGAGTAGGATATGTTCAATAGAAGATGTATTTAATATTTTTGTTTTATATGATCTAACAGTTTTATATAGGTGTATATATTTTTTTTGTAAATCATGAATTTAGGGGGAGTTCTTCTTATGTAAAATATTTTATTCTTTTTAGGGGGACCTTTACTAATTTTATTAAGTTTTAATCATGTGATTATTAATTTGATCTTGACATGTTCTTAGGGGGGGGGGGGGGTTGTTTTTATCTTAATCTCTTTATACTTAATGTTAATTTATTCATTAATATTTTTATCTACTTAGAGTGTAAAAGGAGGGTTAATGAGTTAGTTTATTTATTTCTAATTTTTTTTTACTTACAAAAGGGGGAGAATATTTGGTCTTACTTGTTAGGTTTTTCAATCAAACAAAAAGGGGGATATTGTTGTTCCTATGCATATACTTTGTTTTTTTGGTTTGATTACATTGATTATAATTTTTATCATGATGTTATTTAAGTTGTTTAATATAATCACGTTTATATCATATGTGTGTGTCAATGTTTAATTGTTTTAATCACATGTATTTTGAAAGTCTTAATTATATTTTATATTACATATGTTAATTGTTTTAATTTTATTTTGCATAATTTTATTTAGGTGTGTTAATTTTTTATCATGTTTTAGTGTTATTTCTTTATATCTCATGTGTTAATTTAAAATGTATTATATGTTTTATTTTGTTTTATAAGTGCTATTGTTTTTTTATTTCATATATATGTTTATTTGTTTGAATATATATATATCGTTATATATATATTATATCTATCTTATATATAAATCTATATAATTAGTACATCTTCTTCAATGAGTTCTCCATGGTAGTACCTCCGTCTAGTATGAGCTCCTTCATCTCCATGCATGAATGCTTCCTCTATGCATGGAACCGGCTTTCCAGCACTATCTCCCACCATGCATGCTCTTCATGCAATACGACATCAGTTGCATAGTTATCAGTGACGACATGACGACACAGGCTTGCTCACATCTTCATGCATGTGAACCAAATTCTCTTCTAATTAAGGGCATCTTCTATTTTTGTAGCATCTCACCTTAACAGTATCTTTGACACATGTGTGGCAGTACCTCCGACACCGGTATCATAAGAAAAAGAAAGCCTCACCACTCCCCTACCTTTGACCATGCAATGTAACGATAACAGGTTTTATCTACTCATTGGTAGAAAGCATCGAGTGGTAGCAGAAGCATGATTCCCTCTTTATGTAATAATAGCATATCTTCCTCCACACACAGTGCACATCCTCTTTTTGGAAGGAAACACCTTTCTTTGTTTTCCTTCATCTAGTGATAGCACCACATAAAAATGGTTGAATAAAGTGGTATCTTTCCTGTATGGTGGTAACAACCTCTCTTCTAATGGTAGAAGACCCCAGTAGTGGTACCTATATTTTAACGGTAGTGGTAGCAAACTATTTCTACCGCGAGGTAATTTTTTAATACCACCAATTTAAATATGATACTATTATTGTGCGACCACCAGTTATGAAATTGTGAGACCATCAAATAATAGCACCACATGCCAAGTTCCATTTTTTTATGATACCATGACTTTAAATATTTTTTTACAATGCTATGTTTTTTGTTATATTTTAATATTTTAAATATTGTATACTTACGATAATTGTTTTTATACAATTATTTTTTAACCATTATTAGTCTATGCGAAGTGTTTTAAAACATGGTTTAAATATTATTTTAATTTATTCTTATTGTTTCATTGAGACATACACTACATATTTTGAATAATTTGAAATTATTTATTAGTGCTTATATTCTTAGTATTAATTGTTTCTAAATTATTTATTAATATTGTTAAATTTTTTCAATTTTTTTAATGTATTAAAGGCATGATAAATATGTTTTTACATTTTATTCATTTATACAGAAAATATTTAAATGTTTTATTTATATTCAATTTACATGTGATGTTTATGGAATTAATTTATTGAGTTTTATAGTGTTTGTTTGATCAGTTTATTTAATATGTTTTTCTTGTTAAAATTTATTCAAATATTGTATTTAAATTAGTTTGAATTCCTTGATATTTTTGGAAAATATTTTATATCCATGATATTTATGGTTAAATCTATTTTTATTACTTTTAATTGTTCTAATGGTTTATTTGAGTGTGTAACACAAATAGTTTTCTATTTAATGGACTTAAAGGTTCCATGAAATGATAGGTGATTGCATACAACTCAAAGCGATAAAAATAGCTCATACTCTGTGAACCTTCAAGTGATCATGTGATCAATTGTTTATATCATTTGTGAAAAACTCTCAAGGAAGGAACATATCTTCTTTAACTTCACAAATAACTTGGAGAGTAGATTTGTACCTTTTTTGGAATGCCTATAGTACACTATCTATATAATTCAAAAGGGTCTATATCAACTATTTCATTGACATCAATATTTATACTTATACCCATTTATATTCTTTGTTCTATATTTTCTAGTATAGGTAGAGTTATTCACTTAAATATTTTCTCACACAGGTTATGATCCCTCTAAAAGGTATTCCTATGGTTATGCTTACCTGAAAAAAATTACACTTAGGTTGGGACAACTCCTTTTAGAAAAGATAGGGTTCTGTCTACTCCCACAAAATGTTGTGTGTTAATAGGTTTGTGACTACTCCTCACAAAGTCCTGGGTTGGGATTCATCCTGTGTAAAATTATGGGTTAAGATTTCTCCCATGTAATTTTTTTTCTTTCATAGTGGGAGCCATACTCTATTAGTTGGGGTGAAGATAGTGGAATAAGTCAATTATACTAAACCACTATAAAATAATTTATTTTCTATATTTTTTTATTTATTTTTGTTTCTTTATCGCTTAGTTTTAATAAATTTGATAATTTTAATAAAGGTCTATTCAACTCCCCTCTAGACCATCTGTCATCACCTTATCTAACCTCACACTTGGTATCAAAGGATAACCCTTGTAAGTATTACTTAGCTTTATTGTTATTTTTCCCCAATACCAACAATTGGAATCTAAGGCTTTCCCTTTTAGGAATCTTCAGTTCTGCTCTATTGTCTTTTTATTTATACCATCAATCAATATTACAGGATATTCTTAAAAGTACTATTTTAACTCTTTTTTATATTTTATTTGTGCTAAATTATATCCTATTCCTTAATAAGACTAAGGAAAGATCTTTTTCAGTAATGGAAAGTTAGGAGATTGAATTCTTGAATCCGTTGAGACCACCTTAATCATGACCTATCCCAGTGGGGCTTGTGCCATGACTCCCCAAGCCTGCCTCCAATAGGCTAGGGGCTGGTGACTAGCACCGAGTAGGCATATCACTAACATGATAGGCATTACCTATGTACCTGTAGACACACACATATCTCTAAGCCCACAAAATGTTGAAATGTAAAAACCACTAAGAAAACAATGCATGCATACCACTATATCCCAACCAAAAGAGTATGACAGGAAAGTAAATTATAGTGAAACTGGGCCAAATACAAGCCCACAAAAAAATTTTGTAACCACAAGTCTAACATGTAAGAAAAGGTACTAAGAATACTATCTATAGCCGTAGAAACATACCTTAGCCTTCTTGATCTCACAAAGCTCCGTCTGGTCCTGGTTCACCTAGGACTCTGTCAAAAGGTCGCTCATCTGCACAAGACACGACATGTGTAGGAAAAGCCCATGTAGGAGTGAGTATAACAATACTCAGCAGAACACCCCAAAACCATAAATCAATACACAAATAAAATATACAACCATCTCTACATAAGTATATGTCTACAACACATATACGAACATTAAGACAGACTCAGTATATGACATGTATTCTTGAGGTATGTCAAAACTACTGCATACCAACACTAGGGATTCAACTCGAAGATTCCAAAAATCACTCATCCAGGAGAACATAGTCATGAGTCTGATAGCATTGATGATGTTCTTTTGAGAAGTACTATTCATGAGGAACCTTCATGAGAGAGAGATACACTGATAGATCTGAAGAGAATATGATACCATAGATGAGGATCATAGTCAAGGCCATGGGGTGATACCAACAACTCCATTTGGATTAACCTACTAAGTAGAGGATAGACGCACTGTAAGTTTGGTCATGTCAATACCGAAGATTCTACCTAGGGCATTAAGAATGAATAAGGGATCTTTCTCCTGGCCTTTTAGGGGATTCCAACAGCTCTATCCAGTAAGTCACACAGAAGGTATCATAATTCTATAAGTATTAAATGATTCGTAGCTACCTTTAGGAAAGTGATAAGGGAACAAAACCTAAAGAAACTTGTCTAAGATATGGAGGAAAAGAGAATAAAGCCATGTAAAAAGGTATACACAATGTGTATTAGGGTCACATGTTGTGTCCCTTGACCCCTAGTACTACCCTTGTAAAACAACCCATGACATTCCAACTGTGTCATGTAGAAGATGGGTACACGACATGTAGAAGAAGTCACACGCAGTGTCCTTCCATCTGGGGTCCAATCGTATACTCCAACCATGTTCCAGTACACGGTGTAAACCCGTGTATCTCTTCTTGTGCACTAATACATGGGGTAGTCTGTGTACTTGGTCTAGGCCAAGTTGTGTGGTGGGGTACACACCATATAGGCAACCTGTGTACTCCACCCCGTGCCCATGTATCACCTGAGATACACACTGAGTCTCTAGGAAGGCCATACACTCCGTGTGATAGGGTCACACGTAGTGTGGAATTTAAATATCTCCTAAAACCCTATCCACCTCTCAATGGGGGCCACACGCTATGTAATCCTAGGTTAAACACTGTGTTCATTGAGTTTTTCTATAATCTCATGTTCTTCTTCCATGCGCCTCGACTAATGATATGGATCTCGTTATAGTGATCTGTTCACCTCAAAACTCCAGATCCAAGGTAGATTCACCACCCTAACACTGAATCAATGTGTTTTAGGCCTTCAATTGGCTCAGAAATCTATTTAAATTTATTCTGACACAAACCGCTTGAAGAACAGTTTATTCCGATTCGCTCCGATTTGTCTGTCACCATCACCGCCGCACCTCCGTTAGGTTGTCCTGAGGCCAGATCTTCAATTTTGGATTATTTTTCTAAGAAACTAAGGCACAAAGATCATTCATTCATAAACCCATCGAAGAAAAAATAATGCGTACAAAATGGGGGAGAAATAAGCACAAGGAACAAATATGAGGAATGAACCTTGACCATTGTTCATTCTAGCCTCGATCCGTTCTCATAAGAATGATCAAAAAATAAAATCAAATAATCTCTATAATCAAACCCCGTAAATCCTGCAAAGTATAACCCATCATGAAAGTACTGATTGAACCACAGATCAACCTATTAATTGGTTGGTCCACATTTGTCGTTGAATCTATGAATGAGTAAAGAAATCCAAAATAATGCATCTTAACTAGGAATTGGATCATTCACTATTGAAGATCAATTTCCACTAGCGAGATCCGTCAGGAACGATCTCCAATCCAATTCTCTACCATCACCACTGAGAGAATTCTCTAGGGTTTCTCTCTAGAGCATCTAGGGAATTTCTAGGGTTATGAGCCTAACTCTAAATATTTACCTAAAGACTTACTTAAAAAAGAATAATCATTACGTCACTGCATCGAAAAACAAAGAAAATAAAATAAATCTTCAATTTATTTTATTCATTAAAAATGCTCGAAACTACTTTTCAAAACCGACCTATTTCGGTTGATGTTAGGTCACGACTAAGGTAAATCTGCTACTCTGAACGCAACAGTGCCCTCAGATTTATGATCTGGGCACCCATTTAGAAGTTATTCCACTTTTTCAAGAAAACTGAATGCACGTGCTATTTAATATTTTAATATTATTTAAACATTTATTCTGAACACATTGGGTCTTGGAATCGCATGCCGTCTCAGCTCCTGGTCTTGAAATTAATCTATATAATATTTAAAATAATACACAAAAAATATGGGACATTACATTCTCCACACCTTGGGGATTTGCATCCTCGAAAAGCCAAAACGAAGGCTACTCAAAAAGATCTGGGTACTGAGCATGAATCTGAGCCTCCCACTCCCAAGTTCTCTCCTAGAGATTCCTATGCTTCCACCAAACACACACTAAAGGAATCACTCGCCCATGTAGGATCCTCTTCTTCCAATCCTCAATCTCCATTGGGTAATCGGCAAAAGTCCCTCCATCCTCAATGTTCAACTCACCCTAGTTGATGATGTGTGATGGGTCATGCACATACCCCCTCAACTATGACACATGGAAGAAATCATGTACCTGGTCTAACTGTGGGGGTAGAGCTAAGAAGTAAGCCACTTTGCCAACTCTACGAAGTATCTAAAAAATGCTGATAAACCTCAGAGATAACTTGTTGTCCTGAACAAATCTCTATAATCCGCATCGAGGTGAAACCTGTAGGAATACCTGGTCTCCTTCCTCAAACTACAAAGGCCTCTGCCACCTATCAGAATAAGTCTTATGATGGCTCTGGTCAGTCTTCATCAACTCTTGGATGATCTGCACCTTTTCTTTAGTATCTCTCATCAATTCCCTGCCCATGAGTCCTGACTCTCTTGGGTTAGTCTAGCATAGTGGTGACCTATAGGGTTGCCTGTACAAAGCCTCAAATGGTGCCATAATAATAGCGGAATGGTAGATGTTTTTTAATGCAAACTCCACCATTGGTAGGTGATCCTCCCAAATACGGCCAAAGTCCAACATGAAATCTCACAACATATCCTCCAGAACCTTAATTGTTCACTCTGTTTGGCCATCTATCTATGGGTTAAAAACCATTCCCAAGCATAAATGGGTTCCAAATGACTCATTCAATACCTTCCACAACCGATATGTAAAATGAGAATCATGTTCTAAAACAATTATCGATAGAAATCCATGGAGTTGAACTATCTCCTAAATGTAGAGACGTCCCAAGATTTCTACTAAACTCTTCTCTCAGATATCTAGGAAGTGGTCTGACTTGATGAGTCAGTCAATGATCACCCATATGGAATCATGTCCCCTAGACATATATATTAAACCCATCATGAAGTCCATCGATATCTTATCCCACTTCCATTCCAGCACCTTAAGGGGTTGAGCTAAACCTGCTGGAACCTAGTGCTCAACCTTCACTTGTTGAAAAGTAAGGTATTGAGAAAAAACATTGCAACTTCTTTTTTTATACCTAGATACCAAAACTAACATCAGAGGTGCTAGTACATCTTTGAAGCACTTGGATATACCACCAAATAGGATGTATGAAACTCTCATAAAACCTCATCCTGCAACACTGCTGGTACTACTGCACGTCCTCTGAAAAGAATGACATTCTCCCCACATTTTGAATATCCATCAGGAGCATGTCTTGTGGACATATAAGCATGTAGGATCTCACAATCGGTATCCCCAAGATGCACATCCCCAACTCACTATAAGAGTGTAGGGGTAACAACCAAAAACTGGAGGTAAGTTGCTCTATCTCCATCTATAAAGGATAACTGTAATGAGGCTAACTTCTATAATGACTTGTTCAGGAACTACAAACTAGATCTCCTACTGAGAGAATCTATCACCACATCCCCCTTCCCAAGAGTATAAACAATATTAAAGTCATAGTCTTAGAGGAAATATATCCACCACCTCTGTCTCAATTTCAGATCCTTATGAGAGAAGATATACTTGAGACTCTTGTGATCTGATTAGATGATAAATCACTCATGCATCAGGTAGTGTTTACACATATTTAATGCGAATACTACCATTGCTAATTCAAGATCATGGGTCTCTTAGTTATTCTCATGTGGTTTCAATAGGTGAGAACCATAGGCCATCATTGTTTGACTCTACATCAAGACACAACCAAACCTGGTCCCTGAGGCATTACAGAACACTATGTACTCGACACCCTCCTTTGGAAATATCAAGATTGGAGAAATTTTCAAACTCTACCTCAACTACTAAAAATATTGGCGGAACTTCTATGTCCACATGAAAGGATTCCCCTTTCAAGTCAAAGATGTCATCAGTGCTGATACCCTAGATAAATTAGGTATGAATCTCTGGTAATAGCTTTCTAGCTTGAGGAAGTTCTGCACCTCTGTCACGCTCCTAGGTGGCTTCCATGCTAACACTGCCCCAGCCTAGGCTGGGTCCACAAACACCCCATTTGCTGAGATAATATGTCCTAGAAAGTGGACTGCCTGAATCCAGAACTGGCACTTCGAGATTTTCCCATAAAGATGGTTCTCTTAGAGTATGTCCAAAACCATCCTTAAGTGTCTCACATTCTCCACCTCAGACACTGAGTACTCAAGGATATCATCGATGGAGACCACCACGAACCGGTCTAAGTAAGGTTGAAAGATCTAGTTTATGAGTCCCATGAACACTGATGGGTAATTCGTCACACCAAATGACATCACCAAGTACTCATAGTGACTATAGAGACATCTGAAAGAAGCCTTAAGTATATCCTCATCCCATACTCACAACTGGTGATAACCTGATTTGAGGTCAACCTTTGAGAACCATCGTGCCCCTATCAACTGATCAAAGATGTCATCACTTCTCAGTAGTGGATACTTGTTCTTCACGGTTACCTAGTTAAAGAACTGGTAGTCCACACACAACCTCAATCTTTCTTCTTCCTTTTTAGAAAACCAAATTGGGGCCACCCAGGGTGAAACACTGGGTCTCATGAATCTCTTCCTATGTAAATCCTTCAATTTCACCCTCATCTCGCAAAGCTCATTGGGAGACATCCGATAGGATGATGCAGATATTGGTTCCATCCTAGGGTGTAAATCAATGCAAAAGTCTATTTATTGTTAGGGAGGTAATCCTGGAACATATTTAGGAAATAATTCCTTGTACTCCACCACCACCATTGGAAACTAGAATCTCATAACATCTACTGCACCGAGGGTCAGGATATCCAAATGACTAGTAATCAGTTGCACCCTCCTATTCATGATTCCATCATGTGCTGCACGGGTTTCCTTTTCACCAAAAAAGGAAAACCTAATTCCATCACTACAGACACACTGCATCCTTATCCTAAAACAATTAATCTGGGCATGGATTGTGGATAACTAATCTATACCAAGAATGGCGTCATAAGACCTTAATGCTGCCACCAAGAGGTTCCAACCAAAACTCTCACCTTCAAGGGCTAGGTCACAATGTTTGTATAGATGTGTGATAACTGATTCTTATAAGCTAGGTGTATCTAAGTGTAAGGGTTGAGTCAACAGTTTAACTAGAATATCTATGTATCGAACAAGATATGTGGAGAGAAAGGAATGGCTAGCACCCATGTCTATCAGTACTACAGTTAAAGTAGAAAATACAAAGATCGTACCTCGAATCATTCCTAGAGCCCTTGGGTCATATGACTCAACTGCATGAGCTTGTTGCCGCCCCTATCCTCTAGCTCCCTAGGCCTAGCATGGACTACCAGGGGTGGTGGTGGTAACATTTCAAAAACATAAACCACCTCCCAATACTCTCCCAGTTACTTTTCCACATCCACCACCCTGAGGATCTGCCTGCTCCTGTCATTGTCTCTACCTTGGTGGTCCATCCATTATCTCCATATCAGTAGTACGACGAGTTGGACAATCTCGAGTGAGATGTACTATTCCATCACATGAATAACATCGCCTCTCCCTAGGATGAATGGACCCACCCTGTGAACCCTAAACTATAAATCCTATGTCTTGGGACCTCTTCTTAAAATGTATCACATGTCCAGGTCCTTGTGACTGAATTCAACTTCATACTGCCAATGTCTCTGCTCTTTCTCATCCACTGCTGACTATCGATGGATGTATTTGCTCATACAAGAAGCTTTCAACCACCAAAGCTCAGTCAAGAACCCCAGTATAAGTTGAAATGCATAGAGGGATGAAGTTGGCTCAGATATATCCACGCAAAACTCACTCAAAGGCCCGATCCCTGAAGTACTAATCTCTAACCATATCCATAGAGTACTTGGAAAGGTTGGAGAACCTCTAGGAATAATCATCCACTATCATGCTACCCTGATGAAGCTGAAAAATCTTATGTATATTCACAACTCTTAGTGTAATTGATAATAAATCATCTCTAAAGAGACTCAAACTCTATCCATGAAAGAGTCACCTAGTTTTGAGTCTAGATAGACAAACTCTACTATCTCCCTACTAATCCATGTAGAAGGATCACTACCAGAACTACCATATGATTTGCTGGTGTCCAGAGTATGTGGAAAACTTAGGTTACCACCACAAGATAGTCCTCAGCCGCCTGAGGGTTGGGCTCACCTCGGAACCTAAGGGGTCTATGTATATGAAACTCATGGAGCGCGCTCAGCTTGCGCTCCTCGTTTTCTAGTAGTGTGGGTACCACGTGATGCTCAGTAGATAACGGTATAGCTGGTGAACCACATGGAGGTAACATATGAGGAACTCATCCCTGTATCAAAGCCTTGTCACTAAGGGGGTCATCCTCTTGATCGATCTACTAAATCCTAGATGGTATGCATATCAGGGCATCCTGTAAGAAAAAAAGATGTACCACGGTCAATGAGTATATTTGGAGAGATGACTCAAGAAGGACATGAAAACCATAACCCATTTCTATATGATGCATGTACCATTATTTTCCCCGCAACCAGTGTTCTCATGTATTGAGTCGAAAAGTAGGTTATCAGAGTCCTAGTGTATGGATATGTCGGCTGCCCTTACCAACACTAGAGTTCATGGACTAAAATCCAAACTCAAAAGACTTAACATTGTTTCCTCAAACCAATATCATAGACTCCTAGTCCTAAAGTAGAACCAACCACCTCTAATACCACTCTGTCACAACCCGTCCTAGTGGGCCCCGTACTGTGACTCTCCAAGCCCACCTCCAATAGGCTAGGGGCTGGTGATTAGAACCGAGTAGGCATATCACTAACATGAGAGTCATTTATTATGATCATGCATGCACAAACCCATCTCAAAGCCCAAAAAATGCTGAAATGTAAAAACCACTAGTAAAACAATGCATACATACCACTATATCCTAACCAATATAGTACGATAGGAAACTAAAGTAAAGTGAAACAAGGAAAAATATAATCCCACCAAAATAATTCTATAACTACAAGTCCAACCTGTAATCATTGGTATAGGGACTACTATCTGTAGCCATAGGAACACACCTCAGCCTTCCTGATCTCACAAATCTCTGTCTGGTCCTAGTCCACCTAGGAATCTATCAAAAAGTCGCTCGTCTGCATAAGACATGACACGGGTGGGAAAATCCCTTGCATGGTTGAGTATAACAATACTCAGTAGGACACTTCCAAACCACAAAGAAATACACAAAGGAAAGATACAACCATCTCTACACAAGTATATGTCTACAACACATATAATAACATCAAGATATACTCAATCCAAGATACTTAGTCTAGAGGTAAGTCACAAATACCGCATACCAATACTAGGGATTCAGCTCAAAGATTCCAGGAAGCACTCATCCGGGAGAACACAATCTTGAGTCTGATAGCACTGATGAATTCCATTTGATAAGTACTGTTCATCGAAAACTATCATGAGAGAGAGATACACTAATAGATCTAAAGAGAATATGATACCACAAATGAGGATCAAGTCCAAGGCCATGGGATGATACTGAAAATTCCATATGGATTAACCTACTAAGTATAGGATTAGAACCTTATAATGTTGGTCATATCAATACTGAAGAGTCTACCTAGGGAACAAAGAATAAATAAAGGATCCTGCTCTAAGACTCTCTAGGGATTCCAACAACTCTATCGAGGAAGTCTTGCTGAAGGGATCATAGTCCTATGAGTAGGAAATGATTTATACCTACCTTCAAGAAATCGGTAAGGGAACGAACCCTAATGAAACTTGTCTAAGATATGGAGGAAAAGAGAATCAAGTCATGTAGAAAGGTATACATGATTTTTAGTAGGGTCACATTCCGTGTACCTTGACCCCAGGTATTTCCTGTGTACAGAGGCCTATGTCATTACAACTGTTTTGTGTAGAGTATGGGTACACAATGTGTAGAAGAAGTCACACACCGTGTCCTTCCATCTGGGGTCCACCTGTGAACTCCGGCTGTGTGCCAGTACATGGTGTCAACCCATGTATCTCTACCCATGTACCGGTACATGGGGTAGTTCATGTACTTGGTCTAGGCCAAGTTGTGTGGTGGGGTACACACTGTGTAGGCAACCAGTGTAATCCACCCCATGCCCGTGTATCTCCTGAGATACACGCTGAGTCTCTGGGAAGGTCCTACACACCATGTGATAGGGTCACATGTCGTGTGGCATTTAACTATCTCCCAAAACTCTAGAAACTACTCAGTGGGGGCCACAGGCCGTGTAACCCCAAGTTACACATTGTGTTCATCGGGTCTTTCTAGAATCTTGCGTTCTTCCTCTGTGCGCCTCAAATGATGATTTGGATCTCGTTATAGTGATATTTTCACCTCAAAACTCCATATCTAAGGTCTTTTCACCACCCTAACACCAAATTAATGTGCTTCAGGTCTTCAATCATCTTAGAAATCTGTTTAAATCGATTTTGATACAAATCTATCAAAGAATGGTTTCTTTCGATTCAGTCCAATTCATCTGTCACCGTCACCACCACACCTCTGTTAGGTTATCCTAAGGTCGGATCTTCAATTTTGGATTGTTTCTCTCATAAATGAAGGTGAAAAAATTGTTCATTCATAAACTCATTGAAGAATGAAGAAAGCGTAGAAAACATGGGAGAGATAAGCACAAGGAACAAATATGAGGAACAAACCTCGACTGTTTTTTGTTCTAGCCTCGATCTTTTCCCATAAGAACGATCAAAAAATCAAATCAAATGATCTCTATAATCAAAACCTGTAAATCATGTAGAGTATATCCCATCCTGCAAGGAATGATTGAACCACGAATCAACCTATTAGTTGGTTGGTATGCATTTATCGCTAAATCTAAGAATGGGGAAAAAAATAAAAAAATAACACATTCTATATGGGAATTGGATCATTCACTGTTAAAGATCGATTGTTGCTGGTGAGATCCATTAAGAACGATCTCTGATCCAATTCTCTACCATTTCCATTGAGAGAATTCTTTAGGGTTTATCTCCAGAGCCTCCAAAAAATTTCTAGGGTTATAAGCCTAACCATGGATCCCTACCTAAAGGCTTACTTAAAAAAAGAGTCATTGTGTTGAAGAATAGAGAAAATAAAATAAATCTTCAATTTATTTTATTCATAAAAACACCCGAAACTACTTTTCACAGCCGACCTGCACCAGCCGATGTTAGGTCATACCTAAGGGAAAGGCACTGCTCTGAATGCAACGGTACCCTCAGATTTCTGATATGGGAACCTATTTAGAATTTATTCCATTTTTTTAGGAAAACTACATGAACATGCTATTTAATATTTTAATATTATTCAAAAATTTATTCTAGACACACTGAGTCTCAAAATCACATCTGTCTCAGTGCCTGGTCTCAAAATTAATTCATATAATATTAAAAAATAATACAAGGAAAATCTAGGACATTAGAAACTCATTTCAATTGAAGTGATTATGAATATTGAAATGATTTACTAAAAGTATTTTAAAAAAAAATATAGGTATTGAATATTGGACTATCATGAATAAACCTTATAAAATACCTGAGGTTGATCTTGGATTTTTAATTGTAAGTGATGTTGCAAAATAAGTTTTAAATTATAAATCTATGAATTATATTTATTAATCTCTTAGTAAAAGTGTGTATAATCATATATCTTATTGTAAAACTGCTTCTGACATCTGGAGGGATTTAATATCCACTCATCACAGAACTAAAAAATTTCAAAGAACTAAGCTTCGAATTCATAGGGATAAATTTCAAGAATTTAGAATGTTTGATCATGAAAGTGTAAATGAGATGTTCAACAGATTCACAAATACTATTAAAAACATGGTTACACTTAGTGAAACTATATATAATGATGCGCTAATCAAAAGGATACATAAAGCCTTAGAAAAGAAGTGATATTCAAAGAAAAAATCCATTGAAGAAAGAGTTTTTTTTTGAATACTATCTGGATGTGATGATTGGATCTCTATTACAATACAATCTTGAATTGAAGAAAAATGATATTGACCCATCTAAAAAATCAATGGGATTTTATTTTAAATATAAATATTTTCCCATTAACTCTTCTAGTGATTCCTTATATTCTTATAGCTCAGAAAAGGATAATGATCTAAATCAAGTTAAAAAATTCATTCAAGGACCGATAAATAAAAAGAATACTACAAAAAAGGATGAATTGAAAATCAAGAGATATAAGAATCATTTCAAAATAAAATATATGAAATGTAAATCCAATATTATTTGTTATAAATTTAGGAACCATGAACATAAAAAATATTAGCATTTGAAGTTGAAACAAGAATGGAAAGATAATAAGTAAAATAAGGAAATGATTCATGCTTATCATGGTGGTTGGAGTTATACTAAAGAATAAGACTCTAGTGAAGAATTAGGAAATGAGAAGGAAACTGGTACCCTTTATAAGATAGAAAAATATCCTCATGTAACAAATACATTTGATGACATGTTAAATTATACTGGTTTGTATTTAATAGCTACATCAAATAAGGTTAATAATACTTCTAATTTTTATTTAGATTATGAATATTCCATTAATTTTTATTGTGATAAATCTAAAGTTAAAGAGTTAAGTGATTTATGTGATGAATTTTAAGTGGAAATTGAAAATATTTCTAAAAATTATGAAAATAAGACTATGGACCATAAGAAGGTTTCTATAGAAAATGAAAATATTATTTTGGAAAATGAAAATTTGAGAAATTATATTATTGAGTTTGATAAAGAAAAAGATAAAATGAGGATTATGGAGAATAATGTTTCTAAGATCAAAAAGGAAAATCATAGTTTGAGAAATTATGCTTCATCTATAAAAGATGAATATTTTTTTGATCTTGAAATTGTTCAGAAGTAGAATGTTAATATGAAAAAAAATTATAAATTTGAAATAAAAACTATCAACATTTGTTCAAGGAAATGAGAATTATGATAATATGGTAGATATGATGAAACAAAATAGAGATAATACTGGTTTTGGTTATAATCATCAGATTCCTAATATGTATAGAATTTTTTTTTGTTAAGATATCTATAGGGAAGGCTTCAATAGTTACTTGTTTCATATTGGTTGGAAGGACATTATACTGATGAATATTCTCTTAGGTTACCTCAATCTCTCGATATCACTAGAGTTTCTATCTCTATTTTTTATTCATCCCATGTACCTTACAATAAATGTTTTAAATATTCTTAGGTACCAGAAAATTATGTTATTAACATAGTTAGACCCAAAATAGCATAGGCACCAAAAGGTGTTTGTGTTTGATTTTTATAGGACTCAGTCACATGTACTTCAATGTTTAATCAAGTAGTGGCTAACTTACAAATAAATTCTAATTCTTAGAGCAAGATCTATTCAATATAATAAGTATTTAATTTTTTTGTTTTATATACTTTAACTATTTTATATAGATAGTTATTTTTTTTCAAATCATAAATTTAGGGGGAGTTCTTATTCTATCTAATATTTTATTCTTTTCAAGGGTATATTTACCTATTTTCTTCAGTTTTTAGCATGTGATTATTAGTTTGATATTAACATGTTCTTAGGGTGAGTTTATATTTTTATCTTAATCTCCTCATGATTAATGTTAATTTGTTCTTTAATAATTTTATATTCTTTGAGTGAAAAGGGGATTAATGAGTTAGTTTTTTTAACTTTTTGTTTACTTATAAAAAGGGAGTAAAAATTTGGTTTTACATGTTTAGTTTTTTAATCAAACAAAAACAGGGTGATTGTTATGCATTTTCATGTACTTTGTTATGTTTTGTTTGATTATATTAAATATTATTTGATTATATTGATTATAATTATTGTTTGATTACAATTTATCTCATGATGTGCATTATGTTTTTTTTAACAAAATCATGTTTATATCACATGTGTGTATCAATTTTTAAATGTTTTAATCAGATGTATTTTGAATTTCTTAATTATATTTTATATGAAATGTGTTATTTTTTTAAATTTTGTTTTTCATGATTTTATTTTGGTGTGTTAATTATTAATCACGTTTTAATGCTATTAATTTATATCTCATGTGTTAATTTATAATGTATTATATGTTTTATTTTTTATATAAGTGTTATTGTTTTTTTATTTCATATATATATTTATTTGTGTGAATATATATATATATATATATTTCATTATATATATATAAATATATATATATAAAATCTCTATTTTATATAAATATATATAAATAATAAATATTCTTCAACCAGTTATCCATGGTAGTACCTCCATACGTTATGAGCTCCTTCATCTCCATGCATGGATACTTCCTCTATGCATATCACTAACTTTACAACTCTAGCT
This sequence comes from Viscum album, assembly GCA_963277665.1. NCBI lineage: Eukaryota > Viridiplantae > Streptophyta > Magnoliopsida > Santalales > Viscaceae > Viscum > Viscum album. The sequence continues at coordinate 697,722,420 of OY728132.1, forward strand.
TCTTCCATGAATGGTTATCATGCTACACAACATTAGTTCCATATTTCTTCCCAGTGACACCATAGTAGCACTAGCTTGCTCACATCTTCATGCATGTGAACCAGCTTCTCCTCCATTTGGACACATCCTCTATTTTTACAGCATATCGACTTCATAATAGCTTCTGTTCATGCATGACAGTACCTCTGACTTTAGTATCATAAGTGGAAGTAAGACTCACCGATCCCCTTCCTCGATCATGCAACACCATAGTAGCATCATTTTATGGTAGAAATTAGATCTCCATTGTTCTATAGGTAACATGTTTTATCTATTCACTGATAGAAATCATCTAGTGGTAGCATAAGCATGATTTTGCCTTCATAAAATACTAGCATATCTTCCTCCATATATAGTGCACATCCTTTATTTGGATAGTGTCACATTCCTTGGGTTTCCTTAATCTATCATTAACAACGCATAACAATGGTATCATGCAGCGATATCTCTCCTATATGGTAGTATCAACCTCTCTTCCAATAGTAGCAGGCACCGATAGATATTTCTCTATTTTAACATTAGCAGTAGCACACTTTTCTACCACCCAATAAATTTTTAATACTTACATTTTAAATATTATAATGTTAGTGTAAGACCATCATTTATGAAATTTCATGATCAAATAACGGAACCACATGCCATGATCTACATTTTTATGATACCATGTATTTAAATATTATTTTTATAGTGCTTTTTTTTGTTATATTTTAATATTTTAAATACTGTATGCTTATGATAATTTTTTCTTTCATTTTATTTAATCTAAAATTATTTTTTAATTATTATTAGTCTATGATAAGTGTTTCAAAGTGTTTTAAAGGACAATTTAAATATTATTTTAATTTATTCTTGTTTTATCGAAACATACAACACATATTTTGAATAATTTAAAATTATTTATCAATGATTATATTCTTTGTATTAATTGTTTCTAAATTATTTATTAATATTTTTAAATATTTTTAAATTGTTTTTAGTGTATTAAATTTATGATAAATTTGTTTTTACATTTTATTCATTTATAATTAAGATATTTTGATGTTTTATTTATAGTCAATTTGCATGCGATATTTATGGAATTAATTGATTGTTTTTTATGGATTTAGTTTTATTAGTTTATTAAACATGTTTAGATCATTTAAACTTATTTGAAAATTGTATTTAAATTAGTTTCAATTCCTCAATATTTCTATAAACTATTTTATCTCCCTGATATTTATTGCTGACTCTATTTTTACTACTTTGAATTTCTAGAATGGTTTATTTGAGTGTATATCACAAATAGTTTTCTATTTAAGGAACTCAGAGGATTCATGAAATGATAGGTAGTTACATATGACTCAAAGTGATAAAAAGTGATCATACTATATGAACCTTCAAGTGATCATATTATCAACTATTTATATATTTTTGGACAAAACTTCAAGTGATCCGATGTTCATACTCTCTGTTGTTAGGTTTGGGGATACTCCTCAAAAATTCTTGGGTTGGGATTTATCCCAAGTAAAAGTTTGGGTTTAGATTTCTCTCATGTACACATATGTATCTCTTTCATAGTGGGTTCCATACTTCATTGGTTGGGATGTGAAGAGTGGACTAGGTTGATTATACCGAAGTAATATAACATTATTTATGTTCTTTATTGTTTAATTATTTTTTATAGATTTATCACTTAGTTTTGATAACTTTTATAATTTTAATAAAGTTTTATTCTCCCCCATCTAGACCACCTACCACCACCTTATCCGACCTTACATCAACAGGCTAGCCCAGGGCCAATAGATTAACCTATAATCCCCTATCTTGACTTTCCTTCCAACGGAATTTAACTTCTTTGATGAGGTGGTTTCCCTCTTCTATATGAATTAAATACATCAATGGAAGATTCATAAGTCTCCCTCCACCATATCTCTTCATTCAGAATCAAGTTTTGAACATCCTTGAAGAATAAGTCATTTTTTCTGCTAGAGTTACTCACTATTATCACCATTGAATCCTAAGATTCTGGTAATGAAGATAAAAAAAGTATGTCCCAAACATAATCTATGAAAGTTACCTTTAAATACTTGAGAAGGTTTATGATCATGTTGAAATCATTCCAATGATTGGTATAAAACCTCCCTTCTGATAGCCTTATGTTGAACATATGTCTCATTAAGTACACCTTATCAAGTGCCATGGGATTATCATACATATCTAAAAACAATTACATTAACTCTTCCATAGTATTCTTATCCTAGATATTTAAATCCACATTTTGTGCCAATAACATCCTCACCAAACCTAAAGCCTTTCTATCTAGATTTTTCTATTCTCCCTTTTCCATTGCCTCTAGTTTAAAAACTTTCAAAAAAAACTTCCAGATCTCTCTGGATGAGATAGTCTTCTATTAATACCCTCTAAAATCTAAAATAAATTCCATAAAATCTATTGATACAAACCTTTATATCTTCTAACTCTTACATATTCCTTCACAGTGAATCCTATTGAATTGAAAGTTATCTGAGTAATAATGAAAGTTACATGAGATGATGTTAAGTAAATTACTAATCCAATAATAAAAACTCCTTAAAATATGATACTAGCTATTAAGAATCCCATACATACTTCACACACTAGAATTTCACCACCAAAAGATTATAATAGAATAAGAGGATCTCCAAAAGGAATCCTCATAAGTTCAATATACCCGAATTATGAAGAAAATCCTCTACCCTAACATCCATATTGAATTTCACTCACTCAAGCCTCTTTTACTTCAACTCACACAAACATTAAACTAAAATTATGAAATAAAATAAAAGTGATAAAATAAACACAATAATATTTTAAATGGTTTTAACATACATCCTACATCTATAGGGAGAAACACCACTTTTAATTATGTCCAAAATATAAAAGGTTACAATATCTTGTGACTAGGATGCCACATAGAACACTAACATAAGTAAATCCATGGAAATTTAAAAAATTAGTCCCACCACCTAAATATAAAGGGTCCCACATAGTAATTGGGTAGCACCAACTTCTTATATCTTTAGGATTCCATCTATTTCACTGTGCAACCCATCATTTCCCTATATCTTTCCTTGATCTGACCTCCAATCACTGATAATACAATAGTGTTATATATGACACACTCTTTTCCCACAAATTATATGATGTAGAGTGATCCAAACATAAAAACATCCTATTTCTAGTAATTGAAACACCCATCAAACTTTCAGTGATATGACCACCAATTGAGCATCTATCATAAAAACACACCTTCTGAAAACCACATTGCTATCCAACCAAAGACTTTTGTTGAGTTCTAATAAGGAAAAAGGTTTATATGAAGTTTCTATTTATAGTGAAATTAATCCATAAATTTAAGAGGCTTCAAAAATACCAAATATATTATCAACACATCTCAATTAGATTTTTTATATCCTTAAGGAAACCTCTAATAAAAATCTAACAAATAACAACAATGAGGGATAAACACTCACCAAAAAAATTCTTCAAAAAGATCCATGAGACCAAGAGGAGAACTAAAAGTGGAAAAGGGAACCCAATTATATTGTTAATAATTATTTTATCAATCATTTAAATAATATTTATAAAAATTAAATATTATTTTTTAATTATTTTTTTATATAAAATTACCTATAAAATTAACATTTGATATATATGACTTACTTCCATGCATGGAAATTATTTTTTGAAAGTATGTTCTGATATTCATAATCTTTTTGGTCTATTTTCTTCACTTTATAGCTTAAAATTGGTCATTTGTAATCATAAACATATCTAAAATCACTGATGTGAATTCCAATCAATATTGTACCATTACATGGACACATAAAAAATATAATTAAATTTGAAATTTGAAACATTAATGGAAGGAATCAACCAATCCATTTTTACAATTATGAGTCAAGAATATTCATTTTAATCTTTGACAATCTAAAATATAAAAATTACTAGTTTAATCATCATGAAGTTGAAATATATCAAAATTCAACTATCATTTCACCTTTGGTGTTCTTCTAGTGGGGTCATAAGGATTGTACTTTTTAATGCACTATATACGCTATGGTATGAGTATAATGAGGATGATGCATGCTTTGATGTATTGGTTGTGTATACCTTCATAAGTTTATTTAATTTAAACTAATTATATAAATAGTATAGAGTAAAGGATACCACTATATTTTTTATCCTCCTTTGATTAAGTAATAAATAAAAATGTTTATAACTCATCACCTTTTATTCTTGGATAATATAAAAAAACTTCACTACATATGTGTAACAGTGATTTAAAGTATTTATCAAATTTATATTTCAACACAATTATTATAATACAATAATCACCTAAAATTATATATTTTATAAATTTAGTATAAAGTATGGGATGGTTGAATTGTAACACCATGATATTTTGTGATTTTTTAAAATTTAATTTCTTTGATATCTTGCGTTATATACAACACTAAGTTTAAATGATCTGCAATATACTATTAAAATATTATTATTTAAAGTGACAATTATAACCTAACCATTAAATTGACGGATATAAATAGGACTAAATAAATTATGAAAATTATATGGTTTACACATGTATGAATAAATTCATTGGTTATCAATTTATTATAAATGAAAATAGAAATCATTTTAAAGTAAAAGAAATATTTTTTTAATAAAAATATATTTTTATGCACACAATGTGTTTTTATCTTAATAAATTAATTAAATAACTATTATTGAAATATTTTAATGAAATTTATATATTATATATTCAATAAAATGTTTTATCATTAATCTAATATTTTTTTAAGTATGGGATGATAATAAATCCAATTTTATGCTTAAAAACTTTATTTTTCTAAAAAAGTGGTTCCGTCATGTGCTTATTTTAAAATTATTTGTTCCAATTTTAGAAAATGTATTTGAAAAAATAAAATTAAATTTTTAAATAAACATTTAAAATTTTTCTTAGAGTTAATTTTTGATAATTTTTTGAAAAGATTAATTTTTTTAATGAATAGTGAAAAATATTGATTTTATTAACAATCGTCTTTTCGTTTAAAGCATTTAAAAAATAAAATTTTGTTTTAAATTTAAAATTATTTTAATTATATTTTTATTAATTAAATTCATATCAATAGAATCAATTTTATATTGAAAATGTGATATAAAAACTTTGTGTACTTAAGAAAAATTTTCTTTGGAAAACCACATTTTCATCGCTCTTGCGGGTTTAATTTTAAATTAAATACTAAAAATATTCTGAATTTAATTTGGTAAAATTATTATATATTAGAAATTATAATAATTAATATTATTTAATAATGTCAACTTACTTTTTGTTCATAGTTAATATTGAAAACAATAAAAAATTAATTACTGTGATTAAGGTTAAAATAGTGTTTTGCACGTTACATGAGTTAGTGTTAAAATTAATTTTCCACACACATAGGAATTTTATTTGATAAATTATATTTCATATTTAGAATCATTGGTTATAAATTATCTAATTAGGATCATTTATTTTTAGTCTTAAAGGAAAAATTACCTAGGTAATTAAATAAAAAACTAGTTTCTGTGGTGAAAACTAAAACGGTAAAAGTAAGTAAACTTAGAGGGTAAAAGAATATCATGTTTAAAAAATGTTTATTTTTTTTGAATGAAGTGTGTATAAAACTTAAATTTACTCCACTCCATTATTTATTAATTTTGGATTTACATGACTTGAGAGTGACTTCCCATTATTGAATCGTTTTGGGTATTTACAAAAAATGCCACTCTTTCTCAATTATAAAAGGGAACATCCTCTATACACTTATTCACACCTATTAAAAAATTTTAATTGACCAAAAACTATAAAAATATATACCCAAAATCATTATACACATTCTATATCTGATGTTATTTCTAAAAGACCAACCATAGGATCCTTAATAAGAGATCCAAAAGAGGTTTTTTTAAGTGAAGGTAATTGTCTTCACTAAAATATTTTGTTTTAATTATTCTCTTACCACCATAATTCATGTCCTAATAATAAAAATATAATAAAAAAAATATAAAATATACTTATATGTTATTATGTTGATATAATAACCTATATCCATATCCTCTTCCATTAAATGGGAAACAAAACTGTAGATCATGTGTACGGCGGACTACCGCCTTGTGAACTGATTTAATTCATTTTCCATAACCACCTATCAATGATGAATATAATGAGTTATTTAATTTATGTATATGATATTTATGAAATAATTATACTTATATAATTATAATATCACATCTACCTTAGTACCTTCCAATCCGTTGGAAAATAATAACGTCACTTATGCGGACGTATGAACAACCTTCTCCACGAAGTGATGCGACTCGTTTTTCATTTCTATTTAACATGGATGGTAATAAGGATATATTAAATAGGTATATATTATATATATGATATTATAATTATTTTGGAAAGGTTAAATATTTTTTAACTTTATTTTTTTCAATCCATTAAAAATGGAAACAACATTCATGTGTACTTACGACCTACTGTCACCATGAACTGTGTAATTAATTTTTATATATCTAAATTTTATGGATTAATATAAATTAATATATTTTATATTTATATAAATACTAAAATTATTTAGATTATTTAACCATAATCAAAGTACAAGGAACAAAACTACCAAACCGGAACATACATGAAAAATGAAGCAGTTATCACTATAAATAGTGATTTTAATAATGAATTGTTAATAAACGGGTGATAAAAGGTTATAAGTAAATAATATAATGTATTATATATATTATTATTGTTTTTTATATATTTATAATAAACCTATATTTATTATAAATTATTTTTAATAGGTATGAAGAAAGACAAGACTTGAGCTCGTGGATTTTCATCACACTTTTATTTCTACAAGACACATGCCATATTCACCACTTGTTTCTTTTATGTGGTGTATATAATGATAATTTATTTATTTTATAATGATTATTATTAAATTCATGGTGATCTACACATCTATATAAATTTATTTATTTCATGGGTTTTATGATTCAAAAGTTACCAAAGTGGTAAGGGTTTAATATTTTAATCTCATTGTTTATCGAGATTGTTTATGATTATGCTTATGATGATGAAATATTATGATAAAACTCTAAATAAATTCATGAATTTTATTATCTTATGGTTATTTTTTGAAATTAAATGTTTTCCTTTTATTTTCATATCTTTAAGAACTAAAGAGTTTGAAATAACATTTTTAAGAAAAATTGACTTTTGTCTCTCTTTGGTCAAAAATATTTTATCTTACATGTCCATGTTTTATAAAAAAGTTTTAAAGAATGTTTTTAATATTCTCCAATTAATTTTTAAAGTCATTTTTACCATTGTTTTACTTTTTTACAAAATTGTTTAAAATGAATATTCTTATTGTTTTCCGAATTACATACTTTAGAAAATTTTGCTGAAAATATAAAAGAAATATTTGTTTTAACATGTATGACATGAATGGTGTTTATTACCATCATGACTACTCAATTATTTAAATATTCCATTAAAAGTTTCCAAGGTTATTTTAAAATAATTTTTTTCTTTAATATTTGGGAAAATTTTAAAGTGTTTTTAAAATGGAAAGGATATTTTACACAAGAATGTTTTAATGATATTTTAATGGTATTTCAATTCATATAAGACAACAACCTTTTGTGATACTTATGTTTTAATGGGGATTTTATCAAATGGTACCATAATTATTCTTTATCTAGATAGTTTAGGGTTATTATGATGAGATGTTTATGAAACCCATTTATTTTCCATTGGTTAGGCTATGATGTATTGATGAAATGTTTATGAAACCTGATTTATTTTCATGAGTTATGGTATGATCATATGATGAATGTTTAATGATTTTATGGTACACATATGTATTATTTTAATTATGTGACGGGTGGTCCTAGAATATATATCCCTCTGATGCATTGGGTGAATTATTTTATCTCATTAGATAATTTTGGAAAACTAGTCGATGTACTTGATCATTTATGGGAAAAAATTTAATGTGATTGATTCATGATAGGAAATAAGTCAATGTGATTGATAAACTATGTGAAAAAAATTCAATGTTATTGATTTACTATAGGATGTAGGTGGTGATTCCTGATCTATTATAATATGGGAAACAGGTAGGGATGCCTGATCCACTATTATTTGATGATCTTGGTAGTTAACTTTGACATATGAAATAGTTTCTATACTTAATATAGTGCCATATTTATATGACATGAACTTATGGTTCATGATTTGTTTATGATGATTTCTCACTCTTACGATTCATGTATTCTGAAATGATAATGTTTTTATACCATGAATCATGTCTATGTTCCTTGATAGATTGGGTATAAACCTTGTAAGTTATATTCATGATATCATACCCTTATACTTATATTAGGATTTCATATGATCATATATTGGTATCCCCCATGTTTAACATTATTTAGAATCAGAGAACACCCTTTCTTATGTTTCCTTTACCCTAGGTTATGAAGAAAAGTTTTATGTAGGGTATGTCTATGAAAAGTAATAAATGATAATATTTTTATGGGAGATGTTAAAGATATTTCATGAACTAATAATATTGTGTATCTAGTTTTTGAATACACTAAACCTTTATAGTCCTCAGGCGTGTATTCATGAGATGTATTTAATATTCATTTAAAAAGATTTAATATCTATGTATGAAAATCTGGGGTCATTATAGTTGGTATTAGAGCGTAGGTTTAGTCAAAATTTAAAGAACAAAATTAGTGGACCTGATGAAAACCATGGGGATAGGTATAAGTATAGGATAAAATCCTAAAGTTTTGGTAAGGAATAAATTATGTGATTTTTTAACTAATTACATCCCTCTATAAATACTACAAGTGGATACTGTTTTATCATTTTTGTATCTTGTGTTTACATTTTTGAAAAGGGCACATTGAGATTTGAATCGATCATCACCTGGTGTACGACAATGGTACTTGATTCACACCTAGTTTGATACTCCTTAGGGATATTCTTTTGTTAATACACATTTTATTTATGAATCACCATGAATATTTTGAATAGATATGATCATGAATGTAATAGGTTAAAACTATTATATCTTAGATTTAAAATAAGGTGTGATGATTTAGAAATCATATAATTGATTTTTCATGATTATGTGGTTTCCAAATATTAAAATTATTGGTCACACTATTCTTTTTTAGTTATAGATAATGATAGGAACTAGAAGGAACTAGGTTAACATTGAATATGATAGATAATGTGTTAATGAGAAAAAAAATGGGATGATGACTGGAATAAAGGATATTGTGATTATGTCAAAAAATTTATCAAAATATATGATTAACAACTTGCACCTAAAAAACTCTCAGGCTCACCAATGAAGAGAAGGATATAGTTCTCCAAGAGCTCATGTGGTGGAGACCAAGGAGGAAAGAAGATTCAGTTTTCTATATGTCAAGAATATGGGAAGAAACACTCAAGGGAATGAATTAAAGGAATAAGAATATGTTTTATATGTAGAAAAAAAGGGAACATAGTAAGTAATTATCGAGTAAAAATAGAAAGTTTAGTTAACACAATGGATGATAATAATTGTTTCTCTAATGAATCATCAATGGTTAAATGTTTTAAATGTGGAAAGTATGAGAATTATAAAAATTGAAGTTCTAGGTGGAAATCTCTAGAATAGGATTAGTAATGTTGTATGAGTAAAGTTTTTTCGATTGATGATGAAGAGACTATAAATGAAAAATAAAAGGAAGGAGGTATTAAAGAATAAGATGATGAATCCTAGTTAATGGTTTAATAATAAAGTGTAATGATTGAAGTGTTTATGTTTTCAAACTCAAGAATTATGTTATATGAATCATGAAATATATAATGATTGTTCAGTATAATTTTTTCATTAAGGATTTTCAAGAATATGTTAAATAGAACTAAAAAACTAGAAAAGTGATCAATGGAAAGGTTATATTTTATGGAAAACACATTATTAAGGGAAATATAACCCTTAATATGTTCCTGATGTTAAGATAATGGAGTTTAGTTGGGATAAAGAGATGATTGATATGGAAAAAGTAAATTGGATAATATTGATGACCTTGGAACTGATTAATGATTTTATAAAAAAGTGGTTTATGTTATCATTGATGAAGTTTACAACATTTTTGGATTTATGGGACATATTTATTAATCCATGATTTTATTTAAGGAATTTGGAATCATGTATGTTTTTATTGATGGTTTTTTGGCAATTATGGTTATTACCATGTTTCAAGAGAATATATTACCAAGGTATTCAAATATTTGGTATGTGAAAATTAAGAGATAATTTATGATATTTTGGGGATAATGTTAAGTTGATTTTTGGATATTTAGCGAACTTATTTATAAATTCTTGAATTTTGGAAGGGCCTTAAGGTTAACCATTTAGGAATGGTTTTAGTTAAAATTTTATAATATTTCAGAGATTAATGTATTATTTCATCATATAAAGATTTATCCATATTAGATAACTTATGCTAATTATTTTGGTTTTGATAATAAATATAGATATAATTAATTACTTATCATTATTTTATGGATCATGTGATCCGTTAATGATTCAACAATTCATCTTCATTTCTCAGAGTAAGAGATGAAGTGAAAATTGATCGAAGCACAACCAAAGGATGAGATTGTGTTTATGAAATGGAAAGAAATCAAGTAAGTATATTTTATCATGTTATATTTCTTGATAAAAAAAAGTACCTAAAATTTAGGAAAAGGATATCGAGCCAAAATGTTGTCATATTACTTTCATTTTCTGATGAATCAATCATCATAAATTTATGGTTTTTTGGTGGTTAAATTTTTCATGACCATGTTCTCTATCACTCTATATTAATCCTTGATAATTAGTATTCTATTCCATATCCATATTTTTACTTACAATAATGTTAACCTATTTGGAATCATAGTTATTTATTATTCCATATGACCTTAATATCTTCCTTTCCCTCTTTTCAAGAAAATTTTTTATTATATTTTTTACAATGTGGGTTTTCAATAAGAAATATTTTCAAATATAAAACCCTTGATTACTGAACACAAGTTCAAATTGTGAGGTTTTTATTTATTAAGAGGGTGAGGGATAATGTAACACTTAGAGATTTTATTAAATATATATTTTTTAAATTTAATTTCTTTGATAGCTTGCATGACACATAACACCGAGTTTAAATGAATCGTGATATACTATTAACATATTATTATTTAAGGTTACAGTTATAACCTAAATTTTAAATTGGTAGGTATGAATAGGAATAACTAAATTATTAAAATATATGGTTTACACATGTATAAATAAATTCATTGGTTATCAATTGATTAAAAATAAAAATATAAATCATTTAAAAGCAAAATAAATGTTTTTTTAAAAACCATTTTTATGCGTCTATTGTGGTTTTATCTTAATAAGTTAAATTAATCACTAATGGCGAATGATTTTAATAAAATTTATATATTATATATTCAATAAAATTTTTTATCACTCGTTCATTATTTTTTCTAAGCATTAGATAATAATAAATCCTATTTTATGTTTTAAAACTAAATTTTTCTAAAAAGTGGTTCTGCCATGATCTTCTTTTAAAATTAATTTATTCCAATTTTAGAAGCTTTATTTGAAAAAAAACTTAATTTTTTAAATAAGAATATCAAAATTATCTTAGAGTGAATGTTTTTTTAGAATTTTTTGAAAAGATTATTTTTTTATTGAATAGTGAAAATACTAATTTTTATTGAAAAATACCTTTTTTTAAATCATTTAAAAAATTCAATTTTGTTTTAAAGTTATTTTAAAAATAAAATTAGTTCAATTATATTATGATTAATCCAATTTAGATCATTAGAATCAATTTTATATTGAAAATTTATTATAAAAACTTTTTGTACTTAAGAATACTTTGTTTAGTGGCTTCTTATCATTCTCATTTGTGTTTTGATAATTATATCACCCTCTCTTTGTTTTATGTGTTTTTACCTTGATTTATTCATCTATTAAATCAGATTATATCTGTTAACTACTGTTATATATGTTATTACATGTTATTTATTATTTATATTTGTTCTTTTATAATTCTATATGATTTTGTAACTTCTCACATTTTATGTTTACAGAATGTTTATTAGAATAGATTCTTCTAGGTGAAAAGAATCATGGAAATCAGAAATCTAGAAATTCATTTTACTACCTCTCTATATATTGAATATATATGGATATAAACTACTCATAATTCCATAAATCCTATTTTTTTGATAAATATAATAATATTATCTTGGATTTCTTCAACTACACTGAAGGTCAAATCAATCGTTTGATATTTTCATTTTTGTTTTGAAGATGCTGAAAGTTTTCTATCATACAATAAATTTTCAAATTACAGTTTCTTTAGTTTTTTAATTATATATCTAGTTATAGTTATTAAAATTTCATGAAAATTATTGGCATAGATATCCAATAAAATTATATACATTTTTTTTCAACTACAATGAAAGCAGATAAGATTGTTTCGAAACTCTAAAAATTCTATGAAGTTATGGAATTTTTTTTACAGAATGTATGTGCTTATGTTTCTCAATAATAACTAAATCTATGAACCTTATAATTGTACGTAGAATATTTTATTTGAAATATTATAAGTTTATCTATATTTCATTCAGCAAAGAAAAAGTCAGAATCATACATTTGGATACTCTAAAAAATTACCGAATTCTCTAAAATATTTTCATAATTCTATAGATTTCAAAATACACGTGTTACTATGTTATGATCACATATCATGATAAGAAAATCACATTGAACTCTTCTTTGATATGTTGTAAATATGTAGAAATTATCTAAATATAAGTCAACTAGCCTGAATTCTAAATCCACTATTTAGAAGTATTAAAAATGGACCAAAATTTGAAATATCAAGATGATACAAAATTTCAGATTGTTGAGTGCGTTTTTGAAAAGTAAAATTAACTTATGTGAAATATTGAAATATTATATGGGGTATTGAGGATAATTATCTTATGTTGAAGATAAATATCTTACTTAATTGTAATTATCTTATGTTAGAATTCTAAATTATCTTACATGCATCCGAAGATAAATATCTTACATGGAAATAGCATATATCATGTGAGTCCATCTTCTTATGAATATACCTCACTTATACAGGAACAAAAATAGAATAGAACTTAGATTCACATTACCTTAATACTTTAGTAAGTATATAAGGATTACTAAATATTTGAGAATCAAGAATGTGGCAATTTACTGGTTCATTAGAAAAAAACATGTAGGTTAAAATTTTACAATATCAGAATGGATAACTCAACCTGCTCAAAATAATACAATGCATTCATCCTTCTCTAATACTAGAGAAATTATTACTACAACATCATCACTCAAGAAATTAAAATAACCACATCTCTCTTATATAGAACAACTAGACTCAAACTAAATTTTTCAGTTTTTCCAATTATTATAATGTAGCACATGACTTAAGAAAGAGGAACATGAGATGGATAAAATATTCACATGAAGTAGGAATACTAGAGAATAGGGAGTGAGATACTAATGTATTACACTCAGTTAGTTTGAAGTTCACTTGAGTAGAATAAAAACATGAAACTCATGTGAACCTCAGATGATCGGGAGTCGAGTGGATTTTGTGATTAGAAGAACACCTACTCATTTATAAGGATAGAAAGAAGAATTTATTATACTGGATTATGATAATAGAATATTGGAAACATTAAGAAATGTGTTAGTGTAAGAGATTTGAATTAATGAACGAGTGTTAGACTATGAATATTGGATTTAAGGATACTCTGTTTTTTGATTATTTTTAGATTTCAATCTGCTTCAATAATATCAGAATTATTTTTTCCAGTTTATCAATTTAATATTTTTTAAAGATATTTTATGAATCTATATACTTCAAAATACCCTCTTCTCAAAAATTAGACCATTTCAGTGTTTTCAAAAAAGATGTAGGTTTTTATTATCATAAATATTAATAGATTTGAACTTTTCCAAATCTGTAATATGATTTCAATATAATCTAGATGATCCAACAACTCAAGATATACCAATTCCTATAAATAAGATTAATGATAGCTCATGTATGATATATTTTCTAAATATTGAATATTTATTCATGAAGACTATATAAAAAATGAAAAGTAAAAAAGGAAAAATAAGAGAAAAAACTGTATTAGATAAAATATATATTTTTATATATTTTTTTGGGTTTCTTTAAGGAAGAAGAGATATTGTATATAGAAAAATAAAAATAGAAGTGTTTCATTGTTTTGAAACAAAAATATTCTATTCAACACCTTTTAAGAGAGAATTGAAATACCATGTATATATTTTATTCTCTAATGTGTGAAGAAGAAAAAGATGACCTAATAAAATAAGAAGATATTATTTTTCTACTACTATTCGAAAAAGTAAGGGAGCTTGTATTATTCTTGAATATATATTGGATGTTATTATGTTTTATTGAAGATCTTTATCATCTGTCAGTTTCAGAGGAAACTGTGTGATGAATCCATATCAATAATATACATCTTATCTATTTTATCTAAGTTTCTACTACTTGTACTTAGTTGTGGTAAAGTGTCAAATTATTTTTCTAAGTTTTTGAGGTCACTAGTAAAAGAACTTAAAGTCCCAGTAAAATCCTTGTAACTAGTGGTGACTACTTACACTCAAGCTAGGCAGTCCCCAGGAAATGGTTTGGTTCTAGTAAAATTATCAAGCTCATAGAGTAGGGTGTTGGTGGAGTGGTCTAAGGGATTTTTATGCCCCAAAAAACTATAAATAATTTTTCTCTTATCTTTTTATTTTATTATATTTCACGTGCATTACTTTCTTAAATAAATAGAACAAAATCAACATTGATTTAAGAGGGAAGTTTAAATCAGACAATATTTTTAAAAGGACTCAATTCAACCCCTCTTGATACTTCATCTACTCACCTTAGAATGATAGTTGGTATAAGAGAAGAATCTATCTTTCTAGATATATTTGAAGATATAATTATCTTTTTACCTATAACAAACATTTGATATTATCCTTAAATATCCTTTTGATATTCTTGAAGATATCTTTTGGATTTCACAAGTTTTAGGGGAATATCATTTGACAATTATTGTTTTCAATGGTTGATCTTAAAGAAGGTATGTACATGATTTATTCTTCTTATTTTAATGGTGAAAATTATAGTTACTGGAAAGATAAGGTGATTATATATTTAAATAATCTTGATTTAAAAGTGAATTTGAAAGTTTTAAAGCCTTATAAAATCCTTCATAGAGAACTAGATAAGTGGAGTGCTATTGATGAGGATGTGTATGATTTAAATTCCAAATCTATGAATGTGATCATTTTTGGTCCTAGTACATATAAGTTCAACTGTGTTTCTCAATGTTCAACAACTTATGAAATGTGGGAGAAAATTTCTATTTCTGATCAAGGTGCAAATAATTTTTGAAAAACTTAAGTATAATATCGTTAAGTTTAAGTTTGATACATTTAGAATGTATGAAGAGAAAATTATCACAAAGATGAATGGAAGAATCATTGAGTTATTAAATGATGTTTCTTCCTTGGGAACATCTATTCTAGAATCTAATTAGGCATTGAAAGTTCTTTAAATTCTACCATCTAAGTGGAATGAAATATCTGTTTCTATTCAAAAATCAACACATGTTAAAGATTTAAATATGAATAATTTTAATGGAACCTTAATTATGTATAAATATGAGATGCAAGATGAGATTAAAAATCATAATTTTATCAAAAAAGATAACATTGCTCTCAAAGTTTCAATGGATGAATAATCATATTCATATTCTAGTTGTTCAATTTTTAATGATGAATTACCAGAGATTTCTAGAAATTTTATCAAGTTATACTAGAAAAGAAAGAGGAATAAATATATGAAGGCTACTTGGAGTTCCTATGAGGACTCTAATAGCGACTCGACATCAAACTACGATGCTAATCATGAAAATAAAAATAAAAATATATTTATTATGGCTCAAGATGAGGAGCTACAATAATATTTTTACTCATAAAATTCTAATACTGAAAATTTATATTTTAATAAACTTAATGAATTTTGTTATATGATTGAAGAGAAATTTTAATCATAAAATAAAAATAATAAGAATCTTTGAAATTCTTATGATACTATTTTTATTAAAAAATAAAGTTTATCTAAACAAATATTTGATTTAAGATCAATTTTTTCTAAAAATGCATGTGCTATGCATGATAATAAAATTAAATAATTATTTACTAAAAACAAATCTTTAAAAATTGATACTAGTGTGTTAAAAAAAATAGAAAACTATTTGAATCAAATTCTTGGAAAAAAATAAAGAAATATTTGGAATTGAAATCAAAGGATAAGAACCAAAACTTTGTAGATTCTATTCTATACCTATTTATAATAGTAAAATTTAGTATACTGTTAGATTATTTCATTATGAAATTAATGTTCACTAAGTAAATGATTGTTTTTTTTTAAAATTCCTTATATTTTTGGTGTAAAAAATGTTTATTTTTAAAAAAATTTATTTAAGTTTAAATTTGAAATTTCTGTATAAAACAAGAAAACTTGGTTGCCCAAATCTCTTGTTGCTAACAATGATAGACCCAAAAGTTTATGGGTACTAGAAGGCACACTTTTTAATGTTTTAGGACTATACCATTGATCTCTAATGTAAAATCATTTGGCGGTTACTCAAATAAATGGATATAAATTTTAAAAGGAATGATCCTTGAAGCTAGAATTGCTATCTAGGGAGTTCTTATTACATTTTTTTAATATTTATATATTATTAAAATGAATTAATTATTTTATATAGGGGAGAATATATTTTAAATTCTTTATCTTTTATTCATCTACCATTTACTTTCATGCGCTTAAATTTTTTAGCTATATTACAATTTAAAATCATGAATTTATGGAAAACATGCATGTATTTTAATGTTTTATATAATAGTATACTGGGATGTGCTAATATATAAATTTTATCATGCTAGTAATCACGTGTTTAATGCAATGTTATTTTTCCTACTTGCATGTGTTGTACTATTATGTTACTGCATTTATAAAACCATTTTAAGTATTTCATGTAATGTTGTATTGATCATGATTAAACTTTTTATAAAATTATTTTAATATATTTATTATGTTTCATGGATTATTTTAGTTTAATGGTTTATGTAGGGGGAGTTCAAATTAATGAAAAATTATCATTGTACTAACTTTTTAATAAAATAAGATTCACTGTTAAATATTTTCAAAATTAGGAGCATCAATTAAGGGGGGCTTCAATATTTTTTTATTCGATGTTCTGAAATACAATTTCTTATTTTATCTCATTGTATTAATTGTTTCAAATTTTGAAGCATGATAGGGGTTTAGTTAAAACTATTCAATATTCAATTACCTAAATACTTTTTCATATTTTTGTTTTTTGAATTGGAATTAGCATTTAGCTTTTTTATTATTACTATGAGTTGAACTGTTTATGGTTCATGGATCCTTAATTATAAATAATTTATATTTTTAAGGGAAAAAATTATCTTTTCTAAAATTATTTATTACGCTTAAAACATTATATGTATTTTTTTTAGAATTTTAATTCATGCTGCAAGTTTTTATTCAAACTATTATGGAAGCATGTTTAAAGGGTTAATAGGTTAGTATTTTTAAGGGGAAGAATACCCACTTCTTCCATAAATTATAATCCCTTTGTATATAGTGTTTTATTCATTTTAAATTAGGTGTTTTTTTGATAATTATTTGTCAAAAAGGATAGCTTTAATTTTCATGTATATTCTAATTTCATAACCGTTGTTCTTATTTTCTTATCCCTTTTTTGTACAAACTAATATTTATTACCTTAACATTTTTTATTATTATAAAAGGGAGATATTTTTTCTAATATGATCAAGTTTTTTAATTATTAAAAAGTGGGATAATTTTGAGTATTTTATTGTCATTATCATTTATGTTTTAATAATTAGATCACCCTCTCTTTGTTTTATTTGTTTTACCTTGATTTATTTATCTATTAAAATATGATTATATATATTCACTATTGTTATATATGTTATTATATTTTATTAATTGTTGACATTTTTTCTTATATAATTCTATGGAAATTATGAAACTTCTCAGATTTTATGTTTGAATAATTTTGGTTATAATAGATTCTTTCATGCGAAAAGAATCTTGGAAATTAGAAATATGGAAATCCATTTTACTACCTATATATATATTGAATATATCTTGAGATAAAGTACTCATAATTTCAAAAATTATATTTCTTTATAAAGATAATAGTATTATCCAGGATTTATTTAACTACACCGATGTTTTAATCAGTTGTTTGATATTTGTATTTTTGGTCTAAAGTTGCTATAAGTGTTAAGTCATACAATGTATTTTCAAATTACTTTTTCTTTAGTTTTTTATTTTTATCTAAATATAATGTTATAATAATTGCATGAAAAGTATTGATATGGATAGAAAATATAATTATAAACATTTAGTTAAACTACAAAGAAAGATAATAATATTTTTTGGATCCTCTAAAAATTATCCTAAGTTCTAATTTTTTTTGTATCTCTACAATTTTTTAGAATGTATGTGATTCAGTTTTTCAGTACTAACTAAATATATAGACCTTATAATTGTATGAATATTATTGAATTGGAAAGGAAATAAGTTTATCTAAATTTCATTCATCAACTATGAAGTCTGAATCATGATTTTGGATACTCTAAAAAATGACCAAATTCTCTAAAACATTTTTATAATTCTACATATTTCATAATATGCATGCTATAGTGTTTTGATCATATATCAAGTTAAGAAATTAAAGTTGAAGTATTCTTTGATATGTTGGAAAGATATGGAAATTATATAAATATAAGTCAATTTTTAGGAATTTTGAATCCCCTGTTTATAAGTATTAAAAATTGACCAAAATTTATAATATCAAGATGATAAAAAATTTCATATTTTTGAGTCAGTTTTTTAAAAAGAAAATTAACTTACATGAATAACTAAAATATCTTTTGGGGGATTGAGGAGAATTATCTTATATAGAATATAAATATATTATTCAAATGTAATTATCTTATGTTGTAATTCTAAATTATCTTATGGACATAAGAGGATAAATATCTAATGTGACAATTGCATATATCAGGAGAATTAATCTTCTTATGAAGATACCTCACCACTATAGGAACACAAATAGAATGGAACTCAGAATCACATCACATTAATACTATAGTAAGTATAGAAGAAATACTGAATATCTAAGAAGCTACAATGTGGTGCTTTATCTATTTATCAAAAAAATACATGAAGGTTACAATTTTACAATATCAAAATGGAAAAAATAAACTACACAAAATGATACAAAAATTTCATCATTCTCTACTCCTGGAGAAATTATTGCTACAACATCATCACTTAAGTAATTAAAATCACTGCATCTCTCTTATATAGAACAATGAGACTCAACCTGGATTTTTTAGTTTTTCCAATTATAAGAATGTAGTACACGACTTGAGAAAGAGGAATAAAAGAAAGCTGCAACATTCACATACAGTATAAATATTATAGAATAGGGAGTGCAGTACTACAATAGTACACTCATATAGTTTGAAGTTCACTTGAACAGAATGAAAACATGAAACTCATGTGAATATCAGATGAACAATAGTCGAGTGTATTCTGTAAAAAAAAATAATACCAACTCATTTATAAGGATAGAGAGAAGGATTTAGCATACTGTATTGTGATAACAGAATCTTGTACACATATAGAAATGTATTAGTACATAAGATCATAAGTGTACCACCCTCGATTTTTGGTATGTAACCCTTTATTTTTTTTAAGTATATAATGTATAAAGGTGAATCTTGGGAGATTTTGGAGAAATTTTTGAGATTTTTGGGGGTTTTTATAGGTGTACAAGTGGTTCATAGTTTGTGAAAACCATGAAACACTTGTAAGAAAACATGTATAGTGAATTAGGGGCTAATGGGGAGACACAAGACCTACACATGATTTTTCCAACCTATGTGGAAGCCTAAGAGAAACCATGTAGTGTGGTGAAAATGTTGGACAAAGAGCTTTGGAATGGTCAGTGCATGGTTTGGAAGCTGTGTGATCCAATCGTGTAAGGTCCTTATTAATACATCAGTAAGAGCATGGTTAGCACATAGTTCATCTAACAATGCGACTAAATCATGCACGAGTCAAAACCACCTCCTTAAAAAGTGGATCTCACTTGTTTTTCCCTTTAATTCACTAGTTTTTCTTCTTATGCGGACCTAAATTAGGATTTTGGTCTCTCAAATTTTGGATAACCTCTCCCAAGTGATTTGTAAGTGATTTGGAGCCATACCTTGGTGTGTTAAAGCCAAATTCTTATGGTAAGTCTTCATTCTTCATTATTCTTGATGCATTTTCTTAGATCTAATTTTCCCTCTCTCTCTTTCTTATATCTACACACTATTTTGGTAGATATTAGGTTATAAACGCCAAATATGTTTAGATTTGTTCTTTTTGTTTATAGGGGAAGTGATCTAAGGAAAGTTCATGGAGTTTCAACCCAGTTTTGTGACGTTTTTCATGCCATTTATCATTTTCACCAAAACTATCAAGGTAGGTGGATTCACTATCAACTCATCTATCTTATAACTTGAAGGATTAGTTTCAAATTGATTACTTTGATTGAAATTGATTATTTATAGGTTGTGAAATAATTGTTGAAACCCTCTTGAGTGATGGTTTGTGAAAATTGGGAAATCAGGGTGTTATTGGAAAGTTTTTTGATAACAATATTTTTAAATATTGATTTTAAAATAATTTTTGGTGTTTCTACATGAAATAAAAATATTTTTCAATAAAAGTAATGATTCTTTATTGAATTTTTTGAATAAAATTATATTTGGTATGAGTTGTCATGGTTTTATTTTGTGTTTTTATATACATTGGGATGGATAAGGGTGTGTAGTACCCCCATCAAAAGGTTGTTATGGATATGGGAGTGAAGTATCCTCATCAAAGTGGTCCACTAAGTGATGGATTAGTGAAAGGATAACTCACCACTCATGAGTATAGGGAGGTCCATGGTTTTCATGCATGGTTGTGTGGAAAGGAAGGGGTTATTCCAAAATGGAATGTTAAATGATTTAATGAATTGTCATGTGCTTTCCTTGGAAAACTATTTACAATGGATTTAGTTTATATTTTGATATAAACTATTTTAGAAATTATTTTATATATTTTTTTATATAAATGTTGCTAACATGTTCTATCCTAATGGTGTGAGTAGGGAAGTTATTGGGAAAAACCTACTGAGTTTTAGTACTCACCCCATGATTTTGCAGATGTCATTTACCAAGACATGGGAAAAGGTAAAGTATCCCATGTAGTTATCACTAATTCATTATACTTGGTATATTTGGTGATGTTGGAGAATGGATCTTGTAGAGCTTTGAGTCTTACAGTTATCTTGGAGTGTTGTTATATTTTCTTCCATTATTTACTTTGATATTTTATTCTTCCCCTATAACACTTGTCTTTATTATGATTTTGATAAACAGAAAGTTGATTTATCTTTAAATTTTATCATGAATCATATAGTGTTTTTTGGTTATGTTTTTTTCGGTTAGTGGTTTTATTCTTAAAGTTTAAATCACCCCTACATGTATTGAAATCCTTCATAATTTATTTCCAGCCTTTGGCATCTTGGGTACGTCTCTTTAGTCCTAGTAATTTCTCATCTCCCTCTCAAGCCAATGAGAAGGGATGAGACATTACCAATGGCATCAATTTTTTTTGGTCTAAAAGTTTGTTGAGATAGGTGGTATCATCTTGGTCCTTACTTTGTGGAACAAGTGGTATTCAGTTTCCTAGTCTTGGAGTTGATATTCATTCGGTTCTATTCTTTGTATTGGGTTGGTAGAAAAGAGTAGGATTGTCGAGACTTGAAATTTAGAGCATGAAAATAAATAACTAACCTTTTTTATGCTGAACTTCAAGTTACCAGGGAGTTGGGTACATAAGTGTTTTGGAGACACTTATAGGATTTTTCAATCTCATTTTTATGGGTTTAGTCAATGACAAGAGCATTACACGCATTAAATGAATGACTTCCAACTAGGATTATATACATCATTTTGAATAATGATTTATGATTTTGTGAAAAAGTGTTGATTTTTGAAAATTTTGAAAGTGTTTTCAAATGAAATATTTTGAAAAAGATAATGGTTGTGGTATTTTAAAAATATTTTGATTTCCAAAAAGTAAGTTAAAGTTTTCAAAAATGGTTGAACATGGTTCATTTTGGAAAGAAATTATATGATAGTTGATGTGGTCGAATTTGAAATTGTTAAGGCTTCAGTTGATAGAGAGTGAGACTTATGGAATTTGTTGTTTGTTTAGAAAATGGAACCTGTTAGGTGTCATAGAAACCAACTAGAATAAGCTATAAAGAATATGGTTGCACCTGAACCACAAGTGAACCAAGAGCTAGTTCAAAGTATCGTCCAACCATTCCAAGCCGTGGATATAGGGAATTAAAGGAATGAGCCAAGGAAAATGGATCATTCAGTCTAGTTATAGAAGAAGAATCCACCCATCTTCTGGGGTGATTCTGAACCAGAAAAGGTAGAGGTGTGGTTGAACAGGATAAATCGTATCTTCGATTTCATTGGAACACCAGCAGAGTTGAAAGTCAAACTGGTGATGTATATTCTTTAGGATCTTGCACACCATTGGTGGGATCTAGAAGTACATGAAAAAGTAGATCAAGGCCTTAGTTGGGATGGTTTTGAGTAATTTTTCAACAAACAATTCTATCCTCACAAGTTCAAGATTCAGAGAACAATTTTTTTAAGCTTTAATCAAGAAAACCTCTCTGTCGTCGAGTATGCAGCTAAATTCATGAAGTTATTACACTTTTCACCCAAGGTTGTGGCTAGTGTGTACTTTAAGGAATGCATCTTTGAATCAGGGCTAAGGTATGAGATTCAATAAAAAAAACTATTCTCTGTATTAATAACTATACAAAGATAGTGAATAGAGAGATGGTGGCTGAAGGAGATATATCAGGAGCTATGGGAGGAGGAATTATGTTGATACCCCAGTAAATGAAGGGAACTATAATATTGGGAGAAAATGGAAGATGGACACACACTTCCAAAGTAGGAGTGTGAATAAAAATCATACGGCTGGATCAGTAAACCTTCTTTCAAGGCCCAAGAGCAAAGTTGGCTATTTCCAATGTGGTTATCTTGACCAAATAAAGAGAGAGTGTATGACACAACCAAGAGAATGTCACAAATGCTACCAGATGGGGCATCTTCAATGCTATTTTTGCAGTGATCCAAGGTTAGGTGATTGAGACACCACTTAGGTGTCACCGAAATCATATAATTTGACAAGATGAGAACATCATAACCAATCTTGTCAGTAGAAAAAATTTATCCATGGTGATTCTAGGAATGCTATGACTTCTCAAGTAGGGAAATATAAATAGGGAAATAAAAAAAATGTTATGATGAAGCAATTATATGGAGCTAATCAGGTGGTTTTGGATGATCAAGAAGGACCATTTATGGTGAGAGGTATTATTATTTTTAATTCTACCCTTATGTAAGTATTGTTTAATACAGATGCATCTCATTCCTTCATTGTTTCTTGTATTTTTGATTTACTGAGTCTAAAACTTGAGATGATTCCCTCTATGATAAAACTTCAAAATCATCTTAGGGAAAGATAATGTTGAGTCTTTATATATAGAACATGTTATATAAATATTGATGGAGTTGAGCTAAAATGGGATTTCTCTATTCTAGAGATGGATGTCTACAATATAATCCTAGGTATGGATTATTTGACAATGGTCAAGGCTCATATCGACTATTATAGAAAAAGAGTTAGTTTTGAGACTAAGGATAGTGTCAAGTATCTCTTTTAAGGAGAAAAGGATGAAAAGAGTGGTGAAATGGGATTTTTATCACTAGAAGTTGGAATTATCTCGTACCAAATGGTGGATTTGACTTTGGAAATGATGGAAGAGATTAATAATAGTAGTTTTCCAGCAGCGGTGGATCAATTTCTAGTTTTTATTCCCAAAAATTTATCTGGGTTAGCACCGGTAAGGGAAGTGGAGTTTATGATTGATATCATCCTAGGGAATAGTCCTATCTTACTTCCATATTATCAAATGAAACCAAAAAAATTAATGGAACTGAAAGTTCAGTAGAAATAACTAGAAAGAAAGGGTTTCATACAACCGAGCATGTATCCGTGGGTAGCACCAGTCTTGTTCATGAAGAAAGCTGATGGAACTCTAAGGTTGTGTATGGATTATCATAAGATTAACCAAGTTAAAATAAAGAATAGGTATACAATTCCATGCATTGATGATCTCTTCAATCAATTAAAGGGAGTTTATTGCTTCTCTAAGATTGACTTGCAATTAGGATATCACTAATTACAAGTTCAGAAGGCAAATATTTCAAAGACAACTTTCAGAAGCAGATATGACCATTATGAGTATGTGTTAATGCCTTTTGGTCTTATGAATACACCAATAGACTTTATGGAATTGATGAATTGGATATTTTAATGATATCTATATTCTTTTTTCATGGTGTTTTTTGATGACATCTTGGTGTATTCAAGGACAAGGGATGACCATGAGAAACACTTGGCGATAGTGTTTGAAATATTTAGAGATCATAGTTTATATTAAAAAATATCAAAGTGTGTTTTTTGGATATAAGAAGTATGCTTTCTTGGCCATGTAATTTCTAAAAGAGGTGTTTCATTGGATCCATAAAATATAGAACATGTTATCTCTTGAAAACCGCTAAAGAACATCTTTTAATACACAACTTTCTTAGCCTAGGTGGTTATTACCAACACTTTGTGCATGAATTTTCAGGGATAGCCTCACCAATTAAATCTTTGAAAAAGAATAATGTTCCATTCCAATGGAGTGAGGAATTCTAGAAATATTTTCAAGAGCTAAATATCCACCTTACATCCACACCGATCTTGATTTTTCCAGAATCATGACAGGGATACGTGGTGTATTGTGATGCTTTAGAATATTGTTTGTGGTGTATTCTCATTCAAGGAAACCATTTTACACTTATGGCTCAAGGAAGTTAAGGGTTCATGAGAAAAACTACCCAAAACATTATTTAGAGTTAGCTGTAGTCGTCCATGTTTGAAGACATGGTGTCATTATCTCTTCGGTGAGAAATTTATTGCTTTAATAGATCATAAAAGATTGAATCACATTTTCTCACAAAGGGATTTGAATCTAAGAAAAATTAGATGGATAGAGTATCTACAAATGTTTGAATTTTACTTGATGTATACATCGGGTAAAGTAAATTCGGTGGACAATTCATTAAGTAGAAAGTTATATGCTCAGTTAGAAAAAGAAGCTTCAGATGAGTGGTATATGATGTTAGTCCTAGCTGACATGCATGTGGAATATGAAGACCGAGGTGATGTTGCAATTTTGTTTCTAGTTTTTATTGTTCCTAATTTGGTAAATCTAGTAAAGGAGGTACAAAAATCCAATTTAGAATGTGTTGCTATGAGATCAAAAATCAATAGTGGGGAGACCATTGAGGTATGGAGGATAGATGAGAGTTCAATTTTGTGTTTTTGAGACTGGATAGTTGTACCTATGACTTCTCAGGATCAACTTCATGATTACTACCATTCGAGATGGTCTATCCATCCTAGAATATAGAAGATGTATAAGGCATTAAAGGCATAGTATTGGTGGATTGACATGAAAAGGAAGGTGGA
The DNA here is from genome assembly GCA_963277665.1 of Viscum album. Classification (NCBI taxonomy): domain Eukaryota; kingdom Viridiplantae; phylum Streptophyta; class Magnoliopsida; order Santalales; family Viscaceae; genus Viscum; species Viscum album. The sequence continues at coordinate 697,748,433 of OY728132.1, forward strand.
TGAGTTTATTTATAGATGATTTACTTGTTAGCAAGTTAAGGCAGAACATCATCGACTAGAAGGTGTGTTATAGTCTTTACATACTCTAGTGTGGAAATAAGAGTAGATAGATATGGATTTTGTAATAGGTATCCCAATAACAGTTTAGAAACATGATTCCATATGGGTGATTGTTGATCGACTCACGAAGTTGGCCCATTTCATCCTTATTCGTGAAAATCATATGGTGGAGGATATGTCCAAAATCTATATCTGAGAAGTGGTAAATATACATGAAATACCAATTTTGATTGTGTATGATAGAGATTAAAGGTTTATATCTCATTTCTATAAATCCTTAAAAAAATACCTTAGGAATTAATTGACTATGAGTACGGCGTATCATAATCTTACAGACGAGTAATTTGAAAGGAAAATACAAATGTTAAGGGAAATGTTGTGGGATTACGTAATAAATTTTGGTGGTTCATGGGAAGATTAGGTGCATTTGTGGAGTTCTCTTATAATAACAGTTATTAGGCCTCAATATATATGGATCCATTTGAGGCATTTTATGGGCTTCATTTCCATTCTCCACTTTGTTGGGTGGAAACAGGTGATACTTTAATAGTCGTACTTATCCATGTCCAAGAAATATTGTATAATATTCAGTTGATCAAGAAACAGATGGAGATGACTCATAGTTGTTAGAAATTGTATGCGGATCATCATCTACGACCGTTGTCATTCGCAGTGAGTGATCATGTGTTCTTGAGGATTTCTCCAAGACTTGTACATAGATACTTTGGTAAGCAGTGAAAATTATCTCCTAGATACATAGGCCCTTTTGAGATACTGGAATGAGTGGGAGAGGTGGCATATCGGTTGGCATTACCACCATGGTTCAGTGTGGTGCACAATGTGTTCCACGTATCTCAGTTTAAAAAGTATTATCTTGATCCTAGCCATGTGATTAGATGGGATCACGTTTACCTAGATCTGGATTCTTTATTGATACATATCTTAGTGTGGATTGTGGATATGAAAGGGAAGTCCTTACATGAAAAAAGTATCGGCCCAATGTGGGTTTTGTGGAAACATGGTCAAATTCAAGAAGAGACCTGGGAATGCGAGATGGAAATGAAAGATAAATGGACAAAACTCTTTCAGGTCTCTAATGGTTTTCCACTTTCTGAGGATGGAAAGAACAATGGTGGGGAGAATGTAGCACCCTCAGTTTCTGTTATGTAACCCTTCTATTATTTTTTAAGTATATAAAGTATAAAGGTGAAGCTTGGGAGAGTTTGGAGAACTCTTTTTAGAGGTTTAGGGATTTTATTCAGGTTCATGGGTGGTGTACGTTTGTGAAAGCCATGAAACATTTGAAGGAAACCATGAACAATGAGTTAGAGGCTAAAGGGGAGGTGCATTGGCTACACACGGTTTGTCCAACCCATGCGGAAGCCTAGGAGAAACCATGCAGTGTGGTGTAAATGTTGAAAAAATATATTTGGCATGGTCAAAACATGGTTTGGAAACCATGTGATCCAACCGTGTGAGGTCCTTCTTAAGATATAAGTTGTATCACAGTTAGTGAATGGTTAATCTAACCGTGTGACTAAACCATGTAGGGGTCAAAACCACCTCTTTAAAAAGTGGATATCACTTAGTTTTCCCTTTAATCCACTCATTTTTCCTCCCATATATCCTCAACTCATGATTTTAATCTCTAAAAGGGTTTAGAACCTTTTCCAAGTGATTTATATGTGATCCAGAACCATCCCTTGGTGCGTTGAAGCCTGATTCTTGCAGTAAGGCTTTGTTCTTCATCATTCTTGATGCATTTTCTTAGATCTACTCCATCCTCTCTCTAGTTTTCTTAGATATATTCCCACTATGGGTATATATAATGTTATGGATGCCAAATATGTTTATATTTGGTATTTTTGCTGATAGGGGAAGAGATCTAAGGCGGGTTCGTAGAGTTTCAACCCGTTTTTGTGACGTTTTCATGCCATTTATCATTTTCTCCAAAACTCTCAAGGCAGGTGGATTCAATCTCGACTCATCTATCTTAGAATTTGAAGTATTAGTTTCAAATTGATTTATTTGATTAAAATTTATTGTTTATGGTCTGTGAAATAATTGTTGAAACCCTCTTGATTGATAGTTTGTGGAAATTGGTAAATTGGGGTGTTATTGGAAAGTGTTTTGATAACATAATTTTTAAATGTCAATTTTAAAATAATTGTTTATTTTTCTACAAGAAAAAATTGTTTTCAATAAAAATAATGATGTTTTATTGAATGGTTTGAACAAAATTGGATTTGGTATGAGTTGACATGGTTGTGTGGTGTGTGTTCATATTCATTAGGATGGATAAGGGTGTGAAGTACCCCCATAAAAAGGTTAGGACATATATGGGTGTGAAGTACCTATGTCATAGTGTCCCATTAAGTGATGGATTAGTGGAAGGATAACTCACCACTTATGAGTATAGGGATATCCATGGTTTTCATGCATAGTTGGATGTATGTTTGTGTGGAAAGGAAGGGGTTATGACAAAATAGAATGTTAAATGATTTAATGAATTGTTACGTGCTTTCCTTGGAAAAATATTTACAATGGATTTAGTTTATATTTTGATATAAACTATTTTATAAATTGTTTTATATAAATATTAATAACACATTATATCCTAGTGGAGTGAGTAGAGAAGTCATTGGGGAAAAACCTACAGAGTTTTAGAACTCACCCTTACTTTGGAACTTTGGTGCTTTTGCAGATGTCATTTATCAGGACATGGTAAAAGGTAAAGCATCAAACGTCTTTAGAACTACTTTGTGATACTTGGGCTGTTTGGTGATGGTGGAGCATAGATTTTGTGGAGCTTGGAGTCTTGTGGTTATCTTAGAGTGTTGTTAGTTTTTCTTCTTCTATTTACCTTGATATTGTAGTCTTCCACTGTGACACTTATTTTTAGTATGATTTTGATAAATGGAATGTTGAGTTGTCTTTTAATATTATCATGCATCATATAGTGGTTTTTTAGTTATTGTTTTTTGGTTATTGGTTTTATTCTGAATGGTTAAATCATCCCCCATATGTATTGAAACCCTTCAACATTTATTTCCAGCCTTTGGCATCTTGGGGATGTTGCTTAAGTCCTAATAATGTCTCACCGCCCTCTCAAGCCAATGAGAAGAGGTGAGACATTATAATAAGTATTGAAAAAAAGTTGGACTATGAATATTGGAAGTAAGGTTACTATGTTTTTCATGATTTTTAGATTTCTATCTACTATAATAATATTGTAATTATTTTTTCCTATTTATCAATTTGATATTTTTTAACGATATTTTATAAAGTTGTATATTTCAAAATACTACCTTTTAAAATAGTATACCATGTGGAATTTTGGAAAAGGTGCAGTGTTTTATTATCATCAATATCAAGAGGTTTGGTAATTTCCAAATTAGGAATATGATTTTATGATAAGCCAGTTGATCCAATAGATCAAGATATACTGATTCCTGTGAAAAAGATTAAGAGAATCCCTGGTCTGATATATTTGATAAATATGGAACAATTATTTATAATGGACATATGAAAAATGAAAAGTGAAAAAGGTAAAATGAGAGAAAAATCTGTAACTAATAGAAAATATATTTCTATATATTTTCTAGGCTAATCAATGCAAGAAGAGAGAGTGTGTATAAGGAAAGAAAAATAGAAGTGTTGCATCATTTTGAAACAAAAATATACTACTAAAAATCCTTGAAGAGAGAATTGAAATACTCTATATGTATTTTATTCTCTACTATGTGAAGAAAAAGAATATGACCTATGAAAATAAGAATAATATTATTTTGCTACTACTATTCAAAGGATGCATGCAACCTATATTATTCTTGAAGTTCTATTGGATATTGTTGTGATTTGTTTAATATCCTTATCATATTTTAGTTTTGGATGAAAATGTGTGCTGAATCTATATCAACCTTCTATATATCATCTATTTTATTTATGTTTCAACTGCTTGTACTCAATCATGATGGAGTTTCATCTTATTTTAATAAGTTTTCAAGGTTATCAGTAAAAGAAACCAAAATCCTAGTAAAATATTGGTAACAATTGAATAATTCTTTCACTCAAGATGATAAGTCCCCATATAAAGGAATGATTCTAGTAAAATCACGAAGCTCATGGAGTAGAGTGTTGGAGGAGTGGACTAGGGATTTTTTGTGCCCTGAACTATAATACATCATTATGTTCTAATTTTTTATTTTCTTGTATTTCCAATACATTAATCTCTTAAATAAATAGGAAAAAATCATCACTAATTTAAGAGGTAATTTTAAATCATCAAATTTTTTTAAAAGGTCTCAATTCACCCCCTCTTGAGTCTTAATCTACTCACCTTGGAACAAAAAACTTTTCTTTGGAAAACCAAATTTTTATCGCACTTGTGGGTTTAATTTTAAATAAAATACTGAAAATTATATGAATTGAATTTGTTAAAATGGATTACATATTTGTAATTATCATAATTAATATTAGGTAATAAGGTCAACTTAATTTTTTTTCATAGTTAATAGTGAAAATAATAAAAAATTAATCACCGTTGCTAAGTTAAAATAGTGTTTTGTACATTTCATGTGCCCATGATAATTTTATATGATAAGTTGGATTTAATATTTATAATTAGTGGGTCCAAATTATATAATAAGGATCATTTATTTTTAGTCTTAAAGGATAAATTACCTAGGTCAATAAATAAAAAACTAGTTACCATGGTGAAAACTAAAATGGAAACAGTAAATAAAAATAGAGGATAAGGAAATAAAATGTTTATTTTTTTGTGGTATAGGTGTGGATAAAAATTTAATTCCCTTAAATCCATTATTTATCAATTTTTGAGACATATTAATTTCAAGTTACTTCCCATTATTGAATAGTTTTGGGTATTTTTAAAAATGAAACTCTTTCTCAATTATAAAAGGGAACCTCCTCCCCTCACTTATTCACACATATTAAGACTTTTTTATTGACCAAAACCTAAAAAAATATATTCAAAAAATAATTATAAACGTTCTAGACCTATTGGTATTCCCCAAAATACGACCCTAGGGTCCATAATAAGAGATCTAAAGGATGTTTTTCCAAGAGAAGGTAATTGTCTTCACTAAGATCTTTCATTTTACTTATTATCTTACCACATTAATTAATGTATTAATAATTAAAATATAATAAAAAATTATATAAAATATAATGATATTTTATTACGTTTATTTCATAACCTATATCCATATTCTCTTCCATAAAATGGGAAATCAAACCGTCGATCGTTTGTACAGCGGACTACCGCCTCGTGAACTGATGTGATTCATTTTCCATCACCACCTTTGAAGGATAAATATAATGATATATTTAATATATTTATATTATATTTATGACATAATTATACTAATATAATTATAATATCAAATCTAACTTATTACCTTACAATCTTTTAGAAAATGATAACGTCGCTCGTTCGTACGTGTGGACTACCACATCCACGAAGTGATGTGACTCATTTTTCATTTCCGTTTAACATGGATGGTAATATGGATATATTTAATTGGTAAATATTATATTTAAGATATTATAATTATAATTTAAAGTTAAAATATTATTTACCATTCTTTCATTCCATTCTTTAAAAATGGAAACAAATTCATGCGTACTTACGACCTATACTTTTCAAGAACAATGTAATTCATTTTTTATATCTAAATTTTATTGATTAATATAAAATGAATATATCTTATATTTATATCATGATTAAAATTATTTATTTTATGTAACCATAATCAAAGTATAAGGTTCAAAGTTACCTAACCGGAACATACATGAAAAACGAAGCTCTTATCACCTGGAACAATGATTTTAATAAAGAATTGTTAATGAATTGGTGATAAAAGGTTATAAGTAAATAATATATGGTATGATATATATTATTATGATTATATAATATATTTTTAATAAAACTATATTTATTATAAATTAGGTTTTAACACATATGGTGTAAGTCAAGACTTGAGGTAATAGATTTTCATCTCACTTTTATTTCTATGAGACACATACCATAATCACAACTTGTTTATTTTATATGGTGTAGATACTACCTATTAATATATTTTATAATAATTAATATGAAATTTATATGGATTTAAATATCCATATAAATTCATTTATTTCACAAGTATTATTATTTAAAATTTACCAAAGTGGTAAGGGTTTTATGTTACAATCTCATTATTTATCAAGATTGTTTATGATTATGATTTTGTTGATGAAATATTATGGTATACCTCTCAAGAAACTCATGAATTTTATTATAATATATTTATTTCTTGAAATTAAATGTTTTACTTTAATTTTACCCTCTTTAATAATTAAATATACTAAGAAAATGTTTTTAAGGGAAAATCAACTTTATTTCTCTCTTCGGTCAAAAATAATTTCTCTTCTATATACATGTTTTCCAAAAAAAATTTAATGAATGTTTTTAATATTATCCAAGGATTTTTTAAATTAATTTTTACTCTTATTTTAATTTTTAATTTTTTTTAAAATGAATCTTCTTATCTTTTTACAAATGAGGTACTTTTGAATTTTTATCGAAAATGGGAAATAAATATTTGTTTTAACACATATGAAATGAATGGTATTTATTTCCATCATGACTGTTCAATTATTTAAATATTCCATTAAAATTTTCCAAGGATATTTTTTAAAAAAAAATTTATTTAATATTTTGTAAATTTTTAATTAAGTGATTCAAAATGGAAAGAATATTTTGTTCATGAATGTTTTAATGATATTTTAAGGGTATTTTTATTCCTCGGCAACAACAACCTTTGGTGTTGCTTATATTTTACTAGGAATATAATCCAATGGTACCATCTTTATTAATTCTCAAGATGGTTTATTATTATAATGATTATATTTTTATGAAACCCATTTATTTTCCATTGGTTATTCTATGATGGATTGATGAAATTTTTATAAAACTTGATTTTTTTGAACGGGTTATGATATGATAAATGTTTAATGATTTTATAGCACACATATGTATGATTTTAATTATGTAACAGGTGGGATCAAAATTATATTTATCTCTAATTAATTGGGTAAATTATTATATCTCATGAGATAATTATAGTAAACAAGTCAATGTGCTTGATCCTATTTGGGAAACAAGTTGATCTACTTGATCTTTTATTAGAAACAAGTCGATGTGCTTGATCCACTAGGGGAAAAAATTTAATGTTATTGATACACTATAGGATGTAGGTGGTGATTCATAATTCATTATGATATGGGAAATAAGTAGGGATTCTTGAACCACTATGATTTGACGACCTCAGTAGTTAAAATTGAAATATGAAATGGTTTTTGTACTTTTCATGGTACCACATTTATATGAAATGAACTTATGGTTCATGATTGATTTATAATGATTTATTACTATTATGATTAATGTCTTTTGAAATGATAATTTTTTATTCCATGACTCATGTTATGGTCCATGATAGACTAGATATGAAAATTTTAAGTTATATTCATGATCTCATACCCTTATCCCTATATTATGATTTCATATGATTATCGATTGATATCTATCATGTTTACCCTTATGGGGAATACGATCTCACCATTTCTTATGTTTTATTCCCCTAGGTTATGAAGAAAATTTTTAAGTAGTTTATGTCCATTAAGACAACTAAATGGCAAGATATTTTGTGGGATATGTTGAATATATTTTATGAAATAAGAAGCGTATGTGTCTAGTATCCAAAGAAACTAAACATTTTTGGTCCTTAGGTGTATATTCACGAGATGTATTAAATATTCATATAAAAATATGTAATATCTATGTATAAAAATCTTGGGTAGTTATATGAATAGAATTTATATACACTATTTATATGATGGGGCGAGATTGGTTCTAGAGAACATTGAAAAGGAATTAAAATAACTAGGAGGGTGGGGGGTGAGCTAGTGAAATTTAAAATTTTGAAATAATTTTATCACATAAATAGTTAGTATGAATCAATATTTATCACTTCACTCACACGTGAAAAAATAATTCAACCATGTATAAATATTTTTTAAAATTTTTACTACTTGATATGAGTAGTTAGTCATTGGTGTGTTTTGGTTGTTATTATACTTCACCTGATTTTACTGCTTTTTACCAAGTATAAACTATGAGGGAAAGAGGATATCCCTAGACCCTTAAATACGCGTAATGACCTGAACCACCAAGACCCTACTTGGGATGGTGGTAATCCAAGTGTTCCATCCAATACCAACCTTAAATAGATAAAGGGATAGTGACTAGCACCAAGAAATAATTTCTCACATATGTGATCCATTATCCTGAATAACCTCCACAAAACCAAATATTTATAGAATAAAACATAATAATCATATGTAATATAATATTAATGTTTCCCATGATAAAACATCCATAATAATATGAAAAATCCAACTCAAAAAATAGGGTAAAAAATCATGATCCCAATATCCTAAGTAAATATAAAACTTGAACAACTGAAATGGGGAAATCCTCATCACACTATCTATTAGCATGAACACCATCAGTGCCTGTCATTGTTGAGTACCACTAAGATCCAACTCCACCAACTCTATACCCACCATGATCACCTCCAAACTACTCATTGTCTATATCAAAAACAACACGTTTGAGAAAGATACCCATGTAAGGGTGAGTATAAATATACCTAGTAAGATACCCAAAAAAATAAAATAAAGGAGGAATGAGACATAATTTGACTCAAAACCCAAGGCAAAATGAGTAAATAAATAAATAAATCCATACATGATTTAGGCAGAGTGAATTAGGGATGTGGGTGGATCCTAATCTTTATAGCCTATCTTCACTAGAATCAAGCACCATAAGAAACACAAATAATTCAAAATTCTTAGCTTCATGAAACCCACATCACTACTCATAAACTATAGCATGGGCCCCACGACACTCCAAGGTATGTGTGACAGTCAAGGGAGTAATGACATTTATGGAGGTCCTATGCCTTATCAAGTATAACATGATAATCGAGGGAGTACCGACTCTATAGGTGGATAAATTGTTCCCCATTATTAGGGTGGTTCCTAATTCCATTAGTCATATGGGGGACCCATGACTTTTAATGACTAATGGAGTACTAAATCAATGACCTAATTGGAGGATACACACTTTGAGTATGTGTGGGATTACTAAAATATATAAAGCATGTGAGGGGAACTATGCCTTTTATTGGAAATTCATTAGGGGAGTAACAAACCCCATGTATTCTCTGATCATCTCAATCGAACCTAGTTACCGACCCTTCATAGATAAATACATTAATATGACCAAAAAAACTTGTAAATGATATAGGATAGACAAACAAATCACACTATTTAATTATACATAAAAATTAATCAGTATAGGGTATTTTTTAGCCCAATTTTAATACATGGGTAATAAAGTGTTAAAGAAACCTAAAAATGTGAGTGTCTGGACACATCACGATACTTGGGGCATGCCATGTTGCACTGTAGGAAGGTGGGTAGTGACCTTATGGGAGTATGGAAACCCATTCATGGGAAAGAATGTAGGCTCATGGAATTACTTTCACCATGACCCCTACGGGCCAGGTTGTGGCATACTTGAACTAGGTTCCATGCCCCTATAAACCACATAACTAAGATGACTTAATGAGGAAAATGACTAGTAGGGATGACACATTCCCCAAAAGCTGCCTATAAGGAAGGATATAATACAATTATCTTAGGTCAAGTTTTCATAGAATTCCTGGACAATTATTTTCACCCTACCCTTAAATAAGGCAGACCGATGTGCTGGTTTAGTCTGGATAGATGACTTACAATAGTCGACCCTATGGGGAGAGGGACACCATGGGTTAAGCCCATTAGAATTCCATGACCACCCAACACATGGAGGGAAGCTCTATATTCAATCCTAGTCAAACCAATCATCAAGATAAAAATCCAAAATACCTCAACCTTTACCTTCACCTCACCTTTGATAAAACTGTTACTGTTTCACCATTAGCAACCGCTAGGTTCTATCAGATCGAGATTGAGTCATGTCACCTCCTTGCAAAGCAGTTTATCTTGGACCATGACACCACATGCCTCTATGATACCATATACCTAGGTCTCATTCTATTACACCCAAAAAATTTAGTTTAAAATAATAATAAGCTCAATATATTTCTTAACATGCAACACTAATCTTTAAGAAAATTGCAATATACTATAGATATATTATTATTTAAATGTGACTATTATAACCTACTCACTAAACTAGAGAGTATGAATATGAGTAAATATATTATTAAATATATGTATAATGGTCCTACTCAATAAAAATTTATTTATTAATTCTTAGCAGAAGAAACACTCAATTTTCAGTGAACTCATTTTATGTTTCAATAATACTTTTTATTCAAATATGATTTTCATAGATTTTTATGAGAAAATTTTATAATTTATACCACTTTAGAAATTATATTTTAAAAAATGATATCATTTTTGAAATAATCATATTAAAATTATCTTAAGGTAAAATTTTAGGATTTTTCTAAAAGGATTAATTTTCAGTGAATAGTGAAAAAATACCAATTTGATGGAAAATGGTATTTTCCATTATAGTATTTACAAAGTCCCATTTTGTTTTTAATTAATTTTAAAAATTAATTAGTTCATTTTTATTGATTATAATCAATTTAATTTCATTTGAATCAATATTATGCATAATTTTTGTATAAAAACATTTTCATTCTTAAAAATTCATTTTTCTAGAAAATCATTTTTAGTCGTGTTTTATGGGTTTTTTAAAAGTAATTTATGACACTTATAGGTATTGAATTTGATAAAATATATTCCATATTTAAAATTAGTATGAATTTTTTTAAATATTTCAAATTTATTTTTGGTCATTATAAATAGTAATCGTGGTAAATATTTGTAACCTTGGTAAGGGAACATTAGGTAGTTATGGTTAAAAATAACGTGACAAGGATTTAAAAATATATATAAAACCTATAAAATTCCTATTTTATGAGTTTATTTTGGCTACCCTCATCCAATACTCAAATATATGAAACTTGATACCATTTTATTTGATAACAACCTTAATATTATTTTAAGTAATGAATAAATCTAAAATGTCGCTCTATTTGTTTTAACAATTTTTTTTTCGTAGGGATAAAATTAGGTTATGATTGGATGTAAATGTTTATTTTAAATAGTAATTTTTCTTTGTTATTATGGTAATTTTTTTTATTTTTTGGCGATGAAATAGTTACCTTAAATCCTTATGCAACACTGACACAATGCTTGTTTAAGCAGTAGAAAAATAAAATGATGATTTTAAAAACTTATAAAGTAATATTTTTTTAGGAGAGTTATGGTGTTACATGATTTTTTTCGATATATATAATGTATTAGTGATGTTTTAAAATTTTATATTCAAAATACATTATTGAATTGATATATATATATATTTTAAATTAAATTATGTGCATAGTCTTTGCCCCCCACAAATGACTGAGGTGGGATGAAGGGAGGGGGTTTGGGGTGATGGTCATGGGGTTGAGTCCATGAGATGATTTATTTGTGAGTTTCCTTGTAGCGTGCATGCTTCCAATGATAGCTGTAACCCACCTTTTAATTATGTGAATAGTATAAAAAATGACTCTAATAGAATTTTATGTTAAATAATATTTTATTAAATGATTTATAATTCAGAAAAATATTATCTTTAGAAAATTTAATGGTATATGATCTATAATTTCAACTATTTTCCACTTATGGGTCACTTTTAATTTTATAGTAACTTTATTTACCCCTAAATACTAATAGAATTTTATATCACGATAATCATAAAAAGTGTTAATGGGGGGGGGGCTTAAAAATAAGAGATAAGGGTTAAACCATTATATAAACTTGTATAAATATTATTGTATGAGATTATTTCAACTTATATTCATACTATATTATAAATATATAAATTTTTAACCACTTGAATATGAAAATTAATTTATATTAATTTAATACATTAAGCAATTCCAAGGGTGCCCCTATTCTCATTTATATATGGAAACCACCTATCATCTCTTCCTTACACTTCTTGATCCACTTATCTCGACCAAAAACTATTATTAACTTTCTTAGATACTTTATATAGGTTATTTTCATCTTAAAAGATCATCCATAGGGTTCTTAAGGTGAGATCTAAAGGATGTTCTTCAAAGAGGAGGTAATCTCCTTAACTGAGTGTTTTCATTTCACTTATTTTTCTACCTTTTTCAAATCTATACTAACCATTCCAATACAATAACATAATTAAATATCATATATTTAGATTTTATTAAGTTAATTGGATAAACTTATTCATCCCCTTTTCCCATTAAATGGGAAATAAAAGTATCACTCTTGCGTATATGTGGACTACCACCTCTATAAAGTGATATGATTCATTTTACATAACTTTCTCAGATGGCTATTTATATTGATGTATTTAATAAATATATATAAATATATTATATTTATGATTTAATTAATATTCTAGAATGTTAAAATATTATTTATTTTTATTTCCTTTTCTTTTTTAGAAACTAAAAAAAATGTTCATGCGTACATTCAAACTACCATCTCTATGAATGGTGTAATTAATTTTTCTATTTCAACCTTTTATGGGTGGTTATAAATATGTATATAATGAATATATATTATATTTATATCATGATTAAAATTTTAGATATGATGGAACCATGATTGGTGTAATAACCCATGTACTATTGATATAAATCATTTTCATATATTCATTATTTAGATTTTATAGAGTTACATTTATTATAAAAATATTAGTTAATTTTTTGGTAATTTTTTTTATTTCTAACCAAAATGGATTTTTATTAATTATATGGTTTTATTTAAAATCATGATTTCCACATTATAAAATTTTAATTTGAAAAAAATTAATTTTATTTTTTTTGAATTCACCATGTCAAAATTATCTTAGGATTAATTCCTAGAATATCCATGAAAATATTTATTTTTTAGTAAATAAAGAAAAATACTGATTTAATAAAATTGTCTTTTATTTTCATTAAATAAAGTAATTTTTGATTGTAATTTTATATAAAAGTATGATAATTATTATTTAGTTACATATAATAAAATTAATTACATTTTAATTATCTTTAAACCATATTTTTTTGGATTCCATATTTTGAATCAGGTGGTCCAAATTTGGTAAATAAGACCCTTTTATTTTTTTAAACTATGAATAATAACTTTGGTAATTTTTGTTACCACGTTAAAGGGTAAGTTAGCTAATTAATGTTAAAAATAAAATGATAAGGACTAAAAAATGATCCTAAAGCTTGAATTATTATTTTTGTATGAGTATATATCATCCATAATCATTCAAAAGATGAATATATGACCTTTTGTTTCCATTTTGACATGATTTTTACATTTATAATATTTAGGTGAATATAAATCCAAAAAATGAAACAATTTTTATTTTAATAACTTTAATATTTTTAACATACATATAAATAAAGCATATGTTTGGTTATAAATATTCTTTTTAAATTTAATTGATTTTTTATTATGGTAATTTATTTTTAATTTTTGGAGAACAAATAGTTACCTTAAAATCTCACACAACATTGATGAAGTAATTATTCAATTAATGGAAAAATAAAATAAATTATTTTAAAAATGTTAAAAATAATATGATTTGAATGAAACTTCGTGTTCCATGATTTTTAGATAAAAATGAAATATTATAGGGGTTTAGGTGAATTGTATTTTAATTCCTATATTTTCTTTATGTTATTATATTCAAAGTAAATGAATAGTTCTAAATGACAATAATTATATTCTATAAGAAATAATAATTTATTAAATTATTTAAAATTCATAAAACTCTTATATTTAATCAAATGAATTTAATATGGTTAATTAAATAAACCATGGTTCATTTATGGGTATTTTTTCATTTTATATTAAAAATATTAATCTTAAAAGGGTATAAAACATTAATATTATGATAATTATGAAAATAGATAAAATAAAAAGATAAGGGTAAAAATGTGATACAAAGTTGTAAAATTTTATTAGATGATAAGATTTAAGAACATACTCATCTTATCTTATAATATTATCAATTTGGATCTATTTAGATATCAAAATTAATTTATATTAATTTAATATTTTAAGAAATCCCAGGAGTGTCCATCCCCTCTCTTATAAAAGGGAACCTCTTCTTATTATTTGTGTAGATATTAAAATCCTTTTGGTTGAGACAATCCATGCCCAAATAAATTACTATATTCTTCCCTCTAATTATATAAGCATTGGTTTTGTCATAATACCAACCTTATATGTCTTAAGTTATTAAGAAAAGTATACTTTTCAAAGAAGAGGAAGATAAAGAATGTACATGATGAGTCAGACTCAAGGTACGAGACTTTATTTTAAAATATATTCTTTTAAATTTTCTCTTAAAACTTTTTTTTCATATCCATATTCTAAAATTATTTTATTGATATATTTATATTTATATAAGAGAATTATAAATGAAATTTTATATCTCTTTTGACTTTATTTAAATGGCTTTCAAAAGGAATATTTTTACAGAATTTTTTGACTTTGTTTACAAAAGACAAAAGGAATATTATATTTTAATGTATATGGCAATGAAAACTTTTACCACCACCATAAATAATATTTTATGTTTGGTTTCCTTTATAAGATATCATGTTTTATTCAATGAAAAACCCTATTTCCCTTTATTCTAGGATTGTTTATTGAAAAATGGGTTTTAAAGTAAATGGATATATTAATATCCAAAAATATTTTCTTATGTGTGCAAAGGAAGTTTTTATGATGAAAATATTTATGTATTCTGTTATAGTTCTTGGGAATTGTTTATGATGATGGGTGGTTACATTATAAACCAAGGGTAGGCGAGCTCGTTATATTTATATCATTCATTAGGTAAAGGGCTGAAGTTAACTGATTATGTTTATACTAAAAGATTATTGGAATATAATGTGATGGTTATTCTAATTATAACCATAATTGTTATTTTATGTGTAACTACAATGGTTATTATATATGTAACTGTGAAAGTTATCTCATTTTTAAGAGTGATATGAAAATGATTCCCCAAGTTACCTATATTATTTATCTGTGCTTGATATTATTTTTATATAAATATTATGATTTTATAAGGTAAAGGAAAGTATATGATACTTTTCAAGGTTGAAAAATATAAATTTTTGAAAATGTTATTATAAGTTTTTAATGATTTAAAATAAACCATTATGAGTTTTATTTTTTCCTTTAATACATCTTATGAAATGTTTTATGGAAATATTTTGGTAGAAAAGTTTATTTCTTGGGTAAGAAAATGTTTATTTTGAGCCTAAAGTTTATTTTGAAAAAGGAAAATTTATATAAGTATTCATGGACTAACGATTTATTTATTTATTTTTTATATCCATTAACGATTTTTTTGTGCTCATA
Organism: Viscum album; assembly: GCA_963277665.1. NCBI lineage: Eukaryota > Viridiplantae > Streptophyta > Magnoliopsida > Santalales > Viscaceae > Viscum > Viscum album. The sequence continues at coordinate 697,764,039 of OY728132.1, forward strand.
TTACATTTTAAAATGTTTTTATAGGATGATTAGGGACAAGGATTGGGTCAAAATAAAAATTGTGAAGGTGTTACATGAAAAGAAAACATGTTTCTTTTTAAAAGTTTTGTTTTATAGAAAAAATATATACTAAATAAAAGTATCCACTTTGTAATGTAGGAGTTTTTTATATAATAGTTATGATTTAACTCTATAAAAATGAAAACCTAAAAGATCTTTGGGAATTTAAGAAAGTTAGTTCTAGTTTAAATTTACTATAATATGTAATGTATAAGTCTAGGTCCTTATAGTTGGTATTAAAGTAAGGATTATATAAATTTTTGGGTGCGGATAATGTTAATAGAGTAAACTTAAAATATTTTAATTTATATTTAAGTTAAAATGATTTATAATTTAAATATTACCATATTTCTTTATCTAAACTATGTATATTTAGAATGGGTTTCCTTAGAGGAAACAAGAAATATGAAGTAGAAACGCACCAAGGGGATGATATCCTTTAAAATTAACTACCCAAAATAGTTGGAATTGGAATTGAACAATTTTTATAGTGATGTATCAGTTGATATAACTATAAATGTTTTTGGTATACATGTTAGAGATAATCCAAATCTATTATAGAGGAATATGATGATAGTGAAGCATTTTATGATACGACATCCTTCAATATTCAATGGATCTTCTGACCTAGTGGAATCTTAAGGATGGATTAAAGACCTAGAAAATATATTCTATGTCATGGGATGTTTGGATCATCAAAATTTAAGTCTTTATATTTACCATTTTGAAGGTGAAATCAACCTGTGGTAGTCAATGGTCAAGAATATCAGGGAAAGAGAGGATATTTATGCCTTGGAATGGGATGAATTTAATAATATCTTCCTTGAGAATTATTTTTCTAAATCTCTTAGAATTATAATGGAAAATAAATTATTGGAATTTAGGCAAAGTGAGGAAGATTTAGGGGACACATATGAAGAAAACTTCACCATATTGGCAAGGTACACACCATATTTTATTTGGGATCTTGATAAAAAATTAATTAGTTTTACTTAGGATTTAAGAAAAGATATTGAAAAGAATTGAATTCCTATGAATTCAAAAGATACGAGAAACTTGTATGATTTTTTGAGAAGATATAAATGTAGTTTTCCAATGATCATGTGTACTCCAATAATTTTATAAAAAGAGGTCAATGTGGAAATCAAAGGGGAATAATATATTAAAGAAATTTGATGGTAAGAAAACTAAGTTTTCAGTTTTTGAGATTTATGGTAAAAATCACACTGAGTAATTCCTTATGAAGTCTGGTAAGTGAGTCTTGTAGTTTCACTGAAAAAGATCTTGGTAGTGGTAAGGCCAATTCTGATAAATAGGAAGTAAAGTTTTTTTACATGTAATGAGATGGTTCATTATGAACATGTATGTCCGAATAAGAACTCAAATGATAGGAAGTATCCAAAAAATAAACAGAAAGGTGTGGTGAAATCATTTTTAACTACTTAATTAGATGTTGGGTTATCAAACGAAGTGATACTAGTTACATTTATTGTTTATTCATATTATAATAATGTATTATTTTATTATGGGTCTATATATTTGTTCATTTTTGAGAAATTTTTAGGTAAATTAGAAATTCCACCTCAAGAAAAGAAGTTATAACTTATGGTAAAAACACACGGGGGAAGTATTTAGGTAAAAAAATTATAAAAACCTCTATGTTATTGTTTTTGTAAAGAATTTACTTAAAAACCTTGTTTTCTTACCCCTAGTAGAGTTTGATGTTATTATGGGTATGAATTGGCTATCTGGTTACCATGATAAGATAAATTATTGAGCTAAAGAAGTTTTTGTTCATAAAGAGTCTCAATTTTTATACAATAATTAACCTATAACTTTGATAATATATTAAGAAGCTGAGAAATATTTAAAATATGTCAATAAAAGTTATCTTTCACATATTATTGAAAATAAGGGAACTGCTTAGATTAATGATGCTTCAGTAGTAAAAGAATACTTATATATTTTTCCTAATGAGTTTCTTGGTGTTATACGCAATCAAGAAGTTTAATTTAATATTAACTTACTACTAATCCAATTTCAAAACCCTCTTATCAAATAAATCAATTAGAACTTTTGGAATTGAAAAATTAGTTACAAGAGTTTCTTGATAAAGGTTTTATTCATCCTTAAACTTCACTATAGGGTGATCCTATTTTTTTTATTAAAAATAAATATGGATCCTTGATGATTTTCATTGATTATAAATATTTTAATAACATTAATATTAATAATAAGTATCCATTTCCACATAAAAATGATTTGTTTGATCACATATAGGGAGATTAGTATTTTATAAAGGTTAACCTAAGGTACAGATAATATCATTTGAAGGTGAAGGTGGATGAAATTCCAAAAATAGAATTTTGGGCTAGATACAAGCATTATAAGTTTGTGGTTATGCCCTTTGGGTTAAAAAATTACTCATTTGTATATATGGATCGTATGAATAGAGCATTCCATGAATATTCAGATAATTTTGTAGTTTTTTATTAATTATATCTTGATTTATTCAAAAATTTATGAGGATCATAAAAAACATCTATATATTTTTTTGAAAACCCTGAAAGAAAATAATTTATATAGAAAATTTAGAAAATGTGATTTTTTACAACATATTTCATTTCTTAGACAAATCATAAATAAATACGGCATAATATTTGATCTTATTAAATCTAAAGTAGTTAATAAATGGATATGACCTACAAATGTTACTGATATTCACAGTCTTCTTGAATTAATAGGCTATTACTTGTGGTTTGTTGAAAAATTTTCATGGCTATCTAGACCACATACTAAGTAAACTCAAAAAGGAGTTAAATTCATCTGAAAAAATTAATGTGATAACTATTTATAGGGACTAAAAATAATATTGTTGAATGCTCTAGTTTTGGATCTACCATCCAAAAATGATGAGTTTTTCATCTATAATGATGCTTCATTAAAAGGGCTTGGTTATTTCCTGATATAGAATAACCAGGTAATTGATCATGCTTTACATCAATTAAAACCACATGAGAAAAATTATCATATACATGAATTTGAGCTGATAACTATAGTGTTTTCTTTAAAAAATTTGAAACATCATTTATATGGATCCAAGTGTGAAATATACAGTGATAATAAAGGTTTTAACTATATATTCACTTAGAAAGAGTTGAACATGTGGTAGACAAGATGGCTGGAACTAATTAAGGATTATGAATGCATAATTTATTATCTTCCTATAAAGTCAAAAAAAGTGTCTGATGCTTTGATTTGGAAAAGTAATGTTGCATTAACCATGTTACATTTATAACATGAACCTTAGGTTAATGATTTGATGAATTTTGGCCTAGAATTTGTATAGAAAGGATCTTCCTCTATATGATTTATGGTTCCAACACAATCATCTCTGTTATAAATAATTAAGCAATCTCATAAACAAGATCAAGAGTTATAGGAAAAGGTATAATTGGTTTAAAAGGAAATTTTGCCTAAATTTAACATTGATAAATATTATTTTTTGTTATTTGGAATGAGATTAAGTGAGTTGTATGAATACCAGTTGAATAGATAATTGTCACACCAAGGTTTTTATATTCGATACTTTTCTCCAATTCATTTTTGAATCTCAGTTTTCTCTTGAGTTCTGGGTGTGACGAGTTTTAATTTTTGAAGTGATATTGTGTTTATATTTTGTCCTGATGTTATTACTTAGTTTTCTCTGAGGTTTTTTAGAGAAAAGTTGAGTTTTTGATCTTGAAAGTAGACTACTCATAGTTGGCACATGGTTAGGGAAACCATGTGGCCTTCTCTAGGTAACCATGCGGGTTAAGTGTTGGTGTTAGAAGCATGGCACACTACTTTCACATAGTTTTTCAAAATGTGTAGAAAGTGTGTGGGGAGATTCTATCTTGGGATAATGGCATTTGGAATGGTTGGAATATGATTTGGAAACCATGTGGCCATCCCATTAAAGTTCCTAGTTGTGTTCAGTGAGTGGTTCATGGTTGGCACACGGTTTGGTAAACTCTACAGCCAAACCGTACATGACGCCCATATCTAAAAAAAAGCGAAATTCCAATTATTCCATATCTATATTTTTAACCCAAAACACCTCCCCTATTATCCCTATAGTTTTTACAGACCTAGGGGTGTTTCACTATTATTCTCTAAGACTCCTCCTTCCTCCCTTGGTGTAGATATAAGGATTTATTCAAGATTTGGGTCTAGATCTTCTAGGTATTCTCTTCCTTTCCTATTCTTATTCCTTCTTCCTCTATTTTCTCTTGAGATATCTTTATCCATTTGTCATATAGATCTAGTGTTTGTGTTTCCATTGATTTATTTTGGGGGTTATGATTTTTTAAGGTTCATCTGGGTATATCTTGGCTCTTGGAACCTTTTTGGTGTGATTTTAGGTGTGCATTGTTGAAGCACTGTGAGATTGAGGTAGGTTTCCCTTTGCACTTGCCTTTATAATTTAATATTAATTGGTTTAATACTTTTCACAACTTTATTATTAATTATATAGTGATGTGTTATCTTTGTAATAATTTTTTTGGTTTGTCAGGTGGTCACTTATACTTTATTTTGTGATAAATGGGATTATTTTGTTATATTGTGCACACCAAGTGTTTGATAAAATGCTCGATTGGACTTTGTGAGAAATTTGTGATAACTAAAGAATGTTTTATATTTTTAAATATATTTTTTTAATTTGAAAAGATGATTTGGGTTTCTTTAATGGGTTTTCCAAGTGGTTTTGTGTTTAAAATAAGTGTGTATTTGGCTTTTGAAAGTGGTTTGACATGTGATGGTGAATTGTGGCTCATTTATATTTTTGATAAATATGGATTTTTCTTGTAAATGTGATGTGAGTAATTTAAAGGAATTATTTTATAAATGATTGTGAAATAACAAGTGGTGTATTTTCATATTTTTGGAAAGGCGGGTTTGGTTCTTTAATAAATGATGGTTTTTGTGAAAAAAAGATTTAGGCCCATTTGGAAACTTTTTAAAAATGGTAAAAGTGTTTAACATGAAAATTATCCTTAGATAATTCTCTTACTAAGTTTATTTTAAAATGGGTGGGAGTTTCTCACTGTGGAATCCTCATGAACCATTAATTAGTGTGGAAATGAGAGATCCTCAGTGTGGAATCCTTTGTAATCCATGTGTGTAAGGAAATAGATTGATCCTTAGGGTGATTCGAGTGATGCCTATTGTGTAAATTATTATATATGTGCATGCGATTGGATGATAAGTTGAAATTGGTTGGCTCACCCTCTTCTATAATCTTAATATGGAGAAACTATCATATTTATTCAATTTTCTATGAATGATTTCTACACTAGTTAGGTTAAGCACTAGTGTGTGGCCCATAACACGAGGATATATTGAGTTTTATTACGATGGGATAGCTCCCCTCAGTTTGTACCATGTGGGGTGTATCCAATCATGTTGAGAATATTTGATTTCATCGAGTGATGTATGATTTTTGAGATGAGTTAATATATATTAGTATAATATAGATTATTCACAAGCTCCTAGGTTCACCCATGTCTATTGACACTTAGTTTCTTACAGTGATGATTGAGATGCTTACTGGTTGGTTACTCTTGTGTGGTTATTTCCATTTCCCTTAATATATGATTATTGTGGTTTTCTCAGGAGTGGTATGTTTCTTTGGGAATTGATGTGTTGGATTTCAATGATTTATGATTTTTTAAAGTAGAAATGTTTTATGCTATTTTGTGTATTTTGGAAAAGTAACCATCACTTTCCTCTTGAAAATGTTAATGTTGCTTGAATGGAAAAAACATGGATTTAGAATTAAAAGGGAAATGGACCGTGTTTTGTTTTAAAGTGAAAAGTGTGGAAAGTATTATCTTTATATATTGTATTTAAAACTTGAAGTTGATGTTTATTTTATTTTAAAAGAAGTGTATTGGGAATAGATTTGTCCGAGCATGCCTACCGAGTTTTAATACTCATGAATATAGTTATTTATTATTTCTAGCTTGTGGCATAGGTTTTATCTTGGTTTTGATCACCATGGGAAATAGTTGGTCTTGGTATCAGATAGTGATCCTTGAGGTCACATGGAGATGTTGTGGTTGTCCGGTTCAATTGGTCTTTGTTATTCAATTGTTCTATTTTCAGTTTCTCTTATAAAATTATGTTCAGTTTGGATATTTATATATGCTGGGCTGCTCTATTTTATTTACACTATTTATTTTATTTATTTATATTAGGTGAAATATTTACCTTGGTTAATCTATTGATTATTGACACTAGTTTCCAGCCCGTGGGGATCAAGAACACCCTTTTGGCCTTACCAAAAATCAACACAAGTGACCGGTTTAGGGTCAAATTGAGTTGGTTTGTGATAATAATTACTAAGTAAATCTCATAGTTCCCAGTTTTTTTTTCACCCTGAAAAAACTAATATGTATAGAGAACTTTGGGAGTATTAATGGTGGGATGGAATGAAAAGAGATATTACTGATTTTACCATGAAAATTTTAACTTGTCAATAAGTTAAAGAAGAATGAAAATCACCAAATGGGATGATTCATCCTTTCCCAATACCATAGTGGAAATGGGAAAATGTATCAATGGATTTCATAGTGGGATTTACAAATAAATCTTAAGGTAATAATGAGATTTGGGTTATTGTTAATCGATTAACAAAATTTTTACATTTCCTTTCCATTTGAGATACTCTGTCTTTAGATAAAATTTATTGACTGTATCTTAAGGAGATAGTCAGATTACATGGATTACCACTCTCTATTGTATCTGACTATGGTCCCAGATTCACTTTAAATTTATAGAAAGGACTTCAGAAGTCATTATACATTGAATTAAATTTTAGTAAAGCTTTTCATCTTCAATCTGATGGATAATATGACCAAAAGAATCAAACCTTGGAATACATGCTTGTTACTTGTTCAATGGATCAATAGGGAAGTTGAGATCAATTTCTTTATTTTGTTGAGTTTTCTTATAATAATAGTATTCATTCTAATATATAGATTACACCTCTTGAAGCATTATTTGGAAAGTGGTGTTGGATTCCATCTTTTTGGGATGAAATAGGTGAAAGGAAGTTTATGGGACCATAATTAGTAGAGTAAATGGTTGATAATGTGAAGGTAATTTAAAAAAAAATGAGGATAGATCAGACTAGGAGGAAAATTTATGTGGATAACCATATGAATGATATTTATTTCAAGATAAGTGATCATATTTTTCTTATAGTATCTCTATAGAAAAGTGTTATGTGTTTTGGTTAAAAGGGGATGTTAAGTCCAAAATTCATTGGATCATATGAAATATTGGAGAAAATTGGGTTATCTTTTTAGTAAGTATATTTTCCTATGAGTTTATCCTAGGTAAATTTTTTTTTTCATGTTTCGATGTTAAGAAATTATGTGTAAGATTCATCTCATGTTTTGAGACCTAAGACAGTTCAGTTGGAATACAACCTTTCTTATAAGGAGAAACCTATTAAGATTATTGACCATTGAGAGAAAGTATTAAGGAACAAGGAAATTCACTAGGATAAGGTTTTTTGGAGAATCCATATGGTTGAATAAGCAACATGGGAATATAGAAATTCCATGAGAGAAAGATATCCACACTTGTTTAATTATTAAATAAAATTATGAGGATACAATTTTAAAAAGGGGGGAATGATATAATAGCCCATGTAATATTGATATTTTTTTCCATATATTCATTATTTATATTTATTATAAAATCATTAGACAAGTTTTTGATCAAAAGAAAAAAGCATTATTTCTAACCAAAATGGGTTTTCATGAATTATATGGTTTTATTTAAAAGGATGATTTATAAATATTTAATTTTAATTTTAAAAAATTAATTTTATTTTTTGAATTTAGCATGTTAAAATTATCTTAGGATAAATGTTTTTGGATTTTTTTGAAAAATATTGATTTTTCAGTGAATAAAGAAAAATACCGATTTTATAAAACTGTATTTTATTTTCATTAAATAAAGTAATTTTTGATTATAATTTGATTTCAAAGTAAAATAAGACTTATTTAGTTATATATAATCTAATGAATTACATTTTAATCATCTTTATTCCTCATTTTAGTATAAGTACATTTTGGGGATTAAAAACACATTTTTTCCAAAATCCATTTTCCATTGTGTTTTGCAGGTTTAATTTTTTAAAAAATTATTCCACTTTTTTATTTTAATTTCAAGAAATAAATTATATATTTTTAATTATAAGGTCTAAATTTGGTAAATATTTCACTTTTATTTTTGGACATTATGAATAATTACTTTAGTAATTTTTGTTACCACGAGAAAGGGTAAATTGGGTAATTAAAGTTAAAAATAAAACGGTAAGGACTAAAAAATCACCCTAAAATTTGAATTAATTTTTTTGGATGAGTATATATCATCCATAATCTTCTAAAAGTAAAATTTATGACCTTTTTTCCATTTATACATGATTTTTACCTTTATAATATTTAAGTGAATATAAAGCCAAAATTGTCACACTCTTTCTTTTAGTAGCTCTAATATTTTTAACATTAGGATAAATATATGACATGTTCAGTTACAAATAGTAATTTTAAAGATAAATTATTTTTCATCATGTTAATTTATTTTATTTTTTAGTGATTAAATAATCAACTTAAAAGATTACGCAACACTTATGTATTAAATATTCAATTAATGGAAAAATAAGATAAATGATTTTGAAAATCTTAAAAATAATATGATTTTAATGAATCTTTTTTCTAAATGATTTTTTAGATAAAAATGATATATTATATTGGTTTTAATGCATTGTATTAAAATTGATTTTTTGTCTTGATGTTATTAAATTCAAAATAAATGAGTAGTTCCTAAATTGACATTAATGATATTTTATAAAAAAATATTCTATTAAATGATTTAAAGTTCATAAAAATATTAGATTCATTAAAATTAATCAGATATGGTTAATTATCAACAATGGTCTATTTATGGGTTGTTTTTTATTTTATAGTAACATTATTAACTATTAAATGGTAGAAAACTTTAATATCACGATAATTCTCAAAAGGGTTCAGGAGGGGTTAAAAAAAGATAAGGGTAAAAATGTGTTCCAAAATTGTTCAAATTATATTGGATGGGATTATTTATAATCATCAACATATTATATTCTAATCTTATTGATTTTTATCCATTTTCACATCAAAATTAATTTATATTAATTGAATATTTTAAGAAATCCCAAGAGTTCCCCTCCCCTCTCTTATACAGGGGAAACTATTCTTCTCATTTATATACACTTCAAAATCCTTTTGGTTCAGGTAATCACCACCCAAATCCATTCCTAGAATCAGTACCCCCATTCTAGAGGTCTTGGTTTAGGTATAATACCAACCTTAAATAGATTAAGTTATTAAACAATGGATACTTTCCAAATAAGATAAAGATAAAGAATGTATGTGATGAGTCAAAGTCAAGGTAAGAGACTTTATTTTTAAAAACCATCTTTTAAATTTTCCCTTAAAACTCTCTTTTTATTCCATGTATATATTTTAAAATTATTTTATGGATGTATTTATATGGAAATAAGTGAATTATAAAGGACATTTTATGTCTATTTTGAATTTCATTCAATGGTTTTTAAAATATTTTTTATGGAATGTTTTAATTTTATTTATTAAAGAAAAAAGGAATGTTCTATTTTAATGTATATATTGATAAAGAATTTTCCCACCACCATAAATATTATTTTATGTTTGACTTTCTTTATAATATTTTATGTTTTATTCAAAGAAAAACCCTATTTACCTTTGTTCTGGGAATTTTAGTTTGGAAAATTAGGTCTTAAAGGAAAGAGATATATTAATATCTAATTTTTTTTCTTATGGATGAAAATAACGTTTTTATGATGCAAGATTTTATGTATTTTGTTATGGTTCTTGGGAATTTTTTATGATAATAGGTGGTTCATTTTTAAATCGAAGGTGGGTGAGCCCATTATAGGTCTTCAATGCATTGGGTAAAGGGAAAAAGTTAACCAAACTATGATGATTATTCTAATTGTAACCATGATGGTTATTTTATGTGTAAATAATATGGTCATTATATGTATAACCATGAAGGTTATCCCATTTTTAAAAGTGATACAAAAATTATTCCCCAAGTTATCTATGTAACATCCTAGCTCGGGTGCCGCTTATCCAGTGTCCCGAGTTGGTTCTCCATAAGGCCTCAAGTGTGCCTCCTCATGCACCAGATGATTCCAAATAGTAGCGAGGTTCTATGGTGTGATAGTGTAGAGAATATCCCTTATATAAGAGTACACAAATAATGTAAATAACCAAATAACATTCATAGTAGTAAAAAATAGAGTTTGGAAGCAATAAGTAAACTGAAATGAGAGCATGCTGTAATAATAAATGGAATACAATAGAGGACCAAATGACCATATCGTACATAAAACATCAATCACTTACTGGTCCAACCATACATATACATGAGTAAATAATATAAAACAAAATAAATGTACAATGATATACTATGTACACTGATACATACTATCTACTTGATAGCCAAATACATATCTGAGCCATCTTGCTCAATAATTCTTGGCCCTCAGACCATCTTGTGCCTATAACCAAGTGAAAGTCTTCTCGGGTAACCTAGTGCAATGGCGACCCAAGAAGGATGTGAGTAGAAAAATCAGCAGGCCACTACTAATATTGTATCGTACATAGCTAGTAATATACAATATATATATATATATATATATGATCTACTCATTAGGATAATAGTAATAAATAAAATTGAAAAAACAAATAAAAACAAATATGTAAATAAAATAAACCACAACCGATCCTTGGGTCCATGATCCTGATTGATCATACCTACTTCGACCTAAGCCATAATGTCTCTAAATAAGGTTTCATCATATATATATATATATATATTTTAATGTACATATATATATAAATATATAAAGATATATATACAAATATATATATATATATATATATCTATATGAGTAATACGATGAATAACATAAATAAAAACAACTCACAGTTTATCCTTGGGTTCGTAATCTCGATCAAAAAAATACTTGCTTTATCCAGAACTAAAAAAATCTATAATAAAGATACATCACTAAGGGGGATACATTTCTTATCACCAAGGTCTTTCATACTCACCTCTAACCACTATAATGAAGGATTACGTGTACCAAATATTTCATTACATCAACTACGACCTATAATGGATGTATCAAGTATCATACCTATGAGGGTTAGGACCCAGGTCCATTGACCAAGGAATCCTATTCTAGTCCATGGATCTCATCCATATGAAACTTAGGATAATATAGACCTACTAGGTCCAAGACCTAAGTCCATTAACCAAGATGTCCTCCTAGAGTCCATAGAGAGCATCCATAGTAAAATCATTAGAACATAGACCTACTCAGGCTAGGTCCCAAGGCCATTGACCAAGGAATCCTCCTCGATTCTATATAGAGAATCCAAAGAAAACTTGGTAAATGGTTCCATACCATCAAGTGTTTTCATTTCTACACCAAAATACCCCTCATCAGCTCTATATCCTGAAATCTAAATGCATAAATAAGGAACAGAAGCCAGAACCTAGGTAGTACCTTTGGGCATCCATATCATGTATCATATTGGATCAGCCTCATCAACCAAAATCTAGGAGGCACCTCTAGAACTCATAGATACATCAATAGTAACCAAGTAAATCATAAATAAAATAGTGAGGGTGTTTAAACACCTAAACCCACCACTACTGACATAGCCTCTCAGGATTGCAAGTTTGGTGTGGGTTCTAAGTGACACCCACTACCCTCTCTACCTAAACCCACAACATACTATCTCAGGGTCAATAAAACATTGGGGAACTGTAAAACCCTGATATTTTATGAGAAGTATATTTTTTTATGTCTTATGTTATACACAACATCAAAGGAATCTTTCACTACACACAACACTAGCTTGGTTTGCGTTACACACAATCGCGACCTTCCTCGATAGCGTGTGTAGTACATAATACCGAGTTTCACTAAACAACGATATATTATTATAATATTATAAACTATCCGTTATGAATAGTATTAACTTAATTTTGAATTTTATAACATTATTATTCATCTTACATATTTTCTAAAACATGGTATGTGAACAAAATAAAATTTTCAGGTAAAATAAGTATTTTTCAAAAAATGCAGTTTTGCCGCCTTTTAATGGCGCACCCACTTTAAATATAGTTTTTTACATGTTTATAAGTTCAATTTGACAAAATAAAATTCTTATTTTTAATTAGGATATAAAAATTTACTTTGGATAAAATTTTCATATTATTCTGATAACTTTCATATTTTAATGAATAGTAAAAACACGCTATATTTTAATTAAAAACAAATTTTTTCATTGAAATAATTTATATGGTTAAATTATAATATTTAATTGTTTTAAAGTATAAATAGAATATATTTTTACCATTTAATATAATTTATGTCATTAGCATTAATTTTACATTGAATTCATAGGTAAAAACATTTCAATCTTTGGCAATGTTTTAACTTTTAAAACCCGTTTGCTTAACAACACGATTAATTTTAAATTAAATACTGCAAATTATGTGTTTTAAATTTTGAAAAATGGATTCCATATTTGGATTCAGTGGGTCCAAATTATGTTAATAGGTTACTTTTATTTTTTTTATTTTATGAATAGTAACTACGGTAATTTTATTTACTAGAGTTAAAGGTAAATCTGGTAATTAAGGGTAAAAATAAGATTATAAAATTACCCTAACACTTTCCAAAATCCTATTTAATGAATAAAAGTCTACCCTTATCTCCTAAGGGTCGGAATAGATTCATTTCATGGACTTTTGACCATGAAATAATATAATTATTATTAAAACCAAAGAAAGTGACAACATGTCACTCTCTTAAATCTTATAAGTGTAATAATTTTAATTTAGTGATAAACATCATACAACTTCGGATATAAGTAGTCCCTAGAAATATAATAAAATTATCTAAATCATATGAATTTATTTATAATTTTTATTGATTAAATAATTATCATTAATTATGACACAATAGTGATGCAGAAATTATTTTATTGATTGAAATATCAAATAAATAATTTTAAAAGTATTAAAATAAATATTATATGAACTATTTAATGTGATACACTAATTTTATAGATAAATATGTAATGTTATGAATCTATTAAATCTTTTATTTCTAACATATCTTCTGTGTATTTTTTATTTAAATTCAAATAAATGAATAGTGTCAAAATTGACACTATTGTTATTTTATAAAAATTACATATTATAAAATCGTTTAAAAATAACAAAAATATTTAAAAATTATAAATTAAAATTTATATGGTATAAAATGTAATAAAGTATACAATTATTGACAATTCACAACATATAAGTAATTATTTATAATGATTTAAAATTTAGAATTTTATTACCACAAATAAAATTAAATAGATTATATAAGGATAAATCATGTTGATAATGTTTAAAATAAATTCTCAACTTGTCTAAATTTTATTGGTTGATGATATTACAACCCTATCTAATCTAAGATTCGGATTTGAGTCATTTTTTGAGGTTTTTAAGTGGGTTTGTAATTTATTATAAATTAATATTTCTTATAATTCCAAAGGTGCCCCTCTCCTCCCTTATAAAAGGGCACCTCCTCCCTGTCCTCCTCACACCACTTTGAGCCTTAAATATCTGCCAAATACTGAAAATTTCTCTTCTCCACTTCCCTAGAAACATCCTAGAGGTCCTGGTCTTCTTCAAAGACCAATTTTAGTGCCCTAAGAGGTGGTATCAAAGAGGCGTGTCGAAGAAGAGGTAATATCCGTTACCGATTCTTTCAAATTTATTTCTTCTTCTACTTCTTCTTCTTTAGTTGTTTCATTATGAAGTAATAACATCAGTATCACTCATATACTGATATGTTATTATAAATATTAAACAACCCTATTTCACCTTCTATCCATCATATGGAAAACGAAATCACCGCACGTGCGTACGTACAGAATACCGTCTCCACGCCGTGGTGTAATCTGTTTTCCACCACCACCTTACTTGGATGGGTATAATTGTGTAAAGAATAACTATATATGATTATTTTAAAGTGATATTTATTCTGAAATAGTATACATACACTTAAATACAATTCCACGATCATGGGAATGATATCATCGCTCGTGCGTACGTATGGCCTACCGTCTCCACTATGTGATGCGACTCGTTCTACATGATCTTCATTGAATAATGATTATATAAATGAATTTAATGATTAAATATGATATATATTACACTAATACCATTTTGTAAATGAGGTATCTATAACCTAAAAATAATAATAAGAATTTATTCGACAAAACACGCATAAGAACATAAAGCAATAAACACCCGAATAACAAGTAGCAATGAAATATTACAAATAAGAAGCTAAGAATATGACCATATATGATATCATAACAATGAGTATGATTCTGGAATAAGTAAATGACATTATTTAAATCATTATAAAGGAGTTTCAGACATGTACAAAGCATATCAGACCTAAGGTAAGGGAAAATCTCACAATCTCATTTTTATCCGAGATTGTTTATACTTCAGAATTTACTGGGGAATATTTATCATCCACATCCATGTTTCCTCAATATGTAATGTTATTTATATCCTCCTACAATTTTTTAAATCCAATATTACTCATTGGTGAGTTTTATTAAAAGATATGAAAGGAATCTTTTGTCGTTTTTTGTACAAGGTACTTTTTGACTTTTCCGGCCAAAGTACGAGAAGAATGTTTTTTTAACTTATACGGCATGACTGGATTTTTATGATTTCATAGAAAATTATTTCCATGATGCTTCCTTTAAAAGTTTTCAAGTTTATTTTAATCAACTTCTTTTAGTTTAAAATTTTATGACATGTTAAGAATGGAATGAATGATTTTTTTAAAGTAGAAAGGATATTTTCCTCAAGAATGGAGTTCTAGTGTTTTATCAAAATTATTTTAAATCTAAGATAATATAAGGTTATGTTTATATCCCTATTATTACATTTATTTGATTATGTTGTGATGGAATTATTTTCATTAAGTCCTTTATCTTATACGAATTGTTTTATGATGTCACGATGTTTAAGAATCCCATTTTTATTACATGGGTTATGCTATGATGTATGATTTATGATTTTGTGGAAAACATAAGAATGGTTTCATTATGAGATGGGTGGGACCTATATCTCCCTCCAATTCATTGGGTAAAGATTTATATCTCATGAGATAGACATGGATGGAACAACAAGTTAATCCGGTTCAGTGATACAGGACTGGAACGAGGAGTGAACTCGGTTCAGTAATGGATTTTTTCTGCTATGATAGTCTTGGAAATGAGTCTTGAATAAAATGAAATGATTTTCTATGATTATGTGTGTATGCCAAAATGTATCATGTTTTATGTTATGATTATTGGTATTACATTTCACCACTATGATTTATCCCATGTTATGATATTATGATCTCTTTTGCAGGTTAAGATATTCAAAATGTTATGTTCTTATGAATATGATATGATTGATATTTCTTTTGTTTACCCTTACTGAGCATTTGAGCTCACCCTTTTGTATGTTTTCCTTTCCCCAGGTCTGGAATAAGAGTATTACGTAGGATATTCCAAAAAGGGACTATAGATATGATAAAATAAATGGGAGACAATGTAGATGATTTATGAACCAGTTGTTTATATTTTCCAGTTTCTAAAGACACTATACCTATACGGTCCTTTCATGGTTTTGTTATATGTTGTAATAAGTATGATTCAATTCTGAAGTAATAACAATGTATGTAAAGTATGGGTCATTATAGTTGGTATCATAGGAAAGGTATAGTCAACCTTTGGAAACTAGGATGTGAAAGGCTTAGTAGGAACCCTAAGTATATGTCTAAGAATAGAACACAATCTTAGTGTTTTAGAAATGGCTATGAATAACCTATGATAATACCTAAAGTGTGAAATTTTATTACTAATTATGAGGTTTTCCTATTGTAATTAGTGTTTCTCACACTATGCTTCTTGGTTTTAGTCAATGGCTGGAACCCGAAGGAACCGTGTTAATGCTGAATGTGACAGAAAATGCAATGATTGTCCGCCTGAGTAATGAAACGTTATGGGAGCTAGAATGAAAAATCTTGTAGCCATGGTCACACAACTTTCTCAAGATATGAATCATGCAGGACTTCCAAACGAGTAAAGTAAGGAGCAAAATTTTGTTGAATCCTTCATGAGGCAGTGTCCACCTTCATTCAGCGGGTCTTCTGATCCATTAGTGGATGAACAATGGATCAGTACCACTGAAAAGATATTTTCAGTCCTTCAATGTTCTGAACATGACAAAGTCATCTTATCAGTGTATCGTTTGGAAGGTGATGCTGATAAATGGTGGAATATTATCAAGAATACGAGGCAAAGGGATGAAATTGAGTCCATGAAATTGGACTAGTTCAAGAACTTATTTTTCAATAAGTACTTCCCTCGTATTCTTCGAAAAAAGATGGAGAAGGAGTTTCTTGAACTAAAGAAAAAGGATGATAAATCTGTTGGTACATACGAAGCAAATTTTACAAGACTTGCAAGGTACGCTTCCAGAATTATTATCCAACCTGAGAGTAAGATAAATCGATTCTGTAGTGGCTTAAAACCAAGTCTTCAAAGGGAGTTATCCATAAGGGACTTCAATAGCTACGAGGAAATTGTTCGATGTGCTCTCAAGGTTGATATGGAGATTGGATTAACCCATTAGTCATATGGGTTTGATAAGAAGAGGAAAATGGAATTCAAAGGAAAATATAAAGACCACACTGAAAAGAAGATGAGTTTTCCTTTATGCTCAAATTGTGGAAAGAAACATGGAGGGAATTGTCTTAAAGGGACAAGTAGATGTTTTAAGTGTGGAAAAGAAGGTCATTAGGAAATTTAATGTCGAAATAATGGGAAGAAGATGTCTAATGATGCGAACAAAGAAAGGGATACACAAAATGCACCTCTAACACTTCAATGTTTCAAGTGCAAGAAGATGGGGCATTATTCCAATCAATTCCCTAATCCAAGGGTTGTTGATGATGATCGACATCAATAGACTCTTAAGGACAAAGACAAAGGAAATTCACATGCAATTACTATCGGCGATGTGGAGTATGATAACGAAGTGGTGAAAGGTACACTTACCATCCACTCTAAAGTAGAAAATGTTTTATTTGATTCTGGATCCACCCACTCTTTTATTTCTGAAGAATTTTCTAAGGGTATCTCCGTATTACCTAAACAATTAGATGTTGAGTTAGCTGTGACAACTCCTAATGGCACAACAGTCACATCAAAAGTTTATAATTCTTCTCCAATTGACGTTTGTAGGAAAGTGATTCCTGAAAATCTTGTGATCCTTCCTATAGTAGAACTTGATGCGATTCTTGGAATGGATTGGATTTCTTTATACAGAGATCATATAAATTTCCAAAGAAGGGAAATCACATTTAATATTCCCGATCAATCTACTATCATCTATCGATGCAAGGATAAATATAACCTTCCAGTGGAAATTTCTTCCATCTTATGGGTCTTGATTCTAATAAATGAAGGTTATTTATCTCAAATGGTTGGATAGAAACTCACGATTAAGAATACACCCATTTTACGGGAGTTTGATGATGTCTTTCTTTAGAAATTTCCAGGTCTTCCACCAAATCGTGAAGTTGATATTTCAATAGAACTCATACCAGGTTCTATGCCCATTTCAAAGATACCTTATAGAATGGACCCAATTGAGTTGTAGGAATTGAAGAAGAAACTCCAATAGAATCTTGATAAAGTATTCATATGCCCTAGTGTGTCACCTTGGGGAGCACCTGTTCTATTTGTTAAAAAGAAAGATGAATCAATGAGACTCTGCATTGATTATCGAGAAATTAACAAGATCACTATCAAGAAAAAATATCCTCTCCCACACATTGATGACTTATTTGACTAACTATATGGAGCCCAATACTTTTCCAAGATTGATCTTTGTTCAGGGTATCATCAATTAAGGGTCAAAAAAGAGGATATACCAAATACAACTTTCCGTACAAGGTATGGACACTATGAATTTATAGTGATGCCATTTGGTCTTACTAACTCCCCTGATATCTTCATGGATCTAACGAATAGAGTCTTTAGAGACTATCTTGATCAGTTTTTGGTAGTCTTTATAGACGATATTATTGTCTATTCAAAGTGCAAGGAAGAACATGAAGATCACTTGATAATTGTATTAAAGACCCTAAGAAATGAGAATATTTATGCCAAATTTACCAAGTGTAAATTTTGGCTTCAAAAATTTTCATTTTTGGGTCACATAATCTCAAAAGAGGGGATATATGTGGATCCAGCAAAGACAGAAGTTATCGAAAGATGGTTGAGACCAACAACAATAACTGAGATCCTAAGTTTTCTTGGTTTGGCTGGATATTATCGACGTTTTGTGAAAGATTTTTCATGATTATCTAATCCACTCACCAGGTTGACTCGAAAAGGAGTTAAGTTCGTGTGGATGGAGGAGTGTAAAGAGAATTTCAAGGAGTTGAAAAGAAGGTTATCCAGTGAACCTGTGCTCAAACTGCCTTGTAGTGGAGAAAGGTTTGTGATCTACAGTGATGCATCCAAGAAGGGATTGGGGTGTGTTCTCATGAAAAATGATATGGTGATAGCTTATGCCTCACGACAGTTGAAAATTCATGAGAAAAATTACCCAACTCATGATTTGGAGTTAGATGCAGTAATATTTGCATTAAAGATTTGGAGGCATTATATTTATGGTGAAAGGTGTGATATTTATACTGATCATAAAATTTTAAATTATATTTTCACACAAAAGGATCTGAATATGCACCAAAGAAGATGGTTGGAGCTGATTAATGATTACGACTGCTCAATTCATTACCACCCTGGGAAAGAAAACAAGGTGGCAGACACATTAAGTTGACAAGACCATGATAGCTTATCCATGATGAGGATCTCAAAATATCCAATATTTATGGATTTACAAAGGATGGATCTTGGAATTATAATGGAAGGGGAAAAATCTTATCTTTCTCAAATGAATGTTCAACCATCTATGCATGTGAAGATTAAAGAGGCACAAAAAGAATATGTAGAGTTACAAAATAAGGTGAGAAATGTTCCCGAATTCAACCTTGATTGTGATGGGATAATAATGTTCAGGAATCGGGTTTGTTTTCCTCCCATCCCAGAATTAAAGAAGGATCTACTAGATGAGGCTCATAGTTCTTCATTCTCTATTCATCCTGGAAACACGAAGATGTATAGGGACCTGAAAGATTACTTCTGGTGGGATGGAATGAAAAGAGATGTTGCTAAATATGTCTCTCGATGCTTGGTTTGTCAGCAAGTTAAAGCTGAGAGACAAAAGTCTAAGGGGATGTTACAACCATTACCCATACCTGAATGGAAATGGGAAAACATCAATATGGACTTTTTCACTGGACTTCCTAAAACATCCAAAGGCAATAATGCTATCTGGGTCATAGTTGATCGTCTTACGAATTCGGTACACTTCATTGCTATTAGAGAAGATTTCTCTCTGGATCAAATTGCCAGGATATATGTAAAGGAAGTGGTAAGATTGAATGGAGTACCACTTTCCATTATATTTGATTGGGATTTGAGGTTTACCTCAATGTTTTGGCGAAGTCTTCAGTATACTCTAGATACAGAGTTGAGTTTCAGCACTGCTTATCATCCTCAGACAGACAGTCAGTCTGAGAGGACAATTCAAAATCTAGAAGACATGTTGAGAGATTTCTCTATGGATTTCAAAGGTGTTTGGGATCAACACCTACCTTTGGTGGAATTTTCTTATAATAATATCTTTCACTTCAGTATTCAGATGGCTCCTTATGAAGCTCTCTATGGAAATAAATGCCGAAATCCAACTTGCTGGGATGAAGTTGGGGAAAGAAAGCTATTATGACCTAATATTGTTGATGAGATGGCAGAAAAGGTCTGATATATTCAACAACACATAAGATAAGCTCAGAGTTGACAAAAAAGTTATGCCGACAACCGAAGAAAAGACCTAGAGTTTGAATTGGGTGATAAAGTGTTCTTACGAATATCTCCTTGGAAGAGAGTAACGAGATTTGGAAAGAAGGGAAAGCTGAGACCTAGGTATATCGGTCCTTTTGAAATACTAGATCATGTTGGGAAGGTAGCTTACCGATTGGCGCTTCCACCGAATCTCTCTCAAGTTCATGATGTGTTCTATGTATCTCTCCTGAGAAAGTACATACCGGATCCTTTACATGTACTAAGCTGAGAAGTAGTACCGCTGGAGCAAGATCTTTCTTATGAAGAATAGATGATAGAGATTCTGGATCATAGTGAAAAAGTTATATAGAACAAGACCACTTGCTTGGTGAAAGTTTTATGGAGAAACCACCAATTAGAAGAAGCTACATGAGAGATTGAGGATATGATGAGGGAGAGGTATCCCCATCTGTTTGTTACGAGGTGACGAATTTCAAGGGTGAAATTCATTTTAAGGGGGGTAGAATGTAACACCCTGATATTTTATGAGAAGTATATTTTTTTATGTCTTATTTTATACACAACATAAAAGGAATATTTCACTGCACACAACACTAGCTTGTCTTACATTACACACAATCGTGACCTTCCTCGATAGCGTGTGAAGTACGCAATACCGAGTTTCACTAAACAACGATATATTATTATAATATTATAAACTAGACATTATGAATAGTATTAACTGAATTTTGAATTTTATAACATTATTATTCATCTTACATATTTTCTAAAACATGGTATGTGAACAAAATAAATTTTTTGGGTAACATAAGTATTTTTCAAAAAATGCAGTTTTGCCGCCTTTTGATGGCGCACCCATTTTAAATATAGTTTTTGACATGTCTATAAGTTAAATTTGACAAAATAAAATTCTTCTTTGGAATCAGGATATAAAAATTTACTTTGGATAAATTTTTCATATTATTTATAGATAACTTTCATATTTTAATGAATAGTAAAAACACGCTATATTTTAATTAAAAACAACTTTTTTCATCGCAATAATTTATATGGTTAAATTATAATATTATTTTTTTAAAGTATAATTAGAATATATTTTTACCATTTAATATAATTTATGTCATTAGCATTAATTTTACATTGAATTCATAGGTAAAAACATTTCAATCTTTGGCAATGTTTTAGCTTTTAAAACCCATTTGCTTAACAACGGAATTAATTTTAAATTAAATACTGCAAATTCTGTGTTTTGAATTTTGAAAAATTGATTCCATATTTGGATTCAGTGGGTCCAAATTATGTTAATAGGTTACTTTTATTTTTTGGATATTATGAACAGTAACTACGGTAATTTTTATTTACTAGAGTTAAAGGTAAATCTGGTAATTAAGGGTAAAAATAAGATTATAAAATTACCCTAACACTTTCCAAAATCCTATTGGATGAATAAAAGTCTACCCATATCACCTAAGGGTCAGACTAGATTCATTTCATGGACTTTTGACCATGAAATAATATAATTATTATTAAAACCAAAGAAAGTGACAACATGTCACTCTCTTAAATCTTATAAGTGTAATAATTTTAATTTAGTGATAAACATCATAAAACTTCGGATATAAATAGTCCCTAGAAATATAATAAAATTATATACATCATAAGAATTTATTTATAATTTTTAAGGATTAAATAATTATCATTAATTATGACACAATAGTGATGTTGAAATTATTTTTTTGATTGAAATATCAAATAAATGATTTTAAAAGTATTTAAATAAATATTATATGAAATATTTAATGTTCTACACTAATTTTATAGATAAATATGACATGTCAGGAATCTATTAAATCTTTTATTTTGAACATATCTTCTGTTTATATTTTATTTAAATTCAAATAAATGAATAGTGTCAAAATTGACACTATTGTTATTTTATAAAAATTACATATTATAAAATTGTTTAAAAATCACAAAAATATTTAAAAATTATAAATTAAAATTTATATGGTCTAAAATGTAATAAAGTATAAAATTATGTAAAATTAAGAACATATAAGTAATTATTTATAATGATTTAAAATTTAGAATATTATTACCATAAATAAAATTAAATAGATTATATAAGGATAAATCATGTTGATAATGTTTAAAATAAATTCCCAAATTGTCTAAATTTTATTGGTTGATGATATTACAACCCTATATCATCTAATATTTGTATTTGAGTCATTTTGGTGGTTTTTAAGTGGGGTTGGAATTTATTATAAATTAATATTTCTTATAATTCCAAAGGTGCCCCTCTCCTCCCTTATAAAAAGGCACCTCCTCCCTCTCCTCCTCACACCACTTTGAGCCTTCAAGCTTGGAAAAAACCTACCAATTTCTCTTCTACACTTCCCTAGAAACATCCTAGAGGTCCTAGTCTTCTTCAAAGACCAATTTTAGTGCCCTAAGAGGAGGTATCAAAGAGGCGTGTCGAAGAAGAGGAAATATCAGTTACCGATTCTTTCAAATTTATTTCTTATTCTACTTCTTCTTATTTAGTTGTTTCATTATGAAGTAATAACATCAGTATCACTCATATACTGATATGTTATTATAAATATTAAACAACCCTATTTCACCTTCTATCCATCCTACGGAAAAAGAAATCACCGCGCGTGCATACGTACGGAATACCGTCTCCATGCCGTGGTGTAATCTGTTTTACACCACCACCTTACTTGGATGGGTATAATTGTGTAAAGAATAACTATATATGATTATTTTAAAGTGATATTGATTCTGAAATAGTACACATAAACTTCAATACAATTCAACGATCATGGGAACAATATCATCACTCGTGTGTACGTACGACCTACCGTCTCCACGATGTGATGCGACTCGTTCTACATGATCTTCATTGAATAATGATTATATAAATGAATTGAATGAATTGAATGAGTAAATATGAAATATATTACACTAATAAAATTCTGGAAATTAGGTATCTATAACCTAAAAATAAGAATAAGAATTTAATCGACAAAACACACATAAGAACATAAAGCAATAAACACCCGAATAACAAGTATCAATGAAATATTACAAATAAGAAGCTAAGAATATGACCATATATGATATCATAACAATGATTATGATTCTGGAATAAGTCAATGACATTATTTAAATCATTATATAGGAGGTTCATAAATGTACAAAGCATATCGGACCTAAGGTAAGGGAAAATCTCGCAATCTCATTTTTATCCGAGATTGTTTATACTTCAGAATTTACTGGGGAATATTTATCGTCCACATACATGTTTCCTCAATATGTAATATTATTTCTATCCTCCTACAATTTTTTAATTCCAATATTACTCATTTTTGAGTTTTAGTAAAAGATATGAAAGGAATCTTATGTCGTTTTTCGTACAAGGTACTTTTTGACTTTTCCGGCCAAAGTATGAGAAGAATGTTTTTTTAACTTATACGACATGAATGGATTTTTATGATTTCATAGAAAATTATTTCCATGAATCTTACTTTACATGTTTTTAAGTTTATTTTTAATCAACTTATTTTAGTTTAAAATTGTATGACATCTTAAGAATGGAAAAATGATTTTTTTTAAAGTAGAAAGGATATTTTCCTCAAGAATGGAGTTCTAGTGTTTTATCAAAATTATTTTCCTTCTAAGATAATATAGGGTTCTGTTTCTATCCCTATTATTACATTTATTTGATTATGTTGTGATGGAATTATTTTTATGAAGTCCTTTATCTTATATTAATTGTTTTATGATGTCATGATGTTTAAGAATCCAATTTTTATTACATGGGTTATGATATGGTGTATGATTTATGATTTTGTGGCACACATAATAATGTTTTCATTATGAGATGGGTGGGACCTATATCTCCCTCCAATGCATTGGGTAAAGATTTATATCTCATGAGATAGACATGGCTGGAATGACAAGTTAATCCGGTTTAGTGATACAGGACTGGAACGAGGAGTGAACTCGGTTCAATAATGGACTTTGTCCGCTATGATAGTCTTGGAAATGAGTCTTGAATAAAATGAAATGATTTTCTATGATTATGTGTGTATGCCAAAAAGTATCATGTTTTAAGTTATGATTATTGGGATTACATTTCACCACTATGATTTATCCCATGTTATGATATTATGATCTCTTTTGCAGGTTAAGATATTCAAAATGTTATGTTCTTATGAATATGATATGATTGATATTTTTTTTACCCTTACTAAGAATTTGAGCTCACCCTTTTGTATGTTTTCCTTTCCATAGGCCAGGAAGAAGGGTATTAAGTAGGATATGCCAAAAATTGACTCTAGATATGATGAAATAAACGGGAGACAATGTAGATTATTTATGAACGAGTTGTTTATGTTTCCCTGTTTCTAAAGACAATATACCTATACAGTCCTTTCATTGTTTTGTTATATATTGTAATAAGTATGCTTCAATTATGAAGTAATAACAATGTATGTAAAGTATGGTTCGTTTTAGGAACCCACTGGGTCCTCTTAGGTCAGTACTCAATATAGGAATTCTACTTGGGATCCTTAAGGTTAGATCATAACCGGAGGCATCCTATAGGGGATCCATTAAATCAATATGTAAGTGAAGGCATCTTACTCAAGATCTTTACAATGAGTAAGTAAAATGAGACATCCTATAGGGGATACTCTAGGATATATCATATATGGAGGCATCCTGCAGGGTCCCTCAACCTATATCATAAGTCAAAGTATAAAGATTGTGCACATGAGTTTTTAGTGACCCCTGTTGTCCATCCATTTAATTTATAAATTAAATAATTTAATTTTACAGTTCATTAGGGTAAATCTAAATAGGGTGTGTCACCCTCACGGGTAATCCCAAGAATACACATACTACATAAAGATGCATAAATAATCTATAACAGGTATAATGAACCACCTAACTTTAGGAAGCTTAACCATTTAATTTTTAAAGCTTGATGGTTGCTACCAAGGCCTATCCAAGATCAAATGAGTCATTATGGGTCTAATATTACAGAAAAAACCACCATAAAAAATGTATTATAAAAAAATTATAATTAATTAATTAGAATCCAAAAATTTAATTTAAAGAACCATTTTATTAAAATAGGAATAATGCCTAAAATATCACTAACTGATCTCATCATAATGAAATTATGACCTAGCACTCGCTAACACCTTGAAACATAATACCAACCTTGATCTGGGAATAATCTTTAAGAAATGTCATCAAGAAAACCATTAAACAATTTTAATTTCAAGATTAAAATATTTATAAATTCTCCGTGATAATTTACCTAGATGAAACAACATGTGGAGAAGTATATATGACCTCTCTTATTTCTTCCTAGTCAGAGTGAAAACTCCAAAATTGGTATCCAATTTCACCATGCTCTAGTGGAATTGGGACCAAAATCCCTAATCAAAGAAACCCAAGTTAAATGCATAATGAAAAGAAGATAACCAAGCCTAACAGAGTCCAAGGCTTACCTAAATATTTACAATGCACCAGACGACATTAAATTCTGGACAATAATGAGGGAGAACTCCGATAGAGAAGGAAGGAAGAGGGAAGGTATGCATGGCGGATAAATGGGGTGAAACCATTTAAGGAGAGGGGAAAAATAGTAATTTACCCCTATTTAATGAGCCACACGGTTTTAAAAGCCATGAACTAACCATGTAGTTAGAACTTTCTTATCCCTTCATCTCACATGGTTATAGTGAATAGTTTAATAGGTTATGCACCAACTGTACACCTCTACTATCTAAGGCATGATCCACCTCACATGGCTATGGTACACAGTAAGTCAAACCATTCACCAAATGTGTTCCATGTTTGAAGAAAATTTAAAACCCCCTGTATGGTTTCCTCTAGCTTTCCACGTGGTTTCCCAAACTGTGATCTAGTATAAAATAACCCTCACATTTAATCCACACAGTTAGCGCTAACCATGCACCAAACATGCACCATAAACTAAACCTTTCCAAAACTTTGGTTTCAGCCCCCAAATCCCTGAGATTATCTTGAAACTTATGAGCTATTAACAAGCCTCATTACACATCTAAAAACATTATTTAGAGGCATTCCAACCTTTGAATTTCTATTCTGAATATTCAATCAATATTTTACCCATATAGTAATTGAAAATTCAAAATACTTCAGAAATTTACAACTCAAAAAAACATGGTACCTTACAAACTACACGATTTATCTATTCTTTCTATAGGTTTTTATATAAATATTATGATATCATAAGATAAAGGAAAGTATATTTTAATTAATAAGGTTGAAAAGTATAACTTTATGAAAAATTTATTATGAGTTCTTGATGATTTCAAAGAAACCATTATGATTTTTTTTACCTTTAAGATTTCTTATAAATTTTTTTACAAAAATATTTGGGTAGAGAAGTTTATTTCTTGGGTAATAAAATTTTTATATTAATCCCAAAGTTTATTTTTAAAATATAAAATTTCTATAAGTATTCATGGAATAATACTTTATTTCTTTATTTTTATGTTTCTTACTAAGATTTTTGTAACCTTTTAAGATTTTTTTCACAGGATGAGTAGGGACAAGGATGAGGTCAATATGAAAATTGTGAAGGTGTTTCATGAAAATAATATTTTAAAGTTTTGTTTTATGGGAAAATTGATACTGAATAGAAGAGTCCACTTTTTAATATATGGGTTTGTTATATAAGATTTATGATCTAACTCTATAAAACTATAAAAATAAAATATATTTGGGAGTTTAAGAAAGTTAATTCTAGTTTAAAGTCTCTAGAATATGTATTTTATAAGTTTAGGTCCTTACAATCAAGATGCAAGAACCTGAACTGCATGAAAAACAAAAAAATTAACACATGAAAAAATGATTTTGATAAATAATTATTGATAAATGAGTGTTGAAATGTTATAATTGGACCATATATGATATCATAAGTATGTATATGGTTTTATTATATAATTATAATAATTTTTCATTTGTTATATTAGAGGTTATAATACCTACAAATCAAGTCAGATGTGAGATACAAGTTCTCCATCTCAATATTGTTTCGTTGAGATACGTTTGATGTTATACACCTATTTAGGATTATTAGGTGTATATAATTCCAATTAGACATGTTATATCATGTATATTTCTTAATTATTGGTATTTAAATTTATAATTTAGATTATTTCATCTAAGGGTCTTTGATTCTAAATTTACTGAAGTTGTAATGATTTATTATCTTAAATCATTTTCTTTGGGACATATGTTATGTTATGCACCTATATTATTTTATGAGGTATAAATACTAACACTTTGACATTTTATGTCATAAATATACTTATGTTAATGATATTTAATTTATCATTTGAAGTTATTCTTTCATGGGTCTTACTATTCAAATGTCACCAAAGTGGTAAGGGTTAATTAATCGATCTCACTTTTAATTAGGATCACTTATGTTTAAATTTACTTTAGTGGAATTGTATTATTTAATTATTTTAAGATACCTTGTATTTTATTCTCATCTAGTGAATTATTAATTTTTTATGTTTTCTTCTCATTTTTCTCTCTTTGTTAATTAAAGAGAATCGAAAGAATGTTTTTAAGGAAAATTGACTTTCCCCCCCTTGTGGTTGGGAATAGTTTTCTTCTATGTCTATATTTGCTAAAATATTTTCAAAAGGAAAATTTGAAGATTTATTTATAATATTATATGTTTAATTTAAAATAAAATAATTTTCTCAATATTTTGAAATTTTTTAGTTTTAAATATATCAAACCAAAATGATATTTTCTATGTTTTCAAAGAAACGTTTTAAATATTATTTTAAAGGATTTTTTTTATCTAATTCAATATCCTTTGATGTTTATTCTACTGCATTGGGGATATTTTATTATGATAACATATATATTCTTTCTATATATGGTTTATGATGATGTGATAATTGACATGTAACTTATTTTATTTTCATAGGTTGATTATTCCATTATGAATGATTTTGAAATTATAATGATGATATGTTTATGGAAACTTTTTATTTTACATGAGCTATGATATGATAATATGATGAATGTTTTATGATATTTTTTCATACATATGAATGGATTATTATTATGTGATGGTTGGTCTTGGAAATATATAGCTCTCTAATGTATTGGGTAATGGTAACAAATTTAACTAGGTGGTAGTTACTCCTAAGAGAATTTTGGAATTGGCTGGGTAAGATTTTCTATAATGAGTTTATATCCACTAAGAAATGATGATCTTAGAAGTGATCCTTGACATATGATTTTAATGATTATGATTATTACACACTTTATGCCACTATTGTGTTACATGATCATATGCTTATGATATGTTCTCATGGTTCATGAATTTTGATTCTCTTATGATTAATGTTTTATGAATTTCTAAACTTTATTCCATGACACATGATTATGTTCTATGAATTATTAGATATGATTTTATATCATTATTCTCATGTTCTATCAACCTTATTCCCATTATATTATTACAAATGATTATTGACTAATATATCCCTTGTTTATCCTTACTAAGCATCTGATCTCACCCTTTACTATGTATCATATTCCCTAGGGTATAAAGAAATATTTTAAGTATGTTATGATTAAGAAGGGTACTAAATGTGAATAAATTATTAGTATATGATGTATATTTTTTTATAAATTAGTTATTTTTGTATCTAAGATTCCAAATACACTCAACCTCCACAGTTTTATGTGGATCATAATGATATGTAATAAATATTCATATAAAATGATAAAATATTTATGTATGATATTCTTAGGTCACTATTGGTATTGGAGAAAGGTTTAAATTTTTTGGAAACTCGAATGAGAAAAATTTAGCGAGAATCATTATAATTATTATAAGAATATGAAAAAATATTAATTTATAGTAAATATAGAAGTATGGTTTTATTAAAAATAGTATCCTTGTATGGATATTGTAAAGTGGATGATGTTGTGGCACAAATTCACATAGGGATAAAAACTATGAATTAAGTGTATTAAGTATTAACTCAATCATAATCAGTACATGATGAGTAGGCCTAAGACTGAACACCTGAATGAACAATCCTGGGGGATATACTTGGGTTAATTTACATTTTCTTTATGAACTATAATGATGGATTTGAATGGACCATTATTATTGATGACCTAAGTTAAACCTAAAGTGTTTTATATTGAATATAAGGTGTCATGATTTAGGCATACTATAAATTATTTTCATGATTATATAGTTTGTCATAGTAATTATTGTTGCTTAAACTATACCTTTTTATTGTAGTAAATGGATAAAACCAGAAAGAAATCATGTTAATACTGAATGTGGTGAAAAATTAAATGATTATTCTCACGAGGTACTAAATGTATGATATCTCGAATGAAAAACCTTGTGATTATTTCTAACCATCTATCTTTTTATATAATAAACAACACCAACTTGGATGAGTTTCCCGAAACACCTAATAAAAGAAAAATTGAGTTTTATGAAGACTATAGAAGAAATAATATTCATCTTCCTAAATGTTGATAATGTGGGAAGAAAAACCAAGGGAAATGTATCAAAGGAACATGAAGATGTTTTATGTGTGGAAAAGAAGGCAATAAAGAAACAAATTATGGAGGAAAAATGAAGAGTTCAATTAAGGGAAATAAATTACATTCTAAGGTAACATTTATAGTTCAATGTATTATATTCGGGGAACTTGTTAAGTATCTAAGTCAATTCCCCAATCAAAGGGTTAACTCTTAGAGAAAGGAAGGGCCTATGCTATTCTTATCATTAAAGTGTAAGCATTGAAGTATTTATGTATTGGGATTCAATAATTATGGTGTATAAGTGTTTTATCAATGATATTATGGTATTAAGAATCATGAAATATCTACATATTTTTCTATAATATTTTTTATTTAATACATTCTTTTAGGGATCTTATGATATATTAAAACTTAATTTTAGTGCATTTGGCATAAAAAATTAATCTTAAATATTCTTTTATTAGAGTAAGAGATGAAGTAGGAATTAATCTAAGCATGAAACCAAAGGATGAAATTATGTTTATAGATTTAAAGAAATCAAGTATGTTTATTTTCTTGTATTCCATGTTAAAATAATTCCTTAACTCTAGGAAAAGGATATTTTAAATGTAATTATTTTAATTTTTACATTTATTTTGAAGAATTGATGGTTGTTTTCACCCCTCACCAATTTATGGTTTTATGGTCATTAAATTTTCCATTAAAATGTTATTTATAACCCTTTATTAGTCCTTATATGTTATTTTTATCATATATGACCATATTTTAACTTCCCACTAATTTTCTTCTTATTTGAGAACCTGATTATGTTTTATTTCTGGTAAACTTTTTGTTTCCCACTTCCCTTTTCAAAGGAAGTTTTATTATACCTATGTATGATGTGGTTTTAAAAAAAATTTAATGCGAGGATTTAATTTATTTATGGGGGGTGGATAATGGAGCACCCTCAATAGTTTTCTTATTAAGAAACACCAATCATTAAGCAAATTATGATATACTATAGAAATATTATTATTTAAATGTGATAATTATAACATAACCGTTGAATTAGAGGGTATAAATATTAGTAAAAAAATTATCAAATATATGTATAATTTTAATACCCAATACAAATGTATTGATTAATACTTAGAAAGAAACACTCAATTTTTAGTGAAGTCATTTTATGCTTCAAAAATATATTTTTTGTTTTTTGTGAGTCAATATTATAATTTATAACACTTTTATAAATTATATTTTATAAAAAAATAAAATTTTTGAAACCATCATATCATAATTATCTTAATATTAATTTTTTCGTTTTTTTCCAAAAAGATTATTAATTCAGTGAATAGTGAAAATATAGATTTTACGGGAAACCGTATTTTCTATTCAAATATTTAAAAGGTAAAATTTTTGCTAATTTATTTTAAAATTTAATTAGTTACTTTTTATTAAAAATAATCCAATTAATTTCATTGGAATCTATATTTTTCTTAATTTTGGTATAATTTTTTTTAAAACTTAAAAATGATTTTTTCTGGAAAACCGTATTTTGTCTCATTTTGGAAGTTTTTTTAGAAGTAATTTCTACCATTTATAGAGATTTAATTTGATAAAATTTATTTCATGTTTTGAATCATCATATAAAAATTTTTTATATAGGAAAACTTAATTTTTGGTCATTATAAATAGTAATTTTGGTAAATATTTTTTATTTTGGTATTAGTAAATCAGGTAATTAAGATTAAAAATAATGTAATAAAGCTTTAAAAATCTAAATAAAACCTGAATTATTTCTATTATATGATTTTAATTCATCCATAATAATCCAATATTCTAATATATGGAAACATGGTTCTATTTTTCTTTTATAGAGACCTTAATATTTTTTTAAGTAATGAATAAATCAAAAAATGTCATTCTCTTTATTTTAATAAATCTAATATTTTTTCATTGGGATAAAATGAGGTTATGTTTTTTATAAATTTTTATTTGAACTATTAAATAATTAATTTATCATGTTAATTTATTTTTAATTTTTAGTGATGAAATTATTACCTTAAATGCCTATAGAACGACGACATAATGGTTGTTCAAGTAGTAGAAAAATCAATTGATAATTTTAAAAACATAGAATGAAATATTTTTTTGGGTGAGTTATGGTATTGCGATAATTTTTTTGGATATATAAAATGTATTATTGATGTTTTTAAAGTTTATATTTGAACTACATTACTATTTTTATATTTTTCTTAAAGTTAATTATGTGAATAATCTCTAAAATGAATTTAATATTATTTTATATTAAACAATATTTTATTAAAGGATTTAAAATTCATAAAATATTATATCTGAACAAGTTAATGGTATATAGTCAATAATTTTATCCACTATATAGTGATGGATCAATTTTCCTTTTATAGTAACTTTCTTGACCCCTAAGGAGTAAAAGAATTTGATATCGTGGTAATCGTCAAAAGGGTTTGGGGGGGGGGGGGGTTAAAACTAAGAGATAAGGGTTAAAAAACCACCTAAACTTATCTAAATTTTATTATATGAGATTATTTATAATTATATTCATCATATATTCTAAATATATCAATTTTTATTCACATTAATATGAAAATTAATTTATATTATTGTAATACTATAAGTAATTCCAAGGGTGCTCCTCTCCTCTCTTCCTAAAACTTATTTAGTCACTTAGATAAACCACCCACCAAAATATATTATTAAATTAATTATATAATTTATTTATATTTTGGTATTATCAAAAGACTATCCCTAGGGTCATTAAGGATAGCTCTAAAGGAGTTTCTTTAAAGAGGAGGTAATCATCTTAACCCATTGTTTTCATTTGACATATTTATTTTACCTACTTAAATTTTGTCCAAAAAATTACAATATAATAACATAAGTTTCTAAAATATACTAAGGTTTTATTTTGTTAATTTAATAATCTTATTCATCTTATTTTCTTATCAAATGAGAAATTAAAGTATCACTCTTGCGTATGTGTGGACTACCACCTCTACAAAGCGACATGATTCATTTTTCACCCCGAACTCACATGGATGATTATAATGATAGTTATAATAAATATATATGATATTTATTATTCAATTAATATTATATAATGATAAAATATTGTTTATCTTTATTTTCATATTTTCGTTAGAAAATGAAAACAATGTTCATGCATACGTTTGGACTACCATCTCCATGAATGGTGTAATTAATTTTTATATCTAAAAATTTTATATATGGTTATAAATATGTATACAATGGATATATATTATATTTATATCATGATTAAAATTATATAGATGATGGAACCAGGATTAAGATGCAATGACTGTAATTTGAAAACTAAGACTTATATGAAAAACGAAATAGTTAACCCCCGAAAACGAAAATTTTAATAAATAATTATTGATAAATGGGTATAAAAATGTTATAGTTGGGTCATATATGATATTATTAGTATTTATAAGATTATTTTATAAAATTATTATAAATTTAAATTTATTATAAATGAGGTTAGAGTGCTTATGAAGCAAGTCAGACGTGAGTTAAAGGTTCTTCATCTTAATATATTTTTATTGAGTATGTTTGATGTTATACACCTATTTAGGTTTATGAGGTGTATATAATACCAATTTGACAAGTTATATAATTTATATTTCTTAATTCATGGTATTTAAATCTAAAATTGAGATTATTTCATCCACTTGGTTTTGATTCTAAATTTACCAAAGTGGTAAGGATTTATCGTCTCAAATCATCTTTTTTTGGGACATATGTTATATTAGGAACCTATATTATTTTATGAGGTGTAAATAATTCCTATTTTATATATTATATCATGAATATAATTATGGTCATGATATTTAAAGTTTAATTTGAAGTTATTCTTTCATGGGGCTTACAATTCAAAAGTTAACAATGTGGAAATTATTAATTCTTTGATCTCACTTTTATTGGGATCATTTATATTTAAATTTACTTTGGGGAAATTATGTGCTTTCATTATTCTAAAATAAAATTTATTTTATTCTCATAAATTCTAAAGTTTTCATGCTTTATTTTAATTTTTTCTCTTTGGTACTCAAAGAGATCCAAAATAACGTTTTTAATGAAAAATAACCTTATTTCTCTACATGGTTGGGAATATTTTTCTTCCATGTTCATATTTTCTATTTTTTTAAAGAAAGTTATTTTATATTATTAAATGATTTTTTAATGTCATTTTTAACTATGTTTTAATTTTTATTTTTTTAAAATAGAATCTTCTTATCTTTTTCTGAATGCGGTACTTTTTGACTTTTTACCAAAGTGTGAAAAGAATATTTTTTAACAAACACAACATGAGAAAAATTTTCCACAATCATGAAATTTATTTGATTTTAAGATTAATTTACAATTTTCCATGGTTATTTTAACAGAAAATAATTTTCTAAATATTCTAGGAATTTTTATTTTTAAATATATCGGAAGAAAATGATATTCTCCATGCTTTTAAAGAAATATTTTAAATATTTTTTAAAGTAATTTTTCATCAAAGTTAATATAATTTGATGTTTCTTATGATTAAATGGGGATATATTCTTATAATACCATATATATTCTTTTTTTTATGGTTTATGATTATGTGGGAATTTATATAAAACCCATTTTCTTTTTATAGATCGATTATGTAATGATGAGTACTTTTATAATTATGATGATGATATGTTTATAAAACTATTTTATTTTACTAGGTCTATGCTATGCTGATATGATGAATTTTATATGATATTTTGGTATATATATGAATATATTATGATTAAGTGATGGGTGGTCCTAAAATTATATATCCCTCTAGTGAATTTGGTAATTATGATAGAGTTATCTAGGTGGAAGTTACTTTTAATAGAATATAGAATTGACAGGGTAGGATTTTACATAATGAGTTTATATCCACTAAGAAATGATAGTTTTGGAGGCGAGTCTTGACATATTATTTATATGATTATGATTATTCCACACTTTATGCCACTATTTTATGATAGGATCATATATTTATGATATGTTATCATGGATCTTTAATTTCGATTCACTTATGATTCATTTATAATGAATAACCAATATTTATGCCACAAATCATGATTATGATCTATGAATTATTGGATATGATTTTCTATTATTATGATAATGTTCTCATACCCTTATTCTCATTTTATTCTTATAACTGATATCTCTTATGTTTACCCTACTAAGCATATGAGCTCACCCTTTATTATGGTTTATATTTCATAGGGTATGAAGAAAGGTTTTAAGTATATTATGAATTATAAGGGTACTAGATGTGAATAAATTAGTGGTATACAATGTAGTTTTTCTATGAACTAGTTGTTTATGTATCCAAGTTTCCAAAGACACTAAACCTCTACGGTTCTGGAATAGATCGTAATGATATATAATGGATATTCCTGTAAAATGATGAAATATTTATATATGTTATGCTTGGATCTCTATACATGCCATCTTGATGCACCATTTCATCATTGCCAATGATGCCTATTTCTTGGGATAACAGCTATTGTTAAATCAAACCATAATGGAAGAGATATACGAAGATGGTGATAAGGGGAGAATAGTGAGTGGTTAGAGGTCCAACTTCTATGAAAAATATTATTGGTTGTGGTCACAAGCACCATGCCATGCGACACAAGATATGGGTTGGGGAATGGTGGTCAGATTTAACTCACCACTCAGTCTCTTTGTTCATCATGCAAGTTCATGAAGTACCCATCAATAAAAAAAATTATAATGATAAATTAGATACAAAAATTTATGTAACGTAGAAAAAAATTCAAGAAAGAAAAATTTTCTTTTAATATTACAATGAACATAAAATAAATGAATTAACTTTCCCTATCTTGGGGGTTGGATTATAGTTCCTTTAAATTTTAATTCACTCTAGGCTGTATTAAAGATTCCTCAAAGAACACGCACAACCATTTCCAATCCTCATGAATCTCTCTATCAATTAGGGTTTTTGTTAATAGTTTATTACCCCATTCACATTATTTAAATATTATTTTATAGTGAAAAATAAAATTTTATATTATTTAAATTTAAAATCTTGATAAGGTCCTGAAATCCAAACTTAAATTACATAACCCGAAGGGTAAACCCCATGTCCTGAGTCAAACTGTGGTAATGGTTTTCCCATCCGGTTCACCATTTAAAAGATATTAATTATTTAATTGATTTATATAAATGAACTAAAAATTATATATTTAAAATATTAAATTCTTAGTAAGATCCCATGAAATAATAGGGATTGAACAACTATGCGACCATTCTATTAAATACCAAGAAAATATTTAAATGGTCCAATGAAAAATCCATGTCTGTTATATCCTCTCAATATTCAAGGGAATTCATCTTGAAAACAAAACTCACTCAAATAGGTGATGGAACTGATCTCATATATAATTATTATACTCCTAAGATCTCTCCTAAATATTCCTATACTTCAAAAAAATTCACACTAATGTCATCACCTACCTAAAAGGTTCTTCTATAGTCAGTACATGATTAGTAATGGGTACCCAATGAAGGTGGTTTCATCCTTGATGTCCAGATTTCCCCAGTCAATAATGTGTGACAATACTTATAAATATCTACTCAAATGTGAAATGTAAAAGAAATTTTTTACTTGATCCAACTGCAGGGGTAATTCTAGGGGGTAAGTAACATGAAACAATACATTGGGTCCCTCCTAGGAAGCGATAAGTATAGTGTGCCACCTCAAGACCTCCTTCAATAGGCCAATGGCTAGTGACTAGCACCGATTAGGTATAAATATCATATGAGAGGCCTTATCTTAAAGTACTTGTACCGAATACACACCTCCATACATATGAAAATAATGCAAGCTATAACTAAAATCATCTAATAAATATAATAAATGCATTCAACAACATCTAGGATCTATATGTGAATATTAAAACAAAAAGAAAAATTTAATGGGGGAAAATACTTTCCCAATATAAAGGTAAACCCAAACTAGAATATAATAAAAGTAAGGTCCCATCACACACTCCCAAGATCCAATCCTTGCTAAGTCAACACCACTACCAAGTACTGTTAAACTTCACCTACACCTGGTCCACTAATATTCCTACCAAATCATCTTTCATATTCATAAGACATGAAATGTGTTAAAAATATGGTCATATATGGGTGATTACATATATAACCACTAGGATTCCCCAAAAAACATAAATATCAATTAGCTCATAAACATAAATTAGGGAGAAAGGATAATAAGAACCCATATATGATCAAAGGAGAACTAGAGACAATGGAGGAGGTATCAATCTACAAAATTATCCATAGATGAAGAATCTATACCCTGATTTATAAAATTTATTATCCAAAACTCAGTTACCCAACAAAAACTCTCTATAATTTTAATGGAGGATACCATGCCCCCGAGAGAATAGGGGGAATACTAACTCTAGTAGAGGAACTTATGCTCCAAACAAGCTCTTAGATAGAGGGAATACTGACTCTATAAATAGAGGATATTTCACCCTATGTAGTTGGGGGGAATACCAATACCATCTAATAAATAAGTAGAGGATCCCATTCCCTGAATGATTAGGGTAATTTCTAACCCTACATTAAGATAACAGGAGACCCATTTCTTGATGTGACTACACTGCTAGGGAGTTTTCATCGCTAAGGACACTATGATCTTTGTATCCAAACCTAGTTATTGGATAACCGATGATGAAGAGAAATAAACAAATAATTCACCTCACATTGCATCTCAGATATCTAAGATAATTCATCCATCACATTACATGTGGGAAAACATCCAAGATTTACTACTCACATGCCCAAACTGAGGTTCGAGTAAGGAGACATGTCTAATTGGTGGTTTTGGGAGAGGTACATGATGTGTACCATAGGGTACATGGTATGTATACTATAATATTAATATGTACATATATTAACACCCACATGGGATGTAAGGATCCATATATATGGTGTGTGAATTTAGATCACACGGTGTGTGGGGAAAGATAGGTACCTAGACCTATACTCCCTATACATATCAAGAAATTTAGGTATAGGTACACAATATATAGGTTAAGACACATGGTATGTAGATCCAACCATACTCTTGGGAATGAAATCCATGTATATGCCAATATGGTTATATTAGGTTTAATGATGTGTGGGTTATACCACATAGTGTGTGATATTTATCTTGAACCAAAACCTATATCCTCGAGACACTTGAAGCACACAACATGTGTTATTTTGAATTGTACACTGTATATTCAAGATTTTATATAAAAATAAGTATTCCGTAAATATTTTCTATGTCTATAAAAATCACTCTAAAAATCACCAAAATCTTTATTGAATGTGTCATTCCTAGAGATACCACCACTAAAGATCAATTTTCATCCACCAATCACTAAAAAACAAAATCCTCAATGAATCCTTATTTCCTCTCATAGCATATTCCAAAAATTATACTCATATAATATCCACTCATGATTCAATTCCATAGTTTGTGTATCTCTCATGTGACATGATCTTTGGTGCTATTTATAACACCACAATACATATCTAAGGGTTTAATTACGATTCAAATCAGAATAGAAATAATCTAAATACAAGTTGAAACATGGAAAATTATGGAGAGCATGGAGAACAATGGTAGAAAACCAAAATAAACAACAAGATTAGAATCATAAATGGATTTTTGAACCCGAATATTGATCATTGATACAGAAACCTGAGAGATGATTAAGGAAACCCTTATTAACAATTGAATCCAGTTTGAAAATAAATCATATATTGATAGGACCATGTGAAAATATAGGACATTGAAGAAGAAACATTCCATGATTATAAAATCAAATAAAAATAGAAAAAAAAACACCACCCTACCTTAAGGATGGATCAATTGTTGGTAAAGAAAAAACTTGTAGGTGATATTGTTGGTTATTCTGCTATGTTCATTATTGGGTCTATGAATTTCCACGATCATTTTTCATATATTATTTCTTAACAACCCCCAAATATATTAGGGCTAGTCATCCAACCCTATATATTTTATTAAGAAGGTTTTAAATAGAGGATTTATTAGTTCAACCATTAATTATATAAATTGATTTATTATTTAATTTTATTCATCTAAAACTGATTGTGACTATGTATCTTCTTATAAACCGATGAAAATGACAATTATATCATGGATAATTTAAAACCCACATTCTAGATTCAACCACAGTCTCAGTTTCCCCATTGAAGACTTTATTATTATTTTTATAAATGAACATGTGGAATAATAAAATATTTATATATATTTTATACATTCAATATCGGGTTCCAAAGATACTTGAAATATGATCTAGAAACATAAATAAATTTAAAAACATACCCAAAAATATTTAAAGGGTTTAAACAAAAAATTGGAGTCATTACACCTTCCCAACCTTCTAGGATTTTCACCATGAAAAGCATAAATTACTCAAAGAGGTGAGGGTAATGAGCCTATATTTGGATCTTATACTCCCACAATCTCTCTTATAGGTTTCCATTCCACCAAATGATGCACACCAAAGGAATATATCA
The DNA here is from genome assembly GCA_963277665.1 of Viscum album. Taxonomy (NCBI): domain Eukaryota; kingdom Viridiplantae; phylum Streptophyta; class Magnoliopsida; order Santalales; family Viscaceae; genus Viscum; species Viscum album. The sequence goes on from OY728132.1 coordinate 697,803,500, forward strand.
ACCTTAAATGGACCTCTCTTGTTTATCTTTAATCACCATCGAGTATTCTGAAAATTTGGATCTATCTTTGATGTCCATCTTGTATCAGTGAATAATGTAAAATAGATCATGCACATACCCACTTAGTCGTGATATATATAATATGTCATGCACCCAATCCAACTATAATGATAAATCAAGGTGGTAAGAATCCTTTCTTACCCTCAGTAGGATCTGGTATAAACTAATGAATCTAGGATAATGCTTTCCACCTCAACCAAATCTCTATAATCCACGTCGTGGAGATACCTTCAAGAATACTTAGTATCCCTCCTTAAAATATAAAGGCCTTTATCAAAGTTTAATATAGGATATATGATGTCAATGAGAAATCCTCATCCACTCTAAAATCTCTCGGACCTTATCTCTCTTCACCTGTACTAGCTCTAGACCCATGATTGATGACTCACCTATCTCCTTCCAACACAATGGAGAGATAGTTATTCTTGTAGGTGAACTACATCAAGGGTAAACGGTCCCCAAAACTCTAGTAAAAGTCCAACACACAAGAACTAAGAATATCATCAAGGACTTGGATGGTTTACTCTATCTGGCCATCAATATAAGGGTGGAAATCTATGCTCATGTGAAACTAGGTCCCAAAATCCTCCTATAAGAATATCCACTACTAGGATGTGGAAAAAGTATCGTGGTCATATAAAATAATTTATGAAATCCCATAAAAATAGAATATCTACTACACATACAAGAATCCTAAACTCTATATGAAACTCTGCTCTTGGATGGAAAGGAAATGGGATGACTTGGTTAGTAGGTCAATAGTAAACAAAATAGCATTGAAACCTCTCACCGATCATGGAATCATCATCACAAAATTAATAAATATACCATCCCACTTACAATATATAATATTTAGGGTTTGGTCCAAACACTTAAGAACTAGATGCTCTGCCTTCACCTATTTATAGGGAAGGCATAAAAAATATATATTCAAAGACACTCCTCTTCACCCATGACCACAAAAACTACTGAAAAAATTCTAGTACATCATTACCACCCCAAAACCCACTACTAAGGGATATATGTGAAACTCTATAAACACCTCATCATGAATCATGACTGGTACTGCCTTCCATCCCTAGAATAGGATAATGTATTCATCACCCTCATAAAATACCTTGAGGGAACCTCCTGAGAAAATATAGTTATGATTTTTTTTTCAATAAATGTCCCTAGAGAATGGATAATTTTCACCTATTTACCATTTAAATTTACAATGCCCTATTATAATTTGTATAGAAGAACTCGAGTCAAATCCTCTATGATGATACTATTTTTGGTGTCAATTTTTTTTGATTTGTCTTTTGAATGGGGGGCTTGTTTTTAGATATTAATTAAATTGATTGAAGGATGAAGTTTAATTTAACAATTCGATAAAAATTTTTGTGACTTAATTTTTGGGAATTTAAACTTATTATATTCTTGATATTTATGTTATATTGCATTAAATTAACACCCACTTCACAAGATGAATTTGATCAGAATTCACAAGTGTTGAGTCTTTAATCCATGACTTAGATTAACTAGGGTTCTAATATCAATAAAAACTTGTTTATGGTAGTGTATATATGTTTCTAATAATCCATGTAATACACATGTTAAATAAAACATGTCATTGATCCTTGAAATTTTATGTTTAACATACACAATATCAACCTAAAGAATATTTAATGAGAAAAATATCTCAATCAATTGACCTAAAAATATTAAAATTAACCCCAATGGATGATTTACTCAACCATTGAGATGGTTATTAATCTGGTTTATAATACTTATAATGATAAGTTACAAATATAAGAAAAATAACAAGAAAAGAAAAGAGTGGTGCACCGAACACGCACATGAAACATAAAGAGAACTAAACCAACTCTTTTTATTGAATAATAAAGTGAGAAAAGGGAAGGGTTTTCAAATTTATTTAAAATATTTTAAAGCCATTAAAATTAAATAACATAATGTGTATGATACTTAGATATTACGATGAAGAAACATGAAATAATATTCAATTGAAATGAAATCAAACTTACATGATTATAATTGAAAAAAATGAAAAATAACATGAAATTGAAAGTGGTGGATAGGTTTCTAATGTTGAAACAAGAATGTTGAAAGTACTAAAAATATATTTTAAAAGATATTTTCATGAAAATTATCCTTCTTAAGTGATGAAATTCAAAACCCTTTCAAGGATAAGAGGGGAGTGTATTTATAGACCAAGGTGGTAGACTGTTTGTATTCCAAAAATTCCCCTAAAGTTGGATAGAAAATTTTAAATTTAAAAACAATACAGTGAAATATTATTATTAAAAGTTTTATATATGTATTTTTATAATTTAGACTCCAAATTTTGGGGATATTAGACTTTTTTACCCAAATTTATGGCTGTTTTTGCAAAGCATGTGATGCTGTCCATTTTTATCCATATTTTTTCAAAGGCCAAAATGTTAAAGGGTTTAAGGCCAAGAATAAGGCCTAAAATATAAAAACTTTATTATAAAAAATTATCAATCTATATCTTGAATTTATACCAACAAAATTACAGTTCAATTGGACTTCTATATTGGGATAAAATTCAAAAATTATAGGCTATTTACAAATCTCATACAGAATTGCAAGATAGAATTTCATGCATCAATTGGGCCCCTTTTGGACTATTTTGGGACTTAAAATATTTATCTAATATGTTTCTAGATATACTTCAACAAAGTTTAGAGTTTAATAAAATTCAGTCTTTTAGATTAAGCTCAGAAATTCAATAATCATATATAGTCTAGTTTTATCAACAAATTTAGTGGGCCTTCTTGTGTGGTCCATATGATCCTTTATATGACCAAATTATCGAAATATCCAGTTGAATTATTTGTATTAATTTGAATATTTAAGACTAAAAAACATTAATAACACAATTTGGATCAGTAGGAAGTGATATATGATTAAAAAAGTAATCTGACATGAATCTGTATTATTTTGACCAATGCTAAGAAATTATAATTAATATTAAAACATGGGTATTTAACACCAGTTATGAATTTTCCTTGAAAATAAGTAAATTTAGTATATAAAATTTTATGAATAAATTAATAACATAAAATACCCCACACTTAGTCTTGTGTATTTATTCATGTACATAAAATATAAAAAACACAACTAAATCATTTTCAATCACCAAAAAATATAATTTTTTCCTCAATCAGGGAGGTCAAGACTAGTTCACTCATCCATAATGAATTACACCAATAATCATTATAGTAATAATGTGTCAAAAAAAATTCATTTTTCTATTCAAAATTTAAATTAGAAAATGTGGGCACTCAAAACTCACCCCTCTCAAGATGATAAAAATTTATTTATGGAGGTTCACTTATTCACTAACCAAAAGTGAAAATCTTAGAGTTTTAAAGAGATAATAGCTTCCATTACCTATCCCAAAGTGAAAAATATTCAAGAGGTATTTTTTGGGGTTTTTCAGTGCCTATGGGATGGTATAAATGTAATGGAAAAAAGAGATGAAAATATGGGGAAACACCAACATGGAAAAAGAAATGCACAATTTTTGAAATAAGACATTGAAGTTTATAGAAGAAAATACTTACAAGGGAACAAATTTTTGAAGGATAATAAGATAAAGAGAGAGAGAAAAATGGAAGAATATAAAAAATGAAATATGTATAAAATAAAAAACTTATCCCAATGATACAAGAAAATATGATGAAAGTGTTCTTTTTTTTCTATTTATTTTAACTTTTTCAGAAGTTGAACTTGGAAAAAATATCACACCCATATCTCAACCATTTTTTGATATCCTCATGACACTAATTGTAATAGTTATAACAATAAAAAAGGTTGAAGAAGAGTGATTTTTGACCTTATGAAGACACAACCCATTGTTTTTTTCATTTTTTATTTTTTTTATTTTTTTTGAACACATTTTAATAACATTTGTACAAAATGACATAAACATTAATCCATTAACAAAATTCATCAAATGAAAAACTATGCCCCAAACTTAAATAAATTATTTACTTCAAGCATATGATGAAATGTTGGAAATAAAAGAAAGGATAGAAAAAATGAAATCCATTTCCCTATAAAATCAAGACTAAAAAATTGGGGGTGAGAAACACATAATATTAAAATATTGCCATAGGTGACCTTGTAATGAAAGCTAACATTGTTTCTCAAAGTTGGGGAAGAAAAATTTTCCAAATAAAAAATTAAACATTAAAAATTTATTATTCTTGACACAAAATTCTTTATCCAAATTTGAAATGAAAATATAGAATGTTTGAGATGAAAACAAGTCTTCTGAATCCCCAAAAAGGTTGGACAACATTTCAAAATTTAATAGTGAGTAATTGTGACATAAAAGAGAAAGAGTAAAAAAGGGTTTTATGGAGAAAGTGGTAAAAAAATAGAGAAAAGGTGAGAATGATAGAGGAGTAAGAATAAATATATAAATTGAGAGAGAGAGAAAGAGAAAGAGGAAGAAGAGAGGGAGAGGGAGTTAAATGGAAAGTGGTTCCCTTGGTTTGGATTTAGTGGATTGCCATCTCCATAGAGTGGTGGGTCTACTGCAGTATTTGGGGATTTATTGGAAGTAGGTTTGGTTCCTGGGGTGCATTTCCTCTCATAATGATTCTTTGACTGATTCCCATTAATCATGAATCCCCTTTTAGAATAAGGTTTTGGAATTGAACTACACTAAACCCATAAACATTAGAAACAAAAAAGGACCTTCCCAATGAGAATTAAGCTTACCCAGGTAAAGTTGAAATCAATAATTGAAGAGTATTTACTTTTAACCTTCATGGAATACCTTTCATAATATGTGTTTATCATGGAGTAACTTAGAATATTCTTTGTATGGATTGAAATTATTATAAGAATCAAGTTGAAGAACCTCTAGTTTATTCAATAGAAACAATATCTCTTCACTAGATTTTTCACAATAAAAACTAAAAGTTTTCACATCCCACCCAAAATGACTTATTTTAGATTTAAATTGGTAAATATAATGATTTAAAAAAACTATCCTAAATAGATACATTCGAATGGGTGTTTTATAGGTAGTTTGATAAGCCCAAAGAGATTCACCAAGTCTTTCAGGATAGTCTTTTCTTATGGTCTTAATAATTATCTCAAGCACTATTTTCACTTATCTTTTGGGAATTTTAGCAATTTAATTTATTTGGAGGTGATATACAGTTTATTTTTTATATAACCCCGATATTTTTCAAAATACATTCCATTGTCCAATAACAAAAAATGGGTTCCTAAGTCACTTGACCAAAAATCTTTATTTTTGTATTTTACATAACCACACTCTTTGGATGAGTGGGAACCACATAGATTCAAAAACGGATTCAAACACTGTAAAAAATACCTCAAAAAATTCAAAAATATCACATTCCAACTATCGTGATTCACCAAATTCAAAAATAAAAAATGTGATGCGCCATTGCCTCGGACTGCAAACCGCTAGCTGGAGCCTCGAGCCGCAAACCCTCGCAAACCCTGACACATTGAAACACCCATCATAATCCTCATAAGTAAGTTACCAAGGAACATGGAGTTCAAAATTAATGGAATATGTGGGTTTTTAGGAACTCACTAATAGTATGTGAATCATACATTCTAATGGGTTTAACCTCAACCTACTTAGAAACATAGTTAACCGTAAGAATAATATAGAAAAATACATTGGAATGGAGGAAGGGTCCCATGAAATTGATGGCCCAAACACTAAATATTTCATATAATATTAAGGTATTTTGGGTCATTTAATTTCTTTTATAAATTGTTCCAAAATTTTGGCAAGTGGGACATGATTAATATAACTCATGTGAGTCCTTAAAGAGTGAAGGACATAAGAATCCAGAGTCAAAGACCTTTCAGGTGGTCCTTTGTGGTCCAAATTGTCCACCACCAGGCATTGAGTGGAAGAATTATAAGATAGATGAATTTTCATCTTCATCAACACATATCCTAATCACCATGTCCCCCTTAGTTTTAAAGATTTTATTATCTTCCAAAAAATAGTATTTTTTTATCACTTTTCAGCTTCACTTTTTTTTTGTTTTTGAATTTTTTTAGTAAAAACACCAAAAACCAAGTAATTTAAAATTGGGTCATACCATGGTAACTTTTGAGTGATATATAAGAGGTTTTCATTGGGAAATTTCGGATCAATGATTTTAGAATTAGAAGAATTAGAAACTTTACTCAAGTTATTATCCACAAGGTTTTTTTTCCAGGTCTATCTTTAATCTCAAGGTAAAACTATTTGAGAATTAGGATCCATATTATTATCCTTAGTTTGAAATAACTTTTCTTGAGTAATAAATTTAATGCTCAATGGTCTGTAAAGATGATGATTTTGGAACCTAAGAGATAGGTCCAGAATTTACCCAAGGTAAAAACCACAACTAAAAGTTAATTTTCAGCGCTAGTGTAGTGAGATTGAGTTTCATCCAGTGTTTTTGAACCATAATAGATTACATGATTTTTTTTATCCTATTTGACCAACAATGATCCCAATGTCTCTATCATAAGGATCACACATCAATTCAAAGATAAAGGACAAATTTGGGGGTTGAATTATCAAGGTAGATGTAAGAAAAACTTTGAGTTCAATGAAGTATTCTTGTAAACCTCTTCTAAATGTAATGTAACATTATTATGGAGTATATGAGTGAGTGGCATGGAAATACTACTGATGTTATAGATGAATTTTTGATAGAAACTAGTGTGACCAAGGAATGAATTGATGTCTCAAGTATATATAGGTTCAGGAAGTGATTGGATCACCTAAATTTTAGTATTATCGACTTGAATACCCTCTTGTGAAATTATGTTCTCTAGAACAATCCCATTAGCAACCATGAAGTGACATTTTTCAAAATTCAGCACAAGGTTACATTTGACACACTTTTTGTAGGACTATAGAGAGTGAATTAAAGAAGGATTCAAATGAATTACCATAAATGGTAAAGTCATCCATGAATACCTATATGAAATGATAAGTGAATTTGGAAAAGATACTCTTAATACACCTTTTTAATGTTTCCATAGCATTGAAAATTCCAAAATTAATTCTCTTATATGTATATGTTCCAAAGGGGTATGTTAATGTTGTCTTTTCTTGGTCATAAGGTGCAATTGATATTTATAAGTATCCAATGTATCCATCAAGAAAACTATAATGTGTCTTTATAGCTAATATTTATAGAATTTGATCAAGGAAAGAAAGTGGGTAATTATATTTTTTGCGTTTCAACATTCAATGTTTGGTAATCTATGTACACACACCATTTGTTTCACTCTAGTTGTGACCAACTCTCTATGTTAATTTATGACAACAATTATCCCACCATTCTTAGGTACCTATTGAATTAGACTAACCCATTCACTACTGTAAATTGGTTAGATAATACTCTCTTGAATAATCTTGGCAATCTCTTCCCTAACTACCTTATGTATGAGGGGATTGAGTCTTCTTTGAGGTTGTATTATTAGTTTGGATGATTCTTTTAGATGGGTGTGATGCATGAAAAGGGAATATTTAATGATTTGTATGTCATCCAAGGTATAAACTAAGGCCTTTTTGTTTTCCCCAATCACATGAAAATGTTCAGACTCCTTTATTTCAATAAGTGAAATAGAGATAATGAAGGTATAAGAGTGATCATGGAAAAGTAATGCATATTTTAAGTGCCTATGAAGAGGTTTTAGATGAGTTTCATCCTTTATTTGTAGGCCAAAGAGATTAGGAATAATTTAAGGGATTAAATTTAGTTTTTATTCATTTTCATAAATACTTTCCAAGGTGGGGTAGTAGATATCAGAGTTGAGATATAATTCTAGATTGTTTTAAAGATCATTTATATTGATGGAGTCTGTGAATGAAATTTCAACATCAAATTCCCCATTTATGACTTTGTTAATCATGGAAAAAATTTTAAGAACTCATTTCCCATTAGAACAAGATGAACATGATGGAATGGGGGTGAATAAATTCTTATAAGTGCCCTCAGAAGAATAGATATATAATGTATAATGATCCTATGATGGGTATCACATGGCTTGAAAAATATTGAATATGACCAGGTTGTCACCAAATTCCCTGGATAATATTCCCTCATGGACATAAATATTATTTCTAACTATCATAAGGAATTATATTACTATCATTTGGAGAGATTAATAATAATTAATCTCACTTTACATGTCAAGGACATAAAAATAACCTTAGAATATAGGATAATTGACCTAGACAAGGACATCCTCAATTATTCCCTCAGGACAGGAAGTTATTTGATTATATAACTTGATGAAAATAGTAATTGGGTGTAAGGGACATAGAACAAGGTTGGAGAATATGAATTTGTGCAAGAAATTTATAGAGTATCCTAGGTCTATGAGTGTATCATCAAAGTTAAAACCCCCTATATAGAATGGAATAGTAAATGTACCTAGATATTTTCAATTCATGGGAATAGGATCCTAGATTGAAATAGTTTCAATGGTCCTAAGTTGTCTCTTATGGGTGTACAATTTCTTAAGAAACTTATCATCCTTATGGATTTTTTTATGGAATCTAAGAGGGGAATTTCTACTTCAACATGCCTAAGCATGTAAATCATTTTAGAATTAGGTTTAAAGGGATTATTTGGTGTAGAGACGGATTAAGGAAAAGGAATTTGGTTCCTTATAGGAGTGGATGGAGGTAAGGGAGTGGATTCAAGTTCTTTTTCTAGGTTTTTTTTCCATCTCAACTTTTAATGTAGATTTAATGGATTCATCATGAGGCATAAAAATTTGATTTCTAGATAAAATATTAATTAAACCAAAATTACCCTTGGGGTTGGTCAATGGCTGAGTTAGGAGTCGGGAAGAATTTGATTGTTCGTGCTGGATTAGGTGAGATGAAATTTAACCAATTTTATTTTCAATATTTTAAGGCTATAATGAATGAAGGAGGCAAGATATTTCACAACACTTTACCATGTATGATTAGAAGGGAAGGTATGTATGATATTAGTATTTACTTGATTTGGTTCTTGGAAAATCGATTGTATTGGTTTGGGAATTAAGAAGGATCACTCTGATAGTGGAAGCTAAAAGGAGTAGGAGGATGATTTCTTCTTTGAGGTTGAGGTATAAAAGGATAAAGTTGTTGGAAGTTAACACTTACTTGAACATATTGGAATTGGTTTTGATTTTGAGGATTGAATTTAGGGGGATGAGAGACATGATTACCAAACCTCAATCCAAGGTTATAGGTAGAAGATAAGGTATTAGAGTGGGGTTGGTTAGAGTTTCTAATGAACTAAACTGATAGTTGAGGGTTGGTGTTCCGCTGACATATACTACATTGAGTTCTATTGGACCTAAAGAATATGATGGATCATCTTGAATTTGTGGACATGTGTAAGTTGGGTGAGCTGGTGAGCTATATATTCTATAGTTTTTGACAGGTCTAGTGAATAGATATTATGGATAAGATGAGGTAGGGTCCTTGGTAACCGTAACTAGTTTATGCAAAAGACCTGTAAGTTCACTCATTCACTCAGTCATCTTTTTAGTATATATTGATTGATTATATTATACTTGTTTTAATTGAACATGTGATCAAGTATAGAATTTATACATGTTTTTATCCATGTTTATTATGAGATATTGTGGTATTGTAGGATCTTTTTAAATAAGAGAACTTCCACTTGCATCATCAATGTGAGTTCTATCCATAACCAATAACCCATCATAGAAGTATTGAATCAAGAGTTGGTTATGTATTTGGTGATGTGGGAAAGTTTTCACATGATTTTTAAACTTCTACCAGTACTCATGGAGCGATTCATTGGGTAATTGACATATACCACTTATTTCATTTCAGATAGAAGTAGTTTGAGAAGTAGGGAATAATTTTTCTAAGAATAGTCACTTAATGTTATTCCATGTGTTTAGGGAACTGGTAGGGAGGTAATAGAGAAATAACTTAGATAATTCATCTAGGGAGAAAGAGAATTCTTGAAGTTTGATTTGTTCTTCAGAAACCCCTTGAGGATTCATGGTAGAGCACACCACTTGGAACTCTTTAAGGTAAAGATGTGGATCCTCACTAGCTAGCCCATGAAAATAATGAAAAATATGAATAAAACTAGATTTGAGTTCAAAATCAGCTTAAATATTTGAATATTGAATACTAAGGGGTTGTTAATTAATATCAAGGGTAGTGTGTTCTTTAAGGGTTTTTCCTATAGGATTGGTCATATCTACACCAATTGGAAGGATAATGAATGGGTATGGAGTGATTTGATTATCCTTAATGTTCCTCCTAAGTTGGAGAAGTGTTCGATCAATTTTAGGGTAAAAAAAACTAATTGATTTTTTGGGAAGCTATGGCGAATTCAAATATATTTTTAATGTATGAGGAATATAGATTTTTATTTGGGGTTTTTTCATATTTTTTGATATTTTTTTTTGATTTTTGGTTTGTTTTTTTATTTTTTTGGAATTTTTTTAAAAAAAATTAAAAAAGAATTACTACTTAATGAACAATCCATAGTAACAACACCATTTGGAGCATATCCAGTTTTCACTTATATACCATTCAAAGTTTCAATGATCTAATATAATGTATATAACAACACTCAGGTCGAATCCTCAGTGATGATAATATTTTTAGAGTCGATTGATTTTGATTTGTATTTTGAATGGTGGTTTTATTTATAAAGATTAATTAAATTGATTTATGGATGAATTTTTATTTATAATTTTGATAAATATTGGGGCAAATTCATTATTGGGAATTTAATCTTATGATATCCTTTATCTTATTATTATATTGCATTAAATTAACACCCACTTCACAAGATGATTTTGATTGAAATTACCAAGTTTTGAGGATTTAATCCAAGTCTTAACTTAACTAGGGTTCTAATATAAATCAAGATTTTTTATGGTAGTGTATTTATGGTTCCAAGAATCCATTTAATACACATGTTAAACAAAACATGTCATTAATCCATTACATTTTAAGTTTAATAAACACAATGTTAAATTAAATAATATTTAACGAGAAAAAGATCTCAATCACTTGACATCCCCAAACTATGAATCAAACTAATGGATGATTTAATCATCCATTTATATGGTTATTAATTTGGTTTATGATAGTCATGGTTATTATTTATAAATATAATAAAAATAAAAAGATAAGAAAAGAGTGGTGCACTAAATACACACATGAAACATGAAGAGAAGTAAATAAATTCATTAGATTGAATAAGAAAGTGAGAAAAGGGAAGGGTTTTCAATTTGATTTAAAATATTTTAATACCATTAAAATTAAATAACTTAATTTGGATTAGAATTATATATTATGATTAATAAACATGCATTAATATTCAATTGAAATGAAAACAAACTTACACGATTATAATTGAAAACAAGTGGAAAAAAATGAAATAGAAAGTAAAGGAGATGTTTTAATTGTCGAAAAAATATAGAAAATACTCCAAGGGCCTTGTAAGGTATATTTTTTTTCCAATTCTCATCCCCAAGTTCTTAAATTCCAACCCCTTTTACAGAGAATAGGGGAGTGTATTTATAGCCCAAGATGGTGGACTGTTTACATTCCAAAACCACCCCTCAACCTGGCTCGACCATTTTGCCTTTTATATATCCAAAATAAGAGAAATATTATTCTTAAGATTTTTTGATATGGATTTTTAAATTTATCCCTTTAAATTTTGAGACCATTGGAATTTTCTATCCAATGTTATGGTTGTTTTATTAAACCATATACTGCTACCCATTTTTATCCAAAATTTTTCAAAGTCCACAATGTGAATTGGTTTTAGGCTAAGAATATGCCCTAAAATATGACCCATTTATTATAAAAAGTTAGTAACCTATATATATTTAATTTCTACTCAAAAAATGAAAGTTAAATTTTACTTCTAGATTGCAACAAATGTCAAGAATTGTGGGATATTTTTAAATCACAGACAGAATTGTGGGATGGAATTTAATGCATCAATTGAGCCACTTGTTGGATGAGTTGAGACTTAAAATTTTTATTCAACATGTTTCTATATATCCTAATTTTTTTTAATCAAATTTTTGATTCTATATTAATCCTAGAAATTCAAACTTTATAGATGGTCCATTTTTATCCACAGATTTGACAGGCCTTCTTGTGTGGTCTATATGACCCCTTAAATGAACAAATTAGTCAAAATTCCATTGAATTATTTGTATTAATTTGAATAAGGAAACCTAAAAAATAATAATAACACAATTCAGATCATTAGGGAGATTTTTATGATTAAAATAGTAAACTGAATTGAATCTTAATTATTTCAAACAATGGTCAGAAATTAAATTTAATATTAAAACATGGGTATTTCACACCAATTATGAACTTTTTATTGAAAAAAATAAAATAGAGTTGATAAAAATTTATAAAAAAATGAATAACATCATTCCCCAAGATACACCTTTCATACAATCTAAATAAGTGAAGGGGTCAACACCATTTACTAGAGATAAGATACTCCTCCCTCATCCACTATAGAAAACCATAACAAGGTCAACTTCTATGATGCCTCACCTAATAATCGAGGGCAAGATTCCCTTCTAATTAAATTTTCCACAACCTTAACTTTACACAAAGTATATATTTTCTTGAATCCATAATACTATAGGAACTACAGTTGGATCCTCTACTTCATGTTGGGATCTCTATAGGTGAATATATACCCGAAACTCTGATGGCCTGAGTAGACTACAAATTTCTCACCAAGTAGGTAGTGCCTCCAAGTTTTTAGGGTGAAAACTACTTATTCCAAATCCAAGTTGTGGGTCATGTAATTATGCTCATAGGGTTTCAGCTACCTAGACCCATAAACAATCACCACTACCCCTAAACTAATACACATCTGAACCTTGATCTAGAGGAATCACAAAAAATAATGTACTTAACTCCCTCCTATGGTAGTCTCAGAATAAGACCACTAGTCAATCTCCACATCAGCTCCTCAAAATATCTCTAGAATAATTAGGACCAAATAAATGACTTCCCCTTTCAGTTTAAGGTAGTCAATGGCACTATGACTTGGGAAAATTCTACCCTATACCTTTGGTAATACCCAACCAATCTAAGTAAACTATGAATATTTGAAACTAAATTATGGGTATCCCAAGATAAAATAGCCTAAATATTCATCAGGTATATAGGTAATCCAAACTCTGAGATAAGATTTTATAGTAAGTGTAACTCTCTAATCCATAAATTACACTTTGAGAGCTTGCCTCAAAGATGATTCTCTCAAAGAAAGTCTAGGACCAACCTCTGGTAATCCACATGATCAAACTTCAATTTCAAATAAATGAGGATGTATATAACAACCCCACTACTGGATTATGACTTATTTGAAATGATATCTTGGTGTAAAGATTCATTTTTAATAGGGACCCATCGAAAATGGTCGGTTGCTGAAAAACACATCACAAATAATTTTTTTTGTGACGGGTGTTTCCCCATTGCAAATAAACTTTGATGTATATATATATATATATTTATTTATTGGTAATGAGAGACATATACCATTAAAAATAATATTTGAAATGGGATAAGAACCCCATTGTAAATAATTTTAAAAACTATTTGCGATGAGATAAGTTTCCCATAGCAAATAATTTTAAAAAAATAAAAAAAATAAAAGAATAAAAAAATAAATAAAAATAAAAAAAATAAAAAAAATAAAAAAATAAAAAACATCACAATAATATAAAAAACAATATAATAATGTAAAAAAAATAGTATATAAAACTATAAATTGCATAATTAATAATAATATTTATAAAAAAATTGTTCATTCAAACATTTAATATAATAAATGTATCTACAAAGTACATAAATCACTGGGGAGGGGGAGGTTCATCTAGAGGAGGTGGTGGATGGAACTTCATCACTATAACCTATTCCAAATTCCACATGTACTCTATCATCTACTGCTGCTGCTGCTCATGCACTTGATATAGATTATCCTACTACTGCTCATGCCACCAATGAAACTCTTCCTTCTCTCAATGTAGGGTCTATATAAAATCATCATATCTCATAGATTCTCCTCATACTATGTATCCAATGATGAAAACTCTCCATGATATACCCTTGATATGGGCAACAACATTGTAGTAGTACCATAATAACTCACAGGCCTAAATAAAGAGTCGATACCAACAACTCAGCCTTTCTTGAAGACACGTTTAGTTACCTATATCCATGATGAGTCATAAAATCCCACTGTAATGGTGGACTGAACCTCAGTCTTAGCCTAACTCTCATCATGTGTGTGAAAAGTTTCAGCCTCATATGACTCCTTCAAATACAATTTTAAATTAAAATAGTTAAAATATTATTTTTAGTTAATTTTAAATCTAAAAAAATAATACCGACCACAATATGACACTTTCAACTACCAATAATATATCCAGTGATAGGTTCTATGTACATACTCTTGTAAACATCAAACTCTGTAATATCAAGCTTATCAAATACCTATATTAAAACTAAAATAAATAGTTTACATTTAAACTTATATAAATTATTAAATAAAAGTACTCACTAGATGTCATCGATGAATACTAAATGTACGAATACCAGCTATATGGGTGACCTCATTTCTCCACCGGTTCTTTTGACCTAATGATAATATCCTCTAAAAAATGTATGATAACCAATATGAGACCAATCTATACTAAACCTAAGAGGAGATATAATCAGGCTGATGGGTGCAATAAGACTAATAAAAAACTACAACTCTAGTTTTCTTTATAAGATTTAACCATTTTTAAATGTGGGTTACCTAGTACACATAATCAATTATTAATTTTATTAGAATATTGTGATACCTTAAAAATTGAAAAACAATTAACAATATAATAGATAATTAATTTATTGCATATGTCAGACAATAAACAATTTACTTTACTAGTATTTGAAAACAGTATCAAAAATTATGTTACCGATGTTCTTTAAGAGAAACTGATGTAATTTGTGGAAAATGTTTATTGAAATGATCATTATATAATTTATAAATAAAATAATATTAATTTAGTTTTTCTAAAAAAATTAAGGAATGTAGTAGTAGCACTCACTATAAAAATAGTTTCATTTCTTCACAGTTGAGCATAACATATGTTTTAGCCCTGTGATTTTAATCATATGAAATCCATTGTTCATTAACTCCAATAAATCCTAGTTTAGGATGATTAAAAACTAATAATTTAATGTTCAGTGCATCATCAAAATTTCCCTCATTATGACCATTTAGTTATGTTTTGAAGGATATTCAGGTTGGAAATAATGGGAGTATAAAAAAGAAATTTCATCTTATACATAATCTTATACAATTGAACCTTCAACTAATGATTTTTTACATACCTTTTTATTTAGTTTTTTCATGAATATCACATATGATTATATCCATCAGAACTATAATAACCCTCCCCATTTTTCTTTATATGGAAAATGTAATACTAATTGTTTCATTGAATCAAAGAACGACAAATGTTTTTTCTAGATTACTTAAAATTAAAACATATTCTTACAGTCTATTAAGTGCATCATAGTCTGTTATCACTGCATAGATGTCTCAAAAAATATATGATATTTCTATTAGCGCATCCCAAATCGAAAAATTTAACAAAACTCTAAATCCAATTGATAGAATTATTTCCAATATAATATATAAATCATGAATTTTTAATCTGGTAATATGATTTTTATGACAAATATATCCAAATTGGAAACATAACCATATTTTAGTCTCAAATATGAAATCCACAAGCAAAAAATAAATGGTTATCTTTGGAAAGTGTATAAGATTCTTTTGGATTCATTAACTTTTTTGATCTATCATTTTCATACAACTTAAGTTATGGTCTCCTATAAATTTGGGCAAGATCTAATCATGCATTTACATTATCTTTGGTCTTACCAGGTGTGTCCAAAACTATATAAATTATATTATCAAAACATTTCTTCTAAATATTCTGACATCCAACATTTGACAGACCAACAAATCTGACCAATATGGAAGATCCCAAAAAAACAATTCATTTAATCCAATTGTGATTTTCCCCAAATCTATATATTTTTTATTGGTTTATAGTTGGTCCAAATGTAATGGTTGGTATTGAATAGACAATAGATTTTAAATCAATGCCTGAAATCATTTATAGAGGTCTATATCTCTCAATTTTACCTTTTTTTGAAATGATTTCTGTTCCTTTGGAAAGAATGATCAATAGAAAGAAATATGCGACGGCAGTCAAAAAAATATTGTTTTCTCCCATTGAAAATAATAAATTATTTTATATCACTCATATAGTACAAAAAAGATTTTAGACCATGTGTAATCCATCTAGATAAAAATTCATATGTTGGGTAGTCATTAATTATCATGAACTAACTCAGGTCATCCCTAAACCAGTTACCCTAGTCAGCCCATGACAAGGTTCGAAGGGTGTTATCAATACCCCTGGGATAGAAACAAGTTCCAGGCATCAAAATAAAGTAGTTGGGAATGATTTGGACCATAAAAAATAGACAAATAAATAACTATAAACTAAACAAAACAGATAAAAAATAGTAGTGGAAATAAAAGAGTAACGTTCCACAACTGAATATACCTCCAAGGGACCCCATGGGTTACCAACAAACATAGAAACATGCTCACTCCCAGAGCGATCAAACTAAAGGAACTTAAAACTGAAAGGATAAAGTATGTGTGAGCACCGAGATGCTCATTAGAAATGCCAAGGAATAACAATGCTCTATACCCTTACCTTTAAAAAGAAACCCAAATCATGCTAGTTTGAAAATACAACCACATAAAAATAATATTTTCTATTCTTTAAAATTTAGGTAACAAGATTCCATCTCAAAGAAAAACATTTCCCTTTCCATCACATTTCCAAAACAATTTACAAGCATGAATCGTCATTTTAAAGTTAAAGTTAAACAGTTTAAATTAAAAATGTAGATTTTTACAGAGGAGGAAACAAGCATAGAACGACTAAATGGAAATAATTTCATAAACACCATGTCATAAACGAGCACCATGATCAATACCTCTAGGTAACTAGCACAAATGGGACCCTAGGAACCTCATACCTTAGTGAAATTTGGTATAGAAACCATGACCAAATACATTCTCATGCATGAGCCACTCGTAGGGGAAACCCCTATAACCTAGTGGTCTCCCATCATCGTAATCATTTAGTTAGTGTTTTTATCATTAATCCTGCTAGAAAAAACTAGGATGAACCACTTTAGTATCATCTAGAATACTAGTCTTAGTCTTCCCACCTAGGTACCCTGGGCTTCCCATGTGCTCTATTTCAGGTGGTGGGGATTTTTCATAAAACTAACATACATGAACATATCATTATCTTTATTCAAAAACACACTCACCCTCTCACCACCGATCTCCCTCCTTGAGAAAATCACCCCATTTTTTATAAAAAAATGCACAAGCCTCTTTACTAGGCATATATCACAATCCAAACAGTCAACATACACATAATTTTCTAAAATAAGGGGGTAATCTTTTAGAGGGGTTTTCCTTTTTCAAAAACCATTCTTAAAGTACCAAACATGCTTAATTATTTACAAGGAATAATTTTCATTTTAGAACACATAATAACTCAATACTTTTAAGTTTCCAAAATCATTTAAAATCACAATTGAACAACCAATGCACTACATATTTAAAAACAAGCTTGAACCCATGCTTACAACGATGAAATTATTTCAAAAAAATTCAAACCACCATTTGACCACGATTTCCCACCAAAATCCATCCTTAGAAATCACATTAAAGATTTTTGGAAAAACAAACATGTAATTATACATTTATAACTAAACTAGATTAAAGGAAAAGTTCCTTTGGACATATTCATTACCAATTCAAAACCACTTAGAAAATCACTTTTTAAGAAAAGTCACTTAAGACCAAATGGGCGTTAGAAATACATTTCATTTTCCAAAATAAAGGCATAACCATTTCTATCTACCCCAACCAGATTTCATAGCATGTGTATATTTAAAAAATATAAAACATGTTTTTAAAGCAAGAAATAAATCATACGATTCAAATTAGAGGCATAAAAATAGGAGACCTACCTTAAACATGCCTCTCCTTATTGACGACCACCCGAACTCACACTTCGTAACTACACAAAAATCCATTTTTAAATAAATAAATAAATAAATAAATAAATAAATATATATATATATATAAATAACCCTAGATTCAGTTAACATATTCCCCGCACCATGAGGGAATTTGTATAAAAAGGGTATATATATGCCTTACTTTATGAATGTACATATATGCATTATCGACACTTGCAGCCCAAAACAACCACATCGAGGTCCAACACACACCATAAAACATTACCAACAACTCAAATATAAAAAAAACCATAAATTAAAATTGAATCATCATGAAATAATTACAATCCCTTACTAAAATTGAGGAAAAACCAATTCCTTTGAAAACTGCGGTAAGAATGATCATCAACGTGTCCAACAAACCCTATTTGTCAAGAATAGACCAAAATAAAAACACCCAAAATAAATTAGTGTTCTATTATGAAATGAGAACCACCCAAAGACAATAAAATCATGAAATTGAAAGAGAAAAGAAAAGATAATAGAATAAGAAAACCCTATCGAAGAGGTTTCACAAGAAATTGAATCGGAATATGGATGCCGGTAAGAGGGGCCACACACTAGGGAGGCATTGATAGGAGGGTTCGCACACTGGGGAGGTGAAGACAGAGAGGGGGAGGCCTACTGAAGGGTAACTGTGCTGGAGGAGAGCCTGCCAAGGGGTGGGAAGGGCAAGTAGGATATAGAACCAGGGGGGTGGTGGTGTCACATAGGGGGAGAAGAGTGAGGAAGGTGGAATAACCCTAAAAATAAAATAACTAAATGAATAAAAAATATGGGTAATAATAATAATAATAAACTTTATAATAATAATAATAACCTAACTATAATAATAATAACAACCTCATAATAATAATAATAAAAACTTTATAATAAAAAAATTAATAATAATGATAATATTATTCATAATAATAACATTATCATTAATATTATTTTTAAATCATTTTATTTTTATTTTATTTTATTTCATTTTGATCTTAATTTAATCAATTTTAAACTTAAAAAAGACTACCATATAAGTAAACTAACCACGAACACAAGTCCAGGTCAGGGTGTAACACTAATTGTCTATATTAATGTTGATTTAATTAGGAAATTCTATTTCACAACAACATTGTATGTACCGATACTATTAATCTACACTAAATTTTACTCATCAATCAATGACTTTAAATAAATATAAATATTATTTTTTGGATGTCCTAGAATTAATAATGTTAAAAAGATATATGGTTTATTCATTAATATAAAAGGAGGTAAGTTATAAAAAGTTATAAATATAGGATAAAAGAATATGGACTACCGTATGAACCAAATGGAAAAAAATATTAGTAGAAATACCCAATTGAACATTATAAGATTTTAAAGAAAAAAAGGCCATACACAGTAACAATGTTTCCATGAATCCCCATCACAAGTATTATTTAAGTTTTTACCAATTTAAATATTATATTTGTGCCATGAAATCAATGATGATGTGTTATGAGACATAAATAAACGTTTTAATCTAGGTGTAAGTGAGAAATACCTCAACTGTTTAATAGAAATCAATCCAGACTTCCCTAATTGAGTCTCTTTAAACCTAAATTGTCTACATGTAGGACCACTAACTAACAAATCATTTTCACTAAAATATAAGATGAAATTATTTGAACATGTATGAATCTTCTGATATCCAAAACCCTAATTACTAACTAGCCTCTTGATCTTATATAAATTTGTAGGCAACACATTTCCTTCAGGTAACAGTGATTTAACCATCTATTTAACATTCCATTATTTGATTTAATAACCATAAATTTATAAACCACTTCAATTTTTTTTATTTTACAACCTGGATATAAGGAATCCTTAGTAAGCTTTAGTAACTCATAAAATCAAGATGGTTCTTACTCAAGATTTAAATCAATATCATCCTGAGTTTCAGTTTGTTAAAAAGATAAACTATCAAAATCATGTCCTAAATTTTGAAACCATGATGGACCTAGAACCAAATTATTAATATCTTCTTCAAAACTGTGTTCACCATGTTGATACCAAAAAACACAATCTTTTTAAAAACCAAAACAAAATAAATGACCCCAATATTGTCAAATGTGCAAAACCTCCTCAGATCACATTTTTTACATATACCCTTAATTGTCCATTTTGAAACAAATTTTGGGTTTAATGATGAAAATGATAAAAAAGCTTCAACACCCTCAATATATACAATATTTATACCATAATCGTTTGAATTACTATTATGATTTATCCAACTATGACCATGTAATAAATATTTTTTTCGGCTTCCTTATTCCATATTTCTCTAAAAAATAGAAAAAAATGTTTACTAAGTGCTACTATTTTTTATTAAGATTCACTATTTTTTACTAATTTCTAATAATTATTAATAATTGACACTAATTATTACTAACTATTTCTAATTATTACTAAGTGTCACTAATATTTTCTAATTGCCACTAAATTTTACTAAGTACCACTAATATTTACTAAATGTTGATAATTATTATTAAGTGCTGCTAATTATTACTTAATGCTACTAATTTTTCCTAATTTATACTAATTTTTACTAAGTTCAACTAATATTTACTAAGTGCCTCTAAGTACCACTAATTATTAGTAATTATCGATAATTATAAGTAATTACCGCTAATTTTTAGTAATTACCACTAATTTTTATTAATTATTGCTAGTTTTTTTAATTACCACTGATTACCCCTAATTATTACTAATTACTACTAATTACTGCTAATTATTACAAACTACTGCTAATTATTATTAATTGCCGCTAATTATTACTAATTGCCGCAAATTATTACCAAGTTCTGCTAATTTTTACCAATTACCACTAATTTTTACTTAGTACTTCTAAACACTGCTAATTATTAGCAATTATTGCTATTTTTTTACTAATTACCGCTAATTAGCACTAATTATTACTAAGTACCGCTAATTATCGCTAATTTTTACCAAGTATCGCTAATTACTGCTAATTTTTAGTAATTATTTCTAATTCTTACTAAGTACAACTAATTTTTAATAATTACCTCTAATTATCAATTTTTTACTAATTATCGCAAATTATTACTAAATACCATTGATTATTAATTTTTACTATTAAATTTGTAATAATTATCACCAATTATCACTAATTATTGCTAATTTTTAGTAATTATTGTTAATTACTAATAATTGCTGATAATTTATTATAATTACCCCTAATTTCTAATAATTATCACTCATTTCTAATAATTACCAATCATTTCTAATAATTACCGCTAATTTATAATAATTAGTGAAGATTTGTACTCATTACCGTGAATTTTTACTAATTATTTTATAATTATTAATATTTACCATTATTTTTCAAAAATTAGTATTAATTACTATAAATTATTAATTATAATTATTTTTTATTAATAAAAACTAATTTAAAATATTATTATTTATTACTAAGATCTATAAATTGTTAATAAGTTCTCTTAATTCTTTCTCATTTCTATTAATTTTTACTAATGCCTCTTATTACTGCTAATTTTTACTAATTACTAGTTTTTATACTAATTATCGCTAATTTCTAATAATTACCATTAATTTCTAATAATTACCGCTAATTTTTAATAATTCTCTTTAATTACTTATAATTAAAACTACATACTAATAATTAAAACTAATTATTACTAATTAAAACTAATTATTTCTAATTAAGAATAATTATTAATAATTAAAACTAAATACTTTTAATTAAAAATAATTACTACTACTTAAAACTAATTAGTGAAAAATAATACTAATTAATTTTAATTAAAACTATTTGTGACTAATTAATAATAATTATTACTAATATAAAATAAAATAAATTAATTAAAAATTAAAAACATTAAATTAATACCATAAAACTAAACTTTTGTGAGATGAAAAGTGGAAAAATTCTCTTCCCTTGTAAAATTTAAAACTTTTAGAAATTTAGGGAGAAGAAGAGAAGAGCAGGGAAATAGAGCAGAGAAAGAGGAGAAGAAAGTGGAAAAAATTCAAGTGGGGGGGGGGTATATTGGTTAGATAATTTGTGATGAGACTATTTGCGATGGGTTTCCTATCGTAAATAGTACCTACCATAAGTAACTGTGTCACCAGTAAAAAAATTATTTATGATGGGGCCCATCGCAAATACCCTTCTACCGAAAATTTATTTATGACGAGAATTAAATCCCGTTAGAAATAACTAATAATGATGGAAGGTATTTACGGTGGACTCCATCATAAATACTCCTTTGCTGTTAGTTTATTTGCGACATGATCTAATTCCCATTGAAAATAACAATACCGATGGAAGATATTTATGATGGGAGTATATTTCCATCGCAAATAGCCCATCGTATATACCTATTTTTCCCATAGTGCCTCGAACATACACTCTCAGATTTGGTGCTAAAAACATAATCTTCGAATTTCTTTCTTTGATGCCGATAAATGTGACCCAATTTTATCCATCCAAAACATACATCATCAAAATTAAATATTATATCACTTACATACATAATGACCTTTTTAGTTTATAGTTTTAGATAATTAAGAAAAACTCTTACATAACAATACCCATGTATTCAAAAGACCATTTTTCCTATTACACCCACCTTTTATTATTTCATAATAATTATTCAGCATCTCCCATAAAATTATTCACACATGAAACCTTTCTAGACATAATTCATTAAAAATCATTCTTCATAACTTGGGGAATAAAAAAGAAAGAAAGGGTGAGATAAGATGCTCAGTGAGTTTAAACATGGGAGATATCAACCAATGATCATTTATAAACATTATATGAGAATAAGGGTATGAGTTTATGAGAATAAAAATATAAAATCATACCCAACAATTCATAGATCATAATCACGAGTCATGGAATAAATCTTGGCAGTTCATAATACATGAATCATAAGAGAATCAAAATTCATGAGCCATGAGAACATATCATAAGCATGTGATCATGTCATAAAATAGTGTTATAAAGTGTGACATAATCATAATCATAGAAATCATATGCTATAGATTACTACCAAGACCATCATTGCTTAGTGGACATAAACTCATTATGGAAAAGACTGCACAATGAATTCCAATATCCACTTAGGAGTAAATTCGACCCAGTTAACTCCATCATCATTACCCAATACATTGGAGGGATATATAATTATAGGCCTACTCATCACATAACAATATTCCTTTCATATGTATACCTAAATATTATAAATTTTTTATCAAATCATAATATCATAACTCGTAGAAAATTAACAGGTTTTGTAGACATCTCATCATAATAATAATAAAAACCTTCATCATAGCTTAATTGAACCATAGAAATAAAACGACTTTCATGCCAATTACCACATCATTATAAACCATATAGAGCAATAATATTGATGGTATCATAATATCATATCTCCATTGAATCATAATAAACATTAAATTATGTTGAATTAGATGAAAAATTCCTTTAAAAGAACATTTAAAACATTTAAAACATGAAAAAATATCCTTTTGATAATTTTTTTGATAAAAATTACTAGAACATTGATAAAATATATTTCTTTAAAAATAACCAAATAAATTTTAAAATTAATCTTCAAATAAAATAACTTTCATGATGGTGATAAAATGATTCATGCTGTATATGATAAAAGAAAATATTCCTTTCGAAATTTTATAAAAATCCAAAAACAAATTGTTCAAAAAACTTTATTTAAAAATATCACCTTTTAAAATTTTTTAAATAAAGTAAAATTTAGTAAAAATTACCTCTTTATGATATTTAAATTATAGGTAATAAATTTTATTAATTTTTTAAGAGTATGGACATGAAAGAAAAAGTTCATCTACTAAAGAGGAAATAAGTTAGACTTTTATTTAATAATATTTTCTCAATAATTTTACTACCAAAGAAAAGAAAATGGTACTAATAAATAAAAAATTATATAAATAAATAGATTAGAATAAAATTGATAGGGTTTAAATGGAAATATCTATATAATTTTCCTCAATGGAAATTCAAGCAAAAACAATCCCGATTAAAATGCGATTGAAACATAATTCCCTTATGATTTTAGTAACTTTTGAATAGTAATACTCATGAAATAATAAATTCAAATTAATATTTAAATATCATTAACATAAGTATATTATTTATATAACTTTCAAAAGGGGTAGTATTTACACCTCATAAAAGAAGATAGGTTCATAACAAAACATATGTCCCAAAGAGGATGATTTGAGACGATAAATCTTTACCACTTTGGAAACTTCTGAATCAAAACCCCTTGAATGAAATAATCTTGACTATAACTTGAAATACCATTAATTAATAATTACCCATGATATAACATGTCAAAGTGGTAGTATATACACCTCATAATAATAAATAGGTTCATAACATCAAATATGTCTCAATGAAACAATATTAAGACAAAAAACCTTACAAAATTAGTAATCATTGAATAAAAAAATCATGAAAGAGATAAACTTATATATATTTATAAATCCCAATATTTTTTTTGAAAATAATAATAAAATACATTCATGATTACTATATACACCACACAAAGGAAACAAATAGTGAATATGGTATATGTCTCATGAAAATAAAAGTGAGACAAGAAACCCTTACCTCATGTTCAACTTGCTTCATAAGCACTATAAAATTCAATATAATAAATTTTAATTTATTATAATACTATTATAAAACAATATAAATTCATATAATATAATATATGATCCAATTATAACATTTCAACACCCATTTATCAATAATTGTTTATTAAAATCATCATTTTCGAGTGTTAACTATTTTGTTTTTCATGTAAGTTTCAGTTTGGAAGTTCCATTCCTTATAAATTAATCATGGGTACATAATTTATATGATTTTAATCATTAAATTATTATAATATTTAATCATTATATAAACTTTTATAATAATTCATATAAGGTGGTGATGGAAAATGAATTACATCACTTCGTAGAGATGGTAGTCCATATGCACGCCTGAGTGATATTTCCATTTTTTGATGGATGAAATGAAAGAATGGTAAATATTATTTCAAATTTAAAGACCCATAATAATATCACAAATATATTATATATTTATTAAATCATTTACTATGATTTGTTCTACCAGTTTCACAAGAACAATGTTAGCGTTGTGTATGGATTTAAGGTAATTAAACCATAAAAAAAATGAAAAATAAATTACCATTATAAAGATAATTTACTTAGGTTTAAAACAAAATTTTATATTCTTTCAGATTATATTATCATCCCTATGTGAATATATAAGATAAATTAAAATCAAGAGAGTGATATTTTGGAATTTTCCTTTACTTAAATAATATAAAGGTCCTTATCAAAGACTAATGGCACCAAATTTACATATTTTATAAAATTTAAATGGGGTAGACGAATTTAACTCATAAAATGTAATATATTAAAGTTTATGTATGATATTTAAGTATTATTTCAATGCTTTAACCTTGGTTTACCCATTTTACTAAGGTTACTATTCATTATGAAAAAAATAAAGTTAAAATATCTACCAAGTTTAGAAATGATGATTCAAAATATGGAATCCATTTTAAAAAAATTAAATAATTATAATTTAAAGAAAATAAATTTAAAATAAACCCACAAAATATGACAAAAAACAGTTTTCCAAAAAAATGCAATTTTAAGTATAAAAATGTTTTATACCAAAATTAAGTTTTATTTTGATTAAAATGAAATTAATTAGATTTTTTATTCAAAATAAACTAATTAAACTTTAAAATTAAATTAAAAAAGGTACATTTTAAATAATTTAATGTAAAAGACAGTTTTATATGAAATTATAATTTTTTCATTATTCACAAATAAATTTATCTTTTCAGAAAAATTCCCAAAACTTCACCATAAACTAATTTTGATATTTTGATTTAAAAAATTATATACTTTTTATAATGAATAATATATAAAATTTTAATAAATTTATTATAGTATTCACTCCCCAAAGACAATAAAAAATATTTTTGAAGAAAACATATTTTTGAAGCATAAAACGACTTCACTAAAAGTTGAGGGATTTTTTTCTAAGTATTATTCAATACATTTTTATTGAGTATGACCATTATACATATATTTAATAATTTTTTACACTTATTCATACCCATATATTCAACAACTAGGTTATAATGGTTATATTTACAACAACAATATCTTTATAATATATCAAAATTATCTTAAAGCTCTCTGTTTCATTTTAAGAAAAAAATTTAAGTTTATTATTATTTTAAAATAAATTTTTTGGGTGCTAAATTATCCCCTTAAATAAATTTCATCCTTTCAATTTTATCTCAGTTATCAAAGGTTCAATATTTAAAAATACCTTTATTAAAAACCCACATTGTACAATGAGATAATAAAACTTCCTTTGGAAAAGGGGAGTGAGAAACATAAAGGTTATCTAAACTAACAAATAATTGGGTTTCCGGATAAGGATAATTTAGTGAGAAGTTAAAATTTAGAAATAGAGTATAGAAATAACATCTAAGGACTAATATATAGTGATAGAGAATAAATTCATGAGAAAGTTAACGACCAAAGAAACCAAAATTAGTGAGGGGTGAAAAGACCATCAATTTATCAAAAATGAAGGTAAAAGAATAACATTTTTATTTGAAGATAATTTTCCTAAAGTTTAAGTATTATTTTAATTTCAAGATATAGAACATGTTAAAATATACTTACTTGATTTATTTACATTAAATAATCTAAATTTCATCATTTTTTTGCACTTCAATCAATTTATACTTCCTCTCTTATTATAAGAAATGAATATTAATGGGGATTTTTTCATATATGAAAGACTAAAATTAACTTCTAAAATATAAAATTATACACAAAAGGATAAAAAGTTATTCCTCATCTCTTTAGACATTAACCAAAACAAACATTTTTAGTACATGGTAAGATAATACCTAAAATGAATAGATCTTCCTATAAATAAATAACACATTTAACTTCAAAACTTCCATAATAACACAAAAAGTTAAACCTAGATCAATATATAAATAAGTTAAACCATATCCTTATTAACCTAAATAACATAAACATTTAAGAATGATTCAACCTTAAAGGCTATCTCATACCATTCATATTATATCCTTAAAAATATAATAGAATTCTTCTAAAATAATCCTTCACATGAATCCTAAGGGTTATATATACCTCAACCCAATAAAATTCCTCCCAAAATATCATTAACCACCATAAAATACCATCACTTAAAACAAAAAAATGGGTTTATATAACTTTAAAATTATGATAAACCTTAAACCTAAAAATATATTATGGAATCTATAAATCTTAAGTTAATATCACATGAAATCATCATAATCTACAAATTTATCTAAACCTTTCTATGATACCAACTATAATATCCCTAAACTCACTCTCCCATATTCATTTCTAAAAAAATAATCATTAAATTTATTTATTTTATACCTATAAACAAGACCCAATTTTATCCATAAAAAATATACATAATAAATTAGAAATATTCAATCACTTACATGCCTAAGGGCCTTTTCGGTTTAGAGTTTTAAAGAATTAGGAAAAACTCTTATAACAATACCCATGTCTCCAAGTGATCATTTTACCTACCATACTTAGATTTTATTATTAAAAAACAATTCGTAAACATATCCCATAAAATTATTTACACATGAAGCTTTATAGGCACAATTAATTTAAAATAATTATTCATAACCTGGGGAATAGAAAATATAAAAAGGGTGAGATCAGATACTCAGTAAGGAAAAACATGAGAGATATTAGTCAATGATCATTTTTAAACATAACATGAGAATAAGGGTATTAGAACATGTTCATAATAATATAAAATCATACCCAAAAATTCATATATCATAATCATGAGTCATGGAGTAATGATTGATAGTTCATAAGACATGAATCATAAGAGAATCAAAATTTAGGATCCATGTGAACATATCATAAGCATATGATCATGTCATAAAAGAGTGTCATAAAGTGTGGAATAATAATAAAAATAGAAATAAAATTTTAAGGCTCAATTTTAAGGATATAATTTATATATGGACATAAAAACATTATGTAAAATCCTACTCAATCAATTCTAACATTCTCTTAGGAGTGAATTCCACCTATTTAATTCTTTCATCATTACCCAATGAAATCAGAGGCTATATAATTATAGTACAACCCATAACATAATCATATTCATTAATATTTATACCAAAAGATCATAAAACATTCATCATTCCATCATATCATAACTCATAGAAAATAAATGGGTATCATAAACATCTCATCATCAAAATCCTGAAAACATTCATAGTGCCTTAATTGACCTGTGGAAAGAAGGGGAGTTTCTTGTAAATTCCCACATCATTATAAAACATAAAAATAAAGAATATATATGAAATCATAAGAAAATATCCCTAGTAGAGTATAAGAAACATCAAAGGTTGTTTACTTAGATGATAAATTCATTTAAAAGAACATTTAAAATATTTATCTAAAAATATAGAGAAATATCCTATTATTTTTATAAAAATTCAACTAAAAATTAAAATAATATTGATAAAACAATTTTGTTTTATAATAAACAAGGAATTTTTAAATTTATCTTCAAATAAAAAATGGTCCCGATGGTGGGAAAATTCGAACATGTCACATACGTTAAAAGAAAATATTCCTTTCACACTTTTGTAAAAAGTAAAAAATGTCTTGTTCGAGAAAAAAGTTCCTTTAAAAATATTATTTTTAAACCTTTTAAAATAAAATTAAATGGCAGTTAAAATCAAAATTTTAAAACATTTCAAGTATAGTTAAGAAATTTTATAAAACAATTTTGAAGAGTATGGACATGGACCCAAGAGGAAATAAGGTTGGTTTTTCTTTAAAAACATTTTATCGATCATTTTAAGTAAAAAAGAGAGAAAAATAGAACTAATAAATAAAAAATTCATAAATAAATCAATGAGAATAAAATATTTTTGGGCTAAATTAAAATGTCTATATAATTTCCCTCAAATGAAATTCAAGCATAAACAATATTGATTAAAATGAGATTGAAACATAAATCCCTTACCACTTTGGCTACTTTGTAATCATAATCCACATGAAATAATAACATCAAAATAATATTAAAATATAATTAACATAAGAAGATTCATGATATAAAATGTAAAATGGTTTGTATTTACACCTCATAAAAAAAGATAGGTTCTTAACATATTATAGGTCCCAAAGAAGATGATTTGAGTTGATAAATCCTTACCACTATGGTAACTTCCGAATCAAAACCCCTTGGATGAAATTATTTCAATTATAAATTTAAATATTTTTAATTAATAATAATTCATGATATAAATTTCAAAGTGGTGATGTATATTCCTCATAAACATAAATAGGTTCTTAACTTTAAACATGTCTCTACAAAAAAATATTGTGATGAAGAAACCTTAAAACATTGGTAATATTTGAATCAAAAAATCAAGAAAGGGAAAAAATTATATGGATTTGTAAATATTTATAATTTTCTTTAAAACAATCATAAAATAAATTCATGTGTATTATATACACTTAATAAAGGAAACATGTGGTGAACATGACACACGTCTCATGGAAATAAAAGTGAGATGAGAAACCCTTACCTCACGTATGACTTTCTTGATAAGTGCTCTAAAATATTTTATAATAAATTTAAATCTATTATAATTATACAATGTAACCATTTAATTAATTATAATATCACATATTACCCAATTATAAAATTTCAATACCCATTTTCAATAATTATTTATTAAAATTGTCGTTTTTGGGTGTTAACTGTTTCCATTTTCTTGTAAGTTTATATTTGGAAATTATATTCCTTGTACATTGATCATGATTCCACTGTCTCAAAAAGTTTAATCATGTAATTTTTATCAGATGTAATCATTATATACTCTTTTATAACTATTCATATAAAGTAGTGATGAAAAATGAATAACATCACTTCATAGAGATGACAGTTTGTACGTACACACGAGTGATGTTTCCTTTTTTCGATGATTATAATTAAAGAAAGGCAAATAATAAGTCATATTTAAAAAAATTAATTATTTTATAAATATAATATATATTTATTAAATCTATCATTATAAATATCCATGTCAGGCAGTGATGGAAAATGAATTGTATTACTTCCTGAAGGTGGTAGCCCACACGTACACATGAGCGGTACTTTCATTTCCCATTTGATGGAAAAAGAGATGAATAAGGTTATGATATTAACATAGTAACATATAAGTATATATTAAATACTAATTTTATTATATTTTAATGGTTATGATATAATTTAAGGAGGTATAATAAAAAATAAAATGAAAATTCTTGGTTATGATGATTACCTCCTCTTTGAAGAACCTTCTTTGGAAATCTCCTTAAGGGCACTGGGGATGGTCTTTTAAGAATAAAAAACCTGTATAATTCATCCAAGTAAGTTAATATGAGTTTTTTGGGACTGGTTGAGGTAATTGGCTTAATAATTGTGAGGAAGAGAGGTGAGGTGGTGTGTTTATATAAGATAGGAGAGGGGCACCCTTTGAATTACTTAAAGTATTATATTAATATAAACTAAGTTTCATATTAACGTAAAAAAATGATATATTTGAAATATATGGTTATTATGAGTCTATATAAACCCATTAAATAAAATTTATACAAGTTTAGATGATGTTTTATCCCTTATCTCTTAGTTTTAACTTCCCAGTAAATCTTTTGACGATTACCATGATATCAATGTATTTTACACTTTAGAGGTCATGATAATTACTATAAAAGGAAAATTGTTACATAAGTGGAACATGGTTGATATTATAGACCATATCACATTAAATTTTCATATTTTTTTTTAATTTTAATCCATTTTATAATATAGTAATTAATATAAAATACCATTAAAATCATTTTAAGAACTATTCGCAAATTTTGAATTTAATGACTTCAATATAGGAATTTAATTAAAATATAAACTATTTTAACATAAATTATGCATTATTATTAACCATTAAATATATGTTACACTATAATTAATCCAAACAATATTACTTTTTATGTTTTTAAAATCATTTACTCTGCTTTTTCTACTACTTTCACAAGCACTATGTAAACGTTGTGTATGAGTTTAAGGTAATTATACCATCACTAAAAATTAAAAATAAATTACCATAACAAAAACAAATTATTTATGTTCAATTTATAATTTTATATTAGTTCATATCATATTATTTTCTCTATGTAAATATATAATATAAATTCAAAGTAAGAGAGTGACATTTTGGAACTTTCCTTTACTTAAAATAATATAAAGCTCTTTATTAAGGACTAATTGAAAAAAGATATATTTTAGAAAATTTTAAGGGTTTTTTATAATTTCACTCATACAATGATATATAGGCACGTTTATTTATGATTTTTAATCCTTATCTCATAGTTTTAACCTTGTTTTACCCATTTTACCCTTACCATGATGACAATATTTTTACTGAACTTACTATTCATTATAACAAAAAATAAAGTTTATATATTTAAAAAAATTGAAATTTATGATTCTAAATATTGAATAAATTTTAATAAATTCAATACCTATAATTGTAAGAAAATATATTAAAAATAAACTCAAAAAATGCGATGAAAAATGGTTTTCTAGAAAAATAATTTTTTATGTTTAGAAATATTTTTATATAAAAATTAAGTATAATGTAAATTTAAATAATATTAATTGGATTTTTTATTAAAATGAAACTAATGAATTTTTAAAATCAATTAAAAACAAAATGGTAATTTTTAAATTCTTAAATGGAAATGAAAATTTTCTATGAAAATGATATTTTTTAACTATTCACTGAAAAATTGACCGTTTTAGAAAATTCCAAAAAATTAACTGTAAGATAAATTTGATATTATATTTTAAAAAATGATATCATTTTTATAAAATATAATTTCTAAAATTTTTATAAGTTTATTGTAATATGCACTCAGAAAAATCAATAAAAACCATTTTTAAAGAAATTGTTTTTTGAAGCATAAAACAACTTTACTAAAAATTGAATGATTATTACATAAGAATTAATCAATAAATTTTTATTGAGTAATATAATTATATATATATATATATATTTCATAATGTGTTTAATCCTATTAATAACCTCAAATTTAATTACTAGGTTATATTGATCATATTTAAAATAATAATATTTTTATAGTATATCACAATTTGCTTAAAGCTCCATGTTGTGTGTTAGGAAATATGTCGAGCTTATTATTATTTCAAAATAAAATTTTGGGGTGTTACATTCCCCCCCATAAATAAAATTTTACCTTGTAATTTTATCTCAATCATTAAAGGTTCAATATTTTAAAATTCATTTCTTGAAAACCCATATCCTACAATAAGATAATAAAACTTACTTTGAAAAAGGGGAGTGAGAAACATAAAGGTAAACTAAAATAACACATAATCGGGTTCCTAGATAATGATAAAATTGGTGAGAATTTAAAATATATACATGGAGAACAAAAATAACATGAAATTACTAATATATAGTGATATAGAACATGGTCATGAGAATGTTAATGACCACAAAACCAAACACCAATGAGGGTTAAAAAGACCATTAATTCATCAAAAATGAAGTTAAAAAAATAACATTTTTATTTAAAGATCATTTTCTTATAGTTGAGGTATTATTTTATTATTAAGATAGATAAAATTATAAAATACAATTACTTTATTTATTTTCATTTAATAATTACAATTTCATCATTCGGGTGTGCTTTGATTAATTTTTTCTTCATCTATTACTACAAAAAATGAATAATCATGGTGACATTTTCATGCATAAAGCACTAAAATTAACTTATAATGAATTTTATGATCTATAAAATGATTAAAACTTATTCTTCCTATCCTTATACATTAAAAAAACCAAAATGGTTAGCACATGGTAAGATAATACCCAAAATTAATAGACATTCATATGAATAAATAACACATTTAAATCCAAAATTTCCACAAGGACATGAAATGTTCAACTTAAATCATTCCATAAATAAATAACCCTATATATCAATTAACCTTAATAGCCTTAACATTTAAGAATGTTTTAACCTTAAAGGTTGTATCATACCTTTCATCTTTCATCCCTAAAAATGTAATAACATTCTTCCAAAATAATCCTTTACATGAAACCTACATGTTACATATAATTCAGCCTAATAAAATATATCCCAAAATATCATTAATCACCTTAAAATCAAACCACTTAAAACCTAAAAATGGGTGTCTATAAATTTAAAATTATGATCAACCATAGAAATATAAATCCATGATGGTATCTATAACTCTTAAGTTAATCTCACATAAAATCATACTAATATCAAAAGTTATCTAAACCTTGCTATGATACCTACTGTAATAGCCCCAAACTCACACTTCGAGATCCATTTCTAAAAACATAATCTTTACATTTCTTTATTTGATACTTATAATAGATACCTAATTTTTCCATGAAAAAAATACATAATCAAACATAAATATTTGATCAATTAAATTTCCAAGGACCATTTAGGTTTAGAATTTTAGAGAAATAGGGAAAACTCTTATATAATGTTCCGGGTCGGTCTCGAAACACCCAACGGTTATATATCCAATGACACGTGGACCTTCTTTCCAAAGACAGGCATTTGCCGGGCGATTTATCCAGCGACGCTTAAGAACTCACATTGGTTGAGAGGATGGGATGTCGGGCTCATCGCACCCTTTTGGGGGGAATTATTGCCTGTTTCGGGACTCTCTTACAGATTTAAGATGTATTCATATATTCACGAATCTTTGGTTTATACCCAAGCATAGTATCCACAGACTTCTCCTGATTGGAAATGGTTAGCTAGACGTAGGGATTCAAAATCATTTATACCCAAGGTTTACCATCCCTCGTTGGATTAATGACCCCAAGGAGTCTGGACTCATTGAGATGGTTCAAGGAGTAGCTCGGTGAACTGATGTGAAGATAGTTGGATTGAACGATTGTTGGGCTTGAACCTCAGGGAGGCTTCCTACGTACCCTGCCTAGGGGACAGGGATCAAAGTCCACATAGTTCGAATGGATTGTCAGAGAGACTATGTGAATGTGGACCCAGGGGTCCGACGATGATTAGGCTTGATCCTCCTGGGAGGATTCCTATTTACCTTGCCTAGGATACAGGGATCAAAGTCCTCGTAGTTCACATAGGCTTGGGGCTTACACTCTGAGGAGGCCCATGGTGTGGATTGGGGCTTACACTCTAAGGAGGACCATAAGAGGATGTCATGTTCGATGCTTACTCTAAGCCCATGTGAGTCATGCTCGGTGTGAGAAACAAGAGGCAACATGGATCAGACGATCACGTCGCAAAAGGTGCGTCCGTGAAAAGTGAGTGGGGCTTACGCATGAGGGCAGCCCATAAGGCCAGTGCTTACTCTGAGATGGACGCCCATGGTTTCTTCCTCATGTCTGGCCATGAGGGAATCCCAACCCATTGGTGGGTTGAGGAATATAATGGGGGCCAATTCCTATGTGCAAGTGAATAAGAGGGATAACGCCAAGGGCGTTGGAATCAGTCCGAACAAAGGGAGATGAAAAGTGTGAATTACATTCCTGACATTTAGAACGCAATGAGGATGGAATGGTGATGGAGAATAACTGTTGACCATATTCGAAACACATCATCCATATCACATTAGCCTGAAATGGGGACAAACAAATGAGGGTCGACTGATGACCGCGTTCGAAACACCGGACTTGACTCGAAGTGTTGTCAAGAGTCTTCCAGGGCGTTGGCCCAGGACAGTAGGTGAGCCGATGCGGCATGGGACCAGGACGTTAGGGGGTCCCTTCGGACATGGAAGTGGATGAAGATCCGAATGAAGGACACACAAAGCGTGAGGCAGAGTGATGGAATGTTTTAATGGATTCCAGCGCTCTTGAAATTATGCCACTATAAACATGGCATGAGGCATCCTATGCTTGAAGCATAAGGAATATCTTCCATGGAGCAAGAAGCATCCAATTATGGAATGATAGGGAATGTTATAGTTTATAGTCATGTAGAGAGGACTGTTTCCATATAGTTTAACGTCATATAGGTAGGACGAGGGCCATACAGTTTAACGTCATATGGTCAGGACTAGGGCCATGCAGTTTAACATCATGTGGTCAGGACGACTAGGTAGGATATACCTAGCAATAGTTGGTGTGGGACTTATGAAAGGGCGGCCCATTCTGGATGAACCTAGAAAAATGAGCTAGGAAATGGGGGTATAGGAGAGTCATGAGAAGTAGCTCAACTCATGGAATGTATAGGACAAATGTTGGGGCAGCACAAGGGTGCAATGGAAAATCCCGAAATCCTGGCCCGAAAAGTTCGCGGTGCGACTATACATTTTTCATGGGGGTCCATGATGGATGCGAGGGACTGGCCGCGGAGGAACCGTCTGCGAAGGACTGTCCGCGAAGGAGCCGTTCGCGAAGTATCTGTCCACGTAAGGCTGGCCGCATGTGGCTCGCGGTTTGGTTGTCCGCGAAGGGGGGTGTCCGCGGAGGAGCTATCCACGAGGGTTTCGACCTTGAAGGAGTTGGTCCGTGAAGGAGGCTATCCCAAAAGGATGCTGTCCGCGAAGGGTGGTTGTCCGCGAAGGATGCTGTCCATGAAGGATGGTCGTCCATGAAGGGTGTCTGCAAAGGGGCTGGCACCCATCCTACTTCGCACCCGCAGAAGGTTTCCCACCTTCATTTCACGAACGACACTGGTCTTCCAAGGAGATGGCCATCTGTGAAGGAGATGTCCATCCGCGAAGGAGGTGGCCACATGTAGTTCGCAGACTGGTTTCTCCCCTATACGGAAGAGTGAATCCGCGGACGATATGGGGTCTGCGGATGGTCACAGAACATTACTGCTGGGAGAGAATTCCTCAGCGTCTCCCCACAGGTTTTCACCTGTCCTTCCTCCCATTTTATTTTGGTGCCCCTTGGTGAATATTTATAGAGTCACGAAGGGGATATGGCACACGACACTTTCTACGGAAGCCCATGAAGGAATCCCCACCCGCGGATGACTCGATCAACTGGGGATTTTTGGAACTGAGATCTCCAGAATTTTGCCGCAGTTGTGCAACTCTCTGCTTCTGTCCCGCGAACGACAATGGTCTGCAGAGGGGGAGGATCACGGCGGTGGACCGACCTGACATCTGACGGTCTTCCTGGTTCGCGCCCATGGAGGGTACCTACCTTTGTTTCGTGGACGACGCTGGTCCACGGAATTGCGGGAGGGTGTTTTGCCGAACCGGCCACGTGCTGTTGCTGGGAGCCGATGTGCGGACCGGTTCAGTCCTTTTCCAAGTCTTGCTGCAATTGGATTTCCCCCTTGCGGACTTTTTAGGTTCCTACATATAACAATACCTATGTCTTTATGTGATCTTTTTTTATTACTATAACAAGATTTTATTATTTCATAATAAGTCTTAAAAAAATCCCATAAAATTATTTACACATGAATCTTTCTATACATAATTCATTTAACATCATTCTTTTTTACATAGGGAATAGAAAACATAAGAAAGGGTGAGCTTAGATACTCAGTAAAGGTAAACATGGGAGATATTAGTCAATTATTATATATAAATGTAACATGAGTATAAGGGTATAAGAACATGATCATAAAAATATAAAATCATACCCAACAATTCATAGATCATAATAACAATTCATGGTGTAATTCTTGATTGTTCATACGACATAAATAATAAGAGAATAAAAATTCATGGGGCATGACAACATATAATAAGAATATGAACTTGTTATAAAAGAGTGTAATAAAGTGCAGAATAATCATAATCATAGAAATAATATGTCAAGTCTCACTACCGATAACATAATTTCTTAGTGGAAATAAACTAATTATAGAAAATCCCACCCGGTCAATTCCAGCATTATCTTATGAGTAACTTTTACCAAGTTAACTCCTTCATCATTACCCAATGCATTGGAGGGATATATAATTAAATGAACCCCCATAACATAATCATAATAAATTCATATTTATACCATAAGATCATAAATCATAAATCAAATATTCATAGTGTAAACCATAAAAAATAAATAGGTTTCATAAACATCACATCCTTATAATTATAAAATCATTCATCGTGGATTAATTGACCCATGGAAAGAAAATGTGTTTCATGTCAATTACCACATCATCATAAACCATCCAAAGAAATAATATAGATGGTATTATAAAAAAATTTCCCAAATTTATCATAATAAATATCAACGGTTGTTGACTTAAATGAAAAATTACTTTAAAATAACATTTAAAACATTTCTTAAAAAAATAGAAAAAATCCTTTTCTATTGATAACATTTCTACTAAAAATTGCTAGAATATTGAGAAATTACTTTTCTTTAAAAATAATCAAGTAAATATATAAATTAATATTCAATGTAAATAACTTTCATGATGGTGGAAAAAATTCTTTTATTCTATATATGTTAAAAGAAAAAATTTCTTTCACACTTTTGTAAAAAATCAAAAATTAATTATTTAGAAAAAAATTATTTAAAAATATTAATTTACAAACATTAATAAATAAAGTCAAATTTAGTGAAAATTAATTTTTAATGAATTTAAAGTATGGGTAATAACTATCATAAAATAATTTTTAAGAGTATGGACATGGAAGAAAATGTTCATCAACCAAAGAGGAAATAAAGATGTATTTTCTTTAAAAAAAATTTATTGATCAATTTAAGTACCAAAGAGAAGAAAATTGTACTAGTAAATAAAAAATACAGAAATAACCATAGTATAAGAAATTATAAAGGGTTTAAAAAACAATATCTATATAATTTCCCTTAATGTAAATTCAAGCATAAATAATCTCGATTAAAATGAGATTAAAACATAAATCCCTTACCAGTTTGGAAACTTTTGAATCATAAGAACCATGAAATAAGTGATTAAAAGGAATATTTTAATATCATTTACATAAGAAGATTTGTGATATAACATGTTAAGGGTCATTATTACACCTCATAAAATATGATAGGTTTATAAAATAACATATGTCTCAAAGAAGATGATTTGAGATGATATATCCTTACAACTTTGGCAACTTCTGAATCAAAACCACCTGGATGAAATAATCTCAATTGTAACGTTAAATACAATGAATTAATAAGGATATATGATATAATATGTCAAAGTGGTAGTATATATATATTTAACAAAGATTAATATACATGGATATTACATCATTTTAGATTTAATATTCAACACATAACAAAATTATATGCCCAAGGACCATAATAGTTTAGTGTCTTTGGAAATGTAAAAAACTAATATTCTATATTGGTAAAATATCTTCAATATATCCCTTAAAGATATTATCCTTTATTACTCATACTTGAAACCTATATTCATAACCTGGGGAAAGTAAACATAGTAAAGGTGTGTTCTCAGATTATCAGTAAGGGTAAACATGGGAGATATATAAGCATAACATGAGAATAAGGGTATGAGAACATGATCATATTATTAGAAGATCATAACCTGCATATCAAAGTTTATAATCAAGATTCATGGAATAAATATTTATATTTTATAAGACATGAATCATAAGGAAATCTATAGAATAAGATATGAAATCATAACATATGAATAAGACATATAATTTGTGGAATTCACATAAGAATGTTAAATCATTACCTATAAGTTAAGGATCATTTCCAAAACTTATCAGGGCACTTCATGGGGATAAATCTACTAGGTGGGAAACACCACCGTACCCATTTTAATTCCTTTACATATATTGGAATGGTTTCACTACCAAAACAATATTATTAGTCAAGGTTTACTCCCAAGACCATCTTAGTAGTCAAGGTTCACTCCTAAGACCATCTTAGAAGACAAAGTCCTTTATTGAACCGAGTTCAATCCCTATTCTATCATGTATATCTCATGAGATATAAATGATTACCCAATACATTGGAGTGCTATCTGGGCCACCCCATGTATAACCTATAACGGGATTACTGAGCGCTATCTGGGCCACACCATTGTATAAACTGTAAGAGGATTACCCAATGCTATATGGCCCAACCCATAATATAATTTGTAATGGGATTACCTGGTTCTATCTAGTCCACCTTATCAAATAAGCTATAATGGGATTAACCAATTCTATTTGGGCCACCCTATCATATATAATATAATGGGCATAATTGACGCTATCTAGGACACCCCATCGTATAAGATATAATGGGCTTAATCAATGCTATATGGGCCAACCCATCATATAAGCTACAATCGCCTTACTTTATTCTATATGGGCCACTAGATCGTATAAGAAATGTCTATGAACCACAACATAAATAATGTACAAATAGATTTCATATCATCATAAAAAATCATAAAAAAAATTATTATTTCATAACCTGATTAACACATGGAAAATAAATTAGTTTCATGTAAATATATTTGAAACATGATTAACACAGAGAAAAGAAATTAGTTTCATAACAATCTTTTTGGAACATGATTGACTCGTGGAAAAGAAACAGCTTCCATAAATATCAAGACATCAAAACACAAACCATTAAGATAAATAATATAAATTATATCCTTGGATAATATCCCTTATAATGAGTATTTAATATCAAATGTGAAAAAATTTGAAAGGATCATTTAAAAAATTTCTTGAGGAAAATATCATTTCCACTTTGAAAAACTATTTTTAAAATATAATACATTTTCAAACCTTTTTTCTTTAAAAATAACATTTAAATTTTATAAATGATTCTTTGAAAGTCATTTACAACACTTTTTAAATATATATTTTTGAAATAATTTTACTTAAAAATTATATTAAAATATTATTTAGAAACATTTTGAAAACATTTTTAGAAAACATTGTTTTTAAAGAACATGGATTTCTGACTGAAGTGATAAATAAAGTCATATTTTCTTAAAAACATTTTAATAATTATATTAAGTACCAAATATTGAAAAAATGGTACCCTTACTTGAAGATATCATGAATAATCAGAGGTTAATAACATTAATTATAATTCTTTAGAGATGGATCATAATATTTCATCAATGGAAGCATAATCATAAATAATCCTGATAAATGATGAGATTGTAGCAATAAACTCTTTCCACTTTAGTAAATTTGAATCAAAATACACATGAAATAATTAAATTACATGAATTTTAAAAAATAATTAATATAATTATATTCTTTATATAACATGTCAAAGGAGAAGTATAAACATTTTTTAAAATAATATAGGTGTGTAACATAACATGTGTCTCAAAGAATAAAAATTGAGACAAAATTACTTTACCGATTTGGTAACTTTTGAACCGTAAACCCCATGAAAGATAAATTATAAAATGGATATGTAAATCCCATAAATTTAATGATAATAATCATAGAATAAATTCACTAGCAGTATATACACCACAAAAAATAAATGATTGGTAAATAAGGCATAAGTCTTACAGAAATAAGAATATGACTAGATATCCCCTTACCTTATGTCTTAACTCTCATTGTACTCATTCAAAACTCATGTGTAATAAATATAAGTTTTTTATAAATCTATTAGAGAACCATATTAAATTATATAGTAACATATATTATTTAGTTAT
Source organism: Viscum album (assembly GCA_963277665.1). Classification (NCBI taxonomy): domain Eukaryota; kingdom Viridiplantae; phylum Streptophyta; class Magnoliopsida; order Santalales; family Viscaceae; genus Viscum; species Viscum album. The sequence continues at coordinate 697,844,619 of OY728132.1, forward strand.
GACATTCTATTACCTCTTTATTAACAATTCCAGGTTAAAGTTATGTTTTGGGTAATAATCGCTTTGTTTTTTTCACGTGTTTTGATTTGCTATATTTTTGGTCCTCATACTAATATCATGATATAATAAATTTATAAATTTATATAAATATCATATATATTTAGTATATATGTTTTTATAATAATATATAAAATATATAAATAGAAAATTAAATAAACCATTCATGGAGACCATAGGCCGTACGTACGCATGAACACTATTTCCATTTTCTTGTCGCATTGAAAGAAATAAGGTATTATATATATATATATGTATATATTATCACTAAATTAACATTATTATTTCATATATATATAACATTTCTATTAAACCCATACTTAATACATTCTATGTAAAGCGTGAATGAATCATGTCGCTTTGAGGAGGCAGTAGTCCACATGCCCACAAAAAAGGTTATCGTATTCCCAAAAAATGGAAAGCATGAAGTTATGTGTTATATAATAATTATAGAAGCATAAATAAATCATAAATATTATAAATAAAATATAAAAATAGTAATTCCATCATTATTAACAAACTTTAAAGTTGGTAATGTAATAAAGAATAACATCAGTTCGTGAGGTGGTAGTCTGGCGTATACATGAACGATGACTATGTATCACATTTGATGAAAGTGTGTGTTAGTGTAGGTAATACAATTAACATAAAACATATCAATATATTTAGGATACAAATTTTATTATATAATAATTTAATAATAATAATTTAGGTGGAGGATAAAGAAATGAAACAAAATTTCTTATTGAAAGATGTTACCTCTTCTTTGGATAACTCATTTTGGTTTGCACCAAAGAGATTACTTGGTTGGATTTATTCTAAAGGTTAAGACTACATGATTAAGTGATGGAATTTTATAGATTATTTGGGTAGGGTTTTTATTATAAAAATGGATTTATAGGAGTGAATAAGTGGAAGGGAGGGGGGGGGGGGGGTGAGTGCCCTTTTATAGTGGCATAGTGCCATTCTTGTAAATACAAAAAAGGAAAACACTATTCAGAGGTATCCCTTGCATCATGTGCCTCCAAAAAGGGTAAAGTTTATATAAAAGGGAATAGATGGTCTAAATAGTTCCATAAAATGACTTTTTTACATGTTTCTAGGTTATTTTTCCCCTTAAGTTAAAGTTTAACCACTAAGTAAACTCATTCTTACCTTAATCACTATAATTAATTTTAATTACTTTAACTAATTTTTTTCTCAAAAACTAAGTTAAAATTATTAAAAATTAAAAAATAGCATTATTACAAATATATAATATTTTTTTAATAAATTTTAATCACATAAGTGGCAGAAATTAATTTAAAATTAATCCCACAGACGTGTCGCGAAAGCGGGTTTTTAAAGAAAAAATATTTAAATGTTTGAAATGTTTCTATATCCAATTTAAATATAAAATTGGTTCCAATGACCTAAATTGGATTAATTTATGTATAAATGATTTAAATTTACTTTAAAACCTAATTAAAATATAACTTATCTATATAAATAAATTAGATGAAAAAACAGTTTTCAATTAAAATTCAGTGTTTTCACTATTCATCAAAAAATGAAACTTTTTAGAAAAATACCAAATATTCACCCAAAGCAAAATTTTATATTAATATTTCAAAAATTAAGTTTATTTTTTTCAAATAAAATTATAAAATTTTTAAAAAATATATTTAAAATGGGTGCACTATTAAAAGGTGGTAAGATTGGTTTTTAGAAAATATATATCTTTATGAGTAAAATTGGATTAATTCTTATCTATTGTATATAAAAAACATAATATGAACATGAAATAGTTTACTTATTATAATATATATATATATATATATATTTCATTAAAATAATTTATCAAAAGTGGTTTAAATAATTTTTTGAGGTAAAACGTGTTTGATTTCATAAATATAGTTTTCCAATAAAAGATTTCCTATATGTTCAAAAGGGTTTTATTTTAATTTATAGTTAATTAGTCACTAAATAATTATTATTATATGCATTTTAAACCATATTTTTATAATTTAATTAATTTTATTCATAACCTCCATTCCAATGGATAAGTGACAACTATAATTGTATTTTAATAATACTATTTATATTACATTTTAGTTTGGTAAAATAGGGTCTTTCATGTCATGAAAGTTATAAATGAAACTCATAATTGTGTGTAACAAAAGACAAAAATAGTGTTTCATGTACCACAAGATTATTTAAGTGTTTCTTGGAGTGAAAGCTCAACTTGGTGTTTCGTACAAAGAAAGAATAACTTGATGCTTTTATATAAAAAAAGATATATTCAGTGTTGTGTGAAATAATAAATATAAAAAAATTAAATTAATTTGAAAAAAAAATAATTCATAAAACTTGGGGTGTTACAATATATACCTTATAAACATAAATAGAAGCATAATACCAAACATGTCTCAACTAAACAATATTGTGATAAAGAACACTTAAAAAATTGGTAATATATGAATCAAAAACTCATGAAAGAGATAATATTATATGGATTTTTAAAACCATATAAATTTACCAAGACTAAATATAAAATAATTCATGGGAATTGTATACACCACATGAAGGAAACAAGTGGTTAATATGGATATGTCTCATGAAAATAAAAGTGAGATGAGAAACCCTTAAATCACATACGACTTGCTTTGTAAGTGCTATAACCACATGTATAATAAATTTAAATTTAATATAATTCTACAATAAAACTATTTACATACTTATAATATCATATATTATCCAATTATAATATTTCAACACCCATTTATCAATATTTTTTTATTAAAATCATAATTTTCTGGGTGTTAACTACTTTGTTTTTCATGTAAGTTTTGGTTTGGTAGTTATATTCCTTATAAATTTATCATGGTTCCATAATATCCGTAATTTTAATCATTTCATGAGTATCATATTTGATCATTATATACAATTTTATAACAATTAATATAAATCAAAGATGAAAAATGGATTACATCACTTCATGGTGACGGTAGTCTGTACATACGCACAAGTTATGTTTCTATATTTTTATGTATAGAATAAAATAAAGTTAAATAATAATTAAAATTTATAGAACCATAATAATATCATATATATATATATATGTATTAAACCCATAATTATAAATATCCATGTGAGGTGGTGATGAAAAATGAACCTTATAACTTTGTGGAGGTGGTAACCCACATGTGCGCACAAGCGATACTTTCATTTCCCATTTGATTGAATAAGAAATGAATAAGGTTATGAAATTAACATATTAAAATATAAATATATATGTGATAATTATTTTATTATATTTTAATGTTTAGGATAGAATTTAAGGAGGTAATAGAAGAAATTAATTGAAATTTTTTGGTTAAGATGATTACCTCCTATTTAAAGAACCTCCTTTGGATCTCTCCTTAAAGACCCTAGGGATGGTTCTTTAAGATGGAAGAAACATATATAATTTATCCAAGTAAGTTAATAAGAGTTTATTTATGTGTTTTTCTAGCTAAGTGGCTCAATAAGTTTGTGGAAGAAAGGATATACGGTGTCCTTATATAAGAGAGGAGAGGGGAACCCTTGGAATTACTTAAAGTATAAAATTAATATAAAATAATTTTCATCTTAAAGTGGAACATTTTTATATATTTAGAATATTGGATTATTATTATTAAATATCCACTCATATAATAAAATTTATACAAGTTTAGGTTATGTTTTATCCTGCATCTATTAGTTTTAACCCCCTGTAAAACCTTTTGATAATTACCGTGATATTAATATTTTTTGCTGCTTAGGGGTCATGATAGTTATTATAAAAGTAAAATTGACCCATATATGGAAAATTTTTGATATGATATACCATATACCACTAAATTGTCTAAATTTAATATTTTTATGAATTTTAAAAAAATTATTAAAATAGTATTTAACATAAAATACTATTAAATTCATTTTAAGAACTGCTCACATATTTTGAATTTAAAGACATCAAGGAAGGAATAAAATTTTAATATAAATTATTTAAACATAAATTATAAATTATTATTAACCATAAAATTCATGTGATATCATAATTAATCCAAACAATATTACTTTTTATGTTTTTAAAATAATTTACTTTTATTTTTCTACTGCTTGCACAAACACTGTGTCAGTGTTGTATAAGCACTTAAGTTAATTACACCATAAGTAAAAATTAAAAATAAATTAACATAATAAAAATAAATTATTTATGTTAAAAATAAAATTTTATATTATTTCATAAAATATTTTTATACCTTTGTGAACATTTAAGAGAAATTAAATACAAGAGAGTGACATTTTGGAATTTTTCTTTACATAAATTAATATAAAGGTATTAATCAAACACTAATGGAACCAAAATGCCATATTTTCAAAAATTGGAATGGGGTTTTTTAATTTCACTCATAAAATTAAATATATGCAAGTGTATGGTTTATTTTTAAGCCTGATCTCATAGTTTTAACCTTGTTTTACCCGTTTTAACCTTACCGTAGTGATAACATTTTTACCAAGATTACAATTCATCATAACAAAAAATAAAATTGAATTATTTAAAAAATATGGAAATTAGGATTTGAAATATGGAATCCATTTTATCAAATTCAATCCCCATAAATTTAATAAATTAAATTTAATATAAACCAATAAAATGCGTTGAAAATCGGTTTTCCAGAAAAATACATTTTTAAGTATAAAAATGTTTTTATATGAAAATTAAGTATAATTTGGATTGAAATGAATTTAATTAGATTATTTTTAATATAAAAGAAATAATTAAATTTTAAAATAAATTCAAAAAAAATGTCATATTGTAAATACTTGAATGAAAAATTCACTTTTCTATGAAATCAGTATTTTTTCACTATTCATTAAAAAATTTATCTTTTGAGGAAATTCTAAATTTTTTTCCTTAAGATAATTTTAATATGAAAATTTAAAAAATTATATCCTTTTTATAAAATATATTTTTTAAAATTTTCAGAAATTGATTAGAATATTCACTCCCCAAAAGAAATAAAAACCATTTTTGAAGAAAACATATTTTTGAAGCATAAAATAACTTTACTAAAAATTAATTTCTTATTTAATAATAATTTGTAATGACCCGAATCCAGAGCCACTCATGGTGCCCCGTACCCGGTTTACCACATGACCTCAAGCACATTCCCCCAAACGCCATAGGCTGCCGACTAGCAGCGAGAGCCTTGGGTAAGGTAGTTGGCAGAACTATGCCCTCATAGGTTATGAAAATAAAATGAAGGAAACAATATATAACATCGGAAGCAGTAAACAACATTCTCATCAGAATTTAACAGCGGAAGACTTCATAAAATAAGAAATAACTGGAACTGAAGATATGATTCATGGTATGTTATAATTCTAATAAAAAAGTCAAACCAAACAACAAGTTGGAAACAATACAGTAACAATGAAAAGGGAAAACAAAGCAGCCAAAAGTCTCCTCAGCATCGTAAGCCACGGCTTGGTCCCATGCTCTCCAGCTCCACAACAAGTCAGGTACTTGAAGTAAAAGGGCGCTTTACCTTATCTATACCTGCAACAATATAATCTGTTTCGGCCCAAAAGCATGAACCAAAAAGGGTGTGAGACAAGGTCCCAGTAGGCAACCACACAAAGATCTATGCCTAACATTCACTGAATACAAGGCAGTAAAATACATGAAGCAGTAAACAGGAAAGCACATAGAAGCTAAAATCCAGTTTCTAGCATGCAAAGCACACAAGTAACAACCAAATCATCATGTAGAACAAAAGGTAACCTCTGGGTAGTTCTCACAGTCTAACCCCTAAGGTTCAACCTACAAGTACTAGAAAACCTCTGGGAAGCGCACACAGTCTCACTCCTCTGGTTTAGCTGAAGGATAGACTCTCTGAGGAAAAAATCACTATCAATTCCCCATATAGTCTCGTATCGTGCTAAAGGATCTCTGGGGAAGCACTCAATATCAATTCCCCCTGTGGCCCACGTCGAAGAACTACAAAATCTATGAGGAAACACTCAACGGCAATTCCCCCTGTGGTCTCACATCGTAATTTAAAGACACTCTAGAGAAGCCCTTACGTCAATTCTCCCTATGGTCCATGACACTATGTTCTCACAGCCCTGTGTAAAACAAACATGCATAGCGCGCGTGTATCGTCCAAGTAAACCTCAAGAACTACTTGGCTATAATTCTAAGACTCAACAACATAACAAAGAAAAAGTTCCACCATCCTATAACTACGCATGGCAACTGGAAAAAACACCGAACATGCAAAACAAGCATGGAAAAGCAACCTGAGCACAAAACTAATTACTCTAATCACAAGCATAAACCTCTACTACAGCAATCAAGTAAAGCAGGAAAACAGCAGGGGAAAAATAGGGAATACACAATTCCCCATTCAAGGGAATTGGTGGAAATTGCACATAATATTCAATGACTCTCTACAGAAAGGCACAAACCACCTACCTCGAGGTGAGAAGGATGATATACTCAGATGTTGGCTTTCGGTTTTCCCTCGGAGTGGAACCAGGTTAACACGCCTTGATTTATCGGTCACACAGTCGCACATGCTCTAATTTTATGTGCGTATATATATATATATATATATATACCTATATACATAAAAGCAATGCGTATATATAACCTACAACGTAAACAAAAATATATTACTAAAATTAACAACTCAGGTAAACTGACAGGAGCCTCAGAGCGGCTTCATCTTTCTCTCCCGCGACGCCTAGGGTTTCGCCTCCGACCTCAGCTCCTCCCCTCTCCAGCCATTTCACCCTAGCTCTCTTCTTCTCTTCGAGGAGGTCGACGGGTCTGGAGTAGTCGGGGGAGGGGGGGTCTCGTTTCCTGTTTTCCTTTCTATGTTTTTCAGTGATGATCGTTCTCTCTTTACGGTTCCCGCTTGAAGATGGCGTGCTGAGCTTTCCTTCGCCTCCCTGTGGTGGAACTCTTCGGATGAATTCGGTATTCTATGCGGCGATCTTGGGACTCATCCTCCTTACTGTGGCAGAACGTTGCGGGCTTCTACGATGCTATTGATCTGATCCACGGGCGTAAGACCGGTTTTTTGAACGACATACTCTACGGAGCGTTCAGGGTTTGATCGGTTATGCGTTGTTGTCCTACGGCGGTCGACCGACTTGTGGATTTTTCCCCTGATTCGTGGCGGCAGAGTACTCTGAGGATCTGCGGGGGTCTTTCTTCGGTGGTTGAGGCGGCTGAAGTGGGCGACGTCGGTTGTGGTTTTGAAAATGGATGAATGTCTGTGGGGTTGTGATGCTGAAGTTGATTCTGAGGGGGAGTATGGCGGGCTCTTCCATCTTGAAGATGTTGGAATGGTGAAGGTGGCGTTTTCTGGTGAAATTGATGATGTTTATTTTGGATCTGCCGGTGATGGTGCTCCGGCGACGGTGAGGTGCTCTGGTGACGACGACGGTGGTGGTAGTTTCGAGGAGCATGATGATGATGGGGACCGGATGTTGACTGGATGATGTTTTCAACGTCAGCATGATTTGCAGTGGGTGAGCAATTTCTACGCTCGTGTCTCGAGGTGGCTCTTAGGAAATGATAACGGGTGATACGCGGATCTGGAAGTGGTCTAAGTTCGGGTTTTTGAATTTGAAATGCTTTGCTGTGGTGATGGTGGGATGTGTGTTTTTGAAACTTGTGTTGTTCGGTTCCCACTTTTCCTTAAAGTGGTTATTAGAAAATATCAAAAAAAGGATTTGGCTAACAACTCAGGTAAACTGGCTCTGGACTGGATAAAGGCCGCAAGGGTTCACATACTCAAATCCATAATAAAAAAATGTAAAATATATAATAATTATATATATGCATTTTCTTACCCAACATCAGCGATAAAACATAATCGAACCCAACTACTATTGTTGGAGCATGGTCCAATGATCCCGACACATCTCCCGCATAAAACTTGAACAAAAAAAATACTAATTATTAACCAAACCCTATTTATGGGTTTTGGGAAATTCCAAACTGAACACCGAAATTGCATCAAAACTTCCAAGTGATGAAGAACGACATCACGAAAAACCTTACGTCGGTTAATCGAACCAAACCAAGGAGGAAGTGGAGAAAAACTTTGCACGAAGGAGGAACCCGCAACAAGGGTTGCGCTACACTGGCTGCCCGACCAAGGTCACGCTGCACAACTTCAGTAGGGCGTGTAAGGGGAGAGGGAGAGCAGGCCACTGGTCCGTGCACCAAAGGGAGAGCCGCGCTATAGGGGGCCACACTGGCTGTCCGGAGTCGCACCGCTCTGCAAGGAGGTCCGCCGAGGGAGGCCTTGCTCTGCTTCAAGGGAGAAGAGAAGCTGGCCGCCACCATGGGAGGAGAGAGAGATCCGTCGGCGCGCTGTAGCAGGGGAACCCGCGGGAGGAGGAGGAAACCCTAAAAGGGTTAGGGGATCCCTTGTGCGCGCTGGGAAGGGTCATGCCACACTGCAAGGAGGTCCGCCGAGGGAGGCCATGCGCCATGGGAGGAGGAGAACCATGCGGAACGCATGGAGTAGGGAAGTCACATGGTAGGGTTGCAGGGTGTGGCCAGTTCAGAGGCTTGCGCTACATGGGTTTATTTTAAAAAGGGGAGGAGATCCGCGTGGAGACCCGGTACAATGCCTCTCCAAAAAGGAAATCTCCTTTTTATTTTATTTAATATCTATTATACATATTACAATTCAATATATATATATATATATAAGTATATATTACACTCAACATATTTAAAAACAAATCAACTATTTTATTTCATTAAATCTAACCAAACAATTCTATTATGATTATTTCTTAAAATAATAATAATAAACAATGGCAATTAAATTTCTCCATTTAACTGTTCAACCAATTTATGGTAATAATAAATCCTATTATTATTACCCCACTATTATTTAATTATTCCAGTCAACCCCATAACATAATCCATTATTATTTCTTAAAATAATAATAATAAATAATAATAGTTATAACATCTCTTTTAATTAAATTCTCTTTAATTAATTACATGATTCATTACGAAGATGCCGCAATTAATATAACGTGTTATTAAAATAACGCGCCATTAATAAATTGCAATTCTTCATTTCAATCTAACCCAATTATTCAATCATTATTATTATCCAAATTAGTAATAATCACCACCAATAATTATATTTACATTTCTCATTTAATTATAATCTCTTTATTAAATCCTTCATTGCGAACTTGCCGCAACAATGCATTATTAAAAAAACGTTTCTTCAAATAAAATTCAACGTCAATTAAAATATGCTAACAGTTTTTTTTTAATTTGACGTTCCTTGTCAAACTGCAACGTCAAATTTAATGGCGTTTGACCGCCAATTAAATAAACACGTCTGCATAATATTTAATAATAATAATCTTCCAAATTTATTATTATTAAAATATCCACATTTAATCTTGTTTGACCATATTTTTATTAAATGCGTTTTCATAACATTTAATAATAATAATCTCTCACTATTATTATTATTAAAACATCCATTAATTCAAATTAGATAACACATTTTGACAATTGGTCAACTGCGCGACTTGACCTACATGGTCTAACCACCCATGCGCAGCCCGATGTCACCGCTTGAACCGGTTCGTGCACTCGGAACCTCATCCCGAAGCGTGGTTTTAAAATTGACCCACCGATAAATGAAAATTTTAAAAAAAATCTCATATTTTATCCGGTCTAAGAACGCGGGTTCTTAGAAACTACCCACCTTAAAAATTCTCATCCCCGAGAATCCTTCATAAACCAACAAAAACATCACCTGACCTACAAGGGTTGTGAAGTTCCATTTAGCAAGATCGCATGGCATTCCCAACGCTCAATGCATCTTTAAGCGTTTCCTAAGAAAATCGCACTTGAGCTTTTAAAACTCGAGCCAACACTCACTTTAAAACTCAAACACCAAAATGAAGATTTATATCCGAGGCCATTATAGGGACCTCATCAATGAAAGCGGTCAATCTCAATCAACCAACATAAAGAGGTTACCCATGCTCCCTCAGACGACATCGCTGACCCAAAACCCACACTCGTCCTTTATCTGACGACGTGTCTTTTAAACCATTAGATTACCAAATGTGCGTACACCGAAGTCCTGACCCGAACTTTGTTGGCGTTCCAAAGTCAAACCTTTACAAGGTCATTGAAAAAAACCATGCCTTAGCATGAATAAGGTCAAAGATTAATGAAATCACACATCCCGTGAACAACTACGAAGGAGATCGCAAGACAAGCCTACAACTTTAAAACTTTAGCGTGACGTATAAACGACGCTATCCTAGTGCCTCTAGCATGAGTTCAAGATGGGGGACATTCTTGTCGCATTATAGAGAGCGCACTAAGAGGAAACCAAGATCATCAAGAAGATCAGTCGTGCTACCAAGTAAGCATCGACACATTTATGGAAACAAAAGCGACACTACCCACCTTAAGTTCTTCCATGTCGTCGCAAAAAGAGATCAGTCGCTAACCAACATGCTATATGAGAATATCTTAACCCATGTGTGATGTTCCAAGAACCTCGATCACCACGTGAACATATTACACGGAATATGATAATTAAACCATTCGGCGTGTCAAAATTCCCGAGTCAAAAGTTCTCCCGAGCAGTGGGATGCAACTTATTCCTTAACGCACAGGTCACTCTACCATGGAGGAAACCCAAAATCATACTCAACAGCACAAGAAGGTTTACATTAGGGTTGTGTCATGTCACACGACGATTGTCCCAGATGACGTCATAACAAGTCATCCCTTTAATAAGAAGCAAAGGGGTCAACGACCACCCATCCGAACGAGGATGTATTTCTAAACTGAAAAAGTCTTACTAGGAACAATGTCATGAAAGGCACCAACCTTAAAAGTTCATAACCGAAATAAGGCATATCAGGATCTAAGGGTTCTATCTAACATGGGCTAGCCCTTTATGAAGCCCATGCGTTGACTCTATCTCTTGGTCACACAAAGCAATTTAAATACTAGGCTCAAGATCCATTTTCATTTTAACCATTTAATTTTAATTCATTTCAACCCTTAAACATTTGAAAGAATTCTAAAAAAAAAACAAATATTGTTCACAACAAGTTCACTTGGTTTTCAATCAATACCCAAGGAAAAACAGGAAAGTTAGAACAAACTTCCTTTTATCATTTAATCATTAAATGTTATTCAAACATTAGTAGGAAAATTAGCATCTAAATTCCTTTTACTGAAAAGGCAGCCTCCGAGGGTCCCATTCATTTAATCTGGGTTCTAAAAAAAAATCAACACTAATATATTTCATTTCAAAAAAAAAATCAACATTTGTATAGTTATAACCATTTTAAAACACACATAGTTATAAAAGACTTAGTCACATGGGTGTCCACATACCAATCGATAAGGCACTCATACATCTTACCGCTGAAATCTAGCTCCCATTCAAGATCAATTCACTTTATAATTTACATTAACAACCTTTTTCATAAGTTCGAATACACAGGTTACCCTTTTTCCCAGTTATAAGGCGTCCACACACCTTAAAACTAAAAAATGGTTCCTTCATATTCGCGATCAATAATTTTTATCCACAACAACCTATCATTCATCAGCAAGCTACAATGTCACTACAATAACTATCACAACACAACATGTTTAAATCACTAAAACATGTTATAACATAAAAGCATGGCATATAACAAGATATGAAGCATGACATTATATCACACAAGCATGTTAATTATATCACTGAAACATGCTATCTAATCAAGACATACTAAATAAGTGCAAGACATGTCACATATTCAAGGAGCACAATCAATATTAGCAGGCAATTTACTAATGCAACTATATGGCATGGTATATATGCATGCATATGAATCTCTAAGTTCCTAATACGATGCATGCAATGCAATTTTTTTTCTTTCCATAACAAGCCAAGGAAAATTCTCTTAAAACTTTTCATAATCAATAAGCAGCGGAAAGTACAACATTCACCTAAGGTGAAATCATATCAACTGTAACAACAACCAGTATGAATATCAATCCCAACCCTGGTCACTTGGTCATTTCCCGTACATGGGGTGATCAGTCCCAAGCATGGATATTAACCCAAGCACCGACACATTTCTAGTCTCCTGTCTACCAACCCCAAAATAGTAAGACAAAAGGAAAAGAAAGAACAACCTCCTCTGATACCACTTTGTAACGACCCGAATCCGGAGCCACTCATGGTGCCCCGTACCTAGTTCGCCACATGACCTCAAGAGCATTCCCTCAAACTCCAGAGGCTGTCGACTAGCAGTGAGGGCCTTGGGTAAGGTAGTTGGGGGAACTATGCCCTCATAGGTTATGAAAATAAAAGGAAGGAAACAATATATAACAGCGGAAGTAGTAAATAACATTCTCATCAGAATTTAACAGCGAAAGACTTTATAAAATAATAAATAACTAGAACTGAAGATATGATGCATGGAATGTTATAAGTCTAATAAAACAGCCAAACCAAACAACAGGCTGGAATCAATATAGTAACAATGAAAAGAGAAAACAAAGAAGCCAAAAGTTTCCTCAGCATCGCAAGCCAGGGCTTGGTCCCATGCTCTCCAGCTCCATAGCAAGTTAGGTACCTGAAGTAAAAGGGTGCTTTCCCTTATCTATACCTGCAACAATATAATCTGTTTGGGCCCAAAAGCATGGCCCAAATAGAGTTTGAGACAAGGACCGAGTGGGCAACCACCCAAAGATCTATGCCTAACAGTCAGTGAATACATGGTAGTAAAATACAGGAAGCAGTAAACAGGAAAGCACACAGAAGCTACAATCCAGTGTCTAGCATGCAAATCACACAAGTAACAACCAAATCATCAAGTAGAACAAAAGGTAACCTCTGGGTAGTTCTCATAGTCTAACCCCTAAGGTTCAACCTAAAAGTACTAGCAACCCTCTGGGAAGTGCACACAGTCTCACCCCTCTGGTTTATCTAAAGGATAGACTCTCTAAGGAAGCACTCACTGTCAATTCCTCCTATAGTCTCGTATCGTGCTAAAGGATCTCTGGGGAAGCACTCAACATCAATTCCCCCTGTGGCCCGTGTCGAGGAACTATAGAATCTTTGAGGAAGAACTCAATGTCAATTCCCCCTGTGGTCTCACATCGTAATTTAAAGACACTCTGGATAATCCCTTACGTACATTCTTCATATGGTCCACTACACTAGGTTTTCATAGCCCTGTGTAAAACAAACATGCATAGCGCGCGTGTATCGTCCAAGTAAACCTCAAGAACTACTTGGATATCATTCTAAGGCTCAACAGCATAACAAAGCAACAGTTTAACCATCCTAAAACTACGCATGCCAACTGGAAAAAACACCTAACACAAAAAACAAGCATGGGAAAGCAACCTGAGCACAAAACAAATTACTCTACTCACAAGAATAAACCTCTACTATAGAAATCAAGCAAAGCAGGTAAAAAACAGGGGGAAAATAGGGAACACACAATTCCCCGTTCAAGGTAATTGGTGGAAATTGCACATAATATTCAACGACTTATTACAGAAAGGCACAAACCACATACCTCGTTGTGAGAAGGATGATATACTCGGATGTTGGCATTCGGTTTTCCCTTGGAGTGGACCCAGGTTAACACGCCTTGCTTTATCGGTCACTCAGTCGCATGTGCTCTACTTTGATGTGCGTATATATATATATATACCTATATACATAATAGCGATGCGTATATATAACCTGCAACGTAAACAACAATATATTGCTAAAATTAAAAACTCAGGTAAACTAGATCTGGACTAGATAAAGGCCGCAAGGGTTTGTAGACTCAAATCCATAATAAAAAAAAGTTTAAAATATACAATAATTATTTATATGCATTTTCTTACCCAACATCGGTGATAAAACATAATCGCACCCAACTACGGTTGTCGGAGCATGGTCCAACGATCCCGACACATCTCCCGCATAAACCTTGAACAAAAAAAACACAAATTATTAACCAAACCCTAATTGTGGGTTTCGGGAAATTCCAAACCGAACACTGGAATTGCATCAACACTTCCAAGCGACGAAGAACGAAATCACGGAAAACCTTACCTCAGCTAATCGAACCGAACCAGGGAGGAAGTGAAGAAAAACTTTGCGCGAAGGGGGAACCCACAACAAGGGTTGCGCTACACGAGCTGTCCAACCAAGGTCATGCTACACAACTTTGGTAGGGTGCGTATGGGGAGAGGGAGAGCAGGCCGCTGGTCCGTGCACCAAAGGGAGAGCCGCGCTACCGGGGGGCCATGCCGGCTGTCCGGAGTCGCACCGCTCTGCAAGGAGGTCCGTAGAGGGAGGCCTTTCTCCACTGCAAGGGTGAAGAGAAGCTAGCCACCACTATGGGAGGAGAGAGAGATCCGTCAGCGCACTGTAGTAGGGGAACTCGCGGGAAGAGGAGGAAACCCTAAAAGGGGCGGGGGCTCCCTTGTGCGCACTGGGAAGGGTCGTGCCGCACTGCAAGGAGGTCCTCCAAGGGAGGCCGTGTTCCATGGGAGGAGGAGAACCATAGAGAACACATGGATTAGAGAAGTCGCATGGTAGGGTTGCAGTTTGTGGCCGGTGCAGAGGCTTGCGCTGCATGGGTTTATTTTAAAAAGGGGAGGAGATCCACATGGAGACCCTGTACAGTGCCTCTCCAAAAAGGAAATCTCCTTTTTCTTTTATTTAATATCTATTATACATATTACAGTTCAATATATATATATATATAAGTATATATTACACTCAACATATTTAAAAACAAATCAACTATTTTATTTCATTAAATTTTACCAAACAATTCTATTATGATTATTTATTAAAATAATAATAATAAACAATTGCAATTAAATTTCTCCATTTAATTGTTCAATCCATTTATGGTAATAATAAATCATATTATTATTACCCCACTATTATTTAATTATTCCAGTCAACCCCATAACTTAATCCATTATTATTTCTTAAAATAATAATAATAACTAATAATAGTTAT
Source organism: Viscum album (assembly GCA_963277665.1). Lineage (NCBI taxonomy): Eukaryota > Viridiplantae > Streptophyta > Magnoliopsida > Santalales > Viscaceae > Viscum > Viscum album. Next base: position 697,859,745 of record OY728132.1, read on the forward strand.
AACATCTCTTTTAATTAAACGCTCTTTAATTAATTACATGATTCATTATGAAGATGCTGCAATTAATATAACGTGTTATTAAAATAACACGTCATTAATAAATTGCAATTCTTCATTTCAATCTAACCCAATTATTCCATCATTATTATTATCCAAATTAGTAATAATCACCACCAATAATTATATTTACATTTATCATTTAATTATACTCTCTTTATTAAATCCTTCATTGTGAACTTTCCGCAATAACACATTATTAAAAAAACGTTTCTTCAAATAAAATTCAACGTCAATTAAAATCCGCTAACACTTGTTTTTTAAATTGACGTTCTTTGTCAAACTGCAACGTCACATTTAATGGCGTTTGACCGCCACTTAAATATACACATTTGCGTAATATTTAATAATAATAATCTTCCAAATTTATTATTATTATTAAAACATCCACATTTAATCTTGTTTGACCATATTTTTATTAAACACATTTTCACAATATTTAATAATAATAATCTCTCACTATTATTATTGTTAAAACATCCATTAATTCAAATTAGATAACACGTTTTGACAATCGGTCAACTGCGCGACTTGACCCACATGGTCTAACCGCCCATGCGCAGCCCAATGTCACCGCTTGAACCAGTTCGCGCACTCGGAACCTCATCCCGAAGCGCGGTTTTAAAACTGACCCACTGATAAACGAAAATTTTAAAAAAAATATCGTATTTTACCCGGTCTAAGAACACGGGTTCTTACATAATTAATAAATAAATTTTTATTAAACATTACCATTATATATATATATATATTTCATAATGTCTTATATTCATTCCCACCAATTCAATGAATAGGTTATAACATTCATATTTTAAATAATAATAATTTTTATAGTATATATCAACTCAATTAAAGATTGATGTTGCATGTTAAGAAATATATAAAGATTATTATTGTTTTAAACTAAATATTTGGGGTTCTGAAATTTCATAGTGAAGGATACCATGAACTGGTCTAGGAAGGGATGAAAAATTTAGTTCATAAGTCCCATAAACATAGTTGGGGAATTTTTCACACCAAAGGGAATCACTAAGAACTCATAATGTTGATAGTGATTCTGAAACAAAATATTAGGGATATAATCCTCTATAACCCATAGTTGATGGTAGACATACCCATGATTAATATTTGAGAACCATTTTTCTCCCTTAATATTGTTCAAAAAATCATCGATTCTTGAAAGAGGGTATTTTTTATTGACTAGAACCTGGTTCCAATAGGGATAGCCAATATAATGTCTCAAGATCCTATCCACCTTATTAAAAAATAATATCAAATCTACCCAAGGGGATACATTGGTTCTGATAAAACCTTTCTTCTAAAGGTCCTCTAACTACCTCCTCATCTCTTAAAGCTCATTAGGGGCCATCCTATAAGTTGTTGAAGATATTAGTGTGTCCCCGAAGTGAAGGTAAATATAAAAGTTAGCTTACTTATATGGGGGTATGCCTAGTATATCCTTGAGGAAGAAATATATGCAGTAATCTGATCCTGGTAGGAGTTGAGTGTCTATAGCTTCTACTACACAAAGGTTTAATCTCACTGATTAGTGAGTGACCTACTTCAACTTCCTATGTGCGAGCTCTGCAGACCTCAACTAAAAATCCCTCTTTCCCAAGATGGAAAAACTTATCTTATCTTCTCAAAAGCACATCACCCTTTGATGAAAATAATATATCTAGGAAAAAATTTTATATAGCCAATCTATACCAAGAATGACATCATATGGCTTCATAGAATCCACAAAGATATCCCATGCCAACCACTCTCCACTAAGATTGAGTTCAAACTATTAGAAAAGTGTGTGATCATGGTATTTCTTCTAGTTGGAGTATTTAGTAATATGGTTTAGACTATAGGTTCTAATAAAATTTCATGTTCTTGAAAAAATGATATGACATGAAAATAATGAATTGTGCCTATGTCTATAAGTACCGATTCTAGAGTAGGAAATACACAAATCATACCTCAATCCATACTGGGTGCCTTTATATTGTAGTCCTCAATTTCCTAAAACTAACCATGTACTTTGATTCTAGACCTCTGATCCTAGCATGAAATTTCTAGGGGTAATAGTGAAATAAGTGGGTCATAACTCTAACCCCCTCCTCTAAGGTCACCACCGGATCCTCTGCTAAAATTTCCTCCTCAATGGAAACCCTAAAAACCTTTGGGAGTCCATTGATCATGCCACTACCTTTGACGTGGAGGTATATCCACTGCCTATGCTCGAAGTTTCTCAAAGACCCATGAAATATGGCCTTTCTCATGAAAACCAAAGCAATGCCTATCTCTTGACCATCCGGATCCCTTCTGTGATCCATAAGATATCAATCCTCTAGTAAAAGTCATAAACATGAATGAATATTATGTTATAACCCCTAAGAATATTTTTTTATTACATGTAGTTGAAGACTCTACCCTAGGATCCCCACTACCAGTATCACCTAACTTCATCTCCTTAGTTTGGAAACTATCCATCACTCAAAGTCACTTTAGCACCCTAAAATAGGCCTTGATTCATAGAGGAACCAAAATCGCTAAGGTATCTTGGTGAAATAACATCTAAAACTTTTATTCCTAGAATAATCTATCATAGTTTATATCAAGTGAGTATTATGTGAGGGCTGTGAACCTTTAAGAGTAATATTAAATTGTCATATCTCCCTGATGTAGCTTCAATAGCTTCTAAATATTCACAGATCAAAGAGTATTTAGATAATACTCCCCCCAAAAGAGGCACTCAAATTAATTTCCAGAGAGTTTTACCTCATCATGCATCTACATGACCAATCTCTACCAGTATCCTATAAATCCATGATGATGTCAATCGAAAAACACCACCATCTGGCTGGAAGGGGTCTGGATGAGATGGAAGAATCAAACCACCAACTCCAACTAATCCTACACTAAATTTGGATATGAATTACCTTATAACCTAGTTGGATTCTTCATATAGAACTCGGGAAAATAAGATCAACCTATATGTATCCTCACATTGTGTAGTTGGAATAATTATTTGATTAACATAGATAGAAATGTCTGCCTGAATCATGAGATGTGGATCTTACCATCACTCAAGTGGTGGTGGCATCACTCCCTATCCACCGAGAGGAAAAACCTCATGAACAAATATTTGAACAGAGGCATCATCACTCAACTGGCCATCATTATGATAATACCTTAGAATCCTAGCTGACTCTATACATAATGGAATCCAATAATTTAATAACATAAACAATGGTCAAAAGAAAAAATTTGAGGAACTCACTCATATTGGAAATTGAAAAATCAATATCCATTTCCTATATGATTCATATACCATTGTTTCCTCAAAATTGGCGTCTCAGTGTTCCATTCTTCCAAGAAGGTTATATGAGTCCTTTTGTATGGATACATCGGCCACCACACCATTAATAAGGTAGTTTTCCTGATAGTTGAACTCAATATTCTTTTATAACATTACCCTAAATCCAAAACTAACCCTCACATGACTGCTAACTCCAAACTCTTTCCCTAGGATAACCTGGATCTAATACCACTCTGATATAAAATGAACCACTAGGCCCCTCTTAGATAGGTATAGTTTGAGCATGTCATCCCAATCCAACATATAATAGGACAAAGGATGGTGACTAGCACCGATTAGGCATAAATATCAATTGGGAGACCTTTTCTTGAAGTACTCATACTCAACACAGACCTCTATACATCCCATAATAATGAAATATATAACAGAAATCAATTAAAAAATGTAACAAATACATAAAACAACCTATAGGATCCATAAGTGAACAAAAAACATAAATCCAAATATAAAAGGAGAAAAATACACACTAAACATAAAGGTAAACTCAAACTAGAATATGATAGAAGGAAGGTCCCAACAAATTTTCCCAATCTCTAGTAGCAGTTAAGTCAATACCACCACCAAATATTGATTTGATTTTTCAACACCTGATCTACTAGGATCCTCAGTTTTCCATCTTTACTCTACATAAAATATGACATGTTCAAGAAAGATTACTATGTTGGGGTCGTATATACATACCTAGTAGGATTCTATAAAAACAATAAAGATGTATTGGATATTAGACATCTCATAAACATAAATCTAGATAAAGGATAAAAGGAACCTATGTATGATTAAAAGAGAATAATAGATGATAGAGGGTGACCTGATCTATACAACCAACCATTGATAATGAATCTTCATGCTACTCTATAAACTTGATCATCCAAACTAAGTCACCCAATGTAACCTCTCTAGAACTATAATGGAAGAACCCACACCCTAGATAAAATGGGGGGGGGATACTGACTCTAATAGAGGATCTCACACCCTAAATTAGCACTTAAATGGGTGAAATATCAACTTAAAATATATATGATCCCACGCCTAATGTATTGGGGGGGGGGGATAACAACCCTATCTAATCTATAGGTACTAAGGTGACCCAAGTATTTCTTACATAAATATTACAATTTTTTAAATGAATATTAAATACATATAATTATCATCCACACCAGAACCATAAAGTTTTATTTTCTTTAGTGACTATATATATAGAAATATTATTTAGGTACATTCTTCATCATCTCTCATAGCATTCTTCTTAATTTGTACCATTATTGATGTAACCTACTTGAAAAATTTCTTTATATCCTATGGAAAGGAAACATAAGAAAGGTTGAGATCAGATTCTTAGTAAGGGTAAACATGAGAGATATTAATTGATTATCATATGAAAAAATAAGACAAACATAAGGGTATGAGATCATGACATAAGTTGCAAATTCCACACCCAATCTATCATAGATAAAAAACATGAGTCATGACATAAAAATTTATCATTTCAAAATACATGAATAATATGAGTGAGAACAAATTATAAATCAATAATTAAATATTAGTTTAGATCATAATCATAAAAATATGTTAAAAAAGTGTGGCACCATTATAGCCATATAGACCATTTCACATGTCAGGGTTAACTATTGAGACCATAAAATCAAACTGTATTAGGTATCAAAACCTATTTACCATATCATAATAGATTAGGCATCACTACATATTTCCCATAGTGGATCAAAAATCCATACCTATTTCTTATAGTGGATTGAGCACATTAACTCATTTACCATAATTATCTCAAAAGATATAAATCTTTAACCAATGAATTGGAAGGATATAAAATTCTAGGACCAAACATAAAATAATAAAACCATACATATATGTTCCACAAGATTACAAAGAATTCATCTTATCATTATATCATAGCCTATGTAAAGGAAACATGTTTAATAAACATTTCATAATTTCATCAAAGCATAACCCATGGAAAAGATACAAGTTTCATAAATATCTCATCATTATAATAAAAACCATAAAGATAAATAATAAAGATAGTTTCATTGGATCATATCCCCAATAAATCATAATTAACATCAAAGTATGTTATCATTGATAAAAATTACTCTAAAATACCATTGGAATATTTTTGATAAAAATACCATTTTAATTTTAAAATAACTTATTTAAATTAAAAAAAGGAACAAAATATTATGGAAAAAAATTTATTTGAAAAAACCATTTAAACTTGTAAATTAATATTTAAATATTTGATTGATAATGATAGTGAAAAAATATTTTTATGATGTGTACATTAAAAAAAATATTCCTTTCAAATTTTTGGTAAAAAATGAAAAGTACCATATTTGGAAAATAATAAGAATATTAATTAGAAATTTTTTTATAAAAATTAAAACATGGGTAAAAAAAATTTAAACATTCATAGGATAATATTAAAAAATTCTTGAAAACATTTTTGAAGAAAACATGGACATCGAAGAATTTTTTTTTTCGACCAAAGGAAATAAAGTATTTTTATCAAAAAAACTTACCAATCATTTTATGTACTACATAGAGTAAAATGGTAATATTACTTGAAGATTCCATGAATAATCATATGATAAGAAATTTTTATGGGTTTATCATATAATTATTATATAATTTCCTCAATGGAAATTCAAGCATAAATAATCCCGATTAAAATGGTATTGAAACATGAATACCTTACCTCAAGTCTTGTATCTCTTCATAAATTTTAAAACCACCTGTATAAAAAATATAGATTTATTATACATATATTATAGAACCATAATATATATATATATAATACCATATATTATTTAATTATAATATCTTATAATCAATTTATTAACAATTTGTTATTAAAATCATTATTCCGGGTGATAACTGCTTCGTTTCTCATGCATGTTTCAGTTTAGCAGTCCTAATCCTTATAATTTAATCATGGATACATCATATAAATAATGTTAATAATGATATAAATATCATATATATTAATTATATAAATATTTATATCCATCCATAAATGGGAGAGATAAAAAAATTAATTACACCATTCATGGAGACGGTAGTCTGTATGTACACATAAACACTGTTTTCAATTTTTGGTAGATGGAATGAAATAAAGGTAAATAATAATTAACCTTTAAAGAATAATTATTATATAATATATATATATATATATATATATATCATATTATTCATTACATATATCCTTATTAACATCTATTTAAAGTGTAAATGAAAATTTAATCACATTACTTTGTGGAGGTGGTAGTTCACCCGTTTGTATGAGCGACTTTATAAATTTCCAATGGATGGGAAGGTAAGAAGGTAAATATGATATTATAATTATAGAAGAATAATTATATTATAAATATCATATATAAAAATTAAACCTATCATAATAACTATCCATGAAATATGGTGATGTAAAATTAATTATATCGCTATGTAAAGGCAGTAGTCCACACATATTCACAATCAATACCTTCACTTACTATTTGATGGAATAATGGGTGGATAATAGAAGTTAAATTATCATAATAAAATTTAAGTATATTTAGGATACTTAATTAATTATTTTTTGATTAATAATAAATATTTAGAGAATTCATAAGGATAAATAATTTTAAAGAGATCAGGTAATATGATTACCTCTTCTTTAGTAGGCCTCCTTTAGATACATTATTAAGGACTATTGGAATGGTCTTTTAAGAATAAAATAAACTCTAATTCATATATATAAGATTTTTAAGAGAAATGAGTAGGTTTTTTTGAGATATATGGCTCAAGGAGGTGTAAATGAAAGAGAGAAGGGGTGTTCTTTTATAAGAGAGGGAAAAGACACACTTGAAATTACTTAAAAGATTTGAATATAATTAACGACTTTCCCAAGTATAATGGTCCAAAATAGCCTTGAATTATAAAAAAGTACATGGTTGAAATATAATCATAAAATTAAATTTTTATTGGGTTTTATATCATTTTAAACTGTATATTTTGGTTTAAACCTTTTTAACCAATTTTAAACTTAACCACATTAATGACCTTTTTAATATTAAAGGGTTAATATTTCACTTATAAGGAAAAATTTGGCTCATAAATGGTGGATAGATGAAATTTTTGATCATTTATCAACACAATTTTCTTATTTAAATATTTTTAGTATTTTTAAATAATATAATAAAGTATTATTTTTCATAAAATATCATTAATGTCATTTTTGACACTATTAATTTAGTTTGACTTTAAATTCATTGATATACTTATGGAATTTTAATTTAAGACATTAACACATCCCTAATATGTTATATTTATCCTAAAAATTAATTTAACATAATAATTAACCCAAATTTTATTACTTTTAATATTTTAAAAATAATTTTTTTCTATTAATTGAATAAATACAGTGTTAGTGTTATGTAGGAATTTAAGGTAATTATCAATCACTAAAATTTAAAAATAAATTAACATGAAAAAAATTAATTCATATTTAAATTAAATATTTATAATTGAACTTATCCCTTTGTAAAATATTTATAGATATTAAACCTAAGAGAGAGATCTTTTGTATTTATGCTTTTCTTAAAATAATTAAAGGTCATAATCACAAAAAATGGCACCAAGTTTCCATATTTTTGAAAATTGGATGTAATTTTTTAAAATAAACTCATATAATAGGATAAAATAAAGTTTTAGAGAAATTTAAAATCCTTATCCCAAAATTTTAACATTGTTTTACCTATTTTACCCTTACCGAGGGGCAAATAATTACCAAGGTTACTATTCATAATGAAAAAAATAAAAGGGGACTATTTAAAAAATTTGAAACCCCTGATTCAAAATATGGGATCCATTTTTCAATATTATATTTCTATAATTGATATAAATTCATTTTAAAATATTTACACAAAACATGATGAAAATAGTTTTTTAGAAAAACACATTTTTAAATATAATACTGGATTTTTTCTTATTCCATTCCTAAAATCCATCAGATGAATAATAATTTTTTATTGAATACATAATATATAAATTTAATTAAAACTATTTATTAATAAATATTATTATAATTTATTTACATAAAAACACATTATGCGCATAAAAATCATTTTTCAGAAAACATCTATTTTTACCTTCAAATGCTTTTATTTTCATCTCTAAACATTTGATAACCAATGATTTTTTTTAAAAAATATGTACAAAATATATTCTCATAATTTAGTTATCCTTATTTACACCCCACAATACAATGGATAGGAAATAACTATCATATTAAATAATAATATTTCAATAGTATAATGTGATTTGTTTAAAATAAAATTTATAGAGAACTATATCATAAAATTTTGGGGTGTAACATTCTACCCCTTTATAATAATTTCACCCTAAAAATTTTATTGCAATGATATAAACAACTTATAATACTTTTGTCTCATCACATCCTCAAGTTCCCAAATAGGTTCCTTTAATTTAAACTTTTGACACAAAATTTTGACCAGGTGATTAGACTTATTTCATATAGATTTATCTCTATTATCCATAATATTTATCAGTTGTTCCGCATAAGTTATGTCTTTCACTAGAAGTATGGCCTCTAAGTTCAGTACATGTGAAGGACTAGGTATGTGCTTCCTCTTGAGAGATACATGGAACACATCATGAACTTGAGAGTGATTCGGTGGAAGTGAAAAATGATAATATACCATCCTAATGCAATAAAGAATTTCAAAGGGACCAATAAATCTAGGGATCAACTTTACCTTATTTATAAATATCACAACCTTCTTCCATATATATATTCTTAAGAATGACTTTTCACCAACTTGAAACTCCAGATCTCACCGACGATTGTTATTATAACTTTTTTATTAATTATAATTTTATATTATATGATACTGAATGGATATAACCTTCTAAACAAATTATTTTTCTATATAATTTCAAAATAGCTTCATTTCTCTAACTTCATCCCTATATGTTCGAGTTCTATGATTCCTACTATAAAGGTATTTATAAATATCCATTTAAATGCTCAATTGGAAGTTATTGTTGTAAAAATATTCCACCAAAGGAAGGTGCTTATCCCAACCAACTTTTAAATCTATAGAGAAATATCTCAATATATATTCTAAAGTTTAAATGGTTCTATCAATTTTACCATCTTTATAAGGATGATATGATGCACTAAAAATTAACTTTGTATCTTGATCCTTATGAATAATTCTCTAAAACTCTGAGGAAAACCTCAGATCCCGATCAGATACAACATAATATAGTACTATAAGAAAACTTACCACTTCATTAATGTATAACCTAGAAACTAATCAAGAGAGAAATATTCTTTATTTAAAATTAAATGTGCTAATTTCATAAGGTGATCGATTATAACCCAAATAATATTGTTACATTTAAATGTTTTGGGGAGTCCAATAATGAAATACATGGCGATATTTTCCCATTTTCATTCAGGAATGTGTAATGGTTGAAAAATCCCTTTATATTTCTATCTCTCACCCTTAAATTACTAACATACTAGGAATTTAGATAAATATTCTACAATATTCCTCTAAATGTTTTCCCACTAGAAATATTTTTTCAGATCTCTATACATCTTTGTAATTCTAGTATGTATTAAGAATGATGAACTATGATCTTCATCTAATATTTTATTCTTAAATTATGGTATTAAGAGGGAAATGAATTCTATTATTGAACATTATAATTTCATCATAATCATGATTGTACTCAGGAACATTTCTCTACTTATTTTTTAGTTCCACATCTTCCTTCTACATCTCCTTAATCCTCACATTAATAGATGGTTGAACATTTATCTGAGAATATATAATTTTACTCTTTCCCTATAATTTAAAGTTCCATTTTTCTATAAATCCATAAGTATTGGATCTCTTTCAATCCTTATCATAGAAAATAAAGAATGGTCTTTCCGACTCAGAGCATCATCCACCTTGTTCTCCTTCCCATGGTGAAAATTTATTGAGCAATCATAATATTTAATAAATTACAACCATATTATCTGACATATATTTAACTATTTCTATGTGAATATATATTTCAATATTTTATCATATCTATATATGTCACAATTTTTTATGATAAAGATATTGCATCCATATCTTTAACATAAAAATTACCACTATGAGATCCAAATCATGATTCAGGTGATTTTTCTCATGTATTTTCAATTGGAGTGAGGCATGTACTATCACCATATCATTATACATGGGTACACATCCTAGTAACTTCTTTGTTGCATCACTATAGATCACAAACCATCCTAAACTATAGGTTAGTGTGAGCACAAGTGCATTGACAAACCTTATCTTTAACTCATTGAAATTATATTCACATTCATCTATATAAAAGAACTTAACCCCATTCCAAGTCAACTTGGTGAGTGCATTATAAGTATTGATAAATATCTCCAAAAATGTTTATAGTATCAATATAACCCAAGAAAACTATGGATTTTAGTTACCATGGTTTGTCTAATACATATATCAATAACTTACATCTTTTAAGGATCCATCGATATACCCTTAATTGAGATTATATAACCTAAGAATGATTCCTTTTTAAGCTAAAATTTACACTTGGTAAATTTTTCATTCAACTTATCCTTCCCCAAGGTCTTCTAAAAAATTCTTAAATAATATTCATTTATATTTTAATATATTATAATATAATCTATAAAGACTACTAAAAACTGATCAAGATAATTTTTAAAGATTCTATTCATTGAATCCATGAAGATATCAAGGGAATTAGTAAGTCCAAATAGAATTAATATAAATTCATAATGCACATACCTCATATAGAAAGATATCTTGGGTATATATTACTTCTTAAACATAAATTGATGATATTTAGAATAAATGTAAATATTGAAAAATTATTTATCTTTTTTTAATTGATTAAACAAATCATTGATAAAAGTAATATGTTACTTGTTTTTTATAGTGATCTGGTTAATTTCCCAATAATCAATAAAAAGATGCATTGAACCATCTTTATTCTTAATAAAAAGAGAAGGTAAACCCCATGGTGATTCATTAGGTAAAATGAATCCCTTATCTAGATTCTCCTAGAGTTTCTTATTTAATTCCTATAACTCAATTAGTTTTATTCTATAAGGATTTTTTGAAATAAGCACAACACCAGGTATAAGTTATATTTAAAAATAAACTCTATGATTCAGTGATATACTAAGAAAATATTATAAAAATAAATAAAAAAACTACCACACAATAGAAATTTCCTTAATTTTGAGTTTCTCTCAAACTATATAAGATAGATAAACCTCATGTATAGGAATTAAGATCCACAATATTAAAGTAATTTCCATTGTAAGTTTATATTCATCCTTAAACTGATAAATGATCATAGTTTCATTTGGAATATGAAATGTGACTTCCCTTACTCATAAATTGATATTGAAACTATATAAATAAATCCAATCCATACCTATAATCACATAAAATTCAAATAAAACGAGAATCAAAATATTTCCCAGAAGCACATTCCAACAAACTTTAATCAGATAGGTGCTATAAGCTTGAGATGTGACCATCATACCATTATGTGTTTTCAACACTAACTCAATATCCAATCATTGAGGTGGTAATTAAACACCATTATAAAATTCATTAGATATAAAATAATAGGTATATCCATAATAAAATAATAAATTAGATGTTCTAGAGTGGATGATGAGTGTACCTCCCACCACATCATTATCATAACCTAATTTGGTAGTCAGGATTGCACGAGGCCTCCCTTTTTCTTTGGTATTAAGAGTTTTTTGAGACTGGTCATCTTTATAAACCTTCATATTCATGAAATAGTTATCATAATAACTACACTCATTGCATTTTAAGCATCAGAGTGTGGGTGGTGCGTTAGTTGGTGTCTTCTTTTCCTATATTATAGTAATTTACCTACTCATAACCTTTCAACATTCATGGACTTTATGATCAAAATTTACACATTTAAATCACATCCTAGTTCCATTAAATAAATTTCATTTATGTTTATTTCCACAATCCTGACATGTATATGGATAAAATTTCTTTCTACCATGTGATTTATTTGAGTTTTCATGAGACTCCATTTTAATTTTATTTTCAAAACTATGGAAATGATGGAAATATCCATTTTCCATTTCTACCCTAATAGAAAATCAAAATATTTATCCATACATACTAAACTATATTATAGATAACACATTTTTTGATTCTTGGTGTTAAACCCACAATGAATCAATTAATTTTTCTTTTAGGGATAATGATTAACCTAAAGCATGCCTTACAAGTTTTGTAAAATTTTTCTCATAGGTACCAATGGATTCATCATCCTTATGATTAAGTTCAAGGAATTCCTTCTCTATTTTTTTAAATAGAATACAATGATGATACTTATTGAAAAATATCCTCTTAAAATCATCCCATTCCATGGAGTCATTTTCTTTCTCTTTCCTTGTATTCATAATAATATTCCACTATTTATTTACTTCACCTTCCAAATGATAAATAACTAGGGTAAATTTTTATTTTTTGAGAACTAGATAATATAAAATATTTTATCAATGACATTGATCCATTTCTCAGCCACTATTGGATAAGATGACTCACTAAAAGAAGGTGGATATTTCCTTATAAAAGACTTAATAGTACATTGGTTCCTCTATTGGTAATTTTTAAGCTCATAATGATTCATGTCCTGAGAAAGTTGTTTGATCATATAATTAAGATTCCATATTTCTTATCCCATAGCATTTGATTTCTCAACTGGACAATCATTACATTGTCCTTTATATTCATTTTATCACAATGTCTTCTCGTTACGACCATTGATTAAAACCAAAAAGAACTGTGTAAGAATCAAAATATAATAATTAGAGGGAGCTATCATATAATCATGAAATACCATTCATAATATTTCTAAATCATGATGCATTCTCAATATATGGAACCTTAGGTTTTACCTAGGTTATCCATGGTCAATACCAAAACATTAGTATATTCTCCTATACATAAACTTATCCCCAAAGTTTTCACCAAAGTTTTATAACTTTAATCTCCAAAGATTGACTAAACCCTTCTCTGATACCAAATAAAGCAACCCAAGAATTTTATATATAAATATTACATATTTTTAGATTAATATTCAAAACATAACAATATGACCCAATCTATAAATATAAATTTTTAGTGTCTTTTGATATTATATACATAAACATCTTATTTAGGTACATTCTTCCTCATCTCTCATAATTATTCTCACTTTTTACCTTTCTTGACATACCCTAATTACAACCTTTCTTAATAACCTGGGGAAAGAAAACAAAAGAAAGTGTGAACTCAAATGATCAATAAGGTTAAACATGGGATATATCAATCAATTATCATATGAAAACATAATATAATTATAAAGGTATGATATCATGAACATAACTTAAAAAGTTCATACCCAATATGTTATAGATGATAAACATGAGTCATGGAATAAAAATTTATCATTTCAAAATAAATGAATCATAATTTTGAGAAAACATTATAAATCAATCATGATCCATAAGTTTATATCATAATAATAAAATCATTTCATAAAAGTGTGGCATTATCATCGATATAGAAACCATTTCATATGTCAAGGTTAACTATCGAGATAATAAAATAATAATATATTACGTATCAAAACCTATTTACCATATCATAATGGATCATATATCATGAACTATTTCCCATAGTAGATCAGGAATCTATACATATTTCCCATAGTGGATCGAGCACATCAACTCATTTTCCATAATTATCTCATGAGATATAAAGCTTTACATAATTAATTAGAGGGATATATAATTCAAGGACCACCCTTCATAGAATTAAAAAATTACATATATTTGTTACAATATCCTAATAAATTTATCTTATCATCATATCATAACCCATGTTAAAGAAAAAAGTTTCATAAGTTTTTTATCATTTCATCAAAGAAAAACCTGTGGAAAAGAAATAAGTTTCTTAAAAATATCATCATCATAACCATAAAAAATATTGAGAAATAATAAGGATGGTATCATTGGATAATACTCCCAATAATTCATAATTAACTTCAAAGGATGTTAATATAGATGAAAATTCATTTAAAATATCACTGAAATATTTTTGAGGAAAATACCCTTTTCATTTTGAAATCACATATTTAAAATATTAAAATTTTAAAAATATTATGGAAAAAAGTTTTTTTGAAAATAACCATGAAGAATTATAAATTAATCTGGAAATATTTGAATAATCATGACAATTTGAAATTTCAATCATTCCGTGCACGTTAAAACAAATATTCCCATCACAATTTTGATAAAAAGTCAAAATTACCTTGTTAAGAAAATTAAAATAAGATTAACTTTATTTTTTTATAAAAATTAAATCATGGATAAAAATGAATTACATTTATAGGATCATATTATTACATTCTTGAAAATATTTTTAAAGAAAACATGGTCATGGAAGAAAAAGTTTTTTTGACCAAAGAGGAAATAAAGTCTGTTTTTCTCAAAAACATTTTCATGATCATTTTAAGTACCAAATAGAGGAAAATGTTAATATTAATCTAAAATTAAACGAATAACTAGAGGATAATAAATTTAAATTTATTTATCAGTCATGGATCATATAATTTCTTCAACATATATTCTAGCATAAATAATCCTGATTAATATTGGATTGAAACATAAATCCACAACCTCAAGTCTTATATCTGTTCACACACATTTTAACCTCCTATATAATAAATATATATTTATTATACATTTATTATAGAAACATACCCATTTATATATATATCATAACATATAGGATTTTATTACAACATCTTATCATTCATTTATTTATAATTTGTAATTAAAATCATTGTTCCAAGTGATAATTGCTTTTTTTCATATGCTTGTTCGGTTCGACAGTCTCATCAGTATAATTTTATCATGGTTTAATTATCTCCATAATGTTAATCATGAAATAAGTATCATATATATTCATTATATATATATATATATATATATATATATTCATCCATAAAAGATAGATAAAGAAAAATGAATTACATCATTTATGAAGACGATAGGTCCTACGTACACATGAACATTATTTTCACTTTTCCGAGAAAGGAATTATAGAAATTTAAATAATAATTCACCTTTAAAGAATAGTTATTATATCATATAAATCATATATATTCATTAAATATATCCTTATTTTCATTCATGTAAATCAGAAATGAAAAATGAATCACATCACTTTATGGAGGTGGTAGTCTACTTGTATACATGAGCAACATTACTGTTTTCCAATGGATGAGAAAGTAAGAAGGTATATAATATATTATAATAAAAAAATCATAATTATATTATAAATATCATATATAAACATTAAATACATCATAATAACCTTCTATGAAATATTGTGATAGAAAATTAATTCTATTCGTACATGGAGCGGTAGTCAACACGTACACACGAGTGATACTTTCACTTACCATTTGATGGAATAAAGGGTATAAAATTTTTGTTTCATAATAATAAAAAAAATTTAGTATATTTTTGATACTGAATTTATTATTTTATGAAGAATAATAAAGATTTAGATAATCTACAGGAAGAAATAATTTGAAAGAGGCTGGGTATGAAGATTACATCTTCTTCAGTATACCTCCTTTAGATTCCTTACTAAGGACCCATGGAATGGTATTTTAAGAATACCAAAAACTCTAATTCATGTATCAGTTATTCTTGAATATAAATTACTAGGTTTTGGTCAATATATATGGCTCAATTAGGTGTAAATAAAATATATAATATGTGTCCATTTGTTTGGGAGGGAAAGTATAAACTTGGAATTACATAAAATATTTAAATATAATAACTTTATTTATAAATTATAATGCTTAAAAATATAAATGAATTAGAATAAAAAGATTATATGGTATAAATATAATCATAAAATTAAATTTATAAAGGTTTGGTGTCATTATAAACCTTATCTTCCGGTTTAACCCCTTTGTTAACCAATTTTAACCTTAACTACAATAACAATTTTTTTAATCTTAAAGGGTTACAATTTCATTTTTAAGTTAATAACTAGATGATAAATGGAAAAGGGATGAAATGTTACACCATTTATCATAATAATTTTCCTATTTTAATATTTTTATGATTTTTAAATAATTAAATAGATATTATATTTTATAAAATACCATTAATATCATTTTGACACTACTCATTTTATTTGACTTTAAAGTCATCATAATAATTAATAAATTTTAATGTAAATCTATTAAATATCCATAATATGTTATATTTATCTAAAAAAGTTGTGTAACATAATAATTCACCCAAATTATACTACTTATAATATTTTCAAAATAATTCATTTAATTTTTCTGGTAATTGAATAAATATTGTGTCGGCGTTCTATAGAAATTTAAGGTAATTATTCCATCACTTAAATTTAAAAATAAAATAACATGATAAAAAATTAACTCATATTTGAAATAAACATTTATAACTGAAATTATCCTCCTTTTATACTTATGTAAGTATTTTATAGATATTAAAGTCAAGAGAGTGACCTTTTATATTTATACTTTTCTTAAAATAATACAAAGATCACAATAAAAGACAAATGGAACCAAGTTACCATATTTTTGAAACTTGGACGAAATATTTTGAACTAAAATTATCTTATAAGATAAATACAAGTTTTATAGAAATTTTAAATCCTTTTCCCAAAGTTTTAACCATGTTATAACTATTTTACCCTTATAAAGGCGACAAATATTTATCAAGGTTACCATTCACAATGACCAAAAATAAAATGGAACTATTTAAAAAATTTGAACCTCTTGATTCTAAATATGTTATCCATTTTTCAAGATTATATTTATATAACTGTTAGAAATTAATTTTAAAATAAACATGCAAAACGTGATGAAAACCATTTTTTAGGAAAATACATTTTAAACATAAAATTGGATTTATTCTTATTCCATACCTAGAAAATGTTATATGAATATTAAAAAAATTATTGATTATATAATATTTCTATTTAATTAAAATTATTCCTCAATATATATTAATCCAAATAATTTAAATAAATTCACATTGTACATATAAAAACCATTTTTTTATAAAAACATATCTTTTTTACCTTTAAATTCTTTTAATTTTATTTCTAATCATTTGATAACCAATGAATTTATTTTATACATTTGTAAAAAATATTTTTTATAATTTAGTTTTCCCAATTCGTACTCACCAACCTAATGTCTAGTCAATAACTATTATATTAAATAATAATATTTCAATAGTAAAATGTGGTTTG
Organism: Viscum album; assembly: GCA_963277665.1. Classification (NCBI taxonomy): domain Eukaryota; kingdom Viridiplantae; phylum Streptophyta; class Magnoliopsida; order Santalales; family Viscaceae; genus Viscum; species Viscum album. Next base: position 697,877,580 of record OY728132.1, read on the forward strand.
TTTTACCTCAGTATTGTGTGTAAGGTAAGCTATTAGAGAAATTAAATGTATTTATATAGAACTATATCAAAAAATATATAGGTGTTATAAGTATAGTATCCCATTCATCTATTGATTAGGAAAAATTTACATCCCTTACTTAAGATAATGGTATACCCACACACTGATGTAGATATAATTCTTGGTTGTTTTCATCCCAGAGAACACTTTGATATTCATGCCTAAACCCAGTAGTCAGCTAGTTGATGCTGAAGAGAACAACCATGTCACTCTACCCCATGTCACATATAATATATTGAAGATAAGTCCACTATCAAATTCCATATGATAAAAACATAATAAGGACTACTTATATGCACAAAATGGGGTTTGAGTAATGAGACATGTTGAGTTTGTGGTTTTGGGAGAGGTACACCGCTTTCCCCCAATGGTATACAATGTGTAGCCTATATGATTAATCTATCCATATATTAGTTCCCACATAGAATGTAAGTATTCATATACATAATTTTTGGCTCAAACCTATATGGTGTGTAAATAAATATAGGTACTTGGGTGTGTACTCACTGTACACACTAAGCAAGATGGGTAGAGGAACACAATGCGTGGGTTACGCCACAGGGAGTGTAGATCCAACTGGGAACCTGGTCATGTACTCATTGTATATATTAAGTAATATGGTAGAGGTACATGAATTTTGGGTTAATAAAAATATCATGTAGACCTAATTAGGTACCTAAGAGTTTACTCCCTATAAAAAATGAGTTGGCGGTCAGTGTAAAATGACCAGTGGGTTTTTCCACACAACATGTAATATTTTTATCAAGTTTAAACCCTATATTCCATAACAAATTAAGTGAATGATGTGTGTTCTTACAAGCTACATAACATGTAGTCATGTTTTTTAGAATAAAACAACTATTCTATAAATCTTCACTATGACCATCAAATTCCCCTCAAAACTCACTAAAATCTATTTTAACCATATCATTCATAGAGATACCACCACCAGAAATCGATTTCCAACCACTAATATTTAAAAAGGAAACTTTTTATCAAATAATCATTATTCCTCATGATATATTCCTGAAATTATACTCACATTATAGATGGTCATTATTAAACACCATAGTTCGTATGTCTATCATGTTCCATAATCTCTGATATTGTTTTCAACCCTACAATATGAATCTAGGGGTTTGATTGTGATTTGAATCAAACTGAAAGTAGTAGAATCACAAGTTGAAATGTGGTCGATGATGGATAACATTAAAAATGGGTGAAGAAAACTAAAATAAATAACATGTTTAGAACCATAAACAACCATTGTGAACTTGAAAATCAATCAATGGCGTAGAAACTAAAGAATGAATTAAAGAAACCCTGACTAAAAATTGAATCCATTTTGAAAATAAATCATAAAATGACAGGGCTATGAGAAAAATAGTGGATTTTGAAGAATAAAAATTCCATTATAATAAAATCAAATAAAAATGGAGGAAAAAAACAACACTTACCTACCTAAGGATGGAATGATCATTGGTGAAGAACACACTTGCATGAAATTCTGTTAGTGATTCCATTATGTTCATCATTGGCTCTAAAACTTTCAATGATAATTTTTCAAGGATTATTCCGCAATTTTTATCTAAAATATCCAAATTTTATACAGATAAACCTATAGATTTTATTAATAAAGGTTTAAATAAAGGATTCTCTTGGTAAACCATTAATTAATTATTTAATTTTATTCATCAAAATCCTATAGTAATTTCGAATCTTCATGGAACCTTATGTGAACAAAAATCATGTCACTCTAAGGGTAAAACATTATTTATAGATTTAAACATAGTCTTAATTTTCCCATATTAGACTCTATTTGAAATATATTGCATTATTTATTAAAACTAACATGCAGAATAATAATAAAAATTATATATATATATTATATATTCAATATCAGGTTCCCACGACACTTGAAATCCATGATCCCACTATAAATAACTTAAATGGCATACCCAAAAATATTTGAAAGAGTTTTAACAAGAAAATTAGAGTTTTTAAATTATGAAACTTTCATTACAATGTATAGGATCTGGAATGATCCAATGATCCTTGGGTATGAAATTCTTCCCTGACCAAAATTTCATAAACCATATCTTGGAGAGATATTCTGGAAGATAAGGTTTACCTCCTAAAACTCCAAGGGCATCAATATTCTGACCACATAAAAATTATTAAGGCTTTGAGATTTCATAATTTACTCCTAAATCACTTATAACTTCTCTATCATAAAATTCACTAGCTATAAACCCATAATAAATGATACACCAATCTCCATCTTGAAAATAAGAGACCTGTAAGGTATGTTATATAAGACCTTGAAGGGTGACATGCTAATAGTGGGGTGGTAACTATTTTTGTACATTATATACACTAAATGTAGGTTCTTAGACCAACTCTTAACAAAATAGATCACCTATGATCTTAAAATATCCTCAAGAACCTGAATGATCCTCTCAGTCCAACTGCCTATCAGAGCGTGATATAGTGTACTCAATTGTAACAATGTCTTGAAAACCACCTACATGATCCTATACAATTGGAGAATGAAAAATTAATCTCAGTTAGAGATTATCATTGAGAGTAAACCATAAAATCAGATGATATCATCTATATATAGATGTCCCAAGATTTTCGCTAAAATCTACTTTTAAATAACAAGTAAGTATACTGAATTTTTCAATCAGTAGATGATCTCCCAAATAGTATTATAACCCTTCATCATATATAGAATCCACATCATTAATTCCATTAATATACCATCCCAATTATACTATGTAACCTCAAGGGGTTGATCCAAACCCAAAAGAACATAATGATCTCCACTTATCTGTTGACATGTGAATAATCAAGACACGAAATCTGTGATATTCCACTTCATAGTTGGACACCAATACTGATGCTTGAGGTCTTTATACATCTTCATCACACCTAGAGATACCACTAATAATGAAGTGTAAGCCCACTCAACACCTCCTTACATAGAACTATTGAACCATTATCTACCCCTAGAAGTTGATACCATGATCCAAACCTTTAGAAAATTTATCAGGTAAATCACTTGAGAATATCTAGTCACATAGGATCTCACAATTGATGTATCAAATTTGGGAATACCTTAATACCATAAGAATCATGGGGTATACCACCACTAACCAAATATTATAGACATATACCTCCTTCAATAAAACTATTTAAATCAAGGATAGTTGCTTAGATACCACCTCTAATAGTTGAACATAGGAAATTCATGCTAAGGGAATCAACCATTAGGTTGTTGTAAATGCACTAAAATAAGGACATTATATTATATGATATCCCTTGATTCATATCCTATAATATTTATATAATGAATATCATAGTCATGGGTTTATAGTAAGAGTTTATGGCTACTACTATGTATTCTACATGATCTATCAACAACTATGAATCAATGTGTAACATCCTGAGTTTTTAAAAGGAAACACAATGTTCTATAGAATATATGATACACCACATTTAGCTTAAATGAAAAAATTAATATTATTATTTAATATGATAGTTATCACATAGACATTAGAATGGTGGGAGTGAAAAGGATTAACTAAAATATGAAAATATGGTTTAAAAATGTTTATATAATGATTCATTGGTTACCAAATTAAATATAAAATTAAATAAAAACCAATTAAATAAAAAGTATGTGTTTTTATGAAAACAAATTTTAAATGAAAAATAAGTGAGTTTATAAAATAATAAAATCACTCTTATTAGATTTTATTAATTAAATTTATTCAATTTAATGTTTAAAATTCATATTATATGATTTATAGACATTACATAAGAAAAAAATTCAATTTTATGAATAAAATGAGTATTTTTTTTAAAATGTAATTTTTCCGCCTTTTGATGGAGAACCCTTTTTAAATCTAGTTTTTGTAACTTTTATATGTTATATTAGAAAAAATAAAATTATTATTTATAATAGAGACATAAAAATTCAAATTGTTTGAATTTTTTGTATTTTTCTCATAAAATTCATTTTTAATGAATAGTGAAAAAATACTGCATTCTCATTTAAAACCGCCTTTTCGTCTAATTTAATTATGTAGTTAGATTATCATTTTAATTGGTTTTAAAGTATAATTAAATATAGTTTTATAATTTAATCTAATTTTTTTCATTGGAAGTAATTTTATATTGAAATTAGATATAAATTCATGCCAATCTTTTGATGGTTTTTACTTTAAAAAAAAAACCCATTTTCTCATTTTGACAATGAGGATTAATTTTTTAATTAATTTTTTCCAATTATGTATTTTGAATTTGGAAAAATGGATTCCATATTTGGAATCATAAGGTCTAAATTATGTAAATAGTTCCCTTTTATTTTTAGATATTATGAATAGTAACTTTAATAATTATTTTTATTACTACAGTTAAAGGTAAATCGGGTAATTAAAGGTAAAAATAATATTATAATAATATAAAACTATCTTATCACATGTTCTAATTTAATTCTATGAGTGTATCATGATGATGACCATCCTTGGGTCTATTTTAGGACCACTTGGATCCACTTGGATGACTTTAATTCTTTTATAATATTATATTCAATGACTAATCATTTTTGTTACACTTTTATTTTTAAAAAGTAAAGTATTTTAATATGGAGTTATATAGGGAATATCTTAGATTACAAATATTAATTGGAAATATTAAAATATTACCTAAATCATGATAATTTATTTATAATTTTTATAAATTATATAATTAAATTAAATTATGTCACGAAGATGATGTGGTAATTTATTAATTAATGAAAGTATCAAATAAATGATTTTATAAATATTAAAATAAATATTATTTTATATAATTTATGTCATAAAAAAATTTCATGGATAATTTTGACAAATTTTTTATGAGTAGTTGGTTCTAACTTATCTTCCTGTTATGATATTTTGAAAAATCAACTAATTAATACTGTCAAAATTGACATTATTGGTATTTTTAAAATATAAAATATTTTATTAAATGATATTAAATTACTAAAAATATAAGATTCATTAAAATGGTTAGTATAATTCACAATATGTCATAAATGGATGTTTTTTGGGTCGTTTGACAAGTTATGATAATTACATTAACCTACAAAGTGTAAATAACCTAATATCACAGTAAGATTAAAAAGGGTAAAATAAGGGTTAAACCAAAATGAGAAGGATTGAAAAATATTAAAAACCTATATAATTTTAATTTAATAATTTTTATTAGACCCAAAATCAAATTATCTTATAAATAAATTATTCCGGGACAATTTGGAACTGAAATTGAATTTATATTAATTTAATATTTTAAGAGTTTTAAGGGTGCCCCTCCCCTCTTATAGAAAAAGGTACCCACTATTCTCTAATAATCACACTTAAAAATACTTTTGGTTTATCCAATATCATCAAAAAAACCATTCATAGTATTACTACCCACATTCTTAAGGCCTTAGTTTAGGAAGAACACCCTCCTTTGAGGTGTTAAGGTTTTTTTCAAGAGTGATCAACAGAAGAAGAGGTATAGTTTTATTTAAGTATTTATATTTTATTTATTCTTACAATTCATTTAAATATAATCCAACCATGATGAAATAATAAATACAGTATCCTAAATATACTAAAATGTTATTATGTTAATATAATCACCTGAATCCATCTCCAATTTCATCAAATGGGGAATGAACTTTTCGTTTGTGTGTACGACGGACTACCGCTTCACGAACTAATATAGTTCATTTTTCATTACTATATATAAAGAGTAGTTATAGTGATATAATACATGTTTATATATGATATTAATGAAATATTAATAATTTTAAACAATAATATTTCAATTATTTCATTACCTTCCACGTAAATAAACCTGATAATGTCGTTTGTGTGTACGCGTGGAATATCACCTCTACGAAGCGATGCAAATCGTTTTTATTACCCAAATCATTTGTATGATATATATAAGTATATTTAAATTATTATTATTATTTTAATAATAATATGATTATTTTTTAATGGTAAAATAATAATTAACTTATTTCCACAATGATCAATGAAAAATGGAAACATTATTCATTCATACGTATGACCTACACTCTCCATGATTATAACATTGTTAATTCTTCATAACATAAATTAATGTTTTGATTATAAAAGTATAATTGATGTATAAATGTTATTATTATTTCATTAATTTTATTTTAAATATGATGGAATTATGACCACATGGACTATTAACATAAATCCATGTTCAATTTTGATTCTAGTAACAAATATCAACAAAACGTCTGATATGAACTTAAATAATTATGTAATTTTTATAACATGGTAATAATTGATATAAAAAGAATAATAAAATTTAAAAAGTTTCTAAAGAAATTATAAATTAATCGAATTTTATTATTAAGGAATATAATGATTGTACGTGACGAGTCATACTCAAGGTAAGTGATTTTGTCTCAATCTTTTTTCATTGAGGCATTTCTTGTTAATATGAACATTTATTCTTTTATAAAGTGTATATACAACCAATATGACATTTCATATCCATATTTTATCTATAATAATATTATTTATTATTTTATTAAATGTATTAATTCATGAAGATTAATATTTAAATGTTCAAAGTGGTATGAGAAACCTTCAACATTTAAAGATTTAATTATAGAATCTCTTTCTTCATGATATTAATTTACATATTTATTTATATGTATATAAAAGTATTATACATGAAATTTTATATCTATTTTAAATTTAATTAATTTTTTTCAAAAGTAATATTTTTATACAATTTTTTTACTTTATTTACAAATAATAAAAGAAATGCTTTTAATGTACGCAGTGACAAAGACCTTTCTGCACCAATACTATTATTTGATATCTGGCTTCCCATACAAGACATAATGTTTCTAAAAGGAAAATAAATATCATATTCCATTTTCATGTTTTTTATTGAAAATAGTTTTGATAAGAGATTGATTCTGTCAGTATTTTGAAAAGATATCTTATGATTGCAATGTAGAAATGTTATTTTTTACTTTAAGCTTTTTTTATATGTTATGATTATGTTATGGTTATTGGGAATTTATTATGTATATGGGTGGTTCCATGATAAACTGAGGGTGGGTGAGCCAGTGATATCTCTCTGATGTATTGGGTAATGAGACAGAGTTAAACGCTAAGGTTTCTCCTAAGATATTTAGAGAATACATTGTGGTGAGTATTACAAATGTAACTATAATGGCTACTCACTATATAGATGCGAAAGCTACAATTTAAGTATGATATGAATTCCATAATTTATCTTTATGATTTATGATTTCTATCAAGTTTTTCAAGATTCTTATGATTTCATGGTTTTATAAATATTCATGGACCAACATTTACTCTCCTTATTTTAGATCCCTTACTGATCTTTTTGTGCTCATCCTAAGTTTTTTAAATATTTTCATAGGGTATAAGGATGGTTAAGGGAAATTAAGAAGTAAAGAATATTTTTATCAAGAATAATAAATCATGTTTACTTTTAAATTTTTTATATTTTGGAAGAAATTGATACTGTTATAGTTGTATACACTTTGTATAAATATGAGTTGTTTTGTAATAGCTATTTCCTAATTATCTAAAACTATAATCCTGAAAAGATCCTCAATGTGAATTATTTACTTAAATAAAGATTATGAAATGTTTAAGGTTGGGGCTTTATAGTTGGTATCAAAGGTAGGTTTAGATAACTTTAGATGTTTGGGTGTTATTTAAGCATAAGTAACAAGTGGTATATAACCACAATGGTTATCATATTAGAAAAAGTCATAGTTATTTTAGCTAAATTTAATGAGTTTTAGATGAAATGAATTAATATATATTAGTGTTTATATTCCACATAAGATAGAATATGATTATTTTGTTGATATAATCCCACTAACATTTTTGGTTTTAGTAAATGGAAGAGAGGAACCAAAGTAACAATGGATGTGAAGTAAAATGTTGTGGTTCTCTGAATAAGAAGAAAATTAAATAGGAGCTGCAATAAGAACTCTAGTGGTTATTCTAAACCAACTATCAGGAGTCATTATTAACCACTTGAATCTTAGTTATTTTTATGATGGATCATATATGAGAGAAACAAATACTTATGGAAGTTTATGTAATAATGATCATAAAGGTATGTATATTCAATGACATATTTTTCATGGAAATGGAAATAAACACCTAGGAAAATGTTTTAAAGGGATATGAATATGTTATAGATGTGGCAATTAAGGTCATAAAGCAATAAAATTCCAAGAAAAAAAGTAATCTTTCAGTTGAATCCAAGAAAGGGAAGTAAGTTCTTTACAATTTATCAATTGAATGTTTCAAATTTGAGGAGTATGGTCATTATGAAAATAGGAGTCCTACAAAGAAGGTTAGGGAATGAGATTAGAAGGACCATACAAATATATGTTTATAAATACCTAATTCCATTCCAATTGAAGATGAGGAAACTGAAAATGACCTTTGAAAGGTATGGATTATTTATTATCTCATGTTTTAACATTATTGAATCTTAGGAAATGATTCATGTTTTTGTTTGTAGGAAATAAGTATTAAGGAATAAGATTGAAAATCATGGTTAGGGTGTCATGAAGAACACAAAATGATTAATAAGTATCTATATAATGGATTCAAGAGTTATGATAGCTTTTAGGTTGATGAAATGTTTAAAAGTATTAATGCTCCTTTGATAATGGGATTACTCTGGAAGAGTTTTTCTAGTAACTGTAATCCTAAAGTTTTTTATGTGAAAATGTTATTTTATGAAGAATAATATTTTCTTGTGTGTACATAATAATAAATGTAATGGATAAACTTTAGGGTTCAAATGATATTTTGTTTTTGATTTCATTAAGGGTTATTACATTTTGGGATTAAAAATGAAAGGTATGAGATTATCTTTGAGGTTAAAATATGTTACGATTATTTTTTAATTCATTATATTATTTTTTATAATGTTATAAAAATGATATAGTTTTAGAAAAAGGGAAACCTACAGGATGAGTGATAACCCATCACGTCCAGCAAGACTACAGGAATCGAACCCACAACCAAAGGTAGATAAGGGTGTATCACCTACCACTATCCTACATGAAGTCCATGGTTAGAATGACTTTTTATTTTTAGTTAAATGATTTTATGGATTAAGAATAAGTTAATTTGGGAGACATATATTTTTTGGAATAGATAACCATGGGATTGAAAATTGATTTGGTGATTGAGTGATTAATGTCATTTGGAAGATGTTCACTATTTTAGGAACCCTATATAATCATGTTAAATAGAATACTATGGGAGTTTAATTGAAGAGTAACGGTTGAATTATATTTTGGAAGAATCTATGATTTTATTGTGGATTTATAGTGATTTGGGTTATTTATGGAAATGATTAACCTATCAATAAGAATATTTGATTAGGAAATTACTTTTTGGTATGAGAAATTAAGAGTGATTTATGAAGATAAATGTTAAAAATTATCCTAAAAGTCTATGTGATCAAATCCTTCTGAATTTTGGGTTTCAATCATAGTTTGTATTATTTTGAGAAATTTAAAGGACATTTGTTTATTTAATAGTTTAGGTATAACTTGGGTATTACTATTAAATTTGGGAGATTAAAAGTATTCCTTATCCTTAAAAATGATTATTCTTATTGGGGGAATTATCTAATCTTGTACTAACCATTTTGATTTTGTTTAATTTATATATACATGGGAAATATATAGATCATATTTTGTGGTTTATGTAATTCTCTAAAAGTTGATTCTAATTCTTCAGGTGTGACCAATACATCTTAAATACCCATCAATTAGAGAAAAATATGGGTTTATGGTGGAATTAGATTAATTTATGAAACTATACCTATAAATTAAGTATATTTTTTTATTTTCTTATTCTAAGTAGTAAAATAATTTCCCAAATTTATGAAAATGATCTTAAAACAAAAATGCTTTCTGTTTAATTTTCATAAAATGAAATCAATGACCTTTTAAACAATCAAAAAATTATGATTTTGTGATTGTTAACTTTCTACTGATCAAGTTTTCTATCACTCCCCATAAAAACTTGACATTTAGTTTTTATTACATATCCATTTTTCCTATATGGAATCCTTGTATGTGTTATCTAAAGTGACCTTCGTACCTTCTTTTCTTTCTTTTAAGGTGGAAGTTTAGTTAATCCTTTTTTTGATGTGGGATTGCAATAAAGGTATTTTAAAAAGTCATAACTTAGTTACCAACCCAAAAATTTAAGTATCGAGGATAAAACTTCCAAAATAGGGGAGAATGTAACATCTTGAGTTTTTAAAAGGAAACACTATGTTCAATAGCATACATGATACACCACATTTAGATTAAATGAACAACTTAATATTATTATTTAATATGATACTTATCACATAGCCATTAGAATGATGGGAATGAAAATTATTAACTAAATTATGAAAATATGGTTTAGAAATGTTTACATAATTATTCATTGGTTACCAAATTAAATATAAAATTAAATAAATACCAATTGAAAACAAAGGACATGTTTTTTCTGAAACACTATTTAAATAAAAAATAAGTGATTTTATTAAATAATAAAATCACTCTTGTTGAATTTTATTAAATAAATATATATGTTTTATATTCAATTTAATGTTTAAAATTCATCTTATATGTTTTATATACATTATATAAGAAAAAAAAATCAATTTTATGGATGAAAGGAGTATTTTTCTAAAAATGGAGTTTTACTGCCTTTTGATAAAGAAACCTTTGTAAATATAGTTTTTTTTTATCAATTTTGTATGTTATATTTGACAAAAATAAATTTCTTATTTAGAACCACGACATCAAAATTCAATTTGTTTGAATTTTTGGTATTTTTGTGATAAAATTCATTTTTAATGAATAGTAAACAAATACTGCATTCTAATTCAAAACTGCCTTTTCGTCTAATTTAATTATGTAGTTAGATTATCATTTTAATTGGTTTTAAAGCATAATTAAATAAAGTTTATATTCTTTAATCCAATTTTTTTTTAAATTTAAAGGATGTTCATTTTAAAATTAGATATAAAATCATGTCAATCATTTGATGGTTTCTTACTTTAAAAAAAACACATTTTCTCATTTTGACTACAAGTATTAATTTTGTAAGTAATTATTACCAATTATGTATTTTGAATTTTTAAAAATTGATTTCATATTTGTAATCAAAAGGTCCAAATTATGTAAATTAGACTCTTTTATTTTTAGATTTTATTAATAGAAACCTTTTTAATTATTTTTATTACCACAATTAAAGGTAAATCAGGTAATTAAAGGTAAAAATAATATTATAATAACATAAAACTACCCTAAAACATGTACTAATTTAATTGGATGAGTGTATCCAGACCACGATAACCCTTGGGTCTATTTTAGGACCACTTGGTGCCACTTGGATGACTTTAATGCTTTTATAATATTATATTCAATGAATAATCATTTTTGTTTCAATTTTGTTTTTAAAAAGTAAAATATTTTAATATGGAGTTATACAGGGGATATCTTCGATTATAAATATTCATTGGAAATAATAAAATATTACCTTCTTCATTAAAATTTATTTATAATTTTTATAAATTATATAATTAAATTAAATTATGTTACAAAGATGATGTAGTAATTTATTAATTAATAAAAGAATAAAATAAATTATTTTATAAATATTAAAAGAAATATTATTTTACACAATTTATGTCATATAATAATTTTATGGATTATTTTGACAAATGTTTGATGAGGATTTGGTTCTAACTTATCTTCTTGTTAAGATATTTTTAAAAATCAACTAATGAATAGTGTCAAAATAGACACTATTGTTATTTTTAAAATATAAAATATTTTATTAAATGATATTAAATTTCTAAAAATCTAAGATTCATAAAAATGGTTAGTATAAGTCTAAATATGTCATAAATGGAACTTTTTTGAGTCGTTTTACATGTTATGGTAATTAAATTAACTCACAAATTATAGATAACATAATATCACACTAATATTAAAAAGGATAAAATAAGGGTTAAACAAAAAATATAAGGCTTAACCAATATTAATAACATGTCTAATTTTAATTTTATGATGAGTATTCGACCCAAAATCATTTTATATTCGAAATAAAGAATTTTGGGACCATTTGGAACTGAAATTAAATTTATATTAATTTAATATTTTAAGAGTTTTAAAGGGTGCCCTATCCCTCTCATATAAAAAATACCCACTCTTCTCTAGTAATCAAACTTACAAAGCATTTTTGTTTATATAAGATCTTCAAAAACCTCTCAATAGGATCCCTAACCACATTATTAAGGCCTAAGTTTAGGTAAACCACCCTCTTTAGAGGTGTTAAGGTTTTCTTAAAGAGTGATCAACTGAAGAAGAGGTATTGTTTTCTTTAAGTATTTCTATTTTATTTCTTCTTACACTTACTTTAAATATAATACTGTAGAGAACCAAAGCTTTAAGTACATATAAATTTCATTATTTGTGCGAAATACTTAATACATAAAAAAAACAGACGCCCAATGACTGTATTAGTTTAGTGTCTTTGGAAACATGGAACATAATCTTCTAATCATGGTGAAAGATCTTCAACATCTCCCATAAAGATCTTCCCCTTTTGTTTTGTTACCTAAAACTTTTATTTGTATCCCGAGGAAAAGAAAACATAGAAAGGGTGAACTCAAATGCTCAGTAAGGGTAAACACAGTGAACATAAAACAAACCATAAACATTTGTACGTAAAAACATGAACATAAAACACCAAAATCTTGAGCAATGAAAAAAAATCTTGGCAGTACCTAAGGCATAGATCATAAAGGAACATTAACCATAAAATAATATCATTGGAATAAAAAATTTAATTGTGGAAAACCATTAATTACATGATATTATTTCCATAGTATCCACAACATTGTCGCCAAGACCATCATAGTGGACAAAGTCCATTACTGAACCAGGTTTACTTGCCGTTCCAGCCCTGTATTACTGAACCATATTTACTTTCTGTTCCAGCCATGTCTATCTCATGAGATATAAATCTTTACCCAATGCATTGGAGGGAGATATAGGTCCCACCAATCTCATCATAAAATCATTATTATGTATGCCAAAGAATAAACATAAATCTTACATCATAACCCAAAGAATAAAATGGGTTTCATAAACATCATCCCATCATAAAATAATACATATATAAAAAAATGGATATCATTTCATCATAAACAAAATCAAACCATGTAATTAATAGGGACATTATACTTGAGACATGACCATATTAAAGAATGTCATCTTAGATAGAAAATAGTCTTGACAAAACACTTGAAATGAATTCTTAAGGAAAATAACCTTTCTTCTTCAAGATCATTTTTTTTCTCAAAATGCCATGAAATTTTAAAAGAAATGGATTTTGTTTAAAATAATAATGAAATATTTTACAAGAATATTCATGAAAATAAGAAGTTATGAAACTGTAAAAATCCATTCACACTGTATAAGTTAAAAAACATTCTCCTCGTACTTTTTCCAGAAAAGTCATAAAGTACCTTGTATGGTAAACAAAAGAAATATTCATTCCATACCTTGTGGAAAAAGTAAAAAATGGTAAAAATGAATTTAAAAACACATGGAATAATAGTAAACATTTTATGAATTTTTTTGAGAACATATGGACATGGATTATAAACATATCCCCAGTAAATACTTATGAATAAACAATCTCATATAAGAACGAGATTGGAATAATTATCCCTTACCATTTATAATCGGTGGAATCATACGTTTCATAAAATAAAGAAAATTACATGAATATTTAAATATCATATCCTTAATAATAATAATCTTAAACATTCGTGGGAAGCAGAAACACCATACAAAATAAATATGTGGTGATTAAAGCATATGTCTCACAGAAATAAAAGTGAGACGAAATAATCCCTTACCTTATGTCCAATTTCTTCTGTATGTGTCCAAGACTCTTGTATAGTGGGTTTAAACATATTATTAACTTGTAACAGAACCATAATAATATTTATGATATCATATATGATTCAATTACGACTTTATATTACCCGTTCATTTGTCAATTCCATGTTAAGACAATGTTTTGGGTAACAATCGTTTCATTTATCGTACGTGTTTGGACTTGTTGTTCTTGATATTATTATTACTTATATCATGATTTAATTACTTCCAGAATGTAAAATATGATTTATATATCATATATAATCAGTATATATATATATATAAAATAGATTGATAAATGAAATAAAACACACCGTTCATGGAGACGGTAGACCGTATGTACGCATGAATGCTGTTTTCCATTCCTTATTGACTTAAATGGAAGTAAGTAGATGATATATATATATATAAATATATAAATCTAGTAGAATTATTATGTCATATATGTCATTATTATTCATTATATATACTTTATAATCATTCTTGAATGGTTAACATGGAGAATGAATCTCATCGCGTCGTGGAGACGGTAATCCATACGTACGCACGAGCGATGATATCATTACCATAATTATTGAATGGAATTGGAGTGGATGATATGATATATTAGAATTAGTATCATGTTATAATAATCATATATAGTTATTCTTTACACCATTATACCCATCCAAGTAAGGTGGTGGTGGAAAACATATTACACCACGGTGTGGAGAGGGTATTCCATACGTACGCACGTGTGGTGATTTTGTTTTCCATAGGATGGATAGAAGGTGAAATAAGGGTGTTTCATAGTTATAATATCATATCAGTATATTATTTATACTTATTTTATTACTTTATGATGAAACAACTAAATAACAGGAAGTTGAAGAATAAAGAAACTTGAAAGAATCGGTAGAAGAGACCTCTTCCTCGACGTCCCTCTTTTAAACTTCCTCTTAGGGCACTAGAGTTGGTCTTTTGAGAAGGTAAGAACCTCTATGATATAACTATATATGTTGAGAAGAGTAATTGGCAGGGGTTTTCCAAGATTCAAGGCTCAAAATGTTGTGAAGAGGAGAGGTAGGAGGTTCCCTTTTATAAGGGAGGAGAGGGGCACCTTTGGAAATCTCAAAAATATTAATTTAATATAAATTCAAACCCCACTTAAAAAAATTAAAAAATGACTTAAATCCAAATATTAGATGATATAGGGTTGTAATATCATCAAACAATAAAATTTAGACATGTTGGAAATTTATTTTAAACCTTATCAACATGATTTATCCTTATTTAATCTATTTAATTTTATTTGTGGTAATAATATTCTAAATTTTAAATTGTTATAAATAATTACTTATGTGTTATGAATTATCCATAATTGGGTAATTTATGACGTTTTAGACCATATAAATATCAATTTATAATTTTTAAATATTTTTTTTATTTTTAAAATTTTAATAATATATTTTTTTTATAAAATAACAATAGTGTTAATTTTGACACTATTCATTTATTTGAATTTAAATAAAATAAAAAAAGAGGATATATTAAAAAAAAGATTTAATAGATTCCTAACATTTCATATTCATCTATAAATTTTTTTGAGAACATTAATTAGTTCATATAATATTTATTTTAATATTTATAAAACCATTTATTTGATATTCCTCTTAATAAAACAATTACTACATCATTTTTTATAATAATTTAATATACATATAAGTTGCATAAAAATTAAAAATAAAATACTATGATGATTATAAATCTATTATCTTTCAAAATAATAATTTTACTCTAATTTATCATCTTAAAATCACAACATGTAAATTGTTATATTTATTAAATTATGAAGGTGACAAGTTTGACATCATTTAAAATAAAATAATATAAGTGTCATAATATCTTTTATAAAGATAAAAATGGTCAAAAATTAGACCATTGTATGATTATGGTTTAGATATATACTACCAATAAGTTTTGGTCCGATTTCTGGGCCTTTTAATGGGTATTATTATTTTAATAAAAACTATATTACTGATTTTTCACTAAATAAATAATTTCTGCATCATTAATGTATAAGCTATTAAGGTAATTAAATATCTCTTAAAAATTACAAAAAAATTACCATAACAAATAAAAAACTTTTATATTTAAAATAAGTATTTATAATCGAATTTATATTCTGTATAACTTTATCTTAAAAATACTTTAATTATTAAAGTTTGAGTGAGACATATTTCACTTTCTTTAAAATAAAATAAATTAAAGGTCTTAATCACATCCAAATGGGTTCAAATGGATTCAATTTCGACCCAAATCTGCCTTAGGACAAAATATAATCATCCAATTATATTAACACAAGTATTAGGGTAATTTTATAATATTATATTTACCCTTAATTACCCGATTTACCTTTAACCATGGTAAATAAAATTTACCATAGTTAGTATTCATAGTGCCCAAAAATAAAAAGTAGCCAATTAACATAATTTGGACATACTGATTCCAAATATGGAATCCATTTTTCTAAATTCAAATCACAGAATTTGTATAAATTAATTTAAAATTAATCCTATTGTTAAGAAAACGAGTTTTAAAAGTTAAAACTTTCCACAAGATTGAAATGATTTTATCTATGAATTCAATGTAAAATCAATGATAATGACATAAATTATATTAAATGGTAAAAATATATTCTATTTATACTTTAAAACCATTTAATATTATAATTTAACCATGTGAATTATTACAATAAAAAAATTTGTTTTTAATTAAAATATAGCGTGTTTTTACTATTCATTAAAATATGAAAGTTATCAGAATAATATGAAAAAATTATTCCAAGTATATTTTTATATCATGATTCCAAATAAGAATTTTATTTTTTCAAATTTAACTTATAAACATTTAAAAAACTAGATTTAAAGTGTGTGCTTCATCAAAAGGTAGCAAAACTACATTTTTTGAAAAATACTTATTTTACCTGAAAAATTTATTTTTTTCTCATACCGTGTTCTATAAAATGTGTAAGATGAATAATAATTTTATAAAATTAAAAATTTAGTTAATTCTATTCATAACAGCTAGTTCATAATAATATTATAACAATATATCGTTGTTTAGTGAAAGCCGGTATTGCGTACTACACACGGTATCGAGGAAGGCCGCGATTGTGTATAATGAAAGTGAAGTCAGGGCTGTGTGTAGTGAAATCTCCATTTGGTGTGTCATGTAACATAATCAAAACTTATTTCATTTATACATTAAACAAAATCTATACTTAATTTTGCGTAAAATAATTTTTACAAAAAGAACTTGAAATTGTGTGTAACACGAGCCAAGAATAGTGTTGCGTTTACTAAAGCTAATACAGTGTTGCGTATAGTACAAGCTAATCTTGGTGTAGTGTACAATAGAAGACGTCAAAGAAATTAAAAATAATATATCTCATAAAATCTCGGGGCGTTACATTCTACACCCCTTAAAATGAATTTCACCCTCAAAATTCGCCGGGGGTTATAAATCATTTACTACTTGAAAGTTTCTTTCATAGAAACCCACATCGTAAAAAGGAATGCTAAAACTTAATTTTAAAAAGTGAGGTAAGAAACGTAACAGTTACCCAAATTAACTCATCACTGGGTATCCACATTTGAGAACATAGGTGAAAATATGGATATGGAATAGAAATATAACCATCAACTTATGATGAAGAGTGGTAGAGGACATGGCTATGAAAAATACAACAATCACAAAGCCATAAATGTGTGATGATCTAAGGTTCCATATGATTCATCAGATATGAGGGCACTAGGGAAAATTTTTTGGTTTTCAAGATAAATTCCCAAAAGTTGAATAATTTTTGAATTAAAAGAAATACTTACTTGATTTTGGTACAATCTTACCGTTTCTCATGCCTTGAACAATTTCCACTTCATCTATTAAAGAAATGAAGTTGAATTTATCTTTTGTGAAGTGTTAGCAGATCATGCGATAGAATGATAGGTCATTCCATCTGTCTCAAACATAAGGTTATACAAATTTATATACATAAGTCCATCTATGGTGATATTAATCGTATATGGTTCAGAAAATGGAATTATACTTCATCTATCATCCGGATTAATAAAATAAAACTAGTTTTTACTAACCAGGGACTTTCTGTAGGCCAGTGGTAGGCGATAAAGTCCTGTCGTACTTCGGTTGTGGGTTCAATTCCCGCAACCTTATTCGATGTGACGGGTTGTCACCCTTCCTGCAGGTTGTCCTTTTTCTAAAACTACACTATTATAAAATTCCAGAAATAATATAAAAAAAAAGTTTTAGCCTTAAACAATACAATCTGATGTCCAACATAATCCATTCCAATCTTTTGGCTTATCTAAAATACATCTATCCAATCTCATAGTATAAATAAAACGATTACTTTAAAGGTCTCATAACAAGCACGTGAATACCATCATTTATCCCCCATATATCATAAGATATATCTTGTTGATCACATTACAAACATGTGAATACCTTAATCATGTATTCTCTTGAAACATGAATTACTATAGAACCTTAGTGAAAACATAAATGCTGTCAAAAGTTAACTCTTTCCACATACCAAAATCCCAAAATTTCTATATACTCAAACCATAATATCACTTTTTCCTTATATCAGTCATGAGCTCATGAATACTATCATACATATTATTTTCTTCTTATCCCTTCATTATGTGCATTTCATCTTCTTTCTAAAAATATTTCAATCACTTTTCATGGTTATCGGTACCATAAAATTATTGAAAACCACAATAGACCAATACATAAATATTCTAATATTCCACAATACTATATACAACATTATTTTGGAATCCCATTACATAAACACTTAATCATTCCACCACATAGTTTTCATATTCAACATTGCCAATAGTGATCGCATGTGACTTCCCTTTGTCCTTTTCCTTAAGAGGTTGTTGATGTCGATCATCATTAACCCTTGGATTAGGGCATTGATTAACATAATGAATCATTTCCTTGCACTTGTAGCATTGAAGTGTTGGTGGTACATTCTCTGTAGTCTTTTCTCTATTTACATCATTAGCTACCATCTTTCCATTACTTCAACACTCAGCTACTTGATGACCTTATTTTCCACACTTAAAACATTTTCTAGTCCCTTTAAGACAATATCCACCATGTTTTTTCCACACTTTGAGCATAAAGAAACATTCGTATTCTTTTCGCCACTTTTTAAAGATTTTTCCTTGAAATCCATCTTTAATTTCTTGTTAAAACCATGAGATGGATATGTACCACCAACTTCCAGTTCTACCTTGATAGAACAACACATAATTTCTTCATAGCTACAGAAGTCTCTTATAGATAATTCCCGTCTAAGACTTGGTATTAATCCACTGAAGAATTGATCAACTTTACTTTCAGGTTGGATGATAAATCCAGATGCATAACTTGAAAGCCTTGTAAAATTTGCCTCGTATATACCAACAGATTCATCATCCTTTTGATTAAGCTCAAGGAACTCCTTTTCCATCTTTGTTCAAAAAATATGAGGGAATTACTTATTGGAAAACAAGTTCTTGAACTCGTCCCATTCCATGGATTCAATTTCACCTTGGGGCCTTGTATTCTTAATTAGAGTCCACCACTGGTCTGCTTCACCTTCTAAACGGTAAACAGCCAGAATGACTTTTTCATGTTCCGAACATCGAAGTACGGAAAATATCTTTTCAATGGTACTAATTCATTGTTCAGCAACAAGTGGATCAAAAGACCCACTGAAAGAATATGGAATTTTCCTCATGAAGGAATCAATAGAATATTATTCCATTCTCTTCTTATTCGGAAGTCCAGAATGATTCATAGCTGGTGTAAGTATAACAATAGGATTTTTCACTCCATCTCCCATAACATTGGTTTGTTCAGGAGGAGAATCAATGCATTTCCCATTACATTGATCAACACGGTTCCTTCGGGTTCTAACTATCGTCTAAAACCCAAAAAGAATAGTGTAAGATTCAAAAATCATGCTTGGAAAACAACATAATAAAGTGGGATTACTTTTAATATCTAACATCTTAGGTTTAATTCTATGATCATTACCGTAATCCTAGGACTATAACCTATACTTATACTTAACCTTAGGGAAATCCCTAGACATACCTTAGAAATATCTCTAGGGATCTCACTAAAGTTTTTGCATCCTAGTTTCCAAAGGTTGACTAAACCTTCGCTCTGATACTAACTGTAGCAGTCTAGAATTGTTTCTAGTGGACTAGAATTGATACCTATCAGAGCACTCCATGGGCGGCTACACCCCCTGGGTAGGACACACCACCATCCCCAGTGGCAGCCATTTCTTCATGAAGCCCTTGGGCGGAGAGCCATGCTTCTTCCAACACTCACACATGAGAGTTCCCAAGGATCGAATCCATTTCTACCTACTTTGCTCTGATACCAACTATAGAGACCCAAAGCTTGACGTACATGGAAATTTCATTACTTGTGAAAAATACTTAATACATAACAAAAACAGACGCCCAATGACTGTATTAGTTTAGTGTCTTTGGAAACTTGAAACATAATCTTCTAATCACGGTGAAAGATCTTCAACATATCCTATAAAGATATTCCCCTTTTGTTTTCTTAGCTAAAACCTTTCTTTATATCCTGAGGAAAATAAAAAATAGAAAGGGTGTCCTCAAATGGTCAGTAAGGGTAAACATAGTAAACATAAAACAAACCATAAACATTTGTACGTAAAAACATGAATATAAAACACCAAAATCATGAGCAATGAAAAAAAATCTTGGCAGTATGTAAGGCGTAGATCATAAAGGAATATTAACCATAAAAAAATAGAATTGGAATAAAAAATGTAATTTTTGAAAAACATTAATCACATGATATGATTTCCATATTATCCAAGGCATTGTTTCCAAGACCATCATAGTGGACAAAGTCCATTACTGAACCCGGTTTACTTGCTGTTCCAACCCTGTATTATTGAACCAGATTTACTTTCCATTCCATCCATGTCTATATCATGAGATATAAATCTTTACCAAATTAATTTGAGGTAGATATAGGTCCCACCCATCTCATAATTAAATCATTATTATGTGTACCACAAAATAAACATAAATCTTACATCATAACCCAAAGAATAAAATGAGTTTCATAAACATCATCCCATCATAACATAATCCATATATAAAAAATGGATATCATTTCATCATAAAAAAATAAAACCATGTAAATAATAGGAACATTATACTTGAGAAATGACCATATTAAATAATTTCATCTTAGATGGAAAATATTCTTGATAAAACACTTGAAATGAATTCTTGAGGAAAATATCCTTTCTTCTTAAAAATCATTTTCTTTTCTCAAAATGCCATGAAATTTTAAAAGAAATGGATTTTGTTTAAAATAATCATGGAATATTGTATAGTAATATTCCTGAAAATAAGGAGTTATGAAACCATAAAAATCCATTCATGTCGTATAAGTAGAAAAACATTCTCCTTGTACTTTTTCTAGAAAAGTCATAAAGTACCTCATATGGTAAACAAAAGAAAGATTCCTTCTATACCTTGTGGTAAAAGTAAAAAAGGGTAAAAATGAATTTAAATATATATGGAATAATAGTAAACATTTTAGGAAAACATTTTGAGAACATATGGACATGGATTACAAACATATCCCCAGTAAATACTTACGAATAAACAATCTCAGATAAGAACGAGATTGGAATAATTATCCCTTACCATTTATAATCAGTGGAATCATATGTGTCATAAAATAAGGAAAATTACATGCATATGTAAATATAATATCCTTCATAATAAAAATAATAAACATTCATGGGAATCACAAACACCATATAAAATAAATAGGTGGTGATTAAGGCATATGTCTCACAGAAATAAAAGTGAGACAAAATAATCCCTTACCTTATGTGCAATTTATTATGTATGTGTCTGAGACTCTTATATAGTGAGTTTAAATATATTATTAACTTGTAAAAAAACCATAATAATATTTATGATATCATATATTATTCACTTGCGACTTTATATTACTCGTTCATTTGTCAATTCCATGTTAAGGCAACATTTTTGGTAATAATCGTTTCATTTATCGTACATGTTTGGACTTATTGTTCTTGATATTATTATTACTTATATAATGATTTACTTACTTCCATAAAATAAAACATGATTTATATATCATATATAATCAGAATATATATATATATATATATATATAATAGATAGATAAATGAAATGAAACACATCGTTCATGGAGATGGTAGGCCGTACGTACGCGTGAACGCTGTTTTCCTTTCCTTATTGACTTGAATGGAAGTAAGTAGATGATATATATATATATATATATATATATATATATATATAAATAAATAAATAAATAAATTAGAATTATTATGTCATATATATCATTATTTTTCATTATATATACTTTATAATCATTCTTGAATGGTTAACATGGAGAATGAATCTCATCACGTCGTGGAGACGGTAATCCGTATGTACGCACGAGTGATGATATCGTTACCATAATTATTGAATGGAATTGTAGTGGATGATATGATATCTCAGAATTAGTATCATGTTATAGTAATTATATATACTTATTATTTACACCATTATACCCATCCAAGTAAGGTGGTGGTGGAAAAGAGATTACACCACGGTGTGGAGATGGTATTCCGTACGTTCGCATGCGCGGTGAATTCATTTTCCATAGGATGGATAAAAGGTGAAATAGGGGTGTTTAATATTTATAATAACATATAAGTATATTATTGATACTGATGTTATTACTTTATTATGAAACTACTAAATAATAGTAAGTTTAAGAATAAAGAAACTTGAAATAATTGGTAGAAGAGATTACCTCTTCCTTGACATGCCTCTTTTAAACTTCCTCTTAGGGCACTACAGTTGGTCTTTTGAGAATATAAGAACCTATATGATATAACTAGAGATGTTTAGAAGAGTAATTGGAAGGTGTTGTCCGAGCTTTGAGGCTCAAAATGTTGTGAAGAGGAGAGGGAGGAGGTTCCCTTTTATAAGGGAAGAGATGTGCACCTTTGGAAACCTCAAAAATATTAATTTAATATCAATTAAAAACCCTCTTAGAAAACTTAGAAAATGACTCAAATCCAAATATTATATTATATAGGGTTGTAATATCATCAACCAATAAAATTTAGACATGGTTTAAATTTATTTTAAACCTTATCAACATGATTTATCCTTATTTAATCCATTTAATTTTATTTGTAGTAATAATATTCTAAATTTTAAATTGTTATAAATAATTACTTATGTGTTGTGAATTATCCATAATTGGGTAACTTATGACATTTTAGACCATATAAATTTAAATTTATAATTTTTAAATATTATTGTGATTTTTAAACAATTTAATAATATGTTATTTTTATAAAATAACAATAGTGTTAATTTTGACACTATTCATTTATTTGAATTTAAATAAAATCAAAACCAAGGATATATTCAAAAAAAAATGTTTAATATATTACTAACATTTCATATTAATCTATAAATTTTTTGGATAACATTAATTAGTTCATATAAAATTTATTTTAATACTTATAAAACCATTTATTTTATATTTCTCTTAATAAAAACATTACTACATCCATTTTGTATAATCATTTAATATACTTATTAGTTGCATAAAAATTAAAAATAAAATAATAAGATGATTATAAATCTAATATATTTCAAAATAATACTTTTACTCGAATTTATCATCTTAAAATCACAACATGTAAATTGTTATATTTATTAAATTATGAAGGTGACAACTTTGACATCATTTAAAATAAAATAATATAAGTGTCATAATCACTTTTATAAAGCTTAAAATGGTAATAAATTAGACAATTGGATGTTTATGGTTTATATATATACTAAAATTAAGTTTTCTTCAGGTTTTTGGGCCTTTTAATGGGTATTAGTATTTTAATAAAAACTATATTACTGATTTTTCACTAAATAAATAATTTCTGCATCATTAATGTATAAGATATTGAAGTAATTAAATATCTATTAAAAATTAAAAATAAATTTCCATAACAAAGAAAAACATTTTATATTTCAAATTAGTATTTATAATCTAATTTATACTCTATATAACCATATATTAAAAATACTTTAATTATTAAATTTTGAGTGAGACATATTTCACTTTCTTTAAAATAAAATAAATTAAAGGTCTTAATCACATCCAAGTGGGTTAAAATGGATTAAATTTTGACAAAAATATGCCTTAAGACGAAATATAATCATCCAATTATATTAAGACAAGTGTTAGGGTAATTTTATAATATTATATTGACCCTTAATTACCCGATTTACCTTTAACTATGGTAAATAAAATTTACCGTAGTTAGTATTCATACTTCCCAAAAATAAAAAGAATCCTATTAACATAATTTTGACCTACTGATTACAAATATGGAATCCATTTTTCAAAATTCAAATCACATAAGTTGCAGAAATTAATTTAAAATTAATCCTATTGTTAAGAAAATGAGTTTTAAAAGTTAAAACATTGCAAAAGATTGAAATGATTTTACCTATGAATTCAATGTAAAATAAATTCTAATGAAATAAATTATATTAAATGGTAAAAATATATTCTATTTATATTTTAAAACCATTCAATATTATAATTTAACCATATAAATTATTATGATGAAAAAGATGTTTTTAATTAAAATATAGCGTATTTTTACTATTCATTAAAATATGAAAGTTATTAGAATAATATGAAAAATTTATCCCAAGTAAATTTTTATATAAAAATTCCAAATAAGAATTTTATTTTTTAAAATTAAACTTATAAAAATGTCAAAAACTAGATTTAAAGTGGGTGGGCCATTAAAAGGCGGCAAAACTGCATTTTTTGAAAAATACTTATTTTACCCAAAAAATTTATTTTGTTCTCATATCTTGTTCTAAAAAATGTGTAAGATGAATAATAATGTTATAAAATTAAAAATGTAGTTAATAATATTCATAACGGCCAGTTCATAATAATATTATAACAATATATCGTTGTTTAGTGAAACTCGGTATTGCATACTACACACGCTATGGAGGAAGGTGACGATTGCGTGTAATGAAATACAAGTTAGGGCCGCGTGTTGTGCAAGCTCCCTTTGGTTTTGCGTATAACATAATCAAAACTTATTTCATTTATACATTAAACAAAATCTATAATTAATGTTGCGTAGAATAATTTCTACAAAATGAACTTGAAATTGTGTGTAACATGAGCCAAGAATAGTGTTGTGTATACTGCAAGATGATACGGTGTTGCGTATAGTACAAGATAATCTTGGTGTAGTGTACAATAGAATACATAAAAGAAATTAAAAAAAAAAATCTCATAAAATCTCGGGTTGTTACAAATACAACCATGGTGAAATAATAACTCCAGTATCCTCAATATAATGATATGTTATTATGTTAATATCATCACTTGAATTCATCTCCAATTTCATCAAATGGGAAAAGAACTTTTTGTTCGTGTGTATGGTAGACTACCACCTCACGAACCAATATGGTTTGTTTTTCATTACCATATATCAAGATTGGTTATAATGATGGAATAAATGTTTATATATTATATACATGACATATTCATAATTTTAAAATAATAATATTTCAATTATGTTTTTACCTTCCACGTAAATATACACGACAACGTTGTTTGTGCGTACATGTGAACTATCACCTCCACGAAGCGATGTGAATCATTTTTATTAACCACTTCAATTGTAATATATATATAAGTATATTTAAATGATTATTATTATGTTAATAATATTATAATAATTATGTAAAGGTAAAATAATAATTAACTTATTTTTATAACGATCAATGAAAAATGGAAACGTTACTCATACATGTACGACCTACCGTCTCCATGATTATAACATTGTTTATTTTTTTCCCATAAATGAATGGTTTGATTTAAAAAGTATAATTGATGTATAAGATAGATTATTATGTCATGAATGTTATTCTGGTGATGATGGAATTATGACCACTTGAACTATTGATATCAATCCAAGTTCATTTTCGACTCAAGTATCGAATATCAATGAAACATCCGATATGAACTTAAATAATTATGTAATATTTATAACATGGTAATAAATGATATAAAAAGAATAATAAACTTTAAAAAGGTTCTAAATAAATTATAAATTAAACCAAGTTTATTATTCAGGAATATAACGATTGTACGTGACAAGTCAGACTCAAGGTAAAATATTTCATCTCAATATCCTTTCATTGAAGAATTTCTTGTTAATACACACCTTTATTATTTTATAAAGTGTATATACAACCACTATGACATTTCATATCAATATTTTGTCTATAATAATTTTTTTTCATTGATTTAGTAAATGTATTAATTCATGGATATTAATATTTAAATGTTGAAAGTGGTATAAGACACCTTAAACATTACAGATTTAATCATCTAATATTTTTATTCATGATATTAATTTACATATTTATTTATATAGATATAAAAGGATTATATAGGACATTTTATGTCTATTTTGAATTTAATTCAAAGTTTTAAAAAGGAATATTTTTATACAAAGCGTTTTACTTTCTTTACAAATGAAAAAATAAAATTTTTTAATGTATGCAGCGTCAACGACCTTTCTGCCGCCATGACCATTATTTGATATTTGTATTCCTCTATATGATCATGATTTTAAATTTATTAACCCTTGTTATTGATCAAAATTTATTTAATTAATGACATAATACATAAGGCGTTACACTTAGAAACACATGCCTAGCATTTTGAAAACCATGATTTTACCTTTTCTAAAAAAACTGTTTCTATGAGTTATACGCGTATCACATTAGAATTGTTTTTTTTAAATTTTATAAATTGTATAAATTTAAATGGATTTAATATTTTTAATTATAATGTAAAAATTAGGTAATAAGGTCTTTTTTATTTTTAGAAACAAAAAAGTTATCGTGCTAAAAAAATATTTACTGCACTATAGGTGAAATAATGTTACTGGTTAAAGTTAAATAGTAAAAGAATAAAATACCTAAAAATGAAAAAATTAAATGGGTTTTTGAGGTTTGAAAAATCCTTGAAAAAATTTGAAACATTATTTATAGAAAAAATTCATTGAAATCAATGCCAACCAAAAGTGGTTATCTTTAAATACAAAATAATTAATATTTAATCACTTAAAACTAGCCCTCCTAAAATATAAATACACCACATTAGCTCCTCAAATTACACAAAAAATACTTTGAGAATTATTTGTATATATATTACCCTTTCAATAGTCTCTCAAAGGTGGTTCCAGGGTTCTAAGGATTCCCTCTTTATCTTTAAGAAGCATCCTTCCAAGGTAATTGTCCTCAATCCTCATCTTTTCCTTTTCTAGTTCATTAATTTTGTTGTATTTTAATTTTTTATTCCATTTTCATATACAATCATTAATTTTATTACATGGTATTATATTACATTTAATATTATTTAAATGAAAGTTTATTTATTCCCTCTTATTACAACCATTTACAAGTTGTTATATTAATCGTACTATTCAATAGCGATAAATCATCCTAAAATTTTGGTAATGTATAGAGTAAGTGGTTTCCAAGAAAATACATTCCTATATGAACACTAAAAGTGGATGTGGATATATAAAATATGTACCTAAGGGTAATAACCCTGAAAACACCATATAAATCGAGTCTTTATCAGGAACTAGTGCACTACAATGGGCCTTGCTGCACAGCTGGTTTGATACTTCTAGGGGATATGATTTGGTTAATTTACATGCTATTTACAAATAAATTTTGAAGGATTTATTAATCATTTATTTATTCTCATAACTTCTAAAATAAATGTATTAGAACTACATATAATTTTTTATTAGGGAGAAATAAATTTTCACCATATAATTCTTTCATTTATATTGGAAAATATTGTAAGGTATGCCTCATTGAGAAATTGTACTAAGTATTTATGTTGTTCATTACTTGAATATTATGCCATGTAATCTTTTGTAATGAGATGGAATGAATTAGACATGTAATGATGGGTGTGATTGAAATTATATATCCCCTCAGTGTACTAGTATGTATCATGAGAAAATTACGATAGGGTAATGAGAGTATCCTTACCCTTTATATAAGATGCATTTTCATAAGGAATTAATAGTATTTTAAGGAATCTTACATTATGAATTCCCATCACACTATGATCAATTATTATTATCCTAGTATTTATTCATTATTATGTTGTCAATTTATTTAATTATGCTCTCAGTTTCATTTGACATGGTATGACTCAATTTATTTATTTATTCCATACTACCTATTTTTATAATTTCTTATATTTTATGAAAACCCCTTACTAATCACTTTAGATAATTCTTTATATTGTTTAAAAGTTTTTCCTAATTAACTAAGAAGAGTACTATATCTGAAAAATGGGTTTAAATGAGAATAATAATGTTTTCATATAATGTTTTTTTAGTTTCAATGTAATGTAAAACTCATTTATTTATTTGGATTTATAAGTATATTAAACCTTTGAGTCCTCTATATTGTTATCTATGTACCATTATTATAAAATATCCCTCAGATCTAGGGTGTTGGATTCAGGGTCATTATAGTTGGTATAAAAGTATAGCTTAATAGGAACCTTAGGAACTAGACATAGAAGAACATATTTCTAAAAACATGAATCCTATGTGAAACCCTTAGGATATTCTAGAAATATTTCTACAAATGAAAATCATAGTATTGTTTATGCACTAATTGAGTTTATACCATTATCTAGAAATGGAACCTAATAGAAGGAACAACCATGTCAACACTCTAAATCAATGTAGGGATTTACCTCAATAGAAAGTCAATGATATTTTTATTTGATTAGAGTATATCATGAATATATTAAGTTATCTAACCTAGGTTATAACTAATAATATTGATTGCATGGAACAACCTGTTAATCTACAACATGGTGCATCAATGTTGGACTACATTATATGACAAAAACCTCCATACTTCAGTAGAAAAAAATCCATTAATGGATGAAAAAGTAATAAAGAACATATATAAATTATTTCTTGACTTGGGATGTGATGAGAAAGATAATTTTTCATGAAGGTATATCATTTTATGGGATATTATGACCATTGATGGTCATTGATTTGAAACAACAAGAATGAAGAAGAAATAAATGACATGGACTGTAATTATTTTAAAGAAATATTGATTGGAAAGTACTTCCCATGTGTGAAACATGAAAACATGTAAAGGTAATTCTTAAACTGAAGGAAAAATGATTAGGAAGTTATGGTTGAGTATAAATCGAACTTTACAAGGTTAACATGACATGATTTTGATTATATACATAACTTGCATAGAAATAATGATCGATTATTTGATGGTTTAAAACCAAACCTTTGACAAGCACTAGTCACTCAAAAATTTTCCACATATGGGGAGCTTTTAAATAGTACTATAAAGACTAAAAAGAAATTATCTAAGTATACTATTTTCAAATGGAATTAGTATAAGAAGAGGGTGGCTGAGAACCATGGTAAAAGTAATTCAGAATATGATAAGAAAGGAAGGATAAAATTTCCAACATATAATAACTATGATAAGAAGAACAATATAAATTTATTAAAGGGATTAGGGGTCTACTAAAAGTGTGGATATAAAGGACACCAATTTTATGAATTCAATAGTAAGTGGGAAAACAACAATATACAATGATTTAATTTCAAGGTGATGTTAAAATTTTCAAATAAATTCCTTAAGAATCAAGGTAATCTACCAAAAAAAAGGCCCAGGGGGAAAGATTGTTATTATATGATTATTAATACAGAATTTTAATTTCCTAATGATGTGGTAGAAGAAACTTTAAGTAGAAAGGATCATGGGGTCCTATCCATTATTAGGATATACAAGGATCCTATTTTTAAGAAGTTGGTAAAGTTATATATTGAAATTATTAAGGAAGGTGAAACATAATTACTTTTCCATATAATTACCCGACCATATTTAATGAAGAATATAAAGAAGTCTTAGCAAGATAACTAGAGTATTTATAAGAAAATAAAAGCCATAAAGGATTAGAAATTAGTGGGGTTCACCTGTAAAGATGGTGCATTAGAATTTAGAATAATATTATGTGTACCATATGTACCTGATCTAAATATTAAATTATAGTATGATGATCATAGATCAAAATTCTCTATACGCCAATGCAGTACCAATATGTATAAGGATCTAAAAGATAAATTCTTTTGGGATAACATGAAGTGAAAAATTTATTACCATGTTTGTAGATTATTTCTATATAAATAGATTAAGGCAAAGAGGAAACATCCAAAGGGTTTCATGAAACCTCTCCCTATACCTATATTAAAGTGGGAAAATATCATAGTGGACATTTTTACTGGGATTTATAAAACATAAAAGATAAATGATGATATGTGGGTCTTCATTTATTGCCTTTATAAATAGGCACATTTTCTATAAACAAGGGATGATCTACCCCTCAAACAGATTACTCATATTTATATCAAAAAATTTGTGAGACATCATGGTGCACCTTTATTAATCATTTCCGATCACGATCCTCACTTAAAATATAAATTTTGTAAGAGTATTAAAAATTTATTAAACACTAAGGTACATTTGAGAACCAATATCATTCTCAAAATTATGGGAAGTCTGAAAGGGCTATCCAAAATTTAGAGGATATACTGAGGTCATGTTCACTTAACTTCTAAGTAATGTGGGACCAATACTTATGTTTGGTTGAATTTTCATATAATAATATCTCCCAATCAAACATATAGAAGGGACCATATAAGGCATTATATGGGAAAAAATGTCATACTCTAAATTTATAGGATGATTATAGAGAGAGTAAGCTAGTTGATATAGAAATTTTTGAGGAGATAATTGATAAAGTGAGAAAAATTCAGAATCATATCAAAACAGCTCATAGTAGATAGAAACGCTATTCTGATAACCAAAGGAAGGAATTGAAATTCCATGTAGGTGATCACATCTTATTTAATGTTTCACCATTGAAAAGGGTTATAATATTAAGGAAGAATGGGAAGTTGAGTCTAAGGTAAATCAAGGAATTTTATATCCTAATGATAATTAGAGTAGTATATTATCATTTAGACTTGCCACCCAACCTCTATAATGATAATGGAGTCTTCCATGTCTTGATGCTAATGAAATACATGAAAGAACCAAATAATGCACTCAACATATATGAGATAGATCTCAAACTTTATTTATCATATAATGAGGATCCTCTCAATATTCTTGAAATTAGATAGAAATTATTGAGGAACAATACAAACCACCTTGTGAAAGTATTGTGAACAAATCACATGTTAAAAGGGAAAAAATGGTACCTAAAGAAGTAATGATACAAAATTACACTATTTTTTCCCACCATAAGGTAAAAAAATAAATTTAAATGAAAAAATTTCTCCAAGGGGGGAAGAATTTAACTCCCCAATTTTTTTATTCTATAAAATAGAACTCTTATTTTAGAATGAATGTTTTATTTTGAGAACATAGAAATACTTTTACATTTTCTATTATATTTACACATAATGAATTGATATGGAATAATATAATTTGTAAAAATAATGGAATATAAACATAAAATAATAATACATCACTTAAAATTAAATCTATAGTGCTGAAATCCCACAAAAAGATCTTACATGCCATGAAGATCATAAAAAGAAAAATAAGTATTTGGAAAATAATAGAAATTAGCTAAGGATTTGTATTAACCATTATAGGAAAAGTAGTGTCCGATAAAGTGAGAAAAAATGGTGTATTTATAGGGAAATATGACCCTTAGGAATGGTAAATGTTGTTTGATATGGATGATGGGAATTATGACTATTAATCAACAGGAAAATTGGTCCCTATTATTGTTTTTGGAGTAATAAAGTGACTGTTGGGATTATTTTATAAATTTATTTTTAGAAACTATATAAATATTTAACTAAAATTATGTTTTATTATAAATTAGGATGTTTGAAATAAATTTTATTTTCATGAAATTATCTTATAAAATAATTTTATATGGTAATATAAATTAGCGAAGTCCTAATTAATTTTTATAATGGTCAAAAAGTTCATATGTCATAAAAATAATTAATATTAAATAAATAAGTAGTTTCATTTAAAATATATTATTATCTAAATTAGAGTAATATTTTTATTAAATAAATTTAATTTTTGGTTCCATCCCATTGTAATTATATTAGGTTAAATTTATTGTAAATTTCTAAAAAAATTATTTTTGGGGTGAACTGTGAAAACACTGTTTTTATGAAATATAATTAATAGTATAAAATAATAACTATATGATCATTATTTTATATTTATTAACCCTTATTATTGATAAAAATTTATTTATGGAATGAAATAATACATAAGGTTTTTCACTTAGAAACACATGCCTAATATTTTGAAAACTATGATTTTACCTTTTCTAAAAAAGTTGTTTTTATACGCTATATGAGCATGACATTAGAATTGATTTTTACCAATTTTAAAAATTAAATAAAATAAAATGGGTTCAATATTTAATTTTTTTTAATTAGGTAATAAGTTCATTTTCATTTTTAGTCACAAAAAATTTAGCATGGTAGATTTTTTTTACCCCAGTATAGGTAAAATAATGCAGCAGGATATAGTTAAATAATAAAAGCATAAAAACATAAAAATGAAAAAATTAAATGGGTGTTTGAGTTTTTTAATTTACTTAAACAAAATTTCCAACATTAATTATCAAAAAAATTCAATGAAATTAATTCCACTGAAAATCAGTTAGCTTTAAATACAAAACAAACATTATTGAATCACTTTAAACACCCATCCTCAAGTATAAATACCCCCATTGCCTCCTCAATTTCCATACCAAATCCTTTAATAAAATTTTCCCTCTATATTAAACTCTCAATAGTCTCTCAAAGGTGTTTATAAGATTATAAAGAGTATATTAATATCTCTAAGAAGCATCCTTCCAAGTTAAGGGTCCTCAATCCTCCTCTTTTCTTTTTCAAATTCATTACTTTTTTTCTATTGTATTTTTGAATTCACTTTTCATATACTACAATTATTTTTAGTCTATGGTATTATATTAAATTTGATATGTTTTAAATTATATTCCATATATTTACTCTCATCATATCATTTTTCAATTCATTATAATACTCATACAATTCCATATTCATAAAACCATCTTAAAGTTTTGGTAATGTATAGATTAAGTGATTTCCAAGAAAATACACCCCTTCATAGATAATACAAGTGCATGTGGATCTAGAAGATATTTAACTATGGTTAATAACCTTTAAAACACTGAATTGAGATATACTCAATCCAGAAATGGTGGACGACAATAGGCCTTGCTGTACACCTAGTTTGATAACTCCTGAGGGATATTCTTTGGAAAATTTACATACTCTTTAAAAATAAATTTTGAGGGATTTATTTATAGTTGATTTAGTTTCCTAACTTTGAAAATATGTATATTATAGAATCCTAGATATTTTTATTAATTCTTTTATTGGTTTGAAATAATTTTGTACCATATAATTCTTTATTTTATATGGTAAAATCTTGTAAGATATTCATCAGTGAGAAATGGTTATATGTATTTATATTGTTCATTCCCTGAAAATTATTCCATATAATATTTTTAATGTGATGTAATGAATTGGAAATAAAATTAAGATTAAGTCCTGAAATTAATAGCCCTCAGTGCACTGGTAGGTCTCATGGGAAAATTATGAATGGGTAATTAGAGTGTTCTAACCCTTTATATAATATTTATTAGCACAAGGCCTTGATGTTATTTTAAGGCATATGAAATTATTCATTCCCATCAAACTATGATAAGTTATTATTATCCTTACTTTTATTAATTTTTATGTTGGCCATGGATTTAATTTTTCTCTCAGTTTCATTTGATATGGAATGACTCACTTTATTTATTTCTTCCGTACTACCAATTTTTATAATTTCTTACACTATACACAACCCTTTTATTGAGTGTTGGATCTCACACTTTATATTTCTTCTCATTTTTTCCCAAGGAACCAATATGATTACTACATATGAAAAATGGATTGAAAGGATAACAATAATGTTTATATGTTTTTAGATGATTTATTTTTAGTTTCAATGTAATGTAAAAATCATTTATGTATTTAGTTATATAAGGATATTAAACTATTTGATCCTATGTATTAGGATCTATGTAACATTGTAATAAATATCCACTATATCCAAGGTGATGGATTCATGGTCTTTAAAATCACAAGGATTAGGGATCTGTGACTCATCCACATTATCAACCTTATCATCCCAAAATTGGCCCTTTAGAGAGATAAATTTGTTGTTAGAACCCACATCTAGTGTCAAGTCCCCATTAACACTTATTTTTATATCCTTCTCTGAAGATACTTGAGTTAAAGGCCCAACATCATAGATCGAGTGGGAATTCTTACCCAATATCTGAAATTGTGTTATGACCCATGGATTTTTAAGCATATCAGTCTTGAGAGCACTACCCTACAAATTTTCTTATGTCACCTTGTCACTTTTAGGAATTTTATTAACACCATTAATGTGTTTAATCTTCTTGTTAATCAAAATGTATAGCCCATCATTATTTTCATGCTCACTGGAAACTTTAATCACACTTGGTTGAGAATTTATCAGATGATACTTAGGACATTTTGAAACATCATGGGGATCGGCCCCATCATGTCTGAGTTCAACATCCCACACATCAGTCATAGTAGTGTGATCCAAAGTTGTATCATGTATTGGATCCAAATCAGCAATTATTTCCAGATGGTCGACCCTCAAGGATTTTTTCTCAATGATTCCCTTCTTTCCTAGTATTGGTTTCAATCCCACTAGGATCCACCCAATTATCATCAATGATTACATCCCCAATAAGTTTGGGATGTGTATTCTATATCATATAGTGATCAATATGATAATAGTAAGGGTCTTGGTTCTTTAACTTTCCCTTTCAAGTCCCCTATGGAATTTCACCTCAATGTGACCCTTTATCTTACATATTTAGTAGTCCATGTTTCTTATATATTTAGAGAGATATAGAGAGAGATTTCCCAATAAAATTGCATTCTTTGAAATATTTGGGACTTATTTCATAGTGTATACCTAGATTGATATATTCCTCCAAGGTGGTGATCACTACCAACTTAATAAGGGTATTTTCCATGTTAGCTTCAATAAGCACCATCTAAAAGTGCTCGAATGATGGGTTTCTGGTTTCTTTGTCTATTATAACAGGATAATAAACTATATATACAATGTACCATAGAATTTATTAGTTATAGTGTAACCAATTCATCTTCTCTATGTGAATACATATACGAGATTGTGTGTTATTAATGCTGAATATATCAAAATGTCAATCCCATTCATGAATTCTAATAACACTTGGTTTGTGGGATAATTATATGAAGCTATAATGCATTTTATTGGCATAATATGGGGGGAAGAATATGTTTTAGAAGCCTCTACCCATTTATGTCTTATTATACTCTCTAAATCCCAATATCTCTATGATTCATCTAAATTGGTCATCAAATTTCCACATTATTTCCACTTTATGAATAAAAACCCTCACATTGATGTATTTTTTTATAAATTTAACCTTTCAAAAACTACCTAAAAATTAAACTCTATATGGGATACACACCCTTTATTAATCATCCATCCTAAATATGGGGCACTGAGTGAAAAGAACAAAGATATTCCTATGGATTTGATGGAATCTGCAAAATTATTTTTTGATCACCCACATTCATAGAATCACTAGCCATAAAGGATCTTGTCAGTACATATTGATGTTAAATGTCCTTATGAATGATGAGATATGATTTACCCAAAGGTGGATAATGATTTCCTTTTTAACCACTTACTCAACTTCTTCCCTTGAATGTCACAATATAGGAGCATTGGACAACCTCTAAAAGTAGTCAAATCTCTAGTTAAAATGTGGTCGATAATGGATAACATGAATAATAGCTTGAGAAAACCAAAATAAACAACAAGTATAGAACCATCAATAACCATTGTGGAATTTACCATCAAGAAATGATATAGAAACAAAATAAAATATTAAAGAAAACCTTGAATACCAATTGAATCCATTTTGGAAATAAATCATAAATTGACAAGATATGCGAAAAACAATAGAATTTGAAGAAGAAAAATTCCATTATAATAAAATAAAATAAAATTGGAGAAAAAAATAACACTTACTTACCCAAGGATGGAATGATCATTGGTGAATAACACACTTTCATGAAATTCCATTGGTGATTCCTTTTGGATCTAAAAATTTCAATGATCAATTTTCAAGGATTCTTCCTCAGAGGTCCTATAAAATATCCAAAGTTTATATGTATAACCCTATTGATCTTATTAATAAAGGTTTAAATAAATTATTATTTAGGTATCCATTAATTAATTATTTAATTTTATTTATAAAAATACTCTAGCGACTGTGAATATTCATGGAACCTGATGTGAAGAAAATTATGTGACACCAAGGGTAAAACATTCATTAAAGATTTAAACATAATCTCATTTTCCCCATATGATAATACATTTAAAATATATATTATTATTTATGATAAATCACATGTGAAATAATATATATATATATATATATATATATATATATATATATATAAACTTGAAATCCATTATTGGACTGTAAATAAATTCAACGACATACCCAAAAAATATTTGAAGAGTTTCAAAAAAATTATAGTATTTAAATTATGAAACTTTTACTACTATTTGTAGGATATGGAATGGTCCAATTATCCTTGGGGATAACTTTCTCCCCTAACAAAACTTTCACAAACCAAATCATAGAGATATATTCTGAAACACATGGTTTCCCTCCTCAAACTCCAAGGGTCTCAATATTCAAACCACATAGGAATTATTAAGACTTTGAGATTTCTTAATTTACTCCTAAATCACTTTTAAATTCTCCTTCACCAACTTCACTAGCTCTAGACCCATAATAAATGACACACCAATCTCCATCTAGCAAATAGGAGACCTGTAAGGTATATTATACATGGCCTTGAAGGGTGCTATTCTAATATTAGGGTGGTAACTATTTTTTTACATGAGATAAAATAAAGGTAGGTGCTTATTCCAACTCTTAAAAAATTATATCACCCAAGATCTTAACATATCCTCAAGAACCTGAATAGTCCTCTCAGTTTGAATGCCTATTTAACGGTGGTATGATATACTCAATTGTAACAATATACTGAAAGAAACTGACAAGATACCTCCATAATGGGAACATGAGAAATAAATCTTAGTTAGATATGATCATTTAGGTAACCCCATACAATCATATGATCTCATATACATATATATGTACCAATATTTCTGCAAAACTCTACTTTTGAATATGAAGTATGCTGACTTTTTCACTAATTAAATGATCTCCCAAATAGTATTACAAACCTTCATTAGATGGAGAATTCACATCAGTAAATCCATTAATATACCATCCCAATTATATTATATAACCTCAATGGGTTGATCCAAACCCACTTTAACCTAATCCTCTTCCTTTATATGCAGACAAGTGAAAAATCAAGACATGAACTCTGTGATATTCCACCTCATGCTTTGACACCAATACTGATGTTTGAGGTATTGGTACATATTAATAACACCTAGATATACCACTAATGAGGAAGTGTGAACTCACTCAACATCTCCTTAAATATAATGTCTAGAACCATTGTCTACCCCTAGAAGATGATAACATGATCCACACCTATAGAAAACCAATCAGGTGCATCGCTTGAGAATATCTAGTCATATAGGATCTCACAATTGATGTCTCAAAGATGTGACTCCATTACTCCCGGAAGAATAATGGGGTCTACCACCAATAAATAAATATTTGAGACATCTCCCACCTCCATTAAAACTATTTAGATCGAGGATAGTTTCTCAAATACCACCTCTAACAACTGATCATGGGAATTCATGCTAATGAAATCAACAATTACATTGTTGAAAATGAACTAAAATTGGGACATCATATTATATGATATCTTTTGATTCATATCCTATAATATTTATATAATTCATATCAAATTAATGGGTGTATGATATGAGTGAATGAACACTACTATATATTCTAAATGATCTATCATCAATTATGAACCAATGGGTTGATACATTTATGGATTCACATGTATGTAATAATCATTTGAAACATTCAAGTAATTAAAAACCTCAATAGGAATGTGTTATATAGAATCTGGCCCTTGAATCCCTTCATTTAATGAAAGGAGATAATATAAAGGATATGATCCTCCTATTTCTGAGTGCGTTAAAACACGATATTAATAATTTCTAATTGAATATCTCTCTTTCTTCCCACTCTATATTTATCTTTTTGGAGAAGGTTTTTCATACCTTTGGAGTCTAAGAGGTCTTCTCATAGTGTATAAGGATTCTAGTGGTTGGTAGAATCCTAGTAGAGAAAAGAGTTTGATGAATATTTCTTTGTGGTATCCATCACAAAAAGTCCTTCATGTCTGAAAATGATAGATATTTCTACAATTTAAGTATGCATGTTTATATTATTGTGTTCTTCATAAAATGTTGATTATTTTTTGTTAGATTGGGAATATTTATGGGTATTTTACACTATAATGATCATGTGATGATCCTACAAAACCCATCCATGGTATCAAATCCATGATCATCATCAGATCAACATATTTTTCTACTATTTTTTATGAAGAACAATAATATTTCAATCTAAAATAGGCCATATCATAAAGTATGATATGATGTGGCTAAATTTCAGTCATTGGATTGCTCACTTGGTTCTTTTTTTCTTAGTCCTAGGTTATTAATAATATGTATCATAATGTACGATAAAATAAAAACCGATGGTTTTGGTTTGTACTATAAGCTATGATATATGAGATATCATAGTATATTATTGAAACTTAGGTTTTGAAAGAACTAAGCATCGAATTTTAATTATGTAATCGATGGTATCTTTGATTATGATTCACCCATGCATAATAATAATTAAAGCCATCTACATAAGGTGGATAAAGTTATAATTATTAGTGTATATCATATTACTAACTATGAATTAGATCTTACATAAGGATGGGTAGAAAACTGCATCAGATTAAACTGGATCCATGTCATATTAAACTAGATCTCATTTAATTAAGGCACATATCATTAAATAGATGAGTCCCACCTTATGAAAAAGAGAGGCCTATAAATATTTTCCTGATTTTCAATACATGTATAGGATTAAAGAGAAACCTATATAGTATTATAACTTTGTTATCTATGTTAGGAGCCTAGGTGAATTTCATAGGATTAAATTGACTATTTGATGACTGATAACCCCTGTATCAATTATAATATAGGATTTATACATAAAAAATTTAAAATCTATTTTAAGAAAAATTGATTTTGGTTTTTAAAATGTTTTTAAAAGATAAGTGTTAGGCATTATAAATAAGATATTTTCATGCCTAAATAAAATATGTAATTTTCACATTAATATCTCACGTTGATTAAATAAATAAAAAAATTATTTATTTATTAATTACATTTAAATATTATTGTTTATAAATTGATTATAAAGTACGAATATTGTTCATTATTTAATTTATGTGATAAATAAATTATTATAAAAGTATCTTTCCATGAATTTTATGCAATGTTATGAGAACAAAAAAGTTAGTTTTTATGTACCTTGAATTTGGTTTATAATTAAAGTTATTAACTTGAATTTCCTTACTGAATAAATTTTATACATACTAGGTATTAGAGTTATGATTGAGGTAAAATATCTCTTAAGTAAATTATCCCTAGGTAGAGGAAATTTAGGTTGGATTTACTAATGGCATGGAGGCTTATTCCTTGTTCTTGAAAAGTGGGGGCTAACTATATTTACATCTAGGGTTTTTTATGTGGGGATTTGTAATTTTATATAGTATTATATATTTACATGAAAAATTCATATACCTTATGAATATAATGCATTTAGATATGCATAAATATTTTTTTATTATATTTTTGTGTGAGTAGCAGAAACTATGGGTTGTGTAAAGAGTTACACATTAATATGGTTTAGAAAAATTATTTTGGGGGATTTAATAGGAATTCCAAAACTAAATTGTTTCAAAATTGGATACATAAAGACATAAAATATTGGATTATAAATATTAAATAGGGTGAAATAGTTATAAATTTAATATGAATATGATGCATATTAAATTAATAATCCATTAAAAGAAAACCCCTCAAATACTAAGTGTCATATTTCTTCCAACGAAACTTTTTTTAAGGATACAATCATTCCCTATGGATAATCATAAACATTTTTTTCCAGGAATTATCTTGTGTAAGGAAAGAAGATTACATGTGACCCTAACTATTAGGTTCTTATATATGATATAATATTTAGGTTACACGTAGTTGGGAAACCCTAACTGTTAGGATACCAAATGAAAAAATTCAATTTAATCTATATGATGGATTATGATAAAGAGTTATCTTCTCAGCTATCCATGATTCATATGTGATATGACTAAAATTATATTCTATTAGATATAATTATGAATCATTTACATTATTAATTGATGTTGGTCATGATGAAATATGGGTCTTGGATCTCTAAATTAAAACTACTGGAAAGTGGGTCTATTGCCACACATCTATACCCATGGTTTTCAAATCATGGGTTTATATGGTATGTTTTGACTTATACCCATGATTATATTAAAACTGTGGATATACTAACACTGATTTATAATTTTTATCGGGCTCCCCCTCCCAAATTCTAACTTCCTCCCCCACGTCTCACCCGATCCCTACCTTTCTACCCTCCCATCCCCTCCTCGACCTCGACCTCCTTCCCTCACCTCCACCTCTAGGACCCGCCTCTCTCCCTCCATCTTCTTGCCTCCACGACCACCCTTGAATCCACCTCCCAGCCCCACCTATACCTCCGCATCTACCTCCCAGCCACCACCTCCTGGCCCCCGCCTTTGCCTCCCGGCCCCGCCTTCACCTCCTCCTCCTCCTGGCCATGGTCACCACCACCTCTACCTCCCATCCCTCAACCCATTCTTGATAAGGTTTACATGAATTAGGTGATCAATCTACACCTGGGGAATATGGGGTAAATTCTAGTGATTTTGATCCAGAATTTATCAAGGGTTTCGATGGAAAGTGTTAAGTTGTTGGCTGACAGTGATTTGGAGGGACAAAAGGTAATATTTTTAGTGGATAAGGAACCATCCAGAGAACATTGTAAAAATAAGAGTGCTAAAAAGGCACCCAAGCCACCTTGACCTCCTAGAGGTCTTTCATTAGATGCTGCTGACCATATAATAATCAGAAAAATAAAAGAGCTTGCATTGTTGAAGCGTGCAAGGATTTACCGACTAAAGACCTTGAATAATATGTAATCCAGCTCCCCCATGTCATCATCATCATCACCCAAAAACAATTTATTGGCAATGGTGTTCACAATATTGTTTTTGCTTGTCATATTTTTTCAGGGTATGGTTACTGCTGCAAATG
Organism: Viscum album; assembly: GCA_963277665.1. Lineage (NCBI taxonomy): Eukaryota > Viridiplantae > Streptophyta > Magnoliopsida > Santalales > Viscaceae > Viscum > Viscum album. The sequence continues at coordinate 697,919,466 of OY728132.1, forward strand.
TTAATTTGATTTCTTATATATGTGTAAGCATGATAGAATTAATAAAAGCATTTTATTTTTCCTGATGTAACCACATTGTCTATCATGGTCTAGGATGTGTTTGAAAACCCTTGTTTAAAATTTATTTGGATTTTTTCGACAGTACTCCCTGAAAAGTGACACTTAAATAACAGAAAGGAAACTTTTTTTTCAAAAATTACTTTGGAAAAACTTGTAGAGTGCTCTCAAACACTAGAATCATGGGTGAGATGATCCAATTTCCAATTAGGAAGTGTATGTTCTATTGGTTTTTGATGCATGCCAGTGATTTCTGTAGGGATTTAAACTATAATTTCACCCGTAAGATCTCATGAATCAATTGAGACAGCTAGAGGAACATACGGTAACTTTATTACTGTCCAATATCCCTAGAATCCAACTTTGAAGGACATAGATGGGCCTAATTCTGGTTCTCCTAGGCATTCCATTCTTTAGCTGCATTTACAACCGCTCATTGTTTCCCAGTCAATTCAATTGATGGAAACAACTTATCATTCTGATGCAAAAAACTAACAACCTATCTAAATATCTTCCACTTTTCTCCCTTTTTAAATTTCCTTGAAATTTGGCAGAGCAGGTTTTGAATCTGGAGGCTGGGGAAAAGGTTAGCGAGGTAGTGAGATCATGCTAGGGAGTAGTAGAGATTAAGAAGCTTCCATAGCCACAAGGGACTTGTTGGTGGTGGGTTTCCTATTTTCCCATTGCACATTCATGGCCCAAATTCTACTGCAACTTAGATCTAGTGTAGGGATCTTGTTCAATTCCCAAATTATGAGTTGTTTTTGAAGTATTGGAGGTTTATGTAAGGAGATTCATGCCACCATTTCAATGGTAGCTTGGTAGATTTGATTTTCATGGAGCTACTCACAAGTGAGTTTTAATGTGTAGTTTGATTTTCTGCAAATATAATAATTCATATTAGACTAGCCTAATTCTTAGATCTTACTTGGAAACTGGTCCATGCCTAACTCTTCTATAAGGCACAACTAAGTGCATCAAATCTTGACTCATCTCACCCAACCCAACTGTCACAAATATAGCCCATAGTTAAAACCATAACCCTCTAAAACCTTGAATCCTACATGCCATGATCAGTCCACTAACCCCAATTCATCTATTTCACTCAGATGAACTTATAAATTATACTCATATTACAGGACGACCATATAATATAGTCTAAAAAACCCTACTTAGAATTCCCATTATATTAAAAACTCCAAGGGAAATCATCTTATGATGGGTAGGATTCCCATAAGCCTCCTCTTGACTCCTAACAATGCTCAAAGCATGTGGAAGTACCTAAAAAATACCCAATATGGGACTTTCCACCAAAGGCCCATGCCTTAGCATATTGAAAGTTTTGTATCAAAGGGAGTTCAAGCCAAATAGATATATCACCCCACCAATAACATTCCCATCAACCAGCCCCCTCCCAGGGAGTCTCAAGGTACACTATACCCACACATTTTCCCAAACAATTCCCATAGCATGCCACTTGCTGGACTAACTACCCAAGGACTTACCCACTTGGGCTAGGTCCCTTCTGAAGCTTGTCCAATATAAACTAGAATCGATGATTTTTGGTGACATAGTTGCCGAACATCCCTAAAAACCTCAAACTATGTATAAAATATCTACCTACTCCACTCTCAATTCAGAACCCATCTGATTCTTAACTAGATTTCTTGGACTAGAGCCCCACATTCACATAAAAACAACACACTACATGTGACATATTGCTTAATATTTAAGGAACCCCCTACCTTCTGCTTATTGAAGTTATCTTTTTCAGTATCATAGTATGATTTGACTTTTCTTTCCAGAAATCAAGACCATCCTTGTAATGACCTGAAATTTTGGATAAAATTTTCCCTAATTTTTTGGGTTATTTTATTTTATACTCAACAAAACTATTTCATTTAATAAAATAAGTATAATGAGACTGTTGGGTTTTGACTGTTATATGAACGTTGGTCAATATGACCATTGGTCAATATGACCGTTGGTCAATATGACCGTTGGAAACTAATTATTACAATTATTTTTTATAAATAAAAGTGATCTTGATTAATTAATATAGAAAGAAGATTCGATGGCCCCATCGAGTTTTCCCAGTCTGATTGAAGCCCATATGACGGAACTCTGGAAGGAGGTAGCACCTATGGGCTTTGCTCTAGACCAAACCTAAGCTAAACTTCATCACGTGAAGCTAGAACAGAATCACCTTCACGAGAAGTTCAAGCTGATATAAATCACCACTCGGGCAATGTTGGCTAAGCCACCCCAAGATTCTATCACCCTAGAACACCTTAATCTTAGGTCATTTACTGGTGTTATAAGGGGATATGTAATGAGACCATAACTGCCTTGTGTAATCATTTGATTTAAATAAAAATTGTGATTTCTTCTTATGGTGAAGTTTGTGAATTTTCAAATGTCCGGATAAATATAGTATGCATATTATTGATGAATTTTAGAAAAAGGGGATATTTTAAAATATTTATGTAAACCTTAAATAATTAATGACGTGTAATTATTTTCAAAAAATGTTCTTCTGGAAATGTGTTCAGTAAGAAATTTAGAATCTAATAAGATCAAATTAATTTTTTTGTGAATAGTAAATTATGAATAGAGATTTTTCTCTTAGGATTAGTAATGTGACCAAATGGATTTGTAATCTCATTTAAAGAAAGTATTAATATAATTTAGGCACCTTGATTAAGTAATGTGATTAAATAAAATAGGTAAATAACAGTTCCAGAAATTATTAGTCAAGTATTAGTTTTTTCAGGTGAATAGTGTTTTTATTAAAAAATTAAATTAAAATTTTTTAAAAAATTATTTTCAAAAAATGGAGTTCTTTTTTGAAATTAGAGCATCGATATTTGGTTAAGGTGAAATTTTGGGATTTTTCTGAAACAGTTGAATTTTCAGTGAATAGTGTTTTTATTTAAAAATTAAATTAAAAATATTTATAAATTTATTTTCATAAAACGAAGTTCACTTTTGAAATTAGATCATCAATATTTGGTTAAGATGAAATTTTGGGATTTTTCTGAGAAAGTTGAATTTTCAGTGAATAGTGAAAATACAGTTTTTGAGTTTCAGGTGTTTAATGACATCATTAAGGATGTAATAATTATGAAATAATTCTGGTCTACATATGAATAGTAAGATAAGGTATGAGGTGTCCCATGTGGCCAATACCATGGGAAAATACCATGGGAAAGCCCATGGTTTTACCAATACCACCGATGAGGTGTCCCTTGGCAATTAATGCTTTCTCCCCTCACTTCTCCTATAAATACCAAGCCTTTCCACCATTCATTTCATTTTCAAATCATCCTCAACGAATATCGGGTCTCCTTAACTCCCAAGTAGTCCTACCAAGGTTACCTCAAGCCTCCCAAGGTCCCGATCTTCATGCTTTCAAAGTTACTCTTCAAGGTAAGGGATCCTACCTCTCTCTTTCTTTTCAAGTACCCTTTTGTATGTCATTTCATTTAAGCCCCATTTTCTTATATTGGGGGATGTTATTTTATATTCCTATTACTGCCCTTTTCATGATCATATGATTATAGATCCCCTCTTACTCTCATCATTTCGTTTTATGAATGTTTAAGTGGCGCCATTAGGCTGTCAATTTTTTTTAAGGGATTCTTCCACCCTTCTCATTTTTCAAGTTCTATTTTCATGTCATTTATTTAAAGTTCTTTTTCTTATGTTGGGGTATGATATTATATATCTACCATACTTTCCTTTTTATGTTAATATGATTATAGACCCTATTTGATCTCATCAATTCATTTTTTAAAGTTTTAAGTAACGCCGTTAGGCTGCCGAATTTTCATAAGAGAAATCTTATTTTTGTCTTCCGTTCAAGTTCTTCATTTCATATGGTATATCTTTCAAATTTCATTAACATGTTCTTAAATTCTTTATATTATTTTCCCCTAATTTTTTATGGATCATTTATGAGTGGGTGACCCATGTACCCTCTCTTTTCAATGTTTTCTAAAACCCTATAACATAGCTGTTATGCTGCAGAATTTTCATCTCAAAATGTCTTTCTCTTTTTCTCAAATTATTTTATTTTATTTAGTGAATACTCAAAGATCTATCTTGTACAAGTTTATTCACACACACACACACACACACACACACACACACACATATATATATATCAAAAATTTTTATTTTAATTCTGGGATTTACATTTATGAAACCCTCTTTCCTTTTTCTGTGAGTTTAAATTGACATAAATATCAGGTCTTTAAAGTAGTTTTTAAAACGTTATGATTATGAAATGAAACCCATTTATTTTATGATATATGGGTTATTTATGAAATTTTTTATGATGATATATGTGGCTCACATGATAATAAAGACAAATTAATAGTGCACCCTGATAGAACTCCAATGCATTAGGTAAAGACTTAATCTCTAGAGATGACAATTTTAACGATACCTTGGTGAATAACCTTGGTAAATTTTTAATGAAACTTTGGGGATGGAACTTGGTGATACAGAAATTATTGTCTATGTTAAATGTTGTTGCCACATATTCAAGTTATGAAACAGGTTATTTTTATTATGATATGCCTCATGATCTCTTTCTCATGCCTTAAAGTTATTTATCATGACTTTATTGATGTATCTCAAGTTCACATGTAAAATGTTTCTCTTGTTTCCATTACTATGCCTTATGCTCACCCTTTCCTTTGATGTATGCTCCCAGGTTATGAGATGCTGTAATGAACTTAGGATGAACAATGAAGAATCTTTACAAGTGGTTTAGAAGAATGTTTTATGTTCTTGATTTCCAAGATCATAGACTTTAAAGATCCTCTATTTGTAAAATGTAATGAAATATTATGTAATAAAAGGAGGGATGCTATAGTTGGTATCAAAGGATGGTTTAGTTATTTGTGTAAATTAGGATTTGAAAACATTACAAGGTTTTTTAATAAAAATATTAAATATAGGAAAACATCCTAGTAGTTTGGTGAAATATTGAGTAAGTGGTTTCCAAACAAATAAATCCCTGTCTGAATACGAATAAGTAGTGGTGGCTCTGGCACAGATGTACATAGGAGTGAAAACTCTGATAAGGTGTTTCAGGCTTGAACTGGGGTAACCTAGTGCATGAAAATGGGCCTTGCTGCACTCTTGGTTTGACACTCCTGGGGGATATGCTTTGGTAAATTCATAAGCTTAGTATGAACCCTTATTAAAGGAACAAAGATAAAATAAAATAAATATTCACATAATAATATATGATCATGGATAACATAGATTGGAACCTAGGGGATCACAAGTTAGGATATACTTTTCTTCTACATGTTTATCCGTCTATGCTTAAAGTTTCCTTTTCATGATTATTGTCTAAGTATTTAAGCCCCCTAATTATACTTTATTTTCTTAGTTAATGGTAGGAAATAGAAGAACATATCCCAACAAACAATTTGACAGAAAATTTGATGATTTCCATATTAATATGACAAAGACGACGAGAGATCAAGTTGAACATATTGTGATTATGCCAAACCAGCTATCAAAAATCACAATTAATAATTGGTACCTAGTTGAATGCCCAAATTCACCCAGGAAGAGGAAGATGAAGTCTCAAGGATATTCATCTGATAAAGGTGATAAGGTAAAGAAAACCCAATTTCCTTTGTGCAAAAAGTGTGTAAAGAGGCACCAAGGAAAATGTCACAAAGGAAACAGGAGATGTTTTAAGTGTGAGATGATAGGGTATAAAGTAGCCAATTACTTTAAAAAAATGGATAATGTGATGAATGGAGATAAGGTTCAATCTAATGTACCTTATACTATTAAATTTCATAAATGTGGAGAAGTTGGACATTATACAAGGTAATGATCTCTTGGAAGGGATGAGAAGCATGATGAGAATCAACAATCTTCAAGGAAAAGGGAACAATGAAAGTCCTATGCTGAGATGGATCATGATGACTGATGTACATGTAACTTCTTCTCAATAATTGTCTATGTCATGTTGTATTTTAGTTTGTTATCTATGATCATATATTTAATGTTTTCTAAGAACATAGAGTCACTAACTAAGATGGTTTTATATCATTAAGAAAAAAATCTATTGTTATGTATCACATGTTGATGTTGTGAAGTTGTTCTTCTTGAAAAAAAATGATTAGGGGATTAAAAGATGAATATTATTTTGGAAGACGTTCACTAATTTGGGAACCCTATATGATCAAGGTAAAAGATTACTACAGTATTTTCTTAAATAAGTAAAGGTTAACTTATATTTTTAAGAATCGATGAATTTAAGGTGAACTTATGGTAATTTAGGTTACTTATGGAAATGATTAACCTATCTTGGGAAAAATTTGATTAGGCTAGTTACTTTTGTTATAAGATGTTAAGAGTGGTTGATGTTATTTGGAGATGAATGGTAAAGTTTATCTTGGAAGACTATGTTTTCAAATCCTTCTTATATTTGGTTTTCAATCTTAGTTTGGTTTATTTTGAAGAATTTTAAGGACAATTATTTATGGAATGGTCTATGATGAACTTTGGGTAGTACCGTGGAACTTTGAAGATTAAAAGTAGTTTTCCTTCCTATGGGGTTCTTTATTTTTGAAGAGTTGTTTTATCTTACCCTTTTTGTTTTTGGGATAATGTTTAAAGATAGAAGAAATATATATTTAATCTTTTGTGGATTATGTGATTCTCTAGAAGATGATTTTTGTGGTTTTGATGAGTCCAAGTGTTTTTGAATAATCATTGTTTGGAGAAAAGATTAGTCTTGGTGGAAACTTATTAAGGGATGAAACTATACTTGAAGGTAAGTATATTTCCTTAGGTTTTTATTCTACGTAGTAAAATAATTCCTCAAAATTATGAAAAGGAACGTAAAACAAAAACCTTGTTGGTTTACGTTTCCTACTGGGTAATCAAAGAACGTTTAACACATCTTAAGTTTGTGATCTTCTTGTGGTTAATTTTATCCTAATCATGTTTTCTATCACTCTCTATCAGAACTTGACCATTTGTTTTATCTTCCATATCCATGTTTTCCTACATGGAATCCTATTATGGGTTAACTTGAGTGACCTTTGTACTTCCCTTTCTTTATTTTAAAGTAATAGTTTTACTGACTCTTTTTCTGATATGGGACTTTCAACGAAATTTCCATGCCCAATTTTAAAATCATGAGGACTCAATTTATTAAGGGGGAAGAATGTAACAACCCAAAATTTTGAATTGATTTTGTTCCCTAATTTTTGTGGGTTATTTTATTTTATACTCAACAAAAATATTTTATTTAATAAAATGAGTATAATGAGACCGTTGGGTTTCGACTGTTATATGACCGTTGGTCAATATGAATGTTGGAAACTAATTATTACAATTATTTTCTATAAATACAAGTGATCTTGATTAATTAATATAGAAAGAAGATTCGATGGCCCCATCCAGTAGTCTCGGGTGGATCGAAGCACATCTGACAGAACTTGGAAAAGAGGTAGCACCTATGGGCTTTACTTTGGACCAAACCCAAGCCGAACTTTATCGTGTGAAGCAAGAACGGAATCGCCTTCACAAGAAGTTCAAGCTGATAGAAATCACTACTCGAGTAATGTTGGCCGAGCCACCCCAAGATTCTATCACACTAGCACACCTTACTCTTAGGTCCTATGCTGGTGTTATAAGGGGATATGTAACGAGACCATAACTGTCTTGTGTAATCCTTTGATTTAAATTAAAATTGTGATTTCTTCTTATGGTGAAGTTTGTAAATTTTCAAATGTCTGGATAAATATAGTATGCATATTATTGATGAATTTTATAAAAAGGGGATATTTTAAAATATTTTTGTAAACCTTAAATAATTAATGATGTGTAATGATTTTCGAAAAATGATCTTCTGGAAATGTCTTCAGTAAGGAATTCAAAATGTAATAAGATCAACTTAATTTTTTTGTGAATAGTAAATTATGAATAGTGATTTTACGCTTAGGATTAGTAATGTGACCAAATGGATTAGTAATCTCACTTAGAGAAAGTATTAATATAATTTAGGCACCTTGATTAAGTAATGTGATTCAATATAATATGTAAATAACTGTTCCAGAAATTATTAGTCAAGTATTAGTTTTTTCAGGTGAATAGTTTTTTTATTAAAAAATTAAATTAAAAATATTTAAAAAATTATTTTCAAAAAATGGAGTTCTTTTTTGAAATCAGAGCATCGATATTTGGTTAAGGTGAAATATTGGGATTTTTCTGAAACAGTTGAATTTTTAGTGAATAGTTTTTTTGTTTAAAAATTAAATTAAAAATATTTAGAAATTTATTTTCATAAAATGGAGTTCATTTTTGAAATTAGAGCATCGATATTTGGTTAAGGTGAAATTTTGGAATTTTTCTGAGAAAGTTGAATTTTCGGTGAATAATGAAAATACAGTTTTTGAGTTTCGGGTGTTTAATGACATCATTAAGGATGTAATAATTATGAAATAATTATGGTTGAATTATGAATATTAATATAAGGTATGAGGTGTCCCATGTGGCCAATACCATGGGAAAATACCATGGTCAAGCCCATGGTTTTTGCAATACCACCAATGAGATGTCCCTTGGCAATTAATGCTTTGTCCCCTCAATTCTCCTATAAATACCAATCCTTTCCCTCATTAATTTTATTTCAAAATCATCCTCAACGAATTTATGGTCTCCTTACCTCCCAAGGAGTCCTCCCAAGGTTCCCTCAACCCTCCCAAGGTCCCGACCATCAATCTTTCAAAGTTACTCTTCAAGGTTAGAGATCCTACCTCTCTCTTTCTTTTCAAGTACCCTTTTGTATGTCATTTCATTTAAGACCCATTTTCTTATGTTGGGGTATGTTATTTTATATTCCTATTACTTCCCTTTTCATGATCATATGATGATAGATCCCATCTTACTCTCGTCGTTTAATTTTATGAATGTTTAAGTGGCGCCGTTAGGCTGCCGATTTTTTGTAAGGGATTCTTCCCCCCTTCTCATTTTCAAGTTCTATTTTCATGTCATTTATTTCAAGTTCCTTTGATTACATTGGGGTATTATATTATATATCTATCTTAATTTCCTTTTTTATGTTCATATTATGAGATACCCTATTTTATCTCATCAATTCATTTTTTGAAGTTTTAAGTAACGCCGTTAGGCTGCCGAATTTTCATAAGAGAAATCTTATTTTTTTCTTTCATTAAAGTTCTTCATTTCATATGGTATATCTTTAAAATTTCATTAACATGTTATTAAATCCTTTATATTCTATCCCCCTACTATTTTATGGATCATTTATGAGTGGGTGACCCATTTCCCCTCTCTTTTCAATGTTTTCTAAAACCCTGTAACATAGCTGTTATGCTGCAGAATTTTCACCTCAAAATGTCTTTCTCTTTTTCTCAAATTCTTTTATTTTATTAGGTTAATACTCAAAGATCTTTCTTCTACAGGGGTATTAACATATATATCAAAATTTTATATTTTTAATTCTGGAATTTACATACATGAAACCCTCTTTCCTTTTTTCGTGAGTTTAAAGCGACATAAAGATCATGTCTTTAAAGCGGTTTTTAAAACGTTATGATTATGAAATGAAACCCATTTATTTTATGCTATATGGGTTATTTATGAAATTTTTGATGATGATATATGTGGATCACATGATAATAAAGAAAAATCATGGGTGCGCTCAGATAGTGCTCCAATGCATTGGGTAAAGACTTAATCTCTAGAGATGACCATTTTAACGATACCTTGGTGAATAACCTTGGTAAATTTTTAATGACACCTTGGGGATAGACCTTGGTGATATGGAAATGATTGTCTATGTTAAATGTTTTACCCACATATTTAAGTTATGAAACATGTATTTTTTATTATGATATGCCTCATGATCTCTTTATCATGCCTTAAGGTTATTTATCATGACTTTATTGATGTATCTCATGTTTACATGTAAAATGTTTCTCTTATTTCCCTTATTGGGTCTTCTGCTCACCCTTTCCTTTGATGTATGCTCCCAGGTTATGAGATGCTGTAATGAACTTAGGATGAACAATGAAGAAGCCTTACAAGTGGTTTAGAAGAATGTTTTATGTTTTTTTTTCATGTTTTATGTTCCTGATTTCCAAGACACTAAACTTTAAAGATCCCCTGTTTGTAAAATGCAATGAAATGTTATGTAATAAAAAGGAGGGGTGCTATAATCCTCTTGTTTATCTCATATATTTATGTTATAAATTTTATAAATGTTTATATATATAGTTTTTAATTTTTTATTATATACCATATTGTGAAACTGTTTTTTTGGTTTGAATGAATGTTCAAATTACAGAAGGGTTATGCCAGATTCTCATCATATTTATATTCTGTATTTTATAAAGATAATTAGGAAAAAAATCCCTACAAGATTATTTAATTCCTTAGTAATTTTCTAACACCAGGGTGATCGAGTACATGATTTAGATTATATCACAGGTAGTCTTAGGTTCCAGTTTGAAAGGTGTCCTGGGTTAGTTCATGACATACATCATTTGTGTCCATCTGTGTGATATATACTGACTATATAGGATATATTTAAAATAACTGTTTTAGTTTCTAAACGTTCTCATTATTTACTTCATCATGAACCAAGTCTACTATTTTCCAATAGGATATGTTTACATCTTTGAAATAGAACATGTCTATTGTAATAAGGTGAAGCATTCTTATTGTTTTATATAGAACACATTTTGTGGTTTTTTCTTTAGGGTGATTCTTGATGTTTAGGGATTTTGGGTCCGATTGGCCTTTATAAGAAAATTGTTTCATGTAGAATGAAAAAGCCAAACCAAACCAAACCTTTACCTCTCCAAATAGATCTGACATGCATAAACCCATGCTAACCCAACATGAACCAAGTATAACCAAATTTTATTGAATTGAATCAATTAAAATCAGCATAACCTGATTTATAATGGATAGAATAAAACCAAATAAAAAATAGAATGAAATGTTTTTAAAGAAATATTCAAAAACTAAGCCGAAACTCGAGCTAAATTGATTATATACCATTAATAGGAAGAGTAATTATTAATTAATAGGAATATACTATTTGGTAATATCATTTTGAAACTTTGATCTATTTCCCCCTTTACTTCAGGTACATGATTAGACCCATGGGGTGTTTTGGTTCTTATATGATAGGCAGTGACTTGTTTAATCGTAGGAGACATGTATGTTGTTGTTTAGTTTTTATTTTATTTTCTTTATCGCATTGACCACTTAGGAATTTTACCACTTTATATGGATGGAGGGTAATTATATTTTGAGAAGGGGTCCAGAAGGGAACAGGAGGCAGCTACGTAGTTTTCTTTGCAGGGTAGGGAGATTGGGGTAGTTGAAAGATTAATAGTGTGTTTCATTTTTGTCTGCTTTTACCATGTTGCTTCTATTTATTTTCTTTTCCTTCGGGATGGACTTCTAACATATGGATGGGTCATGCCAAAATTTTATTTATTTTCTATGTTTTTTTAATTAATTATTTTTGGTAGAAATCATTACTAAGAAGTAATTCCTAAACTGGATCTCATGAGAGATTTAAAAAGAAAAAAAACCCTAAATGACCAAACCATCAATCAAATTAATGGGTCTAAACCAATACACCCAACAAAATATTGGTAAATTTTACCTAAATGATCAAACCATCTTAAGGGAAAGGATGACCAGATGGTCCCCCATGTTGTGGGATTCCCCTCTTAAAATTTCTTTACTGCAGTGTGATCATAAGTAGACTCATGCGTTACATTTGCCAAATTTTTTCAGTGACACTAGGGAAATCAATCAGAGAGAATAAATCTTCCCCCCTTAACAGCTGAGGGAATTTCCCACAAGATTTGGGGATACCTAAATAATGAACTTTGTCCTCTAATTTGATCCATATTTGAGTAATGAAGTTCTTCATATTCAAAGGATTAGAAAAGAGGGTCCAAACATGAATTCTAAGAATTTTGAGCTTTAGACTGAAAAATTCACCAGTTTCTCCTTTCCCATGTCTATTTAATCATCTACCATATGTATTTAATCTTGGTAGATGAGGTAAAAATTACCAAAACAAAAGTCACTCACTATCCACATCCCTATATGAACTTCATATAGTTGAGATAATTACCCTTAAATGTTCAAAAAATATTAGGCTTAAACTCACTCATTATTTTAATTATCAAACTAGTAATTATTATGTCCTAAATTTATAATAGAAGTATAATGAAACACCCCAAATGAAATTTATTCTGGTTGAATAAATGTTAATATTTTCTAGGAAAAAACTCTTTCTCCTTCATTAAATCATTGAATTTTTTATTCCACTCTCTTGGAATATTCATTGAACCACAATGACTCTAGTTGATCCTATGCACAACATCCTAGTTATAATGATATATAAAAGAATATTTTCTATACTTATAATATAGAAAATCCCATTGTATTTTTGGTTCCATGAACTCATTTTCTTTTTCTCAACTAGTTTTGTATGTGGGTGTCACCCACAATCTCATTATTCTTTTTTATGCTAAAAAATTGTCTCTTGTGAAATGAGAGGATTTCCCATATCATTTTATCTCTCATTTTTTTGCTAAAAAATCATCTATATTATTCCATCATGCCTAAAGATTATTATATTCATTATAAAAATATTTCCACTAAAATATGTAAAAATCATTCTTCTAAAACTATATGAAAATAATATAGTTTCACACTTCCAACTTAGATTCTCCACAAACCTGTAAAAATTTATCTTAAATATGTAAATATTATATATCATCTCAGCTTACTCTTATTTATCTCTATTCATATTGAATCACATCTCATTTGTGGTATCTCGATCAATTTCAGACTAGCATCATCCCTATCTCATTTGAACTTCTCAATTTAATTAATCTGTAATTTCATCATCATAATAAATAATATATTATAAATTCATCCAAAACATGATCTCTTTTCTAATAAACTCAAATATATTCTTCTCTCTCAAATAATATTGGTTCACACTTTATTTTTTTTGATTTATTTTTCAATAATATTCAACACTTGCATCATAATATTTAATTTTCAGTAGAATAAAATAGTTTTGGAAACTCAATTTTTAGACTTGAAAAGTATCTCAAACATATCTTTCTTTGATCTTATGTTTTCTCAATTTAAAGATCATATTATCACAATTAAATGATTTTAGCACATTTAATATATGATGTTTTGATCTACAAAAATCAGTACAAGAATTATCTCAATCAATTTATCCATGGAATATAAATTCATGAAATTCTCATAAATTTTTCACATGGATGGAACCATATGAGGTGTTTTAACATTAAAAGGAACTAGAACCAACCTTATAAGGACATATATAAACCTTATGAGTTCATGTATCAACATTACACTATATTTTCCTTAACCTTATGAGGTCCCATCATAAGGTTCATTGTACCTTAGAAGTCTTTCTCAACCTCACATAGATGGTTTTCTCAACCTTACAGTGGCTTGTATAAAACTTAAATGTTGTTTTTACCAACCTTATGACCAATATTTCTCAACCTTATGACAATGGTTTTCTCGGCCTTATGAGTTCTAGACATATCCATATTTCTCACTTAGCACAGACTTCCTCAAACTATCTCAAAACCTCTTCTACACTTTAAACAAACTTCATAACTTTAGTAATATGTCAAAACATCTTATAATTTCTCATTATAGTTTCTAATGTCTTATAATATATTAAATATCCAAGATATCCTAACTACACTTCATTTACAACTTTAACTCAGGTATTTCCATCCTACATCCAAATTCTATTTACCACTAAATACTACATCCAACATGCCTAGTAACACCAAGATGGGTTACTTCACATATCATTACTTTAATATCCTCATTTGAGCAATATTTTAACTTATTAAAGCACAACATTGTGATTTTTCCATTATTCAGTATCAAGAAACTCCTCTAATATCCACTTTATCCAGATTTACTCATCCTTCATTAACATGTTGTAGATAGTGTTATCATAAGAATCAACGCTTGAATTTGACATGAGGACCATATCTTTAACCATATGAAGTTAGGTATGCTTTCCAAAGCATCATTTTTTTTCAAGTATATCACTCAATGTGATACCGACTATGAATTCACTTTATTAGGTTTGTACAGAAATATTTTCAAAATGTTTTATAAAACTACACTCAACTTCAAAAAATAAATAAAAAATATTTTTGGTGGAAGTAAATTTGTACAAAAAAAAATTAAAAAATCACTCCCCATGATAAACGGATTGAGCATAATCAAAATAGTGATTTAGAGAGTGAAATCATACCTTATATTCTGATATTACAAAGTTTTTTCAGATTCAAAAGTTAACTAAAAAGGATAACCTTCAGTAGCCTACACTATTTTGGTAGCTTCCCCTCAAGAAATTCTCTCCATACACCCTTTACCATAGCATTTTTCTTTCAAAAAATATTCTGTAATAATTTTTTATACCCATTGTTTCCCAATAATAGTTGAAATATATCAAGTTAAGTGATATAATAAGAAATTAATATACCATCTGATATTATTTCTATGCAGGTTTCTTTCTTTAGCTGTATAGACATCAAGTACTTCTAAAACTTCTCCATTTCTTGGTTCACCTGCAATCCCCTATTTTCTAGATGTAAAACTGATAACATATGAGAATAAGGTGGGTCTTTCATCAGCTCTTTATTTGTAGAAGTAGGTCTGAAAATTTTTTATCTACCTAAGCATTCTTTTCTTTGTAACTTTAAAGTTACTAGTCTTCTTCATGCTTGCTTCCTTCTGGATTCTATAGATCTATTCAAGTTTTGGTCAGTATGGTTTTCTTATTATTTCTATATTATTTTTTAGCTAGAGTTGGTCATTTTATTTAATAATCAAGGAAATTTAATTCCTTTATACTTGTTCCTTCTATTTATATTCTTCCAACCAGTCGTGACATATAATCAAGCATTCCTTGTTTTCATGTCAATTTTTCTTCTTAGGTGTGGTCTCTTTTGTAGCATCATTTTTGATATTTAGATTCAATAGTCCGTTCCTTTTTTCACTTTTCATCCCAGTAATTTGAGTCTTTTTAACATTGTGATTTTTTGGGCTTTCCATCATCTATTATAAGCAAATAGTGAAATAAATTTTATACCACTACACTCATTTCCTCCACCTAGTAGTTCTCAATAATTTCCTCTATGGTAATGATCCTTCCTATAGTAAAATTTTCCGGTCTTATCCACGAAATATTTTTATCATGATTCCATATTCCTTGATAATTATGGTACTTTATGCCTCAAAACACTGTTATATTTTTTCCACCTTCTAGTAATTACTCTAGATATCTCGGTGCTTCAAGTATAATCTGGTCTCTAGATCTTTTGGAACATCAATAATATAAAGATGCCTATCTAGTTAAATCATATCTTTCAATGAAACTTTTATGTCAACCAAAATTTCCTCTTGGATTTAGTCCATTCATAGGATCTCCTCATTGAATATTAAATTTTGAATTCTTATTACCTTATGTGAGTTTTTTTCCTAGAGTCAAAATAAAAATTCTTTGTCACTATATTCAGAAATGTAACATCCTCAAAATATATACTCCATCATGTCTCACTCCTTAGAATAATTATATACATAGGTAAATGAACTAAAAATATTTATGTGGATGAATTAAATCTTCCTTATAAAGAAATAGATAATGTCACTGACCAATTTGTGACAAGTGACTCTTATGGATTATGTAATTCCCATTGTTCACTACTTCAACCCAAAACAACTTGTAGACCCCTTATTGAATCCTAATTCTTCTTTTATTCTCTACTAGTATCTAGTTCACCATTTCTACAATTATATCATGTTTCAGTGTCCTTGGAATGACCATTTCAAAAATAATCCAATTTCTCCAGAATAGCCTCTATTAGCATTTTTTTGATACTCCCAAACATTTTCTAACTATAAGCATCTTTCATTGCATTTACCTCTCTTTCTATGATGTCCCTTTACTCTATTATGATTTTAATAATCTCATATTTGTTCCTGATGAATTTCATCCAAAAATTTCATGTGGTATCATTAATAAAGGCATTATATAAGAGTGATCCTCCATTATAATGCACTAGATCTATCCTGAAAAAATCATTGTGAATCAAATCTAACTTATCATTATTTTGTGAACTATGGTTGTCTAAATTTGTTGGATTGGTGTAACAAATCTAAATTATAATTCTTTGGAATCCTCTATAATACTTTATTTGGATTCAATAAGAGATAAATTATTATGATGCTTTATCATTAAGAATTTATTTAGGACTTTTCTAATAAGAACTTTTTTCATCTTTGAACACTTTGGCCAGATCTACTTATGTTTTAACAGGTGAAAACAATGCATTGCGGTTCCATTGTTTTTGAATTTTGGTTTGAATTATTTCACAGTGGTTTCACAGGGGGTGGGGGATGGGTATAGGGAGAGGGGGCTTGGTGGAAGGGGGTGGGGATGGGTGTAGTGGGGTTGGGGGGCTGGGTGCAGGGGGGTGTCCCGGAGGGTGGGGCAGTGGGGGTGCAGGTGGGGGGGGGGGCAGTGGGGGTGCAGGTGGGGGGGGGGGGGGCAGTGGGGGGTGCAGGTGGGGGGGGGGGCAGTGGGGGGGGGGATTTTGTTGGGTGTCCATGGGGCTAGGGGGCAGTGCGCAGGGGGTGTGGGGGTGCAGGGGGGGCAGGGGGTGTCTAGGGGGGAGGGGGTGTCCAGGGGAGGGGGGGGGGGAGGGGGTCAGGGTGTGTCCTGGGGGGGGGGTATATTGGGGGTGTCTAGGGGGGCTTTGTGTGTGTGTGTGTGTGGGGGGGGGGGGGTGCCTAGGGGGTTCAGTGGGGTGTCTAGGGGGGTGTTCAAGGGGGTGTCTAGGGGGGAGGGGAGTATAGGGGGGTCCGAGGGGTGGGGGGTGTCTAGGGGGTCCAGTGGGGTGGTGTCTAGGGGTGTGTGTGAAGGGGGGTGTCTAGGGGGAGGGGGTGTCCCGGGGGTGGGGGGGGGGGGAGTAAGGGGGATGGGTTTCAGAGTGGTTCCATTATTTCTGATAAGAACTTTTCCATTATTTCACAGTGGTTTGCATTCTAGTTTGCAGGGGCAAGGTGAAACCAAGGTGGGCAGCTGCTGTTTCTGGGAAAACCATCTATACCCATGGTTCTTTAAACCATGGGTATATATGTGGCTGCAAAACTATCTATACCCACAGTTTAACAAACTGTGGTTATGTGTGTTGTAAAGAAAACTATCTATACCCATGGTTTACTTAACCTTGGGTATATAATTTGTGCTGTAAAAATGTATACCCATAGTTCTATAAACTGTGGGTATAGATGTATACCTTCAATTTACCAGAACCATGGGTAATATAAAATTTCAGTGGGCTATACCCACAGTTTCTATAAAACCATGGGTATAGGGAAATCCTGACACCTTGGGAGCCGATGGTTCATGAAACCGTGGGTATAGCCTATACCCACGGTTTCAAACCCTGGGTATAGGGTAATTTTCATGTAGTGTGATTTGATTTAATGGTTCATCATTTTAGTGGGAGTACTTTCATTAAAAGTCCTTGATGAAAAGATATAAAAAATGAGACTCACCCATATATATATATATATATATATATATTTTATAGATTATGGCATGGATCTTGTTTATAATTTTTACATTTCTTATATTTATGACGTACATAATTATTCTATATCAGTATCTATGGTTGATAAGTGTTCTTAAGGAGAATAATTTTGAGCATATGAATGTGAAAATTATAGAAATCAATTTCTCTAAGTCTAAGTCATGGGTTTTAGACACTGGGTGTGCATCACATATTTATGTTGATAGACACAAAATTAAATATATATGATAATTTTATAAAGGTGAAGTAGATATATGTGTTGTAAATGGGGAAAGAGTCACTACATTGGAGGTCAGATCTTATGACCTTAGTTTACCTAGTAGATTAGTTCTTGAATTAGGGAACTATTATTATGTTCCTATCATAAATAGAAATTTGATTTCATTTTTTTAGAAAATAAGGTTTTTTAATTCCTTATTAATAATTATAGTTATATAATATATATGAATGGAATATTTTATTTTATCAAGAATATAATAAATGTTTTATACATTTTAGATATGAATAATCCTATCTATAACATTCAGAATAAGAAGCT
This sequence comes from Viscum album, assembly GCA_963277665.1. Lineage (NCBI taxonomy): Eukaryota > Viridiplantae > Streptophyta > Magnoliopsida > Santalales > Viscaceae > Viscum > Viscum album. The sequence continues at coordinate 697,937,772 of OY728132.1, forward strand.
CAAGGTTGATTCTAACCCCGAATACCTTTGGCCTTATCACCTTAGACTTATAAAGCTATAAAACATTGAGAGGATCTATAAAGTTATATTGTTGGAATCATAAAATTATGATTTTTTTTGATAATCCTGAATATTTTTTGTTATAAAAAATGACTAAATTACCTTTCAGTGGAAAAGGCGAAATGGATAGTGGACTATTGGATCTTATACATAGTTATGTATTTAGACCAATGAGTACATAAGAAAGTGGTGGGTTTAGGCACTTCATAACCTTTACTGATGACTTTATTTAACATGGTTATGTATTTTTGATGAGTCACATGTTTGAAATTTTTAAAAATTTCAAAGAGTTTCATAATGAATCACAAAATTAGCTAGGTAAAAGGATTATGATTCTATGATCAAATTAAGTTGATAAATATACTTAAGTTATGAATTCAATTATAATATAAGATAATATATAATTTTTCAAAAAATATCTCCTCCTTGAACACCATAGTGGATTGGTCTATCTAAGATGAATAATTGTACCATATTGGTCATGGTTTGATCAATGAAGAGTTAGTGTGGCCATGATATTTAATTCTTGGGATATTTTTTTGGAAACTGCAACATTCTTACTTAATCATGTTCGATATATGGTAGTATTGAATATTTTATATATTATATTAACTGAGAAACAAACCAATATTTATTTTATGAAAATTTAGGGTTGGGAAACATATGTATGAAATTTGGATTCTAAAAAAATTTCCCCTAAATCAGATAAATTCTTTTATTGGTTATCTTAAAGAGGCAGTGATATATTAGTTTTATAATCCTATTGAATTAAAAGTGTTTTTGGACCAAAGTGGTGGTTTCCATGATAATTATCACGTTTTTCATGGAGTTAGTTAGAGGAAAATTAAACTTGTAGATGTTTAGGAACAATAATTAAGAAGTTTTTCTGATATAAAAGTTGATCTGATTCCATAAATAGTTGTGGTAGAATAACAGACTTGGGTTATACAAGAAACTTAAAGATATGGTGAGATTCATTAAGAGCCTTATAGATATGGTTTTTTATGGAAAATGATGATGAATTAATGTTAAAAATTAGGATATAAATATCTTTTGGGAGGCCATTGAGAGTTTTTATTTTTAGAAATGGATAAATGCTATAAAATTTGAAATTGATTCCATATACACAAACCAAGTTTATAAATTTTTGGATGCACCTAAAGGGGTGAGACCCATATGTTAAAATTAGAGTTTTTGTAAGAAATTTGATATGGATGGTAGATTTTCCACTTATAAATATTTATTTATTGAAATGGTTACAAAAGAATTGATGGAATTGACTAGGAAGAATCTGTTTCACTAGTTTCAATAATAATTTCTATTCAGATATTACTATTATATAAATTAATTATGATAGTGAGATATATCAAATGGATATCAAAACCACTTTATTCTTTGAAAATTTAGTTAAGGATGTGTATATTTTATAAAAAAATTATTTTATACTTAAAAATGAGTCTTCTAATGTTTATAAGTCACAACTATCCATTTATGGATTGAAGTAATCCTATCAGAGATGGAATATCTAGTTTGATGATGCAATCAAAGAGTTTAGTTTCATAAAAAATGTGGGTTCTTATTATGTATAAAAGAGGATTTGTCTAAGTGTTTTCATATTTGTGATATTTTATATAGATGAAATCTTAGCATAAATAATATCCCAACTTTATACTCTATAAATATGTGGTGGGGAAAATTCTTCTTAATGAAATAAATGGGTGAAGTATCTTATATATTGGGTATGAAGATATATAGATATAAATAAAATTAGTTTTTTTTATACTGAGTCGAAACACTTATATGGGTAAAATGATAAATAGTTTTATCATGGAGAACTCCAAAAAGGTGACTTTACCAATGTTTCATGGAATAATATTAAGAAATTTTAAAATCCTTCTTAAGAGTTATAGAGGACAGATAGGATTCTTCATGTGTTCTCCATATGATCCATCATTGATAAAATATTGTATACTCAACCTGATGTCTCTTATGATTTGATAATTTCTAGTAGATACCAATCTAATGATAGTGAGAGTCACTTTATTTATGTACATAACATCTTTAATTACATAATAACAAGTAATGACATATTCTTATTCTTTGGAAGAGAGTATGTGCTTAGTGTAAGGAGCTACATCGATGTTAATTTGTAAATCCAAAAGATTATATGATATCTAAATATAGTTCCAAATTTCACTTAAATTATATGAAAAAAATTATGAACAAGCCACAAATACTGGACTCAACAACAAATATAGAGTCCATTTCTACATTAGATGTTTTGAAGGAAGCTATTTAGATGAAAAAGTTCATTTCTAAACTTGAGGTGATCCCAAGAATTGGAGTGATCAAGTTTTATTGTGATAATAATAGACATATTTATAAGGCTAAGGAACCTTAGTCTCACCAATGGATCATATGAAACCTTATAAAGTACTATCTCATCCAAGATATCAATGAGAGGTTTGATGCAAAGATCTGTTGGGTGGATACAAAAGAGAATGTAAAAAATACATTGATAAAACTATTAACATTGAAAATTATTGAGGGCCATGTGGAATATATTAGTATTAAATATATGAGTTATTAGATATAATGGTTTTAAAATGTATTATGGTTTTATGATAAAGTTAATATCTATTTATCATTTGTCTATGTGTTTGACTTTCATATTACATGAAGAGTTCAATGATAATATCCCATCAAAGTAAGACTTTTAGTTGTACTTAATATATGATCATTATAGTTTATTATGGGTTGTGATGATATGTTAATATTATAATTAATGTAATCATGTACTCTATATAAATATTTTTATATGTGATATAAAAAATAGACTCATAACGTAATAATTAAAGATTTATTATCTGGACTAGCCCACTAATGTATATTATATGGAATGTCATATGATCTCTAATATACTTATGGGTGTATTATTATTATTATTAATAACCATTATATGTGGTTATATAGATACCTAGTGGTTATACCCAAATTTACCCTACTGGTAGAAGCAATTGTTGAAGTATAAGTAGGGATCAAATCCACAGGGATCGAAGACGAAACCTAGAGGCATTTATATTTGATAAAGGATTGGCTCTGAAGTTTCCAACTACTGTGTTATTTGTAATTGTGAAACTAAAATAATAATGTTCATAAGATAATGGTTTTATATTTATGAATAAAACACCTAATTATTCTAATGAAAATAATTAATGGAGATGGTTTGATCCTGGGTTGTTGTTAAGGATAAAATGGATGTAATTATTTTTCTTTGGATTTTACATTCTATAGTTCAAGAGGTATCTAATAAATGAGATAAATCCCCAATATCATTCTATGATTTAATAAATAAAAAATTTAAATCCTAATAACCAATTAACTTATATGATCACTTTAATAATAACTCCATGTAATTGGATCGTACTAGCACTCAAAATGTGTAGTTGTTAAAGTCAGTAAAGACAAAGAAGAAAATAAGTCAATGAATTAAAATCTCAAACCATAGAACTAATTTAAAAATTTTAGAAAATAAAATAACATCCAATAAAAACATATGAAACTTATTTAAATAAAACCAAAAAAGTTTTATACTTCCATTGATGCGAGTCTCTCAATGAAAGGCAAAAATCTACTTAAAGAAGCAGGATTGATTAATTGAAACATTGAAATAATGAACACTCCACCATTGTGTGTGGAATTTCACAATGTTTGGTGTGAATAAATTCACACCATGATTCAATGGTATCATCATGTTAATAAAAAGGATTTAAAAATTGAATAATAAGAGGAAAAATTAAAACTTTTATTAATAAACTAATTTTATTGGAAGAACTTAAATGGGATAAAATGAGCAGGTAATTACGAAATAAGAGTGAAACATTACAAATGAAATAATAACATACATCTCCAATACCTTCAATAATAGATCCTAATATATTCCAATTAGGAACCTTAGGTCAACCCCCAACAATAAATTACCTACCATTTAATTAGAATATTAAAAGGTGAGAGAGAAATCAAAGGAAATTATACTTTTCAACTTTGGACACAAAAATAGGACCATATTCATCCCCCTTTTGGAAATTTGCATTTTAAACTGAATATGGGAGAATATAAAGGGTTTTTAGAAGATAATTAAGATCTTTCATGTATCCTATTATATCTATCAAAATTTCATTCCAATTGAATTATCCATTTAAAATTTATGCTCAAAATGGTGGGATAATTTTATGGCCCTTCAAATATGGTCCACAAATAAAATGTCAACTTGGGATACTTGTATCTTCTTGAAAAATTCAGAATTATCTCTATCCAAAGTTTAATTAAATTATACTCATAATTATATCTTTCTAAATTTAAAATTTTAACCTTATTGGGCTTGAATTGTGGGCTCCACTTTTATTTGATGTGCCTAATGCCCATTAGGCTTCGTCAAAAAATTTCTGTGTCCATTTCCAAAAATATTCATCTTCCCTTGAGATTCATCCATCGATACTAAAATAAAAACTTTTCATATTAAATTGAGAATAATATCCAAAAATATCAAATTAACATAATTAATATAATGTTTTCCATAAACATATGATTGATTGGGGAAAAAATTTCACTTTAAAAATGAATTGCATATGTGATGAGAAATGAAGTTAAATTGAAATAATGCTCTAAAATTGGTGTTTATGGACTTTGAAACACATGAATATTAAAATATAATTAATTAATATTAGACTCTTTTAGTGGATAATCACACTCTTGACTTGATTTTTTCTAGACTCGATTAAAAAAGTATCTCAAAAATATGAAATCAAATTCCCTTTATTTATTTAACATAAAATTTTCACCAAAAGACATCTTGACGAATAATCATGAAACCAATAAAAATAATTTTACACAAGATAGGTTCATAATAATCTACTAAGCCCAAGACCATTACTTTGTTCAAATTCATCTCTATATTTTATCCAATTTAAATTAATCATGTTGATGTGTTGTGTATTTAAAAATATACATGACCCTTTTTTTTGTTCAAGGGGAAACAAATGGAAGCTCTAGGTGGTGATCAAATTAAACCTTAATATGAGTATCAAATTTTATGTTTTTTTTCATTTTTTGGTTTTTTTTGTTTTTTAACCACAATAGAGATGAAAAGACCAACTCTGGGAAAGAAAACTATAGAGTCATGATCCCCATGTACAGAATGACACACATTTTCTTAATTATATACTCTAAAATAGAGATGTAAATCCTAAATTTGGGTAAGAAAACTATGGAGTCACAATATCTAAGTGAAAAAGTCTGTGCATTTGGATAAAATATTTCTCTATGTGATGATTATTTTCATTTTTTGTTGGATACTCAAATTAAAATAAAAGTGGCCCCAGACCCTATGGTATATTAAAAGGGATCCAAGAACTCAAACTTACACCAAAATTTAATAAACTAAAATTATGGATTTTTTGTTAATATGATGAAAATATAAATGTTTAAAAATAACATTCAGAAACCCCACTTTCCAAAAACTATGATCATGAAGATAAACATGAATTAAGATCATAATCTAGGCTTTAAAAATCATTTGACCTTAATTTTTCATGTTACAAAATGTAAATTAATGAATTAAAGGACAATGAATTGAAATTTACTATAATATCCCATTTTTTTCAATTTTTTTAAATCTCATATTTTCACCCCCAATATAGAATGACACTACCCTTAGTGTTTGAAAGAGAAGATAATAGAGTTTATAATTTGGAAGAAAGAGGGGGGATTATGATTTTAAATGATATCATGGAACAAAATTACTTAGTTTGAAGTTGATGACCCATAAATAAGTAATTAATCACTTTGTATTCATGTCACATGTAGGATACTTGGATATGATTTATGGTTGGGTTTGAAATTTTGAAATCATGAGTTCTATTTTGAAATAATAAAATGATTCAGCTTCTAAATCACACAAAAAATATACATTATATCACATTGGAAACCCCAAGGGGGTTCTCGTGATAAGAAAAAAATACAAAAAATAAAATAAAAACAATGAATAAACTGAGTTTACCCTAAAAAGTGCTTAGTTTAAAGTAATTATCTTGAACTAGATCCCCCAACTAACCCAATACCAACTTTCAACATTTTAAGGATTTTATTTTTCAGTACTTCTAAAAGATTAATACTGAGACTCCATTGGGTTTTGTGGGAAGGATTGGAAATTAATTCATGTAAAATCATATTCATTTTAGTGAATGGGCTAATCCCATGAATATAAGAAAGCATCCACTGAATTTATTTTTTTAATATTTCTTAATAAATAAAGGATAAATTATATTTATTATATTTAATAAATTATTAAATGTTAAAAAAATGTGTTTTATTATCCCCTATGATGGAAGGATTGAGAAAATGTTTATATTCCTTTAATTCAAGATTAGGTTGGATAATAATTTCAGACATATATAGAGACATACAATTGAACTCAGTTTGATTTAAAAAATTTACGAACACAATTGGTTCCCTTTGAATAGAAGTCCCAACCACCAAATTTTTTAGATGAGTGTTAGGAATGGGTGTGGACTTCATGCTTGTGATTTCAACCAAGGGTTCAATGATTTGTGTTCTTGAAAAATCATTAATGGATCCATCTAAAATATATTCAATCCATGGATATAAGTTTCCATAAAATTAATACAAAAAATAAATTTCATTATTATTTATATTACCTTCAAGAATTTTCTCTATTTATTTAGGTTGAATTTCTATATTCCCAAGAAAATTAACTTCATCTTCCATCTCTAATTTCTCATATTCTAAAGTTAGTTCTTCAAAATTCCCATCTAATTTTGAAGTCTCTAATGGTTTGGGAATAATTATTTCAGGTTTTTCATTATTCTTCCCACTAATGGAAATATTTACAGGTTGGAGTTGTTTATGAGAGGTTTTTGTGTAGAAATATTCTTCTATCAATGTTAAGAAAGTGACAACCTGAGTGGGCATAGTTTCCATAATTGTTTCAATACTTTTTAGTTATAATCTCTATGATGAAACTTCTGAGTTCATTTTAACAATTTTTTCAAAAAATTGTCTGTGAAGTTGTTGTGGATTAGGCTGGGTAGTAATTTGAGCATCATAGTATCCCCTAATATTGATCTCATTAACCATCCTTGATAGGGATGGAAATTTATCATTTAATAATTCATCATTCTAATCATTATACATGTCACTGGGTGTGGGGTATTCATTCAAGGGTTAACCAAAGAAATTCCCTAAGTTAGGGGATTCTAAATACTGATTTCCAATTTCATTAAATCATATGTTTAAGTTGGGGTAATAATGAAAATAATCTATTGGAGTAGATAGAAATTTATAATAGTAATTTTTAGGACACACAAAATTATAAAGAGGAAAAGATAAGAGAAATCAGATGAGAAAAGAGAAATGGGGGAGAATAGATTGAGTTTCTAAGGTGACTTACTTGGGTTCTCAGAAATGGTGCCAAAATTTTGTTGCACCCAAAATTACCCTACTAGTAAAAGTATTTATTTATGTACAAGTAGGTATTTAATCCAAAAGGACCAAAGAAGAAATCTAGAGACACTTTTATTTGATGTAGGAGTGGTTATGAAGTTTCTAACTATTGTGTTGTTTGAAATTTTGAAACTAAAATTATATTTTTCATAAGATAATGATTTTAAATTTATGAATTAAAAAACTAATGATTTTAATGGAAATAATTAATGTATATGGGTTGATCTTGGGTTGTTTTTAGGGATACAATGGATGTAATTGTTTTTTTGGATTTTCCATTCACTAGTTCAAAAGGTATCTAATCAATGAGATAACTACCTAATATGATTCTCTGATTTAATCCATAAAGAAATTCATGGATAATAACCAATTAACTTAGAGGATCTATTTTATGATCACTCTGTGGAATTGGATCGCACTACAACTCAAAATGTGCTATTGTTAAAGTTGGTGAAGATAAAGAAGAAAATAAGTCAAATAATGGAACTCTATAACCATATAACTAATTTAAGAATTTAAGAAAATAAAATAAAATCCAATCCAAACCCAATAAAATCCAAATAATTTAACCATAAAAGTTATATCCTTCCATTGATGCACATATCTCAAAGAAAGGTGGAAGTTGACTTAAAGAAGTAGAATTGAAAAAGTGAAACATTGAAATAACAAACACACCATCATTGTGTGAGGAATTTCACAATGTTTGGTGTGAATAAATTCACACATTGATTCAATAATATCAAGTTGTTAAGAAAAATTATTGAAAAATTAAGAATAATAGGAAAAAGAAAAACTTTTATTAAGACACTAATTTCATTGAAAGAACTTACATGGAAAAAAACGAACTAGAAATTACAAAATGAGAGTGAAACATTACAATTGAAAGAATAAAATGAATCTACAATAACTTCAACCCCATATCCTTATATATGAATATTATGAGCCTTATTATTACCCCAAACAATAAATTCCGTCCCATTTAATTAGGATAATAAAAGGTAGGAGAGAAATCAAAAGAAATTAGACTTTTCAACTTTGACCACAAAAATAGGACCAAATTCATCACCCTTTTGGATGTTCAATGTTGAAATTGAATATGGAAGAATATTATGGTGTAATATAATATAAATAATATCTTCCATGTTTCCTATAATATATTTAAAAATTTCATTCCAATTGGATTATCCATTCAGATGTTATTTTAAAAATGGTGGGATGATTTTATGGGCCTTCAAATCCATCCCACAAATTTAATGTCAATATGGGATCCCTAGATCTCCTTGAAAACTTTAGAATTAGATATAGACATAGTTTAGTGCAAAGATCCCCATAATTTTATATTTCTACAGTTAAAATTATATCTAAATTAGTATTAAATTGTAGGATCCACTTTTATTATATGGCCCTAATGGCCATTATTCTTTGTCCATAAATTTCTGTGTTCATTGCCAAAAATATCCATCTTCCCTAGGGATTCATCTATTGATCCTAAAATAAAACAAATTTCCAATAAAAGTGATCAATAATATCCCAAAATATCATATTAAAATAATTAATATAAATTTTCCACCAAAATATGATTGTTTGGAACCAAATTTTCACTTTAAAAATGAATTGCACATATGATGATAAATGGAGTTCAATTTAAATAATGATCTAAAATTGGTGTTTATGGACTTTGAAACACATGAGTATTAAAATATAATAAATTAATATTAACCTCTGTTGATCCAAAAATAAAAAAATGTTCCTATAAAAGTGACCAATAATATCATAAAATATCATATTGAAATAATAAATATAATATTTTCCACCAAAATATGATTGTTTGGAAGCAAATTTTCACTTAAAAAATGAATTGGACATGTGATGAGAAATGAAGTTATATTTAAATAATGATCTAAAATTTGTGTTTATTTACTTTTAAAAACATGAATATTAAAATATAATAAATTAATATGAGCCTATTTAAGTGAATAATCACACCCCAACTTGAGTTTTTCTAGTATTGAGAAAAAATGTTTCTAAAAAATATGAAATTGAATTCCATTTTTTGAATTTTTTTTTAACATACAATGGTCACTGAAATACATCATGCCAAACAATCATGAAACCAATAAAAATAATTTCACACAAGCTAGTTTCACAAGAATATTCTAATCCCAAGCCTATTCCTTTGTTCAAATTCATCGCCACATTTCATCCAATTACAATTAATCATTTTAAGGTGATGTGTATCTAAAAAGACATGGGGCCCATTTTTTGTTCAAGGGAAAAAATGGGAGATATATATGGGAATCACATTAAAAATTAATATGAGTATTCAATTATTATTTATTTCATTTTTTTGTTTTTTAACCATAAAAGAGATAAAAAGACTAACTTTGGGAAATAAAAAATATGGAGTCATGACCCCCCAAGTTCCAGACTTCAGACATTTTTTCAATTCCATGCTCTAAAAGAGAGATGAAAATCCTAACTCTGGGTAAGAAAACTATAGTATCATGATCCCATAGTTCCAAATAACACACATTTAGATAAATATTTCTCTACATGGTAATTATTTATATTTTTTTGATACTAAAATTATAATAAAAGTATCCTCAAACCCTACTCTATAATAAAAGGGACCCAAGAACTCAAATTTACACACAAAATCTAACAGACATGCATTGTGTCATTTTTATTAAGGGAATGAAAATATAAATGTTAAAAAATCACATTGGAAAACCAAACTTTCCAAAAAATACACCCATAGACATAAATGTGAATGGAAATCATAACCAAGACATTCAAAATAATTTGAAATTCAATTCTTATATTTCGCAATGTAAATTAATACATTCAAGGATAATTAATTAAAATTTTCCTTAAAAGTCCATTTTTTCAAATATCAAAATTTCACCCCCCAACATAGAATGACACTTCCCTCGGTGTTTGAAAGAGAAGAGAATAAAGAGTTTAGAATTTGAAAGAAAGAGGGGGATGATGATTTTAAATGAAATCGTAGAAAAAATCACCTAGTTTGAAGTTGATGACCCATTAATAAGAAATTTATCACTTTTTATTTACATCAAATGTGGACTCCTTTGGGATGATTGATGGTTGAGTTTTAGATTTTGAAAGAAATAGTTTTATTTTGAATTACTAAAATGATTAAACTTATAAATATTACACACATGAGACATTATAATCACATTGGAAACCCCAAGGGGGTTCCCTTGATAAGTAAAAAACCAAAACACAAATAATAAAATAAAAACAATACAAAATATGGGATGCCTTATAGAAAAAACTTAGTTTAAAGTCATTATCTCAAACTGGAGCCCCCTAATTACCCAATTAAAATTTTCAATATTTTAATGATTTAATTTTTCACCACCTATAAAAGATTTATATTTATAATCCATTATGTTTTTTGGAAAGTTTTGGAAATTTATTCAAGGAAAATTATATTCATCTTAGTGAACTGGATAATCCCTTGAATATCAAAAAGGGTCGATCAAATTTGTTTTTTTAATATTGATTAAGATATCAAGGATAAATTTCTCTTTATTATCTTCAAGATATGATGAAATGATGAATTTTTTTTCTTGACTATCCCCTAGGATGGAAGTATTTTGATAAGGTGTATGGACCTTGATTTTGAGATCAGGTTAGCTAACACTTTAAAACACAGATAGGGACTTATAATTGAACTTGGTTTGATTTCCAATTTTTTACAACATAATTAGTTCCCTTTTAATATAAGTATTAACCACCAAATTTTCTATATGAGTTTCAGGAATGGGTATGGACTTGATGATTGTGATTTCTACCAAGGGATCAATGATTTATGTTTCTGAAATATCATTACTAGAGCCATCTAGAAGAGATTATATCCATGGATACAAGTTTACATCATGTGAATACAAAAAATAAATTTAATCATGATTTAGATTCCCTTCATCAATTTCTTCTAGTTCTTCAGGTTGAATTTCAATATTCCCTAACAAAGTCACTTCACTTTCCATATCTAATTTCTCATATTATAAAGGCACTTCTTCAAAATTATCATCTAATTTTGCAGCCTCTAGTGGTTTAGGAATCATTATTTTAAGATTTTCATTATTATTACCACTCCTAGAAATATTCACAGGTTAGAGTTGTTTATTAGAGGTTTTTGTGTAACAAAATTATTCTATCAATGTTTAGGAAGGTAAAACCTGATTGGGCATTGGTTTTATAATTTTTTCAATGATTTTTAGTACTAATATCAATAATGAAACTTCCAAGTTCGTTTTATCCATTTGTTTAAACGATTGTTCAATAATTTGTTGTGGATTAGGCTAGGTAGGAGTTTGAACATCATGGTATTCCCTAATATTGATCTCATTAACCATCCTTGAGAGGACTAAAAAGTTATCTTTTAAGCATTGATCATCCAAATCATTATAAATGTCACCTCGTGTGGGGTATTCATTCAAGGTTTTACCAAAAATTCCCTAAGTTAGGGGATTCCCAATACTAATTTCCAATTTGATTCATTCCTATGTTTAAGTTGGGGTAATGATGAAGATACTCCATTGGAGTATATATAAATTTAAAATTGTTATTTTCAGGACACAAAAAATATAAAAGGGAAAAGATAAGATAAATTTCTATGGGAAAAGAGTAATTGGTAGAGAATATACTGAGTTTATAAGGTGAATTAATTGGGTCTGGGACAATGGTTCAAAAATTTGGTTGCACCCAAATTTACCATACCAATAGAAGTGGTCATTTACGCACAAGTAGTGATCAAATCCATAGGGATCGAAGAAGAAACCTAGAGACACTTATATTTGATGTAGGATTGGATATGAAGTTTCCAACTATTGTTTTGTTTGTAATTGTGAAACTAAAAAAATGATATTCATAAGATAACGGTTTTAAATTTATAAATGAAATAACAAATTATTTGAATGTAAATTATTAATGGAGATGGGTTGATCTTGGGTGTTTGTTTGGGCTAGTATAGATGTAATTATTTTTATTTGGATTTTCTTTCACTAGTTCAAGAGGTATCAAATCAATGAGATAACCATCCAATATAATTATATGATTTAATCCATACAAAATTTTAGGGATAACAACCAATGAAATTATAGGATCACTTTAATAATAAATACAAATAATTGAATCATACTAGCACTCAAAATGTGTTGTCATTAAAGTCAGTTAAGACAAAGAAGAAAAAACGTCAAAGAATGGAACTTTCAAAGCATAAAACTAATTTAATAATTTAAGAACATAAAATAACATCCAATAAACACCTAATAAAATCCCCAGAATTAAACCAAAAAAGGGGAATCCTTCAATTTATTCAAGGCTCTCAATGAAATGTGGATGTCAACTTTAAAAAGTGGGATTGAAAAATAGAAACATTGAAATAACGAAAACTCCACTGTTGTGTGAGGAATTTCATAATGTTTAGTATGAATAAATTCAAAACTTGATTCAATGATATAAAAATGGTAATAAAAGGGATACAATAAGTGAATAATAGGAGGAGAAATAAAAAAATTTATTAAGAAACTAATGTGATTGAAAGAACTTACATGGGAAAAAACGAACAAGCAATTACAAAATGAGAGAGAAACATTACAATTGAAATAATAACATGAATATCAAATACCTTCACCAAAAGATACTTATATAGGAAATTTAGGATCCTTAGTTCAACACTCCAACAATAAATTTTCTCCTATTTCATTAGGATAGTAAAAGGTGGGAGGGAAATCAATGGAAATTGGACTGTTCAACTTCGACCACAAAAATAAGACCAGATTCATCCCACTTTTGGACGTTTGAATTTAACAATTAATATATAAGAATATTAATAGGTATTATAAAATAAATAATATCTTACACTTTTCCTGTAATATTTTTTATAATTTCATAAAAATTGGATCACCTATTTGAAAGTTATACTCGAAATGGTGGGATGGTTTTATGGAACTTTAAATCTGGCCCACAAATTAAATGTCAAATTGGGCTCCCTGGGTCTCCTGAAAAAATTTAGAATTAACTATAGACACATTTTAATGAAATTATCCTCATATTTTTCTATTTCTACAGTTAAAATTTTAACTTCATTGGGATTGAATTGTGGACTCCACTTTTATTTGATGGGCCTAAGAACCATTGTGCTTTGAACAATAAATTTATGTGTTCGTTGATAAAAATATCTATCTTCACTTTGTATCCATCCATAGATCCTAAAATACAAAATTTACAATCAAATTTATCAATTATATCGCAAAATATCTAATTAAAATAATAAATATAATGTTTTCCACAAACATATGATTTATTAGGACAAAATATTCACTTTAAAAATGAGTAGAACATGTGTTGAGAAATGAAGTTAAATTTAAATAATGATCTAAAATTGGTGTTTATGGAATTTAAAACACATGAATATTAAAATATAATCAATTAATATTATCATATTTTAGTGGATAATCTAGACCCCACAATTTTAGTTTTGCTAGTTCCGAGAAAAAAAGTCTCTCAAAAATATGAAATTAAAATGTGTTTAAAAAAACATTTTAACATAAACTTATCACCAAAAGACATCATGACGAACAATAATGAAACCAATCAAAATAATTTCACACAAGCTATTTTCACAAGCATATCCCAATACCAAACTCATTCCTTTGTTCAAATTCATTACCACATTTCATCCAATTTCAATTAAGTATATTGATGTGTTGTGTAGCTAAAAAGATACAGGGCCAACTTTTTTTTTTGTTCAAGAATAAAAAAATATAAGCACTAGGTGGTAATAAAATTAAATCTTAGGATGAGTATCTGATTTTATATTTTTTTCTTTTTGATTTATTTATTTTGGTTTTTTTTAACCACAATAGAGATCAAAAGAAAAAATATGGGCATGAAAACTATAGAGTCACGATTCCCAAGTGATGGATGCCAAATATTTTTTCACTTATAAGATCTAAAATAGATATTTAAATCCTAAATCTAGATTATACAACTATAGAGTCATAATACCCAAGTGTTTAATTCCATGAATTTGGACAAAACATTTCTCTACACGGTCATTATTTTCATTTTTTTGGATACTCAAATTAAAATAAAAGTGGTGCTAAACCCTATGTTGTAATTAAAGGGACCCAAGAAATAAAACTTACACCCAAAATCCAATAGACATGCATTGTTTCATTTTTTTACATGATAAAAATATAAACATTGAAAAATCACAGTGGTCAACCACACTTTCCAGAAACAATGCTCATGAAAATAAACGTGTATTAAAATCATAATCAAGGCATTTAACATCATTTGATATTTAATTTTCAAGTTTCTCAATGTATATTAATTCATGAAAGGATAATGAATTGAAATTTTCCATAAATCCCATTTTTTTAATTTTTTTAAATTTCATATTTTCACTCCCCCAAACATAGAATGACACTACCCTTAGTGTTTGAAAGAGAAGAGAAGAGAGAGTTCAGAATTTGGAATAAAGAGGGGGGATGATGATTTCGAATGAAATTAGGGAACAAAATTACTTGGTTTGAAGTTGATGACCCATCAACAAACAATTTATCACTTTGTCCTCACGTCACATGTGGACTCCTTGGGGACGATTGATGGATGGGTTTGAACTTTAGAAATAGTGAGTTTTATTTTGAAATACTAAAATGATTCATCTGCTAAATTTCACACAAAAGAGACATTAGATCACATTGAAAACCCCAAGGGGGGTTTCTTAAAAAGAAGAAAACAAACAAAACAAAAGAAAAATAATGAAAAATATAGGTTTCCACTTTGAAGACACTTAGTTTAATGTCATTATCTCGACCTGTACCCCAAAACTTAACCAATATAAACTTTTAACATTCTATGTATTTCATTTTTTTCCACTTCTAAAATATTGAGATTGAGACTCCATTGGGTTTAGTGGGATGTTTTGGAAATTAATTGAAGGAAAGTCATATTCATCCCAGTGAATGGGATAATCCCATGAATATAAAGAAGGGTCCTTCGAATTGATTTTTTAATCTTTATTAATACATTAAGGTTAAATTTCTCTATATTATCTTCAAGAGATGATGAAATAATGAAAAAATGTGTTTTATTATCCCCTATTATGGAAGGATTGAGAGAAGGTGTATGGACCTTGAATTCGAGATCAAGTTGGACAACAATTTCGAACACAAATTAGGACTTAAAATTGAACTCGGTTTGATTTTTAAAATTTCTCTAAACAATTGGTTCCATTTTAATATAAGTTTTAACCACCAAATTTTCTAGATGAGTGTCAGGAATGAGTATGGAATTGATGTTTGTGATTTCAACCAAGAGTTCAGTGATTGATGTTTCTGAAAAACCCTTAATGGATCCATATAAAAGAGATTCAAGAAATGGATAAATGTTTCCCCCATGTGAATATAGAAAATAAATTTTATCATGATTTAGATGCCCTTTAACAATTTACTCTAGTTCTTAAGATTGACTTTCAATATTACCTTTAAAATTTACATTTGTTTCAATATCTAATTTCACATATTCTAAATTCTATTCTTTAAAGTTCTCATCTAATTTTACATCCACTAATGGTTTGGGAATAATTATTTCATGGTTTTCATTATTCTTCCCACTCATGGAAATATTCACAGGTTGAAGTTCTTCATAATGGGTTTTTGTGTAACAAAATTCCTCTATAAATATTGATTAAGGGACAACCTGAGTGGCCTTAGGTTCTGTAATTGTTTCAATGTTTTTTAGTTTTGATCTTAATTATGAGACTTACGAGTTAATTTTAACCATTTTTTCACACAATTGTTCAATAAGTTGTTGTGGATTAGTCTATTTAGGAGTTTGAACATCATGTGATTCCCTAATACTAATCTCATTAACTATCCTTGAGAAGGATGTAAAGTTATCATTTAAGAATTCATCATCCAAATCATTATACATGTCACCAGGTGTGAGGTATTCATTCAAGTGTTGACCAAATAAATTCCATAAGTTAAGGGATTTCCAATAATAATTTACAATTTGACTCAATCCTATGTTTAACTTGGGGTACTGATAGATATACTCACCTGGAATAGATAGAAATTTGGAATTGTGATTTTTAGGACACAAAAGAATATAAATGGGAAAAGATAAGAGAAATTGGATGAGAAAACAGAAATAGGGGAGAATAAACTTAGTTTAGAAAAAAAATTAATTGGGTCCCTGGAAACAACCCCAAAATTTGGTTGATCCCAAGGATACCCTACTAGTATAAGTGATTACTGAAGTATAAGTAGGGATTGAAACCATAGGGAGTGAAGAATAAATCTAGAGACACTTATATTTGATAGGGGATTGGATATGAAGTTTCTAACTATTATGTTGTTTGTAATTATGAAACTAAAATACTAATGTATATAATATAATGATTTTAATTTTATGAATGAAACAACTAATTATTTTAATGGAATATATATGGGTTGATTTGTGGTTGTTATTAGGGCTAGAATGGATGTAATTTTTTTCTTTGGTTTTTCCGTTCATTAGTTGAAGAGGTATTTAATCAGTGAGAAAACTCCCAAATAACATTATCCAATTAAATACATAAATTTTTTTAGGTTTAATCAACAATTCAATTAGAATATCACATTCATGATCAGTCTAAGGAATTAGATCATACTGGCACTCAAAATGTGTAGTCATTAAAGTCGGTGAATATAAAGAAGAAGAAAAGTCAAAGAATGGAACTCTCAAACCATATAATTAATTTAAAAATTTAAGAACATAAAATAGAATCCAATCCAAACCCAAGAAAAAACTTATAATAAAAAAGGTTTATCCTTCCATTTATGCAAGGCTCTCAATTAAAGGTGGAAGTTGACTTAAAGAAGTGGGATTGAAAAAGTGAAACATTGAAATAATGAACACTCCACCATTGTGTGAGGAATTTTACACTGTTTGGTGTGAATAAATTCACAACATGATTAAAAAATATCAATGTGTTAAGAAAAAGGATATAAAAAGTGAATAATAAGCAGAAAAAGAAAAACTTTTATTAAGAAACTAATGTTATTGAAAGAAATTACATTGGAAAAAACAAACAAGAAATTACAAAATGAGAGGGAAACATTACAATTGAAAGAATAACATGAATATACAATAACTTAACCACTAGATCCTTATATAGTAATATTTAGATCCTTAGTTCTCCTTCTATAAATCAATTACCTCTCGTTTAATTAAGATAACAGAAGGTGGGATATAAATCAAATGAAATTGGACTTTTCAACTTTGACCACAAAAATAGGACCAGATTCATCCCCCTTTTGAATGTTCAAATTTTACATTGAATATTGTAGAATCTAAAAAGTTTATAGAAGATAAATAATATCTTCCATGTGTCCTATAATATTTTTAAAAATTTCATCCAGTTGGATCATCCATTCAGAAGTTATTCTTGATACGAAGGGATAATTTTATGGCCCGTCAAATCAAGACCAAAAATTTAGTTTCAACTTGGGATCCCTGGATCTCCTTGAAAAGTTCAAAATTATCTCTAGAAACAGTTTAATGAAATTATCTCCATAATTTTATATTTATAAAGTTAAAATTTTAACTTCATTGGGATTAAATTGTGGGATCTAATTTTACATGATGGGCCTAAGGTCCATAATGATTTGTCTAGAAATTTATGTGTTCATTGTAAAAAATATCCATCTTCACTTGGGATTAATACACAGATCCTCAAAGAAAAAATGTTCCAATAAAGGTAATAAATCATATCCAAAAATATAAAATTAAAATAATTAAATATTTTTTTCCCAAAAATATTTGATTGATTCGTCCCAAATTTGCACTTTAAAAATGAATTGAACATGTTATGAGAAATTAAGTTCAATTTAAAGAATGCTCCAAAATTGTTTTTTATATAATTTGAAACACCATAATATTAAAATATAATCAATTAATATTAGCCTCTTTTAGTGGATAATCACCTAGCATGATAACCTTCATACTTTAATACCTCTCTTATATAAACCTCAATGCTTAGCTAGTCAGGGGTGGCTGGGCATGTAGATGATCTTATAAGTAAATGGATCTTAAATAAGATTGGATTTTTCCACTCATATAATGAGTAAATAAATATAAGGATTTGATTCAAATATACTAAGGAAATGTATAGCCATACTTACTTGAGTGACATGTGATGTTTTTAGTTACTTAGATGAATGAAATGTGATGTATTTATTCATATTGGCCAGTATATTTTAGGGAATCATGAATTTATGAGATAACCTGTGATAAATAGACTTTTTCTATGTCCAGTGGTCACTATATTTCATAGAAAAATGGATTATATACGTATAAATAGTATTTTGATGATATAGATTGTGGTTTACATGTTCATATGGTGATATGAGTATGTTTGGTTAGTATCACACCAAACCCCATTGTAGATTAAGTAACATCAATATTTTTCAAGAGGCCACTATTTATAAAAATATATGAATTTAGGTTTTCATATTTCTTATAAAATCTATATAGGACTATAGGGTCACACAGTTAGTCCTTAGAATAAAGACTAGATTTTAGAATCCAAAATAAATATACACATAATCTAATAATAAATTGAAATTTTAAAATGATTATGAACCCCAATGATCATAAATTATAGGTAATTCATGTTGGATTCCATGAAATGGAATCCAAACCTTAAGTCACTTTATTGAATGAAGGGTGACCAAATAAAGGATATGATACTTCTCTTGATGGGTTTGTGGAAACATGATTCTAATAATCCATAACCAAATATATATTTTCTTCCTAGTTATCCATTCATCTTTGTGGAGAATGATCTAGAACAAATTTAGAGTCTGAGGGGACCTATCATATCATATGAGGATTCTATTGGTTTATGGAATTCATGTGGAGGCAAGAGTTCAATAGATATTTCCTGATAATCTCCATTAAGAAAACTTATTCATGTTTGATAGTGATGGAGATTTATAACTTATAGGTATGCCTATTAAAATTATTTTTTTATTTAAAAAAGGTTGATTAAATAATGATATATTAGGTATATTTGTGGGGTTCTTCCACTATAATGACCATGTAAAGATTCTATAAAACCCATCACATGTTTTCCTTTCTAGGAGTATAGAAAATCTCAATGTTATAATCTTAAAAGAACTCTATAAATCACTACAATATTAGGTTAATATCTGTTGGGAGAAAATTTACTTTAGAGTTTTATAATCTATGTATACCGTGAATAATTCTCCAATAAGTATGTGTCACTTAGTCTTTAAGGAGAACACTACCCCTGTGAGATCTAATCATAAAGGCTCAGGATTCGATATCACATATCCATAAAAATTTATAAAATAAAAGATAAAGGGAAAATGATATAATGTGGATTAAAGAGTCTTGTATGAGTTTCACCTAGAGCATCCGAATACACCAAGTTTGAACATTCACTTGGAATTACTACCATATAGAGAAAGCATTCACAATAGATTTTTTCGATTGTGCATCTGCCATATAATTGGCCTCCCTATAGGCATGTGTCATTTGAATCTAGATATGATAAGCATCATGTAGAAATTGTATACACTCTAGAAGACGTTTCCAAGGGACTTTTATAGACTAATAATCAAAGAATACATGATAAGGAACAAGTCAAACTCCACCAAAAGTGGGATCCATCCAAAATGAGTGTCATATTTGATGGAATAAATCACCACCCATAATTATGCTTCATATGTAATCCCATTTCTAGTTTGTCAATAAAAATATCATTTTATTAGTCCTTGGTAGTTATGAAACACACCTATATTTCTTTATATCCTTGGAGACCCAATTAATGAACAATCTACATTCACATTAATTCTAGATGGAAGTGGTGGAATCCAACAAAAAGATTCATGATGAGAGAAATATTCTATAAGATGGTAGTTGAGGAGCTTCTCGATGAGTGCATATTCAATGATTAATATCATTAAATTCACAATTGTGATATTTATGCATAAGTTGGTGAAAAAAATACCCTAAAAATACTCCCACAACATATAAGTGAAGAGTCATTAGATAAAGAGTTTCTAGGAATTGTCAGGTGCCTATAGAAAAAAGGCACATGCTGAAGCCATAAGAATTACACCATCCTTTAATTATTCAGAAAAGGGAAGACGATTCTTCCATATCTTCTATAATAGGATAGGTCTGGATGGGGAAATTAAGGGTCTTCATAAGGGCTTATTACACCTAGTAATTCTAGTCTATTGACTAAATTTCTTGATGTAGTAATCCCTGATAGGGAATCAACCAAATATATTTATGATCCAGAAAAGAGTGTACTGGTTCAGGTATTTGTAGTTATAAAGAATCAACATCACCTCAATAGATATGTGAATTTGTTAAACATTTTAGAACACATAAGAAATGATAATCTGGTAGCAGTGTTGTGGAATGTCAACTTGTTTTGTGTCTAACCAGGGAGTATTCTAGTGGTTCATTTCATAGTTCTTTCACACCAACCATTTTGAATGATTCATGAGATCATAATAGGATGACTTGATAAAAAACCATACTGATGAATAAATAGAGTAATTATATCCATTATGAAGTTTATAACTAAATATTACCTTATGAAATACCAGCACTTCAACATTCATGGTAAGAAGATTCCAAGTGAATTTATTTACCAAATGCTTATTGAATTTTTAGAGACCATTGATGCCAAGACCACCCATGTTTATGGGATTAGTCCAATATTTATAAGTTATGGGGACTAATTTATTCTAATGAATACATATGGTATATATAATGTTTATAATCAAGATTTAGATCCTATTAATCAAAGTACAAGTCCATTAATACATTGATAAATAATATTAAAACATAAAAGTAATAACAAATTTAATAAGGCAGATTCTCCATAACGGTGACATGCTATTACCTTTCTAACATTCCATTTGAGAAATTATTTTGGAACATATGATCTCTAACAAGTTACTCATGATTTTTCCACAATAAAGGGAACGCCCGAATTATCAAAGGGAGATGATCCTCTCTTGACACCAAGAGACCAAACAATTTTATTTTTCTTGGAAGTTAATATTCTTATCACAACAATGAAGAAGTATACATTCCAACTAATGTATTTACCTATAATTTTATCATAGTGGTTGAAAATAACTTCTATGGCCTTTATTATCTTCTTATATGCTTAACCAAATAGGATAATATCATCACAATAGGTGTGAGGGTAAAAATATATTTTGACCAAACTTAATCTACTTATAAATACCAATATTCATGAGATTAATAAGGTACCTATTCATGTAGTCTTCAACTTGGTAAAAGGGGAGTCTGTAAAGGGAGTCCCCTTATCTAATACCTAGGGATCATCCCAAAAAAAATTCTAGAAATCCATTTATAATAATGGATAGTTTTTCATTCTTTATAATTATGTATATTAATTGAATTAAAATATTTTAAAATCCACACATCTACAAGAAAATGATGATGAAGTCCCATTTGATAGTATCGAATGACTTGTAAATGTTAATCCTTAAAGAAAAGTTTCTATCATTGTTTTTTCTCTTAAGGAAATTGATAGATTTTAATGTAGTGAACAAATAGTCCTAAATACTTGTTCTAGGGGAAAAAACTAAACTGATTGGGGGAAATTATATTACCAATGACTTTCCAAAGTCGAACTATGAAAATATTACTAATAATATTTGGGATGGTATTACTAATAGTAACCAGAAATAAGTCCTTTTTTTAAATATCATTATCCTTATTATGAAGTAGACAAATAAAAAGAGAATTAATCCTATTTGGTATTGGGGCATAGGTGAATAAATACTTAACAATATTAGGTATTTTATTATATAGGATATCCAAATAAAAAATTAAATACTTTTTAGTAAATCCATTAGGCCTAGATAAACTATCAAAATTTAGAGAGAATATAGAAACCTTGATTTTTTTTAGTTTGAGAGGTCTGATTCATAATTTTAATTGTGGATTTATTCAATACAATATGGAATATTATCAATCAACCTTGAAAAATTTCATTTTCATCTGAACTATAAAGACCTTGAAAAAACCCAATAACTGCATTAACAATCTCATCTTCATAGTCAAGTAACATTACATTAATATTAAGTGAATTAAGACCCTTACTAACCTTATTCTACCCTTGTACGTAGTAAAAGATTTTTAAATTTATATTTCCACCATTTATCCACTTTAAATTATATTGGTTCCTTACCATCCCATCCTTAAGGAAGATAATTTATTCTAATTTGGAGTGTCTTTGTATATATCCCTTGAAGCATAGGTCATTATTTTGATGGATTAATTGACAAGTGATAATACCACCTCAACAACCTTGATTTCATTATTTAATTTATATATTTTTTCTCTACACTTCAATAATAGATTTATCCTTTTTGATATTTTTAGAAAAATTCTATAGTGCGATGCCACATAATTTCACATCCCATCATTATTTCAAAATTTCTCTATAACCAGTGATGGTAATCCAAGAATTATTAAATTTTAAAGTAAAGGGGGATGACCTCAGTGAATTTGGATTGATAAAAATATGAAGAGGAGTGTGCTTTGATTTAAATTTTGGTAAGGTGTATCATGAAATTTGGAATGTAGTTATGTTATCCTTAACATGTTAGAAGTACCTATTAATCCTACTATCCTACCTCCCATTCATAATGTATCTTATATAGGTAAATTCATCCCAACATGGATCCTTAAATAAGGTTACATGTATCGTGTAAAACCCGAGATTTTTATGAGTAATATTTTGTTTTAATGTTATATATATATCATCAAAGGAATCTTTCACTACACACTAGTTTGACTTACTTTACACGCAATCGCGACCTTCCTCGATAGCTTGCGTTGTACGCAATACCGAGTTTCACTAAACAACGATATGCTATTAAAATATTATTAAAACTAGCCGTTATGAATAGTAATAACCACTTTTTGAAATTTTATAAATTTTATTTTTCAAAATGGACTTCATTTTTGGATTCGGAATACCAAAATTAGCCTGGGGTGAAATTTTGGTATTTTTCTGAAAACTTTCAATTTTTGATGAATAGTGAAACCACTAAGTGGTAGGTTAAAAACTGAATTTTGCATAAAACTTAAATTTACCTCTTCTGTGAATGGAATTTCAAAAATCCGACGGACACGGTTGATATCAGTAAGTAAAATGTGGTTCAATGAGATAAAAATAATTTTTGGTGAATAGTAACTTTTTACTTTTTTTTTACCGCGGTTAATAGTAAATAGGGTAACTAAGGGTAAATATTATATTAATATTACCCTAAAACATGTCCTAATTCTATTGGATAAGTGTAATTCGACCAAAAACAACCTTATGAATATAATATGACCATTTAGGTCCACTGGGATTAGATTATGACATTTAATATTATTTTATTTAATGAATAGATAAAATAGTTAAAATCAAAGTTTAATAACTAAAACATTTTTAATATGGGGTTATACATAAGATAAATTCGACTATAAATATTAATTAGAAAGATAAAAATATTTCCTACATAATGATATTTTAGTTATAATTTTTAGACTTTAAATAAATTAATTTATTTATGACACAACGATGATGCAGTAATTACCCTTTTAAGGAAATGTTAACATAATTGATGTTATAAATGCTAAAATAAATGTAATTTGAGACTTTTTATGAATTACACTAATTTTATAGGTTACTATGATATATTAGTGTTGATTTAATCAACTTGTTTCGAACATATAATTCTGTTATGACTTTCACAAAAATCATATATCAAATAGTGTCAAAATTGACACAAAATAGTTTTTAAATCAAATATTTTATTATTAATTGTTATTTTATTCCTCAAAATCTAAGGTTCGGCCAAATTACTTAGATAAGGATATATATATTAATAATAAACAACTTGGGGTTCTTTTGGCATGTTATAGTAAGTGTATTAACCATATAGTGTAAGAAAACAAAAAGTCACGGTAAAAGTTAAATTATTTAACTTAGAGTTAAATCTAATTGATAAGGTTAAAATAATAACCTAAACTTGTCTAAATCCTATTGGTTGATAGGATTTTGACCCATCCCCACTTTACCTTCGAAATAAGACCCTTTGGAACCATTATAAACCGATTTTGACTTTAATATAAAATAATATTTTGAGATATTCCTAAGATGCCCCTCTCCTCCCTTATAAAAGGGCACCTCCTCCCCCACCTCCTCACACCAATTTGAGCACTCAAGCTCAGCCAAACCCTTCCAAAATCCCTTCTCCACTTCCCTAGAATAATCCTAGAGGTCCTGGTCTTCTTCAAAGACCAATCTTAGTTCCCTAAATGGAGGATTCAAAGAGGCGTTTCAAAGAAGAGGTAACATCCATTACCGATCTTTTCAATTTCTTTCTTCTTCAACTTCTTCTTCTTTAGTTGTTTCATGACAAAGTAATAACATCAGTATTACTTACATACTGATATGTTATTATAAATATTAAACAAACCTAATTCACCTTCTATCCATCCTACGGAAAAATGAAATCACCGCGCGTGCGTACGTACGGAATACCGTCTCCACGCCGTGGTGTAATCTATTTTCCACCATCACCTTACAAGGATGGGTATAATGGTGTAATGAGTAACTATATATGATTATTATAAAGTTATATTGATACTTAAATAGTATAAATACACTTAAATACAATTCCACGATCATGGGAACAATATCATCGCTCGTGCGTACGTACGGAATACCGTCTCCACGATGTGATGCGACTTGTTCTACATGATCATCATTACATAGTAATTATATAAATGAATTTAATGAATAAATATGATATATGTTACACTAATACTATTCTGGATATAAGGTATCTATAACCTTAAAAGAAGAATAAGAATTTATTCGGCAAAACACGCATAAGAACAAAAGGCAATAAAGAACCGAGTAACAAGTAACAATGAAATATTACTAATAAGAAGCTAAGAATATGACCATATATGATATCATATCAATATGTATGATTCTGGAATAAGTCAATAACATTATTTAAACCATTATAAAGGAGCTTCGGACACGTACAAAGCAAATCAGACCTAAGGTTAGGGAAATATCACAATCTCATTTTTATCCGAGATTGTTTATACTTTAGTATTTACTGGGGTGTATTTTATCATCCACATCCATGTTTCCTCAATATGTAATATTATTTCCATACACCTAAAATTTTTTTAAAACCTATTTTACCCTTTGGTGAGTTTTTAGTAAAAGATATGAAAGGAATCTTTTGTCGTTTTTCGTACGAGGTACTTTTTTTGACTTTTCCGACCAAAGTACGCGAAGAATGTTTTTTTTAACTTATACGACATGAATGGATTTTTAAAACATTATTTCTAAGAAGAATCCTTTACAAGTTTTCAATTTTATTTTTAATCAACTTCTTTTAGTTTAAATTTGTATGACATGTTAAGAAAGGAAAAATGTTTTTGAAGAAGAAATGATATTTTCCTCAAGAATGGAGTTCAAGTTTTTAATAAAAATTATTTTCCATCTAAGATAATAAAGGGTACTGTTTTTATCCCTTTTATTACATTGATTTGATTATGTTGTGATGGAATTATTTTTATGAATTCCTTTATTGTATATGATTTGTTTTATGATGTCATGATGTTTAAGATTCCCATTTTTATTACATGGGTTATGCAATGATGTATGATTTATGATTTTGTGGCACACATAATAATGGTATCATTATGAGATGGGTGGGACCTATATCTCTCTCCAATGCATTGGGTAAAGATTTTATATCTCATGAGATAGACATGGCTAGAACGGTAGGTTATACCGGTTCAGTGAAACATGACTAAAACGAGGATGACTCAGTTCAGAAATGGACTTTGTCCACTAAGATAGTCTTGGCAATGAGTCTTGACTAACAATAAATGATTCTCTATGATTATGTGTGTATGCCACAAAAATTCATGTTTTAAGTTATGATTACTGTGATTACATTTCACTGCCATGATTTATCCCATGTTATGAAATTATGATCTCTTTTGCAGGTTAAGATTTCCAAAAGTTATGTGCTTATGTATATGACGTGATTTATATTTCTTTTGTTTACCCTTACTGAGCATTTGAGCTCACCCTTTTGTATGTTTTCCTTCCCCAGGTCAGGAAGAAGGTTATTAAGTAAGATATGCCAAAAGGGACTATAGATATGATGAAATAAATGGGAGACAGTGTAGACACTTTATGAACTAGTTGTTTATGTTTCCCAGTTTCTAAAGACACTATACCTATATGGTCCTTTCATGGTTTTGTTATATGTTGTAATACGTATGATTCAATTTTGAAGTATTAACAATGTATGTAAAGTATGGGTCGTTATAGTTGGTATCAGAGGAAAGGTATAGTCAACCTTTGGAAACTAGGATGTGAAAGCCTTAGTAAGAACCCTAAGGATAAGTCTAAGCATAGAACACAATCTTAGTGTTTTAGAAATGGCCATGAATAACCTAGGATAAGACCTTAAGCGTGAAAATTTTATTCTTGAATTATGTGGTTTTCCTATTATAATTAGTGTTGCTCACACTATTCTTCTTGGTTTTAGTCAATGGCTGGAACCCGAAGGAACCGTGTTAATGCGGAACGCGATGGGAAATGCAATGATTGTCCCCCTGAGCAACCAAACGATATGGGAGCTGGAATGAAAATTCTTGTAGCCATGCTCACAAAACTTTCTCAAGATATGAATCATGCAGGACTTCCAAATGAGCAAAGGAAGGAGCAACATTCTGTTGAATCCTTCATGAGGCAGCGTCCACCTTCTTTCAGCGGGTCTACTGATCCATTAGTTGCTGAACAATGGATTAGTACTACTGAAAAGATATTTTCAGTTCTTCAATGTTCTGAACATGATAAAGTCATCCTAGAAGTGTATCGTTTGGAAGGAGATGCTGATCAATGGTGGAATCTTATTAAGAATACGAGGCAAAGGGATGAAATTGGGTCCATGGAATGGGAAGAGTTCAAGAACTTATTTTTCAATAAGTACTTCCCTCGTATTCTCCGAACAAAGATGGAGAAAGAGTTTCTTGAACTGAAGCAAAGGGATGATGAATCTGTTGGTACCTATGAAGCAAATTTTACAAGACTTTCAAGGTACTCTTCTGGTATTATTATCCAACCTGAGAGTAAGATCGATCGATTCTTTAGTGGCTTAAAACCAAGTCTTCGAAGGGCGTTAGCCATAAGGGACTTCAATAGCTACGAGGAAATCGTTCGATGTGCTCTCAAAGTCGAGATAGAGATTGGAGTAACCCATCAGTCATATGGGTTTGATAAGAAGAGGAAAATGGAATTCAAAGGAAAATCTAAAGAGCACACTGAAAAGAAGATGAGCTTTCCCTTATGCTCAAAGTGTGGAAAGAAACATGGAGGGAGTTGTCTTAAAGGGACAAGTAAATGTTTCAAATGTGGAAAGGAAGGTCATCGGGCATTTGAATGCCGCGATAATGGGAAGAACATGTCTAATGATGAAAACAAAGGAAGGGATACACAGAATGAACCTACTACACTTCAATGTTTGAAGTGCAAGGAGATGGGGCATTATGCCAATCAATGCCCAAATCCAAGGGTTGACGATGATGGTCGACGTCAACAAACTCTTAAGGATAAAGACAAAGGAAAGTCACATGCAATTTCTATCAGCGATGTAGTGTACGATAACGAAGTGGTGAAAGGTACACTTACCATCCACTCTAAAGTAGCAAATGTTTTATTTGATTCTGGATCCACCCACTATTTTATTTCTGAAGAATTTTCTAAGGGTATCATCATATTACCTCAACAATTAGATGTTGAGTTAGCTGTGACAACACCTAATGGCACATCAATCGCATCAAAAGTTTACAATTCTTCTCCAATTGACGTTTGTGGGAAAGTGCTTCCTGCAAATCTTATGATCCTTCCTTTAGTGGAATTCGATGTGATTCTTAGCATGGATTGGCTTTCTTTATACGGAGCTCATATCAATTTCCAAAGAAGGGAAGTCACATTTCATATTCCAGATCAATCTATGATCGTCTATCAATGCAAGGATGAACATAACCTTCCAGTGGAAATTTCTTCCATTTTATGGGTATTGATTCCACTAAATGAAGGTTATTTATCTCAAATGGTTGGTGAGAGACTTGTGATTAAGAATATTCCCATTGTACGGGAGTTTGATGATGTCTTTCCGGAGGAATTACCGGGTCTTCCACCAAATCGTGAAGTTGAGTTTTCAATAGAACTCGTACCGGGTGCTTTTCCTATTTCAAATACACATTATAGAATGGCCCCAATTAAGTTGCAAGAATTGAAGAAGCAACTCCAAGAGGATCTTGATAAGGGATTCATACGCCCTAGTGCGTCACCTTGGGGAGCACCTGTTCTATTTGTTAAGAAGAAAGATGGATCAATGAGACTCTGCATTGATTATCGAGAACTTAACAAGATCACTATCAAGAACAAATATCCTCTCCCACGCATTGATGACTTATTTGACCAACTACGTGGAGCTCAATACTTTTCCAAGATTGATCTTCGTTCAGGGTATCATAAATTAAGGGTCAAAAGGGAGGATATACCAAAGACAGCTTTCCGTACAAGGTATGGACACTATGAAATTATAGTGATTCCATTTGGTCTTACTAATGCCCCTGCTATCTTCATGGATCTAATGAATAGAGTCTTTAGAGACTATCTTGATCAATTTGTGGTAGTCTTTATAGATGATATTCTTGTCTATTCAAAGAGCAAGGAAGAGCATGAAGATCACTTGAGAATTATATTGAAGACCCTGAGAAAGGAGAAGCTTTATGCCAAATTTACCAAGTGTGAATTTTGGCTTAAAAAAGTTGCATTTTTGGGTCACATAATCTCAAAAGAGGGGATATCTGTGGATCCAGCAAAAACAGAGGTTATCGAAAGATGGCCGAGACCAACAACAATAACTGAGATCCAAAGTTTTCTTGGTTTGGCTGGATATTATCGACGTTTTTTAAAAGATTTTTCACGATTATCTAACCCACTCACCAAGTTGACTCGGAAAGGAGTTAAGTTTGTTTGGACAGAGGAATGTGAAGAGAATTTCAAGGAGTTGAAAAGAAGGTTATCCAGTGCACCTGTGCTCACACTGCCTTGTAGTGGAGAAAGGTTTGTGATCTACAGTGATGCATCCAAGAATGGATTGGGGTGTGTTCTTATGTAAAATGATATGGTGATAGCTAATTCCTCACGACAGTTGAAAATCCATGAGCAAAATTACCCAACACATTATTTGGAGTTAGCTGCGGTAATCTTTGCATTAAAGATTTGGAGGCATTACCTTTATGGTGAAAGGTGTGATATTTATACTGATCATAAAATTTTAAAGTATATTTTCACCCAAAAGGAGTTGAATATGAGTAAAAGAAGATGGTTGGAGATGATTAAGGATTATGACTGCTCAATCTATTACCACCCTGGGAAAGCAAACAAGGTGGCAGATGTATTAAGTCGACAAGACCATGCCAGTTTATCCATGATGAGGATCACAAAAGATCCAATATTTATGGATTTACAAAGGATGGATCTTGGAATTATAATGGAAGGGGAAAAATCTTATCTTTCTCAAATGAGTGTTCAACCATCTATACATGTGAAGATTAAAGAGGCACAAAAAGAAGATGTCGAGTTACAAAAGAAGGTGAGAAATGTTCCTGAATTCAACCTTGATTGTGATGGGATAATAAAGTTCAGGAATCGGGTTTGTGTTCCTCCCATCCCTGAATTAAAGAAGGAGATGTTGGATGAGGCTCATAGTTCTTCATTCTCTATTCATCCTGGAAGCACGAAGATGTATAGGGACCTAAAAGAGTACTTTTGGTGGGATTGCATGAAAAGAGATGTTGCTGAATATGTCTCTCGATGCTTGGTTTGTCAACAAGTTAAAGCTGAGAGATAGAAGTCTAAGGGGATGTTACAACCATTACCCATACCCGAATGGAAATGGGAAAACATCACTATGGACTTTGTCACAGGACTTCCTAAAACATCCAAAGGCAATAATGCTATCTGGGTCATAGTTGATCGTCTTACAAAGTCTGCACACTTCATTGCTATTAGAGAGGATTTCTCTCTAGATCAGCATGCCAGGATATATGTAAAGGAAGTGGTAAGATTTCATGAAGTACCACTTTCTATTATATCTGATCGGGATCTGAGATTTACCTCGAAGTTATGGAGAAGTCTTCAGCATACTCTGGATACAGAGCTGAGTTTCAGCACTGCTTATCATCCTCAGACAGACGGTCAGTCTGAGAGAACAATTCAAACCCTATAAGATATGTTGAGAGCTTGCTCTATGAATTTCAAAGGAGGTTGGGATCAACACCTACATTTGGTGGAATTTTCTTATAATAATAGCTTTCACTCCAGTATTCAGATGGCTCCTTATGAAGTTCTCTATGGAAAGAAATGCAGGACTCCAACTTGCTGGGATGAAGTTGGGGAAAGAAAGCTATTAGGACCTGATCTCGTTGATGAAATGGCAGAAAAGGTCAGATCTATTCAACAACACATAAGAGCAGCTTAGAGTCGACAGAAAAGTTATGCCGACAAACAAAGAAAAGACCTAGAGTTTGAAGTGGGTGATAAAGTGTTCTTACGAATATCTCCCGGGAAGAGGGTTATGAGATTTGGAAAGAAGGGGAAGTTGAGCCCTAGATATATCGGTCCTTTCGAAATACTGGATCATGTTGGAAAGGTAGCTTACCGATTGGCGCTTCCACCGAATCTATCTTAAGTTCATGATGTGTTCCATGTATCTCTCATGAGAAAGTACATACCTGATCCTTCACATGTACTCAGCTCAAAAGTTGTACCGCTGGAGCAAGATCTTTCTTATGAAGAACAACCGATAGAGATTCTGGATCGTAGCGAAAAAGTCCTACGAAACAAGACCACTCGATTGGTGATAGTTTTATGGAGGAACCACCAACTGGAAGAAGCTACATGGGAGCTTGAGGATATGATGAGGGAGAAGTATCCTCATCTGTTTGTTACAAAGTTACGAATTTCGAGGGCGAAATTCTTTTTAAGGGGGGTAGAATGTAACACCCGAGATTTTTATGAGTAATATTTTGTTTTTATGTTATATATATATCAACAAAGGAATCTTTCACTACACACTAGCTTGACTTACTTTACACGCAATCGCGACCTTCCTCGATAGCTTGCGTTGTACGCAATACCGAGTTTCACTAAACAATGATATGCTATTAAAATATTATTAAAACTAGCCGTTATGAATAGTAATAACCACTTTTTGAAATTTTATAAATTTTATTTTTCAAAATGGACTTCATTTTTGGATTCGGAATACCGAAATTAGCCTAGGGTGAAATTTTGGTATTTTTCTGAAAACTTTCAATTTTTGATGAATAGTGAAACCACTAAGTGGTAGGTTAAAAACTGAATTTTGCATAAAACTTAAATTTACCGCTTCTGTGAATGGAATTTCGAAAATTCGACAGACACGGTTGATATCAGTAAGTAAAATGTGGTTCAATGAGATAAAAATAATTTTTGGTGAATAGTAACTTTTTACTTTTTTTTACCGCGGTTAATAGTAAATAGGGTAACTAAGGGTAAATATGATATTACTATTACCCTAACACATGTCCTAATTCTATTGGATAAGTGTAATTCGACCAAAAACAACCTTATGAATATAATATGACCATTTAGGTCCACTTGGATTAGATTATGACATTTAATATTATTTTATTTAATGAATAGTTAAAATAGTTAAAATCAAAGTTTAATAACTAAAACATTTTTAATATGGGGTTATACATAAGATAAATTCGACTATAAATATTCATTAGAAAGCTAAAAATATTTCCTACATAATGATATTTTACTTATAATTTTTAGAATTTAAATAAATTAATTTATTTATGACACAACGATGATGCAGTAATTACTCTTTTAAGGAAATGATAACATAATTGATGTTATAAATGATCAAATAAATGTAATTTGAGACTTTTTATGAATTTCACTAATTTTATAGGTTACTATGATATATTAGTGTTGATTTAATCAACTTGGTTTGAACATATAATTCTGTTATTACTTTCACAAAAATCATATATCAAATAGTGTCAAAATTGACACAAAATAGTTTTTAAATAAAATATTATATTATTAATTGTTATTTTATTCCTAAAAATCTAAGGTTTGGCCAAATGACTTATATAAGGATATATATATTAATAATAAACAACTTGGGGTTCGTTTGGCATGTTATAGTAAGTGTATTAACCATATAGTGTAAGAAAACAAAAAGTCACGGTAAAAGTTAAGTTATTTAACTTAGAGTTAAATCTAATTGATAAGGTTAAAATAATAACCTAAACTTGTCTAAATCCTATTGGTTGATATTATTTCGACCCATCACCACTTTACCTTTGAAATAATACCCTTTGGAACCATTATAAACCGATTTTGACTTTAATATAAAATAATATTTTGAGATATTCCTAAGGTGCCCCTCTCCTCCTTTATAAAAGGGCACCTCCTCCCCCTCCTCCTCACACCAATTTGAGAACTCAAGCTCGGACAAACCCTGCCAAAATCCCTTCTACACTTCCCTAGAATAATCCTAGAGGTCCTGGTCTTCTTCAAAGACCAATCTTAGTTCCCTAAGTGGAGGATTCATAGAGGCGTTTCAAAGAAGAGGTAATATCCATTACCAATCTTTTCAATTTCTTTCTTCTTCAAATTCTTCTTCTTTAGTTGTTTCATGATAAAATAATAACATCAGTATTAATTAAATACTGATATGTTATTATAAATATGAAACAACCCTAATTCACCATCTATCCATCCTACGGAAAAATTAAATCACCGCGCGTGCGTACGTACGGAATACCGTCTCCACGCCGTGGTGTAATCTATTTTCCACAATCACCTTACAAGGATGGGTATAATGGTGTAATGAGTAACTATATATGATTATTATAAAGTTATATTGATACTGAAATAGTATAAATACACTTAAATACAATTCCACGATCATGGGAACAATATCATCGCTCGTGCGTACGTACGGAATACCGTCTCCACGATGTGATGCGACTCGTTCTACATGATCATCATTACATAGTAATTATATAAATGAATTTAATGAATAAATATGATATATGTTACACTAATACCATTCTGGATATAAGGTATCTATAACCTTAAAAGAAGAATAAGAATTTATTCGGCAAAACACGCATAATAACAAAAGGCAATAAAGACCCGAGTAACAAGTAACAATGAAATATTACTAATAAGAAGCTAATAATATGACCATATATGATATAATAACAATATGTATGATTCTGGAATAAGTTAATAACATTATTTAAACCATTATACAGGAGCTTCGGACACATACAATGGAAATCGGACCTAAGGTAAGGGAAATATCACAATCTCATTTTTATCCGAGATTGTTTATACTTTAGTATTTATTGGGGTGTATTTTATCATCCACATCCATGTTTCCTCAATATGTAATATTATTTCCATCCAACTACAATTTTTTTAAAACCTAATTTACCCTTTGGTGAGTTTTTAGTAAAAGATATGAAAGGAATCTTTTGTCTTTTTTCGTACGAGGTACTTTTTTTGACTTTTCGGACAAAAGTACGCGAAGAATTTTTTTTAACTTATACGGCATGAATGGATTTTTAAAACATTATTTCTAAGAAGAATCCTTTACAAGTTTTTGTAACGCCCTGACCCCAGCTACCCGGAGTCGGTGCATTACTTCGTAACATTGGCATGATCACAAAAGATCAAGTCTCGAAAGACCGATTAGTTTAGTAGCCTTGGAAACACTAGATACATTCGTAAACGTTACATTACATCATAAAGTGAAAAACTACAATAACATAGTCTCAATAGTCCACAATCATATCCACTTCTGACAATCCCTACAGGTCATTCATAAAATACTTCTTCATATCCTGGAAAATATTAAAACATTGAAAGGGGTGAGCTCAGATGCTCAGTTAGGATAACAATAATGCGGATGCTTTCATAAATAAACATTAACATTTAAGGCAATGTATAACTAAAAAAAAGCCTTTTAAACATGAACTTCAACATAATATGGCAAAAGTAAAATGAGATAATTCCATTTACTTATTCACATGGATATTCTACTGGTCGAATAATCACATGCAATATCAATAACCACTTTCATAATGATGGAATGCATAATGCCAGACTATCATAACCACGTAGTCAAGGCCTCGTGCCAAGACCACAAATAAGATTTTGTCAAGGCCTCGTACCAAGACACTATTTTGTCTCATGAGACCTGCCGATGCATCGAGGAGCTATAGCGGGTTCCACCCGTCACTTATTAAGTCCAATGCATTCCTCATATGAATAGGTTTAAACATATCATAAACCATAACATAATCGTATCACATAAAACATGCATAAAGGAAACATAACATTTCCACATTTCAATCAGAAGATATAAATACAACACATTGATATAATAAAAATGCTTTCAAAACCATTTTCAATACCAAAATAAAAGAAAGTTAAAACTTTGTATTTATTTTTCATTAAAAAAAATGATGGCTTGTAGAGGAAGCCGAATCTCAAATAATGGTCACGGAGGCGGAGAAGTCGTTGTCGCCGCATAAGTACGGAAAGAAAAACATTCCCTTTTGTCATTTAGTAAAACGCTTCGTATAAAAAAGATTCCTTTTGAATAAACGTAAAAGTCAAAGGGGTTTATACACTGTATAAAAGAAAGTTGTGTATAAAACCAAATATGCCTCAATGAAAGGGGATTGAGACGAAGTCCTTAAAAAGATCATTTTTTTAAATAAAGTACATCTATAATGTGTATTCACTATAAGTACACATAAATAATGTACAAATACAATATAGGACATAATAATATCATGACATAATTTTAAAGTAGGAGATTAACCCAAAGAATGGAAGTTGGGTTAAGAAATTCCCTTACCTCGTGTCTTGTCCTGACTCGACCGTTCTTTAACCTCCTGAATAATAAACTAGAGTTAATTTATATTTACTTAAGAACCTTTTTCATGTTAATTATTCCATTTATATCACTTATTACCATGTTATGAACATTATTTAATTATTTAAGTTAATAACGGTCATTTTGTCGATCTTTGGTACTTGAGTCAAAAATAAACTTCTTATAATTACAAGTTGTTCATGTGGTGAAATATCCATTATATCCAGAATTATATTCATGATGTACATATCATATATATCATATATATACATTATATACATTCATTCATAATGTCACGTAACATTTAGAGGTAAGAAATGAAATGCCCCGTTCATGGAGACGGTAAGCTGTACGTACGCATAAACGCTACTTTCATTTCTATTTCGTATTTAATGGAATGAAATCATAATGATATAAATTTATAATATAATTCCAGTATAATATAGTGTATAATACCATTTACTCCATCCTTTATACATCCCACATATGGCATTAACGATTCAAATCACTTTGAGGGGGCGGTAGTCCGCACTTCCTAAAATGAAATTATCGCGTTTACCCATAATGGAAATCATAAAGTATGCCATAGATGAGAAATAAAGAAGCATAAGTAAAACATAAACATATTATATATCATATATAAAAATAGTGATATCTTAATGGCCACCTTTGAAGGTGTTATATGAGTGTTGAACAATCATCGTTTCGTGAGGCAGAAATTCGCCATCCACAGAAACCGTATGTTCTTTAACCATTAGATGTAGGTGTGTGTAAGTGTAGCTCGAATACTTCTTATAACAACATCCTAGTATATTGAGGATACTGGTGTTGTTACAAAAGAAATGAATAAAAAGAGTTTAGGGGGTTGGAGAAGAAAAATAAAACAAAACAACATTAGAGAAGACATTACCTCAAAATCGGGTAACTCTTTTTGATTTGAGCCAAAGGCTTACTTGGGAAGAGTTCTGCCCAAAGTTAGGCTTCTAGGAGTAAGAGAGGGATTTTTGGAGAGTATTTGGGCAGAGTTTGGCCGAGCCAAATGGCTTGAAGGTGTGAATAAGGTGGGAGAGGTGGGGGCCTTTTATAAGTGGAGAGGAGGGGCTCTTTTGGAAAGATTGAAATGTTACATTATTACACAATGCTTTTCGGATTCTAAAGGTCCCACACTTATATAATTCGAGGATAAGGTGATAAGGGTTCTAAATCGCCTCATCAAATTGGCTTTGGACAAGTGTAAGCCTTGGATTTTGCATTATCTTCCAATTTTATTTAAATCGTTAAATAATGAGGTCATCGCTGCATCATCATGATGTCATAAATAATTTAATTTATATAATGTATAAAAATTATAAAAAAAATACTATGATGTAGGAAATCTTTTTATATTTCTAATTAATATTTATAGTCAAAATTTGGACTTGTGTTACCCCACTTAAAAAATGTTTTAGTAAAACAACTCATGTTTGTGTCAATTTAATTTTAACATTAAATAAATATATATTAATGTCATTTTCCAACTAAAGTGGCTCCATGGGGTCCCCAAGTTGACCCATGGGTTGTATTGGTCGGCCATGACTCATACAATAGGAGTAGGACAAGTGTCAAGCTCATATCATATTATTAAAACATTGTTTTTACCTTAAACTACACTAATTACCTCTAATCGCGATTAAGAACTTAAAAGTTACTATTCACCAAAAAATTATTTTAATCTCATTGAACCACATTTTACTTATTAATGACAACCATGTATGTCAGATTTTTGAAAATCAAATCACAGAAGTGGTAATATTTCATTTTAACGAAAAATCAGTTTTTAACAACCACTTAGTGGTTTCACTATTCATCAAAAATTGAAGTTTTTCAGAATAAGGCCAAAACTTCACCCTAAGCTATAATTGATATTCCGAATTCAAAAATGATGTCTATTTTACAAAATTCCAAACATATAAGTTGCATTAATTAATTTTATAATTAATTCTCGCTGTCACAACAAATAGCGTGTTTTAAGAGACAATTTATATCAAAAGATTAGCAATTGTTTATGTCCAATTTCAAAGTGAAATTAATTCTAATGAACACCATTGGATAAAATGGTAAAAATATATTCTAATTATACTTTAAAACCACTCAATAATATAACTTATCACTATAAATTATTTTGATTAAAAAAGTTGTTTTAATTATTTTTCACTATTCATAAAAATTCGGAAGTTCTCAGAAAATTACAAAAAATTCAACATAGGGCAATTTCAATATTAGGAATAAAAAAATGAAGTCCATTTTGAAATATAAAATTTCTATAATTTTAAAAAGTCGTTATTACTATTTATAACGGCTACTATGATTAGTCGCGGTGTTTTAGAACTCGAAGTTGCGTACAATGCAAGCTATTGCATTATTGAATGAGAAGCGTATCATGGAAGCTCGGGGTGTTACATTCTCCCCTCCTTCAATAAATTGCATCCTCGAAATTTGAAATTTTTTCTTTGAAAATAAGAGGTTGAAAATAGAAAATACCTTTGTGGAAAACCCACATCGGAAATAAGGTTAATAAAATTTATCCTTAATAAGAGGGAAATGGAAATAAGAAATTCACCACCAAATTATGATCTCGATAAGGAGAACATTGGTGGCAATTAGAGACATATAATTGGAGGAAAAACGTAAATATTTGTAGGGAGTGATTGAGGTCATCAATCACAATCAACTGTCAAATTGAGGGCCTCAAAGCCTTCAATCTATGTTGATTTAAAATATCATCAGTTCAACAAGACATAAGGTATTAGGATAACACATTTTTTGTTTTAATATCCCTTTACTAAAGTTTAAGAATTAATTTATTTATTGAATAACAGATAGGTATATATATATTTATGCATGACAATTGGAGTTTCAACCTTCAACTCACCTTTCACTCAAAAAGATAATAGAACCCAAAAATATTATACTTTTCCTAATTGTATAAGGTTCCAAATGTTAACACATACAATTTAGATTAGTAAAATTATTTTGTAATAAACAGGGACTTCCTGTTGGCTAGTGGTAAATAAAGGCCTGTCGCACTATGGTTGTGGGTTCAATTCCTGCAGCTTTGTCCGACGCGACGGGTTATGCCCCACCCTGCAGGTTGTCCTTTTCCTAAAACTATAGTATCATAATATTCCAAAAATAATCTTCATAAATTTTTTAACCTTAAACATTACTATCCAAAGATCAACTTAATCCACTCCAACCTTTATAGTTATCCAAAATACCTCTGTCCAGACTTTCTCTAAAAGGTCTCTTAATTCCAAAATCAATTTATCAGATTCCCCAAACAAAGTAAAGTTTCTCTTATTGTCACATACTAAAAATATAATTACCTTCATCATATTAAAACCTTACTGAAATCAACAAGTACTGCAGTACAATCCTTATATATATATCACATTATTATAATAATCAGAATATAATCCATGAGTCCAAAAGCACCAATACATTAATTATTCTGCATCAACTGTAGTAACAGCATAAGATTGTCCTTGATCCCTTGGCCTTTTCTGAGGTAAGTTTCCCTGACGCTTAGGAAATTAATTTGCATAATGACCCATTTCTCTACAATTGTAGCATTCAACTTTGATAGCCTCTTTCTTTCCCTTGCAATCACGAGCCTGGTGACCCTTTTCTCCACATTTATAACAAACTCCCATTCCTTTTAGGCAAGTACCAGGGTGATTCTTCCCACAATTATCACATAATGGAAAATCCTTATTTCCCTTTTTCCCTTTATCTGTCTCTTGTTCCACCGTTCTCTTCTTCTCTTGCTTTACTTTGTTGTCATAAGACTTAGAGAATTCCTTTTCTGTCTTGATAGCACACGAGACAATATCTTCGTATGATGAGAAAGATTGTGATACTAAAGCTCGACGGAGAAATGGTTTTAACCCATCAAAGAAACGATCAATCTTACTCCTTGGGTTACGTATATAATTGGCAGCATACCTCGCTAACCTTGTAAAGTTGGCCTCATAATTTGCGACATTCTCATCCTCCTTTTGTTTCAGACTCAGAAATTGCCTTTCCATATCTGCTCTATGGTCATGAGGAAAGTATTTTTCTAAGAAAAGATCTTTGAACTCCCTCCATTCCATATTCGATACGTCATCATCTTCCTTTGTGTTTTGAATCAATGACCACCATTGATCAGCATCTCCAGTGAGGCGGTAAACTGCCATGATAACCTTTTCCCTTTCACTACTCCCCAAGGCGTGGAATATTTTCTCTAAGGAGTTTATCCATTGCTCAGCTACTATAGGATTTGTACTCCCATTGAAGGTTGGTGGTTGTTGCCTCATGAAGCGGTCTAACATTGATCCTCCACGTTGCGGATCAGGGTGCTCCATACGAGTAAGGTTATTATTCATAACCTGAGTAAGTTGTCCCAGTATGGTGATTAGCTGATCGACACCAGTTGCATCACCAGCCCCACTATAATTATCTTGAGCAGGAGGGCAATCCCTACATGGAGTGCGTGCATTGATACGGTTTCCATTTCTTCCACTAGGTGCCATTTCTAAACAATGGCATAAACTAGATTAGTTTATGAATCAAAATACATAATTCCATACTTTTAAAACACTTTACATAAATTGAGCTATTTATGGATATAATCCATAATCATAAAAATGTTTTCTTTGAGGAAGTATATACTCATAAACCCTTCATAATGATTTGTAATGAAAATGAGAGTTATCCTAAGCATATCCCCCGGGAGTGTCGTAACCAAGAGTGCAGAAAGGCCCGTTGTCGTGCACCAGTTCCCGTTCGAGTCTAGCTCAAAGCGGTGTTTTTGGGTTTTACCCCTAGGTACATCTGTGCCAGAGCCGCCTCTACCTGCTCGTATCCAGACAGGGATGTATTGCTCGGAAAACTCATAACATCTCTATAATACCAAAATTCTAGGAAGTTCTTCTATACTAATCCTCAAAGTCTATCTTTGGGCTATGTGCTCTAATCAGAGTTTATCTAAATCTAGCTTCCAAGGTTAGTACTAAACTGCCTTTGATACCAACTGTAACGCCCTGACCCCAGCTACCCAGAGTCGGTGCATTACTTCGTAACATTGGCATGATCACAAAAGATCAAGTCTCGAAAGACCGATTAGTTTAGTAGCCTTGGAAACACTAGATACATTCGTAAATGTTACATTACATCATAAAGTGAAAAACTACAATAACATAGTCTCAATAGTCCACAATCATATCCACTTCTGACAATCCCTGCAGGTCATTCATAAAATACTTCTTCATATCCTGGAAAATATTAAAACATTGAAAGGGGTGAGCTCAGATGCTCAGTAAGGATAACAATAATGCAGATGCTTTCATAAATAAACGTTAACATTTAAGGCAATGAATAAATAAAAGAAAAGCCTTTTAAACATGAACTTCAACATAATATGGCAAAAGTAAAATGAGATAATGCCATTTACTTATTCACATGGATATTCTACTGGTCGAATAATCACATGAAATATCAATAACCACTTTCATAATGATGGAATGCATAATGACAGACTATCATAACCACGTAGTCAAGGCCTCGTGCCAAGACCACAAATAAGATTTTGTCAAGGCCTCGTGCCAAGACACTAGTTTGTCTCATGAGACCTGCCGATGCATCGAGGAGCTATAGCGGGCTCCACCCGTCACTTATTAAGTCCAATGCATTCCTCATATGAATAGGTTTAAACATATCATAAACCATAACATAATCGTATCACATAAAACATGCATAAAGGAAACATAACATTTCCACATTTCAATAACAAGATATAAATACAACACATTGATATAATAAAAATGCTTTCAAAACCATTTTCAATACCAAAATAAAATAAAGTTAAAACTTTGTATTTATTTTTCATTAAAAAAAATGATGGCTTGTAGAGGAAGCCGAATCTCAAATAATGGTCACTGCGGCGGAGAAGTCGTTGTCGCCGCATAAGTACGGAAAGAAAAACATTCCCTTTTTTCGTTTAGTAAAACGCTTCGTATAAAAAAGATTCTTTTTGAATAAACGTAAAAGTCAAAGGGGTCTATACACCGTATAAAAGAAAGTTGTGTATAAAACCAAATATGCCTCAATGAAAGGGGATTGAGACGAAGTCCTTAAAAAGATCATTTTTTTAAATAAAGTACATCTATAATGTGTATTCACTATAAGTAAAAATAAATAATGTACAAATACAATATAGGACATAATAATATCATGACATAATTTGAAAGTAGGAGATTAACCCAAAGAATGGAAGTTGGGTTAAGAAATTCCCTTACCTCGTGTCTTGTCCTGACTCGACCGTTCTTTAACCTCCTGAATAATAAACTAGAGTTAATTTATATTTACTTAAGAACCTTTTTCATGTTCATTATTACATTTATATCACTTATTACCATGTTATGAACATTATTT
Source organism: Viscum album (assembly GCA_963277665.1). NCBI lineage: Eukaryota > Viridiplantae > Streptophyta > Magnoliopsida > Santalales > Viscaceae > Viscum > Viscum album. Next base: position 697,979,966 of record OY728132.1, read on the forward strand.
AATTATTTAAGTTATTAACGGTCGTTTTGTCGATCTTTGGTACTTGAGTCAAAAATAAACTTCTTATAATTACAAGTTGTTCATGTGGTGAAATATCCATTATATCCAGAATTATATTCATGATTTAGATATCATATATATCATATATATACATTATATACATTCATTCATAATGTCACGTAACATTTAGAGGTAAGAAATGAAATGCACCGTTCATGGAGACGGTAAGCCGTACGTACGCATAAACGCTACTTTCATTTCTATTTCGTATTTAATGGAATGAAATCATAATGATATAAATTTATAATATAATTCCAGTATAATATAGTGTATAATACCATTTACTCCATCCTTTATACATCCCACATATGGCATTAACGATTCAAATCACTTTGAGGGGGCGGTAGTCCGCACTTCCTAAAATGAAATTATCGCGTTTACCCATAATGGAAATCATAAATTATGCCATAAATGAGAAATACAGAAGCATAAGTAAAACATAAACATATTATATATCATATATAAAAATAGTGATATCTTAATGGCCACCTTTGAAGGTGTTATTTGAGTGTTGAACAATCATCGTTTCGTGAGGCAGAAATTCGCCATCCACAGAAACCGTATGTTCTTTTACCATTAGATGTAGGTGTGTGTAAGTGTAGCTCGAATAATTCTTATAACAAAATCCTAGTATATTTAGGATACTGGTTTTGTTACAAAAGAAATGAATAAAAAGAGTTTAGGGGGTTGGAGAAGAAAAATAAAACAAAACAACATTAGAGAAGACATTACCTCAAAATCGGGTAACTCTTTTTTATTTGAGCCAAAGGCTTCCTTGGGAAGAGTTCTGCCCAAATTGAGGCTTCTAGGAGTAAGAGAGGGATTTTTGGAGAGTATTTGGGCAGAGTTTGGCCAAGCCAAATGGCTTGAAGGTGTGAATAAGGTGGGAGAGGTGGGGGCCTTTTATAAGTGGAGAGGAGGGGCTCTTTTGGAAAGATTGAAATGTTACATTATTACACAATGATTTTCGGATTCTAAAGGTCCCACACTTATATAATTCTAGGCTAAGGTGATAAGGGTTCGAAATATCCTCATCCAATTGTCTTTGGACAAGTTTAAGCCTTGGATTTTTCATTATCTTCCCATTTTATTTAAATCGCTAAATAATGAGGTCATCGCTGCATCATCATGATGTCATAAATAATTTAATTTATATAATGTCTAAAAATTATAAAAAAAATACTATGATGTAGGAAATCTTTTTAGATTTCTAATGAATATTTATAGTCAAAATTTGGACTTGTGTAACCCCACTTAAAAAATGTTTTAGTAAAACAACTCATGTTTGTGTCAATTTAATTTTAACATTAAATAAATATATATTAATGTCATTTTCCAACTAAAGTGGCTCCATGGGGTCCCCAAGTTGACCCATGGGTTTTCTTGGTTGGCCATGACTCATCCAATAGGAGTAGGACAAGTTTCAAGCTCATATCATATTATTAAAACATTGTTTTTACCTTAAACTACACTAATTACCTCTAATCGCGATTAAGAACTTAAAAGTTACTATTCACCAAAAAATTATTTTAATCTCATTGAACCAAATTTTACTTATTAATGACAACCATGTATGTCGGATTTTTGAAAATCAAATCACAGAAGTGGTAATATTTCATTTTAACGAAAAATCAGTTTTTAACAACCACTTAGTGGTTTCACTATTCATCAAAAATTGAAGTTTTTCAGAATAAGGCCAAAACTTCACCCTAAGCTATAATTGATATTCCGAATTCAAAAATGATGTCTATTTTACAAAATTCCAAAAATATAAGTTGCATTAATTAATTTTATAATTAATTCCCGCTGTCACAACAAATAGCGTGTTTTAAGAAACAATTTATATCAAAAGATTAGCAATTGTTTATGTCCAATTTCGAAGTGAAATTAATTCTAATGAACACCATTGGATAAAATGGTAAAAATATATTCTAATGATACTTTAAAACCACTCAATAATATAACTTATCACTATAAATTATTTTGATTAAAAAAGTTGTTTTAATTATTTTTCACTATTCATAAAAATTCGGAAGTTCTCAGAAAATTACAAAAAATTCAACATAGGGCAATTTCAATATTAGGAATACAAAAATGAAGTCCATTTTAAAATATAAAATTTCTATAATTTTAAAAAGTTGTTATTACTATTTATAACGGCTACTATGATTAGTCGCGGTGTTTTAGAACTCGAAGTTGCGTACAATGCAAGCTATTGCATTATTGAATGAGAAGCTTATCATGGAAGCTCGGGGTGTTACAGTTTTCAAGTTTATTTTTAATAAACTTCTTTTAGTTTAAAGTTGTATGACATGTTAAGAAAGGAAAAATGTTTTTGAAGAAGAAAGGATATTTTCCTCAAGAATGGAGTTTAAGTTTTTAATCAAAATTATTTTCCATCTAAGATAATAAAGGGTACTGTTTTTATCCCTATTATTACATTTATTTGATTATGTTGTGATGGAATTATTTTTATGAATTCCTTTATTGTATATGAATTGTTTTATGATGTCATTATGTTTAAGATTCCCATTTTTATTACATGGGTATGCAATGATGTATGATTTATGATTTTGTGGCACACATAAGAATGGTATCATTATGAGATGGGTGGGACCTATATCTCCCTCCAATGCATTGGGTAAAGATTTTATATCTCATGAGATAGACATGGCTGGAACGGTAGGTTATACCGGTTCAGTGAAACAGGACTAAAACGAGGGTGACTCGGTTCAGAAATGGACTTTGTCCACTAAGATAGTCTTGGCAATGAGTCTTGACTAACAAGAAATTATTCTCTATGATTATGTGTGTATGCCACAAAATTTCATGTTTTAAGTTATGATTACTGTGATTACATTTCACTGCCATGATTTATCCCATGTTATGAAATTATGATCTCTTTTCCAGGTTAAGATTTCCAAAAGTTATGTGATTATGTATATGATGTGATTGATATTTCTTTTGTTTACCCTTACTGAGCATTTGAGCTCACCCTTTTGTATGTTTTCCTTCCCCAGGTCAGGAAGAAGGTTATTAAGTAAGATATGCCAAAAGGGACTATAGATATGATGAAATAAATGGGAGACAGTGTAGACGCTTTATGAACCAGTTGTTTATGTTTCCCAGTTTCTAAAGACACTATACCTATACGGTCCTTTCGTGGTTTTGTTATATGTTGTAATAAGTATGCTTCAATTTTGAAGTATTAACAATGTATGTAAAGTATGGGTCGTTATATATCTATCCATCAGAAAAATTAAATAGATGAAATCTTGGTGAAATTAGAACCGACCTAGTCTTCGAGTCTTAGCATTGAGTTGAAATCTCTAATTAAAATCTAATTATGAGAGTGATTGGAAATTATCTAAATATATCTCCAAATATCCCTTCTCATGGCGTAAGAGGTGATTTAATAAATTAATGAGTAGTTTATGATAGAAACATACAATTAAAATACAAATAATATGTGTTGGAAACTATGTACATATGAAATAAACTTCCTAAAAACATGTTTGAGGACCAAAAAGGTTTCTAAGTAACCTTCATAGAGTCTATGAGGAACATGTGATCATCCAAAAGATTCCATGTTAAAGGACATCAAGTTATAAAATTTCATCTTAGGTTCCACAATTCTAACAATTAGAGGATTTTTAGAGAGTAAAAAATATTTAAGGTCCTTGGTAGTTGGTTCATTACCAAGTGTATGAAAATTATAGAAGAATAAATTCATTGTTGAAGTGAATCATCCCTACCCCTTATGTGGGTAAGATCCTTCTTTATTAGCTCACCTACTTGGTTTTTTATATTCCCTTTTCCCTTATTTCATTTATTCTCAGAGGTGATTTTTACCCTTTTGTTGACTGGATTATCAAAAGGTTTATACTCTTTATACCTATCCAAAATACCATGGTAACACCTTGAAATTTCCTTTATGTTATTAATAAAACTCTTATTTTATAATGGATGTTTTCTTTTGAGAACATAGAAATACTTTTATATTTCATAATAAATTTATACATCATGAATTGATATGGAATAATAAAATGAGGAATATTAACATGATATATACATGGAAGAATAGTAAATTCATTAAAACAAATTCCATAGGCTTGAAATCCACAAGAATATTACCCCTGCCATGAAGACTGTAAAAAAGAAAATAAGCGTTAGGAAAAAAATAGACATTATCGAAAGATTTTTAAGAACCTTCATAAGAAAAGTAATGTGTGATATAGTGATAATGATGGTGTATTTATAGGTAAATATGAATTTTATACATGTTTAATGTAGTCTAATATAGATTCTGGGCATTATGACCTTTAATCAACAAGACGAATGGTCATTATTATTGTTGTTGGTGCAATAAAGTGACTATTGGGATTTTTTTAAAATGTAGTTTTGGAAAATATATACTTATGTAATTAAAAGTATGGTTTATAATAAATTTATATGTTTTAGATAAATTTTATTCTCATGAAATTATATTATAATCAACTTTTAGATGATAATATTAATTAGTAAATTGTTAGGTAATTTTTATAATGGTCAAAAAGTTCATTATGTCATAAAAAATATTAATATTCACTAAATAATTATTTGTATTTAAATTACATGATTATCATATTAAGAGTATTATTTTGATTAAATAAATTTAATTTTTTGTTTCAACATGTTGGAATTATCTTATGGTGAATTTATGGTAATTTTCTAAAAAAATTACATTTTGGGGTAAAAAGAGAAATTGCCTTTTTTATGAATACAATAACTCTTAAGAAATAATCACTATATGATCATGATTTTAAGTTTATTAAACCTTATTCTTGATCAAAATTTATTTTAAGTAATGACATAATACATAAGGTGTTACACTTAGAAACACATGCCTATCATTTTGAAGACCACAATTTTAACTTTTCTAAAAAAAACCATTTTTATGAGTTATACACATATCACATTAGGATTGTTTTTTAATTTTTTTATAAATTAAATAAATTAAAATGGAATAAATATTTGTAATTATAAGGACCAAATTAGTTAATAAGGTCATTTTTATTTTTAGGCAAGAAAAATTTATCATGGTAAAAAATGATTTACTGTAGTATAAGTAAAATAATGTAGTAGGTTGATGTTAAATAGTAAAAGCATAAAGTACCTAAAAATTGAAAAAATTAAATGGGTTTATTTTCATAGAGAAAATTTAAAATAATAATTATCAACCAACTTCATTGAAATTAATACACCCCAAGCTGTTAGCTTTAAATACAAAATAATCATTATTTAATCACTTAAAACCATACCTCCTCAAGTATAAATACCCCAAATTAGCTATACAATTTACAAAAAATACTTTGAGTGTGATTTATCTATCTACTACCCTATTAAGAGTCTCGTCAAGGTGGTTCCAAGATTTTACGGATCTCCTCTCTAGCATTAAGAACCATCCTTCTAAGGTAGATGCCCTTAATACTCCTCTATTCTTTTTCTAGTTCATTACTTTTGTAGTATTATATTTTTTAATTCCCTTTTCAGATAATACCATTATTTTTATTCCATGGCATTATATTCCATTTAATATTTTTTAAATTAGAGTTTGTTTATTTTATCTTATTGTATCCATTTTCAAGGTATTAGAATACTCATACAATTCCATATCCATAAACCATCCTAAAATTTTGGTAATGTATAGAGTAAGTGGTTTCTATGAAAATATATCCCTATCTAGATAATAAAAGTGGATGTGGATTTAGAAAAAATTTACCTAGGGGTAATAACATTTAAAAAACCATATAGAGCTAGACTTGATCTTGAATCGGTGAATGATAATAGTCCTTGCTTCACAACTAGTTTGATACCTCTAGGGGATATGATTTAATTAATTTACATTATGTTTACAAATCCATTTTGAAGGATTTATTAATCATTTATTTTTTCTCCTACATTTTCAAAGAAACATGTTACAACTACCTAGATTTTTTTTATTAATTTTTTATTAGGGAGAAATAATGTTGTATCTTATAATTATTTCATCTATATGAGAAAATACTATAAGGTATGACTCATTAAGAAATTTTGCTAAGTATTTATGTAGTTCATTGCTTTAAAAATATTCCATATAATATTTTTTAATGTGATGGAATGCATTAGACATGTAATGATGGGTGAGGATCGAAATTATATATCCCTTCGGTGTAATAGTATGTCTTATAAGACAATTATGATAGGTTAATGGAATTATTCTTACCCTTTATATAAGATGTCTTGGCATAAGGACTTGATGGTATTTTAAGGAACATGCCATTATGCATTCCCATCACAATATGGTCATTTATTATTATCATAGTCTTTATCAATTCTTATATTGTCCATGAATTTAATTATACTCTCAATTTCATTTTATATGGTATGACTCAGTTTATTTATTTATTCCATACTACCTATTTTTATAATATCTTCTACTATACATAACCCCCTTACTGATCACTTGATCTCATCCTTTATATTTTTCCTTATTTTTCTCAGTTAACCAAGAGGAGTACTTCATATGAAAAATGGATTGCAATAATAATAATAATGTTTTCATATATATTTTTTAGTTTCAATATAATTTTAATCTCATTTATTTATTCAAATATCTAAATCTATTAAACTTTTGAATCATCTATATTTTTATCTATATATCATTATTATAAATTAGCCACCGGATATAGAGTGTTGGATTTAGGATCTTTATTGTTGGTATCAAAGTACAACTTAATAGAAATCTTAGGAACTAGACTTATAAGAACATAGTTAAAAAAACATGAACCCTAGGAGAAACCCTTTTGATATTCTAGAAATATTTCTACAAATGAAAATCATAGTATTGTTTATACACTAATTGAGTATATACCATTATCTAGAAATGGTGCCTAATAGAAGGAACAATCATGTAAATACTCTAAATCAATGTGGGGATTTACCTCAAGATAACATCAATGACATTAGTATTGGATCAGAGAATATTATGACTATATTAAGTTAGTTAACCCAGGTTATTACTAATAATATTTCTTTCATGGAATAACCTATTACTCCACAACATGGTGCGTCAATGTTGGACCACTTCATGTGATAACAATCTCCATCCTTCAGTGGGAATAAAAATCCATTAGTGGTCAAACAGTGGATAAAGAACCTAGAAAAAGTATTCCTAGACTTGGGATGTGATGAGAAAGAGAAGGTTTTCATTGAGGTATATAATTTTATGTGAGATTCTAACTAGTGGTGGTCATTGATTCGAAGCAACAATAATGAAGAAGAAATAAATGACATGGACTGGAAGTCTTTTAAAGAAACATTCTTTGAAAATTAATTCCATTTAGAGCAATATGAAAACATGGAAATTTAATTATTAAACATAAGGAAAAAGGACTAGGAAGTTTTGGTTGAGTATAAATATGTCTTTACAAGGTTAACATGAAATGATTCTGATTATATACACAACACAGAGAGAATGATTGATCGATTCATTGTTGGTTTGAAACCAAAACTTTAACGAGAACTAGTTACTCAAACATTTTCTTCATATGAGGAGATTATGAATAGTTATATCAAGACTAAAAAGGAATTCTATAATTATACTATTTTAAAATAGAAGCAAGATAAAAAGGGGTTAGTTTAGAACCATGTTAAAAGAAATTTAGAATATGATAAGAAAAGAATGATGAAATTTCTATCATGTAATAACTATGGGAAGAAGAATCCTATAACATTCTTGAAGGAAATGGGGGTCTAATACAAGTTCATTGATAAAGGACACAAAGTTCATAAATGAAAGAGTAAGAGGTAAGAAACCAATATACAATTATTTAATTATAAGGAGATGTTATTTTTTTAAATAAATCACTTAATCATCAAGGTAATACACCACAAAAAAGGACCATGGGGAAAGATCTTGATTATAAGATTACTACTATAGAAGCTGAAGTTCCAAATGATGTGGTGGAAGAAACTTTTAGTAGAAAGGATCATAGGGTCCTATCCATGATTAGTATAGAAAAGGATCTTATTCTTAAGAAGTTGATAAAGTTAGATATGGAAATTATTAAGGAAGGTAAAACATAATTCCTTTTCCATGTAATTTTCCTACCATATTTACTAGAGAATATAAAGAATTATTAGAAAGATAACCAGAGAATTCAGAAGAAAATAAAATCTATAGATGATGGGAAATTTGTGGGGTTCACCTATGAAGATGGTGTGATATAATTTAGGATAGGATTATGTGCACCATACATACCTGATCTGAAGAGGAAGTTATAGGATGATGATCATAGATCAAACTCCTCTATACACCAATGTTGTGCCAATATGTATAAGGATATAAAATATCACTTCAGGTGGGATAACATGAAGTAGGAAATTGATTAGATTTTATTTAGATTCTTTGTATGTAAACAGATTAATTATAAGAGGAAACGTCCAAAGGGTGTCATGCAGCCTCTCCCTATACCTATATTAATGTGGGACAATATCATAATATAATTTTTCACTAGACTTCCTAAAATGTCAAAGATAAATGATGATATATGGGTCTTAATTGATTGCCTTATCAAATAAGAACATTTTCTAGCAACAAGGGATGATCTACCCCACACAAGAGCCTTGACCCAGTTTGCGAGGACTCGACAAGTGCATCTAAGAGAGACGAGTTCAAAACAGGGTGGAGACATATTTCTGGGTTACTATAGCAGCACTGTAGTAGGCACTATAAGAAGGTACTATAGAAGATACTATTTAGTAATATAGCAGCTAGAAAAACTCATCAATTTGGGCTTTCGGGACACTAGTTTGGGCCTCAGGTCCTTTAAGGCCTTCAGGCCACCTCAAGGCCTTCAGTTTACCTCAAGGCCTTTGGGCCACATTAAGGCCTTCGAGCCTCCTGAAATTATGATTAAATGATCAAATAGACTCTATAAGGACAAAACTCCAAATGAGGATTCAGAGTAGGCGCATTCACCAGAGTAGAAGCTAAGCGGATTTTTCAGAAAGAGAGGGTATGGAATTTCTATCAGGACTTGCCTGTGCTAGCTTGGGAAGCCTAGCCGAACAATCCATGTGATGGTGGAGAGATGATATCATGATGAAGTAGTGGGGGAGGATAATTTCTAAGTATAGTCTTTATATTTTCTTAGACCTACGAGTCATGTAATCTCAAAGCCTACAACCCTTATAAGGGTTCCCCCTCATCCCTTGAAAGGGGGTTATCAAAAATCAATAAAAATAAGGCCTTTGGGACATTCGGAAGGTATGATCTACCCCTTAAATGTCTTAATCATATTTATATCAATAAAGTTTTGAGACTTCATGGTGAAACTTTATTAATAATTTATTATCATGATCCTCACATAACATCTAAATTTTGGAATATTCTTAAAAAGGTATTAAATAATGAGGTATATTTGGGAACCACATATCATTCTCAAAATGATGGGAAGTATGAAAGAACTATCCAAAACTTATAGGATATACTGAGGTCATGTTTACTCGACTTACAAGTAATGTGGGACCAATACTTACCTACAATTGAATTTTCATATAACAATAACTTCCATTCAAGCATATAGATGACCCCTATATAAGGCCATGTATGGGAAAATATGTTATACTCTAACTTGATAGGATGATGTTGGTGAGAGTAAGCTAGTTGGTTTAGAACTTATTGAGGAGAAAATTGATAAAGTTAAATCAATTTAGAATCATATCAAAATAGATCAGATTAGACAAAAAATATGTGCTGATAACCAAATAAAGGACTTGAACTACCAAGTAGGTGATCTCATCTTCATAAAAGTTTCACTGTGGAAAGGGGTTATAAGATTTTGGAAGAATGGAAAGTTGAGTCTAAGGTGCATCAGGCCATTTGAGATCCTAGAGAGAATTGGATTTGTAGATTATCATTTAGCCATACCACCCAAACACTCTAATGTAAATGGAGTCTTCCTTATCTCGATGATAAAGAAATACATACACGACCCAATAATGTACTCACCACAAAAGAGATATATCTCAAACCTGATTTATCAAATACTAAGGATTCTTTCTAGATTCTTGAAACTAGAGATAAATTATTGAGGAACAAGACAAACCACATTTTGAAAGTATTGTGAAAAAATCACAAGTTAATAGAGGAAAAATTGGAACATGAATAAGTGATGATACAAAATCACCCTATTTTTTTCCACCATAAGGCATGAAAATAAATTTAAAGGACACAATTTATCTCAGGGGGGGGGGAATGTAAAACTCCAAAATTTTATTTATGTAATTAATGGAACTCTTATTTTAGAATTTATGTATTATTTTGAGAATACAGAAACACATTTACATTTCCTAGTAACTTTACATATCATACATTGATAGAAAATAATAAAACAAAGAAAAATAATGGGATATACACATAGAAGAATAATATACTCCTTAAAATAAAATCTATTGTTGTGAAATCTCCCAATAAGATTGCCCCTTCCATGATGATCATAAAAAAAAAGAATTAGGAAAATAATAGAAATTATCCAAGGATTTGTAAGAGAATAGTAGTGTGTGATAATGTGAGAAAAAAATGGTGTATTTATAAAGAAATATGACCATTAGGAATGGAAAATGTGGGTTAATATGGATGATGGGGATTATGACTATTAATCAACAAGACAATTAGTCATTATTATTATTTTTGGCACAATAAAGTGACCATTGGGATTATTTTATAAATGTATTTTTAGAAACTATATAAATATGTAATTAAAATTATGATTTATTATAAATAAATATGATTTAAATAAATTTTATTTTCATTAAATTATCCTAAAAAACTTTTAGATGATAATATAAATTACCGAAGTCCCAATTAATTTTTATAGTGGTCAAAAAGTTCATTTGTCATAAAAATAGTTAATATTAAATAAATAAGTATTTTAATTTCAAATACATTATTATCACTATTAGAGTAATATTTTTATTAAATAAATTTTATTTTTGGTTCTAGGACATTGGAATTATATTAGGGTTAGTAATTTTCTAAAAAAATGATTTTTAGGGTAAAAAGTGAAAATACTATTTTTACAAAATACCATAAATCTTATGAAATAATCACTATATGATCCTGATTTTAAATTTATTAAAACTTATTATGAATAAAAAATTATTTAAGGAATGACATAATAAAAAAGGTTTTTCACCTTGAAACACATTCATATCATTTTGAAAACCATGAGTTTACATTTTCTAAAAAAATCTATTTTTATGAGCTATATGAGTATCACATTAGAATTTATTTTTAACACTTTTAAAATTTTAATAAAGTAAAATGGATTTAATATTTGTAATTTTATAGCCCAAATTAGGTAATAAGGTAATTTTACTTTTTAATCAGAAAACATTTACCATGGTAAAAAAATATTTACCGTAGTATGGGTAAAATAATGCAATGGGATAAAGTTAAACAATAAAAGAATAAAATACATAAAAAATAAAACATAAAATAGTATTTTTAGGTTTCTAATGTTCTTAACCAAAATTTACAACATTAATTATCAACCAAATTCATTAAAATTAGTGCCTCCCAAAAGTGGTTAGCTTTAAATACAAAATAATTATTATTTAATTAGTCAAAACACCCATCCTTAGGTATAAATACCCCCATTACCTCCTCAATTTCCACAAAAAACAATCTAAGCATAATGTACCTCTCTATTAACCTCTCAAGAGTCTCTATAATGTGAATTTAATATTCTAAGGAGTCTATTTATATCTTTAAGAAGCATCCTTTCAAGGTAATGATCCTCAATACTCCTCTTTTATTATTCAAATTCATTAGTTTTGTTGTATTGTCTTTTTTGATTCAATTTTAAAATACTACCATGATTTTTATTACATGGTACTATATTAAGTTTGATATGTTTTAAATGATATTTCTTTTATTTACTCTCACTATATTATTTGTCAAGTCATTATAATACTCATATTATTCCATATCCATAAAACCATCCTAAAATTTTAGTAATGTATAGATTAAGTGATTTCCAAGAAAATACATCCCTACCTAGATAAAACAAGTGGATGTGGCTCTATTAGATATTTAACATGGGGTAATAACCCTGAAAGCACTTTATTTAGATAGAATCAATCAGGAATTGGTTCACAAAAATAAGCCTTACTACACACCTTCTTTAACACTCTATAGGGATATTCATTAGTAAATTTACATAAACCAAAAAAAGCTGATTTTAAGGATTTATTAATCATTTATTTAGTCTCTTATATTCTAAAATATGTGTATTTAAACTTCCTATATACGATTATTAATTATTTTATTGGGGATAAATAATTTTTTACTATATAATTCTTTATTCTATATGGAAAATCTGGTAAGATATTCCTCATTGATAAATTTTTCTAGGTATTTATATTGTTAATTCCTTGAAAATTATACCAAATAATTTTATGTAATGTGATGGAATGAATTGTTCATGAAATGAAGGGTGAGGCCTAAAATTATATAGCCCCTTAGTGCACTGGTAGGTCTCATGAGACAACTATGATAGGGTAGTGAGAGTGTTCTTATCCTTTATGAAAGATATATTAGCATAAAGACTTGATAGTATTTTAAGGAATATGAAATTTTAAATTCCCCTCACACTATAATCAGTTATTATTATCTTTTCATTTATTCATTATTATTTTGGCCATAAATTTAATTTTTCTCTCAGTTTCATTTTATATGGCATGACTCAGTTTATTTATTTCTGCAATACTACCTATTTTTATAATTTCTTACACTGTACATAATTACTTTATTGAGAATATGACCCCACCCTTTATATTGTTTCTCATTTTTATCCCATAGAACCAATAATATTACTACATATGAAAAATGGCTTGTAAGGAGAATAATGATGTTTTCTTGTTTTTAGAAGATTTATTTTTAGTTTCAATAAAATGGAAAACTCATTTATATATCTTGTCTTATAAGGATATTAAACTACTAGATCCTATGTATTAGGATCTATGTAAATTTTTTATAAAATAGCCACTAGATCTAGGGTGATTGATTCATTTCTGTTATAATCAGGAAGACCAGGGATTTGTGACTCATTAGCATTATCAACCTTATCATCCTAAAATTGGCCATTTAGAGGGATTAATTTTCTAGTAAAAACCATTCCTGGTGTCAGGACCATGTTGAGACTTATTTTTATATCCTTCTTTGAAGATACATGAGTTAAATCCCCATCATCACAAATCTAATGGGAAGTCTTACCGAATCTCCCAGGTCGTGTTATGACCCAAGAATTTTCAAGCATAATAGTCTTGCGAGCACTGCCCTTAAATTTTTCTTGTGTCACCTTGTAACATTTAGGGATTATATTAACACCATTAATGGGTTTATGTTTCTTTTTCATCAAAGGGTATGACCCATAATTATTTTCAGGCACACTAGAAACTTTAATCACACTTAGTTGAGCATTAATTAGATGATACTTAGCCCTTTTTGAAACATCATGTGGATCATCCCCACCATGTATGTGATAAACATCCCGCACATCTACTATAGTGGTGTAATCCAAAGATCTATCATGATTTATATCAAAATCAGTAATTTTTTCAAGATAGTCTACCCTCAAGGATTTTATTTCAATGATTCCTTTATTTCTTTGTATTAGTTTCAACCCCACCAACAGCCACCATATTTTCATCAACGTTTACATCCCCAAATTGTTTTGGATGCGTCTCATATACGAGATAGAAATAAATATTATAAGAGGAAGGGTCTTGGTTCTTTCCCTTTACCTTTTCTATCCCCCTATAGCATGTCACCTCAAAGTGACCCTTTATTTTACATATTTAGTAGGTCATATTTCTTATATATTCAGCAAGAGTACCCAATAAAATTAAATTATTTGAAGGATTTGGGCCTTCTTTCATAGTGTATACATAGAGTTATGGAGTCCTCTACGGTGGTGATCACCTCCATGGTGGTGAGAACCACCACCTCAATAATGGTATTTTCTATGTTAACTTCAATAAGAACCCTGTAAAAGTGATCAAACCTTGGATTTCTAGTTTTTTTATCCATTCTACTCGGATAATAAATTGTATATGAAATGTCTCATAAAATTTGGGGGTTCTAGTATAACCAATTCATCTTCTCTATGTTAATACATATTTGAGATTTTGTGTTATTCATATTGAATAGATCAAAATGTAAACCCCATTTAGGAATTATAAGAACACCTGACTTGAGGGATAAGTATTTGAAAATCCAATCCTTTTTATTCTCATCATCTAAGGGGTAGAATATATAGTAGCAGCCTCTACCGAATGATTCCATATTCTACTCTATAAATTCCAATATCTCTATGATTATTCTAAATTGGTCATCAAATTTCCACATTATTTCCCCTTTGCAAATTAAAACCATCACAATTATGTATTTTTTTTATAAATTTAACCTTTCAGAAACTACCTCCAAATTCACCTCTATAAGGTCTACACACCCCTTCTTAATAATCCATCCTAAATATGGGGTGCTAAGTGAAAATAACAAATATCTTTATGTGGATTTGATAGCATCTAAATTTTTTTTTTTGATCACCCACATTTGGATCATCACTATGCATAAGAGATCATGTCATCACACATTGATGGAAAAGTTCCTTATGACTGATGAGATCTGATTTATCCAAAGGGGGATCATGATTTCCTTTTTAATTCACAACTGGAATTTGTGCTCAATCACCATGGTCACTTGAATCTCTCCCCTTAAATTTATCACTATCATTACATGTAACTATGAAATCTAGGTCATGGGTAGAATAATTATTCTCATGAGGTCCCATATATATTAAATTATAATCAATCATCACCAAAATTTTCAACAAAACACAACCAAGACTTGTCCATCATGTATCAGAAAACACCACTTAATCAACTCCTTACTTTGACTATCACAATATATGAGCATTGGACAACCTATGATTTAGATCCTCAAAATCTCTTTAGAATTATTCAAAACATATAAATGGATCCCCCTTCTAGGAAAAGTTATTTATGAGAGATACAATCTTAGTGAAGTTTTCCATAAATATCTAGTAATATTCCACCATCTTAAGGAAGATGCACAACTCAAACATTTTCTTGTGTAGCTCCCAAGAATCCACTACCTTGATCTTTATTGGGTCAATTTCTACCCCTATCATCAAGATTAAATTCCATAGAAAATGAAATCCACAAATCCAAAATTTATACTTATAGAGGCTACCATAAGGATGTTTATCTTATAAAAAGTATAGGACAATCCAAAGATGATCAATATGATCAACCTATGATTCCCAATAAATACGGATTTCATTAATGAATTCCACCATGAATCGATCAAGGAATGTGTGGAATATGTGGTTCATGATTCCTTTAAAAAAATGAGGAACTTTCATAGGAAACGACATCACTAGGTACTCATGGTTTCTATAGAGATACCTAAGTGTCATGTTTAAGATGTATTATTCATGAATATAAAGTTGGAGAGAACTATACATTAGGTTTATCATCAAGAACCACTACAATTCCTTTACATAGTTAAATAGATCTCCAATCCAAGGTAGATGTTATTTATCCATGAATTTTACATTATTTATACACTGATAATATATAAAAATCAATGGGCTCCCATCATTCTTCTTGGAAAACAAAAATGAAGATATCCAGAGGAATCATTGGTCTAGATAAAACCTTTATCTAAAAGTTATTAAAATTATACATTTAACTCCTTAAGATTGGTTAGGTAAATCTAGTAAGCTATAAAAAATCACAGTGTTGCCCTGATGTTCATGTTGATGAAAAAATATATCTCTAAATGAGGGAAAATTCCTCAAGCATCCTTTGTGTAAAAATATATATACTTATACAAAACTATAGAAATATAATCCAAAGAATATATAATATACAGTGTTAAGATTTATAACTAATGGGTGATTGGATTAAACATCCTATGGGTAGAGTCATCTCACCCCAATTGATGATCTCACTCACCTATGAAGGAAAACCTCAATGTATTCAATTAGGGAATGGACTGAGGATAATTAGTCCATAATATATATGATATTGTAGGGATTAATTGATGCTATTATAAGGTCCCAAATAAACCTCTATTTACTAAAATTAATATGACACCATCATCAGAAGTGGGTGAGCATGTGATGACTTCTAGTAGGAGTCTTTAAATATATATGTCTGGCTAAATATTATACTAGGATTTATTTCTCTTATAATAGATATGAAACAACAAAACATTGTCTTGTTCTATAATTAATGAGTACATGTTCTAGTGTAGATAAAACAAAAACCATACCTTGAACTATGTTGGCTACTGTATGGTCATATCCCTCCATCACCTAATTCTACCCATGAACTTTTCCACATAGTCCTATATTCTGTACAGTAATATCTATAGGTGGATTTGGTGGAAGGAAATCTTAGAGTGATCCACCTATATGTCATTTTGATGAAACACTAGTTCCTATATAAAAACTAACTTCTGGAGGACCACCATTTCCACCATGTAGAGGCCACTAATAGCATTTCAGTCTTTGACATGGAAGTTCATCCACTATATCACCATGTCTACCCTTCGTTACTAATTAGTATAGGTAGTCTTAGGCCATATGAATCCTTCCACATTAGGTATAGTAAATCTTGTATCCATAATAGTAAGATATTTAGCGTGACTCTCCTTTCACCGACCCCTGAGACCTGGATTAAACATTCTTGTTGGTCAAACGAAAGAAAGACTGCAAAAAGAATAAGAACAAAGTAGAAATAATAGGAATATGTATTTATAAACTAAGAGAAAAAATCTAGGAAGAAGGGATACTATTGGAAGACTGAGAGTGAGTAGTGATTCTACACCATTAATAAATATTTGTATAAATACAATCTACTTTAAAGGGAAAAGATCCCCCAGTCTTGCAACAACTAATAGAAAATATGCTGTTGTGATAGAAACATATGCTGCAAAAGATGGGGTAGGAGCTCAAAGAAAGTATATAATCATAACAAGAAGCTGAAGGAAAATGACGTGCCTATGGTATCAAAACCCTGATTCCTATAGTAGATAGGTCACAATTAATGAATATAATTTAAGGAATAGAATCATGATCTGGTCCTTGACCATCCATTTTCTAAGAATCTTGATCACTAAGTCTCTCTCATAGACTACAACATAGATGTGGATGCATAAAAGAACAATCATAGCCCGAATATCCCTGTGTAGGCCTCACTCAAAATTCTGTTTTCATAGTAGTCCATAATTTACCATGTCTAGAGAGTACCTCATGAGGTAAGTGACCCTTGACTCATACTCCACTCTAGGCATACTACCCTACCAAAGGTTTAGTATCTCATAATCTCACAGCATGTAACAACCCATAGTTTATAAAAGATGTTTGTTTCTTGAAATACATTTATTTTATGTTATATTATATAATATTATGCAAATACAACAAATATAGAAATAAATAACACCTTATTAAACCCATTAAAATTACAAATATTAATAGGGGAAAATAATATAAAATAGATTAACTATAATGGAAAATATTGATCACCCCAATCTTCAAAAATCGTTACTCCCATGAAAAAAACTATAGAAATGAAACAAAATATTAGTAAACCTATCAAAATTTTAAAAAATTGAAATATATAACCATGAGAGTAATTAAAGTGAATAATAAATGAAGGACTGAATTAGTATTTAGAGAGGGTAATTTAACCATTGGAATCGTAATGTGACCGTTGGAATAATTTTTATCAGGAGTAATTTAATTAAATATAAATATTATAATTCCATATAATAAATATCATGATTGAAAACTCAATGAAAATATAATCACTTTTTAATAAATTGTATTTTAATGTATTCCATAAAAATCATAATTTTTATATTAAAAATTAAAATAACCTATGTTAGAAAATTATTTTGAAAAAATTAATCCCATTTTTTAAATCATAACATAAAAATCTTCCAAGTGTAATTTTTTGGTAAATTCCTAAAATGCTTCTATTTTTAAGTGAATAGTGAAAATACAATTTTTTCGTAACTGGTGTATCTTGAATTATATCATCCATGATGTAATAATGAACTGATCATTTATAAAATTTTATGGTCAACCAAAAAATATTTAACTTGATAAATATTTCATTAAAATACAATAAACATGATTTCCAAACCTAAAAATTACTTTGCAAAGTCTAAAGTCAAAAGTTTTCCTAAAAAAACAATTTTCTCATATTTCCACTTTAATAAACTATTGAATTTAAATTATAAATGGTTTTAAAGTACTAAAATAATTATATTTTATTTATCTAGGATTTTTTATATAAAAAATATCACAATTATAAGGTTTACCTTATATATAGTATTTTAGTCAATATTTTTACTCGAAAATAAACCACTCCTCATGTATAAATAACCCCTCTCATTTCAATAGGAAAACCACTCCTAACTCACTTAAAAGATCCCAATATCTAAAAAAATAATCTATTTTAATCCATTATTAACTGTAGGAACTTATTGAAGTAAACCAACTCCATTAGTAAAGTAATTCTCATGCCGTATAAGAAAAACAACACTAAGAAAAGAGCATGTTTTATCAACTCTTCTCTCATTTTCCTTATCTATTATCTTTTTCTCAATTAATTTCAAAACCAAATCATATAAGATTAACTAGTAAGTATTTTAACATTTTATTAATTATTCTAACCTACTATAAAAATTATTATTTTTTTAATTATTTATAATTTTTAGCCCAGTTGGGATTCCTTTGGACAACGTTCCCGATAACAGTCGATTAATTGCCAATGAGAATATTTACAAGTTATTTTAGATCACCACCAATATGTTTGGTTGTAATAAATTATTTATAATATATAAATGTATAAATATAATAATTTTATGCTTTTAGAGTTGATTTTAATAGTGTATAAATGATGTTGAACAAAAAGAATGATAAATCAATGGAAAATGAGAAATTTTTAAAGAAAAAATGTCATAAAAATGTTTTTCATTTAACCAAATTAATTAAGAAATATCATCCATTTATTATAATTTAAAAATATTGAAAAAATTTAAATAATTCACTTATAGTTCAATGTTTTAATAAACCGATGTTTATTATGCATGAGATGGAAAATCTATGAAATAAAGTGGGATTTAAGGTAAAGGGATTCTCAAACCCAAAATCTTTCATTTGGGTTATCTCTTATTTCAAAATGGTTTTAGTATGAATGTTCGTACAATACTCAAGATATTTACTTCCCATATTATTTCACTTTTATTTTAGGAATATACATGTTTCAACCCTTCCAAAATGTTTTAATCCATTTATAATAATTTTCCAAAAAGGCATCAATTTAAAAAACTTCTCTTTAATCCCCTTGAGTTCTTTATAATTTCATAGAATAAAATAACCCCTATTCCAAACATAGTATATCCATTTATCATTTGGTAATTATAAAGTTCATTTTATTAAGTATGGTTTGTGAAATCATTTAAGAAACCCATTCCTTTCCTTGGGTTATTTCATTAATATGATTGTTACCCATCCAAGTGGAATGCATGATTATGAGCATTTTATAATGTGATTAGAATTCCTGAAATTAAATATCCATCCATTGAATTTGATGATATGATATATCTTATGATATTATGTGTATTATGCATAACCATAATGCTATATTTTTTCATAATGGCAATGTTATGATTTGCGCACATATGTTATGCATGGACATGATGCCTTCTTAGTTCACAACTATGTGTGGTATTTGATAACTATCATATGATGTTTTATTTTCATGCATATTCCACATTCCAAGAATTTATCAAATGTTTCCATCATTATATTTATGATTATATTATTCTTATGACATGATGATGTTGATTTTTCTCACTGATGTGCTATTGATTCATGTCCCTTATTACTCCCCTTATTGGGATTTTAGGTCATATCTTTATTTAATTTATATACTCAGGTGACTACATGTACTAAGGATATCATGAAATATTTACAAGGATAAGAAATAATAATTTAAATAATTTTTATGTTTTATTATGTGAAATTGATTTATGACCCTGACTTTCCTAGGACACTAAATGTTTGGATTCTAGATTCTATATTTATTTTTTATATTAAAAATGATATAATAGTTATGTAAGAAACTGTTAGGTCACTATAGTTGGTATCATAGCATGGTTTAGTTAATTTGGGAATTAGTATTAGATTATTTTTGAAAACTATAAGAATAAGTTTATCTATAGGTAAAAATACAAAAGGAATTGTTTTAGAAAAGGTTAAACATAGAGATACCATATGATATGCCTTTAGAATTAATTTTCACATAATAATAAATTATTTATTCATGCATTATTGACTTATGTTTTTTGAAAATATTTTCTATTTTAGGAAATGTTGAGAACAAGAAAAACCAGGCCAACTACCTGTATGGGGGGGGGGGATGTAATGATTTTCCAAACCACATTTCCAATGTGATGAGATATGAAGTTTAAAAGGTCATGGAAATTATTATACAACTATCTCAGGCTATGAAAAATAAACTAAACCTTGTGGAATTTTACCTTCACACAAGAAATAGAAACTATCTATCAAGAAATTATTTCGGCAATGACTTCTAAAGTTTTGTGGATCTTTTGATCAACTTGACAAAGAACAACGAGTTAAATTAATAGAAAAGATCTTTTTTGTACTCTAATATTATGAAAAGAAGAAGGTTTATTTTTATTTTAATCATTTATATTGGGAATATGATCAATATTGGGAATTGATAAAGAACCCCATTAATATGGATAATATGAAAAAATAGAGCGGTAAGAATTTAGGAAAATATTACTTAATAAGTATTTACAAAGAACGCTTAAAGACAATATGAATAGATAATTCATTGAGATAAAGAAAAAGGAGCTTTAATTGGTCCTAGATTATATGGAAATATTCACATGGATTTCAAGATATGCCTCAATATTTTTTTTATCAAAAATCACGTAAGAATAGATAATTTTTTTACTGTTTTAAAACCACACCTCTGAAAGGATCTAGTTGTATGATAATTTGGGGGTTATGAAGAGGTAGTTAACTTTGATCTCAGAGTAGAGATATAGTTTGGTGAATGGTCTAATGGTTATAGAGATAAGAATAGAGGAATGGATTTTTAAGCTGGTGGGTTAAATGAAAAAGGATCAAAGAGGATCCAACCACCTACATGTCAAAAATGTGGGAAGAAGCATCATAGGAATTTCCTCAAAGGGATAGGGAAATGATTCTAGTGTGATCAAGAAATCCACAAAGCTCATGAATTTTGAAAATACATGAGGAAGTTGTCCAACATGATGGAGGAAATAAAGGAACCTCTTAATGAACCATCCATGGATCAATGCTTCAACAATAGAGAGCAAGGCCACTATGCAAGCCTACACACTAAACCATAGGTCCTTGAGGGTAATCTGAACCAATATAAACTAAAGATAAAGGAGAAAGGGAATGATTATGCCACAACTACTGATGAAGTGGATCATGAAAATGGAGTTATACAAGTTACACTTTCTATTCAATTAAGAATGGACTTTTTATTATTTTATTATGGCTCCATATATTCCTTTATATACTACAAGTTTACTAGAATCGTTGAATCAAATTCCTGATACTTTGAATTATAGATATCTATAAAAACACCCAGTGGCATGATCATTGCAACCCAAGTGCTGAAATCATATTTTGTTAGCATATATTGGAATATTCTTCTAGGGAATCTCATAATTCTTCACTTCATGGAATTTTATGCTATTTTGGGAATGGATTGGATCTTATTATATAGATAACAAATTACCTTTTTAGGAAAATAAATCCATTTTTTATTATGAACCATCCAATATTCTTTTAAAAATTTATGGAAGATGATGAATCTCCTTTGGAGAGTCACTTGATGATGTGGGCGATGATACGCTATTAAGAAGCATACACATGCCAAATGGTTGAGTTTAAGAAAAGTATCAATCTTGAAGAAATTACCATTATTAGGAAATACACTAATGTATTTCCCAAAGAGTTACCTAGAATACCCCTAGATCATGAGGTAGAGTTCTCAATAGATATTATACCGAAATCCACTCTTATCTCCAAATTCTTCTATATGATGACCCCAATTGAGCTTGATGAGTTAAAGAAGAAAATAAAATATCATTTGGAAAAAGAGTTCATAGTCCCTAGTGCATCACATTGGGGTGCCCTGGTGCTATTTATCAAGAAAAAGGATGGATCAATGTGACTATGTATCAATTATCGGGAACTCAAAGAAGATCACTATAATAAATAAGTATCCTTTGTGAAGGATTGATGACTTGTTTGATTATATGAGGAGTCATGCAATTTTAAAAGGTGGATCTTTTTTTGGATATCATCACATGAAGGAGAATAAGAAAGATATTTAAATTAAAACCTTCCTTATAAGTTATTGTCACTATGAGTTCATAGTGATTCCCTTGAGACTTAATAATGCCCCAAAAATATTTATGGATTTGATGAATAGAGTCTTTAGAAACTACCTCAAAAATTATGTTTTATTATTTATGGATGATAATTTCATTTACTCCAAGATAATGGAGGAACATTAATATAATCTATGGATAGTGATGACCATATTAAGAAAGTATAAAATGAATGCTATGTTTATAATGTGTGACTTTGGGATGTAGTAAGTCACATTCTTATGGAACGTGATCACAAGTGATGGAATTTATGTGGAACCTTAAAAGAAAAAGTTAATTGATGAAAGGATTAGAACCTAAGGTGTCCTAAATATATATATGTTTCTTGGATTATCTAAGTACTATATATGTTTTGTGAGAAATTTTAAAAATATTTTCCAGCCTGCTATCTAAGTTTAAAAGGAAATGGGTAAACTATATCTAGACAGAAAAATATGAGGAAAAATTGAAGGAGTTTATGAAGAGGCTGATCACTATGTCCGTACTCACACTACTATCAATTATTGAAGGTTTTGTGATATATAACAATTCTTTAAATAAAGGATTAGGTTTTGTACTCATGTATAATGAAAATGTGATAGCCTACACCTCACAACAACTAAATATCCATGAACAAAACTATCTGATGTATGATATGAAGTTAACTACTGTGATATTTGCCTTTAATATTTGGAAGTACTATCTGTATGGAGATAAGTGTAACATTTATACAGATCAAAAGAGTATAAAGTATATATTCACATATAAGGATCCCAACATGCATCAGTGAATATGGTTTGAGCTGATCAAGGACTATGATTTCTCTATTCACTAAAATCTAAGAAAGGTAGATAAGTTAACTAATTCTCTTAGAGGAAAACAATATGGTAATTTATCGATGATGTGGATTAAGAAATACCCTATAATCATAGATATTCAAAGGATGAATCTAAAAATCATAATGGTAGGTAAAACATCCTACCTTACCCTAATGATTTCCCAACCATCTATCCAAGAGAAGATTAAAGAGGCACAAAGGGATGATCTCGAGCTTCAAAAAATGGTGAAATCTATAAATTTAGGTAAGATTCATGAATTCCATATTGATAATGATGGTATGATTCAATATAGAACTTGTATTTATGTGCCTTAATCACCTGAGATAAAGAGGAACATATTGGATAATTCAAATAGCTCATATTTCTCTATCCATCCTAGACGTAACAAGATGTATTGTGATCTTTGATAACATTTTGGTCAGAAAACATGAATAAGGATATTACAAAGTATATCTCAAGGTTCTTGGTATTTTAGTATGTTAAATTAGAGAAAAATAAGTGCAAGGGGATGTTGCAACCATTTTCTATATTCACATGGATAAGGGAGAACATCACCATGGGTTTTTTACTAGTTTCCCAAATACATACAAAGGAAATAATTCAATATAGATTGTAGTGAATTTACTCACCATGAATTCTCATTTTATCACCATTAAGGATGATTTCTCACTAGAATAACTTTAGAAGATATTGTAAAATAAGTTGTGAGGTTATATGGGAAACCACTTTTGATTATATAAGATTGTGATCCAATTTTCACATCTAAATTTTGGAGAAGTATTAAACATTATTTTAATACTAAAATAAATTTCAGTATAGACTATCACCCTCAAAATGATGGTTAATATAAAAGGGTTATTCAGATTCTTGAGGAAATTATGTGAGGTTTCTCAATGGAATTTAAAGGAGGATAAGATGAACATATCCCATTAGTTGAGTTCTTATACAACAACATATTCCACTCAAGTATTAAAATGGATCCATATGAAGCTTTTTAGGGGAAAAATGTAGAACATCTACTTGTTAAGATGGAGTTAGTGAATGAAAGCTAATTGGACTTGATCTTGTGAAAGAGATAATAGAGATGGTTCAAGACATCCAAAAACATATAAAATATACTCAGAGTTGATAAAATAAGTATGCTGAAAACAATTTAAGGGACTTGGAGTTTGAAGTGGGATAAAAATATTTCCTTATAATATCTCCATGAAAGAGAGTCATGCAGTTTGGAAAGAAATAGAATATTATCCCAAGGGACATTGGCCCTTTTGAGATCCTTGATCACATAAGAGTGGAATCATATCGAATTGAACTTCCACAAAATATAGATCAAGTTTAGGATGTAATCCAAATATCTAAGGAATTACATACCTAACCCCTCACATGTATTGAATTTGAAGGTGGTGTAATAAGAGAGTGCCCTCTCATATAAGGATTAGCCGGTGAAAATATTGGCCCGTAGAGACAAAGTTCTACGAAAAAAGACAAATTAAATGGTCAAAGTGTTATGAAAAAACCATAATTATAAAGAGCAAATGGGGTAACTATAGAAAAAAATGAAATAGAAGTACCCTCACCTTTTCTCAATTAATAATACTGGTTGAAAATTTAGGGATGAAATTTCTAAAATGGGGAAGAATATAGAAAACAAGAGTTTATAAATGATGTTTTTTTCTTGAAATAAATGTGTGTTATATTATATTAAACTATATTATTCACATTAATCACATAGATAAACCAAAAACACTATATTAAACCCATTAAAATTCCAAATAATATAATGTAAAAAATATAAATTGTTAAAACTACAATGAGAAAATATGGATTAACCCAAGATTCTAGAATCATCGCTCCCACAAAAAAAAACTATATAAATGAAAAAAAATACTAGTAAAACAATAAAAAATTTAGAAAATGGAAATATAAAACCTCGATAGAAATTGATGTGAATAATTAATGAAGGAATGAATTAGTAATGTGATAGTTATAATAGTCATGTGAACATTGGAATAATAACCTAACCATTGGGAATAATAACCTAACTGTTGAAATAGTAATTTGAACTCAAAATAGAAAAATGTAATATAAATAATATTTATCATGATTAATTTAATTAAATATAAATATTATAATCCTATAAAATAAATATCATGATTAAAAACTCAAAGAAAATATAAGTTCATTTTTAATAAACTGTATTTTAAGTAATTTTATAAAAATCATAATTTTTATATTAAAAATTAAAATAAAATATGTTAAAAACTTATTTTGATAAAATTAATTTAATTTTTTGAATCATCATGTTGAAATTTTCGAAGGTCGATTTTGGATAATTTTCTGAAATACCTCAATTTTCAAGTGAATAATAAAAATAGAGTTTTTCTGTAACTGATGTCTCGTGAATTAAATCATTCATGATATAATAATGACCTAATAACTTATATAATAAAATTACCAACCAAAAAACATTTAATTTTATAAACGAGTCATTAAATAAAATAAAAAATATTTCAAAACTTGAAAATTACTTTCCAAAGTCAAAATCCAAAAGTATTCCTTTGAAAAACATTTTTCTAATTTTTCAAATTTCTTTTTAATAAACTATTGTATTTAAAAAAATATTATATTACATTTATTTATGATTCATTGTTTAATATATATCACTATTACAAGGTTTAACTTATATATAGTGTTTTATTAAATATTTTAACTCAAAAATTCCCCACCTCAAGTATAGATAACCCCTCTCCCTCCCCTTGGAAAACTAATCCTCCCCCACAAACCAAATCAAAATATCTACCCAAATACTATCTCTTAATCCCTTAAAAACCTTAGGTATTTTATTGAGTAAACAAAATATATTAATAAATCGAGAAAAGAGTAAGTTTTTATCAAATATTCTATCGTTTCCTCCTCTATTATATTGTTTACCAATTGATTTCAATAAAAAATCATCTATGATTAAATAAGAATTATTTTAACTTTATATTTATGATGTTAACCTACTATAAAAATTACATTTTTGAATTATTTATATTTTATACCTCTCTTTCTTCTCATTTAGACAGCGTTCTTGATAATGGTTGGTTAACCACCAACGAGGATGTTTCCAACTTATTTCATAACACCAACCTTATGGATGAATATAATAAATTATCTATAATATATAAATTTATAAATATAATTATTTTATGCTTCGAAAATTAAATCTACTAATGTATAAATTGCCTTGAATAGAAAATGAAAAATTGAAGAAAAATGATAAATTTTTAAGGAAAACATGATATCAAAACATTTTCCATTCAACTAAGGGAATTAAGAAATATAATCTAATGATTATAATTTATAAATAGTGAAAAATGTTAATATTTAACTTTTTGTTCAATGTTTTAATAAACCTAATTTTATTATTGAGGACATAAAAAGTGATGAAATAAAGTGGGATTTAAGGTAAGGGGATTCTCAAACCCAAACGCTTTCTTTTTGGGTTATCCCCTATTTCACATTTATTTCAGTATAAACATTCCTCAAATACTTAGAATATCTTATTTCTATATTCTTTATATTTTATCTCTGGGATATACATGTTTCTACCCTTCAAAATTATTTTATAATCCATTTATAATATTTTTTTAAAAAAGTATTTAATTTTTAAAACATCTACTGAATCATATTGAGTTTTTTCTCCTATAAAATAATAAAATGATCGTTTATTCCAAAGTATGATATCCATTATTCATTTTTGAATCCTATATTTTATTTCATGATGTATGGTATGTGAAATATTTTAAGAAACCCATTCCTTTCCTTGAGTTATTTCATGAATACAGTTGTTATCCAAGTGGAATGCATGATTAGGAGCATTTTATGATGTAACAGTTGGGAAAAAATTATATATCCCTCCAATCAATTTGATAATGATATATATCACATGAGATTATGAGTAATATTAATTAATATGATGCTTTATTTGTTCAATGGTATGATGTTATGATTTATGTACATATGTTATGTGTGGACATGATGCTAACTTTGTTCACAACTATGTGTGGTATTTGACCACTATGAAATGATGTTTAATTTTTATACAGATGCCACATCCCACAACATTATCAATTTTTTTTCTCCTGACATTGATGATGATTCTATTATTATGAAATGATGACGTTGATTATGATCACCCATGCCTTTTTGATTCAGGACCCTTATTACTCCCCTTACTAGGATTTTATCTCACCTAATTCTTTGATGTATAACCTTTATCAATTACATGTAATAATAATATCATGAGAGATTTATACGGATAATGAAGAAGAATTTAAATAATGTTTATGTTTTATGATGTGAAATTGATGTATGATCCTAATTTTTCCAAGACACTAAGACTTTGGATCCTGTATTGTATTGATATTATATTTTTATCTAAAACATGATGAAATAGTCAAGTTAGAAAATGATTGGTCACTATAAACCATCCTTAGAATCACTAGATAACACTCTTCTCAAAAGATGTGCTCAAACTCTAACCAGGGTAAAGTATCCTCATCATGGGTCTAGGTATTATAGGCCCACAAATGATTTTATTTTCCATATAGAATATTAGATTATAATACTAGCATCTAATAAAAAAAGGTTTTGGACCAAAAAACACTTGATTAACCACCAATGGCCATTAATCCATGGATTTTGGGTTCAGAGTAACTCAGAACCTGGGTGGTATCTATTACTAAAACTCGTATAGTGCACTCATCTTGTGATCATCCTAATTATTATTAACTAGAATCATCCTATAATTTACAGGTAGAGGATATTTACCCTATATTATGTGTGGAAGGTTTTATTGCTACAAAATGGGTATAGGATTCATTCTTAACTTCCCTAGTGGGATCACCTTATGAAAAGGAAACTGAATAAAGAACTCATCACTTAACTGATTGGTGACACAAGGCTCTATCACTAGCACAAGTGTATCACGTTTTGACCTCAGGATCCTAGATAACTGTCTGTGGGTGGAATTTTTCATTTAACAATATAAACACATAAATAATAAAAAAATACAGGTATAATAACTCAAAAATGAAAAGGAAATCAACAACCAATCACTACCTATGAATACACCATGTTATCTATACCCTAAAAACAATTCATTAAGGTTCCAAGTTGATAAATAGACTATCAAATTTCTAGAAAAGGAATTTCTTGTTGTATACAACAATGAATAAGAACATTAGTCTATTAAGTAAACTAAATACCCATTGACACCTCTACCCTATGTTTTTAAACCATCCTCAAAAGGCTCTTAAATCCAAACTCCATGTAATTTAAAAGTAACATTATATTTTTTATTTTTTGTTAAAGTTACATATGAACCATTTTATTAATAATGATCTAGTTTACTTTATTTTAATTATTATTTTTATTGATTTTGGTATAAGTTTATTTTTTCTTCTTAAAAACACAGTTTTCTGAAAACTGTTTAAAAATTCAAAAATTTTATCCATTTTAATTAATTTAAATAGCCCATAATAAGAATAAATTTAAATAAAATTTAAATGTATATTATATATTTATTTATATTAATTTAAATTCATATAATGATGATTTCTCATTATAGAGTTAACATAAGTCAATCTATTGCCTAAAACATGAATTTTGATGAAAAACCGCTTTTCATCCCGCTTTGCGGGATCATTATAAAACAAATTTACATAAATTATACATATTTAATTTTTTTAAATGGATTACATATTTGAAATCATCATAATTTATATTATTTAATAAGTCTAACTATTTTCTTTTAATATTGAATAGTAAAAACATTGAATATTTGTTACCACAGTAAAGAAAAAATGGGATAATTAAGGGTAAAAATAATATAACTAACCTAGAACTTTCCTTAATTTCATTGTATGAATAAATTTCTTTCATAGTCATACCAGATTTTAATATATGATTTTTTTGTCATATGGCCATGAATATGACCTTTATAATAATTTATGTAAAGAAAAGGGAATAATGTCACTTTTTTACTTTTCAAAATATATTATGTGTTCACATAGGAATTAAATAAGTAGTGAATGAATATTATTTTTTATTTTTATAATAATATAATTATTTTTATGATGATAATTTAGTTATAATTTTTAGAAATTATATAATTACCTTAAATGCTTATGTAATGATGACAACATTTTTATTGAAATAATAGAAAAATAAAATAAATGAATTTAATTTTTTTAAAAGTAATATAAATTGAATGAATTATTATATTACATGAATTTTATAGATAAATATAATATTATATAGAAAAATTGAAGGTTTTTATTTTTTATTCCATATTTTTTGATGTTTTTTAAAGTCAAATTAAATGAATAATTTCAAAATTGACATTAATGATATTTTATAATAAATAATGTTTTATTGAATGATTTAAAATTAACTTAAATATTATATTTTTCCAAGTGAATATAAAATCATTGATAATATCAAACAAGTTCCATTTATAGTTTGTTTATCTATTCTATAGGGACTTTGTTTTACCCTAAAGAGTAAAAAATTTAATACCATAATAATTGTCAAAAAGGATTAAAAGTGGTTAAAATAAAATGATAAGGATAAAAAAAATTATATTTTTTTAATTTTATGAATTTATTTAAACTAACCCTCATCTTATCATTATACCTTATCAATTTGGATCCATTTAGATATGAAAAGTAATTTATATTAATTAAATACTTTATGAAATTCTTGGATTTCCCCTCCCCTCTCTTATAAAAGGGAACCACCTCTCCTATTTGATTCACATCTAAATCAAATTTTAGTTCTAAAAATCCTAACCCAAATCCATTTATTACATCCCTACCGACATTATAGATTCCTTTATTTCATCATAAAACCATCATGGGAATGCTTTTTGAGTAAACCTTAACAGTTTTTCCAAGAAGATTTATAATTCTTGATAAAACATTTTCATATCATTTATTCTTTTACATACTTCAAAACTTATTCAATAATAATGATATAATAATATATTTATATATAATATAATTATATTTTATTATTTTAATTTCATAACCTATATACATCTCCTATTCCATAAAATGGGAAATGAAACCATCCTTCATGTGCACGACAGACTACCGCGTACCTTGCAAACCGATGTAATTAAACTGTTTGAAATTGGGGATATAGACATGCTTCTTTACCAATATTTTTCATGAACCACTAGTATGAAGTTACTATATCTAATATATACTAATGGTATATTCAATCCATTAGTATAGATAATTCTATACCAATGATTATTTGAAACCATTGGTATATGTTGGGTTATACAAACAGTTTTAAAAACCGTTGGTATCCCATATTCCATCAGATCCCAGAATCCTCCCATTCACCTATGATCCTACAATAATTTTCTTTACCCAAGTGAACAGTAGATTCACTTATCCTCCACTTATTCAATAATTTTTTTATTTGGATCTTCTTCAACATCAGATTAGTGAGTTCTGAATCTTTCTAGTCTTTTAATGAGTATTATTTTTATTTTTATCTATGTCATCATGTGATTGATATCATAAATTCATGATATTATAATGATTAAATATATATTTATTTATTTTTGGTTCATGTTATCTTTTACATTATTCAGTTTACGATTTTTAATTCACGCCAAGAAGTAAACCATTCCAATGATTTTAAATTTTTCAGGAATGGTATCGTTATCTCATTTGTGGATTGATGTCCTTTTGGTTTCATGACTTTTGTTGGTTTCCATATTTTTTATATAGTTATAGATGTTGTTTTTAGGTCTTATCCTTAGAGTGGTTTTGTGTGTGGCTGTTTGAGTACAGGTATGCTTATTGTGTTGTTTTGGAGTTTATTTGGAAGTTTTTTCATCGTTATTGTTATTTGGGTTCCCACTTAACCCCCAAAAGTGGATTCCATGAAAATAATTTTTTTTATTTTTTTTTGTATTTTACATTCCAAGAAGTAAATAAATGCATCATGAAACATGGATGGACATGCAAAGGTCATTCAATAGTTTATGTAAATGTTGAAAAGTTTCGGTCAACATAAAATTAAAAACCAAATATCTATGAATTTATTGAAGTAATTTCATATATATTGAACATGAGATCCATATTCAAATTTAAAATAAAATAGACATATTAAAATAATTATCATTGATTTTTTTTGATAAATGAGAAAGGGGATTATGGTGGAATTCCAGATGGTATTAAAAATATATGCCCTTGGGAATATATAAGGAGATATATATTGAGGTTTATTTTTATAAATATGATAATTAATCATAGTAATGGGAACATAATTATTTTTTAAATAATTACGTAGGGGATGAATTAGGCCATAGTTTTTTTTGATAAAGTTTTAATTTCCTTGATAATTCATCCATATTTTCCTTCTAAATTATTTATAGAATAATTTATTTCATATTTATTTGGGTTATATAGATTAAATCTTCATATTTATTCTCTATCATAGATTATATATGTTTTATTTAATTTTATTCACCACCCTATCATAGATATCATGATAGGTCGATCTTTATTTCTTTATAATATTTGATTAAAGGGGGATTTTACTGGTGTGTATAGATTTTTATTTAATTCATGTCGTGTTTCACATTAAATTATCTTCCCTCCATCAATACCTAATTTTTCATTACATGAACATTATGTTTTTATTAAGGGCGTGTTAAAAAATGTTATTAATATAATAATACTTTTACTATAACCATTGCATATGATAGGATCTACATTTAAAAATGGGTTTTCATTACCATTATCACTAATGAAACGAAGTATATGAGCATTAAAAAGGGGAATTTATGATATAGTTAGAGAAAATCACTAAGATGATGGGGAGTTGGGGGTGGGGGGTGACTTAGACATTATTCCAATGAAAATAAGAAGTCATTATGTTTTTACAATCACTATTGTATGAACCTAGGAATTATATTTCTTTTACTTTTTTTTTTATTTTTCTCTATCATTATCTTAAATCATTATCAATATTTATTATTTTAATTTTCAAGTAGTTTTTTGATTTATTGAATTAGTTTTGTATTAATTATTTAATTATGTATTATATATCCCTTTATTTATGGGATTATCCTTATAGTTTCATGATCCTATACTAATTAATTTGAGATTGAGTGGTTTGGGGTTTGTTTTTTTAACTTCTAAACTGATTGATCCCATAGGGAATTAATGAATCTTTATTGGTTTGTCATAATACAAGAATGGTGGATGATTTATCTCCTTCAAGGACATTAAATGCTTCCCATTTAGTGAAGTGGATACGACATCGAAACTTAAATTTTGGGTGAAATCACCTTCAATTGTCACTCCTAAAGAATGAATGAAATCATTAGTGAGTTTATAATGTGGTAGGTTTTGGAATTCCAATCCATCTTTCTTAAAAATTATAAAGACCATTCATTTTTGTGGTTGGTTGGGATATCTATAAATATAAATTATAGATTAAATTATCCAAATAATAAAATGTATATACCATATTTTAGATCTCATTGTTGAATTATTAAATATTATAAGGTATTTATTATACTTCTATATTTTATATATAGATCATTTTTCTACTTTTATTTTGGTTTTGATATCTAGAATGTATTTTGGGATGTTCAAAGTATTTCGATCATTTGTAAAGCACACTTTTTTCTTACGAAATTATGGTTTTCCATTTGATTGATCTTAATGATCGAGTCTTCATAGTTAAAACCCTAGTTAGCCTTTTGTAGTGTCACAAAGTTATTTATTTTATCCACCATGATAGTGAATTCTTAAATGTTCTAGATAACCCACCTTTTTTTATTTTTAGTCATCACTTATATAATATTTTATCTCTCTTATTATTTTTTTACTAGATACTAGTATGATTTTATAACTTTCATATTAAATTTGATTAAAATTAATTTTGTAATTATGGTTTCCATTTTTGATTTGAATATAATTTTTTCATAGTAATAGAATGGGTAGAAAATAGATGTAACATATCAATTTAATTTCAATAGCGTAAAATATTTTTTTGATATTTTTTTAGATTTTTCATTTAACAATTATTCAGATAGAGGTCGTATATAGTTTCAATGTTATAACTGTCTTGGAAGACCATGGTTAAGTTGGGAAGAAGTTTGATACAATATAAAAATAATCTAGATTTCAATCAAACTATTATGTTTGGTATCAAAATGGAAAGATGAGACAATCTTCTATAGTTCATGAATGGAAAGAAATAAATGGTATATAGAATTAGATATTTGTTTGGTTGAAATTTTTGAATCATAATGAGAGAGATAGTATACTAGTGCAAGAAGACAATTATATCAATACACATGGGTAAAATATTAAAGATGAGGATGTTGAGAGAGAGAAAACATTAATGGATGATGAAAGAACTCCTGTATATTAGGAATGTACTAAAATGAAAAGTTTTAATTTTTAATGGGGTTATATCATGGAAAACCCATGTATGGAATTTTTAATTCCACAATTGATTACATCATTACCCTTTTTATGGACATTCTTCCTGATGGTAAAAATATTCATTCAAAAACTAGTAGAATTTTAAGCTTTTGTGGAGGGGGAGTTCAAGTGACTTCCATTTGGCGGCCATTGTATTTTTTAACCCCCCGTCCTATTTTTACCTCCCCCCTCATTCACCCTTCCCCAAATCCCATGACCCTATCCTCTATCATTCACCCTCCCGTGACCCCTAGACACCCCCATGACCCCAAGACATCCCCACAATCCAACCTCCGCACAACACCGTTAGACAGTCTCACCACCGTCGAACTATTTTGGCTCCATTTCACCCCACCATAGATCCCTTACATCCCACATCTATTGAACCCTACCGACCCATCTCACCCCATCATAGAACCCTACCACCTACATCATGCCATCCCACCCCTACAAGCCGTCTTGAACCTATCAATCCCGATCGTCGAACCCCTGTTATAAAGCTCCAATGCCATCATGGATCTGAAATCCAGTCTCCCCCTTTACCCACGGTCGAGTCCCCTGCAGTTAAGTTAGTATTTGACTTCCATAATCCTGTAGATGATTCCTGAAAATCAGTATTGAGAGAGGAAATGAAATTAAGATTTCAGAATCGAGGGTTCTTGTATCATTGAACATGAAGTAGAAACCTATAAATGATAGACTAAAGTATTTTTGACCTGAAGGTATACTAGAAGAAGATAGAAATATGTTAGTGATTATTCTTATAATACATTTATAGAAAAAGGTTGAGATCACATCATTCCAATACTGTCAAGAAGTTATTATGAAGTTCATCATGCTATATTCCGCACACTTTTCTAAAATATCTTTAACCTACAATGCATTGTTACCTAACTTAACTGTCCATGTAATGTTTGAAATGTGATATAGAATTTATCAATGAAATATGTTATATTTAATGTGTAAATATTTCTCCCCTTTTAATATGGAATAATTGAAAGCATGTCATATTTTTCTCAATACTTTTCCCAACACAGTTTGGTCTTGAATCTCCACTTGTTAGATATATTTACTATTCTGCAACACATTTCCTTTGAAAATAAATATGGTTAAGAAATCCTATCACTTCAAGCAGTCTCTCATAACACCAACCACCCATATTACACATCACATAATCATTTTAAGTGATAGAGTCATCTATGAACATACTCTATTCATAACATACTATCTAGACACCAACATTAGTTCACACAACAACATTAATTCAGGACATCTACCCACACCACCACATAGGTGATCTGTAAACTTGAACTTGAAAATAAAACAAAAAAAATACCAATATATTTTTACCACATAAGACCTGGAAGAATAATAAATGAATATTTAATTTTTACATATCAAAGGGTTATAGGGATTATCCTAGAACTATCTTCACCATATTACATGGGTGAAGGAATACTATATTACACAAGTGATCTGATCTTCTCTCACATGTTTTTTTATAATTGAATCACACCAGTTTTGGCAATTCTTTCCTCCTTGTAGAAGTAGATCACAGTATATATAGATATGTCACAATATCATGAAAACCAATCCACTTCATTTATTTGTCCTTAAAAATAGCTTTGAACTAATTGGTTTGAATTTTTTTTGTGATTTGTGTTTTTTTAGAATTTAAATAAGATATCTCAATTATTTTCTTTCTATTAAATAAAAATATGGATACAAGCTGGGTTAATAAACAATATAGTTTTCTACTGAATATTATTAGGGTATTAAGTGATTTTTATATTTTCCCAATATATTTTAAAGTGATTTGACTAGTTTTACATGAAGAAAATGTGAAAATATATTTCTCTCCAATGAGATAGCGTTCGAGAACATATGTTTTCTAATGGGTTTTTGAAAAACTATAAGACATGGACACATCATGGAGAAGATTCCGTTTCATGTCACCAATCAGAAAGTATTCATATGGAAGTTGATTCAAGAATAGTTGATCTGATGAGCATAATGATCAATGATATGATGCTTTAGTTTTAACCTAAAGACAATAATTTTGTAAATGATGATGTTGGATTGAGTAATCCCTATTCTTTTGTAGATGGAGAAGCATTGAAATTATTTGAAATTATTGACGATTCCCATACTGAATTATATTATGGATGTAAAAAAATTAGTAAATTTTCATTCATTGTTGAATTGTTACACCTGAAGGCCTTGAATTAGTGGTTATACACCTCATTAGACATGTTTTTGGTACTGTTAAAGAAGGTAATCCCTACTGAAGTGAAGATTCTAGATTCATTCTATCATGTTCTCAAAATGATTTATGACCCTGAATTTACATATGATACCCTTGATGCATTACACAATAATTTTAGGTTGTTCAAAAAATATAATTCACAATTAAATACTTGTACTGTTTTTTATACATCTAGGTGAAGGCCAATGAGATTAATCAAGGTATTAAGATTCTTCCTAGTAGGATCTTGAATCAATAGAAACAAATTGCCTCTAAGAATATGAGTTATTTCCCATTGAAACTGAGACTAAAGAGATTCTACATGTTACCTAAAATTTCCAAATAGATGTCCTGGAATTTAGAGAGAAACAAAGTGGTTGATAAATCAACTCACTCGATAGATTCTTTGGCATTGAAATAGTTTGATTGAAGACTCTTAGACTTTTCCCAGGATGATCATAATGTTTGGATGGCTTTAGAAATAGATGGTTTTAACCCATTTAGGTCTATGGTTGGTGCGACACACATGGCCTGTGGTGTTGTTTCCACACAACCTTCCCCCATGGGTATGTATGAAGCAACAATTTTTGTTACTTTTGACTCTAGTTGATGGACCAAGAAGACTTAGCGATAAAATAGATATTTATATGGAACCTTTGATTAATGAGCTGTAAGAAATTTAGAAATATGGTGTAATGAATTTTGACTCGGCAGATAATGAAATATTTAGACTCCGGGCCACATTGTTATGGACAATTAATGATTTCCCAGTGTATGCTAACTTATCATTTGGAGTATAGAAGGATAATTATTCTGCCCTTATTGTATTAAAAGCAAGAAATCTATATGGATTAAGAACTGTAGAAAGTGGGCATATCTTGGTCATAGATTCTTTCTTCCTCCATTTCATAGGTTCAGAAAAGACAGTGTGTCATTTGATGGGAATATAGAGCATGAAATATCACCACAAATAATGTTTAGGGTTTAAATTAATTCACAACTTGATCCAGAAAAAATCTATAGAATGTATGATTTTCAAGATTTATTGGCTCCTGCATTATAACGACCCATACTTTACATACATTGTTAATACTTCAAAATTGAAGCATACTTATTACAACATATAACAAAACCACGAAAGGACCGTATAGGTATAGTGTCTTTAGAAACTGGGAAACATAAACAACTGGTTCATAAAGCATCTACACTGTCTCCCATTTATTTCATCATATCTATAGTTCCTTTTGGAATATCTTACTTAATAACCTTCTTCCTGACATGGGGAAGGAAAACATACAAAAGGGTGAGCTCAAATGCTCAGTAAGGGTAAAAAAAAGAAATATCAATCACATCATATACATAATCACATAACTTTTGGAAATCTTAACCTGCAAAAGAGATCATAATTTCATAACATGGGATAAATCATGGTAGTGAAATGTAATCACAGTAATCATAACTTAAAACATGAAATTTTGTGGCATACACACATAATCATAGAGAATGATTTCTTGTTAGTCAAGACTCATTGCCAAGACTATCTTAGTGGACAAAGTCCATTTCTGAACCGAGTCACCCTCGTTTTAGTCCTGTTTCACTGAACCGGTATAACCTACCGTTCCAGCCATGTCTATCTCATGAGATATAAAATCTTTACCCAATGCATTAGAGGGAGATATAGGTCCCAACCATCTCATAATGATACCATTCTTATGTGTGCCACAAAATCATAAATCATACATCATTGCATAACCCATGTAATAAAAATGGGAATCTTAAACATCATGACATCATAAAACAATTCATATACAATAAAGGAATTCATAAAAATAATTCCATCACAACATAATCAAATCAATGTAATAATAGGGATAAAAACAGTACCCTTTATTATCTTAGATGGAAAATAATTTTGATTAAAAACTTGAACTCCATTCTTGAGGAAAATATCCTTTCTTCTTCAAAAACATTTTTCCTTTCTTAACATGTCATACAACTTTAAACTAAAAGAAGTTGATTAAAAATAAACTTGAAAACTTGTAAAGGATTCTTCTTAGAAATAATGTTTTAAAAATCCATTCATGCCGTATAAGTTAAAAAAAACATTCTTCGCGTACTTTTGTCGGAAAAGTCAAAAAAAGTACCTCGTACGAAAAAAGACAAAAGATTCCTTTCATATCTTTTACTAAAAACTCACCAAAGGGTAAAATAGGTTTTAAAAAAATTGTAGTTGGATGGAAATAAAATTACATATTGAGGAAACATGGATGTGGATGATAAAATACACCCCAGTAAATACTAAAGTATAAACAATCTCGGATAAAAATGAGATTGTGATATTTCCCTTACCTTAGGTCCGATATGCTTTGTACATGTCCGAAGCTCCTGTATAATGGTTTAAATAATGTTATTGACTTATTCCAGAATCATACATATTGATATGATATCATATATGGTCATATTATTAGCTTCTTATTAGTAATATTTCATTGTTACTTGTTACTCGGGTGTTTATTGCCTTTTGTTCTTATGCATGTTTTGCCGAATAAATTCTTATTCTTCTTTTAAGGTTATAGATACCTTATATCCAGAATTGTATT
Organism: Viscum album; assembly: GCA_963277665.1. Classification (NCBI taxonomy): domain Eukaryota; kingdom Viridiplantae; phylum Streptophyta; class Magnoliopsida; order Santalales; family Viscaceae; genus Viscum; species Viscum album. The sequence goes on from OY728132.1 coordinate 698,018,785, forward strand.
AGTGTAACATATATAATATTTATTCATTAAATTCATTTATATAATTACTATGTAATGATGATCATGTAGAACGAGTCGCATCACATCGTGGAGACGGTATTCCGTACGTACGCACGAGTGATGATATTGTTCCCATGATTGTGGAATTGTATTTAAGTGTATTTATACTATTTCAGTATCAATATCACTTTATAATAATCATATATAGTTACTCATTACACCATTATACCCATACTTGTAAGGTGATGGTGGAAAATAGATTACACCACGACGTGGAGACGGTATTCCGTACGTACGCACGCGCGGTGATTTCATTTTTACGTAGGATGGATAGAAGGTGAATTAGGGTTGTTTCATATTTATAATAACATATCAGTATGTAAGTAATACTGATGTTATTACTTTATCATGAAACAACTAAAGTAGAAGAAGTTGAAGAAGAAAGAAATTGAAAAGATCGGTAATGGATATTACCTCTTCTTTGAAATGCCTCTTTGAATCCTCCACTTAGGGAACTAATATTGGTCTTTGAAGAAGACCAGGACCTCTAGGATTATTCTAGGGAAGTGGAGAAGGGATTTTTGCAGGTTTTGGCCGAGCTTGAGTGCTCAAATTGGTGTGAGGAGGAGGGGGAGGAGGTGCCCTTTTATAAGGGAGGAGAGGGGCACCTTAGGAATATCTCAAAATATTATTTTATATTAAAGTCAAAATCGGTTTATAATGGTTCCAAAGGGTCTTATTAAGAAGGTAAAGTGGGTATGGGTAGAAATCCTATCAACCAATAGGATTTAGACAAGTTTAGGTTATTATTTTAACCTTATCAATTAGATTTAACTCTAAGTTAAATAATTTTACTTTTATCATGACTTTTTGTTTTCTTACACTATATGGTTAATACACTTACTATAACATGCCAAACGAAACCCAAGTTGTTTATTATTAATATATATATCATTATCAAAGTCATTTGGCCAATCCTTAGATTTTTAGGAATAAAATAACAATTAATAATTTAATATTTGATCTAAAAACTATTTTGTGTCAATTTTGACACTATTTGATATATGATTTTTGTGAAAGTCATAACAGAATTATATGTTCGAACCAAGTTGATTAAATAAACACTAATATATCATAGTAACCTATAAAATTAGTGGAATTTATAAAAAGTCTCAAATTACATTTATTTGAGCATTTATAACATCAATTATGTTAACATTTCTTTAAAAGGGTAATTACTGCATCATCGTTGTGTCATAAATAAATTAATTTATTTAAAGTCTAAAAATTATAAATAAAATATAATTATGTAGGAAATCTTTTTATCTTTCTAATTAATATTTATAGTCGAATTTATCTTATGTATAAACCCATATTAAAAATGTTTTAGTTATTAAACTTTGATTTTAACTATTTTAACTATTCATTAAATAAAATAATATTAAATGTCATAATCTAATCCAACTGGACCTAAATGGTCATATTATATTCATAAGGTTGTTTTTGGTCGAATTACACTTATCCAATAGAATTAGGACATGTGTTAGGGTAATAGTAATATCATATTTACCCTTAGTTACCCTATTTACTATTAACCGCGGTAAAAAAAAGTAAAAAGTTACTATTCACCAAAAATTATTTTTATCTCATTGAACCACATTTTACTTACTGATATCAACTGTGTCTGTCGGATTTTTGAAATTCCATTCACAAAAGCGGTAAATTTAAGTTTTATGCAAAATTTAGTTTTTAACCTACCACTTAGTGGTTTCACTATTCATCAAAAATTGAAAGTTTTCAGAAAAATACCAAAATTTCACCCTAGGCTAATTTTGGTATTCCGAATACAAAAATGAAGTCCATTTTGAAAAATAAAATTTATAAAATTTCAAAAAGTGGTTATTAATATTCATAACGACTAGTTTTAATAATATTTTAATAGCATATCGTTGTTTAGTGAAACTCGGTATTGCGTACAACGCAAGCTATCAAGGAAGGTCGTGATTGCGTGTAAAGTAAGTCAAGCTAGTGTGTAGTGAAATATTCCTTTGATGATATATATATAACATAAAAACAAAATATTACTCATAAAAATCTCGGGTGTTACATTCTACCCCCCTTAAAAAGAATTTCACCCTCGAAATTCTTCACTTTGTAACAAATAGATGAGGATACTTCTCCCTCATAATATCATCAAGCTCCCATGTAGCTTCTTCAAGTTGGTGGTTCCTCCATAAAACTTTCACCAATCGAGTGGTCTTGTTTCGTAGGACTTTTTCGCTACGATCCAGAATCTCTATCGGTTGTTCTTTATAAGAAAGATCTTGCTCCAGCGGTATAACTTCTGAGCTGAGTACATGTGAAGGATCTGGTATGTACTTTCTCAGGAGAGATATATAGAACACATCGTGAACTTGAGAGAGATTCGGTGGAAGTGCCAATCGGTAAGCTAACTTCCCAACACGATCCAGTATTTCGAAAGGACCGATATATCTAGGGCTCAACTTCCCCTTCTTTCCAAATCTCATAACCCTCTTCCAGGGAGATATTTGTAAGAACACTTTATCACCCACTTCAAACTCTAGGTCTTTTCTTCGGTTGTCGGCATAACTTTTCTGTCGACTCTGAGCTGCTGTTATGCGTTGTTGAATAGATCTGACCTTTTCTGCCATTTCATCAACGAGATCAGGTCCTAATAGCTTTCTTTCCCCAACTTCATCCCAGCAAGTTGGAGTCCTTTATTTCTTTCCATAGAGAGCTTCATAAGGAGCCATCTGAATACTGGAGTGAAATCTATTATTATAAGAAAATTCCACCAAAGGTAGGTGTTGATACCAACCTCCTTTGAAATCCATAGAGCAAGATCTCAACATATCTTCTAGGGATTGAATTGTTCTCTCAGACTGACCGTCTGTCTGAGGATGATAAGCAGTGCTGAAACTCAACTCTGTATCCAGAGTATGCTGAAGACTTCGCCAGAACTTCGAGGTAAATCTCGGATCCCGATCAGATATAATAGAAAGTGGTACTCCATGCAATCTTACCACTTCCTTTACATATATCCTGGCAAGCTGATCCAGAGAGAAATCCTCTCTAATAGCAATGAAGTGTGCAGACTTTGTAAGACGATCAACTATGACCCAGATATCATTATTGCCTTTGGATGTTTTAGGAAGTCCTGTGAAAAAGTCCATAGTGATGTTTTCCCATTTCCATTCTGGTATGGGTAATGGTTGTAACATCCCCTTAGACTTCTGTCTCTCAGCTTTAACTTGTTGACAAACCAAGCATCGAGAGACATATTCAAAACATCTCTTTTCATGCCATCCCACTAGAAGTACTCTTTCAGGTCCCTATACATCTTCGTGCTTCTAGGATGAATAGAGAATGAAGAACTATGAGCCTCATCCAGCATCTCCTTCTTTAATTCGGGGATGGGAGGAACACAAACCCGATTCCTGAACTTTATTATCCCATCACAATCAAGGTTGAATTCAGGAACATTTCTCACCTTCTTTTGTAACTCTACATCTTCTTTCTGTGCCTCTTTAATCTTCACATGTATAGATGGCTGAACACTCATTTGAGAAAGATAAGATTTTTCCCCTTCCATTATAATTCCAAGATCCATCCTTTGTAAATCCATAAATATTGGATCTTTTGTGATCTTCATCATGGATAAACTGGCATGGCCTTGTCGACTTAATGCATCTGCCACCTTGTTTGCTTTCCCAGGGTGGTAATGGATTGAGTAGTCGTAATCCTTAATCAGCTCCAACCATCTTCTTTGACGCATATTCAACTCCTTTTGGGTGAAAATATACTTTAAACTTTTATGATCAGTATAAATATCACACCTTTCACCATAAAGGTAATGCCTCCAAATCTTTAATGCAAAGATTACCGCAGCTAACTCCAAATCATGTGTTGGGTAATTTTGATCATGGATTTTCAACTGTCGTGAGGCATAAGCTATCACCATATCATTTTGCATAAGAACACACCCCAATCCCTTCTTGGATGCATCACTGTAGATCACAAACCTTTCTCCACTACAAGGTAGTGTGAGCACAGGTGCACTGGATAGCCTTTTTTTCAACTCCTTGAAATTCTCTTCACATTCCTTTGTCCAAACAAACTTAACTCCTTTCCGAGTCAACTTGGTGAGTGGGTTAGATAATCGTGAAAAATATTTTACAAAACGTCGATAATATCCAGCCAAACCAAGAAAACTTTGGATCTCAGTTACTGTTGTTGGTCTCGACCATCTTTTGATAACCTCTGTTTTTGCTGGATCCACAGATATCCCCTCTTTTGAGATTATGTGACCCAAAAATGAAACTTTTTGAAGCCAAAATTCACACTTGGTAAATTTGGCATAAAACTTATCCTTTCTCAGGGTCTTCAATATAATTCTCAAGTGATCTTCATGCTCTTCCTTGCTCTTTGAATAGACAAGAATATCTTCTATAAAGACTACCAAAAATTGATCAAGATAGTCTCTAAAGACTCTATTCATTAGATCCATGAAGATAGCAGGGGCATTAGTAAGACCAAATGGCATCACTATAAATTCATAGTGTCCATACCTTGTACGGAAAGCCGTCTTTGGTATATCCTCCTTTTTGACCCTTAATTGATGATACCCTGAACGAAGATCAATCTTGGGAAAGTACTGAGCTCCACGTAGTTGGTCAAATAAGTCATCAGTGCGTGGGAGAGGATATTTGTTCTTGATAGTGATCTTGTTAAGTTCTCGATAATCAATGCAGAGTCTCATTGATCCATCTTTCTTCTTAACAAATAGAACAGGTGCTCCCCAAGGTGACGCAATAGGGCGTATGAATCCCTTATCAAGATTCTCTTGGAGCTACTTCTTCAATTCCTGCAACTCAATTGGTGCCATTCTATAAGGTGTGTTTGAAATAGGCAAAGCACCCGGTACGAGTTCTATTGAAAACTCAACTTCACGATTTGGTGGAAGACCTGGTAATTCCTCCGGAAAGACATCATCAAACTCCCGTACAATGGGAATATTATTAATCGTGAGTTTCTCACCAACCATTTGAGATAAATAACCTTCATTTAGTGGAATCAAGACCCATAAGATGGATGAAATTTCCACTGGAAGGTTATGTTCATCCTTGCATTGATAGACGATCATAGATTGATCTGGAATATGAAATGTGACTTCCCTTATTTGGCAATTGATATGATCTCCATATAAAGAAAGCCAATCCATGCCAAGAATCACATCAAATTCCACTATAGGAAGGATCACAAGATTTGCAGGAAGCACTTTCCCACAAACTTCAATCGGAGAAGAATTATAATCTTTTGATGCGATTGATGTGCCATTAGGTGTTGTCACAGCTAACTCAACATCTAATTGTTGAGGTAATACGGTGATACCCTTAGAAAATTCTTCAGAAATAAAATAGTGGGTGGATCCAGAATCAAATAAAACATTTGCTACTTTAGAGTGGATGGTAAGTGTACCTTTCACCACTTCGTTATCGTAATCCACATCGCTGATAGAAATTGCATTTGACTTTCCTTTGTCTTTAGCCTTAAGAGTTTGTTGATGTCGACCATCATCATCAACCCTTGGATTTGGGCATTGATTGGCATAATGCCCCATCTCCTTGCACTTGAAACATTGAAGTGTAGTAGGTTCATTCTGTGTATCCCTTCCTTTTTTTGCATCATTAGACATCTTCTTCCCATTATCGAGGCATTCAAATGCCCTATGACCTTCCTTTCCACATTTGAAACATTTACTTGTCCCTTTAAGACAACTCCCTCCATGGTTCTTTCCACACTTTGAGCATAAGGGAAAGCTCATCTTCTTTTCAGTGTGCTCTTTATATTTTCCTTTGAATTCCATTTTCCTCTTCTTATCAAACCCATATGACTGATGGGTTACTCCAATCTCTATCTTGAATTTGAGAGCACATCGAATGATTTCCTCGTAGATATTGAAGTCCCTTGTGGCTAACTCCCTTCGAAGACATGGTTTTAAGCCACTGAGGAATAGATCGATCTTACTCTCAGGTTGGATAATAATACCAGAAGCGTACCTTGCAAGTCTTGTAAAATTTGCTTCATAGGTACCAACAGATTCATCATCCTTTTGCTTTAGTTCAAGAAACTCTTTCTCCATCTTTGTTCGGAGAATACGAGGGAAGTACTTATTGAAAAATAAGTTCTTGAACTCGTCCCATTGCATGGACTCAATTTGATCCCTTTGCCTCGTATTCTTAATAAGATTCCACCATTGATCAGCATCTACTTCCAAACGATACACTGCTAGGATGACTTTATCTTGTTTAGAACATTGAAGAACTGAAAATATCTTTTCAGTTGTACTAATCCATTATTCATCAACTAATGGATCAGTAGACCCGCTGAAAGAAGGTGGACGCTGCCTCATGAAGGATTCAACAGAATGTTACTCCTTCCTTTGCTCATTTGGAAGTCCTGCATGATTCATAGCTTGAGAAAGTTGTGTGAGCATGGCTACAAGATTTTTCATTCCAGCTCCCATATCGTTTGGTTGCTCAGGGGGACAATCATTGCATTGCCCATCGCATTCCGCATTAACACGGTTCCTTCGGGTTCCAGCCATTGACTAAAACCAAGAAGAATAGTGTGAGCAACACTAATTATAATAGGAAAACCACATAATTCAAGAATAAAATTTTCACGCTTAAGGTATTATCCTAGGTTATTCATGGCCATTTCTAAAACACTAAGATTGTGTTCTATTCTTAGACTTATCCTTATGGTTCTTACTAAGGCTTTCACATCCTAGTTTCCAAAGGTTGACTATACCTTTCCTCTGATACCAACTATAACGACCCATACTTTACATACATTGTTAATACTTCAAAATTGAAGCATACTTATTACAACATATAACAAAACCACGAAAGGACCGTATAGGTATAGTGTCTTTAGAAACTGGGAAACATAAACAACTGGTTCATAAAGCATCTACACTGTCTCCCATTTATTTCATCATATCTATAGTCCCTTTTGGAATATCTTACTTAATAACCTTCTTCCTGACCTGGGGAAGGAAAAAAAACAAAAGGGTGAGCTCAAATGCTCAGTAAGGGTAAACAAAAGAAATATCAATCACATCATATACATAATAACATAACTTTTGGAAATCTTAACCTGCAAAAGAGATCATAATTTCATAACATGGGATAAATCATGGCAGTGAAATGTAATCACAGTAATCATAACTTAAAACATGAAATTTTGTGGCATACAAACATAATCATAGATAATCATTTCTTGTTAGTCAAGACTCATTGCCAAGACTATCTTAGTGGACAAAGTCCATTTCTGAACCCAGTCACCCTCGTTTTAGTCCTGTTTCACTGAACCGGTATAACCTACCGTTCCATCCATGTCTATCTCATGAGATATAAAATCTTTACCCAATGCATTGGAGGGAGATATAGGTCCCACCCATCTCATAATGATACCATTCTTATGTGTGCCACAAAATCATAAATCATACATCATTGCATAACCCAAGAAATAAAAATGGGAATCTTAAACATCATGACATCATAAAACAGTTCATATACAATAAAGGAATTCATAAAAATAATTCCATCACAACATAATCAAATCAATGTAATAATAGGGATAAAAACAGTACCCTTTATTATCTTAGATGGAAAATAATTTTGATTAAAAACTTTAACTCCATTCTTGAGGAAAATATCCTTTCTTCTTCAAAAACATTTTTCCTTTCTTAACATGTCATACAACTTTAAACTAAAATAAGTTGATTAAAAATAAACTTGAAAACTTGTAAAGGATTCTTCCTAGAAATAATGTTTTAAAAATCCATTCATGCCGTATAAGTTAAAAAAACATTCTTCGCGTACTTTTTTCGGAAAAGTCAAAAAAAGTACCTCGTACAAAAAAAGACAAAAGATTCCTTTCATATCTTTTACTAAAAACTCACCAATGGGTAAAATAGGTTTTAAAAAAATTGTAGTTGGATGGAAATAATATTACATATTGAGGAAACATGGATTTGGATGATAAAATACACCCCAGTAAATACTAAAGTATAAACAATCTCGGATAAAAATGAGATTGTGATATTTCCCTTACCTTAGGTCCGATTTGCTTTGTACGTGTCCGAAGCTCCTCTTCTTTGAAACGCCTCTTTGAATCCTCCACTTAGGGAACTAAGATTGGTCTTTGAAGAAGACAAAGACCTCTAGGATTATTCTATGGAAGTGGAGAAGGGATTTTGGTAGGGGTTGGCCGAGCTTGAGTGCTCAAATTGGTGTGAGGAGGAGGGGGAGGAGGTGCCCTTTTATAAGGGAGGAGAGGGGCACCTTAGGAATATCTCAAAATATTATTTTATATTAAAGTCAAAATAGGTTTATAATGGTTCCAAAGGGTCTTATTTCGAAGGTAAAGTGGGTATGGGTCGAAATCCTATCAACCAATAGGATTTAGACAAGTTTAGGTTATTATTTTAACCTTATCAATTAGATTTAACTCTAAGTAAAATAATTTAACTTTTACCGTGACTTTTTGTTTTCTTACACTATATGGTTAATACACTTACTATAACATGCCAAACGAACCCCAAGTTGTTTATTATTAATATATATATCCTTATCTAAGTCATTTGGACGAACCTTAGATTTTTAGGAATAAAATAACAATTAATAATATAATATTTGATTTAAAAACTATTTTGTGTCAATTTTGACACTATTTGATATATGATTTTTGTGAAAGTCATAACAGAATTACATGTTTGAAAAAAGTTGATTAAATCAACACTAATATATCATAGTGACCTAGAAAATTAGTGGAATTCATAAAAAGTCTCAAATTACATTTATTTGAGCATTTATAACATCAATTATGTTAACATTTCCTTAAAAGGGTAATTACTGCATCATCGTTGTGTCATAAATAAATTAATTTATTTAAAGTCTAAAAATTATAAATAAAATATCATTATGTAGGAAATATTTTTATCTTTCTAATGAATATTTATAGTCGAATTTATCTTATGTATAACCCCATATTAAAAATGTTTTAGTTATTAAATTTTGATTTTAACTATTTTAACTATTCATTAAATAAAATAATATTAAATGTCATAATCTAATCCAAGTGGACCTAAATGGTCATATTATATTCATAAATTTGTTTTTGGTCGAATTACACTTATCCAATAGAATTAGGACATGTGTTAGGGTAATAGTAATATCATATTTACCCTTAGTTACCCTATTTACTATTAACCGTGGTAAAAAAAAGTAAAAAGTTACTATTCACCAAAAGTTATTTTTATATCATTGAACCACATTTTACTTACTGATATCAACCGTGTCTGTCGGATTTTTGAAATTCCATTCACAGAAGCGGTAAATTTAAGTTTTATGCAAAATTAAGTTTTTAACCTACCACTTAGTGGTTTCACTATTCATCAAAAATTGAAAGTTTTCAGAAAAATACCAAAATTTCACCGTAGGCTAATTTCGGTATTCCGAATATAAAAATGAAGTCCATTTTGAAAAATAAAATTTATAAAATTTCAAAAAGTGGTTATTACTATTCATAACGGCTAGTTTTAATAATATTTTAATAGCATATCGCTGTTTAGTGAAACTCGGTATTGCGTACAACGCAAGCTATCGAGGAAGGTCGCGATTGCGTGTAAAGTAAGTCAAGCTAGTGTGTAGTGAAATATTCCTTTGATGATATATATATAACATAAAAACAAAACATTACTCATAAAAATCTCGGGTGTTACATGCATTGCCTTATATTCCTGCTACAAATAGATAGTGCAATCATAGTTGGAAGAAATAAAGTATTTTTTTTTCAAACTTCATTATAGGTAATATAATATTTTAATACATAATTTGGATGTGATGCACATTGGAAAAAATGTATGTGATAATATACTGTGGACTATTTTAAGTGTCAAGTGGAAATCAAAGGACAGTGATAATACTCAATGTGATTTTCAAGAAATGGGATTGAGAAAACCTTTACATTTATAGTTGGGTGATGTAAATTGGGAATACATGCCAACTTCATAGTAGATAATGAGAAAAAAAGAGAAACAAACATTTCTATCAATTTTGAAGATCATCAAGGTGCCAGATAGTTATTGTTATAATATTTCCAAGCATTTCAATATGATGAGCATGAGATTATAGGGGTTGAAAAGTCATGATGATCATATTATGCTTCAAAAGTTAATTCCTATAACAATTCATGATTGCTTTCCTACCCAGATTATTGAGTTGTTGATTTAAGTTTCTAATTTTTTCAAACAGATCTGTTCAAGGAACCATCACATGAGTGATTTGAAAAAGCAATAGGATAAGATTGTACTTGCACTCTGTCACCTAGAGAAACTATTTACACCATATTTTTTTTATTTCATCATTAAATTGACTGTGCATTTAACTGGTGAAGTAATTGATGGAAGTTTCATACAATTCAGGTGGATGTATCATCCAATAGAGCGATATTTAAATACATTAAAACGGTTTGTGTGCAACAAATATCTCCTAGAAGATTCAACTTCCAATGGATATTTAATGGATGAGTGTACTAATTTTTGTGCTTCAAATATTTATGAGGTTGAAAAAAAGTTAGATAAACCCTCTCGTAATGACAAGGGTCCAATTTGATAAGTGATAACATTTGATATGCATAATGATGAGTGGGTTCAAGCTCATTTATATGTGTTGTTCAACACTCCATCAGTTTTTCCATTGATACAGTAAGTTTCATAGTTTATGTGTGTTATGTTTATATATTTATTTTATTACTTAACTTTTATTGTGTTTTCATTTAGGACACATATCACTGAGTTGAAATGCGAAAGGCCCCGTGAAACTGATTATCAAATCCAAAAAACATTATTTCAACACATTTCAAGAGTTTTTCAAGACTCATGTATGTATAAATAATTGATTTAATATTTTTATAGTTCAACATAGTTGTATGTTCACAATATTTTATCCATTAAACTATGTGAAATTTACCGATTCAAAATATGCATTATTTAAGTACCCATATTGTGAGTGAAAAACTCAAACAACTAGTTGATGACCCATTTATTATATCTCATCGCTACAAGTCTTTTGATGCCAATGGATTTCGATTCTTTATTAGTAATGTTGATTTGAACCGAGCCATGAAAAAAAGTGGTGTTGGTTTGATGCAGGTTATTATTATGGATTGCTAAGTGATATTATTGAAGTTATTTATGGTCGTGGCTTAAAACACATATTGTTAAGGTGTGATTCAGTTGATCTGGTTTGTGGAAAAAAAGTTGATAACTTCCTATTTATTCTAGTAAATTTTTACAAAATGAAATATAAAGATGACCTAGTATGCAACGATCCATTTATACAGACATCACAGGAAAATAAATTTTACTTTGTCGGTATTGATTTTGATTGGAAAGTTGTGGTGAAAATTTCTAGAAGTGTGGTTTTTCTAATTGACCAAGAGAAACTTGATGTTGTCACATTTCCTGATCAAAAACTTGACAAAAAAGAAGAATCTGTATGAGATGAAGATTTAAAATGGGATAGAGAGATTATTGAAGAAGATATGATAAAATTTGATGATTAGTGAAATATTGTAATTATTTTCCTAGTTAATGTTTGTAAAAATATTTACGAGTTATATGTACAAAAATTACTTGATTTTACTATATTTTTTTTATTAATATAGGTATGTCATAGAGTGGTCAGTGTGGTTCACCTAACGTTGTCGGTATATATGTTTTAATTTTTATAAATTAATTATTTGTAATTTATTGTGTTTATTTCCATAACTATTTATAATTTTTAATTAAAAATGTAGTTATATTGAAATTGCATTATGATTTTTTGTTTATCAGGATCTGGTGAATCTTCTAGATGACGTAGGGGTTCTAGTAGAGGGTTTGATCCTATAACTCTGGAGCCTGATTGGATGTGTCATTTGATGACACATTTCATCCAGTTGGAGAAGGTGCAACTATATTGATTCAATATGGGTGAGGACTCATAGGAAGGGTGATCCCGATGTTTCTGGTGTTATAGTAAGAAAATTATTTTGTAACAATTTTATTTTTATTTCTTATAAATTATTCATATTTATTAATTAATTCATTTTTATATGCTTTAGGCTCAATTTGACACTCACTTAGCATATTTTCCGAAATAGCAACGTTGTATTACTATGTGCAAAGATGAGATACTTCAGAGTGTCATGGTGTGTGACCGTCATGGTTATTCTTTGACTTATAGTTGTGGTGTGCTACATCATGTAGTTGTTAGAGTAGATGCAATGGGTGCATAAAGAGATGTAGGGAAGCACACATAGACTGAGATAGATTCTTCCATGTAGGCTATGCAGCACAATACATATGAGTGGTTTTAGTCGTTATGTGCAGAGTATGAGGAGAGATTATCACTGATGTTAGCACATATCGATGAAGTGATAACACAAAATCCTGTTGATGGTACACATGTGGTGATACAAGTAAAAAGAAATAAACATACTCATATTTACTTTATTGATATGTTTAAGATACATAATATTTATAAATATTGTAGACTCCAGATATAGCTGGTGGACATTGCAGAGAGATTAGTGATCCATATGAGGATGAACCTTATGCATGAGGTAATTTACATTACCATTTTAATATCATACACGAATTAGGAATTAATAATTATTCCCAATCATTATTTCTATTTACAACTCTACATTTTATTACTTCAATTCTTGTGATTTAATTCATTCTTTTAAAGTGTACTTGATTGTTAATAGTCAGATCCATAACAACCATCCTCTAAAAGACATAAAATCATAGGACAATAGTATAATTATTATTCATGATGTGTACGAGGAGATGAAAAGTCAATTAGACATCCAGTGTGCGCGGTATTAATGAATATGTGTTTTTAAGGGTTTGACACCATTTAAAAAGGTGCATCCAGTGTTAAAAACCATCTGAATGACCTCATAATTCCATGAAATTAGAAGACAATAACCGTGGAGTGAATTTTGAAATGGCTGGGTGGATGATATTTCAATCAGGGACGGTGATGGAAGTGCAATTCTAGTTTCATAAAACACAAAATGGACATTTAATGGTTAGATTCATAGAAAAAGTCCTCATAATGACTTGAAATCATAAGAAAACTATCTAATTATTATTTGTGATGTGTATGAGGTGATGACACATCAATCAGATGTGCAGTGTGTGCGGTACAACTGAATATGTGTTTTTAAGGGTTTGAATCCCTTTAAAAAGGCGTGTCAGGTGGTCCAAACTAGCTGAACGGCCTCAGAATGTCATAAAATAAGATATCAACAACAATTGAGTGAATTATGAAATGGTTGGGAAGAAGGTACATCAATCAGAGGTGTTGTTTGACCGTAGTGATGGAAAACACAATTCAGGTGTATTAAAACACTAAAACAAATGTTTAAAGATCAGATCCACAGAAAACAACCTCTTAATGACTTGAAATCATAATATAATAGTATAATTATTATTCATGATGTGTACAAGGAGATGACACATCAATCGGGTGTGCAGTGTGCATAGTATGACTAAATATGTGTTTTTAAGGGAATTTTCACTCTTTAAAAAGGTGTGTTGAGTGGTAAAAAATAGCTGAATGACCTCATAATTCCATGAAATTAGATGAAAATATCCATTGGATGAATTTTGAAGTGGATGGGAATACTGTACATCCATCAAAGGTTTCGTTTGACCATAGTGACAGAAAACACAATTTTATTGTCATAAAACACTAAAAGGATGTTTAACTGTAAGATCCATTGTAAACGTCCTTAGAATGAATTGAAATCATAGGAAAGATGTCTAATTATTATTCGGGATGTGTATAAGCAGACGACACATCAATCATATATACAGTGTATGAGATACAACTAAATATGTGTATTAAGGGTTTGACACCCTTTAAAAAGGTGCATCAGGTGGTCAAAAAAAGATGAACGACCTCAGAATACCAGGAAATCAGATGAAAACAAACATTGAGTGAATTGTGAAAGTTTTTGGGTAGAAGGTTTATCAATCAAAGGTGTCATTTGACTGCAGTGATGGAAAAAGCAAATATGGTGTCATAAAACACTAAAATAGATGTTTAAGAATCAGATCCATAGAAAAGACCTTGTAATGACTTGAAATAACAGAATAAAATTTGAATTATTAGTCATGATGTGTATGAGGAGAAAAAATTTCAATTGGGCCTATGGTGTGCACGATACGACTGAATATATGTTTTTAACAGTTTTTTTCTCTTTTAAAAGGTGCGTTCGATGGTTAAAACTAGTCGAACAACCTCAAAATTCCATTAAATCAGATAATAAAAACTATGGAGTAAATTGTGAAATTTTTAGGTAGACCGTACATCAATCAGATATTTCATTTGACCGCAGTGATGGAAAATATAATTCCAATGTTATAAAATACCAAAACAAACGTTTAAAGGATATATCCATAGCAAAAAACCCCAGAATGACATGAAATCACTTAAAAATAGTTAAAATTATTAGTCGTGACATATATGAGGAGATGACACATCAATCAGTTGTGCGGTGTGTGTGGTATGACTGAATATTTTTTAAGGGTTAGTTTCCCTTTAATAAGGTGTCCCCGGTGGTCAAAACCAGTCGAACAATATCAAAATTCCATGAAATCAGATGAAAAACAACCGTTGAGTGAATTGTGAAATGGTTAGGTAGACAACATGTCAGTAAGAGTTATTGTCTAACCACGGTGATGGAAAATGCGATTCTGGTGTCACAAAACACCAAAATAGATGTTTAATAGTCAGATCCATAGAAAACATCCTCATAATGACTTAAAATCACAAGAACACTATATAATTATTATTTGTGACTTGTACGAGGAGACGACATGTCAATCAGACATGTGGTGTGTGTGGTAGGACTGAATATGTATTTTTTAGGGGTTTGGCACCCCATAAAAAGGTGCATCGGGTTTTCAAAACCAACTGAAAAACCTCAGAAATCCATGAAACCAGATGACAACAACTGTGGGGTGAATTTTGAAATGACCGGGTAGACGATATGCCAATCGAAGGTGTTGTTTGAAAACGGTGATTGAAAATGAAATTCTAGTGTCATAAAACACTAAAACGAATGTTTAAAGGTCATATTTATAGAAAATGACCTCATAATGACTTGAAATCACATGAAAATAGTATAATTATTATTCATGACATATACGAGGAGAGAAAACATTAATTAGACGTGCGGTGTGTGTGGTATAACTGAATATTTTCTAAGTGTTTAAAACACTTTAAAAAGGTGCGTTAGGTGGTCAAAACCATCCAAAAAACCTCATAATTCCATGAAATCAGACAACAACAGCTTTTGAGTGAATTGTGAAATGGTCGAGTAGATGGTACGTCAATTAGAGGTGTAGTTTGACCGCGGCGACAACACATTTTTGGTGTCATAAAACACCAAAACAGAGGTTTAATGGTTAGATCTATAACAAACGTCCTAAGAATGAATTGAAATCACATGAAAAATGTATAATTATTATTTTTGATGTGTATGAGGAGGGTATACTTCAATCAGACGTGTGGTGTGTGTGGTACGACTGAATATGTGATTTTTAATGGTTTGGAGCCCTTTAAAAAGGTGCGACAGGTGGTCAAAACCAGTCAAACTGCCTTGGAATGACATGAAATAAGCCGATAACAACCGTGAAGTGAATTGTGAAATGGTCAGGTAGACGGTACGTCAATCAGATGTGGTTTTTGACCGTAGTGATGGAAAACGTAATTCCAATGTCATAGAACACCAAAATAGATGTTTAAAGGTCAGATCCATAGAAAGTGACCTTATAATGACTTGAAATCATAGGACAACCATATAATTATTATTCGGGACGTGTACAAGGAGACGAAATGTCAATTGAACGTGTGGTGTGCACAGTTTTATTGAATATGTTTTTAAGGGTTATTTGCCCTTAAAAAAGGTTCATTGGGTGGTCAAAACTAGCTGAACAATATCCTAATGTCATGAAATCAGAATAAAAAAAACTGTGGAGTGAATCGTTAAATGGTTAGGTAGACAATATGTCAATTGAATGTGTCGTTTGACCACAGTGATGGAAAACACAATTCAGATGTCATAAACACAAAATGGAAATTTAAAGGTTATATAGATAGAAACTGTCCTCATAATGACTTGAAATCACAGAAAAAACCATATAATTATTATTTGTGACATTTTGAGGAGATGACATGTCAATCAGATGTGCGATCTACGTGGTACGACTAAAAATGTGTCTTTTAAGGGGTTAACGCTATAACAACCATGCCCTTTATTTCACAGTTTAACATAATTTATTACATAAAATATTATACTCATAAAATATAAAATATTGATAGGTCTAGTGTATTTGGGTCTTAGGAACATTACATAAAAACATAAAACATAAAATACACATATTTATTGAAAACTTATTTTACATGACCACACACATTCCTTCGTCTTTGCATTGCATGGGACATCCTGAGGAGATGCATAAGAAAAGAGTGAGAAATAAAGACGAGTAAGGGAGTAAAAAAGGCATAACATGAAGAATACAATACTTTTTATCCAATATGTATATCAATGGATCATAAAATAAACATGAACATAAAGGCATGATATAGCATGATTATCGTTACATGGAAATATGGCATCAACATTTAACATGATATTAGCATGAGCTAAGGATCATTGCACTTGGAGAATGAGTAAACCCTCATTTCACTTGAATTATCATGAGTAAACCCTCATTGTAATTGATATATCATGATAACAATCTTTACCAAATGCATTAGAGTGCTATCGGGGTACACCCTTCTTAATCATTTCATTTCATGCATAAGTGTTCCACATGGATCATATAACATGAATTCATTAAATATAATCATTTATTCCATGATAAAGGAATGCAGAATTCATACACGAAACTATATATTCAATAATTAAATGTTCATAAAGGTGAATACCCTTGATAGAGAAAGGGACATGGTATTCACTACACAATGACTTTGTCTTGGAAAATTTCAGTGCAATTTCGGCAGCATAACGACGTGACATAAGAACTTATAAAAATGGTTGATGAGAGAGAAAGGGGTGTCTAATAAAATTCACATAAAATGGATAGTAAAGAGGGTCATATAGATACATGTCCTAACATATTTAATGGAATTTAGACTCATAATACAAATTAATTTCTTGAATGTAAATGAGAAGAGAGAAATTCCTTATAGAATTTCAGTATGGTAACGGGTGTACATGGGAGAAATTAATGAGAGAGAAATATGTCTCTCATCATTCAAATATAAGGAGGTTAGTATGAGGAAAATGAAAAATCATACCCCAAATTTTTAATAGAAAACAAATTGTATAATAACATAAAGAAATTTGGAAAAAAATGAGAAAGGAAGAAATCCCTTATGGAATTTTGGCATGGTAACAGGTGTACACGGGAGGCATTAATGAGAGATAAATGAATCTCTAATCATTAAAAAAATAAGGAGGGAATTATATGGTAGGTTTTAAATCATACCGCAACTTTTTTAATTGAAAATAAAAGGGCATAACAATATAAGGAAACTTGGACATAAATAAGTAAGGAATTAAAGTGAGGATCCCTTACTTGGAAGTGTGATCCCAAAGGCTTGGGAGGGGATTGAGAGAGGATTATTGGGAGATTGGGGTGATTTGGGAGGAATTTAGAGAGAGTAGGTAAGGTCATGTATGTTATTCAATGTTTTTAAGTGAAGAGAAGTGGAATTTTGGGTGGTTTTATATAGGAAAAGAAAGGGAATTCTTTATTATTTAGGTTTTGGACACTACACATTAAACTAATCAAAAACACAAACCAACCCATTATTTTTGCCCATGGTTTTTTCTAAAGCGTAGTGGAAAACATTATTTTATAATTCTAATGGCCTAACTTCTTAAAATATTAGTCTTTCTTATGTGGAGGCAAGTCACACTCTCAAGGAAATAATTTTAAAAGTTAAAATGTTTTACAAGTCTTGGAGGGTCTACTAAAGAACCATAAAATTAATAAAGATAATATAAAATCACATTATTTTAAAGTAAAAACACATATTTTAAGAAAATACATTTTATAGTATTTTATTACATCACTATTGGGTCATTATGATGTCATAAAACACATTATATATTTAAACGCTATTTAATTTTTACCAAAACAATCGACCGTCTCAAAAAATTATGAAAAATAAACCATTGGAAAATTTTGACATCATGATTCCAAAAATAATATTAATTTTATCTAAATAATTTTCTAAATATGTGAATTTTAATTTTTAAAATAAAAACTGATATTTATTGAAAATTCAGGGGTTTTGACAAAAACAGGTTTCAAGCCTTTACAAAAATTACAAATATATTAATAAAAATTATACAATAATTTATATTTAATAAAAATTCATTTAGTAACAATATTTTATTAAAATATTATTTAATTCAAAAATCCATTAATTCATCAAAATAGATTTCTTAGTTGAATATATACTAAAAATACTATTTGTGTTTTAAAAACCATTTACAAAGTAGCAATGATAAAATGATTGTATATTCTTTATTCTATACAATAATGCACATAATCATAGTTCAAGGGTCTTGTTACATAACCCCTTATAACACCTGCATAAGACCTAAGGATAAGGTGTACGATGGTGATAGAATCTTGGGGTGGCTCAGATAACATCGCCCGAGTGGTGATCTCTATCAACTTACACTTCTCCCATAGGCATTTCCATTAAATCTTAATGTGTTGAAGCTTGGGTGGTAATATCTAGTCGATAGGTCATTGCTCCAAGGAAATCAAGAATCTAAAAAGGGCTGACATACGTTGGACTAAGCTTTCCCTTCTTACCAAATCTCATAACTCTCTTCCACAATGATATTCATAGGAATACCATGTCTTTGACATCAAACTCAAGGTATCATTGATGATTGTCATCATAGATATTTTGTCAACTCTGAGTAGCTTTAATGTGCAACTGGATAGTCTTAAACCTCTCCACCATTTCATTGACCATTTCTAGACCTAAGAGTTTTCCCTCCCCAACTTTATCCCAACATGCCGGTGTTCTGCACCTCTTCCCATAAAGAGCTTCATAAAAAGCCATTTGGATGCTTGAGTGGAAACTGTTAATGTAAGAGAAAAAAACCCGAGGAAGCTGTTGATCCCATCCTTTTTTGAAGTCCATTGAGAATGCTCTCAACATTTCCTCAAGTGTTTGGATAGCCTGTTCAGATTAGACATTAGTTTGAGCATGATAATCCGTACTAAAGTTCAGCTCAGTATTCAGAGCATGTTGAAGACTATTCCAAAAATTAGAGGTGAATATTGGATCTTGATCAGATACAATAGAAAGTGGTACTCCATGAATCCATACCACTTCTCTGATATATATATATATATATTTTTCCAGTTGATCTAATGATAAATCCTCTTGAATTGAAATAATGTGTTCAGTCATTGTAAGATGATCCACAACAACCCAAATAGAATTGTTTCCTTTGTATTTACTTAGAATTCTAGTGACAAAGTAAATGGTAATGTTCTCCCATTTCTATACTAGTATGTGTAATGGTTGTATCATCCCCTTAGACTTCTGCCTCTCACCCTTCACTTTCTAACGTACTAGGCACTTTTATGTATACTCATGGATCTCTTTCGTCATGTTATCCCACCAATAATCCTCTCGGAGATCTCGTTACATCTTTGTGTTTCCTGGGTGAATGGTGAAATTCAAACTATGTGCATCATCCAAAAGTTCATTCTATGAATATAGATTTGATGGAACACGTAGTTTTGTCCCAAATCTCACAATTATTTATTCATTGACATTGAACTATGAGGATTTCCCTTTTCTAATAGTTTCCACTTTCTTCTAAATTTTCACATCATCCATTTCATAATCCTTTAACATTTCCAAAAGAGATGATTGAGAAATCATTTATGAAAGGATTTATGATTTCCCCTTCTTTATGATTACCATGTACATTTTCATCAAATCTAAGAAGATTGGATCCTTTTCAATTCACATTAATGATAGAACCCCTGGATCCTTTCTACTTAAAGCATCTGCCACCTTGTTCACTTTCCCAGGGTGGTAATAGACTGAGAATTCATATTATTTGATTATATCTAACCATCTTTGTTGGTGAATGTTCAACTCTTTCCGTGTTAATAAATACTTAAGGTTTTTGTGATTTGTATATATTTCACACTTCTCCCCAAAGAGGTGATGTCACCAAATTTTTAAAGATAACATTACTACATACAACTCTAGATCATGTGTTGGATAGTTTTTATCATGAAATTTAAATTACCTTAAATCATAGGCAATGAATTTGTAATTTTGCATCAACACACAGCCCAAGCCCTTCTTCAAAGCATCACAGAATACCACAAAAAGTTATCCACTTGTGGGTAGTGTGAGCACATGTGTAGTGATAACCCCTTTTCAACTCATTGAATCTATCTTCACATTCATCACTTCAAGAAAACTTTACTCCCTTATGAGTTAGCTTGGTAAGAGGGTTGGAAAATTGTGATAAATTTCTCACAAATAGGCAATAATATCCTACTATCCCCAGGAAGCTATGGATATCCGTTACCAATGTTGGAATTGACCATCCCTCAATTGCAGTTGTATTGGATGGATCTATAGATATCTAATTGGTTGTGATGATATAACCCAATAATAATACTTTCGTTTACCAGAACTCACACTTGCTATACGTTGCAGAGAGCTTATCCATTCACAATGTCTCTAGTACAGTGCTTAGATACTCATCATTCTCCTCCTTGGTTTTGGAGTATATTAGAATACCATCTATAAATACTACCAAAAATTTGTTAAGGTAATATCTAAAGACTATATTCATGAATTCCATAAATATTTCTAGAGCATTAGTGAGTCCGAAAGGCATTACTATGAATTCATAGTTCCCATACCTTGAAAAAAAAAGCTTTCTTGGGGATATCCTACTTCTTTACTCTTACTTGGTAATACCCCAACCACAAATCCAACGTGGAGAAGTATTGTACTCTACATAGCTGATCAAACAAGTCATTAATTTGGGGCATAGGATAATTGTTCTTTATCTTTATTTTTTTGAGCTCACGATAATTAATGGAAAGGAACATTGACCCATACTTCTTCTTAACGAAGAGGACTGGTGCACCCCATGGTGAAGCACTTGGGAGTATAAACCCTTTATATATATTCTCTTGTAGTTGTTTTTCAAATCCTCAAGCTCCACAACAACCATTCTATAAGGAGTCTTGGATATTGGAAATTCCCCATGTATAATATCAATTGAGAATTTAACATCTTTTCTAGGAGGAAGACCAGGAAATCCCATGGGAAACACTTCAACAAATTCCATCATAACTGGAATGTCTTCAAGGATGGTTTCTTCCTTAGACTCAATCATCCGAGTAGAATACGCATGCTCATAGGGCAGTAATATCCATGCTTGAGATGATGGTGCTAAAGAATATTCATCCTCTTCATTGCACTTGTACAAAATCAGGGGTCGATTCAACATGTGGAGATTGATTTCCTTCTCACAGCAATTTATGTTGGATCTATATAAGGAAATCTAATCCATGAAAATAATTGCATTAAATTCTACCAAATGGAGTTTTAAGAGGTTCTATGGGAAGTTCAAACCACAAATTGTGATAGAGGAGGAGTTATATTCATGGGTTACAATGATTTACCCATTTTATATTCTCATTGATATCTTTACTTCCATGATTTGTGGTGGTGTTGGGATTATTCTAATAAAATTTTAGGATATAATGGAATGTGTAAAACCAGAATAAAAAAGTATGTTTTCTATTCTTGAATGAATAACCAGTGTACCTATCACCACTTCACTGTCAGGGTTCACTTTGGAGGTAGTGATGGATAAAGCTCACCCTTTCTTCCTTGGAGGTTGTTGGTTTCCTCTAAAAACCCTTGGATTAGAGAACTAGTTTGAAAAGTTCCCTAGTTATTTTTTAGTTGAAACAATGAACAACACATCGAGGGTTGAATGAAGTGTTCCTATCCTCTATTGTAACCGCTGGTTTTTCTTGTTGGTAGTTAATGGCCAGGTTCCCTTCTCTTCCACACCTAAGAAATTTCCTAATCCCCCTCAGGCAATTTCTGGGGTGCTTCTTTCTACACCTTTGAAAGTGGGGTGATGGAAATTTTTAGCACCATTGGATTTATCCATCAGACTGCCAAAATTAAATTCCACTTGATGATTCTTATCCCCATGATACCCCTGAGATTCGCTAATCTCCATTTTGATGTTGAGAGCACATCAGATAATTTCCTCATAGGTCTCAAAGTCATAGATCGCTAGGGATTATTGTGGGTAAGGTTTTATCCCACTAAAGAAGTGGTCCAACATGCATTCTAGGGTAACGGAAAAGATAGAGGCATATCGTGAAATACTTGTGATGTTTTCCACGTACGCTCTGATGGATTCATCTTCTTTTTTCTTGATGGCAAGGAAGTTCCTTTCCATCTTAAGTCAGAGGGTGTGGGGAAAATATTTATCAAAAAACATTTTTTGGAAATCCATCCATTTCAATGCCTTAATTTTCTCCTCAGGATTTGTATTTTTGATCAATGTCCACCATTGATCAGCTTCACCCTCCATACGATAAGAATCCAGAAGTACCTTATCTTATTCAAAACATTGAAGGATAGAGAAGATATTCTCAATGGATTTGATCCATTGTTCGATGACTGAGGGATAAAATGATCCATTAAAAGTAGGAGGCCTTTGTATAATGAATCTCTCGATTGCAGATTGTTCATTATTTGGGGGGGGGGGGGGAGGGGATAAAATTCCTCTTGAACTATGTTTCTATTCAAATATTGAGTTAATTGAGAGAGTATCATGACAAATTTTGCGATTCCTGATCCCATCAGATTGGGCGCATCATTAGAACAGTCATCACATTGATCTTCACATCAGTTGTTAGACTGAGTCCTCTGATTACTGACCATTGTCTAGAATTAAAGGAACGTTAGGGGTAACACATAAATTGGAATCCAATGAGAAAAGGGATAAATTATAAATTACTTTTATTTCATAAACTTATGAATTTATAGGCTTCAATCTATGTTATCCATGATCTACTTCCCAATATATATTTTTAGGGGAATTTTATTAATTACCTTAATAGTGGTTCATAGTAAGATTATGAATTTACCAAATAATTTCCCCTGGGTGTGTTGTAACAAAGAGTGTAGTAAGGCCTATTGGATTGCACCAGTTCCCATTTAAGTCTATCTCAAAGTGGTGTTTTTGGGTTTTACCCCTAGATACATCTATGCTAGAGTCGCCTCTACCAGATCGTATCCAGATAGGGATTTTTTTTTGATAAAACACTTACAAAATTCTCCAAAAAATTTAGAGATGATTTTATTATACTCAGTCTTATCCCAAAGTCTTTAACTAGGGTTTTATAATCCTAACCCCAAAAATAACTAAACATATCCTCTGATACCAACTATAAAAAACATGTTCATTATTTCACACTTAATCATAATTTATTACATAAAATATTCTCTTGTTACAACATAGAATATTTACAGGTCTAGTGTCTTTGGGTATTAGGAGCATTACATAACAACTTAAAACATGAAATACACATCTTTATTGAAAACTTATTCTACATGACCACACACATTCCTTCATACTTAACATTACATGGGATAACCTGAGGACATGCATAAGAAAATGTTGAGATAGAAAGCCTAGTAAGGGATTAAACAAGACATAACATGAATGATACAATACCTGTTATTCAATAGTCATATCAATGGAGCATAAAATAAACATGCACATAAATGCATGATATAACATGATTATTGTAACATGGAAATGCGGCATCAACATTTAAAATGATATTAGCATGATCCAAGGATCATTGAATATGGAGCATGAGTAAACCCTCATTTCACTTGAATTATCATGAGTAAACCCTCATTTTACTTGATGTATAATGACACTAATCTTTACCCAATGCATTGGAGTGCTATTAGGGCACACCCTTCTTAATCATTTCGTTTCATGCATAAGTGTTCCATGTTGATCATATAACATGGATTCATTGAACATAATCAATTATTATATGATAAAGGAATGTGTAATTCATGCATGAAACTATATAATCAATAATTAATTGTTAATAAAGATGAATACCCTTGATAGTGAAATGGGCATGGTATTCTCTACACAATGACTTTGGCTTGAAAATCGCGGTGCAATTTCGACAGCATAATGACATGACATAAGGATTCATAAAAATGGTTGATGAGAAATAAAGGGGTGTATAATCATATTTACATGAAATGGGAAGTAAGGGGGATCATATAGATACATTTCTATACATATGTAATGGAATTTAGACTCATAATACAAAATAATCGCTTGAATGTAAATGGGAGGAGAGAAATTCTTACGAAATTTTGGCATGGTAACGAGTGTACATGGGAGGAATTAATGAGAGAGTAAGATGTATCACATCATTAAAACATAATATGGAATTATGGGGGAGGTGAAAATTCATATCCCAAAATTTTTAATTTTAAAAATGGTATAACAACATAATGAAATTTGGACCAAAATGAGAAAGGAAAAAATCCCTTACGGAATTTCGACATGGTAATAGGTGTACATGGGAGGAATTAATGGGAGAGAAAGGAGTATGTCATCATTAAAAAAATAAAAAGGTCAGTATAGGGGAGGTTAGAAATAATACCCTAACATTTTTAATTTAAAATAAAAGGAAAAAACAATATAAGGAAACTTGGACATAAATAAATAAGGAATGAAGGAAAGTGAGGATCCCTTACTTGGAAGTGTCATCCAAAAGGCTTGAGAGGGGATTGAGAGTGGATTCCTGGGAGATTGGGGAGAATTGGGAAGATTTTAGAGATATAAGGGTATGGTAGGGACGTGATACAAGGTTTTTGAGTGAAGATAAGTAGGATCTTGGGTGGGTTTATATAGGAAAAGAGAGAGAATTCTTTATTATTTAGGTTTTGGACAGTACAAATTAAAATAATCAATAGAACAAAACAAACTATGGTTTCTGCCCATGGTTTTTTTTAAATAAGAGTGAAAATTTTATTTTATAAGTAAAATGTCCTAAATTCATAAAATAATAGTCGTGATTATTTTAAGGTGAGTCACACTCTCAAGGAAATCATTTTAAAAGTTAAAATGCTTTATAAGTCTTGGAGGGTCCACTAAGGCACCATAAAACTAATCAAACAAATATAAAATCACATTATTTTAAAGTAAAAACATACATTGTATGAACATACATTTTATATTATTTTATTACATCACTATTGGGTCATTATGATGTCATAAAACACAATATAAATTTAAACGATATTTAATTTTTACCCAAAAATTTGACTGTCTAAGAAAATTATGAAAAATTAACCATTAGAAAATTTTGGAATTCTAATTCCAAAAATAATATTAATTTTACCTAATTTTTTTTCTAAATATGTTCATTTTAACTTTCAAAATAAAAATATACATTTATTAAAAATTCATGGGTTTTGACAAAAACGGTTTTCAAACTTTAATAAAAATTACAATTGTATTCAAAAAAATTATAAGATCATTTATATTTAATAAAAATTCATTTAGTAATAATATTTTATTAAAATATTATTTAATTGAAAAATACATTAATTCATCAAAATATATTTCTTAATTGAATATTAACTAAAAATACTATTTGTGTTTTAAAAACCATTTACAAAGTAACAATAATAAAATGAATGTATATTATTTTTTCTATAAAATAATTTACACAATCATAGTTCTAGGGTCTTGTTACATGAAACATTATAACTGTCACATAAGACATAAAGGTAAGGTGTGCGATGGTGATAGACTCTTGGGGTGGCTCAGATAACATCATTAGGGTGGTAATCTCTATCAACTTCCACTTCTCCCGTATGAGGTTCCATTCAAGCTTAACATGTTGAAAATCATCTTGAGATTGGTCAAGAACTAAGCCCAGTGATGCTACCTCATTTCCGAGCTCTAACAAATGGGCTTCATATGGAGAAATTCTACTGGATGAGGCCATCGCTTCTTTTTTCTGAGTAAATTGGATTTGTTAAAGCCATATATTTATACTAATCATGTGATCACTATTCAACAGATATATTAGAAATGGTAAAAATTATTAATGGTATTTTAAAATACAATAACATAAAACCAAGGAAGTGCATATTTTATATAACCATTTTACATAATAATACATTTAATTAGATCAAGATTAATTTTCATTAATAAAATTTTGGGTTGTTACAGACGCCCTTTAAAAAGGTGTGTCAGGTGGTCTAAACCAGCCAAACGACCTCAAAATGCCATGAAATTTGACCAAAACAACTATGGATTGAATTATGAAATGGTCAGACGAAAAGTATGTCAATCAGATGTGTTGTTTGACCGCAATGACATGAAATGAAATTTTGATGTCATAAAACACCAAAACGGACATTTGAAGTTTAGATCCATAGAAAAAGACATCAGAATGACTTGAAATCATAGGAAAACCATCTAATTATTATTTTTGATGTGTATGAGAAGGACACACATCAATCAGACATGCGATATGCATGGTATGACTGAACATGTATCATTTAAGGGTCTTATTCCCTTTAAAAGGTGCTTTGGGTGGTCAAAGCCAGATGAACAACCTTAGAATGCCATGAAATCATACGGCAACAACAACCGTGGAGTGAATTGTGAAATGGTTGGGCAGACGGTTCATCAATCAGAGGTGTTATTTAAAAGTAGTGACAAAAAAGACACTTTTCAGGTCATAAAACATCAAGAAATTTGTTTAACAATAAAATGCATAGCAAACGACCTCAAAAATACATAAAATCACATGAAAATGGTCTAATTGTTAGTCGTGATGTGTACGAGGAGATGACACATCAATCGGACATGAGGTGTGAGCGATACGACCAAATATGTGTTTTTAATGGTTTGAGACCCTTTAAAAAGGTGCGTCATGTGGTCAAAACCATCCGAATGACCTCAAAATGCTGTGAAATCAGACCATAACAACCATGGAGTGAATTGTGAAATCACTGGATAGACGGTATGTCAGTCAAATGTTTCATTTGACCTATGTGAAGGAAAATGCAATTCTGGTGTCATGAAATACCAAAAAGGGTGTTTAAAGGTCAATTACATAGAAAACAACCTTATATGTAACACCCCAAGATTTCATAGTATGTTATTTCTTCAAAGTAATGCAATAACTTGCACTACATGCAACACTGAGTTCAAGGGCACCATGAATTACCAAACTAGCCGTTCAAAAGTGGTTATGAATAGTATTAAATGAATTTTGAACTTTATATAATCCTTATAATTTTAGATTCCATATTGTGAGTTTCTTAGACATAATGTAAGAACAAATTCATTTTTTTTCAGATAAAAGAATTATTTTTCAAAAAATGCAATTTTACCGCCTTTTAATGGTGAACCCTTTTTAAATCCAATATTTGAAACTTTTATAAATTAAATTTGAAAAAAATAAACTTCTTCTTTAGAATTGAGACATAAGAATTTAGTTTCAATAAAATTTTGGTGTTTTTCTAATAACTTTCATATTTGGGTGAATAGTGAAAAAAACCATATTTTAATAGAAAACAACTTTTTTAATAAAAATAATTTATAGTGTTGAATTATAAATTTTAATGGTTTGGAAGTATAATTATATTATATTTTTACTATTTAATCCAATGATGGTCATTTTAAGTAATTTCACTTTAAAATTGGATATAAACAAGCATCAAACCTTTGATAGTTATTATTTCTTAATAATACACTTTTTGGTTTTGACAATGGGAATTAATTTTAAATTAATTAATGCATATTATATGATTAGAAATTGGTAAAATAGAATAAATTTTTGAATTTGGAATATCAAAATTATATTCGGGTGAATTTTTGGTGTTTTTTTGAAAGCTTTCCATTTTTGATGAATAGTGAAAAACACTCAGTTATAGTTTAAAACCGAATTTTTATTTAAATAATTATTTATTATATTTAAATTTATTTTAGGTAAAAATAGATACATAATACCTATATAAGTTCAATTTAATTCATTGGATTTAGTTTATAATAACTTTAGATATATAAAAATTTTATTGAACTTTTTACCATCTTTTCCCACCACCTAGGAGCATTTGCAAATTTACATAATACCTTATTTTACCACTTCTGTGAGTTGAATTTAAAAAATTTGAGAGACACGGTTGATATCAGTAAGTAAAATGTGGTTCAATAAGATGAAAATAATTTTTGGTGAATATTAACTTTTTTACTTTTATTTACCACGATTAAAAATAAATAGGGTAATTAAGGGTAAAAATGATTTTATTATTACCCTAAAACATGTCCTAATTCTCTTGGATAAGTTCAATTAGGCAAAAAAAAACCTTATTAATAAAATATGATCTTTTATGTCCACTTGTATTAGATTAGGACATTTATTATTATTTAATTCAAAGAAAAGTTAAAAGAGTTAAAATCAAAGTTTATTAACTTAATTTTTTTTAATATAGGGTTATACATAAGATAAATTCAACTATAAATATTCATTAGAAAGATAAAAATATTTCCTATATAATGGTATTTTTTTATAATATTCAGAAATTAAATAATTAAATTTATTTATGACACAATGATGATGCAGTAATTACCATATTAATGAATGGTTAAAATAATTGACATTATAAATATCCAAATAAATGTGATTTGAGACTTTTTATGAATTCTACTAATTTTATAGGTTAATATGACATATTAGGGTTGGTTAGATGAATTTTTTTTGAAGTAATAATGCTTTTATGAATTTAGGAAAAACAAAATACCAAATAGTGTCAAAATTGACATAAAAGAGTTTTTAAAAAAAATATTATTTTATTAATTGATATTATATTACTAAAAATATAAGGTTTGGACAAAAGACTTATATAATAATATATATGAAATTATGTAACCAATTGGGGTTCTATTGGAATTTTATAGTATGTTTATTAACCATATAATATAAAAATACAAAGAGACATGGTAAATGTCAAACTATTTACCTAAGAGTTAAATATAAAAGTTAAGGTTAATATAGTGACCTAAACCAGTCTAAAACCTCTTCGTTGAGAGGTTTTAGACCCATAACCACTTTATCCTCTAAATGAATCATTTTTGAGCCATTAGAAATAGAAAATTATTTTATTATAAAATAATATTTTAATCTTTTCCTAAAGTGACCCTCACCTCTCTTATAAAAGGGCACTTCCCCTTCTCTTAATTTCAAACCTTCAAAGCCATTTGGCTTTGCCAAACCCCACCCAAATACCCTATCAGCTATCCTACCTTAATTATTGTAGAGACACGAAGATTAATGTACATAGATATTACATTACTTTTGCGGAATACATAATACATAACAAAAACAGACACACAAGGACCGTGATAGTTTAGTGTCTTTGGAAACATGGAAAGTAATCTTCTAATCGTGGTGAAAGTTCTTCAACATCTCACATAAAGATCTTCCAATTTTATTTTCCTTACCTAAAACCTTTCTTTTAATCCTGGGGGAAAATAAAACATAAAAAGGGTGAGCTCAAATGCTCAGTAAGGGTAAGCATGGATAAAATAAAACATACCATACACATTTGAACCTAAAAACATGAACATAATGTTTAAACATCAAAATCTTGAGCAACGACTTAAAACATGGAAGTACATAAGGCATAGATCATAATGGAACATAAATAATGATAAAATAGCATGGGAATAAAAAATGTAATTTTGGAATCCATTAAGCACATTTAATGATTTCCATAGTAGCCGAGGCATTGCTGCCAAGACCATCTTAGTGGACAAAGTCCCTTTCTGAATCGAGTTCACTCCTCGTTTCAGTCCTGTAACACTCAACCGGATTAACTTACCATTCCAGCCATGTATAACCCATGAGATATAAATATTTACCCAATGCATTGGAGGGAGATATAGGTCCCACCCATCTCATAATGAAATCATTATTACTTGTGCCACAAAATAAACATACATCATTCATAATAACCCAAAGAATAAAATGGGTTTCATAAACATCATCCCATCATCTCATAATCCATATAAAACAAATGGACATTTCATCATAAGAAAAGTGAAACCATTTAAATCATAGATAAATTAAACATGAAACATACACATATGAAATAATGTCATCTTAGATGGAAAATGGTTTTGATAAAACCCTTGAAATGAATTATTGAGGAAAATATCCTTTCTTCTTCAAAATCAATTTCTTTTCACAAAAAATCATGCAATTTTAAAAGAAAAAGATTTTTTTGAAAATAGTCATGAAATCTTTTGGAGGAAGATTCATGAAAATAAGGATTTATAAAACCGTAAAAATCCTTTCATGCCGTATAAGTTAAAAAAAACATTCTTCTCGTACTTTTGTGGGAAAAGTCAACAAAGTACCTCGTAACGTAAACAAAAGAAAGATTCTTTACATACCATGTAGGAAAAGTCAAAATGGGTAAAAAGGACTATAAAAATACATGAAAACACTTTTATAAAACATGTACATGGATAATTACAACAACCCCAGTAAATACTTACGAATAAGCAATCTCAGATAAAAATGAGATTTGCAAAATTATCCCTTACCTTAGGTCTGATATGCTTCGTACGTATCCGAACCTCCTGTATAATGATTTAAATAATGTCATTGACTTATTACAGAATCATATTCATTGTTATGATATCATATATGGTTCACTTATGACTTTATATTAACCGTTCTTTTGCAAATTCCATGTTAAAGAGCGTTTTGGGTAAAATCGTTTCATTTGTCATCCGTGTTTTGACTTGTAATTATTCATATGATTGATTATATCATGATTAATTAATTCCAGAATATAAAACATGATTTATATATAATATATATTTAGAATATACATATATATAATATATCGATAAATGGAAAGAAATACACCGTTCATGGAGATGGTAGGTCGTACGTACGCATGAACGTTGTTTTCGTTTCCTCATTGAATTGAATGGAATTAATTGGATGGCATACATATATATATATACATAAATCCAGTATCATTATTATGTCATATATTTCATGATTACTTATTATATATACTTTATAATCATTTATGAATGGTTAATCATTGAGAATGAATCTCATCGCGTCGTGGAGACGGTATTCCGTACGTACGCACGAGCGATGATATCGTTCCCATGATCGTGGAATTTTATTGGAGTGTATGTATACTATTACAGAATCAATATCACTTTACAATAATCATATATAGTTATTATTTACACCATTATACCCATCCAAGTAAGGTGGTGGTGAAAAATAGATTACACCACGATGTGGAGATGGTATTCCGTACGTACGCACACGTGGTGATTTCGTTTTCCGTAGGATGGGTAGACGGTGAAATAAGATTGTTTCATACATATAATAACATATCAGTATATGAGTGATACTGATGTTATTACTTCATAATAAAACAACTAAAGAATAAGAAGTGGAAGAAGAAATAAAGTTGAAACAATCGGTAACGGACATTACCTCTTCTTTGAAACACCTCTTTAATACCTCCTTTTAGGGCACTAAAATTGGTTTTTGAAGAAGACCAGGACCTCTAGGATGTTTCTAGGGAAGTGGAGAAGAGAATTTGGTAGGGTTTGGCCAAGCCTGAAGGCTCAAAGTGGTGTGATGAAGAGAGGGAGGAGGTTCCCTTTTATAAGGGAGGAGAGGAGCACCTTTGGAATAACTAAAAATATTATTTTATTATAAAGCCAAATTCGGTTTTAAATAGCTCCAAATTGATTTATTTCGAAGCTAAGGTGGGGATGGGTCTAAATACTCTAATAAAATAGAATCTGGACAAGTTTAGTTTACTATTTTAATCTTATCATTTAGATTTAACTTTAAGTTAGATAATTTTACTTTTACCGTGTCTTTTTGTGTTCTTACACTATAAGGTTAATAAACTTACTATAACAAGCCAAACGAACCCAAAGTTGTTTATTATTAATATATATAACCTTATATAAGTCTTCTGGCCAAATCTTAGATTTTTAGGAATAAAATAACAATTAATAATATAATATTTGTTTAAAAAACTATTTTATGTCAATTTTGACACTATTTAGTAATTGATTTTTGAAAAAATCATAACAGAATGATTAGTTAGAAAAAATCTAATTAAATCAATAATAACATGTCATATTAACCAAGAAAATTAGTGGAATTCATAAAAAGACTCAAATTACATTTATTTGGGTATTTATAACATCAATTATGTCAATAGTTCATTAATAAGATAATTACTGCATCATCTTTGTGTCATAAATAAATTAAATTATTTAATGTCTAAAAATTATAAATAAAATATAATTATGTAGTAAATCTTTTTATCTTTCTAATTAAGATTTATAATCGAATTTATCTTTATGTATAACCCTATATTAAAAATTATTTACTTATTAAACTTTGATTTTAACTATTTTAACCCTTCTTTATATAAATTAATAATAAATGTCCTAATCTAATCCAAGTGGGCCTAAATGGTCATATTTTATTCCTAAGGCTGTTTGTGGTCGAATTACACTTATCCAATAGAATTAGGACATGTGTTAAGGTAATAATAATAACACTTTTACCCTTAATTACCATATTTACTTTTAACCGTGTTAAAAAAAGTAAAAAGTTACTATTCACCAAAAATTATTTTCATCTCATTGAACCACATTTTAGTCCTTGATATTAACCGTGTATCTCGTATTTTCGAAATTCCACTCACAGAAGAGGTAAAATTATGTTTTATGAAAAATTCAGTTTTTTAACTACCACTTAGTGGTTTCACTATTCATCAAAAAATGAAAGTTTCCAGAAAAATACCAAAAATTAGGCCTAAGATATACTTGATATTATGAATTAAAAAATGATGTCTATTTTACAAAATTCAAAACATATCACTTTCATTAATTAATTTAAAAATTTATTCTCGTCGTCAAAACAAATAGCGTGTTTTTAAGAGATAATAACTATCAAAAGATTGACACTTGTTTATGTCTGGTTTAAATGTGAAATTACATCCAATGACCAACATTGTATAAAATTGTAAAAATATATTCTAAATATACTTTAAAACCACTCAAATAAATAATTTATCAATATTAATTATTTTGATTAAAAAAGTTGTTTTTAATTAAAATTTAATAATTTTCACTATTCATCAGAATATTAAAGTTATCCGAAATGTACCAAAATTTCACCCTAAGCTAATTTCGATATTCCGAATCCAAAAATGAAATCCATTTTGAAAAATAAAATTTATAAAATTTCAAAAAGTGGTTATTACTATTCATAACGGCTAGTTTTAATAATATTTTAATAGCATATCATTGTTTAGTGAAACTCGGTATTGCGTACGACGCAAGCTATCGAGGAATGCCGCGATTGCGTGTAAAGAAAGCCAATCTAGTGTTGTGTGCAGTGAAAGATTACTTTGATGAAAAAAACAAAATATTTCTCATAAAATTCTCAGGTGTTACAATTCTAGAGGCCTTCCTTTAGTCAGAAATCCAACCTAAGGATCCCTTTTGATCAAATCAAAAGGAAGAACCCAAAAAAGAGGTAAATACTTCATCACCTCTTTTAAGTTCCTTTCTTCTTCCACTTAATCTTTCTTTGTTGTTTAAATTCTAAAATAATTAATCCAGTATCTTCTATATAATGTGATTTTATTATAAATATGGTACAACCACATTCATTATTCTATCCATCCTTTGAATGACATGTCACCATACGTGAGTACATATGGCTTACCGTCTCTACGTCGTGGTGTAATTGTTATTGAATACATTATTATTTGGATGAGTATAATAATGATGTGTAATTTCTATAAATAATAAATATAACATGATAATGATTCTTTATATATGATATAACATCCAATTATATATTATTTTAATATCAAAAGAATGATATTGTCACTCGCGCGTACGTACGGATTACCGTCTCCACGACGTGATGAGATTCATCTCCATGTTCACCATTAAATGATGATTATAAAATATATATCATTAATATGTATGTAATATATGACCTAGTAATGATAACAGATATAAATAAATATATATATTTATGTACTTACATATATCTTATTCACTTAGTCCCGTTCAATACGATATGAAAACAGAAACAATGTTTATGCGTACGTACGGACTACCGTCTCCATAAATGGTGTTTTCCATTTAATATATATTCATATTATACATATTTATATTCTAAATATATATGATATATAAAATATTTATTTATATTATGTATGTATTTAAATCATGATCTAAGTGATACAATCAAGAGTAGCAAGTTAAAACACGTAAGATAAAGAAAGCAATTATTACCTGAAATGTTAATTTAACATGAAAATTATTATTAAATGGGTAGTATAAATTCATAAATGAATCATGTATGATATCATAAATATTAATATGGTTTTTATATAATTTAATAACATACTACGGTCTTCACACAGGAGGTTAAACGTATCCTTGACCAAAGGAAAGTGCAAGGTAAGGGTTAATTTCACAATCTCTTTATTATCCGAGGTTGTTTTTATGTAAGTATATAATGGGACATATTTATTATCCATGTCCATGTTTCATAAAATGTTTTTCAAAGAGATTTTAAGGGATTTTTTTTTACTAAAACATCATTTTAAATGTTTTAAATATTTATTCTTCTAAATCATTCTCATTAATGTCTATGTTTTGAAAATGGGGTTTAAGGATTTATTTATATGGACATGAATGTTTTTAAAATGTTAATTACTTTCAAAAGTTTCAAAGAGGTATGAGAAACTTAGATTCAAAAATTTATATTAAATTACTTCCTTTATAAATTGCGTGACTTTTAAATGTTTCATAAAAGAAGGATATTTCTCTCAAAGAGCTTTACAAATCATTTTCATCTATGTCAACATCCTTGGATGGATTTTTAAACTTGTTTGAAGCTAATTTATTATGATACAAATATTACATATTGTATTAAAGGTTTTGTGATATTTTTGACTATGGATGTGTTATTTTTATACCATTCATGTTTTATGGATAAATTATTGATATTTTGTATGCTAGTTTTAATACGAATGTTTATGTTATGTTTAATCCTTTTCATATGAGGAATGCATTGGGCTTAGTAAGTGACAGGTGGAGCCCACTATAGCTCTTCAATGAATCAGTAGGTCTCATGAGACAAACTAGTGTCTTGGCACATGGCCTTGACAAAATATTATTTGTAGTCTTGGAACAAGGCCTTGACTATGTGGTTATGAAAGTTTGGAATTATGCATTACATCATTATGAAAGTTGATATTGATATTGCATGTGATTATTCGACTAGTAGAATATCCATCTAAATAAGTAAATGGCATTATTTTATTGTATCTTTGCCATATTATTCTGAATTTTAAGTTTAAAAGGATTTTTTTTAGTCTTATACTTTACCTTAAATGTATATGCTTATTTATGAAAGTTTTCGCTATATTGTTATCCTTACTGAGCATCTGAGCTCACCCCTTTATATGTTTTATTTTCCTAGGATCCTAAGAAGTGTTTTATATTTGAGATGCATGGTTAAGCTAAGGGAACAATGACATTCTCAAAGGATTTTTTTTTGTGTTGTATGTTATAAAGTGTAATGTTAGGTTCATGAATGTAATCTATTTTCCAAGACTGTTAAACTGATCGGTCTTTCGGGACTTGATTCCTTGTAATCAAGCCAATGTATTAAAATAATGCTCCAACTCTAGGAATCTAGGGTCGGGGAATTAAATTATAATGACTTAAAATCATATGACAATAATATAATTATAATTCGTGACATTTATAAGGAGACAACACTCCATCAGACATGCAGTGTGCGCAGTACGACTAAATATGTGTTTTTTAGGGGTTTGTCTACCTTTAAAAAGGTATGTCTATAAGTCAAAACTAGCTGAATGACCTCAGAATATCTTGGAATCAGATGATAACAACATTGGAGTGAATTGTTAATTTTTTGAGTAGATGGTACATCAATGTAAGGTTTTGTTTGACCGCGGTGACATAAAACATAATTTCGATGTCATAAAACATGAAAATTGATGTTTAAAGCTTAGATGTATAGAAAATGACATCCGAATGACTTGGAATCATAGAAAAATCATCTAATTATTATGTTTGAAATGTAATAGGATAAAAAACATATATTAGGTCTATGTTCTGTGTGGTAGAACTGAATATGTGCCTTTTAAGGGTTTGGCCCCTTTAAATAGGTATATTGGGTGGTCAAATATAGCATAATGACCTCAAAATGCCATGAAATTAGAAAAAAAACTATGGATTGAATTTTTAAATGTTAATGGAAAGGTACATCAATAGGAGAATATATTTGACCACAGTTATGTAAAATTTAATTCTGATGTCATAAAACACAAAAACAGATGTTTAAAGGTCAGATCCATAGAAAATGACCTCAGAATGACTTGAAATCATAGAAAAACCATATAATTATTATTTTAGAAGTTTAGAAGGAGATAAAACATCAATCTAATTTTTGTTCTATGTGGTATGAATGAATATGTGTCTTTTAAGGGTTTGGATCCCTTTAAAAAGGTGTGTCGGGTGGTCCAAACTAGCCGAAGGACCTCAAAATGCCATGAAATAAGATAACAAATGTGGAGTGAATTGTGAAAAGTTAGAGCGAACATTATTTCAATCAGAGGTTTCATTTAACCACGGTAATGGAAAACACAGTTTTCGTGTCATAAAACATCAAAACACGCATTTAACAGTCAAATTCATAGAAAACAACCTCAGAAAGACATGAAATCACAAGACAACTGACTTATTATTATTGGTGATATGTGGGAGCAGATGACACTTCAATTAGAAATGTGGCATTCTTAAGAAGATAGAATAAGTTTTTTTTTATATTTTTAAAATGTTATTCAAAATTATTAATATATTTTAAAAATCAAATTACTTCAATCATGTTATACTAAGTTTGAATTGAAATATTTTATTTCATTTCAATTATTAGTAGGGTTGTTTTTTTCTATACTAATTTTTTAATAAAATTTTGTCATATAATTATATTCTATTATAAATGTGAATATTGTAGTATGATGAGATGAAGAGATTTATGTTCCCATGATTTTAGATATTTTGGATTTCTTTTCGTATTTTTGAAATATATTTGTTTTTTTGTATTGCTGTGAGTTTTAAAAAATTAAATAAAAAACCATATAGCGACGGCCATTTAGTGGTCACTATAATTTTTTCCTGGTTAAGCTATAATAACCACCAAATGACAGTATCTATTACCAAACCCATGGTGTTCTATAGCAACTGCTGTTTGACGGTCGCTATAGCCCATGTCTAGCTCCTCTATAGCATTGTCTAAATGGTGGATGCTATAGGAAACACCGATAGGCCTAAAGCATCCGTCTTTTGATGGACTCTTGGAGACCACTATATCCCTTTAGTGATATCTTTTGGAAGTCACTAAAGGCCTTTATTCTACTAGTGAAATCATTATAATTCATGGAAGTTAATTAACCAACTTGGATTTTCTGATAATAAAATTCATGCCTATTTGAAAGATTGCAGTTTATTTTGTGAGGAAATAGAAGACCTTAATCACAACAAAGAATGTGGAATATCTTGATGGAAGGAAAATGTAGATGGAGAACCATCTCATGTTCCACAAAAAGTCATGCACTATAAAAAAAGTCATTAGTAGCATTTTTTGTAGAATAGAAATGCTTTAAACCACTGCCTAATAGTATAGAGGAGGTTAATAAAACCGCCACATATTACACAATCGCTAGTCATTTAGTAGTTTTTTAATTTTACTGAAGTTTTATTTTGTGTAATTTTTTGATCATTTAGCAGAAATTTCATGTTTATATAGTGGAGGTTCTTTTATTTAAAAAAATATCTCAGGAAAATATAAATAAAATAAAACTAACCACCACTGAACATATTTGTGATAGTTTGTTTTAGAGGCGATTAATTGTAACCTATGATAAAACATATTTTATTTATTTTATTTAGAAGAGGTTACTAATAAAAACCTATAAAGAATATTTTTTTAAATTATTTAATAAAAAAACTAATATGTAATAAATTAAACATGAATATATGATAAACCCAACATATATATGTCATACATCCACAATCATATATGCAAACATCCACAGTCATCATAAACTCAATCTTTGTTAACCCATACATATATCAACCAATAACTCAATCATAAATATATATATATATATATATATACATAACATATGTATAATAAAAAATCATGCCCAATTTACATCCACATCATGAACTCCACTACATATGTTTGCCTCCACATCATCTCATTAACTAAAAATGACAAAATAATCTCATCAACTATAATAAAAGAGGAAAAAATTAAAACTAATCATAATAATCAGAATTATAGTAGAAAATCAGAATAATTTCATGGATCAAAATGGTCAACCTCCAAACTACTATCGACATCTACCATCTACAATAAAATCCATAACATTTAAGAAAAGAAATGCAAAAGAAAAAGGCCCAAAATATATTTAGAATGCTACACATAATTTTTTTAATCAAACAGAAGTAATTTTAACAAAAAAAATAATATATAATGAAAAAAACTTTGAAAATATAAACATAACTATTTGAGATAAGATTCAACACTTGAAACTGAAAAGTTATAAGTAAATATTCTAATTTATATTTAAAGTGATGTGTGGTGTGCTTGAACTTGATATAATAAACCAATTTTAAAGAATTTGATATCACATCATGTTATATATTTCAAAAACAACTTAGCAGTGGTTTTAAAATGATTTCACTTCCGTATGAGGTCGTTTGCTATGGTTTTAACATTCCACACACGTTTTAGTGTTTTAAAACACTAAAAATGTGTTTACAACCATCATAGGAAAAGTGTAATTTGAAACGATGTGCAGTTAATTACTATATTTAAAAATTCAATCTATGGTCATTTTACCCTAGCTTTTGGGTAATATAATAATGTTTTTCTAGTTTTGAACCCCTAACATTTTTTTATAAAGGCTTTTGTACCTTAAAGAAGTGTTTATCGAGTAGTTTCAACCACAACACACATCTAATTTATGTTTTTTCTATGTGTACATGTCAAAAACAACTTTGCAATGGTTTTAACATGTTTTCACATAAATCTGAGGTCATTTTCTATGGTTTTGATAGTTCCATGCACGTTTTAGTGTTTTAAAACACTAAAAATGCGTTTATGGATATCCCAAGAAAACTGTAATTAAGAATGAGGTTCCTTAAGTTCCTACATATAAAATTTAATTCTATGGTCTATGCCCAATGATTTCAGGTTAATCTGATATATTTTTCTAGGTTTTGACCCCCTGACACTTGTTTTTTAAGGATTTTGTACCTTTAAGAAATGTTTAACGAGTAATTCCAACCACACATTATATAGGATTGACATGTTGTATGAACATACACATCAAAAACAATTCAGTGTGGGGTTTTACTATGATTTCAAATCAATATGTGGTTGTTTTTTATAGGTTTGACTATTCTATGCATGTTTTAGTGTTTTAAAACACTAAAAATGCATTTATGGACATCCTGGAAAAAACATAATTAAGAATGATATACATTTTATTCCTATACATCCTAAAATTAATTATAGATCATTTTACTATAGTATTAAAGCAACATGAATGTGTTTTATTATTTTTTAGTAGGCCCGTTTCCCTTTTTACTAAAATTGTTGTCAATTTTAAATAAAAAGATACACTTGGAGTCATACCGGTCACACCGTGCATCAAATTAAGGTGAAAATGATTTCTACATGTATAAAATGACATAAGAATCTATTTCGAAAATTAGCAAGAACATATTAACATTTTTATTCAATTTTTTGTGAGTGAAAAAGTTTGAACTAAAATATCAATTTTAAATTAATAATGGACATATTGAGTCATAATGAGAACAATGTGTATTGGATTGAGGTTTGGTTGATTCCTAAATGTTGAAAATAACTTATGGATTATTTTACCAAAGTTTAAAAACAATACTAATGTGTTTGATTAATTTTGAGTAAGTTTGTTGTCCTTTTTTCTAAAATGGATGTCAATTTTAAATAAAAAGACACACATGGAGTCATACTGGGAACAATGTGTATCAGATTGAGGTTTGGTTGATTCCTACACATCAAAAAATGACTTCTAGATCATTTTACTGAAGTATCAAAACAATCTAAATGTGTTTTCTTGGTTTTGAGTAGGCCATTTTTCCTTTTTACTAAAGTTCATGTCAATTTAAAAAAAAGACACATTTGGAGTCATACAGTTCACCCCATGAATCAGATTGAGGTGAATCTAATTTATACATATCTCAAATGACTTATAGATCATTTTAATAATGTATCAAAACAATCTGAATGCATTTGACGATTTTTTATCATGCCACTTGTCTTTTTTATGAAATTTTCATTTAAAATTGGAAACACACACTTTGACTCATACTAGTCACATTATGTATTAGTTTTACATGAGAAAAATTCCTACTTGTCAAAAATTACTTATTAATCTATGTACTAAATTATCAAGAAAATTATAGTT
This sequence comes from Viscum album, assembly GCA_963277665.1. Lineage (NCBI taxonomy): Eukaryota > Viridiplantae > Streptophyta > Magnoliopsida > Santalales > Viscaceae > Viscum > Viscum album. The sequence goes on from OY728132.1 coordinate 698,059,683, forward strand.
CATTTTTTTTTCAGTGAGTGAAACTTTTTTTAACTAAAATGATGATTTTAAACTGATAACATACACATTGAATCACACCAGGCGCATCATGTATCAAATTGAGGTGTGACTGATTTCTAAAAATCACAAATGACTTATGGATCATTGTAACATGTTTTTACCTATATAAATTATGTTTAATAAACATATAAAATAACACCTATAACTAAATTTTTGTGTGTTCATCCATTATTTTTTATGAATTTAACGTAATTCAATATATAATCATGATAAAATAGGCATATAAAATAAAAAAATTTATATATTGGAAAACTATTTTCTATAGAAAAATGATATTTTTACTATTATTTTTTCTTAATATTATAATTCACTGGTTACTAATAAAATTTCAATTAATATAATCATATATGTTTGTAAACATCATTATAGTGTTCTTATTTTAAATAGATCAATCTAATTTATTAGTTAAAGGTTAGAAAACATTAATAAAACAATTTTTTGAAAATAATATTTTTATCATTATCATGGTTATCAATATTAATCTTAGTAATTATATATTCATTCCTAAAAAAGACTCTATAATTACTACATATTATGATAATATTGATCTAAAATAAAATGTACATTTTATGAATATAATTTCAATAGGTGAATAAAGATATTTTTTCTAAATTTAATTGACTAAATCAGTATTTTGATTATAATATTACTTATATATGAAAAACTATATACAAGTGCTTTATAAATAAAAAAAAATAATGTTTATCTATTATATATATATATATATATTTATTTTTATAATATAAATAGGCTTGAAAAAAATTTAATCCATACTTCCATTATAGTAATGTAATTAAAGTAATTGTTTTTTGGAAAAAATTATTTTTTTAACTATTTACCTACAAAATAATTATTTATAAAAATTATGAAAAATTATTCAAAAGAAAATATTTACATGTTAAAATAAAAAAATGATGTTTATTTTATAAAATTAAAATTAATAATCTTTGTATTAAAAAAATTATATATAATATGAAATGTTTTTTCATAGGAAAATTAATGTTTCAAAAATATTCAACTCTATATGATCTCACGACGTGTCATGCATACCAAAAATATTCAACTATATATACATACCTTTTCTGTAAAATATAACACAACCCCTTATACCATTATAGAGGAAGAACCCCATAAAACACAATCTGTTTAGGATATACATAGTGTTTCTATTTATTATTTTAAAGGTTCTGTGGATTTTATCGAAGTAAATTTTTATTTCATTTTTCCAGAAAATCCACTTTGGGGAGAAGAATAAAGCATTTGAAAACCAAAACAAAAATATATAAAGAGGAAACCAGAAAATAAAAAAACCATACCTCATTGGATATGCTATCCAACCAGATCAACCCAGTACTTTAATTCTAAGTCTATGATATTAGTATCTAGGTGTGAGGTGATGAAACCATTTAACTTTATTGTAATAAAATCACTCAACTCTATAAAAATTCAGATGAAATAATGACGAGTCATAATTAATGCGAAGGGGGTAAATTATAATAGGCCTCAAATATTCCCAGTTTATAAATAATATAGTTACTTAATCAACCTTTTTATCTATTATATGAAAGAATATATCTAATTATATCTATCCAATTAATCCAAATAATTAATATCCTATAAGTATGAAAACCAAATAAATACCCATAAACCCTTTAATACCCCTACCCTATTCTGTATATAAACAAACTCCCTATGATAGAGTTTTCTAAGAGAAATAAAAAAGGAAACAACTACAATTACCTATTTACTAACCAATAAAGTGTAATCTAAAACCATGTATATAGAAAATCATAACTATAGATAGAAATTATAATCAAATTACCCCTTGAGGAATAATAGATTTTGGGTGATTATGGAGAGGATAATGAAAACTTTAAGGGGGTCTGTATTGCTACTAAGGAGGAGATCTAAGTTGGGGAGAGAGAGGTCTGGGGGGGGGGGGGTCTGGATCACCTCCGAGTAATGTAAATGATTTTGGGACAGGGAGGTAAGAGGGGGGGAGAGTCTATGTCACTATCGATGAAGTGAATCGAGAGGGGGGGGGGTCATAGAGGTTGGGGTTACCACCGAAGAGGTAGGTAGGTCGGAGGGGTGGGGGGAATGTGGGTCACCGAAAAAGTGGAGGGGTTGGGGTCACTGCTAGTGAGGAGAGAGGAGGAGGTTAGGGGAGAGGGGATATGGTTTGGGGTCGGGGTCAAGTAAAGGTAGGGGAGGTGGAAGAATTAGGGATTTTCTATAACATTTAATAGTGATTTCAATTGAATCACCGCTAATTGATAAAATAAAAAAAATAGTGCCAGTTTTATTAAACCCTCGCTATATTATATTCTTTGACATGATTTATTTTGAAGTGGTTACTACATCTTCTTTTAATAAACTGCCTCTATGAATCATTTTTTTTGTAGTGATGAGGAACTTTCCATTGATTCCCATGCTTCAAAATCTATTCTTGTCTATAGAAATCTAACACAATATGAAATGGTATGATGGTGAGAGAATTAAAGATATTTATGAGTTGGTTTATACTTTATATAGATTCTCATGGAGGTAATTTTATGCCCAACAACATTATTTTGCATCTGAGGTGCATAATGTCTGATTTGGTCTATCCTATGATCATTTTAATCTATTTTGTGAGATGCCTACTGCTCATAACATGTAACCAGTTTTTATTCATGTTTATAATATTACTATATGGATGTGTATGAAAAAACATTTTACTTTATTAAGTATACTAATATATGTACCTTCTGATCCTAGTAATGATATATACATGTACTTGAAACCTTTAATAAGTGAGTTGAAGAAGCTTTGGGATATGGGTGTATTTCCATTTGATGATTCTTTAAAAAACACATTTCAGATGTGTGTTTCCCTTCTATGGACTATAAATGATTTCCTTACTTATAAAATGATTTTTGGTTAGTGCATGAAGGAAAAAATATAATGCCATATTTATATGAATAATACATGATTGAAAATATTTAAATTTCATCATTGTTTTAGTCTCATGGGGCATCGAAGTTTCTTTCCAATGGATCATCAATACAAGAATAATCAAAAGAGGTTTAATAATAATATTGACCCTAAACAACCACCTCAATTTATTTCAAGAACTATTGTTCTTAATGAATTTGAAATATTTTATTTTTTCAATAGGTAAAGGTTAGATGAAATCTAAAAAGAGGAAGAATTTATACACTGAAGAAAATTATAATTGGAAAAAGAAAAGTATATTTCTTTGAGTTTATATATTGGTCTACCAATTGGTTTCATATTTTTTATATGTGAAGAATATTGAGAAATATATATGTGATATTTTTCTTTCAATTATTATAAATATTAAGGGGAAGAACAAATATTACCTACATCCTCATTTTAACTTGTTGGATTATGGTATTTGACTAGATCTGCATCCTTTGTGTATTAGTGAAAACATATGAAAAGTTCCTTGTTCTTCTTATGTTATGAAACCTTTATAGAAAAATAAATGTCTAAAAGCATTAGAGAATATAAAGGTTCCAAATGGATATTATAGAAACATATCTAAATGAGTCAATAGAAGGTATTTGAAACTAGAATCCCTAAAAAATCATGATCATACCATCCTTCATCATGAAATTATTCCAATAGAAATATGACATTTACTATCCAAAAATTTAAGGTTGATAATTATACTCTTGTGCTATTTTTATAGAGACCTTTGTACTAAAAGGTTATCCAATTCTTTCTTGATAAAAATGTAGTAAGAGGCACTATTAATTTTGTGTGATTTGGAATTTTTTTCCTCCATTATTTCTCACTTCCATTCTACATTTAATAGTTCATCTTTTAACTAAAATTACTCTTGGGGGACCCGTTGATTTTTAATATATATATCCTATAAAAATAAATATGTGTGTAATGAAATATTATTTCTCAAACAGTAATCATCTTGAAGGTTCCATTGTGAGAGGTTATCTAGATCAGGAATGTATGTATTTTTGTTCAACGTGTTTGTATGATGTGAGGAAAAGATATATCAAGACAATGAGAAATGAAGATTAACAGTATGGGAAAATTGACCCCTCATTTCCATATATTACCCAAAAGGGAGGAATTATTGGGCTATATAAATTGGCTACATTGAGCCTTGAAGAGTGGTATATGGAACATCTCACAGTCTTGTTTAAATATGGTTTGTAAGATGGATTTATCAAGTAAGTAATTAAAATATTTATATGTTATCTCATACTATATCATTTCAAAAATACGTTATACTTTTATTATCATTTTTGATAGGGAACATAAAAAATTATAAGTAGAGTTCATTAATATTTTCCTTTGGGAATGATAAAGTCTATTCATAGAAAAAAGTTTCCTTCTTGGTTGAAATCAAAGGTTTGAACATTACTTTAATTAACTTAAAATACATATACTTATTTAATTATATTATTCATATATATTTTAGGTATTTAGTTTACATATTAAATCCATATCTTAAGAATTAATTGTTTTGGATTTTGGTCACAATTATATAGTTTGTTAATGAAAATATTTAATAATCAATGGGAATAAATATATTACAATTTATCAAGAGGTGAAAATGAGAACACAACATGAACAAGTTATGTTAACTAAAATGACAGACTATTATACCAGTTTATTATATATTAGGAATCAATATACAAATGTTTCTTATTATGGACTTATTGAGAAAATATTGTTATTGGATTTTTACTCTCATGGTCGAGTCACTATGATGAAATGTAAATTGTTTGACTAAATGAAAAGACATGGTAAATTTATTGACGAATGTGGATTCTGATTTATTGACATGACTTCATTATTGGATACCAATGAACTATATATATTAGCATCAATTAAAAAAAGTGTTTTATGTGAAAGATCATCTGAGACCTAATTACATAGTCTTTATTGAAGTAATCCCATGACATATTTTTTATAATGGTTAGGATAAAATTGACACCATTGACTCCCCCATTGGTGTTGACCAAAATAAATTATTTGATGAATCAAATTTTCGTATTATGAAAATTGATGTAGAACCTAAAGAAGTGTTGGGTAATATATATAATCAACCATATATCTTCATAGTTCATTATGTTTACCTTGACATGGGTTTCTCAGATTAGTACTATTGTAAATATATTAATTTAGTTTCAGTTTGGAATGATATGTTTGTTTTAGTATTTTTTTGTTTCATCTAATTAGATTTATTTTAATTTAGAAAACCTGGTTTAAAATAGTTTTAAAGAAATGTATAACTTGGTTTTAAATTATAGTTTCTAAAACATATTATGACATTGTTTATGACTTCTTTAAAATTGAAGTTATATGCATAATTTTTAAAATATATTTCTAAAAAATTTATATTTCATTATTATAAGGATTATGAAAGATATTGAAGAAGTTCGAAGGAAGAGATTATATGATAATGATCAATAGATACATGAGCTAGGGTTCTTCCACTCATTCCCTCAGTGAGTATAATAATTGTAATATTTTCTTCCACATTAAATTTAATTTTTTTTCTTACTATTTATCATAAAAATTAGGGACATTTATCTGGACTAGAGTTGTCTTATCTTTAGCCTACTAGTATGGATCCTGAGCGAGGGAGATCCTAGAGCCACACAGAGCACCTATTATACCTATTCACACCTTAAACTTCCTGTGGAATCCCTATCTACCATAGCTTTTCATCCTCAATTTGAGCGTTCAGGGACGTTCCCACCCATGCCTCTATCATCATCTTATTTAGCCTCTTTTTCTTATAACATTTCTATGCCTCCTCAAGGAAAGTTCTATCATATAACCCATACAAATCCTATGATGTATCCCCATCCCATCTAGCCATATCTTACCATGTATACTCCACCTATATTTCATACTACCCTTTTAATATCTGATGATTCAATTCCTTCAACTTACACTCCAGTAAATGTAGATAACACAGTGTGTGCATTAGAATGGACACATCTTTTAGAGTCTACCGATCTACGAAAACCCATAGATCCATTAAAGACTAATGAGTATCCTGAATTAGGTTTTTATTTGTTTTTCAAATCATATCACATCATTTTTTCCTATTGTACTCTGAATCAATTTTTTTTCCTTTTTTCTTATTCATTGGGATCTTATAATAGGTGACACAGGAGCACCTATATATGTGAAGCCTATAATATTTAAACATAAAAAATGGTGGATTATAGTAATTTCAATAAAAGTATAGGTAAAAATTCTATGAAGTGTTGATTTTTTATGGAAACTTTAGCCAAGTACAAAGATATCATTTAGGTGAAACTAGTCTCATAGAGGCATATTGATAACAAAAACAAGAAGAATTAATGGGAGGAGATTTGGGTGAGAAATTTTTTTAAATTTAAATTTATATTATTATTGTATTTATATGAATTAACATGTTCATTGTAGCATCATTTTAACATTCCCATTGGTGAAGCTGCTAAGGTTGCATGGTTGATGGATCTTAAGAAGTTGTGTTGATCATATAAGAACAAGTTATATATTAGTAGGAAGAGTAGAGTCAGTTCTGATTTAGAGGGTTTACCAATATTCACTAATTTTCCAACACACAATGTCAATAAATGATTGTATATTATAATATTAATGAATTTAAGGCGTTATTAATATTTAATGGTTTGAATTTATAATTTAATTTTTATTAATTGTATTGAATTTTTTTATAATGTGTCCGAAAAAAACAAAAATAGAAAATATGTTATGATGTATTTTCACACTTTGGGGTTCACTACAATGCCCGAACACGAGATGTGCCATGTATTGTAAAATGAATAAAATTAATATATATATTTATATTGTTACTAAATTGGTAATCTTATGTTATTTTGATTTTAAAGAAGTATAAAAACATAAATAGTAAGATTTTCATAATGAATTTTAATATTTAAGGATAGAAATTCTCCATTTAGTTAGATTTTCATGACGAAATTTAATTCTTCTTCTCATAAATCCCTTTAAAATAAGGCAAACAATTTCTCTTTAAACTATGAAGATATTTTATATGATTTTTTAAAATGGTGAAAAGGTATTGAAATGGGTTGAATACCTTTAACTAGTTACATTTTAAGAAATAAAACTATTTTGTAAAATTATTTCTTAAATGAGAATTAGTTTTGAAAAGGAGTGGGTATATTGAAATGATTACTTTTTATAATGTAATTTGGGAGTGTTTTGTGAAATTTTATAACAAATTAATTTTATTTTGAGTAATAATATATATTTGGAATAAATTTATTTGGGATTTTAAATAGTAATGTTACTTTTTTGAAACCATGTTTAAGTATAAATTTTTTGATAAACCAAAATTTAGTGGAAGGCGGGAGAAGGTAAATCCATAATGATTTATTTGATGTCTTGGAAATTTTGATGCATAAGGATGTAATTTTTTTTGGGTTATATAATATTTTTTTGGATATTAATTACCTATTAAGTATTTGTGGTTATTATTTTTTGGTTTGAATTAAATTTTCGATGTCACACATCATAATAATGGTGTATATTCGAGATATGTTCTAGTTTTTAATTAGGGATTGAAAATTTCAGTATGAATTAGATCCTAGATGTAGAATTGGTTAATATTTTTAGGGATAATAATGTTTTTTAATGGAGAGTTTGTTAAAACCCATGTCCGAGTGGATCAGAGTAATGGTGGAATTCTGTCTAACCTTAAAACACTTAACCCGAAATGAAAAAAATAACCTAACCTTAAAAGAACTAACCAAAAATTTAAAAAATGACAGAACCCAAAAAAACCAAATAACCTAAATCTAGGTAAACCAATTGTTATAACCAAAAATGAGAAAATGAACAAATGAACTAACCCAAAATTACAAAATCCTGAAATGAACCAAATGATGTAACCCAAAATAAACCCAATGACCTAACTTAAATATGACATAACCCAATGATGAACCAAATGAAAAAAACCTAAATTAAACAATATATATAACCCAAGATGAAGAAAATAACCTAAAAAATGAACTAAATAACCTAATACAAACGAAAATAAATAACCTAATGACAAATGAACTAATTAAACTAACCAAAAAATGAGAAATTAAACAAATGATATAATACAAAACAAACTGTTGACCAAAAAACCAAATGAAATAAATTACATAACCCAAAAATAAACCAAATAACATAACCTAAAGTAAACCAAATAACCTAACATAAACTATAGATAACCCAAAATTGAACAAAATAACCTAACCTAAAAATACCTAACACAAAATTAAGAAAATAAGGAAACCCAAAATGAACTAAATAACCTAAACCCAAGTAATCCAATTTTTCTAATAAAAAAATGAATAAATAACCGAATGAACTAACCAAAAATTACATAACCCGAAAATGAACCAGACCACATAAACCAAAATAAACCAAATGACCTAACTTAAATATGACATAACACAAAGACAAACCAAATGGCCAAACCCAAACTTAACCAATTTACAAAACACAAGATTAAGAAAATACCATATACTAAAATTAATCAAATAACCTAACCCAAATAAAAATAAACAACCTAAACCAAAATATACTAATTAGCCTAAAATAAAATTGAACAATTGATGAAATGACATAATCCAAAAAAACTGATGACCAAAAAACCAAAATAAAATAAATGATGTTACCCAAAAAATACATAACCAAAAAATAAACTAAATTACTTGACCCAAAATAAACCAAATAAATTAACATAAAAAATATATAACTCAAAAATGAACAAAATAATCTAACCAAAAATGACTTAACCCAAAATGAACAAAATTACATAACCCATAATATACCAAATAACCTAAACCCAATTAAACCAGTTATTCTAACCAAAAAATGAACAAATAGCCAAATAAACTAATAAAAAATTACATAACTTTGAAATGAACCAAATGGAGTAGCCAAAAATAAACCAAATGACCTAAATCAAATTTGACATAACCCAAATATAAACCAAATGACATAACCCAAAATTAACCAATTGACATAACCCAAGATGAAGCAAATACCCTAAAAAAAATAACTAAATAATCTAACCTGAATTAAAATAAATAACCTAAACCAAATGTACTAGTTATCCAAAACAAAAAATTGAAAAATTGATCAAATCACTTAATCCCAAAAAATCTAATAACCAAAATACCAAAACGAACAAAATGATGTAATGAAAAAAAGACATGACCCAAAAATAAACCAAATTACAAAACCCAAAATAATCCAAATAACCAAACATAAAAAATATATAACCCAAAAATGAACAAAATAACCTAACCTAAAACTACCTAACCCAAAATGAACAAAAGAAAATAAAAAAAATAAACCAAATAAACAAACCCAAGTAAACCAATTGTTCTAACAAAAAATGAAAAAAAGACCAAATTAAATAACAAAAAATCAAATAACCCTAAAATGAACCAAATGATGTAACCCAAAATAAACCAAATGACCTAAATCAGACACGAAATAACCCAAATATGAACCAAATGACCAAACCCAAAATGACCTAAATAAAAGTGAAAAAAATAATATTTCCCAGAATAAACCAAATTATATAACTTAAAATTCACGTAACTAAAAAATGAAGAAAACAAACTAACCCAAATAAACCAAAATGGCCTATGTCAAAATGAACCAAATGATCTAGTCAAATGAACAAGTGGAAAAATATTCCAAATGATATTACCCAAAAATGAACCAGATGACATTAATCATTAGTGAAAGAAACAACCTCACCCAAAATGTATCAAATGAAAAACCAAGAAATATGAAAAATACTTTAACTAATTAATCAAATGACCAAATAACCAAATGACCAAATGACCAAATTACCAAAAAAACCTAACAATAAAATGAAACTATTGACAAAATGATAAAAAACCATGTTAATGAATAACCAAATAATGAAACATAAATAAAATTGGAAAAAATGAACATAAAAGGAAATTAAATATCTTAACCATATATATCATGATAAATATCATGTATTGATTATGTTATTACACTAGTATTAATTTTCTAACTAAATTTATATTTAGATGCTTATTAATTTTATGGATTTCTTCAATAGCTAAAATTTTAATTCATTCTATGTTTATCGATTTCATATTATTCCAAAATTTACTATTTTAATAATAAATATCATTTCTAGAAAGTGGAATTGATTATCAAAGTCTATATGCCTCAAGGAAAATTATTTTTCTAGAGTATGAATAAAAAGGATGTAATTTCGATTAATGCACATACATAAGAAAAGATTGTAATTATTTTAATTAATATTTAATTTTTTTATGTATTTCGTAATTTAATATCTTGTTTATATTTTTAAAAGTGTGCCCTGGAGGCCCTATATAATAAGTAATATGACAAATTTTGGACAAATGATTATTTTATATAGGTGTTAGGTAAGGAGAACCAGGGGAGAGCCTGATGTTGACCCAAGAAAAACATCACCAACACTAGGTATTGGACCTCATCATGTGCTTCTAAAACCTATCCTACCACCGAGATACAAAAATATTATTAACAATAATCTGAGAAAAATAATAGATATATAAGGGCATGAAAGAAGTAAAATAGTCACCGAAAAGTTCTTAAAATCGATGTTATTTTTATATCCATCACCTCCATCACAGGATGCTAATATTTTTTATTTATGTACGGAAATAATGTTCTCTATATATGATGAACTGAGTGATGTTAATAAGGATCCTAGTGGTGGTCAAGGTTATGATATTGGTGGTGGTGGTGGTGATGACGACGATGACGATGATGATGATGCTGGTTCTCTAGACATTGATGTTGGTGATGGTGGTGATGAAGATGTTGGTGATGGTGATGATGATTTGGATGTTGGTGATGGGGGAGGTATTGATCCCCTAAATTTATGAGTTAGAATTAATGAGACACATGGATTATATTTAATTATTTTAATTGATTTATTGTGTGGATGTATTTTTATATTATATTAATGAAAATGTTTAAAAAAATTACAAGAACTTGGTTGAATGCTCAATATACAATTTATATATTTCATTGAATGCATTCCTTGTTTTTTATTTTTTTACAATGGGTTTGTATGGGTTGTTTCTACTCTTTAGGGACAGGTAGCTATATCCTATATGGGGAAAATCTATACCCATGATTTTCCTAACTATGGGTACAGATATATACACATGGTTTTGATTAAACGATGGGTATTAGGAATACATCATAGGCTATACCCATGGTTTCTATAGAAACTATCTGTATAGATTTATAGTGATATCTTAATCACCAATGGTTCTATAAATCATGGTTATAGACTATACCCACAATTTTATGGGCTATACCCATGGTTCCAAACCATGGGTATAGGTTAAGTTTCCAATAATGTTCATTTTCCATCATCGTATCTCACGAATTTTTGAAATGATGGATTTAATATATATATATATATATATATATATGATATTAATGACATATTTATCATTCAATATAAGTAATATATAATCTATTTTCATAACTTTTCATTCAATGAAAAATGATAATGTCGTTTGGGCGTACATGTGGACTAACGCCTCCACAAAGTGGCGTGATTCTCTTTTAATCACCACAACACATGAATAATATATATAAGTATATTTAAAGAAATAATATGTTATTTATGATATGATGATATTTTTTAATGATAAAATAATATTGACCTTATTTCTATAATGATTTTTGAAAAATTGAATAGTTACTCGTGCATACATACGACCTACTGTCACCATGATTGTAATGAAAATCATTTTTCTTAACCACATTTCATGATTAAATTTAAAAGTTTAATTAATGAATAAAAATTATAATTATTTTATGATTATTATTATGGATATAATTTAATAATGAATTTTTTGACCATAGTCAGCCTACCAAATCCATGTTGGACATTTGAGCTGAATATCATGAAAACCCTCAATGTGTACTTAAATGATTATAACTTTAAAATAAAAGCAAATATAAGCTTTAAAAAGGTTCTTAAGAAATTAAATAATTAACATAATTTTATTAATTATGAATATAATGAATATATTTTATGATTCAGAGTCAAGGTTGGGGACTTTATTTTAAAAATCCTCTTTTAAAGTTTTCATTCCAACTGTTTTTCTTCCATGTCCATATTTTTAAAAATATATTATTAATTTATTATATGGAAATAAAAGAATTATAAAGAATTTTTTTGTGTATTTATTAATTCATTTCAAATTTTTTCAAAAGGAATCTTTTTTATATATTTTATATGGATTGTTTTGACATTTTTTACAAAAGGAAAAAGGTATATTCTATTTTAATGTATACGAAAAAAATGAATTTTCCCACCAAAATAACTATTATTTGATTATTGGATTCATTTAAAATCATTAATTTTTTCTTTAAAAAAACCATGTTTCCATTTTATGGGTATTTTGGTATTAAAAATGGGGTTTTAAAAGAAAAGGATATTTTGAAATCTGAAAGTGTTTCAGATATAGGTTTAAAAGTGTTTTTCAAAGGTTTTATCATAAAAATTTGCTAGCATAAAATTTTTTATTCATGATACTGTACTTGAGAATTATATATGAGAAAAATGTGACCACAATAAAAATTATATGATAGGTTGATCCGCATTATATCTGATTATGAACGGGTGAGCATGATATGACTTATACGATAGGTGAGTCTGATATAGATTATATGATTACTGCACCCAGATAATGCTTCTATGAATTGGGTAATATTTCTAATCTTAATATGAAAGGAGGAAGTTACTAGGATTGTTTCTCTTATATAATTATTTGGGACTCAGTAATTTATGAAACAAATTTTGAATAAAATTTCTTTATGTTTTCTGAAAAGGGTTTTTTAATTTTATTATTATAGGTTTTACATGTTTTATTTGAGGAAAATGAGTGTGTGTTTTTCATGTGGAAATAATTTATTTTATTCAATAAAAGAATATTGAGTTAAAGTTAAACATTTCATGTGTTTTTATGTTTTTAATTGGACTAATAGATTTATTCTTTTTATATACCTTACTGAGTTTTTTGTTCTCATCCCACATTTGAATTTTTTTCAATGGGTTTAAGGCTGAATAATAAAAAATAATAATTAAAGTTGAAATTCATGAATATTTTTGTGGAAAATAAAACATGTTTCATTTTAAAAGTTTTATATTTTTGGAGAAACTATACTGAGTAGAAGTGTCCACCGAGTAGTTTTGGGTTTTGTTTTGTAAGAGTTATAACCTATGTCTCAAAAACTAAAAACCTAAAATATATTTGTTAATACATGAAATTTAATTAATATCTAAAAGCATAGGATTATGTAATGTTAAGTCCAGGTCCTTATAATCTTCTTGGGAACCTCATAACCTCATCAATCTTTTTTACCATCATATCCATGAAACACCTCTAGGGTCGATGACTGTTGTCTAAAAAAACCATGAGTGGAGAAAGAGTGGGGTAGAGGAGTTGATGTCTAGATGTTTGACCACCCCATGAACTATAAATTTTCATACGCACTGTCATTGTTTTGTTGCGAGTGAAATGAAATTTGAGAGGGGGGGGGGGTGTTTAATTGCGAGATTCAACTTGCCACCTATCCTTATAATTTATCAAAAAATTGTACAAAGCCTCCATCAATAAAAAACATTCGAAATTGGAAATTAGGCATGAGGATTGATGAAACATCAATAAAAATAAAATAATGAAAACTTTTATTTAAATATAATAAATAATAGAGAATAAATAAAATAACAATCCTAACTTCTAGGGTTGGACTTTTTTCTTTGAAATTTTCATTCACTCTAGGATCTGTTGAAGATTAGTTAAAGAGAATGAATGCTAATATCCAATCCTCATAGCCTAGTATCTCAATCAAGGTTTCTCTTTCAATATTTGATAACCCTAATTGATAGTGTTAAGGATGATTTTATAGTAAATTTTTTTATGGTATTTTAATTTTAAAATTATGACATGGGCCTAGTTAGAGGTTGTGCACCTAAACCTAAATTAAATCACCTCTAGGATAAAACTAAAATCCTGAGTCAAACTACAGTGGAAGTTTTACCATCAAGGTATATATTTAGGATATATAAATTATTTAAGTAATTTAAGTTATTATGGTATACAAATAATATATTAAAAATATTATATTATTAGATAAAAGGGAATGAATTACTGTAAAACTATTTTATTAAACATACTATAAAATAATTTAAGGATTTAGTAAAAAATACCAAGTCACTAAAATATATCTCCCAATAGTGTCCCCCACTAATAAAATTATGGTTTTGATTCTAATTTATAGAGGAAATATGATTCAAATATTTCAAGTCTTCATAGAAAAATAATTTATCATCATTACCCCTTTAATTTTGATTAGTTTGACTCACTTTATATAGTAGGGTTTTTATGTTATTCTTTATTATTTTATAATTCATACTAATGAACTCAGATACTCATAATTTTATCTTTCATCTGATCTCATATTAATTTTTTTCAATCTTTTTATTTTTATTTCAATTTTATTACAACCTCTTATAATAACTAGCCGCAATACCCCCTTGTTATTTTTATTTATTTGTACCCTTGATTACATGATTCAATTAATAATGGTTATTTCAATAAAATTTAAATTGTAATAATCATCAGAAATAAATTATCCTCTTATAAATCCCCATGATCTCAATTGTATTTTAAATTCATGAAAAATCCCTAATAATCATAATATATTTTTCTATAATATACTGAAATTATTTTAGTGAAATTCATTAATAAAAAAAGTAATAACATTCTAAAATATTTCGATACTTCACATGCTTTATAAAAGTATTCTCAGTATTAAAAATTATTATAATCATTCTAGATCAATATTTGAATGCTTTTATTTAATCTTATAAAACATGTTAAAAATTCATTTCACTTTTACAAATCAACAATAAAACAAAACTATTAATCAAATTCTATCACACTGTCACACATAATTTTATTTTCATAGATTTAGTATTACCCAATTTTAAACAAACATTACACATACTTTTATTTATATGATTTAAAATTACATTAATCAAATAAATTCCTATTAAAATATTGGTTATTTAACTCACCCTTACATAGATTAAAATTACTCTTACACACCATTTATTTTTTAAATTTTATTTTTTGGGTAACTAAAAAAACCATTATAAAACCATTGTAATTTCAAAACCACTCTTATAAAATATTTCTTTTCCATTTATTCATTATCAAACACCTTTTAAACATCAATTATGTGATTTTTATTAGTCCAAACACCTCTATGGACTTCTTTATAATTTTAATAAATATCCTTACCAATTATATCATTGAAGATCAATACTAATAAATTTTAATACAAAATAAAACAAAAGTACTGATCAATTTATTGTATTACCTTATCATTAATCTCCTCTAAAAATAAATATTCTCTCAAAACTCATAAGGAAGTAATAATTTTATTCACAGATTCTCAAAAATATAAACCTTGTATTTTTTTTGTTATCATGATTAATCAAACCCAAATAATCACATTATTTTAAGTTGACAGTAAACTTTGTATGACTTAAAATTGAAACAACCAGTATTTTTCCATTCATATCAATACTAAAATGCTCATATCTAAGAAATATTACATTAATAAATCAACCCAATATCTAAGTGATAATACTCATTTTATAAAACAAGAGTGGAAGATTATTACCTCAAATATACTAAAAAATAATGTGCTTATCCATTTATCATTTTTAAATTAATCAACATTATTAGACCAATTATTTGAGTTATTATACTATCTTATGAAAAAATTGTAAATAAATTATATAATCATATGAAAAAACACATTAGAATAATTCAAATTATAATTTATATTATCTTCTTGATTATTTTATCCATTATTCTTGTTAATTTATTTCCCCTCCATTTATTTATCTTATTATTTTCCAAGTAATTTTTATATCGGTTTTACATAACTCTTCTATTTACCAATTTCAAAAGAAAATACCAATATGGTATTAATGTCATTTTTCTACATTGGGGAACGTTAATGTAAAGAGAAATATTGGGTTAAGGGTTATAAATTAAAAATTAGTTACGTTAGATAGTTTAATCAGCAATCAATCTGATTAACTATAAAATCTATATTTCAAGATTTTATTTGTCCAGATATCTTCTAATTAATTATTAGTTATAATAAATTCAAGCTCTAAATAACCTTCTTCATCCTTTTCATAAAAAAAGTTATATTTGATACTAATTTTATTTTCTCTTGAGTATTATAGAATATAATTTTAATGATTTATGATACTTTAATTATCACATTATATCAACAATAGATAATTGACATCAAAATTTATGATTTCCAATTGATAATTCATCAATCTCATTTTTTGGTGAATTGAAATGTTAAAAAAAATGTAAATTTTTTACTAAATCTAAAAATTAATTCTTAATATCCCATCCAACAAATATTTCTCTAATAATTAAATAAAATCCTAATATAAACTTATGATCATTAATGTTATTTACCCAGTCTATATCTATATATTGAAATATATATAGTTAAACCCATTTCACATATACTTAGACATAATTAATTATTCATTTTATTCAAAATTAACTAAAATAGGCATATCTTATTGTATGATATACCCTAAGTCATTTCATATGAAATTAATGTGATGCATATCATAAATTATGATGTAATGATATCATATAAGGCATGAGATACCATTGTCAAAGATTACAATAGGATCATTATATGGGATATCGAGTGCGTGGATATTGAAATATCATCCACATAGTTTAATTTGGTTATGAATCAATGTGTTTATTCATTTATATCAAAAAATATATTTTTAAAGGTTAAAATAATTATAATAACCCAAAAATCATGCATTATCACAATTCATGATGACTACTATACAATGGAAGTCAATTATCGCTGCCCTTCGTTGATTAAAGGGTACCTATATAACGGGTGTGATCCATCTATTGGGATATGTGATACTTTTTAACTTAAGTTGAATATCTCTATTCCTCCTTATTTACCATTTATCTTCATGGGGAAGGTTTTAGAACACCTTTGATATTTAGGGGTCCTCTCATTATGAATGAGGATCAATGTAGATGATGTCATCTCCATGGAGGCAAGAGCATTATATAA
The DNA here is from genome assembly GCA_963277665.1 of Viscum album. NCBI lineage: Eukaryota > Viridiplantae > Streptophyta > Magnoliopsida > Santalales > Viscaceae > Viscum > Viscum album. The sequence goes on from OY728132.1 coordinate 698,076,966, forward strand.
ATTATTTGGTGATATACATCAAGAAAACTCCATAATGTTTTATGGAGATGGAGTTAACATTATAAGAGGTATTTCTAATTATTTTATGTTTATTGTATATCATATTGGCTCCTGATGATTGATTGTTCATAATTATGAGTTTTCCTATAATACATTGATTATATGGTGATCCTTAAGAACACATTTAAGGTATCAAAGCCATGTCCATCAATTAATTAACAAATTAGTTTGTTTTTTCCATGAATAACATGCATATTATAATTTTATTTAGGCCATATCATAGAATACAATATATCATGGAAGAATGTAAAATTCCAGACCACTTGGGATTATAATACAGGACATTATAATTCTATTCTTTCTTAGGCATTTGTTATAACTAGTTTGTATCATAAGGTATGACACATTTAAATACCATTTAAAACTAGTGCAAATGAAAATATAGAATCATATGATAATAAGTATTTTGTGTATATCTTCATATGTGGTCGACCAATAGGTAATTGAATTTCCTTTTCCAAAGAAATTTCGAAAATATATTTTTTATTGGTTACTTGATATGTATTTTTTTCCTTTTATGATAGTTTTTCTTATATATGGGTTATTCTCTTATGTATGGGTTAATCCATACATAAGGTTCACTAAAATTTCCAAAAAATTGAATCTCTTATACGTAAGGGTTACCTGATATATAAGGGTATTTTCCATTATCATAGAAATTATATACAAGGGTACTTGCTGATTGAATCCTGGCGTACGATTGATAATATCCTGATCAATTATGAAATATGATTCTATCCAAGATGAATAAATTTAATATTTTGGATAAAAATGATTATAGTTTATAAATTATTTATAAAATTTAAGTCATATTCATTATAAATAGAGGATTTTAATTCCTAAATAAATATGAAATGTTTATATTAATAAATATCTTGCTTGGAAAATAAATTAATTTTTTATTTATCTATTTATTCCATTTTAATATTCATGTTTATAAATTATTTATAAAATATGAATATTGTGTAAAATTTAATTTATGTGAAAAATTGATTCTAATAAATTGGAATTCCCTGAATTACATGTTGGGTATGATAGTATAATATTTAGTTTTCATATACCTTTACCTAGGATTATAATAAAATTTATTAGCTTTAATTTAGTTGTAGAATATAATTTATACATATTAGGTATTAGAGTTATGATTAATTATAAAATCTCTTGATTAATGTATCCATGAGTAGATGAACTTTAGATCAAAATTATTATGGCCTAGAGTCTTATTCATTATTATAGAAATGCAGGATTTGACTATTTATAAATCCATTATTACTCATGTCGAGATTACTATTTTTTTATTATTATAAAATTTTAATTGAAAAGTTTATATACTATATGAATAAGACACATTTAGATATGTATAAAAATTTTTAGATTCTATTTTATGGAGAATAACAAAAATTGCGTGTTTCGTAGAGTGTTACACATTAATATGTTTTGAAAATATTAATTTAGTGGATATAATATTTATTTTAAAACTATATCATCATAATCATGCATGAAAAAAGGAATAAAACAAGATACAATGAGGAATACAAGGGATCATATTGTTATACAATTAATATGCATGTGATATATATTAAATTGTGGGGTCTTTAAAATAAACCAATAAAATACTAAGTTTGAGATTACTTCCAAAGAAAACACATGTTAAGACCTTGATCATGAAATGGGTAGATTCTACCATAGTTGGGTGCCAATAGATTATCTTATGTCAGAAATAGTGGAAATGGATGACCCCGTGAATTTTGTAACCAAATACCATTTAAATATTTGGGTGATACTAAGCTATAAAACCCTAAAAGTTTGAAAACTAGAGGATTATAGTTTAGTTTACATCTTTATGATGGATTTAGTCAAATATATTTCCATTAACTTATTAAAGAGTCATATATGATACAATTTGGATGATGACCTACCTAAATAACTATATGGGGAGAGGAATACTAAATTATACTCTTTAATTAATGAAATATGGAAATTAGATCACTAAAGGTAATGATTTATTGGGTTATCATTTTATTAGGAGTAATTTTATTAATATTACTTAATTAAAATATATAAAACATGTTACTCACCCACATATATTCGTTTTTTGTATGTTATGACAAAAATTATTTTTATCATTTTGAGTTCTATTATAGGTATGACCTATAAAACTATTCTTGATTCGTATATAAGGTTGAAAAGTGTTCTCAAAGAAAATCATTCTAAGAATATAAATGTGAAATTTATAGAAATAAATTTCTCTAATTATGAATCATGGGTATTAGATACAAGTAATGCATCACACATTTGTACTGATAAATAAAAACTCAGAGATAATAGATAATTTGAGAAAGGTGAAGTAGATATTTGTGTTAGAAATAGAAAAACACTTTTTGCATTAGAGTTTAACACTTATGATATAATTATACCTTGTGAATTATTTTTGGAATTATAAAATTATAATTATGTTTCAACCATAAACTAGAATTTTACTTCTGTATATTATTTGGAAAATATTGTATTTTTATTCATTAATAATATTAAGATTTGTTTTATATATATTAATGAAATATATTATGTAATTATTAATATATTAAATAGTTTACACAATTTTGATATAGATTATCCTATTTATAACATTCATAATAATAAGAACTATGTTTTTTCTAACCCCACTTACCATTAGCATTGTCACCTTAGACATGTAAATTAGAAACTATTTTAAAGTCTATGCAGAGATGGATTATTGGAATCATTTAATTATGATTAATTTGATAATTACGAATCATTTTTATTTGTAAAAATGTCCAAATAATCTTTTAGTGGAAAAGGTGACAAGCCTAGTGAACAGTTGGATCTTATACATAGTGATGTATATAAACTAATGGGTATAGAAGAAAGTGATGGGTTAGGGTAATTCATAAAATTTTATGACGAATTTATTCAATAGGGATATGTGTTTATATTGTGACATAAGTATGGAACTTTTAAAAATTTCAAAGTGTTTCAAAATGAAATATAAAATCAACTAGAAAAAAGTATTAAGATTATTCGATCAAATTGGGGTGGTGAATACTTGATCTTGGAATTCACTAATCATTTGAGTGATTGTGTAATGTTTTCACAACTCACTCATCTTAGAAAACCATTGTGTAATGGTGTTTCCTAGAGAATTAATCACACCTTCTGGGTGTGGTTTTATTAAGGATTATTTAGTAAGACATTCTTATTTCATTATAGGGATATTCCCTATAATCTATTTTATTATTAATTAATCTAATTCCATATAATGTATTCATAAATTCAAAATATGAAAAATGTATTTATAAATGTTCCAATATGTATTATATAAAGATCTAGGTTTGTGATGAAAATTTATGGTGTTTGGATTCTAATAAACTTGACCATATTATTGATAAATTGAAATTTTTGATTATCCCATGGAATCTAAGAGATTATTTCTTTAATATTAATAATAAAAAAGTGATTGTGTATTGAATTATAACATTATTTGGTAAGTAATATACTATTTGAATATTTAATGGGAGGAAAGTTGAACTTCGATAAGTTCAAGAACAATAAAAAATATTTTTTCTAGAGATGGAAGTTGATCTGGTTCCACTATGAGTTGTGAAGGAAGAACTAAATTAGGTTATACAAGAACCTAGATGGTGTGGTTGGATTCATGATGATCTTAAGTGATATATATTTCTTATGGAAAATAATGATGAAATAATATTCTTGTGTGATGAAATTACGACATATAAAGATTCCATTTTGATTTTTTATTTCAATAAATATTTAGATTAAATGGAATATGAAATGGAATTGATGTAGAATAAACATGTTTGGATCTTAGTGGATGTACGTGAAGGGGTGAGACACATAGGGTGAAAGTGGGGTTTCCATAATAAAACCAGCATGGATGGTATAATGTCAACCAATAAATCACTCCTAGTGGAAAAGGGTTACACAAAATTCATGGCATTGACTATGAAAAAACCTTTTATCCATTTGTGATGATAAATCCCATTCATCTATTGCATTTTATAGTAGATCATTATGATTACGAGATATATAAAATGAATTTAATAACTAGTTTCCTTAATGGTAATTTAATCTAGTAATTTTATATGATACAACATGATGATTTTGAAGTTCTAAATGAGTTTTCAATGGTTTTTAAGTTGTAATGACCCATTTATGGATTAAAGAATGATTTTTAGAGTTGTAAAATCATATTTGATGATGTGATTAATGTTTTTTTTTCATAAAAAATGAGGATAAATATTCTTTATACAAGAATATTTGTGGAGTTTGGTGATATTTTTTATATTTTATGTGCATGAAATACTACTTATTAATAATGATTAACTGAATTTAAACTCTATAATGATGTTGTTGAAAAAATGATTCTGGATAAAAAAACATAGGTGAAACAACCTTTATATTGGGAATTAATATCTATATAGATATATTTAAGAGGAAAATTTTACTAATTTAGAACACATAGATTTTTGACATTTTAAAGATATTTTTCATGGAGAACCTTAAAAAGGGATCTTTACTGATGTTGCATGACAAAAATATTAAAAAAAATCAAGATCCTTATAAATAGGTAGACAGGATGGGTAGGATTCATTATGTTTCAACTATAGGAACTATCTTGTATTCTATTTCATGTACTTTATCTAATGTGAATTATGATTAGAGGTAGGTACCAATCCAATCTTATTGAGATTCATTGAATTACTATTAAGAACACCCTTAAGTACTTAAGAATAAGTAAGGACATGTTCGTGGTCTTTGGATGAGGGGACAAGTCATTGTAAGGGGTTACATGAATACTATTTTCCAATATGATAAATATGACTTGATAACTCAATCTAGATGTGTATTTCTCCTTAATGATAGAGATTTTAATTAGAAGAGTTGTAAATAAGCCACCATATCTAGATTAACAGTAGATGTAGAGTACATCACTACATCAAATGTTAAGAAGTATGATGTTTGGTTTCAGAAGTTCATTTATAAAAATAGTGGTTTCTAAAATCAAGGGAAAAATCAGGATTTATTGTAATTTTTGGGAAGAAATCCATCAAGATATTAATGGAAGGTTTCTCTATTATTGTGTTTAATTAAAAAATGGTTGAAAAGGTTCTAGTGTGTTGGTTGATAATGTACATCAAAAAAGCTCCAGGGCAATAGAGACCTTGGAACATTTATTAATAAGGGGTATATAATATTTTAATGGTTTTGGAACTTTATGAAAAAAATTAGATAAAAATAAAGTATTTCATGCAAGTTCAAAAGTTGTGAAAACATGGTGTCTTGAACCCACCATAGGGAACTTCGAAAAAGGAAATATTTTTACACATTTTTAATAGACTTAAAAAACAGAGTTATATGAACACGATTCTCACTGAAGTGGAAGATGTGATAAGATAGTTATTTCCACCTAAAAAACATCAGTAGTGTCATGATGTTATCTATACACGGTAAGTTACACAAAAAACTATACACATCTATTAATATTCTTATAACATATCATTAAGATGAGGGATAGACTTAAAGAAAATATTATGGATCTATATTCATGTAAGACTTATGAGAACATAATTATAATGTGAATTATTTTATATGAACATAAGATTCATGAATAAAAAATATCATGTTTTATGATCAAGTGAGTTCTGTGAAAGTTTAGAATTTCATAAAGGCATTAAGTTCAATGAAAATGTAGAGTTGTGTAAGAGTGTAGAGTTACATGAATCTCAAGGGGATTTCCTAAAATCACTAAAGTAAATAGGATTTCATCATTTGGATAAAAGGATAGATTCATGAAATTCTAGTTTTGGTGTAATAAAAGTTAGATTTCAAATGGTTTTTATGAAAAGAACATTGAGTATACTTTAGTAAAAAGAATAGTCGGATTTCAACAAGTGAGTTTTTGTAAACTAGGATGAAAAGTGAGCCTGATTTAAACATTGTAACAATAGTGAGATTTAGTGATTTTGGTACATTGACACATTGATTTTTTATGCTCTTTGGATCAACAAGGTTAGGGTAAACCAAGAAATTGTTTGTGTCTCCAGAATTCTTTCATTTCAGTTTATATACTGTTGCAAGGAAAATAGAGATTTTTTTTTGTTTAATAATAAAACATGATAAAAAGATGAATTTTTTTTATTAAAAACACCAAGATTCACCTCCCCTATCAGGTTATTTAACCTAGTGGGGAAAATAATTGGTATTAGTTAAAATGATTAAAGTTAGTGGTATTATCTCTTAGTGGATATAATGATAAGAGTTAATCAAAAATGGAAGTTTATCTTTTAAGGAATAAGTTTTTAGCTATGGAATAATCAAATGGAACACTATTTATGATCCTTATTCATGGATGTGTATACAAATTCAATGAATGGAATTTCAGTCATTATAGATTTTTGGAATTTATCTAAAAATGACTATAATGAACTAGATACAGATGATATAAGGATTACTGCTTCATAGGGAGCCTACTCTAACAAAATATACATGAAGGTGATTTAATTTAATTAATCACATTATATGCGGGAAATGATGATTAATTTCTACAATGGAAATTCAAATATTTAATAATGTAAATTTCAGGTTTTTTGGAACAAGTATGAGGACTTTAGAGTTATCCAAAATTAACTTGTTGATGCATTCTTCAATCTGGTGAACATAATTTTATAGAATATATGAAATCTTGGAGAAATTATTGATGATTTAAATATCACCATGTTGATATTGAGGATGTTACTACCCCAATTAAATCCAAAAATCTATATTCTTGAGGATAAATATCCAAAGGAGAATAAGTTGGATATTATTTATAGTAATCAAGATTCTTATAAAATGAGGAATGATGATAATGGAGATATGGAAAAGAAGAAGTCAAAGGAGGTGTCATTAAAATAATTTTAGAATATTTCCATAGAGGATGATGAGGGGGAAAACGTGTTGGATAGAGTCATGTCATTCCTTTCTTCAAATCTAAAAGGGGAACTTAAATGTTTAAAGGGAAACTTCCACTCATGTTCTTTTGATGTGGAAAGGTTGGTAACCTTATATTTAAGTGTCCCAAAAAGTTTCAATATGATCATGTGGATGATGAAGTTACCATAAAGAAATATTCAGTCAATGTGAAGTGAAGGAGAAGTACTAAACACATATTCTTCAAGAAAAATAATATGAATTTATAGGAGAACAATACTTAGAATAAATTAAGGTATAAGAAATTGAGGACTGTAAGGGCCAAAAAAATATTATTTAATGGTTGTTGTAGTAAGTTATCAGATAAATAATAAGGTCTTAATGATGAAGGAAAAATATAAGAGGATACTCTTGAAGATATACATGTTTGAAGAGATAAAATGAAGAAAACATAGTGGGTCATGATGAAAAACTATATATGAAATAAAAACAAGAGAATAATTTAGAGATAAAAATAGAAATTGAAAATATTAAATCTATAAATCCAGAAAACTTGAAGAATATTTTTGAGAACAAGAATAAAGTTATAGAATATTATGGTATTATCTATGGTTTGAATAATATAGTGAAAGATCAAGTCAAACCTATCAAATAAGTTAAATATGAATATTTTGAATTATGATAAAAACAATAATATCAAGAGAGGATCTTGAATTCGAGTGTGAAATCAAGAATGTTGATCATATAGCCTAAATAAAATGTGAAAGTGGGGAATGAAGTTCCAGAAAAATAGGAAAAAAATTTACAAGAGAAGAGAAATACACATCAGAATGAAAAATATAGTACGGGGATTGATCATAAATAGAAATTAGTGGTGGTTAAATCTAGGATACAAGCACCCACTACCCAATTTAAGGGATAATTTGGGTATGAACCATATTTTGAATACATAGAGAACCCAAGAGAAAACTATCTCTACAAAAAATACCCATAATAATGCCCCTCATATCAAGTGTTACTATTATGGAAATATAATGAATTATCAAAATATTTGTTCCATATACAAATGGTACTAAAGGGAACAATTTAAAAAAGGGAATATAATTATATTACAATATTATATTTATTATTTTTATGGTTACCATTTTTAATATGGAGGATTAAAACATATGTTTTGGTATTTCTCATTGACAATGAAGAGAAATGTACGGATAAAGACCCAAAATAGTCATATGAAAAAGCTCAAGGAATCATCAAGTTGATTGAAAAATTCAAAATCCATTTATAACATTGTAAGAGAAAGTTGGAAAATAATATTATATAGAATAGAAAGTATTTTGATCAATACCAGATGTGTAGTCAAAGGCATGGATATAAAAAATATCTAAGTAGGAATAAGTTATATATATATTTTTCAAAAATCACCATAACATGGTGATGTATGGATCATTGATAAAGAATACACTTACCATGTGATAAGAAATAAGTAACTTATTATAAGTATCAAGTATGATAAAGAATATATCATTATATTTGAAGATTATGATGGATTAGAGATTATTATCTCATGGAAAGACATATTTAGGGGAAAAGATACAAGCAAGTACATTTATTGGTTATTGAAGGCCTAAGTCACAACTTGTTAAGTGTTAGTCAACTTTGTGGCTTGGTCCATGCAATAAACTTCACCAAAAATAATTTTATCATTAAGTGAATGTATGATGTAATTTTTTAGGGGAAACCCATAAAGGGAAATATTTACATTATTAGCAGAGAAAAAGATATATGCTTTCTGTTCAAGCTAAAAGAATAACGATTACATTATAGATGGACTGGTCATTTAATATAACAATCCATGGGAATATTTGGTGAAAAAAATTTAGATCTAGAGATATCCCTAAACTATCACATGATCATACTCACACATGAAATTTTCTTCAAAAAGGTAATATTATTTGAATGATATACAAAAAATAATAACATAATTCCAAAAATGGTGCTTGAATCGGTGCATGTTTATGTGTGTGGAACAATATCAACAAGATCTATTGATGTGAAAAGTTACTATGTTCCTTTCGTTGATTATTTCATTACGATTTCATGGATAATGTCCATCAATATCATATCTGAGGTGTTCATATACTTTAGTCAGTATAAAATGAATGTTTCAAAGATTATTGGGTAAATGATTCATAAATTCCAAATCAATAATGGCATAGAGTTCAAAAAAATCCATGTATAGGTTTATATTGAGAAGCATGGGATAAAGAACCAAACATTAGTTGTGAAATATCTTCAAATCAATGGTGTGGTTTATTGGAGTAACCAAATCCTAAAAAACATGGAAAAAACAATTCTTATCAAAAAATTCATACCAAATAAATTTTGAAAGGAATCAGTCATTAAATCAATCTATATTTATAATATAGATTTAATATTTTATAGGGAAGAAAATATTCCATATGAGATTTGGTATGGAAAGAAACTAATACAGAAGTAATTTTAAATCATATGAAGTATTCATTTAATTCTAAATAAAGAGAAACAGAATAATTTCGAGTCTTGTAGAGATAATTGAATTTTCCTTAGCTACTCAAGTAAGATAAAAGCATATAAATTTTTAAATAATAAACCATGACTAGTTTTTGAAATCAATTATGTCATTGATGTTTAAAAAGAGAATAATTTTTATCAAAATAGTGAAATGTTTTTAGAAGAAAGTGATGAGGAGGTAAATAGACCATACATAACACAAGGAGATATAGAAAATTTAGATAAAGATGTTGATGATGAGCATGATAAAGATAGACCTATAAATTTATAAAATTTAAAGAGACATAATGAAAATGATAAGTAGAATATAAATAGTTATTAGACCACTCTGGTGTACACAATTTATTTAAATATAATATACATAAAAATATATCAGAAATAGTTATTGGGATATACATATATTGATTGGGGTAGTTTAATAGATTATATAAACTCAACATCAGGCAGTGCATTCTATCTTATTGGGTTGTTAATTTTTTTTCTTATAAAGAAACAATACCACATTTATTTGAGCATTTAAGAGGATGAATATATTTTTTCCATTCAACCTTTCACATAATTATTATGGATAAAATAGAATCTTGAAGATATGGGAGTTACAGTGAAGTTTTTGATTAGAATCAATTGTGATAATTCATGTTCTATCAATATTATAAAATATCTTATCCATCACTCAAGGATGAATCACATTTAAATCAAGTTTCACTTATTAATGTAGAAATTGGAGTATGGGTTAGTGAACTTATAATAGGTTCTAATAAAACATCAGGCCACATACATCATGATGAAGAATTTACCCAAATAAGTATTTGGAAGGTATTAGTTATCACTCAGAGTCTAATTTACCCTTAAAACATAAGAAATTTAGATATAAAACCACCACTACTAAGGTATATTTGGAATTCCCATATGTATTTATGATGGTAATTTTCCTTGTTTCTTACTGCTAATGTGTGAACTTTGGGTTTACTAAACAATGGGAAAAATATTTTCCTTGAAAATAGGAAGAGATTAATGGGGGGGGGGGGAGTTCTACTATGTTGAATTGAGGTAGGGTATGAAAGGATAATTATTAATATAATTATGTTGAAAATGTTATATAAATGAAGATAAATCATATAAGTAGTGATTTCCTGATTAAAGAAGTTACCAAGTGAGGTTTAAAAAGTGATCTCAAGAGCTGACCGTGGTTAAACAAATGGTGTCATTCATCAATTGTTATAGAGAATTAAGTTATTCATGAAGAAGATTTTTATACAAATCTTGTTTCTCATACTCAACCTAATTTATGTGGGATTATGGTATGTGTTGCGTAAATCTTTAATCACTATCTAGAGTCAAAAAACATGAATATTGGTTGAAGAATAAGGTGAACAAGTTTTTATCAACATAATATTTTAAGTGTTTTTGATATACTATAAACAAACCACAATGATTATATTTTTGGAAAAAATACCTTAATTTGTTGTGTTTATTGAAAAATTTAGTTGAAAAGGTTTTGATGCGTTTTGTGATAAAGTGAATTGGAACAATTACAAGTCTATAGATACCTTACAAAATTTATAAATAAGGGGTCTAGAATCCCTAGAAGGTGTTTGAGAAGTTGTGTAGATAATTGGATCAAAGGAAGGTTTTTCATAGAAGTGTAAAAGTTTTGTAAACATGGTGACTCATATCCACTATAGATAAATTTGCAAAGGGAATACTTTTATACAAGTTTTATTGACTTATGGAAGTGTATTTTATTGAATTAGGTGATCATTGAAGTGGATGTTAAATGAAGATGATGAGTTGTACATGAAAAGTGAAAATGTAGTTTTCATGTTTTTCCAGATACATAAAGTTGCATGATGATTTGTACACAATTATAAATAGGTATCTAACTGATCATTAAGAAGAGTGATATAATTTGAAAAAAATTCAGGGATCTAGTTTCATGTAATAATGTTGTGAATTTAATTTTTGTATGAAGAATTTCTATGATAACATCATTATTGTTAAAAAAGAAGAATATGTTTCATGATCATGTGAGTTTTTTGAAATTTTCGAGTTTCATGGAAGTTTAGATTTCTTGAAATTTTGAAGTTTCATGAAAGTGTGCAGTTTCATGAAAGTGGGGAGTTGCATGAATCTCAAGGGAGTTTCCTAGAATATGTGTGTAAAATTAGAGTTCATTATTTGTATGAAATGTGAGATTCATGACACACCGATTTTGAAGTAATCAAAGGTGATTAAATTATCAATGGATTATTACCAAATTAATAATGTGTAAAATTTTAGTAGAGAGAGTAATGTTCTTTTTAAAAGTGAGTGGTTATAAACTAGGAGGGAAAATGAGTTTTCTAGGGACATTGTAATAGAAGTTTTCTATAGTTATTCTAGTACATTGACACATTACCATTATATGCTCTATGAATTATACAAGTTAGGGTTAACGAATTAAAATTTATGTGTCTCTTTCATGATTTTATTTTGGTTTTTATACTATTATGGGAATAAGAGATAATAGGGTCTTTTAACAATAAAATAAGATTAAAATGGGGAATTGATTTAATTTGACATATTCTAATTCACCCTCTCTCAGGGTATGTAATTTTGTGGGGAAAATAGTATGCTAATATAGATATTGCTTAGTACATGGAATACAAGTCTCACCAAATTACCAAACACATCCTTTTTCATATACCATATCATTAGAGAGATGATTATGAGAGGTTATATTAAGATTTATTTAATAGATAATCATGAGAATCTAGTGGATCTACTAAAAAAACCATTAATGAAACAAAAACATAATGATCATTTTGAATCTCTTGGTATAATATACAAGACAGATTGGATATAATGTCTGTTAAATTTATCAAGTTTTTAAAATAAAAAAACTCTTCATTTATCATTCAATCATGTGTACCCAAATTTATATTACATGAATGGGGGACTGATAAAATCCCTTTAAAGTATGTCTATGAGTTATTATGAATTGGTGATCATCATAGAGTATTATTGTTTGGGATGTTTTTATAATATTATCATGAGTAAATATTATACCCAATAAAAAGAGTTTTAAATGAGATACAGAGAATAGACTCATGAGATAAAAATTTGATACTTATTGTTTATATATAACCACTATAGTATATCACATGGAATGTCATACGATCATTGATATACTTAGGGGTTCATGCTTATTATGAATCCCCATTACCCAAGTTTATCCATATACCTAGAATGAGAGACTTTATACTTTTATACCTTTCTTATGAAAACCTTGAAGATTATCTAATAAGGGGATATTTTAGTTTTTCATTGACAAAGTTGTTAGGTGTAGATCAACCAAGATGGGATTTTTTAACCTATATTATGATTTAAAAAGATATGGGCACTTTATTAAATTAAACCAAGGAAATTCATTGTCATACTTGGCTAATAAATATGTGATATGCACAAATATTTTGATGAGGGACATGTATTTTTATCATCTTCTAGATAAATTTCCTTTGATTTTTTCATCGACATTGTTAGTGAATTTTAGAGAGCCATAAATTCATGTAATATCCTATAATGGATTGAGATATTCTAAGTATAATGGACAATTTATGTCACAAAAAAGGGATTATATAGGTATACATATGATTTATAGGTTTATCTTATGGAAGGAATGTTTATATAGAGATATGAGTGTGCTTGATCAATATCACACCAGACCCCTTTGTAGCTTAAGCATCACTGATATTTTTGTTGAGGCCCCTCTTTTCTTATATATATGAAATATGGATTTTATATTTGTTTTCAACACTATAGAGTCTCGTATATTCACATAATTAGGCCTTAGAAAAATGATATTTTTTTTTGACAAAGTGTTTGTTAAAAAATATTGATAGTTTAATAAACCCTATCTAAAAGATTTTGGAAGGATTCACAATAAGTTGTAAAGATTTGTATAGTCTTTATGGGATTTTAGGGGAAGTTGGATATTGTTTAAAATACTCTAAAATTTGTATATCTTAATGTATGATATACCAAGAGTTATAACCTATGACATACATGTGACACATATCACATATTACAATATACTGATATTGTATAAGGCATATGATTTCTCTATTATATGTTATGATAGGATTATAATATGAGAGATTGAGTTGATGGATAATTACAATTTTCTTGCTTTTCCCCTTCATTTTTGAATCAATGGGTTTATTCATTTATGGATACACAAAGTCATTTGAAATATTTAAATGATTATGAGAACCCAATGGAAATGAATTATTATAATTCATTATCAATTTTATGTTTTGGCAGCTAATTATCGAAACCCTTTAATGATTAAATAGAGCCTATATAATTAGATGTTATCTCTATATTAGTATATATGCTACTATCTAGCCTAATATGATGCTCTCACTTTATTTTTTACCATTAACATTCATATAGAATATGTTATTATACCTTTTTTTTTCTCTTCCTATTTTCTTTTGGTTGTATTTTGGTTGGTGGTTACTCATAGGTGAGATATTATTTTCCTCAACATTATTCTATTGTCCCAAACCAATATAATTGGATCCATACTTGATCATGTACAATGGGACTTGGGTTGATTTGGGTTTGGTCAGTGGGGTTATTTGTAATGGATCCTGTCGGAATAATATGTAGTGACATCATCCCATATTTCAATGGGTTATGTCCTACTGATGTTAGAATACTTCTGATGATTAAATGATATTCTAAGTTGGTGGAGATCCAATGTTCGACATGAGGTTCATGGGTATTTTGGTTCTTAGGTTGGTGATGGTGGGAAGTTTTGGTTGATCTTGTGAGGATAGAGGTTTGTGTGGTCTAGTACTCTCATGTTGAATGTATGATGATGTGGTGACTTTTCATTTTGAGTTGCGGTTCTTATGGTCAAGGTATATAGTCAAAGGTTCTCCAATGAAAGGTGATGATGATTCTTTTTTATGATATGGTTTATGTTTTTATGATGATAGTCAACTATAGTTTTTTATGAACTTATCAATATTGATGAAATGGAGTGTAGAACTAGGGTAAGAGTATTTATCTTGGGTGTGAGACTCAAGGAGACAAATTAGGTTGTGCATGGACCTAATAATTAACTCTCTATACTGATGATGTATTTTTTTTTTGATAATTTAATTTTTTAAATATTAAATCTTTATTTTTCATTAATATTATGGTCTTTATTCATGTTTTTTTATGCTTTAAACTTAATGAAAAATTGGTTTAAAAAAAAATATAAATAATGGATTTAAGGGGGGTATTCTTACACTTCTTTGATCATATAATGATCCTCTAAAACTAATAACCTTTTATATACCTGATTACTCTATTCATTATCATAAAATGAAAATAAATTTTATTTAATTGGTATCTATCATTATAATTAACTACATAGACAATATTAGGCCACGAAGTTTATAAGTAATGTAGGCTTCAAATCAACAGAATAGAGTATTTTTCATTAATAACTTTCATTTCATCATAATTATTCAAAATTGTACCCATTTATATAGGATTTGAAAATTTATTTTAATCTTATATAACAAAAAATTTTAGAAACGCAAAAGTATTATTTTTTAGTAGATAAAAACAATCAAATTATATTGAATAACATGTATACCCAATAAAAATTCAACTCCCCAACCAATGGAATATAAAATTTCTCATTCATTAAATAATAAAACACCTAAAAAATATTTTTTTCTTTTCTAAAAAAGATTATTTCATTAATATATGCAATCATATAATGCGATCTAGTGTTAGTTTTATTAAAATATAACTTGTTTTCCACTTTACCTATATTAAAATTCATACTCCTCAAGTAGAAATCCATATTTTAAAATAAATATCTAAGGACATATTTTAACCCACATATAGACCTCCTTATTCTGAAAACACTATTTCTATCATTATCAAGTATAAACTATTTTAATTTTTCAATATATACTTCCACATAAAGTTATATATTAAAAAAGTATGACCTGAAATTTATCTGGAAAATATTTTCATTCTGTTGGGATATAATTTCAAGAAAAAATCTTTTTATTTCCACCATAAAAGTGTGAGAAAATTTCTCATCAAATTTTATTTCTTCCACCTATGAATAACCATCGAAAAAAAATATTATTTTCATTTAATAAAGCTTCTCCATTCTTAATGATATTATTGAAAAAAACCAATTTTGTATTAATGATTATTTTTTTACGTTTAATATTGGAAAGGATTATATATCTCACTCATAGTAATAATATTTATCTCCTCATTAATTCTATTTACATAATATTTATTCTAATGTTCTTTTTCTCTAAATTTTATCAAAACCTGTGAAGGAAATATTGGGTGTCTTGTTATTTAAGTTATTAATTAGGTTTTAACACCATTATTAAGATTCGTAATTGTAATTTTAACATCTATATTGTGACACACCTTTTTATATATATATATATATTATAATATCATTTTATATGAAAATATTTATTTTTTTATTTTTTTATAAATTATTGGTGATGAAATGTCGGTGAATTGTCTGTAAGACAGTGCATGGTGGCTGTGAAATGTCATATTATTGAATAAGTGGGTATTATTTGATTAATGCGTGGCCCTAGAGACCATTAAATCTGATTTTTAATTCCTAAATATTTACCCAAAATTTCATTTTTCTTGTACATACCTTCCTAGACATTCTATAATATATTAATAGATCGTTATAATGATGTTTTTATGTAATTGACATGGTTATGATATCTATGAATTATTTTATAAATATATTTGTTTATGTTAATATAAATATATTTGTGTAAGTTGTTTTTTATGTTTATTACATATAATTATTCTTTTTATATGTATATTTTATATAAATTTATAATTGAAATAAAAAAATGGTTCTATTATATGTGGATTAGAAATACATGTGTCTATTATAAGGAATGGATTATTGTAGAAAATATAATTTATTAGAAATATTATCATTTTATTTAGTATTATTTTATGGGGTTTTCAATAAAGTGGTAGAATTCCCCTTATACTCTCTATTGTTCTGAATACTTGAGGCATTAGGGAGGGATGACTTCTCCATTCTTTTAACTTACTCTTCTTTTTACCTTCCACTATAAAATATTTAGAGTATTATTTTATCAATTCCACTTATTTATATTTATTACCAATCTATCTACTTCATATTACTATTATATATCATCTATGATTCATGGGATATTGAGGATTTACCATGTTATGGAAAAACCCATGAAATTCAAGGTGATTTTTATGTTTTTCAGATATTAAATATTTTTATAACCCAATATCTATCTCTCGTTTTATGTGTGAAGGAATTAAGGTTTTGTAGATTTTGGGTATGTGATTCAATAATTTTTATTTTCTATAACAAAAATATAAGTTCTTTGTAATTTAAAATATATTATATACATATAAAATAAATATATGAATTATTTATTATGGATTTATAAGAATTTTCCACCATTCATTTTCCAATTCATGTTACATCAACTGGGTTTACAAATTATGTTCATATAAAATTTTTATTATGTATTTTCATGTACACAAGGTGTTTGACAAAATTAAAATGGGTTATATCATGTAATAAATTGATGTTATAATAATTATTTTAGTTATTATTTATTTTATAAATATAATTTCATGGTTTTATAATCTCATTTGAAGAATAATATAGTCTTTGAATCAATTGATATTATTTCATTAAAAATTTTAGTTAAAATACAAAACAAATACATTATTTTTTTAATTTTTATTATTTATAAGATTATGGTTTTCTTGGGGTGATCTACTATAATTTATAAATAAATATATTATCATTTCTTTACTATCTTAAAAAAATAAAGTATTGTTTAGAATGGAATAAGGTGGTTTTCATGTGTTTTTCTTACACCCTTAAAGATTACCCAATGATGTTTTTATTTTAAATGTGAGATTATATTGGGTTATATGTATTGATTAATGTTGAATATTATTATGAAAATGGGATATTTTTTTAAATTGTGTTTGGATGTGATATGTGAGTTTTTTTATACTTTGTGATGAATTGATAATGAATTTTTTATTATAGTGAATTGTTTACTCAAAAACCTTTAGGAAAAAATAATGGGAATTCTCTTGAAGATATTTGGGATTATGGTTAAAGTACAATTTTTAGGTGATATTACACACTAATTATCCTTTCCCCTAGTTTAAATCACACACTAGGTAGGATGAACTAGTTTTAGAATAAAAATTTATCTAATTCCATTTAGCCAATTCCCACAAGTTTAATATTTCAATTTAGTTAGTGTATTTCCTGTGGTTTATGATTTATCTCCAAATATCAGTCTACATACAGTTATATTATAGTTAGGTATGAGAACCCTCGATTTATATTCCATATGCTTGGGTAATGATCTCATGATACATGACGAATGATTATTGATAAATGATTATTATTTATTTCTCATGGTACCTAACTATTCCTTGATACTTGATATGGTGTTTGTTTATATTATGATGTTATATATTAATTAATGGTCTGGTTTTTATTATTAAAAACTTTTCATTCATAATATAATATATATAAATTCATTTTTTTTGAAATAATAAATTTTATTTATTTGAAAAGGAATGTTATAACGCTTTGATTTAGTTTCTTTGTTAACTAAAATGTAATAAAGGTGTTTTCAAATAATCATTTTCAAATATTGGTTATTTTTTAATTATATAAATAAATAAATATATATAAACTTAGGGTAACCATACTATGATTTAAGATCACTAACTACATGTACACCCTTAGTGTAGATGTAGTTTATTTACACTTAGTTTTCTTTTAGGTTTGATCGATATTCTATTTTTTATAAGTTGAACATGGACTAAGTTATAGAATTATGGAGTCGATTACATTTATAGTTTTATTATACCACTTTATTATAATGGTGTATTTCATTCCTTTATGTTTTGTCTCATTTATTTCCCTTATATACATTGTCTATATATTTTTATTTGAACATTATATTTTATACAAATGAATGTTTGTTATTTAACAGAGTCATTATTTTTTATTTTTTATTTTTTATAGTTTATAAAGGTAAAATCATTCCCATTATTTCTTTTTGTACCCTTAGAACTTGTGAAGATATTTGAGTATTACATTAAAAAACATTACATGATTTTAGATAAATATTCAATACATTTTACAATAATACAAACCCCAAAAACAAAAAGTTTTTACTTATTTTAATACTATATATATAATCAACAAATTTCATGCAATGTATTTAATATCTTATACAAAGTTATTCTTTCACAATACCCTTATTAGAAATTTATTACTTAATACCTTTCTTAATAACCTGGGGAAAATTGAAACACAAGAAAGGGTGAGATCAAATGCTCGATAAGGGTAAACATGAGAGATATAAATTGATGATCATATAGATGAATAATAAAATAATATAGGAATGAGATCATTATCATAACTTACAAATTTCATACCCAATTAGTAATAGATCATAAATCATGATTCATGGCATAATGATTTATAATTTCAAAAGGTATGAGTCATAAAAGTGAGGAATCATCATTAATAAATAATGATCCATGAGAGAATATCATAATAATAATAACATGTTATTGGAATTTTCGAACAATAATAATAAAATAAAATCATTTCATTAGTCATAGATCACTTCCAAGATCATCATCTCATAGTGGAAAACGTTTCATAATGGATTCAGTTCACTACACAACTTATTTTTATACTTTGAATGGGTTTAATCCCCACAATCTTTCATATTATCTGATTATATATCAATTATAACCCAATAAATTTGAGTAATACCCACCCGTAACACAATGAAAAACCTACATATGTGTTCCACAAGATCACTGCAACATTCATCATTCCGTTATAACATAACCTATGAAAAAAGTTAGGTAAAATTTTTATCATCACATAATCATAACTCATACAGATAAAGAACATAGATGATA
Organism: Viscum album; assembly: GCA_963277665.1. Taxonomy (NCBI): domain Eukaryota; kingdom Viridiplantae; phylum Streptophyta; class Magnoliopsida; order Santalales; family Viscaceae; genus Viscum; species Viscum album. The sequence continues at coordinate 698,096,535 of OY728132.1, forward strand.
TAATATATCTTATACTCCATTAATAATAAGAAATATTAAAGTATTTTGACATAGATAAAAAATACCTTTAAAATAATATTCAAACTTTTTTGAAAAAACATGAGAAATATATCCTTTTATTTTGAGAACATTTAAAATATATTTTTTAGAATATTGAAGGAAAACTTTTATATAACAATAAAAAAGTAAACCATAAAAATAATATTCAAATAAAATTATGCAAATAATGAAAGGAAAGGATGTTTGTGTGGAAAACCTTAAAGTAAAGATTCCTTTCACACTTTTTTATAAAAAGGCATAAATAACCTATTTCGAAAACATTATAAAACTTAATTTTTAATCATTTTAAAAGAAAGTAAAATATGGTTGAAAATAATTTAAAAAATTATGGGATTATATAAAATAATATTATTTAAAATATTTTAAAGAATATTTACATGAAATAAAAAGTTCATCGACCAAAGAGGTAATAAATTCAACTTTTCTTAAAAAAACTTTCTTGATCATTTTAAGTAACAAAAAGAGGAAATTAAAATTAAAAAGTAACAAACCAAAAATTAACTAGAGGAGAATAAAATATATTTTGTTTAAGAGATAAATAGTGTATAATTCCCACAATATAGATTCAATAATAATAAATTGTGATTAAAAATGAGATTACAACATAAACCCTTACCTCTGTTCTTGAATTTATTCATACATTCTCTTAAGTTATTATATAATAAATTTATATTTATGATAAATATATACAAGAAACATATTAATAAATAAATTACAATATAAAACTCCATTATAATTACTAATTACCCATATATTAACAATTATTCATTAAAATAAATATTTAAGTGAAAATTTGTTAGCTTTCCATGCATGTTTTGGTTTTATAGTTGTGATTCTTACACCTTGATCATGGTTCCGTCACATAAAAAATATTTATCATGTTATAAGTACCATATTTATTCATCATATATGGTTTTATAACAATTTATACATGGAATTAGTGAAAAATGAATTACATCACTTTGTGAAGATAATAGTCCACACATACACATGAATGATGTTATCATTTATTATATGATAGATATGAGGTAGAAAATGGATGTAAAATTAACAAATTTTTTTAATATAGTAATTACACTAATTTAATCGTGTTAATGTGGTTATAGAATATTTATACGAGGTTAAGGAAGAAAGAAACTCGAAATATATTGTTAAATATAATTACTTATTTTTTGGGAAACCTCATTTGGATTACACATTAAGCCTTTAAATATTGGTATTTTGGGAATAATAAAAGATATAGGGAACTAATAGGGAAGTTATAAATATATTTCCTAGGTTTTTTCTATAATACAGGTGATAAAGTGTGTGAATGAGGAGATAGGTGTTTCCTTTTTATTAGTGAGGTGGGTTCCACTCTTATAAATACAAAAAACATTAAAATATAATAGTCATATACAAGTGAAAGTGGAACAAAGGGGAAAAAATTATAGTATAATATAATTCTGGGTTTAAATCCATTATAAAAATGTTTTAGACGTGTCTTTAAATTATTTTAACCCTTATATATTTATTTTAACCCATTGTAAACCTTTTTAACCTTTTCTTTAATAATAATGTTTTACCACAGTTAATATTCAGTATGAAAAAAGAAAGTATCCCAATTACCAAATATGTACATGATAACTCAAAATATGGAAATAATTTTATCAACTTTAATATCTATAAGTTCTATAAATTCATTTGAAAATAATCCTACAAAATTCAATGAAAACTGTTTTTAGAAAAATGAATTTTTAGGCCTAAATTATGTATTTAATCCAATTACTTGCTTAGTAAAAACCATTAAATAATATTTTAAAACATTTTATTAAAAATATTATGTACATATTTTATTAAAATATTTCTTAAATAGTGATTAATTTAATATATTAAGATATAAACATGTTGAGTCCCTAAAATGAGGTTTTTTAGATAAAATCACTTTTTATCTTCAATTGATTTTATATTCATTTCCATATAATTGATAACAAATTAATTAAGTTTATAAATGTATAAAACATAATTTTTAATATGTTTAATAATATGAATACATTTTTATTTAAAACTTATATGAATTAAACAATGCTCATAAAAAAAATATTTCAAAACAATTATTTTGGATCAATAATATTTCCTAAGTGAATTAAAAATTATTTTAGAAAATTATATTTCACATAAATACCATATAATTTTATTCATTTTATAATTTATGAGCTTTATTCAAATAATTTTAGGTCCATGTTCTTCAAAAGTTTTCAAACATATTCTGTTATTAAATTGAAATATATTCTAAAATATGAGGATATTAAATTCTACCCCCATTAAATAATTTCACCAAAAAAAATATTTCACTATAATAAAAAAATACAGATACTTCTTCCTTTTTACATCATAGTGTTCCCATGTTGCTTCCTAGAAATTTCTTTATTCATTTAGATAACCTTAAATAGGTGATTAGTCTTGTTTCGTAGCACTTTATCCCTACATTCCAAGATTTATATTGGTTACTCCTAAGAAGGATCATGATCTAATGGTATAAGCTATGAGTTTAGTACATATAAAGGATTAGATATTTTCTTTCACATAATAAATACATGGAACACATCCTAAATTTGGGAGAGGTTTAGAGGAAGATTCATGTAATAATACACTATCCCGATATAATAAATAATCTCATAGAGACTGATATATATAGGTCTTAGCTTTCCCTTCTCTCCAAACATGATAACATTATTCTAAGGTGATTTTTGAAGGAATATGTAATAATTTTTTAACTCTAGATCTCACCAATGATTATTTTTATTTTTTTTCAAATCGAATATGTCTTGATATATTACTGAATGGATCTAATATTCATTGAAATGTCCTCATCTATATTAGGTCTAAATAGATTTTATTCCCCAACATCATTTAAGTATGTTGGTGTTCAAAACATTTTTCCATATAGGGATTTAAAATTTCCATCTAAATTCTTGGGTGAAAGCTGTTTTTAAATAAAAATTTCACTATAGGAAGGTGTTGATCCCAAAATCCTTTGAAATTCAATGAGAAAATTCTCAACATATATTCTAGGGTTTGAATGATCCTCTCTGACTGACCATCTATCATGAACTAACCTGGGTCAAACCTGAAATGATCGCCTGAGATAGGTCGAACAAAGTCCTAAGAGGTGTTCCCATCTGGGATAGAAGCTTGTTCTAGTAATCAAGATGAAGAAATTGGGAATGATTTGGACCACAAAAAGACAAATAAACAAAACTAAACTATGTAATAAAAGATAAAGACTAGGAGTAGAAATAAATAAAATACTGCACATACCTCCATGTGACCTCATGGGTCACCTCCAACTGTAGGATCTGACTCACTCCATAAGAGAACCAAGTCATGAAGTGACAACATAAGCTAAAAAAATAAATCTTTAGGATCGAGTACTAAAACTTAGTTGGGATGCCCAAATAAATTATTAAATATTTGTTACGATTAAAAAGAAAACCAAGTCATGCCAGTTTGAAAATAAGACATAAAAAAAATAACATTTTTCATACTTTTTAAATTCAATTAATAAGTATCCATTTTCAATAAAACTATGTCCTTCCCACCACATTTTCAAAATTAGTTTTCATGAATACATAGACATTCCAAAATGAAAGGGAATTAATTTAGATTAAAACATTTTTTTTATAAAATGGGAAAGCAATCCTGAAGCAACTAAAATGGAAATAACATCACAAGCACTATGGGAAAACTGTAAGCATATAATATTTTTTAAATAAAATATTATAAAGAAAATATTTTCAGGAAAACACTTTTAAGGGAATCTTTTCTCAAAATAACTTACTTTGAAATCACTATGTTTATAATGAACACCTCGTACCAATGGCGAGCACTACATCATAATGAACCGTGTCATAATAGAGAACCGCATGAAATCTCTATAGGTAACTAGAAGAAGTGGGACTCTATGAACCTTGTACCTAGGTGATTAAAATCCTCCAACCAGAACCACAACATTCTCAAGCACAAGCCACTAGACGAGAATGCATACAGAGGCTTAGTGGTCTCTATATCATAAGCCAATACCAAGAAAATTACCTTACATGATCCACTATATGGGATCCCATCCCAAGGACTAGTGGTCTATGATCATATCACATTATTAGGTAGTGTGGTAGCGTTAATCCCTCTAGAATAATCCAGGCCACATCCCTTCTTAGTCAAATAGTGTACAAGTTATAGTTCACCCACCTAGATACACAGGTTACCCATGTGATCTATTTCAAATGGTGGTGAGTTTTTATCAATAAAACATATATGTACATATCATTTTATTTACCCAAAAACCCATCCAACCTATCACCACAAATCTCCCTCATTGAGCGTATCCCCCTTTCAAGTTACACAACATCGCACAAGCCTCTTCACTAGGAACAGATCACAAATAACACATTTCACATAAAAGTAATATTTTTCAAACAAGAGGTAATGCCTCAATAGGGTTTATCCACTTTTATAAATCATTATCAAGGTTCCAAACATGCCTTATTACTTTACAAGGAATACTTCCATTTTTGAAAACATAATCACCAAACACTTTTACATTCAAAAATAATTTATAATCTAAATTACGAAACTAAGGAACCACACATCTAATAACAATATTGAAACCATTGTTAAATGCAAAGAACCCATTTAATAATAAAAAATCTCTATTTAACCTCAAATTCACACCAAAACACATTCACTTTTCCAAACACACCAAAACCATGAAATTTCATTTTTTTAAAAATCATACATGAACCCATATTAATTCAAGTCAAATTTAAAAAATATTATTCACACACCAAGCCTCTTTCAAATTACCCACCACACACCCAAAAACTTCTTTTATAAACCACTTTAAATCATTTAAAATTATGATCATTCTAAAAAAATAATGGAAGCATATTTTAATGAATAATACACATTTCAAAAATTGAAGGTGATTCATGAAAAAAAGGAATGTCCATCAACAAGAATCACCATCAATTTTCATAGCATATACATACTATTTAATATGATTTTTTTTAAAACATTCCAAAAATTAATTAATTAAAATTAAAGGAATAAGCATAGGAAACCTACCTCAAAATCAAGGAACACTTTGACAAAGACGACTAAGAACCACTATTTACTCCTACAAGAACATACATTTATAAATAAATACATAAATAATATATATGTATATATATATAAATACCCCCTAGTTGTATCACAAATATTCCCTTCAACCTGAGGGAATATGTGGAAAGAAGGAACATATATATATACCTTATATATGCATGCACATGCAAGCACCCTCAACCCCGGTAACTCAAAACCATTTCTACAAGGTCTAATGCACTCTTAAAAAATACCAAAAAATCAATGAACACAAAAATTAAATTTAAAATTGAGAAAAAGCGATGGAACTGAAAACCCTTATCCAAAATTGATGTTTGGAAGATCGAAACTTTCTGAGATGCTTCACCTTCAGTGGTGGATGCTGAAACACAAACAAAGAAAATTCAAGAAAACCTTCTCACACCCTATTAAAAAAATAAACATAAAAAATTACCCCACATGGATCTTTAGGGTTTGTATGAACAATAAAGAGTGACAGGGAGAATAAAAACACCTAGCAATGGACAAAAAAATGGAGAGGAGATCCTACCTCGAACATTTGACCGATATTCCTGAAGAAATCAGGGAAAAACAATGGCTGAGAGGGAGCTTGATTGAGGTAGGGGATTATAGATATGGAGAAGAGGAGAAGGGGTCTCATTCAATGCATAAGGATAAAAATAAAGAAAAAATTAGATTGGAAAATAAATAAAGGAAAATTAAAAATAAAAATAAAATAAAAACCAAAATTTAAAATTCTGGCCATTTTGCACGGTTTGTGCATGGTTTACCAGATAGTGTGGTGGCCACTACATAGGCCAGGAACCCATCCACGATTACTCCTAGAAAGACACCCAGTTGTGGAAACCATGCTCAAACTGTGGCACTCCGCACTACCCACTTATAGAGTCCAAATTCCTGCTTATCACATGATTTAATAAATAGTGTTCAAACCATGTGCCGCAACTCAAACCCACATAGGCAACTGCATGAGCACTGCAAAGTTCCTCCTAACTATGTGGGAAAATCATGAAATAAAAAAAAATATTCCAAAATTTAAAATTCAACCCACCATCTACTGGAACAGAAAAGAGATACTGAAAAATAAATGATCAATTAAAGTAATTGAAATTCCAAGATCGGGGTGTGACAATTATCTCCACCATTAACACTTTCTTCCCCTATAAAGTCATTCAACCATAAATGGAACAAAACCAAGACACAAACTAACCAAGGGGAATTGAAAAAATGAAAAATAGTGCGACCTTTAAACTCTACAAGTCACCCTCGACTGGATCTAGAGAAACCCACAACAAGGAGAACCACATAGAGAAGACAAAGGTCTCCCCACCCTTAGGATCCAACTAGCACCAACCAACTATAGAAGAAACCACAATAAGATCTATGGTGGGTCTCCCCACCATTTAAGAACTGACCAACATAGACTAACCAGAATATAATGACATGGGAAACCCAATATGGACTAACCTGAGAACTCCCCAAACAGGCCAAACCCTAACATAAGGGGGTCTTGATGGAAGAAACTCTAAACCAAGCAGCAAACCAAACCACTATTCATTATTTCCCAAAACACATGCATCTCAAAGAGAGCACAAGCCAAAGATAAAACAGGTCCACAAAGGATAACAAAAAAGGAAAAATGATCAAATACTCACATTAAAAAAGGCACAACCCCTAAAATTTTAGGAAAACATTACCCCCAACACTTCTTACAACCAAATAGAAACTCATAAGAATAAAGGAAACTACTACAAGGAAAGATAAAATGACAACATAAAACATATACACTCTGATGTTGGATAAAATACTAAACTGAAGTTCCCCAAACCCCCAACAATTCCTGACAATGTGAAGATATTTACTCCAAGACATATGGCTGGAGGATTGATGTCTTGAAGTATCTGTTTCCCCACATTAATGAGATAACATCCTTGGACTGAGACTTCCACTTTTGAAAAAGTCACTTGAAAACTTTTCTATGGCCACACCATTAAGAAATTCCTCAAAGGATTATGTCAAGATGTTTTAGAGTGATCAAACTAACGACACTGGAAGAAAATAAGCAAGTCGCCTAATTAATGTAATGTCGGAATTGATAAGGTGACTTGTTCAAAATATGTTCCTCCAGTTCACATGCCTCACTAGATGGAGAACCTCCATGAACACCAAGAGAAACTGGTCCTTGAACCCTATATAGAGATGCAACTCAAAAATATAGCTTCTAACTATTAAATCAAAACTATCTCTAAAGGAAAAAAACCATATCATTGAAATGGTAAAAATTCCCCTTCACTATTAATTGACCTTGTAAAAAATCCATAGGTTCTAACACATTTCTATCCTCCACTTCCTCAAGAATAAACCACTAGATAAAATTGGTCTTGAAGATTTCTGAAGACATCTCAACACACAACAAGAATAAAACAACCACATTCTACTAGTCCATTTCATGTCCTTTATACATACATAATAAAACTCGAACTCTCATGACAACTAGATTTCTTATAAACCCAAAGTCACCCTCAACTTCCTCAAGACAATCCATATTCGATTATAGATCTTGATATTTATCAAAAATGGGAAACTATTGAGAAGGAATCATCTCCACCAATCCACCAAGTGTCTGGGCGGGGATGATGACTAGATGATAATCTTCGTAAACCTTCTGGGTATTTTTGGACAACATACTATCAACTACATAAGGCACAAAACGAGATCAAAATTGAACCATAACTCAAAAAATAATATTTTAAACCAAATTCTATGATAATAAGCCAAAAAATCACAAAAAAAAATCAAATAAAAAAAATATCAACTAAAAAATACCAAAACAACCCCACATAACAATATGAGAACCCTATTTTTAAAATCTCCATTTTTCATTTTCACCCATTTTAAAATTTAATTTCCCCCTTTCGAAATCAAAATAATTTTTCATTTACCAAACCATTTCAGCACCTCCACTTTAAAATCCAAAAAAAACCTCAATTTTCCCTTTAAAACCACAAATCTTGTTAAAAAATAATACCCTTTTTAGTAGAAACCATTTTCCATTTTAAAAACAACTTTGGAAAACCAAGTCAAATCATCGATCTCAAAAATTCACCCATGGTATCCTATGAACTGTCATATATGTGTTCATCCTACTTCAGCTTATATCATCCATGAATACATTCCAACATGAAATTTACACACACACACATGTGAATGTCCATATGGAATAACTTGGGTTATACATATGATTTTATCTTTAAAACCAATCATTTACCAAATTCCAAAGTCACTTTTCCTCCATATTTTCTATAAGGCCCCAGCCTTAAACCGTACTTAATCTTGAGTTATTACAAGATTACACATTGAGGATCTTTTCAGGTTTAGAGTTTTAGAGAATTAGATCATGAAACATGCATTAAATTCCACATTGAAACAAAGTGGTTACATAAAAGACAGTATTCATTCTTCCCATCAATAGAAACATATTTAAAATAAAAAACGAATTATTTCTTGACACATCCTTGACACTATCATCACATCATGTACCTTTCCCTTGACCTGTGAAAAACATTTCAAAAACTTGGGATGAGAATAAAAAGCTCAGTAAGAGTTAAAAAAATATGGAAAGGAAACATGAGTTCGTATATATATTAGAATGAAATCATACATTACCCATAAAACATAGGCATATCAAATCCTGAATAAATCATAGAAATCATAAGACATAAAAGGTATCTTGAGGCATTCATAACATTCTTACGTAGGGAGTAACCTTCTTGGTTACGTTTGGAATACCCACCACAGTATATTCCCTAAATCTCTTCGGAGAAACCTTAACGTTTCACTCCTTCGCGTTACCCAATGCATTGGAGAGATATATCGGGCTCACCCGCCCTTAGTTTATCACGGAACCACCCGTTTTCATAACAATTCCCAAGAACCATAACATAAACGTATCACATAAAACATGCATAAAGTAAAGATAACATTTCCACATTTCAATCACAATATAACATTTTAGGATATTTAAATAATGAATCCATTCAAAAAGAAACCATTTCAAAATCCATTTAAAACATTTAATAAAGAGATTTTTGAATCAAAGTGTCCCATACCACCTTGAATCTTTTAAAATTTTAAACCATTAATATCCATATAAATAAATCCTTAAAACCACTTTGAAAACATGGATATTAATGAGAACAAATAATTAAAACATTTAAAGTGATATTTTGGTTAAAGGGGTTCTACCAAAATTAGAGACACTTGAATACAATAATTTAGGAATAACATTTAGTCAGAACTTTATAATATCATGAGAATAAATGGATTCATGATATAATATTCCAAAGGACAGTATATACACTATATAAGAGTGAATTGGTACATAACAACAATGAAGTCTCAGTAGAAATGTCAAATGTGATGAATTCCCTTATAAAGAAGGTATCCTTAAATTAAGGATAATTCAATCTCAAAATTATGTGTGACAAATATTAATACACCCAATATAAGTGGATATTAAGTGTAAAACAATAAAAGGCCATTCAAACATATTCAAAATATGACATATTCAATAACTACATGTTGAACCCAAAGAAATCGAAATTGGGTTAAAAAGTTCCCTTGGTAAAATTCGACAGCCTAACAGAATCACTTAAAAATTCAGAAAATGAGTTGATGAGAGATAAAAAGGGCATCTCATCACTTGGGCATAAAATTTACATCAATAAGGATATAAAATAACATATCCCAACATAATAGTATGTGAATTAAAAGACATAACAAAAGAAGTCTTTTAAAAAGAGGAGGGTGAAAGGTCCCCTTACCGAGTTGGGTAACTTTCAAAACGTACACCCCATGGAAGAAGGGTCATACAATGAAGATGTGAATACCCATAAATTAAATTATACTACACAAAGTGTATAATAATGGGCATTACATACACCAATCAAAGTAAATTGTGGCAAATGTAGCATAAATCTCACGGGAATAAAAGTGAGATGAAAAATCCCTTACGAAAACTCGGCAGCCTAATGACGCAACTTAAAAATTCCAAAATGGATTGATGAGAGGAAATAGGGTATATCATCATATTAAAATAAAATGTACAGTGAGAGGAATATAAAAGAACATCCCCCATCATAACAAAGAGGAGCTTAAAAGAAGTGACATAAAGGAGAGTACTTAAAAAGAAGGAGAGAGGTTATATCTCTTACGAAAATTCGGCAGCCTAACGACGCCACTCAAAACATTCAAAATGGATTGATGAGAGAGAATAGGGTCTCTCATAATTGTAACATAAAAATTACAGTAATAGTAATATAAAATAACATCCCAATAACAAGAAATATGTGCTTCAAAAGGAATGACATAAAAGATTGTACTTAAAAAGAAAGAGAGGAGTAGGATCCCTTACCTCGGGTCTGACTTGACTCGATCGTTCTTTAATATCCTGAATAATAAACTTCAGTTAATTTATACTTCCTTAAGAACCTTTTTTAAGTTCATTATTCCTTTTATATCACTTATTACCATGTCATAAACATTATGTAATCATTTAAGTTAACAATATTTGTTTTGCCGATATTTGGTTCTTAAGTCGATAATGGACTTCTTACAATTACATGTTGTTCGTGTGGCCAAATGTTCATTATATCCAGAATTTTATTCATGATGTAGATATCATATATATCATATATATCCAGTATATTAATTCATTTATAATATTACATAACATTTAGAGTTATCAAATGAAATGCACCGTTCATGGAGACGGTAAGCCGTACGTACGCATGAACGCTACTTCCATTTCTATTTCATATTTAATGGAATTAAAACATAATGATACATAATAGTATTTCAATTCTAGTATGGTATCATATATAATATCATTAAATATATCCTTTATACGTACCACATATGGTATTAACGAATCAAATCACTTTGAGGGGGCGGTAGTCCGCACTTCCTTAAATGAAGATATCACGTTTACCCATAATGGAAACCATAAAGGTATGACATAAATGAAAAATACAGAATCTTAAGTAAAACATAAACATATTAGATATCATATATGAATATAGTGTCATCTTAATGGCCACCTTTTAAGGTGTTATAAGAATGTTGAACAATCATCGTTTCGGGAGGCAGAAATTCGCCATCCACGGAAATAGTATGTTCTTTAGCCATTAGATGTAGGTGTGTGTTAGTGTAGCTCGAATACTTCTTATAACAACATCCTAGTATATTTAATATACTGTATTTGTTACAAAAGAAAAGAATAAAAAGAGTTTAGGTGGTTGTAGAAGTAAAATAAAACAAAAGGACTCAAGTGAAGACATTACCTTAAAATCAGGTAACTTCCTTTGATTTGAGCTCAAAGGCTTCCTTGGAAAGGATTCTGCCCAAAGTGAGGCTTCAAGGAGTTATAGAGGGATGTGGAGAGACAAAATGGGTAGGGGTTGGCCGATCCAAAGGCTTTGGAAGTGTGGGTAAAGAGGTAGATGTGGGGGCCTTTTATTAGAGGAGAGGAGGGACACTCTTGGAAAGGTATAACATGTAACATTATTTCCAACTGAGTTTCGGATTTTAATGGTCCCACATTAATGTGTTTCGAGGATAAGGTGATAATGGTTAGAAATAAACCCATCCAATAGGTTTTGGACATGTGTAGGTCTTATATTTTACATTATGTTTCCATTTTATTTAAATCGTTAAATAATGAGGTCACCGCTACATCATCATGATGTCATAAATAATTTAATTTATTTAATGTCTAAAAATTATAAAAAAATACTATGATTTAGGAAATATTTTTATCTTTCCAATTAATATTTATAGTCCAAAATATAATTTATTTAGACAAAATTAAAAATATTTTACATAGGTGATACATTCTTTGTCACATTTAACATTTTTTTAAAATAAATAGATAAAAAGTCACTTTCTCACAAAAGTGATTCCATGGGGCCCCAAAGTTTGGCACAAGGCATCCCATGGTCGTCCATGAGACAAAAAGTAGCCTTAGGACACATTTTGTGGTCATTTTTTATTATTATGATATTATCTTATTATCTTTAACTACCTGATTACTCATTAATCAAAATAATTAAAGATAATTACCGTCGTTACTATTCATAATGTCCAAAAACAAAAGAGTCTTAATTACATAATTTGGACCTTCTGATTCCAAATATTTAATTAATTTTACCAAATTACAAACACATAAATTGCAATAATTAATTTAAAAAAAACTTCCCGTTGTCAAAACAAATAGCAGGTTTTTTAGAAACAATATTTATGAAAAGTTTGGCACTTGTTTATGCCTAATTACAAAGTGAAATTAATCCTAATTACCATAATTTAATTACATGGTAAAAATAAATTCTAATTACACTTTAAAACAAATTAAAAAGATAATATAACCATATAATTAAATTATATGAAAAATCAGTTTTGATGTAAAATGCAGTATTTTTCACTATTCATTGAGAAATGAACATTGTCAGAAAAATACCAAAAATTAACCAAAGGTAAATTTCAATGTCCCAATCATAAATAATATGTTTATTTTGAAAAATATAGCTTATAAAATTTTCAAAAAGTGGATTTAAAAGGGGTTCGCCATCAAAAGGCGGTTAATCGACCTTTTAAAGAATATTAGAATGTTTTCGCTTAAAAACTGGATTCATTTTCATTTTTAATCCTCTAAAATTTATTGTAAAGAGTAAAAATATTTGACAAACATATATAATTATTTTGCAGTTATTTCTGTTCATTCCCGCCATTACAACGGCTAGGCATTAACTACCATTTAAAATAATATTATTTTATTATTAGAGTTCAACGTAAGATTACCAAGAAACTCGTTGTTGCGTGTTGGGTACGACATCAAGCATAGCATCCCCTTTAAAGTAATATTAATATTTTATTCACAAATATGGATAAATATAAAGATGTCATATTCTTTATTTACCTGGGGTGTTACATCCTTCCCCCCTTTTGGGAATTGCGTCCTCGCAATTTTAAAATTGGGCTTGGAAACATCCTTGAAAGTCCCACATCGGAACAAGAGTCAGTAAAACAATCACTTTAAAATAAAGAAAGATAAGTAAAAAGGTCACCCGAGTTAACCCATACTAGGATTCCAAGTATGAAAATATGGACATGGAGGAAAAAACAAAGGGTCATGTTCTGATGGAGAGTGATAGAAAACATGTTTAGGAGAAAGTTAACCACTAGAAAATCACAAACTTGTGATGGGTTAAACGGTATTCGATTCCCAGTAGGAAAAGTTAATAGACAATATTTTTGTTTTAAGTTACTTTTTATTGAGGAATTTATTCACAAGGAAACATAATCACTTATCATGTTTACTTTAAACTTTTATTAGATTCCTTACACAAACTCATATTTTCTCCACAAGATGAGTATTTAGGAAGACTTGTTCACATTAAGAGTACTATAATCAACTTCTAGAGAATCACCTAATCCACAAAAAGAGAACAATATACTTCCCATGTCTTTAGAATTTAACCCAAACCAAAACCAAAAAAGGTTAGTCCAAGATCAGATAATCCAGAAAAGGATAACCCTTTATAAAAAGAAAATCTATTCTTAATCTCCAAAATTTTGTCTAACAAAACCCAAAGTTCAACGAGGACCATCCGATAAACAATTTGTCCATAAAATTATTCAAGGTAAACCAAACTAAGATTGAAACCCAAATATTTGAAGGATTTAGTCACATAGTCTTCCAAGTTAAATCGTAACATTTATCTCCATACAACATCAGTTTCTCTTAATGTCTCGTATTGAAAAATAATTAACCTAATCACATATCCTCCATGATAAGTTAATAAATTTCCATAGATAACCAAAAATCAACTTACTATTAATTCATAAAATCATCTAACTAAAAAGAATCAGTCAAACTAACAAGGGACTTCAAGTAGACCATTGGTAGGTGATAAATACCAGTCGCACTTTGGTTGTGGGTTCGATTCCCGCAGCTTTGTCCAATGCGACGGGTTGTCACACGGTCTGCGTGTTATCCTTTTTCCAAAACTATATAATTCATAAAACATTCCCCAAAACGAGATAAAATATTCAAAAATGATCATAACATATTTTAACCTCAAGTTTATCTCATGCCTTTCATTTTCCATCATAACATATAATAACCCATAATTACCTCAAAAGTAAGGATCATATAAAATCTAATGGTTACCTTTATAATTATTACCTAAACTTCCACATCGATTTTTCATCTCATACATGATGCATTACAGATCATACCAAGGTTCAAGTGGTTGATCATGACTCCTTGCTAGTTGGTTTAGAATAACCACGAGTTTCCTCATTGAATCCCCCATTTCATCCAGTCTCTTAATCATAGAACCACCACAGTTTCCTTCAAACCTATTGTCACTTTGGTGCCTGATAGATCAATCCATTTACTAAAACCAAAAAGGTCAGTGTGAGTATATCAACAAAACCATAAAATACTAATGAGGAAGATAAACACCAAGATATACTTACTCATTCACTTTATCTAAAACTAGGACTCTTTCTGAAATCCTATCCATTATGGTACTGTCACTTATGATTAGAGAATACCCTAACCTCTAAAGTTATCTAAACCGACCTTTGATAACAACTATAAGGCCCCATCCTTAAACCTTACTTAATATCGAGTTATTACAAGATTACACATTGAGGATCTTTTCAGGTTTAGAGTTTTAGAGAATTAGATCATGAAACTTGCATTACATTCCACATTTAAACAAAGTGGTTACATAAAAGAAAATATTCATTCTTCCCATCAACGAAAAAATATATAAAATAAAACATAGATTCTTTCTTGACACATCTTTGACACTATCATCACATCATGTACCTTTCCCTTGACCTGTGAAAAACATTTCAAAAACCTGGTATGAGCATAAAAAGTTCAGTAAGAGTTATAAAAATATGGAAAGGAAACATGAGTTCATATATACATTAGAATGAAATCATACTTTACCCATAAAACATAGTCATATCAAATCATGAATAAACCATATAAATCATAAGACATAAAAGGTATCTTGAGGAATTCATAACATTATTACGTAGGGAGTAAACCTCTTGGTTACGTTTGGAATACCCACCACAGTATATTCCCTAAATCTCTTCAGAGAAACCTTAACGTTTCACTCCTTCGCGTTACCCAATGCATTGGAGAGCTATATCGGGCTCACCCACCCGTAGTTTATCACGGAACCACCCGTTTTCATAACAATTCCCAAGAACCATAACATAAACATATCACATAAAACATGCATAAAGTAAAGATAACATTTCCACATTTCAATCACAATATAACATTTTAGGATATTGAAATAATGAATCCATTAAAAAAGAAACCATTTCCGAAACCATTTAAAACATTTAATAATAAGATTTTTGAATCAAAGTGTCCCATACCACCTTGAAGCTTTTAAAATTATAAACCATTAATATCCATATAAATAAATACTTAAAACCACTTTTAAAACATGGATATTAATGAGAACAAATAATTAAAACATTTAAAGCGATATTTTGGTTAAAGGGGTTCTACCAAAATTAGAGACACTTGAATACAATAATTGAGGAATAACATTTAGTTAGAACTTTATAATATCATGAGAATAAATGGATTCATGATATAATATTCCAAAGGATAGTATATACACCATATAAGAGTGAATTGGTGCATAAAAACAATGAAGTCTCAGTAGAAATGTCAAATGTGATGAATTCCCTTATAAAGAAGGTATCCTTAAATTAAGGATAATTCAATCTCAAAATTATGCGTGACAAATATAAATACACCCAATATAAGGGTATATTAAGTTTAAAACAATAAAAGTTCATTCACACATATTCAAAATATGAAATATTCAATAACTACATGTTGAACCCAAAGAAATCGAAATAGGGTTAAAAATTTCCCTTGGTAAAATTCGACAGCCTAACGGCATCACTTCAAAATTCAGAAAATGAGTTGATGAGAGATAAAAAGGGAATCTCATCACTTGGACATAAAATTTACATCAATAAGGATATAAAAGAACATATCACAACATAATAGTATGTGAATTAAAATACATAACAAAAGAATTGTTTTGAAAAGAGGAGGGTGAAAGGTCCCCTTACCGAGTTTGGTAACTTTCAAAACGTACACCCCATGGAAGAAGGGTCATACAATGAAGATGTGAATACCCATAAATGAAATTATACTACACAAAGTGTATAATAATGGGTAGTACATACACCACTCAAAGGAAATTGTGGCAAATGTATCATAAATCTCATGGGAATAAAAGTGAGATGAAAAATCCCTTACGAAAACTCGGCAGCCTAACGACGCCACTTAAAACGTCCAAAATGGATTGATGAGAGGAAATAGGGTATCTCATCATATTAACATAAAATTTATAGTGAGAGGAATATAAAATAAAATCCCCCATCATAACAAATAGGAGCTTAAAAGAAGTGACATAAAGAGAGTACTTAAAAAGAAAGAGAGAGGTTATATCTCTTAAGAAAATTCGGCAGCCTAACGGCGCCACTCAAAACATCCAAAATGGATTGATGAGAGAGAATAGGGTCTCTCATCATTTGAACATAAAAATTACAGTAATAGTAATATAAAAGAACATCCCAATAACAAGAAAAATGAGCTTTAAAAGGAAGGACATAATAGATTGTACTTAAAAAGAAAGAGAGGAGTAGGATCCCATACCTCGGGTCCGACTTGACTCAATCGTTCTTTAATCTCTTGAATAATAAACTTGAGTTAATTTATACTTCCTTAAGATCCTTTTTCAAGTTCATTATTCCTTTTATATCACTTATTACCATGTCATAAACATTATGTAATCATTTAAGTTAATAATATTTGTTTTATCGATATTTGGTTCTTAAGTCGATAGTGGACTTCTTACAATTACATGTTGTTCATGTGGCCAAATGTTCATTATATCCAAAATTGTATTCATTATGTATATATCATATATATCATATATATCCAGTATATTCATGCATTTATAATATTACATAACATTTAGAGTTAAGAAATGAAATGCACCGTTCATGGAGACGGTAAGCCGTACGTACGCATGAACGCTACTTCCATTTCTATTTCATATTTAATGGAATTAAAACATAATGATACATAATAGTATTTTAATTCCAGTATGTTATCATATATAATATCATTAAATATATCCTTTATACGTACCACATATGGTATTAACGAATCAAATCACTTTGAGGGGGCGGTAGTCCGCACTTCCCTAAATGAAGATATCGCGTTTACCCATAATGGAAACCATAAAGGTATGACATAAATGAAAAATACAGAAGCTTAAGTAAAACATAAAAATATCAGATATCATATATAAATATATTGTCATCTTAATGGCCACCTTTTAATTTGTTAGAATAATGTTGAACAATCATCGTTTCGGGAGGCAGAAATTCGCCATCCACGGAAACAATATGTTCTTTAGCCATTAGATGTAGGTGTGTGTAAGTGTAGCTCGAATCCTTCTTATAACCACATCCTAGTATATTTAATATACTTTAGTTTTTATAAAAGAAAATAATAAAAAGAGTTTAGGGGGTTGGAGAAGTAAAATAAAACAAAAGGACTCAAGTGAAGACATTACCTTAAAATCGGGTAACTTCCTTTGATTTGAGCTCAAAGGCTTCCTTGGAAAGGATTCTTCCCCAAGTAAGGGTTCAAGGAGTTAGAGAGGGATGTGGAGAGACAAAATGGGCAGGGTTTGGCCGAGCCAAAGGCTTTGGAAGTGTGGGTAAGGAGGTAGAGGTGGGGGCCTTTTATAAGAGGAGAGGAGGGGCACTCTGGGAAAGGTATCAAATGTAACATTATTTCCAAATGCGTTTCGGATTTTAATGGTCCCACATTGATGTGTTTATAGGATAAGGTGATAAGGGTTCGAAATTCACCCATACAATAGGTTTTGGACATGTGTAGGTCTTAGATTTTACATTATCTTTCCATTTTATTTAAATCGTTAAATAATGAGGTCATCGCTGCATCATCATGATGTCATGAATAATTTAATTTATTTAATGTCTAACAATTATAAAAAAATACTATGATGTAGGAAATCGTTTTAGATTTCCAATGAATATTTATAGTCTAAAAGTTCATTTATTTAGACAAAATTAAAAATATTTTACATAGGTGATACATTCTTTGTCACATTTAACATTTTTAAAAAATAAATAGATAAAAAGTCACTTTCTCACAAAAGTGATTCCATGGGGCCCCCAAGTTTGGCACAAGGCATCCCATGGTCGGACATGAGACAACCAGTAGCCTTAGGACACATTTTGTTGTCATTTTTTATTATTATGATATTATCTTATTATCTTTAACTACCCGATTACTCATTAATCAAAATAATTAAAGATAAGTACCGTCGTTACTATTCATAATGTCCAAAAACAAAAGAGTCTTAATTAAATAATTTGGACCTTCTGATTCCAAATATTTAATTAATTTTACCAAATTCCAAACACATAAATTGAAATAATTAATTTAAAAAAACTTCATGTTGTCAAAACAAATAGCGGGTTTTTTAGAAACAATATTTATGAAAAGTTTGGCACTTGTTTATGCCTAATTCCAAAGTGAAATTAATCCCAATGACCATAATTGAATTACACGGTAAAAATATATTCTAATTACACTTTAAAACATATTAAAAAGATAATATAACCATATAATTAAATTATTTGAAAAATCAGTTTTGATGTAAAATGCAGTATTTTTCACTATTCATTGAAAAATGAACATTGTCAGAAAAATACCAAAAATTAACCCAAGGTAAATTTAAATGTCCCAATCATAAATAATATGTTTATTTTGAAAAATAGAGCTTATAAAATTTTCAAACAGTGGATTTAAAAGGGGTTTTCCATCAAAAGGCCGTTAATCGACCTTTTAAAGAATATTAGAATGTTTTCGCTTAAAAACTGGATTCATTTTCATTTTTAATCCTCTAAAATTTATTGTAAAGAGTAAAAATATTTGAAAAACATATATAATTATTTTGTAGTTAGTTCTGTTCATTTCTACCATTACAACAGCTAGGCGTTAACTACCATTTAAAATAATATTATTTTATTATTAGAGCGCAACGTAAGATTCTTCAGAGACTCGTTGTTGCGTGTTGGGTACGCCATCGAGCATAGCATCCCCTTTAAAGTAATATTAATATTTTATTCACAAATATGGATAAATATAAAGATGTCATATTCTTTATTTACCTGGGGTGTTACATTTTCCCAAACTTTTAAAAATTCTAAATCAATTTAACTTTTAAAACCCATTTTTTTTCACTCTGAAAACCCTTTTTAAAAATCATTTTACTTTAAAAATTTCACTCACAACAACCCAAATAAGGCATAAACATCACCAAAACCAAAATAAACAAAAAAGGGAACTAATGATCATTCATAACCTAACCACATAGTTTAGAAGAACATGCATTGAGCATGAACCAACCAATGGAATCATATTAAACCATGCATGTGTGATCTACATGATTTTCTATGCCATGTAAGATCACTTTGTAGAACCACCTCAATTCCACCATCATCCCCCAACATACACATACTCATCAAACTGAAGAAACACCAATGTTATAACCCAATACAAAAAAGAGAGATTTGAAAATCAACCACCCATGGAGACTCGGGTCTTGTCATGAGTGGTGGTGATCAAACATCATCCCATGAACTACCTACTGAGCCCCAAAAATCCTATCTTTGATCTACCTAACATCAGAATTAACAAGGGCCTCCTCAGATACCATTTTTTCATGAACTAACCTAGGCCAACCTCAAAATGGTTTCCCAATCCAACTTCCGATAAGCCCCAAGAGGCATTCCCAGTACTCCCAGGTAGGAAACTAGTATCGGGCATCAAGATAAAGTAATTAGGAATAATTTGGCCAAAAAATAAAATAAAAAAATTGAAATAAAAATACAAACACTATCAAAAGAAATAAAAAAACTACTACAGGTACCTCTATGTGAGCTCATGGGTCACCTCCAACTATAAGATCACACTCTCTCCATTAGAGAACCGAATAGGGAACCAACACCAGAATCTAAAAACAAAAATACAGCTATAGTATTGAGTATTAAAACTCACTAGGTTTGACCAAATAAACTATTTTGTATGACTTACATTTAAAAAGAAAACCAAGTCAATCTATTTTGAAAATAATACATAATAAAAAAATGTTTTTAATGATTTTTAAATTCTAGAAATAAGTTTCCATTTTCAAGAAAACTTTTTCCTTTCCACAAAATTTTCAAAACTAGTTTCAAAGCATGTATAAAAATTACAAAATGAAAGGAAATAAATTTAGATTAAAAAATGGTTTTCATAAAGAGGTAAATCAATAATAAACAAACTAAAATGGAAATCACATCACAAGAACCATGGGAAAACACTAAGAAGTTATGAATGTTTTTTAAATAAAACATTCGAAGGAATTTTTTTACAGGAAAACACTTTTAAGGGAAGCCTTTCTCCAAAGAAACTTGCATTGAAATCACCATGTACACACGGTCCACTGCATACCAACGGTGGGAACCAACAACATTCCCATGCATGATCCACTAGAGGGGATCCCATCCTAACGTTTAACGGTCTCTGATCATATCAAATGTTTAAATAGTTTTGTAGAATCAATCATGCTAGAAGAATCCATGTATCATCCCTTACAAATAAACCAGAATAATAGTTTTAGTTCACCCACCAAGATACTCGAGTTTACCATGTACTCTATTTCAAATGTTTGTGAGTTTTTATCAAAAAACAAATATACACATATCATTTTATTTACCAAAAAACTCATCCAACCTCTCACCACCAATCCCCCCCTTGACACATCCTACTTCTCGAGTCACAAAAAAAATAGACAAGCCTCTTCACTAGGAATATATAAAAAACCACACATTTAACATACACATCATATTTATAAAACTAGGGGGCATGAATCAAGAGGGGTTTTCCACTTCCATAATGCATTCTTAAGGTTCCAAACAGGCCTTATTACTTTATAAGGAATACTTATATTATAGAAAACAAAATCACCCAAAAATATTAAGTTCCAAAATCATTTATAAGAACAATTAAACAACCAAGGAACCACACATTGAAAAAAAATATTCAAACCATTTTTAAATAGAATTAAACCATTCAAGAAAGAAAAATCACTATTTAATCTCTAATTCACACTAAAACCCATTAAATTTTACAAACTTACCAAAACCATGAAATTTATCTTTTTTTAAAATCACACATGAACCCACCTTCATTAAACTAAACTTTCACAAATATTATACACACACCAAGAATAATTGGAATTACCCACCAAACACCCAATTTTTTTTTGAAAACCAATTTAAATCATTTAAAATTTTGATTATTGTAAAACATGCTTGGAATCATATTTTAATAAAGAATACACATGTGAAAACATGAAGGTGATTCATGAAAAATAAAGTAAAGTCCAAAACCAAGAATCATCATCGCTTTTCATAGCATATATATTCTATTTAATATGATTTTTTTTAAAAAACTCAAGGAATTAAGGAATTCAAATTAAAGGCCTAGGAATAGGGAACCTATGTCAAACTCAAGGTGTGATTTGAAGAAGAAGACCTGGAACCATTATTTACTCCTAAAATCCCATGAATTATATATATATATATATAATCACACACCCATAACTTCATTTCAAATATCCCCTCACCATGAGGGAATATGTGAAAATAGGGAATATATATATATATATATATATGACTTACCCATGCATGCGCATGTAAGTGACCTTGACTCTGGTCACTCGAAACCCCTTCAATGAGGTCCTACACACTCTAAAAAATTACCAAAAACTCAAAAACTATAAAAACACTAATTTAAAATCGATTCAAAGTGAAAGAACCAAAAAACCCTACCTAAAATTGATGGTGTGAATACCAAAATAGTCTGAGATGATTATCCTTCAGCAGAGAATGATGAAACACAAACAAGGATAACCCATGGAAGAATCCTAACACCATATTAATAATAGATACCTTAAACCCCCCACCCACACCAAAAACCATAGGGTTCGGTTGAACTTGGAGGAGTGCGGAGTAGAATCAAAACACCCATAAATGGAATAAGGAAGGGAGAGGAGATCCTACCTCAAAGATTTGACCGAGATTCCTAATGAAATCAAGGATAAATAGCAGTAGATAGGGAGCTCTATGGAGGGAGGGGAACATAACTATAAAGGATAACCGTAGGGTAATTTCATTCCACACAAATATAAAAAAAATAAAAACAAGGAGGGTAATACAAATAATAGAAAAAGACAAAGAAAAAGAAAATAAAAACTAAAATTTAAAAGTTTGGATGATCTGCATGATTTATGCATGGTTTACAAAACCATGATCCAAGAGTGTTTTGGCCACTACCAAGTCTAGGAACCCGTGAATGGTTACTTCTAAGTAGATAAATAGTTGAGAGAACCATTTTCAAACCATTGCACTCCGCAATGACCACTTACATAGTCAATAAACATGCTTTCTGCATGGTTTAATAAACCATGCGCAAGCTGTGTGCCACAACTCAAACCCACCTAGGAACCTGCATGAGAACCACATGGTTTATACTAACCATATAGGATAATAATGAAATAGAAAAAAATCTTCCAAAAATTTAAAATCTGACCCTCCATCAGCCAGAATTAAAAATCAAGGAAAAAAATAAATGAATAATTAAAACATTTAAAATTCACAAGTTAGGGTGTGACACAATCTATCCCAAGATGATTTATAGTGAAAAATCTCAAATCCTTATTCAAATATTACTAAATAATTCTACCAAACATGATATTAAACCTATGATATTGATCATATATGATTGAGAGTGGTACTCCATGAAACCTTACCACTTCATTGATGTATAAACTGGAGAGATGATAAATAGAGAAACTTTCTATGGTAAAAATTAATTTTGTTGATTTTTTAAGGTGATTTAATATAACCCAAATAGCATTGTTCCCTTTACATCTCTTGGGGAGTTTAATAATTAAATAAATGGTAATGTTTTATCATTTTCACTCAGGTATGGAGAATGGTTATAACATTCTCTTAGACTTTTGTCTATCATCCTTGAATTTCTAGTATACCAAGAAGTAAGATACATACTCCACAGAATTTTTATTCATTTAATCCCACCAAAAATATTATTTATGATATTTATACATAATTATACTTCAAGAATTAATATAAAATGATGAAATATGAGCATAATCTAACATTTATTTCTTTAATTTTGGTATTGGAGAGAAACATAATATGTTCCTGAACCTTATAATTCTATAACTATCATGAATGATCTCAAAAACATTACTTACCGTTATTTACATCTCTAAATATTCCTTTTACACATATTTAATCATCACATGATGATATGGTCGAACATTCATATGATAAAGATTAGATCTTCCTCATTTTCCTTATGATTTCAAGGTCTATCATATACAGATCCATAATTATTGGATCCCTTTCAATCCTCATAACAGTCAAGCTAGTATGGTCCTTACAACTTAAAGATGTTTTCATTATTTTTAGCTTTATAGGTTGATAATGTTTTGATCATTCATAATATTAATTTTTTTTTGACCATATTATTTAACACATATTCAACTATTACTATGTGAATATATAATTTATGATTTTATGATCAGTATATATGTCAAAACATTTTCCATAAATATAATTCATCCATATCTTCAAATAAGAAATTTTCTCTACCAGTTTCAAAAAATTATTCAGGGAAAGTTTTTAATTAACCTTCAATTCGATTGATATATAAGATTTTACCATGTCATTTTACACAAGAACACTTTTTGGTCCCCTCCTTGATGCATCCCTATAGATCAAAACCCTTCTCCACTATACAGTAGTGTGAGAAAAGGTTCACTAACTAACCTTTTATTTAGTTCCTTGAAATTTTCTTCACATTTATCTATCCATGGTAATTTGTCTCCATTATATATCAACTTAGTTTTTGGATTTTATAGCCATGATAAATTTCTCACAAACTATTGATAGTATCTAGAAAACCCAATAAAACTACGGATATCAGTCACCATGGTTGGTATGAGACATTTTTGAATAACTTAAATTTTCCTGGATCCGATGATATCCCTTTATTTGTGATTACATGACCTAATAAAGATACTTTTTATATCGAAAAGTCACATATAATAAATTTCATATAAAAATTATACTTCCTCAAGGTCTTGAAAATAATTATCAAATAATCTTCACGATCTTCCATTATCTTAGAATAAAAAAATATAGTATACAAAGTTGAAAAAAATGATCAAGGTATTCTCTAAAGGATCTATTCATTAGATCCATGAAAATAATATGAAAATTGGTAATTCAAAATAGAATAACTATAAATTCATAGTATCCATACCTCATACATAAAGCTTTCAAGATATGTACTTATTTTTTATCCTCAAATAATGATAACTAGATCAAAAGTCAATATTTGAAAAATATTGATATTCTCATTGTTGATCAAAAGAATCATTAATAAAGTGTATATGATAGTTATTATTTATAGAAATATTGTTAAGTTCCCAATAACAATTGAAAATATTAATTGAAACATCTTTGTTATTAATAATAAAAAAATAGATTTACCCCATGGTGATGCACTTGGACAAATGAAATTCTATATCAAGATTCTCTTGGAGTCTGTTCTTATATTCCAATAACTCAATCATGGCCATTTTATAAAGTGTATTTGAAATAGGTGTAAAATTGGGTATGAGATATTTTGAAAACTAAACTTCAAAATTTAGGGAAATACTTGGAAACTATTCAATAAATATAATGGAATAATCTCTCTAAATAATAATATATTCAATTTCATGTTTTCCCCCAACCATTTGAGATAGATAACCCTCATTAAAACGTAATAAGAACCATATAATGGAAATATTTTCCATTGGAAGTTCATATTCATCCTTGAATCCATATAAAATCATTGGTTTCTTCGAAATATGAAATATGAACTCCCTTCTTCAATAATTGATATGGGATCTATACAAATATATAAAATACATGCCCAATCATATCAAATTCAACTAGAGTTAGAATCACAATATTTTTAAGAAGAAAATTCCCACAGAATTCCATCAGAGATGAGATATATACATGAGATAAAATCATCATACCATTAAATTTTTTTAGTGATAATTAAATATCTTATCATTTAGGTGTTGATGTGATACCCTTAGAAAATTATTCAGATATAAAAGAGTGGGTAAAAATAGAATCAAATAATAAATATTTTTATGGAGTTGATGATATATGTACCTTTCACTACTTTATTATGATGACCTAATTTAGTTGTCTTGATCACATGACATTTTCCTTTATCTCTTGTTTTAACATTTTTTGACAATGATTGTAATCATTAACCCTTATATCCATCCAATCATTATCATAATTACTATACTCCATATAGTTTTAGAATTATTGTGTGGGTGGTGCATTAAATTGATCTCTCTATACATTCATTTGATTATATTTTCTCTTAAAATCTCTTAGGTATTATCTTTATTAATAGTCTTTTTTTCACACTAAAAACATTTACCAGTTCTATTAATAAAATTTAAATTTTGTTTTTTCCACACTTCTGGTATAAAGGAAGATTCATTTCCTTTCCTCCATGGGTTTTATTAATATAATTTCCTTGAAACTCTATATTTCTCTTATTATTAGAACCATGTGAATAATGGGGATCTCCACTCTTCATTTATACCTTGAGAGAACATCATATAAGTTATTCATTTCTACTATAGTCTCTTATAGGCAATTAATTCTAGAGACTTAGCCTTAAGGCACTAATGAATTCATTAATTTTTCTTTCAGGGTCATTGAGAAAATTATAAGCATTACATGTATGTATTGTATAGTTTTACTAATAGGGACTAATTGATCCAACAATATTCTTCTTAATCTCAAGGAATTACCTTAATATTTTCATTCAAATATTTTGGGGAATGTACTTACTAAAAAATACCCTCTTAAACTCATACCATTCTATAGAATCCATTTCATTATCTTTCACGATATTCTTAATAATATTACACTACTAATCTACATCAAATTCTAAATAATACATTACTATGATTGTTTTTCATGACTCAATTAGTTGATAATGAGAATTATCTTTTCAATGGTATTGATCCATTACTCAATCAAAAGTGTATTAGAGGACCCACTAAAAGAAGGTAGATGATACCTTATGAAAGACTCAATGGTGTGTTAGTCCATCCTTTTATCATTTGGAAGCTCAACATGATTAATGGATTTAGTGAGTTACATGAGAGTAAAAAAATATATTTTTAATTCTATCATCCATGATGTTCAATTGAGAAAGAGGAAAATCATTTCATTGTTTACCACATTCTTTGTAAAAATGATTCCTATTGGTTCCATCCATTGAATAAAACCAAAATTGCTAATGTAATAATCAATCTATAATATCTAAGTTAAAAATCATATAATTTTTAAAATCATTCCAAATATATCCTAAATTATGAAACCCACTTATCAACCTATGAAACTTTTAGGTTTACCCTATATCACTTTTAGTTCATCATCGATTTTATTAAGTTCTATCATCATATTATTCATAATCTAATCTGAAAAAACAGTTAAACCTTTCTCTTGTACAAAAATAGGTAAATTGATTATTACATACATAAATATTAAATCATTGTAGATGAATTATCATTAAATTTTCCAATAATACACACCCAAGAACCATAAAGGGTTAGTGTTTTTGAATAATATATACAAAATTAACTTATTTCATGAAAAATCTTCAATATCTCCAACATAGTTCTTCTTTAAAATCACCCTTATTAGGTATTTCTTACTTAATACCTTTCATCATGACTTGGGTAAAATAGAAACATAAGAACGAGTGAGATCAAATTATTAATAAGGTTAAACAAGGGAGATAAAAATATATGATCATGTGTTGTATAATATAATCACAAGGGTATTATATCACAATCATAACTTACAAAGTTCATTCCCAGTCAATCATAGATCAAAAATCATGATCCATTGAATAAAGATTTATCATTTAAAAAGAAATGAGTCAAAAGAGTAAATAATCATCACTAATAAAGCATGATATATGAGATAATACAATTATATTAATAAAATTTTATAATAAATTTTCTACAAAGATAATCATCGAAAATCATTTCATTAGTCAAGGATCAGTTCTAGGACCATTATCACTTATTGGAAAATATATAATAATTGATTGAGTTCACTCCACAACCTATTTTCATCCATGGAATCGGTTCAATTAACATCAAATTTCATATTGTCTCATGAGATATCAATTATTACCTAATACATTAATTATATTTATTGGACTCATCCTTCACCCAATGAAAACCATATAAATGCTTTTCACAAGATCACTGAAACATTCACCATTCCATCATAGCATAAACCATGGAAAATAAAAAGTGTCATAAATATTTCTAAATTACATAATCATAACTCAACAAGTAAAATAACATGGATGATATCATTAGATAAAATCCTAATTTAATAATAAGAAACATCAATGGATGTTGACATAGATGGAAAATGCGTTTAAAATATCATTCAAACCTTTCCTTTAAAACATGAGAAAAATATGTTTTATTTGGATAAAATTTTAAATAAATATTCCTACAATATTGAGAAAAATATTTTCCTTGAAAATAACCATTAAAAATTGTAAATTATGCTTCAAATAAATGAATAGTAAAGACTGTGGGAAAATCTATTTGTGTGGTAAAAGTTAAAACAAAGATTAATTATACACATTTTATAAAAAGGAATACATAAAATTTCAAGAAAACATTTTAAAAATTAAATTCTAATAATTTTAAAAGAAAGAAATATATGGTTAAAATTACATTAAATAATCATGGGATTATAGAAAAGAACATTCTTCAAAACATTTTAAGAATCATAGACTTGGAATAAAAAGTTCATCGACCAAAGAGAAAATAAGATCATATTTCCTTAAAAAATCTTTTATCAATAGTATTAAGTACCAAAGAGTTTAAAATGAATGAAAAACATTTCAAATACATAGATAACCATATGATTATAAAATAGACTAGTTTTAATAAATTAATAGTATATAATTCATCCAAAGATTATTTAAGTATAAACAATCATAATTAAAAATTCGATTACAACATAAAATATTACCTAAGGTCCTAAATATCTTCATACACTATATTAATTTATTTTATAAAATTATATTACAATATAACATTCCATTATAATTTCCTATAACCCATTTATTAACAATTATTCATTAAAATCAATATACAAGTGAATAAATGTCTATATTCCATGCATGTTCTGGTTTAATAATTCTGATCCTTGGATCTTGGTCATAGTTTCATAATCTCAAAATTATTTCTAATGTTATAAGAACCATATTTATTCATAATAATTTTTTTTAAAACATTTCATATATGGTGGTGATGAAAAATTAATTACATCACTTCCTGGAGATGGTAGTCCACAATTACACATGAACCGCATTATCATTTCTCATAGGATGTAAAGGATGTATAAAAGTGATTAACATTGAAAATAGTTTTATATTATAATATTTATACTGATTTAATTATTTTTATATGGTTATGTAATATTTATATAAGGTTAACAAAGAATTAAACTCAAAATAATTTGGTAAGGGCAATTTTCTATTCTTTGGGAAACTTCCTTTGGATTACACCTTAAGCCTTAAAAGGCTTGTATTGTGGGAATAAAATAAGATATAATATACGGGTAGGGAAGTTAATAATATATTTTAATAGGCATTGGACAAAATATAAGGCTCAATGTGTGTGAATAAGTGAAGAGTGGAGGTTTCCTTTTACAAGTGCGTTGGGTGGCACTCTTGTAAAAACTTAAAATATTAATTAATTGTAGATTCATATTCAAGTAAAAGTGGTTCCAATGAAACCAAAATTTTAAGATAATATAACTATGGGTTGAAATAAATTTAATAAATATTATTTAGATTAATTTTTATGTTATTTTAACCCTCATCTATTTTGTTTAACCATAGATCGACCCTTTTATCATTTACTATAATGAAAAAGTTTCACCATGGTTACTATTCATTATGAACAAAAATGAATGTACACTCATTAAAAAATTTGGAAATTATTATGAAAAATATTTAAATTATTTTATAAAATTTAATTTTTATATGTTTTTGAAATTTATTATAAAATAAGCGCATAAAATGCAACAAATATTATTTAAAAAAAATACATTTTTAGCATAAATGAGAATTTACTCAAATTCATTGACAAGTAAAAACCATAAAATGAAATGTTAATTTTTTTAATGAATATATTATTTACACATTTAATTAAAATTATCCATAAATAGTTATTAATTTAATTTATTAACATAAAAACACATTGTATGAATAAAAATAGTTTTTTCATAAAAGCATATCTTTTTATATTGAAATGTTTTTATTTTAATTTATAACAAACTAAAAAAATTTAGTAGGTTTATACATGCTTAAAAACTATTTTTTCATATTTTTAATAATATGAATAAAATATTAAGAAAAACATATATGACATAAACAATTCTCATAAAAAAATATTTCAAAATATTTCTTTAGGATCAAAAATATTTCCTAAATGAATTAGAAATTATTTTCAACAATTATATTTGGTTTAAATAATATATAATGTGATTAATATTATAATTTATGAGAATTGTTAACAAAATTTCATGGTTCTGTTCTTCATAATCTATCAAACACATATATTTATTAAAGAGAAATATATTTTAAAATATATAGGTGTTACAACTTATGCCAACCTATGATGATTAGGAACACACTTTTGATGTTGAATTATAGTTCATTTATGATGGAATGATATCTATGATGGTATTTTAAATGTATAATTTTTACTATCTAATTTCCCTTTATAGGATTTTATACTTAATTTTCATCACTAGAATAAGTTAAATATTCACCTTTTTCATTAATTCTCAGGTTTCATTATCCGGTATAGGAATTTTGGATACAAATTATTTATTGTAATCACCAATACAAAGCTGATTTTGATCACCAAAAACATCATCAATGATGTAAATATCATAACTATCAAATATTTATGCCAAATTATTTTTTAGTTGTGATAAAAACTCTTTTTGGAATGTAACTAAAAAATATTCCATCATTTTCTTACACATCAATCATTGTAGTATTATTTAATTTTAATTTTTTAGATAAGGAATTATATATAAATAAAAAATATTTCAATTTTATATTCTTATAAAACCTTATATCTTATAGTTTCAGGTTTTAATTTATGCTTAATAAACAATATTTTTTTTCATTTTCCGTATTGTTGAAACGGTTTTTGTTAAAAAAAAACTTAAGGAATTATTATAAGTTATCATTATCCTTTTTAAATCCAAAAAGGTATGATTTTTTGGACTATACAATTTATTATATAGTGTTTGGTGAAATATACTCGAGAATAAATCTATTATTTTCAGTAAACCTAGTAAAATGTTTATTTGAAAATTCTGCAACATTGTCAGAACTGAATTTCTTAATTTCATGTCCCATATAATTCTAAGAATATCTTCCATATCTTTAAAACATATATATTTCTTTTAAATATAATGATATAAATATAACACATCCCATATAAGTAATTTCACTGATAAAAGTAACGAATTATTTATCTCTATTTGTTGAATTCTTGCTCATTGGACCATAGATCATAATGAATTATTTTTAGTGGTATTTAGGTTTTAATTTCAACCCATTTATGGATATAAATAACTATTTTTTCATTTTAAATAGTCTTACATGTGTTTTTTGTTTCACTTTAAATTTTATGAACATTTTGAACAACATATTCACTAATCAGTCTTCATATGCTCTTTTGGACTAGTTGTCCAAGCATTCTTTTCCATAGGTCATTCTTATACTTCATTCCAAAGTAGTATCAATTATTCTCACTACTTAATTGAAATAGTTTATATTAGATATTTTTCCTTTATTGAAAATAGATCTATCTTTAAACATTTTTTATGATAAATCTATTCTTTTAGAAAATTATTCATTGTCACAATCATATATAGAATAATTACATAATAAATTATGTTCCACACCATTAGAAAAAGAATATTATTGGAAATAAAATTCTACTTATCAATATTTTTCACAGAAATAGATTTGATATTCAATGATATATCATTTAAAAATGTAATATTTCCTTTATCATACTTCTAAATTAATGTGATAATATTTTGATCACCTGTTAGGTGTGATGAAAAACCATTACCTAATATACAATGCCTCTCATTATTCTAATATTTATAAGACACCTCTATAACCAAGGAATATTGTTTCTTGTTATTTTACTTAATAAATTTCTCAAATATTTTTTTAACATAGTTATATTGGAAGAATAGTGATACACTCTTCATCAATTTATCATTCTTGATCATATATACCAAATTCCCCTTCATGATAATCTAACAAATTATTCAATTACACTTTCTATTAAAACTTGTATTTTTATAATATATACACACTTTTATGTATTCCCAATGACTCAAAACATTTTATTTATCTTGTTAGAGACATATTTTAACAATAAAAAAATATATTTCACACCCATAGATTCCGCTATACTAACAATATCATTGAAACATCAGTATATACTAGATATTTTAACTAGAAAAAATAATTTTATTGAATTTAATTTTTTTTAGATTTATATTGGCCTATTTTTGGAAAACTGTAATTCAATATATTGATCTTCCCATATGTATTTGGTGTATATTTTTTTTTGAAATTTTAAATCTATATGTTTTAGAAGTTTTTAATTTTTCATTTGACTTTCCAGAAAAAATAACAATATGTTATTATTTATTTTAGGTAGAAGACTTTATATTTTACCAATTAGATGAATTTAAACATTTATTACCATAATAAATAATAGCTTATGTTCCCATTAGATTAAATTTTTATACATTTTAACACCCATTCAACTTCCATAGATCTAAATTTTTCTTCTCATTTTTATTGGAACTCTCACCAACTTCAACAAATTCTTTCTCATAATTAAATTTTGATTTATTAAAATAATTATTCGAATTAATATTAATTGATTATAGTTTATAAATATCCTAATATTTAGATAACATTGTTTATTTTATTTTATCAATTTTTTTTTTATTTTTAGAAATAAGACTTTGAGATGTTCAATCACTTTGAAAAAAATTTCTATTTTCTTGACAAACCTTGTATCCAGCTTATCTATTTATTGAGTCCTCTTAAGTGATTATTTATGTTACATACACATTATTATCTCCCTAATACACATCTTGATTTACATCTTCAATAGAAAATCCTTTTTTGTTTCATATTACTTGATTACAAACTCAATAACATCACCAGAAGAATAAGAATATTCATCATCATAAGTAAAGTAATATTTATCCTCTTGAGTAATAAGACCCTTTTGAAATTCATATGTACTAATGTCATCATCATTATATATAACATATTTTATTGATAAAAAATTTATTGTCCCCATACATTGAGCTGTTTTCTCTTTTAATTTGGACACAAATTGTCCTCTATTATAAAAATCACCCTTGATATTTTTTTATACATATGAATTTGGTGTATCCTCATCAACATCCACCCCATTATCTTTTATAAGATATTTAAAAAAGTGATTAATATTTCCATAGTTAAAGTAATATAAAGGTATTTTACATTTATAATTAAAATTTTCTCTATAAAATTTATTTTAGAGTAAGTATATGTTTCCATAATAACCTTTAACATTATATTTATCCTCATATATAACCTAAATAGCACACTTTATTTCATTTATATTCAACACTTTTAAATGTAATCCATTTTTCAATTTTAAATTTATTGTCTAAATTTGACCATATTTTCATTTTATATGAAACTAGAATGTTGGGACATTCATCATTAGAGAATTTTACCATTTAATAGTCTTCTAAATATAAGACGTTAAAATAAAATTTATCCTAGAGAATTCTCATCTTATATTTAAAAATAAGTGTTTCCTCTATATTTTCACCATATCTTCATATATTTCCCATAATCAGGTTTACTCTTATAAAGAACTAATTAATGAATTCATATTACATGATCCACATATATTTATTTTTAGATTTAAAAAGTTATAATTTAGATTCATTTACCTTATTTTAAATTTCATAGATTATACCGATATTATCCCATATTTATTTTCATATTGTACATACCAAGAATTTTTTAATTATTTTAAAGAAAATAAATGTATAACAAAATAACTTGTTTGACCATTATCAGAAATATTTTTCTTATCATTGTTAAAAGAAGTTTTATAACCTTCTAGAAAGGTAGAATCACTGTAAATATTGTTTAAAACATATATTATAAGAGAGATAATATAATGAATCATAAAGTAGTTAAATATATGTAATTTATTTTCATAAAATATTAATTAACCTTTTAAAAAAATTATGATACTCTATAATATAAATTATTAAGTGTATAACTTTAAGAGTGAACTAACGATTTGAAAAAATTGTCAGATCACCTCCATAAGGACAAAGGATCACAAATGGTGGGTGGGTGGGGGGGGGGGGTGTAAAATAAACATTGTTTTAAACTTCTTAATGGTTTTCTCTCTTCATTAATAATTATGAAATATTTTTTCTCAATTATTCCATTTATAGAAGATAGATACATCCACATATAAATACAAATAGTTCTTACACAGTTCTCTACTTGATGTGAGTGAATATTCCGTGGTGCATTATAGAAATTATTCAACTTAAGATGCTTTACCTTTTTTATCAATTGTAAACCAAGAGGGAAATGGGATATCCATGAAATTTAACAATATGTCTCTCAAAATTTTTATTCTTCCCATAATGATAATTTTTTTTGGTTATGATTCTAATTTTTTTTAGGAAAAATGATTCAATTATCAGAAGTTAATATATTCAAATAAATAAACTTGTTCTTATACCCTTTGTTTCTACTTGTTTTGATTCACTTTATTCAATCTATTATCTCCATTTTTATTCTTTACTAACTAATTACAACTGACATGTTCAAAGACTTATAGTTTTTACTCTCACATAATATCACACTTTGCTTATTTCTTCTTTATATCACCCTCTCAATTTTATTACAACATACTCATATTACCATCCTCATTGAACTCATATTATTATTCCTAATTTTTTCTCAATCACAATGCTTTTATTATATCAAGAGTTGTTATTTTTTAAAAATAAAATTACAATAATAATAAGGAATAAATTATCATCCATGGACTACCTACGATATTAATAGTTTTTAGGTTGTTTAAATGTTAGAAAATAAACCCCCAATAGTCATAGTGAATTTACTTCCACTATAATGAAATAAATTTTGAACAATTCAGAATTAATATAAATACCAATATTATAAAACAATTTTAACATACAAATGCTTCAAAAAATCCTTCTCACTATTATATTCCATCATTTTCATTATTACAATACATTTTAAAAAATATATTCAATATTAAACAATAATTTGAAAAGTCATTTCATTCTTACACATAAACTATTCTAAAATTATATTATTATGAAATTTTCATATCACTACTATGAAATATTTGATTTTATAGCTTCAATATTATGTAACTCTAAATAAATGTCACACATCCTTTGATTTATCATCTTTAACATCACACAATTTAAATAAAAAATTTGTGTATGAAATAGATATTTAAACTCATTGTTATGAAAATAAAACAAATCTTACATAACCATTTACTTTTCATATTTAGTTTTACATGACTGGACCAACTATCATTCAACCATTGTAATTTTAATCTCACACTTATATAATATTTTATTTTCTATTTTTTCTTCATATAATACCTACTCAATCATAATTAATAGATTCTATTGAGTTAAAATAACTCCAAGGAATTCTCCATCATGTTTATCAATCACATAACCAATTATATCAATTAATATTGATATTAATGAAGTTAAAAACAAAAATATACTACATATAGAGATAATGAGATCATATTATATTATCATTAATCACATCCAATAATTAGTAATCTCCCTAAAATCATATATGAATCATAATACTTATCCAAGAGGTCTCAATACTTGACTTCAAAGACTTATTTTTATTCATTATGAAGTATTATAATTACAATTCACTAAGAATATGTTAATAATGTAAAAGGGTTTGATTTTATTTTTGATCCTCATTATTCCTTTTATATTTATTTCATTGAAAATATTTCAATAATGGGAAAAAGGATCCATTTTGGTTGTTGAGTCCCTTTTTTTCATTGAACAAATATCACATTTTTCATTAAGGATAAATTGGGAATGACCTAGTTGAAGTTATTTGTAATAAGTTTCATTGTAAAAGGTTTATTGGGATATATTAATAGAATCATTATAATTATTGATTATTATTTTATTTATTTTAGGGATAGGTTAGGAATGAATAATATAGGTTTGGTTCAGTCTTTGAGAACATTATTAATTATAGTCCCCTCTTCTCATTTTTTTAACCAAGGATATTTTGTGGTGGAATTATGAGTGGTATTTGGTAATAATATTCACTAGAACAGGTTTTCATGGTCAAGGTAAAGAGAATTTGCAACATTTTATTTTTTATGATGTTATTTCACTTATAGGTTGACTAGTGAGGAATTACACATTAATCATTTTAACCTAGATAAAGATCTATGAATGCGAAGTTAGATACTGTAATGATCATAAAATGATTACATAAAAAACAATGTGCTATGAAACAATACAACCTAATACAATCTTCCTAATCACTAGAGGTTGTAAACAAGCATCAAGGATTTAGATAATATTAAAGGGAGACGATTTTACCACTTTTTCACTCAATGTAAAAAAAATATAAAATAAATTATACAAGAATGTAATGGATTTAATATATTAATGATATCCCAAAAAGTGGTTAATTATATTGAACAAGTCTTTGACACACATCAATAAATTCCAAACACGGTCTCCATTATCTCGTTGCAACACTAAGTGGAACTCAAATTTTCCTAACAATTACTATAAAGAACAAGAATAAACAATCTAGACATTTACTAGCAGCTATAGGTACCTGAAAAATAGACAAAGAATATGCATGTACACCAGAGTGAACATGTATGGTGTGATAATATAATACCAAATAGTTAACCATTGAGGTTCCAAAATATATGGAAATTAATCTGGCTTATGCAAAAAATCAATGAACTTATTTACATAAATATACTAAATAATTTTAAAATAATAATTTGAAAAAAATATGTAATTAAATAAAATCCTAAAACATAAATAAATTTGAAGCATAACTCCCCATACTGAGAGGATATTTATCTTAAATGTTTTTTTACCCTAGTGATTGAGATAAATGATAACCAGTCAAGGAAACCATGATGCCCATCCAAACTAAACAAGATTTAGGTTAAAACAACCATACTAATTAGGGGAAATGGAATCATGTATACAAGAGTTATGACATGAGATTTAACTGTCCCATTTAGGGATAAGTTATGGGGTATTCAAAATTTAGGGTATTAAGATTCCAACCAACACCATCAACTTGTTTATCAATAATAGGTATACTTGGGAATATTTTATACATACACATGATATAATAGTTTTTATAAATTAAATCTACAATTTCTATATATCAAGGAAGTTTTCATATTATAATAATTATAAAATAATAAATAAATAACATTATTAGGCATTATTAAAAATAAAATGAACCAAACACCCAATAAATGTAATGAATAGGCATGATAAACATATAATTATGGTTTGGAAACAATCGTATCAGAAAAAATACATGGTAATGGATAATTTATTGAAACATAGGATATGAAAATTATAGGCATGATAAAACATCATATTAAAGAATATTAAACTTACTATAAATGGTAATTTAACAAGAATTCTAGTAAAAACCCTCATTTATTAAATTATAGAGTACTCTTTAACATCACAAATAGATTTTATTTAGTAATAAAAATAACATGATTATAATAATATATGATTCTAAAAATAAAATTGAATATATAATTTAACTTAGTTTAATTAGATTTCAAACTAGAAAAAAGGGAATAACATGACTGAGTTAAGAAATCCTCACATATTCTCAACCAAAGAACCAATATGACCAATAACAAAAAATTCCAACGAGTAACCAAACTAGTCATATTCCATATTTGGTACCAAATAATACCTATGTTTCTCTAAAAAAATCATTTAACCAACTTCTTTAATCATATTTGTTTGTAAAAGGTACAAGATGAAAACTATGAGGTTATTAAAAGAGGTATACTTTACCTTTAGAGGCTTAACTTGTGATTAATGAGAAATAAATTATGTAAAACTTTAAATATAATAAAAATTATTTCGTATTTAGTATAAAAGTTCTAGAAGGTTTATCTACACAATTAAATCAGTTTGAATGTGGGTACATAAAAAACAAAAAACATAAGTTTCCTAAGAAAAAATAGTCCAAGATTCATTCCTTAATTATAAATTAATAAGGAAGTAGAATAACAATCTAATATAAAATGTAGACGAATATTAAATTTAACCCAAGAATATATTCATAATTAATAGGAAAAATCATAAATAGAGAAATCAAAACTATTATTAGAAAATATTTTCTTCAAATATTTTAAAAGATGTGAAATCCTATTTATTAATAGAAAAAACTAGAGATAAATAAATCGAAAAACAATTCCCAAGTTATTCCAAATGGGTAGGAACCAAATACCATGAAAATAACCTTGATGAGTCTTCCTTCATACTTTAACATATTTTTAGTATCCCAGAAAACAAAATCCAAAACCATATTTCATAAAATACTCTTGAAACAAAAATTCATATATTGAAAGCTAAAGTTGTTACAATATCCCCACTATACAACTTCTTATTACCAAGAAGTCCCAATGAGACACTTATATAATGATTAATTATGCACAAGTCTCCAATACAAGCCTTGAGGGATCAACCAACTCCAAATTTAAAACATATCACCAAACTGTAACCACATAATCTATACACGACCTGAAACACACCTCAAAACATACATACCATATCTAATTTCTAAATCAAAAAACTGATTTAAACCATGAAATATCACAAAATTCCAATATACACAACCATTACACTAGTATATAATCTATCTAACCTTTATACTTCTACTGCATGACTCCTAAAACCCTAAGTATAACACTAACCACCATAAGTTATCAATACCCAAGATATACCATCATGTTTATGATCCTCTAAATACTAATATCTAGTTAGATAATACAGTTACCTTAACATTTTACACATATAATTACATGATTTTATGCATAATAAAACATCATATTACAATACAAGGAACATAACTTATAGTGTCTTGGAAGTCTAGGTACATAAGTAAAAATCATAAAAACAACTTTTATTTAATCTCCACAATGAGATCCTAACTTCTATTATGCTCAAATTTCTGCATAAGATAACATGGGGTTAACACATAAGGACCTGACCTTATTACATTACATAATCTTGGTTTTAGACAAGAAATAATTTCCCTTAACATTGAGGATATTTTCATGTTTAGAGATTTAGAGAATTGGTACACAATACATTTATATCGTTATACATTGTTACAGATTAGATACCATAAAAACAGTTTCCATTTTTTTCAAAATATAAAACATTAAAGCTTAAAACTTGAGTACTTTAGAAATTCTTCAAAAGTTTAACTTGTTATGATTATTTTTTCTTAAAAATATTTATGACCTATTAAAATAATTTTAAAAAAACATGGGATGAGCACAAAAAGCTCAATAAGGGAAGTAAAAAAAGTAAAGATAATATTCGTCCATGAATACTTGTAACATATGAAAACATTTTCAAAAGACATGCTTGTCACCCGTATATACTTACTTTGTGAAACACGAGATTTACAAAAGATCCAAAAAAATGAGAACATAAACATAATAATAAAGGTATCTTGGGGAATTACTTACATAACCTTGTAACTCTCTTGGCTACCTTGCAGTTTGTAACTCTCACAACTACCTTATAGTTTGTGTAACCATCACAGTTACACTTGGAGTAACCATATAGCCGACCAACAATATACACATTCCCAATGCATTAGAGGGAGATATAGGTCCCAAATTTCATCATAAACAATTTACAAGAACCAAAACAAAATCATACAACATGAATAATTGCATAAAAACATTGCTTTGGATTTTTGTAAAATAGAATTTTAAAAGAGGATTTTAAAAGAAAAGCCCCTTACATAAATCATATAATTGAAGTGATACTTAATAGATTGGATAAAATATGTATATAAAATGTAATTAGACATAATTAAACATAATATAAACAAAACCCATCACATAATCAATTTTAATACCACATAAATAACGAAGTTGAAGGTTAACCCAGTGGATGGAAATCAGGTTAAGAATTACCTTACCTCGGGTTTGTATTACTTCCAAATCATTTAAACCTCCGGTATAATAGTTAAAACATTATTATTAAAATATTTTAGAATCATATCCATATTTATCATACCTTATATGATCATTTCATTACATCAAATCACACTTTAATTGTTAGTATTTGGTTCCTTACACTATTTTGGGTGAGTTCTTTATAAGATTTTCATGATCGGTTCACGATGGATTGTTCTTATCAATTGGAAGTGAAAATACAGAATCTTAATAGAGTAGTATTTACATATTTCAAGAACCATAACTTATACAATTTATCATTATGAATTCTTACATTATGATTATTCATAAGTTAAAACATGAGTGATGTTCATTTAGATCATTTTAGTGGTTCTTTGATAATAACGACCTAATTTTGTTATATAAATTAAAACCATGTGTACAAAATTTTTACAGAACCATGAATGAGACATAATAAAAATAAAAATTTTATAACCTAGTTCAACCATAATGATGGTTTCATGAACATACTTGAAATAATTAATTCAAATTGAAATCACATCGTCTATGATGTTGGTAATTCGACACATCATGAACTATGTTTTTATTCCTTGAATAAGTGGGAGAGGAGAAGAACAATGATGATTAATTTTCCATGAACATGAGAAAATAATGAATATACATGATTTATTGAGCTTTCATGCCTCTTGGGTAAGATTATATGATGAATGAATAAGTAAATAAAGGAACTGAAAATAAAAGAAAAATTTAGAAATCCCATACAAAAATTCGGCAGCCTAATGTCTATGCAACATGGTTTTAGAAAATATTAAAATGACAGGGGAGAAGGGTCACCCATATATAAATGAACTATAATACATAATATATTAATAATTAGAAGGAAATAAGAACATTGTATGGAAACTTGAAAGTTACACCACATAAAAGAGAACTTGAATGGAAAAAGAAAAAAATTGAGAATTTTCATACCTTGTAGAGTAACTCCTAGAACATGAAGGTTGGGACCTTAAGGGCTTGAGGAAACATTGGGAGTACTAATAGGGAGGTAAGGAGGCTAGATATTCATTGAGGAAAAATTCGGAATTAATTTAATGAAATAATAGGTTGGTATTTATAGCAAAAGTGAGGGATTATTTTAATAATTTCCAAGGGACACCTCATTAGTGGTATTTGAAAAACCATGGGGTTGCCCATGGTATAATCCAATTGGGACACCTCATAACTTATTTTACTGTAAACAGGTCTACCAGATTGATTACATCATTATTTCATCATTAATGATGTCATTAACACACTGAAACTCAAAACTGTATTTTTTATACTTTTCACCGAAAAATCAACTGTTTCAGAAAAATAAAAAAAATTTACCCTTACCATTTTTCAATGTGTAGAATTGAAAAATGAACTCCATTTTTAAAAAAACATTTTTCTAAATATTAATAATTTTATTTTTAAATAAAATCATACTTAATTCAAAAATTAACAATTTAAATTCTATAACTGCTTTTAAATCATATTGAAAAA
Organism: Viscum album; assembly: GCA_963277665.1. NCBI lineage: Eukaryota > Viridiplantae > Streptophyta > Magnoliopsida > Santalales > Viscaceae > Viscum > Viscum album. The sequence goes on from OY728132.1 coordinate 698,138,012, forward strand.
TTATCCAAAAAGTAATTATCTTAAAGTCTTAAGAAAATAAAATAACAACACAATTTACTATTTATTAGGGTCATATTAATATTCATATTACTATTCATAAGGGTATGCTACTATTCACCAAAAAAACAAGTTGGTTTCATTAGTCTCTAAACGACTTAATGAAAAACAATTTAGATTACCGTTTTTCAAAATTAAAAACATAGAAGTAGTAAAATTTTGTTTAAAGGATAGTTATAATTATATAATTAAAAAAAACTTTCATGCATTCAATTTATTTTTAGAAAACCTTGGGGTGTTACAGTATCCCCACCTTCTGGAAATTGCGTCCTCATAATTTTATTTACTTATTAAAAAATAGAGGGTATTTTTCCCTCATAGCATTTTCAGACTCCCATGTTTCTTTTTCAACCATGTGGTTTCTCCACAAAACCTTTACCTAGTGGATTACCTTATTACACAATACATGTTCCCTTCGATTGATAATTTGAACTGCTTTCTCTTCATAAAAAAGGTTCTTTTCTAGACGAATAGATTCTGGGCTCAAGACATGTGATGAATCTGACACATACTTCCTCAACATCGAAACATGAAAAACATTGTGTACCTGAGACAAACTTAGAGGAAAAGATACTCGGTATGAAACTATTCCAACTTTATCTAAGAAATCAAAAGGTCCGATTAACCACAAACATATATTTCCTTTCTTACTGAAACACATCACACTTTTCCAAGGAGAGATTTTAAGGAAAACATGGTCACCTACCTCGAAAGAGAAGTCCTTCCATCTGTTATCTGGATAAATTTTCTTCCTACTCTGAGCTGTCCTCATGTGCTGCGGGATCATATTTACTTTCTCAACCACTTATTCTACTAATTCTGGCCCAATCAACTTTCTTTCAGTAACTTTATCCCAAAATGCTGGAGTCTGACACTACTTATCATACAGTGCCTTGAAAGGTTCTATCTGTATACTGGAATGAAAACTGTTATTATAAGAAAACTCAAATAAAGAAATATGTTGATCCCAACTTCCCTGGTAGTCCATTGAGAAAGCTCAAAGAATATCCTCAAAAGTTTGAATTGTTCGTTCTGACTGCCCATCTGATTGAGGATGAAAAGATGTACTGAAATTTTATTCTATGCCCAATGACTTCTAAATTCCCTTCCAAAAGATAGAAGTGAACCTAGGATCTTGATTAAATAAAATGGAAATTATAACTCCATGTATCCTGACAATCTCATTAGTTATAGTCGATAATTCTGATCCAAAGACATTGTGTCTTGAATACAAAGAAAATGTGTATATTTTGTCAGCTGATCAAAAATAACCCAAATCACTTTGTTACCTTGATAAGTCTTTGGTAGTCCCACCAAAAAGTCCATAGATATATTATCCCATTTCCACTTCGGCATTGTAAAAGGCTGAAACATCCCCTTTGTTAAATTCCACTCTGCTTTAACCTATTGACATGTCAAACATTTCATGGTAAAATTAGCAATATCTCATTTCATTCCATCCCACCAATAATACTCCCAAAGGTCTTTGTACGTCTTAGTACTTCCAAGATGAATTGAAAAAGGAGAACTATGAGCTTCACACAAAAATTCACACACAAACTTTTTACAAATCATAAAACACAATCATAATCAAGATTAAATTTTGGAAACTTACCCATTTTATCCAATTCTACCTTTTCCGGTAGCTCATGATCTTCCTACCGCACTTGATTAATTCTGTCTGATAACGATGACTGCACTGAATCCTGGGACAAAACCGATGTATTCCCTAAACTGACAACTTCTAAGAAAAAATTCATCAAATCATTAATCAAGGGACCATGTTCTAAATGTAACATGGTTAATGATGCATGATTTTTTGTACTCAAGGCATCCGACACATTGTTTTATTTTCCAGGATGGTAATTGATCGTGAAATCATAATGCTTTATCAGTTCTAGCCATATTCTCTACCTCATGTTTAATTTATTCTGAGGAAATATATATTTCAGACGTTTATGGTCAGTATATATTTGACATTTGGCTCCGTATAAATGATGCCTCCAAATTTTCAAAGAAAAACCATAGATGCCAATTCCAAATCATGTGTGGGATAATTTAACACATGAGGTTTAAGTTTGATTGAATAATAAGAAACTAATTTATCATTATTCATTAAAACAAAACCAAATCCATTCAAAGAAGCATCAATGTAGATGAAAAACTCACCATTTTGGGAAGGTAAGGCCAAAACTGGAGCATTCACTAATCTCTTCTTCAATTCCTAAAAACAAACACCTCATTCTTCCATCTAAACAAATTTAACCCCTTTTCGTGTTAACTTAATTATCAGGGTAGATGACTGTGCAAAGATCTTAAAAAACCACAAGTAATAACCTGACAATCAAAGAAAATGACGAATCTCTATAACATTTTTAGGACTTGGCCATTCATCAACTACATTCGTTTTGGTAGGATCAATTATCATTCCATCCTTATTTAAAATGTTCCGAGGAAAATAAATATGTTGCAACCACAAATCACACTTGCTCAATTTTCCATATAGTTTATTTTCTTTTTAGGTTTTTTAAACAACTCTTAGATGTTTTTATGCTCATCTTTATTTTTAGAAAATACCAGAATGTCATTAATTAACACAAATACAAACATATCCAAGAACTCATGAAATATTTTATTCATAATATTCAAGAATACAGTTGGTGCATTATTTAACCCAAACAACATAACCACAGATTCATAATTTACATATCTAGTACAAAAGGCTATTTTTGAGATGTCATCCCCCTTCAACTTCAGATGATAGTATCTAGATCTCAAGTTAATCTTGGAAAAGTAATGAGCTCCCTAGAGCTGATCAAACAAGTCATTGATGTGAGGCAAAGGATAATTTTTTTAACAGTGATGTTATTCAATGATCTATAATCAATAAAATGTCTCATGGAATCATATTTATTTTTAATAAAGAAAATAGGATCTCCCCACGGTGAAGTTCTAGGTTGAATGGAGCCTTTATCAGGAAAATCTTGCAACCGTTTTTTCAATTCAAGAAGTTATATTTGAGCCATATGATATGGGGGTTTTGAAATTGGCTTAACATCAGGAACTAAGTCAATTGTGAATTTAAATTCTCGCTTAGTTATGACACCAAGTAACTCATCAGAAAAAATATCAAAGTATTAATATACCACAGACACATCATGAATCTGAATAGTTCCCTTGTTTTCAAAAATATGAGCAAGATAAATTTAATTTATATCTTTTAATAGTTTCTTAGCTTCCTAATATGTTATAAATTTTATGGGTCAATTATTGTATACAAACTGAAACACTTTCTAAAAACAAATTCTTTAGATCTATAATAAATATTATCATGATAAAAATAAAGCAAATCTATTCCCAGAATAACATCAAACTCAACTAAGGGAAAAACAACATGATTCACAGGTAAAGTATTTCCACAGACCATAATATAAAGATTATTATAGTTACTTTTTTCTATTATATGTCCCCCTGGTGTTTTAAAAACATCTTTCGGTTTCATTTGTTGAGGTGATATTTCCAATTTTCTCAAAAATTTCTTATAAATGAAGGAATGTGTAGATCCCGTATCAAACAAAACTTTAGCAAAATATGAGCAAACAAAAAAATACCTGATAAAACATCATTGGATGGACTGACATCTACTAACGTAGTCTCAAAGGATCTCACTACACCTTTCTGCTTATAGTCTAGCTTCTTTGCATCATTTGGATCTCCCTTTGGGCAGAAATTTGTATAGTGACCCATCTCACCACATTTAAAACACTACAGTTTTCTTATCAGGATTAGTCTTAGGATCATTTTTATTACAATCTTGGGCAATATGTCCAAACTTACCACATTTAAAACACTTCTCAGTTTTACTATTACATTCCCAAGGGTATTTCTTGCCACACTTTTCACAAACTGGAAATTGGATTTTCTTACCATCATATTTCATTGATTGATTCTTACCCATAGCTTCCCATCCAGACCTCTTCTTCTCTATAATTCCAAAATTCACATGATCTTCATAAAAATCCATCTATACCCTCTCATCACATTAAAAAAGTTTCTTGTAACTTTTAATTCATGAGAGGCCAACTCCCTTTGATACCTTATATTCAATCCTAAGTAAAAGCAGTTTATTTTTCTATCAAGAACAAGAATAATATTTGGAGCATACCTTGCTATTCAGGTGAAGTTTTCTTCATATAAAACCACTAAATCTACCTCATTTTGATTAAATTCAATAAATTTATTCTCCATACAAAGTCGCACCACCTTAGGAAAATATTTTTCAAGGAAATGTCTTTTAAATTCATCCCACTCCAAGGAATCAATATACTCTTTATCCCAAAAATTATTTACCATTGACCACCACTGATCAGCTTCTCTATAAAAATTATAAATGACAAGACTTACCTTTTTATTATCTACACATCCTATAACATCGAATATCTTTTCAAGGGCTTTAATCCATTCTTCATCCGGTACAGGGTTGGAAGATCCATTGAATGCTGGAGCGTGTTGTCTCATAAAATGTTCCACTATTGCCATGTTCTATTGTGGTAACTCTGTTTATTCTCTTTAATGGATTCAACTTCCATTTATTTCTTGTGATAGGTGATCTATTACTATAACAAACTACTCCATTCCAATCCCTACCATTTCGTGCTGCAGATTCAGAAAGATGTCGTTCTGGCGGTGCCTCTTCTCTTCAACCTACCTATTTCTTCTACGGAAAACCATTCTGAACACACTTATATTAGATGACACAACATGTTAATATTTAAATTCTATAACATTTCAAATTAATTATAGAGTAAAAATCATTTATGCTATTCATTTAACATCATCCTAACCCCCAAAAGTTATCTAAACCATCCTCTAATGCCAACTATATGAACCCAACCTTATTACATTACATAATCTTGATTTTAGACAAGATATCATTTCCATTTACATTGAGGATCATTTAATGTTGATATATTTTTAGAATTGGGTCATAATACATTCATAACCTTACACATTGTTACATAGTGGATACCATAAAAATAGTTTCAATTTTTTTCAAAATATAAAACATTAAAGCTTAATACACGATTTCTTTGTAAATTCTTAAAAAGTTTAACTTCAATTAATTCGTTGTATTAAACATCCTTATAAACTTTGAAAATCATTTAAAAAAATCTTGTAATGAGAACAAAAAGCTCAGTTAGGGAGGTAAAAGAAGAAAAGAGGACATTAGTCCATGAATACTTGTGACGTATGAAAACATTTTCAAAAGACATGCTTGTCCCCCATATATACTTATTTTGTGAAACATGAGATTTACACAAGACAAAAAAACATGAAGACTTAAACATAATCATAAAGGTATCTTGGTCCATTACTTATATAACCTTGTAACCCTCTATGCTACCTTATAGTTTGTAACCCTCAAGACTACGTTATTGTTTGTGTAACCATCGCAGTTACACTTGGAGTTACCATACGGCTGAACTCCAACTCACACATACCCAATGCATTGGAGGGATATATATGTATCACCTTTAATCATAAAAAATGACCAAGAACCATAACATAATTATACAACATTAATAATATCATAAAAACATTGCTTTTGAATTTTGTAAAATAGTATTTTAAAAGAGGATTTTAAAAGAAAATACCCTTACATATATCATATAATTGAAGAGATACTTTATAGAGTAGATGTAATATGTATATAAACTGTAATTAGACATAATTCAACATAATATGAACAAAAAACATCACACAATAAATTTTAATACCACATAAATAATGAAGTAGAAGGTTAACCCAAAGGATGGAAATCAGGTTAAGAATTCTCTTACCTCAGGTACATGAAATAATTAATGCAAATTGAAATCACATCATCCATGATGTTGGTAATTCGACACATCACAAACAATGTTTTTATTCCTTGAATAAGTGGGAGAGGAGAAGAAGAATGATGATGAATTTTCCATGAACATAAAAAAATCAAGAATATAAATTATTTATGGAGATTTCAAGACTCTTGGTTAATATTATATAAATAAAGTATAATTATAGAAATGAACTCAAAATAAAAGAATAATTGATTAATCCCTTACAAAAATTCGGTAGCCTAACAGCTATGCAACATGGTTTTAGAAAATATTAAAAAGAGAGGGGACAAGGTTCACCCATAAATAAATGAACCATAATATAGAATAGATCAATAATAATAAGGAATTGAGAAAATGGTATGGAAACTTGAAAGTTATACCACATAAAAGAGAACTTGAATGGAAAAAAATTGAGAATTTTCTTACCTTGTAGAGTAACTCATAGAACTTGATGGTTGGGAACTTGGGGGATTGAGGAAACCTTGGGAGGACTAATAGGGAGTTAAAGTGGAAAAATATTGGTTGAGGAGAAATTAGGAATGAATTTAATGAAGGAATGGGTTGGTATTTACAGCAAAAGTGAGGGATTATTTTAATAATTTCAAGGGACACCTCATTAGTGGTATTTGCAAAACCATGGGCTTGCTCATGATATTTGCCCAAGGTATAAGGCAATTGGGAAACCTCATAAATTCTTTTTCTGTACACAATTATACCGGATTTCTTACATCATTATTAAATCATAAATGATATCATTAACACACCAAAACTCAAAATTGTATTTTTTACTATTCACCAAAAAATCAACTGTTTCAGAAAAATACCAAAAATTTACCCTTACCATTTTTTTATGGGTAGAATTAAAAAATGAAATCCATTTTTTAAAACTGATTTTATAAATATTATTAATTTATTTTTCAATAAAATCACTCTTAATTCAAAAATTAACAATTTAAATTCTATAACTACTTTTAAATCACATTGAAAAATTAACCAAAAAGTAATTATATTGAAGCCTTAATAAAATAAAATAATAACAAAAATTACTATTTATTAGAGCTATATGACTATTCATTTCACTATTAATAAGTGTATGTTACTATTCACAAAAAAAAACAAGTTGGTTTCCTTAGACTCCAAATGACTTACTGAACACAATTGTAGGTAACCATTTTTCAAAATTCAAAACATAGAAGTAGTAAAATTATGTTTAAAGGATAGTTATAATTTTCTATGTAAAACAAATTTTCATGCATTCAATTTATTTTTATAAAATCTTGGGGTGTTACATAGCAAGAACAAAGGGATGAGATAAAAATCCCAGTAAGTTAATAATTATAAGAATAAATCTTTGCAAATCTGTTAGAAGGAATAACAAAATGATATAAAAATGGATGGAACATAAATAATCTTAATATATAGAACATGTTATCTTATAATCATGGAATCACATTAATATGGTAGAAATATAAAACATGAATTTAGCATGAGTCAAGTCTTATCGCACATATAAGATCATGAGTTAAGGCTCGTTGCACATAGTGAAGTATGAGTCAATGCTAACCACCAAGACCGTTGCACAAGGATCAATGGTCAAGGCTAACCACAAAGACCGTTGCACATAACATATCTTGAGACTAAACTTTACCCAACTAATTAGAGAACTATCTATTCCCACTAATCATAACATTTTCATGAATATGTGTTCCACAGAAATAATCATACATAAGGAATCAAACAAAAACACAATGTTTACTCATGTAAATAAGTAGATATCTTAATCATTTCCTAGAGAATAATAAATGGGAGTAGCATAAAAGTGTCTATAAAATAAACTAATTAAATAATAATTGGAAATTCATAAATGGTAATCAAAATATATTATGATATGTTATTTCAAACTGAAGTGATAACATGTAAAAATATTATTTAAGAAACTTTAGAATAAAAACTTTTTAGTATGGTTTAGGGAAAATATGAAAGATAATTTAAAATTGAAAAGGAATAATATTTTATTTAAAAATATAAGTGAAACAAGAGGTTTTACATATTAAAATTAGTGGTTTTATAAAAATAACATTATCTTAAAATAGGTTACAGAGTGCACTTGAAAATGGGTAAGAATTCAGGAAGTTCCCTTAAAATGGCTTACTTATCAAGAAGTATCGAGAAGGGGACCACTTAAAACTTGTATATACATGAATAAGGGGAATGAAAATATCTTAATACATAATTTTCAAACATTTAAATAGTATTTTTAGTATTTTAATAAAAAATATAAGAGAATTTCATTTGTGAAAAAATTGAGGAAGGAAAACCTGAAAGAATAAATGAGGTTTAGGTAGAATCCCTTACCTTAAGTCTGAAGGTGTCCTTCACTTGATCTTAATGTCCAAAAAAACCAAATTATATTCATTAATTAATAATTATATATCCTATTATACATGAATTTTATTTATTATAATTTTATTAATATCTTATTTTTCCTTTTTGATGAGTTATAATGTTCAATTTTATCTATCGTGAGTGCTTGTTTTCTTAGTTTTCATGATCTGTTTTCTTGTATGAGAGTATGGAAGTTTGTGTAAAATGGGAATGGTTTTACATAAGTGTAATTATATTATATTAATTAAATTAAATAATATAAATAGTTTATATAATTCATTTGATTATATGGTATGATAATGATTCATTAGATAAAATTTTAATGGCAATTACTCGGATTAATTTAGAAGTTTTTCAATCACAACAAACTCATTTTATTTTATAAATTAATATCATGTGTAAGAAATGATTCTAGAAAATTACATAAGATATAATACATATATTATAATCTAGGTCAATTATAATTTTTTATGACCATCCTTGAAGATGTTAATAGAAATTGAAAAACCATCATCCTTGAATTTGATAAATTAACACATCTTTGATGATGTTTTTATTTTTACAATAAAAGGTGGGAAAAGGAGAGATGATAATGAATTATTACATAATAATATAGAAAATAACAGTATATTTAGGTTACTAGGGTTATCATATTATTTGGATGAGGGTATTTGAGAAGGTAAAAATTAAATAATGGAACTTGAAAAGAAAATAAAAGAATCAGAAAGAGGAATTTACCTCTTGAATTTATCCTCCTTGAGAGACTTCTTAGGAAAGATGTTTTGGTGTTTTGATGAGACCAAGAGCTCTAGGACACAAAGGAGGGTCTTTGGAAGATATTCGAGTATAATTTGGACAAGGAATAAATCTTTATACGTGTGAGGAGAAGAGGTGGCGAGGGTTGGTATTTATAATGGAGGAGAAAAATGTTTTATCAATATTTAATTCATTTTTTATTATTTTTATCAAGTCAAGAAATAGTGGTGATTATTTAGACTAAATATAGGAATTAGATAATTTTTTTATGAACCAATGGTTATTACATCATCCACGAATCATTGAATTATGTATTTAAATTATAATGTATATATACTATAAATTACCGAATTTCACAATTCATAAAAATTCAAGTATTTTAGAAAAATCTAAAAATTCTCTGTTACATTTTTTTGATGTTTAGAATTCAAAAATTAACTCCATTTTTTAAAAATAATTTTCTAAATATGACAAATTTAATGTTTCATTAACATCATAGTTTACTTGAAAATACCAATTTTAAAATTAAAAATTATTTTCTAACACTTTGAAAAATTAATTATGGTCTCATAAAATTATTTTATATAAAAATATTATTTTACTAATACATTATATGAAATAAATTTTCTTTTAAAATTTCAAATTATTTATAAAATTTTAATTAAATATTTATGACCTATAAAAACATCAACACTTAATTAATTTTTTTAAAATATTTATTTACTTATACCAGGATATTATTATATAATATTATCACTTATAAGATGGATTTATTATATTTTAATTGGTGAGGTTCTCTTGCATTGTAAGGTTTACTATTCACAAGGGTCACATTACTATTTCAAAGGCCAAGTTACTATTTCATCTGTATATGTTTTTTAACTTCTAGAGATACCTTTTATTTCACTCAATATTTTTTTATAATGTTTTAATTATGTTATATATGTAATATTATGTGATTATACTAGAAGAAATAATTATAAAAAGGTAATTTCCATTGATAAAACATTGGGCCATTAAAATATTCCCCCTTATGAAACCTCACCTTTAAAATTTTGTTTTACATTCTAGGATAAAAATAGGTGTGGGTACATCTCCTTAATTGCTTCCGCCAGTTCCCATGTTTCCTCTTCGTACTTATGGCTCCACCATAGTACATTGACCAGGTGAGTAGTCTTGTTGCATAGATCTTTATCTCTATGATTCAAGATCTTCACTGGTTTCTCCTCGTAGGAAATATCATTTTAAAACTATGCCACCTATAATGATATTACATGTGAAGGATCTAGTATATACCTCCTTAAGAGGGATACATGGAATACATCATGTACTTTAGACATTGTAGGTGGAAGTGCTAGTCGATAGGACAAAACTCCGATGTAATCAAGAATATCAAATGAGATGATGTACCTTGGATTTATCTTCCCTTTCTTCCCAAATCTCATAACTTATTCCATAGAGATATGTAGTGGAATACCATGTCTCCAACTTTGAACTCAATGTCTCATCAATGATTGTCTAAATAAATCTTCTATCAAACTTGGGCATCCTTCGTGTGCTACTTAATGGTTTTCACATTTTCCACCATTTCATCAACTATTTCAGGCACTAGCAACTTACGTTCAATGACTTCATCCTAACATGCCAATGTTATACACCTTTTCCCATAAAGGGTTTTATATGGAGTCATTTGGATGTTGGAGTAGAAACTATTGTTTTAAGAGAACTCAACCAAAGATAAATATTGGCCCCAACACCATTTGAAGTCCATCAAACATGATCTCAACACATCTTCCAATTTTTGAATAGTTTTCTTAGACTGGCCATCAGTTTGAGGATGATAGGTCGTACAGATTTTTATCTTAGTTCTTAGAGAATGTTGGCATACTTTTTCAGAACTTTGAGGTGAGTCTAAGATCTTGATTAGATACAATCAATAGTTGTACTATGGGTATCCTTACCGATTATATGACATTTATCAGTGAAATTTGATCCAATGGGAAGTCCTATAAAATTTTGATAAAGTGATCTACATCTGTAAGATGATCCGTAATGACCATATAGAATTGTTTCATCTAGATGTCCTTGGAAGTACAATGACAAAGTCCATGGAAATTTTCTCCCACTTTTATGTTGGTATGGGTAGTGGTTGCATCATCCCCTTATACTTTTTCCTATAAACCTTCGCTTTCTAAAATACCAGGCACTTTGATGTATATTCAGTGGTCTCCTTCTTTATATTGTTCTACCAGTAGTTCTATTAGAGATCTCGGTACATCTTTGTGCTCCCTGGGTGAATAGAAAAGGTTGATCTCTGTGCATCATTAAAATGATCTTTATTTATCTCTGGAATAGATGGTACACATAATCATGACAAAAATCTTACAATTCCATCCTCATCAATCTTGAACACATAGTATTTCCCATTTCAGATAGCTTCCACTCTTTTTTGAATTTCCACATATTTTCTTTTAGAATACTTTATTTCATCCATGAGATAGGGTTGAGCAATCATTTGATAATAGATTTATGATGTTCTTACCTTAATGATTCCCATGTCCATCCACTGCAAATATAAGAATATTAGATCCTTCTCAACTCTCATCATTGATAAAGATGAAGGATAATTTCTATTTAGAGTATCAGATACATTGTTTTCCATAGCAGAATGATACTGGATTGGGTAGTCGTAATCCATGATGAGCTCTAACTATCTTCACTGGTGCATATTAAGCTCCTCATATGTGAATATATATTTGAGGCTCTTGTGATCAGTATATATCTCACACTTCTCCCTAGAGAGATAATTACACTATATTTTCAATGAAAAGATCATATATTCCAACTTCATATCATGGAGGGATAGTTTTTCTAATTAATATTCAACTTCTTTGAGGCATAGGCTATCACTTTATAATTTTTCATTAGTACATAGCCTAATCATTTCATTGAAGCATATTTGTACACCATAAAGAGTTCTGCACTTTATGGTAGTGTGTGTACTGGAATTGTGATAAGACTATTTTTGAGATCCATAAAACTTTACTAAAATTCTTTAATCTAGACAAAATTCCCTCCATTCCATGTTATATTGGTTATTGGGTTTGGAAATCATTATAATTTCTTCAGAAATCATCAATAATACCCATCTAGGCCAAGGAAACAACAGATCTCCATTACAGATATTGGCCTGGGCCACTATTCAATTGCCTTTGTCTTGGAATGGTCCACATATATCCCTTTAATAGTGATAACGAGACACAAGAATGATAATTCCTACCTAAAAAACTCACATTTACTATACTTTTAATATAGTTTCTCCCTTAAAAAAGAATTCATCATAATATTAAAATGCTCTTCATATTCCTCCTTGCTCTTGGAGTATATTAGAATATGATTGATAAAGTCTACCACAAATTTGTTAAGGTAATATTTAAAGAATATATTCATTAAATCCATGAGAATTGTTGGATATTTAGTGAGTATGAAGGGAATCACTATGAACTCATTGTGTTCATACCTCATTTGAAATTTATCCTTGGGAATATCTTTCTTCTTCACCTTTAATTGGTGATATCCTGACCGAAGGTCCAACATAGAGAAATAACAGGCCCTATATAGCTAATCAAACAAGTTATTTATCTGTAGATGGGGATACTTGTTATTTATCACAATTTTATTGATCTCACGATAATCAATGAAGAGGCACATTGATCCATCCTTATTCTTGATAAAGATGACTGGCACACCTCATGGTGATGCACTCAAGCATATAAAACCCTTGTCCATATTATCCTATAACTACTTCTTCCATTCGTCCAGCTCTATGATGGCCATTATATAAGGTTTATTTGATATAGTCTATGATCTTAGAATAAGTGCAATTGAAAAATCAACCTATCGATTTGGAGGAAGATAAGACAATTCTTCAAAGAACACATCAATATAATCCCTCGCAATGAGAATTTCGTCAAGCATGATTCTATTCTATGTCTCAACCATTTGAGTTAGATATTCTTGCTCATATGGCAGTAGTATCCACACTTGAGACAATGATTCTAAATAAGATTCATCTTACTCCTTACACTTCTATATAATTGGAGGATGCATTGGGATGTGAAGACTGATCTTACTTTCCTGATATTCGTCATTGTATTAGTATAGAGATAGCCAATCCAAGCCCAATATAGCATCAAAATCCACCAAAAGAAGTATGACAAGATTATATGGGTGGTTCAGCCCACAAAATCTAACCGAGGAGGAGTTATATACATTGGATGAAATAATTTCCCTATTTTCTGTTCTCATAGATAACTCAATCTCCATTTTTTTGAGATGCTGTTTGAATCATTCTACTAAACTTGCAAGATATGAAAGAATGCATAGAACCAAAATCAAATAATACATTCATTATTCTAAAATGAATAAATAGCATACCTATCACCACATAATTGTCTGAATCCACATCAGTAGTTGTGATAACATATGCCCTTCCTTGTTTCCTTAGAGGTTGTTGTGGATTTCCTCTGACAACCTCGGTCTTAGGGAATTTATTTTCAAAATGTCCTTGTTCCTTATAGTTGAAACACTACACTACATGATGAGTGTTCATTTGAACCTTATTTTCTTCCTCTAAATTAGTATAATTATTTATACCCCTTAGACATTTCTTATCCAGATACCCTATTCTTCCACATTTTAAAAATTTCATGGTTCCTTTTAAATAGTTCCTAGGATGATTCTTCCCAAAATTTTGACATGGGGGATGTTCATTTTTCATTCCATCATGGGATTTTTTTTCTGATCCACCCATGTTAGAATCCATTTTCATCTTTTTATCACTGGGTCCATGAGACCACTGAGAGCATCCAATATCCATTTCAACCTTAAGGGCACAATGGAAAATCTATTCAAAGCTATAAAAGTCTTGAATTTCCAATTATTTTAGTATAATCAACATTATTCAACTAAAGAAGTGATCCACCGTTCTTTCGGTGTCCATGACAAAGCTGGAGGAGTATCTTGCAATCCTTATGAAGTTTTATTCATACAACCCAACCGACTCATCTTCTTTATACTTAAGTTTGAGGAATTAATTTCTCATCTTGATAAAAAGGGTTCGGGGAAATAATATATTGAAAAATATTTTATTGAAATCTTCCTATTAAATGGAATAAATTTTATCCTTGTAATTTATATTTTTGATCAGTTTCCACCACTGATTTACTTCCCAAAAAAAAATTATAAACCTCCAGCATGAATTTCTCTTCTTCTGAGCACTAGAGGAAAAATAATATTTTCTTTCACTGGAGTTAATCCATTATTCCATGAGGAGGGGATCATATGATCCACTAAACATGTGAGTCCTTTTTTGTATTAAGGATTAAATGTAAAATTTATCTTTCCTTGGAGAAGGAGGGTGTTCCACATAATTCATGTTATTATTCATAAATTGAGAAAGTAGATTGAGTAATTCTATAAAGGTTTTAGTACCCTTTCCCATTATATTAGTAATATCATTAGAGAAATCATTACATTCCCTATCACATTGATTTTTGGAACATGTTCTTCTATCTTCAACCATTAACTAAGAAATGTAAAGTAAAATTAGTGGGATTTAAAACTTATCTAATAAGAATAAAAATGAAAATTTATACATAAAAAGATAATTTATAAAAGGAAAATTATATCCTAACTTATGATTCCACATATTTCAATCTAGGTTATCATTGATCTATTTCATAAAATATTCTATTATTGGATTTTTTGGTTCCCTTAACAATGGTTCATAATGAGCCTATGAATTTACCAAATAATATCATATTATAATGTCAGACCAGGTGTGCAGTAAGACCCTTTTTCATGTACTAGGTTACCACAAGTCAGGGCCAGATCACCTTATCAGAGTTGTTACTTCTAGGTATATCTTTTCCAGAACTATGTCTACTTTTAATATCCAAACAGGGTTTTAATTTATTGATAAACCACTCACTCTATACTTACCATAATCTAGGGATGTTTTGTTATACTTAGTGTTATCCCTAAGGTTTTTACTAAAGTGTTTTATTCCTAATCTCTAAAAATAACATGACCTGCCTTTGATACCAACTATAGAAACCCTAACCTCTTACAAAAATCATTACATGATATTACGAATAATTAAACATCATATTAAAATAAAAGGATTAAAAGTCTAGTGTCATGGAAGATTAAGTACATAATTAAACACTATAAAAATAACTTTTATTTAATGTCCACATTGAGATCCTAACTTTCATTTTACTCAAACATTTTCATAGGATAACCCAGGTATAACATGAACAATGGGATGAGCTAAAATTTACATTATGGGAATAGTAATAATAATAAATATTAGAACATGGGTTATAGGGAATAAAAAATGATATAAAAAGGCATGAAACATAAGAAATATTAATATATGGAACACAAGATCTTATAATCATGGAATCATAGTAATGTGGAAGAACCATGAAACATGAATTTATAATGATTGAAGGATATTCCAACATAGAGGATCATGAGTCAAGCCTCGTTGCACATAGAGTAGAAAAAGTCAAGGCTGACCACCACGACCGTTGCAAATGGAGAACGAGTCAAGGCTAACCACCAAGACCATTCCACACAACATATCATGAGACTAAACTTTATACAATTAATTGGAGCGATATCTAGTCATACCAATCATAACATTATCATGAATATGTGTAACACATAAATAATCATATGTAAGGAATAAAACATAAACATAATGTTTACCCATGGAATGAAGCAGTAATATTAATCATGTCCTAAATCATAAAAAATGGTCATAACATAAAATGGTCCATGAATGTAAGGAATTAAATCATAAATGGAAATTATTACAGGGTAATAAGAATATATCATGATAGGTGATGTCAAACTATATTGATAACATGTAAAAATAGTATTTAAGAAAATTTATAATTAAAACATTTTTATGCGGTTTAAGGAAAATATCAAAGATCATTTAAAATGGAAAATTCATAATCTTATATATAAAACCAGATGTGAACCAAGAATGTTTTTATAATAAAATGAGTAGTTTTATAAAAATCATGGTATCTTAAAATATGTTATGGTGTGCACGTGAAAATGTGTAAGAATTTGGGAAGTTCCCTTAAAACAGCTTGCTTTTCGAGAAGTATTGATAAGGGAATCACTTAAAACATGTATATAATCAAAGAAAAAAGATAAAAAGATCATTATAAATGAGTTTGAAAAATATAATTTTTTTTAATATTTACATAAAAATAAAATAGAATTTAATTTGGTTAAAAAGAGAGGAAGAGAAAATAGAAGGAATAGTGGAGGTTTGGGCAGAATCCCTTACCTTAAGTCTGAAGGTGTCCTTCAATTGATCATAATGTCCGGGATAACCAAATTGGAAAAATTAAATAACAATATAAACACCAATTATACATTATTTTTATTTATTATCATTTTATTAAGTTCTTTCCTTCCCTTTTTTATGAGTTATAGTGTTCGATTTTATTGTTTAAGAGTGCTCGTTTTCTTAGTTTTCATGATTGGTTCAGTTATATGAGAGTATGTAAGTTCTTGTAAAATGAGATTAGTTTTAAAGAAGTGTAACTATATTATGTTAATGAAATTAAAAAGGATATAAAGGTTATATAATTCATTTTATTATGTGGGATGAGGATGAATCATTAGATAAAAGTTTAATGATAATCGCTTTGATTGATTTGGCATTTTTTCCATCATAAAGAACTCATTTTGTTTTATAAATTAATATCATGTGTACAAAATTATTAAAGAACATTAAATAAGATATAATAAATATATTATAATATGGTTAAACCCTAAAAATGGACTCATGAATAGCCTTGAATATGGTAATAGAAATTGAAAACTCATCATCCTTGAATGCGATAAATTAACACATTTCGGACAATGTTTTCATTTTTAGTATAAAAGGAGGGGAAAGAAGAGATGATGATAATTATTTAATTAAAATAAAAAATTATAGTATATTTAGGTTACTAGAGTTATCATACCATTTTTATGATGTGAGTTTATGAGATAAAAATAAAATAAAAGAATTTGAAAAGAAAATAAAAGAACCAGAAAGAGGAATTTGCCTCTTGAATTTATCCTCCTTGAGAGCCTTCTTAGGGAAGAGGTTTTGGTATTTTTATGAGACAAAAAGTAGATATACGTGGGGGAGGGGATTGGTAAGATATTTTAGAATAATTTAGTCAAGTCACAAGGATTGAGAGGTGTGAGGAGAGGAGGTGGTGATGGGTAGTATTTATAGTGGAGGGGAGGAGTGTTTTCTCAATATTTAATTCATTAGTTTATTATTTTTCTCAATAAAATAAATAGTGTTGATTATTGAGAATAAATATAGTAATTATATCATGTGAGTTCCACCCAATGGTTCTTACATCAGTTATGACTCATTTAATAGTGTATTTAACTTATAATGTATATATACTGCAAATTACCGTATCTCACTATTTATCCAAAATTCAAATATTTCATAAAAATACCAAAAATTTACCATTATCATTTTTCTACATGTAGAATTAAAAAATTAAATCAATTTTTAAAAAATTATTTTTTATATATGAAAACTTTAATTTTTAGTTAAAATCATAATTTACATGAAAAATACAAATTTTAAAATTAAAACTGTTTTTTTACACTTTGAAAAATTAATTAAGGTCTCATAAAATTATATTATATAAAAATATTATTTTATGAATAATTTTTATAAAAATAAATTTTCTTTTAAATTATTAAATTAGTCATAAAATTGTAATTAGATATTTACGACTTACAAAATATCAACACTTAATTAATAATTTTTAAAATATTTATTTACTTATACTTTGATATAATTATATCATATTTTTACTTATAAGATGGATACATTTTATTTATAATTTCATCAGTGAGGTTATTATTATATTGGCCAGTTTACTATTCACAAAGGCCACATTACTACTTCAAAGGTTAGGATACTATTTCATTAGTATATGTTACTTTACTTCAAGAGATACCTTTTATTCTACTCATTTTTTATTTATAATGTTTTTGTTGTGTTCTATATAGAATCTTATGTGATTATACTATAAGACATAATTGTAAGAAGGGAATTTCCATTTATTAAACATTGAATCGTTACAGATATGAGCTAAAATACTCTATATTCATGGTGCTCCCTACTATATTAAATACCTAGGTTTTACTTATATTTATCTCCCACTAATCTTTATCTTTAAAAGTAGTCCACTTAAGGAGATTAGTTTTCATGTTCTATTTTAATATCCCATTTCAAAATCTATTTCAAAAAATAATCCCTTTTCTAAAAAAATATTTATTAAAAATCTATTAATTAAAAATACCGTTCTATTTCAAAAATGGGCATGATATGTAGGAAACATTCTATTTGATCGATAAAAATAAAAAGATGAATACTAAACATCAATAATTATTATGACATGATAGTAAATAGATTTATATATAAAAAAATAGAAATTTGGAAACATGATAATGGTATAAAAATAATAATGTTTCATTAAATTAAGTATTATAAATTGGCATGAAACAATCAATCATACTCACTAATAGGGAAAAAATATGCTAAGAAATCAGTAAATTCTTGTTCCAACCAATACTAACCACTAACATGATAATATTATTTCAACTCAATAATATAAGAATTATGTATAATAAATTTAGTTGGTAGGTCATAAAATAAACTAGGAATAAGGGTTACAGATAAGAATTCCAACAAAGTAATGAAAAAACATGAGCATGAATATCTATGAAATTTTAACAATCATCCACGTGATTACCTTAATTAAGTACATCGCCCCTAATATGATATACTAGAATACACCATATACTTTATTAGTTTTATATAATTAATTAACATTCCATATGTATTCAATTTCATAAAATTTGAACTTATGTTCTCAGATGCTTCTAGACTATAAAATGAATAAGTAGTCATTGGAAATGACTCCTGGTCAATCCCTATACACCTTACTGATTATTACTTACCTATGGTAAAGGTACTAAATATAATATCTCACCCATATTGTCAGTTCCTACCAAGCTAAGTGAACATCCCTGGAAATAAGATATTTATATATAAAGAGATCCACAATTCCTTTTTATGGGTTACATATCAATTTCCAACCATTTTAGCTCATATATACTATAAATATTTAGAATCATAATATCTCTAAGTGATAAATACCGTTATTTACCTACAACAATACAATTTTATAACAATCATGAATTATTAACATAAACCCGATAAGTAGAAACTATTATAAGACATATGATGCACTCCCCGATCACCATAGTCTAGAGATAAGTACTAGGGATTTTGAGAATATTGGTGGGAGATGATTTATCCCCATTTTTCTTTAAATTAAAAGAAAATTAATAACTAATTCTACATGAATGGATTGAATTTTAAACATCAATGATATCCGTGGAAAAGGTTAATAATATAAAATAGATCTCTAACACACATAGATTTATGAAAATAGAATCTCTTATATCTAGCTAAAACACTGAGTAGAACTCAACCCATACTAAAAATGACCATATGTGACAAGAAAAAAAATCTAGACACATACTAGTACCCACAAATGCCTAAAAACTAAAAATGAATCTGGATGTCTGCTAACATGCACATGTAGGGTGTGAGAATATAATATTCAATATGAAAACACCATGTTTCAAAAACACATATAAATTACTTATGTGAATGAAACTAATCAATCAATTCAAGGACATAAATATAGTAAATCAGTTTAATATAATGATTTATAAAAACAAACACAATATGAAAATAATAACTTGATATATATATAATTTTGAAGCACAACTCCCTATATTGGGAGGCCCTTGCCTTACAAACTTTCCTAGGGACCAAGATATGAGATGTACCATTCTCGGTGCCTAGACGCCCATATTAGTAAAATAAGATTTAGGGTTTGAAACCCATATGATTCAGGGGGAATTTGATTATGTGTACATGAGTATGGATAGAAAACTTCCCATCACATTCATGGATATAGGAAGGGGTATACAAAAGTCAGGGAATTGTGAGACCATCCCATACAAATATCCTATTCATGAACAATATGTTTACTTAGGAAAATTTTAAACAAACACATGATATACCCATTTTTATAATTACAAACTATCATTTATTGATATCAAGGTAGTAACCATATTGTAATTATCACAACATGCTAAATAAAAAACAATAATGGGAATGTATAAAAATAGAGAGGATAAAACACCCAATATGTGTAATGAGTAGGAATTCCAAACATACAATTAAGGTATTTGGATATTATTTTATAAAAAATAAGGTATGTCAAGAAGTTATATAACTGAACAAAAGATACCTAAAATGTAAGGATGGAATAACAATATATTGAAAATAAATAAAATACCTAGATATGGTATGTTAACCATCATTACAGTGGAATTTTTTTATGGAATAATTGGTTACCCTTTGATGTAACTGGTAGATTTTTTGAGTTTCAGAAATAAAATGGTAGGTATAATATATTGTTTTAGTAGTAACATGATATGTTTAAATTAACTTGGTTTACTTGGAAAGAAAACAATGAAAAAGGAATAACATGTATTCATTTAAATAATTTATAAAAAACACTAAACCAATAATGGATAGTAAAAACCAAATCAAATATAAGATAATATTATGCTATAATATTTGGTAAAAATTATTAGCTAACAAAATTAAATATTAAAGAATTCCCCAAAAAAATAATTTACCCAACTATTGTATCACTATAAAATCCCTCTTTAAACCAAAAGATATGTGTGGTTATTTGACTTACAATTCATTTTGGTATGATTGTATATAATTATTTACAAACCACATCACCAATAAATATAAGGATAATATGAAAAGGTGGTTTAAAGGGTGATATAATAACCTTTAAAGGAAGAGGGGATGACATTTAGGTGTTATCACTAGTTACAATATAATCCATATTTTCATTAATCCCATATTTGAAATAAGAAATCCAAAAGACGTATTACTAATTTATTAAGTTGATTATTACTTAAAAACACAATAATTCATAAGTAAATTATCCTAAATTACATTGTATTGTATTAACTATTTTGATTCAAAAACCACTTGACCAGTTATTACAAGCATTTACTAAACTAATCACATTATTTACTTAGTACCAAAAAATCCTTATGTTTCCATCAAAAAAGTTAACCTAATTTTTATAATAATTTTTTATTATGCAGTAAAAGGAGAAAACTCCGAGGTTATTACAAGAGGTTTAATTTCACTTTTATGGATTAACAAGTTATTAAAGAGGAATAAATTCTGCACACCTTTAAATATAAGAATAATATTTTCATATTCAATATAACAGTTATAGAAGGTTTACATAACCTTGTAAAACATATAAAATTTGTGTATATATTAAATTATAAAGTCATGTTTCCAATGTCAATAAAATACTTAATGATTCATTCCCTGTTTATATATAAAATTAGTTAAATAATAACAAGTAAATGAAAAAATAATATAGGATCTAATGAAAATTAATAGGAAATTTAAACCCAAGAAAATATGTATGATTCATATAAAAACTAATAAATTGAGATTTTATAAATAATATTAAAAAATGTGAGCTTCAAATATTTTAATATATTTGAAATCAATATTATTAACTTAAAAATACTAGTGGTAGTTAAATATGAATATAATTCAAAATCAAGTTCATATGAGCCAGTACCACCTACTATGAATATAACCTTGATGAGTCTTCCCTAATATTCCAATAATAGCATAAGAACACCTAAAATAACATCCCAATAAAATATTTTTCAAGTAATCATGAAACTAAAATTTATATATTGAAAGCTCAATTTAAAATTAACTAAAACATAGGTATAATATCTACATAATTATTAAAATAATTAATCAACAGAAAGAAATAATTAAATTGGACCCTGTGAACTTAAAATAATGGTAAACAAATTCAAATAAATACCCCAAAAAATGACTAGAAAAATAAATTTATCAAAATAGTGAGAGTGGTATCATAAAATACTAACTTAAGACTCCTTTAACGCAAAACAAAATAAACAATGTTATTAAAATGAATTTTAACATGACTCTGATGAAATACCAAGTCGTGAAACCCATTTACAACAGAGGTTTATAGAAAAAATATTATAAAAGAGAAACATACAGAAGAATAGGGATATTACCTTGGATTTTATATCAAGAATGTTTATGAAATCACGTGACATCTAATGTTAATAAAATTTTATATAATGAGGGAAAGAGTACCTCCAAGATATGCTATAGACTAGAGAAAGTAAAATGAATTCAATGTTGAAAAAGACCTAATTGATGAGGTTATGGATGAAATGATATAAAATCCTTCAATAAAAAAATTCCTTAAAAGATATTAGGTACCTAGCCTAATCCCCCCAGGTATTAGGTGTCACTCTTAGGCCACAAAGGACTTTACCTAGTCATGTGGGTACCTATTTTCCTCTCACTGGGTTCTTGTATTGACCTAGGATTCTAAAGATTAAATGGAACTAGTATTGAAGAACTTCTAAACACCAAGTATATCCATGAATGATTAAACCTAATACAAAAATACTAATAATCTATCCTCAAACATCCAAAAAAAATATAAATTCCAAAATGTAAAATAATCCCTCAATAGAAACAATTTTTTTTGAAATTGTCTATATCAAAACCATCCAAAAGTCCCACAGATTAACTTAAACTACTACATCCAAGACGTAAGTCAATGCATATACTCATTTACTTGGGGTTTGAAATGATAAGGTTAAAATTATTTTTTCCACAAGTACAATTATACGGTGATCATTGGGACCTAAAACCCTAAGTTTTTGAGAATAATTTACCTAAAATTATCAAGCCTTTAATTTTATTTTTATATGATCATTAGATGATTATGATATATTATTATAGTTGTATTTGAATATATCTATTATCTTATTCACTTACTAGATATGAAAATCTATATTTTGGAAAACAAATCACCATTTTTGTCTATGATAGTTTGATCCGACCTCTAAATATTAAATATTTGATATTCCTCTACTAATTGATTTGTTTTCTTTAATTATATACCATTTTCACATTTTTAAATTTTTACTAATATAATTAGGTTAGTTTATTTAGGATATTAATCACATAAAACTAAAAAAGAATCCCCTTATATACACTCATAATAGGTTATTGGGTCCATTGGGGAAATTATACCTTATTTTGTACTCAACCCATATATTTTGGATATATATATATACACATATGTTACTATTATTTCCTGCTTGTTGGCCAAGGGATGTTTTCCTTGTTTGATAGCATAAAAAATTATATGAGTGGATTAGTCATGTAAATTAAAATTATATTGGTGTCCTAAAATATCATTTATTTTGAGTTTTTTTGGATTTCCATGGTGGGGCATGATAAAGGATATATTTTTTAAATTTATTTTTTTATAATGTTTTCTAATTATAGAATTTATTTTTACTATTTTATCAGTATAACATATAAACCATGTTGGTGTTATTTGTATGTTTTATACTTGATGCTTTTGATATAAGGCATGAAATTGTGTTAATTTCATGTTTCTTCGTTATTTATTATACAATAATGGGGGATTAGTTTTTTATATTATAAGTATAAAGGTTTTATTATTATGGTTAGATAGTTATCCCTTGAGAAACATGTTTCTCCAGCATAATTATTATTAACCATCATTTATAGGTTTTAGTCACTAAAATTTGGGAAAATTATCTTAACATCACACGGTTATCTCAATTTAGAATTAGGTTATCCTTTCGTTGGGTCATTACAAAATGGTATCAGAGATTTCTTAGGAATTAGGTCTATGGTTGGGGTAGTGATAAAAGTTTCAATGCTAAGAAATTATTTTATTAATATGTCAAAAAATATATTGGGACTAGATTGACGTGAATCACCCTAATATTGGATTAATTAGGGTGTACACTAATATAAATTTTATTTTATTTTCGTCCCTTGGGTTATATAGATCTTGTTCCCATGTAACAAGGAACACATTCCCTATTTTTTACATCTCATGCTAACCTCCCTGAATATAAAGAGAATATAAAAATTAATGGAAATAGAAACCATGAATTTTACATGGTTTACCACAAAAGGATAATCGAAGGAGTATACACTTGAAGATTTGCTGGTGTACCAAAACTTAACACTAGGAATTATATATATTACAGTGATTTAATAAATACATATTTTCCATCCTCAAAAACTTACCCTTCTTGTCTTTTTGACCACTTCTTTGAGAAAAGGATTGGTTAGTTTATAGAATTGATCGTCTTATTCAAAATTTTATAGAAATTAATTTCTATTATAAATTAGTATAGGTTACTGATATGTCTTTCCCATTCATATTAAAAATAGATGATATATTATACTATAACATGCCATGATTTTCTTATTCAATGATAAATACAAATAACTCTTTAATGTGAGGGTCGAGTCTTTGTATTCTAAAAATTATAGAAACAAAACTTCTACTCCATATAGATATAACATCAATATATAATTATCTTATTTCCACCGGTCCTTTTACAACCAGGTTTAGTAATGTAATCATTATTCATTCTTCCTCTAAACTAAATCTTAAATTCTTTTCCTGATCTCTTTATAACAACCTATAGTTTTCATCATTAAATAAATACTATTTTTGATAGGTTTCACCACATGAACAAAAAAAGTAGTCTATTGTATGGTAGCTAGAGAATTTATAGGTATAAAAAATAGTAAAAAAATATGAATATATATATTAAATAAAGTTCACTTTAAATATATACACAACTAGTATAGAAAAATAATTAATAAAATATTTTTATATAAATTTAAATTATTTCAAGAATAATATATTTTGATATGAATAAATTATTAACATTAGTTTAATTATTAATTTATAAGAAACAATAAAACTATTTGATAATATAAAAAAATTCATTTCCTTATAAAAATGAGTTTTTCAATATATTTTATTATTTTAATTTAAAAATAAAAAATATAAATTTTCAGAAGATAATTTAAAATAAATTTATCCATTTTTTATTTATCATGAAATATTATCTTAATAAAAATTTTCTTATTTTTATAAAATTGTTATTTTCATGTGAATTGTGAAAAGTATTATTTTTTAAAAATAATACAACTTTTACAACATTATCAGTATATAAGTATGTATTGTAATTTTTTTAAAAAAATCTATAAGACCAAATATTTGTTTTATTAGTGAATTTTTAATTTTGAAAAATTTTGGTTTTAATTTATAAACGGACATTTGATATCTTGGATCTTTAGGTTTATTTTTGAAAAAAAATATTTTCAATACATTATATATTTATTATTTTAAAATTAATTTTTATCACTTTAAAAAATTTAATTAAAAAAACAGATTTCAAATTTGAAATCATTAGGTCTAAATTATATAATAATTACCATTTTTTGGGCATATAGGATAAATTACCTAGGTAAAACTAGTTTCCGTGGTGAAAACCAAAATGGTAAAAACAAGAAATCTAAGAGGTAAAGGGCCTAACATATTAAAATAATGATTTTAATTGAGTTTTTGATCTTTTAATAGAAATTAGATATTCTATTATATATTATATATCAATTTTGGATCCATTTTCTTTTAGTGTGACCTCCCTTTGTTGAAACATTTTTGGTATTTACAAAAATGGACATCATTTTCACTTATAAATGGGGAAATACTCTCATAAATTACTCTCACAAATAAACCCCAAAATTTTAGAAACAATACTTTTCAGAACTCTCATAAAAACTCATATACACCTTAATTAGGTTCTGGTCTTCTCAAAATTCCACCCATCAAAGGTTTAACACCATTCTCAAAGGGGATAGTCCAAGTAGTATGGTATAGATTTCTAACCTTTCCACTATCATTTCGGTTAACTTATGTGCATTTATTATCCCTAATATTACATTTCTCGATATTAAAATTATTTAATCTATATAATTATTATACTATTATGTTATTATAATTATTTTACAATCATTAACCACTTTCCCCTTTTCCGTTATGAAAAAATAAAAATGTTAATTTTGTGCATGTTCCGACTGCTACCTCCACAAATAAATGTGTTTGTTCTTTCACTACCATTATAATGAATGTTTTTATTTATTTTTAATAATTATATATGATTTATATAAGCAATATATATCATTAGTATGGTTATTTTTGGATAACACAAAGAAGTAACGATCATTATGAGGTAATTCATCGATATTAGTAAATAACCCAAAACTAGTTTATCACCATTTAAGTCTTCAAAATATTGGACTAAAACTCTCAAATAATAGAAATATAACATTATAGATTTTTATAAAACATCAACTTTATTACCTTTTGGTTTTTTTAGTTATGACCTTTATAAGAAAAAGTAAGATCGACATAGCTTTTATGTGCCTAGTCCAAAACGATCTGGATTATTAAAACCTAATGTTGAGATTATAACAATTTAATAAATGAATTGAATTGGGATTAAAGAAGAGTATAAATAGAAATTTATATGATTTTTTTTGAAATAGGTAATTAATATGTTTATCCTTATTATATAGGAGGTTAATGAACTTCCATGGAAATCAAGGGTAAAGTTAAGGGACATGGTAACTAAAAATATTTTCTTAGAGTTATAAAATTTCTTATTAACATAATTTTTCCAAGACTTTACATTTTAAATGATGTTGAAACTTCATTTCAAGGTTAAAATAATTTTTTATCAAAATAAATTTCAAGGAAAGGTTTTATTTTCAAATATTTTTTTAATGAAGTATAATTTTTGAAAAGAGACTCATTACTATGAATTTTACATGGATGAATACAAAATGTTTTCAAAAAAATATATTCATGATTTGGAATTTATTATCATCAAATGATCTATCTAAAATAGATTTATGTTTTATTTTATTCCCTATATTTTGGTTTTGTATGTGATTATTTTGTGTGATCAAGTTTTTAGTATAAAATGATTTAATTCATGATGTTATTTTATACCATTTGAATGGTTTATGAATCCCATTTTATTTTCATGGGTTATTTCTGATAAGTGAATTATTTCCATTTATATGTTTAATAAAACCATTATTATTTCTTCGGTTCTTTAATATATGATGATTATTGATTTTAAGTGGCACACATATGTATGTATGACGATAGGTGTGGTCCTATATCATTCTAAAATTGATTAGTTTATGTTCTTATCTCATGAGATATTATAGTGTGAACTTAATGAGTTTTTTGACACATGCATTGGAATGATAAGTTTTCTCACATTTTTACCTATATAAATAATGAGTTTTTTCACATATTCATGGGAATAATGAGTTTGATCACAAAGGCTTTCCTATTATTATGGCCATGCTATATTTGCACGTTGTTTTTCAGGTCATGAAAAATTTTCAAGAAGTAGTTCATTTCACTAAAATTCAATGTTTTCATGATTACACCTTATTTTTAATGTTTTCTAAACTTTTATATTATACTCACATGTTTTGTGACTATGAATATATATTTTTATCCACATCACCACTTTTACTCTTCCTTAACAATATAATAATGATCTTATGTTTCTATATCATATTTTATGATTATCATCTATGGTTTCATGATCTTTTATTAAAATAATTTTATCTTTATCAGGTTCTCTTTCATATTTATGATCTAACACATTATGATATGAATTTCTCTTATTGATAATCTAAGATCACTCCTTTCTTTTGTTTTTGTTCCCCATGTTACGAAGATGATATTATCATGTGAGATATCTATGAAGGGTCTAAAGATTCATGATTATAGATAAATAGTTACAAGTATTATAAAATAAGAGGTTTATGTAGATAATATTGAAAACATTAAACCTTTAGTTCCTTGGGTTTTGTGACTATTTGTGAGATATAATATCATAATAATGAAATTATTAAACTATTTAAGTAATGCTTATCTTGGGTATAAATTTTCAGTATCAGAGAAAGGTGTAGTTTTTTTAGAGATTGGTTTAATGAATTTTAGTGAAATCCCTAATTATAAGTTTAAAGGATAAGTTTTAGTATATGATAACATACCAAAGATTTTTTAAAGTAGATATTGTGTATTTCTCCTAGAAGGTACAATATTTTCTAGATACTAGATGTTTATAAAGGATTTTTAAATGATATAACTAGGGGTTGTAACCCTAAAATACGTGTGTTGGGTATTAACTCAATTATCATATGGTGCATGAGAAACTGTCCTAACTACACACCTGGTTTGACACTCATGGGATATGTTTTGGTTGATTAGAGACTCTTTATGAAACTATATAAAGAATTGAATTCCTAGTTACATTGAGGTATTTATTGATCTAATTATATGATAGGAATTAAATAATGATGAAATGATTATTTAATGAGAATATACTAATGTATTTCTAGATGAAATTCTTGGGATTACCATAGAGCGTGAGGTTTAGTTTTAAGGAAAACTCATACCATGATCCATGAATTTATGAAAGAGTCTATATAAAAAAAATCCCATTGAATTATATGAGTTAAAGAATAAATGGAAACACAATTTTTACATGGGTTTCATACACCTTGATAGTTCACCATGGGATGTAAAAAACATCTTTATAAAAAAAGAATGATTTTAGTTTTATTTTATTTTATTTTCATTATATTAATAACACCATGATCATGAAAAAGTATCATGTACCCCAAATTAATGATCTATTTGATCAAATAATAGGATATAAATATTTCATGAAGATTTAACTTCAATCTCAATTCCATTATTTCTATGTTAAAATAGAAGACATTTCAAAGACACCTTTCAAAATTTGTTATGGACAATATGAATTTATAATGATACCCTTTAGAGTTATAAATGATTTGAATATATTCATGTATGTATGGAATAGAGTCTCTAGATACTACCTTGGTCAATTTGTTTCTATATTTATAGATTATATTCTTATACATTCAAAGAGAAAGTATGATCATGAAGATCATTTAAAGATTTTGGTAAGGAACTTGATAAATGATAAAATATATGAAAAATTTAACAAGTGTGAATTATATATGAACAAAGCATCATTCATATTTCATGTAATCACAAGAAAGTCCGTATCATTAGATACATCAAAAATAGAATTACTTACGAAATAACCAAGACAGAATATTATAACTGAGATCCGTTGTTTTGTTGGGTTAGTAATATAATAATGTTGATTTGTAAGAAATTTTTTATGCCTATCAAGTCTACAAACTAGGTTAACATAGAACTTTATAAAGTTAATTTGGATAGAGTAATGTGAAGAATGTTTTAGGGAACTAAAAAGAAAATTGGTACTTATCCTATAGTAATGGGAAAAGGTTTGTAATATATAGTGATTATTTGAAAAATGTTTTGGGTTGCATCCTCATGAATAATGATAAGGTAATTTCTTATGAATTATTCTAATTAAATAATTATGATAAAATTAAACAACACATGATTTAGAGTTGGAAGTATTGATATTTTAAATAAATATTTGGATATAGTATCACTATGGAGAAAAGTGTGATATATATTCTGATCACAAGAGCTTAAAATATATATTTACACAAAATGAATTTAATATGAATTAAAATAAATGGTTTTAATTTCTAAATTATTATAACTACTAATTTAATTACCACTCGGAGAAGGAAAATGATAGGGATAATGTTCTGAGTTGTAAAAACCATACTACTCTATCCTTGATGAGTATTGAAAAAGACCTAATACTTACGAATTTGAAGAGGATGACTCTTGAAGTCATAATTGGAGGTGATAAATCCTATCATTCCCAAATAAATAATCAAACTCTCATTCACATAAATATTAAATAATCCTAGAAAAATGATATAGATCTATAGAAAAAGGTAGTGAATAATTAGGAGTAAGAATTTGATGAAGATGGAGTTATAAGGTTTGGAACTTAGATATGTGTCCCATAAAAGCTGTAATTAAATAATGAATTTTTGGTTAATATACATAGATCTTAATTCTCTATAAATTTGAGAAGTATGGAGATTTATAGAGATATAAAAAAATTATAGTGTGATAACATGAAGAGAGAGATTGCAGAATACATATCTAGATGCTTGGTATACCAGCTTGTTAAGTCTAAGTGATAAAAGTTTAAGAGTATGATGCAACCATTACCCATAGCAGCATGAAAATGAGAAAAAATCATGATAAACATCATCATATAACTTCACTAAATGCCTATTTTCATAATGAGATTTGAGATGTAGTTGATTGCCTTATGAAATTAGCATATTTTATTTCCATCAAATAAGATTTCTCCCTTAAAAAACTCACCATGATATATATGAGGGAAGTGGTGAGGTTTCATGGAGTACCATTATATATTGTATTTATTGGGTTATGAGGGTTGTATTGAGGTTCTAGAGATTTATTGAGAAACCATTGGAGATAAAGTTTAGTTTTATCATTACTTATCATTCTCAGACCGATGGTTAGTTTGAGCGGACAATTAAAACCCTAGAGGATTTTAAGAGATCTTATTCAATAGAATTCCAAGGATATTGGGATGAAAACCCTCTGGTAGAGTTATCATATAATAGTAATTTCCATTAAATCATCATATTGAACCAGATGATGCACTTTATGGAAATAGATTTAGGATTCAAACACATTAGGATGAATTTGGTAAGAGGAAGAAGATAGGTCTTGCCCATATCAGATAAATTAAGGAGAAATATAAAACCATTCAATTATATATAAATGTGGAACAAAGACAATAAAAGAGTTTTTCAGATAATCATTGATGAGATATAGATTTTGATGATGGTGAAAAGGTGTTAATTTTAATATCTCCATAAAATTTGGGAGGAAAGGGATGATGAGCCCAAGATAAATTTGTCCATTAAAGATCTTTGATCATATTGGGGTCATATCCCATCACTTAAGAATCCATACAAATGTTTATCATGTTCATGATGTATTTCACATATTGTTTTTAAGGAATAATTTCATGACCTATTTTTTATTTTTTATATATGTTCTGGATTATATTTTCGAGATGGGTTTAGATATAAATTTTTAGGTGTGATTGGTTTAAAATTTTATTTTTGGGTTGTTTTTCTCCTTGATCATGGTCAACGCACACTTTGGAAAAAACACGCGGCTTGCTCCATTTAACCATGCGGGCTTGGGTATGCTTCTTGTTGAGGCTGCATGAAATATTAATTTTCAGAAAAACTATGTCGTAAGAGTGTTAAAATCCACTATCTCAGGTTAAAATCATTCTATGTGGCTGGATAATAGTTTTGTAAACCGTGCGGCCAAACCCTGCAAGTTTCCCAGAACTTATTTTTTTTTGAAATTCCCATTATACCCTCTTAGAAGTTATAACCCAAATCTCCTCCCCTATCCTTCATTTTGTTTGTGAGATCTTAAAGGTCCTCTCCCATTATTCTTCAAGCCTCCACCCTCTTATTTTGGTGTATATATAGTTTTTTTTCATGTTTGGGGCAAGATCACTCATGGTAAACTCCTCTCCTCATATCCATATTCATTATTATTATATTTATTGTTGAGTTCCTCTTCTCCCATGGTTATGTGTACCAAGGGTTTGTGTTTCCCATGATTTATGTTATAGAGTTTTTTTAATTAGGATCCTCTTGGTAGATCTTTGTTCTTGAAACCTTCATGGAGTGGTTTCAAGTGTGTGTTGTGGATGTTCCATGAATTCGAGGTAGGTTTCCCTGGAACTTTCCTTTTTAATTTAAGAATCATTGATTTCATGATTTTTCTAACCTTCCTTAAATATCAAATATTAATATGTGATCCTTAAAATAAATTTTGGATGTGAAAAATGGTTGTTCCTTTTGTGTTTTGTGATAAATAGTATTGATTTGGCTATGTTTTTCATAGAAATTGTTTGAGAAAATTCATTTTTGGATTTTATGAGTAATTTGTGGTAGAATATTTTTGGTATTATAATTGAATTTATAGTATTTTAAATGATGATTTGGGTTATTTGAATGGGTTACCAAGGGGTTTTGGATTTAAATGGAATGTGTATTTGGATTTAAAAATGTGATTTGGTATGTATTAATGGTTAGTGGACCATTAATAATTTTGATAAGAATGGTTTTGCTTTAAAAGTGAAATGGGAGAACTTCGATGGAAATGTTTTTAAAATGGTTGTGAAATTGAAAAGGGTGTTTTTTACTTTTTTAAGAGATGTATTTGGTTCTTTAATGGATTATGTTTATGTGAAATGTGCTTTAGGTTTGTTTGGAACTTTTATAAAAATGGTGAAAATGTTTGTTGAACCCTATGGAGAATTAGTTGAACTCATATTTTGATAATCCCAATTATGCTCAATTATAGTTTGATAATCCCTATATTGATTAATGATTAATTACTTATTTCAGTATTTCTATACACCATGCACATATTCATATATACTAATATTTACATTATCTTCAGAGAATTCAGTTACTGGATGGATATATATTCTAACTTAATCCATTATGCCAATAAAATGCTTAAACAAACAAGTGGTCACTGTTATATAACAAAGATACCGATTTTTAAAGTCCACCGTTATGTATAAGGTCACCGATACATCAAGTCCATCAGTAAAACAAGTCTACCATTATGTAATGGTCACTGATACAGACAAGTCACCATTATTCAAGCCTACCGATACAGACAAGTCACCGTTATGAAAGCCTACCGTTACAGACATGTTACCGAAGGAAGTCTACCGATACACCAAGGAAGCTACCTGTACATGAAAGCTACTATTACAAGAAAGGTCCCTGGTACATTAAGTCTACCACTACCGATCAAGTCTATCGACATACATGAAGTATACCGACAGAAAGGCTACCATTACACAAGAAGTTACCGATACAAGAGGATTCCGATACAAAGACCTACCATGACACAAGGCTACTGATATCCAAAGCTACCGTTCCAGAAAATCCGACGCTGCCTTAATTTCTATATCTTTGTTTAATCTAACCAACAGTCATATTAGGTATATTTTAATGCTCTGTCATTTATTTAATGAAGGTTGTTGAATGTCAGGGAACCGTACCTCGTACTTGAAAAAAGAAATCATTTCTTTTTCCGGAGCTCGTGCCATAAATATAAGAAGTCCTTGTTGCTACAAGAGATACAAGATACATACAAAAGTGATTTACAAGTGACATACACAAGAATAGCTCATACAGATATACATGCACAACCACAAACACACAAAATCTCATACACAATCACGCTTACTCAAGAAGATCTCTTTACATTCACGAGGATTTTTAAGAACTTCATTGACTACATTTTCATTGTCTCTAAAACTGGATGTTAAGAAGACGACACTCTGTTTTCTAGAAAAAAACCAGAAGAGGACTCAAAACCATTTCTGATCAATGCGAAGGAGTCCAGAGCTACACTGTAATCACTAGAGCCATTCTAAACTCTATATCATGCTCAGTGATGTATTATTTACATTATGAGCAGTGTGTGTCATCAGTTTTAATTTACACATACACTGTCTTCTAAACCTTAACTGGAGGATATGTAAATCCTCATTCAAACTCCTTACATCTTCTATTTCCCACTGTGGATAGTGGTAGAGGTCGTGTGTGACCTGGAAAACTGTATTTGCTGTTGTTTTTGTTTCCCACGTAGAACTGTGGTAGAGGTCTTTGACCTGGATAGTTATAAACTATTGTGAACCCCGATCCAGGGTGTGGATCAAATTTATATAAATTGTTGAGAGGACTAAGTCTCATCTTGAGACTGAACCTCTTGGTTATATCTACTGTGATTTGTTTAGTTTTATCTAAAACTGTTTTATTCTGCTGCTATGTAGAGACCCAAAGGTTGACGTACATTGACATTACATTACATTTGCGGAATACTTAGTACATAACAAAAACACACACACAAGGATCGTAATAGTTTAGTGTCTTTGGAAACTCAGAATATAATCTTCTAATCCTGGTGAAAGATCTTCAACATCTCCCATAAAGATCTTCCTCTTTTTTTTATACCTAAAACCTTTCTTTATATCCTGGGGAAAAGTAAACATAAAAGGGTGAGCTCAAATTCTCAGTAAGGGTAAACAAAAGAAATATCAATCACATCGTATACACAAGCACATAACTTTTGGAAATCTTAACCTGAAAAAGAGATCATAATTTCATAACATGGGATAAATCATGGCAGTGAAATGTAATCACAATAATCATAACCTAAAACATGAAACTTTGTGGCATACACAAATAATCTTAGAGAATCATTTCTTGTTAGTCAAGACTCATTGCCAAGACTATCTTAGTGGACAAAGTCCCTTTCTGAACCGAGTCACCCTCGTTTCAGTCCCGTTTCACTGAACCGGTATAACCTACCGTTCCAGCCATGTCTATCTCATGAGATATAAAATCTTTACCCAATGCATTGGAGGGAGATATAGGTCCCACCCATCTTATAATGAATCCTTTCTTATGTGTGCCACATAATCATAAATCATACATCATCGCATAATACATGTAACAAAAATGGGATTCTTGAAACATCATGACATCATAAAACAAATCATATAAGGTAAATGACTTCCTAAAAATAATTTCCTCAAAACATAATCTAATCAATTTAATAATAGAGATAAAAACAGAACCCTATATTATCTTAGATGGAAAATAATTTTGATAAAACATTTGAACTCTATTCTTGAGGAAAATATCTTTTCTACTTCAAAAACACTTTTCTTTTCTTAACATGTCATACAATTATAAAATAAAAGAAGTTGATTAAAAATAAACTTGAAAACTTATAAAGGATGATTCTTGGAAATAATGTTTTAAAAATCCATTCATGCCGTATAAGTTAAAAAAAACATTTTTCGTACTTTTGTCGAAAAAGTCAAAAAGTACCTCGTACGAAAAACGAAAAAATATTCCTTTCATATCTTTTACTAAAAACTCACCGAAGGGTAAAATTGGATATAAAATATTGTAGAAGGATGGAAATAATATTACATATTGAGGGAACATGGATGTGGATGATAAAATACACCCCAGTAATTACCAAAGTAAAAACAATCTCAGATAAAAGTGAGATTGTGATATTTCCCTTACCTTAGGTCCGATTTGCTTCGTAAGTGTCCGAACCTCCTCTTCTTTGAAGCGCCTCTTTGAGACCTCCTCTTAGGGCACTAAAATTGGTCTTTGAGGAAGACCAGAACCTCTAGGATGTTTATAGGTAAGTGGAGAAGAGAATTTAGCAGAGGTTGGCCGATCTTGAAGGCTCAAAGTTGTGTGAGGAAGAGAGGGAGGAGGTTCCCTTTTATAAGGGAGGAGAGGGGTACCTTTGGAATAACTAAAACTATTATTTTATTATAAAGTCAAGTTCGGTTTTAAATATCTATAAATTGATTTATTTCGAGGCTAAGGTGGGGATGGGTCGAAATCCTCTCATCCAATAGAATTTAGACAAGTTTAGGTTTCTATTTTAACCTTATCATTTAGATTTAACATGAAGTTAAATAATTTTACTTTTACCGTGTCTTCTTGTGTTCTTTCACTATAAGGTTAATAAACATACTATAAGAAGCCAAAAGAACCCCAAATTGTTTATTATTAATATATATAACCTTATCTAAGTCATTTGGCCGAACCTTAGATTTTTAGGAATAAAATAACAATTAATAATATAATATTTGTTTTAAAAACTATTTTATGTCAATTTTGACACTATTTAGTAATTGATTTTTTTGAAAATCATAACAGAATGATAAGTTCAAAAAAAGTTAATTAAATCAATACTAACATGTCATATTAACCTATAAAATTAGTGGAATTCATAAAAAGTCTCAAATTATATTTATTTGGGTATTTATAACATCAATTATGTCAATATTTCATTAATAAGATAATTACTGCATCATCATTGTGTCATAAATAAATTAAATTATTTAATGTCTAAAAATTACAAATAAAATACCATTATGTAGGAAATAATTTTAGCTTTCTAATTAATATTTATAGTCGAATTTATATTATGTATAACCCCATATTAAAAATGTTTTAGTAAATAAACTTTGATTTTAACTCTTTTAACCCTTCTTTAAATAAATTAATAATAAATGTCCTAATCTAATCCAAGTGGGCCTAAATGGTCATATTTTATTCCTAAGTTTGTTTTTGGTCGAATTAAACTTGTACAATAGAATTAGGACATGTGTTAGGGTAATAATAATATCATTTCTACCCTTAATTACCCTATTTACTTTTAACCGTGGTAAATAAAAGTAAAAAGTTACTATTCACCAAAAATTATTTTCATCTCATTGAACCACATTTTACTTACTGACATCAACCGTGTCTCTTGGTTTTTTGAAATTCCACTCACAGAAGCGGTAAATTTATGTTTTATGAAAAATTCATTTTTTTAACTACCACTTAGTGGTTTCACTATTCATCAAAAATTGGAAGTTTTCAGAAAAATACCAAAAATTAGGCCTAAGCTATATTTGATATTATGAACTCAAAAATGATTTCTATTTTACAACATACAAAACATATCAGTTTCATTAATTAATTTAAAAATTAATTCCCGTCGTCAAAACAAAAGGCATGTTTTTAAGAGATAATAACTATCAAAAGATTGACACTTGTTTATAACTGGTTTAAATGTGAAATTAAATCCAATGACCAACATTGTATTAAATTGTAAAAATATATTCTAAATATACTTTAAAACCACTAAAATTAATAATTTATCACTATTAATTATTTCGATTGAAAAATTTGTTTTTAATTAAAATTTAGTAATTTCCATTATTCATCAAAATATGAAAGTTATCCAAAAATTACCAAAATTTCACCCTAAGCTAATTTTGATATTACGAATCCAAAAATGAAGTCCATTTTGAAAAATAGAATTTACAAAATTTCAAAAAGTGGTTATTACTATTCATAACGGCTATTTTTAATAATATTTTAATAGCGTATCGTTGTTTAGTGAAACTCGGTATTGCGTACTACACACGCTATCAAGGAAGGTCGCGATTGCGTGTAATGAAAGGCAAGTCAAGGATGCGTGTTGTGCAAGCTCCTTTTGGTGTAGCGTACAACACAAGACATTAATGAAATTAAAAAGAATATTTTTCATAAAATCTCGGGGTGTTACATTCTACCCCCCTTAAAATGAATTTCGCCCTCGAAATTCGTCGGGGTTATAAATGGTTTACTATTCGAAAGTTTCTTTAATAGAAACCCAAATCGTAAAAAGGAATACCAAATCCAATATTTAAAAACAAAAGTATGAAACGTAACGGTTACCCAAATAAACTAATCACTAGGTTTCCACATAGGTGAAAATATGGATATGGAAGAGAAATCTAACCATCATGTTCTGATGGAGAGTGGTAGAGAACATGGCTATGGAAAAGCTAACAATCACAAATCCATAAATTTGTGATGATCTAAGGTACCATCTGATTAATCAGATATAAGAGCACTAGGACGACATTTTTTGGTTTTCAAGATCATTTCCCTAAAGTCGAAGAATTTGAATTAGAATAAATACTTACTTTATTTTGGTACAATCTCACTGTTGTTCGTGCCTTGAATAATTTCCACTTCATCTTTTAAATAAATGAAGTTGAATTTGTTATTCGTGAAGTTTTAGCAGATCATGTGATAGAATGACGGGTCTTTCCATCTGTCTCAAACAAAAGGTTAGAAAAAGTTATTAAATATACATAAGACATTCTATAGTGAGATTAATCATATATGGTTCCTAAAATGGGCTTATACTTCATATATCATACTGCTTAATATAATAAAACTAGTTTATACTAAATAGGGACTTCCTGTAGGCCAGTGGTAGGCAATAAAGGCCAGTAACACTTCGGTTGTGGGTTCGATTCCCACAGCCTTGTCCGACGCGATGGGCTGTCGCCCGTTCTATAGGTTGTCCTTTTTCTAAAGCTATATTACTATAACATCCCATCAATAATATCGAAAAACGTTTTATCCTAACTTATGTCCAACATAATCCATTCTAAGCTTATCTAAAATACTTCGGTCCAAGCTCATAGTATAAAGAAAATGGTTACTTGAAATGTCACATAACAATCACGTGAATGCCATCATTTATCCCCCATATATCATAAGATATATCTTGCTGGTCAAATTACAAACATGTGAATACCTTAATCATGTATTCTCTTGAAGAATGAATACCCATTGAACCTTAGTGAAAACATGAATGCAGTTAAAAGTTAACAGTTTCCACATACCAAAATCCTCAAAATTCTATATACTCAAACCATGATATCACTTAGTCCTTATATCAATCATGAGCTCATGAATACTGTCAAATATGTCATTTTCTCGTTTTCCCTTCATTATGCGCATATCAGCTTTTTTTCCAAAAATATCTCAATC
Source organism: Viscum album (assembly GCA_963277665.1). Taxonomy (NCBI): domain Eukaryota; kingdom Viridiplantae; phylum Streptophyta; class Magnoliopsida; order Santalales; family Viscaceae; genus Viscum; species Viscum album. Next base: position 698,176,682 of record OY728132.1, read on the forward strand.
ACTTTCCATGGTTACCGGTACCATAAAACTATTGAAGACCACAATAGACCAATACATAAATATTCCAATACTCAACATTATTTTGGAATCACATTACATAAACACTTAATCATTCCACCACATCGTTTTCATATTCAACAACGCCAATGGTGATCGCATGTGAATTCCCTTTGTCCTTTTCCTTAAGCGGTTGCTCATGTCGATCATCACTAACCCTTGGATTAGGGAATTTATTACAATAATTCCCCATTTCCTTGCACTTGAAGCATTGAAGTGTTGGTGGTGTGTTCTCTGCAGTGTTTGCTTTATTCACATCATTAGAAACGCTTTTTCCATTACTTCGACACTCAGCTACTCGATGACCTTATTTTCCACACTTAAAACATTTTCTAGTCCCTTTAAGACAATCTCCACCATGCTTCTTTCCACACTTTGTGCATAAGGAAACATTCATCTTCTTTTCACCATTATTTTGAGATTTCTCCTTGAACTCCATCTTTCGTTTCTTGTCAAAACCATGAGATGGACATGTAACACCAACTTCCATTTCTACCTTGATAGCACAACGCACAATTTCTTCATAGCTACTGAAGTCTCTTATAGCTAATTCCCTTCGAACACTTGCTTTTAAGCCACTGAAGAATCGATCAACTTTACTTTCAGGTTGGATGATAAATCCAGATGCATACCTTGCAAGCCTTGTAAAATTTGCTTCGTATATACCAACAGATTCATCATCCTTTTGCTTTAGTTCAAGAAACTCCTTCTCCATCTTTGTTCGAAGAATACGAGGGAAGTACTTATTGAAAAATAAGTTCTTGAACTCGTCCCATTCCATGGACTCAATTTCATCTCTTGGCCTTGAATTCTTGATAAGATTCCACCATTGATCAGCTTCACCTTCCAAACGATATACTGCTAAGATGACTTTATCATGTTCAGAACATTGAAGAACTAAAAATATCTTTTCAGTGGTACTGATCCATTGTTCAGCAACAAGTGGATCGGATGTCCCACTGAAAGAAGGTGGACGTTGCCTCATGAAGGACTCAATAGAATATTGTTCCCTTCTCTGCTCATTTGGAAGTCCAGAATGATTCATAGCTTGTGTGAGTATAGCAATAAGTTTTTGCACTCCATCTCCCATAAAATTTGTTTGTTCAAGAGGACAATCATTGCATTGTCCATTGCATTGATCAACACGGTTCCTTCGGGTTCCATCCATCGTCTAAAACCCAAAAAGAATAGTGTGAGAGGAAAAAATCATGCTAGGGAAAACAACATAATAAAGGGGGAGTACCTTCAATATCTAACATCTTAGGTTTAATTCTATGATCATTAGCGTAATTCTAGTACTATAACCTATATGTATACTTAACCTTAGGGACATCCCTAGACATACCTTAGAAATATCTCTAGGGATCTCAATAACGTTTTCGCATCCTAGTTTCCAAAGGTTGACTAAACCTTTCCTCTGATACCAACTGTAGAGACCCGAAGCTTGACGTACATTGACATTACATTACATTTGATGAATAATTAGTACATAACAAAAACACACACACAAGGATCGTAATAGTTTAGTGTCTTTGGAAACTCGGAATATAATCTTCTAATCCTGGTGAAAGATCTTCAACATATCCCATAAAGATCTTCCTCTTTTTTTTATACCTAAAACCTTTCTTTATATTCTGGGGAAAAGTAAACATAAAAGGGTGAGCTCAAATGCCCAGTAAGGGTAAACAAAAGAAATATCAATCACATCGTATACACAAGCACATAACTTTTGGAAATCTTAACCTGCAAAAGAGATCATAATTTCATAACATGGGATAAATCATGACAGTGAAATGTAATCACAATAATCATAACCTAAAACATGAAACTTTGTGGCATACACACATAATCATAGAGAATAATTTCTTGTTAGTCAAGACTCATTTCCAAGACTATCTTAGTGGACAAAGTCCCTTTCTGAACTGAGTCACCCTCGTTTCAGTCCTGTTTCACTGAACCAGTATAACCTACCGTTCCAGCCATGTCTATCTCATGAGATATAAAATCTTTACCCAATGAATTGGAGGGAGATATAGGTCCCACCCATCTTATAATGAATCCTTTCTTGTGTGTGCCACATAATCATAAATCATACATCATCTCATAACACATGTAACAAAAATGGGATTCTTGAAACATCATAACATCATAAAACAAATCATATAAGGTAAATGACTTCATAAAAATAATTTCCTCAAAACATAATCAAATAAATGTAATAATAGGGATAAAAACAGAACCCTATATTATCTTAGATGGAAAATAATTTTGATAAAACATTTGAACTCCATTCTTGAGGAAAATATCCTTTCTACTTCAAAAACACTTTTCTTTTCTTAACATGTCATACAATTATAAACTAAAAGAACTTGATTAAAAATAAACTTGAAAACTTATAAAGGAAGATTCTTGGAAATAATGTTTTAAAAATCCATTCATGCCGTATAAGTTAAAAAAAACATTCTTCGTACTTTTGTCGGAAAAGTCAAAAAGTACCTCGTACGAAAAACGAAAAAAGATTCCTTTCATATCTTTTACTAAAAACTCACCGAAGGGTAAAATTGGATATAAAATATTGTAGAAGGATGGAAATAATATTACATATTGAGGGAACATGGATGTGGATTATAAAATACACACCAGTAATTACCAAAGTAAAACAATCTCGGATAAAAGTGAGATTGTGATATTTCCCTTACCTTAGGTCCGATTTTCTTCGTAAGTGTCCGAACCTCCTCTTCTTTGAAGTGCCTCTTTGAGACCTCCACTTAGGGCACTAAAATTGGTCTTTGAGGAAGACCAGAACCTCTAGGATGTTTCTAGGTAAGTGGAGAAGAGAATTTGGCAGGGGTTGGCCGATCTTGAAGGCTCAAAGTTGTGTGAGGAAGAGAGGGAGGAGGTTCCCTTTTATAAGGGAGGAGAGGGGTACCTTTGGAATAACTAAAACTATTATTTTATTATAAAGTCAATTTAGGTTTTAAATAGCTCTAAATTGATTCATTTCGAGGCTAAGGTGGGGATGGGTCGAAATCCTCTCATCCAATATAATTTAGACAAGTTTAGGTTCCTATTTTAACCTTATCATTTAGATTTAACATTAAGTTAAATAATTTTACTTTTACCGTGTCTTCTTGTGTTCTTTTACTATAAGGTTAATAAACTTACTATAAGAAGCCAAACGAACCCCAAATTGTTTATTATTAATATATATAACCTTATCTAAGTTATTTGGCCTAACCTTAGATTTTTAGGAATAAAATAACAATTAATAATATAATATTTGTTTTAAAAACTATTTTATATCAATTTTGACACTATTTAGTAATTGATTTTTGTGAAAATCATAACAGAATGATAAGTTAGAAAAAAGTTAATTAAATCAATAATAACATGTTCTATTAACCTATAAAATTAGTGTAATTCATAAAAAGTCTCAAATTATATTTATTTGGGTATTTATAACATCAATTATGTCAATATTTCATTAATAAGATAATTACTACATCATCGTTGTGTCATCAATAAATTAAATTATTTAATGTCTAAAAATTACAAATAAAATACCATTATGTAGGAAATCTTTTTAGATTTCTAATGAATAATTATAGTAGAATTTATATTATGTATAACCCCATATTAAAAATGTTTTAGTAAATAAACTTTGATTTTAACTCTTTTAACCCTTCTTTAAATAAATTAATAATAAATGTCCTAATCTAATCCAAGTGGGCCTAAATGGTCATATTTTATTCCTAAGTTTGTTTTTGGTCGAATTAAACTTTTCCAATAGAATTAGGACATGTGTTAGGGTAATAATATTATCATTTCTACCCTTAATTACCCTATTTACTTTTAACCGTGGTAAATAAAAGTAAAAAGTTACTATTCACCAAAAATTATTTTCATCTCATTGAACCACATTTTACTTACTGACATCAACTGTGTCTCTCAGATTTTTGAAATTCCACTCACTGAAGTGGTAAATTTATGTTTTATGAAAAATTCATTTTTTTTAACTACCACTTAGTGGTTTCACTATTCATCAAAAATTGAAAGTTTTCAGAAAAATACCAAAAATTAGGCCTAAGCTATATTTGATATTATGAACTCAAAAATGATTTCTATTTTACCAAATTCAAAACATATCAGTTGCATTAATTAATTTAAAAATTAATTCCCGCCGTCAAAACAAAAGGCGTGTTTTTAAGAGATAATAACTATCAAAAGATTGACACTTGTTTATAACTGGTTTAAATGTGAAATTGCATCCAATGACCAACATTGTATTAAATTGTAAAAATATATTCTAAATATACTTTAAAACCACTAAAATTAATAATTTATCACTATTAATTATTTCGATTGAAAAAGTTGTTTTTAATTAAAATTTACTAATTTCCACTATTCATCGAAATATGAAAGTTATCCAAAAATTACCAAAATTTCACCCTAAGCTAATTTTGATATTACGAATCCAAAAATGAAGTCCATTTTGAAAAATAGAATTTACAAAATTTCAAGAAGTGGTTATTACTATTCATAACGACTATTTTTAATAATATTTTAATAGCATATCGTTGTTTAGTGAAACTCGGTATTGCGTACTACACACGCTATCAAGGAAGGTCGCGATTGCGTGTAATGAAAGGCAAGTTAAGGATGCGTGTTGTGCAAGCTCCTTTTGGTGTAGCGTACAACACAAGACATTAATGGAATTAAAAAGAATATTTTTCATAAAATCTCAGGGTGTTACATACTAAGTGCATTAAAATTTAAATTGATTTTGAAAGTTACTCTGATAATTGAATTATCATGTGTTTGCATTATTTTTAAATCATTAAGTTAGTTTCAAAAGCTAATTTGATATTCTGATTAGATTAACTGGGAATTAATCAATCCCTTGAGAACCTAACTGAAAGTTTTCTTTAGTTCAAATTCACTACAATTCAATTAGTATGTTAAATTGTGGGATTTTAGAAAAGGATTTTAAACAGAAATTTTAATTGGAACTCAATTCACCCACCTCTTGAGTGTCCACTCCTACCAACATTTGGTATCAGAGGGTTTTTAAAATATTTTCTGAAGTACTCTGTTTTTAAACTGTGATTTTAGTTGTATTTTAAAGTTCTTAAAATTTATGTTATTTCTAAATTTTTATCTCTTTAAATTTAATAATTACAAAGCTATGAATGCTCTGTATTGTGATTTAGGAGATGAATAATTTAATAGAATATATGCTTATAACACTGCATATGAAATTTGGGATACTTTAGGTGTTTCTCATGAAGGAACAAATAATGTTAAGCAAATGAGATTGAACACCTATACTATTAAATATGATAATTTTACGATGAAGCCTGATGAACCCATTTCTGATATTTATCTCAGGTTTAACGAAATTTTCAATACAATGATCTCACTGGGAAAGGATGTTCCATCAAAGGAGCAGATCATGAGAATTTTGAGATGTCTACCTGAAAGATGGAGGGGCACTTCTGTTTCAATCAGAGAATCTTGTGATATTGGTGAACTGCCAATCAAGGAACTTATTGGTAAGTTAATGATGTATGAAGAAGAAATTAAGGTAATCAAAGAAGAAGAAGATGAACCAAAAAGGAAGTCAGTTGCCTTCAAGACATCTACTTCAAAGAATAAGGATAAGGTGAAACTTCAAGCTGTAAGTTATAGCTCAAGCTGTGAAGAAAGTGAAAGTGCATCTGACAGTGATGTAGAAATGGCTCACATAGCAAGAAGATTTAAGAAGTTTTATAGGAAGAAGAAGTTTTTCAGAAAATCAAATTACAAAGGTAAGTATGACAACAAGGGACACTGGAAAAAAGACTGGAAGAAATCTAACAAATCTAATGAAGTTGTCTGCTATGAATGCAAAGGAAAATGACATATAAAAGAAGACTATCCAAATCTGAAATATGAGAAGAAATATGAGTATAAGGATAATAAGTATAAGAAATCCATGAAGGCTATGTGGAGTGCTTCTAAGGATAGCTCCAGTGAATCTAAAGCTTCCGAGACTGAAAACAAAAATAAGGCAAACATGTGTTTTATGAAAAACACTTATGAGGTAACATCTGAAACTCCAAATTTAAATACATATTATTCTAAAGATGATTCTGATTCTGAAAATATATCAAAATCTGAACTGTTTGAATACCGTGATATGTTGGAAGAAACCTGAAATGAACTGAATGACAAATATAAAGGTTTAAAGAAACAGTATGCTTTAACAATTAAACAGAAATCTGATCTTGAAATAGAAATGGAAAAGAATGCTCAGTTTCTTAAAGAAAACACTGAACTGAAATTGTCAAATGAGCAACTTAGGAAGGATTTAGAAAAGTTCAAAAATGGAAAAGATACTCTTACTTAAATTCTAGGTAAGAATATTTCACCTTGATATACTAATGGTATAGGATACCAACCTGGAAAAAGAAAAATTACCAAAACTAGATTTATTCCTAAATCTGGACAGAATGTAGATAGTTCTAGTTCGGGAAGTACATATGCTTCAACTAGTTATATTTATAGTTACAGATCTAATAAGGTTTATCTGTCTAAATCTATTGATTCTGCAAATCTTATGAGACCCATAAGACAAATTTGGGTACCTAACATTTTATTAGCTAACCTGTCTGGACCTAAGAAAATCTGGGTACCAAAATCATTTCCTATCTAAATCTGTTTTGTAGAAAACCTGCTTAAATATCTCCTATAGAAAGACTTGGTACTTGGATAGTGGATGTTCAAAATATATGTTAGGAGACTTCTCATGCTTTAAAATCTTAGTCAGAATGAAAAATATTACTTGTTTAAATGCTTTTCATAAAGAGTCTTGGCTTTGGCACAGAAGATTAGGACACTGCAATGTACATTCACTTAGAAAACTTACTAGGAAGAACTTAGTTAGAGACCTACCAAAACTTGAATTCCCAGTAGATAAAGTTTGTAATCCCTATCAAAAGGGAAATCAACATAAAGTTTCTTTTAAATCAAAGAAAGAAGTGTCATCTTCTCAACCTCTCGAGTTGGTTCACATGGATTTGTTTAGACCTTCTAGAGTTTCTAGTTTAAATGGGAAGCACTATGTCTATGTTTTAGTAGATGACTATTCTAGGTATACTTGGGTATATTTTCTAGCTCACAAAAGTGAATCTTGTTCTTACTTTGTTAAATATTCCAAGTCTATAGAGAACCTTAGTGGACTTAAGATTAAAACATTGAGAAGTGATCATGGTCATGAGTTTGAAAATCATGAGTTTGAATCCTATTGCTCACACAATGGCTATAGTCACAATTTCTCTGCCCCTAGGACACCTCAGGAAAATGGTGTAGTAGAATGGAGGAATAGAACCCTTCAAGAAATTTCCATAAACATGCTCAATGAGTATGACCTACCTGTTTATTTTTGGGCTGAAGCTGTCAATAAAGCTTGTTATATTATCAATAGAGTCTCGATCAGACATGTTCTTAAGAAGACCCCTTATGAGTTGTGGAACCATAGGAAACCTAAGGTTAACAACTTCAGAGTTTTTGGTTGCAAAGTCTTTATTCTTAATACCAAAGATAATCTTGACAAGTTTGCATCCAAGAGTGATGAAGGAATTTTCCTAGGTTACTCTATTTTAAGTAAAGCCTATAGAGTTTTCAATAAGAGAACCAAATGTGTGGAGGAATCTGTTCACATCAAATTTGATGAAACTGATCCACATGAACCTAAGTCCTCTCTTGAAAATATCAAAGATGATCTCTCTGTTTTGAACCTTAATGATCAAGACAGTGGACCTGTTGTTAAAATATCCAGTTCTGAAAATTTTCTAGAACTTACTTCTGTTGATTCCAAACCTGTTGATGAACCTGAAATCTCTAGCCCTACCTTTTCGAAACCAACTAGGACTCTAAAGAACCACCCTTTAGATGCTGTTGTAGGTAATCTAGATAGAGGAACACAGACTAGAGCTTCTCTATGAAATCATGTTGAACATCAATCCTTTCTTTCACAGTTATAACCTAAAAATATCAACGATGCTATAAATGATGAATTTTGGGTAATGGCCATGCAAGAAGAACTAAATCAATTTGAAAGAAATAAAGTCTGGGAATTATTAGAAAGACCTAAAGACACTTTAACCATAGGCACAAAGTTGGTGTTTAGAAACAAAGTTGATGAATCTGGAAACATCATTAGCAACAAAGCTAGACTAGTTGCACAAGGTTACAATCAAGAAGAAAGAATTGACTATGAGGAAACCTTTTCAACTGTATCTAGATTAGAGGCAATTAGGATCTTACTTTCCTTTGCATCACATCTGAATTTCAAGTTATATCAAATAGATGTGAAAAGTGCATTTCTAAATGGTTTTATTGTTGAAGATGTTTTTGTAGAACAACCACCTGGTTTCTCAAATCCTCACTTTCAAAATCATGTTTTTAAACTTTCTAAAGCTTTATATGGTTTAAAACGAGCTCCAAGAGCTTGGTATGAAAGACTTACAAATTTTCTTATTTAAAAAGGATTTACAAAAGTAATTGCCGATCCCACTCTTTTTATAAAAAGAATTTCAAAATATGTTTTAATAGTACAGATATATGTTAATGATAATATTTTTGGATCTTCTAAAAATTCTCTATGTACTGAATTTTCAAAGGTTATGCAAAATGAGTTTGAAATGAGCTTAATGGGATAGCTTAATTGCATTCTTGGATTTCAAATATTTCAAACTAAAGATGGTATTATTTTAAATCAAAGAAAATATACTAAGGATTTATTATAACCTTTTGGTTTGGATAGTATTAAGGGGATTTATACACCTATGAGTACCACCTTTAAATTAGGTATTGATGAAACAAGGAAACCAGTAGATCAAAAAAATTATAGAGGTATGATTGGGAGTTTAATTTATCTTATTTCTAGTCGACCTAATATTATGTTTAGTGTATGTATGTGTGCTAGATTTCAAGCTAACCCTAAAGAGTCACACTTACTTGCTGTTAAAAGAATTTTCAAATATCTTAAATATACTGATAATTTGGGACTGTTTTACCCAAAAGGACAATCATTTGATTTAATAAGTTATTCAGATGCTGACTTTGCTGGATGCAAGTCAGATAGAAAGATCACATCTGGAACATGTCATTTACTTGGAAAGTCCCTAGTATCATGGTGTAGTAAGAAATAGAACTCAGTTGCATTATCTACTGCTAAAGAAAAGTATATAGCTGCTGGTAGTTTCTGTGCACAGATTTTGTGGAAGAAACACACTTTATTGGACTATGGATTTGATTTTAAACATGTTTCAATTAACTGTGATAACAGTAGTGCGATCAACATCTCAAAGAACCCTGTGTCTCACTCTAGAACCAAACACATTGATGTTAGACACCACTTTCTAAAAGATCATTATCAAAGAGGTGATATAACTCTTGAATTTATAGGCACTGAACTCCAATTAGCTGATATTTTCACTAAGACATTATGTTCAGAAAGATTAAGTTTCATTAGACAGAATTAGGAATGATAACTTACTCTTAAAACCATTAGGATAAACTTGACCATTAGATAAACCTGACCGTTAGGATAAACCTCACCATTAGATAAACCTCACTGTTAGATAAACCTCACCATTAGGATAAACCTCACCGTTAGATGAACCTCACCATTAGGATAAACCTCACCATTATGATAAACCTCACTGTTAGATAAACCTCACCGTTAGGATAGACGTCACCATTTAAGGACACCTCACCAGTACATCTCTCACGCTGTTTTAAAATTTTTGTATTAAGGTCGAGACTTTGAACCGTTTTTAATATGAGATTTATTTTATATGTGAATTCTAAATGATATTAAACCTGACTCTAGACATCACTCAATCATCGTGAACCCATCTGTTCGAATCCCTCCTACCTAAAACCTCTCAAGCTCGCAAAACCCTAAGCCTCGGAATCTGAAATGGCCCATGTGAAGCGACCCTCAGTGGATGAAGGGAGTGATGCGCCAAAAGCTAAGAAGCAGAAAGTAACCAATACTAGTGCTAGTGGAAGCAGTAGAGATGTTTTTCGAAGGAATCCTGTGAATCCACATTTATCGAAGCGAGAAATTGTAGTGGAAAAAGAGTTATGTGCGGAATGGCTGTTGGAAAGTAAGTCCTTGATTCTGAAGATTTTACAGGATAAAGGATGGCTCAAATTCTTAATGAAAAATAATGGACCATATTATCTAGTACTGGTAAAGGAGTTCTATGAGTTTGTCTGTTTTGAGACTTCAGAAGAGGAGAATAGGATGATTTCATTTGTGAATGGTTAGAAGTTTTTGTTTTCATCTATTGAATGGGTTGAGAACCTTAGAGTTCCTCATAGAGGTGATTATGGATTTTATTCAAAATCCATACCTACTGATAGTGAATTTTTAAAATATGAGGATGCCTTGTTAGAATTGACAGGAAATGGAACTCCTAGAAAGATCATTGCTGCAGAAATGGAAGGGGAGGATAAACTACTTTTTATGTTCATTCAACATGTTATTAGTCCAAGGAGAGGAGATTTTTCTACCCTCGGATTTTAGGATATATATTTGTTGTATCTATTAAAGCATAGAGTAAAGGTGAATTTGTGCAGATTGCTAATGATTAAGATTGAGGATATGACTAGACCAAAGTCTATGTCCAATGCACTATTCTTTTCTATGTTGATTTCTATTCTGTTGAAGGAAAAGTAGGTAGCTGGACCTCAGGATGAAAATGTTGTGGTTAAGGATATTTTTTTCATCACAAGGACAGTTTGTATGTATATGAACGTTAACTGGAACCCTTGGAAGAAATCATGGGTTAATGATGAAGGTAAAGTCTATGACAAGTACACTCTTGTGGACCATCCTTCCAGACCAAAGGATGTGAGGGATCCTGGTCTTGGACCAGATGAGCCAGAACCGGTCTACAATGATAATGAGGCTGAAAATGAGGAGGAAGAGACGTCAGTTGAGGAAGGAGGAGACCCAGATTTACCTCCTAGTCCTGTGCATAAAAATATTTCCTATGGAGTAGCTTTCCGTCCAAAAGAACTACCAAGGAGAGAAACAGTTCCGATGGACTGTGATACTGAGTCCACAGAAGAAGAACAAGAAGAAGCATATCATAATGTTGTCAAGGACACCTCTGAAGTGGATGAGGCAACCAAATCCGATCATTTTGTTCATGGAGAAAAGGAGGCTGCTGCTAAAGAAGATGATGAGGAAAATGAAGAAGAGCTTAGTTTGAGCCCTCTGATTGATAATACAGAAAATATTGTGCCTGTTCAGGTAGCAGAAGTGGAATCTACTTCCATTGATGAGAGAGTCATTGATGACTTAGAAAATAATTGGACTAACCCTACTGTTGAACTATCAGAGCAAATGGTCGTTGCATATGTTGAAGTTTCAGAGGAGGTTGTAGAGTTACCTCAAGAAGAACAGTTGGAGGAGATTCCTCCGGAGAATGCTCTAAGTGAGGGGGAGCATCTTGGTTCATTTTCTGTGTTGTATTACATCGAAGGTTGGTCATCAAATCTAGGATATATAGTACTTGGACTCAATTATGGATATTCTGATGAGGAAGACCAGCCCCAAAGGGATTCAGTTATCCTACCTGTTGTGGCTGAAAATTTGGCAACCAAGGAGTACCTTGAGTCATTAAAGGATGAAATGAAAGAAGCACTGAGATAATTAGTGACAGATTTGAAGAAAATCCTGGTTGATGAAATGAGGAGTGTGGAGAAATCCCTGGAGCTATCTCTGGGATGTGGTGTGTCTAGTCCAGTGAAGGAAATTTTGGATGAAGTTAAAGTATGCAATACTCAAATTGAGAGTTGGACATGAGCTTTGGTTGCTCTAAGACAATCGATTGCTTCATTTACTACCATGAACAGTTCTCAAACCCAAGTGAATACTGATATCAGATATATCAAAGAAGTAGTCAAGCAGTTTTTGGAAGTATTTGAGGCTTTTAAGACATCAGTCAAAGAACATTTGAACAGTCAAGATGCACTTGTTCAGAAGGTGGTTAGTAATTTGACACAGTCTTTGAAAGAGATAATAGCTTTCTTGGTAAAACCCCTTCCCTCATTTAGCTCCACTGTGAACATTGACCATATCAGAACTGTGATCCAGGAAGAGTTGTCTAAGGCCCGTACGAGTGGAACCTCAGATACTCAGATCCTTTCTACCACTAGGGAAGTTAGCAGTTTTGTTCATGATCACCTACGGGCAACTACTGCTTCTCAAGAGGCCATTAAGAATAAGGTGGATGATTACTTTGAGAAGGTCTATACCAAGCATCAAATGACAAATCATTTCAAGCTCTTGATAGAGAATATGAAGTTGACTCTAGTGACTCAAGATTTTAGAGAACAGGTTAGTAAACTCAGGGAGCTTACTCCTACCTTGGATAAATTCATTGAAAATCGAGATGATTTTGTGTCAGCAATTGAGAGAGGAGGTGGTATTATTATGGATTTCAATAACCTGTTGCTACCATTCTTGCATGTGGATGCCAGACCTGTGATTATACCTCATGCTCTTCCTGCCTCTGCCTCTGGGAGTACACCTCAGTTGACTCCAGTTCAGGATATTCGAAGCTTGACACCTATGATCCCACAGGGGAGCACAGATTTCAGATCTGGTGCAGTTTCAGTGGCTGACCCTCCAGTGGTATTTTTAGCTATTCCCAAGCCATCTACTCATTCTGAACCTACACCCACTTCTGGTCCTAAGGGAAATACTCATGTTCAAGAGGAAGATTGAGTGATTCTGGATGTTTTTGATAGGATTCACTTGTATTTTTGTAATACTGATTTTATCAGTTTGTACCTTTTGTGATTTAATGGAAATTTACTCTTACATTCTACACTTTACTATGTTTCTTTGTAATCTGTTCTCTTTTAGTCTCTACATTTCAATGATTCTACCCTTCTTTTTGTTAATCGCAAAGGGGGTGAAAAATGAGAACTCTGTTTTAATGTTTTTTTTAGAAATTCTTCCTCTGACACCATTTTATTTTTCTTAATACTTTTTCATAAGTTGTGATTATCAAAAAGGGGGAGATTGTTGAACCCTCTGGAGAATTAGTTGAACTCATATTTTGATAATCCCAATTATGCTCAATAATAGGTTGATAATCCCTATATTCATTAATGATTAATTACTTATTTCAGTATTTCTGTACACCATGAACATATTCATATATAATAATATTTACATTATCTTCAAATAATTCGGTTACTGGATGGATATATATTCTAACATAACCCATTTTGCCAATAGAATGCTTAAACAAACAAGTGGTCACCGTTATAGAACAAAGCTACCGATTTGTAAAGTCCACCGTTAGGTATAAGGTCACCGATAAATCAAGTCCAACGGTACAACAAGTCTACTATTACATGAAGGTCATCGATACAGACAAGTCACCGTTATTCAAGCCTACTGATACAGACAAGTCACCGTTATGCAAGCCTACCATTACAGGCATGTTACCGAAGGAAGTCTACCGATACACCAAGGAAGCTACCTGTACATGAAGGCTACCGTTACACGAAAGGTCACCGATACATTAAGTCTACCACTACCGATCAAGTCTATCAACAGACATGAAGTCTACCGATAGAAAGGTCACCGTTACACAAGAAGTTACCGATACAAGTGGATTCCGATAAAAAGACCTACCATGACACAAGGATACCGATATCCAAAGCTACCGTTCTAGAGAATCCGACGCTACCTTAATTTCTTTATCTTTGTTTAATCTAACCAATGGTCATATTAGGTATATTTTAATGCTCTATCATTTATTTAATGAAGGTTGTTGAATGTTAGGGAACTGTACCTCGTACTTGAAAAAAAATCATTTATTTTCCCAGAGCTCGTGAGATAAATATAAGAAGTCCCTGTTGCTACAAGAGATACAAGATATATACAGAATTGATCTACAAGTGACATACACAAGAAGAGCTCATACAGATATACTTGCACGACCAAGAAGACACAAAAGCTCATACACACTCACGCTTACTCAAGAAGAGCTCATTACATTCACGAGGATTTTGAAAAACTACATCGACTACATTTTCACTATCTCTGAACCTAGATGTCAAGCAGACGACACTCTGTTTTCCAGAAAAAAACCAGAAGAGGACTCAGAACCATTTCTGATCTATCCGAAGGAGTCCAGAGCTACACTGCAATCACTAGAGCCATTCTAAACTCTATATCTTTCTCGATGATTTATTATTTACATTATACGCAGTGTGTGTCATCAGTTTTAATTTACACATACACTGTCTTCTGAACCTTAACTAGAGGATCTGTAAATCCTCATTCAAACTCCTTACATCTTCTATTTCCCACTGTGGATAGTGGTAGAGGTCGTGTGTGACCTGGACAACTGTATTTGCTGTTGTTTTTGTTTCCCACGTAGAACTGTGGTGGAGCTCTTTGACATGGACAGTTGTAAACTGTTGTGAACCCCAATCCAGGGTGTGGATCAAATTTATATAAATTGTTGAGAGGAATAAGTCTCAGCTTGATACTGAACCTCTTGGTTATATCTACTGTTCTTTGTTTAGTTTTATCTAAAACTATTTTATTTCGCTGTTAAGTGCTTTAAAATTTAAACAGTTTTTCAAAGTTACTCTGATAATTTAATTAGCAAGTGTTTGCATTATTTGTACATCATTAGGTTAGTTTCAAAAGATAATATGATCTTATGATTAGATTAACTTGGAATTAATCAATCCCTTGAGAACCTAACTGAAAGTTTTCTTTAGTTCAAATTCACTACAATTCAATTAGTATGTTAAATTGGGGGATTTTAGAAAATGATTTTAAACAGAAATTTTAATTGGAACTCAATTCACCCCCCTCTTGAGTGTCCACTCCGACCAACAATGTTTATTATGAAAAATATGCTTAGAGGATTCTCTTTCCTTGTTTATGTGAATGGGTGGGATGTCCTCACTGTGGAATCCTCATGACCCATCACTTTTATGTAATGAGAGTTCCTTGGTATGGACTCCTAGAGATCTAATTGTTCTACAACAACAGATTGATCCTTGGAGTGGCTCATGGTGAGGAATTTTGTTGAATTATTATTATATGTGCATGTGATTGGATTATTTGTTGGCATTAGTTGGCTCACCACCTTTATATGTGAGACATGAGAACCAATCATAGTGAGAATTGTTTTTGAGAATAATTATTGCCCGGGAAAGATTATGTACTATCTGGTGGCCCATAGTAGAAGGATATGTTGGAATTATTGCTATGATATTTCCCCCTCAGTCTATCTTAAGTTAGGGTGGCTAAGAGTATTTAGGGAATTCTTGATTTCAGAATGTGAGATCTCCTGGGTTCTCTCATTTATATTGGCACTTAATTACTTATGATGGATGATTGAGATACTTGGTTAATCTTTTGTGTTTATTTCCATTTCCCTTATTATGTGATATCTGTAATTCTCTCATGTGTGGAATATTTCTTGGAATGTGATGGGGTGGATCCTAAAGGTTTCTATAAAAATGTTTTAATGTAAAAAAAATTTATACTCTTTTAAGCTATTTTTAAATGAAATAATAACATTCCCCTTGAAAATGTTAATGTTCCTAAAATGGAAATGCACCAGGTTTTTAAAATGGAAAACATGAAATAGAGCATGATTTATTTTAAAATGAAAAATGCATAAAAATATTAATTTAAATATTTCATTTCAAACATGAGGTTTATGTTTCCTTTATTTTAAAGGAATTTCATTGGGAATAATTTTTTTCGGGCACACCTAATGAGTTTTAATACTCACTCTTATAGTTATTTCTTGTTTTTAGCCTCTTATATTGGTTTTCAGCTTGGTATGGATGGCTGTGGGTGATGTTTGGGCTTAGTATTAGAAAGTAACCATTTGGGTCACATGGAGATATTGTAGTCATCACATCCAGTTTGGATTTGGTTGTCCAGTTTGTTGTATTTTCAATATTTGTGTAAATGATGTTTAGTTTGGGTATCGAGTGTAATGGCTCGGACCTCTCTGGTCCATTCCTTTGGGAAAATATAGTGTTTGAGGGGTTTCAAAAGGACAAGGTGACTTATCCCAAACACTTTTCCAAATTTCCAGTTCTGTGAACAGTGCAATGGTCACATAATGTGAACAGTGTCATCTGTAGCCTTTTGTGAACAGTGTTATCGGTAACCTTAGCTGAACACTGTCATAGGTAGCCTTAGGTGACTAGTGAAATGGTAGCCTTATGTGAATAGTGTCATAGGTAACCTTAGGTGAATATTGTAATCGGTAACCTTGGGTGAACAGTGTCATCGGTATCCTTAAGTGAACAATGCAATGGTAGCCTTATGTGAATAGTGTCATCGGTAACCTTAGGTGAACAGTGCAACGGTGGGGTTCCAACGTTGACCTCTTTTCTTTTCCAAATTTTGAGTTCATGAACATTGTTTCTATAACGGTGAGGGTCCAATGGTGACATCTTTCATTTTTAAAATTTTGAGTTCATGAACAGTGTTTCCAAAATGGCGAGGTTGCAATGGTGCCCTCTTTCCTTTGCCAAATTTTGAGTTCATGAGCAGTGTTTCTAGAATGGTGAGGTTCCAATAGTATCCTCTTTCCTTTGCCAAATTTTGAATTCAGGAATAGTGTTTCCAGAATGGTTAGGTTCCAATGGTGACCTCTTTCCTTTACCAAACTATGAGTTCATGAAAAGTGTTTCCAGAACAGTGAGGTTCCAACAATGACCTCTTTCCTTTGCCAAAATTTGAGTTTATGAACAATGTTTTTTGAATGGTGAGGTTCTAATACTGTCCTCTTTTCTTTTCCAAAAATTGTGTTAATGAACAGTGTTTCCAGCTTCCTATTTTTTCTCCCCTTTGATGTTTCCTTTGACATAAAATGCATTTAAAGCCTCGTTTTAAGGAATATAAGGCCGATTAAAAGGCCCTAACTCCCATATTAATTTTTCCTAAGGATCAGGATGGTTTTACATGGTCAAACCATGTAGTTCAATGCGGTATTCTTTAAATGGAAAATCCATAATATCTTAAACCACTACTCCGTTAAATATTCTATAGGGATAATATTTCTTCCTCCCTAGTTTTTCCTATTTATTCTCATCTGTGAGATGCTCGAACCTTTCATTCCATCATGTAGGATTTGAAAAATACAACTTTCCGACTTGAATTGGTTCTACTCAGTTTTGATGCAACCAAGAAGTATCGATCAATGTTTGATATAAGGTATGATCTACCATAATTCTTTTGGGTTTATCTTCTTCTGTTTCTAATTTCCCTTTCTATAGAATGTTATCTCCATGTTCCTAATGGAATTTTCATGGGTATGGACTAGTGTTGTGGTGTCACTGCATCCTCAGGTGGATACAGTTGTCATGGGGGATGAGATTGTAACCCGTTGTGTGGCTCATTCTCATATAAAGAATATAAAGAACCATTTGAGGTAGGGGATTCATTGCTTATCATTTCTTTTATGTGAAACTATATAGTTAACATATTTTATCCCACTAGATCACAATGTAATTGACATAATAAATATTTGAATTGGATAAATAAATTTATATTGATCGTATGTTATTGCCTTTTGTTTTTCTAGATAGTGTGATATCTATGCTAGTTTGTTTAACTTTAATTGTTTGTCTAAAGATAAAGAGTTATGTAAATTAATCTGGTTCTTCTTGTTGTAATTTTATGTTAATCAAATTGGTGTAGTAAGCATGTTTAATTATTTCTAATATCTTACTGTTAAGGTTTCCCGAAGTTGGAACCTACAAATAATAAACTAGTTAATCCAAGATGGATAAATGAACTGGTTGTTTGATAAAAGATAATTCCTTTAGGGTTATGAGTTACCCTCTTTCTTATTTACGGACCAAGAACCCAATTTATATAATGGTTGTTTTCCAGCTACTTGTTTTGTAATGTGAGCCTGGAATGCTATTGTGATATGTGGGGGCAGGGTGGCCTATTGTTTATGGCAGAATTTGACTCCTAGAGTGGTGAGATGCATCAGTTTATGCATGTGGGTGTTGGGGAGGATACCGGGGATGATGGAATGAGTTGGATGTGAATGTTTGGATGCTTGATAATTGTTATTGGTTGTTTATCTGCTTTACATTCCCCACTGCTCAAGGTAGCTAGTTTTGCTTACCCTTCTTCTGAAAGGGGTGAAGACACATGGTGTATGACACATGATTTCCTTGTTTAGCTTCTCAAGGGAGGATGGGTCTACACCCTTGCGATAGGCGGAAATGACTTGACGGGTAGTTCATCTACTCACCGTTTTGAGCCCCCTTGTTTTTTGTAGCATAAAATGTTTTTCTTGATTTCTTGGAAATATGGGAAATTAATGTTTTAAATAAATAATTGAATAAATGATGTTATCCGAAGGGGTTGGAGCTTGCTGGGATGCAATGTTGAGGATAGTGGAATTTGGGTGTGATTCTAATGAAATTTAATTTGAAATTTTTAATGGTTAATAAATTCTTAATAAATTAATTAACATAAAGTGAAACTGATAAAATGAGAATTCAGTAATGTAATAAATATCTTTAAAAGGCTGTGTGCCTATAAGATACCTAGACTTAAAAGTGGAAGCTGGGAGTCCAAGAGATTTTAGATATAGTTGTGTCTTAGACTAGGTTATAACCATAGTTTGGTTGTGAGATATAGTATATTCTGAATTTTTTTGTTTCTATATACTAATCCACCCAATCAGTTAGGGAAACTGATACCCCGGTGACTCAGAGCACTGAGGGGGTGTTTTCCCCAACATTACGGTGGGAGGATGGATGGCTGGCTACCCCCTTGGGCCCAACTCTATTCACTTGGTAGTTACTTGTACTGGTAGGCACATCATTTAGTTTTCCCCATATATGTGTGTAGAGGGATGTAATGGATTGTGTTTATTCACACACATATATTCTGGATATAGTTTTCTATGGACTACTATAGGTATAACATGTATAGGCTGTGATGGCTTGAGGATCCTTACTCGGAGTAGAGGCTGTAATGGATTGAGGTATAATTCCTGATATATGATAGACATTATACGAGTTGTGGTGACTCCCAGAAACTACCTGCTTACTTTTCTTACGTGGACGTGGTTGTTTTGTGGCACGAGGTGCATGTTTTGGTGCTTCAGCCAGGTTTCTACGGGCAAGACTTTTTGGAGATAGATGCTTCGGACGTGAGATCTTGGGGAAAAGTGGAAAACCAGTGGGGAAGTAGTAGTGGGGTACCCCTGATATTCTTTATTATATTATATAATATTGTATGTGATACTTGGTGAGAGTATCCATGGTGAGGATGGGAACTTAGTATACCTGTTTAGGTGATGAGTTAGTTTCACTTGTTGTTCAATGTTCTTTAGCATGCTTTCTTTAATTTTGAACAAGAGGCTATGGGGAGGATCCTACTGAGTATACTATTATACTCACCCTATGTCTATATAAACGTTTTTTCAGGTCACTTGGAGAAGGTTGGAGATCAGGCTGGTTTCTGCTTTCTTGGGGTTGTAGGAGCTGTTTGGGCTTCGTGGTTGCTGCTTTTTTTCTTTCTTTTGGGTACTGACAGTTTTCCCCTTTCAGTTGTAGTAATTTTTCATGACATTACATATGTGTACTTGGGATTTAATTTATATTTTTTTCTAAGTTGTAGTTGGTTGGTGTCTATATTATCTCTCTCTTTGGCATGTGTTCTTTTAGAGGGTAATGCCTCCCATCTGTGTGTTTATTATACCCTCGGTGGTAGTCACTAACCCGTGTCCTACTGGAGGCAGGAATCGGGGGTCATTATCTCCCTTCCCACATTGCTGACCCTAGAGGGGTACAATTTGTGGGGAGGGGGGTCTTGACATTGAGATATATGTATATGAGTTTATTTTTTTAATTTCTTCTATTTTTTTCATTTATCTTCATTGGATGAAATTGTTCCCTTGTCTCTCTGTTGATTCTTGACACCAGTTTCTAGCTCACTAAGATTTGGAACTCCCTTCAGGCCATGTTACAGATCAGCTTGAGTGATTGGTTTGGGGTTGACTTGGGTTTGTTTATGAAAAATTACATACTAGATCCATCCCATGTATTGAGTTCTGAAGCTGTACAAATGGAACATAACCTTTTATATGAAGAATAACCTATATAAATGTTAGATCAAAGAGACACGGTTCTAAGATAAAAAACCACCCATCTAGTAAAATTTATATGGTGAAATAATATGTCTGAGGAGGTGATATGGGAACCTAAGGATGTTATGTAAGAAAATTACCCTCACTTGTTTCCTCCCATGTAATAAAATTTCAAGGATAAAATTATTTCTAAGGGGGTTAGAATGTAATAACCCAAGTTTTTACTCCGTAAATAAATATTATGATAGATATATTACTCCATAGACAAAAATAATACCAAATAAATATATAAAATTTTAAGGTATCTATATAATTGGTAGGTAAAAATAGTGGTAATGATATTATGAATATATATATATAACAAAGTAAATATTACTTCAAATTTAAACTCAAATATGTTATATAATAAAATAATAATTTTTTTTAAAATTTACTTCTCTTCAAGTATAATATATTTTTATATTAATAAAGGATTAATATTTTTTTTCATTAGAAATTTATAGGAAATGGGAAGAAGAATAGATAATATACCAAAAGTCATTTTCCTATAACAAACAAATTTTCTACATATTTTATGTATATAATTTAAAAATAAATATTTTTAACTTTTAGGATGACAATTTGAAAAAAACAACTTCGTTTTTGGATTTATCCTAGAAAAATTACCTTAATATTATTTTTTCATAGTTTTCTTAAAAATTAATCATTTATGTGAATAGTGAAAAATATTGTTATTATAAATAACATAAATTTTATGAAATTATTAGCATAAAAATATGAATTTGAAATTTATGAAACATTTTTTTGAAGATTAAATATTTATTTTATAATAGAATTTATAATTTTGAAAATATATTTTTTAATTTGTAATCCTATATTTGAGATTTTAGAACTTAAGTTATATTTTTCAAAACAATTACTATAAATACATTATTTAGTATTAAAAAAGTGTTTTGCTTTTAAAAATTTAAGGAAAAAATGGATTTCAAATTTGGAATCATTAGGTCAAAATTATATAATAATGACCATTTTATTTTTGGGTATAATGGATAAATTTCCATGGTAAAAACTAGTTACCGTGGTAAAAACCAAAATGGTAAAAATGAGTATCCTAAGAGGTAAAGGGAGTAAACTATTTAAACCATAATTTTAATTGAGTGGTTGGGGTAAAGTTAAAACTTATCTATTCTCTTCACCATTATTTTTCAATTTTGGATCAACTTTTTTTGAGAGTAACTTCCCAATATTGAAAAGTTTTTGGTATTTAAAATTTTATTCTTTACTTTCACTTATAAAAGGGGTACTCCTCTCCTTAATTCCCATTATAGGAAACCCCCTAATTTTGACCCAAAATCTTACCAAACATCTCTTAAAAACCAATATACTTGTTAATGAGGTTTTATTATTATCAAAATACAATCCTTAAAAGGTTTAACTCCCTTCTCATTGAAGATTATGAAATAAGTAAGGTATAGATATCTAACTGCACCTCCCTATTTTCTATTTTTATATGAATTTATTCTTCCTCACTTTTTATTTTAACATAGTAAAATGATAACATTAGTATAATTATTATAATGGTATGTTAATATAATTTTTTTTACAAGAATTAACCACCTTTACCTTTTCCATTAAGAAAAATAAAAACGTGAATTATACGTTTGTGCAGACTTCCACCTCCAGAAATAAACATGTTTCATTTTTCACTACATCCATCATGGATGGTTTTAGTAATATTTCATGATTATACATGATTTATATAAGTAATATATATGATAAATATGGTTCTCATTTGATAAAAAGGTAAAAATTTGTATAAGGCAGTCCATCAATATCGGTAAATAACCCAAAACTAGTTCATCAGCATTTTCATCTTCCAAAAATATGATTAAAAATCCTTTATAATGACACTATAAAACTATAAGTATTTATGAAAAATAATTCCAGTATGTTTAATGGTTTGTAAATTATGATATATGGGATAAAAATTAAAATCAATAGTTCTTTTATAAACCTAATTCAAAATGGTCAGGATTATTTACACTCGAGGATGAAAAGAGATTATAATAATCTAATAAATGAAGATAATTGTTATCAATGAAGAGTATAAATGGAAATATAAATTAATAAGGTTATGAAATTGGCAATTAATATGTTTACATTTATGATAAAAAATGTTAAAGTACTTTTATAGAAATAAATGTTAAGTTAAGGGACATGGTAACTCAAAATACTTTATTTATGTTATACTCATTGAACTTTATTTTTTCAAGACATTCTATATTGAATTATGGTTAGAAGAAGATTATTTAATACAAACCCATTTCTATGAATTATTTCTTTTTAATTATTAATTTTTTTTAAAAAAAGTATAATTTTTTGAAAAGAGACTCATAACTTTGAATTTTACAATGTTGGATTTTTTTTCAAAAATCTATTTTCATGATTCTGTTTAAATTATCTTAAAATTATCTATGTCCAATAGAGTAATGTTTCATTATTTACCCTGTATTTTATTTTATTATGTGATTATTTTTGGTGATCATGTTTTTGGCATCAAATGATTTTATTTATGATGCTTATTTATATCATTCGGATGTTTTATGAGACACATTTTATTTCCATAAGTTATTTATGGAAATTAAATTATTTCCATTTGGATATATAAGAAACCCATTATTTTTTTCCATGGGTTCTTTAATATATGACAATGATTTATTTAAGTTTAACACATATGTATGGATGATAATATGTGGGGTCCTATATCACTCTAAAATGAATTGGATAATTTTTACATATCATGAGATAATTAGGTGTTAAAATAACAAGTTTGTTCATAAAGGTGTGGGTATGATGGGTTTGAACATGTTTTAAAGCATGGATATAATGAGTTTGATCACATAGGTTGGGGAATAATGTGTTTTATGAAAAAGTCATTCTCATTCGTATGGATGTTTCATATTTCTAAATTTTTTATTAAGTTATTAAAATTTTTCAAGAGGAATTTCATATCCATTAAATGCCTTTTTTTAAGATTATACAATATTTTTAAAGTATTTATAACTTTTATATAATTCTCACATATTTTAAGATTAATGATATTTATTTTGATCCATGGTATAATTTTTACACTTCATTAATGATATAGTTATGATATTATGTTTATATATCATGTTTTTGGATTATTATATTTGGTCTCATGGTCCTTTATTAATATATATGTCTTCCTTATGTCATTCTTCATGTTTTTGATCTAACACAGTATGATATATTTTCCCCTTACTTATCATATGAGCTCACCCCATTCTCATGTCTCCATACCCTAGATTATAAATATTATTATATCATGTGGGATATCTAGAAAGAGTCTATAGGATCATTATTATGGAGAAATTTTTACAAGTGTTATAAAAGAAGATGTTTATGTATATAATCTTGTAGACACTAAAACTTTAGGTCATTCGGTTCTATTCCTATTTGGGAGATGCATTTTCTATATTATGAAATTACGGTACGATGTTGGTTATGTTTATCTTGGGTTGATATACTCTTTTTATCTTGTGTCTAACTTAGATATATAAATATGATCAACATATTCTCTTCTAATTTCTAGAACTAATATGAGTAGTTATATAGATCACTAATGAATACAAACTTCAATTCAATGGTTGAAATAAATTATCCTTATTATTATTCTCTATAATCATGCTCGATGTACCACATGTAAAACCCAGAGTTTTTATGAACCTTTTTTAAATTAAATTAAATTTTCATTTTTTTTCTTGCAATGCACTAAGTAAAATATTCCTTTCACAAGGAATGGACTTGGTGTACATTACATGGAACATGTACTCAGCCCATGTTACATGGAACATAAAATTTAAATACATTATATGCAACACTGATGTTTCTATGAAACATAATTTTATTGTTATAATTATTTAAATGAGATAATTATAACATATTTATTAAACATAGTAAAATGAATAGTAATAAAAAAAATTAAAATATTTTTTATATTTATTTTATATAAATAAAACAAATTGATACCGAAAAATACAATTTTTCTATAAAGTCTATATATATTTTAAAATAATATTTTTCTCAAATAAACTACATTTCTTATCCTTCTCAAAAAAATAATAAAATTAATTTCAGACACATTTATAAATTTAATTTTAAAAAATAAACTTTATTTTTGAATTTAGAATTTCTAAATTATCTTAGGGTGAAAACTTTTTATTTTTCTAAGAAACTTCATTTTTAGATGAATAGTGAAAAATACATGATTTTAATTCAAAAATGTTTTTAATATAGTATATTTATTAGGTGAAATTATATTTTAAATAGGTTTAAGCGTTTAAAAATATAATATTTTTGTTAATTAATACAATTCAGGTCATTAATATCAATTTCTCTTTAATCTTCGGTATAAAAACATATGAAATTTTTTTATGTTTTTACTTTACAAACACACATTGTCGACGTGACTACGAGATTAAAATTAAACTAATTTGTCCCACTAATTTGATTGGAATTTGGAAAAATGGTTTACATATTTGAAATTAGAATAATTTATAATTTCTAATATGGTCATCTAATTTTTTAAAAAAAATATTAGTTGAAGTAATTAAAATTAATTACATCGATTAATGTAAAATTATGTGTATCTAAGGACTAAAACATAAAAAAAAAGAACCTAAATGAACTAAATACATGTACAAAAGACATGTTTGTCCATATTTAGACCCTATAATCAATTTTATATAATTTAGAACATTATTGGATCCACTTTCAACATGAAAAATGTGGGTGGAATTCTCTCTACAAATATTTACACGAGTGACAATCCTCCTCCACTATAAAAAGGGAACCTTTCCTCCCACTTCCTCACACCTCTAAATACATTTGGATAGAAAAAAATCTGCCCAAATAGGTCTGAAACTTACATACCTTACTAATTTAATCATACCCTTGGGAATAAATTATTCCCAAGAATCCTTTTGGCACAAACAAAAAGGAGTTACCCAATTAAGAGGCAACATCTTCTCTCAGGATCATTTATTTTATTTTATTTCTCCAACCCCTAAACTCTATTTATTACATTATAGTATAAAAAACTAGTATAGTCAATATACTAGGATGTTTTCACTAAAATATTTTAACATAAACTTACACACACTTCTATTTAATGGGTAGTGAACATACTATTTATTTGTAAGGTGAACTACCGCCTATGATTGTTCATTTTTTCTGTTACCGCCTATCATGGTAGAAATAATGATGGAATACCTATTTATATATTCAATATATTATTTTCTTTATTTATATAATATTATTTATTCTTTTTATAACACATATGTTTTTTTTACTTTCCATCTGGTGTAAATATGATAATTTCGTTTGAGGAAGTGTGGACTACCGCCCCCTCAAAGCGATGTGATTGATTCCCACACAACTTATAATACATTAAGGATAGTTTTAGTGAACATATATGATATATAGATTATAATTATGGAAATTTTATAATTATATATATACATATACACAAACACACAATTCATTTACCTTTTTTCTTTAAATACGAAAATAAAAACCGAAACAACGTTCATGCGTACGCACGACTTACCGTCTCCATGAACATTGTATTCTATTTCATACTTTTATATTATATAGATTAATATAATATAAATATACTAAATATACATGATATTTACATCACGGATTAAATTTTGGAATCATTATATAATTATAAAGACCATGGATATAACAAATTAAGACACATGCGAAGAACAAAGCGAATATTACCCGAAGTGAAACCTTATCATATGATTGTTAACAAGCAGGTAATATAAGTTTGTAATAATACAAAAAATTGTATTGTATATAATAATATGGTTCTTTAAAGGATTTATAATAAATTTATATTTATTATACATCTGGTTTGAATGAGTACGATGATATTCAAGACATAAGGTAAGGAGATTTCATTTCACTTTTTTATTTCCGTGAGATACATGCTTTATTAACCACCCATTACATTTTTATAGTGTATGTAATAACCATGAATTTATTATCTGACTATTATAATTAAATTTAATGGTATTAACATATCAATTTTATGATCATTAATTCATAGATTTTACATTTCAAAAGTTACCAAATTGTTAAAATAGTTTTGTCTCAACTTTCCTTCTTTGAGACTCATATTTTGTTAGACACCTATATAATTTTAGAGATGTATATAATTAAATTTTACATGTAACATCATTAATATCCTTATTTTAATGATATTTTAAGACTCAAGTAATTTTATTTTCTTACAATTAGAGTTTGATCCCAAGTAACCATATGGTAAGAGTTTATTTAAACAATCTCATCGCTTTTAGAAATTATTAGTGATTACGCTTCATTGATGAAATATTATGATTTATATCTCAATAAAACTCATTAAGTTTATTATTATCTAGTTATTATAGATATAATCATGTATTATTACCATTTTTAAACCCTTTGGTACTTAAGATAACGTTTTTAAGTAAAATATGACCCTATGTCTCTTCGTTTGGAAATCTATTATATTCAAAAACCATGTCTTAAAAAATGTTTCCAAAAATGGTTTCAAAATATATGTGAAGCCCATTTTCAATGAAAAAGGATTTTAAAAACGTTTTATAGTTTTCAATTCTCCCTTTACAAATTTTTAATGTTATTGTAAAAAAAAATTTCAAAAGGTTTTATGTTTTAAAAAGTGTTTTCAATGCAAAAAAGGTTATTTTTCTCAAGAAATGTTTTTAAAAGATATTTTAAAATTATTTAATATATAAGATAACATACATAGGTGTTACTAATTCATTTATGAGGAAATTATTCAATGTTTCTATTCATATTGTTTCTATCAATGGAATATTTTTTAATGGAATAATGTTTATGAAACCTATTTCTCTTTCATGGGTTATATTATTTGAAACCTGCTTCTTTCACGAGTTATGTTTATGATGAAATGATTATGGAACCTATTTTTTTCACTGGTTGTGATATGATTATAGTTTTATAATACCCATTTCATTTCATGGGTTAATATATGATTATTTATGATTATGTCGCACATATATTTATGCTTTCATTATTATATGGGTGGGACCTATATCACCCTCCAATGAATTAGGTAAATATTTATATCTCATGAGATAGAAATGGATGGAATGGGAAATGTAATATATTCAGTATTATAGGGATAATATGGGGAGTGAATTCAGTTAAGTAATACAGGGGTGGAACAGGGTGCGAAACCTATTTATTAAAGGAATTTTTTGACCAAGATGGCCTCAGCAACAATGCCTTGACTATTATATAAATAATTATATATGCTTATGTTTCTAGCACAATTTCTTGTTTTATTCATATGTTATGATTTCATGGATTATTTTCTTTATTTCCTTAAGATTCATGTCTAATGAACTACCAAGATTTATGCCACAATTCATATATATGATCTTTGATACGCATGATATGATCTTCTATTTACATGATCAAGTTCTCATACCCTTATGCCCATTATTATGATTATATATCTCCCTTGTTTACCATTAATAAGCATATGATAACATCCTAGATCTAGGTTCCACCCAAAGGTGCCCCGAACCTGGTTGGTCACATGAGATCAAGAGCATTTCCCAAAATGCTAGAGACTGCCAACTGGAAATGAGGGCCAATGTCTGATAATAGGGAAACTATTCCCTCATTGGAAGAGTATAAACAGTCAATAAAAAATAGCAACAATAGTGGAAGCAGTAATACCATACAATAGAGGTATACAATGAATGACTGATAGTAATAAAAAAACTGGAGCAAATATATATAAATGATGTATGTCACATGTATCTAGGAAAGTAGCCAAACAAGACATAATGATGGAAATACAATACAAAATCCAAAGTATAGAAAAAAAGTAAACTCAGACAGAATAACTAGCCTTACCTTTGTCCCATGCTCTCTAGTTGCAATAGAAATCAATTACATGATGAATAAGGGCACTTTCCCTTATCTATACCTGCAACCATATTTGGGTCCGAAAGCATGTCCCAAATATGGTGTGAGATGAATCCCAGTAGGTAACCAATAAAAGATCCATGAATAACTTTCAGTGAATATATACAGTAGGTAATATGAAGAAATTAATCAATAAACTAGGAAGTAATCAAATGTAATCAATCCTATAGTTTTCATTAAAATTCATTTACATTTGTCAATTAATAAATCCTTTCAAACATGTAACATTGGGATCTAGATTAAGCTCTGTATCCCCTAGTTAAAGTATCAAAATAGATGTCTCATAAGACTATCTAAACAATAATGTTTGAACGATTCCAAGCTTGTGCTATGTCTTGGAATACTCATCAAAATCATTCAATAATTCATAAACAAAACTATGGGAAATCTATCACGATCTAACCCCTTTGGTTTAACATAACTCTAAATCATTAAATAATGGCCCTCTTGGAAATCTCTCAGGGTCTAACCCCTTTGGTCCCACATATAAGTAAATAAATCGTAAACAACCTCCTGAATAGATCTCACAGTCAATACCCCTGGGTCAACATAGCATAAGGTAAATATAAACAACCTCCTGGGTATCTCTCATGGTCAATACCCCTGGGTCAAAAAACTACACCAATTATCTCATGGTCCTGTGTAAATAATGTGGAAGTCCCCAGAGTATTCCTGGTCCAAGGCTCTCATGATCCATTGGAAAAACAATGCACACCTAATATCAAAGCATCTTATGTAATATGAAACTACTACATGGATAATCATTCACAAGAATATCACATGCATTTCATATAATTAATTAAACTCTATCCAACGAAACCAAGGCATGTAAAACAAGGAAATAATAACATGCATCCTAGACCAAACGACCATAAACAATCAAACAAGGGAAACAAACCCATGGGGAATCTCTTAAACAAGGGATATAACCTAAAGCATAAGCATTAACCCTTTCTCAATCAAACAAACTATAGTAGGTATTAAAAAAGGTTAAAATCCCAACAAAGTAATACCCCAAACATTGGTATTCAGAACTTTAAGCTTGTATAATCCAAATATGAACAACTAAAGGAACCAACCACTTACCTTGATGTCTCATGATCAATATAATTGAATGTAGACCCTTGAATTCTCCTAGATTGGTAAAGATTTACAAAAAGGTGAAAAATGCCCAACCTTGAATAATTCCTAAGAAAGAAAGAATCAGGAAGAAAGGTTCTAGGGGTCTAGATAACTAACCGGTGGGATTCCAACTCACATGATGATGTCTCAATCATAGGTTAGACTAAGAATAGTGATGGGATCAAAGTCGTCGTCAATTCTGTCACTCTCCTATAAATACCACATGGAGAAGAAGATAGTTATGTACATGAGATGCGGTCCTACTCTGATATATTAATTAAAAAGAAAACTACTAGGTGTGTCAGTTAAATGTACACGCTGTGTAGTATCCTTAACCAACCCCAAACTTAAGCGGTCTTCCTGGCCATCCTTGACCATGTACTCGACCGTTACATGACCATGTACTCAGCCGTTACATGACCACATACTCAGCCGTTACATGACCATTTACTCGACTATTACACGACTAGTACATGGATGTACGTGGAAAACAGGTACACGAAATGTACTCATAAGTACACATCGTGTACTAAGAAATTCCCCATTTCTTCCTTTTTCCTAAAAAACAACCCAAAATCAAGATCCATACATGAAATGAAGATCCAATCTCTTACAAACATACCCCCTTACAGCAGTTAATCCCCAAATTTCCCTTAAAAGGGTGGTGAAGATGATTCTATGAACAACTTTGGACACTATACTCATACGTCAACCTCCCTCTCCTAATTCTCGTCATGTAGTCTCCCATGCTTCCATAACACCCATACATGAGGAACATACTGTGCATATAAAAATTTCATACTATGATCCAAAATGTGAATAGGGTGCTCCTCAAAGGATGTATCCACCACCAAATCAACCTCCTTAGGCTGAAAAACATGATACATGTCTGAAATGTAACACCATATATGAGAAACATTAAAGACATCCAACATAGCCTGATACCTCTGAGGTAACTGAAACCTATAGACAACTGGGCTGAATCTATCCAAAACCACAAATATCCCGACGTTTCTCAGTGAATGTTTCCATAGTATCCTAATCTTCCTATGTCCCAACCTCGGTGTGACACATAAGTAAACCTGATCCCATAACGTGAACTCTAGAGGTCTTCTATATTGATTTGCAAAAGGATTCCTCTGAGATTGTGTAGTATCCATCCTCTTCTGAATCAATTCCACATACTTAGTGGTCTCCTAGAAAATATGAGGTCCCAATATAGATGCCTCTCCTGCCTCCATCCAACATAGGGGTGATCAGCATGGCATACTCTAAAAAGCCTCATAAGGTGCCATCTGAATCGTTTCCTGAAAACTGTTATTGTAGGAAAACTCCACTAGGGGTATGTGTTTATCCCAAGAGACCTTGAATTATAGGATGCATGATCAATGTATGTCCTTCATAACCTGAATCATGTGCTCAGACTGGCCATCTATCTGGGGATGGTAAACTATACTTAGAAGTACCAATGTACCCAAAGCCCTCGATAGTCCCTGCCAGACATGAGAAGTAAACAAGGCATCACATTATGAAATGATAGAGTGTTGAACCCCACAAAAACATATAATCTCTCAGATGTAAAATTTTCCAAGATCATCAACACTAAAGGTTTCTTTAATCAATAAGAAATGTGCAACCTTTGTCAGTCTGTTAACAACAACCAAAACTGCATCATTCCCCTGGGGAAACCTCAATAAAACAATTACTAAATCCATCACGACATCATTTCACTTCCAATTGGGAATGGGTAACTATTGTAAAATCCCTTCCGATCGCTGATGCTCCAACTTCACCTGATGAAAGGTGGAACATCTCATAGAAAAACAAGATACAACCTTATTTATTCCTGGCCACCAATACTAATAGTATAGATCTCGATACATCTTGGTGACACTACGTTGAACTTCCCATACTAAGGCATGAAAATATCGCATCAAATCCCCACCTATGTTTGATGACACCCATACACACCCATGAAAACACAAAACCTTATCCTCTTCTATGGTTCCCCCAAGAGTAGGGTCCTCACCTAACACACTCTCCCATAAGACAAGGCCTTCAGAATCTAATAGCTGACTTATTTATACTCGATCTAGTAGATTAGAGGTACCAGATATAGAAGAAATAAATGTCTACCCCTGTCTATTGTACACCTAAAAATGTATCTTAGAGAATATATAAATATGCTACCAATCACTGATATCCTCCTAAACTGCCTGTATTTGAGTCCTCCTACTCAACACATTAGCTACTATTTTTGCCTTTCCCAGGCATATAGGCAAGATCAAAGCCAAATGACCAAAGGTACTCAAACCAACTTCACTGTATCAAATTCAGATCCTACTGTGTAAAGATATACTTGAGGATTTTGTGGTCAGTGTTTACCACAAAATTCTCTCCCAAAAGATAATGTCTCCAACAGCGCAAAGCATGCACAATCGCAGCCAACTCGAGATCATGTGTTAGGTAATTCCTATCATGTGGATAAAACTTCTGAGACCTGTACGCAATGACTCCTTCACCCTACATAACAACTACTCCCTGCCTGATACCTGATGCATCATAGTAAATGGTGTAAATATTTCTTGGATCTTGAAAAATTAGTATCGATGCTGAAGTCAATCCCCCTTTAAACTCCTGAAAGGCTGAATTACAGTAATTTGTCCACAAGTACTTCACGTCCTTCTTAGAAATTTCCATTAGTGGCGATGCTTTGTGTGAAAATTCTTGAATAAAATTTCTATAGTAACCAACTATCCCTATAAAACATTGTACCTTAAAGAGGTTGTTTGGATGCTCCTAGAAAACAACTACTCTCATTTTCTCTGGGTCTACTAATACTCTTGTATCTGAGATGACATGACCGAAGAAGTGAATATAGTCCATAAAAAAGTGGAACTTTGAGAGAATAACATATAACTAATACTCTCGTAGTGTACTCAATATGATCTTAAGATGGGTGGAATGGTCTTGCAGAGTGTCAGAGTACAACAAGATATTGTCCATGAAGACTACCACAAAAGAATCCATGTAAGGATAGAAAACTCAGTTCATCAGTTCCATGAAAACTACTAGTGCATTTGTGAGACCGAAGAACATAACCAAATACTCATATAGACCATACCAGCTCTGAAAGGCTGTAAGAGGTATATCTGATGGTTTAAAGTGCAACTGATGATAACCGAATCACAAGTCAATATTATAGACCACTCGGGATTGTCGAAGTTATTTAAATAGATCATCAATCCCTGAAAAGGGATATCAGTTCTTGACCGTCAACTGGTTCAGCTTCTGATAATCTACACAAAGTCCGAGGGTACCATCCACCTTCTTCAGTAAAAAGATAGGCGAACCCCAAGAAGAAGTACTAGGTTGGATGAAACCCTTTTCCTGCAACACCTCTAATTGATTCTTGAGATCCTATAACACAATTTTAGCCATCCTATATAGAGGAATGAACACTAGTGATCCTCTTGGAACAAGCTCAATAGAGAAATCTACCAATCACTCTAGAGTTAAACTTGAAAAGTCAGCTAGAAAGACATCAATGAAATTTTACATCACTAGAGGAAAGTCTATATGTGAAGTCCCCTGGTCATCTAGATATAAACTGGAAATCTGGCTGTAATTCCTCCTAACCGACGATGCTAAGGTCTAGCTCTTCTTGCCTAGACATCCCATTCACCCTTTTATCAAAATGTTCCTCCCCTTGGCGATGTGAAACTCACCCTATGGAAATAGTAGTCAACAAAGGCCTGAAATGAGACCAACCAGTCTATTCCCAGAATAAAATTGAATCTTTTAATCTTTAAGACATAGAGGTCCCACAAAAAGTGACACCCACCAACCTTAAGAAGGCACTCCTTGCACTGACATGAACCAGCCATCCTAATTCCAGATAGTGTTTCTAGAATTATAACATCATCAGAAGTAAAGATATAGAGCCCACAACTCTCTATAATGACAAAAAATATAAAACTATGGGAATTACCTATATAAAAAAGGGATGAATCTAAAATTGAGGAAACTAGAATCATAGCTCTAACCGTAGAGGGTCTAGGATCCTGCTCATATTGGGTCTGCGCTATCACAAAAGTCTAACCTATACCATGGCCATGCGACACTACCTGAATACCCTGAGCTAATCCATATTTCTATCAATGAAAACCTGTCATCTAGAAACCACATCCATGACTACAACCTCAACCTGAATGGCTTGAAAAACTCTAGTACCCTTACTGATGAGAAACTTGTGGTACTAATCTTGAACATGGAGCTATAACAGAACCCCTCTCACTCACTTCTGGGGAGAACATCCAATAAAAACACTAATGATGACCCATCTTGTGGCAATAATGGAACTCAACGTGGTCTCTAGGGCATAGAGGATTTGTGTTCCCACTCTTCCCGCACTAGTAGCACCTCTCCTAGATACTTGAAGATACATCTCTTCCACTGGAGTCACTGTACGAAGGCTCCCTATGGTGCTTCTTGCTATCAAATGAAGGAGTACCAACCCTGGATACTGAACCGCCCTGGCTCACAGCTCCCAAATCCCTCAGATTATAATCTGTAATCAGAGCCTGGTTTACTATAGTAGTCACTAAATTCAACCTAAAAACATGCACCTATGATTAGATGTCTTACCTGAGACCATACTCAAATCGCCTAGACAATGATAACTGATTACCCCCAAAACTAGTGCGAAGAGATGAAGCTCTGAAATTAAATAAGAATAATCCATCACTAAAAGAGCACCATGATCCAAATGCATAAACTCCTAGAATCAGTCATCCCTCAATGTCTCGAGGTAGAAGTAATCATAGAAGGTCCCCTGAAACTCTTCCCAAGCCATATCATGATGACGTAACACCTATGAGATAACATTCCAACATCTCTTAGAGTAATCATGTAGCATATACATCATGAACTTCAACATCCTCTTAGGAATCATATCTTGATGCTCGAAGATAGAAAGAATGACCTCCAACTATCAATCTACAGTCTGTGGTCCTCTATCCCATGAAAAAGTGGTGGGATGCTATTATTGGAACAATCTCATCAAATCCACCATTATTGGGGTAGGATAAGGTGCTCTATGAAAAGTCTATATCATCCTAAAAAAGCATTCACATAACTATGCATCAAAACCGATGTCCAGTATAATAGTTGGTGCTAAGACATGCATGATAGGAGGATCTGCTGGTGGTCACTAATCTACAATTTCTGATTTCTAATCATCTCTCAGTACCTAGAGTACAACTGGAGGATTTCTTGGTGGAATGAATATACAAGTCAAGTGTACACCTCAGTTTAAGGTTATCATATAACGAAACATAGATTTGAAAAAATGGAAGAGGAGAAGGAAAATATTTTTGTTTTACAGAAGAAGGTAACACATCATGTAGAACCCCTACATGATGTGTTCCCTTAAGCCTTAACATGGGTGTGTACCTCTTCCCACTTGGTTGTGTAATAACCCATACACACAGAGTGTTCTTTATGAGATACGGCATGTACATGAATATCCCCTTCTGCCCAGGTACTTCTATATGAATAGAACTACGCGGTTCTCTCCCGGTGTTACACTACACGGTGTGTTCAATATAGACACGACGTGTACTACTAAAGTTCCATCCACTCATGTCGTTAGTCACACAAGAGAATACATGGTATTTTATAGTGTGAAATGTACACCCAGTACATGGTGTGTTATACCAAATGTTTAACAACCCCGTGTCCCTACTCACAAAATCAGTCACATAGTCAACAACTACACGGTGTGTACACACAGTACACAGTGTGTACTTAAGAAAAGTAATTTCTTCTAGAATAGAAGAACACGTGGTGTGTGTTCATAACATCACACATTGTGTTGTCTGGGTTTCTGGATAGTAAGCCTCTGAAACATCTCAATAACCCCCAAAATCTAAAAATTTGGGCCAAAGAATTCCATGTTATAATCCGCAAGAGCCCATACTCATCGTGAATCAATGTTTGGAATCCTTATTCATGTAATATATTAACATAATTCAATTAAAGTTCAAACATGATCCACACAATTATAATCCAAGAGGTCCTATAACACCTCAGGGACCAAATCTTGGTGTCCATCAAATGAAACTTTACATATACAAATACCGTATCAAAATAGTAGGTAATCTATCACGACATCTATCACAAAAAAATTCATATCTAGCATAATGTCTATTTTTTTTGAGAAAGTGAGGGGAGAACCCCTTTTATTGAATAAAGAAAGACTCCTTTTGAAGACTGGGAAAAAGAGGAACCCATTACAAGAACCCAATGAGAACAAAAAGAAAACCAAAGGGCACAAAGCCTTACATGGACCTAAATTCCAAAAGGAAATAGACATCAAAGTAAGAACCAACCAGGAGTATTTTTACCCCCTAGAATAATGTCTATCCCAACCGAATGAAACCAGTAACGCACTCTAAATGGCATGAAAATAATGCATGACATGTGTTCTCTAGAATGTTTTTATATGATGCATGAGATGGAATACCCTCATTTCACTAGGTTGAAACAGAAATAGAACCACAATGATATCAATCATAGTAGCACAAAACAAGTGAATCACTCAATGGTGAAATTAAACCAATAATAATAATTGAAAAACCAGAAAATTTGAAAAATTCAAGGTAACATGGATTTTCCATGTACAATGGTTAGCTACTCCCAAGAAAAACTTTTTACCAACTACCCATTTCTTACCATCTGAGTCTATTAGATCCAAATAGTATGGAAAATTAGAAAATAAAATCACATCTGATACCACTTTTTAATATCCTAGATCTGGGCGCCACCGAAAGGGGACCTGAACCCGGTTGGTTAGATGACTTCAAGCACATTTCCCCTAAAACCAAAGGCTACCGACTACTACCAAGGTAAAAGGTATGATAATGGGGAAACTTTTCCCTCATTGATAGTGTATACATAGTAGATAAAAAATAGAAACAATAGAGAAAGCCATAATATCATACAACAGAGGTAAAAAATGGAAGACTGATAGTAATAAAACAGATCAAGCATATATATAAATGATGTCTGTCACATGTATCTCGGAAAGAAACTAAACAAGACACAATTATGGAAATGAAATACAGAATCCAAAGTATAGAAAATAAGTAAACTTCAATATTATCACAAGCCTCATCTTGGTCTCATGCCCTCCAGCTCCAACAACAATCAAGTACCAGATGAAGAAGGGTGCTTTTCCTTATCTATACCTGCAATCATATAATCTGTTTGGGTCCAAAATCAGGACCCAAACAGCGTATGAGATAAATGATAGTAGGAAACCACTAACATATATGGGCCTAACTATTAGTGAATATATATAGCAGGTAATATGCATAAATGAAGCAATAAATTAGGAAGTACTTAAAGGCAAGAAACCTTACAGTTTTCAATTGCATTCATTTAATTTTATCAATTATTCAATCCATTTAATTATGTAACCATGGGATCTAGAATAAGCTCTATATCTACTATTTAATGTAAAAAAACAACTGTCTCAGATGACCAGCTAAAAAATCTTGTAATACTAAGTCCAAGCTTGTGCTTTGGCCTCGTAGACTTGTCAAAATAATTCAATCATTCATAAACAACCCTCTGGGAAAGCTCTCATGGTCTAACCCCTTTGGGTTAACATAGCTATAAATCAATAAAGAACGAGACTCTAGAAAATCTCTCATGGTCTAACCCCTTTGGTCCCACATTGTAGTAAATTAATCATCAAAGACCTCTAGGGTAGCTCTCACGGTCAATAACCATGGGTCAACATAGCTTAAGGTAAATATAATCAACCTACTAGGTAGCTCTCAGGGTCGATACCCCCAGGTGAAACATAACATCAATAAAATTGTAATCAACCTCTTGGGTAGCTCTCATGGTCAATAAATCAGGGTTAAAAATATACACCAAGGCTCTCACGGTCCTGTATAAATAATGTGGAAGTCCCCACAGTCTTCCTGGTCCAAGTGTGTCACAATCCAATGGAAAAACAATGTGCACATAATATCAAAGCATCTCAAGTAATATGAAACTACTACATGGATAACCATTCACAAGCATATCACATGCATTTAATATAATCAATTAAACTTTATCCTAAGTAACTAAGGCATGAAAAAAATCCAACCCTAATAGGAATCCCAAACAAAACCACCATAAACAATCAAACAAGGGAAAAACATCAATGGGGTGTCCTATAAACAAGGTATCTAACCTTAAACATAACCATTGACCATTTATCAATCAAAAAATAGAAGTAATTAAATAGGGTTACAATCCCAATCAAGTAAGACCCTAAACATGGGTATTCATCACTTTAATCAAATATAATCCAAAGATGAACAAAAAATGGCACAAAATACCTACCTCTATGTATCATGAACGATATAATTGAACATCGACCCCTGAATCGTCCCAGATCTGAATAGAAATAAAAAATGTGAAACAATTCCCAGACTTGAATAACGAATGGGAGAGGAAGAATAAGGAATAAAGGCTCAAGGGGTTTTGAGAACTAACTGGTCGGATTCCAATGCACCCGACGAAGTCTCAATTGAATTTTGTATGGAGAATCGGGTGGGGTTTATAGTATCGACCATTATGTATCTCTCTTATACGAACCACGGGGAGAAGAAGATAGTTCAGGACACAATACATGAATCCTCTCTGATTTATCAATTAAAAAGAAAACAACATGGCATGTTCGTTAAATTCAAACACTGTGTAGTAGCCTTAACTGGCCCTCAACATAAAGCTGTCTTACAGGTCATCACACAACCATGTACTCGACCATTACACAACCATTACACAATTGTATGAGGTAACTGGGTACACATCGTGTAATCATAAGTACACATTGTGTAATTAGAAAATCCCAATTTCTTTATTTTTCCTCAAAACAACCGGAAATCAACATCCATACCAGAAATGAAGATCTAGGTTCTTACACATATGATCTCAACCCATTTTATGTTTCCTTCCACCCAGGTTATGATGATATTTATTATGTATGATGTGTCTAAGAAGGGTGCTAGTCAAGAAGTACCTAGTGGGAGATGATATTGCTCATTTATGTACCAGGGTTAACATTCCATTGTTTTCAATGGAACTAGACTAATATGGTCTTTGGGAATCTATTTTTGTAATGTTTTAAGTGTTCCAAAAATAATATGTCATGTTAATGTATAATAAGTGATGGTTAGTATACCACATATTTAATATAATCATTAAGTTTCAATAAAACCATGATAATACTTATAAAATCTCAATTCATTAACTGATATAAGGTTCCAACTATATTTTATAGTTAATAAGAAAACTAAGTATTCATTGAATAAATTCTTCTATTGAAAATTTCTCTTCTAAAAAACTCCCAAATTTTGTTGTGGACTTCTTAGCTACATCGTTGTATGTGCTCAAAATCATATCTACATTCTCTAACCAAATCCCACATAAAAATCCCTGCAAAATCACAACATGATCAGAAAAAGATATTTATAAACCATAGAATGGTTATGACCAAAACATTTTTCATAAAAAAAAATCTCCAAATTTACATAACCACTAAGAATTTCCTATTATTCATTCACAGTGAAACAAAAATCTCAAAGTGTATTAATCCTTTAATTGGAAGAACCAAAAAAGTTTTCCAAACATTTTTCATGGAATGGTGGATATATTGTAGTGTGAAAGGAAACACAACAATTATGAAAATGTAATAATCCTTAGGTTTCCAAGATTTACCTTTACGTATAGTCTTCTTTACCATTATGTATCACCGTGGTTCTATACTAAGATGTATTTCATAACTTCCACTTCATGGAGTGGACATAAATCAACAGTGTGAAAAAATCTTCACATCACCTAGTAACTTTTATTCGTCCCTTTCCTTTGTGACATATCTATTTTTCATTAAAAATTAACCTTCACATATCAACCAAAAAAATATTATAAATAAATGAAACATCCTTACTTTTTTTAAATTTATCATCTAGTTTCATGTTAATATTTACACATTATTATAAGATACCCCTTCATTTTATGGTAAAGTCACATTCTATCAGCATGCTTTGCACAAGTGACTCTTACATTCACATGGGATCTTCTTTTCATTTTCAAACTTTTAGACATCTCTCCAAAATTTATTTTACATAAAAACTTATTACTTTCATATATGAAGAGATTCCACTATAATAATTTTCCATTTTCTTCTATACACTTTAATAATGAAATTATACTTGTACTTATGATATGGGATTATACCTGTAATTTTTAGAATATAAATAATACTTCTCATTCCTCCTTCAAACTACTACACACCACTTCCTATTCCATAACCCTAATAGATAAAGATATAAAGGTCTTTATTTTCATTTCTCCACTAGTGATTCCATAAACCCCTATTCTCTAAATATTATAGGAACATCCTCACATAATGAAGTCTTCAATATATACTCATATTCCATTTATAGGTATTTAATGTCAACGAATACAAATATTATTATCAAAAAATCAAACACACAACCTTATGGTTTTAACATTCCCCCTTTATTTTTTCATTAAAATTATTCTCTTTATAAAACCTATGAACCATCAAGGGATATAAATACTATCACCCATTTAAATTTCAACCAAAAATCATCCAACCATATGGAGTTTATATAGGATTTTATCCCACATACACCAGATAGTTCATTCATTCATCTTTACTATCTTCAATCCCAATTTTCAATAATTATTTTTTATCTATATTTTCAAGAAATATCATAATATTATATTTACTTCATGAGAATCCACATTTAAGGAGACTATACTCCTGTTATATAGATTTTTCTTCATGTTCACCCCTATATCTTTGAACTCCATAGGGGTAACTTTTTAGAACTAATCCCCCTTACTCAATATTTTCAATAATATTCATAAAGGTATTTTTGGGGAAGCTAATTACTTGAATTTTAAATCTATAATAAGAAATATTGTTACCCCTATGTTTAAATCATTATAATAACATTGTATATCATTAATATACATATGAAAACCTCATGGATCTATTAGAGACTTGAAAAAAACATTCAAAAACATTGAGAAACTTTTATAACTTATAAGACCACTTAATTTATTCAGTATATGGATTCATTTTCCATCTTCAAATCTTTATGATAAACCACTTTTTGATTGATCCTTTGGATATTTTATCACATATTAATACCACTATATAGAAATAAAATATATATTTATATTTGATACTTGACTATACTAGTTGATAACATCTGTTAAATAATTAAAACACTATATTTCTCATTTTAATTTCCAAACCACTTTATCCCCTTTGTAGTTTACTTATAATGAAATATTTTTAGTGATTTAATTTACAAATTTATTGTAATTTATTGAAAAATACTCTTAGGCTACCGAGTCAGAAATCATTCTAGTAAAAAATAGTTTAAATAAATAGCCACAATGATTTCTATATCACTCACATACTTATATAGATATTATGAACTTGAGATTTTACAATATCCAAAAAATCTTCTGATATCAATCACAATTACACAAAAAATAAAAGGAAAATCAATAAATAACAAAGTGCGTGAGTAATTCCATATGTTGGATCAATTGACACCATTCGTTTGTGATAAACATGTTATACCATTTGATGTCAATTATCCATTATTTATTCATAGGGATTTTAACTTATTGATGAGGATAAAAAACTATTGAATACTCATGAAAAACTCCCCATGAATACCTTTGGAACTTGACACTATATCTTGAGATAATTTTTAGTATGGGGAACCAATCATTGGTAACATTAATTTCTCATGTTGTATTTAGTATCCTATAAAAAATCAGCTAATACCACATTTTTAGTAGAATAATATATAATCATAAAATCGTTGATAATTACTAATTAATCCATTTAATATATCTTATTCATCTATATGGTCCTCTACAACTAGAAATATATATTAATATCACTTTTTGAACACTCAAGGAGGCTTCACACCAGTAGATATTTTAGATCATATATTTACATCACTTTAACATAAAAATATGATATTCATAATTAGTACATATTCATTCCAGAATGAAACTTCCTAATTTATCATTGAAAATTATAGTGGTTATTTAACACCACTTATTGAGATAAATTAGGTCCTTGATACAATTTAGTATTTTTTTCAGGCCTCATACCAATTGGGTACAACAATATCCCTAGATCCCTATATTGGACTTGTCTTTTTTTAGGTCTAACAGAACTCCCAACTCATGAACCTATCTTATATTATCCCAATTACCCCATGGATCAAATCGACCCCTTAAAAATTCACCACTTAAAACATATATTATAAACATTTAACACTTTGGGGGGAGGGATACTTCCAATATCCTCAAGTTAAGGATAGTGGTTGGTCTTAGTGAATGAACCATTTGGCTCTAATTGTCTTCCAATCCTTGACAATTGTTATTCTGAAAAAACACTGATAAAAAACACATTTAGTTGAATATCTCCCAGTTTCTTTATCTTACTTATCTTGGATTT
This sequence comes from Viscum album, assembly GCA_963277665.1. Lineage (NCBI taxonomy): Eukaryota > Viridiplantae > Streptophyta > Magnoliopsida > Santalales > Viscaceae > Viscum > Viscum album. The sequence continues at coordinate 698,218,673 of OY728132.1, forward strand.
CATTTCCCTCATGGGACTAATTCTACTTATGCATACTTCCTCCAATGATTCTATTTTATTATAACCACCAACTTACTTACTCTACCATAGGAGGAATGCTCCACTAAATTTCACCTATTATATTATATTATTATATGTTAAAACACTATGTTATATCTCTTTTATATCTTATTCAATATCCAGAAGAATTACTAAATACTTTTTCATTCTATAATATTCTTTTTTTAAGTTTACCTCTTTATTTATCACAACTAAACAAGATTCCTTCCACTAATTTCATACCATCTTTCATTATCTCCATGAAGGATACTATGATCATACCATCATTGGTGACTAATTCACCCTTTTTTTATCTCCATGATTCTACACCTAAGTAATGAATATATTTTATTGATTAAATAATATTATTTTAATGAAAACATTCTGTCATTTTACCATAAAAATGAAGAAATTACTTTTGATACTTTTGATTCCTTCCTACTATAATGTCATTGAATATATCCATAGTTAGAACCTATAAAACAAATATGATTAAAATTAATATGTGAACCCAACCCCAGTAGCCCAGATCTAGTACTGTACATTATTACATTGGTATAAGATATATAGAATGACATCCCAAAGGACGAATCAGTTCAGTAGACTTTTTAAACAAGATATATACATGAATCTTACATTACAGTTGAATACAAAAATTACAACATGATATTTTTTCAAAAATAACTTTATTTCATCTAACATATCCCTACATATCAGTCATATAAAAATAAATGGAATCATGGGGAATGAAAACAAAATAAAAGTGATATAAAATTCCTAGTAAGGGTTAATTATAGAGGAATAAGTAATGAATAAATATGAATAATCAATATATAAAGAAAAATAACATAACACACATTCCATTTAAATAACTTTACTGCATTAGTATTTATTAATTAATCAATATGGAAAGGTAAATAACTGAACAAACAAGCCATAAAATCAATAAACTAAGAATGAAATGCATTCAATGATAATATCATTATGAAAATATCATTAACAATAAAAATAACATAAATGAATGAAATCACTAATTATATGATGCCCTTTTTCTTATACACATGACACATTTAACATCAATATCTATCCTCAAGACAGTTTAAAACAAACTGAATTAAACTTATTTAACTAAGTCTAGCCAACTGATTCATCACATGAGACTATCGATACATCAAGGGGATATCATTAACTAGTACCAACCCATGTCTTTAGGTCCAAATAATTCTTTATATATCAAATAATCTATTTAATTCATAAATCTATATTACTTATCAAATATCCTTATCTATTAATGGATACAAATTTATAAATATTTCCACTGTTAATAAAATAACTTTCAAAGTAAAAACCATATGAAAAATTGTATACAATTTAGGAAATAATAATATCCATCAAGAAATAATATGTATATTTAAGATAAATGTTATATACAATGAAAAATTATTATAGGAAATTTATTGTTTCAATATAAAGTTAACAATCAGAAATGAAAGTGATACTGTTTAATAACTTTTACCACTTCGTAATTTTCATGTCAAATCCCATTAGATGAAATAATTAAAACTGAAACATAAAGTACCTTAATGAATTAATTATTCATGATAATAAATTTCAAATGGTAAGTATATACACTAAAAAAAGAAACTAGGTACATAACATTAAAATATGCCTCAATGAATAAAAATGTGATGAAATCCCTTTCCTTATGCTTATTTTTGGATAAATGTAATTTATCCTCTTATATAGTGGTTTTAAAAATTTTATTTACTTATTACAGAACCAAATTAATATTTATATACCCTACAAAATCGTTTTGTAACATCTTATTTTTCATTCTTTAATAATCTTTCATTATTTTCATTATTTCTGGTGTTAATTTTTTTCTTTTCTCACGCATGTTTTGTTATTAAAAATCCAATAATTATGCATATTATATAGTTATTGAATATAAATAATAATAAACCTGACATAATTATCATATTTTAACATCAATTTTACTTTTAAAACCAATGACTAATAATGTTTATGAAAAATTGAGTATGTTATTATCAAAAAGATAGTAGGCCGTATGTATGAATAACTAACGTTTCCATTTTTCAGTGAACATTATAGATAGAATGTAAGTAATATATCAAATTTAAAAAATGAAAATTTTATATTAAATAAAATATTATTTCTTTAAATTATTTTACATATATACAAATATATCATCCATGTGTTTTGGTGAATAATAGAGGCTCACATCGCTTTGTGAAGGTGGTAGTCCACATGAACAAGAACGCTGTTATCATCTTTATGTGAGTGAAAAGGAAAGAAAGAAAATGATGTATTTTATTTTTCTATATTGATAAAATTTTAACTAATATAATAATTATTTCATGTATATATCATATAATAATTAATATCATGATTTATCACCTTCCCTATAATGTGTTAGTGAAAGACGAATCACATCGCTTCAAGAGGCGGTTGTCCTCTATACATACGAGCAGCGTTATCTTGTCTCATATAGAATGAAATATAATAATACATATATGATATAATGATTAAATAAGTATAATAATATTATAAATATAATATATATACTTTATATATATCATCATACTCAACCTTTTTATGTTTAAATGAATAAATGAATGACATCGGTTCGCGAGGCGGTAGTCTGCCATACACACGAATGAAAATTTCATAACCAATTTTATTAATGTGGAGATGGTTTTAAGTCATGAAATTATAATAAAAAATCAAATTATATACACTATTATATAATTATAATCTCATCATGGTATAATAAAAATTTAAGGAGGTGGATAATGAAGTAAAATAAAGACCCTCACTAAAGAATAATACCAATTCTTCAGGTATCCCCCTTATGTTTAAATAAAATATTTCTAGTTTGCATTTATGCCCAAAATAAGGCTTCTTAGATGAGGGGAGTTATGTTTGAAATTTATTTGGATAGGTATGGTCCTAATCAAATAGTTTTTATGGTGTGAAGAAGAGAGGAGGGGGGGGGGACCTTTTATAAATCAGGGAGAGGACATACTTTGTATTTATGAAAAGAATTCAGTGATCCCATTTTTTCAAATGAAAAAGGGTCTAAAATTACCCATAATAGATAATAAGAGGTATAATTGTCGAAATATTTATAGGCAATAGTTTTTGGAAAAGTGTATCTATCATTTCTTCCGATGTCTTTTTTGTTTATCCCCTTTGGTAAATCAATTTTCACATTAATCGCGGTGATTAATATTTACTGTTTTCACTATTTATTTTATTCAAAAATTAAGATTAAATTATTATAAAATATAAATTATGAATATTCAAAATATTTAATAAAATTTTCTAAATTAAATTCATATAAGTATCAAAAATTAATTTAAAATTATCCCCTTAAATGCAAGGAGAAAACATGTTTTTAATATGAAAATGTTAAAAAATTTAAAAATAATTTATATCTAAGTGAAATAATTAAATGATTATAAATTATATTAATTTTTATAAAAATAAAATAATTTTAATTCAAAATCAATTAATAATATAGTTTACCATTATAGATAATTCAAACAGAAAAGGTATTTTTTAAGTAAAATTCTATATTTGTTTCACTATTCACCAAAAAATGAATATTCTCATAGAAATCTAAAAAATTAATCCCAAGATAATTTAAATATTTGTATTTCAAAAATTATGTTTATTTTTAATATAAATTTTATAAAAGTTTAAAAATTAATTTTATATTATGTGCACAAAGCATGGTTAAATCATCTTTTTAAAAAAATACAGCTTTTTAAAAAAGAAATTTTTTCTTTTAAATGATTCTTATTTTATTTAAAATCCATAGATATCTAATAATCATGTGTGAACTAGATATATTCATAACTTATTTAATAATATTCCTAACCACCATTCCAATATCATGGAAATAACCATCATATTAGATAATAATATGAATAGTATATTGTTGTTCGGTAAAACTCAGCTTTGCTTGTAACATAAGATTTAAAAGAGACTCATTGTTTCATGTAACACATGATACACCAAGTGTTTCTTGAATTTAAATATATATAATATATTTAATTTATTGAAAAGTTTAAATATATCATAAAGTATTTGTATTTTATATTCTTTTATATTCTTGTTGTCAGGTTCCATACACGCTATCAAATATGATGTTAATAATTTAAGATTATATTGTGTTACATTCTGTCAAAAATAAATAAATATCATCTTTACAATTTAAACATGATCATTGATATCAAGGGTTTGAAATTTGGAAATACCATTGTTGAAAAACGCACAACATAAAATAATTAATAAAATGTCCCCTTAACAGGATAAAAAGGGAAATAAAAAGGTCATATGGAATAACACAAATATTGGTTTCTATGTATGAGAAAATTGGTGGAAATTGAAAATATAAACATAGAGGAAAAGCGTAAATATTTATAGAGAGTGATTGAGATCATTGATGAAATGAAATTAAATGATCAAGGAAATTTTGATGGAATCATATCCCTAAATATATAATGATATAAAATACCATAAGTTCAATACAAATATAGGTATTATGGTGAAATTATTGTTTCAAGATCATTTTCCTAATGTTGAATAATTCTTTTACTTTGTAAGAATATAAGGAAATATACCAAATTGATATATTTTTCTTTCATAATCATAATTTTTCCTTTTATTATTCTTTGGTAAATTTCCAATTCATTCCTTACTCTAAGAAATGAATATCCAAAAAATGAATTATTTATGCCTGAAATAACAAAATTCACTTTTAAAAGATCATAAGATCTATTAAAAAGTTGTATATATTTCAGTTTTCCTCTAAATATTTTCCAAAACCGATATGGTTATCAAACGTTATAGTAAATTATTTTATAAAACTTGAAAGTAACACCACAAGTTCATCATTAATATTTATTTTTCAAATCATTTAATGAAAAACAATGATATATTGACCATGACATCATGCAGGCTAGCGGTAGGTGCTAAACCTTTATCATCCATCAGTCATTAGTTTAAGCCCCATGAATTTTTCATACACTATGGGTTATCACCCATTTTGTGGGCTGTCCTTTTTCTGAAATATATTAACATAATTACAATAATTTTCCCAAAAAGTAGGATTTTTATCCTTGAAATAAAATTAATAATTTAATAACCTTTTTACTATGGTTTTCAATACATCTTATTTTTTCCACAAATTATAAAAATATTATTTGACTATTATTACAATTTCATTGATGATCATATTGATCCTAAAAGATATCAATACCTTTAAACTTATATCTGTAAAATTTAATGGAATTATTCCTCAAATAACTTTTCCACTAAAAAAATATACCGTTTATAAATTATTCCCAAAATATCCTTAATATTGGTAGAATCCCATCACACAAAATCTAAGAAGAGGTGTTTAATACTTTTAGAATATTAGAAATTATAAAATCATAAACCCAGGATGGTATTCATAACTCTTAAGTTAATGAATACCCATATGCTTCTAAAATTTTAACTAAATCCTTAGATGTTTCATAGTTCTTATAACTAAGATAACATTGGTAAAATAATTATATAATATAATTCTATAATACCAATAAATACTTGGACCATTTTATTTCAACATATGTCCTTCCTTGGTATATGGTTTAACCTAGGTTATTCATTTTCATCATCTATTTAAATCCTTTATAATTATTTGTAAAGAAAATGTAGTGACCTGAATTGTTATAAATAAAATTTCCCTTATGTTTTAATTAAATGTCTTATTTTGAAATATGGTTATAAAAAACACACACACTTCCTTAGTATTATTATATCCTATTTAAATTAACATTAAGCATCATTTCAATTTATAATATAGTTGTTTTAAGTGATCACATGATTAGTTTAAATATAGGGTTTTAAAAAATCTAATTGATATGGAAAAAAGAAGTGATGACCTCAACAAGTAGGACTATACCCTATGAAGCCCATTTATATAATCTTCTATGGAATATAGAAGGAATATTATTTTCCCTTGAACATTTTCAATCTGATATCCAATAACTTAAGAATGAGAGAAACCATTTACAGAAGAAGTTCAAGCACATCTGATCACAACCCAAACCTTGTATGCCTAACAACCCCATGAATGTCTCACCATCACAGACCATAATCTTAGAGAGTTTTCTAGTGTTTTAAATGTATATTTATCAAGACCATATAAATGATAGTATATAAATTATTTTTTATATAATAATGAATATATCTTCATCCTATTTTTGTTTCTTTATAAAATAGTTTTCTTTTGATACAATAAAACAAAAATGGTTTTTTTGGTACAATTAAAATTCAATTAAGGAATTTATTTTGTTTAAATAATGGATTTTTGAAATAAATAATATTTCAATAAAATATTATTATTAATTTTTTTTTCATAAAATGTAAATTATCATATAATTTTTATAAAGTCCAATGTAATTTCTAAATGGGATCGAAAACTGTTATTTTCAAAGAACCCGACATTTTTTAATAAATGTAGATTTTATTTTATAGTTAAAAAAATTTACATATTTATAAATTTATTTACATAAAAAATATATTTTTTTTTGAATCAGAACATTTAAATTATCCAATGGTGAATTTTTCATAATTTTTTGAGACAATCATATTTTCGGGTAAAAATTAAGTACCGTATAAATATAATTCGTGTATTATGACATCATAATGACCAAAAAGTGATGTAATAAATACTATAAATTGTATATAAGACAAAATATATGTTTTACCTTTAATATTATTCGGTTTTTTGTTTTTTGATTAATTTTACAAATCATTTATTAATCCTCTAAAACTATTAATATATTTTATGGTTTTAAAATCATTTCTTTAAAAGTATGACTCACTTCCACATAAGAAAGGGTATTATTTTACTTTTTTTGGGCCTTGTAATTAATAAATAATGAAAAAATTATATTTTATAGAAACCATGGGAAAGACTATGGAATGTTTTGTGGTTTTGGTTATTTTATTATATAAAGTCCAGAATATAAGTTTGAGAAATAATAAATAAATACCCACTCTTTTCCAATATAAACCCACCAATGATCCCATTTCTCCTTAATAAAAATACTTGTAGCATGTAATTATTCTTACCTACCCTGTCTATAGTCCTATCAAGGTTCCCCCAAGCTCTCAATAATCTCTTCCCAAGCATTTGGATTCACACACTCTTGTAAGGGATCCTCACCTTCTCTTATTTACTCAAGTTTCTTTATTATATTATGCCTTATATTTCCAATTAATAATGTTGGAATATATCTTTACATATTCCTATTCATTCTCATTTTATTTTAAAACTATTATATACTCATTTCCCTCTCATAAACCCATTTTATGATCTTTATGTGATGCTGCTATGCTGCTAAAATTTCACCGTGATTTTCCATGCCAAAAAATTGTGTCGTGAATACCATACCCATTTACTATAAAAGGTGTTAAAATTTATACACTTATACCTATTTGAATTGTTAATTACATATATGTATTCCACTCTCCTTGATCATGGAATAAAATATGATGATGAATGAGTACATGTCGTATGATCTATGTGGCACCCTTAGTCATGGGAATGAAATGAAAGTGACAGGTTCACATGAAATTATACAACTCTCCAATACATTGAATAATGTATAGTCTCATGAGATGTAATGTTGGGGTATGGATTGAACCTTATTTTTTTATGGGAATTTTTATATCCTGATTTCTTATAATTTATCCTTGACATATGTTTATGATGAAACTTTTTTAATCTGTTTCCATATTTCCCATGTTATGATCATCATGCTATATCATGACTTATTATTCATATTTATTATTCTCACACATTTTATTCCCCATTTATATTCCGATTATCTAAAATTTATAATATTGTTCCATGTTTATTCCCTTACTGGGCTTTATATCTCAACTCTTTCTTATGTATGTCCCTAGGTTATCCCATGCGGTTTTAAGTGTGAAGCATGTTAAAGAAGTTTTCAATAAAGATAATGTCTTTAATTTTGGAAGTTTCTATGTAATGTACCTAATTCCTACATATAGTACACTTCTTGATATCATAGGTTTTATTAAGTGTAATATTATGTAATAAATCATGTATTAATTTTTAATAAAGATAAGGGTTGTTATAGTTGGTATCAAACAAATTGTTTAGTTATTATTGGGATTAATATTAGAAAACTTGAGAAAAATCCGTAGGGATAAGACTAATTATAAGAAGAAATCCCTAAATTTTAGTATTTATATATTATACGTTTTATCATGAAAATAGATACCTATATAGATACTACAAGTGTATGTGGTTCTAGAATAGATGTACCTAGTGGTAACTACTCCGTCAAGGAGGGTTAAGCCAGACTCGGCGTAACCTGGTAAATGAGAATGGGCCTTACTAAAATACTAGTTTGAAAATCATGGGGGATATTATTTTGTAAATTAATAAAATAATTATGAACCATTATTAATGTAAAAAATCCCCATAAGAATATAAGTTAGGAATTAGATCAGGGGTAAAATAGATTGAATCATAGAAATTTATATGTTATGGAAATAATTGTAAGTTTTAAGTTATCTATTTAAGGTCATTAAATTACCATTTAAGTGTTTAATAGTTTAAAAATATTCATCCCAAATCTTCCTTTTATTTGATCCAATGGTCATATATATGATGAATTGACTAAAAAATAAATGTGACCAAAAATGTGATGCCTTCCCCTGTGAGATGCCCAACACGATGAGAGGAACAATCACAAATGTTATTATGTTACTCTCTTAGCTAACAAAGATTCTGAATAGAAACCTAGATAAGGATGAGATCCCAAATACCCCTATGAAATAACAAGCTAAAATTGAGTCCTCCATGCAACAAAGGCCTCTCAGTTTCAACGGATCATCTGATCCCTTAATCGTGAAACTATGGTTCAAATTTGTTAAGAAGATCTTCTCAATCCTTAAATGTTACAAAAGGAGATGTTTCTACTATATGTTAATAATATAGATCAATATTTATATCATTTTTAAAAATTCGTTAAGAATATGAAGCCTGAGGAAGAGATATAAACAATTGGGTGGAAGGAATTCTAGAATTTTTTTTCAAAAAATATTTTCCTCGCACTCTCTAACATAAAATGGAAATGGATTTACATGAACTCAAGAAAAAAGATGAAAAATATATCAAGGTGTACATGTAAAAATTTCAAATACCATAACGTTATGCCTTGAGATTTTATTTTACCCCTGAATTCAAGGTTGACTGCTTCTTTGGTGGGCTAAAATGTAGTATACAAAAATCCCTCTTAATATGTGACTTTGATTTCTATGAGGAAATTATCAGATGAGACCTCATAGTCAAAATGGAGATCGATGAATCTCAAGGGTATCACGGGGATAAGAAGTGGAAAGTGGAGTTTAATTATCATTTTCTAATGGAGAAATAGAATGGTGGTATAAAATTTCAACATCCCATTTTCAGAGGTGCAAAAAGAAGCACCTCAAAAATTGCATATATGGGATAAAGAAATGATTTTGGTGATAGAAGGAAGGATTCCTATCTAGATATTTCGAACACAAGAAACCCAATAATGTGAAGGAGGAAATTAATGATATATTCAACCCCCAACACATTGTTCATTGCTTCAACTGCAAGGAATCATGACACTTTTCAAATCTATGTACTAATCCAAGGGTTTTTGGAGACAACCAATATCTTACAAGGTAAAAAGGTTGATATTTTTCCATCATAATGACTAAGGTGGATCCAGAAAATGACGTGGTGGTGGGTATTATAATTATTAATTCAAGTATAGAGAAGTAAATTTTTGATTCTATTTCTACACAGTCCTTCATATCATGAAATTTTAGCAGAACTATTCAAACACCACCACAAATAATTGAAGTGGAGTTATCAGAGAAAACAAGAAATGGGGAAATTATTACATACATACTATATAAATCCTCCCCTATTATAATTTTCATGCTAAATTTACCAGTAAACCATGTCATACTTCTTTTGGTGGAATTTGATACAATTATTGTTATGGGTCAACTTTCCCTATATAGAACCAACATAAATTTCCACGAGATAGAAATCACTCTCAGTATGGTGAATCGACCCTCAATTCTGTAAAAGTGAAAGGTGAAGGATGAAACTTCAATAACAATAAAATTATAAAAATATATATTATTGCATTATGAAAAAGAATATATTGCTCAAATATTTGAGTCTAAGGATAAAATCATCCTGAAGGACATTCCCCTTGTGGGGGAATATGCTGATGTGTTTCCCAAGGAATTTCCTGGTCTTCCTCTGAGCCAAGATATTGAATTTTTAATCAATATTATAATTGGGGTGTAACCATTATACAATAATACATATAGAATAGATGTAGTGGAACTTGATGATATGAGTAAACAACTATAAGAGAATATAGATAGAGGGTTTATACGCTCAATTGCTTCACTCTAGGGTGCATCAGTCCTCTTTATCATGAAGAAGGATGGGTCAATGCACCTTTACATTGATTATTATGAGCTTAATAAGATAACGATAAAAAAGTATACTCTGACATAGATTAGTGACTTATTTGATCAGCTACGTGGATCACAATACTTATTTAAGGTGGATCTATGGTTGAGATATTATCAAGTTAAGGTGAAGAAGGGGGATATTTACAAGACTTCTTTTCATAGGAGGTATGGGAACAATTTGTTCATAGTGATTCGTTTTGGTGTCACTAATTCCCTATAAAATATTCATGGACTTGATGAATAGTTTCTTTAGATATTACCTCAAAAAAATTGGTAGTATTTAAAGATGATATTCTAATATTATCCCAAACCGAGGAGGAGAATGAGGATATTCTAAGAAATGTGCTAAAGACCTTATAAAAGGATAATATTTATTCTATGTACAATAAATGTGAGTTCTATATGAAGGAAGTATCATTATTTGGGAATATCATTACATGAAATGGGATAACTGTCGACCCTTCAATGAAAAAATCAATTAAAGGATGCCTGAGCCCAAAATCAATGATAGATACCCATAATTTCCTTAGATTATCTCGGTACTATCATCATTTTGTGAGAAATTTATTTTGATTTTCAAACCCTCTAACCAAGATAATTGATAAGGGATACAAGTTTTCTTGGAATGATGAATATTAAGGGATCTTTACGGAGATGAAAAAGAGGCTTATCACTACACATGTTCTTACACTAACCATAAGTGTATAAATTTTTGTAGTATTCAATATTGCTTTGAATAAGGGATTGTGATGTGTGTTAACGATGAATAACCAAGTCATAGACTACGCTTCAAGGTAGTTAAATGTTCATGAACAGAAATACCCAACACATGATCAAGAGATGGTTTCAGTAATCATTACTTTGAAAATATGATGGGATTATCTATTTGAAGAGAAGTGTGACATATATATATGGATCACAAAATACTCAAGTATATATTCACACAAAAATAGATGAATATGTGCTGATTAATATGGTTATATCTGAGAAAGGACTATGAAAACTCAATTCACTACCATATTGGGAAAGAAAATAAAGTGGTGGATGGTATAAGTAGAATAGATCCCATAATTTTATCATTTATAAGAATTTAGGGCAATATAATCTTTATAGATTTGGAAAGGATAGATATGGGAATAAAAAAGAAAGGAACATCATCAATCATTTCAAAAATTATTTCAAAATCGACCCTAATAGAGAGGATACATGATGCTCAAAGATATGATGTGGGAATTCAAAAGAAAAAAAGACTATGAGAAAAAATAAATATTTTGGAGTTCAATGTTAATGATAAAGGAGTTTTAAGATTTTGGTCATGAATGTGTGTACTATAAATACATTTGTTAAAGAAGTATTTGTTGGATGATGAACATAGTTCTATCTTGTATATCCATCTTATAATCACAAAGATATATCAAGATATATGTGATCACTATTGGTGAGACAATATGAATATAGAGATCATGCTTTTTTCATCAATATATCTTCTATTTCATAAAGTGAAATTGGAAAGTTAAAAAACTAAGGGGATGATGTAACCATTAACCATACCAACATGGAAATGGGAAAACATCACCGTAGACTTTGTCACCAGAATTCTAAATACATAAAAATGAAAATAATGCTATCTATGTTGTTGTGCATCATATGAAAAAGACTTCACACTTCATTTTGATTCTTCAGGATTTCTTACTGGATCAACTAACATATATATACATCATAGGTGAGGTTATATGGAGTACCACTATCAATTGTATCTGATCGGGATCCAAGATTAACATACAAGTTATGCAAAATTATTTAACATGATCTAAAAACTAATTTTAACTTTAACTTAGATTATCAACATCAAAATAATGTCCAATTTAAGTGAAATATCTAGACACTTGAGGACATGTTGAGATAATTCTAAATTTACTTCAAAGGAGGATGGGACTAACAACTTCCTCTGGTTGAGTTCTCTTATAAAAACAGTTTCTACTCAAGCATCCAAATGGCTCCCTATGAAGAATATTATGGAAATATGTGAAAAACACCTTCATGCTGGGATGAATAAGGGTAATGAAAACTTCTATGTCCTAAAATGGTAAAAGAAATGTTAGAAAAATTTATGACCATTTAGAAGCACATAAAGTCTACAAAAAGTCGACATAAGGGATATGATGATAATAATCAAAGTGACCTAGATTTTTATGTTTAAGATATGGTATTCATATACATATATCCATGGAATAATGTGATTATATTATGGAAGAAGGTAAATATTAGTGCATGATACATTGGATCCTTTGAGATCCTTGATCACATCAGAGTGCTGGCCTACCGACTTGAAATCCCACCTAACCTATCTCATGTACATGATGTATTCCATGTATAAATTTAGAGAAAGTGCATACCAGACCCCTCACATGTACTCAAACCATAGGTAGTACCATTTAAGAATTATCTTTCCTATGAGGAGTATTCAGTGAAGATCTTAGATCTAAGAGACAATGTTCAACGAAATAAGATGATGCACCTGGTCAAAGTACTGTGGAGAAAAAACATTTTTCAAGAAGAAAAATTGTAACTAGAGGAAGGGTTGAAATATTTTTAAACAAATCTATTTTATCTTGGGAAAACAAAATTTCTAGGGAGAAATTTCTTAAGGGGGTTAGATTGTAAGGACCCGAATGGTTATAAATAAAAATTCACTTCTGTTTTAATTCAATGTATTATTTTGTAATATAGTTATATAAAACACATGAACTTATTTGGTATTATTATATCCTATATAAATGAACATTAATAATCATTACCATTGATAATACAACAATTTTTCAGTGATAACATGATTAGTATAAATATATGATTTTAACAAATACAATTGACATAGATAATGAATGTGGTATACTCAACCAGTAGAATTATACCCTATGAAGCTCATTTATAGGAGAATACAAGGGAGATATAATCACTAGGATTTCTACTTGACAACAAAAAATATGAGATACAATAACATAAACTTGAGAAAAACCTTTTATAAGAGAAATTCAAGCTCATCGAGATCATGACCCACACCTTGTATGCCGAACCACCCCATGAAAGTCTAACTATTTCACAACTTACTCTTAGGAAGTTTACTAATGTATTAAAAGGATATGTATTATGAACATAGAAATATGAGTGTTTAATTTTTTTATAGAATAATTAATATGTATTCATCTTCTTATTGTTACTTAATAATTTTATTTTATTTTGATACAATAAAACAAAAATTGTCTTATTGGGTAATATTCATATTCCATTAGAGAATTTATTTTGATGAATTAATGAATTTTTGAAATAAATATAATTATTAAATATAAATGATCATATATTTTTTATTAACTCAAATTTAATTTTTAAGGGTTCGAAATCTTTTATTGTTAAAAAACATAACATTTCTTTATAATTGTAAATTTTATTTTAAAAGCATATATTAATAAATATAGAAAATTATTTTGATAAAATGAATATTATATTTTGAATTAGAATATATAAAATCTCAAATAGTTATTTTTTATAATTTTCAAGTAAAAATTAAATATCGTATAAATAAAAGCAAAAAGTCCATAATCTGGTCAAATTCAACCCTAGGAAAATATTATATAAAACGTTATATGAAAAGAAAATTTTTATTGGGTATTATTAAAAATATGGTTATGTATTACACCACAAATTTCAACATCCACTATTGGTGCATAATAATCAGTGGCCCTAAAGGACCACATATTATTCGTCTCCATGTCCTTCTTCTTTGACAGGGAATCCACCACTTGATTTTCTTATATACATGAATGTGAGGTAAAAAAATTGAGATGATTAACATTATAAATATATTCAATAAAATTAGGCAAGATTTTACAATCCAAATTCTTTGTTCTTGTTTGAGAGGCTTGACAAAAACTTCGGAGTCAGAATCAATCCATAAGCAGTTCCTCTTATATTGGATGGAATATTAGACTACATACACAATAGCCCATTATTATTATTCATAGGCCACTCCAATTATTGTTTTATTATATAATAACCCATTTTAAGAACCACAATGTGTTTGGAAATAACCTCAAAATCCTGTGGGTCTGGTAATTCCATAAGCCGCACCATCAATGTTAACCTTGATCCATGAGTTGATTGGTGGGATCCGTCAAATTTACCTGATTAATTTGTGTATTATAACATCATAATGACCCAAAATTGATTTAATAAATACATTAAATGGTATTCAGGACAAAATATATTTCTTCCCTTTAAAATAATTTAATTTTATGTTTATTTTACGAAAATTTTAAAGTCTTTACGAATCCTTTATAACCGTTAACATATTTTATGGTTTTAAAATCATTTCTTTAAGAGTATGACTCACTTATACATAGGAAAGGGTATTGTTTTATTAATTTTGAAACTTTTCCTTATAAAATAATTAAAACCACTCACATTTGTTGGATAATATAGGAAAAACATGGTATGTTTTGGGGTTTTTTTTATTATATAGAGTCCAAAACCTAAATTTGAGAAATAATAAAGAAATCCCCACTCTTTTCCTATATAAACCCACCCATGATCCCATATATCATCACTAAAAATAATTTGATCACATAATTACTCTTAAAACCCCTCTCTAGAGTCCTATAAAGGTATCCCACACTCTTTAGAATCTTCTCCCATGAATTTGGAGTCACACACTAAAGTAAGGGAACCTCACATTATCTTCTTTATTCGAGTTTCTTTATTGTATTACACATTAATATTTCTAATTCATTAGGTTGGGATATGTATTTACATGTACCTATTACTTAATATTTTATCTAAAAATTATTATGTTCCCTTGTCTCTCTTATAAACCCATTTTTAGTTTTTAAGTGACGGTGTTATTCTGTCAAAATTTCAACGTGATTTTCTATGCCAAAACAACTGTGTAGTGAATACCATACTCATTTAGTATCAAGGGTATTCAAATTTATACATTTATAACTAGTTTAATTGTGACTATAATTTATTTATTTCATACTCATTGATCATAGAATAAAATATGATGATGAATGAATCCATGTTGTATGATCTATGTGACACACTTAAGCATGAGAAGGAAATGAAAGGAATGGGTACACCCTTAATTATATAGAAATCCAATGAATTTCATAATTTCTAGTCTCACAAGACTTCATATTTGGATAGGGAATGAACCTAATTCGTTTATGGGAATTTTTTCATAATGATTTATCAGAATTTATCCTTAATTTATGTTTATGATGTAATGTTTTTAAGTTGTTGCTACATTTCCAGTGTTATGATTATAGTGCTCTATCATACCTTATTAATTATTTTTATAATACTAACAACTTTTATTACCCATTGATATGAGTATTTTATAATATATATCACCTTATTATATGCTTATTCCCTTACTAGGATTTATACCTCACCCCTTTCTTAAGTATGTCCCCAAGTTATCCCATGCAGTTTTAACTATAAAGAATGTTAAGGATGTTTTAAATAAATATGATGTATTTATTATTTTTAGTTGCTATGTAATGTAAATAATTACCAAACACACTAAAATTATTCACATTTTGGGTTGTATTAAGTGCAGTATTATGTAATTAATCATGTATTAATGTGTAATAAAAAGAAGGGATGTTATATAAAATGTGGATTATCCCAAGAATATCCCAGAGGAGTGTTAAACTAGGTGCATAGTAAGGCCCATTTTTTTATACCAAGTAATTTTTGAGTCAATACTGATGTTTAATTTTCAGAGTTATTACCCTCAGGTACATCAAATCTAGAAACACTTCCACTTGTAGTATCTAGATAGGGATGTATTGAAATGAAGAAAAATATAATATCTATCTTACCAAAACATTATGATGCCATTATACACTTATCATCAAAGTCTATCGTATGTTTATGATCCATAATACTTTTTTTTCCAAAATATAGTTCCCATAGTCTCTACTAAACATGATTTGATACCAACTATAGTGACCCCAACCCCAATAGCCTAGATCCGTTTCTGTACTTCATTACATTGGAATAAGACACAAGGAATATCATCTTGAAGAACCAGTATATTTAATTGTATTGTTAAAATAGATACAAACAATTCTCTTATATAAAATTTTAATACAAAAATTAAATTATGATTTTTATTCAAGAATAAATCTATTCTATCTATCATATCACTACATATTAGTCATATTAAACTGCATGGAATCTTAGGGAATGGAAATAAGATAAAGGTGAGCTCAATTTCTTAATAAGGGTTAAGTATAGTGGAAGAAATCCTGAATTAATAAGCATAATCAACATGGAAAGGTAAAAAACTAAACACACATTCCATTTAAATAACATTTTACATGAATAGATATGACATACTCAATATGGAAAGGTAAATAACTAAACACACATGCCACATAATTAATAATATGATAATGAAATTAATCCAAAGATAATATCATTATGAAAATATTCTGGATAATACAAATAAATGAAATTAAAGAAATTATTAATTATTTGATTTCATATTTTCCATGAACTTGATACTATTACCATCAAGATCTATCATAAAGATCATTTAAAACATATTGAGTGAAAACCCATTTAACTAAGACTAGCCAACTCATTCGTCCCATGAGACTACTGATTCATAGAGGGTATATCATTAACTATGACAAAACTAATTCAATAGTTTTGAATAATTCCCTACATATCATATAATTTATTTAATTCATTAATCAATATTCCTTATCTAATATCTATATTGAGTAAAGTAAACATATTTTTTAATATTTCCCCAATTAAAAAAAATGTTTAAATGAAAAAACATATAAAAATTTCTATAAGGTATTGGAAATAATAATGACCATGATGAAATAATATGTATATTTAAGCTAAATTTAATCAAAAATAAAAATTATTACAAGAAATAGTTTTTTTTCAAGATATATTTAAAAACCCCAAAAAAATAAAATGAGATTGTTCTATAAGATTTACCACTTGGTAAATTTAATGTCAAATTCCCTTAGATGAAATAATTCACATTAAAACTTAAAATACCATTAATTATTAATTATTATTGATAATACATCTCATAGGGGAATTATATACACCATATAAAAGAAACCAAGTTCATAACAATATAATATGTCTCAATAAATGAAATTGAAATGAAATCCCTTACCATATGATTCCTTTTTGTTGAACATGTTTTATACTTATATATAGTAATTTTAAATATGATATTAACTTATTATAGAACCATATTAATATTTATGTGCAATATATGATCGTTTTATAACATATTATTATCTATTAGTTAGTAATATTTCATTATTTTAAATGTTTTTGTGTGTTAATTTCCTTATTTTCTCATGCGTGTTCAGTTAAAAAAGTTACAATTATTTCGAATATTATGTATTTATATCATCTCTATTATAATAATCAAGAAATAAATACCATATTTTTACATAAATTTTACTTTTAAAACCAATCTTGAATGATGTCCATGAAAAATGAAGTACGTTACGATCATGGAGACAGTAATTCGTACATATGCATGAGTAACGTTTCCATTTTTCAATGTTCATCATGGAAATGTGGTAAGTAATATATTAACTTTATCGAATTATTATAATATAACAAATAACAAATTATTTCATTATATATATATATATATAATCCATGTGGCGTGGTGATGAAAAGAGAGTCACATCATTTCGTGAAGGCGGTAGTCCACAAGTACATGAATAATGTTATGATCTTCATATGAGTGAAAAGGAATGAAATAAAATGATATATATTATTTTTCTAGAATAATAAATTTGTCATTAATATCATAATTATTTCATTTATATCACATATAATCATTAAAATTATTCCTTATGACATTACATGAAAATTGTTAATGAACGAAGAATAACATCGCTTCACGAGGTGGTAGTCCAACATACACATGAGTGACATTTTCAGGTCTCTTACAGAATAAATAATAATTAAATATAAATGATATAATGACTCTATAGGTATTATAAAGTTATAAATATAATTTACAAACATTATATTCACCATCATTCCAAACCTTGATAGTTGAAAATAGAAATACAAATGATGTATGTTCAAGAGGTGGTAGTTTGTTATACACTAAAACAATGATTTAATTACCCATTCAATGGAAGTGTAGATGGTTTTAGGTTATGAACATATTATAATAACATCCTAGTATGTGGGATACACTGAGGTAATTATATCATCATGGTATAATAAAAATTGAATGAGTTGGAGAAAGAAGTAAAATAAAGATTCTTGTTGAAGAACATTACCTTTTATTCAGGTATCCTCCTTAGGTTTACCCTAAAGTATTCCCAGATTTTATTTTTACAGAAAATAACGATTATAGTAAGAGGTTATGGAATTGATTAAGTTATTTGGATAGTTATTGGATGAACCAAATAGTTTTTAATATGTGTAGAAGAGAGGAGGGTGTGTGACCTTTTTTAAGTGGGGGAGAGGACACACATGGCATTTTTGAAAACAATTGAGTGATACCATATTTTTTATATGGAAGAAGTGTTAAAAATGAACATTTATCAGAAAAATTGGGTTTACTTGTCAAAATATGGCCATAAAATAGTTTTTAACAAGTTTATAAGTAATTTCTTCCCTTATATTTTTAGTTTACCCCCCTGTAAATCTATTTTTCCTTAATCATGGTAATTAATTTTTACTAAACTCACTGATCATTTTTTTTCAAAAATTAGGTTCAACTTATTAGAAATTATAAATTATTTTGATTTGAAATATATAATCCATTTTTAAAAATAACATTCAATATAGTATAAAATCTAAATTTAAAATTAACCATGTAGATGCGAAGAGAAAACAAGTTTTTAAAGTGAAAGTGTTCAAAAGGTTACAAAAATTTTATATCTAAGTTCAATATCAAAATGATCACAATGTCCTAAATAGGATTAATTTATATAAAATTGAACTAATTTTACTTTAAAATCAATTGAAATTTTTTACCTTTACAAATAATTTAAATTAAAAGGTAGTGTTCAATTAAAATTCAGTATTTTTCACCATTCATCAAAAAACAAAACAACTCAAAAAATATCAAAAATTTACCCTAATATAATATTGATCTTTGGATTTAATGAATTAAATTTATTTTTTCATATAAATCTTCTAAAATTGGAAAAAATTAATTATATATTTGTTTTTTCAAAGCATAGTTACACCATTTATTAGAAAAAATACTATTTTTTCTAAGAAATATTTCATTTATTCTTTTAAATGATTATTATTTTATTAATAATTAATATATATCTAATAATCATGAGTGAACTATATATTTTAATATTTTAGTTAAAACTATTCATACCCTCTATTCCAATGGCCAGGCAATAACTATAATATTAAATAATAATATTGATAGTATATTATTTTTTTGGTAAAACTGAACCTTTCATGTAACACAAGGTTTAGAAGAAACTCATTGCTACATGTAACAAAAGCTAAACTTAGTGTTGCATACATCTAAATCTATATAATATATTGAATTTATTAATATATTAAATATGTTTTAAATTCTCAAGTTATTATATTCACTTGTATTCTTGGTGTTTTTTTCCATACACATTATCTAATATGATGTTTATATTTTAAAATTTTAGGTATTATAATTATAACTCTTATAATAACACCTTAGTTGAGATGTTGATATAATAAGAATACCTCCACCTTTTAGACATTAGGCTTTTAGACATTAGTCTTTTAGACACACACTCATATTGTGTTTTAATTTCATACAATAGTATCATATCATATTAAATTTTCTTTGAGAGCATTATCTTCTAGTTTGATAAAGTTCTTTAATTTTATTCACTAATTATAGATTTGGAGTTTTCAAACTCCACTTATTAAGGTTGTCATGGAGGGAATCGCCAGATTATATTTTTCTTTAGTGGATCTAAGATTCATTGAATTTACTTGATATTATTATCATTATATTTCAATTGGGATTCCATCTACTTCTAAAGACAACTTCATTTTTAGATTTTATCATATATTCATGTTTTTCCATTATAGGGAAAATTCAAAAATTAAACTTCTTCTCTTTGGACATTTTCTTTTTTATTTCTTAGGAAATTTTTTCAAGTAAATCACTTTGGACACTTATTTCATCACCCATCATCATTGAATATTCATTTAAGTCCACCTTCACTAGCTTTAATATTTTATTATCCATGATAAAATATTCAATTAATTCTAGGTCTACTTGATGAATAATTTCTTTTTGATATACACTTTAAAATACATATTTGATCTTGTCCTGATCACTGAATTAAAATTCACTAGATTAGAAACATGATCTCAATTATATGTAATCATTTAAGAACATACATCTATATATATTAATGGGTGATTATGAGTTTTAAAATTTTCAATAATCTTCCATAATGTTATTAGATATATATATATTTAAAAATGAGTTCAAAATTAATCACCTTGTTTGGAGAGTCCATATTTCTATGAGTCTTAGTTTTTTATTTCTATACCTATTTACATATAGTATATGGTAGTCTTAGATAAATATTATAGGTTATACCACTATCACCTTTGACATCATTTTTTTTCCACAAGTAATCTTTACGGTATTCCATATCTGGAATGAATTAAAATAATGAGTGGTGTTCTAATATATCTCATTTAACAAATAATTAATCACAATATTCCCTCTACATTCATTAAAAATTATTTCACTATTTCTAGTCAAATAAATATCCCAAATGTATGCTATATAAAATCATATCCGCCTATTGGAACAGAAATATTCCTTTTTTCCAAGAATCATAGTTTGTTCCTTTAAAAAATAAAGGCTTCTTCATTGAATCCTTGAGTATAAAAATACAAACATATATTTTGAGATTAAATAACACGTCACAAAATTGTAGATTTGATAGTACTTCTTGGGATCTGATTGACCCAAAGAACAATGGGAGGGGTTGTGGTTGAATTAGGGTTTACACTGATTAAAACATTCATCTCTTTTAGTCCCATATGACATACATATCTTGTTCCCATGTTTTAAGAAACATGTTCTATATATTTCCCTCCAAATCCAATTTCACTGAACAATAAAGAGAATATAGAAATTAAACAAAACATAACACATAGATTTTACTTGGTTAACCACTTTGTTATAATCCAAGGGGAATATAAGATGATGTCAAGGTGTTCTACAAATTAACACTAAACGCTATATGTGTTATAATGATTTTGGAAACATTAATTTTCAATCTTAAGGGAACTATATTTTTTCATACACTACACAGATACACGATCATATCAGTTTATAGATTCGAGTGGTCTTCTTAAATAGTTTATAGACAAGAAGGTATGTTCTAGATTATCATAGGTTGTTGATATACCTTAAATCATCATATTCCATATAGAAACCTTGTTATAATCCACATTATTTCACTCTACATATTGTATTCCGGATAGAATCAAATACTTATTATGAGGGTTATGTTTTTTTATAGAAATTACATTAGTATTTCTTCTAAACTAGAAAAAGATATCTTCAAACCGAAATTATATTTTCTCTTTCATTCTAATTACAAATAGTAATAACAATATTATCCCTGTTTCTTATTAATTTTATTCTTATTATAAATTTGACCCTTAATTATATTTATGCACTATTTTTATCTTATTTAGAACATAGATATATAAATATTCTCAAACTCTTGTCCTCTGTATTCTAGAACTATTATTATAATTTATATCACTCACCCAAGAAACCAACCATATATTCAAGGGGTGGAATCAAATAAATATATTCCCATTCTAAATTACAATTCTATGTTTATCAGAAATTTAATGTAGTTATTATGTGTAAATAAAATATGTTAATACTAATATAATATTGATCAATTTGATGATATAATGTTCCAACTGTGTTTACTAGTTAATATGGAAACCACTAGTTTATGATGTGGCTTCCTATCAGATGACACATCCTTATAAGAAATTGCCTTATTTTGGAATAATATTATTTAATATAGTGTGGTTAGAGACAAAAATTAAAACCATATTCCCTATCCAAATCACACATTTAACTCCTTGATAAATTTTGGTGTAATCACCTCCAAATATTTATAAACATTTCAATAGTTTTAGTGTAAGCATTTTACATAGTGCATACATCACTATATTTATAGAACCATTAAGAATCACCTAATATTCCTTTTTGGAATAAAAATAATCTCATGTAATTACCCTATTCTAATTAGAAGGACCATAAAGATTTATTAAATATTATTTTAGGTCTGGTGGATATATTTTAGTGTGAAGAGAAATGAATAGAATACGAAAAAGTAAGAAACCTCAATCTTGACATATTACCATTATATATAGTATGGTATACCTTTAAATATCATTGTGTCTCAATACATATCCATATTTAAAAACATAAAAATCATGGCATGGTTATAAACCAGGATGTGGTCAACTATTTTCTTCACACAACTATTTTACACATCCTTTTCCATTTACTCATATCCATTATTCTTATAAATGTAACTTTGACATATCAACCCAAAAAAACTCTTATAAATATTGGATACTTACATGATTTTATAAAATTCCTTATATCATATCCTGGTTATCTTTATTCATTGTTCTAGATGAAACTGATGTTATATATTGAAGTCACTCTATAAACCTTCCAATTATCCTATCATGATCTAGATTAGAATCTGTTTGATTCTCAAGGGATCTTTTAGGACTTTTAAAATTTTTCAACATTTCACTAAAATTTAAATTTTTGTACTAATGTAAATACTTTTTTGTGAATAGATTACTCTATATGAAATTTTCAATTTTATCAGTTTACTCTAATCATGGTGTGGTGCTTGTACTCACATCATGGTTTTCACATGTACTTTCTAGAATATAACTTATCCTTATCATTACTATTTAAAAAAACTATACACCACGTCCAAATCCATGAAATTTATAAATATATATATATATCCTAATGTCTATTTTAATTTTTCCACTATTTCTTCTCTAGAAACCTCTTCTATAAATCTTCAATTAATATCATCACATTATCAAGGTTTTAATGTCTATTTATACTTTATTTCTTGGTATTCAATGTTAATAATCCGACTATTTTTGTCAATAAATCCAACATAGAACCACTTAGTTTCACCAAAATATAATTAAACCAAGACCTAAGTTTCCATGGTAGTGGTAGTGGATTGATTTTATCACCAACACAAGGTGTTTTATTATATTTTTAACTTATAAAGTCACGATATTTATCTATTGGGATAAATAGTGCCATTATAAACACTTGTATCCTCACAAAATGATAATAAATGGAATAAATCTTATTTTATTCCTTCGGAATGATATTTTTTAATAGGTACTGAATAATTTATTGGTTTATATACTATAATTTCTTTGTATAAAATTCTTTTAGATATAGAGTATGATGTTTTGGATAAGAAGTAAAATGATTTGTTTTGGTATGACATGAGTTTAATTGGTTATAATATGGAAAAAACTTATTCTGTAGATTATATGAAATACTAAAATGTGAACCTATTATAATATATATTTAATTATTGAAAAGTTTATAAAATTATTTCAAAGTCTAGGACTCCCGTGCGATTTTTTATGAAATAATTCATTAAAATTCCATAAACAATTAAAAACCATGTTTTGATACGTTGATAAAGGTATATAAGAGTTGTGGGATTATATATAAATATTATTAATTCCTATCTTAATATTAAATGGGTTCAAGGAATTATAATCATCAATTATATATAGTGGATTATCATAGAAGAATCAATGTTCAAATATATCCATTTTGGGAGATTGATGACAAAATTTCCATTTGATAAATCATGAATTTAAACGTTATTAAAATTGGAACCCTTTCAATACTATTTTAATACATGTTTATAGGGATTTATGAATCCTATAATTATAATTACATAATTTTATTGACAATTAGTGGATTTTATTACATAAATTTTACAAGTTTATACAAAGGGTTTCATTTAGAATACATTTTTCATGATTAATTTATGTTAAAGGGATGCTTGAATTTTGATATTATAAAGGAGAATATAATTTATGAATAATTAACAAAATTTTATAAGTCCCATAATTGTGGAAAATTATTTCATTATTATTATTATTTTTTATATTTTTATAAAATTTATTATTTTAGAAAATTTTGTATTTTCTTCATATTAATTTTTTTTAAATCTTTAGAATGAACCATCAAATTATATTAGATAACACATTAAAAAAGAAGTTTTGTTATGTTTTTATATAAAAAAATTTATTTTAATGGAGTATATATGATTATTATCGGATGCAACATAATGATTAATACAAGTAGATCGCCATTAGATGGGTGTCAAAAGAATATAAAAGTATTAGGAAAGAGACAATATAGTTATAATTGTTTGAAAATGAGTTTTTGAGAGGTATAAAATTTTAAAAGGTATTAAGATATTGACCATGTAGTTATACAAGATCAATTATAAGGTTATATCCTATTTACAATGATCTTTAAGTGAGATAAATTTTTTACAATGTTGAAAGATCACCCATGGAATTTTTGGAAAACAATCATGTGGCTATATGAGATTGATGATAATGGTATATTAGACCCAACTTTATTTTTTAATGGGGTTTATATTTTTATTGTGTAAGGAGATTAACTATGTAGTTATATGATGCAAATCATGTTGTTAAATTAGATCAACCATGAGTTTTTTGGGTAGTGAACTTTATTAGTATTGGGAGATTGACCATGTAGTTTTTTTTTCAATCAATCATTTAGTTTAAAATCACACTATCAATTAGCCATATAGTTATGTAAATCAACCATAAATTTACAAATTTTTTAATTGTATAAAAAATTTATAAATGTATATTTTGAATGGTGGAAATTAAAACCTAATTTCAAAGAGTATGACCTATAGAAATAGGTTATACATGTATCTCATTTTTCCAATGTCAAAAGGGTTAGTACAACATCCAAAAATATTATTTATTTTTTTATATAAAATAATTTTAAAAAATAAATAAATATATTTTAATAAAATATACTTAATGATATGAGTTAACTAAATAAATTTTTTTTCCTCAAGAGTCATATTTTTGGAATTTCAATATTATTTTAAAGTGATTTGACCATAAACGGATCATTGGTGTATATGGAGGGAAGTTATAAAAAACAAAACCCACCGAATTTTTACTCATTTATTGTAAGCTTTTATTAGGGTATTCAAATATATAGGGGAAACATATACTTACTATTAATTTATTTAAATAAATAAATTTAGAGGCATTAGAGATTCTTATTGACTTTTTAGGGGGAATTATATATTGTTTGGATTACGTAAATTCTTAAATAAATAACAATGGAATGAAAATGGATTTTAGTAGAGTTTTTTTGAGAAAATTAAATTTTAAATTAATGTTTATAGATTTATTATTAATTTTTTAACATAGTATAGTAATTTTAAAGGTTAAAAAGTGACCTAGTGAAATTAAAATCCATTAAATTATATTTAACAACTATGTAAATAATTCATTGTTTGGTGAAGTAATTTTTTTGGATGATTATTTTGATTGGAATTATGAATAAACCCCTAGTTTTTTCTGTAATTTTATGTTATGGTAATGGATGTATTCTGGTTTTTTATGGGGAATAATGTTCAATGATGATAGAAATATAAATAAAAATAACTTGAAGTGAAACATATTAAATTGAATATTTCATAAATTTATTAGGGTATGGATAGTATGAAATCAAATTTGAAATTTTATTTGATTAATGATTATCTTTTCTTGAAATGTGAAAGTATGTGCGGTGGTTCTGAATTAATTTATGTTTAAGATAAGTATTGAGAATTATTATAGAATATTAGATTAAACAAAATACAAATAATTTAGTGGCCTAATTTCATGGCAAGGCCATAAATTATTTCTTTTTGTAAATGAAATTCATTCAGGTTAGCCATTATTATCATATGGTATTGTCCTTATAATATCATTTATTAAATATTGATTAGTCTTTGGCAGTCTAAGACACGAGGTTGATAAAATATCATGTTTGTTATTTGTTTAGAGTGCATAGAAATGGGTTATAATTTAGGTATTCATCGGTAATGATTTATTTGTAAAATTCATAAGGTGATATAAAAATTTAAATAGATTTACATTTTATGATTTAGGAACAGTATTTTAGTTCCACTCTTTGAATTGGAAAAATAGTGATACCTCCACATGAGGTGGTTTGATATTATTTATAACCAATGATATAGATTATAATAATAAGACACTTCTTTTTATGTGTAAAAATTTGAAGGAACTTTATAATTTAATTCCTACAGTATTGATAAGACTCATGTTGATTGGGAAGTTAACTAAATATTTATATTATGATTAGGATAATTATCCATAACCTACCTTATAGAGAGGTTTGTTTTTTAATGTGTATATTTTGAGATTGTGATTTAGTTATGATTTCATAATTATCTTTCATTCTACCATTACTTATCTCAATGAAATTATGTGAAAAATAACCTTGATTATGAATTATTATGGGTTATTAAGCGTGGTGACATTCTAAATAAAAAATTATAATGAGTGTGATTAATCATAAATATGTTTATATTCATTTTTTGCTTATATATGATATTTATGTGTTGAACATTATAAATGAATAATGGTTTTATGGGTTTTATGAGTTTTCCTTAACAATATTACAATAGAAAAGTGACCAAGGGTTATCATAGATACATCTAATAGGGATTTTTCATACAATTGTAATTAGGATACCTCTTAAGCTTGTGATTTTTTAAGATATGATATTACAGATGTATCAATCGAATATTTTAATATATTATTTCCTTGAAATAAGTCAATTTTGAGATATCGTTCTCCATATGATACACCAAAGTTAAATGAAATCATGATATATTTATATATGACCATGAAAACCAAGTTATTGACTTAGTGGGAATGAAAGGTAATAAAAAATTTATGAGATGTTTATTTAAATAAAATAAACTATACTTTTAGTATGATTAAAATTAAATTAGTTTACCAAAAATTATTGATAAAATCATTTAATTTTTAGAAAATTATTTTTTAAAAAATTAACTATATATGCGATATGGTTTTTTATTTAAATAAACATACGATCATCGATGATAAATTATATTTGATATTAATAATTGGTTAAAAAAATTCGTTGGTAAATTCTATGAAATAAAAATAATAAAAATTATTATTAAAAAAATACCATTTCCAATAAAACATGTTTTTTTATTATATTTCATAATTTTATTCAAAAAATTAAACAAATTGTTTTTAGAATTTGAATTTTAAAATATGGAAATAATTTTTAAATTTAGACTAATAATATTATCTTAATATGAAATTTATTATTTTTACAAACAATATTTATTCTTAGTCAAAGAATACATATTTTTTTCTAAATTATTATTATTTTCATTATGTAAGCGTATCTTAGAAGTGTAAAAAACCTTTTAATTAACAATATTTATATTTAATGAATAAAATTATTAATTGTAAAAATATTATTTTAATTTAAAAAACATTTCAATTAATAGAATATATGTTTTAAGAATAACATTATACATTTTAAAATATTTTTTTAACTTACAAAACTTATGTCATACTTTTTTAAAATTAAAGTTAAATGATAATTTAATAAAAAATATTTTTAATATTTTATTTAGATAAAGTATTTTCAATGTGGGATTTGGTTTTGGATCTCAAATAAAGCCTCTTAAAATTTATTCGACTTATAATGAAAAAAAATTTCATGCGAATTTATAACTTTAAAAACTAAGGATTACATATAAATTTTATTCTTTAAAATCATCCATTTTTCTAAAAAAACGTTTTTCTTGTAATGTGTGCTAATATTAAAATTAATATTTCTGAAACATAGAATTTTTTTGATAAAAATATTTCCAAATTTTTAAACAGAAGGTCCAAATTAGTTAGAGGTTAGGAATATTAATTTTTATCCGTAAAATTAATTACTAAGGATAAAAATTAATTACTAAGGTAAAAGTATATTATGGTAAATAAAAAAAGTAAAAATAAAAGCCTTAAAACACTCAAAATTTTCACCCATATGAGTGGTGTGGGTTATTTTTGAACAACACTCACTTTAACCTCATATTATTTCCATTTTAAATCCACTGACCAAGGAATAGTAACATCACATTTTTGAAAATGTTAATGGTTCTCCCAATACTACCCTTCCATTCATTTATAAAAGGGCAACACGTTCACTACTTAAATAATCACATTGACTTATAAATTTTCCTTTAAACTATGCCAAATATATCAACATATAACCCAATATTAATTTTAAAATCTTCTAGTAACCATTAGTTATCATAATTCCATCATTTCCAAAGATATTTCCATGGAAAATTCAAGTACCCGGTAAGGGCATTATCAACTACTTCCCTTTTATTTTTAATTATATTCACTAAATTTATTCAAGAAATAATATTATAATAATAATATTATTATTTATATACTATAATGTTACTAAACTAAGGATATTTTTCATTTATATTCATCTATCCCGACCATTAAGAAAAAGGAAATCGTCATTCATACGTACGTGTGAACTACTTCTATCCCCAAAAATGAAAGCCATTTTTCACCACTAATGATAATTTATGGTTCCTAGAATGATTTAATTAGGAAATAATATTTTTATAACATAAATTAGTTTATGGAGTGAAAAATTGGATCACATATTAATGATCTGATCAAAAAATGAGTATCATTAATTCAATTATTTAAAACAAGTAAAAAAAGAGAAAAATGATCTATTCTTTCTAATTAATGGATTTTTATATATTATATTACTTTTATAATTATTTAAAATTATGGTATATCACACTAATAAGCACTAAATAAGATTATTATTCTTTTTTTATAATGATTTTACAACTAAACCATATCATAATCATCCATTAATCTGGGTAGGTTCATGTTTTGGACAGTTTAGTCACCCACTTGAATAATATTATACATTTATGTCATGGGTGAATTTGAGAAATTATTTAATGGTGTAATATTATATAAATATTTAAATAATAATTTTTCTTGTTTTTTTAATGTTATATCAAAATTTAAATCATTAATTAATAAAACTCATTTCGTTCGTTATGAATCACTGAAACATGTTCATTATTTATTTCATCTTCATGGTTTATAACAAAAAATGACATGAAATGAAATTATATATTTGTATAATATATTGTAAAATATATTATAGTGACTTATATTATCTAATATTTTTGTAATTTAGAAAAATAATAGATACTAACATGAAATTTATCAAACTAGTTCAAATCGATAAAGATTACTTACTCCTAATGTTGAAAATAGTTTAAAACTAGAATATATATATATATATATAATGATTATAAATGAGATTTATAAATTCTTTTATACATGAATAAATTTAATAGTTTATTATTTAATGATATTCATTTAATTATTCATCAAATTTTATGCAAGTGAATAACTAATCAAGATCAAGGTAAGAGTTTTCATCCCAAATTCATCTATTTGAGACATGTTTATACACCAGATTTCATTTATATGGCACATGAACTACCCATTTGATATATCATATCATTAATTATCTTTTAACCATGTTATTTTAATTTCAATCACAAGTCCTATCATTCATAGTTTTTATGTTATAATATTTCTAAATATATAAGGTTTTCTTGGTCTCAATTTAGATTATTTTCAAACATAATACATTATTTTCACCATGTTTTTGTATGGTGTACTCACACACCATGTTTATATTTTTATTGTACTATTTTAATTTCTCATTATTTGATATACAAATCATGATCCCTTATTGAAGTGTATATTTATTTAGTTTTTTCCTTAGTAGTATGGATTTTTGGTAACTCAACTTTCATTCATTATGTAATGATTATTATCTAGAAATTATTTCATATAAGTTGGGTAAATTTTTCCTCTGATTGTATTGTGTGTTATTATATCCATTTTTATAATTTTACCATATAAAAAACTTTTATAATATTTCATCCTTCTTGGATTATATTCCCAGTAAGGACATTGATAGCTCAAATATCATTTCCCTTAGTTCTATTGTTTCATCTTGAAATTTTCTTTTCCATGCTTGGGTTATTACACCATCATGTTTTATTATATTGTAATTTCTAATCCTCTATAAATAAAAAATATTTGTGATATAATTTTATATTTTCAAAAATGTTTTACAATATGATTTTGAACAATGGTATTTTAAAAATAATTAAAAGTGTCTTTTGACATTCATATATTTTTTATTCATCTCCAAATTTCTCCTAGATAAAAATAATTTCATTTAATGTTTATATTATTAGATTTTTTTTTTCAAAATTAAATATTTTTTAAATCTTTCATATAAAATTTACAAATTTTACCTTTGGAAATTAAATGTATGTTGTATTTTATGTCAATGTAAAAATACATTATTAAAGATATTTTATATTTTCACTTCCATTAACATAATTATGTTAAAAAGAATTTACCCTAAAAGGGTTTATGGTTAATTATTTATCCTAATATATAAATATTTTATCATTTGGATGATTGAACTTATAGAATAAAAAAATTTTACTCTTGATCAATTATTTTTTGATATCATTGGAAGTATTATTTTTACAAAGATATTTTTCATCTATGTCAATATTCTTCTAAGTTGAAAATGTTACACTCGGGTTATGTTCTATTAAAAACATCCACCATTATTCTTAGGACAGGGTTTTATCATGATATCCTTTTTATTGAAATGGGGAAAGCTATTATCATTACATAGGTTATAATTCCAATACAGATGATTTTGGGAAAGTTGGATATGCATGGTTTCACTATCTACCATGTTTTTTCAGATCAGTTATGACCATATTATACCTTTTATTAAAAAAGGTATAAGTATTTAAATTATTTATGATTATTGGATGATAACATAGGTAGATTATGTATTGTCATTCCGTATTCTTTATTTTATGAATAACCATGTTTTTATTCACCTAGAGTTTCCTTAAAGAAGGATATGAAATGTTGTATTGACCCTTATAGTGAATTAATTAGATATATATAAGTGATAATTAGGGAATAAAATTTTATATCCCATATATTAATTTACAGGTATTATGAGACAAACATGTTTGGGTATTTAGTGTATAACTACCCAATTCATCAAGATTCCTTGACTATGGTCTCGAAGAACAGTAAATGTCTTGGAAGAAGAACTTGAAAACATAATTTTGATAGATGATATTATTCATTCCATAAATATGAGACCAATATTATTTTTATGTATGTTTTTATTTATATTCATGGAAATATAATTCTCTCCTGTAAAATTGGTTCGGGCATAATGTTGTTTACTTACTCCTTCCATAATATGTATTCTATGTTTATTCCATGCTTTCCTCAGTTTTATTCTTTCTCATATTGACCACTTGAGATCACCCTTTATTATATTTAAATTTCCCTTGTTTATGAAGAAAATATATTACATATGACATGTTTAGAAGGATAACATGTTGAAATAATATATGGGAGATGTTGAATACTTATCAAGAATTAAGTAGTTTTGTATATAGTTGAAAAAAATTCAATTTTATACAAATAACATTGGTTTTTTTAGTTATTGGTTTTTCTCAATTATCTAAGGATATAAACCTGTAAAATATCCTCAGGATGTGAGAGATAAATAATAATATTTTATTTTATAATTAAGCATGTTTATATCCACAATTTTATAGTAGTTATTAATGAGATTATTTAATGTATGTGTTTATGGAATCAGATCCAGGAGTGAAGGTCATGGGTAGTAAAATTGTTACCAATGAGAAGGTTTAGAAAATTTGGATATTAGGATGTTTTGAGTATAATTTAAGGATTTATAAATTATGTTTTATCCTAGTTTCAAACGTATAAATAACCCATTAAGAAAGTGTATGATTTACTATTAAGGTAATAATGCACATTTTATTTGGGGATTAAGTTTAGAGAACCTTAGTAAAACCCCTATAGATGATTCTATGTATATGATGATATCTGAAAATATTGGTAAAGTGTACTGTTGGTAGTTTTACTATCAGTACATCCTTGTCTAGATACTAGAAAGTGGAAGCAACTATGACATAGGTGCACCTCGGGGTAATCACCCTAAAAAGAACTAGTTGAACATTAACACAATCATAACTCTAATGCATGAAGTGTGGGAATAAGAATGAAAATCAATATGGAAACACTTCTTGGACATGATTTGGTTAATCACATTATATTTATGAACTACTATGAATGATTTATTTCCTAGTTACATTAAACAATTTTGTTGAGAGGTACGCGAGAATATAAATTAATGAATAATAAATTGAATTGAATGCATAACAGGATGAAACTATGGTTATAATACATTTTATGATTGGGGTTTTATACTCATATGATCATTTACTCTGATTATATTGATAACCATTTTGTGTTTTTGCATTTCGTTGAAAAAGGATCACAAAAATTAATCTTAGAAATGAATGTATCTAAAAAACTATGTATTATAACCAAATAAAGAAAAAATAATTAAATGGTTTATAATTTTAATATAGTCTTATTATGATGTATAAGGGTGAGTTTCTATGTTTTACCCAATATAGTGAGATTTATATTTTAATAAAAATTAACTTTCAAACTCTTAGCTATTTTCCTTAGTGCGTGATATTTATCAATGATATTATTATATATTCTGAAATTTATGAGGATTATATGAAACATATAAGGATTTTTCATTATAATTTACACTTTAACGATATTTATACATATATTAAATGGTTTTAATAACCTTTCAAAGTGATTTGATAACAAGGTTATATTTTTGGTGATAACTATTGGAGAATACATGATTACGGGTTGGGTAAATCTTAAAATATTCTTGAAGTTGAGATGATAAATGGTGGTTTAATTTTAAATAAGGAACATATATGATATTTGTATTCATGGAATTAGGATATATATTGACTAGTGTGTGACCTTAGTATGTAGTGGTTGATACCATTTGAGGGTTAAAGATAGAGTTACTTCTTAGAGGAATATATGACTTCATTGTGGTTTATTGACTTGAAGATTCAAATGTTTTTGGGAAAATTATGTTATGGAGAATATATTATTATGGTAGATACATACATGGGTATAAGATTATATTAATGTATAATTATTTTGGAGAAAAATAAGTAACTTGATAAATGCTTAGAGAGTATGAGAGGTCTCATATTAGAGGTTTTACCCTGAGTAAGGAATATGTTAAGAGTACCTTCACCAAATTTATTAAATTGGTGATAATTAAAATTGAAAGGAAATAATTTATTTAAGGGTGGATAATGTAACATCCAAATGTTTTAAGATACAACTTCCTTTAAATAATTCATGTTTTTTGAAATATTTCTCCACGTGTGACACTAAACATAAATAAAATCATGATATATATATATATATATGTATGATAGTAAATATGTACCCATTAAATTAGTGATACTTAATTTTAGTAACCAATTTCTGAGATATTTATGGAAATAAAACAACGTGTTCTCTTAATATGAATGAAATTTAACTAGTTTAGCTGAAATGTCTTATCTGATCATTTATTGTTTAGAGAACTATTTTTCTAAAAATAGACATTTTATGTATTATTGATGTTTATATAAGGAGACATATTATTAAGGATGAAAAATTATATTTTATATTAATAAATTTTTAACACCAATTTAGTTGGTAAATTATATGAAATAATAATAATAAAAGTTAATATTTTAAAATGCTATTTTTCAAGAAAATCAAATTTTTATTATATTTTCTAATTTTATTCAAAAAATGAATAAATAATTTTATGAATTTTATTTTGAAAATATTTGCCTAATTTTATATGTATAATGACAAAATTAACTTAAAATTATTATTTTATTAAATTTTGAAGAAATAATTTTTTTTTCGAAAATACTTTTTTTTTGAAAAAAATATAATTTTTATCATTAAGTAAGCTTATACCGAAAGTTTATAAAACATTTTAAGGAATAAAATTTATATTTAAGGAATGAAATTATTTATTTTAAAATATCATTTTACGTTAAAAAACCTATTTCAAAAAGTTTTTGAATTAAAGTAAAATTTTTCTATAATAAATTCTTTGGTCTTTTTTTAAATAAATTATTTTCATGGTTAAAATCGGTTATTGATTTCCTTGAAAGCTACATAAATTTATAATGATTTAAAAAACACCAAATAATTAATGTGAATTGATAATTTTAATAACTATTGATCACACATAAATTTTATTCTTAAAAAATTATTCTAAAAAATATTGGACCCGTTTTGAAGAATCTTGTGGAAGATGCTTCAGGATCTATGAGGTTTTTTTGGTGACACATTATCAATCATCTACATCACTCGAAGTGAATTTTGGGTGATGTTTCACTTTTATTCTTGAATGAAAATTTGGTTGGGACTGTCATGAGTTTCCCTAGATGGCCGATGCCAAACATCAATTTCTCTGACGGTCTTTACTTCTATGCCTTTACCCAAGATGTTTTAAACTCCCAACAACAATATACTCTAAAAAAAATTAGAATGTTATTCTATACATATCCTCAAAGTATATAATATAGTTATGATCCATAATCTATGTTTTACTTAATCTAGTTCCCTAGGTTTCCACTAAAATTTTATTGATACTAACTTTAGAAACCCTAATCCTAGTACCCTATATCCATTGACATACTTCATTATGTTGGAATAAGATACATGAAATCTCATCCCAAAAAAATCAATCAGTTTAATAGTCTGGGTAAAAAAGATACATACATGACTCTTATATTATATTTGAATACAAAAATTACAACATGATTCTTTTTCAATAATAATTTTATTTCATCTAGTATATCTCTACATATGACTCATAGTAAACTTCATGGAATCCTGGTGAATGGAAACAAAATAAGGGTGAGCTCAAATTCTTAGAAAGGTTTAAGTAAAATAGAAAAAATAATGAATTAGTAATCATAATTAATATGAAATGGTAAATAACTAAATAAAAACTACATTTAAATAACTTTAATACTTGAATTGATAAAGAAAAAATAAATATGGAAAGGTATTTAACTAAACACACACACACACACACACCATGTAATATATAATATGATAATGAAATGCATCTAGAGATAATATAGCTATAAAAATATCCTGGATAAAAAAAATGAAATTAAGGAAATTCTTAATTATTTTGTGTCATTTTTCTCATGAATTTGATAAATTTACCATCAATATATATTCTCAAGATAGTTTAAATCATTCTGAGTGAAAACCCATTTAACTCAGGCTATCTGACTGATTCATCCCATGAGACTACCAATGAATAGAGGGGATATAATTAACTAGTCCCCTCCCATTTTTATAAGTTTGAAGAAATCTTTATATATTGAATAATTTGTTTAATCACTTAATCAAAATTCCTTATCAAATATCTGTATTTATTAAAGGATATAGATTTATCAATATTTCCCTAATCAATCTAATAACATTAAAATTAAACACCATATGTAAGAATTTTATACATTTTAAAAAATAATAATATCTATCTTGAAAGATTGTGAATATTTAAGATAAATTTAATCAATAATGAATTTTTTTTATAATAAAGTGGTTGTTTCATTATAAATTTAACAATCATAATGAAAGTGTGATTGTTCAATAAGTTTTACCACATTGTATTTATCAAGTCCAATCCCGTTGGCTGAAGTAATTCAAAATGAAACTTAAAATAAAATGATTAATTAAGTATTCATGAAAATACATGTCAAAGGGATAGTACATACACAATATAAAATAAACATGGTTTATAACATTACAATATTCCTCAATGAATGAAATTGAGATGAAATCCCTGGCCATATGATTATTTTTGGTTGAATGGAATTTATCCTTATATATAGTGGTTTTAAATATTTTAGTAAGTTATTATAGAACCATATTAATAATTATATACTCTATATGATCCTTTTATCACATGTTATTACCCATTAGTTAATAACATTTCATTATTTTGGGAAATTTCATTATTTTATCTTGTATGTTTTGTTATGAACGTTTCAATTTCTGGTGCATATTATATAGTTACATCATATCTAGAATAATAATCAGGAAAAAATATCATATATTTACATAAATTTTACTTTTAAAACCAATCATGTATGATGTTTATGAAAAATGATGTATGTTATGATCATGGAGACGGTAATCCATACATACGAATGAGTAACGTTTCCATTTTAGCATGATCATTATGGAAAAAAGGTAAGTGATATACTACCTTTCTAGAAATATACTGATATAATAAATACTATATTATTTATTTATATGTATATCATCCATTTTGTGTTTTGATGAAAAGAGAGTCACATTTTATTGTGAATGCGGTAGTCCAAAGGTACACAAACAATATTATCATCTTTATGTGAGTGAAATGAATAGAATGAAAATTATTATTTTACCAAATGATAAATATTTCATCAAAATCATAGATATTTAATTTATATCACATATACACATTAACATTATTCATTATCACCTTCCATGTAAAGTGTTAGTGAAAGATGAATTATATCACTTCATGAGGCGGTAGTCCACCGTACAAATGAGTGATGTTATCATGTCTCTTATAGAATGTAAAATAATAACATATATATGATATAAAAACTCTAAAGATTTTATAATGTTATAAATATAATATATATTTTTTAAATCCATAATTATACCCATCCTTGAGAGTTTGAAATGAAAAATGAATGACATTAATTTGGGAGGCGGTAGTCCACCGTACACATGAACGATGGTTTTGTTACCCATTTGAAGGGAATTGTTAATGGTTTTTGATCCTAAAATGATTGTAAAAACAAACCAGTTTATGGAATAAACTAAGGTTTTGATATCATCCTGGTATAATAAAAATTTATGATGGTGGATAAACAAGTAAAATCAAGATGCTCGTTGAAGAACACGACCTCCTCTTGGGGTATCCTCC
Organism: Viscum album; assembly: GCA_963277665.1. Classification (NCBI taxonomy): domain Eukaryota; kingdom Viridiplantae; phylum Streptophyta; class Magnoliopsida; order Santalales; family Viscaceae; genus Viscum; species Viscum album. Next base: position 698,256,516 of record OY728132.1, read on the forward strand.
TTAGGTTTGCACAAATGTTTTTTTATGTAGGATTTCAAAAAAAAATAATTATTTTAGGCTAAGTTTAGGTAAATTTTTATTTCATTTGGTCAATTATTTCTTGAACAAAATATTTTTTTAATGTGTGAATAAGAGAGGAGAGTTTGGAACCTTTTATAAGTGGGAGAGAGGACACACTTGGTATTTTTGAAAATAACCTAGTGATCCGATATTTTTCCTATGGAATAAGGGTAAAAAATGTAACATTATAAAATATTAGTGTTTTCATGGTCTAAATATTTCCATCCAATAATTTTTGTACAATTATATCGGTCATTTATAATAATATCTTTTTAGTTTAACCTCCCTGGTAAATCCATTTTTCATTAGCCATGGTAATTAATTTTTACTATATTCACTAATAGTTTTGGTATCAAATTAAGTTGAAATTATTATTAATTATAAATTATTATTATTAAAAATATGGAACCCATTTTTCCAAATTCCTTTCAAAATATTGAAAAATTAAATTTAAAATTAACCCCACAGAAACGATGAGAAAATGAGATTTTAAAGTGAAAATGTTCAAATGTTCACAATGTTTTTACATATAAGTTCAATATGAAAATGATGAAAATGTACTAAAATAGATTAATTAATGTTAAATTTAACTAAATTAACTTTAAAAACAATTAAAAATATAGTTTAACATTATAAATAATTTAAATAAAAAGGCATTTTTCAGTTAAAATTCAGTATTTTCCACTATTCAACAAAAAAGATTCTTTTCTGAAAAATATCGAAAATTTACCATAATATAATTTTTATATATTTCAATTTAAAAATTAAATATTATTTTTGATATATATTTTAAAAAATTGGTAAAAATATATTTAAATAATGTCAGTAATTTATGATTATACAGTCTTAGAAAAAATAGTATTTTTTTGAAATATTTTAATTTTTACTTTTAAGTGTTTATTATTTTGTTTATAATAAATATATTGCTAATAATAGTGAGAAATATATATTTTCATAAGTCATTTAATCCTATTCATTCATGTTTTTCTAATGTCTAGGTGATAACTATCATAATAAATAATAATATTAATAGTATATTGTTGTTCGATAAACTTGTTCTTGATGTGTAACACAAGCTTTAAAAGAAACTCATTTTTGTATATAACATAAGATAAACTTAGTGTTTCATTCATTGAAATCTGTAGAATATATTGAATTTATTTAAAATAGTGAATATATTGTAATGTCTCAGGATGTTGTATTCACTACTATGATTGGTGTTGAATGTCATACATGATATCAAATATGTTGTTCACATTTTAATGTTTTATGATTTTACAATTCCACCTCATGTAATCACACCTTAATTGATATGTCAATATATTTGAGATCCTTCAACCTTTGATACCTTGGGCTTTTAGACATACACTAATATTGTTTTCTAATATCACACAATAGTATCATGTTATTGCTAATTTCCTTTGAGAGTATTATCTTATTATTTTAGAATGTGATTTAATTTTATTCACTAATTCTAGTTTTAGAATTTGGATACTCCACTTTTTATTTATATCATAGAGAGAATCAATATGATTATTTTTTTGAATGTGGATCTAATCATTATTCAATCTCGTTGATATTATTATCTTTATATTTTAGTTTGTAGCACATCTACATTAACCTAGATCCAAATTCATTTTTATATTTTATCATATATTTGATTTGTTCTTTTATAAGGATAATTGTGACCTTAAACTTCTTCTATGCGGCCATCTGTTTTTTGATTTCATAGGAAAGTTGTATAATTAAATCACTTTGGTCATTGTTTGTTTCTCCCATCTTCATTAAATATACATTCATGGCCACCTCTACCATCTTCAATATTTTATTATCCATGAAAAATTCTTCAATTAATTCTAGGTCCACCTGATGAATAATTTCTTACTGATCTACGCTCTCATACATGGATTTGATCTTGTCTTAATGACCAAAATAAAATTCACCATATTAATAAATTAAAATAATTAATATGTAATCATCTAAATACATCCTTATTTACATATCCAGGGGTGATTAATTGTTTTCAAATTTTCTAGATAACTCCAAAATGTGTTTAGAGATATATTTAAAAATGAGTTCAAAATTAATCACCTTGTTTTGAGAGTCCTTATTCCTAAGATGATTGTTTTTTAATTATATTACTATTTACTTATAGTATAATGTAGTCTTAACAAAATATTTAGTATTATAACACAATAACCTTCAAATTTATTGTTTTTAAATAAATAATCTTTATGTATTCCATATATTGAATTAATTAACACAATGGGTGGTGGTCTTATATAACTCATTGAACACAGATTTAATCACGATATTTCCTCTATTTATATTAGCAAATATTTCACTATTCTTGGTAAAATAAACATCTCAAAACATCTAATTCATAAAATAATATAAAAAAGACTATAAGAATATAAATATTTAATTTTACAAGCCTTATAGTTTGTCCCTTTTAAAAAATGGTGTCTTTATCATTTAATCCTTTCACATAACAACTCCAAAAATATATATTGTGATTAAAAACCATATCATAAACTTTTGTATTTGATACCACTTATTGGGACATTATTGATCCAAAGAACCATGAGAGGGCTTGGTGTTGAATAAGCCTATCCACTAATTAAAACTTCTATCTCTTTTAGTCTCATAGGACATACAGATCTCGTTCCCACATTATAAGCAAAATGTTCAATCTCATTCCCTCTGACTCTAATCTCACTGAATAATAAAGAGAATATATAAATTAAATCTCATATAAAACTTTTATTTTACTTGGTTAACAACTTAGGTATAATCTAGGGGGAATACATAGGATGATGTCTAGGTGTACCGGAAATTAACACTATTCACTATATGTGTTACAATGATTTTGGAAAGACATATTTTTAATCATAGGGGAACTCTTTATTTTTTTATATTCATACACTAATCAGATACATGAATTGAGAATTTTATAGATATGGGGGTCTTATTCAATAGTTAATAAACAAAAAGTATTTTCTAGACCAGTATCTGTTGTCGATATACCTTACATAACCATCCTCCTAATCGAAGCCTTGTTATTCTCCACATATCCACACTCTCCTTATACTGTGCTAGATGGAATCCATAACTAGATGTGAGGGCTGTTTTTTTCTTACACAAATTACAGTAGTAGTTATTCTAATCTGAAAAAGATAAATCCAAATCATAATTATATATTTTCTTTAATTCTATTAACATATAGTTTTATTAATATAATCATTTTTTCATGTTATTCATCTTATTACACTTATTATTATTCTAAATATGATACTAAATTATATTGAGGCTATATTTTTATCTTATATAGAACATAAAACTATCAATATTCTTGAATCTTCTCGTCTTCTTTCAAGAAATACTATGAGAATTTAAACAAATCACCTAAGCAACTGACCTTATATTGAAGGGGTGGGATTAAATATCTATCTTCTAATTATCCTCAACCATTCTAGGTGTATCAAAAATTTAATTTAGTTATAAATTTTTAATAAAACTATTCTAGTACTCCTAAAATATATATTAATCAAATGATATAATGTTATAACTATATTTATTAGTTAATATGGTAACCACTAGTTTATGATGTGCCTTCTTATCAGACGATGCAACATTGTCAAAAAATCCCATATTTTGGAATAATATTTTAACTACAATGTAGTCAGAGTCAAAAATCAAATCCATATAATCTGGCCAAATCCCATGTTTAAATCCTTGATAAATAATGGTGTAATGAGCTTCAGATATTCATGAACATCATTCTTGTTGTAGTAAAAATATTTGAAATAGTGAACACATCTATAAATTTCTAGAACCACTAAAAATAACATAATATTACATTTTATAATGACCAATATCTCATGGAATGACCTTAATTTAATTAGAAGGACTATCAAGCTTCACTAAATATTATTTGCTTCCTGGTAGATATATTTCACTATGAAAGGAAATGAATAGAATATGATGAAGTAACAATCCTTAAGATTTAGATATTAAATATGGTATTTTATACCATTAAATATCAATTTTTCAATACATATCAACATTTCATAACTTAAACATCAAGGAATGGTCATAAATACATGACATTGACAACTATTTTCTTTACCCAACTATTTTACACATCCCTTTACTTTTCCACATATCTATTACTATTCTAAATATTACTTTCACATATTATCCCCTAAACTCTTATTAATATAGGATAATTAAATGCATTTATTATATTAATTATCTTCTAGTCTTTTTTATCTTTTTTCATTATTCTTGATGAACCTTAGGTTTTGTTGTTAAGTCCCTACAAGACCTTGAAAATTCTCCTATCATGATCTACACTGGAAAAACTTCATTTCTCTAGGGATCTTTCAGGACTGGGAAAATTTTCAACATTTTTATAGAATTTAAATTTATGTGATTATTTATTTACATTCATGTATATAGATTCCTCGACACGACTTTTCCATTTTACTTAGTGTATTCCAATAGCGGTGTGGTACTTGTACTCACATCATGGACTTATCCTTATAGGAACATGATTTTTATCTCAGGTATGGATCCTTTTAATTTGCATTATAAGATTTTCTAATGTTAATTTTTTGGTTTAGACCCAAAAACAAATCCATGGGCTGATTGGTATGTATTGAGAAGAAGGGATCAAGGGGGATATATGTTTACCACTTCATCGTACGTGATCCAATTTCAAATCCGTCTTTCACATTGGAATCATTTTGGTAAGTGTTTCAGTTTTTTAGATCCTTTTGTTCTTCTTCTTCTTCATATCAATGACATTGTTTAGATGAAGTATCAAATGAAATATTTTTAGGATTTTTATCCATTTTTCCGATCTATTTCAATCCCAAAAAAATAAGAATTTGATATTGTACATGGATAATTGTACGACTATGTGGTCGGTGACATATAACTCATCCCTCATGTTTCATTATTTTATAAATTTATATGTGGGTCTGACAATTTCATTAGGCATCACTATTAAATTTATATATATTTCTTATAGTCGTTATATAAATGTGCTAAGACCCACTCCATATATTTGATTTATTGTTAGTGGTTATGTCCACGATGTCGAGCACCCCAATTAGGATGTTATTTATAATTGGGTATTTAGTGTTTTGACATGTTAATCGCAGCCACCATTCAAGTGTGTTTTTGGTTGACCCTACTAATGTTAATCCATCCTTAATTACTAACTATTGAATTGGTAAATGGATAGTCTCATGTATGATTATCACTTGACCCACATAAGGTAAGTGATTCAACTTTATTAATAAATGTTGAATGGTAAATTTTTAAGTGTATAGGATTGACATCACTTATCCTAGATTATGTTAAATTTATTTCATGTGGGTTTTCATCCTTATAACACGATTGTCATGTTATGAAAGGTAAAGGATGGAACCAATTAATTAAATATGATATGACTTATATGGATTTATTCCCTTGGACTTGTCACACTAATGAAAGGAATGGATTGAACCAAATAACCTAGAAAATGATGTAACTATTACATGGCTTAGATAAATAATTGAATAAAAAGTAAGGTTCCAAATTGTATATGGACCATAAAATCATTATTGGATTGGTCAGAATCGAGTTAGCTTTTGGATGATTGAGGGAATTCCTTAATTACTCATAGATTCCATTCTAATTCAAGAATTACGATTGCCTTGGCTGGGACCCACCTTGGAACACAATCTTCATCTATTAGAGGATGCCTAATATGAAATAGTAAGATACCTCCATTACTATTACATGATTCTTTGGATACACTACAATGTTCCATGATTGCTTCCACGGACATGAGGTGACTTGGATTCCTCCATGGTCCTAGCCCTTTCTTATCCCATTTTACCTTGGATGTTTTCCTTGGACTCAACTAAATCATTCTATTGTGGAATTCCTTGGACAATGATCCTTAGATTCCACTCTTACCCCTATATCTAGGTTGTAATTACAACTGATTTGGTGCCCTTTGAGGTCTTGGTTACCTAGGTTATTACCTTTTTTTAAAATATGATGCCTTGGTCAAAGACCAAGACACAAAATATAATAATAAAAAGTCTGGGATTACAAAAGTCTAAATGATGGAAAACTTTTAAATTCATTAACTTAAAAAGGGAGAAGATCGTCAATAAGGTAAACCATCCCGGTAATGTCCTAGTTAACACCGTATTAGCAAGGCCATCTTCTACCCTGTTGGCTTTGAGGAAGGAGTGAGTGACAATATAACAGATCCCCATGAGCGATTGAAGACAACTCATCAAACGGGTTGTGAGTGGCCAAGGAAGATGCACCAATCCAATCCAAATGGAATGGGCAATCGTGGTCAAATAACTTTCAATCCAAATATAATTCTAGCCCTATTGCTTAGTGAAGGAAACAACATGAATCAGAATCATCATTTAAGCTTCTATGGATGAAGCAGTACCAAAACTACCATAAAAGAAACCAAGGAATTTTCCCAGGTGATCTCTGAAAATAGCACCACAACCCAAGGGACTTGGATTTCCCTTAGAGGCACTATCCATGTTCACTTTAATCCATCCTGGGATCGGGGCTTACCAAAACACTTCAAAAGTATACCTTGGTTGATGATAGATATTTTCAACCCTAAGACAACGAAGAATATCAAATTCTTTGACAGAGTTGTCACAATAATCCTTCTTAATTGAGGAAGCTTCAAAAATAGTAATTATGATCCACATCCGACCTGCATTTAAGTTGAATGAGAAATTACTACGAATGAGATAATTTCTACCATACCAAATCATATGGTGGATCTCCACAACAATAAATAGGAAATGAATAGTGATTATGGGGATGCTTTAATATCCACACAATGATTTAGATGAAAATTTATAGATTTAATAAAAATCCACCTGCAATAAAATATGTCAAAAATATATTTACAAAGGGCAGAAGTTGTAGCACAAGAAAGAAAAATATGGTTAGTATCTTACCTATTTTGGTTATATAGGTTACCTTTAGAGAAAATATGAATTGAAAAAGCTTGGAGGCAAACATCAGTGGGGAATCTGTTGTGAGCAGTGCACTAAAGAAGAGTAAACCTCGAAGGATTAATCCAAGTATTATCAAAAGATTTTTTTAGCTTAAATTTCTATCCATATTTTGAAAATTGTGATCGTAAAAAATCGTGGCGTTAAGAACACCATTATGAGAAGGTTCCCAAAGAAGTAAATCATCAGAGTTGGAAAAAGAATAATTATCAATGATATGCATTATGTTATCTGAAAGGTTAGAGATCTGATAATTTAACACCACCCTGATAGTACATTTAGTGTTATCTTGTAAATTATTAGGTCTAATCATGGAGATTAAAGGGGTACCAGTCAAGTTTCATTTTTATATTTTTGAACCTATACTATTACAAGAACAAGGTGATTTCAATAATTCATATGACGCACATGAATTAATTATAAAAGTTTAAAATTTATTAATAAAATAACTGGTTTCATGTTTGAACACTAGCCAAGGGTTGAATCAAGTACTTTGATATTTACCTTACTATACTTCTTACTTTTAAATATGCATTCTTGTATGTTGTTTAAGTTTATATTAAACATATTGGATGTTATAGACATCTTTTGTGGGGGATTGTTGAGATTTATATCACACTATATCCATGTAAATATTGTTACCAGGGCATATTACATATATTTAGGTGTTGAAAAAGGGAAGCTTATCACTTTAGACACTTGATTTCTTACCTGTTTTTTGTTGGAGCTAGTAGTAGACAGATGAGATAGATCTTGGGATGCTGTAGATTGTTTCTGGTACCTTTTTTATAATCTCCTAGAGCATTATTTTCTTCTTCTTTACATCCATGTTTTATAGATTTATAGATACATTTCATATCATCATTTTATTTTTCATATTTATACCAGTTTCACATGTTGTAGTATTATTATTCAGGTCTCCTTCTATTATGTGTTCTGTTTATTATTACATTACTTCCACTAAATATGTCAAATTTTATTATATGAATCAGCTATGATACACTCTGGTAATAAGGGAATAATTTATCCAAGGACACACCCTAGGCCCTCCTTGCTAGTCGAAAGCCATTGACATTTGAGGAGATGTACGTGAGGCCATGTGGAAAACCAGTCATGGGGAACCTTCAATGACATCTAGTTATGGGACGTCATATAGAGGTATCATAGGATTCCTTTCTTACTTTAATATTTTGAGAAAATATGTGGGGGATTAGGAACTCTTATAACTTTTTTCATAAGGCATGATTCAGTTTTTGGAATCCATGTTCGGGGTAAAGGGTGAGTTTCCAGAATTATAATTGTTTTTTCCACTTATTACTATCGATATCATTTCACCATTGGGTGATTCACATGCAATGTGGTTTTTTTATTATTATAATTGAGTATTTCATTTCATCCTTGGACTGATTATATGAGGGAAAAGAGATTTTTTGTATTCATCATCATAGAAACATAGAATACCATTTTCATGCATATTTCCATGCCATATAGGTTCATTTTCACTACTTCATTTGATTGATGTACTTTTAATTATTAATTAATGTTGTGGTAGTTATATTATTCATGTTATTTTCCTTGGATACAATTGAGTGATTTTTGGATTCAATTCATGTGGTTTTATGGGCCCTCATGGGTTGAAATTGGTAATTTACCAAGTAAATACATTAGATTAAATTAAAATGAGTGTTCTCCTCAGTGATAAGGAGTATAGGATTTGATACAATAAGAATTGAAATCCATTTTAAATTAATTTTTATATAATATATAAGAAAATAAAAACAATAAATATGGAAAATGGATTCTAAAATGTAATTGGTGCACATTCTTATCCATCATAGTCATATTTAGGAATGGTAAATGAGTGAGCATAGAAATTAAATATGAAATGAATGAAATGGTTCGAGAAAATGATGAGGTAAATAATAGTTGACCATTCATCTACTAGGACTCTTGAAACTAACACTTGTGGAAATACTAACACCTAGCCTTCTATGTGGGTAGTTGGGGTAGTATAACATGGGAAGTGATCTTTTACTTACCTTTAGGTTCTATTAGTGTTGTTATAAATACGCTTATATAATGTTCTGAGTTGTGTGTTTGGAATTTTTAGACCAATTCCACAGTGATGTCCTTATGTCATGTACTCAGAGGGTGGGGACAACCATGCTCCCGACATGGTGGGCCCCGACCTTCCAGACATACCTCCAAGAGTTCCACTTGAGGAACTACATTTTGTAACTTATCTAGGAACTAACACTCAAGTCTGTGAAATTTTCCTATGGCTGATGTACTCCAAGAAGTATTCTCTATGAGTGGCACCTACGATGGCTGATTTTACATGCAAGTACCACCAGCAGCATCTTCCAACATTCATAGGGGATGGTGGTACATAGACTGTTGAGTCATAGATAGATTAAAACTTGTATAGCTTTGAGAAATTTGAGATTTATCTAGATATGAGTGTCAATATGGCTACTTACATGTTACATGATTTGTCTAGGCACTGGTGGGATGTAGTTTCCCAATCCGGTCGCCCTCAAGGCCTGGTATGGGTTGATTTCTCAACTACATTCTATGACCAGTTCTTTCCTCAAACACTAAGAGATGATATATCTAGATATTTGATGCATATTTTTCCGGGTTTGATGTCAGTGATGGAGTATTGAATGCATTTCATGGTGTTTCAATGCTTTTCACAAATTCTAGATAGTGATGAGATTTTGTGTGTTAAATTATTTGAGGATGAGAACATGTATGCTAGTTGTACTCTGGTAAATATCATTCTCCTAGATAATTTTTTTGATATAGTCAATCAGGATCTTATCAATAAGTGAAACATAAGAGATATTGATATTACCGAGCAGAAAGGGCTAGTACTGAGGTAGCCATCAGTTCTTCCAGAAGAAAAATGTGATCCCTCGAGGATTATCATCAGGGCAGTGGAAGCCATAGTACTCGTGATAGTAGCGCTATGGTTTTTCATTAGTTTGGATTCCAGGGGAACCAAATTCCTCAGTGTGGTAGATATACTATGGAGTATCGGGCTTGTGGCTGTATAAGGAATCTTCAATGATTTTGTTAAACCTTTTAATCAACTTATAGTGGAAGAGGTTTTACACTAGCTCATCCTTTTGTGAAAAGTTATTTTATATCAAGTTATGCGGGGAGTTGGAGTAGCACCGATAATATTGGACAAGGAGGAAGTTGTGACCATGGTTTTCAGACTCTTGACCACCAATAGTTCCAGCAGATCTGTTTTGATCGTGGAAGTCCAACGTCGAAAAAAGTCATTGATTTGATCTGTTGCATTCACTACAACTGATACCGAAGGACCCAACTACATGACCATATACAATAGGAGGTAATATTCTATTATCCTTCTCTATAGTATCTACTATTTTTAATATAGGTGATTCACACTCCTTCATCTATTTTTCAATCAGGGAATGTCTCAGACTAAATATACTATATTACTGTGGTGTAATGTCCCTGGATAAACAGTTGGGAGTATGGTCGGATGGAATACACCAGTTTAGGGACTATTACCGTGAGTTAGGAAGTTTCCCATTATTATGAGACCTCTTTTATCTTGATATGATGTTATTCGAATTCATTCTTAGGATGGATTGGTTGGTTCCATATCGTGAATTCGTAGGCTGCTAACACTATAGGGTATTGTTTTCATCACCAAAGGATGGAAATTATATACATTAGGGCGAGTAAGATGTATAGGGAAGTAGAGCTATTCCAAAGCTTCATGGGCTAGGTGGAGTGGCTTTCCATATTTCTAATTTCTTTATAAAGGACTAGGGTTTACTTCAAGCTGAATTCCCTCTAATAGAATATCGTTTTAAAGATATATTTCTTGATGATTTTTTTGGATTACCTATTGATATAGAGGAAGAGTTTATGATTAAAATTGTTCTAGGATCACCTAAAGTGTCCACTCCTCTATACAATATGAAACATACCGAGCTTTAATAGGTTAAGAAGTAGTTATAGGATTTATAGCCCAAAGGATTAATATATCCCAAAACTTCCTCTTAGGGTTCAACCATGCACTTCCCAAAGAAGGCAAATGAGACCCTTTATCTATGCATGTATTATAGATGGTTGAACCAGCTTATGGTCAAGAAAAGGTCACCACTACCTCAAATATATGATATCTTTGACTAGCTCTAAGAAGCTAGGGTATTTTCTAAGATCAAGATGATATTGGGATATCATAAGTTGGGAGTCAGGCCATTAGACATACCTCATATAGTTTTTTGTAGTATGTATAGTTGGTATAAGTCCCTCATTATTACATTTAGTCTTACAACTCTCCTTCCATTTTCATGGCTCTAATGAATAGTTCATTCCACCTCTATTTAGATTCATTTTCATGGTCTTTGTGGATCAAATATTGGTTTATTTTCATAGTTCTAGTGACCTTGATAAGAACCATGAGATCTTTCTGAGTACGCTAAGATAGAATTAACTTTATGAAAATTTTCATATGTTCCACTTATGGATAGAAAAGTTCACTTCTTATGTCATATCATATCAGAATAAAGAGTCTCTATAGAATTATAGAAAGTTAGTGCAATGGTTTCATGGGAACATCCCATGAATGTGTTTGATATATGATGTTTCTTAGGGTTTTCTAGATATTATAATCATTTCATACATTACTTTTCATTCTTTTCATTACCGATTACTCGTCTAACAAAGAAGGGTGTCAAATTTATGTGGTCTGAAGAGTGTGTGAAATCTTTTCAAAAGATGAAATGGGGTATTTTATTGAAACATATTCTGATTCTTCTAGATCTAGGTAGAGGATATATAGTGTTATATGATATAGCAAGAATTTTCCTTAGGAAAGTTATGATGTAGGGTGATAGAGTTGTTGCATGTAGATCTCGATAGTTGAAACCTCATGAGATAAATTACCTGACGCATGACCTTTCACTAGTATTAGTGGTCTATTCCTTATGTTGTTAGAGACACTATCTATTGGGTGTCTTCTTCATGGTGTATACAAACTATAAGAGCCTGAAATATATCTTTACACAACATTAATTGAATCTTGGATAGTAGAGATGAGTCAAGTATCTATAGTCCTTTGATTTTATGTTTTCCTTTATGCATGGAAATAGAAATTTAGTAGTTGATTAACAGAGTCATAAAACTCAAGAAAAAGTCTTATGGGAATCCAATGATGAATTATAAATAGGTGGACTTATTCTCTAAGATTCATGTTGAGTTTTTAGAGAGTCATGATAAGACTTACCTATCAAACTTAATAGTTACATCTTCCATCATTAAGAAGGTGAACAAAAGGTAATTTTTAGAACCTAAGGGCTTGGATATATGTGAGATTATTTTAGGATATGACACACCTCTGGACTAGTCTATGGATAGAGAAAAAATTATATGTATACCTGGACATGTCTGGGTTTTGATAGATATGAGAGAGGTTCTTATGCGTGAGTCCCACTCTTCTCTTTGGGAAGTTCATTCATGCCACTCCTAAAAGTATAGAGATAAGTGACCCTGGTATTAGAGTCTAGGGAAGAAATTTCAGATAGAAGGCTTTATCACATGGTATTACACCTATCATTAGGTGAAGGAAGAAAGCTAGAGACCTTCATGATTTATACAATATCTTGCATTCCTAGAATGGAAATGGGAAGATGTTTCCATATACATCATACTCAATTTACCTAGGTTTACAAGAGATAGTGCACTTTATGTATTTTCATTGATAGATTGATGATATAGACCAATTCATTCTTATCTAGAAGACTTTATCAGTTGATGAGTTGGTAGGATTGTATTTCCGTGGGATCATTCGACTACACAGTGTCCCTCACACAATCATTTCAAAGAGGGACCCTCATTTCACATCACAATTATGGCAGGGGTTATAGAAAGCTATGTGTACATAGGTGCTTCTGATCACATCATTTCACCCTTAGACCAATGGAAATTCAGACCAGTCAATAAATGTTCTAGAGTTAATGATATGAGCATGCAAATTTTATTTCCTTGCTTCTTGGGGGAAGCATATCCCTCTCATCAATTTCACCAATACTAATAACATCCAGGTGACAATTCAGATGGTTTATTTTGAGGCCTTGTATAGTTGGTTGTGCTATTCACCCCTATGCTGGCTAAAGGCATAAGAGGTATCCCTACTAGGTCCTTGTATTATGTATTAGACTTTAGAGTAGGTTAATATGACCAAGAAGTGTAATTCTACTACTCAGTCTAGACAAAAATCATATGCCAGTCGTTGTCGACATCCTCTAGAGTTTGAGCTCAGATATCATGTTTTCTGGTGAGTATTACCCATGATAGGAAATAGATGCATACAGAGGCAAAGGAAGATTTCACCATGTTTTTTCAGACTATTTATGATTCTAGAGGGATTCAGTGTGGTAGACTATCCATTGCTACTACTGTAGAGGTACCACACCCGGTATGAGGTCTTCCAAGTTTCATAGCTTCACCGGTATCATTTCGACACATATCATCCTTTTGATCCAAAGGATATAGAGTTATATTTTGATGGTACATTTGAAAAGTATCCTATATTCATAGTTAACCAGAGAATGAAGGATCTTTGAGACTGTTCCATCACTTTAGTATGGTGTTATGGAAGCATGACCATGTACTAAATGATTTTGGGAGTGGAAGGCTGAAGTATGTTCTTAATAGATAGAGGTGTTCTCAAAAAATGTTTCCCCACCCTTGGAAGGTAAACCCAAGGATGAGTTCTTTTAAGAGGGGAAGACTATAAGAACCCAATTTTTAACTTAGGTAATAATCCTTTTAATTTCAGGTATAAGTTTTTGTAAAGTTATCTCTTTTGCTTTATACCCTAAAGATGGGTCATGGGTTGATTGGTTTGTTTTGAGAATAAGAGAATGAGGGTGTTGTAGGTTGGATGTTGGATAATTATACACCATGTTATTGGAATACACGACCTGTATTAGACAGTTTGTAATGAGTTTTGAAGAACCTTTCATGTCATATAAAAGGTTATTCCTCGGGGAAGACCTTGATGTTTACATGATGTGTAAAGAATTTAAATATAATGTAAATACCTATGAAGCTTTTTAAAAAATTGTAGGCAGAGACTCCTTTTTTTGGAAAGAACCCTCACGTATCCCTCTCTCGCACATGAGCTACCAAGGAGTCCTATTCTAGTTTCTTCTACTACTTCACCATATGGATGCTGATTTCAGATTTTTATATCATGTTAGAAGATCACCAGTAAGTGATTCAGTCCATTAACTCATTTTTTTCATTCTTATACTAATCAATGGAACAATTTAGATAAAGTATCATATGTCCTATTTGTAATTCTTTGATCTATTTTTCATATCTCTTCCAATACCAGACAAACTAGTGGCAGATCCTGGATGAGAAATCCATACATGTATGAGGTAGGTGGTTTATAACTAATCCATCATGTTCCATCATTTTATAAATTTTCATGTGGGCGCAATAATTTCATCAGCCATCATCTGTTAAATTTATATGTCTTTATTATTTTCATTAGAATAATGATTTAAGAGCCATGAAATATTTGTAAGTCATTGTTTTTGGTTATTTCTACAATAATTACCACCCCAAGTAGTGTGTTATTCATAATTGGGTTTTTATTGTTTTATAATATTCATATGAGTCACCGTTAGAGTGTGTTTTGGCATAAACCAACTAATGTTAATGCTTGATTAATGATTATTGAATTGGTAAATGGAAATCACCATGTCTCATTATCACTTGACCCACCAAAGGTATGTGCTTCAACATGGTTAATCAATGTTAAATAGTAAATTGGAAAGTATATAGTATTGATATCACTTGACCTAGTTTATATTAAATGTATTTCACATGGTTTCTCATCCTTATCACAACCTCAACATGTTTCGAAAGGTAAAAGAGAGAACCAAGTAATTAAATATGAAATGAATTAAATGGTTGCATTCCCTTGGCCATGTCACACTAATTAAAGGTAAATATTGAATAAAGTTTCTTAGTAAATGATATGACTATTACATGGATTAATTAAATAAATGAATTAAATGTAGATTTTCTAATTGTATATCGAACATAAAATCATTATATAAGTGGTTAGAGTCATGTTATCTTTTTGGATTTTTGATAGAATGCATTGAGAACTCATGGATGCCATTCTGATTCAAGGATGTTAGGTTCCTTAGTTAAGACCCACTTTGGAACCCAATCCTTGTCTATCAGAGGATGCCTAGAATGAAAAAGTAGGATCTATTATTTACTATTATAGAATTACATTGATACACCTCATGGATCCAAAATTTCTTCTAGGGACATGAGGTTCCTTGATTACATACACTACTTAGATCCATCATGGCTTCTATGAGCACAATGTTCCTTGGTTAATTCCTTATGCCTAGCCATTTCTTATCCAATTTTACCTTGGATGTTTTCTTGGGACTTGATTAGATCATACTATTATGGCATTATGTGGAAGATGATCCTTGTCTTACACTCTTATCGTTATAGCCAATCTGTAGCTACTACTAAGTTGGCGACCCTTGAGGTATTGGTTTCCATGGTTATTACCTTAGAGCATCTTTAATATTATTATTATCATGGTTTCCTTGATACATCTTGAAACATATACTATTACTATCATAATGTGATGTTAGTACTAGATATGGCTCACGTAACATTATTATATAAACTAAAACTTAATTAATAAAATAAATAATTACTTGTTCATACACCATCTAGGGGATGAATTAGGTACTTCGGTATTTACAATAATGTACTACTTACGTTTATATGTGCATTCTTGGGAATGGTTTCAGTTTATGTTACACAGATAGTATGTTATAGACTCCATTTGTGGTGGTCAACTGAGATTTATCTCACACACTACCCGAGTCACCATTTTTACCCAAGAAGATTACCTACATGCATCTGTTGAAAAAGGGAAGCATATCACTTCAGACACTTGATTGCTTTCTCATTTTAGGATATAGATAGTAGAAGATAACTGAGCTGGATCTTAAGATAATGGTGATAGTTTTTGGTTCCTTTTGTCAACTTTTTTATATCATTCATGTTGGGTGATTTGTATACAAGTTTTCCACATTTATAGATACATGACATATCATTATAATCTTTTTTTATTTATATCAGTTGCACATGTTGTTGTATTATTTGTCCTATTTACTTTTATTATGAATTCTGTTTATTATTAAATTACTTCCACTACTTATCTCTTGTTATATTGTTTTAATCCATCGTGGTACACTCTAGTAATGAGGTCATAGTCCCCCCACATTCACCCTAGGTCCTCAATTCTAGTTGACTGCCTTTGATGTTTGAGGAGATGTTCTTGAGTCCATGTAGCCAACTAGGGTTGGGGAACCTTTAGTGGCATCTAGGATTGGGACGTACCACACCTATACTTTATAGAATACAATTTATCATTATCATTACTTCTTCAAACTACCACACCCACTTCCAAATCTGTAACCTTTATAGATAAATATATTATGATGTCTATTGAAATTTCTCCACTAGATTTTCTATAACTATCTCTTTTCCAAATATTCCATGAACATCCACACATTATCAAGTCTTCATTTTCTATTTATACTTAATTTTTTGGTTTTAAATGCCAATAATGAATCTCTTATTTTCAATAAATAAAACAAGAAACCACCTAGTTTCATAAAATATATAATTACCTAGAGACCAATGATTCCATGGGAGTGGAAGTGGAGTGATGCTATCATTAATACAAGGTTTATTATTTTTTAAAATTTATAATGTCACGATTTTTATGTATTGGGATAAAAATTGGAATTCCAATGTAATGTCCCAGATCTGGGTGCCACACAACGGGTGCCCCGAACCAGGTTGGTCACATGACATCAAGTGAATTTCCCCAAACACCAGAGGGTACCGACTAGCAGCAAGGGCCTAGGTCTGATAGTGGGGAAACTATGGCCTCATTTGTCAAAGTGTAGCACAGTGGAGAAAATACCAACATACCAAAGAAGTAGTTGTAAACAATACTAAGCTGAAATGGAAAGTAGTACTAAAGTAAAGAAATAACCAATAATCATATGTATGATTATGAATGATGTACCTAACTCTAAGAAATTCGCGAAAACAAGAAACACTGCAATCTAAAAAAATACAGCACAAGGTACAAGTACATCAAAGAAAAACAAAATAGTGTAGCTGGAACTCAGCAGCATCACAAGCCTAAGCTATGTCTCATGCTCTCCTACTCCTCTGCAACAATCAAGTATTTGTATAGGGAATATTGAAATTATCTACACCTACAGTAATATAATCTATTTGGGCCCAAGACCTGACCCAAACAGGGTGTGAGAAATAAATCCCAGTAGGCAACCTCCAAACTCTCGTGCCCAACTATCAGTGAAAATGTGCAATAGCAGTGTGCAGAAATGAAATTCAGTAAACTAGGATGTTCTCAAAAGTAAACACTCCTAATAGTTATATTACCATTTTACTTATTAGTCAACACTTCAAAATAATTGAATAATAAGTTCCTGATACTCAGCCTCAACCGAAAATCTCCTATACAGTTCCGCAACAAAAACCACAATAGGAAATCTAACAAGTAGGTGGTAATAACAATACCAAGCTTATGCTTTAGCTTGGGAGGTATAACATAAGAAATCACCACAATGAATATTCAAAGTAAACAGTGCCCTCAGACATGAAAATCCTTACCCTCAGGTAATCAGAATCGAAACCCTCAAGTGAATTCCTCAGGCACAACGAATATTTCCCTCAGGTATACATGATATTGCTCTCAGGCACTAAAGCTACTACCCATAGGCATAAGAAAAGTTTCCCTCAAGCTAAATGAAACACTGCCCTTAGGATAAGAAAAACAATGCCCTCAAGATAACAAGTAACCAGGCAAATCCCAACACATAAACAACCAATTTATACAAATTTTCTCACAAGAAAATGCAAAGCATGATATAATCACAGAATAACCATGGGAATCCTGGGAAAATGTCTAAAACAGAGAAACACACCCATGAGGTGGCCCTGGATCAAGACAACGATCCAAAACTGTAGTTTATACATAATAAAATCATTTCCTACAAAATTATAGGAATTTAATCAGTCATGGACTCATCCATATGACACCCCAAACTTGGGCATGTAGCAAAAAGGTACAAAAAAACAACTAGACAGTTGGAAATAAACACCCGACCACCTACCTCGATCTCCTCTGATCGATATATGTAAACGGATCCTACCGAATCAACTGAGAACGACATAGATCTAAGATAACAAATC
Organism: Viscum album; assembly: GCA_963277665.1. Lineage (NCBI taxonomy): Eukaryota > Viridiplantae > Streptophyta > Magnoliopsida > Santalales > Viscaceae > Viscum > Viscum album. Next base: position 698,274,962 of record OY728132.1, read on the forward strand.
ATGAGTTAAAACCAAAATAACATCCATTAGGGAAATAATTGGAATGAGTGGTTCACGAAGAGAGAAGAAATAACTTGCGTAGTTCAAACGAGATCGACGATGAAGGAATTAGAGTCCCAGTGTGCAGTTAAGAGCTCTTCCAAGATCTGAACTTCTCTCCCATGGCTTTCTGGCATTCTAAGATTCCTCTGTCGAAAGAGGAGTCTAATTATTTTTTAGGGGAAAAAACATAACTACACGGTGTGTACTGTCAAGTACACGGTGTGTACTTTCCATTTTATAATTTTTCCACTGGCGGCCACTTTCCACTGCCTCACTTTTCATCTATCGACTTGATTTCACAGCATGTATTTCTGAGTACATGATGTGTGCTACTGTTCCGCTAGCAGCTACTCCCACTGCCTTACTTTTCACATACCGACTGATTACACGACGTGTATATACTAAGTACACGACGTGTAGTCAGTTTTTACACCCTTCATCACCGACATGCCTACACACCCCGTATAATCACCCCACGCGGCCAAAGTACACGGTGTGTGGAAAATAACATGGCGTATACCCATAAATTTTGGGAATTTTTCCATTTTCCCTATTTTTCTCAAAAAAACTAAAGGAAAAAGGAAAAAGAAAAAGAAGAAACCTGTACCTCAAGAATAAGAGATTGGTTCTTACAAACATACCCCCTAAAAGTAATTTGTCCCCAAATTGACCTTCAAAGGGTGGTGAAGATAAATCCGAGAATAACTCTGGCTACTGAGCACGTACGTCGGTCTCCTGCTCTGAGGTTTTGTCCTACACTCAGACATGTTTCCACATCACCCATACGAGAGGAACTAACTGGCCTCGGAGAACCTTTTTTCTCCTATCAACAATACGAATTGGATGCTGCTCAAAGGATGCATTGACCTGAAGTTCAACCTCCTAGGGATGAAAAATGTGAGACGAGTCTGAGTGATGACAGTGCAACTGAGATATGTGGAAGTCATTGTGCATGGCCCGATACCTCTGTCGTAACTACAAATAGTAGGCAACCGACCCAACTCTGTATAGAATCTCAAATAGCTCCATATACCTCTATGAATGTTTACCTTTTCTCCTGATCCTCCTGTGTCCCATCCTTGGCGAAACATGCAAGAAAACCTCATCCATGACCATGAACTCCAAGGGGAATCTTCGGTGATCTTCATAAGATTTCTGAGGAGACTGTGTAGTAGCCATCCTCTTCTAAATCAACTGGACCTGCTCTGATGTCTCCTACACAAGACATGGTCCCAGTAAAGCTGCCTCACCTACCTCAAACTAGGACAAAGGTGATCGGCATGTCCTTCCATATAAATCCTCGTAAGGTGCCATATCAATAGTTTCATGAAAACTATTATTCTAGGAAAACTTAAACAGCGGTAATTGATTCTCCCAAGAGCCCCCAAAGTCTAGGATGCTATCCCGCAACATGTCCTCAAGCACCTATATCATACGCTATGATTGGCCATCAGTTAGAGGGTGGTAAGCTGTGCTCAGAAGCACCTGTGTACCCAGTGCCCTCTGAAAAATCTGCCAGAAATGAGATGTAAAATAGGAATCCTTATCTGAAATGATAGAATTAGGGACCCCATGAAGACATACTACCTCTTAGATATAAAACATCCTGATGTCTTCAACACCGAAGGTTCCTTGATTGGAAAAAAGTGAGCTACCTTTGTAAGTCTGTCCACAACATGCCACATGGCATCATTGCCTCGAGGTGACCTCGAAAACTCGGTCACAAAGTCCATCAAAAAATCATCCCATTTCCAATTTGGAATGGGTAACTATTGTAACAGTACATCGGGCCTTTGATGCTTTGCCTTCACCTTCTGACAGGTGGAACATCTCGTAACAAAACCAGCTACCTCTCTTTTCATACCCGGCCACCAATACTGATGTCTCAAGTCACGTTACATTTTAGTAACTCCAGGATGCACTGCCCAAGCTGAAGCATGAAATTTCCGCATCAAATTCTCGCATATATCCCCTTGAAACCACACTTGTCCATGGATACACAGTACCTCATCATCACCTATCATCCAATAAGGAGGAGGGTTGTCACTTGCCACCAACTTCCGTAGAACTAGGCCTTCAGAATCTGATAGCTGTCTCATCCTCACTTTATCCAGGAGGGTAGAAGTCATAGATAAGGATGAAAGATAAGTTATCCCCTAACCATCGTGAACCTCCAAATGCATCTTAGAGAACAGGACATAAGCTGCCACTCACCACTAGCCTCCTGAACTGCCAGTATCTGAGTCCTCCTACTCAGTGCATCAGCTACTGCATTATGTTTACCAGGTGTATAGGCAAGCTCAAAGTTGAAGGACTGAAGGTATTCAACCCACCTTCACTATATCATATTCAAGTCACGTTGGGCTGAGTTGTATATCAGACTTTTTTGGTCCTTAAACACCAAGAGATGTTCTCCCAAGAGACAATGTCTCCAACTGCACAACGCATGAACAACTGCATCCAACTTGAGATCATGCATTGGGTAATTCCTCTCATGTGGCCTCAACTGCCGAGACCCGTATGCAACTACACGATCTCCCTGCATCAATACTTCTATCAGCCCAATACCTGATGCATCATAGTAAACTTTATAGATCTTCCTTTTCTCTGTAAGTATCAGGACTGGTGTTGATGTCAACCTTCCCTTCATCTCCTAAAAGGCTGTCTCGCAAGCTTCTGACAAAAAAAACATCATACCCTTCTTAGTCAGACCTGTCAACGACACTACTATGCGGGGGAAGTCCCGTATAAAGTACCTATAGTAACCATCCATCCCCAAGAAACTCTGTATTTCAAACACGTTCTTAGGATTCTCCCAGGAGACTATTTCTCTCACTTTCTCTAGGTCTACTGCAACTCCTGCCACTAAGATAATATGACCCAGGAATTGTATCTGGTCAATCCAAAAGTGGAACTTTGAGAGATTAGCATATAAATGATGCTCTCTTAGTGTACTCAACATGATATCATGATGACTAGCATGGTCATGTTGATTGTGAGAGTACACCAATATTTCGTCCTCGAAGACTACCACAAAAGAATCCATATTTGGGTGTAACACAAAATTCATCAGAGACATGAAAACTACTGGCGTGTTCATGTGTCTGATTAGGATGACCATGTACTCATATAGATCATATCTGCTCCAAAAGGCTGTAAGCAGTATGTTTGATGGTCTAATGCACAAGTGATGATATCCAAATCTCAAGTAAATCATCGAGAACACTCATGATCCTTGAAGTTGATAAAAAATATCATCAATCCTTGGAAATGGATATCATTTATTGACCATCAACTACTTTAGATTTCTATAAGACATGTATAGTATGAGGGTACCATCTTCCTTCTTCGCAAATAGGATAGGAAAACCCCAAGGAGAAGTACTAGGTGGAATAAAACCCTTCTCCTACAACTCCTCTAACTGCCTCTTGATATCCTTCAATTCTTGTGTAGCCATACTGTAAGGAGTAATGGACACCTGTGTCACTCCTGACACTATATCAATAGAGAAATCCACCTATCGCCTTAGAGTTAGTCCCGAGAAATCATCCGGGAAGACATCCCTGAAATGATCAACCAATGGAGAGAAATCCTTTTGAAAAGTTCCCCAGTCATCCATATATAAACTCGCATTTTGGGTTATCACTCCACCTCACCCATGATGCTCGGGTCCATCTCTGTTCATCTATACATCCCATTCACCCTTTTATAGAAACTCTCCACCCTCTGATGACGTGAAACTCACCCTGTGATGATAGAAATCCACAAAGGCTCAAAAGGGTACCAACCAGTCCATCCCAAGAATGAAATAATAGCCCGTCATCTCTAAGACATAGAGGTCCCATAGAAAGTGACACCCACCAACCTCTAGGGGGAACTCCCTGCACTGACGCGCACTAGCCATTCTAATTCCCAACTGAATGTCTAGCATCCTAATATAAGAAGAAGAAGAAACACAGAGCCTAAGGCTCTCCACAATGGGAACTAATATAAATCTATGTGTAGGACCAGTATTGAAAAGTACTGAAGATAAAATAGAAGAAACTAGAATAGTACCTCCGACTGTGGAAGGCCTGGGATCCTAATCCTATTGGGTATATTGCACTGCATATGTCTGCTCAGTGTCACGGCCCTGCGACACAGCCTGGCTACATTGAGCTGGCCTGCCCTGCTGTGCTTGAGATTCTCGTGTCTGGATACCACGACCACGACCACAACCTCATCCTGAATGTCCTGACATATTCCAATTACCTGACTAGTAAGAATCTTGCTGGCCCTTCTCCTACATGCAGAGTCTTCACAAAACCTCTCTCACTAGTTGCTGGTGGAAACTCCCTGCAAAAACGCTGAAGATGACCCATCTTGTAGCAATATTGGTACTCCATTGGGTCACGTGGACACTGAGGTCTCTTGTGACCCTTTTTACCACACTGGTAACACATCACCTGGCCACCTGAATAATTCTTCTAGCTGGTACTACCACCGTGAGAGAAACCCATCTGCCTCTTCCTCATACCGGTAGAAATAGTACCGAAAACTGGTACCGAACCACCCTGGCCTACACCACTAGCTTCCTGTAGGTTCCGCTTGGTAATCAACACCTAGTTTAAAATAGTATGCACTATAGGCAACCTAAAAACATTCACAAGTTCTCGGATGTCATATAGAAGACCATAATCAAAGCGCCTATCCCTCAACATCTCATCACCCACCAGAATAGGTGAAAAAAACTGTAGCACGGTGAAGTGGGAAGAATAGTCCATCACTGACATGGAACCCTACTGCAGATTCATGAACTCTCGAGCTCAATCTGCCCTTAGTGTCTCTAGAAAGAAAAATTCAAAGAAGGCTGCCTAAAAATCATCCCATGCCATGTCTTGGTGATGCTCAGAATGGGTGGTAACATCACACCACATCTTGATGGAATCACACAACATGTAAGTAGTGAGCTTGACCCTCCTACTAGGAGGCATCTCTAGATGCTCGAAGATCATTAGTATAGAACCCAACCGTGATTCCAAAGGTTGTGGTTTGCCATACCCTGAAAAAGTAGGTGGATACTTCTCTTGGAATATATGCATCAGATCTACTATAGATGTGGAAGCCGGCGGTGCTCCCTGGAAGGTCTGCATGAACCACATGAAGTCTTCACAGAACTGCGCATCTGTTCCTGCATCTAGTATAACGGTTGGTGTTGCATCTAGAACTTCTGGAGGATCCATTAGTATCCAATGGAATATCATCTCTGGAGTATAATTATTTCCTCTCTCTTGGCGAACAACTGGTGGTCTTCTCAGTGAAATGACTCTACAAGGTCAAACACACTCCTCGGATCAAGATCATCAAGGACTAAGAACTGAAGGCTTATAAAGGGAAGATGAGAAAAAAATATTATAATTTTACAAAACAAGACTACATGGAATGTATAATAACTACACGACACGTTCCCTTATATCTTTTAAATGGGCATGTACTCTACCACCACTGGTCGTGTAACACCCCAAACACATGATGTGTTGTCCTTACACACGGCGTGCACTTGAATTATCTTCCCCTGCCCAAGTACATCTAAAAGGCTAAGACACACAGATCTATTTTGAACACAACTACACGGCATGTATAAGGTCTACATGGCATGTACTAGACGAGCTTCACTAACCTGTGTTGTTCGTGACACGACCGGGTACACAGGTCACACTACACAGCGTGTTCTAGATAGACATGGTGTGTATGGATAAGAATCCAACTGCCTGTGTTGTTAGTGACATGACTGACTACTTGGCTGACACTACACGACACGTTACACCTGCACACGGCGGGTACACCACCTTGTTTCCCCATCCACATGTCCAAGTCCACATAGTCTTTTACCGGTCAAGACTAGATGACATGTCCCACAGGTACACGGCGTGTAATAGAAAGGTTAAAACATAACCGTGTTGTTAGTTACATGACCAGAATTATAGATTACACTACATGACATGTTCAAATGTGATATGGCGTGTGTAAGTGAAGATTTATCCATCAGTGTTGTTAGTCACATGGGTAGACATAAGGTCAACATGACACGACGTGTATAATAGGTACACGACGTGTTCCCTCTAGAGTTTCCCCAATCTCGTATTTTTGCCTACACAGTCTATGACATGGTTAGAGACTACATGGTGTGTAAATAAGGTACATGGTGTGTACCTAAATTTTTTTTCATTTCTTTCTGAACAGAAGAGTACATAGCATGTGTTTATAGCGCCACACACCGTGTTGTCTGGGTTTCCAGATAGTAAGCCTTAGAAACTACTCTAGAGCCCCTTTTTCTTTAATTTCAAGTTTCAGTATGCTAGATACTGATCCGTGGGGGCCCATACTCCCCGTGAACCAAAGTTTAGCACAAGGCCTTTCCCTTTAGAGTACAAAACACAACAAAAGCTAGATCATGATCCGCTAAATTCCGGTCCAAGAGAGCCCGTACTTTTCAGGAACTAAAGGTTAGCATTCATAAACCCAAACATAACATGTAATAATACCCTATAAAATAGTAGGTATTTTATCAAGGCATCTATTGCAACCACATTCATTTTCTAGCACAAAATCTATCACAAAAACATGAAATTTCTATTGCACCTACGTGGCATGGAAACTATGCAAGGAATGTGAGTCTAACATGTGCCGAAATAATGAATGAGATGGAATACCCTCATCTCATCGAGTTGCAACTAAATAGAAACCATGAATAAAAATATAAAAATCACACCGCGAGTTCTTCACACAACGGTGAAAATCAAATCAATTGTAATTATCATTAACAAAAAATCACAATTTAATTCGAGCCAATCCAGCCATTACCTGTACACGGGGTAGCTACTCCCAGGCATAGTTATTACCGAATCCATTAACAATATATCACTTTTAGTTGTCACCAAATATTAAAATAAGTCAGAGAAAAGAAAATACCTCTGATACCACTTTGTAATGTCCCAGATCTAGGTGCCACACAACGGGTTCCCCAAACCAGGTTGGTCACATCACCTCAAGCTTATTTCCCCAAACACCAGAGGATGCCGAATAGCAGCGAGGGCCTAGGTCTGATAGTGGATAAACTATGCCCTCATTTCTCAAAGTGTAGTGCAGTGAAGAAAATACAAACAAACCAAAGCAGAAGTAGTAAACAATAGTAAGCAGAAATGGACATTGGTACTAATGTAAACAAATAACCAAAAGTCATATGTATGATGATGAAATATGTCCCTAACTCTAAGAAAGCAGCCAAAACAGGATACATTGCAATCTATAAGAATAAAACACAAGGTACAAGTAAAACAAAGCAAAAAAAAAAATAGTGCAGCAGGAACTCAGCAGCATCGCAAGCCTAAGCTCGATCCCATGCTCTCATACTCCTCTGCAAGAATCAAGTATTTGTATAGGGACTCTTGCCCTTATCAACACTTGCAGTAATATAATCTATTTAGTCCCAAGACATGTCTCAAATAAGGTCTGAGAAATAAATCCCAATAGGCAACCACCAAAGGCCCATGCCCAACTGTGAGTGAAAATGTGAAACAGTAGTGTAAAGTAATGAAATGCAATAATCTATGAAGTAATCAAAAGTAAACATTTTTACTAGTTATATTTCCATTTTAATTATTATTTAACAATTCAATATAATTTAATTATAAGTTCCCGAGACTCAGCCTCAGCTGAAAATCTCCTATACAGTGCCACAACAAAAACCACAACATGCTATCTATCAAGTAGAGGGTAAAAACAATTCCAAGCCTATGCTTTAGCTTGGGAGGTATAAAATAAGAAATCACTACATTGAATATTCAAAGTAAACAGTGTCCTCAGGAATGAAAATCCTTATTCTCAGGTTATCATAATCGAAACCCTTAGGTTATTTCCCTCAGGAATAACGAATATTTCCCTTAGGCATACAATATATTTCCCTCAGGCACGGAAGCTACTGTCTACAGGCATAAGAAAATTTGCCCTTAGGAAAAACAAAACACGACCCTCGGGATAAGGAAAACACTTCTCTCAGGCTAACAAGTAACCAGGACAAGCCCAACACATAATAATGTAATTTATACACATTTGCTCTCAAGAAAACTCAAATCATGCTATAATCACGACATACCCATGGGTATCCTGGCCAAATGGATAGACAAGAAAAACACACCCACAGGGTGGCCCTAGATCAAGGAAACGATCCCAAAGAGAAGTTTATAAATAAAAAAAGGATTACTTATGAAATTATAGGTATTTAATCAATCAGGGTCTGATCCATACGACACCCCAAAAATGGGCACGTAGCATAACGGTACACAAAAACAACTCGACAGTTGGAAATAAACACCAGACCACCTACCTCGATCTCCTCAGATCGATATAAATAAAGGCGCATCCTGAATCAACTGAGAACAATGTAGATCTGGGATAACAAATCACAGATTCAAACCCAAATAACTTACCTTATGGAAATAATTGGAAGGAGAGGTTCAATAAGTCATAAGAACTCATCCGTGCGGTTCAAACGAGATTGACAACGAAGGAATCGCAGTCCCGGTATGTGGTCGGGAGCTCTTCCATGATCCGGACTTCTCTTCCATGACTCTCAGGCATTATAATATTCCCCTATCGGAATACAAGGCTACTGAATGTTTTAAGAAAAAAAACATAACTACACAACATGTAATCTCAAGTACACGGAGTGTACATTACATTTTTTAACTATTCCACTGGCTGCCACTTTCCACCGCCTCACTGTTCATATGTAGACTTGATTACGTGGCATTTATTTTTGAGTTCATGGAATGTAATACTATTCTGCTGGTGGATACTCCCACCGCCTTACAGTTCACCTACCGACTGATTACACGACCTGTATATACTATTTACACAGCGTGTAGTCGGTTTTTACACCCTTCATCGTCGACAGGCCTACACGCCCTATATACTCATCCCACACGACCAATGTACACGACGTGTGGAGAAGTACACGATGTGTTCCCATAAATTTTGGGATTTTCCACATTTTCCGCATTTTCCTTATTTTTCATAAAAACACTTAATGAAAAAAGGAAAAGAAGAAACCCGTACCTTAAGAATAAGAACTGGGTTCTTACATCCAAACTGTTATAACATGAAACAATGATAAGAAGTGGAACAACTATTGTTTTATTCATTATGAATGATATTTCCTAACTTGTAAGGGATAATATATTGGTTTATATACTATAATTTCTCAATATAAAATTCTTTGAGATATAGAGCATGGGGTCTTGGATAAGAACTAACATGACTTGTTTTGGTATGACATGAGTTAAATTGGTTATAATATGGAAAGAAAACTATTCCCTCTATTATAAGAAATACTAAAATGTGAACGTAGTATACTATACATTGAATGGTGGAAAAAATTTATAAAATTATTTCATAGTATAAGATTGTAGTTTGATTATTTTTTTTTGATTTTTTTCATTAAAATTCCATAAAAAATAAACAAAATGTTTTTATATGTTAATATTTGTATATAAGAGTTATGGTATTATATATATAAAGTATTAATTCATATATTAATATGAAATGGGTTTAAAGAATTATAATCAAGATTTATATATAAGGAATTATCTTGGAAGAATCTAATATCAAATGTATACATAGTTGGACGATTTTAGGAAAATTTCTATTTGACAAATCATTAATTTAAATATTATTAAAATTGGAAGACCATCAATAATATATTTACACACATGTTGATGGATTTATGAATCCTAGAATTATAATGGGTTAAATTTATTAATAATTATAGGATTTAATGAAATGAATTTTTAAGTTTATATAAATGGTATTATTAAGAAAAAAATATCAATAATAATTTTTGTTAAAGGGATAATTGGATTTTGATATTATATAGAAGAATATAATTTATTAATAATTAATAAAATTTTATAATTCTTAGTCCTGTGGAGGATTATTGTATTATTAGTGGTTTTTTTGAAATTTTAATAAAATTATCAGTTTTGAAAATTTTATTTATTTTTTGAAATAAATATATTGAATGTTGTATTAAGTAACATAAAATTATAATAGATATAACATTACAAAATCAGTTTCGTTAATGATTTATAGTAAAAAAAATTAGTTTAATGGAGTAGATATGATTGTTATTGGATTCAACATAATGATTAATACCAGAGAACAACATTAGATGTGTGTCAAAAAAATATAAAAGTATTAGTAAATAGATAATATAGTTATAATTGTTTGAACATGAGTTTTTTAGATTTATAAAATGTTGAAAATTTATTAGGCGATTAACCATATAGTTATAAAAGATCAATTATGAAGTTATATCATATTGACCCTAATTTTTAAGGGGTTTAAATGTTTGAAAATGTTGAGAAATGAACCAGATAATTCAAGGAGAACAATCATGTAGTTATATGAGATTGATCATAGAGTTATATTGGACCCACCTTTATTTTTTAATGGAATTTAAATATTTATGGTGTAAGAAGATTAACTGTATAGTTCTAAGAGGTCATTCATGTTGTTATATTAGATCAACCTTGAGATTTTGGGAGTGAATTTTGGTAGTGTTGTGGGATTAACCATGTAGTTATAGATGATTGATCATTAAGTTCAAATTTACAACATAAATTAGCCCTGTGGTTAATTAAATCAACCATGTATCTATAATAAATCAAACATAAATATTAAAATTTTCTAATTTTATTGAAAATTTATCAATTAATGTTTGGATGGGTGAAAATGATTTCCTTGTTTCAAAGAGGTAGAACTATAGAGATTGGGTATACATGTATCTTATTTTTCCAAAGTCAAAAGGGTTAGTTTAATATCCAAAAATATAATTTATGTTTGTGTATAAATTAATTGAAATAAACATAAAGAAATAATTTTAATTGAAGGATACATAATTAGATGAGTTAACTACATACAATTGTTTTTTCAGATGAGACATATTGGTGGAATAAAAATGTTATTTTAAAGAGATGTAACCATAAAAAAATGTGCTTAGAAGGAGGTAAATTATCAAAAACAAAACACACCCAATTTTTCTCATTTATTTTATGGATTTACAGGGGAATTAAAATATATAGGGTGAAAAATATACTTACTAATCATTTATTTCAACAGATGAAGTGAGATGCATTGAAAATTTTCATTGACTTAATGGGGGTTATATATATTTTTTTGGGTTAAAGATTTTCTTAAATAAATCACTATATAATGAAAATGTATTATAATATAGTTATTTTGAGTTATCAAAGTCTTAATTAATCATTATAAATTTATAATGAATTTAATTTAACATAGTTTAGAAATTTTCAAGGATAAAAAGGGATTTAATGCAATTAAAATCCAATGAAATATATTTTAAAACTAATTAAATAATTCATTGTGTGGTAAAATAATTTTCTTGGATGATTATTTTGAGTTTAATTCTTAATAAACCCCTATGTTTATTTTGTATTATTATGTTAATGTAATTGATTTATCTAAGTTTTACATATGGTTAATAATGTTCACTGAGGTTAGACACATATATTATAATAAATTAAAATGATACATATGAAAAAAGATATTTCATAAATTGATATAGGTATTGATAATATCAAATATCCTATTTTATTTTATTAATGTTTATATTTTCTTGAAATGAGCAACTATATGTGGGTGGTCCTAAATTAATTTATATTTAATCTAAATATTATGAATTATTTCATAATTTTAGTTTAATTAAAATACAAAAGATTAAATGTCCTAATTATAGGATCAAGCCATATGATATTACTTTTTGAGAATTAAAGGCATCATGGACTACCATTTATATCATAAGGTTTTTTATAATATCATTTAGTAAATAGTGATTTATATTTGGTTTCCTAATAGATGAGGCCAATAAAATTTCATGTTAGTTACTAGTTCATAGTGAATAGATTTGGGATAGAATTTATGTATTCAAGGAAAATTAATTATGTAGAAAATTCATAATATGACAAGGAAATTTATATATATTTACTTTTAATAATTTAAGAATAGTATTTTCCTTCAAAATATTTGAATGGGTTAGATAGTAATGCCTCCACATGATGTGGTTTGATATAATTTATAAAAAATGTATTAGAGTATAATAAGAGGACACTTTAAGTTTTGTGTACCACTTTAAAGGAACTTTACAATTTAATTCATATAGTATTGTTATGATGGATAGTGAATAGGAATTTACCTAAATATTTACATTATTATTAGGTTAATTTTTATATATATTCCATTATAGATAGGTTTGTTTTGTGATATGTATATTATGATATTTTGATTAAGTAATGATTTAATTATTGTCTTTCATGTTAGAATTATTTATCATAATAACATTATATGGAGCACAATCCTTTATTATGAATTATTATAGGTTTTTGAGAATGGTGATATTTTGAATGAGAAATTATAATGAGTGAGATTAATCATAAATGTGTTTAAACTCAATTTTTAGTTATATATGAGATTTATGTATTGACCATTTCAAATTAATTAATGTTTTATGTGTTTCCCTTAACATGATTATGATATTAATGTAACTATTGGATATTTTAGATACTTCCAAAGAATATTCTTTCGACACTTGAATTTAGGATACCTCTTTGAGATTGAGCTTTTTATTTTCTTAAATATGGTATTGCTAATGTAAAACCATAATATTTTAATACATTATTTCCTTTAAATAAGTAATTTTTTGATATATTTCTCCTCATGTGACACCAAATACAAATAAAATAGTGATATATTTAAGAATTACCATTAAAACCAAGATGTTGAATTGCCAGGAATAAAAAGTTATAACCACATTATGATGTTTTTTATAGAAATAAAATAAAATCTTCGATTAAAGTGATTGAAATTCCATTAGTTTACCTAAAATTACTAATAAGATCGTTTTTTGTTTAGAAAATCATTTTTCTAAAAATTATATTTTTATAAGATTTGGATTTCCATTTAATGAAACATATGATTAATGATGATTTTTTTTCTTGATATTAATAATTGGTCAAGAAAAATTTAGTTAGTAAATTGTATGATATAATAATAATATTTAATATTAAAAAATTCCCATTTTCAATAAAAAAAGGTTTTTTTTGATATTTCATAATTTTATTAAAAAATTAAACAAATTTTTTTAAGAATTGGTATTTTACAATTTGGACCTCATTTTCAGATTTATAATAACAACATTATCATAAGATCGAAATATTTATTTATCCAAGAATATTTATTCTTAGTAAAAAATATAGTTTTTTGTGGAAATTATACTTTTTATCATTATGTAATCATATCCTAGAAGTTTAGAAACCCCTGTAATTAATAAAATATATATTTAAGGAATAAAATTATGCATTTTGAAAAATTATTTTAAATTAAAAAATATTTTACGTAATAAAATATATATTTAAGTAATAAGATTATTCATTTTAAAATATTATTTTAAATTAGGAAACCTTTATTAATGTTTTTCAAAATGAAACAAAAATGATACTTTAACAAAAGTTGTTTTCAACATTTTCTTTAAATCAAGTATTTTCAAAGCGAATTTTTTTTTTTGCATTTCTATGATAAAATTAAAAAATTTATTCAATTTATAATAAACTAAATATGTCATGGGAATTTATAATTTTAATAATTATGGATTATAGAAAAATTTAATGCTTAAAACACACACATTTTTCCTAAAAAAAATATTTTTTTTCATGTTAAGTACACTAATATTAAATTAGATTTTTTAAAAAATAAGAATTTGTTTTGTTAAAATGATTTCAAAATTTATAATTATAGTTTCAAATTAGGTAAATATGAGGAATATTAATTTTTTATCATCATAGTTAATTATTTAGGATAAGGATTAATTTCTATGTTAAAAGTATAATTAGGTAAATGAAAAAAGTAAAAATAAAGGCCCCAAATCAATGAATGTTGTCACCCATATGAGTAGTGGAGGAGAATTTTGACCCACACTCACTTTACCCACATACTATTTCCATTTTAGTGTCGTTTACCTTGTAATAGTAACATCACATTATTGAAAACGTTACAGGTGCTCTAAAAACTACCCATCCATTCCTTTATAAAATGACTTTCACAAATTCCAGGCCAACATTTACATAGAATTTATCCCTTAAAATGGACCAAATTTAACCTCCTATGATTCTATAAAAATTGAATGTTTTTATACATCATTATTTTTCATAAAAAGTTCATATCCAAGGATATTTTTATGGAAAATTCATGTACCACACATGGGTATTATCAACTATTGATCTTTTCTTCTTAATTATATTCATTCAAATTTATTAAATACATAATAATATAATGATATTTTTATCATTTATATAATATAATGTTACTATATTAAGGTTATTATTATTTTCAACTCTTCTATCCTAACCATTAACAAAAAGGAAATCGTCGTTCATGTGTACATGCAGACTACTTCCACCCCAACAAAAAAAGTCAGTTTTCACCACAAACCCTAATTGATGGCTCATATAATGATTTAATTTGGAAATATTATTTTTATGATATCATTATGGTTCTGGTATTGAAAATTTTATAACTTATTAATGATATTATCAATAACTGAGTATCATTAATTCAATTGTTTAAAATGAGCGAACAAATAAGAAAATGATATCTTATTTCTAATTAATAGATTTTTATAAAATATATTGTTTTTATAATTATTTATAATTCTGATATATCACACTAATAAACACTAAATAAGATCAATATGATTTTTTATATTGATATTATAACTAAACCATCTCATAATCATATATTAATCATTGTAGGCTCGTGTTTGGGTCGATTTCACCACCCTCTTGAAAAATACTATATATTCATGTCATGGATTAATGTGAGAAATAATTTAATGGTGTAATAGGATATATATATATCATAATAATATTTTTTTTGGTTCTGTTAAGGTTATTTCCACATTTAATCAATTAACTAAGAAAACCCATTTCATTCTTTAAGAATCACTGAAACCTGATCATCTCTTATTTCATCTTCAAGATTTATAACCAAAAAAGACATGAAATTAAGTTATATCTGTATAAAATTTATTGAATAATATATTCTATAACCTTATATTATATAATTTTTATGCAATTTATAAAATAATAGATACCAACATGAATTTTATCAAACTAGTTCATAGCGATAAAGATTACTTACACCTAATATAGAAGTTATGTTCAAACTACATAATATATATATAATAATTATAAATGATGTGTATAAATGGTTATATATATGAATAAATTTAGTCGGTATGTATTTAATGATATTATTTTAAATATTAATGAACTTTTGTGTAAGTGAAGAACGAATCAAAACAAAGGAAAGAGTTTTCATCTCAAATTCAACCATTTTAGACATGTTTATACACCTGATTTTATTTATGTAGTGTATATACTACATATTTGAGATATCATATCATGAATCATATTTTAATCATGGTATTTTAAATTCAATTACAAGTCCTACCATTCAATGTGTTTTTATTTGAATGTTTCTAAATCCATAAAGGTTTTCTTGGTCTCAATTCTGAATCTTTGAGACATAATACATTCTATACACCGTGTTTCTTTTTATAGTTTATTCACTTACCATGTATATATTTTTATCATACATGATTTTATTTCATGATATTTTCTATCCAAATCATATTCCCTTATTCAAGTGCTTATTAATTCATTTGTTTCCCCAGTAGTAAAGATTTTTTGTAACCCAAAATTAAGTATTTGAGTTATGAAAATTCTCTTAAACTTATTTCATATATTTTGGGTAAATTTCTCCCTTTTATTTTATTATGTGGTATTCTATCATTTTTTACATTTTTACCATATAAAATGCTTTGAAAAGATCTCATTACTTATGGATTATATTCCCCATAAGGAATATTTGTTGCTCAAATATTCTTTCCCTGAGTTATAATGTATCATATTGAAATGTTACTTTTCATTCATATGTTATTATACCCTAATATTTAATTATTTGTTAATTTGTAATCCTATATTGGGAAAAAATATATTTATTATACAATTTTATATTTTCATACACTTTTTACCATATGAGTTTTGATCAAATGTATTTTCAAAATAATAAAAAGAATTTTTTCCTTTCACTTTCATATGTTTTTCATTCATCTCAACATTTATCCATGATAAAAACCATGTCTTTTCATGTCTATATCATAGGATATTATTTTTAAAATTTATTTTTTTCTAAATCTTTCAGGTCACCTTTTTAAACGTTATCATTGAAAATGAAATGTAATTTTTATTTTATGTCAATGTTAAAATTGTTTTTTGAGGGATATTTTTTATTTTCATTTTCAATTACCTAATAATTTTTAAAATTATTTACTCTAATAGGGTTTATGTTTAATTATTTATCCTATAATGTATTTGTGTTACCATTTGGAGGAATGAACTCAAGTTATGAAACAATTTTATTCTTGATCAATTCTTTTGTGATATCATTTGAAGTATTCTGTTTACAAGGATGTTTTCCAACTATGTAAATATCCTTTTAAGTTTAATTTATTAAAATATGGTAATGTTATTTTAAAACCATCCACCTTCCTTTTAAAGTTATGTTCTGATCGTGTTATCCCTTTTATTTACATGAGGAAAACTATTATCATTCCATATGTTGTAATTCAAATACTGATGAATATGGGTAATTTGGATATGTATTTTTTAACCATCCACCTTGATCCAGCTAATGTGTTATGATAATATTATACCTTTTATTAACATAGATACATGTATTTAAATTATTTAAACTTATTGACTACTAATACAAGTCGATTACATATTGAAATACAATATGTATTCTTCATTATATGGATAACCATGTCTTTATCTATATAGAGGTTCCATAGGGAAGGATATAAAATATTTTATTGATTCTTCTAGTGAATTAATTAGATTTAGATAATTTATAGGAGGGTCCTAATATTACATATCCCTTGTATTTGTTTATAGGTCTTATGAGACAAACATTTTTGGTCATTTAGTGTATAACTTCCCAATGTAGTAAGATATCCTGATTGTGGTCTCATTGAAAAGTAAATGTCATGGAACAAGGCCTTAAAAAAATTCTTTTGATGTATGATATTATTCATTCCATGAATATGATATTAGTGTTATTGATATTAATGTTTTCATGGATATATGATTCTCTCATGTTCAATTGATTTTGACTTCATGTTGTTTACTTACTCTTTCCATAATATGTATGCCATGTTAATGCTATGGTTTCCTTAGATATATGCTTTCCCTTACTAACTAATTGATCTCAACATTTCTTATATTTCCATTTTTGGAGTTTATGAAGAAATATAGTACATGTGACATGTTTATAAGGATATCATGAGGGAAATAATTTATAGGATATTTTAATACTTATCAATAATTGAGCAGTTTTGTATATAATTGAAAACATTTCTATTTTATACAAGAACATGTGTTTTTTTTCTTTATCATTTTTTCTTCATTATCTAATGGTCTATAAATAAAATGGTCATTGGGATTTATGAGATACAATAATTATATTTCATTTTATAATTAAGGATGTTTATATCCATAATTTTATAGTAGGTATCAAAGTGAGTTTGTAAAGTATGTGTTTATGGAATCAGATCTGTGAGTGTAGGGCCAGGGAATCAAATTTGGTATCAAATAAAAGGTTTAGATAAATTTTTGAGATTATTATGTTCATTGGGGACAATTTATGGATGGATAATTTATGGTTGATCATAGTTTAAAAGTTATAGGTAACCCTTTTGAAAAGTATATGATTTATTGTTAACATAAAACTAGAAATTTTATTTAGGTATTAATTTTTGAGAAATATAGTGAAATCCATATTGAAGATTCTATGTATAGGATGGTATCTATAAAAATTGGTAAATCTTGAGTAGATGGTTTTCCTTTCAATACATTCTTATGTAGACACTGGAAAGTGGGTGAAGTTGTGTCATAGATGCACATAGGGGTAATCACCCTAAAAAGGGTATGATGAAAATTTAATCAATCATAACATTGATTCATGGTGATTTGGATAAAGTATTAACACCCAGACAAACACTTTGGGGACATTTTTTGGATAAGAACATTTTATTTATGAACTGATATGAAGGATTTATTTACTAATTACTTTAATGTATTTGGTTAAGAAGTGCATGATAACCAAAATTATAGAAATAAATATTGAACTAAATTAATTAAGGGATTAAATGATGGTTATAAGAACTATTATGATTTATTTTTCATATCTATATGATCATTTACTATGGTTTTATTGAAAACTATTTTGGGTTTTAGAATTTGGTTGAAAAAGGATTATAAAAATGAAGCATAAAAATGTATATATCTAAAAAACCTATGTATTATAACTGAATAATGGATAACAATTAAATGGTTGATAATTTTAGTATACACCAATTGTGATGGATAAGGTTGAGTTTTCAAATCTTACCCAAGTGAGTGAGATTGATATTTTAATAAATATTAAGTTTCAAACTCTTATCAATTTTCATTAGTGAGTGATATTTGTTATGGTATTTGAGTATATAGTAAACTTTATAAGGGGTATGTGAAGAATAAATGATTTTTTGATATACTATAATTTAATGGTATCTAAAAATATATTAAATGGCATCAATAACCTTTCAAAGTGATTTTATAACATGGTTTGATTTTTGGTGATAACTGTCGGAGAATACTTGATTTAGAGATGGGTAACTCTTAAAATATTGTTAATGTTGAGATAATAAAGGTTGGTTTGATTTTTTATAAGGAAGTTAGATAGTATTGGTCTCTTGGGGATTATGATATATATTGACTAGTGTGTGACCATATAAATTAGCTACTGATACCATTTTAGGTTTAAGTGAGTTTTAAATTTTAGAGGAACATATAAATTCATTATGGTTTATTGACATGGATATTCAAATGTTTTTTGAAAATTATATCATGGATAATATACGATTATGGTATATACGTACCTGAGTATATGATTATATTAATGAATAATTTTTTTAAAGACAAATAAGTAACTTGATATAGGCTTGGTGAGTATGGTAGGTGTCATATTAGAGGTTATACCCTGGATGATAAATATGTTAAGAGTAACCTCACCTAATTTTTTTAATGATAGATAATTAAAGTTTTAAGGAATTTTTTTTAATGGGAATAATGTAACATCCAAATATTTTAAGATACAATTGCCTTCAAATAATTCAATTACTTGGTAGCTTTCACTAGATATGACACTGAACATAAATGAAATCATGATACGTTTATGTATAATTGCTAAAATTTAGCCATTAAATTAGTTGGAATTAATTTTATTAACCACTTTATGAGATAATTATAGGAATAAAATAATGTACACTTTTAATATGTATGAAATTAATTAGTTTACCAAAAAAGACTTATAAGATCATTTATTGTTTAGAAAACAATTTTTATAAAAATAGACTTTTTTTGTGATCTAAAATTGTATTTAAAGAGATATATGATTAATTATGATAAATTATATTTGATATCAATAACTTGTTAACACCAATTTAGTTGGAAAATTATATATAATAATAATAATAATTAATATTTCAAAATTCCATTTTCTAATAAAAATGGATTTTTTAATATTTCACGATTTTATTCAAAAATTGAATAAATAATTTTAAGAATTTTAATTTTAAAATATGAACATCAATTTTTGATTTATAATAAAAATATTAGATTAAGATGATTTTTTTTTTCAAAAAAAAATTATTTTCATTTGGAAAATACATTTTTTGAAAAAATTATAATTATTATCCTTATGTAAGAATTCCACAAAAGATTAGTAAACCTTTTAAGGAATTAAATTATTCATTTTAAAATATTCTTTGAACTAAAAAACCTATTTAAAATAGTTTTTGAATTAAATTAAAATTTTAATTTAATAATTTTTATTATCCTTTTCTATAACATAGTATTTTGAAGTTTAGAATTGGTTTTGGATTTCCCTAAAAGCCTCATATATTTTTTGTGATTTGAATTAAACCAAATATGTCCAAGTAATTGATAATTTTTTTATAACCATGGATTACATATAAATTTTATACTTAGAAGAAAGACATTTCTGTAAATAATATGGGGCATGTATTGAAGAATCTAGTAAAATATGCTCTACGTTCTAGGAGGTTACCTGTTGAAACATTCTCAATCAGCAAAATAATTTAAGTGAACTGTGGGTAATAGATTTCATAGTTTATGGAAAAAATTGGTTTGGGAATATACTGAGTTTCTATCTATTCTCAGTTCCAAAAATCAATTTCTATGTTGCAATCAATTTCCCTGCCTTTAACGAGGCTATTCTAAACTCACAATAGAAAGAGACTTTCCAATTAATTTTGACCAATAATGAACTAGACTAGATAGTTCTTACTTTCTCCCATCTAGTAAGTTCTATTCGAAGGCTTATCCTCATTTTATCAATGATAATGATGGTATAAATGAATGGTGTGGTTTTTTGTTCTATAAATACTTTCCTAATAAATTTAACTTTCTTAATTCGGTTATCCACTAACATGCTATTCCCATTGATGAGGGTGAACAACACAAGGGGGTTTCCATTGTTTCTACGTGTGTGTGTTGTCACACCCCCAATATTGATATGGACAACCAAATAATCTTTTAAAGCCAATAGGAAGCTCCGATCTAGAAAGACCTTGGCAGTTTCCATGGGAGGGATGTACTGGGGCTCTCTTGAATTCCATTTTGGGCTCTAGTTTTCATGGACTGAATGTTAATTCTAAACACTGTATGCCATGATGGATGTTTTTTTTGTGGAATTATGTTAGAGTATTTTGTTTTCTCACAATAAGTCCATACACAACAACAACTCTATTTATTAGTTGGAAGTTAAGGTAATGGATATGGAATTGGAAACAGAACTAACCCCTTTACTCAGTAGTGAAATATTTCACCCTCCATGTGATGGATCATGGATGGTAGAAGTGTTGGTGCCATGGATCCCAGACGAACTCCTCAAGGTAAAAGGGTGTGGTGGTCTCCTCCTTGGAGAGGATATAAATTGAACATCTGTGACTCATGCATGAATCGATAAAAGTGGGGAGGATAGATGGTCCATAGCTAAAATGGATTGGTTATCCTTGACTTCATTGTTTTCCATGGTCAAGGTGACTACTTCCTAAAAGCAACTGATACCATTTTTAAAGGCATAGAATTGTACCACTTGCTAAATATTTTACATAATAGTATAAAAAATAACTTATTGATTCTCATCAATTGTATCCAAGGTGTGGGATCCATACTGTGAGACATCACATATACTATTTGTAATTATAGGGAGTTTCTCAACAATTACATAGAGCTCACCCATACATAGAGAGAGTGTAACATCCAGACATGAATTCCTATAAAACAAGGAGCCGGAATGACCACCACATAGCCTCAAGTATTCCCCCCTTATGATGTGGGCTACTAATGAATAGTGGCTATATAATGATGGTATGGTGGGAAGACTATACCCTCATAATTTGATTATCACAATGGTATACCAAAAAATAAATAATGTACAACATCAGAAGTAGTAATTAATGAAATAAAATGTAGAAGAAGAATAATATAAAATAAATATATAAGATTTCCAACACAAGAATACAATAATGAATTCATGTACAGAAGATGATACCTAAATTTAAATAGTATACATACATTAGAAAACACAATATCATTTAATTAACTAATAAAGAAAAGAAATAAAATATCTAAGGGAGAACTCAACAAGCATCCTAAGCTCAAGCTCAATCATGTGCTCCTAACTCCCAGGTACAAGAATGTTTTCATAAGTAGAAATCCATGGTCCTGTGAATATGAGGTCTTCTTAGTTACCCTAGTGAAATGGCAGCCCGAGCAGGGTGTGAGATATACTCAGTAGGCCACCACCATTGGTGTGTACAACTAACCCCAATCCAAGATTATAATGAAAAATAGTTTGTATGCGTACAAAATAATAACAAATTCCAAATAAATAAATACCGATCAATTTAGGTTCCCGGATAACATCTGGATGACTCTACCTACCACTACATACGCCAAAATGATAGTCTGATCAGTAACTATATATATATTTATTAATAATATATATAGTATAGTTATATACTGCATCCACCTATAAAGACTATGAATGTGAAGACGTAAGTAGCCATATAAATGGAATACCAGGTGTTGGATGGATCAGGGCATAACTCAGTCATCCATAACCAGTCTAAATAGGCTATAAGATTGATAAGTGGGTACATTACCAACATCTCATAATGAATGTGGGACGTCATGCTCAACACTTGGGACTGTGGGTGTATTGTCATTCAAACACCCTAATAAGGGATATAGTGCATCAAGCCCATTGTCCAAATAGTGTCAATGGTGTGAGACATCATACTCATCACTTGATGTAAGGGAACCTGAATCATCATTCCCAACATAACCCGTACCATCATTCCATAACCTATATCAAGGGCGTAATCATATTTATAATAATAGTCATGAGGAAGTACCTATCATGCATTATATTCATCAAGACTAAATATAACCAGGAGAATCACATTTATTATAATTCACAATAGTCGTGCTTATCTAAACATAGAAACATGCGTGGTATTACTACCCAATTAAATTTTATTTAATTCAAACCATTCAATTTAAACAATGTATTTCATTTTTCAAGGCATGGAAATTTATAATCAAGGATTGGTAATTTATTAAAAAGTCTTTCCAATCCACTTAGATAGTGGTTGAACTTTACAACAATTAACCATAATTAATCCATTCCCACCTTATTCAATCCATTTTGGAATATCATTAGAGGCTACATAATAAGCATGCCATATATCTAAAAATAAACATCACAACATTGGAAACATCAATTCCATAGATCTAAGAAATTATAAAACACAAATAATAAACTTTTAGTTTAGAGGACAACTCACGTAAACAAGGGGATTTTATTATAAAAAAATTCATTATAGAAAAACAATTCATTTAGATCAACCAAGAATCACATTTAATAATAATAAATCAATTCACCCGAAAACAGAATTTTAGAAATATTAAAAACATCAGAGTAAAATTTCATGTCGTAACCTAACACATAGAAGGCTCTATTATAAACAAGGAAACTACATGTAAGGGAATATTAAATTTAATGTCCTAGATGAATTACTATAATCACCTATTAGCTTTTAAAAAATAATATAAAAGAAGGAAAATCACTATTCACACACAATGGTGTAACTAGAATTGATATTTACATCATATAATTACATAGAAAAGATTAATGGGAGTAATATGTCATGCGTATAACAACGTAAAAAAATCAAGAACACGTTTTAGGGTGAGATGGGGAAAGGGCTGGTGCCCATCACATTAGAAATATTTATAAATCAAATGAATCACAAGGAAAGATCCATATAACACCTAAATTAATCTTAGGACACTATAATCATCCAATATCAAGGTTTGATTCAGTATGGGATGGAAGAAATAAAAAATGGACATTCATCATGAAAATAGGTCAAATGAGCTCACACCAAAATATCACAATAGATAGGAAGGAAAACTAAGATAGAATGTAAAATGATTATAGATCCTACCTCAATGATACCCAATTATTCATATGAAATTACAATCAATTTCAAGATGTAAGAGATATCAATATCCCTATGTTAGATAGGAGGGGAAACCCATAGGAAATAAGGGAGGAGCCTCACATAACTAGAGAATATGGAATGAAGAGAAGAAATATGAATTAATTTACATTAATTTAATTTTATAAATATCACCGTAAAAAATAGGTTCACATGGTTTTACTCCATGGTTGGCCAAATTGTGCAGAAACAATGCTTACTCTATTACTTTAGAAGGGGTATCATGTTGTTTATATGCATGGTTTGGGAAACCATGCGTACATATTGAAATTTACCTCTATAAAAAACCTACAACAATCCACATGGTTGTGTGACCCTTACCTCATGGTTAGATCAAACCGTTCGACACCTCCTTATCCACTATACTAGGCTTCACAATTTCTTCTAAGGGCCTCTTGGTTTTAGGAAATCCATACGCCCTTCATACTTCCTCCATAAACCATAATTTTAGGCTCTGACAATTCTGAAACATGAAAAAACACACAAGAGTTCTACGTTATTTTAAACTAGTCTGAAAACAACACTTTTGAGTGTTCTAAATATTTTAATTTCATTCTGAAGCTTGGTTAAAAGAACGACCCACCAACCAAATTCCAATAATTCAAATTCCCTTGAAATTCTAGCCTGGCACAAAATTTAGGTCATTACAACCTACCTGGCTTAGAAATTCTCATACCCACGAATTCTTGGGTAAATAATATAAAAAGAACCTAACCTACAAGGGTCATTTAGTATCATTCTAATGGTTTCATTGCATTCCTAAATGCCAAACACACCTCCAAGCATTAATTAAGTGTAAGACACTTAAGACATCAAAATCCAAGCCAAATCTCATTTTCCAACTTGAATACCAAAACGGTGCTTACCAAGTTTTGTTTATCTTGATAAATGATTACATCATCATATCTTTAAAAATTAGATTAATAGTGCTCCCCACCATAGGTTATGACATAAAAAAACCAATTTTGAGCCATGGTACCTCCACTATCATAATTTCATACAGAGCACACACCAAGTGTTCTAATGAATCTTTATATATGATTTTAATTAGTCAAACATCCGATTTAAATCTAACCTCATTTGTCTAGGTAGATTTTTATTTTCATGAAAATCCCAAATGGACACATTCTATAGTCATCTCTACTTGATGACATTACAGAAATGGTTCTTCACTGATCACATTCCTTTAGATAAAAGAAAACAAGTAAAGCCGCCTCTGGCTGACCACTCTAAAAAACACATGTCTTAGATGACCATCTTATGATAAAATAAACTAAAACCACTTATTCTAAGGCATATAACACTTTCCATGATCACATTCAAAGAATACCATACCTTAATTCAGGTGGCATTCCCTGGTGAAACCATTACCCAAACATTTAATCTATCATGCATCAGCACAAACAAGGGTGTAACCCCGATCTGATATACTCTGATCATCACTCATGAAACATATCATTCGATATCGACTAAGGCTATAAGTAACCTTGTAATTATGAATAGGAATTTGTGAAGATTATCTATGATAGACTGTACTATGTAATTTACAAGTGAGTCATTGATGTGTTGTTGAGATATCCACATGGAATGAACACTAAATTAGCCCAAAGACATTTACATCAAGAAACAGATGGTGCCCATGAGTTTGAACAAGGTATTATTAATTAGGAACCCAAGTATCAATTAGTACTAACCATTATTGTTTAAACAACCATCATAAAAATGTATAACTCCCCTGGATTTTACTTATCATACCCAATGAATTTTGAAAATTTAGCACGGTGTATAATTGGTGCTCTATCAGCGTAAAAGAACTATACCAAAATAGAGTAAATGATCATAACTAAAATAAGTAAAATCTAAGAGGATTTAAATGGTTACCAAGAATATTGGATAGACATCTATATTATCCTAGATTATGTGTTCAGTGGATTCCCACGAACCAAATTTGAAAACAACACAACCCATTTTCAAATGGAATTCCTCAGTTGTGTCCCTTCTACCTGGAAGGACACATATTCATTAGAAAGAATGTGACAATCCCAACTTATGTGTGTATTAGTCATTCAAAGGATAGATAGACTAACCACTCCTAAGTGCACTAGATTTGATTCACATTAAATGCATGCATGATACTTCTTTGGGTCACGATCACATACGTTATAACATTTAACATAAAAGAAAAAACCAACCAGAGCAGCATGTCAAAACACCCAATCCACTAGGAAATCCATCCAAATAAATTAGAAAAATTTGATTCCATTAATTCCCATGTCAATCCACTCCAAATATGACTTTATAATGCATTGAACTATTAAAGGATCAATGATTCAACCAAAATCGACCAGTTAGTTACATCAATTAGCAACTCTATGTCTATCGTGTATATGAACTCACACTAACCCATCGTTTAACGATAAATAAAACACATCCTTGATACTATGTATAGTATTTACTCTCTATGGATCCATGTATCAGGCGGTCTATAAAATATATTTAATTCGGAGTCATATTATCTTGTACGATCATTAACTAGGATGATAACATACCAAGTTGTCCATCATTGAAGAATAAGAGAGTGTTACATGACCTATGAAGTGGAAAATCAGGAACTAGGAATGTATAAACATATAAAAATGAGAATTACATTATAGTTACAAATTATTAACATACATGGGTATTACATAATTTTAGATTAATATTAAGCACATTACAAAAATATTTGCCCGAGGACCATAATAGTTTTGTGTCTTTGGAAAATTGAAACAAAATTTTTAAACATGGTGAAAGATCTTAAAAGTTTCCAATAAATATCTTCCCCATCAGTAATTTTACATAAAACATTTATTCATAATCTAGGGAAAGGAAAAACAAGAAAGGGTGATCTCAAATGCTAAGTAAGGGTAAAAAAATTAGATATATAAGAATAATCATGAAAATAAGTGTATGAAAACATGATAATAACATTATAATATCATAACCTAAATATTAAATATCATACACATGAGTCATGTCATAAATATTGATAGTTAATAAGACATGAGTCATAAGGGAATGAGAAGCATAATCCACAAAAACAGAACATAGGAATAAGATATAGAATTTTTGGTAGACACATAAGCATATAAAATTATTTTCAGAGTAGTTAAGGAATCACTTCCAATACCATCTTCGTAGTATGGTTTCATATCCAATACAATCTTGGTAGTCATGGTTTACTCCCATGGGAATCTTAGTAGCCAAGGTTCACTGCCAAGACCATCTTAGCAAATAAAGTCCTACCCTGAATTGAGTCCACTCCCTATTCTAGCCATGTCTATCTAATGAGATATAAATATTTACCCAATGTATTAGAGGAAGATATAGGTCCCACCCATCTCATAATTAAATCATTCATACATGTGACACAATATCATAAACAATTATACCATATCCTATGATGTGAAATGGATATCATAAACATGTAATCATATCACAACCTATGGAAAATGAGACAGGTTTTATAATAATTTTATCAATTCACAACCCAGGAAAATAATAGAGTTTCGTAAGTGTAAAACCCATGAAATAGAAATTTTCTTCATAAATAGATAACCCATTAAATAAAAATATAAATCATAAAAATTATGCTATAAAAAGATAGACCATTCAGAGAAAGAATAAGATATTATCCTAAGAAAAGGATTGTCTATACATTGTGATTGAATGTTGTTTGTTGTGAAGCCTTGTTTAGTTTCTAGTGGTGAAGTGGTGAAGTGGAAAAGTGACGAAGTCATGATGTGGTAAAGTGGTGAAGTGGTGGAGTGGTGGAGTGGTGAAGCGGCGAAGTCATGTATGGTTTCTCACATTTTCCACAAAAGTGTTTTTATAATAATAAAATAAAATTTCAATCATGAAAAGGAATGAGTAACACTAAAAAATATCAACTTGGATGGATAATAAATTTGAGATACATTTTAACAAAATTTCATCCCGAAAATAACATTTTTTTAGTTAAAAAATTATGTTTAAAACCTAAAAAATATTGAAAACCATTTTCTTCAAAAATAAACATGAAAACATTAAAATGAATCTAGAAAATAGTTTGAAAATATTTTTCCAAGAAAACTCATCGGGTAAGATTGAAAACAATTTGAAATTATTTATCATCGAAAACTTATAATATAAGCTTCAAAACATTTTGAAAATCTTTTTCCATGAAACCTTATAAAAGATACTTCAAAACATTTAAAAAAAATTCTTATGAAAAATTTAAAAAAACATAAAAAAATTTTGAAAACCTTTTTCATTGAAAATAATTTGAAATATTATAAATAAATATGGAAAAAAATTTGAAAACCATTTCCCGTAAAAACATAAAGGTAATATTGAAATTTTTTTGAAAACATTTTTCATTGAAAATATATTGAAAACTTATAAACATGGTTTGAAGACACATGGAAATCCTTTTCCCTTGGGAACTTATAAAGGAATATTGAATACATTCTGGAATCCTTTTTATTTGAAAACAATTATAAAAATTATAAAGAAATATTTAAATCAATTTAAAAACATTTTTCCATGAAAAATTATAAAAGAATCTTGAAAGCATTTTTATAAAACCTGGTTTTGAAGGAACATATATTTTTGATGGAATTGACAGATCAAGTTAGATCTTCTTAAACACAATTTATTAAATATATTAAGTACAAAAGTGTGAAAAAATGGTAACAATACATAAATTTATCATGATTTACCTAAGGATAAGGAAATTCACGTGAGTTCTTGAGATATGGAACATAACATTTCATTAACGTAATCATAATCATAAACAATCTTGATAAATGATGAGATAATTTCAACAAAATCCAATCGCATAGTAACTTTGGATCGTATCCTAATGTAAGAAAATAAAATTAAATAAAGATTAAAATACAATTAAAATATGTAGATTTATGATATAACATGTAAAATAACAGTTTATATATCCCATAGAAGAATATAGGTTAATAACTTGGCACGTGTCTCAAAAAAGGAAAATTGAGAAAAAATTTATTTACAGATTTGGATACATTTAAAACATAAACCCCATGAAAGAAAGTTCATAAAATGGATATGTAAATTCCCATATATATAATTATAAGAAACATAAAATACATCCCTGATTAGTAAACATTCCACATATAATAAATAGAAGGTGAAAAAATCTTGTGTATCAGGCAAAATAAAGTCAGAAAAGAAACCCTTACCTTATGTATTGAAGATCATCATAATCCTTAAAAACTCATTTATATTATGTATAAGTTTTTTTACATCAATCACAGAACTATATTCATATATATATAATATAATTTATGATTTATTTATGACTTTATATAACCCATTCATTAATAACTCAATGTTAATGGTATGTTTCATGTGATAACCACCTTCTTTTTCATACATGTTTTGACTTGTTATTCATGGTCATATTAATTATATCAAGATTTACTTAGTTAAATAATTAAAAACATGATATAAATATAATATATATGCATGAACACTATTTATTTTTTATTTAAAGTGAGAAATTTAATGATATATATATATATATAATATCATTAAAGCATTATTATTATTTCATATATATCATAAAATTTTAATAACCCATCCTTAATACATTCCATGTAAATTGTGAATGAATTTAATCACATTGAGAAGGCGATAGTCCAAACATCCACGAATGAAGTTATAGTATTTACAGAACATGTAAATAATGAAAGTGTGTTTTATATAATAATTAAAGAATCCCAAATAAATCATTAATATAATATATATAATATAAAAATATAGTTTTTATAATTATTCCAATACATGATAGGTGGTAAAGGAAAATCGAAAAACATCATTTTGCGTAGTGATAGTTTGTGGTACACAAGAATGGTATGTTTGTTACCCATTAAGTAGATGTGTGTGGAAGTGTAGTTAAAACCATTATAATTATAAAATATCAGTATATATTTATGATACTTAGGTTTTTAAATAGAAATTTAATAAGATGTTTTTAGGTGGTGGAGAATTAAAATAAATCAAAAGAGTTTGAGGATGTATGTTACTTATTTTTTGGGTAACTCCTTTTTGTTTTCACCAAAGGGATTTTTTGGTTTGATTTATTCCAAAAGGGAGGATTATTGGATGAAGGGATGAATTCTTGGAGATTATTTAAGAATATTTTGGGCAATAAAAATGGCTTGGTAGGTGTGAATAAGTGGGAGGGTTGAGTTCCTTTTTATAGTGGAGGAGGAGTGACATTCTTGTATTTTTTAGAAAGAGGGAATTAAGTCCATGTTTTTTCCATTTAATTTGGATCTTATAATGATATAAATTCTAGAAACAGGAGGAAATGTTTGATATATGTCCATTAAGTGTGTTTTTTACAAGTTTCTAGGTCATTTTGGGGCTTACCTTTATGGCTTAATCCTTTGTTACACAATTTTTTCTCTTAATTTTTATAATTAATTTTAATTACTTTCACTAATATTTTTTCTCAAAAAATAAGTTGAATATATTAAAAATTATAAATAATCCTATTTCCAATTATGTATCCCTTTTTTTAAAATTCCAATAAAAATTGGAATAAATTAATTTAAGTATAATCACATAGACGAAACAACAATGCACAATTTTAGAGTAAAAATGTCCCAAAGTTCAGAATGTTTTTATATCTAATATCAATGTAAAATTGTTTACTATGACCTAAATTTTATTAATTTATGTATAATTAATCTATTTAAAAATTTAAAGCAAATTTAATTATAATTTAACTATATAAATAAATTAGACGAGAAAGGAGTTTTGAATTAAAATTCAGTATTTTTCTATATTCATGCAAAAAAGATGTTTCTCAAAAAAATATAAAAAAATTCAAAAAAAGTAAATTAGGATATTTATATTTAAAATATGAATTTTATTTTTCCAGATAAAAATTATAAAATTATCAAAATTCATATTTAAAATGTGTTCTCCATTATAGGGCGATAGAATTACCTTTTATAAAAAGACATCTTTTTATTCGTAAAATAAAATTATTGTTACAATATACACATCAAATATGTTGCTTGACTATAAAAGATAATTATTGAATATATATTTTATATATTTTATTTAAAATACTAGTCAAAAGTGATTTATTTTATTTTATAAAATTGTGTTTGTACATATAAAAAAGATTTCTTAGGGAAGTGGTTTTTTTATTTTAAAATAGTTATTACATACAATTATACTAATTGATAACTGAAGGATTTATTTTATAAACATGTGTAAATAATATTTTCATGAATTATTTAATCTTGTTCTTAACTTCATTTTCTAAATATAGGTAGTACCTATAGTAATATTTTAATAATCATGTTAATAGTATATTGTAATTCGGTAAAAATGTGGCCTTGCATGTTAGAAAAGCTATATAAATAACTCATAATTGTGTGTAACATAAGAATAAAATAGTGGTGTGTGTACGTAAATCTAATCTAATTGTTTCATGTAGTGTAAGATTATAATGGTGTTGCTTATTACAGAATACAAACATAGTTATTTTAAAAAAACAATATTTAACTTTTTGTGAAGTGAAAATTATTAAAAAAATATTAAATTAATGTGAAAAAATAATTCAGAAAATCTCAAGGTATTACATTATGCCCCCATTAAAATGAATTTATCCCTAAAAATTGTTCAAGGTTATCAAAGGTTTAATATTTGAATGTTCTTTTCAATGAAAACTAAATTATAAAAATGAATTCTAAAACTTCTTTTAGAAAGGGAAAGTTAGAAATATAATGGTTACCCAAAGTAACACATAACAAGGTTTCTAAATTGGAGAATATTGGTGGGAAGTGAAACATAAAAATTAAAGAGAAATATAACTTTCATGTTCTGATGTGGAGTGATAAAATAAATTTTTAGGATAAATTTTATAATAAAATATCTATAAACTCATGATAATCTAAGGGTTTATTTGATTCCTCAGAAATGAAGGTTCTAGGATAATTTTTTTTGGTTTTAAGAACCTTTTGCTAATGTTGAATAATTTTCATTAAAATATATACATACATGATTTCAAGAAATCCTTACCATTTTTTTCTTGATCAACTTCCACTTTATCTCTTATTACATGAAATGAAGGTGAATGTTTCATTCTTGAAGTATTAACTGGTCATGATATCCATGAATAGAATGACAGGTTATTAAATCTATTTGTATAAAAAAAATGGTTAGGATGAGTTATCCAATATGCATAAATCCTAAAATGGTGAGATAATACTTCTCTTAAACCTTATACAAAGTTTAACATAAACCATTCCATTAATGGATAACCTTAAAAACCTCATAGAAGATGAAATTATGAAACTCTAGAAACAAGGTCACTAAATTTTTCAAAATCATCGTAACATTGTTCCGACATATATTATATATAATCACTTATATATAAAATGAAAAACATGAGAATACCATCATCACATATTCTCTTTTCACATAGTTATTAACTGAATTAAAATTAATCCATAGTTCAACCATGCATGTTTCTTTATTTCGAAGTAAATTAGATACATTCCTTAAATCCAAAAATGTTTTAAACTTCATCAATGATAGTATAAACCACATGTCAAAAAGTACCTAATTAGTTACAAGGTAATTAGTACCATCTAATTTACTTATTTATATCCAAAAAATATTTATCAAAACAACATTATATTAATATAAAGAAAATATTATGGGTTATCTTTACCTTAATATGTGTTTTCCAGGAACATCACCTTGACATTTAATCACTTTTTAAGTCCGTATGAACCATTCAATGTATTCTTGTAAATCATTATTTAAAAAAATGAACTAAACAATCGTTATATATTTTACAATTCATATAACATAATTCATATATCCAAATATATTAAAAATTCAATTATTTATTTTAATCCTAAATACATAAGAATAAATCTCATCTTATAACTTAATACCTATTTCATTTAACATTTTATTTGTAGTCTCATAATCATCCAAAATATACCCATTACTTATACCACCTTTCAGATTGTCTTCATTAGATTTCTACAATGGAAATAGATTTTTATAATGACCATTTATTCCACACATAAGGAATTTAATTTAAGATGATATCTTAGGGATGCCAATATTCCAATCTATTTACTTAACCAAACCATTCATTTTTCCTTTATAGTTACTTTCTTTGTTTCATTGTTTTCCCCAGTCAAAACATATTCTTATTCGTCTAAGTCATTCACTTTGGTGATTATTTCCTCATTCATGAGATAAAGGAAACTGAATATTCTTTATACCATGGTCTACATTACCCAAAAGCTCAGTAAAATCCTTCTATCTTTTATTTGGTGAAACTAAGAGTTGGAAATAGTATATGTTGTTAATCTGGTTATGTAAAAATCGACTAGACAAGATCACAACATCCTTCACTCTAGTAACCTCTCATTTGACATCTCATGAGAAAAGTTTCAGTCACATTCAATGTTTTCCCAGTGTCTTCTAGTTCCCATCAATGACTAAAACTAGAAATCATTGTCTGGGAAACACTTACTATATTGTAAAACTATATAATCATGACAAATCACTTATAGGATGTGTGAATTATGACACATTATTTTAAATCTAAGACATATTATGATTATTGTTAGAGACATCCAATTACATATCCTTAGAAACATCCCAAGGGATCTCACTAAAGTGTTATCATAATAGTTTTTAAAGGTTGACTAATCCTTTCCTTTGATACCAACTATAGTGACCCATGCTTAACATACATGGATATGAAATCATTTTAGATGAATATTTAACACAATAAAAATTACATTCCATGTACCATAATTGTTTAGTGTATTTGGAAACTTGGAAAACAATATTCTAACATGGTGAACAATCTTCAATGTTTCCCAAAAATATCTTCCTTGTTATTAATTTTACTTAAAAACTTTATTTTATATCCCAATAAAAGGAAAAATAAGAAATGGGTGAGTTCATATGCTCAGTAAGGGTAAAAAATGAGATACGTAAGAATAATCAATACCATAATGGTATGAGAACATGAGGATAAAATTAAAAGATCATACCCCCCATATCAAAGATCATACCCATGAATCATGACATAAATATTTTTAGTTAATAAGAAAATAATAACAAGGGAATCAGTAACATAAGTTATGAAATCATAATATTGGAATAAGACATATATTTTGTGGAAAACACTAATCATATAAAATGATTTACATAATATTCAGGTAATATCTTCCAAGGACATATTATTATTATGGGTTCAATCCCCATACCATATTGTTAGTCATGGTTCACTCCCATAGCCATATTAGTATAAAGGTTTACTCCAATGACCATATTAATAGACATTTCCCTTTCTTGAAATGAGTTTACTCTCAATTTGAACTATGTATCTCTTATGAGATATAAATATTTACCCAATTCCTTGGATGGATATATAGGTCCCTTATTTATCATAATGAAATCATACATACCTGTTCCACAAGATCATAAACAATAATATCATAACCCATGAAATAAAATGGATGTCATCAACATGTAATCATAACATAACCTATGGGAAAAGAGATTGATTTCATAATTATTTCATCAATGCATAACCCATTAAATGAAGTAGGATTTCTAAGCATATATCCCATAAAAGTGAAATAGATTCCAAAAAAATATAACCCATGAAAGATGAATGACTTTAAAAAAAATCATACCATAAAAAAATAAACTACTCATAGAAATAATATTAATGGAACTCATGGATCATATCCCTATTTAAGGTATGAGTAACACAAAAAAATGTCATATTTGTTTGAAAATAATTTTAAAATATAAAAAAAAATTTGAGGAAAATAACATCTATTCTTTAAAAAATTATTTTAAAACCTAAAACATTTTAAAAGGTATTTTCTTTGAAAATAAACATTAAAAATTATAAAGAAAGATAGAAAGAATTTTGAAAAATATTTTGTTTAAAAATTTGTCAAGGAATCTTAGAAACACTTTAAAAAACATTTTCTTTGTAAACATATATAATAAGCTGGAGAAAATTTGAAAAACATTCTTTATTGAATACATATAAATGAAGTTCAATAACATTTTGAAAACCTTTTTCCTTAAAAACATAAAAAATAAGCTTGAAAACATATTGAAAACATTTTTTCTTTTAAAATAATTTGAAAACATATAAATAAATATTGAACACACTTTGAATTTTTTTTCGTGAAAACATATAAAATAATCTTTAAAACATTTTGAAAAAATTTTATTTCAAAATACACTGAAAACTTATAAACAAAGCATGACAACACTTTGTAAATCTTTTCACTAGAAAACATATAAAAGAATATTGAAAACATTATGAAAACATTTTTATTTGTAAATAATTTGAAAACATATAACAAAATACTAAAAAAATTTGAAAACATTATTACTTCAAAACCTATAAAATATTTCCAATTTTATTAGAAGACATGGTTTTTAATGAACACAAATTTCTGACTGAAGAGAGAGATAAAGTCATATCTTCTTAAACACACATTAATAAATATATAAATACAAAAGGGTGGGAATAATGGTACCAATACATGAATATATAATGAATATACCTAGGAGAAGAAAAGTCATCAGTGTTCTTGATATATGGATCATTAGATTTCATAAATTGAACCATAATAAAAAATAATATCGATAAATGATGATATTATATTAATAAACTCTTATCACTTAGTAACATTTAATCATACTCCCCATGTAATAAAGTTAAAATACATTAATATTAAAATAAAATTAAAATAAATAGTTTCATGATATAAAATTTAAAATATATGTGTATACACCTCATAGAATAATATAGGTCCATAACATGGCTTCTGTCTCAAAGTAGGAAAATCGAGACCAAATTACTTTACCAAATTTGAAACTTATGAAACATAAAACCCCTGAAATAAATTTCATAAAATGGATATTTTAATACCTATATATTTAATTATAATTATTATATAATACATACATGAGAATTAAACACAAAAAATATAATAAATAGTAGGTGATCATGGCTTGTGTCTCTTGGAAACTAAAAGTGAGATGATAAAACCCTTACCATTTGTCTTTAATCTTATAATACAAATTAAAAACTCATATATAATAACTATATGTTTATTATAAATCCATAACATAACCATATTATTATACATAATATAATTTATGATTTAATTATGAATTTATATTACCTTTTCATTCATAACTCCATGTCAAAGTCACATTTCAAGTGATAACCGCCTTGTTTTCCATACATGTTTTGACAAGTTATTCTTGGTCCTATTTATTAGATCATGATTTAATTATTTAAATAATGTAAAACACGATATAAATATCATATATATTCAGTATATTTTTGTTTATAATAATATATTTAATATATTATTATGAAATGGAGTACACCGTTCATAGAGATGGTAGGCCGTATGTATGTATGAACACTGTTTTCATTGTATTTAAAAAAAATTAAATGGTATATATGCATTTATATAAAATATCATTCAAGTAGAATTATTATTTCATATATATCATATAATTTTACTAAACTTATCCTTATTACATTCTATTTAAAATGTGAATGGATCACATCACTTTGAGGAGGCTGTAGTCTACATGTCCGCAAAAGAAGTTATCGTATTTACAAAAAATAGAAATCATGAACGTGTGTTTTATATAATAAATACTAATGATTAAATACATCATAAATATCATATATGTTATACTAAAATATAATTTCCATAATAATTACCAACCATGAGATGTGGTAATGTAAAAAAGAAGAACATCATTTCATGAGGCCGTAGTTCACCATACACAAGAACAACAAGTTTATAACCCATTAGATGGAAGAGTGTATAAGTGATGGTAAAACCATTAGAAGAAAAAATTCGCAGTATAATAAGTATAATGATTCTATTATATAATAATTTAATAATAATATTTTAGGTGGTGGATAATAAATATAAAACAAAAGAACGTGAGAGAGGATGTTACCTCTTATTTGGGTAACTATTTTTGGTCTCCACGAAGGGCTTACTTGGTTAGATTTATAACAAAATGGATGATTATTGGATGAAGTAATGCTGGGATATTATATGATCAGTGTTTTCGAGAAAACATTTCTTTAATGGTGTGAATAAGTGGGAGGGTTAATTCCTTTTTATAGTGTAGGATGAGTGACATTCTTTTACAGTTTTCAAAGAGGAAATTCCACTTATGTTTTTCCCATGTCATCTGGCTCCAATAGTAGTAACGATTTGAAAAAATTTATTATAGTGTATAAATATTCCATATAATTACTTTTTTTAGAAAGTTCTAGGACATTTTTGTCTTTATGTTTGTGGCTTAATCCTTTATTAAGCTAATTTTTCTCTTAAACCCTTTAATTAATTTTAATTACTTTCGTAAATATTGTTTTTTTCAAAAACTAAGTTGAAATTATTCTAAATTAAATAATATTATTATTCCAAATATGACATATATTTTTACAAATTCTAATTATATAAGTGGGAGAAATTATTGTAAATTTAATCCCACAGACAGGGAGACAATGCATGTTTTTAAAGTAAAAAGGTCCTAATGTTTGGAAATTGTTTATATCCAATATCAATTTGAAATTGTTTCAAATGAACTAAATTGGAATAATTTATTTATATATTATCTAATTAATTTTTTAAAATATTAAAATTTAATTTAATAGTAAATATAAAATATACGAAAAACCATTTTTGAATTAAAATTCACACTTGTTCACTATTCATCAAAAAATGAATTTTCCCAGAAAAATACCAAAAAATCACCCAAAGTAATTTTTGATATTTAAAATTTAAAAATGGAGTTTATTTTGTAAAATAAAATTAAAATGTGTCAAAAATTATTTTTTAAATGAGTTCTCCTTTAAAAGGTGATAAAATTACCTTTTATAAAAATATATCCTTTTATTCATAAAATTGGATTTATTCTTATTTTATACCAATAAAATATATTTTATGAGTATAAAAACTATTTCTTGTATATATAATATATAAATTTTATTGAAAAAAATAATCAAATGTGGGTATATTATTTTATAAAATTATGTTTTTACATTGAAAAATAATTTTCGTAGAGAAGTAATATATTTATTTTCAAATAGTTCTTACATTAACTTAAACTAATTGATAAAAAAATTAATATATATATATATATACATGTGAGTAAATAATATTTTCATAATTTAGTTAATCTTATTAATAAATTAATTTCTAATGGCTTGGTTGTATATATAATAATATTTTAATAATCACGTTAAAAATATATTGTACTACGGTAAAAACTCATCCTTGCATGTTACACTAGAAATGGAGTTAATTTTTAATTGTATATAATAAAATATAAACATATATTTATGTGTATCACAAGCTAATATATGTATTTTTTTGGCAGATGGTTAAATTAGTGTTGTGTATAACTCAATCCAAATGTAGTTCTTTAAAACAACTATATTCAGTGTTTTGTGAAGTGAAAAATATCTAAAAGATTAAATTAATTCAAAGAAAATAATTAATAAAATATTAGGGTGTTACATACATGATGATCAAACCCATAAAATGGGTCAATGATACAATGACCACCATTCCAGAAAAGGGTTTCATTCAGTATCTAAGAGTCTTACTTGGGACAATGACACCTAAATGAAACCATATGTTAGAAATATCATAGTATTCAGTATGGAATTTATGATCTAAGGGTTCTACCTACCTCAGGATAGTCCATTACAAAATCATAAACGTTAACCATTTCACTAAGTAATGCCAAATAGATTTTTCTAGTCCCCAAACTTATCATTTAAGCCCTTTCTAAAGAGGGAAATGGCCTATAGAAAACACTCAAATTTCTATTTCAAGGAAACTGAAAGAGATGTTTAAAATTCCCTTACACAAGGGTCTAAAGTAAGGATGCCACCTAAGGTTCCACTTTTTTGTCATTACATTGATTTACATTCAATATTTAAGTATTTAATAGATTATATTAGAACATCAAGTACCAATTATAAGAAAAAACATTTAGTACCTAATTTAGTTAGCACCTCAAGGAAAAATAGGTAACTCTTATCGAACATAATTTTTAGACATTAATAATTATTTAAAATACCATCATAATTATGAAATTTATCATGTAATTTATGTTTAATATCTAAGGTGACCTACAGGGGTCCCATTAAGCCATCCCATGTTCATAATAATTAAATAAAATAGAAATTCCTTAATTGTTAATGTTTCAAAACACCCATAGTGGGTTATCTCATAAGAAACATTAAAAAAAGACCTACTTGGGCCCATTACTGAATTTTGGAAAATTAATCATATATATCACCATGATTGTATGATAGATTCATAATAACTTATAGATGAAAACATCAACTATTTAAATTTTAAAATTACGATGAAAGTGTTTTGTCTGATAACATTAAATTCGATAACTAACCTACTAGGGACGAGTCACACATGAGATCCAAAGGCAACCAGTTCATTTCAAATAAAAAATAAACTTTTACATTTATAACCATTTAGAAATATATCATTTTCTTATATAACAGTTTGATTATATGGGTTTCCATCTCCCAATATATAAATCACCTATAGAATTTATAGATCACAGACTAACTCCCATTTAATTAAAACCAATTTATGTTAAAATTTGAACTTTAGAATCTCTTACATTTAAACAATGGTCTCTAGATATATACAAATATGAAAATATTTTTCAATTAAATACGTTACCTTTCCCCAATTTATAGTGTGCCCATACACCTTATAACTAAAATCATTCTCTTATTTAATCATAACCAATATATTCATCACATTTGTTCAATTATATATCAAAATAATAAAAAGGAAAGTTATCATATGTCATAAACATATCGTAACAAATTAATAAGCACATAATCACGATACATAGGGAAGACATGATAAATAATCAGGAAACCTGACATATAGTCACATAATCATGGAAATAGATGAACATTCTAAATAAATCACCCAAAAATTTTACATACATAGTATTTCTAAAGAAATACCTAAATTGATAAAAAAACTAATCATTTAACTAAAATACCTAACATGGTATATAACAAAAGTGCTAATAACACACACAAGACACATCATCACAATCAACAAACATTCTACAAATGAAATTACATGGCATGTAATATGTATGTCATGTGAATCCCTATGTACCTATTCTTATGCTTGTAATTATACTTCCATGACATACCGGGCTAATGAAAAATTACCATAAATTTTAAAAAACAATAATTAGTGAAATGTACCCAATTCAGTCATGGTGAAATCATGTTCAAATATAACAAAAAACAACATGAACAACAATACTATCCCTAACAACTTGTAATTTTACCCATGAGAGGGTAGATAAATCCTAGAAATACCAATTTTACAAGCACTAACACATTCATAATCTCCCGTCGACCAACCCCAAATAGTATGACAATGAAAACAACCTTCTGATATGATTTTTTTACATCAATTCCTGAATTCATATAAAAAAGGTAGCTAGACTAGTCATTAAATGGCCTCAACTACGCCTCCCTATACACTAGAGGATGCTGACTATCAGTGAGGGTCTAATGATGGTTTAGTGGGGAGACTATACCCTAACAATCACCGTGTCATAGTGGTATATCATAAAATAAATAATAGTCAATAGTGGGAGAAGTAATAAATTAAAGATATAGTAGAAAATTAATAAGGCAAATGAAATAAAAAATATGTCCACCACCAATACACAAAAATTCATGCATGTACTGATGATGATACAAAAATTGAAATAATAGAAATATAATAGGAAAGATGATATAGTGTAGTACACGAATACTAAAAACAAATAAAATCCTCAAGGGAAAGCTAACCAATCAGCCTATGCTCTTACTCAATATTATACTCAGAAATCCCATGTACAATTAACCCAACACAAGTACTAATCCATTTTCCTATAAACATGAGGTCTACTAAGGTACCTCAGTGCAATGGAAACCTAACCAGGGTGTGTGATGTACTCAGTAGGCCACTACTAAAAGTTTCTATAGCTAAATCCAATTTGTGAGTATATTTACACAAGTGTGCGTGCATATAGAATAATAACGAATGACTAATTAGTAAATACCAACCAGTTCAGGTTCTAATAGGACCCATGGAAGACTCTACCTACTTTGGCATAGGCCAGAATGATAGTATGATCAATATATATGTCTATATATATATATATATATATATTAGTACCAAAAGATTTTATGATATGTATCTTTTTTAATTTATATTCTTTGACAGAATATGTTTCAAAAAACACAAAGTTTCAACAAATAATGATATACAATTAAATATCATTATTTTAAAATAACCATTATAACCTAGATATTAAATTCATGAGAATTAATAGTATTAAATAAATTTATATATTTTATGTTTACATTCATCCAAATTATTTTTATAGGCATATTATAATAATAAATACAATTTTACACATAAACTATACTTTTCGAAACACAATTTTACTACCATTTAATGTAGAATTTTTTTAAATATAAAATTTGAAACATTTATAAATTATAATTTACAAAATAGAAATTATTTTTGAAAGTGTAATATCAAAATTCTCTTTGGTTAAATTCTTGGTATTTTTCTCTTAAGGTTTTATTTCTTATAACTATTAAAGTGACATTTAGAATAAAAATATGAGTGCTAGGAACAGCAACATGGACATCAGAATAATTAATTCACCATTTAAATTATAAATAAAATTTATATATCTTATAAATGAAAATATGGTATATTTATACCATATTATATTTATTTTTTTATAACATGATAAATCTAGTAGTGGTATTTTTTTGAAACATAAATGTTTATCTTCAATTTTAAAATCAATATATTAATTTAAAATAAAAACTATTTTCATAAAATATCTTCATAAATTAATAGTTTTTTTCTTATGATTATAAGATAATTTTATGAGATGTTATTTAGTATTTTAAAGTTTCATAAATTCAGTTATAATTTAAAAATTGGAATTTTTTGAATAAATGATTATTTTAATTTAAAACTAAAATTTTCATATATAGATATTTCTTATCATAACAAAATCCCATATTTATATTATAAATCTTGAAAAATGGTCAGGGTAAATTTTTTTCATTTTCCTAAAATACTTGAATTTTTGGTTAATAGTAAAATATGGTAATTTACAGTTTAAAAACATTATAAGATAAATAAACTATTACATGAGTCATTACTAATGTAATCACCATAATCTCAAAATTCAATTTATTATTTTAATATATGTAGTGATAATTTTAAACCATTCACTGTCTTTATCCAAATTAGTAAACAAATGAATAAAATATTCAAAAAACACCCCTCTCATCAACTATAAATACCACCTGTCACACCTCTTCTCCTCACACCAATAAAGCCTTGATTCTTATCCAATTTATTCCTAATAACTCTCTAAGACATATCTTATACTTTCTAGTCTTGCTGGTCTCACCCAAAAGACCTTTTCAAATTTCTTTAATGAGGTTCTTAAGGTGAAGAGTTTAAGAGGCAAAACCCTTAGTCATTCGATTTCATTTTCTGTTATTTTTCTTTTATTTTACTATATGTCCTTCACCTCCTTTGTACCAACATGAATGATAAATATAGTAACTTATATATACTATAATTTTGTTATTTAAATTTTAAATCCACCATCATGACTGTTATCATCTTCTCCTTTTTATTCAAAAAAAAACATCATCTATGAGGTGTCGGTTTGCTGCCTTTATAGATGACATATTTTCATTTTCCAATCCTGCCTTCAAGGATGGTAATAAAACCATTTTTGTTAATAACAAATACTTTAATAGGTTTTATAAAACTCATTTAATGTTCTGAAATCTGTATATATACATAATATTAATACATAATAGAATTCTAGTGCATGATGATAGAAAACACCAAAATAATCTAAACGATTCTGACTAACATATTATATAATGATTCATCCTCAACCCAAATAACCAAATAAATTATATAAAATTTTAATATTATAAAATATCAATAAAAAATATAATTTCAATTCTGGAAAACTATTTTTATTTTACATGATCTTCCATATGCATAAAAAATAAAACTGATCCTGAAAACCAAAAAAACGAATGCTCCCAAATGATAAAATTGTATTTTATAACTCATAAAAAGGCTATAAATGAACTTAATAAAACTATGATAAATAAAATAAATGAATTTTTTTTTCTGAATTAATATCTCAATGGATTTAATCTAATTATCTAGGATATTAAAATCATATGAATAACACATTTAGACATAAGGTAAGGGTTTTCTCATTGTCAGCTTTATTTATGTGAGATATGCCTTATTCACCACTATTTCATGAGTTTGGGGTATGTAAAC
Source organism: Viscum album (assembly GCA_963277665.1). Taxonomy (NCBI): domain Eukaryota; kingdom Viridiplantae; phylum Streptophyta; class Magnoliopsida; order Santalales; family Viscaceae; genus Viscum; species Viscum album. The sequence goes on from OY728132.1 coordinate 698,318,321, forward strand.
TTACCTTTGATGTATAATTTCATGAATATTGTTTTATTCATGGTATTACATGTTTCATTTAATGATTATTATTTTTATGGTCTTTTTGGTTTGACTATTGGCAAAGTGGTAAGGGATTCTCCCAAAACCTCCATTTTTTCATTCAGGTTATGCCTTCTATCTCTTTACCGCAATGTAATTCTTATTTTTTTTATAATTATTATAAATTTTCTGTATATATTTGAAACATCAGTTAAACTTTCTTTGATGGGGAAATACATGTTTTACAAGTTTCTATTTTCAATTCCTCTAGATAAGCTAGCCCGATTAAAGGGAACATCCCAACTTCTTTCCCATATTCAAGTACCGTCAATAATATATTTTAAGAGAAAATTATTTTTATATGATCACAATTTTTTCATGAAAAAAATATTTATTCATTACTGGTCTTATACAAACATTTATGACTTTTTCCTTTTAATGAGAATTATATTTTCCCTTAAACCTCAATAAAGTGTCCCATTTGAAAACTTTCTTAAAAACTCTTTTTATATGTTTTCACTTCATTTGAACATCATTTATACCTAATTTTTTTATTATTATTCACTTTTATTATTTTGTAATATTCATCTTTACAAGATGATTTTATGAAAAATACAAATTATTTTCCAAAAGAACACTTCTTTTAAATATAAAAGGATATTTCTATCAAGAATTTAGCAATGATTGTATTAAAATATTTGCATATATGATTATGATTAAAATATTTCAAAGTGTTATGAAACACTTTTATTTAAATATATATATTTTTAAATCAATTATTTGACATATGAAGTATGTACCAGACATAGTAAGTGACGGGCAGGGCCTTTTATAGCCCCTCGATGCATCAGTAGGACTCCTGAGATAAAAAATATCTGGTTTTGGATGAGTCCTTAGGCTTTTATATAAAAACCTTATCCAATGAATTGATGTTATTTTTATGATGTTCATAATTATGTATTACCTCATTATGATGCTTAGTTAAAAATCTATGTGATTATTTGACTAGTAGAATATCAATGGTCAAATTTCATTCTCATGTGATTATTTATACCATATTATTTATTCATATTTTATTCCTACCATATTATGTTCAAGATTATGATTTAATAGAACATGTTTTCAGTTATTCACCACTTCTTATTGGTTATTTTTGATTTTTGATATCTTTAGCTGTATTTTTTACCCTTACCAAGCATTTGAGATCACCCATTTCTTATGTTTTATTTTTCACTAGGATGTGATGATCTATATTATTAAGGACTTGTAGGGATAATCTAGAATTTAATGGTTGTTTTGAATGGAGTTTCTATGTTTAATTTAATTTCATGTATTATTGTAATACTTATATTTGTATCTAATTTTTCAATTGTACTAAACTATAAGGTCCATCAAGATATGAATTTCTATTTTATTGTACCAATGTAATTAAGTAAGGCACCAACTCTGCCCTACTTAGATTAGAGTCTTCATAATTGGTATCGGAGGAAGTATAATAGAATCCTTGGAAACTAGATGTTGAAAATATATATTAGGGAACATAACATTAATATAAAATTGAGGATAAGTATAGAAAAAATCATATAAATTTAGTAAGGTAGAGATTATGTGGGTCTTATTAGAAATATTTCCTTATCTAGATATTAGATACATATATAGTTCTAACACAGATATACTTAGGGGTAACAAATCTGCCAAGGTGCATCAGGACTTAATCATTGTATGCTGGTACACAACAACATGCCTTACTCCACACCTTATTTGACACTCCCAGAGTATATTATTATGATAATATACATTTTCTTTACAAACCATTATGAAGGATTCAATAATAAATATGTATCTAAAGAAACCATGTTATTGATTATGATATTAGCTACACATAATTTTTTTCAATTTATGTTTAGTATTTAACTAGTTTTGGGATTATAAATTATGTTTTATAATGTTATGATATAATATAGTGCATTATATTTTTTATAAATAGTGTCTAGTGGAAGGAATGAGACCCCATCAATGAACATAATCCAAATATTAATAATGATCATTTCTTCAATGGGATTTAGCCAGTATTTCGAATGGATGTACACTCCAAAATATTCTGTACATATAAGGAAATAATTTCAATTTATAATAATATAGAGAAATAATTATCTAAGTATTAATGATTAAAAAGGAAGAAAGATAAGAAGTGTAAATATTGGGAAAATATCGATAAAGAGATGAAGGTAAAGAAGCATTTTATTACATGTGATAATTGTGAACGTAAACACCTTGGTATATGATAATCATGAAAAGGAGTTTGCATCAAGTGTGAAGAAAAAAGAAACCATTCAAATGACTGTGAGGAAAAGATATAATATTCCAATGTTTAGTGATTCGACTAAAATGAGATGAGACACTATAAAAATCTATGTCTCAAGCCTCAAAGAAATATACCCCAAAATATGATAATGGGTATACTACCATAAATGAAGTGGAATGAATAATATTATTGTGTTTGTATTAAAGAATTACGTAATTTTATTATATTATCAATAATGATTTGGTTATAAAAATGATGAGATATATAAGTATTTTACTAAAATAATTTTTATTTAAGAAATTTGAACCATTTGATGAATATCACCAGTAATCCAGAGAATTGATTTTGTTGTAAGTTGATCTTATTAAAAACACTTGAATAGGAAAAGATAACAATAAATATGTGATTAATGTTGATATAATAATAAATTGATATTTATGGGATATTATTAGTGGAAATTAAGGTGTTAATTATTCTGATGGTTCATGTTATGAAGGAATTATTATATGTTTGGATTTGAGGATAACCTGAGATTTTACTCTTGGAAGTATGCGTGTTTTAAAATTTATAATGGATTTTAAGGTAGTAATAAATTTTTAATGCGGGATAAAGAGATAAATTATTTGTATTATTTTATGTTAAGTTGATTTTCGTAATTTAATGACATTCCTTCTATATTTATCGTTGAATGTGGATAAACATATTTCAGTTGAGTCTAAAGATTAGCTAATTATAGAATGTATCAAGTTTAACTTTGGAAAACATTATTAGTTGATAACATATGCTAAAATTCTTAGATTCGGAAAAAATTTAAAACTCAATGTAATGAATTAATGACTATATGATTCGTTTAAAGTACTTTAGGTGTAAAAAATTCATCATGAAAATTCATTTCTAGGAGTAAGGGATAATGTGAAAATAAATCAAAGAACAAACAAAGGATGATATTATGATTATGAAATGTAAGCTAATCAAGTAATATTATTCCATCAAGTTTTTATTAGAATATTAAAATAATTCCTCAACACTAGGAAAATGATTTTGGATCTAAAACATTATCTCTTTATTTTTAATTTTGAGAAATCAAAGGTCTTTTAACTAAACACAAATTTACATCTTTGTGATCATTAAATTTATAATGACCATGTGCTCTATCATTCTCTAGTAGAACATGATGGTTAGATTATAATTCAATGTCCACATTTTCACACTAGTCTAATTTTATCATATTAGAACACTTAGTTTTGTGGTAACCTTTGCATTTACCTTTCCCTCATATTTAAAAGATATTTTGTTAACGCTACATCCATTATGGGTTTCCCACAAAGGAATTATGATGTATCAAACATTGATTTTTCAAATTAAAATATCAATTTGTGAGGGTAAAATTTATCAAAGTATGTGAGAATTTAACACCCTAATATTTTATGATATGTAGCTTTTCTAATTTATTTTCGTCAAAAATAAAGGTTTCACAGAACATCAAGCTTAAACAAATAATGATATAAAATTAAATATCATTATTTTAAAACTGTGGTTATAACCTAGCTGTTAAATTTTCAATAATGAATAATATTAATGTAATTTATATTGTATATATTTAATCAAATGTTTTATACATTTATCTAAATGATTTTTTAGGAAAAAGAAAAGCATAAATCCAATTTCACACATAAATGGATATATTTCACTAAATGTATTTTCATAACCTTTTAATTGAGAAATTATTTTAAATATAAATTTTGAAACATTTATGTAACAGCCCAAGATTTTATAAAAAAATATTCTTTTTAATTTTATTAATGTCTTGTGTTGTATGCTACACCAAAAGGAGCTTGCACAACACACATCCTTGACTTGACTTGCATTACACGCAATCGCGACCTTCCTCGATAGCATGTGTAGTACGCAATACCGAGTTTCACTAAACAACGATATGCTATAAAAATATTATTAAAACTAGCCGTTATGAATAGTAATAACCACTTTTTGAAATCCAGTAAATCTTATTTTTCAAAATGAACTTTATTTTTGGATTCGGAGTATCGAATTTAGCCTAAGGCGAAATTTTGGTACTTTTCGGATAACTTTCATATTCTGATGAATAGTGAAAATTACTAAATTATAATTAAAAACAACTTTTTTAATAGAAATAATTAATAGTGATAAATCATTAATTTGAGTGGTTTTAAAGTATATTTAGAATATATTTTTACAATTTAATACAATGTTGGTCATTGGATGTAATTTCACATTTAAACTAGACATAAACAAGTGTCAATCTTTTGATAGATATTGTTTCTTAAAAACACGCTATTTGTTTTAACAGCGGGATTTAATTATAAAATTAATTAATGCAACTTTTATGTTATGAATTTGGTAAAATAGACTTCATTTTTGAATTCGGAATATGAAATATAGCTTGGGATGAAATTTTGGCATTGTTCTGAAAAACATCAATTTTTGATGAATAGTGAAACTACTAAGTGGTAGGTTAAAAACTGAATTTTGCATAAAACTTAATTTTACCGCTTCTGTGAATGGAATTTCAAAAATCCGAGAGACACGGTTAATATCAAGGACTAAAATGTGGTTCAATGAGATGAAAATAATTTTTTGGTGAATAGTAACTTTTTACTTTTTTTACCACGGTTAATAGTAAATAAGGTAACTAAGGGTAAATATGATATTAATATTACCCTAACACATGTCCTAATTCTATTGGACAAGTGTAATTCGACCAAAAACAAACTTAGGAATAAAATATGACCATTTAGGCCCACTTGGATTAGATTAGGACATTTATTATTAATTTATTTAAAGAAGGGTTAAAATAGTTAAAATCAAAGTTTAATAAGTAAATCATTTTTAATATGGGGTTATACATAAGATAAATTCGACTATAAATATTCATTAGAAAGCTAAAACGATTTCCTACATAATGATATTTTATTTATAATTTTTAGACTTTAAATAAATTAATTTATTTATGACACAACGATGATGCAGTAATTACCCTTTTAAGGAAATATTAACATAATTGATGTTATAAATGCTCAAATGAATGTAATTTGAGACTTTTTATGAATTCCACTAATTTTATAGTTTACTATGATATATTAGTGTTGATGTAATCAACTTGGTTCGAACATATAATTCTGTTATGACTTTCACAAAAATCATATATCAAATAGTGTCAAAATTGACACAAAATAGTTTTTAAATCAAATATTATATTATTAATTGTTATTTTATTCCTAAAAATCTAAGGTTCGGCCAAATGACTTAGATAAGGATATATATATTAATAATAAACAATTTGGGGTTCGTTTGGCATGTTATAGTAAGTGTATTAACCATATAGTGAAAGAAAACAAAAAGACACGGTAAAAGTCAAATTATTTAACTTAGAGTTAAATCTAATTGATAAGGTTTAAAATAAGATCCAAACATGTATAAATTTGATTGGTTGATGAGATTACAACCCTATCTCATCTAATCTTAGAATATGAGTCATTTTTGGAGGTTTTTAAGTGGGGTTAGATTTATTATAAATTAATATTTTTAAGAATTCCTAAGGTGCCCCTCTCCTCCCCTATAAAAGGACACCTCCTCCCCCTCCTCCTCACACAAATTTGAGCTCTCAAGCTCGGCCAACCCCTGCCAAAATCTCTTCTCCACTTCCCTAGCAACATCCTAGAGGTTCTGGTCTTCCTCAAAGACCAATTTTAGTGCCCTAAGAGGAGGTCTCAAAGAGGCGCTTCAAAGAAGAGGTAATTACCGTTACCAATTCTTTCATCTTTATTTTTTCTTCCACTTCTTATTATTATGTTGTTTCATTATGAAGTAATAACATCAGTATCACTCATATACTGATGTGTTATTATAAGTATGAAACATCCTTATTTCACCATCTATCCATCCTACGGAAAAAGAAATCACCGCGCGTGCGTACGTACGGAATACCGTCTCCACGCCGTGGTGTAATCTATTTTCCACCACCACCTTACATGGATGGGTATAATGGTGTAAAGAATAACTATACATAGTTATTACAACGTCATATTGATTCTGATATATTGTATAATCCACTCCAATTCAATTCAATATTTATAGAAATGATATCATCGCTCGTGCGTACGTACGGACTACCGTCTCCACGACGCGATGAGATTCATTCTCCATGTTAACCATTTAAGAATGATTATAATGTATATATAAGAAATAATAATGAAATATATGACATTATAAAGATACTGGATTTATGTATATATATACATATGTATGTCATCTACTTACTTCCATTTCAAGACAATAAGGAAAGGAAAACAACGTTCATGCGTACGTACGGACTACCGTCTCCATGAACGGTGTTTTTCATTTTATTTATCTACCTATTATATATATATATATATACTGAATATATATGATATATAAATCATATTTTATATTCTGGAAGTAAGTAAATCATGATATAAGTAATAATGATGTCAAGAACAACAAGTCAAAACACCTACGATAAATGAAACGATTTTACCCAAAACACTTCTTTAACATGGAATTTACAAAAGAACGGGTAATATAATGTCATAAGTGAACAATATATGATATCATAACAATGAATATGATTCTGTAATAAGTCAATAACATGATTTAAATAATTATACAGGAGGTTCGGACACATACAAAGCAAGTCGGACCTAAGGTAAGGGAAATATCACAATCTCATTTTTATCCGAGATTGTTTATTCGTAAGTATTTACTGGGGTGTATTTTATCATCCACATCCATGTTCCTTCAATATGTAATATTGTTTCCATCCACTTACAATAGTTTAAATCCAATTTTACTCTTCGGTGAGTTTTTAGTAAAGAATATGAAAGGAATCTTTTGTCGCTTTTTCATACGAGGTACTTTTTGACTTTTCCGACAAAAGTACGAAGAATGTTTTTTTTAACTTAAACGGAATGAACGGATTTTTACGGTTTTATAAAGCCTTATTTTCATGAAGCTTCCTCCAAAAGATTTCATGACTATTTTTAATAAAATATCTTTCTTTTAAAATTGCATGATGTTTTGGTGAAAAGAAATTGATTTTGAAGAAGAAAGGATATTTTCCTCAAGAATTCATTTCAAGTGTTTTATCAAAATTATTTTCCATCTAAGATAATAAAGGGTTCTGTTTATATCCATATTTTTACATTGATTTGACTATGTTGTGATGGAATTATGTTTATGAATTCCTTTATCTTATATGAATGGTTTTATGATGTCATGTTGTTTTAAGAATCCCATTTTTATTGCATGGGTTATGAAATGATGTATGATTTATGATTTTGTGGCACACATAAGAATGGTATCATTATGAGATGGGTGGGACCTATATCTCCCTCCAATGCATTGGGTAAAGATTTCATATCTCATGAGATAGACATGGCTGGAATGGTAGGTTATACCGGTTCAGTGAAACAGGACTGAAACGAGGATTACTCGATTCAGAAAGGGACTTTGTCCACTAAGATAGTCTTGGCAATGAGTCTTGACTAACAAGAAATGATTCTCTATGATTATGTGTGTATGCCACAATGAGTAATGTTTTAAGTAAGGGTTTCATTTTCACTACTATGATTTATCCCATGTTATGAAATTATTCTCTCTTTTGCAGGTTAAGATTTCCAAAAATGTTATGTTCTTATGAAAATTATGTGATTGATATTTCTTTTGTTTACCCTTACTGAGCATTTGAGCTCACCCTTTTATGTTTTCTTTTCCCCAGGATATAAAGAAAGGTTTTAGGTAAAAAAAAGGAAGATCTTTGTGGGAGATTTTGAAGATCTTTCACCAGGATTAGAAGATTATGTTCCGAGTTTCCAAAGACACTAAACTATTACGATCTTTGTGTGTATATTTTTGTTATGTATTAAGTATTCCGCAAAAGTAATGTAATGTTCATGTACGTTAGGCTCCGGGTCTCTACAGTTGGTATCAGAGGAAAGGTTTAGTCAACCTTTGGAAACTAGGATGTGAAAATGTTAGTGAGATCCCTAGAGATATTTCTAAGGTATGTCTAGGGATGTCCCTAGGGATAAGTATACGTATAAGTTATAGTAATAGAATTACGCTAATGATCATAGAATTAAACCTAAGATGTTGGATATTGAAGGTACTCCCCCTTTATTATGTTGTTTTCCCTAGCATGATTTTTGCCTCTCACACTATTCTTTTTGGGTTTTAGACGATGGCTGGAACCCGAAGGAACCGTGTTGATCAATGCAATGGACAATGCAATGATTGCCCTCCTGAACAAACAAATGTTATGGAAGATGGAGTGAAAAATCTTATTGCTATACTTACACAAGCTATGAATCATTCTGGACTTCCAAATGAGCAGAGAAGGGAACAATATTCTATTGAGTCCTTCATGAGGCAACGTCCACCTTCTTTCAGTGGGTCTTCTGATCCACCTGTGGCTGAACAATGGATCAGTACTACTGAAAAGATATATTCAGTTCTTCAATGTTTTGAACATGATAAAGTCATCTTAGCAGTATATCGTTTGGAAGGTGAAGCTGATCAATGGTGGAATCTTATCAAGAATACGAGGCCAAGAGATGAAATTGAGTCCATGGAATGGGACGAGTTCAAGAACTTGTTTTTCAGTAAGTACTTCCCTCGTATTCTTCGAACAAAGATGGAGAAAGAGTTTCTTGAACTGAAGAAAAGGGACGATGAATCTGTTGGTACCTATGAAGCAAATTTTACAAGACTTGCAAGGTATTCTTCTGGAATTATCATCCAACCTGAAAGTAAAGTTGATCGATTTTTCAGTGGCTTAAAACCAAGTCTTCGAAGGCCATTAGCTATAAGAGACTTCAGTAGCTATGAAGAAATTGTGCGTTGTGCTATCAAGGTAGAAATGGAAGTTGGTGTTACATATCCATCTCATGGTTTTGACAAGAAACGAAAGATGGAGTTCAAGGAGAAATCTCAGAATAATGGTGAAAAGAAGATGAATGTTTCCTTATGCACAAAGTGTGGAAAGAAGCATGGTGGAGATTGTCTAAAAGGGACTAGAAAATGTTTTAAGTGTGGAAAAGAAGGTCATCGAGCAGCTGAGTGTCGAAGTAATGGAAAAAGGGTTTCTAATGATGTGAATAAAGCAAACACTGCAGAGAACGCACCGCCAACACTTCAATGCTTCAAGTGCAAGGAAATGGGGAATTATGCTAATAATTTCCCTAATCCAAGGGTTAGTGATGATCAACATGAGCAACCACTGAAGGCAAAGGACAAAGGGAAATCACATGCGATCACTATTGGAAATGTTGAATATGACAACGATGTGGTGGAATGATTAAGTGTTTATGTAATGGGATTCCAAAATAATGTTGTATCATTGAGTATTGCAATATTTATTGATGTGGTATTCAAATTGATTGAGATATTTTTTGGAAATAAGATGATATGCGCATAATGAAGACGAGAAAATGAAATGTTTAATAGTATTCATGAGCTCATGATTGATATAGGGACTAAGTGATATCATGGTTTGAGTATATAGAATTTTGAGGATTTTGGTATGTGGAAAGTGTTAACTTTTAACTGCACTCATGTTTTCACTAAGGTATTCAAGAGAATACATGATTAAGGACTTTGAATGTTTGGAATGTGACCAACAAGACATATCTTATGATATGTGGGGATCAACGACAGTATTAAATCTCTGGTAATCGTTGTCACTATATTATGAGAGTGGACTGCAGTATTATAAGCCTAAAGATTAGACTGGATTATGTTGGACATAAGTTAGTATTGTTTAAGGATAGAAGATTTTCGATATTATTGATGGGATGTTATAGTAACGTAGTTTTAGAAAAAGGGACAACCTGCAGGACGGGCGACAGCCCATCGCTTCGGACAAGGCTGTAGGAATCGAACCCACAACCGAAGTGCGACTGGCCTTTATCGCCTACCACTGGCCTACAGGAAGTCCCTGTTTAGTAGAAACTAGTTTTATTATATTAAGCAGTATGATATATGAAGTATAATCCCATTTTAGGAACCATATATGATTAATCCCACTATTGATCGACTTATGTATATAAATTTTGCTAACCTTTTGAGACAGATGGAATGACCCGTCATTCTATCACATGATCTTCTAACACTTCACGAATAACAAATTCAACTTCATTTATTTAAGAGATGAAGTGGAAATTGTTAAAGGCACGAACAACAGTGATATTGTATCAAAATAAAGTAAGTATTTATTCTAATTCAAATTTTCAACTTTAGGGAAATGATCTTGAAAACCAAAAATGTGGTCCTAGTGATCTTATACCTAATGAATCAGATGGTACCTTAGATCGTCACAAATTTATGGATTTGTGATTACTGGATTTTCCATAGCCATGTTCTCTACCACTCTCCATCAGAACATGATGGTTAGATTTCTCTTCCATATCCATATTTTCACCTATGTGGAAACCCATTGATTAGTTTATTTGGGTAATCGTTACATTTCATACTTTAGTTTTTAAAGCCAAGTTTTGGTATTCCCTTTTACGATGTGGGTTTCTATTAAAGAAACTTTCAAATAGTAAACCATTTATAACCCCGACGAATTTCGAGGGCGAAATTCATTTTAAGGGGGGTAGAATGTAACAGCCCAAGATTTTATAAAAAAATATTCTTTTTAATTTTATTAATGTCTTGTGTTGTACGCTACACCAAAAGGAGCTTGCACAACACACATCCTTGACCTGACTTGCATTACACGCAATCGCGACCTTCCTCGATAGCATGTGTAGTACGCAATACCGAGTTTCACTAAACAACGATATGCTATAAAAATATTATTAAAAATAGCCGTTATGAATAGTAATAACCACTTTTTGAAATCCAGTAAATCTTATTTTTCAAAATGAACTTTATTTTTGGATTCGGAGTATCGAATTTAGCCTAAGGCGAAATTTTGGTACTTTTCAGATAACTTTCATATTCTGATGAATAGTGAAAATTACTAAATTATAATTAAAAACAACTTTTTTAATCGAAATAATTAATAGTGATAAATCATTAATTTGAGTGGTTTTAAAGTATATTTAGAATATATTTTTACAATTTAATACAATGTTGGTCATTGGATGTAATTTCACATTTAAACTAGACATAAACAAGTGTCAATCTTTTGATAGATATTGTTTCTTAAAAACACGCTATTTGTTTTAACAGCGGGATTTAATTATAAAATTAATTAATGCAACTTTTATGTTATGAATTTGGTAAAATAGACTTCATTTTTGAATTCGGAATATGAAATATAGCTTGGGATGAAATTTTGGCATTGTTCTGAAAAACATCAATTTTTGATGAATAGTGAAACTACTAAGTGGTAGGTTAAAAACTGAATTTTGCATAAAACTTAATTTTACCGCTTCTGTGAATGGAATTTCGAAAATCCGAGAGACACGGTTAATATCAAGGACTAAAATGTGGTTCAATGAGATGAAAATAATTTTTTGGTGAATAGTAACTTTTTACTTTTTTTACCACGGTTAATAGTAAATAAGGTAACTAAGGGTAAATATGATATTAATATTACCCTAACACATGTCCTAATTCTATTGGACAAGTGTAATTCGACCAAAAACAAACTTAGGAATAAAATATGACCATTTAGGCCCACTTGGATTAGATTAGGACATTTATTATTAATTTATTTAAAGAAGGGTTAAAATAGTTAAAATCAAAGTTTAATAAGTAAATCATTTTTAATATGGGGTTATACATAAGATAAATTCGACTATAAATATTCATTAGAAAGATAAAACGATTTCCTACATAATGATATTTTATTTATAATTTTTAGACTTTAAATAAAGTAATTTATTTATGACACAACGATGATGCAGTAATTACCCTTTTAAGGAAATATTAACATAATTGATGTTATAAATGCTCAAATGAATGTAATTTGAGACTTTTTATGAATTCCACTAATTTTCTAGTTTACTATGATATATTAGTGTTGATTTAATCAACTTGGTTCGAACATATAATTCTGTTATGACTTTCACAAAAATCATATATCAAATAGTGTCAAAATTGACACAAAATAGTTTTTAAATCAAATATTATATTATTAATTGTTATTTTATTCCTAAAAATCTAAGGTTCGGCCAAATGACTTAGATAAGGATATATATATTAATAATAAACAATTTGGGGTTCGTTTGGCATGTTATAGTAAGTGTATTAACCATATAGTGAAAGAAAACAAAAAGACATGGTAAAAGTCAAATTATTTAACTTAGAGTTAAATCTAATTGATAAGGTTTAAAATAAGATCCAAACATGTCTAAATTTGATTGGTTGATGAGATTACAACCCTATCTCATCTAAGCTTCGAATATGAGTCATTTTTGGAGGTTTTTAAGTGGGGTTAGATTTATTATAAATTAATATTTTTAAGAATTCCTAAGGTGCCCCTCTCCTCCCCTATAAAAGGACACCTCCTCCCCCTCCTCCTCACACCAATTTGAGCTCTCAAGCTCGGCCAACCCCTGCCAGAATCTCTTCTCCACTTCCCTAGCAACATCCTAGAGGTTCGGGTCTTCCTCAAAGACCAATTTTAGTGCCCTAAGAGGAGGTCTCAAAGAGGCGCTTCAAAGAAGAGGTAATTACCGTTACCAATTCTTTCATCTTTATTTCTTCTTCCACTTCTTCTTATTATGTTGTTTCATTATGAAGTAATAACATCAGTATCACTCATATACGTATGTGTTATTATAAGTATGAAACATCCTTATTTCACCATCTATCCATCCTACGGAAAAAGAAATCACCGCGCGTGCGTACGTACGGAATACCGTCTCCACGCCGTGGTGTAATCTATTTTCCACCACCACCTTACATGGATGGGTATAATGGTGTAAAGAATAACTATACATAGTTATTACAACATCATATTGATTCTGATATATTGTATAATCCACTCCAATTCAATTCAATATTTATAGAAATGATATCATCGCTCGTGCGTACGTACGGACTACCGTCTCCACGACGCGATGAGATTCATTCTCCATGTTAACCATTTAAGAATGATTATAATGTATATATAAGAAATAATAATGAAATATATGACATTATAAAGCTACTGTATTTATGTATATATATACATACGTATGTCATCTACTTACTTCCATTTCAAGACAATAAGGAAAGGAAAACAACGTTCATGCGTACGTACGGACTACCGTCTCCATGAACGGTGTTTTTCATTTTATTTATCTACCTATTATATATATATATATACTGAATATATATGATATATAAATCATATTTTATATTCTGGAAGTAAGTAAATCATTATATAAGTAATAATGATGTCAAGAACAACAAGTCAAAACACCTACGATAAATGAAACGATTTTACCCAAAACGCTTCTTTAACATGGAATTTACAAAAGAACGGGTAATATAATGTCATAAGTGAACAATATATGATATCATAACAATTAATATTATTCTGTAATAAGTCAATAACATGATTTAAATCATTATACAGGAGGTTCGGACACTTACAAAGAAAGTCGGACCTAAGGTAAGGGAAATATCACAATCTCATTTTTATCCGAGATTGTTTATTCGTAAGTATTTACTGGGGTGTATTTTATCATCCACATCCATGTTCCTTCAATATGTAATATTGTTTCCATCCACTTACAATAGTTTAAATCCAATTTTACTCTTCGGTGAGTTTTTAGTAAAGAATATGAAAGGAATCTTTTTTCGCTTTTTCATACGAGGTAGTTTTTGACTTTTCCGACAAAAGTACGAAGAATATTTTTTTTTAACTTAAACGGAATGAACGGATTTTTACGGTTTTATAAAGCCTTATTTTCATGAAGCTTCCTCCAAAAGATTTCATGACTATTTTTAATAAAATCTCTTTCTTTTAAAATTGCATGATGTTTTGGTGAAAAGAAATTGATTTTGAAGAAGAAAGGATATTTTCCTCAAGAATTCATTTCAAGTGTTTTATCAAAATTATTTTCCATCTAAGATAATAAAGGGTTATGTTTCTATCCATATTTTTACATTGATTTGACTATGTTGTGATGGAATTATGTTTATGAATTCCTTTATCTTATATGAATGGTTTTATGATGTCATGTTGTTTTAAGAATCCCATTTTTATTACATGGGTTATGAAATGATGTATGATTTATGATTTTGTGGCACACATAAGAATGGTATCATTATGAGATGGGTGGGACCTATATCTCCCTCCAATGCATTGGGTAAAGATTTCATATCTCATGAGATAGACATGGCTGGAATGGTAGGTTATACCGGTTCAGTGAAACAGGACTGAAACGAGGATTACTCGATTCAGAAAGGGACTTTGTCCACTAAGATAGTCTTGGCAATGAGTCTTGACTAACAAGAAATGATTCTCTATGATTATGTGTGTATGCCACAATGAGTAATGTTTTAAGTAAGGGTTTCATTTTCACTACTATGATTTATCCCATGTTATGAAATTATTCTCTCTTTTGCAGGTTAAGATTTCCAAAAATGTTATGTTCTTATGAAAATTATGTGATTGATATTTCTTTTGTTTACCCTTACTGAGCATTTGAGCTCACCCTTTTATGTTTTCTTTTCCCCAGGATATAAAGAAAGGTTTTAGGTAAAAAAAAGGAAGATCTTTGTGGGAGATTTTGAAGATCTTTCACCAGGATTAGAAGATTATGTTCCGAGTTTCCAAAGACACTAAACTATTACGATCCTTGTGTGTATATTTTTGTTATGTATTAAGTATTCTGCAAAAGTAATGTAATGTTCATGTACGTTAGGCTCCGGGTCTCTACAATTTATATATTATATTTTAAAAAATAAACATTATTTTTGAAAGGGTAATATCAAAATTTACTTTGGTTAATTTTTTGGTATTTTTTTGAAGAGTTTCATTTTTATTGAACTGTAATATGACTTGGAATAGTGATGTGACCATTAGAAATAGTAATTTGGCCATTAGAAATATACTTCCCCAATTAATGTATAAATAAAATTTAGGTACCTTTTAAATTATAATAGGGTATATTTATATAATGAAACTAGTAAATAGATGTTTTAAAAATTATAAATTAATTATTGGTATTTTTTGTGAAATATAAATGATTATTTACAATTTTATAATCATTATATTAATTTAAAATATAATATATTTCATAAACTAGTTTCATAAATTAATAATTTATTGTATTATGATTATAATATCATTTTACGAGACCTTAGTTAATATTATAAAGTTCCATAAAATCAGTTATAATTTCAAAAATTCTATTTTTTGAGTAAATGATGATTATAATTAAAAATTAAATTCATCATATTCAGAAAATTATTTTCCTAAAATGGATTAAATTTTTTAATTGTAAACATTGAGAAATGTTTAGGTATAATTTTTGGGATGTTTCTGAAATACTTGTATTTTTACTGAATAGTAAAATACGATAATTTATGGTATAAATACATTATAAGATAAATACACTGTTCCTTGAGTCATTTTGGAGTTAATAAACATAATATTGAAATCCACTCAATTAAAATATATTTATATTAATTCTCAAACCCCTCATAGTATTTATCCAAAAGAATGAACAAATGAATAGAATATTAAAAAAATACCCCTCTCTTCAACTATAAATACTACCCCTTGCCACATATTCTCCTCACACCACCAAATCCATGATGATTATCCAATATCTTCCCAATACCTCTCCTAAATCCCTATACCATGTTTTTTTATTTCGGGTCTCACCCAAAAAACCATTTCAATCTTCTTTAAGGAGGTTTTTAAGGAGAATAATTCAAGAGGTAAAACCCTTAATCCTTCCCTTTCATTTTAATTTATTTTTTTATATTAATATCCTTCCCTAACCTCCTCGGTACAAACATTAATGATAAATCTAGTATCTTATATATAATTTAATTATATTATATCAATGTAAAATCCACCATGAAGTCTCATCTTCACCTTCCCTTTTTATTCAAAAAATGGAAACATCGTCCGTGAGGTACCGATTTACCAGCTTCATGGATGACATGTTTTTTTTTCAATTCCAACATAAAGTATTGTAATAAAACCCTTTTATGGTTAAAAAACACTAATATGTGTAACAAAACTCATTTCATGTTTTCAAACAAGTATATATACATAATATTAATTCATAATACAAAACTAGTGTGTGCTGATAGAAAAAACACCAAAATAATCTAAACGATTATCACTAACATATTATCTAATGATTCATCATCACCACAAGTAAACAAATGACTTATATAACCATTTAAAGTTATATAATTTTAGTAATTAAACCTAATTTTAATTTTGGAAACTATTTTAATTTTACGTGACCTTATATATGCATATAAAAGTAAATTGATTATGAAAACCAAGGAAATGGATACTCTCGAATGATAAAATTGTATTTCATAAATCATAAAAAAGGACATAAATGAACATAATAAAATTATAATAAATAAAATAAATTTAATAAATTTTACTAATTAATTTACTAATGTATTTAATCTTATTATCTAGGACATTAAGTTCAAGTGCAGAACACATTCAGACATATGGTCAGGGTTTTATCATCTCACCTTTATTTATATGATGTATGCCTTATTCACCACTATTTCTTGATTTTGGTGTATATATACTACCCTTTGATGTATAATATAATTATTATATTTGAATTCATGGTTAAAAAATGTTTCATTTCATGAATATTAATTTTTTTGGGGCATATGGTTTGACTATTTGCAAAGTCGCAAGGGAATCTCACAGAACATCCATTTTTCATTTAGGTTATGCCTTCTCTCTCTTTAACCTAATTTAATAATTATTTATTTTTATATAATTATTCTAAATTCTTTTTATATGTTCGAAACATATGTATCCTGATCAATTTGTCTTTCCTTGATGGGTAAATACAGGTTTTACAAGGCTCCCTTTTAAATTTCTCAGGATACGCTGTCCTGATAAAATGGAACATCTAAATATATTGCACAGTTTTAAGTACCACCCATAATATATTTTAAAAAACCATTATTTTTATTAAATAATTATTTTTTTCATGAAAAAGTACATTTATTCATTCCAGATTTCATATATAAAATTATTACTTTTTCTATTTTAAACACTCTTTTAAATTTTCCCATAAACCTCCCTAAAGTATCCCTTTTCTAAACTCTCTTAAAAACACTTTTAAATGTTTTCAATTTAGTTGAACATAATTTAAAATATAAAAATAATTTCATTTTCCTTCCCAATTCTTTTCTATAATTTTTTTATTGGATTATTTTATGAAAAACAATTATTTTCAAAATGGACTCTTCTTTTCAAAGTAAAAGGATATTTTTAACAAAAAAAATTTCACTGATTTTATTAGATTATTTTAAAATATGATTATGATTAAAATATTTCAAAATTTTCATGAACCAAGTAATTATTCCATCTACTCGACACCCGACCCAGTCCACGACATGACACGAAGGGCGTTCTTAGTCCCCCCGGGCATGAAACTAGTGTCACACATCATATATATAAACCGAGTGGGAACTATTTTAGCCCTATAAATAGGATCAAATAAATAAACTAATCAATATGAGCATGTAGAAACCACCCACAATTGAATATGAATAAATAAAAATATTATCTACATACAATATGAAACTAAATAGAATAAAAATTAAAACATGCAAAAAGTAATTAGGAACAAAACTAAAACTGGATCAAGCTATGACTATCTCCATTTGACGTCCTGGTGACCTCCAAACACAAGAACAAACTCGCTCCAACCAAGAGCTCTTGAGCTCAGAAACCTGAACAAATGATGAACCTGCAAAATAGCCTAGGTCTACCGAGATCGAGTGGTATTGGTATGGTATGAGCTAACAACTCATTTGGCAATCACCATAGATTCCAAGTGTTTCCTTTCCTAAACTAGTCCATTAACACTAGTTTGAAATACAATTATAAAAATATATTTTTCACATTTTATTAAACAACCACATCTTTACTACTTTAAAGGATAACACACGTCCCCATCCATTTTTCAAGGAACTACCATTTTACAATTAAAACCCAAACCAAACAATACTAGTAACAATTTTCAATGGAACAACTTTAAATGGAAAATATTTTCAGATAATGATACTTTAAAGACAAAATAATTACATTTAAAATTACCAACACAACCTACCGTAATCCAACAGGAGGTACAATATAGTCATTAAGCAGTAGTCACATTAACACCCCTAGG
Source organism: Viscum album (assembly GCA_963277665.1). Classification (NCBI taxonomy): domain Eukaryota; kingdom Viridiplantae; phylum Streptophyta; class Magnoliopsida; order Santalales; family Viscaceae; genus Viscum; species Viscum album. The sequence goes on from OY728132.1 coordinate 698,336,984, forward strand.
CACTAGCTAGCTATGGCCCCCAGGTACCTCATATCTCAGTGTAAGAGTAACCATAGAAATATCCGTTCTCATGCATGAGCCACTAGTAGGGAACATACCCTTAACCTAGTGGTCCCCATCATCATAATCATCATCATAGTTTAGTTAGTGTTGTCATCGTCAAACATGCTTCGTGAAATAGGGGTCAAACCCTACGGAATCACTATCATACTAGTACACGTCCACCCACCTAGATACCCGGGTTTCCCTTTTTGTGCTCAAACAAGTTCCACATCACATGATGACACTTACACAACTCATATACTAAACAAAGACTCTCATTTCATAAACCACCACTTTTACATCAAAAAACCATTCTTGAAAACGTATGCACACCAGACATTTCCAAATCACTTCAAAAACTATAGGGAACACCACCTCCCCTAGAATTTACTAAACAAACCTTTACACATTTTAAGAAATCCATGAAACTATAAAAACATTCCAACCCGACCTTTGTGATTTCAAACCCAAATAAATTTATCAAAACATTTACAAACCATTTTTAAAACCACTTAAAAGTGCGCAATGTCAAACGACCCCTTAATCAAAACATTTTCCAAGACACAAACCAAATTCCAAACAGGCTACCCCCCATGGGATTCCATTTTGAACCAGGTTTAGGAATCAAATATTTCAAGGAGCAACCAAAAACCATTTTCACAAAGAAAACCATTTTCTTTAAAACCACATCCAATGATCCACAATATTTATTGAACATAAAACCCTTTTTATAACATTTTAACACATTTAACATGATAAATCATTACTAAAAAATACACCCCAAATAAAGACCACATACAAAAATTAAAAATCCCCCCTAACCAAAGATAACAATTTCATAAGAATGCCCAAATTTGACTTTAAAGAACAACGACATTTTAAACAATAACCCTAGGTTCCATAAACCTAGGTATTTCACCAAAATCCGTTTGAAAACCTATTTTTAGTAAATTATTCTAACAATAAATCATCATTCGCATCAATACATAGACCTATTATAGGTGTGGAAGACATTTAAAAATTAAATTAAAACACACAAGTGCTCGTAGAATATTTCGGAAAGGAAAAATTTGGAAACGCCTATCAAAACTTCATGCGATTGGAATGAAACCTTAATGGGAAGAAGAACAACACCCCATATACAAAACACACAACCAAAATACAAAGGAAACATAAGATACATATTAACCCTATCATTTAGGGTTCAACCTGTAATAAACCCCACATATAAAGCCCTCAAAAGCAAGTGAAGATATGAGAATATGGGAAGAGAACACACTAGAAGGAACAGTTAGCGGGAGGAGCGGCTACCGGAAGAAGTTTCGGAAGGGAGGAGGGTATGTGTGAGGGATATGTGGGAGGGGATGTGCATGATATAATATGGGGAGAGAGGGGTGAGCGCATATAGGTATATAAAAAAATTAATTATTGGGGAGATGGGTGAGTCTGTGAGGGGATAAGGGGAGGGGTGAGCATGAGGGAATATTGGGGGGGGGCAGAGTGGTGTGTGTGGGAAGTAAATGTGAATAGTGGTGTTTATGGAAGAAAATAAAATAATTAATAAAGAATGGATTAATGAGGAGAGATATAGGTATGCATGAAATATTAAGGGAAAATGGGTGATTAGAGAGAGGGAATAAAATAAATAAATGAACTAATCATGGAAAGAGGGGTGATGCAGGAGGGTTAAATAAAAGTGGGGAGGTGTGATTGGAGAGAGGGAAATAATAGGGAGTAAAAAAACAATAAAAAGGGAGATATAGAGATAGATGTGTGGGAGAGGTGGGATGGAGAAAAAAGAAAGAAAGGGGAGGCATGATTGGAAAGAGGGGTGAGGGGAGAGAGGGAAAAAAAGAGGAGAAATTAATGGGAAAGGGATGTGGCTTGGGGGATAAAAAAGGGAATAAAACCCTTAAAAAAATTAAGGAAAATTTCAAATAAATAATAATAATAAATGTTAATAATAATAATGATAATGATAATAATACTAATAATAATAATAAGATTAATAATAAGAATAACCATAATAATAATAATAATTTTATTCATTTTTTTTAAATAATAACAAAATTAATAACAACCGAATAATAATTATATTTATAACCATTTTATTGATAACAATATCATTAATAATTTAAAAATTAATTTTTATCTACGCAATAATGTTAATATTATTATGTCATAAACATTTACATTATTTCATTCTCATAATGTTCTATTATTTTATGTAGTGGGTAACCACATGGGCATCCGAGCCAACCGCATGATTACTGCCAACCATGAAATGCCTGTGCACCAGTCTAAAACCCACCAAAAAGATCAAATATAAGAAATAACATAAGCATGTAGTCAACCCGCACCTTGGTGAGGCTAACTGAAACAAAAAAAATAACAAAATAAAATTATTTTAATGGTTGGGGTGTAACAATTCTCCCCATCACAAAACATTCTGCCCCAGAAAGTCACACAGCTGAAAGGAAACCAAAACTCCGGTTGATGGCCGACCAAAAACAATAATATATATATATATATTATCCTCAAGATGAAAATTCACTCTACAAGTTACACCCGACCGACTCAAAGAGAGACCATAGCACAAAACAAGGGGAGAACATGAGAGGGTTCTACCCACCACAAGAACTCACCTAAAGCAATAATTAGAACTGAAACACACCACCCTATGGTGGGGGTGGCAATGTGGAAACTCCCACCTGAAATTAAAGATTTCTCCACATGGGTTGAATAGGACAACTGAGACTAAAATGGAAAACCACTATGAGGCCACCCGACATACTGGGGCCCCAGAATAATAACTCCCTATAGAAACACTACCAGAACTAAGAATTCCCCACACCAATCTAAAACTCCCCAACACCTCACATCTCCAAATGATCACTAAAAAAACCAGGACCAACACACACAAGGGACAAAAACACATTTATAAAAACCAACGATTTTAGAGGTCTAATTCGCAACTACTTCGATGATGAAAGGATAAGTTCATCACACTACCAACAGAAGATATGAACTTACAATAGAAGGAAAATAGAAAAAAAGTTACCCTGAATGTCTATATTCCATGACGAAAGATAAAGAACCAAGAAAAGGTCCCACATGCCTCCAACACGATGACTATGCATGAGCTTCACCCCAAGACCTAAGGCCGGGGCACTGATGGTTGAAGCATATTATGCCTCACAGCCAGACAATAAAATCCACTAAATAGAAATCCTTCCTCAAATGACACTTCCCACTGAACTCACTGCAGTGACCCGAACGACCACAATGATGAAATCACATCAGAGGGATGCAGCCTGATGACTTGGAATGCCCGAACATTCCATTGTGATGGCTTGCCTGAAGGAATCCTGATGATCTAAGTTCTATGATCAACAAAGATAACCTCTTAGGTAAGGTTCCTCATACACACACTCTTCGCCAGATAAATAACCTTACCAAAATCCAACTATCAACAACTACTCCCCAAACTCCAATGATGATAAGACAACTAAAATCCATTGTTCCCAAACTGAACCATTAAAAAAACCCAAAACGACATGAAACTTAAAATCCTAGGGAGTTACCAACCACCCAAAGACACACTTAACTTCTCTCAAGTCATTCCACCACCTCTAATATACCTCAAATACCATAAAGGGATATGACACTTAAAAGATCCGAAGCCTAGGCATGACTCATCGACAACGATAGGGACCTTTCTGGGCAGCATACTCCGAACAACATAAGAAACACAAAACCAAAACTTACCTCAAGCTAAAACCAATATCAAGATAAAGAAAAATTAATAAAGGAAACTACATTCGGAAATAACCAAACAAATATAAACACGGCCAAAACATTTATTACAAAAGCCCCATTTTTTTATTAATTTTTTTAAACTGCCTTCCTTCAAGGCCGATTTCCAAAAACCAAATGCCACTTTTTAAACAAAATTTAATTTTCTAAAAATAATTTCCCCTTTTTAAAAATAACATTAGAATAACAAGGTCAAGTCATTCATTGCAAAACACACCCGAGTAGTCCCAAGAACCATTGCACATGTTTTCATCCACTTCCACCAATACGCACCAACGTACACTTTCCATACATGCCCTCACATGTGCCAATGTTCCTAAAGAGTACCCAAGGTTGCATTCAAACAACTTCCAAGAAAATATAATCATTTAAAAAATTATCAAACCCAGAGAACATTAATTTTAGAATAGATTTTACCAATGTAAGTCTTTTTGAAGATAACTCCTTCATTTCAGAAAACCTTTTAATTTTTTTTTCAAAAACCCACTTGCACAGACAAGAATTAAATCAAAGTGAAACACAACTTGTGCCAAAAAAAGTTGTAATGAGGAACTAGAAGTTACGCTTAACCCGGTGACATGATAGTGAACCACACCCCAGGCAAGTGTCAAAGACTAGGAGAAGCTCAACCTGGCATTCAGACTCCCCTGGGTCACTACTCCATGTGAGGTCACGACATGACACTGCCCTACTTCCATTGTAATTCCTAAATCCCAAAGGAAAAAGTAGAAGACTCAAAACCCGGACTACCCCAGGAAACATGGGGTTCAGAACAAGCAAGGGTTCATGAAGTCCTTCTCGTACCAACCTCTCAAGATCCGACAGTCCTAATATCCATCTACCAGACACCCCAAATAACAAGGGAATCCTCTGATACCATTTTTTCATGAACCATGTCAGGATGCCATCTGACTCGACACCTAACCTGGTAAGCACCAAGACTTGAAAGGTATTCCCGATCCCCATAGGCGGACAGCTAGTGTTAGGCATCATATATATAAACCGAGGGGGAACAATTTCAGCCTAATAAATAGGATCAAATAAATAAAATAATCAAAATGATCATGAAACAACAACCCACATCTGAACATGAATAAATAAAAAGTTGATCCAGATACAATATTCAACTAAATAGACTAAAAATTAAAACATGCAAAAATAAACTGATTACAAAACTAAAATTAGATCAAGCTACCACTGTCTCCATGTGATGTCTTGGTCACCTCCAAACTCAAGAACAAACTCACTCCAACCAAGTGATATTGAGCTAGGAAACCTAAAAAAATACTGAACCTGCAAAATAGCCCGAGTCTACTGAGACCGAGTGGTATAGGCAGGGTGTGAGCTAACAGCTCAGTTGGCAATCACCACAAATTCCAAGTGTTTCCTTTCTCAAAACAGTCCATTATCTCTAGTTTGAAATACCATTATAAAAATAGTTTTTTCAAATTCTATAAAACAACCAAAACTTTACTGCTTTAAAGGATAACACATGTCACCATTCATTTTTGAAGGAACTGCCATTTTATGAAAAAAAACCCAAACCAAAAATATACATGTAACAATATTCAATGGAACAACATTAAATGGAATTTTTTTAAAATAATTCTAATTCGAAGACAAAACAATTACATTTAAAATTACCAACCCATCCTACAATATGCCGACTGGAGGTACAATATAGTAATTGAGCACTAGTCACGAGAACACCCCTAGGAACTAGCTAGATATGGGTCGTGGCTACCTCATATATCGGTGTAAGAGTAACCATATAAATATCTGTTCTCACGCACGGGCCACTAGTAGTGAACGAACCCATAACCTAGTGGTCCCCATCATCATCATCATCATCATCATCATAGTTTAGTTAGAGTTGTCATTTTCAAACATGATACATGAAACTAGGGTCAAAACACATGGGATCACAAGCATAATTGGACACATCCACTGAGAATTAATGAAAAACCATTCTTGAAAAATTCTACATCACAAACCCATTCTTGAAAACTTATTCACACCAGACATTTCCAAACCACTTCAAAAACCACAAGGAACACCACCTCCTCAAGAATTTTCTAAATAATCCTTTCAAAATTTTAAGAAAAACAGGAAACTCAAAAAACATGCCAACCAGGACTTTATGTTTACAAACCAAAATATATTTATCAAAACATTTACAAACTATGTTTAGAACCATCTTAATGTGTGCAATATCAAACAACCCCTTAAGAAAAAAAAATTCCAAAACATACACCAAAAGCCAAAAAGGATACCCCCATGGGATTTCATTTTAAACCACATTTAGGAAACAAATATTTTAAGGATCACCCAAAAACCATTTCCAGAAAAGACACCATTTTCTTTAAAAACACATCCAACTATCCAAAATATTTAATGAACATAAAACCCTTTTTTACAATATTTTTACACATTTATCAAAATAAATCATTACCAAAGAAAACCCACCAAATCAAGACCAAATATAATAAATATCCATCACACCCTAATCAAGGATAAACATTTCATAAAAACCCCCAATTTGAATTTAAGGATCAATGAAATTTTAAACAATAACCCAAGGTTCAATAAACCTAGGTATTTCACAAAAATCCATTTGAAAACCTATATTCAGTAAATTTTTCCAACACAAAATCATCATTTTCATAAATCCATAGATATATTATAGGTGCGAAAGACATTTAAAAATTAAATTAAAACACACAAGTGCACGTTGAGTGTTTCGAAAAGGAAAAAGTTGTAAACGCCTACCAAAACTTCGTGCGATTGGAATGCAACTTCAATGGGAGGAAGAACGATACCCCAGAGACAAAAGTAATACCCTAAATTCTAAAGAAAACCAAAGATACATATTAACCCTAACATTTAGGGTTTACCCAACAATAAACCCCACATGGAAAGCCATCATAATTGAGTAAAGATATGAGAATATGGGAAGAGAACTTATCGGAAGGAACCGTCGGAGGGAGGAGCGGTTCCTGGGAAAAGTTCAAGAGGGGAGGAGGGCATGTGTGAGGGATGATAGTTAGAGGATGTGCATGATATAATATGGGGAGAGAGGGGTGAGAGGAGAGAGTTGTATAAAAAATGAATTATTGGGGAGATGGGTGAGTCCGTGAGGGGATAAGGGGAGGGGTGAGCGTGAGGGGATACTGGGGGGAGAGTGGTGTGAGTGGAAAGTTAATGGGAAGAGTGAATATTATGGAATAAAATAAAATTAATAATAAAGAAAAAAGTAATATGGAGATATAGGGGGAGGTGTAAATGAATAAGGGGGAAAGGGTGATTAGAGAGAGGGAATAAATAAATAAATAAATAAATGGTGGAAAGTGGGGTGATGTGTGAGGGTTAACTAAAAGTGGGGAGGTGTGACTAGAGAGAGGGAGATAATGGGGAGTAAGAAACAATAAAAAGGGAGATAGGGAGAGATATGGGGGGAGAGGTGTGATGGACAAAAAAAGAAAAGGGAGGCGTGATTGGAGAGAGAGGTGAAGGGAGAGAGGGATAAAAAAGAGGGGAAATAAATGGGAGAGGGATGTGGTGTGTTGGATTAAAAATAGAATAAAACACTTAAAAAAATTAATAAAAATATCAAATAAATAAAAATAATTTTTAATAATAATAATAATGAAATGATAATAATACTAATAATAATAATAAGATTAATAATAGAAATAACCATAATAATAATTTTATTCATTTTATTTTAAATAATAACAAAAATAATAACAAATGAATAATAATTATATTTATAACCATTTTAATGATAATAAGATCAGTGAAAATTTAAAAACACATTTTTATCTATGCAATAATGTTATTATTATTATGTCTTAAATATTTAAATTATTTAATTCTCATAATGTTTTATTATTTTAAGTATTGAGTAACCACATGGGCATTGAGGCAGACTGCACGGTTACAGACATCCATGCGGTGCCTGTGCAACGGTCTGAAACCCACCAAAAACATAAAATATCAAAAAACAAAATTAAGCATGCAGTCAACCTGCACCTTGAAGAGGCTAACTGAAGCCTAAAAAATAATAAATGAAAATAATTTAAAAGTTTAGGGTGTGAAAAAATTGGTATGGGACAATTTTATTTAAATTTATCTTTTTAAATCAATTATTTGAGATATGGAAAATTAATTGGATATAGTAAGTGATAGGTGGGTCCCGCTATATCCCCTATATGCGTTGGTAGGTCTCATGAGAGAAACTATACCGGGTTTTGGCTAAGTAATTACACATTTATGTAAATTTTTTGGATGAGTCCTTGATGGTATGTTTATGATGTTAGTAATTGATAATCTATGTGATCATTTGACTAGTATAATATTCATTGTTTAGTTTCCTTCTCATGTGATTATTTATATGATCATATTTATTCATCATTTATTCCTTCCATATTATGTTGATGATTATGTTTTAGTGGAATGTGTTTTTATTTAATCACCATGCATTATTTTTTATGTTTATTTTTGATAGATTATATTTTATTGTTATTCCTTACTAATAAGCTATGATCAACCCTTTATTATGTTTTATTTTCCCCAAGGATGCAAATATGTATATTATTAATGACTTGTAGGGACAATATAAGATTTTATGGGTGTTTTCAGTAGATTTTCTATGTCTTATTTCATTTCAAGTTGTAAGTTAATAATTATGTTTTTATCTAGTCTTCCAATGCTACTAATCTCTTTTGTTCTTTAGGATACTACTTCACTATTTACTATACCAATTTAATTAAGTAAGGCATCAACATTGGGAATCTAGTGTCGGGGTAGTTATAGTTGGTATTAGATTAAGTTTAATAGAAATCATGGAGAATAGATTTGGAAACATATATTTGGGAACATAACCCAAAGATAAAATTTGAGGATAATAATATTAAGAAATCCAATTTTGGTAAATTAGAGATTTTGTGGGTCTTCCCAGAAATACATCCCAATATATATAATACAAGTGGACATGGTTTTAACACAAATGTTCCAAGGGCTTACAGCTATAACAATGTGCATCTGACTTAACTCCATGTAACCTGTTACATGATAATGAGCCATACTAGGCACTTTGTTTGACACTCATAGGGGATATGCTTAGGATTATTCAAATTTTTATTACAAACCATCACAAAGAATTTAATACTAAATATGTTACTAATGAAACCATGTTAATGATTATGATATTATCTATGCATAAAGTTTTTTCAAATTATTCTAAGTATTTCACCAGTTTTGGGATTATACATTATGCTTCATAATGTTATGATCTAATCTAGTGTATTCTATTGTTCAGAAATGGAACATAGTGTAAGGAATGTGAACTTCATCAATGCATATAATCCAAAGAGTATGATTGATCATTTATTTGATGGGTTTAAGACAATATTTCTTAGGGAATTAGAATCCAATATATTATCATCAAATGAAGAAATAAAATCATGTTATAATAAGATACAGAAAGAATTATCCAATTATTATGGCTTTAAAGGGATGTAAGAGAAGAAGATAAATTTTGGAAAAAATATAGATAAAGGTAAGAAGGTAAAGAAGTATTTTTCTACATCTGATAATTATGGAAGGAAACACCTTGGTATAAGAATGCGAGGAAATGGGTTTTCTTCATGTGTAAAGAAAAAGGAAACCATGCTCATGATTTTAAGGAAATTAAAGAATATTATTATTGTCAATGCTTCAACTACAAGGAGATGGTTCACTATGCAAATCAATTTCTCAAACATCAAAGGAATTTACCAAAAAGAAGATAATTGATCATGGTCAATCATATGCTCCTACCTGAGATGAAAAAAGAATGATTAATATGATTGTGTTTGGATTCAAGAATTATTTTATTTGATTATTTTATAAATAATTATTTTTTTATAAGAATCATGAGATATATATGGATTTTACTGCAATACTTATTCTTTATGGAATTTGAAGCACAATATGAATAACACCAGAAATCCAGAGAAGTGATTATATTGTCAGTTGACCTTCTTAAAAACACATGAATTGTTAAAGATAAGCCTAATTACGTGGTTTAGGTTGAGATACTATTAAATAAATATTTAGGGATAATATTGGTGACCATGAAGGGGTTAGTGGTATGATGTTTTAGGTTATGCTATAATTATTAGATGTTTGGATTTATGGAAAACCTGATATTTTACTATGGGAAGTTTGTATGTTTCATAAAGTTTTAAAAGATATTAAGGTATTAATATATTTTTAATGTGTTATTAAGAGGTATATTATTTGGATAATCCTATGTTTTGATAATTTTTTTTAAATTTAGGGACCTTCTTTCTAAATTTTTTCATCAAATGTGTATAGAAATGTTTTAGATGAGTATAAAACATTTGATACTTGTGGAATGGACCATGTTAAGCCTTGGAAATTATTATTCATTGATAAAATTGATAACATTATTGAATTTAGTAAAAATTTAAAATTCAATAGAATGACTAAAGGACTATATGATTCATTAAAAGTTCTCTAAGAATGAAATAGTCATCTTGAACATTCATTTCTATGTGTAAGGGATAAAGTGAAAATAGATCGAAGCATAACCAAAGGATGAGATTATTCTTATGACATGGGAAGTAATCAAGTAATCTTATTTTATCAAGTGTAAATTTTCATATTAAAATAATTACTCAACTCTCGGAAAAATATTTTAGAACAAAAACATTATCTGTTTACTTTTCCTTTTGAGAAATCAAAGGTATTTTAACCAATCAAATATTTATGGCTTTGGGAAGGTTAATTTTATAATGAAAATGTTCTCGATCACTCTCTATTAGAACTTAACGGCTAGATTTTTATTAAAAGTTTTCATTTTCACTTTTCATTAATGTTATCCTATTAGAATACCTAGTTTTTTTGTAACATATTCTTTTCCCTTTCCCACTTATTAAGGTTATTTTCTATTAACACTACTTCTGATGTGGGTTTTGCATAAAAAAATTCTTAAGTACCAACCTTTTATTTTTTGAAGTACAATTTCAAATTGTGAAGACAATATTTATTGAAGGAGGGGAGAATGTAACACCCAATTTTTTTTTATATGTATCTTTTTTGATTTAATTTTTTCAATAACATAGGTTTTATACAACAACAAGATTAAATGAATAATGATATACAATTAAATATCATTATTTTAGAACGACCATTATAACCTAGACATTAAATTGGCGGGAATGAATAATATTTTGGAAATTTATATATTATAGAGTTAATCAAATTATTTATATTCATCCAAATGATTTTATAAGCATATAATAAGAAAAAAATACATTTTTTTACACATAAACAGCTAAATTTTTATAAATACAGTTTTCAAGCTTTTATCGAAGAACTTATTTTAAATATAAATTTTGAAACATTTATAAATTAGATTTTATAATATAAAAATTATTTTTTGAAGTATAATATCAATTTTTTTTGGTTAATTGTTTTGTATTTTGCTGATAAGTTTCATTTTAATGAATAGTAATTTGACATTTCGAATAATAATGTGACCATTAGGAATAATAATGTGGACACCAAAACAATATATTTACCTACTAAAGTATAAATAAAATTTATGTGTCTTATAACTGAAACTATTGTATATTTATACCCCGAAATAAGTAAATAATGTATTCTAAAATGATAAATTATGTGCTGTTATTTTTGTGAAACAAAAAAATTTATTTAAAATATTGTAATTAGTATATTAATTTTTTAAAAATATATCTTGATAAATTCGATTCATAAATTAATAATTTTTTGTCTTATTATTATAAGATAAATTTTTGATACCTTAGTTAATATTTTACCGTTCAATAAAATCATTTATAATTTTAAAATTGGTATTTTTTGAATAAATGATGATTTTAATTAAAAATTAAATTTATCATACTTAGAAAATTATTTCCCTAAAATTCAGTCCATTTTTGAATTCTACATATAGAAAAATAGATAGGGTAATTTTTTGGGATTTTTCTAAAATACTTGATTTTTTGCTGAATTGAAAAATACGGTAATTTACTATATAAATATATTATAAGATAAATACATAATTTATTGAGTAATTTCTGATTTAATCACCATAATATCAAACTAACCATAATTATTTTAATATATATAGTGATAATGTTAAAAAAATTCATAGTATTTATCCAAAAATAATAAACAAACGAATAAAATATTAAAAAATCACCTCTCTCTTCCACTAAAAATATCACTCCTCACACAACCAAAGCCATGAATCCTATCCTATTTTATCATAATACCTATTTCGAACCTCTCTCCCATGTTTTGGTTCAACTGGTCTTACCCAATAGTCTATTTTAAGGTTCGTTAAGGTTTTTCTCAATGAGAAAAATTAAAGAGGTAACACCATTAATCATTCCATTTCATTTTCTTTTATTTTTCTTTAATTTTTTTATATTTCCCACACCTTCTCTATTTAAACAAGAATTATAACTCTAGTATTATATATTTATTATAATTTTATTATTTTAATTGAAAATCCAACATCAATTCTCTTATCCTATTCCCCTTTTCATTCAAAAAAGGAATTCATCATCACTATGGTGCCGATTTACCACCTTTATGGATAATGTGTTTTTATTTTTCAATTACTCCTTCATGTTTGGTCATAAAGAAATTTTATGATTAAAAAATAATTTATATCTATAATAAAACTTATTTATTGTTTTATTACCACTATATATATATCATATTTATTCATAACACAAAACTACTGCATGATGATCAAAAAAAGTACTAAAATAATCTAAAATATTATCATTAACATTTTTTCTAATGATTTATAATCCTCCCAAATAACCAAATGATATATATAACCATTTAATTTTCTATAATATCATTAATAAAATATATTTTCAATTATAGAAAACTATTTTTATTTTACATGATCTTCTATATGCGTATATAAATATACCGATCCTGAAAACCAAAGAAATGAATGATCTCGATTGAAAAAACTATATTTTATAACTCATAAAAAAGGACATAAATGAAATTAATAAAATTATAATAAATTAAATAAACTTATGAATGTTTATGAATTAATTAATGGATTTAATATGATTATCCTCCACGTTAATATCAAGTGCATAACACATTCATACATAAGGTAAGGGTTTTCTCATCACATCTTTATTTCTATGAAATATACATTATTCCTAACTATTTATCATGGGTGGTGTATTTATACTTCCATTTGATTTATAATAACACAAATTTTTTTTTCTTAAAGGTATTAAAATTTTAATCTGTTTGTTATTCATTTTATGTGGAAAAGGGTATGAGTATTTGCAAAGTGGTAAGAGAGTCTTGTCGAACCTCCATTTTCCATTTAGGTTACACCTTATCCATTTTACTTAATTTAATTATTCTTTAATTTTATATAATTAATATAAATTCTCTGTATATGTTCCAAAATCATGTATCCATTTTAGTTCACCTATATTTAATGGGGAAATACTTGTTTTACGAGTTTTCATTTTCAATTCCCCTTGATATGCTAGAACAATTAAAGGGAACATCTGAATTTATTACCCATTTTAATGTACCATACATAATCTATTTTAAGAAACCATTAGTTTTATAAAATCACTATTTTTTCATCAAAAACTATCTATGATAATTCTTCTTTTTATATAGATATCAATGTATTGTTTTCAATTTTAAAGACACTTTTTAATATTCTTGTAGACATCACTAAAGTTACCCATTTCTAAACAATCCTAAATACTATTTTTAATTATTTTCACTTCATTTGAACATTATTTGTACCTCAAACATTAAATTATATTTCTTCCCATTTTTTTGGGATATTCATGCTTACATGTTGATTTTATGACTAGTACAATTGATTTTCCAAAAGAACTATTCTGTTCAAAGTAAAAGGATATCAAGAATTTATGATTGATTTTATTAGAGTATTTTCATCTATAATTATGATTAAAATAGTTAAAAGTTTCTTGGGAGAATTTTTTTGATGATATATTTTAAAACATATTATTTGACATTTGAAGAATTTGTTGGACTTAGTAAATGATAGATAGGGCACACTATTTCCCCTCAATGAATCGATAGGTCTTATGAGACAAACTAGACCATGTTTTGGCCGAGGACTTACCCATTAATGTATAATTCTTAGATGAGGCATTGATGGAATGTTTTTGATTTATAAAATTATGTTTTCCATCAATATGCTATACGTAATTAATAATCCCTTTGAGTATACGACTTGTAGAATATTTGTGGTTAAATTTCCTTAATAATTGATTATTGATAATGAATTATTTATTCATATTTTATTCTTTCCATATTATGTTCAGGACTATGTTTTAATGGAATGTGTTATTAATTCACAATGCCTTTTTGTTTATGTTAATTTTTGATAGTGTTCTCTGTATTGTTCAGCCTTACTGAGCATCTGAGGTCACCACTTTCTTAAATTTTAATTTTCCCTTGGATGTAAATATTTATATTGTGAATGACTTTAATGGATGATCTAAGAGTTTTTGGTTCTTTCCAATGGAGTATATATGTTGTTATTTTATTTGAATTTTCAATTTAACACTTATGTTTGTATCTAGTTTTCCAATGCTTCCAAACTATTCGTTCATTTAGAATGCAACATACTTTTTTATTATACCAATTTAATTAAGTGAGGAACCTGATATGGGATACTAGGGTCGGGGTTTTTACATATATTGTAATAATATATATATATATATATATTGTATTTTTGAATACTACATCTACATATATAGACTAAGTACATGCAAACTTAAGTAGCCATATAATGGGATTACTAAGTACTAGATAGACCAATGTATAAAACTGACATACATAAACAATCTAAATGAGTATATAAGGTCTAACATAGGGTAAAAGGGCTACATCTCATATGTGATATATCTTGATAAACACTCAATATGGTTGGTGTGTCTTCATTCCAACACTCAAAAACGGGACATGGTGCATCAATCCAACTATCCAAATAGTGTTAATGGTGTGAGAAGTCATGATCAACACCCAATGTAAAAGAGTGTGAATTTTATTTCCCAAAACAACACTTACCATAATTCCATATCTTATATCAAGCGTATTATCATATTTATATAAATATTCATGAGGCATTACTTCTCCTGAATTGTATTCATCAATCTCAAATATAACTAAGGGTGACACATTATTTACAATTCACATAATTTGTTCTTATCTAAATATAGAAACTGGTGTGTTCAAACTACCTAATTCAATTCCATTTATTTTAAACCATTAAATTGAAACATGAAATTTCATTTATTAAGTAATGTGAATGTATAATCAAGGCTTGGAAATTTATAAACAAGGATTTAAAATCCACTTAGAAGGTCATTAGTCTTTAATATAATTAACTACAAGGAAGGTTGTGCATCCCTTATTCAATCCATTCAACAATATCATTAGAGGCTATGTACTAATAATTATACAGACAAAAAAAAATATAAAGGAATAGTAAGAATAAATTTTATATATCAAAGAAATTATAAAATACATATAACAACTATTTTGGTTAGAAGATTTCACACCTTAACCGAGGTGTTTTATTATAAAACATGACACTGTTAGCAAAAAATTCATCTAGCTCAACCATGAATCACATTTAATCGGAATAAATTAATTAATAAAAAATGATCACTTTAGAAAGATTCCAAACACAGAATTTCAATTTCATGGTTTATCCTAGAACAAAAAAGGAACTATTATCTAAAAATAAACTACCATTAATGGGAAATTTTATTTATAGTTCAAGAATAATATTTAGAATGAATTCTTGGATTTTAAAAAATTATATAAAAATTAAAAATCACTTTGAACACCAAAATAGGTGGAGAGAACTATGTTCAGAATCCTCTAATTGCAAAGAAAATCTCAACGAGAGTAATATGTCATACATATAAAAATGTAAAAAATGAAGAACTCATTTTAGTTAGATGTGTGATGAAATTTTGGTGTGTGTCACAGCATAAATATTTATAAATACATTGAAACATGGTTAATGAACTATAGACCGCCTACCATATTCCTAATATTATCTACTCATCCAATATAGAGGTTTGATTTAATCCAATTTGGTTGAAATTGAAGAAACACACATTCAACATGAAAATAGGAAAAATGAGCTCAAACAAAAATAAAATAATTGATAGGAAAGGAAAAATGATATAGGATGTAGGATAATTCTAGATCCTACCTCTATATATCCAACACTTCTGGAAACATTCAAATTGATGTTTGGATCCATGAGATATTAGGATCCCTAGGTTAGGGAGGAGGAAAACCCATAGGAGAGAAGGGAGGAGTCTCAAATGGCTAGAGAAGAAGGAAATAAGAGGGGAAATGGGTATTGAATTTCATTAAGTTCATTTTAGTTATTTGACCCTAAAAATAGGCTCTAATGTTTTGGCTGCAAGGTTGGACAATCCTTACACCAACTATTTGAGAAGGGGTATCGCACAGTTTTCATGAAAAGTTTGAGAAACCATGCACAAACCCTACGATTTCCCTCTATCAAAGACCTATAGAAAATTTCAAAGTCATTAGACCCCTACTTTATAGTTATATCAAACCATGCAACACATCCTTCTCCACTGGGCCAGACCACAAAGTTTTTTATAAGGGTCCTAATGTTCATACAAATTGTGCACCCTGCCTACTTCATCCTTAATGTGGGATTTCAGGACCACACACTCCAAAAACATGATGGAACACCTCAGGGACCCCCCAATACTTTAACCAAGTCTATAAATAACAATTTTTATTGTTATAACTCTTGTTAATGTGTTTCAATGCCCAATTCAAAAAATGAACCATCTACCAAGCACCAACAATCCAATTTCCCTTGGAATTATACCTTGACTCAATACTCAGGTCATTACAAAGAGCATAACATGGTTTTAGATTTCATGGTATCATAGTATATTCTATATAACCCATTTAAATTATTTTATATTATTGGTTCTATGCCCTTGGAGCTAGTTAATCTGGTTCGGGATGATGCCCTATGGCTACACTATTTTAGACCCCCATGATCTGTTTTGGGCTCGACCACCATCCCTTTTCAATAAAACATTTCCAACATAGGATGGATTGTGAAAGAATAAAAGTAATAATAAAATCCTTAAAATACTAAAACTTTTATCTCAAATGAGTGGTTGAGGAATTATTTGACCCAAACTAAATTTCCTTTCCTATTTTTCTATTTTAGATGCATTGAACAAGGAATAGTAACATCACATTATTTAAAATGTTAGGGTTTCTCCAAAAACCATCATTCCCTTCACATATTAAAGGGGAACATTTTCACCACTTCAAGACTCAACTAGCCTTTGAATTTATCTTTGATGTTATTATTGAGTTGGATTATAGAGTTTTTGAGTTCCCTAAAAGTTATTATAATGAAGTTTGATTGGTTGTTTTGAAAAAGAAGGTTTTCTAGAATTGGCTGTCTTTTGTTGTCTAAATAAAATACAAATAACTTTGTTACATTTTACATCAAAAGTTATTTGATGGAGAGGATAAAACGGAGTTTTAATAACATTGGACTATCAAATGAAATTTCTGTGTCTAAGGAGATTGAAAGACGTTTAGTGTTCAACGATTATCTTATACAGTTTCAAAATTGCCATTGGATGTAATGTTTAATATAAAAATATGGTGATGATTTTATATTCTGAATGTATCCAAAATCATGAGTTATCAAAGATATCATAACTTAAAAATTTATTAGAATGGGGGATAAATGAATTCCAATGTAAAAAGTTTCACTCTATGTAGTTATACTAATTTCACTAGATAGAGAAAATTAGATTAAGTTTTGGCTGAAGAAGGTTTGTGATTATTGAAAGTTAAGTATGTTTTATTCTATAAATTGTTGTTATTAATGATTTGAAGAAGTAAATTCAAGGAGATAAAGTTTATTTATTATAATATTATGTATTTTGGATATTGTTTCTATAAATAGTTTTTATTGAAAAACTATTTGTGAATTTTGATGAAAAGAATAAAGTTGTTGATGTTCACAGGGAAGATTTCTAGTAAATTAAAATATAAATATTTTAAATATAATGAGATAAAGCAAATATAAATATAATGTAAGAATAAAAAAATAAGAACTAGATTTTTTTTACTATCACCAGATGAACTCATGAGATGAACAATCATTGAACATAAATTTTATAGAAGGTAAAATTGACAGAAGCTAGCATACAAAGTTCAATAGAAAATGATTTTCAATGAAAGTCATTAGATGTATAATTTTTTTCTAATATTTTTTGAGAAGTTCCAATAATGTTTTTTATAAGAAATACCATAAGGTGTTTTAATGGAATAACATTTTTACAAATATTTTTTCATCAAAAAAACATTCAGTAGTTTAACATTATTTCTAGTTTGATGTTATTTATGATGTTTTCATAAATAAAAAAATTGATGATGATAATATAATCTTTTAATTTTCCAAATATCATGAAGGGGAATTTTATTTCCCATTAAGGATTATGGAAAATTTAAGAAGGGTGAAGTGATTAAAGGTTCTCATAAACATTCATGAATATTTCTATGAATTATTTTTAGTGGGAGATTTGAATTTCATGTTTTGATTGAGCCAGAACTCAAAATGGAATTCCCACCCATGCTACCTCAAATTAGTTAATAAATTTGATGAAATTACAAAGTACAATAGTTGTACTATTAACATGTGTAAAAATCTAAATAATTGTAGAATTAGTATTATAAAAAGATATTAGATTAACTTTTATAATGCAAAGAATGAGATGGATGTGTCCATACATGGAATATCATTGTTAAGGAAGAATAAGAAGAAAAATAGAAAATTAAAAAAGGTGTATTCGTAAAATTATATGGATGGATATTAATAAAAGAAACATTTATAGCTAGTGTAATCATACAAACAAAGTGTAAGGAAGTTGGATCTGATTATCTCAAGGTACTAGATTGAATTTAGGGATGAACATTTTGGATGAAAAAATCATAAAATTGTATTATTAAAATAGTTAATAAATATAATTTTATATAAAAGTAAAAAATAAAATTTATATTTGGCTTTTAGGTGAGAAAGTGAAGAAGAAATATTTTTATAATAATAGAAAAAGTGAATAAGTTCAGGATGCATAGTAACAATATACTAAACCTATTGTTGAAGGTTTCTAAATTTTTTACAAAATATTTTTTATATATTTTATACATGTGAAAATAACATGAATTGTTGTATTGATTATAGTTAAACGAATGTGTATGTATACTCCATGATTTATGTAACCATAAAATTATATTTTTTCTTGTGGATTGTGTGGAATTGGATTATATAAAAACCATACCAAGGACTAGATATTATTATTTAGTATTAAGAATTGTAAATTGTTTTGTTCCAATGGTATGTTCTTATATGTTTTTATCATAGTTATTACTCTTTAATTAGAGGTGATAGTTGTTTCATAAGAAAGAAATTATAAGATAATAATATCCACTATTCACCCCTCACCTTCTTAGTGATCACATAGATCCAATTGGTTTCTTTAAAGTGTTATCAGAGGAAGGATTTATTCTATGAATCTTTTATAATGTTTTAAGAAAATAGAAGTCCTTATATATGTTCATAATTCTATGAAACATAAAGGGATTATAGTTTTTAGTGGAATGAAATGTCATATTTATAAATATTAATTGCTACCATATCTTATATTCCTTGGTTACAATGTTCTAAAATTTTCTACTGATGGTTCTCCTCCTAGTGTTGACAATGTTCCCCTTATAGCTATTGATAAGAATAATTTGGAAAATTATGGGTGAGAAAAAAATTACATACATTCTTCATACATTAAAAGTGAATTTATTAATGGTAATAGAGTTAAAATAGATAAAGGAATCTAAAAGAACATAAAACCATGAATAAAGGAAATGAAAAAGTAAATAAGTAAAATTTTAAAATATAGAGGTTAAATTATGAAGAACAAAATATGGGAGATTATGAATCTATCGGTGACTAATTTTTAAGGAAAATTTATACTGTATTAACCATAAGATGTCTGGGTGAGAACATATAAGATTAATCTGTAGTTGAAAATATTTTATGAATTATTCCTACTAAATTATATGTAAAAATTTCATTATTAAAATATTGAGATATTGAACCTCTATCTCTTGATGATTAGCATAGTACTATCATCACATATGAAATGAAAAAATAAAAATTTATATAGATCAATGAAATAGATGATCTATAAATTCCCTTCAAATTTTTCAAAATAAGTAATTAAAATAATGTTCTCAAAGAAGAATAAGTTCAAGGATTTGACATTAAAAATGAGGTTAGTTCAAAATTGGATAAATTTAGGTCTTTAAAAAAAATCAAAGGGACACATAGTAGTATAAAGGAAAGTTAACACTAAAAAAATTTGGATGTGAAGCTATTAGTCACATTGGAATATAGTATCCACAATGTATGGAAGAAAAATAATGTTATGATGATAAAAAATACTCCAGAATATTATTTAATAATAATAATTAATAATTAACGACTTATCCAATGGTATAGGATAATAATTTCTATAAAAATTAAAGGAGAAACTATTTGTTCATTTATGAAAAATATGGTGCTAGTGAAGATGAATTTGATAAATTTAGTAGTGATGCTTCTGAAAATATATTTATAAAAAAGTGAATGATGAAAAGTTCATCAGTTAAGTAATAAGTAGTTTTTAAAAAATAAAGTTTTCAGAGGGATTTTATGATGAAAGTAGAGTTTAAATAATGTTTTTGAAATATTTTAAATCCTAAAATAGAGAACAACAAATAGAAAGAGTATAATCTTACAAAAAAACCAAGAATATTTTCATGAAGAAAATTCAAAGCATCTAAAAAGGAATGATAGATTAAGGATTCTGGTTGATTAAAATAATAACATAAATATAAATATTGACAAAATATTAAAGATTATAGAAGAAGGGTGATAACATGTTCAAAAAAATTATTAAATCTATGAAACGAGTTAAAACTTCCAAAACATTGTTATTGAAATTTGTAACCATTATTGGAAATAAGAACCTATGAAGGATAAAAATGTTATCCTATAAGTTTTATAAAAAATGAATTTTATTAAAAGAAAAAGAAGTTTAGAAAAATGTGTATGTATATAACAAAATAATTTTCGAAAAATATGATGTTTTAAAGTTTATCAAGTTTGAAGAAAAATTAACTACTGTAGGTGACTATACTAAGCCGAATAATAGAATTTCATGTGGTACCTAAAACATTGGTGTAAAATTAAAAACTAAAGAGGAAGGTAATAGAGTTTATAATAATATGAAACATAACTCCAAGTATCATGAAATTTATATAGGTAAATATGATTTATATGGTAACTGCTAGAATGATGCAGGATTTGGGCATACGACATTTATGTTTTCGTTTAATCACCAATATTAGAGTGAATCCAAATTAATTTTGAGTAAAATATTGAGGGGGATTCCACCAACTCAAAATAGATGACATGAGAAATTTATTTTATATATTGAAAATAGATTCTAACCTTCATAAATTATTTGAAAAAATGTGAATATCTTGGAAATATTGAATATGTATGTCTTGACATGATACCAACAAAAAATAATTATATAAAAAATCTCAAGAGTTATGTGAGAATAAAGAAACATGAAAAAATAATTATTTTTATAAACTTCTATCAATGCTACAAAATAAGAAAAAACCTATTTTTTGGATGGTGGGTGTTCTTTATATATGAAAAAATATTTAAGGATTTTTAATAATGAGAAATATAACTAATAATGTAAAATGACTTTTTGGCAATGATGGGTCACTCAGAATCAAAGATGTTGGATATATAATCAATTGGGAAAAAGGTGAAATCCAAAATATCCCTGTTTTTTGAAGGGATGAAACCCAATTTTTTATGTGTTTCAAAACACTATGATAATGGTAACAAAGTTAATTTTAGATATTATAGTTTGTTTCTAATGAGTTTAAAATATGGGAATGTTTTTGTTAAAGGTTAATGAAAAAAGTGATTTTTTTCAAGTTAGTAAAACTAAAAGTTAATGATTTTTGAGCATGATAATAGAAAATCATCTATGAAATAAAAAAATAGGATATATATGCTAGAGGAATATGACAACTATAACAATGATAGATAGTATTCTTGATATTCCAGACATTACAAGAATAATAGATTGGTTTTGTTCTATTATTCATAAAGAGAATATTACAAACCCAGTACATAAAATGTTTAGATTCATTCAACTCATCTCTTATAGCATATACATTCTAATATTTTTGGGATGATGAGTAAAAAGTCAACACAAGAATATAAATAATTTTTTTCTTTCATTGATGAATTTACTTTCATTACACGTATTATGTTTTTTAACAAAAATCAGGGGCTCTAAAAATGTTTAAGGATATCCGGAGAAGTATATATAAATAATTTAGATATTCAGTGAAGAAGATATGAATTGATAATGGATACAAGTATAAAAATTTGCAGTTCACTGATTATCTTGAAAAACAAGGCATTTATCATCAGTTTAGTGCACTGAAAACACCATAAAACTATTTTTACTTAAATAATAAAGAAATGATTGGTGAAAATGGAATTGATGATGTTGATCAAACATGATTATTCTCATTAAACATAGAGTAATGATACATGTTTATATTTTTATATAAAAATTAGATGTTTTAATTTAACAAAATATGTTATTACTCCTTACCAAAAAATTTTACTATGAAATGACACGTTTGAATAACATACGGGTGTTTGAAATTCCTTTTATTATTAAATTGATGGGTGGAAATCATGGGATGTTTGATAAGAGTTTTGTTTATGGAATATTTCTTAGCATCTCTCTTAATGGTAGAGGATACATATGTTTTAATAATGAAAAAGGAATGATAGTTCATTCTATATATATATATATATATTTAAAATATATATGATAATGATGTTTCAAAAATAGATGAAAATATATAAGATGATGAAGATAAGATGGTTGAAGTTTATAAACAAGAAAAAGTGATAAATTATTGTAATTTTTTTGATGTTACTCAAGATGATTATTATAACTAATATTTATCAAGTGATTTAGAATAAATTATGCATATCATCCTAGGTTGAAGAAGAAAGTGTAATTCCGTAACATCTTTGAAAATAACCAAAAATAGGTTTGAAGTATAATATTTTCATTGTTAGCATCACATAATTTCTTATATTCATAACTTGAACCAAAATATATTGATGAATCATTGGATAATAAAGTGTGTATTAATGATATGAATAAAGTGTTGGACCAAATTTAAATGAATGATACATGAGACCCTATCCACAAAAATAAACAATAGAAATGTTATTTGGTACAAAATGAGTGTTTTGAAAAAAGTATATGAAGATGGTGATGTAATAAGAAACATGGAATGGTTGGTTTGTAAAGGGTACTCAAAAATTAAAGTCGTTTATTTTGATGATACCTTTGTCAAGTGGTATGATTAGAAACTATCATAATCAATCATACTAAAACTATTCAACAATGGTATAAAATTTATAGATGGATTTAACATCTGATTTTTTGAACAAAGGGCTTGATGAAAAGATTATATTGAACAACCGTGTGTCTTCATGGTTGGGAAAGATAAAATTTTGGTCGGTAAATTGAATAATGATTTATTTGGATTGACCAAATGTAACACCCCAAGATTTTATGAAAAATATTCTTTTTAATTTCATGTCTTGTGTTATACGCTACACCAAAAGGAGCTTGCACAACACACATCCTTGACTTGCCTTGCATTACACGCAATCATGACCTTCCTCAATAGCGTGTGTAGTATGCAATATTGAGTTTCACTAAACAACGATATGCTATTAAAATATTATTAAAACTAGCCATTATAAATAGTAATAAACACTTTTTGAAATTTTGTAAATTTTATTTTTCAAAATGGACTTCATTTTTGGATTCGGAGTATCGAATTTAGCCTAAGGTGAAATTTTGGTACTTTTCGGATAACTTTCATATTCTGATGAATAGTGAAAATTACTAAATTATAATTAAAAAAACTTTTTTAATAGAAATAATTAATAGTGATAAATTATTAATTTGAGTGGTTTTAAAGTATATTTAGAATATATTTTTACAATTTAATACAATTTTGGTCATTGGATGTAATTTCAGATTTAAACCAGTCATAAACAAGTTTCAATCTTTTGATAGTTATTATCTTTTAAGAACACGCTATTTGTTTTGACGACGGGAATTAATTTTTAAATTAATTAATGCAACTGATATGTTTTGAATTTGATAAAATAGACATCATTTTTGAACTCATAATATCAAATATAGTTTAGATCTAATTTTTGGTATTTTTCTGGAAACATTCATTTTTTGATGAATAGTGAAACCACTAAGTGGTAGTTAAAAAAACTGAATTTTTCATAAAACTTAATTTTACCGCTTCTGTGAGTGGAATTTAGAAACTCCGAGGGACACGGTTAATATCAAGGACTAAAATGTGGTTCAATGGGATGAAAATAATTTTTGGTGAATAGTAACTTTTTACTTTTTTTTACCACGGTTAAAAGTAAATAGGGTAATTAAGGGTACAAATGATATTATTATTACCCTAACACATGTCCTAATTATATTGGACAAGTTTAATTCGACCAAAAACAACCTTAAGAATAAAATATGACCATTTAGGCTCACTTGGATTAGATTAGGACATTTATTATTAATTTATTTAAAGAAGGGTTAGAATAGTTAAAATCAAAGTAAATCATTTTTAATACAGGGTTATACATAAGATAAATTCGAATATAAATATTAATTAGAAAGATAAAAATATTTCCTACATAATGATATTTTATTTTTAATTTTTATAAATTAAATAATTTAATTTATTTATGACACAACGATGATGCAGTCATTATCTTATTAATGAAATATTGACATAAATGATGTTATAAATACCCAAATAAATGTAATTTGAGACTTTTTATGAATTAAACTAATTTTATAGGTTAATATGACATGTTAGTATTGATTTTATTAACTTTTTTCGAACTAATCAGTCTGTTATGATTTTTTCAAAAATCAATTACCAAATAGTGTCAAAATTGACATAAAATAGTTTTTAAAACAAATATTATATTATTAATTGTTATTATATTCCAAAAAATCTAAGGTTCGGCCAAATGACTTAGATAAAGTTATATATATTAATAATAAACAAATTGGGGTTATTTTGGCTTGATATAGTAAGTTTATTAACCTTATAGTATAAGAAAACAAGAAGACAGGGTAAAAGTTAAATTATCTAACTTAAAGTTAAATCTAAATGATAAGGTTAAAATTGATACCTAAACTTGTCTAAATTCTATTTTATGAGATTATTTAGACCCATCCCCACCTTATCTTAGAAATATATCAATTTGGAGCTATTTAAAACCGAACTTGACTTTATAATAAAATAATATTTTTAGTTTTCCCAAAGGTTCCCCTCTCCTCCCTTATAAAAGAGAACCTCCTCCCTCTCCTCCTCACACCAATTTGAGCATTCAATCTCGACCAAACCCTGCCAAAATATCTTCTCCACTTCCCTAGTATCATCCTATAGGTCCTGGTCATCTTCAAAGACCATCCTTAGTTCTTTAAGTGGAGGTTAAGAAAAGGCGTGTCAATAAGAGGTAATATCCATTACCTATCTTTTTCAATTTCATTCTTCTTCAACTTCTTCTTCTTTAGTTATTTCATGATAAATTAATACCATATGTATTTCTTATATACTGATATGTTATTATAAATATGAAACAACTCTAATTAACCTTCTATCCATCCTACGGAAAAAGGAAATCACTGCGCGTGTGTACGTACGGAATACCGTCTCCACGCCGTGGTGTAATCTATTTTCCGCCACCACCTTAATTGGATGGGTATAATGGTGTAATGAGTAACTATATATGATTATTATAAAGTGATATTGATACTTAAATAGTATACATACACTTCAACACAAGTTCACGATCATGAGAATGATATCATCGCTCGTGCGTACGTACGGACTACCGTCTCCACGATGTGATGAGATTCATTATCCATGTTAACCATTACAGAATGATTATAAAGTATATATAATGAATAATAATGAAATATATTACATGGTAAATCTACTGGATTTATGAATATATATATTTCATCTACTTACTTCCATTCATGACAATAAAGAAAGGAAAACATCGTTCATGCGTACGTACGGACTACCGTCTCCATGAACGGTGTGTTTCATTTCATTTATCTATCTATTATATATATATATACTGAATATATATGATATATAAATCATATTTTATATTCTGTAAGTAAGTAAATCATGATACAAGTAATAATAATGTCAAGAACAACAAGTCCAAACAGCTACGATAAATGAAACGATTTTTCCCAAAACGCTTCTTTAACATGGAATTTACAAAAGAACGGGGAATATAAAGTCATAAGTGAACTATATATGATATCATAACAATGAATAGGATTCTGTAATAAGTTAATGACATTATTTAAATCATTATACAGGAGGTTCGGACACTTACGAAGCAAATCGGACTTAAGGTAAGGGAAATATCACAATCTCATTTTTATCCGAGATTGTTTATACGTTGGTATTTATTGGGGTGTATTTTATCTTCCACATCTATGTTTCCTCAATATGTAATGTTATTTCCATCCACCTATAATTGTTTAAATCCAATTTTACCCTTTGGTGAGTTTTTAGTAAAAGATATGAAAGGAATCTTTTGTCGTTTTTCGTACGAGGTACTTTTTGACTTTTTCGACAAAAGTACGAAGAATGTTTTTTTAACTTATACGACACGAATGGATTTTTATGGTTTTATAAAGCCTTATTTTCATTAAGATTACTCCAAAATATTTCATGACTATTTTCAATAAAATTTCTTTCTTTTAAAATTGCATGACGTTTTGTGAAAAGAAATTTATTTTGAAGAAGAAAGGATATTTTCCTCAAGAATTCATTTCAAGTGTTTTATCAAAATTATTTTCCATCTAAGATAACATAGGGTTTTGTTTCTATCCCTATTATTACATTTATTTGGTTATTTTGTGATGGAATTATTTTTATGAATTCCTTTATCTTATATGAATTGTTTTATGATGTCACGATGTTTACGAATCCCATTTTTACTACATGGGTTATGCAATGATGTATGATTTATGATTTTGTGGCACACATAAGAATGGTATCATTATGAGATGGGTGGGACCTATATCTCCCTCCAATTAATTGGGTAAAGATTTTATATCTCATGAGATAGACATGACTGGAACGGTAGGTTATACCGGTTCAGTGAAACAAGACTGAAACGAGGGTGACTCGGTTCAGAAATGGAATTTGTCCACTAAGATAGTCTTGGAAATGAGTCTTGAATAATAAGATATGATTCTCTATGATTATGTGTGTATGCCACAAAGTCTCATGTTTTAAGTTATGATTATTCGGATTACATTTCACTACTATGATTTATCCCATGTTGTGAAATTATGATCTCTTTTTCAGGTTAGGATTTCCAAAAGATATGTTCTTATGAATATGACGTGATTGATATTTCTTTTGTTTACCCTTACTGAGCATTTGATCTCACCCTTTTATGTTTTCTTTTCCCCAGGAAATAAATAAAGGATTTAGGTTTAGAAAAAAAAAAGATCTTTATGGGAGATGTTGAAGATCTTTCACCACGATTAGATGATTATATTCCGAGTTTCCCAAGAGACTAAACTATTATGGTCCATGTGTGTGTGTTTTTGTTATGTACTAAGTATTCCTCAAAAGTAATGTAATGTCCATGTACGTCAGGCTTCGGGTCTCTACAGTTGGTATCAAAGGAATGGTTTAGTCAACCTTTGGAAACAAGGATGTGAGAACGTTAGTGAGATCCCTAGAGATATTTCTAAGGTATGTCTAGGGATGTATCTAAGGATAAGTATACGTATAGGATAAAGTCCTAGAACTATGGTAAATATCTTAGAATTTAACCTAAGATGTTAGATATTGAGGGTGCTCCCCCTTTATTATGTAGTTTTCCCTAGCATGATTTTTGCCTCTCACACTATTCTTTTTGGGTTTTAGACAATGGATGGAACCCGAAGGAACCGTGTTGATCAATGAAATGGAAAATGCAATGATTTTCCTCCTGAACAAACAAATTTTATGGGAGATAGAGTGAAAAATATTATTGCTATACTTACACAAGCTATGAATAATTCTGGACTTCCAAATGAGCAGAGAAGGGAACAATATTCTATTGATTCCTTCATGAGGAAACGTCCACCTTCTTTCAGTGGGTCTTCTGATCCACTTGTTGCTGAACAATGGATCAGTACTACTGAAAAGATATTTTCAGTTCTTCAATGTTCTGAACATGATAAAGTCATCTTAGCAGTATATCGTTTGGAAGGTGATGCTGATCAATGGTGGAATCTTATCAAGAATATGAGGACAAGAGATGAAATTGAGTCCATGGAATGGGACGAGTTCAAGAACATATTTTTCAATAAGTACTTCCCTCGTATTCTTCGAAAAAATATGGATAAGGAGTTTCTTGAACTAAATAAAAAGTATGATGAATCTGTTGGTGTATACGAAGCAAATTTTACAAGTCTTTCAAGGTATGCATCTGGCTTTATCATCCAACCTGAAAGTAATGTTGATCGACTCTTCAGTGGCTTAAAACCAAATCTTTGAAGGGCATTAGCTATAAGAGACTTCAGTAGCTATGAAGAAATTGTGCGTTTTGCTATCAAGGTAGAAATGGAAGTTGGTGTTACTTATCCATCTCATAGTTTTGACAAGAAATGAAAGATGGAGTTCAAGGAGAAATCTCAGAATAATGGTGAAAAGAAGATGAATGTTTCCTTATGCACAAAGTGTCGAAAGAAGCATGGTGGAGATTGTCTTAAAGGGACTAGAAAATATTTTAAGTGTGGAAAAGAAGGTCGTCGAGCAGCTGAGTGTCGATGTAATGGAAAAAGGGTTTTTAATAATGTGAATAAAGCAAACACTGCAGAGAACGCACCACCGACACTTCAATGCTTCAAGTGCAAGGAAATGGGGCATTATGCTAATAAATGCCCTAATCCATGGTTTAGTGATGATAGACATGAGCAACCGCTTAAGGAAAAGGACAAAGGGAAGTCACATGCGATCACTATTGGCGATGTTGAATATGAAAACGATGTGGTAGAATGATTAAGTGTTTATGTAATGGGATTTTAAAATAGTATCATGGAATCTCATTTATGGTATTGTGGAATTTTGGAATATCTACGTATTGGTTTTCAATAATTATATGATATTGGTAACCTGGAAAAAAAGTGATTGAAATATTTTTGGAAAGTAGATGATATGCGCATAATGAAGGGACAAGAAGATAATGAGATGTTTGATTGTATTCATGAGCTCATGATTGATATAAGGACTAAGTAATATCATGGTTTGAGTAGATATAATTTTGAGGATTTTTGTATGTGGAAAGTGTTAACTTTTAACTGCATTGATGTTTTCACTAAGGTTTAGTGGGTATTCATTTTTCAAGAGAATACATCATTAAGGTATTCGCATGATTGGAATGTGACCAACAAGATATATGGGGGATAAATGATGGAATTCACATGCTTGGTTGACAACATTTCAAGTTATCATTTTCTTTATACTATGAGCTTGGACCGAAGAATTTTAGATAAGCCTAAAGATTGGAATGGATTATGTTAACCATAAGTTAGTATTGTTTAAGGATAGAGCTTTTTTTGATATTATTTAGGTGATGTTATAGTAATGTAGTTTTAGAAAAAAGGATAACCTGCAGGACGAGAGACATCCCATCGCGTCGGACACGGCTGTGGGAATCGAACCCACAACCAAAGTGCGACTGGCTTTTATCGCCTACCACTGGCCTACAGGAAGTCCCTGTTTAGTAGAAACTAGTTTTATTTTATTATGCGGTATGATATATGAAGTATTGGTTCATTCTTGGAATCGTATACGATTAACCTCACCATAGATGGACTTATGTATATTTGATAACTTTTTCTAACCTTTTGTTTGAAACAGATGGAATGACCCATCATTCTATCACATGATCAATTAACACTTCATGAATAACAAATTCAACTTCATTTCTTTATGATATGAAGTAGAAATTGTTCAAAGTATGAACAACAGTGAGATTGTACCAAAATAAAGTAAGTATTTATTCTAATTCAAATTATTAAACTTTAGGGAAATGATTTTGAAAACCAAAAATGTTGTCCTAGTGATCTTATATCTGATGAATCAGATGGTACCCTAGATCATCACAAATTTATGGCTTTGCGATTGTTGGCTTTTTCATAGCCATGTTCTCTACCACTCTCCATCAGAACTTGATGGTTCGATTTTTCTTCCATTTCCATATTTTCTCCTACGTGGAAACCCAGTGATGAGTTAATTTGGGTAACCGTTACATTTCATACTTTAGTTTTTAAAGCCATATTTTGGTATTCCTTTTTACGATGTGGGTTTCTATTAAACAAACTTTCGAGTAGTAAACCAGTTATAACCCCGACGAATTTCGGGGGCGAAATTCATTTTAAGGGGGGTAGAATGTAACACAACAAGATTTTATGAAAAATGTTCTTTTTAATTTCATGTCTTGTGTTGTAAGATACACCAAAAGGAGCTTGCACAACATGCATCCTTGACTTGCCTTGCATTACACGCAATCCTGACCTTCCTTGATAGCGTGTGTAGTACGCAATACCGAGTTTCACTAAACAACGATATGCTATTAAAATATTATTAAAACTAGCCATTATGAATAGTAATAAACACTTTTTGAAATTTTTTAAATTTTATTTTTCAAAATGGACTTCATTCTTGGATTCATAGTATCGAATTTAGCCTAAGGTGAAATTTTGGCACTTTTCGGATAACTTTCATATTTTGATGAATAGTGAAAACTACTAAATTATAATTAAAAACAACTTTTTTATTTGAAATAATTAATAGTGATAAATTATTAATTTGAGTGGTTTTAAAGTATATTTAGAATATATTTTTACAATTTAATACAATGTTGGTCATTGGATTTAATTTCACATTTAAACCAGTCATAAACAAGTGTCAATCTTTTGATAGTTATTATCTCTTAAGAACACGCTATTTATTTTGACGACGAGAATTAATTTTTAAATTAATTAATGCAACTGATATGTTTTTAATTTGATAAAATAGACATCATTTTTGAATTCATAATATAAAATATATCTTAGATCTAATTTTTGGAATTTTTCTGGAAACATTCATTTTTTGATGAATAGTGAAACCACTAAGTGGTAGTTAAAAAAACTGAATTTTTCATAAAACTTAATTTTACCACTTCTGTGAGTGGAATTTCGAAAATCTGAGATACACAGTTAATATCAAGGACTAAAATGTGGTTCAATGAGATGAAAATAATTTTTGGTGAATTGTAACTTTTTACTTTTTTTACCACGGTTAAAAGTAAATAGGGTAATTAAGGGTAAAAATGATATTATTATTACCCTAACACATGTCCTAATTCTATTGGATATGTTTAATTCGACCAAAACAACCTTAGGAATAAAATATGACCATTTAGGCCCACTTGGATTAGATTAGGACATTTATTATTAATTTATTTAAAGAAGGGTTAAAATAGTTAAAATCAAAGTAAATAATTTTTAATATAGGGTTATACATAAGATAAATTTGACTATAAATATTCATTATAAAGATAATAATATTTCCTACATAATTATATTTTATTTTTAATTTTTATTCATTAATAAATTTAATTTATTTATGACACAACGATGATGCAGTAATTATCTTATTAATGAAATATTGACATAAATGATGTTATAAATACCAAAATAAATGTAATTTGAGACTTTTTATGAATTACACTAATTTTCTAGCTTAATATGACATGTTAGTATTGATGTTATTTACTTTTTTCGAAATAATCATTCTGTTATGATTTTTACAAAAATTAATTACCAAATAGTGTCAAAATTGACATAAAATAGTTTTTAAAACAATTTTATATTATTAATTTTTATTATATTCCTAAAAATCTAAGGTTCATCCAAATTACTTAGATAATGTTATATATATTAATAATAAACATTTTGGGGTTCGTTTGGCTTGATATAGTAAGTTTATTAACCTTATAGTATAAGAAAACAAGAAGACACGGTAAAAGTTAAATTATCTAAATTAAAGTTAAATCTAAATGGTAAGGTTAAAATTGATACCTAGACTTGTATAAATTCTATTTTATGAGAGGATTTCAACTCCTCCCCACCTTATATTCGAAATATATCAATTTAGAGCTATTTAAAACCGAACTTTACTTTATAATAAAATAATATTTTTAGTTTTCCCAAAGGTGCCCCTCTCCTCCATTATAAAAGGGCACCTCCTCCCTCTCCTCCTCACACCCATTTGAGCATTCAAGCTCGGCCAACCCCTGCCAAAATCTCTTCTCCACTTCCCTAGTATCATCCTAGAGGTCCTGGGTTTCTTCAAAGACCATCCTTAGTTCTTTATGTGGAGGTTAAGAAAAGGCTCGTCAAAAAGAGGTAATATCCATTACCGATATTTTTCAATTTCATTCTTCTTCAACTTATTCTTCTTTAGTTGTTTCATGATAAAGTAATAACATAAGTATTTATTATATACTGATATTTTATAAAAAATATGAGACAACTCTAATTAACCTTTTATCCATCATACGGAAAAAGGAAATCACCGCGCGTGCGTACGTACGGAATACCGTCTCCATGCCGTGGTGTAATCTATTTTCCGCCACCACCTTAATTGGATGGGTATAATGGTGTAATTAGTAACTATATATGATTATTATAATGTGATATTGATACTGAAATAATATACATACACTTCAACACAAGTTCACGATCATGAGAATGATATCATCGCCCGTGCGTACGTACGGACTACCGTCTCCACGACGCGATGAGATTCATTATCCATGTTAACCATTCCATAATGATTATAAAGTATATATAATGAATAATAATGAAATATATGACATGGTAAATCTACTGGATTTATGTATATATATATGTCATCTACTTACTTCCATTCAAGACAATAAGGAAAGGAAAACAACGTTCATGCGTACGTACGGACTACAGTCTCCATGAACGGTGTGTTTCATTTCATTTATCTGTCTATTATATATATATATACTGAATATATATGATATATAAATAATATTATATATTTTTTAAGTAAGTAAATCATGATACAAGTAATAATAATGTCATGAACAACAAGTCCAAACACCTACGATAAATGAAACGATTTTACCCAAAACGCTTGTTTAACATGGAATTTACAAAAGAACGGGTAATATAAAGTCCTAAGTGAACCATATATGATATCATAACAATTAATATGATTCTGTAATAAGTTAATGACATTATTTAAATCATTATACAGTAGGTTCGGACACTTATGAAGTAAATCAGACTTAAGGTAAGGGAAATATCACAATCTCATTTTTATCCGAGATTGTTTATACGTTGGTATTTACTGGGGTGTATTTTATCATCCAAATCTATGTTTCCTAAATATGTAATGTTATTTCCATCCAACTAAAATTGTTTAAATCTAGTTTTACCCTTTGGTGATTTTTTAGTAAAAGATATGAAAGGAATCTTTTGTCGTTTTTCGTACGAGGTACTTTTTGACTTTTTCGACAAAAGTACGAAGAATGTTTTTTTAACTTATACGACACGAATGTATTTTTATGGTTTTATAAAGCCTTATTTTCATGAATCTTCCTCCAAAAGATTTCATGAATATTTTCAATAAAATCTCTTTCTTTTAAAATTGCATGACGTTTTGTGAAAAGAAATTGATTTTGAAGAAGAAAGGATATTTTCCTCAAGAATTCATTTCAAGTGTTTTATCAAAATTATTTTCCATCTAAGATAACATAGGGTTCTGTTTCTATCCCTATTATTACATTGATTTGGTTATGTTGTGATGGAATTATTTTTATGAATTCCTTTATCTTATATGATTTGTTTTATGATGTCACGATGTTTACGAATCCCATTTTTACTACATGGGTTATGCAATGATGTATGATTTATGATTTTGTGGCACACATAAGAATGGTATAATTATGAGATGGGTGGGACCTATATCTCCCTCCAATGCATTGGGTAAAGATTTTATATCTCATGAGATAGACATGGATGGAACGGTAGGTTATACCGGTTCAGTGAAACATGACTGAAACGAGGGTGACTCGGTTCAGAAATGGACTTTGTCCACTAAGATAGTCTTGGGAATGAGTCTTGACTAATAAGATATGATTCTCTATGATTATGTGTGTATGCCACAAAGCTTCATGTTTTAAGTTATGATTATTGGGATTACATTTCACTACTATGATTTATCCCATGTTATGAAATTATGAGCTCTTTTGCAGGTTAAGATTTCCAAAAGATATGTTCTTATGAATATGACATGATTGATATTTCTTTTGTTTACCCTTAATGAGCATTTTAGCTCACCCTTTTATGTTTTCTTTTCCCCAGGACATAATGAAAGGATATAGGTTTAGAAAAAAAAGAAGATCTTTATGGGAGATGTTGAAGATCTTTCACCACGATTAGAAGATTATATTCCGAGTTTCCAAAGACACTAAACTATTACGGTCCTTGTGTGTGTGTTTTTGTTATGTAATAAGTATTCCGCAAAAGTAATGTAATGTCCATGTACGTCAGGCTTCGGGTCTCTACACCAAATATCCTAGATCATAGAATTCCAAATTGGTTAATTGACTAGGGAAGTTGAACTTTACGAAAGGAAGAGTTGATAGTAACCTCTATATCAAAAAAAAGTATGAGGTTTCTATCATTATGGTTATTTATATTAATGATATTATGTTTTTTGAAATGATGAAGATAGTTGAGAAATGTTTGTTAAGGAAATGAAAAATATTTTTGATATTTCCTTGTTTGGATAAATGAAATATTTTATTAACATTAAAATCTCAAAAAATAAAAAATATATTTTCCTATATCAAGAGAAGTATACTAAATAAATTATAATGAAGTTTGGCACGAATGATTTAAAACTGGTTTTCACACAAATTTTATTGGGAAAAAGGTTTTGAAATTATAGTGGAGTAAATGAAATTGATCCTTAAGATTTTAGAAATCTAGTTAGAAGTTTATAAAATATGAAAACCTCAAGTCCATATATATAGTACACATTTACAATTTTTTCTAGATACTAAAGTGAACCCAAATAATATAATCTCAAGTATAGAAATTGAATTCTTAGATATATCAAAGGCACAATTGATTTTTATATAAATATGATAGCTTAGGAAATATTTATTTGTTTGGTTATACAGATGCATATTTTAAAGGATATGTTGATGATATAAGCTCCACATATGTTGGGTTTTTTCTTTATGGGGGAAAGCTGGTTCATTTGTAATATAATTAAAAAAATTATGCTACTATTAATACAACTGAAGTATTGTTCGTGGATGTCACACAAGATGAAACACAAATTATATAGATGAAAACTATGTTGGATGATTTGTTAGTATAAGTGAATTTTTATCTTTTATTAGGTTGTGATTATCAAAGGGATATAAATATCACTAATTATCCATTATAAAATTCTCATTCAA
Organism: Viscum album; assembly: GCA_963277665.1. NCBI lineage: Eukaryota > Viridiplantae > Streptophyta > Magnoliopsida > Santalales > Viscaceae > Viscum > Viscum album. The sequence continues at coordinate 698,372,721 of OY728132.1, forward strand.
AACACATTGATATAAAATATCACTTTATCAAAGATAATGTAGAGAATAATGAAATGATGTTGGAATATATTCTTAAAATGGAACAAGTTTCTAATATATTTAATAAAAATTACTAGAGGAAAAATTTTATAATATGAGGTTGAACATAGGTGTAAAACCACCCTATCTTCAAGGATAAGGTAAGTCATTTCCATCCCCTCTCTATGTGGACATTGGATATTGTTATCAAGAGAGAAAAAAATGTTTGTAAAATAAATCTATCCATTGGTATGCACATAAATTTTTAAGGAAATATTGTATATATGGGGTGTTTATAAAAGTGGTAGGCTATGATTTTAGCATGTGTGAACTATTTTAATTGTTTATTGAAGTGGATGTATAAATAACCTTTAATGTAAAATGGTGAATATTCAAAGGTTTAATGATGTTTTTTCTAATTCACTACTTCTGGATAACATGATATTATTATTCACTGAATCTTTTTTCCTACACTAAGTTCACTTAAGTTGGCATATAATTTTTTTATATATAGTCTATTTCATGAGTTACAATGGTTCAGTTATTTGTAATTCTTTGTTGAAAAAAAATGGTTAGATTGTTAAGATCAAGTTTCTTGAAACAGTTTATGGGTTTACCTAATGATGTTATAAATATGTTTGGTTTGGATGTTTTTGAAAATAAAGGTTTGTTTGAAATAGTTTTCTTTTTTTTTATCTCAACAAAAATCACATCTCTTTGAAAGGTTTTCTAACAATGGAAATCAAATGGATGCGATCAGATAAAAGTCTCTTAACCTATGTCAATTCGAAATTTTTTTGTGACTAAGAAGATTAGATGATGTTTTTTTTCTAAATGACTATCTTATAGAGTTTCCAATGTTCCATCAAGCACAATTTTCAATAAAAAATTATAAGGATAATTTTTTATTCCAAAAGTTCACAACACCATGAGTTATCAAATATCTTAGGATCCAAGTGCTTAATAGAAAGTGTTGGAAATTTATTCAAATGTATATGGATTTATTCAAATAAATTCTTTGAATTTAATGGGATAGAGAAAATGTGAAAAAATTTTTGCTGCAGAATTTTTGTAATTATTTAATGATAAAGAGGATTGGGTGTTTTGAAATGGTTTATATGAATTATACATGCAATTAAATTTTATGATGTAATTTTTGTTATTGAATGATAAATAATTTTTGATGTTTTAGAAATATGATGTTTTTATGGAGGAACTATTTGTGAAGCTTAATAAAAAGAAAAAATTTTTTGAAGATGAATGGGAATATGCTGAGAAATAAAAGTGTATAGAGTTCAAACTGATCGAGTAAAAATGGAGAAAGAATAATACAATGAAGTTACCTGATGGAAAATATTTAAATGAAAAAAGAAGAAGAAATAACGAAGATAATATATAGAACATTCATGGAAAGAAATCATTAGAAAAAAGATAATAAGAATAATGTTTTGTAATAGGTTCAATGGACATAGGATGATATATATAATTCATTGGGAAGGGTTTTCTAATAAACTTACTCGGATGGAGAAAGTGGTTGAGAATTTCATTTGATTAGTTCCTATGAATTTTGTACAAGAACTATCAGATGGAGTTTCAACATATTTTTTTGTTCCAATTGATTCATTATGGACATAATTACATAATTTTATCATTATTTCTAGTTAAAATATATTTGTAATGTTTTCATAAAGAAAAAAAGTGATGATTCTGGGATGGTATTTCAATGTTCCAAATATCATAAAGGAAAATCATGATGCTCACTAAGGTTTATGGAATGTTGAATAAGGGTAAAGTGACTAATGTTTCACATATACAATCAATAATATTCAATTTTTTTTATAAGAATCCAGTTATTTGTTTGAGTGACAGATTTAAATTGTGAGTTATTCTAGATCAGGTAACAAAAATATAATTCTAACATATTCTCTATAAATTTTTTCTATAAATATAATGCAAGAAAAAAGTATGATAGGTGTACTGTTCATGTGTATAGAAAGATGAAGCACTATAGAATTGGTTTAGAGAGAGAAAACATGTGAAATTTGGTAATCTAATGTTTGAGGATGATGTTTCTAACAGAGGAATATTTTGGTTGATGAATAAGAAGAAGAATAAGTGGAAACATATTGATTTATATTTACCAGATAATTTAGATAATGATTCATTGTAAATCTTTTATAACTGTTGGAATTGAACTGATAGACAATAAGGATGCTGGATCCAATTATCTAAAGAAACCAGACTATCTTTCTAGACAAACCTTTCAGTTGGATAAATTGGATGAAGAAATCCAAAAAATGTATCATAAATATAGTCAATGGATAGAGTTTTACATTGAAGTCCAAAAATATAATTTCTTATTATATTATGGGTGAGAAAGTGACGTAGAATTATTTTTGAAAGAAGAGAAAAAATAAATATGTTTAAGTAGAATAATGAAAACATACAGAACTTATTGGTGAAGGTTTCTAATGTTTTTATGAAATAGATTTTACTTTATATATTTGTTTATATCCAACACTTTTTTATTGATCACAGTGTACTTAAATTGTAAGGATACTCCCTACATACAATAAACACATAAAACAGATTATTTCCTAATGGATGGTGTGGTAATGGATTATTTCTAAATCGAAAAACTTACTAGGAACTCTTACTTAGTATTTGAACTTTGTAAATTATTGTGTTCTTGTGGGATGTGCTTTTGTTTTTTAGAATAGTTTTAACTCTTTAATAGTAGGAAAAGGATGTTTCATAAGAAATACATTTTAAAGAGATGATATCACTAATTTACCCCTTACCCCTCTCAATTATCACACCAATCTTGTTGGGAAATATTACATAAAAGTATACTAAATTCTTCCTCCTAGAACCCTATCCTAAGATAAAAATATTCTGGTCACTATTAGTTAACATAAGACCTTCATGACCTTGGATATTTCCAAGGGAAATTCTAGTTTGTAATGTGAGTATTATCAACTAATTATCAATTATTTTTAATTATCTTCATTCAAATTTATTCATTACATACTAGTATAAGGATTTTAGTGTAATTTACATACTTTAATTTTAATATATTAATTGTATTATCATTTTATATTAATATATCCCGTCCACAAAGAAAAAAATTTCTATCCATGTATACTCATAGACTACCACCACCAGAGCATTGAAATTAATTTTTCACCACCACACATAATTTATCATTATTAAATGATTTAATGAGGAAATATGATTTTTATGAATTATTTAAGGTTATAATATTACAAATTGGATAAACTATTAATGATATGATCAATAAAAAAGTATCCTCAATTTAATCATTTTAGACGAGTGACCTAAGTTAAAAATGGTCTATTTTTTCTATGTAATTCCGGTATATTAATTATATCCCCTTTATAATTATTTCCAATTTGGATATATTATACTAAAAAGAACTAAATTGGATCATTTTTTTGTAATGATACTATAACTAAACCATCCCATAATCATCCATTAATCATGGTAGTTTAATGTTCTCATTGATTTAACCACATAATTGAATAAAAATATAAATTTATGGAATATATTACTATGAAAACATATTTAATAGTAATGTTAAATCATTATTAAAGTTATTAATTAATAAAATGCCTTTATTTCATTAAGAATCACTAAATTATTGTCATCACTGATTTATTATTCGTGTTTCATAATTAAAACTGACATGAAATGAAATTATAGATTTATAAACTATATTTATACATCTATTCTAGTAATTATATGATATATTAGTGATATAATTTATAAAAATAATAGATACCCGCATGAATTTCATGAATATAGTTCAAAGATATAAAGACTACATACAATTGACGTTGAAAATAAGTAAAAGCTATCAAATATTTATTATATATATAATGAATATAAATGAAGTATATAAATGGTTATATTTATGAATATGGTTATTAGGCATGTATTTAATCAGATTATTTTAATTATTCAAGACATTTTTTACTCGTGTAGAATGAATTAGGATTAAAGAAAGGGTTTTATCCCAAATTCCTCTCTTTAAGACATGTCTGTACAACTAATTTCATTTATGTTGTTTATATATTTTCTATTTGAGATATCATATCAAGAACTATCATTTAATTATGGGAATTTAAGTTAAAATACCAACCCTATATTTTATAAGTTTTTGATTTAAATATTTTCATATATTTATGGGTTTTCCTGGTCTCAATTATCATTTTAAAGACATAATATTTTTTGTGCACCATGTTTTCTTTGATTAGTGTATTTAATTCCCATTGATATTTTTTTGTCATATTCTTTTTGTTTCATTAGATTTAATTTATAAATAATTTTCCCTTATTCAAGTGGCTATTGATTCAGTTGTTTCCCTAGTAGTAAATATTTTTGGTAATTAAATATCATTAATAGAGTTATGATCATTCTCTTGAACTTGTATTATATATTTTGGATATATTAATCACATTTATTATATTAAGTGGTATTATATTATTGTTTACATTTTTACCACATAAATCTAATTTGACAAAATTTCATACTTAATAGATTATGTTTCCCATAAGGGATATTGTTAAATGAAATCCCCTTTACATGAGTTATAATGTTTCATCTTAATATTTTATTGTCATTTCTTGGGTTCTACCTCTAAACTATTTAATTGAATTTTGATTTCTATAACCCTATAAGGAAAAATTTATTTGACCTAAATTTATGTTTTTTACTCATTTTAGAAAATGAGTTTTGAACAAAGGTATTTTCAAAATAATAATGAATTGTTTTTTTCTTTTTTACTTTTATATGTTTTGTATTTGTCATCAAATTTCTACATGATAAAATTTATTTATTTTCAAGGATCCATCATTATAGATTATTTTTAAAATAAAAATATTTTTACAATCTTTAAATGAACCATTTGAAACTCTACCTTTGAAAATGACATGTAAATTTGTATTCTAAATCAACATTAAAAATGTATTCTAAAATATATTTTTTGTTTTTCACTTACATATAACATCTAATTTTCCAAAGGATTTACCCTAAAGGGGTATATATTTCATGGTTTATCCTATAATATTATATATGATAACGTTTAGGTTATTCAAAATGTGTTATAAAATAATTATATTCTTGATTCATTATATTGTGATACCATTCAAAGAATTGTTTTTCCAAGTAAGTTTTTCATATATATCAACATCCTTCTATGTTTAATTTTTCACAATAGGGTTAGTTTATTTTAAAATATTGAACTTATTTATCTGGAAAGTAAATGATCATGTAACTCCTTTATTGGAATGGGTAAAAGTATTATCATTTTTATGTATCTATTATAATTAGGATGATTATAGGAAATTTGAATAGGTATTGTTTAAACATCTACATTCTTCCTCGAGATGGGTTATGGCCATGTTATCCATTTTATTTACATGTGGAAAAGTATTAGAATTATTTATGACTATTTAATACTATCATATGTTGATTATGTATTTATATAATGTATTTTTTCTTAAATGGACAACAATGTTTTTATTTAGCCATAGGTTCCTTAAGAATGGTATGAAATGTCTTGTTGACTCTTATGGTTAATCTATTGGAATTAAATAAGTAAAGTATAGGGCCTAGAATTATATAGACATTTTATGCATCAAAAGGTCTTATAAAACAAACATGTTTGTGTATTTGGTGTATTACAAGCCAATTTAGAAAAAATTCTACTTGGTGGGATCGATAAAAAGTAAATGTCTTAGAAAGAGCCCTTAAAAGCATTTTTTTGAATTCTGACATTATGTATTTCATCAGTATGAGATCAATATTTTTGATATACATGTTTTAATTTGTTTTCATGGATATACGATGCTCTCAATCGTCAATGATTTTGGATTCATGTTATTTAATTATTCCGATCATAATATCTACGACATGTTTATGTTATGATTTACTTAGTTCTATTTTTCCCTTACTAAGTGTTTTAGTTCAACACTTATTAGGTTTCCATTTACCCATATTATGAATAAAATTAGTATATGTGAAATTTATAGATGGATAAATTTTTTGAAAATTTTTATTGATGATTTTGAAGTTATATTTGGAATTAATAAATATCATACATAACGGAAAAAATTTCTATTTGATACGGGGAACATGAGATTAGCTAGTAATTATTTTTTACTAATTATCTAGATCTATACAATTGAAAATATTCTCATGATATAATATATACAATAATTATTTTATTTTATAAATAAGGATGGTTATATCTAGAAATTTATATCTAATATCAAAGTGAGTATGTAAGGATTTTTTTTATAACACTATATCCAGGAGTGTGGGTCTTGGAAATCAAAACAAAAATTTTACTATTGGAAAATTATAGGTAGTATATGAGTGATCCTTAACTATTTTGTATAGAAGATTGTATTAAGTGAATTATTGGAAATTGTTTCTTATTTATACCATGTCTTTGAGGTTTGATATAAAAATTTAGGAAATGGTTTCCCTGATAGGGATCAAAACACTTTATTATCATTAAGGTTTGATTCTTATTGAGATTAGACAATTTAATCATTTTATTATTTTTGAAATTTATTATCGATACTTATAATTGTATCTTAAATTTATTGATTCGTAAATTTTATTGATCCATACAATATTTTTCAAAAACATTATGGTTAAAAATTAATTGTTTATTTATTTGATGAGAAATATTACAGATCCTTGGTTGGTTCCCCCAACATGCATGCATACATACATACATACATACATACATACATACATACATACATACATACATACATACATACATACATACATACATACATACATACATACATACATGCATGCATACATACATACATACATACATACATACATACATACATACATACATACATACATACATACATACATACATACATACATACATACATACATACATACATACATACATACATACATACATACATACATTCATACATACATACATACATACATCCATACATGCATACATGCATGCATCCATACATACATACATACATACATACATACATACATGCATCCATACATACATACATACATACATACATACATACATACATACATACATACATACATACATACATACATACATACATACATACATACATACATACATACATACATATACACATACATAAGAAATAGTTCATCGTGAAACATAGAGTTCCAATGATTGGGATTTGGGGAGTTAGGTATGATTTAGGCTATTTTGAGCTTTTGAAGTGCTCTATGATTGGGATTTGGTAAGTTAGGTATGATTTAGGGATTAATGTTTTGTAATAGAAAATAGTTCATCATGAAACACAGTGCACCAATGTGTAATGGTTTGGAGTTTGGAAGCCTCACAATGAAACTGTGGGGTTTTCACCATGAGGCATTTTTCGGGTAGACCATTAATAGTTGATATTTACGTTCATACAAGAATGATGAGTAGCTAGGTGTTGGTACCTATAAGTGAGGGTTATTTCACCACAATCTACTAGGATATTTCATAATGTGGCTCTATTAGGGATGTGTCACATTGTGACCTTGATGGCCAGACTGAGACCTAACATTTAAGAATTTTTTTTCGGGCGAGTACTAGAATGTCCTACTAGAACCACCCTTTCCCTCTTCTAATGTTTCTTTGATCCCCATTTATCAAACCATGATTTTTGGATCCTCTCATGGATACCTAATTTCCTACTTCCTCTAATCATTCCTAGTTGAAGTTCTATTAGTCTTAGTGGTCTTCTATTGGTAAACCTAATGCCATCCATTCCCTAGACTCCCCTTTTATCAATTATTTCTTAGCTTCCATGATTAAATCCAAAATTTTAGGGGTTTTAATTTTATTTTATGGATTTAGAGGATTGGCCTTGAATTGGTGGGAATGTATTGGTGAGTTTTCTTCATTACCCTTGAGGTAGGAAGTACTTACTATATTCTGGGGCTTATATGTGGTTATATAGATTGTCTTGCATACTAGTGCATTTTTTGGATAAGACATGTTCTTATTTTGGTATCAAAGTGATAGGGTGGATCCAAATTTATGTAATTGATCCCATATAGGGTAGATATGGGTTAAATGAATTGGGTATGGTAAATACAATCCTTGTTCCATGGTCTTAGGTAGATTTATCCACTTTGAGAAATTAAGTTTAATGTGAGTTTTCTAAGCTTGGTTAAGGCCTGGGTGACATTGGGACTTGGAATAAGCAATTGGGTGATAGAATACATTAGTTATTAATGTGATTGGTAGTAAATGTGGTCTGTGGGATTCAACATTAGTGGTTGTTTTTGGAGTTTCCTATGGGTTACCCATATGGTTTCCTAGAGTTGGTATGTTTCATTGGGCTAGTAGTTGACCATTTTCCATTAATTTTTTATTTGGTGATAATACTACATGTTACATCATGTGATGAGATTTATGATTATTTCACCACATATTGAGTTATATTATACTGAATTTTGTATCATTTGTGTGGTATTATGGGTATTAAATACACCATGACTAAGAGTGTTGGGCCCCAAAATGATGATCTGTGACCTACCCCCAATGATAGGTTCTGTTTTAGGATTTGATGTGTAGATTTATATATGACTTACAAAAAGTGGGTGGGTGTAAGATGTGACTTTTTCTTGAATCAATGTGTGACCTCCCCTCCATGAAAGTGTGTGGATAGGTACTTTATGTTAAAGGAAATATGGGATTTTATGTGGGACCATTATTTAACTAAGAGGTTACCAGTCATGTTCTTAGTATGCATTGGATTAGGATGAATCTTCCTCAAAAGTGGATATGAAGCTTGTGATATTAGGGTTTTTGGTGTCATGGTATTTATATGATGAGATTAAAATGATGTATTATTCCTTGTTATTTATTATATCTATGTATACACTCTCAAAAATATGATTCATTTTTATAAGAATTCATTAGTGGTGTTCTAATAGGTTTTTTACTCGCACCTTAAACAGTCAACTCAATGCACTGGTAGACATTATTATTACATATCTAGTAAAGAGAAGGGGCTCTATGATGAGATATTTATTTGGAATAATTGGTCAAGGATAGAGGAAATTTTTTTTATTAATCTAAAAAAATTTATATTGTGTATTTGATATTTATTTATTATTTTTTCTACTTCATGTATTGATCCACTACATGTGGGGATTTTTTTACTTATATGTATGACTTGTTATGCCTCATTTTTATAATGTATGTGATCATATTTATCTATTGTATTACCATTTTTACTCTTACCATTGTTTTTCTATTATTAAAACTTATATTATTTTTATGGTTGAAGGTTACTTGATATCATTGGTATAATCTCCCCACTGTATGACTTTGGCCCTCACAGCTGGTTGATATCATTTTTTGTATGGATTGGGCCACATGTGGTTATGTGTCTCTCTAGATTAGAACCAATTATTTAGAATAGTGCATTATAAAATTTCATTAATGCCCCAATTTTTTTACTTACTATTTGGGGCTTTTTAGAATTGATATATTAGTTGGGACCTAGAAGGGAAGATATGCTTATGTTTGGAAAATGACTTTATAGTAGACGTTTGATTTTTTAGTGCCAAGGGATTACTTTTATTGGTTTTATATTATGGTTTCATGTTTATTTTGAAGTGTTATTATGTAATTATGATATATTATAGCGTTTATCTCTTAGTTGGGGTGGAGGGAGTGCGTGAGTTCATGCGTCATGATTTGGAACATAAGTTCAAATTTCATGCACATACTTGTATGTGATTGATGCAGGTGAAATTAATTAAATATTGATAATAATATATACAAAGCTTTTCAAAATACACTATTGATGAAATATATGTAATATGACCTGATAATTATTACAATTATACTATATTATATTATGAATAACATATTGGTAAAAGTGGTGTGGTCCTGGGATATAGGTGAGTTTTGGTTTGTATTGTTTGGTGTTTTATTAGAAAACACTTAGGGAATGTCACATAGGGTTTCTATATCAATATATTCCTATTAAATTATTAAAATTTGGTGATATTTTAATTATTTAAATGTATTTATGTGTTTTTTTGGAATTTTAGAAAATATGGCCTCGATGATGTCCTATTGTATCACCCTGGGATTAGATTTAAAATGATTCAAATAATGGTAATGATATCATTATTCTATTATATATTTTGGAATGTGGATCTATGAATTATGCTGAGGCCATTCTAGAAATTAATAATACAAAGTCGATTCTACCCTGGTTTTTGGTATAATACAGGTGGGAGGTGGGGGGTCCCATCAAGTTGGACCTACTATGGTGGATTTTTCTCAGGATATATATACAGATATATGTAGATATACATTTTTATCGGTTTATATGGCATAATAGTTTATTAGGACTCCAAGGACTAGATCGAGGGTTTCAAGGGTATCTTTGATATTATAGAGCCACTTGATGATTGGTGGGTGAATCTGACAGCCTATATACTTTATTGACTTGACAAGAGATGGTGGGGGTGATAAAGTATTGGCTAGGAGACATGATGTAAATTTTTTTGGAGAAAATCAAGCACCCATTATTCAAGGATCCCACCCAAGTTATAGAATCTTAAATGGGTTAAATATTTTATGTGGTTGCATCCGAGGATGATATTTTTGGTGGACTATGCTACCTGGTTTTTTGAGATATTTTTATTTCCACCCTTCTTGGTGGGTAATAATGCTCCAAAAAATTGTGTTTTTAATATAGGATTTATTCTAGATGTGATGTACCAAGTTTGGATTGTCAACATGATGTCTTACTTAGATCTCTTCTATAATAGTCTTACAACTTAGAAGGTCTTGGTGGAGGATTGTGTAGCAGGATATCTTCTTGTCTTAAGTGGGCCAGGTGGTTTCCTTTCTAGTGGAGATTGTGGTGACTATAATTATGTTCAAAAGGAGAGGTATCATGATATGTTCTAGCACAGTTAGAGAAAACTTGGGTTGGGTGGGGGTTTGTATATCCTAATAATATTTGTAGTTCCCCTTATATGATATTAGTACGAGAAGAAAATTCATTTATAATGTTAATATACTGGTTTGTTGAATGAGTTCTATTTAGGTGGATGGATACACTTCCTATAGTACCCATATTTAGGTATATCTTAGTTGGGTTTAAGTAGAGGAACATGGAAGACACAAAATTTGAGAACATGGTTACAGAAACTCATATAGATATTAAGGGATAACCAAGGAGTTTGAGTTGTGGAGTTAGTCAAGGATATCATGGGGAGCCATAGTTATTAAAAACCTTGAGGTTAGTTCTTTAGGAGAGTCCAAGATCATGCAGTTAGTGATTTGAATATGAGATACAAAGGGTTCATATCTTATACCAAGATCTAGATGATAATGCATAAGGTCCTTATACCAAGATATTTATAGTCTTTATTTCATCAGTATTTTCTATTTCTTGGTTCGATGGAATGGAATATAATTATTTTATCTTTTCTAATGATATTTCTATATTAGTGTTAGATATTGTGTACTACCCTAAGTTGTTGTATTTTGATTTAATTCTTGAGAAACTCATATATCATATTCATAGGTTCTCAATGTGTGTCATGGTATTTGGGATTTGTTGATACTTGTGTAATTTCATCATACTAGATATTGTGATATTTTATGTCATCATTGAGATTGATTAGATAAAACACTTATAGTTTATAATTGACTATGATAAGAAGAAGGTGTATTTTTATCCACCTTATGGGAGATGAGTAGATTCTCTTATGAAAATTTGATGTGGAGTTTGTTATAGTCGGACCTTATCTTAGTCAAGTATGGTATATTAAAATGTAGGGTTCCGTAATGGTTCTCATAGTAGTTTATGTGATGGTTCCAAATACATTTCAACTGGTTGTAGAATATTTCTATGATTTTTTCCTTAATGGATTCTTAAGGACACTTCCTAGTTGGGAGATCAAGTTCAGGATAGATCTTATGTCAAATACTGAGACAATATTTATACTTTATTATCATCTGACACCAGTCAATATTTTAGAAATAAAGTTATTGGTTAAGGACCTGAAGATAAATGGATTTTTTTCATTTTATTACCCAATATTGCAGTGTTCCTATATCCTTCACCAAGAAGGAATATTATATCCTTAATTTGTGAATATATTACTAGATTTTGAATTAATTTACGGTGAATAAAAATTATTCAATTCAATGGATATGTGATATTATTGATTAATTTAGGGGTGATTCATGGTTCTTTATGGTTGACTTGCTATCAAGATAACATCGGCTGGTAGTAAGGGAAGGGGATATACCTAAGAAGAAGTTAAAAGAAAAGTATGGTTTATATGAGTACCTTGTTATTACATTTGATTTTATGAATGTTATAGTAGTGTTCATGGTTCCCATGAATTGAATTTTCCATCCCTACCTAGACCCCTTTATCCCGGCGTTCATTGATTGTTTTTGGTAAACTCGTGAATACACAGTTACATGTCCTGAAACTAGAGATTATATTGAGTATGATTCAAGAATATTGGATTTACTAAAAGTTATTTAAGTGTAAATTTTAGATTTAGGAGATTGGATTCCTTAATCATGTGATATTTTATTACGAGATATTTGTTGATCCAGAGAATGTATAGGTAATGATGTATTGATAAAAACATAGGAATGTGTTCAAGATGATGTATTTTTTTTTATCTTGGGTAGGTATTATAGGTGGTTCAATAATTATTTGTATTTATTTTCATTTTAAATTACATTTTTAAACATGAATGGGGGTAATTTGAGTGTTTAAATTAGTATAAGGTTACCTTTAAGAAGTTAAAAGCGAGGTTGGAATTTTATTCACTTATGATTATACTAGGACAAGGGAACCATTATACTATATATATAAATTATCCTATGGTTAGTATTTGATTTTTTGTATATAGAGGTATAGTTAGCCTTTATGGGTCTAATCATCTATGATCCCTTGAGTGGATCGACACTATCCATGATTTGGAGTTAACTACTATGCTTTACTTCTTAATTTTTTTGTTTCATTGCCTATTTGGTTATATATTTTTAATTTCTGCATAATAAAACATATTTCAATTAATATATTCAAGTGGTACTTGTAATTTTGGTTTAGTAATCTATTTTATTATCTATAGAACTTTGACATTGAGATAACATATTATCTAGGGAATGTGAATGTCATGGAAGATGCTCTTAGTAGAAAGGCACATACATCGGGACATGTAACATATGATATGGAATGGAAATCAATATGATTAATTACTGGTTTTCATATAAATGTTTCATAGGGTTTACATGGAGAGAACGTTCCCCCTTTTTAAATTACCACCTCTAGGGTGAAATTGGCAAAGGCCTCATAGGATTTAGATTCATATTATATTGTGACATAATAATGATGCATGGGTGATGACCTGACCCTGAGATAGTCTAATGATAAGGAAAAGATTATTTACATATATGGAAGGGTTCTAGTTACTAATTCCATGACTGTATGCTTTCAAAATACATTTGACATGTATTAAAGAGGTTATCTAAAGTAGTTAGTTTTTAAGGAGTCTCCTATTCCCTAGATCATCTAATCTTTTCTTCATCGATGGTTTATGAAACACTCTAACATTTTGGTATTTTTTCCATAAATTATATTCATTATTTTTTATATTTTTTGTTACATAAAATAATGAGTTTATATTTCCTTACATGAAATACTCTGTTTGGTTTTTGTACACACAATTTCGATTTTAGCTTCGAATACAAACAACACTGAGTTTAAACCAATAATAAAATACTATTTCAATATTATTATTTTATAGTTATCAACTAGAAATTAAAATGGAAGGTATTAATAGTTTTAAATAAATTAATAAAATATGGTTTAAAAATAATTATATAATAAATTTTTTGGTGACTAATTAAATATTAATGATAATAAATCCCTTTTGAAAATAATAGGAAATCTATTTTTCCAAAAAACTATGTTTATACAAAAAAGTGTGTTTTATATCAAAAAATTAACCAAATAAAATTCTATTATTTTTTAATGAAATATATATATTCAATAAAAGTTTTAACATTCATATGATATGTTTTCTAGACCTAAGATAAGAATGAATCCAATTTTATACTAAACAATTTAATTTATCTAAAAAATAGTTTTGCACCTTTTTATCATGCACTTATTTGAAAATTAATTATTGATATTATTTTAAAATTTAATTTAAAAAACATTATTTTGAAATATCAAAATTAACTCGGGGTAAAATTTTGAATCTTTTCTGCAAAGTCCCATTTTTTATGAATAGTGGAAAATACTGAATTTTAAATGAAATTTTTTTTAATCTATTTATAATGTTAAATTATATTTTAAATTGTTTTTGAATTATAGTAAGTTCAATTTTAGATATATAATTACCATTTTGTCAATGAAATAATTGTCATATTTAATTTATATATAAAACCTATGTAAATTTTTGAACATTTTCACTATTAAACTAGCTTTCTCGTCATGTCTCCATTAGTAATTTTGAATTTTTTTTCCTACTTATGTAAATTTAACTTTGAAATATAGAATATATATTAGTAATCCGAATAATTTATAATTTTTAATAAGGTAAAATTAATTTACTTTCAAAATAAATATTGAATGCTATAAAAATTAATTATCACGGTAAAGGTAAAAATGGAGTTATCTGTGGGGTAAACTGGAATGATAAGAGTGATAATGACCTAAAATTTTATTAAAATTTTATTAAATGTGTTTATTTAGACATTGGACATAAAATTATCTGAAATTAGAAAATTCTATGATAATTTCCTTTGAATATTACCCATATAATAACTTAAGTTAAGAAAAAGAAAAAAATGATACTTTTCTATATTTTAATATCTATAATATTTTCGGATAGGGAAAAACAATATATTTAAGGTTATACACATTATTTGGAAATATAAATGAGTTTTTGTTATCATATTGATTTATATCTAATTTTTAGAGATTAAATAGTTTCCTAAAATGCCTAAAAAATAACAACATATTAATTATTTAGATAATAAAATAAATAAAATAATTGATACTAAAAATAATAAAAGTGTAATAAATTGAATGAATTATTATGAAAAACTATTTTTTATATGATTAAAAAATTTTAAAAATGTTTTAACATAATAAATTCAAAATCAATAAGTTTTTTGATATTTTTTTAAGTTCAACTTAAATGAATAATGTCAAAATTTACATTAATGTTATTTTATGATAAATTACATTTTATTAAATGATTTGAAATTAGTAAAAATATTATATTAATTGAAATGATTTTTAAAATTTAATAAATTCCAAATATAGTCCATTAAAATTCCAATTGGCCTTTTATAATGAATATATTGACCCTAAAAAATAAAAAACTTTTTTAGTGTCGTTAAGGTTAAAGTAGTGTTTTTACACGTTAAATGTACTTGTGTTAAAATTAATTTTCAACAGGCATAGTATTTTTATTTGGTAAATTGGAATTAATATTTAGAATATATGGGTACATGTTATATAATAAATCACCAACTAATTTATTCCTAAATGATAAATTACCAAGGTTAGAAATCTTGTCACTGTAATGAAAAACCAAAATTGTAAAAAAATAGAAAACTTATAAGTTAAGGAATGAAAATTTTAAAACATGTTTTTCAATGTTTTTTGGAGGTGTGTATCAAAAATGTAATTGATCAAAAAATTTAATTTTCTATTTTTTGACCACATCATGTAATATTGATATCCAAAATTTGAATACTTTTGACTATTTACAAGAATGACACTCCACCTCAATTTTAAAAGAAAATTTACTCTTCCAACTTCTTCACAGCTATCAATCCATCTAGATCAACTAATATGATCCCAAATAACTTCCAAAATTCTATACCCTCTACTTAGAATCATTATTTTTGATATAAATCCAACCAAGGGAGGATTTTAGTGCATATAAAAGGTGGATACATAATGAAGTGGTAACGTTCATCAACAAACATTATTCTTTTATTTCTTCATGAAAACCATAATAAATTTTGTATATCCTTATTAGAAAACAATATCATTTTATTACATATAATAATATATTTTTATGTAATGTTTACTACCTACAACCACACACAATTCCATCAAATGTGTTATGAAATCATCATTCGTGTGTTGGAAACACTACCACCTCCCAAACTGATATCATTCATTTTCTTGATTACCACCTATTAAAGATGGGAATTTATATTAAAGATGGGTTTAATAAACTCATGTGATATATATGATACATAAATTATTTTGGAATGATAATTTATCATTTAATTTCTTTCTCTCAAAAATACAACAAAATGAAGAAAATAGTATTCATGCATACGTATGACCTACTGTCTCCATGAACGATCACTACTGGGAATCCATGTTTTTCCAACGGTTTAAAACCATTGGAAAAGGCCCTAAAACCGTTGGGAAAACTTATCCCAACGGTTTTAGAAACTGTTGGGCTGTGAGGCGTGGGGAAAGCCTTATACCAACGGTTCACCTTGAACCGTTGGGAAAGGCTATTTAGATTTCTTTTATACCAACAGTTCAGCTGAACCGTTGGAAAAATCAGCGACAGGGGTATGCCAACGGTTTTAAAACTGTTGGCATAGGATATACCCCAACGGTTTTGAACCGTTGGGAAAATCAGCAGGGTTGGGAAAATCAGCAGGGTATACCCCAACGGTTTTGAACCGTTGGGAAAGGTATCAGCAGGGGTATAACCCAATGGTTCAAAACCGTTGGAAAATGCAGCAGGGTATAACCCAACGGTTCAAAACCGTTGGGAAATGTTGCAGCATCACAAAGGTATAACCCAACGGTTTTGAAACCATTGGGTTAGACCCCCCATTAATTTAAGATGAAACAGCCAGCAATACTGCAGGCTGCAATGTAAACTCTGTCAAAAACGTGTCATCTCACAAAAATACACTGCAATCACAAAAAAAACACACCACTGCAACCTACAAACACATAAAACACACCACTGCACACATAAAAAACTCTAAAAACACACCACTGCACAGAAAACGCATAGAAAACACACCACTGCACACATAGAAAACTCACCAAAACACTGCAACCTGCAACCTGCAAACACACCACTGCACACACAGAAAACACAGAAAACACAGCACTACCCACACAGAAAACACACCACTGAACACACAAAAAACACACCACTCTGTCATAGGAACACTGCAACCTGCAAACACAGAAAACACACCACTGAACACATAGAAAACTCACTATAATCACCTGAAACCACACAAAAAAACACACAAAAAACACATAGAAATAATCATCTCATTTTTGAAGGCTTACTCACATCCCTTCCCCTTTTATGGTTCACATATTGATGTGGTAGAGAGACCAAGAACCAACAAAATGTTGTCTTGTTCATCAAATAGGGAGGGGGATATTGGAAATTCAAGTTTATAACTCATATATGAAGAATCCCCTGCCTCAATCCTGATCTATTGAATAAGGGTTATTTGTTTTGATTACTCCAGGATAAATTTGATATTTTTTCAATGAATTTAATCATATTATATAATAACCTAGAAGGATATTTACACTATGACCATTATAACCCTTTTGTTCCTAGAGTATAATGATGGGGGAATCATATACTATGGGGCAATGACTTCTATAATGTCAAGAGATTTAGTTGTATTGTTTCATTTATCAAGGTATTGGATTGTGTTTAAGAGAGGGATATTGTTCAGGCTCTTGTGACACATAGATTCTATGGGGATAGATATTTACTTGATTCATGAGAGATATCACATGCCTAATTTTCAAGGGGATATGCTATGATGACATCCAACATGGTGTTTGTCAGTGGTTATGAATTATTTACATCATCGGTTGGGCTCACTTTGGAAATTTTCTATCATATTCTAAGAGGATAAGATTACAAGGTAATATTCTATCCCCAATCTATAATGAAAACATTCAGATAATCCTCCATGACAATCCAGTAGATTACTACATGAGTTTTAGTATATACCTTCCATAGATGATTTTTTTATCCATTGAAATTTGAATGATGATCCATAGGGAGAATCATAAAAATTAACCATTTATCACATGGGATCATGGTCTTCATGGTGGTACACTAGCTGGTGAGCTATGATATGGACCAAATGTCCTTGTTATTTCATACACATGTTGTGTGACAAATTCTAACAAGTATAGTGAAATATCTTAATGAATGAAAACACCTTGAGTGATTAGGTGTTGGAAGGACCCTTACTTGAGTGATAATGATGCTATCATATTATAAAATGATATCTAACACTAACATGATTGATAAGTTAAGGGGAATAGGTCCCGAGTAACTAGAACCTTGTACCTATCTGGTGAGCTATAATATGGACCAAATGCCCTTGTTGTTATTTCATACACATCTTGGGTGAGAAATTCTAACAAGTATAGTGATATATAATAAGGAATGACAACACCTTGAGTGATAAGGTGCTAGAAGGACCCTTACTTGAGTGATAATGAAGTTATCATATTATAACATGATATATAACCCTACCATGATTGATAAGGTAGTGGTCAATATAATGGCCTCACCTTGAGTGATAAGGTTCTAGATGAACCCAACCATGAGTGATAATGGAGAGTTTTGAATGTGATATTAGACCTACCATGGTTAATATGGTATTATTTCAGAAAATGGATTTACATTGATCATAATGTATTAACATGGATGTTTGTTAAGTGAGAAGGTTGGTATGTGATATATAGTTGTATGAGACACTACATTTAGCAGTATGGAAGATGTTGGGAGTTGAGTGATGAGCTATATTGAGTGAGAAGTATTAGTCTAGGGCTTTGATAAGGGTAAAAGTAGTGGATACATATAAATATGTTGGGCTAGAAAAGACATGTGTGAAGATAATTTACTATTTTGAAAGCGGTAAATTACTACTTGTGTAGAGGTAATAAAGAGGTTATAAAGAGGTACATGAGGGCAAATATTGATCCTTGCCATTTTTTACTTAGCAGTAATGAGACATGTGGAACTTTTTTAAGAACATGAATTGATTAGTTGAATGAATGTATATATATGATTTCGTATTACAAATGGTGTGAAAATTATTAAGGAATCTTCCATACATATCTTTAATTTCCTTTCATGTTTAAAATTAATCCAATGGTGTTCATGGATCTCATGAATGAGATCTTCCATACATATCTCAACTCATTCATTGTGGTTCTTATTGATGATATCCTTATATACTCACCGACCATTGATATACACATTGGACACCTATAGATTTTTTTTGTACACTTTGACCACATTATATGTTTTATAAGATCTCAAAGTGTCACTTATGCTTCCATAAAGTATGTTTTCTTAGGCACGTAATCTATAATGTGGGAGTTTATGTGGACCCAACGAATGTATAGGTAGTGGTTTCATGAGAAGGCATACGAAACATGTTTGAGATTGTGGGTTTCATTTGTTTGTTCGGGTTTTACATGTGGTTCATTTAAAACTTTTCCCCTTTAGAAGTTCCTATGACTAGGATTACTAAGAATGTAGTTATGTTTGAGTGGTCAGAAAAGTTTAAAGAGGCCTTCCTAAAAAGTCAATGATGTTTTGATCCTACTGAATTACTATAAATTATGATTCAGAAATGAGGTCTCCAAATTGATCCCCGAGCATGAATTGGACTTATGGACATTTCTTGCATTGGACACAGAATTGTAGTTTCTATGTGGAAGGTTCTATATTGTCCTCATCATATCACATATGAGAATGTGTCAACATTAGAATGATATTAAATCAAAAATCATAGTCAATGTAATATTTTCAAATATTGCTAACATTTATCATTAAATAAAGGTACAAGGGTCTGATGTTTCTCAACATAATGACGTATTAATCTTGATCTATGGTGGTTGTAGCATTATTACATTCCATAGTAATTGTACCTGGTTGGATTATGCATGGGGATTTTCCTTCTCTTACTAGACTCACTAAATGGCTCTTCCACGGTTTCTACAACATTGATAGTGTAAGTAGGGACATGGCTAGAATTATAGATTCTTCCACGAATGTGCCTTATCCGATATACTCGGGTCCTACGAAATCGTTCTGTAGTTCCCTAATTGGGTTCAGGGAACTCAAGTTCATCTCCATACTCATCCACCTGCCCAACCCCCCCCCCCCCCCCACTACCCCACCTACACATCCCCCCTGCCCAGCCCCCTCCCCCTGCCTAGCCTAACCCCCTGCACATCCCACCCCCTCCCCCACCTGCACAACCACCACCCCGCACCGGCACAACCCCCTTCCCCCCCCCCATCTGCCCAGCCCCCCCACACCTGCACAACCCCCCCACTACCCCACTGGCACAACCCCCCCTGTCCAGCCCCACTCCCCCTGCCTAGCCAAACCCCCTGCACATCCCACCCCCTCCCCCACTTACACAACCACCACCCCACCTGCACAACCCCCCTGCCCAGCCCCCCTCCCCCATCTGCCCAGCACCCCCACCTACACAGCCACCCCCAAACCAGCACAACCCCCCATCCCCCCTGCCCAGCCCACGCCCTCCCCACCAAACCCCCTACACAGCCCCCCTCCTCTCCACCTCACCCTCGCCAAACACCCCTGCCTCCCCCACAAATTCCCATAGGGTAGTTGATTTTAAGTTTTAATCGTATTTTTTGGGTTTTTGGTGACCCATTCAGGATTCAATCAATGGATACTTTGGATAAATTAGGTGTTTTGGGATATTTTTGGGGGGTTTAGTTTGGGATAACTCATGTACATGGTGTAGTTTTGAGAACAGACATCATGTGTTCTTCGTACTTGGGAAATATGGGTTTTGGGAACTAAAAGATTAATACAAGGGGGTGGGTTACATGCCATGTAGTGGTGACTCGGGGTGTGCTAGTGGAAGATGACCATGTAGGGTATAAAGCTATATCTAGTGCGAGGTACATGGATAGACATTGTGCGTGGGTATACCTTGTGTGGGGGGGGATATATGGATAGGTACATACATGGGAACCATATGTGGGGTAAAGATTGTGTATGGGGTGATACATTCCACGTAGTAGGGAATTTTTCATGCTAAGTGGGGCCTTGTATGTGAATGTACCCAGGTGGGGGTAAACATCATATACCGGAACACATGATGTGTACTTTGGAAAAGTACACACTGAGCAGTCTATGTCACATGGAACGAGGGGACATTTTGGGTTACATATCATATACCTAAAGTACAGGTTGGGTACTTTTTTCTCCATGTTGTGTTTACCCTATTTTAACCCTCGAGTCATAATTCGACTTATGAGTATTCAATTTTGATCAGTTTTTCATATAAATTTCCATGATGGAATACTTTCTGTGTTTGAATGTGGTATTTATGGTGTTTTGGAGTAAAACAATTCTTTACCAGGATTTCTTCAAGGATTGGATTCAGAATCCTCCAGCAGGTTGGGTTGTGAGATGAGAATCATGTGTGAGGGTTATTATGAGATCATTAGTTGGAATGGATTGTGAAATCTAAGCTACTTCTGTTCAATGTTCTTTCATATAGATCCTGAAAATTATAATCAAGTAGTATATATGAAGAGATCTTGTTTTATCCTGAAATTTTGGTACCTATTTCTCAAGGTTAGAACAGTTGAGGATTACTGTCTTTTTTTAGGATTGGAACTATTGGAAACATTGGTATGGGATGATGATGTGGGATAGAAGTTATGGTCGGATTTCCTTAAGATATTTATATGCATCAAAGGGACTCTTGAAGATGCCATAATGGGATTGTTACTGATTGAGTGACCAGTGTTTTCTATACCTGTTAATTAATAACGCCCATGTGGAGTGGTCAATCTTGTACTATAGAGCCCTTGTAAGGTAAAACTTTTATGATTGTCATGAGGACCATTGATAATTCATTGGTTATTCAATTATTTTATATACCCCATTGGGTGCGTTGTTGATAGATGATCAGTAGGAGACGTTGTTGATCGATGATCAGGTTTTTCTAGTCGTTAATGTATTGGTGCTGCCATCAACATGGATGTTCTTTCACACCTGTATCTTATCTTTTCTCACCCCCAGCACATCCCCCCCCCTCTTCCCCTCTCCCCCTCTCCCCCACCTACACAGCCACCTCCAACCCCCTGTCCACCCCCCCTCCTCCTCACCTCACCCCTTCCCATCCCCCCCTCCAGCACATCCCCCCCCTCCTCCCCACCTCATTTTGACCTCTTCAATATCAATCAAAATGATTCTATACAGGTAAATTAAAACAAAATTGCAACCTAAAATGATATATTGCTTCTGTTCATAAGGGGATCATAATAGATAGTAGATTGCAGCGAAATGGAACCAAAAAATCAAAAATAAATGAAGGCATACATACTGATATAAAGTGAATGAACAAAAATTACTTGAATCAAAGATATGATGACCAGTTGGAAAGTAGAGTTAGAACCCTCAAGAGTAGGTAGGGAAGCAGGGTTCCAAACACAACCTAAAATCGTAAGTGGATCATAATACGTACCCATTTAATGCGGAAGAATTGAGCATTGGAAAACCAGACCTGTCGCGCTGGGAAGTAGGGTTCACGTCGAGAGTCGGTTGGGAAGTAGGATTCTTGTCGAGCTATTGGGAAAAATCTTCCATATGGGTGCGTCGAGCTATGGTTTAGGGTAAAACGAGAAGGGTTATGGGTTCGCATAGAGATTTTAGAAAAAAATCGTCAGCGCTGATGAGCGGGGAGCGGCGATCGGCGATCGGTGAGCGGTGAGGGGTGGTTGGGATGGGAGCGGCGGCGAGGGGTGGTCGGTATGGGAGCGGTAGCGAGGACGAGAGGAGTATGGGATTGGCGTCGAGGGTTTGGAGAAGTGCGGATTAGGGATAGGAGTAGTATCCCGACAGGACTGTGAACCACCACAGGGTGTCGTCTTGGAGCAGGGACAAATCACAGCGTGACCGCGGCGTGACCGCGGCGTGACCGCGGCGTGACCGCGGCGTGACCGCGGCGTGACCGCGGCGTGTTGGCCCGGTCTAGCGACATCTGCGGAGTAGCATATTCTGGCCAGGAGTGAAGAGAGCGGGAGGAAGTGGGGAAACATTCCGGTCGTCGCCTCCCTCCCCATTTACTATGGATGGGTAATGTATCTAAAACTCTATCAAGGTATCATACATCGAATCCCAACAGGATTGCGAACCGCCGCAAGGTGTCGTCCTAGAGCAGGGCCAAATCATGGCATTACCACGGCGTGACCGCGGCGTGACCGTGGCGTGACCGCGGCGTGACCGCGGCGTGACCGCGGCGTGACCGCGGCGTGACCGCGGCGTGACCGCGACGTGTTGGCCCGGTCCAGCGACCTCCGCAGGGCAGCATCTTCCGGCCAGGAGCGAATGGAACGGGAGGAGGCATGGCAACATTCCGGCCGTCGCCCTGCCGCCAAATGATATAACATATCAACTATTTAATATGCTATAACAAGGGATCACCAGAGAAGGTTGTAGCGAGTGACACAATGACGCAACGTCTAAAGGGAAACAAAATGACAGAAAATAACTATCACTACTCTTTGGTTTAGAAGACAGCGCACCTCAATTGAAGGGGTTTTATTATAAAATCATGGCATTGCTTTATCACAAAATTCATTTAATTATATTTAACATTTATTCTATAACTCATTTAGCACAAATCAAATGCAATAAGTTAAGCAACTAGATCAACATAACTATCATTGTGAGTTTTCGCAGACAGCGCACCTCCGTTGGAAGGGTTTTATTATAAAAAATGACGTTATTTATCAAATGAAATGATTATATAAAAGAACACTTATTCAAGATATGCAAGTCGATATAATTATGCATAATTAAGAAAGAAGGTAATACAATTTAAAGAATTCTTTAATTAAAGAGACTAGAAGAGGGACCCTACCTCAAGGTGGAACCAAGCCGTCCACTTCGGCTCTTGGATCTTTCTAACTAAAAGCCGATGCTCCCCAACTGAGTATACACACCTTCACACACATGCAAGGACACCTATCCCCTATGCACACACCCACATGGCCATGAGCATGTGCAAGGGGATCCTTACACATATGCTTAAATGCATATACCTGTCTCCACTCTCCTTCGTATGCATTTTTATATATATACATGGGCACACCAAGCCCCATACGTGCATAATCATTGCCATGGTTGACTATACACGTAACGGGGGAACCCACATACATATACTTACTTACCTATGAACACGCAGGTGAGTCACCCTTGACTTGGTGACTCAAAACCAACGAGCAGGGATCAACGCACTACAAAAAGGATATTAAGAACCTTAAAACACATAAAGGACCCTACATAACCAGTGAAAAACCAACCAAGAGCATTAAATCCTTACCTCCATTGGCGAGAAACAAATCCACCCGAACCAACACAAAACGATCCAATGCCCTACCAAAAACATAATATGGAGTCAAAAACATTGAAATCCCCAAAATATATGAGGTGCGAGACAAGTAGTAATCATAGAATCTTACCTCGGATTAAAGCCGGCGGATTGAAACAATCTGAACCCCTTCTGGCCTCCTTCGTAGAATATAACTACTCCCTGTCCATAGAAACCAGTAAAAGACCTAAGTGGACAATGCGATAAAGAAAATAAAATAAAAACTAAACTAAAACATACTTGTCTCGTGTGACTATACATGTCACCGCCCAACATATAAGAACCACAACGCCACATAGGTCAAATCATGTTCCTGCAAGCAAGGGGGAAACAAATCCATGTTTCAAAATGATACTATTAAAAAGTACATTCCTATTAATTAACAATTAATCTTCCTATAAATGGTATATAATTAGTTTGGCTCGAGTTTCAGCTTAGTTTGGTTTTGTTCAATACAAGTTTGTTTGGGAAATTACATGGCTACACCATTACTAAAGGGTCAAGATAGGTTGTGGTGTAAAGTTATTGTGGAATGGGAGGATGAAAACATTATTAGAAGTGATTCCAACTAATCTTCAATGACCAAAACTTCCTAGATGATCTTAAACAAGCTAGATCTTGAGATCTCTTAGATATTGAGTAGGAAAAATTGTTAGTGATTGAATATGAATCAACATTCACTAATATGGTAAGTATATGTCAAATCATATGATTAATATAAGGCTTAAGGCATGAAGATTTTTGATGAAGCTATGACTAATGATGTGATCATGGACCAGTCTTATGATTTTTCTCACCTATATATTTGTGGTTAGTATGCTGTCTTTGGAAAATATAGGTTTTACATGAACATGGAAGGGGAGTTTTTTAATTCCTCATTCATGTGGAGGAAATACATCATTTAGCAGTTAGAAGATGAAGTATAAGCACCTCCATAGGTGATCAACCATTACTTAAATTAATTGTTTCTTTAAATAAGAATTCTTATGTATATAAAGGTAGTATTAAGAGCCTCGATAGACCCTTAAACACTAACTTGATTATTAGATCATAGATTGACAAGGGATTGATTATAACTATGTTCCATGGGAGTCATGGAGTCTGATGACGGTAAATGAAAGTAAATAGATTAACATAGTAGACCTATAGATATGGTGTTCACAAGCCGCCTAGGTTTAGATAAAATTCTTTAGTGATTTTAGGGAAATGAAATCACCCTGTAACTAGATATCAATTGGGATATGAGTGGTCTAACATATGTCTTATAATTTGGATGATATGTGTATGGACTAGATGAGGGTTTAGATCAAGTAAAATATTCCTAAGAGGATTGGGCCTTATGGTGATAAATGTGGCAATTGTATGTCTAGTGTTTGATGAGTAAATACTTATGAGGATGGATTGGAATCTTGGTGGGTTCTTAGAGTGGGATGGTCCCTCAGAGTCTATAAAATGTATTATGATAGGTTTTACTCCATTTAATGATTCAGAAGTTAAACTAAGGAGATCAAGGATGAGATGCTACTGTGAGTATTGGGTATTGTCGGACATACTGGAATTATAATGCCAAGTTGCTTGGTGTGCTAGTGGGGCTGGGTTAAATTACATGATTTTAATGAGGTTCTTGACCAGATTCTTGATAATATAATTAAAGAATGGTCAACATGCCGAGAGAAGACTATAGTGTGTGGGATGAGGATTATGGGATAATCCTCGAGAGATGAGTCTATACTATGTGACTGAGAGGATAGAATACGATATGTTTGATAAGATTGGGTGAGTGGCCAACCCATGTGAGGAGGATACGATGTATAGAGACACTTGGGGTTATTTATGCTATCTCATGGAGACATTTGGGGTTATTTCAACATACTCCGGAAATGTTCTCACATTATGTTTTAGAAAAACAAATCCATCTCATGGAAGACCCGAAGGCTACTCTAGCTTCCAATGTTTCCTCACACAAACAAGTGAGAAACCTCACCAATTAACCATAAGGAAAAAAAAGAGATTTCATAGTCAAATAAGGGGTGGAAAAAACAAACTAGTAACTGCATAATCGAACAAGTTACCACATGGACAAGAAATCAAATGCATGATCAAATAAGTGAAACCATGAATAAAATTATAATTTAAAAATGTAAAAGGCTCTAATCACCCTCTTGAAACCTCCAACCCTCATAAAACACAAAGGGTTTTATAAATTTGGGACCCTATAACAGATATCTCTCAAATAATTAATGTCCTTTAGAATTTAAAACAAACTTGAAAAGGAGAGAAAGGGGCCTGAACATCCACCCTATGAAATGACTCCCAAGGATATCATTATATAAAGAACATAACTTCACATCAGATGAACAAGGTTCATAACCATGCAACATCATTAAATAACCAAAAAAACACTCTCATGTGAGATGCCTCTCAAAAAAGGGCAAATTCATTAAAAAACATCACATCGAAGAAGAGAAACGATCTCATAAAACAGTATAAAGTCAAACACATTGTATCAACAGAAAGGAAACAAGAAAAGAATCTAAATAGGGAAGATCACCCCTCAAACAAATTGGGATACTGATTATAATACACATGTCATGAAGTTATTGCGTTTCACGTATGCAAAGGTGGAATCAAAAAACATTGATTCAATATACAGGTGAACTCAATGATGTATTGTTGAATCACCCTCCTTTGGATAATTTTGTAAAGGCAATAATCATCAACAGAGCTAAAATAAATCATATAAAACATTGGAAATGACAGTTATATATCCTGAATGAATCATATAAATACTAATAATAACTCATAATTAACCTGAATTCAAACTTAAAGAGAGTTAGAATTGATGCTTACACAGCAGAAGGGGGATTCGCGAGCGACCATAAGCGGGAACCTGCGAGCGGCGAGCATGATTCAGGATGGGAGGAGGGGAACTCAAGGGGGGTGAGACCGGCGGTAATGACAGGAGGAGAGAGCGGCAGTAATGACAGGAGGAACGGAGCGGCCCTGTATGGTTTGGATAACTTTGGCTTGAAGGGGGATGTGTGGGAGCCGATGAGTGGGGAGCGGCGAGCGGCGAGTGGCGAGTGGCGAGTGGCGAGCGGCGAGCGGCGATCGACGAGTGGCGAGCAGAGAGCGGCGATCGGCGAGCGGCGAGCCGCGAGGGGTGGTCGGTATGGGAGCCCTGGTGAGGACGGGAGGAGTATGTGAGTGGCACCGAGGGTTTGGAGGGGTGCGGGTTAGGAATCGGAGAAGAATCCCGATGGCAGAAGTGATTTTTGATGGATATTTCCCAACGGTTCATTTGAACCGTTGGAAAAACCGGTCCATATGATCTATATCCCAACGGTTCATATGAACCGTTGGCATAGGGTCTTTTTCCCAACAGTTTATTAAAACTGTTGGGAAAAAAGCGTTGGGAATGATGGAATTTCCAGTAGTGGATGTATTTCATTTCCTATAACTGAATTATATGAATTAATATATATATATATATAATTAATATATATTAAATTTCAATAATTTCTTATTTTTTTTATTTGATGAAATCAAGATCGATGTAATAAGACCAAAAATAATAAGTCAAAACATATACGGAAAACAAAATAGTTATTACCGAAAATGTAACTTCAACATGGAATTTTTAGTAAAATGGTAATATAATATCTGAAGAAAATAACATATTTTGTGATATATAGAAATATAGTTACGTTATATTTTCATAATAAAGTTATATTTATTATACAGTAGGTTTGAATGAGTATAACTAAAGTCAATACTTAAGGAAAGATATTTCCATTTCACTTTTTACTTACGTGAGTCACATGTCATATTCACTACCTATTTATTTTATGTGATGTATATAATTACCATGAATTTATAATATGATGTTTCTACTAAAATGTATTTTTATTTTAATACCCATTTAAAAAAAATCATGGGTTTTATGACACAAAAGTTTCCAAATTGGTAAGGGATTTTTGTCTTAATTTTCCTTCATTGAGATGTATGTCATGTCATGAAAAAATATTCCCTCACTAGGTGTATATAAATAACATTTTCATGTAATATCAAGAATTTATTTATTGAAATTATATTTAAACATCCATTTTATGTTACTTTTTTGTGGGGATTATGATTTAATGTTACCAAAGAAGTAATAATTTCATGTTACAATCTTATCATTTATCGGGATTCTTTTTTATTAAGTATTCAATGATGAAATATCAGTATCTAACTTACAATAATTATAATGGATTTTATTTTACTAGGGTTAATAAGGACATATTAAAGTAATTTTACCATTTTCTTACTCTTTGGTATTAAAGATAATAAATATTTTTTAAATAAAATATGAATTTTTTCTCTCTCTTCTGTCAGAAATCTATTTTCATCCAATACCATCTTTCCTAAAATAGTTTTTAAAAAATATTTAAAGATAATTTTAAATGGAAAAGGATTTTGATAAATTTGTAAGTTTCATTATTTTAATAATTTCTGAATCTTTTTTTATATGTTTTAAATTTTCTTTTCTAATAAAAGGATTTAAACAAATCATGTTTCAAAGAAGATTTAAATTATTTTTTACTGCTTTGTATATATTTTTATAATTTTATATACAATTTAAAGTATTTTAGAAATGTTTTATGTTTTATAAATTTATTTTTCAAAAGAAGGTTAATTTCTTTAATAAATATTCTAAGTGATATTTCAAAAAACATTTCAATACAAAATGTCATAATTTGATATAATTTATAGTTTACTAGGGATATAAACCAAGGATTCCATTCTTATTATTTTTGTCATTGGTTTCTGTTTGTGGTGAATTTTTTTTTTGAAATATATTTCTCTTCTACGGGTAATTAATTAACAAAATTAGAATAAAACTGTCTTCTTTCGATAGGTTATATCATGATTGAATGATTATAAAACCTGTTTCTTTTCACAGGTTATACTATGGTGAAATAATCATGGAACCCGTATCTTTTTTAAAGGTTATGACATGATGAATTTTTTATAAACCCCATTTATTTTCATATGTTATGATATGATTAATGTTTTATTATTTTATGCAACAGAGAAATATAGTTTTTATTATGTGACTAGTGGGATATATAACTACCTCCAACGTATTGGGTAAAGATTTATATCTCATGAGATGAACATGAATAAAATGTGGAGTGAAACTATTATAGTAAGGGTATTTTTACATTATGATAGTTTGGGGAGTGAACCCATTCAACTATAAGTAAAGGTATTACTTTGGGGATGGTGGTGTTTCCCACCCTGTAGGTATATCTCTCTTTATGATTCTTGATAAGTTTTGGAAGTGAGCCTCAATTTACAGGGAATAATTTTTTTGTGAATATTTTTCTACAAAATTTAAACGTCTGATTAATATATTATGCTATCATGGACTATTCTATTTATTCTATTTTTATTAATTTTTTACAAACTTCCAATCTATATTAAATTAATCATGATTATATTTTATGATATGGAGGGTATGGTTTTCAAATTTTATATTCATGTTATCATACCCTTATGTTCATATGATGATTACGTGTCTTGTTTATTTACACTTAATAATCATCTGAGATCAACATTTTTTATTTTTACTTTCCATAGGATATGAAGTAATTTTTTTTATGTATAATTACTGAATGGAAAGTTATTTATTAGATACATTGAAGATCTCTCACCATGTTATAATATTATGTTCCATGTTTCCAAAGGCTCTAAACTGTTGAAGTCCAAATGCATGTGTTTCTGAAATGTATTGAATATTAATCTAAAAATATTTGATATTCATGTATGAGAATCCAATTCTTCTATAGTTAGTATCAAATGAATGTTTTAGTAATCCTTTGGAAACTAGGATAAGATCACTTCAGTGAGATCCCAAGTGATATTTCTAAGGATGTGTATGAGGATGTGTGTAAGTATAATTCTATGTATGATTCAATGTATAGTAAAAATGTCTTAGAATTTTATTAATATATAGAGTGAGTGGTTACCAAAAAATTATATTATTTTCTAGATACTACAAGTGGATATGGATTTAAAAGATATGTACCTCATGATAAACCCCCTAAAACACTGTATGAAGATAGAATCGATCAGGATCACATGCATGATAATGAACCTTTTTTACACGTAGTTTGAAACTCCTAGGACATATGATTTGGAAATTCACAAGCTATTAATGAACAATCATGGAGGATTTAAATAAATCATGACTAAAAATGTACCAGGATAATCCTTACGTGTTATACATTAATGAGGAAGGTGTCATGATTAAGACATCCTATGTGATTTTCCTAATTACTTGGTTTCCCAATATGATTAGCATTGTTCACAATATGATTTATAGTATTAGTGAATGGAGAAAAAAGATAATAACTATATTAATACTGAGTGTATTTAATGATTTACTGATGAGTAGAATAATGGGTTAATGACTAGAGTGAAGGAAGGTGTGATCATTGATAATAAGTTTTCATGGAACATGATTAACACAATATACCTTAACCAACTTTTGCACTTGTCCAAGAAGATAAGTAAAGATTACATTGAGGGTTTAAGTAATGGTATAGGAAAATAGATTAAATTTCATGTATGTTAACAAGGTGGGAAAAGGGAACCAAGTGAAGTTATTAGAGAAACATGAAGATGTTTTGACTATAGAAATGAATGATACAAATAAAGTTACTCCAATGGAAAAATAAAGATCCTGGTTAACATAATGGATATGATTATTGGTCTCCCTATGGTATTATCAATGTATGAATTATTTAAATGTGGATAGTATAAGAATAATGATTATATATGTACTTGAAGAAATCATGTGAAGAGATTCAGTAAGGTTGTATGGGTAATGGGTATATTGCTGATAATGATGAGACTTCAAATTACATGTCAAAGGAAATATGTTTTAAGTAATAAGATGATGAATATTAGTTAATTGTATGAGAATAAAGTGTGATGAATGAAGTATTTATATATTTAAATTCAATGATTAGGTTATATGAATCATAAAATATATAAGTATTGTTCAGTATAATTGTTTCATTATTTATTTTAAAAAACATGTTGAATGATGTTGATGACCTAAAATAGTTATTTAACGGTATGGTAATATTCATGGGAAATAAACGATTCGTTGAACTATAACCATTAATATGTTAATGATGTTGAGATAATGATGCTGGTATAAAGAAATGGTTGATTTGGATAAATTAAATTGGATAGTATTGATAAACTAAAATTGATAATGGATTTTTTGAAAAAAGTGGTTTATGTTACCATTGATGGTGTTAACAACATTTTTGGCTTTGGGGAATATGTCCAATAATCTATGTTACGTGTAAGTAATGAAGAAAAATGTGTGTTTTCAATATTTTTTTTGGATAGTTTAGGTTATTACCATGTTTCAGTAGATTATATGATGAAGGTATTCACATGTTTTTTTATGATAATCATGAGATACTTTATGATTTTTGGGGGATCAATTTTATGTTGAATATGAGACCTTCCTTATAGTGTTTTGTACTTTAATCTTTCAAATTTTTCAAAATGTTAACCATTATTGAAATATGTTTTATCTAAATATGAATGTGATTTTATAGATTAATGTATTGATTCACCCTTTTAAGATTTATCCATATTGGATACCATGGGAAGACCATTTTTCTATTATTATAACTGAAGATATATGGGATTTATTATCATTATATTTATACATCATATGATCCATTGGTTCTTTGGAAATAAAAAAATCACCATCATTTTTTTGTCAGATATGTATTGTAAATTTTTCAAGTAATAACAAAGGGGTGATATTTTTTATATTAAATGGAATGAAATCAAGTAAGTATATCGTATTTTGAAAAGTATTCAACTTTAGGAAAAGGATCAGGAAATAAAACATGACCTGTTATCATCATTTTTGTTATTATCAATAAACATTTCTCACCTATTGGGGGTCATGATATTTTTTTTAAACTTTATCTGGATCACCCAATTTCTTATGATTAGTGATCTGTATCAGTCACTGTAATTATTAATGATTTTATTCGAGGTCCAAATATTCAATTCCCACATATATTCTCATATACTGAAACCTATTTATGAGTTAATTTGGGTAACTACATTATTTCAAACATTCTATTTTTAAGGTATGCTATATTATTCAATTGTGCAATGTTGGTTTATATGATGGAGTTTTCATATGTTAAACCATTGATGACAAAGAGGAATTTAGAGGGTGAAGTTAATTTTAAGGGGGGGGGGTAGAAAATAACACTATTATATTTGGTTATTTTTCCCTAAAATATATTTAATAATTTTTTTTTATTTTTTCCACTACATGAAGTAGTGAGTTTAACTTTCATTACACAAAATACCATGTTTGTCTTTTTTTACATAGAATTATGAGTTTATCTTGTGTTACATGCAACACCAAGTTTATACCAAACATGACATTATTTTTAGATATTATTATTTATTATTTATCAAATATATTTTGGAATGGTGGTTATGAATAATATTAAATAAATTATGAAAATATGGTTTAAAAATGCTTATATAATAAATTATTTGGTGAATAAAAAAATATAAATGAAAATGAAACCTTTTTTAAAATAAAAGGAACTAATTTTTTTGAAAAATCTATTCTATTTCTTACAAGTGGGTTTTATATCCATAAATTAATTGAATAAATTTTTGTTGTTAATTTTAAATATTAAATTAACATTTTGTATGAATATTATATGTTCTCTAAAAAGCAGTTTTTGCCTTTTGATGGCACACTTATTTTATAATTTTTTTAGAATTTTATAATATTTATTTTAAAAAGTAAACATATTTTTTAGTTATAATATAAATATTATTTTTTGTTTATTTTTTGGGAACTTTTTTTGAATGTTTCTTATTTTTATGAATACTTAAAAATACAAAATTTTAATTAATACTACATTTTGTTTAACTGTTTTATAAGGTTGAATTATATTTGTAATTTGTTTTAATGAATAATTATTTCAATTATACATCTATTAGTCCAATTTATATCACTGTAAAAACTTTCTTATTGAATTTAGATATAAAAACATTGTAACCTTTTTCTACATTTTCACTTTAAAAACTCACTTTCTCATCTCATCTACAGGACTAATTTTGAATTAGTTTTTGCTAATTATGTGACTTAAATTTGGAAAAATTAATTAAATAGTTATAATAAAAATAATTTATAATTCCTAATGAGTTCAAATTATTTTTTTACCAAAATGAATAGTGAATGCATTAAAGATTATTTAATGCAGTTAAGGTAAAAATGGATTTACCAGGGGTTAATTTGGAATGATAAGAATATAAATGACCAATAATATTATCTAAATATTATTTAATGAGTTTATTTATAACTTTATAATAAAATAATCTTACATAATTCACTTCCTTGTCACTTTCCTTTGAATATGACTAACATAACAAGTTATGTAAATAAAAATAAAAAATGATGCATTTCTTATTTTTAATATCAATAATAATTTAAAATAGGGACATAAACAACATTGGTATTGTTATACATATTAATTTTTTAATAAAAACGAGTTTTTTATCATAACTATTTATCTTTAATTTTTATAAATGAATTAGTTAACTAAAATGTTTATAAAATGCCAATGTGATAATTATTAAGTCAATAAAAGTATAACAATTGATACAAAAATTCATAAAAGTTAAGTAAATTGAATGAATTATTATCTTCCACTATTTTTAGAACAATATATCATGTTACAGAGGTTTGAACACAATATATTCAAATTATATCGTAGTAATTATTATTTTTAAAATTAAATTTAAATAAATAATTTCCAAATTGACATTAATGTTATTGTATGATAATTTATATTTTATTATGTGATTTAAAATTCCTAAAAAAACAATATTCAATTTTTTCTAAACGTTATTTAATTCCAAATATGGTTTAATAAAAGACAAATTTACCATTTATAATTAATATATTAACCCTTAAATAGATGAAACTCTTTTAGTTTGTTCAATGTTAAGGTAGTGTTTTTACACATTAATTTCACTTCTGTTAAAATTAATTTTCAACACACATAAGATTTTTGTTGATAAATCAGATTTCATATCTATAATCATTGGGTAGGATTTTTATATTATTTATCACAA
Organism: Viscum album; assembly: GCA_963277665.1. NCBI lineage: Eukaryota > Viridiplantae > Streptophyta > Magnoliopsida > Santalales > Viscaceae > Viscum > Viscum album. Next base: position 698,407,456 of record OY728132.1, read on the forward strand.
AAATTTAGACTTACTGGATAAATTACCAAGGTTATAAATCAAGTTACAATAGTGGAAAACCAAAAATAGTTGGAAAATGGAAAACGTAGAAGTTAAGGAATAAAATATTTAAAAATTATGTTTCAATGTGTTTTGGAGGTATTTATGGACCATAAAATATATAAACACCTTTTAGTATACGTTTTTTCTCCACTTGAGGTAAAATTGACATCACAATAGTGAATACTTTGGAGTATTTACAAGAATGTCACTCATCCTCGACTATAAATGGGCACACACTCTCCCCACATATTCAGAATTAGAAATCTATTTTTTTCTACCACTATATTATAAAATAATCTCCCAAATAACCTCCCATAAACCTAGAAGAGTTATTTATCACATAAACCCAACAATGGAATTATTTTAGTGTAAACCTAAGGAGGATACTCGAAGAAGAGATAACATTCATCAATAATATTTTTTGGATTCATTTCATCCTAAAACACTTTCAAATTTTTATATCATTATTATTAACAAAATAATTAACATAAATATACTTAGATTTTATTATGTTAATTTTAATATGATGACCCACACACAATTCCATCAAATGGGTTACGAAATCCTCATTCATGTGTACGGAAAACTACCACCTTGCAAACCTATATCATTTATTTACCCATTACCACCTCTCAATGTTTATAATAATTATATAAATACTATTTATATATTATATATATGATATTAATGAAATTATTTTGATTATATAGTTTTTATATATGACATAAATTCTTTCATTCCATTTTTTGGGAATATGATAACGATTTTCATGTGTACGATAAACTACCACCTCACGAAGGAATGTGATTCGTTCACAATTTACACGGAATTTATTATGGATGGATTTAATAAATTAATGTGATATATATGAAATAAGAATGATTATTTAATGATAATTTATAATTTAATTTTCTTTCATTTAATCCAATAAGAAAATGAATAAACAATGATCATGCATACGTACGAGCTACCATCTCCATGAACAACACATTTCATTTCCTATACCTATATTTTAGAAATTAACATAAATACATATATCTTTAATATATATGATATTTATATCAGGGTTTAAATTATAGATAGTATTAAATCATGATCTAAGAGGACTAAAAGTAAAAAGTCCAAACATATATGAAAAAGAGAGCGGTTATTACCCAAAATGTAATTCTAACATTGAATTTTAAATAAAATAGTAAAATAAAGCAATAATAAAATAATATATGTTATGATATACATGAATATGGTTTTCAATATATTTTTAATAAAATTATATTTATTATACAGGGGGTTTGAAAGAGTACAACAGAAGTCAATACTTAAGGTAAGTGATATTCACCTCACTCTTTACTTCCATGAGACACATGTGATATTCACCATATATTTCTTTTATGTGGTATATATAATTAACAAGAATGTATACTTTGATGTTTCTAATGAAAAATATTGGGGTTTTAAAATACATTTTTCTATCTATATTTCATGGGTTTTACGGTTCAAAAGTAAACAAATTGGTAAGGGATTTTGTCTCAATTTTCCTTCTTCAAGATGTTTATAAAATTATGTACCAATATTATTTCATGAGGTGTGTATAAAAAACCTTTTAAATTTAATATCATGAATTTATTTATATTTATTATATTTTATGTTCTATACTATGTTATTATGGTTTGGGTCTTATGATTCAATGTTACCAAAGTGGTAAATATTTTTAGTTACATTCTCATCCTTTATCATGATTACTTACCATTAAGACTAAAATATTGAAATCCCATGATCTACATCTATAGAATTATCAGGAATTTTATTATCCCCTAGTTATTATTGATATATTCAAGTAACTTCACTATTTTTACACTCTTTGGTACTAAACATAATTACGAAAAATTGTTTTTAATAAAATTTGACTTCATATATCTATTCTATCAGAATTTTTATTTCTTTAAAAATTGTATTTTATAAAAATGTTTTCAAAAAGTATTTTTAAATGATATTTTTTCTATATTTTTAAATAAAAATAATTTTTTTGATATTTTATGTTTCAAAAAATGTTTTAAAATATATTAATTTTTTTATAATTTTCAAATTTTATATTCCAAGAGAATGATTTAGATTTTTTTTTATATTTAAAAAATGTTTCTAATTATTTTTTTAAAAATATTTATAAGTTTACAATGTTATTTTTTTATAAAAAAAATTTGAAAATGTTTTCTGTTATAGAATGTAATATTACAAAGAGAGGTTAATTTCTTTTTGAAATACTCCAAGTGATATTTGAAAAACCTTCTCTATCTAAGAAAGAATCTTTTGATATAATTTATGACTTAATGGGGATATAAAATATTGATACCATTATAATTATTTACTTAAATGGTTAATTTTTATGGTTACATGTTTTTTTATAAATCATGTTTCTATCACACTGGTTATACGATAAGAAATGACTATGAAAACCGCTTCTTTCTATGGGATAAACCATGATAAAATGACAATGAAATCTATTTATTTTCATGGGTTATGCTATGCTAAAATGATTATAGAACCCATATCTTTTATATGGGTTAGGATATGATGAAATTATTAGGAAACCTATTTTTTCTTGGGTTATGATAAGATTAATGTTTTAATATTTTTTAAAACACAAAAATATGGTTTTCATTATGTGAAGCGTGGGACCTATATCTCCCTCTAGTTCATTGGTTAAATATTTATATCACATGCGATACATATGGATGGAACATGGAGTGAACCTGGTATAGTATCATACTTTTTACATTATGATGGTTTAGGGTGTGAACCTATTCCACTATATGGAAATGTATTCCACAAGGGATGATGGTGTGTCCTTCCCAATAGGCATTATACAGCCCCAGCCTTAAACCTTACTTAATCTTGAGTTATTACAAGATTACACATTGAGGATCTTTTCAGATTTATTGTTTTAGAGAATTAGATCATAAAAATTTCATTACATTCCACATTTAAACAAAGTGGTTACATAAAAGATACTATTCATTTTTCCCATCAACAGAAAAATATTTAAAATAAAACATGGATTCTTTCTTGACACTTCCTTGACACTATCATCATATCATGTACCATTCCCTTGACCTGTGAAAAACATTTCAAAAACTTGGGATGAGCATAAAAATCTCAGTAAGGGTTATAAAAATATGTAAAGGAAACATGAGTATATATATATATAAGGCCCCAGCCTTAAACCTTACTTAATCCTGAGTTATTAAAAGATTACACATTGAGGATCTTTTCAGGTTTAGAGTTTTAGAGGATTAGATCATGAAACTTGCATTACATTCCACATTTAAACAAAGTGGTTACATAAAAGACAGTATTCATTATTCCCATCAACGGAAACATATTTAAAATAAAACACAGATTCTTTCTTGACACATCCTTGACACTATCATCACATCATGTACCTTTCCCTTGATCTGTGAAAAACTTTTCAAAAACATGGGATGAGCATAAAAAGCTCAGTAAGAGTTATAAAAATATGGAAAGGAAGCATGAGTTCATATATACATTAGAATGAAAGCATACTTTACCCATAAAACATAGTCATATCAAATCATGAATAAATCATAGAAATCATAAGACATACAAGGTATCTTGAGGCATTCATAACATTCTTACGTAGGGAGTAACCCTCATGGTTACATTTGGAATACCCACCACAGTATATTCCCTAAATCTCTTTGGATAAACCTTAACGTTTCACTCCTTCGCGTTACCCAATTCATTGGAGAGCTATATCGGGCTCACCCGCCCATAGTTTATCACAGAACCACCCGTTTTCATAACAATTCCCAAGAACCATAACCTAAACGTATCACATAAAACATGCATAAAGTAAATATATAATTTCCACATTTCCATCACAATATAACATTTTAGGATATTGAAATAATGAATCCATTAAAAAAGAAACCATTTCCAAAACCATTTAAAACATTTAATAAAGAGATTTTTGAATCAAAGTGTCCCATACCACCTTGAAGCTTTTAAAATTTTAAAACATTAGTATCCATGTAAATAAATCCTTAAAACCACTTTGAAAACATGGATATTAATCAGAATAAATAATTAAAACATTTTAAGCGATATTTTGGTTAAAGGGGTTCTACCAAAATTAGAGACACTTGAATACAATAATTGAAGAATAACATTTAGTCAGAACTTTATAATATCATGAGAATAAATGGATTCATGATATAATATTCCAATGGACAGTATATACACCATATAAGAGTGAATTGGTGCATAACAACAATGAAGTCTCAGTAGAAATGTCAAATGTGATGAATTCCCTTATAAAGAAGGTATCCATAAATTAAGGATAATTCAATCTCAAAATTAGGTGTGAAAAATATAAATACACCCAATATAAGTGGATATTAATTATAAAACAATAAAAGGTCATTCACACAAATTCAAAATATGACATATTAAATAACTACATGTTGAACCCAAATAAATCAAAATTGGGTTAAAAAGATCCCTTGGTAAAATTCGACAGCCTAACGGCATCACTTCAAAATTCAGAAAATGAGTTGATGAGAGATAAAAAGGGAATATCATCACTTGGAAATAAAATTTATATCAATAAGGATATAAAATAACATATCCCAACATAATTGTATGTGAATTAAAAGACATAACAAAAGAAGTCTTTTAAAAAGAGGAGGGTGAAAGGTCCCCTCACCGAGTTGGGTAACTTTCAAAACGTACACCCCATGGAAGAAGGGTCATACAATGGTTATGTGAATACCCATAAATTAAATTATACTACACAAAGTGTATAATAATGGTCAGTACATACACCACTAAATGGAAATTGTGGAAAATGTAGCATAAATCTCACGAGAATAAAAGTGAGAGGAAAAATCCCTTACGAAAACTCGGCAGCCTAACAGCGCCACTTAAAACTTCCAAAATGGATTGATGAGAGTAAATAGGGTATCTCATCATATTACCATAAAATTTACAGCGAGAGGAATATAAAAGAACATCCCCCATCATAACAAAGAGGAGCTTAAAAAAAGTGACATAAAGGAGAGTACTTAAAAATAAAGAGAGAGGTTATATCTCTTATGAAAATTCGGCAGCCTAATGACGCCACTCAAAACTTCCAAAATGGATTGATGAGAGAGAATAGGGTCTCTCATCATTTGAAAATAAAAATTATAGTAAGAGTAATATAAAAGAACATCCCAATAACAAGAAATATGATCTTTAAAAGGAATGACATAAAAGATTGTACTTAAAAAGAAAGAGAGGAGTAGGATCCCTTACATCAGGTCCGACTTGACTCGATCATTCTTTAATCTCCTAAAGAATAAACTTTAGATAATTTCTAATTCCTTAAGAACCTTTTTCAAGTTCATTATTCCTTTTATATCACTTATTACCATGTCATAAACATTATTTAATCATTTAAGTTAATAATATTTGTTTTGCCGATATTTGGCTCCTAAGTCGATAATGGACTTCTTACAATTACATGTTGTTCGTGTGGCCAAATGTTCATTATATCCAGAATTTTATTCATTATTTAGATATCATATATATCATATATATCTAGTATATTCATGCATTTATAATAGTACATAAAATTTAGAGTTAAGAAATGAAATGCACCGTTCATGGAGACGGTAAGCCGTACGTACGCATGAACGCCACTTCCATTTCTATTTCATATTTAATGGAATTAAAACATAACGATACATAATAGTATTTTAATTCCAGTATGGTATCGTATATAATATCATTAAATATATCTTTTATACGTACCACATATGGTATTAAAGAATCAAATCACTTTGAGGGGGCGGTAGTCCGCACTTCCTTAAATGAAGATATCGCGTTTACCCATAATGGAAACCATAAAGATATGACATAAATGAAAAATACAGAAGCTTAAGTAAAACATAAACATATTAGATATCATATATAAATATAGTGTCATATTAATGTCCACCTTTGAAGGTGTTAGAAGAATGTTGAACAATCATCGTTTCGGGAGGCAGAAATTCACCATCCACAGAAACAATATTTTCTTTAGCCATTAGATGTAGGTGTGTGTAAGTGTAGCTCGAATCCTTCTTATAACAACATCCTAGTATATTGAATATAATTTAGTTGTTACAAAAGAAAATAATAAAAAGAGTTTAGGGGGTTGGAGAAGTAAAATAAAACAAACGGACTCAAGTGAAGACATTACCTTAAAATCAGGTAACTTCCTTTGATTTGAGCTCAAAGGATTCCTTGGAAAGGATTATGCCCAAAGTGAGGCTTCAAGGAGTTATAGAGGTATGTGTAGAGACAAAATGGGTAGGGTTTGACTGAGACAAAGGCTTTTTAAGTGTGGGTAAGGAGGTAGAGGTGGGGGCCTTTTATAAGAGGAGAGGAGGGGCACTCTTGGAAAGGTATAAAATGTAACATTATTTCCAAATGAGTTTCAGATTTTAATGGTCCCACATTTATGTGTTTCTAGGATAAGGTGATAAGGGTTCTAAATCCACCCATACAATAGGTTTTGGACATGTGTAGGTCTTAGATTTTATATTATCTTTCCATTTTATTTAAATCGTTAAATAATGAGGTCATCGCTGCATCATCATGATGTCATAAATAATTTAATTTATTTAATGTCTAAAAATTATAAAAAAATACTATGATGTAGGAAATATTTTTATCTTTTCAATGAATATTTATAGTCCAAAATATCATTTATTTATACAAAATTAAAAATATTTTACATAGGTGATACATTCTTTGTCACATTTAACATTTTTTTAAAAATAAATAGATAAAAAGTCACTTTCTCACAAAAGTGATTCCATGGGGCCCCCAAGTTTGGCAAAAGGAATCCCATGGTCGGACATGAGACAAACAGTAGCCTTAGGACACATTTTGTGGTCATTTTTTATTATTATTATATTATCTTATTATCTTTAACTACCCGATTACTTATTAATCAAAATAATTAAAGATAATTATCGTCGTTACTATTCATAATGTTCAAAAACAAAAGAGTCTTAATTACATTATTTGGAAGTTATGATTCCAAATATGTAATTCATTTTACCAAATTCCAAACACATAAATTGGAATAAATAATTTAAAAAAACTTCCCGTTTTCAAAACAAATAACGGGTTTTTTTAGAAACAATATTTATGAAAAGTTTGGCACTTGTTTATGCCTAATTCCAAAGTGAAATTAATCCCAATGACCATCATTGAATTACATGGTAAAAATATATTCTAATTACACTTTAAAACAAATTAAAAAGATAATATAACTATATAATTAATTTATATGAAAAAGCAGTTTTGATGTAAAATGCAGTATTTTTGACTATTCATTGAAAAATGAACATTGTCAGAAAAATACCAAAAATTAACCCAAGGTAAATTTTAATGTCCCAATCATAAATAATATGTTTATTTGGAAAAATAGATCTTATAAAATTTTCAAAAAGTGGATTTAAAAGGGGTTCTCCATCAAAAGGCGGTTAATCGTCCTTTTAAAGAATATTAGAATGTTTTCGCTTAAAAACTGGATTCATTTGCATTTTTAATCCTCTAAAATTTATTGTAAAGAGTAAAAATATTTTACAAACATATATAATTATTTTCTAGTTATTTCTGTTCATTCCCGCCATTACAACGGCTAGGCGTTAACTACCATTTAAAATAATATTATTTTATTATTAGAGTGCAACGTAAGATTCCCAAGAAACTCGTTGTTGCGTGTTGGGTACTCCATCGAGCATAGCATCCCCTTTAAAGTAATATTAATATTTTATTCACAAATATGGATAAATATAAAGATGTCATATTCTTTATTTACCTGGGGTGTTACAATATAAATAAGAATGAAACCATACTTTACCCATAAAACATAAGCACTTTAATATACCTCATCAAATCATGAATAAATCATAGAAATCATAAGACATAAATGTAACTTGAGGCATTCATAACATTCTTACGTAGGGAGTAACCCTCTTGGTTACGTTTGGAATACCCATCACAGTATATTCCCCAAATCTCTTCAGAGAAACCATAACGTTTAACTCCTTCGCGTTACCCAATGCATTGGAGAGATATAACGGGCTCACCTGCCCTTAGTTTATCACGGAACCACCCGTCTTCATAAACAATGCCCAAGAACCATAACATAATCGTATCACATAAAACATGCATAAACGAAACATAACATTTCAACATTTCAATCACAAGATATCAATAACAAATTGATATAATCAAAACATTATCAAAACCATTTTCAATACAAAAATAAAAGAAAAGTAAAACATGGTATTTATTTTTCATTAAAAAAAGTTATGGCTTGTAGAGGAAGTCGAAACTCAATTAAGGGTCACGGCGGTGGAGAAGTCATTGTCGCCGCATACGTACAACAAAAAAACATTCCCTTTTGTCCTTTAGTAAATGTTTCATAATAAAAATATTCATTTTGAATAAACTTAAATGTCAAATTGGTTTATACACCGTATAAAAGAAATTTGTGTATAAAACAAAATATGCCTCAATGAAAGGAGATTGAGATGAAGTCCCTTACCTCGTATCCGACTTGACTTGATCATTCATTAATCTCCCTAATAATAAACTTGAGTTAATTTCTAATTTTTAAGAACCTTTTTCAAGTTAATTATTCCTTTTATATCACTTATTACCATTTCATGAACACTATGTAATTATTTAAGTTTATAACAGTCGATTTAACGATCATTGGTACTTGAGTCAAAAATAAACTGTTTATAATTACAAGTTTTTCATGTATCCATTATATCCAGAGTTATATTTATTATTTAGATATCATATATATCATATATATCTAGTATATACATGCATTTATTATATTACATAACATTTAGAGGTAAGAAATGAAATGCACCATTCATGGAGATGGTAAGCCGTACGTACGCATGAACGCTACTTTCATTTCTATTTCGAATTTTATTTAATGGAATCACAATGAAATAAAGGTATATTATAATTTCAATATAATATCATATATAATATTATTAACTCCATCCTTTATACGTCCCACATATGGCATTAACGAATCAAATCACTTTGAGGGGGCGGTAGTCCACACTTCCAAAAATGAAGATATCATGTATACCCACAATGGAAGCCATAAAGGTATGCCATAAATGAAAAATACATAAGCTTAAGGAAAACATAAAAATATTATATATCATATATAAATATAGTGGCATCTTAATGGCCACCTTTGAAGGTGTTAGAAGAATATTGAACAATCATTGTTTCGTGAGGCAGAAATTCGCCATCCACAGAAACAGTATGTTCTTTAACCATTATATGTAGGTGTGTGTAAGTGTAGCTCTAAATCTTCTTATAACAAAATTATATTATATTGAAGATACTGGAGTTTTTACAAAAGAAATGAATAAAAAGAGTTTAGGGGGGTGGAGAGAAAAATAAAACAAAAGAACACAAGTGAAGACATTACCGTAAATACGGGTAACTATTTTTGATTTGAGCTCAAAGGCTTCCTTGGGAAGACTTCATCCCAAAGTGAGGCTTCTAGGAGTAAGATAGTAATGTGTAGAGACTAAATGGGAAGGGGTTGGCCGAGAAAAAGGCTTGAGAGGTGTGGTTAACGTGGTAGAGGTGGGGGACTTTTATAAGAAGAGAGGAGGGGCACTCTTGGAAAGGTATAAAATGTTACTTTATTTTCAAATGCATTTCGGATTTTGAAGGTCCCAAATTGATGTATTTATAGGATAAGGTGATAAGGGTTAGAAATATACTCATCCAATAGGTTTTTTACATGTCCAAGCCTTAGATTGTAGATTATATTTTCATTTTATTTAAATCGTTAAATAATGAGGTAATCGCTGCACCATCATGATGTCATAAATAATTTAATTTATTTAATATCTAAAAATTATAACAAAAATACTATGATGTATTAAATATTTTTATATTTCCAATTACTATTTATAGTAAAAAATATGACTTGTATAACCCCATGTAAAAATTGTTTTAGTAAAAAAATACATGTTTGTGTCATTTTTAATTTTACTTTAAATAAAAGGCATTAATGTCATTATCTTACCCAAGTGGATCCGTGGGGTCCCAAAAATAGACCCATGGGTTTTTGTGGTCGGCCATGACACATCCAATAAGGGTAGGACATGTTTCAAGGTCATTTAATATTATTAAAACATTATTTTTACCTTAAATTACACTAATTACCTCTAATCACGATTAAAAACATAAAAGTTACTATTCCCCAAAAAATTATTTTAATCACATTGAACCAAATTTTAATTCTTAATTACAACCATGTATGTAGGATTTTTTAAATTCAAAACACAGAGGTGGTAAAATTTCATTTAAATGAAAAATCGGTTTTTTAAGTACCACTTAGTGGTTTCACTATTCATCAAAAATTGAGGTTTTTCAGAAAAATACATAAACTTCACCCTAAGATATATTTGATATTCTGAATTCAAAAATGATGTCTATTTTACAAAATTAAAAACATATAAGTTACAACAATTAATTAAATAATTAATTTCCGCTGTCAGAACAAATAGCGTGTTTTTATGAAACAATATATATCAAAAGATTGACACTAGTTTAAGTCCAATTTCAAAGTGAAATTAATTCCAAAGACCACTATTAGATTAAATGGTAAAAATATATTCTAATTTAAATTTAAAGCCAATTCAAAATATAATCTAATAATATAAATAAATTAGATTAAAAGAGGTTTTGAATTAAAGTATAACATTTTTCACTATTCATTAAAAAAATGAACTTTATCTGAAAAATACCAAAACTTTAGCCAATGTAAATTTCAATGTCCAAATAATAAAGAATAAGTTTATTTTTAGAAATAGAGCTTATAAAATTGTCAAAATTTTGATTTAGAAAAGGTTTTCCACCAAAAGGCAGTAAAACAATCTTTTAAAAATATTAGTGTATTCCATGCTTAAGATTGGATTTATTCTCGTTTTAAGCCTCTAAAACACTATATAATTCATAAGTAGACATAGATAACTATATCTATTATTCATTACTTACTTGGGATGTTACAAACATTCCCCATGAAGTGCCTTGATATGTTTTGGAAATGATCCTTGAATTCTAGGGAATGATTTTATATGCTTATGTGTCTGCCAAAATTATATGTCTTATTCATATGTTATGATCTCATGGATTATTATTTTGATTCCTTTATGAATATTGTATTATAAACTGCCAATAATTATGACATGACTCATGTTTATAATATCTGATATTACGATTATGGTTTTCAAATTTTATACTCAAGTTCTCATAAAATTATGTTCATGTTAAAATTAAATATCTATTTTATTTAGCCTTCATAGGAATTTGATATCACCCCTTTTTATTGTAATGTATCATATTTTTCTATGTTTTATTTTTAAATATTATACATAATTATTATGAAACCATACTTGTTGGAAACATGCAATTGTGAGGCCTAGTGAGCCCAAAATGGTGGTTGGAACTTTTTTAAGTTGATTGAGTTGCCGAGTGTGCACAATTGTGGTAGTTTCCAAACAGATTCCCATGTTAAAAATATGAGGGCACTGTTGTGTTTAGATGACAACTTTACCTATGAACGCGACTAACCTCGAAAAGCACAGGTTAGGGGGAAATGTTAATTTTTGGATGTTTTTAGTAAAATAAAATAAAATAATGAAAAGTTTATGTTATTTAATTTGGAAACATTTACTGTAGTGAAACGATGGGGAAACATTTTCATAAATTAATTCCACGAAATAATGACTCAGAAACAACAACCCCGACTCATTAATTCAGCAGCGTGATGGAACGCTGAAACATGTTCCCTCCCTTTAATGGGTGAATTGAATGTTTGACATGGGGGAGAAATAGAGAGAACATCTTGGAGCTTTGGATAGTCCTCTTGGTGATGAAATACATCGATCAAATGTCTCAATCATTATGCCAATAGAGTTAGAGGATCTCAATGATGACATCATCAGATTTCCTTCATCAGTAATCAATCCATTCTCGAGGTAGGGGTTTTGTTTTATATTGTTTCTTCCTCGTTCATTAAATAAACGATGAACACATATAAACCCATGAACCGGTTGACCCACACATCCTCATTCTTGTGGGAGGGATTTTTCTCTATTGAGTTAGTTCCTAGAATTTATTTTTTCATGTTTAATGTTTTAATTTGCACCATTGAAAGTTTCTAACGAAAGTGGATTAATGTCGTGATGAATGAAGATGGAGGTTTGTTCATCCTTTTTTGTTTTGATTTATTATGCCCTCTTCCCAATGTTCTTTGAATTATTAATGGGGATGTGAACGAGGAATCGTTTCATGCTTGTTTCTTGGTGAAATGATCCCAAAACAAAGATCTGGCATCATGATGACCTAGTAGAGGTGTGATGATGATAGCGACAGAAAAATCGAATTTTTTTTACAGTTCTCGTTATTTGATAGTTCATTTATGCGTGTAAATTGGTAAATGTATTTGGGGATGATTGGAGGCCCCAAACCCACAAAAACGACCTTATGGTGTCAAGTCAACCTCAAAATTAGAGTTTCGCGATGATTGGGTGGCTGGATCGAAGAATGTGCATCACTGGAGGCGTGCCGATGAACAACTGATGATTCTAAAAATTTCCAAAACACACTGTGTGTATCCTAAAGAACATGATGTGTGGGTCCAGATAAGTGCCAGCTAGGGTTTCAAGGTTATTAAGGTGATGAAATGATTTTTTATCCAAAGAACATGATGTGTGTATCCTTATGTGGGACTCAACGTGTATCCTAGATGATACACGGATGCATGGTAGAGTACACAATGATGTACTCCACCACATGACCAGACTATGCCAGTTACATGGGTAACCCCGTTTACCAATTACAAAATATGAAACACTGGTTGAAACCATGTATAGGCACACAACTGCATATACGGAGCGAACCCCGGTTACTCATACTCGGTGTGTGGTATATCCTACATGCTGTGTACTTAACATTATACATTACACGTTCCCTCTGACTCGGGGCATTACACATGGGCAGTACCTAAATTCGTGAGAAACAATGTGTGCCCCCTTCTACACATCATATATATTCTAGAACATGGCCTGAACTTTTTTTCCATTGTATCTTGGACATGTTTCAGTTGGGTTAGGGCCCCATTTTTCTCATTTCCCTAAAGGTTAGGTATCGTTTCCATCAACACGAGTATGATCCCTTCAGGTGGACATTCTAAGATAGAGTCATGTATCCATTCCGGAGGCCTAGAGCGAGATCCCTTATCCATTATTGACCCTAGGTGGAGTCAGGTATTGATGTGACTATTCCCATAGGATGTTGATCCTCTACATAGCAGGTGAATTTGGATGAGTCACGGTATCCACCATAGCCCAGGATGTGATCCTCATTTGTGTATTATGATCTTTTTCTACTCAAGAGTGTGTTCTCCTGGAATGAGTGTATCTATCCCTTGTGACCATTCCTGATGAACAATAATTCTCATACAGATGTCATCAGGACCATCAGACTCATGGAGTGACTTCTCCCAGACGAGTGCTTTATGGAACCATCAAACTGAATCTCTAGAGGCAATATGCAGTTGTGTGACTTGTCTCCAGACTATGGTTATGTGTTTTTAGTAAATATAGATTGCGTTTCTCTTTTTATATGTTGATTAGACATATATTGTGTAGAACTGACTGTACATTTACTTTGTGTATTGATTTGTGGTTTTCAGGGTCCTCTACTGAGTATTGTTATACTCACCCCTGCATGGGCATTGTTCGCACGAGTCGTGCCTTGTACAGATGAGTGGCCTTTTGATAGAGTCCAAGGAAGACTAGGACCAGACCGGGCTTTCTTAGTTCCCTACAGGCCGAGGTGTTTCTATGACTAAGAGTAGTTGTCCCAATACCTCTTTGTGTTTATAGGGTGTACTTTGTAGTTTGCAGACTCTTGTTTTTGTGGTCTTGTATTCTGGCCTAGTTTTACATCCTTCACTTTACTTCCATTGTACTTTTTTGGTTGGGTTTAGTTGTATGCATGCATTTTTTTCCATCGTGGTAATTACATTTTTGAATTTATGGGCTTGGAGATGTGTGCATGTGTACATGTACTTAGTCAATGCCTCCCATGATAGTGATATGCCTACCTAGTGCTAGTCACTAGCCCATGGCCTACTGGAGGTGGTCTTGGGGAGTCTTAGAACGAGCCCCACTAGGATGGGTTGTGACATATACGCTTCCTTTCTCTAGGTTATGAATATTGATTTCAAGTTGGATTAATAAAAGGGATGAAATTTGTGGGTGACATTGAGGATCTTTCACCATGTTAGATGATTATGTTCCCATGTATTAAAAGAAACTGAATTATTATGGTCCTAATTCATGTGTTTTTGTAATATATTTAATATTCATCCTAAAATATATAATATTAGTGTATGAGAAACCTATATTTCTATATCTGTACTATTTTTCTCACCGTAAAATTCTATTCAATTCAAGCATAATAAATATTCTTCTTGAGCATTGTAGGTGGAGAGGCTAGCTTTCTAATACATAAAAATTTAGTTTTATCCAAATAAAATGATTTTTTATATTCATAAAAAAATATTTATAAATATATTTGAACTTTATTAAGTTAATGCTTCCATTTCAACTATATTAGTTTCTTTATCACACATGGAAAGGTTAAATTGAGGCTTATTTATTTATTTTATAATAACATTTCTACATAAATTTAAAATTGAAAAAAATTCATATCTTTTTAGAGGAATATTAATCTAATTAAGAGAATATTATCCTTTATTCTTGTTGATGTTATTTTTATAATAAATGTTTTTAATGGTTTTATTGAGTCTATATAAAGACTCACTACAAATTTCCTTAAGGATTCTTGGTTCGATCATCCCAAATAATTGGTGGGATAGGAAAATATAGTGATCCATTATAAAATGGGGACTTGAACATCCATGAGATAATGGATACTATATATGATACTCATGGGAGGGTATCTTGGGACTTTTGAAAGGTAAATTATCTTCCATCCATGTTAATTCATCAAATGTTTTTCATATATTCAACATACCCAGATCGATTTCATACCTAAAGTTATAAATTTTATTGAAAGAAAGTTTCCACTAGTTGCCGATTATTCTTTAAAATTATATGTATCTTATGGGAGATTGAAATATATATTCCTCTAAAGACAAATAAGTGATAATGGTGTTATTTTGGATAGTTTTCTTATACTAAATTTGGAATTCCACTTAGAATTCATCTTTCAACAAAAAATGGATGTTATTATCATTGATATGGATAAATATTTTTGTCATAAAATAATCTTTTCTAAAGGATTGGATTATTTGGTTTTTATAGGTAGTGTGAATAAAGGGTTATATATGATTACTTTTCACTATATATCTTCATGGAACTCCCTCACCCCCATGAGTAAAATAGTAGTGGATTTTTCCTTTTTTAAGAAGATGAAATTCTTAGTTTGTAGAATATGATTTAAGATGATTCCTATAGATTTTATTATCAAATATAAAGTGATAATTTTATCCATGAAATGTTTAATCTATAAGTGTTCTCAAGAGAAATATAAAATTCATATGTTTAATAGAGGGAATCATTCCTGATCAATTGAAATCATTTTTTGTAGAATACATGACATTTAGTTAAAACTTAAATCATTAGAGCATCTCATTGGATCCTAGTCGATGGGAATGAAATAAAATTCACTAAATGAAAGGTCTGGAGTCATTTTATTTAATTTCATTTTTAGGCACATATAGATGACCCATAATGAGGTGACTTATGGTGCTCTATTACCTATGTCCAGTGTTGTGGTTACCAAAGATCAAGTGGCATGAAAGAATTCCATTATTCTATTTTTAGATACTTATAAAATGAAATTAGAGGACCTATAAATATTTAATATCAATTTATCTATTGACTAGGAACATAGATCCTGATAGTTTGGTTCGATTTCAACATTTAGGTGATGAATTTAAATTAAACATCGATCTGTCATTTTCTATAGGTATTGTGGTTGGAGGAAACATGATTCACAATAAATATAGAGAAATCATCTTTTCCATTAATGAAACATTTTTGGAAGGTCTTGGAATAGGATTATCAAATATTCTAGAATATATGGAAGTTTTTTTAGGCTTTGGTTGTACGTTGATATGTCCATTATTCACTTGACATTCAATGTTGACTCTTCCATTATGGTCAACTCACTATATTCCCTAAGATAGAAATTTTGGACCATTTCCTAGGTTTTGGAAAATATTTTCTTCAATATGTAAATCATTTAATATTTATACACAAGTTTAATGAAGGATATTCCACTACAGATGTGATGGTTTAGGTAGGAAACTCCTAAGACTCCCCTATTTTCACCCCTGATTTTTATTCTCTTCCACTCTTATTTACAATGTTGTTTTTATTAGGATTTATTTACTCAGGTCTATTTGATCTATACATATTTTTTCCTTTTATAATAAAAATTTTCGTTGAAAAAAAAATTCCAAAGACTTTCTAGGAGAAGATTGTGGAATGGTGGGGAGAATTGGGATGCCCATTATTTCACTAAGTAGTATTTATTATTTATAATATAAACTCTATTTTATTTCATAGAGTTATTGTAAAAAAATTAGAGTTTTTTAAGATTACATTTTGTATCACGGGTAATCCAGCTGAGAAGGTGAGTTGTGTAAGTGGACCATGTTAGCTAGAGATTTAAATCCACTGAGCCTCACACAGTTGGGAAAATGGTCTTATATATTATGTAGTTAGAATATGAAACTAATTAAAAGAATTATTATTTTTAATCTAAAAATAAAATTAGAGAGATTATAAACCCAACATTCTTCTATAAGTTTTGGTATTAACCTAGGAAAAACCTTCAGGTGACTCCAGGCTTTCTCAATTCTCCTTCTCTTCAATTCATAAATTAATCATGGTAATTCCTTTATAAAGTCTTGATTTTAAAGCAATAATTATCCTCATCTCATATTTTATTTTTTTCTATTACTTATTTATTTTCTAATAACACATGGTAGATCAATTATCATGAATAACATTTGTCTATTATTGATAAATTTTCATATAATGTATATATTATCTCTTGGGATTTGATTTACTTATATCTTTAAGAAATGTTTCAAATGTGGTATATTTTTGTAAAGGATTTTATGTTTTTCCATTTTTAACAAAACTTTTTTTGATTTAGTGTCTATTTTTTTTGTGAAAATAAATCTCATCATACTTATCTAATTTTTTTTATCTGAATAATTTTTTCTGGATAATTATTGGGTTTATAAAAAAAGTCATTCCTTGTGTAATTATGTATAAGTTTTTTTGTTTCAACATACCCAAGTCAATGTTTATTTTACACGTGTTACACTATGGAAGGGTCCTTCAAAATTAAAAATTCATAAATTTAGTTTTTATTAATTTATTACATATAAAGGTTACTACAAGATTAAATATTATAATATTAAAGTTTAAGTCACGTTTTCATATGATATAAATGTGAAATAGTCTCTATTACACCTTTTTGAGACTCCCTTGAAGTGATATATATTATTATTAAATTTTATAAAATATTTTTTTTAACTATAGATTTAAAATAAGTATTTTCTACAAGAAGAATTAAGATTGCTTAAAATGTATATTTTGTAAATATTTTTCATGAATACATTGAAAATTGTTTTGAAAAATATATGAATTTATGGGTTTTTAAATGAAAATTATATTTAAGAGTTATATAAATGTTATGATAAAACTATGACTAGTACCTATTTTTGATTATTCTATGAGTAATTTTAGGCATATGATTAAGCTTAGTATATAAAATTTAGGTGTGTTTTATTATAACTTAAAATACCTTGTATATTTTTCTATAGTTCCATGTCTTTGATTTTCTCCTTTAGGACCAAGATATTGTCTCAAGTTATTAAAATATTTTAATAAGGATTCATTATTTCAGTGATGATTTTTTATTCTTATGAGAATATATGAGTAAGTAAGGTTTTGGATACAATTTTTTTATTGTGAGTTTTTATGACATTTTAAATACTTATTATTTGTATGACATGAAAAAAATATTACATTAAATCCATTATCCACTTTTACTAAAAATAAAATTTTTATTCCTTTGGTTTGAAAGTACCATATTTGAGTAATATTATGAAAATAAATTTCAAACAATTGTGCAGGGATTTTATTATGTCTATCCACACTCCCCAAATTTAAAATTATATATATATATATATATATATATAGTTGGATATCCCTAAAATAGGTAAAGGTAAGGCGTCCCTCTATTTTGATGATGGATCGTAGATGTTAATACAATGTTATGGTCATGAGTGACACATGAAGAATGGTCAAGTTTCATGATATGATAGAATATTTTTATTTTTATTGTCTATTTTTGTTTTATTTTAGATATGGGTATACTTCCATTTAAGAAACCCCATCTCATGCCTTTTGTTTTGAATACTTATTTTACAAACCATGTGTATAAAGTGACTTGTCTTCCATGGTTTATATGATATTTTTTTAATATATTATGAATGTTTAAATATATATCTATTTGGTTTCTAATTATTAGTTTGTCTTATAACATGTTTGGTTTTTTTATTAATAAATGGATTTATGAAATAAAATATCAATATTTTAACTTATGAATACTTCATATTTAGTTCCAAGTAGAAATATCTGTCATTATTTTATTGTTTTAGAGAGGGAAGAATCATTCCCAAAGTTAAATATCTTATACCTTTCATATATATGAAAGATAATGGTTATTAAGAATATATTTTAGGACCTTTGTAATAATGTATCAAGTGTTAATATACAATACTTTGGTAAATATTTTACAAAAATATATACTTTCTTATAAGAATTATTCTATAAAAAATGATTCAATACTAAAGGGTAGTGAACATATACCTAATGCTACCAGACTCACCTTAGAACCCTAAAAATTTATTAATCATATTTTATTTATGAATACATTACTTTAATTCATACTAAAATAATTAGTGGGCTATACAATAATGATGAATTTATTAAAAAGAATCAGTAATACCGATTTTATATAAGAAAATCTCATATATTTTAACACTTTTTTTTCGAGAAAATCCCTCATTCATCTTTTTTTTTGAATGATATAAAACCAATTTGTCTCTAGTAACCACATTCACCCTGAATGTGACTCTCTATATTTTTAAGTAACACTTTATGAAATATTTAAATGGATTCTCCATCAATAAATTATTGGGTACAATAATTATATGATATTTATATTCTAAATTACTTTTAGATTAAATGATAATATTCCTAATAAATTACACTATAAATTTATTTATAAATACCTAATTTATCATGTTTATGAATAATGTTAGGGTGTTTATAAGTCTAAATGAAAACACTATGAAATTATAGTGCCAATATATTGTGTTCAAATTTCCATTTTTAAATATTATTTGTCCCCATAAAGAACATATAATATTTAGATGTATATTTCCCCACAAAATTAATGGAAAAATTCATAAATTCAGGTTAGTGGATTTTTTTATCTATGGTGATCTTATTGAGCTCTTGATAAAAACATAAAGTCATATTAAACCATTATTCATCATGATAATTAACATTGTTTTACCAAATGGTAATTCACTAGGGCATATATACCATTTTTTAAAATTTTCTAGAAAAAACTTGTTTCATAATTTGAATTATAGTAGGACATTTCTATAAGGTCACTCTGACATAAGGTTTCATACCTGGTATAGGATCTACTGACAAAATTACCTTATAATATAGGGTATGGTCTATATATATTTTAGGAATAAATTAATATGATATTTTAGAATAGGTATGTTTTTTTGTCTAACTTTACCTTGGTCTAAACCATTTCAATAAGATATTATTCTTTATTTAGTATCAATACCTATACTTGTGAAGGGGTTACTAAAGGATATTTATAATTGACCTTGAATTTATATTTAATAATGGGATGGTTTGTGATAAATAATGGTATTTAATATCCCCAAAAATTGATGTGATATCTTTATAATAATATCTAATATATGCCTTATATAACATCATATTCTAAAACATGAGGTTTTTTTAAAATTTAAATTATAATATTGAAAAATATATTAATTTGGGTAGAGTTGTGTAACTGTGACATAAAAATTGAAACACATAGTGTTTAAACATATATCTCAACATCAAGTTATGAAGTTGGTAATTAAATATTTCTATAAAAAAATGAAAAATATGAATGAATGTGTTGAACTAGATTCAAATAAGACATTGAACATTCTTAAGTGAATAGTAACAATACCTTTCACAAATTTATTTTGTTCTCCACCTCAGTTTTAGGGATTATGTAATATCTTTATTTCTCCCTTATATTTGTTTGTTAGATAAGTAAATTATCCTCTAGTACCACTGGTTTAGTATACTGACTTATATATTTCCAAAGTTCCTTATAGTTGAAGAATTGGACTATGGGTTCGGAATTTTGAAGAGAATTATTTTCCTATATTTAATAAGTTGTATCTTCATTCAATTTCAGCACTTTTATATGTTTTTCCTTCCTATTTTACACTTAAATCATTTTATTGTTCTCTTAAATTTGTTCCATGGCCCTTTATTTCTATATTTTTGATATATTGGTAACTGAATTATCATACCTCAATGTTAGTTTTATTTTAATACTATATTATAAAACTTAATTATTTTTTATTTTCCCCATATATATGAGAAAATTTTTTAAACTCCATATCTAGTTCAAAATTAAATAAAAATTATTCTTTATAACTACCAAAATCATGGAGTGTTTTTGAATTTAAAAGATGTTTTTTTAAAACACTAAATATTATTTGAATTTCATCTTAACAATTGATAAAAAACAAAGGCATTAAATTAATTTTTTGTGATATTATATGTAGAAGTCATAATAGACCCATTATACTTTTTTACAATCTTGAAAAATTATCTATACACTTTAGTATGTAATGTTTGTTGAATTATATAATAAGAAATATTTTCCCCAACTCATCCCAAACTATTTATTTGATTATATCCATTAGATTTATATTCTTAATTATAATATAATATTATTCCAATTATATTTTCAAATAATATATATCAAAATTTATACTCTCTTTATTAAAAAAAATCAGTGGAAATATCCAATCATAGTATAAAACATTGTTATATAACAATTATATCTAATGTTCCATTAAATTAAAAAGGTCATTGCAACTTGAATGACTCAATCACAAGTTAAACCTTCTGGGGTGAAGGTGTATGATCCACATGGTACAGGTTATTATTCATAATATAGTAATATTTATTTAACACATCCATAATTTTTTTAACTCTATCCCATATAAAATTAGAATTTTTATTCATAAAATAATGTCTTTTTCTGATAACATTAGCTAATGGATCATTTTTATTAGTTCCCACTATTTTCTAAAATATAAATGGTTTGTGAGAAATAAAAACATTAGAGAATAATTTGTATATGAATTACTTATTCATTCAAGAGAATTAATTATTGATTCTAATTTTCCTAAACCTAACAAAATCCGTAATTTTAACATAGAGTTTCTATGTACCCTAACTAAATTTAAAAATTAACATAAAATTATTTTGATACTAACTATGGGGAAATATACATCGCATATATAAGTATTACATAATTTATATAGAAAAATATATAATATAATTATTCAAAAAATTGACAGATATAATATCATAGAATATTATGTTCATATTATATAAATAATGAAAATAAGAATTTAAAATAGTTTTGAATGTCTTTATCATTGTCCTCCTATAAAATAAATCATAATAAGATAACATGTACCATCATCTAGGGGAATATATCAATGAAAGGGTGTTCAAAAAAGTAGAGTAAAGGGATATATAGTGGGAAATATATAGAAGATTTAATAAAAAACTAAAATATCACAGTATACATACAACATTTCTAAAATAACATAATGTGGGAAAAGGGAAAATTTTAAAGAGAAGAAGGTATAAGTTTACCTAGAGCTTTTTAATAATCAAACATGGGATATTAAAAAGAAAAAAATAATAAAAAATTAATTAATATATATCCACAGGATAAAATATAAATCATAAAATAATTAATACAAATAAAATATGCTTTAAACTCAAAATATAAATAATCATTAGAGAATGCATCACCATGAGTTTTATATTTCATTAAAAAACATAAATCACTTGTATTAATGAATTCTATTTATTAAAAAAATCTATCCAAAACTATTTTAAATTAGATAAACTTTTTATTATTAATTATTTCAGTTATAAATTAATTTTCTTCATTTTTCATAAATAAATTTAAAAAACTAACATTTCTTTAAAGTATTATAGGGTATATAAATATTGTGGTATAGTGCCTTACACTTTATCAATGAGTTTCATAATCTATAAAATTTTAATTTATTGGCTGATGTTAATTATATTATATTTTAATGCAGTATGAATTTCAATGATTATTTCTTCTTTATGATGAAATATGATTTTCTATTTTGATGCTTTGCAGTTAAATAATTCAAAGATATTTAATTAGATATACAATAAATCTATAAATAAAATATATTAGAAATTATTTCATAATAACATAAGGCTAAAAAAAATAAAATTAACTATTTACATGGTATAATTGTTATATGAACCATACATGAAGGAGATGATAAGTAATATAAAGAAATCATCCTTTTAGATGGTTAAATTGACTGGGTATTTAAGGAGATAAATAAAATGTATATACTATTTATGGTTTAATTTTTTTAAATATATTATAAATTTTTTATATTTATATAATTATTAATTTAATGATTATGGATTTGTTTTAAAATGATAAAAAAACAAGTGATACGATATTTTTTTGACTTATTTTTGGACTCCTCCATTTCTATGTATCCAGCACCTTGGATACTTCAAATATATTGTGAGTTGAGTATCAATAATATTAATAAAAAGATTATAAGTGTGAATATTGATAGATATTGGGTATTGGGAGGGTTTTTAGAAGTGGTATGAAAATAGGGGTGAGGGAGAGCATTTATAGGTTGTGGGGAGTGGTATTTTTTGAATAAAATAATGATTATAATATCATTTTATATCAAAGACTTACGAGATTTATATAATTTTATACTTTAAAAAATGGTCCATTCTACTTTTCTAAGAATAAATATTCAGGAAAACATTCTTAATGCTTTGTCTGATGGTTCCATCACTACATAATTATTGCATTATATTATACCAATTTGTTATTTTATTTATAAAAAATAATAAAAATCCAACCTAAATAATTTTGACAACATGATTCAAAATATAAAAACTATTTTAGTAAAAAATTATAAATAAGATAAAAATAATTATCTAAAAAATATTCAAAATCGTTAAAAATCAACTTTTAATTTTGTATAACATTTCCTAACATTTCAAAATATTATTTTAGAGTTTGGAAATTTAATTATTTGGTTTTAAAAAGAGAATATAACATCGTTTGAGGATTTAGATACTTTTTCACTACACAATGAAATTTATTAATATATTAAAATTTTGAAATAATTTTTAGTATTTTACAAATAATTTAACAAGATATTTTGGGATAGATAATGTCTCACTAGTTGAGTGGATGATTGAGTGAGCTCGGATTAATTATTGAATAAAAAAATAGGTATTCATTCTCATATATAATCTAATATTTTATGAAATAAATAATATCGAATGATATACTAGAATGGGATATGATAATGAGAGCCTATTTAAGTGAAAATTGATATTTTTTTTAACTTCAGAGTGGTTATATGTACTTATTTGAGTGTTTTTCTAATATAGATACATTATATGTGTGCTAAAAAATTGGTTCCGTTGAGTGTTCATCAGAGATTTAGGTCTATCAAGAGGGCTAAACCATGATTCTAGATTGAGAATATCAGAAGAGGTATCATAAATTCTTGTAAAACCACTAGAATGATTCTTCCAATATTAGTGTATTTGGTTATCCACTTGATGATCAACACTACATGGGAGTTTTTGTTGGTATTTGCAACCATAGATCATTAGAAGAAAAACTACTATAATATATAACCATGGAGAAAAAATTTAGAATTTCCAAAAAATTAATAAACCAACGAAATCAAAATTTAATAACTTAGAATTAAAGACTCACCCAAGTCACCGTAACTTGTGGATTCAATCACCACTTAGAACAAATAAATATCATTGAAACAATCATCAAAGAGAAATAAAGATAGAAATAAATGAGCGGTAATGATTTATGTAGTTCAAACATTATTCCTATATACATATAATAACATATATTCTTAGTTTCATTTTATAAAATATATAGGATAAAAATCAAAATTGATAACTCAACCAATATTAGATAATTACGAAATTCGACAAGTGTACAAGTGGTCCCAGTTTTATAATGTGGTCCAACTTGTCAAACAGTTCCACCATCCTTGAATATGATTGTATTAATCTAAATTTTCATTGTCTAATGTAACACTCCAAGGTTCTATGAAATATTTTTTCAACATTTTTAATTTCTTTGATAGCTTGCATTACATACAACCCCATGTTTTAACGAACTACAATATACTGTTTATATTATAATTTAAAAATGATATTTATAACTGATTAACTAAACATATTGATATGAATAGTATTAAACACTTATTTAAAATCAATTATAATTATTTTATAAAAATGAAAGATATTTATTAAAAAGTAATTATTTTTTTGTAAAGCCTTTATATACTTCAAAAATTCCTTTTTTTAAATGTTTTTAATCTCGTTTTGTGAACAAATAGTAAAAGTATTTTTTCCAAATTTATAAATTTTATTTGAAGAAATAAATATCATTTTATAAATCTACATTTTAAATATATTTTAAGTGATTTTTTTATTCATATATGCAAAGATAGATTTTTTGATGAATAGACAAAAATATAGATTTTTATTAAAAACTGCATAGTTGTTTGATGAAATAAAAATTTACATTTTATTTTAATATTTTTAAAGTAAAATTATTCCAATAAAACAAAAACATATATATATATATATATAATTATGATTTAGTTCACTTGAATTAATTTTATATTGAATTTTTATATTAAAATTCTTTTATTCTTTTTGAATGTTTTTCTTCGAAAAACTGTTTTTTATCGCATTGTTAGGATTATTTTAAAATTAAATCATAAAAATTTGTGTGAATTGAATTTGTGAATTTTTTACAAATTTTAAATAAAACAATTTATATTTTATAATAAGGTCAAATTAATTTTTTTTATCGTAATGAATATTAAAAAAAAAATCAATTATTTTACACGGTTAATTAATACCGGTTACCAGGGGTAAAACTAAAAGGATAAGAGTTGAAATGACCTAAGACTTATCCAATTAATATTTTTTGATAATATATTTACCTTATCATGTCTAAGGATTTATAATGATATATTATTTTTTTCTTTTGTTATGTTAAAAACAAAGGGAACACTTTTTCTTTTGAAAACTTTCAAGTGTGTCTTCACCCCCACATATAAATGGCCACCCATATCCTCTGCTATCCACACTTAAAAATACATTTAGTTTAAAAAATACACTACAAAAATAACTTCCTTTATTCCCTCATCACATCTTATAGGACTTATTTTTATTAGTAAACCCTCTTAAGAAGGCCTTAGGAATAAACCAAAGTAGGTTCTCTAAAGAAGAGGTAATATTCTTAAACTTTTGTTTTGGTTTCATTTCTTCCAAAAAATTTAAATATAATTAAAATATTCTGATATAATATAAAAAATATCTACCATATAATGATATTTTATAATTTTAAATTCATATCCTATATTTATATCCTCTTTCACTAAATGGGAAATGAAACCATAAATTTTTCGTATGACAGTCTACCTCCTTAAAAACTGATGTAATTTTTCTTCCAGACAAGTATTTAAAATATAGAGATAATTTTGTATATAATGTGTATATATTATATTTATTAAAATGTTATAATTTTTGAATTATAATATCACATATACCTTATTACATTCCAATCATTTAGAAAATGATAACGTCACTTATGTGTACGTGCAGACTACTGCCTCTACAAAGCAATATGATATGTTTTTCATTTTATTTTTAGATTGATAGCAATAATCATAGATAAATTGAATATATATGATAAATATTATATGAAAATTATTATTTAGAGGTGAAAAATTATTTACATTTCTTTCATTTCATCTGTTGATGAAATGGAAACAACATTCATGCGTTGGTACGACCTAACATATCCATAAATTGTGTAATTAATTTTCTCTCTATATATCTTATTGATTAATATAAATACCTATATAATGAATGTATATCACATATATATAATTTTTAAAATTCTTGATATGATATATCCCTGATCAAAGTAAGAATATTGGGACTAAAAAGCTAAAACATACATGAAAGAAAAAGAAATTATTACCTAGAATGTGATTTTAAAAAGGAATTGTTAATTAACGGGTGAAAAACCATTTAAATTAAATAATTTATGTTATTATATATATGAGTATAGTTATATAATATATTTATAATAAATATATATTTATTATTCATGTGTTTTTGTTGTCTGAAAAGTGAGTCGATACTTAATGTAAGATATTTCCAGTATCTCTTTTTATTATGGGATACATATTCCATATTCACCACTTGTTTCTTTTTTTGATGTCTCTACATACCATTTCAAATTTTATATATGTAATATCCATATTTTAATGATATTTAATGTTTTATTTGATGTTAAAATTTAAATGAGAGTAATATTCAAAAGATACCAAAGTGGTACGGGTTTTATGATATAATCTCATTGTTTATTATAATTGTTAATGATTATTATTCCAATAATAAAAAATTATGATATATATCTCAATAAATTCACGGATTTTATTTACTTATATTTATTTAATAAAAATTATTTATTACCATTTATTTTAGTCCCTTTATGTACGAAAGTTCCAAAAAGAATACATTTGAGGAAAACATATCTTATTTCATTCTATAATCAAAAATATGTTTCATATCATGTAAATGTTTTCTAAAAATGTTTTAATTTTTTTTAATATTTTAAAATAGTATTTTTAATTAATTTTATACCTGATTTATTTTTTATAAAATTTGTAAAATGGAATATTCTTCTCATTTTCAGAATAATTTACTATTGGATTTTTGTGGAAGAAATATGTGTTTTAACATGTATAAAATTGAATAATATTTTCCACCATCATGACCAATCAATTTTTTAATTATTAATTTATAATTTTACATTGATATTTTCAATGAAAATTATTTCCACTATGTTATTTTAATTTTTTTAAAGGGTTATATTCTAAGTAGAAAGGTTATTTTCCTTAATTAATATTCCAAGTGATCTTTCAAAATAATTTTCCATCTATGTTGACCTCTGTTTTTACACTATCTTTACTAGGGATATAATCAAATCATACCAACCTTATTCTTTCTATGCGTGGTTTTTTTGGTGAAACAATGTTTATGAAACACGTTCCATTTTCCACGGGTTATGTTATGAGGAAATGATAAAATCTTTATGAAACTTATTTTTTTCCTTGGGTTATTCTATGATGAAATTATTATGAAACGCACTTATTTTCATAGGTTATAATATGATTAATTTTCTATGATCTTTTGGAATAAATATGTATGGTTTAAAATATAAAATGGTGGTTTCTTTAAACTAAGGACAATGGTTACATAATAATCATGGATGGTGGTTATGTTATAACCAAGGATTGGTAGGACCTGTTTCTCCCTCCAATGAAATGGGTAATGATTCATAACTCATGATATAAATATGTTCTTTGTTAAAATGATTTTATATCAACAAGTTTATGCAGGGAACTAGATTTCAAGTACATAAGGTTTTTCGAGGACCTAATTTTATTCCATTATCTTAATGATTGATCCTAAATCTATTTATACCTGTTCACAATTTTATAAGATTATGTGTATGAAAAAAATATAGTTATTATGCCAATGTTTTATTTTATGGATCATGTTCATTAATTCATTTATGATTTGTGAGTTATTGAATACTAATATTTATTTCATGACATTGGTTTATGATCTATGATATGTTGGGTATTGTTTGAAATGTTATTATCATGATCTCAAACCCTTATGACAATGTTATGTTGATATCTCCTAGGTTTACCTTACCGAGCATTTGAAATAACCTTTTCTTATGGTTTATTTCCCCATGTTATGAAGAAATTTTGTAATTAGGGTATGTATATGATGTTTATTATACAAGTAGATCTTTATTTGATATATTTAAGATCATTAACTAAATAAGAATATTCTGTTACTTGTCTCAAAATACACCAAATCATTATGGCGATTAGACATGTATTTGTGAAATGTACTAAATTTTCATTAAAAAATACGTAATATTTTTGTATTAAAATCCCGAGTCATTACAAATGGTATTAGAGAAAATATTTAGATAACCTTCGTAAATTAGGATGAAAAATATTTACTGAGAACCCTTATAACAATATGATATATAGGATAATGTACTATGTTATAGTAAACAAAGGAGTGTGGTTTTCCATGTAATCAAATCTCTGTCTGGATACTTATAGTAGACGTGGATCTAACATAGATGTGACTATGGTTAATAAACTATAAAAGAGTGCTTTGAGCTAGACTCAATTGTCACCTAGTGCACAAAAGTGGGCCTTTATACATACCTATTTTAATGCTCCTAAGGGATATGATTTTGTTAATTCACATTTCCTTTAGAAAACATTATAAATTATTTGAATATTTTAGGACCATGGATGACCTAGGTTAAACATAAGGTTCTATAGATTTAAAATAAGGTGTCATGATTTAGAAATCCCATAAATCATTATTCAGGAATAAATGGTTTTTACTATGAATATTTTTTCCCACACCATTATTTTTAGATTTAGTTAGTTGATGAAACTCAAAATAATTATGTGAATGGAGAATTTGGTAAAAAAATCAATGATTTTACTCACGAGAAACAAAATTTCATAGGATATGGAATGTAAAATCTCATAACTATGCTTACACAACTTTCTTATGTTATAAATGTTGTTGAGATTTCAAATTAGTAAATGAATGAAAAATGTTTTTTTAAGTCCAATATAAGGTAACATCCACTATATTTTTATGGGTTCAATGATCTACTAGTTTATGAGAGATGAATTAGTGAAACTAAATATTTTTTTCTCTAGTGCTTGGAACATGAGACTTCTATTTTGGCCATTTATCATTTGGAATGTGAAGTAGATCAATGGAGGAATCATATTATGAATCCACATAAATAATAATAAATTAAATCCATTTGATAGGATGAGATTATGATAATATATTTTAGTATATAATTCCCTATTATTATTCACAAAAGCACAGAGAATGAATTTCTAGAAGCCAAGAACAAGGATGATGAATATATTAGTACCTATAAAGTTGATTTTACAAGAGTTGCAAGGTATGATTCTGGATTAATCACCTACCCTGAAATCAAAATCAATCAATTCTTTGGTGTCATAAAACCAAGTATTGTAAATTTATTAGCTATAAGAGACTTTAGTAATTATTAATATTTTTATTTTGTGAACTCATGGTAAAAATGGAAATTGGATATTCCCACTATTCCAATGGTTTTGACAAGAAAAAGAATGATTTAGTCCCATGAGATCTCAAATAAATCACATGGTGGAATAAAATACAGTATATTATATGTAATAAACGTGTAAAGAAAAATCAGGGGAATTACATGAGTGAAACTAGTAATTTTTTAAATGTGGGAAGTCTGGTCATAAGACCAGTGATTGTCGAAATGCTATGAAAAGGCTAGTTTACACAATAGAGGAAATGAAGGTTCAAACTAATGCACTACCCCTACTCCAATTATTAAAATTCAAGGAGTATAGGTATTATTATAACCCATTATAATATATAAATGTTAATTATAATGATAAACTTCAGTATCCTCTTAAACCATGGGACAATGGGAAATCTCATTTGATCACTATTTTTGTTGAGGGGTATGATAATGATTTGGTGAAAAGTACACTTACCCTTCAATCTAGAACTGCCAATGTCTTATTTGATTCTGGGTATACCTACTATTTTATATCTCAATAGTTTGTTTATGGTATAAAAATGACACCCTAATGATTATATATTGAATCATTTGTGAAAACACTTAATGGTATGATGATCACATTATAAGTTTATGATTCTTATATAGTTTAAATTTATAGAATTGTGATTCCTACAAATCATATTAATCTCCCTCCGGTTGAATTTGAGGATATTTTACACATGTATTTGATATCTCTACATTGATCCCACGTCAATTTCCAATGATGGGAATCCATGTTTGATATCACAAATAAACTTATGATTGTCTATCAATGTGATGATAAATATAAACATCTGATGGAAAAAAAATCCATTGAATGAGTTTTGATTCCTATTAAAAAAGGTTATTTATCTTATATGGTTGGGGAGAAACTAAAAATTGATGATATTTCTATTATACAAGAGTTTGTTGATGTATTTCTGAATGAGTTTCCAATACTCCTATCAAATCATGAAGTTGAGTTTTCAATAGAACTCATATATGGTTGCACCCCTATTTCAAAGATTACCAAATGAATGTACATAATTTAGTTACAAAAATTAAAGAATATAATTCATCGGAACCATGAAAAATGACTCATTCATCCATATGTGTCCCCTTGAGGTGTACCTATTCTATTTTTTAAGAATAAAGATGCATTGACATGAATCGACATTGATTACCATGAACTGAAAAAGATAAAAATCAAGAATAGGTATTCACTACCGCATATTGATGAATTTTATGATCAAATATATGGAGATCAATTCTTTCACAAAACTAAACTTCATCATGGATATCATCAATTGAGGTCCAAGAAGGATTACATTGTCTAGATCACTTTAGGGATGACTACACTATGGCAGGGTGGGGGTGAATCATTTTAGAATTAATTTTTATCTGTTTAAACATTTATCTCATTTTTATTCCTATGTCACTTATTAAGTGAATGGTTATCTTTTCCTCTTCACCTGTAGTTATGCAAGAATTCACATACTAATTTAGAGAAAAATGGAAACCAAATTATATTAATGAGATTCACCTCCAATGTGTATGACTATGTCCACAGGGTATGGTTGTTATTATCCCATTAAAAAAAACCATTTTTATTATAAAATATTGAACAAGTAATGTGATGTCCATGGACCCATTTTGAAACTAACTAGGTACAATACAAGAATAAACATTGATGAACAATATGTGGTATTCCAGCCTTCCCATTTTGAAGTGGTCACCAGTTTCATGAGATTCTTCTTCCCTAGACTCTAATTAATTTGATCAACTTCTTAAAAATACGGAAATAAAATGGATTCCTTCAATTTGACAGTAAATGTATACAATTGAAATATTTGAAAATCAAGTTATCTACCTTTCTAATTATTCTTCACTAAAAATGTTATTTTTATATTGTAGACTTTCCAACTCTGACTTCTTCTTTGACATAAATGATGATGAATTTATATTAACTCATTCACCAACTCTTCTTGTATACAATATAAGAAATTATAATTATATGAAATTGATTTTCTTACTCTTGATTAATCACTGGAAATATACTATGCTTATTAATTATGTCATTCATGTGTGTAATATTTTGTTAATTCATGGATTTTTATAGATACCATGCATGATTTCCTTCCTTCCTTGTAACTATTTTTCTTTTCAATTACAAGGGAAATAATTTCCTTCACCAATGTCTTTTTCAGTATATATATTACAGAGTGTAAATATATGTTTTTATGGTTGTAGTTATTTTACCTGACCCAATGAACATTATATTCTTCTTATTTGAAATAAACATTGTGATTGCGGATTCCAATAATTCCTTTATGCACTAGTGTATGCAAGACATCCCTTTTCCTATTTAATAGCATCATGATTCATGTAAACTCTAATATCATACTATAATTGTGTGAATTTATAGTCAATGTGTATCTTTTTAACATTATTAAGTTAGCCTATGAGATCTCAGTTATGATTCACAGAATAGATGAGAAAAACAACACTTTATTCTCTATGTAAACCATGTTGGCCTCACTAGAACACTTCCTTCTTCATGTAACTAAATTGAATGATGTATCTTATTAAAATAACCAATAATTAAATAGATGGATCAGCCTTCGTGAAATGAAAAGTGTATCACATTTATTTTCATCTAGATTCAATACGCAACACCTTCCCTTTTCATATCCAAGTAGATCATGGGACTCTTCTCCATAGCAGTGGAAACAAGAGGTTTTTTATTCACTATTTTTCATGATGAAAATCGAGTGATATACAATATTTCTAGTATCATATCCTTGGATTTAATTCTTAGTATTTATAGGAAATTATTACAATGTTTGTATTATATCTGATCTGATTTTTATGAGTTGTTAATCCATTTTCAATGAGCTGAATATCTTGGCATTATTTAAACATGGGTTCCCTCTAATCATAAAAATTTCATTAACATTAAATGAAACTGAGATTCATGGAATCGTCCCACAGATTCATTCTTTTTAATAATACCTCAACTACATACATCCTAGTGAATATTTATGAATGCTAAATCTAAAACAATTATTATATAATTTGAAGAATCGCTATTAATTTGTATCATCTTTATAGAATTATAATCTTAGACAAAAAGGTTTAAAAAACATTAATGAATGATTTTATGGTGATTCACATGGTTCTTTATATATCAATAAAATAAGGGCTCAACACTGCTGATCTTAGTTCGATTGTTAGATATGATCGACATTGAGGGACAATATCGCGGGATACATAATATTGAATAAAATCATGGATTTTATAAGAAACCTGGGATTAAATAGATCAAGTAGATGATGTTCTATATATAAAATTTTAAATGTAGGAATAGTGATCTCATGTTGTCTATCCCAAATAAACTCTTCTATACTATGACACTCACGTATAAGCATCCTCATTCCAACATATCAACATAAGTGAGTAATCTGGGTCCACTATTGGGTTTCCTCATGTTATTGATACATGGATTGTTCCACTAATGCATTCCGACATGCATGTTCCCACACCTCCCAACGTAAGAACTCTTTCCCCTATATACTCCATTATCACATTATTCATGTTGGGTTGACCTCTACCACATGGTAGACCCCTAGGTCCCTCACATGCAGTTGTGAGGTTTTATGTAGGATGAAGGTTGCCCATATTTGTTTTGGTAAAGCCCCATGAAATATACCTTGTATAATTACCATGTACACAATTTCAATGAAAATCCTTAATGAGAAATATAAATGTGTTTAATTTTTGTATGGGGTTGAAGACTTTTCATGAAAATAAATATTTTTATTACCTTAAATATAATATTCAATTAATATAAAAATTAATATTTTCATGATATTTATAGAACTAATCATGAAATATTACGGTATTGTATGAACATAATTTAATATATTCAAACCTCATCTAATTAGAAGAACAATCAGATTGATCTTATTTATTCTTTAACAAACATGATTCAAAGAATCAGTGAACTTTAAATCTATTATTAATCTTAAATACAGATTAACACTCAGTGATTCATTACTTAGTAAAACATTTAACACAAATTAAACACAAACAAAAATTAGTATTTAAAATCTCACACTTTTTATTTATTTTCAATACCATCATATAATATCATGTTAATATGTTTATCAAATAAATATATATGGTTTATCTCTTTTCTCCTCATTTCTCAGAAATGGTTTATTTCTTTTCTCAATATTTATCCTTGATGTATTTATTTTACTTTTACCCATTATTTATAAAAAAATCCATTTACCTGAGAGATGATTTTCTCATTTATTTTTTAAGTGATTCTTCATCAATAATTCTACTTTAAGTCTACTTGGGAAGACCAGATGTTGAAAAAGGGTCCAATTTAGACCTAAAAGTTTTCCATTATCAATTTAGAATTTGATACCAATTAAAATAACATAACTTATATATTTTCTTAGAGATTACTGAACTGCTTCTAGGTTGGTGGAGATTTGTTAATACCAACTGATGTAATGAAAGATGAAATTATTTGAAACCACTTATTGAAAAATTATTCCAATGAACCTCTCAACCACAAATTCATGCATTCACCTCATTACCCAAACTAAAAGCATTCAAGTTTACTTGGAAGGTAATGTTATTAAATAAATAATTGAAACTTCATTGATTAGTATATATTATACCACATATGTTCATGATTCATTTTTATTTGATAAGAATGGGAGAGTTTTTCAACATACCTCAACTATTATCTTTTTGAAAAAGTTCCTTCCAATGATGTCAAATTTGGATTGAATATAAATCTATGGAGTCTTATTTGGAAACTCATCGTTAGTGGATGATCTCTAATTTTTACTTCATCGGAATGGATTTTATCCTCAGTTGTTCTTATGAATACCTATTGATGTGAATTCCTTTTTTTGTGATCACAGCCATGATGGGGACATCAAATTCAATATCATGATCTTATTTATCCGGTTTTATCTTTTATACTTCAAAAAAAAAATAATCTTCATTATATAAGTAGATAGACAAAATTGGGATAGTTAGTTTATTAAATCATAGAAAGAATATTCATCTTCCAGATAGATATATATAATTTCAACTCAGTTCTCCCCTGAGTATATGATTCTTCATCAATTAATTTTATATATGGAACAAAAAAAATTATATAAAAATAAATACGATCTTCTTTGTTATATAGTGTGAGAAATAATCATTATAATTGTTTCTCAACCATGTAAATCCCTTCTACTATAGCATGGAACTGTAGCAGTACTGTGGCAGCTACGAAACTATAGCAGGGACTGTAGCAGTGTGGGTATTGTAGCAGTACTATTCACCGAGGGGTCCTTTGGGCCAAAAAATGGGCTTTCAAGTCTTGTACTCAGGCCACTTGGCCTTGGGCCTTTGGGATATGTAATGGGTCTCCCTCTACCCAGTCTTAAAGAGGTATTTACTTTAAATAATAAATTGAGGCTTCGACCCCTTTCAAAAAAAAATATTCAACACTAAGTGATTTATGATTCTTGTTTAGTATCTCTTATTTATTTGGAGTTAAGAATAAGAAATTATTTAATATGTGTCTATCCTTATTGCACCTTCCACATTTCACTTCTCTAACACATGAGTTTTTATTCAGTTAAAACCTCTCATGAAATTCAATTTCTTCATATGGAATCTTATGTCTACATTTAGAATATTCATTCTTCCACACATCTTGAATTTTAATTTCTCTATTCATTATAGCTAGATTAATTTCCATTAAATCATATGAATATGAAAATAATGGTTTTTAGATCCACATGGTTTCTTAGGTGTTCGCTTTACCACTTCAATCCTTTTATATTGGAATAATTTCATCTTTTCTTCCTTTAGATTGAATCTATTAATTGTAATATTCGTGGCCTACTTATAGTGATCCGTTGTATAACATATTCTTCCACAAAATTAGGAGATAATTACTTTTGTTGTAACACCCTTTTTTATATTCTATATTTTATATGGAACATATATTTTCTTTTGATTATCACCCAAGGTAGCCTTATATGTCTTCTTTATTGACTTCATGGGAATATTTTTCATCTATTTCATCCCCAAGGTTGAATTATCACGAGTCTTCACCTGTGTAAGTTTCATATGAATTGTCATTGTGGCATGTTTAGAATATTTATATCTATATTCCTCTTCACTATGTCCACTTCCATTGCAATGACTATAAAGGATCTTAAAATTTTCAAATATGTCTGTGATATAAATATTATTTCCTTTAATCTATGTTCTTGGAATATTTATGGATTTTTTTCTCCATGATGAACATATTTTTAAATTTTTATATTTTAAACGATTAAAGTAACATAATGATTCATTGTTCTAGAATCTTTTCTAACACCTATAATTTCAAAACAATCTTGATCTCTTCCTTGAAATAATAGTCTGGTTATATTTTATTTGTTATTGATTCTATTTATTTTAATTCTTATAATATGCTCTATTAGGGAAACATATTCTTATATTATTATCTTTACTTTCCACATATTTAGTTTTAAGAACATCGTTATCTGTCATTATTCACATTTGTACAAGTTTTGATTATGAACATTCACAATACAAAGAACTAGAATTAGCACAAATATTTTTTTAGAGTTGGTTGATATATTTATGTTTAAGGCTATTTTAGATTGTACATTTAATTATTTCAATATATTATTTCTACGATATAGATATTTTAGGATAAGAATCCTCCTTATAATTTTGTGTGGTTCTGTTTCTTGTAGTAACAACTCATATTTCAACTTTTTATGAATATTCATCTCAAACAATATCAATACTTTTCAGTTTGACTCTATGCTAAATAAATTTTATATTTAGGATGAATTTATAATCCTCCAATAACTTCAATATATATTTATATTATTCCTTTATTTTTTAAACATCCCCATCACAAAAAATTTTCCTCTCTAGTAATAAAGTTTCATGCCCTTTGATCTTATACTCTTTGGTTTCAAGATGATAATTCCTGACATCAATGATGATCTCCAGGTTTTCTTCCAATATATGGAGCTTCTATTCAATTGTATCAGTAGATGTATCTTTATTCATAATTCATTCAAACAAATAATTCCCAACAATAGATCCTAATTCTTCAAGATCCTTAATAATAGCACTCTTGAGATTACATTTTTTCGGGAGATCAATATATGTCCTCACCCTTTCTGCCAATCCACTTTCTAATTTATCAGTTTCTTTTTCTAAATGGGTTATCTCTTCTTGTAGGGATTTCCCCCAAACTATATAATTGTCATTTTATAAGGAGTGATGATCACCACCTATTATTGGTTATTATATTGTAAATTTTTGAAATATATATGATACTTCTTTACCTTCATATGAGGTAAAAACATTGTCCAATTTTTTGGTATAAGATTGAACTACAAGATCTATAACCTCTATGAAATAATTTCTTTATCAAAACTAATGCATTGAGAAACTGATTCATCATCCTATTATACCAAGATGATATTATTAATATTCCCTTTCTTCCTTATATTCTTCAATATATTGGTTGATATAGAATTATGATCTACATTAGATACAAATATTATATGTTTTCACTATATTCTAAATTGATAAGAGAATACATATCTTCAATAATATTAATATTAGAGAAAATAATTAGATGTGTGACATATTCCTCTGATACCAATTTTTAGGATCACATTAGGGATTACCACACTAAGAGTGGGGTGAATCAGTATGGGATGATTTCTAACCACTTTAAACATTTATCCCTTTGTTACACATTTGTCACATATTCAATGAATGACTCTATTTTATTATTCACCTATAATTAAAAAAGTATGACCATACAATAATAAATAACAATGGAAACTATAGCTTTTAATGAGGTTCACCTCCAATGTGGATGATTTCATCCCGTATTTTTTGCGGTAATTCCCCCACACACATAATTTTATTTTATATTATCAAATAAATAATGGGTAAGGGGACAAATTTAGAACCATTTTCAACCACTAACTAGGAACAATCAAAGCATAAAATTTGAATCCAAATATTTAATATTTTATCCTTTTAACACCCCATTACGTATAAAAATAATTTTTTCTGAATTAATTTAATATTTTTAATATTTTACATTTCATGTAACACTTAATATATCTTGTGTTATACAAAAGAACTAAGTTTGACTTGAATTTTGAACAACACCATTATAATCATTCACCACATGCAATACATAGATTACCTTGTGGTATATGAAACACTATCTTTCTCTTGCGTCACACACAATGCTGAATTATTTTGATAGATCACATCACACTCAAATCCGAGTTTTACCAAACTATTATATACTATTAATATTTTAATTAATATTTTAATATAATTACCTCCTAGAATTTGGAATGAGATTTACAAATAATATTTATTAAATAATAAAAATATGGTTTTCAAACACACAATATATATAATAAGAATTATCTGGTGACTAATTAACTAGAAATTTATGTAAAACCTATCTGAAAATATAGAATATCTTTTGCTAGAAAACAATATTTATGAAATAAAATAGTTTTACATTAATAAATTAATTTAAAAAATTTAATTTTTCATAATATATATATTATATTTAGTTGACTATTTAATTTTCATCATATGTGTTTCTATATATGAGATAAGAATGAATCACATTTTATAAATAAAAAGATGTTTTTGTCTTAAAGTTAATTTTACCATCTTTTAATGGAGAACCCATATTGAACCTAATTTTTGACATGTTTATAATTTTAATTTGAAAAAATAAAATTTATTTTTGAATTTGGGATATCATAATTTACTTTCGGTGAATTTTTGATATTTTTATTAGATGTTTTATATTTTGATGATTAGTAATAAAATATTTAATTTTAATTAAACGGTTATTTTTTATATAATTTATTTATATGGTCAAATTATATTTTAATTTGTTTTCAAAGTTTAATTAGATAATTTTTTAATAAATTAATCTAATTTATGTAATTTTATCCAATTTTAAATTGAAATTGGATATAAAAACACTTCAATATTTTAAAATTTTTCACATAAAAAATCCATTGACACGACACATTTTCATAATTGGTTTTAAATTAATTTCTAACACATCTAATATTTGAATTTGAAAAAAGGGATTCCATTTTTGGAATAAAAATAATAAAAAATTTCATGAATGTTAACCATTTTTTTGACAAAAAATATTACTAAATGTAATTAAAATAAATTATATTGATTAAGGTAAAAAAAACTTACTTAATGATTAAAACTAGAATATAAGATTTAAAAACGACCATATACTTGGGTTGAAATTATTTTCTAGAAATATTTTTACAATTAAATCTGTAAGGATCTATAAATATTCATTTTGAAAACTCTAGAGGCAAGTAAAAAATGGGGATCACTCAAATATTTTCAGGAATACCCAATATTTCATTTCCCCCACTTATAAAAAGGTCTCATTTCCATCTATTATCATAACAACCCTAATAAACTTTTTGTAAGAACCCAAATCTTCGTTTCAGGTACGTATTTTCTTTTTCTGGAGTTCTTGAGAAAAAAATAATGTTTCTGGAAATTTTTGAAGTACACGCCATGTACTTTCTGAGTACATGTTGTGTACTCTTTTCCTACTCTAAGATGTGTACTGGCCGTGTCCGGGCCACACACATGGTGTGTAGGGGTGACAAGGAGGCCGATTTGGCGGAGTACCGAAAGACCTAGTATACGGTGTGTACTGTAAAAGTACATGCCATGTACTTTCTTTTTTTAACTAAACAGACCGGGGTCATGCCTGACGCACAAAAATGTCTTGGTCTAGGTTCCGTTCGTTTGAGAGCATCGAGGATTACGAATCTTCGACAAGCTCCTGCCTCTCTGTCTGTTCTCCAATTCGAGCACGGTCGATTGAATTGGAATCAAAATGGTGATTTCTTCCTTTTGCTTGAGCCTTGTTTTCCAATTCCTCCTCCTTCTCACGATATAGTGGGTTGAACTTTTTGGGCATTTTCTTAGATCTACGATGTTTGGGGGAGAATCAGTCGTTGTGGTTCATGTATATCGATCTCCTAGGATCGACGTAGGTGGTTTGTGATTTTCTTTAGAAAGTCTTTGAGTATCTTGTGAAATTTTTCTAATTCCATTGAACGAGAATTCTGTGTTTTCCTATTTTTCCCTTGATTGATTTTCTGCTTGCTTGATTGTTATAGTAGAGGTTTACCTTTGTGAATAGAGTTTTTTTTTCTATACTCTGGATGTTTGTCGTAATTTTTTTTCCTGTTATGCGTTTTTCCAGTTTCAATGCCTAGTTATAGGATAGTGGAACAGTTGTGCTATTTTTCTGCCGAGCCTTAGAATGATAGCCAAGTAGTTATTTAGGTTTACTTGTGCGATACATGAACGTTATGCATGTTTATATTACGCGGGGCTGAGAGAAACATGTGTATGGACCAAAGGGAGAATAGACGTAAGGGCTTCTCCAGAGTGTCTTTAATTTTACGATGTGAGACCACAAGGGGGAATTGACGTTGGGTGCTTCCTCAGAGAGTATGTAGTTCCTTGACACGAGACATAGGGGGAATTGACGTTGAGTGATTTCCCAGATAGACTTTAGTACGATATGAGACTATATGGGGAATTGATGGAGAATTCTTCCTCAAAAAGTCTACTCTTAGGTGAACCAAAGGGGTGAAACTGTGTGTGCCTCCTAGAGGGTTTTCATTACTTGTAGGTTAAACCATAGGGGTTAGGCTATGAGAGATACCCAGAGGGTTACCTGTTTTCCACTTGTTGTTGGTTGTTTACTAGTGTACTTTATAAGCTAGAACTGTGGATTGTAGCTACTATGTGCTTTTCTATTTACTGCTTCTTTCACTTTTACTTTCCTTGTATTTATTGACTGTTAGGTACAAATCTTTGGGTGATTTCCTTCTGTTATTGTATCTCACACCCTATTTGGGCCATGCTTTTGGGCCCAAGAAGCCTTTTTTTTTGCAGGTATAGATAAGGGAAAGTGCCCTTCGACTTCTAGTACTTGATTGCTTAGAGTTGGGGAGAAAGGGACCATGCTTAGGCTTGCGATGCACCAAGAGTTGTTGTTATTTTAGTACTTTGTTTTACTTGTATTTTAGCACGTTTTTATGTTTTCTGCTTTCGATAGAAACTTTTACCTGCTGCATCATTATTATCATTACTATATATTCATTGCTTCCGATATTTGGTTTCAGTTGTTGCGTATTGTTTACTGCTTCCGCTATTTACTGTTGTTTTCCTTACCTTGTATACCTTACCAAATGAGGGTATAGTTTCCCCAATAACATTCCAAGGTCCTGCCTTATAGTTGGCATTATCTGGCATTTGGGGAAATGCACTGGAGGTCTTGTGGCGAACTGGGAACGAGGCACCATTGGAGGGGATTCAGATTCAGATCGTTAAAAAGTGGTATCAAAGGGTTTCTTTTCTCTTGATTTACTATTTGGAGCCTTTATCAGGGGGTAAAACGGATTCAGTACTTGGTATTAAGCTATAGTTGGGATTATCTAACCCGTGTACAGGGAAAATCTATACTACCTCGTTATTGTAGTTTTATGGTTTTGAGATTTACAGTTGATATGATTTCACCTAGAGTGATTCACATGCTTTGTGTTATTATTGTCTTGACTATTGCGGTTCTATTTATGTCACAACCCAATGAGATGAGGGTATTTCATTTCATGCTTCATATAGGAACTTGTAGAAATCATATACCATGCATTCTTGCCATGCCATCTATGGTGCATTAGCGATTGCATGCTGTTGTGATAGACTTTGGGTAGATTATGTATGCTGTTGTGATGGATGCCTGATAGAATCTATGCTTCCTTGTTATATGATTGTTTGTAATCTACCATGCTTAAATAAATTCCATGTTTTGATTCGCGGGGAGTATGGGCCCTCACGAATCAAAATTTGGCACCTCTCTGTCTTGTTTTCTGTGTTTTCTGGTCTTCTGTGCAGTTCTGAGCTACTGCCCAGAAAAACCCAGAATACATGGCATGTACTTTTGACCACACACTATGTAGTTTTAGACCGTGTCACTGACCATGTGAGCAGGGACACACTATTGTAGAAATAACTTCAGGAACACGCCATGTACTGTAGGTACACGCTGTGTAGTTCGGAGCCGTGTACCTGATCGTGTCACTAACAACATGGGTCGGGGAAGCTCGAGTAGAACACGTTGTGTTGTAAAGGAACACACCATGTAGTCTCATCCTGGTACCCGGCCGTGTCATGCACAACACTAATTGGTGTCAACTTCTCTTAGACATGCCGTATTGTTTTCGGAACACGCCGTGTAGTCTTGATCATGTTCCCGACCGTGTCACGAAAAACACGAGACTGTGTCACCTTCACCTATACACTCCATGTTTATTTGGAACAATCCATGTAAGGTCCATCCATGTAGAAGACCATGTATTTAATCACACAGACTTCTGAAGCTGTGTCTAGTACACGCCGTGTTTGTTCCGAACATGCCTTGTAGTCACGGGTTAAGTCGGACTGTGTGGGTTAGCCGTGTAAGGAGACTCGGGCAGGGGAACAGTTTCCAAGTACACGCTGTGTGTTGGGTCAACACGCCGTGTAGTTGAGGAGTTACAAGACCTATAGGGCAGGGGTACACGCCCATGTCATTGACTTAAGAAGACACGTCATGTAGTTTTTATATATTCCGTGTAGTCATGTTTTGTAAATTTGTGTGTTTTCCTTTCCCTGTTCTCATTTTGTACTCTTGTGTTCTCTGTCTTTGTTAATTCTGATCTAAGGTGTTCTTTTAATCATTCAGAGATATGCGTCCAAGAGGTCCTCCAGTTGTACGTCTGTCATTAGGCAGTGATTAGATGCCAGATATGGATGATCAGGGACTTTCTGGCGACCCTCTAGTTGGGCCA
Organism: Viscum album; assembly: GCA_963277665.1. NCBI lineage: Eukaryota > Viridiplantae > Streptophyta > Magnoliopsida > Santalales > Viscaceae > Viscum > Viscum album. The sequence goes on from OY728132.1 coordinate 698,450,292, forward strand.
GCCTTGGCACTGACTGTCATACCCGTTGCAGGAACTGATGCGTAGTTCAGGGAAGGTTTTATGAGGATGGTGTAGACCATTCAGGGAGCACCACATCCGGCCATGACTATGGAAGACTTGACACGGGGTTTTCAGCAACAACAACCTCCCACGTTCTCAGGGGAAGGAGGACCTCAGGCTGTAGAGTCATGGCTGGAAGCCATACTGACAATCTTCGAGCATTTGGAGACACCTCCAGAGAGGTTGGTCAATATATCTACCTACATGCTCTGAGACGCCGCCAATATGTGGTGGGACATGATCTCATTGGTGGGTCATCAGTAGGTTATGGCTTGGGAGGATTTCTAGCGCGTGTTCTACGACTACTTCTACCCGGAGACCCTAAGGGCCGACCGAGCCCGGGAGTTCATGAGATTAGAGTAGGGTAATCTTTCTGTCATGGATTATTCCCCACGTTTCAACGAGATACAACATTTCACACCCCTCCGAGATGGGTGTGGGGTGTTCTGGGAAAGGAATTTTGAGGATGGTCTTAGGAGGGAGATCTGCTCTCAGGTGAATCTCTTCCAGTTGACTTCCATCACTTCCATCGTCAACCAGGCACTGATTGTGAAGCGCAATCTGAGAGACTCCAGAGCTGCGAGCCAGGGCAGTTCTACTTCCAGAGCTAGTTTTCCTCTAGATGACAAAAACAAGCGCTATAGGGAGTCTACTCGTGGTGATCCGAGGAAGCGGGATGCATCGTCACGAAGCTAGGTGATATGCTTCCAGTGTGGCCGGTCAGGGCACACGAGGCCGCAGTGCCAGAGAGACCCTATGGAGTGCCGATCTTATGGAAAAATGGGTCACATTTAGCGTTTTTGCTAGGTTTTCTCACCGGCAGCTAGTGACTGGGGTTCTTTCATGACTCCCTGTTCAGGAGGAGCACCACCAGTTTCTCACCAGTTAGGGAACTGGAGTTCTTCCAGCCGTTCGGGATGAGGTGGAGGTCGAGGTGAGTGGATGTCAGCCACCAGTCCTTCAGCACCAGTAGGGTGGATCAGCTCAAAGCGGTCAGCCAGGGGCGCAGGTCCGCAGTGCAGGCTTGTCTTTTGCCGTAGAGAAGACCTATCAAGAGCAGGATCCTGACCCTTATACAGTTCGAGTTACGATTTTAGTAGCCTCGGTTTAATCTTCAACTTTTTTCGATACTGGTGCTACACATAGCTTTATCTCTGTTTCTATTGTGGAGAGCCTTGGGCTCTGTGTATTTTCTTCTGCCGACTCGTTAACACTAGAAACACCATTGGGGATGAGGAAATATAGTGTACACCAGTGTAGAGAGTGCCCTCTCGAGGTTGTAGAGTATCATTTCTTATGGGATATCTATGTCCTAGAAATGACAGGCTATGATGTCATCCTCAGGGGTGGACTGGTTGGTTCTCTTCCAGGCAGTCGTCGACTATTATCGCCACAGAGTGAGTTTCCTTTTACTAGAGGGTGAATCTTTTCTTCATAGAGGCGAATGAGATGTACAGACGAGTCGAGCAGGACTCGAGCATCATGGGCAAGGAACGGTGACATCCCAAATTGGTAGTCTTTATCTAGATAATCAGGGGACTTTGCAGTTGGACATTCCTCCTGTGGTGGATCGTTTCAGGGACATCTTTCCAGAAGATTTTTCAGGTTTGCCTCTGGTGCGTGAGGTATAATTTTCTATTGAGATTGTGCCAGGAGTAGCACCGGTGTCCGTTCCTCCTTATAGGATGGATACACCTGAGTTGCAAGAGCTCAAGAAGAAGTTAGAGGAGTTGCAAGAAAAGCGTTTCATCCAACCCAGTACTTCTCCGTGAGGTTCTCCTGTGTTGTTTTTAAAGAAGGCAGATGGTACCCTTCGGCTTTGAGTGGATTATCAGAAGCTGAACCAGTTGACGGTCAAGAATCGATTTCCTTTACCGAGGATCGATGACCTATTTGATCAGCTTCGAGGAGCCCAGGTGTTCTCGAAGATTGAATTGAGGTCTGGTTATTATCAGTTTTGCGTTACACCATCAGATATACCTATTAAAGCCTTAAGAAGCAGGTATAGTTTATACGAGTATACAGTCATGTTGTTCGGTCTAACGAACGGACCTATAGTTTTCATGGCACTGATGAACCGAGTGTTCCCTCCTTGGACTCCTTCATCGTGGTCTTCGTGGATGATATCTTGGTGTACTCTCATACTCGACACAACCATGACACACATCTTGAGATCATTCTGAGTACACTGAGAAAGCATCATCTCTATGATAAACTCTCAAAGTTCCACTTTTGGATGGATCAGATTCACTTCTTAGGTCATGTCATCTCAGAGGAAGGAGTATCCGTGGACCCAGAGAAAGTGAGAGTTGTAGTTTCCTAGGAGAAGCCGAAGAACATTTTTGAGGTGCGGAGATTCCTAGGGTTGGCTGGATACTATAGATGCTTCATTCAGGACTTCTCACGCATAGTACCACCATTGACAGGTCTGACCAAGAAGGGGCGATGTTATTAGGGTCAGATTATTGTGAGTCAGCCTTTCAGGAGCTGAAGGGAAGGTTGACGTCGGCACCGATACTAGTCTTTCTAGAGCCAGGAAAGAGCTATACTGTCTATTGTGATGCTTTAGGTATCGGACTAGGCATTTTGCTTATGCAGGGAGATGGAGTTGTTGCATACGAGTCTCAGCAGTTGAGGCCACAAGAGATGAACTACCCTACACACGATCTGGGGTTGGCAACTATTGTTCATTCCTTATGCTGTTGGAGAAAATATCTTCTAGGAGAGCGCTTTGTGGTCTTCACCGACCACAAGAGTCTCAAGTACATCTTCACTTAGAGTGATATGAATTTGAGACAGTGCAGGTGGGTCTAGTATCTTCAGTCTTTCAATTTCAAGCTTGCCTATGCGCTGGGAAAGGGCAACGCGGTGGCAGATGCATTAAGAACGCAAACTCAGATTCATCCATTTTAGGAGGCCAGCAGTGAGTGGAAGCTTATGGATTTGTTCTCTAAGATGCATCTAGAGGTTCACGACAGACATGGACATACCTTCCTATCTTCTGTAGCTGTTACCTCTACACTACTTGATCGGGTACAGATGAGGTACCTATCAGACTCAGAAGGCTTAGTCCTACGTGAGAGTGTGTCTAGAGAGGACCCTCTTCCTGGATGGACAGTGGGTGAGGATGAGATCTTGTGTTTCCAGGGACGCGTATGGGTGCCAGCAAACATACGTGAGGATTTGATGCAGGATTTTCATTCCTCAGTTTGTGCAGTTCATCCTGGCGTCACCGAGATATATCGAGATCTTCACCACTAGTATTGGTGGCCAGGTATGAAGAAATATTTTACTGGTTTTGTCATGAGATGCTATAGTTGTCAGCAGGTGAAGGTGGAGCATCAACAACCAGTAGGCCTTTTACAGCAGTTACCCATTTTGGAGTGTATGTGGAACGATGTTGGGATAGACTTCGTGACTGGGTTTCCGAGGTCGCCTTGGGGGAACGATTCTGTTTGGGTTATCGTCAATAGGCTCACAAAGGTTGACCACTTATTTCTGATCAAGGAGATCTTTAGTGTCGATGATCTGGGACAACTTTACATTAGATAAATCGTTCGTCTACATGGAGTTCCACAATCCATTGTTTTAGACAGGGATACGCGCATTACCTCTCGGTTCAGGTAGGGACTTCAGAAGGCCTTGGGTACACATGTACTTTTGAGAACAGCATACCATCTCCAGACAGATGGCCAGTCTGAGCATATGATCCAGGTGCTTGAGGATATGTTCTGAGATTGCATTCTAGATATTGGCTGTTATTAGGAGAAACACATCCCTTTGGTGGAGTTCACCTACAACAAAAGTTTTCAGGTGACTGTTTAGATGGAACCTTACGAGGCTTTGTACGGTAGGCCATTTCGATCACCTTATGTTGGATGGATGCAGAAGAGGCAGATTTGATGGACCTCATCCAGTTCAGGATACTTCAGAGCAGATAGAGCTGATTCAGAAGAGGATGGCTATAGCACAGTCTCGGCAGAAGTCTTATGCTGATCAGTGGAGATGACCTCTGGAGTTTGAGGTTGAGGATTAGGTTTTCTTTCATTTCACACTGAGGTTGGGACATAAAAGGATTCAGAGACAGGGTAAGATTTCACCACTGTACGTTGGTCCGTTTGAGGTTTTGGAGAAAGTTGGGCCGGTTTCCTATCGGTTGTAGTAACCCCAGAGGTATCAGTACATGCACGACATCTTCCATGTCTCTTAGCTCCAACACTAATTTTCAGACCCGTCTCAGGTCATTCAGCCCGAGGAGGTTGAGCTCAAAGCAGATGCATCCTTTGAGGATCATCACATCCGGATTGTCGATCGTAGCATGAAGGTTCTCTATGGGAGGTCTGTCCCTCTTGTATGGGTGCTATGGCAGCATGGACGAGTACAGGACGAGACCTGTGAGAGGGAGGCCGATATATGATCGTTGTGGTCGGAGCTGTTCGGGGTTTCCTCTTCTATGCCTCGCTAGGGAAATTCAGGGAGAATTTATTTAACGGGGAAGTTTGTAAGATCCTGGATCTTAGTTTTAGGTACGCCTTTCCTATTTCTGTAGTTTTTGAGAAAAAATAAAGTTTCTAGAAATTTTTGAAGTACACGCCGTGTACTTTCTGAGTTCACGCCGTGTACTCTTTTCCCACTCGAAGCTGTGTACTGGCCGTGTTCAGGCCACACACACGGTGTGTAGGGGTGAAGTGGAGGCCGATTTTGGCAGAGTATGGAAAGACCTAGTACACGCTATGTACTCTAAAAGTACACGCTGTGTACTTTATTTTTTTTCACTAAACAGGCCGAGGTCGCGCCTGACGCACAAAAACGTCTTCTTCTAGGTTTCGTTCGTCTGAGAGCGCTAAGGATCCGTGAATCATTGATGAGCTCCCACCTCTACATCCATTCTCCGATTCGAGCACAGTCGATTGCATTGGAATCGCAACAGTGAGTTATTCCTTCTTCTTGAGGCTCGTTTTCCAATTCCTCCTCCTTCTCAAGATATCATGGGTTAAACATTTTTGGTGTTTTCACAGATCTATGACGTTCGGGGGAGAATCAGTCATCGTGGTTCAAGTATATCAATCTCCTAGGATCAAGGTAGGTGGTCTGTGCTTTTCTGTAGAATGTCTTTGAGTATCTTGTGGAATTTCTCCAATTCCCTTGAATGAGAATTAAGCGATTTCTTGTTTTTCCCATGATTGATTGCCAACTTTCTTGATTGAAATAGTATAGGTTTACCTTTGTGAATAGAGTAGTTTTTTCTTTAATCTGTATGTTTTCCTTACTTGTTTTTCCTATTAGGCATTTTTCCAGTTTCCATGCCTAGTTGTAGGATAGTGGAACTATTGTGCTGTTTTACTTCTGAGTCTTAGAATGATAGCCAAGTAGTTATTGAGGTTTACATGGGTGATACATGCATGTTATTTATGTTCATATTACATGGGGCTGAGAGAACATAGTGTATGGACCAAAGGGAGAATGGACATAAGGGCTTCTCCAGAGTGTCTTTAATTTTTTGATGCGAGACCACATGGGGAATTAACATCAAGTTATTCTTCAGAGAGTCTGTAGTTCCTCGATGTGGGCCACAAGGGGAATTGATGTTGAGTGCTTTCCTAGAGAGCCTTTAGTACGATACGAGACTATTGGGGGAATTGATGGTGAGTGATTCCATAGAAAGTATACTCTTAGCTGAACCAGAGGGGTGAAACTGTGTGTGCCTCCTAGAGGGTTGCCAGTACTTGTATGTTGAACCATAGGGGTTAGGTTGTGAGAGATGCCCAGAAGGTTACCTATTTTTCACTTGTTATTGGTTGTTTACTTGTGTACTTTATATGCTAGAACTGTGGATTGTAGATGTTGTGTGCTTTTCTGTTTACTGCTTCTTGCACTTTTACATGCCTTGTATTCATCGACTGTTAGGCACAAATCTTTAGGTGATTTCCTACTGGGATTTTATCTCACATCCAGTTTGGGCCATGCTTTTGGGCCCAAGCAGAATTTGTTGTTACAGGTATAGATAAGGGAAAGCGCCCTTCAACTTCCGGTATATAATTTCTTGTAGCTGGGGAGCATGGGACAATGATTAGGCTTGCAATGGTGCATGAGTTGTGATTATTTTAGTACATTGTTTTACAAGTATTTTAGCACGTTGTTATGTTTTCTGCTTTCCTTAGAAACTTTTACTTGCTACATCATTATTATCATTACTATATATTCATTGCTTCCTCTATTTGGTTTCAGTTGTGGCGTATTGTTTACTACTTCCACTATTTAATGTTGTTTTCCTTACATTTTATACCTTATTTAATGAGGGAATAGATTCCCCAATAACATACCAAGGCCCTTGCTGCTAGTCGGTAGCCTCTGCTGTTTGGGGAAATGCGCTTTAGGTCATGTGGCGAACCGGGCACAGGGCACTAGTGGATGGGCTTCGGATTCGGGTCGTTACACTTTTGGACCATCCAAACCAAACCCAATATACTCCAAAATACCAATCATCATCCTAGATTCCTTCCATTGGGATGAAATTTGTCTAAGGAATCCCTTTGGTGAAAACCAATATGAGTTACCTAAAGAAGAGGTAACATCCTTCCATAAGCTCTTTTTTTTATTTTCATTTTCTAACCCCTCAAATAATCTCATTACATGAATATATAGTAAAATAAGTACACAAAATATTCTGGGAAGTTGTTGTTATATGGTTTGTACCTACACCTATAGAAACATCCATCAAATGGGTAATGAAATTACCATTCCTATGTTTGACGGTCGAGCGTCTCACAGAACGATGCCATTAATTTTTTCCATTACCACCTATCATTGTTGAGAAATATGACAGAAATACTTTTTTCAATATGATATATATGAATTTTTATGCTTTTAAAATTATTATATAAAACATACCTTCATTATTTCAATTTTGTGTAAATATGATAGCTTCATTTGTGGACATGTGAACTACCGTGTCTTCAAAGGGGTGTGATTTGTTGACACATCACTTGAAATGTATGGAAGGGTTTAGTGAAATTATATGATATATATGAAATAATGATGACAATTTAATAATATTATTTATATATATACATATATGTCATTTAAATTCTTTCCTTCATTAGGACAAGAAAACTGAAACAACATTCATGGGTACGTACGACCTACCGTCTCTAGGAACAGTGTATTACTTTTCATATTTTTATATTTTATATATTATTATACTTATTTATATATAGAATATATATGACATATATATCATTTTTAACATTCTTTAAATAATTAAATCATTATTTAAGTAAGGGGATCGTGATCCTGATTATGATGTCAAAAGATAAACAAATATCAAATTAGATATTACAGGAAACATAAAATTTACATAGATTTATTAATAAATGGGTAACATAAAGTCATAATCAAATCATATATGGTATGATATATAATAATTTTTTTTACTAATTTATAAAGAAAATTATACTTATTATAACGGATTTTGGAACATGTACGAAGATAGTCAAAATTTAAGGTAGGGGTTTTCTCATCTCACTTTTCATATCCATGACATATAAGCCATATTCACCACTCATTTCATTTATGTGGTGTATATACAACCCTAATACATATTATATCAATAATTCTCTTTTATTTTGTGATATTTAATGTTTCAATTGATTTTATTATTTCATAGCGATCACGATTGTAATGTTACCCATGTTGTCATGATTTTCTCATCAAACTTTTATTTATGTGAGATTTATGCCTTATTAACCACGCAATTATTTACCACACAATTCTATTGTGTGGTGTATTAACTGAACATGAGTGTATAATATTATTATAATAAATAAATTTATTGGTATTTAGATATCCACATTATGAACATTATTTAATTGGGTTTATGGGTCAAAAGTTACCAAATCAGTAAATTAATCTTATCTCAATTTTTATACATTGATATGCATACCATGTTATACACATATATCTTTCTATGAGGTGTATATAATTCCATTTGAAAATTTAAATCATTAATATTCTTCTTGTAATTATATTATATGCTGCATTTATTGTTATTATCTCATGGGGATTATGATTTATGTTTACCAAATTGGTAGGGGTTTATTTTTATAAACTCATCATTTATCAGGATTGTTTATTATTATGCTTCCACTTATTAAATATTATTATCCATATATCAAGAAGTACCATTCCATTTCTTATCATATATTTATTCATGTAAAATCCAATTAATGGTACCATTTTTTCACTCTTTTGTACTTAAGATAATTAAGAAATATTTTTAGGAAAATCTATCTTTATTTCTCTTTTTGGTTGAAAATATGTGTTTATTTGAAACCATGTTTTCTTAAAGTATTTTGAAAGCTTTTTTACTGTTATACAATAATGTTTAATATACATTTTACCCATGTTTTAACTTTTTATAAAAATATTTTTAAATGTAATATTCTTGTTGACTTCTGATCAAGGTACTTTTATAAAATTTTTATGGTGAAAAAGGAATGTTTGGCATGTACGGATTTATAGGACATCATGATTTCCATTACATTGATGCTTCCTTTATATGTTTACAAGGTTATTTTTTAAATAAAATTTCTTATAATATTATTTATATTATATTTATTTTTTAAAGAAAAAGGTTTTAATAAATAATATAGGTTTAAAAAGTGTTTTAAATGTTTGAAGAATTATTTTATATGTTTTTTAAGAAAATGGTTTTCAAAATGATTTCAAGATTCCTTAACATGTTTAGAAAGAATTTTTTTTTAGGATTTCTTTAAGAATATTTTATATGTTTTAAGGAAATGTTTTTTTCATATGTGTTCTAGAATATATTCTTAATTTTCAAGAGAAATGGTTTTCAAAATGTTTTCATGATTCCTTACATTTTTTCAAGTTTATTTTCTAAGAAAATGGTTTTCAAAAGGTTCATGTTTTAAAAATTATTCTTTTAAAGAAGGAATGATATTTTCCTCAAGATGTTATTATAAAATATTTTACAAAAAATATGTTCCATAAAATATGACATTTGTTACTGTTACTCATTCTTTACTAGTGATATTTTCAAATGGTTCCATTCATATTCATTATTTGAATGATCTAAGTTCATGATAAAAAGTTGTTTATGAAACCCATTTTTCTCACACGGTTTGTATTATTTTCAAACTCACTTTTTTAATTTGTTAAGATTTGATGAAATTATTATTATAAATGTATATTTTTCACTGGTTATGATATGATTCCATGGCAATTATACCGATTTATTTTCATGGTTTATGATATTAATTTTATGAAACCCATGTCTTTGTATGTGTCATGATATAATGAATGTTTTATTATCTTGTTGAACATGTGTGTATCATTTTATTATGTAATGGGTGGGACATATATCTCCCTACAAATAATTGGGTAATGATATATATCTCATTATATAATGATGGGAAACAAGTCCAGGAGGTTGATCCCGAATGGGAAGTAGGCGTGTCCTAATCTAAAATGGGAAGCAGGTGTGTCCTGATCCACCATGGGAAGACTGGGAAAGCTGATCCACCGAGGGAAGATGGGGAAACCCAATACACTATGTGAAGATGGGGAAACTTTATCACTTCTGGGAATATGGAGGAAACTAATTCTTTATATGGAAAGGACTGCGAATGGGGATAGGGGTTTGTCCCACCTAGTAGGTGCAGTCCCCATGAAGTTCTCTAATAATGTTTTGGAAATGAGTCCTGTCTCATTGGGATTTTTTTAGGATTGAACCTAATTACATGTTCATAATGTTATAAATTTACCAGGTTTTAGGCCCATATATTTATTCAATAGTTTTATTTTGTTACCTTAAATAATTGAGTGAGCCCATTTCTATTTACACTTGTTCAAAATGTTAAAAAATGATGTTTATGCCACAATTATATGTCGTATTCCTATGTTATACTATCATGACATATGTTCTTTGACTTTATAATGATTCACATAATATTAAATGACAATATTTATTCCATGTATCTTGATTCTGATCTTTTATATGAATGGTATAATCTTACAATGTTATGATCAAGTTCTCATACCCTTATGATCATGATATAATTGCATATCTCCCTTGATCACCCATACAGAGAAACTGACCTCACCCATTTCTTATGTTTCCTTTAACTAAGTTATGAAGAAAGGTATTATGTAGGAGTAAGAAAATGGGAATATATTTATGTGATATTTTTATGATCTTTCACCAAATTAGAAGAATGTATTCCTAGTTTCCAAAGACACTAAAATATTATGGACCTCTATGACATACATTTATAATGTTATGAATATTCATAAAAAATTATGTAATATCTATGTAGGTTAAGCTTGAGTTTATATATTCAATATCAAATAAATGTTTTAGTAATCCTTTTGAAACTTTGATGAGGAAAATTTAATGGTATTGCAAGGGAGATTTCAATGGATATGAAGAGGGATGTCTATACAGATAAGTCTAAAGATGAGTTAAAGTATGAGAAAATGACTGGGAATTTTGGTAAAGGATTGAGAAATTCATTTAATAGAAACTAAATCTATATATGGATACTATAATTGGATGTGTATCTAATAAAAATGTGAATAGGGGTTATAAACCCAAAAAAACCATCTTGATATATACTCGACTAGGAACTGGTGCGTGGAAATAGTCATTGTTGTACACCTGGGTTGACAATCACATGGTATATTTTTTGGAAATTTACTAAATCATAATGAAACATCATGAATTATTAAAATAAATTATTACATTGAAAACCATAGGATAAACTTAAGCTGCTATTTTTAAAGAGGGTGTCATAATTTAGACATCCTGTAAGTAATTTTTCTTGATTATGTGATTTTTATTTGTGATAAGTGTTTCCCACTACATGATTTGTAGTTTTTTTCAATGGTAGGGACTAGAGGGATCTTACTTAACATTAAATGTTTAAATTTTTTTGAATAATGGGCTTTATAAAAATAAATTTTTTATGCGGAAATCTCTTGAATAGATTCTGCAATATGGTATCTATATTGGTTATACTACTGAAGATAAAGAAGCCATAAATGACATGTGAAATGTATGGGATGTTGTAACATTATTTTTTACATTGAACATAAGAAGCGTTATTTTGTTGAAGTTTAAAAAAATTAAAACATGATTCAAATTTTATATCTTAGACAATGGGAATTAATGAATAAGATAATGAATCATGAGTAATGGTTTATGAATAAAGTAGTATTATTGATGTTTATATGTTTTGGAATTCAAGGATTATGTTATATGAATCATGAAATATAAAACTATTTTTAGTATATGTTTTTCATTATGTGTTGAAAAGGATATGTTGAATGGTGATGAAGACCTCAAAAAAAATTTAATGGAAAGGTGAAGTTCAAGGGAAACACATTTTTATGATAAAGATAACCCATAATATGTTATTTATATTATGATAATAATGTATTGATAAATTTATTTTGGATCCGAATAAGTAAATTTGATAGTACTGATTACCTTGGAAGTAATTAAGGATTTATTGAAAATTGTTTTGTGCTATCATTAATACATTTTAAAACATTTTTTTTTAATTTATGTAATATATTCGATAAAATTTGGAAAAAGGGAAAATGAATCTTTTAAATAAGGATTTCAGTAATTTCATGTTATTACTATGTTTAATAGAATACATGATGAAGGTATTCACCTCTTTAGTATATTAAAAACATAATCTACTTTACGATATATGGGGGATCATGGCTAAGGTATTTTTAATAAATTTTGTAAACTTATTTATAATTGTTTCGAAATCCATAACATATAAGTTTTATAAGGTTATCCATTTACAGAATGATTTATGTTAAACTAAGGATGCTTTTTTAGACATTAAATTATTATATTTATATATGAGGATTTATGCATATTGGATAACATGTGCTAACCATTTTTTGTGATAATTTAAGACATATGGAAACACCTATAATTCTATTTATGGATCTCCTGATATTCGAATGCTTCAAGAATGAAATATTCCCCATCATTTAATGGAATAAGATATTAAGTTGAAATTGATAAAGGACACAAAAAGTGTGAGGTTTTCCTAAAATCTGGAATGCATATCTTTCCATGAAAATTATTCAACTTTAGGAAAAAAGGTGTCTTGATGTAAAATTTTGTCTTATCATTATAATTTTTTATGATATAAATGATGTCTTTCACACTTATTCTGTTTTTGGTTTTGAGATTGTTAACTTTCTCTGGATCGGCAAATTTCTTTTGATCAAAAATATTTATCAATCCTTATAATTAATTACACATTTCATCTATGTCTATGATTTTAGATTATTTATATGTTCTCCTATGTGGAAACATATTTATGAGTTACTTGGGGTAACAATTAAGATTTTATGAATTATTATTTTCTCAAATTAATTTAATCTTTTTGATATTTTTAATTTCACATACCGGTTAATATATCTTATGTAATATGAAAGAACTATATTTGACATGCATTTCATGCAATCCCTGTAACACCCGAGACTTTTATGTTATTTAAATCATCAAAGTAATCTTTTTCTACACAACACTTTCTTGGCTTGCTTTACATGAAATCGCAACCTTCCTCGATAGCTTGCGTCGTACGCAATACCGAGTTTCACTAAACAACGATATGCTATTAAAATATTATTAAAACTAGCCGTTATGAATAGTAATAAAAACTTTTTGAAATTTTGTGAATTTTATTTTTCAAAATGGAATTCATTTTGGAATTAGGAATACCGAAATTAGCCTAGGGTGAAATTTTGGTATTTTTCTGAAAACTTTCAATTTTTGATGAATAGTGAAACCACTAAATGGTAGGTTAAAAACTGAATTTTGCATAAAACTTAATTTTACCGCTTCTGTGAATGGAATTTCGAAAATCCGACAGACACGGTTGATATCCGTAAGTAAAATTTGGTTCAATGAGATAAAAATAATTTTTTGGTGAATAGTAACTTTTTACTTTTTTTTACCGCGGTTAATAGTAAATAGGGTAACTAAGGGTGAATATGATATTACTATTACCCTAACACATGTACTAATTCTATTGGATAAGTGTAATTCTACCAAAAACAACCTTATGAATATAATATGACCATTTAGGTCCACTTGGATTAGATTATGACATTTAATATCTTTTTATTTAATGAATAGTTAAAATAGTTAAAATCAATGTTTAATAACGAAAACATTTTTAATATGGTGTTATACATAAGATAAATTCAATTATAAATATTCATTAGAAAGATAAAACAATTTCCTACATAATGATATTTTATTTATAATTTTTATACTTAAATAAATTTATTTATTTATGACACAATGATGATGCAGTAATTATCTTATTAATGAAATATTGACATAATTGATGTTATAAACAAAAAAATAAATGTAATTTGAGACTTTTTATGAATCCCACTAATTTTCTAGGTTAATATGACATGTTAGTATTTATTTAATTAACTTTTTTCGATCTAATAATTCTTTTAGGATTTTCACAAAAATCAATTACTAAATAGTGTCAAAATTGACATAAAATAGTTTTTAAAACAAATATTATATTATTAATTGTTATTTTATTCCTAAAAATATAAGGTTAGGCCAAATGACTTATATCAGGTTATATATATTAATAATAAACAACTTGGGGTTCTTTTGGCTGCTTATAGTAAGTTTATTAACATTATAGTATAAGAACACAAAAAGACATGGTAAAAGTTAAATTATTTAACTTAATGTTAAATCTAAATGATAAGGTTAAAATAGGAACCTAAACTTGTATAAATTCTATTGGATGAGAGGATTTAGACCCATCCCCACCTTATCTTCTAAATATATCAATTTGGAGCTATTTAAAACCGAAAATGACTTTATAATAAAATAATAGTTTTTGTTATTCCAAAGGTGCCCCTCTCCTCCCTTATAAAAGGACACCTCCTCCCCCTCTTCCTCACACCACTTTGAGCCTTCAAGCTCGGCAAAACCCTGCCACTTTCTCCTCTACACTTCCCTAGAGACATCCTAGAGGTCCTGGTTCTCTTCAAAGACCAATTTTAGTGCCCTAAAAGAAGGTCTCAAAGAAGCACTTCAAAGAAGAGGTAATGTCCATTACCAAATCTTTCATCTTTATTTCTTCTTCCACTTCTTCTTATTTAGTTGTTTCATTATGAAGTAATAACATCAGTATCACTCATATACTGATATGTTATTATAAGTATGAAACAACCCTATTTCACCATCTATCCATCCTACGAAAAAAGAAATCACCGTGCGTGCGTACGTACGGAATACCGTCTCCACGCCGTGGTGTGATCTATTTTCCACCACCACCTTACTTGGATGGGTATAATGATGTAAATAATGACTATATATGACTATTATAAAGTGATATTGATTCTGAAATAGTAAACATATACTCCAATTCAATTCCACGATCATAGGAACAATATCATCACTCGTGCGTACGTACGGAATACCTTCTCCACGATGTGATGCGACTCGTTCTACATGATCTTCATTTCATAATGATTATATAAATGAATTTTTGAATTAATATGATATATATTACACTAATAACATTCTGGAAATGAGGTATCTATAACCTAAAGAGAAGAATATGAATTTATTCGACAAAACCCGCATAAAAACAAAAAGTTATAAACACCCGAATAACAAGTAGGAATGAAATATTACTACTAAGAGGATAAGAATATGACCATATATGATATCATAAAAATAAGAATGATTCTGGAATAAATGAATAACATTATTTAAATCATTATACAGGAGGTTCGGACACTTACAAGTCAAGTCGGACCTAAGGTAAGGGAAATATCACAATCTCTTTTTTATCTGAGATAGTTTATACTTTAGTATTTACTGGGGTGTATTTTATCATCCACATCCATGTTTCCTCAATATGTAATATTTATATCCTTCTAAAATAGTTTATATCCAATTTTATCCTTCGGTGAGTTTTTAGCAAAAGATGTGAAAGGAATCTTTTGTCGTTTTTCGTACGAGGTACTTTTTGACTTTTCCGACAAAAGTACGAGGAGAATGTTTTTTATACGGCATGAATGGATTTTTAAAACAATATTTCCTAGAATCTTCCTTTACAAGTTTTCAAGTTTATTTTTAATCAACTTCTTTTAGTTTATAATTGTATGACATATTAAGAAAGGAAAAGTGTTTTTGAAGTAGAAAGGATATTTTCCTCAAGAATGGAGTTCAAGTGTTTTATCAAAATTATTTTCAATATAAGATAATATAGGGTTCTGTTTATATCCCTATTATTACATGGATTTGATTATGTTGTGATGTAAATATTTTTATGAATTCCTTTATCTTATATGAATTGTTTTATGATGTCATGATGTTTAAGATTCCCATTTTTTTTACATGGGTTATGCAATGATGTATGGTTTATGATTATGTGGCACACATAAGAATTGTATCATTATGAGATGGGTGGGACCTATATCTCCCTCCAATGCATTGGGTAAAGATTTTATATCTCATGAGATAGACATGGCTGGAATGGTAGGTTATACCGGTTCAGTGAAACATGACTGAAACAAGGGTGACTCGGTTCAGAAAGGGACTTTGTCCACTACTATATTCTTGGCAATGAGTCTTGACTAACAAGAAATGATTCTATATGATTATGTGTGAATGCCACAAAGTTTCATGTTTAATGTTATGATTATTGTGATTACATTTCACTGCCATGATTTACCCCATGTTATGAAATTATGATCTCTTTTGCAAGTTAAGATTTCCAAAAGTTATGTGCTTATGTGTATGATGTGATTGATATTTATTTTGTTTACCCTTACTGAGAATTTGAGCTCACCCTTTTGTATGTTTTCTTTCCCCAGGTCAGGAAGAAGCTTATTAAGTAAGATATGCAAAAAGGGACTATAGATATGATGAAATAAATGGGAGATAGTGTAGACGCTTTATGAACCAGTTGTTTATGTTTCCCAGTTTCTAAAGACACTATACCTATACGGTCCTTTCGTGGT
This sequence comes from Viscum album, assembly GCA_963277665.1. Lineage (NCBI taxonomy): Eukaryota > Viridiplantae > Streptophyta > Magnoliopsida > Santalales > Viscaceae > Viscum > Viscum album. The sequence goes on from OY728132.1 coordinate 698,466,414, forward strand.
TTTGTTAGATGTTGTAATAAGTATGCTTCAATTTTGAAGTATTAACAATGTATGTAAAGTATGGGTCATTATAGTTGGTATCAGAGGAAAGGTATAGTCAACCTTTGGAAACTAGGATGTAAAAGCCTTAGTAAGAACCCTAAGGATAAGTCTAAGCATAGAACACAATCTTAGTGTTTTAGAAATGGCCATGAATAACCTAGGATAAGACCTTAAGTGTGAAATTTTATACTTGATTATGTGGTTTTCCTATTATAATTTGTGTTTCTCACACTATTATTCTTGGTTTTAGTCAATGGATGGAACCTGAAGGAACCGTGTTAATGTGGAATGCGACCGGCAATGCAAAGATTGTCCCCCTGAGCAACCAAACGTTATGGGAGCTGGAATGAAAAATCTTGTAGCCATGCTCACAAAAGTTTCTCAAGCTATGAATCATGCAGGACTTCCAAACGAGCAAAGGAAGGAGCGAAATTATGTTGAATCCTTCATGATATAGTGTCCACCTTCATTCAGTGGGTCTACTGATCCATTAGTTGCTGAACAATGGATTAGTACTACGAAAAGATATTTTCAGTTCTTCAATGTTCTGAGCATGATAAAGTCATCTTAGCAGTGTATCGTTTGGAAGGTGATGCTGATCAATGGTGGAATCTTATCAAGAATACGAGGCAAAGGGATGAAATTGAGTCCATGGAATGGGACGAGTTCAAGAACTTATTTTCAATAAGTACTTCCCTCGTATTCTCCGAATAAAGATGGAGAAAGAGTTTCTTGAACTGAAGAAAAAGGATGATGAATCTGTTGGTACCTATGAAGCAAATTTTACAAGACTGGAAAGGTACGCTTCTGGTATTATTATCCAACCTGAGAGTAAGATCGATCGATTCTTTAGTGGCTTAAAACCAAGTCATCGAAGGGCGTTAGGCATAAGAGACTTCAATAGCTATGAGGAAATCGTTTGATGTGCTCTCAAATTTGAGATGGAGATTAGAGTAACCCATCAGTCATATGGGTTTGATAATAAGAGGAAAATGGAATTCAAAGGCAAATCTAAAGAGCCCACTGAAAAGAAGATGAGATTTCCCTTATGCTCAAAGTGTTGAAAGAAACATGGAGGGAGTTGTCTTAAAGGGACAAGTAAATGTTTCAAATGTGGAAAGGAAGGTCATCGGGCATTTGAATGCCGCGATGATGGGAAGAAGATGTCTAATGATGCAAACAACGGAAGGGATACACAGAATGAACCTACTACACTTCAATGCTTCAAGTGCAAGGAGATGGGGCATTATGCTAATAAATGCCCTAATCCAAGGGTTGATGATGATGGTCGACGTCAACAAACTCTCAAGGCTAAAGACAAAGGAAAGTCACAAGAAATTTCTATCAGCGATGTGGAGTATGATAACGATGTGGTGAAAGGTACACTTACCATCCACTCTAAATAAGCAAATGTTTTATTTGATTATAGATCCACCCACTCTTTTATTTCTGAAGAATTTTCTAAGGGTATCACCGTATTACCTCAACAATTAGATGTTGAGTTAGCTGTGACAACACCTAATGGCACAACAGTCGCATCAAAAGTTTATAATTCTTCTCCGATCGAAGTTTGTGGGAAAGTGCTTCCTACAAATCTTGTGATCCTTCCTATAGTGGAATTTAATGTGATTCTCGGCATGAATTGACTTTCTTTATATGGAGATCATATCAATTTCTAAATAAGGGAAGTCACATTTCATATTCCAGATCAATCTATGATCGTCTATCAATGCAAGGATGAACATAACCTTCCAGTGGAAATTTCTTCTATCTTATGGGTCTTGATTCCACTAAATGAAGGTTATTTATCTCAAATGGTTGGTGAGAAACTCACGATTAAGAATATTCCCATTGTACGGGAGTTTGATGATGTCTTTCTGGAGGAATTACCTGGTCTTCCACCAAATCGTGAAGTTGAGTTTTCAATAGAACTCGTACCGGGTGCTTTGCCTATTTCAAAGACACCTTATAGAATGGCCCCAATTGAGTTGCAGGAATTGAAGAAGCAACTCCAAGAGAATATTGATAAAGGATTCATACGCCCTAGTGCGTCACCTTGGGGAGAACCTGTTCTATTTGTTTAGAAGAAAGATGGATCAATGAGACTCTGCATTGATTATCGAGAACATAACAAGATCACTATCAAGAAAAAATATCCTCTCCCGCGCATTTATGACCTATTTGACCAGCTACGCGGAGCTCAATACTTTTCCAAGATTGATCTTTGTTCAGGGTATCATCAATTAAGGGTCAAAAGGGAGGATATACCAAAGACGACTTTCCGTACAAGGTATGGACACTATGAATTTATAGTGATTCCATTTGGTCTTACTAATGCCCCTTCTATCTTCATGGATCTGATGAATAGAGTCTTTAGAGACTATCTTGATCAATATGTGGTAGTCTTTATAGATGATATTCTTGTCTATTCAAAGAGCAAGGAAGAACATGAAGATCACTTGAGAATTTTATTGAAGACCCTGAGAAAGGAGAAGCTTTATGCCAAATTTACCAAGTGTGAATTTTGGCTTCAAAAAGTTGCATTTTTGGGTCACATAATCTAAAAAGAGGGGATATCCATGGTTCCAGCAAAAACAGAGGTTATCGAAAGATGGTCGAGACCAACAACAGTAACTGAGATCTGATGTTTTCTTGGTTTGGATGGATATTATCGATGTTTTGTGAATTATTTTTCACGATTATCTAATCCACTCACCAAGTTTACTCGGAAAGGAGTTAAGTTTTTCTGGATGGAAGAATGTGAAGAGAATTTCAAGGAGTTGAAAAGAAGGTTATCCAGTGCACCTATGCTCACACTGCCTTGTAGTGGAGAAAGGTTTGTGATCTACAATGATTCATCCAAGAAGGGATTGGGGTGTGTTATTATGCAAAATGATATGGTGATAGCTTATGCCTCAAGACAGTTGAAAATCCATGAGCAAAATTACCCAACACATGATTTGGAGTTTGCTGCGGTAATCCTTGCATTAAAGATTTGGAGGCATTACCTTTATGGTGAAAGGTGTGATATTTATACTGATCATAAAAGTTTAAAGTATATTTTCACACAAAAGGAGCTGAATAGGCGTCAAAGAAGATGGTTGGAGCTGATTAAGGATTACGACTGCTCAATCCATTACCATCCTGGGAAAGCAAACAAGGTGGAAGATGCATTAAGTCGACAAGACCATGCTAGTTTATCCATGATGAGGATCACAAAAGATCCAATATTTATGGATTTACAAAGGTTGGATCATGGAATTATAATGGAAGGGGAAAAATCTTATCTTTCTCAAATGAATGTTCAACCATATATACATGTGAAGATTAAAGAGGCACAGAAAGAAGATGTCGAGTTACAAAAGAAGGTGAGAAATGTTCCTGAGTTCAACCTTGATTGTGATGGGATAATAAAGTTCAGGAATCGGGTTTATGTTCCTCCCATCCCCGAATTTAAGAAGGAGCTGCTGGATGAAGCTCATAGTTCTTCATTATCTATTCATCATGGAAGCACAAAGATGTATAGGGACCTGAAAAAGTACTTCTGGTGGGATGGCATGAAAAGAGATGTTGCTGAATATGTCTCTCGATGCTTGGTTTGTCAACAAGTTAAAGCTGAGAGACAGAAGTCTAAGGGGATGTTACAACCATTACCCATACTCGAGTGGAAGTGGGAAAACATCACTATGGAATTTGTCACAGGACTTCCTAAAACATCCAAAGGCAATAATACTATCTGGGTCATAGTTGATCGTCTTACAAAGTCTGCACACTTCATTGATATTAGAGAGGATTTCTCTCTGGATCATCTTGCCAGGATATATGTAAAGGAAGTGGTAAGATTGCATGGAGTACAACTTTCTATTATATCTGATCGGGATCCGAGATTTACCTCGAAGTGTTGGCGAAGTCTTCAGCATACTCTGGATACAGAGTTGAGTTTCAGCACTGCTTATCATCCTCAGACAGACGGTCAGTCTGAGAGAACAATTCAAACCCTAGAAGATATGTTGAGATCTTGCTCTAGGGATCTCAAAGGAGGTTGGGATCAAGACCTACCTTTGGTGGAATTTTCTTATAATAATAGCTTTCACTCCAGTATTCAGATGGCTCCTTATGAAGCTCTCTATGGAAAAAAATGCAGGACTCCAACTTGCTGGGATGAAGTTGGGGAAAGAAAGCTATTAGGACCTGATCTCGATGAGGAAATGGTAGAAAAGGTCCGATCTATTCAAAAACACATAAGAGCATCTCAGAGTCGATAGAAAAGTTATGCCGACAACCAAAGAAAAGACCCAGAGTTTGAAGTGGGTGATAAAGTGTTCTTACGAATATCTCCCTGGAAGAGGGTTATGAGATTTGGAAAGAAGGGGAAGTTGAGCCCTAGATATATCAGTCCTTTCGAAATACTAGATCGTGTTGGGAAGGTAGCTTACCTATTGGTGCTTCCACAGAATCTCTCTCAAGTTCACGATGTGTTCCATGTATCTCTCCTGAGAAAGTACATACCTGATCCTTCACATGTACTCAGCTCAGAAGTTGTACTGCTGGAGCAAGATCTTTCTTATGAAGAACAACCGATAATGATTCTGGATCGTAGCAAAAAAGTCCTACGAAACAAGACCACTCGATTGGTGAAAGTTTTATGGAGGAACCACCAATTAGAAGAAGCTACACGGGAGCTTGAGGATATGATGAGAGAGAGGTATCCTCATCTGTTTGTTACAAAGTGACGAATTTCGAGGGAGAAATTCATTTTAAGGGGGGTAGAATGTAACACCCGAGACTTTTATGTTATTTAAATCATCAAAAGAATATTTTTCTACACAAAACTTGCTTGGCTTGCTTTACACGAAATCGCGACCTTCCTCGATAGCTTGCGTCGTACGCAATACCGAGTTTCACTAAACAACGATATGCTATTAAAATATTATTAAAACTAGCCGTTATGAATAGTAATAAACACTTTTTGAATTTTTGTGAATTTTATTTTTCAAAATGGAATTCATTTTTGAATTCGGAATACCGAAATTAGCCTAGAGAGAAATTTTGGTATTTTTCTGAAAACATTCAATTTTTGATGAATAGTGAAACCACTAAATGGTAGGTTAAAAACTGAATTTTGCATAAAACATAATTTTACCGCTTCTGTGAATGGAATTTCGAAAATCCGACCGACACGGTTGATATGAGTAAGTAAAATTTGTTTCAATGAGATAAAAATAATTTTTTGGTGAATAGTAACTTTTTACTTTTTTTTACCGCGGTTAATAGTAAATAGGGTAACTAAGGGTAAATATGATATTACTATTACCCTAACACATGTCCTAATTCTATTGGATAAGTGTAATTCGACCAAAAACAACCTTATGAATATAATATGACCGTTTAGGTCCACTTGGATTAGATTATGACATTTAATATTTTTTTATTTAATGAATAGTTAAAATAGAAAAAATCAATGTTTAATAACTAAAAATTTTTTAATATATGGTTATAGATAAGATAAATTAGATTATAAATATTCATTAGAAAGATAAAAAGATTTCATACATAATGATATTTTATTTATAATTTTTAGACTTTAAATAAATTTATTTATTTATGACACAATGATGATGCAGTAATTATCTTATTAATGAAATATTGACATAATTGATGTTATAAACACCAAAATAAATGTAATTTGAGACTTTTTGTGAATCCCACTAATTTTTTAGGTTAATATGACATGTTATTATTGAGTTAATTAACTTGGTTCGAACTAATAATTCTGTTATGATTTTCACAAAAATCAATTACTAAATAGTGTCAAAATTGACATAAAATAGTTTTTAAAACAAATATTATATTATTAATTGTTATTTTATTCCTAAAAATCTAAGTTTCGGCCAAATGACTTAGATAAGGTTATATATATTAATAATAAACAACTTGTGGTTCTTTTGGCTGCTTATAGTAAGTTTATTAACATTATAGTATAAGAACACAAGAAGACATGGTAAAAGTAAAATTATTTAACATAATGTTAATTCTAAATGATAAGGTTAAAATAGGAACCTAAACTTGTCTAAATTCTATTGGATGATAGTATTTCGACCCATCCCCGCCTTAGATTCGAAATATATCAATTTGGAGATATTTAAAACCGAACTTGACTTTATAATAAAATAATAGTTTTAGTTATTCCAAAGGTGCCCCTCTCCTCCCTTATAAAAGGACACCTCCTCCCCCTCTTCCTCACACCACTTTGAGCCTTCAAGTTCGGCCAAACCCTGCCACTTTATCCTCTCCACTTCCCTAGAGACATCATAGAGGTCCTGGTCTTCTTCAAAGACTAAATTTAGTGCCCTAAAAGAAGGTCTCAAAGAAGCACTTCAAAGAAGAGGTAATGCCCGTTACCAATTCTTTCATCTTTATTTCTTCTTCCACTTCTTCTTATTTAGTTGTTTCATTATGAAGTAATAAAATCAGTATCAATAATATACTGATATGTTATTATAAGTATGAAACAACCCTATTTCACCATCTATCAATCCTATGGAAAAAGAAATCACCGCGCGTGCGTACGTACGGAATACCGTCTCCACGCCGTGGTGTGATCTATTTTCCACCACCACCTTACTTGGATGGGTATAATGGTGTAGATAATGACTATATAGGACTATTATAAAGTGATATTGATTCTTAAATAGTAAACATATACTCAAATACAATTCCACGATCATAGGACCGATATCATCACTCGAGCGTATGTAAGGAATACCGTCTCCACGATGTGATGCGACTCGTTCTACATGTTATTCATTTAATAATGATTATATAAATGAATTTAATGAATTAATATGATATATATTACACTAATACCGTTCTGGAAATGAGGTATCTATAACCTAAAGAGATGAATATGAATTTATTCGACAAAACACGCATAAAAACAAAAAGTTATAAACACCCGAATAACAAGTAGCAATGAAATATTACTACAAATAAGCTAAGAATATGACCATATATGATATCATAAAAATAAGTATGATTCTGGAATAAGTCAATAACATTATTTAAATCATTATACAGGAGGTTCGGACACTTACAAGTCAAGTCGGACCTAAGGTAAGGGAAATATCACAATCTCATTTTTATCTGAGATTGTTTATACTTTAGTATTTACTGCGGTGTATTTTATCATCCACATCCATGTTTCCTCAATATGTAATATTTATATCCTTCTACAATAGTTTATATCCAATTTTATCCTTTGGTGAGTTTTTAGTAAAAGATGTGAAAGGACTCTGTTGTCGTTTTTCGTACGAGGTACTTTTTGACTTTTCCGACAAAAGTACGAGGAGAATGTTTTTTTTATACGGCATGAATGGATTTTTAAAACAATATTTCCAAGAATCTTCCTTTACAAGTTTTCAGGTTTATTTTTAATCAACTTCTTTTAGTTTATAATTGTATGACATATTAAGAAAGGAAAAGTGTTTTTGAAGTAGAAAGGATATTTTCCTCAAGAATGGAGTTCAATTGTTTTATCAAAATTATTTTCCATCTAAGTTAATATAGGGTTCTGTTTCTATCCCTATTATTACATGGATTTGATTATGTTGTGATGTAAATATTTTTATGAATTCCTTTATCTTATATGAATTGTTTTATGATGTCATGATGTTTAAGATTCCCATTTTTATTACATGGGTTATGCAATGATGTATGGTTTATGATTATGTGGCACACATAAGAATGGTATCATTATGAGATGGGTGGGACCTATATCTCCCTCCAATGCATTGGGTAAAGATTTTATATCTCATGAGATAGACATGGCTGGAACGGTAGGTTATACCGGTTCAGTGAAACAGGACTAAAACGAGGGTGACTCGGTTCAGAAAGGGACTTTGTCCACTATGATAGTATTGGCAATGAGTCTTGACTAACAAGAAATGATTCTATATGATTATGTGTGAATTCCTCAAAGTTTCATGTTTTAAGTTATGATTATTGTGATTACATTTCACTGCCATGATTTACCCCATGTTATGAAATTATGATCTCTTTTGCAGGTTAAGATTTCCAAAAGTTATGTGCTTATGTGTATGATGTGATTGATATTTCTTTTGTTTACCCTTACTGAGCATTTGACCTCACCCTTTTGTATGTTTTCATTCCCCAGGCCAGGAAGAAGTTTATTAAGTAAGATATTCCAAAATGGACTATAGATATGATGAAATAAATGGGAGACTGTTTAGACGCTTTATGAACCAGTTGTTTATGTTTCCCAGTTTCTAAAGACACTATACCTATACGGTCCTTTTGTGGTTTTGTTATATGTTGTAATAAGTATGCTTCAATTTTGAAGTATTAACAATGTATGTAAAGTATGGGTCATTATAACCCCAGTTTAATATTTCATTTTTCCCAACACATAGATTATCTTTTGATACATATAACATGATGTTTCTCTTATGTAACACACAATTTATAATTATTTAAATAGCTCACATCATAGGTAAGGCCGAGTATTATCAAACTAGAATATACTATTAATTTTTTAAGATAATATAATGGTTACCACCCAACATTTGAAATAGAAGTTAAAAATAAGATAAAGTAAATTATGAAAATATGGTTTACAGATGTATATAAAAAGAATGTTTTTTTGACTAATTAACTAGAAATTAATGCCACACCATATTGAAAATATAGGAAATATTTTACAAGAAAAATATATTTATGAAATCAAACGAGTTTTACCTTAATAAATTAATAACCAAACTTTTTATAGATTATTTTAAATATATATATAAATATATTATGTATTCAACTTTTTAATGTTCATCCTAAGTGTTTTATATACATGAGATAAGAATGAATATAATTTCATGAATATAAATTTTTTTTTTTCTAAAAGTTAATTTTACCTTATTTTAACGGAGAAAAAATATTAAATATAAATTTGGACACTATTATCTTTTTTTATTTGAAAAAATAAATATCATTTTGGAAAGTGGGATATTAAAATCTACTTTTGGTTATTTTTTTTATTTTTCATAAATGTTTTATATTTTTATGAATAGTAAAAAAATAATAAATTTTAATTTAAAATTTATTTTTTGTCTAATTTATTTATATTGATAAATTATATTTTAATTTGGTTTTAATGTGTAATTCAATAAATTTTAAAGAATTAATCCAATTTAGTTCATTGGAAATAATTTCAAGTTGAAATCTTATATTAAAACCTTTCTAACTTTTAAACATTTTCGCTTAAAAAAATTTCTGTCACGAAATGTTTGCGAGATTATTTCTAAATTAATTTATCACACTTTTATGATTATAATTTGGAAGATGTATTATATAATTTGAATAATTGTTTTTAAATTCTATAAATTTACACTTAATTTTTTTTAATTATTAGTGGATGTAATTAAAATTAATTATTCTGATTAAGGTAAAAATAGATTAATTAATGATTAAGGATAGGGTTTAAGGAGTAAAAATAATCCTCAACTTTCTTGAAATTTATTTTATGTCTATATTTATTCCATTAAACCTCTAATTAGCTTTAATAGATGATTTTGAACACATTCGGGACATGTAAAACATGAGAATCACTCAAATATTTTCAGGAATACCCAATGTTTCATATTCCCCATTTATAAAAGGCCTCCTCTCTTCCTCCTATTTCATAAAACCTTTTAATCCCTTTTGATTCATCCAATCCATACCCAAATAAACTCCAAACATCCACCATTAATCCTTTAATCCCTATTGTGGGCATAAATCCTTCCAAGGAATCCATTTGGTTTAAAGTAAAAGGAGTTACCCATGAAGGGGTAACATCGTTCCACAAGATCTTTAGTTTTATTTTCATTCTCAACCCCATAAAATATTATTTTTGCTTGATTATATAATAAAAATATTATAATCAATATACTTATATTTTTTTTATTTTAAGGGTTATAACTACACCTATACACACTTCTATCATATGTGTAATGAACTTACAGTTTTTATGTACGATTGACTATCACCTCACAAAACAATGTCTTTCATTTTTTTCCATTACACCTATAATGGAAGGTAATTATATTGTAAATAATATTTTTATATGATATATATAATATTTATTTATTATTTATTATTATTTAATAATTATATAAATCATACCATTTTACATTCCATTTTTGTGTAAATATGATAATTTCGTTTGTGGACATGTGGACAACCACATCCCTAAAGCGACGTGATTCGTTCACAGTTTAAATGGAATTTATTACAGATGGGTTTAGAGAAATTATATGATAGATATCACATAATTATATTTTTTGAATAGTTCTATATATATATGTATATTTCATTTTCTTTCTCTACTGCAATACGATAGGAAAACAGAAACAATGTTCATGCGTACGTAGGGCCTATAGTTTCTATGAACGATGTATTCAATTTCATATTTATATCTTTTATAGAATAATATATATATTTATATGATGAATATATATGATGTATATATATATATGTATATATCATTTTTTGTATTCGGGAAATATGTAAATCATGATCTATGTAAGAGGATCATGAATAAGAAGTCAAAACAAATATGAAAAAGAAAACAAATATTACCCGAAAGATAACCTTAACATGGAGTTTTTAATAAATGGTTACTATAATGTCATAAAAAATCATATATGGTATTATATATAAGAATATGGTTCTCTTGTGGATGTATAATAATCTTATACATATTATACAAGAGGTTTTAATTGGTGTGTAGAAAGTCAAGACATAAGGTGTGAGTTTTCTCATCTCACTATTCTTATTCGTGATATACATGCCATATACACCACTTGTTTATTTTGTGGGGCGTATATACCACCCTAAAAATTTTATATCATGAATTTAATTTTCTTTCACAATTGTCAATATTCCAATTGATTTTATTCTTTCTTAATGATTATGAATCTAATGAAACTCATGTAGTAAGGGGTTTCTCATATAACTTTTATTTTTTGTTAGGAATATGCCTTATTCACCACCCATTTATTTTTTATTATGTATTTAATGAACATAAATTCATTATATGATTCTTATTGTTATAATTTTCATTATTTTTGTTTCAATTTTATGATATTTCTTTCATGCGATTTATGGTTCTAATGTTACCAAATTTGTAAATTTATTTTGTTGCTATTTTCCCTCTTTGAGATACATGCCATGTTATGCACCTATATTGTTCCATGAGGTGTAAATACTAACATTTATTATTTTACAAAATTTATATTATTATTTAAATGTTATTATAAGCTTTATGTAATGTTATTCTCTCATGGGTATCCTGATTTAATGTTTCCAAAGTGGTTATAGTTTATTACTACAATCTCAGTATTTATCATTATTATTATGACTATATATATATTGATGAAATATTATAATAAATATCTTAATAAATATGATAAATTTTCTCATTCTCAATTTAATAATGTTTCATCCATGTAATGGAACCATTATCCACTCTTTGGAACTTAAGATAATTAATAAATGATTTTTTGAAAATCATACTTTATTTATCTTTTCAGTCAGAATTAAATGTTATTTTAGGACTATGTATTATGAAAATATTTTAAAAAATATTCTAATATTATCTAATTTTGTTTAAAGGCATTTTTACAGATTTTTTTTTAATTTTTAAAAATTGTTTTAAATGGAAATATCTTGTTATTTTATGATCAGGGACCTTTTCAAAACTTTTTTCAGTGGAAAAGGAATGTTAGACATGTACAATATTACTCAACATCATGAACATCATTTACATAGAACAAAAATTTTAGGTTTAAAAGTTTATTTTTATAAAAGAAAATGCTTTCCTAATATTTTGGATATTCAAAGTGGTTTTCAAAGAAAACTTTTTTAAATTTTTTTTATATTTAAATTGAATTTTCAATGATTTCATGTTAAATTTATCAGTTTTCAAAGAAAATATTTTTCAAAATTCTTTCAAGAATCCTAGATAACTTTTCAAAGATAAATATATTTATAATGGTTTCACGATTCTTTTATAAGCTTTCAATGAAAAAGGATTATATATTTTTTTCACACATCTTTTATAATATTTCAAGGGAAAATGTTTTCAAAATGTTTTCATGATTACTTTTTATTTTTTCAAGGTAATTTTCAAGGAAAATGGGTTTCAAAAAGATTTATAACCTAAAAATTAATTTTTCATAGAAGAAAAATATTTTCCAACATAAATTATTGAAATAATTTCTTAAAAAAATATATTCCTTCTATGATTACCACTTTTTGTGTTACTCATGACTTACTATAGATATGATACAAGGGTTCTATTCATGTTATTTTTTAAAGTGTATTATTATTATGATGGAAAGTTATTTATGAAATCCATTTATCTTCCATGGGTTATATTATTTTGAAAAATACTTGTTTTAATAGGATACGATTTGATGAAATGATAATGATAATAGTATATTCTTCATAGGTTATGATTTTATGGATTTTTAATAATACCAATTTCATTTCACAGGTTAAGACATGATTTTTATGAAGACCATATATTTTTATTATTTATGATATGATGTATGTTTTATTATGTTTTGTAATAGGTATGTATTATTTGATTATCTAATGAGCGGGACCTATACCCCCTTCAATACATTGGTTAATTATTTATATCTCATGATATATTTATAGGAAACAAGTTAAAGGGATTGATCTATAATTAGAAACATGCGTGTCTTGATCTAACATGGGAAACAGGTGTGTCTTGGTCCACTGTGGGATGATGGGGAAACCTAATAAAATATGTAAAAAAAGGGGAAACCCAATCCACTATTGGATGATGGGGAAAATAAATCCCCTATGAGAATATAGGAAACCTTTTCCCTTATAAGGAACAGACAATGACTGGGAATGGTGGTGTGTCCCTCTCATTATGTGTAGTTGCAATTAAGTTCCCTCATAATTTTTTGGCAATGATCCTTGACTAATAGAGATTTATTTGTATGTTTGATCCTTATTACATGTTCACAATTTCATGCGTGGACCTGGTTTCATGTCCATACATTTATTCGGGGGCCTAATTTCATGTCCTTAACTAAATGAGTAAACACATTTATATTTAGACATGTTCATAATTTTATAAGATGATTATTATTCCATAATTATATATCTTATACCTATGTTATGCTGTCATGACTTATGTTATTTGACTTTATTATTATTCATCTCTTATTAAATACCAATATTTTATGTCATGACTATGGATTCTAATATCTGACATGATAGGTATGATCTTCTAATGTTATGTTCATGTTATCATTCCCTTATTCCCATGTTATTCATGAACATATTCCTTGATTACCCTTACTAAGAATCTGATCTCACCCCTTTCTTATGTTTCCTTTCCCTGGGTTTTGAATAAAGGTATTATGTAGGAGTACTAAAATGGGAAGATCATTATGGGAGATTTTGATGACCTATCATGAAATTAGAATAACGTGCTCCCAATTTACATAAACACTATTCTATAATATTCCTCAGGAATGCAGTTTTGTAATGTGATGAATATTCATAAAAATGATGTAATATCCATGTATATGAATCCTGGGTCACTATAATACATCCCCTTATGAATTGATTCCTAGTATAGAATGATCACACTTCTTTAGTATCCAATTAATATAATCAACTACCTCACTATTTATCAATAAAATGGATTCATCAAATTTATAAATCAATGGGATAATTGATAACATATAATAATAAAGTTAGTTGCATATCTTATTCTTCTTCTTCAATTAGAATGATATGAATATTATAAAGAATAGTCCACTGAGATTTCTTCATTGACCAAACTAATGATAAGAAAATATTAACACAGTCACCAACTCTTCTTCCACACATGATAATAATTATAAATTTATAGGATTGATTTACTTAATCTCATTCATCACAATAAATATGATGCTTTTATTCATAATTTCATGTTTTTATATTATGTTTTCTTCTTGCAATGATTTTCATTGAATCCATTAAAGAGGTCCTTCTCTCCTGGAAAGTATTTTCATTTTAATTAAAAATATAGTGTACGACTACACCATTTTTTTCTTTTCTGTATATATATTATATAGTGTAACTATATGTTTCAATGATTAAATTATTTTGAAAAAAACAGTGCACATGATATTATTCTTCTTCACAGTACTTCACACAATAATGTACATTGGATATCTATTTCCCTTAAAAATAGAATTTATCCTTGTGTAAAATATAATATCACAATATAATAATGTTAATATACATAGATAATATTTATTCTATTTTACAAAAATATGTTAGCCTATGATATTTAAATTATTCTTTAGGAAATATATGAGCTTGGGAACATTTTTTTCATGAAAATTTGGTCAGATTCATGGTATCTATTACTTCTTCTCTTAACTGAATGAGATGTGGTATCATCTCAAGTACTTAATAAATAATTACATGTTTTAGCATTTTGAAATCAAAAGAGTATCATGGTTCTTCTCCAAATAGATGATTTTCATAGAAAATGTCCTAAACATATAAAAACCGATCATCTGAATCTTCTTCATGATAGTGGAAGTGTGAGACATTAAAATGCTCCATTATTCATGATGAAAAATAAGAGATCTCCAATATTTCCAGCAACTACTCCTTAGCTAGGGTGCTTGTTATTTATAGTCAAGTTTTACCATGTTTTTACCACCTTAATTATTCTTTTTATGCTATGTCAATCCATATTCAAAGATCCTAAGATCTCAAAAAAACATTGACATGGGTTTACTTATTACTAAGTTTATTTAATTCAATTTTGACGATTCTAAGATTCATGGAATCAAAACAGAGGATATTCCTTTGTGAAAATAACTCATATGGATACATACAAGTTAATATTTATGTATATTATATCTTGAAACATAATCATCAAATGTGGAGATAGACTATTACTTCATATCATCTCAACATAATTATAACATTAATAAAAATTCTGCAAACACATTGAAGCATTAATTCATGGTGATCCTCAAGGTGCTCAATGACTTAAGAAAATTATTGATAAACAATATTAATCTTACTTTGACTACCAGCGATAATAAAAGACGAGTGATGAAATCTAGGGATGTGAGTGGTTTAATATGACTTTGGTTTTTCTCAGATGGATGAGATCAAACATATTTAATAGCTGATGTTCTATCCATAAAATTTTAAAAAGAGGAACATTGACCACGTGTTGGCCATCCCACATCATAATCTTACACACTTGGGCACTCCCATAAAAGCTTCATCATTCCAAATAATAAGTATAGGTGATTAACTAGGGTATAATCTTGTGTTCCACCATTATATCACCACATGGAATGAACCACTAACACAAACCAACTCGCATGCACCCATTCCTTCCTCTATAATAAATTTTTCTCCTATATGCTCCATTACTCTCATTGGCTAGACGACTAGACCTCCCTCATGTGGTAGACCCCCAAGGCCCCACATGTGGTTGATTTGTCCTTTTTCAGGTTATGGTTGACCATATTTTGTTTTCAAATCCCCAAAAAATATACAAAGTACAATTACTAATTACATAGTTTCCAAGGAAATATTTCATTAAAATTATAAATTAATATTATCTTTTTCATGGACTGTAAGAGTTTTCATGAAAATAATTATTTTCATTCCTTTAAATAAAATCTTCACATCTTATAAAAGTTAATATTTTTAGGATATTTATAGTACTCCTCACATAATAATACGGTATTTCGTCATGTTTATTTAACTTCTTAAAACATCATCTAACTAGAAGCACCATTGGATGGATCTTCTTTATTTGGTAACAATCATTCTTGGGAACATCATTGAACACCCAAGAAATTTTAATTCTTCATCAAGATAAATTAAAACCAATTGATTCATCACTTAGTAACACATTGACATAAAATACAATTAAAACTCAAATTAAAATCATCAGATATACCCAAGACAACATTAAAAATAAGTTATGAAAACTATAACTATAAAGTTATGTCATTTGGGCATACTAATTGCCATCTTACCTTCATGGATTTAGTGAATAGAGTCTCTAGATATTACCATCAACTATTTTTTGGTAAGAGTTATAGAATATATTACTATATATTCCTAGAGAAAGGAGGAGTATCATAATCACTTGATAATTTCATTCAAGACCCTAAAGAATGAGAAAATATATGAAAAGTTTACAAATTATGTATTTTGGCTAAAAAATGTTTCATTTTTGGGTAATATAATCTCAATAGAGGGTATCTTGGTGGATTTACCAAATATGGAGGCTATTAAATATTGTTCTATACTAACCATAGGTACTAAGATTCAATGTATTATTTGTTTAACAAGATATTATTGATGTTTTATATATAAATTCTCATGAATATCTAATCCACTCACCATGTTTACTCGAATGTAACCCATGTTCCTATGGATGGATGACCGTGGGGATAATTTCAAGGAATTGATGAGAATATTAGTCAGCATATGGGTTATTACCCTACTATAAAGTGGGGAAGAGTTTCCAAAGTATAGTGATGCATCCATGAGGGGATAAAGATGAATTATAATTCATAATAACAAGGTTATTTCTCATGCCTCATTAAAATTGAATTTTCATGATTAAAATTATACAAAAAATGATTTGGAGTAAGATTTAGTAATTTAGTCACTAAAGAAAAATATACATTATCGTTATGGAGAAAAGTTTGGTATATATACTGACCCCAAAAGTTTAAAGTATATATTTACATAAAAGAAGTTTAATATGCACTAGATATAACAACCCAAAAAATTTCCTTATTATATTAATGTATCTCTTACCTCCCAAAAACTTTTCCAATGTTTATGTTATAATCACATATAAAAACTTTTTATTTGATAAGAACATTATAAATCACACATATTTTTGGACTAATAGAACAAGGAACATCGATGGGATATATAAATTAATGAATAGTAAATTCACTACAAAAACTACATATTCATAAAATCCCCTAATAAGGTTACCTTTACCTATAGATCACAAAAATTAAAATATGAATTACGATAACAAAAGACATTATTAGGGGATGTGTACAAATTTTTGTAAGTGGAGAAGTGCGTAATGATGAGAGAATGGCATTATATTTATAGTGAAAAATGATCATCAACATTTATATTTTTCGACTAATACAATTTATTTGCATTAAGACCTTTAGTCAATAAATTAGTTTGTCATTATTTTATTGGTTACATAGTTTCATTTCAAATGATCACGAAGATTGATTAAATATATAATTAAAAGATATTATTTTTTAAGACCATAAAAAAATTCAATTAAAAATTGTTTTATCTATAATTATTAAATAAAATTATATTTCATCTATTTATATTATAAAATTATTTCAAAATGGTAATATATTTTGATGAATCCTAGGTTAATTTTTATAATCGCTGGAATGTTGATTTATCAATTAAATTATATATTTTCATTAAAATAATTATTTATAAATGAATTAAAATTCTCATAATTATAAAATTATTAAGGTGAAATAAATTTCATTTTTTTACTCACCACATCAAAATTATCTTTGTATTAGGTTTTGATAATTTTCTGATATGGATAAATTTTTAGAGAAAAAGGGAAAATTAATAGTTTAAAATCACTCTGATTTTATGAAACCATTGTTTTGTAATCATAGTTTAAAAATTTATAAAAAATTTTATTTAATAAAAATATAATTTAATAAGTATAAAATTATTTTAAAATTATATTTTTAATTTATAAATTTATACAATTCATTTTGTAACAAAAAAATTTAATTTCAAATATAAATATTATTTTTTATTTTTGAGAATTAATTTGGTTTTTGGAAGGTTTAGTTATGTTTATAGAGAAATTGAACAATAAAAAACCATCCTCCACTCTTAGTTTGTCTAGAAAGTTGTTTTTAATTAATTGATCTCACAACTGGTATGCATATATAGTAAGATAATCAGTATTTAATCACATAAAACCCACCCCTCCTCATGTATAAATACCACCCTTTCAACATTTCTCATAACTACAAGTTACAAATACCCTATTTTATGACATTTTACCATCTTTAATATTACCTTAATGATTCTACAATTTGTATCCATGGTCCTAGGGTTTTCAAATATACAATTTAGGGAGTAACTTGATAAAGTAAGGGAATCCTCCTCTTCTCCTTTTCATTCAAGAATTTTCTTAGTATGTGTCCATTTTATTTCTTTTTATTCATTATATTTTTTTATTTCATATACTAAAAATGGTGAATTACCTATGAGATATATCTAATATCGCTCATTATACTTTTCCCATAATCTATGTTGTATACTTTTTTGTTCCTGAAATCATTTCATGAATTTTTCATTTTTTCATGAATATTTTCATTTTTCGAATACCCCAAAACCATAAATTTACATGGGAATTAAACATGATGTAATAATATATTATTTAATATGGTATTTACATATATTAAAAAAATATTCTATTTTCACTGGCTAAAAATTATGTTTTATTCAAAAATTTAAGAACTTTGTACACAATGATTTTTATATAAAACTGATTATTTATTTCCATGGGTTATTGATAAAATTATTTACTTTATTATCAATGTGGCTCAAATAATTTAATATATATGAATGGTTTTCCCTAATATCAATCCTATACATTGAGAAAGTAATTAATCTATAGAGATTAAATACTTACCATACCATAGTGAGTAACTTCGGTAACTGTGATTTATGATACCCTTGTGATAAACCTATGTCATATGATTATGAATTCATCATTTTATGTTATAGCCACATTTACATGATTTGATTCATGTACATTCTATTTTTTTATCCAAAAAATTAAAATTATCATAACTTATTTATATACCTCTTTCTCACATGCTAGTGTTTCCTTTCTATATTCCCTTGCAGAGCTTTTTGATCACCCCTTTCTTTGATGAACATATCTAGGATATGAGATAATGTTATAATAACCTAGGAAGAAACTATAAAGGTATATATCAATTGTATTAGAATAATTTTATTCTTATGTGTATTTCATGTATTATTTTTCTCTTACAAGTCTCTAAACCGAAATAGATCTTCCGTACTATTGAAAATTTTACCATGAAAAAAATATTTTTTTAATAAAAAGGTGGGTCACTATAATTGGTGTAAAATGATTGTTTATTTATTTATGGAAACATGGACTATAAAACATTATTAAAAACATTAAGGATATATATAAATATTAGGAAAACATCATTGTATTATTTTAAATATAATGTAAGTGGTTTTAAAGAAAAGAAATCCCTATCTGGATATGAAAAAGCGGTATGGATATTGCATATGTGATCATAGAGTAAACACCTGAAAGCAATATATTAATATATAATTTTTTAGAAATCGGTGCATGAAAATGTGCCCTACTTCAATCCTATTTTTACACTCCCCTAGGATATGATGTCGTTAACCACAAGCTTGTATAAACTATTATAAAGGATTTAAAGATAATGTAAACCTTTTTTTAATTAATGAATTATGTCATCCAAGAAGCGTAATAATAAAACATTTCAAGATTATTTTTCAATTAGAATATAAATTATAAGATATTTAACAGTAAAAAATTTCTTAATTAGGTTTTATCCTTTAAGAAAAATGTTAATGACATAGAAGAACACATGAAAATAATGGATTCAATGGTTAAGGTGATGATGAAATTTCCAATATGGTGGAGTTAGATTGTAAATTTTTTTATTATGAGGAATCAAGTAATGTAAGAGATGAAATACAATAGAAACCATGTGGAGCATCCTGCTTCACCAAGGAAGGAACAATAAGAAGTTGAATCCATCATGCATCAATGACCACCATATTTTAGTGTATCTACTTATCTATTGATTTCTAAACAATTTATTATCTTTATAGAAGAGATATTCTCTATACTCTATTTTTTAGAGCTAGAGAAAGTCACCCTGGTAGTATATCACTCAGAAAGAAATTATCATCATTTGTGGACACTAATTAAAAAAAATATAGAAATGGATATTGATTCTATGGAGTGGAAGAGTTCTGAAGAATCCTTTTCAATAAGTTTCCCCTTTCAATGCATAAAAATGGAGAAGGAATTATTCGTGTCGAAACATATGTGAAATGAATAACTGAGAAATTATGAAATAAACTTTACAACGATCTCTTAATACAACTCTAGCATTATTATTGATCTTGAGGGAATTATTGATTTATTTTTTGGTGGAATGATGGCTCATATATATACTAATTTGTAAATTATGGATTAAAAAATATATGAGGAGTTGGTACTAAGTGATATGATGGTTGAGTTGATGTTTGGAGAGATGTAGTGGACAGATGGGTAAAATAAAAACAGGAAAGAAATATATCCAAACATAGGAAATAATATTGATCATAGAATAGAAGGAAAGAATGTGAAACACACCAATTGCAAAAAATATGGGAATATACATTTGGGGAACTACTTTCTTGGGGGTGAAAAGTGATCCAAGTGAGATAGAGATGTACACATAGAATAAAACTATCATAATTAGGTGGAACGCCATTTTATCAACACAAATGTCAAAGGAAACATGGTGCAATATCAATTGGAAGTTCAATCCTTCTTATGTTCACATATATGTAAATTTTACAATAATTTTACAAAGTAGAAGATAATGGAGGAAAACCACCATCATCATCAGCATAGAACAAGGGAGTAATGTCGAACTTTTTCCATGATGATGACTGAAGTAGAGGCTCAATGTGATGTGGTGGTATGTACACTCATAGTTCTCTCAATGATAAAAATATTTTTTGGTTGTGGTTCTATGCATTATTTTATTTCATCTATGATGGAAAATAATTTATAAGCAATCCCTATGATTCTTGAAGTAGAGTTATAATTAAATACTAATAGAGTGATTATAATTGAATCAATAGTATATAGAAACTAAAGTATAAAAATTGGAGATTAAAATCTCATAGTAAATCTAATATTGATTCTCATAGGGGAATTCAACAATATACTATGGATAGAATGAATTTCAAAGTATAAATCTAAGATAAAATGAAGAAACAAAGAAAATATAGTATTTTTGAATGGTAAAACTACTGTTATTTTCATTGAAAAGATATCTCAACCCAATATTTTTCTAAAGTAACTACCCATATCCTTATTTGTATATATTATTGGAGGAGAGGGAGAAATAAATTAATGTATAAATATAGAAAGGTTTCCCAGTATGTTGGAATAAATTAACATATTTCCCAAAGAGTTAACTAGACCACCCACAAAAAGATAAGTTGATTTCTCAATTGAACTCATACCTAGATCGAAGATGATATCAAAGAACCTATATAGAATAAGAAACATGAAGTTAGAGGAATTAAAGAAAAAACTTCATGAAGTTTTGGAGAAAGTATTTTCTCAACCACGTTTATATCTTTTGGAGGAACCAATTCTCTTTATAAAGAATAAAGAGGGATCGATGTGACTATGTGTTTATTACAGAGAACTTAATATAATAAAATTGAAGAAAAATCACCCTCTATAAATGATTTATGATTTATTTATCTAGATTTATGTTCCTCTATTATTCTCTTAGATTGAACTTAGATATTCATATAATTAGTTGTGTATGAAGAATGATGTGGTCACAAAAATTCTCTTCCGAACAAGATATAATCATTACAAGTTTTTTCATTATTCCCTTAAACTTGACTTAATCTCCTTCAATATCTATGGATTTGATGAATATATTATTTAATGATTAAATTGATATGTTTGTCATGTCTTCATTGATGATATTCCAATTTATTGAAAAATCCTTGAGGAGTATGAGGATCATGTAATGGCCATATTAAAAACCTCGATGAAGAAGATGTTTTTTTGGTAAATTTAGAAAATGTGAGTTCTAGTAAAAAAAGTCTAATTATGGCGACACTTTGTATCTAGTGAAATTTATTAGTGGATAAATAACATAGAAAATAAATATAGTATTGGACACATCCTATAACTATAACTAACATTTTTTAGTTCCTTTGGCCTAGGAAGATATTGTAGAAATTTGTGAAAAACATTTTATTCATTTAAATTACACTAACTAAGTAAAATCACGAGGAAATTATGTTAATATAGATTAATGATTGTGAATTATGATTACAAGAACTGAAGAAGATATTGGATAGTGCACTTGTGGTAACGTTACCCACTAATTGGGAATGATTTTTCATTTTTTGAGATTCATATATAAATGGAAATGGATGTATACTCAAGAAAAAAGGAAAAGTGATTACTTATTAATCATAAAAGCTAATGTCTAATTTATATAATTATCCCACACCTAACTTGTATTTTTCTAGATTCATTTTTATTTAATATTTTGGTACACTATCGATATAGGGAAATTAGTGATATATACATAAAAAAAATATTTAGAATTATATATTCCCATAGAAGGAACTGAACATGAGAAAAATGATTTGGTTAGGGAATCTTAAAGGATATGATTCCTCAATTCATTATCACCCCAGAATACTGAACAAAGTTATAGATGCATTGATTAGGAAAGATTCTTGTATTCATACAATGATAAAGATTGAACAAGATCTACTTACCAAAGAACTAGTATATTTGGACATGGGAATCATAAGGTAAGGGATATAATCAATCCTATATCAAATGTTTTAAAAAATGAAATTACTATTGAATAACAAAAAATCATAAGGAGATGAAACGTTTTTGTAAAATAAGATAGAGGTTGTAAAAAATATGAAATCTCTTAAATTCAATATTGATGAAGGAGGTGTACTAAAATTTTGTAGAAGGAAACGTATACCATATTTTCTAGATATAATTAAGGTGTTCATGGATGAAGCTCATAACACTTTATTATATTTACATCCTAGATGAACTAAAATTTATATGGACATTAATAATAATTATTGGTGGGATAACATGAAAAAGTGTATTGTAGATTATTTTGAAAGGTTATTAGTGTTTCATAAGTAAAGGAATAACGAAAAATTCCTAATGGTGTATAAAAAGAACTACTTATGCCTATGTGGAAATGGGTAGCATCACTACGGACTTTTTCATTGTCCTTATGAAGACATGAAAGGGTATTAATTCTATTTGAGATATTGTCAATAGATATATAAAGTGGGACCATTTAATTTCCATAAAAGAATATTTATATCTAGATCAGCTAGATCAACTCTTTATTCAAGATGTAGTTTGAATATGTGAAGTACCATTATTTATTTTTTATGATCTAGATCCAACGTTTACATTAACATTTTATAATATCCTTCAAAAGGCTATGAATACAAAAGTAAACCTGGGCACAAACTACCTTTCTCAAATTGATGGACAATATGAGAGGACTATTTAAACATTGGAAGATATGTTACAGACCAGATCACATGGTTTTCAATGGTGTTGGGACCAATGTCTTCCACTTTTTGATTTCTCCAACAATAATGGTTTTCACTCAAGAATTCAAATGGAAGATTTTGACTCTCTTTGTGGAAGAAAAGTGTATAACTCCAACATGTTGGTATAAAGTTGGAGAAGAGAAAATGTTGAGACCATAAATTATGGAGGGAATTAAAAAAATATTCAATTGATTAAAAAACACATCATGTCTATACAATATTTACCAAAGAGTTACGTTGACAAATTATTTAAGGACATAGAGTTTCACGTCGGGGCTTATGTATTCCAAAAGATATAACCGTGTAAGGGAATACTAAAATTTGGAATGAAGGGGAAACTAATTCCCTAGTACATTGTACCATTTGATATTATGGTGTCTGTGGGACTGGTTTCCTATCATTTATCACTACCACTAAATCTTTCCGATGTTGATGATGTATTCCACCTGTCCCTATTGAGAAAGTATATGCCTAACCCATCAAATATACTTGATACTGGTGGTGTAAAATTTTAATATGACCTATCATGTGATGATGATCCAATCCAAATAATATAAATAAGGGGATATGTGCTAAGGAATAAGACAACATGGTTCATGGATGTCATGTATAGAAATCAGAAGTTTGAAGAGGATATTATGGAACTAGAATAATCTATGAGGTAGAAATACCCCAACATGTTTTCACATTGATATGTATAAATTGAATTTTGGGGAAAAACTTTCATCAAGGCAGAAATAATGTAATGAATAATAAAATTTCCTTATTTTATTAATGGATTTCATGCTTCCCAATAAATTTTTTTATGTTTATAATAAAATCACATATAATGACTTTTTATTTCATGTGAACTTCATACATCACACATAAATTTGGACAATTACAACTAGGATAACCAATGGGTTATACAAATTAAAGAATATAGCATTCGCTAAAAAGAAATACATAGGCTTCAAATCCTCTAATAATGATCACCCCTTCAATAGAGATTATAAAAAGGAAAGAACCTGGATGATAAAAATACACATTATTAAATGATTTGTAAGAAACATTTAAAGAGAAGTAGTGGATAAAGATGAGAGTGTGATAATATATTTATAGGAAAATATGATCATCAACATTTATGTTTTTTAACTAATATATTTGTTTTTAATAATGAATTTTAGTGAATAAAATAGTTTCAAATTATTTTGTTGGTAATATAGTTACATTTTAAATGACTATTGAGATTTTTTAACGCTATAATCAAAATATATTAATTTGGAAGAATATAGAACACATTCTATTAAATTATTTTTTATGTTTAAGTATTAAATAAATTTTTATTTAATATAATAATATTATAAAATTATTTTCAAATGATAATATATCTTGATGAATCCCAAAGTAATTTTTATAATTATCTAAATGTAGATTTTTATATTAAATAATTAAATTTAATTAACATTATAATTTATTTAAAAATTAAAATTATCATAATTAGAAAATTATTTTGGGGAAATAAACATAATTTTGGGAATAAAAACATCAAATTTATCATAGTAATTTTTTTTAACATTTTCTAAAAAAGTTAAATTTTAACTGAAAAAGTGAAAATTACCACTTTTAAAATCACTATGATTTTATGACATCATTGTTATGTAATAATGATTTTAAAATGTATGAAAATTTTTATTTAATAAATATATAATTTTATAATTAATTTTATATTTCAAAATTGTAGTTTTAATTTAGAAATTTATACCATTCATTTTGGAATCATAAATTTGAATTTTAAAGATTTAAATTATTATTGATTTGTGAGCATTAATTGGATGGTTTGGTAGGTTTTTTTCTATTTAGGAATGCAATTAATGACCACCCTCCATATCCAACCAATAAATAGTACAGAAATATGGTTTTTAATTTATTTATCCTAAAAGTGGTTGTATTATATTGTAAAATACTCAATATTTAATAACTTATAACCCACCCCTCGTTATGTAAAAATACCACACATTACCCACTCATCTACACTATAATTTAAATATAATTGAAGTTATTCCATTTTACCCTTTCAAAGAGTCCATATATGCTCCCCCATGGTGTCTAAAAGGTCATATGGTTTTCCCCTTCATGATTTAAGAAGAAACTTATCATGGTAAGGGAGTCCACATCATACCTTTTTCATTCATGTACAGTCTTAATATGTACATTCTATGTGTCGAGCATCTTTAATTTTATTAATTATATATTTTTATTCTCTATTCTTTAAAAATGGGTTTTTACAAATTGTATACCTTCAATATATCTAATTATAATTTTCCCATAATCCATGTTGTATACCATTATAATGTCGAAATCATCTCGTGAAATTTTCTAATTTTCATGAAATATTTTCATATTGTGAATACCGAAAACTATTAAATTTATAGGGGAATTAAATAATATGTATAAATATATTATTTATTATTGTATTTACATATATGAAACCCATATTCTCTTTTCATGGGTTAAAATGTTGTTTTTCTTAAGTCTATAAAGACTTATTATGTAATGATTTTTATGTGAAACTCGTTATTTATTTCCCTGTGTTATTCATGAAATTTTTTTCATTATGATAAATTAAGATAAAATAACTAAAAACATATTAAGGGTATTTTATGATAGTGTTCCAATGCATTGGGTAAATAATTAATCTCTATAGATGAAATTTATATGCTACCTTAGAGAATAACCTCAATAAATATGATTGTTGACAACATAGTGACAAACCCTGGTGATATGCTTATGAATTAATAATGTTTGGTTTTTGCATGTTTTTATTAATTTATTTTATATTTAAATATTTGTAATATTTATATGATCATTCTTTATTGATATTTCTCTTCCTAACATGCTATTGTTTCCATTGTTTATTCAATTTTTGAGAATTATGATCACCCCTTTGATATACTTCCATAGGATATGAGATGAAGTATGAATAAACATGTAAGAAAATATGATTATGAATAGAATTTGGATTAGAAAAATGTTATTTTTTATCTATTTTTCATGTATTATGCTCCTTTGTACAAGACACTAAACCTAAAAATATATTCCGTATTATTGAATATAGTATCATGAAATAAAATATTTTTGTAATAAAAGGAGTGTCTCCACACTAAAGAAGATTTTTAGATTTGATTAAGGATTATATCTATTGAATAAATAAACACCATGGAAAAGAAAATAGGTGGATAATGGGTTGAGCTAAATTAATCATGTTATCTTATCAATAATAATAACAATAAAATACAATATTTATAGATTTCAAAATGATGGATATGGAAATAATGAAAAATATGGATAAATATTACTTTAATAAAATGAGTTTTCAGGCATATATGTAGGTGAAGCTTAAAGAGGTTAACAAGGATTATGTGGAGACTCGTAAGAAGATTATATATTTTCCTTAGTTTAACCTTGATTTTTATGGAAGGAGAAGGTCTAGAAACTATGTTTTCATATCCTCAATACATGTTTTGAAAAAAGTGATGTTAGAAGAAGTTCATAGTCCTTAATTCTCTTTTAATCGTAGAAGTATGAAGATGTATTGAAATTTTAGGTGTATTTATGGTGGGATGGAATGAATAAGGATATTTTAGAGTTATTATCTTGGTTCTTGGTATGTATATAAGTTAAGGATTAGAGAAAAATGTCTATGGTAATGTTATAACCATTACTTATTCTAGAATATAAATGG
The DNA here is from genome assembly GCA_963277665.1 of Viscum album. Lineage (NCBI taxonomy): Eukaryota > Viridiplantae > Streptophyta > Magnoliopsida > Santalales > Viscaceae > Viscum > Viscum album. The sequence goes on from OY728132.1 coordinate 698,493,697, forward strand.
GAAATTATCATCATGTATTTTTTTGTTGGACTCCCAAAAACGTCTCAAGTGCCCAAAAATATATTTTTTATATTGGATCACCATAAAAATTCAAAAAACATCAACACTATCAAAATATATTTCTCTTAGGATCATATTTATAGGATATACATTATGAATGTTGTAATGTTTCATGGAGTACCACAGTCCATAGTATCTAATCGGGATCCAAGGTTTACCTAGACATTATGGAAAATTATACAACAAGCTCTTCATATAGAGTTGAGTTTTATCCCTAGGTATCATCCATATATAGATGGTTAGTCTGAAGGAAAAATTTGATCCCTAGAAAATTTTCTAATATATTGTTCCATGGATTTCAATGGTGGTTAGGATAAACACCTTCCTCTAGTTGATTCTTCTAACAATAATAAATTTCACTCGAGAATTATTATTGATCTTTATGAATTCTTCTATGGAATATAGTTTATAAATACAATGTGATTGGGTGAAGTTGGAGAAATAAATCTTTGGGGAATATATTTAGTAGAATATATAAGGAATTAAAGGTTACATCTATTCGAAAACAAATAAGGGAGACATAAATTGTAAAAAAAATAATGATAATCATCGATGCAATATGGAATTTGAAGATAATGAGAATGTGTATCTAAAAATTTATCTATTTAATAAGGTTATTATATTTAGAATGAATGGAAATCAAATCCCTTGGTAAATCATTCTGTTTAAAATTTTTGACCATATTGAGAACCTATATTATCACTTGACACTTCCACCAATCCTCTCTCAGGTTCATGATGTGTTCCTTTTATATATCCTCAGGAATTAAATTCCTGATGAATAACATATACTAAACATAGAGGTTTTACAATTGTATCATTATTTTTCATAGTAAAAACAACTTGTTGATATTCTAGATCATAGAAAGAGTTCTATGAAACAAAACCATTCACCTGGTAAAAGTTTTGTGGTGAAGATTTCAATTTGAATAAGCTATATTTGAACCTGAGGATATGATGAGGAAAACATGATGTCATTTTTTTATTTCATTGTGATGAATTTAGAGCTATAAATTTATTTTAAGTGGGGTACAATTTAATACCTTGAAGTTTTATGAAAGAGTTTTCTAGTAAATTTGGTTTGTTTGATAGCATATGTTATACACAATATCGTGTTATAACAAACCCTAATATACTATTTATATTATTATTTAAACCTCACCATTATAATCAATCCATTAAACTCATAAGTATAACCTGTAAGAAAAAAATTTTTAAAAGGAGGAATAATTTTTTATGAATAAAACATATTGATAACAAATACTTAATTTTTAGTGAATCCATTATATGACTCGAAAATTCCTATTATCATTAAATGATTTTTGTTGATTTTTGTGAATAAATAGTAATTTTTTTCAAACTTTTATAAAATTTATTTCAAAATACTAATTTCTTTTTTAAAATCTAAATTTCAAAATTATTTTTGAGTGAATTTTAGGGAAGTTTCATAATAATTAAATTTTTGATGAATGATAAAAAAGAAGATATTTTTATTAAAAACTAAATTTTTTGTTTAAAGCATTTAAAAGTCCCATTTTATTTAAATATTGTATTAAAATTAAAATTATTATTATAATCTATTTTTATTAATCCAATTTAGGTCACTATAATCAATTTCATATTGAATTTTGATATTAAAACTTTTTATAATTTTGAAAGTTTTTATTTGGAAAACTATTTTATCATCGCATCTTCAAATTAAATCTTGATAGTACTATTAATTGAATTTTTAAAAATTGATTAAATATTTGGAAATATAATTATTTATAATACATAAAATTTTAAACTTAATTTTTGGTTATAAATAATATTGAATACAATATAAATTCACTACCGTGGTTAATGTTAAGACAGGTTCACCAGGGGTTCGACTAAGACGACAAGGGTTGAAATGTCATGATATCTTTTAAAATTCCTATTTTATAGACATATTTCGACCATATCACATATAAGGCTCAATAACGAGACATTTTATAGAATTGTGGCACGTGAAAAATGTGGGTATTATATTTTATTTAAAAAAAATTCAAAGTGTATCCTCTCCCAAACTTATAAATGGTCACCCCTATCCTATACTCTCTACACATCCAAATCCATTTGGTTCATTAAATTCATACCAAATTATCTTTTTTACATCCCTAAAAACATCCTATATAATGTGGTTTTACTAGAAAACCCTCACAAAAAGGATTTATGTATAAAATTACAGAGGTTCTCTAAAGAAGAGGTAAAATTCATAAGCTTATTTTTTGTTATATTTTTTCCACTTCCATCAAATATTCATCAAATATGATTATATAAAATAAATAGTAACCCAAAATATTTATATTTTATTATTTTAATTTCATATACTATATACATATACTCTTCTATTAAATGGGAAATGAAACCGTCGATCTTTTGTGCAACAGAATTTCGCATCGTGAACCAATGCAATTCATTTTCCAACACCACCTCTCACTGCTGGAGATAAATGATATATTTAATGAATATATATGATATTTATAAAATTATTATAAATACAGATTTATAATATCACACATTCTTTCTAACATTAAAATATTGTTTAAAATTATAACGTTTCTTATGCATACATGGGGACTACCACCTCTATGAAGTGATGTTGTACATTTTTATTTTTATTTTCTCATAGATGGTAATAAAGATATATTAAATCAATATATATAATACCTATGTTATAAGAATTATTTTTTATGTTGAATTAATATTTACCTTTCTTTCGTTTCATCTGTCAATGAAATTGAACCACAGTTCATGCGTATGTATGACCAACCATCTACCCGAATACTGCAATTCATTTTTTATCCATATATTTCATGGGTTTGTCTAAATACATATATAATTAATATATATGATATTTATATAATGGATCAAATTAATTAAATTCTATTATCATGATAAAATTATAAAAATCAAAACTATGAAACCAAAAATATATATGAAAAATGAAGCAATTATTACTTGAAAATTGATTTTAACAAGGACTTGTAAATAAACAGATAATAAAAGGTTATAAGTAAATAATATATGCTATGAAATATATGAGTGATTTTAGAGTATATATTGATAATAAACCAATATATATTATAATATTGGTTCAAACATGGGAAAATAATGTCAAAAAATAAGGAATGATATTTCAAGTCTCACTTTTAATTATGGGAGACATATGTCATATTCACCAATTATTTCATTCTTTTTGGATTATATACTACCCCTTTTACGTGTTATATCATTAATACTAATATTTTAATGATATTAAATGTTTCTTTTGATGTTATTATTTAATTATATATAAAATTTAAATGTTACCAAAGTGGTAATAGTTTTGTGCTACAATATCATTATTTATCTGTATTTTTTATGATTATGCATTTGATGATGAAATATTATGATATATATCTCAATAAATTAATTAATTGTACAAAAATATATTTATTTCTTAAATATAAATGTTAAACTTCCATTTTCTCCCCTTTCTGAACTCAAGAGTCCAAAATAATGTTTTAAAATAAAACCAATCTTAATTCTCTCTTTGGTCAACAATCCATTTTCATCCATGTACATGTTTTAGAAAAAATTTCAAATGAATTTATTTAATAATATAAAAATATTTTTAATATAAATTTTATAGAAGTTTTGAATTTTTAAATATTATTTTGAAGGAATATTTTTATTTTTTATAAATGTGAAACTTTTGACTATTTGTGAAAGGAGCCTTTATTTTATCATATATGATATGAAAAAATATTTTCTTCCATCACGAACACTAAATTTTTTAATATTGATTCTTAAATTTCCAAGGATATTGTCAATTGAAATTATTTCCAAATTTTGTTGTGAAATTATATTTTTTAAATTTTTATTTCTAAAGTGGAATCGTTATTTTCTTCCAAAAATGTTTGACTAGATAATTAAAAATAATTTACCATCTAAGATGATATATTTAATATTATTTAATCTTTACTAGGGGATAAAATATAATGAAACCATACATATTATTTCTCTATATAGTTCATATTTATTATAATATGTTATGAAAACCATTAATTTTTTCCATGAGTAATAATCTGATTAAATGATGAAATGTTTATAAATCCAGTTTCTTTTTCTTGGGATATTCTATGATGAGAAGTTTTTGAAACCCATTTTTATTTATTGGTTATGATATAATGAAAATTTTATGATATTTTGGAAGACATATGTATGGTTTCCATTATGTGATGGTTATTATGTTATAAACTAGGAAAATGGTTACATCATAACCAGGGATGGTGGTCATATTATAACTATGGATGGGTGATACTTATATCTTCCTCTGATTCATTAGGTAATGAATGATAACTCATGAGATAAATATGTTATGTGTGAATTTTTTTAAGTTTCACAAGTTTATTCACAAACCTGAATTTTATTTCCATAAGGTTATATGAGGACCTGATTTCATGTCCTTAACTGAATGATTGAACCTATTTCTATTTATACATGTTCACAATGTTGTATGTTTATGTGTATACCAATTATCATTGTCTTATTTCAGTGCTATGTTTTATAAATCTTAGTCATGGATTAATTTATGATTCATGTCTTATAGACTCCCAATATTAATTCAATGGCATTATTTTAAGGTCTATGATATGAAAGGTGTAGTTTTAAAATGTTATTATCTTGATCTCATACCCTTATGCTCAGGTTATGTTGATATCTCCTCATATCAACATTATTAAGCATATGTGTTCACCCTTTGTAATGTTTTTCCCCAGGTTCGGAAGAATGTTCTTAAGTAGGGTATGTATATGATGTGTTATATGTGGAATTATTATATTGATTAAGTGATGATATTTCATGAAATAAGTATATTTTGTAGTTAGTCTCCATATCCACTAAACCATTACTATCCTTGGGTATATATTTGTGAAATGTATTGAATATTCATCTAAAAGATGTAATAATCATGTATAAAAATCCTATGTTGTTACAACCATTTATGATTTCCCTTTGGTGCCTCTACACTAACTACTAACATTCAGTGAACAGAGTTATTGTTATGTTGTTACATTGTTACAAGAACCACAGAGAAAAACCATTAATTTTTTTTGAACAATATCTTATCCATTATCTAAACTATAACAACCTATAAAACATTGTTTTAGAATATATCATCAGAACCACTACCTCTAATAGAATTAATGTTCCATTATTAATTATCATATCTAAATATATGTTTTGGAGTTTTTATTTCATGTTTTAGTGAATCATAAAATGAAAGATAATTATAATTTTATAACTGTTTTGGGTATGAAATGAGTTTGAGATGAATGCTATATGATGAGTCTCTAATTGATATGTGACATTTAAGGTAAACAAGGACCAATTACGTAATCCAATGGTTGTATTATAGGATTGTGAGTAAAAAAACACTGAGGGTACTGTGTTGGATCAATTATCATGTGACATGTATGTTCATATCCATTTACGAGTGATATTAAGGAGTTATAACCAAAGGGTTTGTGTTTATCATAAATATGACTATAGAGAGTCATTAGTTAATTATACGATGGATGAGATATAAAATAATGGAATTTGGGATACCTATAAAAATCTATTTTGAGTTATTTATACATTTTATATCATATTTTTAAGTCATGAAGTGGTTTTTCAGATGTTCAAGGGAGTTTTTTTAGTTTCTATGTTTTTTAGAGGATTTATGATTTTTTGAACGGTTAGGGGAAACCATGTAAAAGTCCTATGTAGCCGTGTAAGAAAGTTTGAGGGAGTATGTGTAAGCACATATTTTGTGCATGGTTTGGTAATGTAATTAGGTAAATGTATGAACTCATTAATTGTTGAACAATGATGATTCATATGATTGATGCATGGCTTTTCAAATTTCACAATTATAGGCATCTTTTAACAACACTTACACAGTTGGTGTATAATCAGCTAAACTATGTGGCCAAATCATGCATGTAGTTAAACGGATCTAGAAATTAGATTTTATCCAAATTTTAACCTCATTTTATCCCATAAATCTCATTCTTTTCCATTTAACTAAAACTAGAGGGTTTCATTGGGTGATGTTTGTGACTGGCTTAACTATGAAGTCTATTATCTTCGAATATTAAAGTTTTGGGACTATGAATTTAAGGCATGATCCACCTTTCATCTCCTCTCATTTAAATCCTTATTTTCACTTGGGATAAACTATATTATAGGCCTTTTATGCCCATATCTAGTGATTATTGAATTAATTTATGTGTATTTGGTTGTGAATCAATATAGGATGGTTACTGTATCCTAGATTGATAATGGTGCAATGTGACATCATCTAAGATTTCATGTTTGTGGTCGGTGAATAATAAATATCTATAACTTTATTATAAACATGAAATATTGTGGTTTTAAACATTCAAAATGATTATTTTCATCTCAAATAAATTTTAAATAAACCTTTTTTGATTTTCTCTTGGTGGAAAATGGTTCTAAAATAAATGTTGTGTAAAACACCTACAACATGTTTTTTAAAATGATTACTTAATGATTTTATTTTAAAAATAATGAATTTGGAATGAAATAACATGGTTTTGGTGTGGTGGTTATGTGGTTATGTGGGTGGAAATTGTGGTTTGATGAAATGGGTTTAAAAAAGATATGTCAACATGCATGTTAATGTTGTATATGGTTTGAACATTGTTTATTTGGAATTGGATGATGTGTTCAAATGGGGGAGCATTGAATTGTATGGGTTAGTATGGTTTCATGTTTCATTTGGTTTGGGTCTCATTCTTATGGACTTTCCCACCATGCAAATTTGGCTACACTATGAATTTTTTCTTCTAGGTTAAGACTTGGATCTATAGGAATATTTTTTTCTCGCAAGTTGGTTTGTTCAGTTTGGACCATTTTAATGAGATATGCATTAGGTTAGTGAATTTCATGGGTGTTTCATATTAGACATGCATTTGTGGGCTATGTTGTAGGTAATTTCATGTAAACAATGGATTCAAAAATAAAACGTTGATTTTTGAATGAGTTACTTATTCATTTATCTCTTTCTTATATATTATATTATGATTATCTCTATTTTTATGTAAAATGTGAGATAAAATGTTCTTATTTATGTTTAGAGTGTGGAATACTTGGTTATTTACTACTAATTTGATATAATAACCCCCTAATTATGAACATTAATTCATATGTAGTTGTTATTCTTGATGATATAGTTAATTGGAGGAATCCTTACATTCCAATCAGATGTGTTGATGTTGTGGACTAGGATAGAGTTGGGAAATTGATGGTAGTTTCCATGAGGACAATGAGGTTGTGAAATGTGGGAAATATGTATTGCATTTAGGTATTGTGGTTATATAGTCTTTATATTATTATTATTTTTTGTAATATAATTATTTTATATTAATATTTTAGGTATTAGAGGTTGGTATGTTTTCATTCATGCAAAAATGTGATACATTTTCATAAGGTTGTATTCTATGAGTTATTTTATTTATAAGTTTAAATAATTTCCCTTATTATTAAAAATTCCACAGAATTTATTTCTAGCCTTTTGTGTTTGTAGAATCTTAACTATGGTTAGTTACAACTTGGACCTTCCCAAGTCAACAGGTCAGGGTCATTATTTTTCAATAGAACACTCATATGATATGATAGTTTGTTATAATTAAGGTTTAAGATAATGGAATTTCAGAATGAATAATTAATAAGGATGATGGGTTACAAGTTAAGGGATATGATGTTGGGCCATATCGGGCTATATGATAGTGATCATTATATATAAGTTATTATTTTCGATGTATTATTGGGGTTATATTTTTAGAGGATAGTAATGATTATGTCAAGATTGATATTTTTAGGATTACTTGAGTAGTGGAAAACATAATTTCAACTATAATTATAATCATGATTTCTTGGACTGGGAAACTCTAGGATATTGGTTGCACATCAGGTGTACTATAAACTTGTGATTCAATATGGTATTTTGGATGGTCTCTCTACTAACATATGACTTTGACAGGGTATGATTAGGTTGAAAATAATGCCAACTTCTGATGTAATAGAATATATTTAGTTTGGGATAATTGATATCATATATTCCAATAGGGTATTTATATGTTGGTTCATTGGAAAATAATTATCTAATAAAGTATTTAATATTGGGAACTCTACAAAACCATGACATTTTTATAAGATTTTTAGGTTGGGTTCTTTTCCAACATATTATATAGAAAGTTATCTTAATGATTGGTCACTCTAGAAACCTATAAATCAACTGACTATTAGATGATTGGGTGTTCGTACAACCTATGATTAGATAAACCATTACCAGGTTGGGAACTCAATAAACTGGTAATTCAATAAATACCATTTGGTTGGGAACCTTGTTAACTTGTTATTCTTGGGAATATTATTGGGGTTGGTCACTATTACAACCCAAAATTAGAAGATTAGTTATTAAAATCATAGAATAACCATGTATTTTGTGGTTCCACTACATCAATAGGAAATTCATCCCACTATAGATTTAGGAATGACTATCCCATATTCTAGCTTTGTATGATGTAAATAATGTTAACAATAAATATTTCTACCCAGGAAATAAATAATACATATTTTTTCCTACATATATTGTTTATTTAGTTAGTTTCATACTTTTAATTCATTCATATATATATATATATTGATTTATATTTTGGGTTTTTTGGTGGTTTACTACCATGGTTTATTCTCACACCATTTATGTGAACACTGATAGAAATTGATATCTAATGTTTGGAATTATGGATAGGGCTAGGGATGCAATTTTTAATTCTCTTTTTTTATACAATATATACAGTTAATCTATTGGTTGATCCACTTTGTGATGTGTGACTTTAAAGATATAATGCAGATACATTTATTTTAGTATAATATATATTATTACGTTTGGTTAGACATAAAGTATGATTATTTATTATATTGATTTGTTGTATATTTTATAGATATTGTTTAATTTTACATTATTTTATGGTTAATATATTTATAGTATATTCCCCACATAGTAATTTTACTGAAAGATAGATTTTTTAATTAAAAACAAATTTTTGGAAGAAGTGTGAAACCTATAAGTTCCAACTAGAAACATTAAACACTATAACATATAACAAATTTTTTGAATTCTAACTTGAACCAAACAGATGAAATATCCCTATATAACTTTTGGAAATGAAAATGAACCTTTTTACACTATTATGTTTTGATAATATCTTTGAATTGATAGGAATTCTTTTTCCTAATCTTCCATGAACACATCCACTATTATCTTTTTATTGTTGAAGCCTCTGGTCAGAATTAGATACCGCTTGTCGATCCAATAAATCTACTCCTTGTTTGTGTCCATTTGGATTGGAATACCATTTATTATTTTTATCATCCTCATTAGAAGCATGAATAATCAAGACTTTGTGCAACATATCCTCCTTGGAGTGTAGAGGATGATCCACATATTTTTCCTCAGTCTCTGTATCTGCTAGCTACTTTGATCCAACCATGTTCTCCAATTATGCATCAATTATATCAGCCTATTTTTCTAATGTCCCATTAGTGAAAGAAATTGGATCCTAAAAAACCATATTGCCTCCCGATATCAGAGGATTTTCTTCCACCATATCAACTATCTTCTCAAGATCTTGATCCATAGATTCCCCACCATCAACCATTTCACTTACACTCACTAGATTCATGTTAACCTCTTTTTCATATTCATTTTTATAGGGATCACCATCAACTGACTTGGTCCCAAAATTCTTGGCCGACCATGTCTCCATTAGTTAAGGGAGTAATGAGTAATCCTTATTCCCTTTATATTTCCTCTTGTTTCACATAATACATCTTCATGGATCACTATTTTTTTGATCTCTTCTTCCTCTATGGGTTCTAAAGACCTATACCAGTTTTACACTTTGCAATGTCTTCTAAGAATTTTCCATAAATCTCCCCCAGACATATCCCTTGAATAGAACCTTGAATCATTTGGATCCGGACATGGAGTATTAGTTCCCAAACCGTCAAAACGTTTACTAATGTTAATGGAGGACATGATCCTATGTGGGCTTATTCTTCTCACAAAAATCACCCAACTTCATGGATCATCTAACAGTTCCTACATTTGAAATTTATCTCCTTTGGTGGATACATCCCTGAGTGGAGAACCATTACCATGCCGAGAAGCATCTGTGAAAGATGGGTCATTTTAAAAAATGGAATCGGGTTGCAGGGGATCATATTAACCCATACCCCTAGACCATGGTAGTCTATACACAATCAGATAATGACAAAAAAATCATTTCATAGCCTATCGATTATGTACACCACATTTAGGATTGAATTATTTGGTCTTTCCTCCATCTAGATAGAAATAGATCCTAAATCATCCTTACTACTCAAGTGATCCACTGAGAGAAAATACTAGGCTTATAGCCTAAGTGATTTCCTAGCATGTAGATTAAGCTCTCTATGATAGTCCTTAATACCCATAAAAAAGAGTGTAAAGAGTGACCCATGTGATTAATGAATGAGAAAAAATAAGTCCATTATTCGAAGACCACATCCTATTTACATCTAAATTCATCCCCAATATTGATCCCAATCCAACCCACCATTGGTTTTGATACATGAACTTCAACCCATATACATGGTGAAATCGGGTGACAAACAACATTATTCATACTGTCAGAGAACTAATAGCATCCTAACATTTTCTTAATCATGTGTAAAATAGTGGGGTTTTGGTAGGAAATCATATTTTTGAGAAGAATTACTCACAACACCATCATAGGAGTTTTTTGATTCATATAAAAATAATACAACCAACAAAACAAATAGAAGGGACACCCATTTAAATTTTTTTGATGATATAGACTAGGTAAGAATCAAATCATTCTACGAATCAATTTGAACAATCATATGATGTATATTGATAAGTCCAACTGCCACATTGTCCCAAATACCTCAAAATTACAATACAAAACTATCAAGGGAATCATTGGAGGTTTGATTCTTGATGAATTGATCTACCATGGAAAGATTAAGGTGACCTAAAGCATCTGTAAACTCAGAAGTAAAGAGTGATAGTTGAGGTGGGCTATCATAGAGATCTATAACCATTGGACTGAGTGTGATAGTTGCGAATTATGTAAGTAAATATGTGTAAAATAAGTGAATAAAAGGATGTGGATTTGTGGGGAAAGATAATGAATGATATTCCCCCTACTACAAAGGAGGAGGGTGGAGGAAGAGATCTTTCCATCCCTGCATAGGGAATCCCAAAAAGGAAGAGCATCAAGGGATATCGAGTGTGCCTCTCCACATAATAATTCATTGATTTTTTCCTATTTAGAAACATCTAGTTTATAAAAAGGCACATATGAGGTTACATGGTACTCCATCTATGACCATACAATAGACAATCAATTATAAAATTTACAGAATGATAATAGAGCCTTTATTTTGATTTATATTATTTTTTTATCTTGGTATTTGTAGCTAGGTTAGTTAAAACATGAAATAGAAGTCATACTTTTTTTTGGGAAATAATGGTATTGGAAAAAGTACATGTTTTTAGGTAGTTTAGATTGTATTCATTGCTTCTTGATTCTATTGTGGAGAATTGTTTGGACAATGTATGATGTTTAATGTATTTATTTTTTATATTACCCATAACCAAGGATATATTGTTGCATTAGTACAAGAATAATTATTGGATCAAAATTTTACATGATGTGTTAATTCTTTTTTGGGACTATATTTTTTTTGAAAAAAATGAATTTAGTTTTTTAAAATGAGAATAAAAAATTATTCAATATTTTCTTGAATAATTTTGTTAGGGGAACATTAGTTAATATAAATAATATATGATAAACTCTATGATATATATCACTTGATTAAAATATTAAATTAGTATATACATGGGAATGATAATAACACTTTAATGTGTAGTATGAATATATGGATACCCAGGTGAGTTTGATAACAAAGAGAAGGGTGTGTTTCCAATTGATTTTTATAGTTATATAAAGAATCATGGTTTCTTCCTCATGATTTATGATCTGTGTGATATATATAATCTATGTGATTAGTGAGGGATTCCAATAATGACAAATAAAAACTAAGGATATTTTGATTCAAGTATTTTTTTTCAAATTAAAGGGATAATTTTCCTTTTTTATTAGATTTGTGTGTGTGAGTAAGGATAGATTGAGAAAGGACTAGTTTATAAACATCTAATTTGTGAGGTGATGAATGAATGGGTAGGATTTTCACTTGAAAAGGATGATGCATGTGTGATATGTTGTCAATTTAAAGGTCTAGGAATGTTAATTACCTTGGGAACACCTAGGAATGAATAAAGATATTGTTATTAATGGGAAATACCATTAACATGTCTGGGATTCGTGGTCAGCTAATTGTGGATGTGATCCTCAAATAGATGTGATATACCCAAGGATTGATGAATTGAGTTGTGAAAAAGGGTAGTTGTAGAATTTTAATAAAAATGAATAGTTTTTATTGATATGAATAATGGTTTTAATCTATTACGTGATTGGTTCTATAGTTATTATCTTGTCATCGATTGAAGAGAGTTGGTAGTTACATTAATTCTAAGCTGAATCCAATGTGATGATTAAAAATTCATGGGTTGTTTTATATGGATCCTTCATAGTTTATGTGTTAGGATGAACTAGTTTTTTTTTCAAGGTCCCTTAATATTTTTATAGTTTAAATGGCCCCAATATAGGCCAATTTAATTACTGTAATGTCTATATTTCTTTAGATTCCCTAATTACTTAGAGATAATTCATGAATTTCCCTATGAGACTCTAATGAATTATCATACTTGGGTTGTTATTGTAGTGTGGGATGACACTCAATAATGTGTTACACACCTCATATTGACAAATAAATAGATATGGGTATTATTCATTCAACGTTATGTCATACATGAGTCAGAAAATAATTTATTATGGTGATTGTTTAATATTGAATGTCTAGAAATACTACTATAATTATGCACTAATAATGTGGAAAATGATTTTTACTTGATTTTTATTCTATAATACCATAGGTTATATAGTTCCAAAGTTAAGATGAGGATGTCATTTTTTAGGGTGTGAGAGGTGACCTTTTGATGAATGAAAAGGGGAAGGTAGGTGGTTGGTGAATAATATGGAATATTAATGGGATAAGTGGTATAATGAAATTATCAATGAGTATAGATAATGTCTCAATGGATATGAATATTTGATAGTCACTAAAACTTAATGTCTTTTTAAAGATAATGGTAGAGTATATTATACGAAAGAATGAGAGATTCACTTGGTATAAGTTATGGGTTATAACATTGGATGGACTTGATGGGGTGATATATCGTTGGGGATATCAAAGAGTGGGGGTTTAGTGAACAAAAATATATATTGAACAAAAAGAAAGTCTATTGGAATAATTTTTCAGGATAAATTAAATTGTGTCTCCAGAGTAACGGTGTCCAAGAGATAATGGAATTTAGAAATTCTAGTTCTCATTTATTAATGATATGGTTATCCTATAGTTGGGGGAACACCATTGATATCTCGAGGGATCAACCCTTATCTTTGGTTGATTTTAGTTATCATAAAAGATTTTGTTCATAGAAAATGTATACCTCTACAGTTTAGGTTTTGAATTGGTTAGTGGATTCAAGTGGTCCAGATATGTTAGTATAGTTGTTATATTTGAATTCAGGTATTGATATATAATGTGCATGTGAATTTAGTAAAATATTTAATTAAATGATATTGAATTCAAGAAAATTACATCTAAAGTACTCAAATATGAAAATTAAGGTTTTTATGAGTGAATGAGATGACATATTCAAGTAATTTATGACAATGTGATAATGTGAGTCTCATGTTAGAGATTGTGAATTATGGGTGCTCTATATTTGAAGATATGTAGGTGTAATTCCAATTTTATAGTGACATAGTGTAAACTAGTGACATCAACTATTGTGGAATGAAATTGTAAATCATGTTTAATATACATATTAATTTAATCGGGATACTATTATTGAGGAGGTAGAATTAGTTTTCATCACTTTATATAGGACTGATATGATTTTTCATTTAATTCAATAAAGTGTGGGTATCAACTAGAGCTTCCCAAACTTAATTGAGTTCATTAAAATAGAAATTATGTGGATGAATCATTTTAAGAATGACCAATGTCAGTAATTATTCATATTTAGTAATCATTTTTAGTAAATTTGCGCTCCTTTATTTCTTATATAGTGGTGGTATGACCATAACTAGTATGAGAGTAAGAGGTGAGAAATGAGTATTAGACCTCAGTTATAGGAATGGTCCATGTAATATTAATAATGAAACTACTCTCATATGAGAATTCATATGGATGGGAATATTTAATGACCAACACCATTAAATAATAGTTCAAGTTGCAAAGAAATTCTATATTCCAATGTAATGAAATTCAATTTTTTTTTTAAATTTATGGTACATAGACCAATAAGAGGATTGTTTTAGTTTTTAGAGAACATAATAATGGTTTTTGACATTGTAAATAAGATATTAAATGAATCAAATAATTTTCTAGATAATTATAATAATAGAGAAATTTTTGGTTTTTCATAGAATACACTAGGTGGAAGGTGGGTTCTTACTAGATGATTGAGGTTGATAGTGGAATTGTGCCATTTCCTTTTCCACTATATACTTGATAGTGAGCCACTAGGAATTTGGTAGTATTTTCGGTCCCCCACATGAATTGGGGTTATTTTTTATTTTATAAGGGAATTATTAAGAACCCCATCATGGGTTTTTTACTTAGGAAGGAAACGTAGTGGGTAGAGGACCTCCCTTTACTTGCCCCACTCCTCTCTACTCTTTGATTAATCAATGGAGAGTCCAGATGTATTGATTAATTATTTAATATTATATTATTATCCTTTTTACATTCCTCCCAATATTACATTCTATCCAAAAAAATTTATTTTTTAGGGATTTAAGATGTTATCTCACCAAATCATAAGGAAATTTCTCTTCTATGTAGGTGATTTTTAATGAGGTGGTTATAAGAAGTTAAACAAATAAAAATACATGTTTTGAAATTATTTTTATGATGTTATGTCACCTAAAAATAATTACTACATTTTATTTAACTTTGGGATAAATTTTAACAAAAAATGAAATAGGAATTGTTTATTTCACTCATAGGGGGACCAAGAACATTTTGAAAGTTCTTGGCATTACATTTTTCAAGGTAGGAATAATATACCACTCCATTCAGAGTTTTATCTCTTTATAACTCTTTTGAACTAATTATTATTTTTAATTAAATAATTAATTATACCTTTTGAATGATACAGTGGCATGTGAGTAGTAAGGATGAGTAAATAACCTTGGTTTACTTTTATAATTATATACCTTATAGGTGAACAATTATATTTTCTACTCTTCTATGTAATTTAAATTTTTATGTGATATACTAGAATGGTGTAAAATTATGAGAGACCTAAAAAATGAATCATGATGGATAATAAATCTGAGGTAGGATAATTTCACATATTATATTGTTCTTCATATAGATATACCCTATGTATGGGCTATTGAACTATAATTTTTTAGATTCTATTTTAGAGTTCGGTTTAGTCGGCGGGGTGAACCATTAGATTAGACTAGGATGATCACAAGAGGCAATAAAAGGTCTAGAAAAATTTCTTGAGGAATTATAATAAGGTTATATTATTTGGACATCTTCCTCTTGATCAGTTAACCATAATGGTATTATATATGAAATGGAAAAAGGATGAGTCTTATAGGCTAAATAACCACTCATAATGTCACATATGAGAAAAAAATGAACCAATGGTATCAAACGAGGATGGTATCATAGGAATATAAGAGTTGGAATTAAAATGACTATGTGTTTAGTTAATTTTCAGGTATCAATTCTATTCATGACATTAGAGAGTGGGAATATTGAGTTAAGTAATAATTAAAGGATTTATTCTAAGAGATAGCCGATGAGAGTTATGAGTTTCCCATGATATTTTTGTGGGTATTGGGATATCTCATGCATGATATATGATAGTTTTTGATAGTAGATGATATGATATAAATATTTTAGGATGTCTAATGTATACGGTGTGATGTAATTTTAGCCAAAAATTTGTTTCTAGGATTTTACGGGCCCTATGATTGTGATTATTGATGTGCAGTGACCTTGTTGAAAGGACTATAATACCACTTTTTGAGTCTTTTTCCATAGATTAGAGTTTATTTATCATAAATATTCACCTTTGAATATATTTATATTCTTGAACATTGATGTAATCTCATAGAAATAGATATTTTTAATTATCAGGTAACACAAATGTGAAACAATTGTAAAAATATTACACATTTTAACCAATGGATGAAGAAAAATCAAGTTTAGGTGCTTACGAAATCCAAAATTTATTATACTAATCAAATGAAAAAACTATTCACTCAAATTAATATTTTACTTTATGTGAATTGAATGAAGTGAGTGTAACTAAAAGAAGAATAATATTAATTTGAAAATGAATTAGTGTTTTTGATATTTAACATACCTAGGGATGTGTGCTTAGAAGAGGGTGAAGAGGACATTAAATACCAACCTCCGGAAGCTCTTTTATTTTACGAGGAACTGAAATTTGAAAAAAAATCTATGATTTGATTCATTTTTTATTTTAATTATTATCATTTCACTATGACTGAACTAGAACTAATTTTTACCTATGTAGAACTTATTTAAAAAACAATGTTTTCATATTTATAGATAATGAATATGATAAAGATCCTTTTGAGGGACCCTTTTGGATCATTATAATACATGAATAAACTATGAAGAGAAATTTTAGAGACGTAGTGGAGATCATATTTCATTTTATTTAAGATAGGATAATGAATGAAAATTTGATCTCCCATTACCACTAATTTATTTTATTTTATAGAAAATTTAAAGGAAAAAGATACGATGGTTCCTATACCAATATCCGTACCATCGACAGTACCCAGGATATGGCATTGGAACCATAAATACATGTAAAAACTAACAACCAATACTATAAAACATGCTTTTAACCGTGCTATAATTAACCATTATCAGTGCTAGAAAAGAACTGATAACCTTAGTGTGGTTAAAAGTCCATCGCTTTTATCAGTGTTAAAAAACCACTAATAAAGGCAATAATTAGCTGCACAAATAAATTCTTGGATTAATCATACTTTTATCAGTTCTTTTAAATGCACAGATAAAACACCCCATTATTCATTGAATTTATTTTTCACCGATAAATAGTACCTTTTACAACACTTTTAAAAGTGTTGATATATGATTTATCAGTGATTTTATTTGCACTGATAAATGTTTGAATTTTCAATGGTTTCTAATGCATTGATATTGATAGAATTAATCAGTTCCTATAGGAGAGATGATATTTGAGTTCCATAACAGATCTTCTAAAAGAATTGATAAATGAAATATTTTTCAGCACATTTAGAAGTGCTGATAAGGGTGAAAACAGAAGTGTAATGCTACAAAACACTTCATCACCAGAAACAGGTGCTTCATGCTGCAACAATACCCTGCCTCATCAGAAACATAAAAAATATTTACCAAAATAAGATCAAAATACTGAATTTAAATTAAATAAAATTTATAACACAAATAAAACAAAATTAAAACAATATTATTGAATATGTAAATCATTTTTTTGTTTAAAATTAATGTTAGTTTTGAATAGAAGATGCACTTAGAATCATACTGCTTGCTCCATGTGTCAGATTGAGGTGCGATTGAATGATACACATCCCAAAGGATTCATTAGTTATTTTCCTAAAGTATCAAAATAACCAGAATTAATTTTCATAGTTTTGAGTATGTCAGTTGTTTTGGGGATTAAAATTAGTGTTAGTTTTGAATAAAAAGACACACTTGGAGTCATACCTATCACACTGTGCCTCATATTGATGTGCTACTGATCCCTACACATCAAAAATGATGTATGGATCATTGTACTAAATTTTTCAAACAATCGGAATGAATTTTCTTAGTTTTGAGTATGTTAGTTGTTTTTTTACTACAATTAATGTCAATTTGAATAAAAAAATATGCACTTGGAGTCATACCGGTCACACTGTGTGTCCTATTGAGAATTAGATGAATGCTACATGTCAAAAATGACTCATAGATCATTTTCCTAAAGTATCAAAACAATTTGAAAGTGTTTTCTCCATTTTTAGTATGTCATTTGTTTCTTTGATTGACTTTAATTTCACTTTTTAATAAAAAAGATGAAACTGGAGTCATATCGTTCACACCGTGTGTCAGATAGAGGTGCAACTTCCCCTATATGTAAATAAATATTAATGGATCGTTTCCCTAAAGTACCAAAACAATATGAATGTGTTTTATTAGTTTGGAGTATGTTAGTTGTTTTCTTATTAAAATCAATGTCAATTTTGAATTAAAAAGAATCACTTGAAGTCACGCTAGGCATCATATAGAAGAAAATATGAATGATACATAACCAAAATTACTCATGAATGGTTTTACAAAATTATAAAAACAATCGAAATGTGTTTTCTTGGTTCTGAGTATGTCAGTTTTTTTCTTTATTAATTTTAATGTATGTTTTGAATAAAAAGTCACACTTGGAGTCATACCAGTCACACAGTGCACTAGATTATGGTGAGGATAAACCCTATAGATCAGAAATGATGTATGGATTGTTGTAAAAAGTATCAAAACAATCAGAAAGTGTTTTCTTAGTTTTGAGTACGAAAATTATTTTTTTACTAAAATTAATGTAACTTTTGAATAAAAAAGACAGACTTGGATTCATGTGGGTCAAACCATGGTATGATTGAGGTGTTAATGATCCCTTGACATTAATAATTATGTATGTATCATTTTCCTAAAGTACCAAAACGATTTTAATGCATTTTATCAGTTTTGAGAATGTCAGTTATTTTTTTACTAAAATTAATGTCACTTTTGAATATAAAAGATTCCCTTGGAGTAATAACAATCAAAACATGCATTGGATTTAGGTGTGGCTAATTCCAATATGCTACAAATGACATACAAATCATTTTCCTAAACTACCAAAAAATCCAAATGTGTTTAATTTGTTTTTATAATTCCACATGCGTTTTTTACTAAAATGTTATTTTAGACTAGAAACATGCACAATAGATGTTATATTAAGTGAAATGTTTTGTTTGAAATTTTAAATAATCATTCCCAAACACAATCTTTGTATGATCCTTATTCTACTCCATTTAACAACAATTTTATTATTTCCTAGTTAGCGCTTCTTATCCTCCCCCACCTCGATCTCCACCTTGGTCTTCACCTCTACCTCCTCCTCCATGCTAGTCCTAGACTCTGACTCTACCTCCACCTTTACCACTACCTATTCCTATACCTTCATCTCCACCTCTACCTCCTTCTCCCATTTTTTGTTATTTTAAGGTCGATGCTTCTAAACAAATTGATTTCCTCCATTAATTTTCTCATTGAAAAAGAGATAAAAAATGATATAAAACAATTTTTACACAAATGATTCACACCCCAAATATCATTCAAAGGTTATAAAAAATAATATATCAGAAAAATATCATTTAATCACAAATTGTTTCTATCTGTATACATTCTGACAAAAAGTACATAACCCACTCATCTCTAAACCAATTGATTTCTTCTATTGGGTAACTCTTTTTTCGGAAATCATGAATGTACTGAGAAAATATAAAAAAAAGGATTATAAAATATATTTAATGAAATTTTAATTACCTTAAAAATTACTTGATGGGGGATGCTGGTCTTTTCATTCTATATGTTGTCTCTCATAAATTTTCAAACATAATTTCTATAACTGATTGCATTATATTGTTATAGAAACTGCAGAAACATTGAACAAAATAATTAAATTTGTTTGGAAATATTATAATATTTAAAAATTTCTATATATAAATTATTTTTTCCGTTTATAGTAATATAAAATCTTTATATTGTCAGACACAATCCTCATGCCCAGATTTAGCCTGTATTTAGTGACCACCCTATTATAAAAAAATTCTTATTAAAAAATAGACTAAAAATATAATTCAATGATTATTTATAAAATATTTATTGTAGTGTATTAATGATTCAAAATAAACATCTTGTGTGGTCTGTTGGTGGAAAATCCATGTATTGAATCCCAAAAATAGATTTTTAGGGTGTCTTTGTTGACTTCCATGAACATCCAGTGCCTCCTAAAACACAAAACCAATTAAGTAATGAAAAAATATATAATTTATTTTATGTGTTTAGATCATAGAGTTTTACTGTGACATTTTAGGCATAAAAATAGTCTTTTTTTTATTCTTTTTTATTAAACGCTTCGAGTAACTTGTCTTTTTTCTTCTATATTTCTTTGTTTTCCAAAGTAATTTCTATCATAGAAATGATACTTGGATTAATGAATCCAAATATTTTTTTTCATGATATTCCAATTATATAGTTGTAATATAAATTAGTTTACAAAATATGAATATTTATTACATTTATTAAACATATTTATCTCACTATTAGGAAAGACGTATTATGAAAATGACCATATGTATGTATTCACAATTGAGACGCCCAACCATTCATGCTTCAGAATCTCATTGAGAGACTCAAGAATAATTACATATATAATGGAAGCTCCCAATATATATTCTTTGTAGTGAAATTAAGGCATAGATTCATCTTTAAATCTGGTCTCTGCATGATGTTGTAATTTTAAAAAATGTTTCTCTGGAACTGGTAGAGAAAGGTACTCACGGAAGTTCATTATGTTTTCTTGGTTAATTCACTCGATTTTCTTGATTTGAACTTTTATTTCTCCACCTATTTATCCATATGTAATATCATACCTCACATCGAACCTTTTATCATCAACAATTACATGTTTTTCATATGAAAAAATTTGTTAAATACATACGTCATGAATCTTTGTAATATTATACAACCATGTTATGAAAGCTCCAAAAGTAGCATCAACTATTGTAATATCTAGATCATGATGTGGAACAACCCACTCAATAGTTGGTTCATATGTTCCCTCAATGCAAAGTCTCACGTGATATTTTCATAGGGGTTTATTGTGTAGTTGGTCTTCATGGATATTATACACTATACCACTCACAACATTGCTATATGAGATTATTGATAGAAATAGATCACATAAAATTACACACTTTAGAATTTTAGTAAAATAATGTTATCATAAGTGGTTTGACTCCAATTTATAAGAAATAGAAATGAAAAAATTAAATACCCTAGTTATGGATTTGGGGGAATTTCCATACTCAATGCTACTGGTATCATTTGGATCATGTGGGGATCTTTTCCCCACATCCAGTTCTCTTTGATCTTTTCTTATACATCGGTATTCCAAACCGGATAGAAAAATAATCTCTTTCAGTGAGTCTATTCGTGTCTACATTCGTCTCATCATATTATATGCATTTTCATGTGGTTTTATCTTCTCTAAATATTTTTGAGGAGAGACTCCAAAACTAAATCCTCTAACGCAACCATATTGGTTAGGCTGCATCAAAGCTACAAAAAGTTTTTTTCTTCTAGTACGACCATTGCTGATTCTTGTGTATAAACCATATAAAAAAATATGAACATAGTTATTTTATGTAATATTATTATAAATCATAACAAATTACAATTATTTAGTACATACAGACGATTACCATACATCTTTTTTGTTTTCATCAACTAATATACCATCCTTATTTACACAATCCTCCTTCTATAGCACATGGTGTGGAATGGAAGTGGCTTCATATTTTGATTCATCAATACTCATATAAAAATAGGAACATAATTAATTTCATATCAATGAACAAAATTTTATTGTCGAGTTAAAATACATTCCAATTTCTTCTCTAATGAAGCATACCCCATCTATCCTTTACGATATCAGTACATTGGTTACGATGCACGCTCTTGGTTTTCAGAATTATTTTTCTCTTTCATAAATTATCAATTTTGAATCAAGATGGATGAAATAAAAAATTTCATATATTATATTATCAATCGAAATGCAACTAAAATGATCTTTTATTGTGATTATTTCTGAAAGAATTCCATGTTTCCTACTTTATAATGTGTGTGTAACAAAGTGGTTAGAGGGGCTTTATTTTCCCCTCAAAATATCTATGTTGTCATTTCATCAGAAGATTATGGAAACCTCTATGGGATTTGCCACCAACCATTTGGACAGATTTACTATGTCAATATTCTAAAATAAATGAGGTCTATAAGGAAAAATGAAAACTAAATCCACGCTTCATTATATACTTTTTTCAGTAAAATAGAGAAAGTATGTTATAACATTACCGTTATATCTTTTCAATGGATTTAATTCATTACAGGTTGGATATGGAGTCATGAGTCAATATAATTCAACAAATCTGTTCCCATTGTGACCCCAAAATAACTAATTAATGTTGAATTGTTGGGTTCAACAGATTGGCCATGTTGATTCTAACCAACCTCAAATTTTATACCTTGACTTCTGGTGTTGGTAATTTTATTCAAAACGATGCTGCTATGTCATTGTTATTTTTTTTTCATTTTTTCCAATCAACATGTTTTAACCCCTAATAATTATGCAGTTTCATCATCAATAGTCTATTAATTCTTGGGTTTGGCAATATCATTTGGTTCAGAATCCATTATCTACATGAGTAGTCATACATTTAATTTTTCTTGAATAACAACAATGCAATACAATCCACGCATAAAATTCCATAATTGCCTACATCTTTCATGAGATATTTAATAGAGATATAATACACCAATAATAAAGTAAAAATTACCTTCACTACCTTTATTTAATCCATCCTAGATGCTTGATCTTCTTCAATTTGTTGATGATGGGAGGCAGGCTAGTTTGAAAGAGGGAGTCACATCAATTGTCCAGAGATGTAAGACAATCAAATTTATAAGGATTAAAGTGTCTTAGGAACCAATACTAATGGAGTTTCTCAAAAAGTCTCCTCAATTGATTTATAATAGCCATATGATATGGATTGAAAAATAAATCCTTCATATCGAAATATATGATATTTACATAATATAATATGAAATTTATTTTTTAGAAAAACTAATAGTTTAATACATTATTTCCTTGAAGAGAAAGTCTTTGATACCACTTATGAGTTACATGGTATAATCCTATGATCATTAGAGGGATAAAACTCTAAAAGGGGGTGATTTATATCAAGGATAAATGTAATTGGAAACAAAGAGAAAAACACATATGACATACTTATAATATAGTGTCAGTGGAATCCATCTCTATGCTTCAATGAAATATGTTTGATTTATAACACTGAAGTAGAAAAAAAGTATTCTAGCCTATACGAAGATTACAATAACCTTTAATTATAGAAATATTCCTGAGGATCCTCGATCACCAAGGGAGTGTTAGCGACTTAACATAGTGGTAAATTGTGACAAAAGAAGAAGAGAGGGGATATAAAATGCAACAAAGGGTTAATTAGTATAGGGGTTTGTATGTCTATTTTTTTTATTTTTGACATGGATAACAAATTACCATGACATTTAATACATAATGAAAAAAACCTTCAAAAGTATACTTTATTCATATTTGGTTCTCCCCATGATTATTCACCATGTTATATTGATTTCGAAATTATTTTCTTATCCTATAAATTAATTATCTCTTTATTATTATTAGTAAATCTATAAATAAATCACATCTCATAGTTTTCTTGATCAACTATCCAACCATGGATAACTCACTTACTTTTTGGAAATACAATCTGTACATGTTGTTGTGTATTTCAATGTCCATTTACCCAATGATTTCTCAACTCTATACAATCTAGGATTTTTTTTAAAATATTTGATCATTCTTTTCGCACCAAATAAATTTCTAATCACTCTTTGTAACCCATGGATAATGTTTAGTAATAATATTGAATTAATTTAAAAAAAGGAAAAATATCACAACATGAATCAGTAAGATAATTTTTGGAATGCGATGAATAAATTCAATACTTTTTAAATTCAATAAAAAATGATTCATCAAAATCATAAATCTAAGTAACCCATTTTTTGGTTTACATATTTACATTAATAACCAAAAATCACAAAACAAAATTTTTACCCTTACCTTGGTCCCTATATATTCATCAGCCATAAATTACGGCTATACCATGGTATCCCTTAATCCTTAAAAACCTTTATAATTAAGCCTTAATAATGTGTAATATAGTATAGAAGATGAATTAAATTTAAAAAACTAACTAGATTTGGTAACCCTATATTTTTTAAATAAAGAGAAAACATATTGGGGGATGAGAGGTATCCTTGGTAAGGTTAAGAGGAGAGTAAACCTTATATGTGTGTATCTAGGAAAAAATGTGATGTAATGTCAAAAACATATTAAAGGAAAAAAATGAGATATAACCTCATTTTTTGAAATTCAATATCAAAGAGAATGGATGTAGTGTTCTTCATGTTTAAGAACACTTAAAAAACACAAAAATCAGAACCCAAAACATCAATCAATGGTAGAGTAAGAGTAAAAAATAAGGTACATTGGATTCTATCCTTGATTAATTCGATGGAACATAGATTATTCACACCAGTATGAGAGGTGTTCTATGAGAGCTTGAGAATCACATGTGACTGAGTCATGGTTAGGGTTTTTTTAAATAGATTGTTGACAATTTTAAATTTGCTTTTAAAAAAGAACTGACAAAGATTCTTTTTATCAACACTAAATTTCTATGCACTGATAAATATTTCTTTTATCACCTCCTTTTTAGCACTGATAAATCGCAAGCTTTACCAGTGTTGAAAAGCACTGATTAAAGGCATATTTATCAGTGCTAAAGTATTAGAACTATTAAGGATTGATTTTTATTAGTGCTATAAAAGAATGACTAAATGTTCTGTAATTATAATTATTTAAATAACTTTATTACAATTTTATACTTATTTAGAAAAATATAATTAATTATGTATAATTTTATAAATACATATTTAAAAAATTATTAATATTTATTTACAATAATTATTAATAAGGTAAGTATACATTTATTATATAATGATAAATATTTATTTAAAAATATATTTTTTACTCTATTAATGGAAATAAAATCCTAAATATACACATTTTAAAAATGAGGGAAGTTGAATAATTAACAATGAGTACAGTTTAAAAAAATTGACAAAATGGATAAGTTTTATTAATTAAATACGGGTCATTAATATATATATATATATACACACACATTGAAATGGAAGGATATATATTGAAAATAATAAAATATAATAAATATATATATATATATAAATAAATCAATATAAATAAATAATAATAATGATCAAATTTAAAAATAAAATAAAAAATATAAATCATTAAATATGAATACCCGAATTATATAATTAAAAAAAATATAAAATTTACTGATAAAAAACATAATATATATTAAATATATAATGTTATAATGAAATTCAAAAATCTACGAAAATTTAATTAAACTACATAAATATTTGGTGTATGTCTCTATATATTTCATAGATATATTTTTATGTGCGTTTGTGTACAGAAATTCATTAACATAGTCACACACATACAAACACACACAGAGATATATATATGTGAAATAAATTCAACAAATTACGTTAAATATAAGTTAAATTGAAAAATAAAATAACATTAAAAATAAATAAGATATTAATATTTTTTAATTAAAATTATACATATATTATACTTATTAATTTTATATATCTATATTTAATATATAATATTTATTAATATTTATTATATATATATATATGTATATGTAAATTAAATTATTCCATTTTTATGAATAATTATTTAATTAATAAAATATTTGATATTTTTATTAATTTACTCTTTTTATTTGTTTTTTTTAATTTTTCAATTTATTTGGGACCTTTATCAGTCCTTAAAAAGCACTAATGAAGGGAAAATTTTATCATCACTAAAAACCCACTGATAAAGGACACATTTTATCGGCTCTATAAATGATGTGATGATATAGGTTTCATTTATCAATTATAAAATAAAGCGCTGATAAAGGTTAGCATTTATCAGTCATAAAAAAGAACCACTGATAAAGGTGGAATTTTATCAGTGTTTTTTATCACCGATAATGGGATTCCATTATTAGTGAATTTTTCAAGCTGATAAATGATAGCACCATTATAGGTAGGTTTTTTAAAAGTGTAAAAAATATTTTGGCAGGTGAAAACAAAAATATTCTTAAAACTTTTCTCTGGTGTTTACTTTTATAATTAGTATATTATTTAATAAATATATTTATTGTTTTTATATAATATAGTGAATGGACAGTAGCTTTACAATCCTATGAAAACAAAAAATCTACTATAATAACCATAAAAAACACTTATTTTATATTATTAGTTATATTTTTAATATGTTTTAAAGATATAATGATTTCTATTTGGTTTTTTTACAATGAATATAGAGGAAAATAGCTATATATTACTATTAAAGATAAATTTTTATACTCTCCTATGATTGAAGATCAATAAAGAGATGGAAGTGGTTTTTCCCTAAAAGAGTACTCAAGAAAGTTATTTTCCATGCCTTTCACTAAATAACAATAAGTCGTATTTATCCAAAATATATCCTAATAGTACCTTTATTTTTGAAAATCTATATGTTTTAAAAAAAAAATTAATGCGTTTGGGATAATAATTAGAATTTTCATGGGGTCAATACTACGAAACATGCCTTTAATTGGGCTATAATTAGACATTTTTAACCAAAAAGCACAGAAAACCATAGAGTGATTAAAATCCCCACATTTTTAACAGTGCTAGAAAAGTTACTATAAAGGGGTCGTTTATCAATTCTAGAAAAGCATTGATAATGGGTGGATTTATTATTACATTTAGAGGCAATGATAAAGGACCCCATTTATCAATTCTTCGCTTTAATGCTTATAATGGTGGTCCTTTATCAGTACTAAAAATCACTCATAAAGTGACCCTTCATCATCACATTTAGAAGAGCTGATAAAGGATACATTTATTAGTTCATTTAGATACACAAATAAAGGGAACCATCATAAGCACTTCTAAAAGTGTTGATAATGGTGCAAACTGTAGTGTGTTAGAAAATTTGAATCACACTATATCACATGCAACAATACCCGAAACAGTAGTAAAAACATGCACAAATATAGATTTTAAATAAAATAAAATTAACAACACAAATAAAATAAAAAACACTATATTATCGGCATTATTTTATATGATTACATGAGTAAGTATGAATTATCATAGAAATTCATAGACATTAATGTCCCTTTGTCTTTGGACACTGAAACCAACTCATGTTATTTATGAACAAACCACCCCTACTCAAGAAAAATAATGAACCAATATTAGAAAACAATCTAGGCTCGTTTTATCAGTATCGGCGATATGATGCACATTAAAACTAAAATGACACTTATATATTGAAAACATGCACTTAGAGTCATTACAGTCACACCATGCATCATATTTATGGGTGGGTGATTCCTAATCATATCGAATGACCTATGGATTGTTTTCCTAAAGTATAAAAACAATCCAAATTAATTTTCAGGTTTTTGAGTAGGCCACTTGTGTTTTTTTAATAAAATGCCATTTTAAACTGGAAATAGGAACTTTGATTCACACCTACCACATCAAGTGTAATTTTTATGTGATAGTTATTCCAAAACATCATAAATTACATATGATTCATTTCTCTAAATAATCAAGGAAATCAGAGAGTATTTTCATGGTTTTTAGTGAGTGAAATTTTTTGACATGAAATGTCAATTTTAAATCGGTAGTGGATACCTTGAGTTGTACTAGGGAAAACATGTGTCAGATTTAGTTGAAGATGATTTGTACACATGAAAATGACTTATGGATTATTTTCCTAATGTATCAGAAAATAAAAATGATATTTATATACATTGAGTATGTTAGTTTTCTTTTTTAATAAAATTAATTTACATTTTAAATACAAAGACACACTTGGAGTCATGTCAGCCACCAAGTGTGTCATATTGTGGTAAGTCTAAATCCCAAACATCAAGAAATGAATAATGGGTTATTTTACTAAAGTATGAAAATAATTTTAATGCATTTTCTTGGTTTAAATTATGTAACTTGTGTTTTATACCAAAATGTCATTTTAAACTAGATACATTATCTTTGAGTCATACCTATCACATCGTGTGTTAGTTTAACATAATACTGATTTCTACACATCAAAAATATATTATGAATTGTTTTACTAAATTATCAAGATAATCTGAGCACATTTCTTTATTTTTAGTGAGTGACACTTTTTGAAATGAAATGTAAATTTTAAACTGTTAACATAAACATTGATTCATACTAGGATCATGGAATATATGATTTAGGGAAGGATAATTCCTACATGAAAAAATCATCTATGGATTATTTTAATAATCTATCAAACCAATACATGTTCATTTTCTTGGTTTTGTGTATCTCAGTTTCATTTTTTTATAAATTTCCTATCAATTTTAAATAAAAAGTCACTCTTAGAGTCATACTAGTCATAGTGTGTGTTATACTGAGGTGTATCTAATTCCTTCACATAAAAAATGACTCATTTATAATTTTTATAATTTATCAAAAATATGAAATTCCTTTTCTCAATTATGAGTATTTCACTCATATTTTTTACTACAATTAATGTCAATTAAAAAACACACACTTGGTGTCATATGAGTCACATCGTGCATCAAATTTAGGGGAGTCTAATTCCTAACCATAAAAAAAAATTATGGATCATATTACTAATGTATTAAAACAATCAAAATGTATTTTCTATATTTTGAGAATGTCACTTGCATGTTTTTACCAAAATATCATTTTAAACTGGAAACATGAACATTGACCACAGTAGGAACATCTTATATCGATTTACTATGATAATCATTCTTACCTATTAAAAATGACGTGAGAATTGTTTTATTAAATTATCAATATAATATGAGTATGTTTTATAAATTTTCAGTAAGTGAAACTTTCTGTACTAAAATATTAATTTTCAACGGTTAAAAAACACTTTGAGTGATACAAGGAACATCGTGTATAATATTGAGGTGAACCTAATTACTAAACATCAAAAATGACTTATAGATTGTTTTCCTAAAATTTTAAAATAATATTAATGAATTTTATTGTGTTTTGAGTTTGTCACTTTCCTTTATTATTGAAATTAATGACAATTTTAAATAAAAACATTGTTAAGCAATACCGGTGACACCATGCATTATATTGAGATGATTATGACTCTTACATATAAAATATGACTTATCTATTTTTTCTAAGTGCATAAAATCAATTTGAATTTGTTTCATTGGTTTTTAGTATCTCACACGTTTTTTTAATAAAATGTCAATTTAAAATTGAAACATCTACTTTGAGTCATACTGGTTACATTTTATGTCAGTTTGATATGATACTAATTTCTGCACATAAAAAAAGTCATAGAAATCATTTTTATAAATTATAAATATAATCTGAGAACATTTTCATAGTTTTTATTTGGTGACACATTTTGACCTAAAACATTAATTCTAAACTTATAACGGACACTTTGAGTCATACCATGCACAAAATCAATCAAATTAAGCTGAGGATAATTAATACACATCAAAATTTTTTATAGATCATTACAGTAAAGTTTAAAACAATCCAAATGTGAGGGATCCATTTTGATTATGACACTTGTCTTTTCTACACAAATTAATGTCAATTTTAAATAAAATGACAAACTTGGAGTAATATCAGTCAAACTATGTGTCCGATTGAGGTGAAGATAATTAATACATGTAAAAAACTACGTATGGATAATTTTTATAAATAAAAAAATCATAGGATTTTTTTACACAGTTTTTACTATGTCACTTTTCATTTTTATGAAAATGTGATTTTAAACAAGAAACATGAGCTTCGTGTCATACCAGTCACATTGTGGTTTGATTTGAAGTGAGATTAATTTCAACAAGTAAAAAATGACTTATGAATCATTTTAATATATTATCTAGAAAATCCATGTGTGGTTTCATGGTTTTTAGTGAGTGTAACTTCCTGAAAATATGATATAGGAACATTGTATTTGATAACATGTGTTACACTCAACACCGAGCACGTAATGGAATATAATATCCCCAAAATTTAAAATATATTTACTATTACAAAAAAAAATAAATATATTTTTATAATTTTCAATGCACGTAGCACTGAGATAGTGTACATCACACACAACAATGAGTTTCTTCAATGTCTTGCATTATACACACGATTGAGTTTTACAAAGCAATAAAAATTTTTTTAAACAGAATTACTAAATATAATAAGATATAAACCAGCTATTATGAATAGTATTAAATAACTTATGAATGTCTCTGGTATTTAGAAATATAATACTAACTCTTTGATTAAAAATTACTTATAAATCAATAAATGAAACAATTGAAAATAAAGGAAATAATTTTTAGAATACTATTATTATTCTCACAAATCTATTTTATCCTAATAATTTAAATTAATTGTGATTTGTGATTGATATTATTTATATATATATATTATTCAATAAAATATATTTTTATGTTCATCCAATATTTTATATAGTCATAAGATTGTAAGAAACCCAATATTACGCATAAAAACCTATATTTTTTGTTAATGTACCTTTTCCACCTTTTTAAGAGAACCTATATTAAATTAAAATTTTGAAACTTTTGCCAATATTATATATCAAAATAAACATAATATTTGTAATATTAATATAAAAATAAGGTTATGATGATTTTTTGGTATTTTTCTAGGATGTTTCATTTTTTTGATGAATATTTAAAAATACTAAATTTTATTTCTAAAGATTTTCTTTCTTGTAATTTATTTATTAGGTTAAATTATAGTTTATATTGGTTTTAAATATTAATTAGATAAAATGTATATCATTAAATCCAATTTAGGTAATTATAATGAAATTAAATTTGAAATTGGATTTAACACATCTCAAACATTTGAATGGTTTTCCTTTAAAAACATGGGTGCAATTCACTTTTCCAAAATTTCCAAGAGTGCCACTCCTTCAGTATAAAAAGGTACTCAAGCCTCCTACTTTCCCACAAATCTCAAGACACATTGGATAGACCAATATCTACCCATATATCTCATCAAAATCCATCACTTTATTCTCAAAACAGACCCTTGTGAATAAATCCATCCATGGAATCCATTTGATTCCAACCGAAAAGAGTTAACGTGATTAAGTGGTAAAGTCCTTCCTGGAGCACTTTAGTTTGATTTCTTTCTCCACTATTTTAATTATTTTTATTCCATGATTATATAATAACACTCCTATCCTCAATATTCTGATTTTCTATATTAAATGAGGTATTCCTAAACATACAAAAATATCTATCTAATAGGTAATGAACATACCGTTTAGGAGTATAGTGAACTACCTCCTCACAAAACAACATCAGTC
Organism: Viscum album; assembly: GCA_963277665.1. Classification (NCBI taxonomy): domain Eukaryota; kingdom Viridiplantae; phylum Streptophyta; class Magnoliopsida; order Santalales; family Viscaceae; genus Viscum; species Viscum album. Next base: position 698,525,440 of record OY728132.1, read on the forward strand.
AGTTTTCCATTACCACCACTCATGGTTGGTAATTATGATTTAAATTTTATTTATATATTATATATATGATAAATATATTTTTTTATGATTCTTTAATTTTTATGCAACACATACACTTATGCTTTCCTTTTTTTGTAAATATGATAACACTGTTTGTGGAAATGTATATTACCACCTCCTCAAAGCGATGTGATTCATTAATGGTATACATGAAATGTATACATGATGGTTTTAGTAATACTACATATACTATATGAAGTAAATATAAAACATTAATTATAATATATAGACACATATATATCATTTACTTTTCTTTATTCTAAAATAACATAATGGAATGAATGTACCGTTCATGTGTATGTACAACCTTTCTTCTCTAGAATAGTGCACTTCATATCTTATCTCAAAGCTTTAAAGATTATTATAAATGAATATATTATTAATATATATGATTTTTACTTCATTTTTATCATTATATTGATGATTAGACCATTATATTATTAACAATAAAAGTAATCAACAAGTTAAAACATACTTGAAAAATTAGGCAATTTACACCCAAAACAGTGAAAGTAATGAAAAATTGGCATCAAAAGGGAAATAAAATATTATTATATGAAAATATATAATATTATAGACATTAATATGGTTATTTAATAAGTTTTTAACACTATTAAAAACATAATATATAAGGTTAAAAAATTTTCACCAAAAAAGGAAATACATGGTATGAGATTTAATCTCAATTTACATTCCATTGAGACATATTTATTATTTTGCACCTAGTTTCTTTAATACGGTGTATATAATACACATTGACATGTTATATCAAGAATATATTTTTCCAATTGATATTATAAGTTTCATTTAATGTTATTACTTTATGGAGATTATGATTCAAATGTTTCAAAGTTTTATGAGACACTTTTGAATGTTTATAGATTATTCTCCTCCAAAACATTTTTAATGACTTTATTTTCAATCTCACATCCCTTTGTGAATGTTAAATTTATATTAAAATAATAAACATATTTTTGTGCTCCTGAATTCTAATATATGGTGCACATATTTATACATTGTCATATAATATCATGATTCATTTATTTTTCATGATATTTTATGTTTCAATTTGAATTATTTTTTTTAGGGGATTTGAGTTAAAAGTTACTAGGTGAGAAATAATTTCATAAACCAATTTACATTAATTGGGATATATTACTTCCCCATTATCATTAATAATATATGATTATGTGTATAATTACATTGACTATCTATTGATGTATTTCCACTTCTATACATGGATTTACAGTTGATACACATAATATAATCATTGATTGAGTCTCAATCCTACATTATAATATTTTTAAGGATTTACTTTACAATCCCTTTTTTCACAATTTTTAGCACTTGAATATACATCAGAGAAAATTATTTTATCATTATCTAAAAAACCCTTTCATTTTATTATCCTCTAGTTATTTAGGATTTTTTTTCATGTAATAGTATCATTTTATCACTCTTTGAAAATCAAAATGTTTTCGATAATGGTTTTATAAAAGCCTGACTTCATTTATCTAGGAAGTCAGAGAATCTATTTTCTTCTAAAAAATCTATTTTATAAAAAGGTTTTCAAAATGGGTTTTAACCATTGAAAAATGATTTATTAATGTAATTTTTACTATTTTTTTCTTTTACAAAAGTTTTAAAAGAATATTTCTATCACTCTTTGAACAAGGATTTTTTCTAACCTTTTTACCCTAAAAATGGAATTTTATTTTTTCCTCATAAAACATGTATATATTAACTTTCTGTTATTTCTTTGAAGATTATTTTTCCTCTTTAAACGGTTATTTTTTGGTGAAAATGTTTTCAAAGGTGATTTTCATAGAAAAGGTATTCCAAAAGGTACTTTATAACAAAAGAATATTTTCCACAAGAATGTTTTTAGAATATATTTTTATAAAAATTTCATTAATAAATGACAAAAACCCTTTATATTTACTCTAATTGGGAAATATTATATTGAACCACACTTATTATTTCTCTAGATGGTTTCTGATTGATTTTACTAAGATAGTATTGAAATTCACTTACTTGAATACTTTTTTAGTCCCACTGAAATATTCAATTTCATATGATCATTAGACAATTAATTTATCCTAATTTTCCATGTCAGTTATTGTGGGTATATTAATTTATGAAGCCATATATATTTTTTACATATAGTATTTAATTTGACAAAAATTTTATTATCTAGTTAAATATTGATACATCATTATTTTTTATTCAATAAAAATATTTGATAAGAAATATTATTTATTTAGATTATTATATATTAGGAATCAATTTGATTGGAAATGATGGGTGGGTCCCAGAATTTATATAGCCTCTCAATGCAACTATAGGATTCATGAGAAATCTTATTTGTGAAAATCTAAAAGGTTTAAACTTATAGTTTTAGACTATACTTTGAAAGGATTAGAAAATATAAGTTTTCTTATACTTGAGACATGATGTCCAATAATTAATAATTTCCTTCAAATTTATTCAGTTATTATTTATCCATTATATTTTACATCGACATATATATGGATGCATTTCATTCTATGTTAATTTATTAAATAACATTTGTTTTATTTTCTTACCTTTCCATATTTAGTTTACCTTGTCTAGTTATTTGAATCGAATATTTTTCATGTTATTTACAGTGTGATAATTTTTACTCACTTGCCTCTTTTTTATTGATTACATGGAATGTTTTCTAGTTATTTAGCTTCCCATATTGTTTACACACTCCTTTCTCATTTTTTTGATTATATGGAATTCATCTTCAATTATTTCCATTCCATATTGACAATTATCATCAATTCATAATTTTATATATTTTATTTTTCCCTTATTGATAATCTGAGATCACCGTTATTATGTTTATCTTCCCCAGGATTCTAGGATTTATGCTATGAAAGTTGTGCATTGATACACTAGATGGAAAAAAGTTATTATGTTCAAAAGAAAAAATTATGTTTTAATTAGTTTATTTATTAGTAATACAAGATTCATGTATGTGTCTAGTTTACCAAGAATAATATCCTCTTTGGATTTTTATGATTATATTCCATGTAATAATGCTAATGTAATAGTTTTAAAAATAAGATATGGCCTTATAGGGTCAGGTCGCTATAGTTGGTATCAAAGGAAGTTTAGTAGAAACCTTGCAAACTATATTTAGGAAAAAAAGGATTAAAAAATAACTATAAGGTAGAATTTCAGGATAATTATATAATAACATAATATAGCATATATTAGATAGATATTATTAAGTTTTTATATAAAAAAATACCTATATAAATGTTATAAGTGGACATGGTTTTGGAATAGATATACCAAGGAATAATAACTCTGACAAGGTGTGTTGGGCCTAATATGTAGTTACCTAGTACACGGCAATGGGACTTACTTCCCACCTAGTTTAACACTCCCAAGGGATATTATTAGAATAATTAAAATTTTATTTACAAACCATTATGAATGACTTGAAAATATAATGAAAATGAATTACCTAGGATAAAATATAGACTAAGGAAGGACCTATGTTGAAATAAAAGGATAAAGTGTTTATGTATTAGGGTTTTATTGAACACCATTGGTAAAAGGCCATTTGTTGATTAAAATTATTTCAATGTTTTAAATCATATTTATTTTGTGAATTAGAATAATATGGTTTTAGAAAATCACAACTTGTGTTTTTGGTAAAACCCAAAAAATCTAGGAAGGATGTGGGTCTTATACCCATGACAGATGGACGATAAGGGCTTAACGCTAACCAATGACCTACGTAATTTTCTAGTTAATATTTCATTTTTTTAGTTGAGCAATATGATGAATAAATATTAATGAAGAAACAATAGAGTAAATTTTTATGTTTTGAGATTATTTTCCAAACCATGTTAGATTTGGAGAATAGTTAGAGACAAATGTAAAACATTTCACTCTTTTGTGGGCCTTATAATTTGTTATATGTTTATTTTAGTGCCTCATACATCAAGGTTCATTGTTTGATATCCATTTATTAATGTAATGGATGAATTATAATTTGATCAAAACATAACCAAGAGATGGAATTGACTATATTATATTAGAATGTATAATGTAAGTAAATTTACTTATATTATTAGGCAGTAACAAAATTTCTCAATAAGAGTAAAATTATCTTTCAAAAAATGTTATCCTAATATGTTAATATTTATTGAACCGATTGTCACCAAATCTTCAAAAATTTATGGATGTGAGTCCCTCAAAATTCCATTGATCATTCACTTGTTTTTTATTAGTGACTTCAGTCACACCCAATAAATATTTATGCTTTTCCTCTATGTATTCATTTATATATTCCACTAATGATCTCTTACTAAGCGACCAAGTTATATGTTATTCCATGTATCCTTTGTAATTCCCATTATATATTTTCTAGATGATTTATTAAAAAACCTTCTCATGATGTGGGATTTAAAACATTGGAAATATCAAACAATTTTTCACCAATATTGAGTTTTAATTTGGAGGATAAATTTATCTATGGTGGAGAGAATATAATTCCCTGAAAATATAAATTTGTAACATTGTATTCGATAGCTCGTATAAAATGAAATACCAAGCGTGTAAAGAAATATAATATCATGAGAATTTAAATTTTATTTAATATATTAAAAAATGAACATATTTTATATTTTTAAATGTATGTGGCACTGAGTTAGTGTATGTCACACACAACAAAGAGTTTCCTCAATGGCCTACGTTACACGCAAGACCGCATTTGAAAAAAATATATTATTAATATATTATTGTTTAATATAATAAGATATAAATTAGCCATTCTGAATAGTGTTAAATAACTTATAAAAATATAAAGTTTAAAGAAATATGAAATTAATTCAAAGGTAACAAATTAATTATAAATTAATATAATATCCAATTAAAAATAAATAGATTTTTTTATAGAAAACTATTTTTATGCTCACAATGATCTTTTATCAAAATAAATTTATTTAATTAAAATGTGTGAGTGATATTAATGATATATATATATATATTATTAGATAAAATATTTTTTATTTTCATCCAATAGATTTGATAGATATAAGATAGGAACAAACTCAATATTCCACCAAAAACGTATATTTTTATTACGTCACTTTTACCACCTTTTTAAGGGAAAGTCTATTTAAAATCCATTTATGGAACTATTAAAAATATTTTATGTCCAAAAAAACTTTAAATTTGAATTTGGAACATAAAAATGTGGTTATGATGGTTTTTTTGGTATTTTGATGCGATGTTTCATTTCTTGATGAATAGTGAGAAATATAGAATTTTAATTCAAAACTGATTTTTATTAATTTTTTTTAATCATAAACTATAATTGAATTTGATTTAAATATTAATTTGATTAATTTCATATTATTTAATACAATTTATGTCATTATATTAATTTTAACATTAAAATTGTATATAAACACATCTCAAACTATTAAACAACTTTATTTTAAAACCCACATAGTCAGCCTGTATGTATGATTAAATTTAAATTTATTTCTACCACTTATGTAATTGTAATTTTAAAAAATAGATTATATATTTGGAATCATAATAATTTATAATTTATAAAATTTTCAACTTCATTTTTTTACCAAAAATACTAGTGAATGTAATTAAAATTAAATACAATAATTAAGGTGATATTAACTTAACAAGGGACTAAAATTAATCTTAGGGGCCAAAATAACCTATAAAATTTTCAAAAATCCATTTTATGGCCATATATCAACCATATAATACCCCGTATTATCCTTTTCTCATTATTAGATACAATATAATAAGAAAAATGTGGATGGTAATCCCTTTTACAAAATTTATTAGAGTGCCACTAATCCTCCGCTATAAAAAGGTATTGAAGCCTACCAATTTCTCACCCCTCTCATGGAATTTTGGGTCAACAAAAATCTAAAAAACACCTCATATAAATCCCTCCTCTAATCCGATAATGTTCATCTTTGGCAGAAATCCATCCATGTAAGCCTTTTAGTTCAATCCAAATGGAGTTACATGATTAAGATGTAACATCCTTCCTCAATCTCTTTAGTATTATTTCATTATATAATATTTAAATTATTCTTATTCCATGATTATATAATAAAAATATTCCTCAATATAAAGAGTTTTTAGATTATATGGTTTCAATCTACACTCCAACACAAATTCATCTTATGGTTAACAAACATTCCATTATTGTGTACGGTGATCAACTGTCTTAGAAAACGGTGGCGTTACATTTTCCATTACCATATCTCATGGTTGGGAATGTGATTAAAATTATATTTATATATGATATATATGAAATTTATAATGTATTTATTTTTATTTAATTTTTATTCAAAAATGTAACAAAATGAAAGGGATTTCGTCTCAATTTACATTCCATTGAGACTTATTTATTGTTATCCATCTAGTTTCTTTTATATGATGTATATATTTCAATTTTACATATTATATCATTAATATATTTATTCTCAAGATATTATAAGTATAATTTAATGTTATATCATCATGTATATTATTCTTCAAATGATTTTATATGGTATGGGACACTATGGAATGTCTGAGGATTATTATCCCCGATAATGTTTTAGGGATTATCTTTAAAATATCACTTCACTTTGTGATTTATAACTTTCTATTGAAATAATCACTTTAATTTATTGAATAAAAATTCTTATATATGGTGTAAATAAATCCAATTTTTCAGACAATATAAGGATTCATTCATTCTTCATGATATTTTGAGTTTCAATTTGAAGTATTTCATATAAGGTGACTCAAGTTAAACGTTACTAAGTGGGAAAAAATTTAATAACCCAATTTATTTTCATTAGTTTATATTAATTTAAAATTTTCATTAACAATCTATTATTATGTATATAACAACATTGCGTATATATTGATTTATTTCCACTTCTATATGTGGATTTACAGTTGATGCAAAAAATGTACTCTTTAATTGATTTCCACTCCAACCTTATAATCTTTTCAAGGGATTACATTACTATATAATTTTTTATGATTATTTACACATGAATTTCTATTAGAGAAAATTATTTGATAATTTTATAATAAAATGTTTCATTTTCATCTCCTGCGGTTATTCGTGACATTTTTCAAGTAATAGTACCACTTTCCACACTTTGATTATCAATATTTTTAAAAAAATGTTTTTAGGAAAACTCGACTTCATTTCATTCTTTATTCTAAGAACCTATTTTCTTATAAAAAACCAATTTTATAAAAATTATTAATTTTTTTTTTCAGCATTCCAAAATTATTTAAAAAATATGTTTACCCCTTTTTGTCATTTAATAATGTTTTCAAAGGAATAATATTATCGCTTACTGTGTAGTGAAATTTTATAACCTTTTTTCATTGAAAAATGAATTTTATATTTACCTCATAAAACATGCACCATTTAACTAACCATAATTTATTAGAAGCTTACTTTTCATGTTTAAAATGTTAATTTTTAGAGTAAATGTTTTTAAAAGTGATTTTAAAAGAAAAGTTTGGTCAAAAGATTTTTCCAAAAATAAGGATATTTTCCTCTAGAATGTTTTTAAAAGATATTTTTATAGTATTATAATTAATCAATGAAAATAAACCTTTATATTTACTCAACATAAGATATGTTGTATTAATACCAAACATATTCTTTCTCTATATGATTTTTTCTTGATTTAGAAAAGGGTAGTATTGACATTAACTTCTTCGATTCATATGTTATTACCCTTGAAATATTAAATTTCTTATGATTATTAGACACTAAATTTCCCCAAATTATCCATATCATTTATCCTGGATATGTTTGTTTCATAAACCATATATCATTTCTACATACAATGTTGAATTAGAAAGTTATTTGATTATCTAGGGGGATATTGATACATTCTCATTCTTTATGAATTATAGATATTTGATATGGTATATTATTTATTTCAATTATTTTATATGAGTAATTATTTGGACAAGGAATGAATGGTGGGGCATGGACTATATATATCCCTTAAATGCATCGAAAAGTTCTCATGAGACAAATTTTTTGCACAAATTAAAAAGGTTTCTCCCGATAGTTTTAAACCGTCTTGTGAATGGTCTTGATGGTAATGGATTTCATGTGCCTAAGATATGATGTAAAATAATTAATAATTTAAATATTTTTTATTTATTTATTACTTATACATGATATTTTTCATCGACATATCAATGGAATCATTTCATTCTCAGTTCAACGATTAAATTTCATGTGTTTTAGTTTCTTACCTTTCTATATTTATTTTTACTTATCTAGTTATTTGAATGTAAAATGTTTCTAGTTATGAAAAATTCCTTATTTTTTACTCACTTTGTTATTATTTTATTTACTACATGTAATTTTTATTTAGTTATTTACCTTTACATATTTTTTACGCACTCCTCTCTAAGTTTGTTGATTACATGTTGTGTGTCTTCAGTTATTAAATTTTTATATTGGCTATTCTCATGGATTCATAATGACTTACCTTTTATTTTTCCTTTATTTAGTATTTGATATCACCCTTATTATGTTTCTTTAACCAAGGATTCCATTAATTATGATAAGAAATATATTCAAGGATATATTATATGGAAAAAAATTATTATCTAGAAAACAATATTATGATGTAATTATTTTATTTATTTGTAATACAAGACTCATGTATGAATACAGTTTACCAAGACTACTACAATATTCAGTCATTCGATAATTTTTTGGTGTAATCATTCCATATTAATGGTATTATTCATTGGCTTCATGATTCTTGGTTCGGGTCTCTTTAGTGAGTGACACTTTTTGAACTAAAATGTAAATTTTATATAGATAACAGACACTTTAAGTGATACCAGGAACATCATGAATCAGATTGTGGCGAGTGTGATTCCAACATGTAAAAAATTACCTAAATATCATTTTAATAAAGTATAATAATATTATTAATGACTTATCTTAGTTTTGAGTATGTATGTTCCCTTTATTACTAAAATTAATGTCAATTATAAATAAAAATATAGTATTAGAGTTATAATGATAAAAAAGTGTGTCATATTGAGGTGAGGATGATTAATAAGAATAAAAAATTATTTATTGACCATTTTACTAAATTATAAAAACAATCCAAGTGTTTTTTCCCATTTTTTAGTGTGTCACTTGTGCTTTTTACTAAAATTTTAGTTTAAATGGGATAGATGCAGTTTGAGTAATACTGGTCACATCATATGTTTGATTGAAATTATATTGATTAATAAATTCCAAAAAACGATTTATGAATCATTTTAATAAATTATCAAGATAATCCAAGTTCATTTTGTTGGTTTTTAGTGAGAGAATCACATTTTGAACTAAAATATATATTATAAACTGATATTGGATAATTGGAGTCACACAGGGAGAATTGTGTATCATATTTAGGCAAAGATTATTTGTATAAATCACTTATAGATCATTTAATTAAATTATAAAAACAACAAAAATGCATTTTTTTTGATAAAGTCACTTGCCTTTTTTACTAAAATGTCAATTTTAAATAAAAATACACACTCGGACTCATACTGACCACAGCATGCATTCGATAGAGGAGGAGTTGATTCCATTAATTCACAAATGAATTAGGATTTGTTTTTAATAATGCATAAAAATAATATTAATGTTTTTCGTTCATTTTTGAGTATGTGATATGTGTTTCAAAATAAAACTTAAATTATAATGTAAAAACATACAGTTCGATTTTTACAGAGCTCACTTTATATCAGATTGAGGTGTAGATAATTGAGTATGTGATATGTGTTTTGATTTCAAATATATTAAAAAACCCACAAAAGAGAGTACATTTTTCATTCTTATAGAAGAGTAAACCAAATTGTACCTCAAACACTTATTGTTTTTGGCACCATGGGGTTTCTTTTTTTCCATCAGAAACGAACATGTTCTTTTTTTGGGATTGATGCAGATAGCTGAATAAAAAATATGAAGTACCAAAATATCTATGAAAAAAAGTTTTAAATAATAATTATAAAGAAATTAACATTCAAATAATAGATAAAATGAGGACAAAAGTAATTATATATGTATTAAGAATTAACCTTATCATAATAGTTTTATACATTATTGAAACATTTTCTTATTTTACTTACCTTAGCTGCAGCCTCGATGTTCAATATCTCATGAGAATGAGCATCTTTGAACAAACCATACAACCTCAACCAAAATAACCCTCCTTTATAAGAAAGTAATTATCATGTTAATAATACTATAATAAAATAAATTAAATATAAATATGAAACAATACATTATAAAATGATAATTTTAAACTGAAACCACACAATTTGAGTAATACAAGGTACACCATGTATCAATTTAAGGTATGGTTAATTCCACCTTGTATTTTTATCTTACAATGCATTCAAAAATCTTGGTTATCTACCAATATTGAATATTGATTACCTAGAATTTTTAATGAATTTGAGAATGAAAAGAAAATTTCATCACCATGAGTGCATCATACTTGTCGAGTGCATGATCATTGTATATTAGTGAATCATCCTTTCTGATGAAGTTATTTCTTTATGATCTCTGTGAAATTTAAAAAAATATATCTTAGATAAAAAAATTTCTACAATTATCTAAAAGAGTAGATAAAATGGTGTTAAAATCAATTAAAAGGAAATTTGTTCTAGTCATATATAATTAAACAATAATGTAAATATTATTGATCATATGAAACAATTAAAAATGGAATTTAGTCAATCTTACATGAGAATGAATGTAAATACATTTTCATATCAAATTTAAAATTAAATATACTTCATTGTTCTTTAAACTGTATGAAATACCATCCCTCATAGATGATGATAACCTATACGATATTTCTCTTTTAATTCCTATAAATTATAAATTTCATCATAAAGTATTGATTTTTCACACTACATTTTATACATTAAAATATTATTTTTCCCTTCATCACAACAAAACATTATAACACTTTTTTTCAAAAATAATTGCAATGCCTAGACCATTATTTTATACTATGATTTCAAACTATATCATTTTTTATTTTCCCACTATAGATACATATGAGATATTTTAGGAGCTCAATCCCTCCAAAATTATATATTTTACAAGATTTTACATCTAGAACACTCACTTATTACACAAAATTCGGATAATTATTTATTCATTTTTTTAGTGTAAAACTAATATATAATCATTTTACTTCTTATATTCTATAAAATACTTGTATAACACATTATATATTCCTAAAAGACAGTAAAAATTAGTGTATCCTATTATTTTTTCTTAGAAAACAGTAACCGTTATTAGAAACCTTTTGGAGTTAATTTATTGATCTAAAATTAATATTTACATTTTTATTTTTATGGAACACAATAAAATATATCATTCCATTTCACAATCATAGAGAGTAAAAACTAAATGATGATCCATATACCGTCTTTGATGAGAAAACATCAGTGTGACCCATTATGTATTTTCAAAAGACACTAAACTCTATTATAAATTGTTTACCTCATTTTAATGCATTTAACATCAGTATATCCATTTATAGAATATAATAATACTAAAATATAGAACACCCATTATGTATTCATGGATTTTTCTATGGATTATTATATCCTTTTCAATAATCTATGTGATGATAAACTGTTACATAACATCATAATTATTTTTTCATCAATAATGGAAACATTCCTATTATTGTGTATTTTTTATTGAGAATGATGATGAGTTTTTTATTAATGATCTTGTTAACATGGATTATTTTAAAAAATAAACCTTCACAGTCATATTAGTGGTGAAGTAATGGATACATTTTTTGAGGGTGAACTAGTGAAAAAGTATCTATATGAATAATAAGGACTGGATAAGCACATCTACTCATATAATGATTACGAGATGCTATGTGATGTAATGGTTGGATGATTTAATTTCACATCATGAAAATTCAAAATAATCAGTTCTAGTAAATCCATTTAAGTAATGTAAACATTATTTTTATCTTTTATGGTTTCCACAATCATTTCTGATATTATATTACGGATCTAATTGATGACTGAATAGCCCAAATAATTCCACTGCCCACCAAAAGGAGAAAATTGTATTGTTCTTTTCATTTATAATTTACCACCACCCATGATAGAAAATGAGATATGGAATTAGTTAAAATTTATTCTAAAAATGAAAAATTATTTAACTAAAAAGAGTTCATAAAATGATCATAAAATAATCATAAAATCAATTAAATAAGTAGTAGTAAGTCACGTATTCATGATCCCAATATACATTATGAGACCATGCTTTCTGCTAGTTTCTAAAAAAAACTGATTTCCTCCATTATACTTATCATTGAGAAATAGATCAAAAATAGTATATAATAATTTTGGTACTAATTATTCACACCTAAAATATATTTCTAAGGAAATATCCAATACATTATCAATAAAATAGTAGGTAATAACCCAATTTTTTTCAGCAAACATTCTAAAACCATGTATGATTCCAAGTCATCTATCAACAAAATTAATTACTCTTTTGAGTATGAATGTTATCATAAATCTTGGTATTACTACAAAGATATAAAAAAACAAATGATTAAGATATATTATTAATTAAATTTTAATTACCATTAAAATTTACTTGATTGGTGATTCTAGTATTTTCATGGTTTATGATCTCTCTCATAAATTTGAAAAAATAATATCAAATAGTATTTCCAATATCTTACTTTAAAAACTACAGAAAAATTGAAAAAAATTAAATGATTTTGAAATATGTTTTGATAGTTAAATATTTCTATATTTACATTAATCTATTTGAGTTATAGTTAATCCATAGGCTTCTTAGGTTCAGTCACAGACTCCATGAAAATATTTATATAATATTTATCGACCATCCTATCGTAACAAAGTTATTTTTTAAAAACAGACCAAAACATTTTATTTAAAGTTTATACATAAAATTTTCATTATGGTACATGAAAAATTTACAATACACATCATGTGTAGTCATTTTTATTGATATCCATGTATTAGATCAAAAAAATAAATAATTGCGTTTTCCAGATTGAGTGCGATCAACATCCATGTAATGACCAGAATTTTTATAAATAAAATACCACTTTTCATTTTATTTAAATGTATTATTATGAATTCTGGATATAGAAAACACATGAAATTATTTATTCATATTATATCTTATGTAAAATACCGTTAATAATTATTATCATTGATAATATAGCCATTGTAAAGTGATAACTTGATTAGTGTAAATATAGGGTTCTAACAAATCCAATTGACATAGATAAATGATGTGATGGCCTCAACCAGTAGGATTGTACACCATGAATCCAATGTATCAAAACTTTAGAGGGAGATTGAATATATGAGATTTTCCCATGACCAATCCCATGCTGAGAAACAAAAAAGCAAGCATGAGTGAAACCTATGAAGGGAGATATTCATGATCATTGAGATCCCGACTCAAACCATGTATGCCGAAACACCCCACAAAAGTCTCACCATAATACACCTTACTCATAGGTTTCTTTATAGGGTATTAATGGGATATGTATCAATACCCTAGAAAAATGAGTATGGAAATTATTTTCAGTATATAATGGTTATATTTACTTCTTTTTTATTTTTTACATTATAAATCATTTTTATTTTGATACAATAAAAATAAAACAGTATTCTGGGAAATAACAAAATTCAATTAAATAATTTAATTTGATGAATTAATGGATTTTTGAAACAAATAATATTTTAATAATATTTTTCTATTAAATAATTTTCATTAAATATAAATGACTATATAATTTTTATAAATTCGAATGTATTTTTTTATAAGGGTTCAAAAACTATTATTGATAAAAAAAATCATCATTTTTAATAAATGGTGATTATTATTTTATAAGTGAAAATTAATATATTTTGAAAAATATTTTGATAAAATGAAAATTATTTTTGGAATCATAATTTTGAATTTATCTAACGGTAAATTTTTTCCAATATTCTATAATAGTAAAATTTTTGAGGAAAAAATAAACACCGTATAAATATATAGGTTGTATTATGAAATCATAATAACCCAAAAGTGATGTAGTTAAAACTATTAAAGGTATCCACTACCAAATATATGTTTTCCATTTAAAATAATTTGCTTTTATATTTATTTGGTTAATTTTATTATGCTTTTAGGAGTCCTCCAAATCCATTAATATTTTTTGTGGGTTTAAATTCATTTCTTTGATAGAATGACTTATATACACTTAATAAAGGGTATTTTTTTTTAAATTTCAGACCATGATCTTTTAAAATAATAAAAAAACTCACATTTGGTAGAAACTATGGGCAAAAATCATTGTAATGTTAGTGGTTTTTGTTATGTTATTGTATAGAGTCGCAAACTAATGTTTGAGAAATGATAAAGAAATACCCATTTGTTTCATATCTAATCCCTTATATGATCCGATTTATTTTCACTAAAAATACTAAGAGTATGTACCAAATCTTCCCCCTCTATATTCTTATCATGGATCCCCCATGCTCTCAAGAATATCCTCCCAATCATTTTGTGTCACACACTCTAGTAAGGGATCATCACCTTCTCTTATCTATTAAGGTTTTTTATCTTATATCTTCCATTTATAATTAACAATGGTTTTATATGTCTTAACATTTCCCTATTGTGGATAATTTTATCTTCAACTGACCAGAAACCCATTTCTCTATCATCAACCAATTTTATTAATTTTTAAGTGATGTCGTTATGCTACTAAAATTTAAACATGATTTTCCATATCAAAATAATTGTGTAGTGAATAAAATACCCATTTCATATCAATGGTGGTCACCTTTATAATCTTATACTTCTTTAACATTGGAATTACACATATTTCTTCTACACTCCTTGATCATGTAATAAAATATGATGATGAATGGATACATGTATTTTGATCTATGTGGAACAATTAAGTAAGAGAATGAAATTAATGTGATGGGTGTGCTCAAAATTATATAGTGCTCCAATGAATTGGGTTATATTTTTCTCATGAGACATCATGTTGGGATCAAGAGTGATCCTGATTCTTTTATTGTACTTTCTACATCATGATGTCTTGGAACATAACCTTGACCTATGTTTATGGTCTATTGTTTTATGTTGTCTCCACATTTCCCAAGTTTTATTTACGTTATAATGCTATATAATGTATCATTGTCCATGTTTATGATTCACACTCATCTTATGTTACATTAATTTTACTATTATATTACATGTATTATCTTATTTATGTTATTCTAGGTTTATTCAATTACAGGGGTTTATAGCTCACCCCTTTCTTAAGTATGTCCCCATGTTACCCCATCCTATTTGAAGTACAATCATGTTAAGAAAGTTTTCATTAAATATTATGTAAATACAATATTATAATGTATTTAATTTACAAAATTCCAAATGAAACTAGATTTCACTACCTCTAAGGTTGTATTATGTGTAATTTTATGAAATAAATCATGAATTAATAAGTAATAAAGAAATGTGTTGTCGTAGTTGGAATCAAAAGAAATGTTTTGTTATTTTTTGGATTAAGAATACAAACCTATAGAAAAATACATAGGTAAAAGTTTAAGTATAAGATAAAATCTCTAATTTTTGGTAATTATATATTAAGAGTTTTATCATTGAAATAAATCATTGTCTATATACTATAAGTGGATGCGTCTGTGGAACATATATACTATAACATCCTAGGTAAATAAAGAACTTTACATTTTTATATTTATTAATATTTATGGATTAAATATTAATTTCACTTTATAGTGGATGCCATGTTTGATGGTGTACCCGATACAAAACAATGGGTTTTGTTGAAATCTTACGTTGCACACAATGTTGAGACGCACTGAAAAATTTAGATGATTAAAATAATAATTAATCTGATTTTAAGCATGAAATACTAAAAAAGGTCATTTTACCGCCTTTTAATGGAGACCCCTTTTTAAATAATTTTTTTGTCAATTTTATATGTTTTATTTGACAAAAACAATTTATTCAGAATCGTGACATAAAAATTTACTTTATGTAAAATTTTGGTATTTTTCTGATAATGTACACTTTTAATGAATAGTTCAAAATACTGTATTTTAATTCAAAACTACATTTTAATAAAATTTATTTATATGGTTATATTATCTATTTAATTTTTTAAAGTGTAATTACATTATATTTTCACCATTTAATAACATGTTGGTTATTGAAATTAATTTTACTTTTAAATTGGATATAAACAAGTGTTAATAATTTGATAGATATTATTTCTTAAAAACACGCTTTTTGTTTTGACAAAGGGAATTAATTTTAAATTAATTTTTTCTAGTTCACTATTTTGAATTTGGAAAAATGGATTCCATATTTGTAATTAGAAGGTCCAAATTTTATAAATAAGTAACTTTTATTTTTATTCATTATGAATATTTACTTCGGTGAATATTTTATTTACCATGGTTAAAGTTTAAATCTTTTAATAAGGATAAAAAATATAATAATAATAATATTAAATTACCCAAACATGTGTCATATTCCTATTGGGTGATAGATTTCTGACCATGGGCTTCTTTGGGAATATTTTGGGACCCAATGGAGCCACATGGGTGTGATAATGAAACTTTGGATTAATTAATTTAACGTAAATGCAATAATGACTCAAACATATATCTTTTAGTAAATCAATATTTACATGTGGTAATATAAGTTATCTCTTCGACTAAAAATTTTCATTAGAAAAAAAATATTTTCTACATCATGGTATTTTATTTATAATTTTTAGACGTCAAATAAATAAAATTATTTATGACACAACGATGATTCAGTGTTTACCTCATTAATAAAAGATTTCAATAAATAAGACTGTAAAAATTAAAACAATATCCAAAACCTATCCAATTATTATTGGATGATTTTATTTAGAACCTTAGTCATCTTATATTCTACTTTAATGAGTTTGGGATCTTTTGAAACCGAAAATACGTTTATAATAAAATAATATTTTCAAACATTCAAAAAGAGCCCCTCCTCCCCCTTATAAAAATCCCTCAACTCTAACCCATTAATCACTCATCTCAAGATTCTTTGAGTCATCCAACCTATACCGAATTATGCTCCCTACATCCCTCTCTTCCTCATATAAGCCTTAACTTAGTAATATGGCACTTCAAGGAATAATTTTGGTTCAAACCAGTGGGATTTACCCGATTTTAATGTAACGTCATCCCTAAAGTTCTATTATTTTATTTAAATTATCCAACCCCTAAAAAAATTTTATTACTTTATTTAATCACAACCCTAGTATCCTAAATATAATAGTTTTGTTAAAGAAAATTATTCAAGCTACATTTACACAAACCTGAATCTAATGGATATAAACATACTGTTTCTGTGGAAGGCATACTATTGCCTCGCGAAATGATGATTGTTCAATATTCTTCTACCACCTCTCATGGTGGCCATAATAATAGAAGTGTAATTATATTTGATATTTATTTTGTTTTATTTTTTCAATATTCTTATATAATTCTAATTTAGAACACACCTTTATGCTTTTCATGTTGTATAAATACGATTATTTCATTTGAGGAAGTGCAGAATACCGCACCCATAAAGTGATATGACTCTTTCATACCATACATGGAATGTATATGTAACACCCAAAGCTTCCACGGTATTCTTCCATTTGAATAATATCGTAGCGTGTGTTGTACGCAACTTTGAATTCTAACACACACCACAACCAATCAAACTAGCTGTTATGAATAGTAATACCCACTTTTTGAACTTTTATAAATTTTATCTTTCAAAATGTACTTCATTTTTGGATTGGTAATATCGAAATTAGCTTAGGGTGAATTTTTTGTATTTTTCTAAAAACATTCAATTTTTAATGAATAGTGAAAAAACACTGAGTTATAGATTAAGACCGAATTTTTATTTAAATAATTATTTATTTTATCTAAATTTAATTAAGGTAAAAATGGATACATAATACCTATCTATGTTCAATGTATTTTATTGGAGTTAGTTTAGAATAATTTTAGATATATAAAAATTTTATGGAACTTTTCACTGTCTTTTACCCACATCCTAGGAGAATTTGGAAATTCACATAAAACTTAAATTGACCACTTCTGTGAGTGGAATTTTAAAAATCCGAGAAAGATAGTTAATATAAGGGAGTAAAATGTGGTTTAATAAGATAAAATTTTTTTTTGGTGAATAGTAACTTTTTACTTTTATTTACCACGGTTAAATATATATAGGATAATTAAGGGTAAAAATGATATTAAAATTACCCTAAAACATGTCCTAATTCTATTGGACAAGATTATCTCGACCAAAAACGACCTTAGGAATAAAATATTATCATTTAGGTCCACCTGGATTAGATTAGGACGTTTATTATTATTTAATTCAAGGAAGAGTTAAAAGTGTTAAATCAAAGTTCAATTACTAAAACATTTTTAATATAGGGTTATAAATTATATAAATTTTATTATAAATATTCACTAGAAAGATAAAAAGATTTCGAACATAATGGTATTTTATTTATAAATTTTAGACATTAAATAATTTAATTTATTTATGACACAATGGTGATACAATAATTACATAATTAATGAAATATTAAAATAATTGATATTATAAATTTCAAAAGAAATGCAATTTGATACTTTTTATGGATTCCACTAATTTTCTCGGTTTATATGACATATTATTATTGCTTATATAAATTTTTTTCGAATTAATAATTCTGTTATGAAATTTTCAAAAACAAAATACCCAATAGTGTCAAAATTGACATAAAAGAGTTTTTAAAACAAATATAATATTATTAATTGATATTCTATCCCTAAAAATATAATTTTCGGACAAAGGACTTATATAATGATAGGTTTATCATTAATGGACCACTTGGGGGTCTCTTGGATGTATATAGTATGTTTATTAACTATATAATATAAAAATACAAAGAGACATGGTAAATGTCAAACTATTTAACTAAGAGTTAAATATAAATGATAAGGTTAATATAGTGACCCAAACCTATATAAAATATATTGGCCGAAATTATTAAGACCCATCCACACCTTAACATTTAATTAATCCACTTTTAATCCATTAGAAACTGAATATGAATTTATTATAAAATAATATTTCTAGCTTTTCCAAAGGTGCCCCCACCCCTCTTTTAAAAGGGAACACCCCTTCTCTCTAATTTACACCTTCAAAGCCTTTTGGCTCGGACAACCCCTGAAAAAATACTCATTAAACATCCCTCACTTAGACCTAGAGGCCTTTTTTTATCATAATGCCATCCTAAGGAGACCTTTTGATCAAATCAAAAGGAAGAACCCGATTAAGAGGTAATGTTTTCACCACCCTCTTTCAATTTCCTTTCTTCTTCAAGTTCTTATTTTTTTGTTATTCTTATTATAAAATAATAACTCTAGAATCTTGTATATAATTTTATGTTATTATAAATATGGTATAACCATATTCAGTATTCTATCCATCCTTTGAATGACATGTCACCAAACGTGCATACGTACGACTTTCCGTCTCCACGTCGTGGTGTAATTGTTATTCAAAACATTATTATTTGGATGGGTATAATAATGATGTGTAATTAATGTAAATAATAAAAATAACATGACAACGATTATATATATATGACATACCATCCAATTATATATTATTTTAATATCAAAATAATGATATTGTCACTCATGCGTACGTACGGACTACCGTCTCCACAAACGCAATGAAATTAAATCCCCATCGTATCCATTCAATTATAATTGTCATTTTATGATTAAATATAATTTTTAAGTACTTTATATCATTATACATATGAATAATATACAACCAATCCATAACAAACATGACTTATGTAACAAAACATATAAAAAAATGAGTAAGTTAACCCCCGAAACGACGATAATACTAAGATATTATTAACAAAAAAATGTTAAAAGATCACATATGATATCATATTAATGTATATGGTTCTTTTATAATTTAATAACAATTATTTCACAATTATACAGGAGGTTAACCTACTGTCAACCAAGGAAAAGTACAGGGTAAGGGTTTATTTCACAGTCTCTTCATTATCTGAGGTTGTTTATATGTAATTATCTACTGGGACCTCTTTATCATCCATATCCATGTTTCTTAAAAATGTATTTCAAAACATTTTTACAATTTTACAGAATATGGGATAAAGTCATTTATTTGCTTTTTTGACTTTTTATATGATGTTTATAAAGGAATCTTTACGTCATTTTCCAAAAATGGTCCTTTTTAACCTTCTCGACAAAATTAAGGTAAGAATGTCTTTTTTAACATATAAAGTGGTTGCAACTATTTTCCACTGTTATAAAATATTAGAATCTTCCCTTACATGCTTATTAGGATATTTTCAATGTAAATGTTTTATTTTATAATAATGTTACTTTTAAAGGATTTAAAAAAAGAGATATTTCTCTCAAATAGTTTTGATTTCATCTATGTCAACATCCTTTGATAGATTTTAAGTATATTTGAAGTTGATTTATTATGATACAAAACTTCCATATTTTATTGAAGGTTTTGTGATATGTTTGATTGTGGATGTTTTATTTTTATACCATTCATGGTTTATGGAGGAAGTATTGACATTTCGTATTCTAGTCTTAATACGAATGTTTATGTTATGTTTAAACATGTTCATATGCAGAATGCATTGGAATTAATAAGTGATGGGTGGAGCCTGACACATCTCCTCGATACATTGGTAGGTCTCATGAGATAGAATAGTGTCTTGGCACAGGGCCTTGACAAAATCTTATTTGTAGTCTCGGAACGAGGCCTTGACTATGTGGTATGATAGTCTGGCATTATACATTCCATCATTATGAAAGTGGTTATTTATATTGCATGTGGTTATTTGACTAGTAGAATATCCATGTGAAAAAGTAAATGGAATCATTTCATTTTATCTTTTCCATATTATGTTGAAGTTCATGTTTAAAAGGATTTTTTTAGTTATACAATGCCTTAAATGTTTATGATTATTTATGAAAGTTTCCGCTATATTGTTATCCTTACTGAGCATCTGAGCTCACCCCTTTCAATGTTTTATTTTTCCCAGGATGTGAAGAATTAATTTATGAATGACCTGTAGGGATAGTATAAGGGGATATGAAAACAAGATTTTGTTGTAGTTTTTTTACATTATGATATAATATAAGACTTTTGAATATATCTAGTGTTTACAGGGCTACTAAACTAATCAGTCTTTCGAGACTTGATCTTTTGTGATCATGCCAATGTTATGTAATAATGCACCGAATCTGGGTAACTAGGGTAAGGGCGTTACAGTCAGTATCAGAGGAAGTTTAGTAAAAACCTTAGAAACTAGATTTAGATAAACTCTGATTATAGCACATAGACCTAAGATGTACATTGAAGATTAGTATAGAAGAACTTTTTAGAATTTTGGTATTGTAGAGATTTTGTGAGTTTTCCAAGCAATACATCCCTGTCTGGATACGAGCAGGTAGAGGCGGCACTGACACAGATGTACCTTAGTGTAAAACCCGAAAACACCGCTTTGATCTAGACTCGAATGGGAACTGGTGCATGACAACAGGCATTGCTGCACTCTTGATTACGAAAATCCAAGGGGATATGCTTAGGATAATTATCATTTTCATTAAAAACCATTAGGAAGGGTTTATTAGTATATACTTCCTCAAAGAAAACATTTTTATGATTATGGATTATATCCACAAATAGTTAAATTTTTGTTAAGTATTTTTCAAGTTTGGATTTATGTATTTCGATTCATAAACTAATCTAGTGTATGCCATTTTTTTAGAAATGGCGCCTAGTGGTAGAAATAGTAACCTTATCAATGCATGCACTCCATATAGGGATTTCCCTCCTTCTCAAGAAAATTATAGTGGAGATGGTGACACAACTAGTGCTGATCAGCTAATCACCGTACTAGGACAACTCACTCACGTTATGAATAATAACCTTACCCATATAGAGCACACTAATCCACAGTGTGGAGGATCAATGTTATATATCTTCATAATGAAATAGTCACCAAAATTCAATGGGAGTGCAAATCCCTTGGTAGCTGAGCAATGGATATGTTATGTAGAGAAAATATTTCAGGATTTGGGGAGTAGTGAAAGGGAAAAAGTTATCATTGTAGTTTACCGCCTCACTGGAGATGCTGATCAATGGTGTTCATTGATTCAAAACATGAAGGAAGATGATGAAGATCAAAAATGGAATGGAGGGAGTTAAAAGATCTATTTTTGGAAAAATACTTTCCTCATGACCATCGAGAAGATATGGAATGGAAATTTCTAAGTCTGAGACAAATGGAGGATGAGAATGTCGCAATGTATGAGGCTAACTTTACAAGGTTATCAAGGTATGATGCAGATTATATAATTAACCCAAGAAGTAAGATTGGTTTCTTTTTGATGGGTTAACACAGTTTCTCCTTCGAGCATTGATCTCACAATGCTTCTCTTCATACGAAGATATTGTCTCATGTGCTATCAAGACAGAAAAAGAATTATCTAAGTCCTATGACATTAAAGCAAATCAGGAGAAGAAGAGATCTTCTGATCACTCTGGAAATGGAAATAAGGGGAAGAAGGGAAAAGTTGAATATCCATCCTGTAGTAAATGTGGGATGAAACACCTCAGTACTTGTTTGAAGGGAATGGTAGTCTGTTACATGTGTGGTGAAAATGGCCACCAAGCTCATTATTTCAAGGGGAAGAAAGAAGCTACTGATGTTCAATGATACAACGGCAGGGAGATGGGACATTATGAAAATAAATGTCTTCAGAGTCAAAGGAACTTACCTCAGAAAAGGCCAAGGGATCAAGGCCAATATTATTCTATCACTACGACTGAGGTAGAATCTCCGAAAGACGTGGTGGCAGGTAATGTAATGGTTTCCTCAAGTTTAAAAAATGAATTATTTGATTCTGGATCATCGCATTGTTTCATATCTTCCTAGTTTTATATGAAAATTAGATATTTCCAATTTGATTTAACAAAGGAGTTTTCAGTCAAAACTTCTAAGGGAAGTATCATTGCAACAATATTTTGTGAATCAGTCCCCATTAGAGCACATAAATGTTCTTTATCTACGGATCCCATTGTCATACCTATGATTGAATTTGATATAATCCTCCGTATATATTGGATTTAGGACCATGATGAAAAAATTTATTGTAAGAAGAAGCAGGTTACTATTTTTGATGGTGATGATAAGGAACACCTTATCATTAGAGCAGAATCATCACCAACTAATTCTTACCTAGATCCACCCCCAGTAGATTAACTAAATTCAATTATTGGGGTGGAAGATAATGAAATGACTATGGGTGGGGAAAGGAATATTTAAATATAGTATGTACCAATTGTGAGAGAATATTTTGATGTGTTTCCAGAATATTTACCTGGACATCCTCCAGAATGAGAAATTGAGTTTTCTATTGATTTAATTTCTGGTTCAAGGCCTATATCGAAGACCCCTTATAGAATGGCCACTGTAGAATTAGTTGAACTAAAGAAAAAACTATAGGAATTGAGTAATAAGGGATTTATTATCCCTAGTGTTTCTTCATGGGGAACCCATGTCATTTTTTTAAGAAGAAAGATGGATCTATGAGGTTATGTATCGACTACATGAAAATCAATGCTATAAAAAATAAAGAACAAGTATCCCCTACCTCGCATTGATGATTTATTTGACCAACTGCATGGAGCTCAATACTTTTCAATGATTGAACTTCGATTTGGATACCATTAGTTGTGTGTGAAGAAGGAAGAAATTCCGAAGACATCATTTTGAACCAGTTATGGGCATTACGAGTTTACAGTAATGCATTTTGGGCTGGCTAATGCACCCTCTGTATTCATGGATCTAATGAATAGTGTTTTCAAGGAATATCTCGATGATTTTGTGGTGGTATTTATGATGATATCTTGGTATTCCCCAAAAGCTACGAAGATCATGAAATCACTTACTCATTATCCTGAAAACTCTTAGAAGAAATGAATTATATGGGAATTTTAGCAAGTGTGAATTCTTGCTTCAGGAGATCACTTTTCTTGGCTATATTGTCTCTAAGGATAGAATATTTGTTGATCCTTCTAATACCAAGGCAATCCATGAATGGAAAGCACCAACGAGTATAACCGAGGTACGCAGTTCTATTGGTTTAGCAGGTTATTATCAGTGTTTCGTCCAGAATTTTGCCCGATTGGATAACCAATTAACGAAGCTCACACATAAAGAGGTTAATTTTTTTTTGAAAAAAATAGTGTGAAGAATGTTTTATAGAACTGAAGAGAAGATTAGTCAATTCTCCTATATTGAATCTACCATTGGGGAATTATGGATTGATTATTTATAGTGATGAATCGAAGAAATGACTTGGTTGTGTCCTTATGAAGAATGATACGGTTATTGCCTATGCTTCATGACATCTAAAAATTCATGAGAAAAACTATCCTACTCATGATCTTGAGTTATTTGTTGTAATATTTTCTTTGAAGATATGGAGACATTATCTATATGGTGAAAAATGTGATATTTATACTGATCATAAGAGTTTGAAGTATATTTTATCACAGAAAGAACTCAATATGAGGCAAAGGCGATGGCTTTAACTACTCAAGGATTATGATTGCACGATACACTACCACCCGGGGAAGGAAAATAAGGTGGAAGATGCTTTGAGTAGAAAATATCAGGGAGTTTTTAACATGATAAGAATTTAAAGGGATCCTATTTTCATGGATCCAGTGAAGATGGATATGAGAATTACCATGGATGGTTAAACATCAATTTTTTTCAAATGGTTGCCAAACCATCATTACTAGGAAGGATTAAGAGTTCTCAGACCGAAGATGAATAATTTCAAAAGATGATTAAAGATGTGAATGATGGGAGATTGAGAGACTTTGTTTGTGAAGAAGGAATTTTGAAATTTGGGAAGAGAATTTGTGTTATCGATATACCTGATCTGAAAAGGGAATTGTTAGATGATGTTCATAGTTCCAATTTCTCTATACACCCGGGGAGAACCAAAATGTTTAGAGATTTGATGGAAAATTTTTGGTTGGACAACATGAAGAGGGAGATTTCTGATTTTGTGTCAAGATGTATGGTTTTCTAACAAGTGAAAGATGGAAGGCAACAGCCTAGAGGAGTCATTGAACCTCTTCCTATGCCGTAGTGGAAGTGGGACAATATTTCGATGGAATTTGTCATGGGGCTACCAAAGACTCCTAGAAGAAATGATGTAATATGAGTTATTTTTGATCATCTTACCAAGTCAGAACATTTTCTTGATATTAGAGAAGATCTACCACTGGAAATTCTATCAATACTATATATTAATGATGTTGTGAGACTTCATGGAGTACCCCTATCGATTGTTTCTGATCGTGATCCCAGTTTTATTTCAAGATTCTGGAAGTCATTAGAAGGTCTGGGATACTGAACTTCGTTTGAGCACTACCTACCACCCTCAAACAGATGGACAATCAGAACAGACTATTCAATACTTAGAAGACATGTTGAGATCATTCTCACTTGACTTTCAGGGTGTGTGGGATCAATATTAACCTCTGATAGAATTTCCCTATAACAATAGCTTCCATTCAAGTATTTGGATTGCACCATATGAAGCTTTGTACAGAAATAAATGTCACACACCAACCTGTTAGGATGAAGTTGGTGAAAGAAAACTCGTAGGACTAGAACTGGTGGAGGAAACGATGGAAAAGGTGAAGGTAATCCAAAACCACATCAAAACAGCTCAAAGTAGGCAGAAGATCTATGTCGATAATCAAAGGAAGGATTTGGAATTTCAGGTAGGAGATCAAGTTTTCTTGAAGGTATCTCCATGGAAGGGAGTTATATGTTTTGGAAAGAAAGGTAAATTGAGTCCCAGGTACATCATAACTTTCGAAATTCTAGAACGAATTGGTGTTTTAGCTTACCGTTTGGCAATGCCGCCAAATCTCTCCAAAGTTCACGATGTGTTCCACGTATCAATGTTGAGAAAATACATACCTGACCCAATACATGTACTCACATATGAAGAATTATAACTAGAACCTGATCTGTCTTATTGCGAAGATCCCATCTGGATTCTCGATACAAGAGAACAAGTGCTGAGAAACCGGATGACTCGTTTGATAAAATTTCTATGGAGAAACCATAAGAGGGAAGATGCAACTTGGGAACCTGGGGAACATATGATGTAGAACCACCCAAGTCATTTCATGTGGTAGTATTCTATAACTTTCAAGGACGAAATTATTTAAAGGTGGGGATAATGTAACATCCCAAGCTTCCACAGTACGCTTCTCTTTGAATAATACAGTAGCGTGTGTTGTACGCCACATCGAATTCTAACACACACCACAACCAATCGAACTAGCTGTTATGAATAGTAATACCCACGTTTTGAAATTTTATAAATTTTATCTTTCAAAATGGACTTCATTTTTGTATTCGGAATATCTAAATTATCTTAGGGTGACTTTGTGGTATTTTTATGAAAACATTCAATTTTTGATGAATAGTTGAAAAACAGTAAGTTATAGTTTAAAACCGAATTTTTATTTAAATAATAATTTATTCTATTTAAATTTATCTAATGTAAAAATGGATAAATAATACATATATATGTTCAATGTAATTCATTAGAGTTAGTTTAGAATAATTTTAGATATATAAAAAGTTTTTTGGAACTTTTCACCGTCTTTTACCCACCTCCTAGGAGAATTTGTAAATTCACATAAAACATAATTTTACAGCTTCTGTGAGTGGAATTTCATAAATCCTAGAGGCATGGTTTATATCAAGAAGTAAAATGTGGTTCTATAAGATAAAAATAATTATTGGTGAATATTAACTTGTTACTTTTATTTGTCACGGTTAAAAGTAAATAGGGTAATTAAGGGTAAAAATGATATTATATTACCCTAACACATGTACTAATTCTATTGGACAAGTATATATCGACCAAAAACAATCTTATGAATAAAATATTATCATTTAGGTCCACTTGGATTAGATTAGGACATTTATTATTATTTAATTCAAGGAAGAGTTAAAGGAGTTAAAGTCCAAGTTTAATTACTACAACGTTTTTAATATAAGGTTATACATAAGAAAAAGTCTATTATAAATATTCATTATAAAGATAAAAAGAGTTCATACATAATGATATTTTATTTATAATTTTTCGGCATTAAATAATTTAATTTATTTATGACACAATGGTGATATAGTAATTACCTAATTATTGAAATATTAAAATAATTGATATTATAAATATCAAGATAGATGTAATTTGAGATTTTTTATGAATTAAAATTATTTTATAGTTTAATATAACATATTAGTATTGGTTATAAAAACAATTCGATGTAATAATGCTGTTATAAAATTTTCAAAAACAAAATACCCAATAGTTTCAAAATTGACATAAAAGAGTTTTTAAAACAAATATTATATCATTAATTGATATTCTATTCCTAAAAATCTACAGATCAACCAAAGGACTTATATCATGATAGGTTTATCATTAATGGATCACTTGGGGGTCTCTTGGATGTATATAGTACGTTTATTAACTATATAATATAAAAATACAAATAGACATGGTAAATTTCAAACTATTTAACTAAGAGTTAAATATAAATGATAAGGATAATATAGTGACCCAAACCTGTCTAAAATATATTAGTTGAAAGGCTTTCGACCCATCCCACGTTAACCATTAAATAATCAACTTTGGAGCTATTAGAAACCTAATATGAATTTATTATAAAAAATATTTCTAGCTTTTCCAAAGCTACCTCTCACCCATTTTATAAAAGGGCACTCGCCCTTCTCTCTAATTTACACCTTCAAAGCCTTTTAGCTCGGTCAAACCCAACCCAAATATTCTCTCAACTTCCCTCAATTAGACCTAGAGGCCTTATTTTGATTATAAATCCAACCTAAGGAGCCCTTTTGATCAAATCAAAAGGAGGAATCCGATTAAGAGGTAATGTTTTCACCACCCTCTTTCATGTTCTTTTCTTCCTCAACATATTCTTTATTTGTTATCACCATTATAAATTAATAAATACAGTATATTATATATACTTAGATGTTATTATAAATATTTTACAACCATATTCAGTATTCTATCCATCATTTGAATGACATGACACCATACGTGCTTCCGTACGACTTACCGTCTCCACATCGTGGTGTAATTTTTATTCAAAACCTTATTATTTAGATGTGTATAATAATGATGAGTAATTCACATAAATAATAATAATAACATAATACTGATTCTGTATATATGATATACCATCCAATTATATATTTTTTTAATATCAAAATAATGATATTGTCGCTCGTGCGTACGTACGGACTACCGTCTCCCCGAACGCGATGAGATTCATTCCCCATCGTATCCATTCAAGTATAATTATCATTTGATGATTAAAAATAATGTTTAAGGACTTGATATCATTCTGGGTATGAATAAGATACAACCAATCCATAACAAACCTGGGTTATGTAAAAAAACATATAAAATAAAACGAGTATGTTAACACCCAAAATGACGATAATACTAAGAAATTATCAACAAAACATTGTTAAAAGATCATATATGATATCATATTAGTGTATATGATTCCAGTATAATTAAATAACAATTAATTCACCATTATACAGGAGTTTAACTTGCCCTCAACAAAGGAAAAGTATAGGGTAAGGGTTTATTTCACAATCTCTTCATTATCCGAGGTTGTTTATACGAAATTATCTACTAGAACCTCTTTATCATCCACATCCATGTTTCTTAAAAATGAATTTCAAAACATATTTAATATTTTATAGAATATGGGTTAAATTCATTTATACCCTTTTTTTACTTTTTATAATAAGTTTATAAAGTAATCTTTATGTCATTTTCCAAACAAGATCCTTTTTAACCTTTTCGAAAAATTAAGGTAAGAATGTCTTTTTTTAACTTATACAGCGGGTGCAGCTATTTTAAACCGTTAAAAAATCTTCAAAGCTTCCCTTACAAGCTTATAAATATATTTTCAAAGTAAATGTTTTATTTTATAATATGTGACTTTTAGAGGATTTAAAAAAAGATATATTTCTCTCAAATAGTTTTGATTTCATCTATGTCAACATCCTTTGATGGATTTTAATCTTATTTGAAGTTGATTTATTATGATACAAAACTTCCTTATTGTATTGAATGTTTTGTGATGTGTTTGACTATGGATGTGTTATTTTTATACCTTTCATGGTTTATTGAGAAAGTGTTGACATTTCGTATGCTAGTCTTAACATGAATGTTTATGTTATGTTTAAACCTGTTCATGTGTGGAATGCATTGGACTTAATAAGTGACGGGTGGAGCCTGCTATAGCTCCTCGATGCATCGGTAGGTCTCAAGAGACAAACAAGTGTCTTTGCACAAAGCCTTGACAAAATCTTATTTGCAGTCTTGGCACGAGGCCTTGATTATGTGGTTATAACAATCTGGCATTATGCATTCCATCATTAAGAATGTGCTTATTGATATTTCATGTGGTTATTTGACTAGTAGAATATCAATGTGAATATGTAAATGGAATTATTTCATTTTATCATTTCCATATTATGATAAAGTTCAAGTTTAAAAGTCTTTTGTTTTAGTTATACATTGCCTTAAATGTTTATGCTTATTTATGAAAGTTTTTCCTATATTGTTATCTTTAGTGAGCATCTAAGCTCACCCCTTTCAATGTTTTATTTTTCCCAGGATGTGAAGAAGTAATTTATGAATGACCTGTAGGGATAGTATGAGGGGATATGAAGACAAGATGTTGTTGTAGTTTTTTACATTATGATGTAATATAAGACTTATAAATATATCTAGTGTTTCAAAGACTACTAAACTAATCGGTCTATCGACACTTGATCGTTTGTGATCATGCCAATGTTATGTAATAATGCACCAACTCTGGGTGACTAGGGTCAGGGCATTACAGTATAAATGATTGTGTCAATAAAATTATGTAACATATATAAAATATGATATCATACTGGAATTATAACATATCTATGTATCATTATGTTTTTATTCCATTAAATATGAAATAGAAATGAATGTAGCATTCATGGATACATACGACTTACCGTCTCTATGAACGGTGCATTTCATTTCTTATCTTCTAATGTTATGTACTGTTATAAATACATATGTATACTGGATATATATATTATATATATGATATCTAAATAATTAATATCATTCTTAAGATAATCAACTTTTGACCACATGGAAAATTTCTAATTTTAACAAGTTCATTTTTTAACTCAAATTCCGATCATCGAAAAAATGTCCAATATGAACACAAATTATTAAATAATTTTCTATATAAAGGTAATAATGAAGTTAAAAGGAATAATAAACATGAAAAATTTTCTAAAGCAAGTATAAATTAACTTATGTTTATTATTCAAGAAGAACAAGGAACAAACAAGTTGAGTCGGACACGAGGTAAGGGAACTTTTTCACACAATTTCCATTATTTGGGATGTACTTCTACTTATTGATTATGTCATGAAATAAATATGTGTGAATGACCTCTAATTTTTTACAATTAATATATACTTATATTGGGTGTATTTATTTTTTTCACAGAAAAATATGTCGTTGATTTATCCCCAATATAATGATACGATCTTGGTAATAGAACCTTTAACTCTCCTCTTCAAATCAAAGACATATTCTATGTTACGTATTTTAAATTTACATTTTATTATATTAGGATATGTTTTTCTATATTCTTATTTTTTTTTATTGTACGTCAATTTAATAAGAGATCATTTTCCCTCTCATCAACTCATTTTATGAATTTTAAACCGATGCCTTTAGGCTTTCGAATTTCTGTAAGAGAACTTATTAACCCAATTTCAATTATTTGGGTCAAACATCTACTTCTTGATAATGTCATGATATGAATATGTGTGAATCAACAATGATTATTTTACATTTAATATCCACTTATACTGGGTGTATTCTTAATTTTTCACACATAATTATGTCATTTATTTGTCCCTAATCTAAGGATATTATCTTTGTAAGGGACTTTGTTTCAATTTAAATTTGGTTGACACTTATTTTTTGTTATACACCACTTCACTTTTATATTGTGTATATACTGACCTTAACATATTATATCATTAATCAACTTTTTCTCATGATATTATAATATTTTATTAATGTTATATCTCAATTATTTGAATTCATGCGTCTCTCATTTGGTTAAGAACACTTTAACTGAAACACTGTTTTAAATGTTTTAAAGATTTATTTTTCTAAATATTTTATCATTAATGTCCATTTTTTCAAAATGGATTTAAGTATTTATTTATATGGATATTAATGGTTTAAAATATTAATTTATTTCAAAATCTTCAAAGTGGTATGGGTCACCTTGATTAAAAAATCTCTTTATTAAATGTTTTAAGTGGTTTTGAAAATGGTTTGATAAAGTAGTGATTATATCAATATCTTGAAATGATATATTGTGATTGCAATGTGGAAATGTTATTTTTCCTTTACGCTTGTGTTATGTGTTATTCATTGGCATTTTTTACGTATACGAGTGGTTCCGTGATAAACCTACTATGGGTGAGCCCGAGATAGCTCTCCAATGCATTATGTAACGTGACAGAGGTAAAAGTTAATGTTTATACTAAGATATTTAGAGAATATACTATGATGGGTATTCCAAACATAACTCTTTATGTAGCTGTGAAAGCTATAATGTAAGTATGATGTGGATTCTACAAGTTTCATTTTTGTTTTATGATTTTTGTGTACTATTCATATATATTATTATTTCACTAGGTTTGTCATGATTGAAAAGAATGGTTTAATTATTTTGTATTTATTGATCAGATAATGTTTTATATACTTATTTTATAACACTTACTGAGCTTTTTATGTTCATCCCATGTTTTTGAAATGTTTTTCATAGGTTATAAGGAAGGGTAAGAGAAAGGATGTATTCATGATGATTTATATCAAGAAACTAACTCTTGTTTTATTTAAGGAGTTTTTTTATTGTGAAAAATTGGATAGAGTATAAGTGTCTACTTTGTAATATTTGAGATGTAATGTAATAGTTATGGACTAATTCTCTAAAACTCTTAACCTAAAAACAACTTCAATGTTAATTCTTAACATAACTGAAGATAATGTAATGATTAAGGCTGAGTCCTTATAGTTGGTATCAGAGTTCTGTTTAGAGAACTTTAGGGAATACGAGTTTTCGTTAAACAAATGGTTAGTCTCTATGTCTGTTATTTTATGTAAATCGTTGTTTTATAAAGTTTTCAGATCAAATAAATTCATTTAAAAATGGAAGGAGAAGGATCTCAAATGAAATTTTTATCTCTTTCAAATGACTTTCTAGGAATAATTATTACAATGTTTTGCTTGGATTATTGTTAAAATTTTTCTAACAAACAACTCACTTGAAAGAAATTGTTTGAGATATAAAAAACCTCGACTATTCCCAGATATCATCATGGATCATTGGATGTATTTAATTAAATCCTATTTTCACAATATTCTCATATTTTCAAGAATGGTAAATATTTATAAGGAATTTTCAAATAATTTACTTTATCACAAGATTCTGTAGAATATTATGATTTTGAAAAAGGTTCTAAAGAAGGAGACCCTTGTGAAACCTATTTATATTTTCTTTTTAAAATATAGTCTCTCATAAAATACTTATGGTATTTTAAAAGGACCATTGATTGAAAGTTTCAACTCATACTCTATACAAATATTTTATAAAAATCATGTTTTATCAGATGTTTTGAAATTATATGTCATACATTATTTTTTTTCCAAAACTATTTTTGTGTGATCACCCTTATGAACCAAGTTGTACAAGGTGTATTTGGATGAAGGAAGAAAACGATTTTAAAGTATCTCTAAATCATTGTTGCAATGCATGGACCTTTTATCTATGTGAACAAGATGTCAATGAAACCAAGTGGACACCATGATCAATGTATGATGTTTTTATTTTGGGGATAGATTTATTATACCATATAGAGGTGAAAAAAATGATAGTATATAAGTTTTTGAGGTCTTAATGTATTGAGATGAAAATTATAGGTATAAGACAACCATTGAGGTTAAATCATGTTAGGGTTATTTTTATGTTTTATAAAAACGGACAACACGCAAGATGGGTGACAACCCGTCGCGTCCGGCATGACCATTGGAATTGAACCCACAACTGAAGGGCGAAAAGGGTGCATCGCCTACCTATATCTAACATGAAGTCCCTGGTTAGTATAACTTATTATATATGGAACCGGCCTTAAACATTAAATAATATTGAATTAAATTTATAATTTACATTGAGGATCTTTTCAGGTTTAGAGTTTTAGATAATTAGGTCATAACTGTTAAATTACATCACAAAAGATACGAAGTAGACTTTTCTACTCGGTTCCCATTATTTTTCACAAAATAAAATTTCATGAAAAAAAAGTGTCATGTCTAGTTCCATGTTTTAGAAAACATGATGTTTCCGTGATCCCATCCTCGACCCTATTCATCTTTATGCCTTGTGAAAAAAATTTAAAAAACACAGGATGAGCATAAAAAGCTCAGTAAGGGATACAAAAAGAAGGAAAACTGTTAGTTTTTCTAAACAAAAAGTAAACCCTGAATATTCTAGAATAATTAATTATTTTCAACGTTATGAAGTATAAAATCCTTTTCACCAAATAAAAGATCATTTCTTACCCTTTTTATAACCAAAATATTACCATAAAAACCATATAATGAACACATAACATATGAATGTAACTTAGGACATAAACATACATAAAGGGAATATCCATACGGTCAACTTCCACATATATCATTAAATGGAATAACCATACAACCAACTTCTATACCCAATGAATTGGAGGTTATAACGTAACCACCCATCCTAGTTTATCACGGCACCACCCGTCATTTGGTTTATCACGTAACCACCCATCAGATGTCCAAGTACCAATATAAAATCATAACACATACAGAAATATAAAGGAAAGAAAACATTTCTACATTTCAATCAAAATATATCACTTAAATATGTTGACATAAAAAATCCATTATCAAAACAAAATTCAATACCAAAATACCTAAAAGAGTATATGATATTTATTTTCTTTTTTTTAAACTACACGACTTGTTAAGGAAGACAAATATAAAATAATACTCATGGTGGATGAAAGGTCGTTGTCACTGCTAAAGTTAAAAGAACCATTATTTTTTGTCACTTAGTAAAACACTAAGTATAAAAATATTCCCTTTGATTGAAATAAAAATTCAAAGGTGTTTATACAACATATATAGAAATTCATGTATTAAAACAAGATATACCTCAATGAAAGGAGATTGAGACGAAATCCCTTACCTCGTGTCCAAAATAACTCGATCATTCTTTAATCTCTTAAAAAATAACCTAAAGTTAATTTATACTTTCTTAAGATCCTTTTAAATTTTATTATTCCTTTTATATCACTTATTATCATGTCATAAAAATTATGTGATCATTTAAGTTAATAATAGTCATTTTGTTGATATTCGGTACTTGAGTCAAAAAAATGAACACATTATTGTTACAAGTGATCATTTTGGTCAGTAGTCTATTATATCCCGAATGATATTCATGATTTATATATCATATATATCATATGTATATCCAGTATATATATGTATTTATAATAACACATAACATTTGGAGATAATAAATGAAATGCACCATTCATGGAGATTGTAAGCCGTACGTACGCATGAACACTACTTTCATTTCTATTTATTATTTTAATGGAATTAAAACATAATGATACATAGGTATATTATAATTACATTATAATATCATATATAATATCATTAAATCTATTCTTTATACATACCACATATGGAATTAATCATTCATATCACTTTGAGGGGGCGGTAGCCCGCACTTCCTCAAATGAAATGATCACATTTACGCATAATGGAAACAATAATGATATGCTATAAATAGAAAATATCGAAGAATAAAGATAAAATAAACATAATATATATCACATATAAATATAGTTTCATCTTACTGGCCAAAATGAGAGGCGATAGGTGATAATCGAACAATCATCATTTCATGAGGCCTTAGTTTTCCATCCACAGAAACAATATGTTCTTCACCGATTATATGGGGGTGTGTATAAGTGTAATTATAATCCTTCTCATAAAAACATACTTGTATATTTAAGATACTATTGTTGTTATAAAATAATGTAATAAAAATGTTTTGGGGTTGTAGAAGTAAAATAAAATAAGAGAAGTTAAGAGAAAATGTTACCTTTAATTTGGGTAACTACCTTTGGTTTGAACCCATAGGTCTTCTTGAAGTGCTATATGACCATGTTAAGGCTTCTACGAGGAGTTGAGGAATATTGAAAGATTATTTGGGAAGTGGTTGTATAAGAAAAAGGATTGTTAGGTGTGAGGAATGGTTTATAAGTGGTGTCCTTTTATAAGGGGGGAGGAGGGGCTCTTTAGGAATGTTTGAAACAATTATTTTATTATAAACTTATCCTCAGTTTCATAAAGTCAAAAAATCATTGAAGTAGAAGATAAGATGACTCATGGTTGAAAAAAATCATCCAATAATAATTGGACATCTTTTTGAGATTATTTTTATCTTTATAATATTATTTATTCAAATCATTTATTAATGAGGTAAACAACGAATTATTAATGTGTCATAAATAATTTAATTTATTTGATATCTAAAAATTATGAAACAAATAACATA
The DNA here is from genome assembly GCA_963277665.1 of Viscum album. Taxonomy (NCBI): domain Eukaryota; kingdom Viridiplantae; phylum Streptophyta; class Magnoliopsida; order Santalales; family Viscaceae; genus Viscum; species Viscum album. The sequence goes on from OY728132.1 coordinate 698,561,558, forward strand.
ATTTAAAAAGTCGTTTTTGATTTATAATTAATTTTTATAGTCTAATTAATAACTTACATAACTCATATGTGAAAATTAATTTTCTAAAATATATTTGTTTATGTCATTTTTGTCTTTACTTTAAGATAATTAATATAAAGTGTCATTATCACCCTCATCTGGCTCCATGGGGTCCCAAAATCGACCCAAAGATGCCAATGGTCAAATAAGTATCAACCAATAAGATTATGACACCTTTTAGGGTAAATATATATTAAAATAATAATATTTTTTACCCTTAATTTCCGGATTTACAATTTAACTATGGTAAATAAATTTTTTACTGAAGTAAATATTCATATTGTGTATAAATAAAAGTTACCCATTTACACAATTTGGACCTCCTAATTCCAAATATGAAATTAATTTTTCCAAATTCAAAACAAATAAGTGACAGAATTTAATTTAAAATTAATTCCTGCTGTCAAAATACAAAGCGTGTTTTTTATAAATATTAACATTTAAAATATTGACACTTGTTTATAACCAATTTCAAAGTAACATTAATTTAAGTGACCAAAATTGAATTAAATGGTAAAATATAATCTAATTAAACTTTAAAATCAATTAAAAAAATAATCTAACCATATTAATATAATATATTTAAAGGTAATATTAAATTAAAATACAACATTTTTCACTTTTCATTAAAAATTTAATTTAATTAGAAAAATACCAAAAATTTACCCAAAGTAAATATTGATGTCCCTATTCTTAATAAACGTTTTATGTGGTCAAATATAACATAAAAAAGTGACCAGAACTATATTTAATGATGGTCCTCCATTAAAAGGTGGTAAATAGACCTTTTAATGAATATTGGAGTATTTATGCTTAAAATTGGATTCTTCCTTATTTTAAGCCTCTAATATTTATTCCATAAATGTAAAAAAGTTTAAAAAACATTTATAATAATATTTTAGTTAGTTCAATTCATTCCCGCAAATAAAATGGTTAGGCATTAACTACTATTTAAAATAACAATATTATATTATTAGTGTTGAGCAAAAATCCCTCAAGGTATCATTGAAGAATTTTTGAGGTGATTGTGTTATTGTAAAAGTGGACATCTGTGTTGTGATTGTTGACAAAGAAAACCATGTCAAAAAAATTTGTTGAAAAAGGGGATTTCATAGTGGAATGTTCAGTTCAAGGGCTGTGGTTAACGATCCATGTTTGATTCAAGAATGTCGACAAACAAATGGATGATCTGGAGGCGGTACAAAAAGAGAAGATACAAGGTGGGTCCATTTTCCAGTGCTTGCCAACTTTTTGGGCGTGAAAATCGACAAATGGAGAAAATTGGGTTTTGGAAAAGGGACTTGCATGTCGTGTACTTGAAGGAGTGGAAACCTGCGTGCCTAATGTTTTTCAATATCATAACATCAAAATATGGAAATGGGATAAGGGAGATCAAGTTTTAGAGTTGGTCTCACAAGTGATTTGCGTAGAAGAGACTTGCATGCCGAAACTTGCGCACTGAGGGGAGACTTGTGCACCATCATGCAGGGTGTCCAAATGCCTATAAATACAGGTTGAACCCTCCTCATTTGGTGAATAGTTCAACACTTATAATAAGAAGAGCTCTGGTCACTCAAGTGTGGTGGTCGGGCAAGTGGTGTGTGGTCGTGCAAGTAAAAGTTGCACGCTAGGTGATAGTTGCGCACCTAAAGTGGTTTGGGAGAGAAAAAAAGCGAGTCGCGCAAGTTTTGAGTTGTAGAAGAAGTTATAACACAAGAGGTTTGGTGAAACTTGCACGCCATATTTTGAAGAAGCGTGAAAGTTGTTGGTTGCACGCCATTATTGGTTTGGGCGTAAAAGGGTGTGTGTCACGCCAGTTTGGAGTTGAAAAAGATTGTGTCGTGCAAGTGGTTGAGGAGGGCTTGCACGCCAGTTTTTACTTGTGCACCGAGACTTGCGCACCGACTTAGAGAAGGGCACCATGTAAGGTTGTTTCACGGTAGTGGTTCAAGGATGTGTGGAAGCTGGAATATTTCTCGATACCCTCGGTGGAAATAGAGATTCATCTTCGGGTGAATGTTGGACTTCAATAGAGCATCTACATACAATGGAGGATGCATTCATTAGTGATAATAAAGAGAACTAATGGTCTATAAAATGTGAGTGGATCCATTCCAGAGCAGTTATCAAAGGAAGAGGAAGAAGGTGATCCTCTCCACCGGTAGTGAGCCAGAGGGAGAGAAACAGGGAGTGACCCTTGGGAAAGAAGTGAGCTGACCCTAAACTTTGTAAAGGAAGTGATCCTAGGAATAGAAGTGATCTATCCCGAACCCTGTAAACAGTAGTGTGATTATAGTAGATTTGGTACATCGGAACATTGCCGGTGTATGCTCCTTGGGTGTATCCTAGTGATGGTGAACCAAGTAAAAATTGATGAGTCATGTGCACGATTTACTTTCTGTTTATATTGTGCAACAAGAAAGAGAGAGAAGAGTGTTTTTCTTAACAGAGAAACAAGATCAGAACGAGCTTTAATTTTAAATCTGTCATACCCTGATTCACCCCCACTCTTAGGGTATTCATCCCTGTGGACCTAAAAATTATTTTGCAACGTAAGATTTAAAATTAACCCGTTGTTGCGTATTGGGAATGCAATCGATCATATCAACCCTTTTTATCGTAAAATTAATATTTAATTCAAAAATATTAAAAAATATTAAAATTTGATATTTCTTTATTTACCCGGGATGTTATATCCTTAGAAAGTTTTTGAAATTTCTTCCTCGCTATTTTATTCACTTATCAAATAAATGGGGGTATTTATCCTCCATTGAATTTTCATATTTCCACGTTGCCTCTTCAACCATATGGTTTCTACACAAAACCATTACATGGTGAGTTACCTTATTCCACAATACTTTCCCTCTTCAGTCAATAATCTGGACTGGTTGTTCCTTATAAGAGAGATTCTCTTCTAACTAAACTACCTATGGACTTAAAATGTGAGATGGATCCATCACATACTTTATCAACATTGAAACATGAAAATGATTATGTAATTGGGATAAAATTGAAGGTGAAGCCACTCTGTAAGAAACTGATCCAACTTTTTCCAGGATTTCATAGGTTCCAATGAACCTGAGACTCAACTTTCCTTTATTACCAAAAAAAATCACACTTTTACATGGAGAACCTTTGAGAAAGACATGCCCACCTACCTCAAAAGAGACATCCTTCCTCCGGTTATCCACATAACTTCTCTACCCACTCTCAACTGTTCTAATGTGCTTCGAAATGAACTGAACTTTCTCTACCATCTCTTCTCACAATTATGGTCCCATTAGCTTCCTTTCATGTAGTTCAACCCAAAATCTGGAGTTTGACAATGTTATCCATATAATACTTTAAACGGATCCATCTATATATTGGAATGAAAACTGTAATTATAAGAAAATTCAACCAAAGAATGTTGTTGGTCCCAACTTCCCTGGTATTCCAGTGAACAAGCACACAACATATCCTCCAAAGTTTGAGTTGTTCATTATGGATTCCCATCTGATTGCAGATAAAAAGCAGTAGTAAAATTTAATTCAGTACCCAACAACTTCAAAAGGCCTTTAAAAAAGTTATAAGTAAACGTGGTGTCACGATCAGATACAATGGAGAGGGGAACACCATGTAACTTGAATATCTATTTAACATACAACTGAGAAAGTTGATCTAGATAAAACGTTTCTTAAATAGGAACAAAATGAGCAGATTTAGTCAACTGATCAACAATAACCCAAATTTCCTTATTACCTCGAGATGTCTTCGGTAATCCCACAACAAAGTCCGTGGATATATTTTCCCATTTCCACTCTGGCACTGGTAAGACTGAATCATCCCTTTCAATAACTGTCACTTTTCTTTAACCTGCTGACATGTCAAACCTTTCATAGTAAAATCAACAATATCCCTTTTCATTCCATACCACCAGTAATACTCCCAAAGATCTTTCTACATCTTAATACTGCAAGGATGAACTGAAAATGGGGAACTATGAGCTTCACATAACAACACATTCTTCAACTGTGAATCACAAGGCACACATAATCTCTTTTAAAATATCAAAACACAATACCTATCAAAGATAAAATCAGGAAACATACCCTTCTGAACCAACTCTCCCTTTTTCTACAACTCACTGTCTTCCTTCTGTGCTTGATTAATTCTGTCTGGGAGAGATGATATCACTATCACTTGAAACAAAACAAAATAATTTCCTACACTAACAACTTCTATTCCAAAGTTCATCAAATAAAAAACTAGAGGATCTCATTTCAAACGTGTCATGGTTAAGGAAGAATTACTTTTTAAATACAATGCATCAGCCACATTATTTGATTTTCCTGGATGGTAAAGGATTGTGAAATCATAATCCTTTATTAATTCCAACCATCTCATATATCTCATGTTCAATTTTTTTTTGATTGAATATATACTTTAAACATTTTTGGTCAGTATATATTTCACATTTTACTCCATAAAAATGATGCCTCCAAAATTTTAAAGAAAAATTCACAAAATTTAATTCCAAATCATGTGTAGGGTAATTTAACTCATGAGGTTTCAACTGACATAAAGAAGAAACAATTACCTGATCATTCTGCAAAAGGAAACAACCAAGTCCTTTAAACGAAGCATCACTACAAATAACAATCTCAACATTTCTGGAAGGTAGTGCCAAAACATGATCTTTCACAAATATTATTTTCAATTCTTGAAAAAAATCATCACATTCTATTGTCCAAATGAACTTAATACATTTTCAAGTTAACCAAGTAATTGGACTAGATAACTGTGAAACATTCTCAAAAAAACTCCAGTAATATCTTGACAAACAAAGAGAACTACGGATCTAGGTTATCTTTGTGGGTCTTGGTCATTCTTCAAAAAATGTTTTTTTAGTAGGATCAATAGTTATTCCATTTTTTGAAATAATACGACCAGTGAAAGAAATTTGTCATATCAAAACTCACACTTGATGAATTTTCCAAATAGTTTCTTTTTTAATGTTTTCAAGACAACCAATAAATGAATTTCATGCTCCTATTTACTTTTAGAATATACCAAAATATCATCAATGAACAAAACCAAAAACATATCCAAGAATTCATGGAAAATTCTATTCACAAGATCCAGGAATACAACAGGTGCATTGGTTAACCCAAAAGGAATAACAACAAATTAATAATGGCCATATATAGTACGAAACACGGTCTTCGGAATATCTGATTCCTTTACTTTCAACTTATAGTACCTGGACCTCACATCAATCATTGAAAAATACCGAACTCCCTAGAGCTGACCAAACAAATCATCGATATGAGGCAAGGGATACTTATTCTTAACAGTGATGTTATTCAATGATCTATAATCAATAAAAAGTCTCATTGAACCACCGTTATTTTTAACAAAAAAGATAGGATCACCCCATGGTGATGTTCTAGGTTTAATTAAACCTTTATCTAATAACTCTTGTAATTGATTCTTTAACTATAAATGATCAATTTGAGCCATTTAATAAGGGGGTTTTGAAATTGGCTTAGAATCAAGAACTAAGTGAACAATAACTTTCACTTCCTGATCTGGTATAATACCAGACAACTGGTTAAAAAAAACATCAAGATACTCATTTACCACTGGCACATCATTAATATGAACAATTAATTTGTTTTAGATATTATGTGCAAGGTAACATTCATTTCCATCTTTTACTAGTTTCTCAACTTCCCGATATGTTTTCAAAAGTAAGAGTTCATTCTTGTACGCAAAATGAAAATCATCATGAAAAGAAACATCTTTAGCTCTGTATTCAAACTTACCATGATAAACAAAAATCCAATCCATACTCAAAATAACATCCACCTCTAATAGAAGAAAAGAAATAAGGTTTGCAGGTAGATTCTTCCCACACACAAGGACATGGAGGTTCTTATGTTTTCTTTTTTTTTTGTTTCAATATTTCCTCTTGGTGTTTTTACCATATGTTGGAGACTACTATCTTGATATGGGATTCCCAATTTAAAAGAAAACCTCTCAGAAATGAAAGAGTGTGTATACCCTAAATCAAACAACACATTTCCATAATCTGAACAAACAGATAGTGTACCTAATACAACTTCATTTGATGGCTCAACATCTGCTGAAGTAGTTTCAAAGGACATCATCATTCAATTATTCTTATAGTCAGGTTGATTTCCCTCAGTTGAGTTCTTTTTTAGACACTCATTTTCATAATGACCCATTCCATTGCACTTAGAACATCATACCACCGGATTTTCATTACCTTCTTGATCATATTATTTACAGTTACGAGAAATATGACTAGACTTACCACACTATAAGCACTTTCCAGACATTGATAAACATTATCTATGTTTCTTTTTACTACACTTCTCAGAAGATAGATAATTAGTTTTCTTACCTTCAGGCTTCTTTGATCAATTATTTCACTTTTCCTACCAACAGGATCTCTTATTCTGTTGTTTGTCAAAGAACACTTGATCATCGGAAAACTCCATTTCCACCTTCTCCGCACACAGAACAAGCTTTTCATAACTTTTGAACTCATGAGAGGCTAATTCTCTTCTATATCTCATATTCAATCTTGGTTAGAATTGATTTATCTTACTATTAAGATCTCAGATGATATTTGGAGAAAAACATGCTGGTTGAGTGAACTTTCATTCATAAACAGCCATTGAGTCATCCTCCTACCTCAATTACAAGAATTATTTTCCCATCCTATGTCGAACCACCTTAGGAAAATATTTCTCAAGGAACATAACTTTGAATTAATCCAAATCAAGAACATAAATCTCCACAATATACCTGATATTTTTCACCATCGACCACCACTGATTAGCTTCACCTACAAAACGGTAAACAATGAGACTAACTTTTTGATGTTCTGAACACCCCCTGACATAAAATGTTTTCTCTAGTTATTTAATCTATCTTTCAGCTAGCACATGACCAGATGATCTTCTGAATGATGGGGGATTTTTCCTGGTGAAATGATCTACTACTAATATGTTCCTCTTTGGTTTATCTGGTTGATGTCATGCATGGATACCCCCACCATTTATAGCCCGAGTCAACTGTTCCATAACTACAACAAACTGTTCAGTTTCGATTCTGACCATCTTAGGTTACTGATTTGGAAGGTTTTCTTCCTCTTGATGTCGTCCCAATATAGTTACCCTATTTCCTCTATAGAAAACCATTATGAACACATAAATATTTTAGGCGAAACAACATGGTAATCTCTAAATTAAATCATTTCAATATTAACATAGATTAATTTATGGATATTAAGTTATCTATACCCTAACTCCTCAAGCTATCTAAACCGACCTCTGATACCATCAATAAGGACACAACCTTAAAAATTACATAATCTTCAATTAAAGGAATAATTCACATTAAAGATCTTTTCTGGTTTAGAGTTTTAGAGAATTAGGTCATAACTATTACATTACATCCCAAAAGATACAATGTAGACACTTCTACTTAGTTCCCATTATTTTTTCACAAAATAAAAATTCTTGAAAAAAGAGTCATGTCTAGTTCCATGTTTTAAATAGCATTAATTTTTATTAATCCCATCCTTGACCCTATTCCACTTTATGTCATGTGAAAAACAATTCAAAAACTTGGGATGGGAATAAAAAGATCAGTAAGGGATACACAAAGAAGGAAAACTGTTAGTTTTTTAAAACAACAAGTAATCTATGAATATTTTATCATAAGTAATATGTTTCACCTTTATGAAGTAGTAAATACTCTTCACTGAATAAAAGATCAATTATTACCCTTTTTATAACCAAAATATTACCATAAACCCCATATAAAAAATAGATAACATATGAAGGTATCTTGGGACATAAACATACTTAAATGGAAGAACCATATGACCGACTTCCACACATATCACTAAATAGAATAGCCATACGAACAACTTTCATAACCAATGCATTGGAAGTTATTACATAACTATCCATCCCAGTTTATCAACGTATCACCCATCATCTGGTTTACCAAGTAACCAACTATCAAATTTCCAAGTACCATTATAAAATCATAAGGCATACAACAAATAAAAAGGAAAGGAAACATTTCCACATTTCAATCACAATATATCACTTAAATATGTTGACATAAAAAATCCAATATCAAAACCATTTTTAATACCAAAATAAATAAAAGATTATATGGTATTTATTTTCCTTTTTTAAAAGCAATATGGCTTGTTAAGGAAGCCAAATATCTAATAATACCCACAATGGCTGAAAGGTCGTTGTCATTTCTTAAGTTCAAAGAAACATTATTTTTTTTTATCGTTTAGTAAAATAATTCGTAGAAAATTTTTCCCTTTTAATGAAATTAAAAGTCAAAGGTTTTTATACTTCATATAAAGAAAGTCATGTATTAAACCAAAATATTCCTCAATGAAAGGAGATTGAGATGAAATCCATTACCTCATGTCCGACTTGACTCGATTGTTCTTTAATCTACGGAATAATAATATATAAAGTTAATTTCTACTTTATTAAGATACTTTTCATGTTTTTTATTCCTTTTTTATCACTTATTACCATGTTATAAACATCATTTAATCATTAAAGTTAATAATGGTCATTGTGTCGATATTTGGTACTTGAGTCAAAAAATAAACACCTTATAATTACTAGTTTTCAATGTGTTCAATAGTCCATTATCTCTAGAATGATATTAATGATTTAGATATCATTTATATCATATATATTCAGCATATACATGTATTTAAAACAACAAATAACCTTTGTAGATAGGAAATGAAATGCACCATTCATGGAGACGGTAAGCCGTACGTACGCATGAACTCTATTTTCATTTATATTTCTTATTTTAATGGAATTAAAACATAATGATACATAGGTACTTTATAATTCCAGTATAATATCATATATAATATCATTAACCCAATCTTTTATACATCCCACATACGAAATTATTGATTCTATCACTTTGAGGGGGTGGTAGTCCGTATTTCCTCAAAGGAAATTATCATGTTTACCAAGAATAGAAACTATAAAGATATTATAAAAAAGAAAAATAAATAATCATAAAGAAAACATAAATATAATATATATCATATATAAATATATTTTCATCTTAATGGCCACCATGATAGGTATTAGGAGATAATCGAACAATCATCGTTTCATGTGGTGTTAGTTTTCCATCCACGGAAACAATATGTTATTCAGCCATTAGATGATGGTGTGTGTTAGTGTATTTATAATCCTTCTAATAAAAACATCATAGTATATTGAGTATACTGGTTTTGTTATAAAATAATAGAATAAAATAGTTTAGGGGTTGTATAAGTAATATTAATGAAAATATGTTAAGAGAAATTGTTACCTTTAATTTGGGTAACTCCCTTTGGTTTGAACCAAAAGGACATCTTGAAGTGCCTCATGCCTAAGTTAAGGCATATAAGAGGAGGATAAGGATCATTAGTGATTATTTGGGTAGGTTTCAGATGATCCAAGGGGCCTGAGATGTGTAAGGAATGGGTTAGAAGTGGTGTCCTTTTATAAGGGGTAGGAGGGGCTCTTTAGGAATGTTTGAAACAATTATTTTATTATAAACATATATTCAGTTTTAAAAGGCCCAAAAATCATTAGATTCAACGATGAGATGGCTCACGATTGAATAAAAATCATCTAATAATAACTGGACATGTTCTGGATATTATTTTAATCTTTATAATCTTATTTATTTAAATCATTTATTAACAAAGTAAACACTACATCATTATTGTGTCATAAATAATTTAATCTATTTGATGTCTAAAAAATATAAAAAACTAACATAATATAGGAAATTTAATTATATTCCTAATGAATATTTATATTCTAATATATATCTTATATAACCATATGTAAATATTTATTTACTAGAAGATATTTGTTTATGTCATTTTTGTCTTTATATTATGTTAATTAAAATAAAGTGTCATTAACACCCACAAGTGGCTCCATGGTGTCCCAAAATCGACCCAAATATGACAATAGTCGGATATGTATCATCCCATAGGATTAAGACACATGTTAATGAAATTTTAAATTATTATAATAATATTTTATTACCCTTATTTACCATATTTACCCTTTAACAATAGTAAATAAAATTTTTGCTGAAAAAATATATATTCATAATATCTATAATTAAAAGTTTCCTATTACACAATTTGAAACTATTGATTCCAAATATGAAATTCATTTTTCCAAATTCAAGATACAAAAGTGGGAGAAATTAATTTAAAATTAATTCCAGTTGTCAAAAAAAGCTTGTTTTTTAGAAATATTAACTATCAAAAGATTGACACTGGATTATGTCAAATTAAGAAGTGAAATTAATTCCAATGAAAAAAATTTTATTAAATGGTAAAAATATAATATAATTTCCCTTTTAAAACCAACTACAAATATAATTTAAAAATATAAATAAATGATATTAAAATGGATTTTTGAATTAAAATACATCATTTTTCAATTTTCATTAAAAATTTAATTTAATCAAAAAAATACCAAAAATTTATCAATTGTATCTTTAGATGTCCCAATTCCAAAGAAGAAATTTATTTGGTCAAATTGAACATATAAAAGTGACCAAAACTAGATTTAACGACGGTTCTCCATTTAAAGGCGGTAAAATGTCCTTTCATTGAATATTAGAGTATTTATGCTTGAAATTAGATTCTTCCTTATTTTAAGCCTCTAATATTTATTGGATAAATGTAAAAAAAATTAACAAACATGTATAATCATATTTTATTTAGTTCTATTCATTCCCTCTAATACAATGGCTTGGCATTAACTACAATTTAAGATAATATTATTATTTTATTAGTATGAAACATAAGATTTCAAAGAAACCCATAGTTGCGTATCAGGTAAGCCATCGAGCATATCAACATATTTTAAAGTAAAATTAATATTTAATTCAAAAATATTAATAAATATTAAAATTTTATATTTCTTTATTTACCTGGGATGTTACATATTCTTTTTAGTTAAATGATTTTTTGGATCAAGAATACGTTGATTTTGGGAACTTATTTTTTATCAAATAGATATCCTTAGTATAGAAAAATGATTTGGTGATTAAGTGATAAAAGTTATTTTGGAAGATTTTATCTCTTTTGGGGAGACACTATATGCCTAAGGAAAATAAACCACTATGGAATTTCATTTGTGTAGTAATGGTTGAAATATTATTTTGGAAGTATATATGTTTTTATTATGGATATATAGTGATTTGGGTTATTTATGGAAATGATTAACCTATCATAGAGAATATTTGATTTGGTTAATTACACTTCAGTATGAGACATTAAGATTAGTCGATGTTAATTGGAGATAAATGTTATGATATTAAACGGAAGACTTTGTGAATAAGTCATTTTTTGTTTTGGGTTTCAATCATAGTTTAGATTATTTTGAAGAAATTTAAGGACAATTGTTTATTGAATGATCTTTTCTGAACATTGGGTATTGTTTGTTGAATTTGGGAGATTAAGAGTAGTATTTCTCTTTAAAAAGGATTAACCTTTTTGGGATTATCTAATTTATACTAACCATTTTGGTTTAGGTTAATGTCCAAAAACAAGAGAAATATATAGTTCTTCTTTTGTGGATTATGTGATTCTCAATAATTTGATTCTAGTGATTCTTGTGTTACCAAGTAATATTAAATACTCATCGTTTGGAGAAGACATGAGTCTGTTGTAGAAATTTATTAATAGATGACAGTCTACATTATCCCACATGTTAACCATTTTTTCGGAGACCAATGGCCCATCACTCGCTAGGTTCTTCGCTCTCACCCTCTTGTCCTTCTTCGCTCTCGAACTCCTCTAGAGTTTCGAGGGAATTCTAGCGATGCTGTTTTTCCCTCCTCATCCTACCTCTTCAGCCTTTCTTGTCTCCTGTTTCCTTCCCAATATCTTCTCGGTGGCAGCTCTTTAAGGGTTTTAACCAACTTTGTCTTGGCAGCATTTCATCTCTCGGTAGGTTGGTTCTCCCTCCCCTACCTTATCCTATAATAGGTTCCTCTTGAATCCCCTCTCTGATATTTATTCCCCTCTTCACTTCATCTTCCTCGATTTCTCAGTTGTTCTGCTTCGATTAAGGGGCTACGCCTTTTCCCCTGCATCCACTCCTCACTCTGACCTCAAGTTCCTCTGCTTCTCTCTAGGTCAGTTTGGGAGAGTTGGATTCTTGAGGTTTTTGCCTTAGCGGCTTGGTTGTAGAGACCCAAATCTTGACATACATGGACATTACATTACTTTTGTGGAATACTTAATACATAACAAAAAACGGACACCCAAGGAATGTAATAGTTTAGTGTCTTTGGAAACTCGAAACATTATCTTCTAATCATGGTGAAAGATCTTCAACATATCCCATAAAGATCTTCCCCTTTTTGTTTTCATAACTATAACCTTTATTTAAATCCTAGGGAAAAGAAAACATATAAAGGGTGAGATCATATGCTCAGTAAGGGTAAGCATAGAGAACATAAAACAATCCGTAAACATTTAAATGCAAAAATTTGAACATAAAATCTAAACATCAAAATCGTGAAAAACACATAAATCATGGAAGTACGTAAGGCATATATCATAATGGAACATCAATAATGATAAAATAACATGGGAATAAAACCTATAATTGTGTCAAACCATTACGCACATGATATGATTTCTATAGTAGCCAAGGCATTGCAGCCAAGACCATCTTAGTGGACAAAGTCCCTTTCTGAATCATGTTCACTCTTGTTCCAGTCCGGTATCACTGAACCAGATTAAGTTACCATTCTAGCCTTGTCTATCTCATGAGATATAAATTTTTACCCAATGAATTGGAGTGAGATATAGGTCCCACCCATCTCATAATTAAATCATTCTTACTTGTGCCACAACATAAAGATAAACCATTCATCATAACCCAAAGAATAAAAATGGGTACCTAAACATCATCCCATCATAACATAATCTATATAATACAAATGGATATCATTTCATAGTATAGAAATTGGAAACATGTAAATCATAGTGGCTTTATACTTGAAACATACACATATGAAATTATGTCATCTTGGATAGAACATGGTTTTTATAAAACACTTGAAATGTGTTCTTGAGGAAAATATCATTTCTTCTTCAAAATCATTTTCTTTTTACAAAATGCCATGAAATTTTAAACGAAAAGGATTTTGTTGAAAATAGTCATTAAATCTTGTATAGTAAGATTCTTGAAAATAAGGAGTTATGAAACCATTAAAATCTGTTCATGCCGTATAAGTTAAAAAAACATTCTCATCATACTTTTGTCGGAAAAGTCGAAAAGTACCTCGATGGTAATCAAAATAAAGATTCCTTCCAAACCATGTGGTAAAAGTCATAAAAGAGTAAAAATGACTTTAATCATAAATGAAAGAATACTAAACATTTTATGAAAACATTTTTATAAAACATGGACATGAATGATAAACATAACCCCAGTAAATACATACGAATAAACAATCTCATATAAGAATGAGATTGGAATAATTATCACTTACATTAGGTCTGATATGCTTAGTACGTATCCGAAACTTTTGTATAATGATTTAAATAATGTCATTGACTTATTACAGAATAATATTCTTGTTATGATATCATATATGGTTCACTTATGACTTTATATTACCTTTTATTTTGTAAATTCCACGTTAAAGCAGCGTTTTGGGTAAAATTGTTTCATTTATCATAAGCGTTTCGAGATGTTGTTCATGATATTATTTCTTATATCCTTATTTAATTAATTAAATAATGTAAAAAATGATTTATATATAATATATATTCAGTATATAAATATATGGAATGAAATACACCTTTCATGGAGACAGTAGGTCGTGCGTACGCATGAACACTGTTTTCGTTTCCTTATTGAATTAAATGGAATTATGTAAATGAAACATATATGTACATAAATCCAATATAATTATTATATAATATATTTCATTATTATTTGTTATATATACTTTATAATCAAACTTTAATGGTTAATCATGGAAAAATAATCTCATCGTGTTCGTGGAGACGGTAGTCCGTACGTACGCACGAGTGATGATATCATTCCCATAATCGTTGAATTGTATTGATGTGTATGTATTATATTTCAAAATAAATATCAATTTAAAATAATCATATATATATTTATTTACTTACACCATTATACCCATCCATGTATGGTGGGGGTGAAAAACAGAGTACACCACAGCGTGGTGATGGTATTCCGTATGTACGCACGCACGGTGATTTCATTTTCTGTAGGATGGACAGAAGATGAAATTGGGTTGTTTAATATTTATAATTACATATTAGTATATGAGTGATACTGATGTTATTAATTTATGATGAAACATATAGAGAAGAAGAAGTAGAATAAGAAATAAATTGGAATGAATTGTTAAAGGATATTACCTCTTCTTTGACGCGCCTCTTCTTAACCTCCTCTTAATGCACTAGGGTTGGTCTTTTGAGGAGACCAAAACATATATAATGTTTCTAGGGATGATGAGAAGGGAAATGTTTAGGGGTTGGCCGAGATTCAATTCTCAAAAGGGTGTGAATAGATGAGGGAGGGGGTGCCCTTTTTATAAGGGAGGAGAGGTGCACTGTTGAAAAAAGTTAAAATATTATTTTATAATAAAGCCATATTCGGTTTATAATAGCTCCAAATTGATTTATTTCGAAGCTAAAGTGGGTATGGGACTACATAATCTCAACCAATAGGTTTTAGACAAGTTTAGGATACTATTTTGAACTTATCATTTAGATTTAACTCTAAGTTAAATAATTTTACTTTTACCGTGTCTTCTTGTTTTCTTACACTATATGGTTAATAAAATTAATATAACAAGCCAAACGAACACCAAGGAGTTAATTATTAATATATATAACCTTATCTATGTCATTTTTTTGAACCTTAGATTTTTAGGAATATAATAACAATTATTAAGATAATATTTGTTTTAAAAACTATTTTATGTCAATTTTGACACTATTTGGTAATGGATTTTTGTGAAAATCATAACAACATTATTAGTTTGCAAAAATTCAATTTAAACAATTATAACATGTATTATTAAACTAGAAAATTAGTTTAATTCATAAAAAGTCTCAAATTACATTTATTTGGGTATTTATAACATCAACTATGTAAATATTTCATTAATAAGGTAATTACTACATCATAATTATGTCATGAATAAATTAAATTATTTAATGTATAAAAATTATAAATAAAATACCATTATGTATTAAATATTTTTTATCTTTCGAATGAATATTTATAGAAGATTTTATCTCATGTATAACCCATTATTATAAATGTTTTAGTTATTAAACTTTGATTTTAACTATTTTAACTCTTCCTTAAATAAAATAATAATAAGTGTCCTAATCTAATCCATGTGGACCTAAAGGGTAATAGTTTTTTCCTAAGGTTGTTTTTGGTCGAATTAAACTTATCCAATAGAATTAGGACATGTGTTAGGGTAATAATAATATCATTTTTACCCTTAATTACCCTATTTACTTTTAACCGTTGTAAATAAAAGTAAAAAGTTACTATTCACCAAAAATTATTTTTATCTTATTGAACAAAATTTTACTCCTTGATATTAACCATGTCTCTCGGATTTTCAATATTCCACTCTCAGAAGTGGTAAAATTATTTTTTATGTCAGTTTTCAAATTTTCCTAGGAGGTGGGTAAAAGACGGTGAAAAGCTCAATAAAATTTTTATATATCTAAAATTATTATAAAATGATTCTAATGAATTACATTGAACATATATAATTATTATTTATCTATTTTGACATAAATTAAATTTAATGAAAAATAAATTATTATTTACATAAAAAGACAGTTTTAACCAATAAAACAGTGATTTCACTATTCATCAAATATTGAAAGTTTTCAGAAAAATACCAAAATTTCCCCAAAAGTGAATTTCAACATTCTGAATCCAAAAATGAAGTCCATTTTTAATGATTAAATTTATAAAATTTTTAAAAAGTGGGTATTACTATTTATAACGGCTAGATTATATAATATTTTAATAACATATCGTTGTTTAGTGAAACTCGGTATTGCGTATAACACACGCTATCGTGGATGGTCACGATTGCGTGTAATGCAATCCAAGAAAGGGTTGCGTGTAGTGAAATATTCTTTTCTTGTTGTGTATAATAGAATCCAACCATATTTCATTTATACATTTTATATATAAATATATATAAATATATATACACTCAATGTTGCGTAGAATAACTTCTATCAAACGATCATGAAATTTTGTTTAACACGAGCCAAGAATAGTATTTCCTATATGGTGTTTCATATAGAACAAGCTAATTTTTGTGTTTTGTACAACAGAAGATATCAATGAAATTAAAGAAATAGTTCTTATAAAATCTTGGGTTGTTACATCGGTGGTCGTGGATCTTCAAGGCGTCTTCATCTTTTTTCTATTGGGTTCCAGCCTATGTCTCTCGTTACCCTTTCTCGGTTTTTGATATTCCTTTCGCTCCTCGTTGTTCTTGATCGATTTCATCAACAATTCTATGAACTAGCATTCCATCGCTCCTCTCCAGGTCAGATTTGGAGTGATAGACACACAGGGGTTTTGGCCCATATGGTTCAATGACCATGGAGCTTTCCTGATGGTTTACATTTCTGGCTTTCTTCTGGTTTTCTCTTGCGATGTCTTTGATGATCGTTTGATGTTCAGTCGGTTTTGTGTGTTTGTTGTGTTTCGGGGACGGTGTTGGTCAATGATTATGGTTTTTATAGCAGTTTTGGAGGTTCTGCTCGTCTTGTAGTGTTTGGTGGGGTGTTTGTTTTTACATTCGATGTCAATACTGATTTAGTGATGCTGATGATGGAATCTAGTGGACTTCCTCATCGGCGATGGTAGACTAAGGGTGAAGATGTTTGATGGGGTGTTTTTTTGATGACAATAGTTCTTTAATGATGATGATGGACTCCATTGGCCTTCCTTGTCAACGCTGGTAGACAAAGGCTGAAGACGACCGGTTTGTTGATGGTTCAACTTTCTCGAAAGGTGATGACGATAATGGTGACTATTGTGAATGGATGCTATGTGAATGATGATGATGTGTTTGGAGAAGAAGACGGTGATTTTGATTGCTGGATTAACAAGATATTTTGAATTTTGAATTTCATTCAATACTGTTGTAATCCCATGGTTTAGCTTTTTTCAGGGTGCATATCGTGAGGCGGTTCATGGTCCGATGCAGTGATGAGGGTATGTGGTCATATTTTGAAATGGTTTGAAGTTTTTTGTTTGAATTTCGAAATCAGACGGGTATGTTTTTTATAAGTTTCTCACATTTTGTGAAAGTGGATATTTCAATAAAATAAAAAATAAATTGACGGATGATAGTCTACATGACAAGTAAGTATATTTCCATATGTTATTAGTCACGCTCATAAATAAATTCCTCAACATTATAAAAAGACATAAAACAAAAATAATATTATCTGTTACTCTTACTTCTGAGTAATCAATGATTATTTAACATATCATATGTTTGTGATTTTCTGGTTGTTAACTTTCTTTTGGTCGTGTTTTCTACCACTCCCCATCAGAACTTGATGTTTAGTTTTTCTTCCATATCCATGTCTTCTCTACATGTAATCATAGTATGGGTTATCTAAGGTGACCTTTGAACTTATCATTCTTTCTTTTAAAGGTATTGTTTTGTTGACTCTTTTTCTGATGTGATACTTTCAATGAAGTTTCCAAGCCTAATTTTAAAATTGCAGGGATGTAATTTTCAAAAGGGGAGATGGATGTAACATCCCAGGTAAATAAAGAACTTTACATTTTCATATTTCTTAATATATATGGATTAAATTTTAATTTTACTTTATAAGGGATGCTATGTTCGATGGCATACCCGATACGAAACAATTGGTTCATTTGAAATTTTACGTTGCACAAAACATTGAGTCATACTGAAAATAATAAAATAATATTATTATTTGAAATGGTAGTTAATTCCATGATATTGTATTAGAGGGAATGAATATAATTAACTACATTTTTATTATACATGTTTGTTATATGTCTTTACATTTATCCAATAAGTTTTAAAGGGTTAAAATATGAATTAATATGATTTTAAGAATGAAATACCGAAAAAGGTTGTTTTACCAAAATTGGATGGAGAACCCTTTTTAAATCAAGTTTTTGTTACTTTTATATGTTCTATTTGAAAAAATAAAATTTTATTTAGAATTAGGACATAAAAATTTACTTTGGGTAAAATTTTGGTTTTTTTTATGATAAAGTTCATTTTTTAAAGAATAGTTCAGAATACTGTATTTTAATTCAAACCTACATTTTAATAAACTTTTTAAATGATTATATTATATATTTTATTGGTTTTAATGTTTAATAGGATTATATTTTTATCATTTAATACAATGTTAGTAATTTTAAGTAATTTCACGTTTAAATTGGACATAAACAAGTGTCAATCTTTTGATAGTTATTATATCTTAAAAACAAGCTTTTTTGTTTTGACAATGTGAATAAATTTTAAATTAATTTCGACCACTTATGTGTTTTGAATTTGGAAAAATGGATTCAATATTTGGAATCCGGATGTCCAAATTTTGTAAACTTGTAAATTTTATTGTTAGACATTTTGAATATTTACTTGAGTAAATATTTTATTTATCATGGTTAAAGGGTAAATCTGGTAAATAAGAGTAAAAAGATATTATTATAATAATATTGAATATAAAAACATGTGTCATATTGTTATTAGATGATACATGTCCTACCATGAGCATCCTTGCGTCGATTTGGGTACCCCATGGATTCACTTGGGAGTGATAATGACACTTTAGATTTATTAATTGAAACTAAAGACCAAAATAACAGAAACATATATCTTTTAGTAAATAAATTTTTAAATGAGGTTATATAAGTTATATATTTTACTATCATTAGAAAGATAAATATATTTCCTACATCATGGTACATTATTAATATTTTTGAGAACTCAAATAAATAAAGTTATTTATGACACAATGATGATGTAGTGTTTACCTCATTAATAAATTATTTTGATAAATAAGAGTATAAAAATTAAAAAAATTACCAAAACCTATCCAATTCTTATTGAATGATTTTATTTCTAATATTATTCTTCTTATCTTTGACTTTGTTATGTTTTGGACCTTTTTAAACTAATAATATGTTTATAATAAAATAATAGTTTCAAACATTCCAAAAGAGCCCCTCCTCTCCCTTAATAAAAGCCCCCACCTCTAACCCATAACTCACATTTCTCAAGCCCCTTGGATCATCCAAACTCTACCAAATTAATCTCCCTAAATCCCTCTATTCCTCTTAGAATCCTTAACTTAAAAAGAAGGCACTTCAAGGACACCTTTTTGGTTCAAACCAATGGGAGTTACTCGATTTTAAGGTAACGTCTTCCCTAAAGTTCTCTTATTTTATTTAAATTCTTCAACCCCCTAACCTCTTTTTATTACTTTATTTTATAACAACACCAGTATATTATATATATTAGGATGTTTTTATGATATGTATTTTAGCTATATTTACAACCAATTCTTTCTAATGGATACAAACATAATGTTTCTTTGGACGACGAACTAAAGCCTCCCGAAATGATGATTTTTCAATATTCTTCTACCACCTCTCATGGTGGCCGTTATGATGGAAATGTAACTATATATGATATATATTTTATTTTATTTTATCAATACATTTCTATAATTTCCATTTAGAACATAATTTTATCCTTTTCATGTTTTATAAATACAATAATTTCATTTGAGGAAGTGCGGACTACCACCCCCTCAAAGTGATATGACTCATTCATACCATACTTGGAACGTATAAATAATGGTGTTAATGAAATTATGTAACTTATCTAAAATATTATATTATATTGAAACTATAATATACCTATGTATCATTATGTTTTTATTCCATTAAATATGTAATAGAAATGACGACAACATTTATGCGTACATATCACTTACCATCTCCATGAATAGTGGATTTCATTTCTTATCTTCAAATGTTATGTACTGTTATAAATACTTATATATACTAGATATATATATTATATATATTATATCTAAATCATGAATATCAATCTGGAGATAATTTAATTTTTACCACATGGAAAAATTGTAATTATAACAAGTTCATTTTGAACTCAAATTCAGATCATCAACAAAATGTCTGATATAAACTAAACTAATTAACTAATTTTTTATTGCAAGGTAATAAGTGATATAAAAATAATAATAGACATGAAAAATTTTCTAATGAAAGTATAAATTAACTTAATTTTATTATTCAGGATGAACAAATAACAAATGAGTCAAGTCAGACACTAGGTAAGGGAACCTCTTCACCGAATATCCATTCTTTGGGATGAACTTCTACTTCTTAATTATTTCATGCAATAAATATGTATGAATTAAAATTGATTTTTTACACTTAATATCCATTTATATTGGGTGTATTAATATTTTTCACACCAAATTATTTCATTGACTTATCCTTAATTTAATGATACGATCTTTGTAATGGAACCTTTCACTCTCCTCTTCTATTAAAAGACATATTCTATGTTATGTCTTTTAAATATCCATTTTATTATGGTAGGATATGTTTTTAAATATCCTTATTGTTTTAAATTTTATATCCATTTGATGATATATCCTATTCTCTCTCATCAACTCATTTTTTAAATTTTAAAGCGACGTCATTATGATTTTGAATTTCTATAAGAGAACTTCTTAACCCAATTTCAATTCTTTGGGTTAAAGATATACTTCTTGATTATGTCATTCTATGAATATGTGTTAATGAACTATGATTATTTTAAACTTAATATCCACTTATAATGGGTGTATTATGATTTTTCACACATAATTTTGTTATTTATTTGTCCTTAATCTAAGGATATGATCATTGCAAGGGGATTTGTTTCAATTTACATTCCATTGAGAGTTATTTGTTTTATAGAAAAATTCACTTTTATATGGTTTATATACTCTCCTAGACATATTATATCATGAATCTACTGCTTCCCATGATATTATAATCTTTGATTAATGTTATTTATTAATTATTTGTATTCAATCGTCTCTTATTTTCTTAGGAACTTTTTAACTAAAACATTGTTTTAAATGTTTTAAATATTTTTTCTTCTAAATATTTATCATTAATTTCCATGTTTTCAAAATGGTTTTAAGTATTTATTTATATTGATATTAATAGTTTTAAATGTTAATTTCATTCAAAATATTCAAATTGGTATGATACACTTTGATTCAAAAATCTGTTTATTAAATGTTTTAAATGGTTTTGAAAATGGTTTGATAAAGCATTGATTATGTCAATATCTGGAAATGATATATTGTGATTGCAATGTGGAAATGTTATTTTTCTTTTACACTTGTGTTATTTGTTATTCTGGGGCATTGTTTATGTATACAGGTGGTTCTGTGATAAACCTAGTGCGGGTGAGCCCAAGATATATCTCCAATGCATTGGGTAATGTGACGAAGGTAAACAATAATGTTTCTCCTAAGAAATTTAGGGAATATACATTAATGGGTATTCAAAACGTGACTCCCTTTGTACCTATGAAAGCTACAATGTAAGTATGATATGGATGCCACATGCTACCTTTATGATTTATGATTTCTGTGTATTATTCATAAATCTTTTGATTTCATCAGGTATGTTATGATTGAATGGAATGGTTTAATAGTTTTGTATTTATTGATGGGATAAAGTTTTCTTTCCTTACTTTATAACCCATACTGATATTTTTATTCTCATCCCATGTTTTTGAAATATTTTTCACAGGTTATAAGGAATGGTAATAGAACAGATTATTCATAAAGATTTATAACAAGAAAAAAATCTTGTTTTATTTTAGGAGTTTTGTTGTTGTGAAAGAATTAGTTAGAGTAGAAGTGTTTCCTTTGTAATATTTGAAATGTAATGTAATAGTTATGGCCTAATTCTCTAAAAATATAAACTAGAAAAGATCCTCATTGTTAATTCTTAACCTAACTCTATATACTGTAATGTTTAAATCTAGGTCCTTATATATAAATAGGGGTAAAACCTCAATACACTACATAGATCTAGACTCGACTGGGAACTAGGGCATGACAACGGGACTTGATGGACACCTAGTTTAACACTCCTCGAATATATGATTTGGGAAATTCATAAGCTCATTATGAAACATTATTAAGGGAACAAAAAAATTCCCATAAGGAGATATTTTAGGAAATA
This sequence comes from Viscum album, assembly GCA_963277665.1. Taxonomy (NCBI): domain Eukaryota; kingdom Viridiplantae; phylum Streptophyta; class Magnoliopsida; order Santalales; family Viscaceae; genus Viscum; species Viscum album. The sequence goes on from OY728132.1 coordinate 698,584,039, forward strand.
GATCATGGATAACATAGATTAATGCCTGGAAATTAAAAAGTAAAGAAATAAATGTAACTTATAAGTTACCCCTTTTATTTCATTAGATTCCCTTTTATGAGATTAATAGTTTAAAAAATACTCATCCCAAAATTTCCTTTTACTCTATCTAATGGCTAGAAATCGAAGGAATTAAGTAAACAGCTGATGTGAAAGGAGATGTGATTACTGACCCAACGAGATTCCCAACCTGATGGTAGCAGGAATAAAAAACCTTAAGATTTTACATTAGTAGATGAAATAGGTTATTAATAGAAACATGGATCAAGATAGGCATCCAAATCCCTCTAATAAATAACAAGCTGTAATTGACTGCTTTATGTGACAACAACCTGCAACATTCAATGGATTATCCAATCCCTTAATCATGAAATAATGGATCAACTTCATTGATAAGATCGTCTCTATCAAAAAATGTTCTAAATAAGATATGGTTCTACTGTATGTTTATTGTATTGAGGGGGAAGTTGATGAGTACTGGAAAATTATTGTGAATGAAAATACAGAGGAAGAGAATGAAGCGATTGAGTGGATGTAACTATGGAGAATGGTTTCTGAAAAATACTTTCCTCACAATAAATACCATAAAAAGAAAAAGGATTTTGTTTTCTTCAAGAAAAAAGAGGTTGAATATATCAGGTTGTATGATCGAACCATCGCAATAATTTCATGATACGCCTCTGAATTTTTAGTTTCCCCTAAATGAAAGGTTGAACAATAATTTGGTGGGACAATATGAAGGTGTAGATCATGGAATAGACATCACGAAGTCATGAATGTCAGCAAGTGAAGGTGGAAAGGAAAAAATATAAGGGTATAATGAAACCATTAACTATGCCCATATGTAAATGGAAAAACATCACCATGGATTTTGTCACCATACTTACATAGACATCTAGAAGAAATAATGCTATATGAGTTATGGTGTATCGTCTTAGAAACACTGCACACATTATTGATATTCGAGGGGATTTTTCCATAGATTAACTTTCACATATATAAATTTGAGATGTAGTAAGGTTAGATAGAGTACCATTATAAATTATTTTCAATTGAAACCCATGATTCACCTATATGTTTTGGAAGAGTACCGAACATGCTCTAAATAGTGAGTTAAACATCATCACAACTTATCACCCTCAAACTTATGTCCAATATGAGTTGAATATCCAAACACTTGAGGACATATTGAGAGCATGGTTAATTGATAAAAAAGAAGCATGATACCAACATATTATTTTGGTTGAGTTCTATTACAACAACAGTTTCGACTCGAGAATCCAAATGGATCCCTATAAAGGCCTCTATGGGAAGAGGTGAATAACATCTATATGATGGGATAATGTTGGGGGATAAAAACTACTAGGTCCAAAATTGGTTGAATAAATGGTGGAAAAGGATATGAAATTTCATTCGAAAATAAAGGTTTCTCAGAGTTGACAAAAGAGCAATGTTGAAAATCATTGAAATGTCCCAGAGATTGATCTTGGAGACATCGTTTTCCTTCACACATATCCATGGAAGAAAGTCAGGATATTATAAATATTCTCTTTTAAGATCCTTGATTGCTTCAAAGTGGTGGCCTATAGACTAACACTCAAAACCAACCAATATCAAGTCCCTGAAATATTATATGAACCCCTATTGGAGAAGGATATACCAAAAACCTCAAATGTACTCAATCTAGAGGTGGTACCATTTTAGAATGTTCTTTCCTATGAAGAGTATCTTGTCAAAATCATATACCGTAGAGATTAATTTTATGAAATAAGACAATAAACATTGACAAAGTGCTGTGGAGAAATGAAAAGTTTGAGGAAGTGATGTAGGAACAAGAAGATGTGATGAAAAAGAGTTAAAGTTATCTGTTTTAGTGTGGGAAATGAAAAATTTCTGGTTGAAATTTCTTAAGGGCAGAAGGTTATAATGACCCAAAAATTATAAATAAAATTCAACTTTTTATTAATATAAATTCCTTATTATGTATTGTGGTCATATAAAACATATGAACATATTTGGTATTATTATAACCCATTTAAAAGACCCTTTAGAATCATTATCACTGATAATATATCTATTTAACAATGATCACATGATTAGTATAAATAATGGGTTTAATAAATCCAATTAACGTTGACAAAAGAAGTGAAGTCTTAAACCTGTATGATCATACCCTATGAATCCCATTTATTTGATATTTTGAGGGACATATAATCTCTTGGACTTTCCCTTGACCAATCCCAGGTAGAGATTCAACAACTAAATTATTAGATAACTTTTTTTATAGAAGAAGTTCATGATCATCGAGATCACAAACCAAACCATGTACATTGTACCTCCCTATGAAAGTCTCACTGTTACGCACCTTACTCATAAAGAGTTAGCTGGTGTATTAAAGGAATATGTATCAGGAACCTAGAAATATGAATATATACATTATTTTAAATATAATAATTATTATATTTACTTCTTATTATTGTTACATTATAAATGATATAAGGACCCAACCTTAATCATTTCTTACTGAAGTTAATTAAACTAGAATTCATATTATATCATTCCAAATGAACATTTCATTTAAGAGTTTTAGAAAATATAGTCAAAATAAATACATTCATACAAAGTGGATACTGTAGTAGTACTGTAGTGGGCACTGTTCGGTACTGTACTTGTAGAAACTATTCATCCATCTTGGCCTTCAGGCCACTGGTTTGGTTCTCATGTACTGAAAGGATTTCGGGCCACCCAAGGCCTTCATGCTAGTTGATTCTCAAGGCTGTTGGGCCACATTAAGGCCTTATGTCCACCCCAAGGCCTTAGGGCCACATGAATGCAGGCCCAAGACACACTACAAAAAATATGCAACCCCAGAAGAGGATTCAGAGAAAGTGAAATCACCAGAGCAGAGCCAAATGGATTGTCAGAATGAGATGGTATGGCTATGCCATCAGTACCAGCCTGTGCTTGCATGGGAATCCAAGCCAGACGGTCATGAAAAGGTGAAGTGCTACTATCAGGGTGCAGATGCTGGGGTGGGGTAGTTCCTTTTAGATAGTCTAGTTGAATTCCCTAAATACTTTGGGGTCATGTAATCTCCTAAAGCCTACGGGCCATGGAATCTCTGAGCCTACGGGCCTTGTAAGGGTTCCCCCTAATCTTTTGAAAGGGTGGTTATAAAAAATCAATAAAAAATGAAGTCCTTAGGGCCATTCAGGAAATAAAACATGAATTCTTCACAACATTCATATTTTCTTCTTCTTTTCTCTTTCATATCCTAAATCTCTATGGAGAACAATTTTAAAACAAGGGATGAGAACAAAAAAACCTAGTAATGGAATTAAAAAAACTAAATAAATCATTAGTTCATTAATAATAATAAATATATGAAATAATTTTCACAAATATATACTTCTCACCTATAATGTACCATATACTAACTTTGTTAAAATAAGAGAATTCCATAAAATATAGAAAACAAAAATAAAACCATAAAGGTAACATAAGGACTTAATTTCATAAAATATTAACCCTCAATAATACCATAAGATTTTTAACCCCCAAGGATACCTTAAAATGTAATACTCATGACTACCTTATGACGTAACCTTCATGACTACATTAGGGTGTTACAATCACAGTTACACTTGAAATAACCATTATGGTCAACATCCAACAAAAACAAACCGAATGCATTAGAGGGAGATATAGGAACCACACATCATCAAAAAAATGACCAAGAGCTAGAACATATCATAAAAAATTAATACTTTCATCATAAAAAAATTCATTTTGAATTTTCATAAAATATAAATTTAAAAGATGCTTTTTAAAGAAATGTCCCTTACCTTGGGTACGTCATACGTAAAACGTGTTCAAAAATCATTTATAATTGTTTAAAGGGTTTTTATAATAAATTAAATAGCTATATTAATATATAATACTATATATGATTTTTTTTAACTTTCCACCCCTTCATTAAAAATATTTTGTTATTTACATTGTTTCGTGTGAATTTATTTCATGGTTTCCATGGTTGGTTCATCACAGACCTTCTTTTCAAAAGGAAGAAAAGCGAAAAAAGTTTAATGAAATGGTATTAATATGTTTCTACAATTTTTAGTAATGTAATATATCATTTTTTACTTATATGATGATGATTCATTAGATAAAACATTAATGATAAAAGTTTCATTTATATTTGGATAGGGTTTCCAACCATCATAAACTATTTTCGTTTTATTTAATTTTATGTACATAATCTAGTTCCAGACCATTTAAAAAGTTATAATATAAATATTGAATTATATTTTAACATTAAAAATGGTTTTATGACTAGTCTTGATAGAGGTAAAGGAAAATGAGTATACGTCATCCCTGAATGCGATAAATCAACACATCATAGCCAATGTTTTCGTCTTTAGAAAAAAAGGGAGATGACGAGAAATGATGGTGGGTTATTCCATTAACACAATAACAATATAGTATATTATATATACATGAGTTATAATTTCACTTGTATTAGATTCGGTTGGTATTGAAAATATAATAAAAAAAATTGAAAGGAAATTAAAAGAAAACGAAAAATATTTCTACCCCTTGAATTCTTCTCCTTGAGAACCTCCTTGAGGCTATTGAGTTTGGTATTTTATTGATACCAAAAGATCTTGGAAATGGGGGAGATACTTGGGAAGAATATTGGGAAACTTTTTGACAACCATCAAAGAATTATTGGTGTGAGGGGAAGAGGTTGTGAGGGGTGATATTTATCGTGGAGGAGAGGGGTGTTTTTTTATTAATTTATACATATTTTTTATTATTCTAGATCAAAACTATGAATATTGAGGATTTTTTGACTAAATATAGTAACTAATACATATTATTTTGATCGAAAGTTTCTTACATCATCTATACATCATCCATCTCTCAATAATTCATGTATTAAGCTTATACCATAAATTATCGTAATTCAATATTCACAAAAAAATTCAACTATTTTAGAAAAAAACAAATAATTCACCACAATTTTTTTTAATTTGTAGAATTAAAATGATAACTCCATTTAATAAAAATATTTTTAAAAATATGATAAATTTATTTTTTATTTAAAATGATTTTTTATTAAAAAAATACAAATTTTAAAATTATAATTTATTTTATCACACTTTGAAAAATAAATTAAGGATTCCTAAAATTATCACATAATCATAAGATAATAGAATATTAATTTATGAATATATTTTATGCAGGATAATTTTCATTTAAATAAATAAATTAATTATAAAATTGTAAATAACCATTTTTGTTTCACAATAATACCATCACTTAATTTATCCTTTTCAAAACATTTATTTAATTATTATAGGATATAAATATATAATATATTAATTTATAAGATATATAATTTTTTTGAAACTTTAAATGGTAATGTTGCTATTATATTAGTATAGATTCCTTAATGTCTATAAATACCACTTATTTCATCGTAAATTTATATTTAATTTTACTATTTAATTCAGAATGAAAACAAATTATTTTTTAAGTACTTGGGTTGTTATATTATTCCCCTTCTAGAAATTTATACCTCATAATTTTCTTTTACTAATTAAAAAAGTGGGTATACCTTTCCCTATAATCATTATTAGATTCCCATGTTGCTTCTTCAACCATGTGGTTTCTCCATAAAACCACAACATGGTGAATTACCTTATTCTCCAATACTTTCTCCCTTTGGTTAAGAATATGAACTAGAATTTACTAATATGAATGGTTCTATTATAGCTAAACTACTTCTAAACCTAGAACATGAGATGAATCTAGCACATACTTTCTTAACATTGAAACATGAAAAACATTATGTACCTAGGATAAAATTTGAGGTTAAGCCACTCAGTAGGAAAATGATCAAGAATTATCTAGGATTTCATAGTGTCCAATGATCTATTGAATAAAATTCTCCTTTTATAAAAATGCATCACACTTTTCCATGTATAATCATTGAGAAAGACATGATCACCTACCTCGAAAGAAAGATCCTTCCTACCATTATCTACATAAATTCTCTCATTTCTTTGAGCTATCCTTATACATTACTAGACCATCTTTACTTTCTCATCCAACTCCTCTACCAATTCTGGTCCCATAAAATTCCTTTCCCCAAATATAACCCACAATGCTAGAGTTCTACATTAATTTTCATATAATACCTCAAAAGGTACCATCTATATACTAAAATGAAAACTATTATTATAAGAAAACTTACCTAAAGAAATATATTGATCCCATATTCCTTGGTAAAACATTGAAAATGAATGAAACATGTCCTCTATGGTCTAAAATGATCACTTGGTCAACCCATCATATTTTGGAATAAAGGGTGTACTGAAATTTAATTTTCTTCTCAACGACTTCTGAATTAATTTATTGAAGTTAAAAGTGAACGTAAGATCATTGCCAGTTATAATCGAGATAAGAACCTTGAGTAATGTGAAAATATATTTGAGGTAAAATCGAGAAATTTATTCTAAAGATATAGTATCTTGAAGTGGAAGGAAATGTGAATATTTATTTATTCAATCAATAATATCCCAAATCGAATTTTTACCTCGAGAAGTATTTTGTAGTCTCACTGTGAAATCCATGGATATGTTTTTCCATTTCCACATAGACATTGGAAAAGGATGAAGCATCCCATTAAATAGTTGTAAGTTTTCTTCAACCAGTTGAAAAGTCAACAATTTCATAATAAAACCATCAATATCTCTTTTCATTCCATCTCACCAATAATATTCCCAAAGGCCAATGTATAACATAGTACTTCCAAGATAAATAGAAAATGAAAGTCTATGTTCTTTATTTAATAATTATTTATTCATCTAGGCATCACAAGGCACACATAATATCATTTTAAATCTCAAGAAAAATTATTTACCAATATTAAATTCTATAAAACTACCTTTTATTACCAATTATTCTTTTTTCATAACCCTTAGTTTTCTTTACGCGCCTACTTAATTTTGTCTGGGAGAGATGACTGCACCGACACCTAAAATAAAACTGAGTAATTCCCTACACAAATAACTTCAAAGAAAATATTCATCAAAACATTAAACAAGGGGTCGTATTCCAAACATAACATGGTTAATGTAGAAATATGTTTTCGACTCAAGGCATCTTCCACTTTTTTCTTTTACAGGTTGATAATTGATCATGAAATCATAATACTTTATTAGTTTTTACCATATTTTCTACCTCATGGTCAATTAATTATGGGTAAATATATAATTCAAACTTTTATAGTAATTTTATGTTTCACATTTGGGTCCATATAAATCATGCATCCAAACATTTAAAGTGGAAACCAAAACTACTAATTACAAATCATGTGTGGGAGAATTTAACTAATAAGGTTTCAGTTATATTGCATAAAATGAAATCACCTATCATTATTCATCCGAAGAAAACCAAATTAATTTAATGGGGAAAGATTGTAAACAAAAAAATACTATTTCTGGAAGGCAGGGCCAAGACATGAGCATTCATCAATCTCCTCTTCAGTTACAGAAAATAAAAATCACATTCTTCTATCCAAAATAAATTTAAACCATTTTTGTGTTAGCGTCGTTTAAGGGTTTGTATAACAATAGAACATTCGTGAAAATACATATATAATAGCCAACCAATCCCTAAAAACTATGAATCTCAATAAAATTTTTCAGTCTTGGACATTCAACAACAAATTTTTTTTAGAAGGATTAACTATTATTCCTTCCTTATTGAAATTGTGCCCAAGGAAAGAAATATTTTGTAACCAAAAACCACTATGGATAATTTTTTGTATAATTTATTTTCATTGAGAGTTTGTTGAAAAATCATTAAATAATTTTTAGGATCCTCATACTTTTTTAAATATACTAGAATAACATAAATAAAAACAACAAAAAACTTATCAAAAATTCATAAAATATTATATTTTTAAGATCTGTAAATTTAGAAAGATAATTTTTCAAAAAAGTGGCATAACAAAAAATATATAATTACCATATATTGTACAGAATTCTATTTTTGGAATTTCATCTCACTTCACCTTCAACTAATGGTACCTAGATCTCAAGTCAATCTTGGGAAAGTACTATGCTCCCGAGAGATAATCAAATAAGTCATTGATATGAAGAAATGCATACTTATTCTTAATAATAATGTTTTTCAAAGGTATATAATCAATGGAAAAATCCTTGGGACTATATTTTTTATGGAAAAACAAAATCACCGAATTGTGAAGTTCTAAAACGAATAAAACCTTCATCAAGGAACTTATGAAACATATTTTTCAATTCTAAAAGTTCCACCTGAGAAATTACATAAGGGGTTTTCCAAAATTTCTTAGCATCAAGAACTAATTCAATAGTAAATTCATCTCATAGTTTAACTGTAACACCGGGAAAATCAGTAGAAAAAACATCAAGGTTTTTATTTACCACTGGCATATTATTAATCTAAAAAATTCTATTGTGTTAAATAATGTCTATAAGATAACATTCATTTAAATATTTAAATAGTTTATCAGTTTCGTAATATGTTATCATATGTATGGGTTCATTCCCTTACATAGAATTTTTTTTTCTAAAAACGCTTCTTTATATCTACAATCAGTCTTAGCACGATACGAAAAAAGCCATTCCATACCCAAAATAACGTAAAATTATACATTGGAGAAAACAATATGGTTTGAAGGAAAATTATTTCCATAGAAAATAGTTGGATAATTCATATAATTCATTTTTTTCTTTAATATTAACCCAGGTTTTTTAACCATATGTTCTTTTCTAATTTCTTAAGGTCAAATTTTTAATTAAATAGAAAATTCATTAGAAATAAATGAATGTGTATACCCTATACCAAAAAAAATTATTAAATTATGAATACAAAAGGTACATTATACCACTTCATTGGATGAACCAACATATACTAATATAGTCACAAATGATTTCACTAGACCTTTCTACCTAAAATATAGCTTCTTTGCATAATTCAGATATATTTTGGGCATGTGTTTTCACAATTCCCCATATCACAAAATTTAAAAAAACATTATAATTTTCTTATCAAAATAAAACATAAGTTATTTTTCATTGAAATATCATGCCACATTTCTAGAAATAACACATCAAAAATAGTTCCTTAAAATTTTATGGCATTTCTCAGGGTTCTTTTAACCACACTTTTAACCAACTGAAAACTATATTTTCTTACCTTGAGATTTCATTGATTGATTCTTACTCATTACATTCCATATTGTCATTTTATTATAATTATTTTCTAAGTAAACATGATTATTAGAGAACTCCATTTTACCCCATTTATTATATCAAACACATTCCTCATAACTTTCGTATTTACAGGAGGCCAAAACACTTTATTGTATTGGCTTAAATCCTATGTAAAAATGATTTATTTTACTATCAAAATACTGAATAAGATATGTTGTGTACCTTATAAAAGGAGTGAATTTTTATTCATAAATAGACATGAAATATTCATCTCTTCGTTTAAATTCATTTAATTTGTTTTCAATACTATATTGAACAACCATAGGAATTTTTTCTGATAAATAGATTCTTAAATTCATCCCATTTTAGGGCATCTGTCTCCTTACTATCCCTGATATTCATGACTTTGGTCCACCACCGGTTGGCTTCAACTTCAAAAATATAAATATAAAGACTAAAATTTAGATTATCCAAACACCACATGACATCTAATATCTTTTGAAGGGATTTAATCCACCCTTCAACCACCACTGGGTTAGATTATCCACTAAAAGTAAGAGGGTGTTGCCTCATGAAATGTTATACTATCATCATGATCCTTTGTGGTAGCTCTGTATTTTCTATTGAATGTATTCCATATCCATTTATAGCTTGTATCAAAAAATACATTATTTTCACAAACTGAACGGTTCAAATTTCTACCCTTACAAGATACATATTCAGAAGGATATCATTTTTCCAGTTCCTTTCTATTTCATTTTTCATTTTTCTTCTGTATAAAACCATAATGGACAGACATATATTAGATGAATAAACATGGTAATATTTAAATGATATATCATTTATAGTTAACCATAAAGTGAAAATAATTTATGGTGTTTTATTGACATCAACCTAACCCCTATAGTTATCAAAACCATGCTCTCGTACTAACTATAAGGACCAGAACATAAACATAATATACTCTATCTAATTCAACTAGAATTGGATTTGTTATATTCTAACAGATATTTTAGGTTTAGTGTTTTAGATAATTAGTTCATAATTTATACAATCATATAAAGTGGATACTACTGATATGGTATCCATTTTTTTCCCGTAATATAAATTTTTATAATAAAACATGAATTCTTCATAATATTAAGATTTGACTATTATTTTCCCTTTCCCATCCTCAATACTTATAGATTTTTTTTAAATATTGGATAAGTATAAAAGGATCAGTAAGGGATATAAAAATATGGAAATACATTTTTTTTTCCATGAATACTTATAAACATATGAAATCATTTTCACAAAGACATACTTCTCACCCATAAAGTATCATATACTTACTTGGTAAAAACAAGATATTTATATAAAACATAGAAAACATAAATAAAAACATGACGGTCAATTGAGTAATTACATACTTAAAATATTAACCCTATTCGTTACCATACGATTTATAACCCTCACAGCTACTATAAAATAAAACCCTCACGTATACATAATGATATGACACTCATAATTATTATATGGTGTAACCATTTTAGTTACATTTGGAATAACCATTGAAGACAACTTTCCACATAAACATAACCTCTGAATTGGGGGGAGATATAGGTCTCCCACTTAATAAAAAAAATTCCCTATAACTATAAATAAATCATAAAACATGAATAATTTAATCATAAAAACAATCCTTTTGAATTTTGTAAAAAATGAAATTTAAAAGAGGATTTTTAACAAAAAGTTCCAAAACCCTTTTTTTTCTCACATAAAATGTTTTCAATCCTCATGAATAATGGATGAAAGAGTGTAATTAATTTATTATAGAACTATATTCATATTATAATACATTATATGGTATTTTTATGACAAATTACTACCCACTTATTAATAATATATTGTTATTTCCATTGTTTTTATTTTATTTTTTCATGGTTTTCGTGGATAAATCATTATAGACCTTATTGTCAGATCGATGAAAAAAACATACAATTAGAATGAAAAGGTATTAATCTTTTTCTTAAATTTTAAAATATACCAAATATATATTTTTGTCTAATGTGGGGATGATTCATTAGATAAATCATTAATGATAAAACTATTATTAATTTTCTGAGGGTATTTACAAACATCACATACCAGTTTCATTTTATTTAATGACATGTATATGAATTAGTTTCAAAACATAAAAAATTTTATCATACACATATTAAAATACGTTTTAACCTTAATAATAGTTTTATTCACTAGCCTTTAATATAACACCCTATGTTTTGTGTCATTTTTATAGAATAAATTAAATTTTCATTTAGGTCTTCTGAGGCACTATGTCAAATAATCCTTTCACAATACACAAAATAGATGTATGTTACATGAAACATCAAAATTATATACAGTAACAAAAACATAATCTTGGAATATGTTACACAAAAAATTGGATCAACGTATGCTACACGGAACATCGATTTGTCAAACGATACATGCAATACCGATGTTTCTATAAAACATCATCTTAATATTATAATTATTTATATGAGATATTTACTAAACAGTAATTAATATTATTTATATGAATGTTAATAAATAATTTTCATATATTTTTTATAATGTTTTTATATTAATAAAACATATTGATAACACAAGATATAATTTTTGGGAAAGTCCTTATATGTTTAAAAGTAACATTTTCTCAATTAAACTACACTTCATTCCCTTATATGAAAAATAATAAAATTAAGTTTAGACACATTTTGAAATTATATTTTACAAAATAAAATTCATTTTTTACTTTATAATGTCAAATTTATCTTAGGGATAACTTTTGGGAATTTTCTGGGAAACTTCATGTTGGGATAAACAGTGATAAATATTGGATTTCAATTAAAAATCTATCATTTCATCTACTTTATTTATAATTATAAATTATATTTTAATTTTGTTTAAATGTTTAATTAGATAATATTTTTATCAATAAAACTAATTCTGTTCATTGGATTCATTTTCACTTTGAAATTGAATATAAAAAGATATAAATATTTTGATCATTTTTACATTAAAAACTTGTAGTAACATCTTATCAGTGATATTATATTTAAATTTATTTATGACACTTATGTGATTATATTTGAATAAATTTATTCAATATTTCTATTTATAAGAAATTATAATTTCAAATAAGGTAAACACTGTTTTTGACTAAAAATATTAGTGAAGGTAATTAAAATTAATTACGTCAATTAACGTAAAATTTTACTTAACTAAAGACTAAACCATAAATTTAAGACCCAAAAATACCAATATAAATTTCCAAAACCCATTATATGGATAGTATTAGAACATTAAAATTAAATTAATTAGTTTTTTTGGTTTTGTATGACTTTTTTATTTAAAAATGTGGGTATACCTAACATGTTTCAAAAAAAGACTTAGTGAGGCCTTTCCGTCCCCTATAAAAGGCCACCACCTATCACCATTACTCACACCTCTCAAACCACAGAGTACTATAAATTATATACCCAATAAACATCCCAAAATACATACATTAGACCTTTAATAATCCATATAGGATTAGATTAATCCAAGGAATAATTTTTTTACAAACAAAGAGGAGTTACGAGATTATTAGGAAACATCTTCTCTTAAGCTCATATCTTTTATTTTCAATGTCCACCACGTCCACTCTCTTTTTTATGTTATAGTATACCAAAACAGTATCCATAATATAATTTTATGTTTTTATACTATTTTTTTGACCTAAAAATACATACACTAACATCTAATGGGTAACAGACATACTGCTTACGTGTACGAAGAACTACCACCTCACAAAACAATGATTATTCATTTTTCCGTAACAAACTTTCATAGTGTAAATAATGATTGAAACTTTGTTTATATATGTCATATATTAGATTTATTATTTATTTAAAATTCTGTATTACTTTTTCAACACATATATTTTTACATTCCATTTTGTTATAAATATGATAATTTCATTTGAGGAAGTGTGGCCTACCGCCTCCTTAGAGCGATGTGATTTTTTCACACACTACATGGAATGTGTTAAGGATGGATTTATAGAAATTATATGATATATATAAAATTCTAATTATAATTTTATGATATTAAATGTGTATATAGATATATGTGTTTTTATTTATTTCTATGAATATGATAATAAAAATTGAAACAATGTTCATGCATACGTATTGCTTACCGTCCCCATGAATGGTGTATTCCATTTTGTACTTATATATTCCATATATTATTACTATAAAAATATAATGAATACTCATTATATTTATATCATGTTTTTAATTCACTGATCATGATATTAGTATAAGAACCAAAGATATACAAATTAAGGCAAATGTGAAGAACAAAGCGGATATTAACCAATGTGAAACCTTAACATAGGATTGTTAACAAGAGGTTAATATAGGTAAATAATAAAACTATATATGGTATTATATATAATAATATTCTTCTATAAAAATGTATAATAAATTTATATTTATTATACAAGTTGTTTTAATGAGTAAGATGATAGTCAAGACACAAGGTAAGAAAATTTCATCTCAGCTTTATTTCCATCAGATACATTCCTTAATCACCACCCAATTATTTAATGTGGTGTCACGACCCGTCCTCGGGGCCCGTGCCGTGACTACCCCAAGCCCGCCTTCCATAGGCCAGGGGCTGGCGACTAGCACCAAGGCGTAAAATCCCAGTAAACAGGGAAGGCATTGCCTTTATAAGTAACAACCACACAGAGTCAGCAAGCGGAAAGTAAAGTGCAGAAAAGTAAAGGGGCCGGAAATACAAGCCCAACTGTAAAGTACAACTGAAAAGAAAAAGAACAGCAACTGAAGAAAAGACGGCGGCCTCGTGTCGTCCACTGGCAATCCCACCTGAAGGGTGGGTACAGATAGCCTCCAAGCTCCTCGGGTCCCACGTCCGCTCCGGGTACGTCCCGCCCAGTGGTCCACCTCCAGGTACCGTCCTGCTCCACGCCCAACCGTGATCAGCGCTGTCCGTCGTCTGCAACCGACACAACAAGGTGCGGGCATAGCCCGTGCAGGGGTGAGTACAACTACTCAGTAAGGACCCCGAGACCCCCGAAGGTCTCTCGAAATCCACAAAGGATATAGCACAAAAGAAAGATGCAATCACGAAGTAACATCTGACTCGACTTAGGTATATGCCCATACATATACCTAAGTCCCCAATTCTAGCTCTGCTCACGAGCTCAAGAACAACTCAATCCACAAAGGAAAGCAAGACCCAAATCCACAAAGGAGAGTAAACAGTAAATCCACAAAGGATGGTTCAACACAATCCACAAAGGAGAGTAACATAAGATTCAGCTCAACCAGGTATACTTTTTCAGATGACGTCAAGACGATCACTGATCCGTCTAAGTCGTCGGACCCACGAAGGATCGATAGGTACTAACCCCCGCAGAAGACCCACACAGGATCGGGCTCACACAGAACCTGTAGGCAGTGGCTCACACAGAACCAGTAGGCAGTGGCTCACACAGAACCGGTAGTAGGACCCACATAGGATCGGGCACTGATCCGCGTAGGATCGCTGAGTGCAGTAGTCGACGCAGTCCACTGAGGTCCCTGCACAGTCGTCGCTGCAGTCCACGAAGGATCTCTGCTCTGCCGTCATCGCAGTCCACTGAGGATCTCTGCTCTGCCGTCGTCGCAGTCCACGGAGGATCTCTGCTCTGCCGTCGTCGCAGTCCACGGAGGATCTCTGCTCTGCCGTCGTCGCAGTCCACGGAGGATCTCTGCTCTGTCGTCGAGGTCACAGCCAGCGCTAGGGTTCCCGCACGTAGCGAGCTCGTTCAGGAGGGTCCGCTCCACGAGCCGAGGGGCTGATACATCAACTGACACGTAGTCCGAAGTTGATGTATCCAAAAGTTCCGTATCGACAACAGGATCTCAACGCGACAGACGGCGCGTCAATCGGACGCCCGGTCTGAGAGTTATTGGCATTTTCGTCCCAGGGGCCCGGTTGGTTTTTAGGGCATAACCAACCCGACCGTACTCCGCCTGTATCCGATCCTCGGGCGGAGTATGCCAAAAGTTCCGTCTCACTTAGAGGAAACTACCACAGCTGACGGTACGTCGTTCGGACGTCCGTAGCTCAAGTTATGAGCGTTTCCGCTCCGAGGGCCCGGTTGGCTTCGTGTACGAACCAACCCGGCCGAACCCAAAGTCTTCCGAAACCTTGAGTATAATATACCGAAACGACCGTCTCGATCCAAGGATCGCGTAGCCGCTGACGGTTCGTCAATCGGAGGTCCCAGGCCCAAGATATGGGCGAAAGACCGTAGAGGGCCCGAAACGGGGGTACTGGGCCCGGGGCGACCCGGCCCGAACCCCCCCTGGGGTCGGCCGAACCGGGTCGGCCCGAACCGGGTCGGCCCGACCCGGCCCGAACCGGCTCGGCCGGGTCCGGTCCGGCCTGGGCGCGGCCCGGCCGACCGGACCGGCTCGGCTTCGGCCGAGCGGCCGAAGCGCTGCCGCCGCGGGTCAAACCCGCGGCTTTGGAGAAAACGCGGCCCGCGCGGGCCGCGTGCTGGAAGGCCGGACCGCGGACGCGGTCCGGCGGCTCGCCGCCGCCGCGGCTCGGCCGCGGCGGACTCCTCCGGCGGCGCGCCGGGCGCCGCCGCCCCCGGTCGCCGGCGCCGCCGCGCCGGCGACCCGCGCCGCCGCCTCCTTCCGCGGGCCGCCGGAGATGCTCCGGTGGCCCGATTTGCCTCCCGTCTGCGCCGTTGTTCCTCCCGGGATGCGTCCTCCACTGCGGAATCAACATATGGCCCTTGCGTCGCGCTTTTGCCGTCGCTCGCCAAATCCGCACACAAAGGAAGATCGACGGAGGGTTGCCGGGTCTTGTTCGTTAGACCCGCACCCTCCGCGTTAGTCAAAATCAACGGGAGAAACAGGAAAGAAACCAATCAACAATTTTAAATAAATTAAAATTGTTTCGTGATCGGGTTCTATATTTCAAAAGAATAAACACGGGATTTTTAAAAGAATTCCAACATCCCTTACCTTGTCGTTGCCGAACGGGGGATCGTCGCGGGATTTGCTCGTCGCGGAAGATGGAGATCGCCGCGTCGTCGCGGAATCGCTCGTCGCGTCGCCAATCTCCGGATCAAGATCAACGGATTTAATTAGTTTAAATCCGTTGATATTGAAATTAAAAAGGGAGAAGAAAAGATCTGATTCTCACCTTTGTTGCCGAACGAGGGTCGGCCGCGGAAGAAGAGGCGTCGCCGAAGAACGTCGCGGGTAGATCTCGTCGACGTCGCAGATCTTGGTGTGCGTCGTCGAATTCCGGTCGCCGGCGTTCTTCGCGTTCTTCGCGTTCTTCGCGTTCTTCGCGTTCTTCGCGTTCTTCGCGGAGAGGGTGGAGGAACGAAGATTCTCTCAAATCCTTTCCAAGGATTTTTATGTTGGTCTTATTTTATAAACATGCCAACACGAAACCGGTTAAGAAACGATCCATCAATTCGTTGAATTAATTCAACGAAAGAAACGACCCATTTAATTCACGAAGAAACAGTCCATTTAATTCACGAAATAAACCGCCCAATTAAATGGTCTGTTAAGAATTAAAGAAAACGCGTCGGTTGACTTTTCAGTTACTTTGACGGGTTTTCGCGGGTGCGTTACTTAGCGAAAGAAACGGCGGGGGCTCGTGCGGGTCCCACCGCACAAATATCCTACCAAGGGGTAGGATATTTCTGGATAGCATCCTATCCAGTTCAACTCAGTTCAAGCCGTCTTTAAGTGACTTCAAGTGGCTTCCAAGCAGCTTAAGTGAAATAAAATAAAGTTGTCGCACAAACTTTATTTTATTTCTGACTTAAAGCCGTAAAATTTAAAAAACCACGTCTGAGCAAACGCAACTCCGGAAGAGGCGTTTCTAAGCAAATACCGGCGCTGCGATTTCATCGGTGCCCTCAGAATTTGATTCCGGGCACCGGTTCAAAAGATAGAAAAACCCGCTCGCCCGTTCACTGAACGTACCCGAGCCAAACTTCGGAAATTGATTCCGGGCACACCGGGCCTCGGAATCAGGTGCCGTCTGAAGCTGCGCTCTTGTAAAATTCCAAAGAAAATTAAGAAAAAAATTTCCTTGAAATTTGCGGGTCTTTACATTACTCCCACCTCAGGGCTTTACGTCCCCGTAAAGATACATCAAAACTAGGGGAACAAATGGGGGTACTGAGCACGCATCTGAGCCTCCCGCTCCCAAGTGCTCTCCTGGAGGTTCCCGTGCTGCCATCTGACGCGCACAAGAGGAATCGACCGCCCACGTAGGACCCGCTCCTGTCGATCCTCGATCTCCACTGGAACCTCCGCAAAAGTCGCCCCATCGTCCACGTCCAGCTCCCCAAAGTCGATGATGTGCGTCGGGTCGTGCACGTATCTCCTCAGCTGAGACACGTGGAAGACGTCGTGCACCCGGTGCAACTGAGGTGGTAGAGCCAGGCGATAAGCCACCTCTCCTATCCTGCTGAGGACCTGGAAAGGCCCGATGAAGCGGGGAGACAGCTTGCCGCCTCGGCCAAATCTCCGTAAACCACGTCGAGGTGAGACACGCAAAAAGACGTGGTCGCCATCCTCGAACTCTAGTGGCCTCCGCCTCCTGTCAGCATATGACTTCTGCCGGCTCTGAGCTGTCCTCATCCTCTCCTGGATGATCTGGACCTTCTCTGTCGTGGCTCGGACCATCTCTGGTCCCACGAGTGCTGACTCGCCAGGGTCTGTCCAGCACAACGGTGATCTGCAGGGTCTGCCGTACAACGCCTCGTATGGTGCCATCCCGATGGTGGAGTGGTAGCTGTTGTTGTACGCGAACTCCACCAAGGGTAGGTGGTCCTCCCAGCTGCGACCAAAGTCGAGAACACATGCACGGAGCATGTCCTCGAGTGTCTGTATGGTCCTCTCCGTCTGACCATCCGTCTGAGGGTGGAAGGCTGTGCTCAGATGGAGCCGCGTCCCGAACGCCTCCTGCAACCCCTTCCAAAGCCGGGAAGTGAAACGAGCATCTCGATCGGAGACGATAGACGATGGCACACCGTGAAGCCGTACGATCTCCTGGACGTAAAGACGTCCCAAGCTCTCTACTGAGCCCTGCTCTCTGATGGGTAAGAAGTGTGCCGACTTGGTAAGTCGGTCGACAATCACCCAAATGGAGTCGTGACCTCTGGAAGTACGTGGAAGTCCAGTCACGAAGTCCATAGATATGCCGTCCCACTTCCACTCCGGGACCTCCAAGGGCTGTACCAAACCTGCTGGTACCTGGTGCTCTGCCTTCACCTGCTGGCAGGTGAGGCATCGTGAAACGAACTCTGCCACAGCTTTCTTCATGCCCGGCCACCAGTGCTGTCGTCTGAGATCCTGGTACATCTTCGCCACTCCGGGATGTACCGCCAAGGGAGAAGTGTGAAACTCTCTCAGCACCTCCTCTCGTAAAGCGACTGGTACGAAGGTACGTCCTCTGAAAAGGATGTCGTGCTCTGCTCCAAGGGAGAAACCATCAGGCGCCTGACCTGAGGATATCAGTGCACGCCGGGTCTCACAGTCAGCGTCCCCACGCTGAGCCTCTCTGACCCGCTGTAGAAGTGGAGGAGAGACTGTGAGAGACTGAAGAAAGGCTGTTCCGTCTCTATCCACGAAGGATATCTGCAAGGAGGCTAGCTGCTCCGTCGCCTCCTCAAGCAGCTGAATGCCCGTCCTCCTGCTGAGGGCATCGGCTACCACGTTCCCCTTCCCAGGAGTATAGACTATCTCAAAGTCATAGTCCTGGAGGAACTCAAGCCATCTCCGCTGTCTCAGGTTCAGGTCCTTCTGAGAGAAGATATACCTGAGACTCTGGTGGTCAGAAAAGACTGTGAAGCGCTCGCCCATCAGATAGTGCCGCCAAGTCTTCAGAGCGAAGACCACTGCTGCTAACTCCAGGTCATGAGTGGCGTAGTTCTGCTCATGCGGCCTCAACTGACGTGATCCGTAGGCGATCACGGCCCGCTCCTGCATCAGGACGCACCCGAGTCCAGTCCCTGATGCGTCGCAGTAAACTACGTACCCAACTCCCTCCTCAGGCAACCTCAAGATAGGTGCGCTGGTCAATCTCTGTCTCAGCTCCTGGAAGCTCTGCTGACATCTGTCTGACCACACGAAGGGTTTCCCCTTCTTCGTCAAGGCTGAGAGTGGTGCTGCAACTCTGGAGAAGTCTGGCACGAATCTCCGATAGTATCCCGCTAGGCCCAAGAAGCTCCGCACCTCTGTCACGCTCTTGGGTGGCTCCCAAGCTAGCACTGCCTCGATCTTCGCGGGATCCACTGCAACTCCCGCCTCAGAAATGACGTGCCCCAAGAAATGGACCTCACGTAACCAGAACTGGCATTTTGAGAGCTTGCCATAAAGCTGGTGCTCTCGGAGTGTGTCTAGCACAACTCGCAGGTGGTAGGCATGCTCCTCCTCAGTCGTTGAGTATACCAAAATGTCGTCAATGAAGACAACGACAAATCGGTCGAGGTATGGCTGGAAGATCCTGTTCATGAGGCTCATGAACACCGCTGGAGCATTGGTTACGCCGAACGGCATAACCAAGAACTCATAATGGCCATACCGACACCTGAAGGCCGTCTTCTGCACGTCCTCGTCTCGAACTCTGAGCTGATGATAGCCTGACCGGAGGTCTATCTTCGAGAACCACCGCGCTCCCTTGAGCTGATCGAAGAGGTCATCAATCCGTGGCAGCGGATACTTATTCCTCACTGTCACCTGGTTCAGGCGACGATAGTCGACACACAGTCGTAAGCTCCCGTCCGCCTTCTTGGCGAACAAAATCGGGGAAGCCCAGGGTGAAACACTGGGTCGGATAAACCCCTTGCTCTGCAAGTCCTCTAACTGTACCCGCAGCTCCCGTAGCTCGGCGGGGGCCATCCGATATGCTGGAGTAGATATCGGGGCTGTCCCGGGGTACAAGTCGATGTAAAAGTCTACCTCTCTACGAGGAGGTAGCCCTGGAACGTCGTCGGGAAAGACGTCCACGTACTGGTCCACCACTGCAGGAAAAGCCGGACTCCGCACGTCCACTGCTCCTAGGATGAGGCTAGCCAACTGATGTGAGATGGGCTGCACTCTCCTCCGCGGAAGTCCATCCTGTGCTGCAAAGGTTCCCTTCTCGCCGGTGAAGGTAAACCTGCTCCCGTCGGTACGAACACATCGCACCTTGCGCCTAAAACAGTCGATCTGGGCATGAACCGTGGATAGCCAATCCATGCCCAAGATGACGTCGTAAGGCCTCGACGCCGCTACAAGGAGATCCCAGCCGAAGCTCTCGCCTCCTAGAGTAAGCTCACACTGCCGGCACCAGTGCGTAATCGTCGAGTCTGCTCCCGTAGGAGTCTCTAGCCGTAAGGATCGAGCCAACGGCTCAGTCGGAATCTCCGAGCTCCGAACAAGGGCAGAGGCTATGAAAGAGTGACTCGCTCCTGTGTCTATAAGTACTGCAGCAAGGGTGGAATAGACACAGATCGTACCTCGAATCATCTCTGGCATGTCGGGGTCGTAGGCCTCCACTGCCTGGAGCTGGGCCTGTCCCTGCCCGCCGGCTCCCTGTGGTCGAGGTGGCCCTCCTGGTGGTGGTGGGGGTAGAGCCTGAAAGCGTCGCCCACCACCCGCTGCTCGGCCAGCTCCTCGGCCTTGTCCGCCTCCTCCCTGCGGACCGCCACGGTCGACCCTCTGCCTCTGCCTGGGTGGCCCCTCCACCGTCTGCTGCTCCTCTGATCGGCGAGTCGGGCAGTCACGAGCCATGTGACCCTGCCCGCCGCAAGAGTAGCACAGCCTGCCTCTCGAAAGGCTGGCACTCCGCTGTGTGCCTCGTACTGCTGAGCCGGTGTCCTGAGGCCGTCTGCGTGGGGGTCTGGTCTGCCTGGACCCGTGAGTCATCCGTCGGCTGCCTGCTGCCGATGACTCAGCTACCTGCCGCCCTGCGCTAGGTCTCGCCGCTGAAGAAGGCTCTGCCAGGAAGCTCTCGATCAGGAGGGCTCGCTCCAGCACTCCTGCCTGGGTCGGAATGCTGAGGGAGATCAGCGACGCACGAATCTCCTGTCGCAAGCCCTGCTCGAAGGTCCGGGCCCGGAAGAAGGGGTCCCGTACCATGTCGGTCGAGTAGCGAGATAGGTCCGTGAACCTCGCCGCGTACTGAGCGACCGTCATGCTGCCCTGGCGCAGCTGGAGAAGCTCCTGGATGCGCACCGCTCGGAGGGTGGCCGGGACGAACTCAGAGCGGAAGAGGCTCTCGAAGTCCGCCCAGAGCAAGGATGCCTCATCGTGAACCTGGAGCATCAGGCTCCACCATCGTCCTGCCGCCGCCTGCAGGAGGCTCGCTGCGAGGATCACCATGAGATCCGCTGGTGTCCTCACTAGCCTGAAGATCCGTACCACCGCCTCTAGCCAGTCCTCGGCGGCCTGGGGGTCCGCCTCACCGCGAAACCTGGGCGGTCGCTGGCTCTGAAACTCGTGCAGTGCCCTGAGGCGACGTGCATCGTCAGCGTCTGGTACTGGAAGCATCGGTGGCTCGGCGGGTAAGGCTACCGCCGGTGCCACTGCTGGCAAAGGGCCCTGCACCGAGGCCTCGTCGCTCGGTGGGCTGCCGTCGCGCCCTACACTCGGAACCCTAGCTGGCAGTCGTCGCGGGGCCATCCTGAAAAGGAGAACAAGAGCACCACAGTCAGAACAGTATACCTGGTGAGCTGGCACAAGTAATCACAAGGAAAACTTGAGACTTTCATAAAGCAGATCAGTATACCCGGTGAGCTGACACAAGTAATCACAAAGAAAACTTGAAACACACACGCAATCAATGTTTTCATGCATTAAGTCGGAAATCAGGAGTCAGGGTCCTGGTGTACGGATACGTCGGCCGCCGCACCAACACTGGGCTCCCTGAACTGATAACCACACTCAATACACTAAACACTATTGCTTCACATAGAAAGAAAGGACGATCAGAGTCTGCGGTAGAACCGACCGCCTCTGATACCAATTTGTCACGACCCGTCCTCGGGGCCCGTGCCGTGACTACCCCAAGCCCGCCTTCCATAGGCCAGGGGCTGGCGACTAGCACCAAGGCGTAAAATCCCAGTAAACAGGGAAGGCATTGCCTTTATAAGTAACAACCACACAGAGTCAGCAAGCGGAAAGTAAAGTGCAGAAAAGTAAAGGGGCCGGAAATACAAGCCCAACTGTAAAGTACAACTGAAAAGAAAAAGAACAGCAACTGAAGAAAAGACGGCGGCCTCGTGTCGTCCACTGGCAATCCCACCTGAAGGGTGGGTACAGATAGCCTCCAAGCTCCTCGGGTCCCACGTCCGCTCCGGGTACGTCCCGCCCAGTGGTCCACCTCCAGGTACCGTCCTGCTCCACGCCCAACCGTGATCAGCGCTGTCCGTCGTCTGCAACCGACACAACAAGGTGCGGGCATAGCCCGTGCAGGGGTGAGTACAACTACTCAGTAAGGACCCCGAGACCCCCGAAGGTCTCTCGAAATCCACAAAGGATATAGCACAAAAGAAAGATGCAATCACGAAGTAACATCTGACTCGACTTAGGTATATGCCCATACATATACCTAAGTCCCCAATTCTAGCTCTGCTCACGAGCTCAAGAACAACTCAATCCACAAAGGAAAGCAAGACCCAAATCCACAAAGGAGAGTAAACAGTAAATCCACAAAGGATGGTTCAACACAATCCACAAAGGAGAGTAACATAAGATTCAGCTCAACCAGGTATACTTTTTCAGATGACGTCAAGACGATCACTGATCCGTCTAAGTCGTCGGACCCACGAAGGATCGATAGGTACTAACCCCCGCAGAAGACCCACACAGGATCGGGCTCACACAGAACCTGTAGGCAGTGGCTCACACAGAACCAGTAGGCAGTGGCTCACACAGAACCGGTAGTAGGACCCACATAGGATCGGGCACTGATCCGCGTAGGATCGCTGAGTGCAGTAGTCGACGCAGTCCACTGAGGTCCCTGCACAGTCGTCGCTGCAGTCCACGAAGGATCTCTGCTCTGCCGTCATCGCAGTCCACTGAGGATCTCTGCTCTGCCGTCGTCGCAGTCCACGGAGGATCTCTGCTCTGCCGTCGTCGCAGTCCACGGAGGATCTCTGCTCTGCCGTCGTCGCAGTCCACGGAGGATCTCTGCTCTGTCGTCGAGGTCACAGCCAGCGCTAGGGTTCCCGCACGTAGCGAGCTCGTTCAGGAGGGTCCGCTCCACGAGCCGAGGGGCTGATACATCAACTGACACGTAGTCCGAAGTTGATGTATCCAAAAGTTCCGTATCGACAACAGGATCTCAACGCGACAGACGGCGCGTCAATCGGACGCCCGGTCTGAGAGTTATTGGCATTTTCGTCCCAGGGGCCCGGTTGGTTTTTAGGGCATAACCAACCCGACCGTACTCCGCCTGTATCCGATCCTCGGGCGGAGTATGCCAAAAGTTCCGTCTCACTTAGAGGAAACTACCACAGCTGACGGTACGTCGTTCGGACGTCCGTAGCTCAAGTTATGAGCGTTTCCGCTCCGAGGGCCCGGTTGGCTTCGTGTACGAACCAACCCGGCCGAACCCAAAGTCTTCCGAAACCTTGAGTATAATATACCGAAACGACCGTCTCGATCCAAGGATCGCGTAGCCGCTGACGGTTCGTCAATCGGAGGTCCCAGGCCCAAGATATGGGCGAAAGACCGTAGAGGGCCCGAAACGGGGGTACTGGGCCCGGGGCGACCCGGCCCGAACCCCCCCTGGGGTCGGCCGAACCGGGTCGGCCCGAACCGGGTCGGCCCGACCCGGCCCGAACCGGCTCGGCCGGGTCCGGTCCGGCCTGGGCGCGGCCCGGCCGACCGGACCGGCTCGGCTTCGGCCGAGCGGCCGAAGCGCTGCCGCCGCGGGTCAAACCCGCGGCTTTGGAGAAAACGCGGCCCGCGCGGGCCGCGTGCTGGAAGGCCGGACCGCGGACGCGGTCCGGCGGCTCGCCGCCGCCGCGGCTCGGCCGCGGCGGACTCCTCCGGCGGCGCGCCGGGCGCCGCCGCCCCCGGTCGCCGGCGCCGCCGCGCCGGCGACCCGCGCCGCCGCCTCCTTCCGCGGGCCGCCGGAGATGCTCCGGTGGCCCGATTTGCCTCCCGTCTGCGCCGTTGTTCCTCCCGGGATGCGTCCTCCACTGCGGAATCAACATATGGCCCTTGCGTCGCGCTTTTGCCGTCGCTCGCCAAATCCGCACACAAAGGAAGATCGACGGAGGGTTGCCGGGTCTTGTTCGTTAGACCCGCACCCTCCGCGTTAGTCAAAATCAACGGGAGAAACAGGAAAGAAACCAATCAACAATTTTAAATAAATTAAAATTGTTTCGTGATCGGGTTCTATATTTCAAAAGAATAAACACGGGATTTTTAAAAGAATTCCAACATCCCTTACCTTGTCGTTGCCGAACGGGGGATCGTCGCGGGATTTGCTCGTCGCGGAAGATGGAGATCGCCGCGTCGTCGCGGAATCGCTCGTCGCGTCGCCAATCTCCGGATCAAGATCAACGGATTTAATTAGTTTAAATCCGTTGATATTGAAATTAAAAAGGGAGAAGAAAAGATCTGATTCTCACCTTTGTTGCCGAACGAGGGTCGGCCGCGGAAGAAGAGGCGTCGCCGAAGAACGTCGCGGGTAGATCTCGTCGACGTCGCAGATCTTGGTGTGCGTCGTCGAATTCCGGTCGCCGGCGTTCTTCGCGTTCTTCGCGTTCTTCGCGTTCTTCGCGTTCTTCGCGTTCTTCGCGGAGAGGGTGGAGGAACGAAGATTCTCTCAAATCCTTTCCAAGGATTTTTATGTTGGTCTTATTTTATAAACATGCCAACACGAAACCGGTTAAGAAACGATCCATCAATTCGTTGAATTAATTCAACGAAAGAAACGACCCATTTAATTCACGAAGAAACAGTCCATTTAATTCACGAAATAAACCGCCCAATTAAATGGTCTGTTAAGAATTAAAGAAAACGCGTCGGTTGACTTTTCAGTTACTTTGACGGGTTTTCGCGGGTGCGTTACTTAGCGAAAGAAACGGCGGGGGCTCGTGCGGGTCCCACCGCACAAATATCCTACCAAGGGGTAGGATATTTCTGGATAGCATCCTATCCAGTTCAACTCAGTTCAAGCCGTCTTTAAGTGACTTCAAGTGGCTTCCAAGCAGCTTAAGTGAAATAAAATAAAGTTGTCGCACAAACTTTATTTTATTTCTGACTTAAAGCCGTAAAATTTAAAAAACCACGTCTGAGCAAACGCAACTCCGGAAGAGGCGTTTCTAAGCAAATACCGGCGCTGCGATTTCATCGGTGCCCTCAGAATTTGATTCCGGGCACCGGTTCAAAAGATAGAAAAACCCGCTCGCCCGTTCACTGAACGTACCCGAGCCAAACTTCGGAAATTGATTCCGGGCACACCGGGCCTCGGAATCAGGTGCCGTCTGAAGCTGCGCTCTTGTAAAATTCCAAAGAAAATTAAGAAAAAAATTTCCTTGAAATTTGCGGGTCTTTACATGTGGTGTATGTACTTCCCATGAATATAATATATGACTACTATAAATAAATTTATGGTTATTAATGTATCCAAATTATGATCTCAATTTTAGGGGGTTTAATTTTCAAAAGTTACCAAATCGGTAAGATTGTTTTGTCTCAATTTTCCCTCTTTAAGACACAAGTGTTGTTATACACCTTATTTCTTATACGAAAACCCTTGGAGCAGACTCTTCCCCTTCCTCCTATAGAACTAGGGTTTTCCTAGTATTTTTTCCTCCCCCCTTCATGGCTGGATCTATTTGCAGAAGCTTTAGCTTGACTCGGAGTGGGTATTGTGCTTGTGCGGCGGTGTCAGATCTTGGTGGTGCTTCGGCTGGCGGCTCAGTGTAGGTTCGACGTCGTGACACGGTCAGTAACATCACCCCGGTGGGGCTTTGTGCTTGTGCGGTGATGGTGGTACTTGGTGGGGCTTCAGAGAACATCTCAACGCGGGTCTGACGTCGTTCCTCGGTCGGCATCACCGATTCTCGGTGGGGCTTCGATATTCGGTGCCTCTCCCTTTTGGCGTTGCTACGACGGTTAGGTCAGGTCCCCTCGGCATCATCTTTTCTGGAAGTGTTCTGGTGGTCTTCTGGAAAGAGGCTCCGGGATAGATCTACAGCGCTAAAGAGGGGGGAGGTTTTCTCCTCAAATTTTGTGAGTTTTTTACTGGTTGTGTATTTGGTGTTTTTTCGATCTTGTTCTCTGGATGGATCTTTGTGGATTCCCTGGTTCAACTTCATGGTTCTTCTGTGAACTTCTTTCCAATGTGAGCTTGTGCCGGAACCTGATTAGGGTGCACCACAGTTCTAATCAGAGCAGATCCATGCCTAGAGAGGCCTTTTTGTTTCATAAAACTTTGATTCCTTTATCAGTGGTGTTCTCTCAGTATGGGGTTAGGTCATCAAGTCCTATGTGACGATGCCTTGACCTCGTGTTTTTTGATCTTCCTTCTGGACCTCGGTGGCTATGGTGGTGTGATTTTACTTAGCAGGATGGTGAGGTTGTCCAGGATGGTTGAGGTTGTAGGTTCTTTGGTTTTGTATTTTCGGAATGATAGAAGGGCTTGCGAGACCAGTGGGTACGGTGTTGCTTCCAGACTCGACCACCTGGAGTAGGCTCCAGAGGAGGTTCCAGAGCTGTTGTTCACCGTTTTATTGCATTATGGACATGGACATTTGAGAGGGTATGACAGAAGCCATCAGATCAGGAATGTGATTTGACATAAGAAACTTTCTTGTCGTTCAGCCTTGCATCTGTGGAGAGCTTTTCACATTCATTTGCGGGGGAGGGGTAGCTTCATGTTGTTAGTTTGGTTTATCTCACCTAACCTTCGGGTAATGAAATGTTTTATGTCTATGATGTCTGTTAGGGTTTCCCCGTTCATCCCTTAAAAGGGGGTTTTCTTTTTAATAATATTAAAAATTTGTAGGCATTCGGGTCGTTGGATGGATTGTTATACACCTTCATTTTATTTGTGTATATATACTTCCATTTGGCATCTTATATCATGAATCTACTTATTGTAATGATATTTTATGTTTCATTAAAATTATTTTATTTACGTGGAGAGTACGATATGATGTTACCAAGTTAAAAGAGTTTATTGAAATAATATTATCACTTTTCGAGATTGTTTATGATTATGATTAAATTAATGAAATATCATGATCCATTTTTCAAGAACACTCATGACAAATCTAATCATCTGGTTATTCAAGATATCCTCATGTATTGGTACCATTTTCCACTATTTTGTACTTAAGATAATGTTTTTATGTCAAAGATAATCATCTGTATCTTTGGATAGAAATCTATTATATTCAAAATCCATGTTTTCAAAAATATTTTTAAAAATATTTTCAAAGGATCATTGAAGATAATTTCTAATGAAAAATTATTTTAAATATGTTTTATTGTTTTTAATGCATCTTTTAAATTTTTACAAAGTTGTTTTCAAAGAAAATGGTTTTTAGAATGTTTTACGTTGTTAAAATAAATTTTCAAAGAAAATAAGATATTTTCCTCCAACAATATTACTTAAAAGATATTTCAAAACTAATTCCCATAAAATATAACATATATTGGTGTTAGTCGTTCCTTTATGTGGAAATTATTAAATGTTTTAATTTACATTATTTCTCAAAATGCAGTATGTTTTATATGAATGAGGTTTATGAAACCCATTCTTCTTTAATGAGTTATATTATTTTTAATCCCACTTCTTTTTACAAGTTATGTTTATGATGAAATTATTTTGAAACTTGTATTTTTCTACAGGTTGTGATATAATTACATACCCATTTTTTCATGGGTTATGATATTATTATTTATGATTTCATGGAACATGTATGTATGATTTCATTATGATATGGGTGGGACCAGTATCTCCCTCGAATAAAATAAATATGGATTTATATCTCCTGATATAAACTAAGATGGTTTTGGGAATGAACCTTGACTACTAATATGGCCATGGTAGTGAGCCATGATAATAAATATGTAACACCTCAATATTCCATGATATGTTTCCCTTTAAATAATGCAATAGCTTACATTGCACGCAACTTCGAGATTCTAACACATCGCGACCAATCAAACTAGCCATTATGAATAGTAATACCCACTTTTTGAAATTTGTAAAAAAATCATTTAAAATGGACTTCATTTTTGGATTTATAATATCGAAATTATCATAGGGTAAATGTTTTGTATTTTTTAAAAGACGTTCAATTTTTTATGAATAGTGAAAAAAGACTACGTTATTGGTTAAAACTGACTTTTTATTTAAATAAATAGTTATTTTATTTTAATTTATTTTATTTAAAAATAGATACATATTACATATATATGTTCAAATTAAATCACTAGATTCATTTTTTAATAAATTTAAATATATAAAATTTTATCAAATAATTTACCATCTTTTACCCACCTCCTATGAGCATTTGCAAATTTGTATAAAACATTATTTTACTGCTTCTGTGCATTGAATTTCAATATTTTGAGATACACGGTAAATATTAGTAAGTAAAATGTTGTTCAATAAGATAAAACTTTTTTGGTAAATAATAAAATTTTACTTTTATTTACCACAGTTAAAAGTAAATAAGGCAATTAAGGGTAAAAATGATAGCATAATTACTATAACACATGTCATAATTTTATTTTAAAAGTATAATTCGACCGAAAACAACCTTATGAACGAAATATGATACCAATTGGTCCAATTTTATTAGATTAGGACATTATTAATTATTTTATTTAAATAAGAGTTAAAAGAGTTAAAATCAATGTTTAATTACTAATCCATTTTTAATATAGGGTTATACATAAGATAAATTCTACTATAAATATTCATTATAAAGATAAAATTATTTCATACATAATGGTAGTTTATTTATAATTTTTGGACATTAAATAATTAAATTTATTTATGACACAATGATGATGTAGTAATTGCCTTTTTAATGAATAATTAAAAGAATTGATATTATAAATATCCAAATAAATCTAATTTGAGACTTTTAATGAATTAAATAAATTTTATAGGTTAATATGACACGTGAGGGTTGATTAAATGAATTTTGTTTCGAATTATTAATTCTTTTATGAATTTAACAAAATCAAAATACCAAATAGTTTCAAAATTGACAAAAAAGAGTTTTTAAAACAAATATTATATTATTAATTGGTATTCTATTCCTAGAAATCTATGGTTTGGTCAAAGGGATTAAATGAAATTATATATGGAATTAAATAACCACTTGATTTTCTCTTGGAAGTTTATATAATGTTTATTGACTATTTAATTTAAAAATACAAAGAGACATGGTAAATGTCAAACTATTTAACTAAGAGTTGAATTTAAAAGTTAAGGATAATATGATGCCCTAAACATATCTAAAACCTCTTTTATGAGTGTTTTTAGACCAATCCCATCCTTATTATTTAAATAATTATTTTTGGAGCCATTATAAACCTAAAATTAATTTATTATAAAATAATATTTCAATCTTTTCCTAAAGTGACCCTCTTCTCTATTATAAAAGGGAACCTCTCTTTATCTCATGTTCACACCTACAAATCCATTTTCCCCGACCAAAACCTTATCAAATATCCTTTCAATTGTCCTTAATTTATCATAGAGGCCTTACTTTAGTTATAAATCCAACCTATAGATCCCTTTTTATTAAATTAAAAGGAAGAACCCGAAGAAGAGGTAATTATTTCATCACCTTTTCATGTTCTTTTCTTCTTCCACTTACTCTTTCATTGTTGTTTCCATTAAAAAATAATAAATCTAGTATATTATATATAATTTGATGTTATTATAAAAATGGTACAACCATATTCATTATTATATCCATCCTATAAATGAAAAAGTCACCATACGTGCGTACCTACGGATTACCGTCTCCACGTCGTGGGGTAGTTTGTTATACAAACATTTCATCATTTGGATGGGTATAATAATGAGTACAAATGATATAAATAATAAATATAACATAATAATGATTCTTTATATATGATATACCATCCATTTTTATATTATTTTAATATCAGAAGAATGATAATGTCGCTCGTGCGTACGTCCGTATTACAGTCTCCACGAACGTGATGAGATTCATTCCCCATTGTAATCATTCATGAATAATTTTCATTTTATAATTAAAAATAATATTTAAGTACATAATATAATTCTTTATATGAATCAATTACATCATATACATAATAAACATGGCTTACATAAATAAGCATATATAGGAAAACAAATCAGTTAACACCTGAAACAATGATACGACTGAAATATCATTAACAAAGAAATATGAGAAGATCATATATGATATCATATTAATGTGTATGGTTATTCTATAATTTAATAGCAATTATTTAACCATTATATAAGATTTTATCATACCCTCTACCATGTAAAAGTACAAGGTAATGGTTAATTTCTCAATCTCTTTATTATCCGAGGTTGTTTTTATGTAAGTATCTACACAGACCTCTTTATCAACCACATCCATGTTTCTAAAAAATATATTCCAAAAAATTTAAACTATTTACTAGACTATAGGTTAAAGTCATTTATACACTTTTTTGACTTTTTATAGGATACTTTGAAAGGAATATTTCTGTCTTTTTCACAACTAGGTACCTTGGGACCTTTTTGACAAAATTAAGGTAAGAATGTTTTTTTAACTTATACAAAATATGCAGCTATTTTCCACTGTTATAACATCATTTAAGTTTACCTTAAAATAGTATAAGAATATTTTCAAAATAAATATTATCTTTTATAATTATATTAATTTTAAATGATTTCAAAATAGAAAGAGATATTTCTCTAAAAAAAGTTTTGATTTAATCTATGTCAACATCCTTTCGATGGAATTTAAGCATGTTTGAAGTTGATTTATTTTGATAAAAATCATCCATACTGTATTGAAGGTTTTGTGATTTGTTTTAATATAGATGTGTTATTTTTATACCATTAATGGTTTGTGGAAACTGTATTGACATTTTTTATGCTAGTTATAATACGAATGTTTATGTTATGTTTAAACCTTTTCATATGAGGAATGCATTGGACTTACTAAGTGATGGGTGGAGCCCGTTATAACTCCTCAATGAATCAATAGGTGTCATGAGACAAACTAGTGTCTTGGCACAAGGCCTTGAAAAAATCTTATTTGTAGTCTTGGCACAAGGAATTGACTATGTGGTTTTGAAGTCTGGCATTATGCATTCCATCATTATGAAAGTGGCTATTTATATTACATGTGATTATTCGACTAGAAGAATAACCATGTGAATAAGTAAATGAAATTATTTGATTTTATCATTGCCATATTATTATTTTTTTCATGTTTAAAAGGCTTTTTTATTCTTACATTGCCTTAAATTTTAATGCTTATTTATGAAAGTTTTTACTATATAGTAATCTTTACTAAGCTTCTGAGATCACCCGTTTCTATGTTTTATTTTTCCAAGGATGAGAAAAAGTATATTATAACTGAACTACTAGGATAGTATAATAGATACGAGTATGGCCTATGGAGACTATGTAGTTTTAGTTTTTCATTTTAAAATGTTATGTAAAACTTTTGATTGCATCTAGTATTTCCATGGCTATTAAAGTAATCGGTCTGTCGAGACATGATATTTTGTGATAATTACAATGTTATGTAATAATTCACTGACTCTGGGTAACTAGGGTCAGGTAATAAAAGTTGGTATCAGAGGAAGTTTAGTACAAACCTTGGAAGCTAGATTTAGAAAAAATCCGATTAGAGAACATTACCCTAAGATAGACTTGGAAGATTAGTATAGAAGATATTCCTAGAATTTTGTCACTATAGTGATTTGGTGACTTTTACAAGAAATACATCCCAATCTAGATATGAATAGGTAGAGGTGGATCTGTCACAGATGTACCTAGGGGTAAAAACCAAAAAACACCGCTTTGAGAAAGACTCGAATGGGAACTGGTGCACGACATTTGGACTTGCTACACTCTTGGTTACGAAACTCCTAGGGGATATGATTAGGATAATTTTTATTTTATTTAAAAACCATTATTAAGGATTTATGAGTATATTATTTCTTATAGAATACATTTTTATGATGATGGATTATATCCAGAAATTTTTCAATTTATGTTAAGTGTTTTACAAGTTTGGAGTTACGTATTGCGATTCATAAACTAATCTAGTGTATGCCATTGTTTAGAAATGGTTCTTAGTGGAATTAATGGAAATAGTATCAATTCACGTAATCCATGTTGTGATTTACCTCCTACTTAGGATAGTTATAGTAGAGCTGGTGAAGAAACTGGTGCTGATTAGCTTATCACCATACTAGGACAACTCACTCAGGTTATGAATAATAACGTTACCTGTATGGAGCACCCTGATCCACAATGTGGAGGATCATTGTTATAATGATTCATGGGGAAACAAAAACCAACATTAAATCGGAGTACAAATCCCTTATTATTTGATCAAATGATAAATTCCTTAGAGAAAATATTTCATGCTTTGGGGAGTTGTGAAAGGGAAAAAGATGTCATGGCAGTTTATCACCTCATGTGAGATGCAGATCGATGGTGGTCATTGATTCAAAACACAAAGGAAGATGATAAATTATAAAATAGGGAATAAAGGGAGTTTAAATATATTTTATAAGAAAAATAATTTCATCGTGACCATTGATCAGATATGGAAATACAATTTCTGAGTCTGAGACAAAAGATGATGATAATGTCGCAAAATATGAGGCTAACTCTAAAAGGATAGAAAGGCATGCAGTAGATTATATACATAACCCAAGGAATAAGATTTATCGATTCATTTATGGGTTAAATTCATTTATTCATCGACTATTATTCTCAAAATACATCTCATCATAAAAAGATATTGCCTCATGTGCTATCAAGATAGAAAAAACAATTCTCTACATCTTACGACTTTAAAGCAATGTAGGAGAAGAAGAGATTTTCCGAACACTATGGAAATGGAAATAAGAGGAAGAAGGGAAAATTTGAATATCCATCCTGTAGTAAATATGGGATGAAGCACCCTGGTACATTATTGAAGGGAATGTGAGTCTGTTACAAGTGTGGTGAAAAAGGCCACTAGGCTCGTGATTGCAAGGGGAAGAAAGATGCTATTAATGTTGAATGCAACAATTTTAGAGAAAAGGGGCATTATGAAAATTAATTTCTTAATGGCCAAGGAAACCTACCCCATAAAAGTCCAAGGAAGAAAGTCCAAGCTTATGCGATCACTACTGCTGAGGTTGAAGATTCGAAAGACAAGGTGGCATATAATTTAAGGGTTTCCTTAAGTTTAACCAATGCTTTATTTGATTCTGGATCATCGTATTGTTTTATATCTTCCCTGTTTGATTAGAAAATTAGTTATTTTCAATTTGAATTAACAAGGTATTTTTCATTCAAAACACCCAAGGGAAGTATCGTCACAACAATTTTTTGTGAATCAATTCCCATTAGGTCATACAAATATTCTTTATCTGTTGATCTCATCATCATACTCATGATTGAATTTTATTTAATCCTTGGTATGGATTGTATTTCTGACCATGTTTTAAAAATTTATTGTAAGAAGAAGGTGGTTACAATTTTCTATGATTATAAAGAGTACCTTATCTTTAGATCAGAAACGTCACCACCTAATTCATATCTAGATCCACCCCTAGTAGCTCTACTAAATTAAATTTTTTGGGGGGATGAGAATGAAATAATTAAGGGACAGTAAAAGAATGTTCAGAGAGAGGACAGACCTATTGTGCAAGAATATGTTGATGTGTTTCCAGAGTATTAACCTGAACATCCTCTAGAATGAGAAATTGAGATTTCCATTGATTTAATTCTTGGTTTGAGGCCCAAATCAATGACCCATTATCAAATGGACACTATGAAATTAGTGGAACTTTTGAAAAAACTAGAGGAATTGAGTAATAAGGGATTTATTCCTCCTAGTGTCTCTCTATAGGGAGCCCCTATCCTCTTTGTTAAGAGGAATGACATATCATTGAGGTTTTTCATTGACTATAAAGAGATAATTGTTATAATAATAAAGATCAAGTATCCCCTACCTCACATTGATGATTTATTCGATCAACTTCATGGAGCTAAATATTTTTCCAATATTGACCTTAGATATAGATATCATTAGTTGTGTGTGAAGAAGGAATACATTCTTAAAATAGCATTTTTAACTAGGTACATGCATTACGTGTTTACAAGAATTACTTTTCAGATGACTAATTCACCATTAGTTTTCATAGATATAATGAACAGATTTTTAAAGGAATAACTTGATGATTTTTAGTAGTATTTAATGATGATATCCTGGTACACTCTAAAATCTATGAAGATCATGAAAATTCCTTGCACCCCATTCTGAAAACCCTCAGAAGAAATGAATTATACGAGATGTTTAGCATGTTTGAATTCTGGCTTCATGGGATTTCTTTTCTTGGCCATATTGTCTCTAAAGATGGAATATCTGTTGATACTTCAAAGAAAAAGGTAGTCAATGAATATCCAGCACCAACGAGTATAAATATGGTATGCAATTTTATTGGTTTAACAGGTTATTATCTATGTTTCGTTCAGAATTTTGCTCAATTGGATAACCCATTAACCAATCTCACACATAAAAGGGTTAAATTTGTTTTGACAAAGGACTGTGATGAATGTTTTGAAGAACTGAAGACAAGATTAGTCAATTCTTTTATCGTGACTCTACCATTAGGGAATGATGGGTTGGTTGTTTAGAGTGATGCTTCAAAGAAATGACGTGGTTGTGTGCTTATGCAGAATGATAGAGTTATTACTTGTGCATCACGATAACTAAAAATTCTTGAACAAAACTATCCTACATATTGAGTTATCAGCTATAATATTTTCATTGAAAATATGGAGACACTGTCTCTATGATAAAAAATGTGATATTTATACTGATCAAAAGAGTTTTAAGTATATTTAATCACAAAAAGAACACAACATGAGGCAAATGAAATTGCTTGAACTACTCAAGGATTATTATTACGCAATACACTACCACTTGGGGAATTCAAATAAGGTGGAAGATTCTTTGAGAAGAAAGGATCATGGAGTTTTGAACAAGATGAGAGTTGAAAGAGATATTAGTTTCATGGATCAATTGAAAATTGATATGGGAATAATCATGGAAGATGAAACCTCAAAAATTTTTCAAATGGTTTCTAAACCAACTTTACTAGAAAGGATAAAATGTTCTCAGGATGATGATGAGGAGTTTCAAAAGAAGATTAAAGATGTGACTGATGGGATATTGAGTGACTTCATATAGGAAGATGAGATTTTGAAATTTGGGAAGAGACTTTGTGTTCTTGATACAACAGATCTAAAAAGGGAATTGTTAGATGATTCTCATAGCTCTAATTTCTCTATACACCATGGTAACACCATGATGTATAGGGATTTGAAGGAATATTTTTGGCGGGATAATATAAAGAGGGAGATTGATAATTTTTTGTCAAGATATATGTTTTTTCAATAAGTGCAAGCTGGAAGGAAATAGACTAGAAGAGTCATGCAACCTCTTCCCATACCTGATAGGAATTGGGATAATATTAGGATGGACTATGTCATGGGGCTACCAAAGACTCCTAGAAGGAATGATGAAATATGGGTCATTGTAGATCGTCTTACCAAGTCAGCACATTTTCTTAATATAAGATAAGATTTACCACTTGAACTTCTAGAAAGACTATATATTATTGAATTTTTAAGACTTCTTGGAGTACCCTTATCGATTGTTTCTGATCATGATCCCCATTTTACATCAATATTCTGGAAAAATCTTCAGAAATCCCTAGATACTAAACATCATTTGAGCACTTCCTACCTCCCTCAAACTGATGGATAATAAGAACAGACAATTAAAACCTTAGAATACATGTTGAGATCTTACTAACTTGACTTTCAAGGTATGTGAGATCAATATTTACCTCTGGTATAATTTTCCTATAACAATAGCTTCCATTCAAGTATTCAGATGGCTCCATATGAAGCGTTATATGGAAAGAGATGTCTCACACCATCTTTTTGGTATGATGTTAGTGAAATAAAACTCGTAGGCCTAGAACTTTTTGAGTAAACAATAGAAAAGGGGAAGGTTATCCAAACCCACGTCAAAGTAGCCCAAAGTAGGATAAAGATCTATGCCGATAACTGAAAAAAAAGGATTTGTAATTTCAAGTAGGAGACTATGTTTTCTTGAAGTTATCTCTATGGAAGTGTGTTATATGTTATCGTAAGAAGGGTAAATTGAGTCCCAGTTACATCGGACATTTAGAAATTCTAGAATGAATTAGTGTTGTAGCTTATCATTTGGAAATGACTCTAAGTCTCTCCAAAGATCATGACGTGTTCCATGTATCACTGTTAAGAAAATACATGCCCGACCCAACTCATGTACTCACCTATGAGAAAATTGAACTGGAATCTGATCTGTCTTATTATGAAGAGTCTGTAAAAAATTTTGATACAAGAGAACAAGTTCTAAGAAACCGGACCACTTATCTAGTAAAAGTTCTATGGAGAAACCATAAGATGGAAGAGGCAACGTGGGAACCAGAGGAACTTATGATGAAGAACCACCCAAATCATTTTTTTGGGTAGTATTATAGAAATTTTAAGGATGAAATTATTTAAAGTAGGGAAGAGTGTAACACCCCAAGATTCCACAATATCTTCCCCATTGAATAATGCAATAACTTGCATTGTATGCAACTTTGAGATTCTAACACATCGCGACCAATCAAACTAGCTGTTATGAATAGTGATACCAACTTTTTAATATTTTATAAATTTTATCTTTCAAAATGGATTTTATTTTTTGATTCAGAATATCATAATTATCTTAGGATGAATTTTTGGTATTTTTCTAAAAACATTCAATTTTTCATGAATAGTGAAAAAAGACTACATTATTTGTTAAAACGGACTTATTATTTAAATAATTAGTTATTTTATTTTAATTTATTTTAGGTCAAAATAGATATATAATACATATATATGTTCAACATAATTCATTGGAGTCATTTTATAATTATTTTATATACATAAAATTTTATTGAACTATTTATCGTCTTTTACCCACCTCCAAGGAGCATTTAAAAATTTGTATAGAACTTAATTTTACCACTTTTGTGAGTTGGATTACAAAAAACTAAGAGACACAGTTAATATCAGTATGTAAAATGTGGTTCACTATGATGAAAATAATTTTTGGTGAATAGTAACTTTTTACTTTTATTTACAATGGTTAAATGTAAATAAGGTAATTAAAGGTAAAAATGATACCATAATTACCCCTAACACATGTTATAAATCTCTTGGATAAGTTTAATTCGACCAAAAAAAACATTAGTAATAACATATGATCCCATTTGGTTTAGTTGGATTAGATTAGGACATTTATTATTATTTTATTTAAAGAAGAGTTAAAAGAGTTAAAATCAATGTTTAATAACTAAACCAATTTTTAATATAAAGTTATACATAAGATAAATTATACTATAAATATTAATTATAAATTTAAAAATATTTCTTACATAATGGTATTTTATTTATAATTTTTAGACATTAGATAATTAAATTTTTTTATGACACAATAATGATGCAATAATTTCCTTATTAATGAAAGATTAAAATAATTGATATTATAAATATATAAATAAATCTAATTTGAGACATTTAATGAATTAAATTTAATTTATAGGTTAATAGGACATGATAGAGTTTATTAAATGAATTGTTTTCGATGTAATAATGCTGTTACAAATTTAACAAAAAAAAATACCAAATAGTTTCAAAATTGACTTAAATGGGTTTAAAAAAATATTATATTATTAATTGGTATTCTATTCCTAAAAATCTAAGGTTTGGCCAATGGTATTAAATAATACTATTTATTCCATTAATATCCACTTGAGGATTTCTTGGAAGTTTATAGTATGGTAATTATCCATATAATATAAAAATACAAAGAAACATGGAAAATGTCAAACAATTTAACGAAGAGTTAAATCGAAAGGATAAGGTTAATAGGATGACCTAAACTAGTCTAAAACCTATTGGTTGAAAGGTTTCGACCCATCCCCACATTATAATTTAAATAATTCATTTTGGAGCCATTATAAATCAAAAATTATTTTATTATAAAATAATATTTCAAGATTTTCATTAAGTGACCCTCACCTCTCTTATAAAAGGGAACCTACCCTTCTCTCAAATTCAAACCTTCAACAACATTTGGATTGGACAAACCCTACCCAATTATCCTCTCAACTTTCCTCCATTAATCCTAGATTCCTTCCTTTATTCATAATTCCAACCTAATGATCCATTTTGATCAAATCAAAAGGAAGAACCCGTAGAAGAGGTAAAAATTTCATCCCCTCTTTCAAGTTCGTTTCTTCTTCCACGTCCTCTTTATTTGTTGTTTCCATTCTAAAATAATAAATCAAGTATCTTATATATACTGTGATGTTATTATAAAAATGGTACGACCATATTCATTATTCTATCCATCCTATAAATGACAAAGTCACTAAATGTGCGTACGTACGGATTACCATCTCCACGTCGGGGTGTAGTTTGTTATTCAAACACATCATCATTTGGATGGGTATTATAATGAGTATAAATGATGTAAATATTAAATATAACATGATAATGATTCTTTATATATGATATAACATCCATTTATATATGATTTTAATATAAAATAAATGATCTTGTCGCTCGTGCGTATGCCCGGATTACCATCTCCACGAACGCGATGAGATTAATTCCCCATCGTAATCATTCAAGAATAATTTTCATTTTATGATTAAAAATAATGTTTATGAAAATAATATAGTTCTTTATATGAATCAGATACATCCTATCCATAACAAACATTGATTTCGTAACCAAACATATAAAGGAAAACGAATCAGTTAACACCCGAAACGATGATACTACTGAAATATAATTAACAAAGAAATATTAGAAGATCATTTATGATATCATAATAATGTATATAGTTGTTTTATAATTTAATAACAATTATTTCACCATTATACCGGAGGTTAACCTACCCTCGACCAAGTAAAAGTACAAGGTAAGGGTTAATTTCACAATCTCTTTATTATACGAAGTTGTTTTTACATAAGTAGCTACTAGGACCTCTTTATCATTCACATACATGTTTCTTAAAAATGTATTCCAAAATATTTATAGTATTTTCTATACTTTGTGTTCAAGGCATTTATACCATTGTTTGAATTTTTATAAAATGTTTTGAAAGGAATTTTTTTTCGTTTTCCAAACAAGGTGCCTTATGACCTTTTCGACAAACTTTTGGTAAGATTATTTTTTTAACTTATACAGTGGCTGCGGATATTATCCACCAGTATGAAATCGTCAAAATTTCTATTACAAGCTTATAAAAATATTTTCAAAATAATTATTCTCTTTTATAATTATATGACTTTAAAATGATTTAAAAATATAAAGAGATATTTATCTAAAAAAAGTTTTGATTTCATCTATGTCAACATCAATTTGATGGATTTTAATCATGTCTAAAGTTGATTTTTTTTTATAAAAATATTCCATATTGTATTGAAATTTTTGTGATATGTTTGATTATGGATGTGTTATTTTATACCATTCATAGTTTATAGATAATGTATTGACATTTCGTATACTTCTTTTAATATGAATGTTTATGTTATGTTTAAACCTTTTCATATGGGGAATGCATTGGACTTACTAAGTGATAGTTGGAGCCTCCTATAACTCCTCGATGCATCCATAGGTATCAAGAGACAAACTAGTGTCCTGGAATAAGGACTTGACAAAATCTTATTTGTAGTCTTGGAACAAGGCGTTGACTATGTGGTTATGAAGTCTGGCATTATGCATTCCATCATTATGAAAGTGGATATTGATATTTAATATGAATATTTGACTAGTAGAATATCCTTGTGAATAAATAAATGACATTATTTGATCTTATCATTTTCATATTATTTGGAAGTTCAAGATTGAAAGGCTTTTGTTTCAGTCTTACATTCCCTTAAATGTTTATGAATATTTATGAATGTTTCTGCTATATTGTTATCCTTACTGAGCATCTAAGCTCAACCCTTCCTATGTTTTATTTTTCCCAGGATGCGAAAATGTATATTATGACTGACCAATAGGGATAGTATATGAGATATGAGTCTATCCTATAGAGGATATGATGTCATAGTTTTTCATTTTATAAAGTAATGTCAATCTTATGAATGTATCTTGTATTTACAAGGCTACTAAACTAATCGGTCTTTAGAGACATCATCTTTTGTAATCATCTTAATGATATGTAATAATGCACCGACTCTAGGTTACTAAGTTTGGGGCATTACAGAACATGTTAGGAGGGGTGAAATAATTCTACTAACATGGAAATGGGAGTGAAGCATGACTTCCAAGATGGTATGGGGAGTGAACCTATACAAACAAGATGGTCTTGGAAGCACTTCCTTGGCTAATATAGAAATAAAATTATATTCTTATCTGTCTGCCACATTTCCAAGTTTTATTCCCATGTTATGATTTTGTGGAATATATTATTTATTTCCTTATCATTTATGTGTAATGAACATATGATATTTATTCAATGATTTATATATATGATCTTTGATATGAAGGGTATGATCTTCTATTTTCATGATCATGTTATCATACCCTATTTCTCATGATTATACTAACATATATCCATTGTTTACCCTTATGAGCAGTTGATATCACCCATTTTTATGTTTTCTTCCCCATTTTATGAAGATATTTATTAGGTTTGACGTGTCTGAGAAGCGTTCTTGTTAGGAAGAAACAAGTGAGTGATAATATAGCTCATTTATGTACCAGTATTTATATTTCCATGTTTCCAAATGAAACATACTAATACAGTCTTGGGGAATAAATCATTTAATGTTTTAAGTATTCCAAAAAAGTTATGTATTGTAAATGTATGGAAAGTTAGGGTCTCTATAGTTGGTATCAATGAAAATATTTAGTTAACCTTTAGAAACATGGATGAGAATATCGTAGTGAAAACCCTAAGGACATGTCTAGGGACATGTATAAGGATAATGAAAAGTATAGGAAAATCTCCTAGAATTTTGGTAATGGATAGAGTGATTGGTTCCATAAAAATAAATACCTTTTTAGATACTAAAAAGGATATGGATTTGGAATATATGTACCAAGGGGTAATAAATTAAATAAGATGCTTCGGGCCAGACTCTGGGTAATCTGGTACACAACAACATGCCTTACTACATATCTGGTTTGATCTTCTTATGCTATATTATTTGGGGATTCACAAACACTTTATGAAACATAATGTATTATTTAAAAATAATTTTCCTATGAATAACCTACGATAAACCTAAGGTGTCATATATTTAGGAAGGATTCATAATTTAGACATACTATAAGTAACTTTTCATGATTATGTGGTTCTTCAATATGATAAATATTTATTACTCTATCCTTTTGGTTTTAGTTAATGGATGAAACTCAATGGAACAACATTAATGGTGATTATAATTGAAAATTAAATTATTTTATTCCTGAGAAACCAAATTCTATGGGAGGTGGAATAAAAACAGCATTGCTATGCTCACAGAACATTCTCAACCTATGAATCATGGTGAACTTCGAAAGGAGGAAATAATGTAACTAAGTTATTTTGAGTCTTTCATGTGGCAACATACACCTTTTCTTTTGGCCACATTGACATTTGTTTCCTTTTTTCATTAATAAAATAAATATTTATTGTTGGTTGTTCATGATAAATTCATTCTTGTTATATATTGGTTAAAAGGCGAAGTAGACTAGTGATGGACAATAATCAAGAATAAGAGGCCACAAGATGAGATTGAATCCATGGATTCAGATGAGATCAAGAAAATATTTTTGAGTATGTACATTCCTCATATTCTTCGTACCATGATAGAGAATGTGTTCCTTAAGCTGAATCAAAGTAATGACATCTCTGTTAGTACCTACGAGGATAATATCACAAGAATTATGTTTTATGATTCAGGAATTATAATCCCACCTAAAATTAATGTTAATAGGTTCTTTAGTTTCCTAAATATATGTATCAGTAGGGTGTTGGATATAAGATTCATTAATAGCCATGACGAGATTTTGTGTTGTGAAATCAAGGTTTAAATGTAAGTTGGAGTCGCATATCAATCTCATGGTTTTGACTTGAAAATGATGATGTAGTAAAAGGGAAAATATAAAAACTATGAAGATAATAATGTGTTCCTTTGTTACGACCCACCATCACCGAAATAAGGGAATGGAAAACAGATTTCCAAGCCCATACTTATTTAAGTTGAAGGAGAGATAATGACCCCCCCGAGTCCCGCCTCAAGTAGGCCCCGGAGTGGTGACTAGCACCAAGGGTATAACATTTTTACAATATGTGAGGCAATACCCTTTTTAGTTAACCAAGATTGGGAGAAAGAATGAGTCAACACCAAACACCACCATGTATAGAAACCTCAATGTAAAAAAACAAACTACATACAAGTTTTGATAATAAAACTGAACAATGTACAAGGACTCCAAAGTACAATACCCGACAATAATGGAAAAAAGGCTTAGCAAAATCCAACAATGACCAACAGTAACTCCAACATCTAGACTAGTAAGGTCCCATATGGCCTCCGAAGCCCTCCTGGAAACCTAAAAGTAAACATAGGGTGAGCATAAAAAGTATACTCATTAAGAAAACATAAAGCTCTCGTGCACAAGTGGGAAGATGTCCTAAAGTCCCGTGAGAAGCTGAAGAAACATCATCTATTAAGGAATCTATCAATCCCACCTCACCGACCACGCTCACCAAATAACACATGAAGTAAGATAATAGTAAATAACAAAGCATTTGGGTACCCCAAACCACTATTCCCCCCACTAGATAGTTGCTCATACCTAATGGATAATGTACTGACGCTGCCACACACTTCGTTCCCGAACAAACCTGGGCCTCAGAACCATCCACATCCGCACCCGCACACACCTGGGCCTCATAATCACACATCCCTACCCGCATACACCTAGGCCTCATCTCCAAGATACCTTAGAAAACAAACCTGCCCGAAGAGTCTTGGGATAACAACACACCAAACGAAA
Source organism: Viscum album (assembly GCA_963277665.1). Lineage (NCBI taxonomy): Eukaryota > Viridiplantae > Streptophyta > Magnoliopsida > Santalales > Viscaceae > Viscum > Viscum album. Next base: position 698,627,745 of record OY728132.1, read on the forward strand.
CCTACCTGAAGAGTCTTGGGTATAAGGTCGCATCCATCAATCACAGCCTAGGGAAGAGGGATCAGGAAGGAGAGTAACCAGGGGAAACACCCTTCCCTAGGAGATGGGGTGTGCGACACTAAGTGCCCAATGTGGGTGGGGTGGGACTAAACCAAAAACATACAATTAGACATATATGCCAACACACACAGCCCAACCTATGGCTCCTCAACAGATACAAGAATGTGCCCAAGCACTGCTGCCTCAAAAAAACAGGCACACAACAAATAGTTCCCCATTTCCCTATTCAAATTATCATATCATAAAAGTTTAGTATGAGTTATTCCCTTCAATACTGGGAATCTAATAGGCACAATCATAGATGAAACAACAATAAAGTAGGGAGGAAAACCATTAGGTAATTTAAGCATTCACACTCAGTTCACTTGTAAAGTCACAACAACTAGGGATCAAGTGAGATCGCTAAAAGTAATGGAAACAAAACAAACCCTGAAACATAGCATTGTGTACCCAAAATCCAAGAGCCAACGGTTTCTCAACAACAAGGGATCTCACCCGAATTCATGTCACAGTAGAGCAACCAGACATCCTCAGATTCACAACCAGCGAAAGTATAACAAAAGGGGATCCCATCCCCACTTATATCACTCCATAAATCTAAGCCCCCCCATCCATGAAAACCATAAACTCACGCAAAAATAGACCGTGAAAGAAAACAACGAACCACTACCACCAACACAAGGCAGACCCTTGTAAGTATTTTATGATTTAAAATATTTAATACACACCATGGTTTAAATTCCACTGTCTTCAACCGGAGTTATCATAGAAAATGGGTCGATCCTTGTGATTTCAATTTATATAGCCACGTATACGTAATTAACCAATTCCATGTTACATTTATTTAAACATCCAAGAGCACCGAGGTTTATTAGTGCACAGAGAAAGACCACCAACAAACATGATTTTCAGTGAGCATAGGCTCGTATAATTCACCACACATATCTACATAAGAGAGTACTGCAGAACATCGATCACCACCCCCCCCCATTTCCTTCTTTAGAGGTCCATTAATTATCTTCATTAAGTATGGTTTCATCAATTTCCACAGAGACAAAAGCATAGCCACCACCCATGATGCACAGAAACTAGAGACGAAGGAGAAAAATCCCTACCTGATTGATCAAGGATCGACGTTAATTCCTCGTGTGGAAACTGGGAATCTGGAGTAGCATGAAATCCAAAAAACGCGATCAAGGAAAACTTTGCGGGGGTACAACTCGTCTGGAGGAATGGTATTCCGAGCACAGGGTGATAGAGTAAAATAAACCTAGGGAGAAGAGAAGCCTCTAGGTTATAAAAGCTGAGATATAGCATCCTCGAGACGGTTAAGATATGGATAAAAACTTGAAACCTTGGATGAAGTGGGATCGTGGGTTGAACACACGACTGGGCCACCCCACACGTCCAACATAAAAGGTCCTCTACCTTTGGGGCGGTTAAAACCAATGCACACCTCCTTAACCAAGGAAGGAATCCTCACAGGATGCGATAGAGGTGTTTCTGAAAACGCGGTTAACCGCATGACCAAAAAGCTTGGTTTTCCTTTTAAGGAGGGTAGCTCAACAATCATTTAATTAGACACCATTAATGGGCTTTAAAATAGGTTAAAGGGGTGAAAAAATGGTTTAGAATCCAATTTGTAGAAAAAGGAGGCACTACTGGAAAACCCATGGGGAGGTCACCGGTAGGCCATGTCTACCGGTAGACCAACTACCGGTTGGCCGAGGCTACTGGTAGGTCGGGGTTACTGGTAGGCTGAGGATACCAGTAGGACGAGCGTACCGGTAGGCCGAGATACCGGTAGGCCGAGCTACATGTAGGCCGAGCTACCTGTAGGCCAAGCTACTGCTAGGCCGGGCCTTCCGGTAGGCCGACGGTGCCGGTAGGCCGAGCTACCGGTAGGCCGAACTACCGGTAGGCCGAGAAACAGGTAGGTCGCGCTACTGGTAGGACAAGGCTACTGGTAGGCTGAGGCCAGCGGTAGGCCGAGCCAGTAGTAGGCTGAGGCTACCGGTAGGCCGAGGCCACAGGTAGGTCGAGCCCACCGGTAGGCTGAGATACCAGTAGGCCAAGGATACCGGTAGTCCAAGGCCAGCAGTAGGCTGAGCTACTGTTAGGGTGAGGCTTATGGTAGGCCAAGCTACTGGTAGGCCGAGGCTACCGGTAGGCCGAGGCCATCTTCACTGAGAAGCTGGGATGTCCTTCCAGACTACCTAGAACACCCCAAACATCATATTTTCACCATGTAATGGACCACAAAACCCCAGGCCATTACATCAGATACTTCTCAAACTATTATCGTCCGCGAGAATATAAGAAAAAACTAGAAAGGAGAAAAGTGGGGTCCAAACAACCACCCTCTAAAGATACTTCTCAGGGGAAAACCCCTGAGTTGTTCAAAAGGTGGAACATAACCCCCTATATCCAGGAATACTCCCCCAAGAGTTATGAACCAGAAACATTCACAACAAGTACAAGGATCACACTATCCAACACCAGAGTATGGGAGTCCCTTCCTACATGTTAGGATATTATCCGCTTTGGGCGGCACTGACTCACCCGCATGGGTTTAATAACATCCACATTAATGCGCCTTGATTATCAGTTAGGTTTTCCCATGATCACACATTCTGTGTCAAAACAAGAAGAACAAACATTTCATATATTAAAGTACAAGGTGATAAATCTCAACAAAACTCAGAATAACAACAATAAAGAAATCAAATTAACTCTGGGTACTGAACGCGTAACTGGGCCTCCCACTCCCAAGTGCTATCCTCTAGGTCACCATGCCTCCACAACAAACGAACCAAGGGGATGGTTCGTAAACGAAGCACTTTGTCTTTATGATCCTTGATCTTGATAGGTCGTTCTATGAAGGTCGCATCATTTTCGACATCTAACTCTCCCCAATCGATGATGTGGGAGTCGCCGTGAAGATATCGACGAAGCCGGGAGATGTGAATGACGTTGTGAACTTTCTACAACTGAGGTGGCAACGCCAACTAATATGCCACCTCACCAACTCATCCCAACACCACAAATGGTCTGATGAACCTAGGGGAGAGCTTAATCCCCTTCCCAAACCTTCACTACCCACGTCGAGGGGAAACCTTCAAGAACACATGATTTCCAACCTCAAACTCCAAGGGACTCCTCCTACAATCGGAATAAGACTTCTACCGGTCCTAGGCTACCTTCATCCTCTCACGCATGAGCCAAACCTTCTCAGTGGTTCCCTACACCACTTATGGCCCACGAACAGTTGCTTCCCAAATCCTTATCCAGCAAACGGGTGAATGACACGACCTTCCATACTAGGCCTCAAATGGTGTCATGACAATAGTGGAGTGGAAGCTATTGTTATAAGAAAACTACACCAGAGGAAAGTGTCATACCCATGATCCCCCAAAATCCAGAACACATGCCCGCAGCATGTCTTCCAACTTATGGATCGTTCATTCTATTTGCCCATCTATCTGAGGGTGGAAAGCAGTGCTAAGGTGTATCTGGGTGCCAAAGGCATGCTTTAATCCCCTACAGAATCTTTAGGTAAACCGCGTGTCTCTTTCGGAGACAATAGATCTCATAATCTCGTGCAACCGCACCACCTCATCGACGTACATCTTGGCTAAGGTGCTCACCGGGCTTGACTCCTTAATCTCAAGAAGTGTTCTGGTTTTTTCAACCGATCCACCACCACCGAGATGGCATCATAGCCTCCCTAATCCCTGGGTATCTCTGTGATGAATTCCATCGATATTTCATCCCACTTCCACTCGGGAACATCTAAAGGCTGTAACAACCCTCCTGGAAAACGGTGTTCATCTTTCACTTGATGACACACTAGGCACTTAGCCACAAACTCTGCCACCACCCGCTTTACCCCGGGCCACCAAAACTGTCCCCTTAGGCCTTGGTACATCATTGATACCCCAGGATGTACTGCTAAAGCCAATCCATGGAACTCATGGAGAACACATTTACGAATCAACTCCGGAACAAAAAGCCTTCCATTGAAAAACATCTGATGATGACCATCCTCGGACCATCCCTCAGGAGAATTTCCCCGATAAACACAATCTCGCATCACTTCCACCTCCAAGTCCCCCCAATGAGACTCTTACACCTTCACCACTAAAGAGGAAACAACCGTCATCTGAAAGAGACAACCTCTTACACCTTCCACCCTTGAATCCAATTGCAAGGGTGCTAACTCTTCCATCTCTCTCCAAGCATCTGCAGATTCCCGAACTACTTCCTTCTACGATTTCATGCTCAGGGAATCAGTCACAACATTACCATTGCCCTAAGTATAAGAGATCTCGAAGAACTAGTCTTGGAGGAACTCAACCCATCTCCGCTGCTGCAAGTTCAGATCCCACTGAGAAAAGACATAACACAATCTCTTATGATCTGAGAAGACCACAAAGAGCTCTCTGATGAGATAATGCTGCCACAAATTCAATGTGAACACCACGACCTCAGGCTCCAGATCATGGGTGGCATAGTTACTTTCATGAGGATGTAACTGCCTAGACCCATAAGAGATCACTCCACGCTGCTGCATCAGCACACAACCCAACCCAAGGCTAGAAGCATCACAGAACAATTCAATCAACATCCCTTCCTCTGGTAATCTGAGTATTGGAGTACTCACCAGCTTCTCCATTATGTATCCAAAAGCTACATGGCACTGGTCTCTCCACCTGAAGACCTAGTCCTTCTTAGTCAAAGTTGTCAAAGGAGCAGCAACTCGAGAGATGTCAGGCACAAACCTCCGGTAATATCCTACCAATCCCAGGAAACTATGAACTTCCGCCACATTCTTGGGTGCTTCCCATGAAATGACTGCCTCGACCTTCGATAATTATACTGATTTTCCATTCTGATACACTATGTGTCCAAGGAAATGTACTTCTCACGTTAATAACATGCACTTAGACAGCTTCCCATAATGATGGTGGTGTCGAAGGACTCCCAAAACTACCCTATGATTCTCAAAATGCTCTTCTTCTGATCTTGAGTAGATAAGGATGTCGTCGATGAACACCACAACGAACTGGTCCAAAAACTCTCAGAATACAGATTTCATGAGGTTCATGAACATAGCTGGTGTGTTCGTAATGCCAAACGGCATGACCACAACTCAAAGTGGCCATATCTGTACCTGAAAGCTTTCTTCGACATATCACCTTCCTTCACTCTCAACTATTGGTATCCAGACCACATATTGATCTTAGAGAACCAACCTGATTCCCTAAGCTGGTCTAAAAGATTGTCTATCTTTGGGAGGGGGTAACAATTCATGACCGTCACTTGATTCAACCTCTGGTAATCTATGCACAGTCATATACTACCATCTTCCTTCTTTACGAACAAACTGGAGCACCCCATGGCGACACACTAGGTCGAACAAATCCCTTCTCCATCATATTTTCAATCTGAATCCACAAATCCATCAAATCAGAAGGTGGCATCCGATATGGAGCCATCGATATTGGGCAGGCACCAGGCTCTAAGTCTATTTCAAACTCAACGTCACGTTGAGGGGGTAGAGTCACAACCTCATCAAGAAATACATCATGGAATTATCTTACGACCTCTAGAACGTCCATCATTCCTACATCCACCGACTCCACTGACACCCTGTCCAGCATAGAAAGGAGTGGCTCCACATGTTGAATCCGAAACTGATAACTCTGCTCCCCCAAAAAAGCCACATGTCACCCATCCTCGTTAGAGAATTTGATCCTTCTTCGATAGCAGTCGATGATGGAATGCACAGAGAATAACTAGTTGATGCCTAGAATGACATCATATTTTTTCATCTACATTGAAAGAAGGTTTCCACTGGACTGAGGCGGTCCCAACATCAGTACACATCCCCGGAAAAAGTAAGATACGCGGGTCTTACCGCAAACTAGTGTTCTAAACACTAGGGGCACAAAAATTATCTCAGAATCCAGACCTGGAGCGTGGGCAAATTCGGGCGTAACAAAGGAGTTCGAAGCTCCCAAGTTAAACAAGGCCAAAATAAGAGTGCTGATAAATCTGATCGTACCTCGAACAACCTCTGGTCCCGCCCGAGCTACTAACTCTGCGGCGTGCAAATTTCCACACCCAGCTCCTCGGCCTCGCTACTGTTGACCACATCCCCGACCACGCCCTAGTCAAGGTCCCTAAGGAGCACCCTAGTGTCGGTCTCCTCCCGCAAGGTCGTCCCGTGGAGGGCTAGGGGCCTGCTGCTGCTACTGGAAAGGCCTCCCCGGGAACAGATGCTTCTGAGGTGGGTGCTGAAACTGCCCACCTTCACCATGTGGAGCTCGAGTCAGACACCTGCTCTGGACATTCCCAAAAACTCCGCAAGAGAAACACTTTGGTCCTGGACCTGTGGAAAAGGGGTGAGGGCTAGAAGTTCAGGACTGGAACTGATGAGGCATAATCGCTGCTTGTCAAAACCTGGAAGGCCCTGTCACGGGAGACCTGCGGCTGACCGCCTTCCCCTTTTATGAACTCAGCTGGTTCCCTTCTCGTGGTGTGGCTCCATTCGAGTGCATACTATCTACTATCTCGAACTTCTTTTGTACTGCTAGGTACGTCAGAATAGTGAAGGGAGTGACATCGTACTGAAGAGAAGGAAGGAGTACCTCCTCTAACCATTTTTCCCTAGACTCCTCATCCGGAAAGTGATCCGGGGCATAGCACAAGAGATCATTAAACATGATCCCATGCTCTCTCACTGACATGATTCCCTACTGAAGGGAGAGAAACTATTGTCTCTTCTCAGCCTTCACCGTAGAGGAGAGGAGCTCCTCATGAAATTCCTTCTCGAAACTGTCCCATAAAACCTCTGCCTCTATCTTATCTCCCAGGAAAAGCGTCCACCACTGACGGGTAGCTCCTCTCAGCTGACTGACGGCCAACAGAACCCAGTACTTCCTCAGAGCACATATCAAAGAGAAGGTGATGGCTATCTCCTCGAGCCATCCCTCCGTTACTAAGTCATAAATTATTCCCTTTTACTTCTCGAGGGTTTGTCACTGGAAGGAGCACATGGTCCTCTACCACAAGTCATCCTCCTCATCTCGGTCAACCCTCTACTAGTCAACCGCCTCAATCCGCTGGGCCTCAACTACCCGAGTCGCTTGTGGATAACATCTGGGTGCCATAGCTGCAAGGTAAACAAAGAATGCCTAAGCCCGAGTAGCAAGGGAATTATTATTATTATTAAAATTTTCTCCCCAAGGTTCCTCAAATCAATTAAAAACACAATCAGTATGATTCTTGTAACATCCCTAGGCTCTCTACCCTGCAATAAATTTAGTCTCAAATGGTCGTTTGATAGGCTCAGAGTCCTTGCGTCAGATCACAAGGTACCCTAAAATTCTGTGTCCTAGCCGGTCCTCCATTGTCTATTTCAGGAACCAAAATCACCTAACATTATTGACCTACCATCCCATGCAATACTCACTATGACTAACTCCAGACTCCATCCTATCCCTCAACCTCCTTTGATACCATTTTGTCATGACCTGCCTTCACCGAAAGGAGGGAAGGGACAACATATTTCCAAGACCTTCCTTCTTTAAGTTGAAGGATAGATAATGACCCCCCGATTCCCACCTCCAGTAGGCTCCGGAGTGGAAACAAGCACCAAGGGCATAACATTTTCACAATATGGGTTGCATTACCCTTTTTAGTTAACAAAGATTGGGAAAAATAATGAGTCAACACCAAACACCACCAAGTATAGAAAACTCAAGGTAAAAACCAAACTACATGCATGTTTTAATAATAAAACTAAACAAAGTACAAGGACTACAATGTAAAATACCCAATAAGAAAGGAAAAGGCTAAGCAGAATCCAACAGAAACCAACACCAACTCCAACGTTCAGACTAGTAAGGTCTCGCATAGCCTCTGAAGCCCTCCTGGAAACCTGAAAGTAGACGTAGAGTGAGCATACAAAGTATACTCTATAAGACAACCTAAATCTATCATGTATTAGTTGGGAGACATCCTAAAGTCCTGTGAGAACTAGAAGAAACATCATCTATTAAGAAATATATCCATCCCACCTCACCAGCCACGCTCACTAAATACCACAAGCAGTAAGATAATAGTAATGAACAAAGCATTTGGGTACCCCGCACCACTATTTCCCCCAGTAGCTAGCTGCTCATCTATAATGGAAAACGTCCTGACGCTACCATGCTCTTCTTGACCGCACACACCTGGGCCTCACAACCATCCACATCTGCGCCCGCACACACCTGGGCCGCATAACCACACATCCCTACCCGCATACACCTGGGCCTCATTCCGAAGACACCTGGGAAAACAAAACCGACTGAAGATTACTGGGCTAACATCACACAAAACAAAACCTACCCGAAGAGTCTTGGGTGTAAGGTCACCTCCAGCAATCATAGCCTAGGGAAGATGGGGTAGGAAGGAGAGTAACTAGGGGGAAACAACCTTCCCCGTGAGATAGGGTGTCCGACACTAAGTTCCCAATGCGGGTGTGGTGCGACTAAACACCAAACATACAGTTACACATATATACCAACACACACAGCCCAACCTATGGCTCCTCAACAGATACAAGAAGGTTCCCAAGCACTACTAACTTAGAAAAATAGGCACACAACAAATAGTTCCCCGTTTCCCTATTCAAGTTATCATTTCATAATAGTTCAGTATGAGTTATTCCCTTCACTACAGGGAAACTAACAAGCACAATCACAGATGAAACAACAATAAAGGAGGAAGGAAAACCATTAGGTAATTTAAGCATTCACACCTGGTTCTCTTGTAAATTCACAACAACTAGGGATCAAGTGAGATCCCTCGAAGTACTGGAAACAAAACGATCCTCGAGACATAGCCCCATGTCCAAAAAATCCAGGAGCCAACGATTTATCAACAATAGAGGATCCCATCCAAATTCGTGTCATAGAAGAGCAACCACACATCCTCAGATTCACAACTAGCGAAAGTATAACAACAAGGGATCCCATCCCCACTTATATCACTCTGGAAATATAATACCCCCCATCCAAGAAAACCACAAAGTCACCCGCAAATGGCCTGTGAAAGAAAACAACCAACCACTACCCCCCAACACAAGGCCGGCCCTTGCAGGTATTTTTAGATTTAAATGATTTAACACACACTATGGTTTCAATTCCACTGACTTTAACTGGAGTTATCACAGAAAAGGTATTGATCCTGGCGATTTCATTTTATTATCCAAGTATACATAATTAACCAATTCCATGTTATGTTTATTTAAACATCCAAGAGAACCGAGGTTAATTAGTGCATTGAGAAATACCATCAACGACCATGATTTTTAGTGAGCATAAGCCCATATAATTCACAACACATATCAACATAAGAGCGTACATCTGAACATCGATCACACCCCGCTTTCCTTCTTTAGAGGTCCGTTCATTATTTTCATTATGTTTGGTTTCATTAATTTTAATAGAGAGAAAAGCATACCCACCCCCCATGATGCACATAAAGGAGAGATGAAGGATAAAAATCCCTACTTGATTGATCAAGGATCGACGTTACGTCCTTGTGTGGAAATCGGGAATCAGGAGTAGCAGGAACTTCACGGAACGTGATCAAGGAAAACTTCGCAAGGGTACAACTCGTCCAGAGGAAGGGTATTCCGAGAACAGGGTGATAGAGAAAAATAATCCTAGGGAGAAGAGAAGCCTATATTTTATAAAGGTTGAGATACAACATCCTCGAGATGGTTAAGATATGGAGAAAAACTCGAAACCGTGGAAGAAACGGGATCGTGGGTAGACCACATGGCTGGGCCACCCCACACGTCCAACATAAAAGGTCCTCGCCCTTCGGGGAGATTAAAACCGATGCACAATTCCTTAACCATGGAAGGACTCCTCATAAGATGCGGTTGTGGCATTTCTCAAAACCCAGTTAAAGGCATGACCAAAACGCATGGTTTTCCATTTAAGAAGGGTACCTCACCATTCATTTAATTAAACACCATTAATGGGCTTTAAAATAGGTTAAAGGGGTCAAAACATGGTTTATAAACCAATTTGCACAAAAAGGAGGCACTACTGGAAAACCCGTGGAGAGGTCACTGGTAGGCTAGGTCTACTGGTAGACCAAGCTACCAGTTGGCCGAGGCTACGGGTAGGCCAGGGCTACCAGTAGGCTGGGGCTACCGGTAGGCCGCGGCTACCGGTAGGCCGAGGGTACCGGTAGGCCAAGCTACTGGTAGGCTGAGGTACCGGAAGGCCGAGCTACCGGTAAGCCGAGCTACTAGTAGGCCGAAGATACCGGTAGGACGAGGCCACCGGTAGGGTGAGCTACCGGTAGGCCGAGCTACCGGTAGGCCGAGGCTACTGGTAGTCTGAGGCCAGCAGTCAAACAAGCTACCGGTAGGCCGAGGCAACAGGTAAGCCAAGCTACCGGCTGGCCGAGGCTACCGGTAGGCCGAGTCCATCTTCACCGAGATGTTGGTATGGCCTTCCAGACCACCCAAAACACCCCAAAAATCAGATTTTCACCATGTAATGGACCCCAAAACCCTGGTCCATTACAACCTTCCATTATGATCTATGTTTGGGAAGAAGAATAAATGAAATTGTATGCCTCTAAAAAAAATTTTAACTATGGAAGGGAATGAAATCATGAATTTGATTTCCAAATTTATGGGAAGAAGTTAATTAATGTTTAAAATGAAAAAAAGGGACACAAAATGAACCTACCACGATTCAGTGCTATAAGAATAAGGAGAACATGCATTCTTCTAAAAACTACCCAAACCCAAGGGATGGTGATGATGATCGATGTCAACATACTCTTATGTTGTGGGACAAGAGGAAATATAATGTAATAACTTTTTTTAATAGGGTTGAGATGATGACCTAAGGAGAGGTAAAATTAGCATCCAATTTAGAACTGGTAATGTCATATTTTATTATAGATATACCCACTATTTCATATCTAAAGAACATTCTAATGGTTTCAAGATTCCACCAAAACAATTAGATGAAAAATTAGTAGTGAGAACGCCAAACATTATGAAGATTGCATCCGAAGCCTATGATTCCTATCTATTTTATGTTTGTAGGGATGTGCTTCTTACATCTCTTATCATTCTTCATTTGGTAGAATTAAATGTCATCATATGCATGGATTTTATTTTTATGCATACATATCCCATAAATTATTGTAGAAGGTATGTTAGATTTTATATTTCAAACCATCCTATGATCATGCATCAATATGAAGATTAGTATGAAATTAAAGTGGAGATTAATTTTAGGGTATGGGTCTTAATTCCCTTTAAAAGGGGGTGTTTATCTCAAATGTTTTGGGAGAAAATCAACATCGAGGATATTCATATTGTTAACGATAATATAGATGTATTTCTTGAAGTGTTTCCTAGCCTTAAAATAATGTGTGATATTGAGTTCTCAATCGAACTCATACCTAGTTCAACACCAATTTCAATGATTCATTATAGAATGTCTTCTATTGAGTTGATGGAATTATAGTAGCAACTCCATGAAATCCTTGATAAGGGATTCATTGGGCCAAGTGTTTCATCATGGGGTTCACCCATTGATTTTTTGAAAAAAAATAAAGATGGATCAGTGCAACAATTCATTGATTATATAGAGTTTAACAAGATCACAATCAATAACAAATATCCTCTTCCCCATATTGATGACTTGTTTGACCAAATTTGCAGAGCTCAATACTTTTCTAATATTTAACATCATTATGGCTATCATCAATTGAGGTTCAAAGAATAGGATATATCAAATATGAACTTCTATAAAAGTTATGAAGACTATTAATATAAAGTGATTCTTTTGTTCTTACATATTCCCAAACTGTCTTCCTGGATTTTATGAATAGTGTTTTTAGAGATTACAATGTTTAGTTTGGGGTAGTATTTATAGTTGATATTGTTATCTATTAAAAGGACCATGAAGAGAAATAAAATAACTTTATAAAAGTAGTAATGACCCTAATTAAGGATAAAATATATGAAAAACTAACAATTTGTGAATTTTGGCCACAAAAGGTTTCATTTCTAGGTCACATTATTTGAAGAGATGGTATAAATTTAGATCCATAAAAGGAAGAGTTTATTTGATTCTATCATAGACCAACCATAGTGATAAAGATTTATTTCAGTATTTGTATAGCTAGATATTATAAATGGTTTTTGGAAAATCTCTCAAGACTTTCTAATCCTCTAAACTAGTTAACTCCGAAGGGTGTCAAGTTCCTCTGGACGTTTGAATGTGAGGAAAATTTCAAGGAACTGAATAGAAGGTTTTTCACTGCACATGTGATTAGATTACCTTGTAGTGAATAAGGGGTGGTAATCTATATAGATTCATCCATGAAGGGATTATGATGTGTTCTTATGAATAATAACAAGGTTATCGCTTATTCCTCGAGGTAGTTGATGATTCAGGATCAAAATTACCCAACTCATGATTGGGAGTTAACAATGGTAATTTTTTCATTAGAGACAAGGATGCCTTATATTTATAGAGAAAACTGTGATATATATAATGATCATAGTAGTATAAAATATATATTCAAAAAGAAGTAGTTGAACATGCTCTAGATAAGAAGATTAAAATTGATAATGTATTATGACTACTCAATACATTACCACCCTGGGAAAGAGAACAAGGTAGATGATGCTCTATGTCGAAAAGATCTTGTTAGCTTATCCATGATGAGGATCGCAAATGAACCAATTTTTTTTTATTTTCCAATGATAGATCTAGAAATCCGTAATGAAGGTGAAAATCATATCATTCTCAAATGAATGTTCAAACCTCTATCCATGTGAAGATTGAGGAGGCACGAAAGAACGATTTTACGATATATAAGAAATATATAAATTTTACTAAGTTTAACCATGATCAAGATGAAATGATAATGATTATGAACTATGTATATGTTCCTTAAATAAAACATTTTATGAAGTATATCTTAGATAAACATCATAGTTACTCCTTCTCTATGAATTCTATATGTTCAAAAATTTATAGGGACTTGATAGTCTACTATTGGTGGGATGTAATAAAGAGAGATATTGTAGAGTTTGTATCACGATTATTGGTATTCCAACAAGTTAAAGATGAAAGACAAAATTCAATGGGGGTGTTGAATCTTTGTCCAATTATAGAATGTAAATGGGAAAACATCGGTATGGATTTTGTCATTGGACTTCCCAAAAAATATAAAGGGTTTAATTCTATATGGGTGTTAGTTGATTGCCTTACTATGTCAACACACTTCATCACTATTAGAGAACAATTCTCTCTAAATAATCATTGAATGATATGCATTAAATATAGGATAAGGTTTTATAGATTACAACATTATATTGTATCAGATAATGATTTGTGGTTTACATCAATTTTCTAGATAAGTATTCACTAAGAACTTGATGTAGAACTCAGTTTTAGCACTAATAATCATCCTTATATAGATGGTTATTCTTAAATAAAATTTCAATCCCTATAGGATGTGTTGAGATATTCTTATTTGGATTTCAAATGTGGTCGGGATTGACACCTTCCTCTAGATGATTTTTCTTGCAAAAATGGATTTCAATAAATAATTCAGATAGAAACTTATGAATAACTCTATGGGATGAAATGTAAAGCACCTACATTCTGGGATAAGGTTGGAGAATGGAATTTATTTGGACCTGAGATCACTGAAGAAAAGTCTGATAAGGTTCAAACCATTCAGTTGCATATATTGGAAGCTCAATGTCAGTAGAAAAGTCAAACTGATAACCAATATCATGATCTATAATTTTATGTAGTGAAACATTGTTTCTATTAATCTCACCCAAGTATAATGTTATAAGATTATGACCAAAATGGAAGCTAACCCTTAGGTATATCAGTCCCTTTGAGTTTCACGATCACATCGGGATATTATCCCACCACTTGGGAATTCCTCCAAATCTCTCTAAAGTCCATGATGTGTTCCATGAATCTCTCCAGAGGAAGTGGATACCTGAACATTCACATGTAAAAATCATAGATGTTGTACCACTAGATCTGGGTATTTCTTATGAAGAATATCCAATTGAAATTCGGGATCGTACAATGAAAATTATTTAAAACAAGACCACCCACCTGGTCAATGTTTTGTGGAGAAATCACCATTTCGATGATGCTATGTGGGAACTTGAGGATATGGTGAAGAATAATAATCCTCATTTTTACCTTCGTGATGAATTTAGAACGTAAAATTCCTTTTAATTGGGGGGTGGGGGAAGTAACACCCAAATGTTTTATGGAAATTGTTTCATGAATAAATTATATTTTTATTTATATCTTGCAATGTACTAAGTCAACCATTTATTTCAAATGACACCAAATCATCTTACTTTATACGAAACAACGAAACAATGTATGTTTCATGCAGCATCAACATGGAGTATGTTACACACAACATTGACTTGACATACGTTACATGGAACATCGATTAGGTGTACGTTACATGCCACATCGAATTTTCTATGAAACATCAATTTTAAATTATAATTATTTAAATTTGATATTTGTAAAATTATCATTAAAATTAGTTAAATGAATAGTAATAACTAATTTTTAAATATTTTTAATAAGTTTTTTATATAAATAACCATATTGATAACATATGATATAATTTTTGTTAAAGTCCTCATATATTTAAAAATACTATTTTCTCAAATAATCTAATTTCTTATACTTCTGTGAAAAATAATAAAATTAATTTTAGATGAATTTTTAAATTAAATTTGATAAAATAAATTTCAATTTTTAATTTAGAATGTATAAATCATCTTAGGGATAATTTTTGGGACTTTTATGAGAAAATTAATTTTTGGACGAATAGTGAAAAATACCAGATTTTAATTCAAAAATACCTTTCCATATAATTTATTTATAATAATAAAATATATTTTAAATTTTTTTAAACGTTTTATTTGATAAACTTTTTATCAATAAAAAAATTGTGCTCATTATAATCTATTTCACCTTGAAATTGGATATCAAAAGACAGAATTGTTTTGATTGTTTTCACTTTAAAACCCCGTAGTTTAATCACATTAGTAGGTTAATTTTTTAATTAATATCAACCACTTATATGACTAGAAATTGGAGAAATTGATTACATATTAGGATTAAAAATACATTATAATTCATAATAATGAAATATTATTTTTTCTCCAAAATATAAGTGATTGTAATTAAAATTAATTACCCCGATTAAGGTAATATTATGATTAACAAAGGACTAAACCTTAAATTTAAGACAAAAAATGACCTATTAACTTGTCCAAAACCCATTTTTAGACACAAATCAGGCTTTAAAATTACATAATTTAGTTTTTTTGGTTTTATATGGCTTTTATTAGGTAAGAATATTGGTACACCTAACTTGTTTAAAAAAATACTTAGTGATTCATTTCCCTCCCCTATAAAAGTCCACCACCTCTACCCATTAATAAAACATCTCAAACCACGTAGGTTCAAAACATATAATCCCAATATAATTCATAAAATCGTTAACTTCCTCACTGTGGACTTCCCATTGGGATGAAAGCATTCTATGGAGGACTTTTGGTATAAACCAAAAGGTGTTACCTGATGAAGAGGCAACAACTTCTCTCAAAATTCATTCTCTTATTTTCTTTCTCCACCCCCAGTAATATGTTTATTCCATTTTGGTATAGAAAATACAGTATATAAAATATAATTGGTAGTTTTTATTTTATGCTTTTTAACTAAACCTATACACACTTTTATCCAATGTGTAACAAACATACTGTATATGTGTACGACGAACTACCGCCTCACTAAATGATGATTTTACATTTTCTCTTTAACGCCTCTCAAGGTAGAAATTATGATGGGGACATTGTCTATATATGTAATATATAATATTTATTATGTATTTAAGGTTATTTATAAATTTTACAATACATATCATTTCTACCTTATATTTAGTGTAAATACGATAATTTGTTCTGAGGAAGTGTGGACTATCTCCCCCTCAATGTGATGTGATTCGTTCAGACACTAAATGGAATGAATTAAGGATTGGTTTAGTAAAATTTTATGATATATATTAAATAATAATTATATTTTAATGGTATTATATACATATACACATATATTTCATTTTCATTCTTTCTTTTAAAACTATAATAAAAACAAAATCATCATTCATGCGTACGTACGACATACCGTCTCCATGAACATTGTTTTCCCTTTCATACTTATATTTTATAAATATTCTTATATTAAAAATATAAGGAATATAAATTTTATTTATATCTTGGTTTACATTATGGAATTATTATAGAAGATTAATTAATGAAGATATAACAAATTAAGACACATTCTAAGAATAAAGTAGATATTAATCAAAGTGAAACCATAACAAGGATTGTTAACAAGAGGGTAATATAAGGTCATAATAAAACAATATATGTTTTTGTATATAATAATATGGTTATTTAAAATATTTATAATAAATTAATATTTATTATAAAGGTGGTTTGAATGAGTACGATGAGAGTTAGGAATCATGGTAAAAGAATTTCATCTCACTTTTATTACCATAAGATACATGCCTTAATCACCACTAACTTATTTTGTGTGATCTATATAATAATAACAATTTTAATATATGTATATTATACATACTTTTATGTCTCTCCACATATCAATTTTATGATATTACTTTCATGGTGTTTATGTTTCAAAAGTTACGAAATCGTTAAGACAGTTTTGTGTCAACTTTTCTTCATTGAGACACATGTTTTTTATACGCCAACATTTTTTTGAGGTGTATATAACTCCATTTTAAATGTTATATAATGTTTCAACATGATTTAATGAAATTTTAATCTTCATTAATTTTTTTTTCTTACATGGATATTATGATCCCAATATACCAAGTTATATGATTTTATTAAAACAATCTCATCACTTTTCGTGATTAATTTTAAGGACACGTCAATTAATGAAATATTACGATACATCTCCAAAGAACACTCATGAATTTTTTTATCAACTTGTTATTCAATAAATTCTCTTGTATTAGTATTATTTTTACACTCTTCGGTACTTAAGATAATATTTTATGTTAAATTTTTATGTCTATCTCTTCGGTCAGAAATCTATTGTATTCAAAACCATGATTTTTACAATGATTTCAATACTGTTTTAAAAATTGTTTAAAAAGTAATTTAAATCCCATTATAAAGGTAAAATTATTTTTAAATTTTTTTATTGTTTTTAAATATTCATTTATATATTTTAAAATCTATTTTTTATGAAATAGGTTTTCAAAAGATTTTTTGTATTAAAAACTGTTTTTCAATACAAAAAAGATATTTTCCTCAAGAATTTTTTTAAAAGATATTATAAAATTATTTCTTATATAAGATAAAATTTATGGCATTAATTATACCATTCATGGAAATTTTTTCAATTTTTCCATTCACATTCTCTCTAAGAATGGATTTTTTTAATGGAATGATATTTATGAAATCTATTTCTCATTATGGGTTGTATGCTTTTGAAACCCACTTCATTTTGTGGGATATGTTTGTGATGAAATGATTTTGAAACCTATATTTTTTTCACTTTTTTATAATATTATTACATGTTTATATTACCCATTTCATTCAATGTGTTATGATGTGATTATTTATGATATTGTGTCACATGTATGTATGATTTCATTATGATATGGGTGGCACCTATATCTCCCTCAAATGAAATGTGTAAATATTTATATCTCATGTGATATAATAATATGGTATTGGGAATGAACTTTGAGTACTATTATGTCAAAGGTAGAGAACCATGATTACCAAGATGTTAAGATTCGTGAATTTATCTTACTAAGATAGCTATGGGAGTGATCCATGACTACCAAGAAGGTATGTGGGTGAGCCGATACTACCAGGATGATCATAGAAGAAATGTTTTGGCTAAAATAGAAGACATAATATATTCTTATGTGTCTACCAAATTTCCATATCCTCTTCCTTTTTATTATGGTTTCATGTCTTATGTTATTTATTTCCTTATTATTAATGTCTTTTGAACTTATAAGATTTATGTCCTGATTCATGTATATGATCTTTGATATGAAAGGTATGATCTTCTATTTTCTTGATCATGTTCTCATACCCTTATGCTCATGATTATTCTTACATATCATCCTTGTTTACCCTTACTAATCATTAGATCTAAACACTTTTTATCTTTACTTCCTTGTGTTATGAAGATATTAATTTTTTTGATGGGTCTAAGAAGGGTGCTAGTAATAAAGAGCCTAGTGGTAAACAATTTATCTTTATTCATGAACATTTGTTTATGTTTCCATGATTTTAAATGTACTAGACTAATATAAACATTGGGAATCAATTTTTTTTAATTTTTTGTGTATTCTGAAAAATATCTGTGGTGTAAATGTATCAATATACTAGGTCACTATATTTACGGTAGTAATGGAAAATGAAAACTCATCATCCTTGTATGCGATAAATCAACACAACATGAATGATGTTTGAAATTTTAGATCAAATGGGGAGTGTAAGAGAAATGATGATGGGTGGTTACATTAACACATTAACATTATAATATATAAAAAATAAAGGATTTATCATGTAACTTGGATAAGGGGAGATTAGGATTGTAAAATAAAAAGAAAAGAAATTAAAAAGAAATTTAAAAAAAGGTTTCTACCTCTTGATTTTGTGGCCATTAGAACCTCCTTGAGGCTCTTAAGTTTGGTATTTGTATTGAGACCAAAGGATCCTAAACACGGGAGAGAGACAATGTATTAGTATTGGGATTACTTTTTTATAAGCATTGATCATTTGTAGGTTTGAGGATATGTGGTAGTATTTATAGTGGGAAGATGTGTGTTTTTTTATTTTATCCATTTGTTTATTATTTTGGCTCAAGAATGTGAATAGTGTGGATTATTGTGACGAAATAAAGTAACTAATATATGGAATTTTTATCCAAAAGTGATTACATTAGTCATATGTCATCCATGACCCAATAATTCATGTATTAACTCGTATAGTAAATTACTGTATTTCACAATTCACAAAAAATTGAACTATTTTAGAAAAATCCAAAAACTTCTCCCAATTTGTTTTCATGTGTAGAATTCATAGATGAACCAAATGTTATGAACAAATTTTTTAAATATATGAAATTTAATTTCTAATTAAAATCAAAATTTATTAAAAAATTGAATATAAAATTATATTGGATTTATGACACTTTAAAAAATGAATTATGTTCTCATAATATTATATTATAAAAATGAGACAAAAAATTATTAATTTATGAATCTACCTTTTGAATATAAATTTTCTTTTTAAATAATTATTTAATGATAAAATTTTTGATAAACATTTAGGTTTTATAAAAATACCAACAATTATTTTATCATTTTTAAATATTTTTTTACATATTAAAAGATATAAATATATCATATTTTTACTTATAAGATACAAGAATTTTATTTATACTCTCATAGGTATGATTACTATTATATTTTAATAGATTCCTTAATTTCTATAAATACCACTTTTTTCAATAAAACATTACAATGAATTTAAATATTTAATTCTAGAATGAAAATAAATTATTTTTTTAAGTACCATGGTTGTTAAAAATGGTTTTTATTTTGATACCATAAAACCCAAATATCAAATTTGGGAAATATTCGAATTCAATTAATAAATTAATTTTTATAAATTAATGGATTTTTGAAAAAATATTATTTTAATAAAATATTATTTTCTAAATAATGTTTATTAAATATAAATGATCATATAATTTATATGAAGTCAAATGTTATTTTTATAAAGGTCTGAAAACATTTATTTTCAGAAACCCTATTATTTTCGAGAAATTTAGGTTATTATTTTATAATTTATAATTCACATATTTATATAATTATTTATATAGAATGAGTTTTATTTTTTGAATTATAACATTCAAATTATCAGACAGTGAATTATTCATAATTTTCTAAGACAACCGAATTTTCTGGTAAAAATTAAATACTGTATAAATATGCAGTGTGTATTACAATTTCATAATTTCCCAAAAGTGACATAATAAATACTATAAAAGGTATCCATGACTGAATATATCTTTTCACTTTATACTAATTTGGTTCTATATTTATTTGGTTAATTTTATAAAGCCTTTATGAATCCTTCGAACCCATTAATATATTTTAAGTTTCTAAAATCAGTGATATAAGAGTATGATTCACTTCCACATAAGAAAGGGTATTATTTTATTAAGATAGACACTTGGACTTATAAATTAATGAAAACAACTCCCATTTGGTTGAAAACATGTGGGAAGCATTCTAAGGTTTGTATTTTTTGTTATTTAATTATATAGAGTCTAAAACCTATTTTTGAGAAATGGTAAAAAATTCCCACTCATTTCCTAGAAGAAGAGATGGAAAGATAGATTGTGCTCTCAACTTCTGCACATCTTCCACGAACTAGGTAAAGCAACAATGAATTAAACATGTCCCCATCCCCCACAAGTGGGTAGGGGTCACCCTTCCACATTAGAGAAGCTTTCCCCTTTCATTCCCTCCTCGAACCCTTATTTAATATCACCATTACATGAAATTTCTATTTAACGTAATGTTCCGGATCATCATGATGGTTATCCTAAAATATCTATTTTAATTATTGAATTCCATAATGCTTCATCTTTTTTTGATCACACCATGGTTGATTTATTTACTTTACTACATCCATCTGTTGGCACCTTTGATAGATTCGATAACTCACATAAAAAAACATTTCATCAATTGTTATAGGATTTTCATTAGAAAAAATTTCATAAAAAATACCTCATGTATCTTTATAAGATTAGGTGTCCTTATCATGAATCTCCAATAGCTTTATTGACTGATGTAATATCTAGATCATCAAGGAGGACATGAAACTCAGTAGTTTACTATTGATAAACCTCAATCCCAAATATCATGTGATATCTAGTAATTATTTATTATGTAGCCTTTATTATGTGATATTATACACAGTGTGTGGTTCTTGACAGATAAAAATCACATATAAAATTACCTTGAATAATTTTAGTAATATAAATTTATCATATGTTTTTTGATTCACATTTATGAGAATGATTAATGAAAAAATAACTAGATCGAGTAGATGTGTAGTTGAGGGGAATTACTAGCCTCAAAGACAGTGGGGTCATTTTGTTCTTCATGTGTGGATCATTGTTCCACCACTAATTAAATTTGATCCTTTCTCATATGTTGGCCTTCCAAATTAGACCAATCAGTAATATATTGAAAAGAATAAATTTCTATTTCCAATACCTTCATCATCTTATATGAACCTTTCTATGGTTTTATCATCCCAAAATATGCACAACGAGACACTCCAAAACCTACTCCTCTAATTATGCTATATTGTTTTAACCACTTCAAAGCTACTAAAAGTAGTTTTCATTCAGTTATGGTCACATCCATTTATTATGTCTAAAATTTATAGAAACATATGAATATTAATTGATATTTTTATATAATACTACTATAAAGTGTTACTAATTATTATTATGTCATAGTTATACCTATTTCACATCCTTATTTTGTGTTTTCATTAACTAGTTTACCCTCTTTATTTATGTGAGCCACCTTCCATATCACATGACATGGGATAAAAGTGGTATTGAATTTTGATTCATCAATATACCTATAAAAAAGGAACATATGTTGTTTCACATCACATAAAACATTTATTATTGATGTAAAATACATACCAATTTCTTCTATTGTGAAGCAAACCCTATCCTAGTTTTGTAATAGGGTTACATTGTTTTGAATGCACATGCATTATTTTTAGAACTATTTTTTTTAAAAAAATTAATAAAAATTGATAATATTAGATAGAATAAATAATTTAAAATAATATATCTTCCACTAAAATGAACTGAAAATGATTTCTCATCTTAATGAAAAATGAAATCATTCTATGTTTTCTTCTTTATAATATGTGAATAAATAACTGGTGGGTGGGGTTTTTCTTTCCCTTTATAATCCATATCATGTAACTTGGTAAGAAAAGAGTAAAATCCTCTATGCAATTTTACAGTGGCTATTAAGACATTTTTTTATGAAAATATTCAAAAATAAATGAACACTACAACAAACAATGAAACATAAATCAATATTTCATAATATAATTTTTTTTCATATAGAGACATTTTATCATAACATTAACATTATATCTTCCTAAATGGTTTTATTTACTACATTCTATATGAGGCACCATGAATCTATATCAATCAGAACATTCATCCTCATTAAGATCCCAACATAACTAATAAACATCGAATTGTAGGGGTCAACAATTTGGCTGTGTCAATTCTAGACAACCTTAAATTTTGTACCATTATGTATTTCCTCGATAATTTTATTCAAAACTGTGATGTTGCATCATTATTTTTTTTCACCAACATTCTATTGATCCCCTAATAATTAAGTAGTTTCAACATCAATTGTCTGTTATTTCCCTTGATGGGTAACATCATCATGTTTTAAACAAATCTTCTACATTAATAGTAAAAATGTTAATTTATATTATATATATATAATAGAGAATATATAATATTATGAGGAAAATAATTGGAATATAATTATTTAACCTTTTCACAGAACTATCTAAATTTATTAAAAGGTTGATGAGATTTTTATCCTCTATCGAGAATCAAAATCCCCACTTTTCGGGCCCCTCTAACATAAAAGACATTCTATATATTGGTAACACAATGAACTGATTCGAATGTCACAATAAAAGGGTTATCCTAAAATGAGTTTTCATCTATCCCAACAGTCATTTTTTCTCCAATAAAGAAATATACCAATTATTGTTTGATAGATCAGAGACATAAAATACATGCAGGACTTGTGATCCCATTATGTAAAACTCATCCTCTTCCACTTCCATACTTAAATTCACCTTCACAAAAAACAGTCCATCAAATTTCAATGGAATCCTTTTTTCAACCCATTTGTAATGGAAAATATGTTTTTGAAATTTTATATAATCCAACTCTTATATATATATATTTAATTATATAGAAATGTGACATATTTTCATAAATTTGATTTCAATACTTAGAACCCGATATGTGAATTGCTTCTTCCACAAGCATAACTACAATATTTTTCATTTTATTATAATCATTATTTTTTATTGAATAGAATTTATAACCATTAAGTATAAAACTAGTGTAATATATAATGTTTTAATTTGGACCCCAAGATAGGCATCAATTTATTTCAATAATTGACTTCTAAATTTAAGATAATTCCATATAAATTTATCTCAGAACCATCTATTAAAAACAATTGATTATGTGGATTTGATATCCATCCTTCATCCCTTTATGGATTAAAATATCAAGTAATATTTTTTGTGTGATTCAACGTATGGATCAACATCTTCACTATTATTTAACATATAAAGGTGTGCTTTCTCTCTCTCTATGTGATAGTAAGTATAACAAAATTTCTTTCATAAATCCATTATCCCATAAATTTATGCTATCTGGAGACGTTGGGATACTGATGATATCAACATATGATAGGTAATCAGTATAGAATCCAATGGATTCTTGTAAAATTTATCATTCATCAATGAAGCATTTTGGATGACTTAGATTTTTGACATACCCATTAAAAATATTGATATACCATTTAATGGGGTACATCTATATATAATGGACATGAATACATAGTTCAACCTCTTTATCAAATTGAACAATCTAATGGGCCATTATATCAATGAATGATGATGTGAAGAACATATCTAATTCAAATATTATGATAAAAACCTCCTTTTTCATTATTGGAAACATTGCCCGATAAAAAATGTTACAATATATGGCATTAAATAAGACGTAGATTTGGATTAATGTATGTTGTAAATTTTTATATAGAATTAAAAATAATGAAATGGGCATAAAATGATGCAAAAAAAAAGTCCAATCATGTGATTTTAGTCTCTATAAATTTTAATTAACCATTGACACAACATTATTTATATTTTATCAATAATCCTATGGAACATTTACACCATTATAGAAAATGAAAATTTTCAATTTTTTGTGTAGAGAGTGTATAAGCAGATGGAGGAAAAAAATTCCACCCCTTACTATTCACCAGTTCCATCTCTTTCCATATCCCCATTTCCAAAATGATCAACCCAACCATGATTTCATCTTTCATTTTTATATGAACATTTTGTAATTTGAAAAGAATACTATCAAATATTTTTTTGAATGAATGAAATCAAAAAAATGTTTGGTTTACAAACAATTCTAATACAATAATTAAAATATAATCGATTTCATTTTTCCAACCTGATTTGTAAGGATATTCAATAACAGTTTACAGAAAATAGTGTTAATATCTTAAACTTTACTAAATAGTTTATAATATATTATTGCAGAAAATTTTGTTCCTTTTTTGATATTACCATCAACTGTTTTCATTCGACATCAGTATTAGTGTTATCAGGTACAAATTTCTGATGTTCTAAAAACATAGTCTTCAAGGAATGTTTTAATTGAACTATGGTTTTTCATTATTCATAAATAAGACACCCTAATATTCATTCAGTTCTATATGTTGATAAATTTCCATAAGTAGTAAAATATTTTATCATCCCATATAATAAGGACCTCAATTTAAATTCTTCACTTATATGAGAATCAATAATTGTTACACTTGTATCTGACAACAATTTCTAATCATTTCTCAATGTAGATAAATATAAATCAATATCATTACTAGGTTTCTATGGTCTAAATATAATAATAGACAATATAATGTATTTTCACATCACGCATAACTATGGAAGTATGTCAAAATTTAACTAATTGATAGGATATGTAAGGTGAATACTAATCATTAGAACAAAAGGATTTATTCTATTTTTAGATATTGAATGAAAAAAATTCATGGACATTTCTAAATCTTGGATATTCATAAAAAAAATTATTTCCATGAGTATAATCTTCTGGACGATGCAGGTTCCCATCTATAAATATTTTATATTCATTTCATGTCTGTTGAATTTTGTTTTACTAACATTAATATATTCTTCTAAATAGAGGAATGATAGGAAAGAGTAAAACAACTTTATAAGGACTTAATTTATTTTTCATGCATTGATCTACACCACATATAGAGAATTTTATGAGTAATTTGTGGTCCTTGAAAAATAATATGCTATCATATGGGAAAGCATGTATTTTTTTAGATATCATTATCCTTGAATGTATAATTCATTTAGAATCATATATTCTACATAGATGTTCATTTTCTTCTTATGTCATATCATTTAAGATACCAAGTAGTTCTATAAAGTTTGGTTCACTGCATCTATTACCACATTTCAATTTATGTAGCTTCAACATGACTGATAATGTTTTGTATTTATTACAACTAGTATACAATGAACTCTTAGAAAAACTATTTATTTTCTCAAACAATTTTGGAAAATCATGAACTACTTCTTCAATTTACCCTTTCAGTTATTCCATGTGATCTCCATCATCATCTACAATGGTATTTATATCAAATGATCTATAAATAGTAGTATCATTATAATCAGTGCACAGATTTAGTCATTCCCTGTTCTTAGTCCAAATTCTGTATCATTGTTATATTCAATGGAAAATAAATTGTTCTTCTTAATTTACAGACAATGTTTTCTTAAATAAAAATAGTGTAAACATGTAAAAAGGATATAGGAATGTTTTTATACATTATTTATAAAAAACATGATGAACTATTTAACTCCATATTTAAAATCTTTTGTCATATGATTATTTTCCATCCATTTTCAATTCATATACATCCTATTAGGCTCATAAAAAATCATTTTTTATAAAAAATAAATGAATTCAGATTAGATATTCATTATCAAAGGAGAAGGTTATACATAATTATAATAAAGGAAATGCAACATTATATAGTTACAAAAAAATTTATTATTATTTTAACGAAATAAATAATTTAATTTAATAAAATAATTACTCCAATATGTTAAGTATTATCTTCTGAATTCATCCAAAATAAAAACCTATAGTAGGTATAGGATGAATACTGGCCACAATAGTTAAAGAAATATAAGCACATGTCTAAATGAGATGGAGGATGAGTCTCAAGTAGAATAATACAATAATGAATATTATGATGATGAATTTGATAAGGTTGATATTTTTCACCTAAAATTTAAATTTTCTAGTCCATAGAGTTGGAAAAGTAGTAGAAAACATTTCATTGTTTCCTTCTAAAACATGAAAAGTTTTTCAGACACACAATGGTTTGATGGATGATCTAATAATACAATAAATGTTCATAGTCACCTTAATATTGTATTCCCCTTTCCCAATTACCAATGGTTTTAGATATTTAATCTCTTTCGCTTGAATATATATTAACCACTATCTCTTAAATAGAAAAGTATTTCACTAAGACTACATTGTGCTTTCCTCATGGAAACAAATGCAAGATTTCTTAGTCCCACTTATTATAGAAACAATAGAGAGGATCCAAGTTTTTATAAAAGGAATAAAATATTAAAATAATATTCTATAAATTAATTAATGAATAAGTGCATGACTTCCAAAAAATTACGTTATGGTAATGTTATTAATTAATAAAAAATTAATTATAATATGTCTATAAGCATTTTAAAATTTTCATATTGGAAAATCCACTTTACAAAAACATTTCAAGAGACAAGATTTTTTTAAATTACCACATAGTTATTTAAATTTTCAAATCTCATCTCAAAACAGCATTAAAATTCGACTGGTGGCCTTTTGAATTTTTAAAACCTTGCTTGAAATATTTTTTTTAAATTTTCTCCTAAAAAGTGACAATTTTTTTTCAAAACACATAATAGGATACAAACCAAATTTTCTATAAAAACTGTTACCATCAATTGAATTTTATTAAAATCATATTAAATAACCCTAAAAAAAATTAAAATTTTAAAACTATTTCAATGGAAATATGTACAAAATTAAATGTATAAAACATTAAAGGTTCACTTTGAAATCATTTCAATTGTTCTTTTATAAGACCTGATGTGTGTTCCTGAAATCCAAGAGCTCGAGTAAAGAAAAATTGTATAAATATATATACAATTGGGATTCATTTAATTCTTTAAGAACATTAATCAATTATTGTAAATGAATTTAAGTATCCAGTATGGTGTGTCTATTCATTAGAAATCCATTAATATAAACTAAATAGTTAAAAACTAAATAATATGAACAAAGGATTAATATGAAAATAACAAAGAAAAAACTACCATATTTTATAATACATCATAATAATTCATAATCATGTGTCATTGTAATGGAATATTAAATTTAAATAGACAATATTTGCAAATTATCCAATAAATGATAACGCCAAAATGAAAAAACTACTAAGACATGGCCCAAACATCTACATGTGACCCATGGACACTTAAATCCCCTAAAATGTCTATGTATAGACTACATGAATGAAATAAAATTTAGATCATAACCATAGAACAAATATGAAAACAAAAAATCCCAATACACCCTTATAGGTGTGTGTGTAGGTTGTGCGCTAAACAAGACTTGTAATATTTCACCAAACAGGTAATTAAATTCCATTAATAAAACATTTTACATAATATAGTTTTAAGACTATTTAAAAAACATTTCAAAAAAAGAAATTGTAAAGGAATTAAATATCATACATGTATATGTTATCAAAATACCAATGTAAACCATTTAGAAAATAAAATAAAACAATGATTAAGATCAATACATTTATAATCATATTGTATAAAAAAAATTCATTCTAAAAAATCATTCAAAATCCAATTTCTACCAACAAATGGATGGAATCGTACATTTAACGTGACAAGACATTAAAATATTTAAAATTTAGAATTCATAGATTATGAAAATGAATAAAAACAATCTTATTCATTCGTAAAAGTTTTCAAAACACATTTTATAATATTAAAAAAGTAAACTCAATAATGAAATAAGGGGAAATATATATCAAATTAGATCCATTATATTAATGATGTGTGATAATAGTAAAGAAAAATAAATTATTGTAACATGTCCATGAAATGTAGAATGTGATAAAAACAATTTATGTAGTGGGGATCTCTATGATAATTTAAAAATATGAAAAATCATCATCAGAATATCAGAGGATCCTAGGTTGTGAAAATATTAAACATATACCAGTAAAATCAATAACCCAGGGGTTTATATCTATAATAACACAATCAGTAAAAAAATAATTCAATCACATCCCTAACAATATAGGTGACGAAACATTGATATTACATCACTAATCATATGGTAAAAGAAACAAAGAAATCATGTAAAGACACTATGACACCCAAAAGATCACTATCATATTTACATTGGGTTCCTATGTCATAAGAACATTATCAATTTATAATTTAGGAATAAAACATAATAAATACACCTATTCTCAAATCCAAAACCCTATCATGAAATATCCACCTATCAGACCATACAAGAATAATATAATAATAATCAATATACATCCCATAAAAGCAAAATATCCAATAGAAAATTCTAACATAAGGGTTTCATAATAAGGGATATAAAATTATAATCAATTTTTTAAAAAAATGTTACTAAAAGACTTTAATAAATAGACATGTGATAAAATTGTCACAAACCCATCCTTTTTGTAATTTAAGGATAAAAATTATCAATTACCAAAAAGCCTAAAATACATCTTGTAAAACTGTGTTATAAATATCCTTTAAATACAAAACTAGTTACAACACATTGAAAACAAATTATTCCTCTCACTAGCCTTGAGTAATAATCATACAAATTAATTTTTTAATCCCTTAAACCATTACTTACATTTTATTAAACATAAAATAGGGATTTTTTTCATTTATCTTATTCATTTAACATATCCTCTTAGGCATTTAAAAAACACATAAAAAGAAAAAATCAATGTTTATATAAATACAGTTTTAATCCAAATGAAAACCAATTATGGAATACATTAGAAGAATAAAAAAATATCATATCCATAAAATGCTTATCAAATATATTAATATACTGATAAGAAGAGAATTTAGCCAGACAAATCCCTTATTGACCAATTCAATAAATGAGTTTTAAAAAATAACAACCTTAATCCCATGGAAACAAATTTCATTTTAGGGAGAAAGCACACCTCCCCAGAAATGACCTCTATAAGGAAATTTAAAAAAAGACCCAAATTTTAATCAACCCAAACCATAGATTCGACCCTCATAAGAAAAAGGGTTTTGGGTGGATAAGAAACTAATAGAAAAAGGTGTATTTGAAGATATAAGGAGGATAATTTAGAAGAAAATAATTATTTACCTTTGTGAATCCATTAAAATCAATGGGAGGAATACATAGAAAAATAAATAAAAAATTTAATATATAATAGATATGTTCTATATCTGTTATGTGATAAAGGGTGGACATGATATGAAAATTAAGTTAAATTGAGGGGAAGAAAATATCAAGTGTTTGTTGAAGGAGGAAAAGCAGCACCCACATTTGAGTAGTAAAGGAAATTGAGATTTCTTAAAATGGAATAATATTGGAAAAACAATAATGAAAAGTGAGAGAGAATGAAGAAAATAACAAAAAAATAAATGAAAATGTGGAAACTCCTAAGTCTCATGGATGCTCAAAAATATATATAAAAATCACATTAAAGGGAACCCATATACGAAATCGACGAGTTAGGATGAGGATAAAAGAAATCATAGATTCAAGAATATATTAATTTTAACGAAATTAGAGTATGAAAGATGTCATGTGGGTACTTCTATGAAATTAGGAGAATCATCAATAAATCAGTCAGGGTTAGGGAACTTGTAAATTTATTAGGAGAGTTTTATCAACACTCCCAAAAAAGAACTGATAAAGATTCAACTTATCAGCTCTAAATTAAAAAGAAATGATAATGATGGAGCTTTTTCCACACTAAAAAAGAACTCATCAAATCCATCTTTATCAGTGATAATGTTTATGTACTGATAATGATACCTTTTATTAGCACTTTTTAGCACTGATAAAGCTCTCTCTTTATTATTTCTAAATTATAGTTGATAAAAAATATCTTTCTCTGAGTGAAAACATTATGGTTAATAAATGATTTAAAATTAAAATTGTAAATAAAATTTTTGTAAATATAATTATAAATATTTTTGAATGATTATAGATGTATTTATTTAATTATATTTAATTATATAACTATATATATTTACTAAATTTAAGGAATATTTATATATATTTATTATAATTTTATAAATATGTATATATATAGTTATTTATTTACAATTATAAATATATTTAGATCATTATATTTATATTTATATTTTTATATATATATTATTAAAGGATACAAATATAAATATAAATGCAGTAGATATATTTAATATTTAAATATATTTATCATATTATTATAATTATTTAAATATATAATTAATTATTAATAAGTATACAAATACATTTTTGAAAAATAATATTTTTTTATTTATATCATTATATTTATATTTAATAAATTAATATAAATACACATATAAATATAATTATAAATATTATAAATATTTTCATTTTTCAAATAAATTTTTATAATTTTATAACTATTTATATATATATATATATATAATAATTTATTTATTATAGTATAAATACATTTAAAAAATTTAATATTTACTTATTTATAAATATAAATATATCTATTTATAAATACATTAAATATAAATTTATTAACAGATTAATTTATAAATATTTATTTACAATTATATCTTCTATCATTATTAATTAAAATATAATCTTAAATGCATGCATGTTAAAAATGAGTGAAATAGAATAATAAAAATTGAGTTCACATTATGAATTTTGGAAAAATGGATTAGAATTATTAAATAAATATAAATTATTAAAAAATAATTGATATATATTGAAATAAAGAGGAATAGATATTGAAAATATTTAAAAAAATATAAATATATTTTACAAAATGATTAAATTAATAAAAACAAATATTATAAAAAAATATACTATAATAATAATTATTATAAATGAATAAAATATATTGTTACAAATATAATATATTAAATGTATCATGTTATAAGAAAATTCTAAAATGAATACTAAAATTTGAATAAATTAGATAAATAGTTAGTGCATTTGTTTCTATATATGATTTCTTTATTTACATATATATCTCTGTGTGTGCATGAATTGCATAAAAAATCATTAATTATATATATTTATGTGTGAAATTAACGTAACACATTTTTTATATATGTTAAACTGAATAATCAGATGACATTCAATTATGTCCATTACTCGATTCAATTAGTTAGTATTTTTAGTTGATATTAATATATAATTAATAACAATATGTCATTAAATATATGACTTACTTAATGTGATCATAAATACTTTATATTATATAAATTATATTTTAGGGATGATATATATATTGATATAAATAAATAAATACATATAAATATATGTAAATATATTTCTATATTAAATATATTAATAAATAATTATGTGTACAAACCATTATAAATTAATAAGACATTAATATGTATTTTTTACTATTTCATTTTATTTATCTATTTATATTTAATATAAATAATTTTTTATTTATAACAAATATGTATATATATATATCTATTTATCAGATTCATTTTTTATCAATAATTATTAATTTTTTAAAATGTATACTATTTTTCTTAATTTAAACAATTTTAATTTGTATTTGTTAAATGATTTCATTTTATTTATTTTAGACATATATATTTAACATATACTATTTATTAATAATTATAATTTATATATTTATATAAAATAAATTCATTTTTACTATTAATTAATTAATTAATATTTTTTTATATTTATTTTTATTAAATCATTTTTAATTTTTAATTTTTTAATTATTTTATATTATTCAGGGCCTTAATGAGTGATAAAAAATGCCCATAAAGGACTCCTTTATTAGGACATTTTTTTAGTCTTGATAAATGGAAACCCTATTAAAGGCCTTTTTTGTAGTACTAGGTAGACTACATGTGTTAGCAGGCTAGGTTTATTTAGTAATTTACTTTGTTTGCCAAAATATTTAGTTTATTTTTCATCTTGATCTTGAATGAGATGTTTATAATCATTCTTCTTGATTGTGTGTTTTTATAGGATCTCTTTTGTTTTTAAAAAACCAATCTAAATGATTCTGCATATTTAATCTATCAAATGAATTTTAATTTAAACCATTCTTATGAATTTATTCAATAATTGAAATCAATGATCATTAATGATGAAGCCAAATAATTTTCCCCATCCAATGTGGTATACTAAAAAAGATTTGACATTTTGTTCCAAGTAACCCCTATTAAATTCATAACTAGAGTTGTGCATCATCAATAAAAACTTTATAATTATATCCTTGAAATCATTTTGAGAATAAAGGAGATTATTAATATTATCGACACTATTTTTTTGAAACCCGGTTATTATCCATGATAAAAATACCTTAACATCAACCCCAAATAAGATAATAATATTCATGAACACCATTATAGGTATAAGCCTCATTACACACAATTTTATCCTTACCCCCCTCTTGCTCGAAATACTTTACTTGGATGATTCAAGGGTATGAGTGCCACAAGGGACTCAATGTTCTTATGTTTTTGAGGAATAGAATTTTTCTTGAAGTTTGAGGGTGGTTTCAACACATTGGGAACATAAGAGTGTGTATGAATGAGTCATTACTTCTTTACATTAATCGGTATCCTATTCTATATAAAAATTGAAATTCAAAAAAATATAAATATGAATAAAAAAATAGAATGACAAAAGTGGAGAAGGGGGATTTAAATTCATCATTGGAATATTTATTTTTAGTCATGAATAAAATACAAATAAATAATGTTATTGTGTTTGTGAATTTGTCCATGGGAAACAAAGAGGATAATTTTTAATGAAAATTATTGATTAATCCTCATTATATTAATATTCAACACCTCATCTTTATGACTTTTTTTAATTAAAATCCACTCTCACATAGTAAACACTAAAAACATAGAAAAATTCTTCTGGCTAGTGCAATTTTTCACATTTTAGATAGGTGAAAATTTCATAAATCTTATCGATTGAAATGAATTTTCATGAGATGAGAATAACTATTGATATCAATTTAACATGAATGAAAAGAGAAAAAAACCGTTTTGAAGTTAGATGATAAGTGATATAGAGATGGATTATTGTGGTTTAATAAATTTGAGTGTAAGAGAGGATAATAAGAGGGGAATTAATTCCATTAAAGAAACATGATGAATTAAAATTTTAAAAATGATTAATGGATTAATAATTTAATATTAATTTTTATATTTTTATTAAAAAATTAGTTTTTTCCAATAGTGAAAATTTTCAATGTGGGGAAGTGATACATTTTTCTTTCAGTAATGTATAATGGTGAGTATTCCTAATATCCACATGAGTGATATGAGTTCTATCCCAGATAGATTTTCCAAAAATTATGTGTAGTGACCATTTTAAAGTAATATCAATGAAATTTATAAATTTTTTAACACATAGGGGATGAATAGTGGTTGACCTCCATAACTGTTATCATTATGAATCTTTGGATTCATTAAAAAGTTATCTTCTTCCCTGTTTTATTATTATGTTTTGATAATATTAATTGATTTTTTATTATTAAAGTGATTATAGAAACATAATGATTTCTAATTATAATATGGAAAATAAAAATTCAAGACAAATGTGATCTGTTGTAGATGAAATGAAATTAGATGGATGTAATCTATCTTTCCGGACACTAAAATGAAAATTAGTTTGTCATCAAA
The DNA here is from genome assembly GCA_963277665.1 of Viscum album. Classification (NCBI taxonomy): domain Eukaryota; kingdom Viridiplantae; phylum Streptophyta; class Magnoliopsida; order Santalales; family Viscaceae; genus Viscum; species Viscum album. The sequence continues at coordinate 698,661,859 of OY728132.1, forward strand.
CTATTTTGATAACTATTGTTATTTAAATAGTATATATTAATTAAAAATATTATAGCCCATTGTATTGAAAATTACTATCTATATGAACATTGAATAACTCTTCAAAATAAAGTCATCCTTATTGATATCTTATCTTCATATAAGTGATATAGAATTATCCTTTTGGGATCCTGTTAACTTGAAGAACCCTTGTTGGGGGTGGGGGTTGGGAGAATAAAGGTGTATACTGACTAAAACCTTTTCCTTTTCATTGGATCTTCTATCCTTTTGGATATTATATCATGTTAGTTAAACACTTTTTAATATCTCATCATATGTTGTTTCATCAAACAGACTATGAAATGAATTCAAAAATTAATGTAAAGTTCCTGAAAATGATTTTACTTAGATCGGCACTAAGGAATAATCCAATGAGTATACACCACTAAGTGTTTACTTACTAGATAATAACACTATGAACTATATATTTTAATATTATTTTTTAAAATACACATAATTAATCTCGAGGAACTACATATTATTATGACTTTACACTATACATTTAGATAGGTATTTGACGGTTTAGAGACTTTGGGTTTTATTAAATAGTTTATGGAGATAATGGTATGTCTCTTTCCTATATGAGACTATAATTTCATCAAATTTAACAATTTTATGGACCCCTGATCATCAATTTTTGGTCTTGTCTTCTATTATTGTCAGATGAGATTAATACCTCAATATGAGGGATAAATCTATTTATTTATAAAAATAAAAACAATAATAAGTCCTTCTAGAAAAATATAATTATCTAATTAGAATTGTTTGATTCCCTCTTTATTCAACAACAAAATTTTGTTGTGTAATACTTATTAATTTATTAATTAAGCCTTATCTCTCAATATAATCTAAATTTAGTAATTTAATCCTTTATGAAAATCTATCTTCCGTTTATTCATTTAATCTTTGATCTTATAATAATATTAAACTAGTCTTAATCTCCATATATTATAAGAGAAGTTATATTGATCTTCTTGGTTCTTACCCATATATTTAAGGTTGAGTTCAATTCCCCTTATTCGTGTCCTATAATGTATTTCTACATGTAACCCAGGAATTTGGTGTGGTCATATAAGCTAAGCCAAATCGAGTATACTCTAGAAATATCGTCCAGCTATATTTCAATATAAATTCCTACTAAAACTACAAGTTACTTTGGAAACTACCCCTTTATAATGCGACTACATAATTCATAGTATGATAATCTCAACATTAGATAATTCAGTTCAGGGTCTTCATCACTATGGAATGGTCTATGACAAATATTAATTCCACTATTATCATCCATATTTCTTCGAATTAAATTATCTAAATATTAGTATGAATTTTCTATTCATATCAACATTTGAACCTATTTAAACATGGTCTATTGTTGTATAGTAAAAAACCTATAGTATCTACAAACTCATAGTTTTCTGTTTTTACCAAAAAACAAAACCTTTGTGGCATACCTAATACAGTATGGAATTGTCCTCCAATTTTCTTTTGATTCATAATAAAGCAGTGGCATAAATATTTCATCACTACATGGAGGTATCTAAAATTTTAAATCCATTGAAAATTACCCAATTTTTAGTCATGGTTTGGCTAATATTTTTTTCCATGGCCTTCTCAATCATATTTTATGATTCCGAATATAGTGGTTTGGAAGGTCTCCATAGTGAAGGTACCTATAAATCTCCAAAATTTATGAAATACTTTTGAAAACCTTTTTAGTTAACCATATGTATCGTGTCATGAAATGTGAAACAAAAAATTTAGAAAATTAATAAGTCCTAGATTTTCTACTTGATAACTCTTAAACAAAATCCCATTGATCTTATGTTTCTCTATGTTCTTGAAAACTAAACCAATTTTCCATTATTTAACTTAATGTTCCAACCCATCTAATACCCTTAGTTGACATCTGAATACCCTGGGATCTATCAGCCATTTGAATGTTATTTTAATAACTATTAAGAATTTTTTACCACTTACAAAAAATATCACTGACTCTTATATTTGGATTTATTTACCACCTTCAAAATTCCAAGATTTACCACATAATTAATTTTTCCTATTCCCTTTTATCAATTTTTTGTACCCTTAGTTGGAAATATATTCTAAGTTCAAAAAATAACTAAATTACATTTGATGTACCCCTATATGATTGGAATATAACCAGACAATTCATTCTTAATGAACCAAGACGTTCTTCGAGATAAAACCACATTTTCGTTAATGATTTTTTTCAGTTAATTAACCACATGGTATTTGAGTAATAAATTAATCCTCTAAGTCTAATAAGTTAGAAATATATCTATGAAACAATATTATAAGTTAACAATCTCAAATTTATCCATTCTAGTCACTTATATTCATACATATTTTCCAGCAATGCAACTTGATATCTAATTCTCATCAACACATTTCCCTGTGATTTCAATCATAGTGAAAACATAAAATAAAAAATTAATAAATAAAGAACAATATAGTGGGATATACCAACGGTTAAAACAATTGATACATAAATTTATTATAATAAAATAATAATCATTAACTTCATGAATAGTTGTAGTTTATTATCTTGAGTTGTCTACTCCTTATCAGTGGTGTGTTACTACATTGAGAGATATACTGATATTACTTGTTGATCTTCAAGGATAGATTGAAACCAATGGGAATATAAAATAAAATGGTGACACATCTTCGACCTCAAACTGTGGGTTTTATTATTTTTTATTCTTTATAACAAAATATAACTAAATAGACTTAAATATGAAACTGAAAGTGGATACTTGTTATAACATATTGAGTTATATTAGGGCCTTGAAATCATATAAGAATTCAAATATAGGACTAATAAAATTTATTAAAAATGATATATTTGAATCCCCATTTCAAATTCATTTTTTGGTGTAACATTCATTTTAGAACAAATCTTGCGAATTAAAATCACATTCATATGTATTGTCACTTCAGAAAAGACAAACATATGGATCATATATTCCTCTTAATCCTATAAAACATTAAAAATAGTCAGAAAAATTTAAATTTATTGGGATAGGGGTACCTACGATGTCCTCCGGTTGACAAATGTGGTTTGTCATAGGGAACCAACCCTTTTCTTTATATTTTCATCCAATCCATACTATTGGTTCTTCTTTAGGTTATATAACTCATAAAAGTTTCACTTATGATATTCTCTCCTGGATTGTTTATCTTCCTTAAATATGGTTTCACATATGTAGTGAAAATAATCTAATTTGTTAAGTTTTCCTCCATTAACGTATTTTTCTTGCATCCTTCATTCATATTATTATGTCAAATGATATTTTTCCACCAAAAATCATCTATTGAAATCTATCACGACTTTTGAAACCAAAATGACATTCATATCTCTAATTATCTTCAACATCCTTGAGGGTCACCTCATACATTTTCATTCTTGGTGCATCTTCCATTATGTGTTGTTTCTTTTTCCTCACAAATGGTTTTGATTCGCTCTATTTATACCACATCTAATTTCATTATGTCTAAGTGGGCTCCTATGAGTGTACCATCATTAGTATTCATTTTATCTTTCATTCACCTTTATTTTATCCTCCAATATAGTAAATATTCTTTCCAATCTAATATATTTATCTTTTAGTGAAAATTACCTTCTAATTTTTCATAGGAAGGAATGAATTCATTAGGAAATATTTAACTCATTTCCTACGGCATTGTCTTTCAACATGTCAAGGGTTAGTGATAATATAAAATGTCCCTTAAAATTCAGACCACTTATTATCACATATAGGTTATGATGTTGTAATAGTGGTTACTCTTCAACTATTATGATCATGGGATTCTCAGAACATAATCATGGTGTGCCTCATTCACCCATAATAATTTTATTTTCTTTCTACCTTCTTCTGAGAGCCCTTATTTCCATATTTGGAATAAATCTTCTATTAAATGACTAACAAAATATTTAAACTTTTTCACCAAACACTTGTTGAGACTTACATGGGGGATATTATTCATTTAATTATAGTTTTCAACCGATACTTGACTTCTTTGATATAATTATACATTTCCTTTAAATAGGATTATATCTCCTTCAAAATTAAGCCATATTCTATTCCATATTTTATCCTCTTTTGATGTTTTATATTGAAAGTTATAACACTCACTTTATTCTCTTTATATATGGGAATTTTTATTTTTATATCTACGAGTTTTTCCTTAATCATAAAACCTTTGAATTTCATTATTGTACCCATATTAATTATATTTATATGTTGTGCCTCCTAATCTATCATGAATCTTTTATTCTACATGAAAAAATATTCAATAAATTCTTGGTTTACTTAATGAATGATTTCTTATTGGTCCACCTTCTCTATATGTATTGGATCTTATGTAGAACATTTCATAAATATTCACTAGTTTGATGAAAAATTTTTGTTTAGTTTTTATCCAAAATAGAATCATTATATCCAACTTAGAAAGAGGAATTTGAAATATCATATTTTCATAAATCCTCAAAAAAAATTAGATTCATATTTATCAATAAGGTCATAATTATCCACCTAGATTAGATGGTTTAACATTGTTTTATTCTTCTAATTATTTCTCATTTTCATCTCACATTTTTTAATGAGGCATAATTCAGGATGTTTTGATTATTATTCCTCTATCTTCTTTACATTTACAACCATTTTATTTCTATAAATAATTTCAAAAGTTTTCTATTTTTCATTGAAGTATCCCAATAAGATGTATTCTTGTATAAAAATTGTAAAATTATCATTTCAATATCTTTTTAGTATTTTCATCACCTAAAAATTCAATATTATTTTTCAAATCAATATCTAAACGAAAATACTTCATGTTCTCAATATGATTTTCAAATAAATATCTCAATTAAAATGCTTCATGATCTTCTTACCACACACGTATTGATGCATAATAATTTCTTCATGGTCATATTTAGTTCTTCTAAAAGATTGATTTTTAATCACTGATTATATATATAAATATCCAAAATTAGATTTATATATTGAAATTCATCATACAAAAATTTTCACCCAATAACACTTTTTAGGGCTAGGTTAACCTATAACACCATAAGGGGGTCCGAGCATGTACTAATTAAAAATTTTCACATTTTTTAACGTTTTGAATTATATATTTTCTTCCCATATTTCTGGGAACACGATAAATATATCGTACTATATTTTTATGCTGAACACACTAAATAATGAATGCAGATACAGAATGTATGGTACTCTATGAATATTGATTTTTTTCCAGTTCACCACTAAAATTATAATAAAATTATCATAAATAAATGGTTTTCAAAAATCCAAAATATAATAATATTAATTATATATATATATATGAGGTTAGGGTTGAAGCCTCAATTTATCTTTAAAGCAATGAACTCTTTAGACTGGGTAGAGGGAGACCCATTACATAGCCCGAAGGCCCAAGGCTAAGTGGCTTGAATACAAGGGTTGAAAGCCCAATTTTTGGCCCAAAGGACCCCTCGGTGACCAGTACTGCTACAGTACCCGACCTGCACCAGTACCAACTACATTACATCCACCACTACAGTACCTGCCACAGTCCCTCAGCCGCTACTGTACCACCACTGCTACAGTGCTGCCTCTACTACAGTGCCCTGCTACAGTGCTACTACAGTACTTGGAAATTCTCCCCAAACCAGATTTCATTGTATATGATTCAATTAGCATTGGAATAATGCATTATCTATGTAGTGTAACCCCATCGTCTAATCTCTTTGAACACTATATTGGTAAGAGGTTTAGATAGTTTATAAACCCATGATCAGTATTCATTAGTTTGGGTTCATGATGGACTATCTCTACCTAGTGTGTGACTACCCTTGCATAAAACACATTATTTTATGAATAATTGACCTATATTTAATTATTATCTCCTTAATTAATGATTTATGTGATCAATAACACAATATAAGGGTGGAATATTTTTCTTCCAAAAAACTATATACTCAGAAACTTTGTAATCAGGATGATGTTATTTCCCAAATTATAATAACCTCATTGTAATATTTCATCACCATGATTAAATTTCAATGTATTCCTTCTTATTTTTATTGACCCTTCACTCTCAAACTAAACCAAAAAATATAAACGGAATCTTGTGTGTTACTCTCACTTCCCCTTCTTCACTAAAATTATGATCTTGTAATATGATTTAATCAGAATCACTCACTAAAATTGATAAGACCAGTTGTATTTAATTTTATACTTCCAATCCTTAGACTAATGATTGATATCAATTCTTATTATTAAAAGTTTCTATGATTCTTCAAGGTATACCACATAAATATTTGTTCCTTTAACATGCCATTCAAATCGATTATAATTTTGATATATCAAAACGATAAGTCTGATTTAAATTCCAATTTAACCTCCAACATATTATAGAAACAACCCCTTAATAATGTGGATATTTAATTCACATCATGGTCCCCTCAACTGTAGATATTTCATGGACTTCTATTTATCACTGTGGTTTGTTCTGAGTCCACAATCATATCTATAATAATTATATAAATAACTTCATCTTCAATTTTTTAATATTTTAATGGAATTATTTAATGCTTCACAACCTTAAAATATATTTTAGTGTGGTCTATTATACCACGAGGAAATGATGTAAAATCTCCGAAAACTCCGACTCCTTCCTTTTAAAAAAACCTTCATGAAACAACCATTATGTTTTGGGTTGATCATCTAATTTTATTGATATTATTAATTCATTGGTGGTGGGAATTATTCCTAATCATGTGGATTTTTTAAAATCCCATATCCACAAAAAATCCCTTCACATTCCATTATAGTGTTAATAACATCCCATAGTGTGTCCATCTCCATTATATTTTATTGTTTGGTCTATTGGTGTATAAAAATTATCCATAGATTAGGTATCTTTAAATCCCTATAACGTATAAAATATTTATGAACACCTTAATAGTTAAATGTATGTGTTTTTATGTGTAAGACAAAACTCCAAATTTTTGAGAGTAACAATTCTTATGTTTTCTCCATCATAAATATAACAAAATTTCACATTACAATTATGTTTCTTTTCATTCTTCAGTGATTAGTGATTTTTTTCTTTATAACTTCAAATAATGGCCATAGATCCCATGATGTGGTATTATTAGAATAACTAGTGCACTTGAAATCATTAAAATATCTTCATGATAGAAGACATTCTTCACTGTTTGGCAAATAATTTTCCTCAATTATTGAAAATGGACAAATTCATACATGTTAATAAAATAACTCTTAAACATTCTATAATAAACATTATAAAAAATTATTTTCCATTTTTAATCATGAATTATATTAATAATTTAGTCTATTAATGTATCATATGATTTTTGACTTCTAATTTTTTAATATATCTCAATTGTCTGATTTCAACATAATTTCATTGTCAACCTTATTTGAACAGACTCACACAATTTCAATGACATTGATAAATATATCAATATAACTATCACTTGGTATTCCTCTACAAGTGTAAGTTATTTAATGTGAACTCATTCACTTGTTATCTAAATATTTAAATTTTTTCACATAACAAATTCATTATGTGATTTTATCTAGTTAATGAGAAAAAATACATTCCTTCAAAACATTATCAAGAACAAATACTCTTGGTTATATCACACCATGATTCCTCCAGGATGAACCCTTAAATTTCATCACAGAACATCCCACATTTTTATATAAGGATAAAAATACTGGGATGTGTTTTTATTAGAGTGAGGGAGAGAAAAAAGGGATACAGACTCATGGTATTTTGCAAAACATGTCACCCCATTCACTATAGTCTTTAGAAAAATAATAGAAATTAAATAATTGAAAATAATAAGAACTAAACAATGAATTCCGGATTCAAACATTTGGCTAAAAAAGCAATTATTTCTCTTTAATGGAGTTAATAAAGTTTATTTCATAACATATAAGATAATATAAGAAGATAATAAATATAGGAATAAACTATAGGATAATTGAATAAAAACACAAAAAATTAAGGCATAAATTTCTCTAAGATAACATGCGATATAGTTCTTCTCATAATTATTTCTTATTTCTAATTTTTATTTTCTATCCATATACCCCCATTTTATCATTTTTCTGTTTTCCTATTCTCACATTTTTGGTTGGTTTTATTTGATAAATATTGGGTGTTCCTATGAGAGATGGTTTTTCTTTAATGTTTGTATTTCTAGGTGAAAAATCTTCTCCTTCTTCCCTCCCAACCCACACCACCAGGGATTGGCCCAATACATTTATAGATTAGTGAAATGCATGGAATATGTGGATGTCAAGGAATATGTGTTTTATCCAAAATCTATATATGTGATTTTGGTATCTCTTCTTTGATGGATTGTTGTTTCCTTATTTGTCTTATCAACCACATCCCGCCTTTTTAGTTCTTATATGAACTACTACTCATGACCTTATCTTATTATTGAACACTAATGTTTAATTAGATTTATAATGATGCATGCATGATGAATAATGATAGAATATATTAGTTACTAGAGGGATGTATCTTTGGATGGGGTGGACCTTTATGGGATATATTTCTCCACTATTAATATCATGAAAGTGTGGTGGCTCTTTGTTTATTATTGAATATTTTTCTGTTCATATCATTTTTAGTGGTTTCAATTGGTCATGGTTTACTCAGTGATAGAGAAAAAAATATCATTTATTTTTTATTTCAATATTTGTGGTAACATCTCTATTTATTAATGTTCATGGTTGATGTTATAGGTAAATTTAATGGGTAATGTGACTAGATTCATACACTCAATAATGATTTGAATTGGTGAGTTGGGTGATTATGATTGGGTCTGGTGGGTTCATCGTTGGTCGATGTTCATGTAAGCAGTAGTGGACGGGTGATGTCATGAAGGATGAATCACTAGGCACAAGTATTTAAGTCCTATCTATGATTGAGATTTTGAAGAAGTGATTTACCTATGATTATTTTATGTGATCATGATCAGATTGATGTTTCAGTTTGTGTCATACAACAGTTCATGGTGGAGCATTCTTGGTGATTTTTTTTAAAATTTATTTTTGTGAGAACTTTTATGATTTTATGTTTGAATATGAATTTTTTGATCTAATTATTTGGGTTGTATTGGATCATGGTACTTGGTTATGTGGTAATTCACATAACCCCTAAAAAGTATTTATTCTAAAAATTTAAAAAAGAAAATTGATTGAAAAAAAAATTATTATTGAATTTATACCCTAAAAAAAGTGAACAACACATCGATAAACCATAGAAGGAATAATAAAAATTATGATAAAAAAATATTAACATAAGTTTGAAATAAAATGAGATTATAAAGAAAATAGATGAAAATTTATGAAATTAACAACATGAGGGGGGGGAGAATATTACAACCCATTAATTTTAAATATAATGAATGTTAGTATATGTTAATTAATGGTAAAAAATATTTACGTCATCAAAATAGAAAATAAAACCAAAAATGGATTCTTTATTAATATAGTACTATATATAAATATAGATAATCAATGATGTATCTAAATGGGGTATGAGTATTCTCTATAATGATAGTTAGGATCCAATTTCATAAGAATTGAATAATAATACCTTAAATTCATATCTCTAGGTGGTAGTTTCCAAGTCCATCTCTTCTGATAGCCTTAAAAAATAGTTTTTTGATTATACAATCACTAATATATGTAATGTGAGAAGAATGGAACCTTATTTTATTAATAAAGAAATTTCAATCTCCACCCCCACCACTCCTCTATTTTTTCTCTTAATTGGAACTCTTAAGTAACACTAATGCAATAGAAATGAGATATTTGGTCCCAAATTATATGAACCAAGGATTCTCCTCAAGGATTCATTATATTGCCATGAATTATGTTTTTTATTTATTGAATTCATGAAAAATGTCTTAAATGTATTGGAATAAATTTATATCCATTGAACCAACTAAATGAAATCCATAAAAACCATATGCATAGAGGATGAATTCAGTAATATTATATCCAAAAACTTCTTCTGTTATCCCTCTCCACATGAAATCCATTGTAGAATCAATAAAAGTTCACCTTCTCTTTCAAAAGCACCTTTATTAGAAATTTCCATCATGTTATGATTTGTATATATCTTCACAAATCATAATATTATTGATCGATCACCTCACATACCCAATTATAGAAAATGTGAACATGCTTCATCCAAGGATGATACATGGAGTTATTTCTAATGAATAAAGAACATGGACTATCAAAATGAAACCTATACGCTTTTTTTATGAACACAAGATCCTAGAGAAAATTATTTAACCCAAACACCACCTTCACATCATCTATAATATAAATACACACTACTTATATCACGGATAAATAAACACACATATAAAACCTCAAATTTAAAGATAAATATCCTTTTATAAAAGTACTGATATACCCAAATGTAAAATTTCTATTTTTTGGATCTCTATGCATATCTAAAACTAATTCTTTATAGCCCTAAAAATGTAGACTATCTCCCCCATAGAGAAAAAAAGTTTTGATGTACCTTTAATACAACTTAGAAACCACTTGATTGTATCCCAGTGTAGTTTCCTATTATTGGGGAGAAATAAACATACAATCTCTATTTTGTGAGAAATTTCAAACCTTACTAATAAAATAGTGTAAATCAAGATTCTAATCACCACTTAGTATGGTAAAATATCCATTATGTTTATTTCTTCCTTAGATGATGGAAAAACTCTTATCAACATTAGATTATAAGGATGATGAATTTTCACTTGTTTGGATCTATAAATTTTTAAACAGTTGAAAAAAAATTCAACATACATCTCATAATTTGGAAATAAAAACCCTCCCTTTCTATCATGAGTGACTTATATCCAAAAAAATAAATTGATTCAGGACCAAGTATTTTATATAAATATACATGGATAACTCCATATTAAACTAGATGGTAATTATTGAATCCTTCCCAATGTAGAATACATCATTAAGATAGAGTATTAGATCAGTGAAGTTGTTATCCTAGAATCTCTAGAAGTAGAGACACTAGTCAACAAGAGTCCACTTATAAACATATATCATCATTAATGAGTCTAATTTATTGTACCATTATTTTAAATCTTGTTTCAAATTTTATAAGAACTTATTTAATATTTTAATTATTTTTTATTATCAATAAACCTCTAAAACATTAGGATTCATCATATATATCTATTCTGTGTGGTAATCCTAATGAAAATTTGTTGTTATGTATATATTCTAAGCTCCAGGTCCAAGATGACTACCAATGCAGAAACGAAACTTATTGGAGGCAAATTAACCATGGAAAAAAGTTACCATGAAGTAAAACTCATTCATTATGATTGAATAATATATACCTTAATATATATTTGTACTTTATCTCCTTTCCACCACCATCCTCCTTCATCCTGAACACCCATTTTTTGTAACTTCCATATTACCCTCTGATACTTCCACAAAGTCAAATGTATAGTTATTTTTCAATGAATCTATACAATATAACATTTCATGTGTTAAATTGAATTTTTCAAGATTTGATATTGCCTTATAATATCCTTATGGTTTCCCTTCACCAGTCATCAACATTTACATTGAAAGTGATTTTTTAGAAAAAATCATTCTTCATAAATATCATATAAACTGGGAAATGTTATATTTAGAAGGTAAACCATTACCAAGATAATATGATGAATTTAAAATCTTTTTTTTAGATGATTTCTTCTCTCAAACTCAATATCCCTTTATATTTAATCCTGCTATTCTAGTGATGAGTCTTTATTCACCCCTCATTTTTAGTTTCAGTGAGTATTAATATACATTTTATATTAGGAATAGATTCACTAAAACTTTCTATGAAAACCCAAGTAATTTTAATAGTAAATCTGTATTATGACATCTAAGTATTCATTTTATGGATTAATATTCATCATAGTTTTATAAATATTTTTTTATGATTTTTCATTTGAAAAATGAATAATTATATTTAATTCAATTTTTTTCCTTGTACGACATTGTTTTAGTTAGAAGTTAAATTTATTGATTTTAGAAATTTCATTTTATAAAATGAGATTTATTATTTTATATAATAATATAAAATATTTCTTTGGGCTATTTTTTCAGAATTTTTATAAAAGGATTTATTTTTCAGTGAATATTAATAAATACTAATTTTTATAAAAGCTTCCAATTATTTAAATTTATTTAAAAAGTACCATTTTATTTTGGATTGGGTTTAATGTTATATTAGTCCCATTTTGATAATAAAATTCAATTTGGACTATATTAATCATAATTATATTTTATTTTGGTAGAAATTCATTTTTATGAATATAAAGACAATTTTTATAAAAACTATTTTTATTGCGGTTTGTTTATTTATGTTATTTTTTTTTGAGAAATTATACTCATTGAATATTTAAAATTTTTAATCATATTTTTAATCCTGAGGTTCAAAATTTTTAATGTGTTCAATTTCATTTTTTTCTCCAAAGTAATTGTTACCTTGGCGAATCATTATCACCTTCGTATATGATAAAAGGGTTAATAAGGGATTTAAAATAGGAAATAAGGAATTAATCATATATAAAACATGGATAAATGAGATTTTGAGTGGATTTATTCCTTAAAAATCATGAATTCTAATTTCTTCTATTTTTCTCACTTCACATTGAAAAATAAATACATTATATTTATATATTTAATGAATTTAAAAGTGTTTCACTCCCCACACTTATAAAAGTAGATCCTCATATCGAAAAATTTTCACAAACATTGAGAAATAAAACTCATCAAATACCTAGAAAAATCCATTCCATACTCTCCTATCCATATCATATTGTTACCAGTCTCACCAAAATATATACCAAAAAAGGATTTATGTGTAATCTGAGGGAGGGTTTCTAATGAAGATGTATAATTATTAACTGAGGGTATCATGATTAGTTATTTTTCTACCTCCTTATAATATTATACAAACACACTGATATTATAACATATAAATCTTAAATATATTTAAATGTTATTATTTTCATATCAAAACCCAATTTATCTCCTTTTCCATAATATTATAAATAAAAACATATCTTGTGCATGCCTATTTACTACCACCTCAACAAAGAAATGCATTTCATTTCTCATACTAATTCTTATGGAATGTTAAAATTGTGGATAAAATTAATAAATATGATATTTATGAAATAATTATGATTCAATAAATATAATATATTACTTATATTCTTAGCCTTTCATCTGTTGGAAAATGATAAAGTCACTTGTGTGTACAGGTGGAATACCACCTCCATGATGTAATGTGATTCATTTATGATTATAACCATATTGAGATGTAAATATGGATATAAATGGTTAATAAATAATACATTAATATCATATTTATAATTTAATACTTTTATAAGATTATTTACATTAATTATTTTCCACTAATTAATACAAAATTAAAATTTCATTCATGCGTACATACAGACTATTGTCTCCACGAAATGACTTGATTCAGTTTTACAAAAAATACGATCTTGTTGGTATTTAAATTGTATTATATAAATATTATAATTATAGAATGATTATTTCATAGGTAATTTAATGATAACCCCTTTGACTGTGGTCAACAGACCAATGCTGTTTAGATATAATAAATAAAATATCCTCAAAACATCCAATGGAATGTTAACCAATTTAGTAACTAAATAAAACATGGAAAAATGAAGTTAAGGGAATAATTATAATTGGATAAGAATGAAAAATATTATTAATAAAGTATAAACCAAATTTAATTTTGTTAATCAGGAGGGAATATATTCAAATGAAATGATTATGAAGTCGAGGTAAATTACGTTCTTTTTAAAATATTGTTAAAATTTTTTCCTTCCAACTCACTCTTCCATGAAGAGGTACTTTTAAAATTTTCAAAAATAATATTTATTTTTTCTTAAAATGTTTATAAAGTTCCTTATAAAATAAATTTGACTTTTTACAATGTTTTACAATGGAATCTTTCAATTTTTTATATAGGGGTTATTTTTTACTTCTTACAATGGTACAAAAAGAATTTTTTAACATATAAATATTGACCAAATATTAACTCCATAATAATAATTGTTCATTATTAATTTCAATTTTCATTTTAACATGGATTTTAAATTATATCATACTCCCACTCTTCTACGAATTTACCATTTATAGGATATTTGAAAGAAAATATTTCTATTTATGATTACACAAATATGAAAAGTGTTTTTCTCATGGGTTGAATTTATTTTTTCAAAGAATTTATGGTGGGTAGGTGCATGTTCAAAAATATTTTATTCATGATAGGATAATTGAGATTTATATATTATATAAGGCCATTCCAACATATCTCATGATGATAGGTGTTTCTGACATAGTAGTACTATGTAATGGGTAATGATGTTCAAGATAAAATGAGGGAGATAAACAAGTTAATCATACTAAATTAACAAAGAATTAGTTATCATAGAATAAGTTAAACATGAGTAAACATGGGTCATGAATATGGTGCCTTAAGATACTTATATTATGGGTTCATAAATTGTTTTTATTGAAATATATTTACTTTTAAGAACATTTAAAGGTGAATGATTTTGAAATGATTTCATGACTTCTGAAATTCCACAAGATTCCTTCATGATTTTCCTATGATTAGAAATGGTTTATAAAATGTTTTTCTCTAGAAAAGGATGATTTTAATAAGTGTGAATGTATTTTTATGTTATCAATGTTTTATAGGGAAAATGGTAAATATTGTTTGATCTAGACATTTTCTAGAGTTGAATTGATCTTGAATTATGAAACTATTTTTTTTGTTATTTGAGATAATTTTGTTTGAGTTATGACCTGGGGTGTGATTTGGTGGAATTTTGAGAAAAATGGAAATTATAGGGCTATCCATGGTTGGATAATAGTTTTTCCTAACTGTGAACCCCTACCCAGCTACCCGTTTAAACCTTGGTAGTGTGGATTTTCACAGCTACAACACGGTTGGCTAAACCATACACCCTTTTAGAGTAACTCAACAACCCTAAAATATTAGGCCCATTGTTAGAAAAAACCAGGTTCCCCTACCCGGAAAACTATGCATGATTTTAAATTTCACCCAATTTTAATTTTTAGAATCCCATAAGACCATCCATTTTGAATCCAACTCTACCCTATGAGGTCTTTCACATTTTTGAGACCTCCATAAAAATTCTAAGCATTCATGACTTCTGTTCATCATGATTCAAAGCTTGAATTGATGATCCTCTCCCCTCCAAATATATGAACCCTATCTCGGTTCTTCTCTCATGCTTCTCTTATTCTTCTTACTTTCTTTCAGAAATGTAATCATATGTTATGGATAGATCTAAATCTATTTGGTGAGATCTAGATCAATTATTCAAGATATATCTCTTTATTTATGAAATCTCAAATTTCAATAATCTCGATTAAGGGTTATGAGATTAAGATCTAGATCTACATCTTTGGGGCTCTCCATTTTTGGGGATTTACAGTAGGAAAGTATTCTTCGATTATTTGAGTTAAGAGGTGAAATATAAAATTCCAATCATCATGAATTTTATACATGTATGTAAATTATATAAATTAATGCATTCTTTAGAAATTAAAATTCCTAAATTGGGTTAATTAATTAAGGGAATTGATTTATCAATGTTTTGTTGAAATATATAACTATTTTTGGAATTAATTATTAGATCTTAGCTTCATAAAATTAGAAAAATAATATTGTGATTAATTATGATATTTACGGATTATTATTTATATAATTAATTAGGGAATTAATTTTGAGATATTGAATTTTTTGAAATGTGATAATTATTTTTGGAATTAATTATGTGATTTTGAATTCATTAATTGAGATAATTAATAGTGAGATTAATTATGTGATAATGAAATCATAGATTGAGATCATTCATTTTGAAATTAATTATAAAAAATTGATATTGTTAATGAGATAATTAATTAAAAAAATATTATGGGTATTGATTTGTTACTATTGATTAATTGAGTGTTAAACTAGTTAATGGGATTGACATACATAATTAATTATGGAATTAAATAAGGGAAATTAAGTGATAAAATAATTTTTTAATTTTTAATTAATGAAGAGTTATAAATTAATTGTTAAATTAATTAATATTATTGATATTATTAGTTACTTGTTATATAAACTGATAAAAGTTTTGAGTTTAACTAATTATTGATTAGGAATGGAATTTAGTTGGTTAATTAATTATCGAATTCATTTTGTGTTTCTAAATTGTAACAGAATCCTTTAAGTATTAATTAAAGAATGGGGACATTTTCATTTTAATGTGTTATGTGTGAATTCTAACATGTTCATTCATATTTGAATTAAAGAATGAGAACATGGCCATTCTATTGTGCGTAGTATAAATGGTAACATGTTCATTCATGTATGAATTAAATAATGTGAATATTTTCCTTAGATCGTGTGTACTAAGAATGGTAACAATGGAATACTAGTAATAATTAATGAATAATAATAATGGAATTCCAAGATCTGACCACACATGGAAGTAATTTGGGCTCCGGGATGAGAGGATGTAGGTATTGAGATATGATATTACCTATTAATACATTGGGATTCAGCATGAGATGATGTAGGGATTGAGATATCATAACTCCTGGAATACTTTGGGCACTGACATAAGCCAATGTACTCATTGAGGCACAGGTGTCCACATGAACCTAGTAGTTAATGTGGTTAAGTGAAGAATAAATTATAATATGATGATTATTTTCATAGATATTTTATATATTTTATTATAGAACTACATACACTATTTTTTATTGGATAAATTTTTTAAACCCATTAGTGGTGAACTAATTAGTTTTAATCACACCCTACATCGGCTTTCTAATCAGAACCTGAATAGAGTTTATTATTTCTAGAAAGGTTAGGGGCCATGTCCATGTGTTAGATGGCTGAGTTGGGATGGAGCTTAGATGAGGGAACCTGACATGGTTCAAGACCCACTTGGTAGTGGTAGGTTTATTTATTTTTAGTTTTCATTTATGAAAGTTGACATGTACATTAGAATGGAATGTTTTTCTTTTAGTTGGATATTGAATTTTCCTAAATTTATTATCTTGAGATATTGGTATTATTTATGGTTATATATGCTTCCAATATTATTTACTGTTTCCACTGGTGTATTAATCTAATAAAAAAGTGTGTAGTCTCCCATTGACAAAATTATCTGACCCTCAGTACTAGTCGGCATCCTATGGAATATGAGGAGGTGCACTTGATGTCATGAGAATGACTTACTCAGGGAATCAATGTGTGGTACTCGGGCCAGGATGTTACAAAGTGTTATTAGAGACATTTTTCCATACTATTTGTGGAATGGTAGAAAAGATAATAGGAATATTCAGGGCTTTGACATGAGCTCGTGAAAGGGAGTTTTAAATCCATTTGTGAGGTGAAAACCCAAGAAACCAGGTTGGGATTGTTGTTATTTCTTTTTCCTATTATAATTGAATATTATTTTATCTTGGGTGATGCACTTATTATGTGATTTGAATTTTTGAATTTATATTTTCTAAGAACATACTCATGGAACAAAATCTAATGTGAGTTGATTCTTCATGAATCAATATAGGCACAAAGGAATATTTTGTGAGATGAATAATTTTGTGCAGGCACTCGAAATCAGGTTTTGGTTGAGTTGTTGAACACATGTTTTTTTCTTTTCTTGTGAAATTGAATTGAAAATAGTGCCTAAAATGAAATTTAAAGTGGTAAAATAATGCAATAGTATGATTTTTTTGGTTTTATAAATGATAAAATTTAATATGAGAATATGTTTACCCTAGAAAACCATGACCTTGGGGTAGGATGGTTAAGGGAAGTGATAGTAACATGATTTTTTATGTGTAGAAATATTTGTGGAAAAGTCATATTTTGATCTATTGTGATTAATAATAATATGTAAATGTGATAAAGTTTTGTTTTGAGTTCTAATACATATGGTTGGAATTATATATTTATGACTCCATGATTATAATTATTGAGAGGATGGAAGGAGGAGATAGATTAAGATAGTTTACTTGTAGTGGAACCTATGGCACCGATAATGTCAGTTGAAGAAGTATAGGATCCATTCCGAGTGAGCATTTTTTTTTCTTAATTAAATTCATGGAAAGATATAAATAGTGGGTTTTGAAGAGTATATCTATCCAGAAAAGGGATTTTCATTTATAGGACCATATGAATTTCACTAGAGAGAGGGTGGACTTGGGAGAGTTAAGTTTTGGGTTGAGTCCATAAAGATAATACATGACTTGTTGGAGACTCCTATTAAGAGGATATTCAAGTTAGATTATTATATATTGCGAGGATAAGGGAGGCGTCAGTGGGAAATTTATTTGAGGATAGGATAGACTGATGGTATGTTATGGATGGACATCTTAGAGAGGTTATTAGATCACTTCAATCCAGAGACACTGATTCATGAGAGAGTAGTAATGTTTAGGTGGCGGACTCAGGGGAGCATGTTTGTGATGGATTATAATAGATTTTTTACAGACCCAAAAAACATTTATCTAGATTTTTTAGGAAATTAAGAAACTACAATGAGTTTTTTTCATGATAGACTTAATATTAAGATTAATTCCCATGTTAACCTTTTTCTACTAAAGAAGTTTACTAAGGTGGTCGATCTGTCTCCCATAGCTACAGGGAACCAGAGAGAGGCTTAAAATGTTAGATAGATAGTTTATATAGTATAATCAGGATATGAAAATTCTGGGGGAAGGAATCATCATTATTATAACATTATCATGGTAAGTGGAAAATGTGGTGCACATAAAGAGGGAACAATTGCAGAGGACCATAGTAGAGTGATCTCCTATCAGTGTGGTAGGCCATGACACTATCATTAACATTGTACCTGACCACCATTGGTTTGAATAACTTATGGGAAGATGATAAATCTCCAAACGTTTTTCATAACACAATGATATATGGTCAGTGATAGAAGAGTTAGATGGAACTTTGGTGTGGGAAGGGGATATTGGGCACGAGATCTGCCTGGAAGCCTGAGTTCTACTAGCCAAGGTGGTAGAGGAAGTAGAAATGTTATTTCTTAGAATTGATCCCATATCAGAAATGTGGTGAAACTCAGGGGAGTCATATTTTATCCCATAAAATAGGGGAAGTAAAACTAAATGTAGTGTATCATACACTTGTGGACAACAAGGGATTACTTTTGATAGTGGGGGTACTATTATTATAAATTCTATATTAGTTAGTGAATTATTTGAAACCTAAGCCTCTATATACTTTATATATACAAAACTATTTAATGGTTTGAGAATAGAAGTGGAGTTTTTGAGTGGGATAATGATTATAGAAACAACATTGTGAGTATGTTCTATGGATATTAGTTTGTCATGAGGACAATCTCTTGATATCAGGGTGTATTTTTTTCTATAGTATATCTATATTATTGGTATGTCATGATTCGACCTAACTATGGGTATGGACTAGCTAGTTGAATACCATTACCAAAATGATTGTTACCATAGGAGAGTGGCCTTTATGCTCCGTAAGGGTGAAAATTATATTCACCCTGGAGAGTGGGATATAAGGGTAGGCCGAGAAGAGAAATTTACTCAGCAACTGAGAGAGCTCATAGCACAGGATTCTAGTTTATTTCTAGATGCTGGTGCAATAAAAAATGATATCTTTCCTCCAATGGTGTAACAATTTCATGATGTTTTTTCTGAATACATATCATGGTTTCCACTAAAGATATATGTGTAATTCATTATTGATCTTATGCCAAGATCTGAGCTTGATTATATTCCACAAAATAGAATCAAACATAAATAGGTTGATGAACTCAAGAAAAACATAGAGGAGTTATAAAATATAAAATTTATCCATTTTAGTATGTCGACATGGATTTCTACATTTTTGTTTCCTAAGAAGGACAATGAGTCTCTACAATTTTTTAATGATTATTATATGTTAAAATAGATGATTTTGAAGAACCAGTATCCTCTTCTATGTAAAAATGATCTATTTGAAAAGATTAGAGGATTTTGTGTGTACTCGGAGATAGACATGAGATCAATGTATCACCAGTTGAGAGTTTAGAAATTTTATATATTAGAGACTGCTTTCAGAAGTAGGTATATCCTTTATGAGTTCTTTGTAATGTTTTTTTGGGATGATAAACACACTAGTTGTGTTTTTGTAATTGATGAAAGTAATAATCCATCCGTACCTAGATAAATTTGTGGTAGTGATTTGGATGAAATCATTGTATACTCCAAGACTAATGATGATAATTTCCAACACCGTGACATCATCATGAGTATAGTGATAGATCATTGAATAAAAACCAAGGAATCAATGTGTCATTTTTGGATTGATCAGGTACACTTCTTGGAAAAATATTTTTAGAGGAAGTCATGCTAGTGGACCTGAAAAAAGTGCTAGTAGTGGTTTATTGGGAGTAGCCCAAGAATGTATTTTACATTCATAGATTTCTCAGTTAGTTTTATATTATTAGATATTCATCAAGAACTATTCATATTCGGTAGAAGTCCTTTCATGATTGAACAAAAATGAGATAAAAGTTGATTAATTCAGATCGAATTGAAAATTCCATCAAGAATTTGAATTATATCTTGGCATCATCATCTATATAAATCCTAAATAAGCTCGGTGAAGAGTATACAGTGTATTTTGATGCTTCTTGGGATCCGACTCAGAACTATGTTGATGTAAGGATATTGAGTTGTGGCATATGGTTTTCAGCAGTTCATGCCACATAAACAGAGATACCCTTCACATGAACTTGAGTTAGAAGTAGTGGTTTATGTTTTGAAGTATTGGTGGAATTATTTTATGGGTGAGAAGATTACTATGGACAATGATCAAAAGATATTAAATTATATCTTCTTCAAACAAGATTTGAGTCATTGGAAACAAATTTGGGTTTAGTATGTACATTAATCTAATTTTGAGCTATCATATATGTCTGAGAAAGGAAGCAGTGTGGCTGATGCTTTGAGCAGGAAAAAAAATACTAGATGTTTTAAGAATCAATTGTTGAGTGTAAGAGGATGGCCTTGCTGGATGAGATGAATTTGATGGCTCAGGAGGTTTATGAGTATATGTCTATGGTATTGGTTTAAGTCAAATATATACATCTGAGATAGACACGAGATAAATAATATAAGGATGTGAAATATTTAACAACAAGGGAAAACATTGATGGAGGGGAGTCACCTGCATGTTAGATCATAGATGTGGATGATATCATAGATTTTACTAATTGGGTTTTTATGCCGAAGCATATGTGGGAGGATTTGATGACGTAATTTCAAGCCTCAAAGTGGGTGGTACATCCAGGTGTAACTAGAATATACCATGAAATATGAAGATAGTGTTGCTGGGTGGGCATGACAAAAGTGACAGAAGTATTCATGACACGATGATATACATATTAGTCAGTGAAGGAAGAGCATCAATGTCATGGATGTTTTTTGTAGCTGTTTCCCATTCTGGAATGAAATTAGGATGATGTGAGAATGGATTTTATGATGGGTCTTTCAAAGATTGTAAGAAATAATGGTTATCTCTGGGTTATTGTGGATTAGAGGAAAAAATTAGTGCTTTTTTTACCAATAATGTAGACTGTGTCAGTGGAGAATCTTAGAGACTTGTAATTTTGGGAGATAGTTCATCTACATAGGGTTCCTCGGACTATAGTTTCACACAATTAATCACACTTTACATCACACATATGTAAGGGATTACAAAAGGGGACTGGTAAACATGTTTTATTGATTATGACCTTCCACCCATAGATAACTAAGAAGTCGATGCGTACTAGACATGTGCTTGAGGATATACTATGGACATGTGTTCTTGACTTTGATGGATCTTGGGATAAACACTTAGATTATGTGGAGTTTTCTTAAATGAAAAGTTACTAGTAAATTATATAGATGAAACCATACAAGGCTATTTATGGTATCCCATGAAGATAACCTCTATGGTGGATAGAGGCACGTGAGTCATAATTGTTGGGAATAAGCCACATATAGTAGACTTTAGAATAGGTTCATCTAATTTAGAAATGTATGACTATGGCTCAGATTATATAGAATTAATATGCTGATAGACACTGATGACCCTTAGAGTTTATAGAGGGTGATCATGTATTTATGTGGGTGTCATCTAGATTGGGTCACCAGAGGATATAAAGAAAAAGAAATTTGGCATCCTGGTTCATCAAACTGTTTTAGGTTACGGAGAGAATTGGGATGGTGGCATACTAATAGGCACATCCATAGAAATAAAGTGTTATGCATGATTTTATCCATGTATAACAAATTTGGATGTAACACCTTGATTCTTATCATTTGATTGATGTCGGTGACATTTAGCTTGTGGTAGGTGTGTCCTGCGAGGATCCTACAGTACATGTGTTGTATCATAGTGGGAAAGTGTTGTAGGGAAATACCATGCTAATAGTTCATTTATTGTGGCAATGTGGGAATTTACATGAGGATAAATGGGAAAAGGGAAGCCAATATTCAGTACTAGTGGCCCATTATTTTTGGCTCAAAATCTTAGGGATTCTTGGGAGTATAGCTCGGGGATGATCTGTTATAAAGTGGGGAGATTTTACGATCTTGAACATTTCTAGAGTTTACATGGGCTTGATTATAGGTACTATTTTTTCCATAATTGATTACTTTTAATTTTTTATTATTTTGGGTGTGTTTGGGTGGAAATTTTGAGAAAAATGGAAATTATAGGGATTTGCCTGGTTGGCACGTGGTTTTCCATAACTGTGCACCCCAACCCTACTAACCATGCAAACAATGGTATAGGGGATTCACCTGGATGGGGCATGGTTTGGTAAACTATGAAACCTATTATAATTAAAAATGGAACCCTAAAATAAGAGGCATATGGTTTAGGTGAAAAAATAGGGAAACCCGTGCACCCCTGCCTAGAAAACTGTGCATGATTTTCAATGTCACCCGATTTTAATTTTAAAAAACTGCTAAGCCCTCAAAACTCACCCATTTTGACCCCCAATTTGAACCTAGGTGGTATTTCACATTTTGATCTCTCTATAAAAATTCCATTCCCTGCCGACCTCCGTTCTTCAAAATTCAATGCATGGATCGAAGATTCACTCCTCTCATAGTAATTGATTTCTATCCTGGTTCTTCTCTTGTTCTTCTCTTATTCTTCTCAATTCCTTTTAGTGATATAATCTTCTATTATGGATAGAACTAAATCTATTTGGCGAGATCTAGATCTATGATTCTAGATACATATCCAGATTTATAAGATCTTTATTTTCTTTAATCATTATTTAGGGTTTTGATATTTGGATCTAGATCTACGTCGTTGTGCCTCTCACTTTTTAGGGATTTCCATTGGGTGATTATTCTTCAAAGATTCGAGGTAGGCGGTTTAATATTCAGTTCCCATAGTTGTGATTTTGATATTTTCATAAAAATTGTTGAATTTATAGCCTTATTTTGCTATTATAATTTGTATATTGGGTTCATTAATGCGGCCAATTAATGAATTAAAGTGTTGTTTAAATAGATAATTAATTTTTGAATTAAATATGATATTTAGTGACTTTAAATTAGATAATTAATTGGCAGATTAATTATTATATTTAGGGATTATTTAGAGAATTAATTGGGTAATTAATTATGATATATTGAATTTCTTGAATTTAGATAATCAATTATATAATTAATTATGTATTTTTGATGTCATCAGTTTATATAATTAACTATGGAATTATATATATTATGTCGATATCATATATTGATATCACCAATTGTGGAATTAATTACGAATAATTGAGACTGTGAATGATATAATGAATTTTGAAAAATAATTATGGGATTTTAAGTTGTGAGTAATGATTAATTAATTTTTAAATTAATTTATAACATTAAGATACTTAATTAATTGGATAATTAATTTTGGTAAATGAAGTGATAAAATTATTGTTTATTTAGTAACGAAATTTAGTTATTAACTAATTTTTTAATTAATTAATATTACTGATATGAAAAGTTAATAGTTACATTAACGAATTAAAATTTTGATTTTAACTAATTGTTGAATTAGGAATAAAATGTATAGTGATAATTAATTTTTGAATTAATTATATGACGATGAATCATAACATGTCCATTAAATTTTGAATTAAATAATGGTAACATGGTCATTCTAATGTGTGATGAGTCAATGGTAACATGGTCATTCCAGTGTGAATTTAAGAATGTGGACATAGTAATTCTATTATGCGTATTATGAATGGTAACATGGTCAATCTGGTATGAATTAATGAATAGGAACATGGCCATTCAATTGTGTGTTGTATGAATGGTAACATGGGAATTTAACTATGAATTAAATAAATTTAATGATGGAATTATTAGATATGACCTCATCTGGGAATACATCTGTCCCTCGCATTACCCGAAGAAGGTATATAGATATGATATTAACTAGAAATACTTCGAGCACTAAGAGGATCCAAAGAAGTTATAGAGATATCATATCACCTAGAATACTTCATGATTCTGCATGAGCTGATGTAGGTATTGAGGAATAGGTGTCCTCTGGAACCTATGAGTAAATTTGAATAAGTGAAGAATAAATGATAATGGGTCGACTGTTTAATTATACATTGCACTTATTTCTTTACACATCTATGTACACTATTTTTAAGGAGATATTTTTTTAGACACCGTTTGAGGTGTATTGTTGAGCTAAACTCACACCCTAATCATGACTCATAATCAATCCTCGAATACACTATATTTTTATAGGACAGGTTATGGTAAAAGGAACTGTGTTAGATGGATGTGTTGGTATAAATTATGGACGAGGGAATAATACGTGGGTTGGGAACTCCATGGGAGTTGTCAATGTCTTTATTTTTATTCTTCATTTTAGGAACATAATACGTACATTTGAATGGAATGTTTTCTTGTTTATTTGTTTTGTTTTATTTTTTTTACAGTGATTATATTGATATATTGGTTTTTTAAGGTTATATATGTTTATACAATTGTTCATTATTTATATTTGTAAATTACTATGATAAATGAAGGGTATATATCTCCTGTATTTTCTTATCAGAACCTCTCTACTAGTCAACAACCTTTGACATATAGGGAGGTGGGCTTGAGGTCATGTTACTGATCGGATCGAGACACCTATTTTTGAATCCTGGTTTGGGACATTATAAAATGGTATCATATCCATTTTTCTTTTTTTAGGTTTTCATACTATTTAGTGAAAGTTAAATAATAGAATAATAAGAATTGTGGCATGGACATGAGCTCATGCATGGGAGTTTCAAACTCATGAACGGGGGAAAAACAAGTATCTAGGGTGGGATTTTTGTCATTGTGTATTCCTATTAAAGTTTAATATAATTTTAGCATGCGTGAAACACTTGTCGTGTGATGTGAAAATTGGTTTTGATATATTATTATAATTGAATAATTTCCTAGAGTTACATGATATTTTAGTCTTCATGAATCATTATGTGAAATTTGGATTTTTATTTTGACATGCATCAATGTTATTCATGCATAGGAAGATGAGTTTTTTTGAGTTGTTGAAATGAAATTGTTTTTCCTAGCCTGTGAAATTCACATAAAAATGATTCCTGATATGAAATTTCAAGTGGTAGAATTATGAAATAGTTTGATTAATTTGGGTCTCCAAATGAGAAACATGATTATGAGAATGAGTTTACCAAATATAACCAATACATATGAGTAGAATGATTAAGGGAATTAATAGTGCCTCAGTTTTGAATGCTTGGTGAGATTTGGGGAAAGCACTTGTTGCGACTTTCTATGACTATTACTATTATGTAAATGTGATATATTTGTGTTATGAGTCCAAAGATCAATGTTTTTTATTAAAAATTTATTCTTTCATGGTGAAAATTATTAAGAGGCTGAAAGGAGGAGATTGCTGGAGATGGATTACCCATAGTGGAACCTAAGGAACTGATAGTACATGGTGAAGAAGTATGTGAGTGGTTCAAAGTGAATACTACTCACTTTATAAAAATATTGTAAAGAGACCCATGGTTCATTGTGAGGAGTCTGTATGACCTGATGAGGGAGTTTTAGTTGCATCACACATCGACTTTCATTGGAGAGGATTGAAGTGAGGGAGTTGAGTTTTGGGTTGAGTCCATAGAGACAATAGTTGAACATTTGGAGACTCCTGCTGAGATGAGGGTATATTGGGATTCTTATATGTTTTAAGGTTATGTAAAGTGATGGTGGTACACTTTGGAATGGACTGGAGAGAATAATGGAATGTTGTGAAAGGACTTATTGGATAGGTTCTTAGATCAATTATATCTAGTGACGTTGATGTTGGATATAGAAGTAGATTTCATGAAGTTAAATATGGGGAGAATTTCAGTAATGGATTATCATGGACACTTTATATACCTACCCAACTTTGATACATCTTTGGTAGAAAATAAGATAACTATGGAGAGCCTTTTTTAGGATGGACTTTAGTTTGAGATTAAGTCCCAAGATAAACTATTTCGACTAATATTGTTTACTAAGGTGGTAGATCAAGCTCTCATAGCCTAGTGGGACCTAAGAGATGATTATAGTGAAGGATATATGGTTACTACTAGATGATTAGGTGGTCATAATTCAATAATTAGGATGTTTCATTATGATAACATTATTCAGGGCAATGGGAATTAGGGCATGTAAACAAAGGGATCAGTTCCCCATGAACTTACTGGAGTGATTTTCCATCAATGTGGAAGGATAAGACACTATCTTCATCATTTTACCCAACCAATAGTTGAGTACAGATCTTGCAGAAATATGGGACTTATTCGGATGTTCTATAGTACACAATGATATAAAGTGAGTGATGGAGAACTAGAAAGAACTTGGGTGTGAGAATGGGATCTTCTTGCACCATATCAGCCTTGCATCTGGGGTTCTACTAGAAGAGTTAGTAGAGTGAGTGGATGTGGTGTTTCTGGGAAAGGGAACCCAAATTTTCATAGTGGAGAAACATAGGGGATTCATAATGCCTCACATGTAAGAGGGGCAGGAAAACAACATGAATTGTAGCCTATAATTTTGGATAATAAGGATGGACCTTAGAAAGTGAGAGGTACTATTTTGGTAGCTTCAACATTAGGTAGTGCCTTATTTGATACTGGTTCCTCTCATTCCACTATATATACCAAAATTATTAATGGTTTGATCATGGAAGTGGATTTTGTGAGCGGAACAATGATGATATATACACCATTGGGAGTACATTATAGAGACATCTGTTTATACTAAGGGTTTTATCTCAATATTGGGGAGTATATTTTTCAATGGGATCTATATATCCTTGATATGTTAGGCATTGACCTAATTATGGGTTTGGAATATAAAGTCACATAACAATCCCAAATTGATTGTCACTATAAGAGATTTCAATTCATGTTTCATAATGGTGACAAATAAATTCATAATGGAGAGTGGGATATACAGGCAGGATGAGAAGGGAAAATTACTCAACAACTGGGTGAGATCATAGAACATCTTATTAGTTTATTTTTGGGTGATAGAGGAGTAACCCATGATGTATTTAAACCAATGGTGGAGCTGTTTCAAGATTTTTTCCCTGAAGACTTATTAGGGTTTCCACCTGAGGGAGATGTTGAATTAACTATTGACATTATTCAAGGAACTGATGTTGTTTCTATTCCATTATACAGAATGTCACTGAAGAGATTCATGAACTCAAGACTCTGCTAGTTGGATTAGAGGATAAGGTATTTTTTTCTTCCCATAAAGTCACCATTGGGTTCCCTAGTGTTATTTTCTAAGAATAATGATGGGAATCTACAATTCTGTGTTGATTACCAAGAGATGGACAATATGAATGTCAAAAAATAGTATCTTCCTTTATGTAATGACGATCTATTTTACTAGTTGAGTGGGTCTTGTTTACTCTCAAATATTGATATGTGATCATGGTATCATATACGAAGAGTTAAAACATCTGGTATTACAAGGAATACTTTCAAAAGAAGGTATGGCCTATATGAGTTCGTCGTAATGCTGTCTGGGTTGAAAAATTCACAATTAGTGTTTAAGGATGTGATGAAAAAAATCTTCCATCTGTACATGGATTAATTATTGGTATTTGTTTTGGATGGAATCTTGAGGTACTTCAAAAATAATGAAAATCATGGCCCATACATTGAGATCATCCTAAGTACACTGAGAGAGCATCAAATATGCATGATCCTTTAAAAGTTTCTTTTATTTATTGATCAGGTACATTTATTGAGACACATTATATAATGACCAAGCCTTAAACATTACTTAATATTGATTTTAGTCAATAATTTAACATTTGTTCATATCTATAATCTTTTTGGATTTAGAGCTTTAGATAATTGGGCCTTAACTCATACATAAAAACTTAAAAATTTCGGAGTAGACACCACTACACACTTTCTATTTTTCATAGAATAAAAAATTGTAAATTAAGCATGGGTTTTTTTCATTTTTGAGCATCATAGCTTTCCCGGATCCCATACTTGTCTCTATTATTCTTTAAATAATGTGGAAAACATTTCAATACATGGCATGCCAATGAAATGTTTTGTATGGAATAAAAAAAGGGAAAACATTATAATGAACAAACAAGTAAATTATGAATAAATCATCATAAAGTAATATTATTCACCTTTAATAAGTATTAAATTATCTATACTAAATATAAACTACTTGTTTTATATTTTTAAATCAAAATATTACCATAAAACCCATATAACTCACATATTAAAAATAAAATTAACTTGTAATATAATCATACCTAAATGGAATAACCATACGTTCTCCTTCCACACATATCACTAAATGGAATAATGACACAGACGACTTCCATAACCAATGCATTAGAGGTTATAACGCAACCACCCATATGTGGTTTATCACAGAACCACCCTTATTTGGTTTATCACGTACCCACCTACATTAGATTTATCACATAACCACCCATAAAATGTCCATGTACCATAATCATAACACATAAAAGATTGTAATTATTAACATTTCACTTAATAAATTTTTAATCACGAGGAATCATTACAAGATATTGATATAATAAAACTATTATTAAAACTCTTTTCGATAACAAAATACCTGAAAAGGGAATATGGTAATTACTTTTCTTTTAAAATAATTTTGGAATATAGAGGAAGCCAAATAACAAATACTGGTCGTGATGGCGGACAATTTGTTTTCACCATGTACATAAAAAAACATTTCTTTTTGTGGTTTAGTAAAACACTTAATATAAAAATATTCTTTTCAAAAACATTTAAATGAAAATAAAATTCAACAGAATTAATTAGGGACCATATAAAAGATGATGGTGTATAACATCAAATATTCTTCAATGAAAGGATACTGAGATGAAGTCCCTTACATTATTTTTGATTCATCACTTATGTTCCTCATTTTTCCTCTTAATCGGGAAACTTCTTTTGGTTTATACCAAAATTATTCCTTGGGAGAATTTATACCATAAGGGAGGCTTTTAGGATGAGGGGAGGGATTATTGGAAGAGGTTTTGGTAGGGTTAGTCTGAACCAAATGGTTCGTGATGTGTGAATATTAGAGAAGAGAGGGTACATTTTTATTGGATAGGGAAGGGGAACCCATAGAAACTCTTAAATTATTAAATTAATATAAATTAATTTTTTATTAATAAATTCTTCCACATGAAATATTTCGAAGATGAGATTAGGATAGTTCTAAATCCTCTCAACCAATAATATTTATATGTGTTTGAATTTATTTTAAACCATATCTTTTCGGTTTACCCTTAATTATTCTACTTTAATTTTAATTATGGTAATAAAATTTTAATTATTATGAGGCTATTAATTTTACTTATATAGGGTAAATTTCCTATAATTTGACACATGAGGAACTTTTCTACATAATCATAATCATGTTTTGACTTTATAATATTTTTTAAAATATTTTCATAATTTAGTGACTTAATATTTTTATAAAACATCAATTATGTCAATTTTTACACTATTAATTTTATTGAATTTAAATAAAATTTAAATATAGAGATAATTTAGAACCAAAACATTTGATAGTGTTATAACATGTCATATTTTCCTAGTAAAATTTTGGATGACATAAATTATGTCAGATATTCTTTATTTGCCTATTTATAAAATCATTTCTTTGACTGAGTCATTAATAATAAAATAACTACATGATCATTGTTTCATATTTAAATTTAATTATTTAATGTCAAAATTTTATAAATAAAATAACATGATATATTAAATCTTATTACACTTATAATTACTATTTATATTAGAATATATCACTTATATAATCCCATATTATATTTGTTACTAAGAAGATATACGTTTATAACATATTTTCCTTTACATTAAATTAAATGGTATGAGTGTCATAATCACACACAAGTGGAATCAAAAAGAGAAATTTTCATCCCAACGGATGTATTGGTCGACTAGTTTTCATCAAATAGGATTAGGACAAGCATTGGGATAGTTTAATTTTATTATAAAAATATTATTACCCTTATTACAGTGGTAAATAAAAATAATTACTAAAGATACTATTCTTCATGTCCAAAAATAAAAAGTAATGATTTAAATAATTTTGAGATTCTGATTCCAAATATGGAATCTATTTTTTCAAATTCAAATTATAGAAGTTTCATTAATTAATTTAAAATAAATTTCTATTTTCAAAATGAGAAAAATGTGTTTTTTGAAGTAAAAAACCATCAAAAGATTGACATGTGTTTATATCAAAATTCAATGTTAAATTACATCCAACGACCACCATTGGATTAAATGATAAATATTTAATCTAATTAAAATTTAAAATAATTTAAATGCATAATTTAACTAATTTAAAAAGTAATATGAAAGGATAGTCTTGAATTAAAATGCAGTATGTTTCTCAATTCATAAAATTTGATTTTTATCAGAAAAATACCAAAAAATAACCAAAGTAAAATTTATTTCTTAATTAAAAATATGAAGACCATTTTTTTAAATATAACATATAAAAGTGAAAAAATATATTTAAAAGAGATCTCCATCAAAAGGTAGTAAAATAATTTTTAAGAATAATAGATTATTTTATGAAAAACATTCCATTTATTCTCACTTAATCCTCTAAAATTTATTAGATGAATGTGAACACATTTAACAAATATGTTTAATAATAATATAGTTAGTTGTTTTCATTCTCAAAAATACAAAAACTAGGTGCTATGTACCATTTAAAACAATCATATTATTATATTATATTTCGGTATAACTCTGTGTTGTGTACAACGTAAGATTTCAAAGAAATAAAATGGTGTGTGTTGAGTAAACTATAAGAGACATAACCATATTAAGGTAAAAAACTATCTAATTCATAAATATTTCATAGATATGACAAATTATTAATCTATAATTACCTAGGATGATACACATTATCTAAGAGGAAAGAGTGTAAGTTGACCCCGAAAAAGTACTGGTAGTGGTTTATTGAGAGTAGGCCAAGAACATATTTGATATCCATAGATTTTTGGGGTTAGATAGATATTATTAGAGATTCATCCATGAATTATTATATTTGTAAGAACATTATTAAGGATTGACCAAAAAGGGTATAATGTTTATTAGTTATAAGTTTGTGATAATTCCATCAAGGTGTAAAAGAATATATTAAAATCACCACTGATATTGATCCTAATTGATCTAGGTGAAGATTAAATGGTGAATTTCAACACTTATGGGACCAAACATGGAGCTTTGTTAATTTGAGGATATCTTGTTGTGGCATATGTGTCTCGGTTATAATGACCCATACTTTACATACATTGTTAATACTTCAAACTTGAAGGATACTTATTACAACATATAACAAAACCACGAAAGGACCATATAGGTATAGTGTCTTTAGAAACTGGGAAACATAAACAACTGGTTCATAAAGCGTCTACACTATCTCCCATTTATTTCATCATATCTATAGTACCTTTTGGAATATCTTACTTAATAACCTTCTTCCTGACCTGGGGAAAGAAAACATACAAAATGGTGAGCTAAAATGCTCAGTAAGGGTAAACAAAAGAAATATCAATCACATCATACACATAAGCACATAACTTTTGGAAATCTTAACCTGCAGAAGAGATCATAATTTCATAACATGGGGTAAATCATGACAGTGAAATGTAATCACAATAATCATAACTTAAAAAATGAAACATTTTGGCATTCACACATAATAATATAGAATCATTTCTTGTTAGACAAGACTCATTGCCAAGACTATCATAGTGGACAAAGTCCCTTTATGAACCGAGTCACCCTTGTTTCAGTCCTGTTTCACTGAACCGGTATAACCTACCGTTCCAGCCATGTCTTCTCATGAGATATAAAATCTTTACCCAATGCATTGGAGGGAGATATAGGTCCCACCCATCTCATAATGATACCATTCTTATGTGTGCCACATAATCATAAACCATACATCATTGCATAACCCATGTAATAAAAATGGGAATCTTAAACATCATGACATCATAAAACAATTCATATAAAATAAAGGAATTCATAAAAATATTTACACCACAACATAATAAAATCCATGTAATAATAGGGATAGAAACAGAACCCTATATTATATTATATGGAAAATAATTTTGATAAAACACTTGAACTCCATTCTTGAGGAAAATATCCTTTCTACTTCAAAAACACTTTTCCTTTCTTAATATGTCATACAATTATAAACTAAAAGAAGTTTATTAAAAATAAACTTGATAACTTGTAAAGGATGATTCTAGGAAATATTGTTTTAAAAATCCATTCATGCCGTATAAAAAAAACATTCTCCTCGTACTTTTGTCGGAAAAGTCAAAAAGTTCCTCGTACGAAAAACGACAAAAGATTCCTTTCACATCTTTTACTAAAAACTCACCGAAGGATAAAATTGGATATAAACTATTGTAGAAGGATATAAATATTACATATTGAGGAAACATGGATGTGGATGATAAAATACACCCCAGTAAATACTAAAGTATAAACAATCTCAGATAAAAATGAGATTGTGATATTTCCCTTACCTTAGGTCCGACTTGACTTGTAAGTGTCCGAACCTCCTGTATAATGATTTAAATAATGTTATTGAATTATTATAGAATCATACTTATTTTTATGATATCATATATGGTCATATTCTTAGCTTCTTAGTAGTAATATTTCATTGCTACTTGTTATTCAGGTGTTTATAACTTTTTGTTTTTATGCGTGTTTTGTCGAATAAATTCATATTCTTCTCTTTAGGTTATAGATACCTCATTTCCAGAATGGTATTAGTGTAATATATATCATATTCATTAATTCAATTTATTTATATAATCATTATGAAATGAAGATCATGTAGAATGAGTCGCATCACATCGTGTAGACGGTATTCCATACGTACGCACGAGTGATGATATCGTTCCTATGATCGTGGAATTGTATTGCAGTATATGTTTACTACTTAAGAATAAATATCACTTTATAATAGTCATATATAGTCATTATTTACACCATTAGACCCATCCAAGTAAGGTGGTTGTGGAAAATAGATCACACCACGGCGTGGAGATAGTATTCCGTACGTACGCACGCGCGGTGATTTCTTTTTCCATAGGATGGATAGATGGTGAAATAGGGTTTTTTCATACTTATAATAACATATCAGTATATGAGTGATACTGATGTTATTACTTCATAATGAAACAACTAAAGAAGAAGAAGTGGAAGAAGAAATAAAGATGAAAGAATTGGTAACAGACATTTCCTCTTCTTTGAAGTGCTTCTTTGAGACCTTATTTTAGGGCACTAAAATTGGTCTTTGAAGAATACCAGGACCTCTAGGATGTCTCTAGGGAAGTGGATAGGAGAATGTGTCAGGGTTTGGCCGAGCATGATGGCTCAAAGTGGTGTGAGGAAGTGGGGGAGGAGGTGTCCTTTTATAAGGGAGGAGAGGGGCACCTTTGGAATAACTAAAACTATTATTTTATTATAAAGTCAAGTTCGGTTTTAAATGGCTCCAAATTGATATATTTCAAAGCTAAGGTGAGTATGGGTCGAAAGCCTCTCATACAATAGAATTTAGACAAGTTTAGGTTCCTATTGTAACCTTATCATTTAGATTTAACATTAAGTTAAATAATTTTACTTTTACCATGTCTTCTTGTGTTCTTATACTATAATGTTAATAAACTTACTATAAGCAGCCAAAATTACCCCAAGTTGTTTATTATTAATATATATAACCTTATCTATGTCATTTGGCTGAACTTTAGATTTTTAAGAATAAAATAACATTTAATAATATAATATTTGTTTTAAAAACTATTTTATGTCAATTTTGACACTATTTAGTAATTGATTTTTGTGAAAATAATAACAGAATTATTAGTTCGAACCAAGTTAATTAAATCAATACTAACATGTCATATTAACCTATAAAATTAGTGGGATTCATAAAAAGTCTCAAATTAAATTTATTTTGGTGTTTATAACATAAATTATGTCAATATTTCATTAATAAGATAATTACTGCATCGTCACTGTGTCATAAATAAATAAATTTATTTAAAGTCTAAAAATTATAAATAAAATTTCATTATGTAGGAAATATTTTTAGATTTATAATGAATATTTATAATAGAATTTATCATATGTATAACTCCATATTAAAAATGTTTTAGTTATTAAACCATGATTTTAACTATTTTAACTATTCATTAAATAAAATAATATTAAATGTCATAATATAATCCAAGTGGACCTAAATGGTCATATTATATTCATAAGGTTGTTTTTGGTCGAATTAAACTTATCCAATATAATTAGGACATGCTTTAGGGTAATAGTAATATCATATTCACCCTTAGTTACCCAATTTACTATTAACCGCGGTAAAAAAAGTAAAAAGTTACTATTCACCAAAAAATTATTTTTATCTCGTTGAACCACATTTTACTTACTGATATCAACCGTGTCTATCAGATTTTGAAAATTCCATTCACAGAAGCGGTAAAATTAAGTTTTATGCAAAATTCAGTTTTTAACCTACCATTTAGTGGTTTCACTATTCATCAAAAATTGAAAGTTTTCAGAAAAATACCAAAATTTCACCCTAGGATAATTTCGGTATTCCGAATTCAAAAATGAATTCCATTTTGAAAAATAAAATCCACAAAATTTCAAAAGTAGTTATTACTATTCATTACGGCTAGTTTTAATAATATTTTAATAGCATATCGTTGTTTAGTGAAACTCGGTATTGCGTACGACGCAAGCTATCGAGGAAGGTCGCGATTTTGTGTAAATCAATCCAAGCAAGTGTTGTGTAGAAAAATATTCCTTTGATGATTTAAATAACATAAAAGTCTCGGGTGTTACATTCTACCCCACTTAAAATGAATTTCGCCCTCAAAATTCGTCACTTTGTAACAAACAGATGAGGATACCTCTCCCTCATCATATCCTCAAGATCCCATGTAGCTTCTTCTAATTGGTGGTTCCTCCATAAAACTTTCACCAATCGAGTGGTCTTGTTTCGTAGGAATTTTTTGCTACGATCCAGAATCTCTATCAGTTGTTCTTCATAAGAAGGATCTTGCTCCAGCGGTACAACTTCTGAGCTGAGTACATGTGAAGGATCAGGTATGTACTTTCTCAGGAGAGATACATGGAACACATCGTGAACTTGAGAGAGATTCGGTGGAAGCGCCAATCGGTAAGCTACCTTCCCAACATGATCAAGTATTTCTAAAGGACCGATATATCTAGGGCTCAACTTCCCCTTCTTTCCAAATCTCATAACTCTCTTCTAGGGAGATATTCGTAAGAACACTTTATCACCCACTTCAAACTCTAGGTCTTTTCTTCGGTTGTCGGCATAACTTTTTTGTCGACTCTGAGTTGCTCTTATGTGTTGTTGAATAGATCTGACCTTTTCTGCCATTTCCTCAACGAGATCAGGTCCTAATAGCTTTCTTTCCCCAACTTCATCCCAGCAAGTTGGAGTCCTGCATTTCTTTCCATAGAGAGATTCATAAGGAGCCATCTAAATACTAGAGTGAAAGCTATTATTATAAAAAAATTCCACCAAAGGTAGGTGTTGATCCCAACCTCCTTTGAGATCCATAGAGCAAGCTCTCAACATATCTTCTAGGGTTTGAATTGTTCTCTCAGACTGACCGTCTTTCTGAGGATGATAAGCAGTGCTGAAACTCAACTATGTATCCAGAGTTTGCTGAAGACTTTGCCAGAACGTCGAGGTAAATCTCGGATCCCGATCAGATATAATAGAAAGTGGTACTCCATGCAATCTTACCACTTCCTTTACATATATCCTGGCAAGCTGATCCAGAGAGAAATCCTCTCTAATAGCAATGAAGTCTGCAGACATTGTAAGACGATCAACTATGACCCAGATAGCATTATTGCCTTTGGATGTTTTAGGAAGTCCTGTGACAAAGTCCATAGTGATGTTTTCCCACTTCCACTCGGGTATGGGTAATGGTTGTAACATCCCCTTAGACTTCTGTCTCTCAGATTTAACTTGTTGACAATCCAAGCATCGAGAAACATATTCAGCAACATCTCTTTTCATGCCATCCCACCAGAAGTACTCTTTCATGTCCCTATACATCTTCGTGCTTCCAGGATGAATAGAGAATGAAGAACTATGAGCTTCATCCAGCAACTCCTTCTTTAATTCGGGGATGGGAGGAACACAAACCCGATTCCTGAACTTTATTATCCCATCACAATCAAGGTTGAACTCAGGAACATTTCTGACCTTCTTTTGTAACTCGACATATTCTTTCTGTGCCTCTTTAATCTTCACATGTATAGATGGTTGAACATTCATTTGAGAAAGATAAGATTTTCCCCCTTCCATTATAATTCCAAGATCCAACCTTTGTAAATCCATAAATATTGGATCTTTTGTGATCCTCATCATGGATAAACTAGCATGGTCTTGTCTACTTAATGCATCTGCCACCTTGTTTTCTTTCCCAGGGTGGTAATGGATTGAGCAGTCGTAATCCATAATCATCTCCAACCATCTTCTTTGACGCATATTCAGGTCCTTTTGTGTGAAAATATACTTTAAACTTTTATGATCAGTATAAATATCACTCCTTTCACCATAAAGGTAATGCCTCCAAATATTTAATGCAAAGATTACCGCAGCTAACTCCAAATCATGTGTTGGGTAATTTTGCTCATGGATTTTCAACTGTCGTGAGGCATAAGCTATCACCATATCATTTTTCATAAGAACACACCCCAATCCCTTCTTGGATGCATCACTGTAGATATCAAACCTTTCTCCACTACAAGGCAGTGTGAGCACAGGTGCACTGGATGACCTTCTTTTCAACTCCTTGAAATTCTCTTCACATTCTTCCATCCAGACAAATTTAACTCTTTTCCGAGTAAACTTGGTGAGTGGATTAGATAATCGTGAAAAATCATTCACAAAACGTCGATAATATCCATCCAAACCAAGAAAACTTCGGATCTCAGTTACTGTTGTTGGTCTCGACCATCTTTCAATAACCTCTGTTTTTGCTGGATCCACGGATATCCCCTCTTTTGAGATTATGTGACCCAACAATGAATCTTTTTGAAGCCAAAATTCAGACATGGTAAATTTGGCATAAATCTTCTCCTTTCTCAGGGTCTTCAATATAATTCTCAAGTGATCTTCATGTTCTTCCTTGCTCTTTGAATAGACAAGAATATCATCCATAAAGACTACCACAAATTGATCAAGATAGTCTCTAAAGACTCTATTCATCAGATCCATGAAGATAGTAGGGGTATTAGTAAGACCAAATGGCATCACTATAAATTCATAGTGTCCATACCTTTTACGGAAAGCCGTATTTGGTATATCCTCCCTTTTGACCCTTAATTGATGATACCCTGAATGAAGATCAATCATGGAAAAGTATTGAGCTCCGCGTAGTTGGTCAAATAGGTCATCAATGCGCGGGAGAGGATATTTGTTCTTGATAGTGATCTTGTTAAGTTCTCGATAATCAATGCAGAGTCTCATTGATCCATATTTCTTCTTAACAAATAGAACAGGTGCTCCCCAAGGTGACGCACTAGGGCGTATGAATCCTTTATCAAGATTCTCTTGGAGTTTCTTCTTCAATTCCTGCAACTCAATTGGGGCAATTCTATAAGGTGTATTTGAAATAGGCAAAGCACCTGGTACGAGTTCTATTGAAAACTCATCTTCATGATTTGGTGGAAGACCTGGTAATTCCTCCGGAAAGACACCATCAAACTCCCGTACAATGGGCATATTCTTAATCGTGAGTTTCTCACCAACCATTTGAGATAAATAACCTTCATTTAGTGGAATCAAGACCCATAATATAGAAGAAATTTCCACTAGAAGGTTATGTTCATCCTTGCATTGATAGACGATCATAGATTGATCTGGAATATGAAATGTGACTTCCCTTCTTTGGTAATTTATATGAGCTCCATATAAAGAAAGCCAATCCATGCAAAGAACCACATCAAATTCCACTATAGGAAGGATCACAAGATTTGCAGGAAGCACTTTCCCACAAACTTCGACCGGAGAAGAATTATAAACTTTTGATGCGACTGTTGTGCCATTAGGTGTTGTCACAGCTAACTCAACATCTAATTGTTGAGGTAATACGGTGATACCCTTAGAAAATTCTTCAGAAATAAAAGAGTGGGTGGATCCAGAATCAAATAAAACATTTGCTTCTATAGAGTGGATGGTAAGTGTACCTTTCACCTCATCATTATCATACTCTACATCGCTGATAGAAATTGCATGTGACTTTCCTTTGTCTTTAGCCTTGAGAGTTTGTTGACGTCGACCATCATCATTAACCCTTGGATTAGGGTATTTATTTGCATAATTCCCCATCTCCTTGCACTTGAAACATTGAAGTGTAGTAGGTTCATTCTGTGTATACCTTCCTTTGTTTGCATCATTAGACATATTCTTCCCATCATCGCGGCATTCAAATGCCCGATGACCTTCCTTTCCACATTTGAAACATTTACTTGTCCCTTTAAGAAAACTCCCTCCATGTTTTTTTCCACACTTTGAGCATAAGGGAAAGCTCATCTTCTTTTTAGTGTGCTCTTTAGATTTTCCTTTGAATTACATTTTCCTCTTCTTATCAAACCCATATGACTGATGGGTTACTCCAATCTCCATCTCAACTTTGAGAGCACATCGAACGCTTTCCTCGTAGCTATTGAAGTCTCTTATGGCTAACGCCCTTCGAAGACTTGGTTTTAAGCCACTAAATAATCGATCGATCTTACTCTCAGGTTGGATAATAATACCAGAAGCGTACCTTGCAAGTCTTGTAAAATTTTCTTCATAGGTACCAACAGATTCATCATCCTTTTACTTCAGTTCAAGAAACTCTTTCTCCATAGTAGTTCGGAGAATACGAGGGAATTACTTATTGAAAAATAAGTTCTTGAACTCGTCCCATTCCATGGACTCAATTTCATCCCTTTGCCTCGTATTCTTGATAATATTCCACCATTGATCAGCATCAACTTTCAAACGATACACTGCTAAGATGACATTATCATGCTCAGAACATTGAAGAACTGAAAATATCTTTTCAGTAGTACTAATCCATTGTTCAGCAACTAATGGATCAGTAGACCCACGGAATGAAGGTGGACGCTGTCTCATGAAGGATTCAACAGAATTTTGCTCCTTCCTTTGCTCGTTTGGAAGTCCTGAATGATTAATAGCTTGAGAATGTTTTGTGAGCATGGCTACAAGATTTTTCATTCCAGCTCCCATAACGTTTGGTTGCTCAGGTGGACAATCATTGCATTTCCCGTCGCATTTCGCATTAACACGGTTCCTTCGGGTTCCAGCCATTGACTAAAACCAAGAAGAATAGTGTGAGCAACACAAATTATAATAGGAAAACCACATAATCAAGAATAAAATTTCACACTTAAGGTCTTATCCTAGGTTATTAATGGCCATTTCTAAAACACTAAGATTGTGTTCTATGCTTAGACTTATCCTTAGGGTTCTTACTAAGGCTTTTACATCCTAGTTTCCAAAGGTTGACTATACCTTTCCTCTGATACCAACTATAACGACCCATACTTTACATACATTGTTAATACTTCAAAATTGAAGCATACTTATTACAACATATAACAAAACCACGAAAGGACTGTATATGTATAGTGTCTTTAGAAACTGGGAAACATAAACAACTGGTTCATAAAGAGTCTACACTATCTCCCATTTATTTCATCATATCTATAGTCCCTTTTGGCATATCTTACTTAATAACCTTTTTCCTGGACTGGGGAAAGAAAACATACAAAAGGGTGAGCTCAAATACTCAGTAAGGGTAAACAAAAGAAATATCAATCACATCATACACATAAGCACATAACTTTTGGAAATCTTAACCTACAAAAGAGATCATAATTTCATAACATGGGGTAAATCATGGCAGTGAAATGTAATCACAATAATCATAACATAAAACATGAAACTTTGTGCCATTCACACATAATCATATAGAATCATTTCTTGTTAGTCAAGACTCATTGCCAAGACTATCATAGTGGACAAAGTCCCTTTCTGAACCGAGTCACCCTCGTTTCAGTCCTATTTCACTGAACCGGTATAACCTACCATTCCATCCATGTCTATCTCATGAGATATAAAATCTTTACCCAATGCATTGGAGGGAGATATAGGTACCACCCATCTCATAATGATACCATTCTTATTTGTGCCACATAATCATAAACCATACATCATTGCATAACCCATGTAATAAAAATGGGAATCTTAAACATCATGACATCATAAAACAATTCATATAAGATAAAGGAATTCATAAAAATATTTACATCACAACATAATCAAATCCATGTAATAATAGGGATAGAAACAGAACCCTATATTATCTTAGATGGAAAATAATTTTGATAAAACACTTGAACTCCTTTCTTGAGGAAAATAACATTTCTACTTCAAAAACACTTTTCCTTTATTAATATGTCATACAATTATAAACTAAAAGAAGTTGATTAAAAATAAACTTGAAAACTTGTAAAGGATGATTCTTGGAAATATTGTTTTAAAAATCCATTCATGCCGTATAAAAAAAAACATTCTCCTCATACTTTTGTCGGAAAAGTCAAAAAGTACATCGTATGAAAAACGACAAAAGATTCCGTTCACATCTTTTACTAAAAACTCACCGAAGGATAAAATTGGATATGAACTATTGTAGAAGGATATAAATATTACATATTGAGGAAACATGGATGTGGATGATAAAATACACCCCAGTAAATACTAAAGTATAAACAATCTCAGATAAAAATAAGATTGTGATATTTCCATTCACTTAGGTCCGAATTGACTTATAAGTGTCCGAACCTCCTGTATAATGATTTAAATAATGTTTTTTACTTATTCCAGAATCATACTTATTTTTATGATATCATATATGGTCATATTCTTATCTTCTTAGTAGTAATATTTCATTGCTACTTGTTATTCGGGTGTTTATAACTTTTTGTTTTTATGCGTGTTTTGTCGAATAAATTCATATTCTTCTCTTTAGGTTATAGATACGTCATTTACAGAATGGCATTACTGTA
Organism: Viscum album; assembly: GCA_963277665.1. Classification (NCBI taxonomy): domain Eukaryota; kingdom Viridiplantae; phylum Streptophyta; class Magnoliopsida; order Santalales; family Viscaceae; genus Viscum; species Viscum album. The sequence goes on from OY728132.1 coordinate 698,703,869, forward strand.
ATATATATAATATTCATTAATTCAATTCATTTATATAATCATTATTAAATGAATATCATGTAGAACGAGTCGCATCACATCGTGGAGACGGTATTCGTACGTACGCACGAGTGATGATATCGTTCCTATGATCGTGGAATTGTATTGGAGTATATGTTTACTATTTCAGAATCAATATCACTTTATAATAGTCATATATAGTCATTATTTACACCATTATACCCATCCAAGTAAGGTGGTGGTGAAAATAGATCACACCACGGCGTGGAGACGGTATTCCGTACGTACGCACGCGCGGTGATTTATTTTTCCATAGGATGGATAGATGGTGAAATAAGGTTGTTTCATAATTATAATAACATATCAGTATATGAGTGATACTGATGTTATTAATTCATAATGAAACAACTAATGAAGAAGAATTGGAAGAAGAAATAAAGATGAAAGAATTGGTAACAGACATTGCCTCTTTTTTGAAGTGCTTCTTTGAGACCTTCTTTTAGGGCACTAAAATTGGTCTTTGAAGAAGACCAGGACCTCTAGGATGTCTCTAGGGAAGTGGAGAGGAGAAAGTGGCAGGGTATGGCCGAGCTTGAAGGCACAAAGTGGTATGAGGAAGAGGGGGAGGAGGTGTCCTTTTATAAGGGAGGAGAGGGGCACCTTTGGAATAACTAAAACTATTATTTTATTATAAAGTCAAGTTCGGTTTTAAATAGCTCCAAATTGATATACTTTGAAGCTAAGGTGGGGATGGGTCGAAATCCTCTCATCCAATAGAATTTAGACAAGTTTAGGTTCCTATTTTAACCTTATCATTTAGATTTAACATTAAGTTATATAATTTTACTTTTACCATGTTTTCTTGTGTTCTTATACTATAATGTTAATAAACATACTATAAGCAGCCAAAAGAACCCCAAGTTGTTTATTATTAATATATATAACCTTATCTAAGTAATTTGGCCGAACCTTAGATTTTTAGGAATAAAATAACAATTTATAATATAATATTTGTTTTAAAAACTATTTTATGTCAATTTTGACGCTATTTAGTAATTGATTTTTGTAAAAGTCATAACAGAATTATTAGATCAAACCAACTTAATTAAATCACTACTAACATGTCATAGTAACCTAGAAAATTAGTGGGATTCATAAAAAGTCTCAAATTACATTTATTTTGGTGTTTATAACATCAATTATGTCAATATTTCATTAATAAGATAATTACTGCATCATCATTGTGTCATAAATAAATAAATTTATTTAAAGTCTAAAAATTATAAATAAACTATCATTATTTAGGAAATCTCTTTAGCTTTATAATTAATATTTATAATCGAATTAATCTTATTTATAACCCCATATTAAAAATGTTTTAGTTATTAAACTTTGATTTTAACTATTTTAACTATTCATTAAATAAAATAATATTAAATGTCATAATCTAATCCATGTGGACCTAAATGGTCATATTATATTCATAAGGTTGTTTTTGGTCGAATTAAACCTATCCAATATAATTAGGACATGTGTTAGGGTAATAGTAATATCATATTCACCCTTAGTTATCCTATTTACTATTAACCGCGGTAAAAAAAAGTAAAAAGTTACTATTCACAAAAAAAGTTATTTTTATCTCATTGAACCAAATTTTACGTAATAATATCAACCGTGTCTGTCGGATTTTCGAAATTCCATTCACAGAGGCGGTAAAATTATGTTTTATGCAAAATTCAGTTTTTAACCTACCATTTAGTGGTTTCACTATTCATAAAAAATTGAATGTTTTCAGAAAAATACCAAAATTTCACCCTAGGCTAATTTCGGTATTCCGAATTCAAAAATGAATTCCATTTTGAAAAATAAAATTCAGAAAATTTCAAAAAGTGGTTATTACTATTCATAACGGCTAGTTTTAATAATATTTTAATAGCATATCGTTGTTTAGTGAAACTCGGTATTGCGTACGACGCAAGCTATCGAGGAAGGTCGCGATTTCGTGTAAAGAAAGCCAAGAAAGTGTTGTGTAGAAAAAGATTCCTTTGATGATTTAAATAACATAAAAGTCTTGGGTGTTACATTGGTAGCAGAGGCCACATCAACATAACTACCCTATGCACGAACTCGAGTTAGCAGTATTAGTTTATGATTTTAAGTGATGGTGATATTATATGTTTGGTGATACATTTATGGTGTATACTGATCAGAAAAGGATTATGTATATCTTTGAACAATGATATTCAAATCTTCAACAATAGATATGGGTTGATTATATGAATTAATTTTATCTTGAGCAAGAATATAAGACTCAGAAAGGAACAATGTAAATAATGCTTTGAGTTGGAAAAATCAGACTCATATGGTTTAAGAGTCTAGTGACGAGTGGATGATGATGGCATTGCTGGCTGAGATGCATTTGGTGGTTCAAGAGAGTCTGGTGAAGATAACTCTCATATCAGTTTTCATGTAGTCTACACTTTTGATCCAAATAAGAGATAAGTAGTATGAGGATATGTAATGTTTGAACTTGAGGGAATTCCTTGAAGAATGAGATTCACATTTTGATTGAATAATAGATAATTATGAAATCATATATTTCAGGAATCAGTTTTGTCAGTGACTATGAGTATAAAAGAGGATTTGATGCGGGATCTCCATGCCTCAAAGTGGTCGGCACATACATGTGTAACCAAAATGTATGGTGACATATAAAAATAGTTTTTATGTATGAGAATTAAAAAGGAGAAAAAAGGGTTCAGGAAATGAGGCTACACCTATCAGCATGTGAAGATATAGAATCAATGACATGGACATTTTTTGTAGCCACAGACCATGATAAAATTAAAGTGGGATGATGTGATAATGGATTTTGTAGCTGGTCTTTCAAAATGGCAGGGAAGAATGATACCATTTGACTTATTGTTGATCGAATAACAATTATAGTATATTTCTGGCCTGTATAAGAGGATTTATAAGTGGATTAGCTGAGATAATTTTATGTTAGAGAGATATTCCATCTATAATGGGTTCAAAATAAAATATAGTTTCATACTGTGACTCATGTTTTACATCAAGATTTTTGTAGGGATTATAGAAGGGGTTTGGTAAAAATGTATTATTGAGTACAAATATCCACCCAGAGACCAATGGGAAGTCAAATAATTTTTTATAGGTTCTTGAAGATTTGTTATGGGCGAGTGTTCTTGACTTTGGTGGGTAGTTGGAGATACACTGGTCTTTATTGGAGTTTTCCTATTACAACAATAATCAAGAAACTATAAAAATAGAATCATACATGGATCTTTATAACAGTCCACACAGATAACCACTATGCTGGATAGTGGTAGGTGAGTTAATATTTTTTGGGCCAAGCCTCACGTAGGAGATATCGGATCATGTTCACCTAATTCAGAAAAGCATGGATACGACTTAAATAAGGAAGAAGTCTTATGGTGATAGACACTACTTACCCCTAGACTTTACAGAGGGTGATCATTTATTCCATTATGTGTCACCATGATTGGGTCACCATAGAATACATATATAGGGAGACAAGGTGCCCAGGTTTTTTAGAATATTTGAAGTTATGGAGAGAATCAGGCCGGTGGCATACCGATTGGATCATCCACAAAAATGCAGTGCTATGTATGATGTTTTCCATTTATCACAACATCATGAGTATCACCCCAATGCTTCTCATTTGATCGATGTGGATTATTTTGATATTGAGTTAGATGCATCCATTGAGGTGAATTCAATACATGTGTTGGATCATAGTGAGAATGCAATGTGGGGAAAGACCATGGTGATAGTTCATGTTTTTTGAAAACATGGGCATGTAGAGGAGGAGACATGGGAAATTCAAGAGGATATGTAGGCATAGTTCCCCAATATTGTTTTCTCAGAATCATATGGATGCTTAGGAGTGCATCTCAAGGATGTGTTGTAATATTTTGGGGAGATTGCAAGATATCAAACTTTTTCAGAGTTGACTTAGACATGAGTTCAAGTACCCTTTTTTCCTTATTTGAATAAATTTTGTTTGGGTTCTAACATGGGTTGTTTTCTAGTAGATTTTTTTGAAAAATTGAAATTATAGGGTCATGCATGGTTGGCCCACACTTTTCGCTAACAATGCACCCCAACACTGCAAACCGTGGCAACCCAAGATGAGGAGATTACATGGCTGGAGTATGGTTTGGAATACCACCTACTTGCTTACGAGTAACTATGGACATGAAAAATAATTGGAGCAGGGTTTAGGGGAATGGTTAGGTCAAATCACACATATCTTCATAGAAAACCTTGCCTGATATTAAATATCATATGATTTTAATTTTTAAAATCCCCTATGCCCCCTAAATTTTCCCATTTTGACCCCCATTTGTCCCTAGGAGGAATTTCACGATTTTGGAGCTCTCTAGATGATTTCAAAGACCTCCCAACCTCCATTCATTTCAACTCATAGACTAGATTGAATATTCATTCCTATACATGTTTGTGAATCATGTCCCTATCCTTTTTCATTCTGCTCTTGTTATTTTTTACTTCATTTGGTGATGCAATATTCTTTTTTGGAAAGATCTAAATCCATTTGGTGAGATCTATTACTATGATTCTTGATCCCTATCTATATTTATAATATCCTGATTTTATTTCATCTTGATTAGGTGTTTGGAGATTTAGATCTAGATATATGTCTTTGTGTGGATCAATTTTTGGGGACTTCCATTAGGCAATTATTCTTTAATGATTTGTGGTATGTGGTCTAATATTCAATTCCAATAGACATGATTTTTATTCAAGTGTTAAAATTATAGAATTTCTTGTGTTCTTTAAGAATTTAAATTCCTAAATTGGGTTCATTAATAAGGGAAATTGAATAATTGATGTATCATTGAAATATATAATTAGTTTTGGAATTAATTTAGATATTTAGGGGATTTAAATTAAAAATTTAATTTGCTAATTTATTATGTGATTTAGGGACCGTAGTTCAGATAATTAATTCGGTAATTAATAAGGATATATTGATTCCATTTGAATTGAGATAATTAATCAGGGAAATAATTGTGTTCTTTTAATGTCAGGATTGGAGATAATTAATATTTGGATTAATTAGGTGATACTAATATCATACATTGATATCATTTATTTTGGAATTAATTATTAAGAATTGATATTGTGAATGAGATAATTAATTTTAAAAATTAATTACGTGATTTTGATTTGTGAGTATCAATTAATTAATGGTTAAATTAATTAATGGGAGTGACTGTAAAGACCAGTAAAATTCAAGGGAATTTTTTTCTTAATTTTCTTTGGATTTTTAAAAGAGCGCGGTTTCTGACGGCACCTGATTCCGAGGCCCGGAGTGCCCGGAATCATTTTTCGAAGTTTGGCTCGGGTACGTTCAGTGAACGAACGAGCGGGAATTCCTAACTTTTGATCCGGTGCTCGGAATTGAAATCCGAGGGAACCGATGAACTCGCAGTGCCAATATTCGCTTAAGGAGACCTTTTCGGAAGTTGCGTTTGTTGCGAGACGAAAGTTAATTTTTTTGGGAGTTTTATAAAAGTTGAATAAAAAAATGTGGAATTCTTTTTATTTTTACTTTGTAGGTTAACTCCTCTCAAAGGGAGTTAGGGGTGGGACCCACACCCACTTAAACTCCATTGAGAGGATTAAGTGTGGTGGGACCCACACAAACCTAAACCTCTCATCTTCCCCCTTAAACTCCCCTCTCTCCCTCTTAAATGTTTGTTAACTTAACATCTAATTAATTACACAGGAAATGTATAATTAATTAAGTGTTATGCTTTGAAATTTGATGTTTTGAATTCCTTGGCTTGGTAAATAAAATAAGGAGGAACCTTATTTTATTTGGTTAGTTTTGTTTAGCCAACTTGTGAGGATTTTTGAGAGTTCCTCCTCCTTCTTCTTCAACTTGACGAAGAACGCTCAACTTGACGAAGAACGCTCAAGTTTCGACGAAGAACGCCGCTCTGCTCTTCTTCATCTTCCGTGTCAACGAGAGGGAACGCCGCTTCCTCCTCGGACTCCCTTCGTCGACATAAGAAGTTTCGCCAACGACGTGCCTCTTCGGACGCACCTCTTCGTCATCGGATTTGACGAACGACTACCGCGACGCCCGACCTCCGCGACTTTGTCTTCCGCGGGACGTTGACAAATCTTCGAACCTATACCCAAGGTAGGGGTTGTTGTTTATTGTTTAATTATTTTATTCTTGCTCATGGTTCGCATGACTAACGTGAGGATTGAATATTTATGTTGTGTTTTAACGTGAGGGGGCCGGACCGCATGAACACGGCCGAAACCCCCTCCATCGTTCTTGTTGATTTATCTTGCGGGTGGAAGCAAGGTGGCGTGGTGCCGTCGCACCACGCGGATAATTGTGTGTTTATCTTGCGCGGTGCCGTCGCGCCACGCCGTGGAAGAATCATCAAGAACGTGACGCCGTCGCGCCGCGTCAAGAGGAATCGGAGGCGCGGTGGAGGGGCGCGGTGCCGTCGCACCGCGCCGGACGACGAACACCGCGGCCGATTCCGGGCCGCAGCGGGACGAGAAGACCGGCGGCCGGGCCGCCGGCGTCGGAAGCCGGAAAGGGGACCGGATTTTCCAGTCCCGTTGGAGAAAACCGGCCGGCCAGCTGGCCGACCGGATGGTCAAAACCGGGGGAAATTAATCCCCTGGCCCGCAATAAAGCCCCCCCCCCACTTAATTGGGGGAGGCGGTTTCTTGAGGGGGGGCAGGCAGCCCCCCGGTTTCCGCACAAGTAGGCCCCCCACGTGGGGGGGGGGGGGGGGGGGGGTTTAAAAACAAAGGGGCGCGGCATAAGGCCACGCCGTCATCCCAATCAAGCGGGGGGCTTTGCCTCCCCCGCGTGCTGCCTCCGTGCGGCGCCAGGCCGCCGCGCCGCCGGCCGGCCGGCCGGGCCGGGTCGGACCCGGTTCGGGTCGACCCGGTTCGGGCCGACCTAGGGGGGGTCGGGCCAGGTCGGCCCGGACCCGGACCCCCCCCCGTTTCGAATTAGTTTCGGTCTTTTGGTCATATCTTGAGCCACGGACCTCCGATTGACGAACCGTCTGCGGCAACGTGATCCTTGGATCGAGACGGTGGTTTCGGTATATCGCACTCAAGGTTTTGGATTACTATGAGTTCGGCCGGATTGGTTCGTTCACGAAACCAACCGGGCCTTCGGAGCGGAAACACTCATATCTTGAGCTACGGACGTCCGATTGACGTGCCGTCAGCTGTGTTGTGTTCCTCTTAGTGAGACAGATCTTTTGGCATACTCCGCCCGAGGTTTGGACGCAGGTGGAGTACGGTCGGGTTGGTTTTGCCTTAAAAACCAACCGGGCCCCGGGGACGAAAATGCCAATAACTCTCAGACCGGGCGTCTGATCGACGCGCCGTCTGTTGCGTTAAGTTCCTGTTGACGATACGGATCTTTTGGATACATCAACTCTAGACTTTGTGACAGTTGATGTATCAGCCTCTCGGCTCGTGGAGCGGATCCTCCTGTACGAGCTTGCTGTGTGCGGGAACCCTAGTGCTGGCTGCGACTGCGACTGTTACTGTGACTACTACTGCTACTACTGCTATTGTGACTGCGACGACGACAATACCGAGATCCTGTGTGGATTCGACGACGACGACTATAGCACTCAGCGATCCTACAAGGATCAGTGCTACAGGTCCTGTGTGGGCCCGATCCTGTGTGGGTCTTTGCGCTCAGTGGTCCTGTGTGAACCAGCGCCTACAGGTCCTGTGTGGGCCCGATCATGTGTGGGTCTTGCGGTGATTATCTAGAGGTCCTGTGTGGGCCCGATCCTGTGTGGGTCTTTGCGGTGCTTATCTACAGGTCCTACGTGGGCCCGATCTAGTGTGGGTCTTTTGCGGGGGTTAGTTACCTATCGATCCTTCGTGGGTCCGACGACTTAGATGGATCAGAGATCATATTTATCGTCTTTCGAAGAAGTATACCTGTGTGAGCTGAAACCAATTGCTTTCCTGTGTGGATTGTGTTGTGCAATCCTGTGTGTATTACGTTTTGCTTTCCTGTGTGGATTGTGTTGTGCAATCCTGTGTGGATTACGTTTTTCTTTCCTGTGTGGAATACGTTTACTTACCTGTGTGGACTGAGTTGTACTTGGGCTCGGAGGTTGGAGCGTATTTGAAATTGGTGACTTAGGTATATGTATGGGCATATACCTAAGCAGTGTCGGTTGTTACTTCTTGATAGTACCTTTCCTTGTGGTTTATCCTTTGTGGATTTTGGGGGACCTTCAGGGGTCTTGGGGTCCCTACTGAGTAGCTTATACTCACCCCTGCATGGGCTTTGCCCGCACTACGTTGTGTTGGTTGCAGACGACGGACAGCGTTGACCTTAGCTGAGGCTTGCAGAGCGGGACGGTACCCGGAGGTGGACCACTGGGCGGGACGTGCTCGGAGCGGACGGCGGGACCCGTGGAGCAGTGGAACTATCTGTACCCACCCTTCAGGTGGGATTTCCAGTGGACAGCTCGGAGTAGCGGCTTTTACTTTTCAGTTGTTATTTTCCCTTTCGAGTTGTACTTTACTTTCAGTTTGGGTTTGTATACTGGCCCATTTACTTTTCCACACTTTCAGTTGTACTCTGCTTTTGTTTAGTGTTTACTTTCCGCTTGCTTACTCTGTGGTGTTTGTTTACTTTACAAAGGCAATGCCTTCCCTTTTTACCGGGATTTACGCCTTGGTGCTTGTCGCCAGCCCCTGGCCTATGGAAGGCGGGCTTGGGGTAGTCACGGCACGGACCCCGAGGGCGGGTCGTGACAAATTGGTATCAGAGGAGTTCGGTTCCACCGCGAACTCTGATCTTTTCTATGTGAAGCAATAATGTTTAGCGTATTGAGTGTGGTTATCAGTCCAGGGAGTCCAGTGTTGGTGCGGCGGCCGACGTATCCGTACACCAGGACCCTAACTTCTGATTTCCGACTTAATGCATGAAAACATTGATTGCGTGTATGTTTCAAAGTTTTCTTTTTGATATCCTTGTGTCAGCTCACCAGGTATATAGTTGACCGTGGCGCACCTGTTTCTTATTCAGGATGGCCCCACGACGGCAGACAGCTAGGGTTCCGAGAGTCGAGCGTGACGACAGACCACCGAGCGATGAGGCCTCGTTGCAGGGCCCTTTGTCAGCAGTGGCACCGGTGGTAGCACTACCCGTCGAGCCCCTGATACTTCCAGCACCAGCCGCTGAAGATGCACGTCGCCTCAGCACACTGCATGAGTTTCAGCGCCAGCGACCACCCAGGTTTCGCGGGGAGACGGATCCCCAGGCAGCAGAGGACTGGCTGGAGGCAGTGGTACGAGTGTTTAGGCTAGTGAGGACACCAGCAGACCTCATGGTGATCCTCGCTGCGAGCCTACTACACGCAGCAGTAGGACGATGGTGGAGCTTGATGCTCCAGGTGCACGATGAGGCATCTCTGCTTTGGATGGACTTTGAGAGCATCTTCCGCTCGGAGTTCGTCCCAGCCACCCTTCGTGCGGTGCGTATCCAGGAGCTTCTTCAGCTGCGGCAGGGCATCATGACGGTCGCTCAGTACTCGGCGAGATTTACCGATCTCTCACGCTACTCGACCGACATGGTATGGGACCCATTCATCCGGGACCGGACCTTCGAGCAGGGTTTGAGACACGAGATCAGGGCATCGCTGATCTCCCTCAGCATACCGACTCAGACAGGAGTACTGGAGCGAGCCCTCCTGATCGAGAGTTTCCTGGCTGAGTCCACAGTGAGACCTACCGCAGGGCGGCAGATAGCGGAGTCTTCGGCAACAGGTAGCCGACGGATGACTCAGTATTCCAGGCAGACCAGACCTACCGGTGGCCGACTGCACGACTCAGGCTCAGTTGTACGGGGAAGCCGGGGTGGAGTCAGAGCCAGGCGTGCCGAGAGTGGGCAGTGTTACTCCTGTGGCGGGATTGGTCACATGGCTCGTGACTGTCCGACCCGTCATGATGATGATCAGCAGTTAAGTGAAGAACCTCCCAGGAAGAGGTAGAGGTTCGACCGTGGCGGTCCACAGGGAGTAGGTGAACATGCGAGAGCTCAACTTCAGGCAGCCGAGGCCTTCGATCATGGAGTTCTGGGAGCCGATGGACAGGAGCAGAACTAGTGGATACATCCTTTGTACTTCTAGTTCCTTGTTGCATTTGTGTAGCGTCTTGTATTATGAGCTGCAATAATAAAAGACGCATACCTTTGTGATATTTTCGTTTCTGTCCTCTTTCGTGCAGTTACTAAGAGGTTCCAGTTTTGGCTGTTGACTTGACCCTCACTTGTGAGACATCTACTGGAGGAGACCCAGTTACCACACACTGATGCCGACAGTGTGACTCAACCCTTGGAGGCGAGAGTAACGGTTGAATCTCTTAGTAGTAGCATCGAGGCCTTACGACGTCATCCTTGGTATGCATTAGTATCATCCATGTTAGGATTGACTATTTTAGGCAAAGAATGTGGTTCATCCAGGGGATGGAACCAGATTTCTCTTATCGGCAAAGAAGAAATATTGCAGCTCTGGTGGGACCGGAGATGGTCTAGGACACGACAGAGAAGGTCCAAGTCATCCAGGAGCGGATGAGTACAGCTCAGAGCCAGCAGAAGCCTTACGCTGACAGGAGGCGGAGGCCACTGGAGTTCGAGGATGGCGACCACGTCTTCTTGCGGGTCTCACCTCGACGTGGTATTCGGAGATTTGGCCGAGGCAGCAAGTTATCTCCGCGCTTCATCAGACCCTTTCAAGTCCTCAATAGGGTTGGCGAGGTGGCTTATCGCCTGGCTCTGCCACCTCAATTGCACCGGGTGCACGACGTCTTCCACGTATCTCAGCTGAGGAGATACATGCATGACCCGACGCACATCATTGACCATGGGGAGCTTGACATTGACGATGGGGAGACTTTTACGGAGGTCCCGGTGGAGATAATGGATCGACAGGAGCGGGTCCTGCGTGGGCGATCGATTCCTCTTGTGCGCATCAGATGGCAGCACGGGAATCTCCAGGAGAGCACATGGGAGCGGGAGGCTCAGATGCATGCTCCGTACCCTCTTTTGTTTCCCTAGTTTTTGATGTATCTTTACGGGGACGTAAAGCCCTGAGGTGGGAGTAATGTAAAGACCCTTAAAATTCAAGGGAATTTTTTTCTTAATTTTCTTTGGATTTTTAAAAGAGCTCGGTTTCTGACGGCACCTGATTCCGAGGCCCGGAGTGCCCAGAATCATTTTCCGAAGTTTGGCTCGGGTACGTTCAGTGAACGAACGAGCGGGAATTCCTAACTTTTGATCCGGTGCTCGGAATTGAAATCCGAGGGCACCGATGAACTCGCAACACCAATATTCTCTAAAGGAGACCTTTTTGGAAGTTGCGTTTGTTGCGAGACGAAAGTTAATTTTTTGGGAGTTTTATAATAGTTGAATAAAAAAATGTGGAATTCTTTTTATTTTTACTTTGTAGGTTAACTCCTCTCAAAGGGAGTTAGGGGTGGGACCCACACCCACTTAACCTCCCTTGAGAGGATTAAGTGTGGTGGGACCAACACGAACCTAAACCTCTCATCTTCCCCCTTAAACTCCCCTCTCTCCCTCTTAAATGTTTGTTAACTTAACATCTAATTAATTACACATGAAATGTATAATTAATTAAGTGTTATGCTTTGAAATTTGAAGTTTTGAATTCCTTTTCTTGGTAAATAAAATAAGGAGGAACCTTATTTTATTTGGTTAGTTTTGTTTAGCCAACTTGTGAGGATTTTTGAGAGCTCCTCCTCCTTCTTCAACTTGACGAAGAACGCTCAACTTGACGAAGAACGCTCAAGTTCCGACGAAGAACGCCGCTCCGCTCTTCTTCGTCTCCCGTGTCAACGAGAGGGAACGCCGCTTCCTCCTCGGACTCCCTTCATCGACATAAGAAGTTTCGCCAACGACGTGCCTCTTCGGACGCACCTCTTCATCATCGGATTTGACGAATGACTACCGCGACGCCCGACCTCCGTGACGTTGTCTTCCGCGGGACGTTGACAAATCTTCGAACCTATACCCAAGGTAGAGGTTGTTGTTTATTGTTTAATTATTTTATTCTTGCTCATGGTTCGCATGACTAATGTGAGGATTGAATATTTAAGTTGTGTTTTAATGTGAGGGGGCCGGACCGCTTGAACACGGCCGAAACCCCCTCCATCGTTCTTGTTGATTTATCTTGCGGGTGGAAGCAAGGTGGCGTGGTGCTGTCGCACCACGCGGATAATTGTGTGTTTATCTTGCGCGGTGCCGTCGCGCCGCGCCGTGGAAGAATCATCAAGAACGCGACGCCGTCGCGCCGCGTCAAGAGGAATCGGAGGCGCGGTGCCGTCGCACCGCGTCGGACGACGAACACCGCGGCCGGTTCCGGGCCGCGGCGGGACGAGAAGACTGGCGGCCGGGCCGCCGGCGTCGGAAGCCGGAAAGGGGACCGGATTTTCCGGTCCCGTTGGAGAAAACCGGCCGGCCAGCTGGCCGGCCGGATGGTCAAAACCGGGGGAAATTAATCCCCCGGCCAGCAATAAAGCCCCCCCCCCCACTTAATTGGGGGAGGCGGTTTCTTGAGGGGGGGCAGGCGGCCCCCCGGTTTCCGCACAAGCAGGCCCCCCACGTGGGGGGGGGGGGCGTTTTTAAAAACAAAGGGGCGCGACATAAGGCCGCGCCGTCATCCCAATGAAGCGGGGGGCTTTGCCTCCCCCGTCTGCTGCCTCCGTGCGGCGCCAGGCCACCGCGCCGCCGCGCCGCCGGCCGGCCGGCCGGGCCGGGTCGGACCCGGGTCGGGTCGACCCGGTTCGGGCCGACCCAGGGGGGGTTGGGCCGGGTCGGCCCGGACCCGGACCCCCCCGTTTCGAATCAGTTTCGGTCTTTTGGCCATATCTTGAGCCACTGACCTCCGATTGACGAACCCTCTGCGGAAACGCGATCCTTGGATCGAGACGGTACTTTCGGAATATCGCACTCAAGGTTTTGGATTACTTTGAGTTCGGCCGGGTTGGTTCGTTCACGAAACCAACCGGGCCTTCGGAGCGGAAACGCTCATATCTTGAGCTACGGACGTCCGATTGACGTGCCGTCAGCTGTGTTGTGTTCCTCTTAGTGAGACGGATCTTTTGGCATACTCCGCCCGAGGTTTGGATGCAGGTGGAGTACGGTCGGGTTGGTTTTTCCTTAAAAACCAACCGGGCCCCGGGGACGAAAATGCCAATAACTCTCAGACCGGGCGTCCGATCGACGCGCCGTCTGTTGCGTTGAGTTCCTGTTGACGATACGGATCTTTTGGATACATCAACTATAGACTTTGGGACAGTTGATGTATCAGCCTCTCGACTCGTGGAGCGGATCCTCCTGTACGAGCTTGCTGTGTGCGGGAACCCTAGTGCTGGCTGCGACTGCGACTGTTACTGTGACTACTACTGCTACTACTGCTACTGTGACTGCGACGACGACAGTACAGAGATCCTGTGTGTATTCGACGATGACGACTACAGCACTCAGCGATCCTACGTGGATCAGTGCTACAGGTCCTGTGTGGGCCCGATCCTGTGTGGGTCTTTGCGCTCAGCGGTCCTGTGTGAACCAGCGCCTACAGGTCCTGTGTGGGCCCGATCCTGTGTGGGTCTTGCGGTGATTATCTACAGGTCCTGTGTGGGCCCGATCCTGTGTGGGTCTTTGCGGTGCTTATCTACAGGTCCTACGTGGGCCCGATCCTGTGTGGGTCTTTTGCGGGGGTTAGTTACCTATCGATCCTTCGTGGGTCCGACGACTTAGATGGATCAGAGATCATCTTTATCGTCTTTCGAAAAAGTATACCTGTGTGAGCTGAAACCTATTGCTTTCCTGTGTGGATTTTGTTGTGCAATCATGTGTGGATTAAGTTTTGCTTTCCTGTGTGGATTGTGTTGTGCAATCCTGTGTGGATTACGTTTTGCTTTCCTGTGTGGAATACGTTTACTTTCCTGTGTGGACTGAGTTGTACTTGGGCTCGGAGGTTGGAGCGTATTTGAAATTGGTGACTTAGGTATATGTATGGGTATATACCTAAGCAGTGTCGGTTTTTACTTCGTGATTGTACCTTTCCTTGTGATTTATCCTTTGTGGATTTTGGGAGACCTTTAGGGGTCTCGGGGTCCCTACTGAGTAGCTTATACTCACCCCTGCACGGGCTTTGCCCGCACTACGTTGTGTTGGTTGCAGACGACGGACAGCGTTGACCTTAGCTGAGGCTTGCAGAGCGGGACGGTACCCAGAGGTGGACCACTGGACGGGACGTGCTCGGAGCGGACGGCGGGACCCGTGGAGCAGTGGAACTATCTATACCCACCCTTTAGGTGGGATTTCCAGTGGACAGCTCGGAGTAGCGGCTTTTACTTTTCAGTTGCTGTTTTCCCTTTCGAGTTGTACTTTACTTTCAGTTTGGGTTTTTATACTGGCCCATTTACTTTTCCACACATTCAGTTGTACTCTACTTTTGTTTAGTGTTTACTTTCCGCTTGCTTACTCTGTGGTGTTTGTTTACTTTACAAAGGCAATGCCTTCCCTTTTTACCGGGATTTACGCCTTGGTGCTAGTCGCCAGCCCCTGGCCGATGGAAGGCGGGCTTGGGGTAGTCACGGCACGGACCTCGAGGGCGGGTCGTGACAGTGACATACTAAACAAATTGGGGAATTAATTTGGTTAAATTAAGTGATAAACTTAATGATGAATTAGTAACAAAGTTGTTGTTATTAATTAATTGTTGAATTAATAAATATTATTGATAAGATTAGTTAACTATAAGAAAAACTAATGGAATTTTTGAGTTTATCTAATTATATAATTAAGAATGAATGTTTTGTGGATAATTAATTATTGAATATGTTCTGTTTTGGTAAATGGAAATGTGGTAATTTATGTGTGAATTAATGAAAGGGAATATAATAATTCTAATGTGTGATGTGTGAAAGATAACATGGTCATTCCGGTGTGAATTAATGAATGGGAACATGGTTATTGTACTGGGTGTTGTATGAATGGTAACATGTTCATTCTAGTACGAATTAAAGAATGAGAACTTTATCCTTATATTTTGTGTGGTATTAATGGTAACATGGGCATTAAAGTAAGAATTAAAGAATGGTAATATTAGAAATCCAAGATCTTCCCTCACTTGCAAAATACTTAGGGATCCAACGTGATCTGAAGAAGGTATTGGGATATGATACTACCGTGAAACACTTTGGGATCTAACATGATCAGAAGAATTTATTAAGTTATAACATCACCTGTAATACATTGAGCTCCGACATGAGATGAATCAGGTATTGAGGAACGAGTGTCATTTGGAACCCATGAATTAATGTTGTTAAGTGAATAATTACTGATAATGTGATAACTATATACTCATGCATTGTACCTATTTTGTTATACAACTACATACACTATTTTCAATGGCTATTTTTAGATACTCTTGTTGGTGTACTACTTAGTTTTACTCACACCATACTTGGGTTTCTATATCAGTACACGAAAAAACATTATTTTTATAGGAATGGTTAAGGAAAATGGACCTGGGTAAGGTGAATGAGTTGGTATGGAGCTTGGATGAAGGAATGAGACATGTCTTGGGACCCACTAGATATTTTTTAAGATCTTTATTTTTAGTGTTCATTTTAGACACTTAAAATGTACATTATCATGGATTATTTTTGACATTTATTGGATATTAAATATTCTATCATTGATTATATTGAGATATTGGTTTATTTATAGTTATATATGCTTCTACGAATGTTTATTATTTCCTCTGGTTTATTACCTTGATTTATGAGAGTACAGTCTCTCCATGATCAACTTATTAGAATGTGATTTCAAGTTAGTAGCCTCTAGCTTATGTGTAGGTGAACTTGAGGGTCATGTGACCAACCAGCTTGGGGAACCAATGTGTGCAACCTAGGATAGAACGTTATAAATATTTTTATAGGTTTTTATGTTTTCACTAGACTAATGTGATTCCTATGCTTTTTATGTCTCCTATAGAATTTTTTGAGCTCAACCAAAAATTTTAAATATTTTTCATTGGATATATTTATGTGTAGGAACTATAAAAAATCCAAACTTTCTCATTTGCGATCCTCTTAAAAGAAGAAAAAGTATGTGGAATTAAATAAGGGTGTAAACAAAATTCCATGTTCTTATAGAAAAACTTTAAACTATAAAAATGTTCCCATTTTTTTATTCAACTTTTTCCTAATCTCTAAAACTAGAAATTAAAAATATCATAGAAATGTAATAATTTTAAATACATGAAATGAAGCTCATATTGAAGGGTTATTGAAGAAATGTGTCATCGTAATAGATATCAATGAATGATTATGATAACATTATAGGTTCAGTTACTGTTAAATGAACCTTCAACAATAATATAATTTATTAATATATTATTATGATATAACTTTTTAATATTTTTATGTTTATTTTTCTAATTAATGTTTTTTAAAATGAAATTTCATAAAGAAAATAGGGAATATAAAGAATGGATACATCAAGTGGATAATAAAATTCCAAATTAGCAATATGGAATGATTAGAACATCACATTTTTGGGCAATGTTAACTATGATGACATAGAATATTTATGGTGTCACCCTTGAAAGAGAATCAACAACTTATCTATAGAGGAACATGTATATAGTAGAGTATTTTATGAATTAGAACCCTCTAGATTTTAGTGGATATTTGGACCCGATGAAATCTAATGAATGGATAAATGCATTGGAGAAAATATTTGAAATCTGGGATATATAGAACACCAAAATTTAATTCTTTCTACTATCAGTTTGATGGTGTGGTCGATCGATGGCGGTACTTGATTGATAAATCTTTAGAAAATGATGATATTATTCCATTTAGTGGACTTTAATTATAGATATTTATCTTTATAATATTTTTTTAACATTATTCAGTTGATAGTGGAAAATAATTTTCAGGTACTGATGAAAAAGGAAGAAGCATTAGTGGATATTTATGAGGACAATATTACTATATTTTCCAGGTATGCATCAAATTTCACATTGTACCATTAGTGAACAAATTCATTCATTTTATATAGTTTATAAACCATGTTTAAAAAAAGGTTTTGGCCACTAATTAATTTAAATGATATATTGAGGTTGTTCACTATTCTGAGAAAGATGACATGCTTTATGACAATTAGTCATATTTTAAATACAATAGTAAAAAGAAATACATGTAAAAATAAATATAGAAGTATTCAACTATAAAATCATGATTTAATCCCCTAAATGTTTCAATCTTGTTAATTGGAAATTTAAAGAACGCTTTTTAGGATCAGGGAAGTGAAATTGATGTGGTAATCATGGTCAGTTTACTTATGACTACAAAGAAAAGAGTTATGATCTAACAACTAATGGGAAAAAAGATAGTTAACCAAGAGTTCGATGTTTTAATTTCATTGATTTGGGGAATTTTTATAACATGTTTACGAAGAAATTTATTCATGGAGGGAATCATCAATATAATAAACAAAAAGGTGTAGAAATATTTTTTATACTACAACTATAGATGTGGGACACTCAATCTCATTTTTTTGGGATCTAGGAGTTATTTTATATCTAGGATATTTGGAAGTAAAATGGAAGTACCTTCTTAAAAAATGATGTTAGAACTCTTGGTAAATAATCCTAGGTGTAGTATAAATGTAATCATAGTTTATATAAATCTTCCTCTTATCATATGTGTAATGGTTCTTCCTAAAAACACTATTATGTTTCCCATTATAGTGTAAAGTGTTATTCTAAGTATAGATTCAATTTTAGTTTGTCATGATAAACTAAATTGAAGAGATAAATAGGTTATTTTTTAGAATGTGTTGTATTTTGTATATATAATTGAATTCATACCATTGATATCATATCATGAATCTATGATATAAATAAAATATGTAAGGTAAATTTATCTTATAAATATTTATGAAAAGAATTGAATGGTAATAATTAGTGATGTTATAGTACAAAATAAATGTCTAGATTTATTTCATGATAATTTTCGTGATGTTATTCATAATCAAGAGTTTGAATCTACTACATAAATGGTTCTCGATGCTATAGAAATTCAAATTGCCCCTTATCAAATGGATCCAGTCAAACTTTTCGAATTGGAAATGAAGTTATAATTGTTTATTGATAAGGGTTCCATCAACCCTAGTTCATCACCATGAGATTCCCTTATTTTGTTCATTAAAAAGAAGGATGGTTCCCTAATTCTTTTCATTGATTATATAAAACACGATAAAATCACTATTAAGAATAGATAAAAACTTTCTCATATCAGTGGAATGTTTGGTCAAAACTAGGTTACTCGATATTTTTTTAATGGTGATATAATTTTCAGGTATCACTAAATGAAGGAGAATGAGAAATAAATTCTAGTATGGTGTTCCATACAAAGTATGAGCAACATGAGTTTGTGGTTTGAATTTTTAGGTTGAATATTGAACATGTTGTATTTATGAATCTTATGGATATAGTTTTTCGTAATTATGTGGATAAAATTTTGTAGTTTTATTTCATGATATTATGATTTAGTATCAATGTTATAAGGAACATGAGAAACATCCATGGATATTTTTTTTCATACATTAAACAGAAAGATGTTTTATTGAAAAATCTACAAATATTAATATTGGTTACAATAGATTTCTTTCCATAGTATTTTTTTTTGGAATATAGAATAAATTTTTATCCTTTAATACCTAAAGTAGTTGATGAGAGGAAAAGTCCTAAAATTGTCATTGATATTTGGATTTTTATAAACTTTCATCCTTTCCAATCTCAATTAATATTATTATCCAAACTAGTGGGTCACATGGACTCATGCATTCCTCTCCGTATGCCAGAGGATAACAACAAGTAGTAAGGGTACGTAAGAGTATGGAGAGGAAGAAATACCCTCATTATCAGAGTGGGGTATAGATGCATCATAATATTAATAAAACAATAAGTATAATATAAAACATCTAGTGTAATATTAAGTTTTCTAGAAATAATAAATGAACATATAAAAACAATTTCCATTATCATTTAAAAAATGATGATGAAAATTTCATTCAATACAAGAAGGGAGAGTATATAGTGAATAGAGAAATAGGAATATACAACATGCTATTAAAAATTAACGATATACCCAGGATATCTCAAATAGCATCACAAGAATAGGCTTGGACCTCTACTCTCATACATTATCACCATACATAAACCAATTTTATATAGTAGGACAAATTATGTTGTCCCTAGTTAATCTATGAATTATTTATGTGCACAAATCCATAGCTCAAACAGGGTGTGATTTATACTCAGCAGGCCACCACTATTTACTTCTACAAAAAAACCAAGCATGTTCATTTAAATCTTGGTAGGCTATATTTATAACAGTAATAAAGCCTATAAATTATAAAAATATAACAAGTAGACTATATGTAAATTCTATTATCAATGAATCTATAATTGATGAATAATTTTATAGAATAGTTATGAATCAACTATAACCTATATCGAAATATAATGTATCAAAAACTGTGACATATTCTGAATAATCATGTCTCAAACCAATGTGGGACCACACCTAGGATCATTTACCAAGGACTAATATTTGTGTCTATGAAGCTCATCCCTATAAATCATAGTGAAATGTATCGAAACATTTGAATGGAACCAAGGCCCCAAGGCCATGGTTCCATCTTTGAGTCCACAAAAAACATACATACAAAACTATATATAGAATAAGATGGAGCCTAAGTATCATTTCCAAGGTGGACCATGAAATCCAGATCAGGGGTAACAATCAAAGGAATCCAATATAAATATGAAAGTGGGTCGTCAGTTCAGTATTGTGATACACAACATTACTGCCATACTGTATAATCAATTATCAACAAAATATATATGGATTCAAGGGACCATGTTAAAGTCCATTTTTTATCAATATAAGTTATCATATTCAATTAATTAATCAATTCACTAGAGAATTAAGAAGGTAGGACCATGTTAGTGCACAAGCCACTTCCCAGATCAGTTATATAATTTTACATAATCAAAGGGATTTTAAATTCCATTACACAATTACAATTTCTTCAATTTTCTTACATATTTCATTTAAAAATGATAAGGTGACATTGAACCTTAAAAGATTAACTTAATTTATATATGTATCCCATTAGTAATTGGTCATCTTAACTCACCCCAAGGGTTCCATAATCATAATCTATAGAATGAACCCACCACAATGGTGGTATGGGTTGATGTGGACATGATCCATCTTTACACAAGAGAGTCCTTAAATGTTTAAAAAATGGTATAAACAATCAATATAAATATTTATTAATTTATGAAGTAATTATCTGAAATTATAACAAGAGGCATATTGAAAACAACATATAAACAAAAAAATCATTTAGGAAAAGGGTATATACCAACTATTATAGATGGTAAGTTCTTTCCTCGTAGGTTATCATCCTTTAACCCATGATAGAACAATATAAAACAACAAAATAGATGAAATTCATGAAAATATGGAATATTATGTCTCATGGATTTATTATTCCATATGGAACGATAAATGAAGAATTGAAGGATTAATATTTAACAACATACTAATATGGATCCAATTACATAATCAACACTTAATTCGAAGCTCAAATGAAAGAGTTATAAAAATACATTGGATAAGAGGAGGGATAGATTTATATGTTAGAGAGATGATATGAAAAATTGTAGGAGAAAATAGGGTTTAATATTTTAATAATGTTGGTAGGAAATAAAATTTTCACCCATTTTAGTGAGGATCGCCATTTGGAATCATATTTTGGCCAAACCATGTGCTAACTATGTGGATCTACTACAGAAGTAATAACAATGAACAAACCATGTAGATACACTCAAAAAAAATTTCTACATTATATTTCATGGCTATGTGGCCACCTGTGAAAGGATAACTGAATTCACACATCCTCTTACTAGGCCCCACAGTTAGTATTAATCATGCACCGACCCTTCACCTCATGATATCTCTCCAATAATTAAATATACAAGATCCAAGAAGACCCAAATTCTCATAAATCATTATTTAAACCTTTACTAACATCCATTAAATTATAAAATAGTTTTATAGTGAAATTAAAAATATTTGAATCTCATAAGAAAATCATGGATCTTACAACCCCCCCCATAAAACAACTCGTCCCTAATTTTCCCCTCCAAGTGTGGTAATGAATAATCTATGAATAGATACATCCACTAAGAATGTACATAATCCTATCAATCCTTGGTATGTTACTATATATATTCATGCTTCGACAGAACCCGTATTAGATTAACTGGACTGGATTTGAGAGCCTTCATACTACAATCAATGATACATATAGGATGCATCTCAAAAGATGATTATATCACTATCTCACACTCATTTGGATAAATAATATTATAGAAGTATAAATAATAATAATGAAGCTGATATACATGGAAGAAATCATGAATTGATTGTACCCATTAAAGTAACTACAACAAATAGGGTAAAAGATCAATTCTCTCCAAAATCTCAAAGGGCCCGGTATAACTAGGTGACCGATTCCGTTATTTATAAATTCTTCTATGCCCTAAAATAGAAGAATCATGTAATAAGCCTTATATTTAACTTAGAACTTCATAGGTCATTGACAACATTCAACATATGGACTCTAACTAGACTGAGTTGAATCCATATGATTTTTAAGAAGTTATACCCTCTCAAAATTCTACTAAATTATATGAGTTCCTAGTAGAGCAACCTCTATTTATATTAACTAGTGAAGTGGTGAATGATAAAACCTACTGTATAAGTCATTACAAGGATTTATCTATATATTCACATGAAATATATAATTTTAAGAAAATTTATTGAGTGGTTGGTGTTTCTCCCATGAATCTCCAAAATCAAGGAAGCATTTCTAGAGAATGTTCTCTAACACTTGTACCATTTGTTCAAATTATAAATCAGCCTATGTGTGATTGGTTGTACATAGATGTATCTGTGAACACTATTCCCTTTGACACAGTTTCTAGAACTGGGATGTGAACCAGTAATCATTATTAAATACATTATTATGAAGTCCTCTATGAAGGTGTATTATCTCTTGAACATATATCATTCACATCCCATCCACTAAAAAGGCCTCTATGATGGTAAAAAAATGAGTTACAATTTTCAACATCTCTATGATCACCAATAGTACATCACAAACATGGTGTGACCTAGGGAAAAATGTCATGAAATCTATAGTGACATCATCCCATTTGCTGCTGGAAAGGATAATGGAATCAAAATCCCTACCTGTCACTGGTGTTTGGTCTTCACCTGCTAACAGGTGGGACACCAAATAATGAAATCTACAATTTTTATATTCATAACAGACCAAAAATTATAGAAGAAAAACTCATGGTACGTATTTTTAATTCCAAGACTCACGATCCATGTAGAGGCATGAGAAATTCACATCAACGAGTCATATATGATAATGGGCACCCAGATGCACCCAAGAATGCATAATATTCCATCTATATCAATGATCATACTAGTAAGTGGGTCCTCTCCTAAAGTAGTCACCCATTGGAAGAAACCCTAAGGATCATAATGTTGTTTCGTATTTATTATATCCATAAATGAAGAGTTCAAAAATAAATATGCATTTACATGCTTTCTATGATGGTCCTAAAACATTAAAAGCTTATTAGAAAATAGGACCATCAACTATCACTCACTAATGGACTCTTAAATTTCCATTTCTATGTCTTCCATCATAGAGATTCATCTATAACATTTGATTAACTACAAATATAAGCAATTTAGTGGTTAAATTAATGTAGTTATTAAACCCATGCCATTTTGTTGACATTTACATCACTTTGTTTGAAACTATACATGATTTTGTGGTCTATGTACACCAAAAAAGACTCTCCCAGTGAATAGTTCCTCCAATAACAGAAGGCATGAAAAATATACTAGATAATGATCATGTGTTGTGTAATCCCACTATAGTTACATAAAATGGAGAGACATGTACACAATGAACAGATCTATCTGAATCAGTATGCTTCCTACCCCAATTCTTGACATATCACAATAAATCATATAACCTCTGGTTAAATCAGGATTGATGCAAAATTTAATCTCCATGTTAGCTCTTAAAAGGATCTCTCTCATTATTCGGACCATGTATGCCTTACAAAATTCATGGTTAGCCCTATGATTGGTTCTTAAATATGCGATAAATCTTGTATAAAACACATATAATATCTATCATACCCCAATAAACACCATATATCAAAGATGTTATTGGGATTCCCCTAAAAAATAGTGGATATGACCTTATATAGGTCAACTTATATGCCTATCAATGACATAATGTGACATAGGAAGTCAACCTTATCGATCCAAAATGGGAATTTAGCGAGTTTGACATATAGATAGTGATCTGTCATTGAGATAAAAAAGATATCAAAATGTTTGGTTCGTTCATGTTGAATATATGATTATTCCAAGATGTCATCAAGAAATACTACCATAAATAAATCTAGAAACGGGAGGAAAACACAATTAATCATAGCCATGAATAATTGATGGCATGATCAAAAGACTTAATGACATGAAATAATTCTCATACAAGCCATATATACTATGGAATGTTGTTTGTGGTATATCTAATGGTCTAACTGCACCTGATGATAGCCCATACCTACATCGATCTGGGAGAAAACCCTCAACACTGAAATATATTCAAAGTGGTTGTCTATATGTAGTATTGCATACATGTTCTTAACAATAAGCTACTTCAACTTATAGTAATCTAGGGAAAATCCTGAGGGTACCTTCCACCTTCTTGTAAGAAAAGAAAGGTGAACCCCATAGTGAAGTACTAGGTCATGTAAACCCCTTAGCTTCCAATTCCACTATTTACCTCTTGAGCTCCTATAACATTATAGTATCCAAAATTTATGGATAAATGGATACCTTTGAGGATCTGGGAACTAGATCAATAGTAAATTCTATTTCTCTCTTAAGATTTCATCCAAAAAATTATCAATGAATAAATTCCTAGAAAAATCAACAATAGGTGGGAAATTATCCAGAAATGATCCCTGATCATCCACATAAAGACTATCAATTTGGGTTGTTACTCCACTCAACCCACAATTCTCAGGTCTACATCATCTCTCCTAGAAATCCCATTCAACCAAGTGAATATAACTATTTGCCTATGGTGATTTTATAGACTCCTTATAGTTATGTAAATCATAATAGTATTGATAAAAAACTAATCATTCTCTCCCAAAAATAATTTCAAAACCTATATTTTCAAGGAAAATGAGTTTCAATATAAAATTATAGATGAATTCAATGAGGTGGAATTATATACACCAACATACACATTCTGACCATAAACGTAACACAATTTCAAGCATCATCACCCAAGAAAATTACTCTATTTCAAGGACAAGAATACAATGAACCTCTTATTACCATTGGATTGAGTGTAAAATGAGCCATTACCCAGCCTTTAGAGAAATCCCCAATATTCCGATGGTTAAAAATAAATGCCGATGGTTTTCAAATACAAATGGGGGATGATTTAAACTTTAAGAAATAAACCTCTAAACCAACATCCATTACCAAAACCATCACTAAATGATGCATGAACCAAAATTAGACAACACAAGTACTTCATTCATATCAATACCACTTCAATGTGTGAAACAATAGAATAAAAAAAATTATAAAAGTAAATAGTGGAAGAATAACAAACAACTCCCAAAATAACTCAAGAATCCATGATCTAAAATCCCCAAGCACCATAATCACCGAACATACCATGTATCACGAAGTGGTGCTAAATACATGTGATACATTACATTTTACCATAGGTTTTCAAAATGAATTCCCTATTCACTCCACTAGGATTGAAGATTTAACAATAATAATATAAAATATTTTATATAAAAAAATTTCTCAAAAAAGTTTATAACTAAATATAAAAATGATTCCAAAACCATTTTGAACAAAAAGTATACAAGTGAAATTGATTTTTTTTCCAACACGTTATTTTTCATAAAAAAACTAATCAAATATTCCATTGGCATACCCAATCCATTACACACATCTACACAACTAACCACGCATGATACACGATGAAAGTTCTATACTCATGAGCAGTTTCTCATCGATATACCAGGTCATCAAAAGGTAATTATATCCCATGTTCCATTTGAACATTTGAACTGAGCACAATTTCATATTTCAACAAAGCCCCAAAAATACAATATGAAAACACAGACCAAGTATGCCCAAGGATCATGCCAAAAACATCCCTTTCCATAAAGACTCATTTTTATTGAAAACCATTTCCATCAAAACCATTTCAATGCCAAACCATTTCAATAAAACAATTGTTTTATTGAAAACCCCTTTTTCATGAAACCATTTAGAAATTATAAAAAATCCATAATTTTAAATCACCATTTTATATTCAATAATCTAAATCACTTTTCACTACAATTCACCAAGGTCACACAATTTCAACCAAAACCATAAATCATCACAAGATAAGATTTATTCATTGATTTTCAAAATTAATTCAATTCGAATAAAATAATTTGAAACTAAGACAATCAGTTCTAGAAAGAGGATTCTAGATATAATCCACCTACCAAGATGGTTTTGATGAAACTCGATAATGGATGAAGGAAGTATAAGAAATGAGGTAGATTCTCCACAAAATTTCCGTATATATCTTCTCCTAGAATGATCAAGACCAAATATAAACATATTTGGCATCCAAAATTTTATATCTACCCATAAAGGGGGTTGATATAAGAAACTGAGATGATAGGTGAAGTATATCTTAGTAGATCTATGAAATCATGAGAGGAACGAGGATAAACAAATACATAACTCAAAAATATGTCCTTTAATCAAAGAGGGAATCCTCCAAATTACCTTTGGATTGATGGGAGAACCATATTTGGACTATAGAGAATGAAAAATACCAATAGTTTGGGCTGGTTTGGGAAATAATGAGTGGATTAATGGAATGGCTGACCCAAATCCACTTTTTTATGATCTTTTTTTAACCCCATTCCATGATAGTACACATAGTTAGAATAATCATTCATTAGATACTTACTTAAGGAACCATCGCATAAAATCCTCACTTAGTATTTATAACAATGCTCGATCCATGATGAAGCTACTACCTCAAAACTACAACTACGCACGGGTTCTCATAAGATATCCGCATGTTTTAGTCAAACTGTGCACAACCTGTGGACATCTACTTTATCCCCAATAAATTATTTATAGTTCACCCAACTCTCCCATCCTTCACCCTTACACTTTAGAATAATTAAAGTCATAATTTAAGGGTTACATACTAGAAACTTATGGTACTAAATATTCCCCACCTTTGGTATTTTCTTCCCTAGAATGTAGAAAACCATTGTTGTCTTTAAAGAGTTCTGATCATTTCTCTTTAATTTCATTATCTCATTCACAAGTCTCTTTCTGAATATGACCATTTTCCCCTAAAACCCACCCTAGACCAATGCATTTTCCATATAAGACTTTCTCGTTCCCATCTACAATCCATGCTAGGATATGTACTAATGATGCATCTGGCTCTAGGTCAACATGATCCCATCTGATGACATTGTTAGTATTAGCCTAATACTTCATCAACTGAGAAACATCGAACAAATTATGAACTAAATATAACAATGATGGTAATGCCAACCAAATTTCATTCTGTCCAACCCATTACAGTATCTCAAAAGGGCTTATTTATTAAATATATAACATTCCCTACTTCCCAAAATGAGGATGTACAACCCTCAAGATAGCCTCAAGAACACATGATCACTTAATACAGAAGACAAAAATCATCAATGATGATCCTCCTAAGATATCTGATGACTATGAGACATCGCTATCCTTTTTCTGATCAACTAGATCTTCTCTATTGTTTCCTGGACAAGACTGGGCCCAACTATTGATGCCTCTCATGTTTCCACCCATCATAGTGGAGAACGACAAGGATGCCCACAAAACAATTCAAACAAAGCCATATGTATGAAGTCTCGATAGCTGTTATTTTATGGTCACTTCACTAAGGGTATATGCTCCTCCCATGAGCCACTAAAATCCATTACATAAGACCACAAAAATTCTTCCAACATTTGTATTATTCGATCAGACTAACAATCTATATGAGGATGATATGTCATACTCATAGTATACTGAGTCCGAAGGGAATTCTATAAGGATTCCCAGAAATGAGATGTGAACCTCAGATCTCTATCTGACATGATTGAAACAGGTATACCATGTATCTTTAGAAATTCTTGGATATATATTTTGGATAGATCCTCCACTGTATGAGTTTCAAGAATATGGGTGAAATGGGTCGATTGGTAAGATGACTCACTATAACCCATATAGAATCATGTATCCAGAATATTCATGGGAGACCTATAAAAAACTGTAGCCATCTCCTCAAATTTCCACACTAAAATCGATAAAGACATCAACATACCCACTAGTCTATCATGATGTTATTTTACTTGCTTATAAGTTAAAAACCACTAGACAAAATCAACCACCTTCATTTTCACGTCTCTCCACTAGAACTACACCTTCAACACCTTATATATCTTTTGTGTTCATGGTTGTACATCCCATATTGAATGTTTATAAATGTGAAGGAGGTTTTTTTCAAAAATGCATTGGTACAACCATCCGATCTCTAAAATGAAAAACTGAACTTCCATCAAGTTTCCTGCACTAAATTTTCCTCCCACTATTTAGTTTTGAACTCAAAACCATGAATTCTGCATAAGATGTTTGTGCCTCTTTGACCATATTTACCAAATGAGGAACATTATTAGATGAAAATGAATCCTCAGCATCACATAGATCTTGAATTTGCACAAACATGTCATCTTAGACCAACATCAACTACCATTCATTTGAAGCTTCTTTCTCTAACTGAGCAAATGAATTTCTGCTCATGAAAACTGCCACCAAATTCCCTATTCCCGATGTATACATCATGTCAAAGTAAAACATATAGAGATACTGCATTCATATCATTTACCTCATATTCAAATATTATTTTGAAAAAATATGTTTTAAACTCTTATCATATAAGAACAAAAGAAATTCTCACCAATGAGACAGTGACACCAAATCTTCAAAGCATGGAAAACTGTAGCTAACTCCATTCCATTGGTTGGGAAATTATTCTCATGCACCCTTAGATACCTTGATCGATAATACACAACATGATCTCCTTTCATGAGAACACGACCCAACCATAATCACGAAGCGTCATAGTACAACACATACCCATGTCTTAGTTTTATAAAAATAAAGATAACTCATGATATAAGATGAACATCCAGCTCTTGAAAATAATTCTAGTATTATTTTTCAATTGGAATGGAGCATTCTTCTTTGTCATATATGTCATTGAAAAGGCTGGCCATGAGATGTCACACACAAAATGTCAGCAGTAGCCAACTATACAAATAAAACTGTGTATCTCAAAGACATTCATTAATGGGTTTGATTAGAAAACAACTTCTATATTTTAAAGATCCACTAAAACACCTCTTTCAAAAATCACATGGCCAGGAAAGTGTACCTCTTATATCCAAAAATCACACTTATATATTTTTTCATACAAACGGTAAACTCTAATGATTCCCAAAATCATTTCCATGTTTTTCTAATGTTCATCTATTTTCTTGGAATACACCAAGACGTAATCTACAAACACCACGACAAAAGAATCCAAATATCCCTGAGATATCCAATTAAAAAATCCTTGAATACCACTGGTGAATTAAGTAGACCGAAAGGCATGAATATATATTCTTAGTGTCCTTATCTTCTTCTGTATTCTATCATCAGATTATCTTCACACTGAACTCGCAATTGGTGACATCCTGATCACAAGTAAATTTTAGAAAACCCTTGACCTCCCTTAAATTGATCAAATAGATCATCAACTAATGTAAGTGGATACCTATTCATTATCGTAACTTGGCTATGCTTATGACAATCAACACATATCCAAACATTTCCATATGTTTTCTTTACAAAAAAGACAGGTACTACCTACATGGATGTACTTGGCCGAATGAATCCTTTTCTATGTAAAACCTCCAACTGAAATTTTAATTCCTATAATTCTTTTGGTTCCATCCTTTAATATGGAAGGGAAATATGACTAGTCCCTAGAAAGAGATCAATTGTAAACTCCACATCCCTTATAGGTGGTAACCATGAGAAGTTCTCAGGAAATACATCTAAACATTGATCCATAACAGCTGGAAAAATTGTATCCTAAATTTCTTCCATCAATGAGAAAATCAATACCACATAATGATAAGAGATAGTTCACACCATTGGTTCCAACAATATCATTGGTCCTTTATTTTCATACCTCTCACATATGAAGAGGTGCATGACACCATCCACAGTCATAAAACATAATGTTATTCTATTGCTGTCGATGTGAGCCTTGAACATTGTCAACCAATCTATACCACAGACTACATCATAGAAATCCTTCTCAAATGTTGAGAAGTCCCATTTCAGATCATCTTTATAAACAATTACAGAATATAATCTACACACAAAGGCTTGATATTCTATTTCAGAGAGAGGAGTTTTTAGTTATAACATAGATGAAATCATTTCCCATTTTAATCATAGAAGGTCAACAGAATAAGAAAAAATGAAGGAATGTAGTGCACCAATATCAAATAACACTTGAAAAAAGGTATAATTAAAATGAATCATACCTATCAATAAAAATGGTCCAGCCTATTCATTGAAGATCATCTGCTCATCTCCATACAATTGGTCCCTCCTTGCACTTTTCTCTTTATTCCTTTGATGTGATAGCCCTTGCTGAGGAGTGATGGAATTATAAGAACCACCATGGACTGTTCTACTCTATTAATGAGTTTTATTATCTTTTCTTCACCCTATTGAATCTTAAAATGCTTGTGACACCTGAGAAGTGTCTCCAGCACCTGACCTCAAAACACTTTGAAAAAAATTGATTAAGGTGACTCATCTTATTGCAATTATGGAATCCGCTTTGTGGTGCTACAAACTCCCACTTTATGTGGTCAGAGGAACCACAATGGTAGAATCCCTCTTAGATCTTTGGTCATTGAAGGAATATTTACAGATCCCGCTATCTGATTTTGAGTCCCTCTACCACCTTGGAAGTCGGGGTCTCACTTTCTCTTTCTCGCAGAATTGGAGTTCCCACCATTTCTGGTATGAATCATCATACTTCCACCTTTCATAGCTCCGGATATATACCGCTCAGTCAATATCACTCTGTTCACCATATTTGTATAATCTATAATATTGAGAACTATAATATTTAAGTGAATATCCTCATTTATCCCGGATTCCAATATCCATGCCTTTTAGGCCATAGTTGCTGCAACTTCTAGTGTAAAGTGCACAAAATTCAGGAATTTGGGGACATATTCTATTATATATAGGTTCTCCTACAACAAGTTAAATAATTCTATCATATTTTGGATCTTTATTGTGTGAGGATAGAATTGTTTGTTAAAAAAATCCTAAAAACCTCTTATCATATGCCAAGATCACCTTTGGCATGAAACACTAGTTCCCACCACTGGTGTACAACATCCTCCAGCATGTAAGTGGATATATTTAATTCAAGATCTGATGGTGTGCCAATGAAATCTATGATACAATTAGTTCTATTTAATCACACCTCCACCTTTTTTTGTTTAGAATCACCCCATAAGATGCGTGGATTCTTCTTCATGAAATAGGTGGAATAATCTACGTGCCTTGGATCATCCCTCTAATTATCCATTTACACAGCAAGAAATATATGACTGATACCTAGAGCTATCTCTTGGTTATCTAGTGACTTATGTGCAAACACATTCTCCATGGCTTCCTCCAGTTGGTTCCTATGATGCCAATTGAGTGCCATTTTCAAAACAAACAATAAGCTCTATAAGTATCACTCTCTTGAAATTAATGGATTAGAATTTATAATTTTATCACATCAACAGTGAAACATTGTTTTCCAAAAACGATATTTTTCCACGTTCAACCATTCTTTAATAAAATCCAATCCATTATTATCAAAATCAAAACCATTTTCAAAATACATGTATCTTTCCATTTTTCAAATTCATTCATTTTAAATAATTTTTTTCCATTTTAAAAAATTTACATGTTTTCACTAATCATAAATCAATAATCCAAATGATTTATGAACTCATATTGGGATTTCATTCCTCTAAAATGCATTTTATTCTCATATCATTGACTAAACCCATGCCAATGAGATTCCAAGATCCAATAAGTTTCTCTAAAACACTTATGTACCCATATCATGGGTAACTTGAAGTTCACCATTAATGGGTTAGCTATGTCCTTTTATGATACACATTTCATGTTTTGAGAATCATACTATTTTAAAATATCATGAACTATGTAATAGAAAATAATTAATTCCAACCCAAGACCAAGAACTGAAGACTACTTGTTATGCACGGACCGAACAAGCTGATACCATTTGTAATGACATGCTTATTCCAATTGGATTGATAGTACAATGAGTCATTACATGCCCTTAAGTGACATATCCACGATTCCAAATTCTAGAAATAAATGCTGAAGGGTTTCAAATAAAAGTTGCAGAATATATTCCCATTTATAAATATACAACTAAACTAACAACCATAAACAAACCATTCACTAAATGATACATGAAGCAAAGCAAGACAACCAACCTACCTTTTTCATATCAAAACCACTCCAAATTATGAAACAATAGAATACCAAACAATTATCAACGTAAAGAGTATATGAAAATCTAAAGTCTCCCAAAAGATGATAACACTCTATACTCAACAAGA
Organism: Viscum album; assembly: GCA_963277665.1. Classification (NCBI taxonomy): domain Eukaryota; kingdom Viridiplantae; phylum Streptophyta; class Magnoliopsida; order Santalales; family Viscaceae; genus Viscum; species Viscum album. The sequence goes on from OY728132.1 coordinate 698,735,971, forward strand.
TCGAAGTTCCAAAATCACCAAACAACCCAAGTATCAAGTGGTGGTTCTAAGAACATGTGATACTTTACCTTGGCCCATATCCCAAAAGATAACATCAAAAAAAGAACCAATCTGAAAAAGAAAGGGGTGAGTATAACACTCGGTAGTTTTGACCTAATGAATTATCTCCTCATTCCATTATCATATAAGAGTTAGAAACAATTGTATAAAATAGTTTATAGAAAACAATTTCTAAAAATAGTTTATAACTAAATATAAACATGCTTCTTAATCATTTTGTAACAAAAAGTATACATGTGAAATTTATAAAATTTTTCCAGAAAGTTATTTTCCTGGAAAAATAAATAATCAAAGATTTGAAGAAATTATTAAATATTCCTTCGTCGTACCTAATCCATTCCATAAAACCACATAACCAACCATGAATGCTATACAAAGATAGTTCCATACTCAAGAGTGGTTTCTCGTTGATCTACCAAGTTCTCATAAGGTAATTATATCCCTCATTCTAGTTAGAATTTGGAAATAAGAACATGGTTATATTAAAACCAACCCCAATAAATACCACACAAACATAGACACCATGTATGCACAAGGATCATGCCAAAAACAACCTCTTCAATACAAAAACTTTTTTATGGAAAACCATTTCCATCAAAACCATTTCAATTACAAACAATTTCAAAAAAACATCAATTTTATTGAAAACCCATTTTCCCTAAAACCATTTACAAATTCCAAAAACTCTATAATTTTAAATAACCATTTTATATTCATGAAATTGAATCAATTTGAACCAAAATTCACCAAGATCACACAATTTCACCCAAAACCACAAATCATCACTGGAGAAGATTTATTCCACGTTTCACAATCAATTACATTTGAATAAAACAATTTGAAATTAATCCAATCTATTAAAGAAAGATGATTTGAGAGAGAAGTATTTTACCCTATTGGTTTTTATGGTACTCAACAATAGATGAAGCACACATAAGAAACCGGGTCGATTATCTACAAAACATCCTTATAACACTTCTCCAATCATGATCAAGACCAAATATCAACATATTTGGCCTCCAAAATATTAGATATACCCATAAAAGTTGTAGATATATGAAACTAAGAAAATAAGAGAAGTTGATCTAAGTAGATCAAAGATAGTGTGAGAGGAACGAGGAATAACAAAGACATACCTCAAGAATCTAGTTTCAAATCACAAAAGGAAGTCTTTAGATTTCCATTGGATTGATTAGAGACCCTTTTTTGGCCTTAAGAGAAGGTAAATCCCATGTTAGCATTATTTTGGGTAAAACAAGACGATAAAAGGCAAGGCCAAAGTATATTCACGTTTTTAGGATCATTTTTTAACCCCACATATGGTTAGTTTACATGGATAGACAAACTATATGCTAACCATGCATTAGCCACTGCCTTAATAAAACCATCATAAAACCTCCTCGCTTGGTCTCCCTAACTATTCTCAAACAGTGTCAAAGATACTCCCTCAATAGTGGAACTACACATGCTTTCTCCTATGATATCTGCACAGTTTAGACAAACTGTGCACAACACGTTCACATCCATTTTAATGCTAATAACTTATTTTGAGTTCATCAAACTATCACATCCATCACCCTTTCATTTTATAACCATGAAAATCTTCCAGTAAGGGTTACATACTTGAAATTGGGGGTACTATAAATAACCTATACAATTGATATAGATATAATAGAGTGGGAATATTATATATCAAATAAAATATACCCTAATATAAAGGATGATAAAATTGTACCTATAACCGTTGATGGATCAACAATCTACTCCATACGGTTTACCTATACTGTATATATATATCCCTATCAATAGAAATGGTATATACCATAAATTTTGTAGGAAGGACGTCATTTCTAGTGGTTTAGATATTTTTTTGGGACCCCTCATCCATAGACACATCCTCAGTATGTATGCCCATTGCTTCCCCCAATCAATGATTGATGTAGAGCTACTGATCCTACCCCTAATGGCAGAGCTGGTGCAGATCCTCTTCCACTATAAATAGCTATAAGGGTTTTAGAAAATCACTACTTATAGTCGTTCTTACCATATACTCTACACTCAAATTGAGATCTATCACATTGGGGAATCATATGGTCCTTCCTACCACACTGGTGATAGACCATATAGATACACTAACACAATCTTTTTTCTCTTATGTCTTGAAAAAAATTTATGATGAAACTTACTATTACAATATAAGCCACTACCTAAATAAGGGGTCGAACTGATGTACCCCATACCTCTATGTTCTTTATGGATACACGTATTAATCCATAATATATTCACTATCTCAATTACAGTAGTCAAATGAAACATATTCACCTAAGGTAATATGGTGTATATGAGCGCATCCTAAAAAATTACATATATGGATATCTCATCCCCCAGGAGAGAGGAAATAAAACACAGAATATCCATAATATCAGTTAAATAATCCATAAAATATATATTTCCATCCTCCATGCATATAAACTCTCTGTCATTGATAAAATTTAGTGTCTCAATTATGAAACAATCATTGAATGATATTTTTAAATCCCTCAATACCATAGCCTGATTCTGATCAACCTAGGTCAAAGAATCCCAATATCACATGGTTAAATCACGTAGAATGTAATATTTGAGAATGAACCTCCTACTAAGAGGTTTCTCAAGATACATAAAAATAGATAGTATGCCATTGGTCTGTGACTCTATAGCCTGTATAAAACCATACTATGAAAACATGGGTGGATTCTACTGTAGAATTTCTAGAATCCAATCAACCATAACTGGGGATGGTTTTGGTGGTTATATACATGGACTGTATGATCCATAATAATTCATCTTGAAGTTGGGTGTTAGTTCCCTTGTTGAGTATAATAGGAGGTGCCACATGTAGAACTATAGGAGGTAATACTGGTTGTTCGGGGCCCACCCCATCAAGATCATGGTTGTCACCGCCCTCTTGGATAAGGAAGCAAGTCCTTTATAGAGGTGTGTCTCATAAATTTATAATAACACGCCTAATAAAATATTTTAAAATGTTATAAGTAAAAAATATAAGAATAGGGTAGGTACCCATATTCATATATAAGAGTCACACTCCACTTACTACTCATAAATCTATATATGGATGATGTAATGATCAAGAAGGAATCTCAAGAGACACTACCAACTACCTACTTGTAATATCAGGTTAAGGTCACTTTCTATGTTTCATATCACGGGTTCTAGTATACATTGTGTTGATTACATGTTGTAGAGTAAAACACCTATTAATATAAAATTGGAATCACCATTTAATGGAATCCATTTCATTTAATTTTTAATAATCAATTGTTCATAGTCATTTATGTTTATAATAGTCCATTAGATAAGTTACCACTCACAAGTTATAAAGTACTACGATTTATGTGTGGAAATTGTAATGTCATGTAACTACAACCAAAAGTTTACATCAAAAATCAAAATGTAAAAATTACTTAATGATATCTTGATTAAATGGATCACTATTCCTAAATAGTAAAATTACTAGATGTATAAATTGATATTGGCATACATGTAATCACAGTGAACTAACATTTCATCACATGTAATCATAGTCTCATAGACCAAACATGTGAAAATTGGTTAATTATGTTCCCTCAAAGAAGATATATGGGAAAAACCATTTAGGATGATAAAAACACATTAATAAAAAATATCCATTGTATAAAATAAATTTTAAAAAACTTCCAGGGGGTATATCATTCAAAGAACTATTAATATACAATATAATGCGACTTCATTAATATAAACATGGAAATTAATATGCATAAAATTTTAATCATCATGTTCATATGATGATACATGAGTCCAAAACCACTTTGACATGTTCTTCCAAGGGTAAAAGTGAATCTGTATTAATAATAATAAACACCACATCTCATGTAAGACACCCAATGGTGAAATATATACAACAGTAATATAAAAAATCTATAACAAAAAGTCCAATCTAATGTAATTTGATTTTTCCCTATAACTGAGTTAATTACTCCCAATAACATGATATTTACTAAAATCTAGTACATTTCTTGTCTTCTATCTGCTAAACACAAAGAGAATGACAAACAGACAGTATTCCCCAATACAACTTGTAACACCTTGACCTGGCTCACTCAAAAAATGTAGAGGAACTGGTGGGTCAAAAAGACTCATGAAGACATATATATTTGGGAGAGGCTGCAGAATAGTAGTGAATTTCCATAAGAGTATGGTGGTTAGAAAATACCCTCATGATTAGAGTCGGGTACAACAATATCATAATTACAATAAATAATATAAGTACAATAAATAACCATTAATAAAATAGTTAATCATCTAGAAATCATAAATAAACTAGTTGAAAGTATATTCAATGTAATATATAAAATTATTATAATCACACCATACTATAAAAAATGGAGAATACATTGGGAATTGATAAACACAAATATAAATCATTCTATTAAAAAATGAACAAATGCCTAATCAATATTTACTATCATTGCGAGTATAGGTTTGGTTCTCTATTCTCATACTCAATTCTTGAATAGAAATAAAATGTACATAGTGGGTTGCTTCCCCTTTCCTCTACTAGAATCTAGAATTTTTTTCAGGTATCAATCAGAGACCCAAATAGTGTGTAATATATACTCAGTAGGATATGACCAATGATTTCTATAAAAAATAAATTATATGCATATGAACTGAAGAAGTGTGAATGTATAACATTTATTAATGAAATAAATAATAAATTGATAAAACTATGTCTAAAATTAAATATTGTCATAAAAAAATCTATACATTTTTAATAACTGTATAATTAGTAAGGAATCATCTATGGAATACTCTAACATATCAAGTAGAAACAACTATGATATATGCTCAATTATCATGTACCATACCTATGAGGGCCAGGACCATGGACCCCTGACCAAGTCATCCTATTAAATCTCATAGATCTAATCTATATTAAATTTGGTTTAATGTTGACTGACATGGTCAAGGAACCAGGGGCCCATGTCAATGGTTTCATCATGGATTCCATGGACCTCAACTATGAAAAACATGGTTTAGAGTTGGGAATAGCCCAAAGAGAATGATCAAGGAAGTACAAGCAAGCTATATCCAAGGTAAAAACTAAATGATTTCAATATAATTATGAAATTGGGTCATCTGTTCCATCCTGTGATACCCCAAATCTGTTCCAGTGGATTTCATCTATTATCCAAAAAATATATAAAGATTCAACGGACCATCTTAGTGAAAATTTCCTCTATCAATTAACTTCATAATAAACATTTCATAAATCATCTCACATAAAACTTATAAGGTATAATTTCGTGTTAGTGTCAATTCCTGTAATATATTTTATTTAACAAATTATTGTAACGATATAGGGGAATGTTAGTGTCCATACCCTTTATAAATAAAATTATTCATATTCTAATCATTAAATAATTCATACAAGAGTGAAGAAGTGTGGGACATGATATGTCTATTCTAGTTAACTAATTAGTAACATAATTATGTATAAGCTAAGGGATTTTTCATTTCATTCCAAAATTCCCATTCATTCCATTTCATTGATGATTTCATTAATAAATGATAAGGTTATGTAATGGTTTTTAACCTTAAACAATTATATTAATTTATATTTGTCTCCCATATATAATTAGGGAGTTTAACTCATGCAAGGTTGGAATAATCATAGTCAATAGACTAAATATAGTGACCTTTAATTTTCATACATTAACAGTACATCATGTTTTTGGAATATATTATAAAATATTCAAAAAACACCCAAAGACCCTATTAGTTTAGTACCATTGGAAATATGGAAACATAAACACTAGTACATGAGTGAGCTACATTATCTCCCAATAGGTACTCCAATACTGGAAACCCTCTTATAAAAATCATATAAGAAATATATCGTGAAAAACTGGGGAAAGAAACACAAAAAGGGGTGATCTCAAATTCTCAGTAAGGGTAAATATGGGAGACATGTAAGCATAATTGTGATCATAAGGTTATTAGAACATGTTCATGAAAATAAAAGGTAATACCATGTATATAAAATATCATAAAAAATGAAATACAACATGTTAGTCCATAAGACATGAATCATAATGATATAGTGAACATAAGGAATTAAAGCCTAATATAGAAATAAAACATTGAATTTTGGCAGAAATATAAGCAAATATTATGATTTCCATTGTATCCAAGTCATCCCTAAAAATACCCTCTCAGTAGTATGAGTTCACTCCCTATACCATACTTGTAGTCAAGGTTCACCCCATGGGAATCATAGTAGCATGTGTTCACTCATGATACCTTTTTAGTTGTCAGGGTTCACTCCCATGACCATATTTGTAGTCATGGTTCACTCCCAAGACCATCTTATTATATCTAACGAGATATAAATCTTTACCCAGTGAATTTGAGTGAGAGATAGGTCCCACACATTTCATAATCTAACCATACACACATGTTCCACAAAATCATAAGCAATCATATCTTATCCCATGAAATTAAATGGTTATAAAAAACATGAAAACATGTTACAACCTATAGAAAAAAGTTAAATGATTCATAATCATATCATTAAAATAATAAACCATGAATTTGAAATGAATTTAAAAAAAATATTACCCATGGAAGGGATGAATGTTTCATAAATACCATTATTTTTAATTATTATATAAGAATAGTAGAATATTCTTGGAAACCCTTTTTTATAAATCCTGGTTTTGACGGAACACCGATTTTTGACCGAAGAGAGGGTAAAGTTGAGATTTCTTATAAAATTATTGCTAACTATCATATAGAAAAAAGAGTGGAACAATGGAACCAATAAATTAATATATCTTGAAATAATATAGTATAAAGGAAATCATGATCATTATTTAGAGATAGATCCCAATATTTCATCATTAGAAGCATAATCATAAACAATTTCTAAAATATGATGTCATTGTTTCAACAAACTGTTACTACATGGTAACTTTATGTCACACTCTTCATGTTACAATATTTAATTATATGATGAATAAAATATCATGAAAATAAGGATATTCATGGTATAAAATGTATAATATAAGTATATACACCCCGAATATGAATTTAAGAGCATTACAAATTGTGATTCCTAAAGAAGGGAAGATGCATCAAAAATATCTTATCTGTTCAATAAATTTGGAAACATAAACCCCATGATTGAAAGTTCATAAAATGGATATGTGGATACCAATAAATATTAATTATATGATTCATATAATACATTCATGTGCAGTACATACACCACACAAATGTAGTGAGTGGTGAATAAGGCATGTATCTCAGGGAAATAAAAGTGAGATGAAATTTCCCTTACCCAGTGTCTTACCTATCATTGTACATGTTGAGAAAACTGGTATAATAAATATAAATTTCTTATAAATATTTTATTGAACCATATTTTTATATATAATACCATATACGTTTTTATTATGAACTTATATTACTCTCTTGTTAGTAATCCTTTGTTAAGGTTTCACATCAGGTAATACATGCTTTGTTCTTCACATGTTCTTAATATGTTATATCTCTGGTATGTATACTTCTATAAAGATTAAAAATTGTATTCCATCACATAAATATATTTTTTTATTAAATATATTTATATTATAATAATCTAGAGAATATTTAAGTACAAAATATAATACACTGCACTTGAAAATGCTAAGTCGTATATATGCGTGAATGTTGTTTCAGTTTTTATTGTCGTATTGAAAGAAATAAATAAATAGAAATATATGTATGAAATATAATTATATTAGTCTTATAAAGTTATATATATAATATTATTTCACTAAAACCATCTTTAATAAATTATACTGATAGTGTGAATGATCACATCACTTTGAGGGGACGATAGTCTACACTTTCGGAAACGAAATTATCCTATTTAGGCTAAATGGAATGTAAAAATGTTTTGTTTTGTAAAATGAATAAATGTGATTAAAAACATAATAAATATAATATATTAAACTTATAAAAAAAAATTCCATCATAATGACCACCATGATTGGAAATAATGGATAAATGAACAATCATTATTTAGTGAGGAGTTTGTTCACAGTATAGATAAATAGTTTATTCATTTCCCATTAGATGGAGGTGTGTGTAAGTGTAGGTATAATATTTAGAATAAAAAATACAATTATATTTAGGATAATATTGTTTTTATCCATTAATATAATAATGATAGTGGAGTGGGTAGAGAATGAAAATTTAAGAAAGGGTCAGGAGAGAAGGTATTTCCCCTTAATCAGGTAACTCCTTTGGGTTTGTGAAAAAAGGCTTCCTTGGATTGATTTTTCACCAAGGGTAGAATTATAGTAGAATGGGAGTTATTTTAGGTGAATACTTGGGAAATGTTTAGGTGATTAATGTGTCGTCATATGTGTGAGGAAGTTGGGGGAGTGGAGGCCTTTTATAGTGGAGGAGGAGTGGCACTCTTGTTAATATTTAATGCGAAAATTCCACCAACATTTTTCATGTTTCAAGTGGATCCCGTAATGTATAAAAGTAGGTAAAATGTATTATAAGGTCTAAATATGTTCCTAAAACGGCTGTTGGACAAGTTTCTAGGTAGTTTTGAGTCTAAAATTTAAGGTTTAGTTTTTAGTTATACTTAATTTCTCTTTAATCGAAGTATTTAATTTTAACTAAATTCACTAATAATTTATAAAAAAACTAATTTGAAATTATTAGAAATTATATATTATACGGATTTTAAATATTTAATTCATTTTTCAAAATTTTAAACCCCAAAATTGATGAAATTAATTTATTTTTAATACCACTAACTGGACGACACACCATGTTTGAAAGTACAAATGATCAAAAGTTTTCTATATTTTTATATCCCATATCAATGTGAAATTAGTTAATATGACTTAAATTGGATTAATTTCTTAATATATTACATAATTAAACTTTTAAACCATTTTATAATTTAGAATTTCTTTTAAAATAAATTAGATGAAAAATAAGTTTTGAACTATAATTCAGTATTTTCATTATTATGTAAAATAATAAAACCTCCCAAAAAAATAAAAACAATTTATCCTAATTTTTTTTATTTCTCTACCATATATATAGTTTATTTTTCAAATATAAAATAAATAAATTTTACAAAAATTGTATTTAAATGGGACTCTCCATGAAAAGGTAATAAAAATGTCTTAATAAGAATATAGGGTTTTACGCATAACATTGGGTCAGATTATATCTTCTGTCTATAAAATATTTGGGATGAATATAAAAAATATTTTTATGGAATATATAAAATATATATTACATTAATATCAATCAGAAAATTTAATTAATTTAATTTATTTGGTGAAAACAACTGTGTAAAAATAATAAGAATGTTCTCATTTATATTCATTTGGTTTCCATATTCATTTCTAGTTAATTGGTAACCTATAAATTCATATTATATTTTTGTAGAAAACATATTTTAATGAGTTAGTTAATTATATTCATATCCTTCAACTAAATTTCTATATTATATCTCATTATAATTGTATTTTTAATATTATATTGTATTTTGATAACACTCACACTTTCTTATTACACAAGCCATCGAGGAAGGTCAATATAGCATGTATTGTATGCTAACCTTGTTGTTCCATGTAGAGTATGTTAAACATTATGTTTTTTTGTAATAATTGATAAATTTGTGTTGCAAATAATATAGTCCAAATATAGTTCTTTTATATAAAATAAAGTGTTTTTTAAGTGTAATATAAAATTAAAAATATCTTAAAGATTAAATTAATTCAAAAAAATATTTCACAAAATCTTATGGTCTTACATTCTACCCCCTTGAAATTAATTTCAGACTTAAGATTCATCTAGGTTATAAAATGTTTAATACTTGATTTTTTCATTCAATGAAACCCATATCATAAAATTGAATATAATACACCCATGAAAAAGGGAGAGTTAAGACCACACGGTTGTCCAAAAAAACATATTACTAGGTTTCCACATAAAAGATCATAGTTTGGGAGTGATGATTAGACTTGGGGAAAAAACATAAATATTTATATGAATTGATTAAATTAATCAATCAAAAACATGTTAATGATCAATGAAACATTTAGGTCCTCAATTTCATAAATCTGCGATGATTTAAAAGGCTATCTGTTCAATAAAAATTATGGTATTAAGAAAACACATTTTTTATCATTATCCAATATTTGAGTAATTCTTTTATTTACCCAGATTATAAGGAAATAAACTTACTTGATTTATTTCTATAAAAAATTTATTCTTTGGTTGTGATTTTAAATAATGTCAATTCAACAATTACTTCCTGAAATGGATGTCCCGAAATTAGCTTTGATGGTCGGTGCTCTAAAATACAATTTTAGTAGATCTTAAGGCCTATAAAAGACTTAATAGTATAACTATTTGCATCTAAAAATATATAAAAATTAATATGGTTAATACATTAATCTATAACCATAAAAAGTAACAATAATGGTTCATGATTAAATTTTATTCAACAAAAATAATTAAACATTAACAACGACATCGTGTAGGCCAGTGGTTGGTGTGAAACCCTTATCGTTCTTCAGTCATGGGTTCAAGACCATCAACCTTTCCAGACTTTATTGGTTACCACCTGACACACATGATTTCATATTCTAAAACATTACTAATTCAATTTAGAAAATAAATATGATGGACATCATTGGAATAAGGATATTCACTAAATATCATTTCATCCAAGGTTTTCAATACAATATAAATATATAAATACTACCTTTGAGGTCTAACATAATCTTTTTAGGAAAGGTTAACCTTATAACTTTTCTGAAATATAGAAATGAAAATATTTATAAATAATTTAATGAAATAATATTAACATTATTTCTTTAAATATCATAAATTACCACATGTTTGTCACATTCTAATCATGTGAATACCCTTATTGTTTATTCCCTTGAAACATGGTAATAACCTTAACTACCATTAATCATGTTGGAAACCATTTATGATTCCTCAATACAAAGTATATTACATCTATTCCTTAAATCAAAAATTGATTAGAACTTCATCAATGATAGCATAATCCACCCCTCAGTAAGTCCTTACATTTTTTCAAGGTAATCAGTACCAGCCAATTTACATATTCATAAACCACATATCTTTATCCACACAACATTATATTAACATAAATGATATCTTAAGGGTTACCTAAACTTAGTAAAAATATCACCTTGTCATTAAATCACTTCATAAGTCCATCAAAAACATTTATCATAAATTTGTAAATATTGAGCGAAAATAGAAGTATAAGAATCCTTTTATATTTCACCATTCATATAACATAATTTTTCAATAAAAATCTATAAAACCATCAATTAAATCATAATTAATCCATTAAAAAGTCTCTATCATCATATTATACAATACTTTTTTCCTTTCACATTTCATCTGTATTATCTTCATCGTCAACAATGTAACCATTACAGGCACCAACATGATGGTTCCCTTTAGTATTTTTCATCATGGAAAATTGAGTTTGATAAAGACCCTTTAAACCACACATAAAACACTAAACCATCAATTATTTATTTGGGAGACCGATATTCTCATCCATTTCCTTAACCAAACTCTTTATTTCTTCCCTACACCCACTTTCATTGTTCCCTTATTTTACAAAGTAAAAACATCTTCTTGTTCCTCTAATACATTCACTTGGGTTATTATTTCCACATTTATGACACAAAGGAAACCAAATATTATTTTTTTATGGTATCTATTACCTGAAATCTCAGTGAATTCCTTCTTTCTCTTCCATGTAGAATCTGAGAGTTAGTTAAGGTACACATTGTTAATCATGTTCCATGAAAATTGATTAGGCATGGGAAAAACCACTTTCACTCAAGTTATCACCCCCCTTAAATTATCATAAAAAACTATCCATCATATTCAAAATTATTCTAGTTCCTATCGCCTCCCTCCATTGACCAAAACTAGATCCATAGTTTGAATATGACTCATCAGAGAAAAAAGCCACATAATCATGATAATATATACTTATAGGATGTCTAAATCATGACACCTTCCATAATTTATGACACCATAGGTTTATCTTAAGTTATAAATTACCAAAATATATTTAAATCTTTTAGGATGGTTCATGAATTGTTTGTGAATTTCCAAAGCATACCCCCCATGAGTGTAAAACCAGGTGTACAACAAGGCCTTTTGTTGTGTACCCGATTACCCCAAGTCAAGACCAGGACAACTTTTCAGAGTTTTTACACCTAGGTACATTTGTTCAAGAGCCACATCCACTTGTTTAATCTAGAAAACGATGTATTACCGCGAAACCAATCACTCTTTCCTTTACCAAATTTCATGGACATTTTAATAATGTTCGACTCCTCCTTATATTTATTCTTAAATATATCCCAAGTCATATCCTTATAAATATATCTATGGATCTCAGAAAAGTGTTCTCATCCAATTTTCAAATGGTTATTTGAATCTTTTCTCTGATACCATCTATAGAGAACCTCTCGTTTCATATATTAATAGTACATCACTTTTTCAGAATACTTAATACAATATACAGACATACTCCCGAATACCTTATTAGTGTAGTGACTTTGGAAATATGGAATCAAAAATACTAGTACATGGGTGAGCTGAATTATCTCGCACTATGTTCTCTAATAATGCAAACCATATTTAACGTATCATACAAGAAATATATCTTCATAACATGAGGAGGAAAACATAAAAATGGGTGATCTCAGATGTTAAGTAAGGGTAAATAAGGGAGACATGTAAGCATAATCATTAGTATAAGCGTATGAGATCATGAACATTAAAATAAAAGATCATACATTGCATACGAAAGATCATAAACTTGAGTTATGGCATAAAGCTCAGGTATTCATAATGCATGAACCATAAGTAAATGAAGAACTTAATATAGGAAACCATGACATGGGAATTAAATATAGAATTGTGGAATACATTGAAGAATATAATATGATTTCCATATAAGCATATGCATCACTACCAAGACCACCTTAGTAGTATGGGTTAACTCCCCACACCATCATTGTAGTCATGGTTCACTCCCATGACCCTCTTAGTAGCCTATGTTAACTCCACATACCAACTTGGTAATCATGGTTCAATCTCATGGCCATATTAGTAGTCAAGGATCACTCCCAAAACTATATTAGTATATCCCAAGAGATATAAATCCTTAGCCACTACATTGGGGGAGATATAGTTCCCCCCATCTCATAATGAAATAATACATAAATTTTAAAAAAATAACAATCAAATATTAACCCCTAAAATTAAATGGGAATTATAAAAATGTAAACAAGTAATAAACTTTGTAAAATGGTACATGTGTCATAATCATTTCATCATAGTCATAACCCATGAATGATAAATGGATTTCATAAACACATTGCCTATGAAAGGGAATCTGATTTCAGAAACACCATGACATTATTCATAACCCATCTCATAATGAAATAATACATAAATTTTCAAAAAAATGGTTCTTGATTAAAATAACATTTCTTCTTCAAAAAATATTTTTTATACATAAAACTATTTTAAAATTATTTACCATGAAGATACTTTAACAACAAATAAAGAATAATTAAATTCATTTTGAAAACATTTTCCTTGAAATATAATTAAATAATATTTTGAAATTATTGAAAACATTTTCCCTTAAAAACATATAAAATAAGATTCAGAACAAATTAATAAATATTTATTTAATTTTTTTTGAAAAATGATAAATTAAAATTGAAAACAATTTGAAAACTATTTATTTGAGAATAACTTTGAAAAAATATAAATAAAGCTTGAAAATGTATTAAAAACATTTTATTTTAAAATAAATTTGAAAAAATATAATTAATTCTTGGAAATGATGAAAAACTCATATCTTTTAAAATAACTTTAAAAACATATAAATAATTCTTGGAAATGTTTTGAAAACCATTTTACTTGAAAAATGATAATAAAATATCGATATATTTTGAAAAAAGTTCATTAAAAATAATTTTCAAAACACATTATTAGAAATTAAACTTTTGAACTAGCAATGGATCCTTCATTGAAATAATGATGGTTAAGTCCTTATGTGTCATATGATATAAGGAAAACATTCTTTTGGCATGGTAAAATAGTTAGAAAATGACTTTTACCAAAACTGATACGATGATTCCTCTGAATAAATAGTAATATATAGAAAAGGGAAAAATCATTTTAATGATTATAGTAGAATATTAATATATTTTTTGAAACCCTTTTTTAGAAAACATGGTTTTGATAAAACACTGATTTTCGACTAGAGAGATAGTAAAGTTGGGCTTTCTTAAAAACACATTCATAAATATCTTATGTGAAAAATAATGTAATAATGATACCAATACATGAATATATTATAAAAAATATAGGATAAAGAAACTCATGGGTGTTATGGAGATACATATCACAATATATCATCAAAGGAATCATAGTCATTAACAATTTTGAAAAGATGATGAGATTGTTTCAATAAACTCTTACTACTTGGTAACATGGGATCAAAATATAAATGTAATAAAAAGAAACTTCCTAAAGAGTAATATTTAATTAATATAAGTATATTAAAGATATGACATGTAAAATGGAATTATATACTACTCAAAAATGAATTTAGGTTCACAATAAAATATGAGTCTCTAGGAAGGTGGTTTGAGACAAAACAATCTTACCAATTTGGTAACTATGAGAATTAAACCCCATGGAAAAATGTTCATAAAATGTATATGTATATAACAATAAATTCATGTATAAGATACATATAAAACATTCATGGAATGTGAATAAACTATACAAAATAAGTTAGTGGTGAATGAGGCATGTATATCATGGAAAAATAGTGAGATGAAATTTATCTTACCTTGTATCTTTAATCTCATCGTACAAATTCAAACCACCTATATGATAAATTTAAATTTCTTATACATATTTTAAATAAATATATTATTAAATATAATACCATATATGGTTTTATTATGAACTTATAATACCATCTGGTAAATAATCAAATTTTAAGGTTTTATATAGGGTAATATCTACTTTATCATTCGCATGTCTCTTAATTTTCTATTTCATCATTACTTATACTTATATCATTATTCCAAAATGTAAAAAATGATATAAATATAATTTATACTCCATATATTTATATTATTATAATATATATAAAATAGAATTATGAAATTGAATACACCATTAATGGAGACGGTAAGTCGTATGTACGAATAAATGTTGTTTCAATTTTTATTGTTGTACTAGAAAAAATAAAGAAAATGACATATATGTATATATGTATAAAATAAATTATAATAAAATTATAATTTTATATATATCTTATACTTTTAGAAAAAAAATCTCCAATACATTCAAATTTTTGTGTGAATGAGCCACATCGCTTTGAGGGGGCGGTAGTCCACAATTCCTCAAAAAAAATTATCTTATTTACACCAAATGGAAATTAAAAATGATATGTTTTTTAAAGGGAAAAATAATATTTAAATAATATTAAATATAATATATGAAATATTTAAACATATTTCCAATCATAATTTCCACCATGATATGTTGTAACAAAAAAATGAGCAATCATCATTTAGTGAGGTGGTAGTTCTCCGTGCACATAAATAGAATGTTTGTTACCCATTAGATGGAGGAATATATAAGTGTTTGTATAAAATATATAATAAAAAAACATCGAATATTTATTATAATTTTTATATATAAAATTATGGAATAATTAGATTGGAGTGGGTGTAGAAAGAAAATAAAAGAAAGGATCTTGAGAGAAGATTTTATCTATTAATCAAGTAACACTATTTGGTTTGTTCCAAAAGGATTCATTGTATTTAATTATATCAAATTTGAGTATTGTAGGAGTAAGGGATGTATTTATGTATCTTATTTCATCATATTTTATCTGATCCACGGGGATTGAGAGGTGTAATGATGTGGGAGGAGGGGAGGCCTTTTTATAGTGAAAGAGTGACACTCGTGTAAATATTTGAAGTGAGAATTTAACCTGTGTTTTTCATGTTGAAAGTGGATCCAATAATGGAAAAATATTTAGAAAAGGGATTTTATAGTCGTAATATTTTTATCCAATGGATCTTGGACAAGTTTATTGGTCATTTTTGTCTTAAATTTTGGATTTACTCTTTAATGAAGATGAATTTTACCTTAAATGACGTCATTAATTTTAATCACATTCACTAATATTTTACATAAAAAATTATTCTAACCATATTATAAATTATAATTTATAATTTTTTCAAATACTGAATCCATTTTTCCAAATTCTAATCATAGAATTGGTATGAATGAATTTAAATTAAATCTCGTTAGTGGGGGCACTATGGGTTTTAAAGTAAAATTGATTAAAGATATACTATGTTTTTATATCTAATTTAAAAGTGAAAATTGTTTCAATGACCTAAATTGGATTAATTGATAAAAATATTATCTTATTAATCAATAAAACCTATTTAAAATTTAATTTGAACTTATAAATAAATTAGATGAAAAAGAATTTTTGAAATAAAGTTATATATTTTTCCATATTCATTTAAAAAAATGAAACTTGACAGAAAAATACCAAAAAATTATCCTAACCTAATATTTATGATACACTTCAAATATATATATTTTTGCATATTAACTCTATAAAAGTTACAAAAATTTGATTAAATTTTTTTTCTCCATTAAAAGGTTTTAAAAACGTTTTAATAAAAATATAAGGTTTTAAACATAAAATTAGGTTTGTTATTATCTTATATATATCATATATATTGATTTAATATCAAAAATATTTTAGTGAATTTAAAAAATATTTATTACATTAATATCACTCAATAATTTTATATTAAATTTATTTATTATGGTAATGTATCTTAGTGACCATAATAATAATATTTTCCATCATATTCAATTAGTTTTCATACTTATTTCTAATTAATTATTAAACTATGAATTCATATTAAATTTTTTCAAAACACATCTTTTCATAATTTAGTTAATAATATTCATAACCATAATCTTTACGACTAGGTTATATTTTATTAAAATATATTTTAAAAAATTTATTATAGTTTGGTAACACTCGATCTTGCGTGTTACGCAAGCCATCAAGGAAGGTAAATATTTTGTCAAAAATACACAAAACTTATTGTATTGTTTAGAGAATGTTAAACTTTATGTTTCTTGTTGTGCACAATAACATGGTATGGAGTATAATTCAATCCAAACATTTCTCTTTAATATAAAATCATTAATCATTTAATTGTTTTGTGAAGTAGAAGATATCAAAATGATTAAATTAATTTGAAATATTATTTCCCAAAATCTCATGGTTTTACAATAAACCCACATCAAGGGTAGTTTATGATGAGGTTTTCAACCTAAAACCCTTCATAAGGGTATCATGACATGTTAAAATAACTATTCAAAAAATCAATTTAAATTTTTATTAATTTATGGAGAAACAGATGAATTTTTTTTCAAGAAGAACAATGAAAACATGGTAGAAACACCTTAACTTTTCGGGAACAATTTATAGAAAACCAAAAAAAATAGGTAGTAATCTTTTCATACGCTATTGAAATTTTAAATGTGACTTAATTAGAGAAATTTAATAAATATATGAATATCGTAAAAAAATCATGTTAGATTTCATAGAATTGTCATTAAATATAGAGGGATAATTGACGGATGGAATGATGTTGATTAAATAGATTACCAATTCAGGTCCAACATGAAAAATACACATGATCCTAAGGACAAATTAAGGAGTTATAAAAATAAATAACGGAAGATTATTTAGTGCTTGATGGATGGGGGATAAGATATAAAAAATAAGTGGATAAAGGCGGGATTATTATTTAAATAATTTATTTAAAAAATGGACTTTTACCCATTTTAAATTGGAACACAATTTGGACACATTTTTTGGCTAATCTGTGCACTGACCAAGAGAAACTAGTGCCTAAGTGGAACAAACCATTTGGGATAAGGTAATGGTTTTGAAATCTATATATAGACCATGAATATACCCTCTTTAAATTTTGTATAGCTCCACACATGTCCATACCTCCTCTCATGCATGGTAAAACTAACTATGAACCTCCTCTTACTAGGCCACACTATTGAGCATTGTGGTAAATAAAAACTCTGCATATCATCATGTTTCACCAAAAACTAGAGCTCTGGGATTTCAATAACCCCTAAATGATCCTAAAAATATATTTATCCCTTTAAAAATTTCCATTTAAAAATAAATAGATATATAATAATATTTAAAAGACCCTTATATCATAAGGAAATACATGATCTTACATATTCGTTTAAAGGGATACTACTAAATGTTGGTGAAAAAAATTTATTAGTTATATATATCAATATCTAAGATTAATTGAAATGGCTTATCATTTATATGGATAAATTATTGTAAGTAATGTTTCTAATAATTAAAAATAATTCTGGTTAATTCTCTTGTGTTAGAATTTCCAAAATGAAATGGAAATTGGTTTTTATAATGATTCTTCTTTAAGGGGAATACATTGTGTCTTGATGTAAGGTGATAAGGAAATTTCATATGATTAATATAACTTCATTGGCATTATTATCTTAAATATTATATCAACATTGCAGTGGTGGTATTTTTTATTAAAAGTATCGAGGAATATTTTATATGGGGTAAAATGTAAAACATACACTAACCATAAATGATTAAATATATATTTTGTAAAATTATGTTTAACTTAAGGAAAATATGATGGTTTTAACTAAAAAATTACAATGATTAAATTATACATTATCATCCAATAAAAAAACACGTTTTCTTATTTTTTAGTGGAAAATATAATGTATCATTAACAATTCTACCTTTGGAACATTATACTTTAGTTAACGATTTAATGGATTTTGGCCTATAATTTGTTCAGGAATGAAATCTCTCTCTATTTTGGATTAGGTATTGGTGTAGTAATATTTTCAAAATAGAATTAAGAATCCCAGAAATAAGATCTTTATATGAAAGAAATGGTGAAATTTTCTAGGAAGGTTATGTTTCCTCAATTTAACATTGAAAATAATGTGTTATGAGACTTGGAAATAGGTTGGGTGTACCGAGTGATTCACAGCTCAGGAGAAAATTTTTATGTCAAGCTTAGAATATTATATCTTCTACTAATCCTGGTGGTACTAATTTGTAGAGTTCTTATCGGAAATGTTTTTGGTGGGTGGAATGAAGAATGATATTGTTGTTTATTCTATAAAATGCATGAATTTTAAATAGGTTAAAGTTGATTTAAAACTACCCAAATGGAAAATTTTAACTTTTATAGTACATGAATAGAAATGATATAATATATCCATAGACTTCATCAAAGGATTAATTATGAAATATCATGGTAATAATGTGATATTTATTATTATTGATTGTTTGAATAAATAGATATATTTTCTTCCAATTTTAGATACTACACCTTGGGATCAAAATTCTAGAATTTATATAAAATAGATAAATATATTACAGTGAGTCCCTCTATGAATTGTATATAATAAGAATCCCATATTTACCTGAATATTTTATAATGTAAATAAAATTTTATTGTAAAATAAATTTAATTTCATTTTAACTCTTCATCCTCAATATGATGAACCATCATGGGAAAAAAAGTCAAACACTAGTAGATTTATTTTAGGATTGATCATTATATTTTTAGTGAATTTGGGTCCAACATATAAACTTGGTGATTATTTATAATAATAGTTTTCATTCTAGTATACATGTGAAAATTTTTAATGTATTATATTGAAGTGGTTTCAAACACCACCATGTCAGGAAAAAATATGTGAAGTGAAGTTTTATTAAATAGAGTTAGTAGAAGAGATGTGTTAGATGGAAAATATGATTACACTACATATGGGGGAACTGTAAAGTTGATAGAAAAATTATGTAGATAACTATAAGAAAGTATCTTGTTTGAGGTAGGAGATCAAGTTTTTATATGTATCTCAATGGAAAAGTGTTATGTGTTTTGGTAAAAATGGATTTTTAAGACTATGTTGTATTGAACCATAAGAAATTATTGAAAAATTGGGACTATTTTCATATAGACCAACTTCAACTCCAAGTTTATGTCTCGTTCATGTTGTTTTTCATGTATTTTTGATAAAGAATTATGTACCTGATGTGTCTCATTCTTTGAGATTAGAGGTGGTACCGTTTCTAAAGAATATTTACTATAATGAAAATAAACATCTAATTTTTGATCGAAGATAATAGGTAAAATTAAATAGGGTGGTTTACAATGTTTAGATTTTATGAATGTATCATGCGATTGAGGAAGAGGTACATGAATAAATATCTATGATTAAAAAATACCGCCACATGTTTAAGCAATGAATAAAATTTAGAGGATGTAATTTTTTTAAGGGAGGTTGAATGTAAAAAAACCAAATATTTTTAATAATAAATCAATATTAAAATTTATTTTTATTATTTTTAAAAATTCATATTTTTGATTGTTTTATAATTAGTTTAATATGATCTTTAAAATGAAAAAGAAATAATATTATTTAACTTAATTTCTTTTTCATGTATTATATGGTTCTATTTAAAAGTTAAATTTATTTATTTTAGAATTTTTTTTGATAAAATATAATTCATTTTTATATAATCGAATAAAATATATCTTATGATGATTTTTAAGGAATGTTTCTGAAAAGATTGGTTTTTGAGTGAATAGTGAGAAATATCAATTTTTATTAAAACATTTATTACATTTAAAGTATTTAAAAAGTTCCAATTTATTTTAATATATAACTACACCCATTATAATAAGTTTAAACTAATTAATTACTTATAAATAACATTACATTATTTTTAATCTGAATTTTGTGTTGTTCTGAAAATTATTTTCATCTCAATTTTCATGTGTATATTAAAATTAATTTGCGAGACTTTTACAAATTCAATATTGATAAATTAATTTCAAATATTAAATATTTATGTTCAAATTTTGTAATATGGTCAATTATTTGGGTTATAATTAATACTTTCCATTGTAAAATATTATCAATTCTATAAAGGTTAAAGAAGTCCGTGGGGGGGTAACTAAAAGATATGGAATAAAATATATAAAAAATTGGATAAATACATTTGTTTTGGTGGATTTATTCCCTAAAATGTCACAGATTTCATATTTATCGATTAGATTCCACCTTTCCTTTACAGAGATATACATTATATTTGAAATGGTAAAGACTTTACAAGAGCGCCACTCCCCTCACTTATAAAAGGTGAACCTACTCACCTCACTTCTTCACACGCTCTAGGCACAATATATTATAAAATATCTACCTAAATAACATATAAATATTCTCCCCATGCCTTATAGGTCCTATTATCACAAAAATACCACCCTAATAATTCATAAGGGGTAATCCAAATAAGGTTATTTAAAGAATATATGTAATTTTTAATTGTGGGTTTCATATTTATTTATTCTTCTATCATATTAAACACTAATTTAACAATGATGACATTAAAAAAAATGTATATAATTTTTTTTAGGTAAAAACCCAGTACTATATAATTTTAGATCGCATGTGAAACGAAAACATTACTCCTACACACATTTGGAATACCACCTCCATGAAGCCATGTAATTCATTTTTAATGACTAGATAACATGGATATTTAAAATGATGGATAAAATAAATTTAAATTATATTTATGAAATAATTATAATTCATTAAGTAGAATATTCTTACTAGAATATTTATTTACCATCAATTTGAAAATGATAATGTCGCTCATGATTACTTATAGAATACCACATCCATAAAGTATTGTAATTCGTTTTTCATTTCCACTAGATAAGGATGGTCAGAAATGTACTATTAATGAATTAATAAGTCATTTATAACTTATTTATGGTTTTAGAAAAGAAAAATATTACTTAATTAATATAATATTTACGAAGTAGATAAATAAAATTGTCATTAATGTGTATGCACAGACTACTATCTCCATGATACGATATGATTCATTTTTTATAACTGTGTTAAATAGTTTTTTTAGAAGTTAATTTAATATTGAAATATTATAATTATAAATTTTTTAACATTATTTAAGTAATCTATCCATAATCCCTTTTACCAAGGTCAATGTATCAATGTTGTTTTGAGGTTATAAATCGAACACCCTCAAAATAAACTATAAGGACTGAAAACATTTAGTAACAAAATAAAATATGGTGACTAATGAAATAAGGGGATTAATAATAATATGACTGATTTGAAAAAATTTATTAATAAATTATAAATATAATATAATTTTATTACTCACAAGGTTATAAATGTGAATCAAATGGGTTTGGAATCGAGGTATGTGAATTTATTTTAAAAATATTCTTTTAGAGTTTTACTTACAAATATTTTTATTCCATGTCAAGGTTATTTTAAATATTTCAATTGTGTTCTTATTTATGACTACAATTTTTGTAAATATAATTTTATATTATATTTTACATTCTTTTCAAAGTACATAAAATTAATCTTTTCAATTTTTTCTACATGGGTTACTTTCGAATGTTTATAAAAGTGAAAACATAATGTTATTATAATGTTTATGAATTGACTGCATTTTCCAACTGTCACAACATCTTTTCATTATCAATATTCATATATAACATAATTTGAGTTTTGAAATTATATCAAATTCTCTCTATTCTATATTTTTAGGGGTATTTAAAGAAAATCTATATTTCCCTTTATGATTACATAAAATTGGAATGTTTTTCTCTTATAGGTTAAAATGATTTTTTTTTCTTGTGTTTTACGACTAAAAAGTAATTGATAAACATTTTTGGTTCATTATATGGTACTAAAACATTATATATGCTGATGGGTGAGCTCGATATTGCTAATGATGATGGGTAAACCCAATATAGTTCTCTACACATTGGGTAATGATGTTGTCTTCGAAAGTGACAATGAGGGAAATAGCCAGGTTGGTTACTACTATGAAATTAACCATGATTAAGTTATTCTGATATAGGATAAGAATGAGTGAACACATCTTATATATATTATGATCCAAGATACCTATATTTTTTTAGAATTTTTTTTAAAGGACATCATTTTACTTCCTAAGGTAAGGAATGTTTATAAACATTAAAGGTGAAACGTTTAAAATTTCATAATGAGTTACCACATGCCTTAAAATGATTTCAAGATTTTAAAATGATTAATAACTGGTTTTAAAGTTTTTCCTTTGAGAAAATGGTTATTTAATTATATGTAAATATTTTATTTATGTGTGTTTCACGAATATTTCCATGAACTTCCCAATGGGGTTTATTCATAGAATCAAAAACACCTAACGATTACCACAACCTTGATATGAACCTAATTTGCAAAGGCATGAGATGACTAGGAAAATTTCAAGTGATAATTAGGGACTATGTTTGGTTGATAGGATGGGAGATCAGGCTTATCATACCATATTGGGGGAATTATTTCCCACTATGGGACTCTCTTATTGATTTAAGATGTATTTGTATGTCCTTTATAATTCAATATTGTGTTATCAGTTTCTCATGTTCCAATTATATGATCGATACCCCATGTTTGATGTTAACCTATATAAATATATGTTAGAGATTCCCTATATTTCTCTTATTAGTTCATCATTGATTTAGTTCAAATCCAACTTTTTGGGATTACACCTAGTAGGATGCCCATGTATTGGTAACAAATTGGATAATATCAACTGAAGACGAATAATGACAACCATGAGGAGTATCTTTAGTTAGTGGTGGTGGAATATTTTGGTGGTGATAACACCTATGAGGATTCAAAATCATGATTTCAACCCCCATATATATGTAAAAAGATGATGACGGGACATTATCAATGTTGGGGATCACTCTATGTTGGAGGAAAAAACATAGGATATTATCTAAAATATAAGTATAGATTACATGAATCAGTGACCATGTATGAGACCTAGGTGAATTAGTGTATATCCTTATTTATGACTATATTTAGCAGGTTCTTCCAATATATGTATGTCGTGTTCGAAGTTTCTCCCAACTAGAGTTCCTTGGGAAATGTACCACACAATTGGAGTAACATGGGGGAAGGTTTTCCCAAGTAGAGTGCCTTTGAGAAAGGATCTTATAAGTGGAGTTCCTTAGTGGGTATTCACCCAAGTGGTGGGACACCTATTTGGTGGCTCCATAAAGTGTTTTTTCCAAGTAGTGGGCCACTCATGTAGTTTTCCCAAGTAGTGGGTCACCCAAGCCAGTCACCCAACTAGTTTCCTTGGGAAAATATCCCAAGTAAGGTGGTTCTCCCAGGTGGTGGGCTGGCCATGTATATTTTTTCACCCAATTTTTTGGGTCACCCAATTGGTTATCCCAAGTAAGGGTTGGAAGAGGTTCAATTCAAAATAAGTGTGGGCACACAATTGTTTCTCTCTAATGGAGGGATGGGGAATCAATTTAGTATAGTGAGGGCCCACCCAATTGGTTCACCCAAGTTTGGATGAACTGAGGGCTTTATCCTAGTAAAGGGTTTCCCATAGTAGTTATACTAAGAAGGGGAATACTAGTTTGGAAAAAAGTAGGGCGAAAAAGGCCTTCCCATGTTCATCCTTTAGTTGTTCATTCATCCTTCATATAATTTGATTTATGGGGTATATTTATAAAATGAATGGAAAATATGGGACAGAAAGTTTCATGAATGACCTATGTGATGTGGTTGATTGATCTATATGATATGGGTAAATGATATCCATGAAGGGGATACAAAAAGGGTATGGGAAAAAGATTTTTGTGAGAACATGAATTTCTTTACAAGAAATAAAAACTTATGGAAACAATAAAATTTTCTTTGAAAGACTATTTAGACTCCTTGATGAGTGAAATATAATCCAAAAAAGCTCAATATTCTCATAGATATGTTTTGTAAACCCTATAATGATGTTTTATAGTGAAAATAGTTCCTGAAGGACCCTCAGATTACCTTTTATGGAGTGAACACCTTTTTATCAGTAATTTTAATAATTCATAGCTTAATACAAGAGGGAGGTTATCAACACCACACCACCATATTGGGTAACATTTCTATGATGTATATTTCCCTTAGTGTGTGAGTTGTCTTACAGCACATGGAAATCTAATCTACTTCATTTTCGTACATAGTGACACATTTATACTCAAACTCGACATGTGTTTCCTAAGTGACGATATCATGGGTTATGTAGAAAATGTAATGGAATTAATTTATTAAAGAGAAAATTTTAATAATATTTTTACTGGGAAAAAGTTAAACATTTTACTCAGCTTTCATGCTTTCACTAGACTAATATGATTACTATTTTTAACTTATCATGGCATTATTTCACATACCATGTTTTCATATATTATTCATAGGATATAATGATGAGTATAAAATATAGAAAATTTAAAAGTTGTGATATTTTTTTATAAAGATGAAAATCTTATTTTATGTTAAATAAGGGTTTAACCTTATAGGTGTTTTTTTAAAAATATACACTGTGTGGATGTGTCCAGTTTGTTATGTAACTATTTTGGAAATTATCTAAAACTCTAAACCCAAAAGATCATATGTATGAAAAAATGTTAAATCTATGAAATTGAAATCATATTTATGGGGTGTTTAAGTAATGGTTCATTATAAATTCTCATTAATAAATTATAGTAATTTTAATTTCCTTGATAGTCCTTTTCACACATAACATGTAATCTTCACTTATAATAACATTATTCTCCTTCTGTCCCTAATGATTGTATCAAAAATAATTATCTCCATAGATTATGATGATTCATAGAGTAAATATAAAATATAGATTCTTTCAATGCTCTTTGGATACATGTATAAAATCTAAATGTCTAAATACACATAAATGAGAGTAATAATTACGTTTATTAGGCCATATTTTCCATAGAATCTCTATATTTTTGGGAAATGATGGTGATATTTTAATGAGGTAGAATTTAACATAAAAAAATTCCCAAAAATATCTTCAGCAATTTATCCAAAAAAATCATGCTCCTAACCTTCTCCATGACTGTTCAACACATCCTTTCTACAACATTGTTGTGTTGCGAGGTTTATAGGACCATCTCCTCATGTCGAATGGACTCTATAAAAAAAATAGACATTAAAAAATATCTGGATATGTATTGTCCTTTATTTTCTAATTGATTATACTTTAGCTTCATTCCAGTTTCATGGACCACTATGGCATGAAACATATTGATGTAATACATTACATGGATCTTTTTTATGAATAAAACCCAATAAATTTGATATTTATCATTAATAATGTTTAGGAAATACCTGTTACACAATAGTGAGTTCACTTCCATCGGACCACATACATCAGAGAGCACCGGATTGAGAAACTCTGATCTCCTCACTGATGTAGTACTTTAAGAGACTTAGTTATGCTTTCTATATATCTACTAGCTACAAGGATTATATAATTTCCCTTTATTAAAAAAAATTAACAATTCTTTGTTATGAATAATAGCACTATTTCTATCATTTTTTTAGTCTCTTATGCCACAAATTTGATGATTCATTTCTCCCAACCTTGTTGAGGCTATCTATAAATATATTCACATTAGTTTAGTATAATGTAACCTTTATGTGATATCATGTATTAATTATGGATCCTTTCATTATATTTCATGCTCTATTGAGGATTAATTTTTCATAATCATGTATGTTATAGGATATTATTGATAATAGGTTTTTAGAAGACTCAGAACATGTCAAAAATCCTTGAAAATTCATTTTTAGAAGACTCAGAACATTGATTGTGTATCTTAGGTGCTATGATACCTTTAAATTCATTTTTTTTCTTAGTTAGTCGATATAAGATTTTAATCTAGATAAATTGAATAATTTCTGATGTTTCACATTATATATTTATATTACTAGGTTTTTAATAATGTAAAATATTTTTATCTACCATATTTTGTGGAACTAGGTCTTTTGGGAGATCCATATCATTATTTTCAGATTGTTTATTCACCTATTCACATGCTAGGATGAGTGATAATATCTCATTTTTCTCACACTATCAAATTATTTTTATCACAGGAGTATGAGGTCAAGTGATAGATAAATAGACTACATTATATGTTGAAAAAATTTAATAATTTTTTTTTCTTTCGTAAAAATTTAAAAATATTGTTTATGACATATGTCCCCAATTATACCAATGCCTTATCTATAATTCTATAGTTACACCCATGAATTTTATAGATTAATATTTCCTGTTTTGGAAAATATTGAAAATCTTATGTTGGATTATAAAATGGTCATGGGATACTAAATTATAAATATTTTTTATGGTGTAATTAGGAGTCCATTTAGCTAGTTACTCAAAAATATGTGTATACGGCTATTGGTTATCAATTATTTGGTATTAAATCCTGTAGTAATTAATATAAATTTTGAGCATGAATAAAAAAGGACTAGAGGATTTCTTATATACCATGAAAAATGTGTGCATTCGTATGACCTTTAAAGTCAAAAACCATGGATAAATATGACATTTCTAGGTTTGTTTTTAATTAAAATGAAATGAAAGTTTCCCTTATAATACCGAATGACATGTATGACACGAATATGATTGAATGGATTCTTTATAGCATATTAATTAAACATTGGTTTAATAATGATATTTTCCAACTTTATACTAGGGTTATATCATGCCCAAAATGTTTTTATACATCTTATAATGAATATGTACAACCTTATTTTTATGTGAATATCATATGAGGGTATTCAGACATGTTCTTTTATTTAGAAAAAACACTTTTTTATTGTATATATATGTGATATATTAATTTATTATTGTCAGGGGCCCTCATATAGAGGAAAAAATATACATGTATATGAATATTGACACACACCCATACACATGCACTCACACATTCACACACACACACAAACACAAACACACTCATTCCATTGAGAAGAGGGGACTCTTTTGAAAGGATGATTTATATATGGTATCTACCTAAGAAGGGAAAAGTTTCCACCCATATTAGAGTTGTTTTTATATAGTTACTACCTGATATGATGATTATATATATATATATATATATATATCCTTCCATGTGTGTGTCTACATGTGAGTCATTGTTTGACTGATGTGGATACAAATTACTAAATTATTATTGTTCAGTGACCACTATTAGTAGTTAATTTAATAAAATGTTTTATTTCTTAATATTTTTAATTGATTAATAGGTTTAATTTTCAATCATGACTACATGTTTAAGTAGTAAAATATTTTATGGACTTCATATTTTACTTTTACAAATTTACTTTTTATTAAAACGTTTCAAACATGGTTTTTTGAAAGACAATATGATGTTTGGTGATGACTACCATGAGGTAAATTTTACTCACACCCTAAACATATTCCATTATATTTCATGTAGATCCTGTTTTATGTGACCCATTTAAAGGAATTGTGAATGAACATGATGGAAGTGGATATAAGAACATGATCATTCGTTAAACATGGAACATGGAGTCAAGATATACACATTTGATGTTTTTGTTGGGTCTGTAGATTGAATGTAGTGGGGATGTTTTAAATTTTGAAGATAGAGGATTTTAACCAGGGAAGCCTCATTTTGGATCTTCCATAGGTATTATTTGGTTATAATTACTTGTATATATGGTTTTTATAATGTTTTAATACATTATCCTAACTCAAAATTGTTTTAGAAATAATCTTGATATGCATACATGCTCATATTTTTTGTACTATAACTCACTAAATTGGTAGACCATTGAAGAATTGTTAAACTAGTTGAAGTTTGTATCGTGGTGACCCAGGTCTGATGACCCTAGAAGTCATAACATAATATTGACATAACGTTCATTTATTCATTTTTTAGATCTAATCTTATATTGTCTAAACCATATCACACATTTATAAATGTTAACCATCAATATTTATGACAACCTACACTTATTGGATGGTGTTCTTGAGTCCATTTGGTTGTCTGGATTGGGTCCATTCAAAAATCTAGGTTGGGTCCTAATATAATTTCCTTACAAGGAAAATGATACATGTCTTCGGTTTGGTTTAGGTCCTTTAGGCATATTCTCTTATTTTATTTATTTATTTCTCTATTTATTTTTTAATATATATGATATACCCATTAGTAAATCTAAATTATAATGTATAAAATTTATTACATGACATGTATCCATTTGTAACGACAATGAGTATGTTATTTATCACTGTTGGATTTCCACTATGATCTCATAATATATTGATGTTTCTATGTATTTATGAATGTTATGTAACTAATTAATTTTGAATGGTTGGACATCAATAGTATTGTATTCTAATGTTATAAAATTCAAAACTCTCTAAAAGTTGGATTTTTTTTCTATTCGGAGTATTGTATAATGTTACAGACTACTCTGACATGGTCCAACTCATGGGTGGATAAGAGATGAAATTACAATTTATGACTTAGTTTGGCCCTGAAATAATCGAAATACATTAAATTATTAATTCAATAATTATATTTTATTTAATTCTAAAAATATAATCCATTTCATCATAAGGAATAAAATATAATCATATTAAATATCAAAATCAACCACATTTAAGAACACAATTGTGAAATATTCTTATGTTCTGGTGCATGATATAATGGAGTCAATGCATTTTCTCTCACATACGATAACTGAATATTTAAAATGGTAAATTTTATTGAACTATATATAAATATCAAAAAAGTTATTAATTAATTAATTAAATAAATGAGTAATTAAATATTCAAATATATCAATAACTCCCCCTTTCACTCTTACTCGACAAGAATTTAATTATATATTTTTTTCTACTATAATTTTTTTTGAATATTTTTTATAATTTTTTATATTTTTCTTTTAAACCAATGTACACAATTAAATATTAACCCCATGTAAAAAAATATTAACACTTTTGGTAATGTCTTAGTTCTAGTTCGATCATGGTGGCTGAGTCAAATTAAGGCATAAACTCAATCATATAACACTTCTCACTAGTGGGTGAATTATACCTCTATGATTTAATGTTTAATCATTTTTAAGTGACTTAAAATTACAAAACCAAAAAAATAAATCAAGAAAATTTAATAAATAAACTAAAAAATAAATATCAACATTCACCATGAAACAATTATTTGTAATATAATATTTGGATAGAAATGATTATTGAAAACAAATATAAATAAAAATATAAAAATATATATGTCATTTGGTAGATTATTATTCTAAAAAATCCGGAGAAACATTTTTCTAATGGTATAAAATAATGTTCAATAAATAAATTTAAAAAAATTATATTTGAACCCTGAAAATAGGCCTTGAAATTTTCTTTTAAATTCATTCTCTATAGTCTATTCCTTATGATATTTGTCCTCATCCACTTTTTAGTTATATGTTTCTCATACCAAAATTAAAAATTAAAAATTCTACAAGTATACACTTAATCATTATATATTGTGTGTGAGAATTCATGACATGGTAGTGTATCACATCTTGAACCTAAACAAAAAAAATGATCCAATCTTGTATACATATTCTCTTATTGTGACTTTAATGAACCATAGAAAAATCATAAATAAACAATTTTTACTCAAAGCCATGATAAATTATAATGAAGAATAAATAAATATATGAAATGCCAAATTTTATTTAAGAAATTTTTTAACATGGACACAAATTCTACCTCAAGACTTGCTATAAATAGTAAATCTTTTAAGAGAAACATAAGAAGAAGAAATTTTTTTATAGAAATATTAATTAAATAATCCTCATTATCCATACCAGTAGGGATAATAATCACATTTATTATTGTTACAAGGATATCACCATGTGTTTCTCCATGCATGAGATAATATACATTGAGTATCCCCACTATATATATCCAAAGGCCACAGAAAAAATCTAACATATGTATGGGAAATTATAAATTTTCTTTCTTAGAAAGAAATTAATAGGTTGGAGAATCCTCAAAGTCCAGATAAATGGAAATGATTAGAGTAGGTCATTTGATTAATTGATCTTTTTAACTTGGTATACAATAACCATATTTAAAATCATTATCTAAATGAATATAAAATAAATAAATTTTTATAGAATCATGATTGTAAATAAAATCATTGTATTGACTTCGGTTTTTCTATCTAAGACTTCAGAATATTTCTGAAGCCATATGTTGGGATGGAATAGAATTCTTGGGTTTAGAGAGCCTTAATTTAGTGAAATTAAAATTATTTAAAATTTTATATCACAGACCCCTTAATTTTTCTAGAAACGTGGTTTGACTCTTCATCAAAGTAACAAATCAATATATGAAAATAGTTGATTTTGGAATGTGTGTTTTACCCTAAACACAAAAAATGTTTTTAGCATCATGTAATCTACTGAGGTTTAGTGTTGGCGGTTGTTTTGATGACATGTTAGTATATTAAAAAAAATAACATAATATATCCTTTACCCCCCTTAGGCTTCACATGAAAAGGGATGGGAGTCGTAGGTTTCTCACGTATGTGATGGATGAACCAAGATGGAATCAAGATAGAGAAGGAATCACTGATATCGGAACATCATGTAGATCACTCCTAGATGTTGGTGAAATGGATTTAGGGAATATATTTAGGGAAGGGATATAGACTTAAAACATTTTCATTTCACCATGAGGTAGGTATATTTATGATATTTATATCCCAATCCCCATATAAGCAATATTTTTAGCTTTTAGACCCCTATTATGAGTACTAGAGATCCCATGGTGGTAGATTTGTGGGTTTCATGTGGAAATCAGGGGGTTTGGAGGCTCAAAAGGATTTATTATTCAGAATGTCTGTCCACAAGGCTTGTAGTGTAGGATGACATGTTTTTTGTCATTTTTATTCATTGAAGATGATCAATTGGGGACAATATGTTGTGTAATGGGGGGGGCACATGATGTAATGATCCCAAGATATGTGGCTAAGGACATGGTAAGACGTTCCGGTTAAGGGAGATAGTCGTGTATAAGTATACAACCAAATAACAAGGCCTCATGGGCCAGATGACACATCTAGGTACACGAGCTCGGGATATGGTACACACAAATTCCCTCCTATACACAGAAATGACCAAGGACACAATCATAAGTTGGGTCATGAGGAACAATCACTATACCAAGGGTACATGCCACCTATGAATACATGTATAGCTAGGTTATGTGTAGTTGAAGACATGAACATACTTTTAAATAGGGTTAGACACCATGGGACAAGGGGTACACACCATGTATCATCCATACACATACTGCATACCAGGAAGGGAATTTAACAAGGGACACTTCTATGAGACTCACCATGTAATATGGGTACACTCTATGCACTCACCTTAGAGATTTATCCCTCATTCATGTCCATCAATTAGACTCGGATAGAGGCCCACATATATTCTCTCTTGAATAATTTATGATATATTACAAGGTATTGGACATGGTTTTTGATTGATTGATATAATTTAAGGTGATTCTTAAGGGAGTATTGTAAATGATTTATATATTAGTACTAGTGGGATTCTTCTTTTGATCTGTCCCTATGAGGGTAAAGTGTGATATTACATCCTCGAAATAGGATTGTGACTCCCCATATAGGATGAGTTCGGATAGAGTTCATGTATCCCTCCAAGATAAATGTGTGGGATACTATATAATTTTATCAATCTTTATTGAAGATTATGATATTAGTGTGACTATCTTACACTATCAATGATCCCATACATGGAGGGTTTATTTAGTAGGGTTTTTAGTGTCATTGTGTATGTGATCCCATACTAGGAGGATAGATACTGATTGGGTTTGTGGTATCTCATTGTGGTCTTTAGTGAGATCGTCTATATGTATATCATGGTTCTAGGCCACAGTATATTTTGTAGTATCCCACATTAGACATAGGTGTGATCCATTTTCTAATCATTATGAACTCTAAAGGTCCAGATTAGGTTCATGGTGTCCCCCAATAGTGTGATCCCCTATCAGAGTGTAAATATCTTCTAGGTTTCATTAGTGTACATGGATTCCCCCATGATATATGGGTGATATCCCCTTGGTGAGTATTGTTATCCACTATATTCCAATGAGACTTCTTCATCTCTATTTTGAACTGATGATCATGTTCTATCGGATGAACATGATTAGGGATAGATTGGATGTCCCATAAGCCTAGTGATACCCGATGAGTGATATATCTTATAACCATTCCATTCAAAATGTAATATCTATACACAATGAGTAATATATATCAGATGAGTTCCAATAGGTATGTAAGATATATACCCAATGTGTGAGAGTGCTTAAATGGGTTTCCAATTGGAAGGTTGGGCTCATGGATTGAGTACTCCTAGAAGAGTGATAACTTTGAGCCTCAATTTGGATCCTATAGAAGGATGTGTGGTCAAGACCATGAGACATGAATATTTGGATGAGTATATATATTGGTTATTCTAGGATTCCTTATAGTGATGCCTATTTGGAACACATTGTGGAGCTGAGATAACTAGTCATATATAGTAAAGGAATGGTCGATATAGAGTTTCATATACTCTATCACTTAGGTTTTATGGTATGTATTGTGGTTGAGTTGACTGATGCCTTTAATTTTATCACTTTTATTGTGGTGGTTTGGGGGGGGGGATACCAAGTATTTTTATACTCACACCTATATGGGAAAAATAGACACATGTTGTGTATTATGCAGATGGCATGCCTATCAATGGAGTGATAGGAGGACCAAGACCAGTCGAATCATTGCGTGTTAGACAGACCAAGGTGTGTACCAGTGGTTTAATTTGAATGAACCCCTCTCATTATGAGAAGGTTGGGTTCCTTTTCAATTTTAATGGGATTTCAGTTTTTTCTTTCACACTTTTTATTACTTATCATGTGCTCTAATAATGGGATATTAATGAATTCATGCATTATTTTATCAGATGTATTATTATCTATGCATTGTTTCATTGAGATGGATGTGTGTTCCTGTGTATAGGTACCATAGGATAAGACCTACCATGTGTGTGATAATCATACTTGGTGCTAGTTTCCATCCCCTGTCCTATTGGAGGTAGGCTTGGGTTATTCAGACTTAGTTATTCACTAACCAGGTGAGCACTAGTGGGTTGTTCCATGATAGATTGGTATTTGAGAAGGTTTCTCACTAGTATAGAAACATTGAAATTGTAATAATAGGAGCATGTTTTGGTATTTATGGATTCATTTATAAGTTTTTCAAGATTGAATTTTAGGAATCAAAATGTGGTGTAGGGTTTACATACAATGTATCTATTCACTAGGCCTCTAATAAACTATGAATTGACTCATAAAACATTGGCCCCAGTTATAGGGATATTTGGTAAATTTATCATATATTAGTAGGTTTTTTGTTTCCATATCTATATTTATCTGACCATAATAGTTATATTATCATGAGAATTAGTCAAGAATTTAATTTATTTCACTCCGAGGATCTTTTCTATTTAATTGTTTTAGATAATCAGTCTATAAATAATAAAAAACAAAACAATTTAATATGAAGTGGACTATTTTATTTAGTGTTTATTTGTCCTCTAATATGAAACTTTTAAAATAAATCATAATTATATTCATGAAAAACATCAAAGAATTTCTACTTGACTTCTTCCTTTAACTTACCCATTCCTAAACACTATGAAAACAATTTAAAAAAATGGGATCATCACCAAATCATAGTAAGGTATATAAAAATAAAGGAAAAAATTAGTTCATTAAAAAAATTAAATCCCATGAAATATTCACATTACCATCAATATCCATCAGGAAAAGAAAATAAATCATATTCACAAGAAAAAAAGAAACATTTTTTGAACACACATAAAAAGATTCATTTAGAAATTTCTTGATAGAATGTAAAAATTTAGATAAAATTTACTGTAAATATTATTTTTATCCATCTAAAAAATTAATAAAATCATTTAAAAAACATGGAAACAAATGAAAAATACTTGGGTGAGAAAATTTTAACGATGAATATTTTTACAAGAAAAGGCATATGTAACACTTGGGAAACACAAGACCCCTAAAAATAATTAAATAATAACATTAATAAAAACATTTAACATCATTATATTAGATAAATTCACGATATATCATGTCATAGATGTTTTATGTACACCTTATAATATATTATAGGTTCATAACATTAAAAAAACCATAATGAATGGAAATTCAGATAGAGTCCCTTAACCTGAGTCGATTATTCATGTGTATCTCTATCTTGTATACTTATAAAAATATGTAATTTATTTAATTTTTTGATGAAAATTTTATTTTCAATTCATAAATAAATTTCAATTAATAACATGTTATATAAAATTACATAATCAATTATGTTTATGTCAGAAGTTTTGACTATATTCAGCTTTTTTGTCAAAATAAATTTGGTAAGTTGACTAATGTCGAAGAGATAATTATTTAAATGAATCCAGAATAATATTAATGAAATAATAATCATATTTATATATAAATATACTTTTAAAACCAATCTCGGAGTATGGATATGAAAAATGAAGTAATAAAATGATCATCGAGACTTTCGGCTGTACATATTCATGAATAACATTTCCATTTTTCCGTGATCGTTATAAAAAGATGGTAAGTAACACATAATTTTATAAAATGATAATTAATTATTAAAAACCATAATAATTATTTATATATATTTATATATATCATTATTGTTATGTGTTTATTAAAAAAACCATCACAACGCTTTGAGGATGCAGTAGTCCATATGTCCATGAATGATGTTTTCACCTTTTTAGTGAGTTAAATGTATGAAAGAAAATGTAATATTATATTTTAATTGTGATAAATATTTCATTAATTTCATAATTTTACATGTATTTCACATATATTAATTATATGTACCCTTATTACCATCCATGCAGTGCATTAGTGAAAACGAATAACAAAACATCACGAGGTGGTAGTTATCCATACACACGAACAAATTTATTATATCCCTCAAGTATTGGAATACAATGCATGTAGAAATGATATAATGACTAAAACTTTATACTAATTTTATAAATAACATATATATAAATTATATATCAATCATTATTACCAACTCTGGGAGGTGTAAATGAAGATAAGAACAATATAGTTTTTGGAGGTCGTAGTCCTCCGTACACATTAATGATGCTTTTGTAACAATTTTGTAAGATCCATGTGTGGGTGTAGGTCATAAATTTAACCTAAAAATATAATGATACTTAGTATACTAAGGTAATTATATAATCTTCGTATAATTATAATTTATGTAGTTGGAGAATGAAATAATATTAAGACACCTATTGACGAACCTTACCACTTCTTCATGTATCTTCTTTTAGTTAGCACTAAACCCTCCAAAAGTTAAATTTCATCCAACAATAAAGCTTATATTATGAATTTATAGATTTTAAAGAGTTATTTTGGGAGTTTTTAGATGATAAAAATTTCATGAGGTTTGTAAAGAAGTGGGGAGAGTGAGTTCCCTTTTATAGTTGAGGAGGAGTTTAATTCTTGTAAATACTCAAAAGTAATCAATATTGGGAGGTCTCCCATATCACATGTGCATAATTATTTAAAAATAATCGATTTGATGGAATTTGTGGTCTATAATGTAGAGACCCAATGCTTGACGTACATGGACATTACATTACTTTTGCAGAATACTTAATAAATAACAAAAACACACACACAAGGATCGTAATAGTTTAGTGTCTTTGGAAACTCGGATCATAATATTCTAATCGTGGTGAAATATATTCAACATCTCCCATAAAGATCTTACCCTTTGGTTTTTTACCTAAAAACATTCTTTAAATCCTGGGGAAAAGAAAACATATAAAGGGTGAACTCAAATACTCAGTAAGGGTAATAATGGAGAAAATAAAACAAATCATATACATTTAAACTAAAAAAACAAGATCATAACGTTTAAACATAAAAATATTGAGAAATGTCATAAAATAGGGTAGTACATAAGGATCAAATCATAAATAAACATTAATAATGATAATATAGCATGGAAATAAAACATGTAATTGTGGAAAACCATTAATCACATTATATGATTTCCATAGTAGCCAAGGCATTGCTGCCAAGACCATCTTAGTGGAAAAAGTCCTTTTCTGAATCAAGTACACTCCCCGTTCCATTCCTGTAACACTGAAGCAGATTAACTTACCGTTCAAGCCATATCTATCGCATGAGATATAAATCTTTACCCAATGCATTGGAGAGAGATATAGGTCCCACCCACCTCATAATGAAATAATTCTTACTTGTGCCACAAAATAAACATACATCATTCATAATAACCCAACGAATAAAATGGGTTTCACAAACATCATCCCATTATCACATAATACATATAAAATAAATGGATATAATTTCATCATAAGAAAAATCAATCCATGTAGATTATAGAGTCATTATACTTGAAACATAATCATACAGAATAATGTCATCTTAGATTGAAAATATATTTGACAAAACACTTGAAATGAACTCTTGAGGAAAATATCCTTTCTTCTTAAAGATAATATTCTTTTCACAAAATACCATGCAATTTTAAAATAAAAGTATTTTTATGAAAAATTCATGAAATCTTGTAGATTAAGCTTCTTGAAAATAAGGCATTATGAAACCGTAAAAATCCATTCATTTCGTATAAGTGAAAAAAACATTCTTCTCGTAATTTTTCCGGAAAAGTCAAAAAGTACCTCATCTGGTAAACAAAAGAAAGATTCTTCACATATCATGTAGTAAAACTCAAAAAATATGTAAAAGGAACTTTAAACATACATGAATTTTTTTAGAAAATATGGACATGGATGATAAATATGACCCCAGAAAATACTTACGAATAGACAATATCGGAT
The DNA here is from genome assembly GCA_963277665.1 of Viscum album. Taxonomy (NCBI): domain Eukaryota; kingdom Viridiplantae; phylum Streptophyta; class Magnoliopsida; order Santalales; family Viscaceae; genus Viscum; species Viscum album. Next base: position 698,774,197 of record OY728132.1, read on the forward strand.
AAAAATGAGATTGGAAAAGTTGTCCCCTACCTTAGGTCTCATACGTATCCTAACCTCATTTATAATGATTTAAATAACATTATTGACTTATTACAGAATCATATTCATTGTTATGATATCATATATGGTTTACATATGACTTTATATTACTCGTTATTTTGAAAATTCCATGTTAAAGCATGATTTTGGGTAAAATCGTTTCATTTATCAAACATGTTTCGACATTTTGTTCTTGATATTATTCCTTATATCCTGATTTAATTAATTCTAGAATGTAAAACATGATTTATACATAATATATATTCATTATATAAATATATGAAATGAAATACACCGTTCATGGAGACGGTAGGCCGTGCATACGCATGAACGCTGTTTTCCATTCCTTATTGGCATGAATGGAAGTAAGTAGATGATATATATATATATAAATAAATTTAGTAGCATAATTATGTAATATATTTCATTATTATTCATTATATATACTTTATAATCATTATTGAATGGTTAACATGGAAAATGAATCTCATCGCTTTCGTGGAGACGATAGTCCGTACGTACGCACGGTCGATGATATCATTTCCATGACCGTGGAATTGTATTTAAGTGTATGTATAATATTTCATAATCAATATCACATTAAAATAATCATATAATCATCCATGTAAGGTGGTGGTGGAAAACATATTAGACCACGACGTGGAGACGTATTCCGTACTTACGCACTTGCAGTGATTTCATTTTCCGCTGGATGAATAGAAGATGAAATTGGGTTGTTTAATATTTATAATAACATATCATTATATGAGTGATACTGATGATATTAATTTATTGTTAAACAAATAGAGAAGAATATTTATAAGAAGAAATAAATTGGGAAGAATCGGTAAAGGATATTACGTCTTCTTTGACGCGCCTCTTCTTAACCTCCTCTTAAGGCACTAGGGTTGGTCATTTGAGGAGGCCAAAACCTCTATAATGTTTCTAGGTAATATTATAAGGTAAATGGGTAGGTTCCGGTCTAGCATCAATGCTCAAAAGGGTGTGAATAGAAGAGGGAAGGGGTAACCTTTTTATAAGGGAGGAGAGGGGCACCATAAGAAAAATTAAAATATTATTTTATAATAAAGTCATATTCGGGTTTTAATAGCTCCAAATTGATTTATTTAGAATATAAGGTAGGTATGGGTTAAAATACCCTCAACCAATAGGTTTTAGACATGTTTAGGTTACTATTGTTTCCTTATAATTTAGATTTAACTCTAAGTTAAATAATTCAACTTTTACCATGTCATTTTGTTTTCTTACACTATATGGTTAATATACTTACTATAACAAGAAAAACGAACCCCAAGTGGTTCATTATTAATATATATATCCTTATATAAGAAATTTGGCCGAAACTTATACTTTTAGGAATAAAAGAACATTTAAAAATATAATATTTGTATTAAAAACTATTTTATGTCATTTTTTAAACTATTTGGTACTTGATTTTTTTGAAAATTATAACATCATGATTAGTTAGAAAAAAGTTAATTAAATCATTACTAACATGTCATATTAACCTATAAAATTAGTTTAATTCATAAAAAGTCTAAAATAACATTTATTTGGGTATTTATAACATCAATTATGTTAATATTTCATTAATATGGTAATTACTGCATCATCAGTGTGTCATAAATAAATTGAATTATTTAATGTCTACAAATTATAAATAAAATACGATTATGTATGAAATAATTTTATCTGTCTAATTAATATTTATAGTCGAATTTATCTTATGTATAACCCTATATGAAAAATGTTTTACTTATTAAAATTTGATTTTAACTATTTTAATTCTTCTTTAAATAAAATAATAATAAATGTCCTAATCTAACCCATGTGGACCTAAAGGGAAATATTTTATCACTAAGATTGTTTTTGGTCAAACTAAACTTATCCAATAGAATTAGGACATGTGTTAGGGTAATAATAATATGATTTTTACCCTTAATTACCCTATTTAATTTTAACCGTCGTAAATAAAAGTAAAATGTTACTATTCCCCAAAAATTATTTTTATCTTATTGAACAAAATTTTATGCCCTGATATTAACCATGTCTCTTGTATTTTCTAAATTCCACTCACCGAAGCGATAAAATTACGTTTTATATAGATTTTCAAATTTTCCTAGGATGTGGGTAAAAGACGGTGAAATGTTCAATAAATTTTTTTTATCTAAAATTATTATAAAATGACTTCAATGAATTACATTGAAGTTATATAGGTATTATTTATCAATTTTGACCTAAAATAAATTTAAATAACATAAATAATTAATTAAATAAAAAGTCGGTTTTTAAATAGTAACCCATTGTTTGCACTATTCATCAAAAATTGTAAGTTTTCAGAAAAATACCAAAAAATCATCATAGGCTATATTCCGAATCCAAAAATAAAGTACATTTTGAAAGATAAAATTTATAAAATTTCAAAAAGTGGTTATTACTATTCATAACGGCTAGTTCATAATAATATTATAAAAATATCTGGTTTAGTGAAACTTGGTATTGTGTACTACACACGCTAGCGAAGAAGGTCTTGATTACATGTAATGCAAGACAAGTCAGGGCTGCGTGTAGTGAAAGCTCCATTTGGTGTTGCGTATAACATAATCAAAACTTATTTCATTTATACATTAAACAAAATATATACTTAATGTTGTGTAAAATAATTTCCACCAAACGAACATGAAATTGTGTGTAACCCATGCTAAGAATAGTGTTGTATATACTGCAAGCTGATACGGTGTTGCGCATAGTACAAGATAATTTTGGTTTCGCGTACAACACAAGACATCAATGAAATTAAAAATAATAATTCTCATAAAATCTCGGGTTGTTACATTCTACCCCCCTTAAAATGAATTTCTCCCTCAAAATTTGTCAGGGTTATAAATGGTTTACTACTTGAAAGTTTCTTTAATAGAAACCCACATCGTAAAAAGGAATACCAAAAGCTAACTTTAGAAAAATATATTATGAAACTTAACAGTTACCCAAATTAACTAATTACTGGGTTTCCACATAGGAGAACATAGGTGAAAATATGGATATGGAAGAGAAATCTAACCATCAAGTTCTGATAGAGAGTGGTAGAGATCATGGCTATGAAAAATACAACAATCACAAAGCCATAAATTTGTGATGATCTAAGGTACCATCTGATTCAACGGATATATGGGCACTAGGACAACATTTTTGGTTTTCAAGATGATTTCCCCAAAGTTGAAGAATTTTAATTAGAATAAATACTTACTTTATTTCGGTATAATCTCACCGTTGCTCGTGCCTTGAACAATTTCCACTTCATCTCTTACACAAATGAAGTTGAATTTTTCATTCGTGAAGTGTTAGGAGATCATGTGATAGAATGATGTGTCATTCCATATGTCTCAAAAAAGGTTAGAAAATGTTATCAAATATACATAAGTCTATATATGGTGAGGTTAATCGTATATGATTCCAAAAATGGACTTATACATCATCTATCAAACTTCTTAATAAATCTTTTTTCTACTAACCAGGTACTTCTTGTAGGCTAGTGGTAGGAAATAAAGGCATATCGCACTTCGGTTGTGGGTTCGATTCCTACAGCTTTGTCCTATGTGATGGGTTGTCTCCCATCCTATAGGTTATCCCTTTTTTAAAACTACATTATAATTACATTACTGTAATAAAATAGAAAAAAGTTATAGCCTTAAAAAATACTATCTTATGTCTAACTTAATTCATTCCTTTCTTTTGGATTATCCAAAATACTTCTGTCCAAGCTCATAGTATAAAGAAAACAATTACTAGAAATGTCTTCTCCCGAGCATGTGAATACCATCATTTATTCCCCATATATCATATGATGTTTCTTGTTGGTCACATTCCAAACATGTGATTACCCTATTCATGTATTCTCTTGAACCATAGTGAAAACATGAATGTTGTCACAAGGTAACTCTTTCCATATACCAAAATTCCAAAAATTCTATATACTCAAACCATGATATCACTTTTCCTTATATTATTCATGAGATAATGAATACTATTAAACATTTAATTTTCTCCTCATCCCCTCATTATGTGCATATCGTATGCTTTCCAAAATATTTGAATCACTTTTCATGGTTACTGGTACCATATAATTATTTAAAACCAATACATAGATATTTCAAAATTCCACGATACCATAAATGAGATTCCATGATACTATTTTGAAATCCCATTACATAAACACTTAATCACTACACAACATCATTATCATACTCAACATCAAAATTAGTGATCGCATGTGACTTCCCTTTATCCTTTTCCTTAAGAGGTTACTCACGTTGATCATCATTAACCCTTGGATTAGGGCATTGATTAGCATAATTCCCCATTTCCTTGCACTTGAAGCATTGAAGTGTTAGTGGATCGTTCTCTGTAGTCTTTTCTCTATTCACGTCATTAGAATCCTTCTTCCCATTACTTCGGCACTCACCTTTTGATGACCTTATTTTCCACACTTGAAAAATTTTGTAGTACCTTTTAGACAATCTCCACCATGATTCTTTCCACATTTTGAGCATAAAGAAACATTCACCTTCTTTTCACTATTGTTCTGAGATTTTTCCTTGAACTACATCTTTTGTTTCTTGTCAAAACCATGAGATGGATATGTTACACCAACTTCCAGTTCTACTTTGATAGCACAACGCACAATTTTTTCATAGCTACTGAAGTCTCTTATAGATAATTACCTTCAAAGTCTTGGTTTTAATCCACTGAAGAATCGATCAACATTACTTTCAGGTTAGATGATAAAGCCAGATGCATAACTTGAAAGTCTTGTAATATTCAATTCATATATACCAACAGATTCATCATCCTTATGCTTATTCTCAAGGAACTCCTTTTCCATATTTGTTTAATGAATATGAGGGAAGTACTTAATGAAAAAAAAGTTCTTAAACTCGTCCCATTCCATGGATTCAATTTCATCTTGGGGCCTTGTATTCTTAATTAGAGTCCACCACCAGTCTCCTTCCCCATCTAAACAGTAAACAACTAAAATGACATTTTCATGTTCTAAACAGTGATGTATGGAAAATATCTTTTCAATGGTACTGATCCATTGTTTAGCAACAAGTGGATCAAAAGACCCATTGGAAGATGGTGGATGTGGCCTCATGGAGGACTCAATAGAATATTGTTCCCTTCTCAAAAAATTTGGAAATCTAGAATGATTCATAGATTGTGTAAGTATAGAAATAAGATTTTGCACTCCATCTCCCATCACATTTGGTTGCTCGGGAGGATAATCATTGCATTGTCCATTAAATTGATCAACACTGTTTATTCGGGTTCCAGCCATCATTTATAACCCAAAAAGAATAGTGTGAGAGGCAAAAATCATGCTAGGGAAACCACATAATAAAGGGGGAGTACCTTTAATATATAACATCTTAGGGTTAATTCTAAGATTGTTACTATAATTATAAGACTATAAGATATACTTATACTTAACCTTAGGGACATCCCTAGACATACCTTATAAATACCTCCTGGGATCTCACTAAAGTTCTTGCATCCTTGTTTCCAAAGGTTGACTAATCCATTCCTCTGATACCAACTGTAGATACCCAAAGAATGATGTACATGGACATTACATTACTATTTTGGAATACTTAATAAATAACAAAAACACACACACAAGGACCATAATAGTTTAGTGTCTTTGGAAACTCATATCGTAATCTTCTAATCGTGGTGAATGATCTTCAACATCTCCCATAAAGATCTTTCTCCTTTGGTTTTCTTACATAAAACCTTTTTTTAAATCCTGGGGAAAAGAAAACATCTAAAGGGTTAGATCAAATGCTCAGTAAGGTTAATCATGGAGAAAATAAAACAAATCATATACATTAAAACTAAAAAAAACATAATCATAACGTTTAAACATCAAAATCTTCAGCAATGACATAAAACATGGCAGTATGTAAGGCATAGATCATAAATAAACATTAATCATGATAAAATATCATGGGAATAAAACATGTAATTGTGAAAAAACATTAATCACATGATATGATTTCCATAGTATCCAAGGCATTGCTGCCAAGACTATCTTAGTGGACAAAGTCCCTTTCTGAATCGTGCTCACTCCCTGTTTCATTCCTGTAACACTGAACCGTATTAACTTACCATTCTAGACATGTTTATCTCATGAGATATAAATCATTACCCAATGCATTGGAGGGAGATATAGGTCCCACACATATCATAATGAAATCATTCTTACATGTGCCACAAAATAAACATACATCATTCATAATAACCCAACAAATAAAATGGGTTTCATAGACATCATCCCATCATCACATAATCCATATAAAATAAATGGATATAATTTCATCAAAAGAAAAATCAAACCATGTAAATAATAGAGACATTATACTTGAAACATAATCATAAAAAATAATTCCATCTCAGATGGAAAATAGATTAGACAAAACACTTGAAATAAACTCTCAAGGAAAATATTCTTTCTTCTTTAAAATCCTTTTCCTTCAACAAAATGAAATGAAATTTTAAAAGAATTTTTTTTTTGAAAATTTCATGATATCTTGTAGATTAATCTTCATGAAAATAAGGCTTTATGAAACCGTAAAAATCCATTCATGACGTATAAGTTATGAAAAACATTCTTCTCATACTTTTGCCGGAAAAGTCAAAAAGTACCTCATATGGTAAACAAAAGAAAGATTCCTTACATACCATGTTGTAAAAGTCAAAAAATGGTTGAAAAGGACATTAAACATACATGAAACCATTTTTATAAAACAGAGACATGGATGATAAATATGACCCGAGTAAATACTTACGAATAGACAATCTCGGATAAAAATGAGATTGGAAAAGTTATCCATTAACTTAGGTCTGATATTCTTCGTATGTATCTGAACCTCCTGTATAATGATTTAAATAATATAATTTACTTATTACAGAATCATATCCATTGTTATGATATCATATATGGTACACTTATGACTTTATATTACCTGTTATTTTGTAAATTCCATGATAAAGCAGTGTTTTGGGTAAAATCGTTTCATTTATCATACGAGTTTCGACATGTTGTTTGTGATATTATTACTTATATCTTGATTTACATAATTACAGAATGTAAAACATGATTTATATATAATATATATTCAGTATATAAATATACTTAATGAAATACACCATTCATGGAGATGGTAGGCCATGCGTACGCATGAATGCTGTTTTCCTTTCCTTATTGACTTGAATTGAAGTAAGTAGTTGAAATATATATATATATATATATATATATATTATGTATCTTAATTATGTCATATATTTCATTATTATTCATTATGTATACTTTATAATCATTCTTTAATGGTTAATATGGAGAATTAATCTCATCGCGTTCGTGGAGACGGTAGACCGTACGTACCCACGAGCGATGATATCATTCCTATAATTGTGGAATTGTATTGAAGTGTATGTATAATATTTCAAAATCAATATAACTTTTCAATAATCATATATAGTTATTTATTTACACCATTATACCCATCCAATTAAGGTGGTGGTGGAAAAAAGATTACACCACGGTGTGGAGACGGTATTCCGTACGTACGCACGCACGATGATTTCATTTTCTGTAGGATGGATAAAAGATGAAATTGGGTTGTTACATATTTATAATAACATATCAGTATATGAGTGATACTGATGTTATTAATTTATGATGAACCAAATAGAGAAGAATAAGTATAAGAAAAAATAAATTGGAATGAATCGGTAAAGGATGATACCTATTCTTTGACGCGCCTCTTCTTATCCTCATCTTAAGGCACTAGAGTTGGTCTTTTGAGGAGACAAGAACCTCTATAATGTTTCTAGGGAATATGAGAAGGGAAATGAGCAGGGTTTGGACGAGATTCAAGGCTCAAAAGGGTGTTAAGAGATTAGGGAAGGGGTACCCTTTTTATATGGGAGGAGAGGGGCACCTTAAGAAAACTTAAACTATTATTTTATAATAAAGTCATATTTGGTTTTTAATAGCTCCATATTGATTTATTTCGAAGATAAGGTGGGTATGGGTTGAAATCCTCTCAACAAATAGGTTTTAGATATGTTTAGGTTACTATTTTATCCTTATCATTTAGATTTAACTCTAAGTTAAATAATTTATCTTTTACCGTGTCTTTTTGTTTTTGTACACTATATGGTTAATAAACATACTATAACAAGACAAACGAAACCCAAGTGGTTAATTATTAATATATATATCCTTATATAAGTCATTTTTCCTAACCATATATTTTAAGGAATAAAATAACAATTCATAATATAATATTTCTTTTAAAAACTATTTTACGTCAGTTTTGACACTATTTGGTACTTGATTTTTTTGAAAATCATATCAGCAAGATTAGTTCGAAAAAAGTTAATTAAATCAATATTAACATGTCATATTAACCTATAAAATTATTGGATTTCATAAAAAGTCTAAAATTACATTTATTTGGGTATTTATAACATCAATTATGTTAATATTTCATTAATAAGGTAATTAGTACATCATCATTGTGTCATAAATAAATTTAATTATTTCATGACTAAAAAAATATGAATAAAATTCCATTATTTCTGAAATATTTTTAGCTTTCTAATGAATATTTATAGTCGAATTTATCTTATGTTTAATCCTATATTAAAAATGTTTTAGTTATTAAACTTTGATTTTACCTATTTTAATTCTTCTTTAAATAAAATAATAATAAATGTACTAATCTAATCCAAGTGGAACTAAAGGGTAATATATTATCCCTAAGGTTGTTTTTGGTTGAAATAAACTTATCCAATAGAATTAGGACATGTGTTAGGGTAATAATAATATCATTTTTACCATTAATTACCCTATTTACTTTTAACCGTGGTAAATAAAAGTAAAAAGTTACTATTCACCAAAAATTATTTTTATCTTATTGAACCAAATTATACTCCTTGATATTAACATTGTCTCTCAAATTTTTGAAATTCCACTCACATAAGTGGTAAAATGAAGTTTTATGTAGATTTTTAAATTTTTGGAGGAGGTGGGTTAAAGACTATGAAATGTTCAATAAAATTTTTATATCTTTAATTATTATAAAATGACTCCAATGAATTACATTGAACTTATATATTTATTTTGTTTCAATTTTTACCTAAAATAAATTTAAATAAAATAAATAAATAATTAAATAAAAATTCGGTTTTTAAATAGTAACCAAGTGTTTTCACTATTCATCAAAAATTGAAAGTTTTCAGAAAAATAAAAAAAATCACCGTAGGCTAATTTTGATATTCTGAATCCTAAAATGAAGTCCATTTTAAAAGATAAAATTTATAAAATTTCAAAAATTGTTTATTACTATTCATCACGGCTAATTCATAATAATATTATAATAATATCTTGTTTAGTGAAACTTGGTATTGTGTACTACACACGCTATAGAAGAATGTATTAATTGCGTGTAATGCAAGCAATGCCAGGGCTGCGGGTAGTGAAAGCTCCGTTTGGTTATGCATATAAAATAATCAAAACTTATTTCATTTATACATTAAACAAAATCTATACTTAATGTTGCGTTAAAATAATTTCCAGAAAACAAACTTGAAATTGTGTGTAACACAAGTCAAGAATAATGTTGCGTATACTGCAAGCTAATACGATGTTGCGTATAGTATAAGCTAATTTCGGTTTTACGTACAACATAAGACATCAATGAAATTAAAAAGAATAATTCTCATAAAATCTCAGGTTGTTACATATAAGAACTTAGAAAACACAAAAATAAAATAAGTTTTTATAATTTTAGTCCTTAGTCTTTATTGTTTTATGAATTTTACCATTTTTATTTTTACCATGCAAACTAGTTTTATAACCAAGTTAATTTTTAATTTTAGTATATATTAATGTGATAATTATTAAAAAATTTATGAAAATTTATTATAAATATTATATATAATATAGAAAATAAAAAATCCATGTATTTTGGAAATTAATTGTAACAGTATCATCTGTAACACACAGAAACATTTGTTTAACCCTAACAACACAAACAATGGTTTTACAATTTAGTGGTCAATATGATTATTATAGAAGATTAATTGGTCTATTAGTGGATAATTTTTTATATTTTATATTATTTAAAATCCACTTGTGATAGTATAGTATTTTTAACAATTTTGATCTATTTAATGGAATATTATTTATTATCACACAACATTAATGTCAAATTTGACATTATTTATATAATTTAAATTTACCAAATAACAAGAAAATAATGTAATATAAATATATTTAGTTAATATTTTTTTTACATCATATATTTATCTAAAAAATTGATTGGAATACAATAAATTATTAAATTTACTTTGCTTTTAGTATTTTCAGTATCATTATTTTAGTTAATTATTAACTAGATAATTCTTGTGTTTTCATTTCTTACGCATTTAAAAAATTATTTCATCACTAAAAATTAAAGATAAATTATTACGATAAAAAATAATTTATATTTCAAAATAATATCTATAAAAAACTTTTTTCCCTTATCCCAAATCATTATTGGTATTAAAATCACGGAAGTTTTATTTATTATCTTTATATTTACATAACTTATTATGTAGGTGGAATTCATGGAAGTGTATATCAATAACTCATAAACATATATCATAAGGTGGTAAAGGTATGATAATGGTCAAAAAATGAGGTTGGAAAAAGTGGATGGTCATTTTACACCTATTTCCAGTTTAATAACTAAGTAAATATGTTTTTACCTCAATCACTATAATTAATTTTAAATATTCTCGCAAATAATTATGGTAAAAAAATAATTTTACCATATAATATATTGTAAATTGTTTTTATTCCAAATATTTAACCCATTTATCAAAATTATATTCATTGAAGATTCAAATGTTAATTTAAAATTATTTTCGAAGATTCCACAAGAAAGATACTTTTTAATGTGAAAAAACCCAAAATATCATATAGTTTTTATATAGAAATTCAATATAATAACGATTAAAAGGACATATGTTGGATTAATAGATCTATAATTGAACAGTTAGGTACTTATTACCATTTCAAAAAATAATTTAACATTATCAATTATTTTGATGAAAAGGCAGTTTTCAATTAAATTCCAATATTTTCCATTTTCATCAAAAAATGAATCATATCAGAAAAGTCATTAAAATTCCAACTAAGATAATTTGGTTTTTATTATTTTAAAAATTATGTTTATTTTTTCATATGAAATTTCTCAAATTGGTAAAAATCAATTTTAAATTATGTGCGGTAAGCATATTTAACCAATATTTTAGAAAATAACTATATTTTTCGAAAACATTCATTTTTCTTTAAAATAATTCTTATCTTATTACAAATCCATTGATAATTATTAATAATTTTAAATATATATGTATCTTCATATGTTAATTATTCCTATTAATAACCTCTTGTCTAACATTTAGGTGATAAATATCATATTAAATAATAATAATATTATATTATTGCTTTGTAAAACTAGTTCTTGACGGTAACACAAGCTATGAAAGAAAATAATTATTATCTATAGCATAGGATAAGTTTTTGTTTCATATCATTTAATCTATTGAACATAATTTTTTTATGTATTATGTTGTTACATCATCTCCACCCCATTAATAAATTACACACTCGCAATTTGTAATTTATCTCATTAATCAAAGGATAGAAATTTGTAAATAAATTTCTTCTAAACCAACATTATTGAAAGGATTAATAAAATTTTTTCTTGATAAGAGAGGACCAAAATAAAAAATGTTAAATTAAATAACACATTACAAGGTTTCCAAATAATAGAACATTACTGGGAAATATATGAAATGAATAAATAATAATAGAGAGTGATTGAGGTCATTTATGATAAGAAAGTGAATGATCAATGGAATATTGAGGGCCTCATAACCATAAATCTTTAATGATATAAAATAAAATATGATTTATTATATATGAATGTAATAAGATAACATTTTTATTTGAAGAACATTTTCCTAACGTTGAGGAATTATTTTTTATGTCAATGAATATAGGGAAATATATTAACATAATATGTTTCTATTTTATAATAATAATTTTATCCATTGGTTATGGTTCAATCAATTTATAATTCATTCCATAATCCATAAAATGAATTTCCAGAAAAGACGCTTTTATGTAAGATGCACTAAAATTTACTTTTAACAGTTAACAAGATCCACAATCTTGTAGAATATATTTTTATCTTTCTCTATCTAATTTTCAAACAATTGGTTATCATAAGTTGTAATAGTAAATATCTAAAAATAAAACGTAGAATTAATGTTTCATTATAACTATTTTTTTCAAATATTTTAACTAAAAAATGCAATTAATGATTATATTGACCCTAAATATTATCAATTCCTTTTAAATTATATCTCAAACATGTTAATTCATTATTCAAGAACTAAAATTTACAATTATACATATACTTAATTTATATTTTAAAACTAAATAAATACATCCAAAAGTACATATATTACTTAAAACATCAAAAGAGGGGTACCAAAATCATTGATCTCATGATCAACCAATAATACATATTGACCACCAGAGAGCTATCACAACTTGACCAGATTGACCAATATTAACTTCAAAAGAAATAAATAAAATTTCCACCCATTTTTTCTTCTAATCATGAAACTGTCCACCATGAGTAAGTAAAATTGTACACACATTATCAAAATTTCTCCACTCATTGTAGCTAAACCATGTTACTATTTGATTTATATTTTTACCTCTTTCTTTGATTTTTGAAGAATATTTTAATTACAATTGAAGCATTATGACCCCAAAGAAGAAACCAGTAACACTTTTTGGATCCTTTCATACATTCTCCCGAATGTATATTACCACACATGGAAACTGTTTTTGGATTAACTCCAGAATTATTAGATGGATGCTTCTTTATATCCTACAACATTTACAATTTCTTACTAATGACAGGTCATGGAACATAAGTGCTAGAAAACCCCATATCAAGTTTCTATGCATATATAACAACATTATCATAACATTACAATTATCATGTGTCAAAATATATTTGTAATTTTCATTTAAATCCTATGTAAAATATATTATTTTCAATATCGTTGTCACAAAAAATATCAGGAAAATACCTATCCAGTCTTGTGAATATTTCTTAATATGAAGCCACATAATCTTCATCTTTTTTTCTCAATTCCATTAATTGTTTTTCATCCTATGCTGAACAGACTTATTGAAATATTTTCCAAGGAAAATATTCCCAAATGTTTCCAATTCCATAGTGACAAGATTATTTGTCTCTATGGTATTATTAACTAAAGAGCATCATTGATCAAATTCACCTTAAAATTGATATATAGAAAGAGTTAAATTTTGATGTTATGAACATCCTGTTACTTCAAATAACTTTTCCAGGGCATTGATCCATCCTTCGAATACCACTTTGTCAGATGATCCATTGAATTTTGGGGGATTCTAACAAATTAAATACTCTACTGTATACATGTTCATTCAGAGTAGTTGGGGTTCCAGTATTGCATGGATACTACGTCCACTTATAGCTTGTTCCATATAATCCCTCACTATAACAAATTATTTTGTTCTAATTCCTACAATAATTGGATGCCTATTTGTAATGATATTTTCCTCTAGGTTCCTTCCCACTAAAACATTCATATTTCATTTGTACAAAACCATTATTAACAGACATATTTTAGATGAAGAAATATGGAACTCTTAAAATTATATATCACTTCAACATGACAATAAATTAAAATCTTATAAGTCCATGAAATTAATACTATCCTATACTCAGAAAATTAGGAAATATTGTTGGATACATACTATAAGGAACCAAACATAAACATTAAATTATTTTCAGTCTTATTTATGAATTTTATTTCCTTAACCTTAAGGATTGTTCCAGGATTAGAAATTTTGATAACTATAAATAACTCATACATAAAAAAACCATACAATACAAAGTGAATTCTTCTGTTTATTTACCAGTATTCATGAAATGTGAAAATTTTAGAATAAATCCTTATTTATTTTAATGGAAAATATCCATGACATTATACATGAATAATTAATTTCCCTTACTAGTTTATAAACCATAGGAAAATGTTTTTAAAAAAATTGATGCACAGAAAATGTCATCAAGGGATATAAAAATAAATGAAACCATTAGTTAAGTAGAAAAATGAAAATCTATGACATATTTAACATTACATAAAAGTACTATGACATAAATATATAAAAATATTTCAACATAAAACATACACACATTTTTCTCAAATAAATACATTAAAACCCATTGCTTGAAATTAAAACTCCTATAAAGTGACTTAGATGATTATATTAATAAAACCTTTAAAAACCATTTTAATTGGAATACAATATTGACATAATTCCACTATAATCATTAACAAATGAAATAGTGAGCTATAATGGGTCTCAACCATCATATAAGCTATATTGGGCTCACCTAGAAGCTATAATGGGGATCAACCCTTCATATAATATATATAACACTCACCAATCATTATTGAGATAAAATGGGGTTAAACCCTTAATATAAGCTCTATCGGGCTTATACATGTGCTATAATAATGGTCAATCATTTGTATAAGGTATATAAGGGTTCACTGGTATCATATAATGCTCAAGTAGCATATCATTAATATAACACATTTTTCATAAAACCCTTTGTAAAACTCTTTTGAACTCATATAAAAACACATTCGGATAAAAAATAATTTTATTATTTTTAAAACCCATTTTTAGTAGTGAAATAACTAAGAAAATATAAACAGGGGTTTTCATTGATATAAATATGAAATATTTCAACATAATATTTAAATAAAATATTTACCACAATGGAGGAAAATGCATTTTCAATGTGTACATTAAGAATAGATTATTCCTTTTATTACTTTTCAAATGTTCTATAAAAAGGGTAGAAATATTACATTAGAATTTTTTTTAAATTAAGTAAAAAAAGACATAATATTTAAATTATAAATATTCTATATTCATATGAGATCATTAATAAAATAATTCAAAAAACATGCACATGAATGAAAAATTGATGGAAGGAATATTTTAAATGATGATTATTTTTAAAATAAAAGTTATATATCACTAGGGAAACACTTTAAGCATAAAAATAATTAAATAATAACATTTAAAAAAGTAAATATTTGG
Organism: Viscum album; assembly: GCA_963277665.1. Lineage (NCBI taxonomy): Eukaryota > Viridiplantae > Streptophyta > Magnoliopsida > Santalales > Viscaceae > Viscum > Viscum album. The sequence continues at coordinate 698,789,555 of OY728132.1, forward strand.
ATAATTGATTAATTCATGATATAAAATGTAAATTTTTTTGTATACACACATTATAACAGATTATATGTGCATAAAATTATAAAATGTGTCAATGAATGTAAATTGAGATGAAGTCCATTACATTGAGTCTGATTCATCATGTGTGTCTTTACATTTTTGAATAATAAAATTACTTTAATTATTCAATTTATAAATTTTTTCATGTTTATTTATACTTTTTCAGTTATTAATATTTTATATACAATTAATTAATCAATTATGTTTTTGTCGAATATTTTGACCATATTATCCTAATGTGTTAAAATGAATATATATGGTTGACTATAGTGAAATAGGTAATTATTAAAACATCTACAGAATAATAATCATGAAATTATTATAATATTTATACATAAACTATATTTTTAAATCCAATCATGTAGTATGGTAAAAAAAATATTAATTAACGTTACAATCAAGGAGATGGTAGGTTGTATGTTCGCTTGAGTAATATTATCATTTATCAATGATCATTATAGATTGAAAGCAAGTAAAATATTCTTTTATTTAAAAATAGTTAAATAATAACGAAAATGTGCTTAATTATATATATGAATTTATATATACCATTAATTTTGTGTGGTGATAAAAAAGAAGTCACATATCTTTGATAAGGCGGTTGTCCACATATCCACGAACGATGCAGTCACTTTTTCAGTTAGTGAAACGGTAAGAAATAAAATGTCATATTATACATAAATAAAGGGAAAAAAATAATTAATATCATAATAAGTCATATATATAATACATATTTATTATATTCTCCCATATTACCTTCTACATAACACATTAGTGAAAATGAACAACATCTCTTCGTGAGGTGGTATTCTGTTGTATACACGAACAATGTTATCATATCCCTTATGTATAAGAATATGAAATAGGTATATATGATATAATTATTCAAAAGGAATAATAATTTTTATAAATATCATATATGAACATTATATCCATCATTATTACCATCATTGAGAGGCTTTAATGGAAAACTATTGACATAATTTTGTGAGGAGGTAGTCTGTCGTACTCAAGAATAATGATTTTGTAAACCATTTGATGGAAATGTGTGTGGGTTGATGTTGTAACCTTAATATAAAAAAATCCTGTATATTTAAGATAATCATGTTATTATAAAAGTATTTTATGAGAAAAATAAAAGGATTTGGTAAATAAAATAAAATAAATATGATTGTTGAAGAACATTACAACTTCTTTATGAATCTGTCTTTAGTTTGCACTAAACATTCCTACATTGGATTTATACCCAGATGAAGGATTCTTGGATGTGGGGAGATAATATAAGGGATTATTTGGTCTAGTTTTGGATGATAAAAATTAGTTTATATGTATGGAAAAGTGGGGATAGATAATTCCCTTTTATAGTTAAGGAGTAGAATTTTTGTAAATACTCAAAAGTATTTACTATTGGGAGGTCTCCCTTAAAAAATTTTCATAAAAATTTAAAAACAATAATATATTGGAAGGAATTTCTGTCCATGAAACAGATAAAAAACATATAAATAAAAGAATTTTAATCATATTTTTCCTTAGTCTTGAAGTTTACTAAATTGTAGAATTTTTGTTTTTACAATGGTAACTAGTTTTCTAACCAAACAAAATTTGTCATTTAAGGTAAAAGTAAAGAAATAATTATTTCAAAATTTATACAAAAATATTATAAATATAAATAAAAAATTATAAAATAAAAAACCAATGTGTTTTGGAAAATAAATTTAACAGAAGAACTTGTAATGTGCAAAAAACATTACTTTAACACTATCCATGCTAATAAAGTTTTTTCTATTCAGGGGTCAATTTGTTCAAAATAAAGGATTAATTGGCCCATGAATGAAGTTTATTTAATTTTAATTAAAATTTTAAAATCCCATAGAAGATGTTAGGTTTTTTAGTAAATTTAATTAATTTTATAAAATATAGTTTATTATAAAATAACATTATTGTTAATTTTTATATTAATTATTTAATTTAAATTTAAAAAATATCAAGAAAATAATGGAATTTGAGTCTATTATTTCTAAAGATATGTAAGAGGATATATTAATCTGAAAAATAATGGACGAAAATAATTCATTCAATATTCATCACTTTTAATATTCATAGTATAATTAAATAAATTAATTGTTAACAATATAATTATTGCGTTTTCATTTTTAAAGAATTTTTTCATCTCTAAAAATTAAAGACAATTTATTATTATTAAAAAATTATATTTAAAAATAATATATATAACCAAAGATATTTCTTATTTATGTCTTATAACATTGTAGATATTAAAATCAAGAAGGGTTCTTCTTTTTTTCATTTTTTACATAACTAATTATTATGGACACATTCCTGTAATAGTATCCCATTAAGTCATAAATATTTTTTATAAAGTGATAAGGGTAGAATTATATCCTTCCAATGAGAGTTAGAAAACATTTTATGTCATTTTACATGATATATTCTAAGTTTATCTACAAAGTAAACCCAGTTTACCTTAATCATTGCTATTAAGTTTAACTATTTTCATTAATCATTAATGTATTTTTTTAACATTATTAGATAATAGATGTTATTATGACTCAAAATTTGGAATCAGTTCTATTTAAATTCAATTCACAAAAGTGGAAGTAATTAAATTCAATTCAATTCCACAGGTGTGACGATGATGCATGTTTCTAACATAAAAAATTTTAAAAGTTCACTATGATTTTATATAAAAATTCAACCTTAATATGATTATAATTACATATATTGTATTATTGTATGTATTATTTATTTATTATTAATTTTAAATCAATTCAAAATATAATTAACCTTATAAATTATTTCCATGAAAATACTGTTTTTAATTAAATGTAAGTATTTTTAACTATTCATCAAATAATTAAACACATAAGAAAAATAAAAAATATTATCCATAAGATAATTTTGGTATTACTATTTCAAAAATTAAATTAATATTTTCATATAAATCATCCAAAATTGTTAAATTTTAATTTTAAATTATGTGTGCCAAGTATGATTAACCTACCTTATAGAAAAAACCATTTTTCAAGAAACATTATTTTTAAGTCAAATGATTCATTTAATATTATTAATTCGTAGATAGCTTATATAAATATGTAAACTATATATTTTTAATAATTTAGTAAATACTATTCATATCCACCCTTCCAACATATAGGTTATAACTATCATATTGAATAATAATATTTATATTATATTTTTTCAATAAACACGGTCTTGTGAGTAACTCAAGCAATCAAAGATACTCCATGTTGAATATAACAAAATATTAGTTTGAGTTGTATATCGTTTATACTATGTAAAATAATTTTATTCTTTTAAAATCTTGGGGTGTTACAATGTCTTTCTCATCTCAGCTACCCTGATATACTCTTTGAATGTGGTGAATCTTGATTCTATTTTAGGATGCCACCTTGACAAAAAACTACATGGATTCTAATGTTGGAATGTGATGATGATATTCAGCATGATGAGGTTTCATTGTATGTTTCAACTTACAAGGTGGTACCATTGGGTGGTTTGATAGTTGATACACCAACAATTGAGCTGTAGTTAACACCAGTGGTATTGATCAATGATGCATGTTGGCCGAGTGTTCTTCATGAGATTAAGAGGCTACAAACCCTCAAAAATTAAGGCGATCTAAAACTATTGGTATCTGATTTCTAGAATGAGGTATTCACACATGTTTTCTACCTTATGGGGATATGTCTGGATCAGATGGTGGCCCTGTCAATGAGTATTATTTATGGTTCTATCTAGTGATGGTGGAGTCTGGTGATGTAGACCCTTGATGAGATGAGTCCAACATGTAAAAAGTTTTAGTGTCTCCTTAGGGATGTTTTTAATCTAGCCACATTGTGTTCAGTGTGTATCAATGAGCTTCTATAACTTTAGTAGGGTATCATGACATTGTATGATTATGCATTGAGGTTAAATAACCTCTTCATATTCACATGGGATATGGTTTATAGTTACCCAGGAATAACATACATGAATATAATATCATTTTTATGCATATTTGGGACATTACAAAAAATACAAGAATGAAGATTGTAATAGTTAATATCTTTTGAAACATGCATAAAAAATATTTTATCCGGGTGAAAGATATCAAACATCACCCATAAAGATCTCCAACTTTATTAATTCTACCTAAAATATTCCTTCATAACCTAGGGAAGGGAAATATAATAATGGTCTGACCTCTGATGCTCTGTAGGAGTTAATACAGGAAATACATAAGAATTTTCACACTCTGACCACAGACACCAGCTATTTGTTTTTTATTGGTCTCACATAGATTGGATGAGGTTTAGTTGGGTTCCTGATTTAACTTTTTCGAAGTTTCATACTTTTCGTTGGGTCTCGGGCCAGAGCACGGTCACCGCGCCGTTAACAGTGCACGTGCGTTCGACCCTGGTGAACGCGTGGTTACCCGATACATAAGATAACTAATTTTTTTATAAATTTTTAAATATCCATGTTAATATAATTTTGGAAGATTATTACAATAAAATTATCTTTAAATTTATTATAATATTATTCTTTTTAAATTTCTGTTGATATTATTATTATTATTACTCAGAATAAAATGGATAATAAATGATAATAATAAGTATTTGTTTTATTAATATTTATTATTATTATATATATTTTTTATTGTTTTTTTATTTTTCTCTTAACCCTAACCCTACCCGCGTCGCCCCCTCTTTCTCCCCTCCCATTTTTTTTCTTGCTGCGCGCTGCTCCTGCGCTCCTCCCTACTCACCCTCCCCTCGTCCGAGCTCCACCTCCCCTCACCTGTACCTCACCCTTTATCGGCCGAGCACTGCCTTCCCTCACCCGAGCTCTGCCTCCCCTCACCCGCGCTCCTCCCTGCTCACCCTCCGACAACCGACCCCTCCTCCTCTCACTCGCGCTCCACCACCCGCGACGCCGCACCCCATGCGCACCTTCCTCCATACCCGCGAATGACCCCCACCAGCCGAGGGCCTCCGGCACTCCACCTGCCCTTCGTCAGTCGCTCCTTGAGCGGAGCCCTCCCTTATCCCTCTCTCGTGCGACACCCCGGCCGGAGCCTCCTCCCCTTCTTCTGCCGGCGCGCATGCCCCTACCGCATTCGCCTCGCCCTGCAGGTTTTCACTGCCCAGCCCCTCTGTCTGGTGTTTTCCCCTCCCAGTCCGGTGCGGCCCCCCCCCCCCCATCTGGCGCAAGCTCCCTTGTCCGGTCAGCTTCCGACCGACCTCACCTCACCGTGCCCTCACCTAGCACCCATTGTTCAGACCCGGCTTCCCTTCCCGGTGCAATTCCGGTGAATCCGACCCCCTCCCCGATGCAATTCCGGCAAACCCGGCCCCTACCATCTGACGATCTTCCGGCACAAACCCAAATCCTGTTGCGCAACGCCTCCACATTGCATTGGAGTGGCCGTGAATCCCTTCTCTGGGTTTGAAAATGGTGTCCCGGGTCATTTCAGACCTCGTCTCGTCCACCGCCACCGAAGGTGAAGCGATTCAGATCGTTTCGGACTGATCGTCGTTATTCACAGGGTACTTTTGGCCTCGCCGCATGTTTTGGTTCACCCCCTCCGTCCAAAGTGAGTTTTAGAATCACGCGCACGTTTACTTTATTGTCGTTATTGGGTTTTGAATTCCTTATACATTATTTGGAGTACAGATAATTATTTTGGTGTCCAACTTTTCCTTGTCGTGTTCTCATGATCACTGCCGTTGTCCGAGGTGATGTTTTTAATCCCTTACATGGTCACACACTTTATTTTTGGGTTGTATTTGTATCTTGGAGTCCTTGGTTTTTACAGAGAGGTGTATCGGTTTGTGCCTCTTTATATTGGGTGTCAGAAGCTGTTGCAGGGAGTGGAAATCATTTCCAAGTGCATGCGCTTTTGTTGATGTGTGTGGACGTGAGCACAATGTGGTTTGAGTTTGAAGGCTTGGTGTGACCATCGTTCGAGGTAGGAGTTTCCATCTTTTCTCTCTTTCCGAATCATTCCAAAGGCACTTGCGTGGGTTCATTTAGTATATATATTTTATTAGCACCCTTATAAACCTGATTGTTTATTTATTGCAGTGTTTCTTTGGTCGTTAAAAGTGTTAAAAATAGCTTTGAAATAGTCCCTTAGTTATGTGTAGGTGTTTCTCTACCCTTTCTCCCAGTTTTAATCCATTTAATGTTGTTTTCTCTTAACTAAATATTTGATTAAGTTTCACACCTCTAATTTATTTATAGTTAACTTATGAATGTGTTTTTCTGTTGAAAGGTTTGATCAAAAATGGATTTTTGGATGCTTCTTTATTTAATGCACTTTTTTATACCTTTCCAACTCAGTTGGAACTAACTACCTTTGGCTACAAATGGTACTTTTGGATTTCTTGAGTGGTACTTCCTTGTAGAAACATTTTAAAGAACTTGTTTGTCCTATGTTGGTTAGTCTTATGGAACATAGTGTTTTTGTAGAAATGATTTTGCGTCTCTTTAAATTGGTATTTTTCTTGAATATTTGGTTTTATAAGCGGTTCTTGTTTTTAAAATGAGGTGGGCCTCTGCGTGTGGTTATTTAAATTGGTTTGAAAATAAATCCATGAGGTTATTCCCGCTTGGCTTTTAAATACGAAAGTGGTGTTTAGAGTCATTTTATAAGATCTTGTGCAATGTTTTCACAAAGGCATTTGGTTATGTAAAACGAGAGGTCCGATTTACAACTTCAAGTGTTTGATAAAGTGGTTTTCATAACCTAATCATGTGATGGCATGGTTCGCACCTTGTATATTTGACATGTATGCATATATATGAGTATATGGGGAGCTCCTATCTAGGGTAACCATTCTTGGGAGAACCTATAGGAAGTGTCCGTGTTTGGGGTAGGCATGTGTGGTGAGATGAGTCATGCGTGCGAGGGCCTTCCTACTGACACAGTATTATTATAACCACCATGGGTTCCTGGGCGTCTTTTAGATGATCGAGTGACGGTTGCTGACCAACCCTGATTAGACGGTTTGGTACCCCCTGGAATTTTGTTAGGCCAGGTGGGCTTTGCCACTGGATTGGTCAGTTAGGGCAGCCAGTTGGTTAGAGACTTAGGAGCTTCAGCATATGCCGGCAGGTGGTTCCGAAACAGAGTACGTCCAGGGGTCTTATAGGGATGTTTAGGATCACCCATGGTTACTGGATTACTTACATTGCATGTTTGCTTTTCATTTCCCTAGTTTAGTTTCAGTTGCACTCTTACCTGTTTACTCTAGTCCATATTTGGTATTTTTTTCTGTTTTGGTTTTCATTTATAAAATGGAAAATGATTTTGGAAATGGGGTGTAGTGTGTGTTGGGTTTTTAAATGAGAACAACATGTTGCATGTTTTAAAATTTGAAAACGCTACTTTCATATCTGTATTTCAAACTACTGTCAGTGACTTTTTTGGAAAAGAGAATTGTAGGATTCAGTGGTTTATTCTTAGCGTCCCTAATGAGAATCTCGGTGCTCACGCCTATTATATCTTTCCAATTGCAGGTTCAGTTTCTCATACAGGTTCCCAGTTCAGTTTCTCAATGTTGGGGCATCGTGGTTTTTAGTTGGGTGGTGACCTAGGGGTCACAAGGAGGTATGCAATGTTTATGTTCTTTCCGCTGCTAGTTTCTTTTGTTTATCGTCAGTTTGTTTATCTGTTTATATTTTGCTCTTGGTAAAATCATTCCCAATAGTTAAATTTTGATGCCCGGCACTGGTTTCGAGCCTGTGGGGATCGGGAACGCCCTTCGGGCTATGTCATGGGCTGGCTTGGGTGGCCGGTTCAGGATCGACCCGAGTTGGTTCGTGACAAAATGGTATCAAAGGCAGGTTTTTGTTATTTTGGATGTCTGGTAGAAGGAGATTAGGATTGTTGGGGCTTAGGAGGTAGGTTACGGGTCGGTGGTTGATCACCACCGCCTGTGATGAGACTTGAGTTACCAGGGGTAGTCTGGGTTTTGATTATTTTGCCTTTGATTTTTATGGTTTGAGGGATGATAATGAAGGAGAACTGGTTCATGTTGTGGCCTCACATGGATCGGTGACCCATGTGGAGTCCTAGTGTCCAGTTCAAGGTATTTTTTGTGATATAACTTACTTGGGATAAGGATCACCACCATGTTGCCGAGTTAGGCATATGCACTAGTTCCTCGTTCCGGTGGTTTGTTGTTGACTGTGTTTCGTTTTGATTTCAGTTGATGTGACTATTTGTTAAAATTGGAAGATGTTTTAAAATGGAAAAGTGTTTCTTTTAAAACTGTTTTGAAATTGGTGAATGGGTTTTAAAGTGGAAGTGTTTTGATTTGGAATGTTTTATTTCTTACATGGATTTGATGAGGGAAAGAAGTGTTCGAACATTGGTATTCCTTATAGAGGATCCCATGTGCATCGATATGTGCAGAGAGTGCATGGGAGCACTTGTCCGCGAGCGATGTAGCCGGGATTGGGTGAACGCACATGTGATAGTCTATAAGGGTCCATAGGCGAGTTTTAAAATTTAAAAGAAATGAAAGTTTATGGAATAGAAAAATTTTACTTATGTTTGTGTATGTTTAACTTATGAGTTTGTTGCCCTTGTATTGGGTTGTTGCTTTGATTGAGTTTTTTCTAGATGCCAATTTCAGTTGTGTTTTTTTTGTGTTGTTCTGAGTCTGCCGCCCAGAAAGGCCATTATGGTTGCTAATGAGTCACGCTCGGTTTTCAGTTTTTTTTACATGTTGCCTATCGATCAAAGTAATCAATGTCCGTGAGGGGCAGTTGTGTGGTTGTGGAATTAGAGTGGGTCTTAAAGTTGTTGGGAACTCCCAAGATAGTTAAGGTTCGTACCGCCCTAGAGTTAATTGAGGGTTTAGTTTTGGACTAGTAAGGATGAGTTGCCTCATCGTCGTTGGAGTTTTGGGTGTGATTAATGATGGCCTTTTTCCGCGAAGGTTCCCCACCTGGTAAGGGGTGCGGGCTGGTAGATCCTGTCTCCAAGAAACCATCCGTGTCGGTACTGGCTCCTAGTTTGTCAGACCACTCTCTTGTGCACCACCAGTATGGCATGTCCGGACATTCTAAGTCATCATGTTGCTTTCCTTTGAAGACGTATGACCATCGTGATTGTTTGAATCATCGAACAGAAGGAGATAGAGACCAAAAGATGAAAATGCCTGACTGTGAGGCAGGAGATGCTTCAGCCGTCAGGGCCCCAGCCACAGGTCTCGGGGTGAAGCTCGCGCACAGTCAGGATTTGCCGAGAGTGTGTGGAACCTTGGTCCGGTCCATGTTTTCATCCTTCTTAAGGGAAGTATCCAAAGTTTTCTTGTTCAATTCTTGTCGTCGTTGTAAGCTCATCCTTGTTTTGGCTGTGCGATGAGCTCGTTCTACTACAATCCAAGTGGCCTCATTTGCTCTTGGCATAGTTTCTAAATCGTTCAGATTCTTTGAAATGCATTGGGTCTGTGACTAAACGAACCGATTTTGATCATGAGGATGGTCTCAAATTCATACATCAGGGGGATGTTTGGTTTTACAAAAATTAATGGTTGTTGTTTATGGGCTCTTTATTAGGTCGGACACCTCTCAGTGGCTTTTCATTTATCATGTTTGAGTTTTGTAGGGAATTCCTCCTTCCCGGTGTCTCAGTGTGCCAGTTTTTCCCATAATAGTTTTAATCCTAATAGTGGAGTTGTTCCGTTAGCATTGTGAAGTTGGGATGAGTTTAGTTTGGTGAGTTCCGGCGTTGCCCCCCCCCCTGGGGTGGTGTGTTCTTGTATCAGGGTCTCTGTGTTAGTAAATTTATGTGATGGGGAGAACACTCTCGTGTTCTCCCCTCTACCTTGGGCTTCAGTTTTCTCATGAATTGGTTGGGTGTGACCTGTTGAGAGTAAGTTCATCCCAAGATTCACAACTTTTTCTCTGTTTTTTCTGGGCATGGACTCGAGTTATGTTGACTGTTGGCTTGGTGACTTTCTGGGGGCAGAAAGTGTCTGTGGTGGGGAGAATTGTCACACTCCGACCACGGACACCAGCTATTTGTTTCATTTATTGGTATCACGTTGTTTGGATGAGGTTTAATTGGGTTCCTGATATAACTTTTTCGAAGTTTTATACTATTCATTGGGTCTCGGGCCGGAGCGCGGTCACCGCGCCGTTAACGGTGCCCGTGCGTTCGGCCCTGGTGAACGTGCGGTTACCCGATATATAAGATAACTAATTTTTTTTATAAATGTTTAAATAGACATGTTAATATAATTTTGAAAGATGATAATAATAAAATGATCTATAAATTTATTTTAATATTATTCTTTTTAAATTTCCTTTTATATTATTATTATTATTACTCAAAATAAAATGGATAATAAATGATAATAATAATTAATTGTTTTATTAATATTTATTATTGTTATATATTTTTTTATTGTTTTTTTCTTTTTCTATTAACCCTAACCCTACCCGCATCTCCCCCTCTTTCTCCCCTCCCGTTTTTTTCCTGCTGCGCGCTGCTCCTGCGCTCCTCCCTGCTCACCCTCCCCTCGTCTAACCTCCGCCTCCCCTCACCTGCGCCTCACCCTCTGCCGACCGAGCTCCACCTTCCCTCACCCGAGCTCTGAGTCCCCTCACCCGCGCTCCACCCTACTCACCCTACGACATCCAACCCCACCTCCTCTCACTCGCGCTCCACCACCAGCGACGCCGCACCCCCTGCGCACCTTCCTCCATACCCGCGAACGACCCCCGCCGGCCGAGGGCCTATGGCACGCCACCTCCCCTTCGTTATCCGCTCCTTGTGAGGAGCCCTCCCCTCTCCCTCTCTCGCGCGACACCCCGGCCAGAGCCTCCTCCCCTTCTTCTTCCGGTGCCAAGCCCTTGCAGCATTTGCTTCACCCTGCAGGTTTTCACTGCACAACCCCTCCATCTAGCGCATCCCCCTACCAGTCTAGTGTGGCCTCCCCCATCCGGTGCGAGCTCCCTTGTCCGGTCGGCTTCCGACCGACCTCAGCTCACCATTCCCTCGCCTAGCACATGTTGTTCATACCCGGATCCCCATCCCAGTGCAATTCCAGCAAACCCGACCCCCTCCCCTGCGGAATTCCGGTGAACCTGGCCCCGACCATCCGACGATCTTCCAGCGCAAACCCGAATCCTATTACGCAACGCCTCCGCATTGCCCTGGAGTGGCCGTGAATCCCCTCGCCGGGTTTGTGAATGGTGTCCTGGGTCATATCGGACCCCATCTCTTCCACTGCCACCGAAGGGGAATCGATTTGGATCGTTTCGGACTGCTCACCGTTATTCGCGGGGCACTTTTGGCCTCACCGCATGTTTTGGTTCACCGCCTCCATCCAAAGCGAGTTTTAGAATCGCGCGCACATTTACATTATTGTTGTTATTGGGTTTTGAATTCCTTATACATTATTTTTAGTACAGTTAATTATTTTTGTGTGCAACTTTGCCTTGATGTGTTCTCATGATCACCACTGTTGTCCGAGGTGATGTTTTTAATCCCTTACTTGGTCACACACTTTATTTTTGGGTTGTATTTGTATCTTGGAGTCCTTGGTTTTTACAGAGAGGTGTATCGGTCTGTGCCTCTTTATTTTGTGTGTCAGAAGTTGTTGTAGGGAGTGGAAATCATTTCCAAGTGCATGCTCTTTTGTTTAAGTGTGTGCATGTGAGCAGAGTGTGGTTTGATTTTGAAAGCTTGGTGTGACCATCGTTCGAGGTAGGCATTTCCATCTTTTCTCTCTTTCCAAATCTTTCCAAAGGCACTTTCATGGGTTCATTTAGTTTATAAATTTTATTAGCACCCTTATAACCCTGACAGTTTATTTATTGCAGTGTTTCTTTGGTAGTTAAAATTGTTTAAAACAGCTTTGAAAAAGTCCCCTAGTTATGTGTAGGTGTTTCCATGCCCTTGATCCCAGTTTTAGTTCATTTAATGTTGTTTTATGTTAATTAAATCTTAGATTATGTTTCACACCTCTAATTTATTTATAGTTAACTTATGAATGTTTATTTTTGTTGAAAGGATTGATTAAAAATGGATTTTTGGATGCTTCTTTATTTATGCACTTTTTTTAAAACATTGCCAACTTAGTTTGAACTCACTACCTTTGTATGAAAATGGTACTTTTGGACATCTCGAGTGGTGCTTCCTAGTAGAAACATTTTATATAACTTGTTTGTACTGTGTTGGTTAGTCTTATGGAACTTAGTGTTTTTAGAAATGATTTCGCATCTCTTTAAATTGGTATTTTTCTTGAATCCTTGGTTTTATAAGCCGTTCTTGTTTTCAAAATGAGGTGGGCCTCTGTATGCGGTTCATTAAATTGGTTTGAAAAGAAATCCATGAGTATATTCCCATTTGGCTTTTAAATATGAATGTGGCGTTTAGAGTAATTTTAGAAGAGCTTGTGCAATGTTTTCACAAAGGCATTTGATTATGTAAAACGAGAGGCCCGATTTACGACTTGAAGTGTTTGATAAAGTGGTTTTGATAACTGAATGATGTGATGGACCGGTTAGCACCTTGTATATTTTACATTTATGCATATATATGAGTATATGGGGCACTCCTATCTATGGTAACCCTTCATGGGAGAACGTATAGGAAGCTTCCATGTTTGGGGTTGGCAAGTGCGGTGAGATGAGTCACATGTGCGAGGGCCTTTATACTTACACAGTATTATTATAACCACCATGGGTTCCTAGAAGTCTTTTAGATGATCGAGTGATGGTTGCTGACCAACCCCGATTAGACTGGTTGGTAACCCCTGGATTGTTGTTAGGCCAGGTGGGCTTTTCCACTGGATTGGTCAGTTAGGGCGGCCAGTTGGTTATAGACTTAGGAGCTTCACCATATGCCGGCAGGTGGTTCCGAAACCAAGTATGTCCGGGGGTCTTATAGGGATGTTCAGGATCACCCATGGTTACTGGATTACTTACATTGCTTGTTTGCTTTTCATTTCCCTAGTTTAGTTTCTGTTTCACTTTTACCTGTTTACTCTAGTCTATCTTTGGTAAATTTTTTTTCTGTTTTGGTTTTCATTTATGAAATGGAAAATGATTTTGGAAATGGTGTGTAGCGTGTGTTGGGTTTTTAAATGAGAACAAAATGTTGCATATTTTAAAATGTGAAAACGCTACTTTCATATATGTATTTCAAACTTGTGTCAGTGACTGTTTTGGAAAAGAGAATTGTTGGATTCAGTGGTTTATTCTTGGCATCCCTACTGAGCATCTCGGTGCTCACACCTATTATATCATTCCAGTTTCAGGTTCAGTTTCTCATACAGGTTCCTGGTTCAGTTTCTCAATATTGGGGCCGCATGGTTTTGAGTTGGGTGGTGACCTAGGGGTCACAAGGAGGTATGTACAGTTTATGTTATTTATGCTGCTAGTTTCTTTTGGTTATCGTCTGTTTGTTTATCTTTTTATCTTTTTCTCTTGGGAGAAATCGTTCCCAATAGTTAAATTTTGATGCCCATCACTAGTTGCTAGCCCGTGGGGATCGGGAACGCCCTTCGGGCCATGTCATGGGCTGGCTCGGGTGGCCAGTTCAGGATCGACCCTGGTTGGTTGTGACAGGAATAATGTGAACAAAAGCGTATGAAACTTCAACATAACATTTGAATATCATACCCTACACATTAGAGATCTTAAAAAACATTGGTATTTCATAAGACATATATCATAATAGTATTAATATAATAAGTATTGAAATCATAACATAGTATTAAGACATGGAATCTGTGGCTTGCACATTATTTTATAACATTGTGAACATGTAATTAGGTACACACATAACAATGTGAAAATGTAATCAAGTTAAAAAAAACATATGGACATGAAACCATGTCTATTTATAACATTTTGAACATGTAATAAGGTTTAATAAAAATATTGGTAACATGTAATTAGGTTCGTGAATAAGTTTAAGGACATGCAACCAGGTCCGTGCATAACATTGAGATCTTGTAAAGAGGTTCACTCATAACATTTATACTCATGTGTCATCCATCATTACCCAATGTATTATAGGGAGATATTGGTCCAACCCATCTCATTATAAAAACAATTATTCATGTCCCACAAGATTATAAAACTTCATCACATCATGATCCATAAAAATATATGGATTTTATAAACATAAATTCAAAACACAAGAAATGAAATTGGAATCATTAACATTTACAAGCATCATAACATATGGAAAAGAGATTGGTTTCATAATCATTTCATCAAAGCATAACCCAGGAAAATAATAATGTTACAAAAGAATATAACCAGTGAAAAAGAAATAAGTTTCATAAATATATATCCCATAAAAGAGAAACGGATTTCATAAAGACCATGACATTAAGTATAACCCATTCTTTTAAATAAGATGACTAGATCCATTATTTCATTTCCTTAAAGGGTGTGAGTGACATCAAAATATGTCATATTTGTAGTGACCATTCATTTTCAAATATTACAATTACATCATTCTAATGAAAATAACATAAAAACATTACACAAGGAGGCTCCAAAAGATGAGTGTCTTGGGAAATGAGGAACATACATAACATTTACAACCTAAAACATAGAAAATTATATAATTCTATATTCTTTAGATTATTATTGTCCCTTGTGTTCTCCTTAATAAATATATTCACTAGAGGATATACATAAAAAAGTGTGAGATAAAAGGCACAATAAGAGGATATATAAGATCATGAAAGAATATGGAAATGGGAGACCATAATCATAACATCATCATCATGAGAGGAAGCATTAGAAAAAGGGAATGGAATACAGAAACACATAAATCTCAAACATCAGATCTTGGTGGTCCCCTACTACACATAGTTTATAACCAATTTATCATCATGTTCATGAATATATCACTTTTCACATGAGGTTCTTCAAATCCAAAAATGAATTAGAGAACTATATAATTTGGGGTGCACCAGTCCCATCATAAAATATACATTATAATGCATTAAACCTAAAATATATGTAAATTCTTGGTACAAAATAACCCATGGAAAGGAATGGGTTT
Organism: Viscum album; assembly: GCA_963277665.1. Classification (NCBI taxonomy): domain Eukaryota; kingdom Viridiplantae; phylum Streptophyta; class Magnoliopsida; order Santalales; family Viscaceae; genus Viscum; species Viscum album. The sequence goes on from OY728132.1 coordinate 698,804,679, forward strand.
CATTTCATAAAGCATACATTCATAAAATTTGGGTTCCTAAATGAAAGGGGGGGGGAACAAACATGATATAAGAACCACCAACCATGAGTGAATAAAAAACAATCTCTTGAAGTAAAAGGTTTGTTTTTTTTGAAAGAAGATTTATTAGGGAAAACATTTTGTTTTTCATAAACTCAAGTAGAAAAAATTTGCATCCCAAAAATGGTAATATAATGATGATGAAATGATATTAAAGGTGTATTTATACTAAAAATGGGGTGAAAGAGGGAAACCCCAAATAAAGAGAGTTGGGTTCTAAAATTCCCCTTACCTTATGTATGAATGCTTTCTTCAATTTAATGCCCTATTTAATAACAATTTATCCATTAATAAACATTTATATAATTTTTTATACATTATTACTATTAATTATGGTTTTATTATGTTCTTTTATAGGACTTTGGATGAGTTATAGAGTTTAATTTTATCGTTCAGGAGTGTTTGTTTTCTTATATTTCATGATAGGTCCTCTTGTATAAATGAATGAAAGTTAATTTAAAATGACGATAAATAGAGAGAAATTTTATTATTTGTAATTAATGATACTACATAATCATAAATTATCTTACAATTTATTTAGTTATATACTATGAGGATGATTCATTATAAAGAAGTCAATGATGATCATTCAATGTTAATTTTCGTGATTATTCATTTACAAATAACTAATTTTGTTTTATCATTTATTATTATGTGTATTTATTATCTCCATAACACAAAAGGGTTATAAAATACATATTAACATCTAATTTAAATCATTTTATGGTTGTAGTAATAGTTTTTATGGTGTTTATGGAAAATGAAATTGCATTTCCCTTGATGTTAGAAATTTGACACATCATAGTTAATGATATAATTTTTAATATAAAAGAGAGAGGGAGGGAGGGATAAGTTTAATGATGGATCTTCCATTAACAATGTATAATTTTAGAAAATTTATGTTACTAGTTTTATCATGTCATATGGATAAAGGGAGGTGAGGATTGAATAAAAAGAAATGAAATTGGAAGGAAAATAAATGAAAAAGAGAGGCGATTAACATCTTGAATTATCTTCTTTAGATACACCTAAAGGCACTTAGGCTTAGACTTTTAAAGATACCAAGAGAGCTCGGATGTCTACAAGGGTCAAGAGAAATGTATTGGGAAGAATTTAGGCCAGGATCAATGTGTGAGAGGTGTGAGGAGAAGGGGGTGTGAGGGGTGGGGTGGTATTTATAGAAGAGGAGAGGGGTGTTTTCTTATTATTCAAATCATTAGCTTATTATTTTTCTGAAGACATGAAATAATTTTTATACTTAATAACTAAATATAGTAATTATATCATGTGTGTTCAAACAAATTGTTATTACATCAATAATGACTTAATGAATATTATATGTAGCTTATAATGTTTATATACCGTAAATTACCATATTTTATTATTCACCAAAATGAAATTAATTTAGAAGAAAAATAAAAATTCACCCTAACCATTTTCGGACATTTAAAATTCAAAAATGTGCTCCATTTTTTGAAAATAAATCACTAAATAAGGGTAATTTACTTTTTAATTAAAATCATTATTTATATGGAATATAAGGATTTTAATGTTATAACTGATTTTATAACACTTTGAAAAAATAATTAAGGTCTCATAAAACTATTTTCATTTCATAAGACAATAAAATATTAACTCTTAGATAAATTTTATGAGAATACATGTTCTTTTAAATTATTAAAATAATCATAAAATTTTAGTTATTTATTTATGACTTACATAAATTGCAACACATAATTAATAATTTTTAAAATATTTATTTACACACAAAATTAAACAATTATAATATATTTTCACTTATATGATTCCAAAACTTTATTTATACTTTTATGGGTGAGTCACTATACATTTTTCTGGATTTCTATTCATAAGGGTCATATTACTATTCATAAGGTTATGTAACTATTTCCTCAGTATTGGCTCCTTAACTTCTAGAAATACTTTTAATTTCATTAATTATTCATTTATAAATTTTTTATTATGGTATTTAATTGATTTTATATGATTTATACTATGTGACAATTAAAAAATAATGGATAAAATCCTTTGATAAAAGTTTGGGTCATTACATTTCCCACCTTTTTTAAATTTATCCCTGGAAATTTTGTTTCACAGAAACAGGTGATGGTACATCTCCTTCATTACCTCCTCTGGTTACCAAGTCTCTTCTTCATACTTATGGTTCCTCTAAAACAGTTTGAAAAGTTGGGTTTTATTTTTTCAGAGAACCTTATCTATCTGATCATTAATATTTACTAGGTTCTCTTCATAAAAGATATCATCTTCCAATTTAACCACCTCTAAGTTCATTACATGTGAGTGATTTAGTATTCACATCCTCAAGAGTGATACACAAAACACATCATGAACATGATCCATATTCAGTGGAAGTGTATGTTTATTACCTATGAATCCTTTGCAATCAAGGATCTAAAAGTGTCCAATATACCATGGTATTAGCTTCTCTTTATTTCCGAACCGCATGAACCTCCTCTATGGAGACATCTGAAAGAATAAATTATCTCTAATGTCAAACTCCAAGTCTCATTGATGATCTCCTACAAATCTCATTTACCAACTCTAAGTAGATATGTTTTTTTTGCTGGAATAATTGAACCTTCTCTGTCATCACTTGCACAAGATCAGGTCTAAGTATCTTTCTTTGTCTAAAATCATCCAAATAGGTTGGAGTTAAACATTTATTTCCATATAGCGCATCATATGGATCAATCAGAATACTTTAGTGGAATCTATTATTGTATGAGAACTCAACCAATGGGATATTTTTATCCTATACACCTTGGAATATTAAATAGAAGACACTTATAGTTTCTTCGAGTGTCTGAATAGTCTTTTTAGTTTGGCCAACCGGTTGGGGGTGAAAGGTAGTGATGAAATTTAATTTAGTATTCAAATCATGGTGAATAATCTTTCAGAATATAGATGTGAACCCGAGATCATGATAAGAGAAAATTGAATGTGGAACCCCATGATTCTCACAACATCAATCACATATATATTTTCAATTCGTTCGAGTGAGAGATCTTCTTAGTTAAGATGGATTCTCGAGAGCTATCAACTCTTCCCCTAGGGTTTCATCACATTGTCCATAGCACATGCTTCATCTTGCCATAGCTCGTTTTTCTTCTCATAGAGGCATTTGATTCCGAATGGGAAGCTGTATTCAAGGATCCTAGTATAAAAATTCATAATGGAGAAACACATCCGGGGGAAAGATCGAGTGGAATCTCATTCCTTGAAGCTCTCAAGGGTTCTGACCCATGTAAATAATATGTGACGAAGGCATCACTCTACAAGAAACTCGATGATGGTAGATTTACAGTTGAATAAAACCCTAAGGAACTTCACTAACGATTAATTTTATGTATGTTTTCGATTATGGGTCATATTTCATATATCAAAGGGGATAACCCCTAGCCAAACTCTGATATAAAAAAAAGGATTTCTCATGTATGGGGTTTCTATGATAGGAAGCTAGTGCTATTATGAATGGGTTACTTTCATATGCTTCTTATATCCCAAGATGAATTCGATTGGGTATGGAAATTATTAAACCTTTAGCTAAAACCTAGAGTTCTGTGAATCTCTGAATGAGACATTTTCTCCAATCTGCATACATCAAGTAATACCATTTCTTAGATCTGGGTATGTATCCATGGTCTCAGTTGGTTTTTATGGCATCTAAAGATCTTAAATGACATTACATCATGCATAGGTACCCCACTAAAAATCGATCAATGAACACTTAACGCTGATATTGGCTTGTACACTAGGTTGATGATAGATATTGACATTGCTTCCAAATTATATGAGGAAATGTTTTTCAATATGAATGACTACAAAACATAAATTCATGTGGAATGTGAACCTATGCCACACTATTGAGAACTCTACAAAATAGTTGGACATTCATTGCTAAAATGTAGAGGTGTGAATAGTAAATTTTCCCAAACGAAGGATAACAGTTGGACTGAAATTAGAAGAAATAAGAAAGATAAGGTTTTTTCTTCTAAAAATCCCAAACTAGCTAAAATGAGATCTAAAATATGGGTTAAGAAATCAAAATTTCTATGGGAATGTTCGAGTAATAATTGGGCCGAATAGGTTGGAGAAGAAGAAAATGCCATTTTCTATTTTTTCATCCTAGAAGAAATCGAGTAGATGGTTTTGGATTCTTATATAGAGCTCCAGCCAATTTTTGAGTACCAAAGTCTGCTTGCCCTTATTGAAGCTAGACAGCCATTGGTGACACCTAGTGAGAATAATTCTCTAATATATGAGGAAAATAGGACACCACCTCTAATAATAAACTATTGTATTTTGGAACTTCAGTGAACTCTGAGCCGAACTGAAATGGGAATATCCATTCTGATAACTCACTGCCACTGGATCAGGATGAGACTATACCACTAGATCACTCGACTGATTTTGGACAGGTAGTAGAGCCACATATAGCCCGAACTTGGGATGAAGTCATCGATTAAACTGGATAGCCTCGAATGAATCCTAATGCTCATCTAGAGAATGCCGGTATGAATCCTTCTGTTGAAATAGTTTCAATTATTCATACCCCCATTGAAATTTTCACAACAGTACTATGCACATGCACTGGATGGATTTACCTGAACAATAACTTGGGTATGCAATGTAAAATACCCAATGAGTCTGTAGGAGACACACAAATCATCCTTGTGTTTCCCACTGTTACTAAGCTATTAGACACACCCAAAGACCCAACAGATGGTCCTATGACAACCCCACCACTATTAAACAACATGTTATCACTATGTTCGTTGCTAATACAGGTGTTTCTAACATTTATATTGTCTCCCCTATGAGTAAACATGATAAAAAGTATAGTCCAACCTCCTCTCTAAATCATAGGATATCAAATAAGAAGAAAAGATCTAGTGGATCCAAAAAGAAAAAAGGGGATCTTTCTCCAAATAAAGGTTTTAATGGGTCTTCTATCTTGGAGCTGTTAGGGTAATGTGATCCCTGACATGGTCACTATGATTAAAAGACTTATTTTGACTCATAATCCTAAAATATGTTCTATTTTCAAACCAAAAATCAACATTTCTAAAAAAATTATGCATATTGGTGGTTATGGTTATAGCTTACTAGGTGCTTGAAAAAATTGTACTACTACTGATTCCCTCTAGATGTTTTATCATGTGGTTTTACAAAATGTTAATGTCTATAAATTCTCTGATCAAATGTTTTCTTGTGATTTATCCTTCAATGGATTACATTGTTTTTGTACAATCGTGTATGCCAAGAATAGATATCAAGAATGAAGTTCTCTCTGACATGATATTTTTGAATTATCTAACATCTTTCACGGCCACTAGTTTGTGATAGGTGATTTTAATTTGTTATTTTCTTCTAGGGATAAAATTGGTCCTTCACATTCTCATATTTCCTCATGATAATTTAGTGCTTTTTTTTAATATTGTAACCTTGTAGAAATTAATCTCATGTGTGATAAATTTACATGGTATAAAATACACTACAATCAGGCCGTAGAGAAGAAACATGATAGGGACTTCATGAATAACCCAACTCTAGATAATTAGGACCATATCTCTACCATGAATTTATCTAAACTAAACTTGGACCATCAACCAATCTTTTTTTTATTCTTGATGAACTAAACCTATTATTCCATTCAGGTTCAATATTGCTTGGTCTGCTGAAATGGAATGTTCAAATCTCACCAAAAAATGATGGCGTCTATGAATCACCACTCAGATGATTTTTCCGGTCCCACTATTCTAAAACATCTTAAACAGTGTCTCAAATATTGGTGTATGATGAAATCAAAACAAATGTACAAGGACATCTCTAACCATGAGAATGAACTTAATCATATTCAATATATCAACACTCATTTATATTTCCCTTTCAATCCTCAAAATGAAATCAACATCTCTGTAAAACCAAATTATCTCCTAGTATTTTAATAACAATATTAGTAAAAATATTTTCAAAACTATGTGGCTTTCAGATGGGGACACAAACACTATGTTCTACAATTCCCTTTAAAGTGTTATAAATTTCTACAGACCTCTCTCTACCCATAGGGATAATGAAATTAACCTAGATTCTGATGTGGCTATTTCTAATAATGTGGTGTCTTACATTAGTAATATTTTAAATGAGAAAAATTTTAACAAGGTCATCCTCTTTGTGGTCATTACAGTTATGGTTCCTGCTGATGGCAATCACTTTCTTTTGAATATCCCTATTGATCATGAAATCAAAGACACTGTATTTAGTCTCAACCCCGATAGTTTCACATGACTCAATGGTTTAAAAAATGGGTTCATTCAACAATACTGGGAGACGATCCATATTAATGTTTGTAAACATTTCAAATCCTTATTTTCTAATGGTTTTCTCCCTCATGGTATTAATGCTCAATTTCATACTATAATCCCTAAAGTGGCTAACGCCTCTGAAATTTTACTCTTCTGACCTATCTCTCTCATTAATTCTCTTTACAAAATTATTACTAATCTTATGGATAATATACATGCTCCCATATGCTATAAAACCATATCTTGGAATCAATTTGGTTTTATCAAACATAGATCCATAAAAGACAACATTTTCCTTGCCTCAGAATGCACTAATTAACAAAAAAAATGTATAGAGGATGGAACCTTACTATTAAACATGACATCTGGAAATCCTTTAATACCATTGATTGGAGCTTCATTTTCAAATTTATCCGTGGTTTTGGTTTCAATGATAATTTATAAGTAGGATAAAATCCTTATTTAATCCGGTCTCTATTTCCATCATTGTTAATGGATACCCAAAAGGATACTTTAATTGCCCCAAAGGTGTTAGAAAAGGTGATCCCTTTTCTGCCATTCTTTTTTCTATTACGGAATATTATCTTAGCAGATTTCTCACTCAATTGGTTGAAAAAAATGAACTCAAACCCATTTAGGAAGCCTGTAACCTCAAGGTTCTTACACATATTCTATACGCGGATCACATAATTCTATTCTAAAATAGTGAGAATGAAATATTTAAAATTTAAAAAATTCATTGTCTCATTATGAAGAAATTTCTTTTCAAACTATTAGATGGAACAAATATTATTTGTTCTTTAGGAAAATCTTCTATCTCAGTAGTAAAAATAGCATTACCAATAGTCTAAAAATCAAAGAAGGATCCTTCCCCTTCATCTATCTGGGAGTTTCCATATTTTGTAGAAGACCGAAATCTAGGTACTTTAATGATGACGCTGACCAGGTTGTCAATCAACTATCCATCTGGTAAGGTAAATCCCTCTCCATGGCTGGCATGATTGGTTTGGTGAAGTCTACTATTGTCTCCAAATTGGTCTACTCACTGATGGTCTACAAATGGCCTACCGTTCTTCTTACAAAAATTAATGTTTACGTCAAAAACATTTTTCGGACAAGAAGCATTCGTGAAAGGAAGCTTGTTACCATACCCTTGTCTACCTGTTTCAAAACTCTTGAGATGGGTGGTCTTGACATTAAAAATCTCAAGTTCTTTAATTAATCTCTTCAATCTAGAATCACATGGATTATTTAATAAAAACTCTGATTGCATCGATTTTCTCAAAAAAAAAAGATTCCTCATGAAGCTCATGAATGGTAATTTAAGATATGTAAACTCTTCGATATTGGAATCAATTAGAATATATTTTTATAACATTATTAATAACTCTAGATGGATGCTTATCTCAGATTATTCCATGAATTTTTGGATGGAAAGTTGAACTAGCCCTCCCCTTTTATCCATGCTCCCTCCTAATTCCCATCCAGAAAATACCAATCGCACTATAAAAGATGTGATTCTGTCTCGTAATTTAAATTTTCATGATAGCATCATCCATTTTGTTGATAATTATCCTTTAACTAATATAGGTGAATTTATTATTTGGGTGCCTTCTCACAATAGTGTTATTGACTCAAAATGTTTTTATAACTATAATTTCAAAAAATCAGAATCTAGCTTTTATTGGTTGAATCCTTTAGATAAACCCTGGATTAAACCCTCAGGGCTCAATATTGTTTGGAACATTGCTCACAACCGTATTTCTGTTGAGGTTTGTCTTCAATATTTTGGTATACAACTCTTCTCTAAGTGCCACATCTGTCACCAACATAGAGAGGATACTAATCATCTTATTTTGTCATGTGATATGGCAACATATCTCTGGATTTATATTACTGACAAATTTGATTGCAGATGGTTATTACTTGACTCTCTTTGCTTGCAATTAAAACTATTTGTAGAGATTGAAACATAGAAACAAATCAAGACACTCTTCTTAGAAGCCATTGCTGAGCTCCTTCACAAGATCTGGTATGATAGAAATGACATTATTCACAACAAATGCTCATTCAATATTAATTCTGGTCAGATACGGATTCTCATCACCATTAAAGATACAACCTTGATTAAATAAGGCATATTTTGACAACACTGTTGGAGAATATGAAATCCTTCGTCGATATAGGATTGATGGTATCTACAGACAACTGAGGCGCAACCTTAGGGATTTCGGGCAAGCCCGGCTCCCAGGATGGATCAAAATTAATGTTGATGGATCCTCCCAAGGCAACATAGGAACCGCGGGATGTGGTTCTATCTTCAGATATTTCCTTTGACATTATCAAGGATGCTTCTTCGATAGTTGTGGTGTCGCCTCTGCTTTAGAAGTGGAAACGTTGACTATGATTCTTGCGATTGACTTTGTCAAACAAAAGGGCTGGAACAACATTTGGATTGAAAGTGACTCAACCACTATTGTCCAACCTAACTTGAATTGTATGGTGCACCTTTCATGGATACTTAATACCTCCTGGATGAGCTGCCATTCTTCACTTAATGAGATTAGATACATTACCACTCATGCCTTCTGTGAAGCGAACATGGTTTCTGATGGTCTTGACAATAAGGGAATCAACCCGGTCATTACATGGATGGATCATTGACTGAGGCACCACCTTCTTTAGAAAAATTTGATAGATCTTCCCAAAGAGCAATAAAGTGGTATGTGTTGGTGAGTTAGTCCACCAAAACCCATATCACCTTATTTTCCTTGGATGTCTTTGGATGACCTGTGAAAAAGTACATGGTGACTTTCTCCCATTTCTATATGGGTATATGCAATTGTTTCATCATCCCTCTGGAATTCATTCTCTCTACATTAACTTTATACCCTATCATGAACTTTGATATGTATTCTACAATCTCCTTATTAATGTTTTCCCACAATACGGTTTCTAAGAGACCAGAGTACAACTTGGTACGCTTAGGATGGCTAGAGAAAGTTGATCTATGTGGATTTTCTAACAGATCCATCTCTATCACAAGTGATGAAGGCACAAAACACCTTATTGGAAACTGAATCACACCATCATCATCGATATGGATCTCATACAACTTCTCTTCCATTATTTCATTCACCTTCTTTTGTTACTCCATATCATCCCATTGAACCTCCTAAATCTTCTCTAAGATAGATGGCTGGGAAATAATTTGGGCATGGTCAAATTTTTTCCCAATTGTTATGATTTCCAAATCCATTCATTTAATGTCCAATAAGATAGGGATCTAGTCTATCCTCAACACGGATAGAGTAGTAGTTTTTTTTCTACGTAGAGAATCAGCTACATTGTTCACCTTGAAGGGATGATAGTGAATAGATCAATCATGTTATTTGATTACCTCTAACCATATCCATTGACACATATTGAGATATATTTGTGCCAATATATAATTTATTATCTTTTTATCATAATATATGTCACACTTTTCACTATAGAGGTAGTGCCACCATATTTTTAAGGAAAAAATCACAACTACTAGCTCCTGATCATGCGTCGGGTTGTTCTTCAAATGGATCACCAACTTTTGTGAGGCTTAGGCTATCACATTATCATTTTTCATGTGTACACAACCCACGATTTTCTTTAAAGAACCACATTACCTAAAAAAACATTATCCAATTTTTGTTAATGTGAGAACAAGTGTAGTGATTTTCCTTCCCTTTAGCTCCTTCAGGTGTAGAGACCCAAAGGCTGACGTAAATAGATATTACATTACTTTTCGGAATACATAATACATAACAAAAACAGACACACAAGGACCGTAATAGTTTAGTGTCTTTGGAAACCTGGAACGTAATCTTCTAATCGTGGTGAAAGATCTTCAACATCTCCTATAAAGATCTTTCACTTTTTGTTTCCTTACCTAAAACCTTTCTTTTAATCCTGGGGGAAAAGAAAACATAAAAATGGTGAGCTCAAATGCTCAGTAAGGGTAATCATGGATAAAATAAAACATACCATACACATTTGAACCTAAAAACATGAACATATTGTTTAAACATCAAAATTTTGAGCAATGACTTAAAACATGGAAGTACATAAGGCATATATCATAATGGAACATAAATAATGATAACATAACATGGGAATAAAACATGTAATTTTGGAATCGATTAAGCACATTTAATGATTTCCATAGTAGCCAAGGCATTGCTGCCAAGACCATCTTAGTGGACAAAGTCCCTTTCTGAATCGAGTTCACTCCTCGTTTCAGTCCTGTAACACTGAACCAGATTAACTTAACGTTCCAGCCATGTCTATCCCTTGAGATATAAATCTTTACCAAATTAATTGGAGGGAGATATAGGTCCCACCCATCTCATAATGAAATCATTCTTACTTGTGCCACAAAATAAACATACATCATTCATAGTAACCCAAAGAATAAAATGGGTTTCATAAACATCATCCCATCATCTCATAATCCATATAAAACAAATGGAAATTTCATCAAAAGAAAATTGAAACCATGTAAATCATAGATACATTAAACTTGAAACATACACATATGAAATAATGTCATCTTAGATGGAAAATGGTTTTGATAAAACCCTTGAAATGAATTCTTGAGGAAAATATCCCTTCTTCTTAAAAATATATTACTTTTCACAAAACATCATGCAATTTAAAAAGAAAAGGATTTTGCTGAAAATAGTCATGAAATTTTTTGGAGGAAGCTTCCTGAAAATAAGTATTTATAAAACCGTAAAAATCCTTTCATGACGTATAAGTTAAAAAAACATTCTTCTCGTACTTTTGCCGGAAAAGTCCAAAAAGTACCTCGTAACGTAAACAAAAGAAAGATTCCTTACATACCATGTATTAAAAGTCAAAATGGGTAAAAAGGACTTTAAACATACATGAAAACACTTTTATAAAACATGTACATGGATAATTTCAACAACCCCAGTAAATACATAAGAATAAGAAATCTCGGATAAAAATGAGATTTGCAAAATTATCCCTGACCTTAGGTCTGATATGCTTCGTACGTATCTGATCCTCCTATATAATGATTGAAATAATGTCATTGACTTATTAAAGAATCATATTCATTGTTATGATATCATATATGGTTCACTTATGACTTTATATTACCCGTTCTATTGTAAATTCCATGTTAAAGAGCGTTCTGGGTAAAATCATTTCATTTTTTGTCCGTGTTTTGACTTGTAATAATTCATATGATTACTTAGATCATGATTAATTAATTCCAGAATATAAAAAATGATTTATATATAATATATATTCATAATATACATATATATATAATACATCGAAAAATGGAAAGAAATACACCGTTCATGGAGACGGTAGGTCGTACTTACGCATGAACGTTGTTTTTGTTTCCTCATTGAATTGAATGAAATTAATTGGATGACATACATATATGTATACATAAATCCAGTATCATTATTATGTCATATATTTCATGATTACTTATTATATATACATTATAATCATTTATGAATGGTTAATCATTGAGAATGAATCTCATCACGTCGTGGAGACGGTGTTCCGTACGTACGCACGAGCGATGATATCGTTCCCATGATCATGGAATTTAATTGGTGTGTATGTATACTATTAAAGAATAAATATCACTTTACAATAATCATATATAGTTATTATTTACACCATTATAACCATCCAAGTAAGGTGGTGGTGGAAAATAGATTACACCACGGCGTGGAGACAGTATTCCTTACGTACACACGCGCGATGATTTAGTTTTCCATAGGATGGGTAGATGGTGAAATAGGATTGTTTCATACTTATAATAACATATCAGTATATGAGTGATACTTATGTTATTACTTCATAATGAAAAAACTAATGAAGAAGGAGTGGAAGAAGAAATAAAGTTGATAGAATCGATAAGGGACATTACCTCTTCTTTGAAACGCCTCTTTGAGACATACTTTTAGGGCACTAAAATTGGTCTTTGAAGAATCCAAGAACCTATAGGATGTTTCTAGGGAAGTGGAGAAGAGAATTTGGCAGGGTTTGTCTGATCTTGAAGGCTCAATGTGGTGTGAGGAAGAGAGGGAGGAGGTGCCCTTTTATAAGGGAGGAGAGTGGAAGCTTTGGAATAACTAAAAATATTATTTCATTATAAAGCCAAATTCGGTTTTAAATAGCTCAAAATTGATTTATTTCGAAGATAAGGTGGGGATGTGTCGAAATAATCTCATCCAATAGAAATTGGACAAGTTTAGTTTACTATTTTAACCTTGTCATTTATATTTAACTTTAAGTTAGATAATTTTACTTTTACCGTGTCTTTTTGTGTTCTTATACTATAAGCTTAATAAAATTACAATAACAAGCCAAAAAAACCCCAAGTTGTTTATTATTAATATATATAACCTTATATAAGTTTTTTGGCCGAACCAAATATTTTTAAGAATAAAATAACAATTAATAATATAATATTTGTTTAAAAAACTATTTTATGTCATTTTTGACACTATTTAGTAATTGATTTTTGTAAAACATATAACAGAATTATTAGTTAGAATAAAGTTAATTAAATAAATACTAACATTTCATATTAACCTAGTAAATAATTGTAATTCATAAAGAGTCTCAAATTACATTTGTTTGGGTATTTATAACATCAATTATGTCAATATTTCATTAATAAGATAATTACTGCATCATCTTTGTGTCATAAATAAATTAAATTATTTAATGTCTAAAAATTATAAATAAAATATAATTATGTAGGAAATAGTTTTAGAGTTCTAATGAATATTTATAGTCGAATTTATCTTATGTATATCCCTATATTAAAAATGATTTACTTATTAAACTTTTATTTTAACTATTTTAACCCTTCTTTAAATAAATTAATAATAAATGTCCTAATCTAATCCATGTGGGCCTAAATGGTCATAGTTTATTCTTAAGATTGTTTTTGGTCGAATTAAACTTATCCAATAGAATTAGGACATTTGTTAATGTAATAATAATAACACTTTTACCCTTAATTACCCTATTTACTTTTAACCGTGGTAAAAAAAAGTAAAAGGTTACTATTCACCAAAAAAATTTATCTCATTGAACCACATTTTAGTCCTTGATATTATCCGTGCCTCTCGGATTTTTGAAATTCCACTCACAAAAGCCGTAAAATTATGTTTTATGAAAAATTCAGTTTTTTAACTACCACTTAGTGGTTTCACTATTCATCAAAAAATGAAAGTTTCCAGAAAAATACCAAAAATTAGGCCTAAGCTATATTTGATATTATGAATTCAAAAATGATTTCTATTTTAACAAAGTGAAAAAATATCACTTGCGTTAATTAATTTAAAAATTAATTCTCGTTGTCAAAACAAATAGCATGTTTTTAAGAGATAATAACTATCAAAAGATTGACAGTTGTTTATGTCTGGTTTAAATGTGAAATTACATCCAATGAACAACATTGTATTAAATTGTAAAAATATATTCTAAATATACTTTAAAACCACTCAAATTTATAATTTATCACTATTAATTATTTCGATTAAAAAAAAAATTTTCAATTAAAATGTAATAATTTTCACTATTCATCTGAATATGAAGGTTATCCAAAAAGTACAAAAATTTCACCCTAAGCTAATTTCGATATTCAGAATCCAAAAATGAAGTCCATTTTGAAAAATGAAATTTATAAAATTTCAAAAAGTGGTTATTACTATTCATAACCGATATTTTTAATAATATTTTAATAGCATATCATTGTTTAGTGAAACTCGGTATTGCGGACGACACAAGCTATCGAGGAAGGCCGTGATTGCGTGTAAAGCAAGCCAATCTAGTGTTGTGTGTAGTGAAAGATTCCTTTGATGAAAAAACAAAATATTTCTCATAAAATTCTCGGGTGTTACATCAGGCTTTCCTCACATTCTTCAATCCAGACCAACATTTCTGATGACCTTTTTAACATTGTTAGTGGGTTTGAAAATCCTGATAAATTACACAAAAAACATCAATAGTTCATGAATAATCTATAAAAACTATAGATTTCAATGACACTAGAGGGTTTAGGCCATTGCTTAATTGACTTTTTTTGACGGGTCCTAAAAAATTCACTCACTGGTGATCACATGTCCCAAAAATGTGACTCTCTACATCCAGAAGCCATACTTGCTAAAATAGGCATACAAATTATCCTTCATCAATGTCACCAATACAAGCCTTAAATATTCATCATGTTTGTACTTTCTCTTGGAGTAGAAGATAATGTCCTCAATAATCAATACTAAATATTTGTCAAGGTAATGTCTATAGAATATATTCATCAAATCCATAAAGATCATTGGGGAATTAGTAACATCGAAGGGAATCATCCGAAACTCATAGTTCCCACACCTTGTATGGAAGGAAGCCTTCTAAATATCTTCCTTCTTCACCATTACCTGATGATATCAAAAATATAGATCTACCTTTGATAAGTACAGAGATCCATTGAACTGTTCGATCAATTTATCAATCCTAGGAAGAGGACACTTGTTCTTTATATATATCTTTTTGAGTACCTGATAATCGATACACAACAACATTAATCTATCCTACTTCTTAACAAAGAGCACTGGAACTCCCCAAAATGATATAGTAGGGCATATGAATCCTTTGTCCAAATTATCTTGTCGCTACTTCTTTAGATCCTCTATTTAGATATGATCCACCCTATAGGGACTCGTTGAAATAACATTAGCTCTTGGTATGAGTTTTATTGAGAACTCTACCTCATGATCTGAGGGTAGTTCAGGTAACCCTTTTAGAAGAATATCATTGTATTCCCTCACAAGGGGAATTTCCCCTATATTGATAACTTCATTTGACTCAACCATTTGAGTGAGGTATAATTCATCATAAGGAATCAATACCCACATCAATGAAGGATTTTTTCCATGGAGATTCATGATATTCCATGAATTTTCAGAGGAGGATTGTATGGTTAATAATATAAACAGATATTTACTTTTCCCAAAAATTGATGAGTACTCTATATAATGGGAGATAATTTTTTCCCAATATAGAATCAAATTCCACCATGGTATGTATTACATTATTCACTAGAAAAATATTCCCACATTTTTTTAGTAATGATTTCACCACTAGGTGGTTTTATGGATATATATAATTTACGGTTTTGGGGATTCAATTTAATAGTTCTAGAAAATGTGAATGATATAAAATAATGCATTGAACCAGAATAAAATAAGACTTTTCCATTATTGAGTGATTAGGATGTGTACCTTGTATGACTTCATTTTCATACACCACTTCCGCATTAGTGATGGCATATTAATTCCATTCCTCTTATGAATTTGGTGTCTGATTAAGCTCATTACCCTCAAAGACTTGAGGTTTAGTGCACTTGCTTTCATAGTGCCCTCGCTCCCTAGAGTTCTACTGTTGAATCATGGGTGGTTCAATCCTTCACTCCACTAAATTATCCAGCTTTCTTGTGTCCTTTCGACATTCATGAGCTTGGTGTCCTCATCTACCACAATTGAAACATTTCATTGTCCCATTAAGGCAGTTCCCATGATGATTCTTCCCAAATTTTTGACATATGGTTGCTTGAGTTTTGTTTCCACTTTTATAATGATATCCTCTAGCTTGAAAATCCATATTTGGTTTTACATCACCATAGACTTGGGACCATTCTCCAAGCTCTATTCCCCCCTTGAGAGCACATCAGACAACATATTTATTACACCCAAGGTCTCAAATTGAAAGATCCTTTCAAATGAGTGGTTTATGACCACTAGTGAATCTATCAATATTTCTATAATTATTGTTAACAAACCCTGAAGCATACCTTGGAAGCCTTGGGAATATTTTTCCTTAATCAATTAAAAATTTACCTTCCTTTTCATTTAGATCTATGAATTATCTCTCCATATTTTTTTTCAAAAATTTAGGGGAAATACTAGTTAAGAAACATTATTGTAATGTCTTCCCACTCCGTCTCTCCAATTTCATTCCTCAGGTTAGTGTTATTAATCAATGCCCGTAGATAATTGTCCTCATCATCTAGATAGTAAACAACCAGACTCTCCATCTCCATCTCATAACACTAAAGGAAAAAATATATATTCTCCATTGAGTTGACACACTGTTCCGAAACTAGTGGATCGGAATATCCACGAAACTTTTGTGGTATTTTCTGCAAAAAAACACTCGATATCTATTTGATCCCTCTTTGGTGAAGGAGGAAATTTCACATTATTTAATTTATTGTTTATAACCTGTGAACGATAGTGAATCAACCCATTCAAATTTTGAACTCCACCTCCTAAAGCATTGGGGTTGTCATTTGGGTAATCACTTTATTATTGATGACATGGGTTGTTGTCAGGGTTTCTCCTGGTTCCCACCACTTTCTAAAATAGAAAACCTTAGAAAAAAACATAATTCAACAAGTAATCAATAATTTATCGCTTTTTAATATTAACTTCAAAGGAATATATTATGTGATCCATATGTTTATAAAATATTCCTGTGTGCTTAAATATACTTCGTATCATACTATGGGTTTAAATAAGGTTATCTAATTCTAATTCCTAAATTAACTAAACATCCCTCTGGTACCGACTATATAGACCCTCCTTTTTTTATATTATTATTACCTCATATTATTTAAAAACAAAATAAAAAAATAACACAATGCAGATCCAATGATTTAGAGTCTTGGAAAAATAAACCACACATAACTATTATACATAAAATGAAAAAATTTATATAATTCTTTTTCTGTAGTTTGTTATTATCGGTTATGTTCTCATTATTACATTTATTCACTTGAGGATATACATCAAAAAGGGGTAAGCTAAGAAACCTAGTAAGAATAGGGATAATATCGTGAAACAAAATTACATGAAGTGAACCTAATCATAACACCATCTTCATGAGATAGAAAATTAGACAAATTCATATAATGTGGCATGCACAAAAATAAAACATAATGTCTTAGTGGTCCACTACAATGCATAGTTGTGAATAAATATAGATTCATGTTTATACATATTTCACAATAACCACAAGTTTCTTCACAATACCCAATGCATTGGAGTGCTATATGATTCCTAGTTCACTCATCACATCATAAGATTTACTTTGTGTAACACCAGAGACTTTTATAAGAAATATTTTGTTTTTATCATCAAAGATATCTTTCACTACACACAACACTATCTTGGCTTGCTTTACACGCAATCGCGACCTTCCTTGATAGCTTGTGTCGTACGCAATAACGAGTTTCACTAAACAACGATATGCTATTAAAATATTATTAAAACTATCCGTTATTAATAGTAATAAACACTTTTTGAAATTTTGTAAATTTTATTTTTCAAAATGGACTTCGTTTTTGGATTCTGAATATCGAAATTATCCTAAGGTGAAATTTTGGTATTTTTCTGGAAACTTTCAATTTTTGATTAATAGTGAAAACACTGGGTTACTATTTAAAAAAAGACTTTTTATATAAATAATTATTTATTTTATTTTAATTTATTTTAGGTCAAAATTGATACATAATACCTATATATGTTCAATGTAATTCATTGGAGTAATTTTATAATAATTTTAGATATATAAAAATTTTATTGAACTTTTCATCGTCTTTTACCCACCTCCAAGGAGAATTTGAAACTTTACATAAAACATAATTTTAACACTTTTGTGAGTGGAATTTCAAAAATCTGAGAGACACGGTTGATGTCAGTAAGTAAAATTTGTTTCAATGAGATGAAAATAATTTTTGGTGAATAGTAACTGTTTACTTTTATTTACCACGGTTAAAAGTAAATAGGGTAATTAAGGGTAAAAATGATTTTATTATTACAATAAAACATGTCTTAATTCTATTGGATAAGTGTAATTCGACCAGAAACAACCTTAGGAATAAAATATGACCATTTACGCCCACTTGGAATAGATTAGGACATTTATTATTAATTTATTTAAAGAAGGGTTAAAATAGTTAAAATCAAAGTTTAATAAGTAAATAATTTTTAATATAGGGTTATACATAAGATAAACTCGACTATAAATATTAATTATAAAGCTAAAAAGATTTCCTACATAATCGTATTTTATTTGTAATTTTTAGACCTTAAATAATTTAACTTATTTATGACACAAAGATGATGCGGTAATTATCATATTAATAAAATATTGACATAATTGATGTTATAAATATCCAAATAAATGCAATATGAGACTATTTATGAATTCCACTAATTTTCTAGGTTAACATGCCTTCTGTTTATTTATTTAATTAATGTTTTTCGAACAAATAATCCTGTTATGAGTTTCACAAAAATTAATTACTAAATAGTGTCAAAATTGACATAAAATAGTTTTTAAAACAAATATTATATTATTAATTGTTACATTATTCCTAAAAATATAACATTTGTCCAAATGACATATATAATATTATATATATTAATAATAAACAACTTGGGGTTTTCTTGGCTTGTTATAGAATGTTTATCAACCTTATAGTGTAATAACACAAAAAGACCCGGTAAAAGTAAAATTATCTAAGTTAAAGTTAAATCTAAATGATAGGGTTAAAATAGCAAACTAAACATGTCCAAATTCTATTGAATGAGAGGATTTCGATCCATCCCCACCTTAGATTGTAAATAAATCAATTTGGATCTATTTAAAACTGAATATGGCTTTATAATAAAATAATATTTTTAGTTTTTCCAACGGTGCCCCTCTCCTCCCTTATAAAAGGGAACCTCTTCCCTCTCTTCCTCACACCACATTGAGCCATCAAGCTCAGCCAAACCCTGCCAATTTCTCCTATAAGCTTCCCTAGAAAGATTCTAGATGTCCTGGTCTTCTTCAAAGACCAATTTTAGTTCCCTAAAAGAGGTCTCAAAGAAGCGCTTCAAAGAAGAGGTAATGTCTATTACCGATTCTTTCAACTTTATTTCTTCTTCCACTTCTTCTTATTTAGTTGTTTCATTATGAATTAATAACATAAGTATCAATAATATACTGATATGTTATTATAATTATGAAACAACCCTATTTCACCATCTATCCATCCTACAGAAAACGAAATCACCGCGCGTGCGTACGTATGGAATACCGTCTCCACGCTGTGGGGTAATCTATTTTCCACCACCACCTTACTTGTATGGGTATAATGGTGTAAATAATGAATATATATGATTATTTTAAATAGATATTGATTCTGAAATAGTATACATACACTCCAATACAATTCCATGATCATGGGAATGATATCATCGCTCGTGCGTACGTACGGAATACCGTCTCCACGATGTGATGAGACTCGTTCTACATGATTTTCATTGCATAATTTTTAAATAAATGAATTCAGTGAATAAATATGATATATATTACACTAATAGAATTCTGAAAATGAGTTATCTATAACCTAAAAATAAGAATAAGAATTTATTCGACAAAACACGCATAAGAACAAAATGTAATAAACACCCGAATAACAAGTAGCAATGAAATATTACTAATAATAAGCTAAGAATATGACCGTATATGATATCATAACAATGATTATGATTCTAGAAAAAGTAAATGACATTATTTAAATCATTATACAGGAGGTTCGGGCACTTACGAAGCAAATCAGGCCAAAGGTAAAGGAAAATCTCACAATCTCATTTTTATCCGAGATTGTTTATACTTCAGAATTTACTGGGGAATATTTATCATCCACAAAAATGTTTCCTCATTATGTAATTTTATATACATCGACATACAATTTTTTAAATCCAATTTTACCCTTCGGTGAGTTTTTGGTAAAAGATATGACAGGAATCTTTTGTCGTTTTTCATATGAGGTACTTTTTGACTTTTCCGACATAGGTACGAGAAGAATGTTTTTTTAACTTATACGGCATGAATGTATTTTTATAACATTATTTCAAAGAATCTTCCTTTACAAGTTTTCAATATTATTTTTAATCAACTTCTTTTGGTTAAAAATTGTATGACATGTTAAGAAAGGAAAAGTGTTTTTGATGTAGAAAGGACATTTTCCTCACGAATGGAGTTCAAGTGTTTCATCAAAATTATTTTCCATCTAAGATAATAAAGGGTTTTGTTTCTATCCCTATTATTACATTGATTTGATTATGTTGTGATGGAATTATTTTTATTAATTCCTTTATCTTACATGAATTGTTTTATGATGTCATGATGTTTAAGAATCCCATTTTTATTACATGGGTTATGCTATGATGTATGGTTTATGATTTTGTGGCACACATAAGAATGGTATCATTATGAGATGGATGGGACATATATCTCCCTCCAATTCATTGGGTAAAGATTTTATATCTCATGAGATATACATGGCTAGAACGACAGGTTAAACTGCTTCAGTGAAACTAGACTGAAACGAGGAATGAACTCAGTTCAAAAATGGACTTTGTCCACTAAGATAGTCTTGGAAATGACTCTGGAATAATAAGAAATGATTTTCTATGATTATGTGTGTATGCCACAAAGCTTCATGTTTTATGTTATGATTATTATGATTACATTTCACTGCCATGATTTATCCCATAATATGAAATTATGATCTCTTGTGCAGGGTAAGATTTACAAAATGTTATGTTCTTATGAATATGATGTGATTGATATTTCTTTTGTTCACCCTTACTGAGCATTTGAGCTCACCCTTTTGTATGTTTTCTTTCCCCAGATCAGGAAGAAGGTTATTAAGTAAGATATGCCAAAAGGGACTATAGATATGATGAAATAAATTCGAGACAATGTAGATGCTTTATGAACCAGTTGTTTATGTTTCCCAGTTTCTAAAGACACTATACCTATACGGTCCTTTCATGGTTTTGTTATGTGTTGTAATAAGTGTACTTAAAATTTTAATTACTAACAATGTATGTAAAGTATGGGTCATTATATTTGGTATCAGAGGAAAGGTATAGTCAACCTTTGGAAACTAGGATGTGAAAGCCTTAATAAGAATCCTAAGGATAAGTCTAATCATAGAACACAATCTTAGTGTTTTAGAAATGGCCATGAATAACCTAGGATAAGACCTTAAGTGTGAAATTTTATTCTTGATTATGTGGTTTTCCTATTATAATTAGTGTTTATCATACTATTCTTCTTGGTTTTAGTCAATGGCTGGATCCCGAAGGAACCGTGTTAATGCGGAATGTGACGGGAAATACTATGATTGTCCCCCTGAGAAACAAAACCTTATTGGAGCTGGAATACAAAATCTTGTAGCCAGGCTCACACAACTTTCTCAACATATAAATCATGCAGGGCTTCCAAACGATCAAAGGAAATAGCAACATTCTGTTGAATCCTTCATGAGACATCCTCCACCTTCATTCAGCGGGTCTACTGATCCATTAGTTGCTGAACAATGGATCAGTACTACGGAAATGATATTTTCAGTTCTTCAATGTTCTGAACATGATAAAGTCATCCTAGCAGTGTATCGTTTTGAAGGTGATGCTGATCAATGGTTGAATCTTATCAAGAATATGAGGCCAAGAGATGAAATTGAGTCCATGGAATAGGACGAGTTCAAGAACTTATTTTTCAATAAGTACTTCCCTCGTATTCTCCGAACAAAGATGGAGAAGGAGTCTCTTAAACTAAATCAAAATGATGATGACTTTTTGGTACCTATGAAACAAATTTTACAGGACTTTCAAGGTACACTTCTGGTAATATTATCCTACCTGAAAGTAAGATCGATCTATTCTTTAGTGGCTTAAAACCAAGTCTTTGATGGGCATTATCCATAAGGGACTTTAATAGCTATGTGGAAATCATTCGATGTGCTCTGAAAGTTGAGATGGAGATTGGAGTAACCCATCA
This sequence comes from Viscum album, assembly GCA_963277665.1. NCBI lineage: Eukaryota > Viridiplantae > Streptophyta > Magnoliopsida > Santalales > Viscaceae > Viscum > Viscum album. The sequence goes on from OY728132.1 coordinate 698,827,034, forward strand.
GTCATATGGGTTTGATAAGAAGAGGAAAATGGAATTGAAAGGAAAATCTAAAGAGCACACTGAAAAGAAGATGAGTTTTCCCGTATGATCAAATTGTGGAAAGAAACATGGAGGGAGTTGTCTTAAAGGGACAAGCAAATGTTTCAAATGTGGAATGGAAGGTCATTGGGCATTTGAATGCCGCAATGATGGGAAGAAGATGTCTAGTGATGGAAACAATGAAATGTCTACACAGAGTGCACCTCTTACACTTCAATGTTACAAGTGCAAGGAAATGGGGCATTATACCAATAAATTCCCTAATCCAAGGATGTTGATGATGATCGACGTCAAAAAACTCTTAAGGCTAAAGACAAAGGAAAGTCACATGCAATTTCTATCAGCGATGTGGAGTATGATAACGAAGTGGTGAAAGGTACACTTACCATCCACTCTAAATTAGGAAATGTTTTATTTGATTTTGGATCCACCCAATCCTTTATTTCTGAAGAATTTTCTAAGGGTATCACCGTATTACCTCAACAATTAGATGTTGAGTTAGCTGTAACAACCCCTAATGGCACAACCATCGCATCAAAAGTTTATAATTCTTCTCCGTTTGAGGTTTATGGGAAAGTGCTTCCAGAAAATCTTGTGATCATTCCTATAGTGGAATTTGATGTGATTCTTGGCATGGATTGGCTTTCTCTATATGGAGCTGATATCAATTTCCAAAGAAGGGAAGTCACATTTCATATTCCAGATAAATCATTGATCGTCCATCGATGCAAGGATGAACATAAACATCCAATGGAAACTTCTTCCATCTTATGGGTCTTGATTCCACTAAATTAAGGTTATTTATCTCAAATGGTTGGTAAGAAACTCATGATTAATAATATGACCATTGTACGGGATTTTGATGATGTCTTTCCGGAGGAATTGTCCGGTCTTCCAACAAATCTTGACGTTGAGTTTTCAATAGAACTCATACTGGGTTCTTTCCCTATTTCAAATACACCTTATAGAATGGCCCGAATTGAGTTGCAGGAATTGAATAAGAAACTCCATGAGAATCTTGATAAGGGGTTCATATGCCCTAGTGTGTCACCTTGGGGAACACATGTTCTGTTTGTTAAGTAGAAAGATGGATCAATGAGACTCTGTATTGATTATCGAGAACTTAACAAGATCAATATCAAGAACAAATATGCTCTCCCGTGCATTGATGACTTATTTGACCAACTACACGAAGCTCAATACTTTTCCAAGATGGATCTTCATTCAGGTTATCATCAAATAAGGGTCAAAGGGGAGGATATACCAAAGATGGATTTCTGTACAAGGTATGGAGACTATGAATTTATAGTGATTCCATTTGCTCTTACTAATGCCCCTTCCATCTTCATGGATCTGATAAATAGAGTCTTTAGAGACTATCTTGATCAGTTTGTGGTAGTCTTTATAGACGATATTCTTGTATATTCAAAGAGAAAGGAAGAACATGAAGATCACTTGAGAATTATATTGAAGACCCTGAGAAAGGAGATGCTTTATGCCAAATTTACCAAGTGTGAGTTTTGGCTTCAAATATTTCATTTTTGGGTCACATAATCTCAAAAGGGGGGATATTTGTGGATCTAGCAAAAACAGACGTTATCGAAAGATGGTCGAGACCAACAACAGTAACTGAGTTCCAAATTTTTCTTGGTTTGGCTGGATATTATCGATGTTTTGTGAAATATTTTTCACGATTATCTAATCCACTCACTAGGTTGACTCGAAAAGGAGTTAAGATTGTTTGGACGGAGGAATGTGAAGAGAATTTCAAGGAGTTGAAAAGAATGTTATCCAGTGCACATGTTCTCACACTGCCTTGTAGTGGAGAATGGTTTGTGATCTACAGTGATTCATCCAAGAATGGATTAGGGTGTTTTCTTATGAAAAATGATATGGTGATAGCTTATGCCTCACGACAGTTGAAAATCCATGAGAAAAATTACCCAACTCATGATTTGGAGTTAGCTGTGGTAATCTTTGCATTAATGATATGGATGCATTATCTTTATGGAGAAAGGTGTGACATTTACACTGATTATAAAAGATTAAAGTATATTTTCACACAAAAGGAGCTGAATATGCACCAAAGAAGATGGTTGAAGCTGATTAAGGATTACAACTGCTCAATTCATTACCACCCTGGGAAAGCAAACAAGGTGGCAGATGCATTAAGTCGACATGACCATGCCAGTTTATCCACAATGAGGATCACAAAAAGATCCAATATTTATGTCATTACAAAGGATGGATCCATTGGGCACAGTACTGTAGCAGTACTGTAGCAGCGGCAGGTATTGTAGCGGTGACATGTAATGTAGCGGCGGCAGAGCACTTTAGCAGCGGTGGGTACTGTAGCAGCGACGGGTACTGTGTAGTACTGTAGCAACGTGGTACTGTAGCAGGACTATTTACAGAATGGGCATTGGGCCAAAAAAATGGGCCTACGGGTCATATAATTGGCTAAATGCCCACTGGGCCTTTGGGGTATGTAATGGGTCTCCCTCTACCAAGTTAAAGAGGTCTTTGCTTTGATTTAATAATAAAATGCGGCTTCGGCCCCAACCTTTAAAAAAAATTATATACATGTTAAGATTAAAGAGGCACAGAAAGAAGATGTAGAGTTAAAAAAGAAGGTGAGAAATGTTCTTGAATTCAACCTTGATTGTGATGGGATAATAATGTTCAGGAATTGGGTTTGTGTTCCTCCCATCCCCGAATTAAAGAAGGGGCTGCTGGATGAGGCTCATAGTTCTTCATTCTCTATTCATCCTGGAAGCACGATGATGTATAGGGACCTGAAAGAGTACTTCTGGTGGGATGGAATGAAAAGAGATGTTGCTGAATATGTTTCTCGATGCTTGGTTTGTCAGCAAGTTAAAGCTGAGAGACAGAAGTCTAAGGGTATGTTACAACCATTACCCATACCCGAATGGAAATGGGAAAACCTCACTATGGACTTTGACATAGGACTTCCTAAAACATCCAAAGGCAATAACGCTATCTGGGTCATAGTTGATCGTCTTACAAAGTCTTCACACTTCATTGCTATTAGAGAGGATTTCTCTCTGGATCAGCTTGCTAGGATATATGTAAAGGAAGTGGTAAGATTGCATGGACTAACACTTTCTATTATATCTGATCGGGATCCGTGGTTTACCTCAAAGTTCTGGCGAAGTCTTCAGCATACTCTGGATACAGAGTTGAGTTTCAGCACTGCTTATCATCCTCAGACAGACGGTCAGTCTGAGAAGAAAATTCAAACTCTAGAAGATATGTTGAGAGCTTTCTCTATGGATTTAAAAGGTGGTTGGGATCAACACCTACCTTTGGTGGAATTTTTTTATAATAATAGCTTTCACTCCAGTATTCAGATGGCTCCTTATGAAGCTCATTATGGAAAGAAATGCAGGACTCCAACTTGCTAGGATGAAGTTGGGGAATGAAAGCTATTAGGACCTGATCGTGTTAATGAGATGGTAGAAAAGGTCCAATCTATTCAACAACACATAAGAGCAGCTCAGAGTCGACAAAAATGTTATTCCGACAACCAAAGAAAAGACTTAGAGTTTGAAGTGGGTGATAAAGTGTTCTTATGAATATCTCCTTGGAAGAGAGTAATGAGATTTGGAAAGAAGGTATAGTTGAGCCCTATGTATATCGGTCCTTTAGAAATAATGGATCATATTGGGAAGGTAGCATACCGATTGGCGCTTCCACCGAATCTCTCTCAAGTTCATGATGTCTTCCATGTATCTCTCCTGAGAAAGTACATATATGATCCTTCACATGTACTCAGCTCAGAAGTTGTACCGCTGGAACAAGATCTTTCTTATGAAGAACAACCGATAGAGATTCTTGATAATAGTGAAAAAGTCCTATGGAACAAGACCACTCGCTTGGTGAAAGTTTTATGGAGGAACCACCAATTAGAAGAAGCTACATGGGAGCTTGAGGATGTGATGAGGGAGAGGTATCTTCATCTGTTTGTTACAAGTGACGAATTTCAAAGGAGAAATTCATTTTAAGGGGGGTAGAATATAACACCCAAGAATATTATAATAAATATTTTTTTTCATCAAAGATATATTTCACTACACACAACACTAGCTTGGCTTGCTTTACACGTAATCGTGACCTTCCTTGATAGCTTGCGTCGTACGCAATACCGAGTTTCACTAAACAACGATATGCTATTAAAATATTATTAAAACTAGCCGTTATGAATAGTAATAACCATTTTTTGAAATTTTGAAAATTTTATTTTTGAAAATGGACTTCGTTTTTGGATTCAGAATATCGAAATTAGCCTAGGGTAAAATTTTGGTAATTTTCTGGAAACTTTAAATTTTTGATGAATAGTGAAAACACTGGGATACTATTTAAAAACCGACTTTTTATTTAAATAATTATTTATATTATTTAAATTTAATTTAGGTCAAAATTGATACATAATACCTATATAAGTTCAATGTAATTCATTGGAGTAATTTTATAATAATTTTAGATATATAAAAATTTTATTTAACTTTTCACGGTCTTTTATCCACCTCCTAGGAGAATTTGCAAATTTACATAAAACTTAATTTTACCACTTTTGTGAGTGGAATTTCAAAAATCCGAGAGACATGGTTCATGTCAGTAAGTAAAATTTGGTTAAATGAGATGAAAATAATTTTTGGTGAATAGTAACTTTTTACTTTTATTTACCACGGGCAAAAGAAAATAGGGTAATTAAGGGTAAAATGATATTATTATTACCCTAACACATGTCCTAATTATATTGGATAAGTGTAATTCTACCAAAAACAATCTCAGGAATAAAATATGACCATTCAGGCCCACATGGATTAGATTAGGACATTTATTATTAATTTATTTAAAGAAGGGTTAAAATAGTTAAAATCAATGTTTAATAAGTAAATAATTTTTAATATAGGGTTATGCATAAGATAAATTCAACTATAAATATTCATTATAAATATATGTTGATTTCCTACATAATGGTATTTTATTTGTAATTTTTAGACTTTAAATAATTTAATTTATTTATGAGACAAATATAATGTAGTAATTATTTTATTAATGAAATATTGACATAATTGATGTTATAAATACCCAAATAAATGTAATTTGAGACTTTTTATGAATTCATATAATTTTCTAGGTTAATATGACATGTTAGTATTGATTAAATTAACATTTTTCGAACTAATCATTCTGTTATGATTTCAAAAAAATCAATTACTAAATAGTGTCAAAATTGACATAAAATAGTTTTTAAAACAAATATTATATTATTAATTTTTTTTATTCCTAAAAATCAAAGTTTCGGAAAAATGACATTGATAAGGTTATATATATTATTGATAAACAACTTGGGGTTCGTTTGGCTTGTTATTGTAAGTTTATTAACCTTATAGTGTAAGAACACAAAAAGACTCGGTAAAAGTAAAATTATCTAACCTAAAGTTAAATCTAAATGATAAGGTTAAAATAGTAAACTAAACTTGTCCAAATTATATTGTATGAGATTATTTAGACCCATCCCCACCTTATTTTTGAACTAAATCAATTTGGATCTATTTAAAACAGAATACGGCGTTATAATAAATTAATATTTTTAGTTTTTTCAAAGGTGCCCCTCTCCTCCCTTATAAAAGGGCACCTCCTCCCTCTCTTCCTCACACCACTTTGAGCCTTCAAGCTCGGAAAACCCCTACCAATTACTTCTCTCCAATTCCCTAGAAACATCCTAGAGGTCCTGGTCTTCTTCAAAGACAAATTTTAGTTCCCTAAAAGGAGGTCTCAAAGAAGCACGTCAAAGAAGAGGTAATGTCTGTTACCGATTCTTTCAACTTTATTTCTTCTTACACTTCTTCTTATTTAGTTTTTTCATTATGAATTAATAACATAAGTATAACTAATATACTGATATGTTATTCTAAGTATGAAACAACCCTATTTCACTATATATCCATCCTACGGAAAACGAAATCACCGCGCGTGCGTACGAACGGAATATCGTCTCCACGCCGTGGTGCAATCTATTTTCCACCACCACCTTACTTGGATGGGTGTAATGGTGTAAAGAATAAATATATATGATTATTGAAAATAGATATTGATTATTTAATAGTATACATACACTCCAATACAAATCCACGATCATGGGAATGATATCATCGCTCGTGCGTACGTACGGAATACCGTCTCCACGATGTGATGCGACTCGTTCTACATGATTTTCATTGCATAATGATTACATAAATGAATTTAGTGAATAAATATGATATATATTACACTAATACCATTCTGTAAATGAGGTATCACTAACCTAAAAAGAAGAATAAGAATTTATTCGACAAAACACGCATAAGAACAAAAAGTAATAAACACCCGAATAACAAGAAGCAATGAAATATTACTAATAATAAGCTAAGAATATCACCATATATGATATCATAAAAATAATTATGATTCTCGAATAAGTAAATGACATTATTTAAATCATTATATAGGAGGTCCAGACACTTACGAAGCAAATCGGACCTAAGTTAAGGGAAAATCTCACAATCTCATTTTTATCTGAGATTGTTTATACTTTAGAATTTACTGGGGAATATCTATCATCCACATCCATGTTTCCTCAATATGTAATGTTATTTATATCCACCTACAATTTTTTAAATCCAATTTTACCCTTCATTGAGTTTTTAGTAAAAGATATGAATGGAATCTTTTGTCGTTTTTCATATGAGGTACTTTTTGACTTTTATGACATAAGTACAAGAAGAATGATTTTTTAACTTATACAACATGAATGGAATTTTAAAACATTATTTCCAAGAAGCGTCCTTCACAATTTTTCAAGTTTATTTTTATTCAACTTCTTTTAGTTTAAAATTTTATGCCATGTTATGAAAGGAAACATGTATTTGGAGTAGAAAGGATATTTTCCTCAAGAATGGAGTTCAAGTGTTTTATCAAAATTATTTTCCATCTAAGATAATAAAGGGTTGTTTTTATATCCCTATTATTAAATTGATTTTATTATGTTGTGATGGAATTATTTTTATTAATTCCTTTATCTTATATGAATTGTTTTATGATGTCACGATGTTTAAGAATCCCATTTTTATTAAATGGGTTATGCTAAGATGTATGGTTTATGATTTTGTGGAACACATAATAATGGTATCATTATGAGATTGGTGGGAACTATATCTCCCTCCAATTCATTGGGTAAATATTTTATATCTCATGAGATATACATGGCTGGAATGGCTGGTTAAACTGGTTCAGTGAAACAGGACTGAAACGAGGAATGAACTCGGTTCAGAAATGGACTTTGTCCACTAAGATAGTCTTGGAAATGAGTCATGACTAATAATAAATGATTCTCTATGATTATGTGTATATTACACAAAGCTTCATGTTTTAAGTTATGATTATTGTGATTACATTTCACTTCCATGATTTATCCCATGTTATGAAATTATGATCTCTTTGGCAGGGTAAGATTTCCAAAATGTTATGTTCTTATGAATATGATGTGATTGATATTTCTTTTGTTTACCCTTACTAAGCATTTGAGCTCACCATTTTGTATGTTTTCTTTCCCCAGGTCAGGAAGAAGGTTATTATGTAAGATATGCCAAAAGGGACTATAGATATGATGAAATAAATGGGAGACAGTGTAGATGCTTTATGAACCAGTTGTTTATGTTTCCCAGTTTTTAAAAACACTATGCCTATAATGTCTTTTAATGGTTTTGTTTTATGTTGTAATAAGTGTACTTAAATTTTTAATTACTAACAATGTATATAAAGTATGGGTAGTTATACTTTGCGCTATATAATTTTGGTCGTAATTATCACATCATAACATTTACATTATCTTCCATTCCACATAGAACATATATCAATATTAAACATAAATTAACCCATGGAAATGAATGGGTTTTATTTCATAAAAAACACTCTCATAAACATTGTGGTCTCAAATTAAAATGGTAATAACATACTTGATATAACAATCAGCATCTTTGTGTGAAGAAGAAATAATATGGAGAAGTAAAAGGTGAATTTTCATTGAAAGAATAGTTATTTTGGAAAATTATGCGTTTTTATGAACTCTAGTATATAAAAAATTATATATATTAAAAGGTAATATAATGATTAATAAATAATTTTTAAGGATTCTTTATAATGAAAATTTGTTGAAATTGGGAAAATACAAATAAAGATAGTTGGGTTCGAAAATTCCTCTTACCTTATGTACGATTTTTTTCTCCACTTAATTATCATGTATAATCACATGATATTCATTAATTAACAATTATAAATCCTTTTATAATTAAATCAATTTCATTATGATTTTATTAAGTACTTTTATTGGATTTTGGATGAGTTATAGAGGTTTATTTCATCATTCAAGAGTGTTTGTTTTCATATATTTCATGATTTGTCCTCTTGTATACATGAAAGAATTTTAATTTAAAATGTGGACGAATATCGGGATGTTGTTATTATATTTTATTAATGATCCCCCATGAAGCATAAATGATCTTTCAAAGTAATTGGATATTTAACATGAGGACGATTCCTTAGATAGAAGTTAATATAGATCATTTTTGGTTAGGTTTGGTGGGTTTTCGATGACAACGAACTCGTTTTGTTTTATCATTTAGTATTATGTGTATATGTCTTTTGAAAAACATAAAAAAGGTTATAAAATATAATTTAATATCTTTATTAAACCATTTTATGGTCTTATTAGCATATTTGAATGTGTTTAAGGAAAACAAAAGTACATCACCCATGATATCGGAAATTTGACATATCACGGGCGATAGTTTAATTTTTAAAATATAAGAGATATAGATGGAGGAGTTTAATGATTAATATTATATTAACATGATATAATTTTAGTATATTTATTGTGATGGATTTAACATTCCATTTGTATGATGTTAGGTGAGGATAGAATAGGAATCAAATGAAATTGTATGGAAAAAAAGAAAAAAAGGATTTTACTACATGAATTATCATATTGAGATCCCCTTCAAGGAACCTAGGATTGGTCTTTTGATGAGACCAAGAGCCCTTTTATGTTGTGGGGGAGATGGGGAATGTTATTTTGAAATATTTATGCAAGGATAAAATCTTTATATGTGTGAGGAGAGAAGGGTGCAAGGGTTGTTATTTATAGTGGAGGAGAGGGGTGTTTTCTTATTATTTAATTCATTACGTTAATAATTTTTTGAATAAAGTAAATATTTTTGATTATTGAGATTAAATACATTAATTATATCATGTGGGTTTGAAATAATGGTGGTTACATCAGAGATGAATCAACAAATAGTGAATTCATCTTATAATGAATATATACCATAAATTATTGTATTTTACTTTTCACCAAAATTCATGTAATTCAAAAAATCAAAAAAATAAAAATTGATCATTTTTTAATGTGAATAATTCAATTAATAGTGTGGTGATTGTTCATTTTAAACATAAATTGTATGTTCACAATATGTTAGATGGAATAGTTTGTAAGTGTAGTTTTAAAACATAGAATAAAAAAATAATTTTATATTGTGGATACATGTTTTGATATAAAATCAGGTAAATAAATAATGTGGAGGGGTGGAGAAGGAAAATAAAAGAATTGAGCTTGATAGAAAGTTTTACATGTTATTCAGGTAACTCATTTTGATTTGTGCCAAAATGCATCATTGGATTGCCTTATTCCAAAGGTAATGATTCTACAAGGAATGGAATGATTTTGGGACGTTTATTGGTAATATCTTTACCTAAACTATGTGGCTTTAGATGTGTGGGGATTTGGGTGAGGTTCTTTCCATTTATAGGGGAAGAAAGGGACTCACATGGAATTTTGGAAAACAATTTAGTTTTACAAAAGATTATCCCTAAAAAAAGACATAAAAAACCAACATAAATAAATAATGGAAGGTTTATGGACATAATATGTCCACAAAAATGTTTTAGAAAATTTAATAGGTCATTTTGTCCCATAAGATTATGGTTTAGTCTACAATTTATATTAATTTGACCCTAATCACCATGTTTAATTTAAATCACTTTTACTAATTATTTTGGTAAAAAACAACATGATATAAATAGACTTTAAATATTATACTATTTAAAATGGTTTATGTGAGATTTTACAAATTCAATTCATAAAACTTGTAATATTTAGATTAATTCTCATCCCATAGAGGGGACTAAATTATAGGTCATTACAGTAGAAATAAGATCAAAAGTTTATTAAGTTTTTAAATTCTGTTTAAAAGTGAAATTGATTCTAATTACCTGAATTTTATTAATTGATATAATTTTTATATAATTTTACCATAAAAAATTTAAAATATAATTTAACATTAATAATTAGATAAATGAAAATTAATTTTTTAACCTTAAGGCATTATTTTTCACTATTCATCAAATAATGAAGTTTCTCAAAAAAAATCAACAAATACACCCTAATATAATTTTTAAGTTATAAATTAAGAAATAAAGATTAATTTATCAAATTAAATATTTAAATTTGACTATAATTAATTTTATTATTAAAAGAAGCTCATTCGTGAAGACATTTTTTTAAACCTAAAAGGACTTTACCAAAAAGCATATCTTTAATTATCCATATGTTTTATCTAACTAAATAAATTATGACTAATATTTGAAAATTATTTTTCTATATAAATATAACTAATATTAACAACTAGGTCATAATTATTTCATTTAAATAATTATAAAAATAAAATGATATATCGTAGAAACATTTTTCTTGCTTGTAATGAATGCCAAGTCAGTATAATGGGTATTGCAAGCCATGTCCATATTTCATGTAGCCCAATTCAAGTTAGTTCTCTATGAAAATAATGTTTGAAATTGTTTTTGAATATATATATATATATATATATATATAACTCTTTCTAATGTCACATTAAATGAAAAATATCAACAATATAGATATGTTTAAAAATTATTACATCAAAGAATAAGTCCTGAAAAGATGTGAGTTTAAAAAGAACATGACCCAAGAATGAGAAAAAAGTTTCATAAACACATAATCAATGAATGAGAAATGTGTTTCATAAAAACCATGACATTAAGAATAACCCGTCCATTGAATGAATAAGAATTAAAACTTTAGATCGCTTCCTATACTGGCATGGGTAACATCAACATAATTCATCTTAGATGGATAATTATTTTGAAATATCTTTTAGAACATTCTCATGAGAAAAATATCCTTTCATCCTTAAAAATGATATTTTAATACATAGAACCATTTAAATATAATTTTCATAGAAAAAAACCTTGAAAACTTATAAAGAATATTTGAAATCATTTTGAAAACCTTTTTCTTCGATAACTTATAAAATAATATTCAAAACATTTTAATAACATTTTTTATTTGAAAAAAACATTGAAAACATAAAAAGAAATATTGAAAATGTTTGCAAAACCTTATTATTTAAAAATACATTTAAAATGTATAAATAAGTCTTAAAAACATCTCGAAAAAATTTCAATGAATACATATAAAATTTGGTTGATAACATTTTCAAAACAAGTTTCCTTAAAATTTACTTTTAGAAATATTTTCTTCAAAAATATCATGGAAACAATTCAAAGGAAGCATCAATGGAATGATTATAGGTAAATCCATACATGATGTACGAGGTAAAAAGAGAATTAATTTTCCCTGGTAAAAAGTTTTGAGAATTTACCCATTCAGAATGTGATAATAATATTTGTTTGAAAGAATTTATGAATGAAAAGAGTGGTAAAAATTTATTTTAATAGCCTTAGCATATTAATAATAAATACTTGGAATTTGTTTTTAGAGAACATGGTTTTTTGACAGAACAGATGGTAAAGTCAGGCATTCCAAAACACATTTTTTAAAAAAACATATATACCAAAGATTGTAATAAATGGTACCATTATATTAATTAATAATATATAAAAATAAGACAAGAATCTCCATTAATTCTACGGAGAGATGGATCATAATATTTCATTAATAGAAGAATTAATATAAACAATCTTGAAAAGCAATGAGATTGTTATAATGAACCTTTATCACATGGTAACCTGGGATCGTTCACCAAATGTAAGAAAATAAAATTAAATTCTTCTTAAAATATCATGACAATATGGATCTTCATGATATATCATATAAAATTGAAGTATACACACCTTAAAAAGATGTTAGGCACATAATAAAACCTGAATCTCAATGAAGGAAAATTGTGAGAAAATTATTTTACTGATTTGATAATGTTTTCAACTTATACCGAATGAAATAATGATCATAAAATTTATATGTTTATAACAATAATTTAAGTATAAGATACATAAAATAAAATAATTGGTATTAGATACATCACAGAAAAAGGAAATTGTTGTGAACGTAGCATGTATCTCATTGAAATAAAAAGTGAGACGCAATCATGTTAACTTGTGTATGGAATCTCATCATACTCATTAAAAACTACATTATAATAAATATATTTTTATTATAAATATTTTTTAGTATCATATTATTATATATAATACCATATATTTCTTGATTTCGACCATATATTACCTTCTTTTTAACCATCCTATTTTAAGGTTTCACTTCATCTAATTTTCACTTTGTCCATTGCATGTGTTTTGATTTGTTATCTATTTTGTAATTAAACATATATAATGATTAAAGAATTTAAAAAAATATATGAATATATTTTAAATTCTGTATATTTGAATTATATTATTCTTTCAAATATTCAATTACAAAATAGAATACTCCGTTCGTGGAGACGGTAAGTTGTACGTATGCATGAACGTTGTTTCCCTTTTTATTATCGTATTAAAAGGTATAGGGAAAGTGAAATATATGTATATTTCAATATCTTTATTAAATTATGTTAATTATATCATATAATCCTCACTTATTCACACAACCCATCCTTAATAAAATTCATTTAGTGTATGGACATCCATATCACTTTGAGGGGTTGGTAGTCCACACGTCCTCGAACGAAATTATGATATTAACACCAAATTGAAACTAAAAAGTTATGTATTGAAAAATGAATTTATTAGATTAAATAAATAAACCACATAATATATATCAGAAATAAATATTATGTCCATTATAATTTCCTCCCGGAGATGTGCTAAGGAAAGTTGAACAATCATCGTTTATTGAGGCAGTAGTTCAGCTTACACCTAAACAATATGTCTGTTATCCATTAAATGGAGGTGTGTGCAAGTGTAGGTTAAAAAAATAGCACAATAATATCCTATTATACTGAGGATATTAGTGTTTTTATACAATCATTGTAAAAACATAAACTACAAGGGAGGCTGATGAAAATAAAATAATGGAGTTTGAGAGAAAGTGTAACCTCATAATTGAGTAACTGATTTTGGTTTGTGCCTAAAGGCTACCTTGGATTTCCTTCAAAAGAAGGGAATTATTATAAGTGTAATGGTGGGATGTTTGGAAGTTTATTAAAATGATTTTTGATGATCCTCATTAGTTTGAGAGGTGCGAGGATCTGGGATAGGTTGTGGCCTTTTATTTGAAAGAAAAGGATTCACATTAAAAGTTTGAAAATATGTTAGGTGGACACATTTTCTTACCTAGAAAAGCCATAAAAACCCAACGTAAATAAAAACTTTATGGTTTATGGTCAAAACATTCCAATAAAATCGTTTTTGACAAGTCTATAGGTCATTTGGGCCCCTTTGATTATGGTTTAGTCCCTAATTAACCCTAATTTGATCTTAATAGATGTGATTAATTTTAATCTCTTGTACTAATCACTTGGTCAAAAATAAAAAAGATATAATTAAACACTTCATATTATACTGATTAAAATGTTTATTTTCCATTTTTTGAAATTCAATTCACAGAAGCCGAAAAATTATGATTAATGCTAGTCCTGTAGATGGGACGAAATTATGGGTCCTTGAAGTAGAGAGAAGTTTAAAAGTTTATTTGGATTTTATATTCAATTTAAAAGTTAAATTGATTATAATTACCTAAATTGTGTAAATATATTTATAATTGATCTAATATGACATGTAAAAAATTAAAATATAGTCTAACAATAATTATTATTTCAACAAAAAGCATTTTTCAACCTAAAACATGTATTTTTCAGTATTCTTAAAAAAATGAATTTCTCAGGTAAATCCCAAAGTCTATCTCTAATATAATTTCATAATTATAAATTCCCTGATGAATTTTAATTTATAAAATTAAATTTAAAAATTTATATAAAAATAATTTTATTATTAAAAGTTTTCCATTCGTGTAAACAATACTTTTTAATGTAAAATGACTTTACCATAAATATTGTCTTAAATTATGAATATGTTTTTTTCAGTCTAAATAAATTATTTATAATATTTAAACATTAGTTACTACTATTCATAAGACTAATTTTAATGGCTAGATTATAGTTATTTCATTTAAATGATTATAAGAATAAAATGATGTTTCGTAGAAAAATATGTGTTGCGATTAACATAAGCCTAGTCAGTGATGCAAGTAGCGTCAACCAAGTCCATATTACAAGTAGTGAAAGGCAAGTCAGTTCCATGTGACAAGAATGTTTTAATTTGTGTTTTAATATATATATATATATAACTATTTATAGTGTCATGTGAAATGAAAAATAACAAAAAGATAAATTAATTTAGAAAAAAAAATAATTCACAAAATTTCATGGTGTTATATAGTTTGAGACCCATTTTTATAAGAATAGACCACCAAGAATGAATTATTATTGGATTTTAGTTATTTAGTGATATCACTATAAATTACCACATATGCGGGAGTGCATGATCAGTGTTTGGTAGTGGAGAGATTTATGGATGAGTATACTCCAACTTTGTGTGTTTGGTACAATGTAGTTTAGAACTCTGTAGCATGATGATAATGTCAGGATCATGGATTAGAGAATGTATATTGAAAAGAATATGATCCACAGATAGAGGGTATATTGATTAGGGATCATATTTCGGTTCTAGTCTATCGTGAGAGAGGTGATGCTTCACTTGTGATGGGCAGTGACATCTCATGTGTGATTTTTTGACCAGCCGAGCTACTGGGAGGGAGCGAGTCGATATAACACATGCTAAAGTAGAAAAAAATAATCATAGAGTTTAGCATGACGGGGGACATGGAAGAGGAGTGGGGAGTGAAGCATGAGGTGGATGATAGTTAGATATGTAGCCACCACCCGCCCAAAGTAATCTGCGCCCGAATCACAGTGCTGGAGGATTATGGTGATGATTGAAGCAAACTATAGAGGCCTATAACATAGAGTATTTGATGATGATTACAGGTACGTTTTTTTATACATTATACAATTATAGTATAACTACTAGAAAACACATGTTTAACAGAACTAGTATTTATCAACAGTAAAAAAATTCTAATAAATGACATCTTTATCAGTTCTATAGAAACCACTAATAAGTTTAACCATTAATCAGCTCTTTTTTTAGCAATGATAAAGGGTACCCTTTATCACCACTTTATTTTTAGTACTGATGAAAAATATCTTGTATCAGTGCAATATTATTAGCACGGATAAAGGTTACCGTATATCAGTGAAATATTATTTGCGCTCATAAAGGAATCCTTTATCAGCATTTTTTCGTGTTGATAAAGGTCTAAATAAATAAAATGAAATAATTAACTAAAAAAACAAAAATATTATTAATCAAATTTTAAATTTTTTATTAATCACATAATTATTGATTAAAATAAATAAATTTATTATACTATATATAAATTATAAATACTAATAAATAGTATTTAATATATATATATATATGTAAAATTAAAAGTAAATAAATTAAAATTAAATATAAATAAATTTACAATAATTATAAACACTTAATTAATGAAATGATTATTGATAGTGTTAATAAATAGTATATACTAAATATATACATAAATATTAATGTATATAAATATGATTTATATAATAAAAATATTATTTATTCTTCACATTAAATAGTAATATATTTAGTGAATAATGGATTATAATTAAAAATTAATATGAATTAATAATACAAACCAATTGCATCAAGTAATGGACATAATTTAATTCTATTTGATTTTCCAATTTATAATAAAATTAATTATATTTATTTCACACATACATAATATATGCATTTTTCTATACATACACACACATAATTTTTTGGAATTTAATCATTTTATATTATTTATTTTATATATATTTATTTACTGTGTTTTAATATTTTCAAAATGATTATTCATATTTAATTAAATATGTATCCATTTTTTAATGATTTATATTAATCAAACACTTATGAATATTCAATATTGTGCTCATTTAATTTATCAATTTTACTCATTTTTAACATGCATGAAATTAAGATTAAATTTTAATTAATAATGTTCAAAATAAACGTGTAAAAACATATTTTTAAATCAATATGAATATAAATTAATATTTTTAGATTTTATTATTTATAATTATAAATAAATAATAAATATTTTTTAAAAAGTATTTATAAAATTATAAATAAATAAACATATATTCAAAGAATTATAAAGTTATTATTTTATAAAACTAATTATTATAATAGCTTAAATTATATATGATAATTATAGTTTTTTAAAGTATTATTTTTTTTAAATGTTATATGTATTTATCATTGTCTTTTGGCACTGATAAATCTCTATCTTTATTAGTGCTAAAAAAGTGCTAATAATGATTAATTTCATCAATTATTATTATATTAGCACTGAAAAAAGGCATCCTTATCAACACCTTTTCTTGAAGAGTTTATAATAGTGTGATGATCTATTTTAAGAACACTAACCATCACGAACTAGTTCGTGATATCCAAACCTTTATAAAGAAGTCACGTCCTACTAACACTCCTCTTTGTCGAATCGAAGCTTGAATTTATGCTAGAATCAAGGCTCTAACTATTCGCATGCTCAAATCCAAGTCTCGAGTGATTCAATGCTTGAACGAAACCATTACTCGAACAAAATCCATGTTTTTCGATATCTCTAATTTCCCTCGGTTTTTCACAATACCATATCATCCCACATCGATGCGCCCCAAAAAGTCTAGTTGCTCTATACTATAATAACAACCCCAAAATAGATTTTTTTTGATATATTGAAGTATCGTATTCCCTAATATCATGTGGATAGCTTATGAACAACATTTTTACTGTGCAACTTCCAATATATCAATCCCAACATTAGGCCATGTGCTATTGAGGTATAATAGGCTCTCAATTTCTATATTCCTTGACATGTACAACATTTCAATTGTCTCCTTTTCAAAAATTCATCCATATACTAGTCACATAGTCTTTATTATGAAATTTTACATAGAAAATTTGTTGGATGATGAAAAATTTGACATCATTGGGGTCTCATATTATGTTTTACATTATATATGTTTGAATTTTTTTGTCTTTTTTATATATCTATTTCAAAACAAATATTATATGTGTAGTTTTTATTTTTTAAATATTTGTATTTTAATTTAATTTATATGACTTTAATGATATAAAATGAAAAATAAATGAGGTGTATGGTTCTACAATCCTTGGAAAATATTATAAGTGAAAAAATTATTTTGAGGTAAATTTTAATTGATCGTTTTATTTAGGTCGTTGAATTATTGATAGAATATAAAAATTAGACTGAGTCATTTTTTTGGAAATACCTCAACATCATGATGTTTTAGGAAATAAAATACTATATCATTATGTGGTGCAGAAGAAGAGTACATTATTGATAGAATTTTTTGTTCTCAATCCTTTCATATTGATCATGATTTTTCAAAATTTTATATTTTCTTTGATAACTAACATTTTTGACAAGAAATATTTTCTATTATTTAAATTTTAAAGAACATTTTCAATCATTCAAAAATAAATTTTAAATCACCATATTTAAGTAATTCATATAAAAAATTATTAACATTGATTGATGTAGATTTTATGAATAATTTTTAACAGAATCCATTTTCCCAAAAAAATTATTTATCCTAGATAAACTCATTACAACTTTAGAATGATACTTCAAGACAAATTTATTACATTAGAATTTATTTATTTAATGAAATTCTATTTTCACTTTGGATTCTTAATTCTATTGAATTTTAAGGCTTTCTAACATAAATGTAAATCCATTATTATGTCCTAGTTGTAATATGATGCCCTATAGATGTGACTATCTCAATTAAATGACATAAATAATTGCTTCATTACAATACATTACCATTACCTTTTAGGTTTAGAGTGTCCAAAAACTAGGGAAAAATTAACTAAAAAACTCATGTATTTTTAAAATAATGGAATTTTTCTGGAACAATATATGGAAAAACATGATCCATAAGAAGCCTTCATTTTTATTATTCATATCAAGCTCTTATTTTCATATTGTTCTTATTCAGATCGAGATCCTCATATATATATTCTACCCAATTATCATCCTTCTGAGCCTCTCCGAAGGATTTAAGCTGTAATTGGGAAAAATGTTCTTTTTTAGAGTCTTACTCATTATTGTTTTCTTTGAATATTTACAATCACCATTGACATTTTATTCACTAATTTTAGGCATTATTATATTTATTTCAATTGATAAAAACATATCCATCATTGAAATGATATCCCACTCATTAATACTTGTTAAAAATCACTTCATTTATTTAAACACACATCTAATGAAAACTATATATGTTTTACTTTAATCCATCTAAAAACAAATCGTTATATAATATTGCCTTTTGGATCCACCATTTGTAATCTCTAATTATGTTCTATGTAATTCTCCAAAATGGGATACATTCACCATTTATAATGAATATATTATGTGTATTTATTTATTTATAATAAAAAAATTAATATTTTATGAACCCAATAGGATATCATTACATTCCCATAGATGATTAAAAGATTCAATATAATGTATCTTATTTTCTCACCATTCTCCTTACTCATTGATTAATTATTTTTAATGATGTATTCGATCTTATTTTATCATCATTATTTCATTTCCATCGACATATCCCTAAGGTCAAAATTTTTTTTATAGTAAAATAATTTTCCGTTGAATTAATATATTTTTTCATATTTATGTTTAATTTATTTGTCTTCAGTATTACGCATATAATAATATTTTTCATGTATAAGTGGATTATTTTGTTCAAACATGAAACCAAGATAATGAAGAAAATGCAATGAATTAAGAATGAATACAACCATCAGGAAAAAGTGAATTCATAAAAAAAAATTAAACAAAAATTTCATTAACTTTATGTAATATTTTCTAGTTAATTTATTTAGAAATTTTATTTAATACTCATTATATTTTTTCATTTATCTTTTGGGAAGTCATATTTTTTCCTTCAACTCTCCAGAATCATCCGCAAAAGAGATAAAAGGATTATTTCTTCCAATGTTACCACGCATTATATTTTTATTGATAATTTTTTTCTAACTACTAACAATATATATTTATTATATGTTCTTATCCAAAAAATATTTCTCGTTGTTGGAAGCTTCTTCTCTTCTGACTATCAACAATGAGAACATTTTTTCACTAAGAACATAAAATCAAATTTAATTATACTAATTTCAACATATAAATATAGTGGAAATGTTGTAATATTGGATGTTATAATTCTTTTCAACCCTTTGGGATGTTCAGAAACCAACCACCCCTCAATCCGACACATGGTGTGACAAGTATGACTCCATGTGTTTCTTTTTATTTAAAATTGTGATTAATTTTTGTATAAAGGGAAACTGACATACTCAAAACCTACAAACCATATTATGATTAATTTGAAACTTTAGAGAAATTATTCATTAGTCATTTTTATATATATCAATCATCAATACCTTAATTATATTCACAGTGTGACCACTATAACTCAGTGTTTCCGTTAAAAACTTAAAATTGATATTTTATTTTAAAAAATATCACACATTGAAAAAAATAAAATTCAGACATATTTTCATGATAATTTAGGACATATATTCGTTATTAATTTTTGATTTGAGGAATTAATCTCACATTAAACTGATAAATGATGTGATTAGTGTAGGTTAAAGTGTGTGTTTCTAATTTAAAAAGACATTTTAGAAAAAAAACAACTAATGTACTAAAAACTGGGAAAACACATTAATATTATTTTGATACTTTATGAAAACAATCCATATGTAATTTTATATGTGTATGAATTATCCATAACTCAATCTAATGAACGGTGTGACTAGTATGACTCCATGTGCATATTTTTTTAAAATGACATAAATTTTAATATAATGGACAAATGACCTACTCAAAACTGTGAAAAATTATTTAGATTGTTTTGATAAATTTTGAGAAATGATATCTAGTTCATTTTATATGTGTACAAATCATCTGTAGAATAATGTAAGACATGGTGTGACCATTATGAATCTAAGTATGTCTTTTTGTTTAAAAATAAAATCAATTTTAATAAAAAGGAGAAATAAACTACTCAAAACCGAGCAAACACATTCGTATTGTTTCAATACCTTAATTAAATGATAAATATTTCATTTGAGACATGTTGGATTTAGTTGAACCTTCATATGATGCACAATGTGATGGTTATGGCTCAAATGGTGTCTTTTTATTTAGAAACGACCTAATAAAACAGAAGAATGACATACTCAAAATCATGAAATTACATTCAGATCATTTTGATTCCTTAAGGAAATGATCCATATATAAATTGAGATATGTAGAAATAAGTGACATCAAAATTAGACTCAAGGTGGGGCTAGTATGACTCCAAGTGTGTCTTTTTATTTCAAAAGGACATATATTTTAATAAAAATGAAAAATGTTCTACTCAAAACTGACAAAGTGAATTCTAATTGTTTCTATACATTAGATAAATGATCCAAAATTAATTTTTTAACATGTAGGAATCTTTCATACCTTGATCCGACACATGGTGTTATAGTTATGACTCTAAGTGTGCCCTTTAATTCAAAAATGACTTCAATTTTAATAAAAAAAGAAAAAATTAGCTAATAAACATTATGTAAACACATTAATATTGTTTTGATACAATAGTAAAATGATTCATATGTCATTTATGATATTTTGGAATTAGCTAAATGTCAATAAATTACATGATGAGTCAGCTACGTTTCAATGTGTCTGTTATTATTTCAAAATCAACATTTAAGTTCAAATTGTTTCACTCGTTGAATAACTATGAATTATGGTCAGATTTTCATGATAATTTTGAACAATAATTCATAAGTAATTTTGAGTGTGTAGGAATCATTATCACATCAAATTGACACATGATATGACCAACATGAGTCAAAGTATGCAATTGAAATTTTAGTAAAAAAGACATGTGATGTACTCAAAACCATGAAAACACAATTAGATTGTTTTGATACTTTAAGAAAATGATCCATAAATCATTTGAGACCTGTAAGAATCAGCACTATCTTAATATAATGCATGGTGTTCCCAGTATGACTAAATGTGTATTTTTTCAGTATGTAAGAATCATTTTTGTTTAAAACACACATCACATCTCAAAACTGATGAAATCAGCCTATATTATTTTCTCTCAATTTAAATTATGTATTCATATTTTAATTTTATGAGTTCATAGAGTTTTTGGAGCTACGATGTGCTATTATAATACATTATAGTATGAACCTTTATTATCTCTTATAGAATCATTGATAACAAAACCATTATCATACATTTTTATTTATTGATAAAGGTTTAGATTATGAACAATTTTTAAAGCATTGATAAAAGACATGGTCTTTTAATCTCACTCTAGTAGTCAATTATTATCTTGTGATGATAAATGCCATTTTTATCACTGCTAAAGGTATATTCTGTAGTAGTGTTTTATTGTTATATAATATTGTGAGATAAACTTTTATTTAAACATCTTTCTCATTTATTTTCCATGTTGGTGTGTTGTTTTGATAGAGCCATGTAATGGTGAATTTTTTAATGACAAAGAACTCACAATAAAGTGGGATGATTCTCCCACCTAGACACATTCTTTTAGAATGATTAAAACTATTTGGGTGAGTTATTACTTCACAATGATGATAGTGTTGAGGTGTGGGGGATGAGTTTGTTTTTCTTGTGTATTCAGGGAATTTTGGGTTGTTGGGGTTTTATAGCGGGTCTGAGTTATGGTGATCAATTGGGATAGGGTAAGGAAGAGATTTAGAAAAAATTGGATTCTAAGCTAGTGCCTTGATTATGTTTTGAGGTAAGACTTGTTAAATTTCTTCCCCAAATCTAGTTAATTCATACTTAGGATCCAATTTACCTTAATCATATCCCCTATTCTTCACCTACTAGTACTAGTGGGTCCTTCTTAGATTGCCCCTTTTTTATTGAAGCATTGACTAGAGGAGATTGGTGGTCATGCACTCCAATTGGTAGTGTGACCCAAATTTTGAGGAAAGAGTCGCACATAGATCCTTTATATAGTAGTAAAGAGACACTATAATGTCTCTATGGTGTGAATTGGTTTTCTAAATTCCATGATTTTATGGTATCTACAAACAGGTGTGGTAGTGATTCTAGATTGTGGGATGGAGTTCCTCATTTGTAGATGACTGATCTTAGTTAGAGAAAAACAATATCATGAGAGGGTAAATAGAGATGAATTTTATTTGATGGATTGTAGAACCCTTAGAGAAGTGTATCATATGAGATTTATATTCCCTACATTAGTGATATAGTGAGATGAAAAATTGCATGATGATGTGTTGGGTTTACCATTCCACTAGTAGTATGAATTCTGTATAAAATGGGACCTAGGGGAATCCTAATTATTTTCTCTAGAATTTTTGTTGGCTCGCATGGAGCTGTGTGAGCTATGGTAAAATTGGAGGTTTTCATAAGGAGGGCCTAGAAGGACCCAGCATGTTCACATGGGAAACATTGTGTTTTTCACTTAGGATGTGAATGGGTGACATTTGGATAAGGTCCTTCACCCTTTTGGATTCCTTCATGGGATTATTCTTCATTAGTACCCTCACGTGCTTGGTGGTATAGATGGACATGAGAGAGTAGAGGATAAATAATTAACATTCTATGAGAGTTATATCTTCATTAGATGCTCTTGTGGAGTTGTTTATGAGTTATAAATGTCTACTTCTGGTGATATGTTTAGTTAAATGTGAGATTGATAGTGAACTACAAAAAAATAGTCTTTTAATAGCGATGGTATTTATTAGATCTATAAAAAATCACAGATAAATGGAATATTTATTAGTGCTAAATAAATCACTAATAAAATTGACGTTTTACCAACGATTTATTTTTAGCAATCATAAAAGAATATTTAATGAGAGATTTTTAATGTAGATAAAGGACCAAACAAATAATATGAAATGATTAAATAAATAAATAATAAAAATGATTTTATTAAAGAAAATATTTAAAATTTTATTATTTAAATAATTATTCATAAAAATGAATAAATTGATAATACTATATATATATATATATATTATAAATACTAATAAATTGTTTTTATTCAATATATAAATATATGGAAAATGAAAATTATAAATTCAAAATTAAAAATAAGAAAATTGAGAAAAATATTAGGCATTTTATTTATTAGATTATCATTAATAATGTTAATAAATACTATATAGAAAATATATAGATATATATATATTAATGTAGAGAAATATGATTTATATATTACAAAATATTTTTGAAAATTACATTAAATAACCATATATTTAGTGAATACAAGTTTATAATAAAAAATTAATATGAATTATAAGTACTCACTAATTGCATAGAGTAATGGACATATAATTTAATGTTATTTAAATTTTTAATTTAACCAAGATAAAATGTCTGTTATATTGATTTCACATATACATAATTAATAAATTTTTATACACAATGAACACATAAAAAACATATCATTTTTTTCAATATTCTTGATGTGTAATTATTTTTAATTTATTAAATTTCCCTCATTTTTAACGTGAATACACATAAAATAAAATATACATTAATAATGTTAAAAATTATAGGTAATATATATATATATATATATATATATATTTAAAATTTTACATACTGTATTTATAAAATTATATGTTTATAATTATCAATAAATAATTTTCATAATAATTATTTGTATAATTATAAATAAATAAGTATATTTATCATAATAATTATATATATTTAAATACTTCTTATATTTATTATATATTTAATTGAATAATTAATATATTTCCTATATTTATATATATATATATTTGTATAAATATATATATAATGATATAAAAAATATTTTTTAAAAATATTTATACAATTATTAATAAATAATTATATATTTCTATAATACAAAACTATAATAAATATATTTAAGTAATGAAATTATTCAAACTATATATATTAAATATATATATATATATATTTATAATTATAATTATAAATCATTTATTAGTGCTTAAGTAATTAGTGGTGATTAAATAATTTTTCATCAGTGCCTTTTTGGCGTTGATAAAGAGGTGTCTTTATCACCGCTTAAAAAAGTACTGATAAAATCAATATTTATCAGAACTAGATAACACTAATAAATATTACTTTTATAAGCGCTTATTACTTAAGATATGATAAACATAATCTTTATCAGGAAATTTTTGAAAGCACAGAAAAAATTGTCCCGATATAATTTAAAAACCCCAACCAGTTGTGAACCCATTGCACTATCAGAAGCCTTCCGTGGAAGCCACCAACTAATGTCACTCCTCCTCAGCGAATCAAAGATCTAATCACACAAACCCACTCGAATCACACAAACCCACTTCCTCCAATTTCTTTAACATTATCGGACATACAGTTGTCAATTGATGTTAGGGTTTTTGAAGAAAACATCAGGACTTGGATCCAAGGTTCTTGGATTTTTATCAACCTAGAGAGGTTGGTGTGTGTTTTCCTATTTTAGTTTCATGTTTCATCTTTTTATTTGTTGTATCATTTTATATTTATTCATTAACGATGTCATTAGTTATTTTTCATAGGAAATTGTATACTATCTTTTTGTTTATGATCTGTTGGTTTCAGGACTATATATTTGAATATCATGTTTTGGTATCTTTAAATTATTATTTTGAATCAATTTGGTTCACTGTCTACATATATAACCCATATTTCTCTGTAAGCTTAATTTTGTCATAGTTTTGAAATCATAGAGAATCAACTCTGGTCCAAAGATAAACTAACTAAATAAATATCTATTCCACTGTATAAATAGTGGAGGTTTTGGATATAAAAACTTTAAAAAATGAGAAAATTTATTAATAAAACTAATCTTTATTATGGTGATGGTGATGGTGCATTGAAAAAATATAAGTTGATTTTATATAATTCATGTAAGGAATTTTATTTATTTAAATTCTGTTTTAATATTCTAGTCTAAGGGGTTTTCCTTAAAAATTTATTTTTCTCAATGTTTGGTTGTTTTATTTTAAGGTAATTCATAGTGTGTATGATAACATATTTATTTATTTTCAATGGCTCCCTATTTTCAAAATTTATATAGAGTTGTATTTTTTTTACCATGTTGTGATATTCTTCCATAAGGGTTACATATATTTTTCACAATTTATGTTTTTTATATAATGATACATATACATATATAGATATATATACACATTTATATGTAAATATATGTATTTCTATTTATTTATATTTTTTTACAGTATATATAATGTATCGATGATTATGTAATTATTTGTTCACAAATTATTGTTCTGGATTTCCAAATTAAGAAGGGATTATATTTATTTTTATTTAAAATTATGTTTAAATATACATTTGTTTTGAAATTATGTGTATTTTCAATTCCAGGATATATATATATGTGTGTGTGTGTTTAAATTTTTATGGAATATACATTTCAAGGGTTAGCATGCTCTTATCAATTTTTTGTGATATATCTTGTTGATGTGTATTATTTTATTATGTCATCATCTTTAGGGACATCCCTAGAATATCAAGAATAGGTCCATGTATATTAAATGGCCTCCGTGGAATAATTTATATTCGTAGATATGATGTGATGACCTCCCTAGAATTCTTGGGATGGGCCAGTGTGGTGATATCACATCCCAAGAGTCAGGATATGTATTCAAAAATATGATATACCATCAATTATAAATGTAATAATTCCACTGTATTCTACATTACTTGTTCCAAAAAATAGAAGAGGTTATCATATTCAAAATATTGAATATTATTTTTAGGTATTAATCATTTTAGGTATACATGTATTGGTTTAATCCCTATGAATCTCTGATTACTATCAATATTTATGAACTAAATATTAATAATCAAAATGTTTTATCAATACATATTTATATCATCTAGATGATTGGATGAGTGTTTATTATGTTTTTATATCTTATATGGTATTTTTATTACTCTTTAACTTCTTATATTATATTTTCATTTTTTATGGGATTTAAGAAAGACTTGATGTGTGTCATACAACAATTATTATTGTAATTTTCTCCTTGAGACTCACCTCATATCTTTTATATATAATTTTCATCCTCATCAAATTTATATACTAAATAGTCTTTTTTATAATTTGTTTTCTGAAACTCATATCCTATCACTTTTATGTTTCTTGTACTACTCTGAGCATTAGTCATCCCATGGATGACTACAACTTACAGTTTTTCAATAAAAATAGGTGGATATCCACAAGATATGAAGGATGTGTAAATAAACAAAATTCAATGTTAAATTTCTAGGACTTGAGTTGATAAGGATTAGTTTTCTATTATTTTATACTTTAAAGGAATTATTAGGATAACACCTTCCATAGTAGATAATTTTTTTTTCTTAAATTCAATTAATAATTTTCTTTAACATTCTAAAAGTCATTAAAACAATTAAATGTGGAGTTCCCCTTATTAAAATTTTCTAGAACTTTATACTTTGTTAAAGAGTGACTTATGTTTATTTATTTATTTATGGAAAAAATAAACCATTTAGGAATCCAACATGATGGTTATGAATTGAAAATGGACTCATGCTAGTCATTTGAAAAAAGTGTATTAATATGGAGTTAAATATTTCAACTAGTTTGCAATAGAGCATGCACATGGCCCTTCTCAAATTTTCTTTCCTAGTTTACATTGTTTTTATTCAAGAAAAATTTGTTTGGAAGAGTTGGAATACCACTTAATTTTTCATGGAATAGATCATAGCTATAAAATTTGTACAAAACAAGGGGAAAACTGAATTTCGATACCTAATGGGATGATACTATAGCTTGTGGATTATTTGATATAAATACTAATATAAGTTATTATAGAGATCTCTTAGAAGATATGATAATAGAAATTGAAGATGACCATATTTATTTTCCAATTTTTGAGGAGTTAAATAGTTGTGGCAGGAAACAATTGTATACCAGTTGTACTAAATACAATACATTTTCTGCTGTATTGAAGTTATTAAATTTGAAATATTGTAGTGGATGGAGTGACACAATATTTATTAAACTACTTGGTCTCTTGAATGTTAACCTACTCTACGTAAATAAACTACTATGATGAACATATGATGTTAAAAAAATATAAATTTCAATGGGAATGATCTCTAAACAATCATGCTTGTCAAAATTATTTCATATTGTTTACAAGGACCCTCTATCAGTCATTAATTACCGAAAGTGTTGCACAAATTGATACAAGAAAAATAAATCAAGTCATTTGATATCAATATTGTAATTATTTATCATTCAATATTCTTGAAGACTATATGGATGTTAGGAAACCATGAAATAATTTAACTGGCATGATGATACAATAATTAATGATGAGAACCTACATCTTCTAGCAGATTCTACCATGTGGATGAAAATTTATTACAAGTATCCTAAATTTGGAAATGATCTAAGAAAAATTTGTATTATGCTATCTACATATTTAATGAATCCTTTTAGTGTAAAAAATAGTTTTTATAGTAGATGGCCCTTCATGTTAGTAAATTATAACTTGCATTGATGGTTATGAATGAAGAGCACAAAATTTATTTTTTATCTATAAATATTTACACCAAATTAACCATGTATTGGTATTGACCTCTATTTCGATAAATTGATTGAAGATCTGAAATTGATATGGGATATAGGTTTGAGAATGTATAATTATCATAGAAGTGAATAATTCAAATTGATGGAAATGTTGTATGGTTTGATAAATGAATTTTATGTTTATGAATTTTTTTCTAGATTTAACATTAATGGAATATTGGGATATCCCATTTTTGAAAAATGAAGATACTTAGTTCAGTTGAAACATTACCCAAAGACTGTGTTTTTAGGGAAACATAATTTTTTTCCTCGATCATATAAATACTAATCATGGATGACATCATCATATTGGAATATTTAACAATGTACACCACCATCTCTAATAATGGGTGATTAAAAGAAAAAAGAAGGTAAAAGATATTGAGAATGTTTTTGGTAAATCATTTTTGAAAAGCCATTCAACAACTGGCTGGATAAAGAGATCATTTTTTAGAACTATCATATTGTAATTTTGTGTATTTCATGAATTTTATTGATGTCATGAATGTGGAAAAAATGTATTTTATCATTTTACTGTAATGTTAAAAAATATTCATGAAAAAATGAATGATGGAATCAAGGCTAGGTTGGACTTATTGAAATGGGGATAAGGGAAGAGTAGGGACCATTGAAGGGTAAAAGGAAGAATTTTCATCTTCGAGAAGCATTCATTGTATCCTGAATTGGAACACTGTAATTTGAACTTCTTTTTAATAGAGAAAAATTACCCCAAGGGGTACTAATAAAATATATATAATTTCATGTAAATAAAATATTTTAATGATAAAAAGGACTAAAATCACACGACTATCATGTTTTGATGAATAGTTTAATTCATTATTCATCATAATGTGTCATATACATTAACCAGTCTCTACTTCTTTTTCAAAACTGTATGTAGTATTTTTTAGACACGGTGAAGTTACACATCATGAATAAGGAGGTTGCAGACATATTATGTAATTTACAGATGTTCTTAGCAATATCATTTTTTTATATAATGGTCCACCTGATGACTCACTTGGATAGAGAGGTTCAAATACGTTTGTATGTCTATTATAGATAGACGTACCCCATTGAACGATATATGATGATTTTAAAATGGTATTTCAAGAATCAAATCACCCCATATGTTTATATTTCCAAATGATATATTGTTAAACATGCTTTTGAATTATATACGGATTACATATCAGATGTTGATAAAATTGGTCTCCCAAAGTCTCATTACAATGAACACCTTATGGTTAAAGGGATTTCAGGAGGAGATATTGTTATAAATACCTTGAAAAAGTGATATAAATAGAACCCTGACATTTTACATAATACTAAATATTTTGACGCATAAATTGAAGCCAAAAAATTAATTCTTAGATATTTGAATCCATCAAGTGGTGGAGGATGGATATCAAATACACATAATCAGTAGTTTACAGGATAGTTACAAGATCTAATTTATTGGGACTCATATGAAAAATCAATAATAATTTTTTGAATGACTTTAATAGCTAGTCATAGAAATGATTGGAAATGTTATTTCCTATACTATATTTTTAATCAATATTTACATGTTCTCATCAAAATACCATGATTCCTACAGTATGATGTGGAATAGTGGTGTTCTGATTATAGCTAAAATGATGCACATATCAGGTTCCAAGGATAGAGACCATGGTTATGAAATTATATCATATTTTTTCATTATCAAACATACATAAGAGTTGGATTATACAATATTTAAGGTTATAAGATTATTTTGAAAATGGGTTGATAATATCTTATAGTGATAGTTCATGAAATGGGATTTGTGAAGGTGAATTGCAATGTGGAATGGGAAAAGGAAGATTTGTTCATATTTACATCCTAACCAGTGATACTAATTTATGTTTCTGATCAACAAAACAATAATTGGTTGATTATACTACTACTGACTAAAAAATATAGGTTCTGGTGAAAATTCAATTGAGGAAAACCATTTAATTTGGAGATCACATTTACTTCATGTTGTTCCCAATGTAGACAATGTCTAGTACAATAGGGGGGACCACAGAGCGGTGATTTGGATTCTCAGTATAAGATCTAATTTCCTTAAACCATTAAAAAAAGTGTGTTCACTAAGAATGATTTTTTTAATATAAAATGTTTTTCCTCGTAATATTATATGTTCTCTTTGATATTAACATAATCTAAATTAAATTTCTTGCTACCCTGGAAGATAATCTCTTATGCACATGATGATGTTACCAATCCCTCAGAAGAAAAAATATAATTATGGAAACCCTTTGGAATGATATAGAAGTAATTTTATGACATGATTTCCTACTTTACTAAAATATATATATATAATGGAATGTTGATTAATTTTTTTTATTCCTTTTCGAGTTCATTTCATTGAGAATGTTCCTATCCAATAGTCATGCCTTTACAGAGAGTGAAACAACACAATCTCTTCTCAATCAATGATGTAATCTTGACGTTCTATAAATAAAATCATTGTCTGTAGAATTAATTTATTGTTTCATATTTATGTTTATTTTATTATTTTTATTAATACTCAAATAATATTTTTTTATTATAGGGGTGGAATTTTTTGTTCTAGTTGGGGTGGTCTGTCCATCTTTAATGCCTTTCTATATAATAAAATAAATAGAATTATTGTCCCTGAAAACTTGTTCACCCCTTGAGTGATTAATTCAATCACATTCTTTCGTGTTCCCTCCATAGTGTGACCCATATGACTCCATGTAGTTATCTATATTTAAAATTGACATTAATATTTTTAATATAGATAATAGACATACTCAAAACTAAGAAAACATATTCCAATAGTTCTGATACTTTAAGAAAATGTTCCATAAGTCATTTTTTTGTGTAGTAATCAGTAACACCATAATTTGATACAAAATGTGGCCAATATGACTCATTGTTTCCATGATCAGTTTAATATCGATATTTTTGTTCAAAAATTTTCAATCACTAAAAACAGATCAAACGCACTTTGATGTTCATGAAAATTTTTGGGAAATTATTCATAAGTAATTTTTGATGTGTTGGATATTTTTTCATTTCAATATGACACATTATTTGATATTAATGAGTCAAAACATCATCTTTCCTGTTTAAAAAGATCTTCTAGTAAAAAAGATAATTGATGTACTCAAAACTTAGCTAACACATTGATAGTATTTTGATACTTCATGAAAATGATTAAAAATTCATTTGAGAAATGTTAGAATCATTCATACCTAAATATGATGGACATTGTGAAAGTTATGATTCTAGGTGTTTCTTTTAGGCCAATTTGTCATCAATTTTATTAAAATGGGCAACTGACATAGTTAAAACCATGAAAAGTAATTTTTATAGTTTTTTAACTTTTTCAAAACAAACCATAAGGAATTTTTTATATATAGGGATCAGGAACACCTCAATCAGATACACGATGTGCTCTATATGACATAATGTATCCATTATCATGTTTAAATCGATATTTTTGTTCAAAATGTATCACTCATTGAAACCTGATCAAAAAAACTTAGGTTTTCTAGATAATTTAGGAAACTGATTCATAAGTCATTTTTGGGGATTAGTAATTGGTATTATATCAAACTAATACATGATGCAGTCAGAATGAGTCAAATTTTGTGTTTCCATTTTAAAATTACATTTTTTTGTAAAAAATCCTAGTGAAATACACAAATCTTAGGAAACACATTCAGATTATTTTGATATATTATTAAAATGATACATAAGTCAGTTAGACATATAAGAATCATCCACACCTTAAACTGACCGATGGTCTTGCCAGTATGACTAAATGTGAATATTTTTATTTAAAATCAACATCAATTTTAGTATAATGGAAAATGAAGATACTCAAAATAAGGAAAACACATTCATAATATTTTTATACATTAAAAAAATGATCCATAGGTAATTTTGGATGTTTAAAAATCAATCAATACTCAATATGATTCATGATTTTTCCAGTATGACATAAAGTGTCCGTTATCAGTTTAAAATCTACATTTTAATTCAAAACATGCCTATCCTTGAAAATTAATCAAACACGCTCATATTTTCATCATAATTTTGGGAAAAATAAAAATTAAATTTTTATATTTAAGAATATTTTTGATGCCAACCTCATACATGATGTGATTTGAATGAGTCAATGTCTTTGTCTATAGTTTGAAATGATATTTTAGTAAAAAAAACGATTGATGTAATCAAATCTAAGAAAACATGTTTAGATTATATATATAATTTTTGAAAATAATCCAAAATTAATTTTTTGGGTGTTGGACTTAGATTCACCTCAATCTGATGAATTGTGTGAACGGTATGACTCAAGGTGCACCTTTTCATTTAAAATCGACATCAATTTTAGTAAACATACCATGAATTTTAATAAAATTAAAACTTTATGTTAATTAATTTCTTTATTTTAATAATAATACAAGAAATTGTTTCTTATATAAGAGTGTTTATTTTCTTAAGAAAGGGTGGTCTCTGTGGAAATAACATGAGTCAGATTCAGGATTAGAAAATAATGGAAAAATGATGTTTTTAAATTTATTTAATAATATATATATATATGTAATTGTACAAACCAATGTTTTAAATGTGTATAATATAGTAATTTTTTCTTGTATTGTTATTTTAAATTTCATTTCATTTAAATTTTGTATTTAGACTTGTTTTTATTGATATCTGTTGTGTTTCTAGTGTTATAGTGTGTTGTTGTAGCACACTAAAGTATGGCCCTTTATCAACACCATTAAAATCACGGATAAAAAACATTTTCCACACTTTGAAGAGTTATTATGAAGTTATAATTTTGTAGTTATTCTATAAGAGCTGATAAAATTCCATTTATTAGTGGATTTATATGAGATGATAAAAGTCGAGGGATTTTAATCATTCTTAGGTAGTCAATGGTTTTATAGAACTGATAAATATTATTTATATCATTATTAATGTCCAATTTTGTAGTAGTGGTCGACTTGGTAGAGTTTGGGGTACATTTATCTTGAGAGACACCCACGGGTGTGGTCGTAGTAGAAGATGGTCATATTGAAGGGTTTTTTCTTGTATTGTTAAGTGAGGTAAGAGGGAAGTTATCCATTGTGGGTGATAATAATACTAAATATCTCTATTTTATTGCTTACACTCTTCATTTTAGTGATGTATTGATGAAAATCAAAAATATTTTATGCAACACCATGATATTTTGTGAAAATTAATTTTTTATTTAGAAATGATATGTTCCATATTTTTTGTGGCATGAAACACTGGGTTGTTATTTTATTACATGGAACTATAAGATTATATTTTGTCACACACAACTCAATGTTTGTATTATGTTACACACAATACTTATTTTAGCTTTAATTCCACACAACATTTAGTAAATAAATGATTCATACAGTTAAAATATTATTATTTAATATTATAGTTACTTCCATGCCATTGGAATGGAATGTATGAATATAATTAATATAATTATTAAAATATTGGTTACACATGTATATATTATGAATTTTTTGGTGAAAAATTAATTATAAATGAAAATAAAAACTATTTAAAAATAAATTAAATATTTTTCTAGAAAACTGAATTTTTTAGAAAACATGTTATATTTAAATAAAATAAAAAATTATGTTTTTTGAATTATATTAATGAAAATTATATATTATATATATTTAATTAACAATTTAAAATTCATATTATGTTTTTTGTAGTGAAGAGATTGGAATAAATCCAGTTTCACTCTTATAACCCATTTTTTTTCTAAAAATATGATTTATCAATTTTATTAGGGAAGTAATTTAAAAATATGTTATTAGTATTTTAGAAAATTAATTATATAAAATGAAAATAATTTTTTTATTTTAATATCAATCTTATCGTAGGGTGTATTTTTGGGATTTTTTGAAACAATTCATTTGTGAGGAATAATAAAAAATATTGAATTTTAATTGAAAACTTTATTTTCATTTAATTTATTTATAAAGATAAATTGTATTTAAAATTATTAATATAGTTAATTTTATTAAATTATAAACATATTAATAAAAATTTTCTACATTGGTATCAATTTCATATTGAAATTGGATATAAAAACATTGTAAAATTTTGAACATTTGTGCTTAAAAACACTCTTTATAATCGCATTAGTGAGATTAATTTTAAATTGACATAATTAAACTTTTATGAATAGGGTATATAAAAATTGATTCCACATCGAAATCATCATAATTTATATTATATAAATTTTCAACTTAATTTTTTACCACAATGAATAGTGAATTCTGTAAAATTAATTTACCATAGTTACGGTAACAATGGATCTACAGGGGGTCAAATTAAAACTAAAATATTCAAAAAATATAAATAACATGTCACAAAAATAATTTATGGAAATATTTATACCTTTACATGCCTATGTATCTAATTTGACCTTTTTTGGACCATTTATCTATGTGAAAAACATGGGTGAACATATTTCTTTTAAAAAATACCAATCGTTCTCCAACATATAAAATTCCACACACACCCCTCTATTTTTAAACCATAAAACCTATTTGGTATCTATAGATCATTATTAAATCACTTTATAACATCCATAAATCAATCCTTGAATCCTTAATTTGTATAGAAAACTCTCAAAATAAGGATTTAGTGAAAATCTTTGGCGGATACACGAAGATGATTTAACATTCATCATCAAGCATTTTAATTATATTTCTCCATCCACCCATTTAATGATTATTATACCATTATTAAATAATATAATAATTATATTTTATTATGTTATTTTTAACACCTACAACAACACACACATCCATCAAAAGGGCTATGAAACCATAAATCAGGTTTAAGACAGACTAATTCCTTATGAACTGATGTTGTTCATTTTTTACATTACCACCA
This sequence comes from Viscum album, assembly GCA_963277665.1. NCBI lineage: Eukaryota > Viridiplantae > Streptophyta > Magnoliopsida > Santalales > Viscaceae > Viscum > Viscum album. The sequence goes on from OY728132.1 coordinate 698,862,202, forward strand.
TCCAAGGCTGGTAAAAATGATATATTTATATTTTATACATTATATATGTGATATATATTATTTTATTATTCTTCTAAAATTATTATACCCCACATACCTTAATGCCATCCAATTTATGCGAATACAACAACATCATTCATGAGTACATCAGACTACTTCCTCATAAATAGATGTGGTTCATTGTTTCATTACATGTAATATATTTCAGTTGGTTTTAATAAAAATATTTGATATATATAACAAAAGTAATCAACATTATTTATATTATTTATATCACTAACTTTTCATTCTTTTAGTATAATAGGAAAATGGATTCAATGTCCACGCATACATACGACCTACCATCACCATGAATGGTGTATTTAATTTCATACCATCAAATATTATGAAATAATATAAATTAAAATATAACATAAATATATGAGATTTAAAATTATTTTTACGATAAAACCTTGATCTAAGTATAAAGATAAAAAATATAACAACTAAAAATATATGCAAAAAATAATGTGGTTTTTACCTGAATCACAACTTTAATATGAAATTGTTAATAAATGGGTAATTAATGGTCATATGAAAATAATATATGTTACTTTAAATATGAATATTGTTATGTAATAAATTTCTAATAAAATTATATTTATTATACAAGAGGTTTTAACCTATATGATGGAATTCAAGAATTAAGGTGTTGAGATTTCTAGTGTCTCTTTTTTTTCATAGAAACTTTTACCATATTCACAACTCATAATTTGTTTATATAATGAACTATTATATTATATATCACCAATATAACTAATTTAATTATAATTAATGTTTCTATTTTTTTATTATTTCCCAGGGCTTACGATTCAAAAGTTACCCAAGCAGTAAGATACTTCCTTCCCGCATTTAAATTCTATAAGACAAATACCATATCCAGCAGATGTATTCAATGGTGTTTATATACAGATTATTAATGTATTTAACTATGATTATATATAATATTATTGTAATTTACACATCCTTCTTGGGAACTCACTTCCCAAATGTTTATGGATCAAAAGTTACCAAATTGATATGGTATTTTTGTGACAATTTTCTTTCATTGATACGTACATTATGTTATTCACTTGTATTATTTCATGAAGAATATATACATCTCATTTGACTTGTAATATCGTTAATTTATTTATCCCCATAAGGTTTTATATTCAATTTTGTTTTATTCCAATGTATGTCTTATGATTCAATGTTACCAAAGTGGTAAATATTTAACGTTACATTCGAATCATTTATGAGTATTTTTTGTGATTAAGTCTCTAATGATTAAATACCATGACTTATATCTCAATAATAATAATAATGAATTTTATTATCACCTAGTTATTTATTATATATTCAGGTAGTTGAATAGTTTTCTCACTCATTTAAAAAATATTAAAAAATGTTTTTAATAATATATGACATTATGTCTCTCTATTGTGAGAAATAGTTTTTCTTTCAAAACCATGTTTTCTAAAAATGTATTCAAAAAATATTTTTAATTTATATTTTATAAATATTTTAAGGAAAAGTTATTTAAAAAAAATTTCATGTCTTAAAAATTGTTTTAAATTATTTTCAAGGATTATTTTATATGTATTCATGGTTATTTTTGAATAATTTTATTCTAAATGATTTATGTTTTAAAAAGAATTCTTCAAAGAAGAAAGGATATATTCATCAATAAATATATTAAATTATACTTTAATACGTATCTTCCATCTCAGATGATATCTTTTGGTGTCACCTATGCCTAAGTTGGGATATGATCCAAGGATACTATTCATATTATCTTTCTGAATGGTTTATGTATGGATGTAATACTATTTATTAAACATGTTTCCCTTACATGGTTATAGTATGTGGAAATTCTTATAAAACTATATTTTTTAATTGGTTACTCTATGATGAAAGGATTATGAAACATGTTACTTTTCAATAGATTATGATATAGTGAAATGTTTATTATACCCATTTTATTTCATGGGTTATGATTTCCTGAATATTTATGAGCTTATAGAATGTATATATAAGATTTTAATTATTTTATAGATGGGACCTATATCTCCCTCTAATGCAATGGCTATGGATTTATATAACATGTGATAAATTTGGGAAACAATTCAATATTATTGATCCCCTATAGGAAACAGGTGTGTCCAATTTTATAATGGGAAAGCGTGTTCATATCCATTATGGGAAATAGGTGTGTCCTAATACAAAACATGAAATAGGTGAATCATGACCCATTATGTTGATGTTCATAGTAGTTATCATTAATATATAAAATGGTTTTATATATTTATTATAGTGCCACACTTTTTGACATGATGTTTTGTTTTATGATTGATTGATAATTATTTATCACTCCTACAACACATCTTTTATGAAATGATAATAATTTATTCCATGACTCATTTTTACGATCTATGATAGGTTTGGCATGAACATTATAATTTTTTTTCATGATCACATAACCTGGAACTTATTTTATGGTTTAATATGACCACAAATTGATGTATCTTGTGTTAACCCTTATTTTGCATCTCAAATCACCAATTTATTATATTTCATTCCTTGGGTAAAGAAGAAATATTTAGGTTTGGTATTCCTAAGATGTGTACTATGTGAGAAGATAATTGTGGGATAATTTTAAGATATTTTAGTAATTGTGATGTTTGTGTTCCATGTTTCCAATGGAACTAAAATAATATGGAAATGAGGAGTGTATTTGTGTATGTAATGAATAATCTTTTATAAATTTTCAATACCCATTTATAATAATCCTAGGTTACTATAGTTGGTATGTAATATTTTTTTTAGTAAACCATTGGAAACTGGGATGATAGAACTGTTGTGATATACCTTAGGAAATGTCTAAGGATAAGTATTAGGAAGAATCAATATATATGAAAATTTCCTAAAATTTTGGTAATGGATAGAGCAATTGGTTTCCTAATAATCCAACCATATATGGATACTATAAGTGAATGTGGATGTAGAGAACCTAATCTTGACGTACATAGATATTACATTACTTTTGCGGAATACATAATACATAACAAAAACAGACACACAAGGACCGTAATAGATTGGTGTCTTTGGAAACATGGAACGTAATCTTCTAATCATGGTAAAAGATCTTCAACATCTCTCATAAAGATCTTCCACTTCTTGTTTCCATACCTAAAACCTTTCTTTTAATCCTGGGGGAAAATAAAACATAAAAAGTGTGAGCTCAAATGCTCAGTAAGGGGAAGCATGGAAAAATTAAAACATACCATACACATTTGAACCTAAAAACATGAACATAATGTTTAAACATCAAAATATTTTGAAACGACTTAAAACATGGAAGTGCATAAGGCATAGATCATAATGGAACATAAATAATGATAACATAGCATGGGAATAAAACATGTAATTGTGGCATCCATTAAGCACATGTAATGATTTCCATAGTAGCCAAGGCATTGCTGCCAAGACCATCTTTGTGGAAAAAGTCCCTTTATGAATCGAGTTCACTCCACATTTCAGTCCTGTAACACTGAACCAGATTAACTTACCGTTACAGCCATGTTTATCCCATGAGATATAAATCTTTACCCAATTCATTGGAGGGAGATATAGGTCCCACCCATCTCATAATGAAATAATTCTTACTTGTGCCACAAAATAAACATACATCATTCATAATAACCAAAGAATAAAATGGGTTTCATAAACATCATCCCATCATCTCATAATCCATATAAAACAAATGGACATTTCATTATAAGAAAATTGAAACCATGTAAATCATAGATTAATTAAACATGAAACATACACATATGAAATAATGTCATCTTAGATGGAAAATGGTTTTGATAAAACCCTTGAAATGAATTCTTGAGGCAAATATCCTTTCTTCTTAATAATCTGTTTATTTTCACAAAACATCATGCAATATTAAAATAAAAGTATTTTGTTGAAAATATTCATGAAATCTTTTGGAGTAAGCTTCATGAAAATAATGCTTTATTAAACTGTAAAAATCCTTTCATGTAGTATAAGTTAAAAAAATATTATTCTCGTACTTTTCCTGGAAAAGTCAAAAAAGTACCTCGTAACATAAACAAAAGAAATATTCCATACATACCATGTAGTAAAAGTTAAAATGGGTAAAAATTAATTTAAACATAGATGAAAGAACTTTTATAAAACATGGACATGGATAATTGCAACAACCCCAATAAATACTTACGAATAAGCAATATCGGATAAAAATGAGATTTGCAAAATTATCCCTTACCATAGGTCCGATATTCATCGTACGTATCCGAACCTCCTGTATAGTGATTTAAATAATGTCATTGACTTATTACAGAATCATATTCATTGTTATGATATCATATATGGTTCACTTATGACTTTATATTACCCGTTCTTTTGTAAATTCTATGTTAAACAGCATTTTGGGTAAAATCGTTTCATTTTTCGTCCGTGTTTTGACTTGTAATAATTCATATGATTACTTAGATCATGATTACTTAATTACATAATATAAAACATGATTTATATATAATATATATTTAGAACATACATATATATAATAGATCGATAAATGGAAAGAAATACACCGTTCATGGAGATGGTAGGCCGTACGTACACATAAACGTTGTTTTCGTTTCCTCATTGAACTGAATGGAATTAATTGGATGACATACATATATATATATATATATATATATATACAATATCATTATTATGTCATATATTTCATGATTACTTATTATATATACTTTATAATCATTTATGAATGGTTAATCATTGAGAATTAATCTCATCGCGTCGTGGAGATGGTTTTCCGTACATACGCACGAGTGACGATATCGTTCCCATGATCGTGGAATTTTATTGGAGTTTATGTATACTATTACAGAATCAATATCAATTTACAATAATCATATATAGTTAATATTTACCCCATTATACCCATCCATGTAAGGTGGTGGTGGAAAATAGATTACACCACGGCGTGCTGACGGTATTCCGTACGTACGCATGTGCGGTGATTTCGTTTTCCGTAGGATGGGTAGATGGTGAAATAGGATTGTTTCATACTTATAAAAACATATCAGTATATGAGTGATACTGATTTTATTACTTCATAATGAAAAAACTATACAAGAATAAGTGGAAGAAGAAATAAAGTTGAAAGAGTCGGTAACGGACATTACCTCTTCTTTGAAACGCCTCTTTGAGACCTCCATTTAGGGCACTAAAATTGGTCTTTGAAGAAGATGATGACCGATAGGATGTTTCTAGGGAAGTGGATAAGAGAATTTGGCAGGGTTTGGCCGATCTTGAAGGCTCAAAGTGGTTTGAGGAAGAGAGGGAGGAGGTGCCCTTTTATAAGGGAGGAGAGGGGCACCTTTGGAATAACAAAAAATATTATTTTATTATAAAGCAAAATTCGGTTTTAAACAGCTATTAATTGATTTATTTATAAGCTAAGGTGGGTATGGGTTGTAATCCTCTCATCCAATATAATTTAGACAAGTTTAGTTAACTATTTTAACCTTATAATTTAGATTTAACTTTAAGTTAGATAATTTTACTTTTACCGTGTCTTTTTGTGTACTTACACTGTAAGGTTAATAAACATACTATAACAAGACAAAAGAACCCCAAGTTTTTTATTATTAATATATATAACCTTAACTAAGTCTTTTGGCAGATCATTAGATTTTTAAGAATAAAATAACAATTAATAATATAATATTTGTTTAAATAACTATTTTATGTCAATTTTGACACTATTTAGTAATTGATTTTTGTAAAAATTATAACAGAATTATTAGTTCGAAAAAAGTTAATTAAATAAATAAAAACATGTCATATTAACCTAGGAAATTAGTGTAATTTATAAAAAGTCTCAAATTATATTTATTTGGGTATTTATAATATCAATTATGTCAATATTTCATTAATAAGATAATTACTGCATCATCTTTGTGTCAAAAATAAATTAAATTATTTAATGTCTAGAAATTATAAATAAAATATCATTATTTAGGAAATCGTTTTAGCTTTATAATTAATATTTATAGTCGAATTTATCTTATGTTTAACCCTATATTAAAAATGATTTACTTATTAAACTTGGGTTTTAACTATTTGAACCCATCTTTAAATAAATTAATAATAAATGTACTAATCTAATTAAAGTGGGCCTAAATGGTCATATTTTATTCCTAAAGTTGTTTTTGGTCGAATTACACCTATCCAATAGAATTAGGACATGTTTTAAGGTAATAATAATAACACTTTACCCTTAATTACAATATTACTTTTAACCGTCGTAAAAAAAGTAAAAAGTTACTATTCACCAAAAATTAATTTCATCTCATTGAACCAAATTTTAGTCCTTGATATTAACCGTGTCTCTCATATTTTCAAAATTCCACTCACAGAAGTGGTAAAATTATGTTTTATGAGAAATTCAGTTTTTAACTACCACTTAGTGGTTTCACTATTCATCAAATAATGAATGTTTCCAGAAAAATACCAAAAATTAAACCTAATCTATATTTGATACTATGAATTCAAAATTAATGTCTATTTTACCAAATTAAAAACATATCATTTAAATTAATTAATTTAAAAATTAATTCTCGTCGTCAAAACAAATAGCGTGTTTTTAAGAGATAATAACTATCAAAAAATTGACACTTGTTTATGTCTGGTTTAAATGTGAAATTACATCTAATGACCAACATAGTATTAAACTGTAAAAATATATTCTAAATATACTTTGAAACCACTCAAATTAATAATTTATCACTATTAATTATTTCGATTAAAAAAGTTGTTTTTAATTAAAATTTAATAATTTTCACTATTCATCAGAATATAAAAGTTATCCGAAAAGTACCAAAATTTCAACCTAAGCTAATTTCGATATTCCGAATCAAAAAAATGAAGTCCATTTTGAAAAATAAAATTTATAAAATTTCAAAAAGTGGTTATTACTATTCATAACGGCTAGTTTTAATAATATTTTAATAGCATATCATTGTTTAGTGAAACTCGGTATTGCGTACGATGCAAGCTATCGAGGAAGGTCGTGATTACGTGTAAAGCAAGTCAATCTAGTGTTGTGTGTAGTGAATGATTCTTTTGATGAAAAAAATAATATATTTCTCATAAAAGTCTCGGGTGTTACATTCTACCCCCCTTAAAATGAATTTCGCCCTCAAAATTCGTCGGGGTTATAAATGGTTTACTACTCAAAAGTTTCATTAGTAGAAACCCACATCGTAAAAAGGAATACCAAAACCAATATTTAAAAACTAAAGTATGAAACATAACGGTTACCCAAATTAACTAATCACTGGGTTTCCACATAGGAGAACATAGGTGAAAATATGGATATGGAAGAGAAACCTAACCATCATGTTCTGATGGAGAGTGGCAGAGAACATGGCTCTAAGAAAGCCAACAATCACAAAGCTATAGATTTGTGATGATCTAAGGTACCATCTGATTCATCGGATATAAGGGAACTAGGACAACATTTTTGGTTTTTAAGATCATTTCCCTAAAGTTGATGAATTAAAAGAAATACTTACATGATTTTGGTACAATCTCACTGTTGTTCGTGAATTGAACAATTTCAACTTCATCCCTTAAAGAAATGTAGTTGAATTTTTTATTCGTGATGTGTTAGCAGATCATGTGATAGAATGATGGGACATTCCATCTATTTCAAACAAAAGTTTAGGAAAAGTTATAAGTCCATATTATGGTTAGATTAATCATATATGGTTCAAAAATAAACTTATACTTCATATATCATACCGCTTAATAAAATAAAACTAGTTTCTAATAACCAGGGACTTCCTGTAGTCCAGTGGAAGGCAATAATGGTCAGTCGCACTTAGGTTGTGGGTTCGATTCCCACAGCCTTGTCCGACGCGATGGGCTGTCGCCCGTCCTGCAGGTTGTCCTTTTTCTAAAACTATATTACTATAACATCCCATCAATAATATCGGAAAATCTCATATCCTTAAACAAAACTAACTTATGTCCACCATAATCCATTCCAATCTTTAGGCTTATCCATAATACTGCAGTCCACTCTCATAATATAGTGAAAATGATCACCAGAGATTTAATACCATCATTGATCCCCATATATCATAAGATATGTCTTGTTGGTCACATTCCAAACATTTGAAGGCCTTAATCATGTATTCTCTTGAAAAATGAATACCCATTGAACCTTATTGAAAATTTGAATGCAGTTAAAAGTTAACACTTTCCACATACAACAATCCTCATAATTATATATACTCAAAACAAGATATCACTTAGTCCTTATATCAATCATGATCTCATGAATACAATCTAACATCTCATTATCTTTTTATTCCATCATTATGCGCAGATAATCTACTTTACAAAAATATCTGAATAACTTTCCCTGGTTACTGGTACCATTCAACATATAATTTCAAATACTTTTATGAAAAAAAATAGTGTAACAATCCTTAGATGATTCTTTATTCCATATTACCATTAACTATAAAACATAACTCTCGATAAACATAAAATCATTCCACTACCTTCTAAAACAACTGACTGAGCTTCAACACTTCTTTCAGCTCATATATCATTTGTAGTCTCCTCATCATCATCCACATAAATACTACCCATATGACAATGCTGATTCTCTTCATGAGATATTCCATTAGGGCATTGGTTTGAATAATGCCCGTACATTCCACATTTAAAACATCTAATCATTGCTGATGTCGTAGCAATACCATTATCCTTGTCCATGGTGTTAACTGAACCTTTTCCTTTTCACTTACTGGATTTGTGTCCTTCTTTTCCACACCCAAAGAATCTTCCAGTTCTTTTGAAACAATCTCCATGATACCTCTTCCCACATGATTTACATGAGGGAAATTGAACATTATTTCCTTTATGATCATCATGAAACTCCATCTTTCTCTTATTATCTGAGTTAGGAAACTTACCAAAGTTGAGATTATTGATAATATTATGAGATTGATGATTAGGAATAATAACGATGTTTGGACTTCCAGATCCCGTTTCATTTGGTTTCTCATTAAGAATATCATTCCACTGTCTGTCATATCCTCCATTATCGTGAATCTTCTTGTTTCCAGCCATTTTCTAAAACCCAAAAAGAATAGTGTGAGAGGAAAAAATCATGCTAGGGAAAACAACATAGTAAAGGGGGAGTTCCCTCAATATCTAACATCTTAGGTTAAATTCTACGATCGTTACCGTAGTTCTAGTACTATATCCAATACATATACTTATCCTTAGGGACATCCCAAGACATACCTTAGAAATATCTATAGGGATCTTACTAACGTTTTCGCATCCTAGTTTCCAATGGTTGACTAAACCATTCCTCTGATACCAACTGTAGAGACCCGAAGCTTGATGTACATAGATATTACATTACTTTTGTAGAATACATAATACATAACAAAAAACAGACACACAAGGACCGTAATAGATTAGTGTCTTTGGAAACTTGGAACGTAATCTTCTAATCGTGGTGAAAGATCTTCAACATCTCCCATAAAGATCTTCCACTTTTTGTTTCCATACCTAAAACCTTTCTTTTAATACTGGGGGAAAATAAAACATAAAAAGGGTGAGCTCAAATGCTCAGTAAGGGTAAGCATTGATAAAATAAAACATACCATACACATTTCAACCGAAAAACATGAACATAATGTTTAAACATCAAAATCTTGAGCAACGAATTAAAACATGGAAGTACATAAGGCATAGATCAAAATGGAACATAAATAATGATAACATATAATGGGAATAAAACATGTAATTGTGGCATCCATTAAGAACATGTAATGATTTCCATAGTAGCCAATGCATTGCTTCCAAGACCATCTTAGTGGACAAAGTCCCTTTCTGAATCGAGTTCACTGCTCATTTCAGTCCTGTAACACTGAACCGGATTAACTTAACGTTCAAGCCATGTCTATCCCATGAGATATAAATTATTACACAATGCATTGGAGGGAGATATAGTTCCCACCCATCTCATAATGAAATCATTATTACTTGTGCCACAAAATAAGCATACATCATTCATAATAACCCAAAGAATAAAATGGGTTTCATAAACATCATCCCATCATCTCGTAATACATATAAAACAAATAGACATTTCATCATAAGAAAAGTGAAACCACGTAAATCATAGATATATTAAACTTGAAACATACACATATGAAATAATGTCATCTTAGATGGAAAATGGTTTTGATAAAACCCTTGAAATGAATTCTTGAGGAAAATATCCTTTATTCTTCAAAATCAATTTCTTTTCACAAAACATCAAGCAATTTTAAAAGAAAAGGATTTTGTTGAAAATAGTCATGAAAGATTTTGGAGGAATCTTCATGAAAATAAGGCTTTACAAAACTTTAAAAATCATTTCATGCCGTATATGTTAAAAGAACATTCTTCTCGTACTTTTGACAGAAAAGTCAAAAAAGTACCTTGTAACGTAAAAAAAAGAATGATTCCTTACATAACATGTAGTAAAAGTTAAAATGGGTAAAAAGGACTTTAAACATACATGAAAAAACTTTTATAAAACATGGACATGGATAATTGCAACAACCCCAGTAAATACTTACGAATAAGCAATCTTGGATAAAAATGGGATTTGCAAAATTATCCCTTACCTTAGGTCCGATATGATTCATACGTATCTGAACCTCCTGTATAATGATTTAAATAATGTCATTGAATTATTAAAGAATCATATTCATCGTTATGATATCATATATGGTTCACTTATGACATTATATTACCCTTTCTTTTGTAAATTCCATGTAAAAGAGCATTTTGGGTAAAATCGTTTCATTTGTCGTCCGTGTTTTGACTTGTAATTATTCATATGATTACATAGATCATGATTACTTAATTCCAGAATATAAAACATGATTTATATATAATATATATTTATAATATAAATATATATAATAGATCGATAAATGAAAAGAAATACACCGTTCATAGAGACGGTAGGTCGTACGTATGCATGAACGTTGTTTTTGTTTCCTCATTGAATTGAATGGAATTAATTGGATGACATACATATATATATACATAAATCCAGTATCATTATTATGTCATATATTTCATGATTACTTATTATATATACTTTATAATCATTTATGAATGGTTAATCATTGAGAATGAATCTCATCGCGTCGTGGAGACGGTATTCCGTACGTACGCACGAGCGATGATATTGTTCCCATGATCGTGGAATTTTATTGGAGTGTATGTATACTATTACAGAATCAATATCACTTTACAATAATAATATATAGTTATTATTTAAACCATTATACCTATCCAAGTAAGGTGGTGGTTGAAAATAGATTACACCACGGCGTGGAGACGGTATTCCGTACGTACGCACGCGCAGTGATTTCGTTTTCCGTAGGATGGGTAGATGGTGAAATATGATTGTTTCATACTTATGATAACATATCAGTATATGAGTGATACTGATGTTATTTTACTTCATAATGAAACAACTAATTAAGAAGAAGTGGAAGAAGAAATAATGTTGAAAGAATCGGTAACGGACATTACCTCTTCTTTGAAACGCCTCTTTGAGACCTCCTTTTAGTGAACTAAAATTGGTCTTTGAAGAATAAAAAGACCTCTATGATGTTTCTAGGGAAGTGGAGAAGAGAATTTGGCAGGGTTTTGCCTAGATTTAAGCCTCAAAGTGGTGTGAGGATGAGAGGGAGGAGGTGCCCTTTTATAAGGGAGGAGAGGGGCACCTTTGGAATAACTAAAACTATTATTTTATTATAAAGCCAAATTCGGTTTTAAATAACTCAAAATTGATTTATTTAGAAGATAAGGTGGGGATGGGTAGAAATCCTCTCATCCAATAGAATTTGGACAAGATTAGTTTACTATTTTAACCTTATCATTTAGATTTAACTTTAAGTTAGATAATTTTACTTTTACCGTGTCTTTTTGTGTTCTTACACTATAAGGTTAATAAACATACTATAAAAAGCCAAATTAACCCCAAGTTGTTTATTATTAATATATATAACCTTATCTAAGTCTTTTGGCCGATCCTTAGATTTTTAGGAATAAAATAACAATTAATAATATAATATTTTTTAAAAAACTATTTTATGTCAATTTTGACACTATTTAGTAATTGATTTTTGTAAAAATCATAACAGAATTATTAGTTCAAACAAAGTTAATTACATCAATAATGACATGTCATATTAACTAAAAAAATTATTGAAATTTATAAAAAGCCTCAAATTACATTTATTTGGGTATTTATAACATCAATTATGTCAATATTTCATTAATAAGATAATTACTGCATCTTCATTGTGTCGTAAATAAATTAAATTATTTAATGTCTAAAAATTATAACTAAAATATCATTATGTAGGAACTCTTTTTAGATTTCTAATGAATATTTATAGTCGAATTTATCTTATGTATAACCCTATATTAAAAATTATGTACTTATCAAACTTTGATTTTAACTATTTTAACCCTTCTTTAAATAAATTAATAATAAATGTCCTAATCTAATCCAAGTGGGCCTAAATGGTAATATTTAATTGCTAAGGTTGTTTTTGGTCGAATTACACTTATCCAATAGAATTATAAAATGTATTAAGGTAATAATAATAAAACTTTTACCCTTAATTACCCTATTTACTTTTAACCGTGGTAAAAAAAATAAACATTTACTATTCACCAAAAATTATTTTCATCACATTGAACCACATTTTAGTCCTTTATATTAACCATGTCTCTCGGATTTTCGAAAATCCACTCACAGAAGCGGTAAAATTAAGTTTTATGAAAAATTCAGTTTTTTAACTACCACTTAGTGGTTTCACTATTCATCCTAAAATGAAAGTTTCCAGAAAAATACCAAAAATTAGGCCGAAGCTATATTTTATAATACGAATTAAAAAATGATGTCTATTTTTCCAAATTAAAAAAATATCACTTTCATTAATTAATTTAAAAGTTAATTCTCTTCGTCAAAACAAAAGTGTGTTTTTAAGAGATAATAACTATCAAAAGATTGACACTTGTTTATGTCTGGTTTAAATGTGAAATTACATTCAATGACCAACATTGTATTAAATTGTAAAAACATATTCTAAATATAGTTTAAAACCACGGAAATTAGTAATTTATCAATATTAATTATTTCGATTAAAAAGGTTGTTTTTAATTAAAATTTAATAATTTTCACTAATCATCAGAATACGAAAGTTATCCAAAAAGTACCAAAATTTCACCCTAATCTATTTTCGATATTCCGAATCCAAAAATGAAGTCCATTTTGAAAAATAAAATTTATAAAATTTCAAAAAGTGGTTATTACTATTCATAACGTCTAGTTTTAATAATATTTTAAAAGCATATCATTGTTTAGTGAAACTCGGTATTGCGTACGACGCAAGTTATCGAGGAAGGCTGCGATTGTGTGTAAAGCAAGCCAGTATAGTGTTGTGTGTAGTGAATGATTCCTTTGATGAAAAAAACAAAATATTTCTCATTAAAGTCTCGGGTGTTACAGTGGATTTGGAATTTATGTAAATAGGGGTAACAACTCTAAAAGAACCATATTTACCTAGATTCGATCAAGAACTTAGGCATGACAATGAGCCTTGATGCACAACTAGTTTGAAGATCTCATATGATATTCATGGGAGATTCAAAGACACATTATGATCATTAAATATTTATTTAAATAGATGACATCTAGGAATAACCTATGTGAAACCTGATGTGTCTTAGATGAAAAACAATGTGTCCTGATTTAGACATTATAAATAATATTTCAGATTATGGGATTTTAAATTATCATTAAAGATTATCACATTATTATTTTGGGTCTAAAGAAATGGCAGTAATAATAATAAATTGGATTATCATTGAATGTGATGGATGATTTACTGATTAGAATATTGATTGGAGGGTGACTAGAGGAAAATATGTGGTCATTATGACTAATAAGTTTTCACAGAACATGATTGAAAACATGTATCTAAAAAAATTATATGACTGGCCAAAGAAGAAGAGGAAAGAGTTATTCGAGAGATAAACTGATTGTAACCATAGAGAAAAGGATATTATATTTCCTATATGTCGTGAATGTAGAAATAAAAACCCATGTGAATGTTTAAAATCATACATAAGATATTTTTATTAAGGGAATGATGAAATAAAGAATGTAACTGAAAAAGGAAAATGAAATGTTGAGTTTACACCATAGACGGGAATATTGGTCTCTGTAAATATCATATATATTTTAATGATTTAAATGTGTAATGTATTTCCATTATAAAAATTAATTTCTTATGTGAAAATATAATGAATAAATTCAAAAAGATTGTATGAGTAATGGTTATATTGATGATGATAAAGAGACTACATATAAAATGGAAACAAGAAATAATAATTAGGGAATAAGGTGATAGAGCATAGATAGTGGATTGATAAGGAAAAGAGATAAATCGTGTATTTATGTATTGAAATTAAATTATTTTGTTATCTAAATGATGAAATATGTAATATTTTTCAGTATTATAAATCCTTAGGGATTAGAAAGAATATTTTGATTGAGGAAAATAGACTGGAAAAGTGATTACATGTAAATTTTATAAACACTAAAATGTTTTATATATTGAGATAATAATGTCTTGATAAAAAGATGTTAGGTATAAATAACTAAATTATAATGTACTAATTATATTTTAACTGATTTATTATTTTTTCCAATATTTTTTTTGGATATCATTGACGAAGTTTACAATATTTCTAGATTTATGGAATGTATCCAATAATCTGTTTTTATAAGGGGAATGAGGATGCATGTATGTTTTCAATAAGATTTTGTGTTAGTTTTTGTTTCAATACCTAAAATTATCATTGTATTTAAATGTTTGGTATGTTACATTTAATATCAATTTCATGTTATTTGGAAATTAATGATAATTTCATTTTCTAAATTTAATACCCTTCATTCTAAATATTTGGATTATAGTCTTTCAGAAGAGAAAGATGGTTATCCATTTATGAAATGGTTTATGTTTATAATTGAATGAGGTTTTAGAGATTAATTTATTACCTAACCGTATAATGATTTATTTTTATTGTAAATCCAGTGTTAACTTTTTTTTAACTAGATATAGATATAATGAATTATAATGGCATTATGGATATTTTGATTCATTAGAGCTTCATCCATAACAAATCCACTTTCATTTTTTTTGGAGTAAGAGATGATGTGTAAAATTTTCAAGGTATAACCCAAGGGTGAGATTGTGAAAATTAAATGGATTGAAATAATTTATGAATATCGTCATAGTAAAATCCCTCAACTTTAGGCAAATGATCTTGAAATAAATTTTTTTCATGTCATCATTATTTCGATGACACCAATAACCTTATCACACCTCTTTGGTTTATGGTTTTCTAGTAACCAACATCTCTTGGAGAACCAAATTTCATGTGATTAATGATCATTATCACTCTTTATATGTATTTACTCTCATATTCCTTATCAAAATATTCACTTCCCACCTATGTTCTTTAATGTGGAAACCTAGTTAAGAGTTACTTCCTAAAATAATTATGTTTCTAAATTTTATTTTTTGAAGTATGTTTTTTTATTTATTTGAATGAAATTAGTTTATATGATGGAATTATCAAATTTTTTTCCTCTTATGTCCAATATAAATTTTGAGTTGAAATTTCTTTTTAGGGGGTAGAATTTAACACTCTAAGATTTCTTGATTTTTTTTAAATTAGATTTCATCTTTCCCAAATTTTTCATAATATGAAACAAAATATTTAGAACATATTAAAAGTGAAACTATGGTTATATTTAATTACACACAAAACATTTTTTTCCTTTTTTACACAAAATACTATATTTTTATTGGATTAAACAAAACACCGAGTTTGACAAAAAACATCATAAAATTGAATTATTATTATTTAATATGAATGTTATCAACTAGATATTGGAATAAATAATATGATTAGAATTAACTAAATTAGGGAAAAATGTTTTCACATCTATATATAATTAATTATTTTGTGAAAAAATAATTATAAATGAAAATAAAAACTATTTGAAAATAAAGGAAATATTTTTCAAATAATTACTTTTGTTATGAAAACAAAGTTTTTATGCTATAATAAAATAATAATAAAACTTTTAATGAATGATTTTAATGAAATTTATATATTATATATATTCAAAAAAAACTATTTAACATTCATCATAAGTGTTTTCTAAAAAATATAAAAGAATAAATCCAATTTTATGATTAGTAACATTTTTTTTCTAAAAACAATTTTTTTCCTTTTTATGGTGCACTTATTTAAAAATAAATTTTAGATTTTTTTAATGATTTTTATAAAATAATATTATTTTGGAGAATCATAATATAAAATTATCTTAAGGTTAATTTTATGGATTTTTCTAAAAAGTTTCATTTTTAACGAATAGTAAAAATGAGGACTTTTAATTGAAAACTGCTTATTTGTTTAATTTATTGGTAATCTCAACTGATATATTAATTTTTTTAAGTATAATTATTTAAAATATTCATATATTAATCCAATTTGGTTAATTTTTATTAATTTCATATTGAAAATTGATATGAAGGCATTGTAATATTTTGACCATTTTCTATTTTAAAACCCACTTTCTCATCATGACTACAGAATTAATACATAATTAATTTATTCCAACTATGGGAATAGAATTATAAAAAAAGGATTCCTCATTTTTAATAATAATTATTTATATTATATGAAAAGGGTATAATAATTTTGGCCAAAAATAGATTTTAATGCAGTAAATATTATTTACATCAATTATGGTAAAAATTTATTCACCGAGGTGTTAAACTAAAAATATAGGGGTAAAGTTTACATATAAGATCGTGAAAAAATATTGTTATATAAATACCTTATAATGAATAAAGTTATACATTGAACCATTTTTACCGTTTTCTATGTGAAAAATACAAGAGATTTTATTTCTTTTCAAAAATACCATGTGTTTCCTCCCCGCCACTTAAAAAAGGACACCCCTCTCAACTATTATCCACACTTTAAAACTAATTTAGTTTTTTTAGTACCTTTTCAAATTACTTCCCAAATTCCCTAACTTTATCTTAAAATCCTTATTTTGGATATTAATTCCACCAATAAAGGCTCTAGTGTAAATAGAAGGAGGATACCTGAAAAAGAGTTAACATTCATCAATGAGTGCTTTCATTTTATTTCTTACCCAACCCCTTGTATTATTAATATTATACAATAATTATATAGTAACATAATTATATTAATTACACTTAAATTATGTTACCTTAATGGTATGACCTACAACTGCACACACTTCCATTAGATGGGTTATCAAATCATCGTTTGTGTTTATAGAATACTATTGCCTCGCAAATCGATATCATCCCATTTTCCATTACAACCATTAAAGTAAGAGTAATGATGGATTAATATTACATATATATGATATATATAAAATTATAAGATATTATTATTCTTATGAAATTATTTTATCATGCATAACTATATTCAATCTATTTTACTAGAATACTATAACATTGTTCATGTGTACAGTGGACTACCACATTACCATGGGATGTGATTCATTCACGCTTCACATGGAATGTATTAAGGATGGGATTAATAAACATACCTGATATATATGAAATAAAAATAATCTTTTAATAATATATATATATAAATCTAAATCATTTACTTTCCTTTCTTTTAATAAAATAAGAAAATGGAAATAACATTCATGAATAAGTACGACCCACCATCACCAAGAACAATTTATTTAATTTCCTATAAATAAATTGTATGGATTAATCTAAATATATTTACACTAGATATATTTGTTTTAAAAAATTCTGTACATTATTAAACATTTATCAAATTAAGAGGAAAAATAGATAAAAATTAAAACATATACGAAACACAAATCAGTTTTTACCCAAAATGAAAGTTTGACATGAAAATTTTAATAAATAAGTAATAAAATGAAAAAATAAAATCATATATATTATGATATATATTAATATATTTCAATAATTTATGTATAATTAAGTTATATTTATTATACATGACGTCTTAACGAGTATGAAGGAATTGAACACTGATGTTAAGGAGATTTCAAATCTCACTATAATTTCTAGGATACTCTTTCAATATTTTTCGCATGTTATTTTGTAGGTTTTATATACTAATGTATGATAGGATATATCAAGAATATACCTCAATTATTTGTAATTAATGTTTTTATTGATATTATTCTTTCATAGGGCATACAATTAAAATGTTAATCAAGCAGTAATGGATTTCTATCTCACATTTACTTTTTGTGAGACAAATGCCATATTCACCAAATGTTTCTATCATGTAGTGTATATAATACCAATTATTATATTTTATTATTATTTTAATTAATAATTTTATTTATATATCTATTTGAGGGTATCACATTCCTATGGTTTACGGTTCAACAGTTACCAAATAGGTAAGGTATTTTTGTCTCAATTTTCATTATTTGAGAAGTACATTATATTGCGATCCTATATTATTTCACAAGGATTATATAAATCCCCTTTGACATGTAATATCAAAAATTCATTTATACTCATGATTTTTTATTTTAGATTTAATTTTATTCCTTCATGTGAATTATGATTCATTGTTACCAAAGTGGTAAATTTTTTTTGTTTCAAAATATTCATTTATCGGGATTTGTTATGATTAAGTCTGCAAGGATGAAATATCATGATCTACCAATAAATAATTCTCAAGAAGTTTTTATCCAATGGTTATCCATGATATCATAAACTAATTGGACAAATTTTCCACTCTTTGTATCATAATATATTTTAGAATATTTTTAAAGAAAATATGACTTTATTTATCTCTTTAGACTGAAATGTTTTTTCATCAAAATCAATTTTTTCAAAAAAGAAGTTTCAATTTATTTAAATATCATTTTAAAATAATTTTAATGGAAAATAATTTTTCTAAATTATTAATTATTTAAAAATTGTTTTAAATTATTTTCAATGAATTGTTTCTAACTTTTCAAGTTTATTTAAAAAAGTTTTTCAAAATGATTTATGTTTTAAAAAGTGTTATTCAAATAAAAAAGTGTATTTTCCATAATAAATGTTTTAAATGATCCTTTAAAAACATTCTCAATTTAGGATAAAATCATTTAGAAACAATTATGTCTTACTGTAGATATTATCCATGTATATAATTCATATTATTTAGATGAATGCTTTATGTTTTGATGAAATGATTTTTCTGAAAACCATTTTTATTCCATGAGTTATACAAGGTGGAAAGGCATATGAAACCTTCTTCTTTTCATTTCTAAATCTATAAGGAAATGATAATGAAACCAATATAATTTCTAAAGGTTATGATATGATGAAATTATTATAATACCCTTTTCATTTCCAATGTTATAATTTGATGAATGTTTTTGATCTTATAGAATTCATATATATGATTTTAATTAAGTGATAGGCGGGAACTATTTATACCTTAAATTCATTGGGTAATGATTTATATCTCATGATATATAAAATGGGAAAAATTAAATGACATTGATCCACAATGGAAAACATGTGTGTCCTCATACAAAATTGGAAAATTGGGTATCTTCATCCACTTTGTGAAATATGATTGTCCTAATCAAAATGGAAAACTGATGCACCATGATCCACTATGTTAATGGTTATAGTTGAAAGAATTGAAACATGAAATGGTTCTCTATATTAATGATTGTTCAACAGTTTATGACATGAGATTATTGTTTAAGATTTATTTATGATGATTTCCCACTCTTATGGACCATGTTTTCTAGGATGATAATGTTTTATTCCATAAATCATGTTTATGATATTTTCCAGGTTTTGTATGAAAATTTTATGTTTTATTCATAATCTCATAAAGATATGATTATATTATACATTCATATTAACACAAATTTATATTTATTGTGTTTAGGCATTAAAGAAAATTACAGGGATCCTAAAATGACCATAAAACACGAATTAAATTTATTTTATGAGTTCATTTCGTCTATATTATTATAACATTGTTTAATATGGAAATTTATGCCTATTTGGATGAGATTATGTCCGTTTTGATTTTTTATTTTATTAAATTGCATAGATTTCACAATCTTGTTTTTAATATCAATTATATTTTTAATATTTTTTTATCAAATTTATATCTTTAAACATAAATTTAATTATAAAATCTAAAATATTTATCTTCATCATGGTATATTTTTTATTTTCTATGAATAAATAATTTCAAAAAATGATTAAACTATATTGATGTAGTAATTATCAACTATATAAAAAATTTAACAAATGATATTAAAAATAATAAAATTAATTTAATTTGTGATAAATAATGTGATACATGAATTCAAAAAATGATCATGACATGATAAGAATATAATAAGAGATATTTTTTGAATTCTAATTGTTGTCCTAAAGTTATTAAATTCAATGTAATTAATTTTTCTGAAATATGACATTGTTGAAATTTTATAACAAATAATATTTTTTCAAAATATATAAATTTACTAAAAATAATATATTCATAAAATTGATTATGATGTTGTAATGTCCTGGACTTCTCAGGTTCATTACTTTGTGAAAATGTGGTGTTGGAGGTGTTCCGGGAGGTCAAGGTGACTTATCCCCAACACTTTGCAAAATTTCCAGTTCTGTGAACTGTGTTTCTAGTTTTATGAACAGTATCGGTAGGTGAACAGTGTTTCTATCGGCGAGGTTCTATCAGTGGACTTCTATCGGTAGACTTGAACAATGTTTCTATCGGTGAGGTTCTATCAGTGGACTTCTATCGGTAGACTTGAACAGTTTTTCTATCGGTGGACTTATAACAGTAGACTTGAATAGTGTTTCCAGAATAATAACCTTCTAACGGTGACCTTATAATGGTAGACATGAACAGTGTTTCCAGAATGGTAACCTTCTAACGGTGACCTTATAACGATGGACTTGAACAGTGTTTCCAGAATGGTAACCTTCTAACGGTGACCTTATAACGGTGGACATGATATGTGTTTCCAGAACGGTAACCTTCTAACGGTGACCTTATAACGATGGACTTGAACAATGTTTCCAGAACGGTAACCTTCTAACGGTGATCTTGTAACGATGTACTTGAACAGTGTTTCCAGAACGGTGAGGTCTAACAGTGACCTTTTATTTCCTTTGCCAAATTTTGAGTATGTGAACAGTGTTTCCAACTTCCTACAGTTTCGCCCCTTTGAGATTTTGTTTGACGAAAAATAAATTTAAGGCCTTGTTTTAAGGACTCTTCAGGACGATTCAAATTCCATAAATCCTATATTAATTGTTCTTAAGGTCAGGATGTATTTACTTGGTCAAACCGCGTGGGTTAATGTTATCCATTTTTAATGGAGAATTAACCGGATCTTAAACCGTCGCCTCGTGAAATCTTCAAAAAGGAACCCGATATCATTCTCCCTCGTTCTTCCCTTTTTTCTCAGCTATGAGACGCTAGAACCTTTAAATCCTTCACGTAGGACTTTCACAATCAATCTTTACTCCTAGGATTGGTTCTGGTCTGTTTTGGATGCAACTGAGCTGTGTCTGTC
The DNA here is from genome assembly GCA_963277665.1 of Viscum album. Lineage (NCBI taxonomy): Eukaryota > Viridiplantae > Streptophyta > Magnoliopsida > Santalales > Viscaceae > Viscum > Viscum album. Next base: position 698,884,028 of record OY728132.1, read on the forward strand.
AATCTTCCCAATAAGGTATGTTTTATCATCGTTCATTTGGGGATCATCTTCTATTGTTTCTCCATTCCATATTATACCATGTAATTTCCAAGATTCTAATGGGTTTCTCTTGGGGTTGGTTGGTACTATCGTACCGTGGCATCCTTGGGTGGATGTAGTTGTCGTGAGAAGAGGATTGTGACCCGTTGTGTGGATAAAGGACATCAAGAACTCTTCGAGGTAGGGGATTCATGGATTCTTTAATTGTATATGTGAAATCGTAGAATTAGCATGATTTAACCATTTGGATCAAAATGAAATTGACCTAATTAAATACTTGAACCAGATTGAAAGAATTGGTTGATCGCATGTTGTTTCTTTACACTGTGATAATGGGTTGCCCCATGTTTTGCTAGATAGAGTGATATCTATGATTTCATTGATTAGTTGTTCATTCTTTATGGAAATAGATAATGAACGTAAAGAGAGAATTAATTGTTAATTAATTGGATAACGATAAAGAGTCATGTAAATAAATCTGGTTGATATCGTAGTTGTTCTAATTTGATGTTAATAAAGTTAGGGAAGTAAGCGTGGTTGTTTAATTGTGATAGCTTACTTATTAGGTCTCCCGTAATTGGAACCTACGAATAAATAATATTCTAATTCAATATGGATTAAAGAACAGATTGTGTGAGAATTTCTAAAAGGGTTCTGAGTTACTCTCTTGTTTGTTAAAGGGTCAAGAGCCCATGATTTTGATTGTTGTTTTCCTGCTGCTTGTGCAGTGATGTGACCCTGGAGGGGTGTTGTGATATGTGTAGGCATGGAGACCTTGTGGTTGTGGAAACGGATGACGCGTAGAGTAGAGAGATGCATTAGTTTATGCATGTGGGTGTCGAGAAGGACACTGGGGGTGATGGAATGGGATGGATGTGGTTGTTAGATGCTTGTGGATTCATTGAATGTTTATCTAATTTTCTTTTCCCCGCTGTTCAAGGCAGTTGGTCTTGCTTACCCTCCTTCCAAAGGATGCGAAGACACATGGGGTATGCCACGTTCTTTCCGTGTTTAGCCTCTCGAGGGAGAATGGGTCTATGCTTTTTCTATAGGTGGCAACGACTCGAGGAGTAGTATATCTACTCACCGTGTTGCGCCCCCTTTGTTTTTAGTAGCATAGGATGCCTTTCTAGAATTCCTAGGAATATGGGAAGGTAATTCTATAATGAATGTTTGATTAAATGGTGATAATCAACGAGGATAGAGATGATGGAATTTAATGGTGATGTGAATCTTAAAAGGAGCAGTTGATTTTGAATGTGATTCCATTTCAGTTTAATGTGGAATTGTTCATGGTTAATTAATTAATTACGTCCAGTGGAACTTATAAAATGAGAATGGAGTAATCTAATAAAGATCATCAAATGATTGTGTGATTATAGGATACCTAGTCCTAAAAGTAGCATCCTGGAGTCTGAGAGACGTTAGCTGCAGTTGTATCTAAGACTAGGTAATGCCCATAGTGGGGATGTGAGTTATATATATTCTGTACTTTTTGGGTTTCTATATGATACTCCACCCTGTCGGTAAGGGAAAATGACACCCCAGGGATTCTGAGCACTGAGGGGGGTTTTTCCACAACATTCTGATGGGAGGTCGAATTGGTGACTACCACCTTTGGCCCCGCTCTCTTCTCTTGGTAGATACATGTTGCAACAGGCACAACAGTTAGTTTCCCCATATATGTGTGTAGAGGTCTATAATGTCGTGTGGTTATTTCACACACATATATTCTGGATATAGTATCCTATGGACTACTATAGGTGTAACTTGTATATCTTGTGATGGATTGAGGATCCCTACTCGGTGTATCGGCTATAATGGCTTGAGGTATAATACCCGATGTATGATACACGTTATGCGGGCTGCGGTGGCTCCTGAAATATACCTGGTTACTTTTGGTTGGGAAGATGGTGTGGGGCTTTGTCCAGGTGTCTGCGGGAAAGCCTTTTTGGTGCATGAGGTGCAGATTGTGGAGCTTAGCCCAGGTGTCTGTTGGCAAGCCTTTGGAGAGAGATGCACATGACGTTTGTCGTTGGGGCAAACAACAAACTAGTTGGGAAGTAGTAGAAGGGCACCCTTGATATTATTTACTATATGTTATATTCTTGTATGTGTTACTTGGTGAGAGTAGTCGTGGTGATGTTGGGAACTTAGTATACCTGTTTAAGTGACGAGTTAGTTTCACTTGTTGTTCACTAGGCTTTAGCATGCTTTCTTTAATTTTGCACACGAGGCTTGGGGAGGATCCTACTGAGTATACTGTTATACTCACCCTATGTATATATAAACTGTTTTTCAGGTCACTTGGAGTAGGTTGGATATCAAGATGGTTACTACTAGCTTGTGGTTGAAGGAGGAGCTGTTCGGGCTTGTGGTCGCTGTCGTTTTACTTTCTTTTGGGTACTTTTAGTTTTCCCTTTCAGTTGTAGTACTTTTGCATGGCATTTAATATATGTACTTGGGTTTCTTTTATATTTCAGTTCTGAGTTGGAGTTTATTAGATTCTATCTTATCTCTATCTTCCTCATGTGTTCTCTTAGAGGGTATTGCCTCCCATTTGTGTGTTCACTATACCCTTGGTGCTAGTCGCCAACCCGGGGCCTACTGGAGGTGGGACTCGGCGGTCATTATCTCTCTTCTCACATTGCCGGCCAAGGAGTGGTACACTTTTTGGGGAGGGGGTCATGAAAAATGTAATTTATAATATAATCCATAATATATTTATGGTATTTTAATCTGTTTATAATAACCATATTGACCCTCAAATAGTAACAAAATCATTATAATGATAGAATATTTTAAATTGTTAAAGAGGTGTTGAAACATAATGATTAGGGTTAAAGCATAATAAAAAATTCAAAATAAATTATTAGATAAGAGTATTTAGACCCATAATATTCAAATATTATAAATAAAGATTCTTGGATCCATACATTATTAAAAATTAATTTATATTATTTTAATATATTGATAAATTCCAAGAGTTTCTTTCCCCTCTCTTATAAAATTGATAATCAATGGAACCTCATCATTTAAATACTTAACAACAAAAACCCATTCAGACTTTTCAATCACTAACCAAATACCATCTTAAAATCCATAACCTCATTATAAATGTCTTATTTTACTCCTAACACCAATTTTAGTAGTCTTAAGATAAGATGCAAATAATATTTTTTAAAAAGGAGGTATAGATTTTAATCGACCGATTCGGTTTTCTTTCTTATTCATCATCCATAAAATATTCATAATGGTTCACCCCAACACTAGTATCCAAGATCCAGTATACAATTTATAACATTGGCATAATATACAAGGAATCACATCTCGAAGGACTGAATATATCAGTAGTCATGGTAAACTAGATACATTCTTCAATTTCACATTACATTGTAAAAAAATACACAAATGATATTATTTTAGAATTAACTTATTACACTAATTTTATTCCTACATATTAATAAAAAACATCCCTACATATTGAGGAATATAAAACATGATAATGGTGTGATCGTAGATGCTCAATAAGGGTAAGCTAACAATTAAAGCTGTAAATAAATAATGCATAATCAATATAGATATGTAAATAACTAAAACACATGAAATTTAATAAATAACTAGATTATAATGTAATGACCAGAACATTTATGAATAAAATTCCATTTCTTTTAATTTCATTTTGATAAAAAAAACTAATGAACTATTTTAATTATTATTATTATTATTGGGTTTAAATGACAGTTATGTATCATTACTATTGATAATATAGTCGTTGAACAGTTATCACAGGACTGATATGTATATAAGGTTTTTTTAAAAAGAAATCCCTTCAACATAGAAAAAGGAGTGGATGACCTAATTGATTAGACTTTGGATGTACTAAGATTATTTTATAGAGATTTTAAAGGAGATAGCATCATTATATTACGCTCTTGACCAATTTCAATCTGATCCTGAAGACAATAATCTTGAACAAAGTCACTTATGGGAGAAATTCATGTTAATAGAGATTACCACCTAGTTGTGCTATCTGAACTGCCCCAAGAGTTTGTAACCATCTAACACCTTACCCTTATGAGTTATGCAGGGGATATAGGGGGATATTTAATAAGGAATTGGTTACTTATTGTGCAATCCATTTTTATAAATAAAAGTTTTATTCTATCAATTCCATTATGAGAATATTCCTTCTTAAAAATGATTAATATGATTAATTGAAAATTCAGGTAAAAATTGTAATTTTGGGAAATATATAAATTATTATATGAATCTAAGGTTTTTTATTAATATTATTATAAAAAAATACTTATAAAGGATGATTATATCAATTCTTTATCTTTATGTTATTAGGTAATTAGTTTGATAAGAGTTATATTTTCTATATGATAAAATAGAAAGTGTATTTTTTAAAATAATTCTTTTAAAGAATAAATAAATATATGAAATAATTAATATTTTAATAATATATTTCCATAAAATTACTATTTATAATAACAATATACTATATAAAATTTATGAATTAAAATTTAATTTTTATTAAGGTTTTAAAACTGTATCTGTCAAAACTTGTGAATTTTCCATAAATAATGATTTTAATTTTAAAATTGAATATTCACATATATAGAAAATTATTTAGATAAAATTAATATTATTTTGGGAATCAGGATGTCAAAATTATCCAACGGTGAATTTCTCATAGTTTTATGAGAAAACCGATTTTTTGGGTAATAAATAAATAATATATAAATTTATAGTATGTTTTATGACATCATAATGACCCCCAAAATGATATAATAAATACTATAGTAGGTATTCCCATTACAATATATGTTTTCCCATTAAAATAATTTGACTTTATATTTGTTTTACATAATTTATAAATCCTTAATGATTCTTCCAAAATGTATAATATATGTTATGATTTTAAATTCATTTCTTTAATAATGTGAATCAATTCCACACAAGAAAGGATAATATTATAATATGTTAGGCCATTGGCCTTATAAAATAATTTTTATACATATATTAGGTAAAAACCATTGGAAAAAACCATGGAATGTTTTTTGGCTTTGAATATGTAATTATATAGGTTAAAAACCCAAAGCTTGTGAAATATTAAAGAATCCCCCTCTCATTTCCTATATAAAACCACCCAATATCCATCTTATCTTCATTAAAAATCTGTGGAGCAGATAATTAATCTATCATAATTTCTCTATAATCCCCCCATGGTGCCCCAATCTCTCATGAATCCCTTCTTGAATCTTTTCAAGTCACACATCCATGTAAGGGATTCCTTCCTTTTTCTTTTTTGTCCATGTTTCATTATGTTGTTATACACTTTAATTTTCAACAAAAAATGTTGGGTTATTATTTCTAACATACCCCATAATACTCGGATTATTTTTAAATTATTATATATCCCTTTATCCCTCATTAATCTCTCCCATGTACACCCGTTACCATGTCAAAATTTCATAAAAGTTATTCTATTTATCCTCTTTCTATATTTTTTTATTATGTTAAGCCCTCTATATCCCAATTAAATGTGATATGAAATGAATATATACGACCCCTTATGGTAAATTTCATATACATATTATGAGATACCCCTTTCTCTCTAATCAACCATTTTTTTAATTATTATGTTACGAAGTTTGGCTGCCGAAATTGCACCACGATTTTCCTTACCAAAATCATCAAGTAGTGAATATCGTGCCCATTTTATATCAAGGGTATTTAACATTATGAACATATACTTATTTAGTATAGTCATTCATGTATTTATTCCACTGTCCATTATCATGGGAGAAATAATGAATTTGAATGAATCCATGTTATATGATCTTTGTGGCACACTTAAGCCTGAGACTAAAATGATTATAAAGGGTGTGCCATGATTTCTCTACAATGCATTGGGTGATGTTTAATGTCAGGAAACATAATGTTGTGATAAGGGTTTACCTATATCCTTCTAGTAAATTTTTTTCCCTCATATTAGAACATCAGTTTACCTGATTCTTTTATGTTAATGATGACACGTTTTATGTTGTTTCTACATTTCCATGTTATTATAATCATGCTATATTATTCCATTATGTTTATTTTTCTCTTGAACTAAATTTTTATTACTATTTACTAACATGTATTGTAGTATTCATGTTATGCCTTGTTTACCCCCTTATCGGGCTTTATATCTCACACAATTCTTGTGGGTGTCCTCAGGATATCCCATGCAATGCTATGTATGAAGGAATGTTGTGGTCATGTAAAAGAGGTTTTTAATTATGATGTGGTATTTTATATATTAATTTTTCATGTAATGTTCCTAATCCAAAAATACACCCGACCTCTCGATCTTCTAGCTTGTATTATGTTTAGTTTTATGTAATCAAGCTAGTTAAAATGTGTAATAAAGAGCATGGTTGTTATAGTTGGTATCAAAGGATAGGTTTAGTTATTTTAGAATTAGGGTTATAAAACTCTAGTTGAATCGATAGAGATAAAACTGAGTATAATAAAATAATCCATAAAATTTGGGGATTATAGAGTATGAGGTTTATCAAGAAAATACATCTCTTCCTAGATACATTCACATAGTGGTGGCTCTAGAATAGATGTATCTAGGTGTAACACTAAAAGACACCACTTCGAGAAAGACCCAAACATGAACTATTTCACGACAACATCCATTACTACACTCTTTGGTAGACACTCTTGGGGGATATGATTTTGTAATCTAATAATCTTAGTATGAATTATTACTAAGAGAGAAAAAATTCCATAGGAATATACATTAAAAAATAGATCATGGATAACATAGATTAAAGACAAGAAATTTATAATTAATTGAGAAAATGTAACTTATAATTAATCTTTTTTGTTATTAGATTACCTTTAATGTGTTTAATTGTTAAATATAATTACCCATAATTTTCATTTTATATGGACAATGGACAGTAATAGGAGGACTCAGGATACCAAAATGTGTGAAGATCAATGTGATTAATGTTCTAGTGAAATGACTAATCCGAAAGTAGTGGGTATCAGAAACATTTTCATGATTCTCTCTATGTTAACTCATGTTTTGAAAAAAAACTGTGGTTCAAGAGGAATGTACACCCCCCAAATAAATAACATGTTTCAATCAAGAGTATCATGGCAAAGGCCTCATACATTCAATGGATCATCTTATCCCTCAATCACCAAACAATGGATCAAATCTGTTGAGAAGTTCTTTTGAATAATTCAATATTCTGAACATGAAAAGGATCTTTTGGATGACTATCTTATAGAAGATAACGTTGATCGATAGTGAACATTGATAAAAATATGATGTCTGGGTAAGATATTGAGGAGTTGGGATGGAATGATTTCTAGAAAATGTTTTTCATTAAATATTTTCCCTGCACCCTCTATCTTAAGAAGGGAAGATAATTTTGTGCACTCACGAAAAAGGATGATGAATCTATTGGGGCGTAGAAGGAACACATTACCATATATGAACGATATGCCTCTGGTTTTGTGGTTACCCCCAAATTTATGGTTGAATGTTTTTTTGGTGTGCTAAAACCTAGCCTATGGAAATCCCTGACGTTCTGTGACTTTAAAAGCTATGAAGATATTGTAAGATGATCCATCAATGATGGTATAGAGATCAAAAAATATTAGTGGTATTATAAAGATATAATGTGGAAAGTGGAATTAAATTCTAGTGGTCTGATGAAAAAATAAACAGTGCTAAGAAATTATAGCATCCCACTGTTCAATGGTATGGGAAGAAGCACAGTGTAATTTTTCTGAAGGGGAGAAGGAAATTCATTAGGTGCGGAAGAGAAGGGAAGATTTCTAACAATTGCTGACGGGAGAAACCAAATTTTATGGTAGAGGAAAAGAATGCTCTAGTAGACCCTCAGTATATTTTTCATTTCTACAAATTCAAAAAACTAGGTCATTTTGCGAACCACTGTCCTAAGCCTAGGGTAATTAGATCCCACCAACAACCTCCATGGAAACAAGGGTGAGCTTTTTCCATTACTACTACCAAAGAAAATCTCAATAACAATTTGGTGACAACTACACTATTTATTCATTCAAGAATAATGATCGTATTGTTTGATTCTGGTTCTATTAATTCTTTTATATCCCAAAAGATTAGTAGAACAATCCAAACACCACTAAAAATCAAGGAAGTAAATATGTTGGAGAGAATAAAAGGGGAAATCATTACACCCCCATCATAAAACTCCTCCCCTATCACAATTTTGTGGATTGAACATCCCAAAAAACCTCAGCATAATACCTCTGGTAGAATATGATGAAATTCATGGAATGGATTGGCTTTCCTTATATTGAGAAATCATAAATTTTCAGGAGGGGGATATCACTCTCTATATAGTGAATTGACTCCCAAATCTATACAAGTGAATATAGGATGAAGAATCTTATTTAGCACCATCGTCTCAGTCATGGATATTACATACCTATAAGAATGTGTATCTTTATCAGATGATTGAGTCTAAGGAACCATCCTCAACGACATGCCTATTGTATGGGAAATCACTGATGTGTTTCCCGAGGAATTTCCTAGACTTCCTCCTAGAATAGATGTTGAAATATCGATTGATCTTATAACCAGGGCATTGGAAAAAATCCAGGAATCAATATAGAATGGTAGTTTTTGAGCTTGGGTGACTAAATAAAAAACTATATGAGTATCTGGATAAAGGGTTTATATGACCAAGTGCTTCACCATGGGCTTCACTATTCCTATTAATCAAGAAGAATGATGGGTCAATGAACAATTACATTGATTATCGAGAGCTCAAAAAATCATGATAATGTACTAGTATCCTTTCCCACAAATTGATGACTTTTTTTACCAGAAATGTGGAACACAATATATCTCTAAGGTGGATCTACGGTCAGGATATTATCACGCAAGGGTGAAAGAGGGTATCCCCAAGAATTCGTTTTTTATAAGGTATTAGCAATATGAATTCATAGTAATGTATTTTAGACACACTAATTCCCCAAAAATATTTATTGACTCGATATATAGAGTCTTTAGAGATTACCTCAATAAATTTCTTATAGTTTTTTTGTCGATATTATAATACACTCCAAAACCATGTAGGGGCATGAGGAGCATCTAATAACTTTACTAGAGACCTTTCAAAAGAATATGATCTATGTGAAGTACATCAACTGTGAGTTCTATTTGAAGGAAGTCTCATTCTTGGGGCATTTCATCACAAGAAAAGTGATATATGTGGATCCTTCCAAAATAAAAGAAATTGAGGGATGGATGAGGCTGACATCTATGACAGATATCCATAGATTAATGGGTTTAGTATGAAATTATAACCATTTTGTGAGAAATTTCTCACGGTTTTCAAACCCACATACCAAGCTAACTGGGAAGGGAGTCATGTTTTCATGGAATGTTGTATGTGAAGAATGATTCATAGTGTTGAAGAAAATGTTTATAACTACCACTATGCTCAAACTACCCACAAGTGGAGATCTTTTCATAATCTTTAGTGATGATTTAAATATTTTTCTAGGTAGTGTGTTGAATAAGAATGAAAATTTCATTTCCTATCCCTCAAGGTAGTTGAAAATTTAAGAGCAAAAATATCCCACAAATGATCTGGAATTGGAAATTGTGATCTTTTTTTGAAAATATGGAATCGTTATATATTTAGGGAGATGTGTGAAATATATATAGATCACAAAAGTATTAAATATATATTCACATAGAATGAGATGAACATGCACCAACAAATATGGTTAGAGCTTATCAACAATTACGACTACTCAATTCATCACCACCCTCAGAAAGAGAACAAGGTGGAAGATGCTCTAACTAGAAAGGACCCAACAATTATATCATTGGTGGGAATATAAAAGGATCCAATATTATTATATTTGATGAATAATGACATGGGAATCATAAAGAAGGGAATACCATAAATTATTTCTCAAATTTTTTCTCAGCCGTCTCTTTTGGAAAAGATAAAGGATGATCAAAAAGATTACATGTGAATTCAAAATAATTTGGAAACTATTAGAAAAGGTAAATCATCATAATTCAATGTTAATGAAGAATTTATTATGGTATTTGGGTCAAGAATATGTGTTTCATTAAATATGAAGTTAGAGAAAGAACTTTTGGATGATTCACATAGTTCCAATTTCTCTATCCAACCAGGAAACACAAAGATGTAATAGGATCTCTGGGAGCATTATTGATGGGATACCATGAATAGGGAGATCATTGAATATATGTTAATGATCCTGGTATTCTATAAGGTGATGGCTAATGGGAATAAGTCAAAGGGTATGAGGAAACCATTACCCATTCTAACATGGAAGTTGGATAACATCACCATTAAATTTTTCACCATAATTACGAAGACATCCAATGGATACAATGATATCCAGGTCGTTGTGGATCACATTATAAAGGATACACACATCATTATAATTCAAGAGTATTCATCATCAATTGGAGTAGTTATAAATTACATAAGTGGTAAGGCTACATGGTGTACCACTTGTGATTGTATCCAATTGAGATCCATGATTCACCTCTATGTTTAGGAAGAGTATTCAACACACTCTGAATTTTGAGCTTAACATTAGTATGAATTATTATCCTCAAACCAATAGAAAATAAGAGTGGACTATCCAAACACAAGAGGAAATGTTTTGAGTATGCTAAATGGACTTCAAATGTTGATGGGATAAATATCTTCCTCTGGTTGAGTTCTCTTATAACAACAGTTTCTACTCAAGCATCCAAATAGCTGCTTATGAAGACCTTTATGGGAAGAGGTGTGCAACCTCATCATGTTTTGATTAAGTTGGGGATATAGAAATTCTAGTTCTAGAAATGGATGAAGAAATTTTAGAGAAATTTAAGACCATCTAGAAGCACATCATAGATTCTCAAAGTCAACAGAAGTGTTATGCTGAAAACCATTGACAAGACAAATTTTTATATGTTAGAGATATGGTTTTTCTTTTCATATCACCATGGAAGAGAGTTACAAGATTTGCGAAGAAGGGAAAGCTTATTCTAATGTACATCGGCCCTTTTGAGATCCTTGATGACATTGGAGAAGTGTCCTATAGACTATATTTCACACGGAACCTCTCTCAAGTACATGGTGTATCCAATGTATCACACTTGAAAATGTACATAACTAACCCATCACATGCACCCAATCCCAAGGTGGTACCTTTTTAGAATGACCTATCCTAGGAAGGGAACCTGGTGATGATCTTAGATCATAGATAAAAATTTATACGAAATAAGTTGATTCCCATCATCAAGGTGTTGTAGTGAAACCAAAAGTTTGAAGAAGCAAAATGGGAACCGTTGGAAGTGATGAAGTAGAGTTACCCTCATTTGTTTTAGTGTGGGAAATTGAAATTGTTAGGTCCAAAATTCTTAAGTGGGAAATATCATAATGACCCAACCATTTATGAATGAAATTTACATTCTTTTAATGTCATATAGATATAGAAAACGCATGCACTCTTTTTTTATTATTGGGTTTAAATGGCCATTAAGTATCATTAAAATTTATAATATAGCCTTTTAACAATAATAAAATGACTTATATAAATAAAAGGTTTTTTAAAAAAATCCTTTTTGACACTGACATAGGAGAGGACGCCCTCATCTAGTAGACTGAGACCGTAAAATGCTCATTTGTAGAAGCTCTAAAGGGAGATATCATCACTAGGCTTCTCTCTTTACTAATCCGAATATGGGATTCAACACATTATGCTTTAATGGAATCCAATTCAAGATAAGATCATGTTAATAGAGATTACCACCCATGCGATGATATCTGAGTTGCACAAAGAGTCTATCACCATCGTGTACCATACCCTAGGTCTTATTTGGGTGTTATAAGAGGTTATGTAATAAGGTATTAGTTACTTATTTTGTAATAAATTTTAAAAATAAAAGTCTTCTTTCATTAATTCTTTTATGAGAAGTATCTTTCATAAAAATGATAAATTTGATCAATTGAGTTTCTTGGGTAAAAATTGTTATTTTGAGAAATATATAAATTTTAATATTAAACTAAGGTTTTTATTAATATTATTTTAAATTTAATTTCTATAAATGATGATTATATGATTTCATTATCTATAAATGTTTAGGTTATCAGTTTGATAAGAGTTATATTTTTTATATGATAAAATAATAAGTTTACTTTTTAATGAATTTATTTTAAGGAATTTTTGAATTTTTGAAATAATTGATATTTTAATGAATTATTTTCCTCAAATTACATTCATCGATAATAAATTATTATATAATAAATATTATGTAAAATGTAATTTTTATAATTCTTTGAAAACTGTTTTGGTCAAAACCCATGAATTTTCAAAAAAGGTAGCATTTTAGTTTTAAAAGTAAAAAATTCACATGTTTAGAATATTATTTAGATAAAATGAATATTATTTTTGGAATTAGGATTTCAAATTTATCCAATGGTTAATTTCTCATATTTTCTTAGATAGTCGAATTTTTGGGTACAAATTAAATAATATATAAATATATAGTATGTTTTATTAGATCAAAATAACCCCAAAATGATGTAATAAATACTATATAGGGTATTCACTGAAAAATATAGGTTTTCCCATTAAAATAATGTTATTTTATATTTTTTATAATTATTTTATAAAGCCTTACTGAATCCTCCAATATGTATAATATATTTTATGGTTTTAAATTCATTACATTAAAAATGTGACTCACCTCCACATAAGGAAGGATAATATTTTAATATGTTTGGTCATTATACTTATTAAATAATTTTTTACACTCAACTTTGGAAAACACCATTGGATGTTTTTTTAGTTTTTAGTATATGATTATATAGGTTCCAAAAACTAGGTTTGTGAAATATTAATGAATTACCCTCTCATATCCTATATATAACCACCCAATCTCCCCCTTCTCATCACTGAAAATCCTTGTATCACATTCCTAATATGACCTAACCTGTATATAATCCCCCAAGGAACCCCATGCTTTCTGTAATTCCCTATTCATGATTTCTAAGTCAGACATCCATGTAAGGGATTTCTTCCATTCTCATTTCTGTCCAAGGTTCTTTATGTTGTTATATGCTTTTATATTCAATTATAAATGTTGGGGTATGATTTTTAACCTCCCCCATACATCCCTCCATATTTTTTAATGATGAGATATCTCTTTATCTCAAATTAATCCCTCCCATGTATACCTGTTACCATGCTAAAATGTCATAAGAGTTATTCCATTTCTCCTCTTTCTTCATGTTTCACTATTATGTTATCCATTATATATCAAAATTAATTGTGTTAGGAAATTTATCTACATTAACCAATTAATTTGTTTTTCTTATACATGTTATGATAGACCCCTTTATCTCTAATCAATAATTTTTATGAATTTTATTGTCATTTCGTTCGGCTGCTGAAATTGAACCACGATTTTCCAAGACAAAATCATCATGTAGTGAATACCATGACCATTTCTATATTAAGGGTATTCAACTATATTCACATATACTTATTGAATATATAATTTTATGCAGGTATTACACATTCATTTATCTTTTAATAAATTATTATGTTGAATGAATCCATGTTATATGATCTATCTGGCACACATAAGCATGCGATTGAAATGATAATGAAGGATGCACCTTGATAGAACTGCAATGCATTGGATAATATTTAGTATCATGATATGTCATGTTGGGATAAGGGTTTACCTGATTCATTTTAGAAACATTTTCCACCATGTTGGCATAGGGGTTTAACATATTCATTTATGTTAATGATTCATTGTTTTAAATTATTTCTACATTTCCATGTTATGATAATCATTCTATATCATTTAGTTATGTTCGTGTTTCTCTTCCACTTCATTGTTATTCCTGTTGCCTAAAATATATTGTATTATTTGTGTAATTACTTATTTACTCCCTTAGTGGACTTTATATCTCACCCTTACCTTGGGTATGTCCTCAGGTTATCCATTGAAATGCTATGTATGAAGGAATGTTATAGACATATAAAAGAAGTTTTCAGTAAAGATTTTGTATTTTATGACTTATGTTGTCATCTAATGTACATATTCCCCAATGACACTAGGCATTTCAATCTTATGGGTTGTATTAATTGATGTTTTATGTAGTAAATCATATTTAAATGTGTAATAAAGATCATTTTTGTTATATATAATATATCTAGAATAAATGAAGATAAAAAATTCCATATATATAATCACATAAGAAGGAAACATAACCATTGATATTCAAATTTATTGAATACTCAAATTGAATGTAAATATCTAAATTTATAATGATAGAATGCATAATGTTATAGATCTAAAACAAATTGTAGAAGTATTGTGAAAATAAATCTAATATTATCAAGGTCGTGTTCCAGGACATCTATATAAATGGGTAAATCCTTGGTCAAAACCAAATCTAGTTTATCTCATGATACCTATTGACACATCAAAGTGTTGTAACATTCCCCAAAATACACTTACTAAGTGAAACTAATTTCTCATTTGAAAGTGGTGAAACACAATCTATATAAAAATTAATATTAAAAAACTAACATACAAAATGTTGACAAATTCCCCAATTAATACCTATTATTATAATCCATCTATAATTAAATGGTGAAAGGTAACAAAATTCTACATCCTATGTCAAAAAAAATCACAAAAAATACAAATATAGAATACATATGATTCGAATAAAATATTTCTACATTTGTTAAAATATAAAACAATAGTTTATGTATTTAATTAATGGAAATACCGAAGAAATCATTACACAATTTTTAGGAAAATAACGTTTTCACATAAATAACCCTTTAAATAAAAATGATTAGAATGGTTTTTTAAAATACTTTTCATTGAAAATAAAAAATTAAATCATTAAAAATGTTCTTTAAGACATTGTTTGGTTTTGATGGTGGAAAGTTACTTTCATTCCATACATGTTTAAACAAAGATTCATTTCACATTTTTGATACATCCAATCAAGCCTTGTATGGAAAATGAAATGAAGATTCCTTTCAATAAAATTTGTAAAAATTACGAATTTATAAAAATATATTTATTAAATAATTTTCAATGGGTTATTATTTCTTAAAAAATATTTTAAAAACATATGTTTTCATTGAAAATTAATTCTAATAGAAGAGATAAATAAAGACAATATTTCTTAAAAACATTTTCTCAATAATTTTAAGTACTAAAGAGTGGGAAACTGTTTATATGACTTGAAAATTTTCATGAATATCCATAGGTTATGAAATTATATTTGTTTTAAGATATATATATATCTAATAATTAGCCCATGGGAGATATAGAAATAAACAATCCATAATAAGGATTAGATTGTGAAATAATGCTTTACCACTTTGGTAACTTGTGAATCATATGCCCCATAAAATAAATGAAATTAAATAAAACAATAAGTACGAAGAGTATAAATAATTCTTCATATAACATGTGAAAGTAGATATAATATCACCACATAAAAGAAATAAACGGTGAAATTTTCATATGTCTCATAGACGTAATGGTGAGACGAGAAACCCTTACCTTTAGTTTGACTCATCACATACATTATCTATCATCCTAAATAATCAAATTATCTTATGTATTTACTTTTTAATAACCTTTTAAAATTTTAATATCCCTTTTATATCACTTATTACCATGTTATATATGATTACATAATTAATTATTTTTATGTCAAAAGTTTCAACGATATTTGGTTTATGTGTCAAAAAAGATGTATGAAGGTTGACTATAGTCAAAGAGGTAATTATGTAAACATATATTGAATAAAAATCATGAAATAATGATAATATTTTTACATAAATTATACTTTTAAATATAATCATGAAATATAGTGATGAAAAATTAACTATTTTACTACAGGTTCCTGAAAATTCCTCAAAAGGAAAGAAAATAATCCACAAATTTGATAAAGGAATAAGATACTTGTGGGGAAGAAATTTTTTAGAGGAAATTGAAGAAATAAAATTTGGAAAAGGATCAAAATCGTCCTATGTTCTATTCATCGAGAATGGTCTGCTGATGGGGCATACCATGAACCAAGTGGTAAGCGGACGACTTACGAAGGCCAGTGGACCAATCTGTTCGCGGATGAGATGAAAATAGTGAAACGAGGTACAATGAACCATATCAATTGTTAAGACAAGATAGAGAAGTAAGTCCCCACACACCATACCCACAAACTCAAAAGTTCACAGACGAGGTGAGGCATGAAGCGTCCCACAAACTGCATCGTTCTTGGGATTGAGGTGGTGATTTCCCCTATTGCGAACCGCAACACCACGAACTACGGTTGAACAAGTTATCCGTGGGTTGGATGATCCCTCCATGGTATTCCAAAAAATATTTTTTGTTCCCATAGATATATCCTCCATTGTACTCTATAATAGGAACCCAATGGGATCTATTAAAAGGGAGATAATTTTCAGGAGATCTTGGAGTTTAAAAACGGAAGACATCGAAGGAAAACGACCGATAGAGTATGGAAATGTGAAAAAAATTTAGCTGGTATAAACCCTCATCAAACCATAAAAACAAGAAAACATAATAATAATCATTTAAAAATAATCCTAATTAAAAACCCACAAACCATAGGCCCTTCATGGATGAATTTCATGTGAACCATAGGCACAATGACCCTCCATTAGTCTAGAAAACCATAAGGCATATCACTATACAAACAAGATCAGGTGCTGCATAGCACCACACTATGCAGGTGAAAGGTGAGACCACATACCACCATGGTACATGGAATATAAATTCTAGGTATGTGTACCACTTTGGTACATGGATGACCCCTTCACTGGAATAGCAGTACGCTATGCGGGGACACCCCCATACTGCATGAGCAAAAAGTACGTGGAATAGGGTGTCTTTGGGTGGATCATCTTCTGGTTCAAATACTGTTCTTCTATTCCAATGATGCCCCCCATAGATCCTCCGCTAACCAGTCCACCGTCATAAGTCGAAATCATCTTACAAGCCACCAGACCGATATGACTAGATTTTCAGATGCACCATTCTGTCCTTCTAATCTATATACCCGATGCAAGTGGAGGTGAAAAGGTTGTTCAGACCCCTGTGATGTCCATAAGTCTACATTCCCGAGTTAACCCAATGTCCAACTATGTGACACTAATGTGAACCTACCCATTCTATGGACCAATGGTAATCACTTGATTTTACATTCCATGAGGGACAATGATAAGTCAAAGTAATTACTCTTGTTTTTACTTTTTATGAGTAGAAATGTTACTCCACTTTCCTAGAACACATTTCTTGGAATCCCTTCCTTATTAATCCCCTATCCTTATAAGAAATACCCAATGACCTCCACAATCATTTCTTTTTGAAATATTCATATCTGCAAGCCCTCATCCACTATCACCCTCCACCATTTCTCTTATCAGAGAATATAAGGTGTCCTTTTGATGAATCCTTTACATCTTATATTTTCTCAAACCGATCATGAATCACATAGGCTTATAGGTCTATTATGATTCAACATTCTAATTACACTCCCTATGAACTATGAGAAATATGATTCCTACTAAAACTATAAAACGTAGGAGGCATGTCTAAAGGCCCTATCTCAAAGGTGATCCTATTAAAAACATAATCCACAATCATTACACCTAAAAAATAAGAAATAATTGATGATATAAGTCCAAATTACCACTAAAATACGAGGGAATTGATTGACAACTAACTTGGATACATAGGAATCCTCTCTAGGGACTAAACCCAACATCTAAATCACACTGGGCTATATCACTGGTTGGACCATATCCACCCAGGATAAAATGCTTATCTTCAGAGTCAAAAGCTGCTTAGATGTATGTCCCACATGAAATCATGACTATTAATCATCCACAATAATCACTTTACTGCATGATGTTAAACCACAATTATGGGTCATCGTTGCATGACCTTCAAAATTCATGTGTCCAGCTAAGCAGCACCAAACTACGTGGGTTTTATTTCCTATAACGGGGATACGTTGGAAGCCCATATTATGGGTTTAATCCTGACAGTGGAACAATGTCTCTCCCCCCTCTAGAAAATAGTAAACTCTAGTGCAACTCATTATATGGCTTAAACCAGTGTTGTCTGAGAAATTCCAAACTCATGCATATATATGGTTAATCTTACACCCTAGTGGAAACCCACAGACACACCTTTGGAAAAAAAGTATTCCCAAAAAAAATATTTAAATCTATAAAAGTGTCCCGGTGAAGGAAATATTCCCCGAAAAAAGATTGATGATACCAAACACTGATCATATCGACTAATAGAGTCCTTAAGTGTTGTTGGCCAAATATTCATCCAAAAAGTGTCGTCCTTTGGAATGTAGGTCCATGAACCATGGAAACCAAGGCCATTGGGTGTCTCTAGCTCCACAAGGGAACCAATAGGAGACCATATGAAGACCTCGTAATCGATATGGGCTGATTTTACAAGCACATAACCCCATGTAATTGCACACTGAGATCATGAAAATATCATATCCACTTAATACCATACAATGGATTTACCTCCCATTCCCAATGGGACTATTTCGTCAAACGAAAATGTAGTGAGAAGAAAATTGGGATGATAAAAATGGTGAACCCGATGTGAATCCCCAACTATAGTGGCAGTGTTTCCCCAATGATTTTAGTAAAGAAGATATTGCACATCTAACCATTTTTTCACCGAAAACACTATGCAATGAGAATTGGGATGAAAAAATGGTGAACCTGATGTGAATCCCTGACCAAGGTGGAAGTATTATCCCACCACAAGCACCTTTCATATAAAAAAGGGAAGAAGTACATCCAAGATCAGCAATTAAGAATGTGATTTGTGAAAT
Organism: Viscum album; assembly: GCA_963277665.1. Lineage (NCBI taxonomy): Eukaryota > Viridiplantae > Streptophyta > Magnoliopsida > Santalales > Viscaceae > Viscum > Viscum album. The sequence continues at coordinate 698,903,044 of OY728132.1, forward strand.
GAAACATTGAAGACATTGTGTGGTTAGTATATATCTCATATATATTACAGACATTCTATAGATCTCTATTAGATCCAAATAGAATATCGATAATTTTTCTTTGCATGCATGTCGATGACCACATAGCCGGGAGGGTTCCCAACTCATAACATGAATCCATCGCCTACCTAGTGTCTTCAATACTAGGTTTCAAACACACTGATTATAGAGTTCCAAAAAAAGTGTAACTCTCTATATAAAGGAGCCTGCAAAACAAGACCTCCAATCAGTGAAAAATCTATAGCCACCTATTCAGCTATAACCCTAAATTCCGCATGACATGGTTCTAATAGTCGTCTCAAATTTTTTCATGTTTTCCCCAGAATTTTACAAGGAATACATATATTATCATAGGGAGGCCAATGAGGTCAACACCAATGAAATCATCCCATCTAGACATGATCCCTGCTTAGGAATCCTTCTAGAGGACATCTCTACCAGTGGTTTACACCATGATATCCTATCTATGAAGAAAATCCAATGCTGAGGGAACCTACAGATGTCCTGTGGACACAGGCCCCTCGAGATGCCTTCCAAGGGTGGAAATGCATAAACAATAATATGATATAACCCCAGTTACTATGGAGGAGGTAGGTCACACAAACACAGTATCATATCAGGGGAATGAATTAAATCTTACCCCTTCGGCTAAATCCCACCACAAAAATACAGCAGTAATCTATGAGAGGATTCATTTCCTTGATTGCTCATATAAATTCCACCACATAAATTGGGTTACACATTATGAGCACACACACATTTTTTCTAGTGCTCACTAGTCCTGCCATATATATAGTGTAGAGAATTATAGGTAGATGTAAATCTCTATAAATGTTCAAGAAACCTGCACTCCAAATGGGGTGGTCAAATCATGGGCAATCATATAACATTACTGATCAATATGAATCACACCGGCCCAATACAGTGGGAATTTATAGGTAGATGAAAAATTCATAGCAACCACAAAAATCCTCTCTACCAAATATGGTGGAATGAAAATATGTTCAAAATAAAATTTTTGCAATTGAAAATCATGCCCGTGAAACAAATACATCAGAAAACGAGTAGATGAAAATTACTACTAAAAAATATAAATACCACCAATCAAATTTGGTGTAAACCAGAGAAAATATTTGGCTTATCCTTACTAGTAAGGTGAATAGTCATTTCTCTCCCCTAACATAGGAGAACCTCTAGTACCCACTGATATCCCAAGGAGGATCGGAGGAGGCACAAACGTCTGCTCTAACATTGGAATATGAATTCATACACGCTTCATCCAAATATATATCGTAAAAGGTCTTGGCCATCATGGAGGATCAAAATGTCAATCCCAGACTATATCCTCTAGATTTTTCCAAACGTCATTCTGTGGGTAGAGAAAGCGACAAGTCATTCCAATTACTTGATCTAACCAATTAGTGTAATTCATCTACAATTCCAGATAATTTCTATGGATTATACTATTATCCATGCTCTAGTACTGGAGGGTCGGAGTCTACATTTCCACAAGATAGAAGGACAACTTGATTGGGAACAAGTACCCGTTCCACCTGTGGGACACTGGTCCAATGTGGTGGATGCTAATACACCTCATATATCACCAGAAGAACACATTAAGATCATATTTTTATCCCTAAAACATCACAGAAACCAATAAAATTGGGTCCCATACATAAATTTCGTTACCAAAAACATACAGGACCAATTTATCGTAAAAGTGAAAAAAATGAAACTGGACAATGCCAACTAGAAAATGAAGAGCACACTCATTATTCTGGTCTACTGTAAGCTGGTGCTATTGACACCATAAAACATATAATAATAGAGTATCAAGATCCTATCAATCCATTACCAAATTATGGAAGTAGATGTAGTAGCTTTGATGTTCCTCCCTGTAAGGTCACTACCAGTAGCTCTGAAGGTCCTTCCATGAGAACCCATGTGTCCTTACTCAGTTTTCCAGAAATGACCGATCAAGAGAGCCTATCACCCAATGCATGTCGGAGTATCCCTTTATTTTACCATAAGATCCCATAGTAGGAATGTTATACCCTACCTATAGTCCACCCATATGGTTCATTCCAAGGTATACATTGCAGATATATTTCTCTCTATAGTCGGATATCAAGATGAGACTGTAGTCCTCACGATGATAGAAATCACCACAAAATCCCTCTCCGAGTGAAATCATGAAACCATAAGTTCCTCCACTTATTTCATAACATACTAAAGGCCCCCAAGGATGTAAAAATCATATATTCTCTCTTCATCAAGATCTATGATGGTAGTTCTTACCATCATAGAGGTCTTTGTGAAGGATTTCCCCTCAACGATACCATGAATCAAAAAGGCCCCCCTTGCTGTGGTCTTCCCAGAAGATCCTCCCTATCGTATAAAATGTTGATGTACTCTATATGTCTCTAAATTAGTCCATTATTGTAGCCCTATCTGTAAATTTACAGACTGTGAAGGTCTCCCCAAAGTCAAAATTTACACCAGTGATAAGGTCCTCCCCTCGATGGATCAAATACAAGAAATCCCTCACATGTTGAGGCACTTCAAAAAATTGAGTAACATGTGTGGGATAATCTCCATGATAAGAGAAATCCTTTCTCAAACAAATTACAAAATTGGGGCACTCTCATCTTCTGATCCACCTTCATACCATTCAGATGTCAATAAGACACCCGCTAACCCCACTGCTTGGAATGAAATAATTAAGGAGAAGTCCAACTAGGAGAATCAAGTAGAAGATTCCTAGGAAGAAAAAAAAGATTGGTTTCTTATGGGAATGAAACTAGTTGTGGATGGAATACTAGCACTATATTGGACCATGACAGCTTCTCAGTTCAACATACCAAAAGATATTTCTGAAAAATGTCTGAATAATATTCACCTCAATATCTGTAAGACTATCCTCCAGTTAAAAGAAATGTTTTTCCTATGATGGGTATGCAATTAATTTTAACATCTTCCAAAATCTTTGCAATAAAATTGACATAGAATCCCATTTATATGCATGGATTCCAAAATCAAAAAGGCAAAAGAAATACCTTGGGCTGGCCTGCCACTATGCATTGATCAAGTTACACAATTTTATCAGGGATTCCCCATCTCGTGTTCATATCTAGGGATGAGGTGAACATGGATCAATACCCTTCACCCCACTTCAAATCTATTAGAACCCATCAGAGGTGAAATCCATTAATTTCATCATTCCCATATAGAAACCAAATGATTTCCCTGATCTGGAATGGTGGAATGATCAATATGAATTGGCCATGAGTAATTCTCAAAATCACCCGACCCGAAAAGAGAAAACATTCTAGAATATCCCGAATAAGGCCATTGAGAAAATCTATAAGGCTCTGCATTTAAGAAAATCATATCAACAAGAACTGTTTTTTTCCTCTAAATAATATAATTCAAGTACAGGATAAACACCATATCTTGATTACACCCGCATGGGAATGTGTGAGATCATAAAGATTAAAATAGAAGTAGAATCCCCCGTAATATGTGACAAACCCCAAACTGGAGGACTGGGGTAATTTTTAACTCCAAATTCCCACATATGACCAGAAAAACTTGGGTTGAGGCATCTCAATAGAATAATTGGAAGAACCCTATCCCACAATGATGGTATCAAATTTTACCTCAAATTCATGCCCAACAGATATATGTCTTCTCACACCTAGAGAGATCAATGGATATAGGGGGAACCCATTCCATCCCATAATGTGACTCACATACCCTGAAATCAACGCATACCATAAGGTTATATCATGCCTCTCTCAAGTTACTCTTCACCAAGAAAACAGAATAGTTTCACAAAATGGCCAGAGAAGATCCAATAAAGGATATAATATTCTCACCTTCAATTTATTAGATGGTAGGCAACCCCAAATGTGTTATGAATCAGTGATCATCATGGACATCAAACCCATATAACACGTTGGAAATGACACAAATAATTAGGAAACAAGAGAAGAGGGTTCCCTCCCAGAGATGGTCCACACCAAGTCCGGAGGTTTACAGTCTAGAAATCATAGAGTTGTCTTAAACTTTGGTTCTCCCTCACTGAATACTCCATTACCTACAACATGAAACCTCAACATGGATAATAATAAGAGTATTTTCTATAACACACAACCTCCACCCAATGAAGACGATTTTCCTACGCTTGGGGATAGATTCTCTTGAATATAGGATGAAATAAATGAGGTGAGGTGACTGAAATATGAGTTTCTAAATGAAAACCATTATAATGGGTAGGTTTATTAAGTGGAGAATCAACACAAACTTCCTTAATATGTACCTATTCCTCACGGGTTCATCCCGACAAATGAAACAAGGATGGGAGAATGATTTATGGCATTACTTGGAGCATCAGTATACATGAAACCAATCCTAGGTGGATATGAATATTTCACTAGATTATGGAAGAAACTAGAATAGATTCATGTAAATTCACAAAGGATTCCCCTAGAAATATATCCTCCTCATGTTCTAACTACATCGAATGAAACAATCATGCTGCCTACTTCACTCGCTCATGACAATTTTTAACAAGACATGAATAATGGGATCCAAAATCCCATTGAGATAATGAAAACTAGAATGGATGTATTGGAAGGATGATATGCTATAGTATAAAAGTTATTTAAGACTTACCCCGACTAGGTGAGAAATGTACTACGTCCACCAAATTATGGAAATCCCTTATTTCTAGTGTTCAATGGATCAAGGGACCTAGAACAATATCTAATGCACTACTCTTCCTACAATGATCCCATGATGGAAACACAAGACTAAAGAGAGGCTTTGCAGCTCAAATTCTTTTTGATAACTATACAAAGGTCAGCATTTGTGTGGTACACTAGTTTAAATGGTAACTCAATAATAGGATGGGAGGATCTCTGGAGCTAGTACATGTTTCAATTCAGCTCAATGGTTTCAAAAACAATATTCAGTGTCTCATGAACATCAAACAATGAGAGAATAAGATAGTCTCAGCCATCATCACTAGATATAAGGGTTTTACTTAGTCATTGAATCAGAAACTTCTCGAAGATGAGATTCATTCCATGTGAAACGATAATCTATAAGATGTGCAACGAACACAACAGATTGTGCTAAGGTATACAACTGTGTTCAAAGACTTCTCTACCATCACTCAAAGGATATAAGATTCCTTGAAATACACTAATATCATGTCCCTGGAATCCCTATTAGCACTATTTAAAAGACAAATGATTGATAAAGAGTCTCATATTATGCTTAAACCACCCCCTACACCAAATCTAGCTCCAAGTCTACCAAAAAACCATGCAGGGCCCTCTGGATGTCAGCAAGCACCCCAACTCACCAAGATGAGTAGAGGATATCAGAAGTAAATAAATTCAAGGAATTCAAAAGTAATTTATATTCTTTCCATGATGATAATGTCCAATGTTAGTTCATAGGTGACATTAATTGCATCTTTCTTTGGCTTTTGGAGCCAAAGCGGGTAAATGATGTAGCTCTTGATGACCGGCCAGATTACGGTTCCATCTATCACATATTGGGACACAACATTCAGTAGATATTTTTCTTCAAATACCTCAGAAAAAAGATGATAGATTCCATAGTGGTCTAGCTTGAACCACCACAGGCTCATGTGGAGTATGATTGCACCACTGATCCAGATAAATAAGAAATAGGGAAAAATTTGTTAATAAAAACTAATTGAAGTTTGATAGTTCGATGAATCGGAAAATGGTCAGATGATCTCATGGAATATTCCAGGAATAGTTAAAGCATCCACCCATCCCTCCATTGACTCCAAATGAAAAACAACTCTCATCCTCATCCCCAAAATACTCTAAAGTCCAAACTCTAAAAAAGTAGTCCATTTAGAAGGGTGGAAAGCATGTTATGAAGATAAACTAGCCCCAAATACAAATATTTTGTTGGCACAACTAGATTTCATGCCATCAAATCCGATGCCATAGGTACCACCCCACAAAAATGAAAAATGGGGACGACTATACCAAATGGTACAACCAGAGGTAGATGATGAGGAAAAGTTGTCCTCATAAGAGGAGATGGTTTTTGGTTTCATCAATGTCATCCATTTGATGGTTCCTTTTTATGATGACAAGTATGATTATCAACCATAATTCCCCACAACCAACTAGGGAGATGGAGAAAGTGGCCACAGATTCTGGGGATAAGAAGGGAGACACATTCATGTCATAAACCAAACATATGGTCGCACCCCCACTCAAACTGTTAATGTTATAGAAACCCACGGAAGAAGACTCTAGATGACCCGATAGGGATAGAAAAATCCTCCCACCACCGCAAAAAACAACCCCTATCTAATTCGTCTAAAATATCAATAAGTGGAAAAACAAATTACTAATTACCCTTAGGGTTTGAGAAGATCTGCTTGGCCCAATCCATAAAGGATGGAAGCTCCTCTAGCTTCAACCGCAAGGGCTGACCTGTCTTTATCAAATTCTCAATCCACTAAAACATTTTTGAAAGAGCCTCACCAAGTTTGGAAGCTCTAGACTATAGATAAGAACCAAGACATTCTAAAACAGTTAGCTGTAGTGAAATATATGCTCTCATTCATGGATGCTCCAAATCTATCAGTAGCGTTCACAGTGTCTCTCATAGAGTCTTTGCTGAGTCCCCCAGAGTTTGAAGCTGAAATAGCGTCTTATAATGTCAACAAGAAAGAGATCAATTCTAAAGAATGACATTAAATTATCTCTGTCAGGGATCAAGATGATAAGACCATCATTCAAGAACACATCATGAACTTATATGTGCATGACATGATAAATAGTTTTAGTATTCGAAATGTATTCATTTACAATGGATTTGGGGTTAATCTCGTCCAACTGTGGAAACTTCATCGGCTGGGCTGCAATGAGGGTGATCTAATAATCTACGCCGCGACCATATTGGGCTACAAAAAAATGATCTAAATACTTTAGTTTGAATAAATCTCAAAACCCTATTCGGTGACCTCATTGATCTCCCAAAATTTCTAGTCATCCGAAATAATAGGTTTTTCAAGGCTCTTCTAGGGAGGCCTTGGCGTCATAAACACATAGTCATCCCTACCTCATACCATCTGTTCCTGGAAAATAGCATTAAAGGATTGAGTGGGAGACTACATGATGATATGACCTCATTCGAGTCTTGTGAGTCACACTATATTGATGTAGGATTCAATAAAACACAGGGGAAACATACCTCAACATACAAAATTTATTGGATCACTACCCCAAATGCTTTGGAGATGGTTCCCAGTGATCCCATGAAACATCTCAGAGTAGAAAAACTATTGCCCGTAAAATTAGATTGAATGAACAAGTCCAAATTTGGATGCATATTCAACATTCCTAATGATTTCAGTTACAACTACCATGCCTAGTGATGGTGAAACACTCATTAAATCCCATGATAATGGAAAGGGATCAAGTGGAAATACCCTCATGATATCATTAAAACCCTATGAAATTTCCACCTCATCCACCAATGTGGGAGGAAGTGTCTTGTCACTCAAAGAAGAGAAGGAAACTCTTTTACCCCTCACTGCATATTCTCAAGAGAATTACCTGCCTATTGAAGAGGAAAAAGAGATGATCTCACCTCCCTTATACAAAAATTAAAACTACTCCATCAACTATTGTGAAATAATTTCATGTATTGCTTCCCCATTAGATGATAAAGAGATATAATATTAAGATAAAGGTTAGGAGGAAGATGAGGACCAACAGGATTCCCCTCCAACATTTGAGGAGGGAGTTTCCACCATCATTGATGAGAAAAGGAAATAATCTTGGGTACGGAAGAGGACCCACCACCCACTCTGGTTAGTGTGGAAATGTATTCTAAAGAGCAAGAGGTATATCAATATGTAGAATCATGATGTTTTCACCTATAATTATAAATAAATTTTAGGTCAATATTTAGATGTGGCCACTCACCACATGGGCCTACTAAAATATCATTGTGGTTACATGAAAGCTACAAAAAGGAAGCACCCAACACATACTTACAAAATAGAGGCTGAAGTTGAAAAAATCAGCAGAGTAAACATCATTCGGGAGGTCCAATACCATATATGGATAGAAAAAAATACCCAAGAAGAAAAAAATAGGATGACTACGGACTACATCTATTTCAGGGCCCCCAACTGAAACATCTAAAAAAGTTGATTTCCCAATACTGATCATATAATTGTTGATTGATGCTAATATCAAATAATAGGCACTCTATTTTATGGAAACTATTAAATATACAACTAGATCTAAATGGCCTATATATTTGAAGAATAAAATTCCTTCAGGGACCCCACGTAGTGTTTTTCCATAAGGTGATGCCTTTTTCTTTGAAAAATTACAACTCCACATACCGGCACTTCATGCCATGCATTTTCAAACTCTTCTTGGTAATGTTCATTAAATGTTTTGTTGATGATATGGTGGATAAATCACAACAACACATTGACCATCTGAAATATCATGAAATAATCTTAAAAAAACTATATCAAAATAGTCTAAAACTAAAACCTCCCCCCCAATAATTTTTTTTGGTGTTACATTAGGTAAATTTCTCATCTTTGTCATTTGAAATCACGACATCGAAATCGACCCTGAGATGGAGAAGTCTATCCTTGGAATGTCCCCTCATCGAAACCTCACTATTTTGAAATGAATCCAAGGACATTTGGCCTACATTCATCGCTTCATAGACAACCTCACAAGAGAACTCTTTACCTTTATAAGGTTTTTGAAAGAAGGTGTAGAATATGAATGGGATAAACAATGTTAGAAAGCATTTGAAAATCTAAATACATAACATTTAATTCCACCATTACTAATGAAGCATGTTGAAGGAATACCACTCATTATATAGATAACATCCTTGGTGTGACCCCTAGGTTCCTTCCTCAAACAAAAGAATGATGTTGATAGTGAGAATAGTATCTACGATCTCTGTTGAACCATTATTGAATGATGAGACTCATTATTCAAATGTTGAGAAGGGATAACTTGCAATGATGTTTCTGGTCCCTAATCCATGTAATTACATAAAACACCAAATAGTCCATTTAGTCTAATTTAAAAAACCATCCAAGTATATTCTCTTCCATCTAACGTTAACTGGATGCCTTTCATGGTGGGCGGTCATCCTATAGCAGTTTGTTGTACAATTAATACCATGTAAAGTCATCAAAGGCAAGACCTTAGCAGATTTATTGGCAGAGAATCCCTCAATTGAGGTGGCCCCATGATGATGTTGATATATATAATGAGGAAATATTATCTATTCAATAAAACTCCTAGATATGGGAAATGCAATTCTATTGTGCCTCTAGAGGAAAAATAGATAAAAGATTGGAAGGCCTAAAATTTAACAAAGTGGGTATGGGAGTCATACTCTAATCCCTAGAAAAAAGGTGTTCTTCCATATTCATTTCTACTATCAAAAGGATGCACAAACAACGAATAAGTGTAATATTCCCTTATTGCAGGCCAAGAACTAGAAATCCAAGAATATGCATAATACCTAATGATTAAACGTGATTCAGAACAAGTCATCAAGAAAGTCAATAGTGACTATGCTATAAAGAAATGGGAGATAATCTCTTTGATGAACCATTCCCATGAACTGATGGAAGAATTAACATCAGAGCCAAAATTGAATTATATTCCCCAGTCACAAAATGTGAAAGTTGATGCATTGCAAAATACATCCATGACTTTGGCCAACCCAGATCGGAAGTAAACAATCATCAGCATTTCCTACCGATAAATGGTCTTACAATTCATTTAGGTCAACATGGATGAAATTAATGAGATTAATCCCATATTCATGCCGTATTTTACAACCAATATATGGATGACCCATATTGTGGAATATTATTAAAAGGGATAAATCTCACTAGATTGGGATAGAAGATAATAGATTTGATGAAGAATACTCAATTTCATAATGTACGATGGATCTAACCAGCAAAAGGTTATTTATAAGTGAATCCCTAAAAGAGTATTTATCAGGTGTGTTGATGGTGAAGAGATTATCTCAATCATTAATGAACTGCATGAAAAAACTTGTGGGGAACATCGGTCAACATCCATGCTCTCTCATCAATTTATAATGCTTGGGTAATATTGTCACACCATGATGCAACATTTTTCTAATTTCACCAAAAATTGACATTCCTACCATGTCCCTTCCAATTTCATCCAACAACCCCCAATGATACTGCACATAGCTAATTACTCTTTTCCATTCACTGTATGGGGAATTGATATCATGGGACCATATCTTCCTAACACAGAAGGAAAATTAAGATATATTCTCATAGTAACCAACTTCTTTTCTAAATGAGATGAAATTGTTCCTCTCAAAGAGGTCAAAAAAAGCATTGTCATATTTTTTAAATCTAATATCATCACCATATTTAGTTTACCTTACACAATAATAATAATAAATTGCACTAATTTCTACTTTTCTGAATTTGAAAAACTCTATTAGGAGTGTGGTGTCAAATCCATCCATTCATATTGCTACCATGCACTGACCAATAGTAAAATAGAGGCTTTTAACAAGACCCAATCCAACATACTCCAAAATATAGTAGAAAGGGATAAGAAATAATTTCCAAAAAATCACTTCCATTATCATTAGGATTACCAAGCCACAACCTACACCGCTACTCATGTAGCCCAATACTCATTAGAATATGGGTTGTAGGTAGTTATTCCCATTGAAAATATACAACAATCACTCTAGATAACTATCTACAATTAACTATGTAAAAATGAGAAATCCAAAAATAGTTTGATGAGTTGGAAAGGTTGCATGAGAAAGTATTTCACACTCTTCACCATATTTAAGTCTACCAAAATTGGATTTTATGAGCCTTTAATAATATAGTTCACCTCCAATCATTCCTTGAAGGAGAAATGGTGCTGGAACTCAGAGCCCTGATATTATTCAAGAAGAAACCTCCAATTTTGGGGTTAAAATGGAAATGACCCTTTGTTGTAATTAAATTTTATTATAAAAGGGATTATTCTCTGATATCAATGGATGGATAGCTCATAACATACCCCACCAATGAGAGTATCCAAATAAAATTATTTTGTGTGATCACATTAAGTGTCATCTTAGCTGCATGACGTTAAATTTCATACAACCGCCTACATCCTTTCCACACGATGTTAAAATTTTATGTCGATGTCCCTTCCACACGATGTTAAACTGCATAGAAGATATCATCTCCGCATGATGTTAAAATATACGGAAGACATATTTTCTAGATGTCATTAGAATTTAAATAATACATACTTTCCGTATGACATTAAATTGTACATATGATGTCATGATCGCATAAAAAAATGCTTGACAAAGACGTCTGTTGTGCACAACGTTAAACAACCCAACATCCCCATCTTAGTTATAAGTCTTTAAACTTCATAGAAATATATTTATCATCACCACATGATGTTAAACTACATGGCCACAACAATGTTCGAACATGAGGGGACATTATCTCTCACATCAGTCACCTACCATTTCGTGCTACAGAATATTGTATAGCTTGATTCCCTTGTGTCGATGGGATACATAGTGACACCCAGATATTTCATCCTAGTCCAGCCACCAACAAATAAACAAAATGATCCCCCTTTATTGTGCACAGTTTGAACTGGTATAAGGAACATATTTTCTAAGAACTATATATGTATTGATTCCCATTTTCTGATGGGATATGTGCAGACGCCTTGATAATGGATATTGATCAATCCACCACTTAGTAAAAAATACCTCAATTTTACTCTCTAATACCCCTACATCTTGAGAGGATACCCAAACTATTTTATATTTCTCACACTGAGCATTGCCTACGTAATCATAGAAATGGTGGTATGTATTTCCCCTTAGAAAAATAGGGATTACATGTACATTGTAGGTCCATTAAAAAACATGGTAAAAAATACCCCCTTCCCTGTTTATGAGCCAAAAATATACTAGGAGGCACCTCAAGAACATCATGGGGCTTGATTCTTACACCTATGGGATATGTAGCGATTCCCAGATTCTTCATCCTAGTGTAGCTGCCACCCAAAAAAATGTGTCATTTCCCTGTGGAAAGGTCAGACTAATGCATGGATATTTTTTGTAAGAGTAACATATGGGTGAAATTATGGCCCAATGGGATAGGTAAGTAGCTCCAAATATTCAAACATAGGGCTAGCTGCAGCATTTTATTGAAGAAAAATTCCATTTACTTCTTCATGATATCTTTATGTGGAAGAGTAATCCATTTTCAACCCTTCTTTCTCCCTCTAAGTGATACTCATTTGGGCTTAGGAGTATTGACATAGGATTCCCCACAGGAAAACCAACTCACTTCATGGCCCAATGTATCTACCATAAAACATAAAACTACATGGTTCCCAATGAAATATTTATAGGATTGATTTCTTCCCCTATATGATTTGTAGTGATGCATGGATTCTTCTTCCTAGTATAGCCACCTATATTATACAAAAAAGATCCCCCCATCCTTGTGTATGTCCAAACCTAAATAGGGATGACCTTTTATAGAAATTTGTATGGCTTGATCCATATTCATCAATGGGATATATAGAGACACCTTGAGCCTACGTATTGGCCCATCCATCATGTGATGTGGAATGTCTCTGTTATATCATCTATTTCCCCAATACTATGAGGGAGCATCTCATCGCTCCTTTTTTTTATCACATTGAGTATAATTCACAAGATCTTATGAATTATGGTAAAGACTTCCCCCACATGGAAAAAGAATATAGGAGTAACATAAGACCATCATCATGATAGTATGATAAAAAATACCCCCCGCTCTATGAAAATGTCAGACTGGCATAAGGAGTCCTCAAAACTAGATGTAATTTGATTCCCAACTAACTAGGATACGTAGGAAACCTCCACGAGGTTCAAGAATGACACTTCACTCACCCTGTCCTTTTCACGATTGTTCACTCTTGTTATAACCACGTGAAATTAAACATTTTGGCCAATGAAGTCCTAAAAATATGACATTAATTTTTATGGTAGCTCAAGAACTACATATAGAATTATTCTAGGCATGACGAGATACGTTGTGACAACCAGGATTTCCAGAGTCCGACTACGAAAATAGAGATCCCCCAATCCCCCTACATGTGAAATGAATATTGAGGAAGGGGGTTTCAAATCTAGGATTCTTACATCTAGAAAAGTTAAATAGAATACGGTTCCCTTTAAATATGAGTAAGATATATGTAAACAATCTTGTACCTTAGAACTAATCATGTATAGGATGTTCATCAAGTAAAAATACATACTCTTTTAATACATAAAACTCAATGCCCTCAATTAATCTTGACTCACTATAATAATCCATGGCTAACATAAATGGGCTTGTAGTGTCTTTTTTACACCATTGTTTGACTATGAATACAAATTCCCCAGTATCTCAGCATATATTTCTCAAAAATGCACAGGAGGATTTTAATATGTATCCCACAAAAATGTCTTGTCAACCAATAGAAAATTCATCCCTAGGAGACGATTTTCCCTATTTTCTTATGCCTGATGGCTTCCATTCCCCAAGTCATTATTCCTAATACTAGTGCCCTCGAAACCATAAATTAAAATATCCTCCATAACAGCATACTAAACATGTTAGAACATCTTAATTATATTACAATCCACTTACTCAAGGCGTCAATATCAACGTTATAATCGCATAACATTTAAACAACATAATACTCGATACCTGATACTCACCCCCATTCTAGGTCTCTTAAAAAGGGCATTTCCACTCATGACCATGCATAAGAAATGAATATACATAGTAATGCTTGACACACACCCTACCAAATTAGAGAATATATATCCAAAAGAAAAATACCTCATCCATATGCGCTAATCAAGTTATTATTGCAATGATCCTTAAAACAAATACTTACATCTTGATTCTTGTCATCACAAAATAAGTTGTGACATATTAATTTCATATGTCAGATCCATCCATGGAACAAGAAGTGTTCCCTCCCCTCCTTTGCAAGGTTTTGGCCTACATAAGAAAACAACTCAAAGGGATAGGTTAAAAAATTCCTCCACTATTTTCCAGCATTCCTGGTAATGTTTTTCCAGCGGTACCCACTTTCATGTTTATGAAAACCCATTTTAATGATCCATAATCAGTGTTCAGAAATGTATGAATCTCTAAAATACTCCATGGCTATCATATATGGTTGACCAATACCCCATGGACACCTTTACATGACTATGGACAATATGCCCTAGCGGTTATGCATACATTCTCCAAAAAATGGATTCTCAACTAATGGTAAATCCTTCCTCAAGATCAGATCTTCTGGCCTTTGTGTGCCCTTATGAAATTTGTGTCCCACCTCAAATCTTAGATTCGGAATCCTCTCGGATTATTGATTACATATTTTCCACTATTAATGACTAATGGTGAAGGATTTTCTAGGATAAACTATTTTGGAAAAAGTAAATCACTTTTCCCCCTCAAGTTAAAGTAAGATGATTTTCCAAAATATGTCTCAAATGACTTGGCTCTACAATGTTAAACTACACAATGCTTTAACCCTCCTTTACACAAGCTAAATTCATGGGGGAGAGGTTTTTAATCCAAATCTAATAAAAATTACATTATTACTTTTAGACATCATTCCTTCAATGATCCACACATAGTGGTCCTCAACATAAAAATAAATCCAATGTTTTATAAAAAAAATATAAAATAACACTTCATGCCCATCAAAAATGGATGACTTTTGTCATTTTGACTCCTTTTTTTGAGTATGCACATCATGCCTCGATAGCTTTACATACGTTTCCCAACAAAAGGTCTTGTCAACTAACATAAAATAAATCTATAGAATATGCCTTTACTATCTCATTATGCCCCAAGGCTTTTATGACCCACATTAAGTCCCATATCCATAAATCACATGCGAGGGTCAAGAAAAATTCCTCATCCCTATATGAAACATACCAAGTCATTCTTTGTTAATGAGTCCAAAATTTGGATCCTTAACCCAAAAATTATTGTTAAAGCTATTCGACCTAAAACATTAGTATAGTCATGGTCAAATTTGTTTGACCTAAAACACAAGTAATGGTTGTCTAGTTTTCATGACTTTAAAAGACCCACAAAAAATGACACTACAAACTCTACGAAAAAAACCTACAAATGAAACCATAGTTAAATGTCAAGTATCAAATACAAATACCTATGATAAATATGGTTTAGAAAAAATATTTAGAAACCATGTATATGGAGACAGAAATCTTGGTAGGTAAAAAAAACTTCAATGGGCGGCCTAATCAAAATCCAAGTTATACATGCCAATCCCACACCAAAAAAAGCAGAGTAAAAATTTATAGTCATAATGAAAAGGAAAAAATATTATAGGGTTTTCCATAAAATCCTAAAAATATCCAAACAACGCACATTGTGTCTCATAACTTAGGAAAAAATATATATCCTTATATGATCATTCAAATTGGGAACAATTCTACATAAGAATAGCCTCTTCTTCACTTAGATAAAAGCGCATTCTGATGTGGGGAATTTTGTAGGGTCCTAAAAAATATAAAAAGAGATTGAAAATAATCCATAAAATTTGATAATGGAAATAAATCCATGTGGGGATGAAATTTAGAGGAGATGATTAAAGAAATAAAATTTGAAAAAGGACCAAAACAAGCCAACTTATGGGTCACTGAGAATGGTCAGCAGAAGGTTTAGACTGTAAACTAAGAAGTATGTGGATGTCCTGTAAAACACTATCCTATGAAGAAATGGCCAATATACCAAGACGTTTTGCAGATGATATTAAAATTGAAAACCATAGAGATATTAACCATGATTTAAGAGAAAACGCGATGGAGAAAAAATTCCCCACACACCATCCCCAATGATTTAGTAGTTCAAAGATGAGGCGAGGATAGAAGATTCCCACAAACTGTCTCATTATGGGGATTGCGGTGGTGAGTTCCACCACCGTGAACCACAAAACTATGATCCTCGGTTGACTGAGTCGTTAGTGGGTCAGATTATCACTCCATGGTCTTCCACGAATGGTGTTGTGCTCCCATAGATCCATCATGCTCTAAAACTCAATAAATAAAATCCAGGGTGATCCAAGAAGAGGGAGATGATTTTTTGGAGAGCTTGTATTTTAAAATTGATGACTTTGAATGAAAATGACCAACGAAGTACAGAACCGTGAATGGTGTCCACTAGTTATAAACCCGTCACGAACTGTAAAAAGAAGAAAATATAATAATAATCAATTGGTATTAAAACTAATTTGGGAACCATGAACCGTAGGCTCTACATGGATAAACTTCATATAAACCTTACGCACAGTTCCCCTCCTTCAGTCTAAAGAATAACATGGTGCATCGCTACGGGGACAAGACGCTACACCACATGGAACCTTGCTATGTAGGTTGTGCCTAAGACCGCATACTTCCACGGTCTGTGGAGGATCACATCTTGGTCTGCATACCACATTGGTACATGGATGACCATATCATTAGTACAGTAGTATGATATGTGGGGAATCCCCCATCCCAAATGAGAAAAGGGTATGTAGAATAATGTGTCTTTCGGTTTTCTAGCTTCAGGTTCAAATATCGTCCTACCATTCCCGACACACCCTCCATGACCCCTCTACTGACCAGTCTATTGGCATCAGGCCAAATACTCTCCCTAATCCACTATACCTATAAGAAAAGAATTTTAGATGCATCTGCATGGCCTTCTAAGTCTACATATCCGAGGTAAGATGAGGTGGAAAGGCAGTTCCCACAACATTTTAGACCCCCAGGATGTCCTTAAGTCTACATTCCCAAGGTAACCCAGAGTCCAACCATGGGACAATAATGTGAACCTTACCATTATAAGGATAATGGGTAATCACTGGATTTTTCATTCAATTAGGGACAATGATATGTCAGTGTAACATCACTTTCATCTCTTTTGACAAGTATAATTGTTCCTCCCGTTTCTCAAACACCATTTTAGGTCATCCCAACAAGAGTAATCCCGCAACCTTTTTTTCCATTCCAAATGATCTCAAAATTCATTTCACATTGAATGATTATTTGATCCAAACCCTCATCCACTATCTCCGTCTTCCTTTTCTCTCATTAGGGAATTTTTTTTACATTTATTGAATTTTAACATTCTCTTATTTCTCATAATGATCTTGATTCAATTTTAATTATAGGTCAATGATGATACCACATTATCAAAACAATCCCTATGAACTATGTTAAATTTTATTCATACACTAACTAGGATATGCCAAACACCTATACAAATTCCTATGCTCAAAGGGTGTCCTTTTCAAATGTTAAGCCCCAATCATGCCACCAAGAAATAGGGCCTCTATTATGACAGAAGTCCCATCTCTGAACAAACTATGAGGGATTTGATCCCCAACTAATTGGGATATGATGGTTGTATCTTTGTTGTACAAACACAAAATATGAATCTTTCTGGTCCATATCCCCGGTTCAATCATATCTTCCCCAAGAGACCATGCATATCCTGATCATTTAAGGCCACTTCAGTGTAACTCCCACAGAAAATCTGGACTAGGAATCATCTGTCAAGATTTCTTTTGAACAAGACATTAAAACTCTTGGATTTTTTTCATCGCGTGATATTAAAAAGAAATGTGCCCAGTTATGTGGCATAGAACTATGTGGGTTTTGATTACTCTCAGGGGGATACATAGGAATCTGATCTTATCCGTTCTATCCCGATAACAAAACAACATTTATCCCCCCACTAGACGATAGTAAACTCCAGAGCACCTCATCATATGACTTAAACCAGAATTGTCTCAGCAATTCATAACCCATGTGCATATATGGGTAATCTTGCGTCCTAGGGATAACCCATGAACACATGCTTGGGAAAAACCAAGGATTCATAAACATATGTACATTCTATAAATCTATAAGGGTCTTAGAATATGCAATATCTCCCCCAAAAGGGTGTGAAGACCACAACCTCCCATCCTCACGACCAATAGAGTCATTATGGATCATTAGACAAATCCTCATCCCATGATCACCTGACTTTGGAATGAAGGTCCATGAATCATATATATTTGGGCCTTTAGATTTTTTTTCTCCATGAATAAACCCACTGGAGACCATCCGAGGACCTTGTACCCAACATAGGACGATTGTACAAACACAAAACCTCATACAATAACCCCCTTGGGATCCTAAAAACATGGAACCTCATTAATAACATAAAAAGGATATACTACTTAATCATTGTACGACCATATCTCTCTACCAAAATGTGATGCTACACAAATTGGGATGAAATAGTTACAATCATGACGATAGTAGGCTGTACTTACTCATTAATAACATTTCCATTTTCCTATAATAATTATGGAATGATGGTGAGTAATATATTAAATTTATTGAATGATCATAATGTCATGTATACAATATATTTTCAAAAAATCACATAAATATATAACACAAGTGATGTGGTGAAGAAAAGATAATCAAAATGCTTCATGAATATGGTTGTCCACAAATACATGAATGAAAAAAAATAATCTTTCAGTGATTGAAAAGGTTTGAAAGAAAATGATATACTATATTTTAGTAATTATTAATATGCAATTAATATAATAATTATTTAATTTATATATCACATATCTATTAACTGTATGATTATTATCTTCCATGTATAGTGTTAGTGAAAAAGAATCACATCGCTTCATAAGGTTATAGTCTTCCATACACATGAGCGACGTAACCGTATCCCCTATAGAATTTAAATTAAAGAGGTATATATGATATAATGACTCCATAAGAATAGTTATCTTAGAAATTTCATATATATAATTTATATCCATCCTTATACTCAACCTTGAGAGGTGGTAATGTAAAAATTAATGAAATCAGTTTGCGAGGGGGTATTCCATCGCACACTTAAATGATGGTTTTATAACTAATTTGATGTAAATGTGGATGTTTGTAGGTCATGAAATTAATTGAAAAACCCCTTATCATATGACTTATACTTATTTTATTATATCATTATAGTTTAATTAGAATTTAAGGTGGTGTATTAACAAATAAAATAAAAATTCTCGATGAAGAATAGTAGCTCTTCCTCGGGTAACCTCCATTGGTTTGCAGAAAAAGACTTAGAAGGATGGACTCATAATGAAAATAAGAGTTTGGGTATGAGATTATGGAAGTATATATGTTATTTGGGAAGTTATTTGTGAAAATAAAATTGTTAAATGTGTTAATAAGATAGGATACGGGTTAACCTTATATAAGTAAGGTGGGTGGCACACTTGATATGATTGGAAAAGAAAAGATTTACCAAAAATTTTCACATTAAAAAAGGATCCAAAATGAAAAATTACAGAATATTATAATATATAATGTCAATTATGGAGATAAAATGTGTTTTTATATGTTTTATGATATTTAATCTTTTATCCATTTAGTTTAACAAGCAATAAACCAATTTTCACATTACCTGCACTTATTAATCATTACTTATTTTAATATTAATTTTTGTAAAAATTTATGTTGAACTTATTTTATAATATAAATAATTAAAATTAAAAATATATAATACATTTTACCATTTCCATTCACATAAATTGAAAATTTTATTTTAAAATTAAACCCATATATGTAATGAATATGCAGTTTTTAAAAAGGAAAAGTTTCAAAGGATTAAAATGTTGTTATTTAAAAATACATTATGAAAATGATTAAAATGGATTAAATTGAATTAATCTATATAAATATATATATATAATTTACATAATTGAACTTTTATAACCATATTAATACAATATTAATATTTTTAAATTCTTTAAAAGAAATGAAAATTCATAATAGGATGTTTTACTTTTTAGAAATCAATGAAAAATAAAACTTCATAGGTGATTATTAAAAAATATCCTTAAGATAATTTTGAAATTATTATATAAAAAATAATATTAATTTTTTTCAAATAAATTTCAATAAGTTTTAAAAAATAATTCTAAAATAAGTACTCAAAATGTGATAGAATCTTTTTTTTAGAATAATAAATGTTTTAAAGATTAAAATAGGATTTATTATTATTTCATGGATAGAAAACACATAAGATGATTTGTGAAAAGTTTATTTAACATATAATATATACATTTAATTTAAATCATTCACTAAAAATGAATTTTTTAATTTAGTTAGGTAAAATCAATTTGCGTGAAATAAAATAATTTCATAGAAAAATAATTCATTTATTTTTGAATGGTTTTTATTTTCACTTATAATTAATTAGACACTAATGACTTCATTTTATATTCTACTACAAACACTATATATTTATAATTTAGATAATTTTATTCATAACCACTGTTCCAATGGCTAGGTGACAACTATTATATTAAATAATAATATTTTAATAGTATGTCTCATTTTGTTAAAACATAGTTTTTCATGTAATTAAAGACTAACTCGGTGTTTCATTTGACATAAGAAAAATATACTCTGGTTTTTAATGAAAAGTATCAAAAATAGTAAATATATTTAAAAAAAATCAAAAAATATTCTCTTGTTACAATAATTTCTCAATGGATGTAAATTGTGAGGATTCCATTTATTTAAGGGTGAATAAAACATCCCATAATTCTGATTTATATTTTCTTTAAATAAATTGTTTTATGATATATTTCTTGACACACGTTAAAATGAATTTCATGATAAACAAGTAATTTAATTTAATCATATTTGAAACTTCATTATGATTAAATAAAATATATCAATGTTTTATATAAAATATTAAAATTCATTAAACTAACTAATTTTTATGAAATAATATTATAAACACTTAATGATCAAGAAGGGTTTTTTAAATAAAAGTAGTATATATTTATATTTTTTATTTTCTATTAAAATCTAACTATATAACTTTTATAGATATAATTCTAAAATAATCATATTTGAATTTAGAATACAATAATCATCATAGAATATTTTTTTTATTTTTATGAAATATTTAATTTTTAGGCGAATAGTGAAAAATATCGGTTTTTACTAATTGAATCGCTAATTATGATATTATCATTAAATAATAATGACATAAATATTCATAAAACCCATTTTAATAAAAATATAAATATATATACACATTTATTTACTGTATTTAATATATCATATTTACAAACCCATGATTAACATTTTTTAACATTTGCTACATTTTATTATAAAGGTTGTTTTTCAATATATTACCCTTTTTAATTTTAAAGAAAATTTTATTTATGTTGATATTAATTTAGATTAAATTGATGCTAAATTATTATTAATAATAAAGAATTTTTGTGTTCAGGTTTTTATTATGTATTTATTATTAATATATGAGTATACATTATTAATAGTTATTTAAGATTAATTACTGTTTAAGAGGGAAATATAATGTACCATGAATTTTCCTAAGTGTACATGACCTATAGACCTTATTGAATTAATTTTTTAATAATTGAAATTTTACCTACATTTCTTAATAACCTTCCTCATACCTATCCAAACATTCATGAAATTCTATTCTTTCACCTAAACATTCTTTTCCAGGAAAATATCATTTTTATTTACTTATAGAAGGTACAACTTAAACCACTTATTTACAAATATTTAATTAGAATTAATTAGTGTTACTCTATGAATGATTTTATCATATGACATTATACCATTAACCAAATACTTTGGTGTTATTGAATTATCACAAGACCTTCAATTCTAAGGATTATTCCATGGAAAATCAAAGTTCCTCACATGAGTTATACACCCCATTAGTGATTTTGTTTATTTTTCCTCTTCCTAATATTCAATATAATTATTAATATAAGGAATTATGAATCATATATATACTTAAGTTTAATTTTATTAATGTGATGTAAATTATAAATTATATATATAGCCCCTAATATGATAAAAATCACATTGATCATGCGTACGTGTTGACTACCATCTTCGTGATGTGATGAGGCTCATTTTTCTTCATCATCTATTATGGATGGAATCAAATATTTTTTTATGAATAATTCTATTTTATATGTTACGTATAAACCTATTAAATTATAAAATTTATCATTTACCCTCATTCTATTGATTCTTTAATGAATGAGTTCGTTAATCATGATTATGTGCGGACTATCGCCTTAATGAATGATGTATATCATTTATATTAACCACTAAAATTAAAAAGACATAAAATTTTAATTCCAAAACTAATATTAATTTTATTACATTATTATATTTATTATTTGATAAATTTTCTTATATCATAACTCAATTCATTCATTGTGAAATGATTTCATATATATGGACTACCACCACCATGAATGAAGAAATTCATTTGTCAACAACACCCATAAATAATGCTTTCAATAATGGATTTGAATAATATATTTGATATATATTACATGTATAATATTATTTAAATGTTATATTAACACTATCTAATAATACTTTCATACTCATTAGATCATTATGAACACTTTTTTTGTTTGTTTATCTCCTATAAGAGTAATTTTTAAATTTTTATATTGTGAATGATTAATTGATGTTATATAATATTAATGAAATGAAATAGAAAGGTATTAAAAAAGTATCTATCCATATATATCTTCATGAGTAGTAGTTGAAATAATCCTGGGAATAAATTTAGAAAATATAAATTATAATTTTATTTATATTTCAAAATCATATGTCATATATGAATTATGAACTTGCTATCAATGATCTGGGATCGACATTAAAATTACAAAGAATGTGAAAGACCATTAAAATTGTTGACCCACATTATTGAAAATAAGGTATAATTAACTATTATATTCATCATAAATAATTATAATTAAATTATAAAAAATGATTATATATATTAATAATATTTTGAAACAGATGATTAAGATAGTCATTGATATTTTATAGGATGTTAGTGTTTGATCAACTAATCATAGAACTAAGGTTAGATATTTTTGTCCCAAAATCCCTTCCCTAATATATGTTATACATTATTCTCATATTTAATTTTATTTGGGGTATATTTTGACCAATTATAATGTTATCCTATAATATAGTTTATTCAGGACATTTGAGGTTTTTTTAAAGATATTTCTCCTCCAATGGTTCGGAATAAAATGCTACTAAAAATGTAATTTTGTTTCTGGACTCAAGTAACTTTTCCCGTGATTTAATAAATATCACTTTTATTCTAATCATAAAATAATATTTTTATAAAAAAAATTATTGAAATTGAATATTTCGTTCTTCTATGCGGATATTAATTATATTCATCAATATCCTCACATTTGATGAAATGATTCCCTAAATATGATCATGATGTTGTTAATATAAATTCTAATACATTTCAAGGGATTTTCTTCTATGATTTCCATTTTTTACCTATCAAAAACATTTCTATAATTTTTCATGTAACCAAGATACTTTTCTTCAAATATTAAAAAAAAGTATTATCCTTATATTTTTATGTGGGTTTTAGTAATTTGATTTAATTTACATTAAATTCAATATAACTGAGGTTTTTAAAAAAAATTTCATCTAATCTAATATTATATAATTTTTTCAATATTTTTTATTTCAAAGTTGTTTTAAAATTGAATTTTTAGTAATCGTGTTTTTCATAATTTTTTAGAAAAAAAAATATTTTAAGGGTTTATGTGTGGGTTATTTTTTTTCCATAATGAATCTACTTTACATGTTTCCATGTGAACATATTATAGGAACCAAAACCATTCTATGAAAGAAAAGGTGTAAGGATTGTGTTTGTAGTCAATCCTCATTAGATGTTCAGAATATTTTCTGGGAAAGGGATCATATAGTTCAAGTGAGAAAAAATATTTAAGGTGGCATCATTTCCCTGTGTTTTCCAAATTATTGGGTCCAAGAAGATGAATATGGATAAAAGTGTTTTTGGAAAAGAGATTTCTGATAAATATTGAAGGGTTATCATAAAATGGCATGAAAGGCCAAATTTTGGATTAGTGCATCAAAATATGGAAAAGAAAAAATGTGTGTGACGTACATAAATGTGAGTAAATAATGAGGTTGTGAATAAGAATCATATGTTCGCAATGCGATGCAAAAAGTTGTTTTTCATTATCATGAATAATCTTGCGCGCACCAACAAATACACATCATAAACGTACACGCAGGGTTATCTAGCCTTATAAATAGGTGTATACCCCCAATGGAAGAGAGATAATAATTTTCTGATGAAAACATTGTTTCTATATGGCATGAAATATTTTCATGTTAATGATTTGCGCGTGAAATAATTGTAGAGTAAATCAAGTTCTCAAGGTGTTCCTTTAGTCTAAAAATTTCTTGTGAACCATTTGTTGATGTTGTGCGAAAGAAATGTGTTTCACAGAAAGTAGGTGTTTCATGAATTTCATCTTACACAGAAAATCCCAAATCGTTCACACATGTTCAGTTATTTCACGCAAGAGTAGTGTTATGCTTAGGAAATGATTTTAAATATCTTGTTTTTGTGATCAATTATTTTTTGAGAATCAGTTCAGGACTTCAATTCAAGTAGTGTATTATGATGTACTGATACAAAGACTTCAATTAAAATATGTTGAAGAGACCCTCATGTCAATAAACTAAGTGTGACTTTACACATGGCAGTGAGAAAGGGGGAGTCGATGAAAGTATTCTGAAAGATGTAGTGAGATATCCATGAATTATTCTAAAGGAAATGTGCCAATAATGGAGTGACTATTTCCAAACTCTTATACTCTATAACTAGTGAAGATTAGTAGATTTTGGTATGACTAAAACACTGTCGGCATATGCTCTTTAGACGTAGCCCTTTGTTGTGAACCATGGAAATGTATTGTGTGGTACCTTTGCATATTATAGTTTAATTACTATTCATATCCATTATATATGTTTAACACATTCCTATCAATGTGAGAATAAGATCAGATTATTTAAAAGTAATCGTGGACATAATGATTCACCCTTCCCCTATAAGGGCATCTCGTGGTTTAAAACATATCATTTTCTAAGAAACTTCTTCCCTATGAAATCATGTTTTTAGAAGAGGATATTCTTAACCCAAAGTTTTAATAAAATATTCATTTTTAAAATTATATCAAAAGAAGATATAAATTATTTTTTTCAAAAATAAATTTTCTTAATGATTATTAATGTTTTCTTTATCTATATCGTATACTTAATCAACGGTATTCATCAAATGATTTCATTCACCTTCTTTATCTATATGGATTATGAAATTATATTTTACATATATACATTGATCCTTTGTTTATTTTTCTTTATTTATTAATCATCCACTTATATACGAAATTATTTACTTCCAATGATATAACTCATTGAATTCCCCAACTTCTATTACATGATTAAGGTGAGTTCACCGATATTCCCAATACATCGATTGACTGAGGAAATTGTTTTCTAAAATGTATACCAATTTCCTATAGAATGTATGTACAATATTCGTAACCATATTTGTTGAGTGGTATTCACTTATAATGATTTTTAAAGTCAATAGATACACATTTATGTTTCCATGGGTTTATTATTTCATGTTCATTAGTGAAATCATGAATGATTCATTAGGGAACCACATGAAAAGGATATAAATTTTTTTTTATTTATTTAGGATTTTATGATATATTTATTAAAACTAGGTTCCAAACATATATATTATATTCATTATGTGGTGGGTGGACCCAGAATTATATAAAATTCTAATTCATTTGGTAATGATTACATCTCATGAGATGTAATGGTGCATTGTTAGTGAGCCTTAGAACTATGGTATATGGGATGTTAGCCTTGAAAACTATGTTATGTTATCATGTAATGGAGACCATTAATTTTCTTAATATTTAATTTTTATGGTTTTTCTATGTTCTTATGATTTCATGCTCTTATTTATGATTATTTTCTAATACATGAATATACAATAACATATATTTATTCTATTCTTCTGTTCTTATGATCATCCTCATTTTGATGTTATGCTACTACTCACATCTATCATGTTATGATTTATTATTTTGCTTACCCATGCTAAGAATTTGTGCTCGTCCCTTCTTATGTACTTGTATCCCCAAGATATGAAATAATGTATTATGTATGCTAATACCAATAGATTATCTCGTTTGGAGACTTCTTGGGTGATTTTAGAGACTCATTATTGATTTATTATCTTTTTATATAGTGAAAAGACATATTGATATTGTTAGGAATACTTTAGATTTACTAGTTTATTTTTTTATTATATATTTAAAACACTAAAGTCATAGATCCAATTATTTTAATTGTGAGAAATATCTTAAAAGCATGGGTGTGTATGAATGAAAATGTTGCAATATTTTTATTTTGGTACCAAATTAGTGATAAAGGGTGTTGGGTTGCCATATTTACCATTTACATGGGTTTATATTTCCCCAAAATGGAGAATAAATTATGAATATAGGGAAGAAACAATAAAAAAATTATTTATTAATATTTACCTATTTTTATGAGTCATAATTGGAATAGAGTGATAAAATTTGTAGTATAAATTATAATTTTTCAACGGATGAAAGTTATTGCACAATTTTTAACCATTTATCTTTAAACATGTATAATATAAAACATAGTCTTTTTATGGGATTCTTTTTCCAATTTCAGTAACAATAATGACTCATAATGAGTAATAAATTGTCATTATCATAGTATGTTTTAAAAGGGTTACAGAGGGATTAAAACCAAAAGATAGGGCTAAAAACATAATAAATATTTTTATACATTTTATTAGATGAGAGGATTTAGACCCATAATTATCCAATATGTGAGATAAATATTTTTGGAGAAATTTGGAATTAAAATTTAACTTATATTTATTTAAAATTTTGAGAAAAATCCATGACTGATCATTTCTTATCTTATTAAAGTACACATCTTCTTCTATTTAAATCAACTATAAACCCACATTTTGGTTGGTCAATCACTGAAAAAATGCCTTCCTAGAATCCTTATCTTCACTATGGAGGTCTTGGTTTTGAAAAAAAAAACACAAACCATGGTGGTATTAATAAGATAAGAAATAAATATTTTCCAAATACTAGGTATAATATTTAATCTAGTATTAATGTTTTATTTCTTATTCCATGTAAAAAAAATTTATTACGTAGAACACTGACCCCAATTACCTGATCATGATTTATAATTTATTACATTGGAATCACATACAATGAATCAGATATCTAATGTCAAAATAGTTAGTTGGTATGGTGAACCAGATACATATTTGAAATTCACATTATAGTTTAAACATAAAGTACAGAAATATTTTTATTTTAGAATGACCTTATTTAAATTAGTATATCCCTCTATGTCAATCAAACAACAATTCATCATATACTAGTGAAAATAAAAAATAATAAATGGATGAGCTTAGATGACCTGTAACAGTAAGAGTATAATGGAACACATTAAAAAATAATTCATAATCTTATGAAATGATAAATAACTGAAACACATCCTATTTAATCAACAACTTGATTATAACATAGTAAAAATATATAATGATAAAATAATTCCATAAAAACAATCACATGAGTTGGAAACATAAAAATAGATATTCTAAATAATCGAATAATCACCTGGAATGTCATTCAATAAATTCATAATAAAGGAATGAATCATCCTAGAAATCTAAAACATATCATCGATACCTTTTGTAAATACATATAATACTATTGAGGCCTTGAGCCAATACATCTATATAAATGGGTAAGGCCTGCACCAAAACCCAATTTATTTTATCTTACGATACCTACCAATGTATCAAGGGGATATGGAAGGGACAATTCATCACTTACATAGAGGTGAAACATAATCACTCATATTAAAAAACTAATATAGAAAATGTTAATAATTTCTTTAATTAATACACATAATCATAAACTCTCCAGAGTAAAATATGGAATGGTAATAAAATTCTATACCCTATGTAAAAATAATCATGAAACGTCCAATACAAGAATATGGATGATTTCGACTCAACATATCCTTAGTGGATCATATATACAATAAAGATGAAATGTCATTAATTAATTGAAATACCAAGAAAATGTCAGTAATTGTTTTATGAAAATATGATTTTCACTATGAAATTATAATTTTATAACAAAAAATTCAATGAATATTTTTAAATAATCTTTTCAACATTTCAAGAATAATATTTTATACATTTATTGGATATGATGGTGGAAAATTCCTCTCATGTCATACATGTTAAAAGGGTGATTCCTTTCACAATTTATAAAAAAGAGAAACAGTCAATGTTTTGAAAATTACATGAATATTCATTGCACAAAAAATATTAAAAATCACAAATGGGTAAAAATTTCCTTAATAAATATTTCTTAAATGGTTCAATTTTATTCTGAAATTTATTTTATAAAACAGATATTTTGATTACAAAATAATTTACGGTCGAAGAGATAAATGAATATATATTTTCTTAAAAACACTTGCCAAATAATTTTATGTACCAAATTGTGTAAAAATTGTTCTATTGCATTAAAAATATTATGATTATATATAGGTGTATAAAATATATTTATATTAATATAGATATATCTAATTATTCAGCTAAGGGATATTTAAATAAAAATAATCCTGAATAAATATGAGATTGTGAAATAAACCCTGACCTATTTGGTAAATTCTAAATGATAAGCCGCATAAAATATATTACATCAAATGAAACATTAAATACCAATAAGGTAAATATATTATTGACATAACATATATAATTGGCAGTATATACTCCACAAAATGGAAATATGTGGGGAATATGACATATGTCTCACAAATGTAAAAGTGAGATCAGAAACCCTTACCTTGAGTAAGAATCTTCACATACAATCTCTATCATCTTAAATAATAAATTTATGTTTATTATTAACTTAAATATTAAAAAATTTATTGTTTATTATTCCTTTTGTTTAATTTATAACAGTTTTATATATGATAATTTTATCAATTATTTTTTGTTCAGATGTTTTGATGATATTTGGAATATGTGTCAAAAATGAATTTTGTAGGTTGAATATGGTAAAAGATGTCATTATTTTAAAAAATTCAGAATAATAATTATTATATAATAATCTTATTTATACATAAATTATACATTTAAATATATTCCAAAAACATGGTTACTTTAAATGAACTATGTTAAACTCATGGAGACGGTAGGCCGTACATAAAAATGAGTAACATTTCCATTTTCAATTGATCAATATGGAAAGATGTTAAGTGACATTTTACATTTTCCTAATGATTATAATGAATTTTGTGTAATATAAATTTGTTAAATAAACTTATATATATCATTCATGTGTTTTGGTGGTGAAAAAAGATCCATATAACTTTGTGAAAGAGGTAGTTCACATGTACACAGATGGCATTATCTTCTTTTAGTGAGTTAAAGGTAAGAAAAAATGATATATTATCATTTTATAATCATAAATATGCAATTAATATCATAATTATTTCGTTTATATATCATATAATCGTTTTATTTGTCTTTATTATCTTTAATGTGAAGCATTAGTGAAAAATGAATCACATTTCGTTGTGAGGCAATAATCTGCCATATAAACGAGATACATTATCATATCTTCTCTAAAATGGAAAGTAAAAAAACATATATATGATATAATAAATCTATATGTATAATTATGTTATAAATATAATATGTGCACTTTTTATCCATCATCATACCAAACTTTGAGAGGTGTTAATAGAATAATGAATGACATAGGTTCACGAGGAGGGAGTCTGTCATACACATAGACAATGATTTTGTTACCCGTTTAATGGAAGTGTGTAATTTTTTAGGTAAATACTATAACATAATTAAAACTGTATATATTGAAGATAAATATGTTATTATATTCATATGTTTTAATAATAAATTATGTAGGTTTAGAAAGAGATAAAAAATGATTGATGAAGACCATTACCTCTTCCTATGGTATCCTCCATTGGTTTGCCAAAAAAGCCTTCTAAGAATGGAATTATGATGAAAAGAAGTATTTTATAATGAGATGATGGATGTTTCTAACTTATTTGGGTAGGGATTAGTGGAACCATAATTTATTTATTTTTTGAATTAGAGAGGATAAGGGTTGATGTTTTATAAAGTTCGTTAGTGGAACAAATGTAATTTTTTGAAAATAACAAGTTGTACTCAAAATATTAACAAGCTACAAGGGTTAAAAAATGATTATTCGGGATAAAAAATCATTATTGGGTATAAATATCGTCATAATATATATTTTAGTTAATTTTATGGCTATTTTAACCCTCCTCATTTTAGTTTAAACCCTTGGTAAATCTATTTTTACCTCAACGATGATAAATTTTTTTTTTTCTGTTTTTCACTATTCATTTGATTAAAATTTTGGATGAAATTATTAGGTACTATACATTATTATGATTAAAAATATTTGATAAATTTTCCTAAATTACATTCACATAAAGGGAATAAAAATTAAAAATAAATCCCGCAAATGCGATGAAAAAGTGGGTCACAAAGTGAAAATGTTCAAAAGTTTATGTTGTTTTATATCAAAATTTAAAATAAAAATGATTCTTATGAGCTAAATTAGATCAATATTTATATACAGTATACCAAATTTTACATTAAATATTTTTAAAATCTAATTTTTATTTATAAATAATTTGAACCAAATTGAATTTTTAAATAAAAATGCATAAATTTTCACTAATAATTGAAAAATTAATCTTTTTAGAAAAATAATAAAAATTAAACCACAGATAAATATGATATTCTAATATAATTTTTTAAAAAATAAGCCTTCGAATAAATTAAAATTTATTTTAATTTGTGTGCACAATTCTTGCCAAATCAACATTATAGGAAAATATTATTTTTCTGGAAGCATTAATTCTTCTTAAAATCATTATTATTTTATTTTTTATCATAATATAACTGTTTAATTTAATTTATACATTTATAAAAATTAAGGTTTTCTTAAATTTTTTGGAATATTCGTTACCACCAACATAAAGGCTATTACATATTGGTTATTTAGAATATTAATATTCTAATCGAGTGCCACATTTTGATCAAACCCAGTATTACATGCATTTCATGCTATGAATGTTTTTGAATTTATTTCAATATAAGTATATAAAAAATTATTAGGGTGTTACGTTAGCATCTATTATTAGTGCTTCTTTTCATAAATGCTAACAAAAATGATGTTTTCCTTTTTAAAATCATAGGTTGTTAAATTATCCACCCTAATATAATTTACGTCCCTTTAATTTAATATTGATATCAATAAACAAGGGTTTAACAATTGAAAATACACTTCTTGAAATCACCCATCATGAGAATGGTTAATTAAAAATCATCATGATAAGATAAAACGTTAATTAAAATAATCATATGGAATAACACATACCTTGGTTTTTATATCTGAGAACATTGATGGAAGGTATAGAGATGGACATGGATAAAAAGAATAATTAATTTTAAATAGTGATAGAGGTCATTAATCACAAGTTAATGATCAATGGAAAGTCAAGGACCTCAAGAACGTATATCAATAATGATTTAAAAGTCCATCGGTTCAACATAAATTAATTCATTATGATATCATTTTGTTTAGTCATCCTTTTTTCATGAGTTTTGTAAATCATTTACCATCTTGTCTCAGAATGAAAATATACGTACTTGATATTAATTTATTTTATCAGTAAAATTTCGTATTTTGAGTTTTCTTCAATTATTTTACACTTCATTTATTAATACAAAAAATGAATATCCAAGATGAGTTTTCCATGGATACAACACTAAAATTATCTTTTATTGAATTATAAGATCAATAAAATAATGGAATGTATTTTCATTTTTTATAAATACTTTCTGAAACCAATATGGTTTTCAAATGTTGTCCAATATAATAAATTAATCTCTAAACCTCAACCATAAAACCGCTAATTCAAAATTAATATTTATTCTTGAAATTTTTTAACAAAATATAATAACATACTAACTAGTACATCACATAAGTCAATGGTAGGCACTAAACCCTTGTCATCCTTTAGTGGTGGGTTCAATCCCACTGACCCTATCAGATGTGATAGGTAGTCACCTTGTATAAAGGATTTACTTTTTTGAAATCTATATTAATATTATTCCTATAATGTTACCAAATGTTTTAACCCATAATTACCCCAACATTAATGGTTGTATAAAACATAATGGTTACCAACGCCTTCATAAAAACAACTTTATCATTATCATCGCATCATTGGGAACATAATAGGTGTTATCCACCCCCAACCATGTATTTTCTAAGAGGTTCAACATTTTATTGAATCATTTTTATTCATCACCAGTTTTATAAAACATATGAGCTCAAATTCTATTTGAAATGTTATTGGAATTCAGTCCCTATATGTTTCATGATTCTTTTCATGAGAATTTAATTAATAAAATAATTTTACAACATATCTACATGATCCAAATACACAACCTTCATAATCATTCCACTTGAAATTTTTTAATAACATATTATTGACCTCTTTCTCTTAGCTTCTTCATAGACATATTCCCTTAATGCTTGGGGAATTCATTTTCATAGTTCCCTAACAATATATAGTGTAAGGATTATATATCAGAAGATTTTTTCATACAATTGAAATCAATGGAATGGTTTACTTTTCCCCCACACTTGACGAAACTCATTTTACCTTTTAAGAATGTAATAAGGTATTTCTTTCCACATGCATAATACGTTGAAAAAAAATTGTTTCCTTTATTCCCTTTATTATTCATTTTATCTTCCATCATCTTATTCTCTTTCTACCAATTGAGGATAAAAGACTCACATAATCTATTCTCTATTTTAATAGCACTTACATTAAATCCACATATAATTAGAATTATTGAGTGATTAGTTCCCTTTATATGGTAAACTTATGCCTGAAAAATAATTGGCCAATATTTATCTTTGGATTATATACAATATCCTAAAGACTCATTTCTTACCTCGTAAATTTGGCTTGAAACATAGAAAAATATTTATTACCATTCAATATTAGACTCAAGAACTGTCTTTACATATCCACTTGTTACTGTCAAGGATAATATTTTTCCCTGAATATTACCTTGAAATACTACCATTCAATGTCATATATATCCTTTTAATTCTTAGTATTTTTAATCAATGACATTTTTAGATCTTCATATCATGAGAGATGATAAACTACCCTAAAACATTCCCCCTTTCACTACTTCCAAGAAAAATACATAGTTTCTCTAAGTGATTAATCTATTTCTCAACTAAAAATGGATTTTTGGTACCATTGATTGGTGGAGTTTGTCGATGTATAAAATAGTATAATATTGTTACACCACATGGTGGATTAGTAGTTTGATCCATACATGAATGGTTATTACTCATAACCTAAGTCAACTACATCGATATGGTTATAATTATTTTAGTTCGAGATATATCCATATCCCCAACTTCATTATCTTCCATATATGGGTAATACCTACATGGATTATGTGCATTGATATGGTTCCCATTCGTTCCATTAAGAAACATTTATGAAAACATTCATACACTAGATTACATCATAATATTATGAAACAATATTTATAATCCAAAAAATACTAAATGAGTTAACATAAATTTAAAAATTTATTCATAGATAATCTCATAAACAAAAACATGGTTTCTTTGATTATATATCTATTTTCCACTACATCATAATCCTTTGTAAAAAATTGATATTGTTTTCTAAATATATCCCCTTGGAGTGTCAAACTAGGTCTGCATTAAAGCGTTTTTTTGTGCACCAGGTGATTATAAGTTCGATCTCATTGTGTTCTTTTTATAGTTATTACCCATAGGTACATTTCTTGTAGAACCACAAACACCAGTAATATCTATATATTGATGTATTTTCTATAAATAATCTAAGAATATCATCCATAGAAAAAATAGGATCTTCATTTATACTTATCCTCAACGTTAATCATAGGGTTATGTTGTTTAATCTGTGTTTTTGTAAATATAGTTCCCAAGGTCTTACTAATGTTCATCAAATACTAACTATAGTGCCTCCGACCACAGTATCCTGATGCTTCTGTCGACATTATTATTTTCGCATAAGATACAATGAATCACACCCTGAAGGAATGAATAGTTCATTTTCATGGTAAATAAGGTACATACCTAAAATTTACATTACATTTTAAAATATAAAGTAAAAAAATAATTTTATTTGATAATTCCATTATTCTTTTAACTGTATCCATTTATCAATCCCAAAAAAATTCCATATATATTTGGGAAAATAGAACATAAAAAATGGGTTAGAACAGATTCTCATTAAGGGTATAAATGCATTAAAATCTATGAAAAAATGAATATTCAACAAGGTGAGGTAAATAACTGAAAAAAATTCGATTTAATCAATAACATGAGCATAATATGGTCATAATAAAAGATGATCAAATTTGTGTTTCATGGGACCTACTAATGTATTGTGGGGGAATAATGGTCCACACCCATCACATAATAAGTCTAATGAATCCCTCATATGAAATGGGTGAAATATAATCATTATAATCATTCTTATAAAAATACTAAATATTAATTTTTAGGACCTACCCCAATTAATAATCATAGTCAAAACCCATCTCGAGTAAAATGGGAGAATGATAATAAAATTCTACATTAGCAATAAAACTGGTCATAATTCAACCATAAAATAAATAATGATTATTTAAATATATCATAGACTCAATTTATTATTATTATAATACAGGTTTTATGTTATATATTAATAGAAAAAACATAAAAATTGTATTAGAATTTTTTTGGGGAAAATAACTTTTT
Organism: Viscum album; assembly: GCA_963277665.1. NCBI lineage: Eukaryota > Viridiplantae > Streptophyta > Magnoliopsida > Santalales > Viscaceae > Viscum > Viscum album. The sequence goes on from OY728132.1 coordinate 698,938,155, forward strand.
CACATTGAAAATTATTTTTTTTAAAATGTTTAGATATCATTTTGAAAATATATTTATATTAAATTAACTATTTTTAAGATAATATTTCCAAAATTTAGTGTTCATGATGGTGGAAAATTATATTTTACCATACAAGTTCAATCAATGATTCCCATTACATTTTTAGTAAAATCCATATAAGCCTTGTTTTGAAAATGACCTAAATATTCGTTTCAGATTTTTTAAAATAAACATGGGTATAATTGTATTGAATAAGACAATTTTAAAATGTAAAATAAAATTCAACCTATTTTTAGGAAACATGTGTTTTGATAAAAAAAATATTTTCATTGAAGAGATAAATAAATTCATATTTCAATAAAAATATTTTCTTAATAATTTTATGTACCAGTGAGTTTAAAAATCGTACAATTACAAAAACAACATCATGATGATCCTTCAGTGAAAAAATAGATCAATTTTAAGATATATATATAAAATAAATCCCCATGTATTATGTAAACTATAATATCCTGAGCCTACTCTTCCAGAGTCAATGATTGAAAATGCTGTGTGATTTTATTTTTATAAAAATAAACAGAATAATTACACATCATATTCAACAAATTAGAAAATTTTACCAGTCTAGGTTTTGGAGGATTAGACAACATCTTACATTTATCAAAGTTGGATAAAAAAATCAGATCACTACTATGTTTTTTATGCTAACTTCAAAAGTGAAGATGTTTGAAAGAGAATTTCTAAGATACATGTGAATTATCATTTTAAAAAAGGGTGACCATTCAATTTCCCAATAAGGGGTTTTAAAACTGTATTAACACATTTTAAGGAAATGATACATTAGAAGAAAATAATTTATTATTTAACATTGAATTTATTTTAAAATCATCATGAAAATATCACTTAAAGGACGAAGACTTTGATACATTGAACATATTTATCCTTTGAAAATATTTTAACTTTGGAAATATTTAAACTTTGAAAATGATTTTAAAATAATCTAGTTAATTTCAGAAAATTTTATAATTAATTTAAAAACAAAAATAATGTGGCAACTTAAATCATTGATGGTTATCATGGGCCTACCCACTTGTTGAGGTATTGGGTTCACTCCCCAATACCCTACCATATTTAAAACGTTTAAGAGCTAGATTTTATAAAAAATAATTTTTGAATATGCTATAGGTACATATACATTTTTAACCAGGGTTTAGTTATATATATATATAATAAATTAAATACTTATGCTTAATTTTAATTATATATATATATATATATATATATATATATATATATATAATAATCCTCATTACATGTCTGCCTTGGTTCAACCAAAATTCATGATACATAGACTTTGCATAATTACATAGAGGATTAATTATCATCCACATAATTAAAATTTCATTCATAATCCCATAAAAATCCATTTATTTATAGTATATTAAATACTCATGATTATATGTATATAAATATATATACTGATACATGTGTGAAGAGCCATGAAAAATGATCAGTTTATGGCCATAATCATGATTTTCACACAACATGCATACAACATGATGAATTAAGGATATTATTAACATAAAATTCTTTATGTAATGTTTTTAGATCATAATTTATTTAAAATGGTTCTATAAATAAAAATTAAACAAGTATATTCATATATGACATAATAACCAAAATAAATTCGTGTTTGAATAAAAATTCTATTGATGAAATAAAATTAAAACATACATGTAATAATATAAGTTGGATCATCTGAAATAAGTTTACATATAATAAAAATTATCAACATTTAAACATTATTAAATATACTGTCTAAAAAATTCAAGCTGAGGCATAATAAAAATTTATAATAAAATTAAAAATTACTAAACATGTTTGATTTGGATAAATACATATATATATATACACACACACATATATATATATATGCATCTTTTTAAACCAAAGATAATTTTTTTTAAAAACCCATAACCCAATATGTTTAAATATAATTTATGTAAATTAAATGACTTATGAAAAACTAAAAACCAGAGTTAGGAACAACAAAAAACCACATTTTATAAAATTGAATATATTATTTTATTTAAAGAAAACATGATTTTTAGTACTTCAACGATTAAAAATAAATGTAACTTATAAATAAATAATATTTAAATCCCAATAAAAAGTAAAATAAATAAATAATTAAACAAATTAAACGTTACCTATACAGAAAATATAAATTTGAACTCCAAAGATATTATATGAAAATAAATAATCCCAAACCAAAAGTGGAAATCACTTTAATCCTTCCATTTTCAACAGCTCATTTCTCAAACTCTTAGAAACAAGAATCACAACACATAGGAAAAAATGGAACCTCGACATGCTTCCAAAACACCTATCCAAGATCTATTTATAGTTATAAAATTACTCTTTAATGTGCATAGTATATTTCCAACTTGGTGATTAATATTAATTCATATATCATCTAGGAGTGAAATTGGAGATAAGAAATGTTATTTAAGAATTCAATCAGTTTTTATGATAGTATGATGTATAGGTAAATTAAATTAACTTTTTGAATTAAAAAGAAATAAAGATGGGTCTTTTCATTTCATCAGTCTTTATCAAATTCAAATGAACCAATGATAAAATAAAAATCAATGGATGAAAATAAGTAGAATATATGGCCACTATAAATACAACATAAATTTTCTTTGAAAAATAATTCAAAAAAATTTAATTATATTATATATACCATTTATATCGAGACATTAGTTGTAAGAAATCTAAAAAAGTCAGAAGATAAGATATGAAACCATTATCCAAGGACATGATTTGAAGGAAACGATAAAGAGATGAATTAATAAACTGAAAATGGTCCGAAAGATATGATTTCATTATGATTTGGATACCTTTGACGATCTGGATGATGAGAGGTAGATCCTCCAAAGTGGAGGGGTCATTTTATTCAAAGTCTATTTTAAATCCGTCAATGTGACAAAGATTGAAATATTACTGGTTTTTGGAACATGATTTGGTAGAAAAACGCACATAGAAAAATCATAGATCCCACCCATGACTCACCGATTAGACTCAATAAAACTAGATCTCGTAGTCTTATTTGGATATCCATTATCCTCAACTCTCGAAGATGAAGAAAAAGAAGAAATAAAATGTTAACCCTCAAAAATACCTTAGGACTCGATCGTTTTGTCCCTCTAACATTGGGACCCATACTTGAAGACTACATCACCAAGCTTTAGACACATTTATGAATCCTGAAACCCTAACCCCATCATGAATTTTTTTTCAATTGATTTTCTTATTTTATATTTTTATTTTATTATTTCATAACTGATATTTTATAATCATATTAATATATTTATAATCATAAAAATCAAATTAATAATATAAAATTATTATATTTTAAAGATGTTCATTTATTATTATTTCTAATTTCATAATTATAACAAATTCATAAAATAAACTTCAAGTTGTTCACTCATTTAATCTATTATTATTTTCATAATTTTAATTTTATCATACTTTCATGATTCGGGTATAAAAAAATACATTTCTATTACAATAAAAATTATATCTATAAATCATGAATAAAAATTATTAATCTGGTTGAAAATATAAAAATATTTATATAAAGAAAAATATGGGACCTTTTTATAAAATATTTCATTATTTCAAAATATCCATATCATTTTAAATCAATTATTTTATATAAAAGAATATATATATATATATATATATATTATAAGATAAAAATAAAATTTCATGAAATGAAATTTGATATTCTATGTTTTAAATCAAAACAAATTTCTATTATATAAAATTTTTATATAAGTTTTTATTTAATTATTCCGTAGTTAGTTTTTAATTTATAGACAAATATTTAAATAAATAATTAATTACTACATATGTTTTTGGGGATATCACATTCTCCCTAAATAAATGAATTGTTCCCTCACAATTTGATCATCAAACATTAGTAAATTCTGAATTTCACTCTCCAGAGTAAATGAATTTTTATGAGGACTGAACTATCTAAACAAAAATTTATTGCATAAAACAAATTTTTTTAAAGAACCTATATATTATGCAAAATTTTCTAGACCGTTACTTTGATAACAAATATAACAGCATGATCCCACTCTTCTAAACTCTGTTCTTGAAAATGCTATGTAATTTTGTCTATAATAATATTCTTAATAATTACATGTCACATTACCCAAATGAGGACCTTTTACCAGTCTAGGATCTGGAGGATTAGACAACATATTACATTTATCAGAGTTGGATAAAAAATAAAACAAATTCCTATTATGCTTCCATGAACTAACTCCAAAAGAAAAGCTTCCTGAAATATAACATCTAAGATACCTGTGAAAATACATTTTAAAAGAAAGTGTGAGCATTCAATTTCTCTGTATGGTATTTTAAAACAGTTGAAGTAAATTTTCGTGAAATCATTCTTTTTAAAACAACATTTGATTAATTAACCTGGAAATTAATTTTAAATGTACTGTAAAAATATCATTGAAAACACTAATACTTTAATACTTTGAACATATTTACACTTCAAAAATATTTTCCCATTGAAAATATTAAAACTTTTTAAATGATTTTAAAATAATCCTATGAATTTCAAGGAAATATTATGAAATATTTGGAAAACAATAACAGTCTAGAGATTTAAATCATTGATGGCTATCTTGGGCCTACCTAATTGGTAAGGGATTGGGTTCACTCCCCAATACCCCACCATATTTACTATTTTTACGTGCAAGATTTCATAATTTTTTTATGTTTTCAATATTTACATATGCATATTTCACTAGGTTTTAGTTATATATATATATATATAATCAAACATAAAATAAAATTGCTTAATTTAATTATATATATTAATATATAAATAATAATTTTCATTACAGGTTTTCCTTTTTTCAACCAAAATTCGTGATAGAAAGATTTTTCATAATTACATTGAAGATTAATTATCATCCACATAATTAAAATTTCATTGTTAATCGCATAGAAATTCATTTATGTAATGTTTATTCAATGCTCACGAGTATATATATATATATATATTTATAATGGCTGATAAATTTATGAAGTTTTATTATAAATCATCAATATATGTCCATAATCATTATTTTCACATGACATTCATATGACATGATGAATTTATGATATTCTTATTTTATAATTGCAATCATAATATTTCATTGACCATAATTTCTTTAAAATTTTAATAAACATGGAAATTATACAAGTATATACATATATCCAATAATAACCTAAACAATTCCATGTTTAAATAAAAACTCAATAAATGAAATCAAATTAAAACATACATATAATTATATAAAATGATTCTTCTCAAATAAATATAATTATCAGAATAAAAATAAACATTTAAACATAATTAAAAAGATTTTCTAACAAATTCAGAGCAGCGGATTACTATAAATTTATCAAAATTTTCAAAACAACTAAATAAGTTTGATTTTGATAAATATATATATACACACACATATATATATTTGCATCATTGTAAAACCATGATAATTTTTAAAAAACCCTTTAACTCTATATGTGTAAACATAATTTAAGTAAATGAAATATATTCCACAAAAAAAGAAACCATAGTTATAAAAAACGAAACCACCCATATATTAAAAATTATATAATGTTTCTTTATAAGAAAATATGATTTTGAGTACTTGAAAGATTAAAAATAAATTTCCATTAAAATTAAACCAAAATTTAATACAACTAAAAAACAAAGAATAAATAAATAATAAAAAAGTTAAATGTTCCCTGTACAAAAATAAATAAAATGGAACCACAAAGAAAGTATACGAAATTAAATAATCCCTTACCAAAAGTAGAAATCCCTTTACGCGTTACATTTTACACTTCTCATTTCTCAAACTCTCATAATCGAAAATCATAACTCACAAGAAAAGAAAAGTGCCCAAAAATCCTCCCAGACTACCTCTCCCTACTCTATTTTTGGTTATAAAGATACTTTTTAATTCAAATAGTTTATTTCCATATTTCATATTGCTATTAATTTGTATATTTTATTCGTGTACAATTGGATATAAGAACTGTTTTTTAAAAATTCAATCAAATCATCTGAGAGTAAGATGTTTAGATAAATTAAATTAGCACAATGAATTTAAATAAAAGTAGGTTGACTCTTTTCATTGCTTTAGTATTTTTCAAACAAAAATGAGACAATGATAAAATACCAATTAATGTAAGGAAATAAGTTGAATTTATGAACGATATGATTCCAATGTAAATTTTCATTGAAAAAAAATTCATAAACATATATTTATTTTATTTATATTATTCATATCGAGATGTTGGTTGTAAGAAAAACTAAAAAATACGGCATACATGGTTTGAAATTGTTGTCAAAAGAACAATATTTGAAATAAATAACAAAAATATGAATTAATATGTTGAAAATGGTCTAGAAGTTATGAATCTATCTTGATTTGGATACCATTGATGACCTAGATGATGGGAGGTGGATCCTCCAATGTCGCAGGTCATTTTCCCAAATGTCTGGTTTAGTTCATCCAATGTGACAAAAATAGAAAGCATACTGGTGGTTAGAACTTGCTCTCATAGTAACACACATTCCGAAAAATCCAAAATCCAACCCACGATTCACCGATTGGACTCAACAAAACGAAATATCATAGTCTTGTTTAGATCTTCATCGTGAAAAACTCTCGAAGATGAAGAAGAAGATGAAATCGAAGGCTAGCCCTCACAAATACCTCTGGTCCCTATCGTTCTCACCCTCCGACCTTGAGACCCACACTCTAAGATTCTGTCACATAGTGTCAGACTAATTTCTGAAACCCAAACCCCAAACCCTATATTGATTTCATTTTTTTAATTCATTTTCTTATTTTCTTGTTTTATTTTATTATTTCGTAATTTAATTGTGACAATCATATTAATATATTTTTAGTCATAAAAATAAAAAAAGTATAAATTCTATATATTTAAAATAAGTTCATTTATTTTTATTTATTATTTTAAAACTAAAAATAATAAATTCATAAAATAACCTTCAAGATATTTACTTATTACCTTAATTCTTATTTTCCTAATTTAAATATTATAGTATTTACATGATACTTGTATATAACATTCTTTACTATTATAATCTAAATAATATCCATATGTCATGAATAAAAAATATTAATCATGTTGAAAATTTAAAAATAATTATATTAAGAAAAATATACAACCTTTGTTTCCTATACTTCATTGCTTCAAATTGTCCTTTTTATTTCAAATCAAAATTTGTGTAAAAATATATATATATCTATATATACATATAAATTTTTAAAAAGACCAAAATACAATTTTGTGAAATTAAATGTAATATTTTATGTTTTGAATAAAAACACATTTCTATTAAATTAAGAATTTATAAATGTTTTTATTAAACTATATCTTATTAAGTTATTTATTTTTTAAAAAATATTTATATAAATACATAATTTCTATTAGAATTTTCTGGGGATATCACATTCTCCCCCTTTAAAATAATTTTCCCTCACAATTCCATCGTCGAATTTTAAAAAATTCTAAATTTACATCTTTAGAATTAAATAAATCTTAAGAGGACTTCACTATCTAAAGAAAACTCTATCACGTAGAATCATTTTTTCTCCTAAAAAACATGTTATCTTAAAAGTTGTCTAGACCGTTCCTCTAATATAAAATATAACAACCATAACCCTCTATTCTAGGCTCAGTGCATTAAAATGATGAGTAATTTTTTTTTAAAAAAAAACTGTATAATTTCACATGATATTACAAAAATGAGGACATTTTATCAGTCTAGGATTTAGAGGATTAGACAAAATCTTACATTTATTAGAGTAGGATAAAAAATAAAATAAATTTCTACTATGTTTCTGTGCACTAAATCCAAAAGAGAAGCTTTCTAAAACAGGAATTCTAAGATAACTATAAAAAATCAATTTGAAACAAAGGGTGACCATTTAATTGCCCAGTAAGGGGTATTAAAATAGTTGAAATACCTTTTTGGGAAATAATTATTTTGAAAACAAATTTTGGTTAATTTTCCTTGAATCTATTTTAAAAATCATCGTGAAAATATCATTGAAAAAATTCATTCTTTAATACATTGAATGTATCTGTACATTGAAAATATTTTCACTTTGAAAATATTTAAACATTGAAAATTGTTTTAAAACAATCCAGTGAATTTCAAAAAAAATTATGTACATTTTTTAAAATAAAACCATTAAGGAAAATTGAATCATTGATGACTATATTGGGCATACCCACATGTTGAGGTATTGGGTTCACTCCCCAATACTCTACCATATTTACACCGTTTAAGTTCCATCTTTTAGAAAAATTATTATTAATCTTTATATACAAACAAATACATTTTTAATTAGGATTTAGTTTAAATTATATATATATATATATATATTTATTATCACACATAAAATACTTATGCTTACATTTAATTATATATATTAATATATAAATAATAATACTCATTACATGTTTTTCTTTGTTCACTCAAAATTCATGATACATAGACTTTTCGAAATTACATGGAAGATTAAATATCATAAACATACATAAATGTCCATTTTTAATCCCATAAAAATCCATTTAGGTGATTTTTATTCAATTCTCATGAGTATATGTATATACATATACATGTAGATACATTTTAGAAGATTCATTAAAAATCATCAATATATGGCCATAATCATGATTTGTGAATGACAGGGGTATGACAAGACAAATGTTTTATATTAACCTCTTATTTAATAAAGAATATTTTGTTGATAATAATTTATTATAAATGGATATATACTTGAATATAATACATGTATATACATATATCATATAATAAGAAAAAATAAATTTATGTTTAAATAAAACATCAATAAATGAAATCAAATTAAATATTACATATAATTTAATAAGATGACTGTAACATCCCAGGTAAATAAAGAATAAATAATTTTCATATTTATTAATATTTACGAATTAAATATTAATTTTAATTAAAAGGGGTTTCTACATTCGATAGCATACTCGATACACAACGATGAGTTTCTTTGAAAACTTACGTTGCACACAAGTAATAAAAAAATATTATTTTAAATTTTAGTTATCATGTAGCCGTTTTACTGGCGGGAATGGATAGAAATAACTAAAATATGATTAGATATGTTTTTAAATGTTTATACACTTACCCAATAAAAGATAAAGGCTTAAAATACGGAAAGAGTTCAATTTTAGGGCATATATACTCTAATTTTCACTAAAGGTTCACTTATCACCTTTTAATGGTGAACCGTCATTAAATATAGTTTTTATCACTCTTATACTTTATTTTGGACCAAATATAACTCTTCTTTAGAATCGGGACATCAAAATTTACTTTGTGTAAATTTTTGGTACCTTTTTGATAAAGTTCATTTTTTTATGAATAGTGTAAAATGTTGTGTTTTAATTCAAAACCTCTTTTTAATCTAAATTATTTATATGATTAGATTATTATTTTAATTTGTTTTAAAGTGAAATTAGAAAATATTTTTACCAGTTAATCCAATGGTGGTCATTGGAATCAATTTCACTTTCAAATTGGACTTAAACTAGTGTCAATCTTTTGATACTTATTGTTTCACAAAAACACGCTATTTGTCATGACAGCGGGAATTAATTATTAAATTAATTAATGTGACTTATATGATTTGAATTTTGTAAAATAGACTTCATTTTTGAATTCAGAATATCAAATATAGCTTAGGGTGAATTTTTGGTAATTTTCTGAAAAACTTCAATTTTTGATGAATAGTGAAACCACTAAGTGGTACTTATAAAGACTGATTTTCCGTTTAAATTAAATTTTGCCATCATTGTGTTTTTAATTTCAAAAATCCGACATACATGGTTGTCATTAAGAAGTAAAATGTGGTTCAATGAGATTAAAATAATTTTTTGGTGAATAGTAACTTATTAAGTTTTTAATCGCGATTAGTGGTAATTAGGGTAGTTTAAGGTATAAATAATGCATTAATAATATGAAATGACCTAGAAACATGTCCCAACCTTATTGGTTGTGTCAAGGCCGACCAAGACAAGCCATGGGTCAACTTGGGGACCCCATGGAGACATTTTGGTTGGGAAATGACATAAATAACTTTTTATATAATGTAAAAGTAAAAATGACACTAACATAAATTGTTTTACTAAAATAATTTTTGCGTGGGGTTATACAAGTCCAAATTTTGATTATAAATAGTCATTGGAAAGAGAAAGAGATTTCCTACATCATAGTATTTTTTTATAATTTTTAGACATTAAATAAATTAAATTATATATGAAATAATAATGATGCAGTGATGACATCATTATTTGACGATTTAAATAAAATGGAAAGATAATGAAAAATCTAAAACCTACACATGTCCAAAACCAATTGGATGTGTGGATTTCGAACCCTTATCACCTTATCCACGAATTATATCAATGTGGGACCTTTTAAAACCGAAACACATTTTCAAATAAAGTAATATTTCTTTACTTTCCAAAAGTGCCCCTCCTCTCCTCTTATAAAAGGCCCCCACCTCTACCCCATTTCACACACTTCTCAAGCCTTTGTCTCGGCCAACTTGTGCCCAATTAATCTCTCCACATCACTCTACTCATCCTAGAGGATTCCCTTTGGGCAGAATCCTTTTAAAGGAATCCTTTAGGCTCAAATCAAAAGGGAGTTACACTTTTAAAGGTAATTCATTCTCTCTTGTTCATTTGTTTTATTTTGCTTCTCCAACCCTCTAAACTCTTTTTATTTACTTCTTTTGTAACAACACCAGTATCTTCAATATACTAGGATGTTGTTATAATATTTATTTGAGCTACACTCTCACACAACTACATCAAATGGTTAAAGAACATACGGTTTCCGTGGATGGCGAAATTCTGCCTCCCGAAACGATGATTGTTCAATACTCATTTAACACCTTCAAGGGTGGCCATTATGATGTCACTATTTTTATATATGATATATAATATGTTTATGTTTTCTTTAAGCTTCTGTATTTTTCATTTTTGTCATACCTTTATGGTTTCCATTATGGGTAAACACGATATCTTCATTTAAGGAAGTGCGGACTACCGCCCCCTCAAAGTGATGTGATTCGTTAATGCCATATGTGGGACGTGTAAAGGATGGATTTAAAGATATTATATATGATGTTATACTGGAATTATAATATAACTCTATATCATTATTATTTCTTTCCATTAAAGTATGATATAGAAATGAAAGTAGCGTTCATGCGTACGTACGGCTTACCGTCTCCATGAACGGTGCATTTCATTTCTTATCCCCAAATGTAATGTACTATTAAAATTACATGTATATAATGTATATATATAATTAATGATATATCTAAATGATGAATATAATTCTGGAATTAAAATATACATACCTCTCATTTATTTTTAATTCCATTAATATGACAAATAAATGAAAGTAGCGTTCATGCGTACGTACGGCTTACCGTCTCCATGAACGGTGCATTTCATTTCTTACCTCTAAATGATTATGTAATATTATAAATACATGTATATACTGGATATATATGATACATATTATATCCAAATCGGGAATTTCATTCTGGATATAAAGAACTTTTGACCACACGAACAACATGTAATTGTAAGAAGTCAACTTTCGACTTAAGAACCAAATGTTGACAAAACAAACATTATTAACTTAAATGGTTACATAATGTTTATAACATGGAAATAAGTGATATAAAAGGAATAATGAAGTTTAAAAAGGTATTTAATCAAGTATAAATTAACTCAAGTTTATTATTCAGGACGTTAAAGAACGATCGAGTCAAGTCGGACCCAAGGTAAGGGACTTCGTCTCAATCTCTTTTCATTGAGGCATATTTCGTTTTATACACAACTTTCTTTTATACGGTGTATAAACTCCTTTGACATTTACTTTTATACAAAAGAAATCTTTTTCTACGAAGCGTTTTACTAAACGACAAAAAGGAATGTTTTTTTTAACGTACGCGGTGACAACGACCGTTTCCGCCGCCGCGAGTATTATTTCATATTTGGCTTTGTCAACAAGCCATAATGTTTTTAGAATAAAATAAATACCATATACTCTTTTATGTATTTTGGTATTGAAAATGGTTTTGAAAAAGGATTCTATTATGTCAATATATTTATGAAATATTGTGATTGAAATGTGGAAATGTTTTCATTCCTTTATATTGGTTTTATGTTTTATGATTTTATACTGGTACTTGGACATTTTAACGGGTGGTTACGTTATAAACCATATGACGGGTGGTGCTGTGAATACCAGGACGGGTGGTTACGTTATAACCTCCAATGCATTGGGTATGGAAGTCGGCCGTATGGCTATTCCATTAAGTATGTATGGAAATTGGCCGTATGGATATTCCATTAAGTGATATGTGTGGAAGTCGACCGTATGGTTATTCCACTTAAGTATGTTTATGTCCCAAGTTAAATTTATATATGTTATGTGTTCTTTATATGGGTTTTATGGTAATACTTTGGTTACAAAAACGTAAGTAATGATACTTTATTCAGTGAAAAGTTTTTACTACTTCATGAAGGTGAAGTTATTACTTTGATAGAGTATACATGGTTTACTTGATTTTGAAAAACTAACAGTTTTCATTCTCTTTGTATCCCTTACTGATCTTTTTATTCTCACCCCATGTTTTTCGAAATGTTTTTCACAGGACTTAAAGTGGAATAAGGTCAAGGATGGGATCAAGGGAATGTCATGCTATCTAAAACATGGAATCTAGACATCTTTCTTTTTAAAAGTTTTTATTTTATGGAGACTTAGTAGAAGTGTCTACTTTGTAATCTTTTAAGATGTAATAGTTATGTTCTAATTCTCTAAAACTCTAAACCTGAAAAGATCCTCAATGTGAATTATTCATTTAATTCAATATTAAGTAAGGTTTAAGTCTGGGGCCTTATAGTTGGTATCAAAGGTCGGTTTAGACAACTTTAGGAGTTAGAAAAGTGTTAAATTATAATATGATTGAAATGATATAGCATTTACGGATTACCATGTTGCTTCGCCTAAGATATTTTTGTGTTCAGAATGGTTTTCCGCAGAGGAAACAAAGCAGCTATGTTGGGACGACATCAGGAGAAAGATAACCTTCCAAATTAGCAACCTGAGATGGTCGGAATCGGAACTGAACAGTTTGTTGCAGTGATGGCAGAGTTGACTCAGGCTATAAATGGTGGTGGTATCCATGCACGAGATCAGCCAGATCAACCGCAGAGGAACATGTCAGTGGTGGAACATTTAATGAGGCAACATCCCCCATCATTCAGAGGATCATCTGACCCTGTGCAAGCTGAAGGGTGGATTAAAGCACTGGAGAAGATTTTTGATGTCATGGGGTGTTCAGAACATCAAAAGGTTAGTCTTGTTGTTTACCGTTTTGAAGGTGAAGCTGATCAGTGGTGGTCGATGGTGAAAAATATAAGGGATAGTGATGAGATTGAGGATCTTCACTGGGACGAATTCAAAGGTATGTTTCTTGAGAAATATTTTCCTAAGGTGGTTCGTCTTAGGATGGAAAAACAGTTCCTAGAATTGAGTCAGGAGGATGATTCAGTGGCTGCTTATGAAGAAAAGTTCACTCGATTGGCAAGGTATGCTCCAAACTTCATACGAGATCTTGATAGTAAAATAAACCGTTTTTACTCAGGGTTAAAGCCAATGTATCGAAGGGCTTTAGCTTCTCGTGAGTTCAAAAGTTATGAAAAACTTGTTCGATGTGCGGAGAAGGTGGAAATGGAGTTTGCCGATGATCAGGTGTTCTATGACAAACAACAGAATAAGAGGTCTAGTTGGCAGGCAAAGGGGAAGAATTCATCAAAGAAGCAAGGAGGTAAGAAAACCAAATATCCATCCTGTGAGAAGTGTGGTAAAATGCATCCTGGAGAATGTTTATCCAAGTCTGGTTAGTGCTTTCGGTGTGGTAAGTCTGGTCATATTGCTCGTAACTATAAGGAAGAAGATCAAGCAGGAAATGAAAAGCCAATGGTAAGATGTTTTAAGTGTAATGAAATGGGTCATTATGCAAACGAGTGTCCAATGTTGAACTCAACTGGGGGAATGCAGCCAGACTACAAGCAGACAGGGGTGGGGAAATCCTTTGCAACAACTTCAGCAGATGTTCGGCCATCGAATGAAGTGGTACCAGCTCCAGGGAGCTCAGTATTTTTCGAAGATTTACTTGAGGTCGGGGTACCATTAGTTGAAAGTAAAAGAAGCAGATGTTCCGAAGATTGTGTTCCATACTAGATATGGCCATTATGAATTTGTAGTTATGCCTTTTGGGTTAACTAATGCACCTGCTGTATTCATGGACCTTATGAATAAAATTTTCCATGAGTTCTTGGATAAGTTTGTGTTTGTGTTTTGAGGTTTGGGAAGAGGTTATGTGCGCCTTGTGATTCACAGTTGAAGAATGAGTTGTTATGTGAGGCTCATAGTTCCCCGTTTTCAGTTCATCCGGGCAGTACTAAGATGTACAGAGATCTGCGAGAGTATTAATGGTATGATGGAATGAAAAGAGACATTGCTGATTTTACTGTGAAGTGTTTGACATGTCAACAGGTTAAAGCAGAGCAGCAGTTACCGAAAGGGATGCTTCAGCCTTTACCAGTGCCAGAGTGGAAATGGGAGAATATATCCATGGACTTTGTTGTTGGATTACCGAAGACATCTCGAGGTAATAATGCAATCTGGGTTATTGTTGATCGCTTGACCAAGTCTGCTCATTTCCTTGCTATACGAGACACATTCTCTCTTGATCAACTTTCCCGTTTGTATCTTAAAGAGATAGTCAGGTTACATGGAGTTCCTCTCTCCATTGTATCGGATCGTGATCCCAGGTTTACTTCTAAATTTTGGAAAGGCCTTCAGAAGTCGTTGGGTACTGAATTAAATTTTAGTACAGCTTTTCATCCTAAATCAGATGGGCAGTCATAACGAACAATTCAGACATTGGAGGATATGTTACGAGCTTGTTCTAGGGATTATCAGGGAAGTTGGGACCAACATCTTTCTTTGGTTGAGTTTTCTTATAATAACAGTTTTCATTCCAGTATACAGATGGCACCATTTGAGGAATTATATGGGAAGCGGTGTCGAACTACAACATTTTGGGATGATGTGGGTGAAAGGAAGCTAATGGGACCAGAATTGGTAGAAGAGATGGCAGAAAAATTTCAGTTGATTCAGAAGCACATGAGAACAGCTCAGAGCAGGCAGAAGAGATATGCGGATAACCAGAGGAATGATCTATCTTTCAAGGTAGGTATTCATGTTTTTCTCAAGGTTTCTCATTGGAAAAGTGTGATGAGATTTGGTAAGAAAGGAAAGGTGAGTCCAAGGTTCATTGGACCATATGAAATTCTGGAGAGAGTTGGATCAGTTGCATACCGAGTGGCCTTACCTCCGAGTTTATCTCAGGTACACAATGTTTTTCATGTTTCAATGTTGAGAAAGTATATTCCAGATCCATCTCAAGTTTTGAGTCCAGTGGTAGTTCAGTTGGAAGAGAACCTATCTTATGAGGAACAACTGGTCCAGATTCTTGACCATAGGGAACAAGTGTTACGGAATAAGGTGATTCATCAGGTAAAGGTTTTGTGGAAAAACCATGTGATTGAAGAGGCAACGTGGGAATGCGAAAATGCTATGAGGGATAAATACCCCCACTTATTTTAATAAGTGAATAAAATTTCGAGGACGCAATTCCCAAAAGGGGGGAAGGATGTAACATCCCAGGTAAATAAAGAATAAAGAATTTTCATATTTATTAATATTTACGAATTAAATATTAATTTTAATTAAAAGGGGTTTCTACATTCGATAGCGTACTCGATACGCAATGATGAGTTTCTTTGAAAACTTACGTTGCATACAAGTAATAAAAAAATATTATTTTAAATGTTAGTTATCATGTAGCCGTTGTACTGGCAGGAATGGATAGAAATAACTAAAATATGATTAGATATGTTTTTAAATGTATATACACTTACCCAATAAAAGATAAAGGCTTAAAATACGGAAAGAGTTCAATTTTAGGGCATATATACTCTAATTTTCACTAAAGGTTCACTTATCACCTTTTAATGGTGAACCGTCATTAAATATAGTTTTGATCACTCTTATACTTTATTTTGGACCAAATATAACTCTTCTTTAGAATCGGGACATCAAAATTTACTTTGTGTAAATTTTTGGTACCTTTTTGATAAAGTTCATTTTTTTTATGAATAGTGTAAAATGTTGTGTTTTAATTCAAAACCTCTTTTTAATATAAATTATTTATATGATTAGATGATTATTTTAATTGGTTTTAAAGTGAAATTAGAAAATATTTTTACCAGTTAATCCAATGGTGGTCATTGGAATCAATTTCACATTGAAATTGGACTTAAACTGGTGTCAATCTTTTGATACTTATTGTTTCACAAAAACACGCTATTTGTCATGACAGTGGGAATTAATTATTAAATTAATTAATGTGACTTATATGATTTTAATTTTGTAAAATATACTTCATTTTTGAATTCAGAATATCAAATATAGCTTAGGGTGAATTTTTGGTAATTTTCTGAAAAACATCAATTTTTGATGAATAGTGAAACCACTAAGTGGTACTTATAAAGACTGATTTTCCGTTTAAATTAAATTTTGCCATCATTGTGTTTTGAATTTCAAAAATCCGACATACATGGTTGTCATTAAGAAGTAAAATGTGGTTCAATGAGATTAAAATAATTTTTTGGTGAATAGTAACTTATTAAGTTTTTAATCGCGATTAGTGGTAATTAGGGTAGTTTAAGGTATAAATAATGCATTAATAATATGAAATGACCTAGACACATGTCCCAACCTTATTGGTTGTGTCAAGGCCGACCAAGAAAAGACATGGGTCAACTTGGGGACCCCATGGAGACATTTTGGTTGGGAAATGACATAAATAACTTTTTATTTAATGTAAAAGTAAAAATGACACTAACATAAATTATTTAACTAAAATAATTTTTGAGTGGGGTTATACAAGTCCAAATTTTGATTATAAATAGTCATTGGAAATATAAAGAGATTTCATACATCATAGTATTTGTTTATAATTTTTAGACATTAAATAAATTAAATTATATATGAAATAATAATGATGCAGTGATGACATCATTATTTGACGATTTAAATAAAATGGAAAGATAATGAAAAATCTAAAACCTACACATGTCCAAAACCAATTGCATGAGTGTATTTCGAACCCTTATCACCTTATCCACGAAGTATATCAATGTGGTACCTTTTAAAACCGAAACACATTTTCAAATAAAGTAATATTTCTTTACTTTCCAAAAGTGCCCCTCCTCTCCTCTTATAAAAGGCCCCCACCTCTACCCCATTTCACACACTTCTCAAGCCTTTGGCTCGGCCAACCCCTGCCCAATTACTCTCTCCACATCACTCTCCTCATCTTAGAGGATTCCCATTGGGCAGAATCCTTTCAAAGGAAGCCTTTAGGCTCAAATCAAAAGGGAGTTACACTTTTAAAGGTAATTCATTCTCTCTTGTTCATTTGTTTTATTTTGCTTCTCCAACCCTCTAAACTCTTTTTATTTACTTATTTTGTAACAACACCTGTATCTTCAATATACTAGGATGTTGTTATAATATTTATTTGAGCTACACTCTCACACAACTACATCAAATGGTTAAAGAACATACGGTTTCCGTGGATGGCGAAATTCTGCCTCCCGAAACGATGATTATTCAATACTCATTTAACACCTTCAAGGGTGGCCATTATGATGTCACTATTTTTATATATGATATATAATATGTTTATGTTTTCTTTAAGCTTCTGTATTTTTCATTTTTTTCATACCTTTATGGTTTCCATTATGGGTAAACACGATATCTTCATTTAAGGAAGTGCGGACTACCGCCCCCTCAAAGTGATGTGATTCGTTAATGCCATATGTGGGACGTGTAAAGGATGGATTTAAAGTTATTATATATGATGTTATACTGGAATTATAATATAACTCTATATCATTATTATTTCTTTCCATTAAAGTATGATATAGAAATGAAAGTAGCGTTCATGCGTACGTACGGCTTACCGTCTCCATGAACAGTGCATTTCATTTCTTATCCCCAAATGTAATGTACTATTAAAATTACATGTATATAATGTATATATATAATAAATGATATATCTAAATGTTGAATATAATTCTGGAATTAAAATATTCATACCTCTCATTTAGTTTTAATTCCATTAATATGACAAAGAAATGAAAGTAGCGTTCATGCGTACGTACGGCTTACCGTCTCCATGAACGGTGCATTTCATTTTTTACCTCTAAATGATTATGTAATATTATAAATACATGTATATGCTGGATATATATGATACATATTATATCCAATTCGGGAATTTCATTCTGGATATAAAGAACTTTTGACCACACGAACAACATGTAATTGTAAGTAGTCAACTTTCGACTTAAGAACCAAATATTGACAAAACAAACATTATTAACTTAAACGGTTACATAATGTGTATAACATGGAAATAAGTGATATAAAAGGAATAATGAAGTTTAAAAAGATCTTTAATAAAGTATAAATTAACTCAAGTTTATTATTCAGGATGTTAAAGAACGATCGAGTCATGTCGGACCCAAGGTAAAGGACTTCGTCTCAATCTCCTTTCATTGAGGCATATTTAGTTTTATACACAACTTTCTTTTATACGGTGTATAAACTCCTTTGACTTTTACTTTTATACAAAATGAATCTTTTTCTACGAAGCGTTTTACTAAACGACAAAAAGGAATGTTTTTTTTAACGTATGCGGTGACAACGACCTTTTTCGCCGCCGCGAGTATTATTTGATATTTGGCTTTCTCAACAAGCCGTAATGTTTTTAGAATAAAATAAATACCATATACTCTTTTATGTATTTTGGTATTGAAAATGGTTTTGAAAAAGGATTCTATTATGTCAATATATTTATGAAATATTGTGATTGAAATGTGGAAATGTTATCATTCCTTTATATGGGTTTTATGTTTTATGATTTTATACTGGTACTTGGACATTTTAACGGGTGGTTACGTTATAAACCATATGACGGGTGGTGCTGTGAATACCAGGACGGGTGGTTACATTATAACCTCCAATGCATTGGGTATGGAAGTCGGCCGTATGGCTATTCCATTAAGTATGTATGGAAATTGGCCATATGGCTATTCCATTAAGTGATATGTGTGGAAGTCGACCGTATGGTTATTCCACTTAAGTATGTTTATGTCCCAAGTTACCTTTATATATGTTATGTGTTCTTTATATGGGTTTTATGGTAATACATTGGTTACAATAAGGTAAGTAATGATACTTTATTCAGTGAAAAGTTTTTACTACTTCATGAAGGTGAAGGTATTACTTTGATAGAGTATACATGGTTTACTTGATTTTGAAAAACTAACAGTTTTCATTCTCTTTGTATCCCTTACTGAGATTTTTATGCTCACCCCAAGTTTTTCGAAATGTTTTTTACAGGACTTAAAGTGGAATAAGGTCAAGGATGGGATCAAGGGAATGTCATGCTATCTAAAACAGGGAATCTAGACATCTTTCTTTTTAAGAGTTTTTATTTTATGGAGACTTAGTAGAAGTGTCTACTTTGTAATCTTTTAAGATGTAATAGTTATGTTCTAATTCTCTAAAAATCTAAACCTGAAAAGATCCTCAATGTGAATTATTCATTTAATTCAATATTAAGTAAGGTTTAAGTCTGGGGCCTTATAATGACTCTTCTAAAATATGCAGAATTATCAAAATAAAAAGAATTATTTTAATATAATTAAATAGTATGTCTATCAAATTTAGAGCAACATATAACTAACACATTATCAAAATTTTCAAAACTACTGCACATGTTTTATTATGATTAATACATATATATGTGAATAATTGTAAAAAATTATAACTTTTTTAACAAAACCAAACCCTTATCTCTAGAAGTTTAAATAGAATTTAAGTAAATATTTTTCTTTATGCAAAACCAGAAACTGTTATTAACCAAAACCAAAATACCATATTTTATAAAAAAATTGTTGTAATGTTTACTTAGAAGAAAAAATTATTTTCAGTACTAGAATGATTAAAAAAAAAATTCCCTTACAAATAAACCACAATTAAAACTAATTAAAAACATAAAATAAATAAATAGTTAAACAAATTAAATGTTCCCCACCCAAAAATAAACAAAATAAAATCAAAAATATATTATATGATAATAAATAATCCCTTACCAAAAGTTGAAATCCCTTTACTCCTCCTATTTTCCACTTTACATTTCTCAGACTCTCATAATCTAAAATCACAACACATAAGAAAAAAATTGTACCAAGACTTCCTCCCAGACTATCTCTCCCTAATCTATTTATAGTTATAATGTTAATGTTTAATATAAAATGTTTATTTCAAATATGTTGATTTTTATTAATGCATATATTATATTGGACTGCAACTAGAGATATTAAATGTTATTTAATCATTCAATCAAAGCATATGAGTGTAAGATATATGGATAAATTAAATTGACAAAATGAATTGAAATAAAACAAAGATATATAAATTCATTACATAAATTTTATCAAACACAAATGAAACAATAAAAAAATACCAATCAAAGGAAGCAAACAAGTAGAATTTAAGGCCAATATAAAACCAATAGAAAATTTCTCTTCTAAATGATTCAAAAGAATTTAATTATTTTATCTACAATATTCATATTACGATTTTTTTTGTAAGAAATCTAAAAAAGGCGGCTGATAAGAAATTAAATATTTATCCAAAGAACAATATTCCAAGTCATGGACAAAGGGAAGAATTAATATATTGAAAATGGTCCAGAAGTTATGAATTCATTTAGATTTAGATACCTTTAAAGATCTAGATGATGAGAGGTGTATCCTCTAATGTCATGATAATTTTCCACAAAGTCTGGTTTAGATCCTTCAATGTGACAATGATCGAAAGCTTACTAGTGGTTGGAGCTTTCTATGATAGGAATTGGCACTCGGAAAAATTTCAGATCTAGCATGTGACTCACCGACCAGACTCGACGAAAACCGATATCATAGTCTTTTTTAGATCTATGTCATCCTAATCTATCAAAGGTTAAGATGAACATGAAATTGAAGACAAACCCACAAAAAACGTTGGCTCGCAGCCATGCTTTCACTTTGACCTTACAACACACACACACACATGAAATCTCCATTACCCTACGTCAGACTCATTTCAGAATCCTAATATCATAAAAACATATTGATTTTTTAAATTTGTTTTCCTAATTTATCATTTTATTTTATTATTTCAAAATTGAAATTTCATAATCATATTATTATATTTATAATTATTAAATCAAATTAAAAATATAAAATTCATTTATTAAAATAACATTATTTTTTATTTTTTATAATTTTAAAATTTAAAAAATCATAAAATAGAATTCAAAATATGTACTTATTTACTACATTCTTAATTTCATAATTTAAATTTTATAGTATTTCCTAGACTCGGGTAAATAAATATACTCTACAATTATAATCTAATTAATAACCACAAATCCTAAATAAAAAGTAATAATCATTTTGATAATTTTAAAATAATTATATTTAGCCAAATATGCCACTTTTTTTTAAATATTTCATTATTTTAAAATTTTCTTTTTATTTGATATAAGCAATTTCTACAAAACTATATGAATATATATATATGAAAAAAAATTAAGATACAAATATAATTTTGTGAAGTGAAATGAAATATTTTACGTTTTCAATCAAAACCTATTTTGATTATATAAAATATTAATCAATGTTTTTATTAAATTATTTCTTAGTCAGTATTTAATTTATAAACAAATATTTAAATAAATACATTACTACTATTTAAATTTTCTAGGATGTTACATAAAAAATCATGAATAATGTTGAGATTGTAAGATAAATCCTTCCCACTTTGGTATCTTGTGAATCATAATCCCAGTAGATTATATGAAAACAAATTATACTTTGAATACTGGGAGAATAAATATATTATAGATACAACACATAATATATTTATCATACAAACCACAAAAATTAAATATGTGGTGAATATTACATTTTTTTCTCGGGAGTAAAAGTGAAACATGAAACCCTTACATTGAGTCTGGCCTATCACAAACATTCTTTAACATTTAAAATAATAATCTTATGTTAATTATTTACTTTCATAAGAAAAATTTTCATGTTTATTATCCATTTTATTTCACTTATTATCAACTTATATATGATTAATAAATTAATTAACTTGATAATAGATGTTTCGATGATATATAGAATTTGTTTCAAAAATGAATTTTCTTTGTTGACTATAGTAAAAGTGGTATTTATTTAAACATTTATAGAGTAATTATGATGAAACATTTATCAAATTTATAATAGAATAATTATTTTAAAAAAATGAGAAATTTTTATGAAAATTTAACTATGATTCAATCATGGAGACAGTTTCCTGCACACGTGCTTGAATCACTACAACACGAAATGGGGACACATGTTTTTTTATTTGGAGGCTTCTTATAATTAAACCAAAAATTTCAAAGGCAGTTTTTTATTATTCCTCGATAATGTTGGAGTCAACATCTAAATTTTTTAGATTTCTTTATTAAGCTGCAATATCTGGGAAGTGTCATGACTTTTTAGTAGAGGTTGTTTCATTTTAGTGGTAGTTTTTACTATCAAAATTAAAACTAAGATACCAAAGGATTAATTTGATACTAAAAATAATGATATATAATGATGTTTTAAAAATAAATAAAATAATGTTTGACCACATATTTTTGTGGTTTCAAAAGGTGTAACATACTATTGTAAAATGAATACAAAAATATAAATTACAGCCTAAGAAAAGACAGAAAACAAATATCAAATTACCAAAACAATAAAAAACTATTCCATTTTTAAAAACATAATCATAAATTCTCATGTTAGAGTTATAAAGAACAATAATACAACCGATCCTTAATATTACATTTATAATAAAAAATAATTAACATTCAAAAGAAATAACATTAATGATAAATTATTAATTCATAAAATCAAACAACATTTATATACAAAATCATATTTGAGAAAGGATATTATTAATTCAAGAAGTAGTGTTCAATAATTAATATGGTCAAATAAAGAAGAAATTGGAAATAAGTAAAATGATAAATATTTAAATACGTAGACCAATTGTTCAACGTGCGCATGGACTGATCGTTATGACAATACACCATTCAATATGAAAAGGAGTATAAAAAGATACAAGATTAAGAAAAAACTAGAAAACATGTGTATACATGATTCACATGATAAAAATAATAATCACATACAAGGGTTCAATGAAAATGAGAAATTAAAGGGTAGATAAATATCAAGAGACGTTCAAAAATGGTAGATAAATAATAGAATCCAATGAAATTGATATGTTTATTTTAAAACTACAGATACGTTCTTCAAAATATCAATATATGAACTATTAAACATGGTATGAGAATAATCAAATACACATGAATTAATTATTCTATGCTTTGAAGAATGTTAATGTTAACAGATAATAGAAATGAAATCACTCATTTTCAGCAAGAAGACATGCCCAACTATTAATCGGAATGAATAAAATTAACCTGAATAATTTAAGAAATAAAATACATTCTATACATGATAATAAAAATATTTTGATCATCTATTAGATCAAAAATTAATTTTGAAAACCGAATCATTATAATCATGCAAAGAAAAATTAAATTAACATAAATTGAATTTGATTATATAATCAATACATAATAAAAATTAGTATGGTTAAAAATTTTGATGGGAAAATAAAGGACAAAGATCAAATAAATATGAAGTGATATCATTCTAATGATAATAAATGGTTGTGGAATCCCATCATAAAAAGGATCCTCCATTCCAATAGTTCTTACTTCAATTAAAAAATATAAATAGAAAGAAAATACAATCCCTCAAGATACTAAAGAACACATATTTAAACTCGAGAACCAAAATCACATAAAATTAAGCATGAATAATTTGAAAATCCATGATTAAAAGGATGCTAAAAAATACATGGAATTAAATGATAATACAAAATCATGGATTTTAAACATGAAATGGTTCTATAAAAATGGTTTGTGGGAAGCACCAAAATAGGAAGAGAACCCTCATAACCATACAATGAAATAAAATAAAGATTATAATATTATGGTGGAATGTTGCATTAGTCACCTGAGTTCAAAATATTTTTTAAGATCTAATAGCATAGAGAATTTATAAGGGTCTCATTCAAATTCAATGACTTCCACAACAGTCATAAATTTAAAATATCTAAAAATCCAAAAATTATCTGACAGAGAACATACATTATTCTCCATTGGTAGCCCATAAAGTTTTTCATGAAAACAAAGAATTTATCATGTATGACAATTGAAAAAAGTTACAGACTCATGTTTCAACAATAATAAAGAGACCAGCATAGGAACCTAGATCTTTATTTCATCTATGGATCATTATTTCAAGTTGTTTTTTATGAAGAATGATGAAATGATAATTTTCTAGGTACACAGTCAGTACTTTTGAGTACACGCTGTGTACCTATGTACCCCGTACAACTGGGTAATGGCTTTGTAACGGCTGAGTACATGGCCATGTAGGTGACCTGGCTAACTACTTAAGGTTGGTCCATTTTGAGGATACTACATGGAATGTGCCTCCAATAAACAAGCTATGTAGTTTTATTTTTGTTTGATAAATCAGAGCGAGGTCACGTCTCATGTCTGGAACATATTTATTTTACTTGTGGTTCGTAAATGAGAGTGACGAACAACCGAAGAACATTGAACCCCTCTTGATTCTTCATCTGACATCTGATTGAGAAATCCTTGGGTGCATTAGAATCCCACCGGTGAGTTATCAATTCCCTTAGATCCACTTTCATGATTCATCCATTCTTGTGAGCATTTCAAGGGTGAACATTTCACCCTTTTTTATATCTACATCACTCTATGCTGATTCAAGGGCCGAAGGTCATGTGTATTGATCAGACAACATCATATTAGGTGATTTTTACCTTTTTTGGGTTGTATCTGAATTATATGTGATAAAAGTGTCATATACCCACGTTTTGGGTATTGCATGTTTTGGAATTAGACCATTTTTATTACATATTATGGTATCATAGATTAATAAAGGGTTTTTTCATATGTGTGAGGTTAGATACCTTGTTTGTGGGACACCCCATGGGTCTGTTTACCATGCTTGATTGATTATGGCTGTTTGGTCTAGAAGGCATGTTAGGATTTCATGGATTCAATGCATCATTTTGTTAGGACAGAGTTGTTGATTTTGTGAAATTCTTGTGATATGTATTGTTGAAGTGTGACCAAAGTGAATTTTACTAGGAGAGCTTCTCAAGGTAGGTTTATTTATAAATTAATTGTTTATTATGTTGACCCTAGGGTATTGACTGTGACGGTTCCCAAGTGGTCTTCAAACCAGGGGTTTAGACTGTGAGAGCTTACCCTTGTTATTTTTTATAAATGTCTGATAGTATATGAGACCAAGTGGTTTAGACTATGAGGGCTTTTCTAGGTGGTCATTTTGAAATTATTAGTTCTATATTATACCATAGGGGTTATACCCTGATAGCTACCCAGAGGGTTGTTTCTAAATGTATTTTTGTTAGGTAATAATATGGGGATTAGATGGTGAGAAAATTCCAAAAAGGTTCATTATTGAATAATTGAATGATTGTGATTAGTATTCAAAGCCACAACACAAGATTGGACTCAGTCTAAATTTTTAGATGGTCTTCAGAGACATCTTTTGATACTATTACATAGGGGATTTAGAGCTTAGGCTAGATCACAATGATTACATGATTCAACTGATGAATAATAAATTTAAATGAATGTAATGGGAAACTATAGGATTTTTTACTTTTGAGTATTTCTGGGTTTATTATTTCATTTATTCGTATTACCTATTATATATATTCACTGATAGTTTGGAGCAGATATTTTGGTGGTTGCCTATAGGGATTCATCTCACACCCTGTTTGGGTCATGTTTTTTCATCCAAACAAATTATATGATTGTAGGTATATATAAGGGAAAAATCCCTTCTTCATCACGTACTTGATTTATGTCGGAGTTCGAGAGAATGGGACCAAGCTGAGGGTTGTTATGTTTTTAGAGTTTACTGATTTAATGTACATTGGTTTTTAGTATTGTAATTCTAGAATTGTGACTTGTTTGGATATTTTCCTAGATACATGTGGCATGCATCATTTATTTATGCTCCATTTTTTATTACCATCAGAATACCATTGTATACTTATGTTGTAATGTATTACTGCATTTGTTATTGTTTACAATTTGTTTTTGATGTATTTACTCTACAGATGGTGGCACAATTTCCCCACTATCACACCCAAGGCCCTTGATATTAGTCAGAAGCCTCAGGCATTCAAGGAAATGCGCTTCATACCATGTGATTAAATAGGTACGGAGCACCATTGGGTGGAACCCAGCTCTATAATGTTATGATGTTTTATCATAAGGGTTATTTTCTAATTTTTCTTACAATTTTGAGTTTATATAATTGGATATAAAGGAACATGTAGTTGGTAAAAAGTTGTTCACAAGATTTGCTAACCTGTGGGTAGGGGAAAACCATTTTACCTCAAATATTTCAATTTTTTTAGTTTTGTAATTAATACAGTGGATTTGATTTGACTGCTGGGTGATTCAATTGTTTTGTGCTATTATGATTTATATCCTTGTGGATCTATTTCTATTTCAACCCGATGAGATGAGGGTATACAATCTCATGAATCACATAGGCACTTGCTAGAGATCACATGTCATGTATTCTGGTAATTCCTTTTAGGGTGCATTATTGATTTCATACTATTGTGATAGATGTGGTGTTAGATATACATGCTATTGTGATAGATGTTGCGATAGAATACTAGCTATTTTGATAGAGTATTTGTATATGTAATTTTTAATTTGATTGATTCGTGGGGAGTATGGTCTCTCGGGGGTTTGAATTTGTCATGCATTGGACAAAATTTTATGTTCTTAATGTTTTTCAATACGTTTCAGAGGCCTAATATTCTAATACCCATACAAAAAGGCATGTGATGTTATGAACTTACACTATTTGTTATTCTATTATGGAAGAAACATATTTTTCTTATGTACATGTCGTGTATACTATGTACATGTCATATAGACTTTGACCATGTGACTGGTTTTGTGAGAAGAGAAATGGGGTTGGTAAGCTCTTGGTAGAACACAACATGTACTTGGAGTAGACAGTGTCTTATATAGGCCATGTATCACTCCATGTGACCAATGGCATGGGTGGATGAAATTCGGGTGGTACACTTTGTGTCCATCTTGTACACATAGTGTAGTGATCGATCATGTATCTGTCCTTTTGACTAATGACATGGGTGGATGGAACACAATTAGTACATTCCATGTCTATGGTGAAGACGGCGTGTATGTTACACTAGGAGAGTAGTTCTAGGAGTGCAGAAGAACCTGTGCAAGAGGGAAAATTTTAATTACATGCCATGTTATAGGATGAACATGTGATGTGTATAAAGTGTCACATGCCCATGTTGGTATTGGTACATTCCCATGTAAAAGATAAATGGAACATGTTGTGTAGTGGTTATGTATGCCATATAAACCACTTTCTTAAAACATGAATGATTTTCTCTCATGTTCCTTCTTGCACTTCTAAGTTATTGTCCTTGAAAATCCTGTACTAAGTTGTGTGGTTGACCTTTAATAGTCATTCAATTTATATTTCTACTGGTTGTACGCCAAGTATAGAGAAATAATTAAACACTGGGAATGGTATATCAAGGACTACAAGTAGATCCTCCTATCATGCCATTTATGGAACAAGCAATTATATCGAACATAGGTGTAAATGAATAGTTTGGCGAAGGCTTCATGTGGATGATGTAGAATTTTTATGGAGAACCATATCTTGTCCTAACTATAGAGGAGTTTAAGAGGGTGTTCTAGGAAAATAATCCTCCCACTTTTTCTAGGGATAGAGGACCACAGGCTATAGAGTCATGGTTAGAGGCCGTGCTTTATATCTTTTAGCATCTAAATATTCCCCTTGAGGGGAGGGTAATGCTTCTGATGTACATGCTACATAATTCAGCCCGGATATGGTGGGATGTTATCTCACATGAAGGAAGTCATCGGAATGTGGCTTTAGAATAGTTTTAGAGGAATTTATTTGATTACTTCTACCCCGAGACATTGAGGGCCGATCGAGCTTGAGAGATCATGCACGTGGAGCAGCCCACTATTTCTGTTTAGGATTAGTCTTCTTGTTTTAAAGAGCATTAGTGCTTCAAACTGATTTTGGTAGTTGATGAGTATTATATTTCTAGGAAATTTGAGGATTGTCTCAGGTATAACATATTATCGTAGGTGAATGTTTTCAGGATGACTTCTGTGAATGGTAGAGTAAATCATTGACTAATTACTGGGTGTAATCTGAGGGAGTTGGGAGCTTCAATCAAGGGTGGTTCAGCAGCTAGGGATGGTACTCATTTGATAGATAGCAGGAAGCGTTGTAGGTGTATTTCATGTGATGTATCTTCATGTATCCAGGTGGTATTCTATGAGTATGGGAATAATGACAATACAAGACCAAATTTTCTGAAGGACCCAGTCAAGTGCCGATCATGCTGCAAGATGGTCCATATTTAGTGTTTTTTCTGGATTTTCAAACCAGCAGTGAGTGAGGGGGGGTCTATAATAACTCCATGTTTAAAATTAGGACCACCAGTTTCCCACTAGTCAAGGAAATAGAGTTTTTCATTCCATTTAGGATGAGGGGGAGGAAGTGGACGTGGTAGCTAGAAAAACAATTTTTATTGATGGTAGTGTCGATCATATCAAGGTAGTCAGGTAGGGTCACAATGTTGGGGCATAGGTCAGACTTTTGTAGTAGAGAAGAACCAATAGGGGATGGATCTCAGACCCTCTATGGTTTTAGGTTCAATTCTAATTTCCTTAGTATTATATTCTTATCTTTTTTGATACAGAGGATTCCCATATCTTTATATCTATTGCTATTGTGGAGATCCTTGGGATCTGTATCCTTACTTATGAGGATGTTATGTCTCTCGACAATCAGTTGTGGATTAGGACGACTAGTCTGTGTAAGTACAATGAATTCCTTATTGAGGTTGGTGGGTGTCACTTCTTGTTGGACCACTATTCCTTGTAGATGAAAGGATTCTACATCATTATCAAAATGGACATTTTGGTCACCATTCATGCCTTTGATGATTTCTTTTGCTGTAGGGTGAGTTTAACATCACTAGAGGGTGAGTCTTTTCTACAAAAGGGTGAATGGGATGTTTAGACGAGTAGGGAGGGACTCGAGCATCATGTGTTGGGAGGAATTAAAACCCATATTTCTGGTGAATATCTGAATGACCAGTGGACTTCACAGATGGCCTTTCCTCCAGTGGTGGATCATTTTAGGGATGTATTTCTATATGAATTTTTAGGTTTACCTATGGAGCAAGAAGGGATTTATCTATTGATATTGTTTCAAGAGTGGAATAGGTGTCCATTCCATCATATAGGATGGCTACCTCAGAGTTGCAGTAGATCAAGAAGAAGTTAGAGGTGTTTCAGGAAAAGGTTTTAATTAGACATAATAATTTTTCTAGGGGTTCATCTATCATTCTTTCAAAGAAGGTCGATGATACCCTAATAATTTTTGTTGATTATCGGATGTTAAACCATTTGATAGTTAATAACCGATATCCCGTAATAATGATTAATGATTTCTTTGATCAAGTTTAATTAACTTGGGTGTTCTATAAGATTTAATTGAGATCCAGTTATCATCATTTGCATGTTTTACCATTAGATAACCTCTATATCCATTTAGAGCATTTATGGTCTATTAGAGTATTTGGTTATTCTATTCTGTATCACGAATGCGCTGGCAGTTTTCATGTCACTAATGAAGTGAGTTTTCCATCCTTACATGGATTATGTTATGGTAGTCTTCATGGATGATATCTTGGTGTACGCTCACATTCTAAATGACCATGTAACCCTTCGTGCGATCTTATTGAGTACACTAAGAGAGTATCAGTTTTATGATAATCTCTCAAAACTCTAATTTTGTATGAATCATATTCACTTCATTGGTCATGTTATCTTAGAGGCATGAGTATTAGTAGTCCTAGAGAAAGTGAGAGCGGTAGTTTCCGGGGAGCATCCAAATAATGTATTTGAGGTACATAGTTTTATAAGGTGGATGGTTACTAAAAAAGATTTTATAAAACTTTTCATGATTATTAGTGACACTGAAAGTCCTGGCTAAGATGGGTGAAAAGTACATGTGGATAAATTCTTGTGATTCATCCATTCAGGTGTTGAAAGGGAGATTCGCTTCAGCACCAATACTGATTTTTGCAAAATAGGGAAAGATTTACACTGTTTAGTGTGAGCCATAATGTATCATGATTGGATTAGTGCATATGATGGGGGGAAGAGTCATTGCATACATGTCTTCATAGTTAAGTCCACTTGATAGGAATTACTGGATGCATGATATCGAGTTAGATGTGGCTGTACATGCTTTGCAATGTTGGAGACTTTGTCTTTTTGTATAGCATTTTTTTGGTATACACTAACCACAAATGTCTCAAGTATATCATTACTCATGGATATTTGAATTTGATATAGTTAAGGTCACTTGATTACCGTCATTATTTCGAGATTGAGTTTGTCTACATTCCTAGGAAAGACAATACAGCAGCCGATGCATTGAGCATAAGGACTAAGATATAGTCTATTCCAGAGGCCAACAATGCATCGTAGCATATCAGTCTATTATCTTAGATGTTTTGGAGGAGCATTCCAGATAGGGGAAAGAGTTTTGTTTTTATATAGTTTTTACCTCTACTATTCTAGATCGAGATTGAATTAGGTAGATATTAGATTTCAGAGGCCTAGTATTGATGGAGAGTGTGTCAGGCGAGGACCCTACTTCGGGATGGTCCATAGGCAATGATGAGGTCTTGAATTTTAATGGAAACATATGGGTCTTAGAATACATACATGATGAGGTGATTCGAGATTTTCATTCTTTATTTTGGATAGTTCATCATGGTGTCACTAAGATTTATCAAGATCTACATCATCTGTATTGGTGGCCAGGAATGAATAATGATGTAGCTGGTTTTGTTATGAGATGTTCCACAAGTCAGTAGGTTATGGTGGAGCATCAGTGACCGATAGGGATTTTACTGTATTTACCCATTCCTGATTCAAAGTAGAATCATGTCGTGATGTATTTAGTGATGGGTTTACCAAGGCCATCTCAGGGGAATGATACAGTTTGAGTTATTGTAGACAGAATCACAAAAGTGGTACATTTCTTTCCAATCAAGGAAACCTTCAATGATTATGATCTTGAATGGTTGTACATCCATGATATTTTACGTTTACATGGGATTATAGAAATTATCATTTTAGATAGGGATTCCTGGTTTACTTCTCATGGATAGAAGGGAATATAGAGAGATTTGGGTACATAGGTACCTCTTAGTAAAACATACCACTCTCAGACAGATGGTCAGTCCGAGCGCAAGATTCATGTTTTGGAGGTTATGCTACTAGCATACATCCTAAATTTCATGGGCTATTGGGAGAGACACATACCCCTATTGGAGTTTTCCTATAATAGCAGTTTTTAGGTAGTGATTCATATGGAAGCTTATGATACTTTGTATGGTAGGCCATGTCGATCACCCCTATGTTGGCTGGAGGTAAAAGAGGTAGCTTCACTAGGACCTCGTCTTGTCCATGAGACATCTGAGAATTTGGAGTTGATTTCTAAGAGGATGGATATTGCACAGTCTCGGAATAAATCTTATGATGATCGAAGAAGAAAATATCTACAGTTCGAGGTTAGATATTGGTTTTTCTAGCATGTCACACCGAGGTTTGGACCTAGAAGGATTAGGAGACAAGGGAAGCTTTCACAGAGACATGTCAAGCCGTTGGATGTTTTAGAGAGAGTAGGGTGGATGGCCTATCAGTTGCAGTTACCTCAATGGTATTGGGATATGCATGACGTCTTTCATGTTTCTAAAATTTGGAATTATTTTTCAGACCTATCTCACATTTTTCTTACCTAAGGAGGTTGACTTGGAGGTGGATGAATCCTTCTTGGAGCACCCTATATAGATTGTGGATCATAGCATGAATATTATCTATGGCTGTTCTGTTCCTCTAGTATGGGTTCTATGGATGCACATGCAAGTACCTGACAAGATGTGGGCGAGGGTGGCCAATGTATAAACACAATTGACAGAGTAGTTTGAAACTTCATCTTCACCACCCTTGGAAGGGAAATTTGGGGATAAATTTCTTTAAGGGGGGAAGTTTGTAAAACTTCATATCCTAGTTTTCGGTATGGATCATTTTTTAGGTTGTTTTTATAGAAAATGGAAGAAATGATTATTTTATATGTACACTTCGTGTACTTATGTGTACACTCCATGTACCTGGGTACTGCGTACAACCACAAACTGGCCATGTAATGGAAAGTACATGGTCGTGTAGGCATCCTGTCAGACCGCTTAAGGTGGGGTTCAGTTAAAGCTACAACATGACGTGTACCTTTAATGGACATGCCGTGTAGTTTTATTTTTATTTGATTAATCAGAGTGGGGTTGTGCCTCAAGTTGATAAATTATTTCTTATACCTGTGGTTCATACATGAGAGAGATGAATGGATGAAAAACTTTGCACCCATCCTGATTCTACATCCAACCACCGATTGAGACACAATTTTGTGCATTTGAATACCATATGTGGGTTATAAATTCTCCTAGAGTCTCTTCCTGATTCCCCTTATCTCATGAGAATTTAAAGGTAGATCATTTTTTCATTTTTTGTTATCTACTATGTTCTAATCCAATTCATTGGCCGAAGTTCAAGAGTATTGACCGTATTTCATCAAGGTGGGTGGTTTGTTCCATTTTTTGATTATCTTTGGATTATATCTGCTAAAATTTCCATATACCCAAGTTTTGGGTACTGTGTGTTTTGGAATTTGACCATGATTATTACCTGTTATGGTTGGGTAGATTGATAAAGGCTAGTTAGATTTGCGTGAGGTTAAATACCTATTTTTTGGGAGACCCGATGGGCATGTTTCACTTATTTTTTTATTATGGAAATTTTTTCAATAATTACAATTATAATTTCTCTGTTTTCTTGCCTTGTATTAATATGATGGATTTTCTGATATTATAAAATGAATGTGATATGCATTGTGGAAGTGTGACCAAGGGAAATTTTACCATGAGATGTTCCCAAGGAATGGTCATTTATAAATGAATTTTTGATTATGTTGTCCTTGGGGTATTGACTGTGAGAGATTCCAGGTGACTGTCGACCCAGAGGTATTGAATATGAGAGCCTATGTAGGTGGTTTTTTATGATTTTTTAATAGTATATTAGACCATGGGGTTTAGAACGTGAGTGCTTTTGTAGATGGTAATTTTTAAATGATTTGTGATTTGTTAGACCAGAGGGGTAAGACAGTGAGAGTTACCGAGATGTTCATTACTAAATGAATTATTTTTATGCTATACCAGAGGGATTAGACCATGATAAATATCCCAAAAGGGTTGTTATTGAATAATTGAATGATTGTGACAAGTTTTCTAAACCAAATCACAATCTTGGACTTGGTCTCATTTTTTTCTAGATAGTTGTCTAAGAAGTTTGTTGATACAATTACATAGGGGATACAAATACAATGCTAGATCACATTTTTTACATGATTCAACTAATGAATAATAAATGTAAATGAATTTAATTTAAAATTGTAGGATTGTTTATTTTTGATTATTTTTAGTTTATTACTTCATTTCAACATATTACGAGCTATATATATTCACTGATAATTAAGAACATTTCTATTGGTGGTTTCCTACTAGGATTCATTTCATACCTTGTTTGGGTCATGATTTTAGACCGAGACAGATTATAAGATCAAACATATGAATAAGGGAAAGCACCATTATTTAGCATGTACTTGATTGTTATTGGAGTTGGAGAGTATGAGACCAAGCCAATTCTTGGAATTCTATTGAGGTTTACTACTTTTTTGTACACTGGTTTTAGTATTGTATTTCCAGAATTGTGACTTGTTTGGTTTTTTTTCTAGATACATGTGGCATGAATCATTTATATATACTCTAGTTTTTATATTACTAGCAGTCTTATGATGATTATTTTATTGTATGGTATTAATTCTTTTGCTAGTTTTTTATACTTATTCCTATTGTGTTTACTCTTTTAAGGATGGAATAGTTTACCCACCATTACACTAAAGGATCACACTACTATTCGGTAGCCTCTAGCATTTGGGGAAATGTGCTTGAGGCCATGTGACCAGCCGAGTACGGGGAACCCTTGGGCGGTACCAGGATCTAGGATGTTATGACCAGATTCATCCATTATTGAGAATTATATTAAAAGAATTAATAAAACTTGAAAAATAATTACTATCACATAATGAGTGTGTTTT
The DNA here is from genome assembly GCA_963277665.1 of Viscum album. Classification (NCBI taxonomy): domain Eukaryota; kingdom Viridiplantae; phylum Streptophyta; class Magnoliopsida; order Santalales; family Viscaceae; genus Viscum; species Viscum album. The sequence goes on from OY728132.1 coordinate 698,973,039, forward strand.
TCCTTTAAAAAATGAGGATTCATCTATTTATCTCTCTGTAAATATCCCTCAACAATAAGTAAGACATGTTAAATTTTATACATCATGGGAAACACAATAGGTTCTAGTTGGAAAAACCTAGACATACTCATTATTAGTTAATAATAATTTTAGTAACTCACAACCATTACAAAATATAAATTTCACCCTAATAACTACCTGAAAAACTAAGATAACTACTATCTCTATCTTTGTCTCTACTCTTTTCTACTAGCACCTACATGAAAATTTTCTAAAAACCTGAAAAATTATATATATTTATATTTAAACATAAAAACAATAAAATTTGGTGTGCTAAATGATTATGATGTTTTTTGGTGTGTCTACTCACTCAAACCATCCAATGATGAAATATCATCGGGGAAAACCCATTCATCATCTAATATAATTGTACAAATGATTTTTGGAGAAAAATAACCTTTTAATCATGAAATCTTATATGAGATCCGTTTTCCTAAATTTCCTAAAAGGAATATGGTAATCCCCTATGTCAACATGATGTATCATGATACTAAACATTACCCAATTCATTAGAGCGCTATCATGGTTCACCCTTCACAATCATTTCAATCGCATGCTTAAGTGTGTCACATAGATCATATAACATGGATTATTTCAACATCATTTTCTTTCATGATAATGGAATACTGAATACATACATGAAATTCTATAATCATTAATTATATGTGCATAAAGATGAATACCCTTGATAGAGAAAAGGTAATTGTATTTACTACATGATGATTTTGGAATGGAAAATTGCGGTGTAATTTCTATAGCCTAATGACGTGTAATAAATATATATATAAATGGTTAATGAGAGATAAAAGGTTATATCATAATATGTAAATGAAATTGAATGTAATGGGGTCATATATATACATTTACAAACCCAAGGAGTTTGGAAATAGAAGGTGTAGCATAATAAAGAAACCTGAAGGAAGAACAGGAATGGAATAACTCTAATAAAATTTCAGCATGGTAACAAGGTGTACATTGGAGGGATTAATGAGAGAAATATAGGCTTCTAGTCATTAATACATATGAAGGGAAGTATGAAGGAGGGGGAAAATCATAGGCCAACATTTTTAAATGAAAATAAAAGGGTATAACGCCATAAAGAATCTTAGAAAAAAAAGAGAAAGGAAGGAATATGAGGTTCCCTTAGTTGGATGAGTAACTACAAAAGCATTAAGAGAGGATTCATGAGAGCATGGTGATCCATGGGGGAGTTCTAGAGAGGTAATGATGGAGTGGGGGAATGATAAAAGAATTTTTAGTAAAGATATTTGACATATTGGATGATTTTATATTAGAAATAAGGGGAAATTGATTATTATATAGGTTTTAGATGCTACACATTAATCTATTCCAAAAAACGAACCATACCTGAGTTTTTTCCCATGGTTTCGGAAAATGGGAGTGGTAAAAAATGTTTCATAACACCAAGGTATGAACATATTAAAATATTAGTCTTGCTTATGTGGAGGTGACTCACACTCTCAAGGAAATCATTTTAAAATGTAAAAATATTTTCTTTATCGTGTAGGTTCCACTAAGGCATTATAAAATTAATAAAACACATATAAAATCACATTATTTTAATGGAAAATATATATATTCAGATGATAATACCCATTATAGTATTTATTAAATCAATTTGGGGTCATTATGATGTCATAAAACATATAATATATTTATATATTATTTAATTTTTTTGAATAAAATTGACTAAACTAAAAAACTATGAAAAAATCACTATTTTATAATTTCAATGTACGAATTCAAAAAATAATATTATTTATATCTAAATAATTTTCTAAATATGTGTGTTTTCACTTCTAAAATCAAAACTAACATTTATTAAAAAATCATGGATTTAGAAAAAAATAGTTTTCAATCCTTTATAAAAATTGCATTTGACTCCACAAAAATAACTTACTCTTTTATTATTGATAAAATTAATTTCATGATAATATTTTATTAAAATATTAATAATTTTAAACATTCATTAATTACTCAAAATAAATTCTTTAAAAAAATACAGTTTTAGTTTTATCATATAAAAAATATATCTCTTATCAAAACGATTACCTAATCATTTATAGATATAGAACTTATATGATCATCATTTATAAGAATAGTTATTATAATATTATTAATAAAAATATTTTTTTTAATATAATAATGTATATATTTATCGAAATTAACACTTTTACTCGAACTCATTTTATCTAATTTATCATTCTTTTAAGAAATACTATTATTATAAAGGAATTGATGGAATAAGTATTTTAGTTATAGAAAGTTATTACATAATAAGTAAATAATACCTTTTTAGATAACCCTTTATTACAGTAGCATAAGACCTAAGGGTAACGTCAACGATGGTAACAGACTCTTGGGGCGGCTAAGATAACATCACCCGGGTGGTAATCACTATTAACTTGAACATTTGCCGTAGGTGATTTCGTTAAATCATAACATGTTGAATATTGACTAGGTCATGGTCAACAGCGAGGCCTAGTGATTCTACCTCCATGTCAATCTCTGAAAAACGAGATTCTTACAACCCGAGCCTTCTGGATGAAGCCATTATATCTATTTACTATGTCGAAAGGATTTATTAAAACCTTATATTTATATCAGTTTTGTGATCACTATTCATTGAATATATAATCAATAGTAACTATACATAATGGTAATTTAAACCCAATAAATAATAAAAAATGAGCACATGTGTTTTCTCTATCCATAAGACATTAAAATAAAGTGAATATTGTTCATAAATGTTTAGTTCATTACAACATTCCCCCCATAAGAAATTTCCCACTCTAAATTTATTTTTCCCACATGAAAACAGATGAGGGTAAAAATTCATAATCACTTTATTTCTTTTCCATGTTTCTTCTTCAAAAAAATGGGTTCTATAAAACACATTGACAAGTGGAATTATAATATTTCATAGAAATGATTCCCTGTGATCTAAAATATTCACCAACATTTCTTCATAAGAATGGTTATTCTCCAATGATACCACATCTGGGTTGAGTACATGCGATGGTTTCAGTATGTACTTCTCCAAAAGTAATACATGAAATACATCATGTGCATGATATAGGTTCAGTGGGAGTGCTAGTCGATAAGAAACTACTTTGATGGGATCAAGGATCTTAAAAGGGATGATGTACAAGGGACTATGATTTCGCTTCTTCCAAAATCTCACCACTCTCTTCCTTGGTTATATGTGGAGGAATAAAATATCTCAAACACAAAACTCTAGGTCACATCAATGGTAGTTAGCATAGCTCTTTTATCTACTCTGTGCAACTTTTTTGTTCTACTTGATGTTCTTAACTCTCTCCACCATTTCATTATCCATTTATAGACCTAAAAGTTCTCAATTCACATCATCATCCAAAAATTTCGGTGTTCTTCACCTCTTCCCAAAGAGGGATTTATAAGGATCCATTTGGATGCTTGAGTTAAAAATTTTGTTGTAAGAGAACTCATCCAGAGGAATATATTGATCCAATCCCCCTTTTAAGTGCATTGACCATGCTCTCAACATGTACTCATGTGTTTGGATAGACCACTCATATTAGAAATTAGTTTGAGGATGAAAATCCATAATGAAGTTCGGCTCATTATTCAAATTGATTTGGAGACTCTTCTAGAACATAGTGGTGAGTGTTTGATCTCAATCAGATACAATTGATAGTGGTACACAATGCATCATTACCAATTCTTTGATGTATATATGTGCTAGTTGATCCAGTGATAAATCCTATCGAATTTAAATGAAGTGTGTAGTATTTCTAAGAAGTTCTACAACAACCCAGAGGACATTGTTTCCTTTCGATGTATTTTTATGTCCAGTGAAAAAGTCCATGGTGATGTTATCCCATTACCACATTGTTTTGGGTAGTGGTTGTATCATCCCCTTAGAATTCTGCCTCTCATCCTTCACTTGCTGATATGCCAGGAACTTTGATGTATATTGAATGATCACCTTATTCATGTTATCCAACCAATAATTCTATTATAGATCTCAATACATATTTTTATTTTTTGGGTTAATGATGAAATTTGAACTATTTGAATCATCAAAGAGTTATTTCATTAACTCTAGTTTTTATGGAACACATAGCCTTGACCCAAATCTAACAATTACTTCTTCATTAACATTGAAATATGAGAATTTCCCTTTTTTGATAGTTTACACTCTTTTCTAAATTCCCACATCATCTTTTTGAGAATCATTTAACTTTTCCAAAAGTGACGGTTGACCAATAATCTGTAAAAGGATTGATGATGTTCCCTTTCCCATCATCATCAAATCTAAGAAGATAAGATATTTTTCAATTCTCATCAATGATAGAATTGTTGGTTCCTTTGTACATAGATCATCATGCAACTTTTTCTTTTTCTTAGGGTCATAATGAATTGAGCAGTCACAATCCTTGATGAGATATATCCATCATCATTGGTGTATGTTCATCTCTTTTGGTGTGAATATATAATTGAGACTTTTGTGATCTATATATATTTCACACTTTTCCATAAAGATATAATGCCTCCATATTTTCATCACAATGATCACAGTTTCCAAATCTAGATCATGTATGAGGTTGTTATGTTAATTAATTTTCAACTTCCCGGAGGCATAGGTGATGACTTTAATATTATTCATCAACACACAACCCACACCCTTCTTTGAAGATTCGCTGATGATTACAAAAAGCTACCCACTTTTGGGTAATGTGAGTAATGGGGTAGTGATACAAATATTCTTAAAATCCATGAATCATTCTTCACATTCATCATTACAATAAAAATTGACTCCCATTTGAGTTGTAATTGTAAGAGGGTTTGATAATCATGGGAAATTTCTCAGAAATCGGTGATAATATTCTGTTAACCTCTAGAATCTATAGATATCTATCACAGATGATAGCCTCAACCATCCCTCAATTTGTTTTATTTTTTAAGGATCTATTAATATTCCTTTTATTGTGACGATATGACCTAATAATGTTAATTACATCAACCATAACTCACACATGTTGTACTTTTCATAGAGTTTCATCTATCACAAGGTATGTAGTATAGTGCACAGATGCTCCTCATGCTCCTCCTTGGTTTTTGAGTATATTAAAATATTGTCTATAAAGACTACCAAAAATTTGTCGAGGTAATCTCTAATGTCTCTATTCATCAACTCCATGAAGATTTATAGAGACTTAGTGAGCCCAAAAGGCATTACTATGAATTCACAGTGCCCATACCTTGTACGAAAAGTAGCCTTTGGGATATCCTTCTTCTTCACCATTACCTGATAATATCCCGACCATAGATCCTACTTGGAGAAGTATCGTCCTCAAGGTAGTAGATCGAAGAATTCATAAATTATTTTAAAATGATTCTTTTTATTTATCATGATTTTTTTTTGAGATCACGATAATCAACAAAAGGCACATTAACCCATATTTCTTATTGATGAAGTGGACCAATACACCACATGGGGAAGCACTTAGGCATATAAACCTTTATCCAGATCCTCCTATAGTTTTTTCTTTATACCCTCAATCTCTACAATAGCGATTATATATAGAGCCTTGGATGTTAGAAACATCCTAGGTAGAAGATCAATCGAGAAATCAATATCTTTTCTAAGAGGAAGTCCATACAATTCCTTGGGAAACACATCCGAAAATTCCCCTAAAATAGGCATGCTTTTGGGGATGGTTCCATCCTTAGACTCATTCATCAGAGAAAGACACATGTTCTCATAAGGAATTAATATCCATGCATGAGATGATAGTGATAAATGAGATTCATCCTCCTCCTTACCCTTGTACAGAATCGGGTGTTGATTCACCATATAGAGAGTGATTTCCCTATCACATCAATTTGTGTTGGCTCTATATAAGTAATTCAATTCCATTCTTAGAATTGCATCAAATTACACCGTAAAAAGTATGAATAGGTTCATATGGATGTTCAATCCAAAAATTGTATCAGGTGATGAGTTAAATTCATGGGATGCAATGATTTGCACATTTTTCATTATCACCAACATCTCTAGGTCAATGATTTGTGGTGGTGTTTGTATTGTTCTACTAATTTTTTGGGAAATAAATGAACGCATTGAAAAAGGAAAAATAATTCCCTTGCTGACTTAGTGGTTATTGGTTGTCTCAAATTACCCTTTTCTCAGGGCACTAGTTCAGAAAGTTCCCTAGATCCTTGTAGTTGTTGTAATGTACAATGCATTGAAGATTTACTGGAGAATTACTTTCCTTTTCCACACTAGTGGGTTTCTCCCATCGGTAATCCTTATCAAGGTGACCATCTCTTTTCAACCTAATGAATTTCTTCATCCCCTTCTGGTGATTTCTAGGTTGCTTCTTCCCACACCTTTGGAATGTGGGATGCCAGAATTTTATATAACTATTGATTATTTCCATCGGATCACCAGAATTAAATTCCACTATCATATAATTATCCCTATGATACCCTTTATATTATTCTATCTCCATCTCAAATTTAAGGGCACATCATTCAATCTCCTCAATTCTTTGAAATGTGTGAATCACCATTGATTTCTGTAGGATAGGTTTTCACCCACTAAAGAAGAAATCAACCGTACATTTGTGGGTAATGACAAAACCAAAGTTGAATCGTGCATATGTGGTAATTTTTTCTTCATAATCCCCAATTTATTCATCATCGTTTTTCTCGAGTTCAAGGAAATAACTTTCAATCTTAATATGGAGGGTCTGTGGAAAATATTTATCAAAAAACATTTTCCAGAAATACTTCCATTCCAATGCCCTAATAACTTCCTCAGACCTTGTATCTTTACTCAATTTCAACTATTGGTCATATTCACCCTCCATATGATACGTATCTAGAAGAACATTCTCTTTTTCAGAACACAAAATTATGGAGAAGGTCTTCTCAACGGAGTTGATCCATTTTTCAACGATTGAGGGATCATATGATCCATTGAATGTAGAAGGCCTTTGTCTCATTAAGTCATTGATTGAGAATTGTTCATTATTAGGGAGGTTTTGATGTTTCTATTTACCCATGGTTTTATTAAAAACATGAGTTAAATGAGAGATTATGACAACAAAGATTGGGATTCCTGCTCCCATCATATTGTGCATCTCACTAGAACAGTCATCACATAGATCTTTGCATTGGTTATTAGCTCGATTCATATTATTACCAACCATTGGATAGAACAAAAAGAAAATTTGGTGTAATTATTTAAAACTATTATTACATAATGGTTAATCCAATGAAAAAAATGAATAACTTATCAATTAAATTTATCTCTTTAAGTTATAATTTTCGAGGCATCAATCCATGTTATCAATGATCGATTTCCTAACCTATATTCTTATGAGATTTGTTTCACTCATAATAATGGTTGATACTAATATTATTAATTTACCAAAGAATATCCCTTGCGGGTGTGTAATCAAGATCGAAACAATGCCATTTATCATGTATTTGTTCCCATTCGTGTCTAGTTCAAAGTAGTGTTTTGGGTTTTACCTTTAGATACATATATGCCAGAGCCCCCCTCTACTTGTTTGTATCCAGGAAGGGATTTATTTTCTTGACAAACCACTTAATCTATACTCAAAAAAATTTAGGGATTAATTTATAATACTCATTCTTGTCTCTAAGGCTTTTATTTGAGTTTATAACCCTAATCTCAAAAAACATAACAAATCCTTTGATTCCGAAAATAATATCCCTAATCATTATTACACAATTAAACATGCTTAATTACAAAAACATGCACATAATACAACCCATAATAATGATTTGTCCAGTGTATTTGGGGATTAATAACATTAAATGAAAACATAAGACATAAAATACAATATCTTTATTGAAAACATCTTTTAAATGGCCACAACATTCCATTATACCTAGAATTGCATGGGATAACCAGAGGACATACACAAGAAAAGGATGAGATATAAAGACTAGTAAGGGAGTAAACAAGGAATAACATTAATTATACAACACATGTCAGAAATTAGGCCTAACAATGGAGTGCAAGATAAATATCATCATAAAGAAATAATATATCATCATTATCATAACATGGATATGTGGAAACAACTTAAAACACTACAACAATAACATAAAGGAATCAGGTCAACCCCTGTCCCAAATTGATGGGAAAATTTCCTAATTGGAATTCAGTAAAAAATTATCCCAAAATGAAATATCATGATACTAAACATTACCCAACGAATTTGAGCGCTATTAGGGTGCACCATTCATAATCATTTAAATCTAATGTGTAAGTGTGTCACATAGATCGTATAACATGGATTCATTTAAATTCCTAATTTATTCAATGATAAAGGAATGTGGAATACATATATGTAATTATATAATCAGTAAGAATATGTTCATAAAGGTGAAAATTAATTATAGAAAAATGGGTAGGGTGTTCACTTCATGATGATTTTTCTATGGAAAATCGTGGTGCAATTTTGGCAGCCATACTGTGTGATATTAAAATTCAAGAAATTGGTTTATGATAGAGAAAGGGATATCCTATAATATTTAAATAAAATTTACAATAATAGGGTTATATAGAGACATTTACCCACACAAGTAGTTTGGATATAGAAGTCATAACATAATAATGAAACATGAACAAAGAAGAGAAATGGAATAACTCTTGCGAAATTTCAGCATAGAAACGGGTATAAATGGGATGGATTAATGAGGGGGGGAGGTCTATAATCATTAAAATATAAGATGAAAAGTATGGGGTTAGTGATAAATCATACCTAAACATTTATAAATGAAAATAAAAGAGTATAACAACATATAGAGACATGGAAAAATGATAAAGGAAGGAATGTGAGGATACCTTACAAGGATGTGGGGCTTGAGATGCTTGGAGAGGGGCTTCTTGAGAGCATGGGTAGCATTAGAGGAATTTCAGAGAGGATAGGAGAGATTATGGATATTATCCAAGGATTTTTAGTGAATATAATTGAGATATTTGTTGGGTTTATATAATAAATTGAATGGAATTCGTTATTATTTATGTTTTGGACACTACACATTAAACTATTCCAACCAAAAAACCATACCATGTATTTTTCCCACAGTTTTTTCCAATGGGGAGTGGTATAATATATTATATATGGTTAGGGGACGAACATATTATAATATTAGGCTTTCTTATGTGGAGTTGAGCCACACTCTCAAGGAAATTATTTTAAAATGATAAAATATATTATAAGTTTTGAAGGGTCCATAAAGGCATTATAAAATTAATTAAAAAAATATAGAATATTATTATTTTAATTGGAAATCATATATTGGGCCAATAATACCCATTATGGTATTTATTACATCATTTTGGGGTCATTACGATGAAATAAAATAGACTATATATTTATATATTATTTAATTTTTACCCAAAACATTGGCTATCATAGAAGATTATAAAAATTTCACCGTTGGATAATTTCATTGTCTTGATTCCAAATATAATATTAGTTTTATCTAAATAATTTTATAAATATCTTATTCTTCAATTTTAAAATGAAAACTGTCATTTATTATAAATTCATGGGTTTTGACAAAAGAATATTTCAAACAACAATAAAAATTACATTTGACTTTATAAAAATTATATACCCATTTATTATTCATAAAATTAATTTGATGATAGTATTTTTATTAAAATACTAATTATTTCTTAAAAAAATTAAATACTTAAAATAAATTCTTTAATAAAATACACATTCTTTTTTATCATATAAAAAAATATAACTGTTATCAAACTAATTACCAAATAATTTACAGACAAAGAACTGTTATAATAATCATTTATAAGAATATTTTTCCTAATATTATTAATAAAAAATATTTAATATAATAATTTATATATTTATCAAAATTTACATTTTTTCCCAAACTCAGTTAATCAAAATTATCAATATTCCTGGAAAGACTATTATCATAAGGGAATTGATGGAATACGACTTTTATTTATAAAGACGGTTTATATTATAAGTAACTAATACCTTATTATGCAACACCTTATAACACTAGCGTAAGACACAAAGGTATGGTGTCCACTGGTGATAGACTCTTGGGCTGACTTGGATAACATTACCTGAGTGGTAATCTCTATGAACTTGAACTTCTCCCATAGGTGATTATGTTAATTCTTAACATGTTGAATCTTTTCTTGCGCTTTGTCAAGAGAGAATATGAGTGATGCTAACTCCTTATAGAGTTATAACTAATGAGATTTGATTGGACTGAGTCTAATGGATGAGGAAATTATCTCCTTTTCTTATGTCAAAAGTATTTGTTAAATCCATATATTTATATCAGTCATGTAATGATTGTTCAACATCTATATTATCAATTGTAACAATACTTAATGATAATTTAAACCCAGAAAAAATAAAAAGAAAGAGTGCATGTGTTTTCTATTTCCATTTGAAATTAAAATAAAGGGAATTTTATTCATAAATTTTCTGGTGATAAAATTATTTTTAAGGACCATTCACATCATTATCATTAGAATTTTTATGACCATCAAACCAAAGATCCATTTGAGAGACATAGATCCCTGAATTCGTTGAGTATATTAAAAAAATATAAATCAATTATTTAATAAATGAAAATTATAATTTTATCTTTTAAATATTTTATCAAATGATTATATCAATATAGTCCATCTATTTATGGAAGAACTCTTTGAACGAGCACTGTGGGTGATGAATTGTTAAGCATAACTAGATGAATTTTTCCTAAAAGCATCCTACAATTTATAAAATTTATTTACAAGTAAAGTATGAATTTTAATCTCTTGGTAACATGTATGTATATAAGTAAAATTTGATTAATATAATAAAATATTTTTCCATACCACATGCTTATCATGGGGATGACTATCAAAAATCACCTTCCACTTCTATACAGTTACCCCCTGAGGTATCTTATAATACTATTGTTGAATTTTTAATGATGTATAATTTAACTATATCCACTTCGAAAAAGCTTATAATTAATACAATAACACCGGAACATCATCCATGGTTACCAAATAATACACAATAGAGACAACCATCTTCAATCCGTTCAGTTTACAGACATATAAACATGTCATATTTCTCTCGTAAGTAACATGGTTTGAAATTTTTTTGAAAAAATAATTAGTAGAAAAATCATGTGCCATAAAATTATTGACAAAAAAAATTTGTACATATAATAGTCAGACTAAAATATCATCAAGATGAAATTGGAGTGATTACATTTTAACTCACTACTGAACTTGCTGAATGATGAGACAATGTGCTTGAATCTACTAGGACAATGGAGGGTGTGCCAGATGCTGAAAAAATGGAGAAGGATGGTGTATCAGACACTTTTGGGGGGTGACTGAGGGTGTCTGAGATGCTATAATTATGGACCCCTATCGACCATTAACTGTTTTTGTGGTTGATGGAATTTCAACTAAGAATAATTGGGATTAGTAAAACACTTATTCATGGGAATTTGTGTAACTTAAACAAGTAAAAATAACATCATAAAATATATTTTGAAAAAATCATTACAGTTTTTTTAAAAACAGAATATGCATAGTAGTAACAAAAAAATATGTATATCTATGATAATGAATGAATTCATATATAACATAGTTGGTTGTTATTTTAATGGATTACTACCCATATAATAAATTTTTCCTCCAAATCATATCATTATCCTTCTCTGTCACTACTATATCTACATCATCCACCATTATAAGACTAAAATTTTCAATATCATTATCTAAAAATAAGTTTTTTTCTTACTATTGATGATATTCGTTATCATACATAAAATCATTCGCATCATCACACATTTTATAAAAGTCTTATTTATTATGTCAAAAACTACATTATACCCTTAATACATGAAATAATCCACATAATATACCATTTTCTCTTATGATGGGGAGATATGTGGATCATGTAATTAATGTTCACTAAAATCCATCAAATGAGAGAAATTCATAGAAGTAAATTTCAATGAATCTCTCTTAATACACATAGTAATATAGAACCACCATCATTTTAATAAAAAACTAAAAATTGACATTAGTTTTTTAATTAAAGAATATCACCCAACTTTTTATAGTATCCCAATTTCTAAACTATAAATATTATAGTTTTTATGTTTTTAAACCCTCATCCCAATCAACTATATGAAATTTATATCCATTCACATAGTTAATAATGAACTTTTTGGCCTGTTTTAGAGGTCATCACACTAGGAAATTGAATTCTTATATCAACTCTGACCAAGTATCAGTATTCATGATCTACATAAATTAATATATATATATATATATATATTTAAAAGAATACATGTTTCAACATAATGTCTATACAGATTGAAATATTTATGAAATTACACAATGTGAAAATATTTTGCAATATCATTATTAAATTTTTTTATATATCTATCTCATTTGGGGTTCGACTTCTTACTCATTATTTTTTTTGTATCATGATCATTTCAATAAATTGATTTTCAATTTCAATATATTGTATCATATAAATATGTGTGTCATCAATAATTATTTTTTTTTCTGTTATTGTAATTTTTGAGATCCTCCCAACTGATCAACCCATATTATGAAATATTTTTGATTTACCATGTTGTTCAGATTGAGATGATGTGTTTTAAAAATTTCCAAATTGATTGAATTATGTCTCAAAATCATCAAAGTACCTAAAAAAAATTTAAGTCACTATGCTTCTGAAAACCCTACATAAATAGAGCCTTTAGTTTGAGATTTATATTCCACGTATGATTTCAAATGACTAATATATTATTAAAATAAAATAAATCAAACATAAATATGTTTTTAAAAAAGTTCCAAGAGTTATTTACTTAATATTAAAAACATATAAACAATGTAACTCTCAATTGGATATGTCCATCGATAATGGATAGTCGCTAAAATTTAGTTTCCTCAACCAAATGTGCAGTTAAATTCATGATGATAGTAAAAAACCTTGGAAATATCATCTCCATTGCACTATGGGTATGTAAAGATATTTATTGGTAGTTATCAAGCTCTTCTGGTTGTAGAATTTTCCTCCAATGTTTTCTGAAGAATGTTCAAAATCAGAGTAAAACTATATCAAACTTTTCGGTAAAAATATACATAATCCAAATGATAGTAACTTCAGTAACAAAATATGTGAATCATGACTTTTCAATCCATATAACCCATGATTATTTATGTTGAAACACCTTTATATATTATTTGAATATATATCTAATACCATTGCAAATTTTATAATTCTATGGAATGTATTTTTATCCATATTTCTCATTGAAAGGATTTCTAAATCATATTATCCATTATCGTGTATCCATAAATCCAACAATATATTCATTTTTTGTTAGTACTTCTGTGAATTGAGATAGACCATCAATTTTGCAATGTAATTATGAAATGTGAAGATCGGATTTCCAAAAAAATATCTTCTTAATATGCATAAAATTCTGCTTATGACCCACCAAATTAAGTTCCCAATATGAAAGATTAAAGAATATAATTTTTCTCTTCTATTGTTGTGTACCGATTTAAATTTACAATTAACTTCAAACTTGTTTCCCCCTACCATTAAAATTATTCACATCCCAAAATTATCTTTTTTCATATACAATTTTTTCTAATACTAAATTTTAAAGACTATACATATATGTTTTTATAATTCATGTCATGATTGGAAAAAACATTTTTGATATAATAAATGTAACGAGGGATCTTAGCTTCTAGAAAGGTATAAAAAAATTCCAATATCATGCAGATAACATTATATGTAATTCCATATAAGAATTTACTATGGTAGAACATCAATATAAAGTAATTTTTTTAAAATTTTACAATTACACTGTACACAACATGATTTCTATTTTCAACTAAATAATGATACACATGTGTCTACACAACTATATTTTCTATTACATTAATATCAATGGAATCTATAGTAGGATCATATGATATGTTATAATCATGATACGGTTATCATAAAATCCCCAAAACATCAATTTTTAAGACAGTATTTATATCTCCCTCAACTAGTTGTTTTGATATGTATTGATATTGATTGTAATTTCTATTAAGGCCTAAATCATCATTTATATAGTTTTCTAATTCATTTTATATTGTTGCTGAATTTTGGGTGTTCAATATGTTTATTGAAATCAGTGCCAAAACATCATATAATGTTCGATTCTCCTTTCCAAATCGAACAGAAATATTGAGTAGGGAGTTACTTCAATATCAATAATTCATAAACATCAATTATCTTTAACCATGTTCTAAATTTTTATTTTGAACATGGAAATCATATTGAACTGTCAACTGATCGATTGGAAATTTAATTTTTTTTAACACTAATCCAAAACCATTTCATACATAGGTGTATTCCTTGGTAATTTGATATGTCTTTTATCCATATATATCACAATTTTACAACTCTTTTTTAAATATAATTTAAACAAATTATTATTACTAAGTAGGAAAAGTGATAAATGTAATTGAAAAAAATACAACCCATGTATTTATAAGAAGTGTCATATAAGTACTAAAAAGGATAATGAAAAAAATGTAAATAAATCATGGGTAATATAATATAAAATTTAATCAAAATAAAAACTATACAATCATTAATTTAAAATAGTAATCATTGGAAAACACTATAGGGTCCCTATGTGTATGTGAACCATGTAATTCAGTGTCACCATAGTAGTGTATTTATACTTATAACACAACTCTATATAGATATGGTGTCACATTAAACATCACTGGAATTTATTGTATTGGAGGAGCTATACCTCTCTTGGTTAGGCTAACCAATAACCCTATGTTTCTCATACGGCTTAACAAACATGAAAAACTGGAAAACGAAAAAAAAAATCATTAAGAATTAAATGAATAAATCCATTTACACTTTGTAATAAAATAATTTGTTTAATAACTATCCCATAAATTATGTTACATTTTAAGATCAAAAATTTTAGAGTGTAATAGTTTAATTCATAATAAATGAATCAATTTTTGATACCAACAAATTTATAATAGAGAAACCTTTTTTATCATACTTTTCAAAATATTTTTCAATTGTATTTTTATCCTCTCATTATTTTTAATGAAAAATATTATATATATTAAAGATATATGTCTCTCCTAGAAATGGGACTTTGATAAGAGTCATTATTCTTAGATAGTTTGAATTTCACTTATTTATGGAACCAGAATAACCTAATGGTTTTTTATCCATTGGGAACTTATTTACAAAGGAATGTATTTGTTAGGTCATTTGGATGATGATTCTTGAGAAAACACATTGGTAGAGAGGATGGGAGTTCGTGATCATCAAACCATTTTTGGTTGAATTATTACCTACTTTGGGACTCTCTAATGGATTATATATATTTATATGAATCTGTATTAATTATCCATATATGGAATAAGTTTACATTGTGATTTGGAAATCAATTATTAATATGTATAGAATTTGAGAATCATCTCCCTGTATCTTAGGTTCTTTAACAATAAAGACATATGTACGTATCTAAGGTTATGCACTAATGGTATACTTTGGTATACTACTTAGAGAATCTTTGGACATTGTTACAATTATGCTGGTTTTAAATCCATTCAGTGACGCACTCTAGAATTTATTGCCATCCATATATATGGTAGAAGTTTTAATAATGGGGTCATACCAATAGAATGGCTTCCTATGTATACTTTTCAAAGGAATAAAAAGCCATATAGTTCGGTGCCACGTAATAGGACACATCATTTCTTTTAAGATCATGTGATAAGGACCAATCCATACATTTTAATGTCATGTGGTAAGGATGCATAGGTAGAACATGCATAATAAATTTTTGGTGAGGAACATATACCGAAGAAGCCCAATGATCCTTGAGGGGGTATGAATTTCTAGGTTGAATTAAACCCTTTTGGAAATGTGGCTCAGAAAGGGATTCTTTGATTTAGATTTTTTGAAATAATCCTCAAGTTGGCTTCCTATGTATCTAATTTGGATGAGAATCAATGCCCACATAGTTCATGATGTTTCATAGAAGAGTGCAGTCCTTTGAGAGAAATGAGTTTTTACTTACTTCCTGAAAATGTTTCCGTGGTGATTTGGGGATTTAATTCGGGGATTACTCCTAAGGTGGATAAAAATTTATGGATGAGATAAAATGGATCTCAAGCCTTAAGAAGGCTTCCTATATCTCCATGTTTTTATGGAAGCCAAAGTTCTCAGAGATCATTTAATGAGGTGTTTGTGAAAATGTTACGATAATCCCAAATCTCTAATCCCATGTGATTCAGGATTAGTGTGAGAATAATTAGGATTTGAATTATAAAACAAATGAACATAAACATTTCCTCCTCCTCTAGTGGAAATATTCATGGCTACAGTGGTGTCAGTGGAAGAGAGAGTGAAGTAATGAACCATTCAATGTGAAATGTTATTGAAGTCTATTGGATTAGACCAAGAACTAATGGGGCTTCGTCTATGATTCATTCCCTAAAATAGGACTTGGTAGGGGAGGGAGACTTCTCTTTTTATCATAAGAAAAATCTTATGGGAATCATACCTCTCTTACTCAGGACGTGAGACTCTAGGTTTTATAGATGATAAGGGATGGGCATGGCCCGAACCCTAATCCTCCAAACCATGAACACCCCAACATTGTTCCTAGGAGAATGTCCTATATGACTATGGATATGAAATCCCACATAAACACCATGATTCTTGACCCAATCATACCGAAAATGTTTGAATCCTCTTACTATGGATATAAAAACCGAAATGGGAGACATGCTGAGGTGACCTTCCCAAGTGTTTGGTAAGTGAGGAGGTTTTGGTAGAGGTTTCAACAAAATATCATTTAGACAATAGATCCAATGAAGAGGAATCCCTTCCATGAATGAATTTAGATAAGGATTGATGAAAGTATTGTATATGCTAAAGGGATAAGGTGAATCAAAGAGGGGAGCCCAAGAAATTATCTAGCATTCATGTATGGGAACATAGGTTGGCTTGGCTGACCTGATGTTTACTTATGTGACAATCATCCTGGATGTAAAAACATTGGAGAGACATGACTGAGGCCTTCAAAAGAATTCATAGGTACTCCTAGAAGTGGGGCACCCATGTTCCTTTGAGATGAATGGGCAATGTC
This sequence comes from Viscum album, assembly GCA_963277665.1. Lineage (NCBI taxonomy): Eukaryota > Viridiplantae > Streptophyta > Magnoliopsida > Santalales > Viscaceae > Viscum > Viscum album. The sequence continues at coordinate 698,990,358 of OY728132.1, forward strand.
CAGTGTTTCTGATTTATGGAGGTTGAATTATTTATTCATGGAAGTGGAATTAATTTCAAACATTGAAGGGACTTAATTCCTATGATCCTCCTTTAATTCATATACCCTAGTTGTTAAATAACTACCTTGAAGGTTTTAGAAGACATGGATGATTCACTAGAGCAACTAGAGAAGCAATTACGATTCAGGGAAATTCCTCTATTATAAATGAAGACGACAAGGGTATTTTTATAGGAAAATAGGTGACACTAGGTGAATGAAATTTAGTCACACAAGTGGCTTAGGGGCCCAAATTTTGGCCCCCAAGAGGCTACAAATTGATGGTTACTTGGAAAAACTAGGAGGATTTCAAACATGACCCATTTGAATTCTCGAAATTCTCTATGTATTTTCTCCTCTTTTTTCTAAGGCATTTTCCTTTTCCACTTATGCATCAATGTGATGGAATAGATTGTCATCCAACCCCCCCCCCCCTTAGAATTGGATCTGAAATGAAGAGGGGTTATTATACTGAGGTAATGTTATGAAAAGGTTAAAGAGTGTTATGTGGCATGAAAAAAGAATGCTCACATGGTATATGTGTACAAGTTCATGGGGAACATGGTGGTATTCATTTCTTAGATATAGTGGCATCACTTCTGCAAAAATTAAAAAGGATTCTAAAAATCAGCTCTCGGGTCACAATGTGTTTTTCATTTAGATGCTCTTACCAAAAATCTCAGTCACACTTCTTCTGTACATTTTTTATTTGCGCACCAAAAATTTGGTTCCATACTTGCACACCAAATTTATATATGCACATCGAATCTGTACTTTCTCACCATAATTACTCTATCAAATTTTCTTAATTACATTATCAAAAAATAAAAAATTATCTCACATTATGCTAGATTTGGATTTCTTTAGTAGGTTTAATGGAATCCAAGAAAATCATAACTGCTAAAAAATTGTCTAGAAAGAGAATTAGCGATATGATGAAGATTGTTAGGCATGATTAATTTGACATATATGACACGAATATCCTAGATTTGGAAAATCATATGAGGAAATATCACCTAGATTTCCCATAGAGTGTTTATTTGTCTCTATATGGTTATGGAAATCTGCAGGATGCCAACATACCAGATCTAGAGAATCATGTTACACTTTTTTTGATTCAAGAGAAAAGAAATTTATCATCTGAAAATATTTTTATTTCGAAGAAATATATTAATATTTGGATGACAGATAAGGCCCATTTCATGTATCATATCCTGAATGCTCTATATTTGATATCACATAATATCAAGCTACATAACCACTGTTATTTATCCATTTTTTAAGATTCTTGTATAGATTAGTCCAAGGTATGGATGAAAAGTTTGTATTTTCACCCAAGAGTGGTGTTAAACTTGCATGGATGTGGTAATACTGGGTGCGTAAAAAATGTGTGGAGATTATGGATGACATAAAAGGAATCTGGATTTATGAGGTTGTATAGTTTTGGAAAACCATTGTGCATAGGAATGCCGATTTTGTGCCAGAGATTCTAAGATGATGGAGTAAAAATATTAATTCCTTCCATTTGACACATAGAGAAAGAGACCTCAGTTTGTGGGTTGTCTACAAGATCTCTTGAGCTCCATTAATTGGTGTAATGTATGATGAATTTATTGGTCCAATGGCAACATGGAATGACTCAGAAATGGAACCTGCGTTGGTTCATGAGTTAATTATGATATTTTATAATTATAGAATACAAACACAAAAAATTACAACACAAGAAGGGAAATTCTCCTAGAGGAGTGGATGGAAATATTCCGAATGAAGGAGAAAGTGAAAGGTCCAAATTTCACTCATTGAAAATTCTATCTAAATGATGAAATGAGAGGTACACCTGACACATTTTGTACAATACTAGAGAAGGAAGAGTATGAAAATTGGAGGAATGATGTCAAATACAAAATTCGAGTGAAGTCACATCTTTCTTCTTTCCTAGACATGTGGCTTAGTGTGTATCGGTTTACCTTCAGTGATTACAAGTGTGGTGTAAGGCCATGAACTTTTGTTAAAGTGGACAAGGTGGCTTAGAAGAGGATGGTATATCTGGCTGCCCCTATTCTAGTTAAGATACATCGAATCTTGTTGCATATCTATAGAGTGATGTATCCTTTCAGAATAGTAGGATAAGTGTAGGATTTATGGGGGTGTAATTCACTCTTTTTTTACCTAATCCAATAGGCATGATGAGCAATATTTTATTTTTATTAGGGTTATGAAATCAACCCCACAAACTCTGTATATTTTGAATTTTTATTTCTCAATATTACCTAAACCATAAAAAATATAGGTCTTGCAAGATGAGACTAATTTTCTTTCCATAGTTCCCTTTGTGGGATTTCAATTTGGTGGGTCCATGACCTTTTTTAAGTACAGTTTAGAGTCATATATATTGGACTAATTGTTGCTTATGGTTGAATAGATTTGACCATAAATCTTGAAATTAGATCCCAAAATGGCTTAATGGCTAGAAATTTCTCTAATATTCTTTAGATACATCCAAGGGGAATCTTGAGTCATGATTTTTAGTGTAACCAAATCCAAAACATGAAGTATAAACATAGAGGCAGACTTTTTCAAGAATAGAATTACCATTACTTGAAAATACATAATGGGTGTTGTATTATAGGGGGCCTATAGGGGAATGTGTTTCATATCAAAAAAGTGGAATCCTTTGACTGAAAGAACTGTTATGTAGGTGAATTTTATGCAAGGAAACCTAAGGTAACATATTTCATAGTTCGAAAAAAGAGTTCTAAATTTATTAACATTTTATTTTTGATAGACAAGGGTAATTAAGATTTTGGGCGACTCAAGGCCATAGTGGTTAGTTATTCTAAAGAAAGATATATGAGAATAAAGGGACATATAGGCCGAGATAGGTCATGAATGGGGAAACCACTCATACATAAATTTTCTGTGTGAAGAATGGTTAAAAATTTCAGAAAGGGACTTTCCCACATTCTGTTGTGTATTTTAGAGTCATACAACAAAGATATTATGTTGTGTAGTTTCATGTCATGCTTTAATGGAAATAGAGGGATTTAATTTGAGGTATTTATCATTGACCCAAGGATTATCGATCTCTAATTTCATGATAATTTTAAGGAAAACATGCAACCATATTCAAGTATGGGAAGGAATAAATGTAAACTATGATTTGGAAATTTTTGGATCCAAAGAATGAGATAGGGAAAAGGGATAATATCATTTATAGAGGTCTTTTCAAAAAATGAATTTACCAGTGTTTGAAAAACACATTATGGGGTCGGTACTATGCAGGGCCAACTAGGGGAATATTCTACATAGACAAATAGTTTTATCTATTTAATGACATCCCGTTAAGTAGGATAATTTTTTTCAAGGACACTAGGAGCACATAGAACATATTGAGGCTTCAGAGCTCTTGAAAATTTGACATTTTATTGTTAAAAGTTGATGACTGTTTATGAAAAAATGTATTTTCTTAGGCACAGAATTAGTTTTACAGAGATAAATACGTGAATATTGAAATATTGTTTCCAATTATGATTTACAAAGAATCATAGGAATAATATTTTTACAAAGGTCTGACCCAAACGTAGGATGTATAGTGTATATAGTTTTTGTTCATGCGACTCCAACCAGAATATTATGGAATACATGGACGATATGTGGTGTAATTTTTCAATGTTATTTCAAGATTCATTGAACATATGGATAGGTGAAATGAGTAAACCATGGAATGGGAAACATTTGGGTCAGGATAAAGGACATGGGACCAGTATTCAAAGGATGACCACTTTAAACTACGAGTAACTATATACCTGGATTAATGTTTAAAGGGAAAGAAGATTCTTTTCCTAAGAAAAATGTTACCGCTATTCGAAAAATCCAGTATAGGGGGCGTAGTATATAGGTCTAACCGATGGCATATACTATATTTTAAAACATCGGCTTCCTTTGACTAACAGTCCAGCTATGTCGGTGAATTTTATTCTAGGACACCTAATGGAAGGTGATGTATATCCATGAAAAATAGCTCTCATGTATTATATATTCTATCACCAGAAACCGAACGATGATTTTGTAGTCCTCAATGTAAAAATGATTTGGACTATGAAATTTGAAAGGGGTAATTTTAAATTCAAAATGGAAGTATTTTTAATGATATTTTCCATAAATATGAAGTTCCTTACATAGATCCAACTCATATTTAAAATGCGGACAATTGTTGTTTCATTGATGCGCTATCTAAGTACAGCACCCAATATAATATATCCTCCCTAGATTTTAAATTGAATATAGGAGAGGGAGAATTTTATTTTATATCACGGTTGGGACTATGGGTTAAGGCATAGTCTTCACTACATATCTCAATGGGATGAGATTTATGCCATATGGGGTTCTTTGAGTGTTGTGCAGTTTAATGTCATGCATAAAACAAATTAGTGTATTTGATATGAAGATAAATTGAATATCCTCATGTAGATCTGACTCGTATATAGGATAATATAGACTTTTTAATATCATGACATAGATGGGTCTATAATTTGAAATCTAGACATCACTACATAGCTCATATAGATGATAAGCAAGCTACATGTAGTTCTTATAGGACCATGCTGTCCATTATCATGTGGTGAGGACAATAAGTGATTCCAATGTGAAAAGAAATATTGAATCTAGACCGGGGGATAAAACCAAGGTGTCACTATCTATCTTATTAGAGAAAGAATCAATCCACACATAGTTCTTGAGGTTGTTCCCCATATCAATAACGTTTTGAGGTGTGGAAGATGGATTTTTTATTGTGACTGGTTCCATGAATGGATATCTAGTAGTCTATAGATATCCCATTGAAATGAAAATCAATCCAAATGTAGTTCTTGAAAAAATCATTCCCCACACCAATTGATCTTGATATGAGAGGTGAGGGATTATATCACAATTCAAAATATTAATTAAACTTAAGACACAAGATGGTATATAGATCGAACCATATATATGGGATGAGTACTTTTTAAAGATTTTGTTCTTATACAATCATAAAAAAGAATAAAAACTTAATTACGGTTGTGGTTGGGACAAATATTGGAGATATAAGCATCTCTATGTATCCCATTGGAATGAGAATCAAGCCACACATAGTTCATGAAATGAGGCCTCTATAAAGATCTGATACAAACATATGGAGATATGGAACTAAGGTGATACTAAGGACTAGAAATGACGGAAGTAATTATTCTATGTGGAACCTACAAATATTTTTTTAATGAACAACAAGGAATACAAATTTTCAGTATCTTATAAGATTTTTTAACATCAAATGAAGAAGTCACTAACAGTACAATTTAATGTCGTGTAACGAGGAAAAACAATGTCATGAATTTTATCATAGTGCGGTAAGGAAAATGATGCTACACATTTTAATGTCACAAATCATGGATGCATTGGTTGATATTCAGTTTAATGTCTTGAAACTAGGACATTATGTTGTCCAGCTGCATGTCATGCAGTGAGGACATTACTCTATGTGATTACACAAAGTAATTCTTCAATAATATTTCATTGGTTGGAATAATAATAAGTTCTCCAACCATTGAGATTAGAGAATAATATTTATTAAAGTAGAAATTATTTATAGAGTAAGATCCATCCCACTTTGGATCAAGAATAGGTGGTTTCTTTGCTGGTATCATTGGATTCCAAAGAACTAATAACAATTCTTCATAAAAAACAAGTGGAAGAGAACTTTCTTGTTAAAATATTATTCTATTCTATTCTAATATACTTTAAAATGATGAAATGTAAGCAATTTTTTTTCTAATCATTCAAGCTCATCAAATATATTTTTCAACTATTCCTTTGTAGACAACTGATCCCAGATTGCAACTCCGAAGGAAGGCAGTTGAATTTCAATAGACAAAACAGATCTGTTATGTACCCCAACAAATACGGAGTTTCTCGAGTGGTAGTATGGGTAGTAGTCAAATAATCACCTAATCAAATATAAAGATCATTAGTTATATATTATTTAACCCCCCATGATTTCATAGTATGTTATTTTCTTTAAAATAATTCAATAGTTTGTGCTACACACAACACCGAGTTCGAGCGCACCATGACATAACAAACCAGATGTTCAAAAACCTGTTATGAATAGTATTAATTGATTATTGAATTTTATATACTAAATATAATTTTATAATCCATATTTTGTGTTTCTTATATATAATATAAGTACAAATTCATTTTTTTTCCGATAAAAGAAGTATTTTTCAAAAAATGCAATTTTACCACCTTTTAATGGAGAACCATTTTTAAATCCAATATTGGAAACTTTTTTATATTAAATTTAATGATATAAAATTCTTCTATAGAATAGGGATGTAAAAAATTATTATGGATAAATTTTTGGTACTTTTCTGATATCATTCATATTTTGATGAATAGTGAAAATACTATATTTTTATTAAAAACAGATTTTTTAATGGAAATAATTTATAGTGTTAAATTATGAATTTGAATGGTTTGGAAGTTAAATAAAATTATATTTTTTTATCATTTAATATAATTTCGGTGATTAAAATTAATTTCAAATTTAAATTTGACATAAAAACAAGTCAATCATTTTTTAGTTTTTATTTCTTAAAAATCTACCTTTTGGTTTTGACCACATGAATTAATTTTAAATTAATTAATGATGATTCTATGTTATGAATTTTGTAAAATAGAATTCATTCTTGAATTTGGAATATAACAATCATCATAGGGTGAATTTTTGGTATTTTTCTGAAAACTTTCAATTTTTAATGAGTCATTAAAAACAATGTGTTATTGTTTAAAAACAAAATTTTAGTCTAAATAATTGTTTATTTTATTTATTTAAGTTAATTTAGATATATAATACCTATATTAGTTCAATTTGATTCATTGGAGTCATTTTTATAATAAAAATAGATGTATAAAATTTTATTAAAATTTTTACCATCTTTTACCCACCTTCTAGGAGGATTTTTGAATTTGCATAAAACATGATTTTACTATTTATGTGAGTTTAATTTTAAAAATATGAGATACATGGTGGAAATTTGTAAGTAAAATGTGTCTCAATAAGTTGAAAATAATTTTTCGGTGAATAGTAACTTTTTACTTTTATTTACCAAAGTTAAATGTAAATAGGGTAATTAAGGGTAAAAATGATATTATATTTACCCTAAAACATGACGTAATTCTATTGGATATGTTTAATATGACCACAAAAAACATAAGAATAAAATATGATCCCCTTGGGTCTACTTGGATTAGATTAGGACATTTAATATTATTCAATTTAAAGAAGAGTTAAAAGAGTTAAATTTAAAGGTTAATAACTAAACCATTTTTAATATAGGGTTATAAACAATATAAATTAGACTATAAATATTCATTAAAAATATAAAAATATTTCCTAAAAAAGGTATTTTATTTATAATTTTTATATATTTAATAATTTTATTTATTTATGACACAATGATGATGTAGTGATCACATTATTAATGAAATATTAAAAAAATTGAAATTATAAATATAAAAATAAATTTTAATTGGGACTTATGATAAATTACAAAAAATTTATAAGTTAATATGATGTGTTAGGGTTTATTAAATAATATTTTTTCGATGTGATTACATTTTTATGCCTTTCAAAAAAATCAAATACAAAATACTATCAAAATTGACATAATTGAGTTTTTAAAACAAATACTATATTATTAATTGATATAATTATCCTAAAAATATAAAGTTCGTCCAAAGGACTTATATAAGGTTATATATATTAATAATAATCCATTTTGGTTTCTTTTTTCTTGTAATAGTATGTTTATTAACCATATAATATAAAAAAAGTGACATGGTAAATGTCAAACTATTTAACTAACAGTTAAATCTAAATGATAAAGCTAATATGGTGACCTAAACCTGTCTAAAACCTATTGGTTGAGAGGTTTTTGTCCCATCCCTAGAATATCCTTGACCAAAATCATTTTTAATCCATTAGAAACTGAAAATAACTTTTTTATAAAATAATATTTCAAGCTCTTCCTAAAGTGACCCTCACCTCTCTTATAAAAGGTTACTTCCCCTTCTCTTACATTCACACCTCCAAAGCCACTTTTATCAGCCAAAACGTATCCAAGTATCCTCTAAACTATTTTCCTGTCATCCAATATTCCTTATTCTGATAAAAAATCCAACCTAAGGAGCCCTTTTGATCAACTCAAAAGGAAACACCCAAAAAAGAGGTAATAATTTCACCACCCTCTTTCAAGTTCTATTGTTCTTGCAATTTACCTTTCTTAGATTTTTCTATACCAACAATATTTTAATCTAGTACCTTCTACATGCTGTGATATTTATATAAATATGTTACAATCATATTTTATATTCTATCCATCCTATAAATTCAAAAGTCACCATATGTGTGTGCGTACGACTTACTGTCTCCATGTCGTGGTGTAGTTTGTTATTAAAAAACGTCATTACTTATATGTGTATAATAATGAGTATAACTAATTTAAATAATAAATATAACATTTTAATGATTCTTTACATATGATATACCATCAAATTATATATGATTTCACCATAAAAAAAATTATATTGTCCCTCGTGCGTACGTACGACTTAACGTCTCCAGAACGCGATGAGATATCATTCTTCATCGTAACCATTCAAGACTAATTTTCATTTCATGTTTAAAAAAAATGTTTAAATAATTTACATCATTCTGTATAGGAATGAAATAAATTCTATCCATAAAAAACATGACTTATTTAACAAAAAAATTAAAGGAAAACGAATCAGTTAACACCCGAAATAATGATACTACTAAAATATTTGTATCAACGAAATGTTAGAAGATCCTATATGATATCATATTTATGAATGTGGTTCTTGTATAATTTAATAAAAGTTATTTAACTATTATACGGAGGTTAATTTCACCTCTAATAAAAAAAGTACAAGGTAATGGGTTTTCATCTCACTTCGTATTCTCGTGAGATTCATGATATATTGCAACTATTTTCTTTTGTGTAGTGTATGTACTACCCATGATTTTATTCTTTCTGTAATATACTTTAATTTATTGTTATTTACATCTTCATTTTATTATAATTCTTTCATGGGGTGTATGTTTTGTATGTTACCAAATCGGTATGGGAATTTCATATTTCAATTTCCACTCATTTGGCTTTACGCATACTTTATTGATTGTTTTAATCAAAGATTATGTGTGGAATCACTATTTATTATTTATGTAGTAATCTACACTCCCCTTTCTACAGATAAAAAATTTATACACACAATCAATCCATTGATATGTTCACATTCCATTGATATGAACTTTTTAAGAGTAATCTAAACACAATTTCCATTCATTGAGTTAAACATCCAAGTCATTGGTTATGTTTTTACAAGAATATGTGTGAATGTAATATGATTTATTTACACTAAATATCCAATTATATTGAGTGTATTTATATTTTTCACACATAATTATTTCATTTATTTATCCATAATCTAAGGATATGGCCTTTATAAGACATTATGCCTCAATATACATTCCTTTGAGACCTCTTTGTCGTTATGCACCAATTCTCTTTTATATGGTGTATATAATTTCCTTTGACATATTGTATCATGAATCCATTTATTCTCAAGATATTATTATGTTTTTATTAATTTTATTCCTCAATTACATGTATTCAAGCATCTCTTATTCGGTTAGGAACTCTTTAACTAAAATATTGTTTTAAATGTTTTAAATATTAATTCTTCTAAATCGTTCTCATTAATTTCCATGTTTTTTGAAATGGTTTTAAGTATTTATTTATATGGACATAATTTTTTTTAAATTAAAATTCATTTTAATAGTTTCAAAGTTTTATGAGACACATTGATTCAAAAATCACTTTTAAACAACTTCTTTGAAAAATTTTGAGACATTTAAATGATTTCATGAAAAAGGGGATATCTCTCTAAAAAAGTTTTAAATAATATTTAATCTATGTCAATATCATTTAGTGAATTTTATTCTTGATTAAGGTTGGTTTGTCATAATAAAATAATCCATATTGTATTGAATGACTTATGTTTGACTGTGGATGTTCTATTTTTATGCCATTCATGGTTGGTGTTAAAATATGGACATTTCGTATTCTAGTTTTAATACGAATGTTTAGATTATGTTTCTCCCTTCCATATGAGGAATTAATTGGACTTAGTAAGTTATGGGTGGAGCCTGCTATAGCTCATTGATGCATTGGTAGGTCTCATGAGAAAAACTAGTGTCTTGGCACAAGGCCTAGAGAAAATCTTATTTGTAGTCTTTGAACAAGGCCTTGACTAGGTGGTTATGATGTTTGGAATTATGCATTCAATCATAAAGAAATTTCCTATTGATATTACATGCGATTATTTGAGTAGTAGAATATTCATGTGAATAAGTAAATGGAATTATTTGATTTATATTTGTAATATTATGATGAAGTTTATGTTTAAAAGGGTTGTGTTTTTTTCTTATACATTGCCTTAAATGTTTATGCTTATTTACGAAAGTTAACACTATATTGTGATCCCTACTGAGCATCTGAGCTCACTCCTTTCTATGTTTTTTTTATTAGGAAGCGAAGGAGTATATTATGACTATCTTGTAGGGATAGTCTAAGGGATATAAATTTTGTCAATGGATACAATTTTTTGTTGTTTTTCATTTTATAATGTAAAGTAAGACTTATGAATGTATCTAGTACTTCCAAGGATACTAAACTAATCAGAATTTTGGGATTTTATCACTTGTTATCATTCAAATTTTATTTAATAATGCACAGACTCTGGGTAACTAGGGTCGGGGTGTTAAAGTGGGTATCATAGGAAGTTTAGTACAAACCATGGATGCTAGATTTAAAAGAACTCTGATTAGAAAAAGCTACCCTAAGATAGAAATTGAGGATTAGTTTAGAAGAACATTCTATAATTTTGGTAATGTAAATATTATGGGGGTTTTCCATGAAATACATCCCTGTCTGGATACGAGTCGGTAGAGGCAGCTCTGGCACAGATGTACCTAGGAGTGAAAACTCCCACAAGTAGTTTTGAGAATGACCCATGGTATCCTGGTACACGACAACATGCCTTGTTTCACTCTTGATTACAACACTCCTCGGGTGATATTCTTAGGATAATTTGTATTTTATTTACAAACTGATTTGGAGGATTTTAATATATATGAGAATAAATAACCTTGGTTAATTTTAAGGTGTTTTAGATTAAAAATAAAGTGTTATGATATTATCTAAATTATTTTATGACTCACACTAGGCTTTCTTGTGTTAGTCAATGGATGGATTATAAGGAAGTCATAGTAACATTGAACATGATGTACAAGGTGGTCATAGTGGTGGAAATGAGAAAAAAATTGAATGTTGATAGGTGTAAAAGATATCGTTCTCATGTCAAATTATTTTTCCAAAAATATGATCAATGACAGATATATTAACCAACTTCGAGACTCAACAATGAAGATAAAGGTGGTGAATAATAAGAGATCTAGCAGTGGAGGCCATGGAGAAAATAATGCTCAATTTCCATTACGAAGGAAATGTTGAAGGAGAAACCTTGGAAAGTGTCTCAATGGAACACATAAATACTTTATGTGTGGGAAACAGGTACATAAAGTAAATAATTCTCGATGAAAAATGAAGAGTATTATGGAATAAAATTAAAATAATCCCAAGTATCCTTTACAGTCATTTTATGTAAATGTAGGGGACCTGGGAATTACCTGAGTGAATGGCCTAATCTATAAGATACGCTCTTGGTCAAAGAAGAACCTATGTAGAAATAAATGGATAATGAGATGTTTAAAAGTATTAGCACTCTTTGTTGATGGGATTAATTTGGAGTAATTTAATCTTTTGTGTATAACCATGCAGTTTGTTACCTGAAAATGGTATTTATGGAAGAATTATCTTTTCTTTTGTGGAGATAGTTATAAAGAACCATTTTCATTTATATGATCCTTGAATTTGAGGGAATTACAGGTTATTAGTTTTTGGTATGAAGATGCGAGGTATGAAATAAAATTTGTTGTTAAATTATGTTATGGTTATTTTGAAGAATTTATCTAATTTTGGGAATGTTATAAAATATTGTTTTTGAAAAAGTCCAACACACAGACCATGTGACAACTCGTGGCATCAGACAAAGTTGCGGGAATCGAACCCACAACTAATGTGAGATTGGGATTTATCACCTACAACTAGAATACATGAAGTCCCTAGTTAGTGTGACTAATTATATTTAGTTAAATGATTTTATTGATCAATAATAAGTTGATTTGGGATCTTATGTCTTATCAAATGGGTATCCTTAGTATGGGAAAATGATTTGGTGATTAAGTGATAAATGTTATTTTGGAAGACTTTTTCTCTTTTGGGAACACGATATGCCTAAAGAAAATAGGATACTATGGGATTTCATTTGAGGAGTAATAGTGGGGTTTTATCTATTTTTTTATTGTGTATTTATAGAGATTAGGGTTATTTATAGAAATGATTAACCAATCATATAGATTATGTTATTAGGGTAATTAATTTTAATTATGTGATAAAGAGTTGTCGATGTTATTTGGAGATATAATTTAACCTGGAAGACTACGTAATACAATTCTTCTATGTTTTTTGATTCAATAATAGTTTGGATTATACTGAAGGATTTTAATAACAATTTTTTATTGAATGGTATTTATTGAACTTTGGGTATTGTTGGTTTAATTGTAGAAATTATGATTTGTATTTCTTTCTCTAAATGATTATCCTTTTTGGTGATTATATGATATTATACTAACCATTTTGGTATTGGTTAATCTCTAAATACAAGGGAAATATATAGTTTATCCTTTGCGGATGAAGTGATTCTCTAGAAATTTATTCTGGCACTTCAGGTGTGCCCAACTCATCTAGAATACTGATCGTTTGGAAAAAAATATGAGTTAGTGGTAGATATTTATTAAAGGATGAAAGTATACTTATAAAGTAAGTATATCTCTTTATTTTCTTAGTCAATCTCATAAATAATTTCCTCAACTTCATGAAATTGAACATAAAACACAAAATTGTTGTCAGTTTACTTTTCCTACTTGGATACTAATGATTGTTTCTCCCATCACATGTTTTTGGTTTTCCTGTTGTTAACATTATCCTGATGAAGTTTTCTATCCCTCTCCATAAGAAATTGACACTATGTTTATCTTAAATATCCATTCTTTCTTACATGAAATCCTAGTATGGCCTATCTTGGGTGACCTTTGTACTTCTATTTCATTCTTTTAAAGTGATAGTTTTGTTGACTCTTTTTCAGATGTAGGACATTCAACGATGTTCCCAAGACCAATTTTAAAATTTCAAGGATGCAATTTCCAAAATGGGAGAAGCATTTAACACACCATGATTTCATAGTAAGTTATTTTCATTATAATAATTCAAATCATGCGCTACACGCAACACCGAGTTCGAGCACACCACGACTTACCAAACTAGCCGTTCAAAAAGCGGTTATGAATAGTATTAACTGAATTTTAAATTTTATATACTCCATTCAATTTTGGAATCCATATGATGTGTTTCTTAGACATAACATAACAACAAAATCATTTTTTTGATAAAAGAAGTATTTTTCCAAAAACGCAATTTTACCACTTTTTAATGGAGAACCCTTTTTAAATCCAATATTTCAAACTTTTATATATTTGATTTAATGAAATTAAATTCTTCTATAGAATTGGGACATAAAATTTTATTTTTGGAAAATTGTTTGGTACTTTTCTAATAACATTCATATTTTGATAAATAGTGAAAGTACTAAATTTTAATTGAAAACATCTCTTTTAATAAAAATAATTTATAGTGTTAAATTATTCATTTGAATTATTTTTAGGTATATTCAGATGATATGTTTTATCACTTAATACAACATAGGTTATTATAAGTAATATCACATTTAAATTTGACATAAACACATGTTAATCTTTTGATAGTTTTTATTTCTTAAAATACCGTTTTTTGGTTTTGACAGATAGAATTAATTTTAACTTAATTAATCCTACTTCTATGTTTTAAATTTGGTAAAATATAAATCATTTTTGAATTTTTAATATCCAAATTATATTAGGGTGAAATTTTGGTATTTTTCTGAAAACATTCAGTTTTTGATGAATAGTGAAAAACACTGCGTTATTGTTTAAAAACTAAAATTTTATCTAAATAACTATTTATTTTATTTATTTAAGTTATTATAGATACATAATACCTATATTAGTTCAATTTTATTCATTGGAGTCATTTTTATAATATAATTAGATGTATAAAATTTTTCTTGAACTTTTTACCGTCGTTTACCCACCTTCTAATACTATGTCCAAATTTGTATAAAACATAATTATACCACTTCTGTTAGTTGAATTTCAAAAATTAGAGAGACATGGTTTAAATTAGTAAGTAAAATGGTGTTTAATAAGATATAAATAATTTTTGGTCAATAGTTTATTTTTACTTTTATTTACCACTGTTAAAAGTAAATAGGGTAATTAAGGGTAAAAATGATATTATATTTATCCTAACACATGTCATAACTCTATTGGATAAGTTTTATCCAACAAAAAACAACCTTAATAATAATATATTATCTCCTTTGGTCCACATGGATTAGATTAGGACATGTGTTATTATTTTATTTAAAGAAGAGTTAAAAGAGTTAAATTCAATGTTTAATGACTAAACAATTTTTAATATAGGTATATAAAAAATATTAATTCAACTACAAATATTAATTAGAAATATAAAAATATTTACTACATAATGGTAATTTATTTATAATTTTTATACATTAAATAATTTTATTTATTTATGACACAATGATGATGCAATAATTACCTTATTAATGAAATATTAAAATGATTGATATTATAAATATCATAAAAAATGTATATTGAGACTTCTGATGAATTATACTTATATTATAGGTTAATATGTCATGTTATGGTTGATTAAATAAATTTAATTCTATGTGATAAATTATTTATGGCTTTCAAAAATATCAAATACTAAATAGTGTTAAAATTGACGTAATTGTGTTTTAAACAAATACTATTTTATTAATAAATATAATATTCCTAAAAATATCAGGTTCGACCAAAGGACATAGGTAAAGTTATATATATTAATAATGAACCACTTGGGTTTTTCGTGGCTTTTTATAGTATGTTTATTAAACATATAATATAAAAATACAAAGAGACATGATAAGTATAAAACTATTTTACTAAGAGATAAATCTAAAAGATAAGTAAAATATGGTGTCATAAACCTTTTAAAAACCTATTATATTAGATGTTTTGGCAACCCATTCCTACCCTATCCTTGAAATAAATCATTTTGATCCATTAGAATCCAAAAATGACATTATTATAAAATAATATTTCATGATTTTCCTAAAGTGACACTCACATCTCTTATAAAATTTTACACACCCTTCTCTTAAAATCTCAACTCTAAAACCTTTTTTCTCGGCCAAACCCTACCAAAATATCCCTTAAATTATCCTCCATTAAACCTATATACCTTTATTTTATCAGAAATCCAACCTGAGGATCCATGTCGATCAACTCAAAAAGAAAACACCCGAAGAAGGGGTAATAATTTCACCACCCTCTTCCAAGTTCTTTTGTTCTTCCACTTACTCTTTCCTTCTTATTTCCATATCAAAATAATTAATCCAGCACATTCTACAAAATTTTATTTTATTATAAATATGGTACAACCATATTCATTATTCTATCCATCCTACAAATGAAAAACTCACACTACGTGCGTACATAAGTCTTACTATCTCTACGTCTTGGTGTAGTTTGTTATTCGAAAACATAATTATTTGGATGGGTATAATAATGAGTATAACTAATGTAAATGATAAATATAACATGTTAATTATTCTTTATATATGATATACTATCCAATAATATACGATATCTCCACCAAAAGAATGATATTGTCGCTCGTGCGTGCGTATAGCTTAAAATCTCCACGACGCGATGAGATATCATTCGTCATCATAACCATTCAATAATAATATTCATTTTAGGTTTAAATATAATTTGTTTAGTCTTATTACCATTATGGATATGAATCAAATATATCCTATCCATAAAAAACATGACTTACGTTACAAAACAAGAAAAGTAAAGCGAATCAGTTAACCCCCAAAACAATGATACTACTAAAATATTATTAAAAAATAAATATTAAAAGATCATATATGATATCATATTTATTTATTTGGTTCTTGTATTATTTAATAACAATTATTTTACTATTATAAATGAGGATAATGTACCATAGACTAAGGAAAATTACAAGGTAAGGGTATTTCATCTCACTTCTTATTCTCGTGAGATTCTTGCTATATTACCAATATTTCCTTTTGTGTGGTGTATTTACGGCCCATGATTGTTTTATTTGTGTAAAATACTTTAATTTATGGGTATTAACATCTTCATTTTATGATACTTCTTCCAATGGGCATATGTTTCGTATGTCACCAAATCGGTATGGGAATTTCAAATTTCAATTTCCACTCATTGGGCTTTATGCATACTTCATTGATTATTTTACTCCAAGATTATGTGTGGAATAAAAATTTATTATCTATGTATTAATTAACACTACCCATTATGTGGATATACCTTTGATACAAAAAATTACTCTGATGAATTCACATTCCATTGATATGAACTTTTTAAGGGTAATCTTAACTCAATTTCCATTCATTGAGTTAATCATCCAAGTCATTGGTTTTGTTTTTACAAGAATATGTGTGAAGGTCATCAGGTAGATTTAAGATAACTATCCAATTAAATTGAGTGTATTTATATTTTTCACACATAATTATTTCATTGATTCATTCTTAATCTAAGGACATAATCTATATAATGCATTCCGTCTCAATTTGCATTCATTTGAGACCTCTTTGTCGTTATGAACCAATTCACTTTTATATGGTGTATATAATGTCCTTTACATATTATATCATGATTCCATTTATTATAATGATATTATTATGTTTTTATTTATTTTATTCATCAATTACTAGTATTCAACCATATCGTATTTGGTTAAGAACTCTTTAATTAAAATATTGTTTTAAATGTTTTAAATATTTATTCTTCTAAATCATTCTCATTAATGTCAATGATTTAAAAATGGTTTTATGTATTTATTTATATAGAGATAAAAGTTTTGAAATTAAAATTCCTTTTAATTTTTTCAAAGTGGTATGAGACACTTTTATTCCAAAATATCTTTTAAACGACTTCTCTGATAAATAGTGCGTCATTTAAATAATTTCAAAAAAGGGATATTTCCCTCAAATAATTTTAATGACTATTTTAATCTATGTCAATATCTTTCAGTGTATATTTTTCTTGATGGAGGTTGATTTTTCATAATCAAATCATCCATATTGTATTGAATGAGTTATGTTTGACTGTGGATATGCTATTTTTATTCCATTCATTGTTTGTGGTCAAAATATTGACATTTCCTATGCTAGTTTTAATACGAATGTTTAGATTATATTTCTCCCTTTCATATTAGGAATGCATGAGACTTAGTATGTGAAGGGTGGATCCCACTATAGCTCTTCGATGCATCGGTTAGTCTCATGAGACAAACTAGTGTCTTGGCCCAAGGCCTTGACAAAATCTTATTTTTATTCTGGGGACACGACCTTGACTAGGTGGTTATGAAGTCTGGCATTATGCATTCCATCATTATGAAATTGGATATTGATATTACATGTGATTATTCGACTATTAGAATATTCATGTGAATATGTAAATGGAATTATTTTATTTATCTTTTCCATATTATGATGAATATTATGTTTAAAAAGCTTGTGTTTTAGTCTCATACATTTCCTTAATTGTTTATTATTATTTATGATAGTTTACACTATATTGTTATCCTTACTGATAATCTGAGCTCACCCATTTCTATGTTTTATTTTTTCCAGGATGAAAAGATTTATATTATAACTTACTCGTTGGGATATTCTAAGGGATATAAATGTGGTCAATGGAAACAATGTGGCTGGTTTTTTTCATTTTATAATGTAATGTAAAACTTATGAATATATCTAGTACATCCAGGGATACAAAACTGATCGGTCTTTCGGGATTTTATACCTTGTGATCATGAAAATGTTATGTAATAATGCACCGACATTGGGTAACTAGGGTCATGATGTTACAGATTTCTTATCTTTATCCACCATTTTCTAGATTATATTTGATAGGGTCTTATTTAAAGCTTCCATTTATTAATTGGCTACTACACGATAGCAAGATGAATGGTTGGATTTGATATTGTTCACCTTATATAACTTCTTTACCTCAACAGAACAGAAATTGGTGTCATTGTTCATCAATATGATATGTGGGACACCAAATATGGTAATGATATTATTTTAAAAATTCTAAAAATTATTTTGGAACCATATTATTTGAAAGGTATTGCCTCACCCATTTGGAGAAGAAATAAGTAGCAGCAAGAATAAACATAAACTTCTTAGACATAACGGTATGATAAGGTCCTACAACATCCATTACCCATGTCACAGATGTCATGGAATATTTATCTGTGTGTAGAAACACTGTTGGTTGATGAATGAAGTTTTAATGAACTTGGAAGGGGTGACAAATCTTGGAGAAATCTTTACAATCCTATGCCATTGAAGGATAGAAGTATCCAAGACATCAGATTTGATCAGAAAGCCTATGCCCATACTGGGGAGCACTAAAAGATCTTGCATGTATTTCTTTCATGATAGTTGTGGTTTATTCTCCACCAATACACCTAGAGAGGACTCCATGAAAGCCTAATTTTTAGAGGATATTCTAGTGTCCTGGGATACTATAAAGAGTGAAAATAACAACTCATCGCATAATTTTTTCATTCCTAGCACTATTAGGTGAATGTATTCTATTTTGAAGGAATTATATAGCTAGTTTCATCCATCTGATAGTATGACCATATGGCTCATAAATTGGGATTATTTCATTAATTTCATCCATTCTAATTTGAAAAAAAGGTGAAACCACACAACGATGGGAAATACAAAATATTGTCTCATCCAAATTTGGATCTAGCAAGTTTGTGGATGCACTAGACAGTGCATCATATTTGGAATTTTTGATAACGAGACATATGGAAATGTTAGATCTGAGGATAATTCATCCATTAAACTTGTAATATAATCACACAAAAGGATTAAATTTTCTTTTCTAATACCATAATCCCCATTAATTTGTTTTATTATAAATTCTGAACCACAATACACTTTTAGGTGGTTCACTTATACTTGGAGTTCCAATTCCAGGCGTAAAATGAGGTCTTGATATTCTACCTCATTATTGGTACTTCTTTTAGATAACTAAAAGTAATATGGAAACACTGATTTTTATAAGAAGATAAGAACAATTCCTAACCTAGATTTTTTGAATTTAGATCTTCCATTCTATTCCCCATTAGAGTTCTATATGCATAATACAAGTTCAAATCCTATATTTGGGGACAATCTTGAATTGAGAAGGTTTCTTCAACAGGAAGATCAGTATTCAAAGATGATTCTTCTATAGATGGATTTTTAGCATAGTATTTTGTTAAGGGTTTCCGTTTAAATACATTATGAGGAACAAATTGGATAGTGAGCTATTGTTAAATAACTTCCCACCATTCCAAACATTCTATATACTTTGGACGACAATGGATAAATTTGAGAGCGTTATTATGATATATCGAGTGGACCACATGATGATGAATGTACCGCCTCCCCTTTTGAAATGAAAATATTAATGCTAGGAAACACATCTTGAAACTTAAATATTGATCCTCTATGTCAATCATGGTTTGAATGAGATAATAAAGGTTATTTTCATTCCTAGCATCATTCGTTTTTTCAAGCAAGTCACCCATCGATCTCTCTAATGTTGTCCCATAGTGAATAAGCATTATTCCTCCAAAAGTTGGCATTAACATTAATGGATATATGAGATATTTCATGAGGGTTTCAAATGCCTCTTAGAGTTCATAACTCCATTTATAAGTAACTCTCATTTTTATTATTATAGTAAAAGGTAAACACATACCTTCCAAATTAGAGATAAAGCACAAAATATTGGTGATGTTTCCTAGAATTCCTATTAATTCCTTCAAATTTTGTGGAGGTCAGATGCTACGGATAATTTTTTCATCTCAAGATCATCTTCTATGCCACACTGGCATATAACAAAGCCAAGGAATTTTCCTAAGGATACCTTGAAATCATATTTTAAGGGTTTCGTCTTCAAATTATGTTTTCGATTTTTATTGAATATAGTCTCTAGATTAGCCACATGATGAGAAAATTTTATATATTTCACCACTAAATAATCCATATAACATCGTACAAATTTTTCTTGGAAGGGTTTGAAGATATGATGCATGGCACGTTGATATGTTACACAAATATTTTTAAATCCAATGGGAATTACCCAATAAAAAACACACGTTGAGGTTATATGATGGCTATAGAATACATATATTCGAGGGAAATAAGGATTTTATTATACCTAAAGTATCCATCCACGAAGGAAATGGATTTATAACTTGCTATCACATCAATTAAGAGCTTACTGATTAGAACCAAGAAGTCATTATTGGGACAATGCTAGTTGAGATCTCTAAAATCAATTCAAAATCTGATTATCACATTCTTCATTTTCACTAAATCCAATTTTGGATATCCATTTGAGATATTACATCTCTTTGGAAAATTTATCTTTAATAAACTAGCCAACTTCAAATTCATTTTAAAAGGTTTGAGTTGGGATCATTTTTCTTGTTACCTACTTGAATGCTAGATGATCGTATGGAAAACCTAATTTAATAGTTCCCACATTAGGATTAAGGCTGAAAATTTCTATATAGTTCAAAGAAAATACATCTTGATGTTTCTTTATAAATGAAATATATATCTCTTTCTCTTAAAAAGTTCTAGCCCTAGTAACAAGAGTAGGGTGTGGATCTTCATCTATACCCAAATTTCATACTCTGATCTCATCCACAGTTGTGGACACACCTTCCACAAATGTTTTAGGGGCATCCATAAGATATTTTTCATCTTTTTAAACTTGTATCACTTCTTCTGTTTCTACTTCATGGGTATGTGGTGAAGAAAAACTTTTAGAGCTAGGGGAGGAGTCAATATTTGGATGTTCTGAAGAAGAAGAAACCAATTCTGACATAATTGATGATGAAGGGTCTTCTGGGAGTATTGAAGAGTGAATTCTTGGTTTGGAATCAACATTCATGTCATCCATTATTAATGTGACATCTTCTTCTAGCCTGATAGGTGAATAAAAGACTAGATGAATTTCGATGGATGAGATAATGAAATCTCAATTTATGCTTTCACTATAAACAATTTTTCCCTTGTTGTCTGGATTGATTTTCACAACTAACATTATTGAAGTCACTAGGTTTTTTCTTGGATTTGGGTCTATCCATTCAACTTGATGGATAGAAAACATGTAATCTATACTCATATGCATTAATTAGTAAGCTAGGATATTTTTTGGACCATTCAGAGTAATAATTATTGTTACATATTTTTTCACAGATGTTGTTCCCTTGGTTGGTTAGAATTATTCCAAAATATGCCGAGATTAGCATGTTTTATATGTGTCATTGTCACCATGAAAATTCCCAGTTTTACCATTTAACCAATACTGGAGATATTTATGATATGATGAAGGAATTGTAGCAGGTTGATGTAGCTAAGGCCTTTTAAGAAGAATGTTGAAATTTGTGTCCTGTTAGAAAACCATGAAATCTAAATTAAAAAAAATACCACCAAACTGAGTTTTGAGTGTAATATCATCTAGAGGTTTTTACCCATTCTTATCATATACTTGTATCATTATAGTGTAAGGAGATATGTCAGATTCAATGAGGGATAATTAACAAAGTTTGCATATGAGAATGAGGTTGACTCCTGAGCCATTATCAATGTAGGCTCATCGGGTTTCTATATCATTAACCCTAAAAGATGAATACAAGGGTCCGATGAGTCCATGTAAAACATCATACTCATTCTGATATGTGAAATATATAACTTCATTCCATTCTACAGGATCATTCTATATATGGTTAACCTCAGCATCATCAACTTCAGTTTAAAACTCTTTAGGACTTGTCAAAGCATAAATAAGTGCTTCTTGAAGATCATTTGAAAGATTCAAATAATCCACGATTGATAACATGGCCGGTACATTAGCTAGTTTTTTCAAAACATCATTCTTTTGGTCTAATGGCATTTGATTTATAGCATGGAAATGTTTTCTTATTAATTCCATTGAAGTTGATGTTTCTGATGTAGATAAATCATATGTTGGGAAAGAAGCCAGAAATAATTATTCTCTTGATATATTAGGCTGACTAGAATTATCTACCCATCGAGAGAGCGATGGTATAACCTCTAATAGGACATCCCAGAAGATCATTTCAGGGCTGACTTATCCAGTTTGGGATAAATCCCTTGTTCTTGACGAGCCCGCTGATTTCCTCTCTAACGAGTTTATTCTACATAAATAGAACAAGTATGGGTATAGTGAAAATAGTGGCTTCTAACATATCCACATCCTCCCATGTGTCTTTGACCTTCAATTCTACCCATAGTTCCCCAATCAGGTGAAGATAATTCAGGTTCGTAACCAGAATCATCATTTTCAAAGGGATCTGTTAATCTGGTAACATTAATGGAATAAAAGTTACATTCCTCATTTGATGATGATTCTTCATTACTTTTCAGTTCTTACTATGCCATTTGATGGGGTGGTTCTCGTGCTTCTAGGATAGTTGTCATGATATATTCCAAAGTCAAGGACAAATTTTACATTGACATGAGCTCACATTCTTCTGACTAATATTAACCTTTCTGATCTTGTTTTTCCTATGAGCATTTTCCATTGAAGGATTAATCTTTTTATGAAGATGGATTTTCTATAGTTGAAGTGGAAGGATGCACAATGAGTTGCTTCAATTGTGTTTTAAGAGGTTTATGAGTTTGTTTTACTATTTTCTTGACAATATTATCATCTTACTTCTACACATTTTATCTTTTGAAGTCATTCCATCCACCTTCTTCCTCTTGATTAGTAGTAGTATCACATGCTACTTGGGCTGATGATGTTTCTATTTTCACTTTTCCATAGTCCACAATATTTTATAGGAGGTCATTGAAAATAAAACACTATTAAATGGCATGCCAAAATATTTTATGAAAAGGGAAATAATTTAGAAGATATTAATAACCTTCTTTATCTGGTTTCTTTCACTTGTAAAATGAACTAAATTGTTTTCCAAAGCTGAAATGAAAAAACTGGGTACCTATTCATTCAGAAAAGAATAACAATTTTTCTTTTATTCCTCATATTATCTCTCCCTTTTCTATTATTGATCATCTTGACGAGGTAGTTGTTATTGCTGACAATCTAGAGGTGAATCCCTTCAGTATGATGATGTTTTTGAAGTATAATTAGGTACATGTTCTTGTTTGAGTGTTACAGTAGCAGCATCTACATTCTATGTACACCTTCCCGGAGATGATGGTATTACACGATATTTACCTATGGGTTCCACAATGAAATGTTACACTTTTTAGGTAATTGAACCAAGGTCTTGAAACCCACCTGTGTATTTCATATGGATTGGTGGTGTTAGTTACTCATCACACATATTTTCCATACAAATTGATATAAATTTTTTTTAGGAGTTGTAGATTTTAATAATATCTTAATTATTTCCATTGAACAATGAAATCTGAAACTCTTTCATTCCCCATTTGTTCTCAATTTTTAACATCCAAATCTGCTGTCTTCAGTAGAGTTGAGCTGAATTGGAAAAATGAACATTTGATGGAGGACTTCTCATCACCTAATTGATCAAGATTGCAAATTTTTTTACCAGACATAGGTTGTCACTTTAATGATTTCACAATGCATCTGAGCCTTACTACTTCTTCTTGTTGTGGGGTCCCCATCATTAGATCATAGAGAGAAAAGATATTTTTTTATGTGCTGCTCTGGATTTATTGAACCACTAAAGATCAGAAATGTGGTGTAAACAATGTTTGGTGTGGGAGGGATCATATCTACGTATTTGGGGTGAACATTATTTTCTTGTTTTTCTGGTTCACACCATTATTTCATAGCTTCCAATAGAGTTTTTAGTGCCTCAATTGTATTCATAAGAATTTTGGGAATATATAGATGTGTTGGGACCTGTTCAGGTTCATCAGATTGAGGGTGAACTGGCACAACAACTTGAAAAACAACTAGTGGTTGTTCTACTGGTATTTTTATTGGATAACCCATGGGGATATGCCTATAAGGATTTGTTTCAGCCACTCCTGGTTGTGTACCCAATTGAGGGAATTAATTATCCACATCTATAGTCGAAAAAAACCCCTCTTTGCTGAGGAGTTCCAATAGGATTTGAAAGATGAGGATCTACTTATGGAGTATGTCTGGTAGGAATTTTGTTTCAGAGTAACACTGCCTTAAGAATTTTCAACTCCTAAATCACCTCCTCTTGTTGGGAAAATAATTCTTCAAGAAAATAATATTGACATTATCTACTGGAAAAGTGAGACATGATTTGAACTTAACCATCCCCCTTGTTAGATGCCTTTCAAATAGGCAGTAGTTGGTTACTTGATGGAATACCAAGATTCTAGGTAAGAATATTATTTAGGGTACCCACACCTCCTTCATTTCCTTTAGTGTGTACCATATTATGAATAAGAACATCATCCTCTAACTCCCTTGAGCTAGAATCATTTATTTAATGAACATCTATGATGGTATTAATGAAATTCATTGATGTATAATGAATTGATGGAATTATATCAGTATCTCTATAAGATCCTTTCATCTTATACCCTCCATGTGAATTTGTTTTCTTATATTATGATTTCTCAAGAACTATTTGATGGACACTCTCATTAGGGGAATCATTAGATGTTTTAGCTATGCACTCACTTTGTGGTTTCTTCCAAAATTGGGTGAAAATTGACTTCTGCTAAGGAGGGTATTGTGGATGTGAGAAATCCCACCATCCCTACAGGATGAGGTTGTTCATGATCTTATTATTCATTCATTCAAACTCTATTTTTTGAATTCGAAGGTTGGGTTGATAAATACCCACACCTTGAAAGATGTGGTGGATTCTAAACTATTATGGATGATATTATAATAACTTCTCTACTTATTTTAGAAATTATGGTCTTAACATTGGCTGAGTGCATTATCTGACAACCACTTAAATCACCTATTTTGGAAGACCCTTGTTTTATTTCATATATAGGTGCAATCCGAAGTATGACTTCCTCTGATTAGGAGGCCTACATAATGTTCTCAAATTCATGATGCAAAAAGTATATTGACAACTTGGTCTTTATTGGAATAATACTTATGAGAGCTATTTGAGGCATATTCTTGAACATATCATTGGTTACACAAAAAAAAATATGTTGATTTTATCCAGCCATAATAAATAACATTCCATGATGAATTTTTTTTTCGAGATTTGAAAATTGTGAAGCGCATTAAAATGAAATGCTCTATGTGCACCCCATCCTCTAATATGAACACCAAATGGGGCTTCAATAATTTTCTAGCGTAGCCTCATTAGTGTGTCGAGGTAGCACACTGAAGGATTCTCTACTACCTCTCAACCTTTGAATGTCAGGATACTAAGAGAGATGCCATGTTATTTTGGAAGTGTCAAATTTCTATTAGCTTTACATGATTTTGATATCATTTATAAGGTTATACATTGTATTTCAGATGATGCAGAGTTTTCTAAATGTTGAGGATAATATCATGAATGCAATCTTCTGATATCAATTCTGGAATTTTTTATTGAGAGGTTTCCAAAGGCCACAACATGACTGGTATTTCACCATTTGCTAGTTTTTTTCTCATATTCAACATATCATCCGCATATTTTTCTAGAGGTTTTTCCACATGGTATGACCTGAGTGGGTTCTTTTCAATTGTTTTATCATGATCAATTGGATATGTTGTTTTTTCCTATAATATAAATAAGGAAAATGACCCATGGGAGGTTGGGATAATGACTGTCATCTTGGGATTTCTTCTTCTTTAGAAATTATTTCCACTATTATTATCAAGGCATCAAACATGACTGGACTTACGTAGGAAAGTGGATCAAGATAAGAGGTCTTTCTCATCAATACATTTTTAATTAGAGAATTATCAATGAATTGAGAAACACTAACGTGGATAGAACTTTCTCATTGAATTCAAACATGGGGAGAACCACCATGGTGGATTATATAAAGATATAAATCCTCTTTCTCCTTAGTCTTCTAGAAACATGGTGGGTTTATGTGGCTCGCATATAGAGATAGGCTCTCTAAATTGACCGAATTTTCATGAATCAATCCTTTATGATGAAGTATCTGATGAGAAACATCAGAATTACTAATAATCCTCCTAAAATTTTGTAATGGGAGGGTAGGATATTGAGTTTCAATAGATAAATGGTTGAGGGCTTTAGAGACCCCAGCATTAAAAGAATTCATATCATAGATTGAATCATGATTTTTCAACTATTTTTGGTAATACTTATTATTATATTTTATTCTACATGTAGTTGGGGCCACGTGCTAGAGAATTGGTTTTCATGGGCAGGTGTATATGCCTACCTTGGATTAGTAATCAGAATGGGACAATTACCTCCAATTGGAAAGGGTGTATGTTCCTGATTTGGTTGACTAAATGATATGATGGAGTATTCCCCATAACCATCATAGACTGGAAATGAGGTATGTATCTACTCTTCAATGGCATACCAAAGAGTCATCCAAGATGTGGGCATAGAATTATGTGTCCACTAGTAGAAAAATGGTTTTTAATTACATTAGTTTGAAGTTGGTTTCATATAAGCCCACATAAAAAATGTTACAGAGAATTTTTGGTGTTTGATTATTTAAAAACCAATGCCAAAAATTTAAAAAAATATAAATTTTGCCATCGATTTTTACAAAAACTGAGGAAAAAATAAGATATTTTTACAAAGTTTTAGATTATTTCCAAAGCTTCGATTTGACCGATCGTGGAGCTAGAACAGAGTTACTAATAAAAATTAATGGCTGTCAGATGTTTATTGTCTCTAATATAAGTCTTAAAGAAGTCCATATTTCAAAGAGCATAACATTTAATATGTAACTTCATTTTATCTCCACGGCCAATCAAATCGAAGCATACGAAATTATCCAAAACACTGTATTTTTTTCTCATTTTTGGCATTTTTTTCTATAAAAATCGACACAATTTTTGTGTGTGGGTTCTTTTAAAAACCAACGCTGAAACAATTTTTTTATTTATTGGCGTCGGTTTTTAAAAAATCCGATGTGAAAAGTGATTTTTTTAAAAAATAGCGTTGGTTTATTTAAAAACCAACCCATTTTTTTTAACTTTTTGGCTTCAGTTTTTAAAAAACCCAATGCCAAAAAATATATTGATTGGAATTTTTTGCATCAGTTTTCTACATAACTGACGCCAAAAAACTAATGTAAATACCCTTTCATGTCAGTTTCAAAAAAAATTCGACGCCAAAGAGTATTCACCAATACTCAGTATCAAAATTTCAATTTTTTCACAACACATGTTTAAATTTTTGAAATCCCGCCTACATTTCCATACAATGATATCAAAAATATTTTCATATACTATATATAAATACATTTCATCCTTCGTTCAAAAATTTCAACCTCTTTAATTCAATAATGATTGCAACATGGATTCAATCGTTAATTTGAACATGGTACCTATTCTAATCATTTGTTTTCCTTATTATTATTTTTTTTCATTTCAAAACAGATCGATTAGATTGCTTATGGAGATGATTTATTATTATTATCAAGTTAAAAATATAGGACATTCGAATGATATTTACCAACTGTGGTGTAAATTTAATTATCTATCACCATTTTTATTTGGTGTATGTGATTTTATTTTATTTTTTATAAAAATTTATTTGGAACGAGTTATACCAATAGAAACATTGACAAGTTCAAATTCCGAAAATGATAACTTTTTATCCGTAACTTTGTTTTTTCTCCCCGACCTGTCAAATCGAAGAATAAGAAATCCTCTAAATGATGGAAGAAGAAAAACGTACTTTTTGAAAACATTTTTTCTAAAAAACTGACGCCAAAAATATTCTTTCTTAATTTATGGCGCCATTTTTTTTAAATAGATGCTGAAACTATTTTTTAAAAAATTTATGGCGTTGGTTTTTCAAGAAATTGCCCCCCCAAAATGATATAGATGGATTTTTCAGCATTAATGTTTTAAAAAACCAATGCTTAGGAACCAATTTATTTCATTTTTTTTGTCGATTTACAAAAACCAACATAAAAAAGTCATATTTTTTTACGTTGGTAGCTTCAACATCAGTTAAAACCTGATGTCAACATTTAAAAAAACCAACGTTAAAACCAATTTTTCTATTAGTGGTATGTCCCCTTAGTAATTATGAAGTTGTTTTTATGATATTCAGGTTGAATTCTTGAATATGGGATGTAATTTGTGTTTTCCATTTCACCATTACTAAAATGTGTTTTGTGACTTCTATGGCCAGAATGATAATATAATCCTATTTTGTATCCGAAGTAGATTTATGTACCTACACCTATCCTCCTTTTCCTATCAGTGGATCCTGAAAGTACTCATGTATGGGGGAAGAGAGTTAGATCTGCCCCAGGTTTTTCAATTGATCTTTCTGACTGATTTCTTTGGGTGCTTCCAAATGAGACTGTTGGAAAGAGTGATGGATTATAAAATTTATATGTTCCTACTGGTTATTTTCCTTCATTCATGGTCGATGGGCTTCTTTCAATGTTGATAGAAGAGACTGCTGGTAGGATTGGTTAGTGCTTGTATTTGTTTGTTCATGCTTACAAGTTTCCACCATATTGGATTGGTCGGTATCCTTGAATGAAGCCAGATAAGTGTGATGAATGGAAGAACGTTTGAAATAAGGTGTATGTTCCTACTCAATGTACTCCACTAGATTCAAATAGATTGATTGGTTGGTCACTAGTAGATGATTCAGCTGACTGATGAAATTTTGGTGGACAGGTGTCAGTACTCCTTTTTTTTTCCACCATGTTAGGTTGAAGGACTTTTCTAGAGGGGAGGGGTGGGTAGAACATACTACCTATTGGATGGATTTTGTTACCAATGGTTCCTCATGAATTCCCAGGTCTAAGGGACTTGGGCCAAACAGCTAAATTCCACACCCCCATCATGGTGGGGGTTCACTACTACACAATTATCTTGGCGATGAATGTTTGTGGGAGACATTGGGAAGGATCCCAATGTCTTTGAGTTGAGGCCATGGGTGACCTCCTGATCATCCTCCCTAGATTATGGTAGGGACTGTTTATTTCATTCGAGAGATAAGATCCTAAAACATTTGAAGACGGTGGTAGTAATTGTCTGCTTCTTGACCACCGTTCATTGCTGACTGGACAATCGAGGGTTGTTGTTAAATTGGATAAACTATCAGAAATCATCCAAGGATGGGATAGTATAGTTTTGATAGTATTTCTAAACTAATATATTTGAGACCAAGTGTTGGAGACTGTTATTTTTTGCTGATGTCCTTTTAGCGGATGAGGATCCAGCTTGAGTAGCAGTCGGGACATTCACGGGTGAAAACGTAAAGGAAACAATTTGGAGTGAAAGGAGTTATGAAATTTTATTACAAATATAATGAAATTTATTTCATTAAAGAAGATTATTTTATATAGACACATGCATGATTGATTCTTTTTTCTTGGCCTTCCTTTATCAATTAATGGGCCCCTAACAGATGTGTAATATTATCAACTTGGTTATAGATTTATGTCGAGTTCACAAATTTTTTGTTTCCCCAAAAAATTGAACTTTTATAGGATTCATTATTCAGTGAAAGATTCCATTGGGTTTATTAGTTGGACAAAAAACACTCAATGATTCTTTATCCATAGGGACCTAATTTTGAAAGGCATGCATTTGTTAGGTCATTTGGATGACGATTATTGAGAATTCACATTGGTCAATACGATGGGAGGTCGGGCTCATCACACCCTTTTGGGGGAATTAATTAAAAATCAGGGACTCTATTATAGGTTTAAGATATGTACACGAATCTCTATTAATTAACCAACTATTTAATTTTTTTCCCTTGTGATTTGGATATCAAGTATAAACATGTATAAAATTTGAGAATCATCTGTTTGTATTTGAGTTTCTTCATTGATGGAAACATATGAATGTATCCGCGCTTCTCCACCAATGGTATCCTTTGGTATAATAATTTGAGATTATTTTGTCGTTATTATGAATATACTAGTTTTAAAGGCATTCAGTGAGGCACTCTAGATTTTATCATCATCTAGGGAGACGAGATTTGTTTTAATGTTGGGATTTTACCCATAGATAGGATTCCTGCGTACACTTTTTAAATGAATCAGAACACAAATAGATTGGTGCCATGTAACGGGAGAAATTATACCATTTATGGTCATGCGATAAGGGCCAACCTGAATAGTTTAACATCATTTGGTAAGGATTCATAGGTAGAAGAAGCCTAATCAATGATTGGTGTGGGACATATATCGAAGAATCCCAAGGAACCTGGATGGGATATGAATTTACAAGTTTAATTAGACCCTACTGGGAATGTATACCCAAAAGGATAGGGTTGATTTGTATTGATGGTTTTGATCCTTAGGGAGGCTTCCTACATATCTCATTAGGATGAGTATCAAAACCCATGTAGTTTGGGATGTCTCATAAAAGTGTGTAGTACATTGAGAGAAATGATTTTGTACATACTTATTGAAAAGGATTCTTAGGAGATTTTGGGGCTTAATTTAAGGATTAATGATAATGAGAATGCCCATTTATGTATGAGATGAGATGGATCTAACGTGTTAGCAAGGCTTCCTATGTATCTTTATTTTTATTGGAATTATAGTTCTCGTAGTTCATTCAATGATGTGTTTGTGAAAATTTTCTGATCATCACAAATATCTAAGATCGTGTGAGTCATGATCAGTGTGAGAAACAAGAGGATGAGAAATATTCAACAAATTGGCACACACTTTTCATCCTCCAATAGTGGAAGAGGCCATTTCTTTGTTAGTGAAGGTGGATGAAGGCACAGAGTGAGGAATTGATCAATGTGAAATGAGATTGATGGCTAAAAGATCCGTCCTAGAAGGCTGGGGTATTATTCCAGGATTACATCCCTAAAATTGTTCCTAGTATAATAGAGGGACTTCTCTTTTGTTCAAAGGGAAAAGTATGTGTGAACCATACCTTTCCTGTCAGGTACATGAGGCTCCTACTTTTAGAGATGATAAGGGACGGGCATGGACCGAACCCCAATCCTCCAAGACATGACCTAACATTATTTCGTGGAGAATGTTCCATGTGACTATAGATATTGAAACCCACATACACTCCATGATTCATAACTCCATTATAAAACAAATGTGTAAAAACTCTAACTACGGATATACAAACTCAAATGGGAGACATGATGATGTGGCTTTACAAGGGGTAGGTATTTAAGGAGGTTTTTTATTGAGGTTTCAACATAACACCTTTAATACAAGGAATCCAATCAAGATGAAGCCTTTCCATGAATAAATTTGTAGACATTTTGATGAAATGGTTGTATTGGATAAAGGGATAAGGTGATCCAAAGTGGGGAATCGTAGTAGGTATTTGGCATGCTGGTATGGGAATGCAGGTATGCTTGGGTGACAAGATAATTACATAAGTGATGAAAAACCTAGATTTTAGAAGATGGGTGAGACTTGACTCAATACTTCAAGAGTAATCATAGGTATTCCCAAAAGTGGGGCACTCAAGTTCCTTTGAAGGGAATGGTTGGCACACATGTTTTTTTTATTTTGGGAGTTTGGGATCTTTAGGCAGTAAAGTGTTATAAATTTCAAACACTGAAGGGACTTATTTCCTATGACCCCCCTTTAATTCATCCACACTAGGTGTTATTAAACTACCTTGATGGATTATGAAGACTTGGGAAAAGCTCTGAGGAAACCCGAGAAACAATTGGGCTTCATGGAAATTCGTATATCCTAAATGAGGACCCCAAGGGTGTATTTATATGAAAATATGTGACACAGGGCGAAGGTGTTTTGGTTGCATAAGT
This sequence comes from Viscum album, assembly GCA_963277665.1. Taxonomy (NCBI): domain Eukaryota; kingdom Viridiplantae; phylum Streptophyta; class Magnoliopsida; order Santalales; family Viscaceae; genus Viscum; species Viscum album. The sequence goes on from OY728132.1 coordinate 699,022,778, forward strand.
GGGTTGCACACCAACATTTTTTCACACAAGTTTCTACACACCGACAATGAATTGGATCATCTAGGTAGATTTTCTACTTAACACTTTTCAAATATTGAATGCCTCAACATATTATCTCCTCTTTTTTTCTATGTTATTTGCCTTTGTCACTTTTTTATCTATTTGATTGAACGGAGTTTCAACAATATGTAATGGAATAATTTCCCATAACTCAACAATTTAAAAGTTTAATAACTATTCTTATAACTTATTTAATTCTTATGATGGTGATAAACACCATTACTATTGATGAAATTTCTAATGTTAATTTAATGATTTATCATTATAACAATCTAGCTACCAACATAATATGTGATGTAAAAAAATCCATCTCTATATACCCCTCATGATATTTTGAAATTTCATAATATTTACATTTTAGTAATATAAAAAGATTATTTTATGCTAAATAATATGTATAATAGATAGTTATTGATATTGTTAAAAAATAGTCTTTCCATCTCCTAAATAATCATCTTTGAACACAATGACCTGAGAGGCTCTAAAGAAATTATCATAGTTGTTCTCTAATTAATGGGTGATGTGGACTAAAAATTTAGGCTTCCACATTTTTATTGTACAAATAATTTCAAAAAAGAAAATAAAAGGATATGTTGTACAAATGAACCATAAGGATTAGGAAATCCTTTAATAACTACCAGGAATGGATAAATTCAAGAAAAGGTGTCTAAAAAAATTCACATTGGAAAATGGTGGCACAATATTACCTAAAATCGGTCAAAAAAACCCTAGAGAACAAAATGCGATATACAATCAATAAAAACATTATAATGATCGATCTAAAATAAGTAAATTAACTAAAAAACATCTTTGAATTAATGATGACATTGTGTGTAGAACAATGTAGAGCTATGGGAGAGGGTTCTAGGGATAGAGGGGAGGAGTGATAAAATAGTGATGGTTTAGGTAAATAGGTGATGTATGAGAGGTTTTGGAAAAATTGGGATATGTAGGAGAGGGTCTGGTGGTGATGTGAGGGTTCATGGTAGAGAGGGGAGAAGTGGGGGAGGGTTTACGGAAAGGGGGAGAAATGGTGGTGTTGCAAGGGAAAAGGGTTATTACGGAGTGTTTTTTGGAGAGAGGTCCGAATCATAAAGAACATATGATGGGGATATCAGAGGATAAGGCAGGGGATCAGTGAAGAGAGATTAGGTTTAGGGGATATAAGGAGAAGAGAGAGAAGGGCGGGCAACGACGATTGCTTTGGGGAGAAAGGGGAGGGTGCGATGGAGGGCGGCTTGAGGGAGGGTGGGAAAAGAAGGCTGGGCAGGGGAGTTTAGGTGAACTACGTAAATAAGTTCATTTTATAAAAATGGAAAATATTTATCACTAGTTTTTCTGAAACCAATGCTAAATTGTTTCAATTTTTTAGTAGTGGTTTTTGAAAACATTGCTAAAAACCTGTCGTAAAATTTTTAATATGGGGTATTTAGTATCTTTTTCATTTTTCATTTTTCATTATTAAAAAAAGGTAATTATTATTTTATATTCAAAAAATTTTAATACAATAATTTATACAATATTATTTTTTAAATATAATTATATATATCATCCATGTGGTGTGGTGATAAAAAGTGAGTAACATTGATACGCCAAGGCGGTAATCGACATGTATTGTAATGACGTTATAATATTTCAGGAAGTGAAGTGGAAGGAAATAAAATATATATTATCATTTAATAATGAGAAATTTTTCATTACTATCAAAATAATTTCATGTATAACCCATATATTTATTAAATTTATCTTCATTATCTTAATTGTAATGAATTGTTCAAAAACAAATCCCATAACTTCATGAGGAGGTGGTCTATCTTACACACAAGAGAAATTATTTTATTCCATATGTAATAGATGGTAAAATATATATATACTATATAATGACTCAAAATGTTTAATTATGTTTCCAAAAATCATATATATTCTTTATATTCATCAACATTGTCAAATGTGAGAGGTGGTACTGGAAAAACTAATTACATTGGTTTTTATGGCTTTGGTGTGCCATTCAAACAAAACATGATTTCATAACCCATTTGGTGTGTGTTGGGATGTTTGTGGGTCTTGAAATTAACATAAATCATCTTAGTATATAAATTATAAAAATTTTAATATATTCTAATGGTTTAATAATAATTTAAGGTATTTGAGGAATAAATAAAATAAAAACTCTCAAATAAGAATGTTACCTATTCCTCAGGTGACCTTGTTATATCAGAACCATAATCTTCTTGATGAAGGGTTTATGAAAAAAAATATGGGGTTTAGGATGATAGAGGGTATCTGGGAAGTAATTTGAGAATTTATTTTATGAAAAAGTGGTTTTAAGGTGTGAATAATAGGGGGGATCAGTGGCCTTTTTATAATGGTGGTGAGTGGCACAACAAAATGTTTTTGAAAAAAAGGCATTCCTATGTTTTTCATTTTTAAAAGGGACATAAATGTATTATACTACATAATTAGATATTATAATGATATAATATGGCCATTCAATATATTTTAAACAAGTTAATATATCATTTTCACCATTATCTTTTTACATTAACAACTTGTTAAATCTATATTTACCTTATTCACGGTAATTAAGTTTTAATGTTATAAATATTCATTTTGGTAGAAAACTAATTTTATCTTATTATGTAAAATAAATAATTATAATTCAAAATATGGAATACATTTTTTAAAATTCCATTCACACACTGATATATATATATATATCCAAATTTAATTTGAAATTAATATTTCAAACTTGACAAGAAAATGATTTTTTAAAGAGAAAATGTTCAAAATTTTATAGTGTTTTTTATCAAAATTTAACATTAAAACTATTCTAGTGAACTAAATTGGATTAATAGATATATAATTAAACTACTTATAATTTTAAAACAATTTAAAACATAAACTAACATTATGAATAATTAAATTAAAAATACAATTTAAATAAAAATTCAATATTTTTCAATATTAAAAAACAATTTTCCATAAAAATAAAAAAAATTTCCAAAATATAATTTTGATATTATTACATAAAAATGATGTTTATTTTGACAAATAAAACTTATAAATATGGTAAAATGTTAATTTAAATTACCTTTACACAGCACCACTAATCATATTTCAAATAATACATCTTTTTAAAGAACATTAATTTTTCATTAAAATCATCATATTATATTTATAATAAATAAATAACCATTTATTTTATTTTATTCATGTATAAACATAAAATATTTATAATTTAGTTATTACAATTCACACTCATTGACTATACAACTAGGTTGTAGTGGTAATGTTTAAATGACCCCATTTTAATAGAATATAAGATTTCATTCAAATATAGTGTTGTGTTCATTGAAATATATTATATTTATAAAATTTATTTATAAATAAATATATCATTAATTGTTAGGGTGTTACATTATATTATACTTTTTGCATTTCATGTCATATACACTATCAAACATGATATTCTTCTTTTTAAAATCAGGTGGTGTTACCCTTTTAAAAATGATAAAATAATAAAAAATATATAATTCATTTAATAAGATGTTATTATTTAAAATTTATATCTTATATTCCTCACATAAACCATAAAATTGGAAATGAAACCACCATTTCTGTGTACGGTGGACTACCACCTCATAATATGATATAATTTTTTTCTACCATTATCTCTCAAGATTGTCTATAACAATTGAATTGATATTTTTAAATGATATTCATGAAATATTTATCATTTTAAAATCATAATATATCATTTAATATCTTACCTTTCTATTCACTAAAAAATCATAATGTCATTTCTACGTATGTGTGGATTGCCTCCACTATGATGTGATATTATTCGTTTTTATAAAATGATAACATGAATGATATATATATCAGTATTTTTAAATAATTAATATAATTTTTATAATATTCTGATTATTCTGGAAAGTTAAAATAATACATAACTTGTTAACAAAGTTATCATTCAAAAAATGGAATCATTACTCTGGCGTATGTATGACCAACCATCTCCAAGATTGTAATGTTTTTCATTTTTCATAACTATATTTAATGGGTTGATATAAAAGTATAAATTATGTAAATAAAGTTAATTATTTTTTGGTTATTATTCTATTGATTAAGTAATTATGACCTCTTTGACCATAATTCAACCTACTGAATCCATTTCTTACATATGATCCGAATATCATCCAAATGTCTTCTGTGAATCTAAATGTCTATGTAATTCTATATAAAATGTAAAAAATGATATATTTGAATGATAAACATGAAAATTTATCTTATAAAATTATATATTAAAAAAATATTTTTTTATGAAGAGAAATAAATTATGTGATGAGTTAGACTCATCTTAACAGACTTCATCTCATTTTCATTTTATTTACATTTATTATGGTGTTATTCACCTATATTATAGTATGAGGTGTATAAAAAACCCCATTACAATTTTATATAATGAATTTATATATTATCATGATATAAAGTGATTTTAAATGTTATTATTTCCTAAGGATTATGATTTAAAATTATTTTATGTGGTAACAGACATTCATTTAGAAATCAACTTCTAAAGCTCAACTTTTATCTATTATTAACAAAGTAAATTTAAATATTTTTAATGGATACTACATGAATGGAATTTCTTTCCATCATGAAATATAAATGTTTTGAAAACCCATTTTAATTATTCCATGGTTATTTTCAAAAAAAATCTTTATAATGTCCACGTTTTTTAGAATTTAAAAAGAATTTTATTTTAAAAAGTGTATTTTGATATCTTAAGGTGTTTTTATATGGGTTTATAATATTTTTTAAAGGGATTAATTTTTGATATGGTCCTTGTAAATTTATTAAATAGGGTTCCTCACAATTATTACTTAACATAGAGGCCATTATTGTATATATAATGGGCATGAGGAGATTTCACTCCAATGAATTGGGATCAACATAGGTGGAATTTGACCAACTGACCATTCCATTTGTAAGAGTGATTGTAAGAGTGATATGATAAAAATTTTCCAAGGAACCAAGTTAAATTTTCAATGCAGGATTATAATTTTTTAGGAAGTCATTTATTTCAAATGTTATTCCAAATATCATTAGTTTTAAAACAATGAATATACACTTTTAGGGAAAAAGGTATACATAAGAAAAGTATTTGAAGGTGTTTTCATTTTTTCACTAGACTGATAGTTTTATTATTTTATATCCCATACTATGATTTTTTTTCTCACACCACCATTTAAAATAAATATCCTAGGTCTTAATTATGGTTAAGAAAAATTAATAATTCACGTGAATGTCATGATGTTGTTCCATTATAATTAATCCTGTTTTATTTTTAGAGAGTTTTGTTTTATGGGAAAATAGATACTGAGTATAAGTGTCCACATGAAATTTATGTTCTTACAATGTAAGTGTTTTTATTAATTATCTAAAACTCTAAACCTAAAATATCATAGAGAATTATATTATGTGAGGTTTAATATAAATATAAAAGATTATGTGATGTTTATGGTCAGGTCCATACTGTAAATTTGATTACAATATCTTTCTTCACACGCACACAAACTATGTTTGTGAGTGGTAGGTCACGAGGTCAAGTCCTTAAGATTTCATTTTTATTGTAGATATATTTACTTGTTTTTTATTTAATGGTGAAAATTTTAATAAACATTATATAATACTAGTACTTGCTCGTGCTATTGCACGACACATCCGATTAATGGTTTTTCTTTTAATAAGAGATTAATATTTATAAAATTTTAGAAGAAAAATTAATTTTGAATATATTATAATTATAATTTAATGATGTATGATAATGGAATATGATTGCATAGCATATGAATTGTCCATTCAAATGGTTGACAAAGAAAAAGGATAGAGTAAGAGTATGTTATTTTTTAAATTTTGAGGAAGAATATTTGAATTCATTTTCAATTTTGATAAAAATAACTATAATGAGGGAGGTATAATAAAAACTAAATATAAATCAAAGATAAGACAGTGGATTTAGTAATAAAAACAAATAATGTGATAATAAATTAAATAATAATAAATTGAATGAGTGGTTTGTTTGGGAAAAAAACTGAGAGACACTATTCATCATGTATATGAAACAATCAAGAATGAGGGATGTATAGATCTAAGAAAAAGATGAAACAAAAGATGAAATTGAATAAAATAAATCGGTGAAGACAGAGTCGACATCAACTTCATATTATTTGACAACATGAAATTGAATAAAAAATAGATAAAGACAAATTGAATATGGTTGTTTCTTCACTAAATGTCAACAGTCAAGAGTAGTAAATCTATACTTAGTACCCAATCCCTCAATTCTCATGGCATGATCATTTAATTACACATTCTATTAAACAAAATTTAGATTTTTTCCAATTTGAATTTTTGGAAAATAAATCCATACAAAAATAAACTTAAATTCTATATATGTTCATACTGGTAATGCATAACAAAATACATAATTTATATATACATGTCATCATGAAGTAATGAAACAATGTGATTGTATACATAAAACTTTTTATCACATAATATGAATAAACATTCCTTTATGTACATAAATTCACTTAGATATAAAAGAGTCATGTCTTTTATAGATATAAATGCATTACCTAAAATGTAATTGTGCAACCGAAAAAATCTCCATACAACTATATATGCGGCTTTCAAGAATTTATATAATGCATTCCTAAAAGATACAAAGTACTGGAGGAACACATGGATAATAATATGAAAATATGAAATTAAATATTTACATAATGTTTCTACGTCAAATAAGACAAGGACTCTGTTGAGTATTCCCAAAGCAGTAAAAATAATAACTGTTAGATGGAGCGAGGGGCCATGATGGATGATTTTGTGCTGGACATTAGAGTATCTTTGGAATCTCTCTAGCATTTCAAAGAGGCCTCTCATTTAATTCACTCATATCATTTGAAAACATGACCTCAATAATTAATGTTGTTCTTTCAAAAACATATGTAACCCCTCCAGTTAGTCGCACACACAAAAAATGAACAGAAAATAATAGACAACGATGACAAAAAACAACAACATGGGTTGTTTTTATAGATTTTATGAATGGAGAACAGTCCTGATTAATTGGAGGGGAATCCATATATCATTTCCTTGAATGAAGACAATAAAAATGTAAGCATCATCTGAAGACATCATCCAACCATTCCATATGACCTGACAACATGAAATTGAATCAAAAAAATAGTTAAATAATGATTAAATGTCGATGTTTCATAACTCAATGTCAAAACTATTGTGTTATTGGATTTAAATATCATCAAAATATATTCAAATAATGGGAAAATGGTGGGCCGAACAGGTTTTTTTCACTGATTTAAGTCATTCACCAATGCTAACTAGCTTCAAGATATATATCTCAACCACTTTAGAAGTCCTTGAAACAAGATATTTAATTAAAAAGTATACATGAAGATAGATTGAATCTTGATGTAGCATGACAATAAATATCAACATTCAATTTAACTACAAATCTATATAAATAATAACTGCATGTGGAATTTGAAAATACAAATAAGTGCATATATATTAGAAAAGCCAAAACATTCCTTACTATATGGTTGCAATTGTCTATGCTTTTGTTTAATGGGTTATCTTCACTGTTGATCCCATGAGTTTGTAGAACCCAATGAAAAGTCTATTCAATCATGGTTCTACAATGAGTGGAAAAAATGTATTGATTATTGCATGTTAAGCACTTAAGGGAAAAAAGAAAACATCTTCTAATGACCATATTTGTTGTAATTATTTAATGATCAATTAAAAATCTAAAAACATTTATAGAAATAAATGTTGCTTTAGTACATAATTTTTTAGTTGTGATAAGGATTTATAGTGGCTGATAAATAGTTACTAATCCCATAGTTGATCCCCTGTAGATTCATCCAATATGTTTACCTGCACATACAATAATGTTTCCTATACGTTAATGGTTGAAACAAAATGATATCAGGGAATAATATTGCATAAAACACGAAATAACTACTAACAGACTCGTTAATGAATCACAATACCACAAAAATCACAGAATCTCCTCTATGTGTCTCATCACCTACAATTATGTACACCTAAAATATTAAAGCTACCAAAAAAATTTCTAATTATAGGAACACTAAAACACGAAGACAAAAAACCATAGTACACAACTGCAGCAATATGTAAAAATGAAGGGAAGTACAAAACAACTACCAAAAATACCCATCCATGCTAGAAATCTCTTTAGATGAAATCTAATGGACTCTTGAAATGGACCCACTTGCAACATGAGGGTAAATTTAAAATACCCAGTATTTTTTCTACATTCAAACAAAACAACCATTAATAAATCATTGCAGAACGAAATGAAAACACAATCAATAGTGTTGTAGAAAACACTAGAAAATAAATAATATTTGAATTTATAATATGAAATGTATAATGTGCAGTTATTATGAAGGTGAAATTAATGGTTGATTGATCTTGATGAATTACCCGTTTAGAAAAGAGTGTTGGTATATCTTCTTAGTCTGAATTTTTCTTCAAATTGAAGAAGATGTTGCTTATAATTGATTATCATCATTTTTTGAGATTTCATGGTATTTAAATAGTTTTAGGTGTCGCCAATATCATGTTCAATGAAGGCCTCTAGTCACTGAAAATAGAAGCCTATAAAAACAACATGCATTGGGTTTAAAAGAAACATGTTGTCACTTCATTAAGTAGCATTACTCTTGGAAACTAGAAAAAAATAATTCACTAACTATAAAATGATAATTACCTTATAAAAAATCATATTTTTTGGTAACTATATTGACCATGATGTGGACATAGCGTGTGGACACTAGATTTTACATGGATTACTTACACTATCCTCGAATTCATGGTCAGTAGAGAATATCATCATTTAGTAACTATACATTCTCTGATAGTCCATTGAATCTTCAAACATTACATGCACATTTGGTTTTACAAGAATAAAAATGAGTAGCATAATAATATAAAAAAAGTCAAACTAATTGAAACATATTGGAATGCATAATATATGTGAAATATGCTATATTGGTGTAGAGTATGGGATGATACAAATACTATTGGTGTACAGTATGAGAGGATACATTACCTCTGAAAGATTATTAGTATTTTGAAATTCTGATATTTTTTGTTTCATTGGATTGGAAGTAAGATTCACAATGTTGACATTAAACTGGGAAAATAATCCAAAAAACAGGTAGGTGAAGGGTGAAAACTTAAATATAAATGAAAAGGATATAACAACAGGGACAAGAGAAATTAGAGGACCATAAATGGGGATTAAATATCTTCTTATAAAAACACAGTGGGATGTATTAACTGGCCCAAATTGATAATGCCATTAAATTTTTTATGGAAGACATGGAATGGCCTAACATATAGTCATGGATGTTTACCACCAAAACACAACATTACAGTTTGTCCTCCATAACATTACAGTTGGTCCTCCATAATTTTTCTTGTGAGGGGTATGTGTCTAAAATCCACATTTCTATCCTACATTTCATTATTTTCGGTGACTAGATCTTTTTTATATTTGGTAAAACAGTCAATTGAGAGTATATACATCAATCATTAAACATAATTTTTAGAAATGAGGCTCAAATAATATCCTGAAAAATTTTTATGGAGTATCTATGGTGGAACATTCATATTGATATTCATTTTAAATCTCCAGGGGAGTCCTTCTCACTGTATTGAGGCATTCATTCCAACCACCAACTATGGAAATAGATGCATCCATCTTCTTCGACCTTCAATTTAGCTTCCCTGCCTACAACTATAATCTCATTACTTCCACCCATATTCATATAGTGGATCACCAATCACTTTTTTTGAACCAAAACATTCTTCATCTGGGTAGAATATGAACATAATGATTAAAAATTAACTAATGAACATGAAGAAACATAGTTTTATCAACATTAAAAATGTATAATGTTTGATTTTTATCATGTGGATTGTGACTAAAGACCACTAATCCATACCTCTTGTTTCTATGAAAAGAGGTCCTACATACTGGGAAATTTATTTCTTAATCTAATTAAAAAACACTTCATATATTAAATATAGATTCATTTAATTTGGAATATAATAATAAAATTAAGGAAAAAAATAAGCCACTTGAAAATATAGAATCAAGGTGCATATGTTTTTTTATAAAAGTAACAGTTAATGGAAAAAATATAGCCACATCAAAGATGTTATCCTAATTTATGAATCCGTATCAATATACAGGATATAGAAAACACCTGTAGGGTTATGTTGTTGCTCACACGAAATTATTCTATGATGTCCATGTAAAATACTTTACTTCACATTATATTTTCATCCCCTCAAATACAAAACCCCTTGTCCTAACACATGTATGTATATTATATAGAAACATTAAAACTGATTCTACCATCTTCATAGAAGACATCAATCCTGAGAGAGAGTATGGCATGAAATCCATTTTTTATAGCCCAAAGCATTATCAATTTAAAAGAGTACAGTTCATCTTATCCATCACTGAAATGAAAAATAGAAGAGGAACATACATACTGATGTAGGTCATATAAGTAAGAATAAAAAAATACAATTTGCATTATACGGTAATTACTGAAAATTTGGCTCTATGTTGTGTTTAAAAACACATTGAAAACTACTTATCCTATGAGCATGAACTGTATGAAGCATTGGTGCAGGATTCAATACCTTATAATATAAAAAATATCTGGTATGAGCTATGTGGATATTTACTTGAGCAGCATTTCAATCCAAACTACAATCCCATAAATTATAGAAAAAGAGAAACAAAACTCATTAGGTCAATAATGAATTATACAATAAAAAAATTCTAGATCTACATAATGTATTGACATGCATTGAGAAACTAAAGAAGAAAGATAAAATTTCCAGATCTACTTAATGTATTCACACGCATTTTCAAATAGTATATAGATTCATATTAAATAATTTACATAAACTAATTAAAAACCCTTCATTTAGTTAATATAGATGCATTTTATGTGGAATATAATAATACAACTAACGGAAAAAATAAAACAACATGAAAATATAGAATCATGGTGCATATGTTTTCTCTAAAAGGAACAGTCAAGGGAAAAAATATAGCCACATCATGTTTTTATCATAATCTTATGAATCTGTATCAATCCACATGATATTGACGAAACCTGGAGGTGTATGTAGCTTTTCACTCACAATTATCTAGTGGTGGCCTTGGGAAACACCTTACTTCACATTAGAAGATTTAGTTGGTGAAATTGAAGGACTCGGTTATAAATCATCAAAAAAATTAACTGACCTTCTGATTGGTTTTATTTTTTATGGAATGTCATTGTTTTCCAAAAAATAAAAATATGTTTATGTTCAACTATAGTGAATGAAATATATATTGGATTGATATATTGATTACTAAAAAACCACATAAGTTAACATTTTTCTAATTGAAATGATGAAAATATAAAGAATTCATGATACTAATAGAAATTTAGGTAATGTTTATAAGAAGTTACTCTTAATTGTGCTTTATCGTATGATTTTCTGCAAGAGACATACAGAAATTTTGGTACATATGCTGTCAGAATAACCAAAAGAAGTGTAGATGTTGTTGAATCAGGATAAGTGATATGTATCCGAAAACAAAATAATGTTTTTAGAAATTTTATTGAATTAAAAATACACATATGTGTGATAGAATGAGTTACAACATATTGATTCACCTATTCAATATTGTTGAAGTAATAGATTGATATAATAGTGAAGAAAGGTAAATTTTTCACAGGCCCAGAAGGCTTCCTTGAAACTATATCATGGTGAGCAGCATGTAGATGTAATGAATATAATCGTGAAATAGAATGAAAAGTAATTAAAAGTATAAGGTGGATGTAGTAGCAAAAAAATGATAGTGTTATTTTATATACAAGGAAAACTTATAATGATCCAGAGGTGGATTTGCAGCGCGTGAAGGTGAAGACTCTGTAAAATAAAGGTTACCTTATAGAGAGATGGAACAAATGGCGAGGTGACGCTGTTTCAGAGGAATGGACTACTTTCATTTGTAATGGATGGATATTGAAGAGACTCATTCCAAGAAGACAGTCTGGGCTCGAAAACTAGGAACCTGGATCCAAAAATAAATTATAATTGAAACAGATACAATTCGAGCAACATAATGAAAAATCTATGAATATGATCCAAAAACCTTTTGGATTTGACCCCATTTTCTCATTTCAAGGATTACGAAGATAATTTTGGTGAAAACCTTGTGTTCATCAACTAATAATGTTCATCGCCTCCGATCAGCACCACCAGCTCATATTATGACTCACCCACTTTCCTAGACTTCTTCCCTAAGGAGAGCATATTGGTTCTACAGAGAGGGCTCCAATACAGAGATGATGCGAATTTGAGAGAATCCATGCTCAGAAAGCGGAGCATGGAGGCTCTTTAAGAACCCCCGCTTCACGAATCGACTGCCTGGAAGTATTGAAAACACCAGGGGGTGCGATGGTGGTGCAGGAGTTCCAGAGCGATGATGTCATCACCTAGTAGATTCCGATCTTCTCCGCTGCGTCTAGGAAGGAGAATCAATGGTCGGAGGCGGCAAATGTGCAATGCCTTCCCCCATCACACCCTAGGGTGATGACTCTGCCTGCCAAGAGGTGATTTCCACCCACTACGGTGGGAAGCCAGTCAGCGAACGCGGCGGAAATGCGCCGCGTCGGGGTGATGGCAAGGAGGAGTTATACCGGCGGTGCTGTGGAGCTGCGTGGATTGGCCTCGGCTGCGCGAGCAGCGACAGGTGCAGAAGGGGGTGGCGGTGGAGCTTCTAGAAGGGGGCAGCGGCGGAGCTATTAGAAACGTTCCAGGTAACCGGGAGGAGGATGATCCTGGTGTTGTGATTTTGCACGAACCCTAACTCACGAAGTGGTAAATCCCAAGCATGACCAGTAGAAGGAAATGTGCAGAGTAGTTAGTAGAAACTGGGAGAAGGAGAAGTGTGTAGATTGGAGTAACAATTGGGAGAATGTGGACATCAGAGACAGAGGTCGACAGACGTCATCTTCCCCAGAAAAGCAAGGCTGGCGGAGGAGGGGGATTGAGGGTTGTGCAGGTTGGGTCGCGTGAAAACCTATGCGGGAGTGAGAACTGCTGGCAGAGAATCGAAGATATCACACGCGGAGGAGCAACATGGATGAGTGTAGAAGTGACACGTAATGAATAAATTATGTGGAAGAACAGGTGAGTGATAGGTGTAATCTGGAGAAGCCAGAATAAGTATATATACTATATTAGAAACACTAATAGTTTAAGATGATATTTTTAAAATTAATGTACTTTATCTGTATATCATTTATTTTCTATTAAATGTTAATTATAAATTTTTTAGAAATATAATTAGATAAAATAAAATTCATATTTGAATTTATAATAAAAATATCATTTAATTTCTAACCCCCATAAACTATAAAATAAGAAAATTTAATTTATATTTTACGAAATATGTAACACCAAGCATTAATAACCCATAACTTATATTTCTTGAAATTCCATCCTTTTGATAGCTTCTATAACACTCAACATTTAGTTGAAGTGGACTATAATATATTATAAATACTTTTAAAATTAGTAGGTATAAATATCACATAATACATTATGATAAATATTTACATCTATTGATTAAAAATAAAATAATAATCATTTAAAATTAAAAGAAATTTTTTATGAAAAACTAGTTTCTCCTAAAATACAGAATAATCAAGTTTTCTACACATCATTAAAAATTAATTTTTAGCATTGTAATAAAATTTATTTTTTAAAATATAATTCATTTTTAAATCTTAATGTAAAATTATCTTATACTTATTTATTGGAATTTTTTAAAATGTTTCATTTTTTGATAAATAGTGAAAAATACAGAATATTAATTGAATACTAATTTTTCAAATAAATTATTTATAATGTTAAATTATATTTCTAATTGAGGTTTTAGTAAAATCTGTTCCATTATATATCCATAAATTCAATTTAAACAATTTTAATAATTGTAAAATAAAGTTTTTATATAAAAACATTGTAAAATATTGATCATTTTAACATTAAAATACATGTTTTTTCATCTCTTATGTGGGATTAATTTAAAATTTAAAATTTACACTCACTTGAATTGAATTTGAAAAAATGGATTCAATATTTTTAATAAAAATATTTTATTATTTATATTAACATAAAATTTATTTTTTTCCCAATCAATTGTGAAAACAATAAAAATCATTTTCCACAGTTAAGGAAAAAATTGATTTACCAAGGGTTAAACTAAAAATGTAGATATTAAAATGACCTCCAAATTTTATAAATTCTATTATAAGGAAATTCTTATACTCTATAGTCTCTAATTGTTAATTATATACTATTTTTTACCCTCATTTCATGTGAAAAACGTCACAACACCTCTTTCTTTAAAAACATTACAGGTGTTTTCCATCACCACACTTATAAAAGGACACAACCTATCCAATATTATTAAACATTAAAACATTTTTGGTATGGACAATAAATACGAAATCTGTACACAACATCCATACCATCATCCTAGATGCCTAATTTAGGTCAGAAAGCCATTATAGAAAGGATTTTGATGCAGACCTAATTAGTTTATCTAAAGAAGTGGTTACATTCTTCAATGAGAGTTTTTATTTTATATTTTTCTCTAGATCCATAAATTATTATTAAAAAATGATAATTTAATAAAATCAGTATAATAAATGTAATTATATTTTTTTATAAAAATTTAATGACCTACATGTTTCCAAAATTCTACCAAATATTTCATGAAATCGTCATTCATGTGTTTGGAGGATTACTACCTCACAAACCGATGTCAATAATTTTTCCATTAACACCTATCACAATTTTATAATATGATGGCTATAAATATTATATATGATATTTATAACATAATTATATTGTATTGAAATTTTTATGTTTCATTTTTTAGTGGATATGATAATGATTCTTTTGAGTTTGGAGGACTACAGCCTTGCGAAGCGACGTGATTCGTTTTTCACTATTGGTTTACATGGAATGTAACAAGGAAATATTTAATGAAAATATGAGATATAAAAGATATAATTTTTATAATAATAACATATTTATTATGATGGAATGATAATATATCATTTCATTTTATACATTTTCACTCACTTATAAATGATAAAATTGTTCATGTATGTATGGACTGCACCCTTATGAATTAATGTGACTCTCTTTTTACCATATAACGACATAAATGATATATATATATATATATATTTAGGGAATTAATATTTCAATATTATTCTATATATATGAAATATTTATTACTATCTTTCCATAATAATAGTAGAAAATCGAATCGCTGCCCATGTCTGTGTACGACCAACTGTGTCAATGATCGTAACATACTTCATTTTCAAAAAGCATATTTCATGATTAATCTTAAAACAATAATTGGTGTATAAATATGATAAATATTTCATTATTTTTATACTACAAATTATATATCTATATAACATTCACAAGTACCTGAACTATCAAGACAAATCATGAATGGAAGAACAATGCAATTAACACTCAAAAGAATGAAAATAATGAAATATTTTTTAAAAAAAGAGTGATAATATGTAATAAAAGAATCATATATTATATTATAAATACTAATATAGTTATATTATAAGTAAATAACATGTTTAAAACCTCCATATAAGTGTATATATAACATTAAACTGAATGTACGAGTGAGGTAAGTGATCCGGTCTAAATTCTCTTTCATTGATGAAGATTGTGATGTTATTACCCAATTTTTTTATATGGTGTCTATGACACACATTTTACATGTAATATAATTATTAGTTCATAATTCCTTGTATTTTAAGTATTAATTTGAATTATTTCATCCTAGGATATTTGATTAATGAGTTTCAATGTGGTGATTGATTTTAGAACTCAATTTATTTTCATTGGGTTATATTACTTCATATTCATCATTGATATTTTATGATTATGTGTATAAAAAAATTAAATTATCTTATGTTTTATTGTCACTTGTTTTATTTGTACTTACAGTTTTTAAAATTTATCAATTCACTAAAAAAATATCACTTCAACCTTATGATCATTTTAAGGGTTTATTTCATAATCTCATTCCCTTCGAGATTGTTTACTTTTGAATTACAATTGAAGGAAATTATTTGATTAGTGTATAATAAACCCATATCATTTTCTCATAATCTAGTCATTCAAAAAAAAATTAATTAATGGAACCATTTTCCCTTTCTTTTTTACTAAAAATAATTAAGAGAATGTTTTTAAGAAAATTTGACTTCATTTCTCCCTTCAGTCGAAAATCGATATTATTCAAAAATAATTTTTCTAAAAATGTGTTAAAAATGATTTTAATATTTTATATATGAAAAATAAATAATATTTTAAACCATTTTTACTTTTCTTTGAATTTTTTAGATTGTAATCAACATTTAGTTTGAAAAAAATCCCATTGGGATTTTACTGAATAATTGAAAAGAATCATTGTTTTAACCTGGATGAAATGAAAGAAATTTCATGCCATCATGTACAGACAATTTTATTAATAAAAAATCATGTATATGTTTCTAAAGACTATTTTCAAATAAAGTTATATTCAAAAAATTTATGAACTTTTAGTTTAAAAAGAAATTTTCAAAATGAATAATATATTTCCCACAATAATGTTTGAAAATTCCTTTTTATGGTATTTTTATTTGCCAAAGACAACACCACATTAATTTACCTATACTTAAATTGGAATAAACTTTATTGATACTAAAATTATTATTCATATGTATCACATATGATGTTTTTGACCTATAAAATTATTAAAAATAAATTTGTTTTGTTCTATTTTTAGCCATCAAATTTCCCTGGATATATTAAATTTCCTTTGATCGTTGGACTTTAAATTTCCCAAGAATTATCCATACTATTAATCAAGGATATAATTATTTACTAAACAATTTATTATTTCTACAAATAGTTTTATAAATTTAATGTTATTATTTTATCCTAGTAAATATTGATAAATATATATTACTACTTGAATATGGATTTTTCATGAGAGGGTATAGTGTTCATGAATTAAATCAATTATTAAATACGTGAGGAATATTTTGGACACGTAGACATGTGTGTATCCTTGTTTTAGATATCCCCTCGATGAATAGATAATATCATGATGTGAATTCGTACACTAGTATAACATTAGTTTCCCAAACATGATGTGTTTCAAACTAGTAGTTTTGAACTATCTTGAGTAAATATATTTATGGTAGAGCTATCATGAGTTTGTGACATGATGTAAAATAATTAATAATTTTATTCTTTTAAATTCATTGATCATTATCCATTATATTTTCTAAATGATTTTATTTTTTCATTACTGTCATTCTCAGTCATTGATTAAATGGAATGTGGGTTTACTTATATACTAGTCATATTATTATTCCTTATCCAGTTATGATAGTCATGCTATTGATTAAAATAAACATTTTTTTAGTAATTTTACCTGACATATTGATTAATCTTATTTCTTCCATAGTATTTAAACCTTAATGAGAATTTGAGCTCATCCTTTTTATCCATTCCTAGGAAACCATCATTGTACAATGATTGATAAGAAAGGATATTCCTGAGGGAATAATGTTGTTCTAGAATAATATTAAGTTGTAATTATAATGTTCAAATTTACACTGGAAATTTTGTATGTATCTATTTTAACAAGACTACTAAAATATTTAGTTCATTGGGATAGGATTCCTTATATATTTTTAATATATAATAAATTATACACCGCTTCAATGTTACTGCGGTCAGGTTGTCTATCGTTAGTATTAGAGAAATCTTTGTAGAAACCTTGTGAATTAGATTAAGGAAACATATATTAAAAAACATAAACCTATGATATAATTTGAGGATAGGTATTGAAAAAAATTCATAATGTTATTTATGGTAGAGATTATGTGGGTTTACCTTACAATAAATCCTTGTCTATCTACTACAAGTGGATGGAATTCTCGTACAGATGTACTTTGGGGTAATAACACTAAAAATGGTTTATTGGGTTTGTCACTCAATTCATGATAATAAGCATTACTGTATACCTGGTTTGACTCTCATGAGGGATATTATTAAAATAATTTAAAATTTATTTTCAATCCATTATCATGTACTTGTATATATAATTATAATGAATACGTTTCCATAAACCTAAGGTCTATTATATTGAAAATAATGGGACATGATTTAGAAATCCTATATATTATTATATGGTTTTCCCACTACAAATATCATATCTCACACTATGATATTTTTTTAGTCAATAGATTAATCCTGAAAAATGTATGTTAATATTGAATATAAAGGTAAAGGTTAGTATTATGCAAAACCAAATGGGTTGATAACTGGGGAGAATTATATAGTGATTGTTCCCAATCAGTTTTCCCAAAATATAATTGAAAAAATGTACTTTCTCTAACAAACAAATTTATGAAATAAAATAAACGTGGAGTTTACTAAGATCTCGAGTGATGCATACCATGAAGAAGAGAGGTATCTAGTTCCATCATGTATGAAATATGGAAGGATACACATAGTACAGTTTCTTAATATAATGTGATTATTCCTTATATGTGGACATGAAGGGAAAAAGAAAATAATTATGCAGAAAAATTAAGAGTATACTGGATGGAAATAAATATGATACTAGGGAATCTTATATAGTTAATTGTAATAAATTTGGATTAATTCATAATTACCTGTATCAATTCATATTTTATTGGGTAAACACTAAACTAAGGAAGGAATGATGTTTAAATAAAATTGTTACTATATTTATTAGGATTGCATAATTATATTATAAAATTATTATTACATAGTGTATCTGGGTATATAAATCATGAAACATTTATGTATTCAGTTAAATTTCAAAAACAATATGTCTTAATAAACTCAATATTTCTATATGCAATAAATGGTTAATGAGATTAAATTAGATTATAAGTTCAAAGTCTTAAACATATTTTTGGGATTTCTGTTATAGAATTAAATCACGATTAAGGATATTTTTTGAGATATTAATGACTAGAATTATCTTTAATGGGAAATTTATTTAAGGGAAAACACCATAAATTTTATAGACATATATTTAATGGTATTATAACCTTTAGGGTTCTTATAAAAAAAATTATTAAAATTTTCAAAAAAAAATTGTATTGAAAACCTTAGTAAAAATGTTACATAATTATTAATTTAAATTAGTGGATGGCCATTATAATTTTCTAGGAATGTTTTAGAAATTATAATAATATTTTTTAGAAAAATAACTGACCATATACTAGGTGAAAACATGTACCATATGGAAGGGCCAGAGGGATTAAACCCATGATCAAAGGAAGATAAAAATTCGATGCCTACTTCAAAACTATATGATTCTTTGGTAATGATGTCACTATTTTAATTAAACGATTTAAAAAATAAAAATTAAAGATGAACTGTTGGTTTCACATTTGAGGTTTAGGGATTAATT
Organism: Viscum album; assembly: GCA_963277665.1. Taxonomy (NCBI): domain Eukaryota; kingdom Viridiplantae; phylum Streptophyta; class Magnoliopsida; order Santalales; family Viscaceae; genus Viscum; species Viscum album. Next base: position 699,042,519 of record OY728132.1, read on the forward strand.
TATTATATTTGTTACCTTAGTCAAAACTTATAGGGTTTTAGAGAAATTAAGAGATTGAATGAAAGACTTTTAACTATTTTATGAATATTATTTTAAATTAAAAGTTAGTTTTAGTGCTTATGGTAAACAATCATTTTTGGACATTAATTTCTTAGAATAAGGAATTAATTTGAAATTGATCAATTCACAACCAAAGGATGAAATCATTATTATAAATTAGATTTACATAAATAAAGTATACTTTTTTATATTAATAGAAAATAAAAGTATTCCTAACCAATGAGAGAGTGATATTGATATAAAAATGTTATCCTATTAAATTCATATCTAAGAATTCAGATTTAATTTTAGATAATCATATATGTATGGTTTTGATACCCTTAACTTTCCATTGATCATTCACTTGAGAGTGATCTATGACCTCAATCACTCTATAATTATTCATGATTTTATTCCATTTTTATATATTCACATTCCAAAAATATTATGCTACATAAAATCCCATTTATGTGTTATTACATATGAATGTTTCACTTGTATTTTCCCTTATTAAGTTGATATTTTATTAACCCTTTTACGCTTTAGGATTTTAAACAATAGTATTGCGAAATTTCGCACCCTTGATTGCCAATATCATGTTTAAATTGTTAGGATGAAATTTATTTAAATTGGGGAGAATTTAATATTTTGATATTATAGTATAAGAACATTGTATTTGATAGAGTATGAAATAAAAAATAAGATCCTAAGTGACCCATGAAATATAATTATATAAATTTAATCCTTTTAATAGTTGGCGAAATAGGCTTCCATGAGTTGAGGTGATTTGAAAAATAGTATACCAAGTAACTAATTTATAGGGTATGAATTCTAATAAATATATTTGGAAAATTATTGTTATCTATTGATTATAAATAAAATAATAATCATTTATAAGAAAATAGAAATTACTTATGAAAAGATTTTTCTTCTAAATAGTGGATTAGTCATTCTTTGAGCACATAATTGAAAATTAGTATTTACTTAATTAAGAAAATTTATTTGAAAAATTATTCATCATTTTTAAAATCATCCAATAAAAATTATCTTAGGGTTAGTTTGTGGGATTTTTCAAATATGCTATTTTTATGATGAATAGTAAAACAATTGAATTTAAAATAAAAAATGGTTTCATTTAAATTAATTATGAAGTTAAATCATATTTTAAATTAGATTAAATGTAAACTTTGTTCAATTATATACTTATTTTATCAATTTATATCATTATAATAATTTTTATTCTGATATTTTATATGAAAACATTGATTACTATTGAACACTTTCTCTTTAAAAACCTACTTTCTTTTCATGTGTGCGAGATTAATTTTAAATAAATATTTTCCAATTATGTGAATAAAATTAATAATAATGGATTCCATATTTTTAATATGAATAATTTATTTTTTTATAACAATGTAAAATAATATTTTTACCAAATTTAATACTCATTATAGTAAAAATTAATATAAATAATTAAGGTGCAAATTTATTTACTGAGATGTTAAACTAAACATTTATGTGTTAAAATGATCTAAAAACATGCATATAATCTATTTTATGGACATATTTTGACAATATCGTATCATTGGATAAAAAATACTCAATTTTGGACCATTTCTCTTGGTGGAAAATATAGATAAACTATTTTCTTTTGGAAAATTACTAGTCTGCCACTCACTTCACTTATAAAGGGTGTCCCACTCTCCTCTCATACTCACTCCTACACAATATTTTGTTTTATACAATACCATATAAAATAAATTCAGAAACTCAAAATAAACACCATAAAAGGCTTAATCTGGGATCAAATCCATCATAATAAGGCTTTCAGTTCAAACCAAATGAGTTTTCCATTGAAGAGGTAGTGTTATTCAATGATCATTTTTATATTATTTCATCCACCACCTCCCAAAATTATTATTAAACCATGATGATATAATATCCACATAATATTTCATATAATTATATGTTTTTATATTATATTAATTAGCTATATACATCCCCACATTAATAAAATGGGTTATGAAATCTCCTTCGTGTGTTTGCACACTACAGCCTTGCAAATCGATGCCAGTAATTTTTTCATTACCACCTCTCACGGTTTGGTATGATGATGGACATACAGATTATATATGATATTTATTACATAATAATTTATAAATACTGATTATATCATGTATACCTTTTTAATAATCATTTCGTTGTTTATATGATAACATCCCTCACGTATATAAAGGAGTGCCGCCTTACGAAGTGATGTGATTCATTTTTCAATAATGCTATACATAAAAGGTAATAAGGATTTATTTAATTAATATATGTGAAATAAATGGTATTATTATAATATTTATAATATATTTATTATAATTATACGGTATTATATAATTTTCATATTTTTCTTTTCACTCACTTAAATATGTCTACTTCATTCGTGTACATGTGGGCTACCACATTCCGGAAGCGATGTGGCTCTATTTTCATCACCGTCCCGCGTAGATGATATATATATATATATTATATTTAAATATAATATATATTATCATGTTCATTCTTTAAAGGTGAAATATTACTTAATATCATTCCATAATGAGAGTTGAAAAATGGAAATGTTACCCAAGGGTATGTATGACCTACTATCTACATGATCATAATGTAATTTATTTTCCAAAACAATCATTCATGATTAGTCATAAAAGTATAATTGATGTATAAATACGAAAATAATTTCATGATTAGTAGTATTTAGATGGATATAACTATATAATATTCTAATGAATTGGAACTTTAATGACAAATCACTTATGCGATTTCATGGTAATTAACACAAGAAATAATGTGAACAATTACAAATTATTATATACTGGGTGAAAAGAAGTTATGAAAGGATCACATAAGATATTATAAATATTAATTCTATTATTATATAATTTAATAAAAAATTTAAACCCATTATATAAGATATTAAATAATTATCATCCTAAATGAATCATGAGGTAATACATTCCGTCTCAATTCCCTCTCATTGATGGACATTAGTATGTTATACATAAATTTATAGGAAATAGTGTATATAAATCCCCTATGACATGTAATATCATGATTAATTAATAATTCATTATATTTTTAGTTTCAAAAATAATTATTTCATCTAAATTAATTTGACATAATAGTTACCATGTGGTAAATAATTTGATAACATGATTTATTTTCATTGGGTTATATTACTTCTTCATTATCTTTCAAATTATAAGATTATTTGGGTAATGACTTTTAGTTATATTAGGTTTTATTTTAAATTATTTTATTTTTATTTATAGTTGATACACGTATTTTATTCATTTAGAAATTCCCACATCAATATTATGATCATTACAATGTATAATTTCATAATCTTATTCTCAATGAGATTGTTTATTCTTGAATTTCAATTCAAGTGAATTATTTGATAATTTTCTATTAATAATTTATTATTTTATTATCGATTTCATTATTATAATTTAACATAATATTACCATTTATCAACTCTTTGGTAATATAAATAATTGAGAATATGTTTCTAACAAAATCGACTTAATATATCTCTTGGGTCAAAATTGTTTTTTCTTCCAAAACCATATTTTCTATATATATTCTATGAAATATTTGTAGTCATTTTAAAATAATTTATTTAATATATTTCTTCCCATTTTTTTTCTTTTTTTGAAATAAATCTTCATGTCTTTTTCTAAATATTTCATGTTTCAATTTTACATAAACAATGAATAAAATGTTAGTTTTAATATGTACGAAGTGAACTAAATTTATAGTTTTCATGACCACTATAATACTTTTTAAAATACATTATAATAATAAGATATTATTTTAAAATATAAATATTTTCCAAAAAATTTGTGATGTTTTATTTTTTATAATGTGTATTTTTTTAGAAAAATTAACTTTTCTTCTATAATTGTTTAAAATATGTTTTTATGGTATTTCTATTTTTCAATGACAACACCCCTTTATTTTAAATAAACTTCATTAAGGATATGTTTTACTGATACTATAGAAATTATTCCTTTATATGGTTAAGATCATTTTGACCATGTAAATTATTAACATTTACTTTATTGGTTCAATTTTGTATTTATCATCTTTAACATAAAATATTCACTTTCTTGTGATTATTGGTAATTAAATTTCCCCTAAATATCCATATTATTTTTCATGGATGTGGTTATGGCTTAATCCATAGATAATTTCTACATTTATTATTCTAGAATAAAACCATACTGTTAAACCAAATGGGTTTATACCCAGATGTTTAAAAATATATTGGTGATGGATATTGATGGTAGATGAATCATGTTACAGAGAAATTATATCTAATAATTAAGAATTTCTTTCATTCAAAATTAAGTTATTATTATCGATGAGATTCTAAAAATGGAATTATATATTGATTCATTTAATTATCGGTTATTGATTATATTAAATGTTTGTTCAGTTATTTATATTTTCATATTTATTATGCCATATCCATTAATTAATGTCAGGTTATTGATTAAATATCATGTGTTATAAGTTATTTACCTTTCCATTTTGATTATAAATATTTATTCTACATTACTTAACCCTTTATGAGAATTTGAGATCTCCAATATTTTTTTCCTATTCGTAGTAATAAATAAACTATACTGTGATTGATAATCAAGGATATTCTAGAGGTAATAATGTAATTCTAAATAAAATAGGTTGTAATTTGTGTATTGAAATGTAATATGGTAATCATGTACATACCTAATTTACAAAGAATACTAATTTAATTGTTCATTCATGATGAGTTTCCTTGTATCTTACACCAATGTAATAAATCATACATTGTCTCTAGCTTACAGGGGTCAAGGTTGCTACATTAGTAATTATTTTCATATTTTTCGGAAGTATTTATTTTTTAGATGAATAATGGAAAATATCAGTTTTGATAATTTTATACCTAATTGTTATACTATCATAACATAAGATTGGAAAAAATATTTATGAAACTAATTTTATATAATATTATATATATTTATTATTTTTAATATATCATTATCCCAAACCCATTATTAACAATTTCTAATAGAATTAATATTGTATTATAAAATACATTTTTTGACATATTATATGGTTGAATTTCATGTAATTTTAAAATAATTTAAATTTTAATAAGATTAAATGGAGGATAAATTTGGATTCCGAACATAAAATTTTTATGTTAGGGTTCCTCCTATATTTTTTGGAAATAAATTAATTATCACGAATAATATTTAATTAAGACTAATTAATATTTAGAAAAGTAATTTAAAGAGGGAAAATATTCTTATGTTTACATGGAATATATAACTCTTATTAGTAATTTTGTAGTTTCTATAGTCTTACAAACATGTCTTACAAAGCTTATCTCACCTACCCAACCTATCATTCATTCTATTCCATTATTTCTCCAAACACAACACTCTTTTCCATGGAAAGTACCCCTTTGTTCACATATAAAAATGGCCAATTATATCCATTATTCAAAAAATAAATACATCCAATTATTTTGTAAAAAAATCCAATTTTTTAATCCTAGAATATTATCTCACTAACATAATCCTTTAGACAAATTTAATTAGTCTACTCCTTTTTTCAAGGATAATTCTAAACAAAATCTGAGTTCCTGATGTGAGTATTACTCTCCTATTAGTCTTTAATTTAATTTTACTATTACAAATGATCACTAAAATTATTAATATAATGAATTAGGTATCATATGTATAATAAAATTTCATTATATTAAAGTATATTCAATTATTCATTCATTATGATCATCCGTTAAGAGAAAAAAACACATCGTTCACGTGTATGTACAAACTACCGCCACCATGACACGATGATGTTTTTAAAATCATTTCCTCTTATAGATGGTATCAATTGTTATTTAGAAAAAATAATTATATTTTTCATTCCATTTATACAGTTATCAAAGTAAAATGAATTTAATTATCCTTAATTCCATCCATTCGTTAAGGAATGGGATCATTACTCGTGTGTATGTCGAGCTACTGCCTCCGTAGATCACCTATATTATTTCTATTAACCACCTAACATGGATAGACATGAAAGTATAATTATTAATCAAATATTATATTTATAAAACTGTTATATTTATAATGTGATAGATTTTCCTATACTATTTGTAAGTCCATTCATTATGTAATTTTCTAGTTAATCATGTTTACTTGTGGAGTACCACCTCTATGAATGATGAATTTAATTTGGAAACACCATACATCATTAATTGTTTTAAAAATGTGTTTTATTTATTTTTATTACATATATTAAATTTATTTTATTCTTTAAATGTTATGATAACACTATAATAACACTTTTTTACTCATTCAAGCAGTACGACAGATGTTAGTTTTTCCAGTTTACTTTATATTTTAGTGATTCATTATTTTTTATATAGTTAATTTTTTTGGAATTGAATTTATTAGTAATTAAATTTAATAATAATTTATTTTAATACATTTTAAATTTTATTTAGTTATACTCTTATAACATAAACATGTAATAATATATCATCTTTGTTCCTTAAAAATTGTTGAATAATTTTTTTTTCCATATTCATCATCATGTTTCATAATTAGAAATCTCATTTTATGAAAGTAGAAATTTATAAATAAAAATGGGATATATATTATTAAAACATAGTTAATATAGGTATTATGAACTTGGTATCAAATATATGCTACCTATATAAATATTAAAAATCATGTGAAAGAAAATTAAAAGTGTTAATACTCGATGTTAAAAATAAGTTATAATGAACTAGTATATTGATAGTAAATAATTATAAATTAGTTATGTGACAAGTTTATAGATATTAATAATTTAATGAAATATATGATTAAGATAATTTTTTTCTTGAGGTTAGAGTGTGATCAAATATGCAGGGAAATAAGGTAACATGTTTTTTTCTCAAACACCATTCATTTATACATGTTTTACTTTATGAACCAATTTAAATTGTTATGGTTTATTTTATGACCAATTATTATGTTATGATGAAATACATTTTATTCATGGTATATGGGGTTGCTTCTTAGGCAATTTATTTTGAAATGGGTTTTATTAAAATGTAACTCAATTTGAAATTATTTTCTCAACTCATGTACTTTTTCTAAAAATCCATGAAATATATATTTAAATTTGGTCATACAAGTATAGTTTCAATAAATTATTTTTTCAAATAGTATATTCTTTTTTCTACATGTATTTTATTTATCTTCCTTAATATCTTCCCTTTTTATGAATTTTTTTACACAGATAAAATCATGTTGTTCGTAATAATATCCCTTTTAATTTACAATGGAAATTTTTCATCTATTTATATGTTTTACCTATACAAGGTATTTTTTATAATGTTTTAGGTGACCTTAATACTTATATTTAACTATTTTAAATGAATTTTTTATGATCTTTATCATGATTCATGTTTCACCAAATGGATTTAATTAACATTAAATGTTTTCATCTTGATTAGTTTTAAAAAATGTTTCATCTCAATGATAGATTATTAAATCATTAAAAAGGTATTCTATGAAAATTATTTTATAAATGGAATTTTAAAATTCCATGAATTTCATAATTTTTCTCGGAATGAAAAATTTAAATAAAAATTTTTAGGTCATTTTTTGAACTCAAGGAATATCTTTTACCCAATCACCAATGAAGCCACCATAACAGATCCTTTTTAATTTTCTAAGAGAGTTCTTATATATGATATCATGTTTCCATTAAAATAAATTATCATTCTCAAGATTTAGTAAAATATTCCATTGAAATGATATAAATGGAAAGTAGAAACATTTAATTTTAAATTAAGTTTCCTATAGATTCTTAGAGTGTTCTTTCTCCATGTCATATTCTTGATTTAGTATATTCTTAAAATGATATCACATGCCTTCTTCTTTTGGATGGCTTATGAAATTATATTATTCACCTATGGTATGATGCACCATTAAATTTTTTTTTTATTAATTATACAATTGTATATAAATGATTTATATATAATATTTTTACATTATGAATGAATGGGTTTCAATTACGTGATTGAATCGTGTTCACCCAAATGCCTAATACATTGAATGATTGGGGAAATTATTATCTAAACTCTATATCCATTAAATATATGGGTTAACATCATATAAATTGTCATATTTTTTTATTTGTATTTACCTAGTATAATGATTGAATTTATTTGACAATAATATATTTTCCCTAGGTTCCCCATGCCATGCTTATTGATGAAATGATGAATGATTCCTTAGAGACCCCGTACAAAGGATATAAACCTCATTTTAATTCCATGGTTTTATGAGATATTTTTATTGAAACTATGTGGAAAATATTTTTATGATTTTACATATGTGACTTGTGATCCTAGAATGAAATATCCCTCTAATAAATTGGGTAATGTTTCTATCTCATGAGATGACATGGTGCAATTGTTCTGAGACTAGACCACTATAGTGAATATGTAATTAGCATAACCAATTATTTTTTGATGATGAGGTGTAGATCCTTGAATTATGTAGACAATGTCATGTTTATTTTATTTACACAATTCAATGATTCAATTTTCTTATGTTATAAACATTTTTTAATATATTTTTATATGATATCATTTATTTATTCCCTAAATCCAACATTATTATCAATGCAATTATTTTATCATTTTATTCCTCAATTCTCTTGTGTTACGATTTATTATGATATATTCTTTTACTGAAAATATGATCTCATCTATTCTAATATTTATCTTTCCCAAATTATGAAATAATTTATTATGTATTTATTTCTAAAATAGTATATCTAGTGGTAAATTTGTGGGTGACATTAAAGATTCATTAATGATTTATAAACATCTAATATCTTTCTAAAAAAATAAATTTCTTTCGATAGGAATTATTATTTTGTAGTTTGTTCTTTATCCAAATTTTATAAGACCATGTACTTAATGTTACATAGATTTTAATTGTGAGGACAATATGGTAGCCATAAATATGTATCAATGAAAGTGTTTTATGACATGTGTATTCAGAACCAAATATGCGATAGTGGTTCTAGGGGTTTCATTTTTGGTATTTGAGTTGTGATTAGATTAATTTATATATTATGATATTATTGGTTGAAAATGAATTAATATTAAGGAATTCAATAGTTGGTTGATGTTTTAAAGACAATTTTAGTTTCAATCATATTGATAAAACACTATGTTGTATGTATTGAATATCTTAATTTATTGAGGGATTATGATTAGAGACCTTTATTAAAAACCATATGAATAAGTCCATGTATAGTATAACCTCTAAAAAATATGGATGTTTTGATATAATGTTTTTCCTAGAAATTACATCCTTTTATGGACACTGTAATGTGGACGTTATTTTGGTATAGGTGTGTCAAGTGGTAATAATCCTAAATAGTGTTGATTGGGTATATCTTGATCATCATTCTGGTATGTGGTGAATCAGAACAAAATGACAACATGGTTTGAAAATAATTGTGTATTTTATTTTAATTCACATTCTCTATACAAACCAGTTTGAAATATTTGAACTTAATATTTTATAAAAGTTATTTAAAATTGAGAAACTAATTGTAAAATGTCAACGTACAACCTATATTGAAGTTAAAGACTAATAAGGTATGGTATTCACAAAATTTATGAATTATTTATTCTATGTTAACAGTTTTACCATTTTACAGTTACCATTTTAAGTACTATTATATTTTATCATTTATTTAATGTAATTTATGGATCAATAAGGAACTATACTAATAAAGGATGCAACGTACATTGTGTTTATTGACATAACCTAAAATATATTTGGATAATAACTATTATTATAAATATTTTTATTATTCTGAATCAATTATAAAAAAATTATTAGGAACAATTTCGTCATTGTAGATGTCCAAAACAAAAAAATAAATATATTTTTGGAGTCCAATGAATGATCATGTGATTAAGATAGAGAATGAAAAAATATTTAATTTAGGTCATATAAAAAATGTGGGATGAATTTTACTCGAGAATTGTGAATTCCCAAAATTTTCATACATAAATATTACATCATAAAAGAAAAATATTCAATACATAACATCACTATCCTTGCTAGAATCATTTGGTTCTAGGCCTATGGAAACATGGACTTGTAAAAAATTGGTCCATAAGTGAGATATGTCAACTCAAAATATGTTCTTCTTAACTAGTAACATTTTTATACATATCATACATAACACCTTTCATCATAACCAAGGTAATAGAAACATAATAAAGGGTTAAATTATATTCTTAGAAATGGTAAATAAGGGAGATATCAACATATCATTAGCATAATGGTATGATAACATTAGAATAACATTTTAAAACCATACCGTACAAACCTTAAATCATAAAATTGAATCATGGAATAAATCATGGTAGTTTATAATACATGAATCATAGGGTAAAAAATAAAATGAACCATTAGATCATAACATTGTCAGAAGGAATATATTTATGACATACACGTAAATTTCTAACATTTCAAATATGCATGATTAGAAACAGGTTCTCACATTAAATTAATGACATGAATTCAGGCCCTCACATTAACTTGAGGACATAAAACTAGGTACAGTCATAAAAACAAGGACATAAAATCTATTCCAACACATATCTCTATCAATATTTATTCGGGTTCACACATATCATATTTACATAGGATTTATCAATCATTACCCAATGCATTTAGGGATATACAAGTCCCAGCCAAATCGTGATGAAAACCATAATAATGTGTTACAAAATATCATAAAACATTCTTCATATCAACACATCATAACCTATTTAAAAATTGGGATTGATAAATATCTGATCAATTCAGCAGTGCAAAACACATGAAAAATTAAAGGGATGCATAACAATTTCATAAATGTTAGCACTAACTATCAAGAGAAAGAATAAAAACTCTTTCAATCACTATTATAATCAATAAATCATAATTAAAATACAAGGATTTTATCTTATATATAAAATGATTTTTAATGATCACCTCGAACATCTATTAAGGAAAATAGACTTTCCACATTGAAAAAAAATGTTTAAAACATAAAAAAATTTAAATCATTTTATTTGAAAATAACTTTGGAAACTAATAAAGGAAGCTTGAAAAATAATTATTAAACATTTCCTATTAAAGGTATTATTTTCATTTTGAAAAAGCATTGAAAAAGGTAAATAATTTATAAAATGATTATCTTTGATTTATTTGAAAACTTATAAAGGATGCTTTAAATACAATTTAAAACATTTCCTTCAAAAATTGTATTTTACACTATGGAAAATGATTTTTAAAAAATAAATCATTTTAAGAATTATTTTCTTTGAAAATAAAATTTTAAAAATAAAATTTAATCTTTAATTGAAATAATGTCTATGATGGTGTAAATACTATTCATACCATAGAGATTAAAACAATTATTTTTTCACATTTTAGGTAAATGCTAAAGAGGCCATGTATGGATGATGACATGGATATTCCATTATAAAAATTTTGTATATATTGAAATTTTTATAAATTTCCTTTAATAATTCAGTTTTATAATGATAAATATATGTTTGAAAACACTTTTAGAAAACATTGTTTTGGAAGGAAAATGCAATTTTAACTGAAGAGAGAAATAAATATGATTTTTCGTAATTTGTTTTTGAAATATTAAGTACATAATGAGAGAATAATGAAGGGTAAATTTTTTTTACCTGAAGTTAATATATGAAAAGAAAATTCATGAGTTTACTTATAGATTTATCATAATATTTATTCATCTGAATTATTATAAAAATCAATCCCGATAAATGATAAGATTATATCATGAAACCATTTCCACCTTTGTAAAAGTGAATCATAATACCCATGAATGAAAAAAAAAATTGTGAAACATTATATATAATAAATATAATAAAATTCAAAAAATGTTGTCGGAAAGTGTAATTATATAAAACTAAGAAAATAATATAGGTGCCTAACACTATATATATGTCTCAAAGAAGAAAAATTGAGACAAAGATCCATTACAACATTAGAAAATTTTGAACCATAAACCCATGAAAGGGATATAGAATATTGGATATGTAAATATCGAAAATTATCATTATAATAATCATAAAATACGTTCATGTGAATTATATACACAGTACAAAATAATTATATTGTGATTATGGAATGCATCTCAAAAAAAAGTGAGATGGAAATCTCTTACCTTAAGCATAGAATCCATTCATAGACATTTGAAACCCTTTTAATAAATAATAAATTATTATACATTTATTAAAGAATCATAATAATTTTTATAGTACCATGTTTGATTTACTTATACCCTTTGATTACCCATTTTTCAAAAAACATCTTTGCTAAAATCATGTTTCGAGTAATAATTTCTTATTTTAGTATGTTATGATTCGTTATTTTTGGAACTCTTACATTGATCATTGTTATATCATCTCAAGAATGTAAAAAATGGTATACATATCATATATTTTATGTTTATATTTGTTTAGAGAAATCAATTGATTTTATAGATATAAAATTAAAGAAACTATTAATAGAGATAGTATGATGTACACACACATGAACATTATTTCCATTTTCTAGATGAATTGAAAGAAATAATGGTAAATACTATATTAAAATTAAAAAAAATTATTTCATATATATCACATATTTTCTTTAAACCATTCCTTATTACCTTCTATGTAATGTTGGAATGAATCACAATGCTTCACGATGCGGTAGTTCGTCATTCACATGAGTGACATTATATTATTCCCATAGAATATAATATAAGAAGGTATATGTGATATGATAATTATATATGTATAATAATATCATTAATACAATAATAAACATTAAATATATCATTATATCCATCTGTGATAGGTGGTGATGGAACAATGGATAATAATGGTTCACAAAGCTGTAGTTTACCGTATACAAAAATGATGAATTCAAATCCCATTTGATGGAATTGGAGATGGATATAAATAATTAAATTAAATAAATAATATTTTAATATGTTTTAGACACTGGTGTTATTATATCTTTATAATAGACTAATATTTTATTAAATTAGAATAATGACTAAATCAAAATTTCATACTAAAAACCATTAAATTTTTATCATACAACCTTTTTAGTCATAACTGAAAGCCTTCGAAGACTGTATTTCTAATATAAAATTTGATTCAAGGATTAGTAGATGGATGTAAGAAAGTTATTTAGTTATGTATTTTCTAAATAATTGTTTTTGATGTGTGGGGTTTAGAGGATAACAGTTGATCTTTTATAAGATAATTGAGTGAAAAACATGTAATTTTTGAATGTTAAAAGGTGTAGAGGCCCTAATTTTTTTCCCTGACTATTACATCATTTTTTAGATAAAAATATAAGAGTGTTACCATAAGGAATCCAAATTTTTAGTATATTTGTAAAACTAGGACTAAATGTACTTATACATAATAAAACATTAACATTTATTTAAAATATTATTCTTTATCCTTCTAAATATTACGTTTCCCTTAGTACATGTAGTAAAATTATGATAAAAATCAAATAAATCAGTGAGCTAAAAGGCTAGTAAGAGAATGAATAAGGGAAATTAATCAATATAACCTGAATTAGAAAACTCATCATCATCATAACATAATCATATGATCATTATCAATATCATGGGTGAAGGATTTGAAAAATCATTAAATGTTGAAATGAATAATAATGAAACATCATGTTGTAGTGGCCAAATACAACACATAGTTGTGAAAAAAACATAGAATAATGTTCATGAAATACATATGTGCATAATTATAACATAATGACTATGAAAAGATCTATCATCATGTTCACATGTATTACACATTATATCATGAGATAAATCACATTACACAATGAATTGGAGGGTTATATAATTCTAATTCCAGCCGTCATATCATAATACATACATAATCATGCTTTCTGCATTGAACAGATAAAAATCATAGTCATAAAATAACCCATCGGAAGGAATGGGTTTCATAAGGATTTCATCCTAAATAATTTAATGAATAAACATGTGATTCACAAATGGTAACTTAAAACATAACTAGAATAATCTTTATCCTTCTATAGTAAAGAAGAAACACCCCAAGAGGAGTAAAATATTTGTTTTGAGATGAATATCATTTTTGGGAAATCACTTAATTTTGATTCTAAATCAATGTTAAAGCATGTATATCCCTATATTTTAAAGGAATTAATAGTGAAATCATATTTATAGGACTAAATAGGAATATATATATACTGAAAATTTTATGAAAGAGGGATAACCTAAATAAAATGATTTTGGTTTAATAATCCACATACATTATTTACCACATTTTTTCAAATATTTTCTATATCCTTAATAATCAACATATTTTAGAAGTAATGAAGATACTGTTCTTAACAAAATTTATTTAAATAAAAGAAGAGAAGCATTGTAATGGGGTTTATATAAATGAGAATGAGATACACTATACATGTCCATGTAATCGAAAGTACATCAAAAATCAGGAGTGATGAAATAACCTCTCAATTTGGTCCCTAAAAATGGAATTTTTGAGAGAGAATAAGAAAAAATGATTGTATTCTCTATACACATGGGTGACATCCAATTCAATTTGTTCAGTTAAGCATTTCATTCAATCCAAAGTTGTATCACTATGTATGTGAAACATCGTGATCAAGTCTTAAAAAATCCACAATAATAGTGGAGTCAAATTCCACACAAATTAATACATAGTTGGGATGAACCAAATATTTTATGACCTTCACAATTTCCCAAAATTCTTTCCCAATAGTAGAACCAATACCAACATAATTGTAGAAGAAACCTTTAACTTGTCCTCGATACACATGGAAGACACCCCCACAACCTGATTGGCCCTGTACACCTAAGGTCACCCCATCAACATTCAAATATATCCATGATAAAATTCGGGGTATAAATATAATTGAATTTAGAACCCGTTGTTTTTTATCCTTACAGCAACACCAAATGTTTTTTTAATAACACAGATAGAATGATCATCATTCATTTTTCCTATTTAAACATTGGAGGTAGATAAAATCTCACTATAAATAGTAGTGATTATATATTTCAAATAAATAATTTTACATTCAAATACATGATAATTTATTTCTCTCCAAATGTAGAAAATGATAGAAGAGGATACTATGTAGATTATATCTTGAATCTTCCTGCTGTAATAAAAATTTCAGATGTCCATCATAGAGTCTTCAAAGTTACCTAACCTCAAATTTATCCCAGAACTACTCTAAATATGTATCCAGAGATGATATAAAAAGGTGAACTAAATGAAAACATGGCCAATATTTTTATCTCAGAGATGGAATATGTACAACACATATGTGAATTGAAGTCCAACTCACTATAGTTACCCTTGCAGTGGAAACCTGCATCTACAGATCTTCCATAGTAGTATCAGGTTAGATTAAGGAATGAGATGTTTCCTAAAAACACTCAACCATATAAAGAAATATATGCCAATATAACATTTATCTATGTATAATCCTTTAGTAGAGATGTTCCCAACAAGATCATAAGTACACCATAACATGTCCAAGTCACCCAAAAAAATACTATTATACTTCTAGCGGTATATCAATATCTAATGTGTCTTGTAGTTTGTTATTAATCAAAAAATCATGGATAGAAAGGTGCTTCATGTGATTTGTTGCATTTAAAGCATCATTAGCTGGATTATTCAGTTAGGTTGTATGCTAGAAATTTATTTTCGAGTGACAGTATAAAACTCATTTTGAGAACCTCTTGAGCTATTTGAATGAGGATTTAATTGATTTCCATATTAAATATGGAATGTATATATTCAAGGAAAATTTACTAAGAAGGTACTCATTAATGATACCTATATCATTGATACCCAAGCCTCGCACATCAGTCAGCTTGATAAAATCATTATAGACCACCATTATAAGATACATTTTGTGAATTGACAAGGTTTAAACAATGTATCTGATCAAGGACTAAACAAATTTAACAATGGATTTGGGCCATTTATAAATAGAGAAGGCATACCAAACCTTGAGGTTATCACTCAGTTAACTATTCTTATTATTATTGCTTTTGTAATGGTCTCCCCATTCTAGGTTTCAATATGAAAAATAATTCTAGATATAATACATTCAAGGTAAAACCTTTTTACTCTACCCCAAAAAAGAGGCACCCCAAGATAGGTGAAAGGGAGTGTTACTATTTACCCTCTAAGAATTATAGAAACTCTATTATTGGTGTTGTAAATTATCACAACACAAAACAAGGCCAATGACTAGGTCCAAATAATAACATGATTAGAGAAAACATCATAGTTATCAAAGACATTTTGAATACAAGATATTGTTTTTCAAGTTTCCTATCAAAAGAGATGAATATCAACAGTATAGAAGAGGTGGTAAGTGGTGAAAAGATCTGTTCTAGTCCAAATTCATCTATATAAACCATCTTGAACAATTTAATTTATGTAAAAACTCATGTAATCCTCATCTATAGAAAATAGTAGACCAATAAGTGCATCTCCATGTATGACACTTCTATATCACTGGATGAAGCCTCTAGGGGATTCATTAATCAATATTGTCATCCTCACACTTTATGAAATTGAAGTGATTAATTTGATGAATAACCTAGAAAAACCAAACAATATGATCATTTAAAAAATAAAACTCCACTTTATGGTATCAAAATCCATTGAGATTGCATTTTAGTGTAAAATTCCCATGGAAATTTTTTTTCTTCATGATGTATACGCATTCTGAGGAAGTGAAGAGACAGTTCTAGAATTTCATTCTATGGATAAATCCAAACTTGTTTAAATAAATAATCCCTCTAGAAATAGATCCAACCCTCACAATAATAAATTTTCAAATGATTTCTAAAAAGGTGTTCCCAATGGAAAATGTCTTGACATTCTTGATGTCCACTATATTTTTCATTTTCAAATCAGGGAAATAAAATTGGAATTGATTCCATTGGGAATCATTGAATGGTTAAAGCACTCCCTCACAACATTAAGAAGATCAACACATAAAATATCCTAATAGAACAAAAAAAAAATTTTGAACCCATCCATACCAGCTACACTATCATTATTTACGGAGAAAAGGGAAATCATTAACTACATCTCATTAAGATATTCCTTTTGAAACATGATCTGATGATTATAAACTTCAAAATTTATGTTATCCATATTTTTTAGATATAATTAATTCCTTGATTTGAGAATAATCCTTAAAAATATCTAACCATGAAATTTGAAATTTAATTTTTTGAGTTGTAAAGTTTTCCATTAATGAAATGGTATCTGGACCCCCTTCTAATGCTCTTTTCCCTATAAAGCCAGTGAAGAAATCCATAATTTCAATCACCCTAATCTAGCAATCTAATGTTGTACTGGTTTTGGGATAGCCTTTATGTGATTCTCAGTAGTTCAAATATCCTAGAAAGGGCCTTAATCACCTACTTTTAGGGGAACTATAATTTTTATTATTAATCATACATTTCAGAAAAAAAATTAGCCTCCTTGATTTCATTATCATGATTAGATAATTATTCACTTCTCTATTCCTAAATATGTTTTTACACTATTGAACATTTATTCGAAGACAAGGATAGGACATCCAATGGGTTACATGTTCCATGGATTGATGAAAACCTCTCTACAACAAGAAATTACAATCCAAGCATTATTGAATATAAATGGAATGGGGGAAGAACTTAGTTTATCTATTATCATATCCACCACAATGGGATTGTGGTCAGAGTAAAATTTTGGTAACATAAATACTGATACAACAATAACAAAATTCCCATCATTAGTTAGAATAAAACATCTATCATGTTTTCTTTCACGTAAACTATTGATTTTGTATATGTGCCATTTGTAATCACCTCCCACAATTGGTACCTCAACCATGTTGCATTTATCAAGGAAATATGATAATTCTGTCACTTCTAACTTATTAAAATGAGAGAATTTTTTTCATCAGGATATAAAACAATGTTAAAATAACCCAGCATAACCAAACTATGGGGCTTCCTAAAAAATGTCCTCTTAATATAGTCCCGTAGCTCTCATCATTTTTGTTAATAGTTGGAGGCAAAAAAAATTCAAAGAGATTACTATCCCATAGATTCTAATTTCAATTGATATATCTTGATTTTTTTTACATGAATATAGGATTATTAAATCATTTTTTACGTCCCAAATAAGATGATTTATAAGTGTTTTAAAATCATGTTTTCCTTAAAAATATCTTGATTTGTTTTTATTTTTTTATTTTATTCATTGAAATTATAAATGAGTAGTATTAATTATATAGGCTTATAAAACATGTAATTACATGTTTAATAATTTATATAGAAATAATAATATCGAAACATGATTATCTTTATATGTGTTGATTTGGAAATGTCTATATAGGTTGTTAATCGACCCTTGATGTGACATTGTCTATAGAGTGGGAAAGAGAATATTGAAATTTATATAGAGAAAATGATACTAACTATATGTAAACATCATTCATATCATTTTAACATAATTTATTATTAATCTTATAATGGGTTTTTGAAAGGGGTGTTTTAAAAAATAGAAGAAAAAAATAAGGGTTAATTGAAACATACTTAGTCCTCAAATTAGATTCACTTGTATGATAACAAAACTCCCTGAATGTTTGGGGTCAGATTACACTCTTCATACTAATGGTTTATCCATAATACTTTGAAAAGGTGTGATCTTTGTTTCATATAACTTTTCCTCTATAGTCTATGATCTTTCCTATGATATTTTTATATTAGGGGTTGTTCCCTAGTTATACCACCTCTGGATTATGTACTTGTGAAGGATAAGCTTTGCACTACCTCAAGATTAATATGTGGAATGCATCATGCGCATTATCCATACCTGGTGATTGTTAATGTTGATTGGCCACCTCCCCTATGTGATCAAGGATCTTGAAGGAGCCAATGAACATTAGACTTATATTCCCATTATTTCCAAGCCACACAAACCTATTTCATGGTGATATTCAAGAAAAAAAATATAGCTAAATTCCAAATCTAGGTAATGTCAATATTTCTCAACATAACATTTTTACTGTCTCTAAGATGGTTTTATATGTTGTTGGATATATTCAACCATCTTTATCATCTCTTTCACAATGTATAGTCCATGTTTCTTTCATTCACCATCCTCATCCAACAAAATATTGAGTTCTACTTTAGTGACCATACAGAGCTTCATATAAATCCATCTGAATACTATATTGGAAGCTATTGTTATATGATTAATCAACAAATCGAAGGTGTTGATTCCACCATCCATTAAATTTCATTTAGTCGGGTCATAGAATTCCCTCTGGTGTCAGAATATTTTTTTCAGATTGGACAATAGTTTGGGGGTGATAGGCCATATTAAAAATTAGTTCAGTACTCAATGAATATTGGAAAATTATTCATAGTTTATAGCTGAACCATGGATCATGATTAGTGAAGATCAAAAGTGGAACCCATGACAACCTCACCATTTTAATTTTTTATCTAGTTTTTTAATTTATAAATATTTTTGAATGGTGACAAAGTGGGAAATATTTATTATTTGATCCACCAAAAACCGTATCAAGTTTGTTACTTTGGATGTCTTAAGAAGACCAATCAATAATTCCATGGTGACATTCTCCCATTTCCACACGGTAATAGGAAATGGTTGCATCATCCCTTTGGAATCTGGTCTCTATGATTTGTCTTGTTGACAGACAAATCTCATTGAGATATAGTCTAAAATATCATTGTTAATTTTTTCCCACCAGAAGTTATCTTTAAGATCATAGTACATATTGGTACTTCTTGGATGGATAGAGATTGGTGATCTATGTGCATTATCCAATAGCTCATTCTTTATATATGGTGACGAATACACTCAAATCATCAATCAAAATAGAATCAACCCATCATCATATATATTCAACTCATGTGGATTACCTTTCTTTACTTCTTGAACATTATTTTGTATATCCATATCCTTGCTTTATTCCACTTTGATCTTCTATTAGATATATGGTAAGAAAATAATATGGAAATTGTTGGATTCATTTGGTTCCATTATAAATTCTAGATCAATGTTTTTAATTTCTATAAATATATATTCTTTCTCAATCCACATTATTGATTGAGAAGTAGTTTATTTTATATGGTGAGAAGAAACTACCTTTTTCGTCTTTCCTGGATGGTAGTGAATAGGGAAAACGTTGTCCTTGATTATTTCTTACCATATTATTTGACACATGTTCAGTTCCTTGTATCTTAATATATACATTAGAATATTATGAACAATATATATATATATATATTTCAAACTTTTCACCATAGAGGTAATGAAACCAACTATTAATAGGAAATAAAAAAAGATTCTAACTCAAGATAACACATTGGGTAGTTTTTTCTCATAGATATTTTACTGTTGTGAGGAATAAACTATCACTTTATCACTCAACGTGAGTACAAAACTCCGTCCTTTCCTTGAAGCATCATTCTATATAGAAAAACCTTCTATACATATTAGTATTCTGAGTATAGGTTATTTTTTAGCCTCATATTTATATCCTTAAATAATTCATCACATTATTCTATCCATACATATTTACCCCTTTCCATGTTAAATCGGTTAGTAGGATAGAAAATCATGATAAATTTAAAAAAAGTGTATTACCATACTAAGATGAGAAAAATGCATATTTCGATGACACTACTATGTCTGATATACTATTATATAATATTTATCATTGAAGGGTACATAGTTATTCAATCACCTATGACCACATTCCAAAAAAATCTGACTTCTCTTATCCAAAAATTACACTTTTTAAACTTTGTGAAAATTTTCCCTTCAATAATGTTGATATAGAAATTCTTAGATGTTATTCATGTTCCTTTATATTATTAATTTATATTGGAACATCATTGTTAAATACTAAAAAAATATTTTGAGATTTCAAGTAAAAAATATATTCATCAAATAAATGAATATTTTTTTGGAAATAATAAGTCTAAGGGGAATCAAAATGAACTCATATCACCCATAAGTTGTATAAAAAGTAGTATAATGAATATATTATTTTTTATAAGTTATTTTATGATATCCAAAATTAATATCCACCATTGAGTAGTATTGAGCTCCTCATAGTTGATCGAACATGTCATCAATCCTTAGAAGGGGTTACTTTTTCATTATAGTGATCTTGTTGTGCTCCCAGTATTCAATTCACAACCACATTTATCTGTAATTTTTATTTAAAAAGATCATTGAAACACTACAAGCTGGTGCACTGGGTCATATAAACCCCTTCTCAATGTGCCCTTGGAGCTAATTTTCTAAATCGTATAGTTCAATTAGGGCCATCCAGTATGGTCATTTAAAGATAAGATTGGCTTCAGGTATAAGTTCTATTAACAACTCTACCTCATGATCTAGGGGAGCATGTGAAACTCTTTAGGAAATAAATTACTTTATTATATCTCAATTTTAATTTCATCTATGTTGATTCTTTACTCTAACTTAATCATTTGCATGAGGTATTCTTCTTCAAAGGGAAACGACACTGAAAACATTGAGGGATTTTACAAAAGAAATTCATGAACTTCCTTATATTTGTAATGAAATATTCTATAGTTCATAATAAGAAAAGATATTTACTTCTACTTATATTTGATGTGTTCTATATATAATTTAATCCAATCAATTCCTCGTATATCATGGAAGTACACCGAGGGAATTATTATGTTATTTGCTGAAGGAATTTTCACATAAGTGATTAAAAGAGAATAATCTAACCCCTTGGTTGCAATTATTTCACCATTGGGTGTTTTTATATATATCTCAACAAAAAAGTATTGGGTAATAGATTCAATAGTTCTATCAAACTTGATTGATATAAAAAAATCCGTAGAACCAAAATCAAAAAAATAAATTTCCAATCTTAGGTTCATAAGAAGTGTACCTTGTATGAATTCATTCTCACACTCCACTTCAGTAGTAGTGATGCAATATAATTTCACTTTCTCCATTGAAATTGGTTGTTTTTGACATAGATTACCTTCAAGGAATAACGATTTAGTGCACTAGGTAACATTGTTCTATTATTCATTTTAGTTTAATAATTGAACTATGGATGGGGCTTTAGGAGGTACCATTATTTCCTCCATCATATTGGATAGATTATTCATGTATATTTGACATTTATGATCTTGGTGTCCCTCTCTCCTTCAAATGAAGTATTTTCCTATACATTTCTATTAATTCCCATGATGGATCTTCCCATATTTTTAATATGTGGGTGGTGATATCCCATTTCATCCTTTTATATTTGACCAACCAACTTGAAACTCCATTATTCCCTTATATTAATCATATACAAAAAAACCCAATATATAAAATACATCACTACATTGAGGGAACATTGAACGACCTTTTCATATAACATGATGTCTAGGATAGCTAGAGTGTTTTACGGTGTTATTTTATACCACTAAATAATCTATCTATATAGTAATCATTGTTGATAACAAAACCTATGGATTATCATTTAGTCATTCTGATGTTTTCCACATAAACCATGATAGATTAATCATACTTCTTTTTTACCATATTGAATTATATCCCCATTATTTTTTGATAGTTTCTATGTAAATAAATATTTAGAAATATTTTATTAAAGTATCCCCACTCCATATCTTCCCTTTAATCATTTGAAATGGTGTTCTTTATAAATTTTTATCATTTATATGCTTGAATATCTAAACTATATATGTCTTTGATCACCATGTCCTTCTCAGAAAAATGAATTATAGAAATTATATTATCCAAAAGGTTGACCCTATAACAACTCGGGACTTTATTAAACACTTAAACGTGATTTATTACATAAAATCCTCACATGATAAAACAAAGAAGTTCGATATGTGTAATGTATTTGGGTCTTTGGAATATTAAATAACAACTGAAAAATGAAACAATATTTTTTTATTGAAAACATCCTTTACATGGCCACTACATTCCCACACACTAACCATTGCATGGGATAAGTTGATGAAATTTATAAAAAAATGATGACTTATAAACCCCAATAAGGGAGTAAACACGACATAACATGAGGAATACAATACATGTTAGGAAATTGGCATATCAATGGAGCAAAAAATAAACATGAACATAAAGGCAAGATATAACATGTTTATCTTAACATGGAAATGTGGAAACAACAGTTAACGTTGTATTAGCATGAGCCAAGTCTTATTGTACATTGATCATGGGTTAACCCTCATTGCACATTATTATCATGAGTAAACCATGATTCCACATGACGTATAATGATACTAATCTTTACCTAATTCATTGGAGTGCTATTAGGGCACACCCTTTGTAAACATTTTATTTCGTGCATAAGCGTGCAAGATGAATCATACAACATTGGATAATTAAATATTATAATTTGTTCCATGATAAAGGAATGTAGATTTCATACATGAAACACTATAATCAAAAAGTAATGATGGATAAAGGTGAATATCCTTAAAAGAAAAATGTGCATGGTATTCATGAAATATTTACATTGAAATGAAAAATTGTGATACTATTTGAGCAGCACTACGACGTGACATAAGAATTCATAAAAGATGGTAGATGAAAGAAAAAAGATTGTATCATTATATATACATTAAATATACAATTTTGGGGCCATATAGATACATTTCATAACATAATTAATGGAATTTTAGATTCATAATAAAAAAGAATTTCTTTAATGTAAATGAGGAGAGATAATTTCTTTACTGAATATCATCATGATAATATGTGTACTTGGGAGGCATTAATTAGATTCAAAGGGGACTCTCATCATTAACACATAAATAGGATATTATGATGGAGGTGTGAAATAATACCCCATCATTTTTAATTGAAAATAAAATGTCATAACAACATGATTAAATTTGGGAAAAATGAGAATGGAAGAAATCCCTTACATGGAGGTGTGATCCCAAAGGATTGGGAGAGGGTTGAGAGAGGCTTATTGGGCGCTTGGGGCACCATGGGAGGATTATAGAGAGATAAGGGAAGAGGTTGGTCAAGTATCATGTTTTTGGACCCTATAGATTAGACTAATCAAAACCAATAACCAAACCATGCGTTTTCCCATGATTTTTTCCAATAGAGAGTGGAAAAATTAGTTTATAAGTCCAATAACAGAACATCTTTAAATATTAGGATTTATTATTTGGAGGTTAATCACACTCTCAAAGAAATAAATTTAAAATATTAAAATGTTTTATAAGTCTTCGAGGGTCATCTATATCTTTGTAAAATAAATAAAACAAACCTAAAATCACATTATTTTAATGTTAAAACATATATTTGATGAACAAAATGTTTATATTATTTATTACATCACTATAGGGTCATTATGATGTCATAAAGCACAATATATATTTAAATGATATTTAATTTCTACGCAAAAATTCAACTGTCTTATAAAATTATGAAAAGAATTTACTTTTAGATAATTTTGATATCCTGATTCCAAAATTAATATTAATTTTATCTAAATAAATTTTTAAATATGGGAATTTTAACATTTAAAATAAAAACCATCATTTATAAAAATATCATCAGTTTTGAAAAAAAAAATATCATTCAAACCATAAAAAACATTTCAGTTGTATTCGTAAAAATTATATAATCATTTATATTTAATAAAAAGTAATTTAGTATGAATATTTTATTAAAATATTATTTAATTTAAAAAAATCCATTATTTCATCAAAATAGATTTCTTAATTGAATATTAACTAAAAATACTATTTTTCCTTAAAAACTCTTTACAATGTTACATTAATAAAATGAATGTATTTTCTCTATCCAAAAATAATGTACATAATCATAGTTCTAGGGTATTGTTACATAACCCCTTATAAAACCCACATAAGATTGAATGGTAAAGTGTGTTATGGTGACAGACTCTTGGGGTGGCTCGGATAACACCATTCGGGTGGTAATATTTGTTAACTTCAAGTTTTCCCATATCCAATTAAAATTGAGCATAATTTGATGAATATCAGCTTCGGTATGGTCGAGAGAGAAGCTCAGTGATACCATCTCCTTTCTGAGATCCAACAAATGAGCTTTGTATAGAGCAATTCTACTGGATGAGGCCATCACTTCCTTTTTCTGAGTAAATTGGATATGTTGAAGCCCTGTATTTATACTAATCATGTGATCACTTTTTAATGACTATATTAGCATTAGTCAAAATTCATAATGGTATTTTAAAATCCAAAAACACAAAACCAAGGAATTGCATATTTTATATAATAATCTTAAAAAATAAGAGATTTAATTAGGTCAAGAATAATTTTCATTAATAAAAGTATGTGTTGTTACAATCTTCCCCCATAAATAAATTTCACCCTTGAAATTTCATTTTCCCACACTAAAACAAATATAGGTAACTCTACTTCATCACTTCCTCTGATTCCCACATTTCCTCTTCAAAATTGTTGTTTTTCCACAAAACATTAACGAGAGGAATTTTATTATTTTGTAGAACATTTTCTCTATGATATATTGATCTTCAATAGATTCTCTTCATTGTGGAGGTAATTCTCCAATGATACAATTTCTGGATTGAGTACATGTGATGGATCATGTATGTACTTTCTCAAGAGCGATACATGGAATACATCATGTATTTGAGATAGGATCAGTGGGAGTGCTGGTCGATAGGCCAGGATTCCAATGTGATTGAGGATCTATAAAGTACTGATGTACCTTGGACTAAGCTTTCTATTCTTCACAAATATCATAACTCTCTTCCAAAGTTATATATGGAGGAATACAATTTCATTAACAACAAAACCTAGGTCTCATCAATGATTATCACCATTACTCTTTTTTCTACTCTGAGTACCTTTAATGTATTGATGGATAGTCTTAACCTTCTCCATCATTTCTTTTACCATTTCCGGACCTAAGAGTTTTCTCTCCCAAACTTTATACCAACTTGATGGTGTTCTGCACCTCTTTTCGCACATGGCTTCACAAATTACCATTTGGATACTTGAGAAAAAACTGTTCTTGTAAGAGAACTCAACTAGAGGAAGATATCGATCACATCCTCCTTTCATGTACATTGAGAACACTCTGAACATTTCCTCAAGTGTTTGGATTGTCTACTCTGATTAGCCATCATTTTAATGATGATAAGTCGTACTGAAGTTCAGCTCAGTATCTAGAGCATGTTGAAAACTCTACCAAAACATAAAGACGAATCTTGGTCTCGATCAGATACAATCGATATTGGCACTCCATGCATCCTTACCACGTCTCTGATGTATATTTTTTTCTTGTTGATCCAATTATAAATCCTCTTGAATTATAATGATGTGTTTAGTCTTAGTATGATGATCAACAACAACCCATATAGAAATTTTTGGATGTATTCATAAGTCAGGTTACCAATTCCATGGTGATGTTCTCCCACTTCCTAGCCAGTATGGGTAATGATTGCATCATCCCCTTAGATTTATTCCTCTCAGCCTTAATTTTTTGAAACACCAAGCATAATAATGTACAGTCATCATTCCCCTTCTTTGTGTTATCTCACCAATAATGCTATTGGAGATCTCAATACATCTTTTGGTTTTCTGGGTGAATAGAGAAAATTGATCTATGTGCATCATCCAAAAGTCCTTTTTTAACTCTGGATTTGATAGAACAGAAATTCTTGACCCTAATCTCACAATTAATTCTTCATTGACATTGAAATCAAGGGATTTCCCTTTTCTGATAGTTTCTACCTTCTTCTGAATTCCAATGTCTTCCTTTTGAGATTCCTTTAACCTTTCCAAAAGAGACGGTTGAGAAATAATTTTTGAAAGGATTGATGTTGTTACCTTATTTATGAATCCCATTTCCATCTTAATCAAATCAAATAAGATTAGATCCTTTTCAATTTTCCTCAATGATAGAATCTCTAGGTCTTTTCAACATAGAGCATGTGCCTTCTTGTTCACTTTCCTTAGGGGGAAACGTATTGAACCATCATAGTATTTGATCTAATCATTCCATCTTCATTGACGTATGTTCAAATCTTTCTATGTGGATGTGTACTTGGGGATTTTGTGATCCTTGTATATTTCACACTTATCACAAAAGAGATAATGCTGCCAAATTTTCAATATGAAGATCACGGCAGCTAACTCCAAATCATTTTTTGATAGTTTTTCTCATGTGATTTTAAATTCCTTGAAAAATATGCAATGAATTTTTCATTTTTCATCAACACACAACACACACCCTTCTTTTAAGCATCACAGAATACCACAAAAAGTTCTCCACTTTTGGGTAGTGTGACCACGAGCATAGTGATAAGAATAATTTTAAACTCCTTGAATCTCTATTCACATTCATCACTCCAAGTAAACATTACTCCCTTTAGATTTATATTGGTAAAAGGGTTTTAGAATCATGATAAATTTTTCAAAAATAGGCTATAATATCAAGCTAACCCCATGATTCTTTGGATATCAATTGCTGATGGTGGCCTTAGCAATCCCTCAATTGCAGATGTCACGGAGGGATCCACTGATATCTCATTTATCGTGATAATATGTCTCAATAATGAGACCTCCTTAAACTATAACATACACTTGATGTACTTTTCATAGATATTCTACTTTTCCGATGTCTCTAGTATTGTTCTTAGATGTTCCTCAGGCTCCTCCTTAGTTTTGGAGCATATTAGAATATAATTTATAATGACTACAAAAAAATTTCCAAGGTATTCTCTAAATACTCTATTCATCATTTCCATAATGATTCATGGAGCATTAGTGAGTCCTAAAGGCATTACTCTGAATTCATAGTGCCCATATCATTAAAAAAAGAATTCATAGGGATATCCTCCTTCATCACCTTTAAGTAGAAATATGTTTACCAAAAATCCACTTTGGAAACGTATTTTTCTCCATGTAGCTAATAAAAAAGTTATCAATTATGTGGTAGAGGATACTTGTTCTTTATTGAGATTTTGTTGAGCTCATGATAATCAATGAAAAGGTGCATTGACCCATCTGTCTTCTTGATGTAGAGGACCGGTGCACCCCTTCTTAAAGTACTTGGGAATATAAACCCTTTATCTGGATTCTTTTGTAGTTGTTTCATCAGCTCATCAATCTCCACAAAATCCATTCTATAAGGATTCTTTGAGATTTGAATAGCCTAAAAAATAAGGTTAATTGAGAATTCAACATATCATCTAGGAGGAAGACCAATTAATTTCTCAAGATACACATCAATGAATTCCATCACAATATGCATGTCTTCAAGGATGGTTGCTTCCTTAGACTTAATCATCTGAGCAAGATACACATGGTTATATGGCAGCAATAACCTCTCTTGAGATGATGGTGCTAATGAATATTCATCTTCTCATTTCACATGTATAGAATTGATGGATGATTCTCCATATAGAGAGTGATTTCCCTCTCATGGAAATTTATATTGGCTATATATAAGTAAAGCCAATTCATGCCAATAATTGAATCAAATTCCACTAGAGGGAGTATAATGATGTTTTCCAGGAAGATCAATCCGCAAATTATAAAAGGGGAGGAGTTATATACATGGGATGAAATGGTTTCCCCATTTTCTGTACTCACTAACATCATTACATACATGATTTGTGGTGGTGTTGGGATTGTTCTACTATACTTTTGGGATATATAAGAATGAATTAAACTAGAATCGAAATTAATGTTCACTATTCTTGAATGAATAACTAGAGTACCTGTCACCAGTTTATTGGTGAGGTTCACATAGGTGGTAGTGATGTTCCAAGCTCACCCTTTCTGCCTTGGAGGTTGTTGGTTGCCTCCAAAAACCCTTGGCATAAGGCACTAATTTTCAATGTCCCATGGTTCATTGATGTTGTAGAACTGAACTATGTGTTGAGGGTTGAACAGATCACTCATCTCCATAATCATAGCTGCGGGGTATTCTTGTTGGTAGTTAACGGCTAGATGCCCTTCTCTTCCAAACCAATAGCATTTCCTCATCCCCTTCACGTAATTTACAAGGTGCTTCTTTTTTCACCTTTGGAAAGAGGGGTTCTATATCTTATTAGCACTATAGGATTTACCCATTGGACCACCAGAATTTAAGTCCACAATACGCTTTGTATCCCAATGATACCCTTGAGATTTTCAGATCTCCATTTTGACCTAGAGATAACATCAGACAATTTTTTCATAGTTATCTATGTCATGAATCGCTAGGGCTTTCCATAGGATATGTTTTATCTAACCAAAGAAGTAGTCATCCTTGCATTAGGGGGTAATGACAATCGTGGAGGTATATTGTGCAGCCCTTGTGAAGTTTTCCTCATACAATCTAATGTATTCATCATCTTTTTTCATGAGGGAAAGGAATTCCCTTTCCATCTTATGTCGGAGGGTGAAAGGAAAATATTTTTCAAAAAATATTATTCATAATTCCTTCCAATATAATACATCTATCTCTTTCTCTGGCATTGTATTTGTTATCAATGTCCATGATTGATCATATTCAACCTCTATATGGTAAGAATCCAAGATAACTATCACTTGTTCAGAACATTGAAGGATGGAGAAGATATTTTCAATGGGATTGATCCATTTTTTGGCAATTAAAGGATCTGATGATACATTAATAGCATGATTCCCTTGTCTCATGAATCTCTTTTAGAAACTTGTTCTTTCCTAAGGGGGTTGAATGTTTCTCTTCACCCATGATTCAATTCGACGATTGAGTTAACAAAGAGAGTATCATGAAAGCGTTCACGATTCCCGCTCTTATGGGATTGAGAATATCATTAGAATAGTCATCACATTGATCATCGCATTGGTTGTTTACCCAAGTCCTCCTATTACTAGAAATTTTCTGGAATAAAATGAATGTTAGGGGTAATACATAAAGGGTAATCCAAGTAAAAATGGATGACTTTTAAATAACATTTATTTCCGTAACTTATGAATCTATAGGCGTCAATCTATGTTATCCACAATCTACATCCCAACATATATTCTTAGTGGAATTTTTTATTCCATTAATAATGGTTCATACTAATCTAGTTAATTTACTAAAGCATATCCCCCAAGAGTGTCGTAACCAAGAGTGCAGTAAGGCCCATTGTCATTTACTAAGATACCTCAAGTCATACCCCAAACTCATGGTCAATGTTTTCACTCCAAGGTATATCAGTTCCAAATCCACCTCTACCTACTCGTATCCATTCTGGGATGTATTTTCTTGATAAACCACTTAATCAATACTCAAAAAACATTAGGTATGTTTTTATTATTTTTATTCGTATCCCTAAAGAATTTACTAGGGTTTTCCAATCCTATTTCCAAAAATAACTAAACCTATCCTCTGAAACCAACTATAACAACCCTTCTCTTTATTACACACATAAACATGATTTATTACAAAAAATATTCACATGATAAAATATATAATATTGAGAGATCTAGTGTCTTTGGGGCTTAAGAGCATTACATAACAATATATCACAGGAAGCATAACATCTTTATTGAAAACTTCCTTTACATGATGATTATATTCCCTTATACACAACATTTCATGGGATAACATGAGGTTATGAAAACGAAAATGGTGAAAAATCACTCCAATTAAGGGATTAGAAAAGGAAAAACATTAATAATACAATAAATGTTAAGAAATATGAATACCAATGGAGCATAAAAAAACATGATCATAAAGGTAAGATATAGCGTGATTATCATAACATGAAATGTGGAAATTACACTTAGCATAGTATTAGCATGATCCAAGGATCATTGTACATGGATCATTAAGAAACCCTCATTTTCATTTGAAATATAATGAGTAACCCTCATTGTACTTAGAGTATCATAATACTAATTTTTACCCAATTCCATGGAGCGCTATCAGGGTGCACCCTTCTTAAACATTTCATTTGATGCATAAGTGTGCCACATTGATCATACAACATGTAATCATTAATTATCATCATTTATTACACGATAATGTAATTTTGAATTCATACATGAAACTCTCTAATCAATAAGTAAACGTGAATAAAGGGGAATACCATTGATAGAGAAATGTGCATGGTATTCACGACATAATGACTTTGGTTTGGAAAATCATAGTGCAATTTCAGCAGCATAACAGAGTGACAAAAAAATTAATAAGAAATGGTTTATGATAGATAATGTAACACCCCAAGATTTCATAGTACGTTATTTATTCAATGTAATTCAATAACTTGCGCTACACGCAACACTGAGTTCGAGTGCACCATGACTTACCAAACTAGTTTTTCAAAAGAGGTTATGAATAATATTATCTTCATATTGAATTTTATATATTACATATAAATTTTAACATCCATATTATGTGTTTATTGTAATTAATATAAGAATAAATTTATTGTTTTAGATAAATGAAGTAATTTTCAGAAAATGTAATTTTACAAACTTCTATTGGAGAACTCTTTTTAAATCCAATATTTGAAACATGTATATATTTAATATAACAATATAAACGTATTCTATAGATTTGGGACAGAAAAAATTTATTTTTGATAAATTTTTGGTGTTTTCTGATAACTTTCATATTTTGGTGAATAGTGAAAAATAATAAACTTTAAATTAAAACAAGTTTTTTAATCAAAAAAATTATATTGTTAAATTATACATTTGAATAGTTTCGATGTAAAATTAGATTATATTTTTATCTTTTAATACAATAAAGGTCATTATAAGTAATTTCACAAAAATTTGACATAAATGCATGTCAATCTTTTAATAGTTTTTACTTTTAAAAAACACACCTTTTGGTTTTGACAAAGGTAATTAATTTTAAATTAATAAATGTAACATCTAAGTTTTGAATTTGATAAAATAGACTTTATTTTTTAATTCAAAATAAAAAAAATTATCATTGGGGAAATTTTTGGTATTTTTCTGAAAACATTCAATTTTTAATGAATAGTGAAAAACATTGCATTAGTATTTAAAACCGACAATTAATTTAAATAATTATTTATTTTATGTAAATTTAGTCTAAGTCAATATATATATATAACCTATATATGTACAATGTAATTCATTGGATTCATTATATAATAGAATTTTTTGTATAAAATTTTATTCAACTTTTTAACATTTTTTTCCCACCTTGTAAGATCATTTGCAAATTTTAATAAAACATAATTTTGACGCTTCTGTGAGTTGAATTTAAAAAATACAGGAGACATGGTGGACATTAGTAAGTAAAATGTGGATCAATTAGATGAAAATATTTTTTTGGTGAATAGTAACTTTTGAATTTTAAATTCCATAGAAAAAAGTAAATATGGTAATTAAAGGTAAAAATGATATTATAATTATCCTAACACATGTCCTGATTCTCTAGGATAAGTTTAATTCGGATGAAAAAAACTTTAGGAATAAAATATGTTCCTTTAGTTCCACTTGGATAAGATTATGAGATTTATTATTATTTTATTAAAGGATGATTTGAAAGTGTTAAATTCCAGGTTTATTAACAAAACCATTTTTAATATAGGGTTATACATAAGATAAATATGAATATAAATATTAATTGTAAAGTTAAAAATATTTCATACATAATGGTATTTTATTTATAATTTTTAGAGTTTAAATAATTAACTTTATTTACGACACAATGGTGATCCAGTAATTACCTACTTAATGAAATATTGAAATAGTTTATATTATGAATATTAAAATAAATATAATATAAGGGTTTTTATTATATCCAAGAATTTTCAAGGTTACTATGACATGTTAGGGTTGTCTAGATAAATGTTTTTCTAAGTGATAAGTATGTAACGACTTTCATAGAAACAAAATACCAAATAGTGTCAAAAATGACATAAATTAATTTTTTTTTAAAATACTATATTATTGGTTGATATAATATTCTTAAAAATATAAGGTTCATAAAAATTAGTTAAATAATATTATATATGTCATTAATTAACCAATTTTGGTTCTCTTATATTTTTAGAGTATGTTTATTAACCATATAGTAAAATAATACAAGAAGACACGGTAAATGTTAAACAATTTAACTAAGAGTTAAATATAAAATACAAGGTTAAAATGGTAACATAAACTTGTATAAAACCTATTGGATGAAATTATTTCGACCCATAACCACCTAATTCTAGAAATAAATTCATTTTAAGCCCTTATAAACCGAAGATTATTGTATAATAAATTAATATTTTAATCTTTTCTTAAAGTGACCCTCACCCCTCTTATAAAAGGTAACATCACCTTATCTCAAAATCACACCTCCAAATCCATTTGGATTATCCAGAACCTTACCAAATATAATCCCAAATTTCTTCATATCAATCTATAGTCCTTACTTTTATCATAGAGCCATCCTTAGGAGCCCTTTTGATCAACTCAAAATGAAACACACGAAGAAGACTTAATAATTTCACCACCCTCATTCAAGTTCTTTTCTTCTTCCACTTCATATTTTGTTGCTGTTTCCATATCAAAATAATATATACTAAACATCCAACATACTGTTATTTTATTATAAACATGGCACAACCATATTTGTCATTCTATCCATCATATAAAAGACGAAGTCACTATACGTGCGTATGTGTGGCTTACCATCTCCACGTCCTGGTGTAGTTTTTTATTCAAACAATTCATTATTTGGATGGGTAAAATAATTAGTATAACTAATGTAAATAATAAATATAACATGTTAATTCGTAAATATGTAGGATATATCATCCAATTACAAACTATTTCACCATCTATATAATGACATTGTCCCTCATACATACGTATGGATTACCATCTCCACGAACACGATGAGATTCATTGACCATCATAATAAATCAAGAATAATATTTATTTTATGATTAAAAAAATGTTTAAGAACTTAATATAATTCTAGATATGAATCGAATACATCTTATCCGTAATAAACATGGATTACATAAACAAGCATATAAAGGAAAACAAATCAGTTATCACCCGAAAAGATGATACTACTGAAATAATCTTAGCAAAGCAATATTAGAGGATAATATATGATATAATATTTATGTATATAGTTCTTTCATAACTAAATAACAATTATTTAACTATTATACAAGAGGTTAATGTACCCTCGACCAAGTAAATGTACAAGTTAAGGGTAAAATTTCACAATCAATTTATCATCTGAGGTTGTTTATACGTGAGTATCTACTAGGACCTCTTTAGAAGCCACATTTGTGTTTTCATAAAAATTTATTTCAAAACATTATTAATATTTACTAGACTATCTGTTAAATTTATTTATAACCTTATTTGACCTTATATGTTTTTAGAGGAGGCATTCCGTCATTTTTCAAACAAGGTACTTTATGACCTTTTTGACAAAATTATGGTAAGATTGTCTTTTTTAACATATATGGTGGGTGTGTCTATTTTCCACCGTTATAACATCATTGAATATTACCTTACAAGATTATATGAATATTTTAAAAATAAATGTTTTCTTTTATAATTTCATGATTTTTAAATGATTTCAAAAAAAGAAATAAATATTTCTCTCAAATAGGTTGTATTTCATCTGTACCAACATCATTTGATGGATTATACACTTGTTTGAAACTGATTCAATATGATACAAATCTTCCATATTGTGTTGAAGTTTTTGTGATATGTTTGATTGTAGATGTGTTATTCTTATACCATTCATGGATTATGGTTAAAGTATTAACATTTCATATGCTATTTTTAATACGAATGTTTATGTTAGGTTTCAACTATTTCATATGAGAAATGCATTGGACTTAGTAAGTGATCGGTGGAACACACTATAGCTCTTTAATGCATCGGTAGGTCTCATGAGACAAACTTTTTTCTTGGAACAAGGCTTTGAAAAAATCTTATTTGTAGTCTTGGGACATGGCCTTGACTATGTGGTTATGAAGTCTGAATTATGCATTCCATCATTAGGAAATTGGTTATTGATATTACAGGTGGTTATTCGACTAGTATAATATCAATGTGAATAATTAAATTGAATTATTTGATTTATCTTTTCCATATTATGATGAATTTTATGATTAAATGACTTGGGTTTTAGTCTTATACATTGCCTTAAATGTTCAGGCTCATTTATGAAAGTTTCCACTATATTGTTATCCTTACTGAGCATTTGGGCTCACCCCTTTCTGATGTTTTATTTTCCCAGGATTCCAAGAAGTGTATTATAATTGATAAGCAGAGTTAAGATCGGGGATTAATGTAATTCTCAAAGGATCATTTATTTTGTTTTTTATTTTCTAATGTGTTATGTAACATTCATGTATATAATTTATTTTCCAAGACTGCTAATCTGTTCGGTATTCTAGAACAGGATTCCTTGTAATCATGCCAATGTATTAAAATAATGAACCGACTTTGGGATTCTGGGGTCAGGGAATTATAGTTTTTAACAGAGTATGTTTAGCAACAACCTTGGCAATAGATTTAGATAAACTCTAATTAGTGAACATTGCCCTAATATAGACTTTGAGAATTAGTATAGAAGAACATATTATAAATTTAATAATGTAGAGATTTTGTGTATTTTCCAAGAAATACATCCCTGTTTGGATATGATACGGTGGAGGCATCTCTGGTACAAATGTACCAAGGAGTAAAAACTCGGACAAGGAGTTTCGAGCTACACCTAGGGTATCCTGGTACGTGACAATAGGTCTTGCTACACTCATGGTTATGACACTATTGGTAGATATACATAGGATAATTCAATGTTCATTAAAATCCATTATGAAGGATTTAGTGTAAAGACCTGGATAATTCCATGTAATGTTTTTAATTATATGGGAATTTTACAAGTCCGTGAAAATTGGCGGCATGCAATTCTGAGGCCTGGTGTTCCCAAAATGAAATGTTGAACATTTTTTAGTTACATTTAGTAAATGTGCGAGAGGTTTTTTGTAACATTTGTACTGGTGCTCGAAATTGAAATTCGAGGTCTTCATTGAACTCACAGCACCAATATTCGCTTAATGAGACTTTCACCTCGACCATAATAGGATGAGGGTGAAAGTTAGTTTTTGTGTTTTTCATGGAAAAATAAAATAAAATAATGAACAAAATTTTATTTTATTTTTTAACAGCCCATTTGAATGCTCGGTGGTGGGGACCAACCAAGCTGGAAAACCCAATAATTGTAAATTAATGGTGGGGAACACTCGACCCTTGAACTCCGTTTTTAATGAGGGAGGTGACTCTTGGTTCTCTCTTAATTAATTGTTGCACCTTCTATTAATTTAATTACACCAACATCAACTTAATTAATGGAAACTCTAATTAAATTAATAAAACGTAATATAATATGCTGGCTATTTCATTTTGGTGGAATTGGGGGGGTGAAGTGTTAGAAAAAGGGTAGAACTTTGGAGAAACACCTTTCTCCAAAGAAAAATGTCATCGCCAATGAACAATGCCCTCTCCAACGAGTAATTTCTTCAATTACAATGAAATTATGTCCATCTTTCCCTCCTCATTGACTTCAACAAAACTTCGAGGTAGGGGTGTGATTTTGATGTATATTCATTAATTTTTATTTATGTTGAATCTCTACGCATGATCCGCTTTCTACTGCTGTAACGCAGAGGGTGCGTGCCAAACGAACATGACCTGAACTCTCCACAAAACTTATAGATTCTGATGCGATATTTTTGATGGAGGTGGACGAAGCTGTTGCCAGTGATTGGAACTGTTGGGACATGGGAGTCGCAGACAACACCATGTCCGACCGCAAAGACGGCGGCGGTGTAACCACGACCCGTCAGCCGTGGGGGAGTAAGGGTGGTGGTCGGAGTTGGTCAGCTGTGAAAGAGGAGGTTCTGGCTTACGTCTGCACCGTTAGGTGAGCAGGATCCACGAACTTGTGCTGCAACAGCGAAGGGAGGGAGGCCGGTAGAGCCAGCTATTGGTGGTGGCGCGACGCGCGACCACGCCGCGCAGACGAGGCTGGACGGCACACCGCGGGCTGCCCAGCAGGCCAGGTCAGACCTAGGACCAGACCTGAGTCAGGCCAGGTCAATCCGAACCAGGTCTAGTCGGCCCAGGACGGGTTGGTCCGGGTCGGTATAATCTGGTCGGATCGGACCCAGACCAACTTCAACCCTTTTCGTTCTTTCGTCCATATCATGAGTTACGACCTTCTATTTGATGAACCGTTTGCGGCACTAGAAACCCTGGATCGAGAAAGTCCATTTGGAATACCCCACTTGAGTTATGGATAAGGTTGGGGTATGGCCAGGTTGGACTGGACATGAATCCAACCAGGCTATTAGGACTAAATGGTGAATAACATACCGACTAGGCATCTAATTGATGCATTGTTTGCTGCTTTGACACCCCTATCACGTGGCAGTCCTTTGGGATTCTTCTTCGTAGTACTTCATGGAATTTTGAGTATCGACCTGGAGTGTGAGGGGTGGACCATCCTGGAATCAGGCGAGCCTAGTGCGGTAACCCTATAGCTGGTTGTAACATGAATAAAGGATTCTATGTGGGTCAGTTCTTTCGGGTCATACACGGGTCTGTGTTCGAGAGTCTCACTTGGATATATTCTTGAAATCCACGTGAGACTAATCTAGGATCCGACGTGGGTCTTCTATACTAGGATTCTATGTGGGTCTGCTGTACGAGGATCTTATGCAGGTCTGATTATTTAGGATCCTACATGGGTCTTCCTATTAACAGAGTAAGATGATTTATTGGTTACATTTAATCATACTTTCTATCGTACCTAAGTTATATCCGGTTTGAGCTGAGTATTTACATTTGTGGAAATGTTATGTGTGGTGTACCTTTGTGGTATTATTCTATGTGGCGTTTCCTATATGGTAATTACATTTTTGGTGTTGCCTTCGTGGTACTTAACTTCATGGTGATACCCCTTGTTGTATTATTCTGTGTGGCATTACCTTTGTGTTACTTACCTTTGTGGTGTTACATTGGTGGTATTCTTTCATTCGTGGAACATTTGTACTTTGGATAAGGATTTGGACCTTCAGTTTCCACATGAATGAGATATGTATACATGATAACTTAGGTATATGTATGGGAATATGTCAAAGTAGCGTTATCTAATGTTTTCATGTTTTGTGGTTTATTATTTGTGGGGTTTGTGAGGCCTTATAGGGTCTCGAGGTCCCTACTAAGTATCGTTATACTCACCCTTACATGGGCTACGCCCTCACCATGTTGTGTTTGGTGCAGAAGAGGGACAGTGATGACTAAGGATGAGAGTACCAGGACTAGAGGTATCTCAGAGGTGGACATTAGATGAGGCGTACGGTAAATATGACCATTTGAGAGATGTACCTACCCTTCATGTTGGATCCTTGGTGTTTTTCCACCAGATCTATTTTAGTTTACTTGTACATTTCATTTTTCTTTTAATTTCCAGTTGGGCTTTCTTCTGGACCCCTTTACATATTGTACACACGCTTTTTTATTTTATAGTTTCCTTGTGTTTGTATCTTGTTGTCTGCTTGGTTGAGTGTGTTTTTAGGATATAAAGTCAGTGCCTTCTTGGTTTTAGGTATTACGCCTTTTGTTGCTAGTCGCCAGCCCCTGGCCAATGGCATGTGGGATTGGGGTAGTCATGACACGGGCCCCAGGGGATATCTTGTGAAAAAATGGTATCAAAGGAGTCGTTTCTACCGTAGAACATTGGACTCTGATATTTTTAACGGAAATATTCTTATGTTTAGTGAGTTTCGTTTTCAGTTTAAGGAATTTTGTATTGGTGAGGCGGTAGATGTATCCATACACATGGACCCTTACTTCTGATTTCTAACTCGGTTCATGAAAACACTTATTATGTGCGTGTTTTGAGAAGTTTTCAATATGAACTCTTTATGTCAACTCACCAAATATAACTTATCGACCGTGACACACATGTTTTTTTCAGGATGCCTCCATGCAGACAACTAGCTAGGGTTCCAGGTATAGTATGCACTGATATCCCACTGAGCGACAATGCCTCGGTGAATGGGCCTTTATCAGTAGAAGCACCAGTGGATCCACCAGTGGTACGATTAACCCTTAGGCCACCAATTCCCCTAGCCCCAGTAGCAGAGAGCGCATGCCGCTTTAGCGTGTTGCATGAGTTCCAGCGCCAAAGGCCACTGTGGTTCTGGGGCAAGACAGACCAACATGCTACTGAGGATTGGTTGGAGGTCGTAGTGAGAGTCTTCTGACTAGTAGGGACACCAGTTGATCTCATGGTGATCCTTGTTGCTAGTCTTCTACATGTAGTAGTATGAAAATGGTGTTTCTTGATGCTCTTGGTTCATGATGAGGTGAAACTTCTCTAAGAATACTTTGATATCCTGTTTTAGGTAGAGTTAGTCCCATCGACCTTTCATGCGGTGCGCATACATGATCATCTTCATCAGCAACAGGGAAACATGACTATGGATTAGTACACGACGAGGTTCACCAACCTCTCACAGTACTCCACTAATATGGTGCATGACCCATTCTTTAGGGCACACACCTTAGAGCAGGGACTCAGGAAGGAGATCAGGGCATCGATGATTTCTCTCTACATCCCGACGCAGGTAGGTGTGTTAGAGAGAGCCCTCTTAGTGGAGAGTTTTCTTACTAAGCAGTCACCAGTAGTGAGACCCACCACCAGGTGTTTTATAGCAGAGTCTTTTATAGCTGGCAGCTGACAGATTTCATGGTGGTCCAAGAGGACCAGACCTACAGGTGGATAACCGCAGGATTTAGGGTCGGTAGTGCGGGGCACCCAAGACAGATGCATTCATGCGAGGAGTAGGTAGTGTTATGTATGCGGCGGGTAGGTTCACATGGCCCGTGACTGCCCGACCCACCATTCGAATAAACAGCAGACGGTCAAAGGACCACCCAGGTTGAGATAGAGGTTCCACTACTATAATTCAAGGTATTTGAGATGGGGTATTTGTGACGGGATCCCATCGCATATAGCCCATTATAGAAAATGTCGTTCAAAATAAGTCTCTGATTATATACTTATATATATAAGCTCTTTTGGGATGGGCCCGTCATAAATATTTTTTTGCGACGGGCCCGTAATCCCGTCGCAAATACCCTTTTCAAGAAAAAATATTTAGACTATTTGTGATAGGATCCTGTCTCAACAGATTCCGTCGCAAAAAATAAATAAATTTTTTAAAAAATAAATTTATAAAATTATGATTATTGAAAAATTAAGTTTAATATTATTAAAAAAAATATAATATTATCAATATTCATAAACAAATATAAAAATCATAATATATTATTATGATTTTTGGAATATTAATTTTAATATTATTAAAATAATAAAAATAATAAAAATTATTTAAAATATCAATATTCAAAAAAAAATAAAAAAATTACTAATATAGTATTATGATTATTGAAAAAATAATTTTAATATTATTAAAATAAAAAAAATTAAAAAATTAAAAACATCAATATTCAAAAAAAATTATAAAAAATCAAAAAATATTATTCTTAATTTTTATTATTATTAGTAAAACAAACAAATATTAAAAAATATAATACTAAAAAAATATATTTAATAAAATTATGATTAATGAATCAATAATATTAATATTATTAAACGAAGACAAAAATCAAAAATATTAAAATTCTTAATATTCACAAAAACAAATCATAAAATATTTAAAATTAAATTATGTAATAATAGCACCGATATAAAAGATAGAAACTCTAAATAGTTCATATTACAAAAAATTTAAATTCAAATGTTTTTGACCAAAATAAAATCACTTGGGGGTCGTCTTCTGGAGGAGGTGGAGGAGCTGAAGGAGATAGTGGAGGAAACTCCATCCCTAAACTAAGAGTCAGACATCGCATGTACTCCATCTACTCGTGATGCTTCTGCTGCCATCAATGCATCTCCTCCTCATGCTTCTACTGCTGTTGCTGCCATCGACACATCTCCTCCTCGTGTTGCTGCTGCTACTGACGCATCTCTTCCTACTGCTTCTGAAAACTCTCTATAAGGTCATTAGAGCTCTGAACTACTCCTGATACTGTGATCTAGAAGATGATGCCTCTCCATGAGATCCTCTTGAGCTGGACGTCGACATCGCTACAATACCTTCATAAGTACCAGGAGTCACATGAGAGCTGATACCAACTACTCAGCCCTTCTCAA
Source organism: Viscum album (assembly GCA_963277665.1). Classification (NCBI taxonomy): domain Eukaryota; kingdom Viridiplantae; phylum Streptophyta; class Magnoliopsida; order Santalales; family Viscaceae; genus Viscum; species Viscum album. The sequence continues at coordinate 699,084,028 of OY728132.1, forward strand.
AGCCATAATGTGTGGCATGTATCCATGCCGCCTCGTCGAAATGGTGGGAACTGGTCTGATTAGTCGCCTCATCCTGACCCTCATCCTGTGTCTGAGAAGTCATATCCTCATATGACTCCTTCAATTCCAATTTGAAATTAAAATTGGGAAAATATTATATGCAGTTAATTGCAAACTAAAAAAATAAGACTAACCACAATTTGACGTTGGCGATCACCTCTAATCTCTCTGGTGGCTGGGTCACTGTACATCCTCCGATAAACATCGTACTCTGTAATATCGGGATTCTCGACTGCGTTTATAATATAAAATAATCTGTTTATATTTGAAGTTATATAAAATATTTTAAAAAATACTTACCAGATGCTCTCTATGCGTACCGAATGTATGGCTACCAACTCGATGCGTCACCTCCTGTCTCCCCCGGTTTTGCCGACCAAATAAAGACCTGCTTTGAAATCCACCACCCACCCAGAGTGCACATAATCAATCCCAAACCTGAGATGAAATGTACTCTGGTTAGTGTGCTCTACACGACTCATCGTATACTGTTGCTCCAACTTTTTAATGGCTGTCTTTCTCAAATTTTGTAAAAACTGATGCAAACGCTAACGCATAGACACCTACCATGATGCATGGATATCCTCATTCATGATATCATCGATGGGATACCATAAAACCTACAAATAATTATTAATATCAAGTTATTAATAAAATAAATTTCAAAATAAATATTATTTATTTATGTACCAGCTAATGATTTTACATGCCGAGTTACACATCAACAGGAATTTGTTCCCATGTGGTCCACGGCTGAGAAAAATAATTATGCAAGATATCACTCCCCTGTCCAATAGATACATGCACAAAACTATGAAAAAAGAATAAATTATCAAACAATTAGTATATATATAAATAAATAAATTAAATCTAACTAAAATATACAGGTTACCATACCTCTGTGTGCGTGGATTGAAGCCAAGACGTGGACGTCGCTCGGGTATAGGGTCAGGAATCATCAGTTGTGCAAGAGCCTGCACCCTCCGTGTACCTCTAGAACCACCAATAGGCTAAGGGTAAGATGATCCCACATCCCCCTCATCCAAAGGTAGCTCATCCTTTTGTAACTAATGAAATAGATCAGAGTCCATCTGAAACAAAAAATTATTGTTGTTAGCAGATGGTTGAAAATAACTAATATATATTCATATATATTAGTTATGATCATAACCAGTATTTAATTATGTTAATTTTCACCATCATCATCATCTTAATATCGGAAGATGTCAATGTCTTCATATTCCTCATCAGCATCATCAATATCCATATGAGTTTCACTTTCATCATCCATTGTCATTTCAATTTCATTTGTAACATCATTAACATCTTCATCACCATGGACCCTTAATTGTGGGGTGTCCTCATCGATATTCACGTTTCCTTGTGAAAAATATGGATTTTGAGTAGTCTTTTGAAAAATTTCAATTTCTTTCACTTCAGATGAACCACATTCAGTTTGAGTAAATTGATTTTCCCAAGAATTAATTTTTATTTTGATCCACCAATCACCCAGGTCTCTTGAAGTAGAAAAGTACTTTTTATAATAAATTTGATGTTTCTTTTGAGCCAATAAAAATGGTTCATTTACTACAAGAATACTTTTATATTTAATATGGATGATTCCATGAGTCGGATGAACATGCAAGCCTCTCTCAATATCCAACCACCGACATTTAAACATAGTTATGAAATTTTTCCAAGATAACATAGCTCAATAATTTCATCCAGAATGCCATAAAAGTAAACTTCAATTACTCTATGATAGGATCCTCTCAATTGAACTCCACTGTTCATTTTTTTTAATTCCCCATATGAACTTGTATGAAATCGAAAACCATTGAACACATATTCATTATAAGATATAACCATTTTGAATGGTGGGTTACTCAATATACACAGTCGCTTATCAATTTTATCAGTATTTTGAGACACTGGAAAATATGTAAAACAATTATCAATATAATGAATAGTAAACTGAATAGATATTAAACAATCTATAATTTCTGTTGCCAGCTTTTGAATCCATTGTGAAAAAAAATTTGTCTGTGTTTTTCACGAGCAGCTGCTGAAATTTGTGGAACTTGTTTCATGATATGATTATCATATAAACTAAAAATAAAATAAGTTTACATACCGTAACAGAAATTATAGAATAATTGATAGAAAAACTCATAGTAAAAATTTTGTCATTTCATCAAAGTTGAGCAGAACATATGTATGAGCTCTGTGATGTTCATCGTCTGAAAGCAATCATTCTTGAACTCCACTGAAGCCAAGATTTGGCTGATTAAAAACTGATAAATGATTTTCCATTTCATCATTAGCATTTAACTAGTTCCTTCCAATGCGGTTTTTCTTAGGGATATTCAGATTCAAAATAGTGAGAGCAAAAAAAGAAATTTCCCCTTGAAAATAAGCTTCAACAATTGAGCCTTCAACTGATGCTTTGTTACTTAATTTTTTCTTCAATTTCTACATGCATTTCTTGAATGGGTACATCCATTGAAACTGTACTGGACCACCACATTTAGCTTCATATGGAAAATGTAATATCAAATTATCCATTGAGTAAAAGAAAACAGGTGGAATGATTTTTTTCGGTTTACAAATAATTACAGCAAGATATTCTTCCTGTTTTCTTAGGACATCGTAGTCAGTTGTCATTGCACAAATGTCTCAAAAAATATATGATATGTCTATTATCGAATACCAAATCATAGAATTCAACAAACCTCTAAATCCAAGTGGCATAATTCTTTCCATTATTACATGACAATAATGACTTTTTATTTCAGTAATATGACCATTCTTAACATATCTACCCAAATTGGAATCATAGCCATCTGGGAGTCTCAAATCTGCAATCCACTAACAGAATAATAAATGACTATTTTGGATAGTTTATAAGATGCTTTTGGCTTCATTAACCTCTATGATCTGACATTTTCAAATAGATTATGTTCTGGTCGCCTACAAATTTGGGCAGGATCTAATCTTGCTTTTATAGTATCTTTGGTCTTACCTGGTGTATCCAAAACTGTATGAAATAAATTATCAAAACAGTTCTTCTCAATGTGCACGACATCTAAAATGTGGCAGACCAACAAATCAGACCAATATGGGAGATCCCAAAAAATGCATCGTTTTATCCAATTATGTTCTTTCCCAATGCCATGAATTTTTGTTGGTTTACTATTGGACCAAATGTGATGGGAGGTAATGAAAATACAATTGATTTTAACTCTATAGCTGAGATCATTTTTGGAGGTTCATCCCATTCAATTGTGCCTTTTCTGAAATGAGATTTTTTCCTTTGAAAATGATGATCAGTTGGAAGAAATCTGTGATGAAAGTCAAAATAGAAAGGTTTTTTCCCATTGACTATCATATAAGATTTGTTGTGTTTCATACAGTAAGGGAATGATTTCAGACCATGTGTATCCCAGCCAGATAACATGCCATATGCCAAAATGTCACTAATCATCCACATCTATGCAGCTTTTAATGTGAAATTTTGTTTCGCAGCAACATCATGCGTACTAACACCATTACTCCACAATGCATTGAACTCATCAATCAATGGTTTAAAATAAACATCAATATTCTTTTTTGGATGTCCTCTGATTAATAAGTTTAAAAATATATAAGGATCCTTCATCAACATACATGGTGGTAGATTTTACAGAGTTATACAGACTGGCCAACATGAATAATGACTACTATAATAACCAAACGGACAGAACCTGTCAGTATAAAGACCCAATTACACATTTCGGGATTCTAAATCAAAAGATAGATGCAGACGATCAATATTTTTCCATGAATCACCATCAGATAGATGATTCAAGGTTTTACCTATTGAAATATTGGTTTTGGGCTATGATATCATTAACGTTGTATTATGAGACATAAATAAATGTTGCAGCCTGGGTGTTAGGGAGAAATATGTCAACTGTTTTACTGGAATCAATCCATACTTCCCTAGTTGAGCATCATTATACCTCGATTGTCCACATGTTGTAAAACTATCCAATTAATCATTTTCACCAGAATATAAGATTCAATAATTTTCACATGCATGAATTTTATGATAACTAAGGCCTTGATTACAGACCAACCTCTTGCTCTCATATTAATTTGTAGTCAAGACTTCTGCTTCGGGTAACAGTGTTTTAGCCAAATAAAATATCTGATTAAAACAGTTTTTTCGCATTGCATTATCTGATTTAATAGCCATACATTTTGAAACCAATTCTAATTTTATTATCTTGCAACCAGGATATAATTCATGCTCAACAGACCTCAAATAATCATAAAATTCAGATGGTTCCAACTCAGGAGTTAAATCAATTTCATCATGAGTTTCAGTTTTTTGAAGAGATGGACCTACAACATCATGTACTAAATTTTGGAATTTTAATGGATCCGGAATCATGTTATTAGTATCTTCTCTGAACTTTTTTTCACCGTGTTGATACCAAAAAATATAATCTGGTTGAAAACCAAACCGCAATAGATGCCCCCAACCTTGTCAAATGTGTCAAACGTTCTCAAAGCAAATTTTTTACATTGAAACTTAACTATGCCTTCTGAATCATATTATGGTTTTGATGATGAAAATGCTAAGAAATATTCCACAACCTCCATATATATAGGATTTAAACCAGAACCATTTTAATTTTTGCACTGATTTATCCAAGCGCGATCATCTAATAATGACTGATGTCGACTTCCTTGTTACATATTTTTCTAGAAAATATGAAATCATCATTATTTTTGAATAATTTTTAATTATAAAAATACTATCTGAAAAAATAAAATAAATAATTACTACTACTTCTTAATAATTACCTTTAATTTAAGGTGACAGAATTTCCAGTAGATTGACTACAACTCTTTTGTCTGACGGCTCATTTACTTGCATCATTCTCACACTCAAATCAGAATCAAGAATCTGGTCCTAGGTACGCATATTCATTCTCATATGCACGAGAATGAAGATATGTATCTCTGACCAGATTCTTCATTGTAATTTCAGTGTGAGAATGATGCAAGTAAATGATCGTTCGGACAAAAGAGCCCCCTTTTCGTCGAAGAATTGTCTTCTTCCAACTTTCACCGCCTGAAAACATTATAAAAATATGATCCTACAAATGCATATCCAATCTCGTGTATACAAGATTGAATATTCTTATGTAGCAGTAAATGTTTCATATTGTTTTGAGTCGGTGACTGTTGAAAGGAGAAAAGTCATCGAGCAAAAGGAGTGTCATCAATCCACTAGATATTGTCACAGGTTCTTGGAATTTATTAAAATTTATTAAAATTCATTTCTAACTATTCCAAAGTAATTATTACTATTTATTACTATTTATTACTAATTATTACTAATTTATAAATACATAGAAATATTTATCAAAATGAAAACTGCTTGAATAATGAAAGGAAATTTGGTAAGCATCGTTGTAGAGATTATTACAAAGTTTCCCTTCATTATCCAAGAAGTTTTTGATTACTATTTATAGAGACCCGAAACTTGGCATTCATAGATATTACATTACTTTTGCGGAAGACATAATACATAACAAAAACAGACACAAAAGGACCATAATAGTTTAGTGTCTTTGGAAACTTGGAACGTAATCTTCTAATCGTGGTGAAAGATCTTCAAAATCTCCCATAAAGATCTTCCACTTTTTGTTTCCTTACCTAAAACCTTTATTTTAATCTAGGGGGAAAATAAAACATAAAAAGGGTGAGCTCAAATTCTCAGTAAGGGTAAGCATGGATAAAATAAAACATACCATACACATTTGAAACTAAAAACACGAACATAATGTTTAAATATGAAAATCTTGAGCAACGACTTAAAACATGGAAGTACATAAGGCATAGATCATAATGGAACATAAATAATGATAACATAGCATGGGAATAAAACATGTAATTGTGGCATCCATTAAGCACATGTAATGATTTCCATAGTAGCCAAGGCATTGCTGCTAAGACCATCTTAGTGGACAAAGTCCCTTTCTGAATCGAGTCCACTCCTCGTTTCAGTCCTATAACACTGAACCAGATTAATATACCGTTCCAGCCATGTCTATCCCATGAGATATAAATCTTTACCCAATTCATTGGAGGGATATATAGGTACCACCCATCTAATAATGAAATCATTCTTAGTTGTGCCACAAAATAAACATACATCATTCATAATAACCCAACGAATAAAATGGGTTTCATAAACATCATCCCATCATCTCATAATCCATATAAAACAAATGTACATTTCATCATAAGAAAAATGAAACCATGTAAATCATAGATAAATTAAACTTGAAACATACACATATGAAATAATGTCATCTTAGATGGAAACTGGTTTTGATAAAACCCTTGAAATGAATTGTTGATGAAAATATCCTTTCTTCTTCAAAATCAATTTCTTTTCACAAAACATCATGCAATTTAAAAAGAAAAATGATTTTGTTGAAAATAATCATGAAATAATTTGGAGGAAGCTTCATGAAAATAAGGCTTTATAAAACTGTAAAAATCCTTTCATGCCGTATAAGTTAAAAAAAATATTCTTCCCGTACTTTTGCCGGAAAAGTCAAAAAAGTACCTCGTAATGTAAAAAAAGAAAGATTCCTTACATACCATGTAGTAAAAGTCAAAATGGGTCAAAAGGAATTTAAACATACATGAAAAAACATTTATAAAACATAGACATGGATAATTTCAACAACCTCAGTAAATACATATGAATAAGAAATCTCGGATAAAAATGAGATTTGCAAAATTATCCCTTACCGTAGGTCCGATATGCTTCGTACGTATCCTATACTCCTGTATAATGATTTAAATAATGTCATTGACTTATTACAAAATCATATTCATTGTTATGATATCATATATAGTTCACTTATGACTCTATATTACCCATTCTTTTGTAAATTCCATGTTAAAGAGCGTTTTGGGTAAAATCGTTTCATTTGTCTTCCGTGTTTTGACTTGTAATTATTCATATGATTACTTAGATCATGATTACATAATTCCAGAATATAAAACTTGATTTATATTTATTATATATTCAGAATATACATATATATAATAGATCAATAAATGTAAAGAAATACACCGTTCATGGAGATGGTAGGTCGTACGTACGCATGCACGTTGTTTTAGTTTCCTCATTGAATTGAATGGAATTAATTGGATGACATACATATATATATATATACATAAATCCAGTATCATTATTTTTTCATATATTTCATGATTAATTATTATATATACTTTATAATCATTGATGAATGGTTAATCATTGAGAATTAATCTCATCTCTTCGTGGAGACGGTATTCCGTACGTACGCCCGAGCGATGATATCGTTCCCATGATCGTGGAATTTTTTTGGAGTGTATTTATACTATTTCAGAATCAATATCAATTTACAATAATCATATATAGTTATTATTTACACCATTATACCCATCCAAGTAATGTGGTGGTGGAAAATAGATTACACCACGACGTGGAGACGGTATTCCGTACGTACGCACGCGCGGTGATTTCATTTTCTGTATGATCGGTAGAGGGTGAAATAGGATTGTTTCATACTTATAATAACATATCAGTATATGAGTGATACTGATGTTATTACTTCATAATGAAACAAATAAAGAGGAATAAGTGGAAGAATAAATAATGATGAAAGAATTGGTAACGGACATTACCTCTTCTTTGAAATGCCGCTTTGAGACCTCCTTTTAGGGCACTAAAATTGGTCTTTGAAGAAGACCAGGACCTATAGGATGTTTCTATGGAAGTGGAGAAGATAATTTTTCAGGTTTTGGCCTAGATTGAAGTCTAAAAGTGGTGTGAGGAAGAGAGGGAGGAGGTTCTCTTTTATAAGGGAGGAGAGGGTCACCTTTGGAATAATTAAAAATATTATTTTATTATAAAGCCAAATTAGGTTTTAAATAGCTCCGAATTAATTTATTTCGAAGATAAGGTGGGTATGAGTCGAAATCCTATCATCCAATAGAATTTGGACAAGTTTAGTTTACTATTTTAACCTTATCATTTAGATTTAACTTTAAGTTAGATAATTTTACTTTTACTGTGTCTTTTTGTGTTCTTACAATATAAGGTTAATAACCTTACTATAAAAATCCAAACGAACCCCAAGATGTTTATATTTAATATTTATGACCTTATCTATGTCTTTTGGCCTAGCCTTATATTTTTAGGAATAAAATAACAATTAATAATATAATATTTTTTTAAAAACTATATTATGTCAATTTTGACACTATTTAGTTATTGATTTTTTAAAAACTCATAACAGAATGATTATTTTGAACAAGGTCAATTAAATCAATAATAACATGTCATATTAACCTAGAAAATTATTTTAATTCATAAAAAGTCTAAAATTACATTTATTTGGGTATTTATAACATAAATTATGTCAGTATTTCATTAATAAGATAATTACTGCATCATCTTTGTGTCATAAATAAATTAAATTATTTAATGTCTAAAAGTTATAAATAAAATATAATTATGTAGGAAATATTTTTAGCTTTCTAATTAATATTTATAGTCGAATTTATCTTATGTATAACCCTATATTAAAAATGATTTACATATTAAACATTGATTTTAACTATTTTATCCCTTCTTTAAATAAATTAATAATAAATGTCCTAATCTAATCCAAGTGGGCCTAAATGGTCATATTTTATTACTAAGGTTGTTTTTGGTCTAATTAAACTTATCCAATAAAATTAGGACATGTGTTAAGATAATAATAATAACACTTTTACCCTTAATTACCCTATTGACTTTTAACCGTGGTAAAAAAAAGTAAAAAGTTACTATTCACCAAAAAATATTTTTTTCTCATTGAACCACATTTTAGTCCTTGATATTAATTATGTCTCTTGGATATTCGAAATTCCACTCACAGAAGTGGTAACATTATGTTTTATGAAAAATTCATTTTTTTAACTATCACTTAGTAGTTTCACTATTCATCAAAAAATGAATGTTTGAGAAAAATACCAAAAATTAGGCCTAAGATATATTTGATATTATGAATTAATAAAATGATGTCTATTTTACCAAATTCAAAACATATCACTTGCATTAATTAATTTAAAAATTAATTCTCGTCGTCAAAACAAATAGCATGTTTTTAAGAGATAATAACTATCAAAAGATTGACACTTGTTTATGTCTGGTTTAAATTTTAAATTACATCCAATGACCAACATTGTATTAAATTGTAAAAATATATTCTAAATATACTTTAAAACCAATAAAATTAATAATTTATCACTGTTAATTATTTCAATTAAAATAGTTGTTTTTAATTATAATTTAATAATTTTCACTATTCATCAGAATATGAAAGTTATCCCAAAAGTACCAAAATTTCACCCTAAGCTAATTTCGATATTCCGAATCCAAAAATGAAGTCCATTTGAAAAATAGAATTTATAAAATTTCAAAAAGTGGTTATTACTATTCATAATGGCTAGTTTTAATAATATTTTAATAGCATATCATTGTTTAGTGAAACTCGGTATTGCGTACGACGCAAGTTATCGAGGAAGGACGAGATTGCGTGTAAAGCAAACCAATATAGTGTTGTGTGTAGTGAAAGATTCCATTGATGAAAAAAACAAAATATTTCACATAAAAGTCTCGGGTGTTACATTCTACCCCCTTAAAATGAATTTCGCCCTCGAAATTCGTCGGGGTTATAAATGGTTTACTACTCGAAAGTTTCTTTAGAAGAAACCCACATCGTAAAAAGGAATACCAAAACCAATCATTAAAAACTAAAGTATGAAACATAACGGTTACCCAAATTAACTAATCACTGGTTTTCCACATAAGAGAACATAGGTTAAAATATGGATATGGAAGAGAAACCTAACCATCATGTTCTGATGGAGAGTGGTAGAGAACATGGCTATGAAAAAGCCAACAATCACAAAGTTATATATTTTTGATTATCTATGGTACCATCTGATTCATCGGATATAAGGGAACTAAAACAACATTTTTGGTTTTCAAGATCATTTCCCTAATGTTGATGAATTAAAAGAAATACTTACATGATTTTGGTACAATCTCACTATTGTTCATGAATTGTAAAATTTCCACTTCATCCCTCAAAGAAATGAAGTTGAATTTGTTATTCGTGATGTGTTAGCAGATCATGTGATATAATGATGGGTCACTCCATCTGTTTCAAACAAAATGTTAACAAAAGTTATAATTCCATCTTATGGTTAGATTAATCGTATACGGTTCCAAAAATGAACTTATACTTCATATATCATACCGATTAATAAAATAAAACTAGTTTCTACTAACCAGGGACTTCCTGTAGGCCAATGGTAGGCGATAAAGGCCAGTCACACTTCGGTTGTGTGTTCAATTCCCACAGCCTTGTCCGATGCGATGGGTTGTCGCCCGTCCTGCAGGTTGTCCTTTTTCTAAAACTATATTACTATAATATCCCATCAATAATATCAAAAAAACTTCTATCCTTAAACAACACTAACTTATTTACAACATAATCCATTCCAATCTTTAGGCATATCCATAATACTGCATTCTACTCTCATAATATAGTGAAAACGACTACCAGAGATTTAATACCATCGTTGATCCCCATATATCATAAGATATGTCTTGTTGGTCACATTCTAAACATTCGAAGTCCTTAATCATGTATTCTATTGAAAAATGAATACACATTGAACCTTAGTGAAAACATGAATGGAGTTAAAAGTTAACACTTTCCACATACCAAAATCCTCAAAATTCTATATACTCAAAACAGGATATCACATAGTCCTTATATCAATCATGAGCACAAGAATACAATCAAACATCTCATTATCTTCTTATTCTTTCATTATGCGCGTATCATCTACTTTACAAAAATATCAGAATAACCTTCCATGGTAACTAGTACCATTTAACATATACATTCAAAAAAAATTCGGAAAAACAATAGTATAACAATCCTTAGATTATTCTTTATTCCATAGTACCATTAACTATACAACATAACTCTCGATAAACATACAATCATTCCACTACCTTCTAATAAAATTGACTGAGCTTCAACACTTCTTTCAGCTCATATATCATTTGTAGTCTCCTCATCATCATCCACATAAATACTACCCATATGATCATGCTGATTCTCTTCATGAGATTTTCCATTAGGGTATTGGTTTGCATAATGCCCGTACATTCCTCATTTAAAACATCTAATCATTGTTGATGTCGTAGAAATACCATTATCCTTGTCCATGGGGTTAACTGAACCTTTTCCTTTGCACTTACTGGCTTTGTGTCCTTTTTTTCCACACCAAAAACATCTTCCAGTTCCTTTGAAACAATCTCCCTGATGCCTCTTCCCACATGATTTACATGAGGGAAATTGAACTTTCTTTCCTTTATGATCATCATGAAACTCCATCTTTCTCTTATTATCTGAGTCGGGAAACTTACCAAATTTGAGATTATTGATCATATTATGAGATTGCTGATTAGGAATAATAATGATTTTTGGACATCTAGATCCCGTTTCATTTGGTTTCTCATTAATAATATCATTCCATTGTCTGTCATATCCTCCATTATCGTGAATCTTCCTGTTTCCAGCCATTTTCTAAAACCCAAAAAGAATAGTGTGAGAGGGTAAAATCATGCTAGGGAAAACAACATAGTAAAGGGAGAGTTCCCTCAATATCTAACATCTTAGGTTAAATTCTAAGATCCTTACCATAGTTCTAGGACTATATCCTATACGTATACTTATCCTTAGGGGCATCCCTAGACATACCTTAGAAATATCTCTAGGGATCTAACTAACGTTTTCACATCCTAGTTTCCAAAGGTTGACTAAACCTTTCCTCTGATACCAACTGTAGAGACCCAAATCTTGACGTATATAGATGTTACATTACTTTTTCGGAATACATAATACATAACAAAAACAGACACACAAGGACCGTAATAGTTTAGTGTCTTTGGAAACATGGAACGTAATCTTCAAATCGTGGTGAAAGATCTTCAACATCTCCCATAATGATCTTCCACTTTTTGTTTCCTTACCTAAAACCTTTCTTTTAATCTGGGGGGAAAATATAAAATAAAATGGGTGAGATCAAATGCTCAGTAAGGGTAAGCATGGATAAAATAAAACATACCATTCACATTTGAACCTAAAAACATGAACATAATGTTTAAACATCAAAATCTTGAGCAACGACTTAAAACATGGAAGTAAATAAGGCATAGATCATAATGGAACATAAATAATGATAACATAGCATGGGAATAAAACATGTAATCATGGCATCCATTAATCACATGTAATTATTTCAATAGTAGGCAAGGCATTGGTGCCAAGACCATCTTAGTGGACAAAGTCCCTTTCTGAATTGAGTTCACTCCTCGTTTCAGTCCTGTAACACTGAACAATATTAACTTTCCGTTCCAGCCATGTCTATACCATGAGATATACATCTTTACCCAATTAATTGGATGGACATATAGGTCCCACCCATATAATAGTTAAATCATTATTACTTTTGCAACAAAATAAACATACATCATTCATAATAACCCAAAGAATTAAATGGGTTTCATAGAAATCATCCCATCATCTCATAATCCATATAAAACAAATGGACATTTCATCATAAGAAAATTGAAACCATTTAAATCATAGATACATTAAACTTGAAACATTCACATATGAAATAATGTCATCTTAGATGGAAAATGGTTTTGATAAAACCCTTGAAATGAATTCTTGAGGAAAATATCCTTTCTTCTTCAAAATCAATTTCTTTTCAGAAAACATCATGCTATTTTAAAAGAGAAGGATTTTGTTGAAAATAGTCAAGAAATCATTTGGAGGAAGCTTAATGAAAATAAGTCTTTATAAAATCGTAAAAGTCCTTTCATGCCGTATAAGTTAAAAAACATTCTTCTCGTACTTTTGCCGGAAAAGTCAAGAAAGTACCTCGTAACGTAAAGAAAATAAATATTCCTTACATACCATGTGGTAAAAATAAAAATGGGTAAAAAGGACTTTAAACAAACATGAAAACACTTTTATAAAACATGGACATGGATAACTTCAACAACCCTAGTAAATACTTACAAATAAGCAATCTCGGATAAAAATGAGATTTGCAAAATTATCCCTTACCTTAGGTCTGATATGCTTCGTACGTATCCGAACCTCCTGTATAATGATTTAAATAATTTCATTGACTTATTACAGAATCATATTCATTGTTATGATATCATATATGGTTCACTTATGACTTTATATTACCTGTTCTTTAGTAAATTCCATGTTAAAGAGCGTTTTGGGTAAAATAGTTTCATTTGTCGTCCGTGTTTTGACTTGTAATTATTCATATGATTACATAGATCATGATTAATTATTTAAAGAATATAAAACATGATATATATATAATATATATTCAGAATATACATATATATAATAGATCGATAAATGGAAAGAAATACACCGTTCATGGACACGGTAGGCCGTACGTAAGCATGAACGTTGTTTTCGTTTCCTCATTTAATTGAATGGAATTAATTGGATGACATACATATATATATACATAAATCCAGTATCATTATTATGTCATATATTTCATGAATACTTATTATATATACTTTATAATCATTTATGAATGGTTAATCATTGAGAATGAATCTCATCACGTCGTGGAGACGGTATTCCGTACGTACGCACGAGCGATGATATCATTCCCATGAACGTGGAATTTTATTGTAGTGTATGTATACTATTACAGAATCAATATCACTTTAAAATAATCATATATAGTTCATATTTACACCATTATACCCATCCATGTAAGGTGGTGGTGGAAAATAGAGTACACCACGGCGTGGAGACGGTATTCCGTACGTACGCACACGCGGTGATTTCGTTTTCTGTAGGATGGGTAGATGGTGAAAGAGGATGGTTTTTATAATTATAATAAAATATCAGTATATGAGTGATACTGATGTTATTAATTTATAATTAAACAACTAAATAAGAAGAAGTGGAAGAAGAAATAAAGTTGAAAGAATCGGTAACGGACATTACCTCTTCTTTGAAACGCCTCTTTGAGACCTCCTTTTAGGGCACTAAAATTGGACTTTGAAGAAGACCAAGGCCTCTAAGATGTTTCTATGGATGTTGAGAAGATAATTTGGCAGGGTGTGGCCGAGCATGAAGGCTCAAAGTGGTGTGAGGAAGAGAGGGAGGAGGTGCCCTTTTATAAGGGAGGAGAGGGGCACCTTTGGAATAACTAAAAATATAATTTTATTATAAAGCCAAATTAGGTTTTAAATAGCTCCAAATTGATTTATTTAGAATCTAAGGTTGGTATGGGTCTAAATCCTCTCATCCAATAGAATTTGGACAAGTTTAGTATACTAGTTTAACCTTATCATTTAGATTTAACTTTAAGTTAGATAATTTTACTTTTACTGTGTCTTTTTGTGTTCTTAAAATATAAGGTTAATAAACATACTATAACAAGCCAAACTAACCCCAAGTTGTTTATTATTAATATATATAACCTTATCTAAGTCTTTTTTCTGATCCTTAGATTTTTAGGAATAAAATAACAACTAATAATATAATATTTGTTTAAAAAGCTATTTTATGTCAATTTTGACACTATTTAGTAATAGATTTTTTAATAATCATAACAGAATGACTAGTTCGAAAAAACTTAATTACATAAATACTAACATGTCATATTAACCTAGAAAATTATTGGAATTCATAAAAAGTCTCAAATTACATTTATTTGGGTATTTATAACATCAATTATCTCAATATTTCATTAATAAGATAATTACTGCATCATCTTTGTGTCATAAATAAATTAAATTATTTAATGTATAAAATTTATAAATAAAATATAATTATTTAGTAAATTTTATTATCTTTCTAATGAATATTTACAGTCGAATCTATCTTATGTATAACCCTATATTAAAAATGATTTACTTATTAGACTTTGATTTTAACTATTTTAACCCTTCTTTGAATAAATTAATAATAAATGTCCTAATCTAATCCATGTGGGCCTAAATGGTCATATTTTGTTCCTAAGGTTGTTTTCGGTCGAATTACACTTATCCAATAGAATTATTACATGTTTTATGGTAATAATAATAACACTTTTATCTTTAATTACCCTATTTACTTTCCACCGCGGTAAAAAAAGATAAAAGTTACTATTCACAAAAAAATTATTTTCATCTCATTGAACCAAATTTTAGTCCTTGATATTAACCGTGTCTCTCAGATTTTCGAAATTCCACTCATAGAAGCGGTAAAATTATGTTTTATGAAAAATTCAGTTTTTTAACTACCACTTAGTGGTTTCACTATTCATCAAAAAATGAAAGTTCCCAGAAATATACCAAAAATTAGACCTAAGCTATATTTGATATTATGAATTCAAAAATGATGTCTATTTTTCCAAATTCAAAACATATCACTTGAATTTATTAATTTACAAATTAATTCTCATCGTCAAAATAAATAGCGTGTTTTTAAGAGATAATAACTATCAAATGATTTACACTTGTTTATGTCTGGTTTAAATGTGAAATTATATCCAATGAACAACATTGTATTAAATTGTAAAAATATATTCTAAATATACTTTAAAACCACTCAATTTAAAAATTTATCACTATTAATTATTTCGATTAAAAAAGTTGATTTTAATTAAAATTTAATAATTTTCACTATTCATCAGAATATGAAAGTTATCCGAAAAGTACCAAAATTTCACCATAAGCTAATTTCGATATTCCGAATCCAAAAATGAAGTCCATTTTGAAAAATAAAATTTATACAATTTCAAAAAGTGGTTATTACTATTCATAACAGCTAGTTTTAATAATATTTTAATAGCATGTCATTGTTTAGTGAAACTTGGTATTGCGTACGACACAAGATATCGAGGAAGTCCGCGATTGCATGTAAAACAATCCAATCTAGTGTTGTGTGTAGTGAAATATTCCTTTGAGGAAAAAAAACAAAATATTTCTTTTAGAAGTCTCGGGAGTTACACTATTGATAATTATATCTAATTATTACTAATAAAAATTATGTTATCAATATTTATGAAAAAACAATTTTAATAATATTAAAATAACAAAAAATTTATAAAATATTAAAATTATTAATATTCGCAACAGGCTTAGCTCTATTTTTAACATGTTTAAATCTTAAAGGGTCGCCAATTGTCAGGTCATGCACAATAAAAATTTTATGTCATCCATATCCAATGTAAACTCTATAATTATCTTTTCATGATTGATCACCTCACAGGTAGTGTTGAAATTGGATTACCAAAGTAATGTCGTTCTCGTCTCTATGAATCATCTCACTCCCTTTACATAGATCATTATTCCTTAAACTTTTGAGGAGACATCAGTATCGTTCCCTTAAATTTTCAAGGAAGATTGATCTATATAAAGGGTCATGTGAGATACTTCTTATAGATAAGAAGAGAAGGACATGCATTGTCCTATTGCAACGCTACTTGTAAGGTGATCAATCACGCAAGGAAAATTATATCTAATTATTACAAATTAAGACTAATTAAGACTAATTATGACTAATTATGAATAATTATAACTAATTATGACTTATTATGACTAATTATGACTAATTATGACAAATTGTGACTAATTATGAATATTTATAACTAATTATTACTAATTATTACAAATTATTACTAATTATTACTAATTATTACTAATTATTACTAATTATTACTAATTATTACAAATTACATCTAATTACATCTAATTATATCTAAATATATCTAATTACTACTAATTATTACTAATTATTACTAATTATTACTAATTATTACTAATTATTACTAATTATTACTAATTATTACTAATTATATCTAATTATATCTATTTATTACTATTTATTACTAATTATTACTAATTATATCTAATTATATCTAATTATTTCTAATTACTTCTAATTATTACTAATTATAGCTAATTATAACTAAGTATATCTATTTATATCTATTTATTGTTATTTATTTCTAATTATTGCTAATTATTAGTATTTATTAGAAATTACTAGTATTTATTAGTAATTATTAGTAATTGTTTCTAATTATTCCTAATTATTGCTAATTATTCCTAATAATTACTAATAATTACTAATTATTTCTAAATATTACTAATTATTGCTAATTATTACAATTTATTTCTAATTATTACAATTTATTACTAATTATTACAATTTATTACTAATTATTACAATTTACTACTAATTATTTCTAATTATTGCTATTTATTGCTAATTATTACTAATTATTACTAATTATTTCTAATCATTCCTAACTAATGCTAATTATTCCTAATTATTAGTATGTATTACTAATTATAAGTACATATTCGTATAAATTAGTAAATATTCCTAATTATTACTAATTATTCCTAATTATTGCTAATTATTCCTATTTATTAATATTTATTTCTATTTATTACTAATTATTGTCATTTACTGCTAATTATTGCTATTTATTTCTATTTATTGACAACTATTTCTAACTATTCCTAATTATTGCTAATTATTGCTAATTATTAGAATTTATTAGTATTTATTAGAATTTATTACTAATTATCATAATTTATTACTATTCATTAAAATTTATTACTGACTATTACAAATTATCATGAATTATTTTTAATTATTCCAAATTATTAGTAATTATTCCTAATGATTAATAATTATTCGTATTTATTACTAATTATTCCTATTATTTACTATTTATTTCTATTTATTACTAATTATTACTATTTATTTCTAATTATTTCTAATTATTTCTAATTATTTTTAATTATTGCTAATTATTGCCAATTATTCCTAATTATTGCTAATTATTCCTAATTATTTTTAAATATTGGTATTTATTGCTATTTATTTCTAATTATTGCTAATTATTTCTAATTATTGCAAATTATTCATAATTATTAGAATTTATTGCAAATTATTGGTATTTATTTATAATTATTAGTAATTATTAGTAATTATTAGTAATTATTACAATTTATTAATAATCTTTACAATATATTACTAATTATTACAATTTATTACTAATTATTACTAATTATTGCTATTTATTGCAATTTGTTACTAATTATTGCTCATTATTACTAATTATTGCTATTTATTAATATTTATTGCTAATTATTCCTAATTATTACTAATTATTACAAATTATTCCAAATTATTATTAATTATTACTAAATATTCATATTTATTACTATTTATTGATATTTATTACCAATTATTATTAATTACTAAAAATTAATTATATACATTACTAATTATTATAAATAATTAATTATTAGTACTTATTATTAAAAATTAATACAAAAAAATCAATTTATTTGTACAAATAAATAATAATGACAAAACAATTTAAATTTAATTTAGTTATAACTAATCAACAATAAAAAAAATTAAGAAAAAAAATGAAATAAATAATAAATTAAGAAAACATAAATACCTTTAAGACTGATTTTATATTGATGTAGAAGGCTTCACAACTTTTTTGTGAACAAAAAAAATAACTTAGAAAAAATTCTCTCTCTAAAATCCATGTTTAGAGAGAAACAAGATCTAAAATTTGACAGCAATGAGAGGAAAAACGGATGGGTGTATATATAGGTTAGATTATTTGCAATGGGATTATTTGCGACGGGATACCCATCGCAAATACCTACGCCCACATTAATTACTGTCGGCGGTTAAAAAGTTATTTGCGACGGGTCCCGTCGCAAGTAGTCCCAGCCGACACACCTTTTGCGGTGGGACAACATCCGATCGCAAAAGGCATTAAACCGCCGCCAGTTATTTGCAACGGGCCCCGTCGCGAAAGGTGTCTTTTTGCAAAAATCTATAAACTGCCGTTGGTTATTTGCGACGGTGGGATCCCACCGTTGCAAATAACCGTCGCGCAGTTTTCCGCGCTATCCACACCAAACTATTGGCGACGGGAGACGAAATCCCGTCGCAAATAGTTGGTTATTTGCGATGGGTCATTACCCCCATTGCAAAAAAAGACCTTTTCCTCATAGTGTTTGACCTAGGAGGTTTGCATGGAGCTGGTGGACGTGGCAGAGGAGCTGGTTGTGCAGCTGGTAGTGGGAAACGATTCGGGATGTCACTGCCACCAGCACAAGGTGGTCCACCCCGACCATAGGGAGCTGGTGGATAGGGGAGAGATCAGCTTTAGGTAGCTGAGGCCAATGATCACGACGCTTCAAAGATGATACGAGGTACTATATGAGTCTACTCCACCTTAGCTGCAGTACTTATAGATATAGGTTCTAGTCATTCTTTTATTTCCACAGCCCTCATTCAGAGCATGGAAATTCCGGTGGAGCCGTTGGCTTGATCCTTACTTCGAGAGACTCCTACGGGAGAGGATTCGGTGATTACACACTGGTACCGGTAGTGTGAGTTTACTCTAGGAGACGAGAGCATCTACTAGGATCTCCTAGTAGCGGCGTTGAGGCCTTACGACGTCATCTTGGGTATGGATTAGTAATCTACTGTTCATGCCGAGATCGACTATATTAGGCCCAAAGTGCGGTGTGTCCGCACTGATGGGTCTAGGTTTACCATCAATAGTGAGAAGGGAGCCTTTGTATCACATGATGGACTTACCTAGAGGAGAGTACTACTGATCACTCATTTGTTGGCTAGCCTTACCCTCAAAGTGGTTGATGTGGAGAGTCCGAGCTATCCTGAAGTGGTGGACCAGAATGCGGATGTCTTCCCTGATGATGTTCTAGGACTACCTCCTCGCAGAGAGGTGAACTTTTACAATGACTTGTACCCTGGGATGACACAGATATGTACACCAGCATATCGGATGGGTCCCGTGGAGCTTCGTGAGCTACGGGTATAACATGAGAATTTATAGGGGAAGGGGTTCATCGGGACCGGTGGTTCTCCTTGGGAATCCTCTATTTTGTTTTCCGAAAAGACATATGGGAGCTTGAGACTTTGTGTTGACTATTGGCTCCAGAACCAGGTGACCGTGAAGAAAAAGTACCCACTCTGAGGATTGATGACCACTTTGATCAGCTGAAGGGAGCATAGTGGTTCTTGATGATAGACCTCAGATCAGGCTATCACCAGCTCAGAGTACAGGAAGATGATGTGCAGAAGACGACTTTTAGATGTTGGTATGGACATTATGAGTTTTTGGTCATGTCGTTCGGTGTGATCAATGTTCCAGCAGTGTCCATGGGACCCATGAACCGGATCTTTCAACTATACCTTGATTGCTTTGTAGTAGTCTTCATCGATGACATTATGATCTACTCGAATAACGAGGAGGAGCAAGCCTATCATTTGAAGATAGTTCTAGACACATTCCGAGAGCACCAGCTTTATGGTAATCTCTTGAAGTTCCATTTCTGGATCGGAGAGGTTCACATTCTAAGACATGTCATCCAAGAGGTTGGAGTTAGGGTGGATCCAGCGTAGATTGAGGTGGTACTTACTTCGGAGCCACCCAGGATTTTAACAGATGTAAAAAGTATCCTGGGTTTGGCTGGATACTAAAGGAGGTTTGTGATATATTTCTCAAGAGTTTCAGCACATTTATCCGCATTGACGAATAAGTGGAAACCCTTAATGTGGTCGGAGAGATTTCTGTAGAGTTTTTAGGAGCGGGGGCAGAGGCTGACTAGTGCCCCCATCTTGAGGCTTTCGGAGGAGGGTGTTGGATAGGTAGTATACACCGACACATCCAGGACCGGGCTCGGTTGTGTCCTAATGAAGAAGCAAGAAGTTATAGCATATTTTTATCAACAGCTGATACAACACGAGCAGAACTCTGCTACCCATGACCCGGAGTTAGCAACAGTGGTGTTCGCCTTGAATATGTGGTGTCATTACATGATGGGTGAACATTTTACAGTCTACTCTAACCACAAGATCCTCCTTTATATCTTCTCTAAGAAGGACCTGAACCAGAGATAGCTACGTTGGATTGAGTTCTTCCATATCAATGACTTCAAGATAATCTATACTCTTGTAAAGGGAAATGTTGTAGCCGATTCACTTAGAAGAAGATTTGGTATACAATTTCTAGGTGAGGCGATAGAGCAGCTTGTCGTTTTTCACATATCCTTTGTAGATCGAGATGAAGCAACTTTTATTCAGTCTCTTAAAGTCACTCCCCCACTACACCAGTGAGTCAGGGAGGCGTATCATGAGGACTCTGACTGTGGTGATCGATGCGCTCATATATCTATAGGACAGTCACCTAATGGATTTTCTGAAGGTGGGGAGCATGTGATCATCTTTAGAGGACGTACCATGGTACCACTGTCACTTCAGGAGGAAGTATTGAGGTTGTTACATACGTCCCCTCTAATGGTACATCCCAGAGTGGTGAAGATGTACCACGATCTTTTATGACAACACTGGTGTCCGGGAATGAAGAAATAAGTAGCAGAGTTTGTCTCTCGGTGCCTCACTTGTCAGCAAGTGAGGCGGGGCATCAGGTACCAACAGGCTTAGTTCAGCCATTAGAGGTCCCAGAGTGGAAGTGGGATGAGATATCCATAGACGTCATGATAGGAATTCCATGTACATCCATGGGTCATTATTTAATCTGGGTGATTGTTGACTTATTAACCATGTCGGCCCACTTACTAACCATCAGAGAGTAGGGTTTATTAGAGAGAATGTGACGCCACTATGTGCAGATGATTGTGTGGTTACATGGAGTAACATTGAAAATTTCCTCTAATCGTGATGCACGTTTCACTTCCCGACTTTGGAAGGGGTTGTAGGAGGCTTTAGGGATATAGCTTTGTTTGATCACTGCCTTCCATCCTTAGAAAGATGGCTAGATAGAGAGGACCATTCAGACCCTCAAGGACATGCTGCGTGCTTGCGTCCTCGACTTCGGTCACAGAAGGGAGGATCACTTTGTCTTGGTGGAGTTTGCATCAAACAACAAAAATCACTCCACCATTGGGATGGCACCTTTATAGGCTCTGTATGGCCGACCTTGCAGATCATCATTGTGCTGGACTGACCTAAGGGAGTCCACACTCATGGGACCAGATATGGTGCGGGCTACCACGGAGAAGGTACAGATCATCCAAGAGTAGATGAACAATGTACATAGTAGGTAGATGTCTTATATCGACAAGAGATGGAGACATCTGGTGTTCGAGGATGGTGACCACACCTTTCTACGTGTCTCACCCAGTTGAAGTTTGTGGAGATATGACTGGGGAAGAAAGTTATCTCTGAGGTTCATCGGACCCCTTCAGGTCCTCAGCGGAGTTGGCGAGGTGGCATACCGCTTAGCTCTTCCACCTCAGTTGCACTAGGTGCATTATGTCTTCTACGTATCCCATATGAGGAGATACGTGGATGACCCTTCACACATCATTGACCACAACGAGCTGGACATCGATGATGGGGAGACATTTACAGAGGTTCCAGTAGAGATTGAGGATCAATAGGATCAAGTACTTCATGGGTGGACGATACCTTTGGTGCGGGTATGTTATCAGCAAAAGAACCTCTAGGAGAGAACATGGGAGTGAGAGGCTCATATTCGTGGTCAATACCCACACTTGTTTTCCTAGATTGTGTTTTGGCTTTTGTGGATGCAAAGCCCTGAGATGAGGACAATTTAAACACCCGTACAATTCCATATAATTTTTTTAATTATATGGGAAATTTATGAGCCTGCGAAAATTGAAGGCGTGTGATTATGAAGCCCGGGGTGCCTAGAATAAATTTATGAACTTTTTTTAGGTACGTTCAGTAAATGTGTGAGCACATTTTTGCACCTTTGTAACCAGTTCTCGGAATTCAAATTCGAGGACAACATTGAACTCGCAGAGCCGGTATTCTCTTAAGGAGACTTTTACCTTGACTATACTAGGATGAGGGTGAAAGTTATTTTTCATGTTTTTCGTAGAAATAAAAAAAAAGAGAAAACTTTTATTTTATTTTTTAACCTCCCACTTGAATTTGTGGTGGTGGGGACCACCAAAGCTATAAATCCCCCAAATTTTAAATTAATGGTGGGGACCACCCGACACTTAAACTCCCTCTTTAATGAAAGAGGTGACACTTGCTTCTCTCCAAATTAATTATGCCACCTTCCATTAATTTAATTACACCAACATCAACTTAATTAATGGGATACTATTATTAAATTAATAAAACATAATTTAATAAGTTGGATATTTAATTTTGGTGGAATTGGGGGGAAGTGTTGGAAAAAGGGGAGAACATTGGAAAACACATTTCTCCAACAAAGAATGCCATCTCCAATGAAGAACTCCCTCTCCAACGAGGAAAGTCTTCATGGAAAATGAACCGAAGACCGTATTTCCCTCCTCACCAACATCAACGAACCATTGAGGTAGGGGTGTGATTTTAATTTATCTTCATTACTTTTCATTTACATGGAATCTCTCTCCATGAGCCGCTTTCTACCGCTCTAATGTGGACGGTGTGGGCCAAATGAACACTAGCCGACCTCTATGCAACCCTTGTGGTTTATGAAGAAATATTTTCGATTGAGGAGGATAGAAACCAGTTCCGGTGATTATCATTGGTGGGACTCGGGAGCGGAGACCGACACAACGGCCGGCCGCGAAGATGGCGGCGGTGCAACCGCAACGCTGGAGAAGGTTTGCAGCATGTCGTTTGTGGCAGAGAAAGGGAGGAGGCCTGTTCCGGCCAGCCACATGGAGGGGAGGAAGAGGCAAATGGCCAAGCTGTTGGGCAAGCAGGAGCCATGGCCGTGTGCCGCGACGGTGACGGGAGGGTGGCCGGCCGAGCCGGCCGCCGGTGGCAGCACAACGCTTGACCGTGCCTTGTGTAAGAGGCTCGTTGTCCAGACAGCCGCCACGGTCCACCGCAACGTGGGCCACCTAAAAGGTCAGTCTGGACCTAGTGGGCCGCGACATACCCAGCGGGCCGGGTCCAGCTAGTGTGGTCTGACCCGGTCAAACGTGGCCTAGAACAACTTCGAACCTTTTCGTTCTTTCGGCCATATCTTGATCTACGAGTTTCTGTTTGACAAACCATCTATGAAACCAAAGACCTTGGATCGAGATAGTCCTTTTGGTATACCGCACCTGAGTTTTGGATAAGTTTGGAGTAGAACATGGTTGGATCGTACATGAACCCAACCAGGCCCTCAGGACTAAAAGTCCAATAACTTACAGACCGGGCATCTGATTGACACACGATCTATTGTGTTGAGACCCATATCACATGGAGGTCTTTTGGGATACACCTTCTTGGGACATCATGGTAGTTGGAGCATTGACCTATGGCTTGTGGAGCAGACCCTCTCGGAATCAAGCGAACATAGTGCGAGAACCATGTAGTTGTTTGCAACATGAAAAAGGATCCTATGTGGGTCAGTTATTTGGGATACTATGTCGGTCAGTGTTTGAGAGTCTCACATGGATCCTCTCTTCGAATCAACATGATACTACTCTAGGACCCTACATGGGTCTTCTATAATAGGATCCTCTATGGGTCTGTTGTACTAGGATCCTACGTGGGTCTGAGGATTTAGGATCCTACATGGGTATGCCTTTTAATAGAGTAAGATGATATAGTAGTTACATCTAATCATCCATGCTACCGTACCTAAGTTATACCTAGTGTGAGTGGAGTTTTTACCTTTTTGGGAATCTTCTTTGTGGCATACCTTTGTGTTACATACTTTCATGGTGATTCCATTGTGGTATTCTTCTGTGTGGCATTACCTATGTGGTACTTACCTTTATGGTGTTACCTTTGTGGTACTAACCTTCGTGGTGATACCCAATGTTGTATTCTTATGTGTGGAATTACCTTTTTGGTACTTACCTTTGTGGTGTTACCTTTGTGGTATTCTTTCCTTCTTGTAACAATTGTACTTTGGTTAAGGATTTGGGCCCTGAGTTTCCACATGAATGAGATGGGTATACTTAATAACGTAGGAATATGTATAGGCATATATCTAAGCAGGGTTGACAGATGTTTTCATGCTATGTGAATTAACCATTGGGGGGTTTGTGAGACCTTCGAGGGTATCAAGTTTCCAACTAAGTATTGTTATACACACCCCTGCAAGTGTTATGCCTACACCGTGTTGTGTTTAGCACAGATGAAGGACATCGCTGACTGAGGATGAGAGTATCAGGACTGGAGGTAGCTTGGAGGTAGAAATTAGACAAGGCGTACTATAGAGACGACCGTTCGAGATATGAACCTACCCTTTTGGTAGGATCTTTCGCAGGTGTCCACAAGAGATGTTTCAGTTTACTTGTACTTTTTTGTTTTCTTGTACATTCCAGTTGGACTTGTATTCTGACCCCTTTTACATAATGTACACATATTTTTTTACTTTACAATTTTCTTGTGTTTGTATCTTGATGTGTGCTTGGTTGAGTGTGTTTTCAGTATATAAAGGCAATGAATTCCCATTTTTAGGGAATACGCCTTTCGGTGCTAGTCTTTATGCCCTGGACAATGGAAGGTGGTCTTGGGGTAGTCACGACACGGTCCCTGGGGGACGGGTCGTGACATTTAGGAGTAAATACTTCCTCAAAGAAAATTTTTTATGATTATTGATTATATGAATAATATTTTCAATTTATGTTAGTTATTTAACAAGTTTGGAAATATGAATTGTGATTCATAAACTATCCAAGTGTATTCCATTGTTTAGAAATGACACTTAGTAGAAGGAATGATAATTCCAACAATACACATGATTGAATGATTAAGAATGATCATATCATTCATGGTATTAAGCCAAAATTTAAAAGGGAAATTTTTTCCCACGTATTATCATCATATGATGAAATATTATCACGTGTTAATAAGATAAGTAAAGAATTATCTGAGTATTATGACTTTGAAGGGAAGCAAGAGAAGAAAATGATGAAAGAGTGAATGATGGATAAAGGGAACAGGGGAAAGTAGGATTTTTCTAGATGAGATAAATGTGAAAAGAATCACCTTTGTAAATGCTTGAATGGAATGAGAGTTTATTATAAGTGTGGTGAAAAAGGACACCAAGTAAGTGGTTGCAAGGGTAAGAAAAAGGTTTCATATGTACAATGCTTCATCTGCAAGTAGTTGGAACACTACACAAATCAATGTACAAATCATTAGAGTATACCCCAAATGATGTTATTGGATAATAATAAAGTTATGATACTACTGAAGATGAAGATGAATGATTAGTATTATTATGTTGTTATTAAAGTATTGTTTTATTTTAGTAGTGTATTAATGATGAACATGTTATAAGAATTATATAGTATAAAAGGATTGTACTACAGTATTGTTTCATTAAGGACATGAGATTATGTGGAACCATGAAAAGTTACTTAATTACAGGTTAAATGTTTTAGAAAATATATGGGTGAGAGAAAGTTAAACCATCATATGGTTCCAATAATAATGTAGTGATTTTGGAATAATTTATTATTGATTGTAAAGACCCGTAAATTTCAAGGAATTTTTTTTCTTAATTTTCTTTGTAATTTTACAAGAACGCAGTTTCTGACGGCGCCTGATTCCGAGGCCCGGTGTGCCCGGAATCAATTTCCGAAGTTTGGGTCGGGTACGTTCAGTGAACGGACGAGCGGGTTTTTCTAACTTTTGAACCGGAGCCCGGAATCGAATTCTGAGGGCTCCGATGAAATCACAGCGCCGGTATTCGCTTAGAAACACCTCTTCCGGAGTTGCGTTTGCTCGGGTGTGGTTTGTAATTTTCGGGCTTAAAGTTAAGAAATAAAATAATTTTGCTACAACTTTATTTTATTTCGCTTAAGCCACTTGGAAGCCACTTGAAGCCACTTAAAGGAGGCTTGAACTGAGTTGAACTGGATAGGATGATATCCAGAAATATCCTACCCCTTGGTAGGATATTTGTGAGGTGGGGCCCGCACGAGCCCCGCCATTTCTTTCCGCTAAGAAACGCACCCGTGAAAACCCGTCTTAATGAAAGTCAACTGAAGCGTTTCTTAAAATATTAATAGACCATTTAATTGGGTTGTTTCTTTCGTAAATTAAATGAGTTGTTTCTTTCGTTGAATTAATTCTACGAATTAATGGTTCGTTTCTTATCTTTTGAAATTCAAATGTTTAGTTGTGTAAATAAAATAAGGCTTAAGCTTATTTTATTTTGGGTTGAAACTTGTGGCGTGGAGAGGATTTGGAGGAAAGCGTTCTTCTTCGGTGAAGAACGCGAAGAACGCGAAGAACGTGAAGAACGCGAAGAACACGAAGAACGCCAAACCTGCGGAGATCGACGACGCGAAGCCTTGTACCGCGACGCCAACGAATCTCCCTTCGCGACGCTTCTTCCGCGACGATCCAACCCCGCGACAGCCTTCGATCGACAACAACCAAGGTAGGGGGTTGCACTTCTTTTTATTTTCTTTTTGGATTTCAACAACAACATGGATTTAATTATTATTAATTAAATCCGTATGTTCTTGGTCCTCGGAGATCGTCGACGCGACGCCCTTCCGCGGTGTGACGATCACCTCCTTCCGCGACGGTCAATTCCGCGACGACCTCGCATCCGATAGCGACGACGAGGTAGGGATTTATTTTTGGAATTACCCCTTTTCTTTTTATATTCCCGTAATTGTTTCTTTAAAAAGTAAAGAATTGGCTTTGTGAACAATTTTAAATTTTATTAAAATTGTTTTTTTTCGTTCAAATGAGGAACCCGTTAATGAAAAAATTTTATTTCATTAAAAATTGTGTCGGATATGCGTTCATGTGTTGAACTTTATTTCTCCCGTTGTTTTTATCTAACGCGGAGGGTGCGGGTCAAACGAACACGGCCCGACAACCCTCCGTCGTTCTTCGTGTTTTGCGGATTTGGAGGGCGATGACGGAACGTGCCGCAACGGGTGTTTGATGATTCCGCAGTGAAGGACGAGTCCCGGGAGGAGCAGCGGCGCAGGCAGGAACAAAATCGGACCACCGGAGCGATCCCGGTGGCCCACGGAACTCGCCGGCGGCACACGCCGCCGGCGCGGCGGCGCCGGCGGCCGGGAGCAGCGGCGCCCCGGCGTGCCGCGGGACAGGCCGCCGCGACTAGCGCGGCGGCGGCGACACCCGCGGACCCGCGACCACGCGGGTCCGGTGCCCTCGGACGCGGCTGAAGCCGCGTCCCGACTCAGCGCGGCCCCACGCGGGGGGCCGCGGCAACACCAGGCCGCGGGGGCGGTGCCCCGCGACGCCTTGGCCGTTCGGCCGCTCGGCCAAACTGGGCCAGGCCGGTCCGACCGGCCGGGCCGCGCCCTGGCCGGACCGGACCGGGTCGGACCGGGCCGGGGTGACCGGGTTCGGGTCGACCCCCGGGGGGGGGGGGGTCGGCCCGGGTCGGCCCGGGCCCAGACCCCCGTCTTTGGATGGTTTTCGTTCAAACGCCCGTAACTTGAGCTACGAGCCTCCGAACGACGCGCCGTCAGTGGAAACACGATCCTTGGATCGAGACGGTCGTTTCAGTATACTATACTCAAGGTGCACCTTTCTTTTCGGGAGCCTACGTAGTTAAAACTCCGTAGTTAAGCTTGCTTGGCCTAGAGCAGTGATCAGGATGGGTGACCTCCTGGGAAGTTTCCCAGGGTGGGTGTGAGACGGAAAGGCCAATAACTAACAGACCGGGCGTCCGATTAACACGCCGTCTGTTTCGTTGAATTCCTCTAAGTGAGACGGATCTTTTATCATACTCCGCCCGATGTTTGGACGCAGGTGGAGTACGATCGGGTTGGTTTTGCCTTAAAAACCAACCGGGCCCCTGGGACGAAAAAGCCAATAACTCTCAGACCGGGCGTCCGATTGACGCGCCGTCTGCGACGTTGAGTTCCTGTTGTCGATACAGAACTTTTGGCATCCTCCGTCTGAGAATTGCATGCAGTTGGATAGTGGCCGGGTTGGATCGCACTGAAATCCAACCGGGCCCCTGGAACGGAAAAACTGATCTCTTTCAAACCAGACGTCTGTTTGACGAACCGTCAGCGGCGTTGGTGGTTACGTTGAGTAACGGTTCCTATGAGTATACCCTATGGGAGTTCGGGGTACAGTTGAGATACGACTGGGTTTGGTTCGCTCACGAAACCAACAGGGCCCCTGGGACGAAAAGGCTAATAACTCACAGACTGGGCGTCCGATCGACGCGCCGTCTATTGCGTTGAGACCCCTGTGACGAGGCGGTCCTTTGAGTTACTTCTTCGTGGGACCTTGAGATACTTGGAGTATCGACTTGTAGCTCGTGGAGCGGACCCTCCCAGAGACGAGCGTGCGGAGTACGGAGACCGTGTAGCCGACTGAGACCTGACGACTGCTTGACCGAATCGACTTGGAGTAGGTCGACTAGACCAGTGGACGGAACGCCCGATATTTGGCGACAGACCCACGGTGGACGGAGCGCCCAGTAGTTTGCCGCAAACCCGCGGTACTCGACAGGAGGAGTACATTTGTAGGCTATTGGGGGGAGCACCCGGTATTTGGCGACAGACCCACAGCGGACGGAGCGCCCGGTAGTTGGCCGCAGACCCGCGGTACTCGACAGGAGGAGTACCTCAGCAGTCTTAGGTTAGTGAGCAGTACCTCAGAGTCGTGACAGGACCACTGTACACTCTAGAGACGGAGCTCTTCAGTAGTTACGGTTTCGATAATGAAAATCCTGGTTTGAGCTGAGACTTTTGACCTTGTGTTTACTTCATGATTGAGATGGGACACTTGCTAACTTAGGTATATGTATGGGCATATACCCGGGTAGTGGTTATCCTTTGATTTCACAATCCTTTTGTTTCCTCGTGATTGAGATGGGTTACTTGATAACTTAGGTATATGTATGGGAATATACCTAAGTAGAGGTTATCTGTTGAGATCTTCTTTGTGGTTATCCTTGTTGGTTTAGTGAGACCTTGAGGGTCTCGGGGTCCCTACTGAGTATCGTTATACTCACCCATGCACGGGATATGCCCGCACCTCGTTGTGTTGGTTGAAGACGACGGGCAGTGCTAACGGAGGCCGAGTGTTCGAGGACTGGACGGTACCTGGAGGTGGACTATACGACGAGATGGTACCCGGAGGAGGACCTCACGACGAGACGGTACCCAGAGGTGGACGTGACGATGAGGCGGTACCCGGAGGTGGACCACTGGGCGGGACATACTCGGAGTGGACGGCGGGACCCGAGGAGCAGAGGAGCTATCTATACCCACCCTTCTGGTGGGATTTCCAGTGGACAGCTCGGCGTAGCAGCTTTACTTTTTAGTTGTTGTTTTCTCTTTCGAGTTGTACTTTATAGTTGGGCTTGTATTTCCGGCCCCTTTTTACTTTCCGCTTGTACTCTGTGTGATTGTTTACTTTACAAAGGCAATGCCTTCCCTTTTTATTGGGATTTACGCCTTGGTGCTAGTCGCCAGCCCCTGGCCTATGGAAGGGGGGCTTGGGGTAGTCACGGCACGGGCCCCGAGGACGGGTCGTGACAAATTGGTATCAGAGGTGGTCGGTTCTACCACAGACTCTGATCTTTCTTTCTGTGAAGCAATAGTGTAAAGGGTACCGAGTGTGGTTTTCAGTTCAGGGAGTCCAGTGTTGGTGCGGGCGGCCGACGTATCCATACACCAGGACCCTGGCAAATGATTTCCGACTTTTTGCACGAAAACACTGATTGCGTGTGTGTTTTCAAAGGTTTCCCCCCTTAAACCAGCTCAAACCAGGTCAGCTCACCAGGTATAATCGTTTGACCATGTTACGTTGTTTCCTTCAGTATGCATTTTCTCGGACAACCAACTAGAGCCCAGAGGGATGTGCGTGCTGACAGCCTGTCGAGTGACGAGGCTTCGGTACAGGGCTCTCTTGCAGTTGAGGCACCAGTGGAGTCGCCAGCGGTACTACCATACATTGGGCCACCGATGCCACCAGCCCCAGCAGTAGGCGATGCCCGCTACTTGAGCACACTGCATGAGTTCCAGCACCAGAGGCCACCCAGGTTCGGGGGAGAGACGGACCCACAGGCGGCTGAGGATTGGCTGGAGGCTGTTGTGGGAGTCTTCAGGCTAGTGGGGACGCCATCGGACTTCATGGTGACCTTTGCTGCCAGCCTTCTTTAGGCAGCAGCAGGCAGGTGGTGGAGCCACTTGTTCCAGTTTTGCGATGGGATGGCTTTCACATGGGAAGACTTCGAGACCTTCTTCAGGGTGGAGTTTGTGCCAGTAGCTCTACACCCTGAGCGTGTTAAGGAGCTGCTGCCTTTGCCGCGTGTTTTTCGATCAGAAGCCGAGTCATCTGTGGGCAGTAGACCGATGATGCAGAGGTCCAGGAGGACTAGACCAGCAGTTGGGCGATCTCGGGTTTTAGGACCGGTGGTGCGGGGCACCCGGGGTGGGGTCAGAGCCAGGCGTGCCAGAAGCAGACTGTGTTACTCTTGTGGTGGAAAGGGGCACCTAGCACGTGACTATCCGACTCCTCGTACAGTTGACCCATAGGCTTTTGAGGAGCCACCGAGGTAGAGGCAGCGACGAATGCTTGAGCGACAGTAGAGCAGTGGACAAGGCAGTAGAGCTCCTAGAGCAGGTGGACAGGAGTGGAACTAGTGGATACGTCTCTTGTACTTCTAGTTCGATGATTGATGTTGTTTTTATGTCTTTGTACCATGAGCTGCAATAAAATAAAGACACTTTTCTTGTGATGTTTGCTTTCCTGTCCTCTTTTGTGATGTTACTAAGTTGTCCTGGTTAAGACTGCTGACTTGAACCTCACTTTCGAAATTCCTACTGGAGGAGACCCAGTGACCTCACACTGATGCCGACAGTGTGACTCAACCGTTGGAGGTGAGAGTGACAGTTGGATCTCTTAGTAGTTACGTCGAGGCCTTACGACGTCATCCATGGCATGAATGCATCATTTATGACAGGATTGACTGTATTAGGAAACGAATGTGGTTCATCCAGGGGATGAGACCAGATTTCTCTTATCGGCAAAGAAGAAATCATAGCAGCTCTTGTGAGGCTAAAGGAGGTGCAGTTCATCCAGGAGCGGATGAAGACTGCACAGTGCAGTAAGAAACAAGGAACCGGTGCCAGTCTTAGAGACTCGGGCGTGATAAATGTTTCAAGAAGAGGTAGCTTTAAATAGAGATGAGTCTGCGAAGAGGCATACGTGGAGGCAGAGCTAGGAGAGCAGCATGAGGTGTTATACATCTTATCATGCTACAACCACCCGCCTTAGTTATCCCCGCCAAGCTCAGGGATCTGGAGGGCGGTGGAAGAATGCGGTTGCATGCGGTCAAGGAGTGTTACCCA
Organism: Viscum album; assembly: GCA_963277665.1. Taxonomy (NCBI): domain Eukaryota; kingdom Viridiplantae; phylum Streptophyta; class Magnoliopsida; order Santalales; family Viscaceae; genus Viscum; species Viscum album. The sequence goes on from OY728132.1 coordinate 699,116,567, forward strand.
ATGGCTCTAGAAATGATTCAAGGGACAGTATATGTCCACTACTAGCTGCTGTAGTAACAGACGTCGATATGAATCATTCCTCGCTTCCACAAATCTTGTTCCAGACCTAGAGTTTCCGGTAAGCCGTGGACTTGACCCTCACGTCTGGAGATACCTTGGGAGGATACTCGATAATCACACTTACGCCGACGGTGTGGTCAGACCCTCGAGGCGAGAGTTCTGGTTGGAATCTCTTGGTGGCAGCGTCGAGGCCTTACGACGTTAGTTTGAGTATGGAATGGGCAATAACTTTTCATACTCAAATTGACGGTTTTAGGCAAATGTTGGTATGGGTTTTCCTTGGTCGGCAGAAAAGGAAACCCCAGGCAGTGCAGGGTAACTCTTGCACAGGAGGGTGCGACCAATCACTCTTGAGTCGGTCAACCTTTCCCTCATAGCAGCAGTCATTTTGATTTTCAGTTCTAACAGAAATGGAGACCTCTGGAGTTTGAGGATGATGACCACGTCTTCATACGGGTCTCACCTCGACGAGGTTTACGGAGATGTGGCCTGGGAGGCAAGTTATCTCCGAGGTTCAACGGACCTTTCTAGGTCCTCAGCTGGGTAGGCGAGGTGGTTTACCGCTTGGCCCATCCACTTTAGTTGCACTAGGTGCACGACGTTTTCCACGTATCCCAACTGAAGAGATACGTGCTCGACCCCTTCGCATATCATCGACCATGAGGAGCTAGACGGTGGCGATGAGTGTCTTATACGGAGGTTCCTGTGGAGATCGAGGATCGACAGGAGCGGATCCTAGGAGGGTGGTCGATTCCTCTTGTGCACTTTCTTTGGCAGCGCGGGAACCTCCAGGTGAGCACATGGGAGCGGGAGGTTCAGATGCGTGCTCAGTACCGCTTTGTTTCCCTAAGTTTGTGGTGAAGCTTTACGGGGACGTAAAGCCCTGTGGTGGGAGTAATGTAACGACCCGTAAATTTCAAGGAAATTTTTTTCTTAATTTTCTTTGGAATTTTACAAGAACGCAGTTTCTCACGGCGCCTGATTCTGAGGCCCGGTGTGCCTGGAATCATTTTCCGAAGTTTGGGTCGGGTACGTTCAGTGAACGGACGAGCGGGTTTTTCTAACTCTTGAACCGGAGCCCGGAATCGAATTCTGAGGGCTCCGATGAAATCGCAGCGCTGATATTCGCTTAGAAACGCCTCTTCCGGAGTTGCGTTTGCTCGGGTGTGGTTTGTAATTTTCGGGCTTAAAGTTAAGAAATAAAATAATTTTGCTACAACTTTATTTTATTTCGCTTAAGCCACTTGGAAGCTACTTGAAGCCACTTAAAGGCGGCTTGAACTGAGTTGAACTGGATAGGATGCTATCTAGAAATATCCTACCCCTTGGTAGGATATTTGTGAGGTGGGGCCCACACGAGCCCCGCCGTTTCTTTCCGCTAAGAAACGCACCCGTGAAAACCCGTCTTAATGAAAGTCAACTGAAGCGTTTCTTTAAATATTAACAGAATATTTAATTGGGTTGTTTCTTTCGTAAATTAAATGAGTTGTTTTTTTCATTGAATTAATTCTACGAATTAATGGTTCATTTCTTATCTTTTGAAATTCAAATGTTTAGTTGTGTAAATAAAATAAGGCTTAAGCTTATTTTATTTTGGGTTGAAACTTGTGGCGTGGAGAGGATTTGGAGGAAAGCGTTCTTCTTCGGCGAAGAACGCGAAGAACACAAAGAACGCGAAGAACGCCAAACCTGCGGAGATCGATGACGCGAAGCCTTGTACCGCGACGCCAACGGATCTCCCTTTGCGACGCTTCTTCCGCGACGATCCAACCCCGCGACAGCCTTCGATCGACAACAACCAAGGTAGCGGTTGCGCTTCTTTTTATTTTCTTTTTGGATTTCAACAACAACATGGATTTAATTATTATTAATTAAATCCGTATGTTCTTGGTCCTCGGAGATCGTCGACGCGACGCCCTTCCGCGGTGTGACGATCACCTCCTTCCGCGACGGTCAATTCCGCGACGACCTCGCATCCGATAGCGACGACGAGGTAGGGATTTATTTTGGGAATTACCCCTTTTATTTTTATATTCCCGTAATTGTTTCTTTAAAAAGTAAAGAATTGGCTTTGTGAACAATTTTAAAATTTATTAAAATTGTTTTTTTTTTCGTTCAAATGAGGAACCCGTTAATGAAACAATTTTATTTCATTAAAAATTGTTTCGGATATGCGTTCATGTGTTGAACTTTATTTCTCCCGTTGTTTTTATCTAACGCGGAGGGTGCGGGTCAAACGAACATGGCCCGACAACCCTCCGTCGTTCTTCTTGTTTTGCGGATTTGGCGGGCGACGAAGGAACGTGCCGCAACTGGTGTTTGATGATTCCGCAGTGAAGGACGAGTCCCGGGAGGAGCAGCGGCGCAGGCGGGAACAAAATCGGACCACCGGAGCGATCCCGGTGGCCCGCGGAACTCGCCGGCGGCGCGGGTCGCCGGCGCGGCGGCGCCGGCAGCCGGGAGCGGCGGCGGCACCCGCGGACCCGCGGCCACGCGTGTCCGGTGCCCTCGGGCGCAGCTGAAGCCGCGTCCCGACTCAGCGCGGCCCCACGCGGGGGGCCGCGGCAACACCAGGCCGCGGGGGCGGTGCCCCGCGGCGGCTTGGCCGTTCGGCCACTCGGCCGAACTGGGCCAGGCCGGTCCGACCGGCCGGGCCGCGCCCTGGCCGGACCGGACCGGGTCGGACCGAGTCGGGTTGACCCGGTTCGGGCGACCCAGTTCGGCCAACTCCCGGGGGGGGGGGGGGGTCGGGCCGGGTCGGCCCGGGCCCGGACCCCCGTCTTCGGACGATTTTCGTTCAAACGCCCGTAACTTGAGCTACGGACCTCCGAACAACGCGCCGTTAGTGGCAACGCGGTCCTTAGATCGAGACGGTCGTTTCAGTATACTATACTCAAGGTGTACCTTTCTTTTCGGGAGCCTACGTAGTTAAATCTCCGTAGTTAAGCATGCTTGGCCTAGAGCAGTGATCAGGATGGGTGACCTCATGGGAAGTTTCCCAGGGTGGGTGTGAGACGGAAAGGCCAATAAATAACAGACCAGGCGTCCGATTAACGCGCCGTCTGTTTCGTTGAATTCCTCTAAGTGAGACGGATCTTTTATCATACTCCGCCCGAGGTTTGGACGCAGGTGGAGTACGATCGGGTTGGTTTTTCCTTAAAACCCAACCGAGCCCCTGGGACGAAAAAGCCAATAACTCTCAGACCGGGCGTCCGATTGACGCGCCGTCTGCGACGTTGAGTTCCTGTTGTCGATACATAACTTTTGGCATCCTCCGCCTGAGAATTGGATGTAGTTGGATAGTGGCCGGGTTGGATCGCACTGAAATCCAACCGGGCCCCTGGAACGGAAAAACTGATATCTTTCAAACCAGACGTCCGTTTGACGAACCGTCAGCGGTGTTGGTGGTTTCGTTGAGTAACGGTTCCTATGAGTATACCCTATGGGAGTTCGGGGTACAGTTGAGATACGATTGGGTTTGGTTCGCTCACGAAACCAACCGGGCCCCTGGGACGAAAAGGCTAATAACTCACAGACAGGGCGTCCGATCGACGCGCCGTCTATTGCGTTGAGACCCCTGTGACGAGGCGGTCCTTTGAGTTACTTCTTCGTGGGACCTTGAGATACTTGGAGTATCGACTTGTAGCTTGTGGAGCGGACCCTCCCAGAGACGAGCGTGCGGAGTACGGAGACCGTGTAGCCGACTGAGACCTGACGACTGCTTGACCGACTCGACTTGGAGTAGGTCGACTAGCCCAGTGGACAGAGCGCCCGGTATTTGGCGACAGACCCACGGCGGACGGAGCGCCCGATAGTTGGCCGCAAACCCGCGGTACTCGACAGGAGGAGTACCTTTGTAGGCTATTGGGGGAGCGCCAGGTATTTGGCGACAGACCCACAGCGGACGGAGCGCCCGGTAGTTGGCCGCAGACCCGCGGTACTCGACAGGAGGAGTACCTCAGCAGTCTTAGATTAGTGAGAAGTACCTCGGAGTCGTGACAGGACCACTATACACTCTAGAGACGGAGCTCTTCAGTAGTTACAGTTTCGATAATGAAAATCCTGGTTTGAGCTGAGACTTTTGACCTTGTGTTTACTTCATGATTGAGATGAGTCATTTGCTAACTTAGGTATATGTATGGGCATATACCCGGGTAGTGGTTATCCGTTGATTTCACAATCCTTGTGTTTCCTCATGATTGAGATGGGTTACTTGATAACTTTGGTATATGTATGGGCATATACCTAAGTAGAGGTTATCTGTTGAGATCTTCTTTGTGGTTATCCTTGTTGGTTTAGTGAGACCTTGAGGGTCTCGGGGTCCCTACTGAGTATCGTTATACTCACCCCTGCACGGGCTATGCCCGCACCTCGTTGTGTTGGTTGTAGACGACGGGCAGTGCTAACGGAGGCCGAGTGTTCGAGGACTGGACGGTACCTGGAGGTGGACTATACGACGAGATGGTACCCGGAGGAGGACCTCACGACGAGACGGTACCCAGAGGTGGACGTGACAACGAGGCGGTACCCGGAGGTGGACCACTGGGCGGGACATACTCGCAGCGGACAGCGGGACCCGAGGAGCAGAGGAGCTATCTGTACCCACCCTTCTGGTGGGATTTCCAGTGGACAGCTCGGCGTAGCAGCTTTACTTTTCAGTTGCTGTTTTCTCTTTCGAGTTTTACATTACAGTTGGGCTTGTATTTCCGGCCCCTTTTTACTTTCCGCTTGTACTCTGTGTGATTGTTTACTTTACAAAGGCAATGCCTTCCCTTTTTATCGGGATTTACGACTTAGTGCTAGTCGCCAGCCCCTGGCCTATGGAAGGCGAGCTTGGGGTAGTCACGGCACGGGCCCCGAGGACGGGTCGTGACATTGATTTGGATAAATTATATTGGATATTCATAACTACCTTGAAACTGATTAATGATTTGTATATTCCATCATTATTGGAGTTTACGACATTTTTTGATTTTAAGAGTATATAAAATATTCTAAGATTTACAGAAGGAATAGGGAAGCACAAACCTATGAAAATATGGTTTTCTGGAAACTCATTTTATTACCACATTTTATGAGAATACAGGACGAAGGTATTGACATGTATATTATGTGAACTTTCTTTTTAAATTTTGGACCATGAGTTCGGATAGAAGTATTGTGGATAAGTATAAAGGCTGGAATAGATTATGTTTTATATTGGATACTATTGTTATGGTTAAATAATTTCTTGAAATTAATTTTTAACTTTCCTAATAAGGAAAACACAGAGGTTGGGCGACAACTTGTCACATCCGGAAAGGCTGATAGACATGAACCCGCAACCGAAGGGCGACAAGGGTGCATCACCTACCACTGGAATACATGATGTCCGGATTTGAATAATGTAGTTTTTTTTAAAATATTCTGACAAATGAATTATAATTTCATTTTTGGAACCTTATATAATCAGGACAAATGGATTGTTTTTATTTCTATTATGTTGTGAAGTGAAAGATGAGTTTGTTGTAGGAATTAGTTGAAGGATGAAACTTTACTTGTCAAGTATATTTTTTTACTCTTATTCTATGAATAAATTAATTCTTAAACATTAAGGAAGGTATCATAAAAAAATGTGTTATCCTAATACCTTATGGTTTATTGAACCGATGATATTTAAAATCATCATAGATTGATGGATTTGAGGCCCTAAATTTTACACTTGTTTGTGATTGATGTCCTTAATCACTTTCTATAAATATTAATGTTTTTCTCCAATTATGTGTCTCTAATTTACACCAATGTTATCTTAATCAAGATCATAATTTGTTGGTGACTATTTCGTTTCTCTTTCCCTCTTATTAAGACTAAATTTTATTAACACAATTTCCAATGTGGGTTTTCAACAAAGGGATTATTTTATTTTTAAAAATTTATTTTCAAAAAAAATTTTAAATTGTGCGGACCCAATTTATTGAAGGATGAGAGAATGTAACACCCCATGATTTCATAGTACATTATTTCTTCAAAATAATTCAATAGCATGCACTAAACACAACACCATGTTCGAGCGCACCATGACTTACCAATATAGTTTTTAAAAGGAGGTTATGAATAGTATTATCTTTATTTTGAATTTTATATCTTCCATATAAACTTTAACAACCATATTATGTGTTTTTAGACATAATATAAGAACACATTTATTATCTTCAGATAAAGGAAGTATTTTTCCGAAAATGAAATTTTATCGCCTTTTAATGGAGAACCCTATTTAAATTGAGTATTTGACACTATTATATATTCAATTTGAGAAAATAAAATTATTATTTAGAATTGGGGCATAAAAATTTAGTTTTAATAAATTTTTGGTGTTTTTATGATAACTTTTATACTTGGGTAAATAGTGAAAAATACTAAATTTTAATTGAAAAAAATTGTAACCAAAATAAGTTATAGTGTTAAATTATAATTTTCTATGGTTTGGAAGTATAATTAGATTATATTTTATCATTTAATAAAATGTAGGTCATTATAAGTAATTTCACATTATATTTTACAGAAACATAGATCAATCTTTTGATAGTTTTTACTTTTTAAAAACCCGCTTTTTGGTTTTAAAAACGTGAATTAATTTTAAATTAATAAATGAAACATCTATATTTTTAATTAAGTAAAATTGACTTTATTTTTTAATTTATAATACCAAAATAACTTTAGGGTAAATTTTTTAGATTTTTCTGAAAACATTTAATTTTTGATGAATAGTGAAAAATACTATGTTATTATTTAAAACAGACTATTTATTTAAATAATTATTTGTTTATATAAATTTATTTTAAGTAAAAATAGATGTATAATAAGTATTTATTTTAAATTTAATTCATTAGAGTCAGTTTATAATAAAATTAGATGAATAAAATTTTATTGAACTATTTAAGGTTTTTACCCACCTTCAAGGTGCATTTTCAAATTTTCCTAAAACATAATTTTACCACTTTTGTGAGTTGAGTTTAAAAACTCTGAAAGACACAGCTGAAATCAGAATGTAAAATGTGGATCAATAAGATGAAAATAATTTTTTTGAATAGTAACTTTTGACTTTCATTTACTACGGATAAAAGTAAATATGGTAATTAAAGGTAAAAATGATATTATAATTACTGTAACACATGTCATAATTCTAATGGATAAGTTTAAATCGACCCAAAACAAAATTGGGAAAAAAACTATGGTCATTTATGTCTACTTTTATTAGATTTGGACATTTATTATTATTTTATTTAAAGAAGAGTTAAATGTATTAAATTCAATGTTTATTAAATAGACCATTTTTAATATAGGGTTATACATAAGATAAATTCGACTATAAATAATCATTAGAAAGATAAAAATATTTAATGCATAATGGTATTTTATTTATAATTTTTAGAGATTAAATCATTAAATTTATTTATGACACAATTACGATGCAGTAATTACCTTCTTAATGAAATATTAAAATAGTTTATATACTAAAAATAAAATAATTTTTTTTTAATAGTTTTGATTCCATCCATGAATTTTTTAGGTTAATATGATATGTTAGAGATTATTAATAAATTTTTTCCAAGTGGTAAGGTTTTCATGACTTTCCCAAAAACAAAATACTAAATACTATCAAAATTGACAAGAACTAGTTTTAAAAAAATACGATATTCTTGGTTGCTATAATATTCCTAAAAATATAAGGATCAGCCAAAAATATTATATAATATTATTTATGTCATTGATGAACCACTTGAGGTTCTTTTTGATGTTTAGAGTAAGTTTATTAACCATATAATGTAACAATACAAGAAGACACGGTAAAAGTTAAACAATTTAATTAAGAGTTAAATCTAAAATATAACAATATAATTGTAACCTAACCTTGTATAAATCCTATCTGTTGAGATTATTTCGATCCATAAACACCTAAGTATTGAATTAAATTTATTTGGATCCATTATAAACCAAATATTATTGTAATATAAATTAAACTTTTAATATTTTCCTAAATTGACCCTCACCCCTCTTATAAAAGGGCACTTCCCCATCTCTCAAAATCACATCTCCCAAGACATTTGGCTCAGCCAAACCCTACCCAAATATCCTTAAAACATCCCTCAAATAAATATAGAGTCTTTAATTTTATTAGAAATCCAGCCTAAGAAGCACTTTGGATCAACTCAAAAGGAAAAACCTCAAGAAGAGGTAATAATTTCACCACCCTCATTCATGTTCTTTTCTTCTCCCACTTCCTCTTTCTTTATTGTTTCCATTAAAAAATAATATCTCCAGTACCTCCTACATACTATTATATTATTATAAATATGGTACAAACATATTCATTATTCTATCTATTCTATAAATGAAAAAGTCACCATACTTGCGTACGTACGACTTACCGTCTCCATGTCCTGGTGTAGTTTGTTATTCAATAACATTATTATTTTGATCCGTATAATAATGAGTATAACTGATGTATATAATAAATATAACAAGTTAATTATTCTTTATATATGATATAACATCCAATTACATACGCTTTTACCGTCAATATAATGATATTGTCGTTGGTGCACACATACGGATTACCGTCTCTACGAACGCGATGAGATTCATTGCAAATCAAAATCATACAAGAATAATTTTCATTTTATGATTAAAAATAATGTTAAATAACTTATTATAATTCTGGATATGAATCCAATACATCCTATCCATATCAACCATGTCATATGTAACCAAGTATATAAAGGAAAATAGATCAGTTAACACCCGAAACGACGATACTACTGAAATATTCTTAACAAAGCAGTATAAGAGGATAATATATGATATAATATTTATTTATATAGTTATTTTATAATTTAATAACAAAAATTTAACTATTATAAAAGTTTTAAATTACCCTAAACGAAGGAAAAGTACAAGTTATGGGTTAAATTTTACAATCTCTATATCATCTAAGGTTGTTTATACGTGAGTGTATACTAGGACCTCTTTATCATCCTCATCCATGTTTTCTTAAAATTTATTTCAAAATATTTTTAATATTTACTAGACTATGGGTTAAAATCATTTATAAAATTATTTGACCTTATACATTTTGAAAGGAATGTTTCCATCATTTTACAAACAATGTACTTTATTACCTTTTCAAGAAAATTTAAGTAAGAATGTCTTTTTTATCTTATACGGCGGGTGCAACTATTTTATGCCATTATAACATCGTTGAATCGCCCCTAACAAGATTATAATAATATTTTCAAAACAAATGTTTTCTATTTTTATTATGTGATTTAAAATGATTTCAAAAAAATAAAGAGATATTTCACTCAAATATTATTGATTTCATTTATGTCAACATCATTTGATGGATTTTACACTTTTTTGAAATTGACCCACTATTATACAATTCATCACTATTGTGTTGAAGTTTTTGAGATATGTTTGACTGTGGATGTGTTATTTTTATACCATTCATTGTTTATTGTTAATGTATTAACATTTTGTATGCTAGTTTTAAAACGAATGTATATGTTATGTTTCAACCTTTTCATATGAGGAATGCATTGGACTTAGTATTTGATGAGTGGAGCCCACTATAGATTCTATATGTATATGTAGGTCTCATGAGACAAACTATTTTCATGGAACAAGGCCTTGATAACATCATATTTTTAGTCTTGGAATAATCCCTTGACTATGTGCTTATGATATCTGGCATTATGCATTCCATCATTATGAAATTGGAAATTGATATTACTTGTGTTATTCGACTAGTAGAATATTTATGTGAATAAGTAAATGGAATTATTTGATTTATCTCTACCATATTATGATTAAAATTATGTTTAAAAAGATTTTTTTAGTCATATAAATTGCCTTAAATTTTCATGCTCATATTTGAAAGTTTCCACTAAATTGTTATCCTTATTGAGCATTTGAACTCACCCATTTCATATGTTTTATTTTCACATGATTACAAGAAGTGTATAATGATTTATAAGAAGGGTTAAGCTTGGGATTTAATGTTAATCTCAAAGGATCATTTATGTTGTGTTTTATTTTCTAATTTATAATGTAACATTCATGTATGTTATCTATTTTCCCAGACTACTAAACTGATCGGCTTTTCGGGACATGATTCCTTGTAATCATGCTAATGTATTAAAATAATGCACCGAATTTGGGCTTCTGGATTCATGACATTATAGTGAAATGGGTGTGTCATAATATGGTCATGAAATGGACAATAAGGTATTCATATAGATACATGTCCCAACATAAGTAATGAATTTTAGATTCAAAATAAAGAATAATCGCTTGAATGTAAATCAGGAGAGATAAATTCCTTACTGAATTTATGCGTGGTTAGAGGTGTACATGGGAGGAATTAATGAGAGAGAAATGGGTCTCTCGTAATTCAATCATAAATAGGGCGGTATGGCAGTTGTTCTAAATCATACCCCAACATTTTTAATTGAAAATAAAATGGAATAACAATATAATAAAATATGGACAAAAATGAAGAAAGAATAAATGTCTTACATGGATGTGTGCTCTCAAAGGCTTTGGAGAGGCTTGAGAGAGGCTTAAAGGGTGGTTTTAGAGCCATAAGAGGATTATCAAGAGGGGAGGTAAGAGGTTGGTCGATGTTTGAATGTTTTGAGTGAAGAGGATGTGGGAGCTTTGGTAGGGTTATATAGGAAAAAGGAGAGAATTCTGTATTATTAACGTTTTGGACACTACACACTAAACTAATCAAAACCACAAACCAACCCATGGTTTTTTCCATAGTATTTTCTCCAAGGGGAGTGGGAAAAATTATTTTATATGGTCAATGGCTAAAATTATTAAAATATTATGCTTTCTTATGTGGAGGTAAGTCACACTCTCAAAGAAATCAATTTAAAAATTTATAATGTTATTTTAGTCTTGGTGGGTCCACTAAATCTCTGTAAAATAAATCCAGAAAACCTGAAATCACATTATTTTAATGTTAAAACACATATTTTCTGAACATAATGTTTATAGAATTTTATTACCTCACGTATCGGACCATTATTATGTCATAAAACACATTATATATTTAAACGGTATTAAATTTTCATCCAAAAAATTGACTACCTCAGAAAATAATATTAATTTTATATAAATAATTTTATAAATATGTGAATATTTACTTAAAAAATAAATTCCTACATTTATATAAAATTTATGGGTTTTAACAAAAATAGCATTCAAACCTTAATAAAAATACAATTGTAATCAAAAAAATATACGATCATTAATATTTATTAAAAATTAATTTTTTAAAAATATCATATAAAGATATTAGTTAAATAAAAAAACCAATAATTCATCAAAATAGAAATATTAATTGAATATCAACTAAAAATTATATTTTTTCTTTAAAACTATATATAAAGTAACACTAATAAAATGAATGTATATTCTCTTTAAAAACATAATGTAAATAATCTTAGTGATAGGGTAATGTTACATAACCATTTATAACACCCATATAAGACTGAAGGGTAAGGTCTTCAATGGTGATAGTCTCCTGTGGTAGCCCAGATAACATCACTATAGAGACCGAAATCTTGACATACATAGACATTATATTACATTTTCAGAATATCTAATACATGACAAAAAGAGACACCAAAGTACCGTAATAGTTTAGTGTCTTTGGGAACTCGGAATATAATCTTCTAATCTTGGTGAAAGATCTTCAACATATCCAATAAAGATCTTCCATTTTTTCCTTACCTAAAACCTTTCTTTATTTCCTGGGGAAAATAAAACAAATAAAGGGTGAGGTCAAATTCCCAATATGGGTAATCATGGAGAAAATTAAACAAACCATATACATTTGAACACCAAAACATGAACATAATATTTAAACATCAAAATCTTGAGCAATGACATAAAACATGGCAGTATGTAAGGTATAGATAAAAAAACATTAATCATGATATAATATAATGGGAATAAAATATTTAAATGTGGAAACCATTATGCACATGTTATGATTTCCATAGTAGCCAAGGCATTGCTGCCAAGACCATCTTAGTGGTCAAAGTCCCTTTCTGAATCGAGTCCACTCCTCGTTCCAGTCCTGTATCACTTAATCGGATTAACTTTCCATTCTAACCATGTCCATATCATGAGATTTAAATCTTTACCCAATGTATTTGAGGGATATATAGGTCCCACCCATCTCATAATGAAATCATTCTTACTTGTTCCACAACATAAACATAAATCATTCATCATAACCCATAGAATAAAAATGGGTTTCATAAACATCATCCCATCATAACATAATCCATTTAAAACAAATGGATATTGTTTCATCATAAGAAAAATTAAACCATGTAAATCATAGAGATATTGTACTTGAAACATACACATATGATATAATGTTATCTTAGATGAAAAATGATTTTGATAAAACACATGAAAATAATTCTTGAGGAAAATATTTTTTCTTCTCAAAAATCATTTTCTTTTCACAAAATGCCAAGAAATTTTAAAAGAAAAGTATTTTATTGAATATAACCATTAAATATTTTAGAGCAAACTTCATGAAAATAATGCGTTATGAAACCGTAAAAATCCCTTCATGCCATATAAGTTAAAAAAACATTCCTCTCGTACTTTTGCCGGAAAAGTCAAAAAGTACCTCGTATGGTAAAAAAAATATTGATTCCTTACATGCCATGTAGTGAAAGTAAAAAATGGGTAAAAATGAATTTAAACATACATGAAACCATTTTTAGAAAATAGGGACATGGATGATAAATATAACCCCAGTAAATACTTACGAATAAACAATCTCAGAAAAAAGCAGATTGGAAAAGTTATCCCTTACCATAGGACTGATATGATTCGTACGTATCCAAACCTCCTATATAATGATTTAAATAATTACATTGACTTATTAGAAAATCATATTCCTTGTTACGATATCATATAGGGTTCACTTATGACTTTATATTACATATTCTTCTGTAAATTCAATGTTAAAGCAGTGTTTTGGGTAAAATCATTTTATTAATCGTACGTGTTTGGACTTGTTGTTCTTTATATTAGTATTACTTATATCATGATTTAATTACTTCTATAATTTAAATAATGATTTATATATCATATATATTCAGTATATATATATATAATAGATAGATAAATGAAATGAAATACACCGTTCCGGGAGACGGTAGGTCGTACGTACGCATGAACACTATTTTATTTTCCTTATTGACTTGAATGGAAGTAAGTAAATGACATATATATATATATATATAAATCAAGTATCTTTATCATGTCATATATTTCATTATTATTCATTATATATACTTTATAATCATTCTTGAGTGGTTAACATGGAGAATGAATCTCATCGCGTCGTGGAGATGGTAATTCATACGTACGCACGAGCGATGATATTGTTCCGATAATTATTGAATTGAATTGGAGTGGATGATATTATATCTCAGAATCAGTATGATTTTATAATAACTATATATAGGTATTCTGTACACCATTATACCCATCCAAGTAAGGTGGTGGTGGAAAAACAGATTACACCACGGTGTTGAGACGGTATTCCGTACGTACGAACGCACGATGATTTCATTTTTCGTTGGGTGGATAGAATATGAAATAGGGTTGTTTCATATTTATAATAAAATATCAGTATTTTAGTGATACTAATTTTATTAATTTATGATGAAACAAATAAGGAATTATAAGTTGAAGAAGAAAGAAGCTTGAAAGAATCGGTAAAAGAGATTACCTCTTTTTCGACGCACCCCTTTTATGCTTCCTCTTAAGTCACTAGAGTTGGTCTATTGAGGAGACCAAGACCTATATAATGTTTCTAGGGAAGTGGAGAAGATAAATTAGAAGGGGTTGTCCGAGCTTGAAGGCGAAAAATTATATAAAGAGAATAGGGACGAGGTACCCTTTTATAAGGGATGAGAGGGGCACCTTAGAAAAACATAAAATATTATTTTTTAATAAAGTAATATTCGGTTTATAATAGCTCCAAATTGATTTATTTCGAAGCTAAAGTGGATATGGGTAGAAAGACTCTAAACCAATATTTTTTAGACAAGTTTAGGTTACTATTTTAACCTGATCATTTAGATTTAACCCTAAGTTAAATAATTTAACTTTTACCGTGTCATCCTATTTTCTTACACTATATGGTTAATAAACATACTATAACAAGACAAAAGAACCCCAAGTGGTTAATAATTAATATATATAACCTTATCTAAGTCATTTGTCTAACCATAGATTTTTATTAATAGAATATCAATTAATAATAAAATATATGTTTTAAAAACTATTTTATGTCAATTTTGACACTAGTTGGTAATTGATTTTTGTGAAAATTATAAAAGAATTATTAGTTCTAAAAGGTTTAATTTAATAGATACTAACTTGTAATATTAACCTAAAAAATTAGTGGAATTTATAAAAAGTCTCAAATTACATTTTTTGGGTATTTATAACATCAATTATGGTAATATTTCATTAATAAGGTAATTACTGCATCATCATTGTGTCAAAAATAAATTAAATTATATAATGTATAAAAATTATAAATAAAATACCATTATGTAGGAAATCTGTTTATTTTTCTAGTGAATATTTATAGTCGAATTTATCTTTTGTATAACCCTATATTAAAAATGTTTTAGTTATTAAACATTGATTTTAACTTTTTTAACTATTCTTTAAATAAAATAATAATAAATGACCTAATCTAATCCAAGTGGACCTAAATGATAATATTTTATTTCTGAGGTTGTTTTTCTTCGAATTGAACTTATCCAATATAATTAGAACATGTTTTAGGTTAATAATAATATCATTTTTACCCTTAATTACCCTATTTACTTTTAACCGTGGTAAATAAAAGTAAAAAGTTACTATTCACCAAAAATAATTTTTATCTTATTGAACCAAATTTTACTCCTTGATATTAACTATTTCTCTTTGATTTTCTAAATTCCACTCACAAAAGCGGAAAAATTATGTTTTATGTAAAATTTTAAATTCTCTTAGGAGGTGGGTAGAAGACGGTGAAAAAGTTCAATAAAATTTTTATATATCTAAAATTATTACAAAATGACTCCAATTAATTACATTGAACTTATATAGGTATTATGTGTTTATTTTGACCTAAAATAAATTTAAATAAAATAAATAATTATTTAAATAAAAAGTAAGTTTTTAAAAAGTAACCCACTATTTTCACTATTCATCAAAAATTGAAAGTTTTCATAAAAATACCAAAACTTTACCCTAGGATAATTTCGATATTCCGAATCCAAAAATGAAGTCCATTTTGAAAGATAAAATTTATAAAATTTTAAAAAGTGGGTATTACTATTCATAACTCTGAGTTCATAATAATATTATAAAAATATATCGTTTAGTGAAACTCGTTATTGCGTACTACACACGCTATCACGGAAGGTCTTAATTGCGTGTAATGCAAGCCAAGTCAGAGCTGCATGTAGTGTAATATCACTTTGGTGTTTCATATAAAATAATCAAAACTTATTTCATTAATACTTTATACAAAATCAATACTTAATGTTGCGTAGAATAATTTCCACAAAACCAACTTGAAATTGTGTGTAACACAAGCCAAGAATAGTGTTGCGTATACTGCAAGCTAATACGGTGTTGCGTATAGTACAATCTAATCTTGGTGTATTGTATAATAGAATACATCAATGAAATTAAAAATAATATATCTCATAAAATCTCTGGGTGTTACATTCTACCCCCCTTAAAATGGATTTCACCCTCGAAATTCGTAAGGGTTATACATATTTTACTACGTGAAAGTTTCGTTTGTAAAAACCCACATCGTAAAAGGAATACTAAAACATAATTTTAAAATTTAATGTGAGAAATGTAACGGTTACCCAGATTAACTCATCACTGGGTTTCAACATAGGAGAACATAGGTGGAAATATGGATATCGAAGAGAAATATAACCATCAACTTCTGATGAAGAGTGGTAGAGGACATGGCTATGAAAAATCCTACAATCACAAAGACGTAAATTTATGATGATCTATTCTACCATATAATTCATCAGATATAAGTGCACTAGGACAACATTTTTGGTTATCAAGATCATTTCCGTAAAGTTTAAGAAATTGGAATTAGAATAAATACTTTCATGACTTTGGTACAATCTCACTGTTGGTCATTCCATGGACAATTTCCACTTCATCTCTTAAAAAAATGAAGTTGAATTTGTCATTCATGAAGTATTAGTAGATCATGTGATAGAATGATGGGTCATTCCATCTCTCTCCAACAAAAGGGTAGCAAAAGTTATCAAATATACATAAGACCATCTATAGTGTGATTAACCATATATGGTTCATAAAATAGATTTATACTTCATATATCATACTAATTAATATAATAAAACTAGTTTCTAATAACTAGGGGCTTCTTGTAAGCCAGTGGTAGGCGATAAAGGCCTGTCACACTTTGATTGTGGGTTCGATTCCCACAGCCTTGTCCGACGTGACGGGTTGTCGCCTGTCCTACAGGTTGTCCACTTTCTAAAACTACATTATTATAATATTCCATAAATAATATTTAAAAAGTTCTACCCTTAAAAATACTAACTTATGACCAACATAATCCATTCCAATATTTATTCTTATCCAAAATACTTCTATCCAAGCTCATAGTATAAAGAAAACAATTACTAGAAATGTCATCTGTCGGGCATGTGAATACCATCATTTATCCTCCATATATCATACGATATATCATTTTGGTCAAATTAAAAACATGTGAATACCATAATCATGTATTCTCTTGAAAAATGAATACCCATTGAACCTTAGTGAAAACATGAATGCTGTCAAAATTTAACACTTTCCGTATACCAAAATCCCAAAATTTCTATATACTCAAACCATGATATAACTTTGTACTTATATCAGTAATGGGATCATTTCATTTTTTATGTATCCCATCATTATGAATATATCATTATATTTAAAAATATATTTCAATCACTTTTCATGGTTACCGGTACCATATAATTATTGAAAACCAATACATAGATATTCTAAAATTCCATGATACCATAAATGAGATTCCATGATACTATTTTGAAATCCCATTGCATAAAAACATAATCATTACACAACATCATTTACATACTCAACATCACAAATAATGATCGCATGTGACTTCCCTTTATCCTTTTCCTTAAGAGGTTTCTCACGTTGATCATCATTAACCCTTGTATTAGGGCATTGATTAGAATAATGCCCCATTTCCTAGCACTTGAAGCATTGAAGTGTTGGTGATGCATTCTCTACAGTCTTTTCTTTATTCATATCATTCGCAAATATTTTTCCATTACTTCGACACTTAGTTTCTCGATGACCTTCTTTTCTAAACTTAAAACTTTTTCTAGTCCCTTTTAGACAATCTCCACCATGCTTCTTTCTACACTTTGAGCATAAAGAAACATTTATCTTCTTTTCACCATTATTCTAAGATTTCTCCTTGAACTCGATCTTTCATTTCTTGTCAAAAACATGAGATGGATATGTAACACCAACTTCTATTTCTTCCATGATAGCACAAAGCGTAATTTCTTAATATATAATGAAGTCTTTTATAGATAATTCCCTTCGAATACTTGGTTTTAAGCCACTGAAGAATCGATCACCTTTACATTCAGGTTGGATGATAAAGCCAAATGCATACCTTGAAAGCCTTGTAAAATTTGCTTCGTATATACCAACAGATTAATCATCCTTTTTCTTAATCTCTAGTAAATCCTTTTCCATCTTTGTTCGAAGAATACGAGGGATGTACATATTGAAAAATAAGTTCTTGAACTCATCTCATTATATAGATTCTATTTCATCTCAGGGCCTTGTATTCTTAATTAGAGTCCACCATTGATCTGCTTCACCTTCTAAATGGTAAATAGCCAGAATTACTTATTCACGTTCCGAACATCAACGTATGGAAAATAACTTTTCAATGGTACTAATCCATTATTCAAAAACAAGTCGGTCAGAATACCCACTGAATAAAGGTGGAAGTTTCCTCATGAAGATCTCAATAGAATATTGTTCCCTTATCTACTCGTTTTGAAGTTCAGAATGATTCGTAGCTCATGTAAGTATTGAAATAAGATTATTCACTCTATCTCCCATGACATTGGTTTGTTCAGGAGGAAAATCAATGCATTGTCCATTACATTGATCAAAACAGTTCCTTCAGGTTCCAGCCATCGTCTAAAACCCAAAAAGAATAGTGTGAGAGGCAAAAATCATGCTTGGGAAAACAACATAATAAAGGGGGAGTACCTTCAATATATAACATATTAGGGTTAATTCTAAGATTTTTACCATAATTCTAGGACTATAACCTATACAGATACTTAACCTTACCGACATCCCTAGACATACCATAGAAATATCTCTAGGGGTCTCACTAATGTTTTTGCATCCTGTTTTCCAAAGGTTAACTAAACATTTTCTCTAATACCAATTCTAGAGACCCAAAGCATGACATACATAAACATTACTTTAATTTTTCGGAATATCTAATATATAACAATAAAATACACCGAAGAACCGTAATAGTTTATTGTCTTTGTTAAATCATAATATAATCTTCGAATCTTGGTGAAAGATCTTCAACATCTCCCATAAAGATCTTCCTTATTTTTCTTACCTAAAACCATTCATTATATCCTGGGGAAAAGAAAACATATAAAGGGTGAGATAAAATTCTCAGTAAGGGTATGCATGGAGAAAATAAATCAAACCATATACATTTTAACTTCAAAACATGAACATAATATTTAAACATCAAAATCCAGAGCAATGACATAAATCATGGGAGTACATAAGTAATAGATCATAAAGAAACATTAATCATGATAAAATATCATGGGAATAAAACATTTAATTGTGGAATCCATTAATCACATGTAATGATTTCGATAATATCCAAGGCATTGCTGCCAAGACCATCTTAGTGGACAAAGTCTCTTTCTGAATCACGTTCACTCCTCGTTCTAGTCATGTATCTCTGACCCAGATTAACATGTTGTTCCAGAAATGTCCATCTCAAGAGATATAAAGATTTACCCAATAAATTGGAGGGAGATATAGGTCCCACCCATCTCATAATTAAATCATTCTTACTTGTTCCACAACATAAACACAAGTCATTCATCATTACCAAAAGAATAAAAATGGGTTTCATAAACATCATACCATCATAACAAAATCCATATAAAACAAATGGATATCATTTCATCATAAGAAAAATGAAACCATGTAAATCATAGAGATATTGTACTTGAAACATACACATATGAAATAATTTCATCTTATACGGAAAATGGTTTTGATAAAACACTTGAAAATAATTCTTGAGGAAAATATCCTTCTTCTTAAAAATGATTTCTTTCTCATAAAATGCCACACAATTTTAAAAGAAAAGGATTTTATTGAAAATAACCATTAAATATTGTAGAGTAAACTTTATGAAAATAAGGCGTTATGAAACCGTAAAAATCCGTTCATGCCATATAAGTTAAAAAAACATTCTTCTCGTACTTTTGCCGAATAAGTAAAAAAGTAAATCGTATGGAAAAAAATGAATGATTACTTACATACCATGTAGTAAAAGTAAAAAATGGGTAAAAAGGAATTTAAACATACATGAAACCATTTTTAGAAAATAGGGACATGAATGATAAACATAACCCCAGTAAATAATTACGAACAAACAATCTCGGATAAAAATGAGATTGGAAAAGTTATCCCTTACCATAGGTTTGAAATGCTTCGTAAGTATCTGAGCCTACTGTATAATGATTTAAATAATGTCATTCAATTATTAAAGAATCATATTTATTTTTATGATATCATATATGGTTCACTAATGACTTTACATTACCTGTTATTTTGTAAATTCCATGTTAAAGCATCATTTTTGGTAAAATCGTTTTATTTATCATATGTGATTGGACTTGTTGTTCTTGATATTATTATTACTTATATAATGATTTAATTACTTCCAGAATTTAAATAATGATTTATATATCATATATATTTAGTAAATATATATATATATATAATAGATAGATAAATGAAATGAAATACACCATTCATGGAGACGGTATGCAGTATGTACACATGAACGCTGTTTTCTTTTCCTTATTGACTTGAATGGAAGTAAGTAGATGACACACACACAAAAAAACACACACACACACACACATATAAATCCAGTATCTTTATCATGTCATATATTTCATTGTTATTCATTATATATACTTTATAATCATTCTTGATTGGTTAACATGGAGAATGAATCTCATCACTTCATGGAGATGGTAATCTGTACGTACGCACGAGCGATGATATTGTTTCCCATAATTATTGAATTTAATTTTCGTGGATCATATAATATTAAGTATCATTATGATGTTATAATAACTATATATAGTTATTCGTTACACCATTATAACCATCCAAGTAAGGTTGTGGTGGAAAAACAGATTACACCACGACGTGGAAACAGTATTCTGTAAGTACGCACGCGCGGTGATTTCGTTTTTCGTAGGATGGATTCAAGGTGAAATAGGGTTGTTTAATTTTTATAATAAAATATCAGTTTATGAGTGATATTTATGTTATTAATTTATTATGAAACAAAAAAATAAGAAGACGGTGAAGAAGAAAGAAACTTGAAAGAATTCGTAGAAGAGATTACCACTTCTTCGAGGCACCCCTTTTAAGCTTCCCTTTAAGGCACTAGAGTTGGTCTTTTGAGGAGACCATAACCTCTATAATGTTTCTAGGGAAGTGGTTAAGAGAAATGGGTAAGGTTTGGCTGAGGTTGAAAGGTAAAAATTGTGTAAAGAGAAGAGGGAGGAGGTGCCCTTTTATAAGGGAGGAGAGGGTCACCTTAGGATAACTTAAAATATTATTTTATAATAAAGTAATATTCGGTTTATAACAGTTCTAAATTGAATTATTTATATGATAAAGCGGGGATGGATCGAAATCCTCTCAACCAATATGTTTTAGACAAGTTTAGGTTACTATTTTAACCTTATCATTTATATTTAACTCTATTTTAAATAATATAACTTTTACAGTGTCTTCTTGTTTTCTTACACTATATGGTTAATAAACATACTATAACAAGAAAAAAACACAGAGTGGTTAATTATTAATATATATAACCATATCTAAGTCATTTTTCCAAACCTTTTATTTTTATTAATAGAATAACAATCAATAATATAATATTTTTTTGGAAACTATTTTATGATAATTTTGACAGTAGTTGGTAATTAATTTATTTGAAAATTATAAAAGCATGATTAGTTCAAAAAAGGTTAATTGAATCAATATAAACATGTCATATTGACCTAAAAAATTAGCAGAATTTTTAAAAAGTCTCAAATTACATTTATTTGGGTATTTATAACTTCAATTATGTTAATATTTCATTAATAAGGTAATTACTGCATCATCATTGTGTCATTAATAATTTAAATTATTTAATGTCTAAAAAGTATAAATAAAATATGATTATGTATGAAATAATATTATATTTATAATGAATATTTATAGTATAATTTATCTTATGTATAACCCTATATTAAAAATGTTTTATTTATTAAACATTGATATTAACTATTTTAACACTTCTTTAAATAAAATAATAATAAATGTCTTAATCTAATCCAAGTGGACCTAAATGACAATATTTTATTTCTAAGGTTGTTTTTGGTCGAATTACACATATCAAAGATAATTAGGACATGTGTTAGGTTAATAATAATATCATTTTTAGCCTTAATTACACAATTTACTTTTAATTGTGGTAAATAAAATTAAAAAGTTACTATTCACCAAAAATTATTTTAATCTTATTGAACCAAATTTTACTCCTTGATATTAACCATGTCTCTCGGATTTTAAAAATTCCTCTTACAGAAGTGGTAAAATTATGTTTTATGTAAATTTTCAAATTCTCCTATGAGGTGGGTAAAAGACGGTGAAAAGTTCAATAAAATGTTTATATATCTAAAATTAGTATAAAATAACTCCAATGAATTACATTGAACATATATAGGTATTATGTATCGATTTTGACCTAAAATAAATTTAAATAAAATAAATAATTATTTAAATAAAAAGTCGGTTTTTAAATAGTAACCTAGTGTTTTCACTATTCATCAAAAATTAAAAGTTTTCAGAAAAATACCAAAAATTTACCCTAAGATAATTTCGATATTCTGAATCCAAAAATAAAGTCCATTTTGAATGATAAAATTTATAAATTTTCTAAAAGTGGGTATTACTATTCAAATGGCTATTCTATAATAATATTATAATCTTATCTCGTTTAGTGAAACTCGGTATTGCGTACTATACACACTATCAAGGAAGGTCTCGATTGCATGTAATTAAAGCCATGTCTGGGCTGCAAGTAGTGAAAGCTCTATTTGGTGTTGCATATAAAATAATCAAAACATATTTCATTTATACATTTAAAAAAATCTATACTTAATGTTGCATAGAATAATTTCCACAAAAGGAAATTGAAATTGTGTGTAACCCGAGCCAAGAATAGTGTTGTGTATACTGCAAGGTAATACGGTGTTGCATATAGTACAAGCTAATCTTGGTGTAGTGTATAATAGAAGACATAAATGAAATTAAAAATAATATATCTCATAAAATCATGGGGTTTTACAATCACCCAGTTGGTAATCTCAATTAACTTCCACTTCTCTCGTAGGCGGTTTTGTTCGAGATTAAATTGTTGAAGCTTAGCTTGGGCTTGGTCAAAAGTGAATCCTAGTGACTCCACCTCCTTTCCAATATCTGAAAAATGGGCTTCGTATGAATCAATTCTACTGGATGAGGGCATCTCTTCCATTGTTTGAGTAAATTAGATTTGTTAAAGCCCTATATTTATACATACCACGTGATCACTATTTAATGACTATATTATCAATGGAAACTATTATTAACGGTACATAAAAATAAAATAACATAAAACTAAGTAAGTGAATACGATATATAACCTTCTTACATTATAAGACATTTAATTAGATAAAATGGAATTTTCATTAATAATTTTTTTTTCATTACAGACCCACTGTTATGAAACAACTGAATCAGAATATCCACTAAACAATAGTGGACAATTCTGCATAAAAACTCAATAGATAGTTTTTATTTCCAGAGTGAATGATTTTTTTAATTATGGTTTAGGTTATTATTTATTAAATTATACAACTAGGTATGCATTTCCATGATTTTTTTAACTTTATCTTCTTTGGAATTACGAACATCATTCTGAATTTTTTTCACTTTCCCTCACATGGGTTATTGGCCTAGTTTCTCTTAGTTACATCCATTTTCTAAAATAAGAAAGGTTTGAACAAAACTTAATTCAACACATAAGGAATAAATAATTTATCAGTTTACAAAATTAACTCAAATTAGAAATCTTAATGGATACCTATATTTATAATTTTTTTATTAAACAAAGATTCAAGGATATTTAAATATAATTTGACTAATCTTAAGTGTTCTTACAAACGTTTTGTAATCCTAATTCCCAAATTAACAAAACCATGATATGATACCAACTACAATAACCCTCTTTTTGATTACATGAATATTACATCATTTTTAATATAGACATCCTAAAAATGTTGTAATCCAATATCCAAAGGATTAGTTTTTTGGAAAAATTAGGACCATAAACCACATATACATATTAAAACACAAAAAATGTATGTAAAATACACTTATTTATCCCCATAAATAGAATTTTCGCATTAGTACATGTATTCAAATGTGGATATACATCAAAGAAATGGTTGAGTTAAAATCTCAGTATGAGGATGAATTGGGAACATGAATCAATATAATGTGAATGAGCATAATAATAATCATCTTAACATAAGAATAACATCATTATTAATATCATAGTGTAATAATTTTATAAATCCATATATTTTGGAAATGTATAAAAATGAATCATTGACTCATAGTGCTCAAATATCAAAAATAGATGTGAAAAAGCTATCATCATGTTCATGAATAACATATTTGAATATTCATAATATCATCATTGTAAAAAAATACACGTTATCTAATGAGTTACATCACATTACCCAATGAATTGGAGTGATAAATAATTATGGGTGCTCCCGTTGCATCATAATATTTACATAATCATGTATGAAAAAAGAACATATAAAAATCATAGACATGGAATTAGTCGTGGAAGGAAAGGGTGTCATAAGGATTTAATGAAGAGAAATTTAATGAATAATATTGGAGTTCCAAAATGAATAATATAAAACATATTTTGAATAATTATTATCATTATTGAGTAAAGAATAAATTATAAAAAAAGAGTAAATGATGTGTTTTGGAAGGAAGTCCTTCAGGGAAAATAAGTTAATTTTCATTGTAAATATATGTGGAAGAATTTATATCAATGAAATGAAACTATAGAAATATTTAAATGATATTTAAGGGATAATATTTTAATATCCCTACAGAATATTTCAAGAAAGTGGGATAACCCAAAAAAGGAGTAGGGTTTGACAATCCCCTCACCTTAAATCCCATCTTATTTCATAGCCTTTCTACCACATGAATAAAAAAATTAGGATTAAAAAATTGTTCTAAAATTAATTTATGCTCATTTTTCAAATATTTATTTTTCATATTCGTTGGAATATATTTTTTTATTTATTTTGTTGATTTTTAAGTGTTTTGATATCTGGATTTTTTTTAAATATCCCATTTTCATTAAATTTTTCTAATTTTATTAAATATCATTAAACATAAGTAGATTTAGTAACAGAATCTTATAATACATGTACTTAGAATTTTTATATGTTATATTTAATTCATAATATCCATACCTGATGATATTTATAATTTTAGATATGGAATTGTCTTCATAGGTGGTTAACTGATCAATGACGGGACATAGTCTGGAGTTTGGGAAATGGATGTTTGAAATTTGAATTGTAAATATGATAATTATATTTCATGAAAATAATTGATATAATTTCAACATAAGATGATATTATTATTTTATGGTTTTATTTTTAAATTGGTGGTGTAAAAATAAAGATAAGAATAAGAAAGAGAAATGTTAGTTGAAACATAATTAATCCTCAAAGTAGATTTTCTTGTACAACAATAAAAATCCCTTAAGGTTTTTAGTTCGATTAATACAAATAATACACAAGTATTATATTTGGATTTAGCAGAAGTAGTTATTTAGAGGTTATCTGTTTTCATGTGAGGGATGAGTTATTTTACAAGGGGATGGAGATTGGTTATTTATACTTGAAGATATGGGTATTATTTTGAATAAAAGTTTGAATAAAATATTATATTAAAGTTAAAAAATGTAATATATAATTTTTGAAATCAATAATCACATATAAATATAATAGAACATGATTTAGACTTTAAATCCACTTTATAATTCAAATTCATTAGTTTATTGAAAATAAAAAAGGAAAAAAGCAAAACTTTTATTTTAATGATTACCTTTTGACTTTAGGTTTTGGAAATATTTTTTTAGATTTGGAAATTATGTTTATAATATTATAAAGACTAATTTATGGAATTAATTATATAATGTTCAAAACTGAATTTATTGAAATGTTTACGCCATTATTACATCATGAAAGATGTAGTTTAATATATATGGGTTATGTGAAAAAACAATATTTTATTATTCACTTGAAAATTGATGTATTTCATAAATTTATTAAAAAAATCACCCTTAGAAAATATTCCCCTAATTATTTCAAAAATGATATTCATTTTATCAAAAAAAGTCATCAATTTGAAATTTTAATTTCTAATATATAATTTGAGACTTTTATAAAATACATTAAAATACAGTTTATTAAAAATATGATTAGATTTTATTTGAGTTTCTTAATATAGATATTTGGATTTTGGAATTATAATATTTATATTTAGTTAATTACATAATGATTAATATTTTAAATATGATTATTTATTATTTTTTTAAAAAAAATTATTCTAACCATCACATTACCACAAATAAATATTACATTATTCCTTCATTGAATATTCAGTAAAATTCCTCCCAACATTATATTTTCATTTTAATAATATTTTAATTAGTTTTCTAAGATTTTGATTTTTTTGATATTGTGTTGCCTATATGGTGATGATTTTAGTAGATAGGGGTCATCCATATTTTCTCCATTTATCGTTTCTTAGTTACATTCTTAGTCTAGTTGTAATGTTAAGTATTTTAATTATTTCCATATATGAGTAATCTAACGATATATATTAATATATATTTTTTATTTTTTTATTTGATATATCAATAATGATTTTTTAATATTATAACACATAATTATTTGAAGAGACAAATATCAATAATAAATTCTAGTTTTTTACATTTTTTCTTGAAAAAAGATTCCAAAATGGGCCATTACTGATCCTTATTGGTGTTATAGTTAAAATATTTCTAGAAAATGTACATTTTAAATGTTTTTATGTAATTTTACCTATTAAAATTTTAGTTTTACCATGGTTAAACCCATTTTCACCATAACCTCAATAATTAATTTTTTATACTATTAATATTCATTATGGTAAAAATTTAAGATAATAATTCTAGAAAATATAATTTATTCTTAATAAAAATATGTAATAATTTTTTCCTATTTATATTTAAATAAATGGATAAATTTAGTTTTAAATTAATCTATTACACATAATGTAAATGAAACTTCCCAAAGAGAAATGTTTCAAATCCATTAAACGAATAAAAAAATTTAATATGAAATTGTTAAAATGGCTTAAATTGGATTAAATGATATATAATTTAACTATTTTTAATTTTATAATCATTTTAAATTAATTATTATGTTTTTAAATACTTTAAATTAATGTAAAATTCATAATAAAAAACCATTATTTTCAACATTCTATGAAAAAATTTCTTCTCATAAAATTTTCAATAAATCTTCTGATGAATATTTGGATATTATTATTTAAAAAAATTAAATTTTGTTTGTTAAATTTTCTAAGGTGTCTTAAATTAATTCTAAAATATGGGTTCCAATTTAGAATTTTTTAAAGAAATATACAAATTGTGTCGGTAAAATTCTATGTATTCATATCTCTTACACAAAAATATGAATGTTGAACATTTTACTGAATATATAAAATATAAATTTCATTAATATCATTCAAAAAATGGTATTTCATTAGTTTATTGATGTAAAATAAAATTCAATGCATAAAAAATGTATTTCAGTAAAATATTTCCTTTTTTGCAAATGGGTTTTATTTTAATGACTAATTTATTCATCATTAATGAATTAATTTTATATAGATGTGTAAACAATATATTTTTATAATTTATTTAATCTTAGACATAATATACATTGAAATATCTAAAAAATTACTATCATATTAAATAATATTATTTTAATATTATGTCTGGTTTCATTAAAACTCTATGATGAATATTAAAAAGCTAAAATTTATGGTGTTTATAACGTAAGATAACCTCATGATTTCATGTAATGTAAAATATCAAAAATGTTAAATTTATTTGAAAAAAATAACAAAATATCATGGTTTTACAGTCTATCCTCTTTAAAATGAATTTTACCATAAAAATTAGTCACACTGTTGATAATAAATTATGATAATTATTCCTAACTACATCATCAAGTTTCCACATAACTTCTTCATGTTACAGTTTCACCCAAAAAAATTAACTAGTAGAGTGGCCTTACTTTTCTAGCACTTTATATATATTGTCCAGAATATCTACTGATATTTCCATATAATATAAACAATGCTCTGTTTGTTTGATCTTTGAGTTTAGTTTATGTGAATCATTCTGTATTTACATCACTATGAGTGATATGTGGAACACATCATTCACTTGATGGAGGTTCTTTATAAGTGTCGATAAATTTCCCCCCAACTTGATATGATCAATAATATAAAAGGGACCAATATATTAATGGCTATATATTCTATTATATCATAACAAATTTTTTATATTTTTATTGTTTTTCAATCAATTATCACTTCAACTCTTACTCCAAGAACCGATTATAAATTTTTAATGCCTGAAGCACTAATAGATCACAATATCAATAATATGATGTTATGTTATTCTTTAAATATCTAGTTATCCTCATAACATTATTATTATAATATGTTATACAATGTGTCTAAATATTTATATATAGATATAATAAATTATTATCTAAAAAAATATCCAATGTTGAACAAAAATTGTTTCCCAAATGGTAAACCTCATGACCCTTCAAAAATTAAACATTAATATTAAAGGTCAATAAATTTTCTAATATAAACATAAAATTAGTCTCCCAATTATCATTAAGTACCTCATAATGATCACAAGCCAATTAGGTGAATAACCATTCACGTATTCCCATAAAGAATTGTAATAACTATTATTACCATAATACCTCCATAAAAACTGTATGGTTCCTCATTCAATAAATAAAACAAAAAATTATTGAATATATTCATTAAATCTAAGACTCCTTAAAATTAATCAACTATATCATAATCGTTTTTAAAAATATATATATATTCAGTTTTGATATCATCAATACTATCTAATTTAATTTATCCATAGGAATCATCTATTTCTAAAAAATAAACACCATTTTATTAATAGAAGAGAGATATTCAAGGTTATCTTCTATTAATCATGAGCCTTCCACAGAAAAATATCCCATAAATCATTTTTATAGGTCATAAATATCATTCATCATATTCATGAAAATACACAAAAAAATATAATAAATTTTTTTATAGATTTCATAATAATTTAATTGCATTATATAAACACTTAAATAATTATAATTAATTATTAAACCATTAACACAGCTTCGTCATCTTATTCTTTCATTACAATTTCCTTTTATATTTCATTTGTGGTCTCTTCATCATCAATAGTATAACCATTACTCATACTACATTTCTGACTCTCATCACAAAATTTCCCCATATGAAATAAATTTTTCTAATTCTCATAATTTTTAAATTTATAATATTCTACAATTGATGATATCATATGTAAAATATTATTCTCACCCATTTGGTTAACCAAAAATTTCATTTTCCACGAAAATTGCTTTCATTTGGGGCCTTATTTTCAATACTCAAAATATCATCTCATCCCATTAAGACATTCCTTTGAGTGTTTCTTCCCAAAATCTTGACATATAGTAAACTCAATCTTCCTTACGATGTGGTATTGACCATCTGAATTCTAAAAATACTATATCTTTATTTTCCTTTTTGAGACTGGGAGTTGGTTAATGATCATATTGGTGATCATATATCATGATATCTAAGTAGCCATAATCAATCAATCCTTAATTCCAATAATCACCCCATTTGGATGCTCATCAAATTAATGTCTTTCATATTGAATATTTACCCTGTTCCTTTCAGTTTTCTCCACTGACTAAAACCAAAAATAATAGATTGATAAACACTAATCATATTAGAAACCACATAATCATGAAAAAAAGTTATAGGATGTCCAAATCACTACACATTATTTTTATTCTATGAATATTTAGGCATATTCAAGGCTATTAATGACAAATATTAAAATATTTCATGATGTTTCATAATTAAATTTGTTAATTTCAAAAACATATCACTTATTAGTGTCAAAATAGGTGTGCGGAAAGGCCCATTGTAGTAAACCATGTAACAACCGAGTCCCGCAAAATGCTCATATTTAGGAGTTATTACCCTTTGGTACCTATTTTGTAGAACCACGTCTACTTGTAATATTTAGATTGGAATGTAATATCTTATAACCTAATCATTATATCCTTTAACAAAATTATAATACATTTTCCAATACCTTGACTCATCTTAGACTTATCATTAGATGTATCCCTCAACATATCCTTATAATTATACTAAGGGATCTCACTAATGTTTTCACATACTAGAATAGAAAGGTTAACTAAACCTTAATTTTTTACCTACTGTAAAGTGCCAATATTTTGATACATAATTATTACATATTAATATTTGAATATTTAGTATATAACATAATGATCCACTCTAGAAGTTATTAGTTCTTGTGAATTTTAATACCTGGACATATAAAAAACTGGTCCATAAGTGAGTTATTTAATATCCCACTATATTCATCATAATTTTACCTTTTCTTAGACATATCCATATAATAAATTTCTTCATAACATGGGTAAATAAAACAAAACAATGGGTGATATCAAATTCTCAACAATGGTAAATAAGAGAGATATCAGTATATCATGAGAACAAAGGTATTTGAACACAAGAATAACATTTTAAAACCATAAACAACATGTCATAGAACATAGTCTTGAGTCACGAAAAAAATAATGGAATTTCAGAACAAATGGATCAAAATATAATTAAAAAAATGAACCATGAAATAAAAACATTGCTGTAAGTCAAATATTTGTGGAATACACATAATCTCATAACGTTGAAAACATATATAATTAGAAAAAGGTTCACACATTAAGTTAATGAAATGAAATCATGCCCTCTCATGAAATTATGTACATGAAACCAAGAGCATAAATAAAATTATGGACATGAAATCCCTGCCTATGCATTAAAATGTGAACATATAATAATGTTCACAAAAAACATTGTGAAAATGTAATCAGGTTCACACATATTTGATTTACTCATGTTTTATACATATTTACCCAATAAATATGAGGGATATATAAGTCCAACCCATATCATAATGAAAACCAAAATTATGTATACCATAATATCATAACACATTCATTTTATCATAACATTATTAACTTTTTAAGGAAATTTTTGTTTAGAAACAATTCAACTTCTCTAAAGCATAACCTATGAAAAATTAATGGGTTTCATAAATATTTAACCAATATACACAGTAACCATCAAGAGAAAGAATAAGTATGGTATCATTATAATCAATCCTTATTGAAACATAAGTAACATCCAATAATGTAATATTATATATAAAATTATTTTGAAATATTATATGGAACATTTATTAAGTATAATAACCTTTCCACTTTGAAAAAAAAATTTCAAAATATTAAACATATTCAAATTCCTTTTCATTTAAAATAAATATTAAAAATTATTAAGGAATCATTAAAAAATTTTAAAAGACATATTGAAGAATATATCCATTTAATTATGGAAAATAATTTTAACAAAATAAATCAACATCTATATCATTTTCTTTGAATAGAAAATTGTATTATTGTAAATAAATCCTTAAAAATAATTTAAAACATTTATTGAGGAATACAACCATTTTTATTTGATTATTTTAAAAAATTAAAACATTTTTAAAATAATTTTAGTTTATAATAATATTTTCAACTTATAAAGAAATATTTTAATTAATGTTCATGATGTTGGAAATCTTGTTAATTTTTTAGACATTAAAACAAATATTCCATTAACATATTTAGTAAAAGGAAAAATGGAATTATTTGGGAAAAACATGAAGATATATTTGAAAATAGTTTTTAAAATTAAAACATGGGTAAAATTGTATATATAAACTTTTTAGAATTATAAATAAAATTGATTTTTTTAAGAAATAATTGTTTTGGAAGAAAAATGATTTTTCAACTAAAGAGAGAAATAAAGATAATTTTTCTTAAACATTTATTTGGATTATTAAGTAGATATGCAGTGTAAATTGAATGGACACCATGTATTATCCTAACATGACCATAATTTTATAATATTACTGATTTTCATAGAGATTGATTATAATATTTACTCATCATAACAGCAAACAAATACAATAACGATAAATTAATGGATTTTATCAAAAAACAATTACCACTTTGGTAACATTGAATCATAAGACTCATGAAAGAATATAATTAACTGAAACATATTATTTCATGAATATAATGAGATTGATTTTATATCACATCAATGGGTTAGTATATACACCTAATTAAAGAATATAAGTGCATAAGACAACATTGGTCTCAAGGAATGGAAATTGAGACAAAAATCCCTTACCACTTTAATAAAATTTGAACCATAAACCCCATGAAAAATATATCATTAAATAGTCATATAAATCCCAATAATTTTGAGGATAATAATAATTTAAAAATTTCTAGGATATATATATATATATATCACAAAAAAGAAAAACATGATGAATATGTAATGTGTCTCATTGAAAATAATAGTGGGACATAAATCACATACATTATGTCTGGACATCATTCGTACACATGATGAACTATTTAATAATATATATATATAAATTAATTATATGTATATAATAGGAAAATAATTATATTTATCATACCATATATTTTATAATTATAACATTTTATTACACATTTTTCAATAATTATTTATTTAATATCACGTTTTAGGTTATAACTACTTTTTTTTCAAGTGTGCATTTAATTTTTTTATTCCCTTTACATTGATCACAATTAAATAATTTATAGAATTATTACCGTGATATAAATATAAAATATTTTCAGTTTAAATGTATTTATAGTAACCCATTGAAGTTAGAGATTAAAAATTAAATTCTTATTTAATGGAGACAATATATTTTACATACACTTAAATAATATTTATATTTTCACTAATGTTTGAAAGAAAACAAGATGATTAACATATTAGGGTTAATTCTAAGATTTTTACCATAATTCTAGGACTATAACCTATACAGATACTTAACCTTACCGACATCCCTAGACATACCATAGAAATATCTCTAGGGGTCTCACTAATGTTTTTGCATCCTGTTTTCCAAAGGTTAACTAAACATTTTCTCTAATACCAATTCTAGAGACCCAAAGCATGACATACATAAACATTACTTTAATTTTTCGGAATATCTAATATATAACAATAAAATACACCGAAGAACCGTAATAGTTTATTGTCTTTGTTAAATCATAATATAATCTTCGAATCTTGGTGAAAGATCTTCAACATCTCCCATAAAGATCTTCCTTATTTTTCTTACCTAAAACCATTCATTATATCCTGGGGAAAAGAAAACATATAAAGGGTGAGATAAAATTCTCAGTAAGGGTATGCATGGAGAAAATAAATCAAACCATATACATTTTAACTTCAAAACATGAACATAATATTTAAACATCAAAATCCAGAGCAATGACATAAATCATGGGAGTACATAAGTAATAGATCATAAAGAAACATTAATCATGATAAAATATCATGGGAATAAAACATTTAATTGTGGAATCCATTAATCACATGTAATGATTTCGATAATATCCAAGGCATTGCTGCCAAGACCATCTTAGTGGACAAAGTCTCTTTCTGAATCACGTTCACTCCTCGTTCTAGTCATGTATCTCTGACCCAGATTAACATGTTGTTCCAGAAATGTCCATCTCAAGAGATATAAAGATTTACCCAATAAATTGGAGGGAGATATAGGTCCCACCCATCTCATAATTAAATCATTCTTACTTGTTCCACAACATAAACACAAGTCATTCATCATTACCAAAAGAATAAAAATGGGTTTCATAAACATCATACCATCATAACAAAATCCATATAAAACAAATGGATATCATTTCATCATAAGAAAAATGAAACCATGTAAATCATAGAGATATTGTACTTGAAACATACACATATGAAATAATTTCATCTTATACGGAAAATGGTTTTGATAAAACACTTGAAAATAATTCTTGAGGAAAATATCCTTCTTCTTAAAAATGATTTCTTTCTCATAAAATGCCACACAATTTTAAAAGAAAAGGATTTTATTGAAAATAACCATTAAATATTGTAGAGTAAACTTTATGAAAATAAGGCGTTATGAAACCGTAAAAATCCGTTCATGCCATATAAGTTAAAAAAACATTCTTCTCGTACTTTTGCCGAATAAGTAAAAAAGTAAATCGTATGGAAAAAATGAATGATTACTTACATACCATGTAGTAAAAGTAAAAAATGGGTAAAAAGGAATTTAAACATACATGAAACCATTTTTAGAAAATAGGGACATGATTGATAAACATAACCCCAGTAAATAATTACGAACAAACAATCTCGGATAAAAATGAGATTGGAAAAGTTATCCCTTACCATAGGTTTGAAATGCTTCGTAAGTATCTGAGCCTACTGTATAATGATTTAAATAATGTCATTCAATTATTAAAGAATCATATTTATTTTTATGATATCATATATGGTTCACTAATGACTTTACATTACCTGTTATTTTGTAAATTCCATGTTAAAGCATCATTTTTGGTAAAATCGTTTTATTTATCATATGTGATTGGACTTGTTGTTCTTGATATTATTATTACTTATATAATGATTTAATTACTTCCAGAATTTAAATAATGATTTATATATCATATATATTTAGTAAATATATATATATATAATAGATAGATAAATGAAATGAAATACACCATTCATGGAGACGGTATGCAGTATGTACACATGAACGCTGTTTTCTTTTCCTTATTGACTTGAATGGAAGTAAGTAGATGACACACACACAAAAAAAAACACACACACACACACATATAAATCCAGTATCTTTATCATGTCATATATTTCATTATTATTCATTATATATACTTTATAATCATTCTTGATTGGTTAACATGGAGAATGAATCTCATCACTTCATGGAGATGGTAATCTGTACGTACGCACGAGCGATGATATTGTTTCCCATAATTATTGAATTTAATTTTCGTGGATCATATAATATTAAGTATCATTATGATGTTATAATAACTATATATAGTTATTCGTTACACCATTATAACCATCCAAGTAAGGTTGTGGTGGAAAAACAGATTACACCACGACGTGGAAACAGTATTCTGTAAGTACGCACGCGCGGTGATTTCGTTTTTCGTAGGATGGATTCAAGGTGAAATAGGGTTGTTTAATTTTTATAATAAAATATCAGTTTATGAGTGATATTTATGTTATTAATTTATTATGAAACAAAAAAATAAGAAGACGGTGAAGAAGAAAGAAACTTGAAAGAATTCGTAGAAGAGATTACCACTTCTTCGAGGCACCCCTTTTAAGCTTCCCTTTAAGGCACTAGAGTTGGTCTTTTGAGGAGACCATAACCTCTATAATGTTTCTAGGGAAGTGGTTAAGAGAAATGGGTAAGGTTTGGCTGAGGTTGAAAGGTAAAAATTGTGTAAAGAGAAGAGGGAGGAGGTGCCCTTTTATAAGGGAGGAGAGGGTCACCTTAGGATAACTTAAAATATTATTTTATAATAAAGTAATATTCGGTTTATAACAGTTCTAAATTGAATTATTTATATGATAAAGCGGGGATGGATCGAAATCCTCTCAACCAATATGTTTTAGACAAGTTTAGGTTACTATTTTAACCTTATCATTTATATTTAACTCTATTTTAAATAATATAACTTTTACAGTGTCTTCTTGTTTTCTTACACTATATGGTTAATAAACATACTATAACAAGAAAAAAACACAGAGTGGTTAATTATTAATATATATAACCATATCTAAGTCATTTTCCAAACCTTTTATTTTTATTAATAGAATAACAATCAATAATATAATATTTTTTTGGAAACTATTTTATGATAATTTTGACAGTAGTTGGTAATTAATTTATTTGAAAATTATAAAAGCATGATTAGTTCAAAAAAGGTTAATTGAATCAATATAAACATGTCATATTGACCTAAAAAATTAGCAGAATTTTTAAAAAGTCTCAAATTACATTTATTTGGGTATTTATAACTTCAATTATGTTAATATTTCATTAATAAGGTAATTACTGCATCATCATTGTGTCATTAATAATTTAAATTATTTAATGTCTAAAAATTATAAATAAAATATGATTATGTATGAAATAATATTATATTTATAATGAATATTTATAGTATAATTTATCTTATGTATAACCCTATATTAAAAATGTTTTATTTATTAAACATTGATATTAACTATTTTAACACTTCTTTAAATAAAATAATAATAAATGTCTTAATCTAATCCAAGTGGACCTAAATGACAATATTTTATTTCTAAGGTTGTTTTTGGTCGAATTACACATATCAAAGATAATTAGGACATGTGTTAGGTTAATAATAATATCATTTTTAGCCTTAATTACACAATTTACTTTTAATTGTGGTAAATAAAATTAAAAAGTTACTATTCACCAAAAATTATTTTAATCTTATTGAACCAAATTTTACTCCTTGATATTAACCATGTCTCTCGGATTTTAAAAATTCCTCTTACAGAAGTGGTAAAATTATGTTTTATGTAAATTTTCAAATTCTCCTATGAGGTGGGTAAAAGACGGTGAAAAGTTCAATAAAATGTTTATATATCTAAAATTAGTATAAAATAACTCCAATGAATTACATTGAACATATATAGGTATTATGTATCGATTTTGACCTAAAATAAATTTAAATAAAATAAATAATTATTTAAATAAAAAGTCGGTTTTTAAATAGTAACCTAGTGTTTTCACTATTCATCAAAAATTAAAAGTTTTCAGAAAAATACCAAAAATTTACCCTAAGATAATTTCGATATTCTGAATCCAAAAATAAAGTCCATTTTGAATGATAAAATTTATAAATTTTCTAAAAGTGGGTATTACTATTCAAATGGCTATTCTATAATAATATTATAATCTTATCTCGTTTAGTGAAACTCGGTATTGCGTACTATACACACTATCAAGGAAGGTCTCGATTGCATGTAATTAAAGCCATGTCTGGGCTGCAAGTAGTGAAAGCTCTATTTGGTGTTGCATATAAAATAATCAAAACATATTTCATTTATACATTTAAAAAAATCTATACTTAATGTTGCATAGAATAATTTCCACAAAAGGAAATTGAAATTGTGTGTAACCCGAGCCAAGAATAGTGTTGTGTATACTGCAAGGTAATACGGTGTTGCATATAGTACAAGCTAATCTTGGTGTAGTGTATAATAGAAGACATAAATGAAATTAAAAATAATATAGCTCATAAAATCATGGGGTTTTACAATCACCCAGTTGGTAATCTCAATTAACTTCCACTTCTCTCGTAGGCGGTTTTGTTCGAGATTAAATTGTTGAAGCTTAGCTTGGGCTTGGTCAAAAGTGAATCCTAGTGACTCCACCTCCTTTCCAATATCTGAAAAATGGGCTTCGTATGAATCAATTCTACTGGATGAGGGCATCTCT
This sequence comes from Viscum album, assembly GCA_963277665.1. Lineage (NCBI taxonomy): Eukaryota > Viridiplantae > Streptophyta > Magnoliopsida > Santalales > Viscaceae > Viscum > Viscum album. The sequence goes on from OY728132.1 coordinate 699,154,032, forward strand.
TCCATTGTTTGAGTAAATTAGATTTGTTAAAGCCCTATATTTATACATACCACGTGATCACTATTTAATGACTATATTATCAATGGAAACTATTATTAACGGTACATAAAAATAAAATAACATAAAACTAAGTAAGTGAATACGATATATAACCTTCTTACATTATAAGACATTTAATTAGATAAAATCGAATTTTCATTAATAATTTTTTTTTCATTACAGACCCACTGTTATGAAACAACTGAATCAGAATATCCACTAAACAATAGTGGACAATTCTGCATAAAAACTCAATAGATAGTTTTTATTTCCAGAGTGAATGATTTTTTTAATTATGGTTTAGGTTATTATTTATTAAATTATACAACTAGGTATGCATTTCCATGATTTTTTTTAACTTTATCTTCTTTGGAATTACGAACATCATTCTGAATTTTTTTCACTTTCCCTCACATGGGTTATTGGCCTAGTTTCTCTTAGTTACATCCATTTTCTAAAATAAGAAAGGTTTGAACAAAACTTAATTCAACACATAAGGAATAAATAATTTATCAGTTTACAAAATTAACTCAAATTAGAAATCTTAATGGATACCTATATTTATAATTTTTTTATTAAACAAAGATTCAAGGATATTTAAATATAATTTGACTAATCTTAAGTGTTCTTACAAACGTTTTGTAATCCTAATTCCCAAATTAACAAAACCATGATATGATACCAACTACAATAACCCTCTTTTTGATTACATGAATATTACATCATTTTTAATATAGACATCCTAAAAATGTTGTAATCCAATATCCAAAGGATTAGTTTTTTGGAAAAATTAGGACCATAAACCACATATACATATTAAAACACAAAAAATGTATGTAAAATACACTTATTTATCCCCATAAATAGAATTTTCGCATTAGTACATGTATTCAAATGTGGATATACATCAAAGAAATGGTTGAGTTAAAATCTCAGTATGAGGATGAATTGGGAACATGAATCAATATAATGTGAATGAGCATAATAATAATCATCTTAACATAAGAATAACATCATTATTAATATCATAGTGTAATAATTTTATAAATCCATATATTTTGGAAATGTATAAAAATGAATCATTGACTCATAGTGCTCAAATATCAAAAATAGATGTGAAAAAGCTATCATCATGTTCATGAATAACATATTTGAATATTCATAATATCATCATTGTAAAAAAATACACGTTATCTAATGAGTTACATCACATTACCCAATGAATTGGAGTGATAAATAATTATGGGTGCTCCCGTTGCATCATAATATTTACATAATCATGTATGAAAAAAGAACATATAAAAATCATAGACATGGAATTAGTCGTGGAAGGAAAGGGTGTCATAAGGATTTAATGAAGAGAAATTTAATGAATAATATTGGAGTTCCAAAATGAATAATATAAAACATATTTTGAATAATTATTATCATTATTGAGTAAAGAATAAATTATAAAAAAAGAGTAAATGATGTGTTTTGGAAGGAAGTCCTTCAGGGAAAATAAGTTAATTTTCATTGTAAATATATGTGGAAGAATTTATATCAATGAAATGAAACTATAGAAATATTTAAATGATATTTAAGGGATAATATTTTAATATCCCTACAGAATATTTCAAGAAAGTGGGATAACCCAAAAAAGGAGTAGGGTTTGACAATCCCCTCACCTTAAATCCCATCTTATTTCATAGCCTTTCTACCACATGAATAAAAAAATTAGGATTAAAAAATTGTTCTAAAATTAATTTATGCTCATTTTTCAAATATTTATTTTTTATATTCGTTGGAATATATTTTTTTATTTATTTTGTTGATTTTTAAGTGTTTTGATATCTGGATTTTTTTTAAATATCCCATTTTCAATAAATTTTTCTAATTTTATTAAATATCATTAAACATAAGTAGATTTAGTTACAGAATCTTATAATACATGTACTTAGAATTTTTATATGTTATATTTAATTCATAATATCCATACCTGATGATATTTATAATTTTAGATATGGAATTGTCTTCATAGGTGGTTAACTGATCAATGACGGGACATAGTCTGGAGTTTGGGAAATGGATGTTTGAAATTTGAATTGTAAATATGATAATTATATTTCATGAAAATAATTGATATAATTTCAACATAAGATGATATTATTATTTTATGGTTTTATTTTTAAATTGGTGGTGTAAAAATAAAGATAAGAATAAGAAAGAGAAATGTTAGTTGAAACATAATTAATCCTCAAAGTAGATTTTCTTGTACAACAATAAAAATCCCTTAAGGTTTTTAGTTCGATTAATACAAATAATACACAAGTATTATATTTGGATTTAGCAGAAGTAGTTATTTAGAGGTTATCTGTTTTCATGTGAGGGATGAGTTATTTTACAAGGGGATGGAGATTGGTTATTTATACTTGAAGATATGGGTATTATTTTGAATAAAAGTTTGAATAAAATATTATATTAAAGTTAAAAAATGTAATATATAATTTTTGAAATCAATAATCACATATAAATATAATAGAACATGATTTAGACTTTAAATCCACTTTATAATTCAAATTCATTAGTTTATTGAAAATAAAAAAGGAAAAAAGCAAAACTTTTATTTTAATGATTACCTTTTGACTTTAGGTTTTGGAAATATTTTTTTAGATTTGGAAATTATGTTTATAATATTATAAAGACTAATTTATGGAATTAATTATATAATGTTCAAAACTGAATTTATTGAAATGTTTACGCCATTATTACATCATGAAAGATGTAGTTTAATATATATGGGTTATGTGAAAAAACAATATTTTATTATTCACTTGAAAATTGATGTATTTCATAAATTTATTAAAAAAATCACCCTTAGAAAATATTCCCCTAATTATTTCAAAAATGATATTCATTTTATCAAAAAAAGTCATCAATTTGAAATTTTAATTTCTAATATATAATTTGAGACTTTTATAAAATACATTAAAATACAGTTTATTAAAAATATGATTAGATTTTATTTGAGTTTCTTAATATAGATATTTGGATTTTGGAATTATAATATTTATATTTAGTTAATTACATAATGATTAATATTTTAAATATGATTATTTATTATTTTTTTAAAAAAAATTATTCTAACCATCACATTACCACAAATAAATATTACATTATTCCTTCATTGAATATTCAGTAAAATTCCTCCCAACATTATATTTTCATTTTAATAATATTTTAATTAGTTTTCTAAGATTTTGATTTTTTTGATATTGTGTTGCCTATATGGTGATGATTTTAGTAGATAGGGGTCATCCATATTTTCTCCATTTATCGTTTCTTAGTTACATTCTTAGTCTAGTTGTAATGTTAAGTATTTTAATTATTTCCATATATGAGTAATCTAACGATATATATTAATATATATTTTTTATTTTTTTATTTGATATATCAATAATGATTTTTTAATATTATAACACATAATTATTTGAAGAGACAAATATCAATAATAAATTCTAGTTTTTTACATTTTTTCTTGAAAAAAGATTCCAAAATGGGCCATTACTGATCCTTATTGGTGTTATAGTTAAAATATTTCTAGAAAATGTACATTTTAAATGTTTTTATGTAATTTTACCTATTAAAATTTTAGTTTTACCATGGTTAAACCCATTTTCACCATAACCTCAATAATTAATTTTTTATACTATTAATATTCATTATGGTAAAAATTTAAGATAATAATTCTAGAAAATATAATTTATTCTTAATAAAAATATGTAATAATTTTTTCCTATTTATATTTAAATAAATGGATAAATTTAGTTTTAAATTAATCTATTACACATAATGTAAATGAAACTTCCCAAAGAGAAATGTTTCAAATCCATTAAACGAATAAAAAAATTTAATATGAAATTGTTAAAATGGCTTAAATTGGATTAAATGATATATAATTTAACTATTTTTAATTTTATAATCATTTTAAATTAATTATTATGTTTTTAAATACTTTAAATTAATGTAAAATTCATAATAAAAAACCATTATTTTCAACATTCTATGAAAAAATTTCTTCTCATAAAATTTTCAATAAATCTTCTGATGAATATTTGGATATTATTATTTAAAAAAATTAAATTTTGTTTGTTAAATTTTCTAAGGTGTCTTAAATTAATTCTAAAATATGGGTTCCAATTTAGAATTTTTTAAAGAAATATACAAATTGTGTCGGTAAAATTCTATGTATTCATATCTCTTACACAAAAATATGAATGTTGAACATTTTACTGAATATATAAAATATAAATTTCATTAATATCATTCAAAAAATGGTATTTCATTAGTTTATTGATGTAAAATAAAATTCAATGCATAAAAAATGTATTTCAGTAAAATATTTCCTTTTTTGCAAATGGGTTTTATTTTAATGACTAATTTATTCATCATTAATGAATTAATTTTATATAGATGTGTAAACAATATATTTTTATAATTTATTTAATCTTAGACATAATATACATTGAAATATCTAAAAAATTACTATCATATTAAATAATATTATTTTAATATTATGTCTGGTTTCATTAAAACTCTATGATGAATATTAAAAAGCTAAAATTTATGGTGTTTATAACGTAAGATAACCTCATGATTTCATGTAATGTAAAATATCAAAAATGTTAAATTTATTTGAAACAAATAACAAAATATCATGGTTTTACAGTCTATCCTCTTTAAAATGAATTTTACCATAAAAATTAGTCACACTGTTGATAATAAATTATGATAATTATTCCTAACTACATCATCAAGTTTCCACATAACTTCTTCATGTTACAGTTTCACCCAAAAAAATTAACTAGTAGAGTGGCCTTACTTTTCTAGCACTTTATATATATTGTCCAGAATATCTACTGATATTTCCATATAATATAAACAATGCTCTGTTTGTTTGATCTTTGAGTTTAGTTTATGTGAATCATTCTGTATTTACATCACTATGAGTGATATGTGGAACACATCATTCACTTGATGGAGGTTCTTTATAAGTGTCGATAAATTTCCCCCCAGCTTGATATGATCAATAATATAAAAGGGACCAATATATTAATGGCTATATATTCTATTATATCATAATAAATTTTTTATATTTTTATTGTTTTTCAATCAATTATCACTTCAACTCTTACTCCAAGAACCGATTATAAATTTTTAATGCCTGAAGCACTAATAGATCACAATATCAATAATATGATGTTATGTTATTCTTTAAATATCTAGTTATCCTCATAACATTATTATTATAATATGTTATACAATGTGTCTAAATATTTATATATAGATATAATAAATTATTATCTAAAAAAATATCCAATGTTGAACAAAAATTGTTTCCCAAATGGTAAACCTCATGACCCTTCAAAAATTAAACATTAATATTAAAGGTCAATAAATTTTCTAATATAAACATAAAATTAGTCTCCCAATTATCATTAAGTACCTCATAATGATCACAAGCCAATTAGGTGAATAACCATTCACGTATTCCCATAAAGAATTGTAATAACTATTATTACCATAATACCTCCATAAAAACTGTATGGTTCCTCATTCAATAAATAAAACAAAAAATTATTGAATATATTCATTAAATCTAAGACTCCTTAAAATTAATCAACTATATCATAATCGTTTTTAAAAATATATATATATTCAGTTTTGATATCATCAATACTATCTAATTTAATTTATCCATAGGAATCATCTATTTCTAAAAAATAAACACCATTTTATTAATAGAAGAGAGATATTCAAGGTTATCTTCTATTAATCATGAGCCTTCCACAGAAAAATATCCCATAAATAATTTTTATAGGTCATAAATATCATTCATCATATTCATGAAAATACACAAAAAAATATAATAAATTTTTTTATAGATTTCATAATAATTTAATTGCATTATATAAACACTTAAATAATTATAATTAATTATTAAACCATTAACACAGCTTCGTCATCTTATTCTTTCATTACAATTTCCTTTTATATTTCATTTGTGGTCTCTTCATCATCAATAGTATAACCATTACTCATACTACATTTCTGACTCTCATCACAAAATTTCCCCATATGAAATAAATTTTTCTAATTCTCATAATTTTTAAATTTATAATATTCTACAATTGATGATATCATATGTAAAATATTATTCTCACCCATTTGGTTAACCAAAAATTTCATTTTCCACGAAAATTGCTTTCATTTGGGGCCTTATTTTCAATACTCAAAATATCACCTCATCCCATTAAGACATTCCTTTGAGTGTTTCTTCCCAAAATCTTGACATATAGTAAACTCAATCTTCCTTACGATGTGGTATTGACCATCTGAATTCTAAAAATACTATATCTTTATTTTCCTTTTTGAGACTGGGAGTTGGTTAATGATCATATTGGTGATCATATATCATGATATCTAAGTAGCCATAATCAATCAATCCTTAATTCCAATAATCACCCCATTTGGATGCTCATCAAATTAATGTCTTTCATATTCAATATTTACCCTGTTCCTTTCAGTTTTCTCCACTGACTAAAACCAAAAATAATAGATTGATAAACACTAATCATATTAGAAACCACATAATCATGAAAAAAAGTTATAGGATGTCCAAATCACTACACATTATTTTTATTCTATGAATATTTAGGCATATTCAAGGCTATTAATGACAAATATTAAAATATTTCATGATGTTTCATAATTAAATTTGTTAATTTCAAAAACATATCACTTATTAGTGTCAAAATAGGTATGCGGAAAGGCCCATTGTAGTAAACCATGTAACAACCGAGTCCCGCAAAATGCTCATATTTAGGAGTTATTACCCTTTGGTACCTATTTTGTAGAACCACGTCTACTTGTAATATTTAGATTGGAATGTAATATCTTATAACCTAATCATTATATCCTTTAACAAAATTATAATACATTTTCCAATACCTTGACTCATCTTAGACTTATCATTAGATGTATCCCTCAACATATCCTTATAATTATACTAAGGGATCTCACTAATGTTTTCACATACTAGAATAGAAAGGTTAACTAAACCTTAATTTTTTACCTACTGTAAAGTGCCAATATTTTGATACATAATTATTACATATTAATATTTGAATATTTAGTATATAACATAATGATCCACTCTAGAAGTTATTAGTTCTTGTGAATTTTAATACCTGGACATATAAAAAACTGGTCCATAAGTGAGTTATTTAATATCCCACTATATTCATCATAATTTTACCTTTTCTTAGACATATCCATATAATAAATTTCTTCATAACATGGGTAAATAAAACAAAACAATGGGTGATATCAAATTCTCAACAATGGTAAATAAGAGAGATATCAGTATATCATGAGAACAAAGGTATTTGAACACAAGAATAACATTTTAAAACCATAAACAACATGTCATAGAACATAGTCTTGAGTCACGAAAAAAATAATGGAATTTCAGAACAAATGGATCAAAATATAATTAAAAAAATGAACCATGAAATAAAAACATTGCTGTAAGTCAAATATTTGTGGAATACACATAATCTCATAACGTTGAAAACATATATAATTAGAAAAAGGTTCACACATTAAGTTAATGAAATGAAATCATGCCCTCTCATGAAATTATGTACATGAAACCAAGAGCATAAATAAAATTATGGACATGAAATCCCTGCCTATGCATTAAAATGTGAACATATAATAATGTTCACAAAAAACATTGTGAAAATGTAATCAGGTTCACACATATTTGATTTACTCATGTTTTATACATATTTACCCAATAAATATGAGGGATATATAAGTCCAACCCATATCATAATGAAAACCAAAATTATGTATACCATAATATCATAACACATTCATTTTATCATAACATTATTAACTTTTTAAGGAAATTTTTGTTTAGAAACAATTCAACTTCTCTAAAGCATAACCTATGAAAAATTAATGGGTTTCATAAATATTTAACCAATATACACAGTAACCATCAAGAGAAAGAATAAGTATGGTATCATTATAATCAATCCTTATTGAAACATAAGTAACATCCAATAATGTAATATTATATATAAAATTATTTTGAAATATTATATGGAACATTTATTAAGTATAATAACCTTTCCACTTTGAAAAAAAAATTTCAAAATATTAAACATATTCAAATTCCTTTTCATTTAAAATAAATATTAAAAATTATTAAGGAATCATTAAAAAATTTTAAAAGACATATTGAAGAATATATCCATTTAATTATGGAAAATAATTTTAACAAAATAAATCAACATCTATATCATTTTCTTTGAATAGAAAATTGTATTATTGTAAATAAATCCTTAAAAATAATTTAAAACATTTATTGAGGAATACAACCATTTTTATTTGATTATTTTAAAAAATTAAAACATTTTTAAAATAATTTTAGTTTATAATAATATTTTCAACTTATAAAGAAATATTTTAATTAATGTTCATGATGTTGGAAATCTTGTTAATTTTTTAGACATTAAAACAAATATTCCATTAACATATTTAGTAAAAGGAAAAATGGAATTATTTGGGAAAAACATGAAGATATATTTGAAAATAGTTTTTAAAATTAAAACATGGGTAAAATTGTATATATAAACTTTTTAGAATTATAAATAAAATTGATTTTTTTAAGAAATAATTGTTTTGGAAGAAAAATGATTTTTCAACTAAAGAGAGAAATAAAGATAATTTTTCTTAAACATTTATTTGGATTATTAAGTAGATATGCAGTGTAAATTGAATGGACACCATGTATTATCCTAACATGACCATAATTTTATAATATTACTGATTTTCATAGAGATTGATTATAATATTTACTCATCATAACAGCAAACAAATACAATAACAATAAATTAATGGATTTTATCAAAAAACAATTACCACTTTGGTAACATTGAATCATAAGACTCATGAAAGAATATAATTAACTGAAACATATTATTTCATGAATATAATGAGATTGATTTTATATCACATCAATGGGTTAGTATATACACCTAATTAAAGAATATAAGTGCATAAGACAACATTGGTCTCAAGGAATGGAAATTGAGACAAAAATCCCTTACCACTTTAATAAAATTTGAACCATAAACCCCATGAAAAATATATCATTAAATAGTCATATAAATCCCAATAATTTTGAGGATAATAATAATTTAAAAATTTCTAGGATATATATATATATATATCACAAAAAAGAAACACATGATGAATATGTAATGTGTCTCATTGAAAATAATAGTGGGACATAAATCACATACATTATGTCTTGACATCATTCGTACACATGATGAACTATTTAATAATATATATATATAAATTAATTATATGTATATAATAGGAAAATAATTATATTTATCATACCATATATTTTATAATTATAACATTTTATTACACATTTTTCAATAATTATTTATTTAATATCACGTTTTAGGTTATAACTACTTTTTTTTCAAGTGTGCATTTAATTTTTTTATTCCCTTTACATTGATCACAATTAAATAATTTATAGAATTATTACCGTGATATAAATATAAAATATTTTCAGTTTAAATGTATTTATAGTAACCCATTGAAGTTAGAGATTAAAAATTAAATTCTTATTTAATGGAGACAATATATTTTACATACACTTAAATAATATTTATATTTTCACTAATGTTTGAAAGAAAACAAGATGATTAACATATTTTAATTACATGATAATTATTATTTCATAAATATAAAATATTTGAATTAAAACCATCCGTATAAAATTCAATGTAATGTGTGGATTAATCACATCAATTTGTGTGGTTATAGACTACGGTACAAACGAGCGACATTATCATATTCCCAAAAGTCGAAGGTAAAAAAGGAATATGTGATATGATAATTATATAAGTATAATAATATCAAAAATATAATATTTAAATTGTTAATCAATAATTATATCCATACATGATATGTGGTCTTTAGAAAAATTATAACATCGGTTTGTGAGGATGTAGTTCATTGTACGCACGATTGATGATTTATTATCACATTTGATGAAAGAGGATATGAATATAAATTATTAAATTAACATCATAAAATATAATAATATGATATATAATTATGTTATAATATCATCATAATAAAATTTTATTTTATCATTTTATAAGATGAATTAAAACATAAACACATAGTCAAAAACATTACTTCTTCTTCAGACAACCCCATTAGGTTTAACGAAAAGCATTCATAGACAATTATTCAGATATCACCATGGTATCATATTTTATAGGAGTGAATTAAAAAATGTATATTCTTATGAATTTTTTTATGAAACAGTTTTTTGATGTTTCAAGATGATAGGATATGGGGTGGCCTTTTATAAGGTAGCTGAGTGAAACACATGTAAATTTTGTGAAGAAAAATGTGTAACAAAAATTTTGACATTCAAAAAGCCAAAAAAAATGGGATATTATCAGACCTTATTCGTTATAAGGTCTAAATATTTTTATAAAATGGGGTTTTATAATATTTTGTGACATTTAATCCCTTATTATTTTAGTTTAACCCCCGATGGACCCATTTTCACCTTAACTCTAGTAATTAATTTTGACTTATTTTAATATTAATTAGGGTAAAAATTAATCTAAATTTATCAGATAATAGAAATTATTCTAATTAAAAATATGGAATATATTTTTCCCATTTCCAATCACATAAGGGTTCAAATTTAATATAAAATAAATATGGTAGACTTGACAAAAAACAATGGATTTCTAAAGTGAAAAGATTCAAAGGTTTTAAAGGTTGTCATATAAAAAATCAAAAATAAAATTTATAAAAATTGTAAATGAGATTAATAGATATATAATTGAAATAATATTATTTTTATAACCATATTAAATTAATATTTATGTTTTTAAAATTGCTAAATGCATTGAAAATTCATAATAAAACCCAGTATTTTTAAAAAATTATCAAGAAATTCATCTTATTATAAAATTATCTAAAAATATATGAATGATAATTTTTTAAATTTGGATTTCCAAAAATAAGATAATTTTTTCAAATTTGGATTTCCAAAAATAAGATAATTTTTTCAAATACATTTTATAAAATTTTAACAAAATAATTTTAAAATAATTTTTAAAAATAAAACAAAACTGTTAGTTAGAAAAATAAAATTTTAAGCATTAAATAGGGTTTATAATTATATATCTTTTAGAAACCAAATAAGATGAATGATAAACATTTTATTGAATATATAATATTTACATTTCATTAAAATCATTCAAAAAAATTTAATAATTTAATTTATTGTGTTAAAAAACATTTATGTCTATAAATATCATTTCCCTAATAAATATTTCCATTGTTTTCAAAAGATTTTTATTTTTATTTATAATTAATTAGTCACCAAAGAATTCATTTTATATTCATCTGTAAACAATATATTTTCTTAAATTATTCAATCATATTAATTCCTATTATTTTAATGTCTAGGTGATATATATCATATTAAATAAATAAAATTTAAATATTATAACCTATTTTTTAAAAAATCGATGTTTCATATAACACATTCTTACCTTAGTGTTGAATATAAGACATACTAAATTCTGAGTTGTGCATGAAGAAAAGTATCAATAAGATTAAATTTGTTTAAAAAAAATCAAAAAATAGCTTTGTTTTATTATAATGATTCAAATGATATAAATTTATAGGATTCAATTTATTTAGGGGCAATATATCATCCCAATATTCTAACATATATTTATTTTAAAAAAATTATTGTGATATCTCTCATCACATACACTAAAAATTAGTTCATGATAAATTAGTTAATTGATTTTAAAACATTTTAATGTTCATTATAATAACAAATAATATATCTATATATGTTATAAAATAATAAAATTTCATTAAATTAGAGAGTTGTTATGAAATATTATTAGATGGGATAAATATTTAAAAATGTATTTTTCCAAATAAAATAAGTTTATATTTTTATTTTTTATTTTATAATAAAGAATAAATATATCAATTTTATAAATATATTTTATTAAAAAAATATTTTAATTTAAAATTCCAATGTTATATTATTATGAAAATTTGGTATTTGTTGATGTATTTTATTTTTAGGTGGATAGTGAGAAATATCAGTTTTGGATAATTTTATTGTCAATTTATGATATTCTCATAAATACAAATTGGGATAAATACTTATAAAACTAATTATATATATGATTAGATATATATATATATATATATATCTTATATTTAATATATCATTTTTACAAACCCGTGATTAACATTTCAGAACATAAGTGATATTATATTATAAAAGTTGTTTTTTGATATATTACATGTTTTAGTATTAAAGAAACATTTATCCTCATTAATAAAAAAATTAGAATAAATGAAGGATAAATTAGGATCGATAACATATATTTTTTTGAAGGTTATATTAATATTTTTTTAGTAATTTATTAATTACCCAGATTGATATTTAATTAAGACCAATTTGTGTTTAAGAGGGTAACATAATATAGCACAAATTTTTAGTAGTTTACATGGCCAATATGCCTTATATAATTCAGTTTTTAGGTATTATGGTTTTACCTACATTTCTTAACAACCTTTCCTCACCTACCTCTCAAAACATTCATGTCATTGCATTCTTTCTCTTTAACATTATTTTCCATCGAAATTGTCTTTTTACTCACCTATAGAAGGGACTGTATAAACCCCTTATTTACAATCTCTTTATATATAATTAATAAGCAATAATGTATAAATTATTTATCCTATAACCCCACCCCATTAACCAAATCCTTTTCACATATTTAATTTTTGTACGAAATTAATTTTCAAGGATTATTCCATGGAAAATAAAAGTACCTTATATCAGTATTACTCTAATATTAGTCATTTTTTTATTTAAGTATTCCTAATTTTTAATAAATTTTTTAATAAAATTAATTATGTATCATATATGTACAAAATATTAATTCTATTAATGTGTCATCAATCATTAATTCATTATGCTTCATCCACTAAGATAAACAAACACATCAATCATGCGTATGTTTGGACTATAGCCTCCATGATGTGACAAGGACCATTTTATCATCATAAACTATTATGGATAGTATAAATGATAATTTTGATGAATAATTATGTTTTCTATATCACTTATATAAATATTAAATGATCATATTTTTCATTTACCTTCATTTTTTCTATTCATTAATGGATGAGATCGTTAATCATGTGTATGTGCATACTACCACCTTAATGGACGATGAGTCTCAATTATATTAAACAAAAAACGTGGATGGACATAAAAGTTTAATCCATAAAATAATATTAATTTCATTAAATTAATATAATTATTTAGTGATAAATTTTCTTATATCATCACTCAATCCATTCATTGTGAAATGGATACACAGATACAAAATACACCTCCAAAAATGACAAAATTCATTTATAAAAAACACCCACAGTTAATAGTTCTAATAATTTTTTATGAAAATATATGATAAATATTATATGTATAATCTTGTTTAAATTTTATATTGAAATTATGTAACAATGATTTCTTACTCATTCTTCATTAAGAAATAAATGTTTTTGTCAGTTTATCTTCTACTTGAGTAATTTTGAAATTTTTATATAGAGAATAATTAAGAAATGTAATATAATATTAATGACATTTTTTTGTGAGGAGTGAAATATTTTTTAAATGTTTTTTATTTATAATATTTATATATAATAAAGTTAATTATATATCAAAATATTTCTTTAAAACTACCAAAACATGTATCTATCTATATTTATATCAATAGTAGTAATTAAAATTATTATGGGATGAAATTGGGAAATTATAAATTATCTTGTGATATATATTATAAAACCATAGGTAATATAGGAATAGTGAAAATTGAATCGAAAACTAGGGATAAACATTAACATTACAAAGCATGACAAAGACAATTAAATATGGTTACACCAAATGTTAAAAACAATCTATAATGAACCACTATATTCATATTAAATAATTTTACAAAAATATTATAAAATGATAATAGAGATGAATAATTTTTTTAAATTGATGATTAATATTATAATGCATATTTTATAGGATGTTGGAGTTTTATAAATGATGAATGGAAGAAGGTAAGATATTGTGGTCTGAAACTCTCTTCACTGAAACATGTTTTATATTATGCTCTAATTTAGTTTTATATGTCGTATATGATGACATTTAATTATTTTATCATGAAATATATTTTATTCATGGTATTTTAGGACTATTTTAATGATATTTCTCCTTCAAAGGGTTCAGATAAAATGTTTACTCAAATAGTATGTTTTTCTCAAGTCAAGCTCTTTTTTCCATGAGTTGAGAAATCTATTTTTTTGGATCTTTAAAGTCTATTTTTCTAGCATTATCTTTTCAAACACAATATTTTCTTTTTTCAAGGGGGTATTAATTTTATTCATTAATATCTTCACATTTTATAATATTATATATCAAATAAATGAATGATGTTGATATGATTAACTCTAATACATTTCAATGGATTTTTTCTTTAATTTTCATTTTTACTTATAAAAATTATTCTCTATAATGATTCAAGTAACCTTCTTTATTCACTAATATTATTAAAAATGACATGTTTTATCATCTTTTTCATTATGTAGGTCTCAGTAAATGGTTTTAATTGAATTAAATTTTTTCAAAATGACTATTTTTTAAAAAAAATTATAAAAAATTATAAAAAATGTTTAAAATTTTCATATTTTTAAAAAATTTTAATGTGTAATTTTATAAAACCTTTAATTTAATTTTTTTAAAATAGTATATTTTAAATTTTTATGTAATGGCCATTATACAAAAAATGAATATATATTCCATATTTCCATACATACATCACTTTACACATCATTTTTTATTTTCAATGATACTTCTTCTCTATTATTTAAAATTTCAAAGAATGTGTATTTTTATCATAATGGTTTAACAAAATATTCCATTTTAAATTATTTAAATGGTTAATGTAATTTATTATTTTCTATAAAATTTTCCTAATGATTCTTATTGTGTTCATTATCTATATCATATGATTAACAAAGGGTATACTTCAAATTATATATTACATGTTCTTTATATGAATGTATTATGAGATTCTATTTTACAAATGTAGTTTAATACATCATTTCTTTTTTCAATTCCTAATAACAATCTATTATAATAATTATTTATTTCAAATGATTTTCCTCTTTTAATGATCTACATTATACTACAAGATTTAATGTTGGTCACCGAGATACCCAATAAAACAATTGATTGGGGGAATTTTTATATAAACTATATATCCATTTCTAATAGGGTAGAAATAACATATTCATAAACATTTCTTTTGATTGGTATTGACCACAGATGATGATAAAAATCATTAGATTTCAAATTTTTTTGCAATGGGTTTATTATTCCATGTTTATTGGTGAAATCCTGAATGATTCCTGAGGAAAACACATGAAAAGTATATATATATTTTTATTTTTTTGGAATATTATGATATATTCATTGAAGCCATGTTCCCTAGATATATATGATTTTCATTTTGTGATGGGTGCGACTAGAATTATATAGCCCTCTAATGCATTCAATAATACTTTAATCTCACAAGATGTTATGGGGGATCAGCAGTTATCCTAGACAACTATGATATGTTATCATGGTAGGGTGCCATACATATTATTATGATTTCATTTATTCACATTTAAATAATTCCAGGAACTTATGTTACAATAATTTATTTTATCCATGTATGTTTGGTATCATCTATTTATTTTAAGATTCTATGGTTATGATCATCCTCATTATGATATCATGTTATTCCATGATTCTCTCATGTTATGATTTATTATTAATATTATCCTTGTTGAGTTTTTATGGTTACACATAATTGTGTATCCCTTTCCTCATGATATGGAAGAATGTATTAAGTATATTAATCCTAGAAGAATAACCTGCGTGGAGAATTTGTGGGTGATTTTAGAGACAAATTACGGATATATTATCTACTAATATGGTGTAAAAATCGTCTTTTTGATGTGAAGACTTGATATTTAGTATTTTATTATTTTTCCCACCTCTTTATATATTTAAATTTATAGCCTATAGGTTTATAATTGTGTGAAAGATATATTATTCATAAATGTGTATTAATGACAGTGTTATAATATTTTTGTTTTTCACTGGATTTGATAACAATGTTCTTGGGGTTCCACATTTACCATTTACTTTGTTATTATATTACCCCATAATTGGGATGAGATTTTTCAAATAGGGAAAAATCATTAAAAATTTATCTCTTAATATTTCCTTATATATGTGAGTCAAACTAAGAAAAAATGATGAAATTTTTAGGATAAAAATTAATTTACCATAGGATGTAAATTATTTAAATATTTTAAAAAATATAATATTAACCATGTATAATATCAACCAGGGCCCATTTATGTGATTATTCCCATTTATAGTAACTGGATTGACTGTTAGAGAGTATTAAAGCCTTACTGTCATATTATGTTTGAAAAGGATTAAATATGCGTTAAAACCAAAAGATAAGGTCAAAAACATAATCAAAACAAGAATAATTTTTATTATTAGAAACTATATATCTACACACTCATCAATATTCTAAATAAATATTTTTTTGATCCATTCAGAATTAAAAATTATTTTATATTAATTAATATTTTGAGAAATTCAATGAGTTCACATCACATCTCTTCTAAAATAGATATTATTCTTCTTATTAATTATCACATAAAAAAATTTAGTTCTGTAAATCCTTAAATAAATAAATTCATAGAATCCCTAAACACATTATAGAGGTATTGGTTTTGTAAAAACACCATATTTAGTGGTTTTACGATGATATAACAAAATGTTTTTCCAAAGAAGAGTTACAGTGTTTAATTGATCATTTCTATTTTATTTCATGAACTAATGTCAATAAAATATTATTAATATATAAACCCAACCATATTATCCTATATCCAATGTCTTATTTATAACATAGGAATAAGATATTAGGAATTTCATTTCGAAGGAAAAAATAGTTTAGTAGCTATGGTAGACTAGGAACATACTTGATATTCATATTCCATTATATAATAGAAAATTCCCAAGTAATTTAATTTTATAATTTCCATATTCCAATTATTATATCCCTATATATTAATGAAAATACACTTTATCATATCTAGGGGAATTAAAACAAAATAAATGTGTTACATTAAATTCCAAGTAAGGGTAAGTGTAAAATAAATGTTATAAATAAATAAGGAATAATCAATGTGGAAAGTTAAAAAATTAAACAAAAACACATTTAATAAATAAATTAATTATAATTTAGTAGGTAGAATAAAATGGTCAAATAATTCCACATGAATACTCACATGAATAAGATACAGAACCACATATATTTCAACTCATCGAATAATCACATAGGATATAGATACCTATATTCGTAATAATGGAATGTTGAATGATAGAAATATAAAACATACCATCTAGGACTTGGGAAAATACATTAACTATTAGCAAGGACTTGATCCAAGACATCTATATAAATGGGCAATTCATCTACCAAAACACAACGTAGTTTGTCACATGAGACATAAAAATGCATAAAGGGACTATATTTGGCCCATATCGTCACACACTATGTCTAATTCAATCCTCATATGAAAAGGATGAAACATAATCAAGATACACATTAATATTAATAAACTAACACTGAAAATGTTAAAAACATTCCCAATTTAATGCACATAATCAAAAACTATCCTGAGTAAAATGGGGGATGGTACTAAAATTCTACATCCAATGTAAAACTATTCATAATCCATCCAAAAATGAATATATATTATTTTAATAAAATATATACCTATTGTATCATAAGTACAATAAATATGTGACTTCATTAGTTAAAAAAATTCCATGAAAATGCCACAGAATTTATTTTTAATTA
Organism: Viscum album; assembly: GCA_963277665.1. Taxonomy (NCBI): domain Eukaryota; kingdom Viridiplantae; phylum Streptophyta; class Magnoliopsida; order Santalales; family Viscaceae; genus Viscum; species Viscum album. Next base: position 699,172,193 of record OY728132.1, read on the forward strand.
TATAAAAATTTCACTTTGAAAATCACTTTTTAAAATAAAAAAGATAATTTTTTAAAGTAATTATATATTAAAATAACCATCTAGATATTGAAAAATAAGCTTTAAATAATTTATTGGAAGTGACTATGGATCTTTTCCCATTCTGTACTTGTGAAAAAATATTCCATTCATATTTTTAGAAAAATCCAAATGAGAATGGTTTTTAAAATGACATGAATATTCCATTAATAAAATAATGTAAAAAATTGTAAAAATATCATAAATAAATCATTTTGAAAAGGCTAATAAAAGTTTTTGAAAATATGTTTTGGAAACATGTGTTTTGATGATAAATTATTTTTGATCAAAGAGAGAAAGAAATTCCAGTTTTCATAAAAGAAATTTAATAAATAATTTTAAGTAAAAAAGAGAGTTAAAATGGTTTTATTAGAAAAAAATTCATTAATATTCATATGTTATTAAAATATATTGAATTTAACATATATATATATATCTAATACTTCACCAAAGGGAGACATAAACCTAAAAAATACTGAATTATGATGAGATTGTGAAATAAACCCATACCACATTGATACTTTTTAAATCATAATATGCATAAAAAATAACATCAAATGAAATGTTAAATAAACCTAAGATTTGTATATTCATGATATAAAATATCCATGGGTCCTTATAAACAACACATAAGTGGAATAACTGTTGAATAGGACTTATGCCTTGCAGATGTAAAAGTGAGAGAAAAACCCTAACCTTGACTACAACAAATCACATATGCTATTTATATTCCTGAATAATAAAATTATTTTAATTTTTAATGTTAGTATATATTTTTAGTGTTTATTCTTATATGAATTTTAATTATTACCATGTCACATTTGATTACTGAATAAATTAAATTTACATCGGATGTTTGGATGATATTTGGCATATGTTTCAAAAACAACCTTATTAAGTTGACTATGGTAAAAGTTTTCATTATTTAATCATACATAAAATAATAATGATAATATTATAAAATTTATACCTCAGTTATACTTTTAAATATATTCATAATTTTTTTAAGGAAAAATGTACTTTATTATAACAATCGAGATGGTAGGTTGTACGTACGCATGATTAACATTTCCATTTTCCAATGATCATTATGGAAAGAAGGTAGGTAATATTTTACCTTTATAGAATGATAATAATTTTATATATAGAATATCATTTCATTAAATTCATTTATATATGTAATCCATTTGATGGGGTGATGAAAATAGATTAACATCACTTCGGAATGTCCGTAGTCCACATATACATGAATGACATTATCAACATTCTATTTGTGAAAAGGTATGAAATAAATTTATATATAGAATTTAATAATGGTAAATAATTATTCAAATTCATAATTATTTAATTTATATATCATATAATCATTAAATTTATCTTTATTGTCCTCAATGAAAATAGATTAAAAAAAACCTCATCACATCGTGAGGGGGTAGTATATCGTACCCATGATATATGTTATCGTACTCCCTATGGAATGGAAATTTTAAATTAATGTATGATATAATGAATAAATATGTAAAAATATTTTTTAAATATCATATATTTACTTTATACGCATAATAATATCGAAACATTAGAGGTTGTAAGAGAAAGATGAATGACATCATTTTGCATTAATGTTGTCTATCTTACACATGAATGATGTTTTTATAACCAATTTTATTGAAGTCAAGATGTTTTTAAGTCATTAAAATAACATAAAAACATCTTATTATATGTAATATATTAAGGTAATTATATTATTATGGTTTAATTATAATTTTAAAAGGTGAATATATAAATAAAATAAATTTTCTCGAGGAAGAAGGTCAACTCTTACCCAGGTAACCTCCTAACATTGTAGAAAATTACTTAAAAATATTGACTTATGGCAAAAATAATGATTTTTGTATAATATTAGGGATGTTTGGAAGTATTTTTGGAAGAAAATTCCTAATCTATGTGGGTTTGAACGTGTGGATAAGGGATTATAGGGGTTGATGTTTTATAAGTGAGGTGAGTGTCACAATTGTAATTTTTTTAAAATAAAAAGGTGTGCCCATGATTTTTACATGAAAAAGTGGTTAAAATGTATTATTCATGAATTTTATATATTATTGTATCTAAATATTTTCATAATATTTGTTTTGTACAAGTTTTCATGTCATTTTAATATTTCTGATTTTAATAGGTAAATCTATTTTTACCGTAATTGCAATAATTTTTTTTAATATTTTCACTTTTGGATTTTTTGAATCATTATGTTGAAGTTATTAGGTATAATAAATTAGTCTTATTAAAAATAAGAAATCCATTTTTAGAAATTCCATTGGTAGACGTAGAAAATTTTTATTTAAAATTACTCTTGCAAACACAATGGAAAATCAAGGTTTTAAAGAGGAAATTTTCGAAATATTACAAAGCTTTTATATCAAAATATAAAATATTAATGACTCCAATGTCCTAAATTTTGTTAATAGATATATATTTTTAAAAATTTAACCTCAAATAAATAAAATAAATTTTATAGTTATAAAGTATTTAAACTAAGTGGCATTTTTCAATTAACAATCAGTCTATTTCGATATATATATATAAATTAAACTTTTAAGAAAATAACTAATAATAATGCTAATATAATATTGATATTATCATATAAAAAATATTTTCATTCAAATAAATATTATAAATTTGGTAAAAATAAATTTTAAAATGTGTGAAGAGTGTAGGTAAAATACAAATTTTAGGAAAATTTAGTTTTTTAGAAAACATCTATTTATCAATCGAATACTAATTATTTTATTTATAATAAATATATAACCATTGTATTTATTTTATACATTCATAAATCATAGAATATTCATAATTTAGTTATTACTATTTGTACCCTCCAATTTAATGGATTTTTAAACTAATAATTTTCGAATAACAGTATTTTAAAATAGTATTATGTTTCATTCAAACCCAGTATTTCATACATTTCTAGTTATCAGCGAGATTTAATTTATTTAAAATATATATATTGTTAATTCTTAGTGTGTTACATTATCTACTAATTTTGGTTCTTAATTTCATATACACTATCGAACATGATATTAACATTTTTAAAATATTATGTTACTACATAATGTCCCCTAAAATAAATTGCATCTTTTCAATATAATCTTGATCAGGATAATCAATGGTTTGAAATTTGAAAATTCCGTTCTTGAAATCACACATCATGTAAAGGGTTAATAAAAATACTCTTGATAATATAGAAAGGGAAGTACACAAATCACATGGAATAACACATAACATGGTTTCTAAGTTGTAGAATGTTGATGGAAAGTGAAGATATTGACATGGAAGAAAATGATAAATATTTATATAGAGTGATAGAGGTCATTTATTGTAGGTGACCAAGAAGTGGAATGTTATGGACCAGAGAAAAATTATTCAATGATGATTTAAAAAACCATCATTTCTCCACAAATGGAGGTTTTATGATATTATTTTTTTCATTAAACTTTTTCAATAGGAGAGGAAATAATTTATCACTTAAAATGAGAGTAAAAATATACTTACAAGATATATTTATATTTCATCAGCACAATTTCATTTTTTGGTTGTACTGTGACCATTTTCTACTTCATTTATTACTATAAGAAACTAATTTTAATGTAGAATATTTATGCCAAAACCAGTAAAATTATCTTTTAAAAAATTATATGATCCCTAAAATATTGAAAAGTATTCATGAATATTTATTATTATTTTCTAAAACCAATATGGTTTTCACATGTTATCCAGTATCAAACATAAATCTTTAATACTCAATATTAACACAAATTTCTCAACATAAATATTTATTTTCCAAATCATTTCAATAAGAACAGTGACATATTTACTAGGACATCACTTAGGTCAGTGATTGGTTTCAAACCTGTATCATCATTCATTTGTGGATTCAATCCCCAAAACCATGATGGATATGATGGGTTGTTACATATTATGTAGGTTTTCTTTCTTCTAATACCATATTAATAATATTCCTATAATGTAACCATATTTTACATTCCCATAATTAACTAAACGCAAAAGATCAGATAAAACATAATGGTTACCAATACCATCATGAAAATTTACATGTCATTATTATCGCAAAATTAGAGAGATTTTGGGTTCCATAACCCATCAATGATATGTTTTCCAAGGGGTTTAACTTTTTACTGATTAATTTTTTTTAATTGGTTCCATTCAACAGATTATCTATAATTCTTTATGAAATGGTATTGCAATAAAATCCTATTACATATCATGACTCTTATAATTAGAATTTCATTAATAAAATACTTTTACGAAATATATCATGAATAAAAATACAAAATCACATCAATCATTCCACTTTAATTGTATCAATAATATATTTTTAAACTTCAAATCCAAGCTTCTTATAAAGCATATTACCTTGAAAAATGGGAAATTTTTCAGAATATTTCTCTATCTCCTTACAGTTAATGAATTTCACATTGGAATATTATTTCATCCCTTGAAATCATAATCATGGTGGTATTTTTCCAACACTTGAGGAACAATCATTTTCCATTTATGTATGTGACAGGGTGTTTCCTTTCCCAAGTATCAAATTTTGAAAAATCATTCATTCCCTTCTTCCCTTTATCGGTATTTTTATCTTCCATCATCATCTTATATTGCTTCCCATCAAAGTCAAAATACATAGTGAATTATTTATCATTCTTAATAGTAAATGATACAATATCTTCTTATGATAATAATTTTTGACTGACTAGTTCCCTTCATAGGATTAGTTTAATCGCATCAAAGAAATGTTCAATCATTCTTTATGGAATTCATATGATGTCTGAAACATTACTTGTTAACATTTTAATGTCTAATTTAAACATGAATTTTTTATATCCTTTCAGTCTTAGACACAAGAACTATATTTCTATATCATCTCTTTACTATTATAGAATATATTTTGCCAAGAAAATACATTTAAATCCTTATATTCCATGTTTTCTATTTTTCTTCATCATTTGTGTTTTGAATCACAGACCACCATTGATCTAAATCTCATGAGAGAATATAGAATTCCATGAAACTACTCTACATTTTCCTACTCCACAAAGGGGGGAATATCATCTCTAAAGAATATATGCATAACATAGATAAAAATGGATTTTTAGTCCCATTTAATGATGATGGTTTTTGATGTATGAATTAGTCTACCATTCTCACACCTTGTGTGGGATTAGTAGAATTCTCCATATTGAAAAGTTTATTATTCATATCCTAGGACTGCTTCCCCAATATGTTTATAATTTTATTTGTTCTAGCTGTATCTATATCTCCTAATTAATTATCATTACTAGGATTAAAATACATATATAGAGAACATGAATTGATATGATTCTGCGTCCTTATATTAGGTTCATTTTTAAATAATTCAATACACTATATTAGACTGTAAAATTTGGAAAAATAATTTATAATCACAAAAATAATGAAAAACTAAACATATATTTAGAATTTATGTATAGATAATCTCCTTTTCATAAACATGTTTTCTTTAGAGGATATCATTATTTTCCATACCATCATAATGTTTTTATAGAAAATGAGATTTATCCTACGTATTTCCCCAAGGAGTGTCAAACCAAGTTTGCATTAAGTCCCATTGTTGTGTACCACATTATGATCGAGTCAACCCAAATGAATCCTTTTTAGAATTATTACACCTATGTACGTCTCTGGTAGATCCACATCCACTAATATTATCCAAAGAGGGATGTATTTTCTAGGAAATATGTCAAAATATCTGACATACCATAATAATAAGATTTTATTCATTAATTTTCCTCAAATTATATCATAGGTTATGTTACTTAATATATTTTTCATAAATACAGTTCCCATGGTTTCTACTAATGTTTTCCAAATATCAAATATTGTTCCCTGACCCGATTAACTGGAAGTCAGCATCTACACTATTATATTAGCATAAGATACAAGGAACCACATCCTGGAGGACCGAGTAGGTTAGTAGTATTGTTAAAATTGATACATAATTGAAATAAATATTATATTTTATAACATAAAATAAGAAAATAATTTTATTTCATAGTTACATTATTCTCCTTAGTGTATCCATGTATATCAACAACAAAACAGTTGTCCATATCTCTAGGAAAGTAAATCATAAGAAAGTGGTGGGATCAGATGATCAATAAGGGTAAGCATACAAAAAAATATTTGAATTAATAACAAATAATCAATATAGAGAGTTAAATTACTGAAACACATGAAGTTAAATGAGAAACATGAGTATAATATGGTAAGAATACATTTTGATCAAAATATTCTATATAAATAATCACATGAGAATTAAACATAACCATAGATATTATAACTAATATAATAATCACATGGAATATCAATAACTAAATTCATAATTAAAGAACTCATAATGATGGACATCATAAACATACTGTCAATGCCTTTTTCCATGACATCAAATAAAATTTAGGCATTCTACGATGATATCTCATACTATTAGGGCATAGTGTTATGAACCAGGTCAGGATGCCATCCATCCCAACACCTGACCTGATACGAGAGATGGATTGAAGGACGATCTCTATCTCCACAGACAGAAAACTATTGTCAGACATGAAAATAAAAAATAAAGGAATTATTTATCACCAAAAAACTAGGATCAAATATAATAAAAAAAAAGATGAATGAGTCATCAGCTAATAATAAATTGATATAAAAACTCATTTAGGAATAAAATACAACTGAAAAAACTAGAAACTAAATTTATTGAAGGATAAAAAACAAAATGAAAACAAAATTGGGGAAAGCTCAATCTCCATAGCACCTTATCGTCAAAACTGACCTCAATACCGACTCCATTAAAAAAACAAAACTAGAAATATGAACCTACAAAACAACTTGGGTCTACTCACACCGAATTGTATATATAGGGTGTCTACTTAATAGCCCAGTAACAATCCACCATATAATCCATACATTTATTTTCCCAAAATAGTCCAAAAACACTGTTTTGGAATAAATATATTAAAATAGTTTTTAATCATTTTAATAAACAAACACAATATTCAATTTTTAAAAACAACACAGACACACTCATCCATTTTCAAAAAAAAATTTCATTTTGAAACCGAAACCCAATAAAAAATCAATAGAATGAAGTATCAGACTATCCAAAAAATAAAATAGTAGTGTAAAAAATAATCCAAGTGAAATAGCATATAAACAAGAAATTATATATATTAACAATGATAGTTTCCAAAATATCCCAGGAACGATCTTTGTAAGTACTCGCGTCAGATTCACGTACTGGTATATGGTGCTTCTTCATATTCAATAACCAATTGTCCATTATAATTTCCAATCTGGTAGTAAAACTCCATTTGGCCTCTAAAATAACCAAGGGATTCTGACCAATATAATTGAGTTCATCAAGAATCTACCACTCGACCTCTAAATGACACCCTATAGACCCATGGAAATATTATATGGTGAAAGTAGGAGGCCCTCTAATACATGTCTCACATTACCTACCAACACTGAACTTTCCTACCACAAACATCAACACCACCAAAAAAATAACCTAAATCAGAAAATTATCCATTAGGGTTCCTATATTATAACAATCATTTACTAAGTCCAAATGGGGATTCCACATCACATGGTCTTTCAAACCATTTCTCAAAGTATATTAAGATTCCATCATCCAATTTGTACTTACCAAACCACAATTAATTTCTGAAACTTATAAGGTTCCAAATAATTCTTTGATACTATCAATTACAATATATTATAATTTTTTCTAAACCACATTCAGAACAATATTAAACACCAATTTCAGGTGTAGGTTTCAAAACTGGCCATTACAGTTCAAATCCAATTTCACTTCCAACGCTATTTCAAAACCAGGATAAAAACACACAAATACTTAATGATTCCAAACAGTATTTCATACCATTTATGAGAGAACAATAATTTAATTTACCAAAACATACATAATTACAAATATAATTTGAAACAACATTCATGGAATTTGGGAACAATGGGAAAATTAATAAAGAATCAAAATTTTGATGAAGGAATGAATGAATAAGGATATATTTTTTGGAATATGGTTTTTGAAAGTTATTCCAAGCCATTATCATTTTTTTGGTCATCAATATATTCACTCCATACACATATGTATGTACCCACATTCTATGACACTTTTGATGAAATCCAAAATTTTACAAAATATCCAATTTAGAAAACTTGTTGTACATACTCCCACAAACACAAAAAACCTCAACTAAGAACAAAAATATAAATGCCACTATTTTCCACTCAATATTATCAAATAAAAATAAAATTCCATTGAAAAACCAAAGAAAAACACCAATCTAAATCATCCATATTTCACTTTAAAACAAACTGCATCATTTATCAAGCATTATTGTTAACACAAATATTTTGGGAAAATAGAAGAACCCCTTCAAAACCTTTTCTAAAAAATTTGACCAACATGAAAGAACAAAAATATTTTTTCCCAATGAATCACAAGCATGTGAAAAATATTTATAAATTAATTTATATAACCCAAGAATCAAATGGAATGGATAGGAAATGAAATAAATGGACACACATACCTTAATGATGTGAAAATGGAACCAAATGTCATGAGAAGGAAGAATCAAGACCAAGAGTCAATACACACACCAAAACTTCATAGAAATAAATCCACACATTATCCTTGTCCCTTAGGGTCAATCCAACAAGGAAACCCTCCATGTAAACCCAATAACTCAAATGATAAGGTAGAGGAGAAGGGTAAAATTGACCAAAATCACAATAACTAACATAGATTTGAAGGAGGAGCATCAGGTATCCAGGGAGCACCAAGGGTAGGAGGGTTTTGTGGCCCTATTGTTTACCAAAACCAAACTAGGGAGAACAATTATAAATTTGGGAGAAAATGATGGAGTAGAAAAGAGTAAACTCGCACTTTTTAATAACATTGAAACTTATATGGTGAAGACACACTATTTTACAAAATATTCTCCATGAAATATACAAGAGTCTCACCCCACATGATTTGGATTCACAGTTTCCCAAACCATGTGACAACCATGATAAACACTTCTGTCGGGTTCTAGAACCAAACCACGTGCGTTCTACATAGTTTTCCAAACTATGCACAAGATGTGATCTACGAACAATTCCCCAATCATCGTTCGCATTGTTACCTAGATTATTCATTACGATTTACCCTAACCATAAACTGCCTATGATCTAGATGATTATAATCCCAAAACATCAACCTCTCAATAAAAATTCAAAAATTAAAACTCGGAAAAAACCTGAACCTCAACCAAAGGATCAAAGATAACGAAAATAATAAAATATAAAATCCCAATGCTCAGGGTGGGACAATTCTCCGCACCATGAAAAATTTCTTCCCTGCGAAATTCACCAAATTGAATGACGAACAAAACATGATTCCATGACCGATCTAAATAAAAAAGCATGAATCATAGGGTGATCATTGACCACACAAGTCACTCCAAATCACCCTAGAGAATACAAAATCCCAAAGGATAATTATAGAGCATGATAGGGATATCTCCACCACAATAACCAAATTAGAATCATGGAACAGGTTCACACTAGCCCAATATTGCGACTCCCTAAATAAACTACTCCAAAATTATTTTCACAAGTTAAACAAAACCGCCACCAAAACATTCAATTTCACACAGCTCCCAAAACCCAAAACAAAATTGGAAAACCCAGCAAAGGTACTCAATGAAAATAGTGAAAAAACCACAATCCCTCATTTCAAAAATAATAAATCATCTCCAAACAAGAACAAATAAAATCAAGACCAACCCAAACTAGGGATAATCACATTAAAACAAGAAAAATAGACTCATAGGGAAACATTTAGATAAACTAAACAAGTCTAATATAGATAGAAATTTCCCATAAAACATTTACAATATAAATACGAACATAAAATAGTGGAAAAACTAAAACAAGGATACATTATATGTCTATAGACCAATGTGATGGAAATGATCTAAACAAAGGTTTTCACAACACACCCCTAGAGAATTCACACCTATGTGTGAGCTTCAATCTAGGGGATATGGCTAGAGATCATATGTTGGAAAAATATAATACCTCATATTTAGGATTTGAAACCATCTAATAAAAAATTCCTCCAGAAAATCAACCTAAAAATCTTCTTCCATATGACCAAAATGGCTACAACAATGGAATTTCTTTATAGAATTGTGACAATTCATCTTTGAATGCCATAACTAGACACACTAGTGTAAGACAAGAAAATGGTCTGATGAACAAAGTTCTTTATCTAATGAATGATACTCCTCATATATAGGTTCCTTTGGAAAGGATTCCTAAAAAATGGGGAACATTCATGACAAACAAGATACACCAGATTTTAAATTACTACACTATGAAACCCAACTTAGCTAAAAATGATTCATCAACCAACATATCAAAATTAAGCTCCATTGATTAGAGGGATTTATCCGTGATCTAGGGATGAAAACCCAAAATAAAAAAAAATATTAGATCCCATAATGCTATATCTAGAGAGAATAAAACTAGCTCCTTGAAATGTTCACTATAAGCCTTAACTGAGTACTGACCTCAATGAACATTTATAATCTTTTCCAAATTATTTTTATTCATATCCATAAGTATAAAACATTTAAAATATTAGACTTAAACACCTCTAAAGTAATCCCAACATGCATCTTTGCAGTGAAAATAACATCCATTGATCCAAATATGCACCATCAAACAAACCAATGGAAACACAAACTTGAACAAATTAGGAAATTTCCAATGATATCAAGACACATTGAACCCACTAAATACATTCCACTACATTTAATGGACATTCTTTGCAACAAAATATAGAGATAATGGGATAAAAACCATAAACTGGGAAAGAATCACTAGAAAATTGGGGGCCTTTTAGGGTAGCATATTCTAAACAACATAAATAACCAAAAATTAATACCTCCCAAAAATTCTGGCAAAAAGAACATCACATGAAAATAAATGAGCTTATAAATCATGAACTACAAGAAAATCCCAAAATAAACTTTTTAAAAATCAATATTTCAACTTAATTTCTAAAACAACCTTCTTCTAAGGCAACTTTCTGATGCTAATGGTCACTTTTCAAAAACTATAACCCACTATATAAAATGAAACCAATTTGAATTTTTTTTCCATTTAAAACCATTTTTGAAAGACCAAGAAAATCCATTGGTTTCAAATAACCACCCATGGAATCCTACGAACTTTAACATTTGTGTCTATCAATTACACCTAAATCATCAATAAAAAAGTGGCAACATGCCAATTCCATACATACCCTACACATAAGAAAACACTTCTAATGAATATAAAGGGTAAAAAATTTCATCCCATCATCGAATACACCATTCTCTAATCTTCAAATACGTGTTACATTATCATTTAGTAACCATTATTTCTAATTTAAAATCCACTTGAATGAAATAATTTCAATTTGAATAAACAGTTCTAATTTTAAAAATTTAGTGACACCAAATGAAACTAAAATATAACACAAACCACACTAAAATACAATAATATGGAACTACTATCTTTTCTTGGCTCAGAAAAATGGTTTCTCGGCCACACCACATGTATGAAATAACATTTAATATGAATATAAACCCTACACTTGGACTCCAAATGGAAAAATACTCCATGTAAGTAACAAAATGACACCAGATCACCAATGTAGTTATTCCTTATTCCAAATAAAATACAAACACCCAAATCCTCAACTACCCATGGATACCTATGGATTAGAAGTGGATGATTTTCATGAAGTACTTCTCGTACATACCTCTTGAGTCCCAATAGTATGAATCCCTAAGTACCTCAAACCACAATAAATAAGGGCCTCCTTTGATACCATTTTTTCATAAACCAGGCTGAGATGCCATCCAACATGACACCCGACTAGATCTGATTCATATCTTGAAGGTAATTCTTGATCCCCACAGGCTATAAACTAGTTTAGGAATCAATATAAACCATATATGAATGATTTATCCCAAACAAACCAGGGCAAAATAAAATAAATATAAAAACATAATAAAATCCAAAAACTGGACATAAATTGATATATAAACTGATCTACGTACAATATACAACTGAAAAAACAGAAAACTGAATAAACTAAAGGATAAAAAACAAAACCTAAACCAAATTGGGGAAAACTAGATATCCACTTGACCTCTTGGTTACTAATGAGCTCAAGACCAACCTTCTCAATCATTTTGAAACCAAACAAAAAACCTGCACCTACAAAACAACTTGGGTCTACCGACAGAAAATGTTACAATTAGGGTGTGACTATAACAGCTCAGTAAGAAACCACCAAAGAATCCATGGATTTTTCTTCCCAAAATAGCCCACAAACAAATGTTTGGAACAACTATATAAAAATATGTTTTTCTAATTTTAATATACCAAAACACCTTTCCATTTTTAAAATAAAACACACACATCTCTATTTTAAAAATGGTTTACCATTAAAAAACAAAAACCATAATCTAAAAAATCATTACTAGGAGATACTATAATTAAACAAGCAATTTGAACAACTGACCAAGTGAAATAGAATATAAACATGAAAATATATATAATATACATGGGAGTTTCGTAAACATCCCTAGAGCGACCCTTGGACGTACTCAGGTCTGACACACCTATCAGTATAAAGTGATGCTCCGTAGTAATTGACCAACTAATTGTTCTGACTGTCAATGTAGTGGCACAATCGCACCTGGAATCTAAAAATACAAGGGGTAAAACACCATATATTCGGGGCCAACAAGAAACCATCAAGAAACTATCTAAAGACTCCCAAGAAACCCATGGTAATAGTATATGGTGAAAGGATGAGGTCCTCGCATGTGTGACTCACCTTACATGATACCACCACACTTTCTATCTCCAAACACCAACACCACCAACATGATAACTCACATATGTAAATCCTTCATAGGGGTTACCATATTGTAAAAATCCATTCACAAGTTCCAACTAAGCCATCACATTGCATTATATTTCAAACCATTTCTGAAAATAGAGTATCTTTCCCACAAGGCATATGTACTTCCAAAATAATGATTCATTTCCATAAATTATAATGTTCCAATTAGGCCACTATCACTATCAATTCAAATATATTAAAAAAATGTTCAAATTCATTTCTATAACAATATTAAAAACAAATTTCATGTTCACAATTTCAAATGCGCCTTTAAAATCCAAATATAATTTGACTTCCCGTTTTATTTTAAAACTAGCATGAACACAGACAAATACATGAAGATGCCAAATAGACATTTTCCCCATTTACGAACCATCCATCTTTAAAAATACCAAATAGACCATAATTTTTATATAATTTCAATCTAATTTCATGTCATTTGGTAATAAAGGGTCCATTTGTAATGTAACACTAGTTTAAAGTAGTAATGAAGGAGGAATGAAATGTATTTTGAAATATGAGATTTCTAGGTTAAGCAAGGCCATTATCAATTGTGATACCATCTATATGTGCACCACATGCACATATGAATGTAACCACATCTGATGTGTCTTTAGATTAATATAAATAAATCATAGACGATAAATTTACAAAAATCCACCATTCACATGACTACTTACACAATAAACCACATATAATCACCACACAACAAATGCCAGCTGTTTCCACACACAATGATCGAATCATAACTCAATCCCATTAACACGGACAATGAAAGGAAAAACCATCTAATACAGCAACTTTTCACATTAAAATAGCATTTTCTATTTTATTAAATACGTTATATGCATAAATTTCTATGTATACTGAACGAATCCATTTTTAAAAATATTAGAAACTTGAATGCACCATAATATACTAAGTAAATGCATAAAAAATAGGAGATACATGTTTATAAATTAATTGATTGAACCCAAGAATCAAATGGAATGGATTAGAAATAAAATTAATGGATACACCTACCTAAACAATGTTTCTATGAAAAAACATTAAGATGAGGATGAATCGAGACCAAGAGACAATCCACACACCCTATCATTAAATAAATAAAGCCACAGTTCATCCATATCCCTTAGAATTTGACCAACATGGGGACCCCAGTAAGGAAAACCAATATTTCAAGAGATAAGGGAGATAAGAAGAGTATATTTGAACAAATCCACAAGAACTAAACAAGATTTGAAGGATAACCAACAAGGATCCAAGGAGAGCCATGGGGGGGGGGGAGGGTTTTGGAGCCCTCTGGTGTTCCAAAAGAAAACTAGGGAGAAGAATACTGAATTTGGTATAAAATAAAGGGGGGGGGGGAAGAGACTAACAATTTTTAATGACATGGATTATATCCTGGTTTTCCCACATGGGTTATCAAACTATGCACCAACTATGCTCCCTTTATTGGACAAGATGGGAAACCAACACAGTTTGGACAAATAGTTTTCCAAACTGTACACAAACCATGCTTAACAGTTTGGTTTGGTTCTAGAACCAAACCACACACATGGATCAAAATTTTCAAAACTATTTTAAATCCATGCTCCATGCCTTCGTCCCCAAACCATGGTTTCATTGAAACATGGGTGATGCCGCATGTTTCACCCCAACTGTGCACTGCTCATGGGGCCAATACTACAGAGCCCAAGACATATGAATCTGAATAAACAATTTTAAATTAAATTCATGAATGACCCAAACTTCAACCAAAGGATCAAAGATAATGAAAAGAAAAAAACTATTCCAAAGGTTTCTGTATGACACCTTGTGAAAAGACATCTATATAAATGGGTAAGGTCTGAGACAAAACCCAATCTCATTTGTCTCAGGAGACCTACCAATGCATCAAGGGGCTATAGACTACCCCACCCATCACATAATTTATCCATTTCATTGCTCATAAAAAATGTTTGAAAATTTATTAATATAATAATTTTTTTGGAAAAACTGAAATTTTAAATTTTAATACATACCATGATTATTAAACATAGTCATAAACCTTCTATTATAAAATGGGATAATGGTAATAAAATTCTATATCCTTAGTCAATTTTATCATAACTAATCCAAATAAAGAATAAGGATTATTTAAATAAAACGTATCCCCAATGTATTATATATACAATAAAAGGGTTATATAATTTATTAATAAAAATACCATAAATTTTTTATTAAAAATAATTTTCTTAGAAAATAACCTTTTTATTTTAAAAAGAAAATTTTTGAAAAAAAACAGAAATCCTTTTGATTTTTTTTAATATAACCATTTTAAAGATGTAAAATAATCAATAAATATTTTATTTTCTATGATGGTGGATATTTTTTTTATGTCATACATTTTAAAAAGGATTTTGGACTTAAGAGACAAATATAGTTTGATTTTCTTAAAAAGCTTTTCTCATTAATTTTGACTACAAAATAGTGGATAAATGGTAATATTACTTGAAAATACACATTATTTGATAAATTTTTAATAAATAATTTAATTTTAGGATAGAGATATCAAATTATTCAACCATGGGAGATGTAAATAACAATATTAAATAATGCTAAGATTGCGAAACAAACCCTAACCAGTTTGGTAACTCTTGAATAATAATTCCCATAAAATAAATTACTACAAATGTAAAATATAAACCATGAGTAAAAATAGGTTAATTATTTGACATATCAATGTGACATTACAGTCACCACACAAAGTAAATAACGGGTGAGTATTTTATATGTCTTATGGAAGTGGAAGTGACATGAGAAATCCTCATCTTGAGTCATACTTTTCATATACATTGTTTATCTTCCTCAATATTCAAATTATGCTAATTATTTAATTTCATAAGAAAGTATTTTCATTATTTTATTCCATTTATTTAACTTATTACCATGTTATTTATGATTACTTGATCAATTAAGTTTTCATCGGATGTTTTGATGATATTTGGCTTGTGTGTCAAAAATGAATTTGGTAGCTTGAATATGGTCAATGAGTTAATTATGTAAAAACATACAGAATAATATTCATGAAAAAATTATCATATTTGTAAAAAAAATCTACATTTAAAACCAATCATGAAAAATAGTTATGAATAATGGACAATGTTACAATCCTAGAGAAGGTATGTCACACATAAGCATGAGTGACCTTTCCATTTTTAAATGATCTCTATGGAAAGAGGGTTAGAATTATTTTATCATTACAGAATGATAATATTGTAATGTATAAAATAATATTTATTTAAATTATCATATATATATTAATATATATATCATCCTTGTGGTTTTGTGATGAAAAGTGAGTCACATTACTTTGTAAAGGCGGTAGTCCACACATACAAGAATATCGTTAACATCTTTTAGTGATTGAAAATGTAGAAAATAAAATGATATATTATATGTTAATAATGATAAATATTTCATTAATATCATAATTATATTATATATATCACATATATTCATTAAATACATCTTTATTATCTACAATTTAATGCAATAGTGAAAAATTAGCACATCATTTTGTGAGGTGGTGCCCCGCCATGCACACGAGTGATATTATCTGTAACGCCCGACCCTAGTTACCCAGAGTTGGTTCATTATAACATAACATTGGAATTATCACAAAAGGTCAAGTCTTGATAGACTGATTAGTTTAGTAGTCTTGGAAACACTAGATATATTCATAAGTCTTATATTACATCATAAAGTAAAAAACTACAACAACATCTTGTCTTAATATCCCCTCATACAATCCCTGTAGGCCATTCATAAATTACTTCTTAACATCCTAGGAAAAATTAAACATTGAAAGGGGTAAGATCAGATGCTCAGTAAGGATAATAATATAGCGGAAACTTTCATAAATAAGCATAAACATTTAATGCAATGTATAACTAAAACAAAATCCTTTTAGGCATGAACATCAGCATAATATTGAAAATATAAAATGAAACAATTCCATTTACTTATTCACATGGATATTATACTAGAAGAATATCCACATGAAATATCAATAAAAACTTTCATAATGATGGAATGCATAAATCCAGACTATTATAACCACATAGTCAAGGCCTCGTTCCAAGACTACAAAATGTTTTTTTTCAAGGCCTTGTGCCAAGACACTAGTTTGTCTCATGAGACCTACTGATGCATCTAGGAACTATAGCAGGCTCCACCCGTCACTTATTAAGTACAATTCATTCCTCATATGAACAGGTTTAAACATAACATAGACATTCGTATTAAGAATATCATACAAAATGTCAATACTTCCTCCATAAACCATGAATGGTATAAAAATAACACATCCACATTCAAAGATACCACAAAACCTTCAATACAATATGGATGTTTTGTATCATAATAAATCACCTTCAAATAATCTTAAAATCCATCAAAGGATGTTGACATAGATGAAATCAAAAAGATTTGAGGGAAATATCTCTTTTTTTAAATACTTTAAAATTCACATAATTATAAAATAAAAAATTTACATTGAAAATATCTTTATAAGCTTGTAATAGAAGATTCGAAGATTTTATAACGGTGGAAAATAGATGTACCCGCTGTATAAGTTAATAAATAGATATTCTTACCTTAATTTTGTCGAAAATGTTAAAAAGGACATTGTTTGGAAAATGACATAAAGATTCCTTTATAAAATTCTTATAAAAAGTCAAACTAGGGTATAAATGACTTTAACCCATATTCTGTAAAATAGTAAAAAAATTTTGAAATACATTTTTAAGAAACATGGATGTTGACGATAAAGAGGTCCCAGTAGATGATTACATATAAACAACCTCGGATAATGAAGAGATTGTGAAATAAAACCTTACCTAGTACTTTTCCTTGGTTGAGGGTAGGATAACCTCTTGTATAATGGTGAAATAATTGTTATTATATTATACAAGAATCATATACATTAATATGAAATCATATATGATCTGTTAACATTGTTTTGTTAATAATATCTTAGTATTATAGTCGTTTCTGGGGTTAACTTACTCATTTTCTTGTATATGTTTGGTTATATAAGCCTTGTTTGTTATGAATTGCGTGTATCATATTCATATCTAGAATGATATAAAGTCCTTAAACATTTTTTTAATCATAAAATGAGAATTATACTTGAATGGATACGGTGAGGAATGAATCTAATCGCGTTCGTGGGGACGGTAGTCCGTACGTACGCACGAGCGACAATATCATTCTCTTGATATTAAAATAATATATAATTGGATGGTATATCATGTATAAAGAATAATTATCATGTTATATTTTTTATTTACATGAATTACACATCATTATTATACCCATCCAAATTATAATTTTTTGAATAACAATTACATCATGACATGGAGATGGTAAGACGTACATACGCACGTATGGTGATATGTAATTCAAATGATGGATAGAATTATGAATATGGTAGTATCATATTTATAATAACATCACATTATATAGAATATACTTGATTTATTATTTTAGAATGGGAATAACAAAGAATGAAGATGTTGAAGAAGAAAGGAACTTGAAAGAGTGTGGTGAACACATTACCTCTTAATCAGGTTCTTCCTTTTAATTTGATCAAAAGGGATCCTTATGTTGGCTTTCTGATCAAACTAAGGCCTATAGGTCGAAGTGAGGGAATTTGAGAGAATATTTGGGCAGGTGTTTGCCGAGCCAAAAGGATTTGTGTAACACCTGAGACTTTTATGAGATATATTTTGTTTTTTTCATCAAAGGAATCTTTCACTACACACAAAACTATATTGGCTTGCTTTACACGCAATCGTGGCCTTCCTCGATAGATTGCGTCGTACGTAATACCGAGTTTCACTAAACAATGATATGCTATTAAAATATTATTAAAGCTGGCCATTATGAATAGTAATAACCACTTTTTGAAATTTTATAAATTTTATTTTTCCAAATCGACTTCATTTTTGGATTCAGAATATCGAAATTAGCTTAGGGTGAAATTTTGGTACTTTTCGGATACCTTTCAAATTCTGATGAATAGTGAAAATTAATAAATTTTAATTAAAAACAACTATTTTAATCGAAATAATTAATAGTGATAAATTATTAATTTGAGTGGTTTTAAATTATATTTAGAATATATTTTTACAATTTAATACAATGTTGGTCATTGGATGTAATTTCACATTTAAACCAGACATAAACAAGTATCAATCTTTTGATAGTTATTATCTCATAAAAACACGCTCTTTGTTTTGACGATGAGAATTAATTTTTAAATTAATTAATGAAAGTGATATGTTTTGAATTTGGTAAAATAGAAATCATTTTTGAATTCATAATATCAAATATAGATTAGGCCTAATTTTTGGTATTTTTCTGGAAACTTTCATTTTTTGGTGAATAGTGAAACCACTAAGTGGTAGTTAAAAAACTGAATTTTTCATAAAACTTAATTTTACCGCTACTTTGAGTGTAATTTCAAAAATCCTTGAGACACAGTTAATATCAAGGACTAAAATGTGGTTCAATGAGATGAAAATAATTTTTGGTGAATAGTAACTTTTTACTTTTTTTTACCAGGCTGAAAGTAAATAGGGTAATTAAGGGTAAAAGTATTATTATTATTACCTTAACACATGTCCTAATTCTATTGGATAAGTGTAATTCGAACAGAAACAACCTTAGAATAAAATAGGACCATTTAGGACCACTTGGATTATATTAGGACATTTATTATTAATTTATTTAAAGAAGGGTTAAAATAGATAAAATCAAAGATTAATAAGTAAATCATTTTTAATATAAGATTATACATAATATAAATTCTACTATAAATATTCATAAGAAACATAACAAGATTTACTATATAATGATATTTTATTTATAATTTTTAGACATTAAATAATTTAATTTATTTATCACACAAAGATGATGCAGTAATTATCTTATTAATGAAATATTGACATAATTGATGTTATAAATACCCAAATAAATTTAATTTGAGACTTTTTATGAATTACAATATTTTTCTAGGTTAATATGACATGTTAGTATTGATTTAATTAACATTGTTCGAACTAATCATTCTGTTATGATTTTTACAAAAATCAATTACTAAATAGTGTCAAAATTGACATAAAATAGTTTTTTAAAAAAATATTATATTATTAAATGTTATTTTATTCCTAAAAATATATGATTCTGAAAAAAGACTTAGATAAGGTTATATATATTAATAATAAACAACTTAGGGTTCGTTTGGCTTGTTATAGTATGTTTATTAACTTTATAGTGTAGGAACACAAAAAGACACGGTAAAAGTAAAATTATCTAACTTAAAGTTAAATCTATATGATAAGGTTAAAATTTTAAACTACACTTGTCCAAATTCTATTGGATGAGATTATTTTGACCCATACCCACCTTAGCTTCAAAATAAATCAATTTGGAGCTATTTAAAACCGAATTTGTCTTTATAATAAAATAATATGTTTAGTTATTCCAAATGGTGCCCCTCTCCTCCCATATAAAAGGGCACATCCTACCTCTCTTCCTCACACCAATTTGAGCCTTCATGCTCAGCCAAAACCTGCCAAATTCTCTTCTCCACTTCCCGAGAAACATCTTAGAGGTCCTGGTATTCTTCAAAGACCAATTTTAGTGCCCTAAAAGGATGTCTCAAAGAGGCGTTTCAAAGAAGAGGTAATGTCTGTTACCGATTCTTTCAACTTTATTTCTTCTTCTTTAGTTATTTCATTATTAATTAATAAAATCAGTATCACTAATATACTGATATGTTATTATAAGTATGAAAAAAATCCTATTTCACCATCTACCCATCCTACGTAAAACAAAATAACCGCACGTGCGTATGTACGGAATACCGTCTCCACGCCGTGGTGTAATCTGTTTTCCACCACCACCTTACTTGGATGGGTATAATGGGGTAAATAATAACTATATATGATTATTTTAAAGTGATATTGATTCTGTAATAGTATACATACACTCCAATAAAATTCCACGATCATGGGAACCATATCATCGCTCGTGCGTACGTACGAAATACCGTCTCCACCACGCGATGAGATTCATTCTCAATGATTAACCATTCATAAATGATTATAAAGTATATATAATAAGTAATAATGAAATATATTACATAATAATGATACTGGATTTATGTATATATATATGAATGTCATGCAATTAATTCCATTCAATTCAATGAGGAAACGAAAACAACATTCATGCGTAGGTACGGCCTACCGTCTCCATGAACGATATATTCCTTTACATTTATAGATCTATTATATATATGTATATTCTGAATATATATTATATATAAATCATGTTTTATATTCTGGAATAAATTAATCATGATCTAAGTAATCATATGAATAATTACAAGTCAAAACACAGACGACAAATGAAACGATTTTACCCAAAACACTCTTTAACATGGAATTTACAAAAGAACTTGTAAAATAAAGTCATAAGTGAACCATATATTATATCATAACAATGAATATGATTCTGTAATAAATCAATGACATTATTTGAATCATTATATAGGAGGTTCGGATACGTACGAATCATATCGGACCTAAGGTAAGGGATAATTTTGCAAATCTCATTTTTATCCGAGATTCCTTATTCGTAAGTATTTATTGGGGTTGTTGCAATTATCCATGTCCATGTTTTATAAAAGTGTTTTCATGTATATTTAAAGTCCTTTTTAACCATTTTGACTTTTTCTATATGGTATGTAAGGAATCTTTCTTTTTTTTACATTACGAGGTAATTTTTTGACTTTTCCGGCAAAAGTACAAGAAGAATGTTTTTTATTTTATACGACATGAAAGAATTTTTAGAGTTTTATAAAGCCTTATTTTCATGAAGCTTCCTCCAAAATATTTCATGACTATTTTCAACAAAATCCTTTTCTTTTAAAATTGCATGATGTTTTGTGAAAATAAATTGATTTTGAAGAAGAAAGGATATTTTCCTCAAGAATTCATTTCAAGGGTTTTATCAAAACCAATTTCTATCTAAGATGAAATTATTTCATATATGTATGTTTCAAGATTAATGTATCAATTATTTACATGGTTTCACTTTTCTTATGATAAAATTTCCATTTGTTTTATATGGATTATGAGATGATGGGATGATGTTTATGAAACCCATTTTATTCTTTGGGTTATTATGAATGATGTATGTTTATTTTGTGGCACAAGTAAGAATGATTTCATTATGAGATGGGTGAGACCTATATCTCCCTCCAATGAATTGGGTAAAGATTCATATCTCATGGGATAGACATGGCTGGAATAGTAAGTTAATCCGGTTCAGTGTTACAGGACTGAAACGAGGAGTGAACTCGATTCAGAAAGGGACTTTTTCCACTAAGATGGTCTTGGTAGCAATGCCTTGGATACTATGGAAATCATTACATGTCCTTAATGGATGCAACAATTACATTTTTTATTCCCATTCTATGTTATAATTATTTATGTTCCATTATGATCAATGCCTTATGTTCTTCCATGTTTTAAGTCGTTGCTCATGATTTTGATGTTTAAACATTATGTTCATGTTTTTAGGTTCAAATGTGTATGGTATGTTTTATTTTATCCATGATTACCCATACTGAGAATTTGAGATCACCCTTTTTTTGTTTTATTTTCCCCCAGGAATAATAGAAAGGTTTTAGGTAACGAAACCAAAAGTGGAAGATCTTTATGGGAGATGTTGAAGATCTTTCACCACGATTAGAAGATTACGTTCCATGTTTCCAAAGACACTAAACTATTATAGTCCTTGTGTGTCTATTTTTTTATGTATTATGTATTCCACAAAAGTAATGTAATATCTATGTACATAAAGATTTGGGTCTCTATAGTTGGTATCAGAGGAAAGGTTTAGTCATCCTTTGGAAACTAGGATGAGAAAACGTTAGTTGGATCCCTAGAGATATTTATAAGGTATGTCTAGGGATGTCCCTAAGGATAAGTATACATATAAGATATAGTCCTAGAACGACAGTAACGATCTTAGAATTTAACCTAAGATATTAGATATTGGGGGAAATCCCCCTTTACTATGTTGTTTTCCCTAGCATGATTTTTTCCTCTCACACTATTCTTTTTGGGTTTTATAAAATGGCTGGAAACAGGAAGATTCACAATAATGGAGGATATGACAGAAAATGGAATGATATTATTCATTATAAACCAAATGAAACGGGATCTGGAAGTCCAAACATCATTATTATTCCTAATCAGCAATCTCATAATATGATCAATAATCTCAACTTTGGTAAGTTTCCCGACTCCGATATTAAGAGAAAGATTGATTTTCATGATGATCATAAAGGAAAGAAAGTTCAATTTCCCTCATGTAAATCATGTGGGAAGAGGCATCAGGGAGATTTTTTCAAAGGAACTGGAAGATTCTTTGGGTGTGGAAAATAATGAAACAATGACAGTAAGTGAAAACGAAAAGGTTCAGTTAACACCATGGACAAGGATAATGGTATTGCTACGACATCAACAATGATTAGATGTTTTAATTGTGGAATGTACGAGCATTATGAAAACCAATGCCCTAATAGAAAATATCATGAAGATAATCAGCATGGTCATATGGGTAGTATTTATGTGGATGATGATGAGGAGAATACAAATGATATATGAGCTGAAAGAAGTGTTGAAGCTCAGTCATTAGTTTTAGAAGGTAGTGTAATGATTGTATGTTTATCGAGAGTTATGTTGTATAGTTAATGGTACTATGAAATAAAGAATCATCTAAGGACTGTTACACTATTGTTTTTGCTAAAAGTATTTGAAAGTATATGTTGAATGGTACCAGTAACCATGGAAGGTTATTCAGATATTTTTGTAAAGTAGATGATATTCGCATAATGAAGGAATAAGAAGATAATGAGATGTTTGATTGTATTCATGAGTTCATGATTGATATAAGGACTAAGTGATATCATGTTTTTAGTATATAGAATTTTGAGGATTTTGGTATGTGGAAAGTGTTAACTTTTAACTACATTCATGTTTTCACTAAGGTTCAATGGGTATTCATTTTTCAAGAGAATACATGATTAAGGCCTTCGAATGTTTGGAATGTGACCAACAACACATATCTTATGATATATGGGGATCAATGATGGTATTAAATCTCTGGTAATCGTTTTCACAATATTGTGAGAGTAGACTGCAGTATTATGGATATGCCTAAAGATTGGAATGGATTATGTTGGACATAAGTTAGTGTTGTTTAAGGATAGAAGTTTTTTCGATATTATTGATGGGATGTTATAGTAATATAGTTTTAGAAAAAGGACAACCTGCAGGACGGGCGACAACCCATCATATCGGACAAGGCTGTGGGAATCGAACCCACAACCGAAGTGCAACTGGCCTTTATTGCCTACCACTGGCCTACATGAAGTCCCTGGTTAGTAGAAACTAGTTTTATTTTATTAAGTGGTATGATATATGAAGTAAAAGTTCATTTTTTGGAACCATATACGATTAATATAACCATAAGATGGACTTATTACTTTTACTAACCTTTTTTTTGAAACAGATGGAATGACCCATCATTCTATCACATGATCTGCTAAAACATCACGAATAACAAATTAAACTTCATTTCTTTAAGGGATTAAGTGTAAATTGTTCAATTCACGAACAACAGTGAGATTTCACGAAAATCATGTAAGTTTTTCTTTTAATTCATCAACTTTAGGGAAATGATCTTGAAAACCAAAAATATTATACTAGTTCCCTTATATCCGATGAATCAGATGGTACCTTAGATCATCACAAATCTATAGCTTTGTGATTGTTGGCTTTTTCATAGCCATGTTCTCTACCACTCTCCATCAGAACATGATGGTTAGGTTTCTCTTCCATATCCATATTTTCACCTATGTTATCATATGTGGAAACCCAGTGATTAGTTAATTTGGGTAACCGTTATGTTTCATAATTTATTTTTTAAAGATTGGTTTTGGTATTACTTTTTACGATGTGGGTTTCTACTAAAGAAACTTGCGAGTATTAAACGATTTATAACCTCGATGAATTTTGAGGGAGAAATTCATTTTAAGGGGGGTAGAATGTAACACCCGAGAATTTTATTAGAAATATTTTATTTTTTTCATCAAAGGAATCTTTAACTACACACAACACTATATTCTCTTTATTTACACAGAATTGCGGCCTTCCTCGATAGCTTGAATCGTACGTAATACCGATTTTCACTAAACAATGATATGCTATTAAAATATTTTAAAACTAGCCATTATGAGTATTAATAACCACTTTTTGAAATTTAATACATTTTATTTATCAAAATGGACTTCATTTTTGGATTCGTAATATCGAAATTAGCTTAGGGTGAAATTTTGGTACTTTTCGGATAACTTTCATAATATGATGAATAGTGAGAATTATTATATTTTAATTAAAAACAAATTTTTAAATCGAAATAAATAATACTGATTAGTTATTAATTTGAGTGATTTTAAAGTATATTTAGAATATTTTTTTCAATTTAATACAATTTTGGTCATTGGATGTAATTTCACATTTAAACCGACATAAACAAGTGTCAATCTTTTGATAGTTATTATCTCTTAAAAACACGCTATTTGTTTTGACGACGAGAATTAATTTTTAAATTAATTAATGCTAGTGATATGTTTTTAATTTGGTAAAATAGACATCATTGTTGAATTCATAATATCAAATATAGCTTAGGCCTAATTTTTGGTATTTTTCTGGAGACATTCATTTTTGATGAATAACGAAACCACTAAGTGGTAGTTAAAAAACTGAATTTTTCATAAAACATAATTTTACCGCTTCTGTGAGTGAAATTTCAAAAATACAAGAGACATGGTTAATATCAAGGACTAGAATTTGGTTCAATGAGATGAAAAGAATTTTTTGTGAATAGTAACTTTTTACTTTTTTTACCACGGTTAAAAGTAAATAGGGTAATTAAGGGTAAAATTGTTATTATTATTACCATTAAACATGTCATCTTTCTTTTGGATAAGTGTAATTCGACCAAAAACAACCTTAGGAATAAAATATGACCTTTTAGGCCCACTTGGATTAGATTAGGACATTTATTATTAATTTATTTAAAGAAGGGTTAAAATAGTTAAAATCAATGTTTAATAAGTAAATAATTTTTAATATAGGGTTATACATAAGATAAATTAGACTATAAATATTAATTAGAAATATAAAACTATTTCCTACATAATGATATTTTATTTATAAGTTTTTTACATTAAATAATTTAATTTATTTATGACACAAAGATGATGCATTAATTATCATATTAATGAAATATTGACATAATTGATGTTATAAATACCCAAATAAATGTAATTTGAGACTTTTTATTAATTCCACTAATATTATAGGTTAATATGACATGTTAGTATTGATTTAATTAACTTATTTTGAAATAATCATTATGTTATGATTTTTTAAAAAATCAATTAATAAATAGTATCAAAATTGACATAAAATAGTTTTTTTAAAAAATATTATATTATTAATTGTTATTTAATTCCTAAAAATCTAAGGATCGGCCAAAAGACTTATATAAGAGTATATATACTAATAATAAACAACTTGGGGTTCGTTTGGATTGTTATAGTGCGTTTATTAACCTTATAGTGTAAGAACATAAAAAGACACGGTAAAAGAAAAATTATCTAACTTAAAGTTAAATCTAAATGATAAGGTCAAAATAGTAAACTAAACTTGTCCAAATTCTATTGGTTGAGAATAGTTCGACCCATACCCACCGAATCTTCGAAATAAATCAA
The DNA here is from genome assembly GCA_963277665.1 of Viscum album. Lineage (NCBI taxonomy): Eukaryota > Viridiplantae > Streptophyta > Magnoliopsida > Santalales > Viscaceae > Viscum > Viscum album. Next base: position 699,199,240 of record OY728132.1, read on the forward strand.
TTTGGATCTATTTGAAACCGAATTTGGCTTTATAATAAAATAATATTTTTAGATATTCCAAAGGTGCCCCTCTCCTCCCTTATAAAAGGGCACCTCCTCCCTCTCTTCCTCACACGACTTTGAGCCTTCAATCTCGGCCAAAATCTGCCAAATTGTCTTCTCCACTTCCCTAGAAACATCCTAGAGGTCCTTGTCTTCTTCAAAGACCAATTTTAGGGCCCTAAAAGGAGGTCTCAAAGAGGCATTTCAAAGATAAGGTAATGTCCGTTACCGATTCATTCAAATTTATTTCTTCTTCCACTTCTTCTTCTTCAGTTGTTTCATTATGAATTGACAACATCAGTATCAATAATATACTGATATTTTATTATAAGTATGAAAAAATCCTATTTCACTATCTACCCATCCTACGGAAAACGAAATCACCGAGCGTGCATACGTACGGAATACCGTCTCCACGCCGTGGTGTAATCTATTTTCCACCACCACCTTACTTGGATTGGTATAATGGTGTAAATAATAACTATATATAATTATTGTAATGTGATATTTATTCTTCAATAGTATACATACACTCTAATGAAATTCCAAGATCATGGGAATGATATCATCGATCGTGCGTAAGTACTGAATACCGTCTCCACGACGCAATGAGATTCATTCTCAATGATTAACCATTCATAAATGATTATAAAGTATATATAATAAGTAATCATGAATTATATGAAATAATAAGGATACTGGATTTATGTAGATATATATTTATTCCATCCAATTAATTCCATTCAATTCAATGAGGAAATGAAAACAACGTTCATGCGTACGTACGTCCTACAGTCTCCATGAATGGTGTATTTCATTCCATTTATCGATCTATTATATATATGTATATTCTGAATATATATTATATATAAATCATGTTTTATATTCTGGAATTAAGTAATCATGATCTAAGTAATCATATGAATAATTACAAGTCAAAACACGGATGACAAATGAAACAATTTTACCCAAAACGCTCTTTAACATGGAATTTACAAAAGAATGGGTAATATAAAGTCATAAGTGAACCATATCTGATATCATATTAATTAATATGATTCTGTAATAAGTCAGTGACATTATTTAAATCATTATATAGGAGGTACAGATACGTACGAAGCATATCAGACCTATGGTAAGGGATAATTTTGCAAATTTCATTTTTATCCGAGATTGCTTATTCGTAAGTATTTACTGGGGTGGTTGCAATTATCCAAGTCCATGTTTTATAAAAGTTTTTTCATGTATGTTTAAAGACCTTTTTACCCATTTTTACTTTTACTACATGGTATGTAAGGAATCTTTCTTTTGTTTACGTTATGAGGTACTTTTTTGACTTTTCCGGCAAATGTACAAGAAGAATGTTTTTTTAACTTATACTGAATGAAAGGATTTTTATGATTTTATAAAGCCTTATTTTCATGAAGCTTCCTCCAAAATATTTCATGAATATTTTCAAAAAAATCCTTTTCTTTTAAAATTTCATGATGTTTTGTGGAAAAAAATTGATTTTCATGAAGAAAGGATATTTTCCTCAAGAATTCATTTCAAGGGTTTTATCAAAACCATTTTCCATATAAGATGACATTATTTCATATGTATATGTTTCAAGATTAATGTATCTATGATTTACATGGTTTAAATTTTCTTATGATGAAATGTCCATTTGTTTTATCTGGATTATGAGATGATGGGATGATGTTTGTGAAACCCATATTATTCTTTGGGTTATTATGAATGATGTATGATTATTTTGTGGCACAAGTATGAATGATTTCATTATTTGATGGGTGGGACCTATATCTCCCTCCAATTCATTGGGTAAAGATTTATATCTCAAGGGATAGACATGGCTAGAACGGTAAGTTAATCCAGTTCAGTGTTACAGGACTGAAACGAAGAGTGAACTCGATTCAGAAAGGGACTTTGTCTACTAAGATGGTCTTGGAAGCAATGCCTTGGCTACTGTGGAAATAATTACATGTGATTAATGGATTACAAAATTACTTGTTTTATTCCCATTATATGTTATCATTATTTATGTTCCATTATGATCTATGCCTTATGTACTTCCCTGTTTTAAGTCGTTGCTCAAGATTTTGATGTTTATACATTATGTTCATGTTTTTAGGTTCAAATGTGTATGGTATGTTTTATTTTATCCATGCCTACCCTTAATGAGAATTTGAGCTCACCATTTTTATGTTTTATTTTCCCCCAGGATTAAAAGAAATTTTTTAGGTAAGGAAACAAAAATTGGAAGATCATTATGGGAGATGTTGAAGATCTTTCACCACGATTATAAGATTACGTTCCAAGTTTCCAAAGACACTAAACTATTATAGTCCTTGTGTGTCTGTTTTTGTTATGTAATATGTATTCCTCAAAAGTAATGTAATATCTATGTACGTCAAGCGTTGGGTCTCTACACTTGGAATGTGTATAATAGAGAGAAGGGGGGGGGGGGGGGTTCCCTTTTATAAGAGGGGTGAGGGGCACCTTTGGAAAAGCTAGAAATATTATTTTATAATAAATTAATATTCTGTTTCTAATGGATCCAAAGCGGATTATTTAAAGGTTATGGTGGGGATGGGTTAAAATCCTATCTACCAATATATGTTATATAGGATTGCGTCACTATATTAAACTTATCATTTATATTTAACTCTTAGTTAAATAGTTTTACATTTACCATATCTCTTTGTATTTTTATATTATATAGTTAATAAAATTACTATATACATCCAAAAGACCCCAAGTGGTCCATTAATGATACACCTATCATGATATAATTCCTTTTTTCCGAACCTTAGATTTTTAGAAATAGAATATCAATTAATAATATAATATATTTTTTTAAAACTATTTTATGTCAATTTTGACACTATTGGGCATTTTGTTTTTGATAATTACATAACAGAATTATTACTTCAAAAAAAATTTATATAATCAATCATAATATGTCATATTAACCTATAAAATTAGTTTAATTCATAAAAAGTCTCATATTACATTTATTTTGATATTTATAATATCAATTATTTTATTATTTCATTAATTAGGTAATTACTAGATCACCATTGTGTCATAAATAAATTAAATTATTTGTTGTCTAAAAATTATAAATAAAATACTATTATGTAGGAAACCATTATTTATGTCTAATGAATATTTATAATATAATTTATCTTATGTATAACCCTATATTAAATTTTTTTTAGTAATTAAACATTGATTTTAACTCTTTTAACTATTCCTTGAATTAAATAATAACAAATGTCCTAATCTAATCCAGGTGGACCTAAATGATAATATTTTATTCCTATGGTTGTTTTTGGTCAATATACCCTTGTCCAATAGAATTTTGAGATGGGTTAGGGTAACATTAATATCATTTTTACCCTTAATTACCCTATTTACTTTTAACCGTGTTAAATATAAGTAAAAAGATACTATTCACCAAAAATTATTTTTTGCTTATTGAACCACATTTTACTACTTGATATTAACCATGTCCCTCAGATTTTTAAAATTCCACTCACAGAAGCAGTAAAATTATGTTTTATGTGAATTTCAAAATTATCCTAGGATGTGGGTAAAAGACTGTGAAAAGTCCCATAAAATTTTTATATATCTAAAATTATTCAAAACTAACTCTAATGAATAAAATTGAACTTATATATGTATTATGTATCCATTTCGTCCTTAATTAAATATAAATCAATCAAATAATTATTTAAATAAAAATTTAGTTTTCACCTATAACTCAGTGTTTTTTCACTATTCATAAAAAATTGAATGTTTTTAGAAAAATACTAAAAATTAAACCTAAGAAAATTTTGATATTCCAAATCCAAAAATGAAGTCCATTTTAAAAGATAAAATTTATAAAATTTCAATAAGTGGGTATTACTATTCATAATGGGTAGTTTGATAGGTTGTGGTGTGTGTTAGAATTCGTTGTTCCGTACAACACATGATACTGTATTATTCAATGAGAAGCATATCGTGGAAGCATGGGGTGTTACATTCTCCACTAATTCAAATAATTTCATCCTTAGAACTTCTAGAATACAACTGCATTAAATGACTCGGTTGGTTCTTCATCATAAGTTCCTTGGGTTCTCACGTTGCCTCTTCCATATTATGGTTTCTCCATAGAACTTTTACCAGATGAGTCATCCGGTTTCTCAGCACTTGTTCTCTTGTATCAAGAATCCTGATGGGCTCCTCGCAATAAGACAGATTAGGTTCCCGTTCTAATTCCTCATAGGTGAGTCCATGGATTGGGTCAGGCATGTATTTTATCAACTGTGATACGTGGAATACATCGTGAACTTCGGAGAGATTTGGTGGCATTTCCAAATGGTAAGACATAGAGCCAATTATTTCTAGAAATTTGAAAGGTCCGATGTACCTGGGACTCAATTTACCTTTTTTACCGAGACGTATAACTCCCTTCCATGGATATAACTTCAAGAAAACCTGATCTCCTACCTGAAATTCTAAATCCTTCCTTCAATTATCGGCATAGCTCTTCTGCCTACTGTGAGCTTCTTTGATGTGGTTTTGGATTACCTTCACCTTTTCCATCGTTTCCTCCACCAGTTCTAGGCCTACGAGTTTTCATTCACCAACGTCATCCCAACAGGTTGGTGTGCGACATCTCTTTTTGTACAAAGCTTAATATGGTGCCATTTGAATACTTGAATGGAAGCTATTGTTATAGGAAAATTCCACCAGAGGTAAATATTGATCCCGCATAACCTGAAAGTCAAGTGAGCATGATCTCAACATGTCTTCTAAGGTTTGAATAGTCTATTCTGATTGTCCATCTGTTTGCGGGTGGTAGGCAGTGCTCAAACGATTTTCAGTATCCAAGGCCTTCTGAATACTCTTCCAAATTCATTAATTAAAACAGGGATCATGATCAGAATCAATCGATAGGGGTACTCCATGAAGTCTCACAACTTCATTAATATATAGTCTTGCTAGACGTTCTAGTGGTAGATCTTTTCTTATAGCAAGAAAATGTGCTGACTTGGTAAGATGATCAACAATAACCCATATTTCATCATTCCTTCTATGAGTCTTTGGTAGCCCCATGATAAAGTCCATCGTAATATTGTCCCATTTCCACTCCAGTATGGGAAGAGGTTGCATGACTCCTCCAGGCTGTTTCCTTCCAGCTTTCACTTGTTTACAAACCATACATCTTGACACAAAATCATAAATCTCCCTCTTTATGTTGTCCCAGCAAAAATGTTCCTTCAAATCTATATACATTTTTTTGCTCCCAGGGTGTATAGAGAAATTATAACTATGAGCATCATCTAACAATTACCTTTCAGATCAGGTATATCAGGAACACAAAGTATCTTCCCAAATTTCAAAATTCCTTCTTCATACACAATGTCTCTCAATCTCCCATCATTCACACCTTTAATCTTCTTTTTAAATTCTTCATCATCAGTCTGAGAACTCTTAATCATTTCCAGTAATGATGGGTTGGAAACCATTTGAAAAAGAATTGATGTTTCACCTACCATGGTAATTTCCATATCCATGTTCACTAGATCAATGAAATGAGGATCCCATTCAATTCTCATCATGTTCAAAACTCCATGATCATTTCTACTCAAAGAATCTACCACCTTATTTGCCTTCCCTGGGAGGTAGTGTATCGTTAAATCATAATCCTTGAGTAGTTCAAGCCATCACCTTTTCCTCATATTGAGTTCTTTCTGTGAGAAAATATACTTCAAACTCTTTTGATTAGTATAAATATCACATTTTTACCATAGATATAATGTCACCATATCTTCAAAGAAAATATTATAGAAGCTAACTCAATATTATTAGCAGGATAGTTTTGGTCATGAATTTTTAGCTGTCGTGATGCATAGGCAATAACCCTATCATTCTGCAAAATAACACAACCAAGTCCTTTTTTCGATGCATTACTATAAATAATGAATCCATCATTCCCCGATGGTAGAGTCAATATTGTAGCATTGACTAATCTTCTATTAAGTTCTTCAAAAAATTATTCACACACTTTCTTCCAAACAATTTTATCCCCTTTATGTGTGAGTTTCATTAATGGGCTAGCCAATCGGGCAAAATTCTGGACGAAAGGCCAATAATAACCTGCTAAACAAATAAAACTGTGTACCTCAGTTATACCCGTTGGTACTAAAAACTCTTGGATTGCCTTGGTCTTAGAAGGATCGATAGATATTCAATCCATAGAGAAAATATTGCCAAGAAAAAGTATCTCTTGATGCCATAATTCTCACTTGCTAAACATCCCATATAATTCATGTCTTCAAAGAGTCTTAAGGATAATGCGCAAGTGATTTTCAAGATCTTTGTAGATTTTGGAGTATACAAATATATCATCAATAAATACCACCACAAAAGCATCTAGATATTTCTTGAAAACTCTATTCATTATATCCATGAATATAGAGGGTGCATTAGTCAGCCCAAAACCCATTAATGTATACTTTTAATTCCCGTACCTGGTTCAAAATTCTATCTTCAGAATGTCTTCCTTCTTCACACACAACTGACAGTATCCAGATAGAAGGTCAATCTTTGAAAATTATTGAGCTCCATGTAGTTGGTCAAATAAATCATCAATGTGATGTAGAGGATACTTGTTCTTTTTTTTATAGCATTGATTTCCCTGTAGTTGATACATAACCTCATAGATCCATCTTTCATCTTAACAAAAAGGACAGGGGCTCCCCATGGAGAAACAATAGGGCGAATAAATCCCTTATTACTCAATTCCTCTAGTTGTTTCTTTAGTGAAAATAATTCCACAGTGTCCATTCTATAAGGGGTCTTCTATATAGGCCTTGAACCAGGAATTAAATCAATGGAAAACTCAATTTCTCATTCTAGAGGATGTACAGGTAAATCATCTGGAAACACATCAACATATTCTTTGACAATTGGTAAATCCTCTATTTGAACATTAATTTCCCCACCCAAAGTCATTTAATTCTCTTCCTCCCCAATAAATTAATTTAGTTGAGCTACTGGGGGTGTATCTAGGTATGAATTTGGTGGTGATGATTCCGCTCTAAAGATAAGGTGTTCTTTATCTTCATCATCAAAATTATTAACCTCTTTCTTCTTAAAATAAATTTTTGCATCATGGTCTGAAAGCCAATCCATACCAAGGATTATATCAAATTCAATCATTGGTATGGAAATGAGATACGTAGATAAAGAACATTTATGTGCTCTAATGGAGACTAATTCACAAAACATTATTTCTATGATACTTCCCTTAAGAGTTTTGGATGACAACTCCCTTGTTAAATAAAATTGTAAATATCTAATTTTCTTATAACACTAGAAAGGTATGAAACAATGTGATGATCCAGAATCTAATAATGCATTTCCTAAACTTGAGGAAACCATTAAATTACCTACCACCACATCTTTCAGAGATTCTACCTCAGCAGTAGTGATAGTATAAGGTTATACTTGATCCCTTTCCGTTTTCTGAGGTATGTTCTCCTGACACTTAGAATAATAATTTTCACAATGTCCCATCTCCCTGCAGATTTAGCATTGAACATCGGTAGCTTCTTTCTTCCCCTTGCAATCACGATCTTGGTGGCCTTTTTCACCACACCTGTAATAGACTCTCATTCCCTTCAAGAAAGTACCGAGGTGTTTCTTCCCACATTTACTACAGGATAGATATTAAACTTTTCCCTTATTCCCCTTATTTCCATTTCCAGAGTGATCAATAGATCTCTTCTTCTCTTGCTTTGCTTTAAAGTCATAAGACTTAGAGAATTATTTTTCTATCTTGATAGCAATGAGACAATATCTTCGTATGATGAGAAGGATTGTGAGACCAATGCTCGATGGATAAATGGTTTTATCCCATCAAATAAATGATCAATCTTACTTCTTGGGTTACGTATATAATCTGTATCATATCTTGCTAACCTTGTAAATTTAGCCTCATACTTTGCGACATTATCATCCTACTTTTGTCTCAGACTTAGAAATTTCCTTTCCATATATGCTCGATGGTCACGAGGAGAGTATTTTTCTAAAAATAGATATTTGAACTCCCTCTATTCCATATTTGATACTTCATCATCTTCCTTCGTGTTTTTAATCAATTACCACCATTGATCAGCATCTCTAGTGAGGCGGTAAACTGCCATGATAACTTTTTCCATTTCACTACTCCCCAAAGCCTGAAATATTTTCTCTAGGGAACTTATCCATTGCTCAGATACCAATGGAATTTTACTCCCATTGAATGTTGGTGGATGTTTCCTCATAAATAGATCTAACATTGATCCTCCACACTGCAGATCAGTGTGCTCCATACGGGTAAGGTTATTATTCATAACCTGAGTGAGTTGTCTCAGATTGGTGATTAGCTAATCAGCACCAATTGTATCACCAGCTCCAATATAATAATCTCGAGAAGGAGGAAAATCCCTAAATGGAATGCGTGCATTGATACAGTTTCCATTTCTTCTACTAGGCGCCATTTCTAAATAATGGAATACACTAGATTATTTTATTAATCAAAATACATAAATCCAAACTTGTAAAACACTTAACATAAATTGAACCATTTATGGGTATAATCAATAATCATAAAAAAAATTCTCTGAGGAAGTATATAATCATAATCCCTTTATAATGGTTTCTAAAGAAAATGATAATTATCCTAAGAATATCCCCTGGGAGTGGTGTTACCAAGAGTGCAGCAGGGCCCGTTTTCATGCATCTGTTCCCGTTAGAGTCTAGCTCAAAGCGGGTTTTTTCGGGTTTTACCCCTAGGTACATCTGTGCCAGAGCCGCCTCTACCTATTCATATCCAGACAGGGATGTGTTGCTCGGAAAACTCACAAAATCTATACACTACCAAAATTTAGGAAGTTCGTCTATACTAATCCTCAATGTCCACCTCAGGTCTATGTGCTCTAATTAAAGTTTATCTATATATAGTTTCCATGGTTTTTACTAAACATCCTCTGATACAAAATTTAACGCCCTGACCCATGTTACATAGAATCGGTGCATAATTACATAACATTTGCATGATCACAAAAGATCAAGTCTTGAAAGACGGATTAGTTTAGTAGTCTTGGAAACACTGGATATATTCATAACTCTTATATTACATCATAAAGTAAAACCACTACAACAAAATCTTGTCTTCATATCCCCTAATACTATCCTTGCAGGTCATTCATAAATTACTTCTTCACATCCTGGGAAAAATTAAACATTGAAAGGGGTGAGATCAGATGCTCAGTAAGGATAACAATAGAGAGGAAACTTTCATAAATAAGTATAAACATTTAAGGCAATGCATAACTAAAACAAAAGCTTTTTAAAATTGAAATTAATCATAATATGGCAAAGATAAAATGAAATAATTCCATATACTTATTCACATGGATATTCTACTAGTTGAATAACCACATGAAATATTAATAACAACTTTCATAATGATGGAATGCATAATGCCAGACTATCATAACCACATAGTCAAGACCTCGTTCTAAGACTATAAATAAGATTTTGTCAAGGCATTATGCCAAGACACTAGTTTGTCTCATGAAACCTACCAATGCCCTGAGGATCTATATCGGGCTCCACCCATCACTTATTAAGTCTAATGCATTCGTCATATGAATAAGTTTAAACATAACATAAACATTCGTATTATGACTAGCATATGAAATGTCAATACTTTCTCCAAATACCATGAATGAAATAAAAATAACATATCCATAGTCAAACATATCACAAAACCTTCAATACAATATGGATGTTTTGTATCATAATAAATCAACTTCAAATAAGCTTAAAATTCATCAAAGGATGTTGACATAGATGAAATCAAAACTATTTGAGAGAAATATCTCTTTTTTTGAAATCCTTTAAAAGTCACATAATTATAAAATAAAACATTTAAATTGAAAATATCCTTATAATATTGTATGGGAAGCTTTTAAGATTTTAAAATGGTGGAAAATAGTCACACCCGCAATATAAGTTAAAAAAAAGTCATTCTTACCTTAATTTTGTCGAAAAGGTTAAAAATGACCTTGTTTAGAAAATGACGTAAAGGTTCCTTAATAAACTTCTTATAAAAATTCAAAAAAGTTTATAAATGACTTTAAACCATATTTTCTAAACTATTAAAAATAATTTAAATACATTTTTAAGAAAAATTGTTGTGGATAATAAAGATGTCCCAGTAGATAATTACGTATAAACAACCTCGGATAATGAAGAGATTGTGAAATAAATCCTTACCTTGTACTTTTCCATAGTTTAGGGTAGGTTAACCTCTTGTATAATGGTGAAATAATTGTTATTAAATTATAAAAGAATCATATACATTAATATGATATCATATATGATCTTTTCACATTGTTTTGTTAATAATATCTTAGTATTATCGTCGTTTCGGCTGTTAACTTACTCATTTTCTATTATATTTTTTGTTACATAAGACGTGTTTGTTATAGATTGATTGTATCTTATTCATATCCATAATTATATCAAGTCCTTAAAAATTATTTTTATTCATCCAATGAGAATTAGTCTTGAATGGATACGATGGGGAATGAATCTTATAGCGTTCGTGGAGACGGTAGTCCGTACGTACGCAAGAGCGACAATTTAATTATTTTGATATTAAAATAATATATAATTGGATGGTATATAATATATAAATATTCATTTTCATATTAAATTTATTATTTAAATGAATTACACATCATTATTGTACCTGTACAAATAATAATGTTTTGAATAACAATTACACCACAACGTGGGGACGGTAAGACGTACGTACGTACGTATGGTGACATGTCATTCAAATGATGGATATAATAATGAATATGGTTGTACCATATTTATAATAACATAAACATATATTGAATATACTGGATTTATTATTTTAGAATGTAAATAACAAAGAAAGAAGAAGTTGAAGAAGAAATGAACTTGAAAGAGGGTGGTGAAAACATTATCTCTTAATTGGGTTCTTCCTTTTTATTTGATCAAAAGGGCTCCTTAGGTTGTCTTTATCATCAAAATAATTCCTCTATGTCGATTTTTGGGAAGTTGAGAGAATATTTGGGTCAGGGTTGGCCGATCAAAAAGGATTATAAGGTGTAAATTAGAGAGAAGTGGGAGTGCCCTTTTATAAGAGGGGAGAGGGGAACCTTTGGAAAAGCAAGAAATATTATTTTATAATAAATTTATATTCGGTTTCTAATGGTTCCAAAGTGGATAATTTAGAGGTTAATGTGGGGATGGGTCGAAATCCTTTCAACCAATAGATTTTAGAAAGGTTTGGGTCACTATATTAACCTTATCATTTATAGTTAACTCTTAGTTAAATAGTTTGACATTTACCATGTCTCTTTGTTTTTTTATATTATATAGTTAATAAACATACTATATAAAACCAATGAACCCGAAAGTGGTCCATTAATCAAACAACTATCATGATATAAGTCCTTTTTCCGAACCTTAGATTTTTAGTAATAGAATATCAATTAATAATATAATATTTGTTTTAAAAACTCTTTAATGTCAATTTTGACACTATTAGGTATTTTGTTTTTGATAATTTCATAAAATAATTATTACTTCAAAAACAATTTATGTAACCAATTATAAAATATCATATTAACCTAAAAAATTATTGTAATTCATAAAAAGTCTCAAATTACATTTATTTTTATTTTTATTATATCAAATAATTTAATATTTCATTAATTAGGTAATTACTGTATCACCATTATGTCATAAATAAATAAATTATTTAATCTCAAAAAATTATAAATAAAATAAAATTAGGTATTAAATATCTTTATCTTTTTAATGAATAATTATAATAGAATTTATCTTATGTATAACCCTATATTAAAAAAGTTTTAGTAATTAAACTTTGATTTTAACTATTTTAACACTTCCTTGAATTAAATATTAATAAATGTCCTAATCTAATCCAAGTGGACCTAAATGATAATATTTTATTTATATGGTTGTTTTTGGTCGAGATACACTTGTCAAATAGTAGTAGGACATGTGTTGGTGTAATATTAATATCATTTTTACCCTTAATAACCCAATTTACTTTTAACCGTTGTAAATAAAAGTATAAATTTACTATTCACTAAAAATTATTTTTATCTTATTGAACCACATTTTACCCCTTGATATTAACCATATCTCTAAGAATTTCTAAATTCCACTCACAGAAGCAGTAAAATTATGTTTTATGAGAATTTCTAAATTCTCCTAAGAGGTGGGTAAAAGACGGTGAAAAGTTCCATAAAAGTTTTATATATCTAAAATTATTCTAAAAAAACTCCAATAAATTAAATTGAAATTATATAGGTATTATGTATCCATTTTTACCTTAATTAAATTTAAACAAAATAAATAATTATTTAAATAAAAATTCGGTTTTAAACAATAACTCAGTGTTTTTTCACTATTCATCACAAATTGAATGTTTTCAGAAAAATGCCAAAAATTCACCCTAAGTTAATTTTGATATTATGAATCCAAAAATGAAGTCCATTTTGAAAGATAAAATTTATAAAATTTCGAAAAGTGGGTATTAATATTCATAATGGAAAGTTTGATTGGTTGTGATGTGTGTTAGAATTCGAAGTTGCATACAACACACGCTATAGTATTATTCAAAGAGAAGCGTACTGTGGAAGCATGAGGTGTTACATTATCAAATTTTATATGTAATAAAATGTATAAATTTATATAGTATATAATTAATAAAAGTTAAAATAATGTTATTAATGGAATAGATATACCTTATATCCTTCATCATACTCAATTGTGAGTGGGGCTAATGGAAAAAAGGAATGACATTTGATCGTAAGGCAATGGTCTTCCATGCAAGCAAATGATCATTTAATAACCCATATTAATATAGGATGTTTTTATGTAATTAAATTAAAATAAAAAAACATAGTATAAGTAAGATATTAATTTTATTTTATAAAAAGGATTAATAAGAATTTATGGTGGTGGACGAAGAAATAAAATAAAAACTCTCTAGGAAAAATCCCACCCCTTCCTTAGGTAACATCCTTCAGTTAACACCAAAGCCATAAAAGGATAAATTTATGATAAAATAAGTGTTATAGGATTATACAATGGCGTATTTGAATTTATTTGAGAAGTTATTTTCAAAAATAGAGGCCTTATGTTGTAAAGAAGAGTCAAGAGGGGGTGACATTTTATAAGTAAGGTGAGTGGCACACTTGTAATATTTTGAAAGGAAAAAAGTATATCGATGTTTTTGACATTAAAAAAGGGTCAATAAAATATTATTATCAAGAAATATATATTATAGGTTATTAATTTGTCAATTAAATAAATTATAATTAATATATATGTCATTTTAACCCCTATCATTTAGTTTAACCCCTTCGTAAATCCATTTTTATTTTAATTGTGGTAATTAATTTTTACTGTTATCATGGTTAATCATGATAAGTTTTTTTTGGTAATATAAATTGTTGTAATTATAAATATGGAATCCATTTTTAAAATTTCAATTGAAAGAGTAGGAAAATTTTAAATTTCTATTAATCCAGCTTGTGTGATAAGAAAGTAGGGTTTCCAAGAGAAAATGTTCAAAAGATTCCAATGTTTTTATATCAATATTTAGATGAAGAATGATTACATTTTCCTGAATTTGATTAGTAGATATATAATTAAAATAATAATAATTAAAAAAAATTAAAATACATATTGAATTTTTATATAATTAATATGAAATGGCAGTTTTTAATAAAGATTAAATATTTTTCACTATTCGTAAATGAATTAAACATTTATGAAAAATTTGAAAAAATCACTCTATGTTAATTATGATATTATAATTTCAAAATTGATTTTAGTTTTTGTCAAAATCTTCTTTTAAAATTGGTAAAAAGTAATTTTAAATTTTGTGTACAATGCAAGAATCATCATCCTTTCGGAAAAAAATGTTTTTACAGAAAATATTTCATTATCTTTAAAATAATTATTATTTTATTTTTAATAAATATATAAAAATTTTATTTATTTAAAGATAGTGTAAAACATAAAATTTTCATATTTTATTTTTTACCATTCACACCCGCTGACTAACCAATTAAATAATAATTGTAATATTTAAATAATAATATTTTCATACTGTATCATGTTTTGTTCAAACACATTGTTGTGTGCATTTAAAGCGATCAAAGAGATTAAATAAATTTAAAAATAAATATATTATTACATCTTATGTTGTTAAATTATATTATATGATTGGTTTTGTGTGTCTGTTGACACTCCATTACATCAATGATTCTAGAAAAAGAAAAAGAAAAATAACTTACAAAGAAAACGGGAAAATACATGAAGAAAATCATGATTTGAGACGGCATGAGTCTTGGGTCGCCTTAGTCAGACCAAAAGACTGTTAGTGCACAACTTACTTTCACGCCCCAATATACCGTGAAACCGACTTGGGCTACCAATTCCATTATGCCTATTTTTTCCTATAAATAGACCCTCATGACCTTAACTTGGACGAAAAAATTTCCCTTCTGCCAAATTGTTGCCCTGGATTCCCTAGTGCTTCAACAAATTCTTCCTAAACTTTCATGGTAGATCTTCAACACCTTGTCTGGAGGATTTAAAGGAGGATCATTGGACTTATATCCTTTTAGTATTTGAAAACCATAACACTTTTGCGCCTAAAGCACCCAACCTCTTTAAATGAGATACACTTATATGCCACCTATTACATTCATAGGAACCTGAGATCACCACTTCTGGATAAACCTATGAATACTCTTGAAGGCCGAAGCCAAGTCTCTCCCAAGTATTACTATATATGTTGTTCATCACTTAATTGAAAATCAGGTCGCCCAAGTCTACCTGCATTCCCATAATTTCACGCCCTTATTTACTTTACTTCCACTCTTTGATTCACTGACTCCTTTTGTTCTACAATCCATAAATCGTTCCACATATCCATTCATGGTAACGCTTCCTGTTACTTGGATCCCTTTTCTGAAAGGGATTCTATTGGGACCTCCAACTAAACCTCTTGACTTGTCAAACCATTGGGAAAGGAACATTAATGAGTTTCCTTTTGGGGTTTGTATATCCACAGTTAGAGGTTTCTCCAATTTGTTTTAAAATTGGGTTTGGGTTTATTGAGTGTTTGTTGGTTTGTATATCCAAAGTTGCATGGACCTTTCTCATAGAAATAATGTCGGGATGTTCTCGTTTTGGAGGAGGGTTAGGGTCTTGACCTCTCCCTTCTCAAAGAGAGGACCCAGAACCTTAGATATCTGGTAGGGAAGGTAAAGTTCACAATTGCTTTTCCATAAAAGAAAAAGAGATTTCTCCCTCCCCTATTAGGATCAATTTTAGGGAAACCATCATGGCATTAGCCCATATCCTTTCTTGCATAAGGTTGAATCATTGCTCCTCCTCTCTTCTTAGGTGCCAAAGTACTGAGGAGAGATGGGCACATGGAATTTTGTTACCCTTTCCCTCTCCCATTGAGCTTTGTCACCATGGGTATCTATCCTATTGTAAGCCCCTAACCATCATCCCTTATTCCTTTCAATGGACCCTTGACCAATTTAAATATAATAGATGTATGATCATCTCTATGTCCTCTTCCTGGGTCGCCTCGACCTCATCCACCCTGGTCATCATAGGCTCGCCCTTGTCTAGTAGTATAATAGGAAAAGTGAGTGTCACTGTTGGATCATTCACATATTATAGTTTCTCACACCGAGCATGACTGTCGTGGGATTATAGATTTGTGATGATTAAAACATTTGAACAAACACCCGCGATTAATGAACAACAAGAACTCTGATTCCCACCATAATTGGGATACATAGGAATCCCTTTCAGGGTCCGTTCTCATTGTATATCCTCTTCTTAAATCCAAATCTAATTCCCTTAATCTGGCCATCCTTCTTAGGAATAATCCCCAAATTAAACCCCCCAAATCATCAAGAAATCCTTTTCAAGATTTAAGTCCAATATCATCTCTTTCAAATGACTATACTCTCCTGTCAGACTCTTCGAACTACGTGGGATTTGATTCACATCCACAAGGGATACATAGGAAGCCTCCTTTAGGTTCAAACCCAACAATTCAAATCAACCATGTTCTCTTTGGTCCATATTCCCAATAGGGTCAAATCATACACCAAAACCTATATTATTTCCATGTTCCTTAGGCTGCTTAGGAAAAAGTCCCACTCCAAACATTGACTAAGAACCTTTTACGTAGAGGTCCATATCACATGAACCTAATAGGTATGATGTTTCCCATTAAGTGGAACCAAACTATGAGGGTTCTAATTTCTTTTTCAAGGATATGTAGTTAACACATTTCATGGGAATGATCGCAATATCAAACAAAACCTTCTTCTTCCTGGATGACAATAAATTCTAGAGTGCCCTGCTTAGTTTCTTAAAAACTAGTATCATCATAATAATGATTAAAAGAATCTATAAATAGTATATGAGAGGTTAACATTGATGTAAAATTTCAAATGCATATAGATATCTCCATTAATAAAGAACCTTGAATACAAACTGATGATTCTAAATTTTTCACATGTTAATTAGTGATTAGAAATTCCAAGGGGAAATTATTTTATTGTTGGTGGATTAATAAGGATTCATGAACATATCTAAAATTTACAGAGAGAGTCTGAGAGTAGATAATAATTCCCACAAAAGGATGTGATGAGTCTGACCTTCAATCCTCTCGACCAATGCACATTCTTAAGTATCGTAATGTTAAAAAATAACGAACATCTACCTTTGGTAAGAAGGTCCCTTTTAGATAACGAAATATCAGATGTTTCTTGTTCCATAAATAAATCCAATTGAAACCACTTGAATGGAGTGATCCTAAAAACTAGAATTCACATTTCAAGGAACTACAAATAGAAATTGGGGAACCTGATGTGAATCCTTAACCAAGTTAATAATGTTACCCACCAATTAAGACCCTATAAATCTATAAAGAAGGCCAAAAATAGAATTAATCGCCCATGTGTCCATCTAAAATATGTCACTTTAATGGAATTTATTTGTGTTTTAATGTATTCCTCTGAACTCCCTTTAGTCTAAAAATAGATTTCTTCAAGACACCATATTTGAACTTCCCAACTGCTACTCAAGTTGGATCCTCATCCACAGGAAGGATGTTATCAACCACCCGGTGTCTTTAATGATGGGTCTCAAATGTGTTGGTAAAGTAGTATCACAAGCACAATATAATCTTTACTTTGGAGGCCGCATCACAAGCCCACGAAGTCAATAACAATCCTCGATCATTTTTCCAACGATGACCAGTTATCAAAAGCAGACAGTGCCCACCACTATTTTCAATCATTTGGGGTCCTTATCCCCAAAACACAATAACCAGTCCCTCCCATACTATTGGGAGGTGGATCAGAAGGTCACTCAATGCCTCAAATCATGAATGTAGGGGTCTATCCTATGGAATCCCAACAACAATCACCGCTAGTAGAATCACGTGGTAGTAAACCCCCATCATTATGTGGGTGTTGCTTCTGGACATTCAGCCCTGGTCTCTCAGACCCAGGCATGCTAGGAGAGCCATTGGGGAAAAATGTTTGGTCAATAGGGAGTAGGTTCTTACCTCTTCCCCTAAGAATAAGTATATCAATCTAACTTGATGGAAAACAATAGGCTGTTGTATACACTATTTTGTCCAAATTTTGATATCTAGAAAACACGTCAGGCTGAAACTCACCAATCCTACTAGATTAATCTGGTGGAGTATTGTGTACATGCACATAAACATGTTTACAAGTAATTATCCAATCAATAGGCTTGTCTGATGGCATTTTAAGAAGCCCACCAATCTAATGTGGTGGAAACTGGTAAAAAAGAACATACACCTTACAATCCTCAATTCTGCCCGCAATATCATCATCCAGTATTGAAGGAATTCGTTCAACCATACATGATGGAAAATAGCCAGTAGTCATATACACTTACCAGCATTCATCAAGCCTGGAAATAATCTCATTTGGCAACACACAGAGAAGTCAATCAGAAATCTCCAACGATAAATCTCATACAGACCCAACTCTCTTCCCCATGCATGAGTACTATCAATACCCCTGGATAGGAAAAAGAGGATAGGAGCTGAAACATACACCTAATCAGGATATTTAATGGACATATATAACCATTATGACCGCTGAAGTCACTAAAAATATCATATCAATGGTGAAAGGGAAGACGCAAATCCCTGCCAATGTTTTGGAAGCAAGGAAGGATATTATAAAAACAACTTCAGCAGTACTAGGGGAAAAAAACATAAATATTTCTGCACATAAGGGATGAAACATCAGCATGACATCCTAGAGCAGATACACAACTCTTTTCTAGTCTATAGTTTCATGGGGAACACTCTCCCATATCATATAGACAACAAGATCAGGAACACACACCTTATCTAATTGGAGGTAATCGTTTAGTACCAGTAACCAATCCAAGGAAGGCTCACACACCTACCCATGAAAAAAAAATTTCCCAAAAAGTTTCCCCAAATATGTATAGGTGAATATCGATGAAGAAAACTCATCACACACTTTTGGAAAATCAGGATTCAAGCTGAGATTTGGATCCTCTTAATGACGGAGTTCTTAAATCCCTCATAAATTTATTTGTTGCGGATCAAGATCATATACTCGCATTACCAAATAATTGGATTAGTAGCAGTAAATCGAACATTCCTCATTTGAAACATCATCATGAATACTTAAATCATGAAAATACATTCAATACAGAGTTCCAATCTTTGGATGAGAGCCACAACAACCCTCCATTTGTCCAGGAGACCATGGAGCAAGTTGATTCATCCCTTGCTACAATCCACCATTATGTTCCTTCCCATGATGTCATTTGCTATTAAAGTCCTATCTACAGTCGTTTTTTGCACTATCATGTTAATTCTAAAACATATAATGTAGTGTTGAGAAAGCCCTCTTATCAATATGCACTTGAAAACACAAGGCCAGTCATGTCTGATGCCTTATCATTGACGGGTGAAATAATTTCTCAACTAGATTTCATCTTAAGGAAATGTTCATTATCCGAACATCCCCTGGGACATTTTTCTTCTAATACAAGGAATCCACATTGGTCAGGACATGTGAAAAAATCTCTAGAAAAAGGTGATGAATATTTGTTACACATTTTAAAAAAAATTGGCTAAAGGGGAAATACCAGTCATGTTGTGGCCTTTGGAAAATTCCCAGTATATCATTCCAGAATTGATGGAAGAAGATGATATTCATGATATCCACCTAAACTTATGAAAGACTCTTAATAATTAGAAAACCAAAGTATTACCATATGATGAATATCAAAATCATGTAAAAGTAATAGAAGGGTTGCAATGCCAAATTGAGTTGGCATATCTCTCAGTTTCATGACATCAAAAATATGAAAAGAAATCGTGAGCCCTTTAACGTGCAAGACTCAATTCTCTAAAGAGGATGCATCAGTTAATTTCTGAAAAACAAATCTGGTCTTCATATCAAAAGGATGGGGTGCACATGGAGCATTGCATTTCACTACATTCCAGAATCAACAATGTCCTTCAAATATGGTCCCATGTAATGTTTTCTACCACGGTTGGAAAAAAAATATTTTATATGTAATCAAATATATGCTCAAGAATAGGCCTCAACGAGATCTAATTATAGTTAGGACAAAATAAAAGAAGATGTTTAGTTACTTTTACATAAATCATCTGAGAATATTGACCAGGCATCCCGCTTAGAGGATGTCAGCCGTCAAGAGAATGAAAATGTCTGAAATGGAAGAACGATCTTCTGAAATAGGTGATTTGAGTGGTTGTTGGATAATTCACCAAGCTAATGTCTGACCAAAAAATTTTCAAAATCAGAAGTGGATTTTGCACAAATTTCATTCATATATGTCCAAGAATCACCCCATCATGCATGGATGGAGGCTCATTTAATTCAACCTCAAATTCATTAATCAATGTTCTATGATTTGAATAAGAATAACATGAACAACCCCATCTTGTAGGGTTTGGGGATTTTTCACAGCTACATTCTCGTCCCCAATGGAAGTCAGGTTTCTCCCGATTAGGGAAGAAGCCACAAAGAGACTACCCAGCTGAACTATCTAAAGAATCCCTTTAGGTTAAAGTCTGTCAAACAGCTCACAAAAATCCATCATATTGAAGAATATAGTCTCATGGAATATATGGAGGGATACGATCTTACAAAGATACTAACATAATTCCATCAACGCATTATTCATTAGTAAGTGTCATTGACTACATCATTGATAGTCCTATTGAAAATGATTCTAGTTCAGGGGAATCTGAATATGTTGTTCATATACATAATACATTACACACTTAGGTAAATGATGAAGGTTTACGTACCCAAAATAAGAGCCTTATCCAGAATCTATATATGACTTCAAATAGCCAATTCCCACCCCTTCAAAAGGAACCTAGCAATAGGAATGGTAAAAGATAGATTATATCTCACTTTTCCAATGCGGAAGGTCACTCTCTTTAACTTGATGAGACATTTTCATATAAATAAGTGAGGATGTGGAGAATAAAAGTCTCAATAAAGAGTTACTTCAAAGGGGCATTTTTGCTAGACGTACTCCCTAGGCAGATCCTCAACTTGCACATCCCATAGGAACTCCTCAGCATAGAGGATTTGTAGAAACTAAAGATGCATATAATGAGTTCCCTTTATTGGGTACACAACCAAGGCATGATTATACACCTACTCATAGGCATGTTCTAGTGGGTTATCCAAGGAAAATACCAAAACCATTCCTAGTGATTTTTCCACTCATTGCACCCGCTCATGATCCAATTAATGTACCTGCATAGGTTCCAGATCAACCTTATATTGCACAAATTATGATGAACACAATTCAGGCATTAACAGCTCAATTAAAAACTATGGAGGAACGATATGCACTGGTTCAGCAGGAAACGAAAGCTTACCCTAAATGGGTGGACCTGATTCCTCCCCCAACAAATTTTGTGAATACCACATTTCCAATAAATAAAGGATCATGAGATCTGGAACAATAATTAACTCATTTTGTTTCTCATTTTGATCCCATGATGAGAACTCCTCAGAAAAAAGATGCAGTTAAACGCAGGTACTATTTGTAGTCACTATAGAGACCAGCTTTTGTCTGGTATAAAAGTTTACAATCTCATTCAATTACTAGATGTGAATATCTTTGCCAGAAATTTCATCTTCAATTTTGCTCAACACTATCGAAGACGACAGTGTTTGATCTCATCAATTGTAAACAATGGTAGAATGAATGATTTTCAGATTTCATTGCGTGATGAAATGAATTAACAAATTTCTTAAGTTTGGAACTCCCTCAAGAAGAGATGTTGAAAATTTTTGTGGAAAATATGCATGATGAGTTATGCACACCAGTGATCCATATTAAATACATAGGAGGATTTCGAGTCATTACATTAATTTCTCAATAGATTGAAGAATCTATTATAGAAACTAAGGCTGAAAATCATATAATTATATCAATTCTGGGAAGATGAACAAGGAAAGAAGAGACTGGTACTATTACACTCGAGAAGGAATATGCACCTTCTTCCACTTCAAAAACATCATTGTATTGAAGGGATCCACCTCCAGATCATCAAAAAAATGACAAATTATTTAAGATCATCAAAGAGATCAAAAGAGGAAATAGTTTGAGGAATTAAATAACAAATATTATTCTTTTCAGAATGATTAAGTTTCTGGTTACATTATCTTACCTCTATAAAATAATTTGGTTGAGTTTCCAAGGACAATGAAACCAAACAAGGATTGAGATGAAAATCATCTGAATTATTATCCCTTTCACCAAATGTTATGGCATCTCATTCATGAGAGTATTGTTTTTAAGGACCTCATACAAAAAATGGTAGACTCTAGACAAGTGAAACTGAAAAGTTATTCAGCTCAAGTAGTATGATTTACTACTACTAATCTAGAGGAAGAAGGTAAATGGCAGAAAGTCAAAAGTAAAAATGTGCAGAAATATGATGATAGGATGATCAAAAAAATGATCATCCGAACCAATTCTATTTTACAAAAATAGTTGAAACAACTGATTGTGTCTTCCTCCATAGTAAAACCACCCACATAAAAAGTTCTATCCTCAAGGAAATGAGGTGATTAGAAGGAAAAAGAGAAGTCAAAATAAGATGAGCTCATTTTAATTCTAATTTTGTCCATGAACATAGACGATTTCATTCTATCTGCTTCAAATGTGAGAGCACTACCCCACCAAATGGTACACCCCGAACTAGCCTGTCAGGAAGAATCTTCAACAGATGAAGAATTGATCTTTGGATTTGTTAACATTATCCACATAACAGTTCATAATACAAATGGTGATTCTGATTATAATGAGCCAGAGTTCCTTGTACCTAATTGGGAAACCAGAGGAAGAGGCCAAGGTCAAGGATATAGGGGAAGACGTGTGAATTCTAGAAACCAACTTTTTAACTCTACCTCTACTTAAACCATTTATGCAGCAAAAACTCGTGGAAGAGTCCTTCAGCGGGAACAAGAAGAACAAAAAGTTTCATTCATGTAAGAAAAGTTCTGTTCTGACATAAATATTTTAGAGGAAGGATTAGTAGTCACACCATCTTACTCTCAGCAAGTAGATAGACCTATTTGGTCTAATTTACGAAATCCAATAATATTTCTAACTTCTTCTCGAACACAAGGTACATCTACATCAGAAGCAAAGACTTCTACGACACATTCGAAACCACATTTCCATGCTGGGAAACATAGACCTCTGGATCAAAAGAATGATGTTTTGAAACAACTGGCCCAAGTATCAGCCATTTTATCAATTCTATATGCCTTGAATCTATCAATTGATCTTCGATAAGCACTTATTGATGCTTTCTTATGTCCTAATGTGTTTGAAAATGAAGTTGTTACTATTGAGGTTTACCGTATAAAGAATGATCCTGCAGAATGTCATGTAATTGTATCTTTTAAAGATGATGATATATATGATATGGTACATGGATCTATCATACCCTTGAATTTATTTGGAATGTTCAATGACATAGACATCCGACGAGCCTTCATTGATAATGGATCTGGAGTCAACCTCATTCATTTTCGTACACTTAATCGATTGGGCTTGACTGAATATGACATATATCCTTTCACATAAATGTTTCAAGGATATGATAAGAATGAGCAAGAACCTCTGGGCAAGATAAAACTCTGAAATCAATTTGAAGATCTTATGTCTAATTCAGATTTATTGGTTGTTCCTCAGGACACAACCTTCAAAATTATTCTTGGAAGGACTTGATTACGTCAATATGCGGCTATAACATCTTCATACAACAAATATCTTAATTACTAATTCAATGGTCAAATCTAGACATTTTATGGTGAAAATTCTCCATTCAAAACATGTGAATCAAAATACATTGATGTATATTTTTATCACCCAAAAGGAATGAGGTCCATAGAATAGGAAATAAGAAGAGTACATTCTTCACAATGGGTTGGAAATTATTCGAACAAACCCATTCGTACATTTGAGTACAAAATATGTGCTAAAAATCAATCCAATTGAAAGGGTAAAACAAAATCCAAGAACTCATCCAGTGACTTTCATAATGTTTAGTATGGAAACTGAGTCTAACAACATGAGAGAAATTATTGATTCACCAAGTAGTGATGGAAGCTTATATGGAGATGTCTTCATATCATCTGCCAAACTATAGAAAACATATACTTCGTCAATCTGAGTAGACGAAGTTGTAGAAATGTTAGAGAAAGAAAAATATGTTTATTCCCAATCCATAATCTCCACTTTATTACCCCATAAATACCGTCTATCATTAGTATGGTCAGAAATAGTGGCCTCTTCTTCAAGATGATCAAATAAAAACTCTTCCCCTAACTCTATGAATTTTTTCTCATAATATACATTGCAAGTAGAAATAGAATTGGTAACACATAATGAGGAAGAAGAGAAAGATCTCAGATATTCTCCTCTAGAATTTGAGGAAGGTGTATTTTCTACTATGAATTATCTTAGAGAAATAATTCTAGGTACAAAAGAAAATCCACGCCCCACTATAATTATGGCATCCATGACCTCTGAAGAGTAAGAGGTGTATAATTCATTTATAAATCAACAATGAGATATATTTTCTTAGAATTATAAAGAAATTCTAGGACATAATCCTTATGTATCCACCAATCATTTGGGATTTCCATAAGAACATCGCAGATTCAATGAGGCATCTAGACGAACACACCCAACTCATGCCTTAAAAATTGAAGATGAAGTTGATATGCTTATAAAGGACAACTTTTTTAGGGAAGTTAAATATCCCAAATGACTAGCCAACATTTTCCCAATGAAAAATAATAATGGGAAAATCGGAGTTTTTATTGATTTTAGAGATCTTAACCGACAATGTCCTAAAGATGATTTTCAGTTTCGATTAGAGAGCTTCTAATTAACGAACCAACTAAATATGTAGCACATTACTTCAGGGATGGATACTTTTCATATAATCAAATCCATATGGCCCTAGAGGATGAAGAGTCTACAAACTTCATATCTCCTCAAGGTGTGTTTTTCTATTGGGTAATGCCCTTTGGAATAAAAATTTCTTGTGGAACATACCAAAGGGCCATGTAAAATATCTCCAAACGCTTTTTAGGGAATTTTTTAAAATGATATATGGATAATTTTTTGGTCAATCCCAGACTACATTATAATCACTTGGATGATCTAGAAACCATATTCAATAAACTTTGGCAACACAGCTAGAAGGCGAACCCCTTGAAATGTGCTTTCAGAGTCACCTCTAGAAAGTTCATTGGATTTGTTATAAGCCATCACGGTATCGAAATTGATCCCGAGAAAACAAAATCAAAACTTGTAAAGTCACATCCTCAAATTTGAAAAAAAAATTAAATGGAATCCAAGGACACTTGGCTGATATTCGTCACTTTATCACCAATTTGGCAGAAAATTGTTTTCCCTTCAACAGATTAATGAATAAGGAAGTCACCTATAAATGGAATGGATATTTCATAGAATAATTTTTAACCCTCATGAAATATCTCTTGATTCCACTAGTATTAATGACAACTATTGAATGAAGAAAACTTATTCTCTTGGTGATAGCTTTAGAGTGATCACTGGGTGCCTTCCATTCCCAAAAGAATGATGGTGGGAATGAGAACAATCTTTACTATCCCAGTCAAACCATGCTTTATGCGAAAATCAGTATTCAGGTATTGAAAAGTGTTGTTAGGAATTAATATTTTCAGTTCATAAATTGAGGCAATACCTACAAAATCATGAGGTCCAATTAGTGTCTCTCAAAAACACACTCAAATTTATCCTTTGTAGTACTATGCTTGCAGGGCATCTGAAATGATGGGTGGTTATTCTTGAATAGTTTTATATCCATGTTGTGCCACATAAGGAAATAAAAGGCCAAGCTCTGGCATACATCTTTTATGAACATCCGTCTATGGGAGATATACCATATAATTGTAAACATCATTATGAAGTGGTTTTCTCTATTCAAGATAATTCCCAAACATTGGAAATGTACTTTGATGGTGCCTCCAGAAGTACAACAGGAAAGAGAATGGAAAACACTAAGCCCAATAATGTTGGGTTAGGAAATGTAATTATTTCCTTGGAAAAGGTTGTATTTCCTTACTCATTCCTATAGTGAGAAGGTGGTACCAATAATAAAGTAGAATATCAAGCTCTCATTATAGGCTTCGAATTGGACCTTTAGGTGCAAGTGAGTCACTTAATAGTGAAAGGTGATTCAGAATTAGTAATAAAGTAATGAAATGGGGGAATATTCTATTCTAATAGAAGAGTTAATCCCTTTGCGTGATTATGCGAGAGTGTTAGTGGCTGAATTTCCCCCAGATATGACATTGAGTTTTGTCCCTCGATCACAAAATGCTGAAGATGATGCACTTTCTAATGCAGCTACAACTATGGAAGATCCAAATTGGGATGATACAATCATTACCATAGCCCATCTTCATGTGGTATCACCTTTCATTCAACCATAATGGAGGAATTTAATGTGATTAGACCTATTTCTGAGCCATATGGTCATACCACGGGATGGAGAACAATCATTTTGGAATACCATAAAAATGGGATACTTCCACCAAATAGGGATGAAATGAATAGATCCAACAATGATCGGGTAATTTTACTCTTTATGATAGTCCAAACCACCAGACATTCCATTAAAAATGAAGCTTAGATGAAATCCTCCATAGACGTATTGATGGAAACGAAACTACAATTGCTATGAAAGAATTGCATTCAGGTGCTTGTGGCACTCAATAATCTGGCAATAGACTCTCTAATCAGATCTGAAGGCTTGGATACTTTTGGCCTTCAATGACGAAGGATTGGATAGATTTCATTGTGAAATTTCATCCATGCCATGTACATGCCCACTTAATTCATCAACCCCCGTAGTAGATACATACAGCTAAATATTTCTAGCCATTTTCCACTTGGGGAATAGATATAGTATTACCTTATACTCCTGCCACGGCTAAGAAGTTCAAGTATATTATTACTCCAACTGACATCTCCTACAAATGGGCTGAGGAAAAACTTTTCAATGAAGTCAAAGCCAAATGAATTATTAGTTTTTTTAAACTAATATCATCACCAGATTTGGTGTCTCTCATTCAATTTTGATAGGCAATGACACCAATTTTTGGTTTTGTAGTAGTAAAAACGTTAAATTAGGAACATAATTTAAAATCCAACCATTAATCATTCTATCATACAGTGCCCAATGGTTAGATAGGGGATTTCATCAAGACTTTATCAAATATATTACATATTATAGTGGATAAAGATAATAAGTCGTGGCCTAATAAACTTTTTAATTCATTATGGGATTATTATACTACTATATGTACTGACACACAGACAACTCCTTATTCATTGGTAAACAGAACAAAAGTAGTTTTTTCAATTGAAATTAAAATTTCTTCACTCAGAGTTGCAGTCTATGGTCTGTTGTATACAGATTAGAGGTCTCAAAAATAGTTTAATGAGCTGGAATGATTAGACCAGATAATATTTCATACTTTGAATCACATAGAAGTCTATTAAAATTGAATAGCCTATGATTTTAACAAGAAATATCTCCACCATTACTTTCATTATGGAGAATTGGTATTGGTCCTCAGGACTCCAATGATACAAGGAAAGAAACCTCTAAAGCATGAGCCAATGTGGGGAAAACCTTATTATATATATAAGGTCTACTCAAATAGAGATTATTCCTTAATGTCAACGGATGAAGATCTTATTACAACTCCAACCAATGTGAGATTCTTGAAGAAATACTTTCTGTAATTTCACAACTCCCACATCCTCACTATAATATTGAAAACTATGAAGCTCCCACTTCCTTACTATAGGACATAAAAATCAAAATACTATGTCCCAGTTTTATAGCATTAAACTGTGTAACAAACATAACATTTCAAGATACATGACGTTAAAATGTGTAGAGTCTTTTTTCCTTGTCGCACGATGTTAAACTGCATGATACCATTTTCCTCACAACACGCCAATAAACTGTATGGTTAACGTGTACTCTATTTGATGTTAGGATGTTCCCTAAGAATGCATCATGAACAACAGTACTACTCATTAGTGGCACATGAGTCCCAATTTTCCCTAAGTTTGAGTGATATCTACATAAGGACCTTGTTTCATGAAATATGGGTGGCTTGATTCTCATCATTTTGAGATATGTAGATATGTGAGGATCTCCAGTCATGGGCCTAGCCGCAATCACAATATCTTTATTTCCATTTTTCATCTTATATTTATGAACTAGATCTACAAAGGGTGATCATTTAAGATACATGATTTTATTTTCATACTATCTTGTGTCTTAAATTTAATAATTCTTCTAGAATGTGTTCATGCCCCTATATATGATGTCAAACTTGATTGGTGTGGGATATTATTGTTTAATGAACTACGTATGGCTTGATTCACATTTATGTGGGATATATAGAGACTCCTAGATCTTCAATCATGGGCCCAGCCATGATAAAAAAACAAAAACCCTTTATTCCGAAAATAAGAATCAAAACTGCATAGGGAATGTTTTAAGAACTACGTATAGCTTGATTCTTGCCCTCCGCAAGACACGTAGGGACCCTTGGGGTTTATCCCTTAGTCAATTTACTATATTTCTTTTTTTCTATAATGGTTCATCTTCATCCTTATTGAATGACATTAAAATGCATGGAAATTTAATACCCATATTCTTCACTTCTGTTACCGTTGTGTTATAGAAGAAACCATTACTACTCTTTATTTCTCACACCGAGAAAAGCTCACATGGGCTTAGTAATTGGGTAAGATAATTCCCTATATAAATTAGGTGTCTCAGTTTTTATGGGGCTATGAATGTCTTCAATGCATGAATTAAAACTTCACAGTATAATGTCTTTATTGTGTGACTTTAAACCGCACATCACAATATAAATTCAAAAGGAAACAATGAAAGTATCCATAATATATATGTGTCAGATCTATGTAATGGAAATCAAACTCATGGATAATATTCCTTCAAATATTTCAAATTTTCATTAATTATAACTCCCTTATATATATTTCAAAATCTTAATATTTATTATTTTATGGATCTTCATAATCTTTTTTATGGTTTCTGGTGATAGTGTTTACAAAAAACTGAGAGCTATTTTTCTTGACTATGTTGCATGTGCCCTTACATGGCCTGGCATAAGTGTCCTATATAACGGGCATGTCAGTCAATAGATATCATTATTTGGCTATATGTTATATTCCCCATTTATCCATGCATAATACATCCCCCATAACAGGTTTGTTAAAAATGGTAATATAGATATTGGTTATAGTGTCTTTGTCCCCTTAAAACACTGATAACAATATATAATTATGTGTATTTTAAAACATCATTCAGGTATATTTGTCCCACTATCTTTCTCCTAATCTAAAACTCTTCAAGACCATGGTTACACATTTCCCTCTCCATGTGTTCAAACCAATTTGAAATAACCTCAGAATAAATTGGCCACATATCATATACTATTTACATTTTTCTTCCTAGTTATATGACCTTAAACTACTAGAACTATACCTCCTAGGTTTGGTTCATACCTTTGTAAAAGTCAGATTACTCCAAATCATTAGAAATATTGTTTGGAAATACCCCATCCATATTTTTGTACCTTTATCTATAATTCATCCTCTGTGCTTTGGAAAATATGAATCTCCATAAACATTCTTCGTCATTAAGAAATAGAATGTCAAAATTCTTAAGAGCTTTTTTTCTTGACTATGAAGCATGAGTCCTTAGGTGGCCTTACATAAGTTTCCAACATAATGGGACAATCAGTCCAAAGATTCCATTATTTGTGTATGTAGAATATTCCCTAGTTGGCCCTACAAAATACAGACCCAATAATGGGTTTCTCAAATAATGGTAAATTTCGTCTCGTAAATTACTTCTTTGAATGCTTTTAACCCTTTTTTCCATGTCATTCTTCAGATATAGAAATCATCAAAACATTGTGTATTATTTTCCCTTCCATACTTGAATATGATTGTATGTTTTCAAAAAAAAATTCAAGAAATTGGGAAAGTCTCTTAACATTGGTCAAAGCTACTGACCGTAAATTAATGCCACACAATTTCCTCACTTCATGATTTGAAACTGCACAACACAATGTCCTCACTACATGATTTAAAATTGAACTATTTTATATCAGAAATTCCAATTTCTGATAAATTTTAACCATTATTCATACACCAAATTTTTATATAAGTGGTGTACCTATTTGTGACATATGTTAGGGAAAAATATGCCTTAATTTTAAAATTCACTTTCCTTGGAAAAACCACCCACTATGGTATTGAATTAACCAAACTTTATTTTCATTTTTCTATTAGCAGTATATTGTTAAATTCTTAATAACTATTTTACATGACTATGCAGAACCTTCCTTTAGGTGGCCATGTATTATTTTCATACAAAAAGGCTATATTAGTCAAGTGATGTCACTATTAGTCTATACAACATATGAACTAGTTATCCCTTTATAACACAACACCGGTAATGAGTTTTTAAAATAATAGTAATTTAGTACATGGAGGATAATTTGTTTTTTTGATACATGTTTTATAATTGATGACCATAAAAATCATGGCTCAAGATTCCCCTTGGAAATATTTTTAGAATATTATATCAAGTCTTTTCCACCGAGTGTTGTTTGGGAACTAACTTCAAACATTATGGTCTAAGTTGTTCTCCCATAAATATTTTCCCTTTATAGTACAATATGCATGACTATAATGTTCTTGGAGACATGGAACTCACTAGATTGAGAACCTACGATGGGAACTCTGAACAATAGTAATGTTATTGCTTACTAAATGTACATTTTTAAGGTTTAGGTAATATTGAGCTATAAAAAGTCAAAAGAAATAATGTTTGTTGGTTTTTCCATATAATCCTAGCAGAAATAAAACTATACTTACTAGGCCCAATGGCCTAGGTAAAACAAAGGCAGTTAGTGAGTGTGAATGAAAAAATAATTCAAGACAAAATTATTTTCATTTATGAATATTTTTAGAGGGGAACACTTAAAATTTGTAGTATCTCCCTTGTCAGAAATCAGAATTTATAAAAGGCTTTCTACAAAATTCTTCATTTGATTGACAGCCTATTAAGCCCCATAAACTTCTTGTTGAAGCTCGTTTATTTGACCATCTCCACTCTCTTCAATGATGAAATGATTCCCTACAATCTACAATGGATTTCGAACCATCTTTCTGGGCTTCACCTAATAAGCTATGAAGCTGGTCAAGATCCTCTATAATAACATCTAATTCTTGTTGAAGATGAAGCTGCTGAATAGTATTTTCATTAATTGTCTTCTTTAATCCCTTCAACATTGCAGTATGAATACCCTAAGCCTGGGATAGAACTGCTTGAAAATCATCAATTTTGATTGATAGTTTTGGATTTTATCATCTCTTGATGAAGATTTTTCTCTTTTTCCCTCCTTCAAATAATCTCTTTCATAGCTGTTTGAATTCAATAGCATTTGAAACTGCCAAATATTATCATGATAAATAGTGATTAATTTTTTGGAATTCTTGAAGGAAGTTTCCTCAAGGGATATCTCATATATTATCTTAAATATATTTTTCCATTATTTGTGATGTACAAGACAAAGAGAATTTTTCAATTCCGAGTCCGATTCAGAATCACTTTCATAAGGAGGGATGTATTCTGGGATTAATGCACTTAATGAAGTGACATGTTATGCTCCTTCTTGAACAATGGTTTATTCTCCTTCCAAAATTGTTTTCTCTCTTTCATTGGATTTACCTCCATATATATCCATTAATTTTGATAGCCCTATATGGTAAATCATGAATTATGGTTATGGATAAATTCAAGAGATAACAAAAGTGGATGAAATCACAATATCAATATCTGTTACCTAACAATAGGTCAGTATCCCTAGAAGACTCCTCCCAAACATTCTCAGTTTCATCAATTTTGTTCAATGTCTATGGAAGGGGAGTGTTATCTTTAATGTTCTCAGGATCCTCAGAATGAATCTCATGAAGATCTTCTATCTCAAGATCCACTTGAGCTAATGTCTCTACAATGATGGGATTGTCATTAATATAAATACATACTTAAGGTATCATTGTTGTAAAAAAAATTTAGATGGAACTGGATATTTCAACCAACAATGGTTATAAAGTTAATCATATGAATATTAACATGAAAAATAATAAAAACTCACATCCAGTTGATTCTATAAAAGGGACTCCAACATCTTCTAAATCATTTTGTATATTATCATGTTCTAATACTTCATAACAAGACATGCCATGTTTCATCATTTATCCAGTGATATCTCATATCCTAAGTTAGTCTCACCCATGGGGGCACTTGGCATGTTTGCTTCATAATATTCCTCTGACAAACTTCGACCTCATGTATCATCCTCTGAAATAGTTACAGGATCAACATATGTTGTTTATAGACGTTATGGGTCATTTAATGACCATAAAATATTACCCTTTGGAAGTTATTTGTAGATACATTCTATGCCGTATGAAGTATTTTTTATTTACCAGAAGCCTCTTATCCTCGGAAAGTAGGAACAAGAGAAATGCTGGGAACATAAATTAGTTACTCAAGACTTAATTCCTCCTCAGGAACCATCATATTTTTAAGAATTTTTTCTTGTTTAGCATCACCAACTATGGTTCCATGATACTTATCAATAGATTATTTTAATGAAGAAATAGAATAAGCTGATGTAATTCAAAGAATTTTATACACATTTTTCATGAATAAAGGATAAAATTCATGATTATCAGGAATAATTACAACTACTAAAAAAGAGCTAAATCATGGATATATTTCTTTGGTTCTTTTTCTTCATCACCTTTTTAGGATGTCTTGTATCATCATCTCTAAAAAAATATATTAGAGATCCCAATACCCTCTCTATTTCATCCTCTAGTTCCTATTGGCCTGAAGATATTTCTCTCGATTCATGGGGTGATCTGGTAGCTCTAAGTTCAGTGCCTCTAGGTCTATACTATTTCTAAGGAAATTAATTTGTCTTTACATTAATGAGATGCAAGGTAAGATGATATTTACCCTATGTTACAGTGTTCTGATTAAAATTAAAATTCAAAAGCAGTAGAGATTGTGATATAAAGGAAACATACATATTTATGATCGATAAAGTCACTCCATTCATTATCTAATGATGGACTAATCCTTTTTGTGGTGCCAAAATATATCATTTACCTCACCTGATTTGTGGTAAGAATTGATTCATCATTGGAATATATGAGAATTTTTAGTTCTCGAATGTAGGTCCTCACTTCATTGGTATTATCCTTAATATGGATGTCAGAAGAAGCCGGTAAATTCCCAAATTCGGGAATATGCAGTCCTTCATGAAGATCCATCCACATAGTTTTAGCATAACAATATAGACTCTGTTAGGTTTGAATAGCGTCTAGTCATATATATTTAGAGTGTATGTCTGAGGGTTGGGAAGAAGATCCTGCAAAATTGGATTTGAGTTTCTTCCCCACCCCCACAGTCACCGAGGAGGGATGAGAAAATGGAACTCATTTCTCTTCAGAAAGATGGAGACCAAATCGCCTAGATACATCCTCAATAGGAATTGATGGATTGTCTCTCTTAATTCTGGCAGGAGGGTTATATCTGGCATGAGGTCTCTTCGGTGAATTTGAAGCATCATTACCTCCACCCTATAATTCTCGCGAGTCGCCCCCCTAATGATGAAGAGTTACCTTCCTAACGAAGGGGAACTATACTGCTACATATCTTCACCCCCACTCGAGGGAATACATGATTTAAAACACCTTCATATTAAGATTCACCCCAGTTTCGGTATACCAGATTCATTAATCTGCTTACTGCATCAGTTGTAGGTAAATTAAAAACTGCCCTAGTCTTCATTATATTTATCCACAACCATAGTTGTCAACAACCATCTAGGGTTTCTCTAATCTAACATGCACATAAGGGGATATAGTATTCTATTGTATACATTTGAATTGATGTGAAAAAATATAAGAACCATAGGCCTAACATATGATTTCTTCATCAATTCGGGTGGCCAACACGCCATCTCTACAAGCTAGCATATATGACATCATTTCCAAATGGTCCATCAAATCATCAACAAATCGCCCCGTAGACAGATTCCTATAAAGGGAAAATGGATCCCCTTATACATTCTCAATATACCCCTGATGTCATAAGCGTTCAGAGACAAGGGTAAAATACTAGACAAAGCTCGAACAGATGGTCGGAATGAACATCCAAAAACATATACTCCAATTTTTACAAAAAATGTTTTGATGTGAGTAGAGATAAATCTATAAAATACCTAGAATGGACCAAGTATTCTAAAACGAGACTTCTCTTTGTCATTGTTAAACAAAATACTATGAATCTTTGCCAAAATAGAAGTGGCCTGCCCTACCATCATTTTATTTACCAGGATGGCCGCGATAAAAAAGATTCATGGCCTCACATATCCTTTGGAGTTTCTGACTGGTAACAAACACACACAGATCCATGTGGCCAAGAAACCTTCAACACATTTCATTGAATGAATTTTTTGGCTGACATCATACCCACATTTATCGAATTCTCTTTTCTTTAATGTAGGCCAAAAGGTTCCAAGAGTACCTCTCTACTCTAACCATGGATATCTGGTCAGACATGTGTAAGTGGGCCCCTTTTCCTTATTATTTATTTAAAAATTCTCCTTCCATTCCTATGGATGAATATCTCTCTTGGTGCAAGAATTCATGGTGGTCATGTTCTGTAGTTTGTTAAATATTTTTATCAACTCCTGGCCTAAATTTGGTGGCTTCCCCAAGCCATTCCAAGTCACCTAGGGAAGAATAAACTCATCATACATGTATCTAGGGATTGGAGCTCCAAAAATATTGTAAACATCCCACAAGCTGATGCCTACTCCTCTGTGTGTTAAATGAAAAGAGTTAGTCTCTGGGCTCTATCATCTTAATAATTTCAGTACGAAATCATCATTCATATACACTTAATTTTTCCCAACCCTGACGGCCTCATAACTCTTGATGCTTTTCATGTCATCTGCAAATTATGCACAGGTCATATGAACCTGGTATGCCCACATCTACACAGGTTTTACACATCCTCCTGGGTGGGAATCCCATATTTTCTTCCTTCCCATGGACTGATCCGTCTGAGAATTATGAAATATGTATGAATAACAATATGGCTACAGCTCGATTGTATGTTCCATCAAATATAGAGGTCAAGGGATATGATGCATAATATGAACATTCTCTTCTGTCCCAGTATTAGAAATTGATCCCCCAACAGAATCATTGGCAGATGAGAAGTTGGTATAATCTTGAAACCAAGAATGTGGGACATAGTTTTTTGGGTATAGAATATTAACATCACACAAATGGACATAACTATACAAAGGTAGATAGGTTATTCATGGAATGATGAAATGATACTTATTAAAATAATTTTCCATGTTTGGAAGGGTTTTGTCACAAATGTCAAAGTAATCATGAACATTGATAGTCATCATGTCATCAATCCTCTTACTAGAAAGCTCATCAGGAGTTCCATTTTTTATGGGATCCATTAAACCTACAAAAATTTATAGAAATAATCTTTTAACTAAGGTCATTTTTAGTGTTTGACAAAATTAGGCAATGGAATTAAGGCATGAATGTGTATACATGGTGCTCTAGTATGTTTCACCACTTATAGAGAGAAACTAAAAAAACATATAGAAGAAGCACGGAAAAATAGAAGCATCTGAGTGAATAATACTTTCACACCAAGAGGTGAAATTTCAGAATTCGCGAGGTTTTTCATGGAAGTGATGCCACTATATATAGGTGATGCTTGTTACCCGGTGTGAAAAAATCCTACACTCTGTAAACACGGGTGATCAGTTGTCACGCACTAGTAACACATGTGTTCCTCAATACTCTCTTCTTTTTCCCGTGTTACATTACCTCATTATTGGATCCTCTTTTAATTACAGATCCAATTCTTAGGGGGGATTTGTTGAAACTCCGTTCTATCAAAGAGTCTAAAAAATGTCAAAGGGAAATACCACACAATGAAATGTGGGAAATACATGAAGAAAATAAAGATATGAAAAGGCATGAGTTTTGGGTCACCATAGTCAAACCAAAAGAGCATTAGCACATAACTTACTTATGAACCCCTATATAGAATGCCACTAACTTGCACACCCAATTCCATTTTGCCCAGGGTCTTATTTTTTCCTATAAATAGACCCTTGATTCCTTTATTTGGATATACGAATTTCCCTAACTCTCAATTTCTACTTTGGCCACCCTAGTGTTTTCCCCAAGTCTTCTTAATCTTTTAAGGTAGTTCTTCAACACCTTGAAGAGAGGATTTAATAGAGGACCATTGGCCTTTGGTATTTTTAGTGTCTGAAAACCATAACACTTGAGTTTCTAAAGTGTATAAACTCTATAAATTAGAAACACTTGTGCACCACTATTACTTTCATTGGAACATGTGCACTCCACTTTTGTGACCACCTGTGAATACTCCTGAAGGATTGATCCACATCTTTCCCAAGTATTAACATAGAGGTTGTTCATTTCTTAAGTGAATATCAGGTCACCCAATTCAACTTGCACACACAAACTTTTGGGACCTTATTTAATTAAGCCCCCAACCTTGATTCACTTACTCTCGTTAGTCTACATGCCATCATGCCTTCCTCAAAGCCATTCATGGAAAGGGTTTTTCATCCTTGGCACCCTTATCTGAATTCGATTCTGTTGAGAACTCCAGCAAAACATTTTGACTTATCAAACCTTCAGGAAAGGAATGTTATTTTTTATCATATTTGGGTTTTTATATCCACAGTCATAGGTTTCCCACATTTTTTTAAAAATGGGTTTAGGGTTCATGCAGTGTATTTGGGTTTGTATATCCATAGTCGCACAGACCTTTCTCCCAAGAATAGTGTTGGGAAGTTCCCAGTTTAGAGTAGGGTTTCGGTTCAGTCCTCTCCCTTATAAAAGAGATTACTATGAACATCATATCTCTGATAGGGATGGTAATGTTCATAGTTTCTTTTACATAAAAGCAATGGAGAAGTATCCCTCCCCATCTTGGATCAATTTTAGGGAAACCATCCTTGTATAAGCCAATAGATTTTCTTACAAAGGGTATAATATTTTCTCCTCCTCTATTCCTAGGTGACAAAGACCGGAGGAGAGATTGGTAAAGGAACATTCATTACCCTTTCCCTCTCCCATTGAGATTTATCACCATGGGAAGCCATCCTGGTGTAAGTCCCTATCATTCGTCCCTTTTTCCTTTCATTGGACCCTTGTACAATATAAAGATAACAGAAGGGAGGCTCTTCGCCTCACCCTCTTTTGGGGTCACCTCGACCTCATCCCCCCGTGCCACCATAGGCTCTCCCTCCCCCACAAGAAGAGGAGGAAATGTGACTGTCATTGTTGAATATTTCACATCCTCTTGTTTCTTACACTGAGCATGTGTCACGTGGATATAGAGATTAGTGATGATTTAAATATTTTCATAAACACCCATGGTGAATGAACTATGGAAACTCTGATTCCCACCATAATTTGGATACCTAGGAAGCCCTTTCAGGGCCCAATCTCATCGGATATGCTCTTCTAAAATCCAAGCCAAATTCCCTTAATATGGGAATGCTCCTTATGTAAAATCCCCAAATTAAACCCCCAAATCATCAAGGCCTCATTTTCATGGTGGAAGTCCAAGCTCATCTCTTTCAAATTACTATACTATCCTGTGAGACTCATCAAACTACATGGGATTTGAATCCCATCTATACGTGATATGTAGGAACCCTTATGAAGTTCAATCCTAATATTTTAAATCAACCGTTTTCCCCTAGGGCCATATTCCCAAAAGGGTATAATCAAACTTCGAAACCCATATTGTTTCCAAGTTCCTGATGCTGCTTAGGAATAAGACCCACACTAAACATTGACTAAGAACCTTTTTATTAGAGGTCCTTATCCCATGACCTTAAAATGGTATGTTATGTCCCATTAAGTGGAACTGAACTACGATATTTCTAATTCATTTCACAAGGATACGTACGTAACACATTCCATGGGCACGTTCCCAATATCAAACAAATCCTTCATCTCCCTGGATGACAATAAATTCCAAAGTGCCCTGCTGAGTAACGTTAAAACCAGTATCATTATAATAAGGATTAAAAGAATCTCTAAATAGTATATGAGAGGATATCATTGATGGATAATCACAAATACATATAGATATCTTTATTAAGGCAGAACCAAGAATACATTCAGATGAGTCAAAATTTTACAGATGTTAATAAGTGATTGAACATTCTAAGGGGAAATTATGTTATTATTAATGTATTAATAAGGATTAGCGAAGATATCTTAAACATAGAGAGTCCTAGAGTAGAAAATAATTCCAAGAAAAAGGGTGTAATGAGTTAGACCTCCCATCCTATCGACCAATTATAAGTCTTAGGTATCGTAAAGTCCAAGCATAACAAACACCTGTCTTTGTAAAGACAACCCCTTTTGGATAAAGAACTATTATATGTTTCTAGTTCCATAAATAAATCAAATGGAACCTGTCTAGAAGCAGTGATTCTTAAAACAAGAATGCATGGTTCAAGGAACAATGAATCATTTTCACATATGTTATCAAATATAAAATAACCGGGTCTTACACTTAAAAAATGATAAAAAAATAACACATGCATCACTCATATAATGAGATGTTATTATGTCAAAATCATAACGAATATTCATTTCATATCCCACCAAATAAGAAACAAAAAAATCATTCCTGTGTATAGTAGACTATCTCTTTGTGAACCAGTGCAATTTATTCCACCATAAGTTCTCATGACTGGTCATAATGATAGAATTAATATTTTTCTATGGTATTCAAGACATATTTATCATTTTATATGATAATATATCATTAAATTACTCACATTTTTGTTCACATAAAAATGATAATGTTTTTTTGTATGTGTGGCCTACCACCTCCATTAAGTGATGTGGTTCATTTTTTATCAACACATCCCATGATATATATATATATATATGCATATTTGTATAATTAATATTATATTTATGATATTATTATCATTATATAAAGATAATATAATAATTAACTTGTTTCCTTAATGATCATTGAAAATTGAAAATATTACTATTTTGTGCGTACGACCTACCATATCTATTATTCTAACACAATTATATTTTTAAATATATATTAAATTTTTTGGTGAAAAATTATAATTTATGTATAAAATAGTTAATTATTTCTTTTTCATTACTCTATAGATGAATAAATTATGACTTTTTTAAAATAATTCAACAAATCAATGTAATTTATAATATATGATCTGAATAACATCCAAAGGACAATTGTGAATTTAAATGATTAAATAATTTAAAATAATATGATAGAAACGTTTAAAAATGGAATAATGAACATGAAAATTGTTATTAATTAGTTATAAAATTAACATAACTAGAATATTCAGGAATAAAATGAATGTACATGATGATCTAGACTCGTTTTAAGGGATTCAGTCTCAGTTTCATTTTATTGAAGTTTATTTTAGTGTAAAAAACCAATATTAAATTATGAGGTGTATATTAAAACCCTCTAAAATTTTATATCAAAAATTTATATATAATATTTATATTTAATTTTTGTTGATGTTATTATTCAATATGGTATAAAATTCACATATTTCAAAAGTGGAAAATGGATTTCTTTGAAAAATCTACTAGTAAGATCCACTTTTAACCCTTTTTACCAAATACAATAGGAATAATTTTTAATAGATACAACATGATTAGAATTTTCCACTGTCATAAAAGATAAATTATTTGATAATTATTTTTTATTTTTTCATGATTCCTTTTATAAAAATGGATTTTCCCTTATATAATAGTTTTTAGAATTTAAAAAAAAATTATTTTTTAATAAAATGAGTATTTAAATATCCAAAAGTTTTTTTACATGGGTTTAAAAGGGTTTTTTAATGGTTTAATTAATGACATATACATTTTAAATTGATTAGAAATGGTCAGTGCCCATTATTTCTCATTATTGAGCCCATTATAGCTTATACAGTGGCTGATCCCAGATATCACTCTAATGTATTGGGTTCTAAAGAGGTGGAAGTCGACAATATGATTTTTCCATTTGTAAAAGTGATTTTGAGATAGATATAATAATGATTTACGAATTTAAAAACCTGAATTTTCAATTATATCTTATTATTTTCCAAGGAAATAATTGATTTCAAAACTTATGATAAACATAATTTGTTTTAAATAATTATTATACCCTTTTAAGGTAAAAATTAACATTCTTAAGAAATGTGTTTTCAGGGATTTTAATGTATTTAACTTGGCTAACTGTTTTCAAATTTTATGGCCCATATTATTATTTCTTTTCTAACCCACAATTTTAATGTATTTTTTACAGGGCTGAAGGATGGGTAAGAAAAATGAATAACTCAAATGAATTTTGGGAAGTTGTAATATGATAAGAAAAAATTATTTATTTAAAAATGATTTATTTCATTGGAAAATGGATAATTATTAGAAGATATCCATTATAATGTATGTGTTTATTATGGAATGGTTTTTTTAATTATCTGATACTTGAAACCGAAAAGTTCAATGGTAATTATATATTGATAATTTTATTACAAATAAACTTGATTATGTGATGCTTAAGTATGGGTCATTATAGTAATTCTTAGAACAATACATTTCTTCACACGTACGCAAAAAAAGTTCATGAGTCAAGGGTCTCGAGGTCAAGTCCTTGGGATTTATTGTTTATTATAATTTTATTTAGTTATTTTTTGTTCCATTGTAGAATTTTTAATTAACCATAGATAATATTATAAAAAAATAATGTTTATGAATAATTGTTTTTAAAAAATTTTTGTTTTTCTTTGTATTTTTTGTTTTATATTAAAAGTTACGTATTTGATTTTTTGGAATAGAATTACATAAAATTAAAATAATATTTGAATTTAAAACATGATAATCATCACTGTTTGAAAACCGTAAAATTATAAAATAATAAAAATATATTTGGTGCTGCGAATATTAATTATTAAATTATTCAAATTAAAGTTATTTATTGATTATATATAAAATAATAATCATTCCAATGAAAAAGAACTGTTTTTTGAAAAACTTTTTTCTTATGAAAGACATAATAGTCACACTTTGAACATATAATTTAAAAATAATTTTTACAAATATAATCAAAAAAATTTTAAAAACAAAATATAGTTTTTGAAATCTTAATATCAAAATTTTCATAGGGTTAATTTTTAGGACTTTTCTGCAATGTTTCATTTTTTTTATGAATACTGAAAAATACAGAATTTTAATTAAGAAATAGATTTTAATTTAAATTATTTCATTAGATAAATTATGTTTAGAATCTGGTTTTCTGTAAAAATACATCCATTATATATCTATTAATCTAATTGAAGCTATATAAATCATTTTAAAATATAATTTTGAAATAAAAAATTTCTGATCATTTGATAATTTTACCGTGGAAAACCCTATTTCTCATTGTGTCTATGGGAATAATTTCAAATTATAAATTTTATTCTTCTTTAAATTTAATAAAAAATTGATTAAATATTTTCAATAATAATATCTCATATTATATAACATTATTAATTTTTTTACAGAAATTAATAATGTGAACTATAAAATCAATTGTTGTTGTTCAGGTAAAAATGGATTTAGTAGGGGTTTATCTAATCTGATAAGGATTAAAATGAACTAAAAACTAGAATAAAATATAATTTTTTTCCATATTATTATGAAATAATGTGTAATTACCATCATTAATCTATTTTGGAACATTGTGTCTTATGAAAAATGGGGGTACACCTTTATTCTTATCAAAAATTACAGGTGTACCACTCAACTCACATATAAAAGTATACCAAATCTCCTCTATTATTCAAAACATAAAAAATTATTTATATACTAATATCTACTTAATTAACATACCATGTTACATACCATATTACAATAATCAATAGTTTTTTATAAATCTATCCATGGAAGGTTTTCTATGAAAACATAATGACTATACCTGAAGAAGTCATAATGTTCTTCGACAATCATTTTTATTTTATTTCCTCTGATACCTCCATAAATCATTATTAAACCATTATAATACAGTAATATCGGTATACCTAATATACTTATGTGTTCTTTTTATATCTTCACAACCTAAAAAAAATCAAAAAATCCATCAAATGGGGTCACAAAATCACATTTCATGTATACAGAGGAATACCTCCTTGCGAAACGATCTCAATGTTTTTTGCATTAAGACTACTCACATTTAGGTACGAGGAAGGATATTATGTATATATATGATATTTATAAAATTATTACTATTATTAATTCATTATTTCATATAAAAATATTTTAACTTTCTTTCTATTGGGGATACGATTATGTCTTTTAGGTGTATAATAGAATACCGCCTCGTGAAGTGATGTGTTTTTTAAGTAACTCATTACATGTAAGGTAATTAAGAAAAATTTATGAAACTATCAGAAACAAATTATATAATTATGATATTCATCACCTATTAATCATTCTAAAAAGACAATATGTAATTTTCTGTCTTACCTTTGGACCCACTAATAAAGGATAACATCATTCATGTACATCTAGACTACCACCTTCAAGAAGTGATGTGACTATGTTTTCATCACAAAACAATATATTATATATATGTATATTGAAATAACTAATATGATATTATTATTTTTATTGAAATTTTACATATTAATTTTTATCGTTCCCTAATGATGGATGAATATAGAAATGTTACCCAAGAGTATGTATGACCTACCATCTTTATGATCAAACCATACATAATTTTTCAAAATCATATTTCTTAATTGGTTTTAGAAGAATGATTTATATTTTAATATGACAGTTATATCATTATTATTATTGTATGAATTTTTTTACTAGATAACATGCACAAGATTTAGAACATTCATGGAAAATCATGATTGATAAAATAAGGAAATTTATACCCAAAATAATTAAATTAACAAATAATGGTTAATGAAAATGTGATAATATGTTATAAATGGTTGATATATGATAGTATAAATATTAATATCATTGTTTTATAAGTTAATAACATGTTTTAAAACACTATATATTATTGAAAATCATATTCAACCAAAAGGAAGAGTGAGGTAATAGATTTTAACTAAATTCCATTTCATTGAGGCAAATTTGTTTGTTATGAAATAATTTCACAAATATAGTGTATATACTAACCATTTGACAAGTAATATATTAAATTTTTCTTTACAGTTTAAATTTGAAATATTTCATCGAAGGGGATTTTACTTAAGAGTTACCAAGTGGTGAAGGGTTTCATTACTCGATTTCTTTTCACTGGGTTATATTACATCTTATTCATCTTTTAAATTCTAAGATAATATGTGTGATTAATTTTAATTAT
This sequence comes from Viscum album, assembly GCA_963277665.1. Taxonomy (NCBI): domain Eukaryota; kingdom Viridiplantae; phylum Streptophyta; class Magnoliopsida; order Santalales; family Viscaceae; genus Viscum; species Viscum album. The sequence goes on from OY728132.1 coordinate 699,242,666, forward strand.
GTTATTATATATTTAATATATTTTTATGATGATTAATAGTTGATAAAAATATTTGATTTAATGAATAAATGTCACCTCCCTATTTTGATCATTGTAAGGGTTTATTTCACAATCTCATTCTCATCAAGGTTATTTATTCATGTATTTCATTTGATGGAAACTAATTGATAATATTAAAATATCATTTTATTTTCCTATGGTTATTCATGATTTTTTCAAATAATAGTTCCATTTTTCTACTATTTATTACACAAAATAATAAAAAATGTTTTTAATAAAATATTATTCCATTTCTCTATTAGGTCAGAAATTATTTTTCTTCCAAAAACATGTTCTCAAGAAATATTTTTAAAAAATGTTTTTATTATTTTCTAGATGATTTAATGAATAATTTTTTTAAAATTATTATTATTTCCGGAAAAAATAACTTCAAATTAATATTAATGTATCTTTTTAAAAATGTATCTATGTATTTTAATGAAAAAGTGAATGGAATAATTGTTTTAATTTATATGACATGAATGGAATTTCCATCCATGATGAGCAATTATGTTTTTTTAAATCACATTATATGTTTCTAATATTATATTCAAATAAAATTATTTTCAAATTTTTTCTCAAAATTTGAGTTTTGAAATTTGATTTTCAAAATGAAATTGATATTTTCCTCCAAAATGTTATTCAAGATATTTTAATGTTATTATTATTTTTCAAAAGCATCACCCATTTTATTTCAATATACATTACTAGGGATATTTATATTGATACCATCATTAATATTCATTTGGACAGTTTATGATAATTTTGACCATGTAAATTATTGACATTATCTTTATGGGGTCATTTCTTTTTCATCAACTTTTCCATAAAATATTCACATTCCTGTTAGCTTTTGAAATTATATTTCCACTAAATATTCATCTTATTTATCATGGATAAGGTTATTTCTTCAAAATTATATTATTTCTATAAATAGTTTTCTAAATTGATAGTTAATATTTTATCCAAGAAAATATAGGCAAATTATTATTCCTTAATGAATATAGATAATTGATGATGAAGAACAATGTTAATGAATTAAATAAATAATTTGATATATGAGGTGTGATTTGAAAAAGAAGACTTATATGGGTCATAATTATAGATATCCCATTGATTAATATGTAGTCTCATGAGGTAAATTAGTAGGTTAGCATAAAATTAGTTGCACAAACCCAATGAATTTGTAACCGGTAGTTTTAAAACTGGATTGAGGACAGATCATTATGGTAGAGTAATCATATTCCAGTGACATGAAATCCATTAATTAAATATTTCCTTCAATCAGAATTTCATTATTAATATAATTTAGATTTTGATATGATATTATCTCTGGATTCATGTCATTATAATTTATTTATTACATGGAATATGTGTTTAGTTATTTGACTTTATATATTTCTTATTTATTATCTATTATGATAACCATGTTATTGATTAAATGACATGTTTATCTTTAGTTATTTACCTTGAAATATTGTTTATGATTATTTATTCTGCAGCACTTAACCCTTTTTGAGCATTTGAGCTCACACTTTCTTACATTCCCATGAATCCATGAAGTGTACTAGGAATGATAAGAAATAATACGCTACAAGATATTTTGTTATTCAGTAAAAAAATGTTAAAATTTTTGTATTCATATGTAATATGGGAGTCATGTATGTATCTTGTTTAACAAGACTATTAATCTATCTAGTCCTTTAATATGTTATTCCTTATATATTATGAAAATGTAATATATAAGACAATAACTGATGTATAATCCAATCGGGGTCACTAAAGTTGGTATCTGAGAATGTTTACTAGAAACATTGAGAACTATATCAAGGAAAACAAAAATTAGGATACATAACCAGATTATAGAAAATGATGATAAGTGTATAAGGACATCTTAATTTTTTGGTTTGCTAGACATTATGTGGGGTTTGATTGTAATAAATCCCAGTCAAGATAAAACAATTGAACATGTTTCTGGAATTTATGTACATAGTGGTAATTTCTCTAAAAAGGGTGCATTGTTCTCATCATCCAATTCATAATAACGGGCCTTATAATATTCCTAGTTTGAAAATCTTGAGGTATATTTTAAGAATAATTAATATTTTCTTCACAGCCATACTGACAGATTTGAATATATGATGACAATGAAAAATTTACATTATATATATAGTGTGCTATATTGAAAAAAATGTGTCGTTATTTTGAAATCCTATCGACGATTATATAGTTTCTTGACTATGGTTATTGTTTCTCACATAATGATTTTTGATTTTACTCAATGAATAAAACCTGATATGAATATGTATAACATGAATATGACAGAAAAGGTGGTGACTATAAGCAACTAAATCAGATCATGAATAGAGAGAAATACATTATAATTATTCATAGTATATCTTCCTAAAACATGACTAAAAATATACCTTAACAAAATACCATTCAAACAAAAAAATATAAGGATAGAGTTCACCACGATCTCAAGTGATGGATATGATGGAGGAAAGATTGATCGATTTCTGTAATTTAAAAAATATTGATGGAGACACCTAGTAATGTTTCTTAATAGAATAGGAAAATTCATTATTTGTGTAAATGAATAGAACGAAGAAAGTAATTTCCAAGGAATAATGAATAGTAATATGGAATGAAATAAATTTCATACGAGGGATCCATTTAAACATTATTGTCTTAAATATGGATAACTTGGGCATTATCTACATCAATTTCCTTATTATAAATGATAAACCCTATACCAATGAATGAATGATGTTCAAATAAAATGGATAAAATATTTATTCGAATTCTATAATTATATGATTGAAGTATTTTTACTTATGTTATTTTGGTAAATTAACAATGAAACATTTACGGATTATATTATATTTTAGAAATATATATGTATTCACTAACATAAAAATTATGGATACTATTTTGGGTTAACTATTTTATGGTTGATCTTATGTTGACTATATTGATATTTTTTATGTGATGGTAGACTACCATGACTAAGGATATTTTGGGTGATGTTTATTAAAAGAATACTGTTTAGTGGAAAATTTTTCTAAGAATAAATATTAAATATTTTATAGAAATTTTTTAAGGTATTGATCACCTTTAGGGATGATAGAAATATAACATTATTAACTTTATGAAAAATAACTGTTCTAGAAATCATAGTAAAAAAGATTATTTAATTATTATCATAATTTAAATGATGGCCATAATATTTTTCGGGAATGTCATAGGATTTAAATTAATATAATTTAGAAAAAAGAAAACCCACAAGCTAAGAGGAAACCCATCTCATCCGGAAAGGTCATGGGGCTTAAACCCATGACCGAAGGACATTGAGGGTTTAGCACCTACCAGTGGTCTACAAGATGTGATGGTATTTTGTCACTATAATATTTTAAAATATTTGAAAAATAAATATTAATCATGTACCAGAGGTATTGTATTTTAGTTTTAGAGATTAATTTATTATATTAGTAATGTTTTAGTATCCTTGTGGGTTTTTAAAAATAGTTAAAGATATATGGAAATATTTTTCACTCTTTTATGGGTTTTATGATCAGTTAAAAGTTAATTTTAGTGCATTATTCTTAAAAAAATCATTTTTGGATATTCATTTCTTAGAGTAAAGGATTAATTGGAAATTAATTATTTCATAAACGAAGGATGAATTGTTGCTTATAAAATAGAAATGTATAATGTTAATATATTTTCATATAATCATAGACATTAAAAGAATTCCCATACACTATAAAAATAATATTGAATAAAAAACATCGTCTTATTATATTTTTATCTTCTAAATCATACAATATTTAAAATCAACATATATTTATGGTTTTGAGGCCCTTAACTTTTTATTCATCATTCAATTTCTTGTGACAAATGACCTCAATCAATCTCTATAATTATTTAAAAATTTATTCTATTTCCAAATATTCAAATTCTACAACTGTTATCTTGAATAGAAACCGAGTCATTTTTTATTCGATATGACGTTTTTTACCATATTTTCTCTATTATTAATATATTATTTTATTAACCATTTTTTAATGATGGATTTTAAATAATGGTATTTCAAAATTCCAAACCCCTGATTACCAATATCATGTTCAATTTTTTGAGGATGTGATTTATTTAAAGTGGGGGTAATGTAACACCCCAAAATTATAAAATAATAACATTTTTTATATATAGTAAGAAACATGAAACATTGTGCTTAACTAAACCACGAAAAATAATTCTATAAATTTAATCCCTTCGATTGCTTGAAAAACACTCAACCCAACTTGAAGTGAAATGTAATATAGTATACATAGTCATTAAATTTGAGGCTATGAATAGTACTAAGTAAATTATGAATATTATGGTTATGTATTTATTATAATGAACGTAATAGTTATTTAATAAAAAATGAAATACTTTCGGAAAAAAATTTCCCTAAAAGACAGATTAGTCTTCATTTTCACAACTAATTTAACAGTAATTTTTACCACTATTTGATTTTTTTTAAAAATAAAACTCATTTCGAAATCATAATTTCAATTTATCCTAGGGTTAATTTTTTTCTTAAAAGTTTCATTGTTTGATAAAGAGTGAAAAATACTGAATTTTAATTGGAAAATTCATTTTCATGTTTATTTTTTATAAAGTTTAATTATATTTTAATTGGTTTTAATGTAAAATTAGTTAGACTATATATAATTTAATAAATATTAGGCCATTAGATTCATTTTTATACAGAATTTTGACATGAAAAAACTATAATATATTAATCATTTTATGTTTAAAAACTCTCTTTCTAGTCATGTCTACAAGATTATTTCTAAATTTAAACATTCCACTTCTGAAATTTAAATTTTAATAAATTTATTAAATATTTTTAATTAGAATAATTTATATTTTATAATAAAGTAAAATTAAATCATTAACAAAAAAATATTAAATAAAAAAAAAATTATTATAGTGGTTAAGGAAAAAATAGATTCTCCAAGGGATTAACTATATAATTAATTGTTAAAATGTCATTAAAATTATCTAGAATATATTTAATTGACATATGTAGACCATATTTTATCTATGTATCTATATTACTAAATTCTGGACCCTTTTGGAATGTGGAAAATGTGGGCACACCTTTTTCTTTTCAAATAATACAAGTGTGTTGCTCACCACACTTATAAAATGGCACCCTTTCCTCTATTTTTTACACCATACCACCCTCTTGGTTTAGAAAATAAATACAATAAAAAAATAATAACTTCCAACCTCCTAAACTGGAATCCATGGTTTTGGAGTAAATCGATCCTATAAATTCTTTTGGTGCAAACCTAACACGTTTAACTAAATAAGAGGTAACGTTCTTGAATGAGAGTGTTTATATTATTTCTTTCTCAACCTCCCAAAAATACAATTAAAAAATTATGATATAATTTCATTAGTATCGTAAATATACATATTTTATTAATAATACGGTCATGAGATATAACCATTCCCATATCCATCAAAATTTTTCATGAAATCTCTTTCATGTGTATAATATACTACAACCTCAAAAATCGATGTCATTTGGTTTTCCATTACAACCTCTCACATTTGGGCATTGTAATTGGTATAAATATAATATTTGATATTTAAATCAGAATTATACCTATGGAATAATTATATCATATATAACTTTTAAATTTACATTCATTAGGTGATATGACAACATCTCTCATGTGTATGGTGGACTACAGTGTGGTGAAGCGATGTTATTGATTTTTCAATCATTCTTTGCATAGAGGGTAATAAGTATATATTTAAAAAGAATATGTGATATAAATTATATAATTATTATATTAGTGAAATATTTATCATTATTTTATGATAATTTATCATTTTATTTCTTACTTTTTTACTGACTTAAACATGATAACAAAATTCATGTATATGAGGACAACTACCATCACGATGTGATGTGAATCTCTATTCATCACCAAACCACATTTATTTTATATATATGTATGTATATTGAAATAAATATTATTTTTTTATATATGTGGTGAATTATTATATATTACATACTATATTTTCATAATCATAGTTGAAAAATAAAAATGTTACCCATGCGTATGTATGACCTACCGTCTCCATGATCATTAAATTCACTATTTTTCAAAAAAATATTTAATCAGTAATTTTAAAATTATTATTGAATTATAAAAAAGATAATTATGTAATTATTATTAATATGGAGATTATGGAAATATATAATATGTACAATAACCAAAACCATAGCAAATTTGTGAATGATAAATCATGGAAATTTACACCCTAAATAATGAATATAATTAAATATAATCAAAGAATGGGTAATAAGATGTTATAAAAGGATAATATATGATATTATAAATATTATTATGGTTATGTTATAAGTTAAAAATACTTTTTAAAAACACTATATAAGAGGTTAAATTTATTTCATCTAAAAGGAAGCATGTGGTAATAGATTCAATCTCAGTTTCCATTAATTGAAGAACATTTGAATTTTATACACCAATTTATTTTATATGGTGTATACAATACCCATTTTATTTATAATATCATGATTCATTTAAAATTAATTGTATTTTTATTTTAAAGATGAATTATTTCTTCCATTTTTAATTTATATATGATAAAAAATTGGTAAATACTTTCATTACTAATATTTTTTAATTGGGTTATATTACTTCATTATCATCTTTTCTATTATAAGATTTTTTGTTTAATTAATTTTTATTATTTAAAATTTTATTTTTACTATTTTATAAGTATTTATAGTCTATATATATAATTTATTTATTGAATAATTATCACCTCTATGTTATGATCATTGCAAGGATTAATTTCACGATCTCATTCTAATTGAGATTGTTTATTTATGAATATTAGTTAAAGACGATAATTTTACAATTGAATAATAAACACAAATAAATTTATCCTTCTTACGTTATTAAATATATTTTTAATTAATAGTGCCATTTTCCCACTATTTGGTACTTAATATAATTAATAAATTGTTTTGAAGAAAATCTGAATCCACCTATGTCATCTGTCTGAAATTTATTTCCATCCAGAATCATGTTTTGTAAAAAAATTTTGGAAAATGTATTGAATAATTTAAAATGTTTAATTAAATAAAATTTTACCCATATTTTTTTAAATATTTATAAAAATTATTCTTCTTATAATTTTCAAAACAATCCATGTTTGGCTGTTTGTGAAATTTTTGTTTTAAAAAGTGATTTTTAAAAATTAAATGATTTTTCCCTCAAGAATGTTTTTAAGGATCTATTTATTGTATTTATATTTGTCAATGACAACACGTATTTATTCTATATGTACTCCATTAGAGATATGTTTTATCAATACCATAATTATTCTTGTGTTGGATGTTTTATGATAATTTTGACCATGGAAACTATTTACATTCACATTGTTTGTTCATTTTTGTATTCATCAACCTTCCCTTGATATATTTATTTCCTATGATCATTGGACATTAAATTTTCAATAAAAAATATATATATTTTTATCATCGATATGTTTTTTTATTAAACCATATATCATTTCTACATATGGTGTTCATCATTGAAAACAATTTTTTTATCGAGGTAAATATTGATAAATCTATATTCTTTCATCAAAATGAGAAATTTTAGGATACAAAATATTGTTCCTGAATAAAATAAATTATTCAATAAATAATAAATGCTTTGGACATGTAGAAACAAGCATGACCTAGTTATATATTTCCCTCGATGCATATATAGTCTCAGGAATTGAATCAGTAACCTAACTTAAAATATGTTGTCTAAACCCTATGGGTCTATATCTTGTTGTTTGAAACAAATATTGAGGATAGATCTTGATGATAGAGGTATCATGTGTATAAGACATTACATCCAATAATTAATCATTTTCTTCATTTTTATATCAGTTATTATTTTTAATAAGGTTTTCAGGATGATATTACTTATATCTAATATACTGTAACAAATATTTCACCGAAACTATTTTATTTGTATTGGGATCCCTAATCATTTTTTGGTATATTTCTGAAATCTTTAATTTTTAGGTTAATAATGAAAAAATACATGTTTTTTTATAATTTTATTGCTAATTATGAATTTTTTTATAACGTAAGAGGTAATTAAATATTTAAAAACCCATTTTATTTACAAATATATATATATATAGCCATTATATTAAATATTTCATTGTTAATAATTTGAGGCTAATTTTTTTAATAGAGTTAATATATTATTATAAAAGTCATTTTTTAATATATTATATGTTTTTATTTGAAATTAAATTTACTCTAATTTGGAAATTGAATTATATTTACTGGAGGATAAATTTGGATTTATAAAATCAAATTTAGGTGGGATGTTCCCTCTTATAATTTTTATTAATATGTTAATTTCCATTATTAATATTTAATTGACCCAAGTGAGTGTTTTAGAGAGTAATCTAACATGACATAAATTTTACTATGTTTATATTTTCTAAATACCAAATAGAAGTCGTTTATTATGTTTTAATGTATAACATACATGTTTTAAAAATATTCTATAACTTATGACCCAAAAAATTCATTCCATTCCATTCTTTCACCTTATTTAACAATATTTTCCATGGAAATTATCCTTTTAATCAATTCTAAAAGAGTACATTTACACCCATTATTCACATAATATTTATTTAAAATTTTTTTGAATAGAAATTACTATTTGTTAATGAAATTATTTTATCCAAAAAAATTAATCCTTTGTACATATTTAATTATCTTAGTCCCATCATATCCAAGGATAATTATAAGAAAAATATAAGTTCCCATTGTGAGTATTACCCCCATCTTAGTCTTTTGTTTTCTTTTTAATCTTCTTAATCATCCATAAATTTTTCAATATAATTAATTCATTATCATTTTTATAGTTAAAGTTCATGATATTAATTTAAAATCAATTATTCATTTTTTATTTAGTATCCATTTAGAGAAACAAACACATTGATCATGTGTGGGTATGGACAACCACAACCATGACACGATACAGTTCATTTTTCATCACTACAGTATATTCTGGGTATCAGTGATGAGTGTCAGAAATAGTTATACTCTTCATGTCACTTATAAATTTTTTAAAGGATTAAACCTTTAATTTACATTTAATTTGTCCATTTGTTGAGGAATGATATCATTAATCATGTGCATGTGCCGACCACCACCTCCATGGTTGACATGTCTAGTTTATCTTATCCACCAATCATGGATGGACCTAAAAGTAAAATTAGAAAGATAATATGAATTTTACTAAATTATTATATTATTTTTGTGATAAATTTTTATATATTATTATTTTTCCATTCATTATGAAATGGGTTTGTTAATCATGCTTACATATGGACTACCATCTCCGTGAACAAAAATTTTCATTTTTAAACACCACCCTTCCCTTATTGTTCATAGAATGAATTTTATGAACATATATTATATATATTATATTTATAAGATTCCTTGAATTATATATTAATTATATATGCTAACAATTTCATACTCATTCGGTTATTATGAAATACATTTGTTTTGGTTTGTTTACATTCTACATGAGTGATGTCAAAATTTTTATATGGTTAATTATTATAAAATTTTATATAATATTAAAAAATCTAATAATAAGTTTTTAACTACATTTTAATTTTTATGAAGTTATACTATTAATATCTAAAAATGTTAATAATATATCATCTTCATTCAGTGAAACATTTCACAACCTATTTGTTTCTGGCATCATCTTGAGGAGTCCTAATTAAAAATATCTTTGGATGAAATAATTTTTTTTAAATAATCATGGGATATATATTACAAAACCATATCTAATCTAGGTATGATGAACGTGATATAAAATAGTATCTATCAATATTATCATTACAAAGAATGTGAAAGATAATTAAAAGAGTTAATACTCGATGTTAAAAATAAGCTATAATGAACTAGTATATTCATATTAAATAATTATAAATTAAGTATATTAAAAGATTATTTAGATCAGTAATTTTATAAAATATATTATTAGGATTGTTATAGTTTTTTCATGAGGATAGAGTGTGATGAACAATGTAGGGAAAGGAGGTAATTTCTATTTGTTTTAAACTTCACTAAGGCTTGTTTTACTTTATGCACTGATTAACATTTATATGGTGTATATTCTAGACAGATGATATGTTTTCATTAAATTTCACTTATTTATAGTATTTGAGGTTCATTTTCACTGTATTTCTCAATAAATTGTTTTATAAAATTTTTACACAATTCATAATTAATATTTAAGCTGATGTTCTTTTTCCCATGAGTTGTGAAATATATTTTCAAATTTTATCTTCCTAGTGTATTTTTATTCTATTATGTTTTAAAATTTCAAATTTCATTTTATATATCGATTTTTATTATATTCAATAATATCTTTCCATCTTATGAAAAACCATCCCAAATAAAACCATGATGTTGTTATGAATAACTCATATAATTTAAGATTGATATTTTTCCCTTGTATACATATTTTACTTATCTAAATCATTTTCACTAATCATTAATGTGACCTTAATAATTATATTCCCCACTTTTAAAAATAATTTTTATGATACTTTTAATTTTTTGGATTCACCAAATGTATTCAATAGACTATAAATGTTTTATTCGTGATATTTTTTTAAAAATAATCTTCATAAACCTATGTTTTAAAAAGTACGATAATTTATTTTTTCAAAGTAAAATTAAAAAGGAAATATTAAAAATCCATACCTTTCATAAATTTCAATAAAATGATATATTTTAAATATTTTTATGTGGGACATTTTTTGATCCAGATGAATATCTCTTACACATTTTATAAGGCCCCAGCCTTAAACCTTACTTTATCTTGAGTTATTACTAGATTACACATTGAGGATCTTTTCGGGTTTAGAGTTTTAGAGAATTAGATCATAAAACTTTCATTACATTCCACATATAAACAAAGTGGTTACATAAAGATAGTATTCTTTTTTTCCCATCAATGGAAACATATTTAAAATAAAACATGGATTCTTTCTTGACACTTCCTTGACACTATCATCATATCATGTACATTTCCCTTGACCTGTGAAAAACATTTCAAAAAAACTTGTGATGAGCATAAAAAGCTCAGTAAGGGATATAAAAATATGGAAAGGAAACATGGGTACATATATACATAAGAATGAAATCATATTTTACCCATAAAACATAAGCACTTTAACATACCTCATCAAATAATGAATAAATCATAGAAATCATAAGACATAAAGGTAACTTGAGTCATTCATAACATTCTTACGTAGGGAGTTACCCTCTTGGTTACGTTTAGAATACCCATCACAGTATATTCCATAAATCTCTTCGGAGAAACCTTAATGTTTCACTCCTTCACGTTACCCAATGCATTGGAGAGCTATATCGGGCTCACCCACCCTTAGCTTATCACGGAACCACCCATCTTCATAATAATGCCCATGAACCTCAACATAATCGTATCACATAAAACACGCATAAAGGAAACATAACATTTACACCTTTCAATCACAAGATATCAATACAAAACATTGACATAAAAACTTTATGAAAACCATTTTCAATACCAAAAAAAAAGAAAAGTAAAACATGGTATTTATTTTTCTTTTAAAAAAAGGTATGGCTTGTAGAGGAAGCCGAAACTCAAATAATGGTCACGGCGGTGGAGAAGTTGTTGTCGCCGCATACGTACGACAAAAAAATTCCCTTTTGTCATTTAGTAATACGCATCGTTTAAAAAAGATTCCTTTTGGATAAACGTAAAAGTCAAAGGGTTTTATACATCGTATAAAAGAAGGTTGTGTATAAAATAAAATATTCCTCAATGAAAGGAGATTGAGACGAAGACATATAACTCGGGTCCGACTTGACTCGATCGTTCTTTAATGTCCTGAATAATAAACATGAGTTAATTTATACTTGCATAAGAACCTTTTTCAAGTTCATTATTCCTTTTATATCACTTATTTCCATGTCATGAATACAATGTAATTATTTAAGTTAATAATGGTCGTTTTAACGATCATTGGTACTTGAGTCAAAAATAAACCCTTTATAATTACAAGTTGTTCATGTATCCATTATATCCAGAATTATAATCATGATGTATATATCATATATATCATATATATCCAGTATATACATTAATTTATAATATTACATAATCATTTAGAGGTAAGATATGAAAATCACCGTTCATGGAGACGGTAAGCCGTACGTACGCATGAACGCTACTTTCACTTCTATTTCGTATTTTATAGAATTGAATCATAATGATATAAATGTATATTATAATTTAAGTATAATATCATATATAATATCATAGTTCCATCCTTTATACGTCCCACATATGGTATTTAACGAATCAAATCACTTTGAGGGGGCGGTAGTCCGCACTTCCTTAAATGAAGATATCATGTTTACCCATAATGGAAACCATAAAGGTATGCCTAAAATGAAAAATACAGAATCTTAAGAAAAAAAAACATATTATATATCATATATAAATATTTTGTCATCCTAATGGCCACCTTTGAAGGTGTTAAAAGAATGTTGAACAATCATCGTTTCGGGAGGCATAAATTCACCATCCACGGAAACAGTATGTCCTTTAACCATTAGATGTAGGTGTGTGTAAGTGTAGCTCGAATCCTTCTTATAACAACATCCTAGTATATTAAAGATACTGGAGTTGTTACAAAATAAATGAATAAAAAGAGTTTAGGGGGTTGGAGAAGAAAAATGAAACAAAAGGACTCAAGTGAAGACATTACCTTAAAATCGGGTAACTCCCTTTGGTTTGAGCTCAAAGGCTTCCGTGGGAAAACTTATGCCCAAAGTGAGGCTTCAAGGAGTAATAGAGGGATTTAGAGAGCCAAAATGGTCAGGGTTTGGCTGAGCCAAAGGCTTTGGATGTGTGGGTAAAGTGGTAGCGGTGGGGGCCTTTTATAAGAGGAGAGGAGGGGCACTCTTGGAAAGGTATAAAATGTAACATTATTTTCAAATGAGTTTCGGATTTTAATGGTCCCACTTTATTGTTTTTCGAGGATAAGGTGACAAGGGTTCAAAATCCACCCATCCAAAATGTTTTGGACATGTTTAGGTCTTAGAGTTTACATTATCTTTCCATTTTATTTAAATCCTTTATTAATGAGGTAATCGCTGCATCATCATGATGTCATAAATAATTTAATAAATTTAATGACTAAAAATTATAAAAAAATCTCATGATGTAGGAAATATTTTTAGATTTATAATGAAATTTATAGTCCAAATGATCATTTATGTAGACAAAATTAAAAATATTTTACTTAGTTGATACATTCTTTGTCACATTTAACATTCTTTAAAAATAAAAAGTTAAAAAGTTACTTTCTCACAAAAGTGATTCCATGGGCCCCCCAAGTTTGGCACAAGGCATCCCATGGTCTGCCATGAGACAACCAGTATCCTTAGGACACATGTTGTGGTCTTTTGTATTATTATGATATCATTTTATTATCTTTAACTACCTGATTACTCATTAATCAAGATAATTAAAGATAATTACCATCGTTACTATTCATAATGTCCAAAAATAAAAGATTCTTAATTACATAATTTGGACCTTCTGATTAAAAATATGTAATCCATTTTACCAAATTAAAAACACATAAATTGCAATAATTTATATAAAAATAATTCATGCTGTCAAAACAAATAGCGGGTTTTTTTTAAACATTTTCTATGAAAAGTTTGGCATTAGTTTATGACCAATTCCAAAGTGAAATTAGTAATAATAACCACCATTGGATTAAATGGTAAAAATATATTCAGATTACACTTTAAGACCAATTAAAAGGATAATCTATCCATATAATTAAATTAAATGAAAAAAGCAGTTTTGATGTAAAATGCAGTATTTTTCACTATTCATAAAAAATGAACATTGTCAGAAAAATACCAAAAATTTATCCAATGTAAATTTCAATGTCCCAATAATAATGAATATGTTTATTTTGAAAAATATAGATTATAAAATTCTCAAAAGTTTGATTTAAAAAGGGTTTTTCATGAAAAGGCAGTAAAATAATCTTTTAAGAATATTAGTGTATTCTATGCATAAGATTGTATTTATTTTCATTTTAAGCCTCTAAAACACTATCTAATTCATTAATAGACATATATAAAAATATCTATTATGCATTATTTACTTGGGATGTTACATCCTTCCCCCTTTAAAAAATAGTGTCCCCGCAATTTATTTACTTATCGAATAAATGGGGGTACTTAACCCTCATTGCATTTTCAGATTCCCATGTTACCTCTTCCATCATGTGGGTTTTTCCACAAAACCATTACCTGATTAATCACCTTATTTCATAACACTTGCTCCCTATGGTCACGAATCTGGACTGGCTATTCCGCATAAGATAGGTTCTCTTCCAGCTGAACTACCTTTGGACTCAAAACATGAGATAGATCTGGCATATACTTTCTCAACATCGAAACGTGAAAAACATTGTGTACTTGAGATAAACTCAGAGGTATAGCCACACGGTAAGCAATTGATCCAACTTTCTCCAGAATTTCATATGGTCCAATGAACCTTGGACTCATCTTTCCTTTCTTACCAAATCTCATCACACTTTTTCATGGTGAGACTTTTGAGAAAAACATGATCACCTACCTCAAAAGTTAGATCCTTACTCATGTTGTCTGCATAACTCTTCTGCCTACTCTGAGCTGTTCTCATGTGTTTCTAAATCAGCTGAAATTTTTCTGCCACCTCTTCTACCAATTCTGGTCCCATCAACTTCCTTTCACCCACTTCATCCCAGAATGATGGAGTTCGACAACGCTTCCCATATAATGCCTGAAATGGTGCCATCTGTATACTGGAATGAAAACTGTTATTATATGAAAATTCAACCAAAGAAAGATGTTGGTCCCAAAATCCCTGATAATCCATCGAACAAGCTCGTAGCATATCCTCCAAGGTCTGAATTGTTCGTTCTGACTGCCCATCTGATTGAGGATGAAATGCTGTACTAAAATTTAATTCAGTACCCAACGACTTCTAAAGGCCTTTCCAAAAGGTAGAAGTGAACCTGGGATCACGATCAGATACAATGGAGAGGGGAACTCAATGAAACCTGACCATCTCTTTAAGAAACAAACGGGAAAGATGATCTAGGGAAAAAGTATCTCGTATAGGAAGGAAATGAGCAGATTTAGTCAAGCGATCAACAATAACCCAGATTTCATTATTACCTTGAGATTTCTTTGGTAATCCCACAACAAAGTCCATGGATATATTCTCCCACTTCCAATCTGGCACTGGTAAAGGCTAAAGCATCCCTTTCTGTAACTGCCACTCTGCTTTAACCTGTTGACATGTCAAACACATCACAGTAAAATCAGTAATATCTATTTTCATTCCATCCCACCAGTAATACTCCCGCAGATCTCTGTACATCATAGTACCGCCAGGATGAACTGAAAATGGAGAACTATGAGCTTCACATAACAACTCTCTCTTCAACTTTGAATCAAAAGGCACACACAATATCTTCCCAAATCTCAAAACACAATCATTATCAATGTTGAATTCAGGCAAATTACCCTTCTGAACCAACTCTACCTTTTTCTGCAACTCACTATCTTGCTTATGTGCTTGCTTGATTCTGTCTGATAGAGATGATCTCACTAATACCTGAAACAAAACAGAAGAACTTCCTGCACCAACAACTTCTATGCCAAAGTTCATCGAATCCTTAACCAAAGGATCACGTTCCAAACGCAACATTGCTAATAAAGAATTACTTTTTCGACTCAAAGCATCAGCCACTTTATTTGCTTTTCTCTGATGGTAATGAATTGTACAATCATAATCCTTGATTAATTCTAGCAATCTCCTCTGTCTAATGTTCAAATCATTCTGAGTGAATATATACTTTAAACTATTGTGATCTGTATATATTTCACACTTTACTCCATACAAATGATTCCTCCAAATTTTTAAAGAGAAAACAACAGCAGCTAATTCGAAATCATGTGTAGGGTAATTTACCTCATGAGTTTTCAACTATCATGAAGCACAAGAAATTACCTGATCATTCTGCATTAGGACGCAACCAAGTCCTTTCAATGAAGCATCACTGTAGATAACAAACTCACCATTCCTGGAAGGTAGTGCCAAAACTGGAGCATTCACCAATCTTCTTTTCAATTCCTGAAAACAATCATCACATTATTTAGTCCAGATAAACTTAACACCCTTCCGAGTTAGCTTAGTCATTGGACTAGATAACCGTGAAAAATTTCTAATAAACCTTCGGTAATAGCCTGCCAAACCAAGGAAGCTACGAATATTAGTTACATTTGTGGGTCTTGGATAGTCTTCCACAACTTTTGATTTTGCAGGATAAAAAGTTATCCCATCTTTAGTAACAATGTGACAAAGCAAAGAAATTTTTTGCAACCAAAACTCACACTTGATGAATTTTCCATAAAGTTTCATTTCTTTTAATGTTTTCAAGATAACCCTTAAATGTCTTTCATGCTCCTCTTTACTTTTAGAAAACACCAAAATATCATCAATAAAAACAACCAACATTTTTCACCTGATTTAACTGATCCATCACTACAGTAAACTGCTAAATTATGATTCTAACCATCTCAGTATGCTGATTTGGAAGGTCATTTCCCTCTGTATGCCTTCCCAGAAAATCTGTTCTATTTCCTCTATGAAAAGCCATTCTTAACACAGAAATATCTTTGGATAAGCAACATGGTAATCTTCAAATACTATATCACCTGAATTTGACCATAAAAAAATATTTTTGGATAATCATTTAATAGAATTATAACTCCTAAAGTTATCTAAACCGACCTCTGATACCAACTATAAGGCCCTAGCCTTAAACCTTACTTAATCTTGAGTTATTACAAGATTACACATTGAGGATCTTTTCGGGATTAATGTTCTAGAGAATTAGATCATAAAACTTGAATTACATTCCACATATAAACAAAGTGGTTACATAAAGATAGTATTATTCTTTCCCATCAATGGAAACATATTTAAAATAAAACATGGATTCTTTCTTGACACTTCCTTGACGCTATCATCATATCATGTACCTTTCCCTTGACCTGTGAAATCCATTTCAAAAAAACTTGGGATGAGCATAAAAAGCTCAGTAAGGGATGTAAAAATATGGAAAGGAAACATGGGTACATATATACATAGGAATGAAATCATACTTTACCCATAAAACATAAGCACTTTAACATACCTCATCAAATCATTAATAAATCATAGAATTCATAAGACATAAAGGTAACTCTAGGCATTCATAACATTCTTACGTAGGGAGTAACCCTCTTGGTTACGTTTGGAATACCCATCAAAGTATATTCCCTAAATCTGTTCGGAGAAACCATAACGTTTCACTACTTCGCGTTACCCAATGCATTGGAGAGCTATATCGTGCTCACCTGCCCTTAGTTTTTCACAGAACCACCCGTCTTAATAATAATGCCCAAGAACCTCAACAAAACTGTATCACATAAAACATGCATAAAGGAAACATAACATTTCCACCTTTCAATAACAGGATATCAATACAACACATTGACATAAAAACATTATGAAAACCATTTTCAATACCAAAATAAATGAAAAGTAAAACATGGTATATATTTTTCTTAAAAAAAAGGTATGGCTTGTAGAGGAAGCCGGAACTCAAATAATGGTCACAACAACAGAGAAGTCATTGTCCCCGCCTGCGTACGACAAAAACATTCCCTTTTGTCATTTAGTAAAACACTTCATATAAAAACGATTCATTTTGTATAAACATAAATGTCAAAGGGGTTTATACAAAGTATACAAAAAGGTTGTGTATAAAACGAAATATGCCTCAATGAAAGAAGATTGAGATGAAGTCCCATGCCTCAGGTCCGACTTAACTCGATCATTATTTAATGTCCTGAATAAAAAAATTGAGTTAATTTCTAATTACTTAATAACCTTTTTCAAGTTCATTATTCCTTTTATATCACTTATTTCCATGTCATTAACACTATGTAATTATTTAAGTTAATAACTATCGTTTTAACGATCATTGGTACTTGAGTCAAAAATAAACCCTTTATAATTAGAAGTTGTTCATGTATCCATTATATCCCAAATTATAATCATGATTTATATATTATATATATCATATATATCCATTATATACATGAATTTATAATATTACATAATCATTTAGAGGTAAGAAATGAAAAGCACCGTTCATGGAGACTGTAAGCCGTACGTACGCATGAACGCTACTTTCACTTCTATTTCACATTTTATAGAATGAAATCATAATGATATAAAGGTATATTATAATTAAATCATAATATAATATATAATATCATAGTTCCATCCTTTATACGTCCCAAATGTGGTATTTAACGAATCAAATCACTTTGAGGGGGCGGTAGTCTGCACTTCCTTAAATGAAGATATTGCGTTTATCCATAATGGAAACCATAAAGGTATGCCCAAAATGAAAAATACAGAAGCTTAAGGAAAACATAAACATATTATATATCATATATAAATATAGTGACATCCTAATGGCCACCTTTTAAGGTGTTAAAATAATGTTGAACAATCATCATTTCGGGAGGCATAAATTCACCATCCACGGAAACAGTATGTCCTTTAACCATTAGATGTAGGTGTGTGTACGTGTAGCTCGAATCCTTCTTATAACAACATCCTAGTATATTTATGATACTGTATTTGTTCCAAAAGCAATGAATAAAAAGAGTTTAGGGGGTTGGAGAAGCAAAATAAAACAAAAGGACTCAAGTGAATACATTACCTTAAAATCGGTAACTCCCTTTGGTTTGAGCTCAAAGGCTTCCTTGGGAAGACTTCTGCCCAAAGTGAGGCTTCAAGGAGTAAGGGAGGGATGTGGAGAGACAAAATGGGCAGGGGTTGGCCGATCCAAAGGCTTTGGAAGTGTTGGTAAAGAGGTAGAGGTGAGGGCCTTTTATAAGAGGAGAGGAGGGGCACTCTTGGAAAGGTATAAAATGTAACTTTATTTTCAAATGAGTTTCGGATTTTAATGGTCCCAAATTGATGTTTTTCGAGGATAAGGTGATAAGGGTTCGAAATACAACCTTCCAATAGGTTTTGGACATGTGTATTTCTTAGCGTTTACATTATCTTTCCATTTTATTTAAATCCTTTATTAATGAGGTAATCGCTGCATCATCATGATGTCATAAATAATTTAACAAATTTAATGTCTTAAAATTATAAAAAAAAATATCATCATGTATGAAATCTTTTTATATTTCTAATTAATATTTATAGTCCAAAAGATCATTTATGTAGACAAAATTAAAAATATTTTACTTAGGTGATACATTCTTTGTCACATTTAACATTCTTTAAAAATAAAAAGATAAAGAGTCACTTTCTCACAAAAGTGATTCCATGGGGCCCCCATGTTTGGAACAAGGCATCCCATGGTCGGCCATGATACAATCAGTATCCTTAGGACACATTTTGTGGTCTTTTTATATTATTATGATATCATTTTATTATCTTTAACTACCTGATTACTCATTAATCAAGATAATTAAATATAATTTCCATCTTTACTATTCATAATGTCCAAAAATAAAAGATTCTTAATTACATAATTTGTACATTCTGATTCCAAATATGTAATCCATTTTACCAAATTAAAAACACATAAATTTCAATAATTTATTTAAAAATAATTCCCGTTGTCAAAACAAATAGCGGGTTTTTTTTTGAAATAATATCTATGAAAAGTTTGGCATTAGTTTATGACCAATTCCCAAGTGAAATTAATCCTAATGACCACCATTGGATTAAATGGTAAAAATATATTCAGATTACACTTTAACACCAATTAAAAGGATAATCTAACCATATAATTAAATTAAATGAAAAAGAAGTTTTGATGTAAAATGCAGTATTTTTCACTATTCATAAAAAATGAACATTGTCAGAAAAATACCAAAAATTTATCCAATGTAAATTTCAATATCCCAATCATAATGAATATGATTATTTTGACAAATATAGAATATAAAATTGTCAAAAGATTGATTTAAAAAGGGTTTTCCCTCAAAAGGTAGTAAAATAATCTTTTAAGAATATTAGTGTATTCCATGCATAATATTGTATTTATTTTCATTTTAAGCCTCTAAAACACTATCTAATTCATTAATAGACATAGATAAAAATATCTATTATTAATTACATACTTGGGATGTTACACATTTCCTTATAAAGGTATATTTTCACAACCACTTTCATTATCCAACAGACTTCCTCTCTATGGTTTAATGTTTCCAAAAAGGATATTCTTATTCTAATGGTTTGATAAAATAACTATTTAAAAAAATCAAAATAAAATATACAATTTTATTTTTAATGAAAATTTCAAATCTCTTCTAAGAGTGTTATTTTCTATTTCATATACTTGTTAACATGTATTCTTAAAGTGATATTATCAAACATTTTTTCCTTGATGTCTTATGAAATTGTATTTTAACCCTATGGTATGATCCATCACTAAGTTTTTCTCTTAATCATCCACTAGTATATACTTGATATACTTCCAATCATTTTCTATATGAATTACTTATGTTCCATTACATGAGTGAATAATTTTCACCCAGATACCCAATAAATTGATTGATTTATGAGTTTATTGTCTAAATTGTACATCCATTCCCTGTATTAGGTAAATATAATATATTTTATAATTTTTTTCGAGTTTTATTTACCTATAATTATGATTAAATACAATAGAAAAAATATATATTTTCAATGGGTTCACTATGTCCTATTTATTGCTGAAATAATGAATGATTTCCTAGGGAACCACATAAAATGGTAACCAACTGCTTTCTATTTGCTCCAATTTTATTATATATTGATTAAAATCACGTGAAACACGTTTTTATGATATTAATTATGTGTTTGATGGTCCAAAACATACATATCTCTCCAATTATTTGGGTGATGTTTCAATGTTATTAGATTACACTATGAATGGGTTGTGATCCTAGCCCAATATAGTGCGTAGAAAGTTAGAATATCCAACTATGTTCTGATGGTGAGGAGGGATCCTTGATTTTTTTTGATGTATAGTTTTTATTGCATAAAAAATCCATTTATTCCATGATCTTATAATATTATATTTTTTTAATCCATGTATATATTATATCAACTCATTATTCTGTTCCTCCATGCTTATGCTTATCCTCATTATTATATCATTTTTTTCCTAATGTTGATCATGATATCATTTATTATTATTTTTACCCTTACTGACTAGTTGATCTCACCCATTCATATATTTCCCATTCCCTGGATTATAAAAAAATATATCAATAATGATAATAATAAAAGATTATATATTGTGAAAAATGTATGTGTGACATTGAATATTGATTATAGATTTACTAGGTTCTTATATAGTACCATAAAGTTTCAAATTATTGAGAAGAATTTATGTTTAGTAATTTATGATTTATCCTAAATCTCTAAAAATCCAAAATTAATGTTCTTTAGATAGTAATTGTGATGAATATTATATTCTCACAAATGTGTATCAAAACCTATTTTGTAATATATGTGTTTCTGAAACTATATCCAAGAGACTGGGTATAGGAATACGATAGTTGGTATCGAAGATGTTTTTAGATTACATTAGATTGTATGATATTATTGGTTGAGAATTATTTATTATTGATGGATATAATCAATGTATGATGTGTTAAGGATCATATTAATTTAGATTTAATAGATATATCATTTGGTTATAAGTGTTTAATGTAATATTTTATTTAGGGATTATGATATAAGAACATTCGTGACAACCCTTGGAATAAGTCTATGTATATGAGAATCTCCAATTTTTTTTTGATGTATAGATTCTATTATTTTCATTGATATTTAATCCCTATATAGAAACTATAAAGTGGATTTGATTTCAGAATAGATACATCTAGTGGAAACAACACTAAAAAGAGTTTTTCAGGTATATCCTGATAATATTTTTGGTGTATGGTGAATGGGTCCAAACTGTGGAGTTTGTCAGCAAATCTTAAGGGATATTCATTTTTAATTGATATTTTCTTTACAAACCATAATGAAATATTTGAACATAATATTTTAGAATATTTAATTATATTAGAGAAAATATTAGGAAAATAACCATTGATGACCTAGAATAAAGAAAAAATATCATAATTTAGTTTATGTATGACATTTATGAATTATTTCTTATATGGTCATATTTTTTACTTTTTTTCATTTACTAATTTAAGTATTCTCTTCATTAAAATTCATTTAAATTAATTCCAGGATCAAGTAGGAGCGAAGACAATAATAAATGGGGTTATAAATATTTTTATCATTCCAAATCAATTATCACAAAATATTATTAACAATTTGAACATAGTTGATGTCTAAAAAACACGAACGAAGAGTAGTATAGATTCTCAGCAAATGTCAAGTGACAAGGATGATGAGGGAAGAAACATACATGTAAAAATATTGTAAAAACATACCATGGATTTGTAAATACCCAAACATATCATACAAAAATATTATATCTTAATAGATAAATATTTGTTACATAATATAATGATAAATGCTAGAATTATTTCATTCTTGTGGCCTTATAAATATGGACATGTAAACAATTAGTCCATAAGTGAGTTACGCCATCTCTTACTAGGTTCTTCATAACTATCAACCTTATTAGACTTATTGTAAATAATACCTTTAATCATAACTTATATAAAGGGAACATAATAAAGGGTGATATTGGATTCTTATTATGGGTAAACAAGGGATATATAACCATATCATGATAATATGTGTATGGGAATAAGATAATAATATTTGAAAACCAGACCATTCACATTATAGCTCACAAAATGGAGTCATGAAATAAATCATGGTAGTTCATAAGACATGAATCATAATGGAATCAATGAAAATAATTATAAGATCATAATATTGTTATAAGGAATAGAGTTATGGCATACACACATGTTTATAACATTATAAACAAGTATAATTAGAATCAAAATAAATCATTAATTTATGTAAAAGTAATTTGGCCCTCCCTTAAACTTAGTGATATACAAACAAGTATATGAAACACATTATGGATTTGAAATCTATGCCCAAATATTACATGGTTATCATTTAAATATTTCCACCCTTATCATATACTCATTTATTTATCCATCTTTACCCAATATAATGGTAGGAGATATATGTCCCAACAATATCATAATTAAAACCCTAGATATGTGTTACATAATATCATAAAACATTCATCATATCATCACATTATAACTCATTCAAATAAAATAGGGTTCGTAAACATTTCATAAATTCAACCTTCCATAACCCATGAAAAATTAATGGGTTTCAAAAACATTTCTCAATAAGAACATTCACCATCTAGATTATGATTATATCATTCAATTTTATCCCTAAAAAAGAATAAGTAACATCCAAGGATGTTATACTAGATGGAAAATGATTATTAAAGTTCACTTTGAATATTTCTTAATGAGAATATTTTTTCCATGTTGAAAACACATCTGAAAACATAAAAAAATTTCAAAATCATTTTCGTAGAAAATAAAATTGGAAATATATAAAGTAATATTTAAAAATAATTTTAGAGAATATATAGGAAAATATCAATTTCATTTCAAAATAATATTTTTAAAACATAAATCCAATTAAAAATAATTTTCATTGAAAATAATTATTAAAACTTGTAATAGAATATTTAAAAATAAAATAAATCATTTCTTCTGTATTATATATCTTCCTATTTGAAAAATATATTACTAAAAATAAACATTTTAGAAATACTTATAAAATAAAATATCCATTTAGAATTATAATTGAATATTTATAGAAAATATTTTCTATGCTCATTGAAATCTTATTCAAATTATTCAAGTTAAAAAAAATATTTTTTTTCACATTTTACGCAAAAGTCCGAAAAACCGTGTTTAGAAAAAACATGGATATTTATTTGAAAATATTACATTAAAAATAAAACATGAATAATTTTTTAAAATATAACATTTTGATAATGTCATAAATTATTTTTAAAACATTTTTATAAATTAGGATTACAGATAGAAAAATACTATTTTCAAACAAAGAGAGAAATAAAGTGTTTTTTATAAAAACTTTCCTTTGAAATATTGAGTATATAAAGAAAGTAAAACGAAGTAGAAAATTTATTCTCATGAAATAACTATTGGAGGAAAAAATTAATGTGTTTATTTATATATTCATCACAATATTTCTTCCTCAAAATCATAAACAATACAAAACCCAAAAAATAATGAGATTGTATCATAAAACCATTGCAACTTTGGAAACACTGAGTCATAAGACCCATGAAATAATAAAATTATGTGAAGAATAAAATATAAATAATATGATTATATTCATTAAATAACATGTAAAATAGGTAGTATATACGCATTATAATAAAATAAAGGTGAATAACAAAACATATTCCACGAAGAAGGAAAATTGAGATAGAAATCCCTTAAAAATTTGGTAAATTTTGAACTGCAAACCCCATGATAGAGTACTCCTAAAATGAATATATAAATCCCAATATTTTCCAGTATAAAAATAAAAAATATTCAATTAACGTATATACACAATAAAAAGAAACACACTGTGAATATTCCACGTGTCTCCAAGAAAATGAATATGTTATGGAATCCCTTGCCTTATGTCTCATGTTATTTTATACACATATGAAACACAAACATAATAAATCTAAATTTAATAAATATCTATTAACGAAACATAATTATGTGAATTTTACCAAGTGAGGGTAGTCGAGGTTTAGCTACATGCGGAGGATGTGACAGGGAAATTGGGACCTAGCTTAGAGGTCAGGAACTGGTGACTGGTGCATCACTATAGAGAGGATAGGCTACAGGTAGATGTGTTTCATGCTAGGTGCATGCCATGTAGCTTCTAGGGGCTGAGAAAACTGCTAAGACAATAATGGAAGATGTATACCATGGGTGTGGTCATAGTTATTGTTACTTTTGTTTGGCATTTCCAATTGAGGAATGTATGTTTTGAGTGTATAGGGTGAACATGATGTTTTCTGACTGACTAGACTCTAGTTAGTTATTTGGATCCATTTTGGGTTCATGTTTATATATATACATGAGGGATGCATAGAATTAGGAGCATTATTGTATATAGGCTACTTCAGGTGCCTTGGACATCGGGGAGTCTATGGGATGTGGGTTACCTAAGGTGCCTTGGGGATCATGGCATCAAGGATTTGGTTGTGATTGAGGTGAAAGGAATAAGGTTGTTTTGAGAATCCACGAGATACAAGACCTAGTTGTTCCATGGGTGTCATGGGCTTGATTTAGTCAACAATGTGTTGTGGGACATGATTCAGTGTCAGAAGTGACACAGTAGCACTTGATGAGGTGCAGTGGTAACAACACATCATGGGAGGGCCACGAGTCTGAAAATAGTTATTTGGACCATTTTATTATTTGAATTTTGGGCAGTAGTTATTTTTCAATGTTCATTCACCACCGTTGGGAAGGAAATTTGGGGACAAATTTCTTTATAGGATGATGTATATAATAACTTCGTTCTTCTTTTGATGTACGGGTCTCATTTTTTTTATTTTTTTTGTTCTTTTAGAGAAAGTAGAGGAAAATAATAAATGCACTAGAATCTTTCCAGGACACATCATATACACCAAGTACAGGTCATGTACTCCTGGCCATGTGTGATTGTTATATATGGAGTGTAGGGTTGTTGGTGAGGGTATAGGGTATTGAGAATATAAACACTATGTACTACCAAGTACACACTGTGTAGACCTGGGTATGATGTGTAATGGAATTTGGTCACCTAATGAATAGAAAAAACCCACACAATGTGTAGTCCCATGTACATGCCATTTATGTTTTATCTAAAATGGGAAATAGCCTCATTTTTTATAGAGGTATTAAAACCTAATTCATGGAAATGTAAAACGTAGTGCCGGATGGGTTTTTTTTCTCCTGGTCATCCATTCAAAACCCATTTTAAATGATGTCAGATCTATTGGAACCCAATTGGTAAAACCATGATTCCCCTTGAGATGTTATTCTTCATTTCATCTATCAACTACGTTATTGAAATTTGGGTGTTTATGTCTGTTGTATAGATATACCTTGTTCTAGACCAAAATTAGAGCATTTTACTATACATAGATCATCATACATGCATATGGAAGGTGGTGCATACCTTGTTATATGTTTTTCTAGACAATTGGGTGTTGCAGCTTTTAGCGCAATAATGGGTTTTTGTGTGGAACCCTATTATTGAATTTTAATTTTATTGTTATACCATGTGGGATGTCATTGGGAATGACCGTAAATTTGTTAAGCATGAGAAAGGTTGGGAGAGGTACTATTGGTCAATTGGGATCTTTGGTCAGGGGTGCTAAAATGGTTATTTTTGAGTTTCTAGATTTAAACTAATAGGTTTTAATTGTTTATGATTGAGTAAACTATTTAGAGGAATTCAAGACCTCCATGTCATTTTATAATGATTGTATAAAGTGTCCAATTCAATTTTCTAAGTTTAATTACTTGATTATAATCTGATTTTTAAATTATATATATATATATAATTGTTGAATTCCATGTTTTGGAACCCTTGGGGTTGTATATGGCGTATCCTGTATTTTCATGACTGAAGTTGATAAAAGGATAAGAATTCCCATATTGCATTGGGTGGTTTGAAAATGAGATAGAGAGTCATGACTGTCGGATTGAGGTAGTGTGAATGTCAGGATGGGCATGACCTGAGATAATTGGATGGCAAGGTCATCAGATTTGGGAGACATGGTTGCATAGAAATGATGTGTCAGAGATTGTGTGTCTTGGGTTCTTATATAGTGATTTTGGCTCACCCATGATGGGAAAATCACCGATTAGAGTCAGGTGCACATAGGTAGATGATGTGATGCGGTGGTATGATCGCTTGTGTAGGTAGAGGCCCCCAATTTTTTTAGTTTAGGTATTATCAGTTTGTGGGTGCTTTCTATAGGAAGACACATGAAAGGTGGGAGCCCTCATGGGATAATGATGAGGTTATTGGGTTGGGGTTCAGGATCACTCTGATTGAGGCTGTGGTCCTGGATATTTATTTAAGGGTAGAAATTGTTGTTCCTCTTGTAATTAATTGAGTACATGCATCAATGTTCCTCTAGATGTTATGTGATGGGAATGATCATTCGAGCAGAAGTATATAGGACCGAGTTAATATAAATTGGGCATGCCTTTAAGACATTGGTACTTCAAGAAACAAGTTTTCAGGGGGAACATGGTTCAGGGTTATATGATTGAGGTGGAACAAGAGGATTCGTCCGGTCTTGTGAATAAATGGGTGACTTGGTTCATTGGACAAGGAGTTTCTTTACTTTTGAGATTTTGGCATTGACCGAAGAAGGTGACTCTCCCTAGTGGCTACTAATCACCAGTTTGGATTGTGTTTATTTACTGCATCAAAATATTTATTGTTATTAGAGATGATTGTCTCATTAACCACATATTCATAGTATACACCATTGGGTGGTATCCTACCGAGACTCTTCTCACATCGTACATGGGCCCTTCAAGATACTTGTAGACCGTATGGTTTTACGTATAGGTAATGGATCAGCTTTTAGAGATAGATCATAGTATTGTTTTTCAAGGAGATTGGTATCGAACCCGAGGTCATTTCATAGTTGGAGTTTATTACTGTTAACTTTCATTACTATATCATCATGATTACTCTTATAGGTATCATGTTTTAGTTAGTTGTGGACGCCTTTTTATTTTTATATGCATGATGTAGTATGGATTAATGACTTGTTTGTTTAGTAGTAGTTGTAAGTGGTATTCATCATGCTGTTCTGTTTAGTTTCCATTATAGTTGTTTTTATATTTCTTATGTTGTTTCTTGCTTTTTTTTAAGATTCTGCTCTACAGTTCTGGTTTGAATTTGCTAATTCATTTTATATATACTCTATATTATATTACACTTCTCGGAGTAGTACCAATTTATTTTTTTAGAAAGTATATCTTCCCCACTATAACTGATTACATCCTTGCTTCTAGTCGGAAGACTTTGGTGTTCGCGGAAGTGCATCTATGGTCATTGACACCTAACCCATTTAGCATTGTTTGGGTGGTTTTTATAGGTTGGGGAATTAAATTTTACTTAATCTTACACATGAACATTACACGTCAATTAAAAAAACACAAATTTATTATTATTAAGAAAAAATAATATAAAATTAAAATTAAAATTTAAAAATAAATGAATTTGGACTTATAATTATTCCCACCAAAGAGATTTTCACATATGGAATGTCATTGAGCTTCCCTTTTTTAAAATATATTTGACCATTATTGTTACATGAATGATTTTTTTTCTCATGTATCTTATTAGATTTGACTATGTTGAAAAAATACCTACCCCAATGAAATATTCTCCATCAAAATGTCTTATAATGTTAATATATAGTATGCATTTTCCTCACAATTAAATCAACAACATTATATAAATAAAAAATATACGGGGAATGTTATTTGACAGAACCAATTTATAATTATTTAATTTAGAAACTAGGGAAAAAATTATTGGTCAATATATATTGATAAGTGAAGTGAACCATGCATAAGTTACATATAATTTAGATAATTTCACATAATTACATATTTTTTATCATAGATACAAAAAATCATGGAATCAAATGGTTTTGTATCTTTATATATTAACTATTTAACAATAATTCTTCAAACCCTCAGACAAATTTATCCACACATGATTTCCTCCATGTCATAGTCCTGTATATGGGTTCTTTTGGAATTCTAAAACATCAAAAAGGGAGACTTCTCATATTCTCAATAAATGATAAATTATATCAATAAGACCAAGTGGATTTATCATTAGATCACAAACATATTAGAAGACATGAATACAATATAAATTTATTTTTCAAGGAATAAGAGAATGGAATCCTAAGAACTGGTCAGAAAGCATTTTAACATGGTAATAAATCTTCTAATAGACCGACTAAATCATAAAATGATCATCATGAGAGCATAAAATTTACCATGGAATATGGGAGTAAAGTAATATGTCAAAAATAGTGTTCTAGGAAAACATATCCTTAAAAGTTAGTGTAATAAAAAAACTAGAAAATCATACTATTATGAACATAGATAACTACAACATGTCCATTCATAAATTTTGGAACATACCTATCCACATTATTTACAAACATAACATTATTAACATCGCATAATCTATCATGTACATATATAAAATGTTATCATAGATACCCAATATACATTCAGGGATGACATAATTATCTCATGAGATGTAAATATATACCCAATCCATAGGTTCCAACTATCAAAAAATGATAGACTATATAAATGTGTTTCATATGAAACAATCCAAAATCATCTCTCAAGATTACTAAAAATAGAAATTAGGTTTCATAATATTTATATAAGGTATTATGAAAATTCAAATAAAGGATTGGATTAGAATGATAGAAAATTAAAATCACAAAAAAGAAACATATCATATGTCTATTTATTGGGTGATAGATGAATCATAGTTTTTATGTAGAAAATATAATTAAAATCATGAAAATTTGTTTCATTAAATTTTGGTAACATTTTTATAAAAAAACATATAGGTCATTTATAAATTCGTTTGAAAAGGGTTAAAAATTATTATCATAAATTATTTTAAATTTCAGCATCCAAATAACAGAGCATTGAATATAAATATTGTTAAATTTTATGAAATGTGGAGGTAATGATATAAATTGGCCTAAAAGTTGAAGGAATAATTTTTTAAACTTATTATCTATTTAAAAAAATCCACACTCAGTAAAAATATATAATGTTTACATTTGAAAATAATTGAAGTGAAATTTGATAGTTAAATAATAGAATATATATTTTTTATTCAGTGTAATTTAAATATGCATTCATAGTAAGAAGGAATATGGACATAGAAGAGAAATAACAAAAAAGGAGGACAAGAATTATTCTCAACAACATCATATTTTTAAGAGTTATAAAACAAATCAATAGTGAATATTTTGATTTCAAAATGTAATTTTAACATCAAGAAACTGAATTTTTGATATGTATATAGAAGGTTAAAAAAATATAAAACCTAGATGAACATTTCCCAAGAATAAAGAGCATGGATCGATGAAAAGGATATTGAGTCAAGAAATACACTTACCTTGGATTGCCCTTGGGTGAATGTGTTCTATCCCATTGTATTCTTAATTTAATTTATCATTACTATAAAAAAAGCCTTAAATATATTTTTATACCTAACAACTTTATTTTATTGTTTAATACTAACCAATTATTAATTTTTTACTTATTAAAATTTAAATGTAAGAGTTAATTTCTATGTTTCTTCTATGCATACATTGGTACGATTATTTTGGTACATGATCTCATATCATGTCTTAAAAAACACCAGATGTTCTCTTAGATGATATAGAAGCTTATTATTTTTTGATGATTGATGATAATTTTATAAATCATTTAATGACGGTTTGTAATGGATGGTCATATACAATGTTCATTATCAATATTTTATTACTAGAAAAATGATCTTATCAATAAATATAATTACAGAAATTACAATAAAAAAATAAAAAGTACACATTAAATTATTTTTATTACTAAATATTAATAAAATTAAAGTCTTCATAATCATTCATTATAGAAATGTTTCAACATCATCCAAGTATGTGTTAAAAATGACAAAAAAAGAACATTTTACAATAAATGAATGAGTAAGAATATGTCATTATAGTATTGTATCCTAACTAATATAGAATAACAGTTATTTTAATAAAATTTAATTTATGATAAATAATATTTAAGAAATGGTTGATGAATAATATAGACAATATAAATTAATTGGAAGAAAAGTTTTACGTTAATGAGTTAAATATTCTCATAAATACAATTTTGGAAATATAGGATTTGAGACTCCTTGTATCGATAACATTTCAAAAATGGTTGAGTCACATTAAGGATAGAACTTGGGTAGGAGTTCATGAGAAAACATAACAATAGGTGTGGTTTGATATTGGATGAATGCATTGGTATTTTTAGGAAGGTTTAGATCAGTCAAATGGATTTAGTTGTTGAGTACTTTATAATTCCATTATCCTAAGCGATTCAATATTCCCAGAGATCCCATTATCTCAAATAATTATATATTAGAATGTTTAGAGATAAAAGTGTTCCAATAGAACTAACATGTCTCTTTTTTATCATGTTAACATATAATTGATGTCATATTTACCTAATTTTACATTATTTTATTATTTTTACTGTATTTTACTATTTTTTTACCAAATATCACACATTACCAAATTTTGGAATCTTAATATAAAATATAGAACCCATTTTAATAAATTCAAACACGAAAAGTGATAAAAAGAAATTCTAAAATAAAAATATTTAATTTATATAATTTTTTCCAGAAATAAACTTGTAATCAATTAAATGATTTTATTCCAATTACATACCAGTTTAATAATCATTAAGTGAGTATTATATTAAATGTACATAATTTAATTGCATTGATTAATTTAATTTATTTGGGTTAAAATAATAAATACATAGGAAAAAATTTCAAAGAAAAATATATCATTTTATTATTAAATTAAATTATTTATTTATTTAGTGACCATTAATTTAATTTTATCTATCCATATTTATAAAAATATATAATTTAATTTAATAAATACATTTAATTGAAATCATTATTTAATACAATAAATTGACTAAAAAATGTGATTTTCTTATAAGACCCATAGGTATACTATTACCAAAATAATATATATATATATATATAATTTCTTATAATAATAATTCCATGATTATTTTATACTAAAATCTACTTAAAAACCCATTATGACCTTCTAATAAGACCTATGTGTAATATATGTAGTGGTGTTAGTGATGGAAGTAAAGAAGCTAACATGGACCACATATATATTTCTAAAAAAATGAATTTCACCCAAAAATGATTTCTCTTAAGGAAAAGATGTTAATGTTCTAATTTGACTTGGTAAAGAGGAAACCCTAGGGATGATAAATCTCCTATAACAATGGATAAGTGTGATTAAAAGGGTAAGATTCTTCCCAATTATTCCATATATTTTCTTTTACATACACATTTCACAATGTGATTATTTATAATCAAAATATCAGTGTCTATATTATAATAAGTACGTTTGAAAATAATTTTTTTTTCAAAAATAATTTAAATTCTAAATATGATTTACAAAAAATAATCATT
The DNA here is from genome assembly GCA_963277665.1 of Viscum album. Taxonomy (NCBI): domain Eukaryota; kingdom Viridiplantae; phylum Streptophyta; class Magnoliopsida; order Santalales; family Viscaceae; genus Viscum; species Viscum album. The sequence continues at coordinate 699,275,290 of OY728132.1, forward strand.
ATATTTTCTAATATCTATTTAATCCTAAGCACTATATATACTGAATGACTATATATCCTCAAGAAACATAAATTTCAAATCACTATATAATCATCAAATTATATTCCTGAAAATCAGTTTCACTATGATCATTCATCCTATTAAATAATTTCACTTGAATAGATAGTTTTAAAATATTTATTGTGTTTTATTATATCTATTGTTATCATAGCTACTGTGATACATATTTTTAATCATGATTATGAATATTTTAATTCCTTTTTAATTATTTTACTTATAGTTTTATTGTTTAGTTGTAATTTTTTTATTTATGATTCATTAAATATATTTTAATATTTATTACACTATAGTATTATATTTTATAGAATAATATTTTATTCATCTTAGTTTGTTGAATGAAATAAAATATACCACCCACATTTGTTAAATTTTAATTGAATTTGATAATAAAAAGTTGGGGAAATACATTCTCTCCCATCGATTATTATAAACATTGTCCCTTTTTTTAACATTAAACCTATTTAAAATGCCTCAAAATAGTTTGAACCTTTTTTGAAATTTCCTAAGAAGTATATAATTCCATAACATTCATAATAAAAAATTTCCCAACACATCAAATATCTTCATAGCTACTTATACATAGCCATATATTGTAATATTTAAATTATTTAATGGAAAAAATTATTATATAAAAATTATTCTAAAGGAAGATGTTGATTTTAATTTTTATTAAATTACAATGAAAAATATATTATAATATTATATGATGTTGAATTATTCCTTTTTTAATTAAACATCAGTTTATGGAAGATAATATATAATAATATTTAACATTGTATCAAATTATTATTGAATACTTATATAGAAAATTATTATAAACATTGTATCTCAATATGATACAAATTAAAGTGGTACTCTATAAAACATTACAACTTCTTTCATATATATCATAAAGAGGTGATTTAGTGGTAAATAATCTATAATGGAAATAATGTGAATTTCTTTTTTAATTCTACCCACCAAAACTTAGATTAAATTATTACCTTTTGAGATTTTTGCAATATGATGGATGAAATACAGGGATGTGTTCTCTCCATTCCAAATATGTATTGGTAATTGTTTCATAATTTACATTGAATTATATCATTTCACCTTATGTTACTAGAAAAATGTGTATCATGATATACGATTAATAATATCCCTCTTCTTGTTTTACTACCATAATTTTTATTTAATATTAGTATACATATTTTTCCTTTTTAGGTTAATAGATACTGGCGGGCGATGAGAATAATCCACAATCTCTTTCATTAGTTATAGGGAGGATGGTAGAAAAATACATGTTCTAAATATTATAACTCTATTTATATCAATTTAGAACTGTATAATACTCTCAATATTATTTTATAGCTCAATAACATCCATCTATGACGCATTAATAATCACATAGATGGATTATTGAGAATTATTTTGGGAAATATTAGTGTTCACCACAATAATTTTGATTTATATCGATATCCATTCCATATCCAAGAGGATTGGGTTTCTTTATATCTTCATAATGGATAATTTAAAATGTTCTTTTCTACACAATGTATCAACCGTATTTTTTGAATTCTCTGTATTTTAATGAATAGATTAATTATAATCCTTCATGAACTCCAAAAAATTCATTTGGACCACATTTAAAATCATTATGCATGAAAACATATAATAATATCGCATTATTAGTATATGTTTAGCACATATACACATATATATAATGAATGAGAATCTAAGATTTAAATATTATTTTGGGAAGCATAAGATCACTAATCAAGAATTTTTCTCATGGTAAGTTAATTAACATAGGGAATAAGGAATCACTGTATAAATTTTTATAAGTTAAAATCTCAATAGCTTTTTTGAAACATCACTATATATAACAATCCATTCTTCATTATAGGGTTGTAAGATCCCATGTTTCTACAAGTTTTAATATTTTTAAGGAATATTAATTTTTAATTACTAATTTGTTTTAACTGTGATGATTGATTTAGAACATAATCATATCATTTGAATTACTAAAATTTTTGTTTATAGACCTTTAATGAGTCTTGGGAAGTGCATAAGGTTCTAGGGTGATCATCAAAATCATCCGCTTCGATTTTAGGAGTTTGGAGAATTCGGGCTAGGGAGCATGGCTTGGGAACACAGTTTAAGGAAATCCTTGTGACTCCCTAATGCTAAGAGATATTTAAATTCATTTTTTCATATCATTATAATCTTTAATTGTTTGAAAATTTTTAATTTCAAATAACGTTACATTTTATAGGAGATTATTTAGGTGTTTTGTAGGGTTACAAAGGTGGTGGCACAGTCGAGACATGGTTTAGAAATCTATGTGGTAAGACTATGTGAAAAATGATTCATTGGATGTTGATGGTTCAAGGATAGTGAACAACATGGAAAAAAATGTTTCAAAATCATGAATCCAATTAATAATATGAAAATTTACCCCCCACTAAAATGTTTATGTGGTAGAATTCATCTTTCTCCCCTCTTCTCCCATCAAACATACCAACACCCCCCTTATGCTCCCTCATGATGCCCCTTCAAAGGTTTTCCTTGATGTATTTTGATATATATTTTTGCTCGACTCCTACAATTATACCATTTTATCTCCTTTCCCAAATATTTATTTATTATTCAAATTACTGTGAATCATGGTGGAATCAAATACAGATGATGGTGCATTCACTCTACCTAGTCAATGCACATACTAATATATCTTCTACACTCCATTGTGTGTTGTTTTAATGGACCAGACCTCTCCAGTCCATTAAATTGTAAAAATGTGGTCTTAGAGGTGTTCTGGGAGATTAAGGTGACTTGGGTTGCGTTTGGGTGAACTTTTAAGGATGACCAAAGCGTTGTAGCTTTCGCACGGGCTGCGCACGGTATGTCTAAACCATGCGGGAAAACCGTGCGAGGTGGGTGTTATAGGTAGTGGCTAATACACGGTTAGTGCCCGGTTTGGCTAACTGTGCAGACTAACCATGTGAGGAGTGTTGGTGAGGCAGTAGCTAACACACGGTTAGCGCACAGTTTTTCAAACTGTATGGACTAACCATGCGAGCACTAAATCTTAGATCCAAAAATTGTGGATCTAACTCGTTTTGCCTCTAAATTGTTTGTTTAAGCCTCAAAGTGGACACAACTCCGGATTACCATCCCTTGATGGTAAGAGAACCTCCCACAAGCATTTTGGAGGCGATCTGAAGGCTTCCCTTGGCGAATTGAAGCAGGTTTCTTGTGGTATATGATCGTTCTACTTTGTTCTTGATCATTTACTTAGATCTTCTTAGATCTAATTCTCCTCTTCCCTCGGTTTCATAGATCTATTTAGATTATGTGTAGATCTAAGTGTGTGGATGCCTAATTTGATGACATTTTGTCTTGGTTTTGTTAGGATAAGGGATCTGAGGAGGATTCTTCGAGGATCCACCGGGCTTCTTGTGTGTTATTTTTTTTGTTAGAGTTTTCATCAAAAACCTTTGAGGTAGGGATCTTACCTGCGTCTCTGTCCTTTTTGTGCATCATGTGGGGTGGGTATCCTCTTGTTTTCATGAGTTACAATTGAAACAGTAAATAAAGAAAATAACTAGTTAAATAATGGGTTTGGGGAAATTTTATTGATATCGTTGTTCTATTCCCATTAATTCGTATCCCTTGATTATGTTGTGAATTGAATAGGCTTATACCTATTGAAAATCACAGTCGTTGGGGGCCTTTGCATGCACAATTAAATGTTTTCCTCTATTTCTGGATTGTTTTGTGTATGGAATTTCATAGAATGTGAAAATTTGTTAATCATGTAAAGTTGGATGATTAAATGAAAACCTAGAACCCTTGTATGGTCACCCGGATTAAATTTAATTAAAGAATGAATTTTGTGGGTGCTGGTTGGGGTTTAATTATGTGAAGGGGTGTTTTGTGGGTTTTTTTGAAATGGGTTAGCAGCGGGGCTGTGGTTGACTTGGTTGTGGATTGGCATGTATCGTATGGTTGTGATGGGCAGCAGAGATGCGGTGAATGGTATCGAAGTGATAATGATGTGGTATGGGTTTGTTTCTGAGGTGTTTATGGTTGTGGTGGTTGGTAGTAGGGCTACACAGATGGGTTTTTTATATGAATAAAAGTGGAAGAGTTAACTAATGAGTAGTGGGGAATGGTAGTTGATTAAATACGAACAGTCAATGGAATTTATTGGCTGGTAAAAGAAAATGGTTTCATGTTGCTTGTTTTTTCCTTAACTATATTTGTGGTTAGCAGGGATATGTTTTATGAATGATTGATCTAGTTTGCATGTTGTTAGTTTTTCGGTAGTTAAGGAACTAATAAACTAAAGCTATTGAACATGAAAATCTTAATGGGGTTTGGTGCGGTTCATTGTGTGCATACTTTCGTGGTAGTAGTGTCGAGGCATGTGCTCAGATCTTTTATGTAGAAGCCATAGGATGGGATGAGTGGTTGATATAATTATATAAATCTATATGTTTTATGTTTCTTTACACACCCCACCCATGTTGAGCACTACATGCCGAACACCCGTGGGATGGGGGGGTGAGATTCCCAAACATCCAAAGGATGGCTGGTTACTTTTCTTCCATGTGATCCCTCTTCCAGGATCTATAGCCCAAGATCCTTCAGGCCAATTATGATAGATATTTCTCAAGATTCTACGAGATGAGTATGTGATGTGTTCCCAAGAGTCTTCGGGATGAGGATATGATATGGTTCCCAGGTGTCTTCGGGATGAGATGTGGTTATGGCTGAGGATTGTGTGCCAGAGGAATGCAAGATACAAAGAGATTCATATGGCCAGGTTGCGGCACTAGCTTGTGTTTCATATGGCCAGGCTGCGACACTAGCTCATGAAGAGGGTGAAGCATCAGAGCGTTAGGCATGAGGGCTTGAGCAGTATTTAGTGGGAAGGTGGTGTGGGGTACCCATACATTTATAATTTTACCATACTTCTTTATTGACATGTGATATTAGGAGAGTGTGGCTGGTAAGGTTGGGTGGATAAATTCTTTGCTGGGCTCCAGTTCCTTCGGTTTTCTCACGGGCCATTAGGATGTCTCCCCACCTGTGTAAGGGAGATTTAGGTTTTCCTACTGAGTATACTTGTATGGTCACCCTACGTTTACTTTTAGGTTTTCATGAGGACTTCAGGGACTGTTCAAGACCATGCTAGTTGGGCGTTGGAGTTTGTTTGGTTTCAATTATTTCATTCCTTTGGTATCATACATTGGATCTTTTATTGTACATGTACCTTTGTTTCAGTTTTTTTATAAAACATGCATATGGGTTGGTTTTGGGTTTATTTTCATTTAATTGTTCTTTTTTTTGGTTTTTGACTCATCCTATTTCAAATCCAAAATAATAAAAAGGGTAATGCCTCCCATATTTGTGAAAACTCATACCCTTGGTTCCAGTCACCACTCTGATGCCTACTGGAGGCAGGACTCGGGGGTCATTATCTCCCTTTCACCATTGCCAGCTCAGGAGGGGCATCTTTGGTGGGAGGGGGTCATGACAGAATGGTATCAGAGGAAGAAAATGAGAGATAGGATAGAGTATGAAGTTAGGCATAGTGAGGATTTCATGGGATGGTAGGGAAATAGTGTCAGGTGATCTTGGAGCGTGAAATAGTCCAGGTAAGACCGGCTAGGACATGAGATTTTAGGGCCCCCCATGATCCGATTCAAGGACTCTCGACCTACCGAACGACCAAGTGAGGCCACACTGATTACAGGGTAGAGACCCTAGGAATGGTTCGTGCATCATAATGACTTGTCTTCTTGTGTTTTAGGGGAATTTTGGGGATTTAAAATGAATAAAGAGTCTATGAAAATTTAAGAACAATATTCTACACTACTCAAGCTTAGGCATTCCTTGTTGACCTTCCAGCGATGGAACCTGGGAGATGACCATGAGTAGTGCAGGAAATCAAGGCCCAGGAGGTTGACTTGGTTGATTGACAAAGGGATGACCGAGAGGAGGAGGACGATAAGGGGTAGAAGACTCTTCGAGCTTTTTAGCGGCAGACTCTCAGGAAGTACGAGTGTAGCATCTTAGACATGGAGACAGAGAGCTGGATAGAGGAGCTGGTGATAAATTTCAGCTTGATCTGGGCTCCAACAGAGTACTGGGTTCCTTTGACTATGAGCCAGATGCATGGAGCAGTGTGTCAGTGGTGGATGCTTTATCTTGGGGAGAAGAGGGAGGATTAGGTCTGGTGGGCTGACTTCGAGAAGGAATTCTGGGCGAAATTCCTCTCTTCCATGATGAAGGCTGAGAAGAGGCAGGAACTACTATTCCTCTAGTAGGGGAGTATGTCTGTGAGAGTTTTGGGGATCAGGTTCATGTATCACCTACGCTTTGTCGCCAATCTCTTTCTGGATGAGGAGTCTTGGGGGAGACGTTTGGAAAAGACACTTCGACCTTATCTCTAGTTTGCTGTTACTCCCTTCACCTTGTAGACATACATGGAGGTACAGAAGAAAGATGAAGTGGTGGAGAAGATTTACACGCTAGGAGGTTTGTCACGAGAAGGAATCCAGTTGGGATCGTCGAAGGGGAAAGCCATCAACAGCAGGCATCAAGCATTAGAGCCCTCTAGGTTCCGACTAGTAGGGAGTAGGCCACAACAATTTTAGTTCCGATCTCCCGGTCCTCTCCTTTTTCCTTCATGCTAGGGACTGAGGTGATTCATCTCTAGAATACGTTGGAACCTTCGGAACTAGTGCTCGGACTGAGTATAGTATAGTGGCGGTGAACCAGTACAACACCCGCCTCAGCCACAACAGTTTCCAGCCAGGCCCTTCCAGCAGCCACAGAAGGGGGAACAAGCTCCCGCTCCTCCGAGGGAAGACATTGTAGGAGGAGGCCAACCTCAGGGCTCTCCTCGGGGACCTCGACCTGGGTGTGGTCGGGGAGGTGCACAACATCTGAGAGGTAGAGGAACTGGGTGTGCGAAGATGCACACCGTAGAGGCAGCAGTTCGAGTAGGGACAGAATTCGTTTGAGTTATGATCAGATGTTTAGTACCATTGCCTACAGCTTGTTTGATTTAGGAGCTTCACACTCCTTTATTGCTCCTAGTCTAGCATGCGTCTTGGGCCTAGACATAGAGAAACTTTCTGTACCCCTGGTTTTGAGTACTCCAGTCGAATGTCAGACTAGCTTGTCTCGTGTTTTCCGGGGATGTAGGTTGATGTTTGGGCCACACCAATCTAGTAGAGATCTCCTTTTTCTACAAATGCAGCCATACGACGTCATTTTAGGCATCAACTAGCAATTCTCAGTGTGTTCCATCATCGATTTTTTCTGAAGAAGGGTTGTGTTTTCAGACTTGGGTGGCTGACGCGTGACTTTCATCGGTGAGCGGGGTTACCATGAAGGTAACCGGTGAGTAGAGCCCCTTTATTCCTTAATAGCTAACTGTCAATGGAGTCAGCAGATACAGAAATATTGGATGTCCCAGGGATTTTTGGTGAGATTATGGACGTCTTCCCTGAAGAGTTGGAGACTCTACCCCCTCGAGGTGATGTTGAGTTCCGGATAGACTTGAAACCTTGTGCCCGTCCAATTTTGATGGCTCCCTACTGGAATCCACCTTCTGAGTTGCGGGAGTTGCGGATTCAGATCGATGATCTGATGAAGAAGGGTTTTGTTTGACCAAGTGAGTCACCATGGGGTGCTCCTATCTTGTTCACAAAGAAGGATGATGGTGGTATCGAGCTGTGCATAGACTATCGGAGACTGAATTAGGTATCAGTAAAGAACTGTTACCCCCACACGAGGATACAAGATCTCTTTGACCAGCTGAGGAAAGCATGGTGGATATCTAAGATCGATCCGCGGTATGGATATCAATAGTTGAGGGTGAAGTACGGTGACATCTCGAAGACTACTTCAGATGTATGTATGGGCACATTGAGTTTGTAGTCATGCTATTTAGTGTTACAAATGCACCAGCTGTGTTCATGGGACTCCTAAACTCCATGTTCCGGGAATACCTGGATCGGTTCGTAGTTGTGTTTATTGACGACATTCTGATCTACTCATGATCAGAGGAGGATCACAATGAGAACCTGAGAATATTTTTAGAGGTCCTCCAACAGCACCAACTCTATGGGAAATTGTCCAAGTGCAAGTTCTAGACGCGAGAAGTCAACTTCCTTGGGCACATGGTGTCCGAGAACGGAATAGAGGTGGATCCATCGAAGATCGAGGCGGTTGTTTCTTGAGAAATGCCCAAGAACGTGGCAGATGTTTGTAGTTTCCATGGACTAGCAGGCTACTACTGGAGGTTCGTGCCCAACTTCTTCCAAGTTGCATCACCTTTGATAGCCTTTATGAAGAAGGATCGAGCTTTCATGTGGGATGAGCAGTGTATGGAAGCCTTCAGTTATCTAAAGGGAGGGTTGGTTAGTGCCCCAGTGCTGAGATTACCAGAGGAGGGAGTAACATTTGAGGTATTTTGTGATTCCTCAGGACAAGGCTTGGGGTGCGTGCTAATGGAATAGCAAGGGGTGATCTCTTATGGGTATACGAAGTTACTTCCTCATGAACGTAACTATTCTACCCATGATCTACAGCTTGAGGCGGTTGTGTTTACACTGAAGTTGTGGCGGCATTACCTCATTGGGGAGCACTTCGTGGTCTTCACAATCCACAAAAGTTTTAAGTATATATTATCCCAGTGGGACCTGAATTTGTGGCAGCGAAGGTGGATGGAGTTCCTCCAGGACTACGACTTCAAAATCTCTTATACCGAAGGCAGGGGAAATTTGGTGGCTGATGCTTTGAGAAGGAGGAAGGACGTGGTTTGAAAGTCGGTAGATTTTTGGAAGGCAATGGAAGAATTGGATGCACTACACCTCGATGTATGGGAAGACGGTGGTAGAGGTTGTCTGTTTCAGATGACAGTGCAGTCCTCCCAACTACGGTGGGTGGAGGAGTCTTAGTGGGGAGACATAGAGAGTGAAGTGATGCACGATTGGGCTAGCTAGGGAAATGCTCCAGAAGGATGTTCAAAGGGTGGTTTGAATCATATGCTTTTCTAGGGGAAATTGTTTGTTCTCAAGGAAGTTCACGAGAGAGTTCTTGGTGAGTTCCACAAATCACCCCTGGAAGTACACCCAAGAGCTTCCAAGATGTGCCACGGCTTGAGAGGGCAGTTCTAGTGGCCCGGGTTGAAACAGGCAGTAGTAGAGTTTGTAGCAAAGTGCCTCCTATGTCAGCATGAGAAGGATGAACCCCACGTTCCCGGAGGTCTCTTAAAAACATTATATTTCATAAAGTGGAAGTGGGATGACATCTCGATGGATTTCATCACGGGTCAGCCCAGAGTTCAAGGGGTTTGTGATTCCATCTGGGTAGTGGTGGAACAGCTAATGAAATCAGCCCACTTCCTAGCAATCAAGGAGTCAAGTACGGTTTAGGCCCTAGCTTAGAGATACGTGAATGAGGTGGTGTGGTTGCACGGAGTTCCGAGATATATAATCTTCAACTAGGATACCCAGTTTACCTCACAGGTCTGGAGAGGATTGCAACTTGCTTTTAGCACTCAGCTATACCTCAGTACTGCTTTCCACCCCTAGACAGATGGGAAAACAAATCCCACCATCCATACATTGGAAGATATGAAATGAGCACGTGTTTTGGGTATTGGAGGATGATGATCACACCAATTTCCACTGATAGAGTTCTTTTACAACAACGGATATCACTCTACCATTGGCATGGATCCTTTATAATCTTTGTACGAGAGGCCATGGTGCTCACCCATATGCTGGACAGAGGTCAGAGAAGTTGGTGTTCTTAGACCGGAGGTGGTGTAGAGAACGACATAGAAGGTTCAGCTTATAAGAGAAAGGATTAAGGTAGCTCAGGACCTGCATAAGTCATAAACCGATAATAGGAGGGCACCCTTGGAGTTCGATATCAGGGACCACACGTTCTTGAAGGTCTCCCCTTGGTGCGGGAAGTGAAGATTAGAAAAGGGAAGCAAGCCTTCTTCTAGGTTCGTTGGGCTCTTCGAGGTGTTGTAGTAGGTTGGCGAGGTGGCTTATCAACTGGAATTTCCACCACCGCTACAAAGGGTGCACGACGTCTTCCATTTGCCTCAGCTCTGTCAGTACCTTCACGACGATTCACACATCCTCGACTGGAGAGATCTAGATATCGGGGACGATGAAATATTCAGGGAATGACCCATGATGATTTAAGGTCATGAAGAGAAGGTTATTTGTGGATGAACCATTCCATTAGTTCGTGTTCTATGGAGGCATGGTGGGCTTGAGGAGAGTACCTGGGAATGGGTGGCATAGATGCGCGCCCAATACCCAGAGCTATTTTGAGTTTTGTTCTTTTATACTGGTTTGTGATTAAGCGTTTTTACCTTGTTAACTATGGAATGTGTTGTTTTCCTTTTTCTTTGAATATGTATGAAGAATCCGGACTGTGGGGAGGGGAGGACATAATCCATAATCCAGACGCATTAAGGTGGATGCGATTAAACCTGTGCAAGCGAGTCAGTGCCGCCCAAAGCGGATAGTATCTTAACATGGGGGAAGAGACTCCCTAACCCATATGATTGGAAAGCTTTCCCCTTTAATGTTGCATTGTTTCTTAAGGGGGAGGTGTTCATATATGTCAGAGGGGTTCACTCTTGAGAGGTATCTTTTGGGGTGGTTGTTCGGACCCCCTCTTTTCTTCAGGTCCGGTTTTAATTCTCATGTACGAGAATAGTTTGAGACGTATCTGATGTAATGGCCCGGACCTCTCCGGTCAATTACATTGTAAAATTGTGGTGTTAGTGGTGTTCTAGGAGGTTTATGTGACTTGGGGGTGCGTTTGGGTGAACTTTTAAGGAATACCAAAGGGCAGTAGCTTTCGCACGGGCTGCGCATAGTTTGTCTAAACCGTGTGGCCAAACCATGCGAGGTGGGTGTTAGAGGCAGTGGCTAACGTATGGTTAGCGCAAGGTTTGGATAACCGTGTAGACTAACCATGTGAGGAGTTTTGGAGATGCATTAGCTAACATGCGGTTAGTGCACGGTTTGTCAAACTGTGAGGACTAACTATGCAGGCACTTAATATTAGATCCTAAAATTGTGGATCTAACTCGTTTTGCCTCTAAATGGTTCGTTTAAGCCCCTATGCACCCATAATTAGGGATTAACCTCCCTTTAAGGTAATATATCCTCTCGCAAGCATTTTGGAGGTGATTTTAAGGCTTCCCTTGGCGTATCAAAGCTGTTTTCTTGAGGTATGTGATCGTTCTACTTTGTTCTTGATCAATTCCTTATATATAATTAGATCTACTTCTCCTCTTCCCTCAGTTTCTTAGATCTACGCCTGTTATGGGTAGATCTATGTTTTTGGATGCCAAATATGATGAGATTTAGTCTTCTATGTGTTAGGATAATGGATCTGAGGAGGATTCTTGGAGGATCAACCAGGCTTCTTGTGCGTTCTTCATTTTTGGAGTTTTCATCGAAAACCTTTGAGGTAGGGATCTTACCTTCATCTCTCTCTATTTTGTGAATCATACAAGGTGGGTATCCACTTGTTTTCATGAGGTATGTTTCAACAAGTAAATAAAGATTATAACAGGTTAATGAACGGGTCTAGGGAAATTTTGTTGTTATCGTTGTTCTATTCCCATCAATGCTTATCACTTGATTATGTTGGGAATTGAATAGGCTTATGCCTACTAAAAAAATGGTTGTTGGGGGCCTTTTCACGGGAAATTAAATTTTTTCATGTGCTTATGGATTGTTTTTTGGATGGAATTTCATTGAATGTGGAAATTGGTTAATGATGTAAAGTTGGATGATTAAATGATTACATGGAACCCTTGTATGATCACCCTGATTAAATTAAATGAAAGAATGAATTTTGTGGGTGCTGGTTGGGGTTTAATTATGTGATGGGGTGTTTCATGGGTTGTTGTGGAACAGGTGAGCAGTGGGGCCGTGGTTGGAATTGTTTTGGAATGGCGTGTATCATATGGTTGTGATGGGAAGTAGAGCTACGGTGAATGGTATGGAAGGGATAATGATGTGGTACGGGTTTTGTTTCTGAGGTTTTTGTGGTTGTGGTGGTTGGATGAAGGGCAGCAGGGATGGGTTGTGAATATGAATAAAAGTGGAAGAGTTAACTAATGAGTTGTGGTCATGGTAGTCGATTAAATACAGAAAATCAGTGGAATTGATTGGCTGATGGTTTTGTAATGCTTATGTTTTTTCATAACTATATTTTTTGTTGGCAGGGATATGTTTTAAGAAAGATTGATCTAGTTTGGTTGTTGTTCATTTCTGGTTATTTAATGAAATAATAGACAAAAACTGTTGAACATGAAAAGCTTAATGGGGTTTGGGGCTGTTCATTGTGTGCATACTTTCGTGGTAGTAGTGTTGAGGAATGTGCTCAGATCTTTTGTGTAGAAGCCTTAGGATGCGCTGAGTGGTTGATATAATTATATAAATCTGTATGTTTTATGAATCTTTATGCACCCCTCCCATGCTGAGCACTACGTTTCGAACGCTCGTGGGATGGAGGTTGAGATTACCAAACATCCAAAGGATGGCTGGTTAGTATTCTTCCCTGTACTCCCTCTTCCAGGTTCTATATCCCAAGATCCTTCGGGCAGGTTATCACAGATATTTCGCAAGAGTCTTCAGGATGAGGTTGTGATGTGTTCCCAAGAGTCTTCGGGATGAGGATGTGATTTGGTTCCTAGGTGCCTTCGGGATGAGATGTGGATTTGGTCGAGGATTTTGTGATGGAAGAATGCGGGATGAGATGTGTTTATGGCTGAGGATTGTGTGCCGGTAGGATATTATGAGCTTCGTATGGCCAGGTTCCGGCACTATCTCGAGATTTTTATGGCCAGGTTGCATCACTAGTTCAGGAAGAGGGGAAGCATCATAGCTTTAGGTGTGACGGCTTGAGCAGTATTCCTTTGGAAGGTGATGTGGGGTACCCACACTTTGATAATATTAATATACTACTCTATTGACTTGTGATATTTGGAGAGTGTGGCTGGTAAGGTTGGGTGGATAGATTCCTTGCTAGGGTATGGTTACTTCTGTTTTCTCACAGGGCATTAGGATGTCTCCCCACCTGTGCACGAGAGCTTTAGGTTTTCCTACTGAGTATACTTGTATGCTCACCCTATGTTTACTTTCAGGTTTTCAGTAGGACTTCAGGGACTGTGCGGGACCGTGTTAATTGGGCATTGGAGTTTTGTTTTTTGTAGTTTTGATTTCTTTTGGTATCTTACTTTGGATCTTTTCTTGTAATTTTATCTTTGTTTTAGTTTTTTTATAAAACATTCATATGGGAAGGTTTTGGGTTTATTTTCATTTACTTGTTTTTTTGTGTTTGACTCATCCTATTTCAAATCCTAAATAATTAAAAGGGTAATGCCTCCTATTATTGTGAAAACTCATACCCTTGGGGATAGTCGCCACTCCGGGGCCTACTAGAGGCGGGACTCAGGGGTTATTATCTCTCTTTCACCATTTCCAGCTCAGGATGGGCATATTTGGTGGGAGGGGGTCGGGACAGTTGTTTTTTGAGGTATTCTTCTATGGCTAATTTTTCAATCATTTTATAATAAATTAAATTAAATTAATAATTTTATCGAATAAATTGGTTATAGATTTTCATGGTTCAAGGTCGTGGTTATCTGGGGGTTGATGGTGAGAGTTTGGTCGTGCTTTTGACGCTAAAATAACAATCTGATCAGAATTTGGGTATTATTCATATTTATGATAAGTAGTTTAATTAAACCAAATATTTATGAAAGTAACTAGTTAATTATAATGGGATTATAATTTCTTAATTTTTGTGGTTTAGTTTTGAGGAAGGGCCACAAATATCTTTGATGAGGTCGGATGATCTTGGATGATCCTGGCTATTACTACTATCCCTCAACACTAAAAGTCGATATATCCTTAAAGGATAATCATCCTTATTAATTTTCATATGTATTTTCATGGTATTTATATAGATGTTATCATGAGGCCTTACTAGTTATGAAATATCTCAAATTTATTACATTTTCAAATTTAATATGAAATCATAAATTTAATTAATTGTTATAGATTAAATAAAATTCATAGAATTAGATAATTTCTCGAGGGACCTATTGGACCCTCGTGAACATGTTGGTTGTCATGGCTTCTGTTTTTCAATGAATCAATCATAAATATGTTCTAATGGACCTCATGTAAGAGCACTACTATACCCTTGTATACTAGGGATATATATGTGCTTCTCTCCCTTTAAGGCATGATTTTTGGGTGCGTAGACCCCATAGAAACATGGTGGTTAGGTTGGATGTGATGAATGTCCTTGTATTGATGGATAGAGTGTGATGGGATTATATTACAATATTATAATGATGTTATATTGACTTTAACCATGATTATTATAAGGTTGAATGATTATGTTGATGATACCAAGGGACTAGATGTCCATCTAGCATCGTTCTTAGGCTTGAGAAGCCTAATATGATTAAGGAACCCAAGTGAGATGCTCTACTAAGGGTATGAACAAGGGAACCTATGTGGTTACCCTTTTTTGGTAAATGAACCGTAGTGGCTATATATATAAATTGGTCAACGATGATCGTGATTGCATCCTTAGGGCCTAGATCAGTGATTTGAGCATGTTTTGGATAAGATGAGTTAGGTAGCACTCAAGGGAGTTAGACTAGGGTTTTTATGGTGGGTTAGGAATATAATCACCTGGGTTTTAAAATATTATAGTGAATTTTGAAATGGAATATGTTGGAGAGATTATTTATGTTTGGTTGGATATGCCCATATGGGAGGATAATGTAATTCACCTAGGAAGTATTTCCGAGATAAGGGGACTCTCATAGGGGATGTTGGATGTGATGCATAGAGAGATTAAGACATGGAGAAGAAAACTCCAATAGTGGAGGAATAAGATATGTGATGATGTTTCCCCATAGTTGGAGTTCATATACAGTTTAGTATTCAATGGATTTCAAGATAAAATGATCATGTGGGTTGACATGTGGTGTCTCTATAGGGGTCATTAGGTGAGGGTGGGGGGGTGTGAAAATCGATGTGTTAAGGTCCTACTATAATCTAAGGCATTTTTGGTCTCCTATAGCATGGTTAGATTGGATCTATTTTTATGATACTATTGGTCTATACCTGGATGAGTGAAATCCCATATGGGAGGCATGTGGTGACAATTGAAAAGTATTATATTGGAGGTTTGTGATAACTTATGGAACCACACACCCTATGGGTGGTTGTGTGTTTATTGTTTTCAAAATATCTTCACTTCTATAATTCTATTTTTATCACAGTTAGGTTTCAACAGTTATAGAAAAAGATTTGATAAAAAGGGTTTTTGTCAGTTCTATTATAGCACTGGGGAAGGGTAGTCTTTATCTTGGATTGCTTACTTGAGCTGATAAAGGTTCAATATATCAGCACTAATATGAAATACCTCCTAATGGGGATCCATTTATCAATGTTACTAAATAGGCACTAATAAAGTGGTACCATTATTAGTCCTAATAAAAATAACTAATAAAGGGTATCCATTATCAGAACTAATAATGAAGCACTGATAAAGTGGGCATTTGTTAGCACTACTGAAAATTCAATAATAAAGAGCCCCCTTTAGCATCACTTTTTTTTGAAATGATAATGACCCCCTGTCATTACTTTTTTCTAGTGATGATAAATGTTATATTTAAAAGAAGTAATAAAAATAATATATTTATATAATTGTAATATTTTTCCTAAAAAATATTTAAATAATTCTAAATAAATATTTACACTTAATATATAATATATTTAGTGGAAATGATTTATAAAGTAATGAAAGTAATATTATTAATTAACAATTTGATAATTGTTTTTGACAAATAGTCATTTAGTAACAATTGGATGACATATAAAATAGAGGAATTAATGAACATACTAATATAAGTAGAAAATATAAGAAGAACTTGAAGCAACCATAAAAATTTTATTCAGGTGTCTGTTTGGGCTCAACCAGATATTATATTGAATTATAAGAAGAGATGTAGGTTGTGGTGACCCAGAGAACCCAGATGACTGTAATTTTAGGGAAAAGGACTAGAAGGTCTCCAGAAATGAGTCCTTAGTTGGGGTATCCTTATTTTTTAATATTCAATGGAATTTCATGATCTTTTAGGTGGGTCTTATTTTCTTTTTCAGTAGAGACTGGATTTATTCCATATTATTATATTCATATTGATATTATGGTTTTGATGTTTTATAATTTTCCATAATGTAGTTTTATTTATAAATAAATATATGAATATTTTCTTATATTTACTAAAAATATATATTTTATAACTGCATATTTAATCATATTTATGTAAAAATGTATTTTCATAAATATAAACCCTTTATAAATTCATATTTATTATTAATATTATTTAAAATATAAAATTATCCATTTTATTTACCTTATAAACATTCATTACTTTGTATATATTTATGTATACATGTAATGATTTTATATAATTATGTGTGTGTTAACAAAAAATATATATTTTAATATATATTTCAATATTTATAAATAATTAAATATCACGTAAATATTTTTATGTTTATATTAGTAATATAAATTTATAATCATGTGTGTTAATATGTGTGTGTTTGTATAATGTATATATACATCACAAAACATGTATTTTTATAAATAATAATAGTTATAATCATTAAATATAGTATATAAATGTATTTTACAGTAAATATTTTTAAATAATTTGAAATAAAATATATGCAAATATAAAAGTTTATATTAATATGTAATTATATAGACATATAATTATTTATTTAAATTATTAAATTTATATTTAAATATAAAATATATAGACATATTCTAAACATGTATTTATATCAATACATAACAATTTTTAAAAATTAAAAAAATATTTGAATATATATACTTATAAATATATATAAATATATAAAGAAATATATAATTATTATATATCCCTATTTATGTGTATTAATAAATAGATATATATAGAAATTTCTAATATATTATCATTTATGTAAATGAATATCAATATATAATATATTTAATAAAATATAAATATTTATATCACACACAAACATATACTCTATAGATGCATTTTAAAATTACTATATAAATATATGAACAATATATATATATATTTATATATGATAATATAAATAAATAAACATAAATATTGTAAAATTAAAAATAGGACATCTCAATGAAGTTTTCAAGGTGTTTGAAATCCCAAGGAGATGTATAGGGAGAAAATCCAGGTACACACAGGGGATCAAAAATAGACTAGAATTTCATAAACACAGATAAAGGCCCATTTTGAGTACTAAAAAAGGGGTTGTTGGAAAGTGGGTGAAAAGCCCTGAAAAATGGAGGGGAAAGCACTGTTAAATGGGTGAGGGATTTCTATAAAAGGGGAAGAGGAGATCTCTAAACAAAAATAATCCTTTCACCGTATATTAGTGCTTAAACAGGTGTAGTGACGCCTTCATTATTTCTTTAAAAACAATGGTAAATGGGCCATCATTAACATTAAAAAAATAACATTAAATAAATACCGATAATAACGATCATGTAATAATCATTTCATTTGAACTGAAAATTCCCTTTTTATCACTATTAAAGGAAATATTTATAGTAGTCGATGATGTTTCTCAAAGACACTCTTTCATTGGGATGAATCAGATAGTGGGGTGGTTATTTATTTTAATATTTTATTTATTTATTTGTAATGATCATTTCACATGAACATGTTACAATATATGATGGCTAGTTTGTGACTACGCTAGTTGTCCCATGTTTAGTCTTGTACTCACAACCGATTTGGGCCACCACTACACTTGTTTAACCAAGAAGATGTTCACATAGGTAAAGACACATGTTTGGTTCAAAGCTTATAATAGAATGATAGAGAAGACTAGATCATATTTTTACATGTATCTTGTGATGTTTTATATCATTGGGATTCCATTGATCCAGTGTTTTTATTTTATTTTATTTATTCATTATATATATGTTGTCATCCATACAGGTGTTATAATGTAGAAATGGCATGGTTTTTCACATCATTATGGGATATAATTTATTTATTTAGGCCTTATTATATTTATGTTATCCCTCTTAAAGGTTATTTTTATGTATGGTGTTTGTTTATTTCATCTTTTTTATAATCTCTAACATAGGGGTTGTTGTATCCCCACTCTACCACCTCAGAACCCGGTTACTTTTCTGAATACTCTTGTGTACAGAGAGGTATTTCCAATGTCATATATAGAATATGACTAGCTACTATTCATATATTTATCTTGGAGAAGATGTGTAAATGTTGAATTACTAAATTACTTTTATTTTTCCCTTAATTTTAGGGAATGGTAGACTGGGGATTTAATAATGCATCAGATCTTGTAAAGGATATCAGATTGATGAATAATAAACACTATATTTGGTAATAAATCTATATTATTAGTGTAAAGGGGGTTTATTTTTTGTTTTTCAATGATATGGTTGGATACAAATTTTTCTTGGGGATAGGTACATGCGTTTTTTTATTTTATTATTTATGAGGTGTTTGAATCTCTGTTCCCATTAGAAAGAGGCTTGTGATTTGATTTTTATTCTTGTACTATAGAGGAATGAAGTATCTCATGGGTTATATTTGTAATTTCATATTTACATGAAATATACCAACTAGTTTGTGGTTTCAATAATAATAGAGATTCAATTGTTTAATATGTTATCAACAACTAATATAATGTTCTATTGTATAAGTAAATTGTATAATTTTACTTAATAGAGGCAACTATTGCATGTATTTAATTTAAATTATAAGACATTTGAATCTGTTATGAGATTTTTTATGGGGACAATAAATATTTATTTTTTGTTCATAGTAGGTGCAGTGACCATTGTGGTCTTGTGAGGAATTGGATTTATAAAGGTGAACCCCTCATTGGATGTTATCATTCCACTTCTGTTAATAAATTTTACTATAAAAACCTATAAAACATTTTCCTGCATAAGTTGGAATTACATTCAACTTATCTAAACTTTTAATGTGTTTTTGCACTTATACGAGTCATATTGAATAATATCATTGGTTATGGTAAGATTCATCCATTGAGACATGACCCCCCCGGTGAGTATTTTGATGTATGTATGATTATTAGTCTGGGTTCCCTAGTTGGGGATAATGGTTAGAATGTGATGCCATTTTATGTAGGACTCTGTGAGTGGGTTCTTAGTAGGTTGGATTCATGGGTTGAGATGGGATAATGTCTTAAATCCCTTGATATATGGAATAGAGGATAAGTGTTCTAATCTAGTGATCTTGACAATTTACTTCATTGGTTGGTGTAGTGGGAGATGTAGAGGCCCTTAGTTTTGACCCAAAACACAGTTGGTTGATGCTTTATGTTGTTAGAGGGAAACCCATAAAATGGGTTTTCCTAGATTTTGGGGTGGCTTATCTGTTATAAGAGTATATTTATTATTGGGATGATACTATTACATGTGAGATGTTATAGAGTATATAGAATTTTAGGGTATTTCCTTAGGTTTCTAGGAAATAACATAGGGTACTTTGGTATTGATAATAGTATCAATGAGAAGGAATGTTTGGGTGTATGACCCTGTTTACCAGTGGGGTTCCTTTTAAAAATATGGTTATAGAATAAGAAGACAATCATGAATAGAAAAACAGTAGTTGGAGGCCATGTTTTTTCATGAGTCATACATACATTAGAGTGAAAATGATCCCTAGTGGTGCTTCGAAAACCCTTGTCAGTAGGCCACCATGGGATGAATCATGGAATGGGTGGATTGCCTAATTTTGAATATGAGTTCCTTGTGAGCTCCCAATTTGATGAAACTAACATACCACAGAGCACAGTCAGCTTGGTCTCAAGGAACCGAAACTCCATGGAGAATCAGTCCAGAAATGGATTTAGTTTCATGGAATAGTCAAGGAGATGCGAGACCTTGACATGCATTTTAAAATATACATGGGGTCAGGGGTAATCTATATATGAGTGTGGATCCTATGTAACAATACATATTTATTGATGGGACATGTTGGGTTGATGTTCTATTTGTGTGTATGTCCATTCCATTAATTATGTCCAATGATGGACGAGGTATGCATCATGGGGATAAGGATATTATTAAGGTAGTTCAATGTTAAGGATGCTCTTATAATAGTTAGAAAGATGTTAGTTGAGAGCCTATGTCCCTCATGTGATAAGGGTAATTGGAGTGGTACTAGTCATTGGACTTCCATCTTGGTGTTTGGATACTAGTAGATTATTGGGACTGATAACTACTATATTCCTCGATGAGTGCAATGTACAAGTGTTGTAAAATTTACAGGTGGTGCCTCAGAGTGGGTATCTAGAATATGACAGATTGTGATGATACAAATGAATTATATCAGTATTTCTTTTTTGTTCATGCTATGTCTTGATAACAAAAGTGTATAGTTGATGGTTCCTCTAGGAAATGTAACCACAAGATGGGTATCCGCCTCAAGGGGAGTTATGGGAATGATATAGGAATTCCATGGCTTAAAGGTATCATGATTGAGTTTTGGTAACACATTGGTGGTTGGAGTCGAGTGATTTAAATAGGAGTTGGTCATTGGTTTTTTGAATTGTGTTACATCATGTAATTTGAAACATTAAAGAAGCAATTGCATTAAGAACATTTCTTGGGATATGATGGGAATGTATTAGGATTTGGTCAGGGCCTTTTGAGGAAGGGTCACCATTTTTGTGTTGTTGATGGCCAATATAGGACTCTCTAATCTGAAATGGAATATACAAATAGTAGTGGCTACAAATTTGTAGATTGAATTCATTTTTATGATTTGTACAAAGTTGGGTACTATTTTAGGAGCATAGTTAGGATTCTATGGGCATGTGTGAATAGGAAATACCAAGGTAAGAATCACTAAAATAGGAGGTAGTTGTTTTTTACTATGAATTATATTAGAGATAATAATGGAGAACAATAAACAGTTAATAACATTGTGGTAATTTTTAAGTTAAATAATCTCAAGTTAGTGTCAACTCAATGATCTGGTAGTAGGAACGGGCTTTGGATCATCATTTGGGAGTTTAATCATTTTATGCATAATGTTGAACTTTGGATGAAGATTTGTCTTTCAGAGGTGAAACACAACCATTTGAGTAGAAATTCTTTGTAATGGTAGGGAAATGTTTTCATTTTAATTTAAATCAAGACAATCTAGGTATGAAATATATTAAGGTGTGTGGGTTGTAATATCTCATGTTCATATGAGCCATATATTCTATATGTAATTTAAAATTTAAATTAGAAGATGAGTAATATTTTGATTGAAGATTTAAAACAGAATCTCGAGATTTGAAAAAATTCAAAGTGATGTTTCAAGATATGGGATGAGTCTCAAGATGTGGCTCCGGTTCTTTATTGAGAATAATGTTCCCCACGTTCTGTTCTGATAGATTTGGAGAATTTTTACCAAGGGGTATAGTTTGGGCACACATTTTAGGGGAAATATTGTGGAACTTTGATGGTCAAATATAATTTAGTAAAATTTTTAAGGAGTATGGTTAGATTGAACAATTTTTACATGATTATTGGAAACCCATATTAAATTTTATTGGAATCCATGTGAGTGTCTTATGGGAGTTGAGAGGTTATTTCTTGGTTTGAGAAACTTTGTAGATGGACGATATGAGGTGTGATTTATAGGTATTATAAGGAAAAATGTTTAGAAAACCCTGTGAAAAAACCATATATCCTACTTAAAAGAGTAATATTTATCACCCCATACATTTATTAGGGAACCAACCCAATTCTACCCTATTATACCATCACATGAGCTTCACCACTCCCCTTAAATCTAATTTTATGTCGCTTTTAAAGTGGTGTTCATGGTGGATTTCGATATTTTTTTGAATATGATTCCCCCATTAGTAGCTATATATCTCCTCTCGATTCATTCTCTCTAATTTTTGAGATTTTAGAATGGGTTTTTGAATTTAACTACACCAAATGACGGTGAATTTGAATTCTTGTTATGGGGAATTTTCTCATCATAGGAAGAGGATGTCCCAATAATCAACCATCACTTCACTGCATGTAATTTTTTTAGGTATATCAAAAAAGGGATTTTTCAAATCTTGGGTGAAAAAATTAAATTAATATGGGTTTTCATACAATTTCTTAGACATTTTACCTATTTAATGTTTAAAAAATGTCATGGGTTATTGGAAATCATTTTTTCATGGTTCTGATGTAGCGATATCATCTTGTGAGAATTAAATCATTTCTCATTTTTTAAATGTGTGTACATAATTATTTTTTTTGAGATTAATTAATTAAATAAAACAATCTTATAACAAATTAATATTGGTTTTTTGGTTTTAGGACAAGTCCTTTGATTTATTGAATGGGTTTAATTGGTCTTCAATAGTCTTTGGTATCTACTACAAGCCCTTTACATGAAAAGTGGAATGATTTTTTATTGTATCTTGTCATTAGTACTTTTCTAACATCTTTTTCAGGGTTCTTATATTAATTTAGTCACATGGGATCCATAGTATAGGGAAAACCTAATTTCATTAAAATTTTAAAATAAATATTATATTTAAAATTTAATTAAATTTTTTAAATGAAACATAATTAATAGAAAATGAAAAAGAATCAAGGGCCCCTTTGGACCTCGTGCACTGACAAGTTTACTTGGAATTTAATGGTTGAGGCCTTAATGGTAAATGTTTTATAATGTTCGTGGTGTAGGATGCCTACTATAACCTTTGATAAAGCAGGGAGGTGTGCCCTTCTCTCATACTATGATTTGACTTGTGGGAGGGCTGTCCCAAAGAGACTTGGTGGTTATGTTGGGTGAGAGGACCAACCTCGCAGTGATATATTATGTTTGATAATATTAAAGGACATCACCAAATATATGTTATAATGACATAATCCTTAACTACTATAATAATGTATGTAGATTTGGATGATATATATTGACTATATGTCTTCCAAACATTGGGATTCGGCCTCGGTATCCAAATGTGACCATGTAGCAGAGTGGGATTCCACCACTAAAGGGATTACCTGGAGGGCCTTTATGGGTAACCATTTTTGGTAAATAACAATGAGTACGTGTACATTGAAAATCATATGTGGCTTACATAGTATTCTAATTAAATCATAAATCGATGAGCTAATCCTTTTTATGATTAGATGAGTTAGGTATCACTATTGGAAATTCTAGTAGGGTTTATAGGTTTGTTTAGGAATATGAACACTTGTGTTAATAATAATTATATTAATTTTTACATGGTATACACCATAGTGTTTATTGATTTCTGGAGGAGAACTCTTTTAGAGGAGGATTCTAAAATTATTATAGGGAATATAACCCACACATAAAAACTCACATAGTGTTGGTTGGCTATGATTTCTACAGGTATTTTGTTTTAGATGAGGAAACTACCCTAGGGGAGGTATATAAAACTTTATAGACCTAAAATATAGTTTGATTTCTTTTATAATTGGGTTTCAATGGATTTGATCCATAATTATCTGGTGGACTAACATGTGCTATCCTAGTGAGGGTGTTTTTTGGGGGGCCATGGATTGTGATCTACCATGGGTTATTATATAATGAAGAATTTCTAGTCCTTTATATTGGGGTGAGACTATCTCTAGGTCTATGATACTATTAGGATATTACAAGATATGAAAAATACCATAAAGGAGGTATTTGATTACTATTGATAACTCCCATGGGGGAGGTTTTTTATACCATATGGAATAAAAAATTAAATGGGTAGTTCTGTGGTTGTAGATGGAATGATTTCTTATCATGCTTAGATACACTCTGTTATGTGGAGAAAGATTGTTGTTTGGTGGTTCTTTATAATTTCATTTTTTTTATTTCAACAATGTTAGTAACATGCACATTTCACAACAGATGATGATCAGTAACAAACAATACTAGTGGTTACTCATTGGGTTTTTTTACTGAAACCCTACATGGACCAGCAATCCACATAGTTACCTAAGAAGATGTTACATTTGTTATCAGGATATTATTAGGCCTTGTCTATGGATAACATGATCATGTGGATTAGCTTATATTAAAACATTTATGTTAGGTTTAGGTAAGGATTGTGGATGTCATGGAGCTAGTGTTTTTATTCTCTTATATTTATTCATTTATTTTATGTAACCAACCTAGTTGGTACTGTGATGTATATATGATAAGTTTTTTTTGAACATTATCAATTTAAATTTAATTAATATAGACTTGTTATATTTCTATACATCTTCTTATATTTTATTATGTTGTATGCTATTTTTTTATCCATTATTTCACACATTTATATAGAGGGAATATCTCCCCACACAACCATCTTCGACCACCACTACCTATCAGTTGCCTATGTCATATAGGGATGTTCTCCAAATTGGATATAAGGAACTACACCATATACTATTCATATAATAATGTGAGGTAGGATTTAATAAAGTTTGTTTATGTACATGGTAAGATACCAAAATATTCTTAATCTAATTAAACATTTCACTAAATTCAAATATTTAAATAAAATTTACTCAATTTCATCGATAATTGGTTAATAAATTAGATTATCCAGAGAAATTTATAAAAATCATTCCATAGTATCCGGCCACAAAAACTATTAATCATGATTAAAGATATTGTTTTATATTATTCTTCAATAACCTTCGTATTTGGAGGATCCATATATATAACCTACCTATTGATGAAATGACTCTATTATATACTTTTTGTTGTGATAATTATCAATTTTCAAAACATGTCATAAAATCTATCATTTTAATGCCTTGAGAATAATAGTCAATTAATATTCATGTTCAACCACGATGTTAATATATTATATAATATCATTAATAAAAACGAAAAAAATTAATAATTTTAATCTCCCCATATTATATTTTTTATAACTTTGAAGATATCAAGTGTTTTTATGTGTCTAAATTCCATTCCTATGAATTCACATGGTCCATATCTTTCACAAAAGACTATTTTTGGAGTATGATCATCTTAAGCATTTTTTCATGAATAAAAATCAAATATCCACCATTTCAAATTATTTAACCCCTTATAATGGATGAGAATCAACAATACAGACTAAATTTATTTTACAAATAGTTATATTCATAATATTGGAAGAATACATATAAATAATGATAGATAAATTCTTATAAAAAAAAGGATTTGTTCACCCCATGGAGAAGCAATGGTGTGTATAAAACCCTTTTCCAAATTCACATGAATTTTATTCTCTAAATACTTGAATTCAATGCTTTACATTATATATTGTCTCTTAAATATTGACATAGAACCATGTATGATTTCAATTGAAATATCTACTTCATGTTATAGGGAATAACCATGCATAGTATTAGAAATAAATGTTGCAATGTTTCAATAAAATTTTTATTATGTAAAATTATAGTTGATCTATAATTATTTGAGATATTTATCATTCATAAAATAGTATCACGATCCATACTACGGAATTAAATTCCAATAAAAGTTCATAATCATCTTTAAATTTATATTTTACCATGGAATAATTTTATGAATGAAATGATATTAACACATACCAATAATTTATATATGATATATATTGAGAGTATTTATCCGTTCCCAATATAACATTAAATTTTACCAGTTGATGAATAAAAACATATGCATAATGTATATTCCCAGAAACCTGAATTATATAAGTGATTTATAATTGTGATGAAATCATCACACCACGAGGTGTTTTAAAGGGTAACACAATATCCAATGATTTAGGTGGTAACTCAATGACCTTATTAAACTTTCAGGATATGATGTAATGAATAGAACAATAATCAAATAACACTTTTGATGTTTTTATATGGATAATTAGAAAACATATATCAATTTTATTATCAATTGATTTATTTAGTAAATAAAAAATTTTGACCGTAATTAATAATAAAATATAATAATAAAACCAGTATAAGGAATCGTATCAATATAAGAAATTAATACTAATATATTTTACTCTATGAATCATTTAATTAAACTTGGGTTTATTTATGTTTTATTCAATTATAATTTTTAAACTAATCAAAAAATAACTAAACCCAAAATTAATACCAACTAAGGAGATATAAGAATAATATATATAACTTTAGTACATTATTTCATATAATGAATCATTAAATTACTCAAATAAACTCCCCCAACAAAAAATAGAGGAATTATATCTTTGGAGACTAGTATTTTAATAATATTTCTTTAAAAAAGCATAGAAATTTTCAACATATTATTTTCTCCATGAATTTGTTTTGTATCGGTGTTTCAATGGATTCGGGAAACATAAGAAATGATTTAGTTTATCTTTTATAAAATGAAAAAGGCACATAAATAATTCATTGTGGATTTTTCATTGGATTAAAATTTTTTTTGATGACACGATAATGAAAGGAATTTCATATTAATGGTATAGAATAATAGAATAAAAATAATTGATCATGTTTCATGGTAATGTGGTCATAAATCTTAGTATTGAAGTATAAACCCATAAATGGATAAATATATAAAATAACATTTACTAAGTTATAATTACATGAAATCATATGAAAATAACTGGGGTCAATGGAAACAAAACTTAGTAAGGAGGGACAATCATAAGAATAGAAAATCATAGCATTATGAACCTAGATAACTATATAATGTCAATTTTTTTAAACATATGTAGCCTTATCATATGCATGAATAACACTATGAACATATCTTACTGCAACATTTACATGCATAAAATATAAATATAAATTCCTTCATCATATGCACAAATAACCTAATTATATCAAGTGATATAAATAATTACCAAATGTATTGGATGGATAAAAATGTGTATCCTAACTATCAAATAATGATAGACCATATATATACATTCAAAATTAAATAGTAAAATATCATTGATTGAGAAACCCAATAAAATAAACTGGGTTACATCCCATTTTATTATGTATTTCTTAATAAGAAATAAATAATTATACTGAAATAACACCCAAAATAAAAACACCCAAAAGAAAAAAACATATTAGTATTTAAGTCGGGTTACATGAAACATAATTCCATAGATAATGGATCTATAAGATTTAGTGAGTAAAATGGAGGAAAAATCATGAAAAGGGGATTTATTACAATTTGGGGAAATTTTTATATAAATGAATCTATGAGAAACATTCAATATTATTTTAAATTGGTGGAAAATAGTTATATAGAATAATTATAAAATTGAATATCCAAATAATGGATTCTTACAAAAATCTAAAGAAGAAGAGACATAGAGAGAATGAAAAAAAATTTCATGAAAATTGAATGAACAAATTTGTAATGGTTTTAAAAAATACCACGTCAATTAAATAGTTAAAAATTTAATCTTGAGAAAATATTGACGATAAACAAGAGTGATAAAGAATATAATAATTAGTATTACATTCAACAAAATCAAAAGAAAACATCATGTTACTAAAATACATGGAAATAAAATGTAAATTCACATAGGGGAAGATTAGAATTATTCTTAATAATGACATATTTTTATTAAGAATGAATTCAATAAATGAAAAATATTTTAATTTTAGATATAAACTTATCTAGATAGAAATAGAGAATAAAATATGAGATATATAAGGGGAAGAATATATCAAAATTAAAAAGACTTTCTAAAATATTGTATAACTTAAAGAAAATGATATTGAATCTAGTTAAAAATTTACCATGATCCCCCAATAATTGAATGTTATAACATTTCATTCTATAAAATGTGAAAAACGCCTCACCAACTGCATAAGATAATATAAAATCCCAAGAATCAACTATTATAAAAAATATAAAACATGATACCTCTTTTAATTCATATAACACAAATTTACCTTGCATTAAATGAAATATAAACCTTCCTAGATACTTTATGTTTCACATAAGAGTGACCTTCCTTAATAGTTAGCGTTACAGATAAGACAACGTTTTATAAAATCATAATATTTTATTAAAATAATCTGAGCTTTAAAATAAACATTAAATTTGTAGTTATGAATATTAGTAACTAACTTATAGAAATTATGGTGTATAAAAATATGGAATGAATTAATTTCTTGCAAGTTAATTACAAATAAATATAAGAAGCAATGGAATATAAAGTAAATAGTTTAATAAAAATATATATTAATGCTAAAAAAGTTGTTTTATGTAAATAGATTAAATTAATTTCAATTAGTTGATTATATTAATCTAATTTTTTCATATTATATATTCAATAAAATATTTTTATATCTATCAATTAGGATTGATAGTATAATTTAATAACAAACCCTATTTTACACATATAACACAATATTTTTATAGAGGTAAATTTACTTCCTTTTAATGGAGAATACATTTTGAATATTAATTTTGAATAATTAATTGATTTAACAAGAATAAAGAAAAATAATATTTTAAATTGAATCATAATAATTTTTATGGTAAATTTTTTATATTTTTCTAAAATATTTAATTTTTAAATTAATAATGAAAAATATTGAATTTTAGTTAAAAACCTCTTTTTCATATAATTTATTAATAATGGTAATTTATAAATATAATTGGTGTTAAAGATTAATTATTTAAATTTTATTATAAATTAATTAAATTGACTTCATTAAAATAAATTTCACATTTAAATTTATTATAAAAACATAGAAAACAATCAGAAATTTTTACATTAAAACCCCCTATTGTCGTCCTGCATATGGGATTTAATATATAAAAATTTAAGCCTCTAATAATATTGGAGTTTGAAAAAATATATTCCATATTTAGAATCATCAAAATTTATAATTTATAACAATGAAAACATGGTTTATTTCTACAAGTATTTGTGAATGTCATTAAAATTTATAACAATTAGTAATGCAAAATTAATCTTAATAAAAGATTAAATATTTATCAAAGGGGCCCAAATGACCTAGACACTTGTACAAAAAACATTTTATGAAAAAAATATTCCATTAAACTTCCTTTAATTAATCGTTTGGGTTTTTATGACTGTTATTATGTAATAACATGTGTACAACTTACTTGTTTCCAAATTTCCTAGCATGTCCTTTTCCTTCCCTATAAAAGGCCACCACCAATCCACATTCCTCACAAATCTCAAAACACTAAGGTTTAGAAATTATCTACTCATATAGCTTCCCAAAATCAATCCACTAATACATTATCCCCCCTTTTGTGTAGAATTCTTTATAAGGAAGCATTTTGGTACAAACCAAAATTAGTTACCTGATTAAGAGGTTACATCCTCTCCCATGATTTTTCATTTTTTCCATTATACAACACATCAAATTACTTTATTACATTATTATATAACAAATAACAGATCCACAATATAATGGGATATTGTTATTTAATGTGTCCAACCAACACATATACACACTTCTATCTAATAGGTAACATACATATTGTTTCTATGTACGTTGAACTATAGCCTCACAAAATGATGATTGTTCAATTTTCTTTTACCACCTACCATGGTGGACATTATGATGGAAAATATGTTGAAAAAAAATTTAAGATATTTTTTATTTATTTATAGTTTTTTAATATTTTATTATATATTCCATTAATATTTTTCATTTTACGTTAATATGATAACATCATTTGAGGAAGTGTGGACTAATGCCCTCTTGAAGCGGCGCGATACATTCACGCTATAAATGGAATATATAAAAAATTGTTTCAATTAAATATATGTAACCTAAAAAACGTCAATATTATTTAAAATACCAAGTTACATTTCTAAGAATATACTATATATATATATATCGCTTTCGTTATTACACTTTCATACACTTAAAAGTGATAATCTCGTTTTTTGGATGTGTAGACTACTACCTCCTCGACGTGATGTGATTCCATTTAATTAAAAATAATTATATACATAAGTATATATTATTAAATAACATCATATTTTTATGTTAATTATCTTTCTGTAAATATATGATAATACTTTCCATATTTCCATAAGTATCATTGAAAAATTGGAACATTACTCATGTGTACATACGACCCACCGTCTCCATGAATTTATGATTGATTCATTTTTCATAACCGTATTTAATGATTTCCTTTAAAATTATAAATAATTTACAAATAAAATAATTAAATCATTATTATTATTCAATATATGTTATATAATGACCCTTTAACCATATTAAACATACCAAAGTTATTTTTGAAAAATAAAATGAAATTTGTCAAAATACATGATGTAAACATAATTGTTTAAGTAGTTGTATATAACACAATAATAAGTTAACTAAAAGAATTGATAAACCTAAAAAAGGTTACCAATAATGTATAAAAATAACATTTGATTATTATATATGAATTTACTGGACATTCACCAGAAATGAAACTCAAGGTATGAGATTCTCATACCACTTTTCACATCCATCAGTTAATTGGCATGGTCAAACATACATATTTTGTGTGATGTATATAATTCAAATTTATATATATTATATTATTAATTCCTTTATCTTCGTGGTATTTATTAATATCATATAATAATATTCCTTCACGAGGTTTATGATTTAAAATATTTCAAAGTGGTATGAGATACTTTGGAATGTTTAATGATTACTCTTTTTAACAATAGATTTAATGACCTTTCAATTATATTTTAATTTTGGGAAATTATATTACCATTTTTCAATAAACCTATTAAATTGCCTATCCATAAGTAATTCATTACATTTTTCTTATATTAGTATAAATTTTTAACTCTAAGGCACTAAAGGTGTTTTAGAAAATATTTTTATGAAAACCATACTCCATTTATCTCTTTAGATGGAGAAGCTCTTTTCTTCTAAATATCATGTTTTATTAAAATAATCTCAAGTTTTTTAAAAATATTTGGTAAAGAATATTTTACACATTTTTTCATTTACAAGTTTTTTCAATGGGATAATCTTGTCCTTTTTTGAACAAGGAATTTAGACAAAATTTTTTCTATAAAAAAGAAATGTTCTTTTCCCATTGTGAAACATGTATAGATTTACCTACTGCCATTATTTCGAATAATATTTTTCATGTTTAAAAGTTTAATTATTAAATAAATTGTTTTTAAATTTTTTTCCTCAAAAATAAAATTTCATTTGAAAACTAAATGAAATTTTCCTCAACAATGTTTTCAAAATATCATTTTATAATATTTCACTACGGGCACCTTATTCAGACTTTCTATGGTCGAGTCTCTCTATTTGATGTCTTAGGACGTTTAGTAGCAATGTTGGGATGTAGTTTTAGGAAAAAATATATTATAGTGCAAAAATATACGGTATAATTTTAGGATAAGTATATAATAAAATCCTAGAATATTGTTATGGTATATATTATGTAGCTATTCCTCAAAATACATCTATTATGGATACTAAAAGTGGGTGTAGTTTTGGAATAGATGTATCGAGGAGTTGTAACTCTGAAAATGTGTTCTATGCCTGACTTGGGGTAACCTGGTATAAGAGAATGAGTCATATGGTGCACCTAGTTTGAGACTCATGCAGGATACTCCTAGAAAATTCACAATTTCGTTACAAACCATTATGAATAATTTTAATGAATAATGAAAATAAATATTCTATGTTAAACATAAAGTGTTTTACATTGAAGATAATGTGTCAGGATTTAGAAATAATATATATGACAATAAAATTTTCATTGTTTTAGTTAGAAAAATTTATGAATAAATGTTAATGATAAACCAGTTGTATCACTATTGAGGATTAATGAGTAATATTTTAAATATATTGGTTTTGTAAGATAGTTAAAGACAAATTGTAAGACTTTTCACTCATTTATTGAGCATATTCTATTTTAAAAGTATTTTTTAGAGAATATGACATAAAGGAAATAATTATTAATAATTGCTTTTTTGAGTAAATTGATGAATTAGAATTTGATCGACGAACAAAAAAAAGTTTTGTTTTCTTATAAGAAATTGAAACATTTATGGTGTGGATATTTACTCATATTCAGGGTTATTAAAAGAATTTCCCAACATTAGCGAAATGACATCAAAATAAAAGTTTGTCCTGATATCTTAATTTCTATTGAACTGATGGTCTACTAAATCATCGAAGATTTATAGCCTTGATTCCCTCATCTTTATATTAATAATTAACATGTTTATGAATGATAACCTCATTTAATCCCTATACATATTTAAAATTTTCCTAAAATTATGTATCTATACATTCCACTGATGATCTCATACTTATATACCTTGTTACATGGTAGTCCATGTGACCATTGTACATTAATATTCTGTTATCTCTTTTATAAGGGATGACTTATGAACCCATATCACGTTGTGGGGTTTCAAACATTGGAAGTATTAAAAAATATATCACCATTATCATGTTTAAATTGTTAGTAAAAAATTATATAAGGTTAGGGAGAATGTGATTCCCCAAAAATATAATATAAAAACCTTTTATTAGACATAATTTGTGACACGCATCACCGAGCGCATGAGCTAATTTAAAATCATGATACTCTATAATTTTATATAAATTATATACATGATATATATTGTAATGAATGACACAAAGTGTCATATTTCATTACATGAATGATTTTCCTTCTTCGATACCTTGTGTAAAACCTAAGAGCGACCTCCCACAATATCTCTCATTACACACAAAATTGAGTTTTATGGAACAATAATATATTATTAAAATATTATGGATATAAACTATACGTTAAATTAGTAGTTATGAATAGTAATAACTAAATTATAAAAAAAAATTTTACAAAAAAAATGGAATGAATTAATTGGATTGAAATTAATTTGAAATGAATGTGAGAATTAATTGGATATAAAGTGCATATTTATTGTAGAAACCCATTTTTATGCTAAAAAAAGTTGTTTTGAACTAATAGATTAAATTTATAACAATTATTGGGTGATATTAACAATATATATATCTATTAATTATATATTTAAACAAATAGTTTTTATATTTTTCCATTAGGTATGATATGAATAAGACAAGGAAAACATATATTTTACATAAAAACCCTATATTTTTATTTATGTAATTTTGTGACCATTTAATGGATAACCCTATTCAATATTAATTATGAAACATTAATTGATTTAATATGTAAAAATAAACCTAATATTTTAAATAGAATCCTTATAATTAGGTCATTGTGCATTTTTAATATTTTTATGAAACATTTCATTTTTGAATGAATAATTAAAAATACCGAATTTTAGATCAAAACATCTTTTCATACAATTTATTTATAAGGACCAATTATAACATTAATTTTTTTAAATATTAATTTCATAATTTTTATATAAATATAAAACATTTATTTTATTAAAATAAATTTCACTTTGAAATTGATTATAAAAAAGATTGCAATCTTTCAGATGTTTTTACTTTAATAACTTATGTTGTTGTCCTACCTGTTGGAGTAAATTAAAAACAATATCCATCACATATATGATTTTAATTTGGAATAATGGATTACATAATTGGAATAAATATAGCATATAATTTATTTGAAGACAATATTTTTTATTTACCAAAAATATAATTGACAGTAATTAAAATTAATTACAATTAATAATGAAAAATTACTCTTAATAATGGACTAAACCTTTATCTTAGGGACTCAAAAAACCTAGTAACTTGTCCAGAAACAATGTTCTGGACAAACATAGGCCATTGAAATACATTATAATTTTGGGGTTGGTTTTTATGACTTTATTTAGGAAAGAACAAGTGTACACATAACTTGCTTCTAAAAATCTCAAGTGAGTCCTTTTTATCCCTATAAAAGGCCACCACCTCTCCCTATTCCTCACTCCTCTCAAAACATTTATGTTTTGACCATTATATTCACATATTTCTTCCAAAAATACATCCCTTAGAACTCTAATCCCCCTTATGGGAATAAATACATCTATAAATACTATTTGGCACAAACTAGAAGTAGTTTCCCAATTAAGAGGTATAGTTTTCTATCATGATTTTTAAATTTATTTCCACTATACACACCCAAAAATATATTTATTATTTTATTATATGAAAAATATCCTTAATATTCTAGGGAATTTTTATTGAATGGTTTTGACCTACACATTCACAGAATTCCATCTAATGGTTAATGATCATATTTTTTCGGTGAATATTGAACTACTACCTCACAAAACATTGATTGTTCATTTTTCCTTTACCACATATCATATAGACATTATGATGGAAACTCTATTTATATATGAATATTTTATATTTATTATGTATTTATACTTATTGAATATTTTTAATACACATATGAGTAATACTTTCTATTTTACGTTAATATGATAACATCGGTTGAGGAGGGGTGGACTACTACACACAAAAAGCAATATGATTATTTCACACTATACATAGAACATATAAAAGTTGGTTTAAATTAAAAATATGTTACATAAATATATTCTCCATGAAATTCATGGAAAAAATATCATTCTGAAAATATATTATATATATGTAATGTTCTTTATTACC
The DNA here is from genome assembly GCA_963277665.1 of Viscum album. NCBI lineage: Eukaryota > Viridiplantae > Streptophyta > Magnoliopsida > Santalales > Viscaceae > Viscum > Viscum album. The sequence continues at coordinate 699,310,045 of OY728132.1, forward strand.
CTTTCAGACACTTAAAAAGTGATGACATCATTTGTGGATGTGTAGACTGCCGCCTCTTCAACACAATGTGATTCATTTTAAAATTAAATAATTATATACATATATATAAATATATATATTATTATATATTATTAAATGAAATTTTAATGAATATATAATGATTATTATGGAATGTTATTTTGTTAATTAACTTTTTTGCATAACGATCATTGAAAAATTGGAGTACTACTAATTTGTACGTACAACCTACTATCTACATGATTATAAGACTGATTATTTTCTCATAACAATATTTAATGATTTATTTTAAAAGTATAATTTATGTATAAATATGATAATATGTTGTTATTATTATTCTGGAGATCTTTTATAATGACCCCTTTGACCATAGCTGACCTACCAATGTCATTATAGACACATAAACTGAATTTGGTCGGGAACACCCGAGGTAAACATAATTGTTTATATAGTCAAATATAACATAGTAATAAGTCAAATAAAAGTAATTATAAAAATAAAAAACTCTCTCAAGAAAGTATAAAATTAACATAATATTATTATATAGGTAGTTAAAGGATGTTCACCACAAAATAAATTCAAGGTAATGGATACAAATCTCACCTTTTACATTAATAAGATAAATAACAATATCACCACTTATATCTTTTGTGTGGTGTATATACTACACATTTTAGTATATTATATGATGAACTCATTTATCTTCTTAGTATTTAAGTCATCAATCTAATTTTTTTACTTTATGAGGTTTATGATTTAAAATTGTTCAATGTGGTTTGGGCCACTTTTAAATTTCTAGATATTATTTTTCTCAAAAATAATATTAATGATATTTCAAAAAAAATTCCATTCGAGTAAATTATATTATAATTTTTTAAACCCTTTACGTTTACTCTCCAATTGTATTTCATGAACCATTCAAGTATTTTTACCATTTTCCCACTCTGTAGTAATCATGATGTTTTAGAATATTTTTTATGAAAATACAACTTCATCTATATCTTTAGTCGGAGAACCAGTTTTCTTTTAAAAACCATGTTTAATTAAAAAATTTCCAAATTGGATTTCAAATTTATTTGGTAATGATATTTTTACCAATTTTTTATTTTTCTAATGATTTTAATGGAATCTTCTTGTTTCTTTCCGAACATGTGTTTTTTCTTACATTTTTAATGTGAAAAACTAATATTCTATTTAACTTATATGACATGTATGTATTTACCAACTATCATTCCTTAAATTATTATTTAAAATTAATAAAATAATAAAATTTTATATAAGTTTTATAAAAAATTTATTATCAATGAAAATGATTTTCAAATGGTTTTTTAGAAAAAATATGTATTTTCCTCACAAATGTTTTTAAAAGTTCTGTTTATAATATATCAATTCATCAATGACTAAAAACAATTATTTTTCTCCAAATTAGGTATGTTTTATTTATACTATCGTTGAACTTCATCTAGATTGTTTATTGTGAATTTTTCGAATGATAGTATTCACATTCAATTTCTTGACTCATTTTACCCTTGAAATAAAGAATTTCTAATAATTATTAATCATTTAATTTCCCCTAATTTACCATATTATGTATTATGGATATTTTCATTTCATAAACTATATATCAATATAAATATGTTGTCTAATTTTAATTTTATATTATTAGTTGTTTAAATGTTGATAAATCTGTATCTCTTACCCTATATAAATATTTGATAAGGAACATTGTTAAATCAATTATTCGATATATGAAGAATGTTTTGTACTGTTATGGAAGGGGTGGGGATTAGTTATAGAAACCCCTAAATGAATTAGTAGTCTCAAGGGATTAGTCATTTGGCTTTTACCCTTAGATATGCATTTAATAAAAAAAATTAAACCGCCTTCTGAAAGGTCTTGACTATAAATGTTTCATGTTCATAAGAAATATGTCATCCAATAATCAAGAATTCTCTCATATATGTTTCAATTATTATTCACCCATGGGATTTTTTTCCACATACATGTTGATATATTTTATTTTTAGTTATTTTGATGGAATGGGTTTGAGATTTGTAATGTTTAATTTTTTTTCTTATCTATTAATTTGGATGGAATGTGTTTCATAATATTCCCTTTCCATATTATTATAAATTTCTATTTAGGTTTTTTATTATATTTATGGTGTATTCAATTAATTACCTTAAAATATTGAATATTAAAATTTATTATTTATTTCATTGTCTATATTTTTTCTTGACAAAGAATTTGAGCTCAACTTTATTATGTTTTCCCCCAGGAATCCTAGAAGTGTACTGTGACAGATATGCAAAGATTCACTAGATGGAATAATGTTACCCTCGGAGATATTTACATAGAAACAAAAAAAATATGTTTTAACTTTGGAATTCTTTTATCTTGTATGTATCTGGTTTACCAAGACTACTAAACTCCCATTACATCTTGATTTGATTCTTTTAATCATTCTGTTTTAATTAATTAGAGACAATTTAAACATCCTATTTATGGTCGGGTCACTAAACTTAACTCGAATTTCATCTTGGTTAAACAACTTATATACCCATTTAAAATTAATATAGGTTTTCATTCATCTATATCATAATATTAATTTTATTAATTTTTTCTTACAACCTCTATTTTATTTTTTATTACCAATTTACTAATTATTCATTGTTAAAATTAATATTCGATAGCTAATTTCTGTTTTTTTCTATGCTTGCTGAAATATAGTAGTTTATATCCTTGAAAAATTATATTGTGTATATAAAATATATAATATTCATTTAGAATATATATATCTGATATATTTTTAGAGTTCCATAATATTTTCATGTATGCTTTAGGGATGATTCAAAATAAAAAGTTAAAAATTTCCATTTTTTGTTAATATTAAACTATACAAAAAGTTCATTCATTTATGAATACAGATGATTTTATTTTTAAATATTTTATGTATTTGTGTTTTATTAATCATTCATAATGAACATGTTGTTTCATCATTTTCATAGGTGGTAAAAACAACACAAATTGAAATGTTTTATAATGAACAAAGGTAAAGAATATATTATTTTTAATTGCAACATAAGTAAAATTTTATAGTACAGATGAAAATTATAAGTTGTTAATGAGATATAACACATTTTAATAAAAGGTAGATGATGATGATGAATACAAAAATTAAATAGAAGATAACACTTACGTTGAAGAGTATGATCTTCTATTAGAGAGTCTATGTGAAATGTCGGATATGTGACTCTTTCCAGTGACCATGATTTCTCAAATTAGGTATATGATTATTAGGGAGAGAATTTTGGTTGGTTTTAAAGGGAAAACCACTTCTTTGTTTTTGTTTGTGATTGAAGAGAGGTTGATATTATTTGGAGGAGCGGGTGAAACATAATTGAATTAATTATTTTGTATTTTAAAATTAAATTGTATCATGTAATTCACTACAACCATAGTGATTTATTACCAACGTTGATGCTCTAATAAAATTTATATTGTAAAATTTAGACCATGTGCACTAACATTCAAGAACCGTTTCTTACTTATATATATTTGATTTTATATTTACCTTATATCTATATTTCTTTTCATTTTTTACTATTTTTAATAAAAAGATAAAAAATAACCTCTTACAAAATTTGGAAATCTAGATTCAAAAATATGATCTCCATTTTAATATTTTAAAATATTAATATTAATAAAAAATAAACAAAAAATAAAATTTTATAATGAATAATTCTATTTTCATAAAATAGATCTTTAGCCAGTTAATGATTTTATTTTTATTAATTACCTTTTAATAATAAATTGCTGCCTATAATATTATATTAATTTGAACTAGTAACCCTAATAAATATAATTTATTTACATAAAATGCTTAGGAAACACAAAATAATTCATTAAAAATATATCTTTTTATCTTTAAATGAAATTAACAATTTATATATAAATCTTTAATTGAATTTTGTAATTCATTTGTATTAAAATATTTTTTTGAATTATATAATTACATATAAATGAAATAATTATTTAATAGAAAATATTTAATAAATATTTAAGATGATTAAAACTGACATATTAATGCTAGAAATTTGGAAGGATGGGGTCAGACCCATTTATTAAAAAAACATTAGTATGCAATAGAATTGAAAGATGAAGTGAGACATGCAACACACCCATATAAAAAATAAAAGAATAAAAAGTCATAATTAATTGTAATATATGTCATTTTAATTTACATAATCTGCATACCGGAAAAAAAATATTTTAAATATAAGGAATCATTATAATATATCAACCACCTATCATTAGTGGTAGATGGACTTATAAGAATACAATGCATGTGGTGTGTGTAATCGTGCATTGGCATTTCTTTCTTCCTTGTAATAGATACAAACTATCATCGTCATTTTTATTTTCTATAGTTCAAGCATCCCTATAGGAATATTTTTTTTAATATATTTCAAAACCCTTTCTACATCATCTATATCAGATACATCCCACAATTGAAAAAAACTCTAAAATATTTCATTCGAGCTTGAATAGACTTAGGGAAATTAAAAAAATAATTAAAATTAAAAATTTTATGGAACATAAGGGAGGAAACGATGTAATAAAAATTATAGGACAAACATTTAGAAATAATATTTGTTATTCAATATACTTTTTAATTTCCATGTAATAAGAGTTCCTTTTTTTCATCCTCGTTCCCAAAGAAGATAACACTGAGAGATTCAATATGAACCTTCTAATCTAATTCCCTCTCCTTTATATGGGGTCAGAGATTAGTCAACATCCTTTTCCAATATATTGAGTCAAAATACCAAATTTATTACCCTTTCCTTGACAAAAATTTCCCTACATCAAGGTCCAATGAAGATCCCTAGTAACTGATCTTTTCCCTGATAATAAAATACCTCAGCACCCACATAGTGGAAATGTGAACTGATGGTAAGTAAAACTAAACACCATGTCCCTTTTACAAGATATATCACCTGTGGAAATAGAAATTCATGAGTATAAATTCCAATATTCAATTCCTGATGAAGTAATGACAACACCATAGGGGACATCAGACCCTAAAATAGGAATCTCAACCACTAGAGCTCTACCATGTGGGAGTGATTGAGGAAAACTACTTAATATAGAACCTTGAAATAAGATAAAACCATTTCCTTGAGTGGAGATCTCATCTTATGAAAATAAATTTCTTATAATAGATAGTAAAACCTAAAAATTTTAATTATTTTGTTAGAACCGCCAACTTGTTGTATGATACTATTTGGTCATGCTACTCCCATTCTTTGATGTCCACAACAAGTTACTCAAAAAGCTAATATTTACATTGAATAGGTGTAGAAATAGTAGTATGAATAGGTCCTATATTCATTAAATTTGTTTTATATTTAAATTATATATTAATAACATTAAGGAAGTATAATGTACTAAAATTACCTTTGAGTACTTCTCTTGGGTATTCGAAACTATTTAAAATCAAAAACAAATACTAGAAATTTTTCATTAACTATCCACAACATAAGATCACCATATATAGTGGAAATCAAAAAATTATCTATAAAATTTTTCACATATCAAATTTAAATAATAATCATGAAATGTAATCAAATATGGCTTTTATAGTGGCTCTATCAAGCTTGATGGTAACTCTAATATCCAAGGCTATATCAAAGAGTATATTTATATACCATAGTATCCAATTTATCCTACAGACATTAAACAACAAATGAATATGAATGTCCCTGATAGAAATATTTTTGAATTTAGGATTCCACATTGAATAAAAACGGAATCCAAGATTTAGATAAATGCACAAAAATACTTAAGCATTCAATTTTGATTCATCAGATGTAAAAACCATAAAACAAAACATCTTCCCGTAAGAATACATTTCATGTATTGTAATCCCCAAAGAGAAAATATGTTATTCTTAATCTCCTCCAACGTCTATTGATTGGATCATTTGTCTAGAACATGATGAGAAATGATCATGTATATAAAAATACCAAATTTCCCTAAAATATCAATCTTCTTTAGGGAAAATATAAGTAGTGTTACCTTGATTAGTAATATGATATAGATTATATCCTTTATGGTGGATAAATTTCATTGTTAAAAACCATACTGATCTGTATTCCTATCACCCTACTTTGAAATAGAATCCCTAAACTAAGAAAAGAGGTCAAAAAATTACATTAAGTTATTAAGTGGATGGAAAATCAAAATACTGAATTTCAAATAACTTATAAAATACGTTTACATATTTGAGTTCTAATCACCACCATTGTCGCCCTACCAAGAGTTCTCGAACAAAATATTTGGATCCATATAACCTGTGAATAAAAATAATAAAATATATAAATTGGTAAATTTCAATTTTTATTATAAAATTTACATATTGATATATTTTTATTTTATGCATAAAAACATTTTTTTTACTTTTGATAATCCCTAAGGGAATAATAAAAATTAGTGTTTTTTTAGAGGTGATTATGCTATCATGGAGCTCATTGTTATTTATAATAAGATTTAAATTCTCCCATATATTATTCCAAACAATAAATAAATATAATATTAAAAATTTGGATAGGTTAATGGATAAACGTTTATGATGATATATCCTACCCATTCATTGATAAATGATCATCATAAGTAAAAAATTCAATTACATAGTTCCATATATACTTACTTTCAATGTAGATATCATAATGTTATTATTTGTACCTACCACATCACTGGTGATATTATAATAGTCACATCGTAATTTAATTGGGCATACAATATCATTTCAATTAAAAAAAATTATCACATTAATCACTCTATTATATAGTGACTGTATATACCCAACAACCATATATTCTCAATGACCATATATTCGCAATGAAAGCATATGTCTAATAGTCATATAATGAGATTATATCATTACAATATACGTGTGTTAATAAAATAATTAATTCCATTCATGGTTATGTCTTTTGAAAATAAATATCATATTTATAACATGTTCTGTTATTTATATAGTTATCATTTGTAATTTGATTCTTATGGGTGATCGCAATGATGAACATTTCAATCCTATTTTATTTTTATTTACAATTTTTTTTAATGATTTTATATTTTTCTTTACTGTATTATATTTAAATATTTTTTCGTTTTTATTTCATATAAATATTATACATTAATGGAAGAAGTATTTCTATATCATAGTTTGGAGTTGTGTGTAGTATATGAATTCAAGAATAAGGTATTTTTTAATACAATTTAATACTAAATAGAATTAGTGATGTAATAAGTTAACTATAACTAATTTTATACAGTCATCAATTATTTATTTTTTCTAAAATTCATCCACATATTAAGTTGATAACTTATATTACGTTATGATACATTAGTGTCCCATTAGAGGAGGTACTATTATGAAGATGTGATATGTATAGAAAGAATAAAATGCATTTCATTGATGTACCAAAAATGATTTTTTCTTAATTTAAGAGGTATAAATTATTCAAAATATTCTCTAAAATTTATACGATAACTTTGTGAGAGTTACCATGCCATGGTTTTTTCAAATTGTTTTTATACCATATCATGGCATATATAATCAATGATAATAGATATTATTCAATCATTTGACCTTTATTTTCTAACATATTGTTTTGGAAGTTGATAAATCATATGATAATATTTACATAGATTAATGATAGATTATTGAATTTGAAATCAAAATTATTTAGTTACGGATAATAATAAAGAGTTACAATATTATAGCCAAAATTCAACCATTTCATAATGCAAAAATATCAAGAATATATCACGATCATTCACAAATTGAAGAAAATCAATAAATGGTGTTAGGGAACCTTAATAGATGATATTGTAGATAATTATCACTATGTGAAATATATCTATAATTCTTTGATATTAATTTTCTTTTCAATATAAGGTACTGGTAAAACTATTAAGATTAAATGAACCTAATTGATAATTTATTTAGTATAGTGGATATTTTATATTGGTTAAATTATGAACCCATTGGTAACTAATAAGGGAACTTGATTAAAATTATTGTTGTAGAGTATTCATCATAAATAAAAGGGTATAATTTATTTTAATTTTCATATATTTTTATTTATTCATATTTTGGTAGATGGTGTCCCAATGTTTGGGTATTTTCTATCACTATTTGTGGCCATAAATATATCCAAAAAAATATTTACTGTACTTAGATTCATTTCTATTGAAAAATAAATAAAATGATATTTGATAAATTTAAACAATTGAGAATTTTTTTAGAACATTGACCATGGTAAAAAACTATATCATGTATTATTTCATTTTTATGGAAAGTTTAATGGATTATAATATCACATATTGGTTTATAAAACTTTCAGATAAAAATGATGTAGATTTTGAAAAATATGGGGTTTCATATCATAAATTTGATCTTCTTTTTTCAGTATTTTATACACGTTTGTTTCCTAACCAAAGAGTTATGCTATCTATAAATTGGATTCCCATGAGGAAAACAAAAAATATAGAAAAGGTAAACCAATCAAGTTTTATGGTATTACTATAAAAAGGGATTTTAGTTATATATTATCTCATGTTCAATGTTGAAACATCATGAAATTAATTATAAAAATAGATTGGAAAATTAATGTTGTTTTGTTTGTAAATGATTTTTTAAAATATTAAGAAAAATAATAATTACTAGTGTAATTCCAATGGTCCAACATTTAATTAAAATTTATTGACACTATATCATAATCTTTATTGATAAAACACAAAATTTCTAATGTTATTATATCTCATGTAAAATATTTTTATTTGTTATTTTTTGATAAAATACCTATTTTTGTATATATATTATCAATAGTATAATTATTGTATTATTTAGTTTAAATTGTTTGAAATACATCGAATAATATTCCTACCCAATATATAAGAGTTAAATTATAGTTTTGACCTATTGGATTAAGTATTTTTCCGACCATAATTATGATTTTTTATTACAGTTGTGAATTAAATAATGACTGGATATGATTTATGCATATTAGGAATTATATTTGTATTGGAATTGAGGCATATATTATGTATTAATCTAGGGATACAAGTAATTCTTATAAAAATTCACATTGAATTTCAGTATTAGGTTATGTTTTAGGAATGTGGTGGTTGTCTATCTACCTAACCATGATTTTACATAACGGGATTTTGTTTTCATATAACTTTATGTATTTTCATGAATTGTTTTCATGTACATTATACATGGGTTGTATTTGGATTTGGGTAGATATGACTACATTTTTTCATTGTGTAAAAAAATTATGAGTTATATAAAATAATTTATTTGATACATATTTATTTGTATGTAGCAATAGAATTCAAGAACTAGATTTTTAAGTAGTAATATATGGTATAAATAAGATGAATATGGAAATGATAAAACTAAAATAACCCTTATAATAATAATTGTGAGATATTATAAAAAATAGTTTTAAGGCGTAAATAATAATAAAAATTAGCTTCATACCAAAGAAGTTTTCTGATTGATTGTCTTGTGTAAGAAACAGTGGATATGGGTAACCCTAAGAGTTGGTAACCATGTCCCATTCTGGGTTTTTTGATACAAAAAACTAAAAACCCTTTAAAATAGAATATAAAATGAATATATTTGAATTTATATATATTATATAACAGGTAAAAGGGATTTTAAATATACTATCTATAAGAAATGTGTGATATGATCGACATGATGACCTATATAAAAATATATATGATATGAATAATTCAAGAGGAGGATCATTAATCATTTAAATATATATCTTGGGTTACAAAATTGATATGTTATATCAGATCCTCATTTCTGATTAGGGTATATTAATTAAAAGTCCTTATTAAAATGATAAAAAAATTATACTCACCTAATGATATGTATTGTGGTAGATATTTAAATTTATCATCAATATAATTTTAAGCTATATTATAGGGTAGAAATATTGTTTAATTGATTAATATATTAGGACGATAAGTGTTCTCAATGAGAAGACTAAAGAGAATATAGAAGCGAATGTAATAGAAATAAATTTATCTAATTTTGGCTTGTGGGTATTGGATATCAGGTCTTTATCATATATTTGTTTTGAAAAGCAGTCATTTAAGATTGAGATTTATATAAATAAAGGAAAAAAATGTTCAAATATTTATCAGGGACTAAGGGTTCCCATGTTGGGAATATGGGCAGATATTCCATATAAGTGTCCAAATCATATTATGTACTTCTGGATAATATATTAGTTCTATAATTTGAAATCTAGAACTATGTTCTACCAATAAATTAAAACATTATTCATATATATTATTTTTACCAAAAGGTGTTTTTATTCATGATTAAGAAAAAAAAAGATGTTCAATTTTTATGTTTAATAAAATTATGAGAAAATGAACATGGTGAAAAATTATTAATTCTATATATGGATAAGATGGTTAATTAAATTAGAAAAATAAGGCCATGTTTATTATAACAACACTATTTTTAGGAAATGTTTTATTAGAAATTTAAAAGAGAAGAACATCCATAGACTCAATAAATTTTTTTTTGGACTCAATTTTGTTTAATAATTTTTTAAATGTGATTTTTTTATTATGTAAAATAATCAAAGGAACTTTTAGTTGAAAAGGGAAAAGGGATTTTGGAATATTTGATCTTATACATAGTTATTTCTATTGACCATTGTGTACTTTATAAATTAGTGATTTTAGGAACTTTATGACTTTTACAGGTCACTTCTATCAATATGGTTATGTGTTTTTACGTGACATATGTTTGAAACCATTGAAAAGTACAAGGTGTTTAAAATACAAATGCATAATTTAATTGAAATAAACGTATTAATATTATTCGGTCAAATCATGTTGGTTAATAAATATTTCATGAATTTACTAATAATATAAGAGATTATTGAATTTATTTCATAACTCACACTTCCAATAATACCACAATGGAATGGTTTGTTTAAGAGAATTATTCTTACCATGATAGACAAGGTTCATTATTTTATGATTAAGGTGGACAACCCAATATCATTATAATGTTATTCACAATAATTTATTCCTTTTTGGAATAATGGTATTCTGTCAAAAGTTGTACCAGTATCACTATATGAGGTATGAATTGGGTGTCATCCTAAATTATCCTTCATATCGATTTGGGGTTTTGAGGAATATGTATAATTTTTGGATTTTGAATAATAGGAACTTGGAATATAAAAAACATAATAATTTTTGTTTTTACAAGGAAAACAAAAGATATTATTTATTTAATCCCACACAAAAGTTACTATTCATTAAGATGATTTTTTTCTTCAATAGGATCACTTGAATCAATGCATAAATGGAAGAAAATTAAATATATAAATGTAAAAAATAAATATAAATATTTATTAATATTTAAAGTGGTCGAATTCCAAAAATATTTATTGAGACATTAATGAATATGTTAACAAATAACCCTTGAAGGACATGTATGAATATCATGGTACCAACGAGATAATCATTTCCTATGGAAAATAATGATAATATAATATAATTATGAATAAAATACTAATTGACATGTAATCATGATTTCTAATTGTGAGATATGGTTAAGGGCTATGATATATGAGATGGACTTCATATACGCTAACCATGTTTGGAACTCTGAGGAAGAACTAGAATGGGTTAATCCACAGAGGGGGAATGTTGGGTTTTTAAAAGAAAGATGATATATATATATGGAAATGTGGTAACATAAAAAATAATAATCAATGTAAAAGGTTTAAAAAACATTAAATTGACTACGAATAGAAATTATAGCTGGTTTCAATGATAAATACTCTCCAGATGATTCTTTATTTAGTAGCTCATAATAATTATAAGATCTATCCGAGGGATGTGAAAATATTCTATAATGAAAATTTATTTAAGTAAATTTATATAATTATATGTAATAGGTTATATATGAAATAATTATTCTATTAAGGTATTCAAGTCCCAAAATTCTATTTATAGATTGATAAAATATTGTCAGAGTAAGAAAATATATTTTAATAATGAAATCCAAGAGTTTAGATATATAAAATATTGTTATTTATTTGTATAAAATTAGTTATTAGGGTTTTTTGTTGTTTTTAGTGTTATATATAGATTACATAATGATAATTAGAAATTGTAATGTTCAGGCCTAGAAGACAATGAAACGGTTCCCCAAGCTGGTCGAAAAAATGGCCTCAGGCATAGATCCACTTATTCTACGGGCTACAGACTAACAGTGAGTGTCTAATGGTTGTAAGATGTGGAGACTATACCTCTATAATTAGATTATCATAGTAGTGTCTTATAGATCCCCCAACAAAGGATGTATAGAGCTTCTAGGGAACTAGAAGATAATAGAAAACCCAAATATAAATGTGTTCAAATATAAAACAATGATTTCATGTCTATATCGAGACAATAAAAAAGTAAGAAACACACAATATGTGATAAAATACATTAAATGTGTCAAAAAATTTAAAAACCCATAATGTATACTCCATGCACATCCTGAACAAAATATCAATTCTGGGCTCGTATGCTCCCATGCATAAATAAAATGCCTGATCATAATCTATAAATGTGAACATGTAATCTTATGTTTTATTTAGTTACCCAAGTGGAATGGTATCCAACAAAGAGTGTTAGATATAAATAGTAGGCCAACAAAAATGGTTTATAAACCATAATCCATTCAAGTAATTTAAAATACAATAGTGACTAGGTATTATAAGTAATGTTTTGGATAAATAAATAAATGTAAAACACATCTTAGGTTCCTCAGGGACACCTAGTTGATCATGCCTGCTTTGGCCTATGTTGGGATTTACCTAAACATAGAATATCATCGAAAGTACATATATATATATATATTATTTAGATATGCACATATATATATATATATATATATATATCACTACCCACGACCTGAGGAGTAACTCCATAATCCATAAAAATCAAAGTATCAAAACCCTTGGAGAAACTCCATGTACATGTATCTAATCATATTAACATTATGTGGTCATAGACTAGAGATACATGGTAAGGATTCCATGTACAATAAAAATTAGAAAAAATATACTACTAGTCTTATGGAATACTATATTTTATGATGTTACTCGATCATACAATGAGCTCATCCAAGGTATCCCTTTAATGAGAGACCTACGTATCGCCCAAGGAATCACAAAATTAAATTTATTTAATGATATTATCCGTATAATTATATAAAAAATAATCCCAAGTATCTCTTCGAACAAATATTTTCCCACTTATCTCATCTAGGGAATTCCATAATAAAGAAACCCATGTATCACTTGGGGTAACTAGAAATTCAACTACCCTATGAGCCCTCATTGGTATTATATAAAGGGGAAACCCAAGTCTCTCTAAATAAATAATATAAATTATTAAAATAATGATCCTTTCCCTATTGTACCACATAGGGGCCATGTATGTTTCTTTTCATGGTATAGAAACACTTCACATCGAGTCCGTAAAAGGTAATCAACTAGGGAACTTGGTATCACTAAAGGTGAGGTAAAAATAATGTATAGCCCTCTAAGACTTTACATGGTATATGACATAGCTGAATGAGAATATAGAGACATAAGGATTATCATAAATTGATACCAATTATTTCTAGATGAATATTAAATACAATATAGTTGTATATTCCCAAGGACTATAATTGTTTAGTTCCTTTGGAAACATAGAAACAAAAACATTTTTCTATAAGGGAGCTACGTCACCTCCCATTGTGTTCTTCATAATTAGAACCCTTCTTATAAATATCATACATAAATCCTTTTTAATAACACAAAGGAAGGAAACATAATAAAGGGTGATCTAAGTTGATCAGTTTGGGGGGAATGTAGATATACATAAGTTTGACATGAGTATATGGGTTTGATAACATGATCATAACATCTAAGAAATATAAAATACGTATAAAAGATCATAAAAATATGTAATTAAATAATTATTGGTAGTTAATAATACATGAACCATAAAGGAGTCCAAGAATATGAGATAAGAGAGTATAAAATTGGCAGAATATATAGATTTTTAGAATACACATCAGATTTAATTATTTTGAACATGTACAAATAGAAACAACTACACTCATAAAATTAGGGAAATTAAATCGTGACCTTGGATAAACTTACGAACATGAAACCATGTCCACACATAAAATTACATACATGAAACTAAGGACCACACATAACATTTTAAACATGTAATCAAGTTCATGCTTAATATTGTGATCTTTTTATAGGGTTCCAACATAAAATTATGGACATGAAAGATGGCTCCACACATAACATCATAGTAGTCTAGGTTCACTCCCAACACTATTATATTAGAAATATTTTCTTACAAATTTGATTTAAATATATATTATAGACCTTTCAGTCTCATAATATATAAATCCAAACACAATTCATTGGGGGAGATATATTTCACACCCATCACATAATGAAAATTATATTTATGTGTCCCACAAGATCATAAAAATTCATCATATCCTTACCCATGAAATTAAATGGGTATCATTAATATTTTATAACATAAATACAACCATAAAATAGAATTTTTATATACTCATTTTATTCTAGAATATTCAATTATGATAATTGGGTTTCTTTAATGTTTCCTTATGGTATATCTCGTGAAAGAGAAAAAAGTTTCATAACAAACATGCCATCAAAAAATAAATCATTAAGAGGAAAAATATGAAAAGTATGATTCGATAATATACCCATTAAGGATTACATAACACTATAAGATTCCATCTTAGATAAAAATAAATTTGAATGATCATTTAATATTTTTTAGAAAATATCCTTTTCTCTTTTGAAAATAGTCATTAAATTAGGAAAAATTTATTAAAATAGTTTTCTTTATAAAATAACTTGAATCAAAATAAAATAATATTTTAATTATTTATTGGTAATTATGTTAGAGAATTAACATCAGGTCATACATGTTTATTTAAAAATTCCTTTCACTTTTTTGGTAAAATCTAAATATCCATTGTTTTTAAAATCACATCCTGATTTATTTAAATTATATTATAAAAAAATTTCAAATGTGGGTAAAATTTTCATTTTAAAAAATAAAGATATAATAATAAAATTTTTAAATTATTTATAGAAAATAGGAATTTTGAATAAATCATATTTCCGAATAAAGGGAAAAATAAATTATGATTATCTTAAAAATGTTTTCTCTATTAATTTAAGTACAATACGTGTAAAAATGCTACCAATACACAAAGATATTATGAATAAACAGAGGATAATAAAATTAATGTTAATTATTGAGTGATGGATCATGATATTTTACCATAAGAAACATAATTGTATAAAATAATTGTAAATAACGAGATTGTAACATGAGATTGTTAACACATTGGTAGCCTTTATTCATAATATCCATGATGGAATAACATTCAATGAAACGTAATACATCACAAGGATGTAAAATTTAATGATATTACTTTCAAAAGTGGTTGTATATATATATTTTTTGAAATAATATATTTTCATTACACAGTATACATCTCAAGGAAGGCTAATTGAAAGAAAAATATATTAATGTGTTGGTAAATTTGAAACTGTAAACCCCATGAAAGGAATATCCAAAAATAGATATTAAATAATTCATGTTTATGCTTGATAAAATAAATTCATGGGAAATATGTATATCACATAAATGAAATTGGTGGTTAATATGGAATGTTTCACACAAAAGAAAAAAAGTTTTATGGAAATAGATTACCTTATGTCTTGACTTCCTTCATACTCATTCAACCCTCCGCTTCTTTGGGTGTCCTACTATAGTTTAAACTAAATCATTGATTAGATGTATTTATATAAAAACATAGGATTAAATTATGATATTATGGATATTGGGAGATTTTTTGAGTAGCACATGGTTGATGTAAATAGGTTTCAATGTGTGATATATAGAAGAGAGGGGTGGCCTTTTTTAGTGGGGGAGAGGACACACTAGGTATTTTTGAAAATAAAATGGTATCCCACAATTTTTACTTTTAATAAGTGTAACTAATTGAACCAATTAGAACCCTATACATGACAGGGTATAAATATGTCTATAAAATATATTTTTGATATGTTTATATGTAAATTTTAACCATATAATTTTAGTTTAACCCATAGTAAACCAATTTTTACCTTAATGAAGGTAAATTATTTTTACTGCATTCACTAATAATTTTGGGAGAAAAAATATTTTACCATTATTTGATAATGAAAATAATTAATATTACAAATATGTAATACATTTTTCAAAGTTCCATTCACATTGGTGGAAAATATTAATGATAATTTAATCTATAAATGTGACGTGAAAGCAGGTTTCTAAAGAGAAAATGTTCAAAAGAAACTCAATGTTTTATATCCAATTTCAATATAAAATTAATACCAACAACATAAATTGGAGTAATATATGTATAATTGATCTAATTATAGTTTATAATTGATTTAATATATAATTTATCATATAAATAAATTAAATGAAATTGTAGTTTTCATTTAAAATTATGCATTTCTCACTATTTATGAAACAATGAAAATTTTTACAAAAATACCAAAAATTTAACCTATGATAATATTGATATTATGATTTATGAAAATATTTTTATTATAGAAAATTAAATTTTTAAAAATTGTATTTTTTTAATGTATTCAATATAATGGTGAAAAAACTTATTTTTATAAATATAATGGTTTTTAGCATAAAATTGGATTTATTCTTTTCTCTTTAATATAAAACACAGATGATTAGAGATAAATATTTTTCTAAATATATATTCTATATAATTATCACTAAAACCATTCACCAATTTTTTTTTATTTTATGGACGACGAACACATTTTTTTCAATAAAAATTGTATCATTTTTTTTGAAAAATATATTGTTTATTTTCAAATAGTTTTTTATTTTAGTTCAAATTACTTGGTCATGAAATTATTAATAATATAAACTTGTGTAAACCATATTTTCATAATTTAGTTAATTGTATTCATACCTATACTTCCAAAATATAGGTGATAACTGTCAAATAAAGTGACAATATTTTATTTAATAATAAAAATTTTTAAACACTATATTGTTTAGAATAGAAGATAAACCTAGTATTTTTTATAAAACAAGCTAATTTTAGTGTTATTTGTAACAAAATATAAACTCAACAACACATGAAATGAAAAATAATTATGGTTTCATGTTATAAAAAATATAGAATGATCAATTATAATTGAAAAATTAATTACAAAACATCTCAGGGTGTTACAATATACCCCCATTAAAATTAATATCTCACTTGAAATCTATCTCAATAATGAAATGTTTAACCTTTTAAAATTCATTCCATGAAATCCACAGAGTAAAAAATGAATAATAAAACTTCCATTAAAAATGGAATGTTGGAAATATAAATTTTATCCCAAGTAATTCATAAGTAGGTTTCCACATATGAGAACATAGGTGGTATGTAAATATTAAAAAACTCATATAACACTATAGAGATGGATAGAGATAATTTATCACAAGTATATAGAAAATCTATATAAGTTTAATGACAAAAAACCATAATATAAAGGGGAGTGAAAAGGGGTTATGGATTTAGCTACATGATTTAATTCACAAATATATGAGATGATATAGTTACTTTATATCATTCAATTTCAAAAGTACAATATCACCCTTGAGTTATGCCTCGATCAATTTGCACTTCATTTCTTACTCCATGAAATTAAGGTGAATGTTTTATGCTGGAAGCACTAATGGATCATAAGATCCATAATAAGTTGATAAGTAATTCCTTCTATCTCTAATAAATAATTATTAACACTAGTTATTTGATATAGATAAATCTTAATATGGTTAAGTAATTTATTAATCTATAGAACCTCATCAAAATTTAAATATAAATTTTTTCAAAAACGGTTACTGTTATATCATTGATAGAAGATTAAAATATCATTCTTTAGAAATGAGGCCACTAAATTTATAAAATGATCATATCATTAATACACCATAAACATGAAATAGTTCTTAATTTTCACATACCAAACATGTGAATCCATTAATTGTGTATTCACTAGACACAATAATTACCACAAAACCATATTGAATACATCCATGCTTCTTCATTCCATTAACGATGTAAACTCCCTCAATAATATCCTAACCCACTTTCTTAAAATATAATTTGTTAGTTCCAATGAAGTAAATAGTCTCAAATTTACCAATTTATATCCTATATCTCTTTATCCCAATATCATTATCTCAATATCCAAAACATTTTAATGGTTATCACCATTCCATTAAATCACATTTACAGTCCATCAACATCATTCAACATATTTTTACAAATCCATAATGAAAAAAATATTATGAAAACTACTTATATATTTCATGATTTAGATAACAAATCATTAACTTATAATATATAAATGATTCTTTCATACAAATACATTCTCAAACCACTATTTACACTACATCATCTTATTCCTTAATATGTATTTATATTCACAAGTGATCAGTAGTCTATTCATCATCTGAAATATAACCATTACTTTTACAAGCTCACATATTTTCACCACACAATTTACAGTTAGGAAATTGATTTTCTTAATCATTATAATTTCCACATTTAAATCATTATATAGTAGATCATAATTGTGGGAGACTAATTTTTTCAACCATTTTCTTAACCGAACTTTTCATTTTCCATATTCAGTTACATTCTTTCTATTCTTATTTTCCATAATAAAAAACATATTCTTATTCATTGGAGTCATTCAACTTGGTGATTCATTCTAGAATACTAACATATAAAAAACATAATATTATTTCCTCTGTGGTTACCATCATCAAAACCCACAAAGAATAATTTCATTTTCATCTTTGTTTAGTCTGATAGTTTGTTAAGGTACACATTATTAAATCATGTTTCATGAAAACTAAATAGGAATAATCATACCATCCAATGATCAAATCATCATCCCATATGGCCTCTCATATGTAAATCTTTCATCAAAATCAATTTCAATCCAATTCCTTCTGGTTCCCACTATAGTTAGAGACAAAAAAGCATTGTGTGGGAAACACTACGCAGAATAGAAAATCAAATAATCAACAAAGTCATTTATGAGGTTTAAATTAATAAATATTATATTTATTCTATAACACCTTAGGTTTTTCCTATTTAATTCATAGTAATAATCTATTTAAATAATTCATGAAGTTTTTTAAATTGTTTGTGAATTTTTAAATTATATCCCCTAAGAGAGTCAAACAAGGCGTGCAACAATAAATGTTATTATGCACAAATTCCATTTTTAATCTAGCTCAATATAGTTTTTTAAGACTTTTCACACCTTAGTACATTTATGCCAAAGGAGAATCCACATGTAATATCTAGAAATGAATCTAATTCCGTAGAAAACCACTCTACCATTTACAAAAAACACTTAGACACTTTACTATAGAAAAACACATCCATAAAAATATCCTTAGAAATATCCCTATAAATATCCTTAGAAATATCTCTATTGATACCACCAAAGTGTTATCATCCTAGTTTCCAAATGTTAAGTAATCCTTTTCTTTGATACCAATATTAGTGACCCAAGGCTTTTCATAAATTGATATTGCATATTTTTAGATTAATATTTAATACATTAAAATAGTATTGGTCTTATGACCATAACAGTTTAGTGCCATTAAAAATTTGGAAACATAAAAATAGTCTCACAAGTGTGATTTTTCTTCTCCAACTATGTTCTTCATAACTACCTACCATCTTAGATATAGAATAAATAATACATTTCATCCCATCTTGGGTAAAGGAAACATAATAATGTGTGAGATAATATGCTCACTAAGGGTAATAAGTATAGATAACAAAGAATTACATGATATTAAGGGTATGATAATATGATCATAAAATTTTAATACCAAAGATTTCATATCAAATATCATAAAAATATATCATGGAATTGGTATTGGCAGTTCATAACAAATGAATCATAAGGGAATCAAATTAAATGAGCTATCAGAGCATAACATTTTCATAAGATTTAATTTTTTATCAAACACCTCTACATAAATCATCATGAACATGGATAAATTGAAATAGGTTCACTCATTAATTTAATGACATGAAATAACACCCACCCATAAAACTATAGAAATCCATCCAAAACCATACTTAAGATTATGAATATTAAATAATGGTCTAAGAATAACATTTTCCACATGTAATCGGGTTCATTCATAACATTGTGAACATATAATAAGTTTCATGCATAACATTTTGGAAAGGATATACATATCTACACAATAAATCATTGTATTTAAGGGTAAATTCTAGGAACATCATACTGGAAAAGGTCCCTTAATAAACCAAATTCATTATCTATTCTAGTCATGTATCTCTCATTAGATATAAATATTTACCCATTTAATTTTAGGGAGTTATAATTCCCACTAATCATATAATGAAAACCATATTTACATGTACCAAATGATCATAAACATTAACTATATCCTAACCCCTGGAAAGAGATGGGTATCATAAACATTTCAATATATAATATCCAGTGTAAAAGATACAAGTTTCTTAATAATTTCATCCTAAAATATCCTCTGAAAAGCTGTGGGTTTCATAAGAAATTACTCATTGTATAACCTGTGAAAGAGAAACAGGTTTCAAAAACACAATTTCCTAAATACGTAAAATAATATGAGAAAAAATATGAATGGTATATTTGGATCATACCCCGATTAAAAAACGGGTATCACCAATGAATTTCATATTATATGAAAAAAATATTGAAAGATAATTTAAATCATTTCCTGAGGAAACTATCATTTATACTTTGAAAACACCTTTTAAAACATAAATCATTATAAAAATCTTTTCCGTTAATGTAACCATTAAAATTTATAAAATAATATTAGAGGAAATGATTTCTCATGACAATGGATAATTATTTTCCTATCATGAACATTAGAATAATGATTATATCCACATTGATATAAAATCCAAGTGTGCATTTCTTGGAATAAGTCTGGAATATTCTTTTCAAAGTAGTTTTATAATAAGTAATATGCGGTTCAAAATATATTTTCTATAAGAATAAGGTAATAGAGAAAAAATTAAAACATTTTAAGAAAACTTAGTTTTAAAAAAAATCATTAAAGAGAGAAATATAGTTATATTTTAGAAAAATTCATAACTTATTTAAGTATGGAAGAGTTAAAAAAATTTCAAATAATTGAATATATCATTAATAACCATTGGAGAAGAAAATTAATAAAATGTATTAATAGGTTTAAAATAATATTTTATCATCATAATGATAATCATAAAAAAATCTGCATAAATAATGAGACTGTAACATGAAATCTTTTCCACTTTGGTAACATTGATTCCTAAACCCCATGAAAGAATAGCATACAATGAATCTTTGAATATTATTCAGATGAAGAAATTTATGATATTACATGTTAATGGGGGTTTATAGACACTGTGTGAAAGAATATAGTTTAATACCATAAATTAGGCTTCAAATAATTAAAATTGGCACAAAAAATCTATTTCCACATACGTAACATAGAATCCTAAAAACACATAAATGATAAATCATAAAATAGATATGTAAATACTAGTAATTTTAAATAAAAAATTCATAAAAAAATTAATTAGAAGTATAAAAACCACTAAAATTGAATGTGTGGTGAATTTAGAATGTATATCATAGAAGTAAAAATGTTATATAGTAATCCATTACCTTAATTCATGACTTTGATCATAATCATTCTACCCTTCGCGTCTTTGGGAGTCTGCATTTAGTTTACACTAATGCCATGTCTGGTTAGATTTATGTCCAAAATAACTATTCTAAGATGATGGGAGGTAATTTGGGATGTTTTTTTGGAAGGTATTGGTTGAACCAAAGTGTTCTTAAGGGGGGGATAAGAGGGGATATGTGGTGGCCTTTTATAAGTGGAGGAGAAGACACAGTTGGTATTTTTAAAGGAAAAAATTTCTACCACATTTTACAAATGAAATAATGGTAAAAAATATATCTAATTAGTACATTATACATGGAAATGTCTGAATATAGATATAAAATATTTTTTTTACAATTTGATATATCAATTTTACACTTATCTATTAGTTTAACCCCCAAATAAACCAATTTTTACATTAACTATGGTAATAATGGTTTGCATATATCCTGATTTAATTTGGTGTAAAAATAATTATAACTTATTATATGAAAATAATATTATAATTATAAATATTCTATGATTTTTTCTAGGAGTTGGAAAATTTTATTTAAAATTCATATCACATTCATAATGAGAAAGATGGTTTTTAAAGAGAAAATGTTCAAAAGTTAACATTGTTTTTATATCCAATTTCAAAATTAAATTAACAAAAATAACATAAATTTTATTAATATTTATATTTTTTAAATAATTATACTTTAATACAAATTTAAAATATTAAATTTATTTTTCAATAAATTATACGAAAAGTCATTTTTCAATTAAAATTCAATATTTTTCACTCTCAATAAAATATTGAATATTTCATCCAAAATCTAAAAGGTTAACACTAACATAATTTTGAAATTATTATTTCATGAATTATTATTATTTTATCAATTTAATTTTATAAATGTGAAATTTTTTGTTTTAAATAAGTGTGACATAAAAAGAAGGCAAAACTACTTTATAGAAAAATATAGGGTTTAAGTGTAAAATTTGATTTATTCTTATATCATATCTCCTAAACACAGTAGATGAATATTATATACATTAATATATATATATATATATATATATATATATATTATTAATATCATTAAAATCATTCCACAAAAGTTTTTTTATTTTTATTGAGTAAGAACCCATTTTCTCATAAAATTATTTTTTTCTTAAATAGACATACTTTATATTTAATTTTTTTTTAATTTCATTTATAATTAATTTCTCACATAAATACTTCATTATTTATACATGCGTAAACCATAATTTCATAATTTATTTAATCCTATTCATACCAACCATTCCAACATCTGTGTGATAACTACCATATTAAATTATAATATTTTAATTATATGATATATTTTTTAAAATCAAAGATTCCTGTAATAAAAGATAATCACAATATTATGTGCATAAAAATCCATACATAGTTTTGTGTGTATCAAAAGAGAAACTATTTTTTACATTCTTTTCATTATAGAATCATTGTTTCATGTCAAACAAAACATTAAAATGATCATATATAATTGAAAAAATAATTTCTCAAAATCATGGGGTGTTATGGAGTATCCCTCATGGCATGAGATAACAATACTACTCACAAGACCATTCTAGTGTAATCCAATAAAGGGAAAAAATATTCCTTAATTATATTATAATATTAATCACCCTATGAGAAAATCCAAGGTATTACTACATTGTAGTCTGAGTATCGCACATGGATTTTGGAAATTCATTAAATCAATTAAAAAAATAATCTTTTAACAATAAAGAAGTCCATATCTATAATAATTCTTTATCACATATCTTGTATAACTAAATAACATGCTATTTCCCTAAACATGACTTAATATAAAATATGTATAAAGAATAATGTGGCCCATGCACATAGGAATTTCACGTAACCAGTCACAAGTACATAAAGTATCCCTTGGTCATTAGTCATTTCATTATATTTTATTGGAATTTCACTCTTTTTAATAATAATGAATACACACCTCAATTGTGGTTTTATTTTAAAATTATAGTAATTATTATTATCCATCACATTATTAATTGGATATGAAATTATCTATGATAATTTAATTTAATAAATAAGAGGATAACAATGAACAAGGCATTGATGGAACTCACAGAGGTGTTTTTTTGACTTATGGAAATAATCTTTAATGGTTTAAATTTATATACAACAATGAAAAAGATATAGCTTTTAATTATATATATTGAATTTCATAGATAAATGTCAATAAATGAAGAACCCACTGTGAGAAATAACAATTTATACATTAGGGAAAAATATATAGATCACCCAACCCATTCTTAGTATGGTGAAATCGTCCAATATCATGATTTTATTTTAGATGGTTCAAGAGAATTAAATGAAACAGAAAACACCAAGAAATTATGTAGAATTATCTCACAAGAAGATAGAGATGGAGATGGGGAATGAAACTGAGAAATGAGGAAGGAGGAGTGAAATAATCTATTATATGCATCCAATGTGACAAAAACGACACCCAAAAATGAGCCCAGATGAATTTATATAGTTGAAAGAAAGAGAGTATAGGTACTCTAACAGAGAGGATTCTCTGCATTGATGGGAGAATAATGTAGTGGAAACCATTTAAAATAATCTAGGTGAAAAACTATAATAATTCCACCTTTAAAGAGACACAATATTTGGCCACACGGTTTAGAAAACTATGCTCCAAATGTGTGACCTCTTCAACCTATGTGTCACACTCTACATAGTTAGGTCTCATGGTTTGATATGACAATATGACAACCATTTTCTGTTAAATGTTAAGGGTTACTATGGGTGTGGTCTGGTAACATGGTTTAGAAAAACCATCTGTATCATATGTGTGTCACACTTATACACCATCTCAATGTTACATGGTTATCTATAGAAGGTTGTACAATTTGAAAAAACAATTCCCCTTTTGAATAGAGGCAGCATAGTTAAATTAACAGTATACCAATCATACACCCCATTTTACCTTTCCAAAAAACATCTTCTTTGGAACTCGATGATTCAAAAACTCAACATGAACCCCAATAAATGAAAAATAATAATCACCCGATCAACTAGGTTCATGATTTTCTATTTAAATAATTTTTTCTTATTTTCAAGAACCCTAGGAACCACCTAGAATTACTTTAGGTATATATTACATAAGTTGTAGAAACTACCATTAGCACTTGATTTATATACTAAAACATTCAGATGGAAATTACATGAGACTATCAATCAAGATAAATGGCCATTTAATCAAATATTTAGACAACCATTGATTGGTTATCCCCACCATAAGTTCTAACATTTAATGGAAAATTTTGAGTCATGACACCATCTCCATAAGAATTATCTTTTTTAACATTCCCCTATAATTATAACAATTCCCTCTACCTGATCCTTATCCGAATTTAACTATCTAGTCACTATTGAACTCATTAATCTATGTCGGGTAGGCTTCTCATGAGAACCCCCATTTGACACAAAAAAATTACTCACCTCATCTCGACGTCATTCCATAAAGTGGTTCCTCACCGACCAGATTAATTTAACAAGTAGAATGAAATTAGAGCCAATTTAATCCAACTATTCAAAAATCGAATAGCTTATATGGCCAATATATCACATCTAGAGTCATGGATCATTCTCTTTTGTAACCTCAAATTTACCTTGAACAGGTAGAACGAAGACCATACTTGACATCTAGTGACATATCTTGACCGAACTATTTACAGTACAATTATTTTGTATAAGGTATTCTACAATCAATCATTTAAAAGTTAGATGTATCTACATAGTTGGCATGTCCATACATTAGAACAGACTGAGCCTAATAGTTTAAATGCCAAAGAACTCACTAGTGTATGTGAGTCCATCCATGTTTTTCTTACTCAAGAACCCATATATCAACCAAGAAAAACCATAACATGATGAACATCCACTCATCTAGAGATCAAATCCCATAGAGTCTACTTATGAAAATATAATGGCCATTTTAATTTATTTCTATGTATATCGATGCTATCTTAGTGTATCATGGATGGTATCATGATTGGGAACATGATTGTCACTATGAAAATTGTAGAATAAGAGGATATTAAGAATTACCAAGAATACCCGAGACACTTCCATTGATGAAGTGCTTGACATGGTCTCCAGAAATCCATATCTAATGAAAAAAATGATTCATCCATCCCATGACTGGTTTATTACCTTTAAAAAAGATCATCTGATCATGCTGATGTGTTTGAATTAACCAATCATGATGTCTTGACCAAAAAATTCATCCATTTATTAATCATTCATAACCACTAAACTCAATCCCAGTACAATTGTGTTTTCCAAATAGTCATACAAAACCAAACATTTTTTTATCGTTCTTCCTCGCAAGCATTGACAGATTTTCCAAGCATTCAAGTTATATGAAATTTAAAAGTAGATCCAACCATTTCTAAATGGACCCTTCATGGTTATGGTCTATCTATATTGATGGAATTGATAAAACTGCTTGACATGGTTCTCCCCACCTTAGGAGTTTCATAGTCTTTAGTTAATGATAATGGGAACTCATCCCATGACACACAATCAATAAACCACTAACTACAGGTTTGAGACATATCCAACATGATTTTACAAAGTCATAACATGGAAAGAGAAGGATAAAATCCACTTAAAATCATATGATATTATATTCACCATTAAGTGTATGCCTGACTCTCCTCTTGATTGACATTCATGTGTGCGATAACATCAGGTGTAAAATCCATACCAACCAGACATGTGGTGTTATAACACCTAGTCCATTTACAACATCATCCTAAGCATTAAGATAAGTATTATTTCCTTCAATACTTAAGTCACTATACCTTAGAGACGAACTGTGATTTAAAAATAAAAAACAAGTTCTTAATTATTTCCATAGAACTCATATAGTTCAGGGCTCCATTTAATCTATTTGAAGAGTACCACATGTATCAAAATGAAAACAATTAAATTTAATTAAAAAAAGAACATCCTTGATACAATATATGAGATTTTTTTCCCTTTGTCTCCTTGTATCCGAGGGATCAAAATAAGTATTTATCAAAAAGTTTAATTATCCCCTATAATTATTAATCTAGTAGATTCCTTACCAAGTCATCCACCATTGATGAAAAAATGGTCACATAACCTCCTATGAAACAAAATATGACCTTTCCACATTTACCCTATTCAGTTGGAGAATTATATGATTCCCACATATATTACAAGGGTAAAATATTTAATTTCCACCCATCTATCGTGGGATTTATTTTTTAACTAATAATCATACTGGGTAAAAACATCACCACACATCTAAAATGCATCAAAATCATTTACCGAGGCTCTAATGTTTAGAGGGTGCTACCTGCCTCATGATTTATCCTTGAAAATGTAGAAAGAATAGACCCAATAAATTGGTCTTGCTGATGTGGTCACTAAGATCCACCACCTATCATTTATTATCATGGAACATAACAAGAATACTATGTCCAATTATCACATTGCAGATCAAAGGAAACTATCAAAAAACAATTAATCATCCCGTACATGACGGTTGAAACTAAAAACATCACTTTAAAATTTTATTCGAGCATATTCATTTATTTAAATTTAAATATTAATTATTTCAAAGGCTTAATTAAAACATCAAGTACTAGTATTAAGGTAATACTTTTTGTTACATAATTGAGCTAACACCATAACACAACATAGGTATGTTATATCAAAAATCCTTTCAAGGTTTAATATTTAGATGAAATCCGATCATTTTTTGGTTGTTTTTCTTATAAATTCCATTTTAGACATCATTTATTTGTTGAGAATCTCTCAAAATCTTCTTAGTCATTGAAAATATCAAGTCCAATATATAAAGGAAAACGATAAAAGGGTTGATTTAAGCCAATTTGATAACTATAATGGGTACATAATTTCCAACTTGGGTCAAGTCACGTAAAATAACTATAATAAAACAATTCATTTTAAATTATTAATGTAAAATGTTTTATTTTTATAAACCGTTATCAACGTATATAAATTCCATACATGATTTTTTGATTATAGTGGTCACGATTTCTAATTTATAATGAACCCATACACAATATAGATTTAAAATTGGATCCCTTTTAATTGAAACTAATATGGTTTATCTTATGAAGCTAATGTTTCATTGACCAACCATGTAATTATTTGATTGTTAAGGTGCACCCATAATACTATATAGGAATACACATTTTAGGTTAACATTGAAAATTTAATAACCCTTTTATATGACAATTATAAGAATGTATGATATCAAAAGCATTAAATACAGCCAAACATGGTTGTAAATTTACCTAATCATGGTAAGAAGATATAAATGATAAATAAATCACAAAGCACAGAATAAGTGTCATGGTTCCAAACTCAATTATAATGAATCCTTCATGACATGTCATACATAATACATGTGAATCTCTACCTACCTATGCATATAATATTACATTCTTTCCATACCGAGAAAAGGGAAATACACTAAAATTATCAAAAATTAGAAGGAGTATAAATTGAATCATTTAATAAAGGTAAAATCATAATCAACTATAATAATGAACAATACCAAAAACAATCCCATCCCAAGACACTTGTTCTTTTTGTCATGAATGGGTTGATGTCTCCCAAACACAACTATTTTCCAAGCACCAACTCATTCATAATATACTATATACCAATTAATAAAAAATAAAATGGATGAAAATAATTCTCTAATACCAATTTGTAATGTCCCAACCTCAAAGCCAATGAAATGGTAACAAGAGTGGGCCTGTCACCTGGAATCAAGTGTGTCTGCCTGCATTCCAGACACTTATGAATACCAACAATAGTCTAACAGTTGTATCATGGGGAGACTATACCGTCATAATAATAGTGTCACACCATCTTTATATATATCACACAACAAGTGGACTAGATAAATTAAATATAAGTAGAAGATACTAGAAATAATAAAATAATAAATTGGAAAATATACAAATACACATGCATTTCCATATAATGCTATAATAACCAATGATGGAAACACAAAACATGTAAAATTATATAATACATGTATAAAATATTTACTAAATGAATTCATTGACTAAAGAATAACTCCATCGGAATCATGAACTTGGATCATTCTTATTCACCTAATCTCCCGTGCACAAATGAACAACATAAGCATAACCCATAAACCATAAACCTGAAGCTATAATCATAAGTCAGTTTAGGTAACCATATGCAATAGAGGGAAAAATTGGGTTTGATATAAACTCATTTGGACTCACTAATGGTGCCTAAAGCATAATCCAGTCTATGGATATAAAATATAGCAGTGAGTAGGTTTGATAAATAGAGAAGTGGATAAATAAATAAATTTAAAATGTTTTCCAAAGTTCCTTAGGGACACCTAGTAGACCGTAATTGCTTCATAATTTATACCGATGTCTATAAAAATTGTACAATGTACAAATATATATATATATATACACACGTGTATAAATATATATTTCACTATCCATGACATTAGGAAAAACTCAAGTGTCCAAAATAGGGAGTCCCAAAAAACATTGAGAAAACATAGGTATATGTAACAACCCACAAGATCATTTTCCGGTATTATACCCAATGTATACTCAATGAAATCATAGTACTATGAATATCACAAAGAAGATACTACAAGTGACATTGAATACAATCTATCTTGATATAACTCAATCATCTTTCGAAATCGTCCACGATATTCCCTAATGATGGACCAATGTTTCATCCAAGGAGTCACATAATTACACTTATTTAATGATATATAAATTTTTTATTCATAAAAATGAAATCCAAGTATCACTTATGAATTACAATTTCACACTCATCACATCCATGACATTCCATAATAAGGAAACCCAAATATCACTCTATGTGTGAGGAATGTAATTTAACCTATTAACATATCCATGGAGTTATATAAAGAGGAAACCCAAGTAACACTAAAGCCATAAAATAAATTAGGAAACCTATAATTATTTCCCATATATACCATATATAGTCCATAGATCACTCATGTCAAAGTATTACTACATTTCCGACTAAGCTCGTCTAAGGAAAACCACTAGTGGACTGGGTATCACTCACGGTGTGGACAGAGTAAATTATAACCCTCTATCCCATCCAACGGTATACCACATAGGTGATTAAGTATCGATCATGTCATGTAATAACAACACCAGTGACAGAGCCCATCCAAGGTACCCCTCTATGTGACCAAGTACCACTCAAGGGTATTATATAGACAATCATATTATGCGACCATCCCAGGAATTCTTACCTTTGTTCCAAGTATCACATGAGGATTAAGATAATTAATTTAATAATTCAAACATTTAACTTTATAAAATGAAGGTCCTCATATCTATGAGAATTATATATTACATATAAATGTATAACTAATTTAAAGTCCATGACCATGAGCATACCTCGCCATGAAATAGGTATAAATAATATGGAGGTCTATGTACATAAACATTCAAGATCACTAGTCATTGTACATAAAGTGGTCTAGACCCATTCAATATTTAAATTTATTAGAAACAAATTTATATTTTTTAATTTTTGTGGAAATCACACCTCACTGGAGGGTTTATTATAAAAAAGGGGAAATGAATACTATCCATCAAATTATCAATTAAGAATATAATTATTCATTGCAAGTATTTTTAAATAATAAGACACTACAATAAATCCTACATATACCAACACATCTATACCAAAGGTTTGTAAAAATCATTGGTATTGGTCCCATTTCCCAATAGTTTGGCCAAACCATTGGGAAAATACATCTTTGACACCACTTTTCACAACGGTTTAGCCAAATCGTTGGGAAAATGCCACTTTGACACTGCATTTCCAAATGGTTTGGCCAAACTGGTGGAAAAGGGTATGTCTTTCCCAGGGGTTTGGCCAATACTTTTGGAAAATCCATCTTTGACACTGCTTTTCTCAATGGTTTGGCCAAACCGTGGGGAAAAGAAAACATTGACACCGCTTTTCCTAGAAGTTTGGAAAAGCCGTTCGGAAAGGGTGGGTTGGGATAGGCATATCCCAATGGTTTTCAGAACCATTGGGATATGTATCGTTATTTTTATGAATTATTTTGTCGAATATCATCATATAAATTAATGTAAAACTTATATATATATATATATCCAAATATATTCACAAAGGAAACTGAATGATAGTGGTAAATCTTTGATATATAACCCACTGGTTCTGGGATCAAACCTCTGCTGTAACTTTTTTTAATTTACCTATACCAACATTTTGGGAAGCTATTACTGGTGAGAAAGACCTATCCCAATGGTTTGGAAACCGTTGGTATAGAGCTATAACAATAGTTTGAAAATTATTGGGACATGTCTTTCTCAACGGTTTTCCCCCAAACATTTGATATAGGTCTATCCCATTGAAAAATCACCCAACAGCTACCAAAACCACTAGTATAGAATATAAAAACGGTTTTGGGACCTATAAATATGGTTCCAAACTGTTTGTATAGGTAATTTTTTCATTAGTGAGAGGATATCAATAGTGATGCACAAATGGAACTCACTGAGGGGTGGTTGGACTTGAGTTAGATAACCTCCAATGGTTTAAATTGGTATAAATCATCTAACCAATTTTAATAAATTTTATCTACATGTTTAATTTTATAATTAAAGGGAAACACATTGAGGACCCACCATGTGGGAAAATAGTGATATTATGTATGAACTATAACTTTGTGGGAAAATATATACCACCTAACTCATTCTTAGGAAACCAAAATAATCTATTATTTCCCATTTTTATGAGATTATTCAATATAAATCGACAAAAGAAACAAAATACCAAAAAATAGGGCGTACTAAATCACATGATTATTGTATAGGATATGGTGAAAGAAATTGTGAAAGGAGGAAGGGGGAGTCCTAGAATCACCAATATGATTTTAATGTAATGAATGAAACCAAAAATAGAGACTAGATAGAGTATATATCTTCATAGATAGATCATTTTTGAAGGATATTCACGTAGGGTCTTCTATGTGTGGATGCGATAATAAATAAAGAGAAACCCTTTAGACAATGTAAAGGAAAAATATAAAATTACTCCTTCAAGGAGATGTATGGAATGGTTTCTTGGGTTTTTAAATCATTTTTGAACAATATTGCCTAGTCAACCTAGGAGTCACTTCACACATGGGTAGATCAATTGGCATATTCCTATCATTCACCAACAATGAGATACAATTAGTTAAGTGGATGTTAGTGTTCGGGATAGGCATATGGTTTGGGAAAACTGTTCCTTGCTTGTGTGGTTCTACCCTACACACCTACACCAAGTTGGAAGGTTATCCTTAGTATGTTTCATGGTATGAATAAATAGTATACCTTAAAAAGTGGTTATATTGTAAAACTGATCATGAACTAATAGGTAACCACATTCTTTCATTCCAATAATCCAGTTTTTCTAGAGTACGACATGTCCAAACCTTTACCAAAACCACAGGACACACTTTGTACCTTAAATACCATATAAAAATAAACACTTATATGTTATACAACTCTCGTAATTATGTTCCATGAATTATTTTAAGGATGGGAAAGTCCACCATATGAAAATTTAAAAATCTAAGGGATATTCAACCCAATAAAAAATAGCCGATATTAATGAAATTTTACGGAAAATTTATATTCTATATAGGTATGGTCAAGAAAATTAATATTTCAATTATATAAAAAAATAGGTATAAAAATAAAAATATATTAATTTAAGATCATTCTTAAATTGAGTTATGGTATATTTATTGGTGAATTTATAAAGTGTCCTAGAATTGAGAATTCCATGAAGGGGTTTTAATCTATTTTTCAGGGAAAATCGTTTCCCATAGACAAGTATACTTTAAAATAAACTAAATTAGGTCATTATGAAATATATAAAATTCATCTATATATACCCTAGGCTACTAATAATCTATAATATCTAAAAACTCTTTTGGTTAGACTATACCCTCATATATAAATTATAAGTTTATTGCCTAAATGTAATTGGAATTCAAGGAGACTTATTCATATAATGGATGAAATAGTGATTTTCACTGTATTTATATTTATATAAATTTGTTTTATTTTGGTATTTTAATTTTTTAGGATGTTTTTATTATTTAGATTTTAATTTCTATAGTTTTCCATCTATGCACAGTTTCTGAATGGTCTACACATGGTTAGAGTAAAGTTTGTATATGACCCCCAATTGATTTTCCTTCCGTGAACCTGTTATTATGTCATACTGGGTAAAAATAATGTGTTTAGACTTTCATATGATACTTTTTTGTTAATTTATAATATTCATGGTTATCTCTAACAATTATTTCCCGGTTTGGGGTGATTTCTGTGATGCCATGATCTAACCATGTGAGGTACCTTTATATGGGGAGATTCCAAGAACCCAAATTACATATGGAAAAGTTAATCAATGTTGAAAGCATGAGAGTAATTCTATAGTGTATAAAGTGGAACATTCATGGTTGGTAAATGATTTTCCAAATAGTTTGGCTAAACCATGCAAGTTTCCAAGATTTATAAATATGTATATTTCTATTTATACTTATTGTCGAATTTAAATGTTTTTCACCCCTATGTTTCTTCCTCTCATTTGAAATAACCTAGGGAACGACCAAAGATATTTATCCCTTAATTTTCATACAATTTCATGATCAAATTAATTTGTTCTATGTGGATTTTTTAGGTAATACATTCATTCATCTTGGTTATCCTTTCCTTCTTTCTCTCTTTCTTTCTCATTTGGTTTCGTCATCTCTTACAGAACTTATGGGATATCAGTGTTAAATTTATATTTTAAAATGGATTATTCTTGTGGGTTTTTATTTTGTGGTATTGAGGAGGGACCTTATATGATTGTTTAGGAATATTATATTTAAGGTAATGATTTATGTCTAGCTCTTCAATGAACCGAGGTTGGTCCTTTTGTGTGATTTTTTTATTTGGCATATCAATTGACCATAAAATCTTTATAAATGTATTAATTTTGGTGTATATTTTTATATGATGATATAAAAAGAGTTTTTATGTTTTGGATATGACTTACACATTTTATAAATAATAATACAATGGTATTTTTTTTGTTTTTTCATATCAAGTGTTTTTAAAATAGGTTTTATAGATGTGGTTCCAAGGTAATTGGCATTTTAAAAGAAGTTGACACCATTTGGGTTATAGAAATAGTTCATTAATGGGTTATATGTTCAAATTCAACAACATATTTAATATGAATGAGATTAATTATTTATAATTTTTTAATGTCTTGATAAACTGTTTGGTTTCAAAAAATGATTTCATGGTGAATTTAAATGGAGAATGGGACATGACACTCCAATACTATTTTGGTGATGTTTTTAATTGAAATAAGAATGGGTTTTCAAATTCATTGTATTTTTAAGACCCTCTTTGGACCGTTTTTGATTATTCGTTACATTTATGTCACATATAGGAATGTTTTTTGTTTAATGTGATATAGAAGATAATTATGATTATTTTTTATGATAGTGTTAAATGTGAGGTAGGATTTATGTTTGTCTATAATATTGATTATATTCCTTGTTAAATTTAACATATCATATTTATTTATTTGATGATATCAATTGAAAATTATTGGGAGTTATAGATTTTTGATACACTAGATAGTGACCTTATACTAGTGTACCCATAGCTATGTTATGAACCGTGGATAATGGGAAGTGATCTTAATTGAGGGTACATGTAGGTTGGTTTTTTCCTTGTGTTATATATGAAACAATATATCAATGTTTTTCATTTTTTAGTAAATTATAGGAAAGAATCTACCTATGGACTACTATATTTCCCATTATAACAGATCACATTATAGTATATTTTCTTATGTTCCCCATCTAAATTGGCATCACTGTCACGATGTATTATATTTTTCCACTTCCTTTAACTGGATAAAACTGACTTGGGTTTCTGTTTTATTCTCCTTGATTTTGAAAATTTTAATTAAGGTTTTTATAATGAGATTCAAAAAGATATATTAATAAAGTGGTATTTTTTTTTTAACTAGAATGATTATTTTAATAACTGATGCTTCAGTATAAAAAATTGTTCGAAGTGATTATTTTCATTTAAGGAAAATAAAAAATTGAATGTTTATAAAATGGTTATGGATGTGATATTTAATTATTTAAAGAAACATATGAGAATATTTTTTTATTTATATTTTAAAATATCATTAAAAAATGTAATTTTAAATGAAAAACACAAAATACTTACTATGTTTCCATTGATATAGGTTTCACTGACACCCCACATACTCCATTTGGTGTACATACCTCTTGTGGTTTATATTCAGGTTCCTTATATATGGTCTCACTAAAATATTTTGGGTCATTGACATGGGTTGTTCATCCATATCAAGGGTGAAATAGCGATGGTGATTTTCTAGTGTATGTTTTATTTTTATTATAGAACATTCATACATCATACATGTCATCTTGGCTATGTTATTATTCAATATTTTATTGTCAATTTTTTTTTATTATTTCATTATTATTGAAATATTTATTATTATATTCTAGACACACTATTGAGATGTTTTATTTTATTAAGATGTATATCATTCAACCAGTGTAATAATTCCCAATGTTTATGATTTGACACCTTGGAAATAGTTACTATCCTAGGGTGATCTGGAATGCACCTCTAGTATGTCACATGCCGTATTATGTTCTATGTTCTTGGGTGACATGAGTTAGTTCCTAAAAAACGGTATCAAAGAACACAATTTCTATATGGGGTGTGTCTAGTTATAATAGAGGCTATAATTTTTTTCATTTCTCAATTGTAAAGTGTGGGTGAAGTTCTTGTCTAAATCTTTATCACACTAAACCTTGTGTTTTTATTGGTGATTGGTATTTGGGTATTTATTTTGAGGTTTATATTGTGCATATTGGGTGTATTTTTATATATATTTTATGAAATTTTTGTTCCCAATGAGTATAATTGTTATTTTTAGGGTATCCTAGGGTTTTAGAAGAAAATGTTTAGATAGAACTATAGTTACACGGTCAGCCAACAAGGATTAGTAAAAGATGTAGAGCCTATATAGATGGTCTTGATATTTCTATAGATCTCATTTAAGTTATGAATCATAGTTTACTATACTATGTTTCCAAACATTTTACAATATTGTTTGTTCTAAAAAATTATTTTTTAGCTCCCTTACTTTTCAAACAGATCCCAATGGTGTGTTCTATTAGTTTAATTTTACATAAGGGTGTTTTTATTGTGAAACATATTTATCTGGATGTTGGTCTTGGATTATTATTATGGTTTTATATTTTTTTTATTTTATATTATTATCTAATGTTTTGGAGAACAATTTTATGTTTAAGAAAAAGGGATTTCATGAATTGCATGTGAAATGTTTTTAAACATAGGGGATGTCTGGAAATATTATATTTACATTATTTTATAATTTAGTATATTCCAAAATGACATTTTTAATGAATTTTATTTTATTCAAAATGAATTATTTTATTTTTTAGGCTCATAATATTCTTCGAAGGGTTTTTGGTTTTAAAATGAATTTTAGGAAGTGGTTTGATTGGAGGGAAAATTTTATTAATTGTTTTTTTGATAAAATATCATAAGGTTATTTCTTTCGGAAATTTTGTCTATTAAAAATTATTAAATATAATAAAATATTTCAAATGTTAGTTCATCTAAAGGGGTGAGGGTATTATAAAATATGAGCTATTGAAGTGTGTTTCTATTGGTGAATGGGTGATTTTGTTTGTCCCTTTGGTTAGGGGACCATTTTATTTGATTATAGAGATTGAGTATTTAGGTTCATATTTTGTGTTAGGTTCAATGTGAACCCAATAAAGGTTTTGATTAAGAATATGTATTGTTCCTGAATGGTGTCTTTAATTTAATGGAATTGAATTTCCCTTACTTCTAGATCTACCATGACTCTTAGTGGAGTGGTGAATCCCTAATTTTTTTTGTATTTATAGAATTAATGAATTAGCGACTTCTATCTCTCTATAGTGATCTTTATTTTTTTGAAATAGTTATTTGGTTAGGAATTATTGGGATTACATAGTGCTGATTTTATATTGGATTAGATATTCAATGGAAAGTCCTATTGGTGTTATTCTATGGGATATTTCATCTACGGATTTTATGGATTTGACTATTATGAATGGTTATATATTATCGATTATTTTTCATGATTAATTATTAAGTTGTAATTTTATTGGGATGTGTGATACAATTTTGGGTGTTTGAGGACAGAAATATGGTGGTTTGAGTATAAGAGACCATGGGTTAGTTAATGGGTAAATAATTAAGTGGTTGACTAGGGGTTGTAGAGCACTCCAATTGTCATGTTTTTGTGGGACTATTTATAATATTGAATTTCAAATTAACCCGCAAGAGAATTATTACATGGTTCTAGTACCCATGGAATTTTTTATAGATATGTTAATGTAAAACCTTACTTATAAATTTCATATTATTTCGATAATATTGATAGAACACATTTTATAAATGTTGAATTATTATTTGGATCATTTTTACAATGGGAGTTAGAAATATTTTCATAAATATGGTTTATAGCTGATGATTTTGGGTGGAATTTGATCATGTGTGTCCTACAGTTAGATCACCATTTATGTGGAATTATTATTGGTGTATGGATTTATTCTTGGAATATATATCACTTAGGTTTCATAAAACATGTTCATTGTAGTTTTTTCTTTTATTTTGGTATGAAATTTTGTTGATATTATATGATGGTTTTGTAGAATTATTTTTCATTGTGGTTTTCTTCATTATGATATCCTCTCAATTTATCCGCACCTAAATCATCAGTCATCAATGGTTTTTATTTAGGCATGTATCATGATACATCCACATTTAATAAGTATTTTTTGGGTGAAGAATGTGTAATGTAGGGGGGATTATAACACCCCATTTAACTATAGTTAGGTTTATATTAATTAGTGTTTGCGATATACTTTTTTTGAAGTTTAGGGTTTTTTAATTTATATTTCCAAATATATTTTTTGGAATGGGTTCTACATGGTCACCAAAAGGTTAGGGAAGACCATGAAAATACCCCTTGTGTGTTTTTACTTCAAAAATTTAGAACAAATTTATGTTTGAGAGAAAACCCTATGGTTTCCCTTATAGAGGTTGTTTCTTGGTTTATTTTTAATGAGAATGGCTACATCACTTGTTTAGTTCATTGTTTGTGTGAGATATGTATCTCCTAGGAGTGATAATGCAATGTTCATCTACATGGGGGTTTCTTAATGCATGAAATTAACATGGTTAAGTTAAATTATACAAAATCATGTGAGCCATTATGTAGACATAATAATGGAAACCACATAGTTGGTGCATGGGTTTACAAACTGTATAATTAAATTTAGTGTGTTTCCTAATTTCATAAAAATGAGAGTTTCAATTTATTCCATTTAATGGATATAATTTATTTTTTCCTCTCTTTGTATACCTCTCATTTCAACAGACTGAGGGAACAAAACATAGTGTTCCTCCCATCATCATCGGATTGTTTAAAGCTCATCCACCTTCATTATAAGTGGATTTATTATGGTAATTATATCCTTCCACATTATGTTACCATTATTATTCCAATCATACATCAAACATTGGATTCAAAATTTTCCAAAAAAACATATGGGATACATTAATAAAATGGAGGATCTTTGTTAGAATATTACTAGTGGTGAGGGAGGGTGGTATTTATAGAGATTGAGATGGAACCTTATATACATTTTTAATCATTCTAAATTAAAGGTTATGACTTCTATTTTCGTCACCATTGAAAAGAGGTAGGTGATTTTGTGTGATTTCATTATTTATTATATCAATCAATTATTTTTCTTTTAAAACGTTTTATTTTTTAGTGTACATTTATATATTATTATCAAAATATATATTTTATGGTGTGGGTTTCATTTTATATTGTAATAGGGTGCTTCTAAGTGATTTTGACTTATTAAGGGGATTTTTTCATGCCAAGTGTTTTTAAAAATATTTCAATGTTTATTTTTGAATGGAATTGGTGTTTTAAAATTATTTGACCAGGTTTGGGTTACAAAATGAGTCTCTTCGTGGGGGTTTTTATGTTTTTTTGTAATATATTGAAAATAATTTTGTCTTTAAAAAATTATTTTATGTTTATTTTGAATGGTCAATGGGATATTGAATTGCACATTTATTTTTGTGATGACCCATTTGGTAGTATTATTTTTTTGTTGGTGAGGGTTTGTGAGACCCTCTTGAGACCCTATTTGATTATTCATGGAATTTTTTCACTAAAGGGAATGTTTTTATTTTATGTGATATGAAAAATTATTAGGGATATTTATTTCCAGGTACCTATAGGTGCATTTAGATTTCTTGTTTTATTTAATATTCATGGTATTCTTTATGGATTTATCACCTTTTATTTCGTACATTCATCGGATCACTAAGAACTATGTGAGTGCTCTAAATTTATTCTAAAACAAATAGTCTCACACTAATAGTGTAGCCTAGTAATTATATGATATGGAGTTATTGATGAGTACCGAAAACTGAGCCTTGGTTAAGGAAAGCTGGGTGAACAATGCAATGGATGAAATATAGGAAAAAATATGGTTTATGTTTTGTAATGTATAGTCTGTTCCCACCTAAGGACTTGGTGTATATCCAATTATAGTAGATAACTATATATTTGACTTTTATTTGTTTTTCGTTTATCTATTGACATCTATGACACTATTCTTTTTTTCATTAAACTTATTTCACTAGAAATTTAGTTCCTTAGTGATTTAATTTATTCGTATTAATTTAATCATATTTTTCTAAATATACATGAAATGATATATTAATAAATTAGGTTTGAAATTGAATTTAAAATTATTGTTTTGGGGATGTAATATTTGGTTGGGGAAATTTTTTCATGTTATTTTTTTCAATTAATGGAAACAAATAATAAATGTTTATGAATTAGTCTTGGATGTGATATTTCAATATTATATAATTAAAAATATAAATATATATTATTTTTCCCTTTCAAAAAATAAATGATAAAAAAAATTAAAATAAATAACATTGTCACCACAGTGAGATCATAATGATTGTGGTTTCACACACATCTTTTATACACCGTTGGATAAATGCAGTTACTATGGTATATTGTCTTGTTTGGTGATTTTAGTATCCTTCAAGAATTCATGAGATGAACATGGGATGTTTATTTTGATATGGGTTGATAATGATATGGTGTCTTTTTTGTCTAGATTATATTTTTATTTTTTGATATTCCTGCATGAGATCTTCTATATTTTCTCTGGTTTTATTGTATGCTAGATCTTGGATCTTAATTGTTATTTCATTATTGTTGATAATTTATTCATTTATTATATTCCTTATACATAGATGTTTTATTTTATTGGAATTTTTTCAATCATATAGTAAAATTATTCCATATAGTTATTCATGAGGCCCTGAAGGGAGTTTCTATCTTGTGGTAATCAGGAAGATGCCTCATGTTTATCACCCACCGGCATGGGTTCCCAGTTCGAGGGTGGCCTGGGTTGGTTTATGATAATGGAAATAAACAAAAAATATATAATAAAAATGGGGATCTAAGATATATTCCCATAATATATATTATAAAATTAAAATGTAAGCATGACATAAAACTAGATATTGAGAAAATACCTGAACAAATATAAGTAACATGTACAGTAAAAAAATAATATGATTACCCACTGGCCAATATAGATGTAATATAAATTAAGAATGAAGTATAATAACATCTATAACAACTCACTTATCATTTGTTATAGTATCTGTAGCCTCCACATAATTGTATATCCAGAGTCATGCATCTAACTCCAATTTAATACATATTCTGGAAATAAAAAATTATTTTCTAATCATGTTCATAAAAACCCATTCTCAATATGTGGTAAAGGGGTGAGTATAAAAAAACTAGGATTCCTAAACTGTTCATGGATCATATATTGGTAGTGATTAAATTTATTCATGATTATGACTTTTATTGTATAATTTTATGGTGAGTGAAGCATGAACCACCTCGAAACAAAACCCATGTTTATACATGAAATTCCATATCTGCATACCATAATGACCAATATATACACAAAAATATAATAATTAATTGACAATACCTAATATAGTTTATGAACAACCTTTCTATAATTTAATCCTCATATTCTTTCATGTCTCAATAATGAATACCACTAAGTTTGTCATGTCTCATCAGATTCTATCACAAAGATGTATTAAAAAATATACTCCAGAATCTATCATTGGAGTCCAAACTGATCCATTTATCAAAAAACTACACATAAAGTAACTGAAATTTAAATATATTTTCAATTAAAGATTGTATTATGAAATAAAATATATTAAATAAAAGAGACCCAAACCATGAATGAAGTACATTGAATAATAACTAAACAAAAAAAATCCCAAGAGGGCCCAATGAACAAATATCTACATAAAAATAATCCCATGGTTAAATAAAGGGTAAAACTAAATAATAGGTCATATTTGAATGAAATAGAAATCTTTCCACTCACACATTTCTGTACCTCAAATAATTAGTAATTGTTATATCATTTCACCAGACTACCCATAGAGAATCTCCACCTCTATCCTATATATTTTATGAAATCATAGGGGATGGAACCTAAAAAAATCTAGTAAAACTCTGTTGATATAGAATTATACCATGTATCATATATTAGTATCATTATTCGACATCAATTTCTGGGCCATGGTCTTACCATAGGTGAATCAATAGAGAATGAAAAATATCTCAATATTCTACCAAATGATGAATTTCTTTGAATCACCCTACAAAATCTCTACTAGAGTTTCAACATTCATTATTCTATGTTTGGATACCAATAAGAAGTATTGCAACCATAGGAAGTAAAAATCTATAAATTAAAAATAAAATAATAAGTGAAACAATTTTAG
Organism: Viscum album; assembly: GCA_963277665.1. Lineage (NCBI taxonomy): Eukaryota > Viridiplantae > Streptophyta > Magnoliopsida > Santalales > Viscaceae > Viscum > Viscum album. The sequence goes on from OY728132.1 coordinate 699,352,120, forward strand.
AAGAATACTCATATTCTACTCACCTTATCAAATTCTTAGAGGGTATAATTGAAGATGACTCTATATCAATGTTTTCTTCTGATCCTGGATGTTATCTATGAAATCACCATGATGTCAAATGTCAATAAATAAATCATATCATTAATCACAAGCTATATTCTAAATAACTATAACTAATAATGAATTTTACTACTCCAAGAATTAGAGAAACATATTTTAATTTAATATTATGTTATTTATCACCATATTTTATCATTACCAATAAGGGACCATATCTCATATTCAATCCTTATCAATAATTGAAAATATAATTCTGACTATCTTCTATCTAAACCATTATTCCAACTATAAAGAAATTTCACTTATTAACTAATTAGTTGAACAACTCATCAAGAGTTTACACTATTGAGGGATAATGATAAGATTTTCAAACATATCTCCAATCTACCTAGGGTGTCCAAAATTATCCAAACATCAACCCATGACCTAATAACATGCCAAGAATGATCTCTCACTTGGGATTTGTAGGATCACTTGACCTAACAAAAAATAATCCTTGATTCAAGACTCCATGACTTGAATTAAACTCATGGGTAATATCAATGTCTCATTAACAATCCTACATCATGAATTCCACAAAACATCCCATCCTAGACTAACTCAACCATCAATCAAGGAAATTTAACATAGAAATTTTGAATTATCTCATGCATACTAGTGAAACAAGCATAAAAATATAAGTAAAATGTAAAAAGTACATTCAAATAAATATAAATGATTTATAGAAATAAGTAATTTCCCTCAACAGGTTAATAAAAATAATTTTTGAAAACAATACATCTTTTCATCCTTTTAGAAAATATTTAATCATATTTTCTTCAAAACATTTAAAAATAAATCATGTGCTATATTTCACCAATAAAATCCCATGGAAAAAGTCCTATTGAAAACGACTTTAAGATACCATATTCAATTAATTTAAAATAATATTAAAACCTATCTCCATAAGAAACCTTTTTAAATTTTAAATCCACATCAAAATAAATTTCAACTAAAATCCCCTTTTATTGTGAAAATAGTGTCCACTTATGAACCTAATAGAAATATGAAATCCCATAAAAAATATACAATAAGATGTCCAAGTAATAGTATTTCAACCGTAGAACCACCAATAATTTTTTTAAAAATCTATTTTTGTCATTTTTTACTATAAAACTACCATAAGAACATCCCAATCATAGCATTAAAATATGTTATAAAATAAAATAATTCTTGCACTAATTAAAATTACCATAATATTATAAAAAATTAATTACATAATCCTAAAAACCTAATGTTATGAAAGTAATAAATTTGTAAAGGACACCATCGAAAATTATATATCCATTTAATAATTTAATATTCTATTTATCATTGAAAATAAAATGAGATCCTAACATGTAAACCAACATAAAAAATAAAATGTTAATTGATTTAATATAAATTTACTAGGATGGAATAATAGGCATCAAAGTCACCAAGTGTTATCCCTTATTGGATTGAATGGGACACTTCTTGGATTGAGGGATGGAATGACCACAATGGAAATTATATTCCAGGTGTTACCCTCTACTATCTCTCACATTTGAATCCCCCAACGACAGGGTTTCTTAAGATTAACGTGGACGTGTATCTTCCAAAGGATGGGCTTGTTGCCCCTAGTCTCCTGGTTATAAATCATCTAGGGAAAATCCTTACTGCAAAATATGAACCACATAAGGAATTCTGGAAACATGTTGTTGGTAAGGCCATGACCATCCTTGCATGTATGATGCTCACCTTGGAATGTGGATGGGGTGATATCATTATTGATTCTGACTTCCTTATCATAATCGATTCTATTAACCATAATGATGGCGGGATCCAGTCAGTTGGAATCATCATCAAGAGAATTCTTTCACTTTTCAAATGCTTCTCATTATGAACTTTCTCCCTTACCAAAAGGGAAGGAAACAACGTGGCCCATCTGCTTGTGGAATGAGGCCCATTCGATACCAACCAGCTCTGGCTAGACAATTTCCCTTTATGGATTTACACATGTACTTATGCTGGTCATCATCAATAATGATTTCTATTTCAAATAAGAAAAGTCACCAAGTGGTGCTAAAATAGTGAGACTCTAAAAAATGTAATACTCCACTCCAAACACACACCATGAACTATGATATATAGATCCCCTAATTTATTTTGCCAAATTGATGGTCAATTTCTTCTTATTTGACTCAAATCCATATATTAATTCAGGTATTATGATAATTTATGATTATTTTAAAATTAGGTTGATAAACCATCCTTACTGTTATTTATTACACCTTGCATAAGAAATCCTCATTATAAGGATGTGATTCCCTTATGATATGATAGAAACCCCACCTAAATTCATTGACAGAAGATAAAAAACACGAGGAGAATGCAAAAAATTTCCATGTAATGAAAAAGGAGTATAATTTACGTTACATGGGATGAAAAAATACCATGGATAAATATCGATTTGAGGAGGAGGAAGAGAACAGAAATAAAGTGAAAAGGGGTGGCCCTCTATCTCCTTGTATCCAAAAAATATGTACCCCTAGGTGGGAATCATATTTTTTGAATAATAAGGGAATAATATCCATCTTAGAAAAAAAAGTTCTCAGAGGCCTATCAAGAACCCAGAATCAGTTCATTAGGAAATTGGCGTTTCATTTGTTACTCTATAGAAGGGAATTGGCCATCTGGTTGAAAATTGTGAAAAAAACTAATCTAATTTTCCCACTATGAACCAAATGTATACTATAATTCACCTCCTCCTAATTTTTAATTTCTAGATACGTGAAAATTAAAATTATGTATTTTCCAATGATATTTCATCCATAGAAAGAAGTAATTGTACTTTTACCCTATATTCCAAATTATAATGTTAAAATTTGACTTTCTGCTAAATCCACCCATTTCATTCCTGTAACTAAATACACTAATAGGTAAATTATTTAGTTGTTATTATATGAATCAAAAAATGAATTAAATTTCTTCAGAGGAGTTAGAAATGAGAGACATAAGTATGATTATATATGTGTAAGAATTTAAATATGTATTCTTTTTCATGTTCTATACTTAGAACAATGTCCCTTATACATTGAGTGTAATATGTATATACCAGACTAATTCTGCAATGAGTTATTAATTTATTTAATGAAAATAATTAAGTATCTGAGAAGATGTAAGGTTATTTTCCTGGAATTTGGATATGAAAAGACCTCATTATTAATGGTTATATTGATGATACTTTCCAAACTAAAAAGGATGGGATCACAATGTGGTTTAATATTATTTATCAATAGTAAAGTTACCAATTTGAATATTTCTATGTATCCCATTATGGAATACTAGAAACTAAAGTTGGATTATGTTGTTAAAAAGGATATTGTGAAATAATCTTTCATGATCAATATATTCATCACTAAACAAGATGTGTCTCGTACAATTTTATGACAAATTAAGCTTCACTATGACAAAAGTGGAACTATTACTATGCCCAAGGAATTGAGGTCTATCAATATGAAAGGTACATATTTTTTATATACTATCTTATTTGAGAAAAACTATAATTCTAATGTAAATATATTTTATGATACTATAAATAAGAATAATGAAAATCTATTAAAAAATAGATTAATGAAACATAAGGATTAGGATTTGGTATGGTATTTAGGTAGTCGACACATGTGATATTTGATGTAATGGTTATTTTCATTATCAATGTATCATGGTATAAAAATAACTTAAATCCCTATTTATCCTTCATTTATGTGAATTGGTGATATTAGATGAATATAAGAATGATAAAACCGAAAATGTTATGAGGATGAGTAATCCATAATTAATAGTAATCATGGTGATTTTTTTTGATGGTATGTTAATATTTGTTTTATTGGAAATTTATATTTGAAATAGAGTCTAATTTTAAGATATTAGGTATTGAATTATCATCTAGATAGGAATGTTATAGAATATTACATGGAATTTCAAATATTCATTCATATACTTAAGGATTTATGAATTATATGTATCTCCATAATAAGAGGTAGATAATATATTTTACATGTGAACCTTTATACCTTTATAACATACTTATACTAGAATTACGGTTGAGATAATATTTGGATTGTTAGGTATGTCATTGATCATATCTTCGTCTATGTTTAATAATGATGGTATTTTACCTATTTTATGAAAAATATTCCATCGAATAATTTCATTGAATTAGAATATTGAAATGAATAAAGATGACTATTTTGGTTAAATGAGGTGTTATTATAAATATAGATGAATGAATTGTGGTGTACTCATTCAACTTAGTCATTTTATTTATGAAAATCCTAAATGTATGTGATGGAATATGCTATATTAACTTATTTCATGTCAATTGGTCAATTGATTTCATGAACATGGAGATTATCTTAAAATTAATATGTTTTATAGAGATTCATATTTTATTCAACATTTTCATATTTTTATATAAGTAGGTTTGATCATGATCATATGAAACACATTTATCAAAATAGGTAGAGTCTATAGTCCATGGAATTTGTCCATATTTTATTCAAAAATAAAATATGTAAATGAAGACATGATGGGTTCATACATAACATAACATTCCTAATATTAATATAAATAATAAATCAATTTATGAAAATATTAAAACATATGAAAATACAAACACTATGATCACCATCCAATGCATTGTGTGAATGAATAAATAAAGAAAAACATCAATCAACTTTATATTTTCCACCAACCATCCATGAAATATATAAAAATTATCCGAAAATAATACACATAAAATAATTCATTATCTCCACCTACAACTATCTCATAAACCAGGAAAAATAAGGAAAAAATGACACCCCCATTATATATTCAAGGAAAGAACCATAAAAATACAGTTCATAGAAATCCAAATTGTAATTACTTATAGAGTCAATCATATCTCTTCAGTACATTTTATGAAAATCGATTCATCATCTAAGAAATTGGCTTTGTGGATAAAGATCCCTCTTATAAGAGATAATTTTCAAGGGATTTATATTATCATTATCTGAAGAAAATTTAGTATTGAGAAAAACATGATTTTCATCAACAATGTAAACTGGTAGTAGTATTAGATACAACAAAACCAAAAAATTCAGAATTTCATGAAAAAACTATACAATTTTATCTATATTGTTAACATCTATAACATCACCATTATATGTCTTCTTCATCAATGAATGTATTGGATAAATACTATTGTTCTATTCTTTACTCTTTCCAATTTGATAAGAAACTTATTGTGAACTATTATTATGATACTTGAGAGACGAATCACAAATGGTATTCATTTATAAAAAGAAAACCATCTTAATAGAGCCTGAATTGGAGATGTTGGATCACGGTTTTAAACTTATATAATGATATAACATCCAATTTTAAAACTTTTAGCCACATTAATCAAGTCAATGCATCTCCAGAAACATCTAAAAATTAGAGCATATTGAGTTTCCACATCACAGTTAGTATTTTAATACTCAGTGGAATATCATATTTTATCTTCATTAATACCAATGATAATATAATCCTTAAAATTTATCACCCAGCCTCAATGTTTTCCAATGATCCTACTTTCTTTTTGTCTCCATGTAACAATTTAGTTTCTTTTGGATCTGAAATGTTGGAGGACATACCATATGTTTTTTTTGTATGATCACTGTCAAAGGTACCATATCCCATATCATTCCCTACATTGGTTATATTAAATTTTATATTAATACACATCAATGGTCTCTAAACATTTTTACCATTATTATACTCATTGATCACCTTCAAAATGTATATTAAATCCATAGAACTAGTTTTCAACACCTTCCTAGAAAACTCGAATGGGGTGAGTTTTTTATAATCCATAGAATGCATCACAATATTTCTAGTGCATGACAACATTTTATAACCAAAAAATCATTGAGAAGTTTATAACTCTATTTGGGATCCACATTCCTTTAAAATATAACCCCACTCAAGAACACTAGTAGAAGATAATCCTTAAATTTTTGTGAAAATAACACTAGAATCTCTTAGAAACATATGAATATAAAGGGGTTATGATTGTTTCAATAGAACAAATCTAGGTATCTATAATGTCTCTTATCATGGTTATTGCAACAATTTCTACTATGTGAGAACCACTATCAAACCTAATTCCCTCTTGTTTTATTACAAATCTTACCACATAATTCATTTGTAAAATTTATTTAATGAAATTATTGTATTTTTGAAAATAATGAATCAAATTTCTAATAGACTATCAACAAGAGAAATATGGCAATTTCAATAATATATAATTATATATTGATCATAATCCTCAGTGAATATGAATAATTTATCAATTAGGGTGGAATTATGAACCACCCCAATAAGAATCCTAGATAAGTCCCAAAATATTGCTTTTTCTGTGTCAACTTCCATATTAATAGGTATAACTATTAGGAAGGAAATGTTATATAGGGCATTCAAATTCTATAAGATGTATTTGAATACAGAAACTTGAAAAAAAAATTAAATATAGTTTTAAGAATAAAAAATGTGATGAATATTGTATAATACTCTTTAATATATAGAGTATTTGTTTTTTGATAATTTGTGCCAAACCCCCATACCCACCTTTTATGATCACATAATAGAAATAAATTCTAATAAACTATAACATATATACAATAACTCAAAATTAAAAAATACAAATAAATCCATGTGGTTATGAAGAAAATAATAAAACTTATGAGGCCTAATTCCAAAGGGAATGAAGATTCTCCCATTAATCCAAAATCTAAAATTCTTGAACTTATTAAAAATTACCTTCATATTAGTGATTATAAAATCCATGATAACAATTTTAATAATCAGATATATAATTGTCTCATTAAAGGATAATTAATTACTATTCTAAATATATATATATATATATATATATATTATGATCTAACAAGAGAGGATTTAGCACCAAACCTATCATCCCTAAATAGAAAAACCATTATTGAAGATCTAACGAGGCACCCTATATCCATTATCTTAATATTGGGATACTAGGATAACGCCATATTCATGAAGCAACCCTAAAATTTGAATCTCATCTAAAATAAGAATTGAATAATTTTCTCATGAACAATTAATCATATGTCCCATTATAAATTTATTAATAATGATATTTTATCTTTTTTTCTATTTTTTAGTTCATTGATTAAAAAACAAATTTTTTAATAAGGGGATGTGGTGAATAGATATAATTGTAAATCCAAATGTTGTTCATTTAATATTGTATGAAACAAAATGAATCTAATAGGATACATTAAATAATGATGGAATTTTATAAATGGATTTATAATACCTCCATGGATAATACTAGTGTTTATTCTTTCTAATAATAATCTATCTCTAATTATCTTTTTTTGACATCCATTTATAGGGGACGTAATGAAACATCGTTGAAGGAGAAGAGTTGTTAGTGAAGTGTTTGATGAATCAAGTGGTTGATGAATATCTTTGGTAGAAGTTATATATTAGTTATTACCGAGTAATCATTATAAAATTCATTACTGTAGTGTATTTATAAAAATGAGTCGGATAATATTCATTTTATTTTTTTGTATAGTTTTTTAAATTTCCCTTTTTATATTTTTGAATATATTTTTTATTATTAATTCAATGATTATATAAATATAAATGTACTATGAAACAATTTTTTCATCCACTAAAAAATTATATAAGTATAATTTGTTTCTTAATTCACAATGATTTACCATGAAATAACATTCTATCTAAATTAAATCTTATAAAAAGTAACTAACATGGTGTTTTATATGGATCATTGAAGGGTACCATATAAATCAAAGTATGATAAGTACTATTATAAGAGAACTCTTCCAAAGATAACTAATTATCTTATGATATCAACAAATTCAAATCATATACTTTGATAATATCCTTAAACAGTTATATAATATTGTTAGTTTTTATCTATATTTTACAGAAAAGGAAAAATAAATTTAGATTACTTTTCTTAAAATATTCTATTTTCTATACAACACTATTGATGTTATCCTTAAAATTATTTCTAAAATAATAGATGAAATGTAATAAATAAAAAAATTATCATATATAAATAATTCATTTATATTTTACTAATAATGTGTTATAAATGATTTTTATGTTCACCTATTTTAATAATCAATTTTTACCAAAATTGAATCAAGATTTAGATGATTTTTAGATGATAAAATGGAATATTTATTAAAGAGACCTTTATATTTTCTAATTATAATAATAAATGTCTATAATAAACCATTTTATCATTATTGAAAATAGTTTACCCATTGAAAGGTAAAATTCTATTGAATTAAATTGGCCACCTCACTTTTGATTCTATAAAACCAAAACTCACAATTACTATCATTAAAAAAATAGAATAATTGAGATAAACTAATAAGCATTAATGATGAAATGATTTCATAACCACCCCTCTTAAAGAGGTGGGTAATATAGTACCCTATAAAAAATAAATCATAAAATATTATTCTTCATTCCAAACATATAAAAACTCTCTCCAATTAAGTAATTTTACCTTTAGGGTATATGCATTATCAACTACTTACACTTTTTCAATTAATATAATAATTTTCAGGCGAGATATACATGGGAAAATGTTTTTTTAATCCTCTACCAATCACAATAAAATTATGTTTATCCATCATTATAATTAGTTTAATGTAAGTAATTCATTTCTAAACTACACGAATCTATTGTTTATATATCAAGGACTCTACCAAAAAAATATTTTTTAATCAATTTTGGATGAATCAAAATAGATTTTTTCAGATACTATATCTTCTTCCATAGACTTAAATTTAAATCTCATTATGAAAAATCTATGTTTGATTTTTATTAAATAAATTAGTACTAAATTTTACAATTAAAATATCAAAATTACATTATTAATGTTTATTAACCATAAAATCCAATTCCAATTAATGAGTGTCAAAATATTTTTCACTCCTCGACAATTAGAGAGTCTCATATGCTATAGTATAGTCTCTTTGTATAAGAACAAATCACGATACACCTCTATAAGAAACATATTATAAAACATATCCTCCAATAGATAAATTAAGGTAAGAAAGTAGAAGAAAATAACTTTATTTTCAATTACTTTATTGAATCCTTAATTTTTTTATTACAACTAAATTGAAAAACCTTGTAAATTAAGGCCCTTATTAATATTTCTAATTTTTATTTATTAAAAAATTAATTCAAAATAACTCCATATCCCAAAAAAATTAAATTAAAAAAATATTCTAGGGGATTTTCAATGGAATTGTATCTAATATTTTTAATATCCCATTAAAAAATCTTTATATAAAATTAATATGATTAAAATTTTATACATTTTAAAAAAAAAGAGAATATGTAGGAATTATTAAGTTAATATTTGTTAATTAAATGTTTTTAATAAAATTTTCCAATGTTTCTCATGGTATTAATTTTAATATATGATATAAAAATAGATTATATAAAAATATCATGAAAATGTATTCCTGAAATCAATAAAAAAATATGGTTTATTAATTCTATAATCACTATTATATTGTTTTTAATTCTTAAATTCATTAGAATATACCCATAGCAAACCTAATTTTTAGGAATAAATTATTTTTAATATCCTTCATTATTACCCAATACTGAAGAAATCCTAATAATAGGTTAATTATTTAAAACCACCTCTCTCATTTTGGGTGATCAGATAAATTATCAATTTAGGAAGATGATATTTGTTACTGATCATTATCTAGTGAAATTATTTAAACTAAATATATAAATTAGGGTTTGTATCATCATTATTCTAAAATAGGTTGGGTGAAAAAATTGATATAAATTTAGATTAATACACCCATTATTTATTATATTATATAGTTAATACATTGTTAGAATTTATTATTATTGTAAAATTTGATATGAAATGGGATAAATGGTCATTGTTTTGGAAAATAAATCAATAAAGACATAATTTTCACTAATGAGAGACATCAGATAAAATAAATAGAAATACAATCCAGTTAATAGTATACTGGTATTGAAAATCCTGAATACTTATTATTTTCTAATTATACTAACATAAAAATAATTTTTTAAAAGGGAATCAAACTGAAACCATCCATCATTGGTCTTCTCAGACTAATATTAACATATTTTTTTCTTATAAGAATGAATAAAATTTTTATCTAGTCATAAAATGATTCCCACTAACTATAGATATTAATGTAAAAAATTTACTACCTAGTCAATAAAATAAATATCTATGATTGAATATTTGAATACTTCATTTTATTTTAACCACTTACAGTAACTTTATGAGATTTATATTTAAAAAAACTTAGTAAATAACCAATACTCACACAATATTTTAATTTATTTCACTCAAATACAAACTTTTATTTATATATTGAAGTGTTCCACATTATGTACATAAGTTTTTAACTATAAATTTGATGATAAAAATCCCATCTCAAAAGTTTATGCCTTATAATTCCAACTTCTTTATTGAAAATATTCTATTGTTATTTAGGTTGTTGTAAATTGATTTCTAATTATTCTTAAGAGAGTGAATTTTACCTATATTATAATATCCCAACATATCAAATTCTATAATAACTACTTTACTCATTACCTCAACATAATACTAAAAATAAACTAATATAATATTTGATATTAATTTAGGATGAATCCCTAATGGAAACCTATATGACAAAAAATTCATTAATAATGACTAACTCTATAATAAATTGGATATGTGTAGTAAATAAAACTAAATAATCAATTTTCAAATGATTAGCCTAATATATAGATAATATCCATTGTTTCTTATCCATCTTTAGTGTCTTAAGGTATGATTTTATATTAAACATCAATTAAAAACTATTACCACATGATATTCTTATATTAATTTACATTCTTTAATGTCCTTAATAGATTTATGATTTCTATTTTATCATACTGTAAAAAATCATATCATTTAGGTCTTCATAATATAAAAAATCATTAAAATGTTGTTTGTAAACGTTCATAATATATATAACTCTTAGAGTAAAATTTAACCTCAAAAGATAAGTTGATTTTATATATGGAACACCATACAATTTTCAATGTTATAAGAAAACTCATTAATATACTCTCCTATAAAATCAGGGAATTCTTAGAAACAAATTTTCATGATATTTTAATCATCCAAATGGATACATAGTGGATTATTCCTTGTATAATATTACCTATATTAATGAATATCTTTTCATAGAGTCATTTTTTATATTTATTATTTTCATTATTTATAAAAAAATGAGAACACACCTCACCTATATATAATAATATGACTATATTTATACATTAAATAGTTATATAAAAAATAAATATAGAGGTCTTGGGAGATCAGTTATATATACATATATTTCAAACCATGAAATGATAACCATTCCCCACTACTAGATATGTTTTCCATCATATAAAATCATTGTATGTGGCCTTTTAGCAGTGTAACATAACTACGCTTGTTCTATAGTTTCCTTACATGACTCAAAAATATTGAATCCCACATTTTATATACTCCCATTTCCCAAGGATATACCAAACTATGTAATATAGAGAAAAATTAAAATATTATAAATTTAAAATTTTTTATAGTGTGGATCTACTCAAGGAATGGAAAATCAAAATTGGTAAAATAGAATAATCATAGGAACTAAATTTAATTTTCATCAAAAATAATATTCATTTATATAATTTTAACCATATACCAATATAAAAAAAGTATATATATTTGTAGTTGTTGAAAGAAAATCATAAAAGAAAATGTAAAATTCTTCATGAAAATTCTTTTTAACTCCAATTTTATTATAGTTATGTTATTTATTATTTTTAGAGACTATATTTCATATATTATCATTTCTATATCTATTAATACAATGAATCATTCCTAAAATGATTAACCACGATTTTATAGAAACTTAAAATGTTTTCAAATAGATACCCAACCCAAAACATGAGTTATGATATAACAATGACATAGGGTTATCCCCTTATCACTTTTGAAATAAAACATTTATGATGTTTTTAATTAAAAATATTGTGGAATATAATTACCTCCAAACAAAAAAAAAATTCACCACATACTAATTTTTTATATGAAAAAATTGGTATAAGATATTTTTATGAAAAAATAATCTCATAACTTATTAGATAATAAAAATTATTACCCTAATTATGGTTTATGTTTGAAATATATATTTTACGTTAAGTATTTTTAGTAGTATTTATATACCTCTGTAGAAATTTTTTATTACCTAAAAAATTGGAAAAAAACTTGAAATGAATATCATTAAAGATGTGATGTAAATTAAAATAGTTATTTAAAAATCTAACCTAACTTATAAGGATCCATTATACATAAGTAAAATTAAAATAGGTAATTAACATGTAGATAATATATAAATTTTTAAAAATGGCAAAAACTATAAGAAAAATCAAATACCAAGTCCTCTATCTCTTTTCTTAATTGTGTATAAAGTAATGAACATTAATGCTACTACATATACTAACTCCAATATGGAATACCCAGAATCTATGTTTTATAATGGATAAATATAGGGATCACACCATAACCTTTTTAATGTATCAATGTTTTATTTAATATAAAATTATTCCATTTTGGGGTTAAGTAAAAAATATATTAGATATCTTTATAAAACCCAATGATATATTTCATGTAATGGGAATTCTATATGAAATTGTAAATTTCAATCATATAATTTGTTTTCAATTTTTAGAATAGCATTATAATAAATTAAAAAAATTAGGAATAATTAAATCCCTATATCATGAAAATATAATTAATAAATTAATTAACATATAAATTCAAATACATGCCCCTCATATGTGCATGTGGTTCAACCAATGTCTCCTCATATTTATTTTCTAATAAATTTTTTATCCCTAGAATGATATTTAATCCATTATTATAAATATTTCTCCCTTAAAAGTCTATAAAAATCCAAATTCTTTATTTTTTATCAATATCTCTCAAGTTAGTGTTTCAGTAAAACCACCATTTTTATAATTTAGGGTGAGATATTGTTATATATTATAAAAAAATAATTTGATGATAATATTTCCATTTCATATCATCTCAAAAATTAGTATAGTTGTCCCCTAACTGAATAGAACCAAACATATCATATATAAATATTAAATTTTAATAGAAGATCATTCATTACATAACATAATGATCCATGACATTATCATTTAGGTATGGTTCCCTTAGAAACATGGACACATAAAAAAGCAGTCCACAACAGAGCTATGTCATCTCCCACTAAGGTCTTCATTATTAACACCCTTCTTACACATATCATACATAATACCTTTCTCATATACTGGGTAAAGGAAACATAATAAAGTGTGATATTCGAATCTTAGTGGGTGTAGAAAGGGAAGAAATCAACGTAACATAAGCTTTTCAATATGAGAGCATGAGATTAACATATTAAAACCATAAAATTCATATAGAAGATCATAAAAATCAGTCAGTAAATAAATCATGACATTTCAGAAGTCATTAATCATAATAGAATCAAATAGCATGATCCCTGAGAACAAAAAATGACATACGAAAGATATTTTTGGAATATATATAATCCTAGAATGTCATATGTTAAGGATACCCAAAATACCTAAATAACTTATTAAGATTCAGCTGACCACCTATATACCTGCATTGGTCACTGTATAACCTCTTGTGTACCATATTTTAGGGTGGGAATAACCACTCATGTAACATCCCAAGTAAATAAAGAATAATAAATTTTCATATTTATTAATATTTTCGAATTAAAAATTAATTTTACTTTAAAGGGGTTGCTATGTTCGATAGCATACCCGATACGCAACAAAAAGTTTCTTTGAAATCTTACATTGCACACTAGTAATAAAATAATATTATGATAAATGGTAGTTAACACGTAGCCGTTGTATTGGCGAAAATGAATAGAAATAACTAAAATATGATTATATATGTTTGTTAAATGTTTTTACATTTATCCAATAAAGGATAAAGGCTTAAAATATGAAAAGAATTAAATTTTAGGCATATATACCCTAATTTTCATTAATGGTTCACTTATCGCCTTTTGATGGAGAACCATCATTAAATATAGTTTTGGTCACTCTTATAGATTCAGTTGGACCAAATAAAATTCATCTTTAGAATCGTGACATCAAAATTTACTTTGTGTAATTTTTAGTATTTTTCCGATAAAGTTCATTTTTAATGAATAGTGAAAAATGTTGTATTTTAATTCAAAACAACTTTTTAATCTAATTTATTTATATGGTTATATTATCATTTTAATTGGTTTTAAATTTAAATTAGAATATATTTTTACCATTTAATACAATAGTGGTCACTGAAATTAATTTCACTTTGAAATCGGACTTAAACTAGTGTCAATCTTTTGATACTTATTGTTCCATAAAAACACACTATTTCCTCTGACAACGGGAATCAATTATTAAATTAATAAATGAAACTTATATTTTTTGAATTTTTAAAAATAGAATTCTTTTTTGAATTTTGAATATCAAATATATCTTAAGGTGATGTTTCGGTATTTTTCTAAAAAACTTCAATTTTTGATGAATAGTGAAACCACTAAGTGGTACTTATAAAAACTGATTTTCCGTTTAAATGAAATTTTACCACCTCTGTGTTTTGAATTTCAAAAATCCGACATACATGGTTGTCATTAAGAAGTAAAATGTGGTTCAATGGGATTAAAATAATTTTGTGGGGAATAGTTACTTTTAAGTTTTTAATCGCGATTAGAGGTAATTAGTGTAATTCAAGGTAAGAATAATGTTTTAATAATATGAAATGAACTTTACACATGTCCTACCCTTATTTGATGCGTCATGGCCGACCATGACAATCCATGGGTCAACTTGGGGACCCCATGGGGCCACATTGGAAGGAAAATGACATTAATATCTTATTATTTAATGTCAAAGAAAAAATGTCACAAACATGGGTTGTTTTTCTAAAACAATTTTTAAGTGGGATTATACAAGTAGTATTTTTGACTATAAATATTCATTAGAAAGCTAAAAATATTTCATATATCATGATTTTTTTATAATTTTAGACATTAAATAAATTAAATTATTTACGACACAATGATGATGCATCGATTACCTCATTATTTATCGATTTAAATAAAATGAAAAGATAATGTAAAATATAAGACCTACACATCTCAAAAATCTATTGGATGAGTATATTTAGAACTAATATCACCTTATCCTAGAAATATATAATTTTGGGACCTTTTAAATCTGAAAAGAATTTTATGATAAAGTAACCTTTTATAACTTTCCAAGAGTGCCCCTCCTCTCCTCTTATAAAAGGCACCCACCTATACCACCTTACCCACACTTCCAAAGCCTTTGGATCGGCCAACCCCTGCCCATTTTGTCTCTCCACATCCCTCTCTTACTCCTAGAAGCCTCACTTTGGGCAGAAGTCTTCCCAAGGATGCTTTTGAGCTCAAATCAAAAAGAGTTACCCATTTTAAAGGTAGTGTTCTCTCTTGTATTATTTTGTTTTATTTTGCTTCTCCAACCCTCTAAACTCTTTTTATTCCTTTATTTTGTAACAAAACAAGTATATTAAATATACTAGGATGTTTTTATAATATTTTATTTGAGCTACACCTACACACACCTCCGTCTAATGGTTAAAGAACATACTGTTCTTGTGGTTGGCGAATTTCTGCCTCACGAAACGATGATTGTTCAATCTTCTTTTAACACCTTTAATGGTGGCCATTAAGATGTAAATATATTTATATATGATATATATTATGTTTATTTTTTGATTATTCTTATTTATTTTTCATTTTTGGCATACCTTTATGGTTTTCATTGTGGGTAAACACGAAAATTTCATTTTAGGAAGTGTGGACTACCGCCCCCTCAAAGTGATTTGATTCGTTAATGCCATATGTGGGATGTATAAAGGATGGATTTAAAGTAATTATACATTATTTTATACTGAAATTATAATATACATTTTTATAATTATTATTTATTTCCATTAAAGTGTGAGTTAGAAATGAAAGTAGCATTCATGCGTACGTACAACTTACCGTCTCAATGAACGGTGCATTTCATTTCTTATCCCCAAATGTAATTTACTATTATAAGTAAATATATATAATGGATATATATGATTTATGTTACATATAAATGATGAATATAATTCTGGAATTAAAATATACATACCTCTCATTTAGTTTTAATTCCATTAATATGACATAGAAATGAAAGTAGCGTTCATGCGTAAGTACGGCATACCGTCTCCATGAACGGTGCATTTCATTTCATACCTCTAAATGATTATGTAATATTATAAATACATGTATATGATGGATATATATGATATATATGATATCCAAATCATGAATCCCATTCTGGATATAAAGAACCTCTGACCACACGAACAACATGTAATTATAAGAAGTCCACTTTCGACTTAAGAACCCAATATCGACAAAACAAACATTATTAACATAAATGATTACATAATGTTTATAACATGGTAATAAGTGATATAAAAGTAATAATGAACTTGAAAAAGGTTCTTAATCAAGTAGAAATTAACTCAAGTTTATTATGCAGGATGTTAAAGAATGATCGAGTCAAGTCGGACCCGAGGTAAGGGACTTCGCCTCAATCTCCATTCATTGAGGCATATTTTGTTTTATACACAACTTTCTTTTATATAGTGTATAAACCCCTTTGACTTTGAATTTTATAAAAAAGGAATCTTTTTCTACTAAGCGTTTTACTAAACTAACAAAAGTAATGTTTCTTTTAACATACACAGTGACAACGACCCTTTTCCGCCGCCGTGAGTATTATTTGGTCTTAGGCCTCCTCAACAAGACGTAATGTTTTTTTAAATGAAATAAATACCATATAGTGTTTTATATATTTTGGTATTAAAAAGGTTTTTTTATAATGGATTCGTTATGTAAATATATTTAAGTGATATACTGTGATCAATGTGTGGAAATGTTTTCTTTCCATTATATTTGTTTTATGTTTTAAGATTTTATAATGGTACATGGACATTTGACGGGTGGTTACGTGATAAACCATATGACGGGTGGTGCTGTGAATACCAGGATGGGTGGTTACGTTATAACCTCCAATTCATTTGGTATGGAAGTCGGCTGTATGGCTATTCCATTAGGTGATATGTGTGGAAGTCGACAAGATGGTTATTCCACTTAAGTATGTTTATGTCCCAAGTTACCTTTATATGTTATGTGACCTTTATATAGTTTTTATGGTAATATTTTGGTTACAAAATGGTAAGTAATGATCTTTTATTCAGTGAAGAGTTTTTACTACTTCATAAAGGTGAAAAGTATTACTTTGATAAAGTATACATGGTTTACTTGTTGTTTTGATAAACTAACAGTTTTCATTCTTTGTGTATCCCTTACTGAGATTTGTATGCTCACCACAAGTTTTTTTGAAATGTTTTTCACATGACTTAATGTGGAATAGGGTCAACGATGGGATCATGGAAAAGTCATGCTATCTAAAACATGGAACTAGACATGTTTCTTTTTAAGAGTTTTTATTCTATGTAAACTTAGTAGAAGTGTCTATATTGTATTATTTTGAGATTTAATAGTTATGAAGTAATTCTATAAAACTCTAAACCTAAAAATATCCTCAATGTGAATTATTCATTTAATTCAATATTAAGTAAGGTTTATGTTCGGGGCCTTATAGTTGGTATCAGAGGTCGGTTTAGACCACTTTAGGAGTTAGAAAATTGTTAAATTATAAATTAATTTATTGTATGATTGAAATGATATAGCATTTGAAGATTTCCATGTTGCTTCTTCTAAGATATTTCTGTGATAAGAATGGTTTTTTCATAGAGGAAATAGAACAGCATTTCTGGGAGGGAATACAAAGGAAGAAGAACTTTCAAATCAGTATCCTTAGATGGTCAGAATCAGAACTAAACAGTTTTTTGTAGTGATGGCTCAGTTGACTGAGGTGAAAAATGGTGGTTGTTTTCATAAATGATAATTTGGTGTTTTCTTAAAGTAAATAGGAGCATGAAATTCATTTAAGGGTTATCTTGAAAACCTTAAAATAAAAGAAACATTTTGGGAAATTCAGAAAGTGTCAGTTTTGGTTGCAACTAATTCCTTTCCTTGGTCACATTGTTTAAAAAATGGCATAACTGTTGATCCTGATAAAACAAAAGTTGTTGAAGAATGGCCAAGACCCATAAATGTAACTGAGATCTGTAGTTTCCTAGGTTTGGCAGATTACTACCGAAAGTCTGTTGAAACTTTTTCACGATTATCTTGTCCAATGATTAAGCTAACTTGGAAGGGTGTTACGTATATCCGAACAAAAGAATGTGATAATTGTTTTTAGGAGTTGGAAAGACGATTGGTGAATGATCCAGTTTTGGCACTTCCTTCTAGGAATGGTGAGTTTGTTATCTATAGTGATGCTTCATTGAAAGGACTTGGTTGTTTCCTTATTTAGAATGATCAGGTAATTGCTCATGCTTTACCTCAGTTGTAAACTCATGAGGTAAATTACCCTACACATGATTTGGAATTAGCTGCTGTTTTTTTGCTTTAAAAATTTGGAGGCATCATTTGTATGGAGTAAAGTGTGAAATATATAATGATCACAAAAGTTTAAATTATATATTCACTCAGAAAGAGTTTAACATGAGACAGAGGAGATAGCTAGAATTAATCAAGGATTATGATTATACAATTCATTACCATCCAGGAAAAGAAAATAAAGTGGCTGATGCTTTGAGTCGAAAAAGTAATGCTTCATTAACCATGCTACCTTTGGAATGATATCCTTTGGTTTTTGATTTGATGAACATTGGCATAAAAGTTTTTGGTGTAGGAAGTTCTTCTGTTTTGTTTCAGGTATCAGTGAGATCTTCCCTATCAGACAGAATTAAGAAAGCATAGAGGGAAGACAGTGAGTTGGAGATAAAGGTAGAGCTAGTTCAGAAGGGTAAGTTTCCTAAATTTAACATTGATAATGATTGTGTTTTGAGGTTTGGGAAGAGATTATGTGTGCATAGTGATTCATAGTTGAAGAGTGAGATGTTATGTGAGGCTCATAGTTCCACGTTTTCAGTTCATCCTGGCAGTACTAAGATGTACATAGATCTGTGGGAGTATTACTGGTCGGACGGAATGAAAAGAGATTTTGCTGATTTTACTATGAACCGTTTGACTTGTCAGTAGGTTAAAGTAGAGAGGCAGTTACTGAAAGGGATGCATCAGCCTTTACTAGTGACAGAGTGGAAATGTGAAAACATATCAATGGACTTTGTTGTGGGATTACAAAATACATATCGAGGTTTACTTCTATCTTTTGGAAGGGCCTTCAGAAGTCGTTGGGTACTGAATTAAATATTAGTACAGCTTTTCATCCTCATTCAGATGGAAATCCAGAATGAACAATTCAGAACTTGGAGGATATGCTACGAGCTTGTATTATGGATTATCAGGGAAGTTGGGACCAACATATTTCTTTGGTTGAGTTTTCATTTAATAACAGTTTTCATTCCAGTATACAGATGGATCTGTTTGAAGCATTATATGGTAAACGGTGTCGAACTCATGCTTTTTGGGATGATGTGGGTGAAAGGAAGCTGATGGGACCATAATTGGTAGATGAGATAGCAGAAAAAGTTCAGTTGATTCAGAAACACATGAGAACAGGTCAGAGCAGACAGAAAAGTTATGCGAATAACCAGGGGAAGGATCTATCTTTCGAGGCAGGTGATCATGTTTTTCTCCAATTTTCTCCGTGGAAAAGTGTGATGCGATTTGGTAAGAAAGGAAATCTGAGTCCAAGGGTCATTGGACCATATGAAATTCTAGATAAAGTTGGATTAGTTGATTACCGAGTGGCTTTACCTCCGAGTTTATCTCAGGTACACAATGTTTTTCATGTTTTGATGTTGAGAATGTATATGCCAGATCCATCTCATGTTTTGAGCCCAGAGGTAGTTCAGTTGGAATAGTATCTCCCTTATAAAGAACAACCCGTCCAGATTCTTGACCGAAGAGAGAAAGTGTTGCGAAATAAGGTAATTCACCAGGTAAAGATTTTGTGGAAAATCCATATGGTTGAAGAGGCAACGCGGGAATCTGAAAATGCTATGAGGGTTAAATACCCCCACTTATTTTGATAAGTGAATAAAATTGTGAGGACGCAATTCCCAAAACGGGGGAAGGATGTAACATCCCATGTAAATAAATAATAATACATTTTCATTTTTATTAACATTTACGAATTAAAAATTTATTTTACTTTAAAGGGGTTTCTATGTTCGATAGCGTACCTGATACACAACAAAGAGTTTCTTTGAAATCTTACATTGCACACTAGTAATAAAATAATATTATTTTAAATGGTAGTTATCACGTAGCCGTTGTATTGGTGGGAATGAATATAAATAACTAAAATATGATTATATATGTTTGTTAAATGTTTTTACATTTATCCAATAATGGATAAAGGCTTAAAATACGAAAATAATTCAATTTTAGGCATATATACCGTAATTTTCACTAAAGGTTCACTTATAGCCTTTTCATGGAAAACCGTAATTAAATATAGTTTTGGTCACTCTTATACATTCTATTGGATCAAATAAAATTCTTCTTTAGAATCGGGACATGAAATTTACTTTGTGTAAATTTTTGGTATTTTTCAGATAAAGTTCATTTTTTAATGAATAATAAAAAATGTTGTATTTTAATTCAAACCCCATTTTTATTATAATTTATTTATATGATTAGATTATTGTTTTAATTGGTTTTAAATTGAAATTATAATATATTTTTACCATTTAATCCAATAGTGGTCGTTGGAATTAATTTCACTTTGAAATCGGACATAAACTAGTGTCAACCTTTTGATAATTATTTTTTCATAAAAACACGCTATTTGCTCTGACAGCGGGAATTAATTATTAAATTAATTAATGAAACATATATTTTTATGAATTTTGTAAAATAGACTTCATTTTTTATTTCGGAATATCAAATATAGCTTAGGGTAAGGTTTTGATATTTTTCTGAAAAACTTCAATTTTTGATGAATAGTGAAACCACTAAGTGGTACTTATAAAAATTGATTTTCCATTTAAATGAAATTTTACCACCTCTGTGTTTTGAATTTCAAAAATCCGACATACATGGTTTTCATTAAGAAGTAAAATGTGGTTCAATGGGATTAAAATAATTTTTTTGGTGAATAGTAACTTTTATGTTTTTAATCCAGATTAGAGGTAATTAGTGTAATTTAAGGTACTAATAATGTTTTAATAATATGAAATGAACTTGACACATCTCATACCCTTATTGAATGTGTCATGGCCGACCAAGACAATCCATGGGTCAACTTGGGGACCCCATGGAGCCACATTGGAAGGAAAATGACTTTAATTTCTGTTTATTTAATGTTAAAGTAAAAATGTCACCAACATGAGTTGTTTTTCTAAAACAATTTTTAAGTGGGATTATAGAAGTCATATTTTTGACTATAAATATTCAATAGAAAGATAAAAATATTTCCTACATAATTAATTATTTTTATAATTTTTAGACATTAAATAAATTACATTATTTACGACACCCTGATGATGCAGTGATTACCTCATTATTTAACAATTAAAATAAGATGAAAAGATAATGTAATATCTCATACCTAAAGATTTCAAAAACCTATTATATGTGTATATTTAGAACTCCTATCACCTTATCCTAGAAATATATAATATTGGGACCTTTTAAATCTGAAAATCATTTTATGATAAAGTAATCTTTTATAACTTTCCAAGAGTGTCCCTCCTCTCATCTTATAAAAGGCCCCCACCTATACCACCTTACCCACACTTCCAAAGCCATTGAATCGGCCAAACCCTGCAAATTTTGTCTCTCTACATCCCTCTATTACTCCTAGAACCCTCACTTTGGGAAGAAGTCTTCCCAAGGAAGCCTTTGAGCTCAAATCAAAAAGAGTTACCCGTTTTAAAGGTAGTGTTTTCTCTTGTATTCTTTTGTTTTATTTTGCTTCTCCAACCCTCTAAACTCTTTTTATTCCTTTATTTTGTAACAAAACCAGTATATTAAATATACTAGGATTTTGTTATAAGAAGGATTCTAGATACACCTACACACACCTCCGTCTAATGGTTAAAGAACGTACTGTTTCTGTGGTTGGCGAATTTCTGCCTCACGAAACGATGATTGTTCAATCTTCTTTTAACACCTTTAATGGTGGCCATTAAGATGTAACTATATTTATATACGATATATATTATGTTTATGTTTTCCTTATGATTAATTATATTTCATTTGTGGCATATCTTTATGGTTTTCATTTTGGGTAAACACGATAATTTCATTTTAGAAGTGCGGACTACCGCCCCCTCAAAGTGATTTGATTCGTTAATGCCATATGTGGGACGTATAAAGGATGTATTTAAAATTATTATACATGATGTTATACTGGAATTATAATATACCTTTATATCATTATTATTTCTTTCCATTAAAGTATGAGATAGAAATGAAAGTAGCGTTCATGCGTACGTATAGCTTACCGTCTCCATGAACGGTGCATTTCATTTCGTATCCCCAAATGTAATGTACTATTATAAGTACATATATATAATGGATATATATTATTTATGTTACATCTAAATGATGAATATAATTATGGAATTAAAATATACATACCTCTCATTTAGTTTTAATTCCATTAATATGACATAGAAATGAAAGTAGCGTTCGTGCGTACGTACGGCTTACCGTCTCCATTAACGGTGCATTTCATTTCTTACCTCTAAATGATTATGTAATATTATAAATACATATATATGATGGATATATAAGATATATATGATATAGAAATCATGAATATCATTTTGGATATAAAGAACCACTGACCACACGAACATCATATAATTTTAAGAAGTCCACTATCGACTTAAGAACCAAATATCGACAAAACAAACATTATTAACTTAAATGATTACATAATTTTTATAACATGGTAATAAGTGATATAAATGTAATAATTAACTTAAAAAAGGTTCATAATCAAGTATAAATTAACTCATGTTTATTATTCAGGACGTTAAATAACGATCGAGTCAAGTCGGACTTGAGGTAAGGGACTTCGTCTCGATCTCCTTTCATTGAGGCATATTTCTTTTTATACACAACATTCTTTTATAAGGTGTATAAACCCCTTTGAATTTTAATTTTATACAAAAGGAATATTTTTCTACAAAGAGTTTTACTAAACGACAAAAAGTAATGTTTCTTTTAACGTACGCGGTGACAACGACCCTTTTCCGCCGCCATGAGTATTATTTGGTCTTTGGATTCCTCAACAAGCCGTAATGTTTTTTTAAATGAAATAAATACCATATATTGTTTTATGTATTTTGGTATTGAAATGGGTTTTTTATAATGGATTTTTTATGTCAATATATTTAAGTGATATATTGTGATCAATGTGTGGAAATGTTTTCTTTCCATTATATTTGTTTTATGTCTTATGATTTTCTAATGGAACATGGACATTTGACGGGTGGTTACGTGATAAACCATATGACAGGTGGTGCCGTGAATACCAGGATGGGTGGTTACGTTATAACCTCCAATGCAATGGGTATGGAAGTCGGCCGTATGGCTATTCCATTAAGTGATATGTGTGGAAGTCGACCGGATGGTTATTCCACTTAAGTATGTTTTTGTCCCAAGTTACCTTTATATGTTATGTGATCTTTATATGGGTTTTATGGTAATATTTTGGTTACAAAAGGGTAAGTTATGATCTTTTATTCAGTGAAGAGTTTTTACTACTTATTAAAGGTGAAAATGATTACCTTGATAAAGTATACATGGTTTACTTGTTGTTTTGATAAACTAACAATTTTAATTCTTTGTGTATCCCTTACTGAGCTTTTTATGCTCAACCCAAGTTTTTTTGAAATTCTTTTCACATGACTTAATGTGGAATAGGGTTAAGGATGGGATCAAGGAAAAGTCATGTTATCTAAAAAATTGAACTAGACATGTTTCTTTTTAAGAGTTTTTATTCTATGGAAACTTAGTAGAAGTGTCTACTTTGTAATCTTTTAAGAAGTAATAGTTATGTCCTAATTCTCTAAAACTCTAAACCTAAAAAGATCCTCAATGTGAATTATTCATTTAATTCAATATTAAGAAAGGTTTAAGGTCAGGGCCTTATATCTCATTTACACACATTCGGGCTTTGGATAACCTCCCATATACCATCTTTCAGGCATGACATAACAACTTGTATAACCTATTTCAATCATTAGATGTCCTATTGTGTACCATTTGATATTATATAACATTAATCATCAGCCGATTAAGTGGAGGGAGATATAAATACCCACATTCATGTGATGAAATTCATAAATATGTGTTACAAAAGATCATAAAACATTCATCCTATCATTATCTATGAAAAGTAATGGGTTTCATAAATATTTTTTCATAAAATAATATGTGGAAAAGAATTATGTTTCCTAACCTTGTATCTATTTTATCAAATAATAACCCACATAAAATTAATTGGTTTTCCTAAAAATTTTATCATGGTATAACCCATTGAAGTGAAACATGTTTCATAAACATCATGTAATCATAAACATAATCCATCTAGAGAAATAATAAAAAAGGTATAATTTAATCATATTCCTAATAATTCATAAGTAAAATATAAGATATGGAATATTATTTTGAAAGATCACTTGGAATAGTAATTTTTGGAAAATGACCATTCATTGAATCAATCTATTTGAAACTAAACATTATTAAAAAATTATGTCTATTTATTTGAAAATAAACTTTTAAATGTTATAATGGAAGCATTAAATATACATTAAAACATTTCTTGAGAAAAATATCCTTTCCACTGTGAATAAAATCTTTTAAAACATAAAAAATTAAAATTTATTTTCCTTGAAAATAATTTTGAAAACATAAAATGTAACCTTCAAAGAAAATAATAGTCAAAACATTTGGAAATTTCAATCATATCATACACATTAAAATAATGATTCCTTTCACATTTTTGGTAAAATCTAAACTAGACATGTATTCTAAAATTAAATGAATACTAATTTTGAAGTATTTTTTAAACAATAATCCAAGGGTATAAATTTATACAATATGTCCTTTGAATAATTTTAAACCATTTTTATAAAACATTTTTAGGATACATGAATGCAGATGAGATATCATTTTCGATCAAAGAGAGAAATAAAATACGAATTTAATAAAAATATTATTTTGTACACTTTAGTGCACAACGATATAAAAATAAAGAGAAAACTTTTATTTTTAGGAAATAATTATAGGGTAGGAAATTTCACGTTTTTAATGAGATATTTATCATAATATATCATCATCAAAAGAATAAACATAAAAAATATCAAAAATTAGTGATTTTGATTCATAAAACCCTAACAAATTTTAAATCATTGAATCATCAGCCCCCAAAAAAATTAAAATTACATTAAACATAAAATATCATGATAATATAAATATTCATGATATTAAATGTCAAATGGGCCCTATATACACCTTATAAAGGATTATAGGTGCATAAAAGAATATATGTCCTCTCTAAGGAAAATTGAGACAAAATTCGATTATCAGATTGGTAACTATAAAACCATAAAATATATGAAATATATATACTAAAATGGATATTTAAATATTAATAATTTTTGGGATAATAAGTATAAAATAAATTCTTGTTTATTATATATAACACATAAAGGAAACCCGTGAAGGAAATGGTATTTGTCTCACAGAATATAAAAGTTATATGGAAATCCCTTACCTTAGGTCCTCACATCCACAATATAGATTAAATAATCCCATATAATAAATATTGAATTATTATAGAACTATTAAATAACCATAATCATATGTATCACACCATATATGATTTACTTATGATCTTTTATTACCTATTTATTAATAATTCCTTTTTAAAATCTTGTTTTGTAAAATAACTACTTTGTTTCGCATGTATGTTTTGATTTGTAATTTATAGTCATATTACCCTAATCATGGTTCCATAATATAGAGAATTTTAATCTTGATAAATAATATATTAAATATATATATAATTTGAATAATACATAAATATTTTTGATATAATATGAAATACATCATTCATGGGGATAGTAGTTATACATACACATGAATGATGTTTGAATTTTTCTCAAATGATTGAAATAAATAAAGGTATATAATATATTACCATTGAATAATAATTTTTCTTCCATATGTATATCATATTTTTATTTAAACGTTTCTTTTTTACCTTCCATGAATAGTGTATGTGAAGAAAAAATCACATCTCTTCGCGAGGTGGTAGTTTTTCCTATATAAGAATAATGTTTTAATATTCCTAATTAATAGAAAGTAAGAATGAATATGTGATATAATGATTCTATAAGAATAATAATATCATAAATATAATATATTCATAATAAATGTATCATTGTATCCATTTGTTTTACGTGGTAATGGAAAATGAATAACATCAATTCATGGTCTGATAATACAATGTACAAACGAATGACTATTTCATAATCCCTTTGATGGATGGGGAACTAGATATTTGTAATGATATAATAATAACAAAATATAACTTTGTAACGCCTGGACCCCAGTTTCCCAGAGTCGGTGTATTATTAAATAACATTGGTATGATCACAAAAGATCAAGTCTCGAAAGACCGATTAGTTTAGTAGCCTTAGAAACACTAGATATATTCATAATGTTTACATTACATCAATAAGTGAAAAACTACAACAACATATTGTCTTTATATCCCCACATAATATCCCTGCATGTCATTAATAAAATACTTATTCACATCCTGGGAAAAATAAAACATTGAAAGGGGTGAGCTCAGATGCACAGTAAGGATAACAATATAGCGGAAACTTTCATAAATAAACATAAAAATTTAAGGCAATGTATAACTAAAACAAAAGCCTTTTAAACATTAACTTCAACATAATATGGAAAGGATAAAAAGAAATAA
Source organism: Viscum album (assembly GCA_963277665.1). Taxonomy (NCBI): domain Eukaryota; kingdom Viridiplantae; phylum Streptophyta; class Magnoliopsida; order Santalales; family Viscaceae; genus Viscum; species Viscum album. The sequence continues at coordinate 699,379,453 of OY728132.1, forward strand.
TTCCATTTAATTATTCACATGGATATTCTACTAGTCGAATAATCACATGAAAATATTAATAACCACTTTCATAATAATAGAATGCATAATGCTAGACTATCAAAACCATGTTGCCAAGGCCTTGTTCCAAGTCTACAAATAAGATATTGTCAAGTCCTCATGCCATGACACTAGTTTGTCTCCAGAGACCTACCGATGCATCGAGGAGATATAGCGGGCTCCACCCATCACTTACTAAGTCCAATGCATTCCTCGTATGAAAAAATATTGAAACATAACATAAACATTCGTATTGAAACTAGCATACATAAAGTCAATACCTTTAACCACCAACCATGAATGGTATAAAAATAGCACATCTTCAGTCAAACATAACTCATTAGAAACAATATGGAAGATTATATTGTATTAGATTAACTTCAATTAAGAATAATGAAGGATATTGACATAGATTAAAATAATTATCAAACTATTGAGAGAAATATCCCCCTTTTTCTTGAAAACATTTAAAATTTACACTATTTTTCATGAAGCCATTTAAAATAGATTTTTTTTGAATCAAAGTGTGACATACCACTCTGAAACTTTTAAAATGAATTTTTATTTTAAATCATTAATTTCAATATATATAAATACTTAAAAACGTTTTTAAAACATGGACATTAATGAGAAAAATTTAGAATAATAAATCTTTAAAACATTTAAAATGATATTTTAGTTAGAGTTCCTAACCAAAATAAAGAAACTTGAATACAAATAAATGTGGTAATAAAAACATTATAATATCATGAGAATAAAGGTATTCATGATATACAATGTCAAACTACATTATATACACCATATAAAAGTGATTTGGTGTATAACAACAAAGAAGTCTCAATAGAATGTAAATTGAGATGAATTCTCTTATAAAGTCCATATCCTTAGGTTAAGGATAAATCAAAGAGATAATTATGTGTGAAAAATATAAATACACTCAATATTATTTTATATTTAGTGTAAATCAATCATATGACATTCACCCATATTCTTGTAAAAACAACACCAATGAATTGGTTGTTTAACTCAACAAATAGAGATTGAGTTAAAATTACTCTTATCAAGTTCAAATCGATGACTTGGGAATTTATCAATGGATTGATTATGTGTATCAAAATTATATCCATAGAAAGGGTAGTAGAAATTATGACATAATAATATTAATAGTGATTCCACACATAATCTTGGAGTAAAATAATCAATGAAGTATGCCTAAAGCCGAATGAGTGAAAATTGAAATTTCAAATTCCCTTATTGATTAGGTAACTTATGAAACATACACCCATGAAAGATGGATCATACAATGGAGATGTAAATAAACATAAATTAAATTATATTACGCAATTAATACAATCATGGTCATTACACATACACCACATGCAATAAATAAGTGGTGAACAATGGAATTCTCACGAAATTAAGAGTGAGATAAGAAACCCCTTACATTGTACTTTTTCCTTGGTAAACGGTAGGTTAACCTCCTTTATAATGGTGAAATAATTTTTATTGAATTATAAAATAATAATTTACATTAATTTGGTATCATATATGATCTTTTAACTTTGATTTGTTAATAATATCTTAGTATTATCATCATTTCAGGTGTTAACTTACTCATTTCCCTTTATATTCTTTGTTATGTAAGAAATGTTTTTTATGAATAGGTTTTATATTATTCATATACATAATGATATAAATTCCTTAATCATTATTTTTAATCATTAAATGAAAATTATACTCAAATGGATATGATGGGGGATGAATCTCATCGCGTTCATGGAGACGGTAGTCCGTACGTACACACGAGCGACAATATCATTCTTTTGATATTAAAATAATATATAATTGGATGGTATATCATATAGACATAATCATTATCATGCTATATTTATTATTTACATGAATTATACATCATTATTATACCAACCTAAATAATAATATATTGAATAACAATTACACCACAACGTGGAGACGATAGGCCGTACGTACGCACGTATGGTGACTTGTCATTCAAGGGATGGATAGAATAATAAATTTGTTTGTTCTATATTTATAATAACATAATAGTATATATAATATAATGGAGTTATTATTTTATAATAGAAATAATAATGAAATAAGATGTTTAAGAAAAAAGGAAGTCGAAAGAGGGTGGTGTAAAAATTACCTCTTCTTTGGGTTCTTCTATTGATTTGATCAAAAGGGATCCTTAGGTTGGATTTCTGATCAAACGAAGGCCTCTATGTTGAAGTTAGGGAAGTTGGGAGGATATTTGGGTAGAGGTTTGCCGATCCAAATGGCTTTGAAGGTGTGAATTAATGAGAAGGGGGAGTACCCTTTTGTAAGAGGGGTGAGGGGTTCCTTTGGAAAAGCTAGAAATATTATTTTATAAGAAATCCATATTCGGTTTCTAAAGTCTCTAAAGTAGATTATTTAATGGGTAAGGCGGGGTTAGGTCGAAAAAAACTCAACCAATAGATTTTATATAGGTTTGGTTCATATTATTAACCTTATCGTTTAGTTTTAAATCATAGTTAATTAGTTTGACATTTACCATGTCTCTTTGTATTTTTATATTATATGGTTAATAAACATACTATAAATTTCCAAGAGACCCAAAAGTGGTAAATTAATGAAAAAACTATAATGATACATGTTATTTGGCCGATCGTTAGATTTTTAGGAATATAATATGAATTAATAATATAATATTTGTTTTAAAAACTCTTTTTGTCAATTTTGACACCATTTGGAATTTTATTTTTTTTGGAAATCATAATAGCATGATTACATATAAAAAAGTTAATTAAAACAATATTAACATGTCATATTATTCTATAAAATTAGTGTAATTCATAAAACTCTCAAATTACATTTACTTGGATATTTAGAATATCAATTATTTTAATGTTTCATTAATTTTGTAATTACTACATCACCATTGTTTCATACATAAACTAATATATTTAATGTCTACAAATAATAAATAAAATACAATTACGTATGAAATATTTTTATCTTTCTAATTAATACTTACAATCGACTTTTTCTTATATATAACCTTATATTAAAAATGTTTTAATTATTAAACATTGATTTTAAATCTTTTAACTATTCTTTGAATTAAATAATATTTAATGTCCTAATCTAATCCAGGTTGACATAAATGATAATATTTTATTCCTAAGGTTGTTTTTGGTAGATATACACATGTCCAATAGAATTAGGACATGTTTTAGGGAAATATTAATATCATTTTTACCCTTAATTAACCTATTTACTTTTAACCGTGGTAAATAAAAGTAAAATGTTACTATTCACCAAAAATTATTTTTATCTAATTGAACCTCATTTTACTCCATGATATTAACCGTGTCTCTCGTATTTTGAAAATTCCACTCACAGAAGCAGTAAAATTACGTTTTATGTAAATTTCAAAATTCTCCTAGGGGGTGGGTAAAAGACGGTGAAAAATTCAATAAAATTTTTATATATCTAAAATTATTCTAAACTAACTTCAGTAAAATAAATTTAACTTATATATATATTTTTTATCTATTTTGGCATTAATTAAATTTAAATAAAATAAATAAAAATTTGGTTTTAAACTATAACTCAGTATTTTTCACTATTTATCAAAAATTGAATGTTTCCAGAAAAATTCCAAAAATTAGGCCTAAGCTATATTTGATATTATGAATTATAAAATTATGTATATTTTACCAAATTCAAAACATATAAGTTTCATTAATTAATTTAAAAATTAATTTCCGTTGTCAAAACAAATAGCGTGTTTTTAAGAGATAATAACTATCAAAAGAGTGACACTTATTTATGTCTGGTTTAATTGTGAAATTACGTCCAATTAACAAAATTGTATTAAATGGTAAAAATATATTCTAAATATACTTTCAAATAACTCAAATTCATATTTAATCACTATTAATTATTTTGATTAAGAAATTTGTTTTTAATTAAAATTTAGTAATTTTCACTATTCATCAAAATATGAAAGTTATCCGAAAAGTACCAAAATTTCACCCTAAGATAATTATAATATTAAGAATCCAAAAATTAAAGCCATTTTAAAAGATAAAATTTATTAAATTTCAAAAAGCAGGTATTACTATTCATAAAAGCTAGTTTGATTGGTTGTGGTGTGTTAGAATCTCGAAGTTGCGTACAATGCAAGCCATTTCATTATTCAAAGGGAAGTATACCGTGGAAGCTTGGGGTGTTAAAACTATATGGAATATAATGAGGTTATTTTATCATCTTGTATTATTAATAATTGAAGGAGTTGGAGGAGTAAATAATATTAAATGGTGGATTTGGGACATTATCTCTTCATTAGAAAAAATCTTTTGCTTTTTAACAAAATACTTCTTCGGTTAGATTTCCTGCCAAAATAAGGCTATATAATTATTGTAGGAAATTAATTTTTTGGATTTATATGTAATTTCGCAAATTAATTTGTTTTTTATTTTTGCGTTTGAGAGGATAGGGTTTTCCTTTTACATGTGAGGAGAGTGGTGAGTTTATAATTTTTTAAAATAAAAAGTTGTATCAATGTTTTTTACAATACAAATGGGTCCAAAATGATCCAATGTAGTGCGTAAAACTATTAAGGTCTAAATAATTCTAAAAATTGTGTTTTGGAAATATTTTGGTTAATTTTTAATGCTATTTTTTGACATTAACCACTCCATAAATCCATTTTTATGCTTACCAGGATAAATATTTTTCTTTGTTTTTACTGATCATCATTTTCAGTAAATAATGTTAAAGTATTATGTAAATTTATTTTCTATTCCAAACATAGTCTATTTCTTCCAATTCCATTTATATAAGCAATAATTATTAATTTAATATTAATCACATAGACGTGATAAGAAAGCATATTTTCAATGAGAAAATAATCAAATGTAAACAAATATTTTATACAAAAATTCAATATAAAGTTGATTAAAATGAAATAAATTAAATTTATAGATATATAATTTAACTAATTTTACTTTTAGGACTTAATTATTTTTTTATGTTTTTATTATCACTTAAAAAATGATAGTTCTTAATAATATCAAATATTTTCACTATTCATTGAATACATTATATCTTCATAAATTTATCAAAAATTAACCATAAGTAAATTTTAAAATGTTGACTTAAAAATTAAATGTTTATAAAAAATTAATTATCTAATGAGTAAAAATTTAATTTCAATAGTATTTCAAAAAATGTGATAAAACTAGTTTTTTTATAAAAATGTTGTTTATAAGAATGAAATTGGATCTATTTCAATCTCATTCCTTGAAAACACATAAGATGTAGGATATCATAATTATTGAATATATTATACATAAATTTCATTAAAGTCACTAAATGTGATATATTTAATTTTTTTAAGAAATATTGTTTCTGTGCATCAACATATTTTTTTCAAAAAATGATTTATTTTATTTTAAAATTGTTTTTACATTAATTTATAATTAATTTGGGCCAAAATAAGACATTTTATATAAATTTTTAGACCATATATTTTCATAATTTATATAATCATATATATACATACCATTCTAATGGCTATGTGATAATTATCATATTAAATGTTAATATTTTAATACTATGAAATGATTCATTTAAGATTGGTATTGTATATATCATAAGCTAAACTTATTGTTGTTTGTAACATCATTTTAAATCAGTTTTTAAGATAACATAATATTAACTAAGTGTTTTGTGTAACACCTAATATAGAAAATAGTAATTATATTTGAAAAAATATATTTCACAAGATATTGAAGAGTTACATTATACCCATTCAAAATATTACATCCTATCAATTTGGATTAGTTCATAGTGGGGTTTTCATTGGGAAATTCCTTTATAAATAACCAAAATCACAAATAGAGGCAATAAAACATCCTCTTCATAATATGCAAGAGAAATAGTGTAGGTCAACTTTAATAAAATATACTTGGCTTCCAAATATGAGAACATTGGTGGGAAGTGAGTATTTGGACATGGAATAAAAGTTTAATATACAAATAATAATAGATAGTGACAGAGATAGTTCATAATAATAATAATGTGAATTATCATGAGGAAATAAATATCCCCAATACCATAAAACCAAGATGTTTTAAAAAGGCAACTGATACCATAAAAAATAATGGTAATAGTATAATATTTTATTTTAAAATTTTTTACTAAGGTTGGGAAGTTTTTAGAAGAATTTATAATTACATGATTTCATTCCCTTTCATAAGAACAATCTCATACTTTGTTTGTGCTATGATCACATTCCACATCATCTATTATTGTAATAAATAAAGCGTATTTTTTTCCTAAAGAACTATTGGATTATATGATCCAAAAATTTAAGATAATTCATTCCTAATTTCTTTAAATATTATCAAAAATAGTAATTTTGTCATATGTTATCCAATAACATCCAAATTTCAACTAAATCCATTCTATTAATAGTTTTCCCTAAGTATCCACAATATATAACCAAATTTGAAATCCTAAAATTTATTTATAAGGTCCCTAAATTTCTAAAATGTACTTGTCATTAATCCCTCAAACAACAGAATGTATCTCTAAATATGACATAAAAATATGTTAATTTCATTGTTATAAATTCTCCTAAAAATTGATTATAACTTGAATTATCATAAAATCCTTATGAAATTATTCTTTCTTCAAGAATTTAACACATTCTTCATTCATTAAAAAAATAATATATTATAAAACAAATTTTATCTATTTAAAATTACAAAACTCCATCAATGATAACACAAACCACTTCATCATCAAATCTGTAATTAGTTCAAAGGCAATCAATACTGTGAAACTTACTTTATTCGCATAAATTATCACTTTAAGTCATCTAAAAATAACTATCTCAACATCATAATAATATTATGTGTTATCTTCACATAATCAGTTTTTTCAATTAAATATCACATTGACATTAAATCACCACTATAGTTCATCAATATCATTCAACATATTCTTTAAAATCCGTCATAATAACTTCTATTAAATAATACTTATATATTTTATGATTTATATAACATAATTCATGAATACCCCCAACAGAAACACTTTAATCATTCTACATTACTTATAAAAAATAATTTGGCTTCTTATATAATTTTCCAATACATATTTCTTAAAAAAAGGAATATATATCAAGAGTTAGCACTCATCAAATTTTATTTAATCATTGTTATCATGTTTGAGATAAAACATGTTTTTATAACAACACATACCTTTCATATTTTATTCTTGGTATCTTCATCATTAGTAACAAAACTATTACTTGTAAAAACATTCTGATCCTATTTTTGAGATTTCTTTCTGGGACATCAATTTTCATAATTATCATAACATACATAGTTAAAACATTAATTTGATATAATATCTTTGGAATACCAATATTCTAATATCTTGGATTAACAGAACATTTGACTTTCCCAATAAAAATATTTCTATATTCACCTTTTTCCCACATATAAATTATTATCCCATCCCATTGAGTCATTTCTCCAAGTAATTCTTCCCACATTCTCAATATATAGTGTAACCCCAAAAGATTTTTTCAAAAAAAAATTCTCATTAATTTAACCATTGTAATATTTTTCATTTCATGTAAAACTGGGAATAGTTTATTTTATATTAAACAACGATGTATGGATTGTCTTATATTCAACACCAAGTTAATAATGAAATACATAAAATTAAAATTTTATCTATCTCTACCAGAAACACCAAGTTTATCATTCTACATGGAATATGTTACATGCAACACTAACCTAGTTTATACAACATGCCACACTGACTTGATGTAGGTTACACTCAACATTGAGTTTCTTGAAATGTCTCTTATGTTATTATAATTATTTAAATGATATAATTATAATATATCCATTAAACATAGTAATATTAATAGTGATAATTACTTTCCCAGATTTTTTAAAAAATAAATCTTATTGATATTGAAATACATAATTTTTGTTAATTTACTTATATATTTGAAAATACAATTTTTTAAATAAAACTACTTCTCATTTAATTCTGTAAAAAAAAGAATAAATTGTAGTATAATTTCTAAAGATTATTTCAAAAAGTAGAATTTATTTTTGTATTTATAATTTTTAAATTATCTTCAGGTTATTTGTAATTTTTATGAGAAAAATCATTTTTTGTATGAATAATGAAAAATACAAAATTTAAATTAAAAACAACATTTTCTAATAATTTATTATAAGGTTAAATTATATTTTAATCTTGGTTTAAAGTTTAATTATATATTATTTTTATTTATTAATACAATTTAGGTAATTGGAATCAATTTGAGTTTGAAATTGGGTTTAAAAACTTATGAATTGTTTTCACATTTTTTTCTTTGATAACTCATAGTGTTGTCAAGTTAGAGGGATTATTTTAAAATTAATCTCAGCCAATAATGTGATTAAAATATGTAAAAATGCATTCCATAATAGTAACAATGATAATTAATACTTATTAATAAGGTTAACTTTTTTGACAGAAATATTGGTGAAAGTGATTGAAATTAATTACATTTGTAAAGAGAAAAATTAGGTTAATAAACTACTAAAAAATAATTTTAAGACCCAAAACGACCTTTAAAATCATCCAAAATCTATTTCATGGACATTATTCTGACATTAAAATTACATTATGTTGTTTTTTCTTTATTATGATTTTAGGTAAAAATGTGAGTACACCTAACTTATTTCTAAAAAATGTGAATTGTGTCATTTCCCTTCCCTATTAAAGGACACCAAACCTTTATATTTTTCACCCCTATCAAAACACAGAGGATTGGAAAATATATATCAAATAAAATTCCAAAAATCCATACCTAACACCTATGAATACCCCCCTTTGATAAAAAGAAATCTAAGGAAACATTTTGGCACAATCCAAGAAGAGTTACCCCATTAAAAGGTAATGACTTCTATCAATCTCCATTATTTAATTTTCATTCTACTACCACTCCACTTTAATTATTCCATTATTTTATTTAAACAAAATATGTCCAATATTATATGATTTTTTATTATATATTCCAAACCTACACTAATACAATCTTCCATCTAATGGATAACGAACATAGTATTTATTGGTGCGGGGAACTACCGACTCAATAAACAATTATTTTTTATTTTTCCGTTACCACCCATCACTATTTAAATTATCATAGAAAATATATTTATATATGTATTATATGAAAATTCTTTTATTTATATGTTTCTTTATCCCTTTTTCAATACATATCATTTTATATTTCATTTTATGTAAATACGATAATTCTGTTGGAGGAACGGTGGACTACTGCCCCCTCAAAGAGATGTGATTGGTTCACACAATACATGAAATTTATTAAGGATAGATTTAAAAAAATTATATGATATATAAGATATAATAATTCTACTTTAAAAAATATATATACATATATACATATATTTCATTTTATTTATTTCTATCAATTAGATAATTAAAACAGAAACAATATTCCTTTGTACATGCAACTTGTCGACTCCAGGAATTGTGTATTCCTTTACATACATCTATTTTACAAATATTATTATAATAAAAATATAATTAATATAAATTAATTTTTTTTTGGTTTCTATTTTTGAGATAATGATATAGTATAAGGATCCCTGATATAACAAATTTGGACACATGAAAATCATATATTACCTCAAGTGAAACAATAAGACATAATTTTTAAGAAGAGGATAATATAAAAATCTAATAAAAATAGTAATGTAAGTTGATATAGAATACCATATTATAAAATATGTATAGAAAACATTTATTTATTATACAAGGATCTTGTGTGAGTATGATGAGAGTCATGACACAAGGTATGTGAACATTATCTCACTTTTTATTTCTATGCGATATGGGATTTATACACCACCAATTCAATTTTTGTGTTGTGGGTACTTCCCTTAGATGTACTATATTATTCTTAATGTAAATTTTATGTCTATTTACAAATAAATTTTATGATTTTTACCTCATTGGGTTTGTTTTAAATTTTACCAAATCGGTAATGTAATTTCACCACATATTTCATTCCTTGAGACACATGCCATGTTTTGTAATTATATGTTTACATGAGGTTTATATACCTCCATTGAAATGATATATCATTAATATTGTTTTTTCATACTATATTAAGATTCATTTAATTCAAAATTCTTATATGGTGTGTATGGTTCAAGTTTAACAAGTGGTAATAGTTTATTTAATCAATCCCATCACATTTCGAGATAGATTATGTTTATGCTTCCTTTGATGAAATATAATAATCTATATCTTAGTAACCATAATTAGTTTTCATCTCTTCTTCTTATTCAGGATATATTAATACATTGGTACCATTCTCCAAAAATTTGTATATAGGATGGTTGAGATAATGATTTTAAGAAGTCCCATCTTTACCCTTTCTTTAATTAGAAATTTTTGTTCCTTAAAAAAAATAGAAGGGTTCCCATGAATATTTTACTATTCCTATAAAATAATTAAAATAATTTTTTACTTTTTTTTTAATTTACCAATGTTTTTATAGAATCTTATTTTCTATTTCAGCATGAGGTATTTTCTAAGGTTTTTATCATTCAAAAGAAATGATGTTTTTACCTTATATGAAATTTAGATACTTACAATCTATTAATTCTTTGAAGATTTTTTTCATGTCTAAAATGTTAATTATTTAGTTTTCTTAAAATATATTTTCAAGAAAATTTACATAAAAAAATTTCATCCTTATTTTAATATTTTTTAAATATTCATTTATCAAAATGATATTTAAATATATTTTTTCATAGAAGAATTTTTGTTTACCTCAAGAATTATTTTCATGATATTCTTCTAAGTTATTTTAAATCTAGGATAACAACCTTTTATGTTACTCCTTCCCTTATATTAAATAATTCAAAGGTGCTATTAATATTATCTTTTGAATAGTTTATATTTTTTGGTATGATACTTATGACACCCCTTTTAGTTCCCTGAGTTTTATGCTTATGAAACCTTCTTTTTTTCCATTTTATGCTTTAATGACATTATTATGAAGGATATATATTTTTATAGGATATGATGTGTTGAAATTTTAATAGTATCATTTCATTTTATGGGGTACTATTATTTTTTTATACACCCTGTCTCTTTTTATATGTTAGGATATGATTAATATTTTATTATCTTATGACCCATATATGAATTATTTTATTATGAGATGGGTAGGACCTATATCTCCCTCCAATAAATTATGAAATGAAATGTTGTATATGAGATCAGATGGTACATTGTTTTTATCCCAATATTTAATACAAGAAGTAACATGGGTTTTATCCCAATTATAATAGAAAGACATTACACTTTTAGAAGCCGAAACACAAAAAAATATGGTATATGGGTTGTTTCCTGAGAATCAAATTAAGATGGAACATGGGTAGTTGACCAATAATTAAAACAATAAGGAACATGGATTGTATCCCAAGCCTAAATTTAATATAGTACATGGGTTTTTAACCCAATCCCGAAGCTGGTACATGGGGCATGCCCATGAATAAAATTATATAAAGTGTTGTATAGGTTTCCCTAACAATATTATGTGAATATGATGTATACTAGTGGTGGAATTCAATGATGAATTCGAGGAAGAAAGATGAAATTGAATCAAAGTATTGTCCTGAGTTTAGAACTTATTATTCAATAAGTACATTCCTATAGTTCTTCACTTGAAGATGGAAAAGAAGTTCTATGAGTTGAACCAAAAGGATAATGAATATGTCAGTTCTTACATAGATAATTTTTCAAGACATGCGATGTATGCTTCAAGAATTATCATTTAACAATAAAGTAAGGTTGAATGGTTCTTTAGTGGATTATAGACATGTCTTAGAATGGAATTTTGCCATAAGATACATTGGAAGATATGAATACATTTTTTATCATTAAAATAATGTGTAAATGGATGTTAGATATATATATAAATCTCATGGTTTTAAAAATAAGAGGATGACCGAGTTCAAATTACAATAAAAAAATGAGATAATAGGATTGACCATACATTGTGGATTGATTGTGGAAAGAGGAGTTTTGGAAATTTTAGTAATGGGAATAGTGAATTTATTATCAGTGGAAAAGAAGTACATAAATTAGATGAATGGGGATGTTATTCAAAAAAGATATATAGTGATAAAAACAATGAGAAATATCTTTAGGATGCACAAATCAGACATTAGTGTTTCAATTGAAGGAAGTTTTGGAATTTCTATAAAAAGTGAACAAATCCAAGGGTTAGTAATGGCGATGTACACAAACACCCTTTACTCATAATGGAAAAAACAAAATCAGATTCAATCACAATGGATGATGTAATCCATGATAATTATGGAACTCTATATTGGGAAATTTCCTATGGGATTTTATAAATATAAGATCCATGTAAATATTATAGATCCTTTATTACCACATTATATAAGTCTTGGCATTGATTATCATTATCTTTAGTAATTTTGGTTTAATAAAATTACATTGATTTTATATATTTTCACGGATGAACACAATATTCCAATAGAAATGTTGTTTTTGAGATTTGAGAATATTTAATGAATAAATAGAGAATTTTCTTTTTGAAGAATGTGTGTTTTTAATAAGGATTTATATGAATTCGTATTATGAACATGTTTTTAAGAGAATATATGATTAAGATATTGACATGTTTTTTATGTGATGACACATGGGGGATTCAATGTTCAGCTGATTTCATGGCCTTATTTATATTATTTTGGATTTTAATATTTCGTAATAGTTATAAGATTAATAATTCTTGAAAAGTATATGTCAAACCTCAGATGAAGACTTTATGTATTAAGGTTGTATTGAAACCTTGGTTAAAATGGTATTTATTGATTAGCCTCTTTCAAAGATTTTCATAATATTTTGAGAATTATATTAGTGTGGTCTTAGAAAATGACTCAAGTATGCTGGGTGAGAATCAATCATGTTTGGAAAGCCCACGGGTTTTCTCCCCATGACCGAAGGATGATAAGGGTTTCATGCCTACAACATGCCTATGTAATGTCCTGGTGAAGTGTAATTAATCTTCATGAATAATTACTACTAATGAACTAGTAGAGTCCCATTTCATATTCAAAGATTAATTTTTTTGTAATATTGATTTTGAATAATTTTTAGGGATAAATAGTTATACTTTTCATTCATTTATGGACCTGAAGATCTACTAAAATAATATTTTAGAAATTCAAGAATCAAAGATACATTTTGGATGTCCATTAAATGAAGTACTTTATGAATTATAAATTGATATGAGAACCACTAGAAAATGAAATTTTATTTATAAAAATATATCAAGAACATATAATTGTTTATATTATTGTTAAATTATGGAATTACACAATATTTGGATAATGATCATTTTAAAATGTGTGGATCTAATAAATTATTTTTATTGAATCGATGTACTTTAAATCGTCAAAAATTTATAACATTGGGGACCTCGACTTCTCTTTTATCTTTAACTTGTTTCCGATTGATTATGTCAATAACCCCTATAATTATTTACTCATTCCCCTATTTTCATTACAAAATCCCGAATTGTGTTCTCTTTTGTGAATAACTAGTTATATTTTACTTTGGGTAACTGTTAGGGTTCCAACATTCCATTTATAATGGATTTTTTAGTATCTAATTTTGGGATTTTTGTTTCAATTAATGAAATTATCAAGTATTAATCCTTTAAAAACCACGATGAATTCTAAGGGTGAAGTTAATTTTTAGGGAGATATAATGTATCACCATGATATTCATTAAATTATTTTTTCTGTTTAATTTAACCTTAGGAATATTTTTCATTTCACGTAACACTTAAAATAATATAGTTATATTAAATAGCAATAATTGGTGTCAGTTATATTCAACAACAAGTTAATCATAAAATAAAGAATAATATAAATTTTATACTTCTCTAAAAGGAACATCAGGGTTAGCTGTCTACTTTTATTTGGTTACACACAACACCAACATCACATATGCAACACAAAACACTAATTTGGTATACATTACACGCAACACTGAGTTTCTATAAAATTTCATTTTATTGTATGAATTTTTTTAATAATATATTTATAAACTAGTCATGGAAAGTAGTATCTTGGATAATAGTAAATACAGTTAAAATATTTTTTTATATAAATAAAACCTATTGATAATGAAAGATTATTTTTGTCAAAGTCCTTATATGATTAAAAATACTTCTTTCTCAAATAATCTACTTTTCATGTAATTTTTGAAAAAAGAATAAAATTAAAGTTAGAAACATTTAAAAATTTATTTTTATAGAATAAAAATTAAATTTTAATTAATAATTTAGAATTTTTCTTAGGCATAATTTTTCTTATTTTTCTAAGAAACATCATTTTTTGATGAATGGTGAATAATACTAGAATTTAATTCAAAATAGCCCTTTCGTATAATTTATTAAAAAGTTAAAAATATATTTTAATTTGGTTTAAATGTTTTATTAGATAATATTTTTATCAATTAATCCAATTGGGGTAATTTTATTCAATTTTTCATTAAAATTGGGTGTAAAAACATATGAAAAGTTTGGACATTTTTATATTAAAACTCGTAGAGTCCTCCCATAAGTAAGATTATATTTAAATTAATTTTTGTTATTTTTGTATTATAATTTTTAAAAATGGATTAAATATTTATAATCAATATATATTTTATTTTCTAATAATTTCAAAATTTATTTTTACAAAAAATAATATTGAATGTTATTAAAATTCATTACAACGTTTAAGAGAAAAATTAGTTTTATGAAGTACTAAACCATAAATTTATGACCTAGAATGACCTATACACTTATCTAAACTCCATATTATGGCCATTAATCGGCCATTAACCTTCCATTGTTGATTTTTTTTAAATTTTTATCACATTTTTTATGTACAAACATGGGTACACAAAAATTGATTTAAAAAATTCCATGCTTTTCCATTCCCTTACATATACAATTACACCACCTCTCCCTCTACTAAAACCATATGAAACCACCTAGGATATAATGATATCATACCAATAAACTTACCATCATTCCCACACTACATCTTAGAGGCCTCCCCATAGGATTAAAGCAATCTAAGTAATCCTTTTGGTACAAAAACTAGAAGAGTTACCTGATTACGAGGTAACGACTTTTCTCAAGATCATTTCATTTATTTTAATTCTCCACCTCTCTACCCCTCCAACTTTTTTATTCAATTATTTAATTAAAAACCAAATATCTTTATTATACATGAATATTTTAATTCTAAGAGATCTATCTACACTTACAATAATAATCAGTTAATGGGAAACAATTATATTGTTTAACTGTGCGAAAACTACTCTCTCACTAAATTATGATTATTCATTTTATTTTACTACCAATCATGGTAGAAATAATGATGAAATAAATGTTTTTATATGAAATATATAAAATATATTATGTTTTTAATATTATATTTTCTATTTTCAAAACAGATCTTTTTATTTTTATTTTGGTGTAAATACAATAATTGTGTTTGAGAAAGTGTGGACTACTGCCCCCTCAGAGTAATGTGATTAGTTAACACACTACATGGAATGTATTAAAGGTAAATTTAGTAAAATTTTATGATATATATGACATAATAATGCTAATGGAATTTATGATATATATATATATATAATTTTATTTCGTTCTTTCAATACGTCAATAAAAATTGAAATAACGTTCATGCGTACGTACGACACACCATCTCCATTAACAGTTCATTACATTCCATACATCTCAATTATTTAGATTATTATAATACAAATATAATGAATATAAATGATATCTATATCATGGTTTAAATTATGTAAATAATGATATATGTATAAGGATTTAAATTATAACAAATTAAGATACATGCAAAGAGGATATTACCCAAAGTGAATCCTCATTATAGAATTGTTAACAAGATCGTAATGTGAGTTAATAACAAATCCATGTATGGAATTAGATGTAATAATATTGTTCTGTAAATTATTTATAATAAAAGAACATGTATTATAAAGTAATCATGTATGAGTACAATGAGATTCAAGACACATAGTAAGGGAATTACATCTTAGTTTTTATTTCTATGATATATATTCTTTATTCCCCATCGATTACTTTTGGGTGGTGTTTAAAATTATTGTGGATCTATTATATTATACTTACACTAAAATTCATGGGTATTTACATATCCATTTTATGATATTTATGCCATGGGTTTTATTTTTCAAAACTTTCAAATCATTAATGTAATTTCTTCATAAATTTCCTTCCTTGAGTCATGTGTCATGTTATGAACTTATATTTTCCATGATGTGTATATACTATCATTAATATTTTATATCATGAATATTTTTAATTTCATGAAATTTTAGGATTCGTGTAATTTTTTTAAATGATGGGTATGGTTCAAATTTACCAAGTGGACTGATTTTATTGAAACCATCACATCACATTACGAGATTGTTTATGTTTTTTCTTAACTTGATTAATATTACAATACATCTCTCAAGAACACTAATTACTCTTTTTCTATTAAAGTTATTCATGAGATATTCATATATTTCTAGAATTTCTTCTAATATTTGGTACATAATATAGTTATTAATTTGATTTTAAGAAAGCCTGACTTTAACCACTCTTCAATCTGAAATCCCTAATCATTCAAAATAATGTTTTCTAAAAATCATTCCAAATAATATTATACTATTATCCTAAAATTTAAAAATAGA
Source organism: Viscum album (assembly GCA_963277665.1). Classification (NCBI taxonomy): domain Eukaryota; kingdom Viridiplantae; phylum Streptophyta; class Magnoliopsida; order Santalales; family Viscaceae; genus Viscum; species Viscum album. Next base: position 699,396,370 of record OY728132.1, read on the forward strand.
TTTTTACCTTTTTTTCATATTACATTTTGTTAAAATGAATATTCTTGTCTCTTTCTAAATGAGGCATTTTTCTAACATTTTTAAAACACAAAAGAAATGATCATTTTCTCTTGTACAACATGTATGAACTTACCCATCATCAATTGTTAATGTTTTATTTTCAATTCATAAAGATTTATTATTAGTAAAATGTTTTTTAAAATATTTGATTAAGAAAATGGGGATTAAAATGATATCTATATTTCCCATATACTTATATGGGAAAAGGTTTTCCAAATCTTTTATGTATTAAAGATATTTTTTCAAATAAGAAACAATATTTATCTCATGAAATTTTCTCAAAATAACTTTAAAGTTATTTTCCATCAATGATAACATCCATTTAAGATACTCATTCTCTTATTTGAAATGATCTAGGGGTTTAATTCATATTATTTCATGAATTGTTTATGTTTTGGTGGAATTATTCTTATGAAACCCATTTAACATCCAAAAGATTAATGATTTTGAAACCCACTTATTTTCACAAGTAATGATTTCATTAAGTGATTTTTCAACCTATCTATTTTCATAGGTTATGATATCATGAAATTTTAAAGATACTAATTTCATTTCATGGGTTACAGTTTGAAATTTATAAAACTGATCTCTTTTTTACATTTCATGATATGATGAATGTTTTTTGTCTTTTATCACGTGTAAGTATTTTTTTTGTTATGAGATGGGGGCCTACATCTCCATATAATAAATCGGGTAATGAAAAGTTGTATATGAGCTATGATGTTACAAGGGTTGTATCCCAATATTCAAAAGAAGACGATACATAGGCTGTATCCCATTCCTAAAAGAATGAAGGTAGACGAGTTGTATCCCAGGACTGAAAATAAGAAGGTACAAGGGTTGTACCCCAAACCTACAAGTAAGAGGGTATACGAGTTATAAACCATGCCAGAAAATAAGAAGGTATGTGGGTTGTATCCCAAGCCTAATGTGTGAGTGTATAAGGGTTGTCAGCCCAAGCCCAAAGTAGGTACATAGGTCTTAGCCCTAGAACAACATGTTATAAAGCTATTGGTAGATATCCTTGACATAATATTATTATTCTTATATTTATAAGAAAAATTATATACATTATTCCCATGTTTTAATTTCCTATCTCATGATGTATTTTCACATATGATTCATGTCTTACTAACTGCCAAGCTTCATCCCATAACTCAGGTTTACGATCTTTGATATGTCACGTATGATATTATAATGTTACGATCGTATTCTCAAACCCCTATGTTCATTTTTATTCTTATATGTATCCTTTATATATGATTCATGAGCATTTGATCTCACCCTTTTTTTTTTGTTTTTTCCCATTCTTATGATGAATGATTTTAGGTAGAATTGCTAAAGCTTGATATCATTGTAAGAGATGATGAAAATATTTCACTAGGATAAAATAAATTTTTTCCAAGTTACCTAATACATTAATCTATTATCATCCCAGGGCATGTATTTTTGAAATGTACTAAATGTTAATAAAAAATGATGTAATATCAATGTTTGTTAATATTGGTCACTATATTTAGGAAACAATGTCTTATTTCTTCCACATCCACCACCACCCATGCTCTCAATAAACCATATCCACCTCTTAATTGGTGAGTTATATAGTTTGTTATGATTCATGTTGTTAATAACATGTCATCATAACTTATTAGTCATAGTCATAATATATTTCACTATAATCATCATCTCATTGGGTTGTTCACCAACATAATGCCTATAACATTCAACATTGACCCAATTCCTTATGGTTACCACCAAATAATAGAACCAAAAACATTCTTTGAGAAACAATAATCAATGTAAGAAACTATATAATCATGAAAAATAATTTATATGATATATAAAACAAAAAACCTTATTTTTAATCTAGGATACATTGGGTTTAAAATAGGTTATTTTTTAATCATTTATTCAAATCCTTCATGATAGTTTGTATATATTTTGTGAACATGCAATGATTATCCCCTAGAAATGTTAAACCAGTTGTGAAGAAAAGATAATTCTTGTACACCTATTGATGACCGAGTAAAGATTAATGTTCCAAATTCAAAGATATTTCCCCTAGTTATCTCTGTGCCAAATCCACATGCACTTTTTTATCCAGAAATTCATTTAATTTCATGGAATCCACTCAATATGTCCTTTACCATTTTTCAAAAACATTTTACTATAATTTGACTTATCCTTAGACATATCCTTAGACATATCCCTATATATGTTTTTATAAATATCCCATTGGGATATCACTAATTTTTTCACATCCTTGTTTCAAAATATTGACGAAACCTTGCTCTAATACCAACTATAATGACATGAACATATCATATATAAAGACTACATCTTATCAGTGGTATATTCAGTATAGAACATAATGATATACATCATAATCAATCATTTCTAGTACTTATGGAACATGGAGAGATAAAGAACTGGTCCATAAGTGAGCTATGACATTTTCCACTATGTTATTCATAATCAGCACCCTTCTTAAAAATATCATACATAATATCTTTCCTCATATCCTAGGTAAAGGGAAAATAAGAAAGGGTGGTCTCAAATCTTTAGTTAGGGTTATCAAGGGAGATATTAATATAACACGATCATAGGAAAATAATAACATGATAATGACAAATGAAAACCATATCCATCAAAAAATATGTCATATACATGATTCATAACATAAATATATTCATTTAATTAGACAAATATCTTAATGGAATCAATGAAAAATATCTATGATAGGAAAATTTTGGAAATAGATATAGATTTTTTGAATGTACATAATCACGCAGAGTATTTTGTCATGGATAACCACGAAGTAATTCATAACATGTTAGGATTGGGATAAAGATATATGTTCCTTCGTAGGTCATGGGATATACTCTAGTGTACCCACTTTCAGCAAAGGAATAACCTCCCATGTAACCTATATGGGGCTTTGGATAACCTCTCATGTACCCTATTTTGTGTGTGGTGTAACCCCCAGTGTGCCCCCTTTTGGGATTGGGGTGACCTCTCTTGTAACCTTTGAGCTAAAATATTATTAATGATAAGCTAATGATTTAGAGGAAGATATTGGTCCCACCCTTCGCATGTTTAAAATACATTATACCAGTTATATGAGATTATAGTAATATTATTAGATCATAACCCATGAAATGAAATGGGTTTCATAAACAATTCATCATTACTTAATATATGTAAAAGAAATAAATTTCAAATACTTTATATCATATTATCAAATCATAACCTATGGAAGGAGAAAAGAGTTTTATTTTTATTTTATCATGGTATTACGCATATAAGAGAAATTCTTTCCAAAAACATCTTTTCGTCATAAACAAAATCATTCTAAAAATTGTAATAATGGTATCCTTGGATCATATCTTTAGTGAATCATAAATGACATCAAAGGGTATCATTATAGATAGAAAATGATATCGAATGATCTCATGGGATATTCATCATAAAAAAACGTTTACATGAAATTAAATTTTTAAAAATAAATGTTATAAAATATTTGGGAAATCATTTTTTTAAAAATCATTGAAAAATTATAAATTAAGCATTAAAATCATTTAAAATTTATTAAGGAAATTTTAATTTTAATTTTATTTTTTTAGAAAATAATATATTTTCAAAAATACATTTAATTAAATATTAACATGAAAAATAATAATGTAATATTCAAATAAAATAATTATCATAATTATAATAAATTCAGTTGATGTCGTATAAGTTTAAACAAATATTCCTTTCACATTTTTTGTAAAAGGAAATCAGTATTATTTTTGAAACAGACATAGAGATTCTTTTAACTATTTCTTGTAAAATGGAAAAAATGGAAAAAATGGATTTAACAAATAATTTTGATAAATTTAAAACATTTAGGAATTTTTTAAAAAAAATTTATATTTGAAAGAAATATCTTTTTCTGATGAAGAGACTAATAAAATTAGTTTATTAAAAACATTATTTTGAACTCTTGAGAACCTGAAGATAATAAAATTAAGGGAAAAAATAAATATCCTAAGATAAAAAGAGGATAAGAAAATAAATGTGTTTCATTACATATGGATCATAATATTTCATTATAAAAATTTATAAAAAGAAACATCAATGATAAATGATAAGATAATATCAAAAAATTATTATCACATTGGTAACATTGAATCGCAAGCATAATGAAGGAAAAATTTTAATTGAAAAATAAATATAATTATAATAAATAATTTAATGATATTAATTTTTTAATTTCTGTATATACACCGTAAAAATTAATATATTTTCTAAAAACAACATATCTCTATAAGAAGGAAAATTGAGATGAAAATATCATATGAAATTAGTAACATAAAATCCATAAATATAATTTAAGAGATATCGTAAAATTGATATGTAAATAAAAACGATTTTAAGGATGATAATAATAAATTACATTCTTGGGAGGTATATATACCATAAAAATAATAACATTTTGAATATAGAATACACCTCATAAAAAGGTTTGATATAAATCACTTTCCAAAACTCCCATCATCCTTAGTATAAATATTATCGTCTAGTATAATAATTATAATTGTATTATAAATATAATATAATATAATATTTAAATTTATATTACCATATATTATTTACTTATGACCTTTTGTTACTCATTTATCAATAATTCCTTGTTAAACTCACATTTCGGCTAAAAACTGCTTTGTTTTTCATGAATGTTTTGATTTATTTTTTTTATTCGTATTACTTTCATATTCTTTCCATAATTAAAAGAATTATAAAAATGATATAAAAATGTTATATATTCATTATATATGTATTTATAGTAATCTATAAAAGTTAGAGATATAAAATGAAACACAATGTTCATAGATATTGTAGGTCGTACATACGTATGAATGTTGTTTATATTTTCTCAATGGAATTGAAAAAAATTGTGAAAAGTATATTACCAATATATAATAATATTTATTTCATATAAATCCAAAATTATTTATTTAATTCTGTCTTTATTACCATCCATGTAAATCGTAAGTGAAGAATGATTCATATCACTTTCGGAGGGCTAGCCCTCCATTCACATGAGAAACATTATCATATTGAAACTACTATAAATGTAAGAATTAATATGTGATATAATATTAATAGAATATTAATAAATCATAAATTTAATATAAAGAAAATAAATTCATCGTTATTTCCAACTATATATTGTTGTTATGAAAAATGAATAACATTGGTTCAGAGGTGATAGTCTTATACACACGAGAATGGAGATTTTGTAACTGATATAAATAAAGGGAAGATGGATATGGCTTATTATATTAAAAAAAATATGAACTGGTAAGGAAATTAGTTTTTATATAATCAATTTTAAATAATAATTTATGGTGGAAAAAGTAGAAAAGAACTAAACTCTCAGTTTTGGATGTTACCTCACTATAGAAAAATATGTTTTCGATTGTGGAAAACTAATTTTTAGGATAGATTTATGGAAAAAAGGATCATAGGATTATATAATAGATTTAAATTGTTTTTTTTTTCAGAATATATTTACTGAGAAAATGTGTTTATGATGTGTGAGTTTGATAGGAGAGCTATGGACTTTTATATGTGAGGTGAGTAGAACACCTACAATTTATAAAAAGAAAAGGATGTACGCATGTTTTCCACATGAAAAACTGATAAAAAATGGATCATTATATATCCGATAAGAAATTAGCTTGAAATTTATAGTTCAAATGGGTTTTTTAAATATTATTTTTCATTTTTATCCCCTATCATTTTAGTTTAGCCCCAGGTAACCCCATTATTACCTTCAACACGGTAAATATGTATTATTGTTTTTCCAATTCATTATGGTAAAAAATAAGTTGATATTATTCAGTAATATAATTTATTATGTTTCCAAAAATTTATTCCATTATTAAAAATTAAATTCTTTTATGTGAAAAAATTAATTTAATATTTATAAAGGAGACAAGACAAGAAATCAGTTTTTGAAAGAGAAAAGGTTTAAAAGATTACAATGTTTTAATATTTAAAATAAATAATAAATTTATTCCAATAACATAAATTGTGTTAATTGTAATATAATTGAAGTAATTTTTATTTTATAACTATTTTAATAAATCCACATGTTTTTAAAAACATTTAAATAAATTATAATTCATAATAAAAAGCAGTATTTTTACTATTCACTGAATAATTTATCTTTTTAGAAAATTATCAAAAGTTATCCAAAAAATAATTTTGACATGATGATCTAAAAAATGATATATATATATATATATAAATAATTTTTATTATAGTATAAAAAATAAATTTTGATGTAATTTTGAAAAATTTTATAAAACTATTTTTCAGAAAAATATTTTTTTAAAGCATCAAATTAGATTTATTATAATATCATTATTATAAAACACATAAGATGATGGTTAAACAATTTTATTGAATATAAAATATGATGATTTAGTTAAAATTATTTCTGAATGGTTATTTATTTATTTTATTGAGACAAAACATATTTGTGTGCATAGAAATAGTTTTTCAAAAAAAATTCCTTTATATTCAAATGGCCTTTATTATCATTTATAATTAATTGGTAACCAAATACTTGATTATTTATACATTTATAGACCATATATTTTCATAATTAAATTTATATTATTCCTACCCTCCATTCCCATAGTTAGGTGTCATCTAAGATATTAAATAAAATCATTTTAATAGTATGTTATGATTTGTTAAAACATCCTGTTTCATGTAACATAAGATAAAATAACTGTTACATGTAATGAAATATTAACTCAGTGATTAATGTGGAGAAATATCAATATGATTAAATTTATTATAAAAAATATATGTTCCATGTAATGAACCTATCCCAGAGACCCGAACAGTGCGTGATCTGAGAATTTATTATCCCCAAGGATACTCATTAGGCTAAAAGTGTTAGATACTAGTTCTAAACATTTATATTGGTCACTAGGGAGTTACATAGAAACATTATTTTAAAGAAAAATACATTGATGAATCCTTCTGAACACCCAATATAACTTTTCCTTATGTTAGGTATTATAATGAAAAAATATATTAAATATTCACTACTGAAGGTTAATTACACCCTATGATACATAGAAGGAATAAAATATTTATATAAAACATCCCACATAATAAATTTAACAAAAACTAAATATTTTACAATATAGTGTTAAAATAAATTATAAATATATTTTTGGTCAAATAGAATATAATGTGTACATGAATATAAATAAAAAAAAACCAAATAAGTCTCTAACCAACATGCTCCTATATTAATCACCAAATTGGAGAATAAAACATAATCTATTACATGAACACACAAAATTACATGAACACAGACTAAAAAACCATATATTATCATATACCTAAAATATAATAAGTGAAATTTCAACTCCACAACATTTTTAATCTAGGTCTAGATATAAATATACTCACAAGGGCACCTCTAACTATGTATAAGTCATTAAATTAATTATAATTTATATTCATGAACTTTTATAAACATATATATATATATATACGTATAAAAAATGTTCATATGAGAGTTATCAGAACACATATGAAACTATTAACCACAACATAGAAATGTTCCCCAATTGTGAGAAATTACCCAATATATATTGAAAGTTAACACGTAAAAAAATTAATATGAGTCTATCTCAAAATATGAGATGAATGAATATAATAAGTCTTAGACTAAAACACTCAATCTTTTGGGATATGACATTGTGGGTTTATACTATAGAAAGGTAAATGTGTATAAAAGAGACATTGTTTTGCTGGCATATCCCATAGAAATAAGAATGTTTGTATTAGATTGAAGAACTTATCAATGATTCATAGGGAAAGAGAATAGGGTATTATAGATTAATGATATTATCAATAAACTATCTGAAAACTGGAAGGAATATATATGAACCAATATTTTATAGATAAGTTATATTTCAATTAGATGAATTCAGTACATATCGCTATAATCCATAGAAGAACCTAAAATGTTCTTCACTTTTAGAGACTTGATACACTATCATATTGTTTCATGAATCATCATAAATATCTACCACAAAAATCTTACCACAGAGTACTATTCTTAGATATACCCTTCTTAAAACCATTATTCCTTACCTAAAGATTGTAAACAAAATATAGGGTGAGCCTAGATTCTCAGTAAGAGTATATAATGGATAAATAAATCGATGATCATATGTGAGAATAAGATAAGAATAAGTTTAAGAGATTATGGTCATAAATTAAAATTTTAATACTGAATTTATCATGTATTATAATCATGAATAATGAATTAAATATTTATCATCTCAAATACATGAATCTGAAGAGTTATAAATCTTCAAATATCAATCATGAACCATGAGTTCACATCATAAGCATAAAAACATTTCATACAATTATGAAAACATCAAAGGCATAGAAATCATTTCATATACTATAATAACAATATAAACAACTAAATTTTTGTCTATCAAGCATCAAAACTGATTTCTCATATCTTAATTAATCAAGCATCATCAGTTGTTTCCTATAATGGATCTGGAATCCCTTCTTGTTTTGATAGTATATCAAGAAAATCAATTGGTTTCCCATAATTATCTCATGATATATAACTCAATACCCAATGAATCGGTGAGATATCTAGTTATGGACCAAACCTTCAAATAATGATAATTTGACATAGGTTTTACAAAATTTCATGAGAAATTATTCATATCATTATAATATATGTTCTGAAAAGAAATAGTTTTTATAAAAAAATTTATCATTTCATCATTGCAAAACCAATATAAAATAAGAAATTTTAAAAAAATATCATTATCATAATCCTAAACTATCAAATGAATGAGTAAGGATGGTATAATTGGATTATATAACAATTAATAAGTAATTAACATCAAATTATGTTACCGTAGATGAAAATTTATTTAAAATATAATTGGAATATTTCTTGAGGAAAATACACTTTTCATTTTGAAATCACATCTTCAAAATCTAAAAATTTACAAAATATTATGAAATTTATCTTCATTTAAAATTACAATGGAAAATTGTGTATTAATCTTTCAATATACGAGTGGTCATGATAGGTGGATGTTTTTTTATGTCATGTACATTAAAATTAATATTTATTATATTTTTTTGTTAAAAAGTCAAAAGGGACTCATTTGAAATATGAAAATAATATTACATCAATAATTTTTTTATAAAAAATATAAATTGTTTAAAAATGAATTTTAACATTTATATAGGAATATAAAAAATTCATTAAGATATTTTAAACAATATTTTGTCTTTAAAAAAAATATTCTCTTCCTAAGATGAAATAAAGACTATTTTTCTAAAAATCACTTTCTTGATCATATTACGCTACAAAAAAAGCAAAATGGTTCAAATAGAAGACATTTCCTAGAATAGAAATATAATAACTTATGAAATAAATTCATATTATATGAATAATATAATTTACCCAATTAAAATTCAATCATAAACAATCCCAATTAAAATGGGATTGAAACACAGATCCCTTACCTCAACTCTCGTATTACTTCATACACATTTTATACTTCTTTTTAAAAAGTATATACCTAGTAGATATATATATACTTGAACCGTATATATATATATATATATATATCATACTATATATGATTTTCTTATAACATTTTATATCTTGTTTATTAACATTTACTTATTATATTCATTATTCTATATGATTTCTATATTGCTTTTTAATCATGTTTTTGTTTAGAAGACTCGATCATTGTACATTAATCGTGGTTACATCACCTAAAATTTTTTAATCACTTCAAGAGTTTCATTTGGAATCAGTATATATACATTTATAACTATTCACATAATATGGGGATGAAGAATTAATTACATCACATTGTGGAGATGGTAGTCTGTACGTGCACTCGAGAAGTGTTTCCATTTTTTGATTGACCGAATAAAATAATGGTAAATAAACATGAAACATTATAGATCCATGATGATATCATAAACATATATATATATATATATAATATTTTCATTAATCTATAATTATAACCTTCATTTTATGTGGTGATGAAAAATCAAACACATCGCTTCATAGAGGTGGTTGTCCACCTGTATGAATGAGGGATTTTTTCTCCTATGATTGAAAAGAGGTGGATAATGATTGTTAAATAATAATCATAAAAATTAAATATATTTAATATATAGAATTAATAATTTCATAATTGAAAAAATTTATTTTTAAGTGGTAAAACAAGATATAGATTTGAAAGTACTCAGATTAGATTTATAACTCTTTGTCGATAAACCTCTTTTGGATTACAAATTATGCCTTGAAAGGACGGTATTTTGAAAATACCATTATCTCTAAGATGTGCGTATGTAATCTGGGATGATATTATGGTAGGGTTTGGTGAATATAGAATTTTTAAAACGTGTGATGAAGATAAGAGAAAAGATGTTCTTTTATAAGTTATGGGAGGCCGTCTCATTGAATTACTTAATTTATATAATTATTATAAACTAATTTGAAGGATAATGTAGATTAAAATTTATATATTAAAAATCTAGGATGGGGATAATTTAAAAATAATCCCATGAAATAATATTTAATAAATTTTATGTGGCTTGTTTACCCTCATCTCATTATTTTTACCCATGTCATCCCTTCTGATAATTACCACAATATCAATGTTTTTTACTCTTTATGGAAAAAAAATATAACCAAAAAAGAAAAATTATCTCATAAATGGAAGATGGTTGATATTATAAAATGTATCCCATTTAAACATATAAGGATATTTTTTTATTAATTTTAATTAGTATAGTATAATATTATTTAAAAATGATACCATTATAGACATTTTCAAAACACTTCCTGAATCTTGACTTTAAATGAAACATGAATAAAATGGATGTTGAATAAAAAAATTAACTTCCTACAATTATGTGGTATTTATCTAAAACATTATTGTAACATAATAATTCACCCAAATTATTTTACATTTAATATTTTTAAATTCATTTATTACCTTTTTATATTATTTTAACAAATAATATGCCAGTGTTGTGTCAAGATTTTAGGTAATTATCCAATAAATTAAATTAAAAATAATTTAAAAAGTTAAAAATAATAATTTATATTGGAAATAAAAATTTATAATTGAAAATATCCTATTTTAATCAATACATAAAAAATTTGGTGTTTATAATTTCAAGAGAGTGGAATTTTATAGTTATCAATTAATTTAGAAAATATAAAAGATAAATCAATGAAAAATGACACAATGTGAATATATTATTAATAATTGTATGAAAATGGAATACCTAAAATCATCCAAGGGGAACAATTTGAGTGAAAATAAAATTTTACATAATTATCGCAATGTTTTCACCCTATTTTTCATATTTCACACATACCGATATCATAAATATTTACCAAGGATTATCTTTTTATTGAAAAAGTGAGATATTTAACAATTTTTAAAATAATGAATAAAAACATGGGATTCATTTTTTTAGGATTCAATTTTGGTGTGATGTATAAAATAATTTTATGATAAGTGTTGAAAACACAACAATACAGATTTTATGAAAATTTATTTTCAAATATAAAACATGATTTATTATTATTCCATGCATAGTAAAAAACCATAAGATGAATATTAAAACATTTTATTGAATATGTTATATTTTTAATTTCATTAAAATAATACATAAATAGTGAATAATCTAATTTATTTAAATAAAAATATATTATGCCGATAAAATTAGTTTTCACAAAAGCAGCTTTTTATTTTCAAATGATTTTAATATAATTTATAATCAATTAATATCAAATGAATTTATATTATATTATATACAGTATAATTTTTACAATTTATTTGTCCCTATTCATACCTTTTATTCCAATGATTATACACTAACTATCACATTAAATAACAATATATCAACTGTATAATTAGGTTCATATATACTCGATGTTGCTTTTAAATCAATCTATTAAATAAACCATGTTATTTTAATGTGAAATTTATTATAATATCTTCTTATTTTAAAATATAAGAGTAAGGGTACTACCAACCATACAATGTATATAAATTGATTTATACTCATATGTGACATGAAAACATATCCCATTTCATAAATAAGTTCATAATTTTATTTCTTACAAACCCATGAAATCCATTAAAATTCTATATTAGTGTGAGAGCCTTGTTTTTATATTAGGTGTAGATCCTTTTTTAATTGGTTTAATTCCAATTTATGAACCCAAAATGGATTCCCTAATAAGGATATAAATGATACACGGGTTTTTGTTTGGTTTTTCAGAGCTTAATACACTAACCAGTGGAGAAAAAAACTGGGATGTATGGTTAGTTAATATCATTCTCTTTGCCTGCATAGTCACTCCAAACTATACATCACGGGATAGTTTTGTGAAACAGGTCACAATGTTTTTTGTAGCTCTATTCCAAGGTATTCACGCCCATCTAAAAACAACATACATAGTTTTCCAAATTATTTTCATGGTTGGAACTTGGTTTGCCAAACTAGGTGACCTAACTACGTAATTTACCCCTGAAAGTATAAGATAATGTGAGGTTGGGGAAAAATATGTCCAACTTCATGGACCAGATTTTCCAGTGAAATAATTAAATTTACAATAAAATCCTATTAAATCAACCCTCCTCTTAATTTTCACTATACTTCTAACATGAAGTCGGTTTTTCTCATATTTTTATCTCTCCTCCACCAAATGTTATTCATTTTCATAACATCTCAATCTTTCTCATGATTCAAGAACCTTTTTTCTTGTAGGATACACATTAGTAAGATATTTATACCTTTTTATCATTCGATAAATATAAGGACCCGACCTTATTACATTAAAAAAATCATATATTTAGTCCAAAAATAACTTTATTTCATATTTAGGATCTTTTAAAATTTATCAATTTAGATAATTGGGAAAAAATACATGGACTACATTACACATCAATATAGTGTGGATACCATAAAAAAAATTCATTTCTTCAAAAAAATAAAACATTTCAAATATAAAAATATTTTCTTTTAACACTATTAAATAAATTAAATTGTCTTCATTGTTTATCCTACACATCCATATAACCTGTGAAAACCATTTAAAAATAAGGGATGAGCAGAAAAAGCTCAGTAAGGGATATGAAAATAATAGAAGAACAAATTAGTCCATGAATACTTGAAACATATGAAATCATTTTCATAAGACATACTTTTCACCCATATATACATACTTTTTGAAACTAGATATTTCCAAAAAAATCCCCAAAAAACCTAAGAATGTAAATAGGGCCACAATGGTATCATGTGGAATTACATACATAATCATATAACCCTCTCGACTACCTTATAATTTGTAACCCTCACATCTACTTTAAAACTTGTTTAACCATCAGAGTTACACTTGGAGTAACCATACAGCCAACCTGCAACATACACATACCCAATAAATTAGAGGGAGATATAGGTCCCACCATTCATTATAAACAATTTCCAATAACCAGAAAACTATCACATAATATCATTAATTTCATAAATACATTCACTTTGAATTTTAAAAAACTAGAAGTTTAAAAAAGAATTTTATAAGAGAAGTCACTTATATATAACATATAATCGACATGAGAATCAATATAATGAATGGAATATGTAAATATACAGTAATTAATCATAATAAAAAATTATATAAACATAAATTAAATGAAAAATTTATCATAAAACCACACAATTAATGAAGTAGAATGTTAACCCCACATAGTGGAAATCGGGTTAAGAATTCCCTTACCTCAGGTTTTTATTACATAAAATTTTGTTGAACCTACTTTATAATAGTTTAAATAATGTTATTAATATCTTAAAGAAACATATTAAACTATATAATATATTATTTGAGTATTTCCTTACATAATTTCACCCTTTAATTATTAGTATTTTGTTCCTTGCATTGTTTTGGGTGCATTCTTTACATGATTTCCATGATTAGTTCATGACATATAGTCCTTTATATTCGAAGTGAAACTCTATAATTGTAATGGAATGATATTTAAATATTTCTAGTACAATAATTTATACCGTTTATCATTTGTAATTTTTACAAGATGATGATTTATAAGTTTAAACATTATGGATATTTTTTCAGGTTATTTTGGCGATTCTTCGATCATAATGAACTCATTTTATTTTATTAATTAATAACATGTGTAAAAAAATATTCAAGAAACTTATATAAGATATAATATATAAATTATCATATGGTTCAACCATAAAAATGCTTTCATGACAAGTCTTGAAGGAAGTAAGAGAAATTGAAATCACATCCTCCACAATGTTGGTAAATCGACATATCACAGACGATGTTTTAATTTCATTAATTAGTGGAAGAGGAGAAGTAATATAATGTTTATTGTTCCATAAAAATGATTAAATCCAGAATATGTAAGATATTTAATCATTCATACCTCATGGATAAGGGGATGTGATGAAAGAAGAAGAATAGAAATGAAAATGAAAAGAAAAGAAAGAAAACAGAAGAGGATGTTTACATCTTCATCTCTTCTCCTTGAGATCCTCATTAAATCCATTTGTTTTGGAATTTTGGTCATACTGGAACCTCTAAGATGTAGGTAATATCTTTGGGAGGATTATTTATTATATATTAGTTAATTCTCAAGGCTAAAGAGGTGTTGGAGGAAGAGGGGAATGAGGGTGGTATTTATAGTGAATGAGAGGAGGCATTTTTCATTATTTTAATCAATACTATAATATGTTTTCTCAATACTTTGAATAGTATTAATTAATGTGACCTAAAATAATAATAATAGAATGGGAGTTTGAACCAAGTGGCCATACATCACTTATGATGTCATAAAGAGTGTATTTAACTGATAATTTGAATATACAGTATTGTACCGCATTTCACTGTTCATCTAAAATTCATGAAATTTAGAAAAATACCAAAAAGTATCTCTTACAATTTTCAAATGTGTACAATTCAAAATTTGAACTCCATTTTTTGAAAATAATTTTCTAACTATTATTAATTTAATTTTTAAATAAAATCATAGTTTATTAAAAAAATAACAACATTAATTCTATAACTACTTTAATATCATATTGAAAAATTAATAAAGTCGTTATTATCTTAAATTTATAAGAAAATATAATTATAATACAATTTACTGTTCATTAGGGTCATATTACTATTCATATTACTATTTATAATGGTTTTTTACTATTCACCATAAAATCAAGTTGGTTCTATTAGACTCCAAATAACATACTGAACACAATTGTACCTAGCAGTTTTTCGAAATTCAGAACAAAGAAGTAGAAAGATTATGTATAAAGTCTTGTTATAAATATCTATGTCAAACAAAGTTGTCATGCATTACAAATTATTTTCAAAACCTTGGTCGTTAAATTATCCCCACCATCTAGAAATTGTATCCTCACAATTTTTTTACTTATTAAACAATTGAAGATACCTTTACCTTATAGAATTTCCAAACTACCATGATGCCTCTTCAACCATGTGGTTTCTCCAAAAAACCATTACCTGGTGGATTACATATTTTCCCAATACCTTTTAGCTTTGATCAAGAATCTGAACTTGTTTCTCATCATAAGAAAGGATCACATCTAGTTGTACTGCTTCTAGGCTAAAGACATGAGTTGAATATGGCCCATGCATTCTCAATATTAAAACATGAAAAACACTATGTACCTGAGACAAAATCAGATGAAAATCTATTCAGTATTCTACAGGTCTAAATTTCTCTAGGTTTTCAAAAGGGTCGATGAACCACATACATAGCTTTCCTTTTTTACCAAAATGCATCACACCTTTCCAAGGAGAGATTTTACGGAAAACATGGTCACTATCTTGAAAGAAAAGTCTTTACTTGTGTTATTTTTATAACTTTTCTACCAACTCTCAGCTGTCCTCATGTGTTGCTGGATCGTCTTTACATTCTTAGACACATTCTCTACTAACTCTGGCCCTATCAACATCCTTTCCCTGACAATATCCTAAAAAGTTAGAGTACTACACAACTTCTCATACAAAGCCTCTAAATGTTCCTTCTGTATATTGGAATGAAATCTATTATTATAAGAAAACTCAAATAATGAATGTTACTGATCCCAACATCCTTGGTATTCCATTTAAAAATCTCTAAGTGTGTCCTCATAATTCTCAATCATTTTTTATGATTTCCCATCTGATTGAGGTTAAAAATATTTATTATAAATTAAATTTCGGTCCAAAGACTTCTGAAGGCCCTTCCAAAAGTTAGATGTCATCCTGGGATCCCGATCAAATACAATAGAAAGAAAAACTCTATATTTCTTGATAATATCTTTGAATTATAGTCGAGAAAGCTAATCCAAAGGCATTGTATCTCGAATAGGGAAAAAATGTGCAAATTTAGTCAGTCAGTCAACAATAACCCATATTGAATTTTTACCTAGAGAATTCATTCTTAATACCACAATGATATTTATGGATATATTCTTTCATTTTCACTTTGGTACTGGAAGAGTCTGAAGCACCCCCTTCGATAACTGCCTCTCTACTTTAACATACTAACATTTCAAACATTTCATGGTTAAATCAACAGTATTTCTTTCCATTCCATCCCACCAGTAATACTCCTCAAGGTATCTGTATATATTAGTGTTGTTACGATAAACTAAAAATATTGAACTATGAGATTCACACAACAATTATTTCTTTAATTGGGAATCACAAGGCACGTACAACCTTTTACCAAATCATAAAATGCTTTATTTTTCATGGTTAAATTCTAGAAACCTTCCAATGTTTTACCAATAATACCATTTTATGTAACTCACATTCTTTCTTTTGTGCTTCCTTATTTCTATTTAATAATGATGATTGTTCTGAAACCTAAAACAAAACAAAGTTATTTCCTAAAAAAACTTCTATGCCAAAATTCATCAAATCCTTAATCAAGGGATCATGTTCCAAACTTAACATTTTTAATGATGCATAATTTTTCTGACTCAAGGCATCCACCACATTGTTTGAATTTACCAGATTGAAATGGATTGTGAAGTAAAAATACTTTATCAGTTCAAGACATAATCTATTCCTCATGTTTAATTACATATGAGTGAATATATAATTTATAATTTTATGGTCAGTATATATTTGAAATTTGGATCCATATAAGTGATTCCTCTAACATTTCAAAGAAAAAAAATCTAAATGCCAATTCCAAATCATGTGTAGGATAATTTTACTCATGAGGTTTTTTGTTTTCCCGAAGTATTAGAAATTACCTGATGATTCTCCATCAAAACACAACCAAGTGCCCTCAATGAAGCATCAATGTGGTTGAAAAACTCACCATTTCGAGAAGGTAATGCGAAAACTGGACCATTCACCAATCTCTTCTTCAGTTCATGAAAACAAATATCAAATTCTTCTATCCAATTAAATTAAACCCCTTTTATTGTTATCTTATTAAGCAGGCAAGAAAACCCTACAAATCTGTTATCAAACTGCTGGAAATAACCTGCTAATCCAATAAAACATCAAATGTCTGTAACATTTTTTGGTCATGGCCATTCATCAACCACCTCTGTTTTGGAAGGATCAACTATTATTCTATCCTTATATATGATTTCCCCAAGAATAAAAATATGTTGCAACCAAAAATCAAATTTTTTGAATTTTTTCATAAAGTATTTTTTTCATTTATGGTTTGTAAGACAACCCTTAGATTTTTTTTTCATTCTCTTATTTAATTTTAGAAAATACCATAATGTCATTAATCATCCCAACCAAAAATTTCTTAAATAACTCCTGAAAAAATTTTCTCATAAGATTCATGAATACAAAAGGATCATTAGTTAAACCAAATAGCATAACAACAAATTCATAATGCTGATATTTAGTATGAAAAGTTTTTTTTGGGATATCATCCTCTTTCACCATCATTTGATTGTATCCAGATCTAATTTCAAACTTAGAAAAGTATTATTCTCTCTATAGATGATCAAACTGGTCATCGGTTTGAGGTAAATAATACTTTTTTTTAATATTGATGTTATTTAGGGATACATAATCTATGAAAAGTCTCATGAAATCATCTTTCTTTTAAATGAAAGAAATTGGGGCACCCAATGATGAAGTGATGGGGAGAATGAAGCCTCTATCAAGAAAATCCTGCAACTAATTTTTAAATTCAAAAAGTTGAAATTGAGCTATTTGATATGGGGGTTTTGAAATTGTCTTAGAATTAAGAACTAATTCAATTGTGAATTTGACTTCCCAATCTCATATAACACTGAATAACTCATCAGGATAAACATCAAGGTATTCATTTACCAGTGGCGCATCATTAATCTGAAAATTTCCCTTGTTTTCAAAAATTTGAGCAAGATAACATTCATTTCCATCTTTCAATAGTTTCTTAGCTTCCTGATATTTTCTCAATTGTATGGGTTTGTTATTGTATACAGACTGAAAATATTTCTAAAAAACAACTTCTTTATCTCTACAATCAATCATAGAATTATAAACATAAAGCCAATCAATTCCCAAAATGAAATCAAAATCTACTAAGGAAAAACAACAAGTTTTTCAGGTAAAATCCTTCTACAGACCACAATAGAAATATTCTTATAAAGGCTCTTTTTCTTAATATTTCTCCCTTGTGTTTTAAAAATATGTTCCAGTCCCATTTGTTAAGGTGATATTTACAATTTTACAGAAAATCCTCAGAAATAAAATAATGTGTAGACACTGTATTGAACAAAATGTTACAAAAATATGAACATGAAAAAATTACCAAATAAAACTTTATTGGATAGTTAGACGTCTATTGACGTAATCACAAACTATCTCAATGCACCTTTCTACTTGTGGTATGTCTTCTTTGCATCATTTCGATCTCTCTTTGGGAATAAATTTGCATAATGACGTATCTCACCACATTTAAAACAATTTACATTTTCTTATTAGGAACACTCTTAGGATAATTTTCATTTAAATATCAGGATATATGTGCAAAATTACAACATCAAATACACAACCTAGTTTTGGTAAGGCATTCCCCAGGGTCCATCTTTTCAAACATTTCACAAATTGGGAAATCGATTTTCTTACCATCAGATTTATTTGGTTGATTATTACTCATTCATTGTAATCTAGACCTTTTCTTATTCTTATTTTCATATTTCATGTGATCATTATGAAAATCTATTTCTACCATCTCAACACAACATACAAGTTTCTCATAAAATTTCAATTCACGGGTGGACAAATGCTTTTGATACCCTGGCTTCAATATTGAGTAAAAGCGGTTTATTTTTCTATGAAGATCCAGAATAATATTTGGAGCATACCTTGGTAGTCTGTTGATGTTTTCTTCATACATAGACACTAAATCTTCTTCCTTCACCCTCAATTCAAGGAATTTATTCTCCATCTTAATTCTCTCCACCATAGGAGAATATTTTTCATGGAAAATACTTTTTAATTCATCCTACTGTAAGGCATCAATATCCGATCAATCCCTAACATTCATTACCATTTACCACCACATATCAACTTCACCTTCAAAATGATAAATTTCAAGAATTAACTTTTGATTATTTAACATCCCATAACATGGATTATCTTTTCAAGGGCTTTAATCCATCCTTTAGACGCTACTAGGTTATAAGATCTATTGAAAAAGGGGGTGTTCACTCAAGAAATGTTCCGCTATTTTAATGTTATGTCATGGTACCTCTGGTATTTTTCTTGAAAGGATGAAACCACCAATTATTTCCTACATTATTTGAGTCATTACATTCACAAACTACTTGTTTACAATCCTTAATATTCGAGGTTATATATTTGGAATTATTTCATTATGTTAGTGCCTCTCCTCATCAGCTTCTTTATTTCTTATGTGGACAACTATTCTAAAAAATCACATCTTAGTCAAAGAAACATGGTAATAATTAAATTATATAAAATTTCAATTTAACCATAATGTAAAAATCATTTATTGGATTTTATTAACATCATCCAAACCCCTAATGTTATCTAAACTTTCCTCTGATACCAAATATAAGGACCCAACCTTATCAAATTAGATAACTTGAATACAGTTAAGAAATCACTTCCTTTTACATTAAAGATCCTTTCAATTTTATAGATTTAGATAATTGGGACAAAATAAAATCATAACATTACATATTAATATAGATAATATACCATAAAAATAGTATTCATTTCTTCCAAAATATATAACTTTAAAAAAAACATGATTTTCATTGAATATTATTCAATCATTTAACTTGTCTTCCTTCTTTGTCAACACTTATTTATAACCTATACAAAATCATTTAAAAACCCAAATGCACACAAAAATTCCCTATAAAGGATTTGAAATTAAAGAAAGAACGTATTAGTCCATGAATACTTGTAACATATGAAATTATTTTCAAAAGAGATACTTGTCACCGATATATACATACATTGTGAAAAATGATATTTCTATAGAATCCCAAAAAAACATAAGAACATAAATAGATCCATAATGGAATCTTGGGCTATCAAATACATAATCCTATAATACTCTATGCTACATTACAATTTTTAACCCAAATGACTACCATCCAATTTGTGAAACCATCGTACTTACACTTAGAGTAACCATACATATGACCTTCAAATTGCACATACACAATGCATTCGTGGGAGATATAGGTCCCATAATTCATTATAAACAATTCCCAATAATAATAACATGATCATAAAATGTTAACAATTTCATAAGAACATTCACTTTGAATTTTGAAAAACTAAAAGTTTTAATTTGTATTTTATATGAAATGTTGCTAAAATATAACATATAACTAACATTAGAATTAATAGAATGAAAGTAAAATGTGTTTATAGAATAATTAAACATAATAAAACATAATATAAACAAAAAATATATTTTAAAACCGATCTTAAAACCACACAATTAATGAAGTAGAATGTTTACCCCAAAGAATGGAAATTGGGTTAATAATTCCCTTATCCCGGGTTCATCTTATATCATAATTGTTTTAATAACCTATATAATGGTTACAATAATGTTATTAATATATTATTGAAACATGTCTATATTTATATTATCTTATATGGTCATTTCATTACATCATTTCACCCTTTAGTTGCTAGAATTATGTTCCTTGCATTGTTTTGGGCGTATTCTTTACATTATTTCCATGATAAGTTCATGATGGATATTCTTATTGATTAGAAGTGAAACTATTGAATTGGAATGGAATGTTATTAAAATATTTCCAACACCATAAATTATATGATTTATCATTTATCATTTTGACATGAGGATGATTCATAAGTTAAATCATTAGGGATATTTGTTAAAGTCATTTTAGCGATTCTTCGATCGCAATGAACTCATTTTATTGCATAAGTTAAAAACATGTGTAAAAAAGATTATAGAACATTATATAAAATAAAATAGGTAAATTATAATCTGGTTCGACCATACAAATTATTCCATGACCAATATTGAGGGAAGTAAAAGATATTTAAATTACATCATCCATGATGTCGGTAAATCGACACATCACAAACAGTGTTTTAATTTCTTGAATAAGTGGAAGAGGAGAAGGAGTATAATGGTCATTAATCCATAAACATTATGAAATAATTAATATATAAGATACTGGATCATTAATTTATCTTGGATATGGGGATTTTAGGAAAGAAGAATAATATAAATGAAAATTAAAATAAAAGAATGAAAACAAAAGAGGATGCTTATGTCTTGATCTATTCCCATATAGATCATCCTTAAAGCCTTTTGTTTTGTCCCTTTGGTTGAACCAGTACCTCTAAGAATAGTGGAATAGCCTTGGGAGGAATATTGGGAAGTACTTATCTGAGTATCAAGGCTTTAGAAGTGTGGGGGGATGATAGGAATGAGGTTGGTATTTATAGTGGAGGAGAGGTGGTATTTTTCATTATTTTAATAATTATTATAATATTCTTTCTCAAGAATATAATGTGTATTAATTAATGTTACCCAAAATATAAATAATGGCATGTTAGTTCGAACCATGTGGTATTAAAACCCTTTATGATTTCATAAATAGTTTTTTAACTAAAATTTTGAATATACGGTATTTTACTGTATTTCACTATTCATAAAAAATTCATAAATTTCAGAAAAATCCCAATAATTTACCCATTTCATTATTTGACGTGTTGAATTAAAAAATGAACTCCATTTTCTGAAACTATTTTTCTATATTTTATTAATGATATTTTTTAAATAAAATTATTCCTTATTAAAAAATTAACCACGTTAATTCTATAACTACTTTTATATTACATTGTAAAATTAACGATGATGTAATTATCTTAAATCCATAAAAAATAAAAAAATAACAAAATTTAGAATTTATTAGTATAATATTACTATTAATATTAATATTCATAATGGTGTGTTATGATTCACCAAAAGTAAACTTGTTTCCATCAGATTCCAAATAACATACTAGACACAAATATACACGACCGTTTTTTGATATTAAGAACATAGATATGGAAAACATTTGTTTCATGTATAGTTATAAATATATACTTAAAAAAATTTCTCATGAATTACAAATTATTTTTAAATCAATTGGGTGTTAGAATCATTATTTGTTATGTATATGACATTATTTAGACGTTGGCTCATAATCCATATTTCTAGTGTGTTCGTCCATTCGTCAGATCCCTTCTGATCTAGGCCAAACTAGAGGCTGATAGTATATAATGAGAGTCAAATGAGTACGATGTAGGTGGTATATTACTCATCTCTCATGCTTCTACATTTAAAAGGAAAAATTGATGTGAACACTCAAATTTCATCAGGTTTTTTATATATAATTCATGTGCCTTGATTATATTCCATAAAATAGAATTATATGACTATTGTTAAATATGTTATTCATATTTGGATGTTACATTTTCATCTTTGAATATCCTAAGTAGTTTTATTTCAATAATGGTTCTTTTAGGGGATTATTATGCCTATATGTAGCATAGTTCATGTATTACATTACTTGACCTAGATAAAGTAAGTGGTTAATTAAATAAATGAATTGTTTATTTCTAGAACATGTATTCTTATCACTAGATATCCTATTTTAAGTGATTCAAATTGGTAAATAAATATTAAATGGAAATAGAGGCTATATCACATATATATTACATGTAAAAATTAAACATAATTGAAGAACATGGTTGTACATATATAAAACACCATTCCAGGAAAATGGAATGTAACAAAGTGAACTTAATGAATTGAATTTGATTTATATAAATTAATAAATGGTTTTATGTCCTTTGACCTTGTCACACTAATAAAATGTGTGTAATGAACCCCTTTTACTTATTAAATAGAATGAATATTACATGGACATAATTTATTAAAGAATAAAATAAATCTGCCTATTGTATTTGAGACTTTACATTAACACATGGGTGGTCAGACTTGATATATCCTTGGGTTCCCGAGGGAATGCTATTAGCACTTGTGGATGCCATTCAGATTCATGGATTCCAATTTCCCAAGTTGATACCCATCTTGGAACCCGATCCTTATCAACTTGTGGATATCTTCTATGACTCAATATGGTCCCTCCATTATCATTATTATGATTCCTAGGAAACACTAATTATATCTAGTATAATTTATATGGACATGTGGAACCTTGGATACAACATTGGGCCTAGTCGTTGCTTATCCCATTTTACTAATGATGAATTTATTGGACATTGTTAGAATTACATCATTGTGGAATTCCATTGGTGATTAAACTTGGATTAAACTTTTACCTGTTATAGAAAAGCTATAACTTATTACCTGAGTTGGATAATCCCCTGAGGTCAAGGATTCATTAGTTATTATATTGGATAAATTTTTATATTATCATCATCAGATATGAATTGTTTCACATTGGATCCTTTATTATTATTATCATTCTAAGATATCAATGTTGGTCATACCTGACATGAATTAATTATATAAACCATATAATAATAAATTAATGAAATAATTACATATTTAGACTCCTAGTGAGGCTGAATAAGGTACTAGGGTAATTACGTCATTGTACTTATTTACTTTTATATATGCATGATTTCACACTACTTCAATTTATATTAGAAAAAATATTTGTTATAAATATCCTTGATGGTGGTATACTGAGATTTATCTAACATCCTATATGAGCTTACATTGGAACCTAATAATATTACTTGTATGTAGGTATTGGCCAAGGGATGTGTCCCAACTTGGAAACTTAATATTTCTTTCTTTATTTGGATTGATCATGGTAGTATATGACCATGTTAAAACATGGAAATGTAGGATTATTTTTGGATTATATTTTTCTTCTTTGTATACCTAGTTATGAATACATACTCTTATTTTTTTTTTCTAGTTTTATAGAGACACTAAATACATCATCAGTTTTGTATAAGATTATTAGTTGTTACACTTATTGTTATAATTCAATCATATTTTGTTGTTATATATATTTTATACTAATTAATCTATTTAAATTTCATTTTATTTATCCACTATGTTAAACTATGGTATCTATGGCCTATTCTCCCCATGGACACACCCTATTACCTTAGTGTTAGTCATAAGCCTATAGTGTTCTTGGATTAGCACTTTAGGCCTTGTTCCTTCTAGGTTCTGGGCACCTGTAAGTGGAACCTAGGTTCAGTACATCCCAAAGTTGTATTGGATAGGTTCCTTTCTTACATTTTTTATTTATAGAAAATATCTAGGATATTAGGAATGATTTGGAGCATATTTATAAGCTCTTATTGGAAAATACAATCCCTTGTTTGGGGTAAATTCCATGTTTCATGAATTATAATTATAGTTCTATATTTTCATATTACAATTGAAATTATTTCACTGATGGGTGAGTCACATGTTGTGTGATGATTAGTAATATAATTTTTATTGATAATTTTATTTCATCCTTGGAACGATGATATGGGGGAAATGATCATTATTACATGCCTAATTTTAGGAACATATAATTCACATCCAATGAATATGCCATGAAATATATGTTCATTTCAATTCCTTCAATACTTATTTACATATAGTTATTGAGTGAGACTTGTCTATATATATATATATATGAATGTGATTCTCCTTGTCAATGATTTTGTTATTTATAGTTTCAATTCATGAGGTGTATGTGCCTTTTTTTGTTGGAATGAGATGTTTACAATGTCACTCCATTATATATAACCCGTTAAAATCTGATATTAGATATAGACTAAGATAATTTTAAATTAAATTGGTGATGATTTTAGTGATACGTTGTATGTTCCCTGGCTCATTGGAAATAAAAACCCTTTTAAATGACTATTTAAATATGAAAAATAAGATAAAAAAACATAAAAATTTCCAATATTACTTAAGAAATAAGTAGTTGAAAGGAAATTAAGAGGAAATTTTATATTGATATTTTATATACTGAAACACTATTATGTTATAATTGAGAACATACCAATACATGTCCATATATTTGTGTTGTTGGGGTATTATTTTATGGGTAGTGATCCAATTCATTTTTTTCAACTTTCATTATTTTTATCTATCTACATAAGTGATTTTTTGAGGCATGTGGATGACATTTTTAGACCGATTATTCTATGAAATCCTTGTGTCATATTCCATGAGGTTGTGGACGACCAAGATTAAGATATGGGGGGCCAGAGCTTATAGTCATATTTCCAAGAGTGGCACATGAGGAACCACCTGTTATACTATATCTAGAAACTGACGCTCGACATAATGATAGTTTTGTACATCCATTATAGTCTATTAAAGTCTATCTAAAACATTTTCCTATGATGGGTGATCTAATCTATGACTTCCTCAAAAATCATCCTCCAACATGCTCAGGGATAGCATTCCATATGATAATATATATTGGATGGAGGCCAGAAGATCTATCTTTGAGAATCTAGATATTCTTCTAGAGAAGAGGGTAATGATTTCTACCTTTATGGTATGTGATTCGCCCACGTGCTGCTAGGATGTGATTACCAAAGAGGGTCTCCATTAGGGAATGGTATGGGATGATATTCATAATGATTTTCAGGATTACTTATTTCTTTAAACACTAAGAGATTAGTGACCTATAGAGGTCATTAATCTCAATAATGTTTCTTTGGAAACCATGGAATATTCCGTATGATTCATTGAGGTACTTTTCTTTGTAGTACATTTAGAGAGTGATGATATTTCTCATGCTAGATTCTTTGTGGATGTGATCTAGTATGCCATCCACAATCAGTTGAATGAATTTCACCTACCTACTTACTTTGTGATCATTTATCAGGATCTTATCACTAAACATAACATGAGGGAAGCATATAGTAGCATTCATATAGGATCAGTGCTGAGGTATCCAAATAGTTCATCTTGTATGAGGAAATGTTTCCTAAATGTTTATTTTCATCATAGTGGTAGTTAATTTACCCATGCTGGTATCTCTATGGTGTGTCATCAGTGTTAATGATGATTGAATCTGAAGCCTCATTGTGATAGAGACCATGTAGAGTGCAATAATTTTTTTCATACTAGGACCCTTAAAAGATCCTATTATTCCTTTCCATCTTCTACTAGTGGAAGAGGATCCGCACCCTCTCCTCTATCAGGGGTAAGTTCTTTAACACTATGTCAGGTGGATATATGTAGTAGAACCAGTAGGACTAGTCGAAGAACAAGTTGTGACCACTATATCAGTACATCAGGTTTTTAAAATCTCTAGTAAAGAGGAAATGATTTGCATTGTCTAGGTGTAGCATAAGTCCCTGGATTAGGTAAGTTTCATCCTCTATTGCTGATACTCAAGGAATAGAATTTAGAATCATCTACAGTATGAGGGAAAATTCTATTATCCTATACTATAGAATCTACATTTCTTGATATAAGTGCTTTACTATAATTCACCTCATTATCTATTGAGGAAAGTGTTTGGATAGAAATATAGTATTATTGTGGAGTAAACACCCTAGATACACTATTTGGAGTATGTTTAGAGGGAATACACTAATGTAGGGATTTCTCCCATGACATAGGTAGTTACACATTATTATCTAACCTATTTTTTCTCGAGGTGATAAGATTTGACGTCAACCTCATGATGGATTGTTTTCCTATATCACTTCTTTATAGACTACTTTCACTGCATAGTATCATTTATATAACTATGTAGATGTATTTATCTACTAAAGGTGAGTGGGATGTCATAGATGGTATGAATAGACTAGAGAATCTTGGGCTAGGTGGAGTGACCACCCTTATTTATATCCTTTTCATAGAGGATCATGTTTTACATAGGATGAATTACCTCTAGAATTATATTATTTTATGTATTTTTTTCAAATGATTTTTACATATTGCCTACTGATATTTAGGTAGAGTGTATGATTGAGCTCATTCTAAGGTTATCTACATTTTCTATTCCTACATACAGGATGGCACCAACTGGGTTCCAGGAGCTCAAGTATCATTTGGATGATTTGGAGACAAATTTTTTCATATATCCTAACACTTCTTATTAGGGTTCACCCATGATATTCACCAAGTGGGTAGATTTCACACTACACTAATGCATTTATTACAAATGGTTAAACCATCTTATGTTCATGAATTGTAATATATTACCTCGAATAGATGATCTTTTTAGTATCTTCAAGGGGATAGTGTTTTTTCAATGATCAACTTAAGATTGATTTGTCATTAATAGTGAGTTAGGCCATAAAACATACAATGTACATCATTATGTATCATGTATAGTTTTTATGAGTCCATAATTATGGAATTTGGTCTTACAAATACACCTGATGTTTTTTCCCATGATAAATAGGGTGTTCCACAGTTATCTGTATTCCTTTTGTTTATGTATTTCTGTATAACATGTTGTTTTATTCTCAGACTTGTAGTGACAATACTAAGAACATTGAGATCATTTTGAGTACAGTAAAAGAGTATCATATTTGTATAATTCATAATATGTGACACTTTTGGATTGGAAATGATCACTTATTACGTCATATTATATCATAATTAGGACTATTTGTTGACCCAAAAAGGAGAGTGGTCTAGTTTTTTAAAAGTAGACAAATAACGTGTTCTATTTATGGAGTTTTTGGGGATGGATAGATATTATAGGAATTTAAAACAGGCATATGATTCATTCATGCACATATTAAGGATCTTAAAAATATGGATGTCAATTTCCTATGGTGAGAAGCGTGATAGAAATCTCTTCAGGATGGGAAATGGAGGCTTTTTTCGACAACTATTTTAATTCTTTCATAGCTAGGAAGAGATGATGTAGTTTTATGTGATTCATAAGGCATTTTACATGGTGTAGTACTTATGTTTTGGGATATATTTTCTACATACGAATCATAGTAGTTGAGGAATCATGATGGAAACTACTTGACATGGGACCTTGAGCTAGAAATTGGTATCTGTACATTAAATTTCTAGTGACACTATCTGCTGGGTGTGTAGTTTTTGGTGTATACAGAACAGAAAAGAAACAAATATTTTATTTTCATAGATTGAATTGAATCTCATACACTGGATATTGGTCGAATATTTCCAATCATTTAACTTTGAACTTTCATATACACATGGAAAGGGAAATGGTATTGATGAGGCGATGGGTAAACAGCTCAGGCACATGTCATCCAAGAAGGTAGTGATGAATGGTATTTTATGTCCCCCCTATCTGAGATAGATATGGGTTTACATGATTTATATGAGTAGTATTATCTATCAGGAATTTCATTTACCTCTTCCCAACGTGAAAAAGGAGATAAGGATATATTATGATACTGAAGTCTTGGTTTTCCATGAGAATATTTTAGGTGATTCCACCTCTGTAATTAAATGTGGAGAGAAAAAAAGAACTATATACACAAGAATTTGTTTGGGTTTCAACATATATGAAATTGTAACTAATGAGAGTGTCCCAAAATTCATAGTGGTTTGTTTATTTAGGAATCTCCATGATATATCCAAATATGAAAATCTAGAATGGGTGACTTTGGATGAAAGATCATATAAAATTATTTATGACTAGGTGATCCACCTATCAGTAGGTGATGGTGGAGAACCAGTGACCTGTTCGTCAGCTATAGTTGATTCTAGTCCAAGATTGGAAATCAGAATATGTTTCACTGGATTTTTAGTCGGCTTTTAGAGGACACCTAGAGGTAGAGATGTCGGTTGGGTGGTCAATGACATAATGAATAATGTATCACAATTCCTTCCTATCTATTATACTTTCACAGTTGATGAGATACGTAGTATTTATGTCCATGTGATCGTAACACTACATAGTCCACCTCACACTTTTTTTCAAATAGAGAATCTAGTTTTAGTTTAGGGTTCTTGAAGTGATTCTAGAAATCTCTATATATACAGGTTCATGCAAGCATAGACTATCACCCTCATACCAATGGTTATTCAAAATGGACAATATAGATTCTAGAGGGTATTCACATAGAATGTGTCCTTGATTTAAGGGGTTCTTGGGAGAGTCATATACTTATCATCAATTTCTCCTATAATAATACATTTCATGTGAGAATTTAGTTGGATCCTTATAATCCCTTGTATATAAGGTAATTTTTTTCACCCCCGTGCAGGATAGTGGATGAAGAGGAATCCCTACTAGGCCCTCATCTCATTCAAAAGACATTAGAGTACGTTTAATTGATCATGAAGAGTATTTCTTCAACACATTGTATAAATAAATCTTATGTCCTTGTACATTGAATAACTCTAGAGTTCAAGGTCACAAATTGTATTTTCCAATGGGTATCACCTAGGCTTGGACATAGATGGATATTGAGGAAATAGAAGTTTTCACCTCATTTTGTGGGGCCATTTCAAATTCTGGAAACATTTGACTCGATATCCTATCGGTTTTTATTACCTTATAAGTAATAATCCATACATGACATCAGCCAAATTTCACATCGTTTTTTGTATCATTTTGGATCATTTCATATTTTTAATCTTGGGGAAGTTTATATAGATGATGATGCTTATTTTGAGGATTATCATATGCATCGCAAACTATATCATGAACACACAATGATGATGGTATGACCCTTTAGTTATGTTGTTATAGAAGCATAACCTTGACCAAGATGAGTCCTAGGAGCGGAAGGCTAATGTACATTCTCTGTGGCCAGAGTTTTTCTGAGAGAGTGTTTCTCAATCTTTGGATGGAGATCATGGATTTGATTTCCTTTAAAGGGGATTAAATTATGAATCTACTTATTATAATAGGTATAAAACAATTTTGAGTTGTTCTATTTCCTTTTTATGGTCTTAAAATGGATTCCATATGTCCTTATAAAGGTTACAGGGGTGTTTAGGGGATTGTTTAGTGCCTGTAACCTCGGCTGGTGGAGAAAAGAATTGGGCCACACGATGAGTAAAACTTGTGTGCCCAACCTCCATGGTCTCTCATAGTCATGCGGGGCTGGATAGTGGGATGAAGCATGGTGCATGGGTTTTCCTAACCATGTTCCCGGGAAAAAATGCATATGAAAAAAACTACAGACATTCTTATACAGGATTTCTCCCTAATTGGTGAATAGTTTCACAAACTATGAAACCTAACCGTGAAAAGTTCCCATTGAAGTAGAAGATGGTGCACATTTGGTTCAAGGTTTGCACAAAAGTGTGACAAAACTGTGTGACCCATGTAGTTGGGTGAAATTAAAACAAAACATAAAACCTAATAAATCAACCCTCATCTTTATTTTATTTATTCTTCTGATATATAGTGGGTTATTCCCTTATTTTGATCTCTTATACACCAATAGTTCACAATTACAATAACTTCTCAATTTGATTAATGATTTAACAACCATTTATCTCAATTGATACATGCCAATAAAATATATATTCCTTTTTAGTCATTAATCATTCTTCATAATATCAATGAAACTATCTTGATGCAGAATTATATTCCCTATTTAATGGGTTTTGGTTAATTCAAAATATCTCTTCTGATCAATGGTTGACCTAAGGATGATAATAAATGAGAAGAGTCATAAGTGTATGAGGTATGTCATCTATAACTCATTACTCGTGATTTTTTATTTTATAAATTTACATTGATACACACACACACACCAATTTTATTGGGTGTTTTCTTTTAAATTCATGTGCCTTTCTTATAGTCTTTAGAACTATATTGTAATAATTATCCTAAATATAGTTTTCATCATTGGAGGTCACTTCCTCAACACCGAAAATCCCATGTAGGGTGTTTTCTATAATTAAGAATTTAGTTTATTTTTATCCAATTGGCACCATCATTTAGGTGTGCCATTACATAACCTCCTATGATAAGTTCTTTGACATGATAAATATATCTCAAATAGAAGTGTAATATATATCATATATATAATACTAGTCCTAATTAAATTTAATTTAATAAAATAGTTCTATATATTTATAACACCATATCATGAATGTGGATGGAAACATAGTTAACCTAATAAATTGATTGTGATTTTTATAAATTAATAAATGGTTTCATGTACATTCACCTTGTCCCATTAATGAATGTTATGGAATGATCCACTTTTAATTACTATGTTGAATGATTATTACATGGAAAAAATTATGTAATGTGTTAAATAATTGTTTCTTATTGTATGATTTCCTTGACATTATTTCAAGAGTGGTAATACTTGAGATAGAATGGGATTTTTCAAGGAATTCCTTGAGAACAAGTGGATTCCATTATGATTCAGGGATGTTATCTACCTTGGTTGATACCCACTATGGATCCCAATAATTTTCTACTCTTGGATTCCTTTTATGAAAATGAAATATCCATCTATTATCATTATTAGATTCCTTGGACATACTCCTCTAATATTTCATGATGTCTATGGACATGTGGTGCCATGGATACACTATTGGGCCTAGTCATTGGTTATCCCATTGTAACACAGATGAAATCATTGAAATCAGTTAGAATTATATCTATATAGTGTGCCTTGTCTGATTCCCCTTGGATTTCACTCTTACTTATTATAGCCTGGCTTTAGTTTATTACATGATTTGGCTCGACCCGTGAGGTTATGGATTAATTGGTTATTTCCGTGGATCCTTTTTGTTATTATCACTATTACAGATTCCTTATTACACAATAGAAAATTTATTATTATAACAATTTTAGGATGATAGTTCTAGTTATATCTCATATGAATTACATATATAAGCTGGAATATTTTCAATTAATGAAATGATTATATTTCTAAACACTAGTTGATGTTGAAGCATGTACATGGGTATTTATATAACTATACTTCGTTACATTTACATATGTATTATTACACACCATATGAATATACATTACATGGATTCTATGTTTAGATTCCACTGTTGGTGGGATACTAACATTTCTCGCATACCCTATCAAGGCCTCCATTAGAACCCATGTGAATTATATGTATACAAGAGTTGAAAAGGGATGAGTCCCACCTTGGACACATGACATTTATTACTTTCTTATGACAGAGCATGGAATAATATTACCAAGATTATGCTTGAGATTTCTGGATAGTTGTTTATTTCATTTTTCTTATTTTGAATTGTATGTTATGTTTTATTCCTGGTATCCATGTTTTCTAGTTTTATAGTGACATGAAATTTACTCGTATCATTTGTATATGATTATCAATTGTTAAATATATTTTAAAAATTTGTCTGATTCTTCAATACTATATATTTTCTAATGCTTCCACTATTTACATTCATCTTTTTTTATCTATTATGCTAAAATCTAGTAAGTAGGGAATAGTCTCCCCACTGACACACCCTAGGAACTAACTACTACTCAATAACATCTAGAATTCTGGGAGATGAGCATGAGGAAAATTATACCTCCTAGATTGGGGCACGTCAGAGTTAAACTGTGTTAAGGGTGTGATAGTGAAACTGTTGAAGTGCACAATATTCTTTAAAGTAGTATTAATGCTCATGAATACTTTCCAAAACATATCATTATCATGATCAATGCAACAAGGAAAGATAATGACCAACTCTAAAAACATAAAAACAAAAATACATTGAGGTAACAAAAATTGAATAATAAATAATTTATACATTGAACTAATAATGTATATTAGACAATACGAATAATATTTCAAAAAAATATGAAAAATATAATTGATATCGTTGGTATTTTCCAAACATTTCACGTTATTTTCAATGAATAGATCACCCAAAAATTATCATTTTTAGATTATTTTCACCACTTTTAGGAATCAAGAGTAGTTTTCATTATTTCAATGAAAACAACTTAATTATAATTTATCTTCACTAAATAATTTCTGGATTTATTATATTAAGATATGATTTTATGAAAATTATATGGATTTAATGAAAATTTAAATTTTGATCTTAAAAAATTCATTATGGATAAGATTGAGAGCTCATAGGATATTTTTGAGTTTTACTAAGATAATATTTCATTCTACCTCATAGAATATTTCCTTCTCATATGTTACTTTGTTAAATTTTGGCATAAAATGGTATTTTTGTGAGTTTTGTAAGTCATTTTTTACACGCGTTGGGTGTTTTAGTAATGTGTATGATATTTTTGAAATTCACATAGGATAATTCCATTTTATAGAGTCCATACTCATATGAAATTTTTATCTTATAGTATATTTCTCTCCATGATATATATTTCTCATCCCATATTATTTTTCTTCCCACATAATGATTTACATTGATAAATATTCACAAACTGTGAAAAAAAAAATTGACATTACTATATTTATTCTAACAAAATTACTTGGTCATGTGGAATTAATTGAAGAGTTGTATGAAGTATAAATTATTAATGGATGATTCCAAATAGAAATAAAATATCATGGTGGATTGAAATTAATTACTCATCCACGTGACTAAAGGAAATGTTTTTTATATCATTAGGAGATGATCAAAAGGATCTTCAAACACATGCATGAAGATTCCTTGGAAAATATAAAGAAATTAATCAAATTCAAATAATTTTACAACAATTTTATTTAACGATCAAATCCATAAATAGTTACACACCATTTGTATTAGTGATGAGGTTAAAAGAGAAAACAAATGTTGAGCATTGAGAGATCATGTAGATTGTGGAGGTATATGGGTTGATCTATCCTTTCTATCAGCAATAAAGAGAAACATGTGCATTGATTTAACCATGATAAGTTGATCTACTAAGTGTTTGGAATTGTGATTTATTAGGGAACTCATTTGTGTGTCAAGGTTTTTAGTGTATCACTTTTTAATCCACTGGAAACTTTTTTTTCTAAATAAAGGTGTTCTTATTTTTATTGAATTATATATGTTTTTCAATAATGTTTTTCAGGTAATAAAAGTCAAATTACTATTCTAATTTTGTAAACTGCTTTTACATGGTATTCTCATTGAGAATATTGAGTTTGATTTTGTTTATATTTAAGGAGATATTTGATATTATGTATAACATTTATAAATAGAAACACCTATACTGGGTCCTATTATATTAATATTGAAAATTAATGTTTTTTCCCATATTAAATTGTGTAAAAATTATAAATAATAATTAAATAATAATTTTAGATAAGGAATGATGGGTAATTTCAAAGAGATATATACTTTCTATGGTTGATAATTTAAACTATGTTTTAATTTTATATTTCCATCTGTTTATAATTTCATCATTTTCACATTTGAATTCTCAACTCTATTCTTTTTTTTTAATTTGATATAAAACCCCTTAATTTAGTGATAATTTATTTTAAAATTTTGAAAAACTTTTGATAGTTTGAGAGGTAAGTCTAACACCCCCTCTAAGAGAAAATATTTGGGTCTAATAACTACTAGAATATTACACTTTACCAATGGTTCAAAACTATTGGTAAAGGCCTAGAAACTACTTGTATATGGTATACTAATAGTTCCCTCAACCGTGGGCATGTAAGGCATGACAATAGGCATATACCAACGGTTTTGTGAAAACCATTGGTATTTTTGTCAAAATAGGAGGTATACCAACAGTTTTCTACAAACCATTGATATATGTGTGTAAAAGTATAACCTATACCAACGGTTTGTAAACTATTGGTATATGTGTTTGACACCTTTACCAATGGTTTATAAACGTTGGTATAGAGGGCACAAGCCAATATAAACATATACCAATGGTTATAATAAACTGTTGGTATGGATTATATAATAGTATATATACCAACGGTTACAGAACCGTTGGTATATCCATATATAATAGTATCTATACCAACGGTTGCAGATCCGTTGGTATACAATTACACAGCTCCACAACAACAGGCCCCTCTCCCCTCTCCAGACCGGCAACAACATAGAAACCCCTCTCTAGACCTGCAACAACACCAATACAGAATCCCTATCCAATGTATTCAAAATATAGAATTCATTCCAGAATTTAGAAATTTAGAAATTAGAATGCAATAAATAAGAGAAAATGACTACATGTTATAGGAAATGAAATAACACCCATAAGAGTATTCAAAATTTAGAATTTATTCCTCACTCAAACCACAACACCAACACACATAAGAGTATTCAAAATTTATAATTCATTCCTCACTCAAACCACAACACCAATACAAAGAAGATAAAAAACCTACATGTTATAGAAAGCACATGGGATGTTTAGTCATGGTCTTGGGTTGAGTATATTAAATCCAACAGAAAAACTTTGGTAGTGTGGCAAGGATCATGATACCCATATGATAGAAAATCGTAGTGCTCATGTTCTTAGACCAAGGATGAGTTATAGGAAGCACATGGGATATTTATATTCCTCAAATGATTATGTATCCATGTATAAATGGTTACTGATGAGTTAGTGGGAAATATTGGTCAATCTCGACATATGATATGGGTTAATGGAATGGCCTGCATGTTTTTCATAGATTTTTCAATTAGAATATGGGGGTATGTGGCTAATTGTAATTTTCTCTCTTGGGTGTGATGTGAGATGAACCCCCATCTTGGGTAGTGGGTATGAATATTCAATTAAGTATTTGGTATTGGGTTCCTAAAGGGAATTTGGTTTGGTCCTTGAACCAACTGTTTGAGGATGGGATTGAGGTAATCCATAGGGCTATGGTGTCACCATATGTGTTCCTCACCATTTGGGTATTTTTATGATACTCTAAAACCTATTTTTCAAGAATATATGTGTACCATTATTGACCAATTTATTATATGGTGTTCTTGAGTGTTCATAGGTTTCATATGAAATCCCTATTTGATATTTATTTTTGTATGTTATTTTATAGAATGAACGACCCGTGATTGACAATTAGAACATGAGTGTTGGTGCATGTTCATGATGGGATATCGAGACTCGTTCCTAATATAATTCATGTTTTTCTATATATTAAATGACCCATTTTTTCAATCTATTACTTGTGAATATTTTATTCTAATAATGTATGACCAATAAACCATATTAAAATTTTTAACCCTTAATTTCAAGAATCTATGTGTAGCCTTGTGAAGATTTTCCATTTGTCAGTTGTTGTTCTCACAAAAAAATTTTCACATTTCAAATAAAAGTGGGACACTTTGAGTGATACCAGGCACACCGTTCCTCAGATTGAGGTGGGGATGACTCGTACCTATCACAAATGATCCATGGATCGTTGGGTGGGGGTTGTCCCGGGGGGTGCTGTCCGTAGTGCTTTTTCGGCTAGTGTGGTCACACGACACCTTCGATTGACGTTCCATCTAGCCGAAAATTTCATAATTCACCCAAACTTTGTTTCCATCCAATTTCATGGGATTCTGAGATCATTCATCCGGTTTCGACCACCCCACACATGCTTTTCAAATGCGCCTACCACCTAAAAACACATATTTAGCCGTTTCGTGCAAACCGCGCATCTGAATGACGTTCCATCTTCTCGTACACCTCAAGAATAATAACTATGGTGTTTTCTTGTGATTTCAAGTCATTCATATTGACTTCGGCATTCATTTGACTATAAAACCCATGTTTTGGCCATTTATGACACACGTAGTGCGTTTTCGGCCAATGCGGCCACACAACACCTCCGATTGACGTTCCGTCTGGCCAAAAATTTTACAATTCACCCACCCTTTGTTGTCATCTGATTTCATGGAATTCCAAGGTTGTTCGGCCAGTTTTGATCACCCCACGCATTCTTTTCAAGCACACCGAACATCAAAAAACACATATTCATCCGTGCCGCACAAACCGTGTGTCCGAATGACGTTCTGTCTCCTCATACACCTCAAGAATAATAATTAGGATGTTTTCGTGTGATTTCATGTCATTACAATGTTGTTAGGCATGAATTTGACTGTAAAACCCATGTTTTGTCCATTTACGACATGCCGAGTGCGTTTTCAGCCAGCGCAGTCCCACGACAAGTCTTATTGACGTTCCGTCTCACGGAAAATTTCTCAATTCAACCACCCTTTGTTGTCATCTGATTTCATGGCATTCCGAGGTCATTCGGCTAGATTCGACCACCCAACGCACACATTTCATGTGCACCGAACACCTAAAAAATGTATATTCAGTCGTACCATGCAAACCACGCGTCCATATGATGTGTCGTCTCCATGTACATCTCACGAATAATAATTGTGGTGTTTTTGTCTAATTTCAAGTCATTATGTTGTCTTTCAGTATGCATTTGACCGTAAAACCCATGTTTTGGCCATTTACAACACACAGAGTGCATTTTTGACAAGTGCGGTCACTAGAAACCTCCGATTGACATGTCGTCTGGCTGAAAATTTCACAATTCACCCACCCTTTATTATCGTCCAATTTTATGGAATTCCGAGGTCGTTCGGCCAGTTTAAACCACCCCATGCACGCTCTTCAAGCACGACGAACACCTACAAACACATATTCAGTCGTTCTGCACAAACCACACATCTGAATGATGTGTCATCTCTTCGTACACCTCACATATAATAACTAGGGAGTTTTTGTGTGATTTCAAGTCATTCCAATGTCGTTCGACATGCATTTGACCATAAAACCCATGTTTTTCCCATTTATGACACGCAGAGTGCGTTTTCGGCCAACACAGCCACACGACACCTTCGATTGACATGCCGTCTGGGCGAAAATTTCACAATTCACCAACCCTTTCTTTTCGTCTTATTTCATGACATTTCGAGGTCGTTCGGCCGGTTTTGACCAACCCACGCACGTTTTTCGATTGTGCCGAACACCTAAAACAAACATATTCAGTCGTTCCACACAAACCGAGCCTCCTAATGATGCATCGTCACCTAATAAACCTAAATAATAATAACTAGAGTGTTTTCGTGTGATTTTAAGTAATTTCGATGTCGTTCTGCATGCATTTGACCGCAAAACCCACGTTTTGGCCATTTACGACAAGCTGAGTGCGTTTTCGGGCAGCCCGACCACACGACCCCGGCGATTGATGTGGGTCTCACCCAAAATATCACAATTCACCCACCTTTTGTTTTCGTTCCATTTCATCTCATTCTGAGGTCATTCGGCCAGTTTCGACCACCCCACGCACGCTTTTCAAGTGCGTCGAACACCTAATGAACACATATTCAGTCGTGTCGTGCAAACCGCACATCCGAATGATGTTTCGTCTCTTCATACACCTCAAAAATAATAACCGTTGTGTTTTCGTGTGATTTCAAGTCATTCCAATGTCGTTGGGAATGCATTTGACCATAAAACCCATGTTTTGTCCATTTACGACTCGCCGAGTGCATTTTCGGCCGGCGTGGTCACACAACACCTCCTATTGATGTGTCTTCTGACCAAAAATTTCACAATTCTCCCACCCTTTGTTGTTGTCTGATTTCAGGGCATTCTGAGGTCGTTTGGCCGGTTTCGATCACCCCATCCACGCTTTTCAAACGCGCCTAAAACCTAAAAAATACATATTCAGCCGTCTCGTGCAAACCGTACATCCAAATGACATGTCGTCTCCTCTTACACCTCACGAATAATAAATAGGGGGTTTTCGGGTGATTTCAAGTCATTTTGATGATGTTCGGTAGACATTGGACCATAAAACCCATGTTTTGGAAATTTACGACATGCGGAGAGCATTTTTGGTTGGTGCGGTCACATGTCACCTCCGAATGACGTGTCATCTAGCCGCCAATTTCACAATTCACCCACCCTT
Organism: Viscum album; assembly: GCA_963277665.1. Classification (NCBI taxonomy): domain Eukaryota; kingdom Viridiplantae; phylum Streptophyta; class Magnoliopsida; order Santalales; family Viscaceae; genus Viscum; species Viscum album. The sequence goes on from OY728132.1 coordinate 699,435,830, forward strand.
TGTTGGAATCTGATTTCATGGCATTCCAAGGTCATTCGGCCGGTTTCAACCACCCCACGCATGCTTTTCATGTGCACCGAACAACTAAAAAACACATACTCAACCGTGCCACACAAACCGCACGTCCGAATGACGTGCCAACTCCTCGTAGACCTCAAGATTAAAAACATGGTCTTTTCGTGTTATTTCAAGTCATTCCAATGTCGTTCGGCACGCATTTGACCATAAAACCATTTTTTGTCCATTTATGACACGCCGAGTGTGTTTTCGGGCAGCGTGGTCACAAGACACCTCTGATTGACGTTCCGTATAACCGACAATTTCACAATTCACCCACCCATTGTCGTGGTCTGATTTAATAGCATTTAGAGGTCATTCAGCTGGTTTCGACCACCCCACACACGCTTTCCAAGTGTGCTGAATACCTAAAAAAACACATATTTAGCCCTTCCATGCAAACCACACATCCAAATGGCGTGTAGTCTCCTCGTACACCTCACGAATTATAATCATGGAGATTTCATGTGATTCCAAGTCATTGTTATGTCTTTCGACATGCATTTGAACGTAAACCCCATGTTTTGGCCATTTAAAACATGCAGAGTGCATTTTTGGCTAGTGCGGTCACATGACACCTCTGATTGAAATTACTTCAAGTCGACACTTTCACAATTGACTCACACTTTGTTGTTGTCCGATTTCATGGGATTCCGAGGTCGTTCGTCCTATTTTGACCACTCTACAAACGCTTTTCAAGTGCGCTTAACTCTTAAAAAACACATATTCAGCTGTGTCGCACAAACCGCACGTCTGAATGATTTGTTGTCTCCTCATACACCTCATGAATAATACCTATGGTGTTTTCGTTAGATTTCAACTCATTCCGATGTCACTCGGCAAGCAATAAAACCCATGTTTTTTCCATTTATGACAAGCGAAGTGCATTTTCGGCCAGCGTGGTCACACGACACCTCCGATTGATGTTCCGTCTGGCCGAAAATTTCAAAATTTACCCACCCTTTGTCATCTTCCTATTTCATGGAATTCTGAGGTCGTTCGGCCAGTTTCGACAACCCCACCCATGCTTTTCAAGCGCGCCTAACACCTAAAAACACATATTCAGTTGTTCCACACAAACCGTGCATCTGAATGATGTGTCGTCTCCTCGTACACCTCAGGAATAATAATTAGGGTGTTTTGGTGTGATTTCAAGTCATTATGATGTTGTTCGGCATGCATTTGACCGTAAAACCCATGGTTTGGCCATTTACGACAAGCAAAGTGTGTTTTCGGCCAGCACGGTCACACGACACCATTGATTGACATGCCGTCTAGCCGATAATTTTTCAATTGACCCACCCTTTGTTTTCGTCTGATTTCAGGGCATTCCGAGGACGTTCGGCTGGTTTCGACCACCCCACGCACACTTTTCAAGCACGCCTAACACCTAAAAAATACATATTCAGCCGTGCCGCACATACCGCGTGTCCAAATGATGTGTCGTCTCCTCTTACACTTCACGAATAATAACTACGGTGTTTTTGTGTCATTTAAAGTCATTACGATGTCGTTCGGCATACATTTGACCGTAAAACCCATGTTTTGTCCATTTACGACATACGGAGTGCGTTTTCGGCCAGCGCGGTTACACGACACCTCCGATTGACGTGTCCTTTGGCCGAAAATTTCAAAATTAACCCAACCTTTTCATCTGTCCGATTTCATGGCATTCTGAGGTTGTTCGGTCAGTTTTGAGCACCCCACGCATGGTTTTCTAGCGCGACGAACACCTAAAAACACATATTCAGCCGTGCCCCACAAATCGGGCATCCGAATGACGTTTCGTCACCTCATACACCTCAAAAATAATAATTAGGGTGTTTTTTATGATTTTAGGTCATTCTGATGTCGTTACGGATGCATTTGACCGTAAAACCAAGGTTTTGGCCTTTTACGACACACCGAGTGCGTTTTCAGCCAGCACGGTCACTCGATACCTCTGTAAATGGGACATTTTCATCAACCCATTCAGTCAAAAATAATTTTAAACATAAGGGATATGCCATTTATATTTACATGGCTATATATGTCATGTACAATGTGTACATTCCTAGGACACTAGATTATTATAGACACCATGTCTATAGTTATACACACCATGTGAACCTTTATACCATATCGTCATTATTACAACCATTAAAAAAAACTTATTAAACAAAATCACATGTCAAATATAATCTAATTGAACATAAATCAAAAATAATATTGGATATATCACGTAAAATGAAGTCATACTATATTACATCCTAAATGACCACCCACAAACATGATTAATGACCAAAAAGATCCCCTTTCGGCCAAATAAAAAGTGAAAACAACATCACTTGAAAACTAATTGAACATAAATGAAGAATAATATTGGATATATCTTGTAATATGAATTCATAATATATTACATCCTAAATGACCACCCACAACCATGATTAATGACCACAAAGATCCCCTTTTGACCCAATCAAAAGTGAAAACAAAAAAACATAATTGGAGAATAAAAAAAACAAGAAATCACATAAAGATTTTCGTGTAGAAGAAAAAAATTCCTTGATTGAAGATGGATTAATATGTTGAATAAGTTTGGCAGGAGGAAGATTGAATTAAGGGCATAGACCGGAACTGAAATCGAGCAGATTGGATTTAGGGTGCGGAGCGGAACTGCAATCGAGCAGAGGGGGAGTGGATGCCCGATCTGAATATAGGGTCATTTTTTCCCAATGATTTTGAACCATTGGGAATATATTTCTTTACCAAAGGTTTACTTAAACCATTTCTAAACAAGTTATATGAAAGACCTTTAGCAACGATTTTGCAAAACCATTGGTAAAATCTTATATAAATTCATTTATCCCTATGGTTTACATAAACCATTGGTATAGATAGCCATTCCCAACGGTTTATGTAAACCGTTGGGATGTAAGTGTTTGTAAAACCAATGTTTCTAGTAGTGAATATATTTTAATTCTTTGTGTTAATTTATAAGAGACAAATTATATATCTCTTATACTAACTAGAATCATTTCAAAGGATTTTTAAAAATTTGTTTTTCATTTTTTTGAATATACAAAATTTTTAACCTCATTTTATTTGTTTGGATATCAAATTTTTTTGAATTACCATTCTTGGGAATGAAATATTATATTTTTTTATTCTTAGTGATTATTTTACTTCAAACATAAAAAAATATTGATGAACTTATCATGGTTGAAAATAGAAATTTAAAATTATTTGATTCATTATATTATGATAGTAAATTGATTATTATATAATGTCATCATTCACCTGCTAGTTTTGAATGTCAAATATTGATTTATTCATTAACAACATTAATTAAACTGATTTCTTAGTAAATATACACAAAAAATTTCAAGAATTCATTTATCTATGTATTCAAACGAGACCCAAGGAATAAAGGTAAATAAAATAATGATGGTAGATATACATTTTTATTTTACCTGAGTTTCAAATGAATAGTTCTTTTATTCACCTTCTACTTTAATATGAAAATTTAATAAATTGAAGAATATTTTTTGGTATGTTCTTAGGTTATTCTATAAATTATTCCATTAATATATAAATTGGTCGATTTAGGTGAACCCAAGTACAAACTATTCATTAATATTGAGAGATATTCAAAATAATTTGATTTATAATCCCGGTAAAAAAATTAAAAAAAATATTTTCCAATATTTATTAAAGGATTATATAATATAAATAGATTTATGATTTATTTTTCTACTATATATGATCTAGTTTCAAAAAAACATAATACTACTCTATATTTAATTTAAAATATGTCTCATAATGCTCAATAATATTAAATAAAAGGAAACTTATATATTAAATATACTCAATACGTCCCAACTCCTAATTATAAAAAAAAATGTTGAAATAAAACATTCTAATCTAACAACCAAGGATAAATCAATTATATTTCCCAACACCTCACCAATTCAACTAGGACCTAAAATAACATTTTGTATTCATGTGCCCTGTGGATTTTTTTATTTATATTTATACTTTATTGAAAAATTTCATCAGATGAATGAGCAAGCTAAAAATTGTAACGTTCTATTACCTGTGAGACCATTTCTCTCCCACCAATATAGATCATCTCAACCAAACGAAAATTTAAATAAAGGGGAGAACAATCAAAATCAATAAATATTAAGATATCAAGAAATAGTAAATATATTTTTTGAAACTAAGTCTAGTAATTCTCAATCTAGATCATTAAAGGAGTAATCCAATGCTAGACCTAGAATGTATTTCCATCATACTCATATTTCCCAAAAATATAAATCTAATTTTAAATAATATTTCAATAAAAAATTGAGGAAATACTATGAAAATTACTAATACAAACATTATTTGAAGAATAATTAGATGATACATGTTTGTTATTTAACAACTGACTAGGGTAACATTAGGGAACAAATCATTCTAGGGTTTCCTTCAAAACCACATGTGGGCCCTAATGATAAATGAAAGGAAAATTTGAGTTTTGTGGGACATAAGAGTTGAACCAAGCAGAATAACACCCAAAAAATAACTCAGATTCTGAACCAAAATATATTCAATAGATCCCATAACTATTTCATTTTTTAGATCCTAATTAATGAAAAAACCCATTGAAAATATTGCTAGAAATTCAATATCAGATGAAAACACGTAATATATTTTTATACAAAAATCACTATCAAAATGAGAGGATTTGTGGGAAACGATTATGAAATATTGGATAAGGGTGTTATTGATTGATGTTCTATATGTTCAAAAAAGATTAAAACCAAATATTTTTTATCTTATAAGTAGTATACTATAGAAAAAAAATACTATAAACGTGCAGGATAAAAGAGTCTTTGAATATTTAATAAAATCATGAAACAATATCAGATTGTTAGATGTTGGAAAGAAATTATTAAACATTCTAATTTATTGAAATATTTATGATCTTAAAAAAATTACAATGATGGGAAAAACCGAACATAGGAATAGATGTCTCCTAAATGATGTAATATTCTTTTGATATTAAATTTATGATTGGAGAACATTTAACATTCCTTATATTATAGGATAATTTGAGTTCAAGGATGTAATGATCGAATTTGGATCTTCTATAAATGTTATTCCATTCTCTCTTTATTCATATTTATAGTCTAGAGAACTCAATCCGACTAAAATATTCATTTTTCATGATAACTAAGGTACTAACAAACCTATTCTAGTTATTGATTATATTCTTATTATGGTCTGAACCATGGTTTTCATATTTATTAAGGTATTATATATAGAAGAGCTTGTATTCAGATAACATGAACATATCATTCATTGGTGACCATTTTAAAAAATATCTACATCCACAATTAAGGACCACAAAATATTATTTTAATTAGAATTTGTAATAGAAGTAGTGGATTTAAATATTTTTAAAATCATGAAACAACAAATTAAAAAAGTTTAAACCACTAAATTAAATATGTTTTATGGGGTTTTTACAGTAATATGCCTTGTTTTTTAAACTGATGTTTTTAAAAATTCTGATTTTGAAAACAATAAATCTAGTTTTATAACATTACTGAAAAAATGGAAACTAGTTTAAAAATAATTATTTACCACCTAAAAAATGAGAAAAATAATTTTATTGAACATTTTGTGAATTATGGATTTCCAATCACAAATGAACTTCCTATTTATGAAAAACTATTTTAAAATGTATTGATGAAGTTGAAATTTTTCTTTTTTTAAACTAGATTTTATTATTCCCTATAAGTTGATAATTTTACATTTTCAAATTCTTTTTTGGATGCGAAAATTGATAATAATTAGAAAAAAACTCAATAAATGAAAATCCATTCGTCTCTTAAAATTTCATAAAATAAATGACATGTGAACAAAGTACTTGATAGTCAATCTTCCCTAACATTAATATTAAATATGATCAATTTGGTGGTGAAATATACTTCTAAATTTATTTTACAAACTCATATGCACTTTTTTAAATAAATAATGTTTTCCAATTTATTTAGAGTTTAAGCCATTACATAAATATCCCAAATATTCTAATATGGATAAGAATGATAATTCCATATCATTATTTCTAAAAATTAATCAAATTAACAAGAAAAAAATTATTAATATTCCTTTACATTCACAGGAATTGTTTTATATAGACAATATTTCGTCACACTAGAATCATCCATTAGACATTCATTCCTAGAATTATGTAATAATAAAGTTCGAAACTTGTGGAAAAAATTTCAATAATATTGAACTCAAATTTTATATCTATTTTAAGAAATAATTTAGCACTTTATTATTTACTAGAATATGATTTTACCATTTCTGCTAGCTAATGGGAAATCCCAATTAATTTATTCCTTAAGAAAAATGGATTTAAAATATCAAAAAAATGAATTTGTTGAGGTCATATTAGTCATACATCCAAATGAATGGAGGTTGAGTATTGACAAAAACTCACCTTTTTACTAGTGAATATCATTTTTAACTTACTTTTCATGATTAAGTGATTGAGATAATAACAGGAAAGACCGATGGATATTTTCTGAATAAATTCATTGGTTATTTTCAAATACAAAAAGCACCCAAGGATGAAGGGAAATACACTTTCATATTTCTTATTGAAATATTTTCTTATAGAATAATCACATATGGTATATAAAACTCATCAATAACAATTCAAATGTACAAGATCCTTATTTTCATTATCTATTTAGAAATAAATATTCAATTGTTTATGAATGACATTACAATATATGGATTATCGTTTGAATGATGTTTTAAGCATTAAATATGATATAATTCCAAATATCATTCATAATTATTTTTGTTTGAATTATTAAAAATGATATTTTATAGTGAAGAAAGGAATTATACTTGGTCATGGTGTCTCCAAAGATGGAATCCTACTAAGAAATTCAATATTAGAGGTAATTCATCACTTAATTTTCCAAAAACTATGAGATATGTAAAATGATTTCATGATCATGTTGGTTTTCAAAAGATATTCATAAAAAACATTAATAAAATTTCTTTCTCCTTATGTAGGATTTTCTAAAATGAAGGATTATTTGTATTTAATGAGAAATGTAAACAAAACATTGAGGATAGAAAACAAAAATAGATACTCTCAGCTATAGTTGAATAACCCTATTAAAACATTCCCTTTGAAATTATGATCGATACTTCTGTTTTTTATTGAAATTGTTTTACGTAAAAAATCATAGAGACAAATTTATATAATTTATTTTGATTATATAACATTAAATCATTATTAACATAAATACATAACTACTAAAAATATGTACCTTTTTTTAATTCTATTTAGTAAAATTTAGATGTTACATGTTAGGATAAAAAGTTATTATCTTCACTGTCTATTGAAAAATAAATTTATTAAAAAAAAGAATAATGACAATAATGGAATTCTGATATAGTTATTATTGTGAAGGGAATATGATATTAAAATGATGGAAAATAAAGGAGTTGGAATTATTATAGTTGACATTCTATTATAGTCTCACACAGTTCATATTAAACACTTTTGATCTATACATGCATCAAGGAATCTATTCCCGATGATGAACTATATGATGTGAGAAAAGAGATACCTTGGTTTTATGAGTTAGTAAATAATATTCCAACTTGTGAAGTGCCCCATTGTTTTTTCAGAAAAGAAATTATGAAACTAGTAAGTTGTTTAATGAATTATATTTTAGAAAATACTCACATATAGAATTTTTTATGCGACGAAATTATTAGATGTTTTATTTATAATTATAAATTCCATTTAGCACTAAATTTATATCATTGATTGACATATGGATGTTCCAATATATCTCGAATATATTTTGGAAAATTTCAAAAATATATTTTTTTGGTGGGAATCTTGTTTAAAAAAATAATATTAATTATACAAATCATGTTCTGGAGTCTAGTTCAACCATAAACATCCAAGATAAGTTAAATGACAATAATATTAAACTTGTTTTATGATTTATTTGATATATGGGGTTTATATGTCATCGGAAATTTATCCAATTATATTAGATATATTTAAATACATGTTTTTTAGGATTATGTTTCAAAATTGATAGATTTCATCCCCTTATGAGTTTATGATGAAATAAAAATATAATTTTCTTTAAATAAAATATTATTAGTAAAAAAAATTCACTATTTATCAATCATTGAATAATTAATTAACTAAATCTTGCAATAAAAGATTTGAATTTTTTATAGAAAAATATTGAGTCATTCATAGGGTTTCATCATCCTATCACATAAAAACTAATGGAATAGGAGAAATATCCAGAAGTTAAATCAAATTAATTTTGGAGTAAATGTGAACCCAAATAGAAAATAATAATGTTTGAGCTAAGATAGTGAACTATAGTCCAATAAAACAATATTTAAATTAATATTTTGAATTTAATGATTTTATGAGTCTATGTAATTAATTTTGACATGCATATTAAGTGTGAATACAATTTTTTTCTATTTAAATCATAAAACATGAATATGTTTTCTTCTAAAAAAGAATTAAAATTATGTTTATAGAAGATGAAATTAATTTGAAATAATTCTAATCAAATTTATAGGATATATAAAGATATATAAATAAAGTCCATGATAATATTATTTATAATTAATATTTTAATGAACGAGATAATGTGCTACTTTATGACACTAAAATGATGATATTTTTAGTAAAAATGTGTCTTAAATTTTCAAGACGTTACCTTATTATTCATGTTTCCCTTTTCAGGATATTTATATTAATGAATGAAATATAGAATCACAGTTAATTGTAAATGTGCATCTACTGAATCAATTCAAATAAAATTTTCAAGATCCTACATGAGAGGGGGTCTATCATCAAGCTTTTAAGTACCATTTTCACGAGGTTTTATAATTCAATTCAACATGTTAGATGTATAGTCCATAATTAATGAATTTTATTACCTTGTTTATTAATCATGTTATAATGAATATATTCCACCAAATAAGTTTGGGGGAATCATTGGTCAATTTAACAAATTTTGAGTTTTCATTTTCAATTCAATTATTTCTTCAATTTTTTTCATTCTATTTTGATACTTCTTTTCTATTTTTTGAGTATTTTACATTCATTTTTAATGTTTTTTAAAAAAATTATGTTCAATGTTAGAACCATTGTAATTTATGTAACCCATATCAATGAGTGAAATGATTTTTAAATAGAACAATACATAAATCCTTGCTAAAATAACAATGTGTCAGATTCAAAACATTGGGAATCCCATGAAAATATGACTGAAATTTAAAATTCTATGTCTTAAACAACTATAAAATTTTTAAATTCCCAAAACTATGATTCCAATGAACCATTTTGATATTTTTCACATTAATATTAATTCATGATATAACCAAATGATGTTTAATTGATTGTAATTTTATTTTATTCGGTCAAACCATTATATTTTGAGTGAATTTTATCTAAAATTATTCAAAAAAATATTTAATTGTTCAGAATCCCCCACTTTATGAAAATACTTTTCATTCAATCATACCAAAACCATTTATCATAGTAATGCCCTTAAAATCAATGAATAACATGATAGTTATCCTCATTACAAGCTATATTCATTGTCTATCATTGCATTGGAAGTAAAATTTATTAAAATAGTTCATAAAAAGTATGGGAGAGATATATTTTGGATTGAAATGAAATTATTTTATATTATGGGGAGAATAATTATATTATTTATAAGTGTACAATTGAAACGATTATTTGGTTGAAGTTGTTTCTTTAGAAATATTTTTAGGAATATTTTTGAAACCAAACATTGATAAAATTATTAGTCATTGGAAATACTTAAATGAAAAATAAAAAATATTTCGTGGAATATGATAAGAAGTATTCCCTTTTCAAAAAGAGTTTCAATGTAAAACAATTATTTTAAACACAATTAATCCTCACTCCCATGAATCTTCAGATCTAGATGATTTATGAAATGGAAAATAAAATTAATATCAGTGTAGGCAGTTGAGTGGATATCATGTTTTTTATTGATTATTGATTTTCACATTCAATAGTTTTTTATATTATTTGATTTTTTTATTATTCATGATAAGGATACGAAATCCCACTTGAGTGAAAATAAGATAAGAATATTGGATTCTAAAAGAACACAAACATTATTATTCTGACACAAAAGTTTTTATATCTCATACATAATAGTCTAAATCCCTAGAAAATCCAATTCAAGGAATATTTATTTTAAATATTTATTTGACACATATTGGGTATATATTTATGATTTTATCATACATATGGTTACCCTTTTATACATTTGGTTGAGAAAACCAATATTTCAAATCCATATATGGGATAAGAGTGAAAATTTAATATAACGTAGTGATTTGTGGGGAAAGGATAATAAATCACGTGTCATTGGATTGACTAAAAATATTGGGATATTTTAATAAATGTTATTCATAATATAGAATAAATGTTATGTTATTGGTATTAAACTAGTGAAACTCGTTATTTTATATTTTTATTAATTTTTTTGTATGATCATTATTAATTACTTATCCATTATTCCATGTTCTATGTGTAGAAAAATTTATTGAGTTATTATTTCTAAAATTTTTCTAATGATTTTTATAGAGTATATCTTAACTAAATTTCATTTTGATCAGATTTGAAAACTTTTAGTTTTAGATGGTAAATTGGGAATTTCAAGGAACATTTATTAATTAATTTTTTTTAACTATTTTAAATTAATTCTATATTTATTTGATCAAGTCATTATTTCAATATAAATACTTTTAATTAATCAAAATATTAGATTTTTGTTCATAAATTCATTTATTTTTTCTATTATTAGGAGTTCGTAGCATATTGTTTTTCTTCTTGGTATGATATTTCATTCTGAATTTTAGAATATATCCATATCGTATGGTGTTTTAACTTAATAAAATTTTATCCGAGTATTTATTTGTGAGGTATTTAAGAAATTTTACGTCTATGTAGAATGTTTTGAAACCATGTTTTAAAATATTGAAATTTTCGTCGAAATTTTACCTTCTACAAAATTTAATATTAAATGGAACTTTTACCTCATTTTATATATTGACAAATGTATTATTTTATTATATCGGATGATATTTTTCGACCATATTATTATTCCATTAGTCAAATTATTAGGAACTAGGGAAAACTTGTTTCAAACAATGTGATTTAATCCAACTGCATACCATGGCCAAAAGGATTTGATTCTATATAGAGTATAAGAGGTGATACATGGAAAATGATTGAAATAATAAATAAAATCATAATTTTGATGACAATTAAATGATCATAATTTTTTTCGAATATATTATTACCACTACAACCCATATATGATCGAAACGGAGATGTTGTATAAGCATGATGATTCCCGAGGACACAGAAATATTAAAATCAAATTCATATAAATTTTCATTCCATTTTTATGAAATAATATAGCCATGAAATATTGCACATCATGTAGATTAAATACGAGGGAGACGAGACAGTTTAGAGAGTGAGTGATCATGTGGAATACAAATGTATATAGATTGATCTCGTGTATCTTTAAGGAAAAATTAAGAGGATATGAGATCATTTAGAAATACCAAGACAAATTCTCTTGTGGGTTTGGTAGTTTGATTCTTGTAAAATCATTTCATAGAATTTTTTTCCATTGTATCTCTTTTTTACTTCCAAAGGAACTAATTTTTTTCGCTAAAGTAATTATTCTATTTCGATTTATTTTATTCTCAATTTTTCAATATATTTTATTAATTTTTAAATGTAATGTGAATGTTCACATTATGCGATCTTCTTTGATATTGTATTCTCATTGATAATAGTGACTTTGAATAGGTTAATTTTTATATAGATCATCATGATTTTGAATAAATTTTATTAAGGGAATAACACATATACAATTGTTAATATATTATGTGAGAATATTTAGGTGTTTATGTTGTTTTATTAAGGTAAATATGGAGGATTATAAATTAGACAATAATTTTAGACAAGGAATAAGGGTTATTTCCAAAATGATACACACTTTGCACCACTACTACATTAAAATATGATTTTTATTCTCTATACCTATTTATTTCTAATAACAAAATTTTAATCTTTGATTTATCAATTATTTTATATTATTATTTTAATTATATTTAAAATCCATATTGAATATTTTAGTTATAATCAATTTGAAAAAATAAAAATCCCATATAAGATTTTGAGACCTTCTTCTAACATCATCCTTTTGAGGAAGTCATATGGATTGCTATATTATATTCATTAAGGAATAATTTTTTTATTGGGGGCCCATGAAAAATCATTCCTATAAATAAAACAATGTGTAACGTACTATCATGAATAAAATTTTCTAAAATTTTTCAATAAAAAATTAATTTCTTATATGAGAGTTCATTTATTCCAAAATACATTATCATAAGGTGTATAACTATTCCTAGGATTAATACATTTTTTGGTTTAAATTTTCACATATTTCCAAATATAATCACAATACTATTTTATAATTATCAATTTGATAACAAAAAAATATTTTAAATTAATTCAAATACTCATAATTTAATTATCATAACATTTCTATACCTAAGAAAAAAATTAATATATAGGGACTATCACAATCCCATCATTCCAAAGGTGCCCCTCCTTGTTTGATTGTGAAAGAAGATAGAAAGCGACCATTGGGTCGTGCAATTTTTAGACCTACGTTTGGTGACTACCATCTTAGGTTTAAAAATCATATACATGAATGGAATTACCTTTTATATATAATTAATGATTCAGAGATATATTACTAATAACCTAGAAACTATATAACATAAATTAATAGTAAATACCAAACCATCGCACAATTGATGTATAAAATAAAAAAAATAAAAAAATCCTTAAAAATACACAAAAGAAACAATGAAGAAGTGACTCAAAAAAATAAATTAGGTTTTAGTTAGTAATATCCATATTTTTCCCCAAATTCATTATGATGACATAAAATTTATTTTTTATGTTAATTGGGTAAGAATAACATATATACTCTCTTGAATCATTCTCAAGGTGACCTATGAACATGTCAAAAGAGAATACTAATGCACTAATTAAAATCAAAATATGTAATAAGAATCTATACAGGTCAACTAATCAATCTCATGATAATCATGGAATATTCATCAGTTAACACATCCATATAAAATAACTTAACAAGGATCATATTGGTAAAATGTGTTAAACACAACAAATCACTAATTCTCTCATCTCACTCCCCAAATTCATACATCCTATTACTCTCAACCCTTTTGTATAGTATTTACCAAATAAATATATGAAACAAAATCATAACAATCTCTATGTGTGAAACCTGTCATTACAGTATTCATAAAGACAGTAGGGAAACCAAATCCCCAATAACCAATTCTATATATCTAGGATGGTTGGTCATCACTAACCAGAAGGGAGTGAACCTCGTTCAATCATCCTACCATGAATGTTTCCAAAAATTAACCACCAATTTTATCATAACAATCTATCCATAAATGAATTATATCCAAAATACACACACAACCAATATGTAAGAACCCTGACTAGAAGATTTAGAGGGGGAAAGGGGGTATCCAACCATACATAGTCACCATCTAGGATGTTGTAAAAAATAGATTCCCAAACATTTTGGTGTAATTAAATAATTCAAAATGAGGGTGGAATTCCTATAGAAATCAAATTCAAAATATGATTTATAATACGTACACATACATATATATAGTATGGTCTTATAACAACACTACCATCCTGAATTACACCACCACCACAATGCCTCACAAACTCCACCACATTCAATACCACCTCTAAATGTATCACACCACACAAACAAATAACAACCACAAACCACATTATTTATATCCTCATCATGTTAAGCCATTTTTATATTTTCTAATTACTAACCATATCCCATTATCCAAAAAATTAATTTAATGTTTAATAATAACCACATTAACCACGCTTCTTATTTTAATTCATGACTTCATTAGCCATTCCATCCAATTTCATTTTAGTTTCATCATTAAAATTTCATACCATCTCTACAAGGACACTACCCTTACACAATACAATATATGTATTCTATATTCCTTATATCAACATGCCCACATATCAACCATTTCATATACAAACAACTTTATATGATAACCTCGGAACATCATAACCACCGCACATCACCCCCACCACATATCACAACCACCACACTCCTTAGCCACTGCAGTTCTTATTTTAGGTTAAGAAGGGATTTTTTCATATTTAATTCTTTTATGTTAAGTTGACTTTAACATAGGTATACATTCTGTGGGAAAATAATTTATTAGATGAATATATGTTCAGATAATTTTTCATGTATATTGAGTCAAATAAACCAGAACAATAATGTTCATTGATTCAACATGGACAAAAAAAGAAAAAAAACTCATCATAATTAAAAAACATGAATTAATTTAAATCATGATCAATCATGTCATAAAATCACAAAAATAACCAAACAGTATGCAATTTATTCCCTTTCCCTTCAATTACAATTAAACCAATAAATTTTCTTTATAACACAAGTGTATAAAATCTCCCTAAAAGAAACAAGAATGATATTCCCCCATGTATGACTAAAGGAGGAAATATATTTAGTCCCCTACCTCGATTAAATCACTAAATTAAAATGTACAATCCCCAAGGATCAGCCACCAACATTCTTAAAGTTATCACCACCACATTCTTTAATCCAAAGGAATCCAAATTTAAGGACCCAAAATACCCAAGGGTTCAAAAACTCCATGTGAGGTAATTAGGGAAGGTAAGGATGGGAAGGGATCAACCAAATGATAAGAGAATAATTTAAAATTTAATGAAAGGGTTATTTGGAAATCAATTTAAAATAATGTTCACTAGACTACACCAATACTTGGTGGAAAACTAAAACACCGGTGGTCAGTTTGATCAACACATATCATAAATCCTTTATACAAGATCCTCTTTTTATAATTTTTAAAAAATGTTATTTGGAATCAACCATGTCATGGAAGATAGTGTTGTCTAAAACATGGTGATTATTTCATCTTCCACCTTGGAAAGACACCACACCTTAGGGCTCATCGCCTACTCATTTTACACTCACCATGCCCAAGGATATGATGTGGTGAATCATTCTTCGATGTTTATAACTTGATATCTACTTGATAACCATTATCATCATGTAACCCTACTCATGTCGTGGACACACAACCCACTTTATGGAGGAGAACACATAGTATAAAACACCATTCAATATGGATTTCCAATCTATTTCAAATCTGGTTACATCCCCTAAATAGATAAAACACCCCTTCAAACCTCTAGATCGCCACCAAACTATCCCATCGCATCTTCAAACTATAGTAAAAACAAAATGTAAAGTATTTCAATGTCTATGATCTTAAATCATACACCTATAAAACAATTATTATCCTCAAGAATCAAAATAAACACATTAAAATTGAAAAGAAGTGATGGGCAATGACAAACATAATAAGAGGTACCTCTCAAGGAACTCAGTATATATAAAACCCTTCAAATATCTCATAATAACCCCCAAAAAATATTTCCTACCCAAAAATCTTGATAGTAATTCAAACCTCTATAGAATCCAAGAGATGGACTATGAAAACTATCACACATCATGACTCCATGTTCACCAATCAAGGGATTCCCCCCTTTTCTTCAACATATTGTCCACTTTGGTAGGTATTGACTCACCCACATGTTTTTAAAATATTTAACAATATAAATAATATTTACTATGGAGGTTTATTTCCCTAATAATACATTTTAGGTTTTAATATATATAATTATAATTGTAAATAAGAAACATTACAAATAATTTTCATGATTATGCCATAAAATCATCAAAGGAAAAAATGCAAAGAAAAAAACTCAAAACATATAAGGGTATTCGACATGCATCATTGTACCATGCTCACATCGAATCCCCTCAATGCCACTATGATTTGAGAGCAAATAATAGTGTAAATGGTTTATCGATACAACACCTTCTCATGCTGATTGTATATCTCTACATGTCGAAACATGAATGTCTCTTAATCCTTGATATCCAACTCTCTCGAGTTGATAACATTGTAGTGTTTATGAAGATATCAACAGAGTTCCTATATATGGAGATTTTTGTGGATACTATCCATCATTAACAAAAATGAAAATTGATACAACTCCATACCGATATGTTGTGACACCTAAAAAGGCTTGGAGGACTATGGAAAATATTAATCAATTCATGAACCACGACTACCCATGATGATGAAAAACCATTAAGAACACATGGTACCCAATATCAATCACTTAGTGAATCCTCCTAATATTTCCATAAGGTTTATGACAATATAGTTCATCCTAAATCCTCTCATGAATTACCTAAACCTTCTTTATCAAGTATTTCACAACACCATGATCAAGAACCAATTACTATGAAACCTTGACCCAACATAAAAGAGAACAAAAAATGATCCCATAAAATGCCTAAAATGGGAAAATGACGATGGATGAGTTATATATGATATTATATAGGACTCAATGAAATTAATATTTCTTTTCCTTTGACCCAATGAAGTTAAAGATACACACATAAATTATATCCTCAATTGTTTGGATAGACTGCTTAAATAATTGATCTGTATGAGGGTCCAATGAGGTGTTTTCGAGTAAAGTAGGTCCAAAATCATGCAAGAAACCTCTATAGAAACACTAGGTAAAACTAAAACCCTGATCACATACAATAAACTTTGGAACTCCAAACCTCTGTACAACATCCTACACATACCTCTTTCTAAAAACTGAGTAATTTCCAACCCCATGATTTCATGGATGTGGACTCAATTAGTCAGACAATACCTTATTTTAAAGAAAATATCATATCATTATTAATAATGGAGTATTTTTATGCTAAATTGCATTTATATTCCATCTCACTTCCACTAAGGGGAATCCAAGGGCTATATCAGACCTCCATGAATGCATTTTTATGCTTCTATCATATTAAAGATAAGAATCGAGTCGTGATCCTTAACATCATCCATTGAATCATGAAACAAAAAAAATCGTCCTCTATACATATTAATTCTTTGATATTCTAGGTTACACAGATAATGGAATGAAATTAAACTCACAAAAAACTCCCACATTCATCACAACTCAAACGAACAACCTCCCCGAATAAAACATCTTATTCAGGCTATCCTTCATCCATCCCTATAGGGAATAACCATGGATAACATGGTCATGTATCACCTATTCATCTACTTATCCCAACATAGTATTCTCCAAATATTTCATCAGAGAGGAATGAATTATTATTTGAAACAAAAATCCTCTATCACTAATCACGTAAGCATTCAGTTTCCTGGTTGTTGACTCCTTTAAGCCCTCTAAGAATATTCTAACTCTTAAAAAATATTCTTTTAGTACTTCTTTTGTTTTTTTATTTAATCCAAGGAATTACCTTTTCCTAAGGCGTATAAAATCTAAAATTCATAGTTTTAATGATTCTACACCCACCGCCATCATATCAAAATTAGGTCATTTTGAGTGGATATATATCTAAGGATTTTATGATTAGTAAAGACCAAACACTATTCCTGGGGGGTAATGTTTCCAAACATTCAGAGAATACAAAAATGATTTTATATAAAGTTCACATATATAAAATTTACACTCACATGGATGTAAAATCCAATACCCATAATATATCATAACCTTTTTCTACATCAAAATGTATCGTAGTCCTTAATGGGAAGCTTTATGGAAATACTAAAAAATTACCTACTCCTATGGAAACTGAAGCACAAGAGTATTGGTAAATCTCATCATTTGGTAGTCAAATGTTTTATCACACTAATTAATATAGATAAATTATTATTCTAACCTGGTCAGTTTTATCAACAGTTCAAAAATCCATGATAAATAATACATGAACATTTGGTAGTAACCCACATTTCAATGGAAACTATGAACCTCTGCACATTATAAGGTTCTATCCAAGAAAGTGATTATGTTTTCATTGATGGGTCTATTACTACACCTTTTTGGGTCAATAAATTCCAAATTAAAGGCACATATTATGTAAAACATACTCACTAGGACAACATTTTATAGAGTTTGTGGCATCAAAGGACCTTTCATACATATCTCTAATGGTTTTCATGCTCTTTCTTTGAAATTGATTAGATCATGATGTCATTTATGGATACGACTATGAACTTTCTTAGTGACTCTTGAATCACATAGTTCATGATAGCCAAGGAAATAGCTGATCTTTTCATGATTTCAAATTTCACAACCAAAAATCAAAGATCACATGACTACATCAGAAGGAATTATTTAGGATTTCTTCCCCCTTCACCCACAAGTGGTGAAATCCATTCCACTAATCAATACTTAATAATCAACTAGATCTTCTCAATAGGTAAAAAATATTATCAATTCTTGGAAGAGGTTATAGGTTCTTGATTTTATCTAAATTCAACCTTCATAAGTCAATACGCTGCCTCATAAACCCATTTACCTTATTTTTGAGTTACAATAGATCACCCCATGCAGAAAAATTGGGTTAGATGAAACCTTTCTATATGAGGCTTTTTTCCTGATCATCATTTCCCACAACATATAATGTTCTATAAAATAAATATCCATTTAAATATAAGAGACACCCATCTATAACTCTATCCTAAAATAATGGTCAAGTCAAGGGGGCAGTGTAACAATATACTCAGGGAAAACATATAGATATTCCTAAATGAATATGGGTGCCTCCATTATCTCATAGCCAATAGAATTCAATGATAATTACACCCTCAAGATGAGAAGGTTCTCCAAACCAATATTACCCACATGAAAACTCCATTCACTAATGAAAACTACACACTAACCATCCATGCCCAAGAATGTTAATTTACCTATAAAGAAGATGATAACCGCATTCAAGGAATATAAAAAATGAATACAAATGATGAAATCATATATATGTATATGTAGAAAGAAAAAATCCCCACATGAATTATTCTACATACTCATTAGTATATCCCTGAAATACAATGAACAAGATGGTATAGCCTCTTACTAGTTTATTCAACACCAAAGGAATGAGAATGATCCCCATATCCATTCCCAAATCATGGAATTATGATGGTACAACAAAAAACTACCAAGATCATTAATCAAAAATGGAACAAAAAGGTTATATGAAAAGAAAATAAACCTCATGATAATATCTAGCCCCTCTGGTGTTGAATCCTATATATAATTCAATAATACATTTGTAAGTCCCATTCCATAGTGTTGATGTCCACCTCCAAGACCACAAATTTGTCGAGGTCCCTGTTGTTGGGGAACATCATGAGGTCACTCCTTCCTACCTTGTCCCCTCTTAGTAGAGTATAGTATCACTACCCCTATCACTGTATTAGCTTTCATGGTAGTACTTCCTGTAGATGATGTAGAATGTTACCACCACCACTAAACTAATCTCTAAGAACAAATGGGCACTAATGTTGACGATGACCGTGACACAAATAGACACAGAACATTATTAAAAATCCCCTAGAAGAAGCACCAAATATATTGGCCCCAAAAGGAAAAGATTTAAACTACTAGGGTTCAATCCCCACCTTTCAGATCCTTTAATTCCATAGTTACTTTTTATAGCCACAATGGATTCTACCCCTATAAAAACCTAGAGAGTTCCCCTCTTCTGATGGTCCTCATTATGACTGCATGTGTTCAATCACCACATTCTTCATATATAAAAATAAGTACATTGGAATGTAAATGCAGTAACAGCATACTCGATAGATGGTGTAGTTCTTCATCACGACATTGTTTAGAAGACTCATTTTCATAGGAATGATCATGTGTGAAAGGAAGATGATCCTTGAACATGATTCTAATATCCCATTAAAATATAATCTAATTCTAAAGGAAAATAATCTACTAAAAATTCAAAGCCCTTATGGTTGATGATAGTAAATCCCCACAGAAGGCCTAATGAAAATTTCTACAGAAATTTCTTTCCAATTTATCTCTATGGTACAAAATCCACCAGGAACATGTTTCACCACTAATTTGACTGACTACCAGTGGAACCTAATACTATTTATTAGAAAACATATGACTGAAGGGGATCCTGATCTCCTCTAAATAGTTCTCTATATCTAAATTATATATGTTTACCTCTAAAAACACTATATTTCTGATAAATGGTGAACAATTTCATCAAACACTGACCATCCACATTGACTGGATCAACCTCCCACGATAAACATGTTTAGCTTGTTAAACCTCAAAAACCTAAATCACACACATATGATAACTAGAATACATCACTAAAATAGAAAACTAGGATGACCCATGATTTTTAAAATGTAAATTTTTTTAGTTTTCATTAAATGAACTAATATTAACAATCAATATCACTCAATTCAGTGAAGAAAACAAACAATCATAATTCATACACAAATCCCATGTTTCTACTGTATAAGTGGAAAAAACTCACTTTATGTCTTTGCTGGATCAATGTATTACATTGGATAATGGGGGGACAAAAATCTTCTTTACTATATGGTATCCCAAGCCTATGTCAAACACTAGGATTAACTATAACCATTTCCATTCAATTAAATCTAATCCTCGCAGTATCCAACTCCAAACTCTATCCTATCTATCAACCAATCCTTATATATCACTCTTTCACAAGCACCTCAATCCAAAGGTAACCTTTCTATATTGAAAATTAAGATATATAGATAATAAAACCTCATGTCATGTCTTTAGTGGGCCCTAATTTAGCCACTATCCCAAAGGGTGTAGAAATATCACATGTGTCTGACATTAATACTAATAGGTAATGTTGGATTATAATATAGGTTACCAATCAAAAGAAAACACTATAAAATTAATTTAAAGGAAGAAACCAAACATTAACACAATTCATGTATAAAGTAATCAAATAACAAACTTTCACAAAAAAAATATCATTAATAAATACTAAGGTGGTGAATCATAAAAATATCCATTGGTCTGGTCCTGTAATGTCTACTTCGGTCATCAATGAACTTCTTGAATCCTAAATAATAGATTTTATAAACATGGTGTGAACATAAAATATGTACTTGGTAGGATCATACCTAATGTATTTCACACATATGAGAAAATAGTGTACTACTACAACAGTGGATAACTAGAAAGATCAACAGTCACCTAGCTGAGTCAACTAACAAATCACATCATCACCCAATAATTCTCACAAAATCACACATACAAGTATGTCAACATTGTATGAATAATATCTATAATAAATGGTACCCCAAAACACTTTCTTAGTAATTATTAACTCTCAAACCCCATAATCAAACATCCAAGAAATCTCTTACCGTATGAAATTTCCTTCCCAAAGACACCTTTGAAGCTACATCATACCAAGCATCCGACATGAAATTTTTCATCACATTCTTCCTGAAGAACCCAAGATAACTACATCCCCAAAATACAATATCCATATATCATTGATAATAGGCTTTCACGATAGTGGAGGACACCATCTTTATGTCCTCCTCTTACCATGGAAAAACCCCAACTATGAACCACCTTATCAATCACATTTAGTAAAAAATAAGCGTTCTATAGCTACATCCAATCCCAACTTGTACATAAGAAACACTCTTGGAGGAAAGAGTAGGGAAGAGGGGGCAGCCATCTAGCCATCCTTACAAACATGAATATTGGAAAAAACACTCTCATACAACATTCAGATATTGGAACATAGTTCTACACATGGGTGTGTATCCTAAATATGTCATAAAAAGTATAATATTTAATAGTTTCACACATATTTTCATCCCATTGGATTATAACTTTAGTACCATAAAAAATTACAACATCATGAAATGACGTCATATCATCCACCACATTCGATGCCACCACTAAAATCATTATGTGGCATAGTAAATCCATAACCACAAGAAAAATTCAATAATTAATTTTCATGTTAATAATTTTCCATATTTTCCAATTACCAACCATATAACTTTTTCAAACCCATTCATTCCATTAACGACACATTCACTTTTAATTGAAGAGTGATGTTTTGATTCTGACTCATTCGATTTAAGTTTCATCATTAACATTTAATTTCTTCACTTTCATGAAACTAATATCGAAAAATATAACCCCAATTGTCCAGATTCCACAAATCATCAATCCCCACATCACAACCGCCCCACGTCCCAACCATCACACTTCACAACCATCACTCATCACAACCATAATACATCATATTTAAATATAAATAAAGGAATTCATAAAATTTAATTTCATATGTTAAAGTGAATTCTCATACAATTTGGGATTCCATGGGTAATCAGTTTATTATATGGATATACATTATATGAATTTTTATTGCATGGTGACTAAAATCAATAAGAAAATAATGGTTCACAAGTTTTATAACCATCCAAATATAATAAAACTAAACACAATCCAAATACCACTAAAATTTCAATCATTATCAATCATGTATTAAAATTAAAAGAACAAGTAAAACTCATGAAAATTATTCCCTTCCCTTATAATTTCAATTATTGTAATTAATTATGTTTATTAATATGGTACATATTATCTCCATAAAGGAAAAATACAACTTATATTTACATATTTATGACTAAAAGAGGAAAAAATAAGTGTCTCATACTTTTATTGGATGATCAAAGAGAAAATCACAAAAACAAAGGATCAATCCCCACCGATCATGAAGGAATACCCAACAGATTCCTCAGTCCAATGGAATTTAATTCAAATGATCCAAAATGAACCAAGGGGTTCATAACTCTATGGTATATGGATGGAGATGTGAAGAATGATTTGGGGTTGGAAGAGAGTTGAGGAAATGTATGGAAATTGACCATAAGTACCATCAAATAACCTATTTATAGAAAAATCCTTTTAGACTCCTCCTTGGTGTGTTGGATAGCTAAAATAACCATGGTGGGTCTGGTCAAATAATGATCTTGAAAAATTATGGTGAGATCCTATTTTTCCACTCATTTTAAAATATATATTTATCCACCACCATAGAATTTAGTTTATAGCAGTTTAAGATGTGGTGGATGGTCCATTGTCTATAATGGCTAGAAGAAATGCCCTATAACCCTTCCCTTTCATTTTTACCCTCACCATGACCATGGTTATTGTGTGTGGATTCCTTATTCCTCATTTCTTATACGAGATCTGCTAATGAACCACACTTGATACCATTCCCTACTCTAGGTATATACACAAAAACTATTTTAAACAAGATCTCATCCATGATATAATTCCCTCTAAATGGGATTTCTACGATATTACACAAACTATTGTGCCCCATAAATGGACAACCCAACCTTAAACATTCATATAATCATAAATATTTGTTCCAAAATCACTGATAATTATGAAAAAACACAATGGAATGGCTAGTCCTAGGAGATTATAAGGGTTATTATTCCTTAATCATTTTTTAACAATACATTAGAATTAAAATAAGATGTTAAATAAACCATTTTTTTTGTAGGTATAAAAAATCCGGAGTGAGTTTGGATAAATTATTTCAAATAAATAATTCATTGCTATAATGAAAATGTTTTTAAAGCAAACAATTTAAATAAATGGAATTAATTATTTAGGATTATGTCCATTCTTAACCCAATATGAATAATTTTTTTTATTAATATTGTAGGTCACATTTCTCAACTAAACAATCTTATGATCCGAATCATTTCCCCTAGTTGACTATCCAAACCATTATCCCATCATTTACGAAATATCATATCCAAGGATAGGATTGTAACCTTAAAATATAACTTATCCACGTTTAATTAGGATCATGTTATTTATTTATTATCATATGATAAAAGGGATTGAATGAGTGTATTTAAAAAAGTAATAGGAACAATATCCAAGCCATTAGTTTGAAAGGGTCACTCCCAATTTATTTTTCATAATCCATGTCTTATTCTAAAATTAATCTATATAAGAAATTATTTAATTGAATAATAAATAGTTTATGATCATAATATTTATCTTTATGTTCTTAAAACAATGGATTTTATTATAAGAATACATTCCTAATACACTTCATACATGTATCGAATTATGAACACATAATTTCTTCTTTTTATTCATGATCATATAATATGTTACCCAATTCGAAGATCTAAAAATTAATATAAACATATGAAATGAATAAAAATATCTTAAAACCATTTTAAAATAAATTATAATTAATTATTTTAAATCATATATTAAAAAAATGACATACAATTTATAAAAATAAATATTTTATAGGGATTCAATTACTGGTTTTAAATTAATTGAGTATGAAACTAGAAAATTTTATAATTTTAAAAGAAATATCAATTTAAAAAAAATCACATGACATATTAATTTTTTTGAATAATTAATATCTGTTTCCCAAAATATATTTCCAAATATTATTTTAAATTTTGAAAACAAATCGAAGCCATGATTAATAAATTGTTTGACAATTTTAAAAATGGGTCGGGACCACTTAACTTAACATTTGGTGAGATTCATCAATAATAATGATCACAATGAATAACCTCAGAAACATTAAAGTAATGTTCTAACATAGGAATCCCATTAATACATAAATAATTAATTAAGAGTATCTAAACCTAATAATGACAAATGTGGAGAACAACTAAATTAATTCCAACACTATATGACTCCAATGACCCATTAAATTACATCTAAAAACATAAAATTTCATCCGAAAATCATAAAATCACTATTATAATACTTTCTAAATCATACATACATATAAAGATTGATAAATGGGTGAAACAACCATCTATATTAATCACTTGATAAGACAATGTAAATCCCCATAAATTTGTATAGATTGCATAATAATACAGAAAAATTCATAATTAAATCAATAAGCCCATCAATTGAAGTCTAAGATGTTGTGTTGGAGAGGGAATATGATGTGGGGGATACAAAATTATTATGGATTGGTGTGAAAAAAACATTGTTGAATCAAACATGAATCAAGGGACAAATATATGGAATGAATAGTTGAAAAATGTTTGGTTTTTCCAAAAACCATCCCTTTATCATTCATGAATTTTCAATAGTGGTTTTTATCATTAGGAACCTTTATAGATATTTTATCTAGAAATATGGTTTTTGTAATAATATGTGTTTTATGCATTATAAATTAACTAATTGGGTTTAAAAGTTTTAAAATATTTAAAACAATATCAAGGAATGTGGATTATAATTTTTATGTTTCTATGAAACCATTTTCCATTTACTCAATATGTTTTTCCCATTAAAAAAATAAATTTTAATAAGAAAAAATTAGCCTTTTTCGGGATATACATTATACATAAATTTAATGGTGTTTTAAAAATTAGTTTAATTTGTTTTATCAAATTAACCATATAAGAGTCTCAAAATACAATTAGATGAGTGTAAAAAAGTTACTCTTAAATATTCAACCCACCTAGAATATGTGAGAGGTGGATTTTTTAAAGTATGTAAAAGTGTATGTTTAAGATAATCATATATATTCCCTTTTATACCACTATGTAAAGATAAAACAAGTTATCATTACTTAGACCACCAACAGTGCATAAGGGTATATAGAAATTTTAAAATATTATATAAGTTTATGATAGATATAACCTGGTGTGAGAATTTCCAAAGTTCTATTTGAGGTTAAAACTATTTACCTTTACACATACCCCCTAACATACATAAGGAAGCATTTTTACCCTATTTTCTCAGGTTTCCCACTTCTTCATCTTGTTACACTCTAGAAAATTTTTTCAATGATCATAAATACTAAAGCTAAGTAATTAATTAAATTTTACTCATTTAATAATTTATAACACCTTTTTAGAAATTTTGGTTCATTATATAATTTTGTTCTGATATAAAAACCATTTTAAAAAATAAACTGCAGTTTCAAATCCATATTTAATATGCATTTTTGTTGTCTTTTTAACAGAACAATGTTTCTCCATTACTATTTCCTTACATCCCAATCTAATATTGATGATCCCACAATCATTTATTCATGTAGATGGCATTCAACTCCTTAATGGAACTCTTCCATTGTAATTTCTAGGAGAGGGAAAGCCTTCTCTCTCCATTATTTATTAGTAAAAAAATTTAAAAAGGAATATACCACGTATGAAATTAACTATTACCATAATTTTTTATTTCAAATATTAATGTTAACATGAAGTAATCCCCTAGAATCATGTAGAATTAATCATAAAAATAATAAAACATAATATTAGAAGAATTGGTTTATGGGTTTTATTTAACACATGTCTTTTGAAAACATGAGAATACACAAACTATTATTTTTATTGATAGCTTGATATCTATATTTATTCTTGATTTAGAATATTTATTTAACTAATGTTTTTAAATAATGAAAATCTAACATTGTCGGATGGATAACTAATTAAATAGTTGTGTTCTCTATTCCATTATTCTTTCAATTTGATGGAAATAAAATAGTTGTTTAATTTATGTTTAATTAATTTTTTCTTTTCTTTTTTAACTGAATTATCTAACTAACATGAATTTGGAAGTACACACAGATTTAAATGATTAAAGGCATGTTAAATGAAATTCACATTATTATAGATCAATGAAACTAGAACCTTTTCTTGAAAATAATGTTTAAATAATTAATATCCTATAATATATGATTCCATAATTTTTTTACTATTCTAGTATGTTAAAAATGAATTTCTCAATCCATGTTAAAAATTAAACTATTTTTTTGATAAAGACAAATGATTGTGGTTGAGTGAAGAAATTAATATATAAAGGATGGCTAAACTGTTTCTAGGGCATAGATTCCATGGGGAATCTATTTTATATTATTTTCATTCTATGTTTTGCCTAAATAAGAGCCTTATTATATGATGTGATGTGAGCCTATGGTGGGAATGTTTTATAATAAATGGGTGGTGTGGCATGGATTTTTGGTAGAAATTGATGCCTTTGATGGTGTGATGCATACTGATGTTCACGATGGTATCAAGGATGGCATTATGATTGAATGAGTGTATTGAAGTTGGGATTTTCTATTTTCATACTAAATATTGGGATGATTACTAGATGATATTATACACAAATCCCATATGTCCAGTTTTCTTCTCTACATGCATTCCCTCCCAATTATATAAGGTAAAAGGTTGTTCTTGGTTATTCCTCTCATTAATTATAAATTATGGTGTTTACTATAGTTAAAATAATTAAATATTGATGATGAATCATAAATGTTTTAACCCGTGTGTTTTGTGTTATAATGGAATGAAAATATTGTTAATTTTGTGGAATAGTGGAATCAGTTGGATTATGTAAGAAGAATATACAATTCACTATGTGGTTAGTGAAATATTGAATGTAATAATGATATATAACTGAAAATTAATTAATTAATTTAATGTTAAATGTTAAAGGGAAAAAATTAATCAAATGAAGATCCTTGGATTCTTTTTTTCTTTTATTACATCTAGTTTATAGTGGTGAAATCCTGGTGTTTAAGAGACAATAATCGCAGTTGATCCTTTGAATAGTCTAAAAATGATATCATTGGATTTAGCTATGTTATATTTTCTATGTTATGTATTATCATATGAAACCCCACCCCTGTTGGAAGGGTGTATAATGTAAAGTGGAAACATGGAGAAGTATTTTTCTTAATACCTTGGTTGGGGATTATTTAATGACAGACAACCATCTGAGAGCCCATTTTCTTCTCAAGGATATATTATATGCAAGTATACAGAATAGTTATCCAACCCCATAAAATTTTATTGTGGTATGTAATCTATTTATATTTTTTCACAAACATATATCTCAAGATATAGTATCCTAATGCTAATTTTAGGTAATATTTGTTAGTTGGGTGATGGCTTGATGTAGTTTTTTTAATCCAAAATTTTTATTTTTTAAAGATCCACTTTCTGGGTAAGTGGGAACCATACAAAAACCTCAATAATCCACCCAAACAAACCCAAATAATAGCTTAAAAAAATTCAGAACTAAGAAAAACCTGAACTGAAAACCACTAAAACGCCTTCTAAAAAACCCACAAAATTATATTTTTGAATTAATAGTTATCATTACCCATCTTAGAAATGATAAAAATCTGTCTCGAGTCACACACCCATCATGATGGATGGCCAATCACCATCACTATCACCATGTCAACACCTCACCATGATCATCAACCTCCATGCCTCATCCACATCAGCCTGATCTCCAACATTCAATGCTTGCAACAGAAACCATAATTTTTTAAACCAAACACCTTTGATGCTGAAGAAAGACAAAATCACCGTCATGTGGTTATCATCATAATACACAGGGGCTTGTCACCGTTACACCACCATAGTCAAACAGCACTGGAGCCCACCATAATGAGATATTATTGATGCACCGAGGATAAACATCATCAATAGAACCGGAGAAGAGCAGTGTAGATGAATCACCGTCAGGGAAAGTCGAAACCCTAGGAGGCTGAGAGCTCACAGCCGCCAGGAAAGTGAGGCCCCATCATCATGTCCTGATGTATAATACGTGATGTATGGGCTATGGTGGATTACAAAAAATACACGATTAATATTTAGTGATGTGGATGTTATGGTGGGATTTTTTGATTCATGTTGTGTATTGTATGTAAATTTACCCCTTTAGTTTTTAGGTTTTCTGACTTTTAGAGAGAGACTGTTCAAGATGTTCCATCTTGGAGTATAAAGGAAAATCAGTAGGGAAGTGGTAATGGGTCACCCCTATTGTAATTATATTATTTGATCTCTTATTTACAATACATGGTTATATATAACCTTGGTGAGGCTGAGAATATATATTGCCTATTTAGGTGAAGATTTAACATCACGCTTTGTTAATTTGGATGCAAAATTGAAATCTTATATTTTAAATGAGAGTTTATATGGTGGATCATACTAAGTATATGTATTATGATCACCATTTTTTTATATATACTATTTTTTGTTCATAGGAACTAGGTTATAGATCAGGATGGATACTGCTAACATGGGAGTTTTTCATGATATTTTTAGCATAGTGGTTGTAGCTGGGCTTGAATTTTTGAATTTATAGTTTTTTATAGTGTTGTACTTTGGTATTTCATGGAATTAAAATAATTTAGATCATTTAATTTTAATATACAGTAGGATTTTTTTGGTGTATCTATCAAATATCTTATCATAAAGGGTAATGGCTCCCATCTTTGTGTATAATATTCCTAGGGCACATATAACCAACCCATGGTCTATTATTGGAGGGATTTTAAAATCATTAGCTCCCTTGTATCATTCCCATACTTGGAGGGGTGCCTTCGGGGGGAGGGGGTCATTATATATAGGTATTGGAAGTTTAGGATGAGGGATATGATGTAGGAATAAGTTACGACTATAGGGGATTGTAGGGAGATAGTTTGAGTTATGTTTTTAAGAAACATAATCACGGGACAATTTATGAGATAAGGGAGTTTATAGACCCCTAGGATCCGATGCATGGACTTTGTGTTTAATAATCATACTATGAAATGTGATACTGGTTCTTGGGTAGTGGCCTTGGAAATGATGATGCATTATTCCTCTATGAATATATGATTGAAATGAGTAGACCCGGGGATTAGGCAGAAGATTTAATAAATAAATAAATAATAAAATGTTAAAAATTACATAATCTAGATTAAGGAGTCCCTAGTAGTTTGATTTTTTAGGTGTGTCTCTTGGTCAACATCTTCATTGAGTTCTCGTTTAAGATGTTCAACTAATGTTCTATTAAACCATTGTAGAGTGTAGTTTGAAAATAAAGACACTTGGAGGGGAAATTTTGAGGGTTTTACTTAAAGATTATTTAAAGGCATGCGGGAATAGTATTATAAAACGTGAAAAATTATTGGGTGGTGGTGGAGGAGATATATTTTAATTCAATATTTGCTTAAAAGGATCATTGAGTATAATTGGAGGTGATTATATTGCACGGGGTAGTGAGGTAGTAGTAGTTTTTGTTCCATGGTGATAATGATGGGTAAAATATTGCATGGGAATAGTTCGGAGACTAGTTTCCAACCAAGTTTCTTTATTGAAATGAAAAAAAAGGATAGTCTATGAGAGCTTCTTACCCTTCGACAAGGGTGTTCCAATGTGTTGGATTTTATGATCTATTCTAGGTCTCTTTTACATTATGATTTCGAAATGCTTCTATAACAATAGGCCAAGGTGAAGAACTTCGAGGAGGGTTTTCATCCACAGACCTATCTCTATGTCACCATATTTATGTTTTCAGAATATTATGAGATGATAGAAAGATTATATTTAATTTAGTGGATTATGGGAATTAAGGTATCATAACGGGAGAACAGTCCATCAAAAGTTTCCTTATAGTAGAGTTTTCATAAATGGTAACATGATTTCTGAAAAAATTAGCTTTTTGAAAGGTGGGGGTAGGTCCCAGTCCTCATAATTTCATTTATTGTTGTGTTCAAACTCTCAGTTGGTATCCATGGACATAGATACATTTTTTCAATTAGATTATGTGGTCATCAAGGTCAATAGATCATAGAAATTATGATCTAGAAACATACAATAGGTGTTACACATCAGGTTACTCTATTGAGGTATTTTCATCTGATATAATATTAGTAGGGTTATAACTCTTAGGATCAGTAGAGAAGAGATGGGGTAGGTAGTGGGTAGTCTCAATATCTTTCTAATTCTTAGAGAGTCGATTGTGAGTAAAGATGTTCTCTCCATAGGTGTCAAAAAAGTCATTAATTGGGCCATGTAAAATTTCATACATTGTATTTTCCAAAAGCAGGTGAACCAGCCGTTGTTCAATATTCACTTTTCATTATTTCGACATATGTGCATGGTTTTTTGATCCAACAGCTACTAAATAATTTGTATTACCTACCATAGTCCAAGAATTAGGACATTAGTTTTATAGGATTCCATTTACCATTGAATTTAATGCTACATTAAGAGGTTGAGCTTATATGTATACTGTTTTTAGAGATGGTGTGATTGTTCTGGGGAAGAAGTTCACTTGACGAGAATTTCAATTATTACATATATTGAAATATGAAATCATCCACAATATGAAACTGCTATATTCAATTTAGGATACTGTGGATTTATTTAGGCATAAAATTAAGTTCTACGATGCTGATGGAGAGTCTTCTATGTTTTTTAGTGAGTGGAGAAAACATATTGGTTGGAGGTTTGTTTCTCCATTTTCTAACCTTATGGACAAACTACTTTTTTGTTCATTAGTGGTTCAGCCAATGTTATTTCCTATGGTTACGGAAGACTACCCTATTGTCTTCCCTAAGGTGGTTATAAAATTACCCCCTCAATGGGAGATTATGATTGGAATAGATCCATGTCTAGGTATTTATAAAATAAATATGTCTCTATATAGGATAGTTCCTTATATGTTTTAATTTTTGCTTGGACAACACGATGATCATTTTCAATGATGAGTTTTCGGAAAGGAATGTCATGTTCGGGTGCACTGATTTAGTTTGATAAAAAGTGAAATTGAATTTTATATTTTAGAGCTCATTATATTCAAATAAATCTCAAGAATGTGAATAAACTCTATACTTTTTAAAAAAATTATAATTTATATGATTTTGTCATAGTATCTAGTTGGTTATAGAAGATTGATTTATTTTTTGGATATTATCAGATGATGGTGTAAAATGATGATATCCCAATGTATTTTTTTATTATGTTATCGGAATTATGAGTTCTTTGTGATTTTGTTTTTTTTTATAAACACTTTAGTCATATTCATGTTTTTGAAGAACATAGTAATAAGATCGTTTCTGTTTCAATTCATGGTGGTTTTGTTGATGACACCCTTCAATACTCTACCCCTAATGAGGAACATTCAAAGAATCTATGGGACATTTTATGGGTTCATAATCATTAAAAACTTTTTTTCAATTAGTATAAGTATATATTCTGTTCTCATAATGTTTTCTTATTATGGAATTTCAGATCTCCTAATAGTATTTAGGTGGATATTTAAAATATAAAGGAAATAATTTCTTGTATGTTCCCACATATTGTTACAAAGGTACACAGTTTCAATGGTCCTGCCAACTATTATGGGAGGTTTTTACCAAATTTCTCTCAAATTTTAACTCCATTGAAATCCTTGACTGACCAAGGTTATGTATCCTTGGGGACTAAACTATGTCAGGGATATTTTTGGTTTTTTATGTATATGATTTTCCTGACATCATAACACCTAGATCAGTTCATGGTTTTTAGTGACGATTCACACCTTTTTTGTGCTCTGTTTAGATGTATAATAGATCATTTTTTATGAGCCTCAAAAATTACCACCCCTATCGTGTAAATATAAAACCCTATGATATTGAGTTTTATGTAGTAATATTTACCTTTAGTTTGTGTTTATAACACTTCATTAGATATAGTTTTATGGTTTTTCTCCCAATTATAAGAACCTTGGGTATATTATCTCCCAATTTGACTTGAACTAGGGATAATAGCAGTTAATGGAATTTAAAAAATGATTCCAACTTTTAGAGTGTATATAAACCAGGAAAGGGTAATTTTTTATCTTCCACACTGAGGTGGAAATAATATAGTTATTTCATGCATGAATCTTGATATTTGTTTTGAATAATGGATAAACTCTATCCAATGAAGCTTCATATGAGATATGTTGGCGGTATAAGTTTCTTTTTCATGTTGAATATGAAATCTTTTTTAGTGTAAAAAGTGGATGAATCTCAGCTATAGGATCTTATGTGGGGGTTTGGAGAGACTAGGATGTCTTTGGTGATGCCACTAATGGTTGGCCACAGAATGAAAAACATTTTTGGTTTTTCTATGGGAGGATTTTTATCTCCTTTTCAAAGTTAGATGTTGTTATCCATGTGTTATTTAACTAACCATTGGCGGTATATCCTATAATGAAAAGGATTTAATGATATATAAAAGTTAATTATTGGTATCCTAGGTTTAAGTGTTTGGTTATATATTTTATGTCACAATGTTTAATATATATGAAGGTTAAGGATGAACATAGTTTTCTCGATGCTTTTCCCTAGCTTTTTGATGTTCCTCCATGGAATTATGGGGACATATAGATGGTATTGAACATAATTTTACCCTATTATTACGGTGGATTCAATGATATGTGGGTTATATTGAACCATTTGACAAAATCATTCCACTTTATAATGATTAATGAGTAAGGATCGGTGGGGGTTTGGTCATTTCAATACTTGGAGGAGGTGGTAAGTTCTATGAAACCCCAAAAATGATAAAATTTGATCATGATACTTGTTTTCCATCTAGTTTGTGGAGAGGTATCAAGTATTATTTTGTCTCTCAGTCATTCTTTTACACAACTTTCCACATTCAGATGGAAAATCAGACTGAGCAGATCATCAAGACTGTTGAGGACCTATTTCTTGCTTATACTCTATGTTTTGGAGGTTCATGTATGAGAGAGCTTCATTAGGTCTATATTTCATATAAAAATAATTTTCACACACCCATTGGTATAACACAACATTAATAATTGTACGTATAAAAATTTGGTTCTCTATTATCCTCAACTGAGGTCCTAGGGTCAGTATATCTTAGGTCAGAACTGTTACAAATCTTGAAATTGACGGATTTGGTGATTCTTGAGTGGATGAAGGCAGTGCATAATTATCTCATGTCATATGTTTATTTGAGGATGTGACATATGTAGTTTAATGGTGGAAATCATTTATTCTTAGATATGACTCCTCGTCATGGGATGTAAATATTTTGTCATGGAAGTAATATTTATACCCATTTTTGTGGAACTTTTATAATGTTTTCTCATGTTCGATTCATTGTATATCAGATGGATCTTCCCCCATATATGATCTAGATACATAATAACTTCCATTTGTTGTTTCATTTTCCTTATCTTCATGAACACTCCCACATCATCTATTTAGGTGAGATTGACATTGGCGATGTTACAGCCTTTGAGGAGTGGCCTTCGAAGATCTAGGACCACCGAGAGAAGGGAATTCACAAACATGCTATTCTCATTGTCTATGAATTGTGGAGACATAACAACATGGATGATAGTAAATATTAATATAATTCTTTAATTCTCACTCACCATCTAGATTTGTTTGATACATATCTCTTATCTTTAAAAAATATTCATTTTTTGGTTCTTTAACATTGTCTGATTTTTAAGATGGTTTACTAATCTTTGATTTTTTACTTGTGTAGATGATAATATATGATAGGTATATAACATAGGATAATGTTTAGTATACTTTATTAATATTTCCTTGTTTTTTCATATTTCCAAAGAGTGAGTCGGATGATCTCAGGTGATGGTGATTTCCTGATATATATCTCATGGGGTGCCTACTTGGATAATACTTTTTCTTTCCACATCTAGGGGTTTGGTTTTAATTCTCTAGGAATAAAATTGTTTAAGAGATATATAATGTGAAGTTATTGTTTTCCATCAATATTTACCTTTTTTTCAAGTATGATTTTTTTGGTTCAAGTGTGTTTTAAGGATTTTATTTAAATATGTGGTTTTGGAAACAATAAGTATTTTATTATTTAGATATTTATTTAAATGCTGTTAAATGAATAAAAATAATTTTATAATATTTTTTGTAAGTGGATTATAATATTTTTACTATGTACTTATCATTGAAACTCTATGATTTTTATGAAAAAATACCCTTACATAGGACATACTTCATGCGTAAAGAGAATGATGTTTTACTATGGTTTTGTAAGATTAATATCAAGGTATGCTCGTGTCAGTCTTGGAATAATGCTGCCTAAGGGTTTAAAAAATTACTCTTAGGTGGACCATGCATTGTGCACAAGCGTAATGTGGGTATTTTAATATTTACATATGGGTAAGGTCAAATAACCCATAAATGGGCCCTTCTATAGTGTTGTCTATGGGTAATGAAGGAGACCCTTACATAGACCACCTACTATGCATAAGGGTAAAGATACATTTACAAATATTTCATAAGGTAAAGGTGGATTAAAACTTATAGGATCATTTCCAAATAAATTCATTTGGGTAAAACATGATACCCTTAGAAATACCCCCTAACCCTCATTGGGGTAGAATTTTTACCATATTTTATTTGGTTTCCTCTCATTCATTATCATGTAACCCCCCATAAACCTATATTTATCATCATAAATCATAAAAAATGAAGTAATTTATTTTCATCCTTTTAATTTTTTATAACTCTATTTTTGATGTTTCTATTCAATCAGAAATTATATTTTTTGCAACAAACCTTTATGGAAATAAAATCGGGGTTCCAACCTTCAATTTTATAAATACGCAATGATGTTGTGTTTAAAATACCCAAATCCTTATCCCTTGATTATTCCTCCATTTTTTCACACATCTAAACGGCCTTTGA
The DNA here is from genome assembly GCA_963277665.1 of Viscum album. Lineage (NCBI taxonomy): Eukaryota > Viridiplantae > Streptophyta > Magnoliopsida > Santalales > Viscaceae > Viscum > Viscum album. The sequence goes on from OY728132.1 coordinate 699,471,535, forward strand.
ACCCTCTCATCAGGTTGATGAACAAAAACAGTTTTTAGGAAATATTCCTTTCTAATTTCTAGGCTAGACATAAAATTCTCTCTCCTCTATTTAACATATACAACATATTTTCAAGGGGAAAAAACTATGTAGGAAATTCACAAAATCTTATATTTTATATTGTGATATTTTAAAGACGAAATCCATTAATCCTTTATATTGAAATGTATTTCACCATAATAAATATTAAACCAGAATAATTGAGAAAGTGGTTTATGGGTTTTGGTGATCATATATATATATTTCTCTATGATAATATCTCACCAATTTTTTTAATATAGTTTTCTGTATATATGTATGTTTTTTTAGCATGTACAATTTGAAAAAATTTGTTAAAGAACATAAATCCTTAATTATTGTATCACTATGTAACTAAATAACCATATTTTACAAAACATTATTCATGTAATTTGATATAAATCACATTGATTCATATTTAATTTTAATTAATTTTTCATAAATATGTTAATGGAACGGGATAAAGAACCTTAATCTTTAAGTGAGTGTACATGTAAATTATTAGAGGCTTGTTAAATGAATTTTTCTTACTTAATGTATAATAAGAATTAAAGTTATGCCTTAAATACATGTTTAACAAAATAATTGAACCTAATAAATTATGACTTAATTTTAATGTGGTTATAACCTCTGATAAATACATTAGTTAATCCAAAATGAAATGAAACCAATTTCATTGATAAAGAGAAACATTTGGGGTCAAGTGAACATGTTTGTGTGTAAAATATGGATGTCTTATTTTGAGGTACTAGATTCCATGTTGACTCTATTTTTTGGTTTAATACAATTTGAGTTTTATCTAGATATGAGACTTGATATACAATTTGTTGTGAGCATGAGATGGATAATGTTGGTGAAAAAAATGCAGGGTGGAATGAGTTTGTAGTAGTAGTTGATGCCTATGATGAAGAGATACATAGTGATATATATGGTGATGTAGAGAATGGTACAAATATTGATAGAACTAGTTGAATATATGCTTACCCATTTTTTTCACAATTCTAGGATAATTTCTTCATAATATTATATATAAGGGTCAGATGGTTGGTTTTTTATTTTAAATCCATTCCATTCCCTACTACTTGAGGTAGATGGTTGTGCTAAGTTATGAATCTACCTCATGGTTTGATATGTTGTTTTATGTAGTACATATAATTAATGAGTGATAATAACTAATAAATGTTTTTAACACTAATGGGTGGTGTTTCCATGGAATTCAATTGTTGATAATTATAATGAACATTAATATCAGTTGGATTATTCTTGGAAGGGATATATATAAATTCTTGGTTAATGATATGTTTAATGGATTGATTTAAAATAATATCCAATTAATTAGTTAAAAAATTTGAAATGATAAAAGGAATAATTAATTAAAAAAACTATATCGATGGTTGGGTTATAGTAAGATATCATCTTCCTAGTGGTGGTAGCTGAATGTTTGAGAGATGATAAATGTAGTTATGACTATTGTTAATTTAAGGAACATAGTGTGGTTGTGGGGTATATTTTATCATGTTAGCTATATGACATCATTCACTACCCAACCCATGTCTATATGGATATTGACACCTATTGGAACCTAATAAGATGTTTTCTAAAAAATATTTATTAGTGAGGAACAAATGTCTAACTACCCCCTCTGACCCCTCTCTATTATCCTAGTAGTATTATTTATTGTTATTCAGGGTTGTTTCCTTTCCATATATATGTGTTCATAGGGATTTAAGGGATTTTTGTTATTTCACACACATGTATCACCAGATATATCATGTAAATTGTTTTTAAGTTATTTTGTGCATGGGAGGTCATGTATTAAGGTATAAAAAATAATTTATAGATTGTGGTGGATCATGGAAGTAACATAGTTACAATTTTGAAATGTGCATGGGATTATGATATGCTGAAATGTATTGTGTTTAAGGAATGATATATTAGACCTTGGTTTTTTGAACTGGATTTATTTTGGATATGGATGGCTCATGACCTGAGACAATGGGGAAGAGCTATAAACCCATGGAGAATTTGTAATGGGGTAAACACTTATGCAATTATATTAATTTATTTATTTTATATGATATGTTTTGAGATATTTCCACATTGATGTTGGGAAAATGGTATACCAATTTCGATGATGATTCAGATTCACTTGTTGTTTAGTAGGATTTATCATGGTTTCATTATCATTCACATGACATGATCTGGGGAGGATCCTATTTGGTATTAATTTGATGCTCACCCAATGTATTTATTAAAAATTTAGGTCAGTATGATTAGTTTTGAGATGGGTTTGGATACCATATGCTCAGGAGTTGATTATGAGTTGTTGGGCATCATGGTCACTGATGAGTTTATCATTTGGTACTTATTATTTCCTTTAGAGTTGATTTGTTTCATATTAAATTACATGTATGAATTTGGAATATTTTAATTTTTAACTAGAACAAAATATGTTGGTTGTTTCTATGTTATCTCTTGTATCTCTTATTATAGATATTAGTGCCTCTCATTATTGTTTAAAATATACTCTTAGTAACTATTTTAAGCACATGACCCATTGGAGGTGGGATTCAGACTTCATTATCTCCCATATCTAATTTCATGCCAAGGATGGCAATGTGGTTTTTTTCCATTTGGCTTCTCCCTATCCTTTTTTATATTTTTATGGAATTTTAAATTTCAAATGTTTTATCTTGTTAAATAATTTACAATTGTTGTGTTTTTATATATTACAGTGTAAAATAATCATTTATTGTGTAAATTATGCATTTTATCAATTATTTTTGTCATTTTATATAAATTTAAAATTAGTTCATTCATTATTATTCCACTTTTTGATTTTATTTTTATTTAAATCATTTGTTCTTTTATTATATCAAGTACTTTTTTAATATATATATATATATTAGTTTATTTATTATTTCATTTTATTAAATCCTTTTGTAATTGATTGTAAATTTAAAAAACTTCAATTCATTAATATAATTTTTGAACCATTAATTATTTATTTATAATTAAAAATAAATTAATTTTGGTACTTTATATTTTAATTCTTTATATAAGTAAAATAATTTTAATAATTTAATTAATTTTTTTATGTATTATAATAATTAATTTTAATTTTTTCTTTAATTTTATAGATTTCTTATTATTCTTTAATTTATTAATAAATTAATTGATGTTAATAGATGTAATTATTATTGTTGTAAAATTTAATCTTCAATAAATTGCATGTTTTAAGTTGCAGTAAATTTTATTGCTAAACTTGTAATTTTAATTTTGTTATTTAATTAACTAATTAATTAATTTTTTCTTTATTAGGTCATTAATTTATTTTATTTTTCTTAATTTTTTGTGTTTTGCAGGAGATACTGAAGTCACCTGTTAGTGAATCAAATGATTCAATAACACCATCACTCCCATCAAACTATCAACTCAATTCACAAGTCTATCTACCGACATGACAAAATGTCCTATTGATACTTCACTCAATGACAATCCCACTCTCAATACCCATGTGCCCCCTTTCCCCTATTTTCTATCTCTAACCCTCCCCCTATATTCTTTTTTTATTGTTGTATATTATATATTATATATTATATAACATATAATATAAGTTCTAACATATATAATAATTAATTATATAAATAAATAAATAATAATAATAACAATACTATAATAATTTTTTACTAAAAATATTAAGTTAATATTTAATTTCACTTGAATATAGAATATTTTATTTAACAATTTTTAATATTTAATAGTAATTTTTAATTCTTTTATTTGAAAATAGATTATTTAAAGAAAATAATAATAATTTTAACTAGAAATATTACATTTATTATTTAATTTGTATTACTATAATATATATATGATCATATATAAACATATAAATAAGAAGTTTAATGTTTATTATTATTTTATTTTATTTAATTATTTCATTTCATTTTTTTCTAATTATATATATTATAGTATAATATATAGTAATATTAACACATTGTTGTAAATATCGATATTTAATTGTATTCTTTTGTTTGAATTCTGTTATTTCTTATTTCAAGGGCGGTCGTGGATATTGGTGCATATATTTTTTTGTCTGGTCTGAGGATCTACTTCAATGATGGTTGAGGAGCAAATGTGATTGTGAAAGCACCATGTGGTGGTTGGGGAAGACATTCACATGATTCGAGGGAATTACATTAATGGAGTAGCGGTGATGAGAAAAACATTGCATGATCATCCACCACTTCTATACTTGGGATGGGGAGCAGTTCATACATACATATGTACATCCACATCTAGACCTTTCACGACTCCCAGATTCACCCCCAACATTGAGGCATCCAACAATTCAATTCCAGATCAGACCGTGATGTCACTCACTTCCAGACTTATAGAACACTAATAGATCAAAGCAACATCAACCAACTCATTTCTAGATTCCCCAGATTGGAGTTGCAAAGAGTTTATAATAAACATCAGGTAAGAGAAAATCAAAATACAATATTTAGAGCATCTGTACATAGAGTAGAGAGGCGAAGCATTTTATTTATCTTATGCTCTGTTTTTCTGCAACTTATTACTGCATAAACTTCTAAATGTCTAACTCTGTTAATATGTTGAATTCAATCACTATACTCAGCTTATTTCTTTATGGGGGACAAGTTGAGCTCGATAGATCTTCTTCCTTATTGTTCAAGATCCATTTTGTGTCAGTGGATTGTCTCTCTCACTCACATTGTTTAAAAATTTCATTTTCAAAACATCAAAATCATTGAAAACTGATCATTATCTGTTTAAAATTTAAATTTTTTTCAACTTGAGGATTTAATTGAAAATGAATCATGATAAAATGAGAAAGACACATTAAGATCAACTAAAAATTTTAACTGATTGATTTATGAATATTATCATTATGCGATGAAATTATTTTTACAATTGAAAGACTGAAATTATTAATCTATCTCAAGTAGAAATGATGACAAATCTAACCAGCTACCCTAGGTCAGATCCAGATAGTTTAACTCTAGTTTATAAAAATGGTAAAATAATATTGAATCTATCCAGTGGACTTCCCCTTCTCATCCATTGATTCTTATCATTATCCACTGTTTTATTTCTTGATGTATTTTTTGTTTCCACTCACTCACATGCACTCACTTTCTCATACACAAATTATCAACCACATCACATTTCCTTCATCCCCACTGTTTTCTCACTACTTGTTTTTTTGTTATATTTTTTGGTCACTTAAGCACAATATTATTCGTTGTTATGGTTCGACCATGTATTACCACTATACTAAGTAGTATGTAGGAAATATAATTATTAACTTGTTTGCTCATTCTCAATGATATGTGGTGTTCCAATTTTTACGTCATTTTTAGCGAGGCAACGTGTGATCATTAAAAAAACAATAAATAATTCACATAAAAACCTAAAACAAAAAAAAATTCAAAATACAAAAATTTTAAAAACAATATCAAAACAATTCCAAAAAATTAATGAAAAATATGAAAATCATACTACATGATCACAAGGTAATAGTTTGAGGACATAGAACCAGAAAAAAATGAAACTGAAAATCACCTAAAATACATGAAAAAAATAATGTGAAAATCAAAATGGAGGATAATAGGGAATCTGAAAATCAGAAAACGAACAATCCACCTACTGAAAATCTAAACCCACTAGGAAATGAGATGGTTGAGAGGAACAATTTGATAAAATTCCATTTACCATATTTCTCTAGAAACCCATCCTATAGTAGGCTCTAACCTAGGTACCAAAATTAAGAAATCAAAAAATTATTGCTTTCTGATTTGCGGACCTTTAATGGAATGCCTAGTGAAAACATTATTTACTTCATTAGGGATTTTTATTGTAGTTTCCAGTGGCTCCCACTTAGGGGCCTTAATGATGAAGAGATAAATTTGAGAGTTTTTCTCTTCTGCATAAAGTTCAATGCTAGGACTCGGTTCCAATAGATAGAGGAGGATATTATTGTCCCATGTGATCAAGTTTATAATGCTTTCACCGTGAATTTCTATCCAAGAAGGTTGATATCTGATATTATGAACAAGATCATAGGATCCCGTCAAGATGATGGAGATCTATATCATGAATTAGGGGATATGTATATAGGTTTTCTTAGGTATTGACCAAAGCACCAGTGTACCCTCCAATTCTTTATGGACACCTTCTATAACAGTCCCACCCCTTACCATCATACCATGGAAGATCAGTCTGCTGGAGGGGGCTTTAGTGACTGGATAACTGACGAGGTCAAAAAGAAATCAACACCTTCTCTTAAAAATCATAGAATAAGTTCTCTAAAAGAAGAACCATTTTTAAGAAATAACCCACTGATACCCATGAGGGTGAAGCTCAAGAATCTGGATTCTTCAATGAGAACACTTAGACAACGAAGGATCAATGTCACTATTGTGACATGTGTGGGAAATCATAGAATAGATATCCAATGCTTGACTTGTCCACCAAATAACATGATATTTCAAGTCTTGATGGATATGGTCCTAGGATATAGCCTAGGGAAGATAATTTTTCCAACACCTAAAATTAGGGGTATAGAAACCATCCAAACTTGTCTCGGAGGGAGTAGGGAGTCCTTTGACCTACAACCCCTCCTAGATTCCAGAAGCTTCCTAGGAAACAATCCCAACCGTAACCCCCACCTAAGGATGAGTCATCCAATTCCAAATATGAGGTGAATGATATGATTCATCAGTTTATTGGGAGATTTTATGAATGAAATAAAAATAATTATTTTGATAAAATAAAAATATATTCCAAAATTAAAAATCTAAAAAATGAAATGGTTCAATTGTCTAGGGAGGTCAGGAAATAGAGATAGTGGTAGGCTTCCCAGCACCACTAAAGACACCCTAAAAGATAATTAATTGACTATAACCACCAGAAGTGGTCTCCAAACCCACCAAGAACATAATAAATATTTCCAAACTATGGAAAATAAAAATCTAGATGAATCTATAAATTTTAATATTGAAAATTTTAAATTTGGAAAACTAGATAGTAGCAATGGAAGCCCTTTGGTTCTTGATGTTCCAACTGAAAAAAAATTGAAAATGGAATTAAAAACTATGAAAATTAATGGAATAACATTCATGGGGATTAATTTTTTGGGACACCCCCAATTGTGAGAAACTTTTACCCTGTCATCCCCTTTCCTAAAAAATTAAAAAACTAACGCATAACTCTATACTGCTTAAATGTATCAAAGTTGTTAAAAAGATGAACATTTACATCCCATTCCTGGAGGATCATATTCAAATCCCATTATATTTAAAATCAATCCTAAAAATATGCTAAAATAAAATGAACCTGGATGAGTATTCCATATATAGATTGATATATGAGTGTAGTACTGTATTGAAGAATAGGATACCCCCAATGCATCATGATCCATGGAGCTTTGTCATCCCTAGATCCTTTGGGGATAGAGGTGGTAAATTCAATTTCCTTGGTGATTTGAGATCTAGTATCAATCTAATCCCTTGGCCACTTTTCTGAGAATTGAGACTAGGATTTCCACATCCTACCACTAGTGTGTTACATCATGCTGATAGATCCATCACTAATCTAGTGGGTAGAGTTGATGATTTTCCATTGTGAGTAGGACAATAATTCTTTCATATTGAATTTCTTATTCTTGATATAGTGTGTGACCAAGAGGTACCTATCATCCTTGGTAGTCTATTCCTAGCCTCAAGGGGCGTTTGGATAGAAGTATCTAAAGGAAATTTGGTTTTCAACTTGGGGGAACAAAGAAAATAATTCAATGTTTTCAAGAAAATCAAAGAACCCACCCATAAAATCATTCCTAAAGATGAGATACCAGTTTTTGAATGTTCTATTGATATGGAATAAGAATAGTTTCTACATACGATAGAGGAAATTGGTAGTGAATCGGTGATCCCTTCATCCACTTGCATTGGTATCATCTCAAGTAAGGTGAGTAAATTTTTTGGTGAGTTTGAGGTACAATTTTTTTTCACCTAGTTGAGTTTATATAAAAAACATTCTCACCCCATGAGAAGAGTCTATGATTGTAGAAAACATTCTAGAGGAGGAATCCTTATTTAATTCCTTCTTCCAGAGGAATTATGAGGACTTTGAACCACCGAGGCTCATGTTTCTTCCCTCAAGGGAAGAGCCACCCATTATTGAACACAAACCTCTCCTTACACAACTAAAATATTACTTTTTAGGAGAGATTTCTGCCCTTCATATGATCATTTCATTCAATCCATATGGTAGCCATGAGAAACACCTACCGATTATTTTGAAGTAGTACAAGTTTCTCATGGGATGGAAAATTCCTAATACCAAGGGGATTAGGCCAAACTTCTACATGGAAAAAATTCCCACGGAACCTATGTGTTATGATAGAGTGGAATCCCAAAAGAGACGAAACCCGATCATGAAGGATGTTGTGAGAGAATAGGTGATCATGCTACATGATTCTGGGATAATTTTTCCCATTTATGATAACCCCTAGGTAAGTCTTTTTCAAGTTGTCCGCAAAAATAGTGGAGTGAAAATGGTCACCAATGATAGGAATCGGTAAATACAAAAAAGGGTAGTGAACAAATGGAGAGTTTATAATTATTATAGAAAATTGAATGTTGCCATAAGAAATGGCCACATTACCATTCCATTTTTTGACCAAATGTTAGACATTATGGTTGGCAAGGATATTTTTTTTCTTTCTTGATGGTAACTCTGGTAATAAACAGATTTTCATTTTATCTAAGTATCAAGAGAAAAGCACTATCACTTGTACTTTTCGAGCATTGGCCTACTGGCATATGCTTTATGGATGTGTTGTGCTACTGCAATTTTTCATATGTGCATGATGTCCATATTCTCGAACATTATTGAAAGGATAATTATGTTCTTCATGGATTATTATTTTTTGTTATGGGGATCAATTTGAAGAACTATCTTGAAAATCTGGAACTTCTGTTGGAAAGGTTATAGGATACCAATCTAGTCTCAAGCAATGAAAATTGCTAATTTATGGACATTTAAAACATTGACTTGGGTCACAATGTATCTAATATGGGGCTCAAGGTCGATAATGCTAAAATTGTGGATATTAAAATGTTTTTCTCACCTAAAAATGTTAAAGGAATTATAATTTCTTGGGTAATGTACGGTTCTAAAGGAGTTTCATTAATGAATTTTCTAAATACACAAGACCCCTATGCTCACTACTGGTTAACGACACACCATTTTTTATGCGAATTTCATGGCTCTATTTTAGCTGCTTAATGAGAAGCTAAAAACCACACCTATAATCATTTCCCATGACTGGAATCTTCTTTTTGAGGTAATGTATGATGCTACTGATCTAGCAGTTAGATAATTTTTGGGTGAAAAGGAAGCATAAGAATTGGAATTTCATTTATTATGACAAAAATATGTAGTATTATTCATTGAAGAACTATTAAACCACTAATAATGAGCTGGATTGTGCGATGCTTTAATGGAAAAAATTTCAGGCAATAATTGATAGGATATAGAGTTATAATTTTTACAGACCATGTTTCCCTAATGTAAATTCTATATAGGAAGTATACTGAATCTTGATAATGATAGGAACCTTGGAGTTGAATGTGTTTGATTTTTTAATTAAGGATATGAATGGGGGTGAGAATTTTATGGTAGAAGACTTTTCTAGGATACCAAACACCCAATGTGAAGAACCAAGAGATATCAACACATCATTTTCTTATGAACTATTATTTGTTTCTTCAGTGTAGTATTATTCATGGTTTTCATATTATGAAAACTTTGTGGATGTAGGATTCATGCCCAAGGACCTATCACATAACCAGACAAAGAAGTTTATCTTTGAATTGAAATATTATTTTTGGCATGACCCACTTATCTTTTGGAGGTGGGATGATTGGGTTTTGAGAAGATGTGTTTTAAGGAAGATATTCTGAAAATACTCAAGGTATGTCATTCATAAACTTGTGGTGTTCACCATGGAGGGGAGAGGACTATTAAAAAAATCTACATGATGGTTTCTACTGGAAAATTTTTTTCTAGGTTGAAATGGGTTTGGTAATTAGCTATGAAAAGTGTAAGAATCTTGGAAATGTAGAAAGAATTTATGATCTACCTCAATAAGGAATTAAAGATGTTGAATTTTTTTTCATGGGGCTTAGACATAATGGGTCATAACCCATAATCTTGTGGGAACTTGTATATTTCAGTTGGTGTGGACTATGTTTCTATATTTATGGAGGCAATGGCTCTTCGCAACAATACTTATACATGTGTGGTAATTTTTATCAAGAAAAACATATTTATATGGTTTGGTATGACTAGAGAATTCAACAATAAAAATGTGAACCACTTCATTAATTATATGTTCGATATTTTGATGGAGATATTTGGTTGATCTCATAGAAAAGGCACCACCTACCACCCACAATCTACTAGACATGAAAAAGTATCTAATTGGTACCTTAAATTGATCATGGAGAAAATAGTTTCTAGATCTTGGAAGGATTGGATAGTGCAGATAGATGAGACCCTTTGGTACTATATAACTACCTACAAAACTCTTATAGGGATGTCACCATACATGATTTGTTTTCAAAAACCTATCATCTACCTATTGAATGACATAATTGTCTTACCAAGTAGTGAAGGACTTGAACGTTGAATTCAACATGGATAGTGACTAAAGGTTGTCCGAGATAAGTGAGATTGAGGAGAAGATAATGCAGTATTATGAGAATTGTGAAATTTATAAATAGTGGGAAAAGGACATTCATGATTCAATAATTCAGAACAATAATTTCATAGTTGGTGAGAGTGTCTAACTATTCAATTCTAGACTTTAACTTTTTTTTGGAAAGTTGATGATCATGTTTTTAGGACCCTTTACCATTAAGAGAGTCTTAGTTAATATTGGTTTGGAGCTATTTGGAGAAGAGAATATAATTTTAATAGTTAATGGTTGAAGGAAAAAACATTTCTTTGAAGGGACACCAAAGGGAATGGCTTCAATCTCTCTATTTAAATAATGAGTTTTCTCAAGTCTTACCGAGGAATATAAACTTAGTGTTTCATGGGAACAAACCCCATGGTTATTTAATTTATTTTCCATTTATTTTTGTTTTCAAATAAAGATTACTCTTGTTTCTTGTTTTCAAGTGTGTTCTCTTATTTGTAAGAATGTTTTTTATGACATGTTGCTACTAGTGAGAGGGTTATTGCTACAAGAATCTGGGTAATTGAAAACCAAGGGAGAAATACACTACTTCATATGGATAACATTTCTTTCACTCATCCCTTTATTTTTATTTTTCATGATCTTAAAATTCTTGATTCATATGTTCACTTTATGAACATGCAGGTAATAGAGAGGGGAATTTCACTTGAGTTGAAAAAGTGTATATCTGTTGAATGGAAATTAAAGTAAATTCTACAATATTTTAGCGATGTTTTTCTCTATTTTTATATTTAATTATATAATATGTTTTAACTATATGTTGTATGGTTTTAATTGTGGGATACTCCATTGATTTATTGTGAAATAAAAATAATTATTTTCTCGAGTGGGTGCTTCATGATTTAATATAGAGAGATGAACACTTATTTAAATTGGACAGTGAACAATTCTTACACCCTATTATCAAATTTGATTCCTCTACTCTTTTGTATTCATCACATGTCATTCTACTATTGGAATTTTCAACACAGAAAATCACTTTTTTGTTTACTTATATATATATTTATGTGTGTGTGTGTGTTTTTTTTCATTTCATTCGGGTGTGGAAATAAATCATATCAACATCACTGTTATCCCTATTCTATCTTTTATGTGCTGAATTCTTTACCTATCTTGAACTAAGTTGTCTACCACCTTGAGAGTAAAAATTAGGGACAATGTTTAGTCTTCTGTGTTATGGAGAGGGATCATTCTGATGGTCATTTCAAATTCTCCCTTCTTAATGTTTTTTTAATGAAAAATTTTGAGAAAATTTTCAAATTTTTCTTAAAATCTTTCAAAATTATCCAATTCCTTAATCACTTAAGTTTCATTTGATGTTCATTTAGAATTTTGTTTATGTCACGTTTTGAGGTTGACTACTTGTTAGATGTTGATAGTTTCACTGATTTTGAATATGTTAAGAATGAGTGATTACTGAAGAGAGTATTTCACTTTCTTGTGGACATTCTGATTGGGAACTGAGAATGGGAGTGTGATAGTATAGTTATTATGGAATTATGATCTAGAAATAAATTTACAAGAAGTTTTCACTAGAACATAGGGGACCCACACTTTTTATATACAAATTATTAAAACACATTAGAAAGTCAACTCAAATTATTATTAGTTATGTCTTTTGGAACCAGAGTAAAATATTAAAAAGGGATCTCATAGTGACGATCTGGTATATTGAGAACTTGGTGCATATTAGTGAGTAAATAAAATTCAATTTCAATTGGAATAAGTTCTATGAATACTGCCTTACACAAGGAATATGGATGGGATATATTTGAATAAAGTTCCCTTTTCAAAAATGAACTCATTAAAGCGAGTTAGATTTTGAACCCAAATGAAGAAAGGAATAGTGGAGTTAGTTAAAATTAATTTGAGTATATCACGACCCATCCCCCGGGGCCCATGTCGTGACTACCGCAAACCCTCCTTCTATAGGCCAGGGGATGGCGTCTAGAAACGAAAGACATAATCCCTAAAACTGGTAAGACATTACCTTTATAACCTGTAATCACACGTAACCAAGCCTTCAAAATGATATGAACACAAGTAAACTGAAAATTAAACATAGTGAGTACAGTAAGTAAAATGGGAAGAATACAAGCCCAAATGGAAAGTAAAAGAAACTAAAAGTACAAGTAATCTGGAGAAAAAAGGAAGATAGGTGTGGGGTCATCCTCCGAGGTTCCTACCTGAAGGGAAGGTACAGATCACCTCCTCATCACTCCATGTCAGTCCATCTCCTCCATGTACCTACTCATCATAAGGTCCTCCTCTAGGAACTATCCAGTCTTGGTACCCTCAGTCTTGATTAATGCTATCTGTCGTCTGTTGCAAAAACAATAAGGTGCTGGCATAGCTCGTGCAGGGGTGAGTATAATGATACTTAGTAGGGACCCCGAGACCCTCAGGGTCACACAAAATCCACACAGGATAAACCTCAAGGAATGTAGTCAACTCTCAACCCTACATAGTTATATTCCCATGCATATACCTAAGATATTAAGTATAACCATCTCAATCATGATAAAAACACAGAGTCCAACTCAAATCCAAAAGCTCCAATATTCTACAAAGTAATGAAAACTACAAAGGCAAGTACCACACATGTACGCCACAAAGAAGAATACCACCAAGGTATTGCTACAAAGGAAAGTACCACAAAGGTATGGAATCAACTCACACCATGTATAACTTAATTATAGTAATAGAGATGAATAGATGTAACTACTGAATCATATTAATCTGTTAATAGGAAGACCCATACATGATTGCCCAGTGCTGACCCACACAGGATCGCTCGGTGTTCACCCTCACAGGATCACTAGGTGCTCACCCACATAGGATTGTTAAGTGCTAACCCAGACAGGATCACAAGGTAGTGACCCACAGAGGATCACTAGGTGCAGACCCCCACAGGATCGCAAGGTGCTGACCCGCACAGGATCGCTAGGTGCTGACCCACACATGATCTCTATGTGTTGACCCACACAGGATTCCAAGGTGATGACCCACACAAAATCGCTGAGTGCTGACCCATGTAGGATCTCAAGGTGCTAACCCACATAGGACCGCTCTTCATTCTTCACGTCACAACCACCTATAGGGTTCCCTCACTAAGATCACTAATCTCCGGGAGGGTCTGCTCATTAAGACACTAGTCGACACACCAACTGCCACAACGTTCAAAAACAAGTATCCCAAATGACATCCATGTCATAGGGGTCTCAAAGCAATAGACGGTGCGTTAATCGGATGCCTAGTCTGTATGTTATTTGCCTTTTAGTCCTGAGGGACCAGTTGGATTTGTGCTCGATCCAACCCGATAGTTTCCCAACACTAACCAAATTTTTAGTGGGGTATACCAAAGGGAACAACTCCCTCCAAGGTTTCCACCGCTGCTGATGGTTCGTCAATTGAACTTCTGGGGCCGAATTTATGGCCAAAAGAGCATAAATGGGTCGAAATTAGCCCAAGTCAGGTTCGACCCTGTCATACCACCCGGGCTGGGTCGGCCTGGACCAACTCGCTGGGTCCAACCCGACCCGTTAGGGGGCCCATCTGGATGAGTCTGTCCTGGCCCACACTGGGCGGCCCGGCACGCTGGGCGGTTTGGCATATACGGCCCCAGCCTTAAACCATACATAATATTGAGTTATTACAAGATTACTCATTGAGGATCTTTTCAGGTTTAGAGTTTTAGAGAATTAGATCATGAAACTTGCATTACATTCCACATTTAAACAAAGTGGTTACATAAAAGACAGTATTCATTCTTCCCATCAACGAAAACATATTTAAAATAAAATTCGGATTCTTTCATGACACATCCTTGACACTATCATCACATCATGTACCTTTCCCTTGACCTGTGAAAAACATTTCAAAAACTTGGGATGAGCATAAAAAGCTCAGTAAGAGTTATAAAAATATGGAAAGGAAACATGAGTTCATATATACATTAGAAAGAAATCATACTTTACCCATAAAACATAGGCATATAAAATCATGAATAAATAATAGAAATCCTAAGACATAAAAGGTATATTGAGGCATTAAAAACATTCTTATGTAGGGAGTAACCCTCTTGGTTATGTTTGGAATACCCACCACAGTATATTCCCTAAATCTCTTTGGAGAAACATTAACGTTTCACTCGTTCGTGTTACCCAATACATTGGAGAGCTATATCGGGCTCACCCGCCCTTAGTTTATCACTGAACCACCCATTTTCATAACAATGCCCAAGAACCATAACATAAACGTATCACATAAAACATGCATAAAGTAAAGATAACATTTCCACATTTCAATCACAATATAACATTTTAGGATATTGAAATAATGAATCCATTCAAAAAGAAACCATTTCCAAAACCATTTAAAACATTTAATAAAGTGATTTTTGAATCAAAGTGTCCCATACCACCTTGAAGCTTTTAAAAATTTAAACCATTAATATCCATATAAATAAATCCTTAAAACCACTTTGAAAACATGGATATTAATGAGAACAAATAATTAAAACATTTAATGCGATATTTTGGTTAATGGGGTTCTACCAAAATTAGAGACACTTGAATACAATAATTGAGGAATAACATTTAGTCAGAACTTTATAATATCATGAGAATAAATGGATTCATGATATAATATTCCAAAGGACAGTATATACACTATATAATATTTAATTGGATCATAACAACAATGAAGTCTCAGTATAAATGTCAAATGTGATGAATTCCCTTATAAAGATGGTATCCTTAAATTAAGGATAATTCAATCTCAAAATTATGCGTGAAAAATATAAATACACCAATTATAAGTGGATATTAAGTGTAAAAAAATAAAAGGTCATTCACACATATTCAAAAGATGACATATTCAATAACTACATGTTGAACCCAAAGAAATCGAAATTGGGTTAAAAAGTTCCCTTGGTAAAATTCGACAGCCTAATGGCATCACTTCAAAATTCAGAAAATGAGTTGATGAGAGATAAAAAGGGCATATCATAACTTGGAAATAAAATTTACATCAATAAGGATATAAAAGAACATATCCCAACATAATATTATGTGAATTAAAAGACATAACAAAAGAGGTCTTTTAAAAAGAGGAGGGTGAAAGGTCCCCTTACCGAGTTGGGTAACTTTCGAAACGTACACCCCACAGAAGAAGGATCATACAATGAAGATGTGAATACCCATAAATAAAATTGTACTACACAAAGATTATAATAATGGGCAGTACATACAACACTCAAAAGAAATTGTGGAAAATGTAGCATAAATATCACGGGAATAAAAGTGAGATGAAAATTCCCTTATGAAAAATCGGCAGCCTAACGACGCCACTTAAAACATCCAAAATGGATTGATGAGAGGAAATAGGGTATCTCATCATATTAACAAAAAATGTACAGAGAGAAAAATATAAAATAACATCCCCCATCATAACAAAGAGGTGCTTAAAAGAAGTGACATAAAGGAGAGTACTTAAAAAGAAAGAGAGAGGTTATATCTCTTACGAAAATTCGACAGCCTAACGGCGCCACTCATAACTTCCAAAATGGATTGATGAGAGAGAATAGGGTCTCTCATCATTTGAACATAAAAATTATAGTACGATTAATATAAAATAACATCCCAATAACAAGAAAGATGAGCTTTAAAAGGAATGACATAAAAGATTGTACTTAAAAAGAAAGAGAGGAGTAGGATCCCTTACCTCGGGTCCGACTTGACTCGATCGTTCTTTAATATCATGAATAATAAACTGGAGTTAATTTATACTTCCTTAGGAACCTTTTTCATGTTCATTATTACTTTTATATCACTGATTACCATGTCATAAAAATTATGTAATCATTTAAGATAATAATATTTGTTTTGCCGATATTTGGTTCTTAAGTCGGTATTGGACTTCTTATAATTACATGTTGTTTGTGTGGAAAAATGTTCATTATATCCAGAATTGTATTCATGATGTAGATATCATATATATCATATATATCTAGTATATTAATTCATTTATAATATTACATAACATTTAGAGTTATGAAGTGAAATGTACCGTTCATGGAGACGGTAAGCCGTACGTACGCATGAACACTACTTCCATTTCTATTTCATATTTAATGGAATTAAAACATAATGATACATAATAGTATTTTAATTCCAGTATGGTATCATATATAATATCATTAAATATATCCATTATACGTGCCACATATGGTATTAACGAATCAAATCACTTTGAGGGTGCGGTAGTCCACACTTCCTTAAATGAAGATATTGCGTTTACCCATATCGGAAACCATAAAGGTATGCCATAAATGAAAAATGAAGAAACTTAAGTAAAAAATAAACATATTAGATATCATATATAAATATATTTTCATCTTAATGGACACCTTTGAAGGTGTTAGAAGAATGTTGAACAATCATCGTTTCGGGAGGCAGAAATTCACCATCCACGGAAACAGTATGTTCTTTAGCCATTAGATGTAGGAGTGTCTAAGTGTAGCTAGAATACTTCTTATAACAACATCCTAGTATATTGAAGATACTGTATTTGTTACAAAATAAAAGAATAAAAAGAGTTTAGGGGGTTTTAGAAGTAAAATAAAACAAAAGGACTCAAGTGAAGACATTACCTTAAAATCGGGTAACTTCCTTTGATTTGAGCTCAAAGGCTTCCTTGGAAAGGATTATTCTGAAAGTGACACTTCAAGGAGTTATAGAGGGATGTTTAGAGACAAAATGGGCAGGGTTTGGCCGATCTAAAGGCTTTGGATGTTTTTGTAATGAGGTAGTGGTGGGGGCCTTTTATAAGAGGAGAGGAGGGGCACTCTTGGAAAGGTATAAAATGTAACATTATTTCGAAATGAGTTTCGGATTTTAATGGTCCCACATTGTAGTTTTTCGAGTATAAGGTGATAAGGGTTCTAAATACACCCATACAATAGTTTTTGGACATGTGTAGGTCTTAGATTTTACATTATCTTTCCATTTTATTTAAGTCGTTAAATAATGAGGTCATCGCTGCATCATCATGATGTCATAAATAATTTAATTTATTTATTCTCTAAAAATTATAAAAAACATACTATGATGTAGGAAATATTTTTATCTTTCCAATGAATATTTAAAGTGAAAAATATCATTTAGGAAGACAAAATTAAAAATATTTTACATAGGTGATACATTCTTTGTAACATTTAACATTTTTAAAAAATAAATAGATAAAAAGTCACTTTCTCACAAAAGTGATTCCATGGGGACCCCTAGTTTGGCACAAGGCATCCCATGGCCGGCCATGAGACAACCTGTATCCTTTGGACACATTTTTTGGTCATTTTTTATTATTATGATATTATCTTATTATCTTTAACTACCCGATTACTCATTAATCAAAATAATTAAAGATAATTACCATCGTTACTATTCATAATGTCCAAAAACAAAAGAGTCTTAATTACATAACTTGTACCTTCTGATTCCAAATATATAATTCATTTTACCAAATTCCAAACACATAAATTTCAATAATTACTTTAAAAAACATCTCATTTTCAAAACAAATAGCGGGTTTTTTAGAAACAATATTTATGAAAAGTTTGGCACTTTTTTATGCCTAATTCCAAAGTGAAATTAATCCCAATGACAATAATTGAATTACATGGTAAAAATATATTCCAATTACACTTTAAAAAAAATTAAAAAGATAATATAACCATATAATTAAATTATATGAAAAAACTGTTTCGATGTAAAATGCAGTATTTTCACTATTCATTGAAAGATGAACATTATCAGAAAAATACCAAAAATTAACCCAAGGTAAATTTCATTGTCCCAATCATAAATAATATGTTGTTTTTTTTTAAATAGAGCTTATAAAATTTTCAAAAAGTAGATTTAAAAGGGGTTCACCATGAAAAGGCGGTTAATTGACCTTTTAATGAATATTAGAATGTTTTCGCTTAAAAACTGGATTCATTTGCATTTTTAATCCTCTAAAATTTATTGTAAAGAGGAAAAATATTTGAAAAACATATATAATTATTTTGTAGTTAGTTCTGTTCATTCCCGCCATTACAACGGCTAGGCGTTAACTACCATTTAAAATAATATAATTTTATTATTAGAGTGCAACGTAATATTCCCAAGAAAATCGTTGTTGCGTGTTGGGTACGCCATCGATCATAGCATCCCATTTAAGGTAATATTAATATTTTATTCACAAATATGGATAAATATAAAGATGTCATATTCTTTATTTACCTGGGGTGTTACATCCTTCCCCCCTTTTGGGAATTGCGTCCTCGCAATTTTAAAATTCGGCTTGGAAACATCCTTCAAAGTCCCACATCAGAACAAAATTCAGTAAAAAAATCACTTTAAAATAAAGAAAGATAAATACAAAGGTCACCCGAGTTAAACCATACTAGTATTCCAAGTATAAAAATATGGACATGGAGGAAAAAAAAGGGTCATTTTCTGATGGAGAGTGATAGAAAACATGTTTAGAAGAAAGTTAACCACATGAAAATCACAAACTTGTGAAGGGTTAAACGGTATTCGATTCCCCAGTAGGAAAAGTTAATAGACAACATTTTTGTTTTAAGTTAATTTTTATTGAGGAATTTATTCATAAGGAAACATAATCACTTATCATGTTGACTTTCAACTTTTATTAGATTCCTTACACAAACACATATTTTCTCCAAAAGACAAGTATTTAGGAAGACTTGTTCACATTAAGAGTACTATAATCAACTTCTATAGAATCACCTAATCCAAAAAAAGAGAACTATATACTTCCAATGTCTTTAGACTTTAACCAAAACCAAAACCAAAAAGGTTAGTACAAGATCAGATAATCCAGAAAAGGATAACCCTTTATAAAAAGCAAATCTATTCTTAATCTCCAAAATTTTGTCTAACAGATACCAAAGTTCAACGAGGACCATTCGATAAACAATTTGTCCATAAAATTATTCAAAGTAAACCAAACTAAGATTGAAACCCAAATATTTGAAGGATTTAGTCACATAGTCTTCCAAGTTAAATCGTAACATTTATCTCCAAACAACATCAGTTGCTCTTAATGTCTCGTATTGAAAAGTAATTAACCTAATCACATATCCTCCATGATAGGTTAATAAATTTCCATAGATAACCCAAAATCAACTTACTCTTAATTCATAAAATCATCTAACTAAAAAGAATCAGTCAAACTAACCAGGGACTTCACGTAGTCCAGTGGTAGGTGATAAATACCAGTCGCACTTTGGTTGTGGGTTCGATTCCTACAGCTTTGTCCGACGCGACGGGTTGTCACACGGTCTGCGTGTTGTCTTTTTTCCAAAACTATATAATTCTTAAAACATTCCCCAAAACGAGATAAAATCATCAAAAATGATCATAACATATTTTAACCCCAAGTTTATCTCATTCCTTTCATTTTCCATCATAACATATAATAACCCATAATTACCACAAAAGTAAGGATCATATAAACTCTAAAGGTTACCTTTATAATTTTTACCTGAACTTCTACATCGATTGGTCATCTCGTACGTGATGTATTACAGATCATACCAAGGTTCAAGTGGTTGATCATGACTCCTTGCTAGTTGGTTTAGAACAACCACGAGTTTCCTCCTTGAATCCCCCATTTAATCCAGTCTCTTAATCAGAGAACCACCACTGTTTCCTTCAAACCTATTGTCACTTTGGTGCCTGATAGATCCATCCATTATTAAAACCAAAAAGGTAAGTGTGAGTATATCAACAAAACCATCATATAATAATGAAGAAGATAAACACCAAGATATACTTACTCATTCACTTTATCTAAAACTAGGACTCTTTCTGAAATCCTATCCATTATGGTACTGTCACTTATGCTTAGAGAATACCCTAACCTCTAAAGATATCTAAACCAACCATTGATACCAACTATAAGGCCCCTTCCTTAAACCTTACTTAATCTTGAGTTATTACAAGATTACACATTGAGGATCTTTTCAGGTTTAGAGTTTTAGAGAATTAGATCATGAAACTTGCATTACATTCTACATTTAAACAAAGTGGTTACATAAAAGAAAGTATTCATTCTTCCCATCAACGGAAACATATTTAAAATAAAACAAGGATTCTATCTTGACACATCCTTGACACTATCATCACATCATGTACCTTTCCCTTGACCTGTGAAAAACTTTTCAAAAACATGGGATGAGCATAAAAAGCTCAGTAAGAGTTATAAAAATATGGAAAGGAAACATGAGTTCATATATACTTTAGAATGAAATCATACTTTACCCATAGAACATAGGCATATCAAATCATGAATAAATCATAGAAATCCTAAGACATAAAAGATATCATGAGCGATTCAAAACATTCTTACGTAGGGAGTAACCCTCTTGGTTACGTTTGGAATACCCACTATAGTATATTCCCTAAATCTCTTCGGAGAAACCTTAAAGTTTCACTCCTTCGTGTTACCCAATGCATTAGAGAGCTCTATCGGGATCACCCGCCCTTAGTTTATCACAGAACCACCCGTTTTCATGTCAATTCCCAAGAACCATAACATAAACGTATCACATAAAACATGCATAAAGTAAAGATAACATTTTCACATTTCAATCACAATATAACATTTTAGGATATTGAAATAATGAATCCATTCAAAAGAAACCATTTCCAAAACCATTTAAAACATTTAATAAAGAGATTTTTGAATCAAAGTGTCCCATAACACCTTGAAGCTTTAAAAATTTTAAACCATTAATATCCATATAAATAAATCCTTAAAACCACTTTGAAAACATGTATATTAATGAGAACAAATAATTAAAACATTTAAAGAGATATTTTGGTTAAATGGGTTCTACCAAAATTAGAGACACTTGAATACAATAATTGAGGAATAACATCTAGTCATAACTTTATAATATCATGAGAATAAATGTATTCATGATATAATATTCCAAAGGACAGTATATACACCATATAAGATTGAATTGGTTCATAACAACAATGAATTCTCTGTAGAAATGTCAAATGTGATAAATTCCCTTATAAAGATGGTATCCTTAAATTAAGGATAATTCAATCTCAAAATTATGTGTGAAAAATATAAATACACCAAATATAAGTGGATATTAAGTGTAAAAAATTAAAAGGTCATTCACACATATTCAAAAGATGACATATTCAATAACTACATGTTGAACCCAATGAAATCGAAATTGGGTTAAAAAGATCCCTTGGTAAAATTCGACAGCCTAACGGCATCACTTCAAAATTCAGAAAATGAGTTGATTAGAGATAAAAAGGGAATATCATCACTTGGACATAAAATTTATATCAATAAGTATATAAAATAACATATCCCAACATAATATTATGTGAATTAAAATACATAACAAAAGATGTCTTTTAAAAAGAGGAGGGTGAAAGGTCCCCTTACCGAGTTGGGTAACTTTCAAAACGTACACCCCACGGAAGAAGGATCATACAATGAATATGTGAATACCCATAAATAAAATTATACTACACAAAGTGTATAATAATGGGCAGTACATACACCACTCAATGGAAATTGTGCCAAATGTATCATAAATATCACGGGAATAAAAGTGAGATGAAAAATTCCTTACGAAAACTCGGCAGCCTAACGACGCCACTTAAAACTTCCAAAATGGATTGATGAGAGGAAATAGGGTATCTCATCATATTACGATAAAATTTACAGCGAGATAAATATAAAATAACATCCCCCATCATAACAAAGAGGAGCTTAAAAGAAGTGACATAAAGGAGAGTACTTAAAAAGAAAGACAGATGTTATATCTCTTACAAAAATTCGTCAGCCTAACGACGCCACTCAAAACTTCCAAAATGGATTGATGAGAGAGAATAGGGTCTCTCATCATTTGAACATAAAAATTATAGTAAGAGTAATATAAAATAACATCTCAATAACAATAAATATGAGCTTTAAAAGTAATGACATAAAAGATTGTACTTAAAAAGAAAGAGAGGAGTAGGATCCCTTACCTCGGGCCCGACTTGACTCGATCGTTCTTTAATCTCCTGAATAATAAACTTGAGTTAATTTCTTCTTCCTTAAGAACCTTTTTCAAGTTTATTATTCCTTTTATATCACTTATTACCATGTCATAAACATTATGTAATCATTTAAGTTAATAATATTTGTTTTGTCGATATTTGTTTCTTATGTCGATAGTGGACTGCTTACAATTACATGTTGTTCGTGTGGCCAAATGTTTATTATATCCAGAATTTTATTCATGATGTAGATATCGTATATATCATATATATCCAGTATATTCATGCATTTATAATATTACATAACATTTAGAGTTAAGAAATGAAATGCACCGTTCATGGAGACGGTAAGCCGTACGTGCGCATGAACGCTACTTCCATTTCTATTTCATATTTAATGGAATTAAAACATAATGATACATACTAGTATTTTAATTCCAGTATGGTATCATATATAATATCATTAAATATATCCTTTATACATACCACATATGGTATTAACGAATCAAATCACTTTGAGGGTGCGGTAGTCCACACTTCCTTAAATGAAGATATCGCGTTTACCAATAATGGAAACCATAAAGGTATGCCATAAATGAAAAATACAGAAGCTTAATTAAAACATAATAATAGTTTATATCATATATAAATGTAGTGTCATCTTAATGGAACCCTTTTAAGGTGTTAGAAGAATGTTGAACAATCATTGTTTCGGGAGGCAGAAATTCACCATCCACGGAAACAATATGTTCTTTAGCCATTAGATGTAGGTGTGTGTAAGTGTAGATCGAATCCTTATTATAAAAACATCCTAGTATATTTATGATACTGTAGTTGTTACAAAATAAATGAATAAAAAGATTTTAGGGGGTTGGAGAAGTAAAATAAAACAAAATGACTGAAGTGAAGACATTACCATAAAATCGGGTAACTTCCTTTGTTTTTGAGCTCAAAGGCTTCCATGGAAAGGATTCTGCCCAAAGTGAGGATTCAAGGAGTTTGAAAGGGATGTGGAGAGACAAAATGGGCGGGGGTTAGCCAAGCCAAATGCTTTGGAAGTGTGGGTAAGGAGGTAGAGGTGGGGGCCTTTTACAAGAGGAGAGGAGGGGCACTCTTGGAAAGGTATAAAATGTAACATTATTTCCAAATGATTTTCGGATTTTAATGGTCCCACATGTATGTGTTTCGAGGATAAGGTGATAATGCTTCGAAATCCACCCATCCAATAGGTTTTGGACATGTCTAGGTCTTAGATTTTACATTATCTTTCCATTTTATTTAAATCGTTAAATAATGAGGTCAACGCTGCATCATCATGATGTCATAAATAATTTAATTTATTTAATGTCTAAAAATTAAAAAAATACTATGATGTAGTAAATATTTTTAAGTTTACAATGAATATTTATAGTCCAAATCATCATTTATGTAGAAAAAATTAAAAATATTTTACATAGGTGATACATTCTTTGTCACATTTAACATTTTTTAAAAATAAATAGATAAAAAGTCACTTTCTCACAAACGTGATTCCATGGGGCCCCCAAGTTTGGCACAAGGCATACCATGGTCGGACATGAGACAACCAATATCTTTAGGACACATTTTGTGGTCATTTTTTATTAATATGATATTATCTTATTATCTTTAACTACCCGATTACTCATTAATCAAAATAATTAAAGATAATTATCATCGTTACTATTCATAATGTTCAAAAACAAAAGAGTCTTAATTACATAATTTGAACCTTATGATTCCAAATATGTAATTCATTTTACCAAATTCCAAACACATAAAATTCAATAATTAATTTAAAAAAACTTCCCGTTGTCAAAACAAATAGCGGGTTTTTTGAAACAATATTTATGAAAAGTTTGGCACTTGTTTATGCCTAATTCCAAAGTGAAATTAATCCCAATGACCATCATTGAATTACATGGTAAAAATATATTCTAATTACACTTTAAAACAAATTAAAAAGATAATATAACCATATAATTAAATTATATGAAAAAGCAGTTTTGATGTAAAATACAGTAATTTTCACTATTCATTGAAAAATTAACATTGTCAGAAAAATACCAAAAATTAACCCAAGGTAAATTTCAATGTTCTAATCATAAATAATATGTTTATTTTGAAAAATAAGGCTTATAAAATTTTCAAAAAGTGGATTTAAAATGGGTTCGCCATCAAAAGGCGGTTAATCGACCTTTTAAAGAATATTAGAATGTTTTCGCTTAAAAACTGGATTCATTTTAATTTTTAATCCTCTAAAATTAACTGTAAAGAGTAAAAATATTTGACAAACATATATAATTATTTTGTATTTGGTTCTGTTCATTCCCTCCATTACAACGTCTAGGCATTAACTACCATTTAAAATAATATTATTTTATTATTAGAGTGCAACGTAAGATTCCCAAGAAACTCGTTGTTGTGTGTTGGGTACGCCATCGAGCATAGAATCCCCTTTAAAGTAATATTAATATTTCATTCATAAATATGGATAAATATAAATATGTCATATTCTTTATTTACCTGGAGTGTTACATGGCAGGCCGCCAGGGCCGCAAGGGGCTACGGAGGGCTACAGAGGCCGCATAACAGCGAGGCCGCCAGGTGGCTCGGC
Source organism: Viscum album (assembly GCA_963277665.1). Taxonomy (NCBI): domain Eukaryota; kingdom Viridiplantae; phylum Streptophyta; class Magnoliopsida; order Santalales; family Viscaceae; genus Viscum; species Viscum album. The sequence continues at coordinate 699,497,105 of OY728132.1, forward strand.
CACAGACGGCGCAAGCTCATGGGGTGGCTTAGCCACGGAGTGTGGGGGTCGTTGGGCAGCTCGGCCACCGAGCATGGAGTGCAGAGGCAGCATTTTGGCGGTGCTGCTGGGACGCGGTGCAGTGGAGGCCATAGGCAGCGGGGGCCCGGTGCAGTGGTTGCCATGGGGCGGTGCCATCACCTTCGTTGCGAATGGCGCTGGTGCCGACCGCTGTTCTCGTGCCCCATTTTGGTTGGTCGTTGTCCTCCTCCATCGCGAATAACACCACAAAACATCACAGGAATTGCGGAGTGGATGGTCCATGTTTGTTTGGCCTACACTCTCTCGGTATTAGTGTGGTAGCAGGTGGCTATAAACTCTCCTTGAATTACAAAAAGTAATCAAGAACAAAAAAGTGAAGAATTTCAAACAACCACCCTAAAACCTTCTAAAATAATTATTCCCAACTCAAAAAAGAAAACATCTGTAGATCAAAATGATAATAAGTTGTTCAAACTTCTTTGTTTTTGAAGGGAATAACATGGGAATATAATCATACTCAATTTAAACCCATACCTTGTTCATTTGTTGTTGTCAATGAGGTGGAAAGAATGGCCATCGATTAAAGACATCCCACGTTGGAGTATGTCCTGAGGAAGAAGTCGATGTCATGCATCAGTGTTCTTCCTTGGAGGAATGTTCTTCATGGAAGAATTTTTTCATTGGAGAAGTGTAATCCTCTCGATATTTTTCCTCTCCCAATTCCACCAAAATGAAAGGTAGCCAACTTCTGATATGTTTCCCCAATTTAATTGTTGACATAAATTGCGTTGGATCCACTTAATTAATTGATGAGGTTGGAACAAAATTAATTAAAGGGGGTGGTATCATTAATGTTTGGGATGTTTAAAAGGCTTCCCCACACTTAAGAGGGATTTCAAGGGGGTTTAGCATCGGGTGGTCCCCACCACCATATCTTCACATGGGAGGTTTAAGCTCGGTGGTCCCCACTTCCATAACCTTTCATGGAAGGTTTTTGTTCAGTGGTACCCACCTGTGAAACATCCACATGCGAGTTTAAAAAGAAAATAAAAATTAAATGTTACACCATTTTATTTTATTTTTTTATATCACGAATAAGTGAAAAACTAACGTCCACCCTCGACCTACTACGGTCGAGGTGAATGTAACACCTGAGACTTTTATGAGAAATATTTTGTTTTTTTCATCAAAGGAATCTTTCACTACACACAACACTAGATTGGCTTGCTTTACATGCAATCACGACCTTCCTCGATAGCTTGCGTCGTACGCAATACCGTGTTTCACTAAACATTGATATGCTATTAAAATATTATTAAAACTAGCCATTATGAATAGTAATAAACACTTTTTGAAAATTTATAAATTTTATTTTTCAAAATGGACTTGATTTTTGGATACGGAATATCAAAATTAGCTTAGGGTGAAATTTTGGTACTTTTCACATAACTTTCATATTCTGATGAATAGTGAAAATTATTAAATTTTAATTAAAAACATCTTTTTTAATCAAAATAATTAATAGTGATAAATTATTAATTTGAGTTGTTTTAAAGTATATTTAGAATATATTTATACAATTTAATACAATGTTGGTAATTGGATGTAATTTCACATTTAAACCAGACATAAACAAGTGTCAATCTTTTGATAGTTATTATCTCTTAAAAACATGCTATTTGTTTTGACGACGAGAATTAATTTTTAAATTAATTAATGGAAGTGATATGTTTTGAATTTGGTAAAATAGACATCATTTTTGAATTCATAATATCAAATATAGCTTAGGCCTAATTTTTGGTATTTTTCTGGAAACTTTCATTTTTTCATGAATAGGGAAACCACTAAGAGGTAGTTAAAAAACTGAATTTTTCATAAAACTTAATTTTACAGCATCTGTGAGTGGAATTTTGCAAATCTGAGAGAAACTGTTAATATCAAGGACAAAAATGTGGTTCAATGAGATGAAAATAATTTTCGGTGAATAGTAACTTTTAATTTTTTTACCACGGTTAAAAGTAAATAGGGTAATTAAGGGTAAAAGTGTTATTATTACCTTAAAACATGTCATATTTATATTGGATAAGTTTAATTCGACCGAAAACAACCTTAGGAATAAAATATGACCATTTAGGCCGACTTGGATTATATTAGGACATTTATTATTAATTTATTTAAAGAAGGGTTAAAATAGTTAAAATCAAAGTTTAATAAGTAAATAATTTTTAATATAGGGTTATACATAATATCAATTAGACTATAAATATTCATTAGAAATCTAAAAAGATTTTCTACATAATTATTATTTATTTATAATTTTTAGACATTAAATAATTTACTTTATTTATGACACAAAGATGATGCAGTAATTATCGTATTCATGAAATATTGACATAATTGATGTTATAAATACCCAAATAAATGTAATTTGAGACTTTAAATGAATTAAAATAATTATATAGGTTAATATGACATGTTACTATTGATTTAATTAACCTTTTTAGAACTAATCATTTCGTTAAGATTTTTACAAAAATCATTTACTAAATAGTGTCAAAATTGACATAAAATAGTTTTTTAAACAAATATTATATTATTAATTGTTATTTTATTCCTAAAAATCTAAGGATCGGAAAATAGACATAGATAAGGTTATATATATTAATAATAAGAAAATTGGGGTTCGTTTGGCTTGTTATAGTAAGTTTATTAACCTTATAGTGTGAGAACACAAAAAGACATGGTAAAAGTAAAATTACTTAACTTAAATTTAAATTTAAATGATAAGGTTAAAATATTAAACTAAACTTGTCCAAATTCTATTATATGAGAGTATTTCGACCCATACCCACCAAATCTTCTAAATAAATAAATTTAGAGCTATTTAAAACCGAATTTGGATTTATAATAAAATAATATTTTTAGTTATTCCAAAGGTGCACCTCTCCTCCCTTATAAAAGGGCACTTCCTCCCTCTCTTCATCACACCACATTGAGCCATAAAGTTCAGAAAAAACCTGAAAAATTATCTTCACCACTTCCCTAGAAACATCCTAGAGGTCCTGGTCTTCTTCAAAGACCAATTTTAGTGCCCTAAAAGGAGGTCTCAAAGAGGCGTTTCAAAGAATAGGTAATGTCCGTTACCGATTCTTTCAACTTTATTTCTTCTTCCACTAATTCTTATTTAGTTGTTTCATTATGAAGTAATAACATCAGTATCACTCATATACTGATATTTTATTATAAGTATGAAACAATCATATTTCCCCATCTACCCATCCTACAGAAAACGAAATCACCGCGTGTGCGTACATACGGAATACCGTCTCCACGCAGTCGTGTAATCTATTTTCCACCACCAGTTTACTTGGATGGGTATAATGGTGTAAATAATAACTATATATTATTATTGTAAAGTGATATTGGTTCTTTAATAGTATACATACACTCCAATAAAATTCCAAGATCATGGGAATGATATCATCACTCGTGCGTACGTACGGAATACCGTCTCCACGACGCGATGAGATTCATTCTCAATGATTAACCATTCATAAATGATTATAATGTATATATAATATATAATCATGAAATATATGACATAATAATGATACTGTATTTATGTATATATGTATGTATGTCATCCAATTAATTCCATTCAATTCAATGAGGAAATGAAAACAACGATCATGCGTACGTACGGCATACCGTCTCCATGAACGGTGTATTTCTTTCCATTTATCGATGTATTATATATATGTATATTCTGAATATAAATTATATATAAATCATGTTTTATATTATGGAATTAAGCAATGATGATCTAAGTAATCATATGAATAATTACAAGTCAAAACATGGACGACAAATGAAACGATTCTACCCAAAACGCTCTTTAACATTGAATTTACAAAAGAACGGGTAATATAAAGTCATAAGTGAACCATATTTGATATCATAACAATGAATTTGATTCTGTAATATTTCAATGATATTATTTAAATAATTATACACGAGTTTTGGATACGTATGAGGCATATCAGACTTAAGGTAAGGGATAATTTTGCAAATGTCATTTTTATCTGATATTGGTTATTCGTAAGTATTTACTGGGGTTGTTGCAATTATCCATGTCCATGTTTTATAAAAGTGTTTTCATGTATTTTTAATGTCCTTTTTACCCATTTTGACTTTTACTACATGGTATTTAAGGAATCTTTATTTTTTTTATGTTACAAGGTACTTTTTTACTTTTCCGGCAAAAGTAAGAGAAGAATGTTTTTTTAACTTATACAGCATGAAATTATTTTTACAGTTTTATAAAGCCTTATTTTGATGAATCATCCTCCAAAATATATCATGACTATTTTCAGCAAAATACTTTTCTTTTAAAACTGCATGATGTTTTGTGAAAAGAAATTGATTTTGAAGAGGAAAGGATATTTTCCTCAAGAATTCATTTCAAGGGTTTTATCAAAACCATTTTCCATCTAAGATGACATTATTTCATATGTGTGTGTTTCAAGTTTAATGTATATATGATTTACATGGTTTCACTTTTCTTATGATGAAATGTTCATTTGTTTTATATGGATTATGATATGATGGGACGATGTTTATGAAACACATTTTATTCTTTGGGTTATTATGAATGATTTATGTTTATTTTGTGGCAAAAGTAAGAATGATTTCATTATGAGATGGGTGGGACCTATATATACCTCCCATACATTGGGTAAAGATTTATATATCATGGGATAGACATGGATGGAACGGTAAGTTAATCTGGTTCAGTGTTACATGACTGAAACGAGGAGTGAACTCGATTCAGAAAGGGACTTTGTCGACTAAGATGGTCTTGGCAGCAATGCCTTGGCTACTCTGGAAATCATTACATTTTCTTAATGGATTCCACAATTACATGTTTTATTCCTATTCTATGTTATCATTATTTATGTTCCATTATGATCTATGCCTTATGTACTTCCATGTTTCAAGTCGTTGCTCAAGATTTTGATGTTTAAACATTATGTTCACGTTTTTTTGGTTCAAATGTGTATGGTATGTTTTATTTTATCCATGCTTACCCTTACTGAGCATTTGAGCTCAACCTTTTTATGATTTATTTTCCCCCAGGATTAAAAGAATGGTTTAGGTAAGGAAACAAAAAGTGGAAGATCTTTATGGGAGATGTTGAAGATCCTTCACCACGATTAGAAGATTACGTTCCAAGTTTCCAAAGACACTAAACTATTACGGTCCTTGTTTGTCTGTTTTTGTTATGTATTATGTATTCCGCAAAAGTAATGTAATATCTATGTACTTCAAGCTTCGGGTCTCTACAGTTGGTATCAGAGGAAAGTTTTAGTCAACCTTTGGAAACTAGGATGTGAAAACGTTAGTGAGATATCTAGAGATATTTCTAAGGTATGTCTAGCGATGTCCCTAAGGATAAGTATACATATAGGATATAGTCCTAGAACTATGGTAACGATCTTAGAATTTAACATAAGATGTTAGATATTGAGGGAACTCCCCCTTTACTATGTTGTTTTCCGTAGCATGATTTTTGCCTCTCACACTATTATTTTTGGGTTTTAGAAAATGGCTGGAAACAGGAAGATTCACGATAACGGAGGATATGACAGACAATGGAATAATATTATTCGTGAGAAACCAAATGAAACAGGATCTGGAGGTCCAAACATCATTATTATGCCTTATCAGCAATCTCATAATATGATCAATAATCTCAACTTTGGTATGTTTCCCGACTCAGATAATAAGAGAAAGATGGAGTTTCATGATGATCATAAAGAAAAGAAAGTTCAATTTCCCTCATGTAAATCATGTGGGAAGAGGCATCAGGGAGATTGTTTCAAAGGAAATTGAAGATGCTTTGGGTGTGGAAAAGAAGGACACAAAGCCAGTAAGTGCAATGGAAAAGGTTCAGTTAACACCATGGACAAGGATAATAGTATTTCTACGACATCAACAATGATTAGATGTTTTAAATGTGGAATGTACGAGCATTATTCAAAGCAATGCCCAAATAGAAAATCACATGAAGAGAATCAGCATAGTCATATGGGTAGTATTTATGTCAATGATGATGGGGAGACTACAAATGATATATATGAGCTGAAAGAAGTGTTGAAGCTCAGTCGGTTGTTTTAGAAGGTAGTGGAATGATTGTATGTTTATCGAGAGTTATGTTGTATAGTTAATGGTAATATGGAATAAAGAATCATCTAAGGACTGTTACACTATTGTTTTTCCTAAAAGTATTTGAAAGTATATGTTGAATGGTACCAGTAACCATGGAAGGTTATTCAGATATTTTTGTAAAGTAGATGATATGTGCATAATGACTGAATAATAAGATAATGAGATGTTTGATTGTATTCATGATCTCATGATTGATATTAGTACAAAGTGATATCATGTTTTGAGTATATAGAATTTTGAGGATTTTGGTATGTGGAAAGTGTTAACTTTTATCTTCATTCATGATTTCACTAAGGTTAAATGGGTATTAATTTTTCAATAGAATACATGATTAAGGCCTTCGAATTTTTGGAATGTGACCAACAAGACATATCTTATGATATATGGGGATCAACGATGGTATTAAATCTCTGGTAATCTTTTTCACTATATTATGAGAGTGGACTGTAGTATTATGGATAAGCCTAAAGATTGGAATGGATTATGTTGGACATAAGTTAGTGTTGTTTTAGTATAGAAGTTTTTTCGATATTATTGATGGGATGTTATAGTAATATAGTTTTAGAAAAAGGACAACCTGCAGGACGGGCGACAACCCATCACGTCGGAAAAGGCTATGGGAATCGAACCCACAACCGAAGTGCGGATGGCCTTTATCGCCTACCACTGGCCTACATGAAGTCCCTAGTTAGTAGAAACTACTTTTATTTTATTAAGCGGTATGATATATGAAGTATAAGTTCATTTTTGGAACCATATACGATTAATCTAACCATAAGACGGACTTATAACTTTTGCTAACCTTTTGTTTGAAACAGATGGAATGACCCATCATTCTATCACATGATCTGCTAACACATCACGAATAACAAATTCATCTTCATTTATTTAAGGAATGAAGTAGAAATTGTTCAATTCACAACCAAAAGTGAGATTGTACCAAAATCATGTAAGTATTTCTTTTAATTCATCAAATTTAGGGAAATGATCTTGAAAACCAAAAATGTTGTCCTAGTCCCCTTATATCCGATGAATCAGATCGTACCTTAGATCATCACAAATCTATAGCTTTGTGATTGTTGGCTTTTTCATAGCCATGTTCTCTACCACTCTCCATCAGAACATGGTGGTTAGGTTTCTCTTCCATATCCATATTTTCACCTATGTTCTCCTTTGTGGAAACCCAGTGATTAGTTAATTTGGGTAACCATTATGTTTCATACTTTAGTTTTTAATGAATGGTTTTGGTATTCCTTTTTACGATGTGGGTTTCTACTAAAGAAACCATCGAGTAGTAAACCATTTATAACCCCGACGAATTTCGAGGGCGAAATTCATTTTAAGGGGGGTAGAATGTAACACTCGAGACTTTTTTGAGAAATATTTTGTTTTTTTCATCAAAGGAATCTTTCACTACACACAACACTAGATTGTCTTGTTTTACATGCAATCGCGGCCTTCCTTGATAGCTTGCGTCGTACACAATACCGAGTTTCACTAAACAATGTTATTCTATTAAAATATTATTAAAACTAGCCGTTATGAATAGTAATAACCACTTTTTGAAATTTTATAAATTTTATTTTTCGAAATTGACTTCATTTTTGGATTCAGAATGCCGAAAATAGCTTAGGGTGAAATTTTGGTACTTTTCGGATAACTTTCATATTCTGATGAATAGTGAAAATTATTAAATTTTAAATAAAAACAACATTTTTAATCGAAATAATTAATAGTGATAAATTATTAATTTGAGTGATTTTAAAGTATATTTAGAATATATTTTTACAATTTAATACAATGTTGGTCATTGGATGTAATTTCACATTTAAACAAGACATAAACAAGTGTCAATCTTTTGATAGTTATTATCTCTTAAAACACCCTAATTGTTTTGACGACGAGTATTAATTTTTAAATTAATTAATGCAAGTGATATGTTTTGAATTTTGTAAAATAGACATCATTTTTGAATTAATAATATCAAATATAGCTTAGGCCTAATATTTGGTATTTTTCTGGAAACTTTTATTTTTTGATAAATAGTGAAACCACTAGGTGGTAGTTAAAAAACTGAATTTTTCAAAAAAACATAATTTTACTGCTTCTGTGAGTGGAATTTTGAAAATCTGAGAGACACGCTTAATATCAAGAACTAAAATGTGGTTCAATGAGATGAAAATAATTTTTGGTGAATAGTAACTTTTTCCTTTTTTTACCACGGTTAAAAGTAAATAGGGCAATTAAGGGTAAAAGTGTTATTATTATTACCTTAACACATGTCCTAATTCTATTGGATAATTGTAATTCGACCAAAAAAGATTTAGGAATAAAATATGACCATTTAGGCCCACATGGATTAGATTAGGACATTTGTTATTAATTTATTTATTAAAATAGTTAAAATCAAAGTTTAATAAGTAAATAATTTTTAATATGGGGTTATACATATGATAAAGTCAACTATAAATATTCATTATAAATATAAAAATATTTCCTACATAATTATATTTTATTTATAATTTTTAGATATTAAATAATTTAATTTATCTATGACACAAAGATGATGCAGTAATTATCTTATTAATGAAATATTGACATAATTGTGTTATAAATACCCAAATAAATGTAATTTGAGACTTTTTATGAATTCCACTAATTTTCTAGTTTAATATGACATGTTATTATTGATTTAATTAACATTGTTCGAAATAATAATTTTGTTATGATTTTTACAAAAAATCAATTACTAAATAGTGTCAAAATTGACATAAAATAGTTTTTAAACAAATAGTATATTATTATTTGTAATTTTATTCCTAAAAATTTAAGGTTCTGCTAAAAGACATAGATAAGATTATATATATTAATAATAAACTACTTGGGGTTCTTTTGGATTGTTATAGTATGTTTATTAACCTTATAGTGTAAGAACACAAAAAGACACGGTAAAAGTAAAATTATCTAACTTATAGTTAAATCTAAATGATAAGGTTAAAATAGTAAACCAAACTTGTTCAAATTCTATTCGATGAGAGGATTTCGACCCATACCCACCTTATCATCGAAATAAATCAATTTGGATCTATTTAATACTGAATTTGGCTTTATAATAAAATAATATTTTTAGTTATTCCAAAGGTGCCCCTCTCCTCCCTTATAAAAGGGAACCTCCTCCCTCTCTTCCTCACACCACATTGATCCTTAAAGCTTGGCCAAAACCTGACAAATTATCTTCTCCACTTCCCTAGAAACATCCTAGAGGTCCAGGTTTTCTTCAAAGACCAATTTTATTTCCCTAAAAGGATGTCTCAAAGAGGCGTTTCAAAGAAGAGGTAATGTCCGTTACTGATTCTTTCAACTTTATTTCTTCTTCCACTTCTTCTTCTTTAGTTGTTTCATTATGAAGTAATAACATCAGTATCACTCATATACTGATATGTTATTATAAGTATGAAACAATCCTATTTCACCATCTACCCATCCTACGGAAAACGAAATCATCGCGCATGCATACGCACGGAATACCGTCTCCACGCCGTGGTGTAATCTATTTTCCACCACCACTTTACATGGATGGGTATAATGGTGTAAATAATAACTATATATGATTATTTTAAAGTGATATTGTTTCTGTAATATTATAACACGTTCATGGGAACGATATCCTCGCTCGTGCGTACGTACGGAATACCGCCTCCACGACGCGATGAGATTCATTCTCAATGATTAACCATTCATAAATGATTATAAAGTATATATAACAGGTAATCATGAATTATATGACAGAATAATGATACTAGATTTATGTATATATATATGCATGTCATCCAATTAATTCCATTCAATTCAATGAGGAAACGAAAACAACGTTCATGCGTACGTACGGCCTACCGTCTCCATGAACGGTGTATTTCTTTCCATTTATCAATATATTATATATATGTATATTCTGAATATTTATTATATATAAATCATGTTTAATATTCTGTAATTATGTAATCATGATCTAAGTAATCATATGAATAATTACAAGTCAAAACCCGGACGACAAATGAAACGATTTTACCCAAAACGCTCTTTAACATGGAATTTAAAAAAGAACGGGTAATATAAAGTCATAAGTGAACCATATATGATATCATAACAATGAAAATGATTCATTAATAATTCAATGACATTATTTAAATCATTATAAAGGAGGTTCGTATACGTACGAATGATAATGGACCTAAGGTAAGGGATAATTTTTCAAATCACATTTTGATCCGAGATTGCTTATTCGTAAGTATTTACTGGGGTTGTTGCGATTATCCATGTCCATGTTTTATAAAAGTGTTTTCATGTATGTTTAAATTCCTTTTTACCCATATTTACTTTTACTTCATGTTATGTAAGGAATCTTTCTTTTGTTTACGTTACGAGGTACTTTTTTGACTTTTCTAGCAAAAGTACGAGAAAAATGTTTTTTTTACTTATACGGCATAAAATGATTTTTACGGTTTTATAAAGCCTTTTTTTCGTGAATATTACTCCAAAATATTTCATGGCTATTTTAAACAAAGTAATTTTCTTTTAAAATTGCATGATTTTTTGTGAAAAGAAATTGATTTTGAAGAAGAAAGGGTATTTTCCTCAAGAATTCATTTCAAGGGTTTTATCCAAACCATTTTCCATATAAGATGAAATTATTTCATATGTGTATGTTTCAAGTTTAATGTATCTATGATTTACATGGTTTTAATTTTCTTATGATGAAATTTCCATTTGTTTTATATGGATTATGATATGATGGGATGATGTTTATGAAACCCATTTCACTCTTTTGGTTATTATGAATGATGTATGTTTATTTTGTGGCACAAGTAAGAATGATTTCATTATGAGTTGGGTGGTACCTATATCTCCCTCCAATTCATTGGGTATAGATTTACATCTCATGGGATAGACATGGATGGAATGGTAAGTTAATCCAGTTCAGTGTTACAGGACTGAAACGAGGAGTGAACTCGATTCAGAAAGGGACTTTGTCCACTAAGATGGTCTTGGCAGCAATGCCTTGGCTACTCTGGAAATCATTACATTTGCTTAATGGATTCCATAATTACATGTTTTATTCCCATGCTATGTTATCATTATTTATGTTCCATTATGATCTATGCCTTATTTACTTCCATGTTTTATGTCGTTACTCATGATTTTGATGTTTAAACATTATGTTCATGTTTTTAGGTTCAAGTGTGTATGGTATGTTTTATTTTATCCATGCTTAACCAAACTGTGCATTTGAGATCACCCTTTTTATGTTTTATTTTCCCCCAAGATTAAAAGAAAGGTTTTAGGTAAGGAAACAAAAAGTGGATGATCTTTATGGGAGATGTTGAAGATCTTTCACCACGATTAGAAGATTAAGTTCCAAGATTCCAAAGACACTAAACTATTACAGTCCTTGTGTATTTGTTTTTGTTATGTATTATGTATTCCGCAAAAGTAATGTAATATCTATGTACGTCAATCTTTAGGTATCTACATTGAAGTTCTCTTTAAGTGAATACCAGTGCTGCGAGTTCAACGGTGACCTCAAATTTCAATTCTGAGCATCGGTTCAAAATTTAGAAAAAAAACATTCGCACTTTTACTGAACGAACCCGAAAAAGAGTTCAGAAATTCTTTCCGGGCACACAGTGCCTCAGAATTATGCACCATCAATTTTCTCAGACTCCTAAAATTCATATATATTAAAAACAATTTATGGAAATTCCAGGTCTTTACATTCTCCCCACCTCAGATAATTATGTCCCTGTAATCCATAACTCACACTAAGGGAATAGGTGGGGGTACTGAGCACGAATCTGAACACCCCGCTCTCATGTGCTCTCGTGAAGGTTCTCATGCTGCCAAAAAATGAACACTATAGGTATCGACTTCCCAAAAAGGAGCTTCTTTTGTTGATCCTCAATCTGTACTAGAACCTCTATAAATGTTGCCCCATCGTCGATGTCTAGCTCACCGTGGTCGATGATGGGAGAAGGGTTGTGCACGTATCCCCTCAACTGGGATATGTGGAAGATGGCGTGCACCAAGTGAAACTAAGGTGGAAGAGCTCAGTGGTATTCCATCTCGTCAAAACTTATGAGGACCTGCAAAGGTATGATGAACCTCAGAGAAAACTTGCCACCTCGGCCAAATATCTACAAACCTCGTCGAGGTGAGACCGGTAGAAAGACGTGGTCACCATCCTTGAATTCCAGAGGTCTCCATCTCATGCCGGAATTAGAATTCTTCCTGCTCTATGCAGTCTGCATCCACTCCTGGATGATCTGCACTTTCTTTGCGGTAGCCCATACCATCTCCGGTCTCACTAGAGCTGACTCTCTTTGGTCAGTCCATCACAAAGGTGATCTGAAGGGTCGCCCGTAAAATTCCTCAAAAGGTGCCATCCCAATACTGGAGTGATAGTTTTTGTTGTATGCAAACTCCCCCAAAATCAAGTGATCCTCCCAGTTGTAACCGAAGTCGTGGATGAAATCCCGTAGAATGTATTCAAGAGTATGAATGGTCCACTCAGTCTGACCAACCATCTGAGGATGGAAGGTAGTGTTTAATCAAAGATGTGTCATGAAAGCCTCTTGATACCCCTTCCATAGCCGGCAAGTAAAATCTGTATCACAATTGGAGACAATTTTCGAGATTACTCCATGTAGCCACAAAATATCTTGCATATAGGGGTGTCACATGCTCTCTATTGAACCCTTATCTCTAATCGATAAGAAGTGGTCTGACTTGGTGAGTCGGTCGACAATCACCCAAATCGAGTCGTGTCCCCTAGATATATGTGAATGTCCTATCACGAAGTCCATGGATATCACATCCCACTTTCACTCTGGGACCTCTAAAGCCTGAACCAAGCCTACTAGTACCTGATGCTCCACCTTCACTTTCTATCAAGTGAGAAACCGAGGGAAAAACTCTGAAAATTCTTTCTTCATTCCCAGCCACCAGTGTTGTCATCGGAGATCCTGAGACATCTTTTCCACTCATGGATGTACAGCTATAGTGGATGTGTGGAACTCCCTCAACACATCCTCTCAATGTGACCTTGGTACCATGGTACATCCTCTGAAGAGGATGGAATGCTCCCCACCTTCAGAAAATCCATCAGGTGCCTGCCCTGTGGATAACTGAGCATGTTGTGTCTCGCAGTCAGTGTCTCCACGCTAGTCCTCCCTGACTCATTGAAGAAGTGGGAGAGTGACTGTAAGATATTGAAGGAAAACCACTCTATCATATTCCACAAAAGATATCTGCATATCATCCAACTACTCTGTCACCTTACTTAACATTTGTATACCAGATCTCTGGCTAAGTGCATGTGCTATAACATATCCCTTCCTAGGAGTATAGACTATCTTGAATTCATAGTCTTGGAGGAACTCAAGCCGACGTCTTTCCCTCTGGTTCAGGTCTTTATGAGAGTAGATATACCAGATACTCTTATGGTAAGAGTACACTGTAATGTGTTCACCCATAAGATAGTGTTTCCACCTCTTCAAGATGAATACCACTACTGTTAACTCCAGGTCATGGGTAGCATTGGTCTGCATGTGCTATCTCAGATGTCGAGAATTATATGCGATCACTGCTCACTCCTGCATCAGTACACATCTGAGCTCTATCCCTGATGCATTGTAGTATAATACATACCCTATGCCCTCCTTCTATAGCTTCAAGATGGGTGCACTAGTCACCCTATGCCTCAACTCTTGAAAACTCTATTGGCATCTCTCCGACCACACGAAGGGTTTTCCCTTCTTCATCAACGCTGATAGAGGTGGTGAAACTTTGGAGATATCTAGCACAAACCTTTGGTAGTATCCAGCGAAACCTTGGAAGCTTTTTACCTTTGTCACACTCTTGGGTGGCTCCCAAGCCAGTACTGCCTCAATCATCATTGGATCCACTACAACACTAGCCTCTGATATGACATGTCTCATAAAGTGAACCTATCTGATCTAAAATTTCCTCTTTGAGAGATTACCATAAATATAGTGCTCTTGGAGTGTGTCTAGTACTACCTGCAAATGATAGGCATGCTTCTCTTCAGTAGCCAAGTAGATCAGAACATCATTGAGGAAGACTAGTACAATGCGATCAAGGTTTGGCTGAAAGATCCTATTCATGAGTCCCATGAACACTGTTAGAGAATTGGGTACACCTAATGGCATAACCAAGAACTCATAATGGTCTTACTAACATCTAAAATCCATCTTCTTCACATCCTCATCTAGTACTCTGAGCTGGTGAAAGACTGATCTGAGGTCTATCTTCGAAAACCACCATGCTCCCTTCACCTGATCAATGAGGTCTTCAATCCTCGGAACTGGGTACTTGTTATTCATGGTCACCTAATTCAGGTGATGATAGTTGAAAAAAAGTCTCAAGCTACAAACCGACTTCTTGAAGAATAGAATCGGGGCTGCCCAAGGGGAAACACTAGGTCGAATGAATCCCTTCACCTGCAAGTCCTCTAGCTATACCCGTAGCTCAAGATGCTCTGCGAGAGCCATTTGATACGTTGGTGTGGATATAGGTCTCGTCCTGGAGTAAAATTCAATGTAAAAGTACACATATCTGCGAGGAGGTAGACCCATAACATCATCAGGAAAGACATACACGTACTGGTCCACCACTATGGGATAAATCGGACTCTCCACATCAACTGCTTTGAAGGTAAGACTAGCCAACTTATGAGTGATCAACTCCACTCTCCTCTGGGTAAGTCCATCCTGTGATGCAAAGGCTCCCTTCTCTCCGATGAAGGTAAACCTGGTCCCATCTATGCGGACACACCACACATTGTGCCTAATATAGTAAATCTGAGCATGGACTGTAGATATCCAGTCCATACCCAATATGACATCGTAAGACCTCGACGCCACTACTAGGAGATCTCAGCCAAAGCTCTCGCCTCCCAGAGTAAGCTCGCACTGCCTGAACCAGTCAGTTATCATCGAATCTGATCCCATGGGAGTCTTTAGCTGTAAGGATCGAGCAAAAGGCTCTGTCGGAATCTCTGAGCTCCGAACGAGGGTGGTGGCAATAAAATAATGACTGGAACATTTGTCAATGAGTATTGTAGCTATGGTGAAGTAGTCAAAGATCTTAACTCGTATCATCTATGGAGCATCGTGATCATAGGCCTTAGGTGTCTAGAGCTGAGATCGCCCATGTCCTCCTAGTCCCTATGGTCTGGGTGGACGACCTGGTGGTGGTGGCGGTAACATCTCGAATCGTCTCCCACTGCCAGCTGCACGACCAACTCCTCTAACATGTCTTACTGCTCTATGCAGACTTCCTCGGTCAAAAATCTATCTTGGCTAGGGCCGTCCTTTGACCATCTTCTGATCATCCATAGAGTGGGTCAGACAGTCAATAGCCATGTGACCCTACCCACCGCATGCATAACACTGCCCGCTTCAAGCATGACCGGCTCTACCTCGGGTTCCTCGCACAACCGACTCTGAATCATGCGGTTGTCCACATATAGGTTTGGTCCTCTTGGACCTCTATGACATCTTTCTACTGCCAGCTATAGAAGACTCCACTACGTGATGTCTGATGGTGGGTCTCGATGATGGTGACTTCTAATCAAGAAAACTCTTCACTAAGAGGACCCACTCTAACACCCCCTCCTGTGTCGGGATGCCAAGTGAGATCATCAAAGCCATGATCTCTCTCCTGAGTCCCTAATCAATGGTTTGGGATTTGAATAATAGCTCCCACTCCATATCTCTAGAGTAACATGAGAGTGTAGTGATCCTCACTGAGTATTGAGAAACATTCATGCTACCCTCATGTAGATGAAGGAGCTCATGTATGAGCACTCTGCGAAGAGTCGTTGGGAAATACTCTGCCAGAAATAGGCACTCGAATTCTTCCCAGAAAAGCATCACCTCATCATGAACCTGAAACATCAAGCTCCACCATCTTCTTGATGTTTCCTGTAAAAGGTTGGCGACAAGGATCACCATGAGATGTGCTAGTGTCCCTACCAATCAAAAAACTCTCACTACAGCCTCCAGCCAATCCATAGCAACCTGTCGGTCTGTATCTTCCATGAACCTGGGTGGCCTCTAGCACTGGAAGTCATACAATGCCCTCAAGGGGCGTGAACCCTCTACTGTTGGGGATGGTGGAATCGGTGGCCCAATGGGTAACAATATAGATGGTTCCTCCGCTGGTGCCTCTACTAGAAGAGGTCCCGACATTGAGACCTTATCACTCTGTGGGCTATCAGTGCATACAACTCTCAGAACCCAAGCTACCTATCTTTGTGGAGGCATCCTGAAAAGGACTAGGTGCACCAAAGCCAATATGTTATACCCGGTGAGCTGACAAAAAGAGATCACAATGAAAAATCTCCAAAACACACACACAATTAGGGTTTTCATGCACTGAGTTAGAAACTTGAAGTCAGGGTCCTGGTGTATAGATACATCAGCCGCTGCCCCAACACTGGACTCCTCAAACAAAAAACCACACACACTACACTTAAGACTATTTCTCCACATAGAAAATACCAGAGTCCTATGTTATAATGTAGAACCGACTCCTCTGATACCAATTTTTCTTCAACCATCCCCTGGGGCCCGTGTCGTGTCTAACCCAAGCCTGACTTCCATAGGCCATGGGCTGGCGACTAGCACCAAAAGGATTAATACCTAAAACTAGGATGGTGTTTCCTTTATAACCTATAATTACATGCAACTGATAACTAAGCAAGACATGAACACAACTAAACTGAAAAGTAAACAGAGTGAGTATAATAAGTTAACAGAGAATGAATACAAGCCCAACTAAAATATAAAATAAAAAGAAAGTACAAGTAAACTGAGGCAAAAAAATAAAGTCAATTGTAGGTTCATCCCCCGAGGTTCCTAACTGAATGGTCGGTATAGATCTCCTCCTCAGCACATTATGTATGTCTGTCTCCTCCATGTACTGACTCATCGTAAGGTCTTCCTCCAGGAACCGTCCAGTCCTAGTACCCTCAGCCTCGATCAACATTGTCCGTCATCCACACCAATGACACCAAGTTGTGGGCAAAGACCGTACATGGGTGAGTATAATGATACTCAGTAGGGACCCTGAGACCCTCAAGGTATCACAAAATCCAAAAAGGATAAACCTCAATGCATGAAGTCAATTTTCAACCCCACATAGGTATATTCCCCTACATATACGTAAGCTATCATGTATACCCATCTCAATAATGAAGAAAACACAGAGTCCAACTCAAATCCCAAAGACCCACTATTACACAAATGATGGAAAACCATGAAGGCAAGTACCACAAAAGTAAGCAACATAGAAGAATATAACCAAGGAATTAATACAATGAAAAGTACCACGCAGGATCACAAGGTGTTGACCCACATAAGATCACTAGGTGCGGAGCCACAAAGGATCGCACGGTGCTGACGAACAGAGGATCGCAAGGTACTAACCCACATAGGATCCCTAATTGTTGAGCCACAGAGGATTGCAAGGTGCTGACCCACACATGATTCCTAGGTGCTGACCCACACAGGATTGCATGGTGATGACCCTGACATGATCTCTCTTCATTCTTCACATCACAACTAGCTATAGGGTTCTCATGCTAAGCTCACTCGTCTACAGGAGGGTCCTCTCCTCAATCCACTGGTCGATACTCCATCTTCCACGAAGTCCCACAAATATGTATCCCAAATTAACGACACGTCATAGGGGTCTCAACACAATAGATGGTGATTCAATCAGATACTCAGCCTATAAGTTATTAGCCTTTTAGTCCCGAGGGCCTAGTTGGATTCGTTCATGATCCAACCCGACTGTTTCCCAACATTATCCAAATATTTAGTGGGGTATACCAAAGGGACAGTATTACTCAATGGATTCCATCGCCGCTAACGGTTAATCAATCAGACATCAGGTACTAAAGTTTTGGCCAAAAGAGCATAAATGGGTCGAAATTAGACCACGTCTGGTTTGACCATGTTAGACCAACCCGACCTAGGTGGACTCGGTTCGGGTCAACCTGTCCTAACTTGCAGGGTCCGGCCCGACCCGTTAGGTGGCCCAACCTACTGGGTCTGGCCCGACCCATTGGGATGTCCGGAAGTCTGTGAGGGCCATGAGGGGCCACAGAGGGCCGTAGTGGCGGCAGAACCGGGAGGCCGCAGGGCGGCTTGGCCCCGGATGGAGCGAGGTCGTGGGGCGCCTCAGCCGCGGATGGTGCGATGTTGTGGAGAGCCTCACCCGCAGAGTTTGGGGTCCGCAGGGTGGCGCATCCATAGAGAACGGAGGCCGCAAGGCAGCTAGGCCTCAGGGCGGCTCGGCCGTGGAGCACGGAGTCCACGGGGCGGTAGTGGTCACGGGTAGCAGGGCCTGCATGGCGGCACCATTGCACCGTCACCTCCGTCATGGCTGACAGTGGTTCCAGCCGCCATTCTCGTGCCCCACCATAGTTAGTCTCCAACCTAATCCATCCCGAAGAACACCACAAAAGATCACAAGAAATGCGGAGAGGACGAGCCATGTTTGGTTGGCCCGCACTCTCTCTGTATTAGTGTAGCAGTAGGCGACTATAAATTCTCTTTGAATTATGAAGAGTGGTCTAGAATGAAAAAGGAAATAATTTCAAACAACCACCCCACATCCTCCATAATTATTATTCCCAATCCGCAAAAGAAAACATTCGTGGATCAACTTTATAGTGATTCGTTCCAAAATAATTGTTTTAGAAGGGAAAAATATGGGAATATAATCATACTCAATTTAATCCCATAACCCGTTTGTTTTTTGTTTTTGACAAGGTGGAATGAAATTACATTGATTGAAGACATCCCACATTGGTGGATGTCCCGAGGAAGATGTCGAAGTCATGTGTCAGCATTCTTCAATGGAGGAACGTTCTTCGTTGATGAATTTCATAGATGGAGAAGTGTAATCCTCCCAATATTTATCCTCTCCCAATTCCACAAAAATGAAAAGTAGCCAACTTCTGATATGTTTCCCCAATTTAATTGTTGACATAAATTAATTTCGTTTCATTTAATTAATTGATGAGGTTGTCACAAAATTAATTAAAGGGTGTGGCACCATTAATGTGGGGGAAGTTTAAAATGTGTCCACACACATAAGAGGGTGTTCAAGGAGGTTTAGCCTCGGGTGGTCCCCACCAACATAACCTCTCATTTGAGGTTTAGGATCGGTGGTACCTACCTCCATAAACTATCATGGGAGGTTTTAGTTCAATGGTCCATAAATGTGAGACATCCACATGGTAGTTTCAAATGAAAATAAAAAAAATATATTACACCATTTTATTTAATTTTATTATTTCACGAATAAGTGAAAAACTAACTTCCACCCATGACCTACAGATATTGAGGTGAAGGGCTCCTCAAGATAATACAGGCGATGTGAGTTCAACGGTGCCCTCAGATTTCAATTCTGAGAACCAGTTCAAAAGATTGAAAAACCCGCTCTCACGTTTACTAAACGTACCCTAAAAAAGTTCAAAAATTCATTCTAGGCACACAAGGTCTCAGAATCATTCGCCGTTAATTTTTGCGGAGTCGTAAAATTCATATATATTAAAAAATTTACATGGAAATTCTAGGTCTTTATAGAGTAAAATAAATAATGTGATAAAATCAATGGAATGTAATTTTTGGAACCTATGAGAATGTGAGAATCAAAGGTGCCTTTGGTTTAGCTTTTTATTCCACATAATTTAACCAGTAACCGCTCCTTGTATATGAACAATAATTGGAAACTGATGTATGAAAGTTAAATAGTTCTTATAGAAGTCATGACATACTTCACAGTGTATGAATTTGTGAGACTCTGAATTTATAATGAGTTTTTAAACCTAGGCAGGACCACATTTTTTGAACACATTCTTGAAAAGCCTGACCCACTATTTGGTCATGTTCCCCATGTTATTAATGTTTAGTCACGCCCTTTTTGAACTGAATCTCACAAATCATTTTCTATTTTTAATGGTTATAAGCATGCATTTTTTAAGAACATACACTTTTTTATGTGTGGGGGGTATTGATGTGGCTATTTTTCAAATCAATTTGTCATATCCTTTTTTATATTTTCATTAACTTTTTTATTTAATTTTTTAATTTATTTAATAATTAATAATTGATGTGTTTTTATACATTGTTTTTTAAAATAATAATTTTTTATAAACTATGTATTTTATTTATTAAAATTTTACTTTTAAAAGATTTAAAATTACTTCATTCATTCTATTTAAAAAAATTTTCCTATTTTTTAATCTTTTATTTTTTTCATTATCTTCTGTACTTTGTTTTTTTAATATATATATATATATATGTGTATGTGTGTTTAATAAATCTTTTAATTTAATTATTCATTTTTTAATTAATTGTCAATTTAATAATATACAATTCATTAACATAATGTTTGATTCATTAGTTCTTTTTTTAATATAAAAAATTGAATTTTGTTACTTTAGGATTTAATTTGATAAATAATTAAATTAATGATAATAAATAAATTCAAATATTTAATTATTTTATACGTACTAATAATTTCGTTCTTTAATTTTATGGATCTTTATTTTTCATGAATTTATTAATTAATTCATTCAAATTAACATATTTAATTATTGATGTTGTAAAATGTAATTATGAAAAAATTATTAGTTGCAAGTCTCAGTAAATTTTCTTGATAAACCAATATTTTTAAATTATTTAGTTAATTAATTTATATATTAATTTTAGATTTATTATGTTATTAATTTATTTTATTTTGTTGCTTTGTTATGTTGTGCAGGAGTTACTAACGTCACCTATCACTAACTCAAATGGGTCACTAACACCATTACTTCCATCCACCTACCAAACAAATTCGCTAGTCCATCTACCGACATGCCCAAATGTCCTACTGATACTCCACTCACTGATAGCCCCACTCTCTTCACCCTCGTGCCCTCTTTCCCCTCTTCCCCATCATTGACCACCCCCTTTTATTCATTTTCTTGTTTTATTTTAGATACTATATAATATATAACATATAATATATGTGACAACATATAATATATGTGACAACATATAATATATGTGACAACATATAATAGATGTTATAACATATATAATAATTAATTTAATAAAAATAAATACATAAAAATAATAGTTAATAATAGTTTTTTTGTAATATAATGTATATATTAGATAATACTTGTATACTGTATAATTAATTTAACATTTTTTAATAGTTCATAATAATTATAAATTATATTATTTTTAAATAATTTAATTATAAAAAAATATTTTACTTTTAATTACAAATTTTTCATTTATAATTTCATTTATATAACATTAATATTTATTTATATAAATTTAAACAAATAAATATATAGCTTAGTTTTAATTAATTGTTTTTTTAAAATTATTTCATTTTATTTGAATTCAAATTTTTTATATTATAATATATTATATAGTAATAATAAAATGCAATTTTAAACATCCATAATTAATTATATTCTTTTGTTTGAATTCTGTTGTTTCCTATTTTAGGGTGGTCATGGCTCTTGGGATGCACAATTTTTGTAATTCTGTTATGAGGATCTTCATTAGTTATGATGAGGAGGAAATAACATTTTGAAAGCACCAATTGGTGGTTGGGGAAGATATCAACATTATATGAGAGACTTACATTCATGGAGTATTGGAGATGTCCAGAATATTCAACGATCAACCACCACTTTCAGATTTGGTATGGGGAGAAGACCATACATTCACAAGCACTTCAACATCTAGACCAATCACAACTCGCATATTCATCAAAAACATCAACAATTCTAGAAATTGACTTCCAGATCAGACCATCACTCACTCACTTCCCGACTTTCTGAGCACTAGTAGATCACAGCAGCATCCACCGTCTAATTTCTAGAGACCCGGGGCATGAGTTCCAGAGAGTTTATAATTATCATCAGATAGTAGGAGAGCAAAGAAGATCATTCAGATAATTTGAATAAAAATTAAGGAGACAAATAATTTTATTTATATTGTTCTCTTTTATTCTACAACTTATTAAAACATGAAATTCTTTGTGATTAACATTGAATATATTTTGAATTCAATCACTATTAGCAAGTAATTTAATTTGGGGGGATATGCTGAGCTAGACAGTTCTTCATCATTCATTTTCTTGTAGTCTTTTCTTTCATTGGATTGTCTACCACTATCATGTTGTTTGAAGAATTTATTTTCAAACCATCATGATTAGTAGAAACTTATCATGATTGGATTAAAATTAAAAAATTTAACTTGAGGATTTAATTGAAAAATGTATCATGCTCAATTGAGAGACACACACTGAGGTCAACTGATAATTTGAAATGTGTGATTTATGAATATTATAATTATGGTATGGAATGGTTTATTATAGTTTAATGAAATTAATAATTACTCTAGCACATGTTTACCAGAAGAAAAATATGGCCAGCTACCCGATGTCATATCTTTATTGTTTACCTCTTGTGCATTAACAAGGGAAAACAATATTGAAGTGATCCAATGGACTTCCCCATACTCGTCCAATGATTGTTCTCTTTTTCCTTGTTTTCATTTTTAGTTTTCATTATATTGGAACTCACTCACTCACATTCACTTTCTCACACACAAATATTCATCCAATTCAACGTTCAATCATTACCATTATTATCTCACTATGGCTTGTTTGTTTTTAGTGTGCATTATTTTTTTTGTTTTTTGTTTTCTTGGTCACCTAAGCATAGCATCAGCCCTCCCAATGGTTGGACCCTATATTTCCACATTACTATCTAGTATGTAGGAAATATAAATTTTAATTTTTTAGCTCATTATTAATGATGTGAGGTGTGTATATGGATTCCTTTTGGGGAAGGGGGTCATGATAATAGGACAAATAAGGGATATTTGGGTGTTGTTAGTTGGATTAAGAAAATGGGGATTTGGGGAAGCCAGAAATGGGGATAAATGGGTTTCCAATAAAATGACCCAAGTACCTCGTGGATCTTCCTTGTGAATCCATTCTCTTCCTTAACCAGTAGGAATCCAATACAATTCACTAAGTACCTGACGTCAAATATAACTTAATTTTTTTGATGATATGACCTCTTATCCCAATTGAATGCCAAAACCTTCTAATAGTCCTAATTCAACATGAATAAATATCTAATATTTCATTCATAGACATTAAAATTCGAAACGAAATAAAAAAAATTAAATATGTGCCCTGGATGAAGATAAAAATTGAAGGTGAGCCATATTTCTATCACATAGAATCTCATTATTTAATAAAATTATCCTTTAATAATATTATAAAGGGCACAAATCATTATAACATATACACAATAACACATTTTACCACTAAAAATAAAAAACATCATATCATATAGTGATAATGCTAATACTCATTATAAGAATCTTACAAGGAGTCTAATTTGTTACTCATTAATCTAGTGATTATCCCATGAGAGTATATCTTGGGGTGAATCAGCGGTTAATGAAATTACGACATCTCAGAATAATAGACTCCTTACCTCATTTAGTGTTAAACAAAAAATATGGTGACAATACGATGATGATTAATAGAGTGTGAATAAACTGAAACATATGTAATATTAGGCGATTAATCATTTATTTTTAGTGGTTGAGATTTTTCTATCGATGTTCTGATTTATAATCAATGTGACAAGAAAAGTATCAAGGGGGGTTTCTTTATTCGTAATTAGAAGATGAAAACTGATCATTAACATGTTGAATGACATTCACTTCCCAATATCTCAAGTGGCTTTACAAGATTATAACTACCTATTCTTAACCAAAAAATAAGTATGGATTTATTAGTAAATGTTTCACAATATTTCATTACCATTATATTTTATGTTTATAATTTTATATAATTCTTAAAAAATTACAAAACATAGTGGATATTTCTACATAGTTAATATTTTTTTCTTGAAAAATGTTCTAAACTTTACACCCATTTTTAATTAATGACATGTTTCCTTCATTTATGATGATTCACCATTGGAAAATTATTGACATTTATGTAGTTACTACATGACCTTAGATCCTATTAAAACCATTTTTAAAATTTCCTTGACAAAAAATCTTAGTAAAGGATATAATAAATTGGAACACATTATGAATGTGAAAATAAAAAACTCATAGAAATATTAATTTCTTTTCAGAAAAAATATAATATAAAATAATTAATAATTATATGTAAAAATTTACCCTTTTCTAAAATAAAACATTGAAAAACCAAATCAATCATACAAAAAATAAATAGGTATCCTTGGAAAACAAGATAACCCTTGAATATTATTATTCTTTAAAATAATTCCTTCACCTTTAAAAGATCATATAACATGTTCTTTAAATCAAAGTAGATCAATTTAAATATACTTTAATGAATAGAATATACATGTAAGCACCATTGTAACACCCCAAGCTTCCACGGTACGTTTCCCTTCGAATAATGCGATAGCGTGTGTTGTACGCAACCTCGAGTTCTAACACACACCACAACTAATTAAACTAGCCGTTGTGAATAGTAATACCTACTTTTTGAAATCATATATATTTTATATTTCAAAATGGACTTCATTTTTGGATTTGGAATATCGAATTTAGCCTAAGGTGAAATTTTGGTACATTTCGGATAACTTTCATATTTTGATGAATAGTGAAAATTACTAAATTTTAATTAAAAACAACTTTTTTAATCAAAATATTTAATAATGATAAATTATTAATTTTAGTAGTTTTAAAGTATATTTAGAATATATTTTTACCATTTAATATAATTTTGGTCATTGGACATAATTTTACAATTAAACCGAACATAAACAAGTGTCAATCTTTTGATAGTTATTATCTCTTAAAAACACGCTTTTTGTTTTGACAGCGGGAATTAATTTTAATTTAATTTCTGCCACTTCTGTGTTTTGAATTTAGGAAAATGTATTCCATATTTGGAATCAGGATGTCCAAATTATGTAAATAGGTAACTTTTATTTTTACACATTTTGAATAATTACTGCGGTAAATATTTTATTTACCATGGTTAAAGGGTAAATCCAGTAAATAAGGGTTAAAAAATAATATTATAATAATACAAAATTACCCTAAAACATGTCTTAACCTTATTGGTAGACACATACCCGACCAGGGGCATCCTTGGGTCAATCTGGGGACCCCTTGGAGCCACTTGTATGTGGTAGGGACACATTATATTAATAAAGTTAAAATAAAAATAAAAATGGCATAAGCTTACATCTTTTAGAAGAACAATTTTTACATAGGGTTATACATGTTGGATTTTCTATTATAAATATTCATTAGAAAGATAAAACGATTTCCTACATAATGATATTTTATTTATAATTTTTAGACATCAAATAATTTAAATTATTAATGACACAATAATGATGCAATGTTTACCTCATTAATAAATCATTTAAATAAATAAGATTATAATGATTAAAATATTATCTAAAACCTGTCCAATTCTTATTGGTTGATGTCATTTAGAATATGAGTCATCGTATCTTCGACCTCAATGATTTTTGGACTATTATAAACCGAATATAATTATATTATAAAGTAATACTTTCACTCTTTCCTAAAGAGCCCCTCCTCTCCCTTATAAAAGGAGACCACTTCTACTCATTCCTCACACCTCTCAAGCCACTTGGATCATCCAAACCCTGCCCAAATAAGCTCCCCACATCCCTCTCCTCCTCCTTGAAGCTTCCCTTTAGGCAGAAAGCATTTCAAGAAGTCCTTTGGTTCCAACCAAAGTGAGTTACCTAAATTAAAGGTAACGATTTCTCTTAAATTATTTTCATTTATTTTGCTTCTCCAACCCCCAAACGCTTTTTTTCCTTTCTTTTGTAACAACACCAGTATCCTCAATATACTAGGATGTTGTTATAAGAAGGATTCAAACTACACATACACACAACTCCATCTAATGTATGATGAACATAATGTTTCTGTGGATGGGAAACTAACGCCTCACGAAACGATGATTGTTCAAATACATCTTACCGCCTCTCATGGTGGCCATTATGATGGCACTGTAATTAAATATGATATTAATGATATATATTTTATATATAAGCTTCTGTAATTCCATTTTATTTCATACCATTATTCGTTTCATGTTGTATATACATACGATAATTTCATTTGAGAAAGTGCGGACTACCGCCCCCTTAAAATGATATGACTCGTTCATACCACACATGGAACGTATAAAGGATGGTGTTAATTAACTTAAGTAACATATATAAAATATAATATTATACTTTAATAGTAATATACCTATGTATCATTTGGATTCAATTCTTTTAAAATAAAAATTAAATGGAAGTAGCGTTCGTGCGTACGTACGGACTACCGTCTCCACGAACGCGATGAGATTCATTCTCCATCGTATCCATTCAAGTCTTATTCTCATTTTAGGGTTAAAAATAATTTTAATATCATTCTGATTATGAATAAGATTTAATCTATCCATTACAAACATGTCTTACGTAACCAAACATTTAAGAAGAACGAATCGATTATCACCCAAAACGACGATAATACTAAGATATTATTAATAAAGAAGTGTTAAAAGATCATATATGATATCATATTAATGTATATGATTCTTGTATAATTTAATAACAATTATTTCACCATTATACAGGAGGTTAACCTACCCCAACAAAGGAAAAGTACAAGGTAAGGGTTATTTCACAATCTCTTCATTATCCGAGGTTGTATTATACATAATAATCTACTGGGATCTCTTTATCATCCACATCCATGTTTTTTTCGAAATGTATTTCAAAACATTTTTACTATTTACAAGAATATGGGTTAAAGTCATTTATACCCTTGTTTGACTTTTTATAAGAGGTTTATAAAGGAATCTTTTCGTCGTTTTCAAAACAAGGTCCTTTTTAACCTTTTCGACAGAATTGAGGTAAGAATGTTTTTTTTAACTTATACGGCGGGTGCGGTTATTTTCCGCCGTTATAAAATCTTCGAAGCTTTCCATACAAGCTTATAAGGATATTTTCAAAGAAAATGTTTTATTTTATATGGATCTTAAATGATTTCAAAATAAAAGGAGATACTTCTTTAAAAAGAATTTTGATTTCATCTATGTCAACATCCTTTGATGGATTTTAAGATTATTTGAAGTTGATTTATTATGATACGAAACTTCTATATTGTATTGAAGGTTTTGTGATATGTTTGACTGTGGATGTGCTATTTTTATACCATTCATAGTTTATGGTGAAATTATTGACATTTCGTATGCTAGTTTTAATACGAATGTTTATGTTATGTTTAAACCTTTTCATATGGGAATGCATTGGACTTATTAAGTGATGGGTGGAGCCCGCTATAGCTCCTCGATGCATCGGTAGGTCTCATGAGACAAACTAGTGTCTTGGCACAAGGCCTTGACAAAATATTATTTGTAGTCTTGGCACGAGGCCTTGGCTATGTGGTTATGATAGTCTGGCATTATGCATTCCAACATTATGAAAGTGGTTATTGATATTGCATGTGATTATTCAATTATTAGAATATCCATGTGAATAAGTAAATGGCATTATTTCATTTTACTTTTGCCATACTATGTTGAAGTTCAATTTTAAAAGGCTTTTGTTTTAGTAATTCATTGCCTTAAATGTTTATGCTTATTTTGAATGTTCCGCTATATTGTTATCCTTACTGGGCATTTGAGCTCACCCCTTTTCTATGTTTTATTTTTCCCAGGTAGTGAAGAAGTAAATTATGAATGACTTGCAGGGATATTATGAGGGGTTAATAGTGTGGATATGAAGACTTTGTTGTTGTAGTAGTTTTTCACTTTGAAATGTAATGTAAAACTTTATAATTATATCTAGTGTTTCCCAGGCTACTAAACCAATCGGTCTTTCGGGATTTGATCTTTCTTGTGATCATGCCAATGTTATGTAATAACGCACCGACTCTGGGTAGCTGGGGTCGGGGTGTTACAGTTGGTATCAGAGGATGTTTAGTACAAACCTTGGAAGCTAGATTTCGATAAACTCTAATTAGAGCACATAGACCTAAGATGAACTTTGAGGATTAGTATAGATGAACTTCCTAGAATTTTGGTATTGTAGAGATTTTGTGAGTTTTCCGAGCAATACATCCCTGTCTGGATACGAGCAGGTAGAGGCGGCTCTGGCACAGATGTACCTAGGGGTAAAACCCGAAAACACCGCTTTGTTCTAGACTCGAACGGGAACTGGTGCACGACAACGGGCCTTGCTGCACTCTTGGTTACGACACTCCCAGGGGATATGCTTAGGATAACTCTCACTATCTTTACAAATCATTATGAAGGGTTTATGAGTATATACTTCCTCAAAGAAAACATTTTTATGATTATGGATTATATCCATAAATAGTTCAATTTATGTTAAGTGTTTTATAAGTATGGGATTATGTATTTTGATTCATAAACTGATCTAGTTTATGCCATTGTTTAGAAATGGCGCCTAGTCGAAGAAATGGAAACAGTATCAATGCACGCACTCCATGTAGGGATTGCCCTCCTGCTCAAGATAATTATAGTGAGGCTGGTGATGCAACTGGTGCCGATCAGCTAATCACCATACTGGGACAACTTACTCAGGTTATGAATAATAACCTTACCCGTATGGAGCACCCTGATCCGCAGCGTGGAGGATCAATGTTAGATCGATTCATGAGGCAACAACCACCAACGTTCAATGGAAATACAAATCCCTTAGTAGCTGAGCAATGGATATTTTCCCTAGAGAAAATATTTCAGGCTTTGGGGAGCAGTGAAAGGGAAAAAGTTATCATGGCAGTTTACCGCCTCACTGGAGATGCTGATCAATGGTGGTCATTGATTCAGAACATGAAGGAAGATGATGAAGTATCAAATATGGAATGGAGGGAGTTCAAAGATCTGTTTTTAGAAAAATACTTTCCTCACGACCATCGAGCAGATATGGAAAGGCAATTTCTGAGTCTGAGACAAAAGGAGGATGAGAATGTCATAAAGTATGAGGCTAACTTTACAAGGTTAGCAAGGTATGTTGGAGATTATATTCGCAACCCAAGAAGAAAGATTGATCGTTTCTTTGATGGGTTAAAACCATTTCTCCGCCGAGCATTAGTCTCACAATCCTTTTCATCATATGAAGACATTGTCTCATGTGCTATCAAGACCGAAAAAGAATTCTCTAAGTCTTATGACTTTAAATCAAAGCAAGAGAAGAAGAGACCTGCTGATCAATCTGGGAATGGAAATAAGGGGAAGAAGGGAAAGGTTGAATATCCATCTTGTGGTAAATGTGGGAAGAAACATCCCGGTACTTGCTTGAAGGTAATGGGAGTCTGTTACAAGTGTGGTGAAAAAGGCCACCAAGCTCATGATTGCAAGGGGAAGAAGGAATCTACCAACGTTCAGTGCTACAATTGCAGGGAGATGGGGAATTATGCAAATGCATGTCCTAAGCGTCAGGAGAACTTACCTCAAAAAAGGCCAAGGGATCAAGGCCAGGCTTATGCTATCACTACTGCTGAGGTAGAAGCTCCGAAAGACGTAGTGGCAGGTAATTTAATGGTTTCCTCAAGTTTAGCAAATGCATTATTTGATTCTGGATCATCGCATTGTTTCATATCTTCCCAGTTTGCTAAGAAAATTAGATATTTCCAATTTGATTTAATAAGGGAGTTGTCAGTTAAAACTCTTAAGGGAAGTATCGTTGCAACAAAGTTTTGTGAATCAGTCCCCATTAGAGCACATAAATTTTCTTTATCTGCTGATCTCATCGTCATACCTATGATTGAGTTTGATATAATCCTCGGTATGGACTGGCTTTCGGACTACGATGCGAAGATTTATTGTAAGAAGAAAGAGGTTACGATTCTTGATGATAATGATAAGGAACACCTTATTTTTAGAGCAGAATCGTCACCACCTAATTCTTATTTAGATCCACCCCCAGTAGCTCAACTTAATTCAATTATTTGGGAGGAAGAGAATGAAATAACTGTCGGTGAGGAAAGGAATGTTCAAATAGAGGATGTACCTGTTGTGAAAGAATTTTTAGATGTATTTCCGGAAGATTTACCTGAACATCCTCCAGAACGAGAAGTTGAGTTTTCTATTGATTTGATTCCTGGATCAAGGCCTATATCGAAGACCCCTTATAGAATGGCCACTGTAGAGTTAGTCGAACTAAAGAAACAACTAGAGGAATTGAGTAATAAGGGATTTATTCGCCCTAGTGTTTCTCCATGGGGAGCCCCTGTTCTTTTTGTTAAAAAGAAAGATGGATCTATGAGGTTATGTATCGATTATAGGGAGATCAATGCTATAACGATAAAGAACAAGTATCCCCTACCTCGTATTGATGATTTATTTGACCAACTGCATGGAGCTCAATACTTTTCAAAGATTGACCTTCGATCTGGATACCATCAGTTGTGTGTGATGAAGGAAGACATTCCGAAGACAGCATTTCGAACCAGGTACGGGCATTACGAGTTTACCGTAATGCCGTTTGGATTGACTAATGCACCCTCTGTATTCATGGATCTGATGAATAGAGTTTTCAAGGAGTATCTCGATGAATTTGCGGTGGTATTTAATGATGATATCTTGGTATACTCCAAAACCTACGAAGATCATGAAAATCACTTGCGCATTATCTTGAAGACTCTGAGGAGGCATGAATTATATGGGAAGTTTAGCAAGTGTGAATTCTGGCTTCAGGAGATTTCTTTTCTTGGCCATATTGTCTCTAAAGATGGAATCTCTGTTGATCCTTCTAAGACCAAGGCAATCCAAGAATGGCCAGCACCTACGAGTATAACTGAGGTACGTAGTTTTATTGGTTTGGCAGGTTACTATCGACGTTTCGTCCAGAATTTTGCCCGATTGGCTAACCCATTAACAAAGCTCACACGTAAAGGGGTTAAATTTGTTTGGACAAAAGAGTGTGAAGATTGTTTTGAAGAACTGAAGAAAAGATTAGTCAATGCTCCTATATTGACTCTACCATCGGGGAATGATGGGTTCGTTATTTATAGTGATGCATCGAAGAAAGGACTTGGCTGTGTCCTTATGCAGAATGATAGAGTTATTGCCTATGCATCACGACAGTTGAAAATTCATGAACAAAACTATCCTACTCATGATCTCGAGTTAGCAGTAGTGATCTTTGCTTTGAAGATATGGAGGCACTACCTCTATGGTGAAAAATGTGAGATTTATACTGATCACAAGAGTTTGAAGTATATTTTCTCACAAAAAGAACTCAACATGAGGCAAAGGAGATGGCTTGAATTACTCAAGGATTATGATTGTACGATACACTACCACCCAGGGAAGGCAAACAAGGTGGCAGATGCTTTGAGTAGAAAAGACCATGGAGTTTTGAACAATATGAGAATTGAAAGGGATCCAATTTTCATGGATCTAGTGAAGATGGACATGGGAATAACCAGGGAAGGTGAAACATCAATGCTTTTTCAAATGGTTGCCAAACCATCTTTACTAGAAAGGATTAAGAGTTCTCAGACCAATGATGAAGAATTCCAAAAGAAGATTAAAGCTGTGAATGATGGGAGATTGAGAGACTTTGTGTATGAAGGTGGAATTTTGAAATTCAGGAAGAGACTTTGTGTTCCCAATATACCTGATCTAAAAAGGGAATTGCTGGATGATGCTCATAGTTCCAATTTCTCTATACACCCTGGGAGCACCAAAATGTATAGAGATTTGAAGGAACATTTTTGGTGGGACAACATGAAGAGGGAGATTGCTGATTTTGTGTCAAGATGTATGGTTTGTCAACAAGTGAAAGCTGGAAGGCAACAGCCAGGAGGAGTCATGCAACCTCTTCCCATACCGGAGTGGAAATGGGACAATATTACAATGGACTTTGTCATGGGGCTACCAAAGACTCCTAGAAGGAACGATGCAATATGGGTTATTGTTGATCGTCTTACCATGTCAGCTCATTTTCTTGCTATAAGAGAAGATCTACCCCTGGAACGTCTAGCAAGACTATATATTAATGAAGTTGTGAGACTTCATGGAGTACCCCTATCGATTGTTTCTGATCGTGATCCCCGTTTTACTTCAAGATTTTGGAAAAGTCTTCAGAAATCTCTGGATACTGAAATTCATTTGAGCACTGCTTACCACCCTCAGACAGATGGACAATCATAACGGACTATTCAAACCTTAGAAGACATGTTGAGATCTTGCTCACTTGACTTTCAGGGTATGTGGGATCAATATTTACCTCTGGTAGAATTTTCCTATAACAATAGCTTCCATTCGAGTATTCAGATGGCACCATATGAAGCGTTATACGGAAAGAGATGTCGTACACCAACCTGTTGGGATGACGTTGGTGAAAGAAAACTTGTAGGCCCAAAACTGGTGGAGGAAACGGTGGAAAAGGTGAAAGTAATCCAAAATCACATCAAAGCAGCTCAAAGTAGGCAGAAGAGCTATGCCGATAATCGAAGGAAGGATTTGGAATTTCAAGTCGGTGATCATGTTTTTCTGAAGGTATCTCCGTGGAAGGGAGTCATACATTTTGGTAAGAAAGGTAAATTGAGTCCCAGGTACATCGGACCTTTCGAAATTCTAGAACGAATTGGGGCTGTAGCTTACCGATTGGCAATGCCGCCAAGTCTCTCCAAAGTTCACGATGTGTTCCACGTATCTCTATTGAGGAAATACATGCCTGATCCGACGCATGTACTCACCTATGAGGAATTAGAACTGGAACCAGATCTTTCCTATTGTGAAGAGCCCGTCAGGATTCTTGATACAAGAGAACAAGTACTGAGAAACCGGACGACGCGTCTGGTAAAAGTTTTG
The DNA here is from genome assembly GCA_963277665.1 of Viscum album. Taxonomy (NCBI): domain Eukaryota; kingdom Viridiplantae; phylum Streptophyta; class Magnoliopsida; order Santalales; family Viscaceae; genus Viscum; species Viscum album. Next base: position 699,530,342 of record OY728132.1, read on the forward strand.
TGGAGAAATCATAAGATGGAAGAGGCAACGTGGGAACCCGAGGAACTTATGATGAAGAACCACCCGAGTCTTTTTATGCAGTAATACCCTAGAAATTGCGAGGACACAATTATTTTAAGGAGGGGAGAATGTAACACCCCAAGCTTCCACGGTACGTTTCCCTTCGAATAATGTGATAGCGTGTGTTGTACGCAACCTCGAGTTCCAACACACACCACAACTAATTAAACTAGCCGTTGTGAATAGTAATACCTACTTTTTGAAATCATATATATTTTATATTTTAAAATGGACTTCATTTTTGGATTCGGAATATCGAATTTAGCCTAAGGTGAAATTTTGGTACATTTCGGATAACTTTCATATTTTGATGAATAGTGAAAATTACTAAATTTTAATTAAAAACAACTTTTTTAATCAAAATATTTAATAATGATAAATTATGAATTTTAGTAGTTTTAAAGTATATTTAGAATATATTTTTACCATTTAATATAATATTGGTCATTGGACATAATTTTACAATTAAACCGAACATAAACAAGTGTCAATCTTTTGATAGTTATTATCTCTTAAAAACACGCTTTTTGTTTTGACAGCGGGAATTAATTTTAAATTAATTTCTGCCACTTCTGTGTTTTGAATTTAGGAAAATGGATTCCATATTTGGAATCAGGATGTCCAAATTATGTAAATAGGTAACTTTTATTTTTACACATTTTGAATAATTACTGCGGTAAATATTTTATTTACCATGGTTAAAGGGTAAATCCGGTAAATAAGAGTTAAAAAATAATATTATAATAATACAAAATTACCCTAAAACGTGTTCTAACCTTATTGGTGGACACATACCCGACCATGGGCATCCTTGGGTCAATTTGGGGACCCCTTGGAGCCACTTGTATGTGGTAGGGACACATTATATTAATAAAGTTAAAATAAAAATAAAAATGGCATAAGCTTACATCTTTTAGAAGAACAATTTTTACATAGGGTTATACATGTTGGATTTTCTATTATAAATATTCATTAGAAAACTAAAACGATTTCCTACATAATGATATTTTATTTATAATTTTTAGACATCATATAATTTAAATTATTAATGACACAATAATGATGCAATGTTTACCTCATTAATAAATCATTTAAATAAATAAGATTATAATGATTAAAATATTATCTAAAACCTGTCCAATTCTTATTGGTTGATGTCATTTAGAATATGAGTCATCTTATCTTCGACCGAAATGATTTTTGGACTATTATAAACCGAATATAATTATATTATAAAGTAATACTTTCACTCTTTCCTAAAGAGCCCCTCCTCTCCCTTATAAAAGGAGACCACTTATACTCATTCCTCACACCTCTCAAGCCACTTGGCTCGTCCAAACCCTGCCCAAATAATCTCCCCACATCCCTCTCCTCCTCCTTGAAGCTTCCCTTTAGGGAGAAATCATTTCAAGAAGTCCTTTGGTTCCAACCAAAGTGAGTTACCTAAATTAAAGGTAACGATTTCTCTTAAATTATTTTCATTTATTTTGCTTCTCCAACCCCCAAACGCTTTTTTTCCTTTCTTTTGTAACAAAACCAGTATCCTCAATATACTAGGATGTTGTTATAAGAAGGATTAAAACTACACATACACACAACTCTATCTAATGGATGATGAACATAATGTTTCTGCGGATGGCAAACTAACGCCTCACGAAACAATGATTGTTCAAATACATCTTACCGCCTCTCATGGTGGCCATTATGATGGAACTGTAATTAAATATGATATTAATGATATATATTTTATATATAAGCTTCTGTAATTCCATTTTATTTCATACCATTATTCGTTTCATGTTGTATATACATACGATAATTTCATTTGAGGAAGTGCGGACTACCGCCCCCTTAAAATGATATGACTCGTTCATACCACACATGGAACGTATAAAGGATGGTGTTAATTAACTTAAGTAACATATATAAAATATTATATTATACTGGAATAGTAATATACCTATGTATCATTTGGATTCAATTCTTTTAAAATAAAAATTAAATGGAAGTAGCGTTCGTGCGTACATACGGACTACCGTCTCCATGAACGCGATGAGATTCATTCTCCATCGTATACATTCAAGTATTATTCTCATTTTAGGGTTAAAAATAATGTTAATATCATTCTGATTATGAATAAGATTTAATCTATCCATTACAAACATGTCTTACGTAACCAAACATTTAAGAAGAACGAATCGATTATCACCCGAAACGACGATAATACTAAGATATTATTAATAAAGCAATGTTAAAAGATCATATATGATATCATATTAATGTATATGATTCTTGTATAATTTAATAACAATTATTTCACCATTATACAGGAGGTTAACCTACCCCAACAAAGGAAAAGTACAAGGTAAGGTTTATTTCACAATCTCTTCATTATCCGAGGTTGTATTATACATAATTATCTACTGGGATCTCTTTATCATCCACATCAATGTTTCTTCGAAATGTATTTCAAAACATTTTTACTATTTACAAGAATACGTGTTAAAGTCATTTATACCCTTGTTTGACTTTTTATAAGAGGTTTATAAAGGAATCTTTCCGTCGTTTTCAAAACAAGGTCCTTTTTAACCTTTTCGACAGAATTGAGGTAAGAATGTTTTTTTAACTTATACGGCGGGTGCGGTTATTTTCCGCCATTATAAAATCGTCGAAGCTTTCCATACAAGCTTATAGGAATATTTTCAAAGAAAATGTTTTATTTTATATGGATCTTAAATGATTTCAAAATAAAAGGAGATACTTCTTTAAAAAGAATTTTGATTTCATCTATGTCAACATCCTTTGATGGATTTTAAGATTATTTGAAGTTGATTTATTATGATACAAAACTTCTATATTGTATTGAAGGTTTTGTGATATGTTTGACTGTGGATGTGCTATTTTTATACCATTCATAGTTTATGGTGAAATTATTGACATTTCGTATGCTAGTTTTAATACGAATGTTTATGTTATGTTTAAACCTTTTCATATGGGAATGCATTGGACTTATTAAGTGATGGGTGGAGCCCGCTATAGCTCCTAGATGCATCGGTAGGTCTCATGAGACAAACTAGTGTCTTGGCACAAGGCCTTGACAAAATCTTATTTGTAGTCTTGGCACGAGGCCTTGGCTATGTGGTTATGATAGTCTGGCATTATGCATTCCAACATTATGAAAGTGGTTATTGATATTGCATGTGATTATTCGATTAGTAGAATATCCATGTGAATATGTAAATGGCATTATTTCATTTTACTTTTGCCATACTATGTTGAAGTTCAATTTTAAAAGGCTTTTGTTTTAGTAATTCATTGCCTTAAATGTTTATGCTTATTTTGAATGTTCCGCTATATTGTTATCCTTATTGGGCATTTGAGCTCACCCCTTTTCTATGTTTTATTTTTCCCAGGTAGTGAAGAAGTAAATTATGAATGACTTGCAGGGATATTATGAGGGGTTAATAGTGTGGATATGAAGACTTTGTTGTTGTAGTAGTTTTTCACTTTGAAATGTAATGTAAAACTTTATAATTATATATAGTGTTTCCAAGGCTACTAAACCAATCGGTCTTTCGGGATTTGATCTTTCTTGTGATCATGCCAATGTTATGTAATAACGCACCGACTCTGGGTAGCTGGGGTCGGGGTGTTACAACCATGGGATATTATATTAATCACCTGTGATCAATCATATTTATATTTTATATAAATATCATAATCAATGAATTATAGTAATAATTTCATTATAGAATAAATCATTACCAGATAGATTGGAGGGATGTATCAAGAGACCACCCACCATAATCAATAAGTTGCAAGGACTTTTAAAAAACACTTACAATGTTTAGTTTTTCCATCATAACACTCCATTAAACCTATAATAAATTTTAATTTTTGTTATCTCATAAATATAAAGATAAATATCATTTTCATTAACAAAATCAATAAATTACTAAATTAATGGGAAGATGGTATTCATTAACAGTCCATATAATCCTGAATATGAAAGTTGATAATGATTATTGGCTGTGTAAATGAAAAATAGTGGCCATGCATTATATAATAAAATATAATATTTTTTAATATTAATAAACAAATTAAAAAATAATCAATATTGAAAATGTTGAAAATATTTCTTTTTAAAAAAGTGTAAAACAATTGAAAAGTTTTTCATAATGTCCTTTAACAATATTTTAGGTATAAATGAGATCACGTTTTACCAAGAACATTTTCCATGTTTATTTCATTATAATTATTTTATATTTCATTTATTATCATTTTCTCGTTATTTATTATATTTTTTATGTATATGTAGGTTTTTTGAGTTTGTTTCGTCCAAAAATTCATTAGTATGATAAATGTGGTAAATGGGTTCAAGGTTCCATCATCTATTTGATCATAATCATGAGATAATTATCATTTTTATACATTACATAATATTATTAAACGATATGTCTAACATGATAAGGAAGAAATAATGTTCATCATTATTAGAACTGGTGGTCCACATAAACATGTGGGTGACATTTTCATTTCGAAAACGAATGAAAATGAAATACAAAAGATATCAAATAATATTTTGATAAATATAATAATATTAAAAATATCATATATATTAATTAAAAATGTTTTTATTACCAGTTGTGTGAGGTGATGATGAAAATTGAAACACATCTTTTGGTGACGTAGTAGTCTACACATATGCACGAGAATCATTTAAATTTATCATATGTCGAAAAAGGTGTATAAAATACTTATTATATTCAAATAATAACATTTTATTTTATTAAATGAACTTATATAATTATATTAATATGGTTAGCATATATTATAAGGAGGTATGAACAAATAAATTTTATATAATTCAGTTAATACTTATACCTCTTCCTTCTATATCTTCATTAGGATTAACCCTTAAACATTCTAGGGCCGGTATTTTGGATAGGCCATAAACTCAAGAACACGGGGAGAATTATTGATGAGGTATTTCTTAATATATTTCATGATCTATTGAGTTCAATGTGTTTTTTTGTGAGGATTGAAGGATCCATTTTATAAGTGACAGGAGTGGTGACATTGTAAATATCATGAAATAGAAAATATAATAAATATCATTATAATTTAATGTGTCTATAATTTAATAAAATTTGGATATAGGATTGTTTAATGTGCAAGTATACTATATTAAACAACATTATAAATATTATATAGGTATTTTAATCCACATATCTTAGTTTACCCTCACCCCATTTAACCCATTTAAACCTTACCATAGAGAATAACTTTAATAATGGTTACTATTATGTATTATTAAAACAAAAATAAAACTCATTAATTTTTTATTTTATAATAACTAATATATAATCCATTTTATATTTTTCAATTCAAAAAATTGTATTAAATCACATTTAATAAAATTTCCAAAAATAAAATGAAAAAATTAATCGGGAAAATTGATTTTCATAAGCATAAAAATGATTTACACCAAAAAACAAGTATTATATCAATTAACATTGAATTATTTTCTTCATCATAAATAAGATGATAAATAGTTTACTATTAAACCAAAAAATAAATGAATGGTGTCACACACAGATTTTTATCATTGAACCCGCATCCAATTTAAATTTTGTCATTGGGTTTGTGGATCATGTCGTGGGTGTGGCAATTTGGAATTTTTTTTAGGTTGTTTGTATCATGGTGCATAGTTATCACACATTTAAATGAAACTGTGTTGCTCAACCCAGGTAACAAAGAGACTTTGCAGTGCCTCTAGTCGAAGTGGTGCGACATTAACATGGTCAGTCAAACTGTGTGGAGAGTGTAGGGCAATCCAATATTTCATGGAAGAACTAGTATTCATGGTTGGTGCACATTTTATCAAACTACATGTCCAAATAGTGTGGGATTCCGATAACATAAAAATTGTGAAATTCATAACCTAAATTTACCAGATTTTATCCCTAAATCCACCTATTTTTCACACCTCGTCTTTGCATCCCTAGGGGTTCCCCTCCTTGGGTTTTCAATCCTCCTCAATACTCCCTTGGAGTAAATATTTGGATATCTTTAGGTGTTGAGGGAAATTTCACAAGGTAATATTCTATATTCTTTTCCCTCTTCCTTATCCTTCCATTTTCCCATGATATGTTATTATCCCATGGTCATGTGGGCCAAGGATCTGTCTTTCCCTTGATTTATGTTTTGGTTTTTTTTAGGTTTCTCTTTTTAGATATTCGATCTTAGAAGTAGTGTGGTGTGTTTTAATGTATGGATTATTGATGTGCCTTGAGATCGAGGTTGGATTCCCTTTTCACATTACTTTATATTTTATGATTCATTAGTTTCTAGTTTTTTCACCATTATTTTGAATTGAATGGTGATATTAGATCATTGGAAGAATTTTTTTGGTGTGAAATGTGGTGACTTATACCTTGTTTTATGATAAATGGAATTGCATTGTTATATTGTGCACACCATATGTTTTATTAAATGTCTGGTTGGCCTTTATGAGTAGTTTATGATATGTAAAGCATGGTTTGGATTTTTAAATATAGTATTTTTATTTGAAAATATGGTTCAAGTTTCTTGTATGAGTTTTAAATTTGGGTTTGAGTTTAAAATAAGTGTGTATTTGTATTTTGAAAGTGGGTTGACATATGACAATGGATTGTGGCCCGTTTGGAATTTGGATAAAAATGGATTTGGATTATAAATGTGACATAGTTTCATTAAATGATTTTTTTATAAATTAATGTAAAATAGAAAGAGACATGTTTTCTAGTTATTGGAATAGTTGTTTTGGTTAATTAATAAATTATAGTTTTGTGAAAAGTAACATGCTTCCTATTTGGAAACTATATAAAAATGGTAAAAGTGTTTTTTATGAAAATTGTAAATGGATTATATTCTTTAATTTTATATATGTTTATATTAAATGGGAGGTATTTCCTTGATATTAAATCCTTGTGACCCATTTACATTTTGAAAAATTGGAGATCCTCTGTGTGGACTTCGTAGAAATATATTTATTTGTGGTAACAGATTGATCCATGGGGTGACTCGGGGTGATGCATGTGGTGTGAAATAATGTATATGATACATGTGACTATTATTTGATCCTTGATTGGAATTATTTGGTTCAAACCTCTTATATAACCTTAACATGGATAACCTTGAAAATATTTTGATTTTAATTAGAATGATTAATAAACTAGTTGGGATACGCACTAGATACTATCATAGAGTAGGGGATGCATTTTGTGTTATTATTTTGGGATTGTTCCCCATATATATGTACCATGTATGGTATTTCCTAGCATGTTTGGTGATATGGTATCATCGATTGATGAATTCATTATGGGATGAGTTCACATGTATTAGTATATTCTGGATTATTAATAAGCTTCATTGTTCACCCATATCTGTTGGAACATAGTTTTTTGTAATGATGATTGAGATACTTATCTAATGGATACTCTTGTGTTATTATTACCATTTATTTAATTATATGATTATTTTGGTTTCCTAATATGTAGTATTTTTCTTTAGGATGTGATGTGTTAGATTTCAAACTATAAAAAAAGTTTTAAATCAAAAAAAATTTGTACCCTTTGTTACGTTTTGAAAATTGAGAATACATTTTTTCTTTTAAATGTTAATGTTTTTTGAATAGAAAGGGGTGAGAATTGAAATGATAAGGGAAATAGAGTTTATTTTTATTTAAAGTGAAATAATTTTGAAAATATTACTTTGATACATTTTTGAAACCCGAATTTGATATTTATTTTATTTTAAAGTATGTTCAGTGGGAATATATTTGTTCAGTCATGTGTACTTAGTTTTAATACTCACTCTTATATTATTTATTTTTTTAGATTATAGTACAAGTTTCATATTGTTTTCGAGTATCATTGGTAATGGTTGGTCATGGAATCAGAGAGTGACCCTCGAGGGCACATGTGGATGTTTTGGTTGTTTGGTTCAGTTGGTCTAGGTTGTTCTGTTGTTGTGTATTCAGTTTCAATCGTAAAATCATGTTTTGTTTTGATATTTTTATATAATGGGATCCCATGTTTTTCTTATTTTTTTAAATTTATTTATTTATATTGGGTTAAATCGTTCCCATGGTTACTCTATTGATGCCTGACACTAGTTTCTAGCTTATGGGGATAAGAAAGTCCCTTCCAGACTTTCCAAAGATTGGATCAGGTGACCAGTTCAGGGTTGACATATGTTGGTTTGTGAAAATATTGTATGAAAAGGGGATGGATCATTATGTTAAATATCTTTTAAATCGCTCAATGTTACATGGTACTTCATGTTATATTTTTTAGGATTATTGGATATTGGGGTACAAGTCAATGGGATTGTCTGGCTATCATTTTCTAGAAGGAACCTTGTGTTTCCATGGGATGTTGGGTTATATTTTATTTCTTTGTATTTTTTTGTTTATTTAGTTTTTAGAATATGAAATGAGGGTTGTGATAAAGTTATTAGTGATCCCATAGGTCCTTGTAAACCATGTGATACAGTAGATACAATTTTAGATGAATCTTTGTGGAATTGGTGTCTTTGACATATTTCCACCAACCATATGGTCAAGTCACCCATCAACACTAGTTTACTTTTATTAATTATTTTTGATATTCCTCAATTCTGAAAATTGATTTGGAAACTTTTTATTTCGAATTATGAAATTTTATTTTTTATGTGGAAATGGATTGATTTTGGGAAAATAGAAAAAAAGTTTTCATTTTTATTGTGAAGAATCTTTTGGTATTTTATTTTTGTAAAATGATTTTGTTCGAATGATATTTTTTGAAGTGATGAAAATATTTTTAATGGGACTAATGAGGTTTATATTTTTAGACGGAATGTTTTCTGGAGTTTGAAACATTGTTTTTATTGAAAGGGTAAAGGACCTTTGAAAGTATTTTTGAACGTTGAAATTGAAATTGGATTGAATGTGTTAAAATAATGGGTAGAGTGTTTTTTTGTAAAATGGTAATGATTTGTATGACCTTTGGTATTTACATGGAAACTCACATGAACATATTTTAGAGACCCCAAAACTGACGTACATGGACATTACGTTAATTTTTATGAATACATAATACATAATAATAACCAAAACTCAGAGACCTTAATAGTTTAGTGTCTTTGGAAACACAGAAAACAATCTTCTAATCGTATTGAATGATCTTAAATATCTCCCATAAAGATCTTTGCCTTTTTTCTTTCTTACCTAAAACCATTCTTTAAATCCTGGGGATATAAAAACATATAAAAGGGTGAGCTCAAATGCCCAGTAAGGGTAAGCATGGAGAAAATAAATCAAATCATATACATTTGAACTTAAATACATGAACATAATGTTTAAACGTCAAGACCTTGAGCAATGACATAAAACATGGCATTACATAAGGCATAGATCATAAAGAAACATTAATCCGGATAAAATAGAATGAGAATAAAACATGTAATTGTGTAAACCATTAAGAACATGTTATTATTTCAATAGTATCCATGGCATTGCCGCCAAGACCATCTTAGTGGACAAAGTCCATTTCTGAAGCGAGTTCACTCCTCGTTTCAGTCCTGTAACACTGAACTGAATTAACTTACCGTTCCAGCCATGTCTATCTCATGAGATATAAATATTTACCCAATGAATTGGAGGGAGATGTTGGTCCCACCAATCTCATAATTAAATCATTATTACTTGTTCCACAACATCAACATAAATCATTCATTATAACCCAAATAATAAAATGGGTTTAATAAACATCATCCCATCATAACATATTCTATATAAAATAAATGGATGTCATTTTATTATATAAAAAGTGAAACCATTTAAATCATAGATACATTATACTTGAAACATAATCATACTAAATTATTTCATCTTATATGGAAAATAGTTTTGACAAAACACTTGAAATGAATTCTTGAGTAAAATATCCTTTCTTCATCGAAATCATTTTATTTACCCAAAATGACATGCAATTTTAAAAGAAAGGATTTTGGTGAAAATAATCATGAAATATTGTATAGTAATCTTAATAGAAATAAGGCGTTATGAAACTGTATGAATCATTTCATTCCGTATAAGTTAAAAAAACATTCTCCTCGTACTTTTGTTGGAAAAGTTAAAAAGTACCTCATATGGTAAACAAAAGAAAAATTTCATCCATACGTTGTGGTAAAAGTAAAAAAGGGTAAAAATGACTTTAAACATACATGGATGAAAATTAAAAATTTTATGAAAACATTTTCTGAACATATGGACATGGATAATAAACATAACCCCAGTAAATACTTACGAATAAACAATCTCAGATAAGAATGAGATTGGAATAATTATCCATTACTTTAGGTCCGATATGCTTCGTACATATCCAAACCTCCTATATAATGATTTAAATATTGTCATTGACTTATTGAAGAACCATATTAATTGTTATGATATCATATATGGTTCACTTATGACTTTATATTACTCATTCTATTGTAAATTCCATGTTAAAGTAGCGTTTTGGGTAAACTCGTTTCATTTATCATACGTGTTTTGAAATGTTTTTCTTAATATTATTACATATATCCTGATTTAATTAATTTAATAATGTAAAACATGATTTATATATAATATATTTTCAGTATATAAATATATATAATATTGATCAATAAATTGAATGAAATACACCATTCAGGGAGACGGTTGGCCGTGCGTACGCATGAACCCTGTTTTTGTTTCCTTATTGAATTAAATGGAATTAAGTAAATGAAACATATATGTACATAAATACAGTATCATTATTATTTAATATCTTTCATGATTATTTATTATATATACTTTATAATCATACTTGAATAGTTTATCATGGAAAATGAATCTCATCGCGTTCGTAGAGACGGTAGTCCGTACGTACACATGAGCTATGATATATTTCACATGATCGTGGAATTGTATTGAATTGTATGTATAATATATATGAATAAATATCACTTTAAAATAACCATATATAGTTATTTATTTACACCATTATACCCATCCAAGTAAGGTGGTGGTGGAAAACAGATTACACCACGGCGTGGAGACGGTATTCTGTAGGTACGCACGTGCGGTGATTTCATTTTCCGTAGGATGGATAGAAGATGAAATTAGGTTGTTTCAAAATATTAATAAAATATCATTATATGAGTGATACTTATGTTATTAAATTATGATGAAACAAATAAAGAAGAAGAAGTAGAAGAAGAAATAAATTGGAAAGAATCGTTAAAGGATATTACCTCATCTTTGACGCGCCTCTTCTTAACATCCTCTTAAGGCACTATGGTTGGTCTTTTGAGGATTCCAAGAACCTCTATAATGTTTATAGAGAAGTTGAGAAGAGGAATTGGCAGGGGTTGGAAGATCTTCAAAGCTCAAAAGGGTGTGAAGATAAGAGGCAAGGGGTGCCCTTTTATAGGGGAGGAGAGGGTCACCTATGGAAAAACATAAAATATTATTTTATAATAAATTCATATTCGGTTTATAATAGCTCAAAATTGATTTATTTCAAAAATAAAGTGTGTATAGGTATAAATCCTCTCAACCAATAGGATTTAGACAAGTTTAGATTACTATTTTAACATTATCATTTATATTTAAATATAAGTTAAATAATTTTACTTTTACAATGTCTTCTTGTTTTTTTACACTATATGCTTAATAAACAAATAATAAAAATCCAAAAGAACCCCAAGTGGTTCATTATTAATATATATAACCTTATCTAAGTAATTTGACAGAACCGTAGATTTTTAGGAATATAATAACAATTAATAATATAATATTTTTTTAGAAAAATATTTTTGACAATTTTGACACTATTTGGTAATTATTTTTTGTGAAAATCATAAAAACATGATTAGTTAGAACAAAGATAATGGAATCGATACTAACATGTCATATTAACCTATAAAATTTGTGTAATTCCTAAAAAGTATCATATTACATTAATTTGGGTATTTATAATATCAATTTTGTTGATATTTCATTAATAAGGTAATTATTCCATCATCATTATGTCATAAATAAATTAAATTATTTAATGTCTAAAAATTATAAATAAAATAAGATTATGTAGTAAATCGTTTAATCTTCCTAATGAATATTTATAGTCGAATTTATCTTATGTATAAGCCGATATTTAAAAAAATTAGTTATTAAATATTGATTTTAACTATTTCAACTTTTCTTTATAAAAAATAATAATAAGTGTCCTAATCTAATCCAAGTGGACCTAAATGGTCATATTTTTTTCCTAAGGTTGTTTTTGGTCGAATTAAACTTTTCCAATAGAATTAGGACATTTGTTAGGGTAATAATAATATCATTTTTACCCATAATTTCCCTATTTACTTTTAACCATGGTAAATAAAAGTAAAAAGTTATTATTCACCAAAAAATATTATTATCTTATTGAACCAAATTTTACTCCTTGATATTAACCGTGTCTCTCGGATTTTCGAAATTCAACTCATAGAAGCTAGAAAATTATGTTTTATGTACAATTTCAAATGCTCCTAGGAGGTGGGTAAAAGACAGTGAATAGTTCAATAAAATTTTTATATATCTAAAATTATTATAAAATGACTCCAATGAATTACATTGAACATATATAGGTATTAAGTATCAATTTTGACCTAAAATAAATTTAAATAAAATAAATAATTATTTAAATAAAAATTCAGTTTTTAAATATTAACCTAGTGTTTTCACTATCCATCAAAAAATTGTATGTTTTCATAAAAATACAAAAAATTCACCCTAGGCTAATTTAGATATTCCGAATCCAAAAAAGATGCCCATTTTGAAAGATAAAATTTATAAAATTTCAAAAAGTGAGTATTAGTATTCATAAGGGCTAGTTCATAATAATATTATAATAATATATCCTTTAGTGAAACTCGGTATTGCGTACTACACACACTATCGAGGAAGGTCTTGATTGCATGTAATGCAAGCCAAGTCAGGGATTCGTGTAGTGAAAGCTCTGTTTGGTGTTGAATATAAAATAATCAAAACATATTTCATTTATAAATTAAACAAAATCTATACTTAATGTTGCGTAGAATAATTTCCACAAATGAACTTGAAATTGTGTGTTACATGAGCCGAGAATAGTGTTGCATATACTACAGGCTAATACGGTGTTGTGTATAGCACAAGAAAATTTTGGTGTAGTGTACAACACAAGATATCAATGAAATTAAAAATAATATTTTTTCATAAAATCTTCAGTTGTTACATTCTACCACCATTAAAATGAATTTCTCCCTCGAAATTCGTCGGTGTTATAAATGGTTTACTACTCAAAAGTTTTTTAATAGAAACCGACATCGTAAAAAGGGAATACCAAAACTTATCTTTAAAAACTAAAGTATGAAATGTAATGGTTACCCAAATTATCTAATCATTGGTTTTCCAAATAAGAGAACATAGGTGAAAATATAGATTTGGAAGAGAAATCTAACCATCGTGTTCTAATGGAGAGTGGTAGAGAACATGGCTATGAAAACACCAACAATCACAAAGCCATAAATTTGTGATGATCTAAGGTACCATCTAATTCATCGGATATGAGGACACTACGACAACATTTTTTCTTTTCAAGATCATTTCCCTAAAGTTGAAGACTTTTTTAATTAAAAAAATACTTACTTGATTTTGGTGAAATCTTACCGTTGCTCGTGCCTTGAACATTTTCCACTTCATCTCTAAAAGAAATAAAGCTGAATTTGTCTACTGCAATGTGTAAGCAGATCATGAGATAAAATGATTGGTAATTCCATCTGTCTCAAGCATAGGATTAGAAAACGTTATATAGATAAGTCCATCTTATGGCGAAATTAATCGTATATGGTTCCAAAAATGGACTTATACTTAATCTATCATACCTCTTAATAAAATAAAACTATTTTCTACTCGCTAGGGACTTTTTTTTGGCCAGTGGAAGGCGATAAAGGCCCATCGTACTTTGGTTTTGGGTTCGATTCACGCAACCATGCTAGACGCGATGGGTTGTCGCCCGTTCTGCAGGTTGTCCATTTTCTTAAACTACACTATTATAACATTCTATCAATAATATCAAAAAAAAATTCTAGCCTTAAACAATACTAAATTATGTTCAACATAATCAATTCCAATATTTAGGCTTTTCCAAAATACTTCTATCCAAACTCATAGTATAAAGAGAACGATTACTAAAAATGTCATATAACAAGAACGTGAATACCATCATTTATCCCTCATATATCAGAAGATATATCTTATTGATCGCATTTCAAACATGTGAATACCTTAATCTTGTATTCTCTTGAAAAATGATTACCCATTGATACATAAGGAAAACATGAATGTTGTCAAAAGATGACTCATTCCACATACCAAAATCCAAAAATTCTATATACTCAAACCATGATATAACTTTGTCCTTATATCAGTCATGAGCTCATGAATACTGTCAAACATTTCATTTTCTACTTATCCCTTCATTATGCGCCTATCATCTTCTTTCCAAAAATATCTCAATCACTTTACATGGTTACCAGTACCATATAATTATCTAAAACCACAATAAACCATTACATAGATATTCAAATGTTCCACAATACATTATTTTGGAATCCCTTTACATAGACACATAATCATTGCACCACATCGTTGTCATACTCAACATTTCTAATAGTGATTTCATGTGACTTCCCTTTGACCTTTCCCTTAAGAGGTTGCTCACATTGATCATCATTAACCCTTGGATTAGGGTATTGATTAGCATAATGCCCCATTTCTTTGCACATGAAGTATTGAAGTGTTGGTGGGGAATTCTCTGTAGTCTTTTCTTTATTCATATCATTAGTAACCCTTTTTTTATTACATCGACACTCACCTGCTCGATGACATTCTTTTACACACTTAAAAAATTTTCTTATCCCTTTAAGACAATCTCCACTATGCATCTTTCCACACTTTGACCATAAAGAAACATTTATCTTCTTTTCACCATTATTCTAAGATTTCTCCTTGAACTCGAGCTTTCATTTCTTGTCCAAACCATGAGATGGATATGTAACACCAACTTCCATTTCTACCTTGATAGCACAACGCACAATTTCTTCATTGCTACTGAAGTCTCTTATAGCTAATTCCCTTCAAATACTTCATTTTAAACCACTGAAGAATCGATCAACTTTACTTTCAGGTTGGATGATAAATCTAGATTCTTACCTTGAAAGCCTTGTAAGATTCACTTCGTATATACAAACAGATTCATCATCCTTTTGCTTAAGCTCAAGGAAATACTTTTCCATCTTTTTTCAAAGAATACGAGAGAAGTAATTATTGAAAAATAAGTTCTCTGACTCATCGCATTCCATGGATTCAATTTCACATTGGGGCATTGTATTCTTAATTAGATTCCACCACTGGTCTCCTTCCCCATCCAAACAGTAAACAGAAAAAATGACTTTTTCATGTTCGGAACAGCGATGTATAGAAAATATCTTATCAATGGTACTGATCAATTGTTCAGCAACTAGTGGATCAGGAGACCCACTGAAAGAAGGTGGACGTTGCCTCATGAAGGACTCAATAGAATATTGTTCCCTTCTCTACTCATTTGGATGTCCAGAATGATTCATAGCTTGTGTAAGTATAGCAATAAGATTCTCCACTCCATCTCCCATAACATAGGTTTTTTAAGGAGGACAGTCATTGCATTGTCCCTTACATTGATCAACACGGTTCCTTCGGGTTCCAGCCATCGTCTAAAACCCAAAAATAATAGTGTGAGAGGAACAAATCATGGTAGGGAAAACAACATAATAAAGTGGGGGTACCTTCAATATAAAACATCTTAGGGTTTAATTTTAATACCATTACCGTAATTCTAGTACTATAACTTATACTTATACATAACCTTAGGGACATCCCTAGACATACCTTAGAAATATCTCTAGGAATCTCACTAAAGTTTTCTCATCCTAGTTTACAATGGTTAACTAAACATTTCCTCTGATAGAAACTGTAGAGACACCAAACCTGATGTACATAGATATTACATTACTTCTGTGGAATACATAATACATAACAAAAACCAACACTCAAGGATGGTAATAGTTTAGAATCTTTGGACACTCAAATCATCATCTTCTGATCATGGTGAAAGATCTTCAAAATCTCCCATAAAGATCTTCCCCTTTTTGTTTTCTTGCCTAAAACCTTTCTTTAAATCATGGGGAAATGAAAAAATACAAAATGGTGATCTCAAATTCTTAGTAAGGGTAAGCATGGGGAAAATAAAACAAATCATATACATTTGAACATAAATACGTGAACATAATGTTTAGACATCAAGATCTTGAGCAATGACATAAAACATGACAGTACGTAAGGCATAGGTCATAAAGAAACATTAATCCTGATAAAATAGCATGAGATTAAATCATGTAATTGTGGAAACCATTAAGCACATGTTATGATTTCCATAGTAGCCATGACATTGCTTCCAAGACCATCTTAGTGGACAAAGTCCCTTTCGGAAGCAAGTTCACTCCTCATTTCGGTCCTGTAACACTGAACCGGATTAACTTACCATTCTAGCCATGTCTATCTCATGATATATAAATCTTTACCCAATTAATTAGAGAGAGACATTGGTCCCACCCATCTAATAATGAAATCATTCTTACTTTTTCCACAACATAAACATAAATCATTCATCATAACCCAATGAATAAAATGGGTTTCATAAACATCATCCCATCATAACAAAATCTATATAAAATAAATGGATATTATTTCATCATCAGAAATGTGAAACCATGTAAATCATAGAGAAATTATACTTGAAACATAATTATACTAAAGAATGTAATCTTATATGGAAAATAGTTTTGAAAAAACACTTGAAATAAATTCTTGAGGAAAATATCATTTCTTCTTTGAAATCTTTTTATTTTCAAAATATGACATGAAATTTTAAAAGAAAGGATTTTGTTGAAAATAATCATGAAATATTGTACAATAAGAATCATGTAAATAAGGTGTTATGAAACTTTAAGAATCTGTTCATTCCGTATAATTTAAAAAAACATTCTCCTCGTACTTTTGTCAAAAAAGTCAAAAAGTACCTCGTATGGTAAACAAAATAAAAATTCCTTTCATACGATTTGGTAAAAGTAAAAAAGGGTAAAAATGACTTTAAACATACATGGAAGAAAATTAATCATTTTATGAAAACATTTTTAGATGATATGGACATGGATAATAATCATAACCCCACTAAATACTTACGAATAAACAATCTCAGATAAGAATGTGATTGGAATAATTATCCCTTACCTTAGGTCTGATATGCTTTGTACGTATCCAAACCTCCTGTATAATGATTTAAATAAATTCATTGACTTATTACAAAATCATATTCATTGTTATCATATCATATATGGTTCACTTATGACTTTATATTACACGTTCTTTTGTAAATTCCATGTTAAAGGAGTGTTTTGGGTAAAATTGTTTCATTTATTGTACGTGTTTCGACAAGTTGTTATTGATATTATTACTTTTATCCTGATTTACCTAATTTCAGAATTTAAAAAATGATTTATATATAATATATATTCGGTATATAAATATATATGTGATAGATCGATAAATTGAAGGAAATACACCATTCATTTAGATGGTAGGTCATGCATACTCATGAACGCTGTTTTCATTTCCATCTTGAATTAAATGGAATTATGTAAATGAAACATATATGTACATAAATCCTGTATCATTATTATTTAATATCATTCATGATTATTTATTATATATACTTTATAATCATACTTTAATTGTTAATCATTGAAAATTAATCTCATCGGGTTCGTGGAGACGGTAGTCTGTACGTACGCATGAGTGATGATATCAATTACATGATCATGGAATTGTATTTAAGTGTATGTAAAATTTTTCAGAATCAATATCAGTTTACAATAACCACATATAGTTATTTATTTACACAATTATACCCATCAAAATATGGTGGTGGTGGAAAATAGATTACACCACGGCGTGGAGACGATATTCCGTATGTATGCACGCGTGGTGATTTCATTTTCTGTAGGATGGATAGAATATGAAATTGGGTTGTTTCATATTTATAATAACATATCAGTATATGAGTTATTCTTATGTTTTTAATTTATTATGAAACAAATAAATAAGAAAAGTAGAAGAAGAAATAAATTGGAAAGAATTGGTAAAGGATATTACCTCTTCTTTGACGCGCCTCTTGTTAACCTCCTATTATGGAACTAGGGTTGGTCTTTTGAGGATAAAAAAACCTCTATAATGTTTATAGGTATGTATAGAAATGGAATTGGTAGGGTTTGGAGGAGCTTCAAGGCTCAAAATGGTGTGAAGTGAAGAGGGAAGGGGTGCCCTTTTTATAAGGGAGGAGAGGGGCACCTTTGGAAAAACTTAAAATATTATTTTATAATAAAGTTATATTCGGTTTATAATATCTCAAAATTTATTTATTTAGAAGATAAAGTGTGGATGGGTCGAAATCCTCTAATAAAATAGGATTTATACAAGTTTAGGTTACTATTTTAACCTTATCATTTAGATTTAACTGTACGTTAAAAAATTTAACTTTTACCGTGTCTTCTTGTTTTCTTACACTATATGGTTAATAAAATTACTATAACAAGAAAAAAGAACCCCAAGTGGTTAATTATTAATATATATAACCTTATCTAAGTCATTTGTCTAATCCTTAGATTTTTATGAATATGATAACAATTAATAATATAATATTTGTTTTAAAAACTATTTTATGTCAATTTTGACACTATTTTGTAATTGATTTTTGTGAAAATTATAAAAACATGATTAGTTAAAAAAAATTTAATTGAATCAATAATAACATGTCATATTAACCTATAAAATTAGTGTAATTCATAAAAAGTCTAAAATTACTTTTTTTTGGTATTTATAATATCAATTATGTTAATATTTCATTAATAAGGTAATTGCTGCATTATCATTGTGTCATAAATAAATTACATTATTTAAAGTCTAAAAATTATTAATAAAATACCATTATTTATAAAAAAATTTTTATCTTTCTAACGAATATTTATAGTTGAATTTATCTTATGTATAACCCTATATTAAAAATGTTTTACTTATTAATCTTTGATTTTAACTTTTTTAACTCTTCTTTATATAAAATAATAATAAGTGTCCTAATCTAATCCAAGTGGAACTAAATAGTCATATTTTATTCATAAGGTTGGTTTTTGTCGAATTAAACTTATCCAATAGAATTAGGACATGTTTTAGGGTAATAATAATATCATTTTTACCCTTAATTTCCCTATTTACTTTTAATCGTGGTAAATAAAAGTAAAACGTTAATACTCAGCAAAATTTATTATCATCATATTGAACCACATTTTACTCCTTGATATTAACCGTTTCTCTTGGTTTTTTGAAATTCAAATCACAGAAGAGGGAAAATTAAGTTTTATGTACAATTTTAAATGCTCATAAGAGGTGGGTAAAAGATGGTGAAAAGACCAATAAAATTTTTATATATCTAAAATCATTTTAAAATTACTCCAATGAATTACATTGATCATATATAGGTATTAAGTATCAATTATGACCTAAAATAATTTTAAATATAATAATTAATTATTTAAATAAAAATTCGGTTTTTAAATAGTAACCCAGTGTTTTCACTATTCATAAAAAATTGAATGTTTTCATAAAAATACCAAAAAATCACCCTAGACTAATTTCAATATTCTGAATCCAAAAATAAAGTCCATTTTGAATGATAAAATTTATAAAATTTCAAAAAGTAGGTATTACTATTCATAACAGTTTGTTCATAATAATAATATAAAAATATGTCATTTAGTGAAACTCGATATTGCATACTACACATGCTATGAAGGAAGGTCTTGATTGCGTATAATGAAAGCCAAGTTAGGGATGCATGTAGTGAATGCTTCATTTGGTGTTGCGTATAACACAATCAAAACATATTTCATTTATACATTAAACAAAATCTATACTTAATGTTGCGTAGAATAATTTCCACAAAACGAACATGAAATTGTGTGTAACATGAGCCCAGAATAGTGTTGCATATACCACAAGCTAATACGATGTTGCGTTTAAAACAACCTAATTTTGGTGTATCATAGAACATAAGAATGTGCATGTGAGTGATACCCTAAGGAATTATCTTGGAATGTATGAAACCCACCATGTTTTTGTGTTTGTGGAAATGTTTTAAAATGGAGAAATTTTATTGATTTGATCATTTTTAGTTTTGTGGTTTTCATTTCCCCTGATTTTGGAAGGGTTGTTTTGTGGTGTTTTGAGTTCAAGAACACTTATTAATTATTCAGGCTTGATATAGATCTTGTATATAAGGTTTATTAGCATTATCCTTAAAATATATTCAATTAATGTGTAGCTATAGCTGATTATCCATTAAAAGTATTAGTAGTTTATCAACCAACAGATTTATTTCTTTAGTTTTGACTGTTAAATCCACCTCACTTTTTTAGTCAAGAGGATCCACTCAAAGTGGAAGAGTGGATGAATATGATAGATAATAACATAAGACTCATTGAGTTTCCTGAGACTTTGAAGGTTAAATATTCTACATTTATGCTAATGGTAACACACAATGTGTGGTGGAAGTTTCCATCTTGGAAGAAGCATTGTGACGATCTTACCTATGAGTTCTTCAATTCGTCATTAATTTTTTTTATTTCTCTAATATTTTATATGTGGCGAAGGGTGTGGATATGGTCAATTTATGGCATGGTGATAGATCATTATTGGAGTGTTTTCATCATTTTATGGATCTTGTTCCTTACACTCTATAGTGGGCCATAGATGATTCTTTAAAGGATCAAGAGGTTGAGTGTGGAATTCATCTTAATGTGATATCAAAGGCGCATGAGTTAGATTTATCTTCTTTTTCTAATGTTGTGAGGTAAAAATTCATATTAAAGCTGTGACAGTGGGAGTGCATGATTTATTTTCCCTCCTTTAGTTCTTAGAGGAAGTAAAGGTAATTCCGATATGGAAGTGTTGAAGTGGAATAATTCTATTGGTGTTGGTCACAATATTAAAATACCTCTATCTCTATCATCAGCTCCTTATAGGCATGAGATAAAGGTATTTCATTAATGCATAATGTCAGACCATAAAAATAAATCATGTTTGGACTCACCAAAGACCTATCATTCTTGTGGGTTCCTAGGCCACATGCAATGTTTCTATCAAGGATGTGTTTGGAGGCGATGTGGAGCCACATCGCATGAATAGAGTGTTGTACGGGATCTTTTTAAAGTCTCTATTTTTGTATTTGTTCTTTCTATAATAGATGTTTTGTATGGTGGTATTTCTTTGGTGTTTTAATCCCTCTAAAATTAAAATTTTGATATAATATATATTTAATGGACTTCTATTTTAATGGAAGAATATTTTTTATTGGATGATCATAAAATCTTTCCTCATGAGTGGAGGTGTAGTCTTTTTTTGTCCCATTTTCATTCATTTTCATATGAATAAGAAGAAAGATGAGTGTGTATCTTTTGAGAACCATATTCCTGTGGAACGAAGGGGTTTCGACTAAGAATTTTAAAATTATAACTATGATAAGTAGATAATTCAAACATTTATACTGTAGATATAATCCACAATGTGAATCTAGTGTATTTTTATGAATCCCAATGGTGTGAGAAATATTATTCTATATTTTGTCTTTAGGAAGGAAATGCAGAAAGTTTCATGTTCCTTGTTGAAAATATTAATTTTTCCCCTTGTGGTGGGTTTTTTCTTTCATTGTGTGTGTTTTCTTATTGACTTGAGCTATTTTTTTCTTAATGGTGGGGAGTCCCACTATCAGTCTCAATGAAATTTATCATATATAAAATTAGTGATAGTTTTTATCTATTAATGGGGGGTCTATTCTAGCCTCCCGTGTTGAGAATCATTACTATAAATAAATGATATAACAACGGTGTTAAACCAATGGTATAGTCTAAACAACCATTTTCCTATAAGACATATGAATAGACATATCCTAATAGTTATTCATAAACCATTGGGGTATGTCATTTTACGTTAAATTATATGAAAACTATTTTAAATTTTGTATAAATTTTTAAAAGTGGTTTTACATCATTGTCGTATAACTCTCAATATATATATATCAACGTTTAGAAACTGTTGGTAAAAACCTTTAACAACGATTCATAAAAACTTATGGTAAAAATTTTATAAATAGCTCTATACCAACGATTTGTAAACCATTCGTACATACTTTTCCAATAGTTTGATGAAACCATTGTTATAGATTCAATATTCATTTCTATACCAACAGTATTGAAACCGTTGGTGTAGAGTTGTTGAAACTCCAACAGCAGCGAGTACCAGCCTCCCCTTCTGTAATTACCTAAAATTTACATGCATTTTCAATACAAACATATATAACATTCATAATTAATTACCTCCAATTACACGTGTAATTACATACAATTTCAATACTCTATACATAATTAAAAATAATACAAAATAAGAAAAAAATGAATTAAATAGTATTCAATCAGAATAACACCAATGAAATTGCAGTACAATATACAGAATTCAGAATAACACCAATGCAATTGCAGTACAATATACAGAATTCAGAATAACACCAATACACCCATAAAAATACACCACTGGAAACCACAACACCCCAAACAAAAACATCTCCAAAAACATGACACGTGAAAATTTTATTGAACAGGGTGTGGGGCTATCCATGGGGGTGGGGTGGGGGTGTCCAGGGGTGGGGGAGGTGCAGGGGTGGGAGATGTTCATGGGGGGTGGGGGTGTTCAGGGAGGGGGTGTCCAAAGAGGTGGGGGGGGGGGGGTTCCCAAGGGGTGGGGGTGTCTAGGGGGTGGGGTGTCCAGGGGGTGGGGTGGTGTCCAGGGGGGATGTCTAAGGGGGTGGGGGTTGTCCAGGGGGTGGGGGCTATCCAAGGGGGTGCGAGTGTCTGGGGGGGAGTGGCTGTCTAGGGGGGGGTGTCCAGTTGGTGGGGGTGTCCATGGGGTGGGGGCTGTCCATGGGGGTAGGGGTGTCCAAAGGGGGTGGGGCTATCCAGGTTGGGGGGGGGGGGTTTCTAAGTGGGGTGGGGGTGGGGTGTGTGGGGGGTGGGGTTGTCGAAGGGTGTGGGAGTGTCTAGGGGTTGGGGGTGTCAAGGGGGTGTGGTGGCTGTCCATGGGGGGGGTGTCCGCTGGGGTGGGGGTGTCTATGGGGTGGGGGGTGTCTAGGGGTGGGGGGTTGTCCATGTGGGTGT
Source organism: Viscum album (assembly GCA_963277665.1). Classification (NCBI taxonomy): domain Eukaryota; kingdom Viridiplantae; phylum Streptophyta; class Magnoliopsida; order Santalales; family Viscaceae; genus Viscum; species Viscum album. The sequence goes on from OY728132.1 coordinate 699,553,826, forward strand.
GGCTGTTCAGAGGTGTCCAGGGGGTGTGGTGAATATCCATGTGGGGGGGGGGGGGGGGTTGTACAAGGGGTGGTGGTGTCCAGGGGGGGCTTCCATGGGGGTGGGGGTGTCTAGGGGGTGTGGTGGTTGTTCATGTGGGTGCGGGTGTCCAATGGGTGGGGGGTCTAGGGGGTGGGGGTTTTCCTAGGGTGTGGGGTGTCCAGAGGGTGGGGTTGTCCATGGGGTGGGGGTTGTGAAAAGAGGTGGGGGTGTCTAGGGGAAGGGGGTGTCTGGGGGGGCTACCCCAGTTGGTGGGGGTGTCTATGGGGGTAGGTGGTGTCTAGGGGGGCTTTTCAAAGTGGTGGGGTGTCTAGGGGGTGGGGGTGTTCTGGGGTGGGGTTGTCTAGTTGGTGGGGGTGTCCAGTGGGTGGGGGTGTCCAAGGGGGGTGGGGGTGTCCAGGGGGTGGGGTGTCCAGGGGGTGGGGATTGTCCAAGGGAATGGGGGTGTCCTGGGGGTGTGGTGGTTGTCAATGTGGGTGGGCGTGTTTAGGGGTGGGGGTGTCAAGGGGGTGGGGGTGTCTAGGGAGTGGTGTCCTGTTCAAGGGGGTGCGGGGGTCGAGGGGTGGGGGTTTTCTAAGGGGGTGGGGGTATCCAAGGGGTGGGAGTGTCTAGGGGAAGGGGCATGTCCAAGGGGGTGGGGTGTCCAGGGGTGGGGGTGTTCAGAGGGTGGGTGTTTCCAGGGGTGGAGGGGAGATCGATGGGGGTGGGGGTGTCTAGGTGGGTGGGGGGATCTCCATGGTGGGGCTTCTAGGGGTGGGGGTGTCCAAGGGTGGGGGGATATCCAGGGTGGGGGTTCTTTACAAGGGGGTGGTGGTGTTCAAGAGGTGGGGTGGTTCTCAGAGGGGTTGTCCAAGGGGGTGGGGCTGTCCAAGAGGGGTGGGTACTTTCCGGGGGGGGGGCTATCCAAGTGGGTGGGGGTGTCTATGAGTGGGGTATTCCAATGGGTGGGATGGTGTCTGAGGGGGGGGGGCTCTTAGTGGGTGGGGTGTCTAGGGGTGGGGGTTTCCCAGGAGTGGGGTGGTTTCCAGAATGAGGGGTGGTGTCATGGGGGAGTGCTGTCCAAGGGGGTGGGTGGGGGTGTCTAGTGTGGTGGTGGATATCTAGGGAGGTGGTTGTCTAAGGGTGTGGGGGTTTCCAAAAGGTGGGGTTGTGTCCATGGGTGAGTCTAGTGAGGTGGGGTATGTCCCTGGGTGGTGGGGTGTCTAGGGTGTGGGGGAGTCCAAGGGGTGGGGTGGTGTCCAGGGGGGGTGGATATCCAAGGGGGTGGTGGTGTCCTAGGGGTGGGGGTGTCCAGGTTTATTGGGGTGTCTAGGGGTGTGGGGGTGTCCAAGGGGGTGGGGGTGTCCAGGGGTGGGGTCTGTCTAGGGGGGCGGGTGTCTATGGGTGGAGAAAGTGTCCTGGGGGTGGGGGTGTCCATGGGGGATTGGGGGAAGGGGGGTGGATTTCCAATGGGGGGTGAGGGGTTCAGGGTATCCATTGGGGTCAGGGTGGTTAGGGGGTGAGGTGTGTCCAAGGGTGGTGGGGGCTATCCAGGTCGGTGGGGGTGTCCATTGGGTGTTAGGGTGTCCAGGGGGTGGGGTTAGAGTGTTCAGGGGAGGAAATACCCCTATAATACAATGAAAATTACTTATACCCAATCCATCCAACATTACAACTCCAATCCATTTCCCAACCAACACACAATTCATCATCATTATCACTACCCATCCTATTATTTATTGAACAAAAACTATAATTACAAAATCAAAACACAATTTTCAACTAAACTAAAGTCCACAGAAACTACCACATCACCAAATAAAAAAAATGTAAAACCACTTACACCACTACCCCAAAGGTCCCCAATCACTTCACCATGATCATCCTTATATCCATTACCCACCTAGGGATAATATGACCAAAAAACCCTTTACCATCTTTGAGTAGGGATACACAAACACCTCCATTAGTTCATATTGTTCACTAACTCTACACAGAAGGATATTATATGAAGACTTAAAATTAATTTGATTCCCGCAATCCTGAATCATTAAGTGTATAACAAAAATAGAAAAAAAATATGCATTTACTTGGTATACCATTCCACAGACCGCATGGACCTCCAGTTTAAGACAAATAAAAACTAGAAAACACAAAAAAAAATTGGAAAACAATAAAACTAAGGTAGTACATACTAATTTTCTATGTATAACTAAAAAATTACTTGATAGAATATTGATATATTGAGTGAAAGGAGTTTTCAAACCTGTGCTAAAGAGATGTGTTCATAAGATCATAAATTTAGGGCTCCAATTGTACAGATAGGGGAAGTCTAGATGCTATGAATTTGGGAGAAAACATTCCTAACAATTTTGAAATAACATAGGGAAATATATTCTATAGCAACATTTTTAAAAACTATTGGTATACATTAATAAAATTAATGATTTCCAAACAGTTTACTCAAATCATTGGAAAATATTGATTCTAAATGAAGTATACCAATGGTTTATTCAAATTGTAGGTAAAGGATGATCCAAAAATAGTATACCAACAGTTTGAAAAATCTGGTGGAATATTAATGTTGGGAAATTATCAATTTCAACTAGTAAATAATGCTGGATTTTTAATGTGTTTCTTATTGAAGTGGGTTCCTTTGAAGGTTTTCTTTATAGATTTTGGTTTGGTCTAGTTGAATGTTTTCATGCTTCAGAGTGAGCCCAATTGTCCTTTTTGAACCAATGTTGTGGATGTTTCAATCGGGGTTCTCATTGCTATAAGGGAAGTGGTTTTGTTTTTTCTTTATAGCGGGATTAAGTGAATGGTTTTTTATGATGTGGGTGGGATTTTCTTAGTTAATGAGGTTTTATTAAGCATATGTTCATATCATTAGTCATTGTATAATGAACTAGAAGATGTTGTGATTTTCCATGGGTTTAATGTATTATTGATGTCTAGAATTTTCACACCAATATGATTATCTTTTAACCCAAATATAGTTTATATTTTTTCATGAGGTTTTGGGATAATGTACCAAGTGTGAATGTTTTGAGTTTTTTTTTCGGGGTCTTTTTCACTTGGTTCACAGTTCGCTCATGGTTAAATGGAATAGTGTGGAATATACAAGATTACTATGTGACTTTGGAGTGCCTCTGGAAAAAGGCGCATAACCCATGAACATTCAATCAAACCATTTAGAGAGTGTGTTGGATGATACTGTCACATGGAAGATCCATTTAGTATAGTTGGTGCACAATTAACCAAAGCCTGCAAAAAAACCATGTGAGCTTCCCAGAATAAAAAATAATTAAATTACTAAACTACACTTATGGTATTTTAACCCCAAATCCACCCATTTCTCCCCCACCTAGTTTGTATGGACCTATGGGTGGATCTCATGGGTTCTATAATCCTCATCCTCCCTCCCTTGGTGTATATCTATGTATTTTATTAATATTTAGGGATTATATCTCATTGTAGTCTCTTATATTCTCCCCCTCTGCTTTATATATTAATTTTCTATTGAGATATGCTTCTCCCATTGTCATGAAGACCTAGGGGTTTTGTTATCCTTTATTTATGTTGGAAAGTTTCTCGTTTATGGTTCCTCTTGATATATCTTGTCACTTAGAACCCTCATGGTGTGTTTTTGTGTCTGTGTTGATGAAGTGACATGAGACTGAGTCATAGTTCCCTTTAACCATTCCTTTATAACTTAATATTTATTAGTCTCTTTCTTTTCAAGCATTCATTATGAATTATATAGTGATGTCAGATCTTTGAAAAAATAAAATTTGTTCAATGTGGTGACTTATACCACATGTTGTGATTAGTGGAATATATTTATATTACACACACCAAGTGTTTGATAAAATGAATGGTTGTATTTTGTGAGTAGTTTGTGATATATAATGCATGGTTTGTCTTTGTAAATATTTTTTTTAATTTTAATATATTTTTTAAGTTTCATTAGTGAGATTTCCAAGTGAATATAATTTTAAAATAAGTTTGTATTTTTATTTTGACAGTGGTTCAACTTGTGATGGTGGATTGTGGTCTATTTGGCATTTCGAAAAAAATGTATTTGTCTTGTAAAATTTATGTGATTTTTTTAAATGAATTTTGTTATAAATAATAGTGAAGTGGAAGGATTTATGTTTTCAGTTTTTTTGAAATATTGTCTTTGTTCCTTAATAAATGATGGTTTTTATGAAAAGGGTATTGAGGTCCATTTGAAGACATTGTGAAAATGGTAAATGTTTTTATCATGAAAACTCTCTTTGGAAGATCATCATGACCTGTATATATATATATATATTAAAAGGGAGGCATTTCCTAGTTTTGGAATCTTCATAATCAATTTAAATTTTGAAAACTGTGAGATCCTTATTGGGGACTCCTTATAAATCTACTTATTTATGGTAATAGATTGATCATTAGTGTGACTAGGGGAGATGTAGGCTATGTGATATATTATATATGATATCTTTTCATGGGATGTGATTCTTGGTTGGAATTTTTTGGTTCACCCCTATACTACACTCTTGACATGGAGAACCAGGCATAACTATAGAATTTTATGAGCTCGATTGATGCACAAGTCATCTTACGTATGAGCTAGTGGACCATAAAAGTGGGATATATTTTGATTTATTACTATGGGATTATGCCCCTCCATTTATAATATTTGAGGTGTGTCCGAACATGTTTGTATATTTGATGTCATCGAGTGATGCATGCTTTCTGGGACGAGCCAATATGTATCAGTATATACTGTTTTATTCACGAGATCCTAGGTTCAACCACGTCTATTATAACATAGTTTCTTGAAATTCCTATTGAGATTATTTTTAGTTGGTCACTCTTGTGTGATTATTTCTATTTACCTTATTATTTTCCTATTATAGTGTTCTAAAATTTGGTCTGTTTCTTTATGAAGTGATGTATGTATTTTAATGGATTATGAAAAGTGCTTTAATATAGAAATGTTTTATAGTCTCTGAGCAATTTTAAAATCTGATCATCACTTTCCACTAGAAAATGATAATATTTATTGATTGAAAAAATACCTAGATTAGGAATGAAAATGGAAACAGACAGTATTTTTTAATGTGAAAATGTAGAAAATGTTATCTTTTAAATATTGTTTTTCAAACATTATGTTTATGTAAATTTTATTTTAAAGGAAGTGATTTGGGAATATATTTGTTTGGGAACACCTATTGAGTTTTAATAATCATGCCTATAGCTCATGTTTTAATCTTGTGGCACAGGTTTCACCTTGGGTTCAATCACTCTGGGCGATGGTTGGTCTGGGTATCGGAGAGTGAACATTGAGGTCACATGGTGATTTTTGGTTCTAAGATTTTTTTTGTATTTGTGGTTTTGTAGTTTTATTATATGTTTCTGTTTTTAAATGATGTTAATTAAAATATTTATATTTTTCAGGGCACTCTAATTTGTTTCCACTTTTATGTTTATTTACCTTTATTGGAAAAAATCATTCCCTTAGTCACTCGGTTGATGCTTGAAACTAGTTGTCATCATATGGTGATTGGGAATTTCCTTTGGGCCTCCCCAAAAATCCACTCAAGTGACCTGTACGGGGTCATCTTGAGTGGTTTCGTGACAATAGGAACCTTGCGAATATTTTATTAAAAGATAAGAACCAAAAAAAGTTTTTATTTGAATAAAAACGTTAATTAGATTACAAAATATACCAAACAGAGATTTATAAGTACAAAATTACTTTTTAAAAATAATATATTACTTATTAAATACATATTTTGAAAATAAAAAATTATTCATAAAATTTAAACTCAATATTATATCATGATAATGTCATAAAAGTGATAATATTTGTAAAATATATATTTTTCACCATTCTCTCAGAAATTAATTATTTTATAAAAATAAAATAAAATTCCATGAAATATAATATTGAAATGATTAATTAAAAAAAAATTAATTTTTAATCATATTCATATTATAAAATTTATGAAATTATCTTCTAAATATATGAATGATCCTTAGTTTCTTCTATAGGTATAAATAATTTTTTTTCTTGTGTTAAAAATTCTAAATAATATATATTATATTTTAAATACAAAATAAATAATTAAAAAATGTTTGTAAAAATCATTTTTGTTTAAAAAAGAATTATTAGACATTTATTATTTAACCACTTCATGGATTAATTAAATTTATTTTGTTAATTATTTATTAAATTTTATTTGTAAATATTAATTTTTATCATTCAACGTAAGAATTAAATTTAATGAAAATTCCAAATTCACTAAAATAGGTAAAAACAAACTATTTGGAAGAAATTTTATTTTCATAAGTGAATATGACCATTTTTAATTTATAATGTTACTTTTTTAGTAGTATAATATAACCTTATAGTAATTTCATCCATTTTTTGAATCGTTGTATCAATATTCACTTCTTTTTGGTGTAGCGAGCATCAAAATATATCAAACACAACAAATTTATTTTAGAAGGAAATATATTCTAAAATATAGAGGGAATACATTTTATAATCATTAGAAAAATTTAATCACAATATTTTATCTAATGTATTATAAACAAGGGTTTAAATAACTTTAAGGATAAATTTAACATGGTGGAAGGGGACTTTGAAAATCCTTAATTTAAAAGGAACCAAAAAAAGGAACCTTAAAATAGAGGATAAGATAAGAAAAGTTATGTGGAGGATAAATAAACATAAGATAAAATAAGAACATTTTAGTATTACTAAATGGATTTATATAAACCCCATTTAAATAATTTATTTTTAAAAATAACATCAATGTCAATGTTAAGATTGTAAAAAGTATCATTTCTTAAATATTTTTTGAACCATGCATTTAACATTCTATAACTCATAGACATGAATGTATTTAAAAGAAATATGCTGATATTTGTTTGATATTTTCTATATATTACCAGATATATTTATCTTCCCCATACCTGATAAAAATGAATTTCATTAATATGAAGACATGGAAGGGGAATATATGTGGATCTTCAAAGTGGGCTCCTTTATAGGGGCCTCTAGGTGGTGACTTCCATTCTCTCACACTCGGTTAGGGATTCTCTTCAGAGCCGACTCATTCCCTCTTCCATGAAAACTCAGTGTAGATCAGTGGATTATCTTATTTATTAGATTGGTGCTGATATGTCTTTCCATCAGCTCTAGAATTATAGCATCATATGGAGAGTCAACGTTATATTCATCATGGTCTTGGTATGGCATTGGTGCAGGTTAGTGAAATTTTGACCTAGCGTTGGCTCAGATGAATGATGAATCTGTCCTGCTTCCAGCTTCTTCATCTGATGTGGGTTGGTGTATGCTCCGTAGTAGCTTAGGGGGGGTTGGTTTTTTGATTTTGGGGGTTCTGAGACCCTATCACAGAAGTAATTTAGGTGGTTATTTCATTTTTTTGATGACTTTGAAAGGGGGTGATATTTTGGATTGTTGTACTGATGTCTCTAGTTCACCCGTTACCTCCCCCTCTCCCTTGCTTCATGTGGCTTGGGTTTCTCAGACTCTTGTGAGGGATATTTCTTAGTTCATGTATGAGTATATCCATTCACATAGTGACATTTTTTGTTCAGGGTGGCCCATATCCCCTATTCGACGATGTTCCCTCGGTGTGGTTATGGGATATCTTATTGCCTTCATGGCTGCAGTGGCGGCAGGAGTCATGCAGAGCATGGGGGATAATCTGGGGTGATCTTTTATTTTTATTATATGATGAATTTTTTTCATCTGGGAATGCATTGGGTGTTAGTGATTTCATTACGGTCATGTGGTTCACAGTTTGAGGGACTCAAAACCAGTTCACCTTCACTGGTCTGCAATAGATGAGGTTCATAACTAAGAGTTCTCACCTATCCTTGCTATCCAAATTTGTATGTTTGAGTGGGTATAACATTTCCATCAGTACTAGGCCCCTGTATTCGTGCACAGAATAGTTATATGAGAAATTATGAGTAGGTGGAAGCTAGAATTAATGTTTTTAATGCTAGGTTGGGGCTTCTCTTTATTGTCTTGATTGTGTTGTTTTCGACTTGAACTATTAGATCACGAATGAATGCTTTTTTCTAAGTATATTTTTTCATGTTGGGTTACCCCTCCACCCTTAAAAGGGGGATTTTGTTAATAAAAATTGTAATTTCAATCAAGATAGAGAAAATGAGAATATATAACAACTTGAATTATCACTAAACCATAAGTAGAACTTCACCCTTTTATTGTGTTTCATGTTGTTCTCCTTATCTATTTGACATAATTTTCAATAATTTAAATAGTAATTATTAATTTTTAATTACAAATGTAGTAGAATTAACTTTTAGTAGATCATAATATTCAAAAAAGGATGATAATTTATTCCTCATGTTTCTAGGAATTAATCAAAACCAAATTGGAAATCACAATATAAGACAAAATTCAAAATGAATAAACCTTTAAGTAATTAAATAATAAATAAATATGTAAAATCTCAACCAAAACACAAATAAAATTGAATAAACCATTCTACTAATAACTACCCCTAATACTCTTTAAAATATTAGAGACAAAATTTTTAACCTAAAGATTAAAATTATTGCGTGATGTAATCATTCAAAACCAACATAAAATATATCAACAAACAATATTAATCCTCAATAAGGTCATATACCAAAAATCTAAATACCTTAGTTCTTTTCACTAAATTAAACTATTATTTTACATAAAAACTATAATAATTATGATGAAAAAAAAAATCTAATGTGATTTAAAATGATAAATAAATTATCATTCCTCAATAAATAAATACGACATTGACAGAAAGTCCCATACAAGCTAAAAATTATCTCATTAAACATGATTCCAATATTTTTTACACATAATATAATAAATATTTTTCGTAATTAACTATAATTACCTTATCATCAAAGATCATATTGTCTCTATTGGTTGTCATTACTTTATTGTAGTTATTACCAATATAATATCATTTTCACCACATAAATATCATAGTAAATCACCTAAAACCCCAAAGGGTTATATATAGGTTATAATTTAATAAAACCATATAAATAACCCCAAAACTTGATTAATCATTGCACCATAAAATAATACCTAAAAGGGTATCTATACATTTGAAATAATGTTCATCCTTCAATTATTCAACACGTAAAATAAAACACCACTTCATCATAAATCTTAAAAACATACATATAAACACAATAATAATTTAGCATCCTTCATAATCCTTTCACAAACCCTTTTCATCTTATTCACTAATTATTCCTTCAATTTATTTATTACTTTTCGTTTGATGATCTTAAATATATGAAATTGATAAAACTTTATTTTTATGAAATTTTTATTTCCATTTATAAGATTTACTCCTAGGGAATTAATATTCATAATGTCTAGGGTATCCACATTTAGAAAAATTAATTGATACCTTTGAATGAACATTATGACACTCTATCATGTTAATTTAAATATTCATTTTTCCTAAATAATTTATCACTATGTTCTCTACTTTTCAACATAAGAAAAATCTCCTTCATCCTTTGAGACATTAACCTGGATGCTTCTTTCCACATTCATGACATGTAAGATGTTCAATCATTTTACCTTCACGATATTGATCACATAAAATTCCATGAAACTACATTTTTATCTTATTTTATGTATTAGGAAAAATTCATATGTTCGTATTGTCACTCATAACTTAGAATAGTTGGTAAGGAATATCCCCATTATTCTTCACTCTAGAACATATACCATAATTTTCCACACCCAAAAAAACACCCCAATTTCCTCCACATCTATTATTCAAAATTTTCATGTTAGTTCCTTCCATTTAATGAAAAATGGTTAGTGTGGGTATATCAAATAATATCACAATAAACTATTATATGAGGTGGATAAGTATTAATATATCCATAACCACGTACACTTTTATTCCAATCATTTGATTTATCCAAAAGTAACCATAACTATCCATCAAATATAAACTATCAATTATATATAAAACTTATAATTTATAATCCGAAACCATCGTATTTACCCCTAATGTTATCAAATTATTTTAAATTTTGAACATATTGTAATATCCTATCTTTAAATGTTATCTAATATTTTGATCTGATACCAATCATAACACACCATATCATTAACATTGCATAAATAAATGATTTATAAAAATGTTTTTACATTCATATATTCCCATGATATTTTAGGTTTATATTTTTGTATAATTAAATCAACCATTAAATTAAAATGTAGTAATTTCAAAATACTTTATATTTTTATACAAAAAAAGTTTCTAGAATTTGTAGACTAGTTTTATTCAAGACAGTTTTCCTTTATTAAATATTATCCATTATAGTGTAAAGATTCATATTTCTATAGTTATTTAACATCTTTAGATATTCTGAGAAACATTTGAAAATATGGGGGGACAAATAAATATTACAAAGGTATTTAAAAATAATATAAACTTTTTAGTCTAGTGAAAATCATGGGAACCTATAAAAATGATTACCGCATTCGAAACAAACATTGGGAATTTAAAATAAATCATCATCACATGTGAAAAATCAACCTTTACTCAAAAAAATATTGAAAAAACAAATTAATCACAAAAAAATTAAATTTATCTTTGAAAAAAAACGATATATCCAAAGAAACAATATAACATAAACCTTTAACTTTTTTGAGAACATATACATTATTTTTAACGTAAAAATGTTTCTATTTCAGTCTTATTATAATCATAAAAACCCATGTTTCAACCTCGGGGCATCATATTCACCCCCATGTTCACCTATATTTTAATCATATGTAATAACTCATAATCAGTTAATTCCAATCATCATTTCTTCTTAGAATAAATCTTGATCAATTCATCAGATATCACCATCATTGTAACACTTAGATATATTATGAGATATATTTTATTAATTTCCATTATGTATTTTTTTACGCTACAACATTATTAGCATGCACTATACACAACACCATATTAGATTACAGTTTATGCCACATAGTTGTTGGCTTGTATTGGATACAATTTCATGTTCTTCTGATAAAATTCATTCCACAAAACATTGATCATAGATTTTTTTCAAAGTATAAATTAACTAAAGTTGGATTATTTTATACTTAGAACCAAAGTAATCATTCAATTCAAGAAACACTGACTTTGCTTGTGTTACATGAAAGAGAGACATTCCTCGATAGCTTGCATTGTACGCGATATCGAGATTCACTAAATAGTGATATATTTTTAAAATATTATTATTTAATGTGTTATAAACTATCCCTTAAGAATACAATTAACCGAATTTTTAATTAAATATAAAATTATAATTAATCTTATCAATTTGTAGAACATGATATGGGAACAAAATCAATTTTTCTGATAAAAAGAGTTATTTTTCAAAAAATGTTGTTTTACCATCTTTTGATGAAGAACCCATTTTAAATGTAGCTATTGATAGTTTTATAAGTTCAATTTGACAAAATAAACTTCTTCTTTGAAAGAGAGACATAAAAATTTACTTTCATTGAATTTTTTTTATTTTTCTAATAAAACTGAAATTTTAAAGAATAGTGAAAATACTATATTTTAATTCGAAAGTGCCTGTTTATCATGTTTATTTATATAAATAGATTATATTCTTAATTGGTTTTAAAGTTTAATTAGATAATATTTCTATAAATTAATTAAATTATCTTCATTAAAAGTTATTTCATTTATAAATTAGACATGAAGACATGTAAATCTTTTGATAGTTATTACTTCATGAAAACCAGATTTTTGTTTTAACAATAGGAACTAATATAAAATATATTATTCAAAATACTATATATTGAATTTGGAAAAATGGATTCCATATTTCAAATCAAATGGTTTAAATTGTGTAATTAATTATATTTTCTTTTTTGATATTATTAATAGTAACATCATAAATTATTTTATTTACCACGGTTGAAGGGTAAATGTGGTTAACAAGCGTAAAAAATAACATTATAAGAATATTAAAAAACCCTAACACGTGTATTAATCCTATTGGATGAAATATTTCAGTCCATTTGATCATTGGGCCGATTTTGGGACCCCAAAGATTCTCTTGCAAGTGAAAATGAATTTTTATAAGAATTAATTTATAGTAATGATATTTATAACATAAACCTTTATCTTTTACTAAATTTATTTTACTATAACGCTATAAAACTAATCCATATATATACAGTCATTAGAAAAGTAAAAAAAATTCCCACATCCTGGTATTTTATTTATAAATTTTAGGCAACATATAAAAATATTATTTATGACACAACGATGAAGTAGTGTTTACCTTATTAATGAATGATTAAAATAAATGAGTTTATAAATATTAAAATAAATTTACCTTGAACATTTTTATTCCATAAATTAATGTTATTGATGAAATTTACATATTAAGGATGAGGTAATTCCTTTGGTTTGAAGTAATAATGTTTTTTTGAGTTTTTAAATAGACTAGTGTTAATAGTGTCCAAAATTGACAGAATTCATAATATAAAACATAAAATAGTATACTAAATGATATTAAGTATATAAAAATATAATATTCGCTAAAATTTTTAATATAAATCCAAATATGTAATAAATAACATTTTTTGGTTTGTTTTATAGGATATGGTAATTACATTAACCCACAATATGTAAATAACTTGATATCACGCTAAGATTAAAAAAGGGTAAAATAACGGTTAAACTAAAAAGATAAGGATAAAAACTGTCAAAAAATGTCTAAAAATTATTTTAAGATGGGTAATCTTACCAGAAAACATATTTTATTTTAATTGAATATGTTTTGGACAATTTTGATCTAAATTTAATTTATAATAAATTAATATTTTGAGAGTTTCCTAAAGTTCCCCCTCCTCTCATATAAAAGGACACCTCCTACCTCAACTCTATACTCCATTTTGAGAAAATAATGGTCGTCCAAACCCATACCATTTCTCTTATAAACTTCATTATATACATTCTAGAGGTTCATCTCTTCTTAAAAGACTATCTTTAGTGCCGTAAGAGGAAATTTAAAGAGGCCTGTCAAGGAAGAGGTAATATCGTCTACCGATTCATTCAAATTTATTTCTTCTTCTACTTCCTCTTCATTTGTTGGTTAGTTATATATAAATAACATCAAGGTCACTCATATAATGATTATTTATTATAAATATGAAATGACACTATTTTACCTTACATCCAACTTACGAAAAACAAAATCACTACACATGCGTACGTATGACTTAACGTCTCCATGCCACGGTGTAATATAGTTTTCATCACCACATTACATGGATGGGTAGATGGTGGAAGTAATAACTATATATTATTATTATAACATGATACTAATTTTGACATATTATACACCATCCATTTCAATACAATTCAATGATTATGGGAACGATATCGTCAGTCATGTTTATGTACGACTTACCCTCCGCACGATGCGATTAGATTCGTTCTCCACTTTAACAATTAAAGAATGATTATAAAGTATATATAATAAATAATCATTTAAAATTTTACATAATAATTCAAATATATTTTTATATATGTCATTTAATTACTTCTGTTCAATTCAATATGAAAAAAAACGACATTTATGTGTTTGTACGACCAACCATCTTCATGAAAAACATATTCTATTTCCTTTATAAATTAATTATATATATATATATGTGATATATAAACCATGTTTTACATTCTAGAATTATGTAAATCATGATATAAGAAATAATATCAAAAATAAAAATTCAAAACATCTATGATAAATTAAATTATTATTACCATAAACGTTGATTTTACATAGAATTGAAAAATGAAAGGGTAATATAAAGTCGTAAGTAAATAATTTATGATATACTATATATTATTATAGTTTTTTAAAAGATATGAATATGTTTATACCCACTATTCAATAGTTTGAAACAAATATGGAAGAAATCAGACTTATGGTAAGAGATAATTTTGTAATCTCATCTCTACTTGAGATTTCATGTATGGAAATATTTATCGGGGTAATATTTATCATCTGTGACCATGTTTTATAAAATTGGTTTCATAAAAGGTTTAATATTCATCCATTTATGTTTAATGTCATGTTTACACATTCATTTATTTTACTACATGGTATGGAAGGATTATTTCTTTTGTTTACCATATGAGTTATTTTTTTGACTTTTCTGGATAAAGTACAAGGATAATTTTTTTATTTAACTTATTCAGAATGAATGGATTTTTATGTTATCATGACACTTTATTTCCACAAAGCATCCAATACAATATTTCATTTTTATTTTCCACTTATTTTATTCTTTAAAATGACGTGTAATTTTAAGAAAATAAATTTTTTTATGAGGAAAGGATATTTTTTTCATGAAATAAGTTCAAGTATTTTGTCAAAATTATTTTCTATCTATGATGGTGCTCTTAAAAAAGGTTCTATTTATACCCCTATTATTAATATGATTTTATTTAATCTATGGTGTAATGATCATTTATATGGATTATTCTGTGATCAAATGATATTTATAAAACCCATTTTATTTCTTGGGTTATTATATGATGAATGATTTCTGTTTTATGGAACATGTAAGAATGATCTAATTATGAGATGAGTGGGAAATATATATCCCTCTAATGAATTGAGAAATGATTTATATCTCATGATAGAGACATCACTGAAGTAAAAAGTAAATTCAGTTCAATAATACAAGACTTAAACAGAATTAAAATCTGGTTCATATTTACATGTCTGGAACTGCATGTAAACCTGGTTCAGTAATAGACATTGTCTACTATGATTGTCTTTGAATATATTCCTTGTAAAAAATGGAAATAATATAATGTGATTATTAGTTTTCAAAAATTATATGTTTTATTCCAATGATATTATATCATTTTTAATGTTTTTATTGATCCATGCCTTACATACTGCCCATATTTATTTCATGTCTCATGATTTTGATGTTTAAACATTATGTTCGTGTTTTTACGTTCAAATGTTTATGATCATTTTAGACCACAAATTTTATGTTTTTGTTTCCCCATGATATAATGAAATGTTTTATATAGGAAAACCAAAGTGGATGATCTTTATGGGAGATGTTGAAGATATTTTACAATGTTAGAGGATTATGTTCCATGTTTCCAAATACACTAAACCAATACAATCATTTTGAATCTGTTTGTGTCATGTATTAAATCATTAGTAAATTAAATGTAATGTTCATGTACGTCAAACTAGGATCTCTACAGTTGGTATCAGATTGAATGTATAGTAAACATTTGGAAACTAGGATGCGAAAATTTTAGTGATATCCCTATATACATTTCTATGTTATGTCTAGTGATTTCCCTATGTTTATGTATAACAATAGGTTACAATCCTATAATTATGATAATGATCAGGAATAACCTAGTATCAAACCTAAGATGTTAGAGATTGAAATTACTCCTCTTTTATTATGTTGTTTTCTTCTATGAGATGTGTTTCTCACCCCATGATTTTTGTTTTTATTTAATGGTGGACATGAGAAGGAAGTTGATAAACATTGGGTATAACGGACAATCTAGTGAAAATGATCATTGAAATTGATTAAAGATATGATAAAAAGATATTATGTTTATACCAACTCATATATCACAATATATTATTAATAATACATGCTTTGGTGAAATTCATAACACATTAAATAAGAGGAAGATAAACTTTTTGAATCATAGAAGAAGGTAGATTCACCTTTCTACATTCGTAGAATAAGGGATAAAGAACCTTGAGAAATACCTCAAATGGAGGGTAAGATGTTATCTATGTGGGATAATGGGTCATAGAGTGATGAATTGTTATGGAGTTAATGTCTTATATGTGGAAAACATGGGCATTACCAAACTCAACACACAGATATAATAATATACTTCTAAGACACGGAGAGACTTATTCCATGCCAACCATTATAGTGGAAGGATTGAATCATTTATATATTTGAAATCGTATATGATGAATGGTGAATTATATAAGAATTATCATTTTATGTTATTTCGCTTAGGATTTTCAATAATATGATGAATAGTTATAATGGATAAGAAATGTGCTATAATGAAAAGATGACATTTATAAGAAACACTTTATTATGGGAAGTATAACCCTTAATATGAAAATGATATCGATATAATGATATTTGGATATAGATATGTTGGATGATATTAGTTATCTTGGAACATGTTAATGATTTTTGTATATGGTGGTTATGATGTCACAGATGATGTATATAAATTTTCTGGACTTAAGTAATATATCAAATATGTTTTGGAATAATGAAAACATGAATGTTTTCAATAAGTATATATGGTAATTTAGTTTATTACAAGGAATCAAGAGAATACATGACGATTCCATTAATATGTATGGAATAAGGCCAACAAGATATATCATACGATATATATTAGGGATAAATTATGGAATTAACATGCTTGTTATATGAAATTTCTCATAATTTTCTTAAATGGTTAGATTGATAGAAGTATTTTGGATTAGCATCAATGTTTTAATGGATTAAGTTGGACATCATACAATATTGTTTAAGGATAAATTTTTATTTCTAGATAGTTATAATAGTATAGTTTTAGAAAAAGGATGACCAACAGGAAGGGCGACCACCCATCGCATTAGACAAGTCTGTGGGAGTCGAACACACAAACGAAGTTCTACAAGCCTTTATTTCCTAGCACTAGACTACGAGAAGTCCTTAGTTAGCAAAAATTAGTTTAATTTTATTTAAGTGATATGATAGATGAAGTATAAGTCCATTTTTTGAACCATATATGCTTAATCACACCATATATGGACTTCTCTATATTGGATAACTTTTTTTAACCATTTTGTGATAGATATAGATGGAATAAAATATGATTCTATCACGTGATTTTCTAATACTTAAACGATACAAAATTCAACTTCATTTCATTAAATAAGTGATTAAGTGAAAATTGATTAGGGAACGACCAATGGAGAGATTATACTGAAATCATGTATGTATTTTTCCTCATGTAAAAATTCATCAAACGTTAGGAAAAAGATTATGAAAAAAAATGTTGTCCTAGTACACTCTTATCTGATGATTCATATGACCCCCTAAAACATCACAAATTTATTGATTTATGGTAGTTAACTTTCTCTAACCCTTATTCTCTATCACCATCAATCAGAACAAGTTTTTTATATGTCTCTTACATATCTATGTTTTCACTTCTCACCTATGTTATCCTATGAGGAAACACAGTGATGAGTAAATTTGGGTAACTATTATGTTTTTAAAATGCATATTTAAAATGTAGTTTTAGTCTTCCTTTTTCTAATGTGGGTTTTCATGAAAGAGACCTTAAAGTAGTAAACTATTTATAAACCTGATGAATTTCGAGGGCCAAATTCATTTTAAGGTGGGTAGACTGTAACACCCAAGGATTTTATTAGATATTTCCTTCTCATTTATTTGATGTCTTGTGTTTTATTCTACTCCAAGATTATATTGTGATATAAGCAACACTGTATTAGCTTTCCCAATATACAACACTATTTTTGGCTTGTGTTGTACACAATTTCAAGTTCATTTAATAGAATTCTTTTCACGCAACACTGAACATAGATTTCGTTCAATGTATAAATGACCTAATTTTGTATTATGTTATATGAAACAATAATGTAAGCTTTAATTACACACAAAACTTACTTGGCTTGCGTTACATGTAAGATCAACTTTCCTCCATAACTAGCATTGTACGCGATCTCGAGATTCACTAAACAATGATATATTTTTTAAAAATCATTATTTTATGGGATATAAACTATCCATTATGCAGTGTATTGATCACATTTTTAATTTTATATAACATTATAATTCTGATTAAATATTTTCTAGAACATGATATGACAGCACAAACAATTTTTCAGATAAAAGTTTTATTTTTCAAAAAAATATGTTTTACCATCTTTTCAGGGAGAACCCATTTTCAATATATATTTTTGACATTTTAATATGTTAAATTTGAAAAAATAAACATCTTGTTTGGAATTTTGACCTAAAAATTTACTTTTTTGGAATTTTTGACATCTTTCTAATAAAATTGATATTTTAATGAATCATGAAAAATAATGCATTTTAAATTAAAAATTCCTTTTTATATAATTTATTTATATAGTTAGATTATATTTTTAATTTTTTTTAAAGATTAATTGGATTATATTTTTTCATTTTATCCAATTTTGGTCAATGGAAGAAATTTTAATTTTAAATTGCATATAAACACATTTCAATCTTCTGATAGTTATTAATTCTTAAAAAAAGCCTTTTTCTTTTGACAATGGTATTTAATTTTAATTAATTACTAAATCTTTTTTGATTTAAATTTTTAAAAATGGATTACATATTTGAAATCATAACGGTAAAATTATGTTATTTGGTAACTTTTTTGGACATTATGAATAATAACATTAGTAATTATTTTATTACCATGGTTAAAGGTTAAATATAGTAAATAAGGGTAAAAAATAATATAATAATAATATTAAACTCCATAACACATGTCTTAATCTTATTAGACGGGATATATTTTACCATGTACATATATCCGTCAATTTTGGGACCCATGGATTTACTAGGATGTGAAAATTACCTTTTATAAGATTTTATTTAATGTAATATACTTATAACTTAAACAAATATATTTTACTAAATTAATTTTAATATAAGGTTATATAATAGATATATATGTATATAGATAGTAATTAGAAATCTAAAAAGATTACATCCATAATGGTACTTTCTTTATAATTTTTAGACACCAAAAAATATATTTATTTATGACACAATGATAAGGTAGTGATTACCCTATTAATGATTGATTAAAATAAATGAGATTATAAATATTAATATAAATTTACATTGATTTTTGTATTCCATCCATAAATTTTTTGGATTACACTGACATATTATGGATTATTTTATTAATTTTTATACATTTTTTCAAGATGTTATGAATATTTAAAAATTGATATAAGAATAGTGTCCAAAATTGACATAATTCATAACTTAAAACATATAATTGTTTATTAAATGATACTAAATTTTTAAAAATATGAGATTCATCCAAATAGAGATTAATGGTCCATATATGTCATAAATAACATTTTTTGGGTCGTTGGACCAGATATGATTATTACATTAACCCACAATATGTAAATAACATGATATCAGAGTAAGATTAAAAAGGATAAAATAAGAAATAGAAAAAAAATCATAAGGATAAAAAATATTCAAAACCTGTCTAAAAATTATTTGATGATGGGTATTCAAACCCAAATCATGTTATATTATAATTAAATGTTTTATAGAAATTTTTTAATCAAATTTTAATTTGTAATAAATTAATATTTTGATAGTTTTCTAAAGTGCATCCCTCATCATTTATAAAAGGGAACCTCCTCCCACTACCCTTCACTCTATTATGCACCTTCAAGATCATACAAACCCTACCCATTTATATTCTCAACTTCCTTAGTAACATTGTAGTGGTTCTGGTATTCTCTAAAGACCAACTCTATTTCCCTATGATGAAATTTAAAGGTGGAACGTCAAGAAAGTGGTAATCTCTTTTACCGATTATTAAAAATTTCATTCTTCTTATACTTCATCTTCATTAGTTGTTTCATTATAAAGAAATAACATAAGTATCCCTCATATAATTATATTTTATGATAAATAGGAAACAAAACTATTTCACCTTTTATCCATCCTACGAAAAAAGAATTCATTATGTGTGCGTACGTATGACTTGACGTCTCCACGTTGAGATGTAATATGTTTTTCAAATACACAAAACATGGATTTTTATAATGGTGTAAATAACAAATATATATGATTATTATAACATTATAATAATTATGAGATATTATACACCATCCACATCAATACGTTTCAATAATTAGGGGAAAAAATAATTTTTTATTCGTACATACGACCTACCATCTTCACGGTGTGATGAGATCATTCTCCACGTTAACCATTCAATAATTAATAAGGAAACAAAAACATTGTTCATGCGTGTGTATGAACTACCATTTCAATTAAAGGTGTATTACATTTCATTTATCTATCTATTATATATTTAATTAAATATTGAATATATATGATATAAAAATCACGTTTTACATTTTTCAAGTAAGTAAATCATGATATAAATAATAATATAAAAAATAATAGCTCAAAACATGTACGATAAATAAAACGATTATTAAACAAAACATCGCTTTAACATTTAATTGATAAATGAAAGGGTTATACAGAGTAGTTAGTAAATCATTTATGATATCACTATCTTTATTGTGGTTCTCTTATAAGTTAATAATAGGTTTAATCCCACTATAAATTTTTTTTAGACAAATAAGAATGAAATTAGACCTAAGGTAAGGTACATTTTAGAAATGTCATTTTTATAAAATATTGCTTATACATATTTAATTACTGGGATTATATTTATCATCCATGTAAATGTTTTCTAAAAAAGATTTCATAAAAGCATTATCATTCATCCATGTATGTTTAAAATCATTATCACCCATTTTGGAAATTTACTACAAGGTATGGAAGGAATCATTATATAGTTTACCATAAAAGGTATTTTTTGAATTTTCTAGAAAAAGTACGAGGAGAAAGTTTTTGTTTTACTTATAGGGCATAAATTGATTTTTATAGTTTCATGAAACCTTATTTCTATGAAAATTCCTCTACACTATTACATGTTTATTTTCAACTGAATTCTTTTCTTTTGAAATTGCGCTGCATTTTGAGAAAAGAAAACATTTTTTATAAATAATGTATATTTTCCACAAGAACTATGTTCTAGTGTTTTTTCAAAATTAGTTTCCACATAATATGACTCTTTTAAAAAGGGTTATGTTTCAATCCCTATTGTTACATTGATATGATTTCATCAAAGGTTTAATAATATTTTAAATGGATTATATTGTTATTAAATGATATTTAAAAAATCCATTTTATTTCTGGTGTTATGCTATGATGAATGATTTATATTCTCTGGAACATGTAAGAATAAATTCATTATGAGATGGGTGAGACCTATATCTCTCTATAATTAATTGGGTAATAACTTAGATTTCATGAGATAGACATGAATGAAGAATAAACTAAGTCTTTTTTAGAAATACATGTCTTGAACGATATGTAAACCCAATTTAGTAATGGACGTTTTCCACTATGATGGTGTTTGAAGCATTGTCTTGGATACTATGAAAATCATATCATGTGCTTATTAGTTTTCCTAAATTTCATGATTTATGCCAATAAAATTCTATCATGGTTAATTTTTATATTGATCCATGCTTTATGTATTGCCAATATTTATTTCACGATTGATGATTTTGATTTTTAAACTTTATTTTCTTTTTTTTAAGTTCAAATGTTTATGGTTTGTTTTATGTTCTCCATGTTTACCCTTAATGAGCATTTGAGATCACTCTTTTTAAATTTTTTTCCCCAGGATATAAATAAAGGTTTGAGGTAGAAAAAAGGGGAATATCATTGTGAGAGATGTTAAAGATCATTCACAATTCAAGAAGATTAAATTCCAAGTATTCAAATACACTTTAATAATACAGTATGTGGGCATCTGTTTTTGTAATGTTTTATGTATTCCACAAAAGAAATGTAATGTATATGTACATGAAGCTAAGGTCTCTACAATCCCATGAACTCTTATTATCATATATAGGGTCCAAGAACCATTACATTAAAAAAATTATCTTTAATGTTTATATCATCCCACTTATATAAACTCATAATAAAAATAAATTTCAATCAACACTTTAAAATAAGGACAAATTTCTTATTGTATAAAAAACTAAAAAATAATTAATAAAGGGAATATATATTCTTATTAATATATATATTTTTATAGGGGAGTATTTATATTGATTAATGTATAGGAAGAAGGAAAAATTTATTCTTAAAACAACATTACAAAATAATCCATTTATACTTTTTCCTGGAAAGTAAAAAATAATCCATATCGAAAACTATTAAAAGATCATTTTTTAAATCTTTGTAATGACAGTTAAAAGTATTTAACAATGAACTTTTAAAATATTTTATGTCTAAATCAAAAAATTCATGAATCAATTTTAATAATATGTATATAGAATATACCAATTATAATTGAAAAAATGATTACTTTTGAAAAATATGGTTAATATAAACACACATTACCTAAATTCCTCACTCGCCACATATGTATTCTTTAATACAAAATAACATTCTAATATTATATATTTTATTTCTTAAAAAAAGTAATTTTATTTAAATTTTAAAAATTCATTTGTTTCATTTATTACCATTCCATTCCCTGAAATTGAATTTCATATATTTAATTATTTTTAATTATATATAGGAATTTTGAGCCAAAAATGAATTAAAAAAATTAATGTATTGGAATTTTACCATAGGTGTACAATCAAAGAATAGTTAGTAGAAACTATTCATACACTATGTGAATGCATCTGGTTTTTGGTAGAGCTAAATTTCCTAGTTTGGATTACTATTCATCTAACTCAAGTGAGTGACCTATTGTTCACAATGAAGGGTGCACTATTTGTAAAATAATTCATATAACACAAAACCTACACTGTGATAAATAATACAATAATAAAATATTAATTGTTATAATAATAAGAATACATACATAATTCTAATAACCTCTCACACTTATCCTATGTGAAACCTTCCTCCCCCTCTCATTCAACACAGCATGGGGAATCTCTATCCATGCCCCTTACCACATCCCCCTCCCTATATTTCTAGTCATTCTTATCCCCATTCATACTTGTGATCATGTAGGATAAGTATTATACTCTATTCATCTTCCACTGTCCCTATTTTTTTGATACTGTATCTTATTACCTAATCCAAAATCCATATGCAGGGTTTACATTGGTTTATTTTTTGATCCTTTTTCTTGTTGGGACCATTACAAAACATGTTATATCAGGATTTTTCAAAGGTGATGAATTTTAGAACCTTCGAGAATAGATTATAGGTATTTTTGGTAGGTTTCCCCTTGAATTTATCTTCATATTTAATACCCTTACACACTTTTCATTTTAATCTCTAATTTTTGAGTATATTGATAATATTAAATATATATAATTAAGATTGAAAAAAAATCCTTGAAACAATTTTCATTTGAATTGAAATTTTTTTTATCCAATTAAATGTTTTTGAAAAACATATTTTAAAAATGTCAATCCCGCTTTATTTGGATAAAAGTTTGAACAATACTTGGAAATGATTTTTGTGGGTTTTATAGAATTTCTAATATCTTTAATTTTGAATTTCAATTTCAATTTTCATTTTATTCTATATTTCCTGTAATACATGAAAATATAAATATCGATCTATTATTTAAAGGATTTTTATGTTAAAAATATGAGGTTTTGAAATATCTTTTCACTTATTGGGCCTTTATGATAATATAAATGGGTATATATATAAACTTTTTTATATAAAATTTCATTTGATTATATGTTTATTCATTTAAAGGAAGAAATATTTCTCTATATACATGTGTGTGTGTGTGTCTGTTTATATGAGTCTAATGGTAAAAAGGGGGAAATTGCAGATTTAAATGTAATACTGAATTATGATTTCCAAATGGGTAATTTATTGGACTCAAAAGACAAATGTTTAATACTTAGTTTGAACATTATGAAATGAAATATTAAAACCCTTTTTTATTTTGAATGAGATTCCATGGATTTTATTTAGTAGTCACTTATATAGTGGGCATGATGTTTGATTTTAAATATTCCTAGGGATACTATAGTTATTTTTTCGTTATTATAAACTATTGAAGTTCGTAAGGATGTTTTATTGAATTATTATATGATTATGATTATGGTTCAAAGAACATGTAAAAACTATTATGTAGGTGGGAAGACTAGGACATGTATGCTAGCTAGAGGTTGTAGAGATTAAGATTTCCCTCCTAAGTAAGATCATGAAACAACACTAACTAAAACAAATTCGGATGTGATGTGGTTTATATATCAAGTGTAGGAAGAATTATATATATCTTGTTTGATCATTGAGAGTACGAGGACCCTGGGTATCAACTATAGTGACCTAGGGATGGTTACTGTAATTGATCTATTTATTTATCATTGGTTATTTATATTCAAATAAATTTGTGGTTAATATTTCTTAAGTGAAGTTACTATTTCAAAATAATGTATTCTTTAATTTAATATTAGAAAAAAAAGTATTATTTAAAATCCATATCCCACTATGTTTTAAAGATAATTTCGTTTAAAAATAAATTAATTAATGGGGTTTTATAATTAAAAATCCTAAAATAAAACAAAATTTATAAATTTATTTCAAAATATCTAGTGATTGATCTTTAATTTCGATATTATTCGTGTGGTTTGGTATATTTAACATTTTTACTATTCATTAACTCTCACTCTTATCTACGATTTTATGTTATGGTTTAGTATCTATCTACTCATGGAGTCTATTTAGTTGATGTGAGATAGTGCCTAATAAAGGTATATGGAGGTATGTTGTATATTTAATATATTTTAGTTTTCCTTAACTTCATTGGATAGATTGGATTTTATTTATTTTAATATGTTGAGGGTAGAGATTTATCTTTTGGATGATTGGAGGGAACTAGATACGGCTATAGTTTTCTTTGTTGGGGATGGGGTTAGGGAATGAAGAGGGATATTTAAATTTATGCAGCATATATTTTCTATTAGTTGATTAATTATTCAATGATATTTTATTGAGCATATAAACATTATATACTAATGGTTTGTGTCCAAAATTTATTTTTTTGATAGTATATTATTTCATGATTTTTTACTAGATGATTAACATTTACAACCGACACTGGTTTCCCACCCAGAGAGATTAGGAATGTAACTTGGGTCTTTTTGTGGATTGGTTTTGGCATCCGATAAAGGGAAGAAATTCATTGGTTCATGACAAACTAGTATCAATGTTCACTTTGATATGTTGGAACTGACGGTAGTTCTGATATCGTGTTTTTTAAGCTCATGAGGTAAGTCCTAGGTGGGGGACTGATCACCATCAGTCATGAAAAAACCTAAGATACTATGGAATATTGATATTTGATCTATTATTTTGAGTTTTAATTTTGATTTATTCTAAATATTTTTTTTCATGTTAACATATTTTTGATTCATGATGTTGTTATTTGGATTTATTATGGATTTTACATGTTTTGGATGAGATATCACAGAATAGATTTTCGTACCTAGAGGGAATGTATGGTTGGGAAAATATTTAAATAATTATTACGTAGTTTGATATAACATCTTGTGGTAATGGTGTGACAGGGACATAGTCCACCAATAAATGAAACTAATATAGTCATTTCCACATACCCTTTTTGGAATTTTTTTTGTTGATATCCCTTTGATAAAAATGAGTTCAGGTTATATATGGTTATTATTTTTAATGTTTTTAAAGATTATTTACAATGGAAACTAGATTAAAAATAATATTTTAGAAAAATGATATTTAGATCATGTTCTTTTGATTTATTTGGGGAAAGACTTTTTTTAAATTTTATAAGGCTGGTTTTAAAATTTCAATGTTTTGGTATTAAAATGTAGTAAATTTGTTTCAGAAAATTGAGTTAAAGGATAAACATAGAAATGGGATTTACAATAAATGTTTTTAAAAAATGTGAGAATATTTTTTTGATGGTTGATTAAAATAAAATAGCGAATTGATTTTAAATTATTGGTATTTGATTGAAATAAATCAATGTGTATCTATTATTTTTTTGAATTTTTATTAAAAGTTATTACCATTTTTAAATGAAATAATTGTTTTAATGGTATATTAGGAAATCTTTATTTGAAAAGATGATTTACAAAGAGAATTTAAATTAATATTTTGTTAGGGATTTTATTGAAATTTATAATAAAATTGTTTCTAAAATAGTAATTTTCTTGCATTTAAAAATAAGAAAAATGTTTTTTAGGGTTTTATTTTTTTTAATGATGGGAAATATATTGGTGTGTACTTCTTGTCCTGAAAAATGATTCAAATTTTCAACATGAGATAAGAGTGCATTAAAAAGTTAGTTCCTGAAAAGGGGTGTTTTTATCTTTGGTGAGTTTTGTGTCGGACATGTTTCCTAGTTTAATTTGAATTCATTGGTTGTATATTTGATGTATTTTTATTGACTGTAATCCTTAACATTCTTTTCATTGGCCTCCAATAAAAATCTATGGGAGGTGTGTTTGTTTCATCTTTATAGAGATCCTTCATTCAGTTTCCTAGATTTATACCCATTTAAGGATGATGATGTATCCTTATTTGGGAATGTTCATACTTTAGTTTTTGGTTTCATTTCATGGGATTTAAGGGATTTCATGCATTTTTTTTTGTAATTTTTCCTCTAAATCAATCATAGTCCCATGATGATTTTTTAATTGGATTCAATGTTTGTGGGAAGGTTTCAATGAGTGTGTGAGTATCTTGAATGAGTAATTGACACTATTGTTTGGTAGGGTTCACTGATAGTACGTTCTCAACTTGTAACATCAAATATTATACTTTCTTTACCCAATTTTGGGCCCTTTTTAATTTTCTGAGGTGGGTGTAATTTAGGGTAATTTGTGTCATACCTTATTTATTTATTCCTCTTTCCCCCTGTTAGATAGAGGTGGTTTTTCATTATGGTAGTTCTATTTGTTTTGAATCATAACAATCCTAATTTCATTATGGTATTTCGATCCTTTCTTGTATAAATAATATGTTTTTTAATGGATAACTATCATACTCATGGGATTAAAATATGGTTAAGATACCTTCATAATTGGTTTTTTATGGGATCCTAATCTTTTAAAATTATATTTTCCTATTTTTCTTTTGTTGGGAAATCTGTTTGAGAATTATTTCCTAACTACTCCCAAATATTCTATTGTAATTATCATCTCTATTTTTCATTCCCATATTCATTAGTGTGTTTCTTTGGATGTGAATAGTTAATTTGTAGTTTAACCCACTTCATTGATTTATAAATTCCATTAATAGGTTTACTGTCCCTAATGATTGTTTGTAATGACGGAATAGAAGATTTTGGTTTTCAACATTTTTATATTTAGGATATCATTTTTATTCATTGGTAGTAAATTCATCCAGTATTGCATATCTCAAGGTGCATGCCTAGTGTAAAGTGTGATCATTACATTCTATTCAATGTAATGTTTCATATAAGGATTTTTGGGGGTAGAAAGCATTATGGTTGGAAAAATTACCAATTCTGAACCATGAATTTCAATATTATTCAATTTATTTAATAATTTTTTGTTTCATTATAGAATTTTGGGATGATCCCAATTTTAAAAAAAAATAAGCTCTAGAAATTTTATAATATGATCATTGTTGATGTACACTTATTATAAACTATTCTCAGACAATAAAAATGAATATTTTCTTTGGTAGAGTTGAATCACACAGTTTTTACCTAGTAGATAACTCAACCCTAGTAACCTAAATTTGGTGTCATACTACATTAAATTATTATATGATACACGGAAGCCCACCCCAATGATTGAATGGTTTATTATTCTTTTTAAAGTAGATGCATACATGATTCACATATTACATTTGAATACGAAAATTAAAAAATTATTATTTTTCAATAAAAACATTATTCCATCAAGATTGTCATTTAATATAAGATATTGTAAACATCTTGTAGTCTTAGGGAAAAGAAAAATGTAATAGTGAGAACAAATTCTCATAACGATCATGTAGCATGGAATTATTTATAAGGAAATAACCACAATAAATATTAAAAGTTAATAACTGAACACAAATTCCATATAATCAATTAACTAAGAAGGAAGGGTATACGAAGACAATATCAATGGAAAAAATCACATATAATAGTTAATATAGAATGGTAAATAACTCAATCTACATGGAATTTAATCAGTAACATTGAAATCATAACTAGATAGGGTATAATCAATAAGGAATGGTAAATAATTGAAAAAAAAGTCAATTAATCAATAAACTGATAAGTAAATACATCAAAACGTAATATCCTTGTGAAAAAATACAAGATAATAATTTAAATACATTTAATGAAGACAATTCTTAATTAATACATGTGTTCTTCCTAAGAACATTATACCTTTACTCTCAGGATCAATCCTCATGATAGTTTAAAGAATAATGTGGAAAACACATTTAGTTTATTCTAGCCAACTGATTTGTCCCACAAGAGTTCCAATGCATCGATTGGATAAAATTAACCACCCAAAAATCAATTATTTTATGTTTAAAACATTACTCATTTATCGAATAATTGATAAAATTTATCAATAAATGTTCTTTAAAGTAAAATATCTATATTTATTAAAGGATATTAACTTATCAATGTTTTCCCTATAAATAAAATAACTATTAAAGTAAACACCTTATATAAAAATGGTATATTGTTATGAAAGATTATTTACCCATGATAAATAATATTGAAATTTATTGGAAATTTAATATCCAAGGGAAATTGAATAATTCAAGGGAATGTTAAAGACTATATGAATGAATCAAGGTAATAAAAATCAATACATTCCATGGTAAAAATAATATGAAACCACCAATAGGAAGAATATTTATGGTATCAATACATCATAAATATATTTGAGTATAACAAAATTGTTTTTATTGTTTATTAATATAAATAAAATAAAATTATCATTAAAAACATTCTTGATAACAATATTCTTTTCATATTGAATTTTAATTAATAAACATTTTCATTGAAAAAACATGTAAAAGACTTTTTCATAAAAAGATCCTCATAAACATATAGAGGAATCATCAAGGAAATGTTGGTCCTGATATTGGTAATTCAATATATTCCATAAATGTAAAAAAGAACATTCCCTTTTCACATTAAAAAGGTTGTGAATTTTACTTATTAAAAAAATGATAAGAATATTCCTTTCAATTTTTTTGGTAAAATACTAATAGGTTTTTTTTTTCAAAAATGGAATAGTAATTATTTGAAAACATTTTTTAAAGACCATAAAATTGATAAAAATTCAATTCACAAGTCAGTGTAAAACTAAAAAAATTTAAAACATTGTTTTTGAAGAAAAAAAATTTCTGACCAAAGATGGAAATGAATATGGTTTTTTATAACAAAAATTATAAAACATTTAATGTTATAAAAATTAAATTTATTTTACTATTAAATAGAAATACCATGAATAAATGAATGATACAAATGCTTAAGGGTTTATCAAAAAAAATGATTCCCTTTTATAGATAATACTATAATGACCTAATCAATGAAGAAGATGATCAACCCAACAAACAGATATTGAGTTAAGAAATCCCTTACCACTTGGTAACTTTTAAATCAAATACCCTTAGATGAAATAATAAAAATTGAAACTCAAAATAAAAAAAAGTATGAATTATTCTGGATATTAAATTTCCAAGGGCATGTCTATACATCATATAAAATATACTAGGTTAATAATAATACAATATTCCTCAATTAATTGAAATTAAGAAAAAAATCATTACCTTATGATTAATTTTGGTTTAATAGGACTTATAATCATTCATAATGGTTTTAAAATTTTATTTAATTATAATAAAAAAAATTATAAATTAATAATATCATGAATAATAACTTTTCAAATATTCATTAACTATCTTTCATTATTTTCATTATTTCATTTCTTAATCTTCTTGTTTTCTCATGCGTATTTTGTTATGAATGTTCTAGTTCGTGTAATTATTACATAGTTATATATTCTAATAAATAATAATTGTTGAATAATTATCATATTTTTACATAAATTTTAAATTTAAAACCAGTCATTTATGATGGTTTTGAAAAATGATGCATGTTATGATCATGGAGACGTTAGGTTGTACGAACACACATGTAATGTTTCTGTTTTTCAATGATCATTATAGAAGGGAGGTAAGTAATATTTTAAATAGATGTAATGGTAATAAAATAATTAATAACCTATTAAAAACATATACATGTATATATCATCCATGTGTTTTGGTGTGGAAAATATATTTTCATCGCTTCGTGAAGGTAGAAGTCCACATATACACCAACTACATTATGCTGTATCATTGCATTAAAATCAATTAAAAGTGAAAGATAATAAGGTATATATAATATAATGTCACTGTAAATATAATTAGGTTTGAAATATCATATTTTAACTTTATATACATAAAATAAAAATCCATTAAAAGTGGCAATGGTAGAACAAATGACATTTGTTCACGAGGTGAAAGTGTGTCGTACACACGAATGATGATTTTGTAACTCATATCATAGAGGTGAGTGTGGTTGTTGATAATGCCCATAAAAAACATATAAATATATTTTTTATACTAAAATTTTTATGTAATCATGGTTTGAAAATAAGTAAAGGTGGTGGTTATGGAAATATAATTAATATTCATGTTGAAGAACATTATCTCTCCTTTATTCTACATCGTTAGGTTTTCACTAATCATTCAAAGGTTAAATTTATTAAAATATATAAATGAAATGATTGTATTATGGATGTTGGTATGTTACGTGGGAAGGTAATTTGAAAAAAATGGTTATGCGGTGAATTTGGGGGGGGTAGGGGTGGCCATTTCTTTGTTGGGTGATAGGCACAATTTTATTTTTTGAATGTATGAATTCCACTAAGGTTTTATTCATATAACTAGACCCAAATAAAATTAAATTATCTATAATAAAATTTTTAGGGTAAAAATATGTCCTTTAAAAATATTTAGTATAATTTCATAGGTCATTTACCCCATTATGTTTAAT
The DNA here is from genome assembly GCA_963277665.1 of Viscum album. Lineage (NCBI taxonomy): Eukaryota > Viridiplantae > Streptophyta > Magnoliopsida > Santalales > Viscaceae > Viscum > Viscum album. The sequence goes on from OY728132.1 coordinate 699,584,836, forward strand.
GATTAATCCCTTAGTAAACTCGTTTTTAACATAATTTTTTAATTAATTTTAACTGTTTTCCCGAATCATAATAGTATAATATTCAGTTATCCTTGTTAGAAATTATACAGTATGATGATTTATATTGAATATAATTTCCAAAATTAAATTCATATAAGTAAAAAAACTAATTTATAATTAATCCTACAAACGTGACGAGAGAACAGGTTTTTAAAGTGAACATGATTAAACATTTACAACGTTTTTAAATATAAATTCATTATTAAAATGATTCCAAAAAAATAAATTGGATTAATATATGTATAATTGATATATATTTAGTTTAAAACAAATTATAGTGATAATTAAACATTATAAATTATTTAGATTAAAGTGCATCATTCAAAAATAATTTAGTATTTTCTTTTTTCAGAAAAAAAATTAATATTTTGAGAGAAATACCAAAAATTTACAAAAATATAATAATTTTACTTTGATTTTAAAAATGATGTGTCTTTTCTCATATAAATTTTATAAATGTGGTAAAATTTATTTTAAAATATTTGTGAAAAGCACTACTAATCTGTGTTTTAGGAAAATTAAGTATTCATGAAAACATTTGTTTTTCTTTTAAATAATTTTAATTTTTTTATAAAATTAATGGATATCAAATAAATTTTTTATTAACTATATATTTTTATAAATTAGTTTATCCATTTCGTTTACACCTTTTTAATATCTTGGTGATAATTATCATATAAATTAATCATATTAATAGTATTTTATGTTTGTTAAGACTTTGTCTTGCATATAATGAATTATATTGAAGAAATTCATTCTTGCATATAATGAAAGATAAACTCAACCTTTAATGAATTTCAAGATATATAATATATATAATATATTTAAAATTTTAAATATAACATAAATTCTTATGATTTTATATTCTTTTCTATGCTTGGTGTTACGTGTCATACATGCTGATGAATATGATATTCATATTTTAAAATATAGGGTTTTTAAATTCTATCCACCTTAAATAAATTGTGTCATCACATATTATACAATATCATGGTAATAATGGTTTTTGAAATTTTGAAATAAATTTATTTAATTCTCCATGTCGTGATAATGGTTGGTAAAACATCCCCTAAATAATAGAGAATGGGATGTACGCTGATCTAATGTAATTAAAAAAATCATGTTACCCAATTAGGAGAACATGAGTTTAGTGTGAAGATATGGACATGGAGCCTAGAAATATATAATTTTATAGAGTGATTGAGTTCATTGATCAAAATAAATTGAATGATAAATGTGATTTTTTGGGCCTCAAATTTGTAAATAAAATAGGTGTGAACAGGTCACTTATATCATTATAAATGTGGGTAACGGGAAAAAATAATATTCTAATATCCTTTTTATAAATTGGAGGCATCATTTTTTTATTACACAATAAAAGGAAATAAACTTATATGGTACGTTTATATATGAAAAATTTAAACTTTTGTTGTGATTTGAATGTTAATCTATGAAATTAATATCTATGAATGATTTATTTTTTGTCTTCAGTAGTAAAATGTAATTTTAATGGATTGTAAGATCCATAAGAGAGTGAACAGTTTTTCTATCTATCTCTAACTATTTTCACAAACCAATATGGTTAAAAAATTAATCTCTGAATGTAATAACGATGCTACTGATTCATCATTACTATTTTGTTGTTAAATTTCATAACATGAAACAATAATATATTAACCAGGACAACACGTAGGGAATTGTAAGGTGTGAAACCCGTATCATCCTTTTAGAATGGGTTCATGAACCACCACCTTCATGTATTTGATAGGATTTTCAACAGGCATGTGACTTTTCCTATTCATAAAATATTTTAAAATAATTTATAAAATGTTTCCAATAATATGATCAATATCTATGAAATAAATCTTATCATTAAATAAACATTTCACAAATGCTATCAATTAAATTTCATTATTTAATATTATTTTTTAAAAGAATAATCATCATACATTACTATATAACCATGTATTTAATGATGACATCAAAACTACTATATATTAAGACCTTTAAATATATTTTTATAAAATTTAAAGGCACTATTTCTCAAATAACTATTCCACTATAACCAATTCATTCCAAAAGTTTGTCCAAAATATCCTTAATATGAGGATATTATTACCAAATAAGTCCAAAAAAGTGGTGTTTAATATTTTGAAAATATGATCAATTTTAATCTAATTGTACCATGATGGAATCTATAATATTTATATTAATGAATATACAATTGATTCTAAAATTTTGAAAAATCCTTAGATGATCCCTAAATTCTATAACCAAAATAATATTGGTAAAATGATTCAACAATTTAATTCTTAAGTCAAAATAAATAAATAATTCATCAAATTTTTTCTAATTAGATAAGTTTATGATCTATGTGTTATCCTTCAGATTATTTCAGTGACTTTGGTAATTCCCATGTTTCTGAAATGTAATATAATGAACTATAAATGGATCCTTAGGATGTGAACAATTTCCTTCAATCATACTCTTAATTTTTAATTAGAAATTCATCTCTTTATTACATTATTTTCCACTAAAAAATGAGTTTCCCCATTCTATTATAATTCATTAATAGGTTTCTCCTTAGACTTTTCTTACATGATTGAAATTGATCATTTTTTACACTGCCTCCACCACTTGAGATCCTTGAAAACACAACAGTTCTCTTCTTTGGAAAGACCTGGAGCTGGTTAAGGTATATATTGTTTATCTTATTTCCAAAAAAAATATTAAGTAATTATATGATATCATTAACTCCTTTCAACATTCTGTTTGGTTAGTCATTATCATCACCTTTACTTAATGTTCATTGTTAACATGATAAATTTGGGTCCCATCAATTTACTAAAAACAAAATCACCATTTGTGTAACATAAATAACAATGGAAAAAATATCGTAATATTTATGTTTTTAAATCATGACACATTATTTCATTCTAATACACGTTATGTTTTACTTGGTTCATTCATATTCACAACTATTCAAATCCATTATAATGGTTTTTAAAGAAAATATGTATTATCTTAAGAATATCCTGAGGGAGTATCAAACTATCTACACTGTAAAGATAATTACTGTGTACCAGGTATTTATTGAGCCAAGAATGATTCACCATTTTCAGAGTTATTTTCCCTAGGTACATCTCTTATAGAACCATGTCCACATGTAGAATCCACATAGGGATGAAATGTAATAAAAAACACATAATCTCCCTCTCACTAAAAAATTAGGATTTTAATATATACTAATTTTCAAAGATTATTATAGGGTTATGATCCATATAATATGGGTTCCAAAATATAGTTCTCAAGGTTTCTCCAAAACTTGATCTAATACAAACTATTAATACCCCTACATTAAGAGCCTTGAACACGTGTCATACTACATTGCATTGGAATAATATATAGGGAATCACATCTAAAATAAATGAATTTTTTATTAGTTTTGGTAAACTATATGCTTACATGATTCATACATTACATTAGAATATTCAAATTAAAACATATTTTTTATGGAATAAAATAATTACATTTTGAAAATACATGAATATAAATCATATTTAACATCCTACAATCCTAAGGATAGGAAAACAATAAGGGTAATATCATATTATTAGTGAGCATTAAGTATAATGGAAGAATTCATGAATCAATAATAATAATAATCTATATGGAAGGTTATTAACTAAAGAGACATGTCATATAATCCATTTACTGAAAAGAAAGTGCATCCAAATACAATATCATTGAAAAAATATTAGGGATAATAATCAATATGGAAATGTAAATAAGTGTAAAAAACATTACATTTAATCAATAACATGACTATCGTTAATGGATAAGTCATAATAATTTTTTCAAGGTCTATAACTAAAAACACAATACATTTAATCAATAAGAAAATAATAAAATACATATAGAGATAATGTCATAGATAAAATCATTGTGATTGTTACAAATGAATAATAAATGAAGACTATTATTAATTATTAGACGCCATGTTTCCTAGAAAAATGATACCAATACCACAATTATCAATCTTTAAATTAGTTTAAAACATAATCGGTGAATATCCATTTAGTTAATTCTAGCCAATTGATTCATCCTGTGAGAGTACCTATGTGTCGAGGGCATACATTAACCAGTCTCCAACCCAGATACACTATGTAATAATCATCACTTATATATATAATATCTAATTTAATTCATGAAAAAATTTCCTTGTCATTAAATACCTGTATTGTGAAACAGATGAAACATTATCAATATTTTATCACTCAATAAAATAACCTCCAAAGTAACCATCACCTTCAAAAATGGTATATTTTTAGGAAATAAAAATGTAAACGGTAAATAATATTGATATTTAGGGGAAATTTAATGTCCAATGTAAAGTGAATAATTCGATGGAATGTTAAAGACTACCATAATGAATTGAGGAAGTGACTGTTAATACTTTCCTTGGTCAAAAATATCTTGACAATCATGAGAAGAATAGGGTTGATATTAATAAAACATAAACCCAATAGATTAATCATAAAGTGTTTCTAGTTTTTTATTAATATAAATACCATAAAAATAATTTTAAAATTACTTTTTAGAAAAAATTAGTTTTCATTTTGAAGAATATTTTTAAACAAAATCATTAAAAATCACATTTGAATACATTTTCTTTAAAAAATATTAAAAACATTAAAAGGAAGGTTAAAAGGAATAGTTGTTATGATAGAAGTTAGTTTTTTAAATTTTCTAAAAGTTTAAACTCATAGTCCCTTTTTGATAAAAATAGGTTAGGGGAGTTCCATATTTAGATAATGACAAGAATATTTCATTCACATTCTCGGTAAAAGTTAAAGGGCCATTATTTGGAAAATGACATAATATAACATTTATAAAAAATAAAAAATAGTATATAATAGGTAAAATTTAAATTTATAATTCATTTTGATAATTTAAAAAAAGAAATTTTTTTTTGAAAACATGTTTCTGAAAAAAAAACTATTTCTAATAGAACAGAGAAATGATGTCTGTTTTTATTAAAAAACAACAAAAACATTTTAAGTAATAAAGAGTGGAATATTTTTATTATTACTTAGAAATTACATTAGTATCTATAGATGAATAAAATTTAAGGGTTTATTAAACATGTGATAAATTAAATCCCTTTAATAGAAATTTTGGAATAAAGAGTATAAATTAAATTGAGATTGTGAAATAAACCATTAAAATGATAATAATTTGGATGTGAGAATTAATCAATGGAAAAATTATGTGTATCAAATATAAATATTCCTGAAAAATAAATATACAATGATAAAATATAAATTAATTATACACATAATCTTACAATGACAATATCAATGAGGTAAAAGATCAACCTTATGAAGTGAAATGGAATTAAGAAGTCCTTCAGCACTTGGTAACATTTATGATAAATCACCTTATATGAAATAATTAAAATTGAAAATTAAAATACTATAAATTAGAAATAATTAATGATATTACATGTTTAAGGGAAATTATATACACATTATAAATTAAATTAGGTATATAAAACTAAAATATAACTAAATGAAATATAATTGAGACAAAATTCATTACCTTATGATTCCTTATGGTTGATCATGATTTATAAGTCTATGTAGTTTATTTAAAAATGTTATTAATATACAAAAAACATATTTTTATTTATAAAATTATATATAGAATATTTTATCACCCATTCTTTAATGATAATTATTTATTTCCATTGTTTCAGGTGTAAATGTTTTTATTTTCTCATGTGTGATTTGTTATGAATGCTCTAGTCCATGAAAATATTATATATTTATATCATCTACATTATTTTAATAATTAAATAATAATCATATTTTTACCTCAGTATTACTTCTAAAACCAATCATTAATGATGATTATGAAAAATGAACTATATTATGATCATGGAGAGGGTAGATCGTAAGCACACATGAGTAACATTTCCATTTTTAAATGATCATTATTGAAATACAGTAAGTACTATTTCAATTTTATAGAATTATCATAATATTTATAATTCAAAATTATATATATATACATATCATCCATTATGATTAGTTATGAAAACAGTGTTACATTTCTTTTTGAATGCGGTATTCTGCAAGTACAAAAATGAATTTATCATCTTTCATTAAGACAAGAGGTTAGAAAATAAAATAAAATATTAAATATATATAATGATAATTATTTCATTAATATAATAATTATGTCATTTATATAAAATATAATCATTAACATTATTTGTTATCACCTCTTGTTTAATGTGCTAGTGAAAGATGAATTCCATCATTACGTGAGGTGGTAGTCTGTCATCCACACGAGCGACATAATCATATATCATATATTATTGAATATAATAACATTTATAGGATATAATTACCTTATATGTATAATTAGATTATAAATATTATCTTTATTCTGTAGATATATCATAATACCCATCGATAAACGGTGGTAATGGAACAACGAATAACATTTTTTCATGAGGCGATAGTCACCCTTACACACGAATGATGATTTCATAACTCATTTGATGATTTCTATGACGTTTTCAGTTATCCCCATAACAAAAATACCACTCATTATATATAAGATATTGAAGTTATTATATTAGTATTTTTTAAAAGAATTGTATTTGGATAAAAAAAATAAAACGAATACACTTGTTGAATAACATTACTTATCCTTCAAGTATCCTAAAAAGGTTTCCACTAACTCATTCAATGGATGGATTTTTTAAAACAATGATTCAATTATGAGGGTCTGGAATTTCGACTGTTATTTGGGAATGTATTTTTGGATCAAAATTGGTCTAGTGGTTTGAAGTAGAGAGTAAAGGGGAGTCCTTGTATAAGTGGATTGGGTTGAACACTTGAAATTTTTGTGGAAGAGTGAAATCCACCAATTGTTTTCCATGTATTTAAAGCTCAGAGAGAATAATAACTATATTTTTATATAAATTATATTTTAGAATAATTTATAGGCCATTTCCCCATTTTCTTAATGTTTAATCCCTTAGTAAACTCATTTAATCCTTAATCACTGTAATTAATTTTTAATATTATCAATAATAACTTTGGTAAAAAATTATGTTTGTAACATCCCAATTATGTAATGAATAATAGATATTTTTATCTATGTCTATTAATGATTAATATAGTGTTTTAGAGGCTTAAAATGAAAATAAATACAATCTTATGCATGGAATACACTAATATTCTTAAAAGATTGTTGTACTGCCTTTTAATGGAAAACCCTTTTTAAATCTATATTTTGACAATTATATAAGCTATGTTTCTCAAAATAAACTTATTATTTATGATTGGGACATCAAAATATACTTTGTGTGCATTTTTGGTATTTTTCCGATAAAGTTCATTTTTTTAATGAATAGTGAAAAATGTTGTTTTTTAATTCAAAACCCCTTTTTAATCTAATTTATTTCTATGATTAGAATATCTTTTGAATTGGTTTTTAAGTGAAATTAGAATATATTTTTACCATTTTATCCAATGGTGGTCATTGGAATCAATTTCACTTTTAAATTGGACTTAAACTTGTGTCAATTTTTTGATACTTATTGTTTCATAAAAACATGCTATTTGTCATGACAGTAGGAATTAGTTATTAAATTAATTAATGCAACTTAAATGTTTTGAATTTCTTAAAATAGACATAAGTTTTGAATTTGGAATATCAAATATATATTAGGGTGATGTTTTGGTATCTTTCTGAAAAACATCAATTTTTGATGAATAGTGAAACCACTAAGTGGTAGTTAAGGAAACAGATTTTTCGTTTAAATGAAACTTTTCCACTTCTGTGTTTTGATTTTCAAAAATCCGACATACATGGTTGTCATTAATAAGTAAAATTTTGTTCAATGAGATTAAAATAATTTTTTGTTGAATAGTAAATTTTAAATTCTTAATCGCGATTAGTGGTAATTAGTGTAGTTTAAGGTAAAAATAATGTTTTAATAATATGAGATGAACTTGACCCATGTCCTACCCTCATTAGATGTGTCATGGATGACAAAGAAAATCCATGGGTCAACTTGGGTACCCCATGGAGCCACCTTGGTTGGGATATGACATAAATAATTTTTTATTTAATGTTAAAGTAAAAATGACACAAACATGAGATGTTTTACTAAAACAATTTTTACATGGGGTTATAAAAGTCAGATTTTTTAGTATAAATAGTCATCGGAAAGCTAAAAAGAGTTCCTACATAATAGTATTTGTTTTATAATTTTTAGACTTTAAATAAATTAAATTATTTATGACATCATGATGATGCGGCGATTACCTCATTAATAAAGGATTTAAATAAAATGAACGGATAATGTAAAATATATTAAATAGAAATGTCCAAAACCTATTTAATGGGTTTATTTCGAACCCGTATTACCTTAAACTCGAATTATATCAATGTGGGACCTTTTGAATCCGAAACTCATTTTAAAATAATGTAACATTTCTTTACTTTCCAAGAGTGCCCCTCCTCTCCTCTTATAAAAGGCCTCCACCTCTACCTCCTTACCCACACATTAAAAGCCTTTTTATCGGCCAACCCCGGCACATTTTGTCTCTCCACACCCCTATATTACTTCTTGAAGCCTCACTTTGGGCAGAAGTCTTCCCAAAGAAGCCTTTGAGCTCAAACCAATGGGAGTTACCCGATTTTAAGGTAATGTCTTCACTTGAGTCCTTTTGTTTTATTTTGCTTCTCCAACCCCCTAAACTCTTTTTATTCATTTCTTTTGTATCAAATCCAGTATCCTTAATATACTAGGATGTATTTATAAGAAGGATTCGAGCTACACTTACCCACACCTACATCTAATGATTAAATAACATACTGTTTCCGTGGATGGTTAATTTATGCCTCCCGAAACGATAATTGTTCAACATTCTTTTAACACATTCAAAGGTGGCCATTAAGATGAAACTATATTTATATATGATATATAATATTTTTATTTTTTCCATAAGCTTCTATATATTTCATTTTGGGCATACCGTTTTGGTTTCCATTATGAGTAAACACGATATCTTCATTTAAGGAAGTGCGGACTACCGCCCCCTCAAAGTGATTTGATTCGTTAAATACCATTTGTGGGATGTATATGGGATGGAACTATGATATTATATATGATATTATACTGGAATTATAATATACCTTTATATCATTATCATTCCATTCTATGAAATACGAAATAGAAATGAAGGTAGCGTTCATGCGTACGTACGGCTTACCGTCTCCATGAACGGTGCATTTCATTTCTTACCTATAAATGATTATGTAAAATTATAAATGCATGAATATACTGGATATATATGACATATATGATATGTACATCATGAATACCATTCTGGATTTAATGGATACATGAACAACTTGTAATTATAAAGGGCTTATTTTTGACTCAAGTACCAATGATCGTTAAAAAGACCGTTATTAACATAAATAATTACATAGTGTTCATGGCATGGAAATAAGTGATATAAAATGAATAATGAACTTGAAAAATTTTCTTAAACAAGTAGAAATTAACTCATGTTTATTATTCAGGAGATTAAAGAACGACCGAGTCAAGCCGGACCCGAGGTATGGGACTTCGTCTCAATCTCCTTTCATTGAGGCATATTTTGTTTTATACACAATATTCTTTTATGTGGTGTATAAAACCCTTTGACTTTTACGTTTATTCAAAAGGAATATTTTTTTATACGAAGAGTTTTTTAAACAACAAAAGGGAATGTTTTGGTCGTACGTATGCGGCGACAACGACTTCTCCGCCCCTGTGACCATTATTTGAGTTTCAGTTTCCTCTACAAGCCATACCTTATTTTTAAAAGAAAAATAAATACCATGATTTAATTTTCTTTTATTTTGGTATTGAAAATTGTTTTCATAATGTTTTTATGTCAATGTGTTGTATTGATATCTTGTGATTGAAAGGTGTAAATGTTATGTTTCTTTTATGCATGTTTTATGTTATACAATTATGTTAAGGTTCTTGGGAATTATTAAGAAGATGGGTGGTTCCGTGATAGACTAAGGGCGGGTGGGCTCGATATAGCTCTCCAATGCATTGGGTAACGGGAAGGAGTGAAACATTAAGGTTTCTCCGAAGAGATTTAGGGAATATACTATGATGGGTATTCCAAACGTAACCAAGATGGTTACTCCCTACATAAGAATGTTATGAATGCCTCATGTTGCCTTTATGTCTTATGATTTCTATGATTTATTCATGATTTGATGAGGTATGTTAAAGTGCTTATGTTTTATGGGTAAAGTATGATTTCATTCTTATGTATATATGTACCCATGTTTCCATTCCATATTTTTATATCCCTTACTGATCTTTTTATGCTCATTCCAAGTTTTTTTGAAATGTTTTTCACAAGTCAAGGGAAAGGTACATGATATGATGATAGTGTCAAGGAAGTGTGAAGAAAAAATCCATGTTTTATTTTAAATATGTTTCCATTGATGGGAAAGAAGAATACTATCTTTATGTAACCACTTTGTTTATATGTGGAATGTAAAGCAAGTTTTATGATCTAATTCTCTAAAACTTTAAACCCGAAAAGATCCTCAATGTGTAATCTTGTAATAACTCAAGATTAAGTAAGGTTTAAGGCTGGGGCCTTATTGTTGGTATCAAAGGTCAGTTTAGATAACTTTAGGAGTTATAATTATATAAATGATTAATCAAAAATATATTTTTTTTATGGTCAAATTGAAGTGATATAGTATTTGAAGATTACCAAGTTGCTTCATCTAATACAAGTTTGTTCAGAATGGTTTTCTGCAGAGAAAATAGGGAAGTAGTGCTAGGAAGGCATACAGAAGGAAATAACCTTCCGAATCAGCATCCTGAGATGGTCTAAATTGAAACTGAATAGTTTGTTTCAGAAATGGCGCAGTTGACTCAAGCGATAAATGGTGGTGGTATCCATGCACGAGATCAGCCAGATCAACCGCAGCGGAACATGTCAGTGGTGGAACATTTCATGAGGCAACATCCCCCATCATTCAGAGGATCATCCGAACCTGTGTTAGCTGAAAGGTGGATTAATGAACTGGAAAAGATTTTCGATGTCATGGGGTGTTCAGACAATCAAAAGGTTAGTCTTGCTATTCACCGTTTGGAGGGTGAGGCAGATCAGTGGTGGTCTATGGTTAAAAATAACAGGGACGCCGATGAGATTGATGCTCTTGATTGGGATGAATTCAAAGGTATGTTTCTTGAGAAGTATTTCCCTAAGGCTATTCGACTTAGGATGGAAAAGCAATTCTTGGAATTTAGTTAATAGGAGGACTCAGTGGCTACCTATGAAGAAAGGTTCACTCGATTGGCAAGGTATGCTCCAAATTTTATCTGAGACCTTGATAGAAAAATCAATCATTTTTACTCAGGATTAAATCCAAAATATCGAAGGGCATTAGCTTCTCGTGAGTTTAAAAGTAATGAAAATCTTTTTCGATGTGCTGAGAAGGTGGAAATGGAGTTTGCCGATGATCAAGTGTTCTATAGCAACCAACAGAAGAAGAGACCGAGGTGGAAGGAGAAAGGTAAGAATTCTTCAAAAAAGTCTGATGGTAAGAAAACTAAGTTTCCAGTTTGTGATAAATGTGGAAAAAGGCATGCCGGGGAATGTCTTCTGAATTCTAGAAAGTGGTACCGATGTGGTAAGATGGGACCTAAGGCTCGTGATTGAACTGAAAAGGATCAAGGTGAAGGTAAGAGCAAATTTTATTTACAGTTAGTGAAATGTTATAAGTGCAATGAGATGGGTCACTCTGCAAATGAGTGTCTGAAAAAGAGCTTGAGTGATGGGAAGCAGTTAGACTACAAGCAGAAAGGGGTGGTGAAATCCTTTACAACTACTTCAGCAGATGTCGGGCCATCAAATGAAGTTGTATCAGGTAATTTGTTTGTTTTTTCAGATTATTCCAGTGTGTTGTTTGATCCGGGGTCTACAAATTCTTTCAACTCTAAAACCTTTTCTAGTAAAATGGGAATACCATCTCAAGAAATGACTCCTGGACTTTTGGTAAAAACACCTGGGGGAAATGTTTAGGTAAAAAGAATTTATAAGAATCTTCCTATCCTTATATGTGGAAAGAACCTACTTGCAAACCTTATTTTTCTACCTCTAGTAGAGTTTGATTTTATCCTGTGTATGGATTGGCTCTCTATTTACCATGCTAAGATTGACTGTAGAGCTAAAGAAGTTACTTTTCAGAAAGACTGTCAGTTTGTGTACAAGAATGAATCCTTAATGTTGATAACTTATCAAGAGGCTGAGAAACTTGTAAAAGATGGAAATGAATGTTACCTTGCACACATCCTTGAAAATAAAGGAACTGTTCAGATTAATGATGTGCCAATGGTAAATGAGTATCCTGATGTTTTTCCTGATGAGTTGCCTGGAATAATACCAGATCGGGAAGTTGAATTTACTGTTGACTTAGTTCCTGATGCTAATCCAATTTCAAAACCCCCTTATCGAATGGCTCAATTTGAACTTTTAGAGTTAAAGGAGAAATTGCAAGATTTATTAGAGAAAGGTTTCATTCGACCTAGCACATCACCATGGGGTGCTCCTGTTTTATTTGTTAAAAAGAAAGATGGTTCAATGAGACTTTTCATTGATTATAGAGCCTTCAATAACATCACTGTTAAGAACAAATATCCTTTGCCTCATGTCGATGATTTGTTTGATCAGCTCCAGGGAGCTCAGTATTTTTCAAAGATTGACTTGATATCGGCGTACCATTAGCTAAAGGTAAAGGAAGCATATGTTCCGAAGACCGCGTTCTGTACAAGATATGGCCATTATGAATTTGTAGTAATGCCTTTTGGGATAACCAATGAACCTGCTGTATTCATGGACCTAATGAATAAAATTTTCCATGAGTTCTTGGATAGGTTTGTGGTGGTTTTCAATGATGATATTTTGGTGTTTTCTAAAAGTAAAGAGAAGCATGAAAGACATTTAAGGGTTATCTTGCAAACCTTAAAAGAAAATAAATTGTATGGAAAATTAGGCAAGTGTGAGTTTTGGTTGCAACAAATTTCGTTCCTTGGTCACATTGTTTCTAAATATGGGATACCTGTTGATCCTGCAAAAACAAAAGTTGTGGAAGACTGCCAAGACCCACAAATGTAACTGAGATTCGTAGCATCCATGGTTTGGAAGGCTATTACCGAAGATTTGTTAGAAATTTTTCACGGTTATCTAGTCCGATGATTATGCTAACTCGGAAGGGCGTTAAGTTTATCTGGACAAAAGAATGTGATGATTGTTTTCAGGAATTGAAAAGAAGATTGGTGAATGCTCCAGTTTTGGAACTACCTTCCAGGAATGGTGAGTTTTTTATATACAGTGATGCTTCATTGAAAGGACTTGGTTGTGTCCTAATGCAGAATGATCAGGTAATTGCTTATGCTTCACGACAGTTGAAAACTCATGAGGTAAATTACCCTACACATGATTTGGAATTAGCTGCTGTTGTTTTCGCTTTAAAAATTTGGAGGCATCATTTGTATAGAGTAAAGTGTGAAATATATACTAATAAAAAAAATTTAAAGTATATATTCACTCAGAAAGAGTTAAACATGAGATAGAGGATATGGCTGGAATTAATCAAGGAATATGATTGTACAATTCATTACCATCCGGGAAAAGCAAATAAAGTGGCTGATGCTTTGAGTCGAAAAAGTAATGCTTCATTAGCAATGTTGTGTTTGGAACATGATCCTTTGGTTAAGGATTTGATGAACTTTTCCATAGAATTTGTTGGTGCAGGAAGTTCTTATATTTTGTTTCAGGTATCAGTGAAATAATCTCTATAAGATAGAATCAAGCAAGCACAGAAGCAAGACAGTGAGTTGCAAAAAAATGTAGAGCTGGTTCATAAAGGTAAGTTGCCTGAATTCAACATTGATAATGATTGCGTTTTGAGATTTGGGAAAAGATTGTATGTGCCTTGTGATTCACAGTTGAGGAGAGAGTTGTTATGTGAAGCTCATAGTTCTCCGTTTTCAGTTCATCCTTGCAGTACTAAAATGTACAAAGATCTGCAGGAGTATTACTGGTGAGATGGAATGAAAAGAGATATTGCTGATTTTACTGTGAAGTGTTTGACTTGTCAGCAGGTTAAAGTAGAGCGGTAGTTACCAAAAGGGATGCTTCAGCCCTTACCAAAGCCAGAGTGGAAATGGGAGAATATATCCATGGACTTTGTTGTTGGATTACCAAAGACATCTCGAGGTAATACTGCAATCTGGGTTATTGTTGATCTCTTGACTAAATCTGCTCATTTCCTTGCTATAAAAGATACGTTTTTCCCTAGATCAACTTTCCCGTTTATATCTTAAAGAGATAGTCAGGTTAAATGGAGTTCCTCTCTCCATTGTATCTGATCGTGATCCCAGGTTCACTTCTAACTTTTGGAAAGGCCTTCAGAAGTCGTTGGGTACTGAATTAAATTTTAGTACAGCTTTTCATCCTCAATCAGATGGGCAGTCAGAACGAACAATTCAGACCTTGGAGGAAATGCTACGAGCTTGTTCGATGGATTATCATGGAAGTTGGGACCAACATCTTTCTTTGGTTGAATTTTCATATAATAACAGTTTTCATTCCAGTATACAGATGGAACCATTTGAGGCGTTATATGGGAAGTGGTGTTGAACTCCAGCTTTCTAGGATGAAGTGGGTGAAAGGAAGTTGATGGGACCAGAATTGGTAAAAGAGTTGGCAGAAAAAGTTCAGCTGATACAGAAACACATGAGAACAGCTCAGAACAGGCAGAAGAGTTATGCAGACAATAGGAGGAAGGATCTATCTTTTTAGGTAGGTGATCATGTTTTTTTTCAAAGTCTCACCATGGAAAAGTGTGATGCGATTTGGTAAGAAAGGAAAGCTGAGTCCAAGGTTCATTGGACCATATGAAATTCTGGAGAGAGTTGGATCAGTTGCATACAGGGTGGATTTACCTCCGAGTTTATCTCAGGTACACAATGTTTTTCATGTTTCGATGTTGAGAAAGTACATGCCATATCCATTTCATGTTTTGAGTCCAGAGGTAGTTCATCTGGAAGAGAACCTATCTTATGAGGTACAACCGGTCCAGATTCCTGACCACAGGGAGCTAGTGTTATGGAATAAGGTGATTAATCAGGTAAAGGTTTTGTGGAAAAACCAAATGATGGAAGAGGCAACATGGGAATCTGAAAATGCAATGAAGGATAAGTACCCCCATTTATTCGATAAGTAAATAAATTGCGGGGACACAATTTTCTAAAGGGGGGAAGGATGTAACATCCCAAGTAAGTAATGAAGAATATATATTTTTATCTATGCCTATTAATGATTAAGATAGTGTTTTAGAGGCTTAAAATGAAAATAAATACAATCTTATGCATGGAATACACTAATATTCTTAAAAGATTGTTTTACTGCCTTTTGATGGAAAACCCTTTTTAAATCTATCTTTTGACAATTTTATAATATATGTTTGTCAAAATAAACTTATTATTTATGATTGGGACATCAAAATATACTTTGTGTTAATTTTTGGTATTTTTTCGATAACGTTCATTTTTTAATGAATAGTGAAAAATGTTGTTTTTTAATTCAAAACCTCTTTTTAATATAATTTATTTCTATGATTAGAATATCTTTTGAATTGGTTTTTAAGTGAAATTAGAATATATTTTTACCATTTTATCTAATGGTGGTCATTGGAATTAATTTCACATTGAAATCGGACTTAAACTAGTGTCAATCTTTTGATACTTATTGTTCCATAAAAACACGCTATTTGCCATGACAGCGGGAATTAGTTATTAAATTAATTAATGAAACTTACTTGTTTTGAATTTTTTAAAATATACATCATTTTTGAATTTCAAATATCAAATATATCTTAGGGTGAAGTTTTGGTATCTTTCATAAAAACTTCAATTTTTTATGAATAGTGAAACCACTAAGTGGTAGTTAAAGAAACTGATTTTTCGTTTAAATGAAACTTTGCCACTTCTGTGTTTTGATTTTCAAAAATCCGACATACATGGTTGTCATTAAGAAGTAAAATGTGGTTCAATGAGATTAAAATAATTTTTTGGTGAATAGTAACTTTTAAGTTCTTAATCGCGATTAGTGGTAATTAGTGTAGTTTAAGGTAAAAATAATGTTTTATTAATATGAGATGAGCTTGACACATGTCCTACCCTCATTGGATGTGTCATGGCCGACCAATAAAATCCATGGGTCAACTTGGGGACCCCATGGAGCCACATTGGTTGGGAAATGACACAAATAAGTTTTTATTTAATGTTAAAGTAAAAATGACACAAACATGACATGTTTTACTAAAACAATATTTACATGGGGTTATACAAGTAATATTTTTGATTATAAATCGTAATTGGAAAGATAAAACGATTTCCTACATCATATTATTTGTTTTATTATTTTTAGACTTTAAATAAATTAAATTATTTATGACATCATGATGATGCAGCGATTACCTCATTAATAAAGGATTTAAATAAAATGAAAGGATAATGTAAAATCTATGAAATATACATGTCCAAAATCTATTTTATGGGAATATTCAGAAACCTTATCACCTTACCCTAGAATTATATCAATGTGGGACCTTTTTAATCCGAAAATAATTTTAAAATAATGTAACATTTCTTTAATTTCCAAGAGTGCCCCTCCTCTCCTCTTATAAAAGGCCCCCACCTCTACCTCTTTACCCACACTCCCAAAGCCTTTGGCTTGGCCAACCCCTGCCCATTTTGTCTCTCCACACCCCTCTCTTACTCCTTGAAGCCTCACTTTGGGCAGAAGTCTTCCCAATGAAGCCTTTGAGATCAAACTAAAGGTGTTACCCGATTTTAAGGTAATGTCTTCACTTGCGTCCTTTTGTTTTATTTTGATTCTCCAACCCCCTAAAATCTTTTTATTATTTTCTTTTGTAACAACTAAATAATCCAAAATTTACTATGATGTTGTTATAATAAGTATTATATCTACACTTACACACACCTACATCTAATGGTTAAAGAACATACTGTTTCCGTGGATGGTGAATTTATGCCTCCCGAAACGATGATTGTTCAACATTCTTTTAACACCTTCAAAGGTGGACATTAAGATGACACTATATTTATATATGATATATAATTTTTTTATGTTTTCCTTAAGATTGTGTATTTTTCATTTTGGGAATACCTTTATGGTTTCCATTATGGGTAAATGCGATATCTTCATTTAAGGAAGTGCGGACTACCGCCCCCTCAAAGTGATTTGATTCGTTAAATAACATATGTGGGACGTATAAGGGATGGAACTATGATATTATATATGATATTATACTGGAATTATAATATACCTTTATATCATTATGATTCCATTCTATAAAATACGAAATAGAAATGAAAGTAGCATTCATGCGTACGTTCGGCTTACCGTCTCCATGAACGGTGCATTTCATTTCTTACCTCTAAATGATTATGTAATATTATAGATGCATGAATTTACTGGATATATATGAAATATATGATATCTACATCATGAATACCATTATGGATATAATTGATACATGAACAACTTGTAATTATAAAGGGCTTATTTTTTACTCAAGTACCAATGATCGTTAAAATGACCGTTATTAACTTAAATAATTACATAGTGTTCATGACATGTAAATAAGTGATATAAAATGAATAATGAACTTGAAAAAGGTTCTTAAACAAGTAGAAATTAACTCAAGTTTATTATTCAGGAGATTAAAGAACGACCGAGTCAAGTCGGACCCGAGGTATGGGACTTCGTCTCAATCTCCTTTCATTGAGGCATATTTTGTTTTATACACAACCTTATTTTATACGGTGTATAAACCCCTTTGACTTTTACGTTTATTCAAAAGGAGTCTTTTTATATACGAAGCATTTAATAAACGACAAAGGGGATGTTTTTGTCGTATGTATGCGGTGACAATGACTTCTCCACCGCCGTGACCATTATTTGAGTTTCGACTTCCTCTACAAGCCATACCTTCTTTTTAAAAGAAAAATAAATACCATGTTTTAATTTTCTTTTATTTTAGTATTGAATTTTTTTTTCATAATGTATTTATGTCAATGTGTTGTATTGATATATTGTGATTGAAAGGTGGAAATGTTATGTTTCCTTTATGCATGTTTTATGTGATACAATTATGTTGAGGTTATTGGGCATTATTAAGAAGATGGGTGGTTCCGTGATAGACTAAGGGTGGGTGAGCCCGATATAGCTCTCCAATGAATTGGGTAACGTGAAGGAGTGAAATGTTAAGGTTTCTCCGAAGAGATTTAGGGAATATACTGTGATGGGTATTCCAAACGTAACCAAGAGGGTTACTCCCTACGTAAGAATGTTATGAATGCCTCATGTTTCCTTTATGTCTTATGATTTCTATGATTTATTCATGATTTGATGAGGTATGTTAAAGTGCTTATGTTTTATGGGTAAAGTATGATTTCATTCTTATGTATATATGTACCCACGTTTCCTTTCCATATTTTTATATCCCTTACTGAGATTTTTATGCTCATCCCATGTTTTTTTGAAATGTTTTTCACATGTCAAGGGAAAGGTACATGATATGATGATAGCGCAAGGAAGTTTCAAGAAAAAATCCATGTTTTTTTAAATATGTTTCCATTGATGGGAAAGAAGAATACTATATTTATGTAACCACTTTCGTTATATGTGGAATGTAATGCAAGTTTTATGATCTAATTCTTTAAAACTCTAAACCTGAAAAGATCATCAATGTGTAATCTTTTAATAACTCCAGATTACGTAAGGTTTAAGGTTGGGGCCTTATAGTTGGTATCAAAGGTCGGTGTAGATAACTTTAGGAGTTAGAATTCTATTAAATGATTGTCAAAAAATATATTTTTTTATGGTCAAATTGAAGTGATATAGTATTTGAAGATTAACATGTTGATTCATCTAAGACATGTTTGTTCAGAATGGTTTTCCACAGAGGAAACAGGGAAGTAGTGCTAGGAAGGTATTCAGAAGGAAATAACCTTCCTAATCAGCATCCTGAGATGGCCGGAATTGGAACTGAACAGTTTGTTGCAGTAATGGTGCAGTTGACTCAAGCGATCAATGGTGGTGGTATCCATGCACGAGATCAGCCAGATCAACCGCAGAGGAACATGTCAGTGGTGGAACATTTCATGAGGCAACATCCCCCATCATTCAGAGGATCATCTGACCCTGTGTTAGCTGAAGGGTGGATTAAAGCACTGGAGAAGATTTTCGATGTCATGGGTTGTTCACACAATCAAAAGGTTAGTCTTGCTATTTACCGTTTGGAGGGTGAGGCAGATCAGTGGTGGTCTATGGTTAAAAATATCAGGGACGCTGATGAGATTGATGCTCTTGACTGGAATGAATTCAAAGGTATGTTTCTTGAGAAGTATTTTCCTAAGGCTGTTCGACTTAGGATGGAAAATCAATTCTTGGAATTGAGGCAAGAGGAAGACTTAGTGGGTACCTATGATGAAAGGTTCACTCGATTGGCAAGGTATGCTCCAAATTTTATTCGAGACCTTGATAGTAAAATCAATTGTTTTTACTCAAGATTAATGCCAAAATATCGAAGGGCATTAGATTCTCGTGAGTTTAAAAGTTATGAAAATCTTGTTCGATGTGCTGAGAAGGTGGAAATGGAGTTTGTTGATGATCAAGTGTTCTATAACAACCAACAGAAGAAGAGACTAAGGTGGCAGGAGAAAGGTAATAATTCTTCAAAAAAGTCTGATGGTAAGAAAACTAAGTTTCCAGTTTGTGATAAATGTGGAAAAAGGCATGCTGGGGAATGTCTTCTGAATTCTGGAAAGTGCTACCGATGTGGTAAGATGAGACATAAGGCTCGAGATTGCACTGAAAAGGGTCAAGGTGAAGGTAAGACCAAATTTGATTGACAGTTAGTGAAATGTTATAAGTGCAATGATATGGGTCACTATGCAAACGAGTGTCCGACAAAGAGTTTGAGTGATGGGAAGCAGTTAGACTACAAGAAGAGAGGGGTGGTGAAATTCTTTGCAACTACTTCTGCAGATGTCAGGCCATCAAATGAACTTGTATCAGGTACTTTGTTTGTTTTTTCAGATTATGCCAGTGTGTTGTTTGATTCGGGGTCTACACATTCTTTCATCTCTAAAACCTTTTCTAGTAAAATGAGAATACCATCTCCACAAATGACTCTTGAACTTTTTTAAAAACACCTGGGGGAAATATTGAGGCAAAAAGAATTTATAAGAATCTTCCTATCCTTATCTGTGGAAAGAACCTACTTGCAAACCTTATTGTTCTACCTCTAGTTGAGTTTGATGTTATCCTGGGTACGGATTGGCTCTCTATTTACCTTGCTAAGATTGACTGTAGAGCTAAAGAAGTTTCTTTTCAGAAAGACTTTCAATTTTTGTACAAGAATGAACCTTTAATGTTGATAACTTATCAAGAGGCCGAGAAACTTGTAAAAGATGGAAATGAATGTTACCTTGCACACATCGTTGAAAATAAAGGAACTGTTCAGATTAATGATGTGCTAGTGATAAATGAGTATCCTGATGTTTTTCCTGATGAGTTGCCTGGAATAATACCAGATCAGGAAGTTGAATTTATTGTTGACTTAGTTCCTGATGCTAATCCAATTTCAAAACCCCCTTATCGAATGGCTCAAATTGAACTTTTAGAGTTGAAGGATCAATTACAAGATTTATTAGAGAAAGGTTTCATTCGACCTAGCACATCACCATGGTGTGCTCCTGTTTTATTTGTTAAAAAGAAAGATGGTTCAATGAGACTTTGCATTGATTATAGAGCCTTAAATAACATCACTGTTAAGAACAAATATCCTTTGCCTCATATCGATGATTTGTTTGATCAGCTCCAGGGAGCTCAGTATTTTTCAAAGATTGACTTGAGATCGGGGTACCATCAGCTGAAGCTAAAGGTAGTAGATGTTCCGAAGACCGCGTTCTGTACAATATGTGGCCATTATGAATTTGTAGTAATGCCATTTGGGTTAACCAAATCACCTACTGTATTCATGGGCTTAATGAATAGAATTTTCCATGAGTTCTTGGATAAGTTTGTGGTGGTTTTCATTGATGATATTTTGGTGTTTTCTAAAAGTAAAGAGGAGCATGAAAGATATTTAAGGGTTATCTTGCAAACCATAAAGGAAAAAAAATTGTATGGGAAATTCAGAAAGTGTGAGTTTTGGTTGCAACAAATTTCATTCCTTGGTCACATTGTTTCTAAAGATGGGATAACTGTTGATCCTGCAAAAATAGAAGTTGTGGAAGACTGGACAAGACCCACAAATGTAACTGAGATTCATAGCTTCCTTGGTTTGGCAGTCTATTACCAAAGGTTTGTTATAAATTTTTCATGGATATCTAGTCCAATGAATAAGATAACTTGGAAGGGTGTTAAGTTAATCTGGACAAAAGAATGTGAGGATTGTTTTCAGGAATTGAAACGAATATTGGTGAATGCTCCAGTTTTGGCACTACCTTCCTGGAATGGTGAGTTTTTTATATAAACTGATGCTTTATTGGAAGGACCTAGTTGTGTCCTAATGCAGAATGATCAGGTAATTACTTATGCTTCACGACAGTTGAAAACTCATGAGGTAAATTACCCAACACATGATTTGGAATTAGCTGCTGTTGTTTTCGCTTTAAAAATTTGGAGGCATCATTTGTATGGAGTAATGTGTGAAATATATACTGATAACAAAAGTTTAAAGTATATATTCACTCAGAAAGAGTTAAACACGAGATAGAGGAGATGGATGGAATTAATCAAGGATTATGATTGTACAATTCATTACCATCCGGGAAAAGCAAATAAAGTGGCTGATGCTTTGAGTCGAAAAAGTAATGCTTCATTAGAAATGTTGCGTTTGGAACGTGATCCTTTGGTTAAGGATTTGATGAACTTTGGCATAGAAGTTGTTGGTGCAGGAAGTTCTTCTGTTTTATTTCAGGTATCAGTGAAATCATCTCTATCTGATAGAATCAAGCAAGAACATAAGCAAGATAGTGAGTTGCAGATAAAGGTAGAGCTGGTTCAGAAAGGTATGTTGCCTTAATTCAACATTGATAATGATTGCGTTTTGCGATTTGAGAAGAGATTGTGTTTGCCTTGTGATTCACAGTTGAAGAGAGAGTTGTTATGTGAATCTCATAGTTCTTCGTTTTCAGTTCATCCTGACAGTACTAAAATGTACAGAGATCTGTGGGAGTATTACTGGTGGGATGGAATGAAAAGAGATATTGATGATTTTACTGTGAAGTGTTTGACTTGTCAGCAGGTTAATGCAGAGTGGCAGTTACCGAAAGGGATGCTTCAGCCTTTACCAGTTACAGAGTGGAAATGGGAGAATATATCCATGGACTTTGTTGTTGTATTACCGAAGACATCTCGAGGTAATAATGCAATCTGGGTTATTATTGATCGCTTGACTAAATCTTCTCATTTCCTTGCCATATGAGATACTTTTTTCCCTATATCAACATTCCTGTTTGTATCTTAAAGAGATATTCAGGTTACATGGAGTTCCTCTCTCCATTGTATCTAATCGTGATCCCATGTTCACTTCTAACTTTTGGAAAGGCCTTCAGAAGTCGTTGGGTACTAAATTATATTTTAGTACAGCTTTTCATCCTCAATCAGATAGACAGTTAGAACGAAAAATTCAAACCTTGTAAGATATGCTACGAGCTTGTTCGATGGATTATCACGGAAGTTGGGACCAACATCTTTCTTTGGTTGAATTTTCATATAATAACAGTTTTCATTCCAGTATACAGATAGCACCATTTGAGCCGTTATATGGGAAGCGGTGTCGAACTCCAGCTTTCTGGGATGAAGTGGGTGAAAGAAAGTTGATGGGACCAGAATTGGTAGAAGAGTTGTCATAAAAAGTTCAGCTGATACAGAAACACATGAGAACAGTTCAGAGTAGGCAGAAGAGTTATACGGACAACAGGAGGAAGGATCTATCTTTTGAGGTAGGTGATCATGTTTTTCTCAAAGTCTCACCATGGAAAAGTGTGATGCGATTTGGTAAGAAAGGAAATCTTAGTCCAAGGTTCATTGGACCATATAAAATTCTGGAGAGAGTTGGATCAGTTTCATACTGGGTGGCTTTACCTCCGAGTTTATCTTAGGTAGACATTTTTTTTCACGTTTCGATGTTGAGAAAGTACATGCCAGATCTATTTCATGTTTTGAGTCCAGAGGGAGTTCAGCTAGAAGAGAACCTATCTTATGAGGTACAACCGGTCCAGATTCTTGACCACAGGGAGAAAGTGTTACGGAATAAGTTTATTAATCAGGTAAAGGTTTTGTGAAAAAACCACATGATGGAAGAGGCAACATGGGAATCTGAAAATGCAATGAGGGATAAGTACTCCCATTTATTCGATAAGTAAATAAATTGTGGGGATGAAATTTTATAAAGGGAGGAAGGATGTAACATCCCAAGTAAGTAATGAATAATAGATATTTTTATCTATGTCTATTAATGATTAAGATAGTGTTTTAGAGGCTTAAAAGGAAAATAAATACAATCTTATGCATGGATTACACTGATATTCTTAAAAGATTGTTTTACTGCCTTTTGATGGAAAACCCTTTTTAAATATATCTTTTGACAATTTTATAAGATCTGTTTGTCAAAATAAACTTATTATTTATGATTGGGACATCAAAATATACTTTGTGTGAATTTTTGGTATTTTTTCGATAAAGTTCATTTTTTTAATGAATAGTGAAAAATGTTGTTTTTTAATTCAAAACCTATTTTTAATCTAATTTATTTCTATGATTAGAATATCTTTTGAATTGGTTTTGAAGTGAAATTAGAATATATTTTTACCATTTTATCCAATGTTGGTCATTGGAATCAATTTCACTTTGAAATTGGACTTAAACTACTGTCAATCTTTTGATACTTATTGTTTCATAAAAACACGCTATTTGTCATGGCAGCGGGAATTAGTTATTAAATTAATTAATGCAACTTACATGTTTTGAATTTTGTAAAATAGAGATCATTTTTGAATTCGGAATATAAAATATAGCTTAGGGTGATGTTTTGGTATCTTTCTGAAAAACTTCAATTTTTTATGAATAGTGAAACCACTAAGTGGTAGTTAAAGAAACTGATTTTTCGTTTAAATGAAAATTTTCCACTTCTGTGTTTTTATTTTCAAAAATCCGACATACATGGTTGTCATTAAAGAGTAAAATGTGGTTCAATGAGATTAAAATAATTTTTTGGTGAATAGTAACTTTCAAGTTCTTAATCGCGATTAGGGGTAATTAGTGTAGTTTAAGGTAAAAATAATGTTTTAATAATATGAGATGAGTTTGAAACATGTCCTACCCTCATTGGATGTGTCATGTCTGACCAAGACAATCCATGGATCAACTTGGGGACCCCATGGAGCCACTTTGGTTGGGAAATGACATAAATAATTTTTTATTTAATGTTAAAGTAATAATGACACAAACATGACATGTTTTACTAAAATTATCTTTACATGGGGTTATACAAGTCAGATTTTTGATTATAAAAAGTAATTGGAAAGATAAAACGATTTCCTACATCATAGTATTTGTTTTATAATTTTTAGACTTTAAATAAATTAAATTATTTATGACATCATGATGATGCAGCGATTACCTCATTAATAATGGATTTAAATAAAATGAAAGGATCATGTAAAATATATTAACTACACATGTCCAAAACCTATTTGATGGGTTTATTTCGAACCCTTATCACCTTACCCTAGAATTATATCAATGTGGGACCTTTTTAATCCGAAACTCATTTTAAAATAATGTAACATTTCTTTACTTTCCAAGAGTGCCCCTCCTCTCCTCTTATAAAAGGCCCCCACCTCTACCTCCTTAACCACACTCCCAAAGCCTTTGGCTCAGCCAACCCCTGCCCATTTTGTCTCTCCACACCCCTCTATTACTCCTTGAAGCCTCACATTGTGCTGAAGTCTTCCCAAATAATCCTTTGAGATCAAACCAAAGGGAGTTACCCGATTTTAAGGTAATGTCTTCACTTGAGTCCTTTTGTTTTATTTTGCTTCTCCAACCCCCTAAACTCTTTTTATTCATTTCTTTTGTAAAAAATCCAGTATCCTAAATATACTAGGATTTTGTTATAAGAAATATTCGAGTTACACATACACACACCTACATCTAATGGTTAAAGAACATACTGTTTCCATGGATGGTGAATTTATGCCTCCTGAAACGATGATTGTTCAACATTATTTTAACACCTTCAAAGTTGGCCATTAAGATGACACTATATTTATATATGATATATAATATGTTTATGTTTTCCTTAAGCTTCTGTATTTTTCATTTTGGGAATACCTTTATGGTTTCCATTATGGGTAAACGTGATATCTTCATTTTAGGAAGTGCGGACTACCGCCCCCTCAAAGTGATTTGATTCTTTAAATACCATATGTGGGACGTATAATGGATGGAACTATGATATTATATATGATATTATACTGGAATTATAATATACCTTTATATAATTATTATTCCATTCTATAAAATATGAAATAGAAATGAAAGTAGCGTTCATGCGTATGTACGGCTTACCGTCTCCATGAACTGTGCATTTCATTTCATACCTCTAAATGATTATGTAATATTATAAATGCATGCATGTACTGGATATATATGACATATATGATATCTACATCATGAATACCATTCTGGATATAATGTATACATGAACAACTTGTAATTATAAAGGGCTTATTTTTTACTCAAGTACCAATGATCGTTAAAACGACCGTTATTAACTTAAATAATTACATAGTGTTCATGACATGGGAATAAGTGATATAAAAGGAATAATGAACTTGAAAAAGGTTCTTAAAGAAGTAGAAATTAACTCAAGTTTATTATTCAGGAGATTAAAGAACGACCGGGTGAAGTCGGACCTGAGGTATGGGACTTCGTCTCAATCTCCTTTCATTGAGGCATATTTTGTTTTATACACAAGCTTCTTTTATACGGTGTATAAACCCCTTTGACTTTTACGTTTATTCAAAAGGAATATTTTTTATACGAAGTGTTTACTAAACGACAAAAGGGGATGTTTTTGTCGTACGTATGCGGTGACAATGACTTCTCCGCCGTCGTGACCATTATTTGAGTTTCAGCTTCCTCTACAAGCCATCCCTTCTTTTTAAAAGAAAAATAAATACCATGTTTTACTTTTCTTTTATTTTGGTATTGAAAATTGTTTTCATAATGTTTTTATATCAATGTGTTGTATTGATATGTTGTGATTGAAAGGTGGAAATTTTATGTTTCCTTTATACATGTTTTATGTGATACGATTATGTTGAGATTCTTGGGAATTATTAAGAAGACGGGTGGTTCCGTGATAGACTAAGGGCGGGTGAGCCCGATATATCTCTCCAATGCATTGGGTAACGCGAAGGAGTTAAACGTTAAGGTTTCTCCGAAGAGATTTAGGGAATATACTGTGATGGGTATTGCAAAATTAACCAAGATGGTTACTCCCTACGTAAGAATGTTATGAATGCCTCAAGTTGCCTTTATGTCTTATGATTTCTATGATTTATTCATGATTTGATGATGTATATTAAAGTGATTATATTTTATGGGTAAAGTATGATTTAATTCTTATGTATATATGTACCCATGTTTCCTTTCCATATTTTGATATCCCTTACTGAGCTTTTTATGCTCATCCCAAGTTTTTTTGAAATGTTTTTCACAGGTCAAGGGAAAGGTACATGATATGATGATAGTATCAAGGAAGTGTCAAGAAAATATCCATGTTTTATTTTAAATATGTTTCCATTGATGGGAAAGAAGAATACTATCTTTATGTAACCACTTTGTTTATATGTGGAATGTAATGCAAGTTTTATTTTCTAATTCTCTAAAACTCTAAACCCGAAAAGATCTTAAATGTGTAATCATGTAATAACTCAAGATTAAGTACGGTTTAAGACCGGGCCTTATAATGTTTTCCTTATTTGAAAATAAAAGTTATTATGATTCAAAATATGGAATCATTTTTGTAGATTAAATTCATAGAAGTTTAGGAAATAAATTTAAAATAAATCCTATTGATGTGGCAGGAATGTATAATTTTGAATTGAAAATATTCAAAAGTGTACAAAGGTTGTTTATCTAAATTAAAATTGAAAATGGTTCCAAGTAAATAAAATGGATTAATAGATCTAAAATTGATCTATTTTTACTTTTAAACAAATACAGTATATAATTTAAAAATATAAATTATTTAGTATAAAACATGATATTCAATTAAAATTCAATATTTTAAACTATTCAACAAAAAAACCTAAATCTTTTCTTATAATTTCCTTAAAATACACCCACAGATAATTTGGGTATTATGAATTAAAATATTAATTTTACTTTTTAATATAAATTTTCTATAAGTAGTAAAAATTATTTTAATATTATGTGTGATAACCACTACTAATATGTCTTTTTATGAAAATATATTTTTTCCAGAAACATTTATTTTCTTCATTTAATGAACTTTGAATTTTTATTTATGATAAATAGGTAAGAAAATAATTTTTATATACTAAATATTTTGATATGTTATTAAATCCTATTCATAATTTTCTATTAAATAACTATGTGATAACTATCATTTGGAATAATAATATTAAAATTATATTGTTGTTCGGTAAAACTCGGTTTTAAGTATAATGGAAAAAAACATAGAAACTCTTTGTGGTGTGTAACACGACATAAAACCATTATTTAATAAATTCTAATATATATAATATCCTCAATTTATTTAAAAATTTAATCGTATATTAAATTCATGGGTTGTTATATTACCTAATATGCTTGGTGTTGCATGTCATAAATATTATCAAATATGATGTTCTATTTTGAAATTTCAAGGTATTACACACAATTAGTCTAACTGCACATCCAAATCATGTTTTATCCCTTATATTCCCAATTAAAAGTTAATAATAAAACATGGATTGGTGAACCATGCACAGACCATATGACACGCCCTATGTGTAAAACCTAAATAAAATAAAATATAATAATAGTTGTAATAATGATAATAATAAAAAATAATTATAATACTGTCTCCCCTCCACCATATGTGATTTACTTCTCTCCCTCTAACCATCACACTCAACATGACTAGGGATCCTCCCTCCAAAATACCTCACCACATCCCTTTACCTCCATTTTGGCCATTTCTCTCCAAATTCAAACCTTCGATAATCCCAAGTTAGGGTTCTACCCTCCCCCCTCGTCAACTTATTTCTTCCTTTTCTTGATTTTTTTCACCCCTCATCCTTGATGAAACACTAATCTTTATGGGTATTTATTTATGATTATTTTGATTCTAAGGACTCATGAATTATAGTACAATACTTGTTCTATATATATTTTTAGACGTTTATGACTTTCGAACCGATTGTATTTTTATTATTTGTGGTATGTTACACCTTGTAGTTTTCCTTAAATTTCGGAACCTTGCCAAATTTATGTTTTAATGTAACATTTTTAAATAATTTATAATATCAAACATATCTAAGGAAATATAAACGGAAAATTATTCTTCACCTTGATTTTAATTTCAATTTAAACATTTCCCATTAATTTCATGTTTTTTAATAATAAATTTTAAAATAACACACATTTTTTATTTTGATAAAATCCCAAATGGACCATAATTGTTTTGTGAGGATATTCACAATTATTTTGGATAATTATAGTGGTATTTTTATTAAATTTTTTATTTAAATTATAATTCCAAGTAATAAATGAAAACTAGAGTTTGAATGGATTATTTTATGGTTGGTTTTAAATTAAGAATGTGATTCATGAAGATGTATTTTACCTATTGGATGGTTATTCCCATATACATGGGTATATATATATACATTTTTTGTAGAAATTAATATTCAAATATGTAGACTTTTGTAATATTATATATATATATATATATGGTTCTAATAGTAAAATTGGGGACCTTCCAAATTTAAATGTGATAACCAATAATGATTTTCAAATGGGTTGTTTATTTTATTTCAGAAAAAATATTTAAATCATTAATGGTACTTTCCTATATTAATGTTTAAACCCTCTTTTTGACTTGTCTTAGAAGACTTGGATGTTATTTGTTAGTCGCATTCTTAAACAGATTGATGTGTGGTTTTAACTATTACCTTGGTTGTAACTAATATTATGTAGTTATTCTAACATGTTAAAGGGTATAATGATGTTACATGGTATTATTTTTTTTATGTATGGATCAATGAACATGGTAATGTGAGTACATCCGTGGGATGTCTATGAAATATGAGATATTCAGAGGGAGTCGGAATCTGGACTACCCTCCTAAATAGGATGAAATTACAATACAAACTAAATTAAATTTTAATGTGACATGGTTGACATCTTGTAAACATGAATGATTATAAATATGGTTTGATAACTAATGATATGAGGATATTATGACTTGATTTTACTGACATAGGGATGCCCAATATTCTTGAATCTGTTTATTTACCATTTTACTTCATATTAAAATAAATAAATTATTACCTTTATGTTAAGTTGAGTTCCACATTAAAACTAATGTTTTCTTTTTTTAAATATATTATGTGAATTATTTAAAAAAAATTCATATTCCTTATTATGTTAAGATTTTTACTATTTACAAGAATTAAAATGGTTATTAATTTTCTAATTAAAAAGACTGAAACAAACCTATACTAATAAATTTATTTCAATATATCATGTGATGCGAATTTTATTTAAATATTTTTTATAGTATGTGTTTTATTTATCATTCATAGTGTAATTGTAATATCACTCTCATCTAACATTTTATTGTCTGTTTTAGTTTTTATATTCACATAAATAATATTTACTTAATGTTGGATTGCGGCCTATAAATATATATGAATTTAATTGGTGTCTTTTTTTCCTTTACCACATCGACCAAATAATAATTTAATGATTTATTTAGATGTAAGGTATATATTGACTTTTAGGAGGCTAGGAGGGTACTAAAAGCTAGTACGATTTTCCCTATAGGAGAGGGATGTAGGGGATGTAGAGGAATTGTACTTTTGATTTGTGTACCACTTCTATTTTCTATTGTGAATTTATTTATTACTTTATATTTTATTTGACATGTATTTAGGACATATAGATATTTCATATTTATGTTTTATTTATTTTTTAATTTTATTTACTGGATAAAATCGGTCCCAGTTGGTTTACCATGATTCCTGACACTAGTTTCTAGCCAGTTTGGATCAGGAATCCCCCTTAGGTCTTGTATATGTCATTTCATGGATCTGATATATATACTTCCTTTTTTTTCTTTGTGACATACCATGTTATTTTGAGTTACTAATCATTTTGTGCTTAAAACAACTATTTTTAGGTTTTTCAATCTAAAATAATTCTAGTGTGTTGAACATGGTAAAAATGGTTCTTGGTTTCATAATACATATAATCGTAATCATGTTATAATTAATATTTTTATATTATATATAATTTTAAAACCATACATGTATGTAGAATATGATAAAATATAATTTGAAATTAAGGGAGTCGGTAGTCCATACGTACGTAAGAGCAGGTTTTTCAATTTTCCAATGGATGAAAAAGAATTATAAAAGATAAAGATTTACATTTATATAATCATAATTATATTATAAATATAATATTTATTCATTTAATGTATCCTTATGACCAATAGTGTGAGGGGGTAATGAAAAACACACATCTCTTTGTAGGGGTGATAAATTGTATGCACGCACGAGTGCCATTTTCATTTATCATATGTTCAAAAAGAGGTAGGATTTCTTTTAACATAAACATGATAATATTTGATTATATAAAATATATTTTAATTTTTTTATAATATAAGGATGAATAAAATATATTTTAATGTGGTGTAATAAGAAATAGGTAGGAAATATGTTGTTAATACTTATACATGCTCCTAGGATATCTTCATTTGGTTTACACCATAAACATAAAAGGATTTTTATTTGTGTGAGAATATGAAATCTATTATGTTGAAGGTTGATAATGTGTAATAAATATTAAAATATAGGAAATTTTAAGGTATAAATCAATTAAAAATTATATTTCAAAAAATTTGATAGTTGAAGCCTTTTATCATAGTTTGACACCATCTCTTTAACGATTGTTTCCCATAATGTAGTGAAATATACTTACCATACCAATAATTAATTATAAATAAAAATTAAATATATCTCATTAATAAAATTGAAAATTATGATTCCAAATATTTAATATATTATATAACATTAAATTTTCACAAGTGGTATAAATATCATTTAATATTTGTTCACAAAATGGAATAAAAACAATTATTTATAAAAATTCCTTTTTAAGAATAAAACTATTTACACAAAAATAAAGTATAATTTTGAATAACTAAATAATAGATTTTGTTTTTTAAAATTTGAATTATTATACGTTGATTCCAAATAGAAACTAAAAGTAACCATGTGAACACGTGATTAAAAGTGAAGAAAAAAATATAGTTCTTCTTGGAATAAAAACATTACTTAGATGTAAAGAAATTGAAACATAGATTTATATGTTCAAAATTAAAAATTAAAATTCATTAAATAACTTTATAAATATATATTTTTTATATTAAAATTATTTCATAATATTTCAAGTCATTCTTAGATCCTTATAATTTCATAAAAGTGATTGTATTTGTAAAATCGGTGTAATAACCCAAAATATTAATATATGAACATCATATTTGATAGCGTGTATGACATATAAATCCAAACCATGAAAGGAATATAAAATCTCAATAATTTGTGATAAATTTAAAATTTAAATAAATTTAATATAAATTACAATAAAGACTAATTTTAGGTTATGTTACAAATATTGACGAGTTTCTTCAGTTTCTTGTGTTATATAAAGGATCGAGTTTTTTCGAACAAAAATATACTATTAATATTATAATTTAATATTATATAAATATCCAAATATTTGAAAGGATAGTACAAATAATAATAAATAAATTATGAAAATATAAAATTTACTCTAATTTATTCATCAGCTATTTAAATTAAATAATAATAATAATTGTTTAAAATAAATTTCTTTAGGAAAATAGTATTTTCTTAAATGATGAATTGGTAAAGATTTGTACACATAATTTAAAATTTATTTTTACCTATTTTCGTCAACTGATGTGTGAAAATGAAATTAATATTTAAAATTGTAGTATCAATCATAACATTTAGAAAAAATTTTAGATTTTATAGAATTGCTTCATTTTTTATGAATATTGAAAACACAGAATTTTAATTGAAAATCCCATTTTTATTCTAAGTAATTTAAAATTAAAAATTATATTATTAATTTATATTAAAGTTAAAAAAAAATTAAATTATAAATCTATTAATCAATTTAATCTAATTTTAATCATTTTAATATATAATTTAGATATGAAACCTTTGTGAACATTAAAACATTTTCACTTTTAAAAACTCATTTTCTAGAAATGTTAGAATGATTAATTTTAAATTTTTTTCCACTATTGTGAATTGAATTTGACAAAATTTATTCCATATTTATAATAAAAATAATATATAATTGATATATACAACTAATTTATTTTTTACCCAATTAATTAGTGAAACCTATTAAAATTAATTAAAATGATTACGTTAAAAACGACTTTACCGAGGGATTAAATTTTAATCATAAGGGGAAAATGACATATAAATTTGTTATAAAACCATTTTATATCCATATTCCTACCATTTAATATCAATTCCCTATGATGAACTATTATTGGGGCCTGGTAACATGAAAAATACATTGGTGCAGTTCATTCCTTAAAAAAATTTCATGTGTGCCACTCACCCCACATGTAAAAGGTCTCCAACTCCCATATTTACTTCACGACATCCAACAAATTCAGTTCAACTAATAATGTACCAAATAAAATATAAATCTATATACCCTGATCTTATTGTCCTTATTTTAAAAATAAATCTTATCATTTTTGGATTTCATGAAAAACAAATGTGGATACTTGGAAGAGAGGTAATATTCATCAACATGAATCTTCATTTTCATGAATACACCACCCAATAAAAATAATTTAGATTCATTTTGATATAATATTAAAAGTATACTTTATATTAATTGATGTTTTTATGTTAATGTTACAATCTAAAATGACACAAACTTCCATAAAATGGGTAATGAAATCATTATTTATGGGTACGACAAACTACCGATAGTGAAATGATGTCGTTCACTCTTCTCTTACCACCATTACTGAAAAGGTATTATAAAAGATATAAAGTTTAAATATGATACTAATAACCTATTTATATTTGTGGATTCCTTATATATTTTAACACTTATTTTATTCTATTCTATATGAGACATGATAACGTCACTCGTGTGTATGACATACTACCACCTCGTAAAGGGATGTGAATTTTTTTTCTATAAAACTATTCAGGAAAGGTGATAAAAAATAAGATTAATGATTATATGTGATATAAATGACATAATTATGATATAAATGACATATTTATCATTATTTGAATACAATATATCATTTTTTTCTTACTTATTATCTCAATAAAAGATGATAACATCATTTGTGTCTATATGGAGAACTGCTTTCACAAAGTGATGTGACTTTCATTAATCACCACACCACATCGATGAAATATATGAATATATTTGTTTATATTATAATGTACTAATTATATAATTATAATTATTTAAAAACAAAATATTCCTAACCTCTCTTCCATAATGCTCAATGAAAAATGAAATTTTCACTCAAGCGTACATAAGGCCTACCATCTACATGATCGAAATATACAAAATTTTTCATAACCATCATTACTGATTGTTTTAGAAAGTAATATTTATGTAAAAATATGAAAATTATGTAATTATTATTATTCTTTAGTTGATATAACTCTATAATATACAAAAAAACTGGAACATTTATAATTAAATATGCATAAGAAAACCAGACAATTAATACATGAAACAACGAAAATAATAAAATATGATTGACAAAAGGGTGGTAAGATATTCTATATGATATTATAAATATTTATATGGTTATGTATTAAGTTAACAACCTTTTAAAACCACATAATTGCATGATAAATCAGGTTCAACAAAAAAGAAGTAAAAGGTATGTGGTTTTGTATCAATTTTATTTCATTGTGTGACATTGTATTATTATGAACCTAATTTATATTATATGGTGTTTATACTATCCATTTTATATGAAATGTCTTGAATACACTACTGGAATTTAGTGTTTTCCCAACGGCACTATACCAACGGTTTGCTTAAACCGTTGGTATAGTGAGCCTTTGCCAACGGTTTAAGAAAACCGTTGGCAAAGAGAATTTCGGTGGACCCTTTCCCAACGGTTCACTGGAACCGTTGGGAAAGGGTGGTAAAATCACACATTTCCCAATGGTTCAGTGGAAACGTTGGGAAAGGGGTGCTAAACTCACACATTTCCCAACGGTTCCAGTGAACCGTTGGGAAATGTGTTCCTTTGCCAACGGTTTTTATAAACTGTTGGCAAAGGTTTCCCCCAAATTGCAGATCGTGATCTCCTCTCCCCATTCGGACAGAGCCCAAATTTATTCGCTTAGGTGCTCTCGCGAACCCCATCCGACTCCACTGCTCTCGCGAATCCGAACACCAGCACCCCCCATCCCAACAGGTACACCCAATACGAATAGGTAAAATTTGGTCTCAACCATATTGTTGTAGTTGTTTTAATGAATAGATTTTTTCCAGGTGTTGGTGGTGTAATTGATTATTGAAATTAATATTTAAATAGGATATTGTTTGTGTTTGTGAGGACTTCTTTAAAGTTATTGTATTCTATGTTTGGAAGGAGAGTGTTCAAAACATGTAAATCAGAGTTGGGATGTTTACTTGTTTTGGATAATGGATTGTTGGAATTATGGATTGTGTTCAAACCAATTTGATATGTTTTGGACAATGGATTGTGGGGGTAGGGGGTGTCCACGGGGGTGGGTGGGCTGTCCACGAGGGTGGGTGGGGGTGTCCACGGGGGTGGGAAAGGCTATCCACGGGGTGGGCGGTGCTGTCTAGGGGGTGTGGGCTGTCCTGGGGGTCTGGGTGGGGTGTCCTAGTGGGGGAGGGGTGTGTGGGGTGTCCAGGGGGGGTGGTATGTCTAGGTGGTGGTGGTGGGGTTGCAGGGGAGGGGGTGTGGGCTGTTTGGGAGGGTGGGCGGGGCTATCCAGGGGGGTACGGGGTGTCCAGGGGGGTACGGGGGTGGGCGGGTTGTCCACAAGGGTGGACGGGCTGTCCACGGGGGTGGTCGGGCTGTCAAGGAGGGGTGGACGGGCTGTCCAGGGGGGGTGGGTGGGCTGGCCACGGGGGGTAGGGGTGTCTAGGGGGGTGGGAGGGCTATCCAAGGGGGTGGGGGGCTGTCCATAGGGAGAAGGGGTGTCGAGGGGGGTGGGTGGGCTGTCCACGGGGGTGGTTGGGCTGTCTAGGGGGTAGGGGGTGTCCACGGGGGTGGGCGGGGCTGTCCAGGGGGTGTGGCCTGTCCTGGGGGTCTGGGTGGGGTGTCCTGGTGGGGGAGGGGTGTGTGTGGTGTCCAGGTGGGGTGGTATGTCTAGGTGGTGGTGGTGGGGTTGTAGGGAAGGGGGTGTGGGCAGTTTGGGAGGGTGGGCGGGGCTATCCAGGGGGGTACGGGGTGGGCGGGCTGTCCACAAGGGTGGACGGGCTGTCCACGGGGGTGGCAGGGCTGTCAAGGTGTCGTGGGCGGGCTATCCAGGGGGTGTGGGTGGGCTGCCCACAGAGGGTAGGGGTGTCTAGGGGGGTGGTCGGGCTATCCAAGGGGGTGGGAGGTGTCCATAGGGAGAAGGGGTGTCGAGGGGGCTGGGTGGGCTGTCCATGGGGGTGGTTGGGCTGTCTAGGGGGTAGGGGGCGTCCACGGGGGTGGGTGGGTTGTCCACGGGGGTGGGCGGGGCTGTCCACGGGGGTGGGAAAGGCTGTCCACGGGGGTGGGCGGGGCTGTCCAGGGGGTGTGGGCTGTCTTGGGGGTCTGGGTGGGGTGTCCTGGTGGGGGAGTGGTGTGTGGGGTGTCCAGGGGGGTTGGTATGTCTAGGTGGTGGTGGTGGGGTTGCAGGGGAGGGGGTGTGGGCTGTTTGGAAGGGTGGGCAGGGCTATCCCGGGGGGGTATGGGCTGTCCAGGGGGGGTGGGTGGGCTGGCCACAGGGGGTGGCCGTGCTCTCGCGAACCCCCCGTCTGAACATCATCGACCCCCGTGGACAACCCACCTTTTATCCCAAATTCCATAGATTTATACATTATTTTATTATATTATGTCTCAAATTATCTAAAATATGTGTTTGATGTTCTTCATGTGACCTATCATAATTCCTTCTCATAATCTATAGTGATCATGGGAAGATCCCATGCATGATTCATGATCACTCAAATTATTCTGCAGATCATACATAATGGAAGCCTTACAGGATGTGAGATGATTATATCTATGAAATCTACTCACGTACCTGGTGAGGAAGTGCATATTAATTCAAAAAGGTAAATCACATATGAGGATACCCTACTAATATGGTTATGGGATGAGGCATGCTCTGATGTGATAACACATTAAGTTCTTGTTGGTTTTACATTTTTTCAATAACACATTAGTATGTTTTTTTCACATGTGTAGTTGATACCATGATTATTTTCTTCCTTTATCGTTTACTTAAATGTATTTTCTATTAAAGTTCCATCCTATTGAATTGTTTATGACATAATGACTTATATGAATTCTTTTTACAGAATGGATAGAAGTTGGATGTATGAAACCGATCGTATCTCAAGCGATTTTCAAAACAATTTGGAGAGCTTTATAGATTTTGCATTTCACAATGCTTCAGATAGTGGTCGCATACACTGCCCATGTTCCAATTGTGTTGGTAGATCTTGGTTGAGTCGTGAAGAAGTCAGCTACCACATAACCAATAATGGTTTTCAAGCAAACTACTTTGTGTGGTATCACAATGGGGAGAAAATGAAATCTCAAATTGGTGATGATCGAAATGAAAGGACTGGAATGGAGAATTTGTTAGATGATCGGTTTCCGTTTATTCGTCATCATGAAAAAAAAGGATTTCGACTCAAGTAGACGTCGATATGAGGACAACTGATGCATCTAGTGAAAATGATGATATTGATAGGGTGAAAAAATTGAATGATGCTGCCACGACTCCAGTATATCGACAATGCGATAAAATGAAAAAGAAGGAATTTTTAATCCGATTGTTTCATGGAAAAACTATGTATGGGATTTCAAATACAACAATCGATTACATTCTTACCCTCATGAAGGATTTACTTACAGATGATGCAGATATTCCCTTAAACCACTATATGGCATGGAAGTTAGTTGAAGAACTTGGATTTTCCAGAAACAAAATTCATGCTTGCCCGAAAGATTGCAGTTTATTCTGGGAAGAAACCGCTGAACGAAATGAATGTATAAAATGTGGCACATCCCGCTGGAAGTCAAAAACTGATGGAACACCATCCCGCGTTCCACATAAAGTAATGTGGCACTTTCCATTGATCCCCAGACTCCATAATCTTTTTGTGTCTGATGACATATCAATAAAAATGACATGGAATGATACCGAGAGAAAGAAGACTAATGATGAGTTGGTTCATCCTGCAGATGGATTTGCATGGCAGAGATTTGATGCTCGACATCCTGATTTTGCAGCTGACGTGCGTAATGTGAGGCTAGGTCTTTCATGAGACGGTTTTAATCCGTTTGGGCAGATGCTTACTCCGCACAACACATGGCCTGTTTTTATACTCATTTATAATCTCCCCCATGGTTGTGTATGAAAAAATCTTTCACTTTCATGAGTATACTCATATCTGGTCCTTCTGATCCCGGCATTGATATTGATGTATACATGCAACCTTTAATAAAAGAGTTGAAACTTCTTTGGGATGTGGGTGTGTGCACATACGAT
Organism: Viscum album; assembly: GCA_963277665.1. NCBI lineage: Eukaryota > Viridiplantae > Streptophyta > Magnoliopsida > Santalales > Viscaceae > Viscum > Viscum album. Next base: position 699,623,174 of record OY728132.1, read on the forward strand.
GCATGTTCGAAAGACATATTTCAGATGCGTGCTGCGCTTATGTGGACGATCAATGATTTTCCGGCTTATGCAATGATGTCTGGATGGAGCACGAAGGGAAAACTGTCATGTCCAGTTTGTATGAAGAATACACGATCCAGAAGACTGAAACATCATTGTAGTTTCAGTATTATGGGACATCGACGATTTTTTCCAAAGGATCATCCATATAGAATGAATCGTCGAAGATTTGATAATACTATAGAGACCGATGATCCACCTCAGCATATGTCTGAAACTGATGTGCTTAATGAATTGAAAGATTTCAGTTTTTCGTTCGGGAAGGGTCAAATGAAATCTGGAAAGATAAAGAATGTTTCCACAGAAACCTGTTACAATTGGAGGAAGTGGACTATCTTTTTTGATTTGCCTTATTGGTCAACCAATTTGCTACGTCATTCCTTAGACGTAATGCATATTGAAAAGAATATATGTAAAATGTTCCTTTTAGTTCTTCTAAATGTCAAGGGGAAGACAAGAGATGATTTATGATCTCGATGTGACTTGGTGGATTGGGGAATCAGACCAGAATTGCATCCTGTGTGTATCAGTGAAAATAAATGGCAACTTCCATGTGCTTCTTATGTGATGACACCTACTGAAAAAAAAACAATTTTTGGAAGTATTAGAGACTATTAGAGTTCCTGATGGCTATTCAAGCTACATATCTAAACGGGTCAATAGAAGAGAGTTGAAGCTAAAATCTTTAAAGACTCATGATTATCACGTTCTACTGCATGAGTTGCATCCAATAGCAATCCGTCATCTTTTGTCCAATAATGTAAGGGTGGGTGTTATTCAGTTGTGCCATTTGTTTAGAGATCTTTGTGCTAAGAAGTTGTCCAAGTCTTTCTTGCAAAAAATGTTGACAGATGCCCCATTAATTTTGTGTGAGTTGGAGAAAATATTTCCCCCATCATTTTTCACATGCATGCTGCATCTGACTGTCCATATTCCAACTGAAATACTTCTCGGAGGACCTATTTCTTTTCGTTGGATGTATCCAACTGAAAGAAATATGTTCACATTAAAGTCTTATGTTCGAAACAAGAATCACCCCGAAGGTTCTATCGTGAACGGTTACTTAGCTCAAGAATGTATGGATTTCTGTTCAATGTATTTGTCTGATCTTACTACAAGAATGAACAGACCAATGAGAAATGAAGAAAAAGAATATGAGCAAATTGAACCCAGTTTTCCATCACTTCCTCAAACAGGAGGAATTCCTGGATCATATACATTGAAGACATTAAGCCTTGAAGAGCGGGAGATGGCACATCGCACAGTTTTGTTCAACTGTGATTTGTTCGATGACTATATCAGGTAAAAAAATTGAATATGTATATCTTACATATATATCTGTTAAACTATTCATATTTTTTTATCTACAGGGAACATAAAACAATGATAAATAGGAAGCATCGTTCTTTATCTTTGAGAAGGAGAGAGACTTTACATAGAATAGAGTTTTCTGCTTGGTTAAAATTGAAGGTAAAAATATTACTGTTTATATTAATTATTTCAATATTTACTTAAGTTTTACTGTCATTTATATTGCAGGTATTGAGTTTGTCTACTGACACTGTCTCTGTGGAAATAAGAGCTTTGGCTTTTGGTCCTAATACCGTGGTTCGTGACTGTAAATCAATTGTTATCAATGGGTACAGATTTATTGTCACTGAACGAGCCAAAAACATGAGAACACAACATGATGGTATTATGGTTACTTCCATAACAGATTGTTATGCCAGTGCATCAGATAGTATAAAGCGACTTGAAAATGTGGGTTATTAAGGAGTCATTGAGAAAATAATAATATTGGATTATTACTCTCATGGACGAGTCACAATGATGAAATGCCATTGGTTTGATTCGATGACGAGACATGGCACATTTATTGATGATTGTGGATTTCAAGTAATTAATATGACCCGCACTCTTGCAACCGAAGAACCATATGTGTTGGCATCAATGGCTAAACAAGTTTTTTATGTCAAAGATCAACTTAAACCTGAATTTGGTGTCATAGTTGAAGTAATTCCAAGACATATTTTTGATGATGCTGATGATGGAATTGACACCGTCCCTATTGCCATTGGAACCAATCCATTTATTTCTTTTGATGACTCCAATAGCTCAATTGTCAGAGTTGATTGTGAACCTGAAGTTGTGGTTGGAAATATAAAGAATCATTCATCCATGTTCTCAATTCTTTTGGTTTACCTCTATTTGGGTTGTTAAGGTTGGTAATATTCATATTTATTTAGTATTGATCACAAATATGTTTTAGCTGACTTGACAGTTATGTGAATTTTCAATGTTTATTGGTTGCTGTTTTATTTGAATTGCATTTTCTAATATGGAATTGAACTGTATTCAAACCAAATCAAACAATATTTCTAACTTACTGATAGTGGACTCTCTGAGTCCACCGGCCAACCAGTGGATTCCCACCGGCCAGCCGGTGGTCTCTGGCAGAAGCATTGCTTTCTGCCTGATCCACCGGTCAGCCGGTGCTAGCGCACTGGCCTACCGGTTCTTGCCCACCGGCCAGCAGGAGGACCCAGGCAGTAGGCTTTCCCACTGCCTGGTGCCACCGGCCAACCAGTGGATGACCACCGGCCAGCCGGTGGAACCCAGATAGAAAGCCTGCTCTGTCTGGACCACCGGCCAGCCGGGAGCTCAGCACCGGCCAGCCGGTGGACCACCAGCCAGCCGGGAGCTCAGCACCGGCTCGCCGGTGGACCACCGGCCAGCTGGTGAGACACCACCGGCCAGCCGGTGTGCCGAGTCAAACTAGCCGTTGGGCTTTGACCAGACTTGTACTTTTGACCCCCAATGGCTCCGGAAGCCCTCCAACGGCCATATTGAAGTGTTTATGGGTATTTCTCCTATAAATAAGAAACCATGGATGCCGGGAACATAACAAAAAATATATTTTGATGTCTTGACGCTCTAACGACAAATCTCCAAGGCCTCTTGAGATCCATTTCCATCATTGAAGCTTGAGCTCCCTCTCCATCAGCTACTCTCACACTTTTAGCGCTCAAGGCTTCCGTGTGTTTGTATTATTTTATTTTTTTAGTTCTTCATTGGGTTTGGATTAAAACAAACCTCTCATTTCCATTCTTTCTTTAAATTGGGTTTCTTGCTACAACCATAATAAAAAAGCAAGATGTACGAAGGTGTTCTAGCCTACCTTAAAACGGCTAGTGGGTTTCTTGCTACAACCATTAAAAAGCAAGCTAACGTATTAATCTCTCAACAGTTCTTGTTGGGAGCGGAGATGTAGGCTTGGGAATTATGCCGAACTTCGTTATCAAATTGTGTCTTGCCTTTTTATTATTTCCGCTGCATTGATAATTGTTTTAAATTGTTAATTATTTTTGAAAAGGCAATTCACCCCCCCTCTTGCCATCCTCTACGACCCAACAATTACAACTTGTATGTTTTATTAAATTAATTCAATCTCTTATAAAACAATTGATGGGTAAATTACCAATAAATCCCCTCATTCCCTCATATATTTAGTTTTTTAGTTTACACATTAATTTTCTTTTTCTAATTAATTACATATTTGTTTTCAAATGCAGGAAATGCAGCCAATTGAAGAGAGACGGAGAAAAAAAATGGCGGAGAACAATCGTCGGATGGAGGAGATGGGCATTCCACCATTAGTGCCTACAGTGAGTACTTTATTTCAAATATATATATATATATATATATATATTTACAGAATATATAATGTCATGTGATTAATTTTTTTTGTAAACTTTTTTGTAGGATCCACCATTACGTCGACAGTTATTCGACGAGGAGCCTAGTACTGGTCCTAGTACTCAGGACGGTGGTACGAGGAGGGTTCGTACCAGAGGTGGACATAGAGCTGCGCGTGCCCGACTAGACCCTGCCCCTCCCACTGACATTTCGGCCTTCCCACATTCTGATCCCGGTGTGTCGTTAGGGACACATGGGGTATTTAGCCCTCCCATGTTTTCGCTACCTTCTGCATCTTCTGCCCCATCATTTTCACATCCCATGATGATTCCCACTCCCCAGTCAACATCAGGTCATACATCTGTTCCATCTTCTTTTCCTTCTACTTCTGTCTCTCTGAGCTTTTATATTCCATCGTCTTCGACTCCTATTCCACCAGAGGGTGTTCCATCAGGTTCTGTGGATCCGGCGCCACTCATTGATCAGACTAGCGCAGGTATATTTATAAAACCCTAACAAATTTTTATAGCAATATTTATTTTCATTATAACATGTTTTGATAAAATATTTGTTTTTCTTTCATGACAGATACATCTACTGACAGGAGGTGGGGGCGGGGCCATACACACATGCGTTCGGTGTGGAACCGTCGCACACAGGTTATGGTGGAATATAATGAAGACAATCAGTTGGTTGAGAAAACAGGGCAGCAATGTCGGAGTTTTCTGGCGACGCTTGCCAAATACTCCGACATCATTCCCGTCAGCCCGCTGTCGTGGAGACATTTGCCACATGAGGTCAAAGATAGAGCTTGGGCAGAGATATGGGTAAAAAAATCTATTGTATTTAATGCAATGAATTATTTTTTTATTTATATGAATTAATATTTTGACTTCAGCTTAGATTTAATTTTCCTGATGGTGAGGGTGCACGACTGGAATGTCTAAAGGATTTAGGCGAGCTTTGGAGAGCCTACAAGCATGAGCTGTATATTGGCTGGCATGCTAGAGTTGGCACTAAGTTAGAGGCGGTACCAGTCGTGGATGATTTTCCTATTGAGCAGTATCGTCAGATGATTACTCATTGGACGAGTACCCAGTTTAAGGTATGAATTACATTTGAGTTATTTAAATAATAACTTTCAAGTTTTTCATTAATATTATCCTTTGCATTATCTAATTTTATTTAGGAATCATCTGGAAAAAATAAAAAAAAACATTGATGCAAAAAAATACCTCCATACACTAGGACGCACGACAATGCCGGATCATGAGAGGCAGCAGGTGTGACAATTGTTTATAAGTTTTCTTTACGACTTACATTTTCTTTTGTTTCCTCAATTATTTAATCATTTTCTGTAGTTTTTATATAACTTTTGTTTTCAATGTCATTGTAGAGGCAAGTACAAAATATTGAAGGACGTGTGCCTCGAGCAAAACTGTTTTGCTCGAGTAGACGAAAAAAGGATGGAAGTGCTGTCAACGAAGCGACTCAGCAGCAGATTGTAAGTTTTAATCTATTGATTTTATATTTTAATATCTATTTCGTAACTTAATAATATATTTATATTTGTAACAGGATGCTTTAGAGGCCCTCAATGCCCAAGAAGCAGACAATTTTGGGCCATCTGATCACTTACATCAGGTGTTGGGAGAGGATCATTCTGGCAGAGTACGCTGCCGACCTAGGATAGCCCCGACGAGGTATTGGCCTGCCTCAAGTACGAGTTGTAGTGCCACCAAGCTGTAGCAAGTTAGGGCACAGGTAGAACAGGCTGAGAAAAGGGCCACAGAGACGGCAGAACAGTCTGCTAGGGAAAACAATGCATTTATGAAATTTATTGAAGTTCTAAATCAAATACTTCCAGAAGAGGCCAGCCCAGCGATTGATGAATACATGTCGTCGATAAATTCTATATATGGTGCACCAGGTGGCAGTTACAGTGGTGGTCAGGCCGATGTCCAGCTTGAAGATGATGATGGCGAGGAGTTGGATGCGGAAGAGGAGGGAGATGAGGAGGGCGAGGAGGAGGGCGAAGGCGAGGAGGAAGGCACTGTGGAGGGTGAGGATGATGAGGAGGACGATGACGAGGGTGATGATGATGATGATGATGGTGATGGTGATGCTGATGTGTGACATATTGATCCGTTACATTTTTGACTTATATTACTGAGATTTGATGTTTAATCTATTCTAGTTGTTGGTTTTATCTAGACTCGTAATATAGTATTGGAGTTGAGTTATTTTTATATATTGTCTGTTTTTATGGATGTTGTTGTATTTTAGTGGTTGTGTGTTTGTGAACTCCCTGGAAAACCCCCCTCATTCTTGGACCCTGGACAACCCCCCCCCCCCCCCCCCCCCCGTGGACCCCGAACACCCCCCGGACAGCCCCGCGGACAGCCCCGCGGACAACCCCCCATACATCCCCCAACCCTCCACCCTGGACCCCGGATAGCCCCCTTGAGTAGCCCCTCGGACAACCCCCCACCCTCCCCCTTGGACCTCGGACAACCCCCCAAACACCCCCCGGACAACCCCCTGAACAACCCCGGAAAACCCCCTGAACAACCCCTGAACAACCCCTGAACAAACCCTGAACAACCCCCGGACAGCCCCTTGAACAACCCCAGACAACCCCCTGAAGAACCCCCAAACACCCCTCGGACAAACCCCGCACAGCCCCCCCACCCTCCTCCTTGGTCCCCGGAGAGCCCCCCAGACACCCACCGGACAGCCCCCCCTGACAGCCCCCGTGGGCAGCCCCCTGGATAGCCCCCCGTACAGCCCCCAACCCTCCACCCTGGACCCCAGATAGCCCCCCAGATAGCCCCCCGGACAGCCCCTGAGGTCGTCCGCTATGAATTTGACCGTTGGACGCCCGTTTTGGCCGTTTATGACTCCAGAACTGCGTTGTTGGTCACCGTGGGCCCACGGCATGTCCGATTGACGTGCCGTCTGCTCGACCACGTCATAAATCACTCACCCTTATTTGTCGTCTGATCTCAGGCCATTCCGAAATCGTTCGGCCCGTTTGGACCACCCTCACGCGCGTTTACGAAGCGCCCGCATCACATAAAACACGAATATTGAGCCGTACCGCGCAAACCGCACATCCGATTGACGTTCCGTCTGTGCGTACACGTCACGAATAATAATTAGAATGTTTCACGGTGGTTTCAGATCAATCTGAAGACGTGGTGTGGCCGGAACCACTCAAAGTGTCCGTCTTTTGTTTCAAAAGGACGTCATTTTAAGTGAAAAGCATCAACTGACATACGGAAAACCGACCAAACGCATTCCGAATCTGTTGATAATTTATCCCAACAATACATGGGTTATATGTGATGTGTACGAGCCAACCCGGGATGAATCTGAGTTGCGGTGTGGCCAGGATAAGTCTAAGTGACTCTCTTTTGTTTAAAATGGACACCATTTTAAGTACATACGGAAAAAAGACCAAACGGATTCGGTTTCCGTTGAAACATTAGGAGAACGATCCATGGGTCTTATGTGACGTTTAAGAATCATCCCCGCTTCAATCCGACATGCGGTGTGGCTGACACCACTCAAAGTGTCCGTCTTTTGATTCAAAAGGACGTCATTTTAAGTGAAAGGCATCAACTGACATACGGAAGAACGACCAAACGCAATCAGGTTCTATCGATACTTTAGCACAACGATCCATGATTCATATGTGACGTGTAAAAGTCAACCCCGTATTAATACGAGACGCGGTGTGGCCGACACCGCTCTAACTCTGTCTCTTTTCTTTAAAATGGACATGATTATAAATGAAAAGAACAACTGGCATACGCAAAACTGACCAAACGCATTCGTAATCTTTTGATAATTTATCACAACGATCCATGGGTCATATGTGACATGTACGAGCCAACCCGGGATGAATCTGAGTCGCGGTGTGTTCAGGATTAGTCTAAGTGTCACTCTATTGTTTAAAATGGACAACATTTTAAGTACATACGGAAAACTGACCAAACGCATTCGGTTTCTATTTAAACTTTAGAAGAACGATCCATGGGTCATATGTGACGTGTATGAATCAACCCCGCCTCAATTGGAGACACGGTGTGGTTGGCACCACTCATAGTGTCCGTCTTTTGTTTCAAAAGAACGTCATTTTAAGTGAAAAACATCAACTGGCATACGGAAAACCGACCAAACGTATTCGAATTGTGTCGATACTTTAGCACAACGATCCATGGGTCAAATGTGACGTGTACGAGTCAACCACGCCTCAATATGAGGTGCGGTGTGGCCGGTATCACATCAGGTGTATGTATTTTGTTTAAAATGGACATCATTTGAGGTAAAAATATATGGTATAGAAAAACCCGATCAAATTATGAATTGAATTTCGGATTACACATATAATTGTCATCTAAATTTTAAAATGAATTCTAAATGAATTATGTATGTTTATAATTATTTTATGAATTCTACTTTAATTATGGATGTGTATATTTTCAGGATGCATTATATGTGTTGGTTGGTTGGTTTTCATTATTTGTATGTGTTGGTTTGTTCTCTATATGTATGCATTATATGTGTTACAGGTACAATAATTGGATTGAAAAATGAATTGAAAACGAGGGCATAATTGGATTGAAAATTGAAATGAAAATGCCCAAAAACCAGACCTGTTGTGCAAATTGCAGGCTGCTGTGCAATTTGCACAGCAAAGCCTATGCCAACAGTTTTGAAACCATTGGCATAGGCTCTATGGAGCTGTTTTACCAACGGTTCAAGGAACCATTGGTAAAAACACCCTATCCCAATGGTTTGAAACCGTTGGGATACCCTGTTGCAGGGTTGTTTTTACCAACGGTTCATGGAACCGTTGGTAAAAACCTTTCCCAACAGTTTGTAAACTGTTGGGAAAGATAATTGTCTGTTGATTTCCCAACGGGGCAAACCGTTGGGAAAGGCCTTTCCTAACGGTTTGGCAGAACCGTTGGGATACGTTGATTTTTTCTGACCTATCCCAACGGTTCTGTGTAAACCGTTGGGAAAAGCCTTTACCAATGGATTACTTCCCCACGGTTTTCAGAACCGTTGGTATAACATATACCAACGGTTTTCAGAACCGTTGGTATAACATATTCCAACGGTTCTGCAGCCTTTCCCAACGGTTCTAAACCGTTGGGAAATGCTGGATTTCCAGTAGTGATAATTCATTTTTTGTACATAAACTTTCAATTTAATTTTTTTTCATCAAAGTGTATTTGACATTAAACATACCAAGTTTTAAAGGAATTCATTACTCATTTTTTGTCTACTAGGTTGATCTTATACTTCATTCATAAACCATTATAACATTATTTAAATACATAACTTTTTTCTTATGTAATATATTAAATTTTTTATTGAAATTTCATAAAAATAAATAATCTATTTAAAAATTTTCATTTCAATTTTATATCCTATTGAAGTGTTTATTATATATAATTACATGATATGTGTTTAATAAAAACAATAATTTTCTTATCTAATGGATACCCATGATATTTTCTAGAAATATTATCATTCTTTCACAATTTTTTAAATTAAAATAATTTTGAAAATAATTTAATGAAAATATGACTTCAATTATATTTTCAATAAGAAATCTATTTTCCTTCAAAAAAAAAATTTTATAATATTTTTTTGAAAAATTATTTTTTACTATTAAAAATGAATTATCAAATGAATTTGAACCAATTTTATACTATTCATAAATTTTTTTAGTGTAATAATATATCTTATTCAAATAAATTCCCATTTTCTTTTGATTGAAAATTGTGAAAGGAATATTATTGGTATTTTATGAATGATTTAAGAACCCAGTTTTTACTGTGAAACACATTGGAATATTATTAATGATATTTTAGAGAAGCGCCTTAAGACGGCATGCGATTCCGAGCACCGGTGTGGCCGAAATTAAATTTTCAGTGCGTTCACACTAAAAACGCCAAATAAATGCGATAACTCATAAATGGTGATTCGGATCAGAGATCTGAGTGTACAGATGGGTCTTGAATGGGGTTTTACCCGAAGAACGACATAAAACTTGTCGGCGCGGGACGTTTGGACCCCTCACTCACTTTCGGAACGTTAAACGGATAAATTAATTAGTTAATTTATTCATTTAATGGTGAAACTCTAGTATCTCTTAAACAGTGGCTCGGATTGGAAAAATGAGGGCACTGTTGAGTTCAGAGCGTGCTGTTTACCCTAGGAGGGGTATACATTTCACGGGCGGGGCCCGTCTGTGAAAAATGGCCCAAGGGGCGTTTTCATAATTTGGCGGCCTCAGGCGCTAAGTTTAATAACTTTAAAATGGAAGCTCGGAATAAAATTCCAAGACCGCCATTGTGCTCAGGATGTGGTTTTTACCCTAGGGGAGGCATAATCCTGACCCCGTTGGGAGTTTGGGTTCAGGCCGATGGACGGGTGGTTAAGTGTTTTCTATTTAAACACTTAACCCAAGCCTCTCCTCTTTCCCTACTCCCCTGGTGCTAGCAGCTAGCAACAACGAAGGGGGATGTTCCCCTCCAACACCTCCTCCTCTCCGGCGAGGCGCGGCTCTGACGGATCGCGGTGAAGCTTCGGGTGAAGCCCATCGAGGTAGGGTCTTGTGGCGTTTCCTTTCCCGCACCTCCTTTGAACCTAAATTATATGCTCAAATAGTTGTTGGATTTTCGAACGAACCACATGAATGCGTAGTAGAGTATTTTCCCTTTCCATCTCTTGTTTGGGTTTATAAAACCGAGTTCCGAGGACCCCGCAGACGTCCGCCGAAGTTTGCAGGTTTTTGAAGGTGTCGACGGCGGTCCGGGGGGCAGCGGGTAGCGCAGGTGTTTGGTGCGTAGCGGCGGCAGAGCAGCTCCAGTCTGAGGCGGCGTCTCGGCAGCAGGGTAGTGTGGGCAGTCGGCGGCTGGCTTTGAGGCGGAGCGGCCGCGGAGGAGGCCGGCTGACGGCGTCGGTCGTGTTCGGTGGAGGAGGAAGGACCCACGCCCTGTAGGTCTTCCTGGGGTCAACGAAGACCAGCTTCAGCCGGCCTGTTTCAGAGGAGGCAAGGACCCGCCTTATGTGGGTCCTGGGTTGCGACAGAGACCGGCCATTTGGATGTTCCATTGAGGAGGGTCGAACCCGCTCGGGTCCAGCGGCTTGAGGCGGGCCACGGTCAGCGAGCCTTGGTGGAGTGGGCCGGACCCGCGGCTGGGCTGCGGGCCGGCGGCTTGGACCGGGCCGACCGGGGTGGACCGGCCCGGTTAGGCCCCCTTGCATTCGGGGGGCCGTAACTATTAAACGGCGCGTCCGATTGACGCACCGTCTACAGCTATGGGACCGTGTTGATGAGGCGGTCCCTTTAATATGGGTCTAGGGGTTTTTCGGCTATTTTCCCTAAGGCGGGTGACCCAAGAGTTTTTAATTTAATAATATTAATTTATTATTACAGTTGCGACAGATTTGGCTCACGAGCCAGACGTCCGTTTGACCCGCTATTAGAGGCGATGTGGCCCCGAGGATGAGATGGTCCATCCAATGTGGTTTGGAAACATTGAGGGTTGGTTTCATTGCTCAGCGGCACGAAACACAATGTAAATAATTAATTAATTATTTAATTAATTATCTAGTTGTTGTGTCGGACCTAACTCCTTCTTGGGATGTCCGATTGACGCGTCGTCAGCGGCAGCGTGATCCTAGTGCTTGTGCGAACGTTTTGAGGAGCTTTCCAAAGCATTCGGTTTGGAGACGAGGTGTAGGACCCATGGGGCCTACTTCACACGTTTTACTGTGAAACACCACTTTTCACCTGATTTGTGTTTTAGGCGAGTGAGTAGTCTATATCGCGTGTTTTTTCGTGATGATTACATAGATGTTATCTGTTCATGAAAGCGGAGTCTCATACACAATCTTATTTAATGTGGAAATATGAAAGGTTCCCGGTGGTAGTTCTTCTACCTTGTTGTAGCGGACCTATGACATGTGATCGCATGCACTCCTAGGAGAGTGAGGTTGGTGTATAAATAGATGTGGTTTATTGTGCCTCAGCTGTTGAGGAGGCAGGTTGGAGTTGTAACGTTACGCCATCGCGTTGACGTTGGGTGCCAGTTGAACGTTAGGTTTGGGCTGGAGACGTGGTATACTCTGGGAGTATACGGGAGCGCTGGGAAGTACGTGTGGTTTGTACCTGATATGTTTGTGCACTTGGTTGGGGTTAACTTGGGGCCACACGTCGTGTGGGCCCCAGGTGCGTGTCGAGCTCTGCTTTGGGTACTTTGACCTCTCGCGACATAGAGGGTCCCTCTGTGCTCGTTTGTTTGACTAGCAGGGTGGAGTTTTCCCCTGGCTCTGTGCTCGTTTGTTTGACCAGCATGGTTGAGTGGTCCCCCTGTTTTCGTTCTCGATGGATCGATCGGTAGCGGTGCTAGTGACACCCAGTGATGGAGCAGGTGCTGAACCTTTTTTGGGTGACTGTACTGGAGTTGGGTGGTTGCACGGTACCCACTCCGTGTTCGGTTGGCCAGTGTTGTACCCTCCCGTGGATATGGCTAGAGCAGTTCTATGTTTTACCCTCCAGAGGGGCCGGGCAGTGGGTTACTCATCGGCTTCTAGGGTCTACCCTCCAGCAGAGACTGGACAGTGGATCACCTGACACACATAGGGTCTACCCTCCAGTAGAGACTGGGCAGTGGGTCACCCGACGAATTCTTTGGGTCTACCCACCAGTAGGGCTGGGCAGTGTGTCGTCCGTCGTCTAATTCCAGGTCTACCCTCCATCAAGGCTAGGCAGTGGGTCACCTGTCGACTTATTCCTGGTTTACCTTCCAACGGGGCTGGGCAGTGGGTCGTCTGATGATGTATTAAGGACTACCCTCCAATAGGGATGGGTAGTGGGTCACCTGATGATGTATTAGGGTTTACCCTCTAGTAGGGCTGTGTAGTGGATCACCCAATATCTGGTTATGAATTACCCTCCAACAGGGCTGGGTAGTGGGACACCTGTTGGCATTCCAGGCTCAGTCCTTTCTACGAGGCTAGCATGTGGCTTTCCTCCGTGATTACCGGAGCAGGACCCTTGGTTATATGGGTCAGTGTTGTGACGGCTTTGACTTTGAGGAGACCTCTTGACTGTGGGGCAGTGACAAGTTGTGATTTGACGTTCCCCCAGAACTCTCAAGTACGAGGAGCGCTTTCCCCACCAAGACGCGTCCTTGTGACGTGACCTAAAAACGTGAGGGCGAGTTAGTGCCACCCAAAGCGGATAGTGTCGAGGTGCGGTGATTTTGCCCTTGACTTCTAGTTAGGGGTAGACGTGCGGGATGCTGGGCATCGATGGTGTTACTTCTGGGACTGTTGGTGACTCATTTCTTGGGCTGAGCTACGGGATGGAGATCCCCTTACGAGATTGTTCGAGCTTAATTTAGAGCATATATATATGTATATACCTTGTTCTTGTAACCACATCTTGGGTTTGTTTACTCTCCTTCCAGGATAGGTGAAAATGTGAGGGGTATTCCACGTGCTTTCTGTGTCTAGCTTCTCGTGTTTGGGAGATTCTACTCTCCTACTATAGGTAGCGAAGACTCGATGAGAAGTTCATCTTCTCACTATTTCCAGCTCCTTGTGTTTGGATGAGTCTACCTCCTTTCTCGTGTTGGGTTGAGCTAGACTCTCTACTAGTATTTTACTGCACTCTTGGTTGTACTCCTTTACTTTTCCCTATTATCTCTACTTCTCACCCTTCGGTACCTCCTTTGTTTCTCCCTCGAGCGTTCAGGGTATCCTACTTAGTGTTTTTATACTCACCGCTTCTTGGGATTTTCCCACACATGTTGTGCCCTTGCAGACGACGGACATGTTGGTCACGATGTTAGAGGAGCTTAGGAGCTTGAGAGCTTGGACCATGTGTGGTGGTCGGAGATGGGCTCCTGGTGGGGGACCCTTCCAGCAGTTTACTTTCTGTTCACCTGTTGTCGGGTTGTGGCACTTTTCTAGTTGGGTGTGTGTTTTTCCCTTTTTCCTTTTAAGCACTTTACTTGTACTGTTTAGAGGTCTATGCACTATTGTGGTTTATATATAGTATTTTCCCTTTTCATTACATGTCTTTTCATTTACTCTGCAATTTTCCATTGAGTGTGATGCGTTTGCGTGTGTACAGGTACTTAGGAAAAGGCCTCCCCAAGTTTTTGTGCCTTCGGCGCTGGTCGCCAGCCCCTGGCCTATGGAGGCGGGCATGGGGTAGTTGCGGCTCGAGCCCAGGTAGGGTCGGGTCGTGACAAAGTGGTATCAGAGGTGGTTCGTTTCTTGGGATTCTGTTCAGATGTCCCTAAAATAAAAGGAATTGGTTGGGATTTTGGGAAACAATGTTAACGTGTCTCGAGAGCAGCTCTCAGGTCAGGGAGACGAGTGATGGTGCGACGACCAACGTATCCATTCACCAGGACCCTGATAACCTGCTTGTCGACTCTGCATGCTGAGTCACTTGTTGTAGGGAAATTTTTGTGTGCATCACATAGGACTGAGTCTTGACTGCCCTTCTTGAGTCAGCTCCCCATATTTGTTGTTATTGGTATATACATATATACTCATCTGACCGTGGCACTCCTTGATAATATTTAGGATGTGTTCACAAAGATAGCCCGCCCAGATACCAGCATTGGTGCGTGAAGACGACCCTGTGAGCTACGAGGCCACATTCTAGGACCCATCATGCGAGCCCCTTTCTCCGGGTGGGCCAGTGGCAGCACCCCCACCCATTGAGTAGCAGACAGTTTCAGCAGAGCAGGCTGAGCTTGAGTGCAGGTTGACAGCGCTCCGTGAGTTCCAGCGGTAGAGACCGCTGAGATTCAGTGGTGATTCAGATCCTATGGTAGCAGAGGTTTGGCTAGAGACAGAGGTTTGCCTCTTCAGGCTTATACATACACCGTAAAATCAGAGAGTGGATTTGGCAGCCAACCTCTTTCGTGGAACAACATGGTGTTGGTGGAGTCTGGTGACTCTTTTCTTGACGAGTCGTCGCTTTCGTGGGGCGACTTTCAGTTGTTGTTTCGTGAGGACTTTTTCCCCTCATACTCGCTCTCCGTTTGGATTCAAGAGCTCCCGTAGTTTCAGCAGGGAGGGATGGCAGTGTCCGAGTATGCGGCTAGTTTTGCAGACCGTGCATGCTTTTACCCGAACTTGGTCCATGATGACAGCATCCGGGCGTGGAAGTTTAGGTAGGGTTTCCGCTGAGAGATTCATGTTGTCATAGTATCCTTGGGATTTTCCACATATTCTGGGGTGCTAGAGCAGGTGCGGGTGACAGAGTGCTTCCTGTCACGTTCTGGATTTGGTGGTTGTTGCAGGCACATTGGAGCCGAGACGTCTTCCGCAGCTAGTGGGCGCCAGTAAGCAGAACTTCGATGCAGGTGGATTTCGACAACAGGACTCAGGGGCATGGTCGTACACCATAGTGGCGCCGGAGGGCACCAGTGCAGCCTGAAGAGAGCCGGTGCTATGCTTGCGATGGGCAAGAACACCTACACGGGACTGCCCGACCAGTCATGCAGAGGGCTTCGGGCAGAAAGTAGGTGCGCCACCACGACAGAGGCAACACCGATATCGGAGTAGTACCCAGGGAGGTGGTGCTAGCAGAGAAGGAGGAGGAGCTGGGAGTGGGGGAAAACTTTACGAGGTCTTCCCATCACCACTAGGTGGTCCACGTCAGGCTCCGAGAGCTGACTGTTGGGACCATGGACAGCCGCGAGATTTGGATGTCTACGATCCTGCAGAGCATAAGTTGATAAGAGGTACCACTACTGGAAATCCAGCATTTCCCAACGGTTTAGAACTGTTGGGAAAGGCTGCAGAACCGTTAGTATATGTTATACCAACGGTTCTGCAAACCGTGGGGAAGTAAGCCGTTGGGAAAGGCTTTTCCCAACGGTTTACACAGAACCGTTGGGATAGGTTAGAAAAAATCAACCTATCCCAACGGTTCTGTCAAACCATTGGGAAAGGCCTTTCCCAACGGTTTGGCCCATTGGGAAAGGCCTTTACCAACGGTTTGGCCCGTTGGGAAATCAACAGACAATTTTCTTTCCCAACGGTTTACAAACCGTTGGTAAAAACAACCCTGCACCAGGGTATCCCAACGGTTTCAAACCGATGGGATAGGGTGTTTTTACCAACAGTTCCTTCAACCGTTGGTAAAATAGCTCCATAGAGCCTATGCCAACGGTTTTCAAACCATTGGTATAGGCTTTGCTGTGAAAATTGCACAGCAGCCTGCAATATGCACAGCAGGTCTGGTTTTTGGGCATTTTCATTTCAATTTTCAATCCAATTATGCCCTCGTTTTAAATTCATTTTTCAATCCAATTATTGTACCTGTAACACATATAATGCATACATATAGAGAACAAACCAACACATACAAATAATGAAAACCAACCAACCAACACATATAATGCATCCTGAAAATATACACATCCATAATTAAAGTAGAATTCATAACATAATTATAAACATACATAATTCATTTAGAATTCATTTTAAAATTTAGATGACAATTATATGTGGAATCCGAAATTCAATTCATAATTTGATCGGTTTTTTCTATACCATATATTTTTACCTCAAATGATATCCATTTTAAACAAAATACATACACCTGAAGTGATACCGGCCACACCGCACCTCATATTGAGGCGGGGTTGACTCGTACACGTCACATTTGACCCATGGATCGTTGTGCTAAAGTATCGACACAATCCGAATACGTTTGGTCGGTTTTCCGTATGCCAGCTGATGTTTTTCACTTAAAATGACGTTCTTCTAAAACAAAAGACGGACACTATGAGTGGTGCCGACCACACCGCGTCTCCAATTGAGGAGGGGTTGATTTTTAAACGTCACATATGACCCATGGATCGTTCTCCTAAAGTTTAAATGGATACCGAATGTGTTTGTTTGGTTTTCCGTATGTACTTAAAATGTTGTCCATTTTAAACAAAAGAGTGACACTTAGACTAATCCTGACCACACCGCGACTCAGATTCATTCTGGGTTGGCTCGTACTTGTCACATATGACCCATGGATCGTTGTGATAAATTATCAAAAGATTACGAATGCGTTTGGTCGGTTTTGCGTATGCTAGTTTTTCTTTTCATTTATAATCATGTCCATTTTAAACAAAAGAGGCAGAGTTAGAGCAGTGTCGGCCACACCGCGTCTCGGATTAAGACGGGGTTGACTTTTACACGTCACATATGACTCATGGATCGTTGTGCTAAAGTATTTATAGAATCCGAATGCGTTTGGTCATTCTTCCGTATGTTAGTTGATGCCTTTCACATAAAATGACGTCCTTTTGAAACAAAAGACGGACACTTTGAGTGGTGTCAGCCGCACCGCATGTCGGATTGAAGCGGGGATGATTCGTACATGTAACATAAGACCCATGGATCGTTCTCCTAATGTTTCAACGGAAACTGAATCCGTTTGGTCTTTTTTCCGTATGTACTTAAAATGGTGTCCATTTTAAACAAAAGAGAGTCACTTAGATTTATCCTGGCCACACCGCGACTCAGATTCATCCCAGGTTGGCTTGTACACATCACATATGACCCATGGATTGTTGGGATAAATTTCAATAGATTCAGAATGCGTTTGGTCGGTTTTCCGTATGTCAGTTGATGTTTTTCACATAAAATGGCATCCTTTTGAAACAAAAGACAGACACTTTGAGTGGTGTCGGCCACACCACATCTCCGGATTGAGCTGAAACCGCCGTTAAACATTCTAATTATTATTCGTGACGTGTACGCGCAGACGGCATGTTAATCGGACGTGCAGTTTGCGCATTACGACTCAATATTCGTGTTTTAAGTGATGCGCGTGCTTCATAAAAGCGCGTGAGGGGGGTCCAAACTGGCCGAACGAAGTCAGAATGGCCTGAAATTAGACGAAAAATATGGGAGATTGATTTATGAAGTGGTCAAGCAGACGGCACGTCAATCGGACGTGCCGTGTGCCCATGGTGACCGACAACGCAGTTCTGGTGTCATAAACGGCCAAAACGGGCGTCCAATGGTCAAATTCATAGCGGACGACCTCAGATTGAGCTGAAACCACCGTGCAACATTCTAATTATTATTCGTGACGTGTACGCATAGACGGAACGTCAATCGGACGCGCGGTTTGCGTGGTACGGCTCAATATTCGTATTTTAAGTGATGCGCGCGCTTCGTAAACGCACGTGAGGGGGATCCAAACGGGCCAAACGAAGTCGGAATGGACTGAAATCAGACGACAAATACGGGTGAGTATTTTTTAAAGTGGTCGAGTAGACGACACGTCAATTGGACGTGCCATGTGCCCGCGGTGACCAACAACGCAGTTCTGGTGTCATAAACGGCCAAAACGGACGTCAAACGGTCAAATTCATAGCGGACGAACTCGGTTTGAGCTAAAACCACCGTGAAACATTCTCATTATTATTCGTGACATGTACGCGCAGACGGCACGTCAATCGGACGTGCGGTTTGTGCGGTACGGCTCAATATTCGTGTTTTAAGTGATGCGCGCGCTTCGTAAATGCAAGTGAGGGTGGTCCAAACGGGCCGAACGATTTCGGAATGGCCTGAAATCAGACGAAAAATACGGGTGAGTGATTTATGAAGTGTTCAAGCAGACGGAACGTCAATCGGACGTGTCGTGTGCCTGTGGTGACCGACAATGTAGTTCTGGTGTCATAAACGGCCAAAACGGGCATCAAACGGTCAAATTAATAGCGGACGACCTCGGATTGTCCTGAAAACACCATGAAACATTCTAATTATTATTCGTGATGTGTACGCGGAGACAGCACGCCAATCGGACGTCCGGTTTGCGCGGTACGACTCAATATTCGTGTTTTAAGTGATGCGCGTGCTTCGTAAACGCGCGTGAGGGGGGTCCAAACGGGCCGAACAAAGTCGGAATAGCCTGAAATCAGACGAAAAATACAGGTGAGTGATTTATGAAGTGGTCGAGCAGACGGCACGTCAATCAGACATGCCGTGTGCCCGCGGTGACCGACAACGCAGTTCTGGTGTCATAAACGGCCAAAACGGGCGTCAAACGGTCAAATTCATAGCGGACGACCTCGGATTGAGCTGAAACCACCGTGCAACTTTCTAATTATTTTTCGTGACGTGTAAGCGCAGACGGAACGTCAATCGGACGTGCGGTTTGCGCGGTACGGCTCAATATTCGTATTTTAAGTGATGTGCGCGCTTCGTAAACGCGCGTGATGGGGGTCCAAACGGGCCAAACGAAGTCTAAATCGCCTGAAATCAGACGAAAAATATGGGAGAGTGATTTATGAAGTGGTCGAGCAGACGACACGTCAATCGGATGTGTCGTGTGCCCGCGGTGACCGACAACGCAGTTCTGGTGTCATAAACGGCCAAAACGGGCGTCAAACGGTCAAATTCATAGCGGACGACCTCGGATTGAGCTGAAACCACCGTGAAACATTCTCATTATTTTTCTTGATGTGTACGCACAGACGGCACGTCAATCGGACGTGCGGTTTGCACGGTACGGCTCAATATTCGTGTTTAAGTGATGTGCGCGCTTCGTAAACGCGCGTGAGGGTGGTCCAAACGGGCCGAACGATTTCGGAATGGCCTGAAATCAGACGACAAATACGGGTGTGTGATTTATGAAGTGGTCGAGTAGACGACACGTCAATCGGACGTTCCGTGGGCCCGCAGTGACCGACAACGCAGTTCTGGTGTCATAAACGGCCAAAACGGGCGTCCAACGGTCAAATTCATAGCGGACGACCTCGGGGGCTGTCCGGGGGGGGGGGCTATTCGGGGGGCTATCCGGGGTCCAGGGTGGAGGGTTGGGGGCTGTATGGGGGCTGTGCCGGGGGCTGTCCGCGGGGGCTGTCCGGTGGGTGTCCGGGGGGCTGTCCGGGGACCAAGGAGGAGGGTGGGGGGCTGTGCGGGGTCTGTCCGAGGGGCGTTTGGGGGTTCTTTAGGGGGTTGTCCGGGGTTGTTCAAGGGGCTGTCTGGGGGTTGTTCAGGGGGTTGTTCAGGGGTTGTTCAGGGGTTGTTCAGGGGGTTGTCTGGGGTTGTTCAGGGGGCTGTCCGGGGGGTGTTTGGGGGGTTGTCCGGGGTCCAAGGGGGAGGGTGGGGGGGGGGGGGGGGTTGTCCGAGGGGCTGTCCGGGGGGCTATCCGGGGTCCAGGGTGGAGGGTTGGGGGATGTACGGGGGGCTGTCCGGGGGGCTTTCTGGGGGGTGTTTGGGGGGTGTTCGGGGTCCAAGGGGGAGGGGGGTTGTCCAGGGTCCAAGAATGAGGGGGGTTGTCCAGGGAGTTCACAAACACACAACCACTAAAAGACAACAACATCCATAAAAACAGACAATATATAAAAATAACTCAACTCCAATACTATATTACGAGTCTAGATAAAACCAACAACTAGAATAGATTAAACATCAAATCTCAGTAATATAAGTCAAAAATGTAACGGATCAATATGTCCCACATCACCATCACCATCACCATCATCATCATTATCATCATCACCCTCGTCATCGTCCTCCTCATCGTCCTCACCCTCCACAGTGCCTTCCTCCTCGCCTTCACCCTCCTCCTCGCCCTCCTCATCTCCCTCCTCTTCCGCATCAGACTCCTCGCCATCATCATCTTCAAGCTGGACATCGGCCTGACCACCACTGGAACTGCCACCTGGTGCACCATATATAGAATGTATCGACGACATGTATTCATCAATCGTTGGGCTGGCCTCTACTGGAATTGTTGGACGTAGAACTTCAATAAATTTCATAAATGCACTGTTTTCCCTAGCAGACTGTTCTGTCGTCTCTGTGGCCCTTTTCTCAGCCTGTTCTGCCTGTGACCTAACTTGTTGCAGCTCGGTGGCACTACAACTCGTACCTGAGGCAGGCCAATACCTCGTCGGGGCTATCCTAGGTCGGCAGCGTACTCTGCCAGAATGATCCTCTCCCAACACCTGATGTAAGTGATCAGATGGCCTAAAATTGTCTGCTTCTTGGGCATCAAGGGCCTCTAAAGCATCCTGTTACAAATATAAATATATTATTAAGTTAAGAAATAGATATTAAAATATAAAATCAACAGATTAAAACTTACAATCTGCTGCTGAGTCGCTTCGTTGACAGCACTTCCATCCTTTTTTCGTCTACTCGAGCAAAACAGTTTTGCTCGAGGCACACATCCTTCAATATTTTGTACTTGCCTCTACAATGACATTGAAAACAAAAGTTATATAAAAACTTTATCAAATGATTAAATAATTGAGGAAACAAAAGAAAATTTAAGTCGTAAAGAAAACTTATAAACAATTGTCATACCTGCTGCCTCTCATGATCCGGCATCGTCGTGCGTCCTAGTGTATGGAGGTATTTTTTTGCATCAATGTTTTTTTTATTTTTTACAGATGATTCCTAAATAAAATTCAATAATTCAAAGGATAATATTAATGCAAAACTTGAATGTTATTATTTAAATACCTCAAATTTAATTCATACCTTAAACTGCGTACTCGTCCAATGAGTTATCATATGATGATATTGCTTTATAGGACAATCATCCACGGCTAGTACCGTCTCTAACTCAGTGCCAACTCTAGCACGCCAGCCAATATACAGCTCATGCTTGTAGGCTCTCCAAAGCTCGCCTAAATCCTTTAGACGTTCCAGTCGTGCACCCTCACCGTCAGGAAAATTAAATCGAAGCTGAAATCAAAATATTAATTCATATAAATACAAAAATAATTCATGCCATTAAATACAACAGATTTTTTTACCCATATCTCTGCCCAAGCTCTATCTTTGACCTCATGTGGCAAATGTCTCCACGACAGCGGGCTGACGGGAATGATGTGGGAGTATTTGGAAAGCGTCGCCAGAAAACTCCGACATTGCTGCCCTATTTTCTCAACCATCTGATTGTCTTCATTATATTCCACCATAACCTATGTGCGACGGTTCCATGCCGAACGCATGCGTGTACGGCCCCACCCCCGCCTCCTGTCAGTAGATGTATCTGTCATGAAAGAAAAACAAATATTTTATCAAAACATGTTATAATGAAAATAAATATTGCTATAAAAATTTGTTAGGGTTTTATAAATATACCTGCACTAGTTTGATCAATTAGTGGGGCTAGATCTATAGAACCTGATGGAACACCCTCTGGTGGAACAGGAGTCAAAGACGATGGAATATAAAAGCTCGGAGAGACAGAAGTAGAAGGAAAAGAAGAATGAACAGTTGTATGACCTGATGCTGACTGGGGAGTGGGAATCATCATGGGATGTGAAAATGATGGGGCAGAAGATGCAGAAGGTAGCGAAAACATGGGAGGCCTAAATACCCCATGTGTCCCTAACAACACACCGAGATCAGAATGTGGGAAGGCTGAAATGTCAGTGGGAGGGGCAGGGTCTAGTCGGGCACGCGCAGCTCTACGTCCACCTCTGGTACGAACCCTCCTCGTACCACCGGCCTGAGTACTAGGACCAGTAATAGGCTCCTCGTCGAATAACTGTCGACATAATGGTGGATCCTACAAAAAAGTTTACAAAAAAATTAATCACATGACATTATATATTCTGTATATATATGTATATATATTTGAAATAATGTACTCACTGTAGGCACTAATGGTGGAATGCCCATCTCCTCCATCTGACGATTGTTCTCCGCCATTTTTCTTCTCCGTCTCTCTTCAATTGGATGCATTTTCTACATTTGAAAACAAATATGTAATTAATTAGAAAAAGAAAATTAATGTGTAAACCAAAAAACTAAATATATGAGGGAATGAGGGGATTTATTGGTAATTTAGCTATCAATTGTTTTAGAAGAGCTTGAATGAATTTAATAAAACATACAAGTTGTAATTGTTGTGTCGTAGAGGATGGCAAGAGGGGGGGTGAATTGCCTTTTCAAAAATATTTAACAATTTAAAACAATTATCAATGCAGTGGAAATAAAAAAAGGCAAGACACAATTTGATAACGAAGTTTGGCTTAATTCCCAAGCCTACGTCTCCGCTCCCAATAAGAACTGTTGAGAGATTAATACGTCATCTTTCTTTTTAATGGTTGTATCAAGAAACCCACTAGCCGTTTTAAGGTAGGCTAGAACACCTTCGTACAACTTGCTTTTTTATTATGGTTGTAGCAAGAAACCCAATTGAAAGAAAGAATGGAAATGAGAGGTTTGTTTTAATCCAAACCCAATGAAGAACTAAACAAATAAAATAATACAAACACACGGAAGCCTTGAGCGTGAAAAGTGTGAGAGCAGCTGATGGAGAGGGATCTCAAGCTTCAAGGATGGAAATGGATCTCAAGAGGCCTTGGAGATTTGTCGTTAGAGAGTCAAGACATCAAAATATATTTTTTGTTATGTTCCCGGCGTCCATGGTTTCTTATTTATAGGAGAAATACCCATAAACACTTCAATATGGCCGTTGGAGGGCTTCCGGAGCCGTTGGGGGACCAAAGTACAAGTCTGGTCAAAGCCCAACGGCTAGTTTGACTGGGCACACCGGCTGGCTGGTGGTGTCTCACCAGCTGGCTGGTGGTCCACCGGCTGGCCGGTGCTGAGCTCCCGGCTGGCGGGTGGTCCACCGGCTGGCCGGTGCTGAGCTCCCGGCTGGCCGGTGGTCCAGACAGAGCAGGCTTTCTGTCTGGGTTCCACCGGTTGGCCGGTGGTCATCCACCAGTTGGCCGGTGGCACCAGGCAGTGGGCAATCCTACTGCCTGGGTCCTCCGGCGGGCTGGTGGGAAAGAGCCGGTTGGCCGGTTACCATACCGGCTGGCCGGTGCGCTAGCACCGGCTGACTGGTGGATCTGGCAGAAAGCAATGCTTCTGCCAGTGACCATCGGCTGGCCGGTGGACTCAGAGAGTCCACTATCAGTAAGTTAGAAATATTGTTTGATTTGGTTTGAATACAGTTCAATTCCAAATTAGAAAATGCAATTCAAATAAAACAGCAACCAATAAACATTGAAAATTCACATAACGGTCAAGTCAGCTAAAACATATTTGTGATCAATACTAAATAAATATGAATATTACCAACCTTAACAACCCAACTCGAGGTAAACCAAAAGAATTGAGAACATGGATGAATGATTCTATATATTTCCAACCACAAATTCAGGTTCACAATCAAATCTGACAATTGAGCTATTGGAATCATCAAAAGAAATAAATGGATTGGTTCCAATGGCAATAGGGCCAGTGTCAATTCCATCATCAGCATCATCAAAAATATGTCTTGGAATTACTTCAACTATGACACCAAATTCAGGTTGAAGTTGATCTTTGACATAAAAAACATGTTTAGCCATTGATGCCAACACATATGGTTCTTCGGTTGCAAGAGTGCGGGTCATATTAATTACTCGAAATCCACAATCATCAATAAATGTGCCATGTCTCGTCATCGAATCAAACCAATGGCATTTCATCATTGTGACTCGTCCATGAGAGTAATAATCCAATATTATTATTTTCTCAACGACTCCATAATAACCCACATTTTCAAGTCACTTTCTACTATCTGATGCACTGGCATAACAATCTGTTGTGGCAGTAACCATAATACCATCATGTTGTGTTCTCATGTTTTTGGCTCGTTTAGTGACAATAAATCTGTACCCATTGATAACAATTGATTTACAGTCACGAACCACGGTATTAGGACCAAAATCCAAAGCTCTTATTTCCTCAGAGACAGAGTCAGCAGACAAACTCAATACCTGCAATATAAATGACAGTTAAAATTAAGTAAATATTTAAATAATTAATTTAAACAGTAATATTTTTACCTTCAATTTTAACCAAGCAGAAAACTCTTTGCTATGCAAAGTCTCTCTCCTTCTCAAAGATAAAGAATGATGCTTCCTATTTATCATTGTTTTATGTTCTCTGTAGATAAAAAAATGCGAATAGTTTAACAGATATATATGTAAGATATACATATTCAATTTTGTTTCCTGATATAGTCATCGAACAAATCACAGTTGAACAAAACTGTGCGATGTGCCATCTCCCGCTCTTCAAGGCTTAATGTCTTCAATGTATATGATCTAGGAATTCCTCCTGTTTGAGGAAGTGTTGGAAAACTGGGTTCAATTTGCTCATATTGTTCTTCTTCATTTCTCATTGGTCTATTCATTCTTGTAGTAAGATCAGACAAATACATTGAACAGAAATCCATACATTCTTGAGCTAAGTAACCGTTCATGATAGAACCTTCGGGATGATTCTTGTTTCGAACATAAGACTTTAATGTGCACATATTTCTTTCAGTTGGATACATCCAACGAAAAGAAACAGGTCCTCCGAGAAGTATTTCAGTTGGAATATGGACAGTCAGATGCAGCATGCATGTGAAAAATGATGGGGGAAATATTTTCTCCAACTCACATAAAATTAATGGGGCTTTTGTCAACATTTTTTACAAGAATGACTTGGACAACTTCTTAGCA
This sequence comes from Viscum album, assembly GCA_963277665.1. NCBI lineage: Eukaryota > Viridiplantae > Streptophyta > Magnoliopsida > Santalales > Viscaceae > Viscum > Viscum album. Next base: position 699,648,469 of record OY728132.1, read on the forward strand.
CAAAGATCTCTAAACAAATGGAACAACCGAATAACACCCACCCTGACATTATTGGACAAAAGATGACGGATTGCTATTGGAAGCAACTCATGCAGTAGAACATGATAATCATGAGTCTTCAAAGATTTTAGCTTCAACTCTCTTCTATTGACCCGTTTAGATATGTTTCTTGAATAGCCATCAAAAACTCTAATAGTCTCTAATACTTCCAAAAATTGTTTTTTTTCAGTAGGTGTCATCACATAAGAAGCACATGGAAGTTGCCATTTATTTTCACTGATACGCACAGGATGCAATTCCGGTCTGATTCCCCAATCCACCAAGTCACGTCGAGATCGTAAATCATCTTTTGTCTTCCCCTTGACATTTAGAAGAACTGAAAGCAACATTTCACATATATTCTTTTCAATATGAATTACGTCTAAGCAATGACGTAGCAAATTGGTTGACCAATAAGGAAAATCAAAAAAGATACTCCTCTTCCTCTAATTGTAACAGGTTTCTGTGGAAACATTCTTTCTCTTTCCAGATTTCATTTGACCCTTCCCGAACGAAAAACTGAAATCTTTCAATTCATTAAGCACATCAGTTCCAGACATACGCTGAGGTGGATCATCGGTCTCTATAGTATTATCAAATCTTCGACGATTCATTCTATATGGATGATCCTTTGGCAAAAATCTTCGATGTCCCATAAAACTGAAACTACAAAGATGTTTCAGTCTTCTGGATCGTGTATTCTTCATAAAAACTGGACATGATAGTTTTCCCTTCGTGCTCCATCCAGACATCATTGCATAAGCCGGAAAATCATTGATCGTCCACAAAAGCGCAGCACGCATCTGAAATATGTCTTTCGAACATGCATCGTATGTGCGCACACCCACATCCCAAAGAAGTTTCAACTCTTTTATTAAAGGTTGCATGTATACATCAATATCAATGTCGGGATCAGAAGGATTAGATATGAGTATACTCATGAAAGTGAAATATTTTTTCATACACAACCATGGGGGAAGATTATAAATGTGTATAAAAACTGGCCATGTGCTGTGCGAAGTAAGCATCTGCCCAAACAGATTAAAACTGTCGCATGAAAGACCCAACCTCACATTATGCACGTCAGCTGCAAAATCAGGATGCCGAGCATCAAATCTCTGCCATGCAAATCCATCTGCAGGATGAACCAACTCATCATTAGTCTTCTTTCTCTCGGTATCATGCCGTCTAATTTTTATTGATATGTCATCAGACATAAAAAGATTCTGGAGTCTGGGGATCAATGGAAAGTTCCACATTACTTTCTGTGGAACGCGGGATGGTGTTCCATCAGATTTTGACTTCCAGCGGGATGTGCCACATTTTATACATTCATTTCGTTCAGCGGTTTCTTCCCAAAATAAACTGCAATCTTTCTGGCAAGCATGAATTTTGTTTCTAGAAAATCCAAGTTCTTCAACTAACTTCCATGCCATATAATGGTTTGAGGGAATATCTGCATCATCTGAAAGTAAATCCTTCAAGAGGGAAAGAATGTAATCGATTGCTGTATTAGAAATCCCATACATAGTTTTTCCATGAAACAATCAGATTAAAAATTCCAGCTTTTTCATTTTATCGCATTGTCGATATACTGGAGTCGTGGCAGCATCAATCAATTTTTTCACCCTATCATTATCATCATTTTCACTAGATGCATCAGTTGTACTCATATCGACGTCTTCTTGAGTCGAAATCCTTTCTTTTTCGTGATGATGAATAAACGAAAACCGATCATCTAACAAATTCTCCATTCCAGTCCTTTCATTTCGATCATCACCAATTTGAGATTTCATTTTCTCCCCATTGTGATACCACACAAAGTAGTTTGCTTGAAAACCATTTTTGGTTATGTGGTAGCTGACTTCTTCACGACTCAACCAAGGTCTACTAACACAATTGGAACATTGGCAGTGTATGGGACCACTATCTGAAGCATTGTGAAATGCAAAATCTATAAAGCTCTCCAAATTGTTTTGAAAATCGCTTGAGATACGATCGGTTTCATACATCCAACTTCTATCCATTCTGTAAAAAGAATTCATATAAGTCATTTTGTCATAAACAATTCAATAGGATTGAAATTTCATAGAAAATACATTTAAGTAAATGATAAAGGAAGAAAATAATCATGGTATCAACTACACATGTGAAAAAAACATACTAATGTGTTATTGAAAAAATGTAAAACCAACAAGAACTTAATCTGTTATCACATCAGAGCATTCCTCATCCCATAACCATATTAGTAGGGTATCCTCATATGCAATTTACCTTTTTGAATTAATATGCACTTCCTCACTAGGTACCTGAGTAGATTTCATAGATATAATCATCTCACATCCTGTAAGGCTTCCATTATGTATGATCTGCAGAATAATTTGAGTGATCATGAATCATGCATGGGATCATCCCATGATCACTATAGATTATGAGAAGGAAATATGATAGGTCACGTGAAAAACATAAAACACATATTTTAGATAATTTGAGACATAATATAATAAAATAATGTATAAATCTATGGAATTTGGGATACAAGGTGGGTTGTCCACGGGGGTCGATGATGTTCGGACGAGGGGGTTTGCGAGAGCATGGCCACCCCCTGTGGCCAGCCCACCCACCCCCCTGGACAGCCCGTACCCCCCCGGGATAGCCCCGCCCACCCTCCCAAATAGCCCACACCCCCTCCCCTACAACCCCACCACCACCACCTAGACATACCAACCCCCCTGGACACACCACACACCCCTCCCCCACCAGGACACCCCACCCAGACCCCCAAGACAGGCCACACCCCGTGGACAGCCCCGCCCACCCCCGTGGACAGCCTTTCCCACCCCCGTGGACAGCCCCGACCACCCCCGTGGACAACCCACCCACCCCCGTGGACGCCCCCTACCCCCTAGACAACCCAACCACCCCCGTGGACAGCCCACCCATCCCCCTCGACACCAATTATCCCTATGGATAGCCCCCCACCCCCTTGGATAGCCCGCCCACCCCCCTGGACACCCTTACCCCCTGTGGCCAGCCCACCCACCCCCCCTGGACAGCCCGCCCACGCCTCCTTGACAGCCCGGCCACCCCCGTGGACAGCCCATCCACCCTTGTGGACAGCCCGCCCACCCCCGTACCCCCCTGGATAGCCCCGCCCACCCTCCCAAACAGCCCACACCCCCCTTCCCCGCATCCCCACCACCACCACCTAGACATACCACCCCACCTAGACACCCCACACACCCCTCCCCCACCAGGACACCCCACCCAGACCCCCAGGACAGCCCAGACCCCCTGGGCAGCCCCGCCCACCCCCGTGGACACCCCCTACCCCCTAGACAGCCCAACCACCCCCGTGGACAGCCCACCCACCACCCTCGACACCCCTTCTCCTTATGGACAGCCCCCCACCCCCTAAGATAGCCCGCCCACCCCCCTAGACACCCCTACCCCCCGTGGCCAGCCCACCCACCCCCCTGGACAGCGCGCCCACCCCTCCTTGACAGCCCGACCACCCCCGTGGACAGCCCGTCCACCCTTGTGGACAACCCACCCACCCCCGTACCCCCCCTGGACACCCCGTACCCCCTGGATAGCCCCGCCCACCCTCCCAAACAGCCCACACCCCCTCCCCTGCAACCCCACCACCACCACCTAGACATACCACCCCCCTGGACACCCCACACACCCCTCCCCCACTAGGACACCCCCTCCAGACCCCCAGGTTAGCCCACACCCCCTAGACAGCACCGCCAACCCCGTGGACAGCCTTTCCCACCCCCGTGGACACCCCCTCCCACCCCCGTGGACAACCCACCCACCCCCGTGGACACCCCCTACCCCCACAATCCATTATCCAAAACATATCAAATTGGTTTGAACACAATCCATAATTCCCACAATCCATTATCCAAAACATGTAAACGTCCCAACTCTGATTTACATGTTTTGAACAATCTCCTTCAAAACATAGAATACAATAACATTAAAGAAGTCTTCACAAACACAAACAATATCCTATTTAGATATTAATTTCAATAATCAATTAAACCACCAACACCTGGAAAAAATCTATTCATTAAAACAAATACAACAATATGGTTGAGATCAAATTTTACCTATTCGTATTGGGTGTACCTGTTGGGATGGGGGGTGCTGGTGTTCGGATTCGCGAGAGTAGTGGAGTCGGATGGGGTTCGAGAGAGCACCTGAGCGAATAGATTAGGGCTCTGTCCGAATGGGGAGAGGAGATCGCGATCTGCAATTTGGGGGAAACCTTTGCCAACGGTTTATAAAAACCATTGGCAAAGGCACACATTTCCCAATGGTTCACTAGAACCGTTGGGAAATGTGTGAGTTTAGCACCCCTTTCCCAACGGTTCCAGTGAACCGTTGGGAAATGTGTGATTTTAGCACCCTTTCCCAACGGTTCCAGTGAACCGTTGGGAAAGGGTCCACCAAAATTCTCTTTGCCAACGGTTTTCTTAAACCGTTGGCAAAGGCTCACGATACCAATGGTTTAAGCAAACCGTTGGTATACTGCCGTTGAGAAAACACTAAATTCCAGTAGTGTACGCTCTACAACTCTTCTACTTTTTGCAGCATAACTGTTAGACTCTGCCATTGAAATGATTTTCTCTCTTCTCTTTGCTTGAGGTGTTACCAGGGAGGCGCGGGGCATCGGTGTAACCCTGTGATGGTATGATAAAAGGTGTAGGAACTTTTTTATTTAGTCGATGGTGATGACTCCATCGCTCTCCGAGCGTGTAAGAGAGTCTTGGTTATGAGACATCGACTGTGAAATCTTATGTGAAAAGATATCCTTGGGTGATTCACCATATGGATATTCTGAAGGAGGGAATCACCGGGCCTTGTTCTAGGAGTGGGTAGTGATTCCAGTCGTGGAATGTGATGTAGAGGTTCGATCGGGGAGGTGAGCTACCCCGAGAGCCTTCATGCCGTTTGAGACCGTGTAAAGGGATGGTGAGGTTCCCTACCACCTTGCCCTAACACCAATGTCTGTAGTGGGTGCATGTTGTATCCAACGTGGTTTACCTGAAGAGATGTGTGTGTGCTCCTATGCACATCATCGGAAAGGGCAGACCTCGCGTGAAGAGATCAAATCCCTTGGTCTATGTACGGTAGAGCCAGGTGTGAGCTTAGTACTATGAGTTGTTCCCTGGTTTTTCTTTTCGGGGACCAAAATCATGAAAGAACCTAGTATTTGCTGTGAAACACTTTGGAATATTCTTAATGATATTCCAGAGCATTGCCTTTAGAAGACGTGCGATTCTGAGCCCCGGTGTGGCCGAAATTAAATTTTCAGTGCTTTCACACAGGAAACACCAAATAAATTCCATAACTCCTAAACGGTGATCCGGATCATATATCTGAGTGTACGGATGTGTCCGGGATGGGGTTTTACCCTAGGAATGGCATAAAACTTGTCGGCATGGGAATTTTGGACCCCTCGCTCTCTTTTGGAAGGTTAAAGAGATAAATTAATTAGTTAATTTATTCGTAAATGGTGAAACTCGAGTATCTCATAAACGGTGGCTCGGATTGGAAAACTGAGGGCACCGTTGAGTTCAGAGCATGCCGTTTACCCTAGGAGGGGTATACGTTTCGCGGGCGCGGCTCGTCTGTGAAAAATGGCCCTAGGGGCGTTTTTGTAATTCGGCGGCCTCGGGCGCTAAGTTTAATAACTTTAAAATGGAAGCTCAGAATAAAATTCTGAGACATCCATTGTGCTCGGGAGGTGGTTTTTACCATAAGGGAGGCTTAATCCTGACCCCGTCGGGAGTTTGGGTTCGGGACGACGGACGGTTGGTTAAGTGTTTTCTATTTAAACACTTAACCCACCCCTCTCCTCTTCCCATATCCCCTGGCACCAGCAGCTCCAAAAAACGAAGGAGGAAGTTCCCCTCCAACACCTCCTCCTCTCTGGTGAGGCGCGCCTCTGACGGATCGCGGTGATGTTTCGGGCGAAGCCCATTGATTTAGGGTCTTGTTGCGTTTCCTTTCACGCACCTCATTTGAACCTAAATTATATGCTAGAATCATTGTTGGATTTCCGAACGAACCACATGAATGCGTAGTAGTGTTTTTTACATTTACATTGCTTGTCTCAGTTCGTAAAACCGATTTTCGAGGACCCCGCAGACGTTCGCCGAAGTTTGTGGGTTTTTGAAGGTGTCGGGGGCGGTCCGGCGGGCAGCGCGGGTGTTGGTCGTGAGGCGGCGGTGCGGTGAGTCGGACGGTGGTGGAGCGGCGCCAGGCTGTGGCGGCGACTCAGCAGTGGGGCAGCGCGGGCAGTCGGCGGTGGGCGTTGAGGCAGAGCGGCCGTGGAGGAGGCTGGCTGAGGGCGCCGATCGCGTTCGGCGGAGGATGAGGGACTCGCGCTGCGCGGATCTTCCTGGGGTCAACGAAGACTGGCTTCGGCCGGTCTATTTCAGAGGAGGCAAGGACCCGCCTTTTGCGGGTCCTGTGTTGTGACAGAGACCGGCCATTTGGCCGGTCGGTTGAGGAGGTCCGGACCCACTGGGGTCAGGCGGTTTGAGGCGGGCCCTGGCGGACTGGCCCGGACCCACGGCTGGGCCGCGGGCCGGCGGCTTGGACCAGGCCGGCTAGGGTGGACCGGCCCGGTTAGGCCCCCTTGCATTCGGGGGGTCGTAACTATTAAACGGCGCGTCAGATTGACATGACGTCTATATCTGTGGGACCGTTTTGAAGAGGCGGTCCCTTTAAGGTGGGTATAGGGGTCTCTCAGTTATGCGCCCAAAGGCGAGTGACCCGAGAGTTTTTAATTTAATAATATTAATTTATTATTAAAGTTGCGACGGACGTGGCTTGCGAGCCAGACGTCTGTTTGACGCGCCGTTGGAGGCGCTATGGCCCTGATGCTGAGACGATCCATCCAATGTGGTTCAGAACCTTTGCGGGTTGGTTTCGTTGCTCTGTGGCATGAAACAAAATATGAATAATTAATTAATTATTCAATTAATTAACTAGTTGTTGTGTTGGACTTAACTCCTTCTTGAGATGTCCGATTGATGCCCCGTCAGTGGCAGCGTGATCCCAGTCCCCGTGTGAACATTTTGATGAAATTTCCAAAGCATTCAGGTTGGAGACGAGGTGCGGGCCCCACGGGGCCCACTTCGCACGTTTTACGGTGAAACTCCACTTTTTCACCTGATATCCGTTTGAGGCGAGTGAGTAGTCTATCTCGTGTGTTTTTTCACGAGGATTACAATGGTGTAATATATTCAGGAAAGTGAAGCCTCATACGTTATATTATTAAATGTGTAAATATGAAAGGTGCCCCGGTGGCGGTTCTTCTACCGTGTTGTAGCGGACCTATGGCATGTGATCGTGTGCACTCCTGGGAGAGTGAGGTCGGTGTCTAAAGAGATGTGGTTGGCTGTGCCTTAGCTGTTGAGGTGGTAGGTTGGAGTTGTTACGTTACGCCTTCGCGTTGATGTTGGGTGCTGGGTGCACGTTAGCCTTTGGGCTGGAGACATGGTATACTATGGGAGTATACAGGAGTGCTGGGAGGTACGTGTGGTTTGTACCTGAGATGTTCGTGCACTTGGTTGGGGTTAACTTGGGGCCACACATTGTGTGGGCCCCAGGTGCGTGACGATCTCTCCTTTGCATACTTTGACCTCTCGCGACGTAGAGGGTCCCTTTGTGATCATTTGTTTGACTAGCATGGTGGAGTTTTACCCTGGCTCTATGCTCGTTTGTTTGACCAGCAGGGTTGAGTGGTCCACCCTGGTTTCATTCTCAATGGATCTCCCGGTAGCGGTGCTAGTGACACCCAGTGATGGAGCAAGCGCTGAACCTCTTTTGGGTGAGTTGTACTCGAGTTGGGTGGTTGCATGATACCCACTCTGTGTTCGGTTGGCCTGTGTTGTACCCTCCAGTGGATATGGCCAGAGCAGTTCTGAGTTTTACCCTCTAACGGGGCTGGGCCGTGGGTTACTCATCGGCTTCTAGGGTCTACCGTCCAACAGAGACTAGGCAGTGGGTCACCCGACACACTTAGGGTCTACCCTCCAGAAGAGACTGAGCAGTGGGTCCCCCGACGACCTCTTAGGGGCTACCCTCCAGCAAGGCTGGGCAGTGGGTCACTCGTCATCTAATTCCAGGTCTACCCTCCAGCAAGGCTGGGTAGTGGGTCACATATCAACTTATTCTAGGTCTACCCTCCAGCAGGGCTGGGCAGTGGGTCGCCTGATGATGTATTATGTTCTACCCTCCAACGGGGCTGGGTAGTGGGCCGCTAGATGATGTATTAGGGTTTACCCTCCAGCAGGGTTGGGCAGTGGGTCACCCGATATCTGGTTATGAATTACCATCCAGCATGGCTTGGCAGTGGGACACCTATTGGCATTCTAGGCCTAGTCCATTCTACTAGGCTAGCCTGTGTCTTTCCTCCGTGATTACCGGAGCGGGACCCTTGGTTATACGGGTCTGTGTTGTGGCGGCTTTGACTTTGAGGAGACCTCTCGACTGCGGTGCAGTGACGAGTTGTGGTTTGATGTTCCCCCAGACCTCTCAAGTATGAGGAGCTCTTGCCCCACCAAAATGAGTCCTTGTGAAATGACCTAAAACCGTGCGGGTGAGTCAGTGGCACCCAAACCGGATAGTGTCAAGGTGCGGTGATTGATCCCTTGACTTGTAGTTCGGGGTATACGTGCGGGATGCTGGAAAACGATGGTGTTACTTTTGGGACTGTTTGAGACTCTTTTATTGGGCTGAGCTACAGGATGTAGATCCCCTTACGAGCTTATTCAGGATTCCTGTAGAGAATATATATATGTATATACCTTGTTCTGGTACGCACTTCTGGGGTTTGGTTACTCTCCTTCTAAGAGAGGCGAAGACGCGCGGGGTATGCCACGTGCTTTCCGTGTCTAGCTTCTCGTGGTTTGGCGAGTCTACTCTCCTGCTGTAGGTAGCGAAGAATCGACGATAATTTCATCTTCTCACCATTTCCATCTCTTTATGTTTGGATGAGTCTACCTCCTTTCTCTTGTTGGGTTGAGCTAGACTCTCTACTAGTATTTTACTGCACTCTTGGTTGTACTCTTTTACTTTTCCCTATTCACTCTACTGCTCACCCTTCGGTACCTCCTTTGTTGCTCCCTCGAGCCTTCAGGGTATCCTACTGATTATTTTTATACTCACCCTTGCTTGGTCTTTTCCCAAACTTGGTGTTCCCTTGCATACGACGGACAGGTTGGTCGTGACGTCAGAGGAGCTTAGGAGCTTGGGAGCTTGGACCACGTGTGGTGGTCAGAGATGGGCTCCAGGTGGGGGACCCTCCCAGCTGTTTACTTTATGTTCACCTGTTGCCAGGTTGTGTCACTTTTCTGGTTGGGCGCATGTTTTTCCCTTTTTCCTTTTCAGCACATTACTTTTACTATTTAGAGGTCGATGCACTATTGTGGTTTATATATAGCAGTTTCCCTTTTCTTTACTTGTCTTTTCTTTTACTCTACACATTTACATTGAGTGTGATGCGTGTGCATGTGTACATTTACATAGGCAAAAGCCTCCCCGAGTTTTTGTGCCTTCGGCGCTGGTCGCCAGCCCTTGGCCTATGGAGGCGATCTTGGGGTAGTTGTGGCTCGAGCCCGGGTAGGGTCAGATCATGAAAAATAAGGAACTTCACTAACCTTTATATAGTGAAAATGGAACGTTTTTTCTTTTAGAATATGTAAAAATTTATACACTGTCATGAATAGCATTTCACTGAAGAATCCTATGTATTTTTGTGAGGGTATTTTTAAATAAAATTTATTTAAAATCGAATTTTAGAGAATTAGTTTTTAAAATAAATAAAAATGAAGTCCATGTATTCCACAAGACTGTTTTTAAATATATTTTAATAGTATTTCTATTTAAAAAGGACATAAACCCTTAATTATTTTTAAATTGGGTATATGATAAATTTATAGAATTATTATTATTTCTCTAGATGATTTATAATAATTTTGAACAAGGATAGTTTTGAAATTCACATCCTTGATCTATTCTTATAGTCATTAACTTTCTATTAAATTATTCACTTTCCATTTAAGATTTAATTTCCCTTAAATATAAATATTATTTATCATGGTCATATTTATTGCAAGAACTGTATTCCATTTTTACATATAGTGTTCACATTTACAATTATTTGATAGACTGGGAAAAATTTGATAAATATGAATCCTTTACTCAATGCAAATATTTAATGATATGGAACAATTTTTTCATGAAATTTATCAACTATTCAATATATTTGGAATTCTTTGGAAATGAAATACATGATTTGGGGACAAGTTAATTTTATCCCCTCAAGGAATTGATAGTATCATATGATGAATAAGTTGGTTAGCCTGAGCTAAATGGGTTTTCACTAATTCTATATTAAACATTCATGGTGATGGATCTTGATGGTAAAGGTATCATGTGCCTCAAAAATATGACATCCAATAATTAAGTAATTCTTTCATTCAATATTTAGTTATTATTATTGAATATATTTTTAGTATGCCAGTATCTCTAGATGAGTTTTATTATAATTTTAAAAATTAAATGGATTATGTTTTCAGTTACTCATCTGGACATATTGAGATTACCCTTATTTTTTCCTTTCCCTAGGATTCTAGGAAGTTTAATATAACTAATATTCCTGTATTTTCTATATATACAATAATGTTATTCTCAAAAAAATATCTCATAATTTTTGCAATAAAATTTAATATTTGAATAATTTATAAATACATTTTACAATGTCTAATAAATAATTTGAAACATAGAGATGTGATTTGTTGTATCATATGACAATTAAATGTACCATAACATATACTCTATAGTTTTTGGGGTAGGGTCACTAACATTGGTATCATATAATTTTTTGTAGAGTCCTTGGGGACTAGATTTTGGGAAACATAGATTAGAGATTATTACACTATGATATTATTTAATGAGAATATGTATAAAAGAGCATCCTAAAAGGTTCTGTAATATAGATATTATGTGTTTTTTCCATACACTATATACATGTCTAGATATTAAAAGTGTAGATGGTTCTAGAATATATTTAACTAGGGGTAATAACTCTAAAAATACTATATCAAGATTAACTCAAGTGTTACTAGTATATGAAAATGGTTCATACTACACCCCTGGTTTGACACTCCCTGGGGATATGCTTTGGATAAATTACATTTTATTTGAAAACCATTACAGAGGATATTAAAAGATGATGAAAATGAATGGACGCAGTTAGACCTCTGGTGTCACTGATTGAAAATAATGTTTTGATATTTAGACATCATAAAATGGATTATACTATTTTTCCATTATGATTATTGTTACTAAAGAAATGATTTATATTTTTATTCAATTAATATAACCCAAAAGAATTATGTTAATATGGATCATTAAGGAAGAGGTGGTGAAAATCAAAAACCCAATGGGATGATGATAGGAGTGAAAGATGTCATGTGCAAAACTAATTAGTTTTCAAAAAATATGAATACCAAAATATTATTTAACAAAAAACTATACTTAGAAAAGAATAGAAGGATGTATTTTTAAAAGAGTGAAAGTGGTGGAGAATAAAGAGAAAATAAGGCTAGATTTCCATCATGTATGAAATATGGGAGGATTTACCAACGAAAGTGTCTCAGTGGAATAGAGAAATTAATTATGTGTGGGAAGGAAGATCATGAAGAAGTGTTTTTCTTATGAAATATATTGAGTACTAAGGAAGGAAATAAATATCATCTTTTTGATCTATTTATATTCTATTGTCATAAATTTGGGGAACATGAGAATTACCCAAGTCAGTTCCCTCTATAAAATGGTAACCCTTAGACTATGGAATCATCTAAATGGAAATAAAATGAATGAATTGTTTATGTACGGTGATTCAGAATTAAAATTTTAAATCTTTATACAAATTTTATTTCGGTTTCTAGAATTATAAAATAGCTAAGTAACCTAATAAATTTGAGCAAAAATTTTGTATTCATTAACAAAAGATTTGTGATACCCATTATGGGATAATAAGATTCATATTATTCATAAGATCAATATATTAAACACCTATTTTTATGACTTATGTACTAGAAATGTCACTATATTAAGAATATTTTGGTTAAATTTATTGCAATAATATGTTTTAGTGGAAATGTTATTTGATGAATAATGTGATTAAATTTTATATACATAACTTTTATGTCATTTAAAACCATTGGTGTTGAAATGATCATTAATGATATTATAATAATAGTCAAATAGAATTATTTGTCATCATAAAAAAAAAGAATAATTAAATTGTGTTGAATCCCATATTAAAAAGGTTATTTAATGATTAAATTTATTTCAAAGATGTCTACCATATTTTTTGTAAAATTTATCGGAATTATATTAATATTATTTTTAAAAGGAAACCCCACATGCATGGTGAAAATCCTTCACATTTAGTAAAGAGGTGGGACTCGAACCCATGACTGAATGAGGATGAGGTTTTCATAATTACCATGGTCATACATGATTTTTTTTAATGTGTTATTATTTATTGATAAAAAAATTTGATTATCAAATATTAAACATGAACCTATAGTGTTACATCTGAGAATTAGAGATTAATGCATTAACTATAATGTTTTTTGAAAATAGTTAGAAAGATATGGATAAACTTTTCACTCTTTTATGGATATTTTTATCTTTTTAAAGTAAATTTTAGTGATTTGGAAAACAAAAAATCATTTTTAGATATTTATTTATTATAGTAAGAGACCAATAACAACAAATAATTAGTGTTTTTTATATAAATGTATCAAGTAAGTATATTTTCATATATTCTTAGACAGTAAAATAATTCACCATTATTTGAAAATGCATCATTAAATAAAATTCAATCATATTACCATTATTTATTTTGTTATCCACGATATTTTCACACCTATTAGATTTGTGGATTTATGGCCCTCAACATCTCATTTATCATTCAATTACTAATGACCAAGGAAAAAAATCACTCTTTATGATTATTTATGATTTTCCACTATGTCCATATATTCACTTTCCATCAACTTTATCCAACTTGGGAGCTTAGTTATGTGTTATTCCATATGACATTCATACATATCAATCTCTCTTAATAAGAAGTTGTTTTACCAACACTTGTCACAATGTTTTTTTCAATAAAAGTTATTTACAATTTTCAAAACCATGATTAATAAGATCATGTGTAAATAATGAGGTCACAATTTATTTATGGTGTGAGAATTCCACACCACAACATTTTAAAATATGATGAACATATTTGATACCATGTATGACATGAAATTCTAACCATCAAAGGGAATATAACCTCCCATGAACATATGATATAATTATTATTTTAAGTAAAATAAATATTTTATATAGATTTAAATTCTTGAAAGACTTTTTTATCATTCATTACATTCAACAATGATTTTATTCGATTTCTTTCGTTACATGCAAGACTGGGTTTTACCGAAAAACCATATACTATTAATATTATTATTTAGTATGATAATTATCACTTATAAGTAAGAAAAGAGTATATAAATGTGATTAAATAAAATATAAAATTTATATCTTACTAAATTTTATTTATTTTTTGTTTATTTATTATAAATAATTATAAATATTATTTAAAATAAAATGAAATGTTTTTAGAAAATGCATAATATTCCGAAAATACTAACTAGTATCCATTTGTAAACATAATTTAAAATTAATATTTACCACCTATGGAAAATATATATGAAAATATAATGTTTATTTTTTATATTTTAATACCCAAATTATCTTATTGTGTTTCTTGGTATTTTTATGAAAAGTATTATTTTTCATGAATAGTGAAAAATAATGAATTTTAACTAGAAGCTTCCTTTCCATTTAAGTAACTTTAATATTAAATTATATTTTAGAATTGTGTTAAATTAAAAATCGATAAATTATAAATATATTAATTTAATTTATGTAATTTTTACCATTTTTATAGTTAATTTAAATATAAAAACATTGTTATCATTTAAACATTTTCAATTTAAAATCTTACCCTTTCATCATGTATGCATGAATAATTTTAAATTAATTATTTAAAATTATGTTAATTTACTTTAAATAAATGGATTAAATATTTTAAATCATCTTAATTTATAATTTCTAATAATCCCAAATTGATGTTTTACCAAATTTATTTGTGGAAATTATTAAAATCAATAAGAGTGATTAAGGTAAAAATGAGATTACTGAGGGATTAATCATTAATTATAAGGGATAATATGAACTATAAAATTTTCCTATACCCATTTATGGCCATATATAGACATTATACCTTCTAGGATAGATAATTAAGAATTATTTATTGCTTATGACATTAATGAAACATTCATAAAATTCCCTTTTTCAAAAATGAAAAAGTGTGCCACTCATCCAACATATAAAAGACCACCCCACTCCTCTCCAATTCACACCATAAAAACACATTAGTTCAGAAAATAGCTACAAAAATTACTTACCGAAATCCCTCATATAACATTATAATAATTTTTATGGTAACAATACCATCCATTTGTAACACCTCAAGCTCCCACAGTATGCTTCTCTTTGAATAATACAGTAGCCTCTGTTGTACGCAACTTCCAGGTTCTAACACACACCACAACCAATCAATGTAGCCGTTATGAATAGTAATACCCACTTTTTTGAAATTTTATAAATTTAATATTTCAAAATGGAAATTATTTTTGGATTCGGAATATCAAAATTATCTTAGGGTTAATTTTTGGTTTTTTCTAAAAAACAATAAATTTTTTATGAATAGGGAAAATTACTAAATTTTAAAAAAAATTGACTTTTTTAATAGAAATAATTAATAGTGATAAATTATGAATTTGAGTGGTTTTAATGTATAATTGGATTATATTTTTACCATTTAATACAATTTCATTCATGGGACATAATTTCACATTTAAACTAGACATAAGAAAGTGTCAATTTTTTAAAGTTATTATTTGTTAAAAACACGCTTTTTTGTTTTGACAACAGGAATTAATTTTAAATTAATTTCTGCCACTTCTGTGTTTTGAATTTAGAAAAATTGATTCCATATTTAGAATCAAGAGGTCCAAATTTTTTAAATAGGAAACTTTTATTTTTATACATTTTGAATAATTATTTCGGTAAATATTTTATTTACCATGGTTAAAGGGTAAATCCGGTAAATAAAGGTAAAAAAATAATAATATAATAATATTATATTACCCTAACACGTTTCCTAATCATATTGGATGATACATGTCCGACAATGGGAATATTTGGGTCTATTTTGGGACCCCATGGAGCAACATGTATGTGAAAATGACACTTTATAAAAATTAAGTTAAAGTAAATACAAAAATGATATAAGCATATATCTTTTAAAAAACAGTTGTTACATAGGGGTATACATGTTATATCTTAAACTATAAATATTTATTAGAAATATAAAATGATTTCCAACACAATGGTGTTTTATTTATAATTTTTAGACATTGAATAATTAAATTTATTTATGACACAATAATGATGCAGTATATTTCTTATTAATGACGGAATCAAATAATTGGTATTACAAATGTTAAAATAAATATAATTTAAAAGTATTGATGAAATAAAAAAATTTATTTGGTTAATATTATATTATAGGATTACTTAAATGTATTTGGTTTTAATTAATAATGTTTTTAAAACTTTAACAAAAATCAATTATCAAATAGTGTTAAAATTGACATAAAGGTGTTTTTTTTAAAAAAATTATTAATAATTGATATTATATTCCTAAAAATCTATGGTTCATACAAATGACTTATATAATGATAGTTGAATCATTAATGGACAAATTGAGGGTCTCTTGGAAGTATATAGTATGTTTAATAACTATATAATATAAAAATACAAAGAGACATGGTAAATGTCAAACTATTTAACTAAGAGTTAAATAAAAAAGATAAAGATAATATAGTGACACAAACCTATCTGAAACATATTGGTTGTGTGGTTTTCGACCTATACCCACCTTAAACTTTAAATAATTTACTTTTGATCCATTATAAACCAAATATAAATTTATTATAAAATAATATTTCTAGCTTTTCCTAAAGTGCCACTCACCCCTCTTATAAAAGGGAATTCCCCCTTCTCTCTAATTCACACATTCAAAGCCATTTTTCTTCTCCAAACCTACCAAAATATCCTTTGAAATTCCCTAAATTCATTCTAGATTCCCTAATTTAGTGAGAAATCCCAACAATGGAGCCCTTTTTAACAAATCAAAAAGAATAACATGAAGAAGTGGTAAATATTTCATCACCTGTTTAAAGTTTCTTTATTCTTCCACATCATTTTTCATTGTTTCATCCATTCTAAAATAATAAATAAAATTTCTTATATATACTTTTATTTTATTAAAAATATGGTACAACCAAATTCACTATTCTATCTATCCTTTGAATGACTTGTCACCATACATGCG
This sequence comes from Viscum album, assembly GCA_963277665.1. Lineage (NCBI taxonomy): Eukaryota > Viridiplantae > Streptophyta > Magnoliopsida > Santalales > Viscaceae > Viscum > Viscum album. Next base: position 699,665,060 of record OY728132.1, read on the forward strand.
TACGTACGACTTACCGCCTCCACGTTGTGGTGTAATTGTTATTAAATATTTTATTATTTGGATGGGTATAATAATGATGTGTAATTGATGTAAATAGTCAATATAACATGATAATGATTCAGTATATATGATATACCGTCTAATTATATATTTTTTAAATATAAAAATAATGATATTATCGCTCGTACGTACGTACAGATTACCGTCTCCACGAACGTGATGAGATTCATTCCGCATCCTATCCATTCAAGACTAATATAATGTTATGATTAATTGTAATATTTAAATACTTCTTATAATTTGGGATATGAATAATATAAATCCCATCCATAAAAAATATAACTCACAAACCAAATAATATGAAGGAAAATGAATCTGTTAACACCTGAAACGATGATAATACTAAGATATTATTAACAAAACAATGTTAAAAGATCATATATGATATAATATTAATGTATATGATTATTGTATAATTTAATAACAGTTATTTCACCATTATACATGAGGTTAACCTACCCTCGACCATGTAAAAGTACAATGTAAGGACCTTGCTTCCAATACATTTCATATATGTGGGAGTTTGAGAAAAGCAGTGAGCTGGAGATCAAGATACTCATGGATATCACCTTTGTGATTTTTAGTTATTTTCCTTACATGGGTATTTTTTGTTCTGAATTTTAAATAATGTTGTATTTTTTTTTGTTCTATATTAGGTATAATTACCATATGGACATACATGAAATGTTGTTAATTGGGGATCACCATTGTTATTCAATTGATTATTTTTAGTCTTGTGTTATTGTTTATCATTTTTGAACTCCTTCTAATGTTGTCTATTATATAAGATATGTTGTATGGATTCAGAAAATTGATATTGAGGGTATGTTCTCTCTATTAAAACACCATTACACACTCAATTCTATTCAAGAGCATCTTGTGTACAAGGTGACACACTTGGGGCCATGTGGACCACCAGTCTGACACCTGTTTTAGTGGTACGCTAGGTCGAGACATTACAAAGTGGTATCAAAGGGTAATTTTTTCGTTTGTAATACTATTTTGGATTTGTATAAATTTGAATAGGAATATATTGTAATGTGGATAACATCTATGTTTGGGAATAATCACCCCATGCATAGGAGATGACCAACTGGATGGGGCTGGTAATTGGTGTTTATGCTGTTTGATATTACAATCGATAAGATTTAATTTGGAGTGAATGGAGTTATTTCCATTGCTTATGATTTTTGTATTTTTTATGAAATTATATTCTTGGACTCATATGTTATGGAAATTTAATTGCATGCATCATACTAGGAACATAGAAATTCAAATTCCATGCATAGTTCCATGTCATGTAGTTATATATATAAGTTTCTTGTGGATTGGATTTTGGTCGTTGAGTGATATTCAATACATTGTTGTATCCCTATTAGGGTAATTCATTATTATGATTTTTTTCTACTAACTATATTATTATTTATGATTAAAATTCAATTATTCTATTATTTCATCATTTTTCTATTTTTTTGCTAGTCGTAGTGACGTGCTTACTTGATTTGGTAGATAATTTGCAGATTTGGATAAATTAGAGGGTTTTGATTATGATGGGAGATAGTTTTTTATTGTAAGGTGTATTTGAACATTAATGCTGGGAAAAAGTATCCCATATATTTGAACCATTGTAAAAGGGTATTAAAATTTAAATGAAAAGGTAAATTTGTTATTAAATAAGATCCAAATAAAAAAATATATAGTGTACATGAGCTTTATAGGTGGGTAGATGTCCAATCAAATAATTTTACTACTGTATGTGGTAATGTTAAATTATGAATTGAGTTTGGTGCTGATTACTGGGTTCCAATTTTCGATATATTAAGTGTATGGAACATTATGAATTTGGGAATGGAAACCCATACCAAATTTAATGGTATGATGTATTTTTTGGTGACTATAAATGTTAAAATATATTATGTTTTGTCTTGTAAATCAATTAGTTAATTGATAATGGTGCTACTAGACCCATGTAGGTCTGGTGGGTAGCGTTTTTATATGTGGACTTGATAATGTTGTTTTAAATTTTAATGACATGAAAATTGATATTAGGATTCATTTTGAGGAACCTAGTTGTGTTAATATGGTTCATTTATAGGTCACAAATACTTTTAAGAATGAATTTTTGTTCAATTTCAGAATAATAACAGGATGTTTATGAATTTTTAATGTCAAAAAGGATGTTTGATATAATATTATATTTTTTACTTTTGTACATTGGTTAAAAATAACAAACCTTGCATTTATATTTTGAAAAATGGTACCTGGTGTTTTGATAAAATATTTTGATTATTAAAGAGTAAATGTGATTAAATATAAAGCGCTTGTAAAAGGATCCAATATTGGTTCCCTCAATGTAACACCCTTGTTTAATGGCATGTTTAGTTTCTCCTTTGAGTTACCTTGGTATGGAAGTGAGAGCATCTTCAGTAGGTGTAATTTTCATTAGAAATGGCTTGATGATTAGATTTGGTGCCTGGTGATTTCTGTTACAGTGACCCAGTGATAGAGTAGACGTTTTGTTTTAAAAAGGGGATATCCCATGGTAGGTAGTTCCCTTAGAATTTAAATTCCATGCTAATGTTTTGATGTTCCTAAATTTTTTTACGGTTTGGGTGTCATTTTCTTTATTAAGACTTTGATTTTATAATGACACTATTGTTCAGATGGGTGGGAATTTTTTTCATGACCATGTTATAAGATTGAGTATTAGGTGATGCTCATTTTCATAAAGTTAGACATGCCTCACACATGGTGGGATGCTTCATAGGTCATATGACCCTTTTTGTTCCATAGTACTGGATGACTTTGTATAACATCATTTAAGATGATGGTTGTGTGGGGAAATGCGCCTCTAAAATAAATCTATTGTGATTTTGATCATGGTGTCATGTTATCTGTAAGTACAATGAACTATGTAATAAGGAATAAAGTTTTTTCCCAATTATATGGATGGAGTTTCAAAGGAATTTGGGGTTTTTTCAGTTCGGTCTCATTAGTTTGGATTTCTTTGTAAGCTTTGACACTATAATCATGGATCAAAGGAGTGTCACATGTTTGTTTAAGTTTTTCTGATCAAGTGTGCTTGTGAAGAGATATTTTTCCTTCTCTTCTCAAATAGGACACTCCTAAAGTGGCGAGTTTCATGTTGAACTTGGTAACTGCCTTATAGATGGAGCACAACCTAATATGACCATTATGAAAAGTACATCTTAATCATGAAGTCCTCTGAGGCTTTCTTATGTTGTATTATATTAGGGATTTCATGACATCATGATTTTTATCTGAATTGCTAGATTTTCAACCCCTAGAAAATATCATTGGTCTTGGAGGAATTTAGTGGAAAAATATAGAAAAATCATGGACTACCTTTGGTAGTAAATAATTGTGTTCAATTAAATGAAGATGACACGGTAGGTGAAACATAGCTTCTTCCATGAAGTCAAGCAGTTGTGGTTTGACTATTTTTGCTTTCTATAGTTGGGTGTGTTTGACTGATAAATCCTTTAAAATCTTTTAATGTTGCACTATGTTAATATCTTGTACCCTATCTTGATGTCGTCCTAGATGCACTAAGAGGGAATCAGTATTACGGCGCGCTAAAGAATTGTGTTTTTGAGCTTGTAGGGTGTGTTTCATGGTGTTGCATGAAAAAACATTTCTCTTATCATGCCGTTATATGCCCTGAGTGATTCTTGGGTTCCAAAGTAGGAACATCCTAGTCAGACTCAAGCAATCCAACCATTTATATTGAATGACATTAGTCGCCAAAGACGTACACCTTTGAGATGAGTCGACCAAGAATCATGACTCATTCTATCTTCTTCTAGTTCAATGTTTTTTGTTGTAAGGATCCATTTTAAAACAACTTCACCAGTTTATGGGTGACTGTAGTTTGTGGGTTGAAGATGTCTTTCAGTCAAAGCATGCATTAATTTTCATGTTAGTAGTTTGATTTATGGACCTTTCCATTGATGTGGTCTATCTTTTGTCCTAAAATGTAATAGGGTTATGCCATTTAATTAAATCATATGAGATGAATCACTAGAAAAATTATGACCTGCCTTTTTTGGAAATTCTGACAGTGGAAGTACCATGGAATGGAATTTACCCTTTTAGAATAAGGACCAATGGTGGTGAGCACCTTAGGCATGATATTTAAAGAGATAATGATGTGATCATATCTATATGTAAATAGGGATTGTAAATCTATTTTTAGGGGTTTTAGTTGGTGAATAGACATTGGATCATGTGTAAAAGGATTAAGTGTGGGATGCATAAGATGTTCTTAATTGTGTTTTAAGTGTTGGAAACACAATGATACCACTTGAATGGAAGTTCATAACCCTTCTTGGTTGAGTGACATTTTCATTTTATTTTGAAGTGTTCTTAGGGAAATTAAGTATAAAGGTGTGGAGACGCTGTGTTTTTGACCTGGAAAAAATTCCATCGGATTATAAACTATTTCATTTGCTAGAATGGTAAAATTTAAAACCAACCACAATAACTGTTTTTTTTGAATTGTGCTTCTTTAATGTTATGTTATTGGACTTGGGTAAAGGACCAATATGTTTCTAGGGTGTCTCAGTGAGTTTTGGGAGAACCAGACCCGAACTTTCACTGTTTTAAAGAATTTTGATTGGGTGTAATGTTTATCTAAAACCATGCAACCCATAGCAGGTAATCAAGTGGATTTATCCATGTGGACAAGAGATGTTTTATATGCTATGCAAGGTTTTCCAAACATTGACCCCAACCTGATTGTTTAGTGTATTTGGTTAGTATCTAAGAACACTTAACTACACATTTGGTGTTGGGTTTACAAACCATGCATGTAAAGACCCGAAACCTGACGTACATGGACTTTACATTACATTTACGGAATACTTAGTACATAACAAAAACACACACACAAGGATCGTAATAGTTTAGTGTCTTTGGAAACTCAGAACGTAATCTTCTAATCGTGGTGAAAGATCTTCAATATCTCCCATAAATATCTTCCCTTTTTTTTTACCTAAAACCTTTCTTTATATCCTGGGGAAAAGAAAACATAAAAGGGTGAGCTCAAATGCTCAGTAAGGGTAAACAAAAGAAATATCAATCACATCGTATTCATAAGAACATAACATTTTGGAAATCATAACCTGCAAAAGAGAGCATAATTTCATAACATGGGATAAATCATGGTAGTGAAATGTAATCACAATAATCATAACTTAAAACATGAAACTTTGTGGCATTCACACATAATCATAGAGAATCATTTCTTATTAGTCAAGACTCATTGCCAAGACTATCTTAGTGGACAAAGTCCCTTTCTGAATCGAGTAACCCTGGTTTCAGTCCTGTTTCATTGAACCGGTATAACCTACCATTCCAGCTATGTCTATCTAATGAGATATAAAATCTTTACCCAATGCATTGGAGGGAGATATAGGTCCCACCCATCTTATAATGAATCCTTTCTTATGTGTGCCACATAATCATAAATCATACATCATCGCATAACCCATGTAATAAAAAAGGGATTCTTAAACAACATGACATCATAAAACCATTCATATAACATAAAGGAATTCATAAACATAATTCCATCACAAAATAGTCAAATCAATGTAATAATAGGGATAAAAACAGAACCCTTTTATTATCTTAGATGGGAAATAATTTTGATAAAATACTTGAACTCCATTCTTGAGGAAAATATCCTTTCTACTTCAAAAGAATTTTTCCTTTCATAACATGTCATACAACATTAAAATAAAAGAAGTTGATTAAAAATAAACTTGAAAACTTGTAAAGGAAGGTTCTTGGAAATGATGTTTTAAAAATCCATTCAGGCCGTATAAGTTAAAAAAAACATTCTTCTCGTACTTTTGTCGGAAAAGTAAAAAAGTACTTCGTACGAAAAACGACAAAAGATTCCTTTCATACATATTACTAAAAACTCACCGAAGGGTAAAAATGGATTTAAAAAATTGTAGGTGGATGGAAATAATATTACATATTGAGGGAACATGGATGTGGATGATAAAATACACCCCAATAAATACTTACGAATAAACAATCTCGGATAAAAATGAGATTGTGATATTTCCCTTACCTTAGGTCCGATTTGCTTTGTACGTGTCCGAAGCTCCTGTATAATGGTTTAAATAATGTCATTTACTTATTACAGAATCATATTCATTGTTATGATATCATATATGGTTCACTTATGACATTATATTACCTGTTCTTTTGTAAATTCCATGTTAAAGAAGCGTTTTGGGTAAAATTGTTTCATTTATCGTAGGTGTTTTGACTTGTTGTTCGTGACATTATTATTACTTATATCATGATTTACTTACTTCCAAAATATGATTTATATATCATATATATTAAGTATATATATATATATAATAGATAGATAAATGAAATGAAAAACACCGTTCATGGAGACGGTAGTCCGTACGTACGCATGAACGTTGTTTTCCTTTCCTTATTGTCTTGAATGGAAGTAAGTAGATGACATAAATATATATATATACATAAATCCAGTAGCTTTATAATGTCATATATTTCATTATTATTTCTTATATATACTTTATAATCATTCTTAAATGGTTAACATGGAGAATGAATCTCATCGCGTCGTGGAGACGGTAGTCCGTACGTACGCACGAGCGATGATATTATTTCCATAAATATTGAATTGAATTGGAGTGGATTATACAATAAATCAGAATAAATATGATGTTGTAATAACTATGTATAGTTATTCTTTACACCACTATACCCATCCATGTAAGGTGGTGGTTGAAAATAGATTACACCACGGCGTGGAGACGGTATTCCGTACGTACGCACGCGCGGTGATTTCTTTTTCCGTAGGATGGATAGATGGTGAAATAGGGTTGTTTCATACATATAATAACATATAAGTATATGAGTTATACTGATGTTATTACTTCATAATGAAACAACCTAAGAAGAAGAAGTGGAAGAAGAAATAAAGATGAAAGAATTGGTAACGGTAATTACCTCTTCTTTGAAGCGCCTCTTTGAGACCTCCTCTTAGGGCACTAAAATTGGTCTTTGGGGAAGACCAGAACCTCTAGGATGTTTCTAGGGAAGTGGAGAAGAGATTTTGGCAGTGGTTGGCCGAGCTTGAGTGCTCAAATTGGTGCGAGGAGGAGGGGGAGGAGGTGTCCTTTTATAAGGGAGGAGAGGGGTACCTTAGGAATTCTTAAAAATATTAATTTATAATAAATCTAACCCCACTTAAAAACCTCCAAAAATGACTCATATTCGAAGATTAGATGAGATAGGGTTTTAATCTCATCAACCAATCAAATTTAGACATGTTTGGATCTTATTTTAAACCTTATCATTTAGATTTAACTCTAAGTTAAATAATTTAACTTTTACCGTGTCTTTTTGTTTTCTTTCACTATATGGTTAATACACTTACTACAACATGCCAAACGAACCCCAAATTGTTTATTATTAATATATATATCTTTATCTAAGTCATTTGGCCGAACCTTAGATATTTAGGAATAAAATAACAATTAATAATATAATATTTCATTTAAAAACTGTTTTGTGTCAATTTTGACACTATTTGATATATGATTTTTGTGAAAGTCATAACAGAATTATATGTTCGAACCAAGTTGATTAAATCAACAATAATATATCATAGTAACCTATAAAATTAGTGTAATTCATAAAAAGTCTCAAATTACATTCATTTGAGCATTTATAACGTCAATTATGTTAATATTTCCTTAAAAAGGGTAATTATGGCATCATCGTTGTGTCATAAATAAATTAAATTATTTAAAGTCTAAAAATTATAAATAAAATATCCTTATGTAGGAAATATTTTTAGCTTTCTAATGAATATTTATAGTCGAATTTATCTTATGTATAACCCCATATTAAAAATTATTTACTTATTAAACTTTGATTTTAACTATTTTAACCCTTCTTTAAATAAATTAATAATAAATGTCCTAATCTAACCCAAGTGGGCCTAAATGGTCATATTTTATTCCTAAGTTTGTTTTTGGTCTAAATACACTTGTCCAATAGAATTAGGACATGTGTTATGGTAATATTAATATCATTCTTACCCTTAATTACCCTATTTACTTTTAACCGTGGTAAATAAAAGTAAAAAGTTACTATTCACCAAAAATTATTTTCATCTCATTGAACCACATTTTACTTACTGATATCAACCGTGTCTATCGGATTTTTGAAATTCCATTCACAGAAGCGGTAAAATTAAGTTTTATGCAAAATTCAGTTTTTAACCTACCACTTAGTGGTTTCACTATTCATCAAAAATTGAAAGTTTTCAGAAAAATACCAAAATTTCACCCTAGGCTAATTTCGGTATTCCAAATCCAAAAATGAAGTCCATTTTGAGAGCTAAAATTTCTAAAATTTAAAAAGTGGTTATTACTATTCATAACGGCTAGTTTTAATAATATTTTAATAGCATATCGTTGTTTCGTGAAACTGAGTATTGCGTACTACACACGCTATCGAGGAAGGATGCGATTGCGTGTAATGCAAGGAATGTCAAAGATGCGTGTTGTGCAAGCTCCTTTTGGTATAGCGTACAACACAAGACATTAATAAAATTAAAAAGAATATTTTTCATAAAATCTCGGGCTGTTACATTCTACCCCCCTTAAAATGAATTTCGCCCTCGAAATTCGTCGGGGTTATAAATGGTTTACTATTTGAAAGTTTATTTAATAGAAACTCACATCGTAAAAAGGAATATCAAAACCAATCTTTAAAAACAAAAGTATGAAACGTAACGGTTACCCAAATAAACTAATCACTCGGTTTCCACATAGTTGAAAATATGGATATGGAAGAGAAATCTAACCATCATGTTCTGATGGAGAGTGGTGGAGAACATGGCTATGGAAAAGCCAGTAATCACAAAGCCATAAATTTGTGACGATCTAAGGTACCATCTGATTCATCAGGTATAAGATCACTAGGACAACATTTTTGGTTTTCAAGATCATTTCCCTAAAGTTAAAAAATTTGAATTAGAATAAATACTTCCTTTATGTTGGTACAACCTCACTGTTGTTCGTATCTTTAACAATTTCCACTTCATCTCTTAAATAAATGAAGTTGAATTTGTTATTCGTGAAGTGTTAGCAGATCATGTGATAGAATGACGGGTCATTCCATCAAAAGGTTAGAAAAAGTTATTAAATATACATAAGTCATTATATAGTGAGATTAATCATATATGGTACCTAAAATGGACGTATACTTCATATATCATACTGCTTAATATGATAAAACTAGTTTCTACTAAACAGGGACATCCTGTAGGCCAGTGGTAGGGAATAAAGGCCAGCCGCACTTCGGTTGTGGGTTCGATTCCCACAGCCTTGTCCGAAGCGATGGGCTGTCGCCCGTCCTGCAGGTTGTCCTTTTTCTAAAACTATATTACTATAACATCCCATCAATAATATCGAAAAAACTTCTATCCTTAAACAATACTAACTTATGTACAATATAATCCATTCCAATCTTTAGGCTTATCCATAATACTGCAGTCCACTCTCATAACATAGTGAAAACGATTACCAGAGATTTAATACCATCGTTGATCTCCATATATCATAAGATATATCTTGTTGGTCACATTCCAAACATTCAAAGGCCTTAATCTTGTACTCTCTTGAATACCCATTGAACCTTATTGAAAACATGAATTCTATTAAAAGTTAACTCTTTCCACATACCAAAATCCTAAAAATTCTATATACTCAAACCATGATATCACTTAGTCCTTATATCAATCATGAGCTCATGAATACTATCAAACATTTAATTTTCTCCTTATCCCTTCATTATGCGCATATCATCTACATTCCAAAAATATCTGAATAACCTTTCATGGATACTGGTAACATTAATCAGACAACAGTGTAACAATCCTTACATGTCTCTTTATTCTACAGTACCATGAGATTACTTATACAACATTACACATGATAAACATGTAATCATTCCACTACATTCTTAAACCATTGACCGAGCTTCAACAATTCTTTCATCTCACATATCATTTGTAGTCTCTTCATCATCATCCACATAAATACTTCCCATACGACCATACTGATTATCTTCATGAGACTTTCCCTTAGGGCATTGGTTTGCATTATGCCCGCACATTCCACATTTAAAACATTTAACCATTGTTGATGTCGTAGCAATACCATTATCCTCATCCATGTTGTTAACTGAACCTTTTCCTTTGCATTTACTTGCTTTGTGTCCTTCTTTTCCACACCCAAAGAATCTTCCAGTTCCTTTGAAACATTCTCCTTGATGCCTCTTCCCACATGATTTACATAGGGGAAATTGAAGTTTCTTTCCTCTATGATCATCACGAAACTCCATCTTTCTCTTATTGATCGAGTCAAGAAACTTACCAAATTTTACATTATTGATCATATTATGAGATTGCTGATTCGGCATAACAATGATGTTTGGACTTCCAAATCCCATTTCATTTGGTTTCCCATGAAGAATATCATTCCATTGTCCATCATATCCTCCATTATCGCGAATCACCTTGTTTCCAGCCATTTTCTAAAACCCAAAAAGAATAGTGTCAGAGGAAAAATCATAATAAAGGGGGAGTAACTTAAATATCTAACATATTAGGTTTAATTCTATGATCGTTATCGTAGTTCTAGTACTATAACCTATACGTATACATAACCTTAGGGACATCCCTAGACATACCGTAGAAATATCTCTAGGGATCTCACTAACGTTTTCGCATCCTAGTTTCCAAAGGTTGACTAAACCTTTCCTCTGATACCAACTGTAAAGACCCGAAACCTGACGTACATGGACTTTACATTACATTTGCGGAATACTTAGTACATAACAAAAACACACACACAAGGATCGTAATAGTTTAGTGTCTTTGGAAACTCGGAACGTAATCTTCTAATCGTGGTGAAAGATCTTCAATATCTCCCATAAATATCTTCCCTTTTTTTACCTAAAACCTTTCTTTATATCCTGGGGAAAAGAAAACATAAAAGGGTGAGCTCAAATTCTCAGTAAGGGTAAACAAAAGAAATATCAATCACATCGTATTCATAAGAACATAACATTTTGGAAATCATAACCTGCAAAAGAGAGCATAATTTCATAACATGGGATAAATAATGGTAGTGAAATGTAATCACAATAATCATAACTTAAAACATGAAACTTTGTGGAATTCACACATAATCATAGAGAATCATTTCTTATTAGTCAAGACTCATTGCCAAGACTATCTTAGTGGACAAAGTCCCTTTCTGAATCGAGTAACCCTCGTTTCAGTCCTGTTTCACTGAACCGGTATAACCTACCATTCCAGCCATGTCTATCTCATGAGATATAAAATCTTTACCCAATGCATTTGAGGGAGATATAGGTCCCACCCATCTTATAATGAATCCTTTCTTATGTGTGCCACATAATCATAAATCATACATCATCGCATAACCCATGTAATAAAAAAGGGATTCTTAAACAACATGACATCATAAAACCATTCATATAACATAAAGAAATTCATTAACATAATTCCATCACAACATAGTCAAATCAATGTAATAATAGGGATAAAAACAGAACCCTTTTATTATCTTAGATGGAAAATAATTTTGATAAAATACTTGAACTCCATTCTTGAGGAAAATATCCTTTCTACTTCAAAAACATTTTTCCTTTCATAACATGTCATACAACTTTAAAATAAAAGAAGTTGATTAAAAATAAACTTGAAAACTTGTAAAGTAAGCTTCTTGGAAATAATGTTTTAAAAATCCATTCAGGCCGTATAAGTTAAAAAAAACATTCTTCTCGTACTTTTGTCGGAAAAGTCAAAAAGTACTTCGTACGAAAAACGACAAAAGATTCCTTTCATACATATTACTAAAAACTCACCGAAGGGTAAAAATGGATTTAAAAAATTGTAGGTGGATGGAAATAATATTACATATTGAGGGAACATGGATGTGAATGATAAAATACACCCCAATAAATACTTACGAATAAACAATCTCGGATAAAAATGAGATTGTGATATTTCCCTTACCTTAGGTCCGATTTGCTTTGTACGTGTCCGAAGCTCCTGTATAATGGTTTAAATAATGTCATTTACTTATCAAAGAATCATATTCATTGTTATGATATAATATATGGTTCACTTATGACATTATATTACCCGTTCCTTTGTAAATTCCATGTTAAAGAAGCGTTTTGGGTAAAATCGTTTCATTTATCGTAGGTGTTTTGACTTGTTGTTCTTGACATTATTATTACTTATATCATGATTTAATTACTTCCAAAATATGATTTATATATCATATATATTCAGTATATATATATATATATAATAGATAGATAAATGAAATGAAAAACACCGTTCATGGAGACGGTAGTCCGTACGTACGCATGAACGCTGTTTTACTTTCCTTATTGTCTTGAATGGAAGTAAGTAGATGAAATACATATATATATATATATAAATAAATCCAGTAGATTTATAATGTCATATATTTCATTATTATTTCTTATATATACATTATAATCATTCTTAAATGGTTAACATGGAGAATGAATCTCATCGCGTCGTGGAGACGGTAGTCCGTACATACACACGAGCGATGATATTATTTCCATAAATATTGAATTGAATTGGAGTGGATTATAAAATACATCAGAATCAATATGATGTTGTAATAACTATGTATAGTTATTCTTTACACCACTATACCCATCCATGTAAGGTGGTGGTGGAAAATAGATTACACCACGGCGTGGAGACGGTATTCCGTACGTACGCACGCGCGGTGATTTCTTTTTCCGTAGGATGGATAGATGGTGAAATAGGGTTGTTTCATACTTATAATAACATATCAGTATATGAGTGATACTGATGTTATTACTTCATAATGAAACAACCTAAGAAGAAGAAGTGGAAGAAGAAATAAAGATGAAAGAATTGGTAACGGTAATTACCTCTTCTTTGAAGCGCCTCTTTGAGACCTCCTATTAGGGCACTAAAATTGGTCTTTGGGGAAGACCAGAACCTCTAGGATGTTGCTAGGGAAGTGGAGAAGAGATTTTGGCAGGGGTTGGCCGAGCTTGAGTGCTCAAATGGGTGTGAGGAGGAGGGGGAGGAGGTGTCCTTTTATAAGGGAGGAGAGGGGTACCTTAGGAATTCTTAAAAATATTAATTTATAATAAATCTAACCCCACTTAAAAACCTCCAAAAATGACTCATATTCGAATATTAGATGAGATAGGGTTGTAATCTCATCAACCAATCAAATTTAGACATGTTTGGATCTTATTTTAAACCTTATCATTTAGATTTAACTCTAAGTTAAATAATTTAACTTTTACCGTGTCTTTTTGTTTTCTTTCACTATATGGTTAATACAGTTACTATAACATGCCAAACGAACCCCAAATTGTTTATTATTAATATATATATCCTTATCTAAGTCATTTGACCGAACCTTAGATTTTTAGGAATAAAATAACAATTAATAATATAATATTTCATTTAAAAACTATTTTGTGTCAATTTTGACACTATTTGATATATGATTTTTGTGAAAGTCATAACAGAATTATATGTTCGAACCAAGTTGATTAAATAAACACTAATATATCATAGTAACCTAGAAATGTAGTGGAATTCATAAAAAGTCTCAAATTACATTCATTTGAGCATTTATAACATCAATTATGTTAATATTTCCTTAAAAAGGGTAATTACTACATCATCGTTGTGTCATAAATAAATTAATTTATTTAAAGTCTAAAAATTATAAATAAAATATCATTATGTAGTAAATATTTTTAGATTTCTAATGAATATTTATAGTCTAATTTATCTTATGTATAACCCCATATTAAAAATGATTTACTTATTAAACTTTGATTTTAACTATTTTAACCCTTCTTTAAATAAATTAATAATAAATGTCCTAATCTAACCCAAGTGGGCCTAAATGGTCATATTTTATTCCTAAGTTTGTTTTTGGTCGAAATACACTTGTCCAATAGAATTAGGACATGTGTTATGGTAATATTAATATCATTCTTACCCTTAATTACCCTATTTACTTTTAACCGTGGTAAATAAAAGTAAAAAGTTACTATTCACCAAAAATTATTTCAATCTCATTGAACCATATTTTACTTACTGATATCAACCGTGTCGGTCGGATTTTCGAAATTCCATTCACAGAAGCGGTAAAATTATGTTTTATGCAAAATTCAGTTTTTAACCTACCACTTAGTGGTTTCACTATTCATCAAAAATTGAAAGTTTTCAGAAAAATACCAAAATTTTACCCTAGGCTAATTTCGGTATTCCGAATCCAAAAATGAAGTCCATTTTGAGATCTATAATTACTAAAATTTAAAAAGTGGTTATTACTATTCATAACGGCTAGTTTTAATAATATTTTAATAGCATATCGTTGTTTCGTGAAACTGAGTATTGCGTACTACACACGCTATCGAGGAAGGTTGCGATTGCGTGTAATGCAAGTAAAGTCAAAGATGCATGTTGTGCAAGCTCCTTTTGGTATAGCGTACAACACAAGACATTAATAAAATTAAAAAGAATATTTTTCATAAAATCTCGGGTTGTTACAATGCAACTAGCCTGTGTGAGTTCCTTTATATTCATATATAAGGGAACATGGTTGGTTCACTGTTTGATAAAACATTCTACCCAAATTGTGCATTGTGATCCTCTTTTTTTAAGAAAAAATTGAATAATATTATTTTAATTAAAAATAAATTAGTTGATAGTAATTAATAAATGAAATTAATTAATGAAATTCTGAAATAATAATAATAATAATATATGATTATTATTAAAATATTATTATGTTTTTAGTAATATTTTTATATATAGGTTCTTAGTAAAACCCTCAGGGGGGTTCTACCTTTTCTTCCCCCTCAATGGCATAACTATATAACCCCCCCCCCCAATATCATTGTCCACACATGGAGCACTGCATTGGTCTCCTCCTCATTGGTCAATCTATCCATTTTTCTTCATTTTTTTTCTTTAAATCATCATGGTAGGCCTTCCTCTCTAATATACTCTCCATTTCTGGTCGAGATTTGTTCTCCCCGTCTCTATATATAGCTCGGCCGAACCAAGGGTTTATGGATAATGATGAATCATAGTTTTCATTTTATTATATTTTGTGAGATGTATCTCTCGGGACCCATTCTTATGGATTCTGGAAACCACCACCGAATGTGAAGCAATTTCTCTTTATTTTTCTTATCACCAATGGTTTAAGGTGGGTTTTCCATTTCTTATTTGATTTCTCTTTGTATATATATGTGGTTTTTGAAATTTATATGTCATGGGTATAGTTTTTAGTGATTTGTGATCAAACATGAATTTCCACTATCACGTACATAGGTATGTATATATATAAATATATATATCTTCTATGTACATGTCTCCTCATAGTGTGGGGAATATGTGGATTGGGTTAAGGATATATATATATATATATGAATATATGTGTGTACAAGTGCTAGGTGGTTTCAGGTGGTCGCCACAAAATATATCAAGTACTGAGTATTAAAACGATTCCTCTATAATTTAGGGTCCCATTCCATGTCCTTAAATTCTATTAATGCATTAATTAATAGCTTACTACACTTTTGTTATATTTTAATTATTGTCGGGAAATTTTCTGATCAAATTAATCTTAAATATGAGTTTTTTTGGTTTTATGATTTAAATTATAAATGTAATAAATTATTTTTTGATGGAAAATATCATGTTTTATAATAAAACCCCTCTAATAGATGCGTGATGTCTTCAAGATAAAATGTAGTGATTTGGAATTCATGATTTCCCTATTTTTTGTACTAATATATCTTAATGAATTGATGTTACGTTTGAAATATGGCATGTTTATAAAATGAACCCTAATAGAATAAGAAAACTAGAGATTCCATTTTGAAACTATTAATGAACCAAGTCACTATTTATGTGCTTGGACCACTTTTAAATTGGAAGAACCCATATAGGATGATTTTTCATAGTTGTAATTTTATTCATTTAACATGTTTTATCTTCCATTCGATTGATCCTTTTCCTAAACATTAGAAGGGTAATATTTTCAATATTAAATGGTTTGATAAATCCTATTAACTGTATAATGGAATGTACCATGTATTCTTACCATTTGTCCCACCTATGTTAAGTGCTTTAATGTGATAATTAAATGTGTAGTGGAAATTGTAAGGTAAACTAAGTATATGAATATTCCATATTAAATATAACCAGATAATAGGATTCATGTCCATATAACTCCATACCATGTTAATTTAATGTAGCAATGTAGAACATAATTTTTGAAGATTCCATAAATTTATTAAATGAATGGTTGTATGTTACTCGGCCCTGTCAACATAATGATTAGAAAGGCTTTACACAAATGGACTTATCGATTAATGATAAATTGATTAAAAGATTGGATGATGAATTATCCTTTTCACTAAAATATAAGGCAGTGGATTAGGCCATATGAATTATAGATTACTTCTTTATTAAAATTGGAGTGTCATGACTCGATCTCACCTTAGATTCCTGAGGGAATGCCTTGAGTACTAGATGCCCCCATTCTGAATTCAATGATATGTTGTTATATGGTTGAGACCCACCTAGAATCCAGTCATTATCTAACACTGGATTCAGGTTATGACACTTCAGGATCCATTATGTTGTACTAAAGGATGCCTTGAATACACACTTCCGATCTAGCATTGTAAGGTTGGAGCCATGGTAAAATCCCATCAGTCCCAATCATTTATTATTCCCATTTTACCTCAGATGAACTCTTTAGACTCGGTAGGTGTCTTGTTGTGGAGTTAATTGAATTTTGATCCTTGGATTACAATATTAACCATATCCTGGTTAAATTTATTAATATTTTGGTTACTCTTGAGGACAATGTTTCCTTGGTTATTACCTTGGAACTTCATTATTAAATATCATTATAGGTGGCCATGTTACAACTTAGAGCATTCAATATTTTAAATAGGAGAGATATTTATAAACTAGTAATAATTAATTAATGAACTAGTTACATGTGTGGACACCAGACAAGGGATGAAGTATGTAGAGCTGTCAGGTATCCATTTGGAATATGGAAATGTGATTTTTATGTATTCCCTTTTATTATTATTCTTTGTACATGTACTTGTTAATTTAAACTACACTATCTAGATTTTGCTAGACACTGGTGGTGCCAGCCTACTGAGATTTATATCTCACACCCTAATACGGCTTCCATTAAACTAGGGTACCCAAGAAGACCTTATTTTTCATAGGGTATTGGTCTTTTCTTATGCTACTTTTCTTATATGTGGGAGTTAGGAGAAATGGCTTGAAATGGAGCTCAAGATGCTCAGGGAGATTTCCTTTGGGAGTTTTAGTTACATTTTTAACATGAGTCTTGCATTATTCTAAATTGATAAGAATATTGTATGTTAATTTATTTATGTTATGTATCAGCATAATATAGACATAAATGAAATTTTGTAATGAGGCATTGGCCATAGTTATTCAATTGATTATTATTTGTCTTCTACAGATGTTTATTTTTTTAACTTCTACCACTATTTTCGACTAATTATGCTCTATTATGAAACATTTAGACACTAATTATGTGGTTATAGTGTCCCCACTAAACCAAATTACAACCTCTCAACTAGTCGGTAGCCATTGGATTATATGGAGGCATGTTTGAGTCTTGGTGACATACTAGTCTTGTGACTGGTTTAGTTGTATGCCAAGTCAGGATGTTACACATGAGGTCTCTAAACCATAATCCATTTATACAAACCTGTCATGACTACTTCCTACTAATGTTACCATAATTATGGTAGGGACATCATAACCCCTGAGTCCCACCTCTAGTTGGCCCCAAGTTGATAATGACACTTTATATTAAATAATTTAATGTAATGAAAGAAATTAAATAAACATATATATTTTAGTAAATCAATTATTACATGGGGTTAAATAAGTTATATCTTCAACTATAAATATTAATTTGAAAGATAAAAATATTTCCAACATCATGGTATTATATTTATAATTTTTATACATAAAATAAATAAAATTATCTATACCACAATGATGATATAATGATTACCTTATTAATAAATTATTTAAATAAATGAGAATATAAATTATCAAAAACAATCCAAAACCTGTACAATTATTATTGGATGATTTTATTTCAACACGAGTCATCTTGTCTTAGAATTTAATGAATATTGGACCTTCAGAAACAGAAAATCAGTTTATAATAAAATAATTTTTTTAAACATTCTAAAAGATCTTCTCCTCCCCCTTACAAAAATACATCACATCTATCCCTTTACTCACACAAATATAGCCCCTTTGTTTGTCCAAAATCTTCCCAATTGAGGTCCCTACATCCCTCCATTCCTTCTAGAAGACTTAACATAGGCAAAATGCACTTCAATGAAGCCTTTTGATTCAAACCAAATAGAGTTACCCGATTTAAAGGTAACATCTTCTCTTTTGTTCTTTTCTTTTATTTCACTTATCCAACCCCCTAAACTCTCTTTATTACATTATTTTAAAACAAAAATAGTATCCAAATATGATAGATTTTTTATGATATGTATTCAAAATACACATCCACACCCTCCAACAAATGGATACAAACATACTATTTCTATGGACGGTGAACTACTGGCTCACGAAATGATGATTATTTAAATGTCTCTATCTGCCTCTCATGGTGGCCATTATGATGGAACTGTATTTATATATGATATATTTTATGTTTATTTTTTCTCTATAATTTGGTATTTTTCATTTATATCACACCATTATGGTTTCCATAATTGGTATATATGATAATTTAATTTGAGGAAGTGTAGACTACCGCCCCTCAAAGTGATATGACTCGTTCATACCAAACATGGAACGTATAAAGGATGGTGTTAATGAAGATACGTAACATTTATAAAATTTTATATTTTACTGATATAAACATATACCAATGTATCATTTTAATTTTATTCCTTTTAAAATGAAAAAAATGAAATGGAAGTAGTGTTCATGCGTACGTACGTCTTACCATCTCCATGAATAGTGCCATTAATTTCCATATATCCAAATGATATGGACTATTATAAATACATATATAATATATATATATTATATATTTGATATATATATCATTAATATAATTCAATTTATAATGGAATTTTGGCCACGTGGGCAGTTTATAATTATAATGAGTTCATTTTTAACTCATGTTTCGAACATCGAAAAAATGTCAGATATGTACTCAAGTAATTATAAAATTGTTTAAAAAGGTAATAAGTGATATAAAAATAATAAAAAATATTAAAATGGTACTAAATCAAGTAAAATTAACTTAGTCATATTATTCTGGAAGAATAATAAACATACAAGACAATTCAGACTTGATGTAAGGGGTTTTCATCTAAATTTTTATTCCCATGAGATTCATGAAATATTTGCCACTATATCGTTAGTGTGGTTTTTTTACTACCTGCGATTGTATTCATGGTGTATTAAAATTTAATTTATTGGTATTTATATCTTCATTTTATCATCCTTATTTCATTTTATTTTTGTTTCGTAAGTTACCAAATCGGAAAGGGAACCTTTCACAGTACACTTTTAGTTAAAGACTTCTTTTATGACTTTTAAATTTCCATTTTTTATGTTGGGATATGTTATTATATATCCTTATTTATTTACATTTTATTTCCATGTGATTAGATACCCTTTACTCTCTCATCAACTAATTTTATGAATTTTTAATTGACACTGTTAGGATGTTGAATTTCTGAAATAGAACTTCTTAACCAAATTTTCTTTCTTTGGGCTAAACTTATACTTCTTGATTATGTCATGCTATGAATATGTGTTAATGACCTATGATTTTTTTACACATAATATCTAATTATATAGGGTGTATTATTATTTTTCACATATAATCAAGTCATTGATAAATCCATAATATAAGGATATGATCTTTTCAAGAGACTTTGTCTCAATTTACATTCCATTGAAACTTATTTGTTGTTATACACCAATTCACTTTTATATGGTGTATATACAGCCTTTTGTCATATTATATCATGAATATATTTATTATCATGATATGATAAGCATTGATTAATGTTATTCATAAATTAGTTGTATTCAAGCGTCTCTCATTTGGTTAGGAACTCTTTAACTAAAATATCATTTAAAATGTTTTAATGATTTATTCATCTAAATATTTATAATTAATGTCCATTTTTTAAAAATTGTTTTAAGGATTTACTTATATAGGGATGAAAGTATTGAAATTAAAATTTCCATCAAATTATTCTATGTGTTATGGGGCACTTTGATTCAAAAATCATTTTGTTAAATGTTTTAAATCATTTTGCAAATTGTTTTGATAAATCATTAATTATGTAAATTTATTGAAACGATATACTGTGATTACAATGTGGGAATGTTATCTTTATATTCTTCTTGTTTTATATGTTATTATTATGCTATGGTTCATGGGAATTGTTTACATATACAGGTGTTTAATTGATAAACCAAGGTCTGGTGAGCCAGTGATAGCTCTCCAATGTATTGGGTAATGTGAAAAAGGTAAACGTTAATGATTCTCTTAAGATATTTTGGGAAAAAATGTGACGGGTATTACAAACGTAAATCCTTACATATCTGTGAAATCTAAAATTTATGTATGTTATGTATTCCATAAGTTACCTTTATGATTTATCATTTCTGTGTGTTATTCATAAATCATAATATTTCATAATGTATGTTATTATTGAATGTTTGGTTTCATTGATTTGTATTTATTGAGTGGTTAATGTTTCCATTCCTAATTTTATAATCCTTATTGATCTTTTTATTGTCATCCCATGTTTTGAAATGTTTTTCAAAGGAAATAAATATGAATAGGGTCAAGGATGGGATAAAGAAAGAGTCATGCTATCTAAAACATGGAAGAAGACAAGTTTCTTTTTTTAAGAGTTTGTATTTTATAAAAAAATGGAAACTAGGAATAAGTGTATAATTTTTAATTTTTCAGATGTAATGTATTTGTTAGGGCCTATTACTCTAAAGATATAAAATGGAAAATATTCTCAATGTGAATTGTTGATTTAAATCATGATTAAGTAATGTTTAAGGATGGGGGCTTATAACTGTTATCAAATGATGGTTTAGACAAATTTTGGGACTATGAGTTTTTGTTAGACTTGTGGATTGTCTCTATCGCTATTCATTATGTTAAATCCTTATTTTGTAAATTTTTAAGATCAAGGAATTTTTTTCACAAATTAAAGGAGGAGTATCTCAAATGAAATTCCTATCTTTTCATGCTGACTTTCTTACAATAATTATTGCAAAGTCATGTCCAGAAGACTCTGAAACATTTTCTCACATAAATCTCAGTTGAAACCAATTTTTTGAGATATAAAACACATCTGCTATACCTTGATACCATGGTGGATCATGGGTTGTATTAAATCGAATATTATTTTTTTTGAATATTCTCATTATTTCAATAAAGGTAAATATTATCAAGGCATTTTCAAATACTGTGCCTTATCAAAATATTTTGAAGCGTATTACGATTTTGAAAAAGGTTCTCAAGAAGGAGACCCATATCAAATCTATTTTTATTTTCTTTTAAATTATTTTCTTTCAGCACAAACTTATGGTATTTTAAAACGTCCATTGATTGAATTTTTCAACTCAAACTTTGTCACATAGTTTTATAAAAATATTGTTTTGTGGGATGTTTTGAAATAATATGTCATACATGATTTTTTTCCAAAACTATTTTTCTATGATCACCCATATGACCCAAGTTGTACGAGGTGTATTTGGATAAAGGAAGAAGATACTTTTGATGGATCTCTAAATAATTTCTTCAATTCATGGACCAACTATCTATGTGAACAAGTTAATGAATAAACTAGGTGGAAACTATGATCAAGGTATGATGTTCTTTATTTAGAAATAGTGTTATTTTATTGAGTCAGAAAATTTTTCAATATATATAAGACTTCATTAATTAATATATTGAGGTCTTTATGAGTTGGGATAAAAATGAGAGTCATAGGACAACTATTGCGGTTAAATCTTGTTATAGTTGTTTTTAAAGAGTTTATCTCATTTTGGGAATGTTATAAAAGTTTATAGTTTTTGAAAAATAATCACACACAGATAGTTTGGATTTACCACCTTCCACTGGACTACGTGAAGACAATGGTTAGTATGACTTATTATTTTTAGTTAAATAATTTTATTGATTAAGAATAATTTGATTTGGGATATTATTATTAATCAAATGTGTAACGCCCCGACCCCAGCTACCCAGAGTCGGTGCATTACTTCGTAACATTGGCATGATCACAAAAGATCAAGTCTCGAAAGACCGATTAGTTTAGTAGCCTTGGAAACACTAGATACATTCGTAAACGTTACATTACATCATAAAGTGAAAAACTACAATAACAAAGTCTTCATAGTCCACACTCATATCCTCTTCTAACTATCCCTGCAGGTCATTCATAAAATACTTCTTCACATCCTGGAAAATATTAACACATTGAAAGGGGTGAGATCAGATGCTCAGTAAGGATAACAATATAGCAGAAGCTTTCATCAATAAACATAAACATTTAAGGCACTGTATAACTAAAACAAAAGCCTTTTAAACTTCAACATCAACATAATATGGCAAAAGTAAAATGAGATAATGCCATTTACTTCTTCACATGGATATTCTACTGGTCGAATAATCACATGCAATATCAATAACCACTTTCATAATGATGGAATGCATAATGCCAGACTATCATAACCACGTAGTCAAGGCCTCGTTCCAAGACCACAAATAAGATTTTGTCAAGGCCTCGTGCCAAGACACTAGTTTGTCTCATGAGACCTACCGATGCATCGAGGAGCTATAGCGGGCTCCACCCGTCACTTATTAAGTCCAATGCATTCCTCATATGAATAGGTTTAAACATATCATAAAACATAACATAATCATATCACATAAAACATGCATAAAGGAAACATAACATCTCCACATTTCAATCACCAGATATAAATACAACACATTGATATAATAAAAACGCTTTCAAAACCATTTTAAATACCAAAGTAAAAGAAAGTTAAAACTTTGTATTTATTTTTCATTAAAAAAATGATGTCTTGTAGAGGAATCCGAAACTCAAATAATGGTCATGGTGGCGGAGAAGTCGTTGTCGCCACATAAGTACGGAAAGTAAAACATTACCTTTTTGTTGTTTAGTAAAACGCTTCGTATAAAAAAGATTCCTTTTGAATAAACGTAAAAGTCAAAGGGGTTTATACACCGTATAAAAGAAAGTTGTGTATAAAACCAATTATGCCTCAATGAAAGGAGAATGAGACGAAGTCCTTAAAAAGATCATTTTTCAAATAAAATAGATCTATTATGTGTATTCACTATAATTACACATAAAGAAAGTAAAAATACAAAATAGGACATAATAATATCATGACATAATTTGAAAGTAGGAGATTAACCCAAAGAATGAAAATTGGGTTAAGAAATTCCCTTACAAATAAAATAGATCTATTATGTGTATTCACTATAGATACACATAAAGAAAGTACAAATACAAGATAGGACATAATAACATCATGTCATAATTTGAAAGTATGAGATTAACCCAAAGAATGGAAGTTGGGTTAAGAAGTTCCCTTACCTCGTGTCTGACTTGACTCAACCGTTCTTTAACCTCCTGAATAATAAACTAGAGTTAATATATACCTTATTAAGAACCATTTTTAATTTTATTATCCTTTTTATATCACTTATTACAATGTTATGAACATTATGTAATTATTTAAGTTAATAATAGTCGTTTTGTCGATCTTTGGTACTTGAGTCAACAATAAATTTCTTATAATTACAAGTTGTTTATGTGGTAGAATATCCATTATCTCCAGAATTATATTCATGATATATATGTCATATATATCATATATAACCAGTATATACATTCATTTATAATATTACGTAACATTTAGAGGTAAGAAATGAAATGCACCGTTCATGGAGACGGTAAGCCGTACGTACGCATGAATGCTACTTTCATTTCTATTTCATATTTAATGGAATGAAATCATAATTATATAAATGTATAATATAATTTCAGTATAATATTGTGTATAATACCATTTACTCCATCCTTTATACATCCCACATATGGCATTAACGATTCAAATCACTTTGAGGGGGCGATAGTCCGCACTTCCTAAAATGAAATTATCGCGTTTTACCCATAATGGAAATCATAAAGTATGCCATAAATGAGAAATACAGAAGCATAAGTAAAACATAAACATATTTTATATCATATATAAATATAGTGACATCCTAATGGCCACCTTTGAAGGTGTTATATGAGTGTTGAACAATCATCGTTTCGTGAGGCAGAAATTCGCCATCCACAGAAACCGTATGTTCTTTAACCATTAGATGTAGATGTGTGTAAGTGTAGCTCTAATCCTTATTATAAAAACATACTAGTATATTGAGGATACTGGTGTTGTTACAAAAGAAATGAATAAAAAGAGTTTAGGGGGTTGGAGAAGAAAAATAAAACAAAACAACATTAGAGAAGACATTACCTCAAAATCGGGTAACTCTTTTTGATTTGAGCCAAAGGCTTCCTTGGGAAGAATTCTGCCCAAAGTGAGTCTTCTAGGAGTAAGGGAGGTATTTTGGGAGAGTATTTGGGCAGAGTTTGGCCGAGCCAAATGGCTTGAAGGTGTGAATAAGGTGGGAGTGGTGGGGGCCTTTTATAAGTGGAGAGGAGGGGCACTTTTGGAATGTAATGAAATGTTACATTATTATACAATTCTTTTCGGATTATAAAGGTCCCAAACTTATATAATTCGTAGCTAAGGTGATAAGGGTTGTAAATCTCTTCATCCAATAGGCTTTGGACAAGTGTATGCCTTGGATTTTTCATTATCTTCCCATTTTATTTAAATCGTTAAATAATGAGGTCATCGCTGCATCATCATGATGTCATAAATAATTTAATTTATTTAATGTCTAAAAATTATAAAAACAATATTATGATGTAGGAAATCTTTTTATCTTTCTAATGAATATTTATAATCAAAATGTGGACTTGTGTAACCCCACTTAAAAACTGTTTTAGTAAAACAACTCATGTTTGTGTCAATTTAATTTTAACATTAAATAAATATATATTAATGTCATTTTCCAACTAAAGTGGCTCCATGGGGTCCCAAAGTTGACCCATGGGTTTTCTTGGTCTGCCATGACTCATCCAATTGGAGTAGGATAAGTTTCAAGCTCATCTCATATTATTAAAACATTATTTTTTCCTTAAACTACACTAATTACCTCTAATCGCGATTAAGAACTTAAAAGTTACTATTCACCAAAAAATTATTTTAATCTCATTGAACCACATTTTACTTCTTAATGACAACCATGTATGTCGGATTTTTGAAAATAAAATCACAGAAGTGGTAATATTTCATTTAAATGAAAAATCAGTTTTTTAACTACCACTTAGTGGTTTCACTATTCATCAAAAATTGAAGTTTTTCAGAACAATGCCAAAATTTCACCCTAAGATATAATTGATATTCCGAATTCAAAAATGATGTCTATTTTAAAAAATTCCAATCATATAAGTTTCATTAATTAATTTTATAATTAATTCCCGCTGTCACAACAAATAGCATGTTTTTAAGAAACAATTTATATCAAAAGATTGACAATTGTTTAAGTCCAATTTTAATGTTAAATTAATTCCAATGACCACCATTGGATAAAATAGTAAAAATATATTCTTATTATACTTTAAAACCACTAAATAGTATAATTTATCACTATAAATTATTTTGATTAAAAAAGTTGTTTTTAAGTATTTTTCACTATTCATAAAAAATTAGAAGTTCTCAGAAAAATACCAAAAATTCAACATAGGCTAATTTCGATATTACGAATCCAAAAATGAAGTCCATTTTGAGATATAAAATTTCTATAATTTTAAAAAGTGGTTATTACTATTCATAACGGCTACCTTGATTAGTCGCGGTGTTTTAGAACTCGAAGTTGCGTACAATGCAAGCTATTGCATTATTGAATGAGAAGCGTATCATGGAAGCTCGGGGTGTTACATTCTCCCCTCCTTCAATAAATTGCGTCCTCGCAATTTGAAAATTTTCTTTGAAAATAAAAGGTTGAAAATAGAAAATACCTTTGTGGAAAACCCACATCGGAAATAAGGTTAATAAAATTTAGCCTTAATAAGAGGAAAATGGAAATAAGAAATTCACCACCAAATTATGATCTCGATAAGGAGAACATTGGTGGCAATTAGAGACATATAATTAGAGGAAAAAACGTAAATATTTGTAGGGAGTGACATAGGTCATCAATCACAATCAACTGTCAAATTGAGGGCCTCAAAGCCTTCAATCTATGTTGATTTAAAATATCATTAGTTCAACAAGACATAAGGTATTAGGGTAACACATTTTTTTTAATATCCCTTTACTAAAGTTTAAGAATTAATTTATTCATTGAATAACAGATAGGTATATATATATTTATGCTTTACAATTAGAGTTTCAACCTTCAACTCACCTTTCACTAAAAAAGATAATAGAACCCAAAAATATTATACTTATCCTAATTGTATAAGGTTCCAAATGTTAACACATACCATTTAGATTAGTAAAATTATTTTTTAATAACCAGGGACTTCCTTTAGGCTAGTGGTAGGAAATAAAGGCCTGTCGCACTATGATTGTGGGTTCGATTCCAGCAGCTTTGTCCGACGCGACGGGTTATGCCCCACCCTGCAGGTTGTCCTTTTTCCTAAAACAATAGTATTATAATATTCCAAAAATAATCTTCAGAAATTCTCTATCCTTAAACAATACTATCCATGGTTCAACTTAATCCATTCCAACCTTAATAGTTATCCCAAATACCTCCGTCCAGACTTTCTCTAAAGGGTCGTTAAATTCCAAAATCAATTGTAACCTCAGATTCCCCAAACAAAGTAAAGTTTCTCTTATTGTCACATACTAAAAATATGATTACCTTCATCATATTAAATCCTTAATGAAAACAACATGTACTGCAGTACAATCCTTATATATCACATTATTCTTATAACCATAATCTAGTTCTTGAGTCCAAAAACACAAATACAATAATTATTCCTCTTCAATTGTAGTCACAGCATAAGATTGGCCTTGATCCCTTGGCCTTTTCTGAGGTAAGTTTCCTTGACTCTTAAGAAATTCATTTGCATAATGACCCATTTCTCTACAATTGTAGCATTCAACTTTGACAGCCTCTTTCTTTCCCTTACAATCACGAGCCCGGTGACCCTTTTCTCCACATTTATAACAAACTCCCATTCCTTTTAGGCACGTACCAGGGTGATTCTTCCCACAATTATCACATAATGGAAAATCCTTCTTTCCCTTTTTCCCTTTATCTGTCTCTTGTTCCACCGTTCTCTTCTTCTCTTGCTTTACTTTGTTGTCATAAGACTTAGAGAATTCCTTTTCTGCCTTGATAGCACACGAGACAATATCTTCGTATGATGAGAAGGATTGTGATACTAAATCTCGACGGAGAAATGGTTTTAACCCATCAAAGAAACGATCAATCTTACTTCTTGGGTTACGTATATAATCGGAAGCATTCCTCGCTAACCTTGTAAAGTTAGCCTCATACTTTGCGACATTCTCATCCTCCTTCTGCCTCAGACTCAGAAATTGCCTTTCCATATCTGCTCGATGGTCACGAGGAAAGTATTTTTCTAAGAAAAGCTCTTTAAACTCCCTCCATTCCATATTCGATACGTCATCATCTTCCTTTTTGTTTTGAATCAGCGACCACCACTGATCGACATCTCCAGTGAGGCGGTAAACTGCCATGACAACCTTCTCCCTTTCACTACTCCCCAAGGCATGAAATATTTTCTCTAAGGAATTTATCCATTGCTCAGCTACTATAGGATTTGAAATCCCATTGAAGGTTGGTGGTTGTTTCCTCATGAATCGATCTAAAATTGATCCTCCACGCTGTGGATCAGGGTGCTCCATACGGGTAAGGTTATTATTCATAACCTGAGTATGTTGTCCCAGTATGGTGATTAGCTGATCGGCACCAGTTGCATCACCAGCCCCACTATAACTATCTTGAGCAGGAGGGAAATCCCTACATGGAGTGCGTACATTGATACGGTTTCCATTTCTTCCACTAGGCGCCATTTCTAAACAATTGCGTAAACTAGATCAGTTTATGAGTCAAAATACATAATCCCATACTTATAAAACACTTAACATAAATTGAACTATTTATGTATATAATCCATAATCATAAAAATGTTTTCTTTGAGGAAGTATATACTCATAAACCCTTCATAATGATTTGTAAAGAAAATGAGAGTTATCCTAAGCATATCCCCCGGGAGTGTCGTAACCAAGAGTGCAGCAAGGCCCGTTGTCGTGCACCAGTTCCCGTTCGAGTCTAGCTCAAAGCGGTGTCTTCGGGTTTTACCCCTAGGTACATATGTCCCAGAGCCTCCTCTACCTGCTCGTATCCAGACAGGGATGTATTTCTCGGAAAACTCATAACATCTCTATAATACCAAAATTCTAGGAAGTTCTTCTATAATAATCCTCAAAGTCTATCTTCGGGCTATGTGCTCTAATTAGAGTTTATCTAAATCTAGCTTCCAAGGTTAGTACTAAACTTCCTCTGATACCAACTGTAATGCCCCGACCCCAGCTACCCAGAGTCGGTGCATTACTTCGTAACATTGGCATGATCACAAAAGATCAAGTCTCGAAAGACTGATTAGTTTAGTAGCCTTGGAAACACTAGATGCATTCGTAAACGTTACATTACATCATAAAGTGAAAAACTACAATAACAAAGTCTTCATAGTCCACACCCATATCCTCTTCTAACTATCCCTGCTGGTCATTCATAAAATACTTCTTCACATCCTGGAAAATATTAAAACATTGAAAGGGGTGAGCACAGATTCTCAGTAAGGATAACAATATAGAAGAAACTTTCATCAATAAACATAAACATTTAAGGCAATGTATAACTAAAACAAAAGCCTTTTAAACTTCAACATCAACATAATATGGCAAAAGTAAAATGAGATAATTCCATTTACTTCTTCACATGGATATTCTACTGGTCGAATAATCACATGCAATATCAATAACCACTTTCATAATGATGGAATGCATAATTCCAGACTATCATAACCATGTAGTCAAGGCCTCGTGCCAAGACCACAAATAAGATTTTGTCAAGGCCTCGTGCCAAGACACTAGTTTGTCTCACGAGACCTACCGATGCATCGAGGAGCTATAGCGGGCTCCACCCGTCACTTATTAAGTCCAATGCATTCCTCATATGAATAGGTTTAAACATATCATAAACCATAACATAATCATATCACATAAAACATGCATAAAGGAAACATAACATCTCCACATTTCAATCACAAGATATAAATACAACACATTGATATAATAAAAATGCTTTCAAAACCATTTTAAATACCAAAATAAAAGAAAGTTAAAACTTTGTATTTATTTTTCATTAAAAAAATGATGGCTTGTAGAGGAAGCCGAAACTCAAATAATGGTCACGGCGGCGGAGAAGTCGTTGTCGCAGCATAAGTACGAAAAGTAAAACATTCCCTTTTTGTCATTTAGTAAAACGCTTCATATAAAAAAGATTCCTTTTGAATAAACGTAAAAGTCAAAGGGGTTTATACACCATATAAAAGAAAGTTGTGTATAAAACAAAATATGCCTCAATGAAAGGAGATAGAGACGAAGTCTTTAAAAAGATCATTTTTAAAAAAAAATAGATCTATTATGTGTATTCACTATAATTACACATAAAGAAAGTAAAAATACAAAATAGGACATAATAATATCATGACATAATTTGAAAGTAGGAGATTAACCCAAAGAATGAAAATTGGGTTAAGAAATTCCCTTACAAATAAAATAGATCTATTATGTGTATTCACTATAGATACACATAAAGAAAGTACAAATACAAGATAGGACATAATAACATCATGACATAATTTGAAAGTAGGAGATTAACCCAAAGAATGGAAGTTGGGTTAAGAAGTTCCCTTACCTCGTGTCTGACTTGACTCAACCGTTCTTTAACCTCCTGAATAATAAACTAGAGTTAATATATACCTTATTAAGAACCATTTTTAATTTCATTATACTTTTTATATCACTTATTACAATGTTATGAACATTATGTAATTATTTAAGTTAATAATAGTCGTTTTGTCGATCTTTGGTACTTGAGTCAACAATAAATTTCTTATAATTACAAGTTGTTTATGTGGTAGAATATCCATCATCCCCAGAATTATATTCATGATATAGATGTCATATATATCATATATAACCAGTATATACATTCATTTATAATATTACGTAACATTTAGAGGTAAGAAATGAAATGCACCGTTCATGGAGACGGTAAGCCGTACGTACGCATTAACGCTACTTTCATTTATATTTCATATTTAATGGAATGAAATCATAATTATATAAATGTATAATATAATTTCAGTATAATATAGTGTATAATACCATTATTCCATCCTTTATACATCCCACATATGGCATTAACGATTCAAATCACTTTGAGGGGGCGGTAGTCCGCACTTCCTAAAATGAAATTATCGCATTTTACCCATAATGGAAATCATAAAGTATGCCATAAATGAGAAATACAGAAGCATAAGTAAAACATAAACATATTTTATATCATATATAAATATAGTGACATCTTAATGGCCACCTTTGAAGGTGTTATATGAGTTTTGAACAATCATCGTTTCGTGAGGCAGAAATTCTCCATCCACAGAAACCGTATGTTCTTTAACCATTAGATGTAGATGTGTGTATGTGTAGCTCGAATACATCTTATAACAACATCCTAGTATATTTAGGATACTGGTGTTGTTACAAAAGAAATGAATAAAAAGAGTTTAGGGGGTTGGAGAAGAAAAATAAAACAAAACAACATTAGAGAAGACATTACCTCAAAATCGGGTAACTCTTTTTGATTTGAGCCAAAGGCTTCCTTGGGAAGAATTCTGCCCAAAGTGAGTCTTCTAGGAGTAAGGGAGGTATGTTGGGAGAGTATTTGGGCAGAGGTTGGCCGAGCCAAATGGCTTGATGGTGTGAATAAGGTGGGAGTGGTGGGGGCCTTTTATAAGTGGAGAGGAGGGGCACTTTTGGAAAGTAATGAAATGTTACATTATTATACAATGATTTTCGGATTCTAAAGGTCCCAAACTTATATAATTCTTGGCTAAGGTTATAAGGGTTCGAAATCACTTCATACAATAGGCTTTGGACAAGTGTAAGCCTTGGATTTTTCATTATCTTCCCATTTTATTTAAATCGTTAAATAATGAGGTCATCGCTGCATCATCATGATGTCATAAATAATTTAATTTATTTAATGTGTAAAAATTATTAAAAAATATTATGATGTAGTAAATATTTTTATATTTCTAATGAATATTTATAATCAAAATTTGGACTTGTGTAACCCCACTTAAAAACTATTTTAGTAAAACAACTCATGTTTGTGTCAATTAAATTTTAACATTAAATAAATATATATTAATGTCATTTTCCAACTAAAGTAGCTCCATGGGGTCACCAAGTTGACCCATGGGTTGTCTTGGTCGGCCATGACTCATCCAATAGGAGTAGGACAAGTTTCATGCTCATCTCATATTATTAAAACATTATTTTTTCCTTAAACTACACTAATTACCTCTAATCGCGATTAAGAACTTAAAAGTTACTATTCACCAAAAAATTATTTTAATCTCATTGAACCACATTTTACATCTTAATGACAACCATGTATGTCGGATTTTTGAAAATCAAATCACAGAAGTGGTAATATTTCATTTAAATGAAAAATCAGTTATTTAACTACCACTTAGTGGTTTCACTATTCATCAAAAATTGAAGTTTTTCAGAACAATGCCAAAATTTCACCCTAATCTATAATCGATATTCCGAATTCAAAAATGATGTCTATTTTACAAAATTCCAATCATATAAGTTGCATTAATTAATTTTATAATAAATTCCCGCTGTCACAACAAATAGCGTGTTTTTAAGAAATAATTTATATCAAAAGATTGACAATTGTTTATGTCCAATTTTAATGTTAAATTAATTATAATGACCACCATTGGATAAAATAGTAAAAATATATTCTAATTATACTTTAAAACCACTAAATAGTAGAATTTATCACTATAAATTATTTTGATTAAAAAAGTTGTTTTTAAGTATTTTTCACTATTCATAAAAAATTAGAAGTTCTCAGAAAAATACCAAAAATTCAACATAGGCTAATTTCGATATTCCGAATCCAAAAATGAAGTCCATTTTGGGTTATAAAATTTCTATAATTTTAAAAAGTGGTTATTACTATTCATAACGGCTACCTTGATTAGTCGCGGTGTTTTAGAACTCGAAGTTGCGTACAATACAAGCTATTGCATTATTGAATGAGAAGCGTATCATGGAAGCTCGGGGTGTTACAAAATGTATAACCATAGTATAGGAAAATTATTTGGGGATTAAGTGATAAAGGTTATTTTGGAAGATGTTTTCTCTTTTTGGGAAACTATATGCCTAAGGAAAATAATATACATTGGTATTTCAATTGAGGTGTAATGGTTGAATTTTATTTTTCCAGAATCTATTTTTTTTATTATGGACATAGAGATATTTGAGCCATTTATAAAAATGATTAACTTATCATAAAAAATATTTGATTTGGTTAATTACACTTCAGTATAAGACTTTGAGAGTAGTTGATATGATTTTGAGATAAAGGTTAAAATTTATAGTGGTAGAATAGGTGATTAAATCCATCCGAGTTTCAGGATAAAATCTTAGTTTGGGTTACATAAAATAATTTTAAGGACCTTTTTTATTGAATGGTCTTTTCCTAACTTTGGGTATTGTTTGTCAATTTTGGGCGATTAAGATTAGTATTTCTTTTTATAATGTATTATCCTTTTTGGGGATTATCTGATCTTGTAATAACTGTTTTGGTTTTTGTTAATGTCTGAAGGAAAGGGAAATATATAGTTTATCTTTATTATATTATGTGATTCTCTTGAAGTTGAATCCAACACTTTAAGTGCGACCAATCCATCTTCAATACTCATAGTTTGGAGAAAAGAGGAGTTTCTGGTAGAAACTTCTTAATGTATGAAACTCTACTTGAAAAGTATGCATATTTCTTTATGTACTTA
The DNA here is from genome assembly GCA_963277665.1 of Viscum album. Lineage (NCBI taxonomy): Eukaryota > Viridiplantae > Streptophyta > Magnoliopsida > Santalales > Viscaceae > Viscum > Viscum album. The sequence goes on from OY728132.1 coordinate 699,698,669, forward strand.
GTCAAACTCATAAATAAATTCTCCAAAATTATTAAATGAAACATTAAACAAAAAAATTATCTGTTTACTTTTCTTACCAGGAATCCAATGTCCATTTAGCCTTTCATATGTTTGGGGGTTTATAGTAATTATCATTCTACTGATCTTGTTTTCCATCACTCTCCATCAGAACTTGACACTTAGTTTCTCTTCCATATCCATGTTATCATGGAATCCTTGTATAGGTTTTCTCAGGTGACCTTTGTACATATTTTTCTTTCTTTTAAAGTGATAGTTTTATTGACTCTATTTCTAATGTGGGACTTTTAATACAGCTTTTGAACCTAATTTTAAAATTGCGAGGATGTAATTCCAATAAGGGGGAATGATGTAACATACCAGGTGAATAAAGAATATGGAATTTTCTTATTTATTAATATTTTTTAATTATATATTAATATTACTTTAAAGGGGATTCCATGTTCGATGGAGTACCTAATATTCAATAACAAGTTTGTTTGAAATCTTACGTTACACACAACATTATGTTAGACTGAAATATAATATTATATTATTATTATGTTAAATGGTAGTTAAACCATAGAAATTGTATTCGTGGGAATGGATAGGAATAACTACAATAAGGTTATAAATGTTTGTTAAATGTTTTTAAATTTTTGTAATAATAGTTAGAATCTTAAATTTTGAATGAATCATATTTTAGGCTTAAACACTCTAATGGTCTTTAAAAGGTCGATATACAACCTTTTGATGGACAACCCTTGTTAAATATAGTATTGGTCACTTTTATATGTTATATTTTACAAAATAATATTATTCTTTAGAATTGGGATATAAAAATTTATTTCGGATGATTTTTGGTATTTTTATGATATTGTTAATTTTTTAATGAATAATGAAAAATTCTGCATTTTAATTCAAAACTGTATTTTAATATAATTTATTTTTATAGTTAAAATATTATTTTAATTGGTTTTAAATTTTAATTAGATTATATTTTTCCTATTTAATCCAATTTTGGTCATTTGAAATAAGTTCACTCTTAAATTGAACATAAACAAGTGTCAATCTTTTGATATATATTATTTTTTGAAAACACGCTTTTTGTTTTGACAACGAGAATTATTTTTTAATTAATTTCATCCACTTCCTGGTTTTAAATTTGAATAAATGGATTCCATATTTTGAATTTGGAGGTCCATATTTTTTGAATAGGTAACTTTTATTTGTAAACATTATGAATATTTACATCAGTGATTATTTTATTTACCACAGTTAAAAGGTAAATCTGGTAAATAAGGGTAAACAAAATAATATTTTAGTGATATTAAATAATACTAAAACATGTACTAATACTATTTCATGTTACATTTCAGACCATGGTCATACTTGGGCCGATTTTGGGAACCCATGGAGCCAATTCGCAGTGATAATGACACCTTATATTAATTAATTTAACATGAAGACTGAAATTACCTAAAAATATATATTTTAGTAAATCGATTTTTACAAGGGGTTATACAAGTTATCTCTTAGACTATAAATATTATTTGGAAATCCTAAATGATATCCTAAATTATAGTATTTCATTTATAAATTTTAGACATAAGATAAATAACATTATTTATGACCCAAGGATGATGCAGTGATTACCTTATTAATAAATGATTTAACTAAATTAGATTACAAAATATAAAAAACTATTCAAAAACTATCCATTTCTTATTGAATGATTTTATTTCGAACAACATTCATCTTTAATTTAAATTTAATGAGTTTTTGGACCTTTTTAAACCGATAATAAGTTTATAATAAAATAATGTTTTCAATCATTCCTAAAGAGCCCCTCCACCCCCATATAAAAGGATATCACCTCTAACCCATTACTAAAACCTCTCAAGAACCCTTTCTCATCAAATATATTCCATATTAATCCCCTTTCATCCATTTATTTCATGTATAAGCCGTACCTTAGGTAGAAGGAACTTCAAGGAAGACTGTTGGTTAAAACAAAAGGGAGTTACCCGATTTAAAGGTAACATCTTCTCTAAAGATCTTTTATTTTATTTTACTTTTCTAACCCCCTAAACTCTTTTTATTAATTTATATTATATAAAAACTAGTACCATAAATATAATAGTTTGTTTTTATGAGATTTATTATAATTAAATTTCCACACACCTCAGTCAAATGGATACAAACATAACGTTTCAGTGGATAACAAAATACAACCTTATGAAACGATGATTGTTCAAATACCTCCAACCACCTCTCATGGTGGCCATTATTATGGAACTATATTTATATATGATATCTATTATGTTTATGTTTTCTCTATGATTTTATATTTTTCATTTATATCAGACCATTATGGTTTCCATAATGGTTAAATATGATAATTTCATTTGGGGAAGTACAGACTACCGCCCCCTCAAAATTATATGACTCGTTCATACCATACACGGAACGTATAAAGGATAGATTTAAAGAATTTATGTAATGTATATAAAATATTATATTATACTGTATTAATAATATTCCTATGTATCATTTGGTTTTTATTCCTTTTAAATTAAAAAAATGTAATGGAAGTAGCGTTCATGCATACGTACGACATATCATCTACATGAATGGTGCATTTAATTTTCATATATCAAAACAATATAGACTATTCTAAATACATATATACTTGATATATATGATATATATGATATATAAATCCTGAATATTATAATAGAGAAAATAGAATTTGGACCACATAGAAATTTTATAATTATAACAAGGTAATTTTTAAATCAAATTTGGAACATCGACAAAATGTTTGATATGAACTGAAATAATTAATTAATTATTATATCAAGGTAATAAGGGATATAAAAGGAATAATAAAAATTAAAAATCTTCTTATGAATGTATAAATTAATGTAAGATTGTTATTCTGGAAGAAAAAGGAACATACCATACAAGTTGGACTTAAGGTAAGGGTTTTCGTATCACTTTTTATTCCAGTGAGATTCTAGCTATATTTGATATTATTTGGTTTTCTGTGGTGTTTTTACATCCCATGATGGTATTAATTTTGTAATATCATTGAATTTATTGGTATTTAAATCTTTATTGTATCATCCATCTTTCATGTCCTTTATGTTTTGTATGTTTCCAAATCGGTAAGGGAACCTTTCACCGTACTCTATTAGTTTAATACATCTTTTAAGTATTTTAGATTTCCATCATATTATATTGGGATATATTCATATATATCATTTTTCTGTACATTTAATGTCCATGTGATGAGAGACCCATTCCCCTATCATCAACTCATTTTATTAATTTTAATGTGATGCTGTTAGGCTTTCGGATTTCAATTAAAGAACTTCTTAGCCAAATTTCAATTCATTGGGTTAAACTTCTACTTCTTGATTATGTCATGATATGAATATGTGTGAATGTCCTTTGATTGTTTTAACTTAATATCCACTTATATTAGGGGTATTATTAATTTTCCCATATATCATGTCATTGATTTGTCCTTAACCTAAGGACATGATCATTTTAAGGGAAATTGTCTCAATTTATATTCCATTGAAACATATTTTTTGTTATACAACAATTCACCTTTATATGGTTTATATAATGCACTTTGACATATTTTGTCATCAGTATCTTTATTTTCATGATATTATAAGATTTGATTAATGTTGTTCCTCAATTATTTGTATTCAAGAATCTCTCATTTGGTTAAAAACTCTTTAATTAAAATATTTTATTAAATGTTTAAATGATTTATTCTTCTAAATATTTCTCACTAATGTTCATGTTTTAAAAATTGTTTTACGGATTTATATTTAAGGAAATAATTTTTTTCAAATTAAAATATATTTCAAAAGATTAAGAGTGTTATGGGACACTTAGATTGAAAAATCATTTTATTAAATGGATTAATTGGTTTTGAAAATGGTATTGATAAAGCATTGATTATGTCAATATCTAAAAACGAAATATTGTGATTGAAATGTGGAAATTTTATCTTTACATTATTCTTGTTTTATGTGTTTTGATTATGTTATAGTTCATGGGAATTGTTTACGTATATTGGTGTTTCTGTGTTAAACCTAGGACAGGTGAGCTTGAGATACATATCTAATGTATTAGGTAACATGAAGGAGGTAAACGTTAATGTTTCTCCTAAGAGATTTAGAGAATAAATTGTGATGGGTATTCCAAATAAAACTCACTATATAGCTGTGAAAGATACAATATAAGTATGTTATGTATGCAATAAGTTACCTTTATTATTTATGATTTATATGCGTTATTCATAAATATTATGATTTCACAATGTATGTTATGATTGAAATTTATGGTTTCATTTATTTTTATTTATTGATGGGATAATGTTTTCATTCCATATTTTATAACCCTTACTGTTGTTTTTCCGGATCATCCCAATTTTTAAATTTTTTTCACAGGACATAAAGATGAATAGGGTCATGGTTGGGGTCATGGAAAATTCATTTTGTCTAAAATGTGGACCTATAAATGTTTCATTTTTATGTGTTTTTATTTTATAAAAAATGGAAACTATATAGAAGTGTCTACTTTGTAAATTTTGAGATGTAATGTAATTGTTATGGCCTATTTCTCTAAATATCTAAACCTGAAAATATATTCAATGTTAATTCTTGATTTATCTCCTGATTGAGTATTCTTTAAGGCTAGGGCCTTATATCAAATCCAACCTAAAAAACATGGGATACAACCATAAATCAAGCTCACATCAAATCTCACCAAACATACATAGGCCACCACTTCGAAACACAGTGAAATGATATCTCTCCGTAAAATGATGATTCCATCACCGAATACACTAACAAACCTCCATACCCAACATCTTATACATATTTAATTATGTGGCAGAGAGTGTGAGAATTTTTAGTTATACATCTATCCTCAACACCATGATGTTGGAAAAAACACCTCCCATGTGAATATAAAATTGTTAGAACACAATGCACGACACAGGTGGCATCCAAATAGAAATAAAATGGAATGTATAAGTATATATATATATATATATAGCCACACTCATTCAAAAACATATGGGTTAAAAACATGAAATAAAAAATCACAACAGCACCACATTATCTACAACCTCTAAACTCATAATGCCACACAATCCATAACTCCCACCACCAACCAATTCTCTTTTCCATCCCATTCATTTAATTATTTTATAGAATAACATTAAACCACAAATACCACCATTTATTTTTTCATTTTTCATTTTCATACCATTAAACAAACCATAAAAATCCATTTAAACATTAATATCTAATTAATCAATCCTAAAATACCCAAGAATTAATCACAATGAAACCACACATCACAATCATCTCATCATCCACTTCATACCATCATTTTTACACCCTAAAATCATGTCCAAACTACCATAACCTTTCCTCCCCAAAAAATTACTGCTAAATATCAACCACGTCACTACCCCAAAAGCAATACCAGACAAAAAAAACCAAGCCTCTCTAAAATAACGACCAAAAAAACCACCTCACCACCCCTAAAGCATCTCCAAACAATAGCCACCTCAGCACCTAAAAAACATGGCCAAAATACAACCACCACACCACCCCAAATGCGCCACCATAAAATCATCATCCCCACATTCCGCAACCACATATCAACCACACATTTTCACCACAACTAAGGCAAAACACATAACACATCAATGATCATTTCACATATATGACAATTGCGATTTTATCACATTTCATTTTGTTTTGGGGGATTTATCACACTACACATAAATATAGGGAAAATCATTTCATTATGAAAATATAAGTTGTCATTAGATTTCAAAATTTAGGATGATATCAAACAATCTCAACAAATACAGTAGTCACATCACATATATTAAAATTTAAACAAAAACCCAAATGGAAATGACTTTTAGCAGTTAATCAAGACCATAAAAAATCAAAATCATACCAAAATTGTAAAAGATGGTGAGCCATTCCCTTTCCCCCTTTAATATTTAATTTTCCGATTATTTTCTTTTGTAGTGTTAGATGAAATGTATCCCATAGTGAAAAAATAATTAACCTCTCCTATAAGATATAAAATTAAGATAAATGTGTTATTCCATGCATTAAAGAATCTTTTCAAGTGTATTGTACATTGATGAGGAAGAAATACCCACAAATCATAACCAAACATGAGAAACTACAGATCAACCTACACCACACCCAAAGATCATAAAATCGTAATCCAAATAAAACCCTAAACAGAAACAACACAATCAAAGTGGATTCCCAAGGGAAAAATGAATGAAAATAACAAAAATTAAGAGAAGGGAAACAACCAATAACCAATGGAAATCAAAGAGAATCAACAAATCAAAGAGGGAGGATAAAGGATAAAATATCCCTCAGAATCACCTAAGGCATGCCACAAAATTACAGGGAGGAGTTTTCATCCCATTTAAAAGATTTAGAAAAGAAATGAAAATTAACGATGTAAACCCTATAGTTTTACATCATAAAAAATTTACACAGTCTGTAAACCCATATTTTCTTATAAGTGTATGCTTCCACAGGAATACACTTTCCCTCGGCCTTTAATTATTACATGTTATGTATTAAACATTCATGATGGGTATTTTTTAATTGTATTCCCCTTAACTATGTACAATTTATGGAATTTATTGTTCCAAATTCCATGAATTCCCTTTACAGATATTTTAAACATTTCATGATGTTAATTTCTTTATCCTCTGATGAAAACTCCAGGATCCTCACTAGAACACCAGAATCCCCCAATTTCGTAATGGAATTGGAAAATAAGGCATGATATTTTACATATTATATGAAAAAAACCATGAACAAATCTCTCCCCAACATCCCTATAATAATTAGATACATATTTTCCATCCCATAGTAATATACATTGGTTCTTTAGGGGGATTTTTAAGGAGGTTTTTGTAAGAGAAATTATTTTTATCAAAGATCTTAATTTTTATTTCTTCTTTCTCCGCGATAAAATTTTTAATAAAAAAATGATTATGAAAACACAAATATCTATCATATAATAAGATTTTATTTTAGTTATTGAATAATATTTTATCATTTAAACTTTTGTCGAATAGGAAACTAAATCGTTGATCATCTATATGAAAGACTACCACCTCATGAACAGGTGTAATACATTTTTCATCACCCCCATTAAAGGATGAATATAATGATATATTTAACACATTTATACTATATTTTTGATGTAATTATATCCACAAACTTATAACAAAACATATACCTTTTAATGTTCCATTCCGTTTTGAATACAATAATTTTTCTTGTGTGTATGAAGGACTATCGCCTTGCGAAGAGAAGTGATTTTTCTTCGCTAAGGCTTTACAAGGAATTTAATAAGTTTGACATTAATTAATATAAATGATATATATGAGATAATATTGATTATATAAAATTTATTTTTCACCCACTTCCATTCCATTCCACTCATTAAGGTAATGATATCATCATTCGTTTGTACCTATGACCTACCATCTCCACAAAATGACGTGATCCACTTAATAGGAAAAAGTACCATAATTGGTTATAAAAATTTATCTAATGAGTAAATATTATATTTATAAAATTATTATCATTATTTATATGATATATAGATATATATATTTTATCCACATGAACCGGTATTTTCATGAAAAAATGTGGATGAGAAATAAAGAAAACTAACACTAGAAGCAATGAAAATAATGAAATATTATTAAAAAGAGGTGGGAAAATGTAATTAGTGGATCATATATGATGTTATAAATTAGATTATGTTTCTAGAAAAAAATAGTAATATTCTTAAAAAATTAAATATGAGGTACAAAAACTTATCAAGTAAATTGGACTAGAGGTATGGGTTTCTTTTCTCACTTTTACTTCAGTGATATGTTTACCATATTACCCACTTATTTCCTCTTTGTGGTGTATATAACATACATTTTTTATTTTATATAATGAATAAATTTATCTTTATGATATTTAATGATTTATTTAATTTTATTTATTTCACGGGTCTTATGATTTAATAGGTACTGAAGTAGTAATGGTTTTTTCCACAATATCATCATTATTTTGTATTTTTTATGTTTATGTATCCCTTGAAAGAATTATTTTGTATTTATATCATCAATTAAATTTATTTTATTTTCCTATATTTATTCATTATCATTTTAATTAATAAAGAACTTTCACACTATTTTGTAATTAAAATGGTTGATAAAATACAAAATAGAGAAAAAATATGTAACACCTCGACCCCTCTAGACAAGAGTCGGTGAATTACATGATATAATGGCTTGGTTAGAAGGAATGAAAATCTCAAAGGAACTATCAGTTTAGTAGTCTTTGGGAATCTAGATACATAGATGTAACTCAAATTACATTGGAAAAGGTCACAATATACAAAACATAAAAAAACAAAAACCTGCATCCACAAAAACTCAACAAATGATCTCATCTATATGAACTGTTAAAGGTATACAATTGAAAGGGGTGAGATCAAATGATCAGTAAGGGTTACAAATAAAGAAATCATGAATCAATAATTTCTAAATCATAAACAATTTTACATATCAATATGGCATGGTGAATAAATGAAAATTCATGCCATTAATAAATTGAGAATGAAACTATATCCATAGATTTTCTCAGAGTTAATATCACATGGATTGTAATAACTGATAATTAATAAAGAGAATTATTTCTAATTGGACATAATTTTTTTGAAACATGATACCATAATACTGTTAAAACTATTTAGTTCAGTGGGTGGAATCTCGTCTGATTTTTTGGAAACAAACTCGAAGGGTTTGTCGCAAACTAACTTGTCCCATGAGACATGTCAACCATCGAGGGGATATAGCGGGCCCCACATTCCACTAAAACTCCAAATCATTTTTTATACATTGATTCTATACAATATAAATATGCCTTATCAATATCCATATACAGTAGGATATACATATTCATCAACATTTCCATAGTTAAAATTACTTTCCAAATAAACACCAAATGTAAAATAGTATATGGTTTAGAAATAAAATATACATGAAATTAGATTATGGATATTTCATATAAATATAATTTTAAATGAAAAGTGATCTCAAATGGGTTGTAGGTACACCACATAATGATTATTAAGTGGACAATACAAAGTAAGTCACAACAAAATTGTAGTTGAGACAAAGTCTATTACCACAATGTAATCGGTTGAATCAAATGACCAAAACTTAATAAACCTAAAATGAGTCATTTAATACCATTAATATAATAATTATAAGGTTATTATATATCAAATGGAAGTACACATATACCACATACATGAAATAATTTGCGAATAATGGAAATCTCACGGAAATGAAAGTGTGATGAGAAACCCCATACCCTATGATCGAGTGTGTTCTTTGTTTTTTTTAAAAACCTAAATAATAAAATTTATCTTCATTAATAAATAATTCTAAAACCCCCTATACATTTTATTGGATTCATGTAACATTATTATGTTCATTCATGTTCCTTTTATGGGTTTATGATATTTGTATTTTATTGTTTTGGAAGAATTTTGTTCCTTGGTTTTCATGATTCGTTTCTTGCATTCATGAATGAATGTTCGTTTTAAATGTGGTTAAACATCCAGAATTGTTTATATATTTATTTGATTCATTAATTAGATATAAATTATCTTATAATGATTTTGGGTTATATACTTGAGGATGAATCGTTAGTTAAAAGTTATTGATAAACGCTTGGATTTAGCTTGGCAGTTTTGTGTACAATGAACTTGTTTTGTATTATTATTCCATATTATGAGTGTGTAGATATTACAGAAAATTAATGAGATTAAATGAAAATATTATGATACATATCAGAAATAAAAATGGTTTTTATCCATAATTAAATATTGTAATAAAAATTGAGAACATGTCCTCCTTGAATGTGATAAATTAACACATCTCAGACGGTGTTTTCATTTTTAGCATAAGAGGATGGGGAAAGAGAGATGATGATGAAATATTTCATTATCATAAAATAATTTATGTTCATGTAAGTTAATGTAATTATCATAAAATTTGGATAAGTGGATATGAGGAAATAAGTATAAAATAATTTAACTCAAAATGAGAGAAAAACTGAGAAATCTATTATGAAAATTCAGCAGCCTAATGGCGTCACTTGAAATTTAATAAATTAGTTTGATGAGAGAAAGAGGGTATCTCATTACTATTAAAAAATATTGTAATGAAGGGGAATATAGAAAGAAATATCTACACACAATCCAGTTGAGAATAAAATAGAAAACATAAATTGAAATCTTTTAGAAAAGAGAAGGATGGTTGATTCGCTTACCTTGTTGAGTAACTACGAAAACATGAAAGATTGGATCTTGAAGGTTTGAGGACACCTTGGGAGGACTAATAGGGAGGTGATATCACAAGATATTCTAGGATAATGTGTTTGTAATGAAATAAAACTAAGGGGGTGAGTGGGTATTAATAGTAATTAAGAGGGAGTTTTTATTAATTAAAAGAGACACATCATTAGTGGTTTTTGCTAAACCATGGGATTGGATATGGTAGTTGCCCATAGTTTTTGCCACTTAGGACACATAATGTCCTAATTTACTGTATAAAATCCTTCAATCCTTATATATTTAATTATTACATCATTATCATTTCATTAAACTATCGAAAACTCAAAACTGTTTTCTTACTATTCAAGAAAACATTAAGTATTTTCGAAAAAACCCAAAAATTCAGCCAAACCATTTTTTGACATATATAAATAAAAAATGAAATCAAATTTTAAAAAATAATTTTCAATGTATTTTTAGTTTAATTTTTTAATAATATAATAGTTATTTTTAAAAATAATCATTTTAAAGATATTTAGTTCTATATCACATTGAAAAATTAATTAAGATCTCATTATCTTATTACCTTATAAAAATACAATATTTTTGTTATTTAATATTTTTAAGGGTCATATTACTATTCAATTTAAAATTCATAGGGGTATGTTACAATTTATCAAAAAATCATGTTGGTTCTATCAGACTCCAAATGACTTACTGGTCAAAACATTAGAAGACTATTTTTCAAAATTCAAAACATTGAAGTGGAAAATTTATGATTAATGGCTAGATTTTGGAAATATCTTATATAACCAACGGTTATTTCAAAGGAACATAGTTCTTAAGGAAATATAGTCTATGAATAGAATGTATTTAAGAAAATCATAAAATAAAATGTTTGGGGTGTTATAAAATATGTTTGAGAAATTCTTTTAAATATAACTTGATGATATTTCAATCTTCAGTTGGATGTCCTTTTTAATAAAAATCCATGATTTCTAAAAATGTTTTCAAAAAAGATTGTCTCATTTTCAAAACAATTTTTTGATAAAAAATTAATAATTAGGACATTTTTCAAAAGGATTTTAAAGGAATATTAATGTCATTTTCCAAAAAAAGATCATTTGGGATTTTTTGAAATTGTGAAAGGAATCATAATTTTGACGTGTAAATCATGAAAGCAATTTTCCACTATAAACAACACTCTGTGTTTAAAAAAATTACAATATTTTAATTTAATTTTCAATTGAATTCATTTTCACAATTATTTTATGTTTTTAGGAGTTTATTTTCAAAATTAAAAATATGTTTTCTTCAATAATTTATTTTAGGGTGTTTTTGGGTATTTCTATTCATAAATTAATGTAACCTTTCAATTTACATTTGATCCACAAGGGATATGCTATATTGATATCATCCTTAAAATTTTTTGGGATTGTTTATGGTAATATTAACATGGGATGTACTAGTTGAATACCATCACTACTGGAAACCGATGATATACCAACGGTTTTAAACCATTGGTATGGGTTGTGGGGGTGTCCATGGGGGATATCCAGGGGGGAGGGGTGGGGTGTCTAAGGGGTGTGGGGGTCTAGGGGGTGGGGGGGTCTTGGGGGTGAGGGTGTTTAGTGGGTTGGGAGGCTTTCCCGGTGGTGGGGGTGTCCATGGGGGTGGGAGATGTCTAGAGGGGTGGGGGTGTCAAGTGGGGGGGGGGGGGGTTGTCCAGTGGGTGGGGTGTCCAGGGGTGGGGGATATCCATGGGGTGGTGGGTGTCCAGGGGGTGGGGGATGTTCAAGGGGGTGGGGGTGTCTAGTGGGTGGGGGTTGTCTAAGTGGGTGTGGGTGTCCAGGGGTCGGGGGCTGTCCAAAGTGGTAGGGGGTCCAGGGGGTGGTGGTGTCCTTGTTGGCATTCCATGGGGGTGGGGGAAGGGGTGGGTGTCTAGGGGGTTGTCCAAGGGTGGGGGCTATCCATGGGGTGGGGCTTGTCCATGGGGTGGGATGTCTAGGGGTGTGAATCAGTCACACATATCTTCAGCCACCACAAATCATGATGTCATGTTTTATTATTTATATATAAAGAATTAATGATAATGTGACCTACCTAAACTTACATATATTCAGTCACAAAAAATCATCAAATATCAAATGTCAGTAATATTAGTAAAAAATGTAATGGATCCATATTTCCCTCATCACCATCATCATTAGCCTCATCCCAGTCCCCATTGACATCCCTATCATTTTCCCCACCCTCCTCAATGCTCTCCTCATCGCCCTCGTACTCCACCTCAGCATCCTCCTTTTTCTCCTCCTCGGTGACTCCCTCCTACTCCGCCTCGACCTCTTCCTCGCCCACCACCTCCGCCTCAGCCTCCTCCTCCCCATCTTCTCGACCACTATTAGAAATAACACCAGGTTCACTATATATAGAATGAATTGATAGTATATACTCTTCATAAAATTTCCTGGGCACTGGTGGGTGGTTTGGACATAGATCTTTTACAAGTTTCATAAAAGCAGTTTTTTACCTAGAAAACTATTCTACCATCTCTATGGCCCTTTTTTCATCATTTTCTACCCGTTACCTAACCTAATGGAACATTTTTGAACTAAAAATCGTACCTAAGTATGACCTAAACCTCTTCAGGACTATACTCTTCCCAGGTCGGTAGCGTACTCTTCCAAGGTGATCATCTCCCAACACCTTATGTAAGTGATCATTTCTCTCAAAATTGTCAGGTTTTGGGGAATCAAGGTCCTTTAATGTATCCTATTTAAAATATAAATAGATAAATATTTCTAAAAATAGAGATTAAAATGTGAAATCAGAAATGAAAGATATATAATATGTGGGTTAATCGGTTCGTTAACCACACTACGATCTTTCATCCTTCCTCTCGAGCAAAAAAGTGTAGCTCGGGGCACACATCCGTTAATATTCATTGTTTTCCTCTACAATGAAATTAAATGAAGTAACCAAAATTAAAAATTAGTTACCAATAATTAATTTCATAACTAACAATATATAAAAACATTAGCAATCAAATAAATTATGGAGGAAACAATAGAATGTGAAAGTCGTAATGAAAAATTATAAACACCAATCATACTTGCTTCCTCTCATGATCTGACATCATAGTATGTACCATTGTGTGGTGGTATTTTTTAGAATCAAAGTTTATTTTCTAGATGATTTCAAAATAAAATTCAATAATAAAATTTATTTAATAAATTGAAATCATGAAAATTTTCATTTAAATACCTCACATGGGATTAATAACATAAACTGTATAGTCATCCAATGATTAATCATCTATCGATACTATTTTATTGGACAATAATCCATGATAAGTACCACTTATAACTCTATTCCAACTCCATCACACCATAAAATATACAACTCAAGCTTATAAGATCTCCAAATCTCACATAAATCTTATATACATGTCGGTCGTGCACCCTCACCATTGGGGGAATTAAACCGAAGCTGACACCAAAATATTAATTCATTTAAATAAAAAAATAATATATTTCATAAAAAACAGATTTTTTACCCATATCCCTGCCCAAGAATTATCCTTGATTACAGTTTTCAATTGTCTCCATGAGAGTGGTATGAAAAGATTTATGTAATAGTATTTGGAAAGTGTTTCATAAAAACTTCGACATTACCACCCAACTTTTTCAATCATTTGAATGTCTTCACTATGGTCCATCATCAACTGCATGTGGTGGTTCCACACTATACGAATTCATGTGTGCCCTCACCCCCAACTCTTAAGATTAGATGTATTTGTTAAGAATGAAAAACAAATATTTTGTGTCCTAATGTATGCTTCACAAGGCTTGATTATTGTAGATCAGGATTCGAAGAAGATGGAATATAGAAGATCAGAGATAAGTAAGTGGAAGTAAAAGAAGATGGAATGGATGGTAGGCCGAATTCTAGATGGGGAGTGGTAATCAGCATGAGATATGGTAATGATGGGAGAGGAGACTCAGATGTAAAGGGTGGTGAAAATATGGGAGAACTAAATATCCCATGTGTCCCTAATGACACACCAAGAACATAATGTGGGATAGATGGTATGTCAGTGGGAGGTGCATGGTATAATTGGGTGAGCTAACCAGATCACCTAGCTCTTGTACCCCCCCCCCCCATCGTACGAACACCCTGATTAGTGGGACCACTACTTGGATACTTATTAAATAATTTCCACTTAATATGTGGATTCTATAAATATGTTTAAAAAAATTAATCACATGACATTATATTATATATATATATATTTGAAATAATATAATCACTATAGGTACTAGTGGTGAAACTCCCATACCAGCCATGTGGCGATTGTTTTCCATCATATTTTTCCACATCCTCTCTTCAATTAGTTTCATTTCATGCATTTGAAATCAAATATGGAAGTAATTAAAAAGGTATATCTAATGTGTATCCCAAAAGACAAAATATATGAGCGGGAATAGGGGGATTCATGGATAATTTAACTATCCATTTTTCTTGGTGAGCTTCAACAGATATACAATGAATTCAATAAATCATACAAGATGTAATATAGAAATTTAATTTTGAGTAGGAAAGTTGTGTACTAAGTGTCACCAGTGAATTAAAATCGTGGTACATTGATTCTGAGGCTTTATTTCAATAAAAACCCAAGAGAAAGATCATACTAAAGTATTCCACTAGAAAATTCAGAAAGGTATATATTATTAATGATTAAGACTTTTTGATAGTTAGAAATGATGATATAAACATATGAACAATGATAAGATATCTACCAGATTCATACGGGGTAAATAACTTGTCAAAATTAAGGAATTATTTAATTTCATTACCCTAGATAGATGATACAGGTTTCTATACATGTCTTGTAGAAGAAGACAAACCATCATTTTCATTATCTTGTGAAATGTTAAAGGGAGGTCCTATAGTTATACTAATTATATACATGGCCAATGTAACATTGAAATGTTCACCAAGATAGAAATTTTGGTTTTAGAGTTTTGAATGCAGATCAATTCCGAATTAGAAAATGCAATTCAAATAAAATTGTACCAAATAAACATTAAAAATTTACATAATGTTCAAGTTGGATAAAACATATTTTCAAACAATATTAAATAAATTTGAATAGTACCAACCTTAAGAACCCATGTCAAGATAAAAAATGCATTGAGAACATGGATGTATCATTCTCTATATTCACCACCACAGCTTCAGGTTTACAGACAACTCTGACAATAGAGATATTGGAGTCATCAAAATTAATAAATTAACTGTTCCCATTAGAAGTAGATATGGTGTCAATTCCATCATCACCATCATCAAAAATATTTCTTGGAATTACTTCAATAATGACACAAAATTAAGGTCAAAAATGATCTTTGACAAAAGAAATTTGATTTCTAGAGATGTCAATACATATGGTTTATCTATAGCAAGAGTGAGAGTAATATCAATTACTTGAAATCCATAATCATTAATAATTTTTTCCTACCTTGTCATCAAATCAATACATTGACATTTCATCATCATGACTCATCCATTAGAGTAATAATACAATATTAATATTTTTTCAATGACGTTATAATAACATACATTTTCAAATCATGGACTACTATCTGATTCCCAAGCATTACAGTAATTTATGGCTGTAACCATAAAACCATAATGTTGTGTTCCCATGTTATTTTTTCGTTCAATGATAATAAATCTGTACCCATTGATGACAAATGATTCACAGTCACGAATGACTTATTAGGACCAAAAGATGAATATCTTATTTCCTCAGTGAAAGAGTTAGCAGGAAAACTCAATACATAAAATATAAATTAATACTAAACTTAATTAAATATTGATTTAATTATTTTAGATAGTAATATTTTTATGTTCAATTTTAACCATGAAGAAAACACTTTTCTATGCAAAGCCTTCCTCTTTCTCAAAGATAAAGAATAATTCTTTCTATTTATCATTGATTTATGTTCATTATAGATAAAAATAGTAATATTTTAATTGATATATATATTAAATATATACATATTCTGTTTACATACATGATGTATTCATCAAACAAATTATAGTTGAAATGAAATGTGTGATATGCCATCTATCACACTTTATGGATTAATGTCATCAATGTATATGGTCTAGGAATTCCTCATGTTAGAGGAAGTGATGGAAAACTAGGTTCAAATTTTCAAACTATTCTTCTATATTTCTAATTGGTATTTTCATTCTTGTAGTAAGATCAAAAAAATATATAGAGCAGAAATCCATACATTCTTGAGCCATGTAATAGTTCAAGATAGAACCTTTGGGATGATTCTTGTTTTAGAGAAAAGACATTAATGTGTACATATTTCTTTCATTTGGATACGTCCAACGATAAGAAATTGGTCCTTTAATAAGTATTTTAGTCGGAATATTAACTATTAGATATAGAATGCATGTGAAACATTATGGAGGAAATATTTTCCCTAACTCAAAAAAAAATTTAATGGGGCATCTTCCAATAGTTTTGGCAAGAAAGGATTCCACAACTTCTTTGCACAATGATCTCTACAAAAATAAAACAACCAAATAATAGTCGCCCTAACAATATTGGACAAAAGATGATACAATTCTGTTGGAATCAACACATGCATAAGGACTTGATAATCATGGGTCTTTAAATATTTTAGATTCAACTCTCTTCTCTTGACACGTTTAGATATATTCCTTGAATAGCCATCATGAACTTCAATAGTCACTATTACATCCAAAAATTAATCTTTTAATTAAGTTTCATCACATAATAAGCACATGGTACTTGCCATTTATTTTCACTGATATGCACTGGATGCAATTTTTGTCTGACACCCCAATCCCCCAAGTCATGCTGAGACCATATATCATCTTTTTTCTTTCCCTTAATATTTTTAAGAATCCAAGGCAGATGTTCACATATATTATTTTCAATGTGCATTATGTCTAATAAATGACGTAAAAAATTGGTGGATCCATATGGTAAATGAAAGAAGATACCTCTCTTCTTGCAATTATAAAAGGTTTCAGTGAAAAGATTATTTATCTTTATAGATTTCATTTAATCCTTCATGAATGAAAAAATGAAATATTTCAATTCATTAGGAACATATCTTCCACACATATTATAAGGTGGATCGTAGGTATCTATAGTATTGTCAAATCTTAGATGATTATTTATATATCGATGGTCCATTGGAAAAAATCATCGATATGACATAATACTGAATCTTTAGTGATTTTTCAGTCTTCTGGATTGTTTATTCTTCATACAAACAAGAAAAGATAGTTTTTACATTATATTTCATCACATGAATGACCCATCATCACATTACGCATGTTAGCTGCAAAATCAAGATATTGAGCATCAAATATTTACCCCTGCAAACCCATCTGTAGGGTGGACCAACTCTTCATTATTCTTCCTTCTCTCGGTATCATCCCATCCCATTTTTATTGATATTACATTGGTAGTAAATGATTCTAGAGTCTGGGGATCAATGTAATGTTCCACATTACTTTTTATGGAACATGGGATGGTTTTTCATCCGCTTTTTCCTTCCAGTGGAATGTGCAACCTTTTATACAATCAATTCATTTAGAAGTTTCCTCCCAGATTAAACTGCAATATTTCGAGAAATCAAGAATTTTGTTTCATGGAAATCCAAGTTATTAAACTAGATTTAATGGAATATATTGGTTTTAGGGAATATCTGAATCATATGGATGTAATTATTTTAAATATGTAAAAATGTAGTCTATTGAATTATTAGAAATCCCATACATAGTTTTCTTGTGAAACAATAATATTAAAAATTCCAAATTTTTAATTTTACCGCATTGTCGATATACTGGAGTCGTGGTAGCGTCATTCAAGTTTTTCAACCTGACAACATTATCATTTTCACTATACTCATCATGTGTGCGCATATCAAAGTCTCCTTTGGCCAGAATCCTTTTTTTTCTATGATGAAAAATAAGGGGAAAACAAGTCATATAAAAAATTCTCTAATTCAGTCATCTCATTCATATCATCAACAATTTGAGATTTCATTTTCTCCCCAATGTTATACCATAAAAAGTAGTTTGCATGAAAAACATATTTGGTTGTGCGGTAGCTGACTTCTTCACAGCTCAACAAGGTCTTCCAACACAATTGTAACATGTTCATTGTATGCAACCCCTATCCGAAGCATTGTGAAATGAAAAATCTAAAAATATCGCTAAATTTTATTAAAAATATCTTGAGATCAAATCGATTTCATAAAACCAACATCTATCCATTCTATGGAAAAATTATACGTCATTTTTTCAAAATCAATTCAATAAGATTAAAGATTCATCCAAAATATATCAACGTAAACAAGAATTGTTCATTTTATACAAAACCATAACTGGAAAACTAATCCATATGAGAATCATAATATAAAATACAATTAAATACTATATTTATAACCAAATATCGTTTTATAACTATACATGAGTGTTCAAGATCGTGTACACAAGTTAAGGGGAATTATTCAGGAGTTGTGCAAATTCTAGATTGAAGAAATTTTATATTTTAATAGATTATTTGAGTGATATTATTAAAATATATTGTGAATAAATTGGAAATATAATATGAAAATTATTATAAAAAGTTTTTCATGGATTGAAACATCATGGTCCTACATATGAATCATGATCCAAGAAATTTTAAATGGAACTAAGAGGAGTTTGATGTCATAAGTTGAAGCATCCACAGGGAAAAAAAGCATGATTCCATGTAAATGGAGATTTAGAATGATGAGACTGAAATTTATTTTCCAAATATGATAATCAATCCCCATTTTAGATACCCATAAATTAAGGGGTTACTCGTTGATATATGGAACTATTCCTGGGCTGATACCTTGTTTTAAAAATAATGTGAAGATATATTAATTTAGTTATGTCTCCCTAAATTTGAGGTAAATGTGTTTTGTAATTTTTTTAATTGATCACATACAAGAGGACACCATGGACTTGATAAAACGTGGTTCAAGATATTAAAAAGTTAATTCTTTTCATCAATGATACAGAATTTGTAAAGAGAGTTTACAAAATAATTTAGTGAGGCTAAAATTGAAATATTTTGAAAAGATATGAGATTTTGTAACACCAAATACCCGATGTAGATGTATTCATTATGTGGCAGTGTCCAGGGGGTAGGGGTGGTCCAAGGTGGTGGGGATATCCAGGTGGTGGGGGGATCTTCATGGGTGGGGTGTCCAGGGGACGGGGGTTGTATAGGGGGTTGGGGGATGTCCATGGGGGTGGCGGTGTCTATGGGGTGGGGGTGTCCAGGGGGTGGGGTAGTGCCTGGTGGGGGGGGGGGGGTTATTTTCCATGGGGGTGCGGTTGTCAAGGGAGTGGGGTGTCTGGGCGGTGGGGTGGTGTCCAGGGAGTGGGGTGGTCTTTATAGGGAAATCCATGGGGGTGATGGTGTCCTGGGGGGGATGTCCAGCGGGTGGGGGGCTTTCCAAGGGAGTGGCGGTGTCCATGGGGTGTGTGGTTGTCCAAGAGGTGGGGGTGGGGTTGTCTATTGGGTGGGGGTGTCCATGGGGGGTGTCTAAGGGGTGGCAGTGTCTAGTGGGTGGGGTGGTGTCCGGGGGGGGGGGGGGCTGTCTAGGGGGTGGGGATGTTCAGGGGGTGGGGGTGTCTAGGGGGTGGGGTGGTGTCTAGGGGGGATGCCCAAGGGTGGGGGCTATCTAGGGGATGAGGGTGTTTAGTGGGTAGGGGTGTTTGGGGGTGGGGTGTCCGAGGGGTGGGGGTGGGGGGGGGGGGTTTCTAAGGGGTGGGGTGTCCAGGGGGTGCGGCTATCGAGGGGGGTGGGGGTGTCTAGGGTCTGAGGGTGTCCAGGGTCTAGGGGTTTCCAGAGGGGTGGGGGTGTCCAGGGGGCGGGGGTGTCTAGTGGGTGGGGGTGTTTAGGCAGTAGGGGTGCCCAGGGGGGCAATCCATGGGGGTGAGGGGTGTCTAGGGGGATGATTTGAATGATTCACATGGTCAATAAAATCCATAAAGATGTATAATATACTATAGATAAAAATAAAAAATCAACGTATACCTTAATACTACAATGTTTTCATAAATTTAATAAGGTTACCTTCCCTTTCACTTTGACTAACTTGTAGCTTCTATATTGAATTTTGTATATTCACCTTGATAGAGACACAATTCAATTAAATGGGGAAATATTGATATTCTTTGGATCCATTATTTTTTTATTGATAGATATTTATTATTTTTCCCTGATTAAATATGTGGTCCCATAAAGAGTTCAATTTTTTTATCCACTGTTTTCATATTATTAATATATTTGACACCCCCACTTGAACACCCCCCAACCTGGACATCCCACCCCCTGGACATCTCCCCCCTCCTCCACCCCACCCCACCAGGACTACCCACCCCCTCTCTGAACAACCCCCACCCCTCACTAGATTGCCCACAACCCTCCCAACCTGCACACCCCCTACCTCCACAGCCCCCCCCCACACCTTATGTAGACAGACCACACCCACCTCTCCTTGGACAGCACACCCCCCTCCATGGACAGCCCACCCCCCTCTATGGACAGCCCACACACCCACCTCACCCTGTACTATGAACCCAACTCTTTATATAACCATGATTCTTAAATTATTTCGTGTAATTTGAACTTAAAGGATAGAAATAATTATACATTTCTTCACTTTTACAATCACAAGTGTATTGAAATAATCAAGGTCAATCATTACCATCAGGAACCATCTTTTTATGATTATCTTCAATACTTCAAAAAATTACAAATCCATTGAATTAATAAATGAATCCCCATGTATTAAAATACATACATTGCACAGTGTAATTTATTTACAGTATTAGAGGAAATCCCAAACTAGGGTCATTGAATTCAATCCCTATCCAATTGTAACATGACTTCAATCAAATTATAGATTACCCTAAAGACTGTTGCTGTAAACCGTGAATACCATACATATAAATCACAACACACTTAATTGTAAACACCATTATAAATATAATATGATGATCAAATTTTATCTTCCTCTCTAAATATCATTCATTAAACTTAAAAAACACACATCTAATTGTAAACACACCTCCAAATAAATCATTAGGAACCAAAATTATTGATCAAAACACTAAACAAAAAACAACCACTGGAATTAAATAAATATAAATTAAAAATGATAAAAAAAATATAACTATATTAGAACATACCAATTTGAAATGAATTCTGAATCAATGATGGATTGCAATGAATAGTGAAGCTGTAAATAAAAACTAAAAACTAAAAACAACTTTGACTTCAAATAAATCCAAATGAAAAAAATATGTAGAACATAAAAATATGTTAAAACTTATAGATTGGATGTGGAAGAATAAAATATCGATTATTGAGAAGAAGGTTTTCTTGGGAGAAATTGGCAAGAATGATTTTCACAGGAGGGAAGAACAAGAGCTCTAGTTTCGAGAATAATGTTTGAAGATTGGGGGATGAATCAGGGGATCTATATATACAGCATTCAATCCCAATAAATAATTAAATCTATTGAAAAAATTGTGGTATCCCAATAGTTATATTAAATTGTTGGAAAAAATTCCTCTAATAAGGCCAATCCCAAGGGTTTTAAAACCCATTAGGAAAACCCTTCCATAAAAACCAAAATTCCAACAATTTACAGATAACTGTTGGCATAAGTCCTCTTTCTAAATGGATTACATAAACCTGTGGGATAAGAGTGTTGGTATAAGCAGAATTTCCAGCAGAACATTCAGATTAATTAGGTTGGTTTATGATTATGTTTATTGATTTGTGTACTTGTTAACATTTCATATAATAGTTTTTTAATATGATTTTTTATTGATAATGTTTCACCTATTTTATATGTGGAATTTATTATACATAGTGTGTGATGTGGGTGGCCATCCATATCCCTTGATGGATATGTATGTCTAAGGGTAAAAAATTGAAAGAGTTTTAGCCGAGACCTTACCGATTTATTTAGATTTCAGGAAAAAATTTCTCGAAATTATGTTTTAGATATCCACAGTACTAGAAAACATACAATTAACTGTGTTGGCCTTTATCAGCGATAGAATAAAACACTAACAAAGGTTTCCTTTATCACCCCTCAAAAAATGGTTGATAAAAGGTGCCCTTTATCATCGATTTTTAGCACAGATAAAGTGTACCCTTTATGAGTGTTTTACTTTTAGCATAGATAAAGGTCTCTAACTTAATTATATAATCAAACAAATAAAAAAATATGAAATATATTTTCAATTTTATTAATTAAATAATTATTTATAAAAAAAATACATTATATTTATAAATATACTTATATATATTATAAATATTAATAAACAGTGTATATTAAATATATAAATATGTAAAATGAATAATATTATATTATTTAATAAAATAAAATAAAAAATTAGTAAATTAATAAAAATAATAACAATTTTATTAATAATATTATTATTGATAAAAATGAATAAATTTAATATACATATATATAGATTGTAAAAATTAATAAATAATATATATTTAATATATGCATATATATATATAATGAATAAATTGTAATAATTAAAAAGAGAAGATTTAGAATGAATTAATTCAAATAAATTTATAATAAAATTAAAAATGGCCAAATTACAAAATTATTAAAAAAATTAATAATGAAAAATGTGTTAATAAAAATTAATATGTAACAACCGAATGTTTTCAATATAAATTTCATTCTTTTAATTATATCTTAAATCACATGAAAACAAAACATATTGAAATAATAAGTTCTATGTGGCCTTTAGACATAAGTTTGTCACTTCTGTGTTTGGAATTCTGAAAATATGACATACACGATTGCGATCAATAAGTAATTTATAGTTTGATAAGAAAAATTTAATTTTTGGTAAATAGTAACATACCCTTATTAATACTATCATAACCTTATTAATAGTGATGTACCCTAATAAATATTAACCTTACATACGGTAATATAAATAAAATATTCAAGTGAAAGTATGATGTACCTAAAGTTTAGAATATGTAAATGAATTTTTTAAAATGATTTTTAATAATAAATTTTTATTTTAATTAAATATTATATTCAGCATGTAAAAAAAATTATTTTTGTAAAATGGATTTCATTTTTTGACCATAATCATTGAAAAATGATTAGGGTGAACATTTGGTATTTTTATAGATTACTTGAATTTTAATGAATAGTAAAATTCGATAATTCACAATAAATGATAAAACATTAATTTATGCTTCGTGCATGAGTCATGGATGATGTAAATGGCTATTGTTTCAAACTCACATCCATTTATTACTATTATTGTTCCTGGAATACTTATTATTTCATGTCTTTTGATGTAATAATAAATTAATGATTATAATATCTAGGAAATCCTCCTCTCCTCCACTATAAACCCCCTAACTCCATCTTCTCTCAACTCCCCTCATGCCTTATTCCATACTAATATTCTTCCCAAATATCCTCCCAATATTCTTGCCCATGTCAAACATCCCCAAGCCTATTAAAAATACAAAATCATGTCCTCTTAAGAGGCTCTAAAATGAGTTTTACTCAAGAGGTAAATTCATCTTTCCAATTCATTTATTTATTTTAAGTTCATTTATTTTCTTGATTTTTCCCCTCTGCCCTTTCACCAAATGGTATGATAACTCAATCAAAATACATGTATCAGAATGATTTTGTGCTAATGGTATATTTCATTATCATCTATCCTTTCCCTATATTTTATTTTGAATAAAATGAAAACACCGTTTGAGATGTGTTAATTTTTCATTTTCAAGGACAACAATTTATCATTTTCTATTATCATCTTTCATTGTGGTCATGAAACCAATTATGTTATGGTTGAACCAGATTATTATATATTTAATATATCCTAGTGAAGTATTTGTGATCATTTTTTACAAATGTTTTTTATAATGAAAAACATGTTAATTGTAATCAAACCCACTGATTAACCAAAACAATTATCACTAATGTTTTATATAATAACTCATCTTAACTCCCAATAACAGATTAAAATTTTCAAACCATGTAATCAAATATATGTTCAATTATAATAGGAAAATTTAATTTGGTAAAACCACATTCATTTTACATGTTTATTCGAACATTAATATAAGTGAATCGATCATTAAAACCAAGTAAGAAAACCGATCCAAAAAAATGAAATTAAACCCCACAACCAATAATAATGGCCATAAATTAACTAAAAATGATTATACTAAATATTATACATAGAAAATAGGTTCTATAGTTTTTAATTAATAATCCTAATTTTAAAAATGAGGTCATTAAGTTCAATCAAAGATCCCCATCATATTTAAGGTAAGGGTTCCTCTTTATTTCGCTTTTATTCAAGATTGTCCTATAAGGTATGCCCTTTTATGTGTCATCAATAATTATAGAGTATGATTAAGATCCTCCCCCATAATTTCCTTATGAATTATAAGTGATGAGAAATCTATTTTATCTCTCATTAATCCATCTTCAGTACACCTGATATCATGCTGATAATCCATAAGGAATTCTACCCTAACCACCTTTATTCCTTCCAGTTACTCTCTCTTTCATTTAACCAAAATGATTTTTTTAATTTTATGTACAAATTCCAAATTATTTTTATATAATCCAAACATATGTTTCATGATCCGTCCCTCATTATTTTTCGGGGATATACATTCTTTTAAGTGATTCCCTCCTCATTACATCCCAGCAAACAAACTCGGTTGAAGGGAACATCCCAAATTTTTATCCAATTTCAAGTTACATGTATCTTATCTTTTAAGACACCATTGTATTTATAAAATTATTCTTTTTATTATGAAAACCTTCTTGGTTCAATTTTCGTATTACATAATTTTTTTCCTCTTTTCTATTTTAAATGATCTATAGTGATTTCTTTAAAACCTTCCAAATATGTTTTGATTATAATACATATTATACATGTTTTAAAATATATTTGACATAAATTTTCATTATATATGATTTTATTCATTATTAACTCCCATTTATTATCTTATTCCTTTATTTCATTGACATTTTCATGATATTTCCATCAGTTATGTTTTTTTTCAAGATTGTGGTACCAGATTCATTCCCTAGGTAACCCTTATGTTTATGTGAGATTGATTATGTATGATTCTTTATATGGAAAACATATTAATTAAATTTTATATGGTTTTATCTAGATATCTCCCTAATGAATTGTGTAAATTGAAGTCTCATGAGATTCTATGTGCAATGGTCTTGGCGGTTAGCCTTTGCTTGTACTGCTATGGGAAAAGGGATTGGTGGTTAGCCTTGGCCCATAAGACTATGGGAAATGGGTTTAGTGGTTAGAATTGACTCATAATAAAGACATGTTTTATATTTCTTCCACATTTATATGATTTCAAGTCTATATGACCCCATTTTTCTATGTTATGATCCTTTATTTTATATTCCTTTTTTTTCGTTATGTCATCTTCCAAACCCATGTGCTATAGATTTATTCTTATTCATATTCCCTTACGAGGATTTTAGGTTATCCCTTTTCCCATGATATCTCCGAGTTATCCTATGAATATGTATGTGCACAATGGGAGTTTGGGTCTCTTTATGAAGACTAAATAATTAAATGTTTTTTATTTCTAATTTTTTAGTTTTATGTGCCTAGTATTCTAAGACACTATCCTTAATGATAATTTTCTTGTATGTTGATATATAATTATGCATAAAATCATGTAATATTATATGTAAAAGGCTAGGGTCACAATTGTTGGTATCAGAGTATGGTTTAGTTATTTTTTGAGATTTGTAATAGAGAACATTAGTAATAATCTTAATGATGAGATCATGTATAATAAATCAATCTTCATGTTTGGTGAGTATAGAGTAAGTGGTTTATCAAGAAAATTTATCCTATTCTAGATAAAAATAGATAGAGGCAACTTTGGAAAAAATGTACCTAGGAGTGAAAACTCCAAAAAGGTGTTTTAGTCTTAACCTAGGATATCCTGGTACATGACAATGTGCCTTTCTGCACTCTTGGTATTGACAATCCCAGGGGATATGATTTGGTAAATTGATGAGCTTAGTACAAACCATTATTTATAGAATAAAAAAATCCAATAATTATACAAAATAAGAAATATATCATGGATAACCAAGATTTAAACCAATGGAATCACAATATAGTATATACTTAACCTTTACAAGTTTATCCTTTTATGTTCTAAATTATCCTTTTTATGTTCAATGAAAAAGTATTCAAGCCCTCTAATTATATGTTCTTTTACTTAGTTTATGGATGTAAATAAAAAAGAACATTATAAAAATCATTATGGTAGGCAATGTGAAGATTTTTCTTATGATATGCCTGATATGACGAGAGACGGTGCTCAAAACTTCATGATAGTACTTGCTCAGGTGGTTCAAGTTATGAAAAATAACTTGAATCATGTGAAACACCCGCCTCCTCCAAAAATATAGCAAGTTGTCATAGAAAACTTAATATGAAAAAGGCCTCCCTTGTTTAGAGGATCTTATGATCCCCTCCTTGAAGAATGGTTTATTAACACCTTTGAAAATATACTCTCTATCCTCCGCTGCACGGAAGAAGACAATGTTGTACTAGCGGTCTATTGTTTGGATGGGGAAGCTGATTAGTGGTGGAAACTAATCATGAATATAATTCCCCAAGAGAAAATTTATTACATAAATTGGTAGGAATTAAAGAGGTTGTTCTTCAATAACAAATTTACTCAAACCCTCAGTCTCAAGATGGAAAGAGAGTTCCTCAGACTCAAGTTGAAGGAAGATGATTCCATCAGGGCGTATGAAGAAAACATTACCATTTTTTCAAGGTACACCTATGGATTTGTCATGAAAACCAAAATCAAGGTGTATTTATTTTTCAGTGGGCTAAATATGAGTCTACAGAAGGTGTTGGAGATCCAAGACTTTAAAATTTATCATGAGATTTTTCGTTATTCTGTCAAAGATGTAATGGATATTTGTGACTCTCAGTAGTCTCATGGACTCAGTGACAAGAAGTGAAAAATGGAGAACAACATGGGTGGTTCAAAAAAATCCTAAGATGGAATGAATCCTGAATATCCCAATTACAAATTTTAGGGGATGAATAATTTAGGGAAATATCTAAAGGGGACCAAGAATTACTTCAAAGATGGAATGTTTGGTCATCCGGAAATTTTTTTTGAAGGGATATGAAAAATTCCACTAACATGGAAGATAAAATGATGATTTAGATCAACTATCAGCTAGTGGTGTATTGTTACAACTACAAAGAGCATAGGAATTTTGCTAAAAAAAATTTGAGCCAAGGGATGTTCGAGGAAATAAATAAAATCCTCTAAGGAAACAAGGAAGGGATTATGCTCTCACCACTACTAAGGTGGATCCAGAAAAATATGTGGTGATAGGTACATAAGTTATTCATTCATGAATATTGAACATACTATTTGATTATGGTTCTATGAATTCTTTTATATATTTTATTTTTAGTAGAACTATTCAACCACCACCTCAAAATTTCGTGTAAACGTTATCATTAAGAACAGAGAATGGGGAAATTATTGCATCCATGGTTTATAACTCGTCCTCAGTTAACGTTTTTTGACTGAACTTCCTAGAAAATCTTTTCATACATCATTTAATGGTGTTCAATGAGATCTCAGGCATTGATTGGATATCATTATTCAAGGCCAAAAACTAACAATTGGGAAAGGGATATCACTCTTCACATCCCGAAGCATCCTAGGATTCATTAGAAGTGAAAAGGGGAAGATGAATCTCTTTTAGAATCGTCATCTCAATTATGGATATTATTTATTTATGAGAAATCATATTTTTCTCAAATGATTGAGACAAGGGAGAGAATCATGCTTGAAGATATTCTAATCATAAGGGATTACACTAATGTATTACCGGAAGAGTTTCCCAGTCTTTCTTCAGACTGATAGGTTGAGTTCTCAATTGAACATATCCCTAGATCTCCTCCTTTCTCAATGAAACCTTAAAAAATTTCCACTATTGATCTAGAATATCTAAAGGATCAGTTACCGGATAATCTGGAAAATGGTTTTATACACCCTAGTGCATCACCTGGTGGTGTGCCAGTCCTCTTAAAAAAATTAGAATGGATCAATGCACCTCTTCATTTATTATTGTGAGCTTATTAAAATCATGATAAAGAACAATTATCCTCTTCCACATATATATGACTTGTTCAATATTATTTTTGGGTCCGGTTATTTCTATAAGGAGGAACATCAGTCCGGATATCACCAATTAAAGGTGATGAAAGAAGATATTCAAAAGACCGCATTTCGAATGAGTTATGAACACTATGAGTTCATAGTTATTCCCTTTGGACTCACTAATTTTCAAATAATTTTCATTGATTTTAATGAATAGATTCTTTATAGGTTACCATGATGAATTTTTGGTAGTCTTTATTGATGATATTCTGATATACTCTAAGAGAAAGGATGAACATGAGGAGCATTTTAATAATGTTTGAAACACTTTACGAATGGAGAATCTGTATGAAAAGTATAGTAAATGTGAGTTCTGGAGGAAGGAAGAAACATTATTGGGGAATGTTATCACTTGTAAATGGATATCTATGGACTCTTCCATGACAAAGGCAATTGAAGAGTGGCCCAGTCCATCTTATGTAACAGATGTCCACTGCTTTCTAGTTCTAGCTGGGTATTATAGACAATTTGCGAAGAACATTTCATGGTTGTCAAACCCAATGACCAAGATGACATGGAAGTGAGTAATTTTAGTATGGAATTTTGAATGTGAAGACTGCTTCGAGGAGTTGAAAAAGAGGCTTATCACTGCACCAGTATTCACACTCCCAACAAGTGGATAACACTTTGTGGTGTACAGTGATGATTCAAAGAATGGATTAGGCTGGGTGCTAATGAAAAATGATAAATTGGTATCTTATGCCCCAATAAAGCTGAAATTCAATGAGAAAAACAGGCCCACACATGATCTAGAGTCAGCGACTATGATCTATTCATTGAAAATATAGCAGCATTACCTCTATGGGGAAACATTTTAGATATATACTGACCACAAGAGTCCCAAATATATATTCAGACTAAAAGATCTTATTAAGAACCATCGAAGATGAAATAAACTCAACAAGGATTATGACATCTCAATCCGCAACCATTATGGTAAGGTAAATAATGTGGAGGATGCCCTAGGTAAAAAGGGTCATGCATCTATATCAATGATGAGAATTGAAAAGGATATGATCTTCTGAGATTTGAAGAGGGTGGACATGGGAATCATCAAGGGAGGAACAACATTAATACTTTCTCAAATTATTTCTTAACCATCCCACGTGAATAAAATTAAGGATTCACAACGAAAATATGTGGAACTTATGAAAAGGGTGGAAGCTATCAGAAGTGGAAAATCTTCTGAGTTCCTGATTCATGAGAAAGGAATTGTATGATTTGGGTCACGATTATGTGAACCATTTGATCTAGAGATAAAGAAAGAGATTTTTATTGATGCACATAGCTCTACCTTCTCAATCCACATAGGGAGAACCATGAAGCATTAAGATATCTAAGAAATATTCTGTTAGGATATTATGAAAATGGAGAGTGGTGAATCTATATCAAAGTGCCTAGTATGTCAGCAAGTTAAGGCTTGTAGGAAAAGTTCTAAGGGGTGATTCATCCACTACCCATACCCACATGAATGTGGTAGAACAATACCATGGAATTTGTAGTTGTAAATCTAAGGATATCCAAAGGAAACAATGTTGTATGGGTCATTGTGGACCATCTTACAAAGATAGATCAATTTATCACAATTCTAGAGGACTTCTCATTGAATCAAATGGCACAAATTTACATCAAATAAGTGGTACGGATATATGGAGTATCACAATCTATTATATCATATCCTGATCCTAGATTATCCTCAATATTCTGGAAAAGTCACCAACATGCTCTATGCACTAACTTGAGCTTCAGTACGGCCTATCATCCCCAAAATGATGGCCAAATTTGAGAAAATTCCTTATATACTAGAAGACATGTTGATAGAATATTTTATGGATTCCATAAGATAATTGGACCAAAATATTCCACTAGCTAAATTCTGCTACCACAACAGTTTCAATTCAAGCATCCAAATGGCACCATATGAAGCCCTTTATGGGAAAATGGTTTAGAACATCGGCATGTTGGGATTAATTCAGTGAACATAAGATTCTAGGACCCGAAATGGTCGATGAAATGGTGGAGAAGGTGAAAACCATTCTGTAGCATATCATGGTAGGCCAAAGTTGAAAGAAAGGTTATGTAGACAATCGTTGATGATACGTTGAGTTCAAAGTTTGTGACAAGGTATTTCAACGCATATCTCCATGGAAGAAGGTCATGTGTTTTGGAATGATAGGGAAGATTAGTCTCAGGTACATCAGCCCCATCGAGATTCTTGATCGTGTCAAAGATGTGGCCAATCGACTAGAACTTCCACCTAATGAGGCTAAAGTTCATGATGTCCTTCATGTATCCCCCTTATAGAAGTACATTACAGACCCTTCACATGTTCTCTCATCAATGGTGGTATAGTTGGATGATGATCTTTCCAATGAGGAGAATCTAGTGAAGATCATGGATCGTAGAGATAATGTTATACGTAACAAGATTACTCACATGGTCAAAGTACTATGGAAGAACCACAAATACAAAGAGGCAACATGGGAACTAGAGGAGGAAATAATGGAAAAGTATATGCACCTGTTTATGACTTAGAATGTAAAACGAAATTTTGAGGGTAAAATTTTATAAGGCGGAAAGAATGTAACAACCCGCGGTTTTCAATGGTAATTTATTTCTTATAATTTTGTCATAAAATCACATGAAATCACAAAATAATTAACTTTTAAGTGCTATGTGACCTTTAAAAATTATTTTTTCTCGTTTGTGTTTGGAATATCCGAACTCCGACATACACAGTTGTGATTAGTAAGTTGTTTGGAGTCCGATGGGAAAAATGTAAATTTTAGTGAATAGTAACTAACACTTATGAATAGTAACATTTCCTTATAAATTGTGACATGCCCTAATAAATAGTAAACTTACCTATGGTAGTATAAAAATAATATTCATGTGAATGTATAATGTACATATATTTTAGAATATGTAATTGAATCTTATTAAACTGGTTTTTTAATAATAAATTATTAATTTAAAAAACTATAAATTAATCATATTTTATAAAAAATTTATTATAAGTGGATTTCATCTGTGGATTATATACATCAATAAATCGTTAGATTGAATTTTTGGTATCCTTATAATATACTTGATTCTTTTATGAATGGAAAAATTTGATAATTCCCAATAAATTCTAAAACCGGAATTTTTACAAAATGCTTGAGCCATTGATGATATAAATTTCCATTGGTTAGAAATCACATGCATTTATTAGGAATATTGGTCATGTAATACTAACTATTAGTTGTCTTGTTATGAAATAATAAATTAATTATTATAATATTATGGAAACCCTCCTCTACTCTACTATAACCCCCCCCCCCCCCCCCCCGCCCTCACTCCCTCTTCTCTCCACTTCTCTAAATCCATTCTAATTGCCAATATTATGCCCAAATATTCTCCAAAGATCCTTACACACTCCTAAAATAACATATCCTATTAAAAATACTAAATCATATTCTCTAAAGAGGCACTCAAAGGAGTAAAACTCAAGTGGTAAATTCCTCTTTCAAATTCTCTTATTTCTTTCATGTTCTTTTCTTTTCTTGTTTGTTTCCTCACCTACCATCACCCAAATGGTATGATAAATCCATTAAAATAAATGTATTGTAATTTTATTCTTTTAATGGGATATTTAATTATCAACTATCCTTTCCCAAAATTTTATTTTAATGAAATGAGAACACCATTTCAGATGTGTTAATTTAACAAATTCAAGGACAACAATTTATCAATTTCTATTATCATCAGTAATTCTTGTAAAGAAACCATTTGTGGTATGGTTGAACTAGATAATTATATTTTTAATATATCCTAGTTAAGGTTATTTAATCATTTTTTACAAATTTATTACGTTATAAAGAAAAAACATGTTCATTATAATCAAACCAACCGATAAACCAAAACTGTTATCACCAAGGTTTTACATAATAACTGATCTTCACCCAGAATAAAAGAATGAATTTTTATAACAATGTAATTTCTTGGATGATCAATAGTAACATAAAACATCAATTATGTACAATAACATTCAACTAACATGATTATTCGAATATGAATATAAGTGAACTGATCATTAAAACCGAGTAAGCAAACACACCCAAAAATTGAAATAAGTCAT
This sequence comes from Viscum album, assembly GCA_963277665.1. Lineage (NCBI taxonomy): Eukaryota > Viridiplantae > Streptophyta > Magnoliopsida > Santalales > Viscaceae > Viscum > Viscum album. Next base: position 699,731,596 of record OY728132.1, read on the forward strand.
CACACCCCATCAAAAGGGATATAAATTAACTAAAAATTATTATACTAAATATTATTAATATAGAATAGGTTCTAGAGTTATTAATTAAAAAATCTAATTTAATTATTTTGGTCATTAAGTTCATGTAAAGATCACAATCATATTTAAGCTAAGGGATCCTCTCCATTTTACTTTTATTCAAGATTGTACTTTATGTTACGCCCTTTTATGTGTAATTTATAGTGATGGAGTACTATTAATAACCTGACACATAATGTACTAATAATATATAAAATATTATAAATACACTTTCTCTCTCATTAAGACATATTAAGTACACCCGATATCATTCCAATAATTCGTAAGGAATTCTACCTGAACCGTATTTATTCATTATGGTTGCTCTATATTTCATTTTACCCAAATTAAGTTGACTTTTATTTTTAATTACAGATTCCACATGATTTTTATATGCTCCAAAGTCAAATTTCATGATCCATCCCTCATTATCCTTTAGGTATATAGATTCTTTTATGTGATTCCCTCTTCAATACTTCCAAGTAAGGAAAGTCATTTTAAAAGTACTTTCAAAATTTTTACCCAAATTTCAAGTCAACCATATACTATATTTTAGGAAACCATTGTATTTATAAAATTAGTATTTTTATTATGAAATCAATATTTGTTTAATTCTAGGTTTACATAAGATATTGTCCTCTTTTATAATTTATAATATCTATAGTATTTTCCTTAAAACCACAAGAAAAATGTTTTGATACTAATACATTTCATACACATTGTCAATTCTGTTTGACATCACATTCCATGATATATGGCTATTTTACCTTATTAATGTAAATTTAAGTTATAATTACTTTCTTTCAAGGACACATTCTTGATACTCCCATTGGATATGCTTTATGTTATGATTCTGGAACCCAATTCGTTCCACGGGTAACCCTTATGTTTATGTAAGATTTATTATGTATGTTTCATTATGTGGAAAACATATAAATGAAATGTAAGATGGGAGCGACTAGATAGAGATCTAATGCATTGGGTCAAGTTATGTCTCATGAGATGCTATGTGCAACGGTCTTGGTGGTCAGCCTTGGCTTGTGCTGTTATGGGAAATACGATTGGCGGGTCACCTTGGCCCATACTACTATGGGAAACGAGTTGGGGATTAGCCTTGAATCGTACTAAAGACATGTTTTATTTTTCATAATAATTTCTATAATTACATGTCTATATGACTCCATGTTTACATGTTATGATCGTTTATGTTACATGCCTTTTTATTTCTTTATGTCCTGTCTCTAGCCCATTTTCAATGGATTTATTCTTATTCATATTCCCGTGCTGGGCTATTAGCTCATCATTTGTACATGTTATCCCCAAGATATTATATTATTATTTATGAAAAAATGGGAGTTAGGGGATCTTTATGAAAACTAAATAAAGAAATGTTTTATTTAGTTCTAAGCTTTCACTTTTCTGTGCATAGCCTTCCTGGACACAAGACTTAACGATCATTGGATTTTACTCTAATGTGTAATTACGCTTAAAATAATGTAATGTTATATGTAAAAGTATAGGGTAACTATAAATATGTTCCGTATATATATATATATAATAATTATATATATTAATAAATAATATATATTAAATATAAATATATAGATAATGAATAAAATATATTTAATAAAATCATATAAATATCTTATTGATTTTTATTATTGTTTTATATTTCAATTTAACATATATTAAATGTGTATTACATTAATTTCACATACATATATTTAATTAATTACATTCTATATACAACACACAAAGAAAAATATTTACGCTATTAATGAAATCTTATATAAAAACACATACACCTAATATTTATGTAATTTATTCAAATTTTAGTATATTTTATTATTTTCATATAACATGATAAATTTTATATAATGTGTTTTTAATTAGTATTTTTTATTATTTTTTTAATATTATTATTGATAGCTATTATTTAATTCTTTTCCTTAATTTTTTAACTTAATCATTATATATAATTTCTCTATATATATTTATTTACTATGTTTTAGTATTTTAAGTATTTGTTCAAATTTACATCAATATATATTCATTTTTTGATATTTTATTTTTAATTAATAATACATGTCCATTTTTGCAATATTTTAAAAGTGTACTCATTTTTAATTATTCAATTTCACACATTTTTAAAATGCATGTGTTTAAGATTTTATATTCATCAATAATGTAAACAATATATATATAAATAACTATTTATAAATGAATATATTTTTCAATGTATATATACTATATTTATAAATTTTTAAATTTATAATTATTATTAATAAATAAATTTTAATTTTTTTATATTTATTAAATTAATTATAAATATATATATATATATATGTAAATTTTTTTAAAAATATAATATTGCAATATATTTATTTAAATAATTCATATAATATATTTATATTTATAATTATATTTATATCTTTATTTATTATATATATATATATATTATTTGAGGTTGAAGAATTAGTGTATTTGGTGAAAGGGGCTACATTATAAAAAAAAGCATGCAACATACAATGGATGGATTTACTCGACAAGACTTGATCTAAACACCTCACCAAGACCAATAATGGTAGAAACTATTGAGGTGCACCTTACAGGAAAAGAATATATTTATTTAGATAAATATATATAATGATATAAATATTATGTTTTAAAAGTATTTACATACATATAGATGAATAATTATACATTTTAATAATTAAATAATTATAATAATTTTTTTAAAATAATAAATAAATTTATTATATATATATATATATAACTATATAAATATACTTAGTGATATTAATATAATTATAATTTGAAAATTATAATAAATATATTTAAATATTGAATATATTTATAGTATTAAAATTTATATATATTTATTAATATATATATATATATATATATATATATATGATATCAATATAATTATAATTATAAATATAGATTTATAATTATAATTATAAATGTATAAATAAAAACAGTAGTTTTTATAAAAATTATTTATGTAACAAATAACCAATAATCATGTATTTAAATAATTATTAAATTATAATAAAAAAATCATAATTATATTAATATATTTACATATTTTTTATTTATAGTAATAATTATAAATCCTTTATCAGAAATATAGTTTTATCACTAATAATGTTTCCTTATATTAGCACTTCTTTCACATTTATTAAGATACCTTTTATAAGTACTTATCAATTTAGTATTGATAAATGATTTCCTTATGAGTTCTTTTTCATATACACTTATAAAATTATCCTCAATCTGTTTAAAAGAACCCTATATCTGAATGGCTCAGTCGTGATTCTCAAGCTCTCATGAAACTCCCCTAATATAGGTGTTCCTCCTCTACGATCTCTCAGAAAAGTCAATGCTAGAATATACGGAATGTTATTTTTTTCCTTTTCCTCTCTCATTGATTTCTTGTTTATGTTCCCCAGTTTTCATTTCATAAATTATTCTCAACCATGAATAACCATACTTATTCACTGGAAAAAATGATTCCTTATGATTTATAACTCCGGTATGTTCTTCATTGGGTGCCAAACCATCCCATAGAAGGATTTCCATTTCTCATATTTCAATTTGAAGTCCAACGCACTGACTAATACAACATGATATATTCTTTCATTCCATTTTGACTTCACATGAACTTTAATAAATATGATTTACCATCATTGAAAACCATCCTTGATTACATATATTGTTTCATTTTGAAAATAGTTATACTAAAAATAAATTACTTTTTTATTGACTTACACAATTCCCATGTTCCTTGCAGTAAACCCATTGAACTGTGTGTGGTGTTATGAGTGATTTTTTTTATTTTATATACTTTATAGAGTGATCATTTGATCTACCTAAAATATTCATGCACTATTTTCCCCTTATATCACATCTTAACCAATTCATAGTTTCTTTAGTAATGATAATCATGTCTATCAAACAACATTTTTGACATATGGGTTGTTATGTATTTTTCCACCATGCCCTTTATTATTTGATATCTAGTGTGACTATATAATTAATTTAATATCCCAACAAACATGTAACCATTCCATAAATAACATATGTACATTAATATAATTACATAATACATCAAAATAATATTCGATATCTTAGATAACTAGAGTCTTAGAGAAATACTGTTTAAAAATTGAAACTATATATTTTTATAACAAGGTTGATAACAATGTTAGTGTTGTAAAATGAATGATTTAGGAATTTTTCCCCTTATAATTAAAAATATTTATTCTTCTTTTTCAATAGTAATAATAATGCTCTCTTTATCTTGGTATAATTACTATAGGGAAAAATATTTAATATGATATTTTTTTCTAAATAACTCTATATCTAAAAATTCTACTTCACCCATCAACATTATAGTCTTAATAAATTAAAATCAACTATACTCTTATTAAAATAGATGGTATGAAATTATAATAACTCTTTCATACTCTAATCAATAAATCCAGAAAAGTATCATTTCCATTATGTTAATATGATGATCCATAAAAAAATAATATAATATTTCATTAAATAATATTACTTATTTTTCAATGTTGATTTCAATATAATATTGTTTATTATTAGGTGAATTTTTATGTTCCACCTGATTTAGGTTATATTTTATAATATTTAATATATTGAGTACTAATTTATAATTGGAATTGATGAATAGTTTATGGTGAATGGGGACTAGAAATTATGATGACATTATTATAGTTAATTTTGATTCTCGTATTTTTATAGTGTTTAAAAAAATATACTGATATAGTGGAATGTGGGAATAATAATTAAGAATTCAATATATTTATTATGAAATTAGATCATATATAAGTTATTATGAATATTATATTGAAGATAACTATATACTTATTTTATTAATTGGACCAATATGAATTTTAAGAGGTTTTATTATTATTGGAGATGTTTAAATGGTTCAAAAATATTCTGACAAGTAATTTAACTTATAAAAATATTTATTTCATGAAAATATTTAATTTAATTATATGGTAATAATGGTGGAAATTAATTTTATGATATTTTATTTTTTGTAACATATATATAATAAATAATATGATTATATTCATTGTATATTAGAATGTGTGTTACTATATTCATGTTAGTGATTCATCGAGGGATAGGGTGACAGTGATTAGATATTTGTGTTGTTTTTTGTTCTTATTTGTTATATTTTAGATGATATGTTTAACTAAAGTGTCATGCTACCCATTTTCTGGTTCTTTCCCAAGTGCAAAAATTATGTTACGACTACCTGATATTTCAAACTTACATACTAAGAAAAATGTCATTTTTATACACATTTCAAGAATTTGAAGCAATAATTACATGGATAGTTATCCCAAATGGATTATATTGGATTCTAGGGGGTTCAGGTTGAATCACATGGTACCAATGAAGTAGTTTTTTTCTAGAGGTTGAAAAATAATCATTTCACCTCCTATGATTAAATTATTAACCTATTATTAATGAAATATTTTTTATTTCAGGGAACAACTATTAAATAAAATTATAGTAAGATTAGTATATTTCAATGGTATACAATAAAGTAGTTACTTTTGATTATTAGGGTGTCATGGATAGTACATAATGTCATGAAAGTTAATGTATAATTTTAGTGGTACTATAATGAATATATACTCAAATATTTGAATTATTTTATATTTTAGGGGATTTCATAGTATTTATATGTTTTTTGAAACATTCATCCTAAAAAATGGATTCAAGATAATAATTTGACAGAAGAGTATGAAGATAGTTGTTAAGATTTCATCATGTTTGAAACTGATAATGTATAAAACAATTCTAAAATCCTTCATTCATGTTTCCAATTTTGTTATTCATGAAAAATTAAATGCTTGAAATCTGATGTAGAAAATACCTTCTACGCATGATGATGTTACCAATCCTGAGGAAAAAAAGACATTTGGTGATGAAACTGTAGAATTATTAGGGGATCAACATCATGTTGATAAAAAAGACCAATTATGTAGCATTACAGTAATTAATAAAATTATCATGGAAAGAATTCAGGGAATAAAATTTTAGGTTGGTTGGAATCAATGTGGCCAACCTATTGACCCCAACAAGTCAATGTTCATTATTTATAAGGTCCCAGTGAGAATGAATGTGGGGATTTATATTTATTCATGGAATCATATCCATCCTATGATTAAGGAAAATCCTTGGGAATCATAACAGTAATATTACAATATACTTACTGTATTTTACAAAAAAAAATTGTGATTAAATGTTTATCTAAATTTCATTATTCCTTGACTATATTTTTAATTTTAGAAAATTTTAGTGAGAATTTTTTTTAATGGATGGATGAAAGGAATAGAGAGGCTTCCGAACTCTTATTATGAAGTTACAGTATGGGGATATAGAGGAGAATGAAAATCCCTAGCCACCAATTAGGTATGAACACATTAAAAAACATGAATTGTGGACTACATTCATTAATCAACATAATCATAAATCATTTCCAAAAAATTTATTTTAATAAGATATTATTTGATAATATTAATTTGATATAATTTGATTAAGAATTGTTAATTTATGAAATAGATAATCAGTTTTGAAAATATAAAACGTGAATCATAACCAATGTACCTCAATCACTAAGAAATGATGGTTTATTCTTCACTAGAGAAGAAATTAGTTTGTATTTCAAATAAAAATAAATATCTTATGTGATATAAAAAAATATATTCTATTGATTGTACGAAGATTAATGAATCAAAATCTGTATCCACTTGCATCCCTCACCATATGCAATGGAAGGTGGCTCGTATAAATAAGGAGTGTAATGTAGTTGAGCAATAGGCAAAAATAGTATGGGAAACATATATATTTATTAAATGATAGCAATTAATTATTATTTATTATAGTATTAAATAAAAATGTTTATTTATAGGATTATTTTTATACATTTTAGACCCAAGAATCGTCAGCGATGACACCTGAAGGAAAACTAATTTCAGTTGCTTTAAAGTGGTGGGAACAATATGGTGACATTATAGGATTAGGTTTTAAATAATATCTTAAACAATATTTTGAGAATATAAAACCTCAAAAAGATATGTATAATATGGTGAAACAATTATAGACAAAAATAGACTCACTAGAAGATATTTTTGTCCAGTCTAGATTGGTGGACCAATGTATGTGAAATGATCAAAGTGAACTGATGGTCCAATAATGATCCATGTAGTAACAAAATGAAAAATCTATATTCTAGTATATTGACCCCAAAATGTTAAACGTTACTGAAGATAATCAATTTTTTTATTAATATTTCTCTTAAAATTTAATCAAACAAATTACGATAACTTTATATTACTACAATTCTTCTATGTACAATTGTATTTGAGTATAATATCCATGAAGAAAATATACATAATAATTTCATCCCAATGTAACACATGAGTGTGGTGATTGAGGTAGTTCATGATCCGACTACTAAGTTGCTTGTTTGTCTTAATGATCCGAATGATAAAATTGTAAATGGTGCTATTAGAACGTTCATAGAATATCCATATAATCGTATAAATATACATGAGGTATGTATTTAAGAAATTTTTTCATCTGAAAAACCTATAATAATTGATGAAAAATGTCTGATGTGAGGAATGATATTACAGAAGGATAAGTGAATGGGGAAATAGATGGTCTAATCATAAAAATTCAGTTTGTCGACCAAGAAATCCGAATGAACTTCCACGAGTACCTTCTTTTAATCTATTTTATAGAAACATTAATTATCATTACAACTTTATGAATATGAAGAATTTAATTATTCCAATATTTCTTTCATTCCATATCAAAAACAAATTTAGGGAAATTTCATAACAGTTGTAATTGGTCTCAAACCTATAAATGAGATTCTCAAACCTGAATATCTTGGATTCATAGTCGTGAATACATAGATAAGGTACATTTTAAAAATAATTCTATCTAAATAGTGAAATAATATATTTATTAGTGTTAATTACTATTTTTATTTTCACAGGTGTTTCTATTACTACTATATAAATGGAAAACCATATGAAAAATAATTTGGAGTCATTAATCTCAATATAATGTGTATAAAAATATGTACATTAGATATTGAATATAATAAGGAGAAAAAATATGAGCTAATCGAGGTGTTTAAAAAAATTATCCGATGATATACATATTTTTATTACTATAATTCAGAAGTAAAACTAAACAATCTCATCACATAGAATATATTTTTACATTTTTTATTACATATATGTTTTAATTATTTAGGTAGAACTAAATGATTATCAAAATCAAATATTGTTCCCAAAAAATTTATTTTTTGGGATCCAATGCATTGATATCCAACAAACCAACCTCACATGATTTTCATTGTGAATTATTAATACACTAAATTCAATATTTTTTAGTTAATCATAGAATTATATGTTCGAGTCTCTGTTTGAACAATTTTTTTTATGATTTGGTGGTCCCTAAATAGAGGCTAAATTATGGCATGAAGTGAGTATCCAAAAAGATAAATCTAGTGGTTTACTAAAAATTCAAATACATGAGGGTTTATATAAAAACAGTTAACTATCAAAACACAATTCAATATAATTCAATTATTTTCAATGTTTCTATAGTTTTTGAAAAAATATAATATACTGCTTTTGGATTTTATGTTTACAAATTTATGAGAGATATAACAATTCATGGAAAGGATAACATCCCCTAATAGGTAACTTCTTAATTTAATTACAATTTCATTAAATATATTCCTTAATTGTTTTTTTATTTTTTTGGTACTATCAATATTTCTGATAACAATCAAACAAAAAGTAAGATTTTTTGACAATATTAGGAAGCGTAATTGTTGTCTTCATGATTTATAAAAACCATTAGTTGATTACCATCTATGTTTATGATCTATGTTCATAGAAATATATTTTTGGTGTGAAAATTTGTGTGAGAATTGTTATATATTATTTTGACTTGTTCTGTAAGGAGAGGTATAACGGTGTAAAACAATTTTTTATAAGAATTGATATAAAAATAATAAAATTGTTGGTAAATGGAAGAGGCTGCAGTACATATTGTGGTGGAGGTGTAGGGGGAGGCAGATGCCAAGGAGAAGGTGTAGGCAAATGTCGAGGTTGTATCAGAGTTTAAGATAGTGGTGGAGGAGGACGTAGAGTCAGAGACTGAGGAGGAGACTAAGGTAGAGGAGGAGATGAAACACTATCAAGAAAATAACAAAATTTTTGGGAAATAGAGTAGAATTAGGATGATACCAAGGATGTTTTTGAAAAAAACAATTGAAAACTATGAAATTTTTTTCACTTAATATAAGAGGAATTATGGATGTTTTTTTGGTGGATTATTGAAAAACTATTTTTCAACTATTGTTTATATGAAAGGAACCCCTCACCATGAACAAACTAAATAAAAAATAGATATAGTTTCATGACTATGAATTCTTTAAAATACAATGAAATGGTTATAGTAGTGAAGATAGTGGTCCCTTGAGATTCATAAAACAACAATCCAATCATAAAACATGTATATAATCCAAATCATATGTTTTAATACATACATGTCTGAAAAACATATAAAGCCACCTGGTGTATAAGAGAACTATTGGAAGACAACTAGCATTGAGATATTCTGGTCATCGATGAGGGCTCGTGTCAAATGAAACCTGAAATCCACGGAAATGAAGCCACCTTAAATCCCATAAAATGAAAATATCGCATCAAATGAAATCATGAAGCATAAAAAATTCAAACGAAGACCCATTTGAAAAAGAATATATTAACATGATCCAAAAAATCTACAAAATAAATAAATAACAAATTTCATTGATTGAATCACGAATTTCTAGAAAATAATAATACAGTGGCTTTACATTAGTGGGTGTTGGAAATATTTGGTCTATTAGATAAGATAATATGTTCATGATATAATATAAAAATTTCTTTTAATATACATTCTAGTAACATTAATTATGCATAATCACTTTAATTATGTAAAATAATTCAATTTCAAAAGCTTATTGATAAAAAAAGTCAACATAAGTCTCAATAAAAATTTACATGAGTATGGGGAAATTCCCATTTTGAAGAAAAAAAAGAATTATGATGTTGGTTCAGTGTTTATCAGCACCCAAAATATTGAATGAGATAGATTAATATATTGCACAAGAAATGAATACATAAGGGATACACAAGTTTTAAGGTCCATTTGGATTCAATAAAAGGGAAATAGTAATTTTTTATATAGTTACAAAGGGGTAAAATTTTTATAATGGAGTTTGGTGTCTTCTGAAAATAAATAATGGGTAAAATTGATGTATTTTCATCGAACATGGTAAATAGTTTATCATGGAGTTTGTACTCTATATTAGGGTGAAAGTGTAAGATAGATTTTATTATCTTCCATAAAAACCCATATTTTAATATATATTTTATTTTAAATAATGAACTTTGATAGGTTTACAGTAATGGTTAATGTTTTCTAGGAATAAATTACTTCATCAACAAGGACGATTGACTCATGTCCTATGTTCATGCACTCAACAAAGATGAATAACTCATGATGATGAAATTTTCTTTTTATTTACTAATGAATTCAATATAATGGGATATCAAACTAAAATATTTTTAGATTAACTAGATTTTTAATGTTACGAAGGATTAGAAGACATAGTGGAATGAACCATGCCTCAAATAAATACAGGATGTACTCTGTAAGACTCTAATATTGTGGTTTCAGTTTTAAATTGAATTTTATTAATGTATTGTATCATATTTATGTTAAAATTATTTCTTTAAATTATTAATAATATAATAATTATTTTATTATAAAAGTTAATTATTATTGTTATGATAGTGTTGTTTTTTTTAAATTATCTCGTGCTCATTAGATATTGGAATTCAAGGTTCTAACTGAAATAACAAGAACACGTCAATCAGTCAACAAAGTGTTCAATTATAATGAAAAGTTGAATTCCTACTACTTATTTAGTTAATTTTTTCACTATTTTATCTACTATTTATTATTAATTTTATTATCATTATTAGTTAATACATTGTTTCATGGATCTTTGTAGAAGTAATATTTTTTCTTTATTCCCCTTCAACAAGCTATAAATGAAAGAACATTATGCTTTTGGATGAGGATTTTTAGAAAGAATATGGTTTCTTTTCCCATCCAAATGCAATATTTCTCTCTTTTCTGACTTGGTTTAGATATTTTAAAGAAAACCACACATCACAAACTCAGTCAACCACACCTCAATTCAAGCCATGGTTTGACGGGTTGGAATAGAATGATATATATTTAGTTTTTAATTTACAGATTAGTTAACAAAACATCACATACTCAACAATGATAAAATAAATAATATGGTTTTAAAACATTAGGAAAATGAACAATATTCCATTTTGGTTGTGTATTAATTATCCACATCACTATTTGGAGCACGATGTTAAGGGTGTGACTCCGATGCATCTATATTTATTAAAAATGGATACCATTTTTTGCAAATAAGAAAACTAAAATACTTAACAATAAGAAATAAAATTCTTATTGTTTTAATAAATTAGGAAAATAATCCATCATTAATTTTTTTTATAGAAATAATTCACACCTAAATCCAATTCAGAATATTCCTAGTATGAATCAAAGTCACTATTATCATTTTAAAATTGAAATTTTAGTTCAAACACTAACACTGACCCAAAATTGAAAAATATTTCTCTGATTATCGTGATAATTTATTAAAATGACTAATAATAACTTTTTCACGTGTATGAATCCGTCTCAAGTCTACCGTACACATGATTTGACATGTATGACTAAAAGTGCATGTTTCTAGTTTAAAATGAAATTTTAGAAAAAAACACATGTGGAATTCTAAAAACATTGAAACTATATTTGGATTACATTGATAATTTACTAAAACCTTTAAAATGTCATTTTTGACATGTAGGAACTAGATGAACCTCAATATGATGAACCGTGTGATAATTATTACACTAAATATGTCTTTTTATTTAAAATTGACATTAATTTTACAAAAAATGTAACCTAACAAACTCAAAACCAAGAATAAAATTAGAAGGTTATGATAAATTATGAAAATAATACAACAGTCATTTTTGAAATGCATGAATCATTTGCACATCAATATGATACACAATGTGCTTGATATAAACAAAATTCTCCGTTATCATTATAAAATTGGCATTTTAGAAAAAGAAATTACTAACTAAAAATTGAGAAAATGAACTTATATTTTCATGATAATTTTGATAAGTGATTAATAATTAATTTTTTATGTGTCGGAATTAGACTCATTTAAAAAACATACAACATGTTACCGGTGTGACTGAAAGTGTGTGTTTCATGTTTAAAATGACATTTTTGTAAAAAAAAATGTGAATAATTAATAATAATTAAGCACATTAATATTGTTTTGATAGTTTAATAAAACTATAAATATTCATTTGGGACAAATAGAAGTTATCCTCATCATAATCTGATGCATAGTGTGATAGGTATGATTTCAAGTGTATCTTTTTATTCAAAATTAACATTTATTTTAGTAAAATATAAAACTTGAATACTCCAAACCCATCAAACACATTCAGATTTTTTTGATACCAAATAAAAATGTTGCATATATTACTTTTTATGTGTATAAATTATTTGTAGCTCAATCTGATACAAGATGTTATTGATATGCCTATAAATTTCACTTCTCAATTTAAAATAGACATTTCAGTTCAAAAAGTGTCACTCACTAAAAAACATAAAACCTCACATGAATTGACTTGGTTATTTTTTATATTATTCATAATTTATTTATGTCATATAGGAATCATTCTCTTTTCAAAATAACACATGATGTGTCCAATATGATGCAATGTGTTTGTTTCAATTTTAAAATCACATTTTATTAAAAAATAGGAGTGGCTTACTTAATACTAATAAAACACATTAAAATTGTTTTTTACTTAATTTAAAAGACCAATAAGTTATTGGGGAAATTTATTAGTTATCCTCACATCAATATAATGCACATTGTGACCGGTACTCCTCTCTTACCACCTTCTTATTCAAAATTGACATTAATATTTTTTTTAAAAAGACAACTTCCATACACAAAACTGGATAAATGTGTTTTGTTTCTTTATACATTAGAATAATAATTCCTATTTTATTTTTGAAGTGTATGAATCAGAAAAACCTAAATATGATGCACAACATTCCCTGTATAACTCAAAATCTTTGTTATCAAATTAAAATTAGTTTTTAATTCAAAAAGTGTCAGTCACTAAAAATAAAGAAAAGTCACTTTTATTTTCTTGATAATTTGTGAAAACAATTATTAATTTATTTCAGAAATTTTTTAATCAGTCTCATGTCAATACACCATAAGATGTCACTGGTATGACTCAAAGTGTGTGTTTCTAGTTAAAAATGAGATTTTAGTAAAAAAAAGTGACAAACAAAAAAAATAAGGAAACACATTTGAATTTATTTCATACATTAGGAAAAATGATTTATATGTCATTTGGTACATGTAGTATTCATCTTCACCATAATTCAATGCATGGTGTGTCTGATATGACTCTATGTGCGTCATTTATTTAAAATTAACATAAATTTTAGTAAAAAAGAAAACTAACATACTCAATACTGAGAAATCAAATTTGGATTATTTTGATACTCTAGGAAAATGACGCCTAAGTCATTTTTGATGTGAAAAAATTTGATGTACATAAATCTAGTGCACAATGTTCTTGGTATGACTCAAATTCTCTATTATCAATTTCTAATTTGAATTTTAGATCAATAAGTTTCACCTATTAGAAAAATGAGGAAACATGCTTATATTGTAATGATAATTTATTTAAATGATCTACAGTTCATTATTTATGTTTTTGAATTAGTCATGTGTTAACCCTATACTTGAAGTGACTGGTATGACTCAATGTCGGTGTTTCTACTTTAAAATGTCATTTTAGTAAAAATTAATCTGGCATTCTCAAAACAATTAAAACACATTTATATTGTTTTTATACTTTAGGAGAATGACTAATAATTCAATTGGGATGTGTTAGAATATTTCTTACCTTAATATGATGCACTGTGTAACTGGTATGACTCCAAGTGCATAATTTTATTTAAATTGTCATTATACAATGTAAAAAAAATAACATACTCAAAATTGATAAAACCTTTCAAATGGTTTTGATACTTTTATAAAATGATCAATAAGATATTTTTTATGTGTATAACTAGCTTCACATAGATCTAATACATTATGATCTTGGTATTAATCCAGGGTTTCATTATCAATTTAAAAAAGGTATTTTAGTTCAAAAATATTCAGTCACTCAAAAATGATAAAATGCACTCATATTTCCCTATTAATTTAGTAAAAGAATTCTTAATTTAGTTTTGATTTGCTGGGATCAGTCTCACATAAAAAACACATGACATTACTGATACGAATTAAATATCTTATTTCCTATATAAAATGACATTTTCATAAAAAATAAAATTGAGGTAATCAAAATCACGGAAACATATTCATATTTTCTTGATACCTTTTGACAATGATCCTTATGTCATTTTGGAAGTGCAGGAATCATCATTAACTCAATATTATGAATATTGTGTTCGTTAACACTCCATGTGTTCCTTTTTATTTAAATTTCACATTAATTTTACTACGAAAGATAACATGCATACTCAAAACTAATAAAATTCATTTGGATTGTTTTGATACATTATGAAAATGATCCATATTATTTTTTGACATGTAAGAATCAATCTCACTACAATCTGTTACATGATGGGCCTAGTTTTACTCAATACCTCTATTACTAATATTAAATTGACATATTATTTTAAAAAGTTTCACTAACTAAACATCTAGAAAAAACTATATTATCTTAATAATTTACAAAACATTTTCATAATTCATTTATGATGTGTATGAATCAGTCTCACATCAAACTCACGACTACTGTGATTAGTATTATTCAATGTGTGTGTTTCCAATTTAAAATGTAATCGTAGTTAACAATTGAAGAGACATACTCAAACCTGAGAAAACACATTTTTATTTTTTTGATACATTACGAAATTGATATCTAAATAATTTCAGATCTTTAAGAAAGTAACTTCCCAGTTCTGGGTGCCACCCAAAGGTGCCCTATACTCAGCTAGTCACATGGCCTTAAGCACATTTCCCCAAATGCCAAAGGATTCCAATTAGCAGCGAGGCCCTTGGTTGTGATAGTGGTGAAACTATGCCCTCATAGTATGAGTGACACAACATAAAAAACATATCACAGTAGCATAAGAAGTAATAACGTAAAATAATTAAACATCATATGAATAAAAATTAATAAACAACTAAAATATGTATATAAATAATGATACATGTCACAAGTATCTAGGAATTCATCCAAACAAGTCACAATGCGGGAATAAATTACTAAACCATAGTAACATGAGAAACAAGTAATCAAATCCAATAGCATCGGAAGCCTCACATTGGTCCCTTGCTCTCCATCTCCACATCACTCATGTAGATAATGTAGAATGGTGATTACCCATATCTATACATGCAACATTAGATTCTTTTTGGGCCCAAAAGGATGACCCAAATAGGGTGTAAGATTAATTCCAGTAGGCAACCACCCAAAGATCAATGTATAACTATCAGGGAATATATACAGTAGGGAATATTAAAAATGAATTAATAAACAAGAAAGTACTCAAAGGTAAACAATCATATAGTTCAAGCTATATTCATTTACATTTATTAATTTTTTAACTAACAAAGACAATGAACCCATAGAGAATGTTCTCACAGACTAGCCCCTCTAGTTCAACATAGAGAAAGACACTCTAAGGAAGCACTCACTAGTACTTTCCCATGTCGTGTCGTAATAGAAAACTATAGACTCTCTGAAGAATCACTCAACATACAATTCCCCCTATGGTCTCACAACACGGAACTACAGACATTGTGGGGGAGTTGTCTTGTCCATCCCCCTTATGGTCTTGCAACGTGAAAATTATTACAAACACTATGGGGAAACCCTCAATCTCCGTTCCCCCTATGTTCTAACAACACCAGGTTCTCATAACACTATATAATACCATCATCCACAAATGATATCCAGTAGCCAAAGTAATAATCCAATACTACTTGTATAAACAACTACAATTCATATAACAAGAATGTTATATAATGATTACTCCATCCTAACAGCACTAGGCATGGAATGAAAAATATACGAAAAGGAAATTCTTGACCAAACAACCAATATCTAAAAAACATGGGAAAACAAATCTATAGTAAGGTAATAAACCCTATTCATATTCAAACACCCCTACTCAATCAAGTAAATCATAGCAAACATTAATAGGGTTAAATTCCCTAAACACGCAATACCCCAAACTAGGGTGTTCCGATCTTTTTGCACATATTACTTAAAGACGTCTATGTAAAGGATCAAACCACCTTCCTCAACGTAGTATGATTGATATAGTTGAACCTTAGACTTTGAATCGACCTAGAATGATGTAGTTCTAAAACAACGTCAAGAATGATCAACCAAGGATATCTCACGAATGTTGAGAAATCATGAGAATAAGATCTAGAAGAATTAATAAATCAGTGATGTGATTCCAATGTAAATGATAGTGTTTGATTCATAAAACAAATAGTCGATCGAGGGCTCAAAGAAGAATTACTGATCTCTATCACTCCTGGACGTAAACAATCTTGAATATGAAGGTTTTTTCAATTATACGCATCCTCGATCTGATTTATCAGTTAAAAATAAAAATACACATCATTTTATTTAATGATATACCACGTGTATATGACTTTATTAGGCCCTTCTAAAGGAAGTGTTGAAGTTACACCACATCGCCATGTATTTTCCGTCACACGGCCTGTACCTGACAACCAACAACAACCTGGTACATGACCTATACTTCTATGTACACGGCATGTACTCCTAAATTTTTTGAGAAACTCTTATTTTTCTCAAAAACACCAGAAAATTAATATCCATTATTGAAATGAAGATATGGGTTCTTACAATATTTTTCCCTAAATGAAATTCTTTCCAAAATTTCTCTAAAAAGGTTGAAAAGATGAAGGAGAATACTCAAACTGCTCTAGCCACTATGATCAGACATCAGTCTCTCTCTCCCAATTATCGTCTTTTACACAACTATGATGCCATAATTCTTGTACCATAGGAACAAATTGGCCACATAAAACATTCACGATGTGATCAATGATTTTGATAGGATTCTCTTCTAATGAAACCTCCACCTCCAACTCTACCTCATCTATTTGAGAAACAAGATATGGGTCTTAGAATTAAGGTTGTAGCTGAGAAACGTGGAATCCATCGTGCATGGGCCCATACCTCTGAGGTAACAACAAATGATAGGCAATCAACCTGACTCTCCCTGAAACATTAAATGACTTAATGTATCTCAGTTAAAGTTTTCCAAATCCCTAAACCCTCTTGTGTCAAAACATCGGAGTGACACGTAGTAAAACTTGTTCTCCGACCTCAAAATCTAGAGGTCATTACTATCAGTCAACATAAGACTTCATCCATGATTCTACCATAGTCACACTCTTCTAAATCAACTTCTCCTATTCAGTGGTCTCCAGTACAAGACGAGGTCCCAGCATAGCTACCTCTCTTGTTTCCATTCGACAATGTGGTGATTATCATGGCCTACCATACAAAGACTCATAATGTGCCATCTGAATGGTTTCCCGAAAACAATTACTGTAGTAAACCTCCATCAAATGTAATTGATTATCCCATGATCCTCCAAAATCTAGGACGCATGCTCAAATCATGTCCTCAAGCACTAGAATCATTCTATTAGATAGGCCATCTGTCTGGGGATAGTAATATGGACTCAAGAGTACCTACGTACCCAAATCCCACTATAGTCCCAACCAGACATGGTAAGTAAAACATGTGTCACTATCTGAAACGATAATGTGCAGAACCCCATGTATATGTACAATCTCCCAAATGTACAACCATACATTATCATGAACACTACTAAAGGTCTCTTTGATTTGTAAGAAATGTGAAACCTTCATGATTCTATCAATGAAAACCCAAACATAATAGTTCTCTCGAGGCGACCACGACAAACCTGTCACAAATTCAATCACAATGTCATTCCACTTCCACTCAAGAATGTGCAACTTCAACCAAAGCCTTGATGGTCGTTGATGCACTTCCTTAACTACAGACATGTGTAACATCTCATGAAAAAAACCTTCCACATATATCCTCATACAAGCCCACCAACACTAAAGTTTTAGATATCGATACATCATGGTGACAATATGATGAAATTCCCAAACTGAAGAATGGAAATCATGCATAAGCTCCTCACAAATTTTTGTGGACACCCATACCCACCCAAAAAAATGCAAGATATCATCCTCTCATATGGTTCATATAGGAATAGGGTCCTCTCTTGACAAATTATTCCATAGAACTAGGTCTTCATCATCTGAAATCTTCCTCATTCATACTCGATCAAGAAGAGTAGAGGTAATGGATATAATAGAATGGAACGTCTACCCTTTTCTGTTATATATCTATAAATGCATCCTAGAGAACAGAGCCATCATCATCCACTCACACCTGGCCTCTTGAACTGCTTGTATCTTAGTCCTCCTTCTCAATGGATCGACCACTGTGTTGCATTTCCCAAGTGTGTAAAATTGATCAAAATCAAAGGACTGATGGAACTCAACCAACCCTTGATGTCTCAAATTCAGTTCAGGCTGATTGATGCTATACTTGAGACTTTTGTGGTTGTTGATAACCACAAAATGATATCCCAATAGATAATGTCTCCATTAGCGTAAATCATGGACAATAACAGCTAACTCAAGATCGTGTGTTGCATAATTCCTCTCATGTGATATCAACTACAGAGACTCGTACACAACGACTCGTTCTACATGCATAAGCATTTCTCCCAGTCCAATAAGAAATACATCATAGTAAAAAGTGTAACTATTTCTCAACTCTGGAAATACTAGTATCGGTGATGATGTAAACCTCAATTTCAACTCCTAAAATGCTAAAACGCCGGAATTTGTCCACATGTACATCACACCCTTCATAATCAGGCCCATAGATCACACTGGGAAGCATGAAAATTCTTGTATAAAACTTCTGTAGAAACCATCCTACCCTAGAAAACATCATACCTAAAAGACATTCTTATACTACTCCCAGAAAACTACTGCTCTCACTTTCTTTGGGAATACTGATACTCTTGTCTCTGAGATAAATGACACAAGAAGTGAATCTAGTTCATCCAAAAGTGGTATTTTGAGAGAATACAAAATAACTCATGCCCTCTCAATGTTCTCAAAACAATCTCAAGATGATTAGAGTGGTCATGTCGAGTCTGAGAGTACACCGGGATATCTTCCAAAAAACCCACCATGATGGAATCCATGAATGGATGTAACACTCAGTTAATCTATTCCATAAAAAATACAGAAGCATTCGTGAGAACAAACAACATAACCACATACTCATATATAACATACCTGATTTGAAAGGCTTTAAGAGGAATAAAATATGGTCTAACGTGCAACTAATGATAACTGGATCTCAATTCAATATTCGATCAAACCCATGATCCTCAAATTTGATCATAGAGGTCATCAATCCTTGTTAAGGGAGATCAGTTCTTGACAGTCAACTGGTCTATCATTTGATAATCCACAGAATGTCTGATGGTACAATCGACCTTCTTCACAAAAATGATTGGCAAACCCCAAGGAGAATTATTTGATTAGATGAAACCATTTTCCTTCAACTCCCCCAACTTCTTCTTGTGCTCATGTAACTCTGGTATATCGATCCTATAAAGAGGTATGGACACCAGTGCTTCTCCTAGCACAAGATCAATAGAGAAATATACCTCTCACTCCATAATTATACCTGAAAATTCCTCTATAAAGACTTCTCTAATAAGATCCACCATTGGAGAAAATTACATCTGTGAAGTTCCCTAATCATCTAGAAACAAACTAGAAATATGGGATGTAACTTTTCACAACCCATGAGGCTCACGCCCCACTCTGCTCAACTAGACATCCCATTCACCCTAATTTTGAAACAAACCGCCATCTGGTGATTTGAAACTCACCAGATGAGGATAGAAGATGACAAAAATATGGTAGGTAACCAACAATCCATTTGGAGAAAGAAAACATAGCCTATCATTTCTAAGACATAGAGGTCCCAAAAGAAGTGATACCCACCAACCTCAAGAGGTCACTCCATACATTGGTGTACACTAGATATTCTAGTCCCCAAAAGAGTTTCTAGAATAAAGATATCAACATTGTTAAAGATATATATCCTAAGGCTCTCCAATACAACAACAGATATGAAACTATGGGAAACCCCTGTATAGAAAAGTGCAGAAGCTAAAACCGGGTCAAATAGAATTGTACCTCTATCTATAGAGGGTAATAGACAGTGCTTCTGATGGGTATGCTCTATAGAAAAATCCTAACATATGCCACGACCATATGAAGTTGTCTTTGATCACTGAGTTGATCTAACCGGGAGATGTCAAAATCCTTTTGTCGGAACAATGCAGCCATGACCTCCACCTCATCCAGAACGATAGGAAAAACTCCAGTTGCCTGAAATATGAGGGAATCGTGGTCCTACTTCTGTATGAGGAGTCAAAAGAGAACCCCAATCACCAGCTGCTGAGGGGACAATTTTACATAAAAAATGAATATGACCCATATTGCTGCAAGATCGACACTAAATTGGGTCTCTAAAGAAATATAACCTTGTATTCCTGATCTTCCCGCATTAGTATTTTACCAAGGGGTTACATGAAGACGTTTTGTGCCTACTCAGATCTGTGTGTGTAGATTCCCTATGGTGGTTTCTGCTGTCAGTTGGAGGGGTACCAACTCTAGATACTGAGTTGCCCTTGCTCATAGCATCAAAACCCCTTAGGTTGTTCCATGTGATCAGTGCATGCTTGGCTATAGAAGTGATGTAATTCAACTTAAATATTTTCACCTTAGATTGGATTTCATTCTTGACACCATACTAAAACATCCTCACCATAAATAACTCATCACCCATATGAATTTATGTGAATTGATTTAGCTCTAAGAAGCGAGAAGAATAATCCATGACTGGGAGAGTACCATGATCCAAACTTATAAACTCTGGGGCGCAATCAGAACTTAATTTCTCACAGTAGACATAATCATAGAGGGAATGCTGGAACTCATCCCAAGACTTAACCTATTGGCATCCAGTCTATGATATCACATCCGACCATCTGTTGGCAGAATCCCGAAGAATGTACATAGTGGGATTCACCCTCGTGTATGTATGCATCTCCAAATTCTCGAAGATTGATATCATGGTTTCTAACCATGACTCTACAACCTAAGTTCCTTCTTCTTCTAAGAAGGTGGGAGGATGTTGTTGCTGAAAGACATGTCTCAACTCTTCCATAGACGGGGAAGGATATGGTGCTGTAATGAAGGTCTACATAAACCTCAAGAAGCTTTCTCAGAACTCTACATCAGCACCTACATATGGAATGACAACTGAGGCCATGATGGCAACAACATGAAGATATGCTGCTAGTCCCTGGTTTACCATGTCTAGTGTATGATTGTTTCCCTATAACTAGTGTACCACTGAAGGAAGTCTTGGTGGAATGACTCTGCAAGGTCCAACCAACACCTTAGATCATTATTATCAAGGGATGAAATTTAGAAGTGAGAGAAAAGAAAAAAACTAAAAAAATATTCATATTTTCTTCAAATTATTGATACATGGAATGTATAACCCTTACACGTTACGTTCCATAAATCCTTTACATGGGTGTGTACCTCTTCCAACAGTGGTTGTGTAACCCCCATACACACACCATGATTTTCCTTAAGGAGAAGACATGTACTTTAATCCCATTCCCCTTCATGTGTTCCACCACTTGGTTAAACCATACAGTTATCATAAAATAAGTCTATTCGGCATAATTTTTCCAGACACGATGTGTACCACAATAGTTTCAACTGCCTGTGTCATTAGTCACATGGTCAGAGACAGAGTTGACTCTACACGGTGTGTTTATGCCAGACAGAACATGTACTAGAAAGAATTCACTGACCTGTGTCATTAGTTACATGGTCAAATGCATGGTCTCTGCAACACAAAATGTACATATAGTATATGGTGTGTTCCATAAAAGATTTATCAACCTCCTATCTCTGTCCATAGAATTTTTCACACGGTTAAAGACTACATGGAATGTACATATAATACATGGAATGTACATAAGAAAAACATTTCATTTATGAACATAAGAATAAATGGAGTGCATTAATCAATACACACTATGGGGCCCATACTCCCAAGGAATTAATGTTTTTCATCTTATTCATGCATATCGCAAAGAATAACATTTATGGTCAATATGATCCACCAAATTCTGATCCATGTTGGTCCATAACCAATAGGTCGGAGTATCGAATCCTACCTCTGAAACCACTTTGTAATGTACCATTTTTTGGTGCTACTTAGAGGTACCATATACCTGGTTCATCACATGGACTCAAGAACATTTTCCCAAATGCCAAAGGCTGGTTACTAGCAGTGAGGGCCTTGGGTGTGATACTAGGGAAACTATTCCTTCATTGGCAGAGTAACACAATAAAAACAAATAGATAAGAGTTACAGAAGCAGTAATACCATAATATAATTAAACATTAGAGGACTAAAAATAACTAACTAACTGCAGCCTATATATAAATAATGATGCATGTCACAAGTATCTGGGAAAGCAGCAAAACAAGTCAAAATGTTGGGATATACTACTAAACCTATGTACAAAAAACAAGTAAACAACTCTAACTGCATCACAAGTCTCAGTTTGGTTCCTTGCTCTTGATCTCTACAGCAGTCGGTTCCTAAAGTAGAAGGGAAATTTCACTTATCTATACATGCAACATAATAATTTGTTTGCTCCTAAAATCATGAACTAAACTGAGTGTGAGAGAAATCCCAGTAGGAAACCACCCAAATATCTATTTATAACTGTCTATGAATATACATATAGCATGAAATATTAAAAATGAAGTAATAAACAAGAATGTACACAAATGTAAACAACTTTATAGTTTATCCTACATTTATTTAAATTTATAAATTATTAAACCAACAAACATAAGAAACCGTCTTGGAAAGTTCTCATAGACTAACCCCTATGGTCCAACTTAGACAAAGAGTCTCTGAGGAAGCACTCACCAAAAATTCTGACTATGGTCTCATAACGATAATCTACATGCTCTCTGAAGAAGAAAAAAATGTATAATTCCCCCTATGGTCTCACGACGTGAAACTATAGACACTATAAGGAAGCACTCATGTCCAACACCCCTATGGTCACACAACATGAAATTTTTAACATACACTCTATGGAAGCCCCCAAATTCTATTCCCATATGGTCTAACTACACAAGGTTCTCACAACCCTCTGTAATACAATCGTTCAAAAATGATATCCAGCAGCCGATGTAAAACTCAAATACTTATTGGATACACAACTAAAATTCATATAACAATAATTTTATATAATAATTACTCCATCCTAACAACACTATGAATGGAAAGAAAAATAACATAACAAGGAATTCAAGATCCAATGACCATTATAAAAAAGAAGGGGGAAACACATTCATAATAGTGTAACAAACCATATTCATAATATAAAACACCTAATAAAGAAAAATTAGCATATGATGAATTAATAGGGTTAAATTCCATAAACAAGAAATACCCCAAACTAGGGTATTGGTGACTTTTTTTACATATTACTCAAAAACATCTGCAGAAATGCACAAACCACCTAACTCGATGTTGTATGATTGATATAGTTGAACATTAGCCTTTGAATCAACCTAGAAGGAGGTTTTGATAATTAAATGTGACCCCAGTCCTATTTATCAATTAAAAATAAAAATACACGGCATTTTCATTAAGGATACATACTGTGTATATGCCTTTACTAGGCCCCTATTTAGGAAGTGTCTAGGTCACCCCACATGACCATGTGCTAGCCTTTACACCTGAAATACACGGCTACCTGCGACAACAATGTACACGATGTGTACTCCATAAAATTTCAAGAAACTCATCTTTTTCTTAAAATCACTAGAATTAATGATCTATACTTGATATAAAGATCATGTTTCTTACAATGAATAAATTAAACCCCAATCAGATATGTGGTTTGAACCCTTTGACTATAAGTGCGTCTTTTTATTTAAAATTGATATTAATTTTAATAAAAAAATAACTAATATTCTAAAAACTGAGAAAAAACATTCTGATTTATTTGATACATTATGAAAATGATCTATACATAATTTTTTGATGTGTATGAATCAACATCACCTCAATCTGAAACCTGAATTTCCATATATGACTAAATGTCTCCATTATTAATTTAAATTTTACATTTTAGCTAAAATAGTTTCACTCACTGAAATCCAATAAAATGTTCTCATATTGTATTGGTAATTTAAAAAAATGTTTTTTAATTTACATTAGACATATGGGATATTTTCTGACAATAAACCCATACGTTATGTTACTGGTATAAATTAATGTTTGTTTTTCTAGTTTAAAATGACATTTTAGTAAAAAAATATAAGTTGAATATTGAAATATGAGAAAATAAAAGAGGATTGATTTATAAAATAGCAAAAAAATACATTAGTCATTCAGAACATATTGGAATCATCATCACCTTTATCGTACACATGGTGTGACTGTTATGACATTATGTGTGTCTTTTATTTAAAACTGTCATTAATTTTAGTAAAACAGTCAAATGAAATACTCAAAAACAATAAAACATATTAGGATTGTTTGGATATATTATAAAAATGTTAAAAAGTTTTTTTTGACATGTAGTAATCATACTAACCTGAATAAAATACATGTTGTTCTCAGTATTATTCATTGTCTCCATTATCATTTTTAAATTGGGAATTTCTTTCAAAAATATTAACACACAACCCCCCCACCCAAATATCATATTATTGCCTTAATAATTAAGTGAAATGATTCATAATTACATTTTCATGTCTATGAATCATTCTCATGTCAAATTGACATGTGATGTGACTGGTATTACTCAATGTCTGTGTCTCTAGTTTAAAATGAAATTTTAGTAAAAAAACAAAACTGGGTTACTCAATAGTGAGAAAAAAAATTTTTATTGTTTGGATACATTATTTAATATATCCGAATGGAATTTTAGATGTGTAATAATAATAATCTTTTCATATAACTCATG
This sequence comes from Viscum album, assembly GCA_963277665.1. Classification (NCBI taxonomy): domain Eukaryota; kingdom Viridiplantae; phylum Streptophyta; class Magnoliopsida; order Santalales; family Viscaceae; genus Viscum; species Viscum album. The sequence continues at coordinate 699,757,135 of OY728132.1, forward strand.
GTGTGACTAGTTTGATTCCAAGTACATCTTTTTTTTAAACTGACATTATTTTTTGTAAAATAGAAAAACTACCAACTAAAAATTGAGCAAACACATTCGGTTTTATTGATCCTTTAGAATAATGACCCATATATCATTTTTGATGTGTATAAATCATCCATACCTAAATAGGATACATGATGTTCCCAGTATGTCTCAAATTCCTTTTTATGAATTTAAACATGATAATTTAGTTCAACATGTTTCACAAAATAAAAATAGAGAAAACATGCTTATATTGTCATAATAATTTATAAAAAAATTATAATTCAGTTTTGATATAGATGAATTTGTCGCATATAAAGAAAACTTGATATAACCAGTATGTCTCAAGGTGTGCGATACCATTTTAAAATAATATTTTTGTAAAAAGAAAAAGTGACGTACTCAAAACGATAGAAACATGTTCATGTTTTCTTATACATTTGGATAATGATCCATGCGTAATTGGGGATTTGTTGGGAAACATCTAAACTTCAATATAATTCATCGTGTGAATGGTAGGACTCTTAGGGTGAATTTTCAATATAAAAATGTTATTTTATTTTAAAAGAGGAATCACATCACCAAAACTGATCAAATGAGACAATATTGTTTTCTCATTACTTATTCAGATATTACAAAATTAATTTTCCTACCATTTTTATCTTAAATTTATTTTGATAATTTACACATAGATTATGCATGGAGATAAAAATAAATGGTGTGATATGAAAGAATCAACTATAACTTAATCCAATACAATGTGGTCCTCTTATATCACAATATGTTCAGTTTAAAATTTATCACCTTCTATTTAATTTTTGTATATTTTTAATAACATAACAATTTTTTTCTTATGTATATAAGCTATTTTTTCTTGCATGGGTGACTTTTTCTTTTATATTAGTACATTGTTTTTCTGAATACTATTTTTTCATGTATTTGTGTTGAAAAATTTATTTCTTTGAAATTATATATATTTATCACATTTTTTAATTTCTGGTACTGTTTCTGGTGTTATGGTGTGATATTACAGCACATTGTCATATGCCATGTTTTTTGTTATACAGTGGGTTGTAACATCACACTGTTGTATTCCCATTTATTGACGCTACATAATGCACTAATAAAGAAATACTTTGTCAGTTATTATATATGTACTGATAATTTTACCCTATGTTATAGTTTTTAGAATCACTAATAATGTGAACCTTTATCAGTTCATGTAGAAGTGCTGATAAAGGGAGACTTTATTAGCACATTAAGTTTCATTGATAAAGGGTAAAATTTTCAGTGATAAATAAAATCATTAATAAATGGTTCCCTTTATCAGCACTTCAACATGAACTGATAAAGGGTCCCTTTACCAGTGCTTTGTGAAGCACTCATAAAGGACTAATTTATCAGTTATTTTCTTAAACTAATTAATGAATAGATATTTTAAACTCAATATTATTGTCACCACTTTTTTAGCATCAATATATGACTATTATAGAGCTTTTAAAGGCCTGTATTTTAGTATTTCTATAAATTTTAATTCCATCATTATGAATTCAGTTATTGGTATTCATGTTATTATTCTATTAGTTATAATACTCACGGTTAAGTTATCAAGATCATGTAATTATTTATATGTAATTTTTTATCATCAATTATTTCTTGCATATTATACTAAATTTAATTGTTAATTATAATTTAGTTTAGTTATTTAGATTTCCATGTTGATCGTTCATTATTTAGTCATTGCATTTGATGTACACTTACCATTAATGAGAAACTAGTCTCACCCATTTCTGATGTTTAATTTTCATAAGGATATTGCGAAGGGATTAATTATTGATATGTAGGGATACTCTGATGGAAACAATGGTGTTATCAAATAAAGTATTTTTTTATTTTATTTTTCTAATTGTAATGGTCATTTTATGAATGTATCTTGTTTACCAATACTACTAAACTATAAAATACTTTCGGATTTGATTCCGTATATCTTATTCCAATGTAATAAATTACACAATAGATCTAGGTTGTGAGGGTTGGGGTAACTATTGTAGGTATAAAATTAAGTTTAGTAGAAATCATGAGAACTATATTTTTGAAAACATAGATTAGGGAACATTAACCTACAATATAATTTGAAGATATATATAGGATAATGTCATAGTAGTTTGTTAAGGAAGTGATTAAATGGTTTTCCATTGAAGATACATCCCATTGTGGATACAAAAGTGGATGTGTTTCTTCCACAAATATACAAAGGGATAAAAACTCTAAAACAGGAACATTGGGGTTTCCATGATCGTCATCTATTGTACGAAAAAATTAATTATTGTACACTGGTTTGATACTCGTTAAAAATATGCTTAGGATAAATAAAATTTCATTTATAAACCATTATGAAGGATTTGAAAATAAGTATATCCCCAAAAGGAACCATACGTATTATTATGATATGACCAATGCATAATTTTTCATTTTAATGTTAAGTGATTCACACGTTTTGGGATTTAACATTTTCTTTTAAAATGTTATGATCTAATATTGTGTATTCCACTATTTAGAAATGGTTCATAGTGAAAGGTATAGAAACTATATCAATGCACCAAATCCAAATTATAATAATAATAATTTCTTTGATGAGCATAAGATAATCATTAAATGAGAACTATTAAACCAAAAATTATCATCATAAAAAGACATAGTATCAAGGGAAATCAGGATATAGAATGAATTATCTATGTAATAGGTCTTTGAAGGGAATCACAAGAATAATATGATTTACCTGAAGATAAATGATAAAGAGAATAAGGGAAATACATATGTTACCACATGATATAATTATTGATAGAAACACCCTAGTACATGATTGAAGGGGTTGGATATTTTATATAAAGGTGGAGAGAAAGGCCAAAATGATTATGATTTCATGGGTAAGAAATAAGTTTTAATTTTTTAATTCTTAAAATATACGAAGATGGGGCACTATAAAAACAAACATCCAATGAGTCAATTTAATATACCCCTGAATATGCTATGGGATCATGTTAAATATTATCCCATTGATACATCTATATGAGGATGATTAAATTCATTGCATTTTGATTCAATAAATATGTTCTAGATTTATTTTTTCAATTATATTATCATTATAAGTACAATAAAATTTATAAGTATTATACTACATTAAATGATTATAATGGATTTTAGAGAATATGTTGAATGGTTCTGATGACCAACAAAAGTGATTCAATGAAAAGTTTAACCTCTTCAAAAACATAAGGTTAAGAGAGTATAACAATTATTATGTTACATATTTCGAGATAAAAATAAAAATTATAGGTTTATGCTATAGTATTTGTGATCATGAAATTAGTTACTGATTATAGGTTTTATATTATCTTTACTAGCGTTTACTGTAAGTATTTATTTATTGAATACATTTGACTAGTTGAGATATTATATTTGGAAGAATCTATGTTTTAATTATGAATTTATGGTGATAAATTTATTTACAAATATTTATTGCGATACAAAGATTCAAATTATATTATCTATGAAATATAATGTTTATTTAGTGACCTTACTTTGAAATTTTGGACTTTTAATTTGCACATATTAATTTTGGAAAAGTCTTCAGTTTAACTATTTATGGAATGATTATGTTTGACCTTGGTGTTATTAAATAACTTCTGTTAACCATTTTGGTGTTGGAAAATATCTAGAAATGGGAATAATGAATCATCATTCTTTTATTAATTTAATGATAAATTAATTTTTAATTTTTTCTCCTTAGGTATAAAAAATTCCTATTTTATCTGCCTTTATTTGATTAATAAAAGAAATATGAATTGATCAAACCACATCTAAATGGTGAATTGTTTCCTATAGAATGACATCAACTAACTATATTTTATGTTCTTAACCTAGATCATAAATCAATTATTCCCAAAATCATAATATAGATAAAACCAAAAATGTTATCCTAGTGCGTTCGTTTATGATAAATCAAATGACCCATTAACTCACTATAGATTTATAATTTTTTGTCAACTCCCCCTAATTTTATGTTAATATCATTTTCAATAACATACACAATATGAAACACTTAGTTTGAAATAATCATGGTACATTGTTATATAAATATATCCATAATAACCTAGCAATGAAATTGGAAGGTATAAATAATATAAACCAAATTATATATATATAACCTACATAGTAAAAATGTATTGATCTATTATTTTTACATATGAACATGATTTATAGTGAACTAATTTTATTCTTAAAAAAAATAAGTTTTCTATAAAAATTGTTTTTCTTTACATTTATGAGAATATAAAAAAAATTCAAGAAACATAAAAAATGAATTTAAAATAATGAATTCAAAAAATGAATTTAATTTTTTGATTCATTTGGTCGAAATTATATGATGATTTATTTTTGAAAAAGGTTCCAAAAAGTTGATGTTTTTAATAAATGTTTAAAATGATTATTTTCAATGAATACATTATTTTATTATAATGAATATAAAATGTAAAATTATATTTTTTGTTATTTTAATTATTTAATTAATTCATTTTAATATAATATTGGACTTTTAAATTAAATTAAAAATTGAGTCTAGTATAAAATAGTTATACGTAAAAATTTATTTTTCTAAGAATTGTTGTTTCAATATATATATCTAGTATAATATTACATTAAATAATTATTTTTTGTTATTTTTCAAAATTAATTCCAGAATTGGATTCATGATATCAAAATTTATTAATTATATCCCTTTTAAATTTGGTCAATATCAATAGTAAACTTTTTCATTTCGTTACTGTGGAAAATGGTAAAATGGTTAATTAAGGGTAATAATAATATTTAAATGACTATAAGATTACCCCAAAACCTGTTCTATTATATTTTATGAATAATTTTCATATATAATTATTCAAGATTAAAATATATGGTTTTTTCTATTTCAATGTGATTATAATATATACAGTATTTTTTAATGAAAATTCAAAAATGTCATACTCATGTTTTTCATAACTATAACATATTAAATATGGGGTAATATAATTGATATTTTTTAATATAAATAGTATTATATAATATAAAATATTTATCATCATCATGGTAATTTAGTTTTCATTTTTAGTGATTAAATAATCACTTTAAATGATTTCCCAACACTGATTGAGAAATACTTCAATTAGTTGAAAAATGAATAAAATGAAAGTAAAAACGTTAGAATAAATATATTTTTTGATAAATATTGATATAAAAAAAATTATAGATTACATCTACATTATAAATATAGTAAAATATTTTTTTCTAAAATTTTATGTGTTATGATGATCTTTTTGAGTAAAAGAAATAAATAGTTTTAAAAATTGACATCATGAATATTCTACAGTAAATAATATTTTATTAAATTATTAAAAATGTATAAATTTTCAATTCATCCAAATAAATGGGATATGGTTAATTACATCCAATATAGTCCATTTATGGGTCCTTTTTAACATTTTATTGTAAAATTATTAACCCTTATGTAGTAGAAAATGTTTATTGTATACAAATTGTCAGAAGAGTAAAAAATGGGTGTTAGAACAAAAAAAGTGTATAACCAGGAAATAAAATTATCCAAAAAATTATACGATTAATATTATTCAATCCTTTTCAGCTAATCTTCTAAATGTATTTTTTTAATAGACACTTTTCCATAAAAATGACTTATACATTATTTAAATTCCCTATAGTTATCAAATGTCACTCTTTTCTTAATATCGTTGATTTTTTCAAAAAGGGGAAAAAGGAAGATATGAATGAACCTAAATGTACATTTTGATATTAATAAAAAAATTATTCAGAGAAATTTATTCTAAATTTTTTGAAATTATATAATTCCATTAAAATCTTTTTTAATGCTAATATTTTTTATTTAAAAAAATAAAAATAAAACAATTAATTTTAAAAATAGTAATAATGATATAATTTGAATGATTTAATGTTTGAAACTTATTTTAGAGATCTATACGATATATTATAGTGTATTTTATGAGTTTTATTATAATTCTTACTTCTTGATGTATTTGAAGTCAAATTAAATGAATAGTTTACAAATTCACAGTTGTGATAATTCATCAAAATAATAATTTTTTAAATTAATTAAAATTTAAAAAAAATTATATCATTTGAATGGAATTTTTATTAAAAACATTCATTTTTTATTTATGATCCATTTTTATTTTATAGTATCAATAGTGTTCATTGAGGATTAAAATAGTGGTTACCATTGTTATGGTCTATAATAACATACTAAAGGGTCAATCAAAATGGTGGGGTTTAAAATGGAACCAAAACATTTCTAAATTCTATTTTTTAATCAAATTATAACTGTGTCCATTATTATATTTTAATACCATTCGATTTGGTTGAAATTGGAGTGATAAATTAATTTATTATAATTTAATATTTTGTGGAATTCAAATTGTTCTTCTCACCACAATTGTAAATGAGATCCTCCTCCCTCAATTATTTACACCACACTAATCCATCGTTCATGAAAAATACATTCACATTAAATTTATTAACATACTTGTACATGTTTTGGGTACATTTTTCTTTATTGATTATTTCAACTGTTTTTCTTCATCTACATCATCTTAATGTGTTTCAAAAATTATAGAGTAATAACTATACAACAATCAAAATACAAATATTTTAATATTTTAAGAAACAAAATTTTTCCATATCTTCTCCATCCTAAAAAAAATATCACTCATGCGTACGTATGGATTACCATCTATACATCATGGTACTCTTCATTTTTTGTCATCAATTTAATCAAATGAATATAATGATCGAACCATTTACTGTATATTATATTTATGAAATAGTTTTATTTATTAAAATATTAATTACTATTCCAAATTCCATCATCACATCCACATCAAAATGAATAATATAGATCATGACAACATTATATTTTAAAAGGACACAATGTTCAACTGTGTATACTACACACAAAACCATGTTTAAATAAAAAAAATACTATTATGTAATTATGAATTAACAAAATACTAATGAAATTAGTGGGTATAAATGTTATTAACAAAATTATATATATATTGGACCAACATAGCATAAATGTATTAATTAATTCTTTTTGAATAACGTGTTGTTTTTAAGTGAAGTATTTTTATTCTTACAATATTAATTTTCTTTAAAAATTAGTTATATTGGTTTATGTGAGAATATTATAATTAATTTATAGGAAATTAAGAAAAATTATTTGATAAAAATAATTTCATTTTTTTATTCAGCATGTCAAAATTATCTTATGATGTTTTTTTAGATTATTCTGAAAAGTTTGATTTTTTTATGAATTTTGAAAAATAGAAATTTTTATAGAAAAAATTATATTCATTTAATAAATCTAATACGTAAAATTATATTTTGGATTATTATTAAAATTTCATCAATCAATTTTAATATAACTTTTCTCTTTGAAATGGATTTAATTCCTGAATTTTTTATAATAAATTATTATACATAAAAATGGAATTTTTCTTAAAAAATTTTCATTTTGTTTTTATCATTTTACATTAAATTATATTCTAAAATTATGAAAAATGGATTCCATAATTATAATAATCAAGACCAAAATTAGTTAATAGAAACCTTTTATTTAGGTTCTTCAGGAATAATAACCAAAGTAATGGACTAATCCTTATAATGGGTAAATATGTTAATTATGGGTAAATATAATATGATAAGAACTGTAAAATAACTTCAACATTTGTTAAAATTATATGTTTTAAATAATTTCCATCCATAACAATTCATATTTTTAATATATATCTTTTTTTCCATTTTATGTAATTGTGATATTTATAATATTTTATTTACAGAAAATTCAATGCTATTATACTCATGGTTTTAATAACTATAACATTATTAATATGCGGCTACCTGGATGATATGTATGACTATAAATATTACTATTTAATCTAAAAAATATATATTAATCATGTTAATTATTTTTAATTATTAGTGAATATATAGTTACCTTAAATTATTACAATCCCTGTATGTAGTAATTATTCAATTACTATGGAAATCAAATAAATGATATTAAAAATATTAAAATAAATTAATTTTTTTGATAAATAATGAGATCCATCCAATTTATATTCTACCATAAATAGATAAGAAAATAATAAAATATTTGAATTTAAATATAAGTGTTATATTGATATTGATTAAATTGAAATAATGAATACCTGTAAAATTTGACACTATGAATTTTTACCATAAATAATATTTTATTAAGTGATTGAAAAATAATAAAAATATTAAATATGGTAAAACTAATGGTATATGTTTAATTACACCTACCATATCCCATTTATTTGGTTTTTTGGAATTTTATATTAATATTAATAACCCTTATACAGTAAAAACATTAATAGTACAATAATTATAAATAGAATTAACCAGAGGCTAAAACAATAAGTAATGTTAAAATGGTCAACTAAACAAGTAAAAAAAATTATTCGATGAATAAAATTTTACCCTTACTCCCTTAGTCTCAAATTTTAGTTTTTTAATGGACACATTTCCATGAATATTAATTATATAATATTTAATTCAAAGATTGTTACAAAATTCCACTCCTTATGTTTCTAATATAATTTATGCTTCCAAAAATGGAGAAAAGTAAGATATCGAAGAACCTAAATGTCTGTTTTGAGATTAATAAAATTAATTTTATTATATGAATTTATTAATATTTTAATGAAATTATATAATTACTATAAATACTTTTGGAATGCTAATAAATTATTTAATTAATTTATAGAAAAATAAAATTAATCAATTTATAAAAATAAATATTGATATTATATGAATTATAAAATGTTTGAAACAAATTTAATAGATCTATGTGACATGTTATATTGGTTTTATAGAATTATATTTGAATTATCACTTTTTATTGAGGTATTTAAATTAAAATAAAATAAATTGTGTCAAAACTAACATTAATACTGATTGATCAAAATAAAATTTCATTAAAATATTTTAAATTAAAAATATTATTATCATAAACAATTTCATTCTAATAAACGTTAAAAAATTATATATGTACCATTTATGAGTCATTTTTTCTTTTTTAGTAACATTATTAACCATTTATGGTTAAAATATTTGTCACTAGAGTTGAGGTAAAAATAATTAACGAGTGTATTAATCAAAAGGATATGGTAAAAATGGCACAAAAAAGGGCTAAATTATATTTGTTGATGGTATTACAATGGTATCCTATATTATTTTCAAATACCATTCTACTTGGAGCCGTTTCCCATTATAAATAATTTATTATAGTTTTATCATTTGTTAAAGTTCAAATGTGACCCTCACCTCAATTATAAAAGGGTAGCTCCCCCATCAGTTATTCACACCAAATTATGCTCTATAACTCAAAGAATACTTCCCATTTATATTATCAAAATTTCTATCCATGTTATGTCTCTCATGGTCTTCCAAAAATAACAACACTAGATTTCCTAACAGGATTTCTAAAGGAGGATTCTTTAAGAGAAGGGATTTATCTTTAATAACACATTAGATTGTATTCCTTCTTCTAGATCCTCATAATGTGTTTTACAAATTTTAAATTAATAAATATATTATATACAATATAATGATTTATTTTTATGTTTATGGGAAAAAAATGTCTCATCTCTTACCCATCATTAAAATAATATAAAAAAATAATCGTGCATATGTACGACTTTAGTTTTCCACATAAATGTAAAAAAATAGATTTTCAACAGTTCTAAAATTGGCCATTATCTGTGCTAGAAAAGAACTAAGTACTTGAGAATGATTAAACCCCATATAATTTTATAAGTTATAAAAAATTGATGATAATTTGGTCCTTTATAAGCCCTAGAATGGTGCTAATAAAGGGGTCCTTTATCAGCCCTAAAAAGGCGCTAATAAAGGACCCATTTATCAGTTCATTTAAAGGAAATGATAAAAGACCCCGTTAATCGGGGATTTAATTTAATTTTGATTAAGAAGGTTTTTATATGTTCATATAAGAGGGTAGATAAATGATCCCTTTATCAGGGTTTGTAGAGGGGATAATAATGGGGGGTACTATAGTGTGCTATAATAACACTCTATAGCACTACAATTGTATACTGTTACCACACAATACAACACTAGAAAGTTGAAAATTACAATTAAAATACTTAATTTAAATGAAAATAAAGATACAATAATAATACTATATTTTAGAAATTAAAAAAATTGGTTTATAAAAGTACATGTGTAATTAAAAATTATCACCTACAACAAAAAAATAGTGTTCCTATGTCTTATATCCATGCCCCTAACACATGATATTATTGAGAAAACATCCCCTTCTTAAGGATAATAACTAAAATATATAAGAAAATAATTATTATGTTAGTTTTAAAATAAAAAAAAAGATATTAATTTTAACGTGTTAATTTCTAATTAAACTTTGAGTCATACTAGGATCATTGCGCAGCTGACTGAGTTAAAGTTGATTCTTATACATCACACCATTTCTTGATCATTTTCTCGAATTATCTCTATGAAAATTAACAGAAATAGTCTAAACAAAAAATATTAAGGAAATATGTAATTTAATAGAAGATAGAATAATGAGAAAAATATGTAGGATCATTTTCTCAACTTTAGCAATGTGATGTGCTTTTTAAACTAAAATGAATCTTATGTTTTGAAAATATTAACTTAGAGTAATAAATGTCACAATATGAATTAGATTGAGGTGTTATTGATTTCTACAAATACCAAATGATTTATGGATAATATTATTAAATATCAAAATATTCCAAATGTGTTTTTTAATTTTGAGTCTGTCACATGATTTTTTTTACTATAATATAACTATAAAATTGAAACATACAAATTGATTCATAAATTTCACATCATGTTTTAGTTTGACAAGACACTACATTATACACTTCAAAAATGACTTATCAATTGTTTTCCAAAATAATCAAGACAATCCATTTCTATTTGATCTATATTCATTGAGCGATAATTTTTAAATTTAAATGTACATTTTAAACTAATAAAGGGCACATTATGTCATATCAGGATTGTCCTGTATTATATTTGGGTGATTCTAATTTATGAAAATCCAAAAATAATATATAAATAATTTTCATGATGTTTCAATACAATATAAAAATATTTTCTAGGCTTTGTGTTTGTATGTTGTTCTTTTTTCTAAAATTAATGTCAATTTTAAATAAAAAAACACTTTGAGTCTTATAGGTCATATAATGGATCATATTGAGGTAAAAATGATTATTAAATGTACCAAATGACTTATAAATCATTTTAGTAATGTATCAAAAATATCTGAAAAAGTTTTTTCAGTTTTTAGTACATCACTTGTCTTTCTTTTAATGTCATTTTAAACTGGAAACATATAATTTGATTCATAATGGTCACATCATTTTTCTGCTTAAATTTATCAAGATCACATTTTCTATCACCCTTCATCAGTCCCTGGTAGTTATATTTTCATTCCATGTCCATATATTCACATCCAACTAAAGTTATTTATTCAAAATCCTAGTTTTGTGGTGAACATCATATTTTTATTTCCCTCTTATTAAGAGGGGATTTTATTAACCTTTTTACGATGTGGTATTTCAACAAAGGTATTTTAAAATTTCAATCCCACGATTACTTATCACTATTTCAAATTATAAGGGTGATATTTACTGATAGATGGGATCTTGTTACACCGTAATATTTTAAATGAACATAACATTCAATATATTATATAAAAAACCACACAAAAATTAATAGTACCCAAAAATAATATAGTACTTAATTAGTACAAATATTTTAAATAATTCATGGTGATTAAGAACGTGTTTTTAGTAATGTAATTTTATAATTCAAAAATATATATTCATTTAAAATAGTTTTCTTTATTTTTTTGTATTATTATAATTTATTTATACTTATTTTAAAAAAATTATTCTAAAAATAATTTAATTTTTCATGCATCGTGTCAATATAATCATTGGAATAATTTTTGATTATTTTATTAAAAGTATATATTTTAAATGAATAATGAGTAATTCTGAATTTTAATGAAATATATAGATTATTTTGAATTATATACATAGTAAAATAATATTTTGGATTAGTTTTACAATTATTTAGTTACTTTTCATCTAATATTTTGTTTTTTAAGTAAATATTATATATTAATTTAGTATAAAAATCGTTAACTATTATGAAGGGAATTTTTCAATAAAAAATGTTTTTTCATTGTGTTTTTTCACATTAATTTTAAATTAAAATTTTCAATTTTTTTGTTCTTAATTGTTAGAAATATATTTCATATTTATAATTATGACCTACAAATTTAGTCTATAGACCCCATTTTTGGTAAATATGAATATTAGCCATGGGAAATGTGTTACTTTTGAAAAATGTATATTATGTAGTTATGGGAAAAAATAATATGACTTGGACTATAAAATGACAACAACACTTGTTCCAATTTTATTTTATAAAAAAAATTAATCCATGATTTTTCATTGTTTCAATATATGGCCTTTTACATTTGTAATTGATCAATGTATTTATGATATTTTATTGAAAAAATAACCAATGATTACACACTCATGTTTTTAATAACAATAATTTTTTGGGGTTTTCTAGAGGATTTGTTTGACTATAAATATTATTCTCAAAAATAAAATATTTATATTCATCATTGTTATTTATTTCCGATTCATAGAGAAATAATGATTACCTTAAATGCTAAAACAACACATATAGAGGAATTATTCAATTATTTTAAAGATAAAATTAATGTATACAAAATATTAAAATAAATAAAATATAATATTATTAAAGATATTTAAAAAATTTAATATTAACTTGAAATTTAATATATATATATAATAAAATATTTCATTTTTTATTTCTATTTTTTATCTTGATTATATTTATATCAAAGTAATGAATAGTTCTAGAAATTGACATTATGAGCATTTTATTGTAAATAATAGTTTATTAAATGATTAACAATTCATAAAAATATTTACTTCTGGAAAACAAATGTCATATTATTAAATAAATAAATAATAGGGAATTTATGTGTCTTATTGAGATTTATAGTAATATTATTGACCATTATATAATAAAAATTTTAACACTACTATAACTATCATAAGAGTTAATGGGAGGTTGAAAATATAAGATTTGTATATAACCATAACCAAATCAGGGCAAAAAAAATTCAAGGAATGTTATTTGAACGTTTTCACCTTGTAATATAATTTTTGTTGTTTAACGGAATCTTTTCAATTAAAACTATTTAAATATTTTTAAAATAAAATATATTAAAACAAATATCACTATCTTTTTTCTAATATCTTGTATGCGTCCAAAAACAGATAAGTGATTAAAATAAAAGATTTTTTTTTTATTTTAATTAAATTATTTTCCTTATATAAACATATTTTTTATTTTTATAATTTAAATAAATACCTTAAATTTTTTAGCAATGCTAATACAATATTTGTTTGATTTTGAGGAAAATAAAATTATTGATTTAAAAAATATTAATTTTGATACATTTTAATTGATTTATTTTATGAAATTATTATTTTTGATCTATATTAAATTTTATTGATTTTTGAATGAATAATATTCTAATTTCACTTCTTGTTGATTTATTTCACACCAAATTAAATGTGTAGAGTCAAAAATGACATTAATAATTATATATCAAATACATATTTCATTAAATTATTTAAATAAATATAAATATAATCATCATCTATGTGAAAAGAATATTGTTTAGAAAATCATTAATTTTATATTCACGATTTATTTTTCTATTTATAGTATCCTTACTAACCCTTTGTGATTAAAATAATGGTTATCCAACTTAAGGTAAAGAATAACAAATAAAGGGTTAAAAAAAATGATGGAGTATAAAATGACCAAAAACTTGAATAAATTATAATATTTTATGTCATTAAAACCATATACTATTGTATCTTCATATAAAATTCCACTTTTAAGGATTTTTAAACACAAAATATTTAATTAAAATTTTATCTTTTTTGAAATTCCTGATGTGCCCCTCACCCCAATTGAAAAGGGCACCTCCTCCCAAACTTCTTCACATAAAAATTAGTCATCTAGATCAATGAATACCTACCCATATCCCTTATAAAAATAATTATACATGATATGGACATAGTTTTCATTCAAAAATTAAAACAGTAGTATTCTAAGGAGGATATCCAAAAGAATATTCTTTATGAGAAGATAATCATATTTACTGAATATTTCAATTGTGTTTATTATTATAATTTTTCTTAATCTGTTGTACCAAATTCAATGTTATAATTATAAAATCCTTAATATATATATATATTTGTGTGTTTATTTATGTTTACATGAAAACCATTTTTTATCTCTATTCTATCCTAAAAAAATATAAAGATTCGCTCATGTGTATGTATAGCTTATCGTCTACACATAATAGTGAAATTCATTTTTCCTCAACACATTACTTTAATGATTATAAAGATTGAAATTTAGAGTATGTATTATAATTATAACAAAAATATTAAATTTTATATATCTATTTATATTCACCTTAGTTTCATTTCATCCATTGAAAAATGAAAATATAGTTGATTCTTTTGTATGGCCTACCGTCTCCACGAACAATGTAATTATTATTTTTATAACTATCTTTATGGATGACACTCAATATCTATAAATTTAATATATTTGATATTTAATACATGAATAATATTCTATAAATTATGGAACAGTTATAAATTTAAATGGACTGGAACTAAAAAATCAAAACATTCATGAATAACGAAACAACTACCACTAGAAATAGTGATTTTAACAACAAATTGATAATAAATGAGTGAAAAATATAATATATAAAAAATATATTGTATTATATATATGATTTTGGTTATAGAATATATGTATAATAAGTCAATATTTATAATATAGGATTTTCAAAGATGTATAATGGAAATGAATCATTAGGTATCAGTTTCTCATCTAACTTTTACCTCTAGGAGACATATTCAACATTCACCAATTATTTCTTTTTGTGTGGTGTTTATACTACATTGTGGATAAATTAGATAATGAAGACCATTTCAATCATGGTATTTCATGTTTCATTTGATATCCTTTCTATTATGGGGCTTATGATTCAAAAGATACTATTGTGAAATGTATTTATTTAAAAATCACATCATTATTCGGGATTATTTATATTTATGTCTCTTCTAAGGAATATTTCTCTTCCATGTACATGTTTTAAAAAATCAATTTTTTTTTTCAAATCTCCAATACTTTTTAAAATTAAATTTAAAACATTTTCTAAATTTTATAAATTATTTTTAAATTAATCTTCCGATCATTTTCCAAACAATGTATTTGGTGATTTTTTCAAAAAATTATTTAACAAATGTTTTTTTAATTATAGTTAAGGAACTAAATCTCCCATAACCATTAAACATTTTTTTTATAAAAACTGTGACATTAATTGGCCACCCAATTCATTTCCTAATGACATTTATTGATAGAGAAAGAGCACTTCATGCAAAAGGTGTAAATAGATTACACAAGTAGGGATATTATGAATACAACAAGAGAGAATAAGAAAATATGTTGTAAAAATAGTCAAAATAGTTATCCCTTAATTAGTTCATGAAATCAATTAGGCATAAAAGACGTTGTATATATCCTATCCAAAATATGATAAAGAAATTCATGAATCCAAATCAGCAAATAAGGTCACATATGGGTTCTTCAACTTAGTGTTGAAATTTGATGAATTGAAATTAGTGTTTTGACCCTCAAAAAAATTACCATTAGATGTGATTATGAGATTCACTGCAATCACTTCCACTAATAGTTTTCCCTTTTATTGAACCACTGCTAACTATTCCCAGTTTCCTCATTACAAAATAGATCCCAGTGAATGACTCTTATCCACCAATGAAGAAACACATTCTTCATAAGAATATGTGGAATGCAACCCCACTTTATTCTTATTTAAATCCATTACTCTATTATACTAGTCATTTTTTTATAACCAGCACTCCATTATAAATATTATTTAAATCACAAAATATACAAAAATCAGAAACAAAAACCACAAATAATACCATCAAGAGAAACTTAAATCAATAACTCATTCCCCTGGTATTTCTCTAAAGTTGAAATCAGGATTCTTTTTGTATTCATCAACCATTCTACAGAACATGCACACCATAATTTCAAGATACATCTTAGCTGAAATTTCACTGTTGATGTATTTATGTAATGTAATTTCATCATGTTCATCTATCCGTGGATAAAATTCATTACTCACATCATCCATAATTTTATATACATCTATGTACACAAGATCGTTATTTGGATCATATTCATACTCTTCTAAGTTAGGGGTTTCAACATGATCAACAATAATCTGTAGTTTTGGAGGCTCAGTGGATTCTATCCTAGAGACGTTAAGTTATCTTGTCATTATTGTTCTTTCAATATTATAGTAGTCCTTATATTTTCTAGTTATTTTAAGGTATGGGGTAATGGTGCCATCAACATCCACAATGGGTTTTTTGCTTCTCTAGAACATGATTTGAAGTATGCATTCTCAATTTGACAATTCTGATCCCCATACTCCGGTAAAGAACTAGAATTATAGAGATAATTATCATGCACACACTTCAAGTTTTTACGATATTCATTAGGATCATCCCAATCCCCTTCCCAAAAGGGGATACTCATGGAACCTTGAATAGCATCAACAGAACCTTGGAAGGTGTTATCCTTTTCAGCTTGAGATCCACACTCAACATTGGAAATGACCTGAATCTGATCTTCAACAGACATTTGAACAACTTGGTTTTTCTGTTCAATGGTGGCCTTAGTTGTAGAGGGTCCAAAAAATCCATTACTTTCATAAACTCTCAAGTGCAAGCTTCCAGATCCACCTTTGGCTAGCCATTCTCAACCTAAGAAAACATACGAACATGTGTTGATACTTCCTTCCACATGCACTGGATGAATGTACAACATTGAAAAATTATTTCAAGAGGTAGGAAAACTTTAATAAACCACCTCATGAAAGAATTTTTGGTTTCCATTTTGAATAGAGATCTGACTTAGAAGAGGTATATAGACATCAATCTCATTACAGATCCTACCAATTTAAGGTCTTGAGAGTTTTCTTATTGATTGATCCAACTTCAATGTATAACCAATAATAGTGGAAATTGGATGCAAAGAAATTTTCTTTAAAAGGTGAATTGGTAATCCAGGGAAACCAAGACAAACATGGACAATGGGTGATTCAATGTCAAGTTAAAAAAAGGTGTCCATTTGAGAACTCTTATCGTGGAACCACCAAAATACCATGATCTCCTCTCCCAAAATTGGTAGTAATAAGTTTCAGATGACTATCGAATAACGATGTTGGAGGAATTTAGAAAAACAATGTGAAGACCAAAAAACCTAATAACTTCGAGATATTTACTTAGAAAGTTTAAAGAAGGTCTATGCATAATAAATTATCCAACAAGTATGAAGCACAAGTATGAAGAATGTTGATTTAACTCATTAATAGAAAAAGAAATAGACCAAGTGACATCTATGAAAAATGGTCTTAGGATCAACCCTAATATCATCTTACGCATCATCAACCATGATATATGTCACATTATCACATCTTGGTCGCCCAACAATGACGTCTACGAAGGGCCGAGGATTGAGATTAGGGTTTCTCAAAGGATGACTTGGGGGCAGAGATTGAAGCACTTGCGAGGGGTTTTCCATCCTTTCCTCATATCATAACATAATATTATTTGTATATTCCTTATAATTTCACAATGTTATTTTCAAATAAAATAATATACTAATTATTTGAAGTGTTTTTATATTATAAAGTATGATTTCAAAGAAAAAACAATTCTTCCAAAAGAATACTATTATACTCTTTAAATTATTATCATTAGTTAACAAATTTAATCTAGAATATTATGTTGTGTAATTACTCTAAAGATTCCATCAATCATATTTCCTTTAATGGTGATGATTAGTTTATGACGAGGGAAATCAGTAATATTCTATATTACTTGTTCTTTAAAAAAATAGTTCTTTATTTTGTTAATTATTATTGATTCAGTTAAATATTTTATTTATTTAAGGAATTAATTTTACTTATTATATTATGGGTTGGGCATATATAGGACTTCTATGCATCGGTTGGTCCCACGGGTCAAACTAGATATGTTTTTTGGCCATGGAATGACCCATTAAATATATTTCCTAACATAAGTCCGTAATGTTATTAGATATCCTAGCTCAAAAATTCGATGGTATTTTATTTATTAGAAAAAATCCATCAACATGTGTTCTATATGTCCCTCATTAGTCATTTCACAATTTAAAATTTAGTTATATATTTCCCATGTGATTATTTGATTAGTTAGAATATATGGGGTTAATTTTCACACTCAATGATTATTTATATGGAATTATTCTGTATCATTTAAAGCTTCCATATTATGATCATGTTATTGGTTAAATATATTTTTTGGATTAATTTTCATTTTAAAATTTTTTATGAATTATTTATTCATATATTCCATTGTACGCTTACTCTTACTGATCATTAATGCTCACTAATTACTTCTGTTTTAATTTCCCCATGATAGAAGGAAGTGTTTTTCATTTCACATATAGGGATACATGAATGGGAATAGTGGAATTATAAAAGAAAATTACTTGTGTATTTTATTTTTTAAAATCTAATGGTAATTTAACTAATGTATCTAGTTTACCAAGAGAACTAAATTATTTGGTCCTTTGGTATGGAATTCTTTATTTCTAGGGCCAATGTAGTTATGTAACCACTGACTCTAGGCTACTAAAGTTGGGATCATTAAATTTTTGGTCTCTAATATTCCATTGATCACAAAATTTTGTCTGATCAATGATATTTACCACTCTCTATTAATCATTATAATTATTATTATCTTCTTTGTCAATGTATTCTTTTCCCATTATTATTATCCTATATAGAAACCTAGTAATTTTCTATTCTGTATTTCCTTCGTATATGCCTTTCTATCGTATTAAGAGGATTTTTTATTAACCCTTTTCACGATGAATGGATTCAATAAATGTGTTCTCAAATTTCAAAACCTTGATTACTGAGATTAATATTTAATTTTACAGATGTAATTTGTTTAATGGGTAGAATGTAACACCTAAAGAATTTAAAATATAAATATAATGTTATATGGTGTATATGACATGAAATACCAAGTTTAGAAGAAAATATAACACCCTAAAACAATAAAATATATTTATTTTAATACAAATTTTATTTCTTTAATAGCATGTGATACCTGAAAAACAGGGTTTAAAAGAAACATCATACAATGTTAACATTTTTTTTAAACATGACCATTTTAACCATTATATTATATTAGTGGATATTAAAATTAATAGTTAAATTGTTAAATAATATGGATTAAAAATGTATTAATTAAAAAAAATTGTATAAATTGATTAGAAAAAAAGAATCATTTGAAATCAAAAGAACGATTTTCTAAAAAACACAATTTTTCAACAAAAAACGGTTGTGTCGCTACTTGTGCACTTGTGATAAATGAATTTTTGTCACTTTTTTATTTTTTTTATAAAATAAACATAAATATCAAAATAATTTTATCAAAGATACCTTTGAGTGATCTTTTTTATTTTTATGATATGTTTCAAATTTGGATGACTATGGAAAAATACTGACTTTTAAAAAAAACTATAATTTAATTTAACAGTTTAGTAAGGTAAATGATATTGTAAATTTCATTTTATGTAAATTTTTTCAATTATATATCTATTAATAAAATTTATATCATGTTTATAATTTTCATTTCTTATTTTTATATAAAAATATTATAAAATTTTGAACATTTTATCTTTCAAGACCTCCTTTCTCGTCACATCTATGAGATTAATATGAAATTAAAACATTCCACCTATGGTTATGGAATTTGAAAAAATATAATTAAAATTTTTAATCAATATATTTTATAAAATATTATAATGAACACATAGACATTGAACATAATTAATAGTGAAAACTGTAAAAATCAATCACCATAGTTGAGGTAAAAATGTCTTTACTAGGGAGTTAAACTAAGAAGATAAGGGTTAAAATAACCTATAAACTCATAAAAATATAATTATATCACCATATTTCAACATAAAAAATTTCAAATTATTAACTATTTTTTTATGTTTTTTAATGTGAATGAATTTTTCATTTTTGATTATTTAGGTAAATTTCCATGTTGGTCCGCTTTCCTTACTTATATAAGGGCACTCCCAACCCATAAAAATTCCCACCCATCAAGATATTTTTCAAGACCAAAATCATAATAAATATCCCTAAAAACATTATACATATTATATATCTCCTGGTTCACCCAAAATCAAATCCCTAGGGACTTTTAAAGGAGATCCAAAGCTGGGTTCTCTTAAAGAATGTAATTTTCCTAATAATCCTTTTCTATTTGTTCTTTTTAGAAAATTATATATATTATAAAACATAAAATATAATAACATCGGAATATCCTATATAATAATATGTTATTATGTTTATGAAATCATATTTATCTATATCCCCTTTCATCAAATATGAAATGAAATCATCAATTGTGTGGAAGACTCACAACAACCCCACAAACCAATTTAGTTCATTTTCCATTACCACCATTTAGGATTGTATATAATTATTTATTAAAGACATGTATATGGTTTTTATGATACTATTATAGTTATTAAATTTTAATATAATTTTTTTTTACATTCTAATCATTTTCAAATATGAGAATGTCACTCGTGTGTTCTCTGTCTACCGCCTCGTGAAGATATGTGATTCATTTTTCACATACATTTCAGATAGAATATAATAAGGTTGAAATTTATGAATATATGTGATATATAATAGATTATATTTATTATTAAAAATTAATATTTAAACCTATTCTTTACATTTTCACAAATTTTGGGAAAGATATTATTGCTCATGTGTACATATGACATACCTTCTACAAGATGCATTGTGATTCATTTTCTATATAAAACATCAAAAAATGGTTTTAAAATCTTATATAATGAATAAATATGAATTTTATAAAATTATTTTATTAATACATATCACATATATATATCCTATATACATTAATTGGAACATTCATGAAAAAACACACTTGAGAAATCAAGGTAATTAATACCTAAATTATTGAAACTAATGAGATATTATTAAAAAAGGTGTTATAAAGTTATATGAGGATAACATATGAAATTATAAAAATACATATTTTTTAGTTATAAACTAATTACAAGCATAAAACCATTATACAAGATGTATAAACACATACTAAGGAAATTGGAGCAGAGGTAAGGGTTTCTCAACTCACATTTACTTTTGTCAGACATGCACCATATTCACCGAAAAAAATTTGGTTTATATACTGACCATTTTTATGTAATTTAATGAATTAATTTATCTTCATGGAATAAAAATATTTATTTAATATTATTCCTTTCATGGATCTTATGATTCAATAATTACCAATGCAGTAAGATTTTATTTTACAATCTCAACAATATTTGGTATTGTTTATGTTCAATTATCAATTGGGGAAATTATTACATATTTATATCATAAAATAAATATATTTTACTCCTTTCATTATTCATGATTTTTTATGAAATATTATAATTTTTAAACAATTCAGAACATAAAATGGTTGAGAAAATTTTTTATTATAAAATCTAACTTTATTTCCCTCTTCAGTCAAAAATTATTTCACATTAAAACCCTTGTTTTTTAAAAATGTTTTCAAAAATGTTTTTAAATTTTTAAAAATTATTTAAAAATGTAATTTTTCTCCATTTATAATTTTTAAAATTTTTGTTCTATTTAATCATTATTTATTTTTCCAAACAATGTTTATTTGGTTTTTACCAAAAATGTAAAACGAGTTGTTGTCTTAACATATATACATGAATGAAATTTCCCACCATCATGACAACTCAATGGTTTAAAACTTATTTTTCATTATTTCAATGGTATTTTCAAGGAAATATATTTTAAAAAAATTGGACATGTTTTTTTAAAAACTGATTTTTAAAATTCAAAGTTTATTTTCCTATAAAATGTTTTCAGGATATTTTATTGTATTTATATACATCAACAACATTGAACCCTCATTGTACATATGATACTCTATGGATATGTTATTTTTAAATAATATTTATTTTCTTTTTATATTATTTATATTCAATTGAATAGAGATATACTAGGTTGATACAAGTCATATTAATCAGATGGTTTAGGTATATGTTTATATATTAGTGTAACTGTTAAAATTACATAGAATATTTTATCAATGTGAACTGTTATTTTGATTATGTTCCACCCCTTTCATATGAGGAATTAATAGGACATAGTGAGTGATGGTAGAGGCTTGTATAGACCCTGGATATGTTGGTATGTCTTGTGAGACACACTAGAGTAGGTTTTGGCCAAGTAATTATCCATTTATTTAGATTTATTGGCTCATGGACTCAAAAATAATTTTTATATTTCCATCATTATGAATTTTATCATTATGAATTATTTTACTAATATTGCATTTGATAGATTGATTAGTTAGAGTATCATTTATTATGTTTCCAATCTCATGTGGTTATTATATGGAATTATTTGATCATCATTTATTCCATAGATATTATGCTCATGTTATTAGTTATGTTTAACGTGATATATTTATTTTCCTTTATATTTTTTATTATTCTTTATTTATTCATATATTATAATGTTTGCATAACCTTACTTCTCACCTGAGCTCACCTCTTCTTAATTTTTTATTTTCAGCTGGATACAAGAAGGGTTTTATGATTTATATGTAGTGATATTGAAAGGGAAAAATGGTTTTCCAAAAAAAAATTATATCTATATTTTATGTTTTTAATAGTATTGTTAATATCATGTATATATATATAGTTTAGTAATTATACTAAACCATTCGGTCCTTTGGGATATGATTCCTTGTATCTTATATGATGTCCTGGATCTGAATGCAACATAAAAGGTTCCCCAAGCCCAGTGGTCCAAATGGCCTCAAACACAAATCCCTGAATTCCATAGGCATCCAACTACGAGTGAGGTCCTGGGGTGTGTTCGTTGGCAGACTATATCCTCATTAACAAAGTGTAGGGAATCATTGTGATATGAAATATGGTATATAGGAGAATCACTATAACTAAAAAATAAAGAACAACAAAAAATTAGAGACAATGGGGAAAATAAAAAAACAAGAGAACATACAACAACTAATGATGATATGTCATGTGTCTAGAAAACTGGAAAACTTGGATCCAAGACAGTTGGAATAACATGTTACACAAAGTATAATGGATATCAAAGACTATCCAAATCATCCTTAGATACATCTTGGTCATCTTATATCAAAGTCCATCATAAAAAATAAGCAATATAGTGTTCAAAGATGTATGTTTCCCAATGTAAACACTTATATAATTTTAATCTACCTCGGGTACCAAACATCATCTGTAAAGGGTTTGAGATAAATCTATGTGGGACACCACCAACGATGTCTATAACATCTTGCTGGTGTAATGGAAATGTAATAGTGTGAAATCATGTTTATGTAATTTATAAAAGAATAATATAACTAAATACCCAAGTACTTTCTTCAACCCCCACTGGTGTTTAAACCTATAACTAAATAATTATTAATTTGTTAGTAGTTTATAAATGAGTCACATGTTAATAATATTGGAGTTTCCAACATGTAACAAGGAAACCTATAATGTTATTTAATATTGAAGTATCAATATAATAACCAACGTAATGTAGGCCTTAATGTTCTCCAATTTAGTAATAAATTTTGCGTGGATATGGATAAGACTGTGATCCAAGGAGCATAGTCCAAGGCATTCCACAATGAGATGCCTATCGAGTCCAAGGATTTCATCCATGGTAAAACATGTATGTCCAATAACCGAACCCGATGGGGTTTAACCATGGAACATACTTTTCAATGTTGGATCTAAGTAGTGTACTCAAGGAATAATGTAATTATATGTGAGGGATCCTATAATGCTATAATAGGTATCCAATAATAGACAATTATCTAGATCTATGTGGGATTAAACCTCAGAAATCTACATCCTTGAATCAAAATGGGGTTCCTAAGTGCTGATGGCATTCCGCGATAATAATTCAAGGCTCTATCGATTCTTACCAATCCTTTTTAATTATGAATAAATGTAATATTCTATTTCATTCAAGTGTTTCCTTTAATTAGTGTGATAAGATCAAGTAGCATGCA
The DNA here is from genome assembly GCA_963277665.1 of Viscum album. Classification (NCBI taxonomy): domain Eukaryota; kingdom Viridiplantae; phylum Streptophyta; class Magnoliopsida; order Santalales; family Viscaceae; genus Viscum; species Viscum album. The sequence continues at coordinate 699,781,671 of OY728132.1, forward strand.
ACCATTATTAATTCTATTAATGGAATATTCAATAATTAATGTTCATTCCATTACATTTCATTAATGTTTTAGGGGGTGATATGGACATGCAACATATACATCACTCACATTTAGTACAGTCAAGTTATATACTTAGAATACATGTAAATTTACTATTCATATTTCATTATCAATATGACGCACTTGCCTTAGGTGGGTCAAGTGGAAGTGAAATTGTACTTTCCTTTTACCATTACATGATACAATAACAATTTATGAAAATAAGGCTTACCATTATGGTTGTCAAGATCAAACACATCCTAACAATGGCTCAAAAGTGTCAAAACACTAACATCTAAATTATAGAATATCATCCGACATTGGATATAAGGAGTTATGTGAATAAACACCAAAAAATATTCACATATATAGAAAAATCTTAATCATATGGTTAGAATGTTTATAATCATGATATATAAATTCAATAAATGAGACCTGATGAAAACAGTGGGCCCTACATGAAAATTCAAAAATAAATTAGCTTGAGGGATGAGTTAAAAAACACACAAATTAGGGTTGTACAGTCCTTCTATTATAATATCATAATCTAATTTAGCTTATAATAGAGTAGATATGATAAAATGGTAAAAACACTCACACCTCGATAGTGAGGTTGAGTGAATGATTGGAGAAAATGGCTGAAAAAGACTCGATTACTTACCATTATGCATCCAACATGACAAAAGGAAGGTTGAGAGGATCCTAGATGAATTATATCTCTTGATCCTTATCTTATATCTTCATAAAGATCGACATTTATAGAAAATTGGGGTTCTACCACTAGATCCTAGGTTAGGGAAGAAGGGGAGGCTTAATTAGATCATTATGGGGAAAATAGTAAAATTGCCCTAAAAATTGTCTATTCACAGTTTGTTTTCGTGGTTTGAGAAATCATTCGCAAACCATGCATGGGTACCTGGGAAGAAGGGGAACTCATACACTAAGGTCAGATAGTTAGGTTAACCATGCACCAACCATGTGGTATGGCTCTGTCAAAAAAACATGCCACCTACAAGGTTTTCTCTAGCCATTTATCCTTTTTAAATGGTTTACAATAAACCTTGCACTATGCCTATTTTCTACAAAATTAGTGTTTTGGGTTCTAACCAAGCCGAATACACCCTCAAGACTGTCACTAAATCATTAGGCATCCAAAATAGGTCCAAAAAAAAAAGAATTTGGCCATAATATAAAGGATCCATACTTGAGTCAAAAATTGGGTTCTTGCAATATCCCTCTTAAAATAAATCATCCATATGTTCACATTAAAAGGGTGTACGAACACCATTTGATGAAAATTTAGGCCATTATGTACATTTTTTTCCCTCCCACTCATAAGTCTCACCATTCATGTAGTCAGGCTTCCATAACACCTATACAAGATGGAAAGACTGGTCCCTGAGAACCTTCATGATCTAGTTGATGATGCATACTGGATACTTCTTCAAAGGTAGCATCAAAATCTCACTCATCTTACATAGGATCAAAGGTATGATATGGGTTGTCATGATACTATAAAAAATATGAATAATGGAAGATGCCATTCAAGGAATGGTACCTCTAATGTGGTAACAACTGATAAGATAGTGGCCTGACTCTCTCTAGGATTTCAAACTGACCTACGTAATGATGAGAAAGCTTCTCTTTCTTACATATTATTCTATTCCCAATCCTGGATAATACATAATGGAATACATGACTCCTGACCACAAACTACATAGGTTATAAATGGTGATTGAGATTAATTTTTGTCTAGACTGGGAAGTGGCCATATGATATCTAAAAAGCTAAACCTATTTTAAAGTCTCTTGAATGAGACAAGGACCTATTTGGGTTGTATCACCTACCTCTATCCAGCATAGGGGTGAACAACCTGGCATACCATATAAGGCCTCAAAATAATCCCCTATAATTGTCTCCTAGAAGAGACTATTATAGGTGAGCTCCACAAGAGGGATATTTATTTACTATAAACAAATAAAATGAATGACACATTATTGGAGAATATATTCCAGAACTAATATTGTCAATTTTGATTGTTTGTCATTTGGAGGGTGAAAAGTTAATCTTAAAGAAACATGTGTTCCCATATCAATCAGTGATCCATGCTAGAACCATGATGTGAAACGATTATCATTATCTGAAATAATAGTGTGTGGGGCCCAATGGAATCATATGATCTAACGGACATACAATCTATCTATCTCATCAACTGAGAAAGTCAATTGAATAGGAATAGTGTGGGATGTGTTTTTTAGTCGGACAATAACTACCAATATAGCATAACTACCCCTCATAGACCTAGGTAATCTGACTATGAAATCCATAATGACATCTTCTCATTTCCATTCCAGGACTACAAGAGGCTATAAAAAGCCTAGAGGTCTTGGGTACTCTTCCTTCACCTACAGACATATGTAACAACTATTGATAATGCTGATTATCTAAAGTTTCATTCGAGGCCATTAATACTATAATTTCACATCTCAATACATCTTCGAGATTCTTAGATGAACTACCCACTGAGAGGTGTGGGGCACATTCATTAAATCCTCTCTCATATCTATTCATACCTAGACATGTCCACGAATACATAGGATTTCGTCTTTGTATACAAATCAATTTGGAGGCAGGTTATCTCAAGATATACACTCATAGAGAACCAAGCCTTCAGGATATATAAATTGTCTACTCTTCACATTCTCATGTAGGGAAGAGGTTATATTCATGGATGAGAGGTAAGACAACCCATTTCTTTCATGAAACTGAATATGTAGCCTAGAAAAGAGGTTCATTAACTTCCATTTATTACTAAATATTTAAAAATATTGTGTTTATGTTTTCAAACATAGTGCATCAGTGACTACATTACCTTTTTCAGGCGTATTGGCTAACTGAAAATTAAAGGATTGTAGATATTTGACACATCATCATAGTCTAAGGTTCAATTAACGTTGATAAAATATATATTTGAGGCCCGTGTGGTCTATGTACACCAAAAACGACTCACCTAATAGATAATTTCTATGACAATGTAAGGCATAGACAACTGATGCTTTCTCTAGGTCGTGTATTGGGTAGTTTCTCTCAACAAGCCCCAACTATTGAAATTTGTATGCAACAAATATCTCTTCCTTCCTCAGTAGTGATCCTAGGATAATACATGATGCATCATAGAACATAGTATATCTTACACCTAGTATATGAATAACTAGAATATGTACTATGAAAATCCACCCCTTCAGCTCCTAAAAGTTTTTCCCGCATGATTCTGATTATTACAACATGAAACCCTTATTTAAAAGGCTAATGAGAGGTGAAGAACGGTGTGAAAATTCTTGTATGAAAAGCATGTAATATTCATCCAGCCCTAAGAAACTTCATATGTCAAACACATTCTCGTACTGATCATAGGAAACTACAACACTAATTTTTTTGGGTTAATTGATAAATTTGATTCTGATATAATATAACATAACAAGTGGTGTTTTTCAATCTAATGTGTGTCTTACAAGTTTGGCATGAAGATGATGCTCTATCATTGTACTCATAACAATCACAGGTTGATTGGAATGGTCACCATGAGTATGAGAGTACACAAAGATGTTTTCCACAAACACCTTGACAAAAGAATGCAAATAGGGGTGGAATGCACTATTCTTCATAGCCATGAAAATAGTGGTCACGTTTGTAAGACCGAAATACCTAGAAAGGTACTCATACATACCATAACTGTTACGAAAAGATGTTTGTGGTCTGTATGATGACCTAACATAAACTTGATGATAACATGATCTTAGGTCCCTCTTAATGAAGACCTAATCTCCCCATAGTTATCCAGTGACATCATATATTTGAGGTAGTGGATATCAATTCTTTACTGGATGTTGGTTTAACCTTCTTTAATCTATGCATAGGCATTTGTTTCAATCCTCATTATTTACAAGAATCATGGGAGAACCCAAAGAGGATGTATTGGGATATATAAAACCTTTGGAATCTATTTCTTTTAACTGATTCTAGAGCTCCTGGAGCTTAGTAGATACTATACTATATGGAGGAATGGACCCTAGATATACTCCTTGAAAAAGCTCTATCGTAAACTCTACCTCTCTCTGATGAGGTAATATAGAAAAATCGTTCGGAAAGAAATCCCTGAAATGATCCACTATTGGGGGGATATCAACTTGTAGTAAAACATGACCTTCCATGAAAATATTTTCAATTTGGGCGGTCATTCCAACTATGCAATGATGCTATGGTCCATCTCTACCATCTTGGACATCCCACTCACCCTTTTATAGATAACTACAAACCTATGGATGTGTAAATGATACCCTGTAGTGATTGTCGTATACAAAATCATGATATTGAACCCAAAAATCCATCCCAATAATGACATTTAATCTATTCATCTCGATAACGAAGTGGTTCCAAAAGAATGGGTAACTACCTACCTCATGGGGGAAGTACCTACATTGATGTATACCCTTTATTCGTACCCCTAATGGTGTATCTAGGGTCATTACATCGTAGTAATATTGTATCTCTAGTCCGATAAATTCAACGATAGATACATGGATAAAGGGGATGGAATAACTTGTATCAAATAAATCATATACTAATATAGATTCCACAAGAATAGTACCATAGAATGTAGATAGTCCCACATCCAAAACATTGGGTATCAGCTGTAGACCTTCAAACTGACCTAATACCAAACCCTATGAAACAGACAGACTGACACTATCATAAATTTTTTGTTAGTGCTATTGGTGATCAAGTGTCTGTCTTCCACATATACAACATTTTCCTCGGCCATTCATGTCAGTTTTATTTCAACTACCTTCCTGACGTGGTGTAAAAGTACCCCCTCTTGAAGGTAGAGCTAGAAAATATCCCTTTCCACTAAGATCAAGTGGGATGGTCCTATAGAAACATTGTTGATTCCCTATATGTCTTGAAGCCCAACATTAAATTGCGTCGTTATCCAAATGAGACTTCAGTTTCCCCCATCACCCACACTGATGACAAACTTTAGTGTTATCAAAATGAGCACTCTAGTTGTCACTTCCCCAATGACAAAGCTCAAGGGAATGCTTCCTTCTTCTGGAAGAACTACCGGCCTAACGTGGATCTGATCCATTAAACTTGGTAATATTTCTATCCCTTTAGTTATGCTCAGTGATAAGATTGTGATTTACTATTTTAGAGAAGGTAGGAAGGTGAAATTCATTCACCTTTATATGGATTGTGTTCACCAACCCATCCTCCAAGAGTGTAGCATGAAAAATCTCATCACCATCTAGAAGTGGTAAAAATCACTATCACTTAGTAAAAATGATAAATAATCCATAACTAACATAGATCCCAGCTCGACATGCATGAATTATCTTTCTTTGTCATCTCTCATCTATCGAGGAAAAAACTAATCATAGAAGGCATGATGGATATCAACCCAAAACATACCCTGATGATGACCGGCCTGGGCAGTCACATCCCACCATTTTGGGATAAATCTCGAAGAATGTATGTAGAAATATTGATCCTCTGTTATGGATGTGTCTCAAGATGGTCAAATATATAGTGGGTGGATTATATCCAAGATGTAACAGCCTAAGGACTGCCATCCTATGAAAATGTAGGAGGATGAAACTTCTGGAACTCACAATTCGTATCATCCATCGTAGGTTCAAACTATAGAGAAACATGAATGGACTTCCTTAGACATAGGAAACTATCACGAAAATTGGTATCAACTCCCAGATCATGTACATCAAGCGATGTCTCGAGTGTCGCTCCTTGAGGTAAGAGTGGTGGCTCAAGGCCTACCACGTCTAGAGAATTATTTTCACCACCATCTTGGCATTTTATATTTGGACGTCGTGGAAACATTAGTCTAATAATGCTAGGAACACACCTCAAAACAATATTAAATATATTGATTGAACCACTAGAGGAAGTTGACTATTATAAAACTCACTAACCAAGGAATAATTTCACAACTACCCTCTTAGATAACCAAGTATCGGTAAGTGCTCAAGTGTAATATTCATTATATTTTAATTTTAATTACCAGGATCACTCCATTAACTTTCATAAACATGACAAGGTGGGATAAGGATGTGAAACAAATTTGTATTAGATTTCATGATTCTCTTTATAATGTATATCCATTTCTATATAGTCAGTTTCCAAACACCAAATCAATGTAAACTATACACATTTATTTATATAATAATGGATCAACATGGTAAATTACTCATCCCATCCCATGAGGGCCCATATACCTCATGAATTGTTTCATGAAACCACTTAATCAGAACAAAAAATAATACCATAATAAGGAATCTATTACAACATCACACAATAATAAAAATCAAATCAAGCAATGAAAAATATTGATATTTAGCTATATGGTATGGAAATATACATGAAATTTGAAATCTAGGTGCCTATAATAATTCATAAAACAATGCTCTCTTTCCCTCATATCATTGCACTATGGATGAATGACAATCCTCAAATAGAGTAATGATCAACAACCCCACACAACATGTGCATCACCCAATGGTGAAACAATTTCAACTTTTTTAGGAAAAATAGGACCGAAATTATTGTTTAAGAGAATTTACTTTTACCCGAAACATGGGATTTCCATGCCCAAGAATGGATTATTAAAAAGTTCCCATCATTAATAATCTATGATCTATTGTATCCAAATATTAATACAAGAAAATAAAATCCTCTGATACAACTTTTTGATGTCCCAAACATGGATGCCACTTAATAGTTTCCTCGAGCCTAGTCGTCCACATAGCCTCAAGCACAAGTCCCCAAACAGTAGAGGGTGACGACAAGCAGCGAGGTCATTGGGTGTGTCTTTGGGGAGACTATGCCCCCAATAAGAAAGTGTATCACAACCATTAAATATGAACTGAGGAAAATAACGGTAGAATTCATGTAATCATTAAGCACAATATAAAAAAGAGTAAACATTAACAATTACCTGTATAACTAGAATAACATGCACCAACAGATGATGATACATCATGTAACTTGAAAACTAGAAAACATCGATCCAAGACAACATGCATAAAATGTTCCACAATGTATAGATGAAATCAATGACTATCCCAAGAATCCTGAGATTTGGTTCATCCATCTTCTATCAAGATACATCCTTAATATGAAGCCATAAAGTGTTCCAAGGCATATGCTTCCCTTTGTCAACACCTGCATATATGTAATCTTCCTTGGGTACTAAATAGCTCTTGTAGAGGGTGTGGAAAAAATCTAATTTGTCCACCACCAATGATTTCTATAACATTTATCTCATGTAATGTAAATATAACAGTGTTTAGTCATACATATATAACGAAAATAAGCCCAATGTAACTAAATACCCATGAACCTACATCATCCCTCGGTTGGGATATGAACCTATAATGAATTTGTCATTTAATTTTTACTAATTTTTAAATGAGTCACAAGGTTATAATCCTGAATGTTTCATGATGTAACAAGGTAAACTGTAATGTTATTTAATAGTGAAGTTAAAATGTAATAACCAAGGAAATATAAACATCAAGGTTCACTAAATCATTAACAATGGTTCCAATGCTAAGGATAAAAGTGTAATCCAAGGAGAATAGACCATGGAATTCCACAATGAGATGCATAACGAGCCCCAGGAGTTCATCCTAAGTAAAATGTGGCAAAGAAATGACTAGATCTAATGGGACTTAACTATTGAACCTACATTCCAATGCTGGATCCAAGGAGTATATTGAAGGAATCTTATAATACTATGCAAGGGATCCTACGGTGTCATACCAGACATCCAAGAATAGAAATGTATAAGGATCTAGGTGTGTCTAAAAATATGAAATCCATATCCTTGAATTGCAATGGGTCCCCAAGTGATCACGATTTCCTTGGTAATATTCTAAGGTGAGCTCGAGTCAAGCCACTATTGTACAATTACAAATTCATGTAATATTTCATTTGGTTCAAGCCTTTACTTTCATTAGGGTGAAAAGTTAAAGTATCACACAAACTTTATTAATTCCATTTATTGTATATTGAATTATTAAGGTTAATTCTTCTACCATCCATTAATTTTGTAAGGGGTTCTCTTTTGAAACACCCCAAGCTTCCATGGTATGTCTTTTTTAAATAATGTAACAGTATATGATGTACGCAACTTGGAGTTTTAACACACCACGACCAATCAAACTAACCATTATAAATAGTAATACCCACATTTTTAAATTTTTTAAATTTTATTTTTCAAAATGGAATTCATTTTTGGATTCTTAATATCAAAATTTTCTATGGGAGATTTTTTGGTGTTTTTTGAAAACATTTTATTTTTGATGAATAGTGAGAAACACAACATTATTGGTTAAAATCGACTTTTTATTTAAATAATTAGTTATTTTATTTAAAATTATATTATGTAAAAATAGATGCATAATATTTATAAATGTTCTATGTAATTAATTTGAGTCATTTTATAATAATATTAGATATATAAAATTTTATTGAATTTTTTACAGTCTTTTACCCACCTTTTAGGCGCATTTGAAAATTTGAATAAAACATTACTTTACCTCTTTTGTGAATTGAATTTTAAAAATACAAGAGACGCAGTTGACATCAGATAATAAAATGAGGCAAAATAAGATGAAAATAATATTTCGTGAATAGTTACTTTGGACTTTTATTTACCACGGTTAAAAGTAAATACGGTAATTAAAGGGAAAATGATATTTTAATTACCCAATCACATGTCCTAATTAATTTGGATAAATGTATTTCGACTAAAATCAACATTAAGAATAAAATATTATCCTTTTGGTCTACTTTGATTAGATTATGATATTTATTATTATTTTATTTCTTGAATAGTTAAAAGTGTTAAATTCAATGTTTAATAACCAAATCATTTTAATATAGTGCAATACATAAGATAAATTGGACTAAAAATATTCATTATAATTATATAAAAATTTTCTACATAATTTAATTTTAGTCATAATTTGTAGAAATTAAATAATTATGTTTATTTATGACACAATGATGATGTAATAATTACTTTATTAATGAATGATCAATTAAAATAATTGATATTATAGATATCCAAATAAATATAATTTGAGTCTTTTGATGAATTACACTAATTTTATAGGTTAATATGAAATTTTATAGTGGATTGAATATATTTTTTGATGTTATAAAGTAGTTATGACATTCACAAAAACAAAATACGAAATAGTGTCAAAATTGACATAAATGGGGTTTTTAAACAAATACAATATTATTAATTGATATAATAGTACTACAACACTACAGATTGGCCAAAGGACATATATAATAATATATAAGTCATTAATTAACCACTTGGGTTCTCTTGGCATTTTATAGTTAGTTTATTAACAATATAATATAAAAATAATAAGAGACATGGTAAATGTTAAACAATTTAACCAACAGTTAAATATAAACGATAAGGTTAATATGGTGACCTAAACCTGTCTAAAACCTATTGAATTGGAGGTTTTAGACCCATCCCCACATTATCCTTGACATAAATCCATTTGGAGCCATTATAAATAGAATATAATTATATAATAAAACAACATTTCATGCTTTTCCTAAAGTGACCCTCACCTCTTTTATAAATGGTACTTTCCCTTCTCTCAAAATAACACCACCAAAGCCATTTGGATCAAAAAAACTGTACTAAATTATCTTTCAAACTACTCTCACATTTAGCTAGAGGCCTTACATTGATCATAAATCCATCTTGAAGAGCCCGTTTGATCAACTACAAAGGAAACACCCGAAGAAGAGGTAATAATTTCACCACCTCTTTCAAAAAAAATCTTCATCCTCTTCTACTTTCTATATTGTTACCATGTAAAAATAATAAATCCAGTAACTTATACATATTGTTATGTTATAATAAATATGTTACAACCATTTTCATTACTCTATACATCATATGAATGAAAATTCACCATACATGCATAAGTACGACTTACCGTCTCCACGCCGTGGTGTATTTTGTTATTGAAACACTACATTATTTGGATGAGTATAATAATTTGTATAATTGATTTAAATAATAAATATAACATGTTAATTATTCTTTATATATTATATACCATCAAATTACATATGATTCCACAATCAAGATAATGGTATTGTCGCTCATGCGTAAATACAGATTGTCATCTCCACAAACACGATGAGATTCATTCCCCATCACAACCATTCGAGAATAAATGTCATTTTATGATTAAAAAAATAATGTCTAAAAACATAATATCATTCTGGATATGAATCAAATACATCTAATCTATAAGAATCAATACTTACATTAAAAAATATATAAAGGAAAACTAATAAGTTAACACTCAAAACGATGATAATACTGAAATATTATTAAAAATGAAATGTTAGAAGATCAAATACGATATCATATTTATTTATGTCATTATTGTAAAATTTAATAACAATTATTTAACTATTATTAAAGAGTTTAACATACCCTTATTCAAGGATAATTACAATGTAATGGTTAATTCTATAATCTCTTCATTATCTAAGGTTGTTTATACAAGTGTATCTATTAGGACCTCATTATCATCCACATCTATGATTCTTAAAAATATATTTCAAAACATTTTTAATAATTCATATACTATAGGATAAATTCATTTATACCCTTTTTTAAATTTTTATAAATTTTTTATAAAGAATCATTCCGTCATTTTTCAAACAATGTATTTTATGACTTTTCGAAAAATTAAGGAAAGAATGTTCTTTTAACTTATATGGTGGGTGCAAATATTTTTCACCAATATAACATCTTCAAAGATTCCCTTACAAGCATATAAGAATACTTATAAAATAAATGTTTTCTTTTATAATTATGTGACTTTTAAACGATTTCATTACAGAACGATATATTTGTCCCAAATAGTTTGGATTTCATCTATGTCAACATCCTTTGTTAGATTTTGCACTTGATTGAAGTTGATTTATTATGATAAAAATATTACATATTGTATTGAAGGTTTTGGGATATGTTCGACTATGGATTTGTTATATTTATACCATTCATGGTTTATGGATAATTTATTGACATTTCTTATGCTAGTTTTAATACCAATATTTATGTCATGTTTAAACCTTTTCATATACGGATTGCATTGGACATAGTATGTTACGAGTGGAGCCCGCTCTAGATCCTCGATACATTAGTAGGTATCATTAGAAAAACTAGTGTCTTGGAATAAGTCCTAGAAAAAATCATAGATGTAGTCTTTTCACCAGGCCATGATTATGTGGTTTTGAAGTTTGACATTATGCATTAAATCATTTTGAAATTGGTTATTGATATTGCATATAATTGTTCGACTAGAAGAATATCCATGTTAATAAGTAAATGGTATTAATATATATATATATTCTATATTATACTAATGTTTATGTTTAAAAGGCTTTTGTTTTAGTTGTATACATTTCCTTAAATGTTTATGCTTATTTATGAAAGTTTCAGATATATTGTTATCCTAACCGAGCATCTCAGCTCATCCCTTTCTATGTTTTATTTTTCCTTGGTTGTGAAGAAGTATTTTATGGTTCACATACAGGGATAGGATAAGGGATATAAGTGTGTTCAAATGGGACAAAATACAGTTGTTGATTTTATCTCATGAAGTAATGTAAAAATTATATATGTATCTAGTAATTCCAAGGATACTAAAATGACCGGTATTTCGGGATTTGATCCCTTTTGATCATTGAAATGTTATGTATAATTCCCCGACTCAGGGTAACTAGGGTCAGAGTGTTATAGTTGGTATCAGTGTAAGTTTATTAAGGAAACTATATTTAGAAAAACTCTGAATAGATAACATTAACCTAAGATAGATTTTGAGGATTAATATAGAATAACATCCTATAATTTTGGTAATGTAGATATTTTGAGAGTTTTCCATAATATACATCCCTATTTGGATATGAGGAGGTAGTGGAGGCTCTCGCACAGATGTCTCTAAGAGTAAAAACTCCGAGAAGGAGTTTCGGGCTTGACATGGGGTATCTGGTTACATGAAAACATGCCTTGCTACACTCTTGGTTATGACACTCCCAAGGGATATGCTTAGGATAATTCACATTTTCATTACAAACCATTATATAGGATTTATAAGTATATTCCTACTCAAAGAAAACATTTTCATGATTCTGGATTATATCCAAAAACTGTTCAATTTATATTAATGGTTTTACAATTTTAGAATTATATATTGTGATTCATAAACTAATATAGTGTATGCCACTATTTAGAAATGGAAACAAGTGGAATGAATGGAAACCATATCAGAGAATGTAACCCATTTATGGATTTACCTCCTTCTTGAGATAATTATTGTGTATCTGGTGATGAAACTGGTGTTGATAAGCTTATCACCATACATGGACAACTTAATCAGGTTATGAATAATAACATTAACCATATAGAGAACCCTGATCCTCAAAACAGAGGATCAATGTAATACCACTTAATGAGCCAACAACCACAAACATTCAATGAGACAACAAATCCATTTTTAGCTGAAAAATGGATATGTTCCTTAGAGAGAACATTTCGTGCTTCGGGAGTAGCAAAAGAGAAAAAAGTTGTCATGGAATTTTATCGCATCATGAGAGATGCAGATCAATGGTGGTAATTAATTCAGAACATAAAAAATATGAAGAAGTATCAAATATGGAATGGATACAGTTTAAAGAGATTTTCAAAGAAAAATACTTTCCTCATGACCATCGAGCAGATATGGAAAGCAAATTTCTGAGTCTGAGTCAATATAAGGATGAGAATGTCACAAAATAAGAGGCTAAATTTACAAGGTTAGCATGGAATTCATTAAATTATATACATAACCCAAAGAGTATTATTGATCAGTTCTTCTATGGGTTAAAAGCATTTCTCTGTCGATCAGTGGTCTTAAAATCGTTCTCAACATACAAAGATATTGTTTCATGTGCTATCAAGATAGAGAAGTAATTCATTAATTCTAATGACATTAATGAAAAAAAGAGAGAGTAAAATATCATTTCAACACTCTAGTATTGGAAATAAAGGGAAGAATTGAAATATTGTATATTCATCCTGTGGTAAATGTGGGAAGAAACACCACGGTACTTTCCTGAAGAGAATGTGAGTCTATTACAAGTGTGGTGAAAAGTCCACCAAGCTTGTGATTGCAAGAGAAATAAAGATGATATCAATGTTGAATGCTACAATTGTAGGAAAATGTGGAATTATGAATATTAATGTCCTAAGAACCAAGGAAACATACCTCAAAAAAGGACAAGGGACTAAGGCCAAGCTAATGTGATCATTATTGCGGAGGATGAAACTCTGAAGGACATGGTGGCAGGTAATTTAATAGTTTCCTCATGTTTAGCCAATGTTTTATTGGATTCTGGATTATCACATTGTTTCATATCATCTCAATTTTCATGGAAAATTAGATATTTTGAGATTTATTTAACAAGGGAGTTGTCATTAAAAAATCTTTAGAGAAGTGTCATTGCAAAAAAGTTTTGTGAATCATTTCACATTAGGGAATATAAATATTATTTATATGTGGATCTCATCATCATAACCATGATTTAATTTGACACAATTCTTGGAATGGATTGGATTTCTGACCCTGATACAAAAATTTATCGTAAGAAGAATGATGTTACAATTTTATATGATTATAATTAGTATCATATCGTTAGAGCATAAAAGTCCCCACCTGATTTCATTCTAGATCTACCCCTAGAAGCTCTACTAAAATCAATTATTGGGGAGGAAGAGAATGAAATAACTATGGTTGAGGAAATTAATGTTCAAATAGAGGACGTACCTATTCTGTAACAATTTTTTGATGTGTTTCCAGAGGATTTACCGGTACATCCTCTAGAATGAGATATTGAGTTTTCTGTTTTTTTATTCCTAGTTAAATTACCATATTGAAGACCCCTTATATAATGGATACTTTGGAATTAGTGGAACTAAAGAATAATCTAGAGGAATTGATTAATAAGTGTTTTATTCTCCCCAGTGTTTCTCCATGGGGAGTAGTATTTTTTTTGTTAAGAGGAAAGACAGATCTATGAGGTTGTGCATTGAATACATGGTGATCATTTCTATAACAATAAATAACAAGTATCCCTTAAATTTAATTGATAATTTATTCAACCAAATTCATGTAGCTCAATATTTTTCAAAGATTTACCTATGATCTAGATATCAACAGTGGTGTATGAAGAAGGAAGAGATTCCCAAAACAACATTTCGAACCAGGTACGGGCATTACAAGTTTAGAGTAATGCCTTTTGAAATGACTAATGCACCCTCTGTTTTCATGGATATAATGAATAGTTTTTTCAAAGAATATATTTATGACTTTGTAGTGGTATTTACTAATGATATCTTGGGTTACTCAAAAAGCTATGATGATCATAAAAATCACTTTCACACTATTCTAAAAACCCTCATAAGAAATGAATTATATGGTAATTTTAGCATGTTTGAATTATGTCTTTAGGAGATTTCTTTTTGTGTCCATATTATCTCTACGGATGGAATCTTTATTGATCATTCAAATAAAAAGGCTATCATAGAATGGCTAACACTGACATGTATAACAGAGGAATGCAGTTTTATTAGTTTAGCAGGTTATTATCGTTGCTTTGTCCACATTTTTTCCTGATTGTCTGACCCATTAACCATGCTCACATGTAAATGGGTTAAATTTGTTTAGGCAAAAGACTATGAAGAATGTTTTGAACAACTGAAGGGATGATTAGTCAATTATCCTATCATGACTCTACTATCAAGGAATTATGAGTTTGTAATTTATAGTGATTCTTCAAAGAATGGACATGGTTGTGTCCATATGTAGAATGATAGAGTCAGTTCCTATGCATCACAATAACTAAAAATTCATGAGAAAAACTATCCCACTAATGATCTTGAGTTAGCAGCTATAATATTTTCTTTGAAGGTATGTAGACACTATCTCTATGGAGAAAAATGTGAGAAATATACTGATCACAAGAGTTTGAAGTATATTTTCCCACAAAATAAACTCAACATGAGGAAAAAGAGATTGAAAAAACTACTCAAGGATTATGATTTCACTATACAATACAAACTAGGGAAGGAAAATAAGGTAGTATAAACATTGAGCAGAAACGATCATGGTGTTTTGAACAAGATGAGAGTTGAAAGGGATTCTATTTTCATGGACCAAGTAAATATGGATATGGGAATAACCATGGAATGTGAAAAATCAATAATTTTTCAAATGATTTCCAAACCATCATTACATGAAATCATAATGAGTTCTGAGAATGATGATATGGAGTTTATTAAGAATATTAAATCTATGAATGATGGGATATTGAGTGAATTAAGGTATGAAAATGGAATTTTGAAATTTGGGAATAGACTTTGTGTTCCCAATATACCTGATATAAAATGGTATTTTTGGATGATGCTCATAGCTCGAATTTCACTATACACCCTGGTAGAAATAACATGTATCGATATTGGAAGGAACATTTTTGGTGGGACGACATGAAGGGGGAGATTGCTTCATACCTATAAAGGATGTATGGTTTGTCAACAAGTGAAGGATGGAAAAAACATCGTATAGGAGTCTTGAAACCACTTCAGATACCTAAGTAGAAATGGGATGATATTATAATAGACATTTCCATTGGACTACCTAAGACTCCTAGAAGGAATGATGCATTATGGTTTATTGTTGATCGTCTTACCAAGTCAGCACATTTTTTTGCTATAAGGGAAGATTTTAAAACATGAACGTTTAGAAATACTATATATTAATGGATCTGTATGACTTTTAGGGTGTACCTATTTCAATTTTTTTTGATCATGAACCCCATTTTATATCATGATTTTGGAAAATCCTTCAGAATTCCCTGCATACTAAACATTGTTTGAGAACTGCAGACCACCCTCAAACTGATGGACAATCAGAATAGACTATTCAAACCATAGAAGACATGTTGAGATCTTTCTCACATGACTTTCTGGCTTTGTTGAATAAGTATTTTCCTCTTGTATAATTTTCCTATAATAATAGCTTCAATTAAAGTATTCAGATGACACCATATGAAGCATTATCTGAAAAGACATGTTGCACACCAACTTGTAGGGATGATGTTTGTGAAAGAAAATTTGTTTCCCCAAAACATGTTGAGGAAACAATAAAAAAGGTTAAGGTTTTCCAAACCAGCATCAAATTAGGTCAAAGTAGGAAAAAGAGATATGCCAATAACAGAAGGAATGATTTAGAATTTTATGTGTGATATCATGTTTTATTTAAGGTATCTCCATAGAAGGGTGTTATACGATTCAGTAAGAAATGAAAATTAAGTCCCAGGTTCATCGTACCTTTATAAATTCCAAAACTAATTAGAGATATATATTATTGTTTGGTGATTCCTCCATGTCTCTCCAAAGTTCATGATGTGTTTCACATATCATAGTGGAGAAAATACATGTCTAGGCCAATGCTTGTACTCACCTTTGAAGAAATAAAAATTGATCTTATCTTGTCTTATTTAAAAGATCCTATCAAAATTCTTGATATTAGAGATTAAGTGTTGAGAAACCGGATGACTCGTCTGTTGAATGTTCTATGGAGAAATCATAAGATGGAAAAGGAAATCTGGGTACCTGAGTAACTTATGATGATGAACCACCTGAGTCTTTTAATGTAGTAATGTTGAATAAATTTTGAGGAAAAAATTATTCGATGGAGGGGATAATGTAACACCTGAAGCTTCCACGGTATGTTTCCTCTTTGAATAATACAATAGCTTGCGTTGTACGCCACTGGGAGTGTTAACACACCAAAACAAATCAAACTAGACATTATGAATGGTAACAACCAATTTGTTAAATTTTATTTTTCAAAATGGATTTCAATTGTTGATGCGGAATATAAAAAATATATTTGGGTGATTTCTTGGTGCTTTTATAAAAACTTTCAATTTTGGAAGATTAGTGAAAAACACTGCATTATTTGTTAAAACTGAATATTTATTTAAATAATTAGTTATTTTATTTAAATTTTTATTAGAGTAATATATATATAATACCTATAAATGTTAAATTTAATTCATTAGAGTCATTTTATAATAATACTATATATATAAAATTTTATTGAACTTTTTACTGTCGTTTACCAACCTTCTAGGCACATTTACAAATTTGCATAAAATGTAGTTTTACCACTTCTGTGAATTGAATTTCAATAATCCGTGAGACACTGTTGACATCAGAAAGTAATATGAGATTCAATAAGATAAATTTTTTTGGTTAATAGAAACTTTGGACTTTTATTTACCAGGGATAAAAGTAAATAGGGAAATTAAAGGTAAAAAAGATATAATAATTACCCTAACACATGTCCTAATTGTATTGGATAAGTTTATTTCAACCAAAATCAACCTATGGAATAAAATACGGTCCTTTTGGTCCACTTGTATTAGATTAAGAAATTTATTATTATTTTATTTTAAGAAGAGATAAATGTGTTAAATTCAAAGTTTAATAGCTAAATATTTTTTATATAGACTAATACATAAGATAAATTTGTCTATAAATATTCATTTGAAATATAAAAAAATTTCCTCTGTAATGGTATTTTATTTAAAAATTTTAAAAGTTAAATAATTAAATTTATTTATGACACAATGATGATGTAGTAATAACTTTGTTAATGAAAGATTAAAATAATTGATATTATATATATCCAAATAAATATAAAATGAGACTTTTTAGGAATTAAACTAATTTTATAGGTTAATATGACATTTTAGGGTTCGTTAAATAAATTTATTCTAGTGTTATAAAGTTATTGTGACTTTCAAGAAAATAAAATACCAAATAGTGTCAAAATTAATATAAATAAGTTTTTAAAGTAAATACTATATTATTAATTAATATAACATTCCTAAAAATATATGGTTCATACAAAAGACTTATATAATAATATACATGTTATCAATGAACCACTTGGGGTTTTCTTGTAAATTTATTGTATGTTTATTAACCATATAATATAATAATACAAAGAGACATGGTAAATGTTAAACTATTTAACCAATACTAAAATATAAAAGATAAGGTTAATATGGTGACCTAAACCTATCTAAAACATATTGGTTGAAAGTTGTTAGACCCGTACCCATATTATCCTTGAAATATATTCTTTTGGAGCCATTATAAAACGAATATTATTATATAATAAAACAAGAGTTCATGATTTTCTAAAGTGACCCTCATCTATATTATAAAAAGGTACTTCCCCTTCTCTCAAAATCACACCTCCAAAGTCATTTAGACAGGCCAAAACCTATTCAAATATCCTCCCAACAACCCTAAATTCGACACAGAGTCCTTACTTAGATCATAAATCTGACTTATGAAGCCCTTTTTATCATCTCAATTGGAAACACCTGAAGAACAGGTAATAATTTTACCACCTATTTCAATGTTCTTTTCTTCTTCCACTTGCTTTTAATTTATTGTATCCATGCAAAAAAAATACTCTAGTATCTTATACATACTATGATGTTATTATAAATATGGAACAACCATATTTGTTATTCTATCCATCCTATGAATGAAAAGTCACCATACGTGCATACGTACGACTTACTGTCTCCACGTCGTGGTGTAGTTTTTTATTCAAACACTTCATTATTTAGATGGGTATAATAATTTGTACAAATGATGTAAAAAATAAATATTAGTTCTCAATGATTCCCAATATATGATAAAATATCCAATTATATATGATTCCACCATCAATAGTATGGTATTTTCGTACGTGAGTATGTATAGATTACGTTATCCACGAATACGATGAGATTCATTCCCCACAAAAACCATTCAAGAATAAATATCGTTTTATCATTAAAAAATAATGGTTAATAAATTAATATAATTCAGGATACGAAAAAAATACATGTTATCCATAAAAAATGACTTATGTAACAAAAAATATAAATTAAAACGAATCAGTTAACAACCGATACCATGATACTACTGAAATATTATTAACAAAGCAATATTAGAATATCATATATGATATTGTATTTATGTATGCGGTTTTCTTATAATTTAAAAAAAAATTATCTAAAAATTATACAGGTGGTTAATTTACCCTCTATCAAAGAAAAGTACAATGTTTGGGTTAATTCTACAACCTTTTTATTATCTAAGGTTGTTTATACATGAGTATCTGCTGGGACCTATTTATCATCCTCATCCGTGTTTCTTAAAAATGTATTTTAAAACATTCTTACTATTTCCTAAACTGTAGGTTAAATTCATTCATACCCTTATTTGAATTTTTATAAAAAAATTTTGAAGTAATATTTCGGTCGTTTACCAAACTAGGTACTTTATAACCTTTTCTACAAATTAAGGTAAGAATGTCTTTTTTTAACAAATATGGAAGGTGCATCTATTTTCCTCTATTATAACTTATTTGAATCTTTACTTAAAATATTATAAGAATATTTTAAAAATAAATTCTATATTTTATTATTATGTGAATTTTAAATGATTTAAAAAAAAGAGATATTTCCCACATATAGTTTTGATTTCATCTATGTCAACATCCTTTGATGAATTTTATACATGTTTGAAGTTGATTTATTAAAATACAAATCTTCCATATTGTATTGAAGGTTTTGTGATATGTTTGACTATGGATGTGTTATTTTTATACCATTAATCCTTTATGGATAAAGTATTGATATTTTGTATACTAATTTTAATATGTATGATTATATTGTGTTTAAACCTTTTCTTGTGTGAAATGCATTGGACATTGTAAGTGACGGGTGAAGACCTCTATAGCTCCTCGATGCATCAGTAGGTCTCCTGAGACTAACTAGTGGCTTGGCACAAGGTGTTGAAAAAAAATTATGTGTAGTCTTGGAATGAGGCCTTTACTACGTGGTTATATAGTTTGGCGTTATGCATTCCATAAATATGTAACTGGTTATTGAAATTGTAGTGATAATTTGACTAGTATAATATCCATGCTAATAAGTAAATGGAATTATTTTATTTATATTTTCCATATTATGCTGATGTATAAGTTTAAAAATCTTATGTTATAGTCTTATACATTTCATAAAATTATTATTCTTATTTATGAAAGTTTCTTCTATATTGTTATCCTTAATGAGAATTTGATCTCACCCCATTCTATGTTTTATTTTTCCCAGTATGTGAAGAAGTATTTTATGGTTGACCTATAGGGATAGGATATGTAATATAAATGTGTTCAAAAGGGAAAAATGTTGTTATGTTTTTATCACATTATGTAATGTAAAACTTATGTCTGTATCTAGTACTTACAAGGATAGTAAACTTATCGGTATTTTGGGATTTGATCCCTTATGATCATGCCAATGTTATGTAATAATGCACTGACTTTGGGTAACTGGGGTCGGGGAATTACATCTCAACATGACACTTATATATCACTAACATTTAATATGGTCAAGTCATATACTTAGTATACTTTTGATTTTCCCGTTCACATTTAATTATTGATTTGATGAAATTACTTTAGGGGGTCAATATGAAGAGAAATGGTACTTTACATTCACTATTACATGATATAATAAGAATTTATGATAAGGAGGCCTACCATTAGTAAGGTAAAGCACGAATACATCCTGACAATGGATCGAAAGTGTCATAACACTAAAAAATAAGTTATTGAATATATTATTAAATGGGAAGGATGGAGTTGTAGTTGTTACCACCAAAAAATAATGAAATATATGTAATGAGAATAATAATACAGTGATAATTGTTATAAGAATGACATATAAATTCAATAAACGAAACCCGATGAAATCGTTGTGCACCACAAGAAAATTCTAAAATCAATAAACATAAGGGATGGGTTATAGATCACCCACCTTAGGGTTGTATAATCCTTACCCTATGATATAATCCTTTAATTCATCATAGAATAGTGTATATTTGAGAAAAAATAAAAATTGATCACACCTAGATTAGAAGATTGAGATCAAGAGAGAAGAATGAAAACTAAAAATGACTCGAGATGTTACTGTTATACTGCCAATGTGATAAACAAAATCTTTATTGGATATAGAAATAAAGAGATCTCTTAATCCCAACCTCAGGTGTTCAAAAATATCCACATAGAGTGATAATAGATGTTCTCCCACAAGGTAACATGTTTGTGGGGAAGGGTTCTTTAATTAGACCATTATGTAAAAAATAAGAATAACTACCGTGAAAATCTAATCTACATGGTTTGTACACAGAGTTTGAAAAACTGTGAGCCAAACATGTAGTGAGGCTATGTCTAAAATCATTCCACATACACGGTTTTCACTAACTGTTTAACCTTCCTATATGGTTTACTATAACCATGCAGCAGGCTTGTTTCGCAAAAAGTTGGGTTTTAGACACCAAATAAACCCCAAACACCCTTGGGACGTTCACTAACTCAGTAGGCATCCCAAATCGATCCAAAATAAAGAATTAGACAAACATTTTAAGGGTCTATACCTATGTAAAAACTGTTTTATTACATATTATGCGAATGTAATAAAGTAGACACTAACTCCTGGTTACTAGGTTAAGGGTTATTACATTACTTACATGTTTCATCTATTCCGTAAATTGGGGTTTTATTTGAATATTATGATTAGTCAAGAAAGGATATTTATATTATGTTTTAAAAAAATTATATTCTATATTTCATGGTGAAAAGTATAATGTTTTGAATAATGTTATTATATTTTTTTAATGATTTCACATAAATCTTATGATTTTTATTTTCGCATTTTGATTTATTCTAAATTGTTTTATCCATTTATTTGGGATGATTTAGTGATATCTGGGCAAGATAAACATTATTTTGAGACCTAGTGTTATGAAAAAGAGAATTTTATTAGTATTAAAGGATTAATAATTTCATTATTTATTTTTATGCCCCTTATCAGTATTTTGGTGCTCATTGAATTTTAAAACAATGATTCATAGGATTTCTGGAGGGTTAATGTAAAAGAAGAAGTTATATTGTTTGTAATGAGGATTTTCTAGGAATATAAAATTTATTTTATTTTAGAAATTTTAAATTAGAAAAAAATAGATATTGATTAGAAGTTTCAACTTTATATATATATTGGTTTTTCATGTAATTGTTATGAAAATACTCTCTAAAACTAGAAACCAAAATTATTTTTGTGAATTTAAGAATATGAATTATAGTTAAAGTTCACTAGATTATGTAATGTTAATTTTTAGATGTTATAGTTGATACTAGTGTAGGGTAATGTTAACTATGGAGGATATATTTTATTTAAAAAGAAGATAAAATTTCATTATTACGAAAATTATTATATGTTAAGTAGAATAATGGTTATTTGGTTAGATATAAATATTTCATGATACAATAGTTGGTGACACTTAGTGTTCGTCCATGTCATAAGATATTTTATTATGATATACTCACAATGACCTTTTTTGATTTTACTAAGTGGATGGATCCATCAGATACCAAAGTAACAATGAATGTGAAGAAAAATGTGGTTATTGTTTGATTGTGAAAATGAAAGAAATTGTAGAGGTAGTGAAAAATCTTGTGGTTATTATAAACTAGATATCATATGTTATAGTTTATAAATTGAACTTAGGTGTGTTTTATAAACCAAAAAATTATTAAAAATGATTATATTTAAATGTTTAGGTGATAAATATAATAAAGTTAAAACATATTCAATGAATTTAGTGTTAATAATGCGAGAACAAGCCCCCCAAAAAATTTCTTAAAATAATGCATTTGTATTTTGAATGTGGTAAATGGGAGAATAATGAAATAATATTCCAATAAAAAGTAATTATTTAGTAAACACCATGACGATGAATACAGTTATTCCCTTATAATCCATTGAATGAATTAAATGTTGGAATAATAAATATTATGAAAATTGATTTACCATGGAAATGTTCAATAAAAGGATCAATGTGATAACAAATATGACTGTTTAGTAATTACTAATGCTATTCATGTTTAAGATGAAGAAGGTAAAAATGAAATATTAATGTTATAAATCATATATTGGATTATTTTTTGATATTTTTGAATCTTAGGAGAGGGTACATATTTTTTGTATGAATGATGTATTAAGGAATAAGTTGGGAAATCATGGTCAGTAATAATATTCAATGATCATGGTTTCAAGAGTTATGATGTAGTGTTATATTTAAGGATGATCATATGATTAATTTCATAGACACACATTTTGAGGTTTTTTGTGATGTGAATAATATAAGAGACATTTATTTAGTTTCGGTAGTTGTTAGAGTTATTTTTAACATGTGATAACATAATTTAGGGTTGAATTCTCGTTTCATTTTTGTGATAATAAGTTTAATAATATTTATAACCATTATAGTTCATTTTATATTTGATGGTTAATTATATTTTTAAATATTTTAATTAGATTTTTGGCAATGTAATATAAATTTTATTGATATATTCATAGTAAAAGGACAGCCGACATGGTGGGGGAAAACTGTTACATCTAGAAAGGTTGTAGGGTTAAACCGACAACTGAAGGGTGAGAAGGGTGGAGAACCTACCACTCGCCTATGTGATGTCCTAGATAGTGTGAAATATGTTTTACATAAATTTTTATAAAATAATGATTATATTTATTTTGAAAATATATTTATTATTATAGGGACAACCATGTGATTGAAATGTGACTTATTGATTAGTTTATTAATATTTATTCAAAAAAAGTTCACTATTTTGGGAACCTTATTTAATTAAGGTAAACAAAATATTATGGGATTTTATTTTATGTATAAATATTGAATTGTCTTTGGAAATAATATATTATATATTTATTGATATTTAGTATATTTTTTAAATTATTACCATTCAATGGAAATTATATGAATTAAAGATATACATTTTTGTTATGAGACTTTAAGAGTGAATGGTGTTTTTTTGAAAAACTTCTAAAATTATATTCGAATAATATGTAATCAATTTTTGTGTTTTAATATTTGTATAAGATATTTTAATTAATTTTAAGTATAGTAGTTAGTTAACTAATTTATGTAAAACATTAGGTATTACTATTTATATTTGGAGATTAAAGTAATTTTTATTTTTTGTAAGGTTTATTAATTTTTGTAATTATCCTACCTTATATTATACACTTTTGTTTTAATAATTTATAAGGATAGAAGATAGATATTTTTATTATTTTAGGGATTATTTTATCATTTAAAACATGATTTTACAGCTTTAAGAATAAAAAAACAACTTTAATACTAATCATTTGAAGAAATAGATGAGATCATCGTGGAAATTTTTTAAAGGATGAAAATTTAATTGTCAAGAAACTACATTATCCTTAAATTATTAGTTTAGATGGTTAGGAATTCAACAAAAATAAGAAAATAATATCTCAAAAAATATGTTATTACCTTCATTTTTGAGGAATTGAAGTTCTTTTTCTCACATCATTGGTTTATTGTTTTTTAGTTGTTGAATTTATCATTATCATTCACTTTCATGCGATCAATGGTCTCCATAAATCTCTATAATTATTTGGACATTATTTATTTTTAAATTCTCATATTTTCACTTCACAATAATTTTTAATTACTTGGAAAACTATTTATGTAAAATTCTACTTGATATTAATACTTCTCTTTCACTCTAATCATGATGATGTTTTATTAACCATTTTTAAGATGTGGGATTCCCCAAATGAAATTACCAAATTTAAACCACTTTATTACTATGTAAAAGTACAAATAGTAACTATGAAATTTATTATAATCTAATAATATAATATATTGGTATTTTTATTTATGGTCATTAAGTTTGATAACATATATGACGTGTAACAATGAGTTTAAATGAAATACAAAATATTATTATTTTATGTGATCATTATGACATAGCAATTGGATTTTTAGTTATGAATTGGATTCACCATATTTAGAGAAATATATATTTTGGTCCTAAAAAATAAGATTTTATATATGAATGAAAATTAAAGAGAAAATCAAATTTTTTTAATGTAATTTTATTAATAAGACATACATTTTCATGATATATGGATTTAAATTATTTTCACGATAAAATTTTATAATTAAGAAAAATGAATTTTTGAAAAATTATTTGATAAAATAAACATAAATTTTTAAATTTACTTATAAAAATAATTTATGAAATTTTTTATCAATTTATAAAAAATATGAATTTTTAGAGAATAGTAAACATTAGTCATTTATATTTAGAAAGTTATTTTTTATAGTTTTTATAATGTAAATTAAATTTTTGACTAGCATTAATATGAAATTATTTTATTTTAAAACAATAAATAAATTTATAGTTTTGTAATGAATTTTAAACCTGAATTTAGTATGAAAAATGTATACTTAAAATGAATTTTTCTTAAAACTATTGTCCATCCCATTTTTTCCAGTTTAAATTTAAAATAAATTACTAAAATTATATGTTTCAAATCATTATAAATGGATTCCATATTTGGAATCCTAGTGTAAATTTTTTTAAAAAGATCCTTTTTTTGTTTAATCTAAATTGTAATTTTGTAAATTTTTACTACGTAAATGTTAAATAATGTAATTGAAGTAAAAAAATAAAATGATAAGGGCTAATGAAAATGCCATAACACAAGAATAAATTTTATTGGATGATTGTATATAATCCATAATCATCCAAAGGTTTAACATAGGGCCTTTAATAATATGTAATGTGATTAAAACCTCAATAATATTTTATGTAATGAATATTAATAACTATCAGAATCAGGATTTTAATTACTGTAATATTTTTAAAACATCATAACTCGTGGATATGATCAGTTATAAATAGTATTTTAAAATTAAAATTTATAATATTCATCATTGTAATATATTTTTAATTATTTGTTAATAAATTATTACCTAAAATGCTTATATAACATTGACGTATTAATTATTCAATTAATAGAAGAATAAAATTAATTATATTAAAAATATTATATATTCTCTAATTTGAAGAAATTAATGTGATCAAAATATTTTAGAAAAATAAAATATAATGATAGGGATGTATTAAAATAGTTTACAAAAGTTTAAATTTCTATATTTATGTAATAAAAATAAATCTAATTGAATAGTTTCAGGTTTTAAATTCATGATATTATCTGGAAATAATTGTTTATTAAATGATATAAAATTCCAAAAATCATATATTCATCCTAGAGAAAAATATATAGTTTAAAAAATCAACTATGATTCATTTATGGGATGTTTTTCAATTTATTAAAAACTATAATGACCCTTAATGATTAAAACCCTTATTATCATGGTAAGTGTGAAAAGGGTTAATATGGGGTTAAAACAAAAATATAAGGGAAAATATGGGATCTAAAACTATCTAATTTTTTTAAGAGATTATTTAAAAATAATAATAATTATATATATTAACCATTTCAATTTTTATCTAGTTAAAAATGGAAAATAATTTTTATTATATTAATATTTTACGAAATTCCAACCATTCCCCACCCCTAACATATACAAGAGAACCAATTCTTCTCATTTACTCATTAATTAAAACCCATTTGGTTCATCCATGATCTACCATAATCCCCTCCTAACATCCCTCTCCATTATCAAGAGGCCATATTGTCATTATAAAAACAATATTTTAGGTCTTCAGGTGTTCATAAAAGGAATGTTTCTAAATAAGAGGAAGAAAATCAACATATGTGATGAGTTAGACTCATGTTATAGACATTATTTTAAAAATACACATTCAAAATATCCATTAGATCTCCAATTTTCTTCTATATCCATATTTTTTAAATTAATTTATTGATGTTTTTATATTGTTATATGTGATTTATAAAAGAGAATTTATGATTATATTGACTTCTTTTTTAAGGTTTTCAAAAGTAATCATTTAACAAAATGTTATAAAATTATTTAAAAACAGACCAATAAATGTTATATTTTAACATACACAATAGTAGATACATTTCAATCCCCTATAGCTATAATTTTTTGAACATATTATATTATCATCGTTATTTTTTTATTAAATTAAAAATCCCTCCTTCAATATGTTATATTTATTTTTAAATAGGGTTTTATAGTGGAATGGATATATCAATATCTAAAAATGTATTCTTATGGGTGAAAAGAAAATTTTTGTGATTCATGATTTTACATATTATATTATGGATATTGGGAAATTTTTATGTGGATGGGCGGTTCCATTATAAATCGATAGTGGGTGAGCCCATTATCAATCTCATATTCATTGGGAAAATGGATAGAGTTAATCGATTATGTTTCTCCTAAAATAATATGGGAATATACTTTGATGGTTATTTTATCTATAAAAAATATGGTTAATCAATGTGTAATCACGAAGTTTATTCAACTTTTAATAGTGATATGAAAATAATCTCTAATTTACCTACATGATTTATCTATTCTTGCTATGGATTTTTGTAGGAGTGTTATTCTTTTACAAAGAATGATATTGATAATATAATCAAAATGACGTATATAATATTTTAATGGTGAAATGTATAACTATTTAAAAAAATTTATTATGTTTTTTTTATTATTACAAGAAAAATTATATTTTTTATTTTCCCATTTTCATTTTTTGAATGGTTTTATAACATCCTGGTTCCATGTGCCAACCAAAGGTACCATGTACCTGGTTGGTCACATGTCCTCAAACACATTGCCTCAAATGCCATAGGTTTTTGATATGTGGTGAGGGACATTGGTGTGTTAGTGGGGAAACTATGCCCATATTGTAAGAGTACGCATAATGGAAAAACAAGTAATTAATAGTAGTGGAAGAAGTAATACCATACCATGTATGTAAAAAATAGAAGACTAAAAGTGAATAATCATATGTAGCACATATATAAATGATTCAAGTCACATATTTCTATGAAAACACCCAAACAAGTAACCATACTATAAATACAATAATAAAAAAAATTACTAAAAACAACAAATAACTCCAACTACATCGCAAGCCGTAGCTTGGTCCTGTTCTATCATGCTCCTCAGCAATAAAGTACATGATGTAAAATGGTTATTATCCTTATCTATACCTACAAATATCTAATCTTTTTAGGTTCAAAATCGTGACGCAAAAAGCTAGTGAGACGAATCCCACTAAGAAAACACCAAAGGATCTGTTCCTAACAATCATTGAGTATATATAATGTAATAATGGAAATGCAGCAAAGAACTAGCAGTACAAAAAAGTAAACAATCATATAGTTTCCATTTACATTAATTATCATTTAAATTTCATCATTTAATCAAGTATGTATCACAAACTGGTATCTCAGAAGTCTACCTAACAAGACTGAATCCATGCTTGATCTTTGGCATGGCATATATGATACAAAACATCACTATTTATGTTAACCCTATGGGTAGATCACACAGTCCAACCCCTCTGGCCATGTAATGCAATAAAAAGGGAAGACACTCTGAGGAATCACTCACCATCAATTACCCCTATAGTCTTTATAGAATATCTATATACTCACTCAGGAAGCACTCAACATCAATTCCCTATGTGGTCTTGCAACACAATATACACGCACTCTATGGGAGTACTCACCATCAATCCCCTCGGTGGTATCGTAGTGTGAGAAATAATAGACTCTCTAAGGAAGGAGTCAACATCAATTCCCCCTTGTGGTATAACTACACCAAATTCTTACATCCATGTGAAATTTAATCATGAAAAAAAAAGATATCAATCATCCCAAATTAATCTCAAATAATACTTATAAAAAAATTCTAATTCATATCATAATTATTTAACAAGAAGCATAAGTCAAATAGTTCCATCCTATCAAAAAGGAATCGAAACAAGGCTTTCCTCATTCAAAAACTAGACCAAATGGACTTAAACAGTTAAACAAGGAAACCCACACATAGGGTGCTCCTTAAAAATGAAATTTTACATAATACTATAACAAAAACCATTAATCGAACAATAAATCTAAGGTAGAAAAAATAAGGCTCAATTTCATTAACCTGAAATACCCAAAACATGGGTCATTGACAATTTTCGTATAAAACTGATAGGAAAAAAACTAAAGGAAACAACCACCTTCCTAGACATTTTACAATCAATACGGTTTAATCATTGATTTTTAATCAACATACAATGTCGTAGATCTACAAAAATTTCAAAAATGTCCAACCTTGAATAACTCAAGAAAGAGAAGAAATCAAGAGGAAAGGCTCTAGACGAAGGAAGAACTCACTGGTGGGATTCCAACACAACCTCCAGAGTTTAGATTGGGCATTGTTGGAGAAATGGGGGATCAGAGAACACTCACCGCTCTCAGTCTCTCTTTAACAAACCAAGGCCTAAAGAAGATGATTCTAGAGATTAGATGTTACCCCTGTCTAATTATTCAAATAAAAGATAAAGTACATGGTGTATTAATTTAATGTAAATGTTGTGTACATGCCTCAACTAAACCCCACTTTAGGCAGTCTCCAGGTCACCTCACATGTCCGTGTAATCATTTGTAACATGGTTGCCCCTAACAACCTGGTAAATTGCATGTACTTCTAAGTACACAACACACACTTGAAAAATTTCCAAATTCTCCCCTTATTCTCAAAACCACTCGAAATCAATACCCATTCCCAAAAAAATGATTCTGGTTCTTAAAAACATCCCCCCCTTTAAGATATTCATCCCCAAATTCCCATAACAAGATGGAGAAAAATAATCCTCGAACAGCTCTAGCAACATTGATCACACATCAGTAACCCACTCCCATGTCTCATCTAGCACTCGGTCGTGCTACCACAACACCCATAACAGAATAAAGAGACAATCCTATGAGAACCTTTTGACTGTGATCAAAAATCATGATAGGATGCTCCTTGTATGATTTGTCATCCTCTAACTCAGCCACCTCGGGACAAAAAATGAGATGGGTGTAAGAAGTAACATTGAAGCTGAGAAACGTGGAAGATGTCATGCCTAGCCCAGTACCTCTGAGGTAACTAAAACTGATAGGAAACTGACCCAACTCACATCATAACCTCAAACAACCCAATTTATCTCACTGAATGCTTTACATGTCTCAAATACTCATGTGTCCCAACCTCAGTGGGACATGAAAGTAAACCTGGTATTTGACCTCGAACTCCATAGTTCATCTCTATTGATCATCCTAAGATTTTTGCCAAGATGGTGTAGTATCCATCATCTTCCGAATCAACTCCACCTACTCAGTTGTCTCTAGAACAAAATGAGGTCCCAAAATGTTTTTCTATCCAACCTCTAACCAACATTGGGGTGATAGGAATGGACTACCGAACAAATCCTCTCAATGTGACATTTGGATAGTTTCCTGAAAACTATTATTGTAGGAAAACTCCACTAAATGTATGTGGTTTTCCTAAGAACTGATGAAATCTGGTATGCATTCTTGAAGCATGTCCTCGAGTACCTGAATCATGCGATCTAACTGACCATCTGTCTAGGGATGGTATGTTGTATTGAAAATTTCTTTTCTACCCAAATCCTTCTATAGTCCATGACCGAAACTAGAAGTAAATCATCCATCCCTTCCTGAAATGATAGAGTGTGGATCCCCTTGCAAAATTATAATCCCAAAGTTGTACAAAATCCAATCTCATTGGAACTAATGTTATCCTTGATTTTTAAGGAGTGAGAAACCTTTGTGAGTCTATTAATGACAGCCCAAATGACATAATTGTATTTAGGAGACCTTGGTAAACCAGTCATGAAATATACCACCACATCATTCCACTTCCACTTGGGAATTGGTAACTGCTGCAAAACCCCTTTCGTTTGCTGATGGTCCACCTTCACCTGCTGACATGTGGAACACTTCACCACAAAACCAAAAACAGATCTCTTCATACCTAACCACCAGTATTAAAAATGTAAATATCAATACATTTTGGAGACACCAAGATAAACTTCCGAATATGAGGAATGAAAACCTCACATCAACTCCCAACATATATATGCTGAAACACTTATGCTCCCATGAAAACACAAGATCTCTTCCTTGCCTATGGTCCATCATGGTGTAGGTTCCTTTTATAACACACTCACATATAGGAATATGCCTTAAGAATCTAATTGCTACCTCATTCTCACTCGATCATGTATAGTAACAGTAAAAACTATAGATGAAAGTAACATTTTCTGCTGACTGTCATGAACCTCTAAAATCCTCCCAGAGAACAGATCTATAAGGTTCAACTCACAACTGGCCTCTTGAACTACCTATATATGATTCCTCCTGCTCAACGCATTATCCATTGTGTTGTCTTTCCCATGTGTGTAAGAAAGCTAAAAGTCAAATGACTGAAGGTACTCAACCCAACGTCACTTTCTCAAATTCTTATCATGGTGATTATTTATATACTTGAGGATTTTGTGGTCAGTGAAAAAATAAAATTCTCCACAAAAGATAATTTCTCCAAAAGTGCATAGCGTCTACAACAGCAGCCAACTCGAGATTATGCATATGGTAATTCTTCTCATGTGGCCTTAACTGTCGAGACCCATGTGAAATGACTCCTTCTCTCGGCTTAAGATCTACTCCAAAACTGATACCTAATGCACCATAATAAATAGTGTAGCTCTTACCCAGATGTGGGAAAATATGTATCAGTGCTGAATTCAACCATTATTTCAGCTCTTGAAAGGCAGAATCGCAGGAATCTATCCACAAGTATTTCTCCCTATAATTAGTCATGCCTATCAATGGCGCTATATTGAATGAAAATTCCAATATAATGTTCTTGTATTATCCATACAGCCCCAAGAAAACTCTGTACCTCATTGAAATTCATCGACTACTCATAGTAAACTACAACTCTCACTTTATCAAGGTCTACTGATACTCTAGTATCTGAGATAACATGACTCAAGAAGTGAATCTGATCCATCCAAAAGTGGAATTTTGAGATCATAGAATATAACAGATTCTCTCTCAGTGTTATAAAAACAATCTCATGATTTGTGGAATGGTTTTGTCGATTGTTAGAGTATACCAAGATATCATCCATGAAAAAAACCACAAAGGAGTCCTAGTGGGGATGGAACAATCGGTTCATCGGTGCCTTGAAAACTACAGGTGCTTTCGTGAGACCGATCAACATAAACACATACTTGTATAGAACATACCAACTCTGAAAGTCTATAATATGTATATCTAATGGTCTAACATGAAATTGATGATAATCGGATTTCAAGTCAATCATTGAGAACACTCAGGCTCCATGAAGCTGATCAAAGGGATCATAAATCCTCATCAGGGGACATCGGTTTTTGACTATATACTGGTTCATCTTCCTATAATCCCTGTAAAGTCTAACAGTATCGTCCGCCTTTTATGGAAACAGTAAAGGTGAACCCCATGGATAAGTATAGTGTCATATGAAACCCTTTTCCTGTAACTCCCCTAACTGCTTCTTGAGCTCATGTTCCTCTAGTGTAGCCATCCAATGAGGAGGAATAGACATCATTGCCTCTCCTAAAACAAGCTCAATAGAGATTTCTACCTCTTAATCTAGAAGAAAACCTAAATATTCGTTTGGAAAGTCATCCATGAAACAATCTACCACTAGATGAAAGTCCATATATGACATCCCCTATTCATCTAGATAATGACTAACAATCTGAGCTATAACACCTCTCAACCTATGATGCTTGGTTCTAGCTCTACTCTCCTAGACATCCAATTCTCATTTATGTAGATAGAATCCACCCTCTGGTGATGTGATAATCACGCTAGAGTGATAGAAATAAACAATATCCTATATGGGAACTAACAAGCCCATTCTGAGAATGAATTTATAGCCCATAATCTCAAAGACATAAAGATCCCATAAGAAGTGACACCGACCATCCTCAAGAAGGAACTCCTTGCACTGATGTACACTAGAAGTTCTAGTCCCCAATGGAGTGTGCAGTGCCTATATATTAGAAAATGTAAAGATATAGAGCCCATGGATTTTCACAACAGGCACAAATATAAAGCTATGGGAATCCCCTGTATCGAAAAGAGATAAAGCTAAAACTGAGTATACCAAAAACACACATTTAACCATAGAGGGTTCGAGATCCTGCTCATACTGGGTCTTCTCTAGTGTAAAAGCCTGACTTTCACTGTAGCCTTGTGAAGCTATCAGAGATCCCTGAGCTGATCCACTATGCAGCTATTGAAATCACTATGTCTGACCACTATGGCCACGACCACCACCTCGTCCATAATGGCCTGAAGAACTCTATCCTCTAGTATGATATGGGACTGTTGGTCCTTCCCTTATAGGTGGAGTTGAAATAGATCCTCCCTCACTAACTACTGAATTGAGGGAGTTGTAGAAATGTGGAATATGTCCCATATTTCTCTACGATCGTCACTCAACTGGGTGTCTCGGGCACTAATGATTTGTATGTCTTCTCATCCCGCACTGGTAGCACACCACCTGTCAACCTGAAGTAAAATCCCTCATACTCAGATCTATGCTCGTATAATTCCTATGATAATTCCTTCTATCAGTCAAATGTGTACTAACATAGGATGCGGAACCGAACAAGCCCACAGCTCTATAATCCCTCAAATAGTCCTCAGTGATCAATGCCTGGTTAACGATAGATGAAATGGAAGTCAACCTGAATATGTTAACCTAAGATAGGATGACATGATAGAGACCAACCTCAAAATTCCTTGCTAGAAATAAACCATCACCCCCCAGAATGGGTGTAATGCACTGCAGCTCTGTGAAACAAGAAGAATATCCCTTAACTAAGAGATTACCAAGCTCCAAACTCATGGACTCTCAGTGTTGGTCAGCCCTCATGGTCTCCTGGTAGAAATAGTCATATAAGGTCCACTAAAATTCATCCCTGGCCATGACCCTTTAGCATCCCACCTATGATATCACATCCCAACAAATCATGGTGGAATCCCAAAGCATGTAAGTAGAAAGCTTCACCCTCCTCTCTGGATGGGTCTCGAGATTCTCTAATATAAACATAATGACTTCTATCCTTGACTCTACAACCTAAGATCCTCTATCCCCTAACAATGTGGGAGGATGATGCTGCTGAAAAACTCACATCAACTCGGCCATATAAGGGGTATGATGTGGTGTTCCCTGGACGGTCGACATCATCATCATAAAGCCTTTAAGGGACTATTCCTCAGTAGTAGTTTCGGGTATACCAGTTGATTCCATGATAAGCACGATTGGAGGATCTGATTTTAGATCATGATCTCCGATATCAGTTGTCTAATCATTGCCCCATATCTGGAGTACAACTGGATGATTTCTCAGTGCATGACTCTTCAATGTCAAGTGCAGAACTTAGTTCAATATTAGTTAGGACTGAAACTTATAAGTGCAAGAAAGGAAAAGGAGATAGAAAACATTCATTTTTTACAAATCTGGGTCACATATTCTGTTTACCCACCACACAGTGTCTTCGCTTAGGTTTCATCATGGGTGTGTACTTTTTCCAAAACTAGTCATGTAACACCCCTACACATGGTGTGTTCATCCTATGACACGGTGTGTACTTGAATTTTCCATCATCCCCTAGTTCCTCCACATGACTATAACTACACAGTTCCCTTTGAACAAAACTAACCAGTGAGTTAAAGTCATACATTATGTGTACTATAAGTATTTTACCGACCCATGTCATTGGTCACACGACTGGAGGCACGACCGAATTCTACATGGTGTGTTCATGCTAGACACGACGTGTACTACCCAAAATTCATCCACCAACGTCATTAGTCACAATTCTAGATATGTGGCCTCTACAAGACGACATGTACTCCTAATACACAGAGTGTTCCACCAAACATTTCCTAACATTGTGTCTCTACCCACACAGTCATTCACATGGTCAAAGACTACATAGTGTATAGAACAAGTACCGATCATGTACATTAAAAAAAGTTTTCTTCTCCAACTGAAGGATACATGGAGTATATTCATCATCACACACCATGAATTATGGGATTTTTCAAAAAGTAATCCTCAAAAACTACTTTAGAACCCCGTAAAAACACTAAAATAGGCATTAAACATCGAAATTCTGATATGTGGGGGCCATTCTCTACACTAATGAATGCTTGGAATCATCATCATGTCATATCAAAATAGAATACATTTAATGTTTAATATGATCCACTAAATTCCTATCCAAGAGGTCCTATAACACCTCATGGACCATAGTTTGGATTCCATTCAAATGAACCTTTAAAATTTTCCAATACACTATCAAAATACTAGGTATTATATCAATAAATCTATCAAAAAAGCATGCATATATGGAACAACAACTATCACAACATCATGTAATCAGAAATGAACCCTAAATGGCATTATAAGAATACATGACATGTGATCCATATCAAGTTCTTATATGATGCTGGAGATGGAATACCCTCCTATTTTTGGATTAAAAAAGAAATTGAACATCAATAATATCAATGATAACAACAAAAAACAAGTGAATCACCCAACGGTGATATCAAATCAACTATAAAAAAAGAATAATGAGAAAAAAAAACTCAATAATTGAGGTAAATTGGCTTTCCCTTTACAAGGGTTATCTACTCCTAGGAAGAGATTCTTACCAACTAAATATTTGTTCTTATCCATATATATATGCTCTAAAGAGTATGACAAAGAAAAAAATAACCTCCTTTGATTCCACTTTATAACTTCCCAGTTCCGGTTGTCGCCCAAAGGTGCCTCATACCTGGTTGGTCACATGGCCTCAAGAACATTTCCCCAAACACTAGAGGCATCTAACTAGCACCGATGGCCTTGGGTTTGGTAGTGGGGAAACTATTCCCTCATTCGAATATTATTCATAGCTTAATATCAAGTAATAAATAGTAGCAGACGTAGTAATATCATACCAAGTAAGTAAATAGTGATAGATTGAATGTGAATAAGCAACTGGAGAACAAATATAAATGGTGTATGTCACATATGACTATAATAATATACAAACAAGTCACAATGATAGAAATACAATACTAAAAAAACTACTATAAATAGTAAATTACTCCAATAGCCTCACCAGCCTCAGATGGGTCTCATGCTCTCCAGCACCTCAGAAATAAATTACTTGATGTAGAAGGGTTCTTTCCATTATCTATATCTGTAACCATATAATTTGTTTAGGTCCAAATTTTGGACCCAAACAAGGTGTTAGAAAAATACCAGTAGGTAACCACCATAATATCACTGCCTAAATATCGATGAATATATATAGTAGGTAATAATAGAAATAAAAAAATAACTAAAAGTACCCAAAAATAATTAATCCTGTTGTTTCCATTTATATTCATTACCATTTAAAGATTGTCATTTAATCAAGTAAATATCACAATAATGTATCTTAGAAGAATGCCAAACAAGACAAAATTTAAGCCTGTGCTTTGGCTTGGCAGACACGTCACAAACATTCACTATTATCATTAGCCCTCTAGGTTTCTCACACAATCTAACCCCTCAGTCCATGTAATGAAATAAAAAAGGCTAGACACTCTATGAAGTCACTCACTGTCAGTTCCCCCTATCGTCTTTCCAAAAAACAACATATTCTCTAGGTATTCACTCAACATCAATTCCCCTTGGGGTGTTGCAGTGTAAACTATAAACACTCTCAGGGAGAACTCAAAATCAATCCCCCCTATGGTCTCATAGAATGAAATCTAATAGACTCTCAGGGGAAGCACTCAATATCAATTCCCCATGTGGTATAACTACACCAGGTTTTCACCTCCCTATGCGCTTTAATCATGCATAAAATATATCAAGAAGCCCAAATTAATCTCATCCACTAAATGGATAATCAAATCCAATGCATATCATAATAATTTAATAAGCAGAATAAGTCAAACAGTTCCATCCTATCAGGAAATGTAAGGAAACCAGGATTTACTTGTTAGCAAACTGGGCCAAACAACCATAAATAGTCAAACAAGGAAACTCACCCATGGGGTGTTCCTTAAACATGATATTTCCCATAACATAATGACAAAAACCCTTAATCCAGTAGTCAATCTAAGGCATATAATATAGGGTGTAATTTCCATAACCCAAAATACCTGAAACATTTTTAATCAACAATTTGGCCTATGAAACTCAATGACAATCAATTAAAGACAAAAAAAACACCTACCTAGATATTGGACGATCAATATAGTTGAATAACAGCCTTTCAATCATCCTAGAATTTCATATATCTACAAACTCATCAGAAACATTCAACATTTAATAACCTGAGAGGGAGAAGAAATCCGGAGGATAGGCACTATAATGATGAAGAACTCCATGGTGGGATTCAAACGCACCCTCCAGAGTTCGAATCGTACCTTGGATGGAGAAATGGAGGATCAAAGAATATTTTCTTCTCTTGGTCACTCCTAGACGAACCAAGGCTAGAAGAAGATGATTCTGGAGATTAGACACGACCCTAGTCTGATTAATAAAATAAAAGAAAAAGTACATGGGATGTTCATTTAATGTACATGTCGTGTAAATTCCTCAACAAGCCCCCGCATTAGGTGGTATCTGCGTCATCTCACATGGCTCTGTACTCGACCATTACACAGCCAATACACGGCTACTTGCAGAAACCTGGTACACGGCGTGTACTTATAAAATTTCTAAATTTTTTCATTTTTTCAAAACCACCCAAAATCAAGATCCATACACAGAAAGAAGAACATTTTTTTACAATATTTTAGCTTAAAAGATGATTTCATGGGTGTGAAAGTTTTTAGTTTGAGTCCACCATTTTGTAAATGAAAATATTTAAGTATTAATGGATTAATAAATTCATTATTTTTTTAGTACCATTAATACATAAAAATTTTCACAAGTTTTCATATGCCAAATTTATGATTAACAAGTTTTCATTTTCTATATCCAATTATAGGTTCCATCATTTGACATATTTTAACAAGTTATCATTATCTACCAATTACTAAGATCTTCATTCATATTTAAGAAACACTTTCATTAATCAGTAAATTCACATCATATAATTTCCAAACACAAATTAAAAACAATTCTGAATTATTTACCAATACATCGTATATATTTCTCAGAGATAAAATTTATTCCATCTATAATTGGGAAGATAAAATAACCACATGACAAAGATGATCATCTATCTCACATCAACCACCACCGAAACACAACATCTACCAATCCATCTTGTCAAAATTACCACACATCTCAACCACCACACATCAGAACCACAACATAACACAATCCCAGCATATCACCACCACCACACATCACAAACATTGAAAATAACCACCATCTTACAAACTCCCACATCATATACCATGAAAAAAATCATATAATCACTATCCCACATGATCCAAAATCATGCCTTCACATCCATCATTGCATCATATCCCCAATATCTCATGGGAACACAATAAACATAACCACCCATACCATAAAAACATGACTTAAAAAATTATTGTTCAAGGGATTACATTTAATTACATAATTACATGGCATGGGTATTCTCACCAACATTCCAGATTTCTTTAGGAATCTAATTAATTATTTAGATATAATTGATTATACAATTCATTAAGGGTGATATTAAGAAATCACGCAATAAGGGTCTTACATCCATATCAACTTACAACTCAAAAAACCCACCCAACTACTTTGATTTTTATAAATGAAGAAAATAATGAATAATATCAAAGTTAATAAGATCAAATGATGAAAAACATGAAATTTATCCCCATTACCATTAATATTTATTTATTACAATTCATTATATTCATTCAGTTTACACCAAATATATATGTAGTAGAAGGGAAAATCAAAAACTCCCCACACATGCTCATAAATAAGGATAGAATTATGTTCCAAAACCTAAAATGAACTTTCTAAATCATCATGAAAAAATAGGGAGATGTAGAGACAAATGGAAGACTACAATGGCACAAGGATTACATAGATAAACCAAAACCACACCACAAGATCATAAATAAAAGAATCATAAACCCTCACAATCGTGAAAAGTAACACCACCAAGAATTAAAAGGACAAACTAATGAAAACAAGGGATAAAAAATGATTTACTCCCTACATGTTACTAATGATCATCCTGAAGATGCCAATGATCAAATTAGAAGGAAATGGGATGAATGATTCTCCAAAACACTGGGATCCAACCATGTTTTGTGGGAGATTAGGGATAGATTAAATAATTTTAGAAAGCTCTTAGAGTTTATGAAAAAATGGGGAATCAACTCATTAATGAAATGGATCTCAATTCAATATACGAGTTTTCATGTGGCCTTCAAATCCAAACAATGAATCTTGTTTTTGTCAAAAAATCCATAAAGTCAACAAAAACTAACATTTGATAATTTTATAGTCCCTCAAACTTGATTTCAATCTTGTTTTGAATTAATATTCCACATTGCGAGACTCTTAGATATAGAAGCCTCATAATAACATCATGATGGGAATGATCAGCCTAGAAACTATGAATATTATCTCTTGTTGTGAACTCCCTTTAGAATTGTTAACCACCTAAAATTGTATAATTGAAAGTCGAAAATCCATCAAAACCTCTCCAATACTCATTAAAACCCATCTAACCCCTAACTAGTAATGTAATGGGGCAAGAAGGAATAGATCGTCACATTCCATAATCAACAGTAAGTTTTTTTTGCATCATACATCCTTCACATGTTCTGGTTTTTTCCATTTAATTCATGAAAATAAAATTAATTACAAATATATCAAATTTTTTAACATTCATGGGTTTTAAATTTGAAAAACAATAAATTTGTAGGTATTTTATTTACTCAAAACACATTTTTTATTATTAATGTTTCATATTGTTAACAATTCTTCTTTATTTGGGTTCATCCAATAGAATATTTTATATTGAAAACTACCTTTATCTCTTGGTAAAATATAAATTATTATACAAATATTCCTAATTTGTGAATTTCATTCTGATATAAGTATTACATTATTAAGTTTAATTCCCATTTTATATAACTCTGATTTCACATCTCTAAGCATATTTCATCATTCTACCAATATTTCATCTTTAGAACATAATTATGTATTATCTCTTGTTGACATTATATTTCACATTTTTTTATATGTGATTATGATTACTCATGTTAGGTTTTTTATTTTTAATAATGGTATTTTAAAATATTAAAAATTATTTCTAATCACTCATAATAAAATGTTTTATCTTCCACTATAAAAACATAGTGGAAACCCATCATTCCTTTTCAACGATATATTAGTGTAGATTTTTTTTTTAAAATTAGGTGTCTAATTGTTATTCCCTCCACCTTTTCAAGAATGAATTTTAAAAGAGATTAATAACTTTTTATTTTATGATAATGTAAAAAAAGGTTTTCTAATTTTTTAATGATTTTATTTAATTTTCCTATTTATCAAAATATTAATTAATACATGTTAAATTATTTTAAAACATTTCCTCCTCAATTAACTTATACTATAATTCATTTGGTCTATTTAACTTTTGGTAAAAACACTATAAATCTAGATCAATAATTTTGTAGTAATATTCAAATTATTCTGATTATAAATGTTTTTTTAATCAATGTTAATAAAATTAAATGATTATATTGTTGTACTGGTGATATGATCTAATAAAAAACCCAAATTCATTATACATATGTCATATGAAATATTCATGGGATTCTTTATTGAAAACTCTTCTCTTTTCCCTAGGATAATTGTATAATGTTATAAATATGAATGATTTAATGCTCCATTAGAACACATGTGTATAAATGAATATTATTATTATATATTGACTTATATATCACTCTTCAATGAATTTTTAAGGGTTTCATATCATAGAAGATAATTAATATTTGATTGAACGTGATACAAGTGTCTTTATACGAAATTCTATCATTTAAATGAGACATGAGTGGATTTTCTCAATATATTTTCATGTTACCATGATGCAAATAGGTTAATTCATATCTTTTATATGTTAGTGTGATGTTCATAACTATTTATAGGATTCTGTGTAACATTATGTGTGAATATGTAGTCACACGTTTGGCTTGTGAACATGGTCAATGAATCTTTATTCACATGTTTTGTGTGTGAATATGATGTATATGAATTTGTTCACGAGTTTATTTCTTGAGCGTGGTGTATGTAGCTTTGTTCATAAGATTTACTATCGTAATTTTATTTCCATAATTCTTTATTTTTAATTTCCACTTATTTATTTCATATTCTTATGGTTATTGGCCATGGATCATGTTTGTTATATCATGTTTCCACACTCTTATTCCATGGAATATGTTTGTTTGAGATTAGATGACCTACTATCAAAACATATTAAAAAAATATAATCATTTTATGTTTTTTTGATATGATAATTCTCTCATGATCATGTTTTTGTATATCATTATGATATAACCCTTGAAGATACATTGAAAATGTTTCCATTATTGAGTGTTTGTGCTCACCCCATTATTATGTTTACACTCCATAGACTAGAAAAATGATTATATCAAATAATGGGTATAGAAGGGGGTATAGTATGGTGAAATTGTGGAGAAATGATCACAGGTATTGTAAAATAAGCTATTTATGTAACTAATCCTCAGTGACACTAATCATTATATTGTGAGTATTTTTTAGTTATATTCATATTTAATGATTTTTTTTTGAAATATATGTATAGGTATCATAGGATGTATCCCATTTTATCAAATACAATGATTAATGAACGTTTTTAGCACCATCCATATGTGTATAGATCCAGGTCACCTTAACGACTTTTTTTAAATTTTTCAGATGAACAATTCTAAAATAATCAACTCAACTATAGTGTTGTGATCCTCAATTCAGGTGTACTCCTCTGTCATGTTAGATTAACACTGCGACATTGTCTCTTGTGAAACATGAACTCATTATTCCACCAGAATAATTAGGGAGAAACCTCTTAACCTACACTATATTTCCGGTTACATGAGATTAATAAATTTCTATAGAATATTAACCCATGATTCTACACACACATTTTAAGTGAAGCCTTTCTAACATGAAATTATATTAGACATGTTATGGTGTTATTACCATCCTTCACATCATAATTTTTTCATTCTTAGTAAAATTTTATTTCTATCATACCTTTCTTTGTCGAATCAAATTCATAGAGAATATAACTCATCCCTGAGTTTCTTGTTAATAAAAAAACATGAACACACAAAAAACTATTGAATTAAAATCCATAAGAAACATATCATTACATTACTCCAATTTAAAATACATTTATATACACCACCTAAGGATTTAATGGTGATTGTGAGATAAATACATCCCTTAAAGATTAAGAAATGCCATATTAACCAATTATCAATTGATAACATCTCAAATATGGATCCCTTTTTAAATAAACTTCATCATTATCATCATGAATCAATATCTCAAAGGGATATTTAGTATCCCCCTTTTTATTTTTTGGAATCATGAAAATTATAAAATGAGGTATTATTTGAACTCCAGCTACCATAACTTCATGTTACCTACTCCTTCCACCCTTGATAATAACATATAAAAAAGATTCCCCCTTTATAAGAATAGATTCATTCATTTATATTATCTAACATTATTAACAAAAGTAATGAAATAATATATAGAAAATAAAAAATAAAACTTATAGTGAATTTTGGGAAATATAAACTCTCATC
This sequence comes from Viscum album, assembly GCA_963277665.1. NCBI lineage: Eukaryota > Viridiplantae > Streptophyta > Magnoliopsida > Santalales > Viscaceae > Viscum > Viscum album. The sequence continues at coordinate 699,824,685 of OY728132.1, forward strand.
AATACATTTAAGTGTTGGAAGGAATTATTCATAAAAGGATTTTTCATGATAATAAAAACATGATAATTGTATGAAATGTATTTTGAGTAATTCTTACTACACTCAACTATCTCAATGATAAATTCTATCTTTATGTCAATATTCTTTGTACGTGAATGTTTCACAAAATATATTGACATTTTGAGCGTACTATGATTACCATACCCAATTACATATGTGTATAAATCAGAAAATTTCATGCCCTAAAATTTTTGCTTCATATATATCATTTTATGTGTTGATTTTGTGGTTAAAAAATACTAAAATTTCATTGAGATAAGATTGGTTAAATTTTTAATCTTCATGTTACAAACAACATATCTCCCTCTGATACATAAACCACCCCCAGAATTATAATTTATATCTCTAACATATCCTACACACATATATATAAATATTAATTAGTATATATAAAGATATACCATTTTCTTGTCTGAAGATAAAATAAAGTGTTCCTTTGATGCAGTCAATGATCTGTTTTGTTTCCATAGTTTGTGACTCATTTAGGATTCTTTGGAATCATGAACAAAGTATAACCACAAACAAAATTTCTCGTCATTCAATCAGGGAATAAAGTACACTATAAATAATATATTTAACTATGTTTCTCAAACATTTATATTACATATTATTAGATTCATATTTACTACATTACATAAACCCAAGGCTGAGGACTTCAATAGTATCGTTTCTTTTGGAAACATGGAACACAATAATATTAATTCTTGAAAGTCATTCAATGTCTCCCATTAATATAATTCCATTTAGTACTCATAATAAAAATTTTAATTCAAAATATGGTTACATAAAATTAGAAAGGGTGAGATCTTGTTATTATTAATGTAAAATAAGGGAGATACATAATCATAACTTGATCATGATGATATGAGAATATGTTTTTATCATTTGAAAATCATACAATGCATATAAAATTTTATAATCATATGAATTATATATTGATTGGAGGTTTATAATATATGATTCATAACAAAATAAATTATCAAGATCCATGATATAATAATAATAAAGTATGAAATATATTTTGGGAATTCACATAAGAATAGAAAATATAATGTCGAGGATACCCACCTAGAAATTTATTACATATTAATTTCAGGATAACCACCCATGTTATAAATTTGGTCTTGGGATAACCACCTTCTTACACAATATTTTGTTCTTGGGACATCAATCTGTGGACCTTGATTTTGGACATGGGATGACCACCCATATACCCTCTAATCTAATTGAAAATTTATCATTACCATATGATCTATAGGGATATATAAGTATAACCCATCCTATAATGGATATCATAAATATGTTTACCATAATATCACAATATATTAATAATATCATAACCTATAAAATGAAATGGGTTTCATAAACATTTCATCATATAATAACTAGTGAAAAATAGATAGGTTTCATAATCAATTCATTATTTAATCATATAATTACACATGGAAAAGGAAGTGGATTCCACAAAAATTTTACTTAAAAATCAATTTATAACCATTTTATTAACAATTCCATGTTAATGTGACATTTTTGTTAATAAGTTCATTGCTTTAATATGTGTTTTGATTTGTTATTTTTAGTAATCGTATATTGAAGGTATTTAAATAATCTAAAGAATAATAACAAAGAAATAATCATAACATTTATACATCAATTATACATTTATTACAAATCATGAAACATGGTTTTGAGAAACGGTCTATGTTATGATCCTGCAGATGGTTGGTCATATATACAATGACCTACTTTTTAGTTTTTCAATGCTCGTTATGGAAAATAGATAAGTAGTATCTTATCCTTAAAAAATTATCGTAATTTAAATTTTAACATATTTGTTCATTAAATATATGTACCCATGTGGTGTGCTGTTGAAAAAAGTGTCCCAGTGCTTCGTGAAGATGGGTTTTCACACGTACACGTACGACATTATCATCTTTTATTCATTGAAAAGGTAAGAAAAAAATGATATATTATCTTTCAGAAGAGATAAAAATTTCGCAAATATATTAATTATTTCAATTATAACACATATATATTCATTAAATTTATCTTTATTATCTTAAATGTAATTATTTAGTAAAAACAAATCAAATTGTTTCGTGAGGTGGTAGTATTTTATACACAAGAATAACATTATTATATCCCCAAATGAATGGAAATTGAAAAGGTATATATGATATAATAAATAAAAATATATAATTAATTAATAAATATATTAGATATAAATTAAATAAATCATCATACCCAACTATCAAATATTGCAATAGAAAAAATAAGAACATCAGTTCGTGGGGCTATATTCTACCACACTATCAAATAATGATTTGATAAACAATTTGTTCGAATATGTGATGGTTGTAGGACATTATCTCAAAATAAAAAAATATACATATATATAAGATATTAATTTTATTAAATCACACTGGATTAATAATAATTTAGGATGTGGAGGAAGAAAAAAAATAATTCTCGTTGAAAATGTTTACCTCTTCATTGAGTATCCTTTTTATGATTGCATAAAAAGCCTTCCAAGGTTGGATTTAATCACATAATAAGACATATAATATGATAGGATGTGTGTTTGGAATTAATATTTTGAGGATTTAATCTATAAAAATGGTTTTACCGGTGTGAATATGTGGTGGTATTGAGTACCCTTTTAAAATTGTGTAGTATTATTTTTTCTAAAAAAGAAAAGGTATTCGATAATGGGAGATCACTCTCACCTAATGTATCTGAAAAAATTATAAAAATGGATGTGTGGGATGATTTGGTAGGTACATATCTCATTCCAATAAAAAACATTTTAAACTTTTGACTAATTATTCTGTATGTTTCACTCAATTCTACTATTTTAATTTTCATTATGGTAAATAGTTCATTATCCTTGATAATCAATCCTTAAATATAAAAATAAATGATTATTATTTCATAATTTGGAAATAATTATTTTATATATTAAAGAAAATTTATAAAACAAAAATCCCATGGTTTGAAAATTATTTTTATCACAGGGAAATGTTACTTAAAAAACCCCATTATATACATAATCACGGTAATTAATTGTTTACAATTTTTATTAATATTTTTTCCCAAATTATATTGAACTTATCAGATAATATATATTATTTTTATTAAAATCATTTAAAAAAATTTCAAAATTCAAATCATATAATATGAAAATTTAAATTTAATATTAATATCACTAATTCTATCAAAAAGTAGGTTTCCAAAGATAAAATGTCTAAATGTTTACAAATGTTTTTTATAAAATTTCTACATGTTATTTATTATAATGAAAAAAGGGATCCATAAATATTTATGGGATATAATTTTATTTTAAAACCATTTGAAAATATAATTTATATTAATAAAAAATTTCAAATGGAACAAAAAATTTTAAATAAAATTCAGTAATTTTCTCTATTAGTCCAAAAATAAATATATTCAGAAATTATAAACAAGTCACCATAAGATAATTTTTATATTATAATATAAAAAACTATGTTTATTTTATAAAATTAATTAATTATAAGACCAAAAAAATTATTTTATTATTATGAACAATGAAATAATAATTATTTATTGTAGAATGTATTAGTTTTGTAACGTATAACTGATTTTCTAAAAATTGAGCACATTTTTATGGATATTATTTTTTGAAATGATATAATTATACATAATATTTAAAAATTATTTATTTATATTAATATATCTATGTTAAAAAACTTTATAACCATCATGTTTCAATAATAATAATATTATATCATTGTTTTGATAAAACACAAAGTCATGTGTAACACAAGATAATCTAGTGTTGCGTGTAGCACACGATATCAATGAAAATTATTTTATTCCATGAAAATAATACCTAAAAAATTAAATTTGATACATTATATAACCCTTAAAATAAATTTCTCCCTCATAGCTGATAACTCTAATACAAAAAAATGAGGATACATCCACCTCCTAATTTCCTCATTTTCCCACACAACTTCCTTAATCAGGCATTTTCACCCAAGAAAATTGACTACAAGGGGATTATTTTTTTGGAATAACATTATTCGTTATATTTATAATCTATAATTTTTTTCCTCAATATTGGTATAATTGTCCCATGTAATGAACTCCTTATTTAGTACATGTGATGTATGAGTTATGTACATCCTCTATAGTGGCATATGTAACATATATTGAACCTGAGAGCGGTTTAGTTGAAGAACCAAAGAATAAAATACATTCTCAATAAAATCCTGTATTTTAATGAGACATATATACATATTTATTAGTTTACCAATCATTATTTAGTTGATATATTCATATAATATCATTATTACCAACATCAAATAATATACCACATCAAAAATTATTTGATTTTTTTTCAAACAATGTGTTATTATTCTATTTTCAGAATGTCTCTCACCTTATCTTACATATCATCTCATTTATCAAGTCCCACTATATTTATTTATACAAAAAAAATCTTGTACATTGTACTTCTACAGTTCTTTAAATAAAGGGATTCATAAGTATCAATAATAATGTTTGAGTGAAATATATTGTGCAAGAAAACTCTACTTAAAAAAGTGTTGATCCCAACCAACTTAAATATCCTTAGAATAAGATATTTTCATATCCTCTAGTGTTTAATTAGTATATCAAAATGACCATATGTTCGGTGATGATTTTCATCGATGAAACTAAATTATATATCAAGATCATATGGAATAATTCACCAAAACATTGAGGTAAACTCTAGATTCTGATAAAATACAATCATTTGTGGTAATTCATGAAACCCAACCACATTTGTAATGTGTATTATAAAAAGTAGATTAAAATAGATATATTATGTGATAATAATGAAATGTTCGGACATTGTATGATTATTTAACATAACCTATAATTATCTCAACATCAATTTTTATATAATCCATAAATTTTATAAGTAACTTTTTATCATATGTCCACGACATGTAAGGGAATTACTATTTTAAAAATTAAACCCTAACTAAAAAACAAAAGGATTTATTTTCCATAAATCTCCTATAAAACACTCTATATTTTTATAAAAAACCATCACATAATACCTCAATAGTGGTGTTTATGAATTTAAAATTTTGATAAAATATAAACTCATAAATCCATTATGCCGTGCATAAATATTATGTTATTATTTAATGGAGTAATAAATGCTTCCAAAACATAATTCACCGTTTATTCATTAAATAATATTTTATCTTATACAAAAACATTTCCATTCAATGATTGGGTTTTACCTTGTATTGATAGAATTTCAAATTTTATTTTTCTATTCCATAATTGAAGTCAAGGGTGATCATCACAAGTATTTTAACTAAAAGATAAACAATTGCAATTTCCCAGGGATAATTCACACAAAATTAAACCTGAAATTTCAAATTTATAAGGGTAGTATTATTATTCCCAAATTATCAAGATTTATTTCAAATGTTGTGAATACATAAGAGTTCCGAGTTTTTTTGCCTTTAGAGGTTGATGGAATTGATCATCATTATAAACCATCAAAATTGGGAAAATGTTAGAATAATCACAAACCCTTTTCTATTGAATAACTGAAGTGTTCGAGTTGTATAAAAGATAGGTTTCTCAATATTCACATCATTAGTTAACTTATTCCATTCAATTCCACATTCATCTACTCGATGATCTTCCTTTACACACATAAAATATTTAGTAGTCCACTTAAGAAAATTTCTTCAATTATTCTTCCCTCACATTGAGCTTAATGGAATTCTAATATTCCTCTCTCTATGGTTCATATTTTTTCATTTGAATTCCTCTTTTTCACTTCTTATGAACACCATGAGATTGATACATATCTTCAACCTCTATTTCCACCGTGACTAAACATCAAAAAATATTATTATAGCTAATGATGTACCTTATTAGTAATACCCTTTGGATAATTGTTATTAGTCCATTGATGAGAAAAAATAACCATTGTTTTAGGATTACTGATAATACCAAATGTGAACCTCACATGTGATGTAAAAATTTCTTCATAGGCCCCAATGGACTTATCATCACTTTTCTTTAACATAATGATCTTCTTATATATCATCTTATAAAGAATATAAGGAATGTACTTATTGAAAAATATGTTCTCCAAATCATCCCCATTAATATTATCAATTTTATCGAATTTTATCACATTATTGATTAGTGTTTAATATATAACATCTTCACCATCAAAATAGTTGTCATATAAAATAGCTTTCTCATTCTCCGAACATTGGAGGATGGAAAATATCATTATAGTAGTACTGATCTATTACTCAACAAATAGTTGACCAAAATACACGTTGAAAGAGGGTTTAAATTTCATTATAAAGGACTCTATATAATTTTGTTTCCATCTATTCTAATTTGGTAGAACAACCTGATTAACATCTTGAGAAATTTGTGTGGGAATAGAAACCATATTTTGCATTCAAGTTCCCCTAATGATCGGTTGCTCAAAAGTAAAATCATTTAATTAACTATTTCAATCTACATTAACATGATTTCTTTACTTTTAATCACTCTACTAATACTAAAGTCAATGTTTGAGAAACCCTAGTCATAGTGGGGAAGCACATAATAATTAGAAACTCCTTATAGGGTGTCTAAATCTATGCACCTTATTTTAAATCTATGATGCCTCATAATTATCTAGTTCATTCGTGGTCATTATATATTTAAATTTTTCTTGATGGGTTTTAAATAGTTTGAGACTATATAAATAATATCCCATATGAGAGTCAAAATAAGTGTGCAGTAATATTCATTCTCATACACCATGTAGGGATCAAATCTAGATTAATGTTCCCTTTTCAGAGTTATTACCCTAGATACCACTGTTCCAGATCTAAATCCACTTTTATTACCCTAGATATAGACATAAGTTCAATAATACCCCTTTCACAATCCTTCACCAAAATTAAATGATAGTTTACTGAACATGGAATCATCTATAGACATATACTTATAAACATTCCTAATATCCTGTGAAATATCCCTAGGAAGATCTATCATGTTTTCTCATTCAAGATTTAAATATTTAACTAAACATATCATATGATACCAACTATAGTGACCCAGGATTCTCAAAACTAAACATTTCTTCTTTTAAGGTTAATATTCCTTACATTAGACAGACACAATCCGGAGGACCATAATATTTTATTTCCATTGGAAATTCAAAACACGATCTAATTAATTCAAAATTTATTTAAAATATTTCTTAAAAATTCATTCCCATTTATTTCACATACATAAAACATTTCATCATTAACTAAGGAAAAAGAAAATTGGAAATGGTGAGCCTAGATGCAATGTAAGGGTGAAAAGGGATATAAATAATCATAACTTGAGTATAAGTATATTATAACATTATAATAACACTTAAGAATCATAAATTGCATATCATTGAAAATAACATTAAGTAGTGGAATGACAATTGATATTTCATAAGACAAGAATCATAAGGTAATCAATGAAAATGATCCATGAGGGCATAACATTGTCATAATAAATATATTTATGGAATACACCCATGTAGGGACATGTGTACCTATTTATGGAATGGTATAACCACCCATGTAACTTATTTTTTTGTCTTGTGATAACAACACACGTACCCTTATTTTTGTTTTTGGGATAACCACCCATGAAACCAATGAGATCATTAATCACTAATCATTACACTATAAATTAGAGAGTGATATTGGACTCACCCGTCACCTAATTAAAATCATTCATATGTGTGCCTCAAGATAAAAAAACCTCTTCATATCATAACCAATGAAATTAAATGGTTTTTCAAATAATTTTATCACAAAAAATTGTAAGGAAAAGATAATGGTTTTGTAATCATTTCTTCATTTCTATATAGCAAAACCTATTGAAAAATAAGTGAATTTTATAAAAACATTATCATTATGTAATAGGTTGAAGAAAAATAGCATAAATAAACAATTTTCATCATGAAAAATTCAATGAAATAATAATAATTCCATCGTTATGTGATATCCCAAGTAAATGATATTTCACATTAAAGAATGTCATCTTAGAATGAAGTTTATTTTCATTGAAATATCACTTAGAATGTTTCTTGAGAAAAATATCTCTTCATTAAATTTTATTTTGAAACATAAAAATTGTGAAAATTACTTCCCTAGAAATTAAACATAATAAATTATATTTTAATTCTCATAGAATTTAATGTTTGTGAAAGAACGAAATTTTGTTCATGTCATACACAAATATTACAAACACATTTTCAGTAAAATCCAAACAAGCATTGTCTGGAATATAACATGAATATAGAGTTACAAATAAATTATAAAAATTAAAACATTTGATATAATTTCATTTATAAATCCTTTTTAAAATGTTAAAATAGTTTTAAAAATATTTTTTGAGAACATAGTTTTGGAAGAAAACCCGTTTTTTATCAAAGTGAGAAATAATGTCAGATTTTATTAAGAATATTATCTCACTTTTTAAGAAAAAAATATTTTAAATTGTACTAGTGATTAAGATATTTTTTAATAAATATAATATAATAAAAAAATTATTTCTTTGAGAGATTGATCATAATATTTTATCATTAGGATAAAATCAAAGAAAAAATTCTGATAAATGATGAGATTGGATAATAAAATCATTACGACTATGGTAACATTTGATCATAATATCCATGAATGAATAATGTTAAATGAAACTTATAATATAATGAGAATAAATAAATTCATGATGTTACATTTTAATTTGGATTTATATGTACTATTTATTAAAAGAATATTGGTGCATAACAAAACATATATTTCAAAGAAGGAAAATTGAGACAAGGATCACTTCATATTTAAGAAACATTTTAATAAGAAGCATTATGAACTAATAACATAAATATAAAGATTAATTATCATTAAAAGATTTATAATCATTATATATTGTGTCATTGGGGAAATATGTACACTAAGAAAAATAAAGTAGTGGTTCATATGGATTAAGTCTCTCAGAAATAAATGTGAGATTAGAAACCCCTTACATTATGTCTGGACTTCCATCATGCTCTTTCAAAACTCAAATAAAATAAATATAATATTATTATAAATATATTAAATTAAAGAACATATATATATGTCGTACAATTTATTATTTACATATGTTATTTTCATTACCAGTTTACTAACAATTCTATATCAATGTAACAATTTGGGTAACAACCGCAATGAATTTCAAATATGTTTTCATTTTTTATTTTCAGAGTTCATAAATTTATCGTGGTTCTATCATCTTAATAATAATAATCATGAATCAATTATACTATTTTTACATCCACTATAAAATTAATACCAATCCGGAAATATTCTTTTGATAAATGATGTCAGTTACGATCATAAAGATGGGAGGTCATACGTATGCATGAGTGGTATTTATTATTTTAAAGCACCATTATGGATACAATGTATGTAATAAAGTATCATTAAGGAATGAAAATAATTTAACAAATACCATATTATTTATTTAAATACACCTGTGCATATCATCCATGGGGGGGGGGTGAGGAAAATGCAGTTACCTCGATTTGTGAAGGTGGTAGTATACAAGTACACAAACAATATTATCATAATTTAGTGAGTAAAAATGTATAGAAATAAATGAAATATTAACTTTTAATAAAGTTAATTACACCATTGAAATTCATAATTATTACATTTATATCACATATATTAATTAAATGATCCCTAATTATCTTCTATTTTAGGGGTTAGTGAAACAAAAGTGCATCGCCTTGTGTGGCAGTAGTCTATCATACATATGAATTATGTTATTGTATCACCTATGTAATGGAAAGTAAAACATTTTATATGATATAATGACACTAGAGGTATAATTACATTATTACTGTCATATATATACTTTATCCATCTTCAAACCTAATCGTGAGTGGTAGTAATGGAAAAATGAAGGGAATCAGTTAATGAGGCGGTTTTCTTCCATACATATGAATGATGATTCTATAAACCATTAAGTGGAAGTAAATATTGTTTTATATCATGATCTAAACGTAAAAACAACTCATTTTATAGAATACTTTTATGTAATAATAACATTATGGATTAATAATAATATAAGTATGTGGATGATGAAATAAAATAAAAAATGCTCATTGATGGTGATTACTTCTTATTCGGGTATCCTCCATAATATTTCCAAATAATCCTTATGATGTATGATATATAATAAAAATATGGCTTTTATGATGGGATAAGGGATGTTCAAAAGGAATTTTGGAAAGGTTTGGTCATGCCAAATGGATTGAGCGGTGGGAATAAGTTTATGTATTGGGTGCCCTTTTATAATTAAATAAGAGTGTAATTTTTTGAAAATACCAAATACTATTCCATAATTTGAGGTTAATATATCTTCATGTGGCTAAAAAATTGAAAAATAATGGATAGTAGAGATTATATGGCCAATAAAAACGTTCACAAAAAAACACATGTTTTAACCTCAGAAGTTTTTCCTTAAATATGAAAATATAATGATTCCTATTATATAATTTGGACATAATTATTGTAAATATAAATTCAAATTTGTCAAATTAAAATCATATGAGATTAAAATCAATATTTACACAAATGAATGCAATGCTGAAAATGTATTTTTAACTTTCATCATAGTAAATATATTTTAACTATTTTCACTAATCATTGTTGTAAAATATTAATTTGAACTTGTTAGATAATATATATTATTATTATTATAAAATTTAATCCATTTTTCCAAATTCAATTCACAAAATTGGTAATTTTTAGTTTAGAATTAGTCCATATATGTGACCAGAAAGTTGGTATTCACAAAAAATATATCCAAATAATTTTAATGGTTTTACATCATGTTTTTACATAGAATTTTTAAAAATGACCAATGTTGGATTAATAGATATATAATTGAAATGTTATTGATTTCAAATGAATTTAAAATATAATTTATCTTTATAAATAATTTAAATGAAATGGAAATTTTTTATTAAAAATCATTATTCCTCACAATTCATCAAAAAAATTAATCTTTTCAGAAAAGACTAAAAAATCCACCATTATATAATTTTTATGTTATTATATCAAAATTTAGTTTATTTTATAACATTAATTTTCTAAATGATCTAAAAATTGTATTGTAAATACACATAGAATAATTAAAAATCTTTTTAAGGGAAAATGATAGTTTTGAAATGTAAAACATGATTACAAAATATTAAGTATCATTTTATCAATATGGTTTCATTATATAATATCATTAGATTTAATATTTTAAAATAATTTATTGCTATTCATTTAATATTGTTTAGTGATGGTGTTATAATGGTCAAGTTCGAACAATATTTTTAATATATTATAGTTTTGTTAAAACCCAGGGTCATGTGTTTTATAAGCTAACCTAGTGATGCATGTAACACAAGCTATTAAAGAAAATTAATTTTTTCCAAAATAATAATCCATAAAATCTCAGGGTGTTATAAATAATCTCGTAAAACTCTCTTTTATTCATTCCACTTCAATTTTCATTGATGGGTATATTTTTCATGTCAACTATATGAGTGGAATGTTATATTGATTATTTTATATGGAAATTTGTGTGTAACTTATTAAAAATTTCTTTAGAATGAAAGGTAAAATCTATTGTATATTAAATTTTACAACCAAATAAAAATTTCATCTAATAAATGTTTATAATCATGAAATTTATCATAATTTTGGAGGAAAATTCCTAGCAATACATATATATGTTTTCATTTAAAATAATTTCATCAACATAAAAATCATAATTAGAGAGTATGTGTTATCTCCATTGATATTAATAAGATTATCCACCTTAACATTATTTAATTTTATTCTCTTGAAAATATAATACTATTTAAATTACCCAAATCATGATTCTTGTTTCAGCCAATATAGTGTTTAATCTACATTTAATACTTTTAAACCATCACCATCAAGAATTATTCCTTTTAGTTTATCAATGTAGACATATTTATCTTGTTATCCATTAAGGAACACATAATTCACATCCATTTTGAAAAAAATTAATATTTTGTTAACAGAAGTCAAAATTATGATTTTTGATTATTTATAACCATTTTAATGGAGTAAAAGTCTCATAAAAATCAATTTTATCAATTTAAGTGAATATTTTGCAAACCAGAAAATATTTTCTCCATGAAAATTATCTTTTCTCATTGATATTTTTTGATAAAACAACATATTTTTTATCATATTTTTTCCTTTGAAACATCGCATAGATTCACAGGTGTCATTATTATAAATTTTGTTCCACTCCTATTACCTAATAGAAATATAATGATTATTTTATACGAACTAATTCAGAATCATTTTGAAAACCAGTGAATGAAAACTAGTGTAAATTAAAATAATAAATCTATATTACGTTTAAAACCACTTATTCTTATCTCCCTATATATTTACAGACTCCACATATTCTCTATAATTTGGAATATATAACTTCCTTTCATTGAGATTACCATATTCATAGAATTTTTGAAATGAATATGAGATATATAAAAATATTTTCATTTGGGTAGAGTATTATCATGTTTATTGGTTCATTATCTTAGATATTATTACAATTTATCACTAATTTGAAATCATATTTGTGAATAATATTGACTCTCCAACACAATTTCATCAAATGTTTCACTGATCATCCTCAATTTCTTATTATTGAATCAGTAGGTCCTTTCCTCTTTTGTGTAACCAGAAAAATCTGCCTAAATAATTCCTATCATCAAAATTTCCCAAATTTGTTTCTTTTAACCTTATATAACATGTGTTTTTGAATAAAATTAAATTCTTCAAGATTATATTCCTCTCAAACTATAACTTATATATTTTTAACTGAAATTATGTTGGATTATGAACTGATTTAGAATGTTCATAATCATAGTTGTGAAATTTCTATTTGAATTTTGATATTAAATTATATAATAGAAATGCTCTTCCCATTTCAATAAACCCATGTTTATTATCCCAATGTATCCAAAAAGTAGTATTCATTATCAAATATACAATGTAAATCTGTTTATACTCATACTATATTTTGAAGACAAATGTGGAATTATTCAAAGCATGTCAACAAATAAATTTGAAAATCATAAGGAAAGATTCCATAATCTATTGAAATAATTTTTTGTATACTAAAAATTATATAGGATATAATTATTTTTTAAGAATACATTTAGATATTAATAATTTTTTGTATGTTTTTAAACCATTATAAATATTAATCTATTGTTTGGATAAAATAGTCACTTGATGATCAACATGTTATCAAAACCATATTATCATTCATATTTTAGATAATAAAATTAAAACCCAATATTAGACTCACCATTTATTTATTATAATACAACCAAACATATGAAATTAAATAATAAATAAAGAGGGGTGAATATTCCAAATCAATTTTTCAAAAATACATTAGAAGAAAAAAAAATTACCCAAAAAATTATCACTTTTTTAATATGTTTTCAAAAAACAGTGTTTTAAAAACAAAAAATTTTTGTTCCCTAGGAAAACATATTGAAAATGTCGGGCGTGGGTTTTTGGGATGAATTATGTGTAACCAAAATTTTTGAGAAATTCCCATTAATAATTATATATTTTAAACACTTTTATTATTTGAACCTCTTCCACTTGTTATGATGTAAATGCATTTGGGTCTATATACCTAAAAACATATACCATATATAATTAATAATGAAATTAATATTTAAACCAAAATGTTTTTTTCATAAGGATTTAATGGACATGTAAATACAAGAGGGTGTGTGCGTTTTTTTTCATATAAATTTTAAAATTTAATTATTCTATCAAGTATAATGTAGATTGAATTTAAGAAATACCAATCAATTAAAAATAAAATTAAAATAATCCCAAAATATTTATATAATGTGTGAAAAATAAATATAGAATAGTGGATATATTTCTATTATATGTTTAGGAAAATATGAGAATGTTAAAATAAGAGGGAATTGAAAATTATAATGTTTGTTATTTCAAAAAAACTGCATTGGTAATTTAAAAAAACTAATGATAATTGGTTTAAGGGCCAAATAATTCATGAAAGGGTATATTAAAACAACACACTTAATTTAATGAGTATAATATATCATTTTTGTCATATAAAATTTCATCAACACTTTTATCTTTTCATAAGGTATCTGTTATTTTACAAACTATAGAAATTTCTCTAAACCTTTCGAGGAATAACTTAACTAAACATTTTAGTAGAATCTCTCCATTACACTAAGATGATCTATTCCACTATCTATATAGCCATATAATCCATCGATTGGTGTATTATTAATTGTTCTATATTCCTATCCTTAGAAGTCCAAAATTACATAAGATCAGTAAAATAGAAATCATAATGGAAACTGATAATATCAGTATAAAATTAAACCTTAAAATATTATCTATTAATATAAACTATCAGAAACAAAAATAATATACCGATCAAGAGAAATATCAGAAATTAGAAATTTTAATTAATTCAAATTTACAAAAAATAGATTTCTTGATTATTGTATCATTTTACTATTTAAATTCATGTTTTTAATCTATTAAAATGAATCATCAAAACAAACATCAAGGTTAAAATTCAAAAAATTCTGGAATTACTTCTCACAATATCAGCAAAAACATTATAAATAATTTAATGAACTCCACATGTTTCTTCATCTATCATTGAGTTAATTAAGATACACTATTGTTCTTCGAAAAATGTTGAATGAAAAAAAAGTCATATATGTTAATATTATTGGGTTTCAGTAAAACTATTTTTGGTTCTCTAGTATTTCATTTATTAGATGCTTTTTATATGTAAACATATCACATTTAAAAAAAATTGTTACAAAAATTTCATATATAGTGTATTGTGATTTCAAAATTAAATAAATGAAGTTACTCATTTACTAAAAAATATCCACCTTTTTTTAAAACAAAAATTCTTGTCGCAAAATTGAAAAGATTCATTAAATTTTTTTATAAAACATCATGTGGATATTTATAGAATGAATTCCTCCATTATTTTTTCAGATCACTTTCAAAAATAAACTCATTAGATATGATCATAATATAATAAATCAAAATTCCACCCCATACATTGAATATATAAAATTTATTAAAATTTAAATATATTTCCCTCAATTAGTGTACTTAAAATATTAATAGAAGAATGAAAATAGAATAAAAATAAAAAAAATATAATCTTTATGAATTTCTAAGAGTAGTTGAGGGATACTAAAATGAAAAATAATCAATCAAAACAAATGTCATAAGAATTATATTAAATAATTATATTTATAATTTCATTATATGAAATTATTTGCAAAATAAATTACTTTTCCTATAAATATTAAATAAGATAAAATTCCATAAAATTGAAAGTATATTATCCTTATGGAGTTCGGATCATCTCCCCTAATGGTAAACAACAATATAATGAGAAGATTATAATAGTAAACTACTAGTTAATAATATTAACCCATAGTTGTGCTTTCTTTTAAAAGAAATGGATAGTGATCTTTTTCCAAGGTCGGTTCAAGGAATAGTTCTCCAAAACAATTAATTCCATAAAATAAAAGTCATACAAGTCAAAAAATATTTATGTAAAGTGGAAATGTATATAAGTCTTATGAAAATATAGAGTAGGAAAAAATGAAAAACTAATGAAAAATATTTCTCCCCATTTTTTGAGATATTTTTAATTTGTAGGAGAATGAATAAAAAATAATAAGATTAAATAAAACATTAGGATTCTCATTAAAAACTTTTGTTTTATAAATTTGAATTCCTTATAAGCTAATGTTTTTATAAAAATATAAAAAAAATGATTTTTCATTCTAGTAAAATGAAAAGTTATACATCTCATTTATGTGTGATTCATTTGGAGATATGAATTATATCTACATTATTTTCTCATAAATGATCTGATAGGTTCTTTGATAATAAAATATAACTAGTACGATAACCGTGATTTAATGTTTGAGTGAAACTCAAAAAAATTGTGAGTGTATGTTTCATCCTCAACACTTGATCACAACAATTTCCAACTACAACATATTCAGTTTCATTAGTGTTAAGTGATACGAATTTTTCTTCCTGATTTTATATGACATTAAATTTTCTCCTAATAAATTACATGTTCAAGAATTAAATTTTATATCTAATATGGGTCCTCCATAGTTTGTATCTAAATAACATTTATGTACAACATAATTTTTAGATGAATAAAATAAACTATCTCGAACGTATATTTACGGTATTTGAAATGTTGGTTTACCACTTAGAAATGTGTTTCATTAGGTTTATTTTGAAATCATTCATTGAATCAAACTGGAAACATAATATTTTTTGAAATATCTATAAGATAAAATAAACTTTTGTTAATACTTCGTTAGTGTTTTTGATAAAAAAATTTATCAGATTCATTAATATAATTTTTGAAGGAGGAATCTAACATAGTGATTATACTAAATTTATTTTTAATAATTAACTATTTTATTAAGTCATTTTTATATTTAGGTGGAGTTAATATATTTCCTTCGAGTTTTTTTCAAACATGTTAGCCAAGGAAAAATTGAGATATCTCATCCTTCCAATTTTTTTTCATTTTTTTTATGAATTTTGAAAGACTTTTAGAAAGTTATTTTTGTGATTAATGTAAAATAATTCCATCATCATAAATTTTTATAATGATGGGTTCTTTAAAATCACTATTTTGAAAAGGATTCAGAACAGTAAATTAATAAAATTGTTCTAAAGTAAGTATCTAGTAATTCTATCATACTATGATGTTAGGTAATGCTTATTTTAATAATGTTATTTATTAATTTCTAAAAAAAATTTATGTTAATGTCCTTGAAAATAGAAGTATTTTCATCATAAATTTATTTATTTATTCCTATGTTATGATATTTTTTTTAATATATTGTAAATAAATTTAAATTCATGTATTATGAGGTGGATTATATGATCATGGTGGATTATGATCTTTATAATAGTAGAATTTTTCCCCATAGCATATACCATATTCTTGATAATAAACCTTATAAAAAATTATTGCATTATTTATAAAAATATTTCTATTTTCAACACATTTGATAAGAAAAACTCATTTTAATACTTTTTCTTGTATATATTTAGGTCATTCAACTAAGGCTGAAACTTGATTCCTTAAAAATTGACTAATATATTCTTTCGTAGTCCATATCCATATTTATAAATTAAAAAATCAATATCCATTTTACATTCAAAATTTGATTAATATTAATGATGCTCATATTTATTTATAAAGGTTCATCAAATTCAAAACAATTTATATATATCACCAATAATAAGTTTGGTTGGTTGTCTCTTTATGGTAAACAAGTTATTTGGTAAATAGGTATATTGGTTATCAAATATTCGTTTTCTATCATATGTTGGTATAATTTTTTAGTTTTTAATATCTTATGATCTAAAATATATTGGATTTTCTATCAGTTGTGTCTTATCAATTTCTAGTAAAATGATTACAATGTTCTTAATAAAAATATACAATATGTGATTTTAGAGGTTTAAAAAAATTAGAGGTCTAGATTCATCAAACATTATATATAATATTTCTTCAACAACAATAATTCTTTTATAAATGTATTTATAAGTTTTAAAAGTTTTATAGTACTTCTTGTTGTACTATAAATCATGTTTTGATTAGACATTTTCTTAATAAAACTACTTAGGAGTTATAGAATGGTAAAAAACCTATAATTTCCTACTTTATGGTTTTTGGCTGCTAGGTATTCATTCTGAATACTAAAGATAATCTATAGAAATGTTTATATGACATTATATTTGGTTCAACTCAGCAATCCCTAACTCATTCCTTTGCGGATCTAATGAAATCAGAGTTAAAAATGAGTATGATTGGTGAGTTAACATTTTCCTTGGTTTTCAAATTTCTCAAAAACCAGAAGGAATCTATATATTCCAATATAGTTATATAAAATTCTTTCTTCAAATGTATAGATATGACAAAACAAATAATTTATATACTCCCATTGGTACCTCAAACACTCTTGATCTTGATGAAGCTGGGAAACCAGTAGATCAAACATTTTTTAGAGGTATAATAAGATGACTACTTTACATGATATCTAGTCATCCAGACATAATGTTTTTAATATGATTATGTGCAAGATATCAAACCAATCCTAAGGAATCTCATTTAAATGTCGTGAAAAAAATCGCTACTTAATGGGAATCATGGATCTTCTACTCTTTTATACTTCTAGAAATGATTTTATTTTAAAGAGCTTTTCAGATTATGACTTTGGTGGATATATAATGGAGAGAAAAAGTACATCCGGAACATTCCATTTATTAGAAGATTAATTTGTTTCTTGGTCATGCAAGCAGCAACAATCAGAAGCACTTTCCACTGCAGAAGCTGAATATGTAGTAGCTCGACGTTCTTGTGCTCAATTATTGTGGATGCAACACACACTCAAAAACTATAGTATGACTTTTACGAAAACAAATATTTTGTGTGATAATTCTAGTTCCATTTTCCTATGTAAAAAACCTACACACCACTCTAATGAAAAATAGATAGATATTAGGTATCACTTTTTTTGGGATCACACAGAAAAAAGGGATATTATTATTCAATTTATCGGAACACAAGATGAACTTGTTGATATCTTCACAAAATCCTTACCGTCCGATAGATTTGAATACATTAAACATAAGTTAGGAATGAAAACCACAAGTTAATCTTCCTTGTTAACTTTCTGTTGAAACCAATCTCTTTACAGTAATAAACAACTTTTTATAGGGGGAGTACATTTTTTGTTAGTTTTCAAAATTATTCGTAATGATGTTTTCAAAAAATTGTTAATGACGATTTCAAAATTTTTTGTAATGAAGTTTTAAAAAAAATTAATAAATAAGCTTTCAAAATTATTCATAATGAATTATTTCGTACTAACATTTTTTCCTAATAATGTTTTCCATTTTCAAATTTTTCGTAATCAAAATTTTTCCCAATCTATAAAACTTCATGAAAAATTTTTCCTCGATCCGAATAATATTCCTAAAAATCTGAAAGGTTCGTTCCCTTTTTTAAATTTTCAAAATAATCATTTAATTTCTGGTATTTTCATTTGTTTTTTAAAAAATTTTGGATTCGATTTTCCTTAAATCCAAATATTTTTCTTAAAAAACCTTTAAAGATCAGATTCTATCAAGATTTACTTGCAGTTATCATATCAACCATCAGATCTGATCAGAAGATTTCTCAGCCATTGGATTATGTTTGGAAGATGAATCATCACTTCCAATACCTATATAAAGGACCCCTTAAGGGTTGTCCCACATCAATCTCAAGCTCTCGCTTTGTGATGTTCTGACCCTCCACTAAAGCCCGTTCCTAATTTCTCATAGTTTTCTCGATATCTATTGTCTATAGAAGGATCATCTCAGAAATATATGTCTACTATCAAGCCAATTACGAAGTAGTAGGTGTATGGAAACAGGTTAGTGATTCCAAACATCTTCAAAAAGTATGATTCTATTATTTCAAAGAGCATTAAACTGAATGGATTGTAGAGTGTTTCCATATCGAAGACATGGGATTAAGATTTGGTGTATCCGGATCTGCAGATAGAGTTTTATGAATTAGTCAATTTCTATATGGAAGAAGGTGGAGAGAATTTTTCCTTCAAAATATATGGAATGACCTACACTATTTCATACACTAAGGAAGCTATTTTCATTGGAGTGTCGTATGAAAGAGAAGCTGATTTCTCTTCCCACAAACTACCAGATGTTAAAGGATGTTTTTTAAAGGTTAAATCTATGGAGTGCCTCGGTCTTACTGATGTCATGACTTTGATGATTTCTCACCTCTCTACAAATAATTGAATCCCTTAGCTCTGGGTGCATGGATTTATCATTCTGAGAAAATGTGATAAGGACCCTTTAAAGAAGAGTGACATGTACATCCTAGATTTTTTGGTGAACCTGAGGAAGGTCAATTTGGTTAAGAATATTCTAATTTAGATCAAGGATATCAAGAATAGAAATATAAAGTCTCAAATTATCATTTATAAGACTATTCATTCTAATTTTATTGTTTGGTGTCTAGAGTCTTCCAAAAATTATTGCAGTTTGAATCCTAGAAATTGAAAAGTCATGCTAGTCAGTGATGATACCATGAAGAGGATGAACATTGGTTTTTCTAAGGACTTAAGATAATTTTATGACCTACCGGAGGAAGAAGATGAAGCTATTACAAAAAATAAAGATGTGGTCAAACCATAAAAAAGTTTGGAAACAAGAGGAAGTTTGAGGAAGTGGAAGAAGAAAAAAAGCCCCAAAAGCTAAGGAATATCAATCTGCACCTACTAAACCTAAGAAGAAAAAAATCATACCCAGATGAGGTTGTAGAAAAATGGATGGAAGATAAGAAAAATAGGAAGGAAGGAGAGAAATAGTTTGGATTAGATCCTACATAAGTTAAGGCTTTAACTGAAAAGATAGTTGATGAGCTTGAGAAGCAAGAAAAAGAAAAGATGTTAATGAAAAAGATATTTGAGACTGAGATTATGGAATACCATATGAGGGATACCGAAAAAAATTATGAAAAAATTATGGTACCAGAATCTTTCCTGGTAGAACCCTTACCCGAGACTCTGCGAAAGAAGTTCATGACTCCAGAAAAATCCCAAGAGAAGGTTATTGAAAAAAAAAGAAGTTGTCAAAAGTGTAAAAGAACATGCTGAAAGGAGTACTGATACCGAATACTTGATTGTCAAAGTGGAAGAATTTCCTGAGAAGAAAATACCATCTGGGAAATTGTCAATCGGAACATTACAAGCCGAATCGTCAAATATTTCTACTCATGGGTTAGATGACAAGGCTAGGGAATAAGTGAACAAGTTATCTGAGGAAGAAAGTTATAATTTTCATTTTATTCATCCTAAAGATGTTGAGGCAGGAGCTTAGAAATAATAAGTAGATGAGGATAATATTGTTCAGCTGTCTGATAGCGAACATGACTATTTGGATGAGGAAGCCATTCCAAAAACTGATAAAGGAAAAAATGTGGTTATTTATACACCTACTAAAGTTGTTTTAAAAAAGAATGAAGATAGTGGATATTCGAAGAAGAAACTTGTGGAGATAGAAAAAGAACCTTCAAATAACAATGTTTCAAGTTCATAATCAACATCACTTCGATATAATTATGTTGTTCAATCATTGATGAAGGTTTTGGGACTATATTGATTTTTTCCGAGCATGGAATGTAGATGCCAGATGATTTAACACATGCTAAATCAGAAATTGGATTCAGTGTATTTGGTGATGGACATGTGTGTCAATTTTGAGGCTGATTTAAAGAATTTCTTCATTAACTATGATTCCCACAAAATATCTTTTAAGAAAGTCGCTAGATTGTCAAAGAAAATAGTGGAACATTTGATAGACATTGATGAGTTTCAAGATGGTTTTAAGGAGTCTTTTGAGATAGAATATGGTAGGATCAAGGATCTTACAAGCAGTTTTTAAGAAAAGATAACTCTTGAGTAGAATACTCAGATTCAACAAGTAAAGGATTTGAATAAAAAGTGGTATTCTTTTGCCTAAAGCTGGAAAAGAGGAAAGGATATTTAGATTGAGATGTAAGAAAAACTTGTTAAGAAGGAAGACGTCCTGAAGGCTCTGGAAGAGGGTCTCAAGGCTCGTGAAGAAAGAATCAAATCCTTAGAGAAGAAAGATGAAGATCACAAATAGATTCTTAAAATAGCATAGGAAGATCATAAGGAGCTCAAAAACCTAAAGACTATAGTGAAAAATCCGATTCACATGGAAAAAGAATGATGATTGACCCATTTCAATATTTTTTTGTATTCATTTCCTTGTACAAATTCATTCTGATCATAATAAAATTTGTGGTTGTTTGTCTTTTGGAAGTAATGTACTAATATTTTGGGTACAATAATCACTTTTCCATTCCATCAAACTCATTTTGAAAATCAAAAAGGGGGAGAAAGGAAAAAATAATACTAAGTAAATAAGAAATATCCCTATGTAAAAGGGAGTTTAAATAAGGGGGAGTTTTCATTACAGATATTTCTATATTCAAGATAATGAAAAATATCATTCCGGAAATTTAGAATACGATCCATAGAGTTCTAAAGCCTAATGGGGAGTTAGTCGTATTCATAATTGTCCATGTGCAAATGGAGATATGTTTTATTTCAATGTCTTGAATTTTTTTTTCCAAGTCCTTATATAGTTTTTCATAAAGATGTTTGTGATTTCCAATAAGGGGGATATTGTTGAGTCAATAAGGTTTTCCTTATGACTTTTTCATTCATTCATACATGGGGTAGATTCTTGAGTCATTAAGGATTCCGATTTACAATACAACTTCCTCTTGTTTTAATAATTAAAAACACCTTATCTTAAGGAAAATTTAATTTACACCATGTTTTACTTCTATAAGGAAAATTTTCCTTCCCAAGGAAATTTATCCTTATCCTGTTTTTCATCATTGATTTTTCCTAAGTGTAAAATTCGGTTTCATATCTAAAACCTCAGAATCATATAATACCTAGATAAAGATAATCTTGTTTATAGGATCCATGTTTAGACACCGAATTCTATGAATTCAGACTCTAAACTCTTATTAGTTATGACTCTGAATCCTAATAAATTCATACTCCGGAATTTTTATGTTCTGACTCGGAATCCTAATGAATTCAGACTCCGAATGTTGTATGTTTAGACTCAAAATTCTCATGTATTCTGACTCTGAACATTGTAAGTTCATGTTCCGAAGTCTTGTGTATCCAGATTCCAAATTTACTTGAAATTTAGACTCTGTATTAATATAGACTTCTGGGTCCAAATTCCATCAAAAACAGAATCCGAATATTCTAGTATTATAGACATTGAATGTGTTTTTGGTTAGACTCTGAACTGTTATTTGCTTATATTCCAAATATTTGATTTTGGTTATGTAACCATATGTTTTCTGAAACTTGTATTAGTTATAAAACAATTTAATGAATTCAATTACATACTAACCGTTGTTTGAGTGACACATGTACAGGTCTCTCCAAAATTCAAGGAAAATATGACCGTTTGAGGGTGTAGCCAACCGTAGGAGCTATGCCTATAAATAAGAGCTCATTTGAAAGAGAACACAACTTTGATAAACAGTTCTATGAATCTAAAGATTATATACTATTTAAGTGATTTCTAGAGAGAGAATATAATGATTATTTCATAATAAACACCTTGTTCAGATTCACTTCATGAGACTCCAAATGTTGCTGATTACATTCAAGGACATCTGGGGACAGGAAGACATAGGTGCCAATTACCAAAAAGTTCGAGGACTTCTTTGCTGTGGAAGATATAGGTGTCGACTACCTTAATGTTAAGGGCTTGTGGGGATAACATGATAGACTCCGATCTTCGTATCGAGGGATTACCATTGTGTGGGTAAAATATATATTCTTGAAAATATAAATCAGGGGACCTTTATCCAAGGTTGTTGGATACCCTTCGCTTTGGGTTAAAAGACTTACTACTTTTTACCTGTTTGTTTTTTGTTTTCCTCTATATTTTGATAGTTGAGGAAAGTATAACTATCTTATACATCCTTATACTTGTATAATCTTATTTAATAAGATTATATATGATTTAAGGTAGAATATCTATCTTTGTAAACATTCATTAAGTTTCATTTTCCAGAACCATATTTTCCAGAATCACTTTCTCGGAATCATATTTCCGGAATCTAGCATTGTGTAGAACTAGAGGTATTGTGAATTATCATTGTTTAACCTTGTTAGAAATGTTCATATTTAAACGTTCCAAATAAATTTTAGAGAATACAATGCACCCCCCTCTATTATTTTGAGTATTATTAGATACTTCATTCAGTATCTATATTATTTCGATCTTATATTTGGTATTATATAGTATGTCATACTCAACATACCATCTCAACAGATGATCCCCACCTTTAGAGTTTCTTATTCATCTAAAGAAGAGATAGATCATATTCAAAAAAGTGAGCTAAGTCAGATCCACTTGAACTCATGTGTGATACTTACCTGAGTCATGATCACAAATGTAAATGCATTTGGCATGATGCTGGAAACCAACCTGATCGTTGTGTCAAAAATCTCAATAAATTTATAAATTCATCCTGTTCACTATGAAAATACATGATTCCTTTAAACTCATAGGTCACTGTACTATGATGATAACCCCGGAACATACTCAACAACACCATGATAAACAATTTTACCTAACACCGCTAGTACATAAAATAATTTATAAACTCGATGGGTACCGTGTATATCAATTCATACTACCCCATGGTTTTATAAGTTAAACAACACAATATTAATTAAATACATAGGTTTTCATAACTACGAAATTTCGTATCTAATGGTCCATTCAGAAAATTGGACCAAAGGAATATTATCCCATATGACTATAAAACTGACTGACAACCTATTGAGTTTCTGAGGGAAATAGAAATAGGGTCACAAGACGTTATAACTAGATGATAGAGCAAATATTTTAAATTAATTTATATTGAATATCATTGTTTTAAAACCCAAAAAAGTGATCCTCTAAGATTAATTGTTTCATTTTTATAATATTGGTGTTATTTTGAGATGAATAGTAAAAATTGGCCATTTTAGATTTTTAATAGTTTTAAATTATTTCTGTAGTTTGGCCATAACATTATCTAAATGAATCCAAATTGAAAATTTCTTTCTTATCCAGATTATAATCATCCAGGGATTCATTTACTATTTTCAGACTAAAAGCTGAATCGGGCATATAGAAGCTCAAAGGAAGCTCACAAGTGGGAGAAAAAAACGGTTTGCAGTTCTGCCTAGTTTTTGTGTGGGCTCCATAACTCATGCATGGTAGGCCAAATGGTTGTGAAATTTGGTGGGTGGACTAGAAAGGAGTTTGGAAGAATCTTTTATGAAGGAAATACCACATTAATTGTTCATTTATGGGGTCATTAAATCACCATAAACCAGAGGATTGCGTTCTAGAGAGTCTGACTGGACAGAATAAATTTTCAGAGTAAAATGGACATAACATTCGGAATACATGTCAAAATCTTCTACGATTTTTAGGGGACACGGCCAAGAAAATTATGAACAACATTCAAGAAGGACTCAATGTGTGAAAATGTCATTTAATGGGTGCCTCAACCTCCGGGGGTCTAATTCTACCTATAAAAGGAGGCCCTCACCTCCTTCCCAAAGCATCTCATTCTCCTTCCCATTCCCTCCGGGACACCAAGAAGGATATATTTTTGGATTTCTCTTTTATTTAGTTTATTTTTCATAGATTTTTAATGCCTTATTCTTCCCCATTCATATCTATTACCCTTACCATGGTGGGGTAATCATTTGATGTGATTGGAGAATGGTTGGTTTTCTACATTGTAATGCTTGAGTTCTTGGACGCAATTGAATAAATTTATTTCTTCTTCAAAGTTGTTTTCAATTTCTTATAGAGGATTTTACTATCATGTGTGATCATTATTCAATATTAATTCCATTATTGATTTTTTTTTCATGGAAAAATAATCATAATCTCCCTCCACAAATTTCTGGTTTATATACGATGGAATAAACAGGGAATTAGTGATGAAGTACTCAACGATCATCAGTATGTGTAAAAGCTGTACTGAATGTTCATTGTTGTTTGTGATAAACAAAAACCGATCGGGTATCACTCATTTCAATTAAGGATATTCAATACGACTATTTTACACATGGAAGGAGAGCTGACCAAAGCAATATTTTGATAAGGTTTTCTTTCACAATAATAATTTAATCATGGAAGTGAGAGGAAACAATTGTGGAAACTCACTTTAATCAAATAAGAAGAATAGGTTTGAAATAAATTGAACAAGGATAACATTATAATTAGGAAACTGACCCCGACCTAATCAACCTTTTAATTTCATATTTTATTAATCATTTGAATTTCAAATTTCTTTTTCAAAAACACAACATTTTTACCTTTGTTTTAAAGTGACAACCCGTTTTGTGTGCACTCCTCTTTGGGAGACATCCTGGGTCAACCACATTAATACATTTAACATAGGAAATAATTGTTTTCCACACTATATGACAGGAATGTGGCACTAGATGGCCATGAACTAGTCATGTCTAACTTTTTGAAACTGAGCATTATATGATGCTCACACCCATAAAAGCGTAAAGGATACCATAACCACCCATCTAAACAGGTGTTCCTTTTAGAAGTTTGATGTGCTACGAGGAGAAACGATACTCAAATGACACCACATGAGAGAAAAATCACAAAATTTAGAAATTATTTAACGGTTTATGGGTTCTACCAACCATAGGTTATCCCCTTACAAAAGCATAAGATGTCGAACTATAATGACGTCAATTAAAATAGATTTCACTGGCCTTACACCTATCATTTTTCTATTTTTAAATAGGGAATAGCCTACGTAAATTGCTCACATTTCCATTCAATAGAAACTCAGTAATAAAAGATTAAACTACCCACACATGAGGGATTTAATCAAAGGATATCACAAAAGGTTA
Organism: Viscum album; assembly: GCA_963277665.1. NCBI lineage: Eukaryota > Viridiplantae > Streptophyta > Magnoliopsida > Santalales > Viscaceae > Viscum > Viscum album. The sequence continues at coordinate 699,851,476 of OY728132.1, forward strand.
AATTTTTAAATCCATTACATTTATTCACATTATATGTTTAAAAATATAAAATATTTAATCCCAGACATCCAAGAATAATAGGAAAGTATTATCAAAATTACTTCTTAAAAACATATAATTTATTAACATCCAGTTATAATTAGTAAATTTATCAATTAAATTACATTCATGTTGTAAAATATAAGGACACATATGAGGGTCCCATTTATCCAACCTGGGTTCGTCAGGAAGAATCCCAATAATAGTATCTGAATTATCAATGATTCCAAAACATTGGTACCAGGTTATCTCCTAAGAAACATGCCTCAAATGAACATATTGGGTCCAATTGTAAGTTAAATAAGTTAATCAAATTAATTTAGCTATAAAATTAAGCATATTTTACATTTTATTCAATTTAAAATATAACATGTCCTCAAAAAATGGTTTGTTTATATGGGTTTACACTTATAATTTATAATGTATCCATACACATTATAAATCAGAGAATAAATCAAATTTAATCAAAAAAATCTCATTAAAAATGAAATTTAGAATCATTTACATTTTTACTAATGTTTATATATTTACTTAAGGCTCAATATATGTTTCAAGTAAATGGGATAACCTTCCCAAATTATAAGGTGCACATACACCTTTTAAATGAAAACTTCCCCCTGTTTACATGAAACCCATTTATTTATCCCACATTATAGTTTATATATATATATATCAAATAAAATATAGAATGTTATCATATGTAGTAACCATAGAAAGCATAAACAATAAACATGAAACATGAAATATAATCATGTAATCATGTTGTATAATTATCCATCCTTAACATTACCTAAACATGTGAAATCAAGACATGAAATAACACTAAAGACATGAAATCAGAATTATTAGGAAGACTATGAATGCATCTACCAAGCATGGTATATGCACGACATGTGAATTTTGAACCTCTTATGATGTTCCATGTAATGAAATATCTATACCATTCTAGGATAAGGAAAACATAACATGACCTTATAAATCAATAAGCCTCAGAAAGTATACTATTCACTATAGGCGGATTGAAAATAAACTATAACAATTAAAAAACATAAATAAAATTCATATCCCTAACCACATGAACTTGTCCCCCTGGATGGGGTGATCAGTACAATACACTTCTATTTATCAAGATCTGTCTCATTTATAATATTTTATGTACCACCTACAGAAGTAGTAATGTGAAGGAAACAAAACCTCTTATACCACCTTGTAACATCCCGACCAAACTCATAACTAAAATGATGGTATGACTAGTGGGTCGCATAAACTCATGCATGCCTCCTCATACACCAGAGGTTGAAAACTAGCATCAATGGTCTTAAGAGATGAAAGTGGGGAAAATATACATTTATATGATAGTATGACATCGGTGTAAAATAAATTAAATAACAAACAACATAGAAAGTGGTAATAGACATTGAAGAAAGTAGAGGAAGGCTAATATAAATAGAATATAAAGTAGATGAACAATACTTATGTATAGAATAGAGGCATGAATGTCCAAATTATAATCCATAATCTAAAATGACATTAATAAACTAGGAAACAACATACAATAAAATACAAGAATAATGTAATGAAGTAAAATCTCCAAGGGACCTCTTTAACACCATCCTAAGATCTCGCTCATTCCTGTGTTGTAAACTCCTTTGTATGATAAAAAACCATGATAAATAAATAATGGTCCGTAAAACATAATTCCTACTCAGGTACCACCAATGAAATGGTGGAATGAGTAGGGTGTGATACATAAATCCAAGTAGGATATTACCCATGGTGTCTACAGCTATATCATGTCTGTAAATATAAATAAAGCAGTGTGAAAATAGATATAATAGTAAACAAAACTGAAATAAACAACAATAAGCTCATTGAAGGTTCTCAAGAACACCAGGTGTCTATATTTTCATCAGTTCATGGATAAAATAAAATGATTGATCAGTAAATATATATATATATATAGTTATAATATATATTGATAATATGGTTATATATTTCACCCACCCATATAAGCCAAGTACGTATAGATGTAAGTTTCTATGTACATAGAACATTATGAAATGTTTTGACTATAGTGTTACTCATTCATCAATAAATGGCATGAATGAGCCTATAAGATCTAGAATATGGTACATTACCTATATCTAATTATGAGTGGGGGTGCCCCATCATATCTACAATATATATTATGAGAGTGTTGTAATGTCAAAAATAAAAAGAGTCATATATAAATATTCCCATCATTATAATAATGTAAATGTTGGGAGGCACCATGACTTATAACCCAATGTATGGGATTGTGCTGCATCCATGATCAACATAACCCATACCATTGTTCCACAAACTATATCATGGCGTATTCATATTTCCAAATATTATCCATGAGGAATTACTTCTCATGATTTAATGTTATTAAGACCAATTATAACTAAGGTAATTTCTTTTATAATAATTGATATTAAGAATGTACATATGATAACTCTAAATAGTGTGTCCTTTCCATCATTTACATTTTAGACCATTGAAAAAATTTAATATAATATTGCCATCTCATTAATACTAGGGAAACCAATCAAGGAATTCAATCCATTACGACTGTCTATTCCATTTAATACAATCTATTTAATTTTCTAAATTAATAAAAAACAATTTAAAAAGATCAATGATCCAAAAAGGAGTTTTCATTAGAAAAAGGGAAATTACCTATATGGGTAATTACAATTAACGGTACTTCCAAGCATAAATGAGGTACCTTGGTTCCTTTAAAATTTATCTGAGAAAGGGAAATTCAGTATATATAAAAAATAAAGGCCATGTCACAAACATTCCACATTCCAACTAATAACGAAAAACCATTACGATCAAGCACCTTATAAACCCTAAATCATCAGTTTTTAATTTTTGAAGAATTTGAACCTCATCTGAGTTGTTTCATTATAAAAATGTAACATTGTGTATCAACAATTAATTTTGAAAAATGAAGCATAAAATATATGAATCATAACTCATTTCACTTTAAATAATCAATTTTGAAACCATCAATCAAATCCAATTTATTACATAAGGATCACCATGAAACTTAGGATGTTCTATTTTCAAATGGGGCTATCACAAATTGTGGGAAAATTTATTTTAATTACAAATCTGAATGATTATAAGTTGTTCCGGTATTGAAAAAAATAATTGAAAAAGTGAAAAGACAATCTGGAACACCCAATATATAATGTTCCAACATTATACATTACATAATCTTGAATTAAGTTAATAATTATCATTGAGGATCTTTTCCAGTTGAGAGTTTTAGAGAATTAGTCCATAACCATTACATTAAATCTCAAATATTACAAACAAGACACTTCTACTCACTATCCATTTTTTTATAAAACAGAAACTCATAAAAGAAAACAAGAATTATTTTCTTAATATAAATCTTCTTGAATTATTCCTTTCTCTTACCCTGCCTTATATCATGTGAATTTTTTTCAAAAACATTGGATGATTATAAAAATATATGTAAGGGTTATAAAACAAGTAAATAAAACATTAGTCCATCAATACATACAAGTTAATGAAATCATAGTTTTCAATATTTTACATACCACACAATATAATAAGATTTATGAATAACAATTGGAAATCAATAATCATAAAGGTAACTTGGGGCATCTATAACATACTTACATTGTATCATTCACTACTACATAGGATGTAACAATTGGAATACCCATCATAGTATATTACCTAAATCTCTTAGGAGAAAAATAACATTTACCATCTTCACATTAACCAATGAATTGGAGAGCTATCTTATGCTCACCCGCCTTAGGTTTATAACGGAACAACTCTTATACAAAAACAATGTCCAATAACCATAACATTTTCATAACACATAAAACTAACATCAAGGAAAGATATAATTTCCTAATTTAAATCACAATATATCATGTAAATATTTTGACATAACCAATACATTATCAAAAACATTTACAATACCAAAATAAATAAAAAAATTATATGGTATTTATTTTCCGTTTAAAAACATTATAGCTTGTTAATGAAGCCAAATATCAAATAATGCCCGCGGTAGCGGAAAGGTCATTATCACCAACTAAATTAAAACAAATTCCCTTTATCAATTAGTAAAACTCAACATAGATAAATATTCCCTTTTAATTAAATTCAATGTTAAAGTTTTCTATAAATTTTATAAATGAATGTCATGTATAAACCAAAATATGCCTCAATGAAAAGAGATTGAGATGAAGTCCCTTACCTTGTGTCTGACATGACTTGTTCGTTTATTAATATCCTGAATAATAAACTGAAGATAATTTAAATTTTCTTAAGAACCTTTTTCACATTTATTATTCCTTTTATATGAATTATTTCCATGTTATAAAAAGTACATAATATTTTATGTTAATAATAGTCATTTTCTCGATATTTGGTACTTGAGTCAAAAATGAACTTATTTTAATTACACGATGTCCATGTGGTAAAAATTTAATTATCTATAGAATTATATTAATGATTTAGATATCATATATATCTAGTATATATATGTATTTATAATAGTACATAACATTTATAGATAAGAAATGAAATGCACCGATCATGGAGACGATAAGTTGTACGTACACCTGAATGCTAGTTTCATTTCTATTTTTTATTTAATGGAATGAAAAAATAATTATACATAAATATATTATAATTCTAGTATAATATCATATATAAATTTATATTCATTATACCTTCCACATATGTCATAAACAAGTCATATCACATTGAGGGGACAGTAGTCCGCAATTCCTAAAATTAAATTATCATATTTACCTATTATGGAAACAATAAAGGTATTCTATAAATTAAAAATAAATAAGCATCTAGGATATATAAATATAATATATATCACATGTAAATATAGTTCTATACAAATTTTTACCATAAGAGGCGGTAGGAGATAATTGAACAATCATCTTTTCGTGATACTATAGTACGTCGTCCGTAGAAACAGTATGTTCGTATCCATTAGATAATGGGGTGTGGAATTGTATCACTAATACTTATCATATCAACATAAAAGTATATTTAGGATATTGTTTCAGTTTGAAAATAATGTAATAAATGGGTTTTATGTGGTTAGAGAAGTAAAATAAAAGAAAAAACATGAGAGAAGACATTACCTTTAAATTGGGTAACTCCGTTTGGGTTGAACCAAACGAATTTCTTGAAGTTTCTTCCGCCTAAGTTAAAGATTATTGGGGAAATATAGGGATGTTGGGATCTTAGTTTGGGAGGGTATGTATGGCCATGTGGGATTTAGGGGTGTGAGTATGGGTTTGAGTTGATGACTTTTTATAAGGGGGAGGAGATCTTTAGGAAAGTATGAATATATTATATTATTATAAACTGAATTTCGATTTAAAAATGTCCAAAACAAATTTAATTATAAGATAATGTGATTATTGGTCAAAATAATCTCATAAAATGTTATTTATACAAGTTTAGGGCATAAAATTAACCTTATCATTTAGCTTTATCCTTCAGTAAACTAATTTATCTTTTACCATGTCTTCTTGAATATTAATACAACATGGTTAATAGAATTACTATAAAATGACAATAGTCTCAAAAAATGGTTCATTAATGAAATTAGTAACATCATATTTGTAATTTGGCCGAATCTAAGATTTTTAATAATATTTTATCATTTAATAAAATATTTAATGATTTAAAAACTCATTTATATCAATTCATAAACAATTTATATCAAGACTTTAAAAAAATATATAACAACTCGATTATTACTAAAATTCTACATGAATTATAAGATAAAAATTTATACTCATCCATATAATTACTATATGGAATATAAAGTTTCAAAATAAATTTATTTTAATATTTATAACTTCATTTATTTAATACTTTTATTAATGAGGTAATCATTACATCATCATTATGTCATTAATAAATTTATTTATATGATGTCTAAAAATTATTAATAAAATACCATGATATAGGAAATATTTTTATCTTACTAATGACTAATCATAGTTGAAAATATCACTTATATATCCCATTATAATGAAATTTCTTAAGAGATATATGTTTATATTATATTTTCCATAACTTTATATAAATATGTATAAAGTGTCATTTTCACTTACAAGTGGCTTCGTGGGGTCACAAAATTGACCCAAGGATGCCCATGGTTAGAAATGTATCATAAGTGTGTATTATGACACATTTTAGGGTAAAATAATAATATTATAATAATATTCTTTACCCTTATTTACCAGATTTACCATTTAACAATGGTAAATGAAATATTTACTAATGTTATTATTCATAATGTCTAAAAATAAAAGATACCTATTTTCAAAATTTGGACCTCCTGATTAAAAATATGGAATGAATTTTTCCAAATTCAAAACACCGAAGTTTTAGAAATTAATTTAAAAATAATTCCTATTGTAAAAACCAGAAAGTGTGTTTTTAAGAATTTATAATTATCACAAGATTGACAATTGTTTATGATCAATTTCAAAGTGAAATAACTTTTAATGACCAACATTGGATTAAATGGTAAAAATATAATCTAATAAAAAATAAAAACAATTTAAAATATAATCTACAAATATAAATATATTATATTAAAAGGAGATTTTGAATTGAAATGCATTATTTTTCATTATTCATTAAAAAATGAACATTATCAGAAAAATACCAAAATTTTATCCAATGTAAATTTTTATGACCTAGTTATAAAGAATAATATTATATTTTCAAATAGAATATATAAAAGTGACAAAAAATATATTTAAAAAGGGTTCTCCAGCAAAAGGTGGTAAATCGACCTTTTAATGAATATTAGAGTATTTATGATTAAAATTGGATTCATTCAAATTTTAATCCTCTAACTTTTATTCAATAAAAGTAAAAACATTTAACAAACAAGTATAATTATATTGTATTTTTTTATGTTCATTCCAGTCAATAAAATGGCTAGGAATTAACTACCATTTAAAATAATATTATATTATTATGTTTTTTTCTATATGACTCAGCATTGTGTGCAACATGAAATTTCAGAAAATCCTATTGTTCGGTGTTTGGTACGCCATCGAACATAGAATCCACATTGAAGTAAAGTTATTATTTAAATTTAAAATATTCATAAAAATATAAATATCATATTCTTAATTTAATTTGGTTGTTACATCCTTGTCCCTTTTGGGAATTGCATCCCTGCAATTATATTCACTTATCAAATAAGTGGGGTGTATTTATCCCATATAGAATTTTCATAGTCTCATATTTCCTCTTAAATTATATGGGTTTTCTACAAAAACCCTACCAGATGAATTACCTTATTTGGAAACACTTGCTCTCAACGATCAAGAATCTGGACTAGTTATTTCTCATAAGAAAGTTTCTCTTCCAACTGAACTACCTCTAGACTCAAAACACGAGATAGATCCGGCATATGCATTCTCAACATTGAAACATTAAAAATATTGTGTACATGGGATAAAATTGGAGGTAAAGACACTATTTTAGAAACTAGTCCAACGTTCTCCTAGTTTTCATAGGTTCCAATGATCCTCAGGCTCAGCTTTCATTTCCTGCCAAAAAACATGACACTTTTTCATGGAGAAACATTGAGAAAGACATTATGAACAACCTCAAAAGAATGATCCTACCTCTGGTTAATCGTATAACCTCTCTACCCACTCTGAGCTTTTCTCATGTGCTTCTAAATCAACAAAACTTTTTCTACCATATTTTATACCAATTTTGGTCCCATCAGTTTCCTTTCACCTACATCATCCCAAAAAGCTGAAATTTGACACCGCTTACCATATAATTCCACAAATGGAGCCATCTGTATATTGAAATGAAAAATGTTATTATAATAAAATTCAACCAAAGAAACATATTGGTCCAAACATCCTTGTTAATTTACTGAGCAAGCATGTAAAATATCTTCAAATGTCTGAATTGTTTGTCTGGACATCCCATCTTTGTATGGTGAAGAGTTGTACTAAAATGTATTTCAGTACCCAATGACTTCCAAAGGAGCTTCCAAAAGTTATAAGTAAACCTAGGATCATGATCAAATACAATGTAGAGGGGAACTCCATGTAACCTGACAATCTCTTTAATATACAATCGAGAAAGTTGATATAGAGACAATGTCTCATGAATAGGAAGGAAATGAGTAGATTTAGTCAATCAATCGAAATTAACCTACATTACATTATAACCTTGATAAGTCATAGGTGGTCCTATAACTAAATCCATGGACACATTTTCCCATATCCACTCTGGCACCGGTAAAGGCTTAAGAATCCGTTTTGGTAACAACCACTCTACATTAACCTGTTGACAAGTAAAACAATTCATAGTAATGTCAGGAATATTTATTTTCATTTCATACCTCCAGTAATACTCTCAAAAATCTTTTTATATCTTTGTATTTCCATGATGAACTGAAAAAAGAGAACTAACAGCTTCAAATAAAAACTCATTCTTAAACTGTGAATCATAAGGAACACATAATCTTGTCCCAAATCTCAAAATACAATCATTATTAATGTTAAAATCATGAAACTTACACTTATGAACAAAATATATCTTTTTCTGTAACTCACTGCCTTCCTACTATGGTTTCTTATTCTTTTCCTGATAGAGATGATTTCACTGACACCTAAAACAAAATTGTAGAATTTCCTGCAACAATAACTTCTATGCCAAAGTTCAACAACTGTTTAATCAAAGGATCTTTTTCCAAACATAACATGGTAAATGTTGAATTATTTTTTTCCTCAAAGTATTATCCACATTATTTTCCTTTCATGGATGGTAATGGATCATGTGATAAAAATCCCTGATTAATTCTAACCATCTCCTCTTTCTCATATTTTATTCTTTACGAGTGAATATATTACTCAAATTTTGTGATTAATATATATTTCACACTTTATGTTATACAAATGATGCCACCAAATTTGTAATTCATAAATAACAATAGATAATTCTAAATCATGTGTAGGGTAATTTTACTCAAGATGTTTCAACTAATGAAAAGCATAAGTAATTACCTGATCATTCAGCATAAGGGCACATCCATGTCCATTCATTGAAGCATCAATGTAGATAAAAAACTATCCATTTCTGGAAGGTAATGCCAAAACTGGATCATTCACAAATCCTCTTCTCAATTCCTATTTCAAATAATCCATCACTACAACAAACTATGGAATTATGATTCTGACCATGTTAAATTGCTAATATGGAAGGTTATTTCTCTTTGTATGCCTTCTCAGCATGTCATCCCATTTTACTCAATAGAAAAACAATTCTGAACAAACATGTCTTAAACAAAGAGAAATTGTAATATTAATATGATACATTATTTCAATCTTATCAGAAATTAATTCTTGGATATTAATTTAACAATATCATAACACCTAAATTTATTGAAACTGACCTCTGATAGAAACTATAAGGCTCAATCCTTAAACATTATATAATTTGGAATTATGTTAACAATTCACATTGAGGATCTTTTTGGGTTTAGAATTTTAGAAAATTATGACATAACTATTACATTACCTCTCAAATATTATGAATCAAAAACTTCTAATCAGTATCCATTTTTTCATAAAATAAAAAATCATAAAAGTAAACAAGAATTATTTTCATAATATATATATATTTTTGAATTTTTCTTTTCTTTTAAAGTTCCTTATATCATGTGAAAAACAATCCAAAAACCTGGGATGAGCACAGAAAGCTCAGTAAGGGTTATAAAACAAGGGGAAAAATAGTCCACTAATACAAACAAGTCAGTGAAAATAATAATTTTTTAGTATTTAACAAACCACACAAGATCATAAGATTTATGAATAACAATTGGAAATCATAAATCCTAAAGGTATCTTTTAGCATCCATGACATACTTACGTTGTAGCTTTCAAACTATGCAGGGAGTTATATTTGGAATACCCATCCCAGTAAATTCCCCTAATATATTAGTAGAAAAATTAATGAATACCTCTGTCACGATACCAAATGAATTGGACAACTATCTCGAGCTCACCCTCCCTAGGTTTATCATAGAACCACCCGTATACATATACAATTCCCAAGAACCATAATATATTCATAACATATATAAAACATAAAGAAAGATAAAATTTCCACATTTAAATCACAACATATCATTTATATATATTGAAATAACCAATCCATCATCAAAACAATTTTCAGTATAAAATTATGTAAGTTTATATGGTATTTATTTTCCTTTTAAAAACTTTATGGCTTACTAAGGAAGCCAAATATCAAATAACTCTCGTGACGGTGGGAAGTTCATTCTCACCACGTACATTAAAAAAGAAAAATTCACTTTTTCGTTTAGTAAGTATCTATATAGAAAAATATTCCCTTTGAATGAAATGAAAATTAAAAGGGTTTATACACCGTATAAAATAATGTCATGTATAAATCAAAATAGGACTCAATGAAAGAAGATTGAGACGAAGTCCCTTACCTCATGTTCAACTTGACTCGTTTGTTATTTAATCTATAAAATAATAAACTAAAGATAATTTATAATTTCTTAAGATAATTTTTGAGGTTTATTATTCATTTTATATTACATATTACCTTGTTATAGACATTACATAATTATTTATGTTTGTAATTGTCGTTTTGTAAATATTTGATACTTGAGTAAAAAAAGAACTTCTTATAATTACAAGTTTTCCATGTGGTAAAAAGTCCATTAACTCCATAATAATATTAATTATTTATTTATAATATATATAATATATATAGTATATATATGAATTTATAATTGTACATAACATTTAATGATAAGAAATGAAAAGCACCATTCAACGAAAAGTAAGACGTACATACGCCTGAATGCTACTTTCATTTCTATTTCATATTTAATAGAATAAAAACATAATGAAACAATGGTATATTATTAATTTAATATAATATCATATATAATTTCAGTAACTCCATCCTATATACATTCCACATATGGCATGAATGAGTCATATCACTTTGAGGGGGCGATAGTCTGCACTTCCTCAAATGAAATTATCATATTTTCCAATAATGGAAAGCATATATGTAAGAAATAAATGGATTATACTGAAGAATAAAGGAAATATAAATATAACATATATCACACATAAATAAAGTGATATCTTAATGGAGACCATATGAGGCTGTATGAGATAATTGAACAATCATCGTTTCGTGAGGGAGTTGTTCTCCATCCACAGAAACAGTATGTTCGTCTGCATTGTAAGGAGGTGTGTAGAAGTGTAGTCATAATACGTCACATAACAACATCATAGTATATTTATTATTCTGGTTTTGATAAAAAAATAATGGAATAAAGAGCTTTTAGGGGGTTAGAGAAGGGAAATAAGAGAAAAGAACTTGAGAGAAGACGTTACCATTAAATATGGTAACTCTCTTTGGTTTAAACCAAAAGGATTTCTTAAAGTGCCTTATACCTATTTTAAGTCTTATAGGTGGAATAAAGGGATTTTGGGAGATAATTTGGGCAGAGGATGGATGATCCATGTGGGCTTGAGAGGTGTGAGTAAGGATTAGAGATTATGATTTTTTATAAGGGGAGGAGGGGCTCTTTATGAATGTTTTACAATATTATTTTATTATAAAATAAATTTAGATCTATAAAGGTCCCAAACACATATAATTTAATTCTAATGTGAGTATTTTTCTAAGTCCTCTCATCCTATGGGTTTTAGACATGTTAGGGCACAAAACTAACCATATCAATTTTACATTAACCTTTAGTTATCTAATTTAACTTTTACAATGTATTCTTGTATATTAAAACTATAAGGTTAATATATTAACTATAAAACACCAAGAGACCCAAAAATGGATCATTAATGAAATTATCAATATCATATTTTTCATTTGGATGAATCATATATTTTAATACTATTTTACCATTTAATAAATTATTGATTTATTTAAAAACTCATTTATATAAATTTATAAACTATTCATATAAAGACTTTTAGAAAACACTATAACATGATTATTTCGAAAAAACCACATTAATTCAAATATAAAAAAGTTTTAATCATCCATAAATTTTGGGGACAACATAAAAAGTTTTAAAAAAAGTTTATTCTAATATTTATAATCTCATTAATTTAAAACATTCATTAATGAGGTAATCATTACATAATCATTGTGTCATAAATAAATATATTTATATGATGTATATGAATTGAAAATAAAATATTATGATATAGGAAATATTTTAATATTTATATGTACTATTTATAGTTGAAAATATAACGTATATAACCCATCATAAATTTTTTTTACTAAGAGATATAAATTTCTGTTATAATTTCCTTAACTTTAAATTAATTTTCATAATGTCATTTTCACTTACAAGTGGCTCTATGGGGTACCATAATCAACCCATGGATTCCCATGGTTGTAAATGTATCCTAAAATAGGTTTATGACACATGTTTGGGTAAATTAATATTATTATAATATTATTTTTTACCATTATTCACTACATTAACCCTTTGACCATGTTAAATAAAATATTTACTTATGTTATATTTAATAATTTCTAAAAATTAACGTAACCTAGTTACCCAATTTTTAGCTCTTGATTACAAATATGGATTCCATTTTTTTAAATTCATAACACATAAGTTGTAGAAATTAATTTAAAATTAAATCCATTTGTAAAAGCCAAAAAGGGTGTTTTTAAGAAATACTAATTATCAAAAGATTGACAATTCATTCTGATCAATTTAAAAGATAAATTACTTCCAATGAAAAATAATTTATTAAATGGTAAAAATATAATATAGTTACCGAATAAAATCAATTAAAAATATAATCTTACCATATAAATAAATTAGATTAAAAGGTAGTTTTGAATTAAAATTCATTATTTTTCACCATTCATTAATTAGTGAACATTATTAGAAAAACAACAAAATTTCATCAAATGTAAATTTTGATGTCTCGATTCTAGAGAAAAATATTATTTATTAAAATAGAACTTTTAAAAGTGAAAAAATCTAGATTTAAACATGTTTTTTCACCAAAGGCATTAAATCGACCTTTTAATGAATATCAGAATATTTATGCTTAAAATTGGATTATTCACTCTTTAAGAATACTTCATTTATTATATAAATGTAACAGAATTTAGAAAATAATTAAAATCATATTGTAGTTAGTTATGTTTATTACCTCCTATATAATGGGTAGGCGTTAACTACAATTTAAAATAATATTACATTATTATATTTTTTACAGTATGACTCGGCATTGTGTGAAATATGAGATTTCAGAGAAATCTGTTGTTGCGTATCAGGTATGCCATCAAACATAGCATCCCCTTTAAAGTAATACTATTATTTAACTCAAAAATATTAATATATAGGAAAATATTATATTCTTAATTTACTTAAGATGTTACACAATCGGTCTCCATGGTCAAATTTAGCATTCACTATTTACATAATAATAGTAAAAGTGTGTAATAAACGGTGAATGAAGTAATTTACAATGAATAAAAAAAATTAATGTAATGTATTTCAAAGGTTGAATTCTGGTGAAATAGTTGCATTTATAAAAAGATGTAAATTTAGGGGAAAAGCCATGCATCACATGCCTTATGCATAAAGAGAACAACTAAACTGATATCAAGTTCAGATTTGGTCATGTTTGGAATAAATATACCAAATGGACATTCTCTCCTTGAAAATAGAGAAATTGAACATGCACCTCGATAAAGTATTTAGTGGAAATATTAAACAAATTATGGTTAAATATGTATTAAGATAATAGTAATACAAATACATCGATACCAACAACATTCGATTTAGACCTCGTATGGAAGAGATCCATTGAATCCTAGCCTGGCTGTTGGAGGAACCCATGAAAGAAGAGGAGAGGGATCCCCTATGAGGAAGAATAATATAAATGTGAAGACACAAAAAGTTTTCATTAAGATAAATTTCATAATTATACCCCCAAATTTGGAACGTAGGGTTCAGATGTAAGGTTTGTCCCAACCGTGTGCCATCCATATGACACCCTCTGCCTACAAAACAACCTCGTACAATTTTCCTCGCATATTTATATTATCCATGAACCAACCATGTGATGAATAGTAAATAGGTACTGCCTAAGTGGAACTAACCGAGTGGGCTAGGTGCATAGTTTGGGAAAACTGTACACAACTCATGCGATACACAATATCTCACCGCCATAAGTGGCACAATTTTATGTTGGGGGATACACGGTTTTAGATAAACTATGTACCCTATCTATTCGTCTTCCATTATTATTTTTCGAGGTCTGAATTTAACAAAACATGATGAAGCACCCAAGGAACATTTTGGGCCTTCAACCATGTCTAAATAAACATTAACGTAATCCAACTCTAATTTTTTTTCTAAATCAAGGTTAAAATAATAAACAATTCATTAAACCCAAAAATTCAAATTCCCATTGAATTTTACCTCGACCCAAAATAAGGGTCATAACCTAGGTTGTGAGATATATGTGTAGTAGGTGATTACCATAGAATTCTTGTGTTTTTACTTTAGAAATCATTCTACTTACACAGGTTTTAAAATATATTAACGTACAATAAGGATTTTCTTTATTTTCAAGAAAGAACCCATTATATTTACCAAATATATTTTAAAACAATATTTCATTGAAATATTTAAAATTACCTTGAATTATATCGTAAAAAATACATTGAATACCCGGTTTTAAAAAATTCATTCCAAAAAAATCCATGTTTACCAAATAAGTGTTTTATGAATGAATACCATGAAATATTATAATTTTTTACAAAAATAGTTACAATAAAAATTTAAATTTATGAAACCGGAAAGGGTTTGAACCGATAGATCAATTGCATTAATGAAAATAAACAAGGATATAGGTATAAAAGGAAATGAAACAATACAACAATAATACATACATCATGGGAAAATCAGCATCCTATTTGTTTCATGTGAAAATGATTCATTTACAAAAAAATATATATCTAAGTGACCTAATAATTTAGGATCTCCCATGGTCTCATCATTAAATATACCATAGCTAGTATACCAACCAAATAGATCATCACCCATTCTATTACCCACATATATATGGTCTTCCTTATTTTAAACATAAACCATCAAAAAATAAAATATAGAACCAGCATTAATCAAGATCATACAAAAATAAATAGAGAACATAAACTCTTCTTGGAAATAACCCATTTAAAACCCATTTAAAAAAATAATCATATATACTCATTTGAAATCCCCTTTGGAAATTCCCTTTTCCAAATATGAAAACAATTATAGAAATTATGAGTAAAGGGATATTCTATGAAATTTCTATATATATACAAGTACAAACAAATACATATACATAAATGTATATATACATTTATACTTATCAATTTTATATACCAACATTTATGTATAATTCCCATGTATCAAATGTATTGTATCTATTTAATTAATTTAAAGAGAATCGTATAATTTCAAAGAAAGTCAATGATCCAAAAAAGAAAAAAGTCTCTATAATAATTGTTTATCAGTAAAATAAAATAAATATTTAAAATTAAAAATATATAAAATAAAAAAGCATCATTAGAAGTACAATGAAGCAAAAAACCCCAAAAAACCCCCCATATATTTTCAATTGAAATATTTTAAATACACAAACAATTATAGAAATCTCAAATCCATTGAGAAAAACTCTAAAAATATTAACTAAACAATTATAACAATTTACTTCAAAAAAAATTAGAAAACTCGCGTGCAATATAGATGTTAAAGAAATGATCTAAACCATTAAGAAAACTACTTCAGTGATATGATATTTTTTTTAAACCCTCTACCAGATAGAAATATTGTCAAAATAAACCCTTTTATTCTATAGGAACATGAGATTGAAGGAGTTAGAAATTAAAACCCCACCTAGAGTATGGAATATGGAATCCTGTAGAAGGGGTTGGAAAAAACTCGATAAAAGAGAGTAGTTGACAGGATGTAACCCTTACCTAGGATGACTAAATTCAAAATCGAGAGAATGGGAGCATGAAGTCAGAAGGGAAAGGGAGGGATGTTGTGTGTGCGATGCTTTTCCGTAGGGTTAGTATAGTTTGATATGATAAAGGGAGGGTATATGTCAGGGTGTAGTGTTTTATTTAATATTAAATAAAAAATTAATGCAATTCAGAAAGAAATAACATTGGAAACTCACATGTTTTACTTCTATTATTTTCCAAACTATATATTACACGTATAGACCACAATAGATATCTTAAAAACAGTAGAAGTTATTTCAAAAAACCCACATGAGTTTGTAATCAATAACTAACTATTACAAATGTAAATGTTTAGTGTAAGACACAGACAAACAGTTTCCATATGATTTTCCAAACCATGCTATCTGACCATATGACAACTATAAAAATTTAAAATTCCAAAAATTTAAAATATATGGACCCAAATGTCAAGAAAAATATAAAAAAAATTAATAAATAAAACAAAATAAATAAATGAGGTTGGGGTGCCATAATTCTCCCCAACATAGCAATTTTTATCCCAAAATTACTCTAGTAAGAAATGATTATCATAATAGGGATGTGGTTCAACCTCTTCTTCTTAGTCATAACAACAAAAACCAAGGGATACCATAACATCAGCAATAAAAATATCTAAATACTTGGGACAGAAAGTTTAAAAAGTAAAAATACACTTATCACCGAAGAAAAGGTTTATAAAACCTCATGTTAACATCCTTCTCCACACGTGGACAATTACAAGAGACTCATAATCTATCCACTAAAATGGAAACCTTCAGGGTGGTCCCCTCAAATTTTTTGAATTTTGATGGAGATCCAAATATCCCACGATAGAAAATCCTACAAAAAACATCTATATGAGCAGATTTTATCAACAAAGTAATCAAAAAGAGACTAAAGGCCCCAATGTTAATTCACTAACACCCCTAGAAATACTGAAAATTACTCCCAAATACCAAGGCCATATGAACTGGGAACTATCCCCAAAAAAGAAATAAATACTCCACAAGAACTAAGACCACAAAAAGATACCCCAATCAAAAAAATCATGATGTAATATGGTGAATAATAATACTACTATGAAAGCACCTATTTCATAAGGGTGTCAATGAAATTAAAACATGGGATCCACTGCTATTTCTAGTGAGTGTAACCTAGGAACTCACCCTTAAGAAAACTGATCATTGGCGAAAACAAGTAAGAAATATATCACCATCCATATCACAACCTTATGTGGAAATAATAGTAATTTCAATCACCAAAACACGCCCATAATTTATCTAATATACAAAACCTCAGAAAAATATGATCATGAGAAGGAAAACTTCAGACTAAATTGATGGGTTATAAACACTATTCTGATAATAAATTATCAAAACCATCACATTCCAAAAGAATAACCAATGAAAGACCCAAATAACACATCAACCAAGAATTTTTATTAAGATATTCGACTGGTGTGTGATGTAATATAATAAATCCCAATCAACATATCACTAACCTGAAAACAGATACCCATCCAACTCAAAGAAATTAATTTACACAGATATTATAAGGGAGACACTATAATGTTCTTTCCTATATATTGAATCCATATTTCATCAAGAAAATTGAGTGTTATTCATGAAATAACAAAAATAATGAATCTATTCACTCATGCATTAAGAATTAATAGATAAATTTCTCATCCAAAACACATGAAAAAATAAAATATATACACCCAAAAAATAGACTCATTTTAACTTTATTTTTTAATGAATTTCTTGAATATCAACTTAACATTACATTTCAAGTCTTCCAGATATTTCCTTAACAACATTGTGGTTTATACATTTTCATTCTCGATATAATCTTGAGAAGAAATTGGGAGGTAACCTATAATGGTTATGTCATAGATTTGTTGAACTCTTTACTTTAACCGAATTTTTCTATAGGTTATAGTATGATTTCATGTTTTTAACTATGTTTTGTGACACATAAGAGTTGATGGATCCCTATATCCAGAGAATTTATATTTCGAGATGTTACACAATGTGAGGATACCATACACGTCATGATTTAATAATAGTATGGTTTTTCATTTCTAGGTAATGATTTTTCCAGATAATGTGGAACTATTACAGTTACATGTCCTGTTACAGGGTTAAAAATCATGTAATAGCACACATACTATTTTTAAACTATTTTTGGAGATTTTTTTGTTCTTTTCTCCAGAATCTCTTTCTCTTTATACATGGTAATTTCAATGTCATTTTGGGAGACAACACTCATTGTAGAACAATCCAAATGGTGTTTGATATTCTATGCGGTCATGGTGTGTCACTTATGGTGATTAATATTTCCTCTTTTTCATTATCTTGGATCATGGTAGCACCCTTGGATTGTATTATCAGATCCATTGGTATATGTTTGTGTTTCTGTAGCTATCTTCTAGATCTATTGTATGATCTCATTCTAGAGTCCATTCTTTTATTGGTCGTCATGCGATGGGAATTCGTTCATGAGGTTATTGGGTTTCCTTCATTCAACCAAGACCTTGTTTTCTAAATTGGATTAGTCTTGTGATATTTGTTATATTTTGGGGCCTTCGTTGCTATCATTGGGATTTCATTGTTGGTGGATCACGTTACCATCATGTGTCACAAGAGTTTTGAGGTAGGTGTTTCTATCTGTAGCTTATGTTGATGAACCTTATTTTTCTTTCTTTATAAATTTATTTATATAAGAAATTAGCATGATCGATTTTTGTTTGTTGAGAGAGGAATTTCAAGAAAATTATTATTCCCTGATTGTAAATAAATAGAATGAAAAAGGTTTTTTCAAAATTGTTGAAATGGATTTTTGAATTTGATTTGAAATTATTTTCAATTAATTGGATTGACATGTAAAAAAATAACATGTGCAGCCATGTGTACATAGTTTAAAGGTTTATCTTAAGTCCATTGTCCAAATTTTGTGATTATTGAGATTTTTTATCATGGGGATTTTATCTATTTTATTGGACAGATATTCTATGGGATTTATATTGGATTTGTTTAAGGGTTTAACCATTGGGAATTCTTCTGCTTAGTTGGCCTATGTTGTTGGAGCCATAGTGTGAACTTGATTTATTGTTGTATAAGTAGTATGTTAGTTTGACATATAATTGTCATTGGTTCTGATATCTATTTATTTGTTTTGTACTTCATGGATTTATTGTTTCATCATTCATATCCATGTTTATACTTGTGAAATAATGATATAGAAATGTGTTTTAAAATTGATATACATTATTTTGTTTTATAAATGTGACAACAGGAAATGTTTACCATGTTTTATATAAAACATATTTACTTATTATCATTCCATGTTTTATTTGAAAAGGGCATACATGAATTGTTGTATAGAGTCTTGTTATGGAACAATTGAGTTGGAACTTCTTGAGTCTCTTATCTCATAACCTGTGGACCACTTAGATGGTGTGTAGAACATTGTATGTATTTATTTTTTAGGGAAAAGAAAGTAACTATAGTGAGGAGGCAAGGTATTGTGTCTGTTGGGTTGGGTAGCTAGTGGTGAGATGGTGGGAGTCTATCCACACCATCACATAGACTATCTATTTCGTTTGGATCATTTACTGTTTGACTTGTATTTTGGAGTTTCAGCTACTCTTATATCTATTTTTCAATTTTCATCTTATTATTATGGAATATAGTTGATAGAAATTCACTAAATATTTCTTCTCTATTTGTATATATATGTAATGAATTCATACATGTTGGACAAAATCATTTCCGATTGTTTGTTATCTGATTCTTGGTTTCTTTTTTCCATCCCATGGGGATTAAGAACTCCCTTCGAGTATGTGGAAGATTGTGGAGAGTTCATGTTTTCAATGTAACATAGGTTGGTTCATTAAAAATTGGTTTTATAGGAGGTCTAACCTCAATATTTCTTGTCTTGGGACATCTGTTAGACTAGATATTGGATTATAGGGACTTGAGAGGTATGTTGCGATGCATTCCTGGAGAACTCTTGTCAAGACACGACACAAGATTCCATGGGATGTTTGGATATGTGTCTCGAGTACTGTATTTTGTATTAAATATATGTCTCATTTTATGGTTTTTATTTTGAACTAAGATTTACTCTATTTTCTAATTGTTCCTTCTATTCTAATGTGCAACATTATTCTCTCAAGATGTCTTCTATGGGATCGTCAGAAAGGTGTATTTGATACTATACATGGGAATCCTATATTGGATTAGAATATCCAAGAGACTATCCTAGGAGAAGTTAATTTTTTTATAAAGATTTACCAGGTGTTCATAATGCAATGGTTTAGTTTCCGTAATGAGCTAGATTATAGAGATATCGATCACACGATTTCTTGTTTGAGAAGAAATAATCCCTTAATGTATCCAATGAATCTCAATTGGTAGAGTAATGACTTGATAGGATTGATCTAATAATCGACATCCTAGAGACACCTAATAATATCAAAGGTATGATTTAAAAATTTATGTTTAAGGGTTCTAGTAATATATGGTGGGATACCATGGTTGATCTCACCAAGATTCGCTATTTAATTTCATCTTTATACAATGTACTAAACTTGATTAGTATAGAAAAAACCAAGTATAAATAGAAATTTCATTCAAAGTTTATTTTAATTATTTTTTTAATGCTGTTAAAAATAAAAATTTTACTTGTTTTGATAATTACATTGTAATTGGAGGTGATTTGGAGGACCCATGAGGAAGTCCACAAAAAATGGGTTATCTGCTTAGGTTCCAAGCACACCAGTGGACTAATACACATACTACTACTACATCGTACATCTAAATGGGATGAATATTTGTGGGTTGGTCCAAATTTTAATGAGATACATTTCATTTGAAGTCATCAAATCCCAATTCATCAATTACGAGGCACACATAGACTAATCTATCCAACAAAACGAATCCAAATGGTGTTAAAACATTGCCTCTATATTTTGTCAACATCTCTTATTATATACTATATATGGGAACAAATATTGACATGGAGGTAGAAAAGGTGTCTCCAAACAACTATATAGTTTTGTCCAAAAATTTTTATGACTATATAACTGTCCAAAACCATGGAGAAATAGGATTCTCGATATTATAGTTCCCAAATCCACTTCCCACTTTTATTATAACTTGGAACCTTGGGCACCCTATTTTGGGTTGGACCATGAGGAAAGGTGTGGAAAATTTGGAGTCCAAAAGGATTATTGTACTCATATATAGATGTTCTGGAGGATATGGGATGTGAAACTTGAACATCTTATTCTTCCTCCCTTCACATAGATTTCTAATCCCCTTGTGATCACCCAGGAAGAAACGTGATTTAATCCTGAGCTTCATGTTTGTTTCATTTTGAAGGATATTTTTAATTCCATGTTTTTTGTTGTTTTTATTCATCCTCTATTTTAATTTAATTTATTTATATACTGGTATGTTATAATCAAACTGAAATGATCATGTTTTGGGGTACCCTTTCATGTGATGTTTCACAAATCATTCATCCCTTTGTCCTCCCTCATTCAATTGAGGTGTTTGTGTTATTCATATTGTTTAATTGAACTCACATAAAAACTATCATATCTATGTATATTTATTTAATGGTATCACAATGAATTAAAATACAGTCTTAGATAGCACATCTTGTTCTTCGTTTGTTTCCTTAGTGTGTTTTGGTTATGAAGTAAAACACAAATCACCCAATCACCGGCGGTGTCTGTTGAATTGTTGTGTGTCTTTAAATAAACCCTATGATTTATACTAAGATTAAATCATTAAAAATATGGTACTACTTGTTTATGACATGGTATTAAAATATATATACCCTTTCTCTTGAGGTGATGATGAATGAGAATCACAGGGCTCCGTTGGGTTGATCACGATTAATTAATCTTGTTCATTTCTACATTGTTTTATCGATTTCATTTTATGTTGTCATATTTAATAATAAAACAACATATTTAAACAAATATTATTCTCCTTTTATATTTATAATAAAACCGATCTTTTATAATTAATTATCTAAGGCTCCGTCGAGAGACGACTTAGGGTTTCTGCTATACTACTTAAATTCTAGTAATAAACTAATAACTAATTTGACGCGCTCAAAAATGCAATCAAATTTTTGCACTGTTGCAGGGGATCCAAGACCATTTTTTCCATTATTTCCTTTCATTAATTTATTTTAATAATTAATTATTAATTATTTTATTAACCCTCTCCCATTTTATTGTTTTTCTTTTGGGTTTTTGATTCTATTTCATGTTTTTTTTTTGTGTTCTTTATTTCTCTCTCTATCTCTCTCTATCTCACTTTTTATTCTCCATATATCTCTCTCTATAATTCATTTTTATAACATTATATTTTCCATTCACCCTTTCTTAAGTTATTTTATCTATATTGAATCATAAAATAAACAAACATAACAACTTATTTGCATGACCCCATCAGAAAAAGAAAAACTGCTTGAAGTTGATCATGAAATTGAAAATACACTTCATGCACAAATCAAGGAATCTAGAGAAATAAAAACAAGTAACACTGGAGATCCTCTTTTGGTACCTCTAGATTTCCTAATCCACTAAAAAATTTAACACAATCAAACCCATGAAAACATGGCTGCAAATTATCGTACCTTAAAATAACTGACTACCCTGGCTGTGGAGTACAAACCTACACACATCCAATATCCTATTGAAGTAGTCAACATTGAGATGAGATATCGAATCATCCAGCTACTTCCCAAATTCAATGGTATTCTTTTCTAGGACCCTCAAAAACATCTCAAAGCATTTCACATAGTGTTCTCCACCATGAAACACTAGAATGTGTCCAATTATCTAATTAAATCTAAGGCCATCCCTTTCTCCCTTGATGGTGTAGCCCAAGACTGGATATACTATCATCCTACCACAATTTGGGGATAGAATGACCTTAAACATCCCTTTTTATAGAAATTATTCCATGCCTCTCAAACAACATCGATTAGAAATGGAATTGTTGGTATTAGGAAATCATAAAGAGATACCCCTCATGAATATGGGGAGAGATTCAAAATACTTTTTTCAAGATTCCCCCACCACCAGATTAGTGAAAAACTATTAATTTAATAATTATATGCAAGAAATAACCCCATGGATTGTGGAATTATTTATGCTATATTAAGTGGTTCCCTAATTGATAAAACTCTTTCTACTGCTCATGACATAATACCCTACATGGATCAAAATGCACAATAATTTGGTACACGTGTTATTTCATCAACCTGAGGACTTCATGAGGTAAGTAATTAATCTCTGTAAAAAAGATAGATATCAATCCTTATTAGATGCATACCCTTCTAAGGAAATTATCTCAAGAACAAGGTAACTCATAATCTTCTTATGTTCTATTACATTGTTGTATTTGTTCTGGCAATACTCATTTTTCTGACCAGTGATGACTACGTCAAGATTTACCCGAGTCTTGTGCAACTATGTTCCCATGGTGTCCATTCCAAAAAGTACCTCCCTTCATGCAAGAACCATTTAACTCAAATCAAAACCGTGGGTGGAATGTAAAAACATTGTACCGACAAGGAGAAATCACAATCTACTCCAAGAGGAATTGGTATTAACAAGGCCAAGGTATGAAACCTTGTTATCCTTAAACTACTCAAAACAATCATCCCCCTCCACAATTTGAACCAATCCATGAGAATATGGTGATGAAAATGGAAACCCTGAACCTACAATTCAAAAAAACCACATAATAAGCTATTCAAGACCTACGAAATCAAGTGGAGAAATTGAAAAACACCGTCGGTGAGCATAAGATGAAAGGTTCTGGACAACTACCTTCCAAAACCATATCCAATCCGAAGGAAAAAAGGTAATTTATGTACAATTACACTTTTTAGTGGTAAATAAGTTTCTCTTTCTAATGATTCTACATAGTAGGTATTCCCCCCTTCATGAAAACACTCTTTATCTACCCCTAAATGATTCTAATGAAGAAAAAAACAAAAGGGTTAACCAATTATCACTGTGGATTCCCATGAACAATCCATTATTATTCCTTTTTCCCAAAGTCTCTATAAATCTGTGAAGAATTATGATAATGAAATTGATAAAAAATTTATGGATACATATAAAAATTTTCAATTTAACATTATTTTGATGGTTGAAGGTAAAAATATCCCTCGATATACCAAATTTCTTAAATATCATTGAATCCATAAAAGTAGACTGAAGGGGATTGAGAGATTCAAACTGAGAAAAAACATCTCAGGCTGGATTCAACCAGCAATGCCAACGATGTGAAAAGATCCGGGAACATTCAAAATACCTTGCACCAAAGGGGAGAAATTATTTTCAGAATTAATGATTGATTTAGGTTTATAAATTAATGTAATTTCTTACTCTATGTACAAATCTCTAGATGTAGGAATGTTTCAACCGACATGAATCATAGTGAAACATCCCAACCAGAGCACAACACACCCATCAGAAGTGGTCGAGCATGTCTGTGTAAAAGTGAAGAATTTCATCATCTCCGCTGACTTCTATATTCTTGAGATGGAGGATACCCGAACTCAAGGACATGATCGTCTCATACTTGTCAGTCCATTCCTCAAAACAACAAAGACAATCATCAACATTCATAATGGCACACTATCCATGGAGTTTGGTAGAGAAAAGGTATGTTTTACATCCTTGATGCTATGAATCACTTCAAAGAAGATCACTACACTCTTCCTATATATTCGATGGATATTCTCTCAAATGATGAAAAGACACACATTTCTCTCCTCAACCTGTATTCTAATTAATTTTCCTCTTCTTTACCCATGGGTGATTAGTGTTTTGATTCATGTTTTGAGTATTTTGGGGGTTCTTAAAGGTGTAAATTTTGTTCTTGAACTAAATAATGTGTTCATTATGAAGTACCCATGATCGTCAATGATTCTGAAAATCGCTTTTTAATAGATCCTCAATCCATAGAAAATAAACACGGGTAGATAGAAAGTTTCAGGGACCCACTTACCCCTAAAATCCCTCCCTTAATAATAAAACCATCGTTGTTGGAAGATAAAATAATTCCATCTAATTTAAAATATGTGTATGTTGAGGGTATTGGCCATTGTCCCATCATTATTTCCAATAACCTCTCTCTATGGCAAGAATCAAAACTACTCAACCTTTTGAGAGAGTGTCAAAAGATGATAGAGTGGACATTGGTTGATATTCCTAGGATTAGACCATCAATTTTTATGCACTATATACTTTTGGATGATGAGGCTAGGCCTTCAAGACAATCTCAACGCTGGTTGAATCCCACTCTCCTTGATGTGGTAAAATTGAAAGTCAGTAAATTACATGCTGCAGGGATGATTTGTCATATATCTGATAGTAAATGGGTTAACCCAGTAAATTTTTTTCCTAAAAACTGTAAAAATAGTTATGTCAAATTAATGGAATGAATTGGTTCCATTAAGTGTGCAAAAGAGTTGGTGAGTCGATATTGACTACCATCGACTGAATCAAGCCACACAGAAGGACAGCTTTACTCTAACATTCATTGACTATATGTTATAACGATTGGATGTTAAGTCCCATTATAGTTTCTTTGGTGGATTTTCGGGTTATTTTGAAATCCATATAGCCCCTAAGGATCAAGAAGAGTCAGAAGTTACCTGTCTATTTGGCACATTTTCATATATAATGATGCTTTTTGGTCATTGTAATGCTTTGGGTACTTTTTAGCTTCGTATATTTGGTATATTTTTACAATACCTTGAGAAATTCATTGATGTTATTATGGTTGAATTTATAGTTTATGGAACCTATTTTGATATTTTTTTGTCACACCTAGGTTCTATCCTATGTTTTTTTCATAGAAAATGCTCTTGTATTAAATTACAGAAAATGCCATTTCATCGTTGCAAATGGGATAGTTCTTGGGAATGTTATTTCAGAAGAGGTAATTCAAGTGGATAAATGAAAAATTGAATTAATTTCAATTCTTCCGTATCCAAAATTCATATTGGAGGTGTGATATTTCTTAGGTCATGCTGGTTTTTACCAATGATTCATTAAAGACATCAGTAAGATTACACTTCCCTTATCCCAGTTATTAAAAAAAGATTCTGTGATTTTGTTTGATAAATATTTTTAGGATGCTTTCAATTCACTAAAAAGGAGTCTCATATAACCTCTATTTATCCAACCACAATGTTGGGATCTCCCCTTTTTTCTTATTATGAATCTTATAACTTTTCTGTTAGGGCAGTTTTATCACAAAGGGTTGAGTAGGCTCCTCATGTCATTGGTTATGCCTCACATACCCTCGACCTGACCCAGGACAACTAAAAAACCACTAATATAGAATGTCATTTTATTTTATTTTCTTATAATAATTCCATTAATATCTTATCGGGTCAAAAATAATTGTATCTTATGATCACGTTGCCATTCGTTTTCTCCTATGGAAACCTAAAGGTAAGCCCCGCCTTATTTAGTTGATTCTCCACCTCAAAGAGTTTGAACATGAGACTAGAGATAAGAGATAAGTGTAAAATTTGGTAATGTAACAAATTAATAGGATTCCCATACTATTGGACCATCATATTTACTCACCCCTCCCCATTGGATAATTCTTCCCTCAATATAACCTTTTTGATGTTGTGGACCTTACCCCTAGTATGCAGACATTGTGAATTTTCAAGCAACATCTAGGGTCCACAATTATTTCATCACGTCATTGTCCCAGAGACATAACATTGATTCTCAATGGTACATTTGGTATGACCCATACAAATGGAGAATTCGTAGTGACCAATTCATTCTTTAGTGTATTCCGAACCATGATTCCGCCTCTGTTTTGACCATCTTTCACCCTTTGTCTTGTGGGGTTCACATTGGCTCTCAACGTACGGCTTGAAAGGGCCTTTACTTAGGTCATTATTGTCCAACATTTTATATATATTCCCATCAATTTTCTAAGTAATGTACTATATTTCACTTCAAAGGGAATATCTCTAAGAGGAATGAAATGCCCCAATAGTCCATGTTATTTTCTACGATCTTCGATTCATGGGGAATTTAATTCATAGGGCCTCTTCCAAATTCATTTATATTTGTGTACAGATTATTGGATGTTAAATATGTATCTAAATGGGTGGAATAAAATTCCACCAGGAATGATAGCCCTTGAATCGTTGTTGATTTTGTGAGGTCCCAAATTTTCGTTAGTTTTTTTAACGAGATTCATCATTAGTGATAATGGTTCACATTTTATAAATATCAACATGAAAAATTTTCTTCATATGTAAGGGGTTTTTTATAAAGTCTCCACAAAATATCACCACCAAATTAATGAGCTACCATAAACCACTAATTGGGAATTTATGATAATATTTGAAAAAACGGTACAACTCAATAAGAATAATTGCATTTTGTGAATGAATGATGCACATTGGACATACCATACAGCTTTTAAAACCCCAATCAGAATGTCACCACACAATATTGTGTTTGGAAAGGATTTTCACCATCCGGTGGAGGTATAACACTATGCATATTGGGATGTTAAACAATTTAATATGAATATTTTAGATTCTGGTGAGCATAAGAAGCTGTATATTCAAGAATTGGATGAAATTTGACGTGATGCATATGAGAACTCATGGATCTATAAAGAGAAGACAATGGTTATCCATGATAGCATGATTCATCAGCGGATGTTCCATATTGGTGAGAGGTTCCTCATGAAAAATTCTAGGATAAAGCTTCACTCCGTTAAGCTTCGTTCCTAATTACACGGTCATTATACCGTTAATGATGTTTACCATTTTATATATATATAGGTTTTTCATGAGAAGTGTGGACAGAGGATTACTGTCAATCTGTAGAGGATCAAACACTACCATGAGGATTTTCCAAAGCATCATGTGGATGAAATCCAACTGATAGATGACACATATGACACTACTTAGTAGTATGTTCTTTATCCGTACCATTATTTACATTTCTATTTATTTAAAATACATTTATTGAGGAAAAATGTAACTTTTAGGTTTAAGGAGGGTGACATGTCATAGTTAGGATTAAATAATAAAAAAAGAAAGATGTGTTTTCATTTTTGATTTATTTTTTCTTAATTTGTTTTTTTAAATAAAAATTGTTATTTAAAATAATATCTAAAATAAATTTTCATGCTTGAGTCAATTGAGCACAAAATTACATTATTTTTTGAAAAATTATTTTCAAATGGATGTTGATATGGAATCTTTTTCTAGAATTTGTATTTTCAAATCATTCATAGGTGTTTAATAGATTTTTTAATCCCATTATTGACTATCAATAAAAAAATATTTTAATCCCTTAACTAAGAGTCATTCTAAGCCCTTTAGTACATATTATTCCATTTCATAACTTTCCTGAGGGTTTCTGGTCATGTAGCGAAACTAAAACATGCCTTGATTATATTTAAAGCCATAATATTTCAGTATACTATATTCCTGATAGATGTGGTCAATCATTTAATATAAGTTTGTACAATTATCTTATATTTTCATCCTCCTTTTCATTTTATCCTTATTAAGAATTAAAGACCATGAAATGCCTGTTTAGAATCCACATTACAAGCTAATTTATCCCTACCTACCTATCTCTTGTGCAGATTATTGATTATTTTCAATAAGTGTGGGTGATAGGGTGTTTCTATGGGAATTATAGGGAGAGAATCATTGTTATGGGTTGATATAAAGGGCTCCTACACTTTTCCTGGGAAACAGGTTCACTAGCTTATTACATCATTGTTTTAAACATTTTTCCAAACTTATCTCAAAAATAATTGTACATTAATAAAATATAGTTTTGTACATTAAAAAACATAAGAAAAGAAAAAAATGGAGAAAAGAGGATTTTTATTCATTTTTATTCACTACTTTATTATGACCCACAACGATGGACAATTGGGAGAGTGAGTTGAACTTGATACACTTTGGGAGGGGTTGAGTGTGTACATTTATTGTGAACACTTACTGAATTTTGACATGTTTTGTATATAAGAGATTAAATACTCTTCTTCTACCACATATTGTTAAACATTAAATCTTACCAACCATTTAACCACATAACAAACTATTGGAAGTCCTCTTAAGTAGAATACTAGTTTCTGCGAGGGGATAAATGAGAATCATGGAATGAATATGGTATTACCACATGAACACTAGGAAAAGGGAATAAATCTACTTTCATATGTATTTTGAGTGAAGAAGGAAAATTTTAATGTGAGGTAGGTTGTGACATATTTCATGGGTGAACAAATGAAGATGAACAAATTCAAATGTGAGAAAAGAAAAATGATAGAAAAATTAATTCCATAAAAGGGATATGATGAATTTCATTTAAAAATAATCTTGTATGTTTTTACAGCTCTTATTTAGAAATGGGACATGATTTGTATATTATACATTTCCATGTTTTGCAAATTTTTAGGTGTGGGGGTGTGATCATACCTTGATTCACTGGTTTATTTCACTATTATACCAATTCATTAAATAGGTTTTGTATAGGAAATTACATGTATAATAAAAAATTTCACTCTTTGTTTGATTCAATTATTTCGGTTTTAGCATTGTTAAAAAGGGAAATGTTACACGTTTAGATAATTACATTGTAGGTGGAGGTGATTTGGAGGACCCATGCTGATGTCCTAGAAAAATGGGCCAATCTGCACAGGATCCAAGAACACCAGTATATTAAAACAAAAAATTATAATACACCATGATTCCAAATGGGATGAAAAATTGTCAACTTTGCTAGAATATAAGGAGATAAATTTCATCTAAATTCACCAAATCCCAACTTTTCCATTAAGATGACCATATTAACTACTCCATCTATCAATACGATTACGAATTGGGTCAAAAGGTTGCCCCTATTTTTTTGCAATATCTCTAATTATGTAAAAGTTATGGCCACGAAATTTGACATAGAGGTAGAAAAGGTGTGTTCCAGTAACTCTAATGTTTTTTCAAATATTGTTTAAGGAACTTGGACTTACCAAAACCATGGAGTAAGCGGATTCTTGAAATCATGGTGCCCAAAAGCACTTCCCACATTTCTTATAAATTGGATCCTTGGGCACCCTATTTTGGGATGGAACAAGAGGAAAGGTTCTTGTATTTTGGAATCCCATATATGTATTACCATCATTACTATAATTTCCAGAGGAAATGGGAAGTTCTACTTCGACATCTTCATCTTCCTCCCCTCCCATTAATTTTTAATCCCCCTGTGATCACCCAGGGAGAAGCCTTATGTAATCTTGAGCTTCATGTTTGTATTATTTTGAATGATATTTTAAATTACAAGTTTTATGATGTTTTTCGTCATCATATCTTTTAATTTAATTATGTTATATACTATTATGTTGTAGTCCAATTAAATTGATCTTGTTTGGGGGTACCCTGTAATGTGATGTTTCATGCACCGTTCATCCCTTTTTCTTCCCTAATTCAATTGTGGTAATTTTGTTGTTCTTATTGGTAAATTGAACTCTCATAATAATTTTTATAGACATGTAATTTTAGTTCATGGTATCAAAAATAAATAATATACACACTAGGACAGCACATCAAGTTCTTTGTGTGATATCTGGGTGAGTTTTGATTATGAAGTCAAACACAAATCACCCAATCATCTGCAGTGTCCAGTGAATCATAATCTATTTTCGATTGAACCCTAGGAGGTATCCTAGAAAAATATCATTTCCAATATGGTACAAGTTGTTAAAAACCAAGGATAATAATTTCAATAAACTTTATTTTGAAATGATGAAGGATGCACATCCTGAGACTCCCCTGGGTTAATCACGTTTAATTAGTCTTATTCATTTCTACTTTATTTTTATCTCTTTCATTTTCTATTTTCATTTTTAATAATCAAAAACAATATTTTCCAAATATATCATTCTCCTTCTATTTTCCTAATAAAACCCCTCTTTGCAAATTAATGATCTAAGGCTCTGTCAAGTGAGGACCTAGGGTTGCTGCTATACTGCAAAAATTCTAGTAAAATTTAAACAATTAATTTGACAAGCTCGACAATGCCATCAATTGTATGGGATGATAGACACGTGAACATGGATTAGAAGGGGATAAAGTCCCAATACACCTAACACTTTTTCCCAAATTCCCTTATGTTGGATAAATCTATAGAGTTACTTTCTATGTAGTAGGTAAAACATTCTGTGTCGGCATATGCCGATCGGTTTGTGGAGGTTGTCTGTTTTCTGGATGTGGGAAATAATAACCAGTTGAAGGATAAAATGTAAATGTAGGGTTTTCTTCGGGTATTCAAATTTCAGGTGTTTGTGGTTAAGATTTCAACCTATGAGGAGATGGTAGAAAAATCTATGATGGTTGATATTGATATGTCAGGTCAGTTTTATTATTACACCTCTTATCATACATCTCGTTAATCTCTAGTAGCATGAATAATAAGAAGAGGAAGTGGAAAGATCATCACAGGACCCGTAGAGGTGTGTCTCAACACTGATCCTATTCTTCCCAATCAACTATATCTAGAAATATAACTCTGAATTTATATCAATGTGAAATTCTCGTACACATAATATTTTGATTTCATACTCCCAAGATGACGTAAAACAGTTGTGGAAGAATTGGTCATTTACAATGACTCTATCAGTCTATGAATACACCTCTTATTGGTATGGTTGAGCCATATCAAAATTCGTATTCAGTGTAGTTAAAAGCTTCAACTAATTCATGTATTCATATGTATTCCTCAATAGTGTAGCACTTTCACATAGAATAAGATTGTCCAATGAAAGATAATGTTGGTGAAAAAATAGTGAGAGGTAGTATCTTTATTTCTTCTTAAATAGAATTTTTTTATCTGACACTTATTCCTACCACTAATTTATATATGCATGTTTTTTTGATATTTTTATACTTCTAATAGGGAATTTTTCCTTTGTAATGGACTTAGAAACACATATTAGGAAGATGAGATAGAAATGGTTTTAGTGTCCTTACTATTCGTTCACAATAGATTATACGGAGTTGGTCTGGGATTGTCTAGTTCATAATTTGGATATTTTAAAATCGTTATTGGTAAGGATTATCTTATCATTATTTTATATTAGGTTTACTGTTATAATTATTGTGTCTCATTTATTTCTACCAATGAGAGTTCTCATTTGTTTTAGTGGGAGTAGGACACAAGATCAGGTGGTGTAGGGCCTTCCCACCCAAATATCAGGAGTTAGTTGGATAGTATTTTTTTGATCTTGATGACATTTATCTTGTTCATGATCATCCTATTATTTTTCTAGATTTTAATAAAATTGTCCCAAATGACTTATCTAGTGTTCCTTTAGAGATATAGGTAGAGATTATAGTTGACCTAGTGTTGGGTACATAGCCAATATCAATACATTATTATCACATGACACCGCTGGAGCTAATAGATATGAAGATTCAATTGGATGAAGTGTTAAAGGAAGGTTTTTTATCAATAGTGTTTCAACTTGGGAAGCCCCTATGATCTTCACCAAGAAATAGTTTGGTTCACATCATTTTTGTGTGTACTATCGAATTTTGATCCCAGTAACAGTTAAGAAAATATCCCTTGACCCTGTAGATGACTTGTTTAAACAGTTAAATGGGGGAAAGTGGATTTAAAATATTGATCTTTGATTGGGTTAATGGAAGAACAATCTTCAAGAGTATGATATTATAAGGACCCGGCCTTAGTACAATACATATTCTGGAATTAAATGAATAATTCACATTGAGGAACTTTTCAGATTTAGAGTTTTACGGAATTAGGGCATAACTATTACATCTCAAAGATTACAATGTAGGCACATCAACTCAGTTTTCATTTTTTCACAACAAAAAAACTCTTGAACAAAAGAGTCATATCTAGTTATTTGTTTTAGATAGATTAACATTTCCTTGAACCCATCATTAACATTATTCCACTTTATTTCATGTGAAAAACATTTCAAAAAAACTTGGGATGAGTATAAAAATCTCAATAAGGGTTATCACAATACGGGAAGAAAACATTAGTCCATGTATACATAAGAATCAATGAAATCATACATTGCTCATAAAACATAAGAAACTTAACATACCTCATGAAATCATAATATTTATGAATAACTCATAGAAATCATAAGACATAAAGGTAACATGAGGCATTCATAACATTCTTATGTTGGTAGTAACCCTCATGGTTACATTTGGAATAACCATCACAGTATATTCCCTAAATCTCTTCAGAGAAACCTTAGCGCTTAACCCCTTCACATTACCCAATGCATTGGAAAGCTATCACGGGCTCACCCGCCCTTAGTCTACCATGGAACCACCCGTCTTCATAAACAATTCCCAAGAACCATAACATAATCGTATCACATAAAACATGCATAAAGGCAACATAACATTTCCACATTTCAATCACAAGATATAAAAAACACATTGATACAACAAAAACATTATCAAAAACCATTTTCAATA
Source organism: Viscum album (assembly GCA_963277665.1). Taxonomy (NCBI): domain Eukaryota; kingdom Viridiplantae; phylum Streptophyta; class Magnoliopsida; order Santalales; family Viscaceae; genus Viscum; species Viscum album. The sequence goes on from OY728132.1 coordinate 699,885,220, forward strand.
CCAAAATAAAAGAAAATTAAAACACAGTATTTATTTTTCATTAAAAAATTTTATGACTTGTAGAGGATGTCGAAACTCAAATAATGGTCACGGCGGTGGAGAAGTTGTTGTCGTCGCATACGTACGACAAAAACATTCCATTTTGTCGATTAGTAAAACGCTTCATTACAAAAGATTGCTTATGAATAAATGTAAAAGTTAAGGTGGTTTATACACCGTATAAAAGAATGTAATGTATAAAACAAAATATTCCTCAATGAAAGGGTATTGAGATGATGTTCCTTACAGAGACTGTATCCTTAGATTAGGGATAAATCAATTACATAATTATGTGCGTCAAATATAAATACACCCAATATAAGAGGATATTAAGTGTAAAACAATAAGATTAATTCACACATATTTATAGAATGACATATTCAAGGAGTACAAGTTTAACCCAACAGATTGAAATTGAGTTAAGAAGTTCCCTTGTAAAAATTGGACAACCTAACGACGTCACTTTAAACTTCGGAAAATTAGTTGATGAGAGTGAAAATGGAATCTCATCACATGGAAATAAAATTTACAACAATAAGGATATATAATAACATATCCCAACATAATAATATGTGAATTAAAAGACATAACAAAAATAAACCTTTTAAAAGAGAGGAGGGTGAAGGTTCCCTTACCGATTTGGGTAACTTTCGAAACGTACACCCCATGAAAGAAGGGTCATACAATGAAGATGTAACTACCCATATATTAAATTATATTACACAATGAATACAATCATGGGAAGTACATACACCACACAAAAGGAAATAGTGGAAAATGTAGCATGAATCTCACTAGAACAAAAAGTGAGATAAAAACCCCTTACCTCGTTATGATCAATCGAGTCGTATGAACAAAAGATAATAAACACCAAATGAATCATGTAATACCACAAATATAAACATAATCATGATAATATATATGAAAGGGTAGTACACAATACACCATATTCAATAAATAAGTGGTGAACAATGGAAATCTCACATAATTAAAAGTGATATAACAAATCCCATACGAAAATTCGGCACCCTAACGGCGCCACTTAAAACTTCCAAAAAATGGTTTTATGAGATCAAATAGGGTATCTCATCCAATGAACATAAAAATTACAGTAATAGGGATATAAAATAACATCCCCCAACATAAGAAAAATGATATTAAAAGGAATGACCTAAAAGAGAGTACTTAAAAATAAATAGAGTGGTAGGATCCCTTACCTCAAGTCTAACTTGTCTTGTTCCTTTCATTATATTCCTGAATAATAAACTTTGGTTAATTTATAATTGATTAATGGCCCCCTTTGAAGATTATTATTCAGTTAATATCACATATTATAATGTTATAATAATTGGTTAATAATGTGAGGTCATATCTGACGTTTTTGTCGATGTTCGATACAAGAGTCAAAAATAAACTTCTTATAATTACAGGGTGTTCATGTGGTAAAATATCCATTATATCCAGAATTATATTCATGATGTAGATATCATATATATCATAAATATTCAGTATATAATTGCATTTATAATATTACATAACATTTATATGTATGAAATGAAATGCACCTTTCATGGAGACAGTAAGCCATATGTACGCATGAACGCTACTTTCATTTCTATTTCGTATTAAATGAAATGAAATCATAATTATATAAAGGTATATTATAATTACAGTATAATATAATATATATAATATAATTAAATCTTTACTTTACACATCCCACATATGGTATTAAGAAATTAAATCACTTTGAGGGGGCGGTATTCCACAATTCCTAAAATGAAGATATCACGTTTACCCATAATGGATACCATAAAGGTATGCTATAAATGAAAAATACAGAAGCATAAAGAAAACATAAGTATATTACATATCATATATAGATATAGTGACATATTAATGGCCACCTTTAATGGTGTTAAAATAATATTGAACAATCATCATTTCATGAGTCAGTAATTCGCCATCCACAGAAACAGAATGTTCATTAACAATTAGATGGAGGTGTGTGTAAGTGTAGCTCGAATCCTTCTTATAAAAACGTCCTAGTATATTGAAGATACTGTTGTTTTTACAAAATAAAGGAAGAAAAAGATTTTAGGGTGTTAGAGAAGAAAAATAAAACAAAAGAACATTAGAGAAGACTTTTCCTTTAAATAGGTAAACTCTTTTGGATTTGAGCTCAAAGGCTTCCTTGGAAAGACTCCTGCCCAAAGTGAGGCTTCTAGGGCACTCTTGGAAAGTCAATAAATGTTACTTTATATTAAAATGAGTTTCGGATTTTAAAGGTCCCACATTGATATATTTAGAGGATAAGGTGATAAGGGTTTGAAATATACATATCCAATAAGTTTTAGACATGTGTAAGTCTTAGATTGTGCATTATCTTTTTATTTTATTTAAATCGATCATTAATGAGATAATCGCTGCATCCGCATGGTTTCATAAATAAATTAATTTATTTAATTTCTACAAATTAAAAAAATATATTATGATATAGGAAATATTTTTATCTTTCCAATGCATATTTATAGTAAAAAATATGACTTGTATAACCTCATGCAAATTTTTTTTAGTAAAACAATACATGTCTGTGGCATTTTTATTTTAGCTTTAACTAAAAAGTTATTAATGTCATTTTCATACCCAAGTGGCTCCATGGGGACCCCAAGTTGACCCATGGATTTTCTTGGTCGTCCATGACTCATACAATAAGGGTAGTACATGTGTCAATGTCATTTCATATTATTAAAACAAATATCTTTACCTTAAATTACACTAATTACCTTTAATCGCGATTAATAAAATTTAAAAGTTACTATTCATCAAAAATTATTTAATCCCATTGATCCACATTTTACATATTAATAACAACCATGTATGTCAGATTTTTGAAATTCAAATCACAGAGGTGGTAATATTTCATTTAAACCAAAAATCAGTTATTTAACTACCACTTAGTGGTTTCACTATTAATCAAAAATTGAAGTTTTTCAGAAAAATACCAAAAATTTACCCTATGATATATTTGATATTCCGAATTCAAAAATTATTTCTATTTTACAATATTCAAAACATATATGTTTCATTAATCAATTTAATAATTAATTCCCGTTGTTAAAACAAATAGCGTGTTTTTAAGAAACAAAATATATCAAAAGATTGACACTAGTTTAAGTCCAATTTCAACGTAAAATTAATTCCAATGACCACCATTGGATAAAATGGTAAAAATATAATCTAATTTCACATTAAAACCAATTCAAAAGATAATCTAATCATATAAAAAATTAAATTAAAAGGAGGTTTGGAATTAAAATACATCATTTTACACTATTCATTAAAAAATGAACTTTATCGTAAAAATACCAAAAATTTATACAAAGTAAATTTTGATTTACTGATTCTAAAAAGGATTTTATTTTTTCAAATATAAGATATAAAATTGTCAAAAAATTGATTTATAATGGGTTCTCCATCAAAAGATGGTTAATCAACCTTTTAAAGGATATTAGAATATTTGTGCTTAAAATTGGATTCATTCGCATTTTAAGCATCTAACATTTATTAAATAAATGTAAAAATATTTTACAAGCATATATAATCACTTTTTAGTTAGTTCTGTTCATTCCCACCATTACATTGATTAAGAGTTTACTACCATTTACAATAATATTATTATGTTATTAGTGTGCATCATAAGATTTCAAAGAAACTCGATGTTGTGTATTGGGTACGCCATCGAACATAGCATCCCCATTAAAGTAATATTAATATTTTATTCAAAAATATTAATAAATATGAAAAGTAATATTATTTATTTACCTAGGGTGTTACAGATATAATGAAGATAGCTTTCAGGAGAAGGAATGGCCATTTTTAATATCTTGTGATGAATTTTGGTCGGACTATGGTTACTGTAGTTTTTATGGGTATAATGAATCCAATATTCCATAAATATCTTGAGACTTTTTTGTTATTGTTTATGGGTGATATTTTGGTTTATTTGAAATATGAGCACGATCACGAGCACCATCTGTTTTTGGATCTAGATAGAATGAAAAGTCCCATTTTGTATGGAAGGATTTATAGTATAGTTTATGTATTCATGAGGTGATGTTAATTGGTAACCTGATTTCTAAAAATGGTTTATCGGTTGATCGAGAAAGGTTAAAGGATGTTTTTTAGTGAATGATACACATAATGTCTCTGAAATTTGGAGAATCCTTAGTCTTTATGGAAAATATTGATGCTTTATTAAGGATTTTTCTAAGATGAAGTCACAATTAACTACTCCTACAAGGAAATTTATGAAATTCACCTATGACACGAAGTGTCGGTATTCTTTGGATGAACTGAAACAACTTATAACAACACTTCCTATTCTGATCTCACTAAATACTAGTAGAGGGTATGTAGAGGTTTGTGATTCTAATGGTTATGGTTTTGGGAGCATGCTTATGCAGGGTAAGGATGTGGTAGCTTATGGCTCTATTGAACTTTGGCCTCAAGATAATAATTACCACACTCATGATTTTGATAACTCTATAGTAATGAATGCGCTTAAGTGATTGTATAACTATCTCTTTTTGGAAGGTTCACTATCTTTTCTATTCACACGTTTTGGAGTTATATATTTTCTAATAATGACTTGAATCTCAAACAATGATGATGACTGTAATAACAATATATGTTTGACCTCGATATCGACTACAGATCAGTAAAGGGAATACCATTGAAGATGGTCTTGGCAGGAATGAACCATCATAGTCTTTTCTTACATCAAAGTAGGAGTGGAACCTTATATTTATATTTTCTCAGTTTCTTCTCGGAACTCCGTAGGACATTTTTTGTGGTGTTTTGACCAGTTTTTAGTTATCATCATCTCTCCTAGATTTCTTTTGTAGATTCAGAATTCAGATAATGTGTTTATTAAGATTTTAAAGGCCTTTGTAGTGGATAGAGCATTTCTAGATGGTATATTTATTTAGATAGTATTATCTACTTTCGGAGGAGGGTTGTCATCCCAGTAGCTGTAAACAGTTTGGTTTTGTTTAACTGTATTATCTCTTCATGGGTTTTCCATCTAGGAAATATGAAGATGTACTTTGAAATGAGATAGCAATTTTGGGCGATGGGTATGAAGTGTGACGTAGTAGACTATGGGTCCCACTGTTACACCAGCCAGTGGATATAGGTGGAGGACTTGAAACCCTTTGGTTTTCTTCAACCTCTTCCGATGTCGGTCTAGAAATAAAATGAGTTTTCCATGTATATTTTTGTAGGATTACCATGTAATCCCAGAGGGAATAATTCTATATTGGTAGTTATTTATTTTTTGATGATGTCTGATCATTTCATTTTGATCAAGGAAACCACTAAGGTTTAAGATCCAGGAAATATGTGTTTGTAAAATATTGTGAGGCTACATGGGAGTCCTTCTCATGTTGTTTCTGATTTGGATCCTAGGCTCACCTCAAGGTTCTAGAGTAGTCTCCAAGATAAAATGGGAACTCATGTCATGTTGAGCACAACTTACCATCTATAGACATATAGTCAGATGAATCATGTGATTCAAATCCTAAAGGACAAGATTTGTTCATTTTTCTTGGTTTTTAGTGGATATTGGGATAGAATTCTTGGAATATTTAACTTTTTTACCGCAAAAGTTCTCAATCATTGATAATAAGGGACCAATTTAAGAGTTGTATTGTCCCTCATACATGTCAACACTTAGTTGGGAATATGTGGTCGAAGTATCTTTTGTTGGGGCTAGTTCGGTCTAGGATATGTCAGTATATATTCCTGATGTGTATTGATTTCTAGTTACAACCTATAGTTAAAAAAATAAAATTCAGATCAATGGGGGAATCTTCTAGATTTTTCCATTGGTTATTGGGTTTTCATGAATGTTTCTCCTCAGCTGGGTCATCGTCATCTTGTGATGTATAGAAATTTGGCTACGAGATATGTTGGACCGTTTGATGTCACTAAGATGTTGGCGTTGGATGCTTATCATTTCTCATCTCTCATTAATTAGATAGGTTTTCATGATGTCTTACATATATCTTATTTCAAGAAGTATCGTCCTGACCATGCTCATGTTCTTAGTTGGGAAGGAATTGAGTTAGATCCATATATTTCCATTTCAGAGAACAAAGTTGAGAGCGTTAACACTGAAGTGAATGTATTACATGGGAAGGTGATCTCATTGGAAAGTGTACTAAGGAAACATAGATCATATTATAATGAGACATGGGAACATGATTTTATGATGAGGGATTATTGGCCTCCTTTTTTATAGAGATTACATATCCCGTATGACTTCTTAGGGATATAAATTCATTATGATGGGGAGTTTTTAACGAACAGTTACTGGTCTATCAGGTATGTCCTTATCCAAATTGTTGTTTCTGATTTCTCATTATCGATATAAGTACGAGAAGAAATTGCGTGGATACCAATAATAGTGGATTCATAGAAATTTCGGACTCCAATATTTAACCGAATTTTTATATAGGTTGTAGGAGAATAAAATTCCCTTTAACTAGATTACACTATGTGTAAGAGTTGCTGGATTCAGGTTGTGAGAGTATTCAGGCTGTAAGAGGTTACACAACAAAAAAAGACCTTTCATTTATTGAGTAAAAGAAATTTATTGATTTTAGTTAGACGCTATGTGTTATCCAATTTATGTGGGACTTTGGTGATTTCAAATCATTTAACAAGGTTGTACATTACGTGATGGACTACATAGAGTTTTTAAAAACAAATTAAATATGTTTTTTCGGTTCATTTCTCGAGACACCTATCCTTTAAACGTAGGGATATTCTGAGAAAATATTCGAAGACTTTGATCATTCTAGAATGACCTTATAAGAGTTTGATCTTTGTTGTATTCGCGATGTATCTCTTCAGGTGAGTGATATTTTTATTTCATCATTGTCTTCAATCATGGCTATGACAACTAATTTCAATATCAGAACAATTGTTCTATATCAGTGTTTCTTCATGTCTTCATCTATATATATATATTACAATATCTTGTTCTAGAGGCCATTTCTTTGTTGGTTGTATGGTAGTGAAAATTTATTATTTAGGTATGTGGTTTTACTCCTTTACACCAACCCCTTGTTTTCAAAATTTGATCAATCTTGTTATGTGGGATGGATTCTAGTGGATTTTTTGTCATCATTGTGATTTATTTGTTGGTGGATCCCATTGTGAGTGTGTACAACCATAGTTTTGTGGGAGGTGGTTCCATCATTATCCTATGTTAATGAACCTTATTGTTCCAGATTTATAATTTAATTTATATAATGAATTGGCATGATTCATTTATATGCGTTGAAATAATTTTTTAATGAAAAATGGGGTTTCCATGATTGTTGAGAAATGGAATGAAAAAGGGTATTAAAAAGATGTGAATTAGATTTTTGAAATGGATTTTGAAATGGATTTCAATGAATTAGAATAAATTGTGAAAAAATAGAAAATGGGTTACCACGGGCACATAGGTGGAAGGTTCCCCAAGATGATATCATCTGTGCATTGTAATTATCAATAGGTTTTTTCATGGGGATTTCTTCTGTTTCCTAGGTCCATTATTCAAAGGGGTTGATATTTACTTTTTTTAGGGGGTTTACTCATGATTTATTCCTCTTCTTCCTATATCTGTGTTATTGGAGCCAGATTAGGCACTTTATTGATTATGGTATGAGTAGTCTACTAGTCTAACCTATAGTGGTCTTTGTGTTGATACCTATTCTTTTATTTTTTATTTTTTTTTCTACCCTTCATATACATGTTAATTCTTGTGAAACAATGATATAGAAATGTGCACTAAAATTGATATACCTACTTTTTAATTAGAACTATTAAAAAGGTAAACGTTCTTTGTTTTTTCTATTAAAATGTGTTACCACTTAACATAAAATGTTCTATTTCAAATGATCATACAAGTAATATTATAGAGATACCTGTTATGAAACACCTAGGTTGAATCATATTGAGTCTGTTAGCTTATAACCTATGCACCTCTTCTATGGTGCATATACCTTTTTACATATTCCATTGTAGGGAAAGGTAAGGCATCATAGTGAGAAATTGATGTTTTGTGTAATCTAGGTTGGGTAGATGGTGGTGAGATAGTGGTAGTTCTACCATGCCATCACATGTAGTATCTATTTTTTGGGTCCTTTATAGTTGGAAATTTCCATTGGATTTTTAACTAATTTTACAATAGTTTTTTTGTTATGCCTTCTTATGGTTATGGAATTTATTCTTCAGACATTTTTGTATCATTATTTTTAATTTTTATATGTATAACATGCGTTCATAAATGTTGGGTGAAATCATTCCCTCTGGTCAGTTTTTTGATGATGAGGTTTTTGCTGCCAGCCCAGGGGGATCAAGAATGCCCTTCAGGTATAAGGAAGATTGGGTTGCGTGCTAGTTTTATGGGTAACTTGGTGTGGTTCATTGAAATAAAATTTAACACAATCATTTTTCTCAAAACCCATCTTCCTAATACCATATATAACCAAAGACCTCCTCATTTCATTAATAAATCTAAATTAAATTTATCTTTTCAAAACCAATTTATGATAACCTTTTCCATAAAAAAATTTTATATTCTTATTCAACATATGAAATTTTCAAAATAAATTTTCAAACCCCATTTAAAAAATTTCCAAAATTAAAATATAATATATACTTTCCTTTGAATCTAAAACTCTCAAAATAAAACTTTAAAAATTTTAAAATACCCTTAAATTGATTTTAAATGTTATAATAATGTGCAAAAACATTAATAGAAATTTCATAATTCTCCATCCCATTTTTAGTCATATTTTAAGCCATTGTAAATTTTTTTTAAAAAAATATGATAAAAACTACCCCTTTTACTCACCCAAAATAACACGTTCTCATAGAAACACACAGATAAATTTAAACAAGTAAATCAAAATAGAATTTTTATAACCAAATTCAATGTATATAAAAAGAAACAACTTGTTACATTTTCTCTTTATCAGGATCTGAGAGTCAAGGTGTCTAAAAAACATCAAAGTGAAATTTAGAACCTTACTTCTCCTTTCCTTGTGGGTTTTGTTAGACATGTCCTTTAGAATTGCAAATTATTTGGTGTTGAACTAAAATTGTATTTCATTCATATCTAAAGTCTTTTTTGGTGTAGAGTTATATAGAATTAAAAAAAATGTATTGTACCCATATATAAAAATTGTACATTTATACTCAATATCCTTTTTTAATAATATAAAAGATTTAAAAAAACATTATTTCTGTTAATGATAAATCCTCAAAATGTTCACATTTGAATAATCCTTGTGTTTACTATTCCTTATTCCCAAAAAAATATTTATAAATTTGGGATGAGTATACAAATCCTAATATGGTACATAAAGAGAAATAAATAAATCATTACTATATGAATGAAAATAAAAATTTACCTTCTTCAAAAATAATCTTTTGGAACAAAAAAAACATTATATCACCTATTATATCAATTTTTATTCAAAAATCGTTCCATGAAACATTTAATAATTTATCATAAAGTAAAAAAATTAATAATCTTAAATGATTATTTGAAAACATTACAAAGTGATGATTATTTTCAAAAAGTTATACATTTCACCCTAAAAAATATCATAGTTTCGTTGGAATTTTATCTTTAAAAAAGTACCCTTTTGACTCCATGAAATTTCCATCAAAAAACATATCATCATTAATAAAAACAATATAACTTTGTGAATCATTTTTTTTATTTTAACTGACTATGATATAAATCTCATTACTATTATGAAAAAACCCTTAAATTTATACCTAACATAACCCTTATTGTTATACATCGAGTGACAATCACAGTTTCATTTTTAATAACCAAAATGGCTAACAAAAAACATAAAAAATAAAATGGATAGATGTTAGGGAATAAAATTTATTTGTATTATAAAGGAATAACCAATAATCATAAACAATTACCAAGAACTATAAAATAATAATAAATCATGAATTCTGGAATCATGAAAAATTTCAATGAGGAAATTCAATTTTTTTAAAAGAATTATGTACACATACAAAGTAAATCATTTTATATAGAAGTAACTATGTAATATAGTTGAGGTATCTTAAAAAATTAATGTATTTCAAATAAAATTAAATATTATCATGTCTTATAAGTTAAAAGCATTCATTTTGTCTTTTTTGGAAAATAGAACAATAAAAGAGGATTTTTATAAGAAAATACCTTAAAAATGTCATACCATTGAAGTGAGAATTAATAAAAAGAATATATTTGGTGGATCAATTATATAAAAATATTAATTTTTTTAGAAACATAATATAATGAAAATTAACTTCACACATAATCTTAGCATGACATAATCAATGAAGTATGAGTTTTTTTCCAAAGAATAGAAATTGAGTTAAGAATTCCATTACATTGAGTATCAATAATCACATAAATTCTTTAAATTCCTAAATAATAATATTATTCATATTATTTACATTAATTAGAACCTTTCAAAATTTTATAATTCCTTTTATATCACTGATTACCATTTTATAAGAATTACTTAATTATTTAAGTTCATGTCGGGCGCTTTAATGATATTCAGCTCAGACGTCTAGAATGACTTTAGTATGGTGGTTGTGTTAAACAAAAACATAATTAAATAATATCCAAGATCCTATTAAAGAAATAATTATAATTTATTTACATAAATAAAAGTTTTATATCTATTAATTAAATATGTTTATGAAAAATTAACTACATTACAATCAAGCAGATGGTAGGTTGTAGCATTTCCATTTTTCAATGATCATTATGGAAAGAAGGTAATTAAAATTTTATCTTAAAATATTGAAAAAAATATCATATATATCTTATTTATTCAATAAATATAACTATATATATCATACCTATGATTTGGTTGTGAAAATTTAATCATATCACTTCGTAGAGGTGGTAGTCTACACGTATGGAAAATCAACGTTATCGTTTTCCTAGGAACGAAAATCTAAGCTTGTAATTGAGATATTACTTTTTAAAAATTATAAATATGTTATACATGTAATAATAAAATATAAATTCATTCATTTTATCCATTCTTGAGATATAATAATCGAAAATGTGTAACAATAGATCTTGGGACAATAGTCTTCGTACCCACGAAAGAGTATTTGTATTTTCATTTGATGGAATTGGAGGTGAATATAGGTCATTACACTGACATATTAATACCTCAGTTTATTTAAGACACTATATTTATTATTTTTTCATGATTATTAACGTTTTATGGATATTAATTAATAACCAATATAGAAATTCAAAATTTAAAATGGTACATCTTCTTCAGACAGACTCATATCCACTACACCATTAGACCACTAAAGAGAGTTCATTCCTAAAAGAAGAAATATATAATGTGGGTAGGGATTATATGATGATATTTGGGTAGGTATTTCAGAACAAACATGGTTTTGTTAGTGTATTAAAATGACAATAATTGGTTCTCTTTTATTAGAGTGGACGGGTACTCCTGGAACTTCTCAAAATAATAATTTAAGATAAAATTATTTTTAATTGAAAATGGATCCAAACATATTAATTTCAACTATAATATGAATAATATACTAAATTCCTAAAAATAAAATAAAAATTAGATAATCATTGACTATTTTTATACCTTTATCTTGTGTTTATAACCCATATTTCATCACTTTAAATCTTATTATGACAACAAGTTTTTTAAACTTTGAGTATAAATATAGTTACTATAAAATGAAAAAATTACTTAAATAGACCTTGGATCATTTTAAAAAATTTATCTCAACAATTTTTTGAATTTATGATTTTGGTGAATTTAATATCTTTTAATACAATCAGATTTATTACAAAAAGATGCATAAGGTCAATTTGAATAAATTTTCATTACCTTGACAATAATAATATAAAAAAATCTCTTATAATTAATAAAAACATCTCATTATATCCTTTACTTGTAAATTCCATTGAAAATATTTATTTAGTACTTAAATTATATAAAATTATATTAATTTTTTTATATAATCTATTTTATATTTCATGTAATTAAATAATTATTACATCGGTGTTCTGTAATAATTTTAAGATAATTATTTCTTTCCTTCAATTCAAAATAAACTACAATGTTGAATATATATATTTTATATTTCAAAATATTATTTATATTCAAACATATCTAATACATTAAATGACATTAAAAATATTGTACTTATTAAAAATAAGAGTATTCTATGATTGTCGTTTCATTAAATAAAATAATAAAAAATTCATAATCTAATCCAAGTAGAATAAAATTGTCTCATAAAAGAATATTTAATGATTATATAGAAAACTCACCCATCTGATAATATTGTAAAAATTGTTCGGGTCATTTTATATTCCTTATTATATTATTTTTAAACATAATTATTGGTTTTACACTTAACCATGGTTAAAAATTATTAAAGTTACAATTTATAGGGAAAAAAATAAATGGGAAATAATTAATAAATATTTATCCTATAATTAAAATTATATAATTAATTTTTAAAGACATAAAATATTAAATTTTCATAATATAATATAAAAATAAACTGAAAAAAACAACAAAAATAGTATTTTAGAAAAATTACTTTCATAAATAAATATTTTATACTAGAAAAATGTATAAAATCCAATTTAAAACCACATTTGGATTATTTTAAAATAGAGATGAAATAATAAAAAATTAATAATAATCCAAACCATAATTTGATCATTTGAATACTGTAAAATAAAATATATATTTCGATAAAAATCATTCTTTTTCACTATTCCTTGAAAATGTAATATTTTCAATAAATTATAAAAAATTTATTATATTCTAATTTATACATGATGAATTATAAAATAAAATTATTTTTGTCACATACATTTTCAATATCTTTTATAAATTATGTTTTTGTCTCATAAATGTAAGGAACACAAATTTTTTTTTAAAAACTATTTTCATAATGAATAAAATGATATTTTTTTAAGAAAACTAGTAATTATTTGAAAATACATTATTTAATTCGAGAAAAATGAGTATGGATGTTAAATATTTCAAAAATTATTTATTCTTATTCACATCTTCCATTTTTAATGAATAATTTATAACTTTCACATTAAAACAATATTTAGTTTTTCATCTAAGATGGATGTGCCTTATCAGATATTCTATCAAACATAATATTTAATTTTAAAATATTGGGTTATTACATTCTCCCCCCCCAACATTTTTATAAAATGTATCCTCATAATTTGAACTCGGGCTTAGTTACAATGGATTACCTTTCAAAATACCTTTATTGAAATCCCACATCCTAAAATTTATTAATAAAACATCCAATTGATAAGAGAAAAAAAAAAGAAAGTATGAAGGTCAACTGAGATAATAGGTACTTGTTTTATGTATAGTAAAACATGGATAAGGTAGAGAAAACTATCTATGAATCACTGATAGAATGTAAAATAGAACATGGTAATGAGAAATTTAACCCTTAAAACATCTTTAATATGTGATTTTTGAAAATGTCATTGATTTCATGGAATGAAATGTAAATGGGTTAATTTTATATTTAAAAATATTGTACCAAAATATGTTGAGTCCCTTTACCATTTATACTAAAATAATATGTAAATACACTTTCAATAAAATTTGGGTTTCATCATTTAATAGGTATCCACTATAAACTCATCTTTTCTTACAAATGATGGGTATGAAAATTTATCATTCCTAAACCACTATAACAAATTTATACTGATAAAAAATTCCAAAAATTAATATCAATCTATCCCTCCTTTCATTATATATCACTAAAACCATGATATTTATCATAAGATAAGATAATTCCCAAAAAAACATTATATGAGGAATCCTTCATATAGAGGCCATACCACGACGGTTTTGAGTATATTCCCACACCTTTTATTAATATATATATCATGATATAAATATATATATATATATATACTCGAATTGTGGAACGTTGTAATGGTAAGTGTTTTGGAGTGCAATGTGGTGGTGCAGGGATCAAAAACCGCCAGGGAAATTTTTGATTTAGGTTATTACCACGGGTTTCCAAGGCTATTGCCACAGTTAAAACCGTGGATCTAGGTCAACCGCCACGGTGGCCAATTTGGAGGCATATTTCCTCAGTTAAAACTGTGGCATTAGGCCGTGACCTACTACCATGGCGATAACAACCACAGTTAGCCAAAACCATGGTTGTAGCCTATGGCCATGGTTTTGGGTCCTAGAGCCATAGTTTTGATCCATGGCAATATCCCTTTTTTCCAGTTTTGAATGGGTCTTAAAGCCCACTTAGTTTGAAACTCCATGGGGATATGATCTTGAAATTCAAAATCATTAAAAACCCTCATGTATGATTCAAATAATAAGCATGAATGAACCAGGTCAAACATAAGGTATACTAGACTAAAAATAAGTTGTCATGATTTAGACATCCTATAAGTGAATTTATATGATTATGAGGTTTCCCACTGTGATTATTTTCGGTAACACTATTTTTTAGTTTTAGTATTTGGTGAAAACGAAAAGAAAATAGGTCAATGTTGAATTTGATTGCAAATGAGTTTATGAGTAATCAAATGTGGTGATGACTATAGTGAATGATATTATAATTATTATTAATCGTATTTCAATATATATGACTCACAACATCCACCAAAACCTACTCTAAGACCAACCAAGGAAGATAATTAATGTGTCTTTTGAGAGTACTGGTGATGGAGATCATAGTGGAAAAAATATAAAATTGCGTATATGTCAAGAATATGGGATGAATTACTCAGGGGAATATCTAAAAGAAATGAGAATATATTTGTTGTTTTGAGAAAATGGGAGTAGGAAAATTAATCACCATAGAAAAATTAAATGTTTAGTTAACAAAATAGAATAGAATATAAGACTCCCTAGGGTATTCTATATAGGTGATTGTTTTAACTGTGGGATGTTTAACCATTAAGAAAATTTATGTCATTGGAGTAAATATCATGAAGATAATGAATAAGTTTTTATAAGTAATGGTTATATCACTGATTATAAAGAGATCAAAAATGACATATTAATTATCGAGGTTGTTTAAATTGTATTGTTAATGTTAAACATGAAATGTGTGATTAAATTTTTTTATGAATGTTATTATGGGATTACTATTTAACTTATTAGGAAATGTATATTATAGAATCAGATAATGAATCCTTGTTAATGGTTAAGGAATGAATTAGAATGAATAAAGTGTTTATGAATTGTAATTAACGAATTACATTATATAAATCACGAAATTTATTTAGATTGTTCTACAAAGTTTTAATATTATGGTTTTTCAAGAATATGTTAAACAGTACTGATGTTCTAGAAAATTGATTTAATATTATTGTGATATTTTATGGAAAATACACAATTATGGGTTTATAAATCTCAATATGTTGTGATGTTGACAAAATGGTGTTTATTTTTGGATAAATAGATGACTGACATCGATAAAGTATGCTATATAGAATTGTTGGCCCCATAATTTATTAATGAATTTTTTCAAAGTGGTATATTTTATCAATGATAGAGTTTACAACATTTTTTTATTTATGGAATATATTCAATAATCTATAGTTTTGTTTAATGAATGAGTAAGAATGAATTTTATTCATTGGAGTTTTTATGGTAATTCTAGTTATTAACATGATTAGGGGGAATATATGATCATGGAATTCACATATTTGGTATATTAACTTTAAGTAATAATTATTGATTTTGGAGGGATTAATGTTTAGTTGATTTGTATAATTATTGTAGAAATATTTTTAATATT
Organism: Viscum album; assembly: GCA_963277665.1. NCBI lineage: Eukaryota > Viridiplantae > Streptophyta > Magnoliopsida > Santalales > Viscaceae > Viscum > Viscum album. Next base: position 699,901,156 of record OY728132.1, read on the forward strand.
TTGGATTTCAATTCCAACAAGAAATGGTGGACCCTTAAGATTAACTATTTGAGAAATGGATCAAGTTGAACAATAGATTTTATTGGATAATATGTACTTAAAATTCATTAATTATTATATATAGTTGTAGAAATAATGACTTATCATTAATTTTTGGATTATATAATCAACTACTTATTTAGGTAAAAAATATTCTTTATTTCTATGAGTATGAAATGAAATTGAAATTGATCGAGGCACATTGATATGATGAAATTATGATAATGATAAAAATAAAAAACTATAACCATGGTATATATCTCCCCTTTAAATTCATGATAAAATCAAGATCACATATTATTTATTAGAACTTACACCTAACCTCTCTTAGTTCCATGATGTGTCCCATTTATATCTCATAAATAAGTATCTTTTAGACTTTGGAAAAAAATATAAGAATAAAACACATTATAAATAATTTTCATTTAAAATATCAATTTAAACCTATAATGGAATATTTAAAATTTATTTATAACATTTCTTATGAAAAATATCTATTCCAACTTGAAAAAAATAAATAAAAAAATAAATATCTTTTTTGGTTTAAAATAATGAGATTAGAAATTATAAATAAGCATGAAATTAAATAATGGTTTTGATTTTTGAAATGTCATTCATTTCATACAAGTTCAAAAAATGTTTCCTGACACATTTTAGGAAAAAAACAAATTATTAGTGTTTTTAAAATGAAATAAAGATTAATCTTATGATTTTTTTAAAATAAAAATACTGAAAATAGTATTTAAATATTCCTAGGGTATATTAAAATATTTTTTAAAATACATTTTTAAAAAAATTATCTATAAAAAAGTGTTTTTGGTGGAAGAGAGAAATAATATTTATTTTCTTTAAAAACATTGTTTTAGAAACATGAGACATAAAAAGATTCAAATTATGATAAAACATGTAATAAGAAGAAATAACTATATATATAGAAAATTTTATAGTTTTGTGAGATATAGTACATAATATTTTATCATCATATGTATTGAAAAAAGAAATCCCAATAAAAGATGAGATTATATCATACAACTCTTAACACTTTGGTAACATTGAAATCATAATCTCCAAAGAAGTGATATCATCAAATATATATTTAAATCCCAATAAATTTCATGACAATCATAATAAAATACATTCATGGACTGTATATACACAAAAAAAAACAAATAGGTGATGAATGTTCCATGTTTATCATAAAATTCAAAAAAAGTATTTTTCAACGTGGAAAGACTATTTTCCATAGCAAATATTCCATGTAATCATTCTAGATAATTTTACATATAAGATAAATCCCTATAATATATCATATTCTTTACTAGAGATATTATTTGAAGACACCATTCATATTATTTCTCTAACTGTTTTATATATATTTTGAAAAGATGTTTATAAAACCCTTTTCTCTTCAATAGGTTATAGCATGGAAAAATTCTTATCAATCCCACTTCATTTTTTATGAGATATGCTATGATGAAATGATGAAATGACTGTGAAACATGTTTCTTTTAGATATTTAATTTGATTGTTTTGGGAGTAATCCATGACTACTATGATTGATAGGGGAGTGAACACATTCCCCAAAAAGTAGTTTTGTAAATGATCCTTGAATACTAAGGAAATTATTTTCTATACTTACATTCAATCAAAAAATATATGTCATATACTAATTGTATGTTTTCATAGTTTATATTATCTAATCCCATTATTATTATTGTCTTATGAACTACAAATATTTATGTTTTGGATCAATGTTATGATCAATAAAATGAAGGGTGTTGTTTAAAAATATTAATATCATGTTCTCACCCCCTTATGATAATGTTATTATTATGTGATCAATGATACGTTCTTTTTTTACCCATACTCAGCATCTAAGATAACTCTTTGATATGCTTTATTTCACTAGTTTATGTTGAATGGTATTATATATCATAATTATAAAAATGATTATAATTATTAATAATTTGTTTTGGGATGGAATAGATCACCTATCGACAAGATGTTTATGTATCAATTTTTCAATAGCCACTAGATTAGAGGGATTATGTAATGTATAGCTATGTTATGTAATAAATATTTCTCTATTATGACATAATATTTATACACGAGAAGTTCAAGTCTTTACGATTGGTATTAGGGCTAGGATTATATAAGCATTAGAAACATGTATTAGAAAAATACTAGTGATATCCCTAGGGGTATTTATAAGGATATATCTATGGAAAATAGTAAGAATAAGACAAAGGGTAAGTATTTGTTTAGAAAAATTTCATGGAATTTTGGAAAGGGATAAAGTGAATGGTTTCCAATAAATTATATCCCTATACAAGTTCTACCCAAGGAGGTCGCTTTGGCACATAGGTACCTAGTTATAAGAACATCGAAAATTGTTTATTTAGATAGACTCAATCATTTCTTACTCCATTAAAATGTGCCTTCCGACATACCTAGTCTGAAAATTTCTGAGGATATGGCTCCGAAGTTAGAAACAACTTTAAAAATCCTTATGTATGTTTTAGATAATTTCCATTAATGAACTAGTTCAAACCTATTGTATTGTTGATTGAAAATATTGTTACATTACATATACATCCTATAAGAGAAATTATATAATTATGTTATTTCCGCATATTATTAGTGTTTATAACATGATTTTTGGGTTCTATTCAATAATTATAACTAGAAAGAAGTAGATCCACATTGAATATGATAGAAAATGTGTTGATGAGGAACAAAATGGAGTGATAACTATAGAAAATGTTATTTTTATTATTCATAATACGTTATCATGATATATGACTAAAAACATCCCTCAAAACCAAATCCTAAACTAGATAGAGAAGAGAATAATATTGTCTTTGGAGTGTATGGGTGGTGGAGAAAAAAAAAATTGAAAATGGTTTAGTTTCTAATATGAATAAAATTTCGGAATAATCACAAAATTAAATGTATCAAATAAATGAGAATATTTTTAATGTGTGGAGATGAATTGAATAGACAATTTAATCTCCATAAAAAATTGAAAGATTTAGTTTACAAAATGTATAGGATTATTCGTCTCCCAACGTTATTATCAATGTATTAATGTTTTATTTGGGTAATTTTTATCCATTTCACAAATTGATGTCCAAGGAGGAAATATCATGAATATAGTACACAAGGTGGTATGAGTAATGGTTATATCATTTATGGCAAGGAAACTATAGATGGAATGCGATTTTATAATAGTATTATTTATGATAAAAATAAAATGTGTAATTAAATTAAAATTAATGGATGTTAAGATATGATTCATATTTTATTTTTTAGAAAATGTGTATTAAGGATGATGATGACGAATCCTATTTAATGTTTTAAGAATAATGTGGAATTAATAAATTGTTTAAGAATGGGAATTATATAATTACATTATATAAATCAAGAAATATATATATAAGGAATTTTTTTGTATAGGCTTTATATTAAGTATTTTCCAGAATATGTTAAATTTTTCCGATGACCTGGAAACGTTACTTAAAATAAAGATGACATTTTAAAGAAAACTTATGTTTAAGAGAGGATAAAAATTAATATGTTTAGGATGTTTTATATAATTGTGTTTATTCTTTATAAAGAGTTTATTTATATGAACAAGGTATGATAGATAGTATAGATGACCCCATAATTGATTATTGATTTATTACAATGTGTTATATGTCACCAATGAATGTATTTGAATCATTTTTTTAGTTTAGGAATATATTAAATAATTGATGGATTTATTTAAGGAATAATGAATCATGTATTATTTCATTGAGGTTTTATGATAATTCTAGTTTTTAACATGCTTCAAGAGAACATATTGTCATGCTATTCACGTATTTAGTATATTACTATTAATAGGTACATACTATTATTTGAAAGATTAATGTTTAATTGATTTTGGAAAATTTAGTAGCCTTATTTATAAATTTTTATATTTCAACCTAAAGGATATCTATTCACGAAATGGATTATGTTAAAGATCCAATGTTATTGGATAACTTGTTCTTAAATTTTTTTGTTTATAAATATTGATAGAAAGAATAAAATATCGTTATATTATGGATATTATAATCAACTAGTGATTTGGGAATAAAAAAATTAATCTTAATTTATTTGACTAATTAATGAAATTAAAATTGATTAAGGCACAAAAAAGGATATAATTGTTCTTATGATAGAAATAAGAGGTTAAACCCTTTGTATATCAGTCCATTTTAAATTAGTGATCCTATATAAAATATATATTATTTCCTATAGCCTCTATCAAACCGCCCTCATTTCAACGATTCATTCCATTTATCTATACTAAAAAATCACATACCTAATCCATCACATGTTCTAAAATCAAAGGGTTTACTGTAAGAGCATGATCTTTCTTATGAGGAATTATTGGTGGAGATTCGGGGTCATACATATTATGTTTTACAAAATAGAACCTCTCATCTGATAATTATTGTTTTGGAGAAACAACCATCTTGATGAAGTAGTGTGGGAACCTAAGAATGTAAGGAGGTAGAACTATCCTCCATTGTTGGCACCAATGTGGTGAAATATTATGTTGAAATTAATTTGGGGGGGTACTAAAATAAATTTAATCATTTCAATAATTATCATTACATGAGACATTGATTGATTCGTCTGTTACATGATTCACTGATAATATATTTTGTTACATGGAACACTGAGTTTAGATTACATTACATGAAACACCATGCTTTAATTAGACACACAATACTATTAAAATATTGTCATTTAATATGATAGTTATCACCAATCAATGAAAATAGTGTATATGAATATGATTAATTATGTTATGAAAATATATTTTTCCATATTTATATATAATGAAATTTTTAGTGATGGAATAATAATAATTAAAAATAAAAACAATTTAAAAATAAAGGAAATTGTTTTTTTAAAAACAATTTTTATGCGCAAAAATGTGTTTCATGTCAATATATTAAAATTAACTTTTATTTAATTATTTTAATCAAACATATATATATTGTATATTAAACCAATTTTTTAACATTCATCTTATGTGGTTTCTATGAATTATATACAAATAAGTAAAAGGTTATGCTTACAAACAAAATTTTTCATAAAAATATTGTTATCGTACATTGCACACTTAATTGTATATTTTTGTTTTAAAATGTTTAGAAAATTTTATTTAAAAAATTAAATTAAATTTACATTGTTATGTAAAAATTATATTGTACTGGGTTTGAATGATTTTTTTAAAAATATTGTTTCATTATTAATAATCAAATGTGCTAGTATTGATTAAGATTTATTATTTCATTTAAATCATTTAAACACATCCCAATTATTTAATAATGATTTTATAATTAAAAAGATTTCTATTATATGACTATTAATCCAATTTATGTATTTGAAATCATTTACATGTTGAATTTTAATATATTTTTTTTACTTTTTTGATGATTTCCTCTCTTGGAGAAACCACTTTTATCGCATGTGTGGGTTTAATTTTAAATTAAAATTGATACATTTTGTGAATATTTTTTAAAGTATGAGATATTTTGATTAAATATTATCAATGTTTATATAATATGTTCATATTAATATTTTACCATTATAATATGAAAGGGATGTAGAAAATTAATTATCGTGGTTAAAGAGAAAATGGGTTTTTCATGGGTTTACCTAATAAGATAAGTGGGTAAATATCCTTGAGAAACATCCAAAAAGTATTTTATATACATATTTATAAATCATAACCTATAATATCTATTAATGGTTCATTTTTAATCTATAATGAATGTGAAAAGTGAGGTTATACATATTTCTTTTCAAATATTACAAGTGTACCAGTCAAATCACTTACAATAGTTCACTCACCCTTCTATCCTATTCACACATAAAACCCCAATGGATCAGGTAATAACTAAAAAAAATAACTTCGTATATTACTATAATACTTATTTTATTCATTAACCTAACTTTGGAATCATTTTGGTGCAAACTAAAATGATGAATTTTGAAGAAGATGCAACACTCCAAATATAGCATTTTATTTTATTTTATCCTCCACCTAATTCATTTATTAGTTAACCATTATTATATATTAAAATATATCTATTAAATTTAATTATATGTTATTTTTTCTAATGTAACAACCTAAATATTGATCCTCTTCCGTCAAATGGGATATTAAGTCATCGTTCTTGTGTACAAGGGACTACCGTCTCGTGAAATGATGTTATTCTTTTTCAATCATCACCTCTCAGTACCACATATAATGATTGATTAAATATTAATATATGATATTTATGATATTATTATACAAAAGTAATATTATTATCAAATATACCATATTAACTCTCAATCTATTGGGAAAAAATGTCACTTGTCTATATGACATACTAACACCTTGTGAACCTATGTGTTGTGTTTTTTATTTCGGTTTTACATGGATAGTATAAGGATATATTAAATAAATATATATTTTATTATTAAAATAAATATATATAATTATATATAATTATTATACAACAAATAAATTCTTAGTTTCTATTGTGTGTGGGATAATGTTATACCATTCGTGTGTATGGCAGACTACAGTCTTGTGAAGAGATCTGACTCATTCCTCACTGACGCGTTAAATGAAAGGTAATAAAGGGAAATGTAATTAGTATAAGTGATATATATATATGACATAAACTAATAATTTATAAAATCAAATATAATTTATTTTTTATATGGGATTATTTTAGTTTATATTTACCCTTGTTTAGTTTTTATAAATATTTTAAATGGAGTCATAATATCATTTTCAAAATAAGGCCCATTTTCCTTCTACAAAAAAAAATATTTGTTTTAATGTGTATCTGATAAATGGGATATCGACCTTCATGAAAATTGTATACATTGAATCATCCTTTATAAAATTTTATAGTTTATTTTCATCAAAAATTATTTTTTAAATGTGTTATTTTTTGTGAAATTCTAGGTGGAATGGATTCTTTTCTGTAGAAATGTTTTAAATGACTTTTAAATCCTCCTTTACAAGATTCAATGCTTATTTTCTATATCACCCATTAAATTATAAAATAATAAGTATTTTGATATAATATGTCACACATTATACTGATTATGATTTTATAAAATTGGAAGATAATTTTAATTGATATCTTTCACTACACACAATGTCCGGTTTTATGAAAAAATAATATATATTATTATTATTTAATAAGATAATTATCCCTTACCCATTATATTAGGTGGTATGAATATCATTAAAAAACATATTAAAATATATATTTTAAAATCACTAATTTTTTTGCTATTGATTATAAATAATCATAAGTATCATTTCCATGAAAAATTTTTTTTTATAAAAAAGTTTATTTTTTATAATGGATAAAATTATAGTGCTTTGGAAACATAAATTAAAACTAATTTTAAGAAATTTAAGAGAATTTAAATTAAAAAATAAACCTTATTTTTTAAATATTAATATTTTATTTATCTTAGTGTAATTGTTTGGGATTTTTATAAAATGTTTTATTTTTAATTAATATTGGGAAATAATGAATTTTAATTTTAAAATGTATTATTGTTTAAATAATTTATAATGGTAAATTAAAATTTTATATTTTTGAAAGAAAATAAGTTTAATATTACATATATTAATCTAATTTATGTAATTGTATGGATTTTAAAATTTAAATTAGATTTAAAAACATTATAACCATATGAACATTTTCACTCAAAACCCCGACCTTCTCATCACGTTTACTGGATTAATTATAAATTAATTTTTATAATTATATGAACTGAATTTGATAAAATGGAATCTATATTTGGAATTATAATAATTTATAATTTCTAATAATGTGAACATAATTTTTTACCACAATGAATATTTTAGGGATTAAAAATTAATTACTATTGGTAAGGTAAAAATTGAATTGATATGGGGTTAAACAAGAATTATAACACTGAAAATGACATAAAATATTATCTAACATTTATTTAATGAGTTTTTTATTCTATATATTTAATCTTATAAGAAATATGGGAATTAGTTTCCACTTTCCTTTGAATAAGACCCTTATAAAAATTTATGTAATGAAAAAAGATTAAAAATATATTTTTCTCACCTTTAATAACTTTAAAGCATTGGGATTAAAAAAGAAACATCATATGTTTTGATATAAATAATATTTTTAATGGTAAATATGTTTTTTCATGATATATTATTTTAAATTTTTAGATTTGAAATTATTACTTACAATTCCCAAAAAACGCTAACGCAATGAATCCTTAGATAGTAATTTATTTTATTAAATGACACTGAAAATATTAATAGTGAAGAAAAATGAATGAAATGATATTTTAAATATTTTTAAATTAATATATAATTTTAAAAAAGTGTAAAAATAATATATATAAATTCTATCATTTTCTTATTATTTTTAAATCTATCATAAATAAATATTTGGAAAATTTACATTATTGTTATTTGATAAAAAATTATATTTTATTTTATAATTTAAAATTAATAAAAGTCTAGTACTCTTAAAAAATAATTTAATAGGTTACTTTTTATTTTATATGTAATATTAGTTTACAAATCAGTATTTTATAATCAAAATATTGACCTTAATTAGTAAAAATGCTTTTAGTATATTCACAGTTAAATTTGTGTTTTTACATCTTATATGTTCATTCATTAAAATTAATTTCCAACAAAAAAGATGTTTTTAATTTTATAAATATTATTTAATATTTATAATCTATTTTTTTAAAATATATAATAAGGATGTCTTTTATTTATTCTTATAAGTGTAAATAGTGAGGTTAACAAAATTAGTTACCATAGAAGAAACCCAACATGTTAAAAATAAAGAAACATAAAATATATGGAAAAATGTTTAATAAATGTTCTTAATTATATTTTCAATGTTTTTATAGACTATATAATATCTCCCCACATTTAATTATCAATTTTGGAACCACATTATGTATAATTTACCTCCCAATAGTCACTATGTTTCAGTATTTTGAAAAAATACACTCCTCCTCATTAATAATAGGAAACTCACTCCCTTCACATCAATACACCCCCAAGGAAATTTGGATCCTAAACAAAACTGGAGAAATGACTCATAAAAATAACTAATATTATAATATAAACATTATTTTTTTATAAATCCATCCTATGAAGGTTTTAGTGTAATCCAATACAATACACTCGGAAAACGTGTAATGTTCTTCGTTGAGAGTCTTCATTTTACTTTTTTATCCACCAAAATAAATTTTTATTTACCCAAAATGATATTATAAATACATTATCTTTCATATAATTTTATTATTTTTATAATAATTTCATGACATAAAAAAATCTGCAATTCCATAAAATGGGTAACTAAGTCATCATTTGTGTGTTCAACAGAATATTGACTCACAAACAGATATTGTTTTTTTCATTTCCATGTTTCATTGTTTGTTATTAAAAAGGATATAAAGTATATTTATGCAATATATATAAAATAATTATACGTATTATTTAATTATATAATATATAAATTATTAATTTCCATTCATGGGAGACACGATAATGTCACTCATGTGTACGAAATATTATTTCTCGTGAAGCAATGTGCTTCATCTTTCACTTACACTATATTTAGAAGGTGGAAATGAATATTGTTAATGATTATATATGATATAAATTAAATAATTTTTCTATTAATGAAATAATCCAAATTTTTATGATATACTATATGATTTTACATTCTTCTATACTTAAAGATGATAACATCATTCATGTACATGTGGACTATCGCTTTCACGAAGAGATGAAACTCTTTTTTCATCACCACACTAAATGAATTATATATATATGTATAAAAAAATATAATAAGGAATATATGATATTATAATTATTATGGGAATATAAATTATTTCTTACACCAATTCCATAATTATCAATGAGAAATAGAAAATGTTACTTGTGTGCACATATGGTATACCATCTCCATGATCGTAACATACATCATTTTTCATAATCATAATTAATGATTGTTTTTAGAAGTAAAATTGGTTTATAAATATCACTATTATGTCATGAGTATTATTTTGGGGGTGATTAATGCCTATAATATGCACATTTACCGGATCATTCTAAACGAAACACGCTTGAGAAAACAAGATAATTAACACCAAAACCCATGAAAATGATAAATTTTTTTAAAGAACCAGGGATAAATTGTTATAAAAGGATCATATAGGATATTATAAATATTAATATGGTTTTATTATAAATTATAACTATTTTTAAATCAATAAATATGAGGTTAAATCACGTTCACCCCAAATGAAGCATGGTGTATATGATTTTATCCCAATTTATATTACATTGAGGATTAATTGTTGATATACCACAATTAAATCTTATTTAGGGTATATACTACCCCATTGATATGTAATATCATGATTAATTCATGTTTTATGGTATATTTAGTTTTAATTTAAATTATTTCATCCAAGGGGATTCCATATGAAAGTTACCAAGTGGTAATTTTACTAAATAATCTCAATTTTTGTGATTATAAATTATTTCTTGAAGAAATTTATTTCTTGTGATTATTTTTCATTGACCATTGAATTTAAATTAAATATTAATATTATTGTATAATGGATATTTTTTTTCTAAAACTATAAATGTTATTACAATAATATTTTATCTTGTAATTTTTTTAATCAACTTTAGAAATAGTGTAAAATTTGTAACTTGTACTCAAGATAGATATTTGATGATAAGTGTAACACCCCGAAAATTATACAAATGTAACTTTTTTTGAAAGTGTATAATACATGAAGAAAAAAAAGTATAAGAGAATATAACCTAAATATAATATATAGTATATTTAAAAAATTAAATATATTTTATATCATCCAATTCATGCAATTATAATTTACCTTTCATTGCACACAATGAAGACATTCATCAATAGCTTGGGCTATACAGAAGAACGAGTTTTACCGAAGTACAATATATTATTTAAAAATTATTATTTAAAATAATAATATATAATGAAGAAATTAAAATAGTTTTTATGAATAGTATTATCTAACTTATGAGAATATTTGGTATGCACAAATTTAAACTAAATTTATAGGATACCAGTTAACTAGAAATGATTATAAAAACAAATTTAATATAGTGGGAATGTTTTTATACTCACAGTGATTTTTATCCTAATAAATTATTTTAATTAATATTTTTTAATGATATTAAATAAATATATATATTATACATACAATTTATTTATTTAAATTCAACCACTAGATTTGATAGACAAAAAATAATGAAAAATGTAATTGTATGTATAAAATAGAAATATTTTTCCAAAAGCAATTGTTTTGCCTTTTTTGTTGAATCTTATTTAGAACTCAATATTTTAAATTGTAAAAATTTATATTTGAATAAAAACATTATTCATGAAATAAATATATCAAATTAGGTTAAAGTGATTTTTTATTTATTTTTTTGGGAAGTTTTATGTTTTGGTGAATGGTAAAAAATAATGAATTTTAATTAAATACTACTTTTTTATAATTTAATTATAAATATAAACTATATTTATTATTTCTTTTAAAACATAATTACATAAATTTTAAATCAAGGATACAAATTTAGTTCATTTTAATCTATTTTACAAAGAAATTGGATTTAGACACATTTCATAATTTTGAACATTTTTACTTTAAAAACCCTCTTTTTCATCTGATCCATGAGATTAATATTAAATTAATTTATGAAAATGGTGTTATTTGAATTTGTAAAATTTTATTCAATATTTAGAATCATGAGGATTTATAATTATAATAAGTTATATTTTTTTTCTTACGAAATATATTAATGAGAGTGAGTAAAATTAAATATACCAATAATGTGAAAAAGTATCTTAACAAAGGGCTAAACCATAAACATATGGCCTACAATGACCTAGTGACTTGTCAAAAATCCATTTTATATTCATATTTCTACCCAATACTCAATTTTATATAATTTGGTACATTATTGGATTCACTATGAATGGTAAAAACATAGGAAGAATTCCATTTTCCATAATTAACAAGAATTCCACTCCTCCTGTACTAGAAAAAGGCACACTCATTCACACTTATTCACACATATCAATCCATTTTAATCATTGAAAATATAACCAAATAAGACAGCGAAATTACTATTATCATCTTATAATCTTCTATTTTTGCAGAAAGACAGTTGAGGTTAACTTTTAGTATAAACCAAAAGGAGATTCTCGAAAATGAGATAACATTTATCAAATATCACATTAATTATATTTCATTCTCAAAAAATTAAATTATGGAGTTCAAGGAGGTATATCATGTGTTCCTTCGAGCATCTCATCGATACAGGATAGAGAGATTTGTCCAGGACAATATTCTATCTTTGATGTTCATCGACCCTTTCTGTATACTATAATGATTTGACGAGGTGGAATATAGTTATGCTCAAACCTCACATCTAGACTGGGTACACGACATATTCCACATGTCTCAACTGAGGAGATATGTGCATGATTCATCACATGTAATTGACTAGGGAGACTTTTACATAGTACCCATTGATGATCCAAGATTCGAATGTACAGATCATTCATGGGAAATTTATTCCACTGTGGTGAATTCACTGGCATCATGAGAGTCTCCAGGAGAGCACTTGGGGTGGGAGGCTCAGATTCATGCTCAGTACCCTAATATTTTTTGATAGTCTTTGTTATGGAATTAAGGGGATGTAAATCCATACATTGCAAAAAAAATAATTTCTTATATTTTTCTGATTTTTTTAGAATATTTCATGGAAAAGTCCAAGATCAGACACTGATATGGTGTGTGATTCTGAGGCCAGTGTTCTTGTAATGGTTTAACAAAATTGTTTTGTTTTTAAAAGAATGAACAAGAAATTTACCTAAAAAAGATGAATAACATTTAAAAAGGTGTGAAAATTAGAAATATGAGGGAACCATTGAGCTTAGAGCTGTGGTTTTACCTAAGGAACAACTTTACTTTAGTTGGATAGGATCTTTTATGAAAAACCAGAAAATGGAATAACCGTAAATTAAATAATTAAATAAAATTATTCTATATTTATAATTAAAATAACTCATAAATGGTAAAATGGATTGGAAATCTGAGATAACTTTTGAGTTTTTAAAGGGATTTTGTCCTTAGGTGATCCCTAACCTTGGCCAACACATGACATCTATTAATGATAGTTTTGGGATGTGAATATCATTAAAATATTTTAATAAAACTATTTTATTTAACATTATATGACGACGCAGTAGCGGTTTCTCTTTTTAATAAGCCTTTTTAGAAATACAGTGTAATCTCCATGACCCGGAATTATCCATATGGATAAGAGAAGGAGTCTCTTTCATCGGAAATGATGTATTGGAGGTCATAACTCAGATCAAGTGTGGATGAACGATGACAATGTAAATTCATTCTTCGTCAGTGATAGATCGAAACAATGGGTAGGGTGTGTTTTTTTTATTTTTCCTCCCACATTATATATCCCTAAAATTAATGTGTATTATTCAATAAATGGAATAGTCACAGGTCATGTGTATTTTGGGATGGGTTTATTCTATTAGAAAATTTTAATTTGGATTAAAACATGTTATATTTCAATTATTCACTATATGAACTTTAACTTATAACATAGATGGATCGAAGAAGACATGAACAAGGACATGATATGATTATTTGGGTGCTCATGTTCATTTCCTTTAACCCTTCCCCATTCCTTTATTCCCATGTTTTCATGGTCATAGGATTGGTGCACCTTCGATCTGTGGTACAATGATCAGGGTTGGGACCCAACCCCATGGTAGTGCAATGCAGCCATAGTGGAAGGCGGAGGTCGGAGGCAATGTCTTTGATTGTTTTAGGTGGAGTGTGATAAGGTGATTCCACCAATGGGGTGGCTAGTGAGGGAGTTTTTCGCGGCCCAACAGGGTGGACGGGCCATGCTAATGTTGTATAACTACATGAAAAGTGGAGTCTGGAGGCAGATGCGGTATAACGGAGACCAGTACGGTGGCTGGCGGTGCTGAAAAAATTTAGTACAATTATGACTATGAAATTGATGGGATGCAGTCTAGTGGGACCATATCAATGAAGGTCATGCGGTAGAGGATCCACATGCGATGATTTGGAGGCTACAACATGAGGCTATGATGGTGCTGGAAATGCGGATAGAACAACATCGAAGAGGGAACCCACAATAGAGACACATGTCTATGATGGAAACACAGAACATCCATGTTGAATACAAAGGATGGCTGCACTGATAGGGGGATCTAATAATCACACAGTTAGGTGACTGCATGAGCTAGGGGTGGGTGCGGCCAGGGCGGGCTACGTCTGGTAGAGTAGGGCCAACTCGCAAGATGCATACTGGGATGAAGAAACCGTGGATCCCAAGGAAGCCCATGGGATTGAAGGCTTAGACAAGTGGCCCAATTGGATGGGATGGTTCGGGCTAACCCAGATCGACCGAGATGGGCTGGACCTAGACCATTTTAAACTAGTTTTCAGTAAATTGGCCATAACATTCAAACTAATGGTCCATTTGTTGAGTCGTCTGTGTTGTTGGGACCCTTGCGATGTGGAAGTATATTTGACATGTGTTGGTCGGATTTAGTATGGAACAGTCTAGGTTAGGAGTTTCCCTTTTTTCTTTCCTCAAGGTTTCAATATTTCATTACATACACATCCCTAGATAGTAATCCCCTCTAGAGCCTGACTCCCAAATATTTTTGTGATATAGCTCCATGGGACTAGAGTGATCCTCTATCAACCCTGATGGATTATTGTGGGAACTGATGTAACCTATGATCACATGCAATTTTTACTCTACCCATTTTTCTATATCTATAAGATTTTCAGTATCATCGGTGGAGGATTCCCAACGTTACGTGTCGTATCAGTAGGATTGTTGGTATTCACTGAGTAGGATCCCCTACATTATAGGATAATAAAAATTGGGTTACTGATATTTTCTAGGTAAGATCCCCTCTATGTATATCATGATATTTGAAACGTATGTTCAATTTGGGCAGGTCAAAATTAACGGGAACTCCTTACGATAGTCTTTCATTACATCATAGAATGAGGAGTAATTTCTCTTGGAATTGGCCTTCATCAAGTAAAATATTATAGATAATGATTGCTTGTGATATCAAAGATCTTTTTCTTTTCGTGACCAAATGTATCATTGAATCTTGGTGACATAACATGAAAATTTGTTCTCTCAGAGACTTTTGGTAGACATATTGTAATGGCACGGACCCCTCCTGTCCATTTTTTTTGTGAAAATGTGGTGTTGGAGGGGTTCCGGGAGGTCAAGGTGACTTATCCCCAACACTTTCCCAAATTTCCAGTTCTATGAACAGTGTTTCCAGTTTTATGAACAGTATCGGTAGCATAGATCAGTAGCACAGATCGGTAGCACAGATCGGTTTCACAGATCGGTAGGTGTACAGTAACGGTAGGTGAACAGTGTTTCCAGATTCCTTCAGTTTTTCCCTTTTGACGTTTCCTTTAACGTAAATTACATTTAAAACCTTATTTTAAGGACTCTTAAGGATGATTAAAATTCCATAAATCCTACATTAAATATTCCTAAGGCTTGGAATGTTTTACTCTGTCAAACCGCGTGGGTTAATGCGAACCGCTTTTAATGGAGAATTAAGCGCATCTAAAATCGTCACCCCATTAAATCATGAAAAGGGAACAAGATTCATCCTCCCTTGTTCTTCCTCTTTGTTATCAGCCATGACATGCTAGAACCTTTCAATCCTTCCTTTAGGAGTAGCACAATCAAACTTTACTCCTAAGATTGGTTCTGCTCTGTTTTGATGCAGCCAAGCTGTGTCGATCATTCTTCGATATAAGGTATGTTTTATCATTGTTACTTTAGGGTTCATTTCCTCTTGTTCCCCTTTCCATATTAGCATGTAATATACATGATTCTAATGGGATTTTCTTGGGGTTTGGTCGGTGCGGGCGTACCATGGCATCCTCAGGTGGATGCAGTTTTCACGAGAGGAGGATCGTGACCCGTTGTGTGGATAAATTGTGTCAAGAACTCTTCGAGGTAGGGGATTCGTCGATTATCTACTTTTTTATGTGCAATCATAGAGTTTCATGACTTATCCTTTTTACCACAATGAAATTGACCTAATTATAAACTTGAACCAAATTAAAAGAATTGGATTGATCGCATATTGTTTCTTTGTACTGTGATAACGGTTTGCCTCATGTTTTGTTAGATAGAGTGATATCTATGCTTGCTTTGATTTTTGTTCATTCATGATGGAAACTGATAAAGAACGTAAATCTTGAATTAATTGGTAATTAATTGACTAAATATAAGGAATCATGTAAATGAATCTGGTTTTTGTTGTTGTTGTAGTTGTTCTAATATTATGTTAATCAATTTGGCATAGTATGCATGTAAAATCTTTTATGATATATTGCGAATTAGGTCTCCCGGAATTGGAACCTACGAATTGAATTTGTTAATTCAAGAGGGATTAAAGAACTGGTTGGTTGATAAAAGATAACACCAGGTAGGGTTCTTAGTTACCCTCTTGTTCGTAAGGCCGGGTGCCTTGTGCTTTATATCCATGAGTGCTCATTATCTATGAAGGATGGATGCCTTGTTAAAGGGCCAAGATCCCATTTGATGTGATGTTTTATTTCCTGCTTCTTGTGATTTTATGTGACCCTAGAGGGGTGTTCTGATATGTGGAGGTAGGGAGGCCTTGTGGTTGTGGCAGCGGATGTCACCTAGAGTGGCGAGATGCATCGGTTTATGCATGTGGGTGTCAGGGAGGACACAAGTGATGATGGAATGAGATGGATGTGTTGTTGGATTCTAGCTGATTCTTATTGAATGTTTATCTTCTTTACATTTACCCACTACTCAAGGCAGCTGGTCTTGCTTACCCTCCATCCGAAAGAGGCGAATACGCGTGGGGTATGCCACACGCTTTCCGTGTTTCACTTCTCTAGGGAGGATGTGTCTACGGTCTTTCTATAGGTAGCAAAGACTCGGCGGGTAGTACATCCACTCACCGTGTTGAGCCCCTTGTGTTAGTAGAATATGATGCTTTTCTAGAAAGCCTGGGGATATGGGAAAGTAATTATGTAATGAAGGCTTGAATAAATGTTGTTAACCAATGGGGATGGGGTTGCTGAAACATAATGATGAGGTTTTAATTTTAAAGGAACCACTATCTTTGGGTGTGATGCGAATGTAATTTAATGTGGAATTGTTCATGGTTAATGAATTAATTAACTTACGGTAGAATTGATAAAAAGGGAATGAATTAATCTAATAAAGCTCTTTAAATGGTTGTGTTCTTATAGAATACCAAGTCTTTGAAGTAGCAGCCCGGAGTCTGAGAGACGTTAGCTACAGTTGTGTCTAAGACAAGGTTATGCCCATAGTGTAGTTGTGAGTCATATATATTCTGTAATTTTTGTGTTTCTATACGCCACTACACCCTTTCGGTAAGGGAAAAATAACACCCTGGGGATTCTGAGCCCTGGGGGGTGTTTTCCACAACATTCTGATGGGAGGATGAATGGCTGATTACCCCTTTATCCCCTCTCTCTTCTCTTGGTAAATACTAGTGCCTTTGGCACAATGGATAGTTTTCCCCATTTATGTGTGTAGAGAGATGTAATGGCTTGTGGTTATTTCACACACTTATATTCTAGGTATATTATCCTATGGACTACTATAGGTGTAACATGTATAGGCTATGAAGGCTTGAAGATCCTTACTCAGGGTATGGGCTATGATGGCTTGTGGTATAATACTCAACGTATGATACAAGTTATGCGAACTGTGGTGTCTCCCGGAAACTACATGGTTACTTTTGGTTGTGAGGATGATGTGGTGCTTAGCCCAGGTGTCTGCGGGCAAGCCTTTGTGGTGCACATGGTGCAGATTGTGGAGCTTGGCCTATGTGTATGCGGGAAAGCCTTTGGAGAGATACTCACATGAATTATATCATTGGGGAAAAGCAGCAATCCGGTGGGAAAGTAGTAGCGGGGTACCCTTGATATTCTTTCCTATATGCTATATTCAAGTATGCGTTACTTGGTGAGAGTATCCATGGTGAGGTTGGGAACTTAGTATACCAGTTTAGGTGACGAGTTAGTTTAACTTGTTTTTCACAAGGATTTAGCATGCTTTCTTTAATTTTTCACGAGAGGCTTCTGGGAGGATCCTTCTGAGTTACTGTTATACTCACCCTATGTATATATAAACTATTTTTTCAGGTCACTTAGAGATGGTTGGAGATCATGCTAGTAGAAACTAGCTTGAAGTTTCAGGAGTTGTTTGGGCTTGTGGTCACTGCTGTTTTTCCTTTCTTTTGGGTACTTGTAGTTTTCTCCTTTTAGTTGTTGTACTTTTGCAAGGAATTTCATATGTGTACTTGGGTTTTCATTATATTGCAGTCTGAGTAGGAGTTGATTTGTGTCTATATTATCTCTCTCTTCTTCATGTCTTCTCTAATAGGGTAATGCCTATCATTTGTGTTTTTATTATACCATCGGTGCTAGTCGCCAACCCAGGGATTACTGGAGGTGGGACTCAGGGGTCATTACCTCCCTTCTCACATTGCCAGCCCAGGAGGGGTACACATTGTGGGGAGGGGGTCGTGATAGAGTGGTATCAGAGTTCTAGTTGAGGGATAGGATGGAGTTTGGAGTTATGCACAGGTGAGGTTGCATGGGTTGGTTGGGGAACGATGTCATTCATGTTTAGAGAGTGAGGTAATCACTGGAGACCGGTTGATGCATAGGCGTTTAAGTCCCCCTATGATCTGTTGCACGTACCTTTATGTTTACAATGGCTATTAAAAAGGTGATACTGGTTGCAGGGTAGAGACCCAGGAAGGGGTCATTCATCATTCTTCTTTGTGCCTATGCTTGATTTGGTAGACCATGGGATAGGTTAACCTAAAATGAATGAAATAAAATAATTAATTAATTAATGTTGAGTCTTTCATATTCTAGGCTTAGGAGCTCTAACGGTTTGTTCTTTTGTAGGAAAGGCTCTAGGACGACGTCCTTGTCAAGATTGTATAGAAGATGTCATGTAGGTTGTGCGAGTAGATCACTGCAAGGTAGATGTTGATGACGACGACACATAGATGAAGATTCTCTGAGAGTTTCAGTGCCAGAGTCTGTAGAAGTACGAGGGATCCGTTTTAGATGCAGTCACAGAAGACTGGTTAGAGGAGGTTGAGATCGCCTTCAGTTAGATTCGTGCTCAGAAGGAGCACTGGGTGTCCTTGGTTGTGACGATCCAGCGTGGAGCAGCAAGGCAGTAGTGGCTCTTGATCTTCGGTGATCGTGAGGAGTCAATGATCTCATGGGAGGAGTTTTGAGACAAGTTTAGAGTTTAGTTACATTACTCTATCGCGAAGGCGTCTAGTTGTCAAGATCTTCTTACCATTTGATAGGGGATCTCCAGTGTTCGAGAGTTTGGAATTAATTTTCATGAACCTTCTATGATATGCTTTAGACCTATTACCAGATGGGGAGGCCAGGGTGAGTCATTTTGAGGAGGCTTTGGGTCTAGAGATCCAGCGTCGGGTCACCCAATTTATGCTGAAGACATATATTGAGATGCAGGCAAGGGAATGTTGTTGAGAGGTCTTTGTCCAGGACCGGATTGTCATGAGAGGGAAATCATCCTGATTCCTCATGATGTAGAGCTCTAGTCCTGGGTTCCTAGTTTTCAGGTCAAAAGTGTTTTCGTTCACCTAGGGGTAGGTCTCGACCTTTCACATCTCATTTCTTCAGAGGCAGCAACTATCAGGCCTATTCCAAGGGATCAAGCGCTTTTTTTTTCTTGTGGTGGTCTTGTTCATCAGCAGCGAGAGTGCCCGAATATTCAGAATAGTCATCGTGCACCGAGCGCTCCGCTCCAGGTTCCTCCGTTGAAGCAGTTCCAGCCGAGGGAACAGCAGTAGGTTGCACTATATTTAGATCACCAAAGGGTAGATGGGGCAGGCAGAGGACAACCCCATGACACAACCCATCCTTAGAGAGCAGAGCACGGTCGTGGTGGTGGTCGTCATTAGGGTCAGAGAGGATAAGGGATCAGGCGCATGTTTTTCTACCTTGGTGTATGCCTTGTTTGATTTAGGAGCGACACACTCCTTCATATCACCTACCATTGTCTGTTCGTTGGGACTTGAGGTAGAGAGGCTTCTAGTGCCCTTGTCATTGACTACGCCATTTGGAGGTCAAGCTAGCTTGTTTGAAGTATGTAGATACTGTGAGCTAGTGTTGGGGAACACCAATCTTTGGGAGATTTCCTATGTTTACGGATACAACCATAAGATTTTATCCTCAGCATGGATTGGCTGTATTTGGTTCAGGATATCGTGGATTTATTGAGGATGAATGACATTTTCTTTGGTGAAGATGGAGAGAAAGTTGTGTTTTTTGGTGAGCAAGATCCTCGGATGGGTCATAGACGAGTTCCAATTTTATCATCCTTGATGGCTGAGTTAATGCTGAGTTCTTCAATGGTTCAGCGGTTGGAATTTCCTAGGGACATAGAGGAGTACCCTGAGGTCTTCCTATAAGAGGTCATAGCATTACCCCCTCGACAAGAGATCGAGTTTTGGATCCAGTTATATCCAGGAGCATATCCTATTTCAATGTCTTCATATAGGATGGCCCCTTATGAGTAATGAGAGCTACGTATACTGCTTGATGGTCTATTGCAGTTCGGTTTTGTTCGGCCATGTGTGTCACCATGGGGTGCACCAGTCTGGTTCGTGAAGAAGGACGACGACAATTTACGGTTGTGTGTTGATTATAATCACTTAAACAAACTGACAATAAAGAACCTCTATCCTCTTCCGATTTTTGATGACTTATTCGATCAACTGAAGGGTTCAAGTTGGTTCTAAAAGATCTACATGTGGTCAGGATGTCATCAGATGCGGGTAAAGGATGAGGATATTCTAAAGAATTCTTTCCATTATCATCATGAGCATTATGAGTTCGTTGTAATGTCGTTCAGCGTGATGAATGATCCAACTATTTTATGGGTTTGATGAACACTGTTTTCTGTGAGTTCCCGGACATGTTTGTGGTGGTTTTCATCGATAACATCATTGTTTACTCCACATCTAAAGAGGATCATGCAGATCATCTACGAGCCATTTTGGGAGTTCTTTGCCCACATATACTGTTTGGGAAGTTGTTGAAGTGTGAGTTTTGGGCTCGAGAAGTTCTTTTATTAGGGCATGTTGTGTCCCAACAGGAAGCAATTGTGGATCCATCAATGATATAAGAAGTGGTGTATTGGTCAGCCCCCAAGACAGTGTATGAGTAGCGAAGTTTCCTTGGTCTCAAAGGCTTTTACAGGACATTCGTAGACAATTTCTCACGGGTTTCGACTCCTATAATAGCTCTGAAAAGGAAGGATCAGGCCATTGAATTGAATGATCAATGTCAGTCATCCTTTGAGTACCTAAATAAGATGTTTGTAAGTGAGCCTGTTATTTGTCTTCCAGGTGAGGTAGTCCAGTTTGATGTTTTCTGCGATGCTTCACATCTGGGGCTATGTTGTGTTCTCAGGCAGAAGAGGTCATTTGTTTATTATGGGTCTCGGCAGTTGCATCTCCATAAATGCAACTATGCCACCCATGACCTTGAGTTGGCAGCTGTGGTGTTTTCTCTAAAGTTGTGGAGACATTTCCTCATTGGTGAGAACTTTTTGTTTTTCACTGATCATAAGAGTTTGAAGTTTTTTTTCTCCTAGAATGACTTAAACTTGCGACAACATCAGTGGATGTAGTTATTGTAGGAATACGACTTAGAAATATCGTATACACTTGGAAAAGGTAATGTTGTAGAATATGTGCTGAGTCGAAAGTCACGCAGTGATGCTGTGCGTGAATCCGGTGATTCCTGGAGAGTAATGGAAGAACATTCAGCTTTGCATCTTAATATGGAAGAGGTTGGAGGTAGAGGTTTTCTTTTCCAGATGAAGATGCAGTCATCCCTATTGCAGAAGGTGGAAGATTCCCAGTCGGGTGATCTAGTGGTGGAAGTTTGGAGAGACAGAGTTGTTTGTAGTGAGGCCCCTGATGGTTGGTCAGAGGATGAACAACACCGAGTGTTGTATCATGGAAGGGTCTTGTTCCCTTGTCAATGTGTGAGACGGTTCTCCAAGAGTTCGGTAGTTCTCCCTTAGTAGTATATCCTGGTGTGAAAAAGATGTACCGATCCTTGAGGAGTCAATTTTTGTGGCCTGGGATGAAGCGTGCAGTTGCGGAGTTTGTGTCTCGATGTTTAGTCTGCCAGAAGGTGAAGGCCGAACACCGTGTTCCTATTGGTCTTCTCCAATCATTAGAGATTCCTCAGTGGAAGTGGGAGGACATCTCAATGGACTTTGTTGCAGGTTTACCTCGAGCTCCAGGAGTACATGATTTTATATGGGTGGTAGTGGATCGTTTAAAAAAATCAACCCACTTCATAGCGATCAAGGAGTCGAGATCAATGGATGTTTTGTCGAGGTAGTATCTATAGGATGTGGTGAGACATCATGTATTACCTAGGACTATCATTTTTTATCGAGATCCTCATTTTACCTCCAGGGTGTGGAGAGGTCTCCAACTTGCTTTTGGGTCTCAATTATTCCTTAGCACTGCTTTTAATCCTCAAACGGATGGTCAAACTCACCTAACCATCCAAACTCTCGTAGACATGTTACGATCTTGTGTTCTTGATTTTTGAGGTTAATGGATGAGGAACTTAACCTTGGTGTAATTATCTTACAATAATAGTTTTCACTCCACCATCGGTATGGCTCCATTTAAAGCCTTTTATGGTCGGCCTTTCCGTTCTCCGTTGTGCTGGACTGGGGTCAGAGAGTCATCAATTCTCATACTGGAACTAGTGTAGAATACAACAAAGATGGTTCAGATAATTCATGAGAGGATGAAGACAGCGCAAGATCGTCAGAAATCATATACTGATCAAAAGAGGATACCCTTGGAGTTTAATTTTTGGGATCATGTGCTTCTGAAGGTGACTCCCCATCGTGGGTAGCGAAGGTTTGGTCATGGAAGTAAGCTTTATCCCTGGTTTGTTGGGCCTTTTGAGGCGTTAGCTCATATTGGAGCTATGGAATATCAAGTAGCACTTCCCCCACAGATGAGTAGGGTACATGATGTTTTCCATGTATCACAGCTCTTTCGTTATCTTTGTGATGACTCTCACATCATCAATTGGGGAGAGATCGATGTTGATGATGATGAAACCTTCGAGGAGAGACTTATGGAGATCCAAGACCAAAAGGAATTGTGTTTCATGGGAGTTCTATTCCTTTAGTTTGTGTCTCATGGAGACACGGTGGCATAGAGGAGAGTACCTGGGAACATGAGTCAGAGATGCATGTCCAGTACCCAGAGCTGTTTTAAGATATTGTGCTGAGTTTTATTTGATCCTTTCTTTTATGTAACATTGATGTGATGTTATGCTTGAATTTTTTGGATATGGATTATTTGTACCCTTTCTCTCGGATGTCATGTTTATGTCTGATCTTCAGAACAACTAAAGGTGGTTTTCCCCTGAGAGGTATCTTACGGGATGGTTGTTTGAACCCCTCTTTTCATTAGGTTGGTTTTAAATTCTCATGGATGAGAATTTTTTGAGAGATATTTGATGTAATGTACCAGACATCTTCAGTCCATTACTTTGGGAAAATGTGGTGTTGGAGGTGTTCCGGGAGGTCAAGGTGACTTATCCCCAACACTTTTCCAAATTTCCAGTTCGTTGAATAGTGTTTCCAGTTTTATGAACAGTATCGGTAGCACAGAACAGTAGCACAGATCGGTAGCACTAATTGGGAGCACTGATTGGGAGAACTGATCGGGAGCACTTATCAGACGCACTGATTGGTAGCACTGATCGGTAGAACGGATCTGCAGCACAGATCGGCAGCACAGATCGGTAGCACAGATCGGTAGCACAGATCGGTAGCACAGATCGGTTGGACTGACGGGTATAACAGATCGGTAGAACAGATCGGTAGCACAGATCGGTAGCACAGATCAGTAGCACAGATCAGTAGCACTGATCAGTAGCACTGATCGGTAGCACATATCATTAGCACAGATCGGTTGCACAGATCATTTTCACAGATCGGTAGGTGTACATAACGGTAGGTGAACAATGTTTCCAGATCCCTTCAGTTTTTCCATTTTGACGTTTCCTTTGACATAAAATACATTTAAAGCCTTATTTTAAGGACTCTTAAGGCCGATTAAAAGGATTATATCCTATATTAATTATTCCTAAGTCTCATAATGTTTTACTTGGTCAAACCACTTGGGTTAATGCGGCCTGCTTTTAATGGAAATTAAGCGCATCATAAACCGCCACCCCATTAAATCTTAAAAAAGGAACAAGATTCATCTTCCCTTGTTCTTCCACATTGTTATCTGCTATGAGATGCTAGAACCTATCAATCCTTCCTGTAGGAGTTGCACAATCAAACTGTAATCCTTGGATTGGTTCTACCCTACTTTGATGCAACCATGCTGTGTCGATCATTCTTCGATATAAGGTATGTTTTATCATCGTTCCTTTGGGGATCATCTTCTCTAGTCCTCCTTTACATATTATCATGTAATCTTCATGATTCTAATAAGGTTTTCGTGGGGTTTTGTTGGTGTGGATGTACCGTGGAATCCTTAGGTGGATGCAGTTGTCGCGAGAGGAGGAACGTGACCCATTGGGGGATAAAGAACATCAAGAACTCTTCAAGGTAGGGGACTCGTGGCTTCTCTAATTGTTTATGCACAATCGTAGATTTATCATGACGTAGAATTTGGATCATAATGGAATTGACCTAATTAAATACTTGAACCGGATTAAAATAATTGGTTTGATCGCATGTTGTTGCTTTGTACCGTGATAACGATTTGCCTTATGTTTTTCTAGATAGGGTGATATCTATTCTTGCTTTGATTGTTGTTCGTTCATGATGGAAATTGATAAAGAACGTAAAGATGGAACTAATTGTTAATTAATTGGCTCAATATAAGGAGGCATCTACATGAATATGGTTTTTATCATTGTTGTAATTGTTTTAATTTTATGTTAATGAAATTGGAATAGTAATCATGTTAAATCTTTTGTGATAGCTTACTAATTAGGTTCCCCAGAATTGGAACCTATGAATTTAATCTGTTAATTCAAGAGGGATTAAAGAACTGGTTGGTTGATAAAAAACAACGTCGGGTAGGGTTCTTAGTTACGCTCTTGATTATAAGTCTGAGTGCCTTGTGATTTAGAGCCATGAGTGCTCATTATGTATGAAGGTTGGATGCCTTTTTAAAGGGCCAAGAGCCCATTTGATGTTATGTTTGCTTTCTTGCTGCTTGTGATGTGATGTGACCCTGGAGGGGTGTAGTGATATGTAGAGGCAGAGAGACCTTGTGGTTGTGGCAGCGGATGACGCCTAGAGTGGAGAGATGCATCGGTTTATGCATGTGGGTTTTGGGGATGAAAAAGTGATAATGGAATGGGATGGATGCGTTATTGGGTGCTTGCAGATTCTTATGGAATGTTTATCTGCATTACTTTTCCCCACTACTCAAGGAAGCTGGTCTTGATTACCATCCTTTAGAAAGAGGAAAATATGCACGAGGTATGCCATGTTTTTTCTGTGTTTAGCTTCTCTAGGGAGGATGGGTCTATGGTCTTGCTATAGGCGGCAAAGACTCGGCAGTAAGTACATCTAATCACTATATTGAGCCCCTTGTGTTTGTAGCATAGGATGATTTTCTGGAAATCCTGGGGATATGGGAAAGTAATTCTGTAATGAAGTCTTGAATAAATGGTGTTAACACATGGGGATGGGGTTGCTGGAACATAATGATGAGGTTGTAATTTTGAAGGAATATCTGACTTTGGGTGCGATGCTACTGGAATTTAATGTGGAATTTTTCATGGTTAATTAATGTTTAATGAATTAATTAACGTACAATGGAATTGATAAAAGAGAATGTAGTGATCTAATATGGCTCTTTAAATGGTTGTGTGCTTATAGGATACCTAGTCTTAGAAGTAGCAGACCGGAGTCTAAGAGACGTTAGCTACAGTTGTTTCTAGGGCTAGGTTATTCCCATAGTGTGGTTGTGAGTCATATATATTCTATACCTTTTGTGTTTCTATACACTACTCCACCCTGTCAGTAAGGGAAACTGACACCCCGGGGATTCTGAGCCCTGGGGGTGTTTTTCTCAATATCCTGATGGGAGGTTGAATGGATGACTACCCCCTTTAGCCCCGCTCTCTTCTCTTAGTAGATACTAGTGCCTTTGGAACAACAGTTAGTTTTCCCCATATATGTGTGTAGAGGGCAGTAATGTCTTGTGGTTATTTCACACACATATATTCTGGGTAAAGTATCCTATGGACTACTATAGGTGTAACGTGTATAGGCTGTGACGGCTTGAGGATCCTTACTCGATGTATGGGCTATGATGGCTTGAGGTATAATACTCGATGTATGATACATGTTATGCAAGATGTGGTGGCTCTCGGAAACTACATGGTTACTTTTGGTTATGAGGATGGTGTGGTTTTTAGCCTAGGTGTCTGCGGGCAAGCCTTTGTGGTGCACGTGGTGCAGATTGTGTATCTTGGCCTAGGTGTATATGGGAAGCCTTTGGAGAAAGATGCACAAGACGTATGTCATTAGGGAAAAGCGGCAAACCATTGGAGAAATAGTATTGGGGTACCCTTGATACTCTTTCTTATATGCTACATTCTTGTATGCGTTACTTGGTGAGAGTAGCCATGGTGAAGTTGGGAACTTAGTATACCTGTTTAGGTGACGAGTTAGTTTCACTTGTTGTTCACTAGGCTTTAGCATGCTTTCTTTACATTTGCATGAGAGGCTTTTTGGAGTATCCTACTGAGTATACTGTTATACTCACCCTATGTATATATAAACTGTTTTTTAGGTCACTTGTAGCAGGTTGGACATCAAGCTGGTTTCTACTAGCTTGGAGTTGCAGGAGCTATTCGGGCTTGTGGTCGCTGTTGTTTTTCCATTCTTTTGTGTACTTGTATTTTTCCCCTTTCTGTTGTAGTAATTTTTCATGGAATCTCATTTGTGTACTTGTTTTTTCATTATATTGTAGTATGAGTTGGAGTTGATTGGTTTCTATATTATCTCTCTCATCCGCATGTGTTCTCTTAGAGGGTAATGCCTCCCATTTGTGTGTTTATTATACCCTCATTGGTAGTCGCCAACATGGGGCCTACTGGAGGCCGGACTCGCGGGTCATTATCTCCCTTCTCACATTGCCGGGCCAGGAGGGGTACACTTTGTGGGGAGGGGGTTATGAAACCTATTCTATGTGATTACTATCAAATGGATTGAGGGAGAGATCTCCTAAAACGAGTGTGCTACAAGAGGAACCATATCGCTGGTAGTAGAGGAAAACATTAGTCTTTGGATCCTTTGGGAGTATACTAGTATGTTCTTGTTATATGTTTAGTGGATATATAACTGCATTGAGCTTCTTGTATCCTCTTAGTGATGTTTTCTTTTAGGTTCCATTACATTTTTTTCAAGGCATCCAACTGAGTATTGATTTACTAGCCTCAATATGGGATTTTCCCACACAAGTCGTGTCTTGTGGAGACAATAAACACATTGATGGATTCCTTGGTGGCACTAGAACATGTTTTACTTAAATATACCTAACAGACAAGGTGTTCTTCTACAGCTTCAAACAATTGTTTTGTACATATACATCTGGTAGGTTTATTTGTGGAGTACTTCCCAGTACATGTAACTTTTATTTTTTCTTTTTATTGGGCATGTATTCTGGCCCTTTTAGTTTTATATTTATAATTTTGTACACTATGTTGTTATCTCAGTGGTATTACTATTTGTATACTTAATGTTTTCAGTTTCAATAATTTTTATTGGAGATGTGTTCCCATGTACATGTACATAGGAAAATTCCTCCAATTTTTTGGATATTACTACACGGTGCATGTCGCTAACCCCTGTCCTCTATGAGGCATGCTTGGGGTTATCAAGGCACAATCACCACTAGTATGGGTCGTGACATTCCCACTAAGATATAGATTTGTGTATTTATGTACACCCCATGAAAAAACCTATATCTAGACTAAAATATTGGATGTCTCCCATAGAGCATCGTAAGATAGGGGTGTATCTTGGGGGCTTCTAGGGGAACGGATTTTTTATATACAGTGTTTCAACATAGGAAGACACTATTTTGTTCACCCAAAAGGTAGAAAAAAGTATTTGGTTACTTCTTGACTTTTAGAACATGAGAAAGGTTAACAAAAAAAACAAGTATCATAATCCTAGGCTCAATGGCCTCTTTGATAAATTGAGGGGTACAATGGATCTCAAAGGATGAACTCATATCAGAATATCACATGTTCAAAGTAAAAGATGTGGATATAATGAAGAAAACATTGAGATGTCAATACAGTCACTAGGATTACTTGGTTATTACCATTACCTTGATTAATTTCCTATAACTATTTATGGTACACATTAATTGGATTATTCAGCCTTTTCTAAGAACAAATTTTTGTAGTATTCATCAATGATATCCAAGTATACTTAGCATCTAAGGAGGAGAACATGAGATACATGAGGATGGTTCTAGACATACTCTTAGAGAACATGCATTTGGGGAATATCTCAAAGTTTCATTTCTGGATTCAGGGGGTCCACTTTAATGAACATGTTATCTCAGTAGATGGAGTGGTAGTTTAACCATTCAATGTCGTGGTAGTGTTAACTAGGGAGCTTCCTAAAAGGGTGAATGAGGTGTGTAGATTCCTTGGGTTTTTTGAATATTACCATTGATTCATACCTAATTTTTACTAGATATCAGTATCCCTGAGATAACAGACCTGAAAGGGGTAGACATTATTGTGGAAAGAGAGGTTTGAATTGGTTTTTTAGGAGTTGAGGTGGAAATTTAGGAGTTCTCCCATATTGATATTATGAGAGGAGGGTGTTGACTATATATTTTTCTATGATGCATCTATAACATGTCATGGGTTAGTTCCAAGGTTGTGGAAGGTGGTGATATACAATGGTTCATGTCAGTTGACACCACATGAGATCATATATATGACCCTTGATGTTTTGTAAGCAGTGATAGTCTTCGCACTAAAGATGCGGTGACACTACCTGATGGGCTAGTAGATAATCATAAATTATGATCAAATGAGTTTCAATTATATCATCTCACTAGTGCAGAAAACATTTTTTACGTCACAATTTATTACATCGGTTATATAAAACCGACGTCATAATATATAAAACGAGGTTTTTTACGTCGGTTATTTAATAACCGACGTAAAAACATGTGTTTAGTACACCTTTAACGTCGGTTATTTTTATAACCGACGTTATTAATCACGCGCTTCGTTTTTTACGTCAGTTATACATTAACCGCCGTAAAAAACAGAAGCAGGGGGTGTTTGTTACGTCGGTTATTCAATAACCGACGTAACAAATCGACATATGTACGAGTTATTACGTCGGTTATTGAATAAACGACGTAAAACACACGGTTTTTGAAGGCCTTCTTACGTCGGTTATAAAATAACCGACGTAAAAAAAGAATCCGCAGATGTTTTTGACGTCTGTTATAGAATAACCGACGTAAAAAATGCGGATTTTGAGCCCTTTATAACGTCTGTTATAAAATAACCGACGTAAAAAAAGATTCGGAGGAAGTTTTTTACGTCGATTATTGAATAACCGACGTTATAAATGTTTTAAAAAAATTTATAACGTCGATTATTGAATAACCGATGTGATAACTCATTTAAAAATTTACCCAGACCCGTGGATTGTCATTCGCGAGTTTACCTTCGACAGTCGCGACTCGTCTCTCTCGCGCGTAAACCCGAATCGGCTCGTCCATTTCGTTGGTTTAGATTCGTTTTGCGATCATCGTTTCTCATATTTAATCTCCTCGGATCAATCATCTAAACTCGCAGCACTCAGGTAATCCTCCCACTCGTTCGATCTTTTTCGCAGATAGTATATATATATGTGTTGTGATTTTTTTGTTGAAACTAGCTAAGATTCTTCGATTGCGAACCCTTTTAACTCGTTTTGGCACCATAATCTTATTTATCATCCCTAGATCTATTAGTTCGACTTGCAATATTGACTAATTTTATGATTTCACTAATTTTTCATCGTTTTATATAAATCCCCGAGAGGGTTGGGGCGTGTCCATTTGGATGGGTTTCCCTTTTACAGTTGTTACTACTTTATTCACACACAACCATGGCATAGGTGCATGGATTTGGGATCACATCACCATTTTCACCCCTGCAAACAAAGTTTCACGAGGAGGACTCACCAGATTTCCCCTCGGCATGTTAAAAAGTTTAGATACCCTCTTTTCAGCAAGTAAAAAATTAACTAGTTTTTTCTTCACTACTTATCCTAAACAAATAAAACCACCATTCTTTATAGAACCTCTACTAGATCCATTGCATCCATCAACATACATATTTGGATCTGAAAGCATCCCTTAAGCCTTATGTTCGATGCTAACATCCTTTACTGATCTATAGAAAATATGATGGTCTGCTAAGCTCTCCATTTAAAAGTCAAACCCCACCAATTATTCATCCTCATCATGAGAAAATGGCACAACATCTGAATTTCTGATTCAATCTCTTGGGTCACTGAACAAACATTAACTTCTTCAAATCCACACCTGGAATAGACAACATAATGTCGAGTTCCTTCTCTATCTATTGAAACTCAGTTCTTCCTCCACACCTAAAAACATTCTTTGAATGGCCCAACTTCTTGTTATGGTAAATTTTCAGTGATTCCAGGGGGTTGGGAGGGATATCAAGAGGGTTGGGGGTGTCCAGGGGGGTGTCGAAGGGGGTAGAGTGTGGGGGGTGGTGTCCAGGAGGGGTGGGGGCTGTCCAAAGGGGTCAGGGGATGTCCAGGGGGGGTTTACAAGGGGGTGGGTGGGTGTGGGGGCTGTCCAATGGTGTGGGTGGGTGTTGGGGGGTGTTCAGGGGGGTGTCCAAGGGGGTAGGGGGTGGGGTGGTGTTTAGGAGGGGTGGGGGCCTGTCCAGAGGGTTGGGGGGTGTCCAGGGGGGTGTCCACGCAGGTCGGGGGTGGGGGTGCTTTCTAGAGGGGTCGGGGGCTGTCCAGAGGGGTCGGGGGGTGTCCAGGGTGGTGTCCAAGGGGATGGGTGGGTGTGGGGGCTGTCCAAGGGGGTGGCGGCCTGTCCAAAGGGGTCGGTGGGGTGTCCAGGGGGGTGTCCAAGGGGTTGGATGGGTGTGGGGGGCTGTCCAAGTGGGTGGCGGCCTCTTCAGAGGGTATTTGGGGTTGAACGGGTGGGTGGGGGGTTGTCCAGAGGGTTGGGGGATGTCCAGGGGGTGTCCAAGGGGGTAAGGGGTGGGGGGTGGTGTCCAGGAGGGGCGGGGGGCTGTCCAGAGTGGTCGGGGGGTGTCCAGGAGGGTTTACAAGGGGGTGGGTGGGTGTGGGGGGTTGTCCAAGGGTGTGGGTGGGTGTTGGGGGTTGTCCAGGGGGGTGTCCAAGGGGGTAGGGGGTGGGGGTGGTGTTTAGGAGGGGTGGGGGGCTATCCAGAAAGTTGGGGGGTGTCCAGGGGGGTGTCCAAGCAGGTCGGGGGTGGGGGGTTGTGTCCAGGAGTGGTGGGGGTGCTTTCTAGAGGGGTCGGGGGCTGTCCAGAGGGGTTGGGGGTGTCCAGGGTGGTGTCCAAGGGGATGGGTGGGTGTGGGGGGCTGTCCAAGGGGGTGGCGGCCTGTCCAGAGGGGTCGGTGGGGTGTCTAGGGGGTGTCCAAGGGGTTTGATGGGTCTGGGGGGCTGTCCAAGTGGGTGGCGGCCTCTCTAGAGGGTATTTGGGGTTGTCCGGGTTGGTGGGGGGCTGTCCAGAGGGTTGGGGGATGTCCAGGGGGTGTCCAAGGGGGTAGGGGTGGGGGTGGTGTCCAGGAGGGGTGGGGGCTGTCCAGAGGGGTCGGGGGTGTCCAGGGGGGTTTACAAGGGGGTGGGTGGGTGTGGGGGGCTGTCCAAGGGTGTGGGTGGGTGTTGGGGGTGTCCAGGGGGGTGTCCAAGGGGGTAGGGGGTGGGGGGTGGTGTTTAGGAGGGGTGGGGGGGCTGTCCAGAGGGTTGGGGGTTGTCCAGGGGGGTGTCCAAGCAGGTCAGGGGTGGGGGGTTGTGTCCAGGAGGGGTGGGGGTGCTTTCTAGAGGGGTCGGGGGCTGTCCAGAGGGGTCGGGGGGTGTCCAGGGTGGTGTCCAAGGGGATGGGTGGGTGTGGGGGGCTGTCCAAGGGGGTGGCGGCCTGTCCAGAGGGGTCGGTGGGGTGCCCAGGGGGGTGTCCAAGGGGGTGGATGGGTGTGGGGGGCTGTCCAAGTGGGTGGCGGCCTCTCCAGAGGGTATTTGGGGTTGTCCGGGTGGGTGGGGTGGCTGTCCAGAGGGTTGGGGGATGTCCAGGGGGGTGTCCAAGGGGGTAGGGGGTGTGGGGTGGTGTCCAGGAGGGGCGGGGGGCTGTGCAGAGGGGTCGGGGGGTGTCTAGAGGGGTGTTATATTTTACTATATTTTGTTTAAAAAATAATATTCAAGCATATTTTTTTAAATACACATCGATTTGTTTTATATTACAAAATTGTTTACATTCAAATTATGATTTTTTTCATATAAACATATATTTGACTTATCTAAAAAATATATATATTTTTGCTATTTGTTATAGGTAATAATGAGTCGAAGTTGGATTACGGCACATCGAATGAGCAATGAATATAAGGAAGGTGTTGATGCCTTTTTGGAATTTGCTAAACGAAATGTTCCAAGTAGTGACATTTTTTTCTGTCCATGCCTGAAATGTCTGAATATGAAGAAGTTGAAATGTAGAGAGATAAAAGATCATCTGATTTGTCATGGTTTCAATAGGAGTTACAACCCTTGGATTTGGCATGGCGAAACTGGACAGAATGTCACTGATGATAATGAATCGCAAGATGGTAACTCCGATGGAATTGAAGAAATGATTCGCGATATTGTAGCAGAACAAATTGAGATAGAACCGACAGTTGCATGTCTATATGGTGATGCCGAAAAACCATTATATCCTGGTTGTACAGATTTTACGGTTTTGTCGACGGTGTTAAGATTGGTTAACTTGAAGGCGAAACATGGATGGAGTGACAGAAGTTTTACAGAGCTGCTACAATTGATGAAAGACATTCTTCCAAAAGATAACGATCTTCCAGATTCACATTACAATGACAAGAAAATATTATGCCCGATGGGATTGGGATACAAGAAAATACATGCCTGTCCGAATGACTGCATTATATATAGGAAGGAATATGAATTTCTGAAAGAGTGTCCTAAATGTGGGACATCACGGTATAAGGTGAAAGAAAAATCACAAGCTGATGTAGAGATTACAAAGCTCCCTTAAAAGGGTCATCGAAAGTTTTTGCCTATGGATCACCCTTATAGAAGACTAAAAAAGGCATTCAATGGCTCACAAGAATTTGATACTGCTCCAAAACCTTTATCCCCAGATTTGTATTTTGAGAGGGTGAAAAACCTTGATGTGACATTGGGAAAGACACAGAAATCTGGTAATGATAGACATATTTGGAAGAAAAGGTCAATATTTTTTGAGCTATCATATTGGAGGTATCATGAAGTCAAACATAATATTTATGTCATGCACGTGGAGAAGAATATCTGTGATTCTTTGATCGGAACATTGCTAGATATTAAAGGAAAGACAAAAGATGGGTTGAATGCAAGGTTAGACCTACTATCAATGGGAATACGTTTGGAGTTAGCTCCCACTCCTAAAGGAAGATGAACATTTCTTCCCCCAGCTTGTCATACATTATCGAAGAGGGAGAAAAGTAGCTTCTGTCAGTGTCTTCATGATATCAAAGTGCCTCAAGGTTATTCTTCAAATGTAAAAAATTTTGTCTCATTGAAAGACTTGAAGTTGATAGGTATGAAATCACATGATTGTCACGTCATGATGCAACAAATTCTACCAGTTTCACTGCATGGAATATTTCCCATCCGTGTCAGAAAGACTATAATGAGGTTGTGTTATTTTTTCAATTCAATTTGTAACAAGGCGATTGATGTGAATGCTTTGAACATTTTGGAAAAGGATGCAATTTTTATACTTTGTCATTTGGAAATGTATTTTCCTCCAACTTTTTTTGATATGATGGTGCATTTAATGATTCATCCGATTCGAGAAATAAAGCTTTGTGGACCTGTATATCTTCGTTGGATGTATCCTTTTGAAAGGAATATGAAAATATTAAAGGGATATGTTAAAAATCCATATCGACCTGAAGCCTCCATTATTGAAAAGTATATTTCTGAGGAGGTAGCAGAGTTTTGTACGAGCTACAAGTCTACGACGCAACACATAGGTTTGCGTCCATCTCGCCATGAACGGGTTAATATTGAGGGAAAGGGGATTCGTGGCTTGAAAGTCAAATCACTGTCAGCTGAACAGATGAAGAAGTTAGAATCATACATCTTAAATAACATAGCTGATGTTCAACCGTATATCACATTGCATATTAATGAGTTGAAACAATGTCATCCAAAGAAGAGAGAAATGTGGATTTTGAATGAGCACAACAAAACTTTTTTGCCATGGTTTAAAAAGACCTTGCTTGGTAGATCAGATGTATCAGAGACATTAAAATGGATAGTGGGTGGTCCATCTTTAAATGTGATAACATGGTCCTCTTATGACATTAATGGCTATACATTTCATACGAAAGCTCAGGACAACAGAAGTGCAGTTCAGAATAGTGGTGTATTGGTGTTTGCAGAAGCAATGCATTTTTCGAGTGCTAAGGACAGAAACCCAATTTCGGCATCAAGTGCATATTATGGAGTGATTGAAGACATATGGGAGGCTGATTACTTTAAAATTAAAGTTCATGTTTTTAACTGTAAATGGTTTATCGGTAACAACAGTGTCAGACACGATGAATTTGGAATGACACTTGTTAATCTGAATAGATTGGAAGACACAGCTGATTCTTTTATAATGGCAACACATGCCAAACAAATTTTCTATGTAGTAGATCAATCAGATATGCAGTGGGCTGTTGTTTTACAAGGGAAAAAACAATATGTTGGTGAGGATGAATTTGATGAAGATGCTGATTTATGTGAGATCCCTACTTCCATGGAAAGATTAACAGAACATAATGATGAGTATGTTGAAGACATGGTTTGTGCCATAAGGAACGATCACGAAGAAGGAATTTGGGAAAACAATCCAACTGTACATTCCTAAAATTACAGGTAACACATGTTTATTTCTTGTTTACATTTAGTTTTTTCATATAATGTTAGATATTGTAAATTTTTTACTTATTAAAACATGTATCAAACCAAAATGATAATACAATAAAAACCATAAAGAGGAGAAGTCCTGGGCGCACCGGCTGGCCGGTGGTGGATCACCGGTTGGCCGGTGGTCCAGACAGCAAAGCTCTGTCTGGTCCACCGGCCGACCGGTGACACCAGGCAGTGGGAAAGTCTACTGCCTGGGTTCTCCGGCTGGCCGGTGAGCTCACACCGGCTGACCGGTGGACTTAGTGAGTCCACTTTTCAGCTTTCTTGGGGCAACTCCTTGGAAACCTTTTGCCTATCAACAAAAACACTTGAAAACAAGTTAGAACATAATAAGAGTGATTGTGATCATTAAAATCCAAGAGAGAGGGGTACAACAGACTGTGTTTACCATGTTTATCATTATTTAACATGCTTACCATATTACCAATGTTTACTATTATGTAATTTAGTACACTTTTCTATTTTCTGATTAAGTAGTATTACAATAATTGAATTTGTATATTTGTGAACTAATGTTTGTTTTTTTGATTTGAAGGAAAATGACAGATCAATCAGTTGATCAGCCACATGATTCTGGAGATGAGCATATTGGTCATACATCTGGGGAGGAACATTCACATGCTCCTATTACGAAAAAGAGTTCAAAGGCTGGTAAGCATGGGTGCACACGTTTACCAAAATTATCACTTGCCCGTACGAAGGAGGAGAGGATAGTCGTGGAGTTTGATGATGATGATCTTCCTAGAGGTCCAAATGCTAAAGATTTTAAGGGTTTTTTAGCAACTCAGGCTAAGAGCAAAGTAAGCATTCTCTATGATGATTGGAGAAGTGTGGATAAGGAGATAATTTCTCAGTTATGGGAGACCATTTTGTTATGATCTTTTGCTATTGTTTGACTGTTCTTTAAATGTTTCTAGTATATATAAAATTTTTAACCTCTTTTTTATCAGATGACATTTGATATTCCTGACACTGGAGGAGTCAGGAAGAAATGCTTATCATTGGCTGCTAGGAGATGGAGGGATTTCAAATCAACCCTCTCATCTGATTTCATTTATGGTCATAGGAGTCGTGAGAATCCATGTCATATATATCATTTTATAGATGAAGACACATGGAGACAATTTTTTGAAAGTAGAAGAAAAGAATCATTTTTGGTAAGGGCAATGTAAACTTTTATAAGATTTCTTATATAAATGATCTTATTATTGTTTTGTTAATGATTACTTATTCTTAATTTACAGCAAACAAGGAAAGCTCATCAAGAGATCCAATCTAAAAATGTATACCCTCATAGTTTATCTCGGGGAGGGTATGCATTATTGGAAGAATAAATGATGGCAGAAAAATTTCAACAACTTAGAGCTGAGTCTTCAAGTTCTGGAGAGGTGGCCCCTCCATCCCCTCCATCTAGACATGAGAAATGGAAAAGAGCTCGGAAGGGAAAAAAAGGACAATATCTTTCGGAAGAATCGAGACTCGTAGTTGAGAGGATTGTAAGATATCTATTTTATTTATTTAAGTTTACTATTTTCGTCATATATTTCCAATCATTATAGAAATGTTCAATTAATTATTACAGGACTCTCTTGAGGAGCAGAGTTCACAGGGGACATTTACACCATCTGGGAGGGAAGATATTTTATCTGTGGCATTGGGAAAGCCCGAACATCCTGTCCATGTAAGAGGATATCTGGTAGGTGTATCGGTAAGAAAAGTGTTGCCACGTTCCTCAACTTCTAACGTTGAGGGAGTTTATAAAAAAAATAGAATCCATGGAGGCTGAAGTCCACAATATTAATGCGACAATGGAGGACAAGATTAGAGCATCGGTGCAGTTTATGTTTGCAGACTTGCAAAGACAATTTCAGGGTGCAGCTCCCACTCCACCTCTCCCATTAGCTCCCACTCCCCCACCTCAGCCTGCGGACCCCATTTTTATCCTCCTCCTCCTCCACAGCTACCTACTTATTGTGAGTTGTATTTTGATGATCCTCAACATCATATAGTTGCATATGGGATGGTATATTGTATAGGAGATACAGTTCATCATCAACAGTTAGAGGTAGAGAATCAGAGGGTCACTGTACAGGATATTATAGATAGATCAGCTCGGATACCATTACCTACAGATGAGGTGACGACAGTTGGACATAGTATCGGCCATTTTTTACTTTGGCCATCCAGACTTCTTCGACTCATTACCATAGAGGTATGGATGTTATATCTTTTATTTTATATTTTTATTAATGTTTTATCATTTGAAAACTAATATATTTTTCAATTTATTTTTATAGGAATACTTCAAAAGTAAAGAAATATTGTATAGACAACAACAAAGACAGATAGCTATGACATCAGATGAAAATACTAGAAGTCATGACAAATTGTCAAGATATTCAAATTTGTTGGCGGATCATTATGACTTTACAATGGAAGCTCATGTCTGTGGACGTGAACTAAGTGTGGGGATTATGAAAACTGATATCATGGAGTTTGTCACTGGAGATAAGTTGGGCATCAATGTGGTGCAAATTTTTATCATGTAAGTCTTAACACCATTTCCTTGCGTTATATTTATTGAAAATGTATACTTATGCCTGCTTTGTATTAGGTATCTGTATAAAATTTGTGAGAGGAATGAGCTGACAGATGTATATGGATTCGTGGACCCACAATTGATTTCCCCTGAAGCATGTGCATTGGATGAGGAACAAAGAATGATTTATATTGCTGATAGATTTGAAAAGAATGTAATCACACAGTGTTGGATGATGCCTTTCTATGAGAGGTATGAAACACATCCCTCTCAAAGAGTTAATTATCTTTTAACATAAAAAACCACTAACGTTAAATTTCCTTTTATCAGGGATCATTGGATGTTAGGGGTTTTTTTCCCTAGGGAGAAAGCACTTTATTGGATATGCTCTCTCCATGATGATGTGCGATAATGTTTTAAGAATATATTGGAAACGTAAGTTTCAATTTCACAATAGTTTTATATATTATAATGAATTTTAAATTTACCCCATTCGTATTATTTTCTAACAGGGCATGGGTCCACTTTCGAAAAAGCGCAAAGAAAAGGAATTTCAAGATCAAATATGTACATGCGAAGGTAAATATCCATTTATAATTTGTACATTTTGATTTATTACATAAAAATAATATATTGAATTTACACTCAGTCAAACAGAAATGTCATGAGAAACAAGGCATCATCGAATGCAGATATTACATGTTAAGATTTATGTATGAAATAATAACAACTGGGACAGTTCTGAGTTTTGACCTGGTAAGATTTCCTCTTTCTCATAATATTTCAATTTGATTTATTCATTATACACGTTGACTACTATCCTTTTCCTTTGTAGCTTTTTGATGACCCTCAACCCTTTACTACTAAAGATATCAAACACATACAAGTGGAGTGGTCAAATTATTTTACAGGTTTGATTGACTTTTAGTTGTTTGTAATGTAAAATGTAATTTTGAATATTGTCAATGTAATTGTGTATTTCGTAGTCGTTTAGGTTGGATTTAGTTTTTTTTGAAGTTGATAGTGTATGTTTTGAATGTTATATAAGTGAATGTTTAATTTTTCTCTACTTCTTGTTTTGGTCTACTGTTGATGGTTTTTCTGGTCTGGATTTTGGTATGGGGGGAGAGGTTCCAAGGGGGTGGGTGGGTGTTTGGGGGGTGTCCAAAGGATATGGGAGGGGTGTCCAAGGTGTGTTTGGGGCTGTCCTAGGGGTCGGGGGGTGTAAATGAGGGTGGGGGGTGTCCAAGGGGTGGGGGTGTCCAAGGGATATGGGAGGGGTGTCCAAGGTGTGTTTGGGGCTGTCCAAGGGGTCGGTTGGGTGTAAATGAGGGTGGGGGGGGGGGGGGGGGCTGTCCAAGGGTTGGGGGGTGTCCAAGTGGTGGGGGGTGTCCAAGGGATATAGGAGGGGTGTCCAAGGGGTGTTTGGGGCTGTCCAAGGGGATGGGGGGTTTCCAAGGGGTCGGGGGGGTTTCCAAGGGGTCGGGTGGGTGTCCAGGGGGTGGGGGGGCTTTCCAAGGGGTGGGGGGTGTCCAAGGGGTGGGGGTGTCCAAGGGATATGGGAGGGGTGTCCAAGGGGTGTTTGGGGCTGTCCTAGTGTTCTGGGGGTGTAAATGAGGGTGGGGGGCTGTCGAAGGGGTGGGGGGTGTCCAAGGGGTGGGGGGTGTCCAAGGGATATGGGAGTGGTGTCCAAGGTGTCTGGGAGTTCTGTCCAAGGGGCCGGTTGGGTGTAAATGAGGGTGGGGGGCTGTCCAAGGGGTGGGGGTGTCCAAGGGGTGGGGGGTGTCCAAGGGATATGGGAGGGGTGTCCAAGGGGTGTTTGGGGCTGTCCAAGGGCTCGGGGGGGGGGGGGGGGGGGTGTCCAGGGGTCGGGGGTGTCCAAGGGGTCTAGGAGGGCTGTCAAGGTGTGGGGGGGTGTCCAATGGGTGTTTAAGGCTGTACTAGGGGTCTTGGGGGTGTAAATGAGGGTGGGGGGCTGTCCAAGGGGTGGGGGGTGTCCAAGGGGTGGGGGTTTCCAAGGGATATGGGAGGGGTGTCCAATGGGTGTTTGAGGCTGTACTAGGGGTTGTGGGGGTGTAAATGAGGGTGGGGGGCTGTCCAAGGTGTGGGGGGTGTCCAAGGGTTGTGGTGGGGCACCAATGTGGTGGGGGAGGGCTGGACAGGTTGTTAGGTGGGTATAGATGAGGGTGGGGTTCAGTTAGGGCTTGGGGGAGGGCTGGCATGGTTATTTTTGTTGTTTGGTTTCTGGTTGTTTTTTGGTGAGAGCAGTGCAATTATTTTTTAAAAAAAATATCGCTTTCACGTCGGTTATTTTATAACCGACGTGGTAAATAAATCAGTAGGGGTTTATCACGTCGGTTTTTTCGAGAACCGACGTGCTAAACCGTTCCCGGGCCTTTTATCACGTCGGTTCTTAATATAACCGACGTGGTAAAAGGCCTGGGAATTGATTTACCACGTCGGTTATTGGATAACCGACGTGCTAAAACGTTTCCCAGGCCTTTTTATCACGTCGGTTATTTAAGAAACCAACGTGATAATAGGCCCGGGGAAGGGTTCATCACGTCGGTTATGTCATAACCGACGTGATAAACGATATCCCAGGCATTTTATCACGTCAGTTTAGAAATAACCGACGTGCTAAACCCCCCCCCCCCACCCGCGGTTTATCACGGCGATTATATAATAACCGCCGTTATAAATCCCCATCCCCCATCATTTTTCACGTCGGTTCATTAATGACCGACGTGATAAACATCGTGATGTTAGGGATGTTACGTCGGGTTTTAAATTACCGACGTAAAAAACGTTATTTATAACGTCGTCCGTATTAATGTCGCCTAAAAACCGACGTAAATAATGAAAAATAACCGACGTAAAAAATGTTTTCTGAACTAGTTTCTCTTAGAAATATGGTAAATTGAGAATAATTTTATGACCAGAGTAACTATAAGATTATGACTTTCAAATTATCTACACTTATGGGAAGGGTAATTTTGAGGTAAATTATCTAAGTAGGAGATCATGTTTGAAATTTTTGAATGATGAATTAGAGTAGTCTGCATTATTTCTATTATACATTATAAACAGATACGGAGAAACCTACCTCACATTGATGCATGTTACCCCTATGATCTTTTCACATGTCAAAGAGGAACATCTAGAGGATATTTGTAGTGAACCACTACATACTTAAATATCCACTGGACATGCTCCTGATGGATTTTTTAATGGTGGGGGTCATATTTTTATTTACATAGGATGGATTATGGTACCAATGATGTTGTGGGATGTGGTTTTGTGAGAGTTTAATATATCTCATTTGTAAGTACATCTTATCAATGCCATTTCACCAGGATAAGGCTGATCGCCATGTTCCAAAAGGTTTAGATCAACCCCTTATGTATACTGAGTGGATGTAATATGGTATATCCATGCACATCATGATGGAATTACCACATAAGTCCAAGGGACTCAATTACATCATGTTTGTCTTGGAATGTCTCACCATTTTGGTCCAAATTATAAATATTCATGGGTAGAGATCAGTGGGGAACATGGAATTCTTCTACTATTAAGAGATGGTCTAAGTCTATATATTTCCCTAAAGTATTGTTTAAGACTAAAAATCTTGTTTCACATATCATTTATAGAAGGAATTACATGTGTTATCGGGGACTCAATTACTTGTGAGCATATCATTTCGCCCGATCATGATGGTCAAATAGAGCAGACCATTCCGGTCTTGGAAGACATGTTGTGGACTTTCATGTTAAAAAAGTTTCTTAGTTGGGAGGATCACCTACTACTTATATAAATTTCATACAAAATAGAAATGATTCCACATTTATTGTGGAACTATTCGAGGATTTTTATGGGAGACACTCCTGGTTACCCCGTAGATGGCCACATAGGGGATTTGGCATCAATGGTACCATAGATGGTTTCAAAAACTACAGTGAAGGTGAAAATCATCAAGTAGAGGATGAGGTCTACACAGATCCATCATAAGTCTTATGCAGATAGATTGTGGAGGTCATTGGATTTTGAGGAGGGATGCCATATGTTCCTATATATTTTACATTGACATGGAATACAAATATTTGTCTAGAAATAAAGTTATCTACAAGATTCATTGGAACATTCTAGATACTATGTAGAGTTGGTGAGGTGGTATACCACTTAGATTTACCACCATAGATAGACCGGGTACATTTCGTCTCTTACGTGTCACACCTGATGAGGTACATGAATCTCCCATCACAATTTATCGATTGGGGTGAGCTAGACATCGAGGATGGAGCATCCTTTTCTAAGTAATCAGTGTATATTTATTATTGTCAAGAAATTATCCGTCATGGGTGAGAGATTCTTTTAGTCGTCATTTAGTGGAAACACAAGCATCATTAGTAGAGATATTGGGAGTGGGAGGCTCAGAGACATGTTAAATACCGACATCTCTTTGTGTAGCCACTTATTCTATATTTTTTGGATTTAAATACCCATGGTTGAGATAATGTAATGAGTTTAATTTTACATGTATTATATTTCGATATTGAATGGGATATTTTCAAGACCAGGTATGGAGAAAGCATGCGATTTAAAATCACGGTGTGCCCAAAAATTTTGTTCTAAATTTATTATATATATTAAAGTGGATTGGTGAAAAAATTTCTATGAAAAGTGGAATAAATTATATATAGGTTCTAGAGCATAAATCTAAGCTAATTGTTATTTTAGGAAAGTGAGTTTTTATATAGAAGTGACATAAGCATTTTCGACGATGGGATATTGCATAAAATTCCTTACAAGTGTAAAATGAATAAAATAATTAAATGTATGATTTTATTTTTCATTATTTTTGTAATTAGTGATGTGTATTTATATGGTCTATTATGATGGTACTATAGTGTAAGCCTCATTACCATTGGTCCATTGTATAACCCTTGGTGGGAACATTAGAGGATTTATCTTAGGGGAATATCAACTGAATTGAAGATTAATGATCACTGTGTAATGGGAATCAGGTATCTCTCCAACAACAAGGATTTACTTTTATTCTTCATGAGAGATAAATCCATATCTAGTTAGGTCATTGTGTGGTCCGGTTTTGAT
Source organism: Viscum album (assembly GCA_963277665.1). Classification (NCBI taxonomy): domain Eukaryota; kingdom Viridiplantae; phylum Streptophyta; class Magnoliopsida; order Santalales; family Viscaceae; genus Viscum; species Viscum album. The sequence goes on from OY728132.1 coordinate 699,944,409, forward strand.
TCCCGATTTTTCTCCATGATGATCAATGATAAGTCGGCCAATAAATTGATCCACAGATCATGAATTTAATGATTTGAAATTATTTTAGGGATTTATTGAGAGAATTTATTTGATTTTATTTGTTATCTATTAATTCATCATTCTCTGGGATGAAAAACAAGGTTTCAATGGACATCAAATTAGGGTTTTTCCACATGATTGTTTTGGGGATTTTCTCCCCCAATTAATTGTTCATCACAGTCATTCGTTATTTGGAATTTGTTATGACATGCCCTAAGGAATCGATATTTTCACACCCATTTCATTTCACATAAAAAATATGATATTTTAGATCTTCTATTAGAACGTCATGTGGATGGTCTAAAAATGGAAGAAAAAATCAATCAAATAATGTTGATAACCAGTTTTATCAGTCATTAGCGCACATCAAAGAACACTATTCTATGGGGTTTCTTGAAAAATTATAAGATCTGGATGATGTTATTCATTGATGTAGAGACTCATCCCACATAGTTCGTTGATTTTCTAGAGAGGTGTGGTTAGATTTGTGGATAGAGTATCACATGTTATTTTTAAAGAAAATCTAGGATTATAGAAAATCATACTCTAAATAGTGTTTAATCATTGATTATATGAAATTTGGTCCCCTATGAGTGGCATCTATGGTGTTTAGAGTAATATAAGTTTTACACATCGTATGATATTTTTACACAATGGTTTCCCCTTTTTGGTGAGCTCAATATGTACCTTAGAGGGTACAAAAACCTGGGATAGTCTATATTGGCACTAGCACATAATGTACTCCCACATACACAAGACATGGACAAGTATACATAGACATAACCATGTACTAGTACATAAGAAGAGTACATGGGTATCCACAATCCATGAAATATTACAATGGCATGGACATGGTTCGTTTATATGGGAAGCACCCAGTGTTAAAGGCATGTGGGGTTTACCATTACAACATGTCATTTACTCTAATAATGTATATGGGAAACTCTTTTCATATTTATCTGGGAAATAACTTGTTATGGAATGATCCCTATATCCATTACCTATGGTTTATTATGAAATCACCTCCTACACATTGGTAAATTATCCCTATAGTAGGACTTCTTTTAAAGAGTTATTGGAATCCATCCATCTTTACCTTAGTGACATCCTCTATTCATTTTTGTGCCCTATGTGGAATGAATAGTATCATCATGACCAATATTAGGAATGAATCGATCTTTTACCAAGCCGATTAATCTTTATTGAGTTGTTGGTTTACCCCATGTCTTTGGGAGTGATCCTCATCCATGTATCATATCTATTCATACATTAATCATGTACATATATTGGCGATATCTGACGATCGTTACCTATCAGATGAACATAATCAGTGTTTTAATACTCATGAGGTTTTATCTCTCATATGGGTAGTTTGTTGAAACTTATATCTTGAATCCAAGGATGGAAGTATTGTTGTGAATTTACTTTTAGAATATATTACTTTATTTATTATATCTTCATTTTCATTTTATATGTATTGTAGAAACACACCTATGTAGATTTGATTTTAATTAAGTTGTACTATCCTTTTTGGTATTGGGTTATCCTACTATGTATTGTTAAACTCACCCATATATGGAATTTTCTCACACATTTATTGTATTATTCTTATGATCAGCCTTTTAACAGAGTCCTTAAAAGACAATAACCAAACTATGCTCTGTGAGACACAACTGACGGAGGTGTGTTCCTGTGGTTTCTTGATAGTATTCCCCGACATTATATTCATGATGTACTTGTTTTTAAACAATCTATGGTGGGATTGTATTTTACCCTCTTTAAATTCCATTACATCCTATCATAATTTGGTTATTGGATTTTGATTTATATATGCATGGTTGTTCAATCATTTTTATATTTCAGCTTTTTTGGGATTCAATATATATATATATATGTGTGTGTGTGTGTGTGTGTGTCTAGGTACATAGGTTAAAATATCCCATGTTAGTAATATAACAACTCGGTGCTAGTCTTCAAACTCAGGCATATTGGAGGTGGGTTTAAGGAGTCATCGGACGGACCCCATTGGGTCATGTTGTTACATAATCATTTCTAAAAAAAACCATAATAGGGGATAATGAACTATTATATGGGGTCGTATAAACAACTACATATAGATAAGAAGTCAATTATAGGTTAGCATCCAGGCCCCTCCATAGTGTAAGGTTCCATAATTTTAAACTCAACACTTATGAATGTTTTTTATATAGGTTCACCACATTCATTTAGTAATTATCATCTTTATAAACAACGGGGATTTCATGTTAGGATAATTCTTCATTGGATGAGATTTAAGACACCTGTCAGGATGTGGGAGGGTAGATTATTTAACTGCACATCTTGTTCCATTTCATTTGATTCATTGATGTATCCCAAATATTTTCTGTTTCTTCATATGTATATACTTTATCTGATATATCCAATGGATTTACTAGTGGAATTTTAATACCACATTGACATATATAATAGTGAAAATAATTTTACATATTTTTATTGTTCCATTCTTGTATTCATGGGGGATTGTGATATTGATGAAGGTTTAGTTGGACATTTCATAATGATGGATTAATCCATCACTGATCAGTTAGAACTCATATCCTTGGGAACTATAAATGAATATAAGAATATGTGAAAACATATAAAAGTTGACCAATACCCACATTCTATTCAGAATAATTTTACATGGTTCACACCTTAATAGGAAATAAAAATTATTGTCAATATACCTTCCATATATTTTCTTATTTCCATACCATAATTCAAAATTACTTCAATGGACCTAAAATAATTAAAATTATAACTCATTGATTTGGATATAAAATGGTTAATTTATTACATCACCTTGGGATTCCCTAGTTTTAGTTTTAAAAAATATAGATTATTTTGTATTATTATATGTTTATTACAAAAAAATGATTATATGTTCAAGAATCAACATCTTATTCCTCACATTTCTTCTCTATTCAATCAATTGAAGAGATAAAATTGGTTATTTTCATTTATTATATATTGAAGATACAATTAACTCATAGTTAAGGGAATGGATATTCCGAATATTTTATTTTATTGTTTATATGATAAATGTGATTTTTTTTCATTCACATTGGTTTGAGTAATACTCCAATGGTTTACATTGACATGATGAACAACATCATCCATAGGTATATACATTATTTTTTAATGAATTTTTATGATATTAAAGATTATTAAAGGTACATAAATCAATATGAGGATAATTTTTATATTTTGTTCACAATATTAAATTACCATTGACATTATAAAATTTTTATATGAGATTGATTTTTCTTAAAGAAATTAAATTTCTGAGAGATGTGATTTCAGAAGAAGGGATATTAGTTGATAATAAAAATATAAAAGTAGTAATTTATAAGAAGTCACCCCATAATGTCTTTAATATTTTATATTTTATGTGATAGGAAGAAAAATAGAATCACAACATTCTTGATTTCTCATTCCTTTTTATCCAATTAATTCAATTACAAGGAAGGCAATTCAATTAAAATGGTAGTATAACTATTATAAATACTTCCATAAGATTAAATATCATCTCACATCAACACCCATACTCATGATTATAGGCCTAGGTTAGGGGATGTTGTTTATTGTCATGTGTGTAGATCTAGTTCGAGTTGTGGTCACATGAATATATATCTTATTGTGTCTTATAGATAAATGTAGTGAGAACAAATGAAATGAATTATATATTTAATGACATTAAATAATTAGTAGTGGTCCATGCCTTGAAAACAAAGTACTGTGATATCTATGTCCAAAAGATCAATGTATTTACTAATCATATGATTATGAATCATTAAATTTATTAAAAATACATTAAAATACGAAAACAGTGATGCATATGGTACCTCTAGACTGTAGAATTCCATATGATTTACACATGAGGAAAAGTTAATTATAAGGTATATTCTTTGATCAAAATTCATATATTTATGTGGTCAAAAATAATTGTGACCAATTGTAGTTGATGAGTGTTATTGATGATGTACATCGGTACTGTATCGAGTATACTGAGAGTGACCTAAATTTCATGTTCATGTTTTTTATTTTTTAATCGATATTGTCAAAGAGGCTCAATAATATTATCTATGCTTTATCACCATAATGAAAATCTTAAATAGTGGGGAGACAATTGATGGTTTGATGGAGGATCCAGAAGAGATATTGACTTTTCAAAACATAATAATGGCTCCCCAATCTGTCCATGAATAAATTCTTTCAGTACATTACTATTCAAAATGGGTATCTCACCAGAGAATTTTGAAAATGTATAAAGTGATGAAAGTTTATTTCCAGTGTTCAGGTATGAAAAGAAAGAATACATATTATTTTAAGAAATTAATAACATTTAAGTAGGTCAAAAATGATCATCAATGATCTATTATAATGATACAATCCTTTCTTATACCTCTTTTGAAATTGGGGTATATTTATGCTGACTTTGTCATCAATATTCGCAAAACGCATCAGAAACTCGATGTTATATGGGTGATTCTAGATTAACTTAACATGTAAACACACATTACTCTTATTTGAGGGTCTAATATGATATATGATATATAAAATTTATATATTTTATAAATAGTTTATATAAAGTTTCACTGATGGAACAAAAAGTTATATTTTATCAAGGAGGAAAATCCCAAGGGTGTAAAGGATGGGTCACACCTTGTTTTAGGTATTCCACTTTTAAGGGATTATTTTAATTTTTTTTCCATTATATTAAGAATAATGTTGTTTCCTAAAAGTTTCATATGGGTTTGAATAATTGTTAAAGGTACATGTTCGGTAAAATCTATGCTAAAGTACCTACTCAATTGTGTGAGGTTCTTGGTGGTCTTTGGATATGTGGAAAATTTGAATCGAATTTGAAAAAATAATATAGATAGACATGTAAAATGGAATGATTCTTGTTAATGCATATTATAGAAATAACTATATTGTTTTTCAAACCATGTGGCTTAATAGTTCGATGAGAATTTAATTGTAATGAAATTTTCTTTTTTACCCAAAACATTGTTGAAAACATCTTTCATCCTCTGAGTATCAAGCATTTTCATATCCATGGTTACCCTAGGTGATTTTCTTCAATCATCATTGTATATACAGTGATTGTAAATATTCATCAATAATTATTCTATTTAAATTAATAGTATGACCTTCTTCATTCTTCCCATATTGGATAACAATAGTGTTTATTTAATAAAACAATATAATGCAGTTTTTATACACACTTATATGGGATCAGATGAGTTTTAGTCATTTTTAAGTGATTTTATAGAGAAATTAAAGGAAGGGGTCAGGTATTCATGATCTTCTTTGAATCTTTCTTCCAAAAAAATCCAAAACAGAAAATTTACAATAATTAAACATTTCTTAGAATGTGAATGTTTTCATGCCTATTTTTGATAATTTTTTGTTGAAATAAAAATATTTTTCAAAAACTCTACTAAACGAATTATGGGAAACTATACGGTTATACTCATTATTTGGGTTATGGTTGTGGGTAAAACCATATAGGATTGAAATTTATGATTTTTAGAAAAGGAATTTATTGGATAATTGAAGAAGTTTAATGGGTATTATTAGAATAGTTTTGGTTTTCATATTTCCTTGTGTATGATGAAATTATATCATGGATGGATGATCCCATGATCATAGGACCATTTTGGGAAGTACATGATATGAATATTTATGGGTGTGGGTCTGATAGAGTTGTTTTGGAAAAACTATTAGTGGATGGGCTAGGTATGAAAGTCTCCATTATCACAAGACTATTTGGGGATTTTTGGGATTTCATGGTTCTTTGTGTGTGATTTTGGAAATCATATTTGATAATATATTTATATTATTTTAAAAATAAATTTTTAGTTGGAAAAATGTTTTGATTACTGGATTTATAATTTGTAACTACTCTAGTAAAATATTCTAATCTAGTTATATTATTATAAAATACATTAAACTACTTTTCAAAATCTATCTAATATATTATATAACTGTGCACTATTGGGTTTCTAGACTTAGTGGAATTTGGGAAACAATTATTGGGGCTTCCAGTTAAGTTGTTATACTCAACCGTAAATATTAATTGTATGGCATATGTAGCAATTGTATTATATGATATAGGTAAGGGAGATTTTTTTACAGCACCAGGGGAGAACCTTGATAATAGATGTTTTTTATATTCAATGATGCATCTTGGATTCTTGGTTGTGTATAAATGTTTAGAGCGGTTTAACCCTAGTGCCCGAGTCAATTATGGTTTTGGAGTCTTAGATCTTTAGTTCATTGATTTCTATTGTTATAATAACATTATTATGGATACCTTTTATATTTTGTTTATTATCTCATGAATCAATAATAGTTGTATATTTTATTATTTATATTGTTGCTTTTTATTGGATGTTGTGTATGGTTGTGTGCATTTGTTTAAGGGTAAATCATTCCACCCTTCTATTAAAATGTTAAACGCTCAATATTTATTGGGAACCTTTAGTGCCAATGGAATATTATCAAATGTTAGTATAGCCTATAAATTGGAAAAATTCAATAGTTTTGGAGAGGATTCCACAAATGTGACCTTAGTTTTCTCTATTTATAAAATACTTGGTTTCTACTCAAGAAAATAAGAACCATATATGTAATGACCCAAAATTTTGAATAAATCTTGTTTTATAATTTTATGTGTTATTTTATTTTATTTTTGTACTCAACAAAAATGTCTCATTTGATAACATGAGTATAATTAAAATGAGACTGTTGGGTTTTGACCGTTATATGACCATTGGTCAATATGACCGTTGGAAACTAAAAATTTTGATTTTTTTCTCTAAATACAAGTAATGATGGTTAATTAATATAGAAAGAAGATTTGATGGCCTCACCCAGTAGTCTGGGACTGATCGAAGCCCATCTAACAGAACTTGGGAAGGAGGTAGCACCACTGGGCTTTGCTCTGGACCAAACACAAGCTAAACTTCATCGTGTGAAGTTGGAACGGGATCGCCTTCACGAGAAGTTCAAACTGATAGAAATTACTACTCGTGCGATGTTAGCTGAGCCTCCCTCATATTCTCTCACCTTAGCACACCTTACACTTAGGTCCTATGCTGGTGTGATAAGGGGCTATGTAAGGAGACCATAACTGCCTTATGTAATCCTTTTTTTAAATAAAAATTGGGATTTCATCTTATGATGAAGTTTATGAATTTTCAAATGACCGGATAATCATAGTATGCATAATTTTGATGAATTTTTGAAAAAGGATATTTTAAAAATGTTTAGGTAAACCTTAAATAAATAAAAATGTGTAATGATTTTCAAAAAATGATCTTCTAAAATTATGTTCAGTGCGAAATTTAGAGTCTAATGAGATCAACTTAATTTTTAATGAATAGTAAATTATGAATAGTGATTTTATGCATAGGATTAGTAATGTGACCAAATGGATTAGTAATCCCACTTAAAGAAATTATTAAAATAATCTAGGCACTTTGATTAAATAATGTGATTCAATAAAATGGTTAAATAACGGTTTCATAAATTATTATTCAAGTATTAGTTTTTTCGAGTGAACAGTGTTTTTTAATTAAAAATTTAATTAAAAATAGTTAGAAAATTATTTTTATAAAATAGATTTCATTTTTGAACTCAGAGCACCGATATTATGCTATGGTAATTTTTGGGGTTTTTTGTGAAAAAATGAATTTTCAGTGAATAGTGTTTTTATTTAAAAAATTAAATTAAAAATATTTAGAAAAATAATTTTATAAAATTGAGTTCATATTTGTAATCAGAGCGTTGATATTTGGTTAAGGTTCAATTTTGGGATTATTCTGAGAAAGTTGAATTTTCGATGAATAGTGAAAATATAGTTTTTAAGTTACGGGTGTTTAATGACATCATTAAATGATGTATCAAGTATGTAATCAATATGGTCGACTTATGAATAATACAATAAGGTATGAGGTATCCCAAATGGCCAATACCGTGGGAAAATACCATGGGCAAGCCCATGGTTTTGCCAAAACCACTAATGAGATGTCCCTTGGCCATTAATGCTGTGTCCCCTCACTTTCCCTATAAATACCAATCCATCCTCTCATCCATTCGACTCCCCACTCTTCCCCAATGATGTTCTGGTCTCATTACCTCACAAGGAGTCCTCCCAAGGTTCCCCCAAGCCCTCAAGGTCCCAACCTTTGAGTTTTAAGAGTTACGTTTTAAGGTAAGGGATCCTATCTCTCTCTTTCTTTTCAAGAAATATCTTTTATGTAATTTCTTTTATGATCCATGTTCTTATGTTAAAGGGTGTTCTTTTATACGACTCTTACTGCCATTTTCATGTTCACATAATGAGATATCCTCTCTTACTCTCATTATTTCGTTTTATGATGTTTTAAGTGGCGTCGTTAGGCTGCTGAATGTTTTGTAACAGATTCTTTCTCCCTTCTCATTTTCAAGATCTATTTTCATGTAAAGTATTTCAAGTTCCTTTTTATTATGTTGGTGTATGATCTCTAAATTTATCATACTGATCTTTTATGATCATATGATGAGATACCCCATTTGATCTCTTTAATTCAGTGTTTTGAAGTTTTAAGTGGCGCCGTTAGGCTGCCGAATGTTTAAGTGGTTCTTCACCCTTCTCGTTTTGAAGTTCTACTTTCATGTCAATTATTTCAAGTTCCTTTTTGTTATGTTGGGGTATTATTTATATATCTATCATACTTATATTTTATTATCATATGATGAGAGATCCCATTTGATCTCTTCAATTCAATATTTTGAAGTTTAAGTTGCATCGTTAGGCTGCTGAATTTTTAAGTGGTCCTTGCACCTTTCTCCCTTTTCAAAGTTCTAATTCCATGTTAAGTCTTGCAAGATACTTTTTATTACATTGGGGTATGATATCTAAATATATCATACTGATCTTTTATGTTCATATGATGAGATACCCTATTTGATCTCATCAATTCATTTTTGTTGATGTTTAAGTGACGCCGTTAGGCTGGTGAATTTCCAAGGGGTTCTTTCACCCTTCTCGTTTTCAAGATCTATTTTCATGTCAAGTCTTTCAAGTTCCTTTTTATTATGTTGGGGTATTATATCTATATCTATCATACTGATCATTTATGTTCATATTATGAGAGACCCTATTCGATCTCGTCAATCCATTTTTGGATGTTTTAAGTGACGCCGTTAGGCTGCCAAATTCTCATAAGAGAAATCTTATTTTTGTCTTCCTTTCAAGTTCTTAGTTTCATATGGTATATCATTCAAATTTCATTAACATGTTCTTAAATACTTTATATTATGTTCCCATACTGTTTTATGTCTCATTTTTGAGTGGGCGACCCATCTCCCCTCACTTTTCAATGTTTTCTAAATCCATGTATCATAGCCGTTCTGCTGCATAATTTTCGTCTCAAAATGCCTCCCTCTTTATCTCAAAATTATTTTATGTTATTCAGTTAATAATCAAAGCTATTATTTCTATATGGATATTTACATATATATCAAAATATTCTGTTTTAAATTTTGGGATTTACATACATGAAACCCGCTTTCCCATTCACTGGGTTTAAAGTGACATAAAGCTCATGTTTTTAAAGCAGTTTTTAAAACTTTATGATTATGAAATGGAACCCATTTATTTTATGCTATATGGGTTGTTTATGAAATTATTGATGATGATATATGTGGCTCACATGATAATAAATACATGTAAAGGGTGCACCCAGATAGCGCTCCAATGCATTGGGTAAAGACTTCATCTCTAGAGATGACTTTTTAGACTGATACCTTGGTGAATAACCTTGGTAATTTTTAATGACACCTTGTTGATGGACCTTGGTAAAATGAAATGATTGTCAATATTAAATGTTTCACCCACAAATTCAAGTTATGAAAAATGTTATTTTTATTATGATATGCCTCATGATTTCTTTCTCATGCCTTAAAGTTCTTTTCATGACCTTATTGAAGTATCTCATGTTCACATGTAAAATGTTTCTCTTGTTTCCCTTACTGGGCCTTCTGCTCACCCTTTCTTTTGATGTATGTCCCCATGTTATGATATGCAGTATTGAACCTAGTATGAACATGAGGAGAAGCCTTTGAAGTGTCTAATAAGTATTTTTTATGTTTTCGTGTTTTAAGTTCCTGGTTTCCCTAACACTAAACCTTAAAGATCCTCGGTTTTGTAAAATGTAATGAAAGTTTATGTGATAAAAGGGCGGGATGCTATAGTTGCTATCAAAGGATGGTTTAGTTATTTGTGGAAATTAGGATATGAAAACTCTAGGAAGAACCCTATAGAAAAGTTTAAATATAGGAAATCTTCCTGGTATTTTGGTGAGTATTGAGTAAGGGGTTGCCAAGCAAATACATCCCTGTCTGGATACGAGCAGGTAGAGGTGGCTCTGGCACAGATGTACATAGGGGTAAATCCCGAAAACACCGCTTTGAGCTAGACTCGAACAGGAACCGGTACACGACAACAGGCTTTGCTGCACTCTTGGTTACGACACTCCCGGGGATATGCTTTGGTAAATTCATAAGCTTAGTTTGAACCATTATTAAATGAACTAAGATAAAATAAAATAAAGATTCACATAAGAATATATGATCATGGATAACCTAGATGGGAACCTATCAGATCACATGTTAGGGTATACATTTCTTCTACAATTTATCCTTATATGCTTTCAGTTCCTTTTCATGATTATTGGCTAAGTACTTAAGCCCCTAATTATGCTTTCTCTTCTTAGTTAATGGTGGGAAATGGAAGAACATTTCACAACAACCAATGTGATAGGAAATGCGACGATTGTTTTATTAATATGACAGAGATGATTAGTGGATTAAAAGATGATTATTATTTTGGAAGGCGTTCACTATTTTGGGGACCCTATTTGATCGAGGTAAATAGATTACTATGGTATTTTTATTAAGGAGAAAGGTTGACTTATATTTTGAAGAATCGATGAATTTAAGGTGAACTTATGGTAATTTAGGTTACTTATGGAAATGATAAACCTATCTTGGGTAAAATATGTTTAGGTTAGCTACTTTTGTTATAAGATGTTAGGAGTGGTTGATGTTGTCTGGAGATGAATAGTGAAGTTGTTTTGGAAGACTATGTTATCAAATCCTTCTTGTATTTGGGTTTCAATCTTAGTTTGGTTTATTTTGAGGAATTTTAAGGACCGTTATTTATGGAATGGTCTATGATGAACTTTGGGTAGTACCATGGAACATTGAATATTTAAAATTAGTTTCCCTTCCTATGGGATTCTTTCTTTTTGAAGAGTTGTTTTACCTTAAACCTTATATTTTTGGGATAATGTTTAATGATAGAAGAAATAGATAGTTAATCTTTTTTGGATTATGTGATTCTTTAGAAGATGATTCTTGTGCTTTTTATGAGAACAAGTGTTTTTGAATTCTCATCATTTGAAGAAAAGATTAGTTTTTGTAGAGACATATTAAAGGATGAAACTCTACTTGAAGGTAGGTATATTTTCTTATGTTTTTGTTCTATGTAGTAAATGAATTCCTCAAAATTATGAAAAGTAACGTAAAAAAACGTTGTCGGTTTACGTTTCCTACTAGGTAATCAAAGACCATTTACACACATCATAAGTTTGGGATTTTCTTATGGTTAAATTTCTCCTAATCATGTTTTTTATCACTCTCCCTCAGAACTTGACCCTTTTTTTCTTACATGTCCATGTTTTCCTACATGGAATCCTAGTGTGGGTTATCTCGGGTGCCCTTTGTACTTCCCGTTCTTTCTTTTAATGTAATAGTTTTACTGACTCCTTTTCTGATGTGGGACTTTCAATGAAATTTCAAAACCCAATTTTAAAAACTGCGAGGACATAATTTCTTAAGGGGGGAAGATTGTAACGTCCCGAAATTTTGAATAAATCTTGTTTCCTAATTTTATGTATTATTTTATTTTATTTTTGTACTCAACAAAAATGTTTCATTTGATAACAGGAGTATAATTAAAATGAGACTGTTTGGTTTTGACCGTTATATGACCATTGGTCAATATGACCGTTGGATACTAAACGTTTTGATTTTTTTCTCTAAATACAAGTAATCTTGGTTAATTAATATAGAAAGAAGATTTGATGGCCTCACCCAATAGTCTTGGATCGATCGAAGCCCATCTAACAGAACTTGGGAAGGAGGTAGCACCACTGGGCTTTGCTTTGGACCAAACCCAAGCTGAACTTCATCATGTGAAGTTAGAACAGGATCACCTTCTCGAGAAGTTCAAACTGATAGAAATTACTACTCGTGCGATGTTAGCCGAGCCTCCCTCATATTATCTCACCTTAGCACACCTTTAACTTATGTCCTATGCTGGTGCGATAAGGGGCTATGTAAGGAGACTGTAACTGCCTTGTGTAATCCATTGTTTTAAATAAAAATTGGGATTTCATCTTATGATGATGTTTATGAATTTTCCAATGACCGGATAAACATATTATGCATAATTTTGATGAATTTTAGAAAAAGCATATTTTAAAAATGTTTAGGTAAACCTTAAATAATTAAAAATGTGTAATGATTTTCAAAAAATGATCTTGTACAATTATGTTCAGTATGAAATTTTGAGTCTAATGAGATCAACTAAATTTTTGATGAATAGTAAATTATGAATAGTGATTTTATGCTTAGGATTAGTAATGTGACCAAATGGATTAGTAATCTCACTTAAAGAAAGTATTAAAATAAGCTAGGCACTTTGATTAAGTAATGTGATTCAATAAAATGGTTAAATAACGGTTTCATAAATTATTATTCAAGTATTAGTTTTTGCGAGTTAATATTGTTATTAATTAAAAATTTAATTAAAAATATTTAGAAAATTATTTTTATAAAACGGATTTCATTTTTGAACTCAGAGCACCGATATTATGCTATGGTAATTTTTGGGGTTTTTTTCTGAAAAAATGAATTTTCGGTGAATAGTGTTTTTATTTAAAAAATTAAATTAAAAATATTTAGAAAAATATTTTTATAAAATTGAGTTCATATTTTTAATCAGAGCGTTGATATTTGGTAAAGGTGAAATTTTGGGATTATTCTGAGAAAGTTGAATTTTCGATGAATAGTGAAAATACAGTTTAAGTTACGGGTGTTTAATGACATCATTAAATGATGTATTAAGTATGTAATCAATATGGTCGACTTATGAATAGTAAGATAAGGTATTAGGTGTCCCAAATGTCCAATACCATGGGAAAATACCATGGGCAAGCCCACGGTTTTCCCAAAACCACTAATGAGGTGTCCCTTGGCCATTAATGCCTTGTCCCCTCACTTTCCCTATAAATACCCAGCCATCCTCTCATCCATTCGACTCCCCACTCTTCCCCAACGAAGTTATGGTCTAATTATCTCTCAAGGAGTCCTCCCAAGGTTCCCCCAAGCCCTCAAGGACCCAACCTTTGAGTTTTAATAGTTACGTTTTAAGGTAAAGGATCTGATCTGTCTCTTTCTTTTCAAGAAATCTCTTTTATGTAATTTCTTTTATTCTCCATGTTATTATGTTAAAGGGTGTTATTTTATACTCATTTTACTGTCCTTTTCATGTTCACATAATGAGAGATCCCCTCTTACTCTCATTATTTCGTTTTATGATGTTTTAAGTGGCGTCGTTATGCTGCCGGATTTTTTGTAACAGATTCTTTCTCCCTTCTCATTTTTCAAGATCTATTTTCATGTAATGTATTTCAAGTTCCTTTTTATTATGTTGGGGTATGATCTCTAAATTTATCATAATGATATTTTATGATTATATGATGAGATACCCCATTTTATCTCTTCAATTCAGTATTTTGATGTTTTAAGTGGCGCCGTTAGGCTGCCGAATTTTTAAGTGGTTCTTCACCCTTCTCGTTTTGAAGTTCTACTTTCATGTCAATTATTTCAAGTTCCTTTTTGTTATCCTGGGGAATGATCTCTATATCTATCATAATGATCTTTTATTATCATATGATGAGAGACCCCATTTTATCTCTTCAATTTAGTATTTTTAAGTTTAAGTGGCGTCGTTAGGCTGCTGAATTTTTAAGTGGTCCTTGCACCTTTCTCCCTTTTCAATGTTGTAATTCCATGTTAAGTCTTTAAAGTTCCTTTTTATTATGTTGGGGTATGATATCCAAATATATCATACTGATATTTTATGTTCATATTATGAGATACCATATTTGATCTCATCAATTCATTTTTTTATGTTTATGTGACGTCGTTAGGCTGCTGAATTTCCAAGGGGTTCTTTCACCCTTCTCATTTTCAAGATCTATTTTCATGTCAAGTCTTTCATGTTCCTTTTTATTATGTTGGGGTATTATCTCTATATTTATCATACTTATAATTTATTTTCATATGATGAGAGTCCCTATTTGATCTCGTCAATCCATTTTTGGAAGTTTTAAGTGACGCCGTTAGGCTGCCGATTTCTCATAAGAGAAATATTATTTTTGTCTTCCTTTCATGTTCTTCGTTTCATATGGTATATCAATAAAATTTCATTACCATGTTATTAAATACTTTATATTCTATCCCCATACTGTTTTATGTCTCATTTTTGAGTGGGTGACCCATGTCCCCTCACTTTTCAATGTTTTCTAAATCCATGTATCATAGCCGTTATGCTGCATAATTTTCGTCTCAAAATGCCTCCCTCTTTATCTCAAAATTATTTTATGTTATTAAGTGAATAATTAAATCTCTTATTTCTATAGGGGTATTTACATATATATCAAAATGTTCTATTTTAAATTCTTGGATTTACATACATGAAACCCGCTTTCCCTTTCAGTGGGTTTAAAGTGACATAAAGCTCATATCTTTAAAGCAGTTTTTAAAACATTATGATTATGAAATGAAACCCATTTATTTTATGCTATATGGGTTCATTATGAAATGATTGATGATGATATATGTGGCTCGCATGATAATAAAGACATGTCAAGGGTGCGCCTAGATAGCGCTCCAATGCATTGGGTAAAGACTTAATCTCTAGAGATGACTTTTTAGACTGATACCCTGGTGAATAACCTTGGTAATTTTTAATGACACCTTGGGGATGGACTTTGGTGAAATGAAATGATTGTCAATATTAAATGTTGAAGCCACAAATTCAGGTTATGAAAAATGTTAGTTTTATTATGATATGCCTCATGATTTCATTCTCATTCCATAAAGTTCTTTTGATGACCTTATTGAAGTATCTCATGTTCACATGTAAAATGTTTCTCTTGTTTCCCTTACTAGGCCTTCTGCTCACCCTTTCTTTTGATGTATGTCCCCAGGTTATGATAAGCAGTATTGAACCTAGGATGAACATGTGGAGAATCCTTTGAAGTGTCTAAGATGAATGTTTAATGTTTTCATGTTTTAAGTTCCTGGTTTCCAAGACACTAAACCTTAAAGATCCTCGGTTTTGTAAAATGTAATGAATGTTTATGTGATAAAAAGGCGGGATGATATAATATATACATATAAAAAATTAACACTCGGTCTATAAATACTAAGTTATTAATGTAGTGTGTATGTTATAATCCTTTTGGACGGGAACCATAAAATACATGTGTTTCCCTTTATAAATCATTCAAGAAATACTAGTTTGAATATAGTAACATAAACTAAGACTTTTCATTATTATCTATATAAAAATCAATAGATTTACTAAATCCACATTTAAAACACCAAAATTAAATTATAATTAATTATTTAAAAGTCATATAAATAATTATATTTTAATGTAATACTTTGAAAATCCTATTTTTAATCAATATTTACCTAAAAACCCCCTTATAAAAAATTACACTTCTAAGAAATAATATCATGATGGAAGGGAAAACCATTTTCCCAAATAATACCAATACAAATGAAACATACTGAAAAAACAAGGTACTAAACCAAAATATCAATCATAATAAATAAATAAACATTATTTTGGTATTAAATAAAATAAAACATCAAATGAATAATAGAGGCAATATGGGAATATCTATGAACAATTGGTTCAATGTCACAACCCATCCCCCGAGGCTCATGTCGTGACATACCCCAAGCTAGCCTCGTGAAGGCCTGGGGATGGAGACTCAAACCGATGGACTCATCCATTATGTAGGAGAAATTTTCCTAAGTACCTGTATGAATGCACACAAAACCATGTCTCAAAGATGGAAAAGTAAACAAGCATTCCACTAAACAATCATTGAGTAAAAAAAACTATAGGTCAAATGGGAAGGAATAATAACATAACAACAGATAAACAGAAAATAGGAAAGTACAAAGAAAACATTGAAATTCATCCTCTATAAAACCCACCTGATGGGTAAGTATAGAGTAGCTACTGGAAGCTGTAGAAATATTCCCTCCCCGCCTGGTCTCTCTAGGATCCACTATGTCATGGGCCACCAAGTCCTCCATAAAGGTGGTAGTCATCTGCACCAGACACTACACATGTGGGTGACGCCCGTGCAGGGGTGAGTAACAATATAGTCAGTAGGGACCCCAAAACACAAAATAAACACAAAAAATCCAAAAATACCACAAAGCATGATCACCATGCATGACCATTAAGTAAGACAACTCACACCAGGTATGTTCTAGAGTAGAAAAGTTAGACCATCAGTGATAATGTCGAACACCATGGGGTACTGGATAATTCCTCATCAATGAGTATAGTGGTCCTGTCAAGTCACATATATTACAATTTCCACTAACCTTATGACTAATTTAGTACTCATCCCTGATTATTACCATGGGTATTTTGGGTCACACAGAAGTTGCTCCCCACCATGGGCACACTAGATCACATAGAAGATGCTTTCTCCCTATGTCCATACTGAGGTTCTCCTCTTGTCTAGTACCATGAGTCTTTTGGGTCACAAATAATATGCACCAAACCCTAGGCCTTCCGGGTCACACAGATGCCTCTTCCCCACTGGGTTGTAGTATCCATTCCACGTAGGGTATCTCATCAGTATTCTTTTGGTATAATCCAACCGTAGGGTTTCTGTAGGTAGCACGCTTGATCACGGTAGAACCAATACCTATTCCATTAATCAAATTACAACTTTCTGTGAAATCCTCCAGAGAGTTTCCCAATGATCCACCTCATCGCAAGGGTTCTAACACTGTAAATGTATCATCAATTTGATGCCCAATTGGCAAGATATTGAAATTTATTAAAAAAGGGGTCCCTAGAGTTTGAGTCTGGGCCAACTCGGATAGATCTACCTCACTTGACCTAGCCTAGGGTCTAGCGACCTATGTCATCTGACCCAACCCAAACCCAGACCGTCCAGGGTCTAACCCGATGGGGCGGGTCCGGCTTGCTGGGAGCGTGTGGCCCACTAGCCATCCTGGTCCACCAGAGGAAGAATGATTCTTTGCATGGCCGGGATGAGGCATGGGGATGCGTTTGTGCCCGTCTCGAATATGTGTTATATCCACCGGGCCATCTCCCCCACCCTATGTCGATTATCCATGGATATAATGCATCGAATGGAGCAATGTACCGCATCTGTAGTGCATAGAAGTGATCGGGTGGCCGTGTGAGTCGGCCTATGGCCACTGGCCTTGCTTCACCACTGTAGTCGATTGACTGCTACATCATCCTATCACACCATTGTGGCACATAGCCACACACCCCTACTACCTACGTAGGCCCCAACTGGTGCACTAGTGGGTTCTTCCATAAACCACTGGGTCCTCTCTGGTGGTCTGTTCATCGTGCCACATGCGCCTATTACCTTTGGGGGATCCCCTCTTCCATTCAAAGGCTTCAAATCCTCCTTCCCTCCATTTCAAAGACGCATCCATTAAGAACACCCAAGAAGAGTGGATCTATTTTTATTCTTGTCAGCATGTGCTCTTAATGTTATAGGATTAAAATAGGGGAGGTTTTGGGATGATGTTTGGTCATCAATAATTCAATCCCGACAACAAATTCAATGAAACTTCACCATTATTCTAGAACGAACAATCCATGGATCGACCTTTTCATGGTTTGTCCTACATTTATCATTTAGAATTATGAACGTGGAAAATGTAAAACAAATAAATCTCTACCACAATCGATGTTTGTCATCTAAGCACTTCTCCCTAAAGGATTCAAGCATAGTTGGCATTCGTCACTTCCCTGTCCCATTCTTCGTAGAGTGTCTACATTGCGAGAAATCTGTCCAGTGTTCATTGTTCATCGTAGGGGAGGAATTTTCCAATAGGTTCATCAGAGAAAATTCAACCAATAAGTTACCCAAATGTGTTAATAAAAAAAATTCAGCATTTCTATTACGTTATTTAATTTATGAAACAATATATCAATAATGATTTACAAAAATAAACCATTAATGAGAATCCATGAATACACTTCGTCACTGCACTGCAACACCATTTTCCACCCCTCAACATTGTGAATAAAAATAAAATAACGCTTTCTGATATTTTATAAATATTCAAAAAGTCAAAAAATTAAATTTCCCATCTGACCCATTCCATTTGAAGTTAAATCCTTTCTAGAAGAATTATGATGTTTCATGTTCAACTATTTCATTATATTTTCGTTCTGAGCACCAGTTCGAACGATAGAAAAAACTGCTTGCACATTTACATGAGGGAAATTAGAAGGATAAAAAATCTATTTAGGGATCATCGTGACATGGAATCACATGCCGTCAAAGTGTGTCATGTAAAATAATACTGTTTAATTTTAAAAAATATTATACAAAAATTTTGGGACAACACATTCTCCCCACCTTAGGGATTTACATCCCTAAAATCCAAAACAAGGGAATATAAAAAATTAATGTATTGAGCACGAATCTGAGCCTCCCGCTCCCTTGTGCTCTCGTGAAGATTCCCATGATACCACCAAACATGCACCACATGAATTGACCATCCAAAAATGACCTTTTTTTGTCGATCCTATATCCCCATTGAGAACTCATCAAACGTCGCCCCATCATCAACGCCTGCTCGCCCCAGTCGATGACGTGCGATGGATCTTGTAGGTACCTCTTAAGCTGCGACACATGAAAAATATCATGCACTTGGTGCATGTATCGGAGAAGATATTGGCAGTACGTAACCTCACCAACTCTGCTAAGAATCTGAATACATCATATGATCCTCAAGGATAACATGCTACCCTGACCAAATCTCTGCAATCCTCATCCGGGTGAGACCTGAAGGAACACATGGTATCCCTCCTCAAACTCCAAAGAACTTCATCGCCTATTATCAAAAGATTTATACCTCATATGTGCAATCCTCATCTTCTCCTGGATGATCATAACCTTCTTTGTGGTATCCCATAGTTACTCTGGACCCATGAGTACCAACTTCTCTGGGTATGTCCTGCAAAGAGGTGATCTTCATGGCCACCCGTATAAGGCCTAAAATTGTGCCATTCTAAAGGTGGAGTGATAGATATTTTTGTATGAAAACTCCACCGGTGGTAGGTTGATCTTTCAACTGTGATCAACATCAAGGACACAAGCATGAAGCATGTCCTCCATTGTTTGTATTGTCCGCTCTATCTGACCAACGGTTTGGGGGTGAAATTTTGTGCTCAATCACAACTGAGTCCAGAACACCTCCAACAACCCCTTCCTCAATGAGGATGTAAATCATGCATCATGGTCTAAGATGACCATCGAAGGATCCTTGGGAATTTCCACAATCTCCTGGACATAGATCTGTCTAAATTCCTTTATTGATCTCTACTCCAAGATGGGTAGGATGGGATCATACATGGGGAGTTGGTCAATGATCACATAGATATAATTGTGGCCCTTGGATTTGAGTGGTAACCCCATCCCAATGTCCCTATAGATACCATCCAACTACCATTCTGGTACCTCATGTGGTTTTGGCAAGCCTGCTGATACATGATGTCTGGCCTTCACTTACTGACAAGTGAGGTATCATTAAATGAACTTTTCCACCATGTTCATCATCACTGGACACTAGTACTTACATCAAAGCTATTGGTACATCTTATCCACACCATTATGTACCTCTAAATGGGATGTATGTAACTCTATTGACACATCATATCATAACATCATTGGTATTACGGTGTGTCCTTTGAAAAGGATGGCATGCTCACTACATATCAAAAATCCATCAAGAGAATCTCTTGTGGATAACAGAGCACATCGGGCCTCACAGTCAACATCCAAAAGTTATTCCTTCCTAACTCACCGTAATAGTGGGAGAGTGATAGCCATTGACTAAAGGTATACTGATCAATCATCATCCAAGAAAGATATCTGATTTTTGAATAGTTGTTTCATCCCCTCACTCATTTGTTGTGAACCTGACCTCTTATTGAGCATGTTAGTCTCCATTTTCCCCTTCCAAAGAGTATAGACTATCTCAATTTCATAGTTCTAGAGGAACTAGATCCATTTTCATTCTCTCATGTTCTGGTCCATCGGTGAGAATATGTACATAAGAATCTTGTGGTATGAGTAGACGGTAAACTGCTCAACCAACAAGTAGTACTACTACACCTTTAAGACAAAGACAACTGCTACTAACTCCAGGTCAGGGGTCATAAAGTTTTGCTCATGATACCTCAACTGTTTTGAGCCTTATGAGATCATTTTTCACTGATGCATAAAAAAACTAGTCTAGTCCCTAATGCATCATAGAATACTATATACCCAATGCCCTCTTTTGATACTCACAAGATGGGTTCACTTGTCAGTCTCCTCCTCAGCTCCTAGAAAATCTATTGGAAATTCTTTTTCCACCTAAAGGGTTGTCCCTTCCACGGAATGGATGAGAAAGGTTATTATACTTTGGAAAAGGTGGGTACAATACTTTGGTTGTATTCGGCCAACGCCAAGAAACTATGCACCTTAGTCGCGCTCCGAGGTGGAACCCCAGAAAACACTGCATCTTTCATCACTGGATCTATTGCATCTATATCCTTTGAGATGATGTGTCCTTAAAAGTGGAACTATCTAATCATGAACTAGAAGTTCTAGATCCTACCATAAAGTTGGTTATCTTAGAGTGTATCTAAGACTATCTGCTGGTATGTAGTGAACTCCTCCTCCAATGCGGTGTACACCAATATTTCATCAATGAAGACACCACAAAAGGATCGAGGAAGGGATAGAAGATCAAATTCATGCATCACATAAACATTTTTGGGGAATTGGTCTCACTGAGGGGAATCAATATGAAATCGTTGTGGCCATACCGGCATCTGAAGGAAATCATCAATATGTCCTCATATCATACATGAAGATGACGATTTCTAGATCTTAACTCTATATTCAAGAACCACATCGCTCCATTCTTCTAATAGAATAAGTAATCGATCCTTGGTAGTGGATACATGTTCTTAATGGTTACTTGGTTCAGTTTCCAGAAGTCCATGCATAGCATCAGGATCCAATATGCCTTCTTAGAAAACAATATTGTGGCTGTCCATGGTGAATCACTAGGCCTTATGAACTCTTTCTCCTACAAGTCCTCCAGCAGTACCGTCAATTCATGACGCTCTGTGGGAGCCATCTGATATACCATTGTGGATATCAGTGTCATCCCTGGGTATAGATCGATGTCAAAATCTTCCTCCCATTGAGGAGGTAGTCCTTGTACATCATTAGGAAAGAAATCCACATACTAATCCACCACTATAAGAAATCTTGGACTCCTATTGTCCAGTGCACCAAGGGTGAGGCTAGTAAACTAGTGAGTGTTTGGCTGCACCCTCCACTGAGAGTTTCCATCCTATGCTGTAAAAGATCCCTTATCACTGGTGAAGGAAAACTTGGTTCCATCCTCATGGAAAAATCACATATTGTTCCTAAAAAAGTCAATATAAGTGTGGACTGTGGATAACTAGTCCATACCCAAGTTGTCATCATAAGGCCTCTACTCCGCTACTACTTGGAGATCCTAGCCAAAGATCTCTCCTCCTAGAGTAAGATCACACTACTAGAAATAGTGTGAAATTTTATAATCCCCTCCCATATGAATCTATAATTGTAAGGATCTAGTCATGAACTCAACCTGAATCAATGGGAGCCAAACTAGGTACATGGAAAAGAAAGGGTGACTATGACTTGTGTCTATAAGAACTACATCTAAGTTGGAGAAGACACAATTAATACATATAATCATCTCTCGATTGTTGTGGACCTAGGCCTCCATAACCTATACATTCCCCTATCTACCCTCTCCCTGAGGCTGTGCTAGAACACCTAGGGGAGGTGGTGGTAGAACCTCAAACTACCGTCCACTGCCTACCACTGAACCTGCTCCCCTACAACGCCTAGCACTATTCATACCTCATCGCTCGAACCTCTACCTATTACATGGCATACCCTTGACCATATTCTAGTAATCTGTGTAGTAGGTCATAAATTCACGTGCCATGTGTCTCTACCCGTGGCACATGAAGAACATCCAGGTTCCCAACAGACAATGTCCACTCTAGGATCCCCGCAATACCGACCCGATTCATGGGGTCTTCCTCTAAAAGACATGTCACCCTTGGAACTATCTCTTGATTCTATCTACTCAAAGAAAAATACTCCTCCACCTGAGGTCTGAATGGGGATTCATCTATTAGTGCCTACTCTGCTAGGATGTTATCCACACGAAAGGATCACTCCAGCACTACAGCCTGACAGGGGATGCTGAGAGACACCAAGGATGATCTAATCTTCTATATGAGTCCCTTATCAAATGTTTGGGCATGAATATAGGGTCCCACAACATTTTTTGGAGTAAATAGAGAGGTATCTAAACCGCGCAGAGAACTCATCCACCCACAAGCTGCCCTACTATAGGTGAAGAAGCTCTTGATTATGCACTGAGAACATGGTCTCGGGGAATAAATCTGTAAGAAATCGGTTCTTATTCTTGAGGTACGAGTTTCTTCTTTTCCCTTCATTAAGTTTTTTTTGAGAATATAAGGAAAATGGGAGAAAATCCTAAATTTTGTGACTACACGCCGTGTGCTTTTCCACACGCCATGTACTTTGTCCATGTGGAACGAGTACACAGGGCGTGTAGGCCGGTCGATAATGATGGGTGTAAAAATAGACTACACGCCATGTAGTGAGTATTTAAATGTCATGTAGTCAGTCAGCAGTCAAACAGTAAGGCAGTGGAAGATGAGCGACAGTACACACCATTTAATAACGAATACACGTCATGTACTCATGTCGACAGATGAACAGTGTCGCGGTATAAAGAAGTCGTCGAAGGAACAGTTAAAAACTGAAAAGTACAGGGAATGTACTCAATAGGAAATGTCGTGTAGTCTATTTATTTGTATAAAAAGGTAAGTATCCTCCCTAGTTCACAAGTATTTCTTAGAACTAGAGGAGATATTGGGAGGATGGCTGGAACTTTAGGTATCACCCGATCAAGCACTAAGAATCTGATTCCACCTCTGTCGATCTCGTTGGAACTGTATGAGTAAGCCCTCCCCTCTATTTGAACTGTTCTTACCAATTATTTCCCGAGGGGATGTTATTTTCATTTGAATGATAATTCTTACACCTTATATCTACATCATTCTCGGGCTTTTCTAGGAGTGTCGTTCACGTATATCAATAAGGGACGACCGAGGTTGGTGGTCTAGTGTTTATTTCCAATTGTTGTGGTGAATTTGTGTACAGTAGTGATACACTCTCATGAACGAGGAGTTGTATGGATGAGGCCTTGAATAATTATATGCCTATAATTGAATAGGTATTTGAATATAATTATAACCTGATGTTTGGGATAATTTCTTGGATCCATGAGCACCCCTAGGATGTGTTCCTCTGTTTGGAAGTTTGGAATGGTTACCCGAGTGTATACCATAAAATTTAGCATGCTTTAAATTTCCTTGAGAGGAATTTAATATAATTTCTTGATTATATATTGGGCTCGGCCCTATTACATGTGCATGAGGGCAATGTTCTTTTTAGCCTGAGGGCAGTGTTCTATTTAGCCCGAGGGTAGTGTTCTGTTTAGCTTGAGGGAAACTCCATTCGTGCCGGAGGGTAGTATATTTTTTTATTGAGGGTGACACTTCGTACGCTTGAGGGAAATATCTATTATGCCTATGGGAAAATACCTACGTCTTGTGACTTTGATTACCTTAGGGTAAGGTTTGTATCTCTTAGGATAGTGTTATCATTAAATGTTCACCATGGTGATTCTTATCTGTTATACCTATCAAGTTATAGAACAGTCTTTGGATGGTTAAATTAATATTAAAATGGAAATATAACTGGTAAAGTAAGTTACTTTTGAGTACTTCTTAGTTTATTGCATTTATTACTGCACAATGCTATTACACATTTACACTAACAGTTGGGCACAGACCTTTGGTGGGTTCTTACAGGGATTCATTTATCACACCCTATTTGGGTCATGTCTTCAGCCCTAAAAGTCTATATGTCTATAGGTATGGATAAGGGCAAGGGTCCCTATACAGGTACATGAGTGTTGCTGAGGTGTAGGGGTGCATCGGACCGAGCTCAGGCTTGCGATGCTTCCAGCTCTTCTGTTTTGTTCTTTTGTACATGTACTTTCAATTGTATCATATTGTACTGATGTGTAACATGTTCTGGCTATTTTCATAGAATAGTGACATGCTGCGCCTTGATATACATATGATCGTTGGTTCTTTTTACTGCAGTTGTTCATTTCAGTTATGTACGTTTTACTTCTTCTGCTGTTGTTGTATGTTTTTTCTTGTATTCCACTGCGCTACACTTTGAAGAATGAGGGCACAGTTTCCCCACAATCATACTTGGGCCCTTGCTACTAGTCAGCATCCTCTGGTGTTTGGGGAAATGCGCTTGAGGTCATGTGACCGACCGGGGTCGGGGCACCCGTGGTGTGGCACCCAGATCCTGGATGTCACAAAGTGGTATCCGAGGGTGTTTCTTTTCATTGAATTATTATTTGGAACCTTAGTATGGGATATGAATGAAATGGTAGTTCGTTATAAGCTGTTCCCAGGAGTAGCTAACCCATGTACAGGGAAAAGCAAGTGTACCTCGTATTTTTTTAATTATTCTGATATTGCAAATTTTTCAGTTGATTTGATTTTCACTATTTGCTGACACACTTGTGTTGTGCTATTTATATGTCATACCTGGGTTCTATTTAGTTGAAACCTGATGAAATGAGGGTATTCTATCTCATGCTTCAATTAGGAACAAGCTAGAAATCACATGTCATTCATTCTTCCATGCCATGTAGGTGCATTAGAAATTGCATGTTGTTGTGATAGCTGTTGTGCAAGAAACACAGGCTGTTGTGATAGCTGCTTTGATAAATACCTGCTATGTGATAGGGTATTTTTGGTGTGATCCAGTTGAGAGGATGGATTCCAATATTTTTTTTGGGGAGTATGGGCCCTCAATAATCGGACTTTGGTTGATCATTGTTTGTTTACCATATTTATAAACACTGATAAGATTCCAAGCTTTGATTCACGAGAAGTATGGGCCCTCACAGATCAGAATTTGGCACTTAGATGTAGTTTCAGTGTTTTCTAGGATCCAGAGTAGTTTTTGAGGCATACTGTCTAGAAAAACTAGGATACATGATGTGTAGTTTCTAGGATACGCGCCATGTATTATTCTATTAGGGAAGAAAAGAAAACATTTTGAGTACATGTCGTTTACTCTCAGTAATCTCCATATAGACCGATATCGTGTCATATACCATGTGGGTGGGGACACGAGGTAGGGAAAGGCTTGGAAAAAACACATTGTGTACCATATGTACACACCGTGTAGTGTTGACCTAGAGTATTCCCATGTAACTAACAACACAGATGGAGGAGACCTTGAGACATACACACCGTGTCCACCTCGGAACACGCCGTGTAGTCTATCCTAGGGACCCGGCCGTGTATCTAACAAACATGGGTCGGTGATACCTCTTCTTGAACATGCCGTGTATCTGAGTGACACGTCGTGTAGTCCTTACTAGTGGGAGATTTTGTGGACTTAGCCGTGTGGCATGGGAAATGGGGTGGTGTACACGCCGTGTGCGGGTGTCACACGCCGTGTGGTGTAAGCCAAGTTGTTGTCCGTGTCACTAATGACACGAGCAGTTGGAAATTAAAATATACATTTCATGTAGATGCCACATGTTCCGTGTAATCTTGTTCAAAGTGAGCCGTGTGGCTTAGCCGTTTAGAAGGTCTTGAGCAGGGAAAGAGGATTCAAGTACAGGACATGTATTTATAGGGCACGCCGTGTATTTGGGGTGTTACGCGGATAGTTTGAGATGGGGTACACAACCATGTGAATGGCTTGCGGGAACACACCGTCTAGTTTTATGCACGCCGTGTAGTCAAGTATTGTAAACTTTGAAAACACTCTTTCTCCATCTCCTTGTTTTCAGTCCTTGATAATCTTCATCTAAGCTATGTGTTTGACCTTGTAGATTCATGCCGCTGAGACGACCACCAGTTGTTCACTTGGAGAGCGATGACGATTATACTCTAGATATGGTAGCCTATGGGCTACCATTGGATCCTCCGGTATAGCCAGATGTGGCGCCAGCTATTATATCGGACACAGGCACAGATGCACAGTTCAGTGAAGGCTTCATGAGGTTCATGCAACCCTTTCAGGGAGCACCGCTGACTGCCACATCTATGGAAGAGCTGACACATATCTTCTAACAGTAGCATCCACTTATTTTGTTAGGGTATGGCGTACCACAGGCTGCAGAGTCTTGGCTGGGTTCTATGTAGACTATTTTCAAGCATCTTGAGATGCCTCCCTGGTTGAGGGTCATGATCGCTACATATATGTTGTGTGATTCATCCGACAGGTGGTGGGATGCTACCAACCAGTCAGACCATCACAGAGACATGGCGTGAGATTATTTTTAGTCATATTTCTATGACTTCTTCTTTCCAGAGACACTGAGGGTATATAGAGCTCGAGAGTTCATAAATCTACAGCAGGGTTCTATGTCGGTGATGGATTTTTCTGCTCATTTCACCGAGCTTCGTAATTTTGCACCCATTCTGGTTGGTAATGAGATGTTGACAGCTAGACGCTTTAAGTATGGTCTTTGTTATGACATATGTGCACTGGTGAATGTTTTCAGGTTTCCTATCATGCATGCTATTGTGAACCAGGCAGTGCTTACTGAGCGGAACCTACGGGAAGCTAGTGGTCTGGACCAGGGTGGTTCTGCCCCAGTTTCTGGTACTGTTTCAACCTATAAGAGGAAGAGGTAGATGGATTTTTCTCACGATGGTAGTACTAGCCAGAGGAATACTTTAGGTGGCTAGGTTGTATGCTACTAGTGTGTTAACGAGGGGCACAAGAGACCGCAGTGTCCACGTGACCCAGTGGAATGCTAAGATTGTGGCAAGATGGGAATCTGCAGTGCTTTTGCAGGGCGTTTTTACCAGTGTCAGTGAGAGGGGTTCTGTATAGACTCCATGTGCGGGAGCAGGACCAACAGCTTTTTACTAGATGATAAACTGGAATACGTCAGGGTGTGAAGGCAGGGATGGTGGTCGTGGCAATGGTAGCTAGACACTAGGTTCTCAGAAGTAGCAGGGTGGGACAGCTCAGGGTTTCCAGACTATGTCATAGGTCTGTGGCACAGGGCAAGCATATGTAGTGCAACAGACCCAAAAAGAGAAGAATCTCAGAACATCTACTATCAGTGGTACTATACAAGTAGATTCTGTTTTAACTTCAGTACTTTTCGATACGGGTGCTACACATAGCTTTATATCTATGCCTATCGTGGAGAGCCTTGAGCTCTGTGTTTATTCTTCTTCTGAAGTTATGACACTTGACACTCCACTGGGGATTAGAACGGCTGGTGTGTGTCAGTGCAAGGAGTTCCCCCTTGAGGTTGGTGGGTGTTATTTCCTTTGGGACCTCTATGTCTTGGAGATGACGAGCTATGATGCCATTCTCGGTATGTAATGGTTGGTTCCCATTCGAACCATTGTAAACTTCTATCAACGTAGGGTGCGTCTCACAACACCATAGGGCGGAGTGTTTCAATACAAAGGCAAGTGGGATGTTTAAGTGAGTCGAGATGGACCAGAGCATCGTGGGAATGGTATATTCATAGCCCAAATTGTGAGTTTATGTCTGGATCAACAGGGGACTTGTGAGAAGAACATTCCTCCAGTGGTTGATCATTTCAGGGATGTCACCCCATATGAATTTTCATGCTTACCTCCATAGCGTGAGGTGGATTTTTCTATTGATATAGTTCCAGGAGAAGCACCGGTATCCATTACTCATTATAGGATGGCTACACCTGAGTTTTAGGAGCTCAAGAGACAGTTATAGGAGTTACGGTCAAAGGTTTTTATCCAACCCAGTACCTCTCCCTGGGGTTCTCTAGTACTTTTTATGAAGAAGGAGAATGGTACCCTCAGACTCTGTGTGGATTATCGGAAGCTAGAACAGATGATGGTCAAGAATAGATATCCTTAGCCGATGATTGATGATCTTTTTGATCAACTGTGAGGTTCATGAGTGTTCTTGAAGATTGACTTAAGATCAGGATATCATCAGTTGTGTGTTAGACCATCTGATATACCGCTCACAGCCTTCAAGAGTAGGTATGGTCTATACGAGTACTTGGTTATGTCATTCGGTCTCACGAACACACCGGCAATTTTCATGTCTCTGATGAATCGTGTCATCCACTTTTATCTGGACTCTTTTGTGGTAGTTTTCTTGGATGATATCTTGGTGTACTCTCACACTCAATATGACCATGCTACCCATCTTGAGATCGTATTGAGTACACTAAGAGAGCATCAGCTATATTCTAAGCTCTCAAAGTGCCACTTTTGGATAGACTAGATACACTTCATGGGTCATATCAATTCAGAGGCAGGAGTTGCAGTAGACCCAGAGAAGGTGAGAGTAGTTGTTTCCTAGGATAAGCCTAAGAACGTGTCTGAGATACAGAGTTTCTTAGGGCATTATGGTTACTACTTGCACTTCATCCAAGACTTCTCCCACTTATCAGCGATGTTTACTGGTTTTACTAAGAAGGGTGTGAAGTTCATTTGCAATGAATCTTGCGAGACATCCTTCTAGGAGCTGAAGGGAATGTTGAAATCAGCACCAATCCTGATACTCCCAAAGTTGGGAAAGAGCTATACAGTTTACTATGACACATTAGGTATTGGGCTGGGAGCTGTGTTGATGCAGGGTGATCGAGTTATTGCGTACGGGTCTCACTAGTTACGGCCACATGAGGGGAATTACCTGACGCTTGACCTCGAGTTAGCTGTAGTTATACATGTGTTACGCTATTGGAGGTATTATCTCATGGGAGAGAATTTTGTGGTTTTCACTGACCACAAATTTCTCATGTATATCTTTACCCAGCATGACTTGAATCTGAGGCAACTAATGTGGGTTGAATATCTTTTGTCCTTCGATTTTGAGCTTTCTTATACACCTGGTAAGGTAATGCAGTTGCTGATGCACTAAGCAGGAATACTCAGACACAGGCAGTTCATGAGGCTAGTGGTGAGTGGAAGCTTATTTCTTTGTTCTCTGAGATGCATTTTGAGGTTCATGATAGTCAAGGGCAGACCTATCTTTATTCTTTATCTATGACTTCTACCCTCCGGGATAGAGTGAGAATGAGTCAGCTATCTGTTTCGGAAGGCCTATTTCTATGGGAGTCGGTGGAATGTGAGGAACCTCCTCCTTGGTGGAAGATAGAATTTGATGAGGTATTGTGTTTCCATTGACAAGTATGGGTTCTAGGGGATATACGCGAGGCGATGATGCGGGAGTTTCACGCTTCAACTTGGGCAATTAATCGTATAGTTACCAAGATGTACCGTGACTTGAGACGTCAGTATTGGTGGCCGGGTATGAAGAGAGAGGTAGTTGAATTTGTTACAAGATGTTGCACCTGTCAGCAGCTGAAGGAGGAGCATCAGAGCCCAGCCATACTATTACAGTAGTTACCCATTCCAGAGTGGAAATGGGATGATTTCACGATGGACATCATGAGTGGGTTTCGAAGGTCACCTCGAGGCAATGATGTCGTGTGGGTCATTGTGGAAAAACTTATGAAGGTAGCTCACATTTTTCTAATCAAAGAGGCCTTCAGTGATGACGAGATCGAAAAGCTATATATCTAAGAGGTTGTACGTCTTCATGGGGTACCTCATTCTTTCATTTCAGATAGGGATGCACATTTTACGTCTCTTTTCTAGAAGTGTTTTCAGAGGGAATTGGGTAGAAAGGTACATTTGAGCACAGCTTACCACCCTCAGACTGATGGCCAGTCAGAGCGTACGATACAGGTGCATGAGGAAATGTTTCATGCATGCATCCTAGATTTTAGGGGCTCTTGGGAGAAGCATATACCCCTGGTCGAGTTATCCTATAATAATAATTTTCAGGAAACTATTGATATGGAACCTTATGGGGATTTATATGGTAGGCCATGCCGATCACCATTGTGCTGGATGGAGGTAGGTGAGGCAACTTTACTGGGACCATGTCTCGTGCAGGATACTTCTAAGTATGTCTAGTTGATTCAGAATCGCATGGCTACTACACAGTCTCATCATAAATCTTATGTTGATCGCCGCAGAAGACCCATAGAGTTTGTGGTTGGGTAAAAGGTTTTCTTGCGTTTTTCACTAGGGTTGGGACACATGCAGATCAAGATATAGGGTAAACATTCACTGAGGTATGTGGGTCCATTTGAGATTCTGGAGAGATTCATGATGGTTGCCTATTGTTTTTCGTTACCACAGAGGTACTGGGCCATGCACGATGTCTTCCATTTTTTTCAGTTAACCTGCTATCACATAGACCCAACTCAAGTCTTTCAGCTAGATGAGGTTGAGCTTCAAATTGATGCATCCATTGAGAAGTATCTGATTCGTATCATGGATAGGAGCATGAAGGTTCTTTGAGGCCGATCAGTTCCTCTCATACGAGTGCTATGGCAGCATGGCCAAGTGCAGGATGAAAACTAGGAACAAGAGACTGATGTATGTGCTTAGTGGCTAGAGTTATTCTGAGCGTTATCTTCACCACCCTTGGAAGGGAAATTTGGGGATGAATTGCTTTAAGGGGGGAAGTTTGTAAGAACCTGGTTCTTATTCATGAGGTACGAGTTTCTACTATTCTCTTTTCCTTAATATTTTTTGAGAAAATAAGGAAAATGGGAGAAAATCCTAAATTTTGTGACTACATTCCATGTACGTTTCCACAGGCCACGTACTTTGGCCGTGTGGATGGAGTACACAAGGCGTGTAGGCCGGTCGACAATGATGGGTGTAAAAACCGACTATACGTCGTGTAGGGAGTATTTACACGTCGTGTAGTTAGTCGGTAGGCAAACAGTAAGGTAGTGGAAGCTGAGCGATAGTACGCGCCATGTAATCATGAATACACGCCGTGTACTCATGTCGACAAAAGAAAAATGTTTCGGTGTAATGAAGTCGCCGAACGAACAGTTAAAAAATTAAAAGTACACGCCGTGTACTCAATAGTAAACTCCGTGTAGTCTTTTTTTGTTTAAAATGGTTAGTAGACTCCCCTATTCACAGGGAAGGCTTAGAACCAGAGGAAATCTTTTGAGGACAACCATATAATTAGAGATCACCCGATCGAGCACCGTGAATCTGATTCCGCCTCCGTCGATCTCGTTAGAACCATACGGGTAAGCCCCATCATGTCCTTGAGCTATTCATACCAATTATTTTCCAAGGAGAAGTTATTTTCATTTGAATGAGACTTATTACACCTCATATCTACGTCATTCTAGGGCATTTCGAGGAGCGTCGTTCACATATATCAATCAGGGGCGATCAAGGTAGGTGGTCTAGTGTTTATTTCCAACTACTGTGGGGAATGTTTGTACCATAGTGATACACACCAATGAACAGGATTTTGTATGGCTGGGGCCTTGAATAATTATATGCCTTGAATTGTATAAGTATTTGAATATTATTATAACATGATATTTGGGATCGTTGCTTGGATCCAGGAAAACCCCTGGGGTGAGTTCCTCTGTTTTTATGTTTGGCCAGGTGACGTGAGGGTATACTGTAAAATTTAACATGCATTAAATTGCCTTGAGAAGGATTTTATATAATTTCTTTCTTATCTGTTGGGCTCGACCCGGTTACTTGCGCCTGAGGGAAGTGTTCTATTTAGCCTAGGGGTTGTGTTCTATTTATCCTGAGGGCAGTGTTCTATTTAGCATGAGGGAAACTCATTCCATGCCTGAGGGTAGTAGATTCTGTGCCTGAGGGAGACACTTCGTACGCCTGCTGGAAATATCTGATATGCCTGTGGGAAACTACCTACGAGTTTTGAATCTCATTAACTGAGGGTTAGGTTAGTATGTCTGAGGACTTTGTTATCATTAAATGTTCACCGTGGGGATTCTTATAAGTTATAACTGTCAAGTTAAATCACATGCTGGCATGGTTAAATGAATATTAAAATGAAAAAATAATGGGTAAAGTTAGATACTTTTGAGTACTGTATAGTTTATTGCATTTATTACTGCACAATGTTGTTTCACATTTACACTACCACTTGGGCACGAACCTTTGGTGGGTGCCTATAAGAATTTATTTCTCACACCCTGTTTGGGTCATGTATTTGTCCCAAATAGACTATATGTATGTCGGTATGGATAAGGGAAAGGGTCCCTATATAGGTACATGGGTGTTGCTGAGGTGTAGGGGTTCATGGGACCAAGCTCAGGCTTGTGATGCTGCCGGCTATTCTTTTTTGTTCTACTACACCTATACATTCCATTTAATCATATCGTACTGTTGTGTAACATATTCTTGCTGTTTTCATAGAATAGTGACATGATGCATATTGATATACATATGACTGATGGTTCTTTTTACTACAGTTGTTCATTTCAGTTATGTATGTTTTACTTCCTATGTTGTTGTTGTATGTTTGTTCATGTATTCCACTGTGCCATACTTTGACAAATGAGGGCATAGTTTTCCAACTATCAGACCTGGGACCTTAATTCTAGTCGTCAGCCTCTGGAATTTGGGGAAATGCGATTGAGTTCATTTGACCAACCAGGTTCGAGGAACTCGTGGAGTGGCACCCGGATCCGATACATTACAAAATCTTCCTAGAAAAGCCGCTTGAAGTCTGTCCATGTAAGGGTCAGCACATCATGAATCTGGATGGTCATCCTACACGATATCCTTATTAATCCATATAGAAGGCTCGCAGTGAAGATTTACATCAGGTCAAGTGGTGTCTTCACTATGCGAAAGACCAACATTACTGTCTCCAGTCAGTCCTCAGAGGCATGAGGATCTATCTCTCCCTTGACCCTGGGGGGTCTCAGTCTCAGAAAATCACGCCAGGACCTAATTCTATGTATGCCTTCTACTGGTAATTCTGGAATTTAATATTTATGAACTGGTGCTGGAAACATTGGTGCACCACCCAAAGGGGCCATATCTATCCGTAGTCCCTAAACTTATGCCTCATCGCTAATAGTCTTATCCACACGATCACTTATGTGAATCTAAGCTGGATGTTTGTGTGGATGCAATCTGAAATAGATCAAGATGTTCCATAATTAGAAAATTATTTCAAGTGAGCTAACCCATTTTACTTAAGTTCATAAGGGGACACTTATTCAACCTATTGTTTCTTGAATAGAGCCAAAAATAATTATTCGAGGTCCTAGTGTAAGGATACATTGGCCTCCGCACCAACACTGGACAACCAAAATCTGAAAGTCAAACATGAATCATTCAAAACTGTTTCCCCCAGAACAAAACAGCAGACTCTCGGTCGTTAAGGTAGAACCAAACACCTCTGATACCACTTTGTCATGACCCGTCTCCCGAGGAACGTGTCGTGACATAACCCAGGCACACCTCCCAAAGTCCAGGGGTAGGAGACTAGCACTGAAGGCGTTAACCTGCATGTGGCAAGAATCTTCATGATTACCTATAAGCATGCACAAAAAACCATGTCCCAATGTTGGAAAAGTTAAGAAGATTGCAAATAATAAATCTCTGAGTAAACTAAAAACTGTAGGTCAAATGAGAATCAATACAAACCCAATAATTGATAAAAGAATGCAATAAAGTACAAGGAAAACTCTAAAATCTATCCATAAGAAACCCCTACTGATGGGTAAGAACAGAGTAGATACTGGAATATGTAGATATATGTCTGCCTGCATTGTCTCACAGGGAACCATAGATTCCTAGGTCACCAAGTCCTGTGTCACGGAAACAATCATTTTCACTCAGTCCAACACATGCGGGTGAATCTTGTGTAGGGGTGAGTAATAATATACTTAGTAGGGATCCCAAAAAATAAAAGGCAATACCACAAAGTAATCCACAAACTGACCACAAAGCATGGTCACCAAGAATGACCAATAAGCAAGAAAACTCACACCAGATATGATCTATAGTAGGAATGTAAGACCATTTGTCATATCTCCAAACACCATGGGGTGCTAAAGATCTCATTCTCAATAAGTACATTGGGCCAGCTAGGATATACATAATTCGCATCCCACTAACCATAGGACTGATACGGTACTCATCTCTGATGAGTATCATGGGTATGATGGATCACAAAGTACCTTCTCCCCACCGTTGGCATGCTGGGTCACGAAAATGTTGCTTCCCACCTATGGTCATACTGAAGTACACGTCCTATCATGTACCATGGGTCTACTAGGTCACACAGAAGCCACTCCTCCCCATGGTCCTTCTGTGTCACACAGAATCCACTTCCCACTGGTCTATAGTATTTGATGCACACGGGGTCTCTCTCTGGCTATCGTTAGGTCTCATCCAACCATATAGTTTCCGCATAAAGCACACTTAATCATAGAAGAACCTCTCCCTAAGGACTTTTTTGAGTTCTAACATCCATGAAATTTTCCATATAGTATTCCAATTGTTCCACCTCATTTAAAGGGTTCCAACGCTGCAAAGTAATCATCAATCGGATGCCTTATTTTCATGATACTGAAGTTTATCCCAAAAAGGGGTAGGGGTCAAGGCCCAGTCCAACCCAGCCAGAGCTACCCCACCTGACCAAGGCTTGTTGACCCGATCCAAACTCATCCCGACACGGGTCTAGAATGAGGGGTCAAGGTTCTGTCCTGACCCATTGGGATGCCCCATCTACATTAGGCAGACGGGTTATCTGCCTTGCCGGGACATGGTAGGAAGCTGCGTCTGACTCCCTCAATGCCATGTAGGTTGTCCACGGGGATTTCTCCCCCAGCCACAGTCATTCAATTTCAGCTTTTCCACTTGGGAAGAGGCATGGTGTTGTGCTTGTTGTGCATTGATGTAGCTGATTGGATTCTTCCACCCACTGCCATCCACCGGCCCAGCTAGTGGCCCTTGATGCACCACCGTGGTTGGATGAATATAGAGTCCTCCCGGCACACCATTATGGCACACTGCCACCCACTTGTGGCCGCCTCCATGGTCCACCACCAATGGGTTCTTCCACAAACCACTGGTTCCTCTCCAGTGGTATGTTCTTCATGCTGCTTGCACCTAGGGCCTCTTGGGTATCCCCTCTTTCCTGCAAAGGGATTTTAATCCTCCTTGACACTATTTCGAGTGTGCATCCATGAAGAACACACATGCGGCAGATCTCAGGTCTTGTTTGTGTCAGCCCACACTCTCCACGTTAGAGGTTTATAATAGAGGGAGGTTTTGGGATGATGTATTTTCATCAATAATTCTATACCACTAGAAATCCCCAGAAAAATCACCCTCTCACAAGAACATACGATCCTCAGATCAACCTGTTCCTGGGTTGATAGGTGTTCATTGTTTAGAATAAAGAATGGGGAAACAATAAATTGAATAAACCCCTACCAAAATATACATTGATTGTTGATGGGATTTAACCACAAGGATTCAATCTCTATTGGAATTCATTTATTCTCAATCCCATTCTTCGTAGAGCATCAACTTTGCTAGAGATTCTACCGGCATTCTTCGTTCATCGAACGGGAATAATTTCACCTTAGGTTCATCACAGGAAATTCCACCAATTGATTTCACCAACATGTTATTAAAATAATACACATTGAATCATTTCTATTATGCTCCAGAAAAATTATCCATTAAGGAAATTACATTAATGTGCCACATTGCCACAACGCAGAATCGTTGTAATCATCTCAATGGTGTGAATAAAAAAAATTTGATGTTATTTTATTATTTTTGCAAAATTCTAAAAATTAACATTTTTGTTTTGCCCATTCAAGTCAATGTTATATCCTTTCCTAGTGAATCTCAACATTCTACGTTCAACGGTGTCCTGAGATTTTTGATCTGATCACCCAAACAAAAAAATGAAAACCCTGCTCGCATGTTTACTAAAGTGCGCATAAAAATTTTAAAATTCCATTTCGGGCTAACCAGTCCTCAGAATCAAGTGTTTTCCAACTGTGTGGCCTCGAAATAATTCCATATAACATAAAAATTATATATAGAAATTTCAGGATATTACAGTCAAAATGAAACTAACTCTCTTATATAACATTAATATTTTATGTTTCTGGATGATTCGAGAGCTTTGATGGTCTCACTAGTCAATAGATATAATTTATTATACATGGAAACTAGAGAAACACCAATCATTTTACCTAAATACCTATGGTATCCAATGTTCAATCCATAAACCGTCCAAAAATCCAATTTTGAATAAGTATAAATACCACATGAATACCTGGACACATATCACATAATTTCCTTATTAAAATATACCCTTGAAATTCCCTTTATAAAATAAGAAACATTTTAAATCATTGTAAATAACCTATGGAATCTCCATTTCAAAAATAGAAAAATTATTTCTAAAATAATTTTTCAAAGAGACGTTCTATCAAATTTTTAAATAAATAAATGTTCACATCTATATGTAATCATATGTATACATATATATGTTCTCCTATCACTTTTATACGTGTAAAAATTCATAAATAATTTATATGAAACAAATAAAGGGTTGAATTTTATATCATTTTCATTGAACAGTAGAATTTCTATTAAAATAACTAATACAGTCAAAATACTACTGAAACATCACTATAACACCACAAATATGTGAATCCAATAAAAAATGTTATATAAATTCAAAGAAAAATTATTTAAACTAATGTATTGTAAAAAACCACACTAGAAACTGACAAAAGCTCTTTTAAATATTTATTAAAGGATAAAATAATTCTTAATAATTCCCAAATACTTTAAGAAATTATCTCAAAAATTTTATTGAATATATGTCATAATAAATTTATATAAAATAGAATTTATGAAAATTGTGTGTGTATTAGACTATAAAAGAACATTATAAAACATTAAAATACCCACCTCAATGATGTGTGGATGCATTAAAACACATAAACATAGATGAAGAAGGCTAAAATAAAACCTTGCATTCCCTATCAACAATAAATAGAATCGATTAAAACAAACCACCCCCTATCACTAGGGTTTGGAGTTTTGTAAATAATTGTAACGTAGATTAAAAAATGAGATGAAACAGAGTGATGGAGGTGAACAAACCCTTACCATGTAAAATTGAGTATAAAATAGAGAAACATATATGTTGGGATAAAGTGAGAGAGCGAGAGAGGCGATATGTTCAAGGATCGTCCTTAGGGGTGGCCATGTCAAATGTGGGAGAGGGAGGAGATCTGTTTTGGGGATTGTTATATTTTATAAACACTATGGTAAATTTCGTAATTATTCTAAAGGAATGAAAATGAATTTCTTTATTTACGAAAATGGATTTCCAATCCATGCGATACTCATGGGTCCCACACTCGATTACCCAAAAACCTCACATGGTATTCCATAATACGACACATGATTTAAAATCCATGTGTTGACCATCAATGATACAATAGTCTAGTGATAGAATCAAATTCATGGGTTCTGCATTGTTTTCCAAACCATACTAACTAATTGTGTGATACCAAAAAATTGAATTCTAAAAAATATAACATTGATGGGGACAAAACTAATGAAAAAAATTAATTGGAAACAGTTGAATAAAATTTAATAACTAAACTTGATTTGGGTGTCAAATTAACCCATTATTCACAATATTCCATCATTTTATTAATTTTAACCTCACATATTTCTCTTTCTTATTTCTAGGAATTTTCATGCCCTTTCACTATATTTTCCTTAATTTCAAACTGATATTCTTTACACACATGGAGACTTGGTGTATCATATTTAGATTATGGAACAATTTAATATTAATTATATAAAATAAATCCTTTAGAAAACCATTGAACGTATTCATCAATTAGAGAATATTTTTCATTAGAATGGGATAAAAAATATTCATTGAATTTACAGTACATTGTGGGATAATTGAAATTGATCACCTCTTTGGATAATGTAACATTCATTACATTGTCATGATTTTCTATCTATGGATTTTCATCATTAATTCTGTTAATGTGGTTAATTGGGAATTTAATAAATTCAATATGGATTATTTTAACAACATTCATTACATTAGTATAAAAATTAATAGGTTATTTATAATGCATGTATTATTCACAAGAACTGAAAGATTAATTTGATACATAAGATGAAAACTTATTTATAGATCTATAAATGAATGTACCAATTTTATTAATTTTTAAATTTGCTGATACAACCTTCACTTTTTTATATATTTTTAGCTTTATAGCCCCATTATTTTTCATGTTTTGAGAGTTATATGTTGAAACCATTATTTCAATAATAATTGGAATAAATATAGAATTATTTATCAATAGAACTATTATAGATTATTAAATCTTGAATATAATATAATTCTAAAAAGACCAATAAATAATAATTTTAGATATACTCATAGGGATCCTTGTGGTTACATACTAGTAATAGATCCCCATGTAACACCCTGAGATTTCAAAATACATTAAATAAATATTTAATCGATATATGTATTCCTACAAAACAATAAAATAAAATGATATATGAGTCAATATATGAATATTTTTAAGAATAACTATGGATAATGAAATAACTTATATATAAAATTATTATTATCATTAAAAAATCATATAGAATATAATTTAGAACACATAAATCTTGAAATGAAAATTTTTAATATAATCTGATGTCATTTTTCTATTTTTTCTATTTAATTATTTATATATAAATTATGGAAATTTATTTTTTAAAATAAACTTAATTTATGAATTTATTAATTCAAAATTACCTTTGAGTGAATTTTTTAGATTTTTCCAAAATTATTAATTTTAGATTGAATAGTGAAAATTTTAATTTAACTAATAACATAGAATTTATGATTATAATATAAATTAATGATACATTATAAATATGTAAACCATTATATGTTAATAAAATTAGAGTGAGATTATTCATTTAAAAAAACTATGTTAAATTTATAAAACCTATGTTAAATGTTTTTTAATCATTAGGAATATGTTACCTTGAAAACTATATTTATTTTCTTATATTAAAAATTAGTTTTCTTAACCTATATAAGTTAAATATAAAAATTTTAATTAATAAGTTATTTCAACATTTTTATATTATTGAATACTTTTAATTTCATTTTTAGTCATGAAATTATTATTACTAATATTAATGTTAATAACCATTATAATAGAAAAATGTTATTCTCAAAAAAATTATGAAATATGTGTGATTTATATATAATAAATTAAATTATTTTATTTTATGTAGTGATTATGATATTATTTTTAAAAATAAAAAGATATATTTTCACTCATTTAATTAATAATTAATGTTATATAGTTTTATGAACACTTAATGATTAGAACATCATTTTTCAATAAAAATCATATATTCTTCATATAATATATTTTAATTTAAAAACTAATATTAACATATTTATAAATTTATGGAGACTGTATGGATGTTAAATTTAGGTACATAGAATAAAAATTATGAAGGATGGGTTTCTTTATTTTTTTAATAAAATATTATTTGGCTGTGTATGAACTAGTTAGCAATGTAAAATCCAAAATGGTAAAATGAAAAAATATTCTGTAAAATGACCTGAATCATCATTAAAACATATATCAAAATGAATGGTTTTGGATTTATCATCCATTTATCACTATAAAAACCATTATTTATTTCTTTTAGAGTCATTGAACCATGAAAAGTTTCATGTCACCATTGAATAATAAATGTGTATTTAAAAAAAATAATTTTCTTGACATTTTGATAGAGATCACATGCACAACATTTATCCACCCATTCCCAATCCTTTTACTGGGTTTTTACACTAGTCTCTATTAAACCCTATCCCCATTTAGATGGACCCTTTTTCATTCCTAAATAAAAATATAAAGATCCACAATGTGTTGCCCAATTGACAACATCCAAATAGAGACTTAATGTTCTAAATTATGATATGTTCTTTTGTTCATGTCATTCTCCATAAAACTACTCTATACCTGAAATTTTGATGATATTAGTATCAATAATAAAGTAAAATGTTATTATACTAATATAATATCAATTTTCTACCTTACATCACAACTATTTGTAAAATGAAGAAGTCTTTATACATACGTGCATACTACTGTCTCCATGAACAGTAAAATTCCTTTTTCCTAACCTCCATAAATGGATGGTTCCAAAATTCAATTTTGATTTTTAGCATGAATTTTATAACATTATTAGTATTAAAAAACTATTTTATTCCCTATCTTAATATCTATATATAGAAAATTAACATGTCCATCATGCATAGTTGTAGACTACTGACTCCACAAAAGTGATTTATTATATTATCTAGTATTATATAAATTATAAAAAAAATAAAAATATGATTAAAAAACATATATATATTTTAAAAAATATCATTATACATTTATAATTATGTTATTATTCCAAAATAATCACTATATTAACCATACTCAACCATAGACTATATCTACCTATTATTTAGTTAATTTATCCATCTACTTGAAAAATGATATAAATTTATATCATATATTAATATTGAAACATAAATACTTATTTTATCATAGATTAATTATAAAATAAATTTTTATTTATGGTTATTGGAATATTATTGTAATTTTTATCTTATTTTTAATATCACCTTTTATATGTTTAATTTTTTTGAAACAAGTT
Source organism: Viscum album (assembly GCA_963277665.1). Lineage (NCBI taxonomy): Eukaryota > Viridiplantae > Streptophyta > Magnoliopsida > Santalales > Viscaceae > Viscum > Viscum album. The sequence continues at coordinate 699,985,714 of OY728132.1, forward strand.
CTCTATAAACTTTTTTATCCTAAATCCAAACCATAATACTAAAAAATTACTAAAATTATAAATCATCATAAAATTATATTCCATTTCCTTTAATGATATCATAATAATGAAATTTTATTATTTAAATAAGAATAAACACTGCCATTATAAATCCAGTACAAACCAAAACAATCATATCATGTAACATCTGATGAGGATAATAAATTATAAATAACTAAGATATTCGTAATAAAAAATTTATATATTAAGTTTATAAAAGATTATATGTATGAATATGGCTTCGAAAAATGTGACTGTAATATTTATAGTTTTTTTTGGTATATCAGTCTAGAGAACATTTAGATAAGTGGGATTTATTGAAAGGGGTTATCATATAAAATTTTCTTCATTGAGATGTGATTCATATTAACCACATTTTTTGTGGAATATAAATTAGCCATTAATTTATTTTTTCATGGTTTTCATTTAATTTAAATGATTTAAAAATTAATCTCACATTCTATCTTTAATAGGATCACAATTCAAATGGTACCAATGATACAAAAATTGTTTCTTTACTCACTTTTTTTAGTTGTAATTATTCCTCTTTGAACATGTTTTAGAACGTAGTTTTATAATATTCAATAATGATATTGTATTTACATATCAAATAGAGAATGTGGTGGAAAATGGGAGGGCTGAGAAAACCCCAAAACTCATGAACCTATTTCATGCGAGACGATCGTCCTTGATGGGATCATGAAATTCTCACCAATTTTAGAATATGATGGACAAAAGGATATGTTTCAGCTTACGGTGAGAAAATTGAATGATGGGAAGTGTGCCCAAGATAATTTGGTAGGTGTGAAGAAACTTTTGTGCATGTGGTAAAATATTTATCCAATTCATCATTGATTGACTTTAATCTCCCTTCCATTAGGAGGGTAATTCAAAAAGGTAGGATTGTGAATGTTTATTCAATTCAAGAAGCAGTGGAGGATAGGGTGAGGTTATATTTATATTCAATCATCATGTGAGTGATAATTTTAAATTGAGGGAATCCATTGACGTTCTATAATCTAAAAAGGAAGATAGTTTAAGTCTAGGAGTTCAGTGAGTGGAAGATGATAACAACTTGGCACAACTACTACAACGTTGTGTTCCCCTCTGGTGAATATAAGTGAAGAGCATAGATCTTCAGATCAATATATATATGACCTCACATTCAAAGGATTCAGGAGTGGGATGTGAACTTCAATTTAGTCACAGTATGGAACAAACATACACACATTTTGATACATATGTTTGATCTTAATTGACATTATTGGCACCCATGTATCTTATGTGATATAGGATGGGTTGTAGATAATCTAATTTGATAAAAATACAGGCCGATAACCCAATCTATGTCCATTATGTGTGGGTTTTAGTGGAGGTTTGATATGTCCAACATACATATAGAGAAATTAATTCTAACAACAAGGGCCGACACTGTAAGGATATCAATACATTATTAGATGAGTTTAGTGTTTTTCATGAACTGCATGTTTTTTGTTCACATGATATTTGAATGTCATAGAGACATGGAATGCTCATATTTCAACATGAAAGGATATGTTGTTGATCAATATAGATGGAGGAAAGGAAAGGATACTTCATCTGATGTAGCATGAAGTGATTCTGATGGACCCTATAATGTTGTATGCCATAAAATATTGTTATGGTAAATATATATGTTCATTGAATAGGGGAACATCCCACAAAACAACTAGTGTTTCCCACTTTGATCATATCACATATGTATAACTCAAATATCATATTCTCCATTGTGAGTCTGTTATTGGGAAACATACTCAATTGGAAGAAGGAACTGCGAACAAAAGTGACTCCAAATTAGATGGGGTTCAAGATGATATTCCAATGGGGCCACATATGGATGACACTTGGGGATAATCGATTAAGGGGACTCATGAAGAGGATATATTTAATGAGTGCATTATGGATAAGTGAACATAAAACATCATGAGAATAAAACATGAGTTCCCAGTGATTCTACTTATCCAAATAAGATTAATGAAGGACCTTTGGAGAAAACCCAATGTTCGAGTAGTCTATGAGAGCATATTGAGCAGCAGATAGAAAATATAGTTCATTCTCCACCAAATGATAATGGGGTTAATCAAGAATGCTTCATGGGGATCATATATGATTCTGGGGATGAGAAAAACGGTATTCCTTGATAGGTTTGTGAATTTGAAGTATCCTTCTTATAGGTGCATTCAACCAAATCAGTTAAGAAGTCGATCATCAACACTCATACATATGAGCCTTTGAATTCTCAAAGTAGGTTCACTCCCATATCTATAATCCTCTAGTATAACGAAACTACATAATAACAACCCTTTGTTCCTATGTATGATCCACTGGAGGAAAAGGAGGATCCAAAAGAAGAAATTTTAAAAGTTATAATGAAAAAGTGTAAAGGCCATGCCATCATGGCATAGGATTAAGGGCCAATAACTAAGGTAATGTCTCTAAGATGAAAAATTGAATCTACTAAAATTTCCGAGGTCTAAAGTGTTTTTTCATGGATAAGGCCCTAGGCCATTATTTATTGAAAAAAACTAGGAATTGTTGGAATTTATGAACTCAATATGTACTCTATGAGGTGGTATACCATTAAATAGACCTCTCTCACATATCACTTTTTCTCTCAAAATTCATAAAATTGATATATGGATTACCTATTGGTGATCATTAATGATAGTATTCTAGTTGATGCTTGTAATCATGGTGACCAAAGCGTAATAGTTATTTTATATAACCTTGGAAAAACTGTTAAAATCTCTCTTATGTATACCTAAACAACTTATGTCAAATGAAAAGATCCATGGAAGGATCGTGGAGAGATTTCTAGGAATCGAACTCAAAAGTGGATGATTTAAGGTGACTTCAAAACAGTCCTCACACATGGGAAAAAATGGATAACGTTTTAATAGGATATTGAAAGCAAGAAGTTGCAACATGCCTTGATCAATGCAACCATATTGAGTTTCCAAATGATATATCAGATTTCACTAGGGTAGATTAACTATAAATGGAAGGCATGATAGAAATATTGGAAGATGATTTACAAAAATGAGTGATGGGGTTTTTCTTGGTTGAATCTTAGGTTACACACTTCCAAAGTATCATTTTGACCATAACCCCATTTTTATAGATCTCATAACTATTGAAATAATCACTTTGGTACCATTTTCATTTCAATAACAGATAGGGTAACATGTGGGTATACATGGAAGTCAAAATATAGGCATGAAATTACACCCCCATTAGCAGTACATTGTATAGGATTGATGGAATCTTAAAATATGCTAAGACACTTCTTAGAGGGTAGAGCAACAAATCATTCTCAATGCTTAATACTGATATTCCAAATGATGAAAGCCTTCTTTCCATAATAAAGAATCAAAATCAAGACCAGAATATCCCCACTATGGAAGAAATATAATCCCATATGAAGTTGGATGATCTCTTTACTGTGAAAGAGAGTTTGGACAAGAATTAGATACATGTTAAATGGTTGTAAGAAAGGTATAAGAATTCGAAAATTTTCACAGCCTCCTTAGGTCAAAGATATTCATGGATATAAATAATGTCGATAGCATTAACAATTATCAATACACCTTAGTAAATGATGTATCAAAGGTGGTGGTTGAATATATATTTTAACTCTATTTGGAAGATGTGCGGGACAACACATCAAAGATTGTTGTAAACATTCTCTCCCATATTTATGATAATCAGAAATGGAACCTTGTCATAGGTTCAGACATAGATAAAGTCAAAAAGTCCTTCTTCTCTCTAAACATAGAAAGTTCCCCAGGACCAAATGATTTTACAAAATACATCATTATGGTATATTGGGATATCATACAAAATGATATTGTAAATACAGTAAGGGAGTTATTAATTAATTAATATCTACCATATTTAATGAATTCTAACTTAATTTCTCTAATTGATAATAAATAAAATGAAGTTTAATTTAAGTAATTTAGGTTTGTTTCTATTGGAAATACTATCCCTAATATCATTACTAAAATCACCTCATCCAGGATGGGGGGGGATTATCTTGGAACTTATCACTATGAATCAGCATGGAATCACCCATGGAAGATTCATCCATAATTGTCTTTTCAAAACATTAGAGAGGTTTAATATCACAAAGGGGAAGGAAAATTATGTGAATTTTTCCTTGAGGATTGATATCTCTAATGATTTTTACACCCTCAGATGAAGATTTTCTCCCAGAATTCTCAAGGGGCATAGATTTTCAAATGCATTCATTGGATTAGTCAGCTATATTCTCTCAAATACAAGGATATCTATCTTAATAAATGGGACTCTATAAGGATATGTTCAGTGCACTAAACGTTTATAGAAATGTGATCATCTCAAAGACCTCTATTCACCAATGAAGAATATTATCTTATTAAGTGTTTAATAACCATGATCAGCTGAGATTTATAAGAAAATAAATGCAGCAAGACATGACCTTTTCTAATAACATTTTATATATAAAGATGATGTTATTTTTTTGTGAAAGCATCTTGGGAAACTATTTCTTCAATTCGGGCTCATTTCACAAATTATAAAGAAGTGGTGTGGTAGGCTATCAGCGGGTGAAAGTATTTCATTTTATTTTGGAATGGATTTCCTATGGGAAAACATAACAAGATCACTAGGATGATAGGTTTGAGAAAGGGGATCTCTACCCTGAACCTACCTTGGAGTCCCTTTATTCTAGGGAATGTGAAAAGAAAAATCCTTAGAAAAATTAGTTCTATAATTTTTAATCAACTTGCGAAATAGATGGGGAAATCCATATCTCAAGCAGGGAGCGTGTGCACAGTAAATTATGTCATCACTTATATGCTTGATTACTCATTCTCCATATATATATGGTTTATGTCTATCATTAAGGAGCATAAAGGCATGACTATAATTTCATCTTGACCTGGTCACTATATGAAAGAAAACTTGTCACTATTTCATAGAAGGAAAATAAAAAACTAGTGGACATGTGGGATATTTTTATCAAGGACCACACGATAATCAATGATAGACTGATTAGTAACTCCACATAGAGAATTTGAAATACTTATGTTCCTCCTATGAGTTTTTGATTTTAAGATTCATGAAAAAGTTACTGGATGATTATTCATATTACCTTGGATCGTCAGTATGTCCTTCCATCAAAACCTACTTCCATGATATTGTGAAGAACATCAAATGTTTGGTCAGAAAATAGTCTGAACTCGACTCACTAATAGAAAAGTACTCTATACCATTTGTTTGGAACTATTTGTATTGGTCTCCAACACGTTCGTATAGCCAATAACAATAGTTTGGAGAACCATTGGCTGGTTTGGCATGGGGATAGGTCTATAACAATGGTTCTGGGAAAACCGTTGGTATAGACCTATAAATGTTTTTTGAAAAACCATTAGTATAGGTCATATGAGAAACCAATATAAATATTTTCATAAAACTGTTTGTTTAGGTAATTCAAAAAAATAAACCTTCCTTGGTTGTGATCCCAGCACCTCCCGTTTATAATCCAACGACCTAACCACTAATCTAACATGTCCTTTGTGAACATAATTTCATAAATATATTTATATATATATATTCACAATTATTTTAACTTTTGATTTATTTAATGGTATTTAACAAAATATTCTACAAAATAATGTCTGTACATATACCATCGGTTCTCCAAAATGTTGGTATAGACCTATACCAATGGATTTTAGTTCCGTTGGTATATATGCTTTAATTTTCATATCTATTCCAACAGTTTTGGCCAAACCGTTGGTATAGGTCCAAATTAGTAACCTATACCAAAGGTTTTTGAAAAAACTATTGGTATAGGTCCATATAAGTGACCTCTAGCAACATTTTTGGCCAAACCATTGGAATAAGTCCAAATTATTGACCTTTACCAACGGTTTTGTCAAAACTGTTGGTATCTATACTATTTATACTAGTGACTATTGGAGTACTTGTTGGATCAATCCTCCAATAAAGGACATGGTTCATATACCCACTGCTCGGATGTAGATGACAATTTATGACTTCCACATGATTCGTAATAGGCTTTACTTTTTATTAATGAAGGATGAAATGATGATACATAACTATACCTTTATAAACGAGGATACACATGTGTGGAAGATCAAATCCAATGGGATATTTAATGATAATTACCTATATATGGTAAAATTTGACAACTCGGCTCTAGTCCCATCATGGATTCTCAAATTCAAGGAATGCTTCATTAAACCCTCATGACACACTTTCATATGGAGGATTTGGAAATATACCAACAAAAAACCTACTAAAAAGGTAGGGAAATTTTTTTTTATCCTTTCATTTCTACATTAAGGTGTAAGATATATTAGAACATATTTTCTTATGTTTTCCATATATATAGAGTCTATAAAATTTTGTTGCAGACAATTTTGGGCTTAACCATGATGTAGGTGTGCTTCTTGGTACCCATATGTTGTACCTAAATACTTTTGATGGGAGTGAACTGGTCTGTAATCTCTTGTTGGTTGCTACAGTGTTTGTTGATGCATCAATTTGGACAGCTCGTAATGCTAATATGTTTGAGGGGGAAGCAACATCTAAGCATGATTATACTATCATGATTCATAAGGACATGTATGAAGTGGTTAGAGTTCAGAGTGGGGATATGCATAATAGTGTGGTGGATTTAATGGTTCTTTGGCTACTCAGTGTTCTACGAAGATCAAATCCACCACTCGTTCATAGAGCTGTCAGAAGGATTCCTCTAATTTGGATGAGGATCAACGTTTATGTTGATAGTGTGGGCTTTGATGTTCCATGACCTTTGAGATGTCGAGGTATCTTTGGATATCACCATGGCTTTGTCAAAGGATCTGTTTATTATTATATTGGTATTGGGACTGCATATGAGTCTAAAATATGGTTGATAATATATGTGGTTACTCAATCTACTCAACAACAATGGGTCAATTTATGTATTTATTCAAACTCTAAAAATGCTGTTATGGAACTAAAGGTGAATAAAAGAAATGTCCCATGACGATTTTTACCACAGTGGGTTGAATGTATTTTACAGGATGCACACCTCATCTTGACTATCTCTCGTGAATATTTGGAAGGGAATCAATTCACAGATGCTCTTTTAATTAGGGAACTAATGGAATCAAGATATATATGGTTCTTCATAGATCCTAACTATTGTATTTCAGTGGTTGATGATGTCATGAGAGGTGTGATTCATTCCCTCCTTATTCTTCTCCCTTATTACACATATTCTTTAACACATTATTTTACTAATAATTTTTAGGACTAGAGTAATCTGAATCCTAGATATTCTCATTATATATAAATATCTCACCAGGGAAAGTGACCATTGTAATTCAAATATGATAACTTGATGAATTTTTACTCAATAATTATATATTTGTTAAGAATAATTTGTATCCTCCATGATGGATGTTTCTCTTCAATCTTTATATTTCTTCATCACCCCAATGATCATTATATTTAGAAACATATGTTTTTTTATCACATATGATATTCATCTTTCCCTTCTTCCATTTCCAATAATAAATTATTAACACAATATAATGTGAGGGTTTGTAAAAAAAGTATATAAAAATATGTTTTTCAATTTCATGATTATATGTTTTATTATTCACTCAAAATATCCTCTTAAAAAATATTCATAATATTTAGGATTCCATAATTAAATATACCATTTAAATTTATTTTCATTTTAAAATATTGACTTCATCATTTTGAAGATGAATTTTAAATTTGACTCCTAACTTAAATTTTATTTAGTATGGATAAAATATTCTCTAAAAACTATTTTTGGTGTCTCTCAATATAAATACATTCTTATTTACAAAGATCACATTTCATTTTTTCCAATTTATTTCCATATTAGTTTAACTATTTATGATTTTTAAAAGAAAAAAATATTCATATTTTTAAAGTAATATTTTTTATTATTAAAATGAATTATTCATTTTATAACGCATTTTAATGGCAATTTATTTTAAGAAAAACCTGTTCAGTTGTTTGATGAATTATAAAAGGTAGTTTTTAAATTCATCTTGAATTTATAAAAAAACTCAAAAACATATTTTTTTGTTGAATTTTTTTTAAATCTGTAAGATCAATGTGTTTCGTTGTAAATAATATATTTTTTATATTATACACATATTTCAAAAATAGATATTTCATACTATTTTTCAAATAGATTTATCAAATAATTTTAAAATGTTATTTTACATATATATCAGTATCCATTTATAATACTTATGTTACACATGGAATATTTTCAGGTAATACCAACATCCTTCTTTCTCTAAGTGGATTATGAAATCCTCTATGAGTGTATTTTTGAAAAGCATCACTTTTTCACTACTTAATTATGTGATGTTTGAAATATAAATGATTTATTTCAATTTAAAAATAGGTATTGATTATTAATTGGATGGGTTACATATTTCCAACTAATGAATTGTCTAAGCATTTATATCTCATAAAAAATATTTAGTGGACCTTCTTGGATTACACTGACAACCTAAAGGGATAACATTATTGGATCACAATCCCAACTTTAATTGTTTAAATTCTTGTATTAAACACACAACATAAAGAGTTTGGATTCGTGGATTACAACCACAACATGAAGGGAGAGACTTCCATGATTATACTCAAAACCAAAGTATGAGACTTCTTTGACAATGCACAAAAAGGAATGGGAAAGCCTTCTAAGAATACACTCGCGACATAAAGGGTGACCCTTTTAGTATTATCATAAAAACATAGATGTTTAGATTTCTTGGATATAATAAAATATTAATGACTCCATGTGGTTCAATTTTGTTCCATTATTCATTATTATTCTACATTTCAATGACTTCCAATATTAATATGTCACATTCATTGGATTTGGATCCATTTTTCATGTTCATTATTTCACCCTCAAATACAATGGTATATGTTTTTTCATTTGGGATTACAAGTACTTTTATCATAACATATTGAAAAATATTATTATTCCATGTTATTTTTAAAAATATATTTCTCCCCCATTTAGGTTTAGTCATACACTTATGATCAATGAAATATAGATGAGTTTTTCTATTTCTAAGTATTTGAGCTCACAATTTTATTATGGTCTATTACAAAGGTTATGAATAAAAATATAACTCATGATAATTATATAAGAGAGTCTACTATGTCTCAAATATGGATAAATTTTATAAGTTTCTTATATTACTAATCATTAATGATAATAAACAATTAATTCTTAATATTGTACGATTATTATGAGTTGAATTATTTAACATATTTAAATTTACATAAGTAATCAAATGTTTAACTCGGGATATCTCATTTGGTAACAAATACATGGAATAAAGAATGTGTATTTATCACTGTATATAGGTATTACAACCTTCATCATTATATTACATTATGAATGTATTTATTTCATAAGATTACACATAATACAAACCCAAAGACCGATAATGATAGAGTATTTGGGAAATAGGTACGTTACATAAAAACATAAAACATTAATACATCTTATTTATTTTAAAACTCTTTAAAATGTTCATAATATTCCATCGTACATAAAACGTCTTGGGATAACATGGGGAAACCATACGAAAGTGGTGAGCAATAAAGCCCAAAAATGGAATAAACATGGACTAAAATGATGAGAATAATACATGTTAATATATATATATAAGGAATAAAATGTGTAGTAATCATAAACATGAAAAAATAGACATGATATAGAATGATAATCATAACATGGGAAATGTGGAAACAACTTAAAACACTGCATCATAAACATATACCAAGGCTAAACCCATTAAGACATCACTGTGAAAAGAGTCCCATAAAGTAATTATGTTCACTCCCTATCACAAAATGATGTATCATGATACTAAAAAATACCTAATGTATTGTAGAACTATCTTGTGAGCACCCATCATATTGATTTCATACTAATGATTATATTTTCCACATAGATCATACAATAGGAATTCATTCATAATCATTGTTTGTTACATGATCATGGAGTGCAGAATTCACATATGTATGTACCAAATAAAAATATATATGTTCATAAATGTGATAACCTTTGAGAATAAATGGTTATGGAATTCACTATAGGTAAATTGATCCATTTAAAATTGTGGTGATATTTCTAGAGTATAAAGATATCATAACAAATAATAAAATTGGTTGATGAGAGAGAAAGGGGTCTCTCATCTTTTAGAGATGAAATCGAAAGTAACATGGAAATGTAAATACATGTCAGAACATCAGGAATTGTAAATATAAGGTATACTACATTGAATAAACATTAATAAATAAAATAATGGAAAGAACCCATGTAGAATTTTGGCATGGCAATAAGTGTACATAATAGTTAATATGAGGGGGAAAATGAGACTAAAAGTGACTCGCATCAATTTAAATAAAATGGGAATTAAGGGGGAGATATAATAACATATACCAAAATGTAAAAAATGAAATTAAAATACATAACATAAAATGAGTGCTTCATTAAATAGGTGAGTGAAGCATCCCTTACTTTATTGTGTGACCCCAATGGCTTGGGAGGGTCTTCATTAGATCTTGGGGGAACCACGTGGGAACTCTAGGGAGTCTATGGAAGAGTGTGGTCAGGTTCCAAGGTGTTTTTGTGAACATAAATGGTGGAATTTGTTGATTTATATGAGAAGGGAGTCTTTAGTATTTAGTATTTGGAATCTACATTATAAAATAACTAAAACCAGAAACCATCCAATGCTTTTCCCATGGTTTCATCAAAATGGAAGAGGTTTGAATTATTTTATATTCCCAAGGTCCAAAATTATTAAAATAATTCCATTTATTACATGGAGATTAGTAACCATATAAATGTAATTATATTAAAAATAATTCATGTTGAATAGTGATCAAATTGTTAGTATAGTCCTTGAATAGTGATCACATGGTTATTAATTTTTTAACAATCTAATTGACACAAAAAAGTTGTGCTGGCCTCAACTAGTAGTATTGTTCCCTATGAAGCCCATTTATTAGTTACTACAAGGGAAATAGAATATGTGGGATTTTCCCTTGACCAAGATAAAGCTGAGATCCAACAACTGAAGCATAAAAAATTGTTTACAGAATATGTTCGAGTTCATCATAATCATCACTCAAAACATGTTCATCGAACTGCCCCATGAATTTACCACCATCATGGAAATTAATCTTATGGAGTATTCAAGAATATTTAATGGATATGTAAACCAACCATAGAAATCAGAATATATACATTCTTTTGTATAGAATAATGAATTTATTTTCATTATATTATTGTTACTTTGTAAATGGTTCTTAATTTGATACAATAAATCACAAATCGTATTTTTGGTTAACATTAAAATTCATATATTTAGTTTATAAAATTAATTTATATTTGAAATAAATAATATTTTAATAAAATATTATTATTTTATAACATTTATCTAATATAAAAGATCATATAAACAAATGTAATTTTTATAAGTGTTGAAAAAGTATTATTGTCAAAAAAACGTAGCATTTTTTAATACTTGTCAATTTTTTTAAAAAGTGAAGATTAACATATATAAAAATTTATTTAGATAAAATTAACATTATTCTTCGAATCAGAGTGACGAAATTATCCAATGCTGAATTTTTCAAAATTTTCTGAGCAGATCAAATTTTTTGGTAAAACAAAAATACTATATAAATATAATTATAGATTTATGACATCATAATTACGCAAACGTAATGATAAAATTACAATAAATGGAATCCAAGACCTAATTAATATTTTAACTTTAAAATAAAATCAGTTAAGTTAATTTTAATTATTTTATAAATCCATTAGCAGTCCTCAAAATCAGATAATATATTTTAGGATTTTAAAATCATTTCTTTCAGAGTATGACTCACATATACAAAATAAATGGAATTATTTTATTATGTTCAGACCATTATATTACAATATAAAAATAGTTCCATTTGAGAATCGAAATGAAAAATATCACGGGATTTATTGTTTTCTGGGTAATATTATTATGTAGAGTCAAAAAATAAAATAATAAAGAAATCCCACACTTTTCCTTTATAATCCGACAAAATCATCAATTTCTCCCCACTAAAACACCAAAGGGCATGAAAAAACACTTAATTACAATCCACATAGTCTTGAAAGGGTTCCTAAATATCTAATGAATCCCCTATAAAGAATTTGGAGTCACACACTCAAGTAAGGGAACCTCCTATCCATTCAACTCAAGAACCATAATTGGAAATTTCATTCTTAATTGAAATATTTTATGATGTAATTTATTTATAAACATACACGTACTATCCAATCGGTGTTATTTTAATTAGGGATAACTTATTATCTCTCATTATTACCTTCACATAAGCCATTACGCTGTCAAAATTCACTAAGGGATTTCTCTCTTCTAATTTTCATTCATGAACTCTGTCCATGTTATGTATATTAAATTACATTTCATTTTATTGGAATATGTTCATCAATATTGTCTTTAATTTTCATTAAATATATAAATTATGAGAATCTATTTTAACTCTCATTAATCCCCTCATAATCTTTTATGTACACCTGTTACCATGTGAAAATTTGATAAAGAATATTTTACATTCTCATCATTATCAATGTATTTTATTTAAAATAATTATTTTATCTTCATATAATTATGATGGGATATGTTATTACATATTCCAATTATAGTAAAATTTACTTCCAAATGTCATGATAACCATTTCTTTCTCATCAATCCGTGTTATTAATTTTTCTATAACGCCATTATGTTCCCACAATTTCACTGTGATTTTTTATTCCAATATAATTGTGAAGTGAATAAAATACAAATTTTTTGAAAAAAGAAATTTAAATTTATTTACATATAATTATTTATTGGGGAATTACATGTATTTATTCTACATTACTTGAATATGGAATAAATTGTTATAGTGAATGAATCCACATTTAAGGATCTCTATAGCACACATAATCATGAGATTGAAATGAATATGATGGGTGCACCAAGAAAGAACTCAACTCAATGGGTGATGTTTAGTATCATGATAAATCATGTTGGGATAGGGAGTGAAAATGATTCATAAATGGAATTTTTTCCACCATGATGTCTTGGCGGCTATAGCTTTGACCAATGTGTATCATTCAATGTTTTATGTTTTTTCAACATTTCCCATTTTATGATTATCATGCAAGATCATTTATTATTATTAATATTCCCTATATTACATAGTAATACTCCTAATGTCTATCATATATCACCTATTCTAGGTTTATTCCCCTTCTATGATTAATATCACACCCCTTTCTTATGGTTATCCCTAGGTTATCCAAATATGTTTTAATTAGAAATGAGTATTTTGAACTTGTTAAAGAAGTTTTTAATAAAGCTGTTGTATTCCATATTTTATGTTTTTATATAATACACCAAATTACTAAACACAATAAACATTTCAGTCATCATGGATTTATTAATAGTAGTCTTATAAAATAAATCAAGTGTTAATGATAAATAATGGTTATGGTTGTTATAATTGGTTTCAGAGGAAATGTATAATTTTTTGTGGATATTAGTATTAGAGACAATAAATAAATCCTTATGTGTATGACTAATTATAATAAAAAAACCCTGAATATTGGTAAGTATAGAGTTTTTTGTTTATAAATAAAATACATCCCTATTAAGATACTACAAGTAATAGTGGTTCTGGAATAGATGTACCTAGGAGTAAGAACTCTTACATAGTGTCCCAGTCCTAACTCGGGGTAACGTAGTACACAAAAAATGGGCCTTTCTATGCATCGAGTTTGAAAATACTATGGGATATGCATTGGTAAATTCACAATCTCATTATGAAAAATATAATGATAAAAATGACTTTCCATAAGAATACGTGTTACGAAATAGTTCATGGATAGCATAGATCAAACCCTAAAATTCCTTAGGTAAGGAAAAAATTTAATTTATATTTTATTTATTTAATGTCATTGAATTCCCTTTTTTGAGTTTATTAGCTGAAAAATAATAAGTCATTATTTTAATTTTATTTCAACAACTAATTAAAAATAGGAGGAATCCATTAAAAATAAATGGTATGGGAAATGTGAACATTAGCCCAATTTTATGTCGAGCCGAATGGGAGAAAAAATAAAAAACTTAATGATGATACACTCTCAGATGAATCAGGTTATGAATTGAATATTATACCATGAGGAGAATCCAAACCCCCCTAAAAGTGAACAATCCACAATTGATATCTTCATGCTACAAATCCCTCATACTTTTAATGGATCATCTTATATGTTAATCATGGAATAGTGGATCAAATCCTAGTAGAAGATATTCCATATCCTTTAACTAATTGAAAAAGATAAGGTTCTTATGTCTACTTATCATATGGAGGTAGAATCTAACTCATTATTGAAATCTATAAAGAATACAAATATTTATTTAGGGATCAAGGCAATGATGTTTAAGGAATTCTAGATAATATTTTGTGATAAATGTTTTCCTCTAACTCTTCACCTTTAAATTTAAAGGGTTTTCCTTACACTCCAAAAAATATGATTAATATATTTAGGTGTAAAAGGATAAATTCATAATGCTTTCTCAATGAACCATTGATTTTGTCATTAACCCTAAATTTATGGTTTCCTGCTTATTTTTTGGGATAAAATTTAGTCTCTGAAAATCCATGAGGAGGTTTGACTTTGATAACAATGAGGGAATTGTCCGATGTTCCCACAAATTCAAAATTAATATTGTGGAATATCAAGGGTATCATGGTGATAAGAATCATAAATTAGATTTTAATTTTGATAGTCTAATAGAGAAATATAATGGTCCTAATATATTCCAACATCCCACATGTCAATGATGTGGAAATAAGATCCCTGAAACTTACCTAATGAGGTAGATGATATTATTAAGGCATGTGAAGGAAGGACGCCTAGCTAAGGTCTCCTGATAGGAGAAACCCACTAATACAATGGAGAAATAGATGCTCTATTCGACCCTCAATAGATTTTTCACAGCTCCAACATTAATAAACGATTTCACTTTTCAAATCAATTCTATAAGACAAGGGTTTTCAGAGAAAACAATAAATCTCGAAGGAAGGGAGGGAGTGCTTTTTTCATCACAACTGCTAAGGTGGATCACCATAATGAAGTGGTGACACGCACGCTAGTTATTAAATCAATAATAGAAATCATACTTTTTTATTTTGGTTTTACACATTCATTCATATCACAAAATAATATTAGTAATATTCAAAAACTACCGCATGGCATGGAAATAGAGTTATGAGTGAAAAGTGAAAATGATCCAATTATTTCATAGAAAGTATATGACTCCTGCTCTATCCCAATTTTTGGTATGCACATATTAGTTAACCTTTTCATACATCCTTTATTTGAATTTTAATCAATTATTTTTGTGTATTGGATTTCCCTATATAGATCCAACATAAATTTCCATGAGAAGTAAATAACACTCCATATAGTAAATACACCCCAATTTTGTACAAGGTCAAAGGGTAGGATGAATCATCTTTAGCACCATCATAAAAAAATTAAATACCATTACTCTACAATAAAGATTATCTAGATCAGATGATTGAGTCTAAATAAAGAACCATCCCCAAAAACATTCATATTGTGATGGAATACACTAATACGTTTCCTAAGGAATTTTCAGGTATTCCTCCTAGATGAGAGGTTTAATTTTAAATCGATCATATACATGGGGCATTACAAATATCCATGAATAAATATAGGATTGATGTTGAGTAAACTGTAGAGATGAAGAAACAGCAACATATGGATCTAGATGAAGGGTTCATATTCCTAGTTTCCTAACCATGGTGTGAACTAGTCCTCTTTTTAAAAAAATAATAATGGGTCAATGTAATTTTGCAATGATTATAATGATCTCAAAAAGATCATGAATGAAACAAGTAATCTATTCCATATTATGATGAATTTTTCTATCAGCTACATGGATCACAATACATTTCCATACTAGATCTGTAATCAGGATATTGCAAAGTTAGGGTGAAGAAGGATGATATCCACAAAGATGATTTTCATAGAAGGTATAGGCACTATGATTTATTTGAAATGCTCTTTGGGATAACTAATGCTCTATTAATCATAATTAATATAATTAATAGAGTCTATAGAGACTACCTATACTATTTTTTGGTATTCTTTATAGATGATATTATAATATACTCCAAAGAAATAGAGGACCCTTATGACCATATGGTAACATTGATAAAGGCCTATTGAATGGATAATCATTATGAAGAGTAAAAATTGTTAGTTAGGGTTGATGGAAGTATCATTATTAGAGAATTTCGTAATAATTAATCAGATATCTATAGATCCTTCAAAGAAAAAATTAATTGAAAGATGGATAAATCCAACAACCATGAAACATTTCTATAGCCTCCATTGGTTAGCCGGATATTATCACTTATTTGTGAGATATTTCTCATGAATATCAAAACCTCTTACCAGGATATCTCGGAAGGGATCCCAGTTTTCGTAAAACGTTCAATTTTAGAAAAGAATAAATGAGTCTAAAAGGAGGCTTATCACTATCCTTTTTCTCCCACTACCCACATGTGGATAACATTTTAAAATATTCAACAATGCATCAAAGAAGGAATTGGGTTGTGTGTTGATGAAATATAAAAAATTAATAGCATTTGCTTCATTTCAATTGAATTTTCATGAACATAACTATTTAACACATTATCTATAGTTGGTTTCAATGATCATTGCATTTAAAATACCACGTCATTATGTCTTTCATATAGTGGAAAATATATATGTATCAAAATAGTATCAAATATATACTCAAACATAAAGATCTAGATAATCAAAAATGAAGATGGTTAGAGATTATCAATGACTATGACTTATCAATTCACTATCATATAGGTAATATAAATAAAGTGAATGATTATATTAGTAGAAAGGATCCCAAAATTTTATAATTAGTGATATTTGATAAGGTTCCAATCATCTTATAATTGAAGAGGATGTAGATGGGAATCATAAAGTAAGGAACATTATAAATCTTTAAAAATATTATAACCCAAAATTCTCATCATGAATGGTTATAGGATTCTCATAAACATGATATGGGAATTTAAAAGAATGTGGAAACTAAAATAAATGGGAATATCCTCAATGGTAAATGTTAATGAAGAAGTAATTTTGGGATTTGGGACCATACTATGTGTTCCATAAAATCCAATTTTTAATAAGGAACTACTAGTTGATTCATATAGTTTGACATTATCTATTCATCGAGAAAACACAAAAATGTATTGTGATATCTGAGAGCACTATTAGTGGGACATAATGAAGAAGGAGATCATTGAAAATACATCAATGTGTTTGATATGTAAGAGATTGATGTCTGAAAGGATGAATTCTAAGGGGATGATGAAAACATTACACATACAAATTAGTAAATTGGAACAAATCACCGTGGAATTTGACACCATACATCCAAAAATATCCATAGGAAAAATTTTCTATCAGTTTTGATGTAGATCAGCTTAAAAATACTTTACAATTCATTGTTATTTAAGTGGATTTATCACAAGATCAACATACATAGATATACATTAAAGAGGTGGTGAGGATTCCTCATGCACCACTATCGATTGCGTTTGATCATGATCCATGATTCCCCTATATTTTTTTCGAAAATTCTGCAGGATTCAATGATCACTTAGCTAAACATTAGTACGTCTTATCACCCTCAAAATAATGGATAATCCGATCAGAATGTCTTCATAATTGAGGAAATTTTTAGAGAATGATCAATTTACGTTAAAGTATTATAAGACCTACATCTTCCTATGGTCAGGTTCTTTTATAAAAAAAGTTTAAACTTGAGACTCCAAATGGCTCCCTATGAAGTTATTTATGGGAGGAGGTGTAGAACACATTCATGTTGTGTAGAATGTGGGGAAATATTTTTGGGTCCTAAATTGGATAGGGAAATATTTGAAATGGTTTACACTATTTAATAGTACATCATGGATGCTCAGAGTCGATAACAGATCAATGTTGATAATCATCATTGATACATTAAGTTTGATGTTGGAGACATGTTATTCCTCGCCATATTTCCATGGATGAATGTTGTGATATTTGTTAATAGGGGAAGTCTTATTCCAAGGTATATAATCCATTTTCAGATCCTATATCGCATCGTAACAGTGGCCTTGTGACTAGAACATTCACCAAACCTATATCAAGTACATAATATTTTCCTTATATACCTCTTGAAAAAGTACATACCAGACCCCTCACATGTACTAATATATTGAGGTGTTACACTTTGAGAATGATCTTTCCAATGAGGAGTAGTGAGTAGAGATATTAGATCATATATAAATTACTTTATGGAATAAGACAACGCATCTTGTCGAAGTGGTGTAGAGAAACTACATGTTTGATGAAGCAAAATGATAATGATAGGAGTTAATGAAAATGAGTTTTCCTTATTTTTTACATAGGATAAATAAATTAGTGAGTATTTTCATAAGCAGGATGATTATAATCACCTGAACTATTATAAAGAAAATTTCCATTTTGATTTAATTAATTATATTATTATGTTATACAATTAGTGAAAAAATGCATTAATTTCGGTTTATTATATCAAATTTGATTTAAAATATAATTAGATATCTTTATCATTGATAATATTGTAATTTTATAGTTATAACATCATAAGTATAAATATAATGTTTAGACAATCCAATTGACATAGAAAAAAGAAGTGATAACCTCCAGTAGTACAATTATACCCTATGAAGCCCATTAATTAGATCTTCCAAGGGAGATAACATCTCCAGTATTTTTTAATGACTAGGTCAAAGATGTGATCCAAAAACTTAAGCATGATCAAAAATATTTACGAGATAAGATCAAGATCACGACCCACACCATGTTCACCAAACTGCCCCATGAATGACCAACCATCATGCACCATACAGATACAGAGTATGCAAGTTTATTAAATGAATATGTATTGAGCCCCTAGAAATAGGAATATGTATTTTATATTTTATAGAACACTGAATATATTTTCTATCCATTTTTGTTATATTGAAAATTATTTGTATTTTAATACAATAATGCTCAAATTGTAATTTTGGTGAAAATTTAAATTCAATTAATGAATTTAAAAAATTAGTAAATTTTTCAAATAAATAACATTCCTATAAAATATTATTATTAAGTAATGATTGTCATATATAAATAATCACATAATCTGATATAATTTTTATAGTTCTTGGAAAATTGTTATTGTAAATAACCCCAACATTTATTACTAAATATTGATTTTTCTAAAAAATGAAAATGAAAATTTATAGAAAATTATATAGATAAAATCAAATTTACATTTGGAACAAAAGAATCAAAACTATCCAAAAGTTATTTTTTATTAATTTTCTATAATAGTCGATTTTTTGGGTATAAATTAAATACAATATAATTATACATTGTGTTTTATGTCATTATAAAAACCCAAAAGTTAAGTAATAATTACTATAAATGGTATCCATTACAAAATAAACATTTTCGCATAAAAATATTGTGAAATTAAATTAAATTTATAAATTCATTACGAATCCTCCCAAACATGTAATATTTTTGTTGCTTTCAAATAATTTTTGGAAGTATTACTCACCTCCACATAAGAAGAGGAATTATATTATAAATTTAGGTTGTTTCAATTATAAAATAATGTAAACCACTCTCATTTGTTGTAGACCATGGCAAAAAACCAAGGGAAGGTTTTTGGTTTTGGTTATATTATTTTGTAGAGTCAAAACCTAAAATAATAAAGAAATCTCCCTTTTTCCAACATAAACCTACCCATGATCGCATTTATCATCACTAAAACTACTTGGATCAACACCAATTCTTCCATCTAATCCCTATAGTCTTCACAAGGAAATCCCATCTGTCATTTTTCCCCTCCCCAAGCATTTGGTTTCAAAGACTCAATTAAGGGACCTTCATCTCATTCTTTCAATTCAATAAACTTATTTGTAAATTTCCATTTTAATTACTATATTTTATGCTGTGATTTTTTATAAACATTATACTAATATAAAATTTTTGTTATATTATTTTGGGATTATTTATTTTCTCTAACTTTTACCTTCACGGATGCCATTATTATGCTGAAATTCTATAAGAAATTTCCCTCTTTTAATTTCAATTCAAGAACTCCAATTATTTTATGTTTATTAAATTCCATTTTATTTTATTGAGATATGTTTTTACATATTCAACATATATCACATTAAATTTATAAATTATGAGAGCCCCCTTTTTACTCTATTTGATCCACAGATGATCCTGTGGGTTCACCAATTACCATCATGAAATTTCATAAGGGATCTTTTCTTTCCCCCTATTATTCAAGTATCTTATTTAACTTATATAACATTTACTACTTTCCTTAAGATGATATATGTTTACTAATATCCCACATATTATGTAATTTATTTCATATTGAATATAGATCTCTTTATCTCTCATGAACCACTTTTTTGATTTTTTATCTAACATCATTATGCTACTGAATGTTCACTGCAATTTTCTATGCCAAAGAAATTGAGTAGGGGATACCATAATGATTTTTCTATCAAGTGTATCTGCCAATATGAACATCTACTTGTTGTTATAGACTTACATATATATATATATTCCACATTCCATGATCTAAAAAAATATTATGATAATGAATGGATCCATTTTGTATGTTCTATGTTTCACACGTAAGAATGAAAATGAAATGAATATAATGGGTGTGCTCAAATTGTGCGATAATTAATTGGTTAATGTTTACTATCATGATATGTCACATTTGGACACATAATGGAAATTATTCTTTTAGGGGACATTTTCCACCATGTTATCTTCGTAGGTTTATCATTGAATTTTGACTACAATTCGGTGTTTAATGTTTTTTTCCAAATTTCCCATGTTATTATTATCATTATATATCATACATTACTATTCATGTTATTTTTATTCATCATTGATATGGTTACTGTACAACATGGATCACCTATTTCTTATTTATTTACTTATTAGTCTTTATAACACACCCATTTCCCATGAATATCAACTGTTTATACCATTCACTTTTATATAGGAAATATTATTTTGGGAATGTTAATGAATTTTTCAACAAAGATGATGAATTTTTGGTTTAATGTTGTTATGTAATGTACCAAATTCTCAAATACAATAGACAATAGTGTTTTATGTTTTTCCCCAATTTCGATGTTAAGATTATCATGATATGTCATGTATCTTTATTCATGTTTATGATTCCTACTTTTTTTCCTCATTGATATTTCTATTGTTTTAAATATATTATTCTATTAAGGTTATTCCATGTTTATTCCCTTACTAGGATTTATATTTGACCAGTTTCATTTTTTTCTCGAGGTTATCCCATTCAGTTTTATGTGTGAAGGAATTTTATGGACATGATAAATGTGGTTCTCAATTAATAATATTTACTTCATGTTTTAAGTTGTTATGTAATTTAAATATTTCCATAAAACCATACTTATCAATCATTTGTGTTTTTTTAAGTGTAATTTTTGAAATAAATTAAGTATTAATGAAAAATAATGATCAGACTTGTTATAGTAATGTTTTTTATTTACCATTTTTATATGTTTGAATATGTTCTTCCATATACCTCTTAATGGACATTCTATTTATAAATGTTGAGATAACCATTCACTCCTATTTTTCCTCTTATGAATGCTTATGTACACATGTTACCATGCCAATATATAATACAGGTTCTTTATTTTCTAATATTTATTAATTTTTCTTCAATATAATTTGCCTTATATTTCTATGTACTCATGTTGGTACATGTATTTCCTTGTTTCTGTTACTTACAATTTTATTTCTAAATGATTATAGGCCTATTTCTCTCCCATCAATCTATTATATGATGTTTCATGTGACATTATTATAAAGTCAAAATATCACCTCAATTTTCCATTCCAAAATTATTGTCTAGTTAATATCATACATATTTATTATCAAGGGTATTCCAATTAATACTAAATTTTTTTTACAGGGGACTTATATATGTGTATTTCACACCACCAGATTTGAGAATAAATCCTGATTATTAATGAATCAATGTTTTATGATCTATTTTGAACACATAATAATGATTATGAAATGAAAATGATGGGTGAACCCAGAATGTGCTTCAATGTATAGGGTAATTTTTAGCATCATGACACACCATGTTGGGATAGGGAGTGAACTTTCTTACATTATTGGAAATTTCCCAACATGGTGTCTCCATAGATTTATCCTTTACATATATTTTTGATACAATATTTTATGATATTCCCACATTTCCAATGTTATTATTATCATTCTATATCATGCCACTTTTTTCATGATTATTATTACTACTATTTTATGACTCATTAATATGTCTATTGTTTAGAACATATTCCCTTATATATTTTATGCAATGTTTATTACCTCATTGGGTGTTACCGCTCACCCATGTATTGTGTTTGTCCCCAGGTTATCCAATGAAATATTATTTACGAAGGAATATTATGAACATGTTAAAGAGGATTTCAATATAGATGGTGAATTTTATGTTTTAAGTCGTTATATAATCTATCCAATTAACAATGAAAATAGACTTGTGAATATTTAGTGTTTTATAACGTCTAATATTATGAAATTAATCAAGTATTAATGTGAAATAATGATCATGGTTGTCATAGCAACATTAGGAATTTTAAATAAAATTCATATGTGTGGACCTTTTTCTACTTCGTTCTATTGAAGCAAATTATGTGGAAATTTTCCTTTTAATTAAATTTTTTAATATTTAATTTATTTACAAATATCTCCTTATATTCTAATAGATGTTCTTTTAATGAGGGTTAATTTACTCTCTCTCAGTTCCCCTTTACCTCATCCTTTACCATGCTGAAATTATATAAGGTATTCATCTCTTCTCAATTCCATTAATGAATCTATTTTATATAATTTATTTTAATTAAAATTTTAGTTTGTTGGAATATATCCTTCCATATCCCCCTAAAAATACAATTTTTTTATAAATTATTAGAGCCACATTCACTATCATATTACTTCCTATGAACTTTCATGTACACCAGTTCCCGTGCTGAAATTTTATAAGGGTTCTTTCCTTTATTTTATATCCTAACATGTTTTCAATATCATATGAATTATATTTGAAATTACACATGTTGGTAAATGATATTACATGTCCCTATTACTTTCAGTTCCATTTATAAATGATGAGTGACCCCTTCCTCTCTAATTAAACCATTTTATGAACATTTTTGTGGAATTGAAATGTTGGTGAAATATCACCATATGTTTCCATGCCAATACAATTTTTTGGTGAGTACTATACCAATTTTTATCAAGGGTTTTCATGTTTATATACTCAGTTCTTTTAATTGTGGACATGGATATATGTATTCCACACATTTTAGTCCTAGAATAAGTCATGATGATGAATTATTCCATGTTGTATGGTCTATGTGGAATACATAATAATGAGTATGAAATGAATATGATGGGTGGGCCCATTTAAGACTCCGATGAATTGGGAAATGTTTAGTATCTTAATATGCTATGTCGGGACAGGGAGTGAAGCTATTTACATTGTGGTAATTTTTACACCATGTTTCCACAGAGGGATTAGCTCTGTTATAGGTTTATGATGTAGTGTTTTAATTCATTCCCATATTTCCCATGGTGGGATTATAACGTTATATCATGTCTCTTTGTTCATGTTTATAATAAATAATATTTTTATCCCTCATTTATATTCCTATTGTTTACCATATATTATCCTCTTTAGGTTATTCCCTATTTATTTTCATACTGGGATTTATAGCTCACCACTTTCTTATGTTTTTCCCTAGGTTATCCCATGGAGTTGTAAGAACGAAGTATATTATGAAAATGTTATGGATTTTTTTCCATAAAGGAAATGAATCTCATTTTTAAATTTGTTATGTAATGACCCTAATTCCCAAATTCACCCAAAATATCAATCTTTTGAGGTATAATAAGTATAATCTTATGAAATAAATCATGTATTAATTAAAAATAATGATCATGGTAATTATACTAGGAGTGTGGTTCTAGAGCGCATAAGTTGGAATCCGAGAAATGATTAATTTTTTTGGGTGGTTTTAGTTAGTTTTAGGGATTATGATAAGATAAAATCAATTAAAATCAAAAAAATATTTCATTGTATAAGATAAAATCATTAAATTTCAGTAATGATAAAATTGTTTTCTTCATAAAAATTATATGTCTATCATAATATTGGAACTTGGATGAGGATGTATACATATGAACCATGGGAAATAACTCTAAAAAGTATGGCCTATTGTTAACTTGATCATTACCAAGTTCATGATGAGTGTTCCAAAGACATTACACGCATATAGATTCTATTGAGGGATACACATTCTTTAGTCACATTCTCTTTACAAACCATTGTGAAAAATTTGATAGTATATTTATGGTAGGATATTTATATTAACCTTTCCCTTTATTATACACATAAACATAATTTATTACATAAAATTTCAATTAAGATATCCTTGAGGATCGATAGTTCTAGTGTCTTTCAAAAATATGGAACATTAAAAAAAATCTTTGAACATAAAACATAACATCCTTATTGAAAACATATTTTACTTGACTACATCATTCTTTTGTACTTATCATTGAATGAGATAACCTAAGGACATACAGAAGGAAGGGGATAGCTATAAATCCTAGTAATGGATTAAATAAGGAATAACATAAAAAATATAGTAAATTTTAGTAAATATTCATATCAATGGATCACAAGAGAATCATGAACATAAAGGAATGATTATCATAACATGGAAATGTGGAAAAAACATTTAACATGATATTAGCATGATCCAAGGATCATTGAAATAGAGCATGAGTGAAACCTCATTGCACTTTAATTACCATGAGTAAAGCATTATTGGACACGAATTATCATTACTAAAACCTCAATGCACATGGTGTATCATGATACAATTCTTTACCAAATTAATTAGAGCGATATTAGGTCTCACCATTTTTAAACATTTAATTTCATGCATGAGTTTTCAACATGGATTATACATCATGGATTCATTAAACATCATGATTTATTCCACAAATAAGTGATTTGTAATACATAAATTTATGTCCAAAATAAACATGTACTAGTTCATAATGGTGAATAACCTTGACAGAGAAATGGGTACGGTATTCACTTACACAATGAATTTGGCTTGGGAAATTTTGGGGTAACTTTGATAGAATAAAGACATCAAATAGAAATCCTAAAAAACAGGTTGATGAGAGATAAATGGGGATATCATCATTTATACATGAATTGGACAGTAAAGGGAACATGTAACACAATATCCCAACATTTGTAATGTAATTTAGATATATAATATAATTTTTTTTCATGAATGTAAATGAGAATAGATAATTTCCTTACAGATGTTCATCATGGTAACATTTGTCAATGTGAGGAATTCATGAGAGTGAAAGAGGTCTTTCATCATTAAAACATATGGAGGTCAGTATTGGGGTAGTGAGAAATAATACCCCCATCATTTTTAATTTAAAATTAAATAGTATAAAAAAATAATGAAATTTGGACAAAATTTGAATGGAAGAAATCCCTTACTTGGAAGTGTGATCCAAAAGTCTTGGGAGAAGTCTGATAGAGGCTTCATAGAAGTTTGGGTAACATTGGGAGGATTCTAGAGAGAAATGGTTAGATTTTGGTCAGGATATATAGGTTTTGAGTGAAGAGGAAGGGGAGATTGAGTGGGTTTATATAGGAAAGGAGAGGGAATTCTTTATTATTTAGGTTTTGGACACTACACATTAAACTAATCAAAACCACAAACCATAAAAAAAAAATTTGACCATTTTTTTCCAATTTTTCATGTAAATGTATATGTTTTAAGGCGAATGTCCTAACATAATAAAAAATCAGTCTTTCTTATGTGGAGGTGAGTCCTAATCTCAAGGAAATCATTTTAAAATAAAAAAATAGTTTATAAGTCATGAAGGGTCCACTAAGGCATTGTAAAATTTATAAATCAAATATAAAATAAAATTAGTTTTAAGGTAAAACATATATTGTCCTAATATCTATTTTTTTGTATTTTATTACATCACTATTGGGACATTGCAATGTCATAAAACACATTATATTTTTAAATGTTATTTAATTTTTACCAAAAACATTGACAATCTCATAAAATTATTAAAAAATAACTATTACATAATTTTGATGATTTGATTACCAATATAATATTCATTTTATGTAAAAAAATTTCTAAATATGTTAATTTTTACTTTTAAAATAAAAAACTGAGATTTTTAAAAAATTCTTGGGTTTTGAGAAAAACAGCTTTCAACCCATTATAAAAAATACCATTTTATTCACAATAATTATACAATAATTTATATTTAATAAAAAAAAGTAGTAGTAGTATTTTATTAAAAAATTATTTAATTCAAAAATCCATTAATTCATCAAAATAGAATTATTAATTGCATATTAACTAAAAATACTATTTCTATTTTAAAAAAATTTTACAAAGTAACAACAATAATATGAATGTATATTAATTATTAAATAAAAAAATATTGAACCCAACCATAGTGCTAGGGTCTTGTAACCTAACACCTTATAACACCCACAAAATACCTAAGGGTAAGTTGTGCGGTGGTGACAAACTCCTGGGGTGGCTCAGATAACATCGCTCGGGTGGTAATCTCTATTAACTTCCACTTCTCCCGAAGGTGGTTCTATTCAAGCTTAACCTGATGAATCTTAGCTCTAGATTCATCAAGAGAAAATCCCAGTGATTCTAACTCCTTTATGAGCTCCATGAAATGAGCTTCTTATGAAGCAATTCTACTGGATGATGCCATCGCTTCCCTTGTCTGTGTAAATTGTAAATATTAAAACCCCGTATTTATACTAATCAATTTTTCTTCTATTAAATGACTATATTAGCAACGATAAAAATTTATAACGGTATTTTAAAATCTATAAACATAAAACCAAGGATTTTCATGTGTCTTATATTACAATTTTACATAATAATAAATTTAATTAGATCAAGAGGAATTTTCATTCAGAAAATTTTGGGTTGTTACAATCTTCCCCGCATAAGAATTTTCTCCCTAATTTTTTTCCCAAAATAAAATAGATGAGGGTAACTATGCCTCATCACTTCCTTAGATTCACATGTTTCATCTTCATACTTGTGGTTTTTCCAAAACACCTTGATGAGGGGAATTGACTTATCTCATAGAAATTTTTCCATACGATTTAATATCTTCACTAGATTCTCTTCATAGGAGAGGAAATTATCCAATGGTACCACCTATGGATTAAGTACATGCAATGGGTAAAGTATGAATTTCTTCAATAGGGATACATGGAATACATTATGTACTTGAGACAAGTTTGGTGGGACTACAAGTCGATAGAACACTACTCCAATGTGATCATGGATCATAAAAGATCTGATGTACCTTGAGATATTTCTTACCTTCCTCCCAAATCTTATAACTCTCTTCCAAGATGATATGTGAACAAATACCATGTCACTGACATCAACATCGAGGTCTCATTAAAGATTATCACCATAGACCTTTTATCAACTCAAAGTATCATTAATGTTTTGTGGGATGGTCTTAACCTTTTTCATCATTTCATCGACCATTTCTAGACCTAGGAGTTTTAGATCCCCAACTTCATCCTAACATGCCACTATTCTACACCTCTTCACATAACGGTTTTCAGAATGATCCATTTGGCTACTTGAGTGGAAACAGTTATTATAAGTGTACACAACCAGAGGAAGATATTGATCACATCCTCTTTTGATGTTCATTAATAATTCTCTCAACATATCCTCAAGTGTTTAGATAGTCCTCTCATTTTGGCCATAAGATTGTGGATGATATGTCCTACTGAATTTCAGATTAGTATTCAGATAATGTTGGAGGCCCTTCTAGAACATATAGGTGAATATTGGATCTATATTAGATACAATAGATAGAGGAACTCCATGTAGCCTTATGACTTCTCTGATGTATATCTATTCCAGTTGATCTAATGAGAAATTCTCTCAAATTTCAATGAAGTGTGCAGTCTTTGTAATACTATATACAATAACCCATATTGCATTATTTCCTTTGGATGTCTTCGGAAGTCTAGTGACAAAGTGCATGGAGATTTTCTTCCATTTCTAGGTTGGTATGGGTAATGGTTGCATCAACCCCTTAGACTTCTGCGTCTCAGCCTTCTCTTACTGAAATATTAGGCACATTTACGTATAATCAACAATATCCTTATTCATGTTATCCCACCAATAATTCTCTCAGATATCTCAATACATCATTGTGTTTCCTTGGTGAATGGAGAAATTTGAACTATGTGCATCATCCAAATTTTTTTTCTTTAAATCTAGATTTTATGGAACACATAGTCTTGACCCAAATGTCATAATTCCTTTTTCATTATCATTGATCTCTAAGGAATTCCCTTTTATGATAGTTTCCAATTTCTTCTAAATTCCCAAATCATAACTTTGAGCATCCATTAACCATTACAAAAAGTAATGTTGAGATATAATTTGTGAAAGTATTGATGATATTCCATTCTTTATGATTCCCACATCTATTTTCATCAAATCTAAGAAGATTGGATCCCTTTTCAATTCTCATCAATGATATAATTGTTATTTCATTTCTACTGAGAGCATACATCACCTTGTTTTTTTCCAAGGGTTGTAATTGACTGAGCAGTAATAGTCTCTGATGAGATCTAACCATATTAATTAGCTCATATTCATCTATTTCTATTTGAATATATACTTGAGGATTTTGTTATCTATATATATTTCACACTTATCCCCAAAGAGGTAATTCCTCCAAATTTTCAAAGTGAAGATTAATGCAGACAACTCTAGATCATGTGTGGGGTAGTTTTTCTCATGAACATTAAATTTCCATGAAGCATAGGAAATTCCTTTTTCAGTTTGCATCAACACATAGCACATTACCTTTATTGAAGAATCATTGAATACCATAGAAGTTTCTCCACATGTGGGTAGTGTGAATGGGCACAGTGATAGGCCTCCTTTTCAGCTCATTGAAGCTGTCTTCTCATTCATCACTCCATGAAATCATTACTCCCTTCCGATTTATCTTGGTAAGAGGCATTGAAAATCATGAGAAATTTCTGAAAAATCAGCGATAATAACCAGCTAACCCTATAAAGCTATGGACATCCTTTACCGATGTTGTCCTCAACCATCCCTAAATTGGAGATATCAAGGAAGGATCCATACATATCCCATTGCATGTGATGATATGACCCATGAATGATACATCCTTAAAAAATATTTCACTCTTGTTATACTTTTCATTGAGCTTCCCCTTTCTCACAGTTTCTAGTACAATTCTTAAATTCTCTTCTTTCTCCTCCTTGGTTTTGGAGTATATTAGAATAACGTCTATAAATAGTACCACATATTGGTTGAGTTAATCTCTAAATACTCTATTAATCAAGTCCATGATGATTAATGGAGCATTATTGAGTCTGAA
The DNA here is from genome assembly GCA_963277665.1 of Viscum album. Classification (NCBI taxonomy): domain Eukaryota; kingdom Viridiplantae; phylum Streptophyta; class Magnoliopsida; order Santalales; family Viscaceae; genus Viscum; species Viscum album. The sequence continues at coordinate 700,015,625 of OY728132.1, forward strand.
AGGAATTAATAAGAATTCATAGTGCCCATAACTAGTACAAAAATTAGTCATGGAGATATCCTCTTTCATCACCTTTACATTGTAATATCCAGACCGCAAATCCACCTTGGATAAGTATTGTCCTCCACATAGCTAATCGAAAAAGTAATAAATTAAGGTTAGATGATACTTTTTCTTTATCGTGATTTTGTTGAGCTCACAATAATCAATGTAAAGGCATATTGACCCATCCTTATTCTGGATGAAGAGGAATGGTGCATCCCATGGTGAACCACTTGGCCATATAAACACTTCATTCAGATTATTTAATAGTTGCTTATTTAGCTCATGAAACTCCACAATAGATATTCTATATAGATTTTTGGATATTCTAAAATCCCAAGGTATAAGATGAATTTAAATTCAATATCTCTTCGTGGAGGAAGAGCAGTAAATTCATGGGTAAACACTTTAGTGAATTCCATCACAATAGGTATGTTTTCAAGGACAATTTATTCCTTACACTCATTCTTCTGAGAATGATACACATTCTTATAGGGATGTAATATCCATGCTTGAGATGATAGTTCTAATGAATATTCGTCCTCAACCTTTATCTTTTTCAGAATCGGGGGGTCGATTCCCAATATAGAGAGTGATTTCCCTCTCATGGAAATTTTTATTGGATCTATATAGGTAAAGCCAATCCATGCCAGGAATTTAATCAAATTCCATTATAGGGAGTATGAAAAGGTTTTCTAGGATGTTCAAACTAGAAATTGTGATAGGGGATGAGATATATGATGGGATGTAATGATTTCTCTATTTTCTATTCTAACCGACATCACTACATCCTTGATTTTTGGTGGTTTTGGGATTGTTCTTCTAAAAATTCACTATATAAAAGAATATTCAGAACTAGAATAAAAAAGAATGTTTATTATTTATGAATGAATTACTAGCATACATTTCCCCACATCATTTTCGGTGTTTCCTCGGGCGGTAGTGATGGAAAAATATCTCCCTTTAGGTATTGGAGGTTGTTGGTTTCCTCAAATTACCCTTGGGGCATTGGTTTTCAAAGTGCCATGGTTCTTTGCAAATGAAGCAATGAACATCGCGTTGAGGGTTGAATGGAGTGTTTCCCTTCTCCTTCATAGTAGCGTGTTTTTCTTGTCAGTAATAAATGGATAGGTGATCTTATCTTCTTCACCTATATTATTATCCCATTCACCTTCATGAAATTTCTGGGGTTCTTCATTACACACCTTTGGAAAGTGGGGTTTTATAATTTCTTAGCAATATTGGATTTATTCATTAGACAACAATAACTAAAGACCAATTGCTGCTTCATATCCTCCTGATACCCCTTAGATTCTCCAATATCTATTTGGACTTTGAGGGAACATTTGACAATTTCATCATAGCTATAAAAGTTTGGAATCATGAGGGATTTCTATTGGCAAGGTTTTAGCCCACAAAAGAAGTGGTTAACCTGGTATGAATGGTTAACGAAAAAGCTGTAAGAATTTCATGAAAACATTGTGATGTTTTTCTCATACACTAAGATGGATTCATTCCCTTTTTTATTGAGGGAAAGAAGTCTCTTTCAATCTTATGGCAGTGGGTTTGTGGAAAATATTTAATTCAAAACATTTTCTGTAAATCTTTCTATTCCAATGCCTTGATCTCTTCATCATGCTTCGTATTTTTGATCAATGTCCAACATTGATCAGCTTCGCCCTCCATATGATAAGAATCAATAAGAACATTATCTTATTTATAACATTTAAGTATGGAAAAGATCTTTTCAATGGAGTTCATCCATTTTTCTGAGATTGAGGGATATGATGATCCATTAAAGTAGGGGGACATTGTGTCATGATACTCTCGATTTCTACTTGTTCTTTCTTGGAGAGGGGGGGGGGATGGCGGGGGGGGGGGGGGGGGGGGTTTGACATTCCTCTTGACCCATGATTCTATTCATAACATGAGTTAATTATGAGTGTACCATGACAATGTTTTTGATTCCCGCTCCCATCAGATTAGGCGATTAGGCATCTCATTTGAACATTCATCATTTTGATCTTCGCATCAGTTTTTAGACCAAGTCCTCTTATTATAGTCAATTAGATGGAATAAAAGGAATGTTGGCGGTAACACATAAAGGTAAATCCAAAGAAAAAATAGGATAACTTATAAATTGAATTTTTTTCCTTAACATATTAATTTTATAGGCTTCAATCTATGTTATCCATGGTCAACTTGAAAAGATATATTATTAGGGACCATTTTTTTAATATATTCATAATGGTCTATACTAAGCTTATGAATTTACCAAATCAGATCCCCCGTGAGTGTCATAACTAAGATAGCAGCAATGCCAATTTTCATGAACTAGTTCCTGTTTAAGTCCAGTTCAAAGAGGTGTTTTTGGGTTTACCCCTTGATATATCTGTACGAAATCATCCTCTACTTGTTTGTATCCAGAAAGAGATGTATTTTGATGATAAACAACTTTACCTATACTCAACATAATTCAGGGACGTTTTTATTATACATAGTCTTATCCATATGGATTTTTATAGGGTTTTCTAATCGTAATCCAAAAAATAACTAAACATGTCCTTTTATACCAACTATAACAACAACTCTCTTTATTACACACATAGACAATATTTATTACATAAAAATGCATATATGAAAACAATGAGGATTGAAAGATCTATTGTCTTGGGAAAATTATGATCATTACATAACAAAATAGAACAAAAAACACAACATCTTTATTGAAAACTATTTTTACACGACCACAACATTCCTTTGTATTTAGCATTAAATGGGATAACCTGATAAAATGCATAAGAAAAGGGTGTGCTACAAAGCATGGTGATAGAGTAAACATGGAATAACATGAAAAATATAGTACAAACTAGGAAATAGGCGTATTAATAGAGCATACGATAAAAATGTACATAAAGGAATAATATTGCATGATTATCATAATATGGAAGTGTGGAAACAACATTTAACATGATATTAGCATGAACCAAGGCTCATTGCACATAGATCATGAGTAAAACCTCATTGCTCTAGAATTATCATGAGTAATCCCTCATTGCACTGGAATTAGCTTCATTAAACACTTATTTCACATTAGGAAATATGAAACTATTATTTACCCAATACATTAGAGTGTCGCCAATGTGCACCCTTTATAAACATTTCCTTTCACGCATATTTGTGGCCCATGGATCATACAACATAGATTCATTAAACATCATGATTTATTCCCAGGATAAGAGATGTGTAATACATAATTGTAAGTCATAAATCAAAATTTACATGTGGATAAAGGTGAATACCCTTGATTGAGAAATGGGTATGGTATTCACTTACATGATGACTTTGGCATTGAAAATATTGGTGTAACTTCGACAACATAACGACGTTAAATAGAAAAAGTAAAAAATGGGTTGTTGAGAGAGAAATGGATCTATAATAATTTATAAATTAATTGGACATTAATGGTGCCATGTAACATAATATCCCAACATATGTAATGGAATTTAGATGCATAATATAAAATAATTGCTTGAATGTAAATGATATTAGAGAAATTCCATATGGAATTTTGGCATGGTAACAAATGTTCATGGGATGCATTAATTAGAGATAAACATGTCTCTAATAATTCATACATAAGGAGGAAATTATGAAGGAGGTGAAAAATCATGCCCCAATTTTTTTATTGATAAAATGGCATAACAACATAATGCAAATTGCGCAAAATTGAGAAAGGAAGAAATCCTTTACTTGGAAGTGTGATCCCAAATGCTTGGGGGTGACTTAAGAGTGGATTATTGGGAGATTGGGGTATATTTGGAGGATTATAGAGGGAATATGGAAGGGGGTTTTCAAGCACCAAAAGTTTTTAGGGAAGACGAAAGGTAGATTGAGTAGGTTTATATATGATAAAAGAGGTAATTCATTATTATTCAGGTTTTGGGCACTACCCATTGAACTAATCAAAACCGAAAACAATCCCATTGTTTTTTCCCATGTATTTTTCCAAATTAGAGTGTAAATAAAATATTTTATTAGTCAAATGGTGGAACGTAATAAAAAATTTGGCTTGCTTATCTGGAGGTGAGTCACACTCTCAAGGAAATCATTTTAAAACGTCAAAAGAGTTTATAATTCTTAGAGGGTCCACTAGGAAATTTAAAAATTAATTAAACAAATTAAAAATTACATTATTAATAAGGTAAAACATATATTTTCTAATTAAATGATTTATATTATTTTATTACATCATAATTGTGTAATTATGATGTCATAAAACACATTAAATATTTAAATGGTATTTAATTTTAACCTAAAAATCGGATTATCTCAGAATGTTATGAAAAATTCACTGATAGATAATTCAAAAATCCTGAATCCAAAATTAATATTCATTTTCTTTAAATAGTTTTCTAAATATTTCAATTTTTAATTTAAAAATAAAAACTGATATTAATAAAAAAATCATGTATTTTGACAAAAAGAGTATTCAAACAAAAAAAAAATTAAAATTCTATTCATAAAAACCATAAAATCATTTATATTTAACAAAAAGTAATTTAGTAGTAATATTTTATTAAAATATTATTTAATTAAAAATACATTAATTCATAAAATTATATTTCTTAATTTAATATTAACAGAAATTACTATTTTATCTTTAAAAACCAATTAAAATTAACAATAATAAAATGAATATATATTTTTCATTCTATAAAAAAATAATGCACAAAATAATAGTTCTATAGTCTTGTTAGAGAACCTCTTATAACACCCACATAATACCTAATGGTATGGTGTGTGATGGAGATAAAATGATGGGGCGAATCAGATAACATCGCTTGGGTGGTATTCTCTATTAACTTCCACTTATCCCGTAGGTGGTTCCGTTCAAGATTAACGTGTTGAATCTTAGCTTAGGCTTGGTCAAGATCAAAACCCAATGATTCTACCTTTTTTCCAAGCTGTGACAAATGGGATTTTATGAAGAAATTATTCTGGATGAGGCTATCACTTCCTTTTTCTGAGTAAATTGGATTTATTAAAGCCCTATATTTATAATTAAATTGTGATCACTATTCAACAACTATATTACCAATGGTAACAATTCATAACAATATTTTAAATTCAAAAAATGTAAAACCATGGAAATTTATATGGTTTATATAACCATTTTACATAATAAGTAATTTAATTAGACCAAGAGGAATTTTCATAAATAAAAGTTTGAGTCGTTACGATATTGAACCTTACTAAAAAAATAGGAATGGATAACCATGTTTAATCATATGGATATAAATGTTGATCGAATGATATAATAGTTTCAATGAATGTATCATTGGATGAAATAATAGTGTCATAAGTGTATAAAAATTATGAATGATTTTTCAAATTCATATGATCATTTGATTTCATTTGATTTGATTTTATCATAAAAATTTTAGTTATAGTATTTGAATGGAAATAGGATTTTGAAAATGAATATATTAAATTTTATTCCCATAAACTGATATTACAAACATAGAAACTTCATTCTTATAAATTTTTGTCATAAAATAAAAACTTCAATACATGCACATTATATGAGAAATGACAAGGGTCCTAGTATCTAAGATTGAGAGGTTAATATCTGAGTATGAAAATATATATTAACATTATTTTATATTCAATTTATTCATTCATTAGTAATTTATATATAAAATGTTGATAATTTAATTAATTAAAGGGGGAAAATATAACAACTCAAGGTTTGAAAATATTTTAATGAAACACAGTTTCACTATATTACATCAAACATAAGAGTGAGACAAAACTATACAAGACACATTACGTGAATACTCTTTAAAAATTTACAAAAAACAAAAAATCTAGTGAATAAAAATATTCTAATCAATAATAAATTCATATGAAATAGGACTAAAAACTTTTATTGTTTTCAAGGGATTTTTTAAAAAAAATATTTTTCTATATATGTTGTATTTTCTAATAAAAGATAAATTTATAAATTTTGGAATTTTTATTTTGTAAAATCTATTATATATAATAAACATGGCTTCTCCAAGCCTACGTGTCACATTCCAAATTCTCCACATCAACTCAAATTAAGAAACTCTCCTTTTCCATTTCATCCCTCCCATAACTGCGAACGCATTCCCCCATGTGAGAACTCGTACCTGCCCTAGTGTTTGGGGTTTCTCCCATGCAGTGCCGCTCAATCAAAATACCTCCAGTATCATCCCTCTGCTTCCTACTGACCCTCGAAGAGCTTCCAGTTTCCACCGCGCTTCCTGAGTAACTCGAGAAAGCCTACGATGTCAACCAATGTTCCTTAGGGTTTGTGATCGACTAGTTTTTCAATCATGTATATTCCACTATTTTTTCTCACATATCACTTCAATGTACCTTTCATGCCTTAATCTTCTCGTATCTGATCATCCGTAAGCTGAATCACCTTCAGTAACATTCTACCAGCATCTACATGTCCGCATATTCTTTTGAACACTTGCATACAATTTCATACTATTCATACCCTACGATGACCGCAGAGACAAGCTATCCAATTATTTTGATTGGCTACAACAAAATTTGTCAACTTCTACACCAGGACACTTCCCTATATCACAAGACTACTTCTAACTCTGTAATAATTTACTTCCACTGTACATTGCCTCCATTTTATTCATATTATTTTTACAATATCATCATCGACAAATAATTGCGGTCGATGAAATATAAGGTTAGTTGATGTTTCTACTTTCAGACACCAAGAAAAAAAGGAAAAATCACTACCTGTTGTCTTTGAATCAAACTGTAAATAAAATATTTTTATGTGTATGATGCTGCTAACCCTAGATTATAAATATGATATCTATAATAGGTGGAATACCACCCTTTTAGACATCAGAGCATCTGTTCTCCACGTGCAACATAAAGAAAGAGCATCAATGGTACTAAAATCTATTCCGTCCTAAATTATTTATTAGGTAAAACAATTCACGTTTTCTCTGACAACACAGATCACAACTTTATTGAATTTACAAAAAATTACTCACTTTTTATCGATGCGTCTGTAGTTAATTTGTCTTATATTGATTCAGCAGAATTTTTTTTAACACTATGCCTTCACTATCTACCATGCCTTACATGCTAGGCATTGCAATTACAAAAAATAACTATATGTTAGAATATTGTTATGCAAGATATACAATTGTCTTCCAATTGTATGATTAATTAAATATACCTACTAATAAACATACTATGGACACCTTCTAAAATGTGAAAATTCAATAAAAAGAAAACTGATACAAAGATGCAAACACCATCAGCATCAAGAAATGAAAGGATTCAAAGGAGACTACGCATGATAGAATGAAAAAAGGTAGATAATTGAAGTAACTTATTTCAATAAGTCCATAATGTTATCTACTATTTTACAAGTTCATAAATGTCAAGGTAGTTCATCTACAGCCTACCATCACCAGTTTTCTACTAGAACGTATGACGCGGTAAAACTCAATTCCAATCTGAACAGAGGTTCATGCATAACACTGTCACCTTTATCTACCAATGGTTAGTTAAATTTTCATTTTAGAAAATTGTGAAATACATTTGATATGATTATTGTAAATAACATTGACTAATTTACCTATTCTACTATTGACTTAGCAGTGCCTCAAGAATGTGGATGTTCAACACCAATATATGTTAGAATAAACAATATAACAGTTGAAAGCGGCTGTTATGAACTGTACTTGAGATTAGTTTTTCATATTTTCATTATTGAAAAATATTCCTTTAATTCCCAACAATTTGGTACATGTACCGCCTATTAAGCTGTTTCGTCCAATGGTGAATTCCATTCCAAACTCCCAGTACATCGACAAAGAACATTACTTTTACTATGTCCTGACATTCATTAGTTACTACTGTAACTTCTTCCAATAATTACATAGTGTTAGCTAGTATTTTATAAGTTCATAAATGTTCATGAAATACATATATAGACGACAATCATCTATTTCTTACTGGAACGTATGAAGTAGTAAAACTAAATTGGTATTTGAATAGAGAATCATGATACCCACTGACACCATTAAATACCACTTGTGACTTCAATTTCAATTTTCAAAAATTGTCAAATAACGTCAATATATTTACTTGAAATGACATTTCCTACTTTAATTATTCTACTACTGAATTCGCAGTGCCTTGGGAATGTAGAACTTCATCACCAATATCTGTTTGAACAAGAAATATAAAAGGTAATTGTACAAAATTAAATGTACATGAGATCATTTTTTCTTCTTTTTATTTCTGAAATACATATGTTTTGTTTAGTACATTTTTTTAAATGTACTAGCTATTGACCTATGTTCTATACTAACATTTTTCTATGCTGAAACATCTGAACCACTACAATAGATCTACACCACCAAAGGAGGAGCACACATATCATTGACACATGTATCATTGAATGGTGACTTCCATTCCAAACTGACAATACATTGACTAAGAATATTACTTTTACAATGTTGTGATATTGATTAGTTACTAAACTATTATATATCATTGAATGATCATCATGGCTGTGAAACTTGGTGAACAAAATATGTGGGATATAGAAAGAGAAAGCATATATCTGAATCCAGTGACAAGAATTATGTCACCATTGTTGAGGATTATGTCAACGTATTCTTGTGAACAACTTCCAGGCTACATCTCCCTTATATTAAAGAGTTAAATTAATCTTCATTACATATGCTAGGTCTAACAACTGAGACAGTGTCAGTTGCCCATCGCCTTCTTGTTTATCCGAGTGAGAATAAATTATTCCTTCAATTTTTTTTCAATTTTCACGGAATGTAATGTGTTTCATTCTCCATTTACAAAAGAGAATGTTTCCCATCTTCAGCTACTAGAAAGGAAGCTAATTGTCCTGGGACAGGTGTGTTGTAATATGTAATAACCATTCCTTGTTTATTTGAATGTATAATAGATACATACATGCTTTCAGAATTCCATAGTAGTTTAAATGCAGATTATAGCCAAGAACTAGAGTTGTATAATACCTTGATTCATGTTACATCAGAAAGAGGTGAAACAAAACCTGCTGAATTACATGCTGAATGTAATCATGCATCATTCTTTTTAGGTCTGAGTTATTGCATGTTCAATGATAACTGTGCATTTACTTCGCATTCATTATATTACTAACTTTAGTAAATACTGTTGCAGAAAAAACACAACTACTAAAACTGGCAGAAAATGCAGATCACCGTATTATTTTTACCTATCAGTATTGTACAATTCATTTCATGACACCTTATGAAGTTTGTAGAGACTATTTTATTAAAACCTTCAATTTAATTATTATTCACAAACAGATTTTTTGAATAGTTTAGATCCTTGTATGGTATGTCAATACTGTGGGTCTATCTTTTGGTAAGATGAGAGAAATAAAAAAAGCATTACTAATGGTAACCCATGATATTCTCTATGTTTTTTTCTCGGTAATTTTTTTTTGGAACTACTCCCTTCATGTACTCAGTACCTTAGAAAGTTAGTCTTCGATTGAAAATCCATAGAGGCTAGAGAATTATAGGAAAATATGCATATTTACAATTATATGTTTTCATTTACATCAATGGGAGGGAAGGTGGATAGGTCACTAAATAATGGCAGATCTCCAAATAAATTCATATTCAATGGAAAAAACTACCATCACAGAGGTAGTTTGTGTCCTCCTGAGGGACAACCACCATGGTTTTCCCAGTTGTGTGTGTGTGATACTGCTAATGAGTCTGAAAACTAGATTCAAAAACACAGTTAATATTTACAGTAGTTAGTTAACAAATTTACATGATGGTGATATTTTCACTTCTTTTTCAATTTAATTTACTATGAATATATGACTGAGTGAATTCAAACACTATAGTCAATTTTAATATTTTTGTTACCCTTCAAAATATGCTTCATGTAACAAATGTTTTATCTCAACATTTCAGAAGTGCAAGGGATGTTTTTTCTCTTCAAGAAATTCCAAATTTAAATTTTTGACTACTTAAGAGAAGACAAACAAATGCAGTGACGTACAACTTGAATACAACTTCTGAAATTGTTATGCTTATTATCGGTGACATTGAAGATATGAACTGTGAAAGAGATATTATCATTCAATCTAAAACTGGTGAATTGCAGCGGATTTTTTGAGCTTCATCCCTTGTATCTTCCACTACAATATCCTCTAATTTTCACAAGTGGTCTGGATGGATACGTTGACAACATATTACATCGTTCTACATTTCTGGGTACAAGTACGTCGCATCAGAAGGTTACAATGAGAGAATACTTCTCATATCACTTGCATAGTAGTTTTAATGATATCTCAACATTACAACATTCAATAAGACTACTGAAACAATTTATTGCTGATGGTTATACAATGATAGAGTCTTAGAGACTTTACATTATTCACTTAGATAAAAAATTCTTGTCATTTGAGTTGTACAATGGGTTGAAATATGATTTTCTTCGAGGTGACCTTGATGGGTATGCATGCGGGAAGGGAATTATTTTATCGTCTATGTTTACTAGTGGTCCGAGGAATATGTTTCAAAATTTCCAAGATGCTATGTCAATATGTAATTTGGAAGGATATCTATTTTTATTTTTAACATTTACATGAAATCCACTAGGGCCTGAAATCATTAGATTTTTTTCAAAATGAAATATTCGTCCCTCAGATTGTCCACACATTGTATCTAGAATTTATAATGTTAAGGTTTATCAGTTAAGGAATGATTTACAAGACATGTGTTTATTTGGGAAGTCACGAGAATGTAACAATCTTCGTACAAATGGGTTGTCGATAAATTAATTTTTTATTTATTGTATCAATTATTGAACGTCATCATTTACATCAAGATTTTATATGTAGTTGTTCGTACAGTGGAATTTCAAAAACACGGACTACCTTATGTACACATTTTACTATTTTTATGTCGTGAAAACAAAATCAGTACTCCTGCATGCATTGAAAAGATTATTTCTGCTGAATTTCCAAATGAAGGTGACTTCCCAAATCTACATGAAGCTGTTATAATGTTTATGATTCATGGACCTTGTGGTGATGCATATCGCAACTTTCCTTGTATGAAGAATGGAAAATGTAGTAAATTTTTTGCAAAGTTATTTTGACAGTACAGTAGTTGATGATGATGGGTATGTTCTATACCGAGGTAAAAATTATGGATTCACTATCATGAAAGATGGAATCCCTTTGTATAATCATTTTGTCGTACCATATTATCCTTTCTTGCAAATGAAGTATCAAGCTCATCTGAATATTGATGTTTAAAATCAATCAAATTCCATCAAATATTTGTTTAAGTATATTAGCAAATGTAAGGATCGTGTAACAACAACAATGTATCAGACCAACAATAAATAGTTTCCAGGCAATAATGGTGATGAGATTAAGTTGTATTATGATTTTTGATATATATCTCCATGTGAGGCTTCTTGGAGTATATTTTCTTATGATATCCACTATAGATATCCTCCAGTAGATAAGCTCCATTTCCATTTACTAGGACAAAATAGAGTTATGTACAATGACACTGATCATATTGAGGATTTCTTGAGCAAGGGTAACATTTCAGAGTCAACACTTATGGTGTGGTTTCAAGATAATGTTTCTTACTAGGAAGGTAGATGTTTCGAATATGCAGAATTTCCAACACGATTTGTATTCCACCAATGTGAAAAAATGGATCCTAAGAAAGCATGGCTTCAGCATTGGTAGACATTACTATGTGCTACCAAAAACTAGAGAGATATATTACCTGTGATTAATTCTCAAAAATATTAGATGTGAAACTTGTGTTGATAGTGTTAAAAGTTTGAAAAAAATTACTCATGGGAGTTTTTGGGATGCGTGTTCAGCATAGGGACTACTTGCTGATGATAAGAAATTTATTGAAACAATAAATGAGGTATCTACTTGGGCTACAAGGGAGTGTCTTCATAGGCTTTTTTCCAGCATTCTGTTCTCAAAAAATATGTCTCGGCCAGACATAGTGTGGCTTGAAACCTGGAAGATCCTCAGTGAAGTCATTCTTTATGCGCAACAACAGAGGCTGCAAATGCCAGTTATATAATTTAACTATTGATTCTATAACTTCTTAGCTATGTAATTGGTCATTTTTTAAACAATAATTTAATTAGAAAAACACTATAAAAATTATACAATAGTATTCTTTAATTTCATTTAGATTTGACACACACAGCTGATCAAAAGAAGATGTATGATTTGCATGATATAGAAAACATTCTTCAGAGGAATGGTAGATCTCTCTATTATTATACACCAATGCCAGTTCTAGATTCAGAAATTGTTTCTCAATAGAATTAGTTGGTAGCAGATGAAATTAATTATAATAGAGACAAACTTTAGAAAGAGTACATGACTTTGTGGTGTAGGCTTACTGATGAACAGATAGACGTGATGACAGTCATTATGTCTTCGTCAACAACATGTGTTGGTGGTTTCATTTTCTTGCATGGGCATGGAGGTATAGGTAATAACATACTTTGGAAAGTACTGACATCTCTATTATGGTTGGAAGGTAATATCGTTCTAGCAGTTGCAACCAGTGGAATTTCATCATTACTACTACCTAGTGGGAGGATAGCACATTCGAAATTTTGAATTCTGGTATCTATTTATGATAACTCTGTCTGCAATATTCAACAACTGAGTGATTTCATAGATCTTCAATAGTTAAGAAAGGTAATTATTTGGGATGAGGCACCTATGATTCATTAGTGTTTTTTTGAAGCTCTTGACTGTACATTAAAAGATACAATGTCAGTAAAAAGTGATAATTCTTCAAACATACCATTTGGTGGTATAACGGTAGTCTTTGGAGGTGATTTTAGGCAAATACTACCTATGGTACCAGGTGGAAGTAGAAATTAAATAGTGTCTCCAAGTATAGCATCGTCATAATTGTGGCAATATTGTCGTGTACTAACACTAACAAAGAACATGAGAATACATTCCAGTCCTTCTAAAATTTCAGAAGAAGTTCATGACTTTGCTAAATGGACTTTAGATATTGGTGAAGGTCATATTGGAGAGCCTAATGATGGTGAAGCTTTAATTCCAATTCCATCAGCATATCCTCTTTCTTGGACTACATATCTGATTTCTAAAGTTGTTGAACATACATATCCCAATTTCATTGCGAACTATACTGATGTGAATTATCTTAAATAACATGCAATCTTATTTCCATATCTTGATATTGTTGAAGATTTAAATGAGTACATGATGTCTCTCACATGTTCTGTGGGAAAATATTATTTTATCTCAGATTCAGTTTATGATGAAAGTATTGATACAGACAGTTCAAAAAACATTTACACATCCGATAGGTTAAATGATTTTAATGTTTTAGGGATGTCTGCCCATCAAATTACCCTCAAAATTGGGGTGCCCTTCTTGTTGGTTTGAACTGTAGATCAGTCTGTTTGATTATGTAATGGGACTCGCTTGACTATTACACACTTGTGTGACCATGTCATTAGAGAAACAATTTTATGTGGTTGTAATTATAGATATCTGGCTTTCATTCCATGATTAAATATGACACACTCCGATTTTCGATGGCCTTTGAAACTATAAAGAAGACAATATGCTTTGATTGTTTCTAATGTTATGACTATTAACAAAAGTCAGAGACCATCAATGTCTTCTATTGGGTTGTATCATCGAAAAATTGTGTTCTGTCATGGTCAACTATATGTTGTAGTATCTTGAGTCACATCACCATTAGGTTTAAAAAAGTACTAGATGATAATAATCCCACAACCATTGAATCAACAAAATATATTGTCTACAAGGAAATATTTGATAGATTGTGTTAGGTATATTTAGTATTAAATGTTAAATTGTCAATGCTGCGTTTTTTGGATTATTTATCTATGATTTCATTAGTATCATTTTTTCTAAATATGATCTATTTGTAAACACATTCAAATAGTATAGATTTTACAGCATGTCACGATCTATTACCCCTTTGAATGAGATCACACCAAAGACCGATGAGACATTGAAGATACAAGTGAGTATTTTGATTTTGTGGCGTAACACACCGTCCAGGTACTCCAATGATTTTTTTTGCGATTGATATGATTCTTGGATACCAACATGTGACTTCACATTTTAAATTTACTACATTGTTCTTCTTGATATTGTATTTGTGTTTTCATTTTAACTACACAGAACATTGTCAACGAGAAATGTCTATTTTTCAATTATTAACAATCATAGAAAATTATTTTTATATGGAACAAATGTATATTGTGGTTATGAGCAAAGTCAGGTAAAATATATTCCATTATCTTCAATTAATTTTCCCTACCTATAAATTGCAGGTAAATAGACTATTCCTTTTATCGTTCCATCATAGGATCATCACAGTGTTGAATCATTTCAACTCAGTGGAAAGGTTGGATCTGAATTTGCTATATAATCTACAGTTTTATCAACAATTCTGGTTTATATATGTTATCTTCCATACGTTCTATTTAACAATCCATTATTTTAATCCTTCAATACAGTTGTGATGATAACCACTATTCATTTTAACTACATTCGATATGCAGAAAAACGTACTGTTTGATTTTTTTAGTGAAGATGTTTTTGATCAATCACATCATTTACCACATGATAGTGTGGGTAGAACATGCCAGGAAACAAATATGGAAATCCAAATGACGGAGAAATTAAAAGACAAAACAGAAAAGAATTACTGATGATTTCACCAGATATGGAGGGTAATACAATTTCAACAGTTTTTTTATTATATTTTGTTCTATATAATCATATAAAATATTACTTTAAATTATATTTTTTCTATTTGTATTCCACATTACCATTGAATTAAATCAAATATGCAAAAATTGAGCATTCAGTGATATGTGCTCAACAACAATACAAAAATTGCAGGATGCACATTGATTATTGTTGTTTCATTATAAGGTTAACAGTATGTAACATCATTGTTTTCATATTTAAAATACACTATTACAGTTATATTCAATAATTTTTTTCATTTATTTACATTCATTGTAATAAATATTAATGCATGGTGTCTTTAATGTGTTTAATGGAACAGGGATTACTATATCATCATTTTGGAGATATAAAACTTCATCAAACAGACAAGCTGTGAGGGGATGCATGAGCTGTGGAACTATTTGTAATGTTCCTGTCATTTTTTTCTTCTACCAGTCATACTTATCAAATTTCAATCATGTATTTAAAAATTGGACCAATGTCTTTTACAAGACATATCAACCCTATTAACTAAGGGTTTTATATTTCCTTCTTTTCATTTGTTAAATCACCCTTTTAAAGTTGTACTTTACCATTTGACAATGTTCAGTAGTCATCCTACCTCTTTTTGTACAGGTATACCTTAAAATATTCATTTTTCCACTTCCATGTATGTCTGTATTTCCATTTCTGTTGAAGTAGTGTTCAATTTCAGGTAGTCTTATTACCTTTATATGTGTTCAACTTCATTACTATTATTGTGCCTCTTATCATACATGTATACCTTAGGATTTCTAATTTCCCATATCTATGTATGTGTGTAATTCTATGTATGTTGAAGTAGATATCAGGTGCAGGTAGTCTTACTGCTTCTAAATGTGTTCACCTTCAATACAGTGATCCTGCTTCTTTCCATGCTGGTATACCTTAAAATTTTTAATTTCCCATGTCCATGAATGTTTGTAATTCTGTTAATGTTGATGGATATTTCAGTTGTATGCAGCCTTACTACCTCTAAATGTCTTCCAACATCAATACAGTGATCCTGCCTCTTTTCATGCAGTTATATCTTACAATTATTATTTTCACACATCACTGTATTTGTGTATTTTTGTTTCTGTTGAAGAAAAATTTTGTTTCAGGCAGCCTTAATGCCACTAATTGTGTTCAAATACATCACAGTGATGCTGAGTCTTATCATATTTGTATAACAAACCTATTTCATTTTCCCACATCCATGTATGTGGGAATGCCTGTTTATGTTGAAGAAGATTTCAGTTGCATGATACTCTTTCTGACTCTAAATTTATGATTATTTGAATGTATACATTCTTTTTCTAATTATTATTCTCATTTTACATATTCTGTTATAAAAAAATCTAAACAAGTTTGGTTGGCACATAATTTCATGATTTTAATCATCTTAATGAAATTGTTTATCTTTGTAAATTCATACCAATCTAGTTTTTTCTTTTTTTTAACTTTTAGTATTTATAGATATCTATTCATTACTATTGTGCTATTACCCCTATTCTGAAAATTTTATTTGAGCAATGTCCTGCATATTTAGAATTGGATCATTTCAATCAACTATATTTCAGTACTCACATTGTTTTACAATAAATGGTGTTCTATAATTTTTCCTTCATATATTTCTATTATGTATCTTGAATCACTAACTTTATATCAACACTATCATCATAAAGAAATACTTCTTCGTAATTGTAGCATGTTATGTCATTCCATTCACTTGAACAATTTCATTCATTATCGTCATTAATATCAATATAACATATGCAAATTCATTTATAACTTAAAAGATGAAAAATGAATGTTATATCAATGAATAGATCATGTTAATAAATTTTATTCAACATTATGTAATAGGAAACACTTTTTTTACCATAAACCACATGTCGTGCATTCAGGCAGGGATACAAATTTTTTTGGTGAAAGGGTGTCATAACAGGGTTTGAATGACAGAAATGATTCCAATTGACTATAATTAAGAAATAACATCATCGAACTGAGTTTTTTGTTCTATAGGTTTATTCAGAATGGGGGTATGATAGAAGATTTATTCAGTTACACCTTTCTTCATACCGAGGGCATGATAGAAGAAGCGATCCTTACTAAGCATGACCCCTCTATATCCCATCATTTCATGTATGCATATATCCGGTTCATGTTATTTCAAAAACTGCTCTACTTATAACTATTGATTGATGATATTTATTTTCATTGATGTCCACTGTGCTGTAACTGACATTTCATTTAGGTGGTTGCAAGGCTGTTGAATTGCACTGCTCAATGCATTGGAAATAGAATTTTTCTTGCTGATGCAATGTCTTTCGACCAGATAAAATATGAATCTCTAATTGACTGTTTGTCTAGAATCCTGGGGTAAGATGATAGTTATATCATTATTAAATTATCATGTATGTAAAATAATTTAAGTGCACTCTGCTCCACTTGTGACCCTTTTTTCCTTTAAAGTATTTTTCTAAGCCAGGTTTCATGTTTGCAGCTAAAAGCTAATTTTAGAAGGTTTATGACTGGCCACCTTCTTGGAGCTGCTGGTGCTGTAGAAGCTATTTCAGCAGTGAAGGTATGCATTTATCCCTCTCTACAATAGAATTATGATTCATGCTTCTCATGTTGTGGGTATCTGATAACATGCCATGTTTGTTACTACAAAGATCCAATGAGTAATATAAATTGATAACAAACTGTTTCAACGGAATTAAAGAAAAGATTTAAAATCTATTGAACATATGGAATATATCATTAGTATTTTACTTTAACATTTACCTTATATTCTCTTTTCTAATTAATGAATTCTCTTTGTGGAAAAATATAATTGAATTAACTAATTTACAGAGTGTTTTGAAAATTATTAACCAATCTGGATAGTCTGATGCTTAATATATTTTCCTTCATTGTTGTCCGATTTCAGTTTGGGAGCATGGGATGACTCTGTGCCAATATTTAAACACAAGGTAATTTTGAGCATTTATATGAATTGTATGTGCCTTTCAGATTTATTCTCTTCTTTATATGATTTGGTTATAGTGTAAACTATAATTTATATTTTAGATTGTTTTTAGTGAAGTGGAAGCATTTCTTTGAGTAGTGGATATTTTCTTAATTAATTGAACAGTGAATCGATTTTTATAGCATTCTAAAATATGTGGTGATTATTATATACATGTTTTCTTATCAATGATTGTAAAAGATGTTTAGTTATCCATTAATTTTAGGATTCCCTAATTTGAACTATTGTGTTCATGTTCAATTACAACTTGGGTGGGGGTGTATTGCAAGGAACTCGATGTAGATATTCAAATTGATCACTTATGTAATGTTACAAATTATGTTTTTATTGGAATGTTGGATGGTTTATATAAATGAAATTACAAAAAACATGAAGATTGGCTATCTTAGACTTTATTTTCTCACTACAAAAACCAATTCTGTGAGATTATTGGTGATATTATCTTATTCATATTTCATATTTTAAAGAATGAATGGGGGAGGGGGCTGTAGGGGGAAGAGGTTGGGTAGGGTGGGGGAGTGGTGGGGGAAGGGGCTGGGCAAGGGGGGTGCTGAGGTGGGAGGGGGGTGCTGGGATGAGGTGGTAGACAAGTAGGGGAGGTGGGGAGGGGAGGGGTAGAGCTTGGTAGGGGGTAGGAGGAGGTGGGGCGAAATTGGGGGGGGGTGACAAGCTGGGCAGGGTGGGGGAGAGGAGGGGATAGTCAGGGGAGGGAGGACACGTAGAGGAGTCGGGAGTGGAGGGGTAGAGCTGGGCATGGGGTAGGAGGAGGTGACAAGCTGGGCAGGGGGAGCGGAGGGGCTTGGCGGGGGGAGGGGAGTGGGTTGGGCCAGGGGAGAGGAGGGGTGATGGAGAGGTGACGGCTGCAATGTTGGGAGGGGTTGGACAAGGGGGGTGGGTTTGGATGGGAGGAAAGGCGGGAAGGGCAGTGACGAGGGGCTAAGCGAGGGAGAGGTAATTCCTTATGCAGCAGGGATTGATTTAAGTTTGTCTCCACTTAAACAGTTTTCAGTTTTCCAAATATGTCATGTTTCTTTTCTAATAAAGAGTACCTAGTAACTGTTTTCTATTATTTTTTTCAATTAGTAGTGATTTTTCATTTTCATATTTATAATGGTTTTCATTGAGTTTTTATAAATATTTTTTTAATTAATGACCAAATATTTTTTCATAGTATAATTTCTCATTTACTCACATTCATGTCTAACTATATATTGTAGGGATCAATTTAACTGTCATCAAACATGAAAAACTGCTACTCTACATCAATGATTTGTGGTAGTACTGGGAGGCTGTTGACTGCACATTCTTATGACATGAATTGTAATCTGATCTGCACACCCGTTGTTGTTGAAAATCACGGTTCCTGTTAATGTTTTCAAACATGTATCTCTTACTAAATATGTATTTATGTTCTCTTCTCATTGTTAAATAACATTTCATAGTTCTATTTCAAAGGTGAAATAAAAATGACAACTAATGTCTGTTTCCAATTTCAAGTTATCTAACCATGATTCCGTTTTAGTGTTTACCTATTTCAAGTATATAGAAATTAGATTTTCATACTTTGTTTCTATGAATACATTTATAATTTCAATATATTATTTATTAATTTTCATTGATAACTTCTCATATTTCTAATGAATTTTGTAGTTCATATTTCATTTATGATGTCGTGTGTATGCACAGGCGATGTACTTGTTATATTTTATATTTTAATTCATCATATAAAAATTATCTTCAGGGTAATTATTGTGATTTTTCTATAAAAACACTTTTGAGGTGATAAGTGAATAAAATTTGTTTTTAATAAAATCATTGAGTTTATGACTATATCGAGTTGTAAGAATGAGTGAAAAACTTATAAAACAATTTCTATAATTTTTTTTTGTTTTTTAGTGATTTGATTGATTTATAAATTATTTATTGAATTTATAAAACCTATTATTAATATTTCGGAAAATTAAGTAATTTTTTGCACTTAAAATTGTTTTTATTAATTTATATTATAAATTAGTATTCATAAATTGTAGAAATTAATTATAAAAATTATTTAAATATTTATTATCTAAATTTTAATATTATATAATAAGCTCAATTTAAATGTTAGTCATACAAATATGATTACTAAGATATATGTTAATAACTATGATAAGCGTGAAAGGGTAATTTTAAACCAATTGATTTACTAATTTTCTATAATTTGTATCAAATAAATTAATTAGAAATAAATTTTATGTTGACTTTGTATTCATTTTTAAAATTTTATAAAAATGTATTGAGTCTCAATTAATTGGTAACTTGTGTTATATTAGACTATATATACTTAATAGATTACATATTGTTTTTTTCACAAATTAATATCTCAATATATTATATAGTTTAATTTTAATATGAATTTTATCATATTTATAAGGTTAATTTCATTATTTTAATATTAAAATTAGTTTAATAAAATAAATATTTTATGAGACGAGTTATATTATATTTCTAATAAAATATAAATTTCACTAGTTAAAACTAGGAATTAAGGTAAATAAATGTTAAAATGTATAAATATAGTGGTAAAAGTCATGAAACATGAATTAAAAAAAATTAGAGGCTTTATCTACATTATACCACCCAACTAAATATTATTTCACACGTTTGGATCCATTGAACCTTGAATAGTGTCATTCCATCATTGAAAATGTAATGGGTATTTACAAAGATTGCATATTCTCCACCTATAAAAGGATATCACATCCATAACATATCACCACCCATTAAAATAGTTATCATGACAATTAATATTGTTTTTTATATCATCAAATATACCACATGTCTATGAAATAATGTTTTTTTAGAAGGCCTTCCTAAAGAACCTTAAGGTGTTACCCAAGGGAGAATATCTAATCAAGGAGGTAATGTTCTAAGTAGAACTCACATAATGTTTTCTATTTCAAATCACTAAAACCTCCAATATCATGATTATTATTATATTAAACTTATTAAATACATTCTGATGTTTTATTATACTAATATAATATCCATTTCTCCCTTCATCTAAAAAATTAAAAACATGAAGATGGTTCCATGCTAACATGAAAACTATAACCTCTCTGAACGACATGATGATTTTTCATCCCCAGTTTAAATAGATAGTCATAAAATAATAATTAAATTATTAATAATATAATCATACCATTATTAAAAATAGGAAATTTTAAACCACTATATATCTTCCACTATATTTATGGAAACTTAATATTTCAGTCATGTGTGCGTGTGGATTACCGTCTCCATGAACATAATGTATTTTTGGTTTTACCCTAGCCTATTATTCCTTATAAAAATGTACTAAAAATTAAATTACTAAATTATAAATATAAAAATATTATTATTGATATTTTAGAATAAAAATATTAGTCCAAAGGAATCTCTTTCATAACTATACCAAACTAGAGATTACAACTTGTTTTTCTGGGTCGAATTAAAAACCAACATTAAAAATTCAAAAATTATTTATCATGAATTTATATGGAAACGTATATACTTTGGTTATTTTAAATTTACTATAAAATATTAAATTTATTATGTTTCATGAATGATTTTATTAATCATAACCTTATTGTTAATACTACGATATACTCGTTAAAAATGACTGAATGCAGCTCACCACCAACTTCATCATCAAAAACCATACCCAAAGTACCAAATAAAAGAAATTAAAACATTATAAATCATTATAGTAAATATATTCCATAACTATTAATGATCTAAAAACTGTGAAATTTTAGTCTTTAAATAATACTATATTACACCATTATAAATCTAGGACTAAGAAACAATCCAAGATTGTAACATCTGATTATGAAAAAAGAGTCTATCTGACTGATATATATTTATTAAATATTTATAAATTAATTTTTAAAAAGGTTATATTTATGAATAAAGTTATTAAATTGGTTATTAAGATAGTAATTATTTTATATAGGATGTTATATATCATTCTAATAAACATGATTTATGGTAAGGGGTTTTGCATCTGAACTTTGCTTTAATGAGATATGATATGTATTTACAAATTTTTATCATTTCGAGGTGTATATATTTTATTTGGATTTATTTTTTCATAATTATTTTTAATATATTTCAATTAATATTTCACCTTACATTTTATCTTTCATGGTATTTAGATTCCAAAGATACTAAAATTATATGGATTTTTATTTATCCAACTTATTTTTTGGAGATATATTTCTTCTTAGTTAAAAATATCTTTCAAAGCTTGTTTTATTATATTCTATGTTGAATATATAATTAATTATATCTCTTTTGAATATAAATTATATAATTCAATTCTTTTTCGATATTTAATTTATTTAGAAAAAATATATATCTTTGCCAAGAATAATTCAAATCCTCTTTATTCACTATTTCCCATCCATGTAAATATTTTATCTTCCATCAAATATTCTAATTTATATTTGGATACCTAATTATGTGTTAAAAAATGTGACCTTCGTCGTTCTATTCAATAATTTTTTTAAAAAAATATTTATTTATTATTTTTTATAATGTTGGTTTTCAATGAAAGTATTAAAAATGTTTAAAAATGATTATATCATCAAGATAATATGTTTTATCCACCAATAATAAATTCATTTAAAAAGTCATTATATAATTTATATGGATCTATTATTGATGGTAATTTCTAAATGTAAAATTTCTCACTTTTCCTTTTTAGAAATTACTTTTGAATGTGATGAGTGACATCATATTTTATAAGTGTAGTATATACGTTTTGTAAAGACTCTTCATCACATCCTATCACTATATGGGAAGTCTTTCTTGAAAAAATTTATTTAAATGTCAAATTTTTATTCAAAATAATTTAAACACATAAATATTTTAAAAATAAAATAAATTATTTTAATATTTATAAAATCTAAATTATTGATTTTTAAATGGAATTTTTTAATTTAAAATATAATTCAAAGGAAAATGGTTTTAAGAAATAATTCATAAGCCTTTTTATGTGTAATAGTTTTTTTAAAGATTTATTCTTTAATACTTTTTTTAGAACCACCTTTTTTGTTTTAAAGGTAAATTTTTAATTTTTTACAATTAAAATCATTTTTCCTTTTTATGAATTTACTTATAATGTGTTTTTAATAATTTCAAAAGGGATCTCTATTCTTATTTTAAAAAGTGATTTATCCAATATATTTTAAAGGGTGTTTTAAATCTATAGTGACATTTTTTTTTCATTTTTTATGTAACTCTTCAAAAATTTTCTTATGATACCATGATCCTTTATTTGGATTTCATAAGTAATTTTCTATGAATATATTCAAGAAAAAATATCTTTTTAAAACTTTAATTAAGTGAAATTAAAACATATGAATGAATGATTTCATGTGGAATATATATATGTGTATGATTCAGATGTGGGGACTTATCTTACAATATAATGTATTGGTTAATGATTTATACCATATTATATTATGTACTTTTTGTGTTATTCGATTATTCTCTATAAGGAACTCATCTCAGATACCCTCTAAAAATGGTACCCAAGTTGAATTTACACACACCCAAAGCACATTTCTGATCTTCATGGGCTGTTGACTAGAACCCAGACATCAAAAAATGACCATATATATTATTTCAACCTGTTGGAATAAACAAATATACCTACAAAAAAAATAGTGGAAGATATAAATAACTCATATAACTAAAATATGATAGTGGAAATGAAAAAAACTCAACAGAAGTCAGAACATCCCAAAGTACACATCCAAAATCAATAGAAAACTAAAGCTGAAAACTGAAAACACCATGTGATAGACTAAGAAAACGTACACTATTTCACCACCTGCGAAATATACATAGCTACCAAAAAACCTCAACACGTCACTATGCCACCATTCGTTTCCCTGCATTGAAGTACATACAAAGGTCAACACACAACCAGAGGGGTGTGTAGGGGTGGGATAAAATGCCCAGTAGGAGCACTCCCAAGTGTTCAATGTGAATTCTCTATATAGAAAAATGAAAAAAACTATGAACATTAAATAAAATAAGTAATTATATACAATTGGACATTTTTTATGTAGAAAACCTGAAAAAATTATATTCCCCATTTTCCACATTCCACATGTAAGAAGTTAAAATAGATCAAATAATTTCACATATATCTAATCAAATAAAATCATGTATCATATATCATATCAAATACATGATAGTAAAAAAATACAATTCAAATAACATGTAACATCATGCCAATGATCAAGATAGCTTAGGATATAAGACTAATAAAACCACATTACATCAGAAGTGCCCCCTCAAGTCTTTATATCATAGACATATTGAGAAATGAAACACACTATGATTGAATCCCCCAACAATTTCAATTTCACAACCCTATAATTACGGGCCTAGATAATAGAGGAAGTTCCCAAGTGTAAACCACTTGATAATACATGGACGATGGACCTAATCTAATCCATAACCCTAAGTACCCAAGTATTCCTATGTTCTATGTTTTTCAATCCATTTCATTAAAACAATTATTTGAAAACCATTTTAGAAATACATTTCACAAAGCTTTGAAAATTCGTTATCTTTTATGAAAAAAACAAAAAAATATCATTTCTGAAAATCTATTTTTACACACAGAAACATGTCGACCGATCATTCCATTTAATTTAAAAAAAAAATATAAAAACTTGTGAAATGATGTCTATCGAACATAAGATTTATATGGAACCACCTACCACAGACATAGGTTGCAAAGACCCGTAATGTGATCCACCAAAATGGATGAACACAAAAATGAAAATAGATTCCCTAGAATCAATCCTCACATCTCAAAATCCATTCAAAAAACAAATGGTTTGATGGAGAGTATAGATCATAATAAACCTCAAATATTCTCACATGTCTCTCCAAAAATTAAACCATGGTCAGATTCCAAAGGATGATCACACAATATATCTATTGATAATCATGGAGATTATCTTAAAAAATCAAGAGATCCAATAATACAACACAATTATGCTACAGTGATTAGTGAAAATGAATAAATGAAATAATTACTCCCTAAATAAATTCACAATAATTGAAAATATATATAACTCTAAAATAAATGATTTCTAAGGAGTTTAAGTCACTAAAATCAGGTATGATTACTCCAAGGTCAAGAGGGGCATGACCTATGGATAAATGAAAATATATCCCCCGTTTAGTTCCCTATGATATCAACTCATAAGGATTACATGATGGGTAATACATTTTAATATCATGAAATCCATTAAAATAAAAAATACTGAAAAACCTGAGGCCTTTGGTATCAAATCAAGATTGTTTATATTTCACAGTTTGTAATATTTTCACGTCATATAAACTAGCCTTATACCGATTCAGATAATATTCCTGGAACCCAATACATGACATGTAACAAGTTTACATGGTTTGTATCCTCCTCACGACATGTAAGGTTTTCATTATCTGAACCAAACTCATGACATATTCATGGTCTCCATCAAATTATGGGTATTCAATTTCTACAACATGTATTTCTCAATTAGACAAAAAAATTCCTATATTTTTTTCCAAAACAACATATCACCTCTAGTGTTCTCTATACTCTTGGAGAACTTGATAAAATTTTAAAAGATTTATTCCTAGACTCGATAAACATAGAAAAACATATATCCAGGATTATTAGTTCATTTTTATCCATAAAATTATCTTCATCCTCAAAAATTACAAAATACACCAAAGTATATATTGAAATGAAAAGAGATATGAGAAATTATATAAAGTCTGCAATGAGATGTTACAAACTCCCCACTATAAAAATTTCCATCCCTAGGAAGTTATTTAGAAGAATCAAGTCTAGAAAAGTGTGACTCCTTTGCTCCCTCATCAACGTCGCATGCTCCAATGTATATTGAGAATCTTATTCATGTCTCTCTAATTCTCTATCTTATGGAATTAACCTCCAACACAACAATTTAACTTGATAGTCAATGATATCCACTATTATATCTATAACAGAAACATATGGTTCTATATTAATATTTTCCTAACTAAGAATGTGAGTGGGATCAGGAATATATTTTCTGATCTATAATATGTGAAACAATTCATGAATACCTTTCAACTAAAAACATTCCAATCAATAAGATTCAACAAAATGATTCTCAATGAACTAAAATGGTGCAACATATCATGGAGGAAAATTTTCATGTTGTCGAAGATGCCAGAGGGAGAACAGAGGAGAAATTTTTAAGAATACTCGATCCCAAATAAAAAATTCCAAAGAAATACACCGTTGATCCGTATAAGATTTATTTTGACTCTGATCAATAAACAATAGCCGATATATATCATGAATCCTCATTGAATTCCCTTATATGACACATTGTCCCATCAAAGAGGCAACCCACACATATTCCCTAAAAAAGAGGTTATTTTTCATGGATGTCCATATAAATACTTGAAAGGATTCTATCTGATCAATGATTAATAACATTTTTTAGATGAAAACACTCCATGTTCTGGATTTCTATCCCATGAACTATCAAAATAAAAAATGTATGATAAAGGAATATCCTCTAGAGTCTGAATAATAGACTCTGTCCGACCATCAGTTTGTGGATGATAAGTTTTACTGAACATGATGTGAGTCCACATAACCTATTCGAGACTCCTATAGAACCTCAATGTCAACCTATTATTCCTATTTCAAATAATTGATGAAGGAAACCCATGTTACCTCTTAATATCTTTCACATAAAAAACACCAAGATATTCACATTTAATGGTGTCCCTTATTGGATTAAAGTGATAGTAATTTTTCAACTGATCAATCACTACCTCGAAAGAATTCCCATATTGGGGAGTCCATGGTAAACCAAAAAATAAATTCCATGGAAACCTCACACCATTTAAAAACCTAAAATGAAATAGTCCTAAGCAAACCTAATTGTTTTAGATTACCTACATTTATGTGTTTATCGGTGTTATAGTGAGTCATATATTCTAAAATGCCATTCTTCAAACATAGCCACGATAATCACCATCTCATGTCATTATACATCTTTATAGTTCATATATGAGCATCCCATGATGCACTATGAAAGTAAAAAAATATGATTTCCTCATAGATTCTAGGATAAAACATTGTTCCCCAAAACAGAATATACCATATGAAGAGAAAGCCCAACCAAAAACGGCATTCCCAACTTATTGAATTCTTTTGAACAGAATATCATGAAATATACTCTATAAAATAGACATAAGGATATATGATTCCAATGGAACAATGGTAAGAACCATGCTCGAATCAGACTCTTGAAAATCTAGAGGAAACTGAGTGAAAAGGCCCATAATGTTTCACTCCTCCTTTTATTCCATGATATCATGTGATGGTAAATTCATATTAGGTGTGTCTTCAATGAAATTACCCTTACCTTAGGTGTAAGTGATGTCAATTTAAATTTTTTGGAGGAATTAAACCCACCAAATTTATCTTAGATTCAATTATTAATGAGATAATATATAGCTCTAAGTATTATGTTGAGCAATGACTGTGACCCTCTCCCCAAAAATATAGTGACACAAATATTTTATAAAATTAATAAATATAGAAAGATATAAATCATGATTAGGGTAATTATTCAAATGTGGTCAGAGTTGGAGAGATCCATACACCACTAAATTATTATCTTGTTTAATCAGACAACCAGTAATAGAAACAGAATAATCTTATAAAAAAACATAACCCTCACAAGGAAAAGGTAATATCAGAATAATATTTGATTTCAAAGTTATTTCAACTCATTAAAATTAATATGACACTTTAAATCCCATATTAATTTGTAACCCTTCCAGGTATGATAAGTCAAATTTGAGTTCATCTTTTATAAATTTGTGATGAACCATTGTAAATATCACGCAGGGTTATGTATTCCTTAAATCTCAAACATGTTTTTTGGATCTTCATAACAAAAAATCACATTCTCATGATCAAGAGATATTCCATGTTCAAAAATCACATACCTTAAGAACATCACGTTTTGGATTCGAAAAATTTATTATGAAATCATTCTATAAAATAGTACCACCATTGGATTTACAAAACTAAACTCAAATGGTGATCATGATCATCCATAGATCTCAAATAAAAAAATATTCTGCATGAAAAATACCATAAAAGTATTGAGATAATTATGGAATATATGGTCAATAAAATCCCTAAAAACTGAATGATAATTATTCAAAACAAATAGAATCACATGATATTCATAATGGTCATACATTTGTCCAAAATACATCTTTAGTAAATTGGACTCTCAAACTCTAAGATAATGATAACCTGACCAAATACCAAATACCAATACCATCTTTCCCCCCTTTAGCTGATCGAAAAAGTCACCCGAAAGGGAAAAAATGATATATATTATTAAAAATTAATTAGTTCAATTTTAAATAGTACTCACACAATTAGAGTTATCCACCATCCTTCATGGAAAATAGCATAGGGGTGGCCATAGAAAAAAAATTCAAGTGCGAAAAAACCTCTTTCAATCATATAATCCAATTTATTCTTATGCTCTTTCATCCCTCTTAGGGTTATATGATATGAGGGTATTGAACACAATTGTGTACTTCAAATAATTTCAATCATAAAATATACATCCCACAACAAAGGAAGAATATACAAATTTTCAGGTAAAACATCAGGAAAAGTCTGGAAAACAACAAGATTATCTACCAAAGAAGAAACATCATTGTGAATAATTTATACCATGGGAAACGAACTATGGAGATATGGGTGGGGGTATATCCTTCATGACTATACCTCAGATCCCATTATCCATGAAACTCCCCTAAACATCCCTCAACTATAATAAATTACACTCTCCTATGTTAAAAATCAACCTTGTCATGATGAGGAGCAAACCAATCCATCCGAATCATAACGTCGAATAGATATATAAATAGAAATATAAAATCATAGACACACTCCCCATCAATTATCGATAACAAACATGATGGACAACGAAACACCAAAATTTTCATATACCGAAGAGGTGTCTATAACTCTATAATGAAGGACATGAAATCAATTTATAGTTTCATCATAATGACCAGATGAGCATATATAAATGAGCCAGAAGAAAGAGTATATAATAATGAAATCAATAATGATGATGAAACAAATATGGTACCTCTCCATTTTGTAGAACCACATATACCTCAACTAGAAAATAATTTACTACATGATGTTTATTCAATATTCAGGCCTATGGACAAATCCCTATTATCTTTGAAGCATCATGTTGTGTCGTAATAGCCTTTTGGATCAGAATATCCTTGAATATGATGAGGAATAAATATAGCTCAAAATTAATGATACATATGACTATAACATCTACAACACTTTCACATCTTTACATGTGAGGGAAATTAATTTTTTTTGTGTCCAATGTTTCCATAATAATATTAAGTTAGGGGAACACAACTTGCCATAACTGAAGGTGTAGAAGATTTTTGTCTCTTCGAACCTCCTCCATTACTCCTAAGATGATCTTTTAACTTCCCCATATTCCATTTTTCTCCAATGAATCAGCTATTGAGTGGAAGATAATGGGAATAATAAAAAACTTTTTTTCCACGTTCATCTTTTCCATCATCTTTATGTCTACAATAATTATATATGTTAAAAAATTATGCATAAATACATGTGATCTGTTATTTGATAACAAACCCTATAGGTACTTATGTGCCTTCATATGGTCATTAATTAATTCCTCAAGAGGGAAAAAAACTTACTCCACAAATTGATTGGTGTACACCAACACTAGACACTCTCTCTACCAAAAAGATAGGAACTCCAGTGACATCGCCATCATCAGTGACTCTAGAAAAAACTATTGGAACATGATTCTTGAAACCCTTATTGTCTATAACCACAAGTCTATATACCTATATCCTGGAATCCCATCATCGCTTGATGGGTCCATTATTTTTGAATTCCTCACACTTCACCTTGATACTCTATGGTGTATTTAGTAAGTCAAAGATCTCATAAATTATATCAATTCAGTCTTTTTCATCTTAAGGTCCAATTATACCCTTACATGATGGTGAATTATCACACAGTAACTCTTATGATTGATCCCTTTCTCCTCCAGCTCCTAGATGTACCTAAAAAATGTATTCTAGAGTAGTGGAACATTAGGGATGGAAACCTGAACACTATCCATGATATAATCGATAAGATTCTGATCTATAGGTGTATTCTCTTGAGGGGAATCCCCTTCACCCTCCTCATGAAATCGTGGAATGAAAAAAGGAATTCCGATGTACACTGAAAAATAAGAAATAAACATGAAATAGAATTATATCAATTCAAACTGAAAAACCATAACAAAAAACAAAAATAAGATCAAGAATACAAACTATGAGACACACATCCAAACATTCCATGGTAACATTTTTATCATCATGGAAATAGTGGGTCATCCATGCACTGTAAAATACCCCTCAAGTCAGGAAAAAACTATCTCCAGTATACCAAACATCCCAAGACAATGAATCCATAAAGAAAAACCTCTAATACCAAACTATAATAAAACTAACCCACACACCCTCTCAAACTGGAAGTTGACCTAAATTTCCACATTTCTAATGTGCATTCCAGACCCCCACAGTCAAGAGACTAGAACCTGAGCAGCAAAAAATTTTAGAGGGAATGATTCATCCCTAACTAAAGCCTTAAAAGTCTATATATATATATAAACAAAAAATAGAAATAATAGAAGTGATAAACATATTTTGTAACAAAAATAAAATGGAAGCAAAACTATAAAAAAAGTCAAACCAACCCAATGAAAAAATATTTAATCAAAAGAAAAATAAAATAGTAAACTGACTAATCCATGTAATTTCATGAGAATATTCCCACCATCTCCCCGCCAACTACTATGACACAATTGGAAGAAAACCTCATCTCTTAACAATATTACATTTCCTTTCATTATAACGAAAGACATGCACTGGTATTTACACTGTTGAAGGGGTTCATCGGGTGTGAGATAACAAGCTCGGTAGGATCCCACCCAGGTGATTCATATATAGTCCATGAAAACAATTTGAACAATTATAAACATTAACGAAAATAAGGAATGATATACACTTAAATATTTTTTATGTCAAAATAATTTGGAAACATTGGATATATATGGAACCACCCACCTAAAACTAATGTCATGCATGTTTATAATGGGATCAATCAACATAGAAGAACACAAAAATGACAATAAAGGACCTAGAATCTATCCTCACATATCAGGATAAATTAAACAAAAAAGGGTCAATGAATATTACATATCAAAACATACCTAAAAAACCACATTACTCACCATGTAAAACATAATTGGTATCCTCCAAATGAATACCACACATCATAACTATAAATAATTCAGAATATATTCATCATATATTGATGAATCCAATAACACAACACAAGAACAATACTGTGATCATCTGAAATAAAGAAACAGAAGGATTACTCACCCATATAAACACACAACTACAACAAAGATGATTAATCACTAACTGAAATGACTCATAAGAATAAGGGGAATCCAAAATCACCTAAGAGATATCTTCGGTTTAAAGGGGAGATATATGTGGCTTAATAAAAAACACATCCAACGTTATGTTCCGTAAAGGTAAATCTCATAAAGATTACCTCCCATGTAATACATTTTCACATTAAATAGTCTATGAATCCAAAATATTAAAAAACCCCAATCATAATGGGTTAAAAATTCCAATTTATACCATTGCATGTAATGTAATATTTTTACAGTGTGTAAACCCTTCATGATGTGTACTGGTTCATGACATATTTCTAGAACCCACTACAGGATGTGTATCCACTTTACATGGAATGTAAAATCATAAAGATGTGTAATATTATCTGGATCTGAACCATGATTTTGAAATCTCCTCGTGGACTAATAAATTTCATTTAAACACTTCAAAAAAATGTGTATTTAATTTTTAGATATTAAAATACCATATATATATTGAAAACATTAATTCAATTATAGAAGTATCTAAAATCATAAAGAAAAAAAAACCATATTAATATATTTATACTTATATTACATTAATAAAAATAAAAATACATCCTTGAACAATGTGTCATTTTATCAAAGACATTTCAATTCACCCTTAACAGTCCCAAAATGAACCCAAAAAAGAGAAAATTGATATGTGAAAAGAGAAATACCTGAAAGTGGGAAACATGATTTTACATGCTCACAACATAAAGGAAAAACCTTCTTGGATTACTATCATAAAATAAACGGTGTTCTATCTTGGATTAAACTAACAACATAAAGGGAGAGTCTTCTTTTATTACACTCATAACATAAAGGAAGAGCCATTGTGGATTAAACTCAAAATATAAAGGGTGATACTTGCTATGTTTTGTGAACAATATATTGAGTGTGACTTCATATATTATTATCACAATATATAGGGTGACGCTTCATGGATTACAATCATATAATAATGGTATAGTATAATTAGATTACACTCACAACATAAATTGATATCCTTATTAGACATGCTCAAAATAAAATGATCCCATGGAATTTTTTAACAATAATTCCATAATATTCTATCTATAAATGGTTCAAATATTTTTATGTTAATGATTGGGATTAATATCCAAGGATTATATATATTATTACACACTCTTATACTATTTTACATATTTGAGATTACATTTCATTATACCATAACTTATAGAGAAGTGTTTTTATTCTATCTTCATTTGAATAAGTTAATTTCCCCTAAAAATATTTTCTCATATTCTTCTGATATAACCCATGATATCATGTTAATAATTTTTCCCATTACTGATCAATTGAGATCACCTGTTTCTAATGTTTCAATTCCCTATGTTTGGTAGATAAATATAACTTATGAGAAAACTAGATGGGTTACTATTGTGGCTTAATTATTGAAAAATTCTCACAAGTATTATCAACAGGTTACTTATGTTACTATTAATCAAAGAAACAAAACCTTCTATTCTTTGGATTGTGTGCATGTTGTGATATGAAATGTAAAAATTAATGAAAATAAATAAAATAAGATAGGTTTGTCTTGATAAATCATGTTTGGTGTCACATAATGGGTTTAATGAAAGTGATTTTATCCCAGAACATGATATTGAACATCTGGGTAGCCCCACACCATAAATGGGTGAAAATATTTGAGGGGAGTTTTGGTGAGTCAAGTGTTACAAAATATTTTACAAACTCTAATTCACACTTATATCTTATAAATCCCATTGATATTATAACTTTTTCCACCTATTTGAATGTCAATGAATTGTTTTATCTCTTAATAATTACATAAACCACTACTTATGTAGAATGCAGTGAAACACCATTAATTTTTTAAATAGGGTTCACTCCAGATGTCATAATCCGAATTCTTGTTGTAGAAGGGTGTCAACTTTGTCACTGATTCTATAATAATAATTCTATCATCATCTACTACCGGTTTTTGTTGTTATCATCCAGTCCTAATCTCTATATTTTACACATTTGATTATTCAATATATGAAAAAATTAATGTTTATCATCATCCTGTATGTTTTTATGATGGAAACCCACCATTTATTCTGGAATTCTATCTTTTGGAATTTAATTATCGATTAACACATAATTTTAGTGTATCAACAAATGTTGACTAGCTTCGTCAAAATTAGTATACTAATACCTTTTTTCAATATTAATAATATATATATGTATATTTGTCTATAAAATTTACTAATTTCATATCATGTTCAAAATATAATCATAGGATTTTTTAACTCAAGATTTATGTTATTGAAAAGTGAAAAAATATTCTACAGACTACCCTACACGTCAACCATTCAATAAAAAATTATCTTATTTTATTACTCCATACATTTGTGATACTAGTATCAAATATATTTTTATTTGATCTATTAACTTATAATTGTTATATTTCGTCAATGAACATATTATAATCAGAAAAACTAGTTCAGAAACCTCTACTTCTATGATACTCAGATAGTACTTCTTCTTTAAATCACACTCTCTCAATTAATAGAACACATCACAATTTATGTTTATTATCACTAATCATTTATATATCTTCTTATGACTTATTAAATTTATCTATAATGAAATCCCATTATATAAAGAAACCCTTTATTGATTTTTTAGGTCTTTTTTATCAAATTTCAGAAAATTTAAAATCTTCATGAATACCATGTTAGGAAAAACAAATTTCATGCGCCTTATTTTTTATGGTATGGATATCATAATATCATATGTTGTCTCTAAAATAATTCCATAAATTCCCTTATTCCCTTTATTTATATAATAAACTCTATGATGAAACAATCCTCTTTCTTTCAAGTGGTATATAGTTTTTACGTTTTTTAAATATGCAATCAAAAACACACAGGGAAATCAGTATTCCTAGCCGATATGATAATATACAACATCAAATTTTAACCCAAAAACTCGTTCATTGGGCCAGGAGAGCTTCTGATGAGGAATATTTAGATTCATCATGAATTTGTATCATACATGTAGTATCTCATATTTTTAATTCATGATTTTTTACCTATCTTGGATAAAATTGAATTTTTACATTTATAATTTATTTGAATTCTAATACATCCATACCACCATTTAAGATATATATTCACTTAATATGAAATATCATTATTTTAGGCTTAATTATATTTTGGGAAATTCTTCCGACCTTAATATTTGTCTCAATATTCTCAAATATCATCATGTCAGTCAAAACCGTTTATCACAACCTATTTTTTGATAATTAATTTCATAGAAGATTAACATTATCATCTTGTTATTTAAGTGTATTTATTTTGTTAACACATGTTTATTTAAAAACATTTTCATTCAAAAATTATAATATAATGAAAAAAATTCTCATCATCTTATTTACATTTCATCATTATCTAAATATATCTTTAGTAATCTCTCCAAATACTACATGATATTTTTAACATGACTGAAAAACATTAGAATCATTCAATATGTTATTAAAAATCCAATTATAAAAATATCATACTTTCATCTTTTAAATTTTTTATATTTTCACATATTAATTAATCTAATGTAAGATGATAAAAATCATGCAAATAATATTTTAAGATGATCTAATTTTTTCAACTACTATCAAAAATATTATACATATGAAAAAAATTGTGCATGGAAAAGTCATGTGTAAGATGCAAAACATTATAGATTTCACTAATTTTGGATATCATGTGGTTAGTATGTACTAAATTGATTATCCTATACAACAAAAAAAATTATCAATTTGTTTATTTACCTCATTGGTAAATCATATTTATGGATTAATTATATTAACTAAAATTATTAATATGAATTTAGATTTTTTATAATTTCCATTTTTTTGGAAAAACATCAAACATATCATCTTCATGTTTTTTCACATTCTCAAAAAAATATTAAATATGAAATAAACCCCATAAATATAATTTTCTATAAAAATATTTTAGTTCTCAAATTAAAACATCTTATATTTTGTTTGACCTTCAGTCATAAAAACTTGTATATAGAATGATTTTCTCCATAAATTAAAAAATTTAGAAAATCTACAAAACAATGTTTCGAATACTCTAACTACTTTCCATAACCCATAATATAGAATAAAATATTTTTTGAATTATGATAATAATTCCAAATCCCTTAATATTAATTTCAATTTATTTTATCAATTTTAAGTCTCAAGTTTTAGTATTTCAAGTAGTTAAACACCTTCTCATTTTAGCTTCAATACTAACGATTAACAACCTTCACCTAAGAGTGTTTTATTCATTGATTTAGAGAACATAAATCTTCATTAAAAATTGATGTCTTGTCCCCATATTATATTATCATGTCCCATATTTTATTATATAACTAATTTCTATTTCGAAGATGATATCAACTCCAACATCTCTATAATGTTGAATAGAACCTTAGAATAATTTTTAGCACTTATCATTTCCATTAAGACCAGCTCAAAAATCACATGATGACAAAGAAAAATAATTTTTATATTCTCTATCATTATAAATTTATTATTGATGTTTCCTCGATAACTTATTTTTTTATGTGGATACTTCCTCCATTACCAATCTTAAATAGATACTGTATTTTATTTAAAAATTAAATTGAAAAAGATAGAATAAGAAATATGAAGGGTAATTAACAATTTTAAGAATAAACATATTAAAAAACAATGTGTTTGTAATTTTTGTAAAATACAACTATTTTTTATAAAATTATTTCAAGACTTAATAATTTAATAAAAAAACTAATTAGTGTATTAAAATTTTAGGTCACATTTCATAACTAAATAAATTTAGGACAAAATTTATTTATACATTCATGAATAATACATCCATTATCTATTCAGTAATGTAATATATTAATTGAGGTAAATATTTAATAATTTAAATTTACATAATTGTTGAAAATATGGGATGAAGGGATTTCCCAATCATATAAAGGATAAAAGATCACAAAATATTATGATTTGATAAGACATAGTCGCACTTCACAAGTCTTTCGTTTGAATGATCTACTCTCTATTATATGTTTCATAAATAACATAGTATATTAAAAACATTATAGAAAATAAAATCTTTGAAAGAATATAGGAAAATATGTTAAGGTGAAAATACCTTGATATATGTTTATGATAAATTGATTTCAAAATATGATGGCATGCATAATATACTTTACAAAAATGGATACATGTTATTCAAAAAAGGATTTCATATTAACAAATGTCATAATCAATGGAATAATATGAAAATTTTCAATAGAATACCAATGTAAGAAAATTATTTAAAATTTTTGGACAATATAAATTCCAATGAAACACCAATATAAATTTCAATACTTTTTACAAAATCCAACTTTTCCAAATATTTTAAATTATTGTTTTAATGGAAGGAAATATAGAAAAAATCTATTATATATAGTCATATAAAACTAGTAATTTATCATTTTTGACTCTTTATAATAAAAAATAATTGGAAAATATTAATTTGTAGTTTCCAAAATATATTTTGAATCTTTTTTTGTTAAATATGAAAATACGTGGCATGAATCTTTTAGAAATAGACTAAGAATTAAAAGAAAAGTTTGAGATAACAGACCATAACCATTAGAATGTATCATAAATATTAATAATCACACAAAATCACCTAATATCCATTAATTTGTTTCAATAACCTAGGAATCCAAATTACA
Source organism: Viscum album (assembly GCA_963277665.1). Taxonomy (NCBI): domain Eukaryota; kingdom Viridiplantae; phylum Streptophyta; class Magnoliopsida; order Santalales; family Viscaceae; genus Viscum; species Viscum album. The sequence goes on from OY728132.1 coordinate 700,052,919, forward strand.
CAGATATTAGAAAACAGGAGCAGATAAATCGAATAAAATTACATTAAAACCCAAAAAAAAACAAACCCAATAATATTAAATCCAAAATCCCATAAAATTTCTAATCTAATATCTTATGATTTAATATAAGTTTTATATAGTCTATTGAATAGTTAATACTGTATAAACATTCCATAAAAGAATTTTGAATGACACACATACACCCTTTTATGGTCAAATTTGTCTTAGAAAATAACCAACCACATTAGCTTAGATGAAATAAAACTTGATTTGGTAAAATTCATTATAGAATCCATAATCCCATCAAGTGAAATTAAATAATAAGAGTAATAGATTGAATATAATGAGAATGATGAGTAATTACCTAGGTTGTGCATGAAACAAAAACCTTGAGTGAGCTATGAATTAATAGATAAATCTATGAAAATAACATAATGAGGAATATAATTAAGAGGACCTTCTTAATGAACTAGGGGAATGGGGTTCAATGAAATCCCAAAAGGGGGATAAATGTGTTTTGGAGAAAATGATCAAAATTCTCATATTTTTAAAATGAACTATACCAACGTTTTATGGTATTTTATATTGGTATATCGAGTACCCAAGAGAACCTACATGTCACTGCATTGACCATTTTTCTCAACTTGTGATTTATTTCATCTGTAGTATTAAAATATAGTTGATAAAACCACCTAGACATCTCCAACCCAAGAAAAAAAGAAAAATATTAACCCGTTATCAAAACCAAATATAATATTATCCTTGAATTTTAAAATTAATAACCAAATCCTAAAAAAAAATAACACACTTGATCCAAAATAAAAAATTTAAAAGTGACCTCGTTTCCATCACTTTGTTTCAAACAATTAAAATAAATTCATGATTTATTTAATTCACTATGGAAGTATTCATTAAATTCATTCTTTAATAATTAACAACCTTTATAAATAAAATATGTGGATAATTTAATTTATTATTTAGTACATTTAAAAACCTGGAAATTTCAAGGAATTTTTTTCGTAAATTCTTTGGAATTTTACGTGTCCGCAGTTTCTAACAACACCTGATTCTGAGGCCCGGTGTGCTCGGAATCAAGTTCTAAAGTTTTGTTCATATACTTTAAGTAAACGTACATGTGGGTTTTTCTATCTTTTGAACCAGTGCTTGGAAGTAAAATCCGAGGAAACCGATGAACCCGCATCGCTAGTTTTCTCTTAAGGGGGCCGTTACTGTAGTTCCGTTTTATGCGGGTTGAATGATTTTTTTTGGGGATTTATAATAAATTAAATAAAATTTTTGTACCTAATTTTATTTATATTTGGCAGTTATACCCTACAAGGGGGAGTTATAGGTGGGGCCCACACCCACAGAACCTCTAATGATAGGATAATGTGAGTAGGGGCCCATAAGAACCCCTATCCTTTCAACTTCCCTTAACTCCCCCTTAACACCCCCTTTTAAATAATTTGGCAACTCCCCCCTTAATTAAATTGATATCTTCAGCTCCCTCCCTTCCATTAATTTTTTCCAACAATTTTTAATTAATTAATTCAACTCTTCAATTAATTAATTAATGTGTTTGAAATTTTAAATTCATTAGTGAATAAAATAATAACCTTAGCTATTATTTTTGTTTGGGCACTCGTTGTGTCGGGAGAAAATTGGGAGAGCTCTGGATAGTTAATGGATTAGTGTTTCTCTCTTGACGAAGAACGGTGACGCCCCCACATAACGACATCCACATCGACAAAGAATGTCAATTCCATCGAATAACGACGACATGTCTTCCTTCCTCTTCCTCCGTGCTAAGGGAGAATACACCGCTCGTGAGGAACGCTGTCTATGACAACGACTCTTGTAACAACCATAGATTTTATGAGAATTATTCTTTTTAATTTCATTGATGTCTTGTGTTTTACGCTACACCAAGATTAGCTTTTACTATACGCAACACCGTATTAACTTGCAGTATAGGCAACACTATTCTTGGCTCGTGTTACACACAAATTCATGTTCGTTTTGTGGAAATTATTCTACGCAACATTAAGTATAGATTTTGTTTAATGTATAAATGAAATATGTTTTGATTATATTATACGCAACACCAAACAGATCTTTCACTACACGCATCCCTGACATGTCTTGCATTACACGTAATCAAGACCTTCTTCGATAGCGTGTGTAGTACACAATACCGAGTTTCACTAAACAAGATATTATTATAATATTATTATGAACTAGTCATTATGAATAGTAATACACATTTTTTTGAAATTTTATAAATTTTATCATTCAAAGTGGACATAATTTTTGGATTCGGAATATCGAAATTATCCTAGGGTGAATTTTTGGTATTTTTCTAAAAACTTTCAATTTTTGATGAATAGTGAAAACACTGGGTTACTATTTAAAAACTGACTTTTTATTTCAATAATTATTTATTTTATTTAAATTTATTTTACGTAAAAATTGATACATAATACCTATATATGTTCAATTTAATTCATTGGAGTCATTTTATAATAATTTTAGATATAAATTTTTTTATTGAACTTTTCACCGTCTTTTACCTACCTCATAGAAGCTTTTTGCAAACATACATAAAACATAATTTTACCACCTCTGTGAGTGAAATTTAAAAAATTCGATAGACATATTTAATATCAAGGAGTAAAATGTGGTTCAATAATATAAAAATAATTTTTGTTGAATACTAACTTTTTACTTTTACTTACCACGGTTAAAAGTAAATAGGGTAATTAAGGGTAAAAATGATATTATTATTATTACACTAACACATGTCCTAATTCTATTGGATAAGTGTAATTCGACAAAAAAAAATATGAATAAAATATTTTCCTTTAGGTCCACTTGGATTAGATTTGGACATTTATTATAATTTTATTTAAAGAAGAGTAAAAATGGTTAAAATCAATGTTTAATAACTAAAAAATTTTTAATATAGGGTTATACATAAGATAAATTCGACTATAAATATTAATTAGAAAGATAAAAATATTTCCTACCTAATGGTATTTTATTTATAATTTTTAGACATTAAATAATTTAATTTATTTATGACACAATGGTGATGCAGTAATTAACTAAATAATAAAATATTAAAATAATTGATGTTATAAATACAAAATAAATGTAATTTGAGTTTTTTTATGAATTAAACTAATTTTATTGGTTAATATGATATGTTATTATTGATTTAATCAACTGTTTTAGAACTAATCATGCTATTATGATTTTCATAAAAATCAATTACCAAATAGTGTCAAAATTGAGAAAAAATAGTTTTAAAAACAAATATTATATTATTAATTGTTATTATATTCCAAAAAATCTAAAGTTGGACCAAATGACTTAGTTAAGGTTATATATATTAATAATGAACCACTTGGGGTTCGTTTGGCTGGTTATAGTAAGTTTATTAACCATATAGTGTAAGCAAACAAGAAGACACGGTAAAAGTGAAATTATTTAACTTTGAGATAAATCTAAATGATAAGGATAAAGTAGAAACCTAATCTTGTCTAAAACCTATGGGATGAGATTATTGCGACCCATAACCACCTTATATTCGAAATAAATAAATTTTAAGCTATTAAAAACCGAATATGACTTTATTATAAAATAATATTTTAGGTTTTCCTAAGGTGCCGCTCTCCTCCTTTATAAAAAGTGCACCCCTTCCCTCTTCTCTTCACACCCTTTTGAGCATTGAAGCTTGACAACCCCTGAAAATTCCACATTTAAACCTCTATAGTTGTATCAAAGTGGTTCTGGTCTTCTCAAAAGACCAACTCTAGTGCCCTAAGAATAATTTTAAAGGAGGTGCATCGAGGAACATGTATTCTCTTCTACCGACTATTTCAATTTTCTTTCTTCTTCTACTTGCTCTTCTTTAGTTTCTTCATTATAAAGTAATAACATAAGTATTAATTATATACTGATATGTTATAATAAATATGATACAACCCTATTTCACCTTCTATCCATCCTACGGAATATGAAATCACCGTGCGTGCGTACGTACAGAATACTGTCTCCACGCCGTGGTGTAATCAGTTTTTCCACCACCACCTTACTTGGATGGGTATAATGGTGTAAATAAAAAATATATGTGATGATTATAACGTCATAATGATTATAATTTATTATCATCCACTCCAATTCCATTCAATAAATATGGGAACGATATCATCGCTCGTGCGTATGTACGGATTACCATCTCCACGACGCGATGAGATTCATTTTCCATGTTAACAATTCAAGAATGATTATAAAGTATATATAATAAGTAATCATGAAATATATGACAAAATAATTCTACTGGATTTATGTATATTTATATATGTATTTCATCTACTTAATCCCATTCAATTCAATAAGGAAACGAAAAACAAAGTTCATGCGTACGTACGACCTACCGTCTCCAAGAACAATGTATTTCTTTCCATTTATCGATCTGCTATATATATATATACTGAATATATATGATATATAAATCATGATTTACATTCTGGAAGTAAGTAAATCATGATATAAGTAATAATAATGTCAAGAACAACAAGTCCAAACACGTATTATAAATAAAACGATTTTACCCAAAACGCCACTTTAACGTGGAATTTACAAAAGAACGGGTAATATAAAGCCATAAGTGAACCATATATGATATAATAACAATTAATATGATTATTTAATAAGTAAATGACATTATTTAAATCATTATACAGGAGGTTCGGATATGTACGCAATAAATCGGACCTAAGGTAAGGGATAACTATTCTAATCTCGCTCTTATCTGAGATTGTTTATTCGTAAGTATTTACTGGGGTTTTTGTTATCATCCTTGTCCCTGTTTTATAAATTTTTTTCATTTATGTTCAATTTCCTTTTTACCTATTTTTAAATTTTACCACATGTTATGAAAGGAATCTTACTTTTGTTTACCACACGAGGAACTTTTTGACATTTCTGACAAAAGTACGAGGAGAATGTTATTTTTAACTTATACGACATGGATGGATTTTTACGGTTTCATATCGCCTTATTTTCATGAAGATTACTCTATAATATTTCATCGTTATTTTCAACAAAATCTTTTTCTTTTAAAATTGTGTTGAATTTTTTGAAAAGAAAATGATTTGGAAGAAGGAAGGATATTTTCCTCAATAATTCATTTCAAGTGTTTTATCAAAACTATTTTCCATCTAAGATGACATTATTTATCATTTTTATGTTTCTAGTATAATGTTCCTATTATTTACATGGTGTGATATTTTTTATGATGAAATGATATCCATTTGTTTTATATGGATTATGTGATGATGGGATGATGTTTATGAAACCCATTTTATTCTTTGGGTTATGGTGAATATTATATGTTTATTTTGTGGAACAAGTAAGAATGATTTCATTATGAGATGGGTGGGACCTGTATCTCCATCAAATGAATTGGGTAATGATTTATATATCATGTGATATACATGGATGGAATGGTAAGTTAATCCAGTTCCGTAATACATGACTGGAATGAGGAGTGAACTCGATTCAGAAAGGGACTTTTTCCAGTAAGATGGTCTTAGCAGCAATGCCTTGGCTACTATGGATATCATAACATGTCATTAATGGTTACCAAAATCACATGCTTTATTCCCATGATAGTTTATCATGATTGATGATCCATTATGATATATGGCTTACGTACTGCCATGTTTTTTGTCATTTCTCAAGATTTTGTTGTTTAAACATTATGTTCATGTTTTTTTAAGTTCAAATGTATATGATTTGTTTTATTTTATCCATGAATACCCTTACTGAGCATTTGAGCTCACCCATTATATGTTTTCTTTTCCCCAGGATATAGAGAATGTTTTTAGGTAAGAAAAAAAGGGAAGATCTCTATGCGAGATGTTGAAGATCTTTCATCACGATTAGAAGATTATGTTCCGAGTTTCTAAAGACACTAAACTATTACGGTACTTTGGTGTTTGTTTTTCTAATTTATTATGTATTCTGAAAAAGTAATGTAATGTCTATGTATGTCAATCATTGGGTCTCTACAGTTGGTATCAAAGGTTCAGTTTAGTCATCCCTTGGAAACTAGGATGTGAGAACTTTAGTGAGATCCCTAGATATATTTTTAAGGTATGTCTAGGGATGTCTCGATGGTTAATTATAAGAATAGGTTATAGTACTAAAATTATGGTAACAATATTAGAATTAAACCTAAGATGCTTGATATTGAAGTTACTCCCCCTCGATTATGATTTCGGGCTCTCACACTATTCTTTTTGGGTTTTAGAAAAATGGCTGGAAACAGGAAGATTCACATTAACAAAGGTTATTATGGACAATGGAATGATATTCTTCATGAGCAACCAAATGATATTGGATCTGGAATTCCACATATAGTTATTATTACTAATCAGAAATCTCATTATATGATCAATAATCTCAACTTTGGTAATTTTCCCATCTCAGATAATAAGAGAAACATGGAGTTTCATGATGATCATAGAGGAAATAAAGTTCAATTTCTCTCATGTAAATCATGTGGGAAGAGGCATCTGGGAGAATGTTTCAAAGGAACTAAGAGATGCTTTGTGAGGGGAAACGAAGGACACAAAGCTAGTAATTGTAAAGGAAAGGGTTCATTTAACACCATGGACAAGTATAATTTTATTGCTAAGACATCAACAACGGTTAATTGTTTTATAGGTGGAATGTACGAGCATTATTCAAACCAATTCCCCAAGGGAAAATATCATAAAGAGAATCAGCATGGTCATATGGGTAGTATTTATGTGGATGATGATGAGGAGACTACAAATGATATATGAGATGAAAGAATTTTTGATGCATGGTCAATGGTTTAAGAAGGTAGTGGAATGATTGTATGTTTATCAAGAGTTATGTTGTATAGGTAATTTAATGGTACTATGGAATAAAGAAACATATGAGGATTGTTACGCTATTGTTTTTTCTAAAGTATTTGAAAGTATAAATTGAATGGTACTGGTAACCATGAAAGGTTATTCAAATATTTTTGGAAATGAGATGATATGTGCATAATGAAGGGATAAAGAGAAAATGAAATGAGCTCATGACTGATATCATGGTTTGAGTATATAGAAATTATGGGATTTTGGTATGTTGAAAGAGTAATCTTTTGAAAGCATTCATGTTTTCACTAAGGTTCAATGGGTATTCATTTTTCAGGAGAATACATTATTACGGTATTCACATGTTTGGAATGTGACCAACAAGACATATCGTATGATATATGGGGGATAAATGATGGTATTCATATGCTTGTTTGATGACATTTCTAGTAATCGTTTTCATTATACTATAAGATTGGACAGAAGTATTTTAGATAAGACTAAAGATTGGAATATATTATGCTGTACAAGAAGTTAGTATTGTTTAAGGATTGTACATTTTTTTAAATATTATTGATGGAATGTTAAAATAATGTAGTTTTAGAAAAAGGACAACCTGCAGGATGGGACACAACCTATCGCGTCGGACAAGGTTGTGGGAATAGAACCCACAAACGAAGTGTGACATGCCTTTATTTCCTACCATTGGCCTACAGGAAGTCCTTGGTTAGTAGAAACTAGTTTTATTAAGTAGCATGATAGATGAAGTATAAGTCCATTTTTGGAATCATATATGATTAACCTCACCATAGATGGACTTATTTATATTTGATAAATTTTTCTATACTTTTGTTTTAGACATATGGAATGACCCATCATTCTATCACATAATCTGCTAACACTTCACGAATGACAAATTCAACTTCATTTCTTTAAGAGATGAAGTGGAAATTGTCCATGGAAAGACCAACGGTCATATTGTACCAAAATCAAGAACATATCTCTACTAATTCCAACATTTTCAACTTTAGGGAAATGATCTTGAAAACCAAAAATGTTTCCTAAGTACTCTCATATATGATGAATCATATGCTACCATATATCATCACAAATTTATGTCTTTATGACTATTGGCTTTATCATAGACATGTCCTCTACCACTCTCCATCAGAACATGATGGTTAGATTTCTCGTCCATATCCAAATTTTCACCTATGTTCTTCTATGTGGGAACCCAAGTGATGAGTTACTTTGGGTATCTGATTTGTTTCTAACGTTCATTTTTAAAATTATATTTTAGCTTTCCTTTTTACGATGTGGGATTCTATGAAAGAAACGTTCAAGTAGTAAACCATTTATAACCCCGATGAATTTCGAGGGAAAAATTCATTTTAATAGGGGTAGAATGTAACAACCTGAGATTTTATGAGAATTATTGTTTTTAATTTCATTGATGTCTTGTGTTTTATGCTACACCAAGATTATCTTTTACTATACTCAACACTGTATTAGCATACAGTATACGGAACACTATTCTTAGCTCGTGTTACACACAAATTCATGTTTGTTTTGTGGAAATTATTCTACGCAACATTAAGTATAGATTTTGTTTAATATATAAATGAAATAAGTTTTGATTATGTTATACGCAACACCAAACAGAGCCTTTACTACACGCAGCCCTGAAATGGCTTTCATTACACACAATCAAGACCTTCGTCGATAGCGTGTGTAGTACGCAATACCACGTTTCACTAAACAAGATATTGTTATAATATTAGTATGAACTAGCCGTTATGAATAGTAATACCCATTTTTTTAAATATTTTATAAATTTTATCTATCAAAATGGAATTCATTTTTGGATTCGGAATATCAAAATTAGTCTAGGGTGTTTTTTTGGAATTTTTCTGAAAACATTCAATTTTTGATGAATAGTGAAAACACAGGGTTACTATTTAAAAACCGACTTTTTATTTAAATAATTTTTTCTATTATTTAATTATATTTTAAGAAAAAAATTGATACATAATAACTATAAAAGATCAATGTAATTCATTGGAGTTATTTTATAATAATTTTAGAAATAAAATTTTTTTATTGAACTTTTCACCGTCTTTTACCTACCTCTTAAGAGATTTTTGAAAACTTACATAAAACATAATTTTACCACTTATGTGAGTGAAATTTCTAAAATCTGAGAGACACTGTTAATATCATAGAGTAAAATTTGGTTCAATAAGATAAAAATAATTTTTTTTTGAATAGTAACTTTTTACTTTTATTTACCACGGTTAAAAGTAAATAGGATAATTAAGGGTAAAAATGATATTATTATTAACCTAACACATGTCCTAATTATACTGGATAAGTGTAATTCGACCAAAAATAACCTTAGGAATAAAATATTTCCCTTTATGTCCACTTGTATTAGATTAGGACATTTATTAATATTTTATTTAAAGAAGAGTTAAAATGGTTAAAATCAATGTTAAATAACTAAAACATTTTTAAAATAGGTTTATACATAAGATAAGTTTGACTATAAATATTCATTAGAAATATAAAAATATTTCATACCTAATGGTATTTTATTTATATTTTTTAGACATTAAATAATATAATTTATTTATGACATAATGGTGATGCAGTAACTAACTAAATAATAAAATATTAAAATAATTAAAACTATAAATACCCAAATAAATGTAATTTGAGACTTTTTATGAATTCCACTAATTTTATAGGTTAATATGATATGTTTTTATTTATTTAATTAACGTTTTTCAGACTAATAATGCAGTTATGATTTTAAAAAAAATTAATTACCAAATAGTCTCAAAATTGACATAAAATAGTTTTTTAAAGAAATATTATATTATTAATTGTTATTACATTCCTAAAAATCCAATGTTCGCCCAAATGACTTATATAAGGGTATATATATTAATAATGAACCACTTGGGGTTCTTTTGGCTGGGTAGAGTAAGTTTATTAACTATATAGTGTAATAAAATAAGAAGACACGGTAAAAGTGAAACTATTTAACTTAGAGTAAAATATAAAGGATAAGGAGGAAGTAGTAACATAAACTTGTATAAAGACTATTTGATGAGAGGATTTAGAACCATCCCCACCTTATCTTAAAAATAAATCAAATTGGAGCTATTAAAAACAGAATATGACTTTATTATAAAATAATATTTTATGTTTTCCTAAGGTGCCCCTCTCCTCCCTTATAAAAAGGGAACCCCTTCCCTCTTATTTTCACACCCTTTTGAGCATTGAAGCTCAGCCAACCCCTGACAATTAATTTTCTCAACCTCTATAGTTATATCATAGAGGTTTTGGTATTCTCAAAATACAAACTCTAGTGCCCTAAGAAGAAGTTTAAAGGAGCTGCGTCGAGGAAGAGCTAATCTCTTATACCGACTCATTCAATTATCTTTCTTCTTATACTTCTCTTCATTAGTTGTTTCATTATAAATTAATAACATAAGTATTACTTATATACTGATATGTTATTATAAATATGAAACAACCCTATTTCACCTTCTATAAATCCTATGGAAAATGAAATAACTGCGCTTGTGTACGTACGAAATACCGTCTCCACGCCGTGGTGTAATCAGTTTTTCCACCAGCACCTTACTTGGATGGGTACAATGGTGTAAAAAATGACTATATATGATTATTTTAACATCATAATGACTCTAATATATTATCATCCACTCCAATTATATTCAATAAATATGGTAATGATATCATCGCTCGTGCGTACGTACGGATTACCGTCTCTACAACGCGATGAGATTCATTTTCGATGTTAACAATTCAAGAATGATTATAATGAATATATAATAAGTAATCATGAAATATATGACATAATAATTCTAATGGATTCCTGTATATATATATGTATTTCATCTACTTAATTCCATTCAATTTAATAATGAAACGAAAAACAGCGTTCATGCGTACGTACGGCCTACCGTCTCCATGAACGGTGTATTTATTTCCATTTATCAATCTATTATATATATGTATATACTGAATATATATGATATAAATATCATGACTTACATTATTTAAGTAATTAAATCATGATATGAGAAATAATAATATCATGTACAACAAGTCCAAACACGTACAATAAATAAAATGATTTTACCCAAAACATTACTTTAACGTGGAATTTACAAAAGAACGGGTAATATAAAGCCATAAGTGAAACATATATGATATAATAAAAATGAATATGATTCTACAATATGTAAATGACCTTATTTAAATCATTATACAGGTGGTTCGGATACATATGAAGCATATCAAAATGAAGGGAAGGGATAACTATTCCAATCTCGCTCTTATCCGAGATTGTTTATTCATAAGTATTTACTAGGGTTTTTGTTATCATCCATGCCCCTATTTTCTAAAAAAGTTTTCATGTATGTTTAATGGCCTTTTTAGCCATTTTTTAATTTTACCACATGTTATTAAAGGAATATTACTTTTTTTACCACATGAGGATCTTTTTGACTTTTCCAACAAAAGTACGAGGAGAATGTTATTTTTAACTTTTACGGCATGAATGGATTTTTACAGTTTCATATTGCCTTATTTTCATGAAGATTACTCTATAAGATTTCATGGTTATTTTCACCAAAATCCTTTTCTTTTAAAATTTTGTGGCATTTTGTGAAAAGAAAATGATTTTAAATAAAAAAGGATACTTTCCTCAAGAATTCATTTCAAGTGTTTTATCAAAACTATTTTCCCTCTAAGATGACATTATTTAGAATGTTTATGTATGAAGTATAATGTATCTATTATTTACAGGGTGTGATTTTCCTTATGATGAAATGATATAAATTTTTTATATGGATTATGTGATGATGGGATGATGTTTATGAAACCCATTTTATTCTTTGGGTTATGGTGAATGCTTTATGTTTATTTTGTGGCAAAAGTAAGAATGATTTCATTATGAGATGGGTGGGACCAATATCTACCTCCAATGAATTGGGTAATGATTTATATCTCTTGAGATAGACATGGCTGGAATGGTCAGTTAATCAAGTTCTGTGATACAGGAATGAAATGAGGAGTCAACTCGATTCAGAAAGGGACTTCATCCAGTAAGATGGTCTTGGCAACAATGCCTTGGCTACTATATAAATCATAACATGTGCTTAATTGTTTCCATAATTACATGCTTTATTACCATGTTATTTTATCATGATTGATGATCCATTATGATCTATGCCTTACGTACTTCCATGTTTTATGTTATTTCTCAGGATTTTTTTGTTTAAACATTATGTTCATGTTTTTTAAGTTCAAATGTATATGATTTGTTTTACATTCTACATGATTACGCCTATTGATCATTTGAGCTCACCCTTTATATGTTTTATTTTCCCCAGTATTAGAAGATTATGTTTCGAGTTTCTAAACACACTAAACTATTATGGTCCTTTGGTGTTTTTTTGTTATGTATTAATTATTCCCAAAAAGTAATGTAATGTCCATGTATGTCAAGCTTTGGGTCTCTACAGTTGGTATCAGAGGTTTGGTTTATTCAACCTTTGGAAACTAGGATGCGAGAACTTTAGTGAGATCCCTATAGATATTTTTAAGGTATGTCTAGGGATGTCCCTACAGTTAAGTATCATATAGGTTATAATACTAGAATTACGGTAACTATAATAGAATTAAATCTAAGATGTTAGATATTGAAGTTTCTCCCCCTCGATTATGATTTCATCCTCTCACACTATTCTTTTTGGGTTTTAGAAAATGGCTGGAAATAGGAAGATTTACAATAATGGAGGATATGATAGACAATGGAATGATATTCTTCATGAGCAACCAAATGAATTTGTATCTGAATGCCCACATATCGTTATCAGGCCTAGTAAACAATCTCATAATATGATAAATAATCTCAACTTTGGTATGTTTCACAACTCAGCTAATAAGAGAAAAATGGAGTTTCATGATGATCATAGAGGAAATAAAGTTCAATTTCTCTCATGTAAATCATGTGGGGAGAGGCATCATAGAGACCGTTTCAATGGAACTGGAAGATGCTTTGGGTGTGGAAAAGAAGTACACAACGCTATTAATTGTAAAGGAAAAGGTTTAGTTAACACCATGGACAAGGATAATTGTACTACTAAGACATCAACAACAGTTATGTGTTTTAAATGTGGAATTTATGGGCATTATGCAAACCAATGCCCTAAGGGAAAATCTCAAAAAGAGAATCACCATGGTCATATGGGTAGTATTTATGTGGATGATAATGAGGAGACTAAAAGTGATATATGAGATGAAAGAAGTGTTGAATCTTGGTCAATGGTTTAAGAAGGTAGTGGAATGATTGTATGTTTATCACGACTTATGTTGTATGGGTAATTTAATGGTACTATGGAATAAAGAAACATCTAAGGATTGTTACGCTATTGTTTTTTCAAAAGTATTTGAATGTATATGTCGAATGGTACCAGTAACCATGAAAGGTTATTCATATATTTTTGGAAAGAAGATGATATGCGCATAATGAAGGGATAAAAAAATGAAATGAGCTCATGACTGATATCGTGGTTTGAGTATATAGAAATTTTGGGATTTTGGTACGTGGAAAGAGTAAACTTTTTAAAGCATTCATGTTTTCACTAAGGTTCAATGGGTATTCATTTTTTTGGAGAATACATGATTAAGGTATTCACATGTTTTGAATGTGACCAACAAGATATATCATATGATATATGGAGGATAAATTATCGTATTCACATGTTTGTTTGATGACATTTCTAGTAATCATTTTTTTATACTATAAGATTAGACAAAAGTATTTTAGATAATCCTGATGATTGGAATAGATTATGTTGGACATAACTTAGTATTTTTTAAGGATGGAACTTTTTTTAGATATTATTGATGGAATGTTATAATAATTTAGTTTTAGAAAAAGGAAAACCTTCAGGATTAGAGACAACCCATCGCGTCGGACAAGGATGTGGGAATCGAACCCAGAAATTAAGTGCAACTTATTTCCTACCACTGGCCTACAGGAAGTCCCTGGTTAGTAGAAACTAGTTTTATTATGCAGTATGATAGATGAAGTATAAGTCCATTTTTGGAATCATATACTATTAACCTCACCATAGATGGACTTATATATATTTGATAACTTTTTCAATCCATTTGTTTTAGACATATGGAATGACCCATCATTCTATCACATGATCTGCTAACACTTCACGAATGAAAAATTAAACTTCGTTTCTTTAAAAGATAAAATGTAAATTGTACAAGGAATGACCAATAGTTACATTGTACCAAAATCAAGAAAGTATTTCTTCTAATTCCAATTTTTTCAACTTTAGGGAAATGATCTTGAAAACAAAAAATGTTGTCATAAGTGCTCTCATATATAGTGAATCATATGTTACCTTAGATCATCACAAATTTATGGCTTTATGACTGTTGGATTTATCATAGCCATGTCCTCTACCACTCTCCATCAGAACATGATGGTTAGATTTTTCTTCCACATCCAAATTTTCACCTATGTTCTCTTATGTGGGAACCCAAGTGATAAGTTACTTTGGGTATCCGTTTTTTTTTCTATGGTTCATTTTCAAAATTATATTTTAGAATTCCTTTTTACGATGTGGGATTCTATGAAAGAAACTTTCAAGTAGTAAACCATTTATAACTAGACAAATTTCGAGGGCGAAATTCATTTTAAGGGGGGTAGAATGTGACAAACTGAGATATTATGAGAATTTTTTTTTAATTTCATTGATTTCTTGTGCTTTACGCTACACCAAGATAAGATTTTACTATACAAAACACCTTATTAGCTTTCAGTATACGCAACACTATTCTTGGCTCGTGTTACACGCAAATTCATGTTCGTTTTGTGGAAATTATTCTACGCAACATTAATTATTGATTTTGTTTAATGTTTAAATGAAATAAGTTGTGATTACGTTATACGCAACACCAAAAAGATCTTTCAGTACACGCAGCCCTGACATGGCTTTCATTACACTCAATCAAGACCTTCTTCGATAGTGTGTGTAGTACGCAATACCGAGTTTCACTAAACAAGATATTATTATAATATAATTATGAACTAGCCTTTATGAATAGTAATACCCATTTTTTTGAAATTTTATAAACATTGTATATTAAAATGGACCTCATTTTTGGATTCGGAATATCTAAATTAACCTAGGGTATATTTTTTGGTATTATTCTGAAAACATTCAATTTTTTATGAATAGTGAAAACACTGGTTTACTATTTAAAAACCGAATTTTTATTTAAATAATTATTTATTTTATTAAAATTTATTTTAGGTAAAATTTGATACATAATACCTATATAAGTTCAATGTAATTCATTAGAGTAATTTTATAATAATTTTAGATATAACTTTTTTTTATTGAACTTTTCACCGTCTTCTACCTACCTCCTAGGAGCATTTCGAAAACTTACATAAAACATAATTTTACCACTTTTCTGAGTGAAATTTCAAAAATCCGAGAGACACGGTTAATATCAAGGACTAAAATGTGGTTCAATAAGAGAAAAATAATTTTTGGTGAATAGTAACTTTTTATTTATATTTACCACGATTAAAGGTAAACAGTTTAATTAAGGGTAAAAATGATATTATTATTAAGCTAAAACATGTCATAATTCTGATGGATAATTGTAATTCGTCCAAAAACAACATTAGGAATAAAATATTTCTCTCTAGGTCCACTTTGATTAGATTAGGACATTTATTATTATTTTATTTAAAGAAGAGTTAAAATGGTTAAAATCAATGTTTAATAACTAAAACATTTTTAATATAGCTTTATAAATAAGGTAAATTCAACTATAAATATTCATCAGAAATATAAAAATATTTCCTACCTAATGGTATTTTATTTATAATTTTTAGACATTAAATAATTTTTGTTATTTATGACACAATGGTGATGTAGTAATTAACTAAATAATGAAATATTAAAATAATTGATATTATAAATACCCAAATAAATGTAATTTGAGACTTTTTATGAATTACAATAATTTTATAGGTTGATATGACATGTTATTATTGATTTAATTAACTTTTTTGAACTAATCATGCTGTTATGATTTTCACAAAAATCAATTATCAAATAGTGTCAAAATTGGCATAAAATAGTTTTTAAAACAAATATTATATTATTAATTTTTATTATATTCCTAAAAATCTTAGTATCAGACAAATGACTTAGATAAGGTTATATATATTAATAATTAACCACTTGGGGTTCTTTTTTCTGGTTATAGTATGTTTATTAAACATATATTGTAAGAAAACAAGAAGACACGGTAAAAGTGAAATTAATTAACTTAGAGTTAAATCTAAATGACAAGGATAAATTAGTAACCTAATGTTGTCTAAAACATATTGGATGAGAGTATTTCGACCCATCCCCACCTTATAATCGAATTAAATCAATTTTGAGCTATTAAAAACTGAATGTGACTTTATTATAAAATAATATTTTACGTTTTCCTAAGGTACCCCTCTCCTCCCTTATAAAAATGGCACCCCTTCCCTCTTCTCTTCACACCCTTTTGAGCCTTGAAGCTCATCCAACCACTGAAAATTCCTCTTTTCAACCTCTCTAGTTATATAATATAGGTTCTGGCCTTCTCAAAAGTCCAACTCTAGTTCCCTAAGACGAATTTTAAAGGAGGTGTGTCGAGGAAGAGGTAATCTCTTCTACCGACTATTTCAATTTTCTTTCTTTCTTATACTTCCTATTAATTTGTTGTTTCATTAAAAAGTAATAACATCAGTATTAATTATATACTTATATGTTTTTATAAATATTAAACAACCCTATTTCACCTTCTATCCATCCTACGGAAAATGAAATCACCTAGCGTGCGTACATACGGAATACCGTCTCCACGCCATGAGTAATCAGTTTTTACACCACCACCTTACTTGGATGGGTATAATGGTGTAAATAATAACTATATATGATTATTAAAACATCATACTGATTCTAATATATTATCAACTACTCCAATTCCATTCAATAAATATGGGAACCATATCATCGCTTGTGCGTACGTACGGATTGCCATCTCCATGACGTGATGAGATTCATTTTCCATGTTAACAATTCAAGAATGATTATAAAGTATATTTAATAAGTAATCATGAAATATATGACATAATAATGCCAATGTATTTATGTATATATATATATGTCATCTACTTAATTCCATTCAATTAAATAAGGAAACGAAAAATATTGTTCATGCGTACGTACGGCCTACCGTCTCCATGAACGGTGTATTTCTTTCAATTTATCGATCTATTATATATATTTATACACTGAATATATATGAAATATAAATCATTATTTAAATTCCGGAAGTATTTAAATCATGATATATGTAATAATAATATCAAGAACAACAAGTCCAAACACATACGATAAATAAAACGATTTTACCCAAAATGATGCTTTAACGTGGAATTTACAAAAGAACGGGTAATATAAATTTACCGGAGGTTCGGATACGTATGAAGCATATCAGATCTAAGGTAAGGGATAACTATTCCAAGCTCACTCTTATATGAGATTGTTTATTCGTAAGTATTTACTGGGGTTTTTGTTATCATCCATGTCCTTGTTATCTAAAAATGTATTCATGTTTGTTTAATTTCCATTTTACCAATTTTTTTATTTTACCACATTTTATGAAATGAATCTTACTTTTGTTTACCACACGAGGACCTTTTTGACTTTTCCGAAAAAAGTACGAGGAGAATGCTATTTTTAACTTTTACGGCATGAATGGATTTTTATGGTTTCATATTCCCTTATTTGCATGAAGCTCACTCTACAATATTTCATGGTTATTTTCAAAAAAAAATCATTTTCTTTAAAAATTGTGTGGAATTTTGTGGAAAGAAAATGATTTTGAAGAAGAAAGGATATTTTCCTCAAGAATTAATTTCATGTATTTTATCAAAACTGTTTTCCATCTAAGATGACATTATTTATCATATTTATGTTTCAAGTATAATGTCTCTATTATTTACATGGTGTGATTTTTCTTATGATGAAATTATATCCATTTGTTTTATATGGATTACGTGACGTTGGGATGATGTTTATGAAACCCATTTTCTTCATTGGGTTATGGTGAATGATTTATGTTTTTTTTTTGTGGCACAAGTAAGAATGATTTCATTATGAGATGGGTGGGACATATATCTCCCTCCAATGAATTGGGTAATGATTTATATCTCATGATATAGACATGGATGGAACAGTAAGTTAATCCTGTTCAGTGATACATGACTGGAATGAGGAGTCAACTCGATTCAGAATGGGTCTTTGTCCAATAAGATGGTCTTGGCAGCAATACCTTGGATACTATAGAAATAATAACACGTGATTAACGGTTTCCACAATTACATGATTTATTCCCATGGTATTTTATCATTATTGATGATCCATTATGTTCTATGCCTTACATACTGCTGTGTTTTTTGTCATTTCTCATGATTTTGTTGTTTGAACATTATGTTCATGTTTTTTTAAGTTTAAATGTATATGATTTATTTTTTTTCTCCATAATTACCTTTACTGATCATTTTATATCACCCTTTATATGTTTTTCCCCATGATATAAACAATGGTTTTAGGTAACAAAAAACGGGAAGATCGTTATGGGAGATGTTGAAGATCTTTCACCACCATTAGAAGATTATGTTCCGAGTTTCTAAAGTCACTAAAATATTACGGTCCTTCGGTGTTTGTTTTGGTAATGTATTAAGTATTCTGAAAAATTAATGTAATGTACTAGTATGTAAACCTTTGGGTCTCTACAAATATTCCTCCAACGTTGACGGGATGACACTGTTCTCCGCGACGCCGTCTTCCTTGACGCCCAACTACCGTGATGCTCATCTTCCGCGACTCGTCAATGAACAAACCTCAATTACGAGGTAGGGTTTTTTTATAATTTAATATATGTGAATGTTACCTTTGTACTTGGTAATTTTTATGATAAATTATGGTTTGAGCCTCTAATGTGGAGGGCACGGGCTAATGAACAAGTCTGGACCCTCCGACTTATCGTTCCTGAGGAGCGGTTTGTTGGGTGATAGATGAACTAAAAGAAAACGTTGATTTGAGGCTGTATTAGTGATGAGCAGGACCCGAGGAGGCTGTAGGCGTAGACGGGAGCTAAAAAACCACCAGAATGACTCTGGTGGCCCGTGGAAGATCGTGGCGACGCGAGTCGCTTGCTTGGCGGTCGCTGGTGACTGGAACCGGCCGACCGCATGGAGGCAGGGGCACCCTATCGCACCGCCGGTGGAAGAATGCCTCGACACCGACCGCAGTGGTGGTGGAGTGGAACCCACACCACGCACGTTCCAGGGAGGCTGTGCGGCGCCAACCTGGCGCCACCATTATAAAGAAACAAGGGAGCCCCCCCTGCTCAACCATCCTAGCCAAGCCGCGTCCGGCCAACAAGCTGGGCCGCCTATGTGCGGGCTGGGCCTTTTGCGTGCAGGTTGGGCCACCTGCCGCATGGGTAGGGCCGGCCTCCCACGGGCCGGGTGTTAGCCACCATGATAGGTTGCGCCCTACCGGGCCAGACCCAGACCCGGGTTGGGTCGACCCGGTTTGGGCCGACCCCGGGCGGGTTGCGCTGGGTCGGACCGGATCCAAACCCCCCTCTTGAGACCGTTTTTGGTTTTTCTACCATATCTTGAGCTACAAACCTATGATCGACGCACCATCAGTTGCGTTGAATCCTTAGATCGAGATCTACATTTTTTTATATTACACTCAAATATTAGCCAATGTTTGGGTATGGCTGGGTTGGTTCGATCACGTAATCAACCGGGCCCCTTGAGCGGAAACTCTTATAACTTATGGACCAGACTTCCGTTTGATTTTCTATCAACTACGTTGGATTCCTTTTGATTATAAGGTTCTTTTAAGATACTCCACATGAGGTTTGTATGCAGTTGGAGTGCGGTCGGGTTGGTTTTAGTTTAAAAAACAACTGGGTCCCTAGTAGGGAAAATCTAAAAACTCACAGATCGGGCGTCCGATTGACGCACCATCTATTGCATTGTTACCCCAATGATGTGAAAGATCTTTTGAGATACATCCACATGAGATTTAGTGACACTTGGAATTATTGACCAATAGCTCATGTAGCAGACTCTCCCAGTGACGAGCGAGCAGATTGTAGAGACATAGTAGCTGGATGAGACCTGATGACAGCTGATCGATCGACTCAGAGTTTTTCGGATGGCCCAGTGGGGAACTCTTGGTTGTAGCAGTAGACCCACGATAGAGGATCACTTGGTTGTAGTGGCAGACCTGTGTTATTAAACAAAAAGGGTACCTACGTAGGTTATGAGGGGGATCACTTGGTTGTAACAGTAGGCACATTGTGGTAAGCGCTTGGTTGTAAAAAAATTCCCACATGACTCAACAAATGGAGTACTTCAACAATCCAAGGTTAATGGGAAGCACTTGGTTGTAGCAGCAAACCCAGTGTACTCGACAGAGGAGGAGTTCTCCAGAAGTCGTGGTTTTGACATCATGAATAAAAATCCTCGTTTGAGATGAGTCAATGACCTTTGTGTTTTCCTCATGATTGAGATGGATTACTTGATAAGATAGTTATATGTATGGGCATATACCTAATTAATGGTTATCCTTTGAAATCTTACTTTTTGATTTATCCTTGTTGGATTTTGTGAGACCTTGATGGTCTCAGGGACCCTACTAAGTATCGTTATTCTCACCCCTACACCGGCTATGCCCACACCTCATTGTGTTGGTTGAAGATGACAGACATCGTTGACCGAGGCAGAGTGTATGAGGATTGGATGGTACCTAGAGGTGGACCACATGACGAGACGGTACCCAGAGGAGACAAGAGGACGTGGAGAACTGAGGATGCTATCTATACCTACCCTTCTGGTAGAATCCCCGGAGGACTATACATATGCTGCTTTCACCTTCCAGCTGTTTGTCCCTTTTTTGTTATACTTTCTTTCAGTTGTATTTGTACTTTAAAATTGGGATTGTATTCTGGCCCCTTTACTTTTAGTACTCTTGTTATACAGTTTTCACTTAGTGTTTTCCTTTTCATGTACTCTGGTTGTGTTTGTTTTCACTTATAAAGGGAATGACTTCCCAGTACTAGGGATTTACATCTTTGGTGCTAGTCGCCAGCTCCTGACCTATAGAATGTGGGCTTGGGGTAGTCACGATAAGGGACCCGAGGGATGTGTCATGAAAAATGGGTATCATAGGATGTCAGTTATACCGCAGAACTAGGACTCTGATATTTTCTTTCTGTAAAGAAATAGTGTTAAGGGTACTAATTGTGTTTTTCAATTCAGGGAGTCTAGTGTTGGTGCGGTTGGCTGATATATCCATACACCAGGACCCAGACTTCTGATTTTCCAACTCAGTTCATGAAAACACTGATTGCATGTGTGTTTTTTAAAGTTTATTTGAAGTCATCTCAAACAAGGTCAGCTCACCAGGTATAGTATTTGACTATGTCACACCTATTTCTTTCAGGATGCCTCCCCATGAAGAACAGTTTGAACCCTGAGAGTTGTACGTACTGACAGCCCACCGAGCGATGTTGCCTCAATACAGGGCCCTATTCTAATTGAGGCACCGGTGGAGGCACTAGCGGTACCACTTTTCGTTGGGCCACCGATGCCACTAGCCCCAACATTAGAGAGTGCACGCAGCTTGAGCACGTTGCATGAGTTCCAGCACAAGAGGCCACCCAGGTTCCGGGGAGAGACGAACCCACAAGCGGCTGAGGATTGGCTGGAGGATATGGTGGGATTTTTCAGGCTAGTAGGGACACTAGCAGGCTACATGGTGATCCTTGTTGTCATCCCCCTTCAGGAAGCATCACGAGGATTGTGGAGCTCGATGCTCTAGATGCACGACGAGGAGACAGTTCTATGGGCAGACTTCAAGAGACTTTTCCGGGTGGCGTTTGTACTAGCCAGCCTTCGAGCGGTGCGTATATAGAAGCTACTGCATCTGCAGCAGGGTAGCATGACAGTAACACAGTACGTAGAGAGGTTCACATACCTCTCCTGCTACTCTACAGATAGGGTACAAGACCCATTCTTCAGGGCCCAGATCTCTGAGCAGGGACTCAGGAGAGAGATCAAAGATTTTGTTATCTCTCACAGCATCCCGACACAGACATGGGTGTTAGAGCGAGCCCTCTTAGTGGAGAGTTTCCTTGCTGAGAAGTCTCCAACAGCGAGACCCACTACTAGACGACATGCAGTGGAGTATTCTGTAGTTGGCAGTAGACAGATTATGCAGAGGTCCCAGAAGACCAGACCTACAGGTGGTCGACCGAATGACTAAGGATCGTGTGTGTGAGGCACCCAGCGTGGAGAACGACATACTAAGAGAGGAATGTGTTACTCTTGCGGAAGTCATGGTCACATGGCATGTGACTGTCCAACTCTCCATACAGACGCTCAACAGATATATGAGGGACCTCCCAGGCAGAGGCAAAGGTTCGATCGAGGTGGACCACAAGGATCAGGAGACCGAGGCAGAGGAGCTGCCCGTGCAGCTGGTGGTGGACGACGCTTTGAGGTGTTTCCACCACCACCCCGACCGCATGGAATGGGTGGACATGGGATAACACAGAATCATGCAGCTGAATCATATGACTATGGAGTTTCGAAAGTAGGTGGACAGAAGCGGGACTAGTTCCAAGAAAGGAGGCCATTGTTCTTGGTGCATATATCTTCAATGTTGTTTTAGTTGTTGTTTGTGGTTGTTATGTGTCTTTGTACATTGAGCTGTTGTAATCAAAGACACTTTTCCTTGTGAATTTTTCTTTCATGCCTTTTTTTTGGTTAATACTATGAGGTTCCAGTTAAAACTGTTGAATTGACCCTCACTTTCGAGATTTCTACCGGAGGAGACCCAGTGACCACACACTGATGCCGAAAGTGTGACTCAACCCTTGGAGGCGAGAGTGATGGTTGGATAACTTGGTAGTAGTGTCGAGGCCTTAAGACATCATTCATGTCATGAATTAGAACCCTTCCGGTCAGTACTGACTGTATTAGGAAAATGACGCAGTTCTTCCAGGGGATGAGACCAGATTTCTCTTTTCGGCAAAGCAGAAATCTTAGCATCTCTTGTAGAATATAGACGAGGAAGGGTGAAGTAGAGTTCTTATAATTTCCTATGTCTCACCCATATTTCATTGAGAAAACGGTTTGCAGTTTAACCTAATCTCTATAGTATCTGGTGTACCTTCTCTCAGAATGACCTAAACCTGAGATAACAGCGATGGCTTGAGTTCCTCCAGGATTATGACTTCGAGATATTCTATACTCATGGGAAGTAGAAAGTTGTTGGAGAAGCGCTTAGCAGGAGGACTGGCATTTAGATGTTAGAAGAGGATACATAGTAGCTAGATGCCTTAGATATATACTTTGTGGATAGAGATGAGGTAGCCTATCTGCAGCCTCTTACATTTACTCCGACACTTCTTCAGAAGAGTACGTGAGGTGGCTTACTGCCTGTCCATTCCACCTCAATTGCATCAGGTGCACGATGACTTCTACGTATCTCAGCTGAGGAGATGTGGGCATGATCCATCCCACAACATCGACCACAGGGAGCTGGACATCGATGGCGGGGTGACTTTCACGGAGGTCCTAATGGAGATCGAGGATCAACATCAGTGGGTACAACATGGATTGTCAATTACTATGTTGCGCATTTGCTGGAATCATCGGAACCTCCAGGAGAGCACAAGGGAGCAGGAGGCTCAGATGTGTGCTCATTGACCCTTTAGTTTCCCTAGGGTGTGTTGTAGATTTATGGGGATGTAAATCCCTGAGGTGGGGGTAATGTAAAGGCCTATAAATTTCAAGGAAATTGTTTTCCAAAATTATTTTGAATTTTACGAGTCTGTAGTTTCTGACGGAACCTAATTCTGTGGCCTAGTGTGCCCGGAATCAATATCTGATGTTTTGTTTGGGTACATTAAGTAAACGTACGTGCGGGTTTTTATATCTTTTGAACTGGTGCTCGGAATTGAAATCGGACGACTCCTATGAACTCGTAGTGCTGGTTTTCGCATAAGGGGAACTTTACCGTAGTTGCATTTTATGTGGGTTGAATGTTTTTTTGGGGATTTAGAATAAATTAAATAAAATTGTTATAAACAATTTTATTTATATTTGGTAGTTATATCCCACAAGGAGAAGTTATAGGTGGGGCCCACACCCACATAACCTCCCACGAGAGGATAATGTGAGGTGGGGCCCATACGAACCTCTAACCTTTCAACTTCTCTTAACTCTCCATTAACACATCTCTTTTAATTAATTTGACAACTCCCCCATTAATTAATGTGATCTCTTCACCTCCCTCTCTCCCATTAATTTTTCCCACACTTTTTAATTATTGAATTTTACTCTTCAATTAATTAATTAAAGTGTTTGAATTTTTAAATTCATGTGTGAATTAAATAATAGCCTTTGCTATTATATTTTTTTGGGAACTTGTTGTTTTGGGAGAACATTGGGAGAGCTCTGGAGAGTTAGATGATTAGTGTTTATCTCTCGACGAAGAATGGTGACGACCATGAAGAACGACATCCACTTAGATGAAGAATTTCAATTCCACTGAAGAATGACAACGTGTCTTCCTTCATCTTCCTCCGCATCAAGGGAGAAGACACCAATCGTGAGGAACGCCGTCTATGACAAAGACTCTTCCTCCAAAGTTGATGGGATGACACCGTTCTCTGCGACGCTGTCTTCCACGATGCCCAACTACTGCAACGCTCATCTTCCATGGATCGTCGACAAACGAACCTCAATTACAAGGTAGGGGGTTTTTGTATAATTTTATATATGTGTGTTGTACCTTCGTACTTGGGATTTTTTTATGATAAATTATGGTTTGAGCCTCTAACGTGGAGCGAACGGGCTAAAGAACATGTCCAGACCCTCTGCCTTATCATTCATGAAGTGCGGTTTGTTGGGTGATGAATGAATGGAAGTGAAACGTTGATTTGACGGTGTCGTAGTGAAGAGTGGGGCCTGAGGATGCCTTAGGTGTAGACTGGGTATAAAAAGGACCATCGGAATGACTCTGGGGGCCCGTGGAAGATCACGGTGGCGCTGGGGACCCAAGGCGGCGGCCGACACCGGCCAGCCTCCTGGAGGAAGCGGCGCCGAAGCGCGCCGCCGACGGAAGACTGATGTGGCACCGGTCGTGGCGGTGGTAGAGAGGAACCCGCGTCGCGCGGGTTTCGGGGAGGCTGGGTGGCGTCGGCCCAGCGCCACCATTATAAAGAAACAGGGGAGGCCGCCCCCCCCCTGCTCGGCCAGGCTGGCCGAGCTGTGGTAGGCCACCGAGTCGACCACCAAGTCGGGCCGCTTGAGCATGGGACAGGCCGCCCTTGTGCGGGCCAGGCCTTTTCCGCCGGGCCGGGATGCGCCCTACCAGGCAAGACCCGGTTCGAGCCGACCATGGGCGGGTTGGGCCGGGTCATACCAGATCCAAACCCCCCTATTTAGATTGTTTTTTCCCATATCATGTGCTACGGACCTCCGATAGACGCACTATTAGTTGCGTTGGAATCCTTGGATCGAGTTGGTCATTTCGGTATATTACAATCAAGGATTCAGTGATGTTTGGGTATAGCCATGTTGGTTCAATCCCGTAACTAACCAGGCCCCCGGTGCAGAAACACTTATAACTTAGGGACCAGACTTTTGTTTGACATTCCATCAACTACGTTGGAATCATTTTGATGAGACAGTTCTTTTGGCATACTCCACTTGATGTTTGGATACAATTGGAGTATGGTCGGGTTGGTTTTAGCTTAAAAACAAACCGGGCCCCTGGTACGAAGAAGCTAATAATTCACAGCCCGGGGGTCGGATTGACTCGCCGTCTATTGTGTTGAGACCCCAATGATGTGGCGGTTCGTTTGAGATAATTCCACGTTAGAATTCATGACACTTGGAATTATTAACCAGTAGCTCATGGAGCAGACCCTCCCGGTGACGAGCGAGTAGATTGCAGAGACCTAGTAGCAGGCTGAGACATGATGACTGTTGATCGATCGACTCAGAGTGATTCGGATGGCTCAGTGGGGAGCACTTGTTGTTGTAGCAGATCCACAGAGGAGGAGCACTTGGTTGTAGCGTCAGACCTACGAAATTCGACAGAAGGAGTATCTCTGTAGGCTTTTAGCGGGAGCACTTGGTTGTAGTGGTAGACCCATGGTGGGAAGCGTTTGGTTGTAGCAGCAGGACCATAGTACTCGACAGGTGGAGTACATCAGTAGTCCAAGGATAGTGGGAAGTGCTTGCTTGTACCTGCAGGCCCACTATAATCAACAGTGGAGGAGTTCTCCAACAGTCGTGGTTTCGAATTCATGAATAAAAATCCTGGTTTGAGTAGAGTCAATGACCTTTGTGTTTTCCTCATGATTGAGATGGGTTACTGGATAACATAGGTATATGTATGGGAATATACCTAAGTAATGGTTATCCGTTGAAATATTCCTTTTTGATTTACCATTGTTGGATTTTGTGAGACATTTAGGGTCTCGTGGTCCCAACTGAGTATCATTATACTCACCCCTGCACGGGCTATGCCCGCACCTCGTTGTGTTGTATGCAGATGACGGACAACGGTGACCGAGGCGGAGTGTACGAGGACTGTACAGTACTTGGAGGTGGATCTCACGATGAGATGGTACCTAGAGGAGACGTACGGACGTCGAGAACTGAGGAGGTTATCTATACACACTCTTCAGGTAGGAACCCCGGAGGAAGATCCAGGAGCTACTTTCACCTTCCAGCTGGTTGTCCCTTTTTAGTTGTACTTCCTGTCATTTGTATTTATACTTTATAGTTGGTCTTGTATTCTGGAACCTTTACTTTCAATACTCTATTTATACAGTTTTCAATTAGTTTATTCTTATGCTTGTACTCTTGTTGTGTTTGTTTTCAGTTATTAAGGCATTGCCTTCCCAATACTAGGGATTTACGCCATTGGTGATAGTCGTCGTCCCTCTGGCCTAAGGAAGGCGGGTTTGGGGTAGTCGTGATACGGGGCCCGAGGGATGGGTCGTGATAGTACACCCCACTATGATATGTTTTTAGAGTATCTTAAAATGATTGTGTAATGTTGTGATTTTTAAATTTGTGTTTCTTAGAATATTTGTGACGTATCTATGATGAAATATATATATATATATATATATATATATATATATGGTAAATACTTCAAATTAAATGTTGGGATATGATTTTTGTTTTGATATTTTAATGAATATTTTTATTCATATTTAGTGGATGTGATAGTTTAATGAGAAGTATGTTATGGATGAATTTGTGATATTAATATTTTAATCTAATTATGAGTGTTATAATAATGATTAAATAAATAAATATTGTCATTGAAAATTGTGATATAACTGAATATGTTATGTTGTGTTATTATTATTATTTTTAATGATATTATAATTTTATATACATATTGTCTTATGAAATGGGATATGATACAGAAAATATTACAAGGGGATTGAGTGGTTCATGGTTATTGATATTAAAGGGTCTATCTAGCTTGTTATTTAGGGTGACAATATTTCATTTTTTCAGGACCTCTTTGGATTCCTAATTAGGGTTATCATTAATTATTATAATTATCATTTGGTTATTCTATATAGGATCTCACTTGATAATTATTTTAGATATATTAATTAATATTTGGTGATATATAATAATTATGATATATCTTAAGGTGATATATTACATTTGATAAGTTTTTCTATTTAAAATTTAACAAGAATTAAATATATTGGGAATTATTTAGAAAAAAAATATATTTTAATATAGAATTTATGTACTCTGGCCCATGGGATAACCAGAATATATAGAAAATATTGTGATGTCCATGGGGGCCTTAACAATTTCTGTTTTTCAGGGTTTTATAGGTCTTGAACCTAGTGTATTAGTAATATTTTTCAAGCACAACTTAGCATATACATTAACTTATTGAATTTATTTTTCCACCAATGTTCTAAGGAGATGATGCACATGATATTTCAATGACCATCCAATAGGGAGATAATACGCTTAATTATGCATCTATGTAGTGGGTATTTGGGGTAAATATATCAAGTGCGATAGATTTTTTATGATACTCATCAAGAAATATAGGTCGATGTGACCTTAATGAGACATGATTATTAATATGAGATATTGATGGACGTATGCACCAATTCCAAAGGAAAATTATTTCATAAAAAATGACAATAATAGTTTAGTGTCACATTGACAAAGATTTAGATCACAATAAAAGACCTATGGGTACCTAATACAAATGAAAACTGGTCAAAAGACAAGGATAATACCACAAGAACCCTCCATGAATCAGTGATAAATCTTTTTCATCCTCTTCAATTCCACCTTTAATCGTTCACGGTTTAGTGAGTAACACTACATAATGTGGAATAAGTTGGTCTTTGTAACCTATAAAGATAAATCACAAGAAATACACTACAATTTATCACCTCAAATAGAAATTATTAAATAAAATGGAATTCATGAGACTAATAATGACATATTATTAGTATAGAAATAATAATATATAGTCAATTTCAAAAAACAAATTATACAATACAATTCCATAATCATTAAAAAACCAATATATAAACATATGTACATTAGAACACCTCATCTAATAGATATAAGATTCCCCAACAAGACACAAAAATTAATAAATACATTATAAAAATATATATACCAATACCACCAGCTTGAAATCATTATGTACTCATAAAAAAATATATGTATAGACATATTAATTTTTTAGTACAATTACCCTCTTAGGGGGGATTATGATAGCCAATAAGATATACCAATTGTAGAAAAACAAAAAATATAAGATTATCCATGGGTAATAATATATGAATATTTAAATATTGGTTCTTTTACATGTAAATCAATAATAAAATTTATATATATTAATGTAATAAATTCATATTCATTATAGTTTTATTAAAAAAATTATATATATTTTGAATTGAAAAAGAAATAGTTTTATTTAACAGAAATTATTTTCTATGTATCAAATTATTTTATATAAAAGATAAATTTTAACAAATTAGTAGATTAATATGATAATGTTGAAAGTATTTTTTATAGTATAATATAATATATTTCTTAGGGTGATTATTCGTGATTTTTTTAGAAATTATGAATTTTGGGTGAATATTTAACATCAGAAAATTTTGAATAAAAAGGGAATTGTTTTCAATAATTCAAAAAACCTAAATATATTTTGTATTATTTTTATAGTGAAATTATTCCCCTTTTACTAAATAGAATAAAATTATTTTTTTATTAATTTTCATTATACTTATCTTTCGAATGAAATCTTTTTTATGCTCAAAAACGATTTTTCTAATTTTTCATATTAAAAACAAAACAAAACATTTGTTTTTATCTAAATTTAATATGTTAAAATGGATTTATTATTTTGAATTGGGTGTTTAAAATTTTTCATTAAGTGTACTTTTTTATCATTATGAATAATAACCCTCCTAAAAATGTATCACCCTATTAATGGATAACAGGGTTACCAAGGTGGGGGGGGGGGGTTGACAAAGTGATATGAAATCAAATTTATATTTATATTTGAAATAAATTATTGGTTGGATGGATTTATACCTTAACATATCTTTTGTTATAAATTACTCTATATGGTTCAAATTTATTTTGAGAATATCCGATAATATATTTAAACGTTTAAAGTACATAAAAATTTGTCACTTATAAAATGGAACATCCTCTCATCACTTTTTTCACACATGTTATGAGATTTATATCAACCAATAAATAACCTAATAAGTTACTAACATCCCATATCACATATTATAGGGAATAGTCTCCCCAAAATAACAAAAAATGAAGGATTATGGTGAGAGCCAAAAGAGGCACTCCAAAAAAGATTTATAATTCTTAACCCTGTGTCTCATTATTATTTATTAATATACATACATAAAATACTATCAAACAATGTTTATGTAATAAAATTAATGTTTTAAATATAATAAAATATTATTATTATTATTTTTTATCCTTTTTTAAAATCTTTTTCTAACCAATGGGAAATGAAAACGTTTCTTGTACATACATGTCGACTACCACATCCAAGTAGTGATGTGTTTCATTTTTACATCTGAATAATAGAGATGGTTACAATGTTAAATAAACTAAATATATATTATATTTATTACCTAATTATAATTATTTAAAAATATTTTGAATGTTACCCTCTTAATATACCATCCATTGGATCATAATAACACCGCTCGTGCATACATCTTGTCTACAACCTCTACGAAGCAATGCGATTTATTTATCATTT
This sequence comes from Viscum album, assembly GCA_963277665.1. Taxonomy (NCBI): domain Eukaryota; kingdom Viridiplantae; phylum Streptophyta; class Magnoliopsida; order Santalales; family Viscaceae; genus Viscum; species Viscum album. The sequence continues at coordinate 700,083,346 of OY728132.1, forward strand.
CTGACTTATGAGGATGGTATTAAGGATTATAATAATTAATATATATTACCTTGATAACATATTTATGAAACTAAATTTAATATATTAATTACTTTATTTCTTTTCCACACATACAAAAAATTAATACGTCATTCATTCCAACTTACAAACACCCATGTACAAGAAATGACATGGTTGATATGTCATTACCACATTAAATAGATGATTTTAAAAGTACATATAATGTATAAAAAATAAAATTATAAAAAAATTATATTCTAGAGTTAATGGTATAATAAACCATTTAACCATTGTCAATTAAATGATTTATTTTGAGGTTATAAACTGAACACCCACGAAAATCCAATATGAACTTAATAATTTTATTAACGAAATAAAATATTGTAAGAAATTAAATAAATAAAGTAATGATAATTTAAATAATTTGAAAAATTTATATAGTTTATTAAAATAATAATTTAATTTAATTACAATGTTGGGTATACATGTGAACTAAATGAGTCAGGACTTGAGGTATGGAATGTTCATTTAGAGATATTATTTTATACTTTTCCTCTCAGCGGTATTTCTTCCATTTTGAGGAACATAAAATTTTCATGAATTTTCTTATTGATGACTTCAAATTTTCTAATTACAGTGTTTGTATATATTTTATTTTATTTATAAAGGATAAATACATGAATCATTCGAATGAATTATGTATTGGTTATTTTTTACTTTTTATATTATGGTAATTTTTTAACATATACATCTTAAAAAAATTTATGATATCATACACTATATTTGTTATCATGATTACATTATAATTTAACATAGGTCATATATTTATAACATTTTTCAGGTATTTGAGTAATTTTTTGTTTTTATGAGTTTTCACGAAAGGAAATTTCTCCCTATGATTATGGGAAAATTATTATTATTTTATTATATGTTCAAATAGTATTTTGAAGAGTTTTTTAATGTAAAAATGAAATTAAAAATTATTTCTCATGATATGGTACTTGTGAGTTATAAATTATGTTATGTTATTCTAATATATACTTTGATTATGGGTGATACAGAAAAAAAGGTTTCTCTATGATACCTATACTATTATAGTAGGAAACAATTTTAACGGATGTTTTATGATAACATGGGGACAAAAAATATTATAAAACTCTAAATGTGAAGGGTTTTCCCAACAAGGTTAAATAACCTATTATGAGTATTGAATCATGGTTTGGAAGATTAAAATAGAAGCCCCTTAAAATCTTGTTTTGTTGTTAAGAAATACACTATCTCTCTCTTTCCCATATCTATGTAAGAACTAAAATGAAATCATGAAAATAAAAACATAATATTATTTACATTGATCACTATAATTGGGATATGTCCGTGTTTCACACAAAGAAAATGTGTTGATGTACCAAATCCACTAAAAGATCACTATTGTTTACAGAGTTCGAAGTAGACTCACTAGTCCTCCTTGGTTACAACCAATAATAGATTTAATTCTCACTACTCCCTCAAAAAATGTGTGATCAATTCTCCTTCATAACAATCCACATTGATATCTTAGGTAATTATTTTTTATACCACAATAATTGTGTCATTATGTATCACTTTCACCTACATGATTAATACCATATTACAAAAGAATCACCAAGAAAATTCAATCTTCCGCGCAACCTTTGGATGTCTTGGACAGAATAATAACACATTACACACATCATTTCAGTTAAGGTTATAAACTCCCATTTTCAATGAGCTATTTCATCAAAAACCTCTTTTACCTAAATTTTTATGATTTCTACACAACTTTATTTATGCACAACTTTATTTTCTCCTAACTCATATAAAATTCAGTTCCCAAATTTTTTATAAGGGTTAAACTACTCAAATAAGGGAGTTGGTATAAATTTATAGACTCAACTAACCCAATTAACAATAATCTCACCCACAAACTACATTTCATGAATCATTTCCATGAGCTTTGAAAAACAGATTTGACAACACATTTTGTATGTAATTCCCTATCAATAATTCTACATTACAGAAAAAATGTCTAAATATTCAAACCGTCTTTCTCACAAAAACAAATATTTTGTGAAATTATTTACTTTTCCATATTATTATGTGATGATCATGAATATTGAATTTCACACGCAATTTAGATTCACCTTTAATCGTGTGCACAACTTCCTTTTCCAAAAACACCTTTCATTATTCTACAAATTAATGACCGATAAATTTTACAACTACTAGGTATCAACACAACCTTGTATAGAAAATTTTATTACCACATTTAAGGCATCCATTCCAATGTCATGGATATTTTTCAACCTAGATTTCAAAAATTTATGTGGAACAACACAATAGATTATGAAAATTTGATTTATCAAAAAACACTATCATCCCAAAAAACACAACAATGTTTCCCTATGGGAGTTTTTCTAACAAAAAGGTTTCTGTATATTTTCATGAGTTACCGAATGAGTGAAGATTGATTCATGCTTTAACTATGTTTAATAATTGGTTCTAGAATTTTTTGTATATTAGAAGTTATATTTTCATAAGTGAATATATTTTATTTACATGATCAAAGTGTTATTGTGGAAAAAGTTATCATTTTCATGGTTTTAGATGTTTTTAATATAATAATTTGATTCATATATTTGTATATCCCTTTCTATTATCTTTATGCTTCTCCCATAGTTTTATATTTATTTCATAGGATTTGATGACGAGTAAGAACAATATAAGGGTTAAACATTATGCTTCTTATGTGTATTCAATGAATAAAAATATCTTCAATAAAATATGGTCATTAATTTTTTTAAAAATGAAATATGAGTTGGAATTTATACTTTATTGTGTAATTTTTTTCCATATTCTATAATACATTAAACCCATAAGATAATGGGAATGGGAAAAATGTGAAATAAATGTTAATAGAATTATAATTATGGGATGTTAGATTAATATATAATTATAATTTATATTAAGTATATATTTAAATACACTTATAGGTTATGAAAATATTAAAATAAACTATTAAGTGATTTAGATTTATGTTTATATTATCATGAGATATATTTTGAATATTTTATTTTCCCATCATTTAATTCGAGTCTATTAAGAATGGATTTTCATTTAATTAATAAGAAAACTAGTGTAGGAAGTAATAATGAGGATAATGACATTATAAATCATTAACATGGAATAAATTTAATAAAACTGATTGTGGTAGCATTATCTCAGTTGAAACAGGATATTAATTTTGGTACCAATGATAAAAAACAAAAAAATTATTCATAGGAGAAATTTTCGATAATAGAAAATTTCATGAAAGAACACCCTACAGCTTTTGGGGGATCTACAAAACAACAAAAATCTTAAAAAAGGAAAAATTATATGGAGAAGATATTGTATTTTTTTTATCTACATAACATTAGAAGGTAATTCTTTCTGTTTATTATTTAGAAGGGGAAGCCAGTCGATATTGTTATGTAGTTAAAAATACTTTTGAAAATGGAGATTTTGATAACAATGGAGTGGAATGTATTTAATGATATTTTTATAATGAATTATTTTACAAATTTTATTAAAATTAGAAAAGAATTAAAATGTATAGAGTTGATGAAAAGGGAAGAAGACCTAGTGGCCACATATGAATAATTTTTTTTCCAAACTACCTAGGAATGTACTAAATTATGTTCTAGAATAATAAATTAATATAGTTATAATTTACATAATATTGAAACAAATTCCAAAATGATCATTCACCTATAATAAATTTTACAGTTAGAAATAATTTTTCAACTTTGTTGAGAGAATTGTGATGGATTTCACTGGTACATATGTACTTTTTTTATAAAAAGAACACGGAGCGTTCTAGGTGAAAATAAATAGATATGGTTACAACCAAGAAATATAAATATAATAACCAATGTTTTCCCAAATGTTTTAATATACGGTTTAAATAATGTATTATTCGATAGTGAATGATTCAATGATGTGGAAATATTGGACATTTGGCTTGTGACTATAAGAAAAATTGTTATGGTCAAAAAATTAACAAAAAACAATATTAAAATAGTTATAATATTTTTTCATTGGAAGGAGTTGCGGAATTATTATGATGAATGTCCAAAGTTAGTTACCCAAAATGGGATTTTTCAGGATCAAAAAATGAAAGGTGCCACAAAGTCATTTCATAATCTAATGTATATAAAGACCATCAAATGAATTAGTGACATATACATTACTCATATATTCATATAATGAAAATGTATTTTGTGATTAGGATTATACCAATTATTTTATATGTTAAAAGTTTTCACATAAAATTGAAGCACCATATTTATAAATTAAGATATAACTATTGGTAAAATCTCTTGCGGTAGTATAATATAAGAACTATTTTATAAAAATATTCCATTTATCATTAATGGAATATTTTTTCCTAAATACCTAATGTCCATAATCATTTTATTGTTTAATGGTTTTCTGGGTATGGATTATATTTTAGTCTATTATTATATGATATATTATAGATATAAAGATATTGTTTATTAGACTGTATTTTAGTTTTTGGATAATATTAAATTAACCCCATTAAATTCACCTTAAAAAGAAATGATGGTGATAAATTATGGATGAAAATGATAGCTTACACATCATTTTTGAAAATAAATTAAGTATTAAAAAAAGAAATTTTATAGTAGTAAATGAATATCTTGATATATTTACTATTGATTTTTATATTGTGATCCCGAAATAGGTGGTTGAATTTGATGTTGAATTACTTTATTGTGAGAATAAATATTCCACCCCATTATTTAATGGATATAATAGAACTTCTGGAATTAATAATGGTTTCAAAAGAGTTTCTTGATAAGGGTTTCATCACCCATAGGGTTCACTTGTTCAATTTTATAAATATTATGAATGGTCTATGAGACTTTTCATATATTATAGAGTAATTTATAACATCACTTCTAAGACCATGGATTCATTGCTATATCGGGATGGATTGTTTGATAATCTCTATGGTGATCTATATTTTTAAAATATTTATATCATGTTTCAGTATCACCATATGAGAATAAATGGGGAAAACATTCCAATTATGGTGTTCCATACTAGGTATGTGAATTTTGAGTTTCTTCTTATCCTTTTCAGATGATGAAATAACTCTCAATTTTTATTGATAATTTTAATATATTTTTACATGAATACTTGATTTTTTTATTTTAATTGATGGAATTATTGTTAATTCGAGAGGTAATTATCAACATGAAAAGATCTAATGGTTTGTTTTTCAGGATTTAAATGAAAAAGTTGTGTGTATAATTTAGTAAATGTTAATTTATTCTATAATAGATTTTATACTATGTGAATATTGTTTTTATATAAGGAATAATTTTTGATCCCTCTAAATATGAAGTGTTAGAAGTGTGGAAAATACATAAAAATGTCACTGAGACTCAAATTATTCATAGATTAGTTGGTTATTATAAATGGTCTGTGGAAAACATAGATCATTTAACAATCCGAAAATCTTTTTAACCTCAAAAAATGAGTTATTTTTTGGCTAAAAGGAATTTAATTAATAATTAATTTTATTTAAATTTTGATTTGTTAATTCTCATGTTTCATCCTTTCTAATAATAAATCATGAATTTATAATTTATTTTGTTTATTATTTGAATGGACTTGGTTATGTCTTGATGTAATATGACTGGTTAATTGTATATTTTTAGGTCAATTGAAAATATATTTATATAATTATCCAACTCATGTAATTATGCTTCTATTAGAGGTTTTTCGATTTAAAAATTTGGTGAAATCCATAATATTTTATAAATTTTGAGGTATATACCGACAATAAAACTTTAAAGAATATATTATCCCAAATAGATTTGAACAAGAGGCAGATAAGATGTCTCAAACATACTATTGATTATGATTTGACGATTTACTATCATTTAAGAAAATCATAACAATTAGTTTATAACTTGATTCATACAGATAATATATCATTAAACAAGCTTGTTTGGAACATGGTCCATTAGTAAATGATTTAATGATTGTTTTCCATGAAATTAGATATTTCTGAACCCCCTATATTTGGGATTATGATTTAGTATAGTCATCATTTTCACAATAAATAAGTAATTATAAAAACAATGAGCATGTAAAAAAGGTATAATAGGATCAGAATGGAATGTTTCTTGAATTTAACATTGATAAAGATGAATTAATCAGATTTGGAAATAGTATTTGTGCTCTATGTATTCCGCTATTGAAGAATAAATTTTTTAGTGTAGCTCATAGATATCCATTTTCGATTAACCTCGATACTACTAACCTATAGTGGGGACTTTAGGGGTATTATTAGTGTTGTGGAATAGAGAAGTATGTTTCTAATTTGACAATATATGATTATAATTTTCAATGTTTTAAGTATGAGTGATAATTAATAAAGGGGGAATTTTACTATATTCAGTTATATAGTGAAAATGAGAGAATATATTATTGGATTTCATGGTGGGATTACTAAAGGAAACTAGAGTTAGTAATGTGATTTGGTTTATTACAAATTGGATAACAAAATATGTGAATTTTCATAATATTCAAAATACAACATTTTTTAATAAAATTCCAAGATTTTATCTTAATGTGAGGGTCATATTACATGGATTCCATATCTCTATAGTATTTTATCATGTTATTATATTTACATTAAATTTTTAGAAATTGTGTAATAAAACATTTGGTGCTAATTTAAAATTATGAACATCTGTTAATACTAAATATGATGAATAGTTGGAGTGAAAATTTTATAATTTTTAAGATATTCTTTGAGAGTTCTTATTATATTATTCGTGAATTTGATTTAACATCTTTCATTAGTTTCATTTTATTTTTATAAATGTTTTCATTCCAATATATAGATTTCACTTTTTGGGGAATTATATGGAATGTGGTGATGAACACAGCAATAATGAGATAAATTATGTTAAAGTAATTATTTGTGATCAGATTCTGTAGAAGAGATAGATGAAAAGTTAACTGATATTCGCCACATTGTGATGGAATCATATATTTGGTTGAAACATTATAAATATAACCAAATGAATGATATCTTGTTTTAGGTGGGTGGTCTGGTAATTCTTATAGTTTATCCCTATAAAGTTTTTATATATTTTGGTAAAAATTGAAAATTGAACCCATAATTAACTGGAATCAATAAAATTTCAGAGAATGTGGGTTCAGTTTCTTACCATGTAGACATATCCTTTTGTTTATCTTAGGTAAATGATGTGATTCATGTTTCATTTGTATGTAAATCCTTACATGATGAAACTTGTGTTTTAATCCATAAAGTTATATAGTTAGAGGATAATCTACCTTATATTGAAAATCTATTTATAATTTGAGATTTATTTAATAATTTGATATAAAAATGGGTTATTCACGAGGTTAGGCTTTTATGTAGGAATTGCATAACTGAGGAAGCAACATGGGAATGAAAAAAATAAACAGGGGTAAATAATTTCACTCATTTAAGTAATGAATTAAATTTCAATGACGAAATTTTCTAAATGAAGAATTTGACAGCCTGGGTAATGCTATAAATAAAATTATCTTAGATTTTTATGTATTCATTTATTATAATAATATTCACTATAGTTTCTAAATAATTTTATATGATAGTTCAATTGATAAAGTAATTATTTTATTTTAATAAATTATTTTCCATTTTATTACATGGTTTTTATTTAGAAGTTATATTTCATTAATTTTTGAATTTAATATTATTAAATATATTTAAATTTAGATATCATTATATCCAAAATAGCCTTGAGTAATTTTTTTAGATCTTCTTGAAATGCTTTATTTTTGAGTGGAGAGTAAAAAATGGATATTTTTTCAAAATGATCATATCATTTAAAGAATATAAAAAACCATTATATTATAAATTTTTTTCAATTTAAATTATTTCCATTAAAATTATATTAATCCAATTAATTCTATAGTAGTTTGTATTATCCCCTCAATTAGTATTACACCATTCATATTCATAAAAGGTATTTTTTTAAGAAGTGTTTTAATTGCAGTTTTCATGTTTATATTAAATTTATATCTTAAACCCTAGTAATAATTATTTTGTTAAAATGGTTGTCATATTCGGAATTATGTGGTACCAATAATTTAATAAGGAATTTTTCTTACACTGTGAATAATATCCTTGATAAAACTTTTTCACCTCGGTAATGGTAAAAAGTTGTAACATGGAATGGGGTGGGAGTGGAACTAATAGGAAATAAATAAAATATCTATAAAACATGGATAATGAAGACTATTTGAGTGTAATATTACCTTAAATTCTACTGGTTTCAAAATTTCCCATTTGGATACACTATCCTTTGAGAAAGATATATAATATATTTAAATGTTTTAATTATTTAGAAATGGTTCACTCCCCTAACTTTTCAAATTCCACCTACTATTATCACATATTCACAAATTTCAAGCCATTTTTATTTACCAATAACTAACAATATACATTCCAAAAATCAATCCCCACAACTTAGAGGATGTGGTCTCACCAAAGGAAAAACCTCAATAGGGTTCATATGTAAACCAATAAAAGATTTCTAAAAAGTGGTATGATTTTTAACCAAGTTCTTTATGATTTTTTATTATTATAATTCCTTAAAATATCCATTAACCTTGATGAAATAATAAAATAAATTTCTTATATATTAATATAATTTATTTAAATTATGATACTTTACTTTTTCAAATATTTCTGAATCCTATGAGAAATGAAAACATCGCACATATGTAGGTGTGGACTACCACCTCCACGAAACAATGTGTTTATTATTTCATCACTAGATCAAATGGATGGGTACAATGTTAGATAAAATCAATATATATTATATTTATAAAACATTTTTTAGATAAATAAAATATATTACTTTAATTATTAACCTTTGATCCATTGGAAAACTATAATGTTTCTCATTGGTATCTGTTGACTACCACCTCCACAAGGTGATGTTCTTAATTTTACAAGTCTACATTATGAAATAGTATTTAATAAGAAATTAATGAAAAATTTGGACTCTATAAAAATTTAATTATTTTGCAGAAGTAATATATTTCCTATTTTATATTTTTCTACCATTATTAATAATAAAAATGTTGTTGATGTGTACTTACAGACTATCGTCTCCATGAAATTATGTGGTTCAATTTTCATTAAATAAATATATATATGACATTGAAATTGTATTCAATGAATAAAAATTATAATTATATCGTGTTTAATATTTTATATTTAATGTAACTATTACCCATTTTAACATTGTCAACACACAGATGATAAACCGAACATCCCCAAAAAATCTAACATTATCTTAACTATTTTGAAAACTAAAGAAAATAAGGTAACAAATTAACTAAAGATATTGATGATAATCGAATAAAGAATAGAAAAGTTCTTAAAAATTAGAAAAATAATATTATTTTAACAAAAAATAATGTATACATAAGAATGAAATGATCTTGGAGTTATGGTAATGGAATTTTTCATAAAATTTTATTCTAATGTTTTTCTATAAACTCTTTTCATTCAATGTAGAGGTTATTTTAAATGTTGCAATAATGTTATTATTTTCCAAAAAAGATTATAAATTAAATTTTTTACTATAATAATGTTGTATAAAAAATAAAATTTGTAATCTTTTTATCCCTTTCAGTGAGAGTTATTTTAATAATTTTAATAAATTCAAAATGAATTTATTTTTAACATATACATCTTACGAAATTTTTTCCGCCATTATAGTTTTTAATAATTACTAACACTATCGTATAAGATATATTGTGTTTTCAATGTATATAATATTTTTGTTCTTTTGTGAATTTAAATTTTAATTTTCTTTAAAATAAAAATAGTAATTATACCTATGATTACGAGAAAATGGAAAGTGTTTTTTTATGGGTTAAATGTTTACTTCAAGGGTTTCATAATGAAAAATAGAAATCATAAACATATTTTTTCAATATTTGGAGCTTTATCACTATATAGTATGACGGATGGTCCTGTTATAGCTCATGAATATGGTTGATACCAGTATAGATCAATAATGAATTTTTTAATGTTATTTTCCTCAATGGTGAAAATGGGGAAGATAACCGTTTTGGAAGATCCTTTATAATTTATTGTACTTAAGTTATTCTTAAATGGTTTTAAATAAAGTGGACATAGTTTATTCATATGATGGTTTAGGGAACACTTATTATTCTTGAAAAAAATATATAAAAATCATTTTGATTTTATGATGTAAGGAAAATTTACCATCATTTAATGGTAAACGTTTTTAAATGTTATCATTAGTTCCCGCATGCCTCAAGATAAATTCATAATTTATCAATGCTTAATAATGTTTTCCCAAATTTTTTCATTGAAATTATTTTTTATTTGTAAATATGAAAATATTTTATTAATGTGTTAAATTGTGTATTGGGAAAAGGTAATCATTTTCTTGGTTTTATATGTTTTCACTTGAGTAATATAACTCCTCCATTTTTTATCCCATATTTAATTCTTGTGATTATCACAAATTTTCATAAGTTTTTCATATAATATATGAATGATTAAAAACAATAGAAATGAAAATGTTCCACTTTTTTATCATCTTAGAATAATAAAATGTTTCATGAATGAAACATGGGTGTAAAAATAATGACTTATTTTTTATGGAAAAAAATTTACACTGCATAGAAGTCTATAGGTTTTTATATAATAATTTTCATATTTCTCTAAAACACTAAACCCAAAAGATCATAGGAATTAAAAAAGATAAAAATATTTCCTATTAAAATTATATTGAATGGTTTTTAATGTAATGGTTGAATATATATATTCTATGATTATTCATACTCCTAACATCATAAATTAATGCCAACTATGGGTAATCAAGGATAATAATTATTTAAGAGAATATATCATCCTACAAAATTTAAAATATTGTGAACATGATTTGAGATCATTGAAAAAGTTTTTTAGACATTTATATTATACATAAAAATTCAAATTATCTCATTCATTATAACGGCCCATACTTTACATACATTGTTAGTACATAAAAATTTAAGTACACTTATTACAACATATAACAAAACCATGAAAGGACAGTATAGGTATAGTGTCTTTAGAAACTGGGAAACATAAACAACTGGTTTATAAAGCGTCTACACTGTCTCCCATTTATTTCATCATATCTATAGTCCCTTTTGGCGTATCTTACTTAATAACCTTATTCCTGACCTGGGGAATGAAAACATACAAAAGGGTGAGCTAAAATGCTCAATAAGTGTAATCAAAAGAAATATCAATCACATCATATTCACAATAACATAACATTATAGAAATCTTACCCTGCAAAAACAATCATAATTTAATAACATGGGATAAATCATGACTGTGAAATGTAATCACAATAATCATAACATAAAACATGAAGCATTTTGGAATATACACATAATCATAGAGAATCATTTCTTATTTTTCAAGAATCATTTACAAGACTATCTTAGTGGACAATGTCCATTTCTGAACTGAGTTCATTCCTCGTTTCAGTCCTATTTCACTAATTCGGTTTAACCTGCCGTTCCATCCATGTCTCTCTCATGAGATATAAAATCTTTACCCAATGCATTGGAGGGATATATAGGTCCCACCCATCTCATAATGATACCATTCTTATGTGTTCCACAAAATCATAAACCGTACATCAGAGCATAACCCATGTAATAAAAATGGGACTCTTAAACATCGTGACATGATAAAACAATTCATATAAGATAATGGAATCCATAATAATAATTCCATCACAACATAATCAAATAAATGTAATAATAGGGATAGAGACAGAACCCTTTATTATCTTAGATGGAAAATAATTTTGATAAAACACTTGAACTCCATTCTTGAGGAAAATATCCTTTCTACTTTAAAAAAACTTTTCCTTTCTTAATATGTCATACAATTTTAAACTAAAATAATTTGATTAAAAATAAACTTGAAAACTTGTAAAGGAAGCTTCTTGGAAATAATGTATTAAAAATCCATTCATTCCGTATAAGTTAAAAAAACATTCTCCTCGTACTTATGTCGGAAAAGTCAAAAAGTACCTCGTACGAAAAACAACAAAAGATTCCTTTCATATCATTTACTAAAAACACACCGAAGGGTAAAATTGGATTTAAACAATTTTTGGTGGATGGAAATAACATTAAATATTTAGGAAACATTGATGTGGATGATAAATATTCCCCAGTAAATTCTGAAGTATAAACAATCTGAGATAAAAATGAGATTGTGAGATTTTCCCTTACCTTAGGTCTGATTTGCTTCGTAAGTGTCTGAACCTCCTGTATAATGATTTAAATAATGTCATTGACATATTCCTGAATCATACTAATTGTTATGATATCATATATGGTCATATTATTATCTTATTATTAGTAATATTTCGTTGCTACTTGTTATTCGTGTGTTTATTACTTTTTGTTCTTATTCGTGTTTTGTCGAATAAATTATTATTATTATTTTTAGGTTATAGATAATTCATTTAAATAATTTTATTAGTGTAATATATATCATATTTATTCACTCAATTCATTTATGTAATCATTATTCAATGAAAATCATGTAGAACGAGTCGCATCACATCGTGGAGACGGTATTCCGTACGTACGCACGAGCGATGATATCGTTCCCATGATCATGGAATTATATTAGAGTGTATGTATAATATTTTAGAATCAATATCACTTTAAGATAATCATATATATTCATTATTTAAACCATTATACTCTTCCAAGTAAGGTGGTGGTGGAAAATAGATTACACCACGGTGTGGAGACGGTATTCCGTACGTATGCACTGGCGGTGATTTATTTTTCCGTAGGATGGATAGATGGTGAAATAGGGTTGTTTAATACTTATAATAAAATATCCATATATGAGTGATACTGATGTTATTAATTAATAATGAAACAACTAAATAAGAAGAAGTGGAAGAAGAAATAAAGTTTACAAAATCGGTAACATACATTACCTCTTCTTTGAAGCGCTTCTTTGAGACCTCCTTTTAGGGCAGAAAAATTGGACTTTGAAGAAGAACAGGACCTCTAGGATGTTTCTAGGGAAGTGTAGAGGAGAAATTTGCAGGGTTTGGCCGAGCTTGAAGGCTCAAAGTGGTGTGAGGAATAGAGGGAGGAGGTGCCCTTTTATAAGGGAGGAGAGGGGCACCTTGGGAAAAACTAAAAATATTATTTTATTATAAAGCCATATTCGGCTTTAAATAGATCCAAATTGATTTATTTCGAATGTAAGGTGGGTATGGGTCTAAAAACTCTCATCCAATAGAATTTGGACAAGTTTAGTTTACTATTTTAACCTTATCATTTAGATTTAACTTTAAGTTAGATAATTTTACTTTTACCGTGTCTTTTTGTGTTCTTACACTATAAGGTGTATAAACTTACTATAATAAGACAAACGAACCACAAGGTGCTTATTATTAATATATATAACCTTATATAAGTCATTTGGCCCAACCATAGAATTTTAAAAATAAAATAACAATTAATAATATAATATTTGTTTCAAAAACTATTTTATGTCAATTATGAAACTATTTAGTAATTGATTTTTGTGAAAATCATAACATAATGATTAGTTCGAAAAAAGGTAATTAAATCAATAATAACATGTAATATTAACCTAGAAAATTAGTTTAATTCATAAAACGTCTCTAATTACATTTATTTGGATATTTATAACATCAATTATGTCAATATTTCAATAATAAGATAATTACTGCATCATCTTTGTGTCATAAATAAATTAAATTATTTAATGTCTAAAAAAAATACCATTATTTAGTAAAACTTTTTATCTTTATAATGAATATTTATAGTCGAATTTATCTTATGTATAAACCTATATTAAAAATTATTTACTTATTAAACTTTGATTTTAACTATTTTAACCCTTCTTTAAATAAATTAATAATAAATGTCCCAATCTAATACAAGTGGGGCTAAATGGTCATATTTTATTCCTAAGGTTTTTTTTGGTCTAATTACACTAATCCAATAGAATTAGGACATGTGTTAGGGTAATAATAATATCATTTTTACCCTTAATTACCCTATTTACTTTTAACCGTGGTAAATAAAATTAAAACGTTACTACTCACCAAAAATTATGTTCATCTCATTGAACCACATTATACTTACTGACATCAATCGTGTCTCTTGGATTTTTGAAATTCCACTCACAAAAGCGGTAAAAGTAAGTTTTATGTAAATTTGCAAATTCTCCTAGGAGGTGGGTAAAAGTCGGTGAAAAGTTCAATAAAATTTTTATATATATAAAATTACTATAAAATTACTCCAATGAATTACATTGAAATTATATAGGTATTATGTATCAATTTTGTCCTAAAATAAATTTAAATAAAATAAATAATTATTTAAATAAAAAGTCGGTTTTTAAATAGTAACCCAGTGTTTTCACTATTCATCAAAAATTGAAAGCTTCCAGAAAAATACAAAAATTTCACCATAGGCTAATTTCGATATTCCAAATCCAAAAACGAAGTCCATTTTGAAAAATAAAATTTAAAAAATTTCAAAAAGTGGGTATTAATACTCATAACGGTTAGTGTTAATAATATTTTAATAGCATATCGTTGTATAGTGAAACTCGGTATTGCGTACGACGCAAGATATCAAGGAAGGTCCTGATTGCGTGTAAAGAAAGCCAAGATAGTGTTGTGTGTAGTGAAGTATTCTGTTGATGATTTATTTAAAATAAAAAATATATATTTCTTATAAAAGTCTCGGGTGTTGCATTCTACCCCCCTTAAAATGAAATTCCCCCTCGAAATTCGTCACTTGTAACAAACAGATTACGATACCTCTCCCTCGTCATAACCTCAAGCTCCCATGTAGCTTCTTATAATTAGTGGATCCCCTATAAAACTTTCACCAGGCGAGTGGTCTTGTTCTGTAGGACTTTTTCACTATGATCGAGAATCTCTATCGGCTGTTCTTCATAAGAAAGATCTTGTTCCAGCAGTACAACTTCTGAACTGAGTACATGTGAAGGATCAGGTATGCACTTTCTCAAGAGAGATACATGGAACACATCGTGAACTTGAGAGAGATTCGGTGGAAGCACTAATCGGTATGCTACCTTCCCAACAAGATCCAGTATTTTGAAAGGACCGATATACCTAGGGCTCTGGTTTCCCTTCTTTCCAAATCTCATTACTCTCTTCCAAGGAGATATTCGTAAGAACAATTTATCACCCACTTTAAACTCTAAGTCTTTTTTCGGTTGTCGACATAACTTTTTTGTCGACTCTGAGATGCTCTTATGTGTTGTTGAATAGATCAGACATTTTCTTCTATCTCATCAACAAGATCAGGTCCTAATAGCTTTCTTTCTCGAACTTCATCCCAGTAAGTTGGATTCCAGCATTTCTTTCCATAGAGAGCCTCATAATGAGCCATCTGAATACAGGAGTGAAAGCTATTAGTATAAGAAAATTCCACCAAATGTAGGGGTTTATCCCAACCACCTTTGAAATCCATAGAGAAAGCTCTCAACATATCTTCTAGACTTTGAATTTTCCTCTCAGACTGACCATCTCTCTGAGGATGATAAGTTGTGCTGAAACTAAACTCTGTATCCAGAGTATGCTGAAGACTTCGCCAGAACTTTGAGGTAAACCTCCGATCCCGATCAGATATAATAGAAAGTGGTACTCCATGCTATCTTACCACTTCCTTTACATATATCCTGGCAAGCTAATCCAGAGAGAAATCCTCTCTAATATCAATGAAGTGTGCTGACTTTGTAAGACGATCAACTATGACCCAGATATCGTTATTTCCTTTGGATGTTTTAGGAAGTCCAATGAAAATGTCCATAGTGATGTTTTCCCATTTCCATTCGTGTATGGGTAATGGTTGTAACATCCCCTTAGACTTCTATCTCTCACCTTTAACTTGCTGACAAACCAAGCATCGAGAGACATATTCAGCAACATCTCTTTTCATGCCATCCCACCAGAAGTACTCTTTTAGGTCCCTATATATCTTCGTGCTTCCTTGATTAATAGAGAATGAAGAACTATGAGCCTCATCCAGCAGCTCCTTCTTTAATTCGGGGATGGGAGGAACACAAACCCAATTCCTGAACTTTATTATCCCATCACAATCAAGGTTGAATTCAGGAATATTTCTCACCTTCTTTTGTAACTCTACATCTTCTTTTTGTGACTCTTTAATCTTAACATGTATAGATGGTTGAACATTCATTTGAGAAGGATACGATTTTTCCCCTTTCACTATAATTCCATGGTCCATCCTTCGTAAATACATAAATATTGGATCTTTTGTGATCCTCATCATGGATAAACTGGCATGGTCTTGTCGACATAATGCATCTGCCACCTTGTTTGTTTTACCAGGGTGGTAATGAATTAAGCAGTCGTAATCCTTAATCAGCTCCTACCATCTTCTTTGGCGCATATTCATCTCCTTTTGTGTGAAAATATACATTAATCTTTTATGACCAGTATAAATGTTACACCTTTCTCCATAAATATAATGCCTCCAAATCATTAAATCAATGATTACTGCAGCTAACTCCAAATCATGAGTTGGGTAATTTTTCTCTTGGATTTTCAACTGTTGTGAGGCATAAGCTATCACCATATAATTTTGCATACGAAAACACCATAATACCTTCTTGGATGCATCACTGTAGATCACAAACCTTTATCCACTACAAGGCAGTGTGAGCAAAGGTACACTGTATAACCTTCTTTTCAACTCCTTGAAATTCTCTTCACATTCCTCCATCCAAACAAACTTAACTCCTTTTCGAGTCAACCTGGTGAGTGGATTAGATAGTCGTGAAAAATCATTCACAAAACGTCGATATTATCCATCCAAACAAAGAAAACATTGGATCTAAGTTAATGTTATTGGTCTCGACCATCTTTCGATAACCTCTGTTTTTTATGGATCCACAGATATCCCCTCTTTTGAGATTATGAGACCCAAAAATGAAACTTTTTTAGGCCAAAATTCACACTTGGTAAATTTGGCATGAATCATCTCCTTTCTCAGGGTCTTCAATATAATTCTAAAGTGATCTTCATGTTCTTACTTTCTCTTTGAATATACAAGAATATCGTCTATAAAAACTACCACAAACTGATCATGATAGTCTCTAAAGACTCTATTCATCAGATCTATGAAGATAGCAGGGGAATTAGTAAGACCAAATGGCATCACTATAAATTCTTAGTGTCCATACCTTGTACGGAAAGCCATATTTGGTATATCCTCCCTTTTGACCCTTAATTGATGATACCCTGAATGAAGATCAATCTTGGAAAAGTATTGAACTCCGCGTAGTTGGTAAAATAAGTCATCAATGCGCGGGAGAGGATATTTGTTCTTGATAGTGATCTTGTTAAGTTCTCTATAATCAATGCAGAGTCTCATTGATCCATCTTTCTTCTTAACAAACAGAACAGGTGCTCCCCAAGGTGACGCACTAGGGCGTATGGACCCCTTATCAAGATTCTCTTGGAGTTGCTTCTTAAATTCCTGCAACTCAATTGGGGAAATTTTATAATGTTTCTTTGAAATAGGTAAAGCACCTGTTACGAGTTCTATTGAAAACTCAACTTCACGATTTGGTGGAAGACCCGAAAATTCCTCTGGAAAGACATCATCAAACTCCTGTACAATGGGCATATTCTTATTCGTGAGTTTCTCACCAAACATTTGAGATAAATAACCTTAATTTGGTGGAATCGAGACCCATAATATGGAATAAATTTCCACTGGAAGGTTTTTTCATCCTTGAAGGGATAGATGATCAAAAATTGAACTGGAATATGAAATGTGACTTCCCTTCATTGGCAATTGATATGAGCTCCATATAGAGAAATCCAATCCATGCCAAGAATCACATCAAATCACACTATATAAAGGATCATAAGATTTACAGGAAGCACTTTCCCACAAACTTCAATCAGAGTAGAATTATAAACTTTTTATACAACTGTTGTGCTAGTAGGGGTTGTCACATCTAACTCAACATCTAATTGTTGAGGTAATACGGTGATACCCAAAGAAAATTCTTCAGAAATAAATGAGTGGGTGGATCCAGAATCAAATAAAACATTTTCTACTTTAGAGTGGATGGTAAGTGTACCTTTCACCACTTCGTTATCATACTCCACATCGCTGATAGAAATTGCATGTGAATTTCCTTTGCCTTTAGCCTTAAGAGTTTGTTGACGTCGATCATCATCAACAACCCTTGGATTAGGGAATTGGTTGTCATAATTCCCCATTTCCTTGCACTTGTAACATTGAAGTGTAGGAGGTTCACTCTGTGTATCCTTTTGATTGTTCGCATCACTAGACATCTTCTTCCCATCATTACGGCATTCAAATGCCTGATGACCTTCCTTTCTACATTTGAAACATTTTCTTGTCCCTTTAAGAAAACTCCCTCCATGTTTTTTTCCACACTTTGAGCATAAAGGAAAACTCATCTTCTTTTCAGTGTTCTGTTTAGATTTTCCTTTGAATTCCATTTTCCTCTTCTTATCAAACCCATATGACTGATGGGTTACTCCAATATCCATCTCAACTTTGACAGCACATCGAACGATTTCCTCGTAGCTATTGAATTCCCTTATGTCTAACGCCCTTCTAAGACTTCGTTTTAACCCACTAAAGAATCAATCGATCTTACTCTCAGGTTGGATAATAATACCAGAAGCATACCTTGCAAGTCTTGTAAAATATTCTTCATAGGTACCAACAGATTCATCATGCTTTTTCTTTAGTTCAAGAAACTCCTTCTCCATCTTTGTTCGGAGAATATGAGGGAAGTACTTATTGAAAAATAAGTTCTTGAACTCGTCCCATTACATGGACTCAATTTCATCTCTTGGCCTCGTATTCTTGAGAAGATTCCACCATTGATCAACATCACCTTCCAAATGATACACTGCTAAGATGACTTTATCATGTTCAGAACATTGAAGAACTGAAAATATCTTTTCAGTAGTACTGATCCATTGTTCAGCAAGTAATGGATCAGTAGACCTACTGAATGAAGGTGGACGCTGTCTCATGAAGGATTGAAAAGAATTTTTCTCCTTCCTTTGCTTGTTTGGAAGTCCTGCATGATTCATATCTTGAGAATGTTGTGTGAGCATGACTACAAGATTTTTCATTCCAGTTCCCATAACATTTGGTTGCTCAGGGGGACAATAATTGCATTGCCCGTCGCATTCCCCATTAGCACGGTTCCTTCGGGTTCCAGCCATTGACTTAAACCAAGAAGAATAGTGTGAGAAACACTAATTATAATAGGAAAACCACATAATCAAGAATAAAATTTCACACTTAAGGTCTTATCCTAGGTTATTCATGGCCATTTCTAAAACACTAAGATTGTGTTCTATTCTTAGATTTATCCTTACGATTCTTACTAAGGATTTCACATCCTAGTTTCCAAAGGTTGAATATACCTTTCCTCTAATACCAAATATAACAACCCATACTTTTCATACATTGTTAGTACTTCAAAATTGAAGAACACTTATTACAACATATAACAGAACCATGAAAGGACCGCATAGGTATAGTGTCTTTAGAAACTAGGAAACATAAACAACTAGTTCATAAAGCATCTACACTGTCTCCCATTTATTTCATCATATATATTGTCCATTTTGGCATATCATACTTAATAACCTTCTTCCTGACTTGGGGAATGAAAACATACAAAAGGGTGAGCTCAAATGCTTAGTAAAGGTAAACAAAAGAAATATCAATCACATCATATTCATAAAAACATAACATTTTGGAAATCTTACCCTATAAAAGAGATCATAATTTCATAACATGGGATAAATCATGGTAGTGAAATGTAATCAAAATAATCATAACTTTAGACAAGAATCTTTGTGGAATACACAAATAATCATAGAGAATAATTTCTTATTAGTCAAGACTCATTTGCAAGACTATCTTAGTGGACAAAGTCCATTTCTGAACCGAGTTCATTCCTCATTTCAGTCATGTTTCACTAAACTTTTTAACCTTCTGTTCCAGCCATGTCTATCTCATGAGATATAAAATTTTTACACAATGCATTTGAGGGAGATATAGGTCCCACCCATCTCATAATGATACCATTCTAATGTGTGCCACAAAATCATAAACCATACATCATAGCATAACCTACGTAATAAAAATGGGATTCTTAAACATTGTGACATCATAAAACAATTCATATAACATAAAGGAATTCATAAAAATAATTCCATCACAACATAATAAAATCAATGTAATAATAGGGATAGAAACAGAACCCTTTATTATCTTAGATGGAAAATAATTTTGATAAAACACTTGAACTCCATTTTTGATGAAAATATACTTTCTACTTCAAAAACACTTTTCCTTTCTTGACATGTCATAAAATTTTAAACTAAAAGAAGTTGATGAAAAATAAACATGAAAATATATAAAGAAATCTTCTTGGTAATAATGTTTTAAATATCCATTCATTCCATATATGTGAAAAAAACATTCTTTTCGTACTTATGTCGGAAAAGTCAAAAAGTACCTCGTACGAAAAATGACAAAAGATTCATTTCATATCTTTTACTAAAAACTCACCGAAGGGTAAAATTGGATTTAAAAAAATATTAGGTGGAATGAAATAACATACATATTGAGGAAACATGGATTTGGATGATAAATATTCCCCAGTTAATTCTGAAGTATAAACAATCTCGGATAAAAATTAGATTGTGAGATTTTCCCTTACCTTAGGTCCGATTTGCTTCGTAATTGTCTGAAACTCCTGTATAATGATTTAAATAATGTCATTGACTTATTTCAGAATCATAATCATTGTTATGATATCATATATGGTCATATTCTTAGCTTATTATTAGTAATATTTCATTGCTACATGTTATTCGGGTGTTTATTACTTTTTGTTCTTATGCGTGTTTTGTCAAATAAATTCATATTATTCTTTTTAGGTTATAGATACCTCATTTACAGAATTTTATTAGTGTAATATATATCATATTTATTCACTAAATTCATTTATGTAATCATTATGCAATGAAAATCATGTAGAACGAGTCGCATCACATCATGGAGACGGTATTCCGTACGTACGCACGAGCGATGATATCGTTCCCATGATCGTGGAATTGTATTGGAGTGTACATATACTATTTAAGAATCAATATCACTTTACAATAATCATATATATTCATTTTTTACACCATTATACCCATCCACGTAAGGTGGTGGTGGAAAATAGATTACACCACGGCGTGGAGACGGTATTCCGTACCTACGCACACGCGGTGATTTCGTTTTCCGTAGGATGGATAGATGGTGAAATAGGGTTGTTTCATACAAATAATAACATATCAGTATATGAGTGATAATTATGTTATTAATTCATAATGAAACAACTAAATAATAATAAGTGGAAGAAGAAATAAAGTTGAAAGAATCGGTAACGAACATTACCTCTTCTTTGAAGCGCTTCTCTAAGACCTCTTTTTAGGGAAGTAAAATTGGTCTTTGAAGAAGACCAGGACCTCTAGGATGTTTATAGGGAATTTTAGAGGAGGAATTGGCAGGGGTTGGACGAGCATAAAGGCTAAATGTGGTGTGAGGATGAGAGGGAGGAGGTGCCCTTTTATAAGGGAGGAGAGGGGCACCTTTGGAAAAACTAAAAATATTATTTTATTATAAAGCCATATTCTGTTTTAAATAGCTAAAAATTGATTTATTTCAAACCTAAGGTGGGGATGGGTCTAAATACTCTCATACAATAGATGTTTGACAAGTTTAGTTTACTATTTTAACCTTATCATTTAGATTTAACATTAAGTTATATAATTTTACTTTTACCGTGTCTTTTTGTGTTCTTACACTATAAGGTTAATAAACTTACTATAAAAATCCAAACGAACCCCAAGTTGTTTATTATTAATATATATAACCTTATCTATGTCATTTGGCCGAACTTTTTATTTTAAGGAATAAAATAAAAATTAATAATATAATATTTTTTAAAAAAACTATTTTTTGTCAATTTTGACACTATTTAGTAATTGATTTTTGTGAAACTGATAACAGAATTATTATTTATAAAAAAAGTTAAGTAAATCAATATTAAAATGTCATATTAACCTAGAAAATTAGTGTAATGCATAAAAAGTCTCAAATTACATTTATTGGGGTTTTTATAACATCAATTATGTCAATATTTCATTAATAAGATAATTACTGCATCATCATTGTGTCATTAATAAATTAAATTATTTAATGTCTAAAAATTACAAATAAAATACCATTATGTAAGAAATATATTTATCTTTCTAATTAATATTTATATTTAAATTTATATTATGTATAACCCTATATTAAAAATTATTTACTTATTAAACATTGATTTTAACTATTTTAACCCTTCTTTAAATAAATTAATAATAAATGTCCTAATCTAATCCAAGTGGGCCTAAATGGTCATATTTTATTCCTATGTTTGTTTTTTGTCTAATTACACTTATCCAATAGAATTATGACATGTTTTTAGGTAATAATAATATAATTTTACCCTTAATTACCCTATTTACTTTTAACCGTGGTAAATAAAAGTAAAAAGGTACAATTTACCAAAAATTATTTTCATCTCATTGAACCACATTTTACATACTCAAATCAACCGTGTCTCTCATATTTTTGAAATTACACTCACAAAAGCGGTAAAATTAAGTTTTATGTAAATTTGAAAATTCTCATAGGAGGTGGGTAAAAGACGGTGAAAAGTTCAATAAAATTTTTATATATCTAAAATTATAATAAAATAACTCCAATGAATTACATTGAACATATATAGGTATTATGTATCAATTTTGACCAAAATTAAATTTAAATAAAATAAATAATTATTAAAATAAAAATTTGTTTTTTAAATAGTAACCCAGTGTTTTCACTATTCATCAAAAATTGAATGTTTCCAGAAAAATACCAAAATTTCACCCTAGGATAATTTCGATATTCCGAATCCAAAAAAGAATTCCATTTTGAAAAATAAAATTTACAAAATTTCAAAAAGTGGTTAATACTATTCATAACGGCTAGTTTTAATAATATTTTAATTGCATATCATTGTTTATTTAAACTCGGTATTGCGTACGACACAAGCTATCAAGGAAGGTCGTGATTGCCTGTAAAGAAAGCCAAGATAGTGTTGTGTGTAGTGAAAGATTCCTTTGATGATTTATATAAAATAAAAAAAATTCTTATAAAATTCTCAGGTGTTACATTCATAATCTAATTAATGTTTTTAAAATAAAATAACAATGATCAAAATGTTTTTCATGATAAAATTAGTCCCTAAATCCATCTATATCCATTACTAAGATCAATATAAATTACCATGAATCAAAATAAATGTCACCCTAGGTGGTAAATCAATGGTATCATCATTATTACCTAAAAAGGGTATGTCTCAATAAAGGGAGTACATGAAACCACTCATTAGGGACCCACACACTTTCCTGAAGAAGGAATCAATTAGGGGTGTACATTACCTAAGCATGTATCTTATATAGTAGACCCATTTTTGGTCCATAATATTATCGACCAATAGAGTACCAACACCCATGTCTCAAAAAGAATAATTGTTCTATATTAATGATAGTGTATCCTAGGGGATAAACTAGCCACATTTATCAAATGGTGGACATGAACCTTACTAATAATAGTTTTGATTAATGGAGTAACATATCCTATGCCTAATATATAGATGTTGGGATCCATCAGGACTGTAATTGATTAGGGGAGTAATAGTCCTCTTATGTTTACACAGATCTCATCATTAGGCCTTCTAGGCTCCCATATTAGTGTAATTTTCATGATGATAATGAATCTGGACAAAATAATTAGTTGTATCACTATAGTTTAAGTCACAAAAATCCATACTAATCACAAACCAACCTATTCTAAAATTAATAACCATGTGAAAAAACATATTAATCATCTCAAAAAAATACATTCTTCAGTATATTCTAACATTATTGCAACATTTTCATCAATAGAAAATGTCCATAAATACCAAAAAAACATTCCATGTATCATGAAATTATGTCAAATAATTATCCGAAATAGTGTCTCATGATATTAAGCTCACTAGGTTATCTTATACAATCCACGAAGTTGGTCAATTCAAGATATATCATTCAATGTCATTCCTAAGTTTTTTTATTTTATCATGGTTTAAAGTGGAAATTTGTATGACTAGAAGTAGTTATAAACCAAAATTTTTATTACACTAACCACATTTATCAATGAAAAATAAATATAAATATATTATATCATCTAATTTAACATATAATCACACTATAACATGAAAACTATCACATTGAGTTGCGATTTCCAGATGAGAAATTAGAAATATACCATCCTCATCATTAAATAGTCAGTATAGAGTCATATCATTGTAGATATACTTGATATTTTTCATAGATATTTATTATGATGATTATCTTTAATAATTATTGTCAATAGAAAAAATTTATACAAATGAATTTTCATTTTCATACCCTCGATTATGAGTCCAACTATGATCACATCATGTCCCATATTTCTTTATAGTGTTCAATATATATTCAATGTATAAGAACATGTAGAAAATATTATTTTGGAAAATGACATCTTCGTATCTTTAAATAACATAATAGAAGGTGTCATTATCTTACACTTGAGCAAAAATAGTACAATGAGAAATAAATTATGTTATTTTGATCCACTTATAATTCTAATATCCTACCATTTAAAATGTTCAAACAAAATTTTAATGATCCTATATGTACTAAAAAATAACAACAAATATCACCATGAATAACATACACAATAAGCTAATTATTTGTTCAAAATATAATATAGAGATAAATTTCATTTTTTTTATATATTTTCAATCTGAAAAAATAAATAGTGGCCCCATGGGACACTACACATGGCCTCCAAAGCATGCCACATGCTTTGTTCATAGATCAACCCACATAATTAGACAAATCAAGAAAGTTCATCTTTTTACCCTAACTAAACCATATTTATATTGTTTTTTCCATCCAAGACAAGTAAATAGAATTGGAATGACATATTTTATTTTAGTTTGTAGTGATCAGAGGATAATTACAAAAACATTATCTAGAAAGGGTTTGATCCATATCATCTATTACTATGGATCGATTATCAGTTTAATCTCTAATATATCCTCATAAACATGATGATTTATTAGATAAAACTATTCTATAAAGTTTAAATCATGAGAATCATCTGCTATAACCATCACCCACTGACTTATATGAATCCCTACCAAATGAACACTGGACTACAACACTCACCCAAAATAATTTCCTCCATCACAAAAAATCTATATTTGAAACCCAACACCATCACTAACAACCTTTACAATTCTACAAGACCATCTTTATAATATCATAATTTGATATCTATCATCCCATTTATGAGAATCTATAATGACATCCTTACATAATGCTTGACTGACTACCACAACATATATTTTTTCTTCTATTTTTTATTTTTCAGTGAGGTAGGTCTATGATTTCATCACCAACACAACCTTTGGTGGTTACACATTCATGAAGGGGGCCAATGGAGAAAGCATAATTTATCTAAACATCCCAAAAACTTATTTATTTTTATTATAAAATTATAATAAATCATATTAAATATAATGTTGGTGTGTAAAATGTATAATAAAAAACACACACTCACAAGGGACCTATTGAGACAAATCAAACACCCCCATGTTGTGTTGAAAATTTTATCAATTAAGTGATTATTTATGTTATATTCATCAATATTATTTCTATGGACCATATAGAACCAATAATGTTACTTTACATTGAATACTTTCACCCAATGTCTAGCCTAATGAAACACATGCATGGATGAAAATGTATTCAATAGTACTCAACTAATACATCTCTTCCCCAAAGCATGTATCTTGTGCTAAAATCAACCCCAAAGTCACAATTATAGGGATCAACATATACCATTATCATATCCCCTCCCAATGGACATTAATGAGTCAGCGTCCCACTCATGGAAACACAACCCAGTAGTATTTGGCTTATAATTCACGAATCATACCCCACATTCTGTATTACTTTGTGTCTTTCCCCATGAATAATACCCATAATAGACACTCCCCCATATTAACCTACCACTTGGGTACCTAATCCCACATAACTATGAAAATAAATGATATCATGTATTGAAAATATTGACCAAATTTCTATGTCTATGAACAAATATAATACCATAAGAATACATTCAAGATAATACATATCAATAGAGGAAACCATGGATTTTACCTTTGTAAAACATGATAATAACTATATTATTGGATGACTAAATAATAATAATAATTATTATTATAAATATTAATAATAAAAAAATTAATTATTTTATTGGGATAAATTAAAATGAAATAATACCTTAGAAGAAGGCCCGGAAATATTACTTCCTAGTTTTTTATTAGATCATTCTATGAATGTTTTTAATATTATCACCTTCAGATTTTTGAAAATATGGATTGAGGAGGTTATTAATACTATTTGTTGAAAATCAGGACAGTATGATCCCCAAATACATTTACTAAATTATGGTGAGGTTAAATTAAAAACTATAACCAGAGAAGTAACCCATAAAAACAATTCCAATATAATGCCTTAGATTCATGATATAATTATTTCTATTATTTGATGAAACCTTATTTCACATGAATTTCAAAAAAAAATTATTTTCACATCGAACTTCTCATGATGATCAATTAATATATATACCATAAAATAATTTTCCAATTTTCATATCCATAAATAAATTGGAATAAAAATAGGAGTAAAATTATGATAATTGTCTAAGTTATTTTTATTTAAAACCAAAGTCACTAAATTCTCCCCACATTAAAATCATTTCATCGAGAAAAGAAAAATACTATGAGGAGAAGAATATTCTCAGATTTGTTCCAAGTATCATGATCCCAAAAAGAGATTGAGTACATTTATACATTAATTATTATATACAAAATAATTCATTTACTAGTGATGAACACATCCCATGTTCATACCATAACACCATCAACCACTAAATGAATTAGTTCACAAAATTCCAACATCACCATCATGTTATCTCATAAAGACCATTAATTCATTCATAAAATTGAATCCTATATGACTTTTAAAACTGATCATGCACTCATATAATCATGATGAAAATAAGTGGTAGAAATTTCACCTTACCTACTCTACTAAAACATGAAATTTTATTGCAAATATCATATAGATGTTTCCCCACTTAGTAATGTTCATAAATCCATAAAAAAGAATGACCACATTGTTATACATATTTCAAATAATATACAAAATTAAAGGTCGTCATAAATCTATGAGAACATATATAAATAATATTTTCTACCCATCCACAAGTAATAAACATCATATTAAAAATATATGATTCCTATATAATATTAACCAGTTCCATCATAAATGAGATATGAAACATTAATCTCTGTAGGAGTTGATCATTGATAGCTTCATGTGTGATGACATGACTTGAAAATGTATAATAATCTCTTACCTAAAGTATATTATAAATCATGAACAATATTGAAATTTGTAGTATAGGTCAACAGAATGATGATATCTAATATTGAATAAATGCATATGATATATATATAGAAGATATGTTACTAATATTATCATATCACTATCTCACTTCTATCAATATAACTCAAGGATGTCCACATAAAAATTTACAATAATCCCTATCTTTTAGTAAAATATTTAATGACTGATGGATATAGCTACCGAATGAGAAACACATTACACGACCATTCAAAAATGTTGATTCAAAAAAAAGACAATAAATCCTCAAAACACCAGAGTTAGTACTAAAAAAAAGTGGATGGTACTCACCCAAGACTATTATTTTATATGTATACTGATTTTATAATTTATAATTTTGTGAGAGAATTATTATCCCCATGTTTAAACAGAAATTTTAAATTTTATATCATGATAATATTTAATCATCATTGAACTCGTCTCCAATGATCTAATATTGTTATATATTACTATATTGACATGTTTGAAAGTCACTGACATATACCTCATACATTGTACAAATCCACCTATATAACTAAAAAAATTATCTTGGGTATGGAGATCTAAATATCACCATCACTAGTTAAGGTGATAAAATATATGATTCTAATTCATAACATAATGAAAAATACTAACAGTTTAATTTTAGTAATATTATTGTCACAAAAGATAATTACATTTTAGTTGGTGTTTTTAGGGAGTGGTAAACCCAAAAATACCTCATCTAAATAACTAGGGTATTAATCCTATAAATCCAATCGAGGTATTTATGATAGAGGTGATGACGTTGGAAGTGACACATGCAAGAGGATGCAGGCATGATGCTACTCTTGGCCTTAGGGCCATGTTTATGAGCTACTTGGCATTGGGAATACACGATTTGTAATGGGTCTCCCTCTACTATGATATAATGATATATTTAATTTCATAAAAAAAAACGGGTTTGACACCAACATAAAAATGATAATGAAATTTTTGATCACCTAACTTTCATGTATTAAAAAATAATTCAAGGAAATAAATATCATATACTAGCCTTAGTATTTATTTCATTAATATTAACATGTCTATAATAGTTTTATAATATTTTTTCCCATTTTAGAATGTATAATTGAGTATTTCATGTAAGTAACATAAAAAATATCCATTATCAAACAACATTCACTCTAACTCTTTTATCCCTCTCAAATTGCATAAATATTTTTGGGGACCCATTCCTCTATTTATAAAGTGCATGGTATTATTCTCTACTAGATAACAATAATTATCAGTCATAAAGACAGAAATAACACCCATCTTGTTAACAAACTTCAACTATAATAAAAAATCAAATCTAGCAGACACATACAGTCAGCTAACACAAAACACGGTGGATTTAAGATGGAGAAAAATTAATAGTGAGACAATTTGAGTGATAATTCTCTAAACCTATTAAAGATTCTCATTACACTAATATAACTCCTCATGAATATATTTTTTGAGTTTCAAACCTTAAATTCTAATATGATGGGTCATGATACATTATAAAATAGTGTGACCTCATAAACTTGAAAACATTAGTTGTTGGTTATCATTCATAAAGGTCCTTAAGAGTGTATCTTAGTCCAAATATTATACTATAATATAATAATTCATAAAATAGATTATCATCAAAACTAAATGACTGTGATATAAAATTCTATAAAGATGATCTCTTAGTTTAGTAAAACATAGTACATACATCAAAACCTCAATGGCCCCAAAATACTGTAGTCATCCACATTATGTAGTAGATATCTATCCTACCGTCCAGTAATAAATATTTCATGATGTACTATACTCAGACATCACTAATGGGTCCCTCAATGGAATAATGTCACACTATTAAGTTGATACCAAAATATTATTGTTTGATAACTTCGAATAATAATTCAATATATTCATGTTAATCTACCACTATATTTAATTCAGGTCAACTAATTTTGATTTAAACAAACTATATTGTGATAAAGGGTAACATTAGTGTTTATCATATTTTTATATCATATTGAAAAAAAAACAATGTACTACTAGTATCAACCTCAAATTTGTTTAAATAAAATTAGTCTAAATATCCTATTTTGGAATATTAATGTTAGTGGAGTGGTGAAATCATTACAATATATACTCCACCTATTATCACTTTTATCATAGTGTCCTAAAATTTTATCACTCAACACCAAAAGAAAATGAAATAATCCCTTAAATCATGAATCATTATCCATACCTATAAATACACTGTCTTATAAATCCTATATGTCATAATCTGTATAAATTATAAAATTTTAGTAATCAAAATACTATAATTATAAGATCCATATCTAGGTTAATACAATTATATATTTAGTTATAATGATCTTTATCTACTAACATTACTCAATCCATGAAACAAGATCATTAAGGAATAAAATTATAGAGACTTAGATGTCCTCACATGGGAGAAACATCCAAACAATCATATTTTGAAAATTATATGTCACATGATATAAATATAAACCTAATAAAAGAGTTTCACTAAGAATGTACACTTCAATGTATCACATCAATATAAGTTATCTCCTCCTAAACAGTGAACAAAAAACTTGATATAACTTCTTTTCTAGTCCCACCACTAGTGGTAAAAAAGATTTTGGATGTTGTATTTGACATTTGAACACTAGTTACCATTCTGGTTTATTTTAGGTGACTTTATAAATAATTATATAGAATTTATTATAAAAAAAATGTTATAAATTCCTTTTTGTGGATGTATTTACATCAGTTATGAAATAATCGACGTGAATAATATGTTACAAAATTAGTTTTCTTAAAAATTGACACAAAATGTCTATTATACATGATTTTTAAGTTTATTATAAGAAAACTAACCTATAGAAGAAAATTATTCATGTTTTACAACATTTTTTATATTAAACCTCACCTTGAAAATCTTTTTCCACATTATCATTTTTGAACACTAACAAGAAAAATAAATTTTGACATCGGTAATTTTATAACCTACCAAAATGATATATCATACGTGATTTTTCTTGGCCATTATATAAAAAAGATGGTCAAAAAATTACACATGGTTTAATGTGTATGTTATATTAAAACCATAATGAAAAATTATTTACCATGATGGTTAACAAATCTAGCGTGGTAAATATTGTTTTAAAATTTTAACAATGCTTATAAAATAATAGATGTTAAAATCTTTTTTTAATAAAATAAAATTAATTAATCACCTCCAAATATTACTATCGATTAGAATTAGAAAAATAAAAATAAAATCTAAAATATGTAGTAAAAAAACATAAAAAACAATCACAATTTTATATTTCGACATTATAGTGTATATTAAAAATAATCTAAAACCCAATCAGACTTGTGATTTGAATTTAAAATTAAACTAGTATATGTATTATATATTTTCTAGTTTATGGAAAAGAGTCATAAAAATACTCAAAATTAAAAATAAATCATTTCAAATTTATTTTGAATAAAATGAATGAAAAATTAAATGAAAGGTTCATATCAAAATTTAACATTTTGGTACATTATAACTATACCAATTAAAACTGTTTCAAAAATAAATCATATAAAATAGTATCCAAATTATGTTACTCATTAGTTTTTAAAAATATAATCTTTAAAAGAATTTTTTTAATTAAAAATATCATTTTATGTACTTATAACCAAAATTTAATAATTGTAAATGAAAAGTCACATTTGCTTTTAGATATTTTATCATTTCTCCCTTATTTGATTTTTTTGTCATACTTAATTACATGTTTATTTGAAAATAATAAATAGAAACTGAATTATATTTTCATTATAATTTATTCTATTGGGACCAAGTTGGATGGAAGTTGTTTTTTGATGTTTACTAATGTTTTTGCGGAAAGTGATGTATTTATTTTTCAGTAAAAGAAATCAAATAAATTATGGAGTTTTGATAATTAACTGGATTGAATACCATATGTAAAAGATTATACTCAAAATTATTATGAATTTCCCCCAGTTATTGATGAATAATCATAGTGGAGTTTATTTTTTGGACTCACATTGGTTCCAAAAAATCCTTAATTTGTATATAGAAATGTATCAATCTCTTAAAGTATCCATACTAAATCTGATGATTATTTTCTAATATTTTAATTCTAATAATCAGTATTTAATAAGATATACATGTGGTATGTGATATGTGAGAAACATAAGAAATTTTATGCTAATCTTAATGAGTTTTCATTAAAAATATATATGGTTTTTTGAATGGTTGAATTTCATAGATATTTCCAATTTCATTCATAAGATTCTATTAAAAAAATTCTAAATCTGATGACGAATTCAAGATAACAACATGGTTTTTTGGGTAAATAATTTTTGCAATGTCAAATTTTTCAGTCTCATTTAATTGATATGAGTATCACCAGACGTAGAAATAGTTTGATGGATGAAAAGTCTGAAGTCGTTGATGTAAAAGTAGACGAATCACTGATCAAATGGTCCAATAGATATAGTATCCCATCCATGCGTCCGAGGAAGATAATTTTGTTTATGAATGTTAGTAATAAAATATTATTGGGACTAATAAAATAGATGATATTAGAGACCGATCAATCTGATGAAGATCAACTGTATTGTTGATCATTTTCATAAAAAATGTTCCATTTTGTTTATCATCAATTGAATCAGTAGATTAAGGTGTTTTTATTTGTTCTCTAGTTGGGTTAATAGTCATTGGAAAAAAATTGGTGTTGATTCATTACACTAGGACTGACACTGATTCATCGAAAGAAAGAAAAGACAGTTCGATCAGACACAAGAAGAATATAATAAGTAATCAGAATCAATATCATCAGTATAAGGAATTTTTGAAAAAATTATGAATGGATGATTAATTTCGATTATTCCATTGGAGTGTTGTCAAATGGTGTTATTTCTACCGATTTTTTATCAATAGTTGGTTTCTGAATGCTTCATAAGATACAATGTCATTTATAGAATAATTTTTTCAATGTGTTATGTGTTTTAGTTATAATGGATCCTTGGAATGAAAATTCATTCTTCTCTAAAATGGTTTCAAATGATTCAAATGGAGAAATATAATGAAAATTATTCAATTATTATATGTTTTCTTATGGTTCAATAAAATCTAATGGATCATATGTTTTCTTTTTAGTGAGAAAAAATTTAGAAAATCCTTCGTATCATACTAAAAAGGTTATGAAAGTACAAAGAATACTAAAGATTGTGATAAGTTTTGATATGTTTCATGAAAAATCAATCGGAGTTGAGATTAAATGTAAAATTATATATTAAATTAAAAATGAATGAATTTTTGTTCATAGAAATTTCGTTTAATAGGAAAAAAATTAGATTCAAGCGCATACCACATTTGGAGGACCTATAAATTGTAGGTGGAACATTATACTTTTTTACACTGCTATTGTTCACATGTGAATAAATAGATAGAATGATGGATATTTTGGAAGAGGAGGATGTTTCCAGACATAGTTTACTTAAAGATGTTATCTAGTCATATGAATAATAATAAGGAGTTACCAGATCAAACTGAACAATCATACATATGGTTTAAAGGAAATTTTTATGTGGTTTAATGTTTTTTTGGAATTATTATTTCTTATTTGTTTTCTGGAATGAGAAATAAAAATCGGGAATCAGACTGATGTAGTGGACTGAGTTTCTATATAAAGTTCGAGTGTGTTTTTTATAACTACTGATTGTTTTTAATGTTTATATTTTTTTATTATTAACAAAATTGAATGTTGTTAAAACTATATGGTAACATTTTATGAACCAAAGGATTAAGGTTTGTTAACATGTTAAATTTTTTTTACATCATTCATAATATAATAATAAAATGCATTGTTTTATTAATCAAAGTGAAACAAAATTTCAAGATAATATCCTATATGTTGTATCCACCAAAAATTATTGTTTTCTAGGGGATTTTGTGGTATTGGATTTCCTTCAAACCATTCTAATTATGTTGCAACTATAACTGAGAATTTAACCCTTTTAAATACTTACGTTCTTATATATGTGTGATTGTTTTAATATTAGTAAAGTGACAGATCTTTAATAAGAGGATAATGTTGTTTAAAAATATTGGAAAATTAAATCAAAAATATATCACTAATTCTCTACCATCCACACTTAGTGATTCATCAATATTGGTTGTTACTTATTAATTTATATCAGAGTGATGGTTCCATTCCTTTATTCTCTTATAGTGTTTTTAAAGGGATTTTATAATGGAAAATATGAATTGTTTGGAAAATAATGGGATTATTTTCATTAATGAATAGAAATATATTGTCTAGAAAGGTATAATGTTTCTATATCTTATGTCTCTTGGGTATGATGTTTTGGAAGCTTCTACAGATAGATTCCCCCTTTGCATTGAAAATTATTCTCTTACATCAGTTGATAATAAGAATCATTATAATTATATAATATATAGTAGTGTTTTGCTTTCATAACTTAATGAATATGGGTTTTATAATGTAAAGGGATTTTCTAATACTAAAGGTATTAGGGAAATTTTGAAGAACATTTATGAAAAAAATACTAAAGTGATGATGTAATAGTCTAAAATTCAGAAGCTCGATTATAAATATTTCAAAATGCGTGAGAAATAATCAATGGGTTATTTGTTTACAATAGTGTCTGATATTGTTAGAATAGTAATATTTATTTTTAAAACGAAAGAAGACTCAACTATTGTTGAAAAATAATTTTAATTCAACCTGGTAATTTTGATTCTAATGTTTCATATTTTAGAGATCGACATCCAAACACTAAATCATGGATGACAGAAATAGTACTTCTATTACTTATGAAATGAGAGGCATAATATTTTTGAAAGGAAAATAATTGTTAGTAAATGTCCTTCAATTATTTAATAAAA
Source organism: Viscum album (assembly GCA_963277665.1). Taxonomy (NCBI): domain Eukaryota; kingdom Viridiplantae; phylum Streptophyta; class Magnoliopsida; order Santalales; family Viscaceae; genus Viscum; species Viscum album. The sequence goes on from OY728132.1 coordinate 700,118,134, forward strand.
ATAAACTCTAAAAATAATATCAATGGAATGGATATTACGGAATCTCAATCCAAAAATAAGGTATATAACAAACTAGATGAATTTATATTCTTAATTTCGAAATATTTGATAATATGTACATTAATGTAAAAAGGTGAATATTTCCTCAATATATTTTGAATGTGGAGTTGTTGGGTACATTGATGAGAATTCACAGTAATGAAAGAATGAAGAAGATGATAAGGAAGATGATATAAGGTCAAGATGATATTTAAAGAAATATGGTGACATGGAAAAATATTATTCCAAGGGAAAATAGAAAGTTCAACAAATCAAAATGGAAAAACATTTCGTCTAAAGATGATGAAGATAATAATAGTTAGGATTAAGCTAAAATTTTCGCTAATAATTTTAGAGAAAATAATTTAATTCTAAATATTAATTATAAAAAAATATGAAAGCATTAGTTATGAAGATTAATACATAGAGTTTGAGTGTTCCCTAAAAATGGCGTTGATTGAGATTCATAGAAAATTTGTTAGACTTGAAAAATAAATCATAATGTTGATGAAATAAATTCCTACATCAAAGAATCAAGATATTATTCCTGAAGAGAATTTTAAGATTCTAGAATATGTTGCTATCTTGTACATGTTTCTTGATAATGATTTGGAATGAGCATATGGAAATGAATTTAAATTCAAATTAATAAGATTATGAAATTTATCCAAAAAAATTCTTAATATTATTAGAGAGTTAAAATGTTCATGAACTCTAATTATGATTTTATAGAATTTTGTGAAATGTTTAATCCTGTGAAGGATCTACCAAATTTACCTTCAAAGGTTAAAAATATATTGGAAAATGATTTTATGAACATGAATGATGGAAAATTCATACATGTGGCCAAAAAAATTTAGACATCTAGTAATTTCTAAAAATAATGAGTCCCATACAAAATTTTGGACAACATCTCGTTCTGATAATGATGGGATGAAATGTGAGTTGAAAAATATAATTTCAATTGACCATATATTTTTTTGTTCCAAAATATTATGATGTGAAATATAAAAATGTTTTTGAGAAATAGGTTCACAATTCAGGGTAGTAAAAAAGTTTTAGAGAAAATTATTCATTCTATGGGTACTGATTGTATTGTGGTTGATTTGGATATATGAAAATTATGTGTTAATTAATCAAACAACATTAAACCTACAAAATGTTTTTGTAGTGGAAAATGTCAAGGGGAGTAAATTCTTTTAAATGGATAAATCATTGAAAGCTTTTTCCAAACTAAAAATAGTTTACAACCATTTGAATCTATTTTTAAAATTGTTAACAATGCAGAGATCTTGAAAAATGATGTCCTTTTTGGTTACCATAAAAAAATTGGTTTAAAAAATTCATGAAATCCAAATGTGAAAAATAAAAATAGAAGTAGAAGTTTCAAAATGTTGAAACTAATATCAATGCATCAAAAGGGGAATAATAACAGATTTTTGATAGTGGGTGATAGTCTAGTATGATAGGATATTTGAAATTATTAATGAATGTGAGAAATTTAAATGATGGCCTTGTGACACTGGGAAATGATGAAACTCTCATAATCCACAATGATGGATCCACAATTATAGGGGAAGATATGTTGAAATTCCAAAATGGCATGTTTTCTAAGAGGATGAAACATAATTTGTTAAATTTTTTAAATCATTTTGATGAATTTACTAATATTATTTGTACTCTAATGTCGCGAAGGCCTAATTTTTTATTTTTTATTATAGATAATCCCCCTTTTATGGGATGAAGGGGAACCCAAACATGACCCATAGGCCCAAGGAACAAGGCCCGACACAACTCACAATACATGACCCGAAGGCCCGAAGGTGTACTATCCCTAATACATGACCTATAGGCCCAACCAATAGGAACTGTCCCTCCCCTAGCTTCTACAGAATTTATCACCTAGCTCCCAACCTTACATTGCTGATTGGCTAGCATTGCACCATACAAAGCTGCACAGTGCGTGGTCCCGATGGTGGTTTCCATACCCTCTCATTCTTCCGATTTGGTAGCTCTACATCTGGTGACTGCTAGTCTTGTTTCTCTGGGCCGCTTCTGGGGCCCTCTTTGTGTGAACATGGTTTCTCTAAAGTCTTTGTGGCCCGAAAGCCCTGATACCCGAAGACCTTTGATGACATGAAGGCCCTAGAGACCTGTAGGCCCAAACCGGTGGCCCAAAGGCCCAAATCGGGTGAATAGTTCTGCCTACTACAGTACTAAATAGTAGCTACTACATTACTGCTACAGTACTTGGAAATTCACCTCCACTTGGTTTTAAACTTGGGTCTCTTGGATGCCCTGAAGGAGCCCTTACCACTCAGGTATGGGCTCGTTGGCAATTATGTTTTTTTAGAAAATACAGTTTTTTTGTGAAAAGGGTTGAATATGGAAATGTGGTTAAAAGTGGAAAAAATATAAAATGAAACTTGTTTTATGTTTTTGGAGATAAAAATTCATGTTACTTTAGTATAAAAGAATAAAATATGTTGCTGAACAAAAGGTAGAGACCGATGTTTCAGAGAAACATGGGAATGATGATATTCATTCAACTTGACACCACGAACTTAGTCACTATTATATCTGTGGTCCAATGGACAATCAATCTACTTTCATAGATAAGTAATTATTTTCTATTGATGATTTTACGTACATTACTTTTACTAGGTATTTGATTCATATTTCATATGATCTGATGATGTTCATATGTTTCGTGAGAATATTTTAGAAGGAATGTGGGTATTCAATGTAAGAGTTGAGAACATATAATGATGGTGAAAACAAGACTACATAATTAAAAATGTATGTTTAACAAATGGAATTCATTAAGAGTTTTCTATATTATACACTAAACAAGATCATTTTTTTATGAAAGGAATAATATATTTATTTAAAAACACAGCGTACTATGGTACTTGAACATGGTCAATCTCATTAAATATTGGAGGAATTATACAAGAACCACTATTTAAATTCCAAACTAGTGCTTCTAGAATCCATGTTTTGGTATGAGTCCTTATAAAAAATATTATGAGAAAAATAAATTTTTGAAACCCTTAATATTTTTTGGTAGTGCATCCATCATAGTGAATAAATTTAATAAACATGGGAAATTTGATCAGATAGGTGAATATTGAACTATCTTGTCAATTATTTGGATTAAATAGGATATAGATGATTCAATAAATAACTAGGAATATATGTTGAATCCATTGATGAAAAATTTCTAGAGAAAGTTGAGAATGATACTTCAAAATAACATGATTATGTGGAAGATGAAGATAATGGAAAAAAATCATTAAGTGATATTGAATGGATAAAAATAATTTTTATGGTACACAATTATAGAATCAGGCAGATCCATTCCTAGTGATGCCGAGGAACTTCATAAACATCATCCTAGATGAGGAAGAAAGTGTAAGTTCAAATTATTTTTGGGATAAATATCCAAAGTCTCAAAATAGAATAACATAAAAAGTTATCAAACATACTTTTTTATATTCAAATGTTTACCCAAAAGATACTACTGATGGTTTTTAGAATTTTGAATGGATTTAGGCTATTAATGAAGATTTATGTCAAATTTAAAAGAACAATATGTGGGAACTCATATCTCAACTAAATGAAAAAAGTTATTGGTATAAATTTGTTGTTTCGGAATAAGTTCAATGAAGATGGTGATGTGATATGAAACAATGAATGACTAGTTTTCAATGGTTAGTCAAAAATTCATAGAGTTTATTTGGATGAGTGTTTTTCTCTAGTCAAAATGTAAGAAATAATTAGAACTTCTCTCACAATTTCTCCTCAATGAAGATACATACATTTCCAGACGGCTGTGAAGTCAGCATTCTTGAATGATGAAATTTATAATGATGTTTAGATTGAACAAATATATTGTTCCATTATTGGAAAGAATGAATGTTGTGTGTGTAAGTTGAATAAATCCTTGTATATTCTGATGAAAGATCCATGATTTTTGTATTTCAAATTATATAACTGATAAATAATGTTTAATTTCATGAATGGATGGGTTAACTGTAATTTATACAATAAATAATTTTAGTTTATTTTTCTCACTATTATTTGATATATTAATAAATTATATTTTTATGGTAATGATAAAATAACTCTTCAATGTTTTTTTGAATAAATGATTTTTTTTGAAATGTCAATGGTTGATGAAATGAAATTAATTATTTGGTTAAAAATAATTCAACATAATAATCACATATTTCATTGTCTTGAAAAGTATGATAAAGAACTTATTAAGAAGTTTGGAATATAATATTTTAAACTTGTTTCCACCTCATTTTTACTAGGAACAATGTAAATTAAATATACATGAGGTAAATAAGTTGAATATAATGTGCTTCAAAAGATGATTAGAATTTTGTAATATCTGACTACCTCAAGATTATAAATTGATTATATTATTACATTATGTAAAAGATTCTAATGTCCTCCAAAAAATCCCATCTACATTCTTGGAAAAGAATATTTAGATACATTGAAGGAACACAATATTTTGAAACTAGTTATGATAACACAAAAAGAATATAATTTTATGGCTACACAGATGTTGATTGTAAAGGTAGTGTTAATGATTGAAAATCAACATATGGTGGAGTATTTATTCTATGGGAATGAAATATTATTTAAATACTATAGAAAATTTTATGTGACTCCTAGCATGGATAAAGCTATGTATATTTCCTCCACTCAATATGACACAAAACGTCTGTGGATGAAGGCTTTGTTGGATGACATACTTATTAAAGTGAAGATAACTCCTCTCTCGGGTTGTTATAATTATAATAACATAAATATTATCAAAAATATTGTAAATCGTTATCATTTGATACATATTGATATTAAATTTAACTTCAATAAAGATCATGTGAAGAAGAATGAACTCACGTTGGAGTATGTTTATACATCAAAAAAATCTGGAATTTTCACAAAACCATTACCAAATGAAGTATTTTTTAATTTTTGGTTGAACATCACAATACAGCTTTTTTACCACAAGGTTTGAGGTATGTGTATTTTTCCCCTAACTCTCTTAATCATGTTATAGTATTTTCAACTAGGTAGAATGTTTCCTAAATCAATTCATTGATATATGTTAAGACTTTTGTAAAATCATGAAAATATGGGGAGTTGTGGGTCATTTGTGAACATATTTAGTTTGTTTGTGAAATATTTTTATCTTTTTTTACTTTGGGAAGGAATATATTCTACCATAATTTGTAATACATTTTGAATGGTGAAAGATGAAGAAGTTTAATATGTAAGAACTTTTGGACAACTTTTTTTTCTTAATGATTCATTTTTTCCTATAATGAGTTCTCTCAGATAGTCATATAATTATTGTTAAGTGATACATAGATTGATATTTAAATTTTCCAAGATTTATGAACCTTGGATGACAACAATATCTAATAGGGGATATTATGGGGACAATGTTGGTTACTAGTTGTTTTTAGATGCTGATAGAAATTTATGTTGTATAATTTCCCTTTTGATGTCGTTAGAATGAATTACACCAAATTATAATGAGGTAATAATAGATTCATAAGATCATATGAACAATGATATAAATTTCCATGAGTACCAGAATATGTTCTCGGGATGAATGTATTTTTCAGAATCACTATGTGTCTAGAATGAATGTTTTCATTTCTTAGAGGAATATTATTAGTGTCTGAGTGACTCTATACTAAATTTTATGATTCTTTGATAATCATGGAGGTATCATAATTCATAATAAATATGATATAATTATAATCCAAAATTTTTCAATGAAAGGGAGATAATTATTTCTAATCATATTGAGTTTTTGTTTAAAATACATAAGGTTATGGAAGGATAGAAAGTCAAAGAAGATTCCAATGTATGTTAGAAAATTATTTTCTTGTCTTAAATTTTATAGATGTCATGAAAAATTAATTATTATAATTTTAATTTTGTGGAATAATATTTGTTATGACATTAAATTCTTCCTGTCGTAGTTCATCAGTTTGTGTATCACTAGACACATTAAATATTAACAACTAGGAAGCTTGATGTTGTTAAAGTCTGTGTTGGTGAAGAACTGATCGACTTGTCTATCAGATATATTATACCACCAGTACATTGGAGGTAGAGATTTTTTTGATGCTTATCAGTAAGAAGAGATTTTTTTGGACTGATGATATATATGATATTAGTGACTGAACAATCAGATAAAGATCAATTGTGTATTCAACCATTTTGACCAAACAAATGTTCTTTATTTTTATATCTTTAATGGGGTCAAGGGGTTATGAAGTATTTATTTGTATTTTAATTATTTCATTATTAATCTAAAAAGACGTGGTTTCAATACATCTAATTGGCTCTTATACCAATTCCTCTGATGGAAGTAGAGAAAATTTGATCAAACACATGGTGACACCAAGAAGTCATCGAATGCTGAAATTCAACTGATGTAGGTTCACTTTTTAGAAGAATTATTGACCAATTAAAGAATTACTGATTTATTTAAAGCTTTTTTATGTATCCTGAATTGGGTTTCCTTCTACAAAAATGCTTTCAAAAGGGGTTTCTAATGGATTTTGAAGTGTCAATGATGTTTATGGAAGAATTATTTCAAACAATTATGTCATTTAGTTGATATAGATCATTATAATTACTATTAATTCATCTCTCAAATTTTTTCAAAATATTGTATTGGGGTATTGTAATTTAATGAGAGTTATCAATTTTTTTAGTTTCATTCTATTTGGTCATGAAAATCACACTAAACATTGGTTTTTATCGTAATGAGTAAACAATGGAATGACCTTATCATCAGACTAAAAAATCGAATGGAAATTTTGAATAAATATTAATATTAGGAGAAGGTTTGATGTGTTTTTATATGAATATAGAAGAGTTTATAATTACTATAGAAGTGGAGGAATAAATTTAAATGAATATGAATTTGAGTTTGATGATTTTTTTTTAGTGGAAAAACTTCTCAGATTCATGGCCATACTGCTTTCGGAAAACTTTTAAATATTAAGAAGAATATTGTACCGTCAGAAAATAGTACTATTCAACTTTAAATAATGAGAAAGAGAACTATCTTTTTTTGAAGAGAGAAGGAGTTTCTTGATAGAGTTTTCATGTGGAGGTTTTCCAAACATAATAAGATGAAGAATGATTTACTGGATCAGAATGAGAAATCAGATGCAATTTTCAAAGGAATATTTGAAGTAGTTTGGAAATGTTTTTGCATTAATATTTCTTATATATTTTTTTGGATGGAGGTATGAGACTAGGGAATTCAATTGAGCCAATAGGATGATTTTATATAAGGAGTCCAAATGTGAATTTCTTACTTGTTGTTTGGTGGAAAATTAAGGATTTGTTTTGAAGGTTATAAAAAGTGAAAGTTGATAAGGAAGAAAAATAAAATGTTAGAAAAAATTGAAAATGATTCATGAAACATTACTCAAAATTATTTTACATTATTAGATCTAGAAAAATCACATTCAATACTATGTTGATCATAGTGTTATAAAAGTATAAGGTCATATCATACTTATTATATCCAGAAACTGATTTTTTACTAGTGGATTATGTGGTATTGGATTATTTATTAACAAGGAAAGGGATATAATTACTTGTATTAATTAGTAAAAAATGTAAATACTTGTATTTATATGGATTTGTGATTTTTTTTTAAATTATAGTTTTTTATCAGGATTTGATGGTGTTTAAAAAGTAAGTAAATTTAAACGAAAATTATAAAACTAATTCACCACCTCCCCTCTTAGTGATACATCCATGCGAGATGGGCCTTTTTATATACAAGTTTTAAAATATTCAAACATTAATGTTGAAAAAATTAAAAAAAAATTTATTTCACATCATTATAAATTTGGAATAACTATTAATGTGTATTTTCCCTTAGACTAAAAAACCCAACATCCAATGGCTAAAAATATATATATATATATATATGAAAATATATTGTGAGTGGTTATTCTATTATGATATATTTAAAACATTATGATATATATTTTTAACTCTAAAGATATGAATCCACCTAATAATGGTTAATTTCATTATTATTAATTCATTTAGTAATATACACTATTATTTCTTCATTAGTCATTGTCTTAACTATATGTGGATAAAATTTTGGGTCCTTAAATTTCTATACATATGTTGATTCCATGTGTGTACAAATTGTATACAGATACCAAATAAAAAACATAATTTTCAATCATAAAAAAATTGAAATATAAAAATATATATTAATCAAATTAAATATAAAAACATATTACTTGTTGATACCCACATCATATATAACTACATGATCCATGATATCTTTTATAAAGAGGACTCTTAGTCATCACGTGCCCATAAATTATAGTTTCCAATAGAATCTCATAAACATCCAACAAAAAATTCGAATATTCTAAAAACTTATTATTACTATTAAGAGTGTTATCTAAAGTCATAATCAAATGTATTTGTTATTTTCTATAGAGTATGTCTTTACATTTAATGTATTCATGTGAAAAATTTGATAAATTTATAAACATTTAAATGTTTAAACAAATTTAATTGAAAAATTAAATAAAGGATATAATATTCAAATACCTCTATGGTAAATTGTTAAATATGTTTAGATGTCAAAACTTAAAAATACTCAATAATATGTCGAACTATAATAAACTTTTCTATATGAAATTGAATTCTTGCTGGTAAATGTATAAAATCTTATATAGTGGACATATTACTCTCTTCATATATATGTTGATGATCCCTAAGGACTCATATTGTGACTAAATAGTTGACATATTAGGGGATCATCAACCTATTTTAATATGCTGAAAACATATTATGACTATATAGTGGACATATTACTCTCTTACCACCCTTAGCTATTATTCCCTTGAGTATTCACTCCTCCTTAGGAGATTATCAATTAAAATATTTGATGAAATTCAATATGAATCAAAACATATAATGAATCAATTTAACATAAAATTAAATAAATAAATTAGATGCATAATATCCTAATATATACCACTATATACAATTTTTTAAGATATTTTCCCTTATTTACATCCAAACCCTCTTCCTTGTTTCATATGTAAATATGGGTATAGAGGGACAACCTCTACAGAGCCTGAATAGTCAGATCTCATTTTTTTAAAGGTTTAGCTATTATTTTTTATTCTAATAACATGTACCCTCCACAAGTTAATGTATAAGAATATATGTTTCATTATCAGATCTCATGACAAGATCCCCTCATTTACTATATATTAAGAATATTTAAATCATTAACATGATCATCAATATAAAATACCTCTAAAAAGTAACACTTCACTTACCAAAAACATTAATACACATCTGTATCCATCACTTTACAAAAAATATAAATTTATCTAGAAATTGGTTTATATCACATTTGTGTAGATGTTTTATATTTTTAAAAATAAAATATGATTTGATGATTGATTTAAAATACATCCATTTCATAGTAGCCAATGTTAAACACCTCCTCTTAAATCCACTAACATCATGTATATTATATATCATTTGATAAGAAGGGGGCCAACTATATTATAAAAAAAATTCATTATATGTAAAATAAAACCATACAATGTACAAAAAATATGTCCTATAATTATGGTATTTCAATTTTCTCAATATTGGTCCAATCACTAATAAAAATACCATCATTTATATTATCCTTAACTATAATAAAAGTGTTGAATTGTTTTGAATTTGGACCCCGTGGAGTATTATTTTTATCCATGAAATCCAATATCATCTGGTCTAGGATACGGTCAATTGAAAAATTTTGTTAAAGTTTTATACCACATTTTCAAACCCTCAAACTATTTTTACTCAAATGGAAGTAGATACCTATTGTTTGGAATGATGGAGAGGATCATCATTTGAATTGTGTGTACCTTCCCACCCAATGGTATGTGTATAATCCAACCATAAAGTATGCAATGGATTATTTGCTTGATATGTCATTGACTAAAAATAAATGTAACAAAAAATTAGTATAAAAATATAAAAATCCAATTGTTATAATCAAATGTTAAAAGAAAATGAATTATTATCAAGAAAAAACTAAACTAAACAAAAAAAATTAATCAATTTTTTTAAAATTAATTAATATTATAATAACATTAATGAGAGGTGAAATGAAATAGATGAATGCCAATAAACCCAAAAAATGTGTGAATAGTAAAATCCTCCAACCTATGATACTAATTTTCTCAAAATAATTTTTTTTAAAATATATAATAAATCATATAATAAAATTTAAACTAATATAAACACATTTTTATTCATATTTCTTAGAGTAGTTGACTAAAATTCTAAAAACATAAATGAAATAATAAATGGAAGAAATGAGTGAAAGAAAATCCAAAAACTGTTGTTTAAGTAGCAAAAATACACCAACAGATAACAAAATTCTTACAAAAAATGAACCTTCTTTGAATATACTATTTTATACAATTTTTTATTTATTTAAACATATTTGATTAAAAATAACTATTTTTACATAAAGTCAACACATATAAAAGTTATATAAGGTTAAATATGGTAAAATAATGAAAAATAAACTAATATAATCTTACAATTTATCATATTATACAGAATTTTTATTTTAATATTTAAAATAAAACTAATATATCTAATATTTAATGAAATTTTAAAAATAAAACCAAAGAAACATATTTTACCAATTATATTTTCAGTTTACAAAAAAAAATTCCCAAAAATTCATGTATCATGATTGTCCCATATGGAATAATTCATGCCTATTATGTGATCATCAATATTATCTATTAATATTTACATGGATGTTGATATCTCACATAAATCAGCTTCTTCCTTAGGTTTTTCATCACCGTTATACAGTTTTTTCCCTTTTAAAACAATAGATCATTTCATATCAAATTGATACAAATCATAGTAAATTTTTTTCTTGTGTTTTCACAACAAAATTATCATCTATATATTACATTCAATTCAAAATAACTATTGTCATTACTAATTCCTCATATATGACACTATTGTTACTGATAACTCATTTCCATTTGAAAACTGGAAGTCAAAATTTAATTTAATCAATCTCCCATATTTCGTTATGGAATCTATAATATTCAATTAATGCCAATTTTTTTTCTTTGGAACAAAACAAATGAATTTTTTCTCTGAACCATGTTAAAAAACATTGTGCTCATTGAATATTCACATATCTTTCTTAATTAGATAACATGCTTGTACCACATTAATATGAAGTATTACATCTAATTGAGAATTATCTTTGACATTAAATATGTATTAACTTACCTAATTTATCCCTTCACCTATCATCATTTTTACTATAAAGACATAGCTCTCCATTATCCTATAATTCTCTCATTCATGGGGAGATATAGGAAAAATGATGTTCTCCACAATAGTTAATTAGCTTATAAAATACTCATTAACCTACTCAAAAATATACTTCTCAGAAAATGGATGCATAATTTACATACAAATTCTTAACACATATCTTCAATACCATCATATAATTTCAAAAGGACACATCTAATATATATATATATATATTATAGTTCACAAATAATTATTTCTCTCACAAAATGAACCACAAAATACACCATGATATTAAAAAATTATGGAGGATAATAAATTTCCATGTTGAAAATTATATAAACTAGTAAATTATAAAAACATTACAATATATTTATATCAATCACTTTGTTAAAAATTTAATTCAATAAATAACACACATTCCTGATAGTCATTCTAAAATGGATAATAAAAATTCCACACAATGAAATTGGTAGTTTTTGTTGCATCATGACAGTAAAATAATGAGGCTAACATAGTAAGGTATACGTGACGGTTATAAGACATATATAATCTGTGAGTCATACAGTCTTAAATATGTAATTCTCCAAGAAATATTTATGGTTTTATTCATTTTTTTATACAAATATATTGTTTTCACTATATACTCATATGTTATTTAATGGGATAGAAGTATTGTAGAGACCCGGAGCCTAACGTACATGAACATTACATTACTTTTGCGGAATACTTAATACATAACAAAAATATACACACAAGGATCGTAATAGTTTAGTGTCTTTGGAAACTCGGAACATAATCTTCTAATCCTGGTGAAAGATCTTCAAAATCTCCCACAAAGATCTTCCTTTTTTTACCTAAAACCTTTCTTTATATCCTGGGGAAAAGAAAACATAAAAGGGTGAGCTCAAATGCTCAGTAAGGGTAAACAAAAGAAATATCAATCACATAATTTTCATAAGAACATAACATTTTTTGGAAATCTTAACCTGCAAAAGAGAGAATAATTTCATAACATGGGATAAATCATAGTAGTAAAAATGAAACCCTTACTTAAAACATTACTCATTGTGGAATACACAAATAATCATAGAGAATCATTTCTTGTTAGTCAAGACTCATTGCCAAGACTATCTTAGTGGACAAAGTCCCATTCTGAATCGAGTAATCCTCGTTTCAGTCCTGTTTCACTGAACCGGTATAACCTACCATTCCAGCCATGTCTATCTCATGAGATATGAAATCTTTACCCAATGCATTGGAGGGAGATATAGGTCCCACCCATCTCTTAATGAATCCTTTCTTATGTGTGCCACAAAATCATAAATCATACATCATTGCATAACCCATGTAATAAAAATGGGATTCTTAAACAACATGACATCATAAAACCAATCATATAAGATAAAGGAATTCATAAACATAATTTCATCACAACATAGTCAAATCAATGTAAAAATATGGATAGAAACAGAACCCTTTATTATCTTATATGGAAAATAATTTTGGATAAAACACTTGAATTGAATTCTTGAGGAAAATATCCTTTCTTCTTCAATATCAATTTCTTTTCACAAAACATCATGCAATTTTAAAAGAAAGAGATTTTATTGAAAATAGTCATGAAATCTTTTAGAGGAAGCTTCATGGAAATAAGGCTTTATAAAACAGTATAAATCCGTTCGTGCCATATAAGTTAAAAAAAACATTCTTCGTACTTTTGTTGGAAAAGTCAAAAAGTACCTCGTACGAAAAAAGAAAAAAAGATTCCTTTCATATCCTTTACTAAAAACTCATAGAAGGGTAAAATTGGATTTAAACAATTGTAGGTGGATGGAAATAATATTACATATTTAGGGAACATGGATGTGGATGATAAAATACACCCCAGTAAATACTTACGAATAAACAATCTCGGATAAAAATGAGATTGTGATATTTCCCTTACCTTAGGTCCGACTTGCTTTGTAAGTGTCCGAACCTCCTATATAATGATTTAAATCATGTTATTGACTTATTACAGAATCATATTCATTGTTATGATATCATATATTGTTCACTTATGACATTATATTACCCGTTCTTTTGTAAATTCCATGTTAAAGAAGCGTTTTGGGTAAAATCGTTTCATTTATCGTAGGTGTTTTGACTTGTTGTTCTTGACATCATTATTACTTATATCATGATTTACTTACTTCCAGAATATAAAATATGATTTATATATCATATATATTCAGTATATATATATATAATAGGTAGATAAATAAAATGAAAAACACCGTTCATGGAGACGGTAGTCCGTACGTACGCATGAACGTTGTTTTCCTTTCCTTATTGTCTTGAAATGGAAGTAAGTAGATGACATACATATGTATATATATACATAAATCCAGTAGCTTTATAATGTCATATATTTCATTATTATTTCTTATATATACATTATAATCATTCTTAAATGGTTAACATGGAGAATGAATCTCATCGCGTCGTGGAGACGGTAGTCCGTACGTACGCACGAGCGATGATATCATTTCTATAAATATTGAATTGAATTGGAGTGGATTATACAATATATCAGAATCAATATTATGTTGTAATAACTATGTATAGTTATTCTTTACACCATTATACCCATCCATGTAAGGTGGTGGTGGAAAATAGATTACACCACGGCGTGGAGACGGTATTCCGTACGTACGCACGCGCGGTGATTTCTTTTTCCGTAGGATGGATAGATGGTGAAATAAGGATGTTTCATACTTATAATAACACATCAGTATATGAGTGATACTGATGTTATTACTTCATAATGAAACAACATAATAAGAAGAAGTGGAAGAAGAAATAAAGATGAAAGAATTGGTAACGGTAATTACCTCTTCTTTGAAGCGCCTCTTTGAGACCTCCTCTTAGGGCACTAAAATTGGTCTTTGAGGAAGACCAGAACCTCTAGGATGTTTCTAGGGAAGTGGAGAAGAGATTTTGGCAGGGGTTGGCCGAGCTTGAGAGCTCAAATTGGTGTGAGGAGGAGGGGGAGGATGTGTCCTTTTATAGGGGAGGAGAGGGGCACCTTAGGAATTCTTAAAAATATTAATTTATAATAAATCTAACCCCACTTAAAAACCTCCAAAAATGACTCATATTCGAAGCTTAGATGAGATAGGGTTGTAATCTCATCAACCAATCAAATTTAGACATGTTTGGATCTTATTTTAAACCTTATCAATTAGATTTAACTCTAAGTTAAATAATTTGACTTTTACCGTGTCTTTTTGTTTTCTTTCACTATATGGTTAATACACTTACTATAACATGCCAAACGAACCCCAAATTGTTTATTATTAATATATATATCCTTATCTAAGTCATTTGGCCGAACCTTAGATTTTTAGGAATAAAATAACAATTAATAATATAATATTTTATTTAAAAACTATTTTGTGTCAATTTTGACACTATTTGATATATGATTTTTGTGAAAGTCATAACAGAATTATATGTTCGAACCAAGTTGATTAAATAAACACTAATATATCATTGTAAACTAGAAAATTAGTGGAATTCATAAAAAGTCTCAAATTACATTCATTTGAGCATTTATAACATCAATTATGTTAATATTTCCTTAAAAGGGTAATTACTGCATCATCGTTGTGTCATAAATAAATTAATTTATTTAAAGTCTAAAAATTATAAATAAAATATCATTATGTAGGAAATCGTTTTAGCTTTCTAATGAATATTTATAGTCGAATTTATCTTATGTATAACCCCATATTAAAAATTATTTACTTATTAAACTTTGATTTTAACTATTTTAACCCTTCTTTAAATAAATTAATAATAAATGTCCTAATCTAATCCAAGTGGGCCTAAATGGTCATATTTTATTCCTAAGTTTGTTTTTGGTCGAATTACACTTGTCCAATAGAATTAGGACATGTGTTAGGGTAATATTAATATCATATTTACCCTTAGTTACCTTATTTACTATTAACCGTGGTAAAAAAAGTAAAAAGTTACTATTCACCAAAAAATTATTTTCATCTCATTGAACCACATTTTAGTCCTTGATATTAACCGTGTCTCTTGGATTTTCGAAATTCCATTCACAGAAGCGGTAAAATTAAGTTTTATGCAAAATTCAGTTTTTAACCTACCACTTAGTAGTTTCACTATTCATCAAAAATTGATGTTTTTCAGAACAATGCCAAAATTTCATCCCAAGCTATATTTCATATTCCGAATTCAAAAATGAAGTCTATTTTACCAAATTCATAACATAAAAGTTGCATTAATTAATTTTATAATTAAATCCCGCTGTTAAAACAAATAGCGTGTTTTTAAGAAACAATATCTATCAAAAGATTGACACTTGTTTATGTCTAGTTTAAATGTGAAATTACATCCAATGACCAACATTGTATTAAATTGTAAAAATATATTCTAAATATACTTTAAAACCACTCAAATTAATGATTTATCACTATTAATTATTTCGATTAAAAAAGTTGTTTTTAATTATAATTTAGTAATTTTCACTATTCATCAGAATATGAAAGTTATCCGAAAAGTACCAAAATTTCGCCTTACGCTAAATTCGATACTCCGAATCCAAAAATAAAGTTCATTTTGAAAAATAAGATTTACTGGATTTCAAAAAGTGGTTATTACTATTCATAACGGCTAGTTTTAATAATATTTTTATAGCATATCGTTGTTTAGTGAAACTCGGTATTGCGTACTACACATGCTATCGAGGAAGGTCGCGATTGCGTGTAATGCAAGTCAAGTCAAGGATGTGTGTTGTGCAAGCTCCTTTTGGTGTAGCGTACAACACAAGACATTAATAAAATTAAAAAGAATATTTTTTTATAAAATCTTGGGCTGTTACATTCTACCCCCCTTAAAATGAATTTCGCCCTCGAAATTCGTCGGGGTTATAAATGGTTTACTATTTGAAAGTTTCATTAATAGAAACCCACATCGTAAAAGGGAATACCAAAACTTGGCTTTAAAAACTAAAGTATGAAATGTAACGATTACCCAAATAAACTAATCACTGGGTTTCCACATAGGTGAAAATATGGATATGGAAGAGAAATCTAACCATCATGTTCTGATGGAGAGTGGTAGAGAACATGGCTATGGAAAATCCAGTAATCACAAATCCATAAATTTGTGACGATCTAAGGTACCATCTGATTCATTAGGTATAAGATCACTAGGACAACATTTTTGGTTTTCAAGATCATTTCCCTAAAGTTGAAAATTTGAATTAGAATAAATACTTACTTTATTTTGATACAATATCACTGTTGTTCGTGCCTTTAACAATTTCCACTTCATCTCTTAAATAAATGAAGTTGAATTTGTTATTCGTGAAGTGTTAGCAGATCATGTGATAGAATGACGGGTCATTCCATCTGTCTCAAAAGGTTAGCAAAATTTATATACATAAGTCGATCTATAGTGGGATTAATCATATATGGTTCCTAAAATGGGCTTATACTTCATATTTCATACTGCTTAATATAATAAAACTAGTTTCTACTAAACAGGGACTTCCTGTAGGCCAGTGGTAGGCGATAAAGGCCAGTCGCACTTCGGTTGTGGGTTCGATTCCTACAGCCTTGTCCGAAGCGATGGGCTGTCGCCCGTCCTGTAGGTTGTCCCTTTTTCTAAAACTACGTTACTATAACATCCCATCAATAATATCGAAAATCTTCTATCCTTAAACAATACTAACTTATGTCCAACATAATCCAGTCTAATCTTTAGGCTTATAATACTGCAGTCCACTCTCATAATATAGTGACAACGATTACCAGAGATTTAATACTGTCGTTGATCCCCACATATCATAAGATATGTCTTGTTGGTCACATTCCAAACATTCAAAGTCCTTAATCGTGTATTCTCTTGAATACCTTAGTGAAAACATGAGTGCAGTTAAAAGTTAACACTTTCCACATACCAAAATCCTCAAAATTCTATATACTCAAACCATGATATCACTTAGTCCTTATATCAATCATGAGCTCATGAATACTATTAAACATTTCATTTTCTCGTCTTCATTATGCGCATATCATCTTATTTCCAAAAAATATCTCAATCACTTTGAATACCACATCAATAAATATTGCAATACTCAATGATACAACATTATTTTGGAATCCCATTACATAAACACTTAATCATTCCACCACATCGTTGTCATATTCAACATTGCCAATAGTGATCACATGTGATTTCCCTTTGTCCTTTGCCTTCAGTGGTTGCTCATGTTGATCATCACTAACCCTTGGATTAGGGAAATTATTAGCATAATGCCCCATTTCCTTGCACTTGAAGCATTGAAGTGTTGGCGGTGCGTTCTCTGCAGTGTTTGCTTTATTCACATCATTAGAAACCCTTTTTCCATTACTTCGACACTCAGCTACTCGATGACCTTATTTTCCACACTTAAAACATTTTCTAGTCCCTTTTAGACAATCTCCACCATGCTTCTTTCCACACTTTGTGCATAAGGAAACATTCATCTTCTTTTCACCATTATTCTGAGATTTCTCCTTGAACTCCATCTTTCGTTTCTTGTCAAAACCATGAGATGGATATGTAACACCAACTTCCATTTCTACCTTGATAGCACAACACACAATTTCTTCATAGCTACTGAAGTCTCTTATAGCTAATGCCATTCGAAGACTTGGTTTTAAGCCACTGAAAAATCGATCAACTTTACTTTAAGGTTGGATGATAATTCCAGAAGCATACCTTGCAAGTCTTGTAAAATTTGCTTCATAGGTACCAACAGATTCATCGTCCCTTTGCTTCAGTTCAAGAAACTCTTTCTCCATCTTTGTTCGAAGAATACGAGGGAAGTACTTACTGAAAAACAAGTTCTTGAACTCGTCCCATTCCATGGACTCAATTTCATCTATTGGCCTCGTATTCTTGATAAGATTCCACCATTGATCAGCTTCACCTTCCAAACGATATACTGCTAAGATGACTTTATCATGTTCAGAACATTGAAGAACTGAAAATATCTTTTCAGTAGTACTGATCCATTGTTCAGCCACAAGTGGATCAGAAGACCCACTGAAAGAAGGTGGACGTTGCCTCATGAAGGACTCAATAGAATATTGTTCCCTTCTCTGCTCATTTGGAAGTCCAGAATGATTCATAGCTTGTGTAAGTATAGCAATAAGATTTTTCACTCCATCTTCCATAACATTTGTTTGTTCAGGAGGGCAATCATTGCATTGTCCATTGCATTGATCAACACGGTTCCTTCGGGTTCCAGCCATCGTCTAAAACCCAAAAAGAATAGTGTGAGAGGCAAAAATCATGCTAGGGAAAACAACATAATAAAGGGGGAGTACCTTCAATATCCAACATCTTAGGTTTAATTCTATGATCGTTAGCGTAATTCTATTACTATAACCTATACGTATACTTATCCCTAGGGACATCCCTAGACATACCTTAGAAATATCTCTAGGGATCTCACTAACGTTTTCGCATCCTAGTTTCCAAAGGTTGACTAAACCTTTCCTCTGATACCAACTGTAGAGACCCGGAGCCTAACGTACATGAACATTACATTACTTTTGCGGAATACTTAATACATAACAAAAATATACACACAAGGA
Organism: Viscum album; assembly: GCA_963277665.1. Classification (NCBI taxonomy): domain Eukaryota; kingdom Viridiplantae; phylum Streptophyta; class Magnoliopsida; order Santalales; family Viscaceae; genus Viscum; species Viscum album. Next base: position 700,137,219 of record OY728132.1, read on the forward strand.
TCGTAATAGTTTAGTGTCTTTGGAAACTCGGAACATAATCTTCTAATCCTGGTGAAAGATCTTCAAAATCTCCCACAAAGATCTTCCTTTTTTTTACTAAAACCTTTCTTTATATCCTGGGGAAAAGAAAACATAAAAGGGTGAGCTCAAATGCTCAGTAAGGGTAAACAAAATAAATATCAATCACATAATTTTCATAAGAACATAACATTTTTTGGAAATCTTAACCTGCAAAAGAGAGAATAATTTCATAACATGGGATAAATCATAGTAGTGAAAATGAAACCCTTACTTAAAACATTACTCATTGTGGCATACACACATAATCATAGAGAATCATTTCTTGTTAGTCAAGACTCATTGCCAAGACTATCTTAGTGGACAAAGTCTCTTTCTGAATCGAGTAATCCTCGTTTCAGTCCTGTTTCACTGAACCGGTATAACCTACCATTCCAGCCATGTCTATCTCATGAGATATAAAATCTTTACCCAATGCATTGGAGGGAGATATAGGTCCCACCCATCTCTTAATGAATCCTTTCTTATGTGTGCCACAAAATCATAAATCATACATCATTGCATAACCCATGTAATAAAAATGGGATTCTTAAACAACATGACATCATAAAACCATTCATATAAGATAAAGGAATTCATAAACATAATTTCATCACAACATAGTCAAATCAATGTAAAAATATGGATAGAAACAGAACCCTTTATTATCTTATATGGAAAATAATTTTGGATAAAACACTTGAATTGAATTCTTGAGGAAAATATCCTTTCTTCTTCAAAATCAATTTCTTTTCACAAAACATCATGCAATTTTAAAAGAAAGAGATTTTATTGAAAATAGTCATGAAATATTTTAGAGGAAGCTTCATGGAAATAAGGCTTTATAAAACAGTATAAATCCGTTCGTGCCGTATAAGTTAAAAAAAACATTCTTCGTACTTTTGTCGGAAAAGTCAAAAAGTACCTCGTACGAAAAACGAAAAAAAGATTCCTTTCATATCCTTTACTAAAAACTCATAGAAGGGTAAAATTGGATTTAAACAATTGTAGGTGGATGGAAATAATATTACATATTTAGGGAACATGGATGTGGATGATAAAATACACCCCAGTAAATACTTACGAATAAACAATCTCGGATAAAAATGAGATTGTGATATTTCCCTTACCTTAGGTCCGACTTGCTTTGTAAGTGTCCGAACCTCCTGTATAATGATTTAAATCATGTTATTGACTTATTACAGAATCATATTCATTGTTATGATATCATATATTGTTCACTTATGACATTATATTACCCGTTCTTTTGTAAATTCCATGTTAAAGAAGCGTTTTGGGTAAAATCGTTTCATTTATCGTAGGTGTTTTGACTTGTTGTTCTTGACATCATTATTACTTATATCATGATTTACTTACTTCCAGAATATAAAATATGATTTATATATCATATATATTCAGTATATATATATATATATAATAGGTAGATAAATAAAATGAAAAACACCGTTCATGGAGACGGTAGTCCGTACGTACGCATGAACGTTGTTTTCCTTTCCTTATTGTCTTGAAATGGAAGTAAGTAGATGACATACATATGTATATATATACATAAATCCAGTAGCTTTATAATGTCATATATTTCATTATTATTTCTTATATATACATTATAATCATTCTTAAATGGTTAACATGGAGAATGAATCTCATCGCGTCGTGGAGACGGTAGTCCGTACGTACGCACGAGCGATGATATCATTTCTATAAATATTGAATTGAATTGGAGTGGATTATACAATATATCAGAATCAATATGATGTTGTAATAACTATGTATAGTTATTCTTTACACCATTATACCCATCCATGTAAGGTGGTGGTGGAAAATAGATTACACCACGGCGTGGAGACGGTATTCCGTACGTACGCACGCGCGGTGATTTCTTTTTCCGTAGGATGGATAGATGGTGAAATAAGGATGTTTCATACTTATAATAACACATCAGTATATGAGTGATACTGATGTTATTACTTCATAATGAAACAACATAATAAGAAGAAGTGGAAGAAGAAATAAAGATGAAAGAATTGGTAACGGTAATTACCTCTTCTTTGAAGCGCCTCTTTGAGACCTCCTCTTAGGGCACTAAAATTGGTCTTTGAAGAAGACCAGAACCTATAGGATGTTGCTAGGGAAGTGGAGAAGAGATTTTTGTAGGGGTTGGCCGAGCTTGAGAGCTCAAATTGGTGTGAGGAGGAGGGGGAGGAGGTGTCCTTTTATAGGGGAGGAGAGGGGCACCTTAGGAATTCTTAAAAATATTAATTTATAATAAATCTAACCCCACTTAAAAACCCCCAAAAATGACTCATATTCGAAGCTTAGATGAGATAGGGTTGTAATCTCATCAACCAATCAAATTTAGACATGTTTGGATCTTATTTTAATCCTTATCAATTAGATTTAACTCTAAGTTAAATAATTTGACTTTTACCGTGTCTTTTTGTTTTCTTTCACTATATGGTTAATACACTTACTATAACATGCCAAACGAACCCCAAATTGTTTATTATTAATATATATATCCTTATATAAGTCATTTGGCCGAACCTTAGATTTTTAGGAATAAAATAACAATTAATAATATAATATTTGATTTAAAAACTATTTTGTGTCAATTTTGACACTATTTGATATATGATTTTTGTGAAAGTCATAACAGAATTATATGTTCGAACCAAGTTGATTAAATCAACACTAATATATCATAGTAAACTAGAAAATTAGTGGAATTCATAAAAAGTCTCAAATTACATTCATTTGAGCATTTATAACATCAATTAGGTTAATATTTCCTTAAAAGGGTAATTACTGCATCATCGTTGTGTCATAAATAAATTAATTTATTTAAAGTCTAAAAATTATAAATAAAATATCATTATGTAGGAAATCGTTTTATCTTTCTAATGAATATTTATAGTCGAATTTATCTTATGTATAACCCCATATTAAAAATGATTTACTTATTAAACTTTGATTTTAACTATTTTAACCCTTCTTTAAATAAATTAATAATAAATGTCCTAATCTAATCCAAGTGGGCCTAAATGGTCATATTTTATTCCTAAGTTTGTTTTTGGTCGAATTACACTTGTCCAATAGAATTAGGACATGTGTTAGGCTAATATTAATATCATATTTACCCTTAGTTACCTTATTTACTATTAACCGTGGTAAAAAAAGTAAAAAGTTACTATTCACCAAAAAATTATTTTCATCTCATTGAACCACATTTTAGTCCTTGATATTAACCGTGTCTCTCGGATTTTCGAAATTCCATTCACAGAAGCGGTAAAATTATGTTTTATGCAAAATTCAGTTTTTAACCTACCACTTAGTAGTTTCACTATTCATCAAAAATTGATGTTTTTCAGAACAATGCCAAAATTTCATCCCAAGCTATATTTCATATTCCGAATTCAAAAATGAAGTCTATTTTACCAAATTCATAACATAAAAGTTGCATTAATTAATTTTATAATTAAATCCCGCTGTTAAAACAAATAGCGTGTTTTTAAGAAACAATATCTATCAAAAGATTGACACTTGTTTATGTCTAGTTTAAATGTGAAATTACATCCAATGACCAACATTGTATTAAATTGTAAAAATATATTCTAAATATACTTTAAAACCACTCAAATTAATGATTTATCACTATTAATTATTTCGATTAAAAAAGTTGTTTTTAATTATAATTTAGTAATTTTCACTATTCACCAGAATATGAAAGTTATCCGAAAAGTACCAAAATTTCGCCTTAGGCTAAATTCGATACTCCGAATCCAAAAATAAAGTTCATTTTGAAAAATAAGATTTACTGGATTTCAAAAAGTGGTTATTACTATTCATAACGGCTAGTTTTAATAATATTTTTATAGCATATCGTTGTTTAGTGAAACTCGGTATTGCGTACTACACATGCTATCGAGGAAGGTCGCGATTGCGTGTAATGCAAGTCAAGTCAAGGATGTGTGTTGTGCAAGCTTCTTTTGGTGTAGCGTACAACACAAGACATTAATAAAATTAAAAAGAATATTTTTTTTATAAAATCTTGGGCTGTTACAAGTATGTATTATTGAACATTATTCTATATGTTTATATGTGTTCATTGACTAATTTTTATTTTCATTTATGTACCTTACTGAGATTTTGGTAATCATTCCAATTTTTTTAAAAATTAATGTGTATAAGGATGGATAAGAGAAAATAAGAATTGAAGAAAAATATTTGGTTGATTTTTCATGAAAATATTCCAAGTATTATTTAATTTTTTTGAATTATTGTAGAAATAAATACTATTTTATTAGTAACCATTTAATATAATTGTGTGTTTATATGTATGAATTATGTTCTAATTCACTAAATTAATAAATAGAAAAGTTTTTTGGGAATGTTATAACTTGATTTCTAAAATAAATTAATTGAATATGTAATTTTTAAGGTCAATTTCATATATTTATTACCCAAGATAGGATACAAAATTAATATTTCTTACACATTAGCTATGATTTCCCACCACCCAACCAATGATTGTTTTTTTAAAATATCTAAAAATAATAATTTTATCAGAGTAAAAAATATTTATATAAATTTATTATGCTATAAAAATTGAGAATAAATAACATAAATCATGTGTACAGAACTTCCTACATTATTATAATATTAATGTGAAGTTTTATTTTGGTTGAATTTTTTATTATACAAAAAATTATAAATTTTAAAAAATTAATAAAAACAATAAAATTAAAAAAAAATTATCTTAATTTTAAAATTTTTCTCTATATATTAGATTTATTATTCTATTGGTAATATTATGAGTTATGAAACATACATTACAATGATTTAATAGAACACATTAATTTCTTGACTATTATTTTTTTTCATTCTTCCATCATTTTACACATAACCTATTAATGAACTATGAATAATTTCATAATATGGGATTCATAATAGATATTTTGGATGTAATTTTATCATATGGAAAGGTCATTTAACTGATAAAGATGTGAAATATTATAGATATTAATGGTTTGAGTGTTTGAATCTATTACCCTTGGTTAGGATTTTAAAATTCCTTACTTATTTGATTGTCTGATGAACATGATATTAAAGTATGAACCAAATAACATAATAAATATAATTGATTTTGTATGAAAATAAATACAGTTGATTCATTGATACATAATGAAGTATGATTTTTCTATCTAGAGGATTTTAATGAAATATACTATTTTACTATAGTGAAAAAGTATCACATGTGGGGTAGTTTAAGACAATGATAATGTATGTTCATTATAAGGAAATATTTAGTGATAAAAATTCCATTATTTTTATGTTATAAAATTTCAAAGCTCAAAGGTTTGAATTTTATATTCTCATTTATTAAAATGATTTGGGAAAATAATAAAAAAAAATGGAGATTTTTTAAGCTTCCCAATGAAAAATATATTGGATTCTTCTTCATTTAATAAGATTATATGTCAGACAAAAATGGTGATTTAAGTATCTTATGAGGCTCATTTTATCATCCTTATACTTATTTTTTTTATTCTCTAGAAGGAATCTTATTATGTCACCTTTAATTATACACATTGTTATTTAAATTATATACATTAAAAAAGATTACTTCTTCCATCACTGTTACCCTCATCAAGATAAATCAATGTGAAATTATTTTTTTATATTAAATAATATATGAGGAATTGAAATGAATATAATTTTTTTTTCTGATTACTGAAATTAACCATGAAATGAGTGCATGAAACTTTATAAGATTGGGGTAGCGATTTATATACTTTAATTAATATAATATTATCTTTCCTTATTCCATATATTGTTACATTATTTGAAAAGGTTGAATAACTCATTACTCTATCATGAAGGCTATATATTTATAAGGTTAAATAAAGTATGTTCTTCATAATATTATTTAATATTAATGCACATGTGATTTTTTCTTGATATTCGTATTATTTTTTAGATTCCATAGTCCTCACTAAACATTTCATGATATAGTTTTGTCCATTAAAATTATTAAAATATGTAATTTTTTTACATTTTATTATATTAATTTGATTCTTAAAGACTATCAAAACATAATCATATAATAATCATCCTAGAATTCACTTTCTATAGGGTAAACTATTATAAAAAATAAATTTTATGACTAAAACCTGAAATAATATAAAGTTTGATATTATGTAAATCTGGAATTGAATATTAGTTCATATATAATAAAATAGTTACCGACCCCTTTTTTATGTTAATATAGGGTTACCAAAATAGTTAGGATTTTACTCTAGGGATTTCACATTAGACTTATCAATTAAACAAAATAAAAGTAGTATAATAATTACGTGAATAAATTCACAACATGAAATTTTATCTTTTCTAGATATCTTATCTACAATATGTTTTTGTAGTAAATATTATTTTTCTTTCTAATTCTCATATAATACCCCATAATGATAGTTTCCCATGTAACTAATTGAAACCTAATTTATTTGAAATATACTCTCTATATGTATCTCTTTCGCCCTCTCCCTACCCCTATCGTTTTTAATATAGTAATTCTCCTTTATGTATATAATTATTTAGTGTTTTTTACCTAATCAACATTTTTATTTATATGAATTTATTATCAAGAATTTCATAGTGTGATATAGAAGAGAATATAATGGAACCAAAAAAACATTCTAATTAAATTATTTTGAATATGGATCAAGTATAACTATTGAAAATTCATTGATATTTGATCCAAGTTATATATGTGTAAATTATTCCATTTTTATGTTTATAGGATATCCCGAATTTTGTAATTTAATTAGGTGACTATGGATTAATGCATAATAATTCATGATGTGGAAGGGAGAATAAGAACATATGTCACAATTTAAACAATAGAAATAGTAATGATTTTAGTTAATAAAATATATTTTCTCCTCGTGCTTTATATGAAATCTGTTGATTATGCATTATTTTATTAAAAATATATGTTTTCATATAAAACAAAAAATGATCTCTAATTTCAAACACCCTACCATTTTATAATTAATGTTAATACCACACAAAAATTTACATGGAGAGGATAAAATTTTTATATAACTAGTCATGATTTAACAATTAGAAGCACCAAGAAGAATAAATTACCCATAAACTAACAAATTAATAGATTATGGGTGTAATAGTCTACTTTTTTAATGTTCCAAAATGCCAAATTAATTTTAATATGTATTTTATTTTTAGTGAAATTTAATAATTTTTATCTATATTTTTACCCTTAAAATAATCTTAGGGAATACGTAATGGTAAAAAATATTTTACCCTAATACTGGTTAGTTTTCAGGATTTCACAATTGTTAATCCTTTATTTTAACAGTTGCATAAGCGTTTTATAAAAATTATATAGTTTGAGAAATTTATTTAACCTCACAATATAAGGGTATTTTCATCTTGCATAAGGGTGAGTCCCTATTTCTTTGTGTAGTGTAAAGGTAACATAGAGTTACATTAAGCTGACGCCTCAATTAAAAATATAATGTAATTGTAACATAGGACCTGCCTAATGGTAGTACGGGTTGCAAAAAGATACCTCAAATGACGTATAGAGGTACCTAGGTGATGTATAATTGAATTATGGAATTTATATATGGTATGTAAGGGTAACCATGGAGTTTTTTAAATATACGTAAGCACTATATAAGGGTAAATATGAGTTCTGTAAAGGGAATCATAAATTTCCAAAGGCTAAGTAATGGTAACATACAACTAATTATGTGCAAGTGGAATTTATTATATGCAATACAATGTTAGTTCATATAACATCATGTTATTTGTTTACTAGTATGCGTCAATCCATATTTTTATCATTCTTTGGTTGTGTTTCTCTCAACATGTTTTGGGTAGAATATGGAATATTTTGGATGTTTTTTGGGTGTGTTTTATTGGTTCACAGTTTTCCAAAACTTTGTTCCATCCAAGTGAAAACTATACAACCTTGAATAGTGGCCGTTTTCATGTTTGGTGCATGGTTTGAGAGACCATTAACTCAACTAGTTTAAATTGTACACCCCAAGGGTACACAGTTAGGGTGCCTAGTTTTTCTAACCGTGCAATACTTCCCAACAAACTGTGTGCGTGGGATAAATTTATTCCTAATGTTTATTTTAATTTCTAAAAACCCCAATTTAATCCATTTTCCAACCTCACAAAACATAAATCAAATGTTTTGGATATTATGGATCTATAGAGAAGATCATAAATCCTCAAAACCATTTCCTTGGTGTATGTACGTGTGGTGAATCTCAATCAATCTCTTTAAAGTAATTGGATCTTCTCTATTTTTTTTACCAATACTCCCCTTATATTTTAACATATCATTACAAGTTGGATGGATCTAGAATCTATTTAAATGAATCATTATTCAATGGTGGGATTCCTGATCCCTTTTATTTTCGTTATTCATTTTAATTCGTTATTATGTGTGTTGTGTATTATGATTCTGTGATTAAAGTTATGTAGTCCGGATTTAGATTTCCATTTAAATAAAATGATTTTGTTATAAATTTGTTTGAAAAAAATATTTCAATTGATTTTTGAAAACCCAGTTTGATATGTTTGTAATTGGAATTTTTATTGGTGTTGTTTATAGAACCCCCCCCCCAATTCTTATGAAGTTGGAATTTTGGGCGTATTTTGATTTTAATCAAATTGATGATATTATTTAAGGATTGGTATTATAAAATATCTTAATTTGAATTAATTAAAACCTATCATAGTTTTTTATTGAAAATTCATGAATTGGTGAAAAATTAATGGTTTTGTTTTAAAACTAAATTGGGATATTGAAATTTAAAATTTAGAAATAATGATTTTCCCTATAGGGATTGATTGATTGAGTACTTGAAAATTTTTGTAGTTCATTGGTTATTTAAGACAAGTATTATAGGATTATTACATCATATAAGTTGATCAATGATTAAAACTCTAACAAAATCATAGTTCAGTAGAACTTTTCCGTGATGGTAGGTTGATGATTCATATTCATCCTATGCCCATTAGATGTGCATACATATATTATCCATGATCACATATATGATAATTGTGAGGATCCTATAACAAGAAAATATCATACCATAGGTTAGATGACCATGGTTATTGTTCTAATTATTTTGATTATATATACCATGAATATAGAACTATTATATTCATGCCAGTTGATTAATATAAAATGATTTACATAAAATATTTCTATATCCCATGATTGAAATGTTTTCCATCATTTGAAAAGAATCATGTAGTGATTTTAATATGAAAATAATGTATTAATCCATTCCTTGTTTTACTTAAAATTGAAATAATGATTTTCTTTATTATTTTGTAATATTTTATGGACCACATGAAGAGTCCCTACTAGGATTAATTGCTCATGCCATACCTTTTTTAAGAGTATTTAGACATTCTTATATAAATATTGAGAAAAGTGAAGCAACCACTATGTGGTGGACGATTTTTTTGATCCTTTAGGCTTAATGTGATGTCTACCTTAGGCTATTTGAATTTATATATTTTCAGTTGTTGATTACTTTGATGATGAATTTTTTTTATGTTTTTCTATACATGTTTGGTTTTTGGTATATTATCCATTTTTATTTTTGAGCATAATAAATTTTGAATTCTATCTTCCATTATTCTATGGAAACTATGTTCCCTCTATTATCTTTTATGATGCTAGGTGTTAGTCACCAAATAATGGGGATAACAAAACCCCTTCGAGATATTCTATGTTGACTCAAGTATTATGGTTCCCAAGGTATCCATATTGGTTTGTAACTAAGTGGTATTACACATTCAGGTTCGTTATCATTCCTTGATGTTATATTAAATTTGATAAGTGTAGTCCATACATAGGAGGTAGTTACTAGTGAGTGAATTTCATGTTGTCACCATAACACGCCTTAAGTTACCGTGGGTGGTTTTCGAAATTCATCATGAAGAATAACGTGATCTAATTCTATTATTTTACCTTTATTGATTTGGATAGGTTAAAAAATAAATATTTTTATCTTTTCTAATGGAATTGTTATTACCATTTCTCATCATTAATATGTTGATTCTAGAAATATACTAATGTATAAATTGTTTTTTCTAATGTTGTGTCGCATCATGCCACTCAGAAGACAAGTGAATGGGTTCTGGGAGGAATGTGATGGTGAACCACATTGATTGAATCCTCCAAATAACCATAACCTTGTTTGGATTATTGTGCATACTTTTCATACTATGGGATTGGATTCAACACCCATTCCCATTTAGGATATAGTTGTGGAACCATAAAAGTATAAATCAATGAAATGGTTCCCATGAGTTCTTTCTCTATAAGACTTTATTGTTCCATGGAATTAATGATACTAAATAGGTAAATTAATGTTTTAGAAATATAGATATAGATTTTTGATTTCATGGAAACCTCATATATTATCAGGGTAAAAATTTTCACCTTCATGCTAGAATAAAAAATTTAGAGATGTACGGAACTGATAGGGAACTAGTATTGTGTCAAATGGGAAGTTAAAGACTCTACAGTTTAGGATGTTCCTTGGAACTTATACATATTATTTGTTTTTATTGATGAAGATAACCTATTAATTATAATTTTCTAGATAAGACGCATATGGATGAACATGATTGGGATGTTAATTCAGGGAAGAAAAAAGTTTCTTTTTTTCTCCCAATGTCATTTCTATGAGTACCTTTGAGGGAAAGAGGTGTGACGAGTCTCATGGTGGGTCCAGATTGAAAGGATCCTTTATAAATCCTCCAGTACCTAGGATGGGTACTCTTACTATCTTCTAGTGTGGCTAGCCTGGGCACTTAAAATGGGTTTTAAATGAGGCACCCATGATATGTAGTTCTTGTGGATTCTTAGAAAAAATACATAAATTGGATTATATATCATCTTCCAAAATTAGTGGAACTAGATCATAAACACTTTAATTTTTTATAGATCAACAACCTGATTCTTAAACAAAGTGGTTTTGGACACATTAATTGGTAAGAAATATTCTTCATGTAGTGGAAGAGTCCCCATATGATTCCAATATTTGTCCAGTGACATTGAATGGTGCCATCACTATAGAATAATTTTATGTGACTACATTATTTGTTATCGGTGAATCTCACTTAATTTTATCAACTCATATTGTGAACATTCTATATCATCCAATGGAGATTTTATCTTTTCTGATGGATATTACTTTTCCCCATGGAATAAAGGGATAGAAGGGTCTTTGTTGTCTTTATTGTGTCATACATTAATTAGATGGTAAGATTACCAAATAATTTATGGTTCTCAACATAATGTCAATTTATTTAAAGATCAGGATGGATTGTCTCATTGAAAATAACTTCTAAAATGAATGTTATGTTTGAAGATTCTCCTTTACTACACTGAATATAATCAACTATATCTTTCAGGGATAATTGGACATGAGGTCAGGTGGATCAAGAACTTATAATAACGAGTTATAGAAATTAAAATCGATGTTTTATTTTGGAGAAGTAGTATTTGATTGAGGATCTCCCTCCAGTTTTAATTTAGTTTCTTTATATGTTTCTATCAAATTTCTCTATGTTTCTAATGATAAGAGATATAAATTTTCTAATTAATTTGCTGACAAGTATTCATTCGGTATATATAACTTCTTACTTAATTTCATTGGCTAATATGAATTATTTTAACACTCCATTAGAAGATCTATTAGAGAAATTATATATACAAATGAGTGTGTAGTGTTGAGTTTTTCATGTTCTCTATTATATGAAATATTATAAATCACTATAACTTTTTGTTGATTATAAGAAACTCAACTGAGATATGGTAAAAATAATGTATTAATTTACTTAATGATATGATCTTTTTGAAAATAGGAATGGGGTGATGTGGATATCGAATATTTAGCTTTATGTTGGTTATTAGTAGCTAAGTATAAAAGAATTTGAAATTTATAAAACAACCATACAGAGCATTTATGGACATTATGGGTATCCTATCAGACCATTTGGCCTAACAATGCTCTATAATTATACTTGGATGTGAGAAACATGATCATACATGAGTATCACGATACCTTAAAGGTTTTATTTCATTATGAGATTTATATTTACTCTATGTCTAAGGAGCATCATTTGCATCATCTGAGAGAAGTTTTAAATTTTATAATAAATTGATGACTTTTATAAAATTAGATAAATTGTTATTTATGAATCCATTATATGAATTTCATGGATTCATGGTCTCATAACATGGATTATCAGTTATCCCTGAGAAGGTAATGGCTTTTATCAAATATGAACAACAAAAAAATGTTTTCGATATTTGGATCTTATTGGGTATATAATGGTATTATCACTGGTTCGGAAAGGATCTTATAAAGATGTATTGTTTGATGACTACTCTGACTCTGAAAGGAGTGAAGTTCACCTGTGAGGAAAATTTTCATAATTTTTTTGTTCAGTTTAGAAATACTTTGAATAATTCTCTATCATTGACTCATCCAGAGGCCGATCACGGCTATATGGTATTCTATGATGCATTGGGATAATATTTTTCAAAGTTTTTTCAATTAGGGCGATCATGTGGAAGACTATGGCTCCATGTACTTTACTCCACATGAGAAGAAATACCCAACCGATGACATTGAACTGAATGTTTTGATGCATGAACATAAGATTTGGTGGCATTACCTTTTCTATGAAAGGATTACCTTGTTTTCTGACAACAAAAACATGATTTATATCTTATTTTAAGTATATGTTATTATCCTGTAGATGATTTGGGTGGATTACTTAAATTGTTTTGGATTTTGACATTTCATATACCTTGAGGAAAGGAATTATTTTTGATGATGGCCTAAGCAAGAAAAATTATGACCCATTCCTTGAAATAATCATCAGGATAGTAAAACATGGTGGAATATTTTTCGTAGTGATATATAGGACTTAAATAAATAGAGGTTGATGTTATCTTATAAAGTGTTCATAAGGCCTCTCCTATAGTATATATGATTCTCCAGAAACTACAAAATGATGAGAAATTCTATAGCATTAGGAACTCTCTTCGTGGTGGGGGAACCATTTTTGAGTTGTTATTATCCATATAGGGAATCCTATATTTTTTCAACTAGTATTTTGTACATTTTACCATGATAAATGTTATATTGGGATATTTCCATAATTCCTAGTGATTTTTCCCCCATGAACTAAAATAATGTTTTATTACAGGCATCATGGATTCTGGTGGCCAAAAATGTGATGGGACATTGATTATTTTATATCTTAATGTTTTAATTTCTAATAGGTCTTATTAGACCACCATATATTCAAATTTTACATCCTGTTTTAGGATATTCCTTAATGAGGTGATGGGATCTCAGGTTCATTTAAATATAGCATACCATTGACAGATCGATCACTAGGTACAAAGAGATTTAAAATTTTTTATGCTCATGTTTCGTGCCTTTATGCTAAATTTTAATGGATCTTGGGATGACCATTTGGAACTAGTTGATTTTTCATTTTACATTATTTACCAGTCCATGATTAGAATAAATCCTTTTGGGGAATTTTATGGATGGAAATGTAAATCTCTATTGTGTTGGTTAGAGAATGGAGAAACATCCTTGGTCAGACAATGGTTGGTCCAAGAGATGATAGGGAAGTTTCAGTTTATTATTAAGAGAGTATTGATGAAACATAGCTAATATAAGTCATATTTTTATCTTTACATCATTCCAATTGAGTTATCAGATTATGACAAGGTGCTATATAAATTCCCTCCGCATTTTTTTCACAAATGGATTGGGACTCAATAGATGATTTCTACCTAGTTTGTGTGACCATTTGAGGTAGTCCAATCAGTGGGAAATGTGTGTTAACATATAGCTGTTCCACTTCAGTTTTTGTCGATACATAATTTTTTTTTGTATAATAGCTTCAATAGTATCTTTCTGACCCATCTCACATCATTTATTGTGAAGATCTTGATGTTGAGCATGATTTATCCATTGCGAAGCACCCATTCATAATTTTTGTTTTAAGAAAAAGGTATATCATGGGAATAAAAGAAACTTTTTCCATGTTTAATGCTTGTATAGTTCTGATTCTTATTATACATTGGAGTGTGAGTCACTAATGAGAGAGAGGTTTCCGTATCTATTTGATATGGAAACTTCATGAATTTTTTTATAGGGACAGATAGTTTCTATGGTTGGAAGGATATAACAAAATATTAACTATTTAAAGATACTCCAAAACCCTTCATTTGACCATGTGTTGGTATGGGTTTTTCTTACGCTATTTTGGGTGGAATTTGAAAAAACATTTAGGGTTTATTGGTTATTCATGGATGGAAATTATTTTTCCCAAACCACATTCCTTCCCATTGAAAAATTTTACCCCTTGAGATTGAGGATTTTATTAGAAATAACAAGGTTTTAAATACAATTCACCCACTCAGTTGAAACCCTACACCCGAATTCTGGGCCACATAGTTAGGGAACACTGTTTTTCTTACAATAGGCATGTTCTAACAAACATTGTGAATAGATAAATTTTATTCGAATTTTTTTTTTAAATTCCAACCTCCCCCATTAACCCTACAATTTACTCAGATGAAATAAATAAATTTCTTTTATTAGGAGGAATATATGGAGGTGATTTTGGTTCCTCCAAACCCTTTTCATGGTCGATTCAACCATGGGGAAACATGATAGATCTTCTCAAGGTAAGTGGATATCATTTATTTTGTTCTAGTGTATATCTCTTTAGTTCCTCTAAATATTTTGAGGCATCATCACATATTGGATATATGTAAAATGATATTCAATTTAATTTTGAATCGATTGTGGGTTTATTGATCTCTTTCACCATCATTATCCATTGGTGACCCACTTTTCAATATTGTGAATTGTGATTTTGTGATTAATAGTATGTTCTTCCCTTTGATATTTTACATAAAATTATAACCTTGTTTTTCCATGGTTTTTTGAAAGCTATTTTATTTTATTTATAAAATCCCAATTGTATATTATTTCTATTTGGAATTTTTTTTTCACTGATTTTTTAAAATCCCACCAATTCTAATGGAATTATAATTTTTAACATAATTGTAATTTTATAGAATTAATGATATGGTTTGAGAAATGATATTTGAAATCGATTAATTTGAATTGATGAAAAACTAATATTCATTTGGTACTCTAAATTAATTTATTGATAAAAACCCCGTTTTTGGGTTTTAAAACTAAATTGGCATATTATAACTAAAAATTTCGAAATAGTGATTTTCTGATTACTAATTTAATGATTGGTAATATGTTAGCCTGGGTAGTTATTGGATTATTTAAGACACACATGGTAGTGTGATTATTCTTTAGAAATATATTACTAATGGAAACAATAAAAATAACCAAATTTGGATGATATTTTCCATGAATGGATATTGATGATTCTTATTCCTCCCGAGCCCAAGGTAGGTGTGTACACATATTACCTGCAATAATTCATATGAGAAGTGTAATGATCATATAATCAAAAACTATATTACCATATGGTAGATGACCAAGTTTTATATTATGATTGTTTTGATTATATGATCTATTTATTGTAGAAATTTCATGTTCAGGATAGTTGATTAGTTTAAAAAATTTCTGTATGGCATTTTCAAAAAATTTACTACCTTTAAAACAAAGAACATTTTGATTTGAATATTAAAGTGATCTAATATTACATTCCCAATTTTAATTAAAATTGAAATTATGAATTGTTTTATTAATTTGTAATCTTTTATAAAATAGTTGGTGACACACTACAAGGAATTATAGCTACACTATACCATTTCCTTTAGGGTTTTGTAAATTTTCATACACTAGGTTTAACAAATTGAAAGAAACCACATGGAAGTGGAGGATGTTCTTTATCATTTAGGATTTAAGTGATATTTTACATTGTTTCATTGAGTTTTTATCCTTCTTTTTTATGAGTTCATTGATGATGTATATATTTTTATGTATTTTATACATGTCCCATTTCTGATGAATTCTATTTTTTGAGTGTTAAGCATAAAAACTTGTATCTTCTATCATCCACTACATTATTGAATTGGTTCTCTATTTCATCTTTTATGATGTCGAGTGATAGTCTCCAACCCATGGGGAATTGGAATTACATTTTGACTATGTTTGTGAAGGCTTAGGTATCTAGGTACCCATGGTAATTGAGACGTTTTTTGATATCCCCTTCATTATTTAAGGGAAAACTCCAAGTTTATAAAGAGTGTGCAAGTGCGGGGTCAAGTTTAATAGGAGTAAGTAATTAATTAAATGTGGTGTATAAGAGTAGGCAAGTTATTTTGATGTCACATATGATATTTCTAACATTAAAATCATGTTAACCTTATGTTGTGTATTTTATGGGAGAAAAATTATTTTCACCCTATTTTATCATTTCCTTTCACTAACATAAGCATATTACCCCTTTTAATTGCCTTTGAAGAACGAAATAATAGAGAATCAATTATTTTACATTTTTTGAAAATTTTATCTACTATTAAGGCTTTTTTAAATAACTATTTTTTAATATATATGTAATGAATAAATTAAATATTAATTTAAATCTGGGTTTGTAATTACGGCAAACCTGTACATGGGATGTTATCCTAAAATTATCTGAACCATTTATTCCTTCATGTTTTTAGATAATTTATAGCATGATCTATCCATATATCCATTAAATATGTTCCAAAAAGTCAACTTTGATTGATTCATGGTGTTCTTCTGATTTCGAGGCATGGTAGTGTTCTACCATCATATTCTACTATTTGGTGAAACATTTTCAGTTAATAAATTCCATGTATCTTCAATATTTAATTTTTGAAATAATCCTTCCTATGTGTTTTATAAAAATGATAAATAAATATTACAAGGATAATAATCCTGAATAATGGATAATAATTATACTAACTATTCTTTTTCTCTCTAATTATTTTAGATAAACGTTTAATCATCCCATATTGAACTCTATTTATTCATTAATAAATAAATTTGCAACCCAGTTTTTGGATTAAAATGATAATATTGAAATTATCTTATTGAGAAAAATGATTACGAAATAGGGTTTTTAATTATTTTTTAACTAAAACAGTTGGAATCAATTATAGGAATCATTTGTGATATTTTTTTAGAAGAATAACACATGGAAAAGATTTTAATGGGGATTTCTTGGCATAACTTGAGATTGGAATCAAAAACCCTGATGTATGAAGATTCATTCCAAGTATATTCAATGTATATGATCATTATCATCATATTATGACCAGTATATTGTTATTTTTATCATGTTGGGCTCATTTAAACATGTGTGTGCTTTGTAGTTTGTTCACATTCATGATATGTTATGTGAGTCTTGATATGATTAAATTGATTCCTTATGATATTAGTTGTATATAATATTAAATTTTTGTGTTTTTCGTGGTACCAAAGTGATAGATTGACCTGTCACATATTTATATACCGTGCGAGGAAGCATGATCAGATAGTACATGTGACTTGATGACCAACATTGATAAAATGTTATGATAGCCTACTTTATCCTGACCTATTGGAATGATGGCCATATCCCATAAGACTCATGAGAATAAAGTGATTCGTAAAAATAAAGCCCTATATATTTAGAATATATCAACAATTAATTTTTTTTCAGATAGATTTTTGTACATGTAATATTGATATTAAACGAACCAAGATATAATATTAATATATTACTATATACACATAAATGATATGTACTGATCATTAAATTTGTCTTTATGAGTATTATTAAAAACATTATCATATATATATTAAGGCCCTATCAATATAGTTTTACTAAAAATACATAATTAATAAGAACTCAACCTTAAATTAGTTATTTTAATCTATATAAAACATTTATCCTTCAAATTCTATTTCTATTTCATTTATGATAAAATATTATAATTAATTATAGTAACTTATATAAATATTATTTCATAATTTATCATAAATTTTCAATTCATCACATCTATATTATCTTAATGAGAATACTTGTTATTTTAATGTAAAATATCATTTTTAGTGAATAGTTAAAATTACAAAATGTGGAAAAACTGTAATAATTATTTTATTTATTAAGTAATATAAAAATATAAATATTCATTAATAAGATTTAAAATAAATAAAATTATTATTTAGTTATTTTTTATCAAATTAATTGTATTTAAATAAACATTATTTAATATTTCGGTATATGTTTATTTTTAAGAATTAAAACCCCTTTTTTATAAAATATATTTTAATGTATATAATGTTTCTCCACATTAAAAAATTTAAATGACAAATATTTAGTACATTTTTAAATAAAATTTAATAATTATATATCTAAAAAATATTAATTTAATTAATTTAGTTAGTATTACGTTTCATATTACTATTATAAGATCATCTTATTCAAAAAAAAATTTCCATTAAAAAAATATTTTTAACACATAAATGGGTTTAATTACAGATTATATTCATCCAATTATATTAAAAAATGATAAATTTTATTGAATATTTTTGTAAATTCATAAATTTTATTGCATAATATTTCTAATTTATATTTTTTCATAATGATTAGAATACTAAGAAAAAAACAGAGGTGAAAAAAGTGGTAAAACATAGTATCCTTAGAGATAAAGGGGATAACATGTGAAAATCTTGTGTCATTATACTTTTATAGGTATTTATACAGAATATATTCTCAAATAATTTATATTTCTATACTAGAATATTTGGGATTGTTTTTGACTTATCATTATTAATTTTTTTGGTTATTTATAAGAATGACATTTCTCCTCTATTACAGAAGGCCACCCCATCTTCTCTACATTATACATTTCCAAAAAAAACATTCAGCCATGAACTACACAAATAAATTCTTTATTTACCTTCACTAATCATATATACCATTTTTTGTCATAAAATGCAATCTATGAAGGCTTTAGGTATAATCCAACAGTGGTTGTTCGAAAAAGAAGTAATTTATATCATTGAGATCTTTCTTATTTTATTCCGCTATTTAAAATGTCTAATATGTATTAAAATTAAGCATATAATAAAACCATTATATCCTATATATCTCTATTTTATTATCTTGATTTCATAATATTCATTCGCGTCTTTTTCCATCAACTGGAAAATGAAGCCATCATTCATGTGTTTGGAAAACTACCACTATTAAACTAAACTAATTCATTCTCCATAATTGCATCTAATGGAAGTTAATAATGATGGATTTAATTAATATTTTTGACATTAATTACATATTAATAATTATTTAATATTAATATATGATATAATTTCTTACCTTTCCACCTATTGAAAATTGACGGCACAGCTTGAGTGTATGGCAGACTACCACCCCACAAAGAGATTGGATTCATTATTTTATCACCACATAATAGGGATGTTATATGTATGTGTATTTATATAAATAGTTATATATTTTTATGTTATGATAATTAGAAAAATATAATGTTACACTTACTTCTTTATATCATAATTTCTAAAAAGTGAAAACGTTACACATGCATATGTACAACCTATCGTCTCAATAATTGTAACATATGTCATTTTTAATAACCATATCTCATTTTTATTTAATAATGTATAATTTACCTATAAAGTTTTAATTATTAAATTATTATTATTCTTGATATTAGGAAAAAATAACCCCTTTTACAATGATCAACATACCAACGTCATTTTGAAATAATGAACTGAACATCCTCAAAATAGCTATTGTGTAAATAAATGATTAAGTAATCAAATAAATAACTAAAATGATTTTAATAAATGTTATAATAATGATTTATTAAACCTATATATTTTTTAATTAAGTATGATATATTTTTAAAACACATTAAATAATATACATGCCTGACGATCCTGAAGTAAGGGTAAGGGTTTCCATATGAAAACATCATACCTTGAAATGCATGGTCTATTAAATGCCTAAATGAGTTTAAATGGTGTATATACATCACTTTTACACATTATATCATGAATAATTTTTGATTCATGTAATTTTAAGTTACAATTCAGTTACATCATTCATGGGTGTTATGAATTAATTGTTATTAAAGCGGTATGGGTTTATGCTTCAATCTCACTTTTATTGTGATTGATTATGCTTAAATTTACATTATAATATATTATTTGATAATTTTACATTTAAAAAATTATATTTCTTCACCTCAAGATTTTTATTTAATTTTCAAGTAATATAATAATTTTTTCTCTTAGATACTTAAAATAATTAAGGAAATGATTTTATGAAACTCAGACCTCATTTCTTTTTTTGGTTGAAAATAATTTTCATTCCAAATCCTCATTTTCTAAAAATTATTTTAATAATTATATGATTTTTATTACCATAATTTTTTAATAAATTATTATCCATGATTCACATATTAAAAATTCATTCCATAGAATCTTTTAATCATCTTTCAAAGATGGCAGTTTTTGACATTTCTTACAAAAGAGGCAAGAATTTTTTTAACTGATATGGAATGTACATAATTATCTTATATAATTTTATTTTTATCCTCATTTATACGTTTCTAATAACATTCTAAATAAAAATTATTCCCACAATACATTATGAATTATAAAATTTAAAAAATATTTTTAATTATTATGGTTATTTTCCTAAAAATTTTTTCTTATATATTTTAAAGTATTTCAATTCATAAATGAATAAAAAGAATTTAATGTTTTGGAATTATTCTAAATTATATTATATTTCTCTTACATATATACCATATTCAATATACTTTCCTTTAATGGGGTAATATATTCTATATCCTTGTTCTTAAATACATTTATTATAAAATTTCATTTGATTGAGAAATGTGGAAACATTATATATCAAATTTTATTTACAAAGAAAGTTCTTATATTCATCCCTTATAATTTATTTAATTATATGTCACACATATTCATGTATATTAAATGAATGTGAGGGGTGAGTCATAAAATATATATCACATGGATTTCTTTGTTAATGTTTTAGTATCATGACATGTCACATATGCGATTAGGGATTGAATGTAATCTCTAATGGGAATCTTCCAACCATGGGATGTTGTTTTTTATTTATCATTGACATATATTTATGTTCTAAATTATTATACATAGGATAACATTTTATTTAAATTATGTTTTATTATGCTGAATCATATTCCTTCTCTTTTATGATATCATGTTATATCCTTGATTCACAAGTTATGATTACTTGTCATGATTATTTCCTTACTGAGTTTTTTAGAACACTGCTTCTAAATAAGTATTACCGAGTTTATACCATGTAATTTTTTTGCAACTTATAAGGATTTAAGAGCTCATCATGGATAACAAAATCAATATGTTATATTGTATCCCCAATTTGTTTTATGATGAAACTAGTCTTAAAATATATTAGGAATCATTATCTTTAGGTTATTGTTAATATATTTTTATTTTAAAACCCATGTGAGGATTTCTGAAAAATGCTTGGGTAACTATAGTTGTCATTAAAGAAAATGTTTGTATCAAATTTGGATCTAGGATATGAAACATTTAGTGATAGCTATAGAGATAATCTATTTAAAATAATACGTATGCAAAAATATCCTAGAATCCCAGTGTATTTTCGATTGAGTGGATTTTTTGAAATTGGATCCCTGCCTGGATATTATAAACAAGAACTTTCTCTAGAACAGATGTACCAACTGGTAATAAATAAGAAAAAATAACACTAGGATAGACTCAAGTGTTGCTTAATACAGGATAGAGTAGCGTACTGTACACCTGGTTTGATGCCATTGGGATGCATCTTTGGGAATTCACAAAATCTTTATGTACCTTTATTAAGCACACGAAAAAAATTATTGGGTTAGTAAACATAATAGAAATCATTATTATGGGTATCCTAGATTGAATCCAAGAAACACATTTTTAGGATATACATATCATTTATAATTTATTCTCTCTCTTTTTTTAAAATTTTCCTTTTTCTATATTATATTATTGTCATATTATTTTTCTTTTAGTTCATGGTGAGAAAGAAGAGAAATCCTACCAATAATCAATGTGATGTGATATGTAATGATTTACCAAATGAGATTCCTACCTTAATGGGAATAAAATTTAGATATATTATTATCATGAAAAATGATATTTCCGGAATTATCATTATCAATTGGAACAATGTTGAATTCCTAAACACACCAAATAAGATAAAGATTCCATATGAAGGAAGATCACATCCCAACCATAAAAAATGAACATTCAATTTACAAAATGTAAAAAATGTAGGAATATGAAAAATGGATAATTATTTAATGGAATTGGAAGATTTATTATTTGGAAAAAATAAGGGGGAAAAGAAGGTAATTACTAATGAAAAATGATGTGTTTGGTTAACAAGATATAGGTCAATAATGTTTAGTATTTGTTACTATTAATGGTTCAATAATGTAAATGTGTGAAAAATAGTAATTAACTCATTCAATTACTTAATCCAATTAATATTTACTGAGTTAAAATCTTATGATAATCAATTTAGTGTAGTAATTTACGTTTTTAGGTGTTGTATCTAAATAACCCTGATGTTGAAATATTTTTATTAAGGGTATTATGGTTACTATAATTATAAAACATCTAAGTATATTTATGTTATAGTTTTCTTTAAGGATTTGAGAGAATATGTGGAATAGTACTAATGAACTAGACTAGTGATAAAATGGTAAGGTTATGTTATATTGGAAACCGTTTTATTTAAGAAAATATAATCATGGATACGTTCTTTATGTTTAGGTTATTATAGTCAATAGAAATTAATTGATTTTGGGTAAATGAATGAGGTAGATAAAAAATATAGAGATTATTAAAATGATATGATTACTAATTTAATTTTTGAATATTGTTATCTTATAATTGATAATGTTATATGATAGAGAGTGTTTTATAATATAATTATCACATATGTTTTATCCATAGATTTAGAAAATGGAATATGCACAAGATGGGTGGAAACCCATCGCATCCATAAAATGATTTGATGATTGAACCCATAACTTAAGGGTGATTAGAGTGATGTTCATACCACTAGATAACCTGATTTACTAGTTAATATAAATTTTTTTCATAAAAAATTTGTGGATACACAAAAATTCAGTTCTAGGAAACATATTAGAGTACTGAATCATTCTCAATTTTTTATTTTGAGTTTATTAATGATATTTCGGTTAACATTTGTTCATGTTGAAATAAATAAAACCATTGGGATTATTGTAAATAATTATTTGGTATGTACTATATTATGTTTTTTAGATGTTACTTGTAGTGTATAAAGATAAATATTTTTTATTAAATACAACTTTCATGTTGAGGTTATTGATGTTATTTTTTACATAGAGTTATTTATTTATAGAATGATCTATGATAACCCTTAGGTTTTATTGAAGAAATTTTAAGAATAATATATTAATATTGATTTTGGGTATTATATTACCTCATGCCAAACAATGTTTTTTAATAAATTGAGGAGTAATATCATGTTAATCTTTTTTAAATATTCTGAATTATTAATAGATAATTTTTGTGATTTAGGTATAAATAATTGTTATTTGATATTCATTCCATAGAGTAATTGGTGAATTGAAAATTAATCAAAGCATAATTAAAAGATAAAATTGTGTTTATGAAATAAAAAATATTATGTTATAATATATTCTAGTGTTTATTATATTGATAGAAAAATAATCTCCTAGAAGTATGTAATGGATCTATAAAAAACAATTATCCTATTACATTCATATATTATGTATCGATGAAATTTTAATTGATCCTGTTTTTATGGGTTTCTAGTTTTAAACATTATCTTGATCATTCACTTTCTTGTAATCAATAGTTTCTATCTATACCCATAATTTTTTAATAATCTATAACATGTTAATATCTACACATCACACAAATTTTAAACCATCTGTAAACCTACATATGTGATGGCCTTCATATTTCCCATTCCCTCTATTAATAATAATAATAATTGACTAGTTTTATGATGTGAATTTTCCATAGAGGAATTTCCAACTCTCTTACCAGTGATTATAAAGAATAAATTCAAATTTATAGGATATAATTTATTTTAGGGGTTTGAAATTAACACCAAAATATTTTTAAATAAATTTTCCACTAAATATTTTTGTCCCTTTATATATATTGTTACTTAAAAAACTATGTTTAAAAAACCCTAATATAATATAAAAATATTATTACTTATACATAACTGATATAAAATAGTTGTTAAATTGGAATTTATTAATAGTATTAAATACTCAATGAAATATATATATATCTCCTAATGAATAAAAATGTAGTCATAAAAGAATAATACATAAGAATTGATCCCTAAAAAAAGACATTTTATTCTACACAAATACATCTCCATAAAAACTATTTTTTCATTACATTTTATAGAAAATACTATTGTTATTTTTTGTAAATATTGTTAATTTCATTTCATAAAATAAACATCACTTTTTAAATAATTTTACCAATATAAAAACATGATCAAATTTTTTATTTTTTGAAAAATATTGATTTTTCAGTGAGTAGTGAAAAATACCATGTTTTGGTAAAACTACCATTTCCATTTTATAAATTATGTGATTTAAAAGTCACGTTATTCTTTAATATGATTTCAATTTAATGAAATAATTATTCAGTAATATATAATAAATTAATTACATTTAAATAACCAGTATACAGTATTTTAATATACATTTTTTATGGTTGAAAACACATTTTTTCATAATTTTAATTTATAGTGAAAAAAGATTCTCATCTTATAATAATTAAAATTGTACCTACTGATAAATTATATAAATGAAATTTAAATATTATTTATATAAATATTTAATTAAATTGATTTATTCACTATTACTTTTCATATACTTGTTATAAATCATCTAATGCTTGAAAAATTCATTTCATTAAAAAGTGTTTTCTCAACAGATATGGCGGTGTAATTTTAACTTAAAATTTACCACATATATAAGTTAAATTTGATAAAATTTATTCCAAATTTTTAATAATAATAATTTAAAATAAAATAATTGAAACATAATTTTTTCCCTTTAAAATTGTAAAAATATTAAAATAAAAATTATTTGATATAATAAACAATTAAAAGGGTAAAAGTGAGTACCCTTATAGATAAAGTGGATAGAATTTTCAAAAAATATTTCATTTAAATTTAGGATATGTTTTTCGAAATTATATATCAGAAATGATTTTAAAATTTTAGAAGCACCTGGATTGAGAGTGACTTCCCATTGTTGAATCATTTTGGGTATTTCTTCGAATGTCACTCTTTCCCCCTTATAAAATGGTACCCCCTCTCCTATTTCCTAAACACACCCAATAATAATAAGATTAGAAATTAACTTCTCAAATAACTTCCCTAATAACATACCCTAATTCTAGAGTCATTTGTTTTTCAAAAATCTAATATAGGAATGATTTAGATATAATCCTAAAATAGCGGTTTACGGAAGAGGTAATAGTCTTCCCTAAGCTCTTTCTATTTTATAATTATGATTCCTCTGTAAATTATGTTCTAAATATTTAAATATAACTACATAATTATATCATATAATCTAAGATATGATAGTATAATATTCATTCCTCTAATTTTCCATCTGATGGAAAATAAAACCACCTTTCGTGTGTACGACGGACAACAGTTTCACGATTAATTGAAATATCATTCCCAACATCCCATCTCACGGATGTTCATAATTAGGGATTTAATTTTTACATAATATATTATTTCAATAATAATAAATCATGAAATTTAATATACGAAATAATTTCTTACCTTAAAATCCATTTAAAAATGATAACACCAATTTTCTGTACAGTGGGCCACTGCATCTTGAAAAGAAGAGATTTTTTTTCTAGGACTCTATCACACATATTGAATATGTAATTGTATATAAAGAAATAATATGAAATTTTTTATATTTTTATATTTATAAAAAATTTAATATAAAGAATACATTATTTCCATAATAATCATTGATAAATTGAAACGTTACAGATGTGTTTGTATGACCTATGGTCTCTATTATTGTAACACTGTTTATGTTTTTATAATCAAAATTCATGGTTATTTTCAAATAATAATTTATATAAAAAATAATTATATCATTGTTATTTTCTAGATATTATATATAAATAACCATTTTGACCACATAGAATACAGAACATTTAGAAATAATGAATTGATTATCCATAAAACACATGATCTGGACATTAATAATTTAGTAATTCAATACATACTTATTATTAAATATGTAAATTGATTAATATTAAGTGATTAATCCTATAGAAGGTATATAAGAAAAAAATTAAATAGTTTATTATATAGTAGATAAAAGACATAAATGGCAGGTCATGACTCGAGGTAAGGGTTCTCATCTTAGAACATCCTTATCTGAGACACATGTTCCTTCATATGCAAAATTTCTTTTTGTATGGTGTATATTGCACCAAATTAAAAAGTATATCATGAATAATTCATAAATCATTTACATCATTCATGGGGGTTATTATTCAAATGTTACCAAATAATAAAGAATGTATGCTTTAATCCCATTTTAATCAAGATTGTTTATACTTGAATTATCATTGAAGTATATTATATTATCATTGTCTAAAAAACCCCAAAAATATTATTATCTTATATTTATTATTGAAATTTTCCTTTTATAGTATATTTTTCATCATTTTGGTAGTTAAAATGATTGATAACATGTTTTTAAAAAAATAGGCCATCAATTCTCTCATCCTTCCAAAATCCATTTTCCTTCAAAATCAATGTTCTCTAATGTGGTTTAAATAATGTTTTTAATATTATTAAATGATATATTAATGAATTTGTTCACACGCTTTACTTGAAAATTGGTTTACAATTAATCTTTCTACCTTTTTCTATATGATGCACCTTTTGACTTTTCTTACAAAAGGGAAAAAATTTAACATATAAGCCATATATTAAATTTCCCACCACCATTTTATTTGATTATTACATTATATATTTCTAAAGATATTTTCAATTAAATTATTCAAAAAATATGTTAGTATTTTTTTTAATTGATTTTTAATATTGAATGGTTATTCTCTTAGATAATACTTTTTATATTTTTAAAAGTATTTCTATATATAAATTATAACAACATATAATGTCGAATAATAATTCTAATAAATATTTTTGTCTCTTATATATACCTATCATACTATCCCTTCCTTTTATGGGTGAAGACATGCCTTGTTCTCATTTCCCAAATTACATCAATATGAAATTTTACTTGATTATGATATGAGGAAAGATTACATAACTCATTTTATTTACAGGGGTAACTATTGTTTTTCTTCCTTATGATTGTTTTTCATAAATGGTACACATATACATGTACATGAAATTAATGTGATCGGTGGGAGTGTAATTATATATCACTCAAATAAATATGAAAATGTTTTTTTCTCAAAAGACCTCATGTATGGGATTAGGGAGTGAACTTAAACCATTATGGGACTCTTTCCACTATGTGATGTTCTATAGACCATTAGACAGTACATATGTTAATTTATGGTCTTATTTTCCTTACACATATCCTATGATTCAATAATCTTATGATAATATGATCTTTACATTAAATCTACATGTGATTAGTCATTTTATTTATCTTTTATGATATCATATTATACATTTGACTCATATGGTAGGCTTCCCTATCATGTTTCTTTCATTTTAGTGATTTTCAGCTCCCCCATTATTTCCTTGATTCCCATATGTCAAACCATGATTTTATAGACCTATAGAAAAATTTGGAGATTATTGTGGAGAAATAAAAATCAATTTTTTCCATATTTTGATATATTATGAATCTAGTCTTCCAAATACACTTGGAATCACGATCATTTGGTCATTGTTAATAACTTTATATGTCAAAAGCCCTGAAATGAAATGTGTATAAGTCATGGGACACTATAATGATGAGCCTTATGATGGGACCTCTCTGGAAATAGTGTGGAATAATGGTCTATATGACCTGACTTAAGATATAGTGGTATGGTCTAATGACCTATTGTGGTCTGACCTAAAGGCCAAGGTATTATATGACTACAATGTATCTTCTATATTGGATCCTTCTATTGTCAAATTTTGGTAGAATTTATGATATTATTCCATAAATTTGATAAATCATGGCCAACCAAGGGTTATGGAAGATTGGATAGAAAATGAAAACTCATCATGGTTGTTTAAATGTGTGATAATTTATTTATTACCATGTACGGTATCTCAAACATGTACACTCATGTAAGGTTTCATTTATGGTGTCTTATTAGGTTTCATTACTAACACCCTACATGGGAATATCAATGTGAATGCGTACATCATGTATTGGGACTCGAGAAATGGAAAGGGGCATGTAGCCGACAGGTGATAAGTTGATAATGGATCTAATAGTGGGACCAACATAGACTATGTTTGACATTACAATTAACTTATTTATTTATTTTCTACATATAAATCAAGTTTTTCTTTCCTCTATTTAATGTGTCTGTTTATTGTATTACTAGAATTCCATATTGATATATTCAACTAGTTTATTATGATCATTAATTAAATATCAATTATTCATTATTTTTTACATTGACATGTTACTAGGGTTTCTTATCCCCATTATCACACCAAGAACATAACTATTAGTCTATACCCTCTTGCATATGAGAAGACACATATAATGTTATGTTGATCTTTAGCTTCGAACCAATGGTGTAGGTTTGGGTCATATATAATGGAATCATAGTATTGTTTCTACACTTATTTTTTAAAAAACCTAGGACACGGTAGAATGAAGATAGCTATATGAGACATTTGTTGGGGAGGTTCCATGTTCGTGGAAATTAAAATTTTAATAGACATTCGTGTTTTCATTTTTTGGGATTTATATTATAGTTTTATGATATCTTCATGTAAATTCATGGATCATGACTAGGAACATAGGGTCACATTTCATATACACACCTCTTATTGTGCTGTATATTATTTAATTAATTTAATTCCTTGATATGTGATATCTATTTTGGATATATTCTATATTTTGTGATATATCTGTTTTATCTTACATTAATGATATAGATCTTTTATAATATTTTAGTTCAACATTGGATAATAGTTTTTTTTGAATAGTTATGATTATTGTGCCTAATGTGAAAGTAGGGATATCTTGGTTAGTGTTAGGAGGGTTATACCATGGGTTGATGGTAGGCTAAATTGATAACCATTGTGTGATATAACAATCAAGTTAAGATCACTCTTAAATATAAAATGTTTTTTCATCACATAATATATTCCACCACAAATACTATTGATGGGACCATGAGTTGAGGAAACCAAGTAATCTCAAAATCCACCACCCTAGGTACAATGGGATGGACACCATCTTCCTCAAATACAAGAACAAGTTCGTCATAATATAGAGCCCATTCACTATGGACTCCTTTGGATTGAGCTTGTCGAAAATAGGACCATTTTGAATAACATGGAAAATCATGGTTGGTATTTCCATGTTTAATAACGTTCGAAATTTCATAGTCTTGTTTTCCAGAATGATGTAAAAGTCTAGATGGAATTTATCAAGAGATTATTTAAGTTAGTCCCAACTCTTGAGGATGGGAGAGTGATTATAGTGACCTTCATATTCCACGTACCAACTAGGATATGATTTATATTATAATAACATTTGTATTATGACACGGTGAATCATTGGAATCCTTCAAGGTTCTGTTTTTTAAGATATACTTTCCAGGTATGATAATGGTAGACCATACCAGGGAGATCATTGATTTATGGAAAGGTTTCATGACTACCTTTTCATATTAGGCTCTTTGTATAAAGTAACATCACTTTTATATTTTTATGGAAGGCAATGATTCCTATAAAGATCATAAGTTCGTGATAGGACTATAAAGAGATTCCACACATTTTATTAGGTTCATTGATATGATGACATACACACAGGTGCTTCGCATGGACTTGACCTTTGAAAAGGGGATAAGTGATAATATATGAGAAGATTTTATTCTTTCCCATAATATTTTAGTGATTAATATATCCCATAATACTATGGGATTTTATTTTTGAAGAATAAATGTTAAGGTAATCCAAGAATATAGGTGAATTAGAAAGTTGTCTTAGAGTTAGACTTATTTTTTATATACTATAGGAGATGATTCAAATAGGTGATTCGATTTTGAGAAAATAGGGAATTATTGTATTTATTATAGGTATACATATTGGTAGTTCCACCATTTTGGAATGTTTTTTCATCTTTAATGATTTTATGGAGATTTTTTTAGAAGGGTATCGTAATATTAGAGCAATATGGGAATGAAGGACCACAGTAGAGGATACAATCATCATATTTTATGGTGAAATAGGTACATGGTCATGGAGTAGAGATGGAAAGGGTTTATGCAGTGGGTTTGACTCTAGTATATGGTAATTAGAGACCATATAAACATTGATTTATTGTTTTTTCACATATAATTTAACTTCCTTCTTGTTAGATACTACTGCTTCTTATTCTATCATATTTACAAAATAAATATCTAGGATTGGATTACTAGTAATTTTTTCCTCCGAGTAACATTACCATGATACGAAATTTGGCCTTAAAGTTGGATACCTTTATGAATTACCATAGGTTCCTAGTTTGAACACTGTAATGTATGTATGTGTGTGTGTGTGGGGGGGGGGGGAATTTATCATTCAATAAATGATGAGATTTTTTGTGATTCTCATTATGGACTGGATGAAGAACATCCAAGTCCAAATTTATTTCAGAAAGATCCAAGTATAATTTTCTTTACCTAAGGGAGAGGAATATGTTATTTTAAGAGAATTGGATCTTGGATATGGTAGGGTTGTTCATGACAAGAGTATTCTAGGTAAATCCTCTACAAAGTTGGTCGGATAGAATCTTATATGAATATCTATGACAACTCCCTATAATATTTCATTAACCATTGATCTATATTATGATGTATTACAATATGAATACACATGACTTCATCCCAATAGAGGAGTTGACTTTAACATATAGTACATGTTGGTTGCACAACCCAATTTGATACCCCCTTATCCAATGGTGCTAACTGATGTGTGGGAGCTCCAGGTGAAGCTTAATGACTTTGAGTAGGAGGAATTTATTAGGATGATTATGATATTATGATGCACATGTGTTGTTATCTATGAAATAGGGAGGTAGTATTCATGTATGAACTCGAATATTCATTTTAGTTATGAAATCTATTTTGGGTGTTTTTAAGAAAAAGAGGATATTTGGGGTTTTAGAAGTATATGTCGTGTAATGGGTTTATGTGGGTAGTCGTGTGCTGGCTGTGTAACGGCTGAGACATGGTTGTGTGGAATGACCTAGAGAACCTCTAAAGTGGGGACCAGTTGAGGAATGTAAATGGAGTGTACATTAAATGAACATGTCGTGTACTTTTTCTATTATTTAATTAAAATGAGTGAGGTCGCATATAATCTTCATATTCATTTTCTTCCGGCCACATCTCCAAAAGGAGAGGCCGAGAGTGAAATTTCGTCTCCAATCCTTTAATATATCATCATTTCTCCAAATCGTACTCCGTCAGGTGTGTGGAAATTGCCTTGGAGGGTCTTTCCTTCTTCTTGAATCTCTCCTCATGATATTCTCTCTCTAATTTTATTCAGGGTTGAATTTTTTTGACTTGTTTATATTTATGATGTTCTAGGTCGATTCAAAGGCTGAGGTTCAACTATATCGATCATACAATTTCAATTTATGTGGTTCGTGCCATACTGTAGTTTGTTTTTAAGTGATATATGCCTAAGTGATGAATACCTTGTCTAGGGTATTACATGTTTTTGGAATGTAACCATGTTTATTGCTTAATATGGTTTGTGTGTTTAAGAATGGGTTATTGATTACGAATAAGGATAATTACCTTGACATTGGAGGTGTTACCCATGTTTGATTTGGTTATGTCTTTTGGGTCTAAAATGCATGTTAAGATGCGTTGTTTCAATGCCTAGTGTTTTTATGATGGATTTTCTATTTATAAGTGATTATAATGTTTCTAATTTTGAAAGTATGACCAGGGGAATTGACTATGAGAGCTTCCCGAAGTAGGGTCATTTAATTATGAATTATTGTTACAATTTACGAGATGTATTTACTGTGAGAGATGTCATGGGTCATTGACTAGAGGGATTAGACAGTGCGAGCTACCAAGAGGGTCATCATTAAATAAATGTTAGACCATAGGAAATTGACAGTGAGAGCTTCCAGATGATCATTATACTTTATTTTTTTCTATGCAGACCAATGGGTATTGACTGTGGTCATTGGTATTCGATTAGTGTTTTGTGAGACCAAGGGGTTTAGACTATGTGAGCATTGCCCTAGGTTCATTCTTATTATTAATTTGAGGATATTTTAGACCATGGGGATAGGCTATGAAGATATTCTTAGAGGGATTTTTAAATGATTGTATGACTGTGACGATTCTGAAAAGCCAAAGAACAAACATTGACTTGGACTTAAATTATCATCAGAAGGTCTTTTGAGTCATGTGTTTGTTATGGTTGTATAAGGGTGATATATATATTAGGCTAGATCCAAAGGATACATTATTCAATAGATTGAATAATTAATATATGTAAATTAATGTAATTGGAAACTGTAGGATTGATCAGTTATGAGTACTTCCTAGTTGTTGCTTTATTTTTTCATATTCCCTGCTATCTATATTCTTTAATAGTTAGGAACATATATTTTGGTGGTTGCCTTCTGGGATTCATCTCACACCCTGTTTGTGCCATTCTTTTAAACCCAAACAAATTATATGGTTGCAGGTATAGATAATGAAAATATCCCTTCAACATCAGGAACATGATTGCTGTGAAGCTGGGGAGCATGGGACCAAGCTGAGTCATGTGATGTTATTGGAGTTTATTTACTTTTAAGTACTTTGGTTTCTATTTTTTATTCTAGTACTGTGACTTGTTTGGCTGCATTCTAATACACATGTGAGACATATATTATTTATATATCTATTGTAGTTGATTTTACTATCAGTCTTCCATTTTCTACTTTGTTGTGTGGTATTACTACTTCTAATACTATTTTTTTCATTATGATACTATTTTTATTAGTCATTCCTCTATGCATAATCTACCAATGACGACATAGTTTCCCCACTATCACACCCAAGGCCCTCATTGCTATTTGGAAGCCTCTGGTGTTTGGGGAAATGCAATTGAGGCCATCTGACCAACCAGGTACGGGGAACCTTTGGGCAACACCTGAAACCGATATGTTACAAAGTGGTATCAAAGCGTGGTTTTGATCCTCCGACATAGGGGTTATAGACCCACTTGGATCATAATTTCAGGGATAATGTAACAAACTGGTATTTTATGATAAGTATTCTTTTTAATTTATTTGATGTCGTGTGTTTTATGCTACAACAAGATTTTCTTGTGCTTTACGCAACACCGTATTAGCGTGCAGTATACGCAACACTATTCTTAGATTGTGTTACACCCAATTTCAAGTTCGTTTGATAATAGTCATTCTACGTACCATTGAGTATATATATATATATTCAATGTATTAATGAAAAATGGTTGGATTCTGTTATAAAGAAACAAAAAATGAGTCTTGCACAACACGCAACCCTGACATGGCTTGCATTACATGCAATCGCGACCTTCCTCGATAGCGTGTGTTGTACGCAATACATGGTTTTACTAAACAATGATATATTATTAAAATAATATTAGAAATACCCACTTTTTGAAATTTTATAAATTTTTTCTTTCAAAATGGACTTCATTGTTGGATTTAAAATATTGAAATTATCCTAGGGTGAAATTTTGGTACTTTTCTGAAAACTTTCAATTTTTGATGAATAGTAAAAACACTCGGTTACTATTTCAAAACCGACTTTTTATTTAAATAATTATTAATTTTATTTGAATTTATTTTATGTCAAAATTGTTACATAATACCTATATAAGTTCAATTTAATTCATCGGAGTCATTTTATAATAATTTTAGTCATATAAAAATTTTATTGAACTTTTGACCTTCTTTTACCCACCTCCTAGGAGAATCTAAAAATTTACATGAAACGTAATTTTACTGCTTTTGTAATGGAATTTCAAAAATCTGAGAGACACGGTTGATGTGAGTAAGGAAAATGTGGTTCAATGAGATGAAAATAATATTTGTTGAATAGTAACTTTTTACTTTTTTACCACGGTTAAAAGTAAATAGGGTAATTAAGGGTAAAAATGATATTATTGTTACCCTAACACATGTCCTAATTCTATTGGATAAGTGTAATTCTACCAGAAACAACCTTAGAAATAAAATATGACCTTTTAGGACCACTTGGATTAGATTAAGACATTTAGTATTAATTTATTTAAAGAAGGGTTAAAATAGGTAAAATCAAAGTTTAATAAGTAAATAATTTTTAATATAGGGTTATACATAAGATAAATTAGACTATAAATATTCATTAGAAAGTTAAAAATATTTCATACATAATGGTATTTTATTTATAATTTTTAGACATTAAATAATTTCATTTATTGATGACATAATGACGATGCAGTAATTATAGAATTAATGAAATATTGACATAATTGATGTTATAAATACACAAATAAATGTAATTTGAGACTTTTTATGAATTAAAATAATTTTATATGTTAATATGAAATGTTAGAATTGTTTTAGTTAAATTTTTTCTAACTGATCATTCTGTTAGGATTTTCACAAAAAATCAATTACCAAATAGTGTCAAAATTGACATAAAATAATTTTTATAACAAATATTATATTATTAATTGTTATTTTATTCCTAAAAGTCTAAGGTATGGCCAAATGACTTAAATAAGGTTATATGTATTAATAATAAACAACTTGGGGTTATTTTGGCTTCTTATAATGAGTTTATTAACCTTATAGTGTAAGAAAACAAGAAGAGACGATAAAAGTAAAATTATCTAACATAAAGCTAAATCTAAATGATAAGGTTATAATAGTAACCTAAACTTGTCCAAATTATATTGGATGAGAGGATTTAGACCCATCC
This sequence comes from Viscum album, assembly GCA_963277665.1. Taxonomy (NCBI): domain Eukaryota; kingdom Viridiplantae; phylum Streptophyta; class Magnoliopsida; order Santalales; family Viscaceae; genus Viscum; species Viscum album. Next base: position 700,172,618 of record OY728132.1, read on the forward strand.
CACCTTATATTTTAAATAAATTAATTTGGAGCTATTTAAAACCGAATATGACTTTATTATTAAATAATATTTTTTGTTTTTCCAAAGGTGCCCCTCTCCTACCTTATAAAAGGGAACCTCCTCCCTATATTCCTCACACCACATTGAGCCTTCAAGCTCGGACAACCCCTACCAAATTATCTTCTACACTTCCCTAGAAACATCCTAGAGGTCCTGGTCATCTTCAAACACCAATTTTAGTTCCATAAGAGGAGGTCTCAATGAGGCGCTTCAAAGAAGAGGTAAAGTCCATTACCGATTCATTCAACTTTATTTCTTCTTCCACTTCTTCTTCTTTAGTTGTTTCATTATGAATCAATAACATCCGTATCACTCATATAATGATATGTTATTATAATTATTAAACATGTAATGCCCCGACCCCAGTTACCCAGAGTCGGTACATTATTACATAACATTGGCATGATCACAAGGAACCAAGTCCCGAAGAACCGATCAGTTTAGTAGTCTTGGAAAATAGATTACGTACATGAATGTTACATTACACTTCATAACATACAAAATAACATAAATAATCCATTATTAATTCCATTATTCCCTTGTCTTAACCCTACATATCAATCACATTTCACTTCTTGGAATCGTGGGAAAAATAAAACATAGAAAGGGGTGACCTCAAATGCTCAGTAAGGGTAAGCAATACTGTGGAAACTTTCAAAAATAAGCATAAACATTTAAGGCAATGTATAAAAATAAAACAAAAGTCTCTTAAACTTGAACTTCAGCATAATATAGCAGAAATAAAATGAAATAATTCCATTTACTTATTAACATGGATATTATACTAATCGAATAATAACATGCAATATCACTAACCACTTTCATAATGACGGAATGCATGATGCCGAACATTAATTTCTGTGTCGAGGCCTCGTGCCAAGACCTAAGGGATAATTTTAATCAGAACGCAACCTGGAGAGAAGCTATAACTGGACTCCATCCTAGAGTGCCTCTAATAACCGAACACCAAATCGGAGTGCCTCTAATAACCAGACACCAACCCGGAGTGCCTCTAATAACTGGACACCAACCCGGAGGGCTTACTTTTACCGGTCCCCAACCCGGAACATACTAGTCCAACACATTCATCTTAAGAATATGATGAAATATAACATAAACATTCGTATTAAAACTAACATACAAAATGTCAAAAATTTAATCATAAACCATTAATGGCATAAAAATAACTCATCCATAGTCAAAAATATCACAAAACCTTAAATACAATATGGATGATTTGTATCATAATAAATCACTTGAAACATATTTAAAATGTATCGAAGGACGTTGACATAGATGAAATCAATACTATTTGAGAGAAATATCTCTTTTTTTAAAATCATTTAAAAGTCATATAATTATAGAGAAAACCATTATTTTGAAAATATCTTTATAAGCTTGTGAAGGAAGCTTCAAAGGTGTAATAACGGTAGAGAATAACCGCACCCGCCGTATAAGTTAAAAAAAGAAATTCTTACCTAAATTAAGTCAAAAGGTTAAAAAGGACCTTGTTTGGAAAACGACAGAAATATTTCTTTATAAACCACTTATAAAAAGTCAATGAAGGGTATAAATATCTTTAACCCGTATTCTTGTAAACAGTAAAAATGTTTTGAAATACATTTATAAGAAACATGGATGTGGATGATAAAGAGATCCCAATAGATTATTACGTATAAACAACCTCGGATAATGAAGAGATTGCGAAATAATCCCTTACCAATTTGGTAACTTACGAAACGTACAACCCATAAAAGAGGTATCATACAATGAATATGTAAATACACATAAATTAAAGAGTATTACACAAAGAATATAATTATGGGCTGTACATACACCACACAAAAGGTAATGGTGGAAATATGGGATGAATTTCATGGGAATAAGGAGTGAGATGAAAACCCCTTACCTTGCACCTTCCTTTAGTCGAGGGTATGTTTAACCTCCTCTTTTTTGGGTTCTTACTTTTTATTTGATCAAAAGGGCTCCATAGGATGGCTTTCTGACTAAAGGAATGCCTGTAGGATGAAGTGAGGGATGTTGATAGAGTATTTGGGTAGGGGTTGGCCGAACTAAAAGGCTTTGAAGGTGTGAGTGAATGAGAAGGGGGAGTGCGCTTTTATAAGAGTGGTGAGGGGCACCTTTGGAAAAACTAGAAATATTATTTTATAATAAATTCCTATTCAGTTTCTAATGGATCCAAAGTGGATTATTTAAATGTTAAGGTGTATATAGGTCTAAAACCACTCAACCAATAGAATTTAGACAGGTTTGGGTCATTATACTAACTTTATCTTTAAGTATTAACTCTTAGTTAATTAGTTTCACTTTTACAATGTCTCTTTGTATTTTAATATTATATGGTTAATAAACTCACTATATACATCAAAGCGACCCCCAAGTGGTCCATTAATGACACTAATATCATTATATAAGTCTCTTGGCCGAACCTTAGATTTTTATGAATTTAATATCAATTAATAATATAATATTTGTTTTAAAAACTCTTTTATGTCAATTTTGAGACTATTCAATAGTTGATTTTTCTCAAAATAATTACAGAATGATTGCTTCGATCAAAGTCAATTAAATAAATCATAATATGTAATATTATCCTATAAAATTAGTGAAACTCATTAAAAGTCTAAAATTATATTTATTTCGGTATTTATAATATCAATTATTTTAATTTTTCACTATTATGGTAATTATTGCATCATCATTGTGTCATAAATAAATTAAATTATATAATGTCTAAAAATTATAAATAAAATATCATTGTGTAGGAAATATTTTTAGATTTCTAATTAATATTTATAGTTGAAAATCCAAAATATATAACCCTGTGTAAAAATTGTTTTTCTAAAGGATATATGCTTTTGTCATTTTTGTATTCATTTTAACTTAATTAAAATAAAATGTCCCTATCACTTACAAGTTGCACAATGGGGTCCCAAAATCGACCCAAATATTCCCATGGTCGAACATGTATCAACCAATAAGGTTAGGACACGTTTTAGGGTGATTTGTTATTATTATAATTTTATTTTTTAACCCTTATTTACCAGATTTACCCTTTAACCATGGTAAATAAAATATTTACCGAAGTAATTATTTAAAATGTCTAAAAATAAAAGTTACATATTTACAAAATTTGAACATCCTGATTCCAAATATGGAATCTATTTTTCCAAATTCAAAACATAGAAGTGGCAGAAATTAATTTAAAATTAATTCTCGTTATCAAAACAAAAAGCGTGTTTTTAAGATATAATAACTATCAAAAGATTGATACTTTTTTATGTTTGGTTTAATTGTGAAATTATGTACAATGACCAAAGTTGTATTAAATGGTAATTATGTATTCTAAATATACTTTAAAACCACTAAAGTTCATAATTTATCACTATTAGTTATTTTGATTAAAAAAGTTGTTTTTAATTAAAATTATTAATTTTCACTATTCATCAAAATATTAAAGTTATCCGAAAAGAACCAAAATGTCACCTTAGGATAAATTATACTCCGAATCCAAAAATGAAGTCCATTTTTAGAGATAAAATTTCAAAAATTAGGTATTGCTATTCATAACGGCTAGTTTGATTGGTTATGGTGTGTGTTAGAACTCGATGTTGCGTACAATACACGCTATTGCATTATTCAAAGAGAAACATACCGTAGAAGCTTGGGGTGTTACATTGTAAATTTTTTTATGTCACCATTCTAAATAATAAATTTATTTAGTCAAATTGAATATATAAAAGTTTAAAATATTGGCTTTTAAAAGGGTTCACTATTAAATTTTCTAAAAGTGAATTTTTGAAAAATACTTCTTTTTTATGAAAAAAAAGGAATTTGTTCATAAATTATGTCTAGGAAACTCATAATATGGATTCTAAAATTATAAGGATTATATAAAGTTTAAAATTTAGTTAAAACTATTCATAACCTCTTTTGAACGGCTTGTTTGGTAATTCATGGTGCTCTTTAACTCGGTGTTGTATGTTGTGGAAGTTATTGAATTATTTTGAAGAAATAACACACTATGAAATCTTGGGGTCTTACATTCTATCCTCCTTCAATAAATTTTGTCCTCGCAATTTGAAATTTTTCTTCTAAAATAAAAGGTTGAAAATAGAAAATATCTTTGTGGGAAAACCCACATTGGAAATTGGGTTACAAAAATTTAGTCTTAATATGAGGAAAAGAGAAATGAAAGGGTCACCACCAAATTATGATCTCGATTAGGAGAACATTGGTGGCAATTAGAGACATATAATTGGAGGAAAAATGTAAATATTTATAGGTAGTGATTGAGGCCATCAATCACAAACAAGTGTAAAATTGAGGTCATTATTTTCATCAATCTATGATGATTTGAAATACCATCAGTTCAATAAAACATAGGGTATTAGGATAACACATTTTTCGTTTTAGGATTCCTTAAATAAAGTATAAGAATTAATTTCTTCATAGAATAAGAGAAGAAGAAATATATATTCTTGACAAGTAGAGTTCCATCTTTTAACTAATTTCTACCACAAACTCATCTTTCACTCTAAAAGATAATAGAACGTAAAAAATAATTATATGTATACTATTCGTATAGGGTTCCAAAAAAATGAGTTTATAATTCATCTACCAGATCTTTTAAAAAACTACATTATTTAATCCAGGACATCTCGTGGGCCAGTGGTAGGTGATACACCCTTGTCGCCCTTCGGTTGCGGGTTCAAGTCTCGCGGCCTTGCCGGTTGCGACAAGTTGCCGCCCAACCTCTAGGTTGTCCTTTTATGGAAATCCAAAAATAATCCAAATTAGAACTATCCAAAATGCTTTAGTCCAAAACGGAAGATCATTTTTTCTACGTAATAACATGTGAACACCTTCATCATGTTTTCTTTTAAAACGCTACAACATCCTGAATTACCATAAAACCTTATTGAATACATTCATGATCCCTTATTCCTTAAATAATAATGCGTATACTCCTTCAATCCAAAAAATGTTGTAAACCCCAACAATGATGGAATATACAAATCATTAATCAGTTTCAAGGTAGTCAAGAATATCCAATATAATTTATCCAAATCAATCATGTATTATTCTAAAATCACAACCTCGGTATCAGAACTATATTATGGTTTATCATTCTCTCAACCATATATTTTCCAAAAATTTAACCTGCTATTGAGTCACTTTTCTTTGTTCCAGAAAATCTAAAGTCCTTAATGAAATAGTACTGCAGTACAATCCTTATATACTCCATAATTATTATAACAATTACATTGTTGATACAACTCTCAAATGACATAATCAAAATAAGAAATCTAATCATTCCTCTTCATCTGTGGTAGTATCATAACATGATTGTTATCCAATAGCATCATTTGTGGCATAGTCTGATGATAGGTTCGTGTAGTGTCCACAATCCTTGCAAATGAAGCATTGTACATTTGAAACCATTTTATTACCCTTGCAGTCACGTACTTGGTGCCCTTTTTCCTACACACATATAAAAAAATATCATTCCTTTCAGGAAAGTTCCAGGGTATTTCTTCCCATAGTTATCACATATGGGGAAATACTTCTTTTTCCTCTTCCCTTTATACATATTTCTCTCTTCCATCCATTTCTTCTTTTTCTTCCCTTCAAAGCCATAGGACTTAGTAATCTCTTTAGTTATCCTATCCACACATGATACTATTTCTTCATATGATGATAATACATGGGAGACTATTTCTATTCTAAATGATGTCTTAATACCATGAAAGATACGATCCTTCTTACTCTTTGGATCATACGTATTACTGGAGTTCACATTCCTTCTACTGGGCGCCATTTCAATACAATAGCATAAACTAGGTCAGTTTATGAATTGCAATAAATAATTCTTATTGAAAATTGAACAGTTTATGGATATAATCCATAATCATAAAAATGTTTTCTTTGAGTAAGTATATACTCATGAGCCCTTCATAATGGTTTGTAAATAAAATGAGAATTATCCTAATCATATCCCCGAGGAGTGTCGTAACCAAGAGTGCAGCAAGGCCCGTTGTCGTGCACTAGTTCCCGTTCGAAACTAGCTCAAAACAGTGTTTTTGGGTTTTACCCCTAGGTACATATTTTCTAGAGCCGCCTCTACCTTCTTGTATCCAGACAGGGATTTATTGCTCGGAAAACTCACAAAATATCTAAAATACCAAAATTCTAGGAAGTTCTTCTATACTAATCCTCAAAGTCTATCTTAGGGCTATGTTCTCTAATCAGAGTTTTTCTAAATATAGTTTCCAATGTTGTTTCTAAACTTCCTCTGATACCAACTGTAACGCCCCGACCCCAGTTACCCAGAGTCACTGCATTATTACATAACATTGGCATGATCACAAGGAACCAAGTCCCGATGAACCGATCAGTTTAGCAGTTTTGGAAAATAGATTACATACATGAATGTTACATTACACTTCATAACATACTAAACAACATAAATTATCCTCTATGAATTCCATTATTCCCTTTTCTTAAACCTGCATATAAATCACATTACACTTCTTGGAATCCCGGGAAAAATAAAACATAGAAAGGGGTGAGCTCAAATGCTCAGTAAGGGTAAACAATACAGCGAAAACTTGTAAAAATAAGCATAAATATTTACGACAATGTATAAAACTAAAACAAAAGGCTTTTAAACTTGAACTTCAGCATAATATATCAGAAATAAAATAAATAATGCCACTTACTTATTCACAAGGATATTCTTCTAATCGAATAATCACATGCAATATCACTAACATCTTTCATAATGATGTAATGCATGATTCTGAACTTTAATTTCTGTTTTGAGGCCTCGTGCCAAGACCTAAGGGATAACTGTAACCGAAACCCAACCCGGAGAGCCTCTGTAACTGGACTCCATCCTGGAGTGCCTCTAATAACTGGACACCAACCCGGAGTTCCTCTAATAACCGGAAACCAACCCGGAGTGCCTCTAATAACCGGACACCAACCCGGAGGGATTAATTTTATCGGTCCCCAACTCGGAACATACTAGTCCAACACATTCATCTTAAGAAGAGGATAAAATATAAATAAACATTCTTATTAAAACTATCATACAAAACATCAAAACTTTAATCATAATCCATTAATGGCATAAATATAACACATCCATAGTAAAAAATATCACAAAACCTTAAATACAATATGGATGATTTGTATCATAATAAATCACTTGAAACAAGTTTAAAATCTATAAAAGGATGTTGACATAGATGAAATCAATACTATTTTAGAGAAATATCTCTTTTTTGAAATCATTTAAAAGTCTCATAATTATAGAGAAAACTTTATTTTGAAAATATCTTTATAAGCTTGTGAAGGAAGCTTCAAAGGTGTAATATTGGTGGAGAATAACCGCACCTGCCATATAAGTTAAAAAAAAGACATTCTTACCTTAGTTTTGTCAAAATGTTAAAAAGGATCTTCTTTGGAAAACGACAGAAATATTCCTTTATAAACCTCTTATAAAAAGTCAAACAAGGGTATAAATGTCTTTAACCCGTATTCTTGTAAACCGTAAAAATGTTTTGAAATAAATTTTTAATAAACATGGATGTGGATAATAAATAGATCCCAGTAGATTATTACGTACAAACAACCTTGGATAATTAATAGATTGTGAAATAAACCCTTACAAATTTGGTAACTTACGAAACGTACAACCCATGAAAGAGGTATCATACAATGAATATGTAAATACACGTAAATTAAAGATTATTACACAAAGAATATAATTATGGGAAGTACATACACCACACAAAAGGTAATGGTGGAAATATGGCATGAATATCATGGGAATAAGGAGTGAGATGAAAACCCCCTATCTTGCACTTTCCTTTAGTCGAGGGTACATTTAACCTCCTCTTCTTCGGGTTCTTCCTTTTTATTTGATCAAAATGGATCCTTAAGATGGATTTATGACTAAAGGAAGGCCTCTAGGATGATTTTAGGGAAGTTGAGAGAGTATTTGGGAAGGGGTTTGCCTAACCATAAGGCTTTGAAGGTGTGATTTAATGAGAAGGGGGGGTTCCCTTTTATAAGAGGGGTGAGGGGCACCTTTGGAAAAGCAAGAAATATTATTTTATAATAAATTCATATTAGGTTTCTAATGGCTCAAAAGTGTATTATTTAAATGTTAAGGTGGGGATAGGTCTAAAACCACTCAAACAATATAATTTAGACAGGTTTGGGTCATTATACTAACCTTATCTTTAAGTATTAATTCTTAGTTAATTAGTTTTACTTTTACAATGTCTCTTGGTATTTTTATATTATATGGTTAATAAACATACTATATACATCCAAGAGACCCCAAATGGTTCATTAATGATACACGTATCATGATATAAGTCTCTTGGCCTAACCTTATATTTTTAGGAATTTAATATCAATTAATAATATAATATTTGTTTTAAAAACTCTTTTATGTCAATTTTGAGACTATTCAATAGTTGATTTTTGTAAAAATCATTACAGAATGATTGCTTCGATCAAAGTACATTAAATAAATCAAAATATGTCATATTACCCTACAAAATTAGTTTAATTCATTAAAAGTATCAAATTATATTTATTTTGGAATTTATAATATCAATTATTTTAATTTTTCACTATTATGGTAATTACTGCATCATCATTGTGTCATAAATAAATTAAATTATTTAATGTCTAAAAATTAAAAATAAAATATCATTATTTCGGAAATCTTTTTATCTTTATAATTAATATATATAGTCGAAAATCCAACATATATAACCCTATTTAAAAATTGTTTTTCTAAAAGATATATGCTTTTGTCATTTTTGTATTCATTTTAACTTAATTAAAATAAAGTGTCCCTATCACTTACAAGTGGCACCATGTGGTCCCAAAATCGACCCAAAGATTCTCATGGTCGAACATGTATCAACCAACAAGTTTAGGACACGTTTTAGGGTAAATTTTTTATTATTATAATATTATTTTTTAACCCTTATTTACCGGATTGACTCTTTAACCATGGTAAAAAAAATATTTACCGAAGTAATTATTCAAAATGTCTAAAAATAAAGTTACCTATTTACACAATTTGAATATCCTGATTCCAAATATGGAATTTATTTTTCTGAATTCAAAACACAGAAGTGGAAGAAATTAATTTAAAATTAATTCCAACTGTCAAAACAAAAAGCGTGTTTTTATGATATAATAACTATCAAAAGATTGATACTTTTTTATGTTCGGTTTAATTGTGAAATTATGTCCAATGACACAACATTGTATTAAATGGTAAAAATATATTCTAAATATACTTTAAATCCACTCAAATTCATAACTTATCACTATTAATTAATTTGATTAAAAAATTTGTTTATATTAAAATTTAGTAATTTTCACTATTCATCAAAATATTAAAGTTATCAAAAAAGTACCAAAATTTCACCTGAGGCTAAATTTGATACTCCGAATCTAAAAATGATGTCCAATTTGAGAGATAAAACTTCAAAAAGTAGGTATTACTATTCATAACAGCTAGTTTGATCGGTTATGCTGTGTGTTAGAACTCAATGTTGCGTACAACACACGCTATTGCATTATTCAAAGAGAAATGTACCGTAGAATCTTGGGGTGTTAAATTGTAAATTTTTTATGTCCCCATTCTAAAGAATAATTTTATTTAGTCAAATTTAATATATGAAAGTTTAAAATATTGGATTTAAAAAGGGTTCACTAGTAAAGTTGGTAAAAGTGCATTTTTGAAAAATAATTCTTTTTTCTGAAAAAAAGGAATTTGTTCTTACATTTCTTCTAAGAAACTAATAATATGGATTCTAAAATTATAAGGATTATATAGAGTTTAAAATTTAGTTAAAACAATTCATAACCTCTTTTGAACGGCTTGTTTGGTAAGTCATGGTGTGCTTTAACTCGGTGTTGCGTGTTGTAAACGTTATTGAATTATTTTGAAGAAATAACACACTATGAAATCTTGGGGTGTTACAAAACAACCCCATTTCACCTTCTATCCATCCTATGGAAGACGAAATCACCGAGCGTGCGTACGTACAAAATACCGTCTCCACGTCGTGGTGTAATCTTTTATTCCTATACCACCTTACATGGATGGGTATAATGGTGTAAAGAATAAATATAAATAGTTATTATAACATCATACTGATTCAGATATATTGTATCATCCACTCCAATTCAATTCACTAATTATGGAAACGATATCATCGCTCTTGCGTACGTACGGACTACCATCTCCATGACGCGATGAGATTCATTCTCCATGTTAACCATTAAAGAATGGTTATAAAGTTTATATAAGAAATAATAATGAAATATATGAAATTATAAAGCTACTGAATTTCTGTATATATATATTTATGTCATCTTCTTAATTCCATTATACTCAATAAGGAAATGAAAACAGCATTCATGCGTACGTACGGCCTACCGTCTCCACGAACGGTGTATTTATTTCCATTTATTGATCTATTATATATATGTATATTCTGAATATATATTATATATAAATAATGTTTTATATTCTATAATTAATTAAACATGATCTATGTAATCATATGAATAATTACAAGTCAAATCACAGACCATAAATGAATCGATTTTTCCGAAAATGCTACATTAACATGAATTTACAAAATAACGGGTAATATAAAGTCGTAAATGAACCATATATGATATAATAACAATGATGATGATTATTTAATAAGTCAATGACATTATTTAAATCATTATACAGGAGGTTCAGATACATACGAAGCATATCTGATATAAGGTAAGGGATAATTTTGCAAATCTCATTTTTATCCAAGATTTCTTATTCATAAGTATTTACTGGGGTTTGTGCTATAATCCATGTCCATGTTTTATAAAAGTTTATTCATTTATGTTTAAAGTTCTTTTTACCCATTTTTTACTTTAACTTCATGGTATGTATGGAATCTTTTTTTACGAGGTACTTTTTGACTTTTCCGTCCAAAGTACGAGAAGAATGTTTTTTTTAAATTATACAGCATGAAAGGATTTTTACTGTTTTATAAAGCCGTATTTTCATGAATCTTACTCCAAATGATTTCATTACTATTTTCAACAAAATCATTTTCTTTTAAAATTTCACGACATTTTGTGAAAAGAAAATTATTTTGAAGAAAAAATGATATTTTCCTCAAAAATTCATTTCACGTATTTTATAAAAATCATCTTCCATTTAAGATGACATTATTTTCATATGTGTATGTTTCAAGTATAATTTCTCTATGATTTACATGGTTTCACTTTTCTTATGATGAAATATCCATTTGTTTTATATGGATTATGTGATGATTTGATGATGTTTATGAAACCCATTTTATTCAGTGGGTTACGATGAATGTTTTAAGTTTATTTTGTGACACAAGTAAGAATGATTTCATTATGAGATGGGTGGGACCTATATCTCTCTCCAATGCATTGGGAAAAGATTTATATCTCATGAGATAGACATGGATGGAACGGTAAGTGAATCCGGTTCAGTGTTACAGGACTGAAACGAGAGTGAACTCGATTCAGAAAGGGAATTTGTCCACTAAGATGGTCTTGGAAGAAATGCCTTGGCTACTATGGAAATCATAACAAGTGTTGAATGGTTTCCACAATTACATGTTTTATTACCATGCTATTTTATAATTATTGATGTTCTCTTATGATATATTCCTTAAGTACTTCCAAGATTCATGTCTTTTCAAAAGATTTTGATGTTTAGATTTTATGTTCAAGTTTTTGCATTCAAATGTTTATGGATTGTTTTATGTTCTCTATGTTTACCCTTACTGGGCATTTGAGCTCACCACTTTTATGTTTTCATTTCCCCAGGATATAAAGAAAGGTTGTAGGTAAGAAAAAAATGGGAAGATCCTTATGGGAGATGTTGAATATCTTTCACCACGATTAGAAGATTATATTTCGAGTTTCCAAAGACATAAAACTATTACGGTACGTGTGTGTGTGTTTTTGTTATATACTATGTATTCCGAAAAAGTAATGTAATGTCCATGTATGTCAAGCATCGGGCCTCTACAGTTGGTATCCGAGGAAAGGTTTAGTCAACCTTTGGAAACTAGGATGCGAAAACGTTAGTGAGATCCCTAGAGATATTTCTAAGGTATGTCTAGGGATGTCCCTAATAATAAGTATACGTATAAGCTATAGTTCTAGAACTACGGTAACGATTTTAGAATTTAACCTAAGATGTTAGATATTGAGGGTACTCCCCCTTTACTATGTTGTTTTCCCTAGAATGATTTTTGCCTCTCACACTATTTTTTTGGGGTTTTAGAAAATGGCTGGAAACTGGAAGATTCACGATAATGGAGGATATGGCAGACAATGGAATGATATTCTTCATGAGAAACCAAATGAAACGAGATCTGGAAGTCCAAACATCGTTATTATGCCTAATCAGCAATCTCATAATATGATAAATAATCTCAACTTTTTTAAGTTTCCTTACTCAGAAATTAAGATAAAGATGGAGTTTCATGATGATCATGGAGGAAAGAAAGTTAAATTTCCCTCATGTGAATCATGTGGGAAGAGGCATCGGGGAGATTTTTTCAAAGGATCTGAAATATGCTTTGGGTGTGGAAAAGAAGGACACAAATCCAATGAGTGAAAAGGAAAAGGTTCAGTTAACACCATGGAAAAGGATAATGGTATTTCTATGACATCAACAATGATTAGATGTTTTAAATGTGGAATGTATGGGCATTATGCAAACCAATGCCCTAAGGGAAAATCTCTTGAAGAGAATCAGCATGGTCATATGAGTATTATTTATGTGGATGATGATGAAGAGTATAAAAATGAAATATGAGATAAAATAAATGATGAAGCTCGGTCAGTGGTTTAAGAAGTTAGTGGAATGATTGTATGTTTATAATGAATAATGTGTGGTACTATGGAATAAAGAATCATCTAAGGATTGTTACACTATTGTTTTTCCTAATGTATTTGAAAGTATATGTTGAATTGTACCAGTAACCATGAAATGTGATTCAAATATTTTGGAAAGCAGATGATATGCGCATAATGAAGGGATAAGAAGATAATAGGAAGTTTGATTGTATTCATGAGCTCATGATTGATATAAGGACTAAGTGATATCATGGTTTGAGTATATAGAATTTTGAGGATTTTGGTATGTGGAAAGTGTTAACTTTTAACTGCATTCATGTTTTGACTAAGGTTCAATGGGTATTCATTCTTCAAGAGAATACATGATTAAGGTATTCACATGTTTGTAATTTGACCGACAAGATATATCTTATGATATATGGGGTATAAATGATGGGATTCACGTGATTGTTATGTGAAATTTAAAGTAATCATTTTCTTTATACTATGAGCTTGGACCGAAGTATTTTAGATAAGCCTAAAGATTGGAATGGATTATGTTGGACATAAGTTAGTATTTTTTAAGGATAGAACATTTTTTGATATTGTTGATGGGATTTTATAATAATATAGTTTTAGAAAAAGGAAAACTTGCAAGACGGCGACAACCCATCGCGTAGGACAAGGACGTGGGAATCGAACCCACAAACGAAGTGCGACTGGCCTTTATAGCCTACCACTGGCCTAAAAGAAGTCCCTGGTTAGTAGAAACAAGTTTTATTTTATTACGCGATATGATATTTGAAACATAAGTTAATTTTTGGAATCGTATACGATTAACCTCACCATAGATGGACTTATGTATATTTGATAACTTTTGCTAACCTTTTGTTTGAAAAAGATGGAATGACCCATCGTTCTATCACATGATCTGTTAACAATTCACGAATAACAAATTCAACTTCATTTCTTTAAGAGATGAAGTGGAAATTGTTCAATGCATGAACAACCGTGAGATTGTACCAAAATAAAGTAAGTATTTATTCTAATTCAAATTCTTCAACTTTAGGGAAATGATCTTGAAAACTAAAAATGTTTTCCTAGTTCCCTTATATCCGATGAATCAGATGGTACCCTAGATCATCACAAATTTATGGATTTGTGATTCATGGATTTTTCCTAGCCATGTTCTCTACCACTCTCCATCAGAACATGACGGTTAGATTTCTCTTCCATATCCATATTTTCACCTATGTTCTCCTATGTGGAAACACAGTGATTAGTTATTTTGGGTAACCGTTACTTTTCATACATTAGTTTTTAAAGCCATGTTTTGGTATTTCATTTTATGATGTGGGTTTCAATTAAAGAAACTATCAAGTAGAAACCCATGTATAACCCCGATGAATTTTGAGGGCGAAATAAATTTTAAGGGGGGTCGAATGTAACAACCCGATATTTTTTTATAAGTATTCTTTTTAATTTATTTTATATTGTGTTTTTTATGCTACAACAATATTTTCTTGTGCTTTACGCAACACCGTATTAGCGTACAGTATACATAACACTATTCTTAGATTGTGTTACACACAATTTCAAGTTTGCTTGATAAAAGTCATTCTACGCAACATTGAGTATATATATATATATATATTCAATGTATAAATGAGAAATGGTTGTATTATGTTATAAAAAAACAACAATGGAGTCTTTCACAACACGCAACCCTGACTTGGCTTGCATTACATGCAATCACGACCTTCCTCGATAGCGTGTGTTGTACGCAATACTGGGTTTTACTAAACAACGATATATTATTAAAATATTATTAGAACTAGCTGTTATGAATAATAATACCCACTTTTTGAAATTTTATAAATTTTATCTTTCAAAATGGACTTCATTTTTGGATTTGAAATATCGAAATTAGCCTAGGGTGAAATTTTGGTATTTTTATGAAAACATTCAATTTTTGATGAATAGTGAAAACAATGGGTTACTATTTAAAAACCGACTTTTTATTTAAATAATTATTTATTTTATTTAAATTTATTTTAGGTAAAAATTGATACATAATACCTATATAAGTTCAATGTAATTCATTGGAGTCATTTTATAATAATTTTAGATATATAAAAATTTTATTGAACTTTTGACTGTCTTTTACCCACCTCCTAGGAGAATTTTCAAATTTACATAAAACTTAATTTTACCTCTTTTTTGAATGGAATTTAAAAAATCCGAGAGACACGGTTGATGTCAGTAAGTAAAATTTGGTTCAATGAGATCAAAATGATTTTTGGTGAATAGTAACTTATTACTTTTTTTACCACGGTTAAAAGTAAATAGTGTAATTAAGGTTAAAAATGATATTATTATTACACTAACACATGTCCTAATTCTATTGGATAAGTTTAATTCTACCATAAACAACCATAGTAATAAAATATGACCTTTTAGGCCCACTTGGATTAGATTAGGACATTTAATATTAATTTATTTAAAGAAGGGTTAAAATAGGTAAAATCAATGTTTAATAAGTAAATAATTTTTAATATAGGGTTATACATAAGATAAATTAGA
The DNA here is from genome assembly GCA_963277665.1 of Viscum album. Lineage (NCBI taxonomy): Eukaryota > Viridiplantae > Streptophyta > Magnoliopsida > Santalales > Viscaceae > Viscum > Viscum album. The sequence goes on from OY728132.1 coordinate 700,188,200, forward strand.
ATATAAATATTCATTAGAAATATAAATATATTTCCTACATAATGGTATTTTATTTATAATTTTTAGACATTAAATAATTTAGTTTATTAATGACACAATGATGATGCAGTAATTATAGTATTAATGAAATATTGAAATAATTGATGTTATAAATACACAAATAAATGTAATTTGAGACTTTTTATGAATTAAAATAATTTTATATGTTAATATGACATGTTAGTATTTATTTAGTTAACATTGTTCAAACTAATCAGTCTTTTAGGATTTTCACAAAAATCAATTACCAAATAGTGTCAAAATTGACATAAAATAGTTTTTTAAACTAATATTATATTATTAGTTGTTATTTTATTCCTAAAAATCTAAGGTTTTTCCAAATGACTTAGATAAGATTATATATATTAATAATAAACAACTTGCGGTTCGTTTGGCTTCTTATAGTATGTTTATTAACCTTATAGTGTAAGAAAACAAGAAGACACGGTAAAAGTAAAATTATCTAACTTACAGATAAATCTAAATGATAAGGTTAAAATAGTAACCTAAACTTTGTCCAAATTCTATTGAATGAGAGTATTGAGACCCATCCCCACCTTTTATTTGAAATAAATCAATTTTGAGCTATTTAATACCGAATATGACTTTATAATTAAATAATATTTTTTGTTTTTACAATGGTGCCCCTCTCCTTTCTTTTAAAAGGGCACCTCCTCCCTCTCTTCCTCACACCGCATTGAGCCTTCAAGCTCGGCAAACCCCTGCCAAATTCTCTTATCCACTTCTCTAGAAACATCCTAGAGGTCGTGGTCCTCTTCAAAGCCCAATATTAGTGCCCTAAGATGAGGTCTCAAGGAGGCACTTCAAAGAAGATGTAAAGTCCGTTACCGATTCTTTCATCTTTATTTCTTCTTCTACTTCTTCTTCTTTAGTTGTTTCATTATGAAGTAATAACATTAGTATCACTAATATAATTATATGTTATTATAATTATGAAACAACCCGATTTCACCTTCTATCCATCCTATGGAAAAAGAAATCACCGCGCGTGCGTACATACGGAATACCGTCTCCACACCGTGGTGTAATCTGTTTTTCCAATACCACCTTAATTGGATGGGTATAATGGTGTAAAGAATAACTATACATAGTTATTATAACATCATACTGATTCTTATATATTTTATCATCCACTCCAATTCAATTCAATAATTATGGAAACGATATCATCGCTCGTGCGTACGTACGGACTACCGTCTCCACGACGCGATGAGATTCATTCTCCATGTTAACCATTAAAGAATGATTATAAAGTATATATAAGAAATAATAATGAAATAAATTACATTATAAAGATACTGGGTTTATGTATATATATATGTATGTCATCTACTTAATTCTATTATACTCAATAAGGAAACAAAAACAGCGTTCATGCGTGCGTACGACCTACCGTCTCCATGAATGGTGTATTTATTTCCATTTATTGATCTATTACATATATGTATATTCTAAATATATATTATATATAAATCATGTTTTATATTCTGGAATTAATTAATCATGATCTATGTAATCATATGAATAATTACAAGTCAAATCACGGACCATAAATGAATCGATTTTTTCGAAAACGCTACATTAACATGAATTTACAAATGAACGGGTAATATAAAGTCATTAATGAACCATATATGATATCATAACAATGAAGATGATTATTTAATAAGTCAATGACATTATTTAAATCATTATACAGGAGTTTCGGATACATACGAAGCATATCCGACATAAGGTAAGGGATAATTTTGCAAATCTCATTTTTATCAGAGATTTCTTATTCGTCGGTATTTACTGGTGTTATTGATATCATCCATGTCCATGTTTTATAAAAGTGTATTCATGTATGTTCAAAGTCCTTTTTACCCATTTTTGACTTTTACTACATGGTATGTATGGAATATTTCTTTTATGGGGTACTTTTTGACTTTTATGTCCAAAGTACGAGAATAATATTTTTTTAAAATTATATGGCATGAAAGGATTTTTACGGTTTTATAAAGCCATATTTTCATGAAGCTTACTCGAAATTATTTCATGACTATTTTAAACAAAATCCTTTACTTTTAAAATTGAATTACATTTTGTGAAAATAAAATGATTTTGATGAAAAAAGGATATTTTCCTCAAGAATTCATTTTATGTTTTTTATCAAAACCATCTTCCATCTAAGATGACATTATTTTCATATGTGTATGTTTCAAGTATAATGTCTCTATGATTTTCATGGTTTCAATTTTCTTATGATGAAATATCCATTTGTTTTATATGGATTAAGTGATGATTGGATGATGTTTATGAAACCCATTTTATTCATTACGTTACGATGAATGTTTTATGTTTATTTTGTGGCACAAGTAAGAATGATTTCATTCTGAGATGGGTGGGACCTATATCTCCCTCCAGTGCATTGGGTAAAGATTTATATCTCATTAGATATACATGGTTGGGATGGTAAGTTAATCTGGTTCAGTGTTACAAGACTGAAACGAGAGTGAACTCGATTCAAAAAGGGAATTTGTCCACTAAGATGGTCTTGGAAGCAATGCCTTGACTTCTATGGAAATCGTAACAATTGTTGAATGGTTGCCATAACTACATGTTTTATTCCCATGCTATTTTATCATTATTGATGTTCCCTTATGATATATGCCTTACATATTTCCAAGATTCATGTCTTTGCTAAATATTTTGATGTTTAGATTTTATGTTCAAGTTTTTCCATTCAAATGTTTATGGATTGTTTTATGTTCTCTATGTTTAACCTTAATGGGCATTTGAGCTCACCCCTTTTCTGTTTTCGTTTCCCCAGGATATAAAGAAAGGTTGTAGGTAAGAAAAAAAGGGGAAGATCTTTATGGGAGATGTTGAAGATCATTCACCACGATTAGAAGATTATATTCTGATTTTCCAAAGACACTAAACTATTACGGTCCATGTGTGTGTGTTTTTGTTATGTACTAAGTATTCTGAAAAAGTAATGTAATGTCCATGTACGTCAAGCTTTGGGCCTCTACAGATAATGTGTGAACTTTATTTTAATTTCTTCAGGTTATGATATTAATAAGGATTATGAACATTAATTTGTTGGAGTATGGGCTCTCACGGGTGTTAATTTTTCATTGCATGGAAACAATTATGAGTATTTGGGGTTTTGGAAAAGATTTTGAGGCTTACTGTCTAGAAACACAGACAGAACGAAGTGTGGTACTGTGAACACACTCTCTGTGTTCTTCTGTTCTATAAGAAACTACTTTTCATAAAAATACACTATGTAATATATATGCACGTCGGGTAGTTCCTATCTGTGTGACTGACTGTGTGATCAGAGACATGGGGTTGGGAAATTTTGGGTGACACATTCGATGTACTTGGAGTGCACGATTTTTTGTAAGAGCCTTGTATCTAGCCTTATGGCCAAGGACATTGGTAGATGAAACATAGTTTTTACACATCGTGTTACATTCTTGCACGCTGTGTAGAGTCAGCCGTGTCATCGAGTGTGTGACCAACGACACTAGTGGTTATAACTTAAGGGGTACATGTCAGGTCCAGGGTGAACACACTACATATATTTACCCAAGGAATAACCATCTGTGTAGTTGTGTAGAAGAAATCAGGTTGGGGGTGATTCAAGTACACGCCTTGTCTCAAAGAGAACATTCCATGTGTTGGGGTGTCACACGACTAGGTTTAGCAGAGGTACACACTAGGTTAAATTCTTAAGGTAACACATCGTGTAGGGGTTATAAACTTCGTGTGTCGCATTTTTGTAGAACATATTGTTTTTCTACTCATGTTCCCTTCATGCACTTCTCTGTTTCGGTACCTATTAATCTTGAACAAAGGTGTGCGCTTGACCTTGAAGAGTCATGCCACCCAGATGTCTTGTAGTTGTACGCCAGATAGAGGGAAATGGTCAGACACTGGAAATGGGAGATCAGGGACAACCAGAAGTTCCTATCATCGTTCATTTCTTGGAACTAGCTATTATCTAACACACAGGTGTAGATTTCCAATTTCAAGAAGGCTTTGTGAAGATAATTCAGACCTTCCAAGAAGCACTGCATCCTTCCCCATTGATGAAATAGATGACGCAGGTGTTCCAACCGCAACATCCTCCAACTTTTTTTGGGGGTTGAAGGACCACAAGATACTGAGTGATGGTTGGAGGCCATATTGGCTATCATTGAACATATAGAGATGCCTCTAGAGAGAAGGGTTATGCTCCCGATGCACATGTTAGATGATTCCACCAAGATATGGTGGGATGTTATCTCATAAGTGGTATGTAATTGGGATATGTAATGAGATAATTTTTAGAGGACATTATTTGAATACATTTATACCGAGATATTGAGGGGTTATCGAGCCTGAGAGTTCGTGAATTTGGATTAGGGCACTATTTTAGTGATGGAGTACACATCTCGTTTTATACTGCTGATACACTTCACACCTATTCTGGGAGGTGAAGAGTTATCTTTGGCTAGGAAATTTGAAGATGGTATTAGGTATGTCATCTGGTCATAGGTGAATGTATTCATACAGACTTTAGTGACATCTATAGTGAATCAGGCTTTTATAACCAAGAATAATCTAAGGGAGTTGGGAGCTGTCATCTTGGGCAGTTTAGAATCCAGTGCAAGTATTCCTTTGATAGATAAAAGGAATCTCCACAGGGAGCCTACACATGAATTTTCATCACATAGTAAGGTGGTATGCTACCAATGCGGAAAGAGTGACCATAGTAGACCCCATTGTCTGGGAGACCCAGTTTAGTGCCAATATTTCTGCAAAATGCCCATCATCGGCACTTTTTCCAGGTGTTCTCACCCGAAGTGAGTGATGAGGGTTATGCTATGACTCCACACTCTAGAGTAAGTCCACCAGCATCTCATCAAATAGGGAGTTGGATTTGTCTTACTGTTCATGCCAAGGAAGTGGTTGTGGCCGTGGTATGCAGGCATGCGAATTTCAGTGACATCACGGTGGTTCAACATAGGGTCATCAGGTAGGTTCACAGGGCCATGGAGCTGGTCAGACATTTATAGTGGACAAACACAATAAGATCAGGAACCTGGACCCTCTACTATTAGAGGTAGGATTTTTTTCCTTAGTTTTAGATTCTTCTCTTCTTGATAGAGGGGATTCCAATAGCATTATATCTATGCATGTGGTAAAGAGAATTGGGCTCTGTACATTTACCTCTACAAATATCGCGACACTAGTAAATCTATTGTAGTCTAGAATAGCTAGTGTAAGTCAGTGCAAGGACTCCCCTCTTGAGGTTGGTGGGTGTCACTTCTTATGGGACTTTTATTTCATAAAGATGACAGGCTCCATTATCATTCTCAAAATGGACTGGTTAGTTCCCTTCCAGACGGTTGTCGATTTCTATCATCGTAGGGTGAATTTGACATCACTAGAGGGAGGATTGTTTCTAAAAAAGGGAAAATGGGATGTCCAGACATGCAGATTCAGACCTGAGCATCATTGGTTGAGTGGTGTTACAGACTAGATTGCTATTTTATATCTGGATAACCAAGGGGCATCACAAATGAACTTTCCTTTAGTGATTGATTGTTTCAGGGATTTCCTTCTAGATGACTTTTCAGGTTTTCATCCAGAGTGAGAGGTAGAATTATCCTTTGGATTGTTCCTGGAGGGGCCCCATTTTCTACTCTTCTCTATAGGATGGCTACACCAGAGTAACAAGAGCTTGAGAAATAGTCAAGGGAGTTACAAGAAAAGGGTTTCATCTAAACCAGTACTTCCCATTGGAGGTCACCGATCCTTTTTGTGAAAAATATAGATGATACCCTCTTACATTGCATGGATTATCAAAATCAGAATGAATTGATGGTGAGGAAACGATATCCTTTGATGAGGATTTATGATCTCTTTGATCAACTTTGAGGACTATATGTGTTATCCAAGATTGAATTGTGATCCGGTTATCATCAGTTATTCTTCAGATTATCAGATATACCTATTACAGACTTTTAGATCAGGTATGGTCAATATGAGTATGTTGTTATGCTGTTCAGTCTCATGAACCCGACTACAGTTTTCATGCCACTGATGAACCGAGTGTTCCTTCCTTACTTGGACTCCTTTGTGGTTGTCTTTGTGGATGATATCTTGGTGTACTATCACAATACACATGACCATGCCATCCATCATGAGATTGTTTTGAGTATACGAAGAGAGAATCACGTATATGCTAAGATATAAAAATTCCACTTTTGGATGTACAAGGTTCACTTCTTGGGTCATGTTTTCTTAGAGAAAAGAGTATCATTTGACCCAGAGAAAGTAAGAGTAGTGGTTTCATGGGAGCATCTGAAGAATGTTTTTGAGGTACATTGTTTTTTAGTGATGGATGGTTATTATAGGTTTTTTATACAAGGATTTTCATGATTATGAGTGCCTCTAATGGGACAAACTAAGAAGGGTGCAAAGTAATTCGGGACATATTTTGGTGATTTAGCCTTTCAGGAGCCGAAAGAAAGGTTGACATCAGCATTGATACTAGTTTTTCCATATCCAGGAAAGTGATACACTGTTTACTGTGATGCATTGTGTATTTTGCTAGTTGCAGTGCTTATGTTTGGGGACGGATTTGTCACGTACGGGTCCCGATAGTTATGTCCACATGAGAGAAATTATCTTATTCACGATCTCGAGTTGGATACAGTTGTGCATGCTTTTCACTGTTGGAGACATTATCTTTTGGGAGAGCACATTGTGGTGTTCACTGACCACAAAAATCAAAAGTATATCATTAATCAGTATGATATAAATTTGAGATAGTGAAGTTGGTCTGAGTATCTTCAGTCTTTTGACATTGAGATTGCATACAAGCATGCGAAACACAATGCAGTGGCTGATACATTGACTAGGAAGACTGAGATACATGTAGTTTAAGAGGCCAGTAGTAAGTGAAAGATTATGGCTCTACTCTCTGAGATTCATTTGGTGATACATGATAGATATGGGTAGAATTTTCGTTCTTCTTTAGACATTACCTCTACTATTCTTTATCAACTATGAATGAGACATATATTAGATTCCTAAGTCCTAGTCGTATGGGAGAGTGTGTTAGGAGAGGACCCTACTCTTGGATGGAACATTGGCGAGGTTGATATTTTACCTTTACATGGACGTGTATGGTTGTTAGCAGACATTTGTAAGGAACTTATTCACGATTTTCATTCCTCAAATTAGGATGTTTATACAAGTGTCACTAAGATTTATCGAGATCTACATCGTCAGTATTGGTGGATAGTTATGAACATATATTTTTTTGATTTTTTTATCAGATGTTCCACATGTCTGCATGTGAAGGTAAGGAATCAGTGAACAAAAGGGATTTTACAACAATTAATCCTTCTCGAGTAGAAGTGGAATAATTTCGCAAATGATTTTTTAATAGGGTTTCCGAGGTCACATCGAGGGAATGATGTATTATAGGTTGTAATTGGCAGACTCACAAAGGTATCACACTTCTTACTAATCTCGGAGACCATCAGTGTTGATGAGACTTAAAGGATTTACATCCAAGAGATTGTAAGTTTACATGGGGTTCCACACTCTATTATTTCAGTTAGGGATTCCCACTTTACTTCTCATGTCTGGAAGGGACAACATTGGGCTTTGGGTACATAGGTGGTTTTGAGTAAAACATATCATCCCTAGATAGATGGCCAGTCTGAGCACACGATTCAGGTGCTGGAGGACAGGTTTCAAAAATGCATCCTAGATTTTAGGAGGTTCTGGGGAATGACATATACCCATATTAAGGTTTTCTATAATAACAATTTTAAGAATATGATTCAGGTTGATCTTTATGAGGCTTTGTATGTTAGGCAATGCCGATCACCCATACGTTGGCTAGAGGTAGGAGAGACAGCTATACCGGGACATCATCTTGTCTAGGAGAACACTATTCATGATGATTTGATTCAGAATATTATGGCTACTGCTCTGTATTTCCTAAAATCTTATGCTGTTTGATGAAGATGTCCTCTAGAGTTCGAGGTCAGAGATCAGGTTTTCATGCATGTCACACCGATGAATAGACACATAAGGATTAGAATATGGAGAATTCTTTCACCGATATACGTTGGGACATTTGAGATTTTTTATAGAGTTTGGATGGATTTCTATCGGTTGTAGTTACCCCAGAGGTACCGGGATAAACACAATGTCTTCCATGTTTCTCTGCTTCGACGCGATATTTTTGACCCATATCATGTTTTTCAACTAGAGGATGTTGAGTTGGAGGTGGATGCATCCTTTAAAGAGAATCCTATCCAGATTTTTGATCGAGGAATGAAGGTTCTCTATGGAAATTATATTCCTCTTGTATGGGTGCTATGGAAGCATGGATGTATAAGGCCCCAGCCTTAAACCTTACTTAATCTTGAGTTATTACAAGATTACACGTTGAGGATCTTTTCGGGTTTAGAGTTTTAGAGAATTAGATCATAAAACTTGCATTACATTCCACATATAAACAAAGTGGTTACATAAAGATAGTATTCTTCATTCCCATCAATGGAAACACATTTAAAATAAAACATGGATTATTTCTTGACACATCCTTGACTCTATCATCTTATCATGTACCTTTCCCTTGACCTGTGAAAAACATTTCAAAAACTTGGGATGAGCGTAAAAACTCAGTATGGGTTATAAAAACATGGAAAGGAAACATGAGTTCATATATACATAAGAATGAAATCATACTTTACCCATAAAACATAGGCACTTTAACATACCTCATAAAAACATGAATAAATCATATAAATCATAATACGTAAAGGTAACTTGAGGCATTCATAACATTCTTATGTAGGGAGTAACCCTCTTGGTTACGTTTGGAATACCCATCACAGTATATTCCCTAAAATCTCTTCGGAGAAACCTTAACGTTTCACTCCTTCGCGTTACCCAATGCATTGGAGAGCTATAACGGGCTCACCCGCCCTTAGTTTATCACGGAACCACCCGTTCTTCATAATAATGCCCAAGAACCTCAACATAATCGTATCACATAAAACATGCATAAAGGAAACATAAAATTTCCACCATTCAATCACAATATATCAATACCACACATTGATATAAAAATATTATGAAAACCATTTTCAATACCAAAATAAAAGAAAAGTAAAACATGGTATTTATTTTTCTTTTAAAAAGAAGGAATGGCTTGTAGAAGAAGCCGAAACTCAAATAACGGTTACGACGGCGGAGAAGTCGTTGTCGCCGCATACGTACGACAAAAACATTCCCTTTTGTCGTTTGGTAAACGCTTCGTATAAAAAGATTCCTTTTGAATAAACGTAAAAGTCAAAGGGGTTTATACACCGTATAAAAGAAGGTTGTGTATAAAACAAAATATGCCTCAACGAAAGGAGATTGAGACGAAATCCCATACAAAGATAATTTTTAAAATAAAATAGATACATTATGTGTATTCACTATAAGTACACATAAATAAAGTACAAATAAAAGATACGACATAATAATATAATGACATAATTTGAAAGTAGGAGATTAACCCAAAGAATGGAAATTGGGTTAAGAAGTTCCCATACCTCGTATCCGACTTGACCCGACCGTTCTTTAAACTCCTGAATAATAAACTTGAGTTAATCTCTACTTGCTTATGAATCTTTTTCAAGTTCATTATTCCTTTTATACCATGTTATGAACATCATGTAATCATTTAAGTTAATAATGTTCATTTTGTCGGTATTTGGTTCTTAAGTCAAAAATTGACTTCTTATACTTACATGTTGTTAATTTGGTCAAAGGTTCATTATATCCAGAATGGTATTCATTATGTAGATATCATATATGTCATATATATCCAGTACATACATGTATTTAAAATATTACATAATTATTTAGAGGTAAGAAATGAAATGCACCGTTCATGGAGACGGTAAGCCGTACGTACGCATGAACGCTACTTTCATTTCTTTGTCATATTAATGGAATTAAAACTAAATGAGAGGTATGTATATTTTAATTCCATAATTATATTCATCATTTATATATATCATTAATTATATATATCCATTATATACATGTACTTTTAATAGTACATTACATTTGGGGATAAGAAATGAAATGCACCGTTCATGGAGACGGTAGTCCGTACGTACGCATGAACGCTACCTTCATTTCTATCTCATACATTAATGGAAATAAATAATAATGATATGTAGGTATATTATAATTCCAGTATAAAATCATATATAATAACTTTAAATCCATCCTTTACACGTCCCACATATGGCATTAACGAATCACATCACTTTTAGGGGGCGGTAGTCCGCACTTCCTTAAATGAAGATATCGCGTATACCCATAATGGAAGCCATAAAGTATGACCAAAATGAAGAAAAACAGAATCTTAAGGAAAACATATACATAATATATATCATATATAAAAATAGTGACATCATAATGGCCACCTTTGAAGGTGTTAAATGAGTATTGAACAATCATCGTTTCGGGAGGCAGAATTTCGCCATCCACGGAAACCGTATGTTCTTTAACCATTTGATGTAGTTGTGTGAGAGTGTAGCTCAAATAACTCTTATAACAACATACTAGTATATTGAAGATACTGGTGTTGTTACAAAAGATGTAAATAAAAAGAGTTTAGGGGGTTGGAGAAGCAAAATAAAACAAATGAGCATGAGAGGATGAATTACCTTAAAAAGTGTAACTCCTTTTGGTTTGAGCCTAAAGGCTTCCTTTGAAAGGATTCTGCCCAAAGGGAATCCTCTAGGATGAGGAGAGGGATGTGGAGAGAGCAAATGGGCAGGGGTTGGCCGAGCCAATGGCTTGAAGAGTGTGTGAAATGAGGTAGAGGTGGGGGCCTTTTATAAGAGGAGAGGAGGGGCACTTTTGGAAAGTAAAGAAACATTACATTATTTGAAAATGTGTTTCGGTTTTAAAAGGTACCACATTGATGGAATTCGTGGATAAGGTGATAAGGCATCGAAATCCATTCATCCAATTGGTTTTGGACATGTGTAGTTCATAGATTTTATATTATCTTTCCATTTTATTTAAATCGTCAAATAATGATGTCATCGCTGCATCATTATTATGTCATACATAATTAAATTTATTTAATGTTTAAAAATTATAAAAAAATTACTATGATAAAGGAAATCTTTTTAGCTTTCCATTGAATATTTATAATCAAAATTTGGACTTGTATAACCCCACTTAAAAATTGTTTTCGCAAAACATATTATGTTTGTGTCATTTTCACTTTAACATTAAATAAAAAGTATTTTATGTCATTTCCCAACAAAAGTGGATCCATGGGGTCCCCAAGTTGACCCATGGCTTGTCTTGGTCGGCCATGACACAACCAATAAGGTTGGGACATGTGTCTAGGTCATTTCATATTATTAAATCATTATTTATACCTTAAACTACACTAATTACCACTAATCGCGATTAAGAACTTAATAAGTTACTATTCACCAAAAAATTATTTTAATCTCATCGAACCACATTTTACTTCTTAATTACAACCATGTATGTCGGATTTTCAAAATTCAGTACACATTAGTGGTAAACTTTCATTTAACTGAAAAATCAGTTTGCTTGATTACCACTTAGTGGTTTCACTATTCATCAAAAATTGAAGTTTTTCAGAAAATTACCAAAAATTCACTCTAAGCTATATTTGATATTCCGAATTCAAAAATGAAGTCTATTTTACAAAATTCAAATCATATAAGTCACATTAATTAATTTAATAATTAATTCCCGCTGCCAGAGCAAATAGCGTGTTTTTACAAAACAATAAGTATCAAAAGATTGACACCAGTTTAAGTCTAATTTCAAAGTGAAATTGATTCCAATGACCACTATTGGATAAAATGGTAAAAATATATTCTAATTCCACTTCAAAACCAAATCAAAACATAATCTAATCATATCAATAAATTAGATTAAAAAGCAGTTTTGATGTAAAATGCAGTATTTTTCACTATTCATTAAAAAAATGAACATTGTCAGAAAAATACCAAAATTTCACACAAGGTAAATTTTGATGTCCCAATCATAAAGAATAAGTTTATTTTGACAAACATAGTTTATAAAATTGTCAAAATATAGATTCAAAAATGGTTTGCCATCACAAGGCAGTAAAACAATCTTTTAAGAATATTAGTGTATTCCATGCATAAGATTGTATTTATTTTCATTTTAAGCCTCTATAACACTATCTTAATCATTAATAGACATAGATAAAAATATCTATTATTCATTACTTACTTGGGATGTTACATCCTTCCCCCCTTTAGAAAATTGCGTCCCCGCAATTTATTTACTTATCGAATAAATGGGGGTACTTATCCCTCATTGCATTTTCAGATTCCCATGTTGCCTCTTCAATCATGTGGTTTTTCCACAAAACCTTTACCTGCTTAATCACCTTATTCCGTAACACTTGCTCCCTGTGGTCAAGAATCTGGACCGGTTGTTCCTCATAAGATAGGTTCTCTTCCAGCTGAACTACCTCTGGGCTCAAAACATGAGATGGATCTGGCATATACTTTCTCAACATCGAAACGTGAAAAACATTGTGTACCTGAGATAAAATCGGAGGTAAAGCCACTCGGTATGCAACTGATCCAACTCTTTCCAGAATTTCGTATGGTCCAATAAACATTGGACTCAACTTTCCTTTCTTACCAAATCTCATCACACTTTTCCAAGGAGAAACCTTGAGAAAAACATGATCACCTACCTCGAAAGACAGATCCTTCCTCCGGTTATCCGCATAACTCTTCTGCCTGCTCTGAGCTGTTCTCATGTGTTTCTGAATCAACTGAACTTTTTCTGCCATCTCTTCTACCAATTCTGGTCCCATCAACTTCCTTTCACCCACTTCATCCCAGAAAGCTGGAGTTCGACACCGCTTCCCATATAATTCCTGAAATGGTGCCATCTGTATACTGGAATGAAAACTGTTATTATATGAAAACTCAACCAAAGAAAGATGTTGTTCCCAACTTCCCTGATAATCCATAGAACAAGCTCGTAGCATATCCTCAAATGTCTGAATTGTTCGTTCTGACTGCCCATCTGATTGAGGATGAAAAGCTGTACTAAAATTTAATTCAGTACCCAACGACTTCTGAAGGCCTTTCCAAAAGTTGGAAGTAAACCTGGGATCACGATCTGATACAATGGAGAGAGGAACTCCATGTAACCTGACTATCTCTTTAAGATACAAACGGGAAAGTTGATCAAGAGAGAAAGTATCTCGTATAGCAAGGAAATGAGAAGATTTGGTCAAGCGATCAACAATAACCCAGATTGCATTATTACCTCGAGATGTCTTTGGTAATCCAACAACAAAGTCCATGGATATATTCTCCCATTTCCACTCTGGCACTGGTAAAGGCTGAAGCATCCCTTTCGGTAATTGCCGCTCTGCTTTAACCTGCTGACAAGTCAAACACTTCACAGTAAAATCAGCAATATCTCTTTTCATTCCATCCCACCAGTAATACTCCCGCAGATCTCTATACATCTTAGTACTGCCCGGATGAACTGAAAACGGAGAACTATGAGCTTCACATAACAACTCTCTCTTCAACTGTGAATCACAAGGCACACATAACCTCTTCACAAACCTCAAAACACAAACACAAACTTATCCAAGAACTCATGGAAAATTTTATTCATAAGGTCCATGAATACAACAGGTGCATTGGTTAACCCCAAAGGCATAACTAAAAATTCATAATGGACATATCTAGTACGGAACACAATCTTCGGAACATCTGATTATTTTACTTTCAACTGATGGTACCCCGACCTCAAGTCAATCTTCGAAAAATACTGAGCTCCCTGGAGCTAACACCACTTCATTCGATGGCGCAACATCTTCTGAAGTAGTTGCAAAGGATTTCACCACCCCTTTCTGCTTGTAGTCTAACTGCTTCCCATCACTCAAGCTCCTTGTCGGACACTCGTTTGCATAGTGACCCATCTCATTGCACTTAAAACATTTCACTAACTGTAAATCAAATTTGTTTTTACCTTCACCTTGATCCTTTTCAGTGCAATCACGAGCCTTATGTCCCATCTTACCACATCGGTAGCACTTCCCAGAATTCAGAAGACATTCCCCAGCATGCCTTTTGCCACATTTATCACAAACTGGAAACTTAGTTCTCTTACCATCATACTTTTTTGAAGAATTCTTACCTTTCTCCTGCCACCTCGGTCTCTTCTTCTGCTGGTTGTTATAGAAAACTTGGTCATCGGCAAACTCCATTTCTACCTTCTCAGCACATCGAACAAGCTTTTCATAACTTTTAAACTCACGAGAAGCTAATGCCCTTCGATACTTTGGCTTTAATCCTGAGTAAAAACGATTTATTTTACTATCAAGGTCCCGGATAAAATTTGGAGCATACCTTGCCAATCGAGTGAACCTTTCTTCATAGGCAGCCACTGAGTCCTCCTCTTGCCTCAATTCCAAGAATTGCTTTTCCATCCTAAGTTGAACAGCCTTAGGAAAATACTTCTCAAGAAACATACCTTTGAATTCATCCCAGTCAAGAGCATCAATCTCATCGGCATCCCTGATATTTTTAACCATAGACCACCACTGATCTGCTTCACCTTCAAAACGGTAAATAGCAAGACTAACCTTTTGATTGTCTGAACACCCCATGACATCAAAAATCTTCTCCAGTGCTTTAATCCACCCTTCAGCTAGCACAGGGTCAGATGATCCTCTGAATGATGGGGGATGTTGCCTCATGAAATGTTCCACCACTGACATGTTCCTCTGCGGTTGATCTGGCTGATCTCGTGCATGGATACCACCACCATTTATCGCTTGAGTCAACTGCGCCATTACTGCAACAAACTGTTCAGTTCCGATTCCAACCATCTCAGGTTGCTGATTTGGAAGGTTGTCTTCCTCCTGATGTCGTCCCAACATAGCTGCTTTGTTTCCCCTACGGAAAACCATTCTGAACATGGAAATATCTTAGGCGAAGCAACATGGTAATCCGTAAATGCTATATCATTTCAATCATATTATAATTTAACACTTTTCTAACTCCTAAAGTTGTCTAAACCGACCTCTGATACCAACTATAAGGCCCCAGCCTTAAACCTTACTTAATCTTGAGTTATTACAAGATTACACGTTGAGGATCTTTTCGGGTTTAGAGTTTTAGAGAATTAGATCATAAAACTTGCATTACATTCCACATATAAACAAAGTGGTTACATAAAGATAGTATTCTTCATTCCCATCAATGGAAACACATTTAAAATAAAACATGGATTATTTCTTGACACATCCTTGACTCTATCATCTTATCATGTACCTTTCCCTTGACCTGTGAAAAACATTTCAAAAACTTGGGATGAGCGTAAAAACTCAGTATGGGTTATAAAAACATGGAAAGGAAACATGAGTTCATATATACATAAGAATGAAATCATACTTTACCCATAAAACATAGGCACTTTAACATACCTCATAAAAACATGAATAAATCATATAAATCATAATACGTAAAGGTAACTTGAGGCATTCATAACATTCTTATGTAGGGAGTAACCCTCTTGGTTACGTTTGGAATACCCATCACAGTATATTCCCTAAAATCTCTTCGGAGAAACCTTAACGTTTCACTCCTTCGCGTTACCCAATGCATTGGAGAGCTATAACGGGCTCACCCGCCCTTAGTTTATCACGGAACCACCCGTTCTTCATAATAATGCCCAAGAACCTCAACATAATCGTATCACATAAAACATGCATAAAGGAAACATAAAATTTCCACCATTCAATCACAAGATATCAATACCACACATTGATATAAAAATATTATGAAAACCATTTTCAATACCAAAATAAAAGAAAAGTAAAACATGGTATTTATTTTTCTTTTAAAAAGAAGGAATGGCTTGTAAAAGAAGCTGAAACTCAAATAACGGTTACGACGGCGGAGAAGTCGTTGTCGCCGCATACGTACGACAAAAACATTCCCTTTTGTCGTTTGGTAAACGCTTCGTATAAAAAGATTCCTTTTGAATAAACGTAAAAGTCAAAGGGGTTTATACACCGTATAAAAGAAGGTTGTGTATAAAACAAAATATGCCTCAACGAAAGGAGATTGAGACGAAATCCCATACAAAGATAATTTTTAAAATAAAATAGATACATTATGTGTATTCACTATAAGTACACATAAATAAAGTACAAATAAAAGATACGACATAATAATATAATGACATAATTTGAAAGTAGGAGATTAACCCAAAGAATGGAAATTGGGTTAAGAAGTTCCCATACCTCGTATCCGACTTGACCCGACCGTTCTTTAAACTCCTGAATAATAAACTTGAGTTAATCTCTACTTGCTTATGAATCTTTTTCAAGTTCATTATTCCTTTTATACCATGTTATGAACATCATGTAATCATTTAAGTTAATAATGTTCATTTTGTCGGTATTTGGTTCTTAAGTCAAAAATTGACTTCTTATACTTACATGTTGTTAATTTGGTCAAAGGTTCATTATATCCAGAATGGTATTCATTATGTAGATATCATATATGTCATATATATCCAGTACATACATGTATTTAAAATATTACATAATTATTTATAGGTAAGAAATGAAATGCACCGTTCATGGAGACGGTAAGCCGTACGTACGCATGAACGCTACTTTCATTTCTTTGTCATATTAATGGAATTAAAACTAAATGAGAGGTATGTATATTTTAATTCCAGAATTATATTCATCATTTATATATATCATTAATTATATATATCCATTATATACATGTACTTTTAATAGTACATTACATTTGGGGATAAGAAATGAAATGCACCGTTCATGGAGACGGTAGTCCGTACGTACGCATGAACGCTACCTTCATTTCTATCTCATACATTAATGGAAATAAATAATAATGATATGTAGGTATATTATAATTCCAGTATAAAATCATATATAATAACTTTAAATCCATCCTTTACACGTCCCACATATGGCATTAACGAATCACATCACTTTGAGGGGGCGGTAGTCCGCACTTCCTTAAATGAAGATATCGCGTATACCCATAATGGAAGCCATAAAGTATGACCAAAATGAAGAAAAACAGAATCTTAAGGAAAACATATACATAATATATATCATATATAAAAATAGTGACATCATAATGGCCACCTTTGAAGGTGTTAAATGAGTATTGAACAATCATCGTTTCGGGAGGCAGAATTTCGCCATCCACGGAAACCGTATGTTCTTTAACCATTTGATGTAGTTGTGTGAGAGTGTAGCTCAAATAACTCTTATAACAACATCCTAGTATATTGAAGATACTGGTGTTGTTACAAAAGATGTAAATAAAAAGAGTTTAGGGGGTTGGAGAAGCAAAATAAAACAAATGAGCATGAGAGGATGAATTACCTTAAAAAGTGTAACTCCTTTTGGTTTGAGCCTAAAGGCTTCCTTTGAAAGGATTCTGCCCAAAGGGAATCCTCTAGGATGAGGAGAGGGATGTGGAGAGAGCAAATGGGCAGGGGTTGGCCGAGCCAATGGCTTGAAGAGTGTGTGAAATGAGGTAGAGGTGGGGGCCTTTTATAAGAGGAGAGGAGGGGCACTTTTGGAAAGTAAAGAAACATTACATTATTTGAAAATGTGTTTCGGTTTTAAAAGGTACCACATTGATGGAATTCGTGGATAAGGTGATAAGGCATCGAAATCCATTCATCCAATTGGTTTTGGACATGTTTAGTTCATAGATTTTATATTATCTTTCCATTTTATTTAAATCGTCAAATAATGATGTCATCGCTGCATCATTATTATGTCATACATAATTAAATTTATTTAATGTCTAAAAATTATAAAAAAATTACTATGATAAATGAAATCTTTTTAGCTTTCCATTTAATATTTATAATCAAAATTTGGACTTGTATAACCCCACTTAAAAATTGTTTTCGCAAAACATATTATGTTTGTGTCATTTTCACTTTAACATTAAATAAAAAGTATTTTATGTCATTTCCCAACAAAAGTGGATCCATGGGGTCCCCAAGTTGACCCATGGCTTGTCTTGGTCGGCCATGACACAACCAATAAGGTTGGGACATGTGTCTAGGTCATTTCATATTATTAAATCATTATTTATACCTTAAACTACACTAATTACCACTAATCGCGATTAAGAACTTAATAAGTTACTATTCACCAAAAAATTATTTTAATCTCATCGAACCACATTTTACTTCTTAATGACAACCATGTATGTCGGATTTTCAAAATTCAGTACACATTAGTGGTAAACTTTCATTTAACTGAAAAATCAGTTTGCTTGATTACCACTTAGTGGTTTCACTATTCATCAAAAATTGAAGTTTTTCAGAAAATTACCAAAAATTCACTCTAAGCTATATTTGATATTCCGAATTCAAAAATGAAGTCTATTTTACAAAATTCAAATCATATAAGTCACATTAATTAATTTAATAATTAATTCCCGCTGCCAGAGCAAATAGCGTGTTTTTACAAAACAATAAGTATCAAAAGATTGACACCAGTTTAAGTCTAATTTCAAAGTGAAATTGATTCCAATGACCACTATTGGATAAAATGGTAAAAATATATTCTAATTCCACTTCAAAACCAAATCAAAACATAATCTAATCATATCAATAAATTAGATTAAAAAGCAGTTTTGATGTAAAATGCAGTATTTTTCACTATTCATTAAAAAAATGAACATTGTCAGAAAAATACCAAAATTTCACACAAGGTAAATTTTGATGTCCCAATCATAAAGAATAAGTTTATTTTGACAAACATAGTTTATAAAATTGTCAAAATATAGATTCAAAAATGGTTTGCCATCACAAGGCAGTAAAACAATCTTTTAAGAATATTAGTGTATTCCATGCATAAGATTGTATTTATTTTCATTTTAAGCCTCTATAACACTATCTTAATCATTAATAGACATAGATAAAAATATCTATTATTCATTACTTACTTGGGATGTTACAGGATGAGTACATGACGAGACATGGGAGAGGGAGGCTGATATGTGATTGCAGTGGTCGGAGCTGTTTGAGCATTCTTCTTCACCACCTTATTAGGGAAATTCGGTGACAAATTTCTTTAATGGAGAAACTTAATAAGAACCTAGATATTCTTTTCATGTATGAATCTTGATTTCCTGTGTTTTTGAGAAAAAGGGATATTTTTAATTTTACAATTACACATTGTGTACTTTGATGTACACGTCGTGTACTGGGTTTCCCTGGGTAGCCTTTTGATGGCCATGTAATGGCAATGACATGGCCTTGTGGGGTGACTAGACCACTACTTAATTTAGGGACTGATTGAGGCATATACACAAAATGTATATTAAATTAATATGTAGTGTATTTTTTTCTTTTATTTCAGTAAAATGACTAGTGTCACATCTATTCATCATCTTCTGGACATGTCTCATCCATGAATGGTTGAGAGCGACGTTTCTTCTCTAAGACACTAATTTGTCATCTGTTCTCTAAATTGAACTCAGGTGGGTGTGTTGGAATCGCCTTAATGATTCCTTTCTTCTTCTTGAAAATATCCTCCGGATTTCATCTTTCTATCATGTTATTGAAGTTTGAATTTTTTTACTTTTTGTAGATCTATGATGTTATCGGTCGATTCAAAGGATGAGGTTCAACTATATAGATCGTACAACATCTAGGTAGGTGGTTCCCGCCTTACTGCAGTTCGTTTTTGAGTTATATATGCCTAAGTGAAGAATTCCTTGAATATGATATTGAGTATTTTTTTTATTTAACATTTTTTAATTCTTGATATGGTATGTTTTTTAAAAAAAGGTTATAGATTATGAATAACTGTTATTACCGTGATTATATAGGTGCTAAACATGTTTTATTTGGTTATGGTTGTTGGGTATAAAAAACATGATAGGTTGCTTTCTTTCTGTGCCTCGAGTTGTTATGATGGAGTTGTTGTTTATAAGAGATGCATGTGTGTTGCATTATGAAAACATGAACAGAGAAATTGAATATGAGATCTTCCCAAATTATAGACTTTTCATTATGAGTGGTTGTTATAATTGATCCAAGGTATTAACTGTGAGAGATTTCAGGGGAAATTAACAAGAGGAGTTAGACTATGAGATATACCGAGGGGGTCATTATTAAATAAATGTTAGGCCAAATGGAATTGACTATGAGAGCTGTTATAGGGTCATTATACATTATTTTTGTTATGATGGCCAATGGGTATTAACCAAGAGAGCTACCCATGTGTTCTTTTATTTATTAGTACCTAGTAAGACCAAGTGGTTAGACTATGTGAGATTTCCCAAAGGGTTATTATTATTATTATTAATTTCATGATATGCTAAACTAAAGGAGTTAGGTTGTGAAGACAATCTCATAGGGTTATTTTTAAATGATTTTATTATTGTGATTGATATGACAAGGTGAAGCACAAGCTTGGAATCGGTCTTACATTATTATTAGAAGGTCTTTTGAGACGCCTATTTTGTATGGTTGTATAGGGGCTTAAAGAGCATAGGCTAGATCCCGAGGTTACAATAGTCAATGGTTTTAATAATTAATAAATGAACTTTAATGTAATTAGAAACTGTATTATTTTTTACTTTTGAGTACTTCCATGTTGTCACTCCATTTCTACATACTGTCTTCTATATATATATTCACTAGCATTTAGGCACAGATCATTCGAGAGTTTCTTACTAAGATTCATCTCACACCATATTTGGGTCATACTTTTGGACCCACAGAGATTATATGGTTGTATGTATAAATAAGGGAAAGAACCCTTCAACATCAGGTACATGATTGTTGAGGAGCTGGGGAGCATGGGACCAAGATGAGGTTTGCGATGTTGGGGGAGTTTATTTACATTTTAGTACATTGGTTTCTGTTTTTTATTCCAACATTGTTTCTTGTTTGGATACTTTCCTAGACACATTTGACATTCATTATTTATATATCATATATAGTTGATTTCACTATTAGTTTTCTATTATATACTATATTTTATGGTTTTACTACTTCCTATACTATTATTATTTTCCATTCCTCTATGAAAACTCTGACAAATAAGGCATTTTTCCACACTATCATACCCAAGGCCCTCTCTACTAGTCGGCAGCCTCTGATATTTAGGAAAATGTGCTTGATTCCATGTGAACAATTAGGTACGGGGCACCTTAGGGCAGAACCCAAAACTGGGATGTTACAATTCATCTCTATATTGATGTAAAAAATCTTAATTGGGTGATTATTATGAAAAAATATCTTTTCTCAATGATGAAAAAACACATTGATTAATTATAGGGTGCCTGGTGGTTCTCTAAGATTAATCTTATAATGAGCTAAATATGTATGTGAGTTTGAGAAGAGGACATCATAATGGTAGTTTTTCAGAGTATGTATGTGTTATAAGATTATATGGTGATGTTGGTTGAGTAGATTAATATGTTAGAAATGTTCATGTATCTCATGAAAAAATAGAATTCGCCCATAACTAGATGCATTCATTAAGGTGTTCTTTGAAAATGTCACCATCTACACATAGACATTAATGTATCATTCCTAAAAAAATAAGATAGTCCATAGAAAACATTGAGTAAATAAACTATATAAGAAGATATAATAGTTTACCTCATGGATTCATGATGTTTTTTTATTAGGGAATATATTGTATGAGACACATATATTTTTGTACCGATAAAATGTGCAGGTGGTTTTGACTTTAATACATAACTATAACATATTTTAGATCATGAAATTTCTACACATCGTAGAACATTAATTATGATTTATCATGGACTTATAGTTATTATCATCACCTATGAAAACACTAATCGGACAATAGTAATTATCCAGTGGTCATACCAGTTGAAGGGTGTATTTAAGTTGAATAGTTGGTTGACTATAACTCTAGTTCTGACACATCATGATAATAGAATATTATATATAGTATACTATGATTCATGAAGTGTTGGTTTGGGAAGGGTACTGATATATAGATAAATGTCAGTATATTATTGGCTATAATAACTTTGAACCAAAGAGAGGAATTACCTCCCTCAGGACTATCATCTTAAATATGCAGTCCATTCACTGAAGTGTTGCTTACACTATCTCTTTGTTGATTGGTTTTTTCAACTACACTGGTCATAATTTATTCATTTACAAATTTCCATAGAATGACACAAATCTGATGTAGAGGCCCTAGGTGAAGTATCTGTAGGTTTTTTATGTTTATATGACATATGTACTAGGGAAACGTAACATCATGATAGATGGTCTTTACTATAAGATGTAGGTATCCCAGGATCTGAGTGAAAGGACATCATTTGAGTAGTAGAAATTGATGCTATTTTAGGATGATTATAGGATTTGTGATTCTTATGAATCATGGTGTGATAACCTATGATCACTTGGTGGTTATATATTCTCTAGAAGTCCTGGTAAAGGCTAGATATAATACAAATTCATAGTGTGCCATTATGTGGGGATTACTATCTGGAGGTGACCCATTAACCAAGTTGACATTTCCTAATGAAGACATGGTTCTATTGAATGGGATTGTTATAGTCCCTTATTATATAAAATTGGATATGATGAGGGAACTCTATACCTCATGATGGATGTTACGCCCTATTTTAAAAAAAAATATTCCATGATTTCATATGATAGATCTGGTGGCGTAGGATGAAAAGGGGTATTGATGGTTTTATTTCCAAAGGAAATTTCTTTAAGAGGGTAATGGTCGGGCACTTGTATCTTATTTTTATTATCTAGAAACTTTCTCATTAAATTTAAAAGTGTAATTACATCACAATAGAATTTATGAGTGGGTTACCCTGGATGAAAGGAGTCGTGGAACTGTCTGGGAGACAGTAGATAGTCTAAGGAAAGTTCCACCCTTCTTATTGATCCATGAGTGTCACTCCATTGAGAATATTGGAAAAAATTATGGCTATGATATTTTACACATACATGTAGTTACCTTAAACAAAAAATCTGATAGAGACACACGTTTTCATCCTGTTTTTTTCTAGGTTTGTAGAAGGAGCTAGGGACTCGGGTGATGTTGAGCACAACACACCATCCTCATATAGATAGACTATTCATGTAGATGATTAAAATACTATATTATATGCATTGATCATGAATCTGATACTTTGGTGGATTATTGGATTATCATATATCATAGGTACAGTTATTGTAATGATCCCAATATTTATTAATGAAAATTCCACTTGATCTAATTAAATGTCTTATTTTGTAAAATGGTTATATAAAACATATACAATTCCATGGTTTTTTTTGTCTTTAAAATACCATTATGAATTGTTACCGTTTCTAAAATAGTAGTTGAATAGTGATCACATGATTAGTATTAATATACGGCATTAACAAATCCAATTTACTCAGACAATTGAAGTGATGACCTCATCCCGCATAATTACTTCATACGAAGCCCATTTTTCAGATATCAGAAAAGAGTTAGCATCACTAGGATTAACTCTTGACCAATCCCAATATGAGTTTCAATAAGTTCAGTTAGAATGGAACTGAATATGGGATAAGTGGATGTTAATAGAGATTACCACACGAGCGATGTTGTATGAGCCGCCCCAGGAGTCTGTCACCATCGCACACCTTTCCCTTAGGTCTTATGAAGGTGTTATAAAGGGTTATGTAACAAGACCCAAACAATATTATGGTGTGCATTATATTTTTATAGAATATTGAATATACATTCATTTTATTATGGTTACTTTGTAAATTGGTTTTAAAGTAGATATATTATTTTTAGCTAATATTCAATCTAGATGTCTATTTTGATGAATTAATATATTTTTGAATTAAATAATAATTATATAAACTATTAATACAATATTAATTTTTATTAAATATAAATGATCATATAATTTTTATGTAGAAAATTGTAATTATGATTAAGGTTTGAAACCTGTTTTTATCAAAACCCATAAATTTCTTAAAAATATCGTTCATTATTTTATAAGTAAAAATTAAAAAATTTATAAAATAATTTAAATAGAATGAATTTTTTTTTGGATTCAGGAGGTTGAAATTATTTAGCTATTATGTTTTTTTAATTTTCTGAGACAGTCGGATTTTTAGGTAAAAATTAACCACCATTTAAATATATAAAATGTTTAATGACATCATAATTACCCAATAGTGATGCAATAAAATACAATAAAAGTTATATTAGTCTAATATATGTTTTCCATTTAAAATAATTTGATTTTATATTTGTTTGATAAATTTTACAATGCCTTAGTGGACCCTCTTTGACTTATAAACTATTTTAACATATTAAAATGATTTCTTTGATAGTGTGACTCACATTCACATAATGAAGCATAATTTTAATATATGTAGGAAAATTGGCCTTATAATTTATTGTTTTACACTCTAATTTTGAAAATACCATGATCTAGAACAATTATATAGTTTGTGGTTTTGATTAGTATAATGTGTAGTGTCTAAAGCCTAAATAATTAAGTATTTCCTCTTCATTCCTATATAATCCCACTTAATCTCATATTCATATTCATCAAAAGCCTTTCGAGCTTGAAAAAAATCTGAAATTCCCTCTCAATAATCCTTACAAGGATCCCAAAAATCCCAAGAAGTCTCTAACAAGCCTCTCTCAAGCCATTGGGATCACACTCCCATGTAGGGGATTTCTTCTTTTCTCATATTTGTCCAAATTTATTTCTGTTGTTATACCCTTTTATTTTCAATTAATAATGTTGTTGTATGAGTTTTCACATCCCCTATAATATCCTCCTTATGTTTCAAGGATTATATTCCTCTTTATCTCTCATTAATTCATCCCACGTACACCCTTTACCATGCTAAAATTCCGTATGTAATTTCTCTCTCATCATTTACATTAAATGAATTATTTTATATTATGCATGAAAATTACATTACATTTGATGGCATATTATGTTACAGGACCCCATTACGTTCTATTTCATGTATAAATTTTTAGAGGCTCATTCCTCTCTCATCAACCCATTTTACGATTTCTATTTGACGTCGTTATGCTGCTGAAGTTACACCCAATATTTCCATTTCAAAATCATCATGTAAGTTAATAGCATACCCATTTATCTATAAAGAGTAATCACCATTATGAAAATATACATATTGAATGACACATTTGTCTATGTATTCTACATTCTATCATCATTTAATAAATTATAGTGTTGAATGACTCCATGTTATATGATCCATGTGGAACACTTATGTATGAAATTAAATGTTTATATAGGGTAAGCCCTGATAACATTCCAATGATTTGGGTAAAGAATAATATCATGATATTCCCTATGCAATGATAGTTTACTCAAGATAATTCAAGTGAAATGAGGGTTTAAATATGATAATTCATGTTCAATGAGGTATTTCTTGTGGTTCATATGCAGTAATCCTTGGATCATGCTAATATATTGTAAAATGTTGTTTCCACATTTTCATATTATGATAATCATGATATATCATGCCTTTATGACCATGATTCTTTTTTTTCCACATTGATATTCCTATTTCCCAACTTGTACTATATTCTTCATCTTATGCATTTGTACTCCCTTATTGGGCTTCATAGCTCACCATTTTCTTAAGAATATCCCCAGGTCAACCCTTGCAATGATAACTATGAAATAATGTTGTGGTCATGCAAAAGTAGTATTAAATAAAGATGTTGTGTTTTATGTTCTAAATTGTTATGTAAGGTTCATAATTTTCCCAAGACACTAGACCTATCAATCTGCAAAGTTGTCTTATTAGATTGTTTATGTAATAAATCCTATTTATGCCTGTAACAAAAAAGTAAGGTTATTATATTTGTTATGAAAGGATTGGTTTAATATTGTTTGGAGTAGGATTTGAAAAACCTAGTCAAATTCTTTGAGATAAGAATAAGTATAATAAAAATTACATAAATTATGGGGAGAATAGAGTAAGTGGTTTATAATAAAAATAAAACCTTGTCTGTATACGAACAAGTAAAGGTGGCTCTGGCACAGATGTATCTTTGGGTAATACCCAAAAACATCTCTTTGAGATAGACTCAAATGGGAACTGGTGCATAGAAATGGTCCTTATTGCAGTTTTGGTTATGATACTTTTGGGGGATATAATTTGGAAAATTCATCTACTTAGTATGAAAAGTTATTAAGGAAATATAGAAATACCCCTATGAAATTATTTTTTGATGTAGATCATGGATAATATAGATTAAATCCTATAAATTAATACATTAAAAAAATATAATTTAGAAGTTATTTTTTTTGTATTTGGATAACCTTTAATGTGTTACCTCTGAGATTCCTTTTATTCCAGGAAATGGCTGGTAATAAGAGGACTCATGCTAGAAACCAATGTGAAGATCATTGTGATGACTGTTCCAATGGGATTCCCAATCTGATGCGAGCGGTAATCACAAATATTGTCACGATACCCTTTCAGTTAACTCCAATTTTTAATAGAAACACGGTTAAATTATAACATACACCCCCCTAAGAAATAGAAATCTATAATCAAGATCTTCCCAAGAAAAAGGTCTCATAATTTTAGAGGATCATATTATACCTCAATCACTAATCGATGAACCAACTATATTGGAAGGATAATATCTATCATAAAATGTTTTGAATATGATAAGGTCCTCTTGGATTCTTATAGTACTGAGGGTAAAACTAATCAATGTTGTACATTGATAAAAAAACAAATCCAGAGGAAGAGATCAAGGCATTGTAATTGAAGGATCTCTGGAAAATGTTTTTCGATAAATATTTTCAATGCACCCTCCGACTTAAGATGGAAAGGGACTATGTTTTCCTCCTGACAAATGATGATGAATTCATTAATGTGTATGAGGAAAATACAACAAGGATTGAACGATATGCCTCCGGATTTTTCATTACCCCCAAATGCAAGGTTGACCGCTACTTTGGTAGGCTAAAACCTAGCATACAAAAATCCCTAGAGATCTTTGAATTCAATATCTATGAAGAAAGTTTCCTATTTTCTTTCAAAAATTGAAATAGAGATTGGCTAATGTCAAGGCTATTATGGGGATAAGAAGTGAAAATCGGACTTTAATTCTGGTAGTCTGATGGATGAATCCAATGGTGCTAAGAAAAAATAGCACCCCACTTTCCCAAGGCGTGGGAAGAAGCACCATGGAAATTTCATGAAGGGGATGAGGAAATTCTATAGGTGTGGAAGAGAAGGGTACCTTTCATTAAATTGCCGACAAGAAAAACCCGCTGCTATAACGGAGAAGAGTAATACTCTGTTCGACCCTTAATGTGTTGTTCATTTCTTCAACTGCCAATAACCCAGGCACTTTTCAAACTAATTCCAAAAAAATGGGTTTTTGAGGCAACCAACAACCTCCATGGCGTGATGGGAGAGATTTTTCCATCACTACCCCTGAAGTGAACCTCGATAAAGAAGTATCCATAGGTATGCTAGTAATTTATTCATGTATATTGAATGTTCTTTTTTATTCTAGTTCTATGCATTCTGTTATATCCTAAAATTTTAGAAGATAAATCCCAACACCATAAAAAATCATGGAAGTATCGATTTCGGGGAGAAAAACAAATGGGGAAATCATTGCATCCCATGAATATAACTCCTCCCCTGTCACAATTTGTGGTTTGAACTTCCCAGTGAACCTCATCATGCTCCCTCTGGTGGAATTTGATGCAATTATTGGCATGGATTGGCATTCCCTATATAGATCCGACATAAATTGATGTGATAGGGAAATCCCTCTCTATATGGTGAACTGACCGCCAATTCTATACAAGTGAAAGGTGGATGACGAATCTCCTTTAGCACTGTCATCTCAAGCATGGATATTACATAACTATGATCATTCATATCTTGTTTAGATTATTGAGTCTAAGGATGAAAAAAATCCTTGAATACATGCCTATTGTTAGGGAATTCGCTAATGTGTTTCCTGGGAAATTACATGGTCTTCCTCCTAGAAGAGATATTGAATTATTGATTGATCGTATACCTGGGGAATTTCAAATATTAAATATTTTGTATAGAATGGTTTTTATGGATCTTGAGGAGCTAAAGAAAAAACTATAGGAGAGTCTGGATAATGGGTTTATATGGACAAGTGCTTCACCATGAGGTGCACCAGTCCACTTCGTCATGAATAAGGATAGATCAATTCACCTTTACATTGATTATCATGATGTCAATAAATCATGATAAAGAACAATTAACCTATAACCTAAATTAAGGAATTTTTTGATCAGATACATGGAGCACAATACCAATCAAAGGTGGATTTGTGGTTGGGATATTACCAATAAAGGGTGAATAAAGAGGATATCCCAAAGACTACTTTTTATACATGGTACATGCTCTATGAATTCATAGTAATGCATTTCGTACTCACTAATGCTCCAACAATCTTCATGGAATTTTTGAATAGAGTCCTTTGATTTTACCTTGACAATTTTTTTGTATTATATATATACGTATTATAATATACTCCAAAACCAAGGAAAATAAAGTGATGGATCTAAGCCACATACTAGAGACCTTGTGAATGGAGAAGCTATATGAAAAGGACAAAAATATTAATTTTTGGTTGAAGGAAGATTCATTATTGGGTCATATCATCACAAGAAATGGGATATCTGTGGATCTCTCCAAGATATCTGTAATTAAGGGACGGACGAGGACAACATCGGTGAACGATATCTTTACCTTCTTGTGGTTAGCTGAATATTATCTCCAAATTTTGAGATCTTTCTCAAGATTTCCAATCCTTCCTACCAAGATAACTCCTAAGGGGGTCAAGATTACATGGAGTGATGAATGTGAAGATAGCTTCAATGAGTTGAAAATGAGGTTTATCAATGCGCCCATGCTCACACTACCCAGAAGTGGAGAACATTTCATGGTATTCAATTATGATTTGAAGAATGGAATCAGCAATGTGTTGATGAAAAATGAAAAATTTATTTCATATGATTCAAAGAAATTGAATGTTGTTGATAAAAACTATCCCACACATGTTATGGAGTTTTCTGTTGTAATATTCGCTTTAAAATTTTTGTAGAATTACCAATTTGGGGAGCAGTGTGTAATATATACCGATCACAGAAGCCTCAAGAATATATTCACACAGTAAGAGTTGAATATAAACCAAGGAAGATGAATATAGATAATGAAAGACTATTAATACTAAATAAATTACCACCCTGTAAAAGCAAAAAAGGTGCTAGATGCTCTATGATGAAAGGACCCAACAATTCTATCATTGATGAGAATTGAAAAGGATCTAATTTTCATAGATTTGATACAGTTGGACATATGAATCATAAGGAATGTAATATCATCAATCCTTTCACAAATTATTCCTCAAACATTTATTTTGAAAGGGTTAATGGATTCTCAAATGGATTATATAAAAATTAGGAAGAATGTGGAAACTATCGA
Organism: Viscum album; assembly: GCA_963277665.1. NCBI lineage: Eukaryota > Viridiplantae > Streptophyta > Magnoliopsida > Santalales > Viscaceae > Viscum > Viscum album. Next base: position 700,217,888 of record OY728132.1, read on the forward strand.
AAAAAGGTAAATCCTCAGAGTTCAATTTCAATAGAGAAGGAATTGAGAGATTTGGAAAAATACTATATGTTCCATCTAATTGGGAGTTAATGAATTAACATTAGGATTATGAACAAAGTTTGAATTTCTCCATTCACACAAGAAACATAATGATGTAACGAGATCATCAAGAGAATTACTAGTGATATAACATGAAGAATGAGATCATTGAGTATACATCAAAGTTCCCAGTATGACAGAACATGAATCCTGAGAGACATAAGTCTAAGAAAATGATGATGCAACCATTACCCATAGCAACATTGAAATGGGAGAACACAGACATGGGAATTGCCATCAAAATTCCTGAGATATACAAATGAATCAATGATATGTGGGTTTTTGTGGATAATCATTCAATGACTTCACAATGTATTACAATTTGAGAGGATTTATCATTGGATCAACTTCCATGGAAATACATCAGATAAGTGGTAAGGCTATATGAAGTTACACTATCTATTATGTCCAATTGAGATCCATGATTCACCTATCTGTTCTAAATGAGCCTTAAACATTCTTTGAGAACTGATTTGAACATCAATACGGCTTATCATCATCAAAATGATGTCTAATATGAGTAGAATATCCAAACACTTGACGACATTTTGAGATAATTTTCAATGAACATCCAAGCAGGATGGGATCAACATCTTCCTCTGGTTGAATTATCTTATAATAATAGTTTTCACTCAAGCATCTAAATGGATTATTATGAAGCCCTTTATGGGAAGAGGTATAGAACACCAGCATGTTGAGATAATGTTGGGGATCAAAAACTCCAAGGTCCAGAAATGGTCAAAAATGGTGGAAAAGGATAAGACCATCCCACAACATATTAAATCTGTCCAGAGTTGAAAAAAGAGAAATGTTGATAATAATTGACGAGACCTAGAGTTAGATGTTGGAGCCATGGTATTCCTCCACATATCACCGTGGAATTGAGTTTTGAGATTTCGGAAGAATGGAAAGCCTAGTCTATTGTACAATGGCTTTTTTGAGATCCAGGATCGCATTGGATTAGTGGACTATCGACTAGAACGCCCACCAATCCTATCTCATGTACATGATGTATTCCATGTATCACTCTTGAGGAAGTACATACCTAACCTATAAAATGTACTCAATATAGTGGTGGTACCACTGGAGAATGACCTCTCTTATGAAGAGAAGCTGGATTAGATCATATATTGTAGGTAAAATGTTCTACAAAATAATACAATTCCTCTTGTCATGGTGTTGTGGTGAAACCAAAAGTTTGAAGAGGAAATGTGGGAATTAGAGAATGTGAAAAAGCAATGTTACCCTCATCTATTATAGTGTGGGAAAAATGAAAATTTTTAGGGAGAAATTTTATATGGGGGGAGGATTGTAATGACCCATACTTTTATTACTGAAAATTATTCATGATCTACTCGAATGTCATATTATGTAAAATCGTTATATAAAACATATTGAATTCCTTGGTTTTATGTTTTTGGAATTTAAAATACCGATAAGAATGGTTATAGTTGCTAATATAGTAATTGAATAGTGATCACATGATTAGTATAAATTTAATTCTTTAACAAAACCAATTTACTCAGACAAAAGAATCGATGGCCTCATCCAATAGAATTTCTCCATGCGATGCCCACTTTTTAGAGCTCGGAAAGGAGGTAGCATCATAGTGTTTTATGACATCATAATGACCAATTCATGATGTAATAAAATACTTTAAAATAAATATTTGGCCAATATATGTTTTAACATTAATATAAAGAGATTTCATAATTTTTGGATTACTTTTACAATGCCTTAGTCGACCCTCCATGACTTATGAACTATTTTATATTTTAAAATGATTTCCTTTAGAGTGTCAATCACTTCCATATAAGAAAGCATAATTTATTATTATTTTAGGACATTGGAGATATTAAATATTGTTTTCCAATCCACATTAAAATAACTATGCAAAAACCCATGGGATAGTTTGTGGGTTTGATTAGTTTAATGTATAGTGTCCAAAACCTAAATAATAAATAATTCCCTCTCATTTCCTATGTAAACCCACTAAATCTGCAATTCCACTGCACTCAAAACCTTTGGAGGTCAAAAAAAATATTCCCTCCTCACTCTATAATCCTAAAAAATTTCCCCAAGACCCCATGATGCCTCTCATAATATTTTCACATGACTTTGGGATCACACTTCCAAGTAAGGGATTTCTTCCTTTCTCATTTTGGTCCAAATTTTATTATTTTGTTATACCATTTTATTTTCAATTAAAAATGTTGGGGTATGATTTATAACCTTCCCCATAGTGCCCTAATTATTTTTAAATTATGATATACCTCTTTATCACTTGTTCGGGCCTACCATGTACACAAGTTACTATGACGAAATTTCGTAAAAATTTCTCCCTCCTCATTTACATTCAATAAATTATTTTAGATTATTTATATAAATTCCATTACATATGATGATATAGTAATTTCCATGATCCTGTTACTTTCAATTTCATGTATAAATTATTATAGACCGCTTTCTCTCTCATCATCCCATTTTACAATTTATATTTAACGCCGTTATTCTACAGAAGTTATAGCCAAAATTAGAATGACCAAATCATTGTGTAAGTGAAAACCATACCCATATCTCTATCAAGGGTATTCACCATTATGAAAATATACTTATTTAATGATACTTTAATGTATGTATTCCAATTTTCTTAATCTTTGAATAATTTTTTATGTTCAAGGACTCCATGTTATATGATCAATGTGGCACACTTACTCATGGAATGAAATGTTTATAAAGGGTGTGTCTGGATAGCGCTCCAATACATTAGGTAAAAAATAGTATCATGGTACACCCTATGAAATGAGTGGTTACTCATGATAATTATAGTTAAATAAGTTTTTAATCATGCTAATTAAATTTCAATTAGGGTTTACCCATGCCCCATGATCAATGAGCCTTAGATCATTCTAATATTAGGTAAAATATTGTTGCCACATTTACATGTTAGGATAATCATGCTACATAATGCCTTTATTTTCATGTGTCTCTTGTGCTCAATTTATTTTCTTATTGCCTAAAATGTGGTATTATATTCATGTTAATAAATGTTTACACCCTAACTAGGATTTATAGCTCACCATTTTCTTATGTATATCCTCAAGTTATCCCTTACAATGCTAAGTACGAAGGAATGTTGAGGTTATTTAAAAGAAGTATTAAATAAATATGTTCTATTTTATGTTATAAGTTGTTATGTAATGTTCCTAGTTTTCCCAATACAATAGACCCCTTGATCCTCAGAGTTGTATTAAGAGAGATTTTATGTAAAAATAACGTTTATGTGTGTAATAAAGAGCATGGTTGTTATAGTTATCCTAAAAAATAGTTTCCAAACTTCCATACAAATGGAACTATTTGAGGCCCTCTAGGGGTGGTTCTGATTCTTACTAAGGGTATGGTACAAGGTGCGTGAATCAATAGTTAGTGAAGTCCTCAATCAGGATCTAAGTGTCACTAAGAGGCGAAGGTGGTGGATCAGTGATATATTTTCTTTTTCTTTTTATCTTTTTGAAACAACCTTTTCCTCCTATAAAATTATTTCTTCCCTAATGAACACACACAACCACAATAACTTAAGATTTACAATGTTCACTACTCCACAAGAGTAGCTACGTCCATGGTATGGTACAAAAATAATCCATTAAAACACAATCCACTAGAAAACAATCCTTTGATGTGGAATACAATGAGTAGGATGCACCCTTTAACATGTGTAGCACTTGGAAAAAAAACCTATAGTGTGTGTGAACCTTCTTAGAAGAAATAGGAAATTACATCATTTCAGGGCTTCTTTACAATTGAGCAGGAGTATTCATTGAAGTACAAATCTTCACTTTCTTACCCAGAATCTAGTAATAACTGCCTTATGCACAAACGAATACGTTTGAATACCCTAAATCTTTCATGCATCCATTTAGGTGTCTTGCGCACAAATTTTATGCCAGGTGTGCAAGATTTGACTTTTATCATGAAACACCTCTTGCACGCTACTTCAATCTTCAGCGCAACTCTCTTCTTGCACGCAACTTCTCCTTCTAGCGTGCAACTCTATATTTTTCGTGTACTCTCCATTTCTTAATATTTTTATGCCCCTCAGTGCACGGTATTTCTCTAAGTATTGAGAATAAATGATGTGAATGGGTTCACCTCTTATTTATAGATCACTTTTACCCCTGCATGCAGAAAACCCGATCTGTCATGCAAGATCCTGATGCGTCGCACAAAACCCCATTTAACGTCGCCTTAGTCACGTAAGTATCTTCCGCACCAAACTTATCTTCCACATACTTCTAAGATTCTTTTGAGAACTTCTACTAATATTTTTTTCACTTCATGACATTACCATTTTTTTATGTTTGGACTTCAAATCAAACCTTGCGCGAAAAACCCCATTTTACATCGCCTTTGGAATATAATCCACTTCCACGCACTTGTTGAATCTTTCATGAAATTACTTCCTTTGATTTTTTTCAATGTTTGGACCTTGAATCATGCCCTGCGCACAAGATTCCAAACAACCTTCAATCTTGCGCACAAAAACCAATGTTGCGCGCAAAAACCCAATTTTTCGCACAAGCCTCTCCATTTCAATATTTTGATGTTTGAATCATGGAGCACCACTTGCGCGCAACATACTGAGCGATATTAAAACTTGAACATAACAACATTTTCCAAAAAACATATCTTCATCTCCAAATTTTCAGGCCATAAAAATTGGCAAACACTGGAAAACGGTGCGACCTTATAACATTCTTTTGTGCCGCCCCTAGATCGTCTGTTCCTTTTTCATGTTCTCTCTTCACTGTATCACATAACCATTCTTCATATTTCATCATGAAATTCAATATCGTGATATGTATCCACTTATAGAACAACTTTAGAATCATCAGAATTTCAATGGTAAGTACTGAAACTTCATTATCTTCCTGCAGCATCATTCTTTCCAATCAAAACATCATATGACTGGAATCAACATTACACCCCCTTTCTTCATAAGGCTTGCATAACAAGTTCTCAAGACATATGATATTTGTGAAATAAAAATAAAATAATAATCATCTGATTTACAAGTCATATACAATGTTAATTTATTTATATTTTTTGACAACAAAAACAACACTCTATAATAGAAAACTCTTCTTACTTCCTTATCCATCCAACTTGGTCCCAACGGTTTGTGGGAAAATAATGTTACTAGATATTTGATAAGGGTTATGTTTTTCATTAAGTTGTTGATAAATACTCACATTAGGGAATAATAATATGAATACTGAATGAGGTGCCATTTGGAGTTCATTATTGGTGATCGGGTTTTCATAAAAATGTGACCACAATTTAGGAATTATTTTTTCTAAAATTAAGGGAAACTAACACCATCATCTTTTGGACCATTAGATATTACCAAACGGGTTGGGATAAGGGCGTACCATCTAGACCTTCCTCCATTTTATCAAATAATCCATGATATATTATACTATTCTTAGCATTGGAGGTACATGGTCAATCCTATTCCTCTTCTAGGTAGTTGGGACATTCAGTTGGAGCCAAATGGATATTTTCAGGAGATATGATGTAGACTATACATTGTAGTAAGAAATAATTGTGGTGGAATAGGGTGATACTTTTCCAAATATTTTACATCATGGACTTATCTTGTTGGATTTGTGGGAGTGGGAGTCTATTGTTTGAGTTCAATAGAATTTGATGTTCAAAGAGACCAAAAGAGATACATGTCGATAACAATAGTTCCTTAGAGTGAGAATTATACAATTCTCTATTTTTGATTCTCTAAAAACGACATTTTTTTTCAATAAAATCATTTTTTAAAAATTTAATAATATACAATTTCAGTATTACCCACACATGTGTCATGGGGCCTAGAAAAATGTATAAAATATTCTATCCTTATGAGGGATGGTTTTCAGAGTTTCATAATGATAACACCTAAATTTCATATGATATGAATGGGTTTGTTAGAAATTCAATAGTCCAGGTAAGGGTAGTCTCCTCATAGTGTAAGGGTATTTTCAACATGGATAATCATAGGGACCTTTTTTTGTACACTATGTAATGTTAATTCCAAGTTACATATGGTAAACTATATAATTATAAAGGATGGTTAAGGATAACATGTCTGATGTATAAAGGAAATTCATTCTATGTAAAAGTACATCATATGATGCATAAGGGTACCTAAGAACACTTAATGGGTAAGATGTAATTCATATACAATGCATAAGGGTAACCCTATTATTTTGTATGGGTACCTATAGAATATATAATGGTAAATAGGAACTCTATAAATATAAGTATACATTTTCAAATACCATGTAACAGTAAACTTAAAATATTTAATGGTTTGTGAACAATATTATAAACTGTGTAAGGGTAGTTCTCTCATTGTGGAAGGGTAACTCCAATTTTATAAATGGTGTGTAAGGGTATAGAAATGTTTTCTATGAGTTACCCACCCCTTCCAAGAGTTGATAAAAAACAACACGATACTTTAAGAAAGAAGGTTCAAGAGATAGACAGGCATGATTCTACAAAATTATTATAAAAAATATATAAATAGTACAAAGAATGTCAGAACAATGGGGAATTACAGAGCCACATGTGAACCTCACCACTAAAGTCCATCTGTGCCAGACTCGAATTGTAACTTGGCAAAACATAAAAACCAACATGAGCTAACCTCCATAAGTGCTCCTTTGTAAAGAGCATCAGCAACATGGTTGGTCTCTCTGTAAACATGGGACACAACAAGAGAGATGGACTCTATAAGGTATAGATAATCAATCCATTGAGGCAGCATCCTCCATGGAACATTCCTATACCGATATTTTAGAATTTTCACAGAAACAGAAGAATCTAATTCAAGGAATAATCTCCACCAACTATAATGGGATGCAAACCTTATCTCCTTTATCATTTCCCATAGCTCTGCTTCAACTGCAAATCCACTGCCAATGAAGTGGAAAAAACATCCCTTCACAAAGCCCTGATGGGTGCGGAAAATGCCACCGCAACCAACAATGCCCGGTGCACCAGAGGCCACCCCATCAAAATTAAATTTGAGCCAATATAAGATCGGTGAAATCCATCAGATGTATTTCACTATATGTGGTATTATCTCCCTACCAGTAACACTAAGGGGACTCAAAATAATAAAGTTAGAGACATCATTATGCACTGATCCAATTTGAATGTTAGAAGAAAGCCTGACACTATGATGATTGGACAGAAAAACATCAAGGAAGGAGGGTTTCTAATTGCTAAAAATCAGATTATTCTATGCCTTCCATGTATAAGATAAAATAGTTATAACTGCCGCTATAAAGAGAGATTTTACCTGGTCACTGCAGTCTTCTTGGAAATACGAAATTAGAAGCATCTCAATAGACCTGAGGCAGAGGCAGCACTGAAATGTATCCTTCTGATAACTCGAAAAACCTTTTAGAAAACTTGAAAGAAAAAAATAGATGGAGAAGAGACTCCTCAACACTCAAGAATAAATGTCAAACTCGAGCTAGATGCATCCCAGTCTATTGGAGGAGGCACTGGATTGGTAGTCGTTGTTTCCAAATCTAGATGACTATTAAAGAATCATTAGGAGGGATGAAAGGCTTAGAAAAACCAGCCATCCATGAGGGGATTCTAGATGAGGTAGAGCACTAAAATTTATAACATTCACGGCCGGGAAAAATTCTTATTAAGAGCATGAATCCATACCAAAACTTCACAATCCACATAATCATATTTGGAGATCTCCATGCGAAGATGACTAGCAAAAAAATCATGAGCGTTCAAGATACATTGCAATTTTGTGATGAATATATACATCATTAATGGGGGGATGTAAATATTGTCCTTAATGGGGCAAGACAGTCAATGAGTTTTCCAACAGTTCATGTTAGAGTCCATACAAACTATCCACTTAGAGTGTTCCCTGATCTTTATATAATTCCTCCTAATCATTGGCCAAAAAGGAGGATTAAAGGTACATTGTGTGCCCTCTATGAAGCCTTTCAAAAAATATGTCCACCAAAAACTCCACTATGAAATCTGGAATATAAAGAATCTTCCATGAAAATTTCTAGAGCAACGCGTCATTAAATATCAGGATGTCATTAATTTACATTCCACCCAAACACATCGGTTTAGTACACTCTTTACAAGAGACTGTGGTAAGCTTCATTTCATAGATCGAACAATTCCAAATAATGTTTTGTATCCTGCCACTCAATTCATTGACAAGGGCCCTAGGATATCTACACAACGAGAAGTAGTACACAAACATTGAGGTAATGAATGAATTGACAAGACAGGTTTAACCTGCTAGAGACATAGTCCTCCCTTTCCAACTTTCCAGTTTATTGGTGATTTTCAAAGCAGTGTTCTCCAAAGTGTGAGCGTTTCACCCCACCCCAAAATAAAAAGAGTCCAAGATAAGTGAAGGGAAATGATTCCATCATCACACAAAGCCTCCAAGCAGTCTTGATGTGCTTCAAAATGTGAATTCCTTCTCCAAAGACAGCAAACGATTTATCCCAACTAATTACTTGATGTGCAACTTATTCATAGTGTGAGAAAATGTTCTTACTGAAATATATGTTTATCTTGTCAACCTTCCAAAATAGTAAGATATCATTGGCTAAAAACAAGTGCGAGGTTGCGAATTAGTTCCTTTGAGTCCGTATTCTTTGATACAAATCAGAATTGATAAGATCAAGAAGGTACCCACTCAGATAATCCTCAACAATAGAAAATACCAATCCAGATAAAGGGTCACCCTATCCGACACCTCATGAACACAAAAAGAAACCCCTTGGGGATCCATTAACCAGAATAGAGAGTTTGGAACTTTCCAGAATGGAGAAAACCATACCAATAACCCTTGATGAGAAACCAGGCATTTTAAGGTTCGAAAAGATGAATTCCCAATTTATTGGGTCAAAGGATTTAGAAATGTCAATATTCAATCCCATATTACAATCTTTAACCATTCTCCTCATAATTTTGACACATTCCGAAGTAGTGAAAAGGAAATTATGAATTTTTCTTTTAGGTACAAATCCAAACTGATTGACTGATATAAGTTCCTTAGCCACCTCACCAATCCTTCGAGCCATGATTTTACTAATAACATTTGGAATAGAATAACCAATAACCAGAAGACTAAAATCTTCAATATATAGAGAATTTTCTTTCTTTGGAATGAGTTCAATGAAGTTGAAATTCATCCCAACCGGTATTGAGAAGTGCTGAAAGAATTCACTTACAACATTTATCACCTCTATCTGATCAATGTCCCATTAGAACATAAAAAATTTATTGGTGAAGCCGCTAGGGCCAGCAACACTATCCATGTTTAATTAAAAGAGGGTTGAATGTATTTACATTGAGCTAGGGATCTCAGTTAACCTTTTATTTTGAGAATAATAAAAACATGGATCAATAAACATCATTAGTGTATTCGAAGACTCTCCCCCAAGAATCTAAATATAACTTTTCAATGTAGAAGGTCATAACATTTGCTACATCCATTTCAGAATTGAACATGCTTCCATAAATCATTAGAGAATTTATATTCTTCTTGATCTTATTCTCCATGTGCATGTAGTGGAAGAAACATTAATTTATATCTCCTTCCTTCTACCACCTAATGTTGGAATGATTGCGAGTCAGATTCTCATTGAGGGTCATGAGATTATCTATATTTTCAACAACCTTTATCTCATGTTGAGAGGGATCATCCTGAGAGATATTACCATGCTGTAAATTAATCAGATGAGATTCATCCTCTTTAATGTTACCATCAAGAGAGGAAAAAGATTTTTTTCTTCAATATTTTAATCGGGCATTCATTATCTTTAGTTCACCTGATAATATGTGAAGTGGAAATCCAACACTAATAGCTTTTCAGACATCAATATTTATTTCTCTACTGCCTGGCACAACCAACCACACATTTCAGAATTTAAAAGGATGTGGGGATGACCACAATCTATTAAAACATATATCACCTAGCAATGTATTTTGATCAGAGTGATGACTGGGAAGTGTCAAACCAGAAACATCCACTGCATCACCATTCTTAGCCACTTCCACCAAACATCTATCCAATTTATTAGCCTGCCTTCCGTTTAAAGTAAAACTTCTCCAAGTGAAGTTAAAACCAGCTATGGGAACTTCAAACATACCACATTTATCAATAACTGAGGAGAATTCATTAGCAGAGTCTCTACAGAAATTATTCCCAATTTTTTCTTCCTGCCTCAAGATGGAATTAAAATCACCAATCAGAATCCACCTAGTAGTCATGTTCTCAGAGGTGGAGATCATATTTTTCCAGAGAGATCATAGTATGGTATGTAGATTTAAAGGATACCAAAATGTGACAGATATAGAAAATGACTAGAAGCAAAAAGAAAGGGTCACCAACTGGTGATCCATGAAGAAAGAATCAATCGTTACACTAGTGTGCTTTAAGACCCACAAGGATTCTATTTCATTCTCGAATTGATTATTTGTAACAAAGGAATACCCCAAGGTGGTCGATTTGAAATCCAACTATCTCTGAAAATTCATTCTTTATTCTGCAATGCCAAGTAGCATGGGATTATGGGTCATAATAATATGCCTAATGGTTTTGACCATGGGAGAGGTCCCTAACCGTTGGAAATTCCAAAACAGTACATCCATTGATTGGATGACCGAAGCCTAGTGCGAGGACCAACATAACTTTGTGTTATGACTTTTGTGGTTCTCTAGATTCACTTGGAAAAGTATCAGCAGATGTGGTTTCAGACCTATCTTTCCCAGCTTCCTCCCTGGAAGGGGGTTCAGTGTTAAGAGAGTTGAACCTGTTTTCTGAAACAATAGGCATTAGCAACAGGGTAGTAGTTAACCTCCTCCTAGCAGCCTTAGATGGTGGAACCTGGGAGAAATCACCTAATATCTCCTCATCATATGAATTTATGACTTGATTCTCCCTCATTAAAGAGCCTTCCTGGAAACCCAGGAGACCAAAGATCTCCTTAGGGTAGTCTTGTACAACGGGTTCATGAGGAGAATTAGCTTCCACTAATTCCTTTATATCCTAAACACATCCCAAACCTCCATCCTACACTGATGTGTCAGATACCAGCTCATCCCTGACATGGCCATCATCTATAAAATTATCCATACTAGGAGCATCATTTGTAGCAGCATTCTGAGAATGTTCAATTCCAACATCACTAGGAGCATCTAAAATGGTAGAAGGCATCCTAGAACATTCATCATTCTCATCAATCACAGGAGTAGAAATATAACACCTTGAATCAGTATAATTTCCCTCCACACGATTAGTAATATCATTCCCTGCACTTTTATCTCAATCAACATCAATAGGAGAAGAATGTGAAACGTCTCCAATCACATGCACTACCATATTAGAAGGACCCGACCCAGGGGGCTTCTCCATTGCCTTGAAAACCATCCTCCTACAACTACTAACTTCATGAACCATAACGTTGTAGAAGGTTCACATCAATTTCCTATTTCATTCAGTAATAATATGCCCAAAGATGTGACAATTTAGAAAAAACCTTGGATTCCTTACATAATCAATATCAAGATTAATGTTGTCATCCCGAGTGGAGAAAATAACCTCTTCCACTAATGTTGTGGACATATATACTTCAACAAGTATCATGGAATAGTGCCCGAAACTTGGATTTTCCATCTGCTGATCATGACTTAAACGATTACCTACGGATGAGGCAATATCCCACGGGATTTGTGTATGCTAGTACATCCAACTCAACTTGCAAACTCATATCCATACTTGAGAAAATGTGTTCTTAATAGTATTGGGATCAAAATTCATATCCCATTTGTGAATGGAGAGAAAATAGGTTGTAGAGAAACTGATCCCAAGATCAAAGCACATATCTTAAATTAATCTGAAGGAAATAAAATGTGATAAAATTCGAACCCCATAGCAGTCATCTTCCAATAAGTTAAACCCCATATCTCAGCAATCCTGTTGGTTAGGTCATTGAACTTACCGTGTCTCGCCCCTTTTGGAATCACAACGCAGGCGATGATTGAGAACTTACAATACTTCACCCTCTCTTCAACATCATCTTGATTTGATGATACATACACAACCCAACCATTCCTGATGATCCTACCTGAGGGAGCCGATTCATAATTGAAGAAATATATATTACCAAAATACATGGAAACCTCTACGATGCATTTCCTGAAACCAGAAACATCTAGAATAGGGCCTGAATATCTAGATTTTTGTTTCTTACAGAGGCTAAATAGCTCCTTATGCCCTATCCGCTCATCATTTTCCACATACTCTCCAGATTTCTCCCCATAATGTTTAATCATTGATCAAGAATTAAATACGCACAAACTAGGGTTTTTTCCCTTCAACCCTCCTTGTGCCTCCATCCCAAACATTTATAGAACCTGATATTTTTACTTGTATCATATAATATATGTAAGGGTAAATCTATATTAACAACCATACAGAGCACCTTTTTTAGATAAATTATATTTTTACTCTTTTTTATCATTTATTATTCTGTAAAATGTGCATGTAACCCCATATAACAAAATCATAAGCCTAGAATCTAGTGGAATAAATTAATTATCTTGATTATAGGTCGTTACTTATTTCATGGAATATTTTAAACACTCTAATTTGATGATTCACATGATGATTAACTAAATCATAATTTAAATTTGTGTTTCTAATTTATATGAACCTGTACAGAGGTCATCTTTATAAATTTTATAGAATTATTTCCACCTTCATTTTTTGATATTTTCTGAATTCCTACAGCTCATAATTCCTTTACAAAAGGTCTTAAAGTCATCTTCGTGAAATTTGGGACCTTCTTTTGGTTTCAATGTTTGAAGGTGTTCTCTATTCCTCTTCCACTATTTGGAAGGTCATTTTAAAAGAATTATTTTTTAGAATATTACACAAGAAGTTTGTGAAAATTTCCATAGAAATATTTTTGAAAAAAAGGATAAATAAGTATTAAAATGATAATAACCAAGATTAATAGAAATGAATTATATGAAGTATTTTTCTCCTAAAAATTTTAAAGATATTGGGTTCATCATCTCATGAAGTCCTATAATTGTTATTTATAAAATAATCTATCAACACATGTTATGGAATAAAAAGACAATTATAAAATTATCCAATAGAGAAAATGATTATTGCATGTATTTTTTTAATTAAACAAGTTTAAATTGGTTCTGGGAATTATCAAAATGTGTTTTAGGCCTCTGAAAACTTAGATGTTATTTCACTGATGAATTCATAAAAGACATTGACATCAACATTAAATACCTTGATATATTATGTTTATTACCATATAGTTTCAATTTATATGATTTTTTCATGATATGATGATGTGTGTGGATGTGTGTTACAATATGTTGACTTTGTACACATGTGTGCATGTTTTGGATTTTGTTCACACTCATGATATACTACATTATCCTTGGTGTGATACTATTGATACCATGTGATATTTTCTAAATATTCATTATTGTTTTAGTATTATGCATACTACCAATGTGAAAGGTGTAGATGATGTGGCTTGATGGCCCTAGTGGAGAATTCTCAGAGTCTGCACATGACTTGATGATAAGACTGAGATAGATGATGTGGAATGATGGTCTTATGTGGCCTAACCTTGGGGAGGTTGTTCATATCTCATTGTACCCATGATATGATAGTGAGGAATGATTGTCTATCTCACTTGAAATATGACATATTAGTGGAACATGGTAGTCTATGTGACTTGGACTCAGAGATAAAAACATAGTACAATTTTATTTTATAGTCTAACATTGTGGCCTTGGGCCTATGTTTCTATAGAGAATCATCAAGGCTGGAACGTTCATTTATCACATTTAAAGAAATACATATTTATTATTTTTGAAATAAGCTGATACACATACAACTGGTTTTTTTTTGGAATTTTGGTTAGTGAAAAAACACTCGGTATGGTTATTTACATGTTTGATGATTTATTTATTATCTTGGATTCACTATAATGCATGTGTGTAAATGATATGGATGAATTGGTGGTGTCATAAGTGGTTATATTTCTCACAAAAGTTTTGGGATTCTCGATTCATGTACAGACATCATGTACATAGACCCCTGAAATGGATACGGATTCAGGGCCAATAGATAATTAGTAGAGCACGGAGCAAGTGGTGGGACCTAGAAAGACTCTTTGAGACACCGAAGATTTCTAATTTATTTATTATTTTATATATTTATAGTCATGTTTACCATAGTAATGTGGGATCTTGTTTCATTTTTATATGAATAGTATTCCATCTTGATATTTTCAACATGATTAATTTGGTTATTTATAATCTTTCTATTATTTAATATTTTTCCATCGTTATGATATTGAGGGTATAGTCTCCCTGCTAACGAACATATAAATCATAGCTATTCTGAATCCTCTACCATACAGGGATGCACAAATGAGGTAGTGTGACTCTCCAACTTGGATCTACTGGTTTTGGGATGGGGCAATATTTTTTGAATTTAATAAATTTGGGAATATAAATGAGTGTAAGTTGTGTTGAATTTTTTTGAAAACAATTATTTAACATGGTTGATTAAGTTTGATTATCTCATTCATATATGTCAAAATTATTTTATCTATTATTTTATAAAAACATTTATGTGTATATAAGTTGAGTTAGCTTATATATCTATATGTTGATATACAAGGAGAGTGCGGTGAGATGTTAATTTAATGTTTCATCTCAAATGATTCATGTTATAAAGTCTTTATTCTTATAGGTATGATTTATTACTTCAAATGAACACACAATATTGATATAATCACTAATTTATGGGAATTTTTCTAACAACATACTCCTACGTATAACAAAATAATTTTAACATTAATTAGTGGTGATGATAAATATGATGGTCTTAAGGAAATATAGCATTTGTGTCATGTGTGAATTTGAGGACACTAATAATTTGGAGTTTAATAATATATTCCTAGGTTTAATTGTGTTCAATGGAAGTAATAGATATTATCACTAGGAATATTTCATGTTATTAAATTAAATTATCTATATATCCCCTGAATATATTGTTTTAATTTCATATATATTATTATTATTTGATTTCATTTACTAAAATATTTTTGGGGGATTTGTTGTATTTGTTTTATAGGAAATATATATTATCATGATTGATATTACCCAATTGTAAATGATTTCATGACATTATCCTATTTAAGGTAGTCATGGGAGACACTTTATTTCACATTCCCAACTTGTGTCTAGATTTTAATAGATTCAATTCCTGTAAATAATATTCTATAAATATTTCAACAAATTATCACATATAGATATAAAAAATTTTATAATTAAATGTTAATTATGAGCACACCAATGATCATGAAATAACATACATTTAAATTATATTTTTTATAATATAGTTATATTAATTAAGTGAAACATAGTTAAAAAATGTGATATGTTCAGAGATTTAAAATTCATTGATTTATATATATCACATAGAATATAATGTTAATAGTTTTAATAGTTATTAAACATCCCATTATGTAGTTGAAAAAATAACATCGACATTGTAGATTTATTTGTATGAAAATTATTTATTTAATAATATGAAGTGAAAAAATGGGTACCACATAGTTCACATTAATTTTTGTTAAACTATTGAGGTTAATGAAAATCAAATAGTGACTATTATTATCATATTCATCATTTTGTATCCCTTGACTTATAGAATCATCCTTACCTTTTTTCGAAGGTCCTTCTATCTTGATTATTGTGTTAGTACTACCAATTATTTATATATTCAATAAATATTGTGTTATTTTATTATTATAAATAAATATATTCAAAATTATGTACATAAAAAATCCATTAATAATGTTACTTTAATAAATATAAAATACATGGTCATCAACAAAACGTCGATTGATATTTTTAAATTTCATTTATTTTGGTGGGTGTTGGAGGTTTATTAAAAGATGATAGAGACCTTGATGGTGCTACAAATTAGAATTTCGAAAATAAAATTTCCCCACAAACACCATGAAATTGTTAAAACAAGTACTCCGCCCGTGCATTTGAACGGCTCCACATATTATTTAATATTATTAATAATTGAATGCCATTTATAAAATATACTTATTCATATTAATATTGCAAAAATTTGAAAAAAAATTACTGGAGGAATAAAAGTTAATGATATAGAGGAAGAAAAGTTACAAAATGAGTAACATTCTATAAAAAATAAAAGTTATAGAATGACTGACTACGTGGGAATTAATGTTAGGAATTTGAGGAATGATAGTTACACAATGTGAAATATCAATTGTAAAAAGATGTTATAGAACCCAAAACCGGATTTGTTTATCAAGTTTAGGGAAATCCAAACAACCTACGAACTTTTGAATCCCTCTCTTGCTGCACCAGAACCATCAATTTAGAATAACATCTAATTAGAAATGCATTAATAAATGTTCTCACATATCCCATGCGGTTGTTGTATATTGATGATCGAGTATCACCATTTCTGATAAGAATGTGCCATGCAAAGAACCTCCCAAAACCACAAGGAAAGTAGCAACTCCATGACCAGCCAGTGCTCCCACAATGACTCCAAGAGGGGACGAAGCAGTTGTAAGTGATATTGTGGAAAAATTGACTTGTCACCCCATTTAGAAAAAAATATGAAAATAAAAGTATTGATAACAGTGCTAGTAGAAACTAATATCCTGACACCATTTCTATAAATTTCTAAAACTGATAGGTATGCTTCTTTCTGTTCATCCTCCCTTTTTGGCCATCACTTGAGGTGGCATCAACCAAGGTTGAAACACCAGAATACACCAGAAGGCACACTGCAGTAGTATCAACAATATGTAAATCATTTTCACAAAATATGAATGGAATAAGTTCATCAACGTAGTTGAATATTCTCCCAAGATAAACATATATGATGTTCATTACCGCTAGTTCCCCAAATGTTCCAACAACAACAACAATATCATAGTTCTTAGATGATAAAAGTGCCGCAATAAAAAAGGTCTTCTCACCTAATTCAGAGAAAAATATCATCAAGAAAGCCGGAGCTATAATCCCCAAGGACTCCCAAAAATGTTGACTGAATCCCACCAACAAAATTTGGGCTAGCAATTGCCTTTTTGGAGCATTGTATTGTAAGAAATCGTAAGAGCAGTGAACACGTCAGTAATCCATCAAATGATGCATCCAATTTTTGATTGTTTGTCACTAATTGATACTCATGATCTAGGTTTATTTTTTAATGTTACTTTGTTGAAGCACCATGATAATCATGATTTTTCATTAAATCCATATCACCCTTGCAACATTGAAAACCTAAAGACTAAAATAAATTCCATTTCAACAGCCAGAAATCATCTGTATGAATGGCTGAACCCATTCATCAAAAATGCTTTCAGAACAACATACTGAATGTCTGGATAAAACAAAACAATGTTTTCTTAAAATTATTGAAGGGTGAAGATATAATGTAACAAAACTACTCAAAAATGAAAAAATGAACCAAACCAACACAATCCACAATAAAAATATAAGTCCTAACAATTGGTTGAATGGTCAAATGATATCAAATTTTTTATCCATTTCCATCTACTCATTATCTCTACCCGTAAATCATATAAGGATTTATGGAAACATTTTGTGTTATGTTATTTCAGTATTATAAAAAATATAATAGGGATGGTGATTTTATGTAACATAACCTACAGGTATTTGGTATGTAAAGCAATGTTATAATTTTTTTGAAAGTAAAAAATCATGTCAGTAATATATTTACTTTACTACTATGGTTATGTGAAATTTAGATAATATCATTAAATAAGAAACGTAAACTAATATTGTTTCTATTGATTATACAGCACATAAATACATTCAAATAAAAGCATGTATAATAGGAAATTAGAACGAGAAAGGGAGAGGGAAGGTAGAAAATTCTGCAAATCGAATTTAAGGAACTAATTTTCACTTCTCCTTCCATTAACACTAAATGATTTCTCTTTAACAAATACCCATGGGAAGAAAATCCATGACATTAAATCAAATTAACTCCTGAAAATGGATTTGTATATGGTCTAGGAATGAAATGTACATTGGACACCTTATAAGAAATCTTGATGAAAAGACTCATGGAGAAGTGTTGCTTTGGTTCACCTGACGAATGTGTTTCTAATGGATGTATTTCATGATTACATCAAGACTATCTATCGATTTAAGCATCAGAACATTCTCCCTTGTTAACCTATCAAACATGTGAAATACTTCATCTACAACAATTGTAGGGGATATAGGGTTTAGCGAAAACCATGAATGGTAGTTATAGTTTTCAAAAGCAACCCAAACCCAAGAAACCTTTAATGGATGTGAGAGGTTTACCTTTGCTGGTAAATAGGCTCGAATATCATTAACATCGAAATTAATTACCTCTTCCATAAGAATAAAGAGGTTCTACAAATACACAATCAAAATGAATTAATATAAATATGAATTAAACCATTATAATGTCAACTGAAAAATTTACAGCCTTTGCAGTTCTTTGGGAGGATTTTACTCTAGAATTTTGTTATTGAATAATAAAAAAATATTCATTGAAATGGAAACAAAACATGAAAACATGAATCAGTGTGTGCATGGTCAACTTTTAAACTGTGATGTAGAATACAAAAATATGTTTTTTTTAGGAATCATTAAAACGATTGTAAATGGGTGGACAGTTTGCAAGTAGTGAATTGTTAGTAATGAATCAATATATAAATCTCTACCAGTTTCTATAATATTGAGATAAAACTGAAAACATGAATTGTTAGTAATGAAAATTTAAAACTCATAAGCAATGAAATTTTATATAGAACCACAAAAGATGCAGAAAAAATGTAGGAAAAATGAAAAAAAATGAAGAACCTAAAAATATCTTGAAGTCATTCATGGAATCCTCCGGGCTCACACCTTCCCAACCATACTTTTCTTCTTGGGTACACTGCCATGCTCTCATGGCCAGCCACTTTACAACCTTAACTACTTGCATCCAAAGGGTCTATAAGTAACATTAAATGATATTTTTATATATTAAAATATGTGTGGAAGTAAAATTTGTGGAATATCCCATAAAAACTATCTAATAAAAATACATCAACAGATAAAGATTTTAACCTATTACTTTTACACAGGTAAACATATGAGATGTATCAATTTCAGCTTCTAATTAACCAAAACAATAAAATCTGAATGAAAAACTGAAGAATCAAAACCATAAAAGAAACATACGCAAGGAATATTGAAAGAATCTTCATCAAAATGTAGCTGAGACTGAGTAGACCGATGAATTCTCCATAGGTCCAACTCCATTTTTGAAGCCATTCCTGGTCCTTCAAGTGACTGGATCTTCAAACTTAGTGAAGGCATGACTCTAGATCTTGAAGTCATTCCTGGAATACTCCAGGCTCATATCTTCCCAGTGATACTCTTCTTATTCAGTACACTACTCTTCTTCCTCAGTACACTGCCATGTTGTCATGGTCAGAAATTTACAGCCTATACTGCTTGCATACAAGGGTTCTATATGTAACATTAAATTATAATTGTATAGATGAAAATATGTATGGAAGTAAAATGTGTGGAATAACCCATAAAAATATATAGTTAAAAATTTATATAGTTTCTTGAAAATCAACTGTGTCAAAGAGTAATAATTGAATATAAATTTGTAATGGTTGTTATTGAAAAAAGAGATAATCAAATAGAAAGTAAGAAATAATTTAGAACCATTTCAAGGTGGTATTATTCGACATAATGATCTGTTTCAAGAATTCCATACCACATAAGTTGGAAAAGGAAACGTTATTAGTGATGTAAAATGAATGAATATATTCCAAAAAATTCAGTAAAGTTAAAAAAAATACTAATAAAGAGGGCATATTTTATTTTCATGCATGAATATGTAAGGGGTAGACATATATGTGCCTTCTATTAATAACCTTATTTATTGTACATATAATGAATGTTCTGAAAAAAGCTATCATGTTCCGTTCCATAAAACCTGTGTAATGAATGACAACACCATATGAGAAAAAAACATGTGCATCATATGATAAAATAACATGTGAAATGAATCCCATGTTTCCCAAACAAATGCTTCTATTATTACTTTAGTAAACTCGATTTCATCTTTATGTAATCTTAAGGAATGAAATTCTTCTCTAAATGAACATTATCCACGTAAATAACAGAAAAATCAAAATAACTTAATCCAAGGGTGTTACATCCTATCATCGATTCCCTTTTCTGGTGCATGAATGTTCTACATTCCTGGCTTGGAAAAGAAATTTCGAAGAGGGGAGATGATGTGAAACACATACGCATAGAAAATAATAAACGTTCATTGGATCTAGTAACTTTGTACATACTCATGATAGTAATAATTAATAGAATCTATGTACCTATATGGAATAAAAGATGGACCTATTTGAAAAAAAAATTGTGAACAAATTAGAAAAAAAATATGAATCTATTAACCCTATTATAATAAAAAAGTACAAAATAAAATAGTGAAATACCTAAACCCATGGGTGTTACATGTTCACTCACCTTTGGAAAAAAAAATTAGTACCAAATCCATAGATTTAGATTTTAAAATAATGGATATTGAGACAAATATTTTTTTGAAATAGTATAAATCACAGTGAATGTAAAACACCATGAATGTAAAACACTCATATACTAAATGAAATAGTATGTATGGAAACACTGACCTAAAGCTCCCCCATACACATTTGAAAGAAACTACAATGGTGATAAATTAAAAACAGTACCCAAACCTAAAAAGAAACAGTTTTTATGCAAACCAAATATTTAAAATCATCACATATTTTTCCATTATGTGGGAGATTAATTCAAAAATATGTAAAGATATAGAAAAACTTGTCAAAGCGATAAAATCAATATCAATACATTTTCAAAGATTCCCTTTTCCAGCCAGCCGCATAAATGTTCTACATTCAGGGCATGGAAAGGAACTATAAAAGAGGTAAAATGATGTGAAACACGTACGTACAGAAAAGAGTAAATCTTCATTCACTCCAGTAACTCTGTACATACTCATCAATGTGGGAAATAGTCTAGTAATCAAGAATAGAATTTGCATACCTTTACATAATAAAAGCTCAACCTTCTTTAAATAATAATGAACAAATTAGACAAAAAATTATGTACTTTTTAACCCTATTATAATAAAAAAATACATAATAAGACAGTGAAATAACTTAAGTCGGGGTTGTTACAACCCTTCATTGATTCCATTTTCGTGCCATCCACATAAATTTTCTACATTCTTGGCTTGGAAATGAAGTTTCAAAGAGGGAAAATGATGTGAAACACATAACCATAGAAAACCAGAAATTTTCATTGACTCCAGTAACTTCATACATACTCATCAAAGTGAGAAATAGGACAATAATCATGAATAGAATCTGTATTCCTATATGGGATAAAAGTTGGACCTATTTGAAAAAAAATTGAATAAATTAGATGAAAAAATATGAACCTATTAACATTATTATAATAATAAAATACATAATAAAACAGTGAAATGCCTTAAGCCAAGGGTGTTACATACTCACTCTTTCATTGATGAAATGTTTAGTACCAACTCCATAGATTCATATTTTCTTCATAATTGATATTGAAACATATATTTTGTTAAAACAGTATAGAACACACTCTCGCCAACTCCTTTGGCCACTGTAGACTCAAAATAGGTAATTTGGACATTGAAAAATTCAGTCCTTATAAAGATCAACACAAGGATCAATAATGATAACCATCCCCTGCTCTTCCATGAATAATTTTTCAAATTAGAAATAATAAATGAATGAAATCAGTAGAAACATTTGACGAAAAGAATGATGATTAAACCATATAGTACTGAAATGATTCCAGAAATGATGTTCTATGGTTTTAGGATTATCAGTAGATAGTTATGGTAATACCTAAAGTGCGAAGATGATGCATGATAGAATAGGATATGCTGGAAGCAAGCTGAGAAGGGAAGGTGACTTATGTTGAAATTACAAACCCAAAAATCCCTTGAATAGCCATCTCAAATTGTGATCCATTATGAAGGTAGAATGAACATGATGCAGAATGATCATGAAATTGAGAGATAGAGGAGGATGGCGTTGAAGAACCTATGAAAAAAAATTTGAAACTGAGAGTGGGAGTAAATAATCAGTAAACCTCATGAAGCATTGTCCTATTATTGCAATGAACCACAGTCATAGCACCATCAAAGAAACATGAACGACATGATAAAATCAATGGTGAAATAATTCAACATCACTATAAGTAGATATTTGATAGACCTACAATTAATAAACCCTTTAGATTCATAATCATCTTTTGATGATATATTTCCTACCTGAAGATAATTAAAGGAAGACAATAAAAGGATAAGAGTCCTGACCATGAATTCAAACAGCTACGTAGAGATCCATTTCACATTCCCAATCATGAACGACGTGATCAAATCAATCAAATACAGAGATGAAAATCTCAAACAAATAATCTTTATGGTAGTTTGAATAAGCTAAAATTGAATGTAGTCCAACTTTACTTGGTACAAACTTCAAGTGAAATGTTACATTCCCATTCAAAAAATTGTCCTTATAAGAAAACCAATCTCTTAAAATAAATAGAATCCATATATCAGAAACCAAAAAAGGGTTAAATTCTTGGTATGTTGATAGATGCTTTTACAATAAAAACTAGGAAAAATAAAATAGTAGTGGAGCTCACCCATATCTTCTAAGGGAGAATTGAAAATGGATAAGATTCAGACTCTGTTGAAAGCTAAATCAATCTACATACCAGTTTAGAATCAAAAATATGATGAATGCGGAAAAAATAAGCTGAAGTTCTCTGTATGATTTGATTTCATACCGAACCAGAGTTTTGAATCACCAATATTGCCTTTTCTATGGATGATTTTTCAAAGAATAATCCAACATTAGTTTTTTTTCAGGAGAATGGAGGAGGGTGAGGCAGAGAATAATGGAGGTGCTGGTTTATGGTAGTATTTACATACAACCGTAGAAGTATTTGTGAGAGAGAGGGTAGTATCCTGGTGTTAAACCTCAGTTGGTCTTGTAGTCGATGGAGATAATTTGACAATTAGATTCAGTAGTAGAACACCGGGAGAAATATTGTCTATGAACTTCCGATGAGCAGAAGCACTCAGCGGCCATCACAGGGAATGAAGAGTTGGAATTTGTATGCGCCTATCGACGAATCATGCCAGAATAAAGGCGAGGATGTTGTTCCATCATGATCATAGAGATTGAAAAAATGCGGACATTTAGATGCAGAAAAATACATAGTGGCCTCGATGATGCTTACCGATGATCAGATACAATAAGACCTACATAAGATTGGATGTATACTATGATTTGAAAAAATAGATACGAGAAGAAAAAAGTTTATAAGAGTATTCAATTGAAAAACCTACCGAAATAAAAATGATATCGTAAGCTCCGTTGACAAATTTTGGATTCCTGGTGGAAGGACGAAGCAAGTGGATGAACTGGAGACTACAGATGGAGGAGACTGGAGGTAGTTTTCTTGATCGTTGAAGAAAATAGATGGACCAACGACACGCTAAACTGGATGTTAGGGTTGAGGAATCACAGGGAATAAGCGCACCCCGTCATGGGACGACCAAAATGTGAAGGAGGTTTCGACATTTGGATGTGATACCATAGGCTTTATCGAGATCAGGCTGTGGGAAGGAAACCAGAAGCTCTTCGAGAGTCGGCAGACAGTGGGGGGAGGACACAAAAGGAAATTTGGTAGAGCAGCGTACAGAACAAATGCACAGAAGAAACCCTAAACAGGTTCGCAGGAGGTCGGCATGGAGCTCTTAGAAAAAATGTCGCAGGATCTTCCCGATTGGCTGTGGGTATTTTCGGAAGAAAATGTTTATTTTGGAGGTTTGGTTGCATGTGGAGTTGACACCTCAGCATGGAATAACCCAGCTTTAGTATATATAGTGGATATTATGTAATTCAATAAAAAAGTTTATTATTTTATATGAAAACTATCACTATTGGGATTCTTCTTCAAGAAAATATTTTAATCAAGGTAGATATTTGGAAATAGCTTTAATATTATACAAATTTTAGGTTTAGGGTAATAGAATATTAAGCATAATATAATATATGAATCCATGGTTTCCAACTATATAGCCAATACATCGGAAGGTAGTTCATTTTTTAATTATTATAGAAATTTAATGTAGAGATGTTTATTTCTATGGGACCCAAAATATATTTTATTAACTATAAATCAATTGTACTAAGAATATTATAACAATTATTATTATTTATCTGAATTCTTCTAGTACTCAAGTGTTTATGAGTATATTTACACATATTAATGTAAATTATTATAAAATAATATATACTATCCTGTTAAAAAATGTACGAATAGTTTCAGATAAAAATATAAAATCCACAAACTCTGTATGGATGTGAAATCAATGGAAGTAATTCATGGCTATGTTTAGGCATTCATTTACACCTTGTATTAGGATTAACAAAAATTTAACAAAATCAAATTATTTAAGACTTTTCTCTCCACAATGGATGTGAAGTTTTTATATCAATTCTTATAATTTAAAAGTTTGCGGATTTTAACCATTTTTATTTTTTGTAAATTTCTTCAGTTAATCAGATGTGGTTTTCATGTTATATGTTTTAACTAAATTGTGTCTTTCTGTATTTGGTGTCACGAGTAGAGAAATCATACTCAGGGTCTGAATTTTATGTTTCCTCCATTCTAGCTTCTATATATGCCTCTATTTTCAATGCATTAATGCATTGGGAGATTAATTGGTATGGTGTTTCTATAATGGAGGATGAAGGAGGTATATAAGATGTTATTATTTTATGTCCTATATTAGAATTATTTTATATTTTTTATAAGGAAATAAATTTTTTCCCAACCAAGGTTTATCACCATGAAGAAATAGAATTTTCATAACACTTCCCCATTAATATTTTGTAATTAGTTTGATCTATAAGATTTTTTATAAGAATAATATTAATCAGATTTTTTCGTTTGATAAATGGATGATTATGATTAAAAAGAAATTGGTATAGAAATGTGACCTTATATCATGTTTCGATCAAGTTTATACTTTCATATTATCTCAAATGTTTTAAAAAGTATTAGATTTAATTATTTATAATTTTTTTATCGAACTAATTTAAATATTTATTCCTCTTCTCTTAGATATTTGGTTATTTTTTGGTTTAAATTCTTTAATTAGTTATTTTTATGAATATTTTATAGAAAATAACTACTAAGAACAAAAAAAAATTTAAAGTAATTAAAATAGTAAATTTTCCAAGAAGTCATTTTTAAATTGTATTATAAAACTTAAAATGGTCATTTTAAGGACTGAACCTTGAAATATATTTATAATTTATTAGTTTGAAAACAATTAATTATATAGAATTGATAGAGATATTTTAGCTTAAGTATTTTAAAATAATTCTTTCATCGCCCATACATAAATTAACATTACATCACATTGTGTACACATCCACCTAGTGTCCTTTTTGTCAACAATAGAATATTTTAATATATTATACGTTTTTTTTGATGAAATTTCTTCACAATCATTATCTGGAAGCCATAAATATTTCTTTGAAATCATAAAAAAAACTCATTAAAATATATAATATAAGGACCCAACCTTAAAAATTACATAATGTTGAATTAAGTTAATAATTCACATTGAGGATCTTTTCTTGTTTAGAACATTAGAAAATTAGGTCATAAAATATACATAAAAACAAGAATATTACATGTAGACACTTCTACATAGCATCTATTTTTTTTTCATAAAATAAAAAAACTTGAAAAAAAGTTCAATGTCTAGTTCCATGTTTTAGACAGCATGACTTATCCTTGATCTCATCCATGACCCTATTCATCTTTAAGTCCTTTGAAAAACATTTAAAAAACATGGGATGAGCATAAAAAGCTCAGTAGGGGTTATAGAATAATGAAAGAAAAAATTATTCCATAAAAACATAAGCTTTTTGACTTACATAATTAAAATCATATGATTTATGAATAACACCTAGAAAACATAAATCATATAGTTAACTTGTGGTATCCATAACATACTTATGGTGTACCTTTCACAGATATGTTGGGAGTTACGTTTTGAATATCCATGACAGTATATTCCCGAAAGATATTAAGATAAACACTTATGTTTACCTCCGTCATGTTACACAATACATTGGAGAGCTATCTCGGGCTCACCCATCCAACTTTTATCACAGAACTACCTGTATACATATAAAATTCCCAAGAACCATAACACATTCATAACACATAAAATAAACATAATGGAAAGATAACATTTCCACATTTAAATCAAAATATATCATTTAAATATTTATAATAACCAATAAATTATAAAAACCATTTTCAATACCGAAATACGTAAAAATAGTATATTGTATTTATTTTCCTTTTAAAAACACTACGACTAGTAGAGGAAGCCAAATATTAAAAAATTCCCACAGCGGTAGAAATATCATTGTCACCGTGTTCGATAAAAAGAAAAATTACTTTTATCGTTTAATAAAAGGATTCATTGAAAAATATTCCCTTTTAATTAAATGAAATTTCAAATTTGTACATACACCGTATAAAAGAAAGTCGTGTATTAATAAAAATATTCCTCAATGAAAAGAGATTGAGAAGAAATCCCTTACCTCGTGTCTGACTTGACTTGTTCATTATTTAATCTCCAGAATAAAAAACCAAAGATAATTTAAAGTTTCATTACAACGTTTTTCAGGTGTATTATTCCTTTTATATCACTTATTACCACATTATAAACATTATATAGTCATTTAAGTTAATAATAGTCATTTTGTCGATATTTGGCACTTGAGTCAAAAATGAACATCTTATAATTACATGTTGTCCATGTGGTCAAAATTACATTATATCTAGAATGATATTAATTATTTAGATATATATATATTCATAATATATATATATATATATATATATTTAAAATAGTGAAAAACATTTGAATATAAGAAATGAAATGCACCGTTCATTGAGATGGTATGTCGTACGTACGCATGAACGCTACTTTCATTTATATTTTTTATTTCAATGGGATGAAAACATAATTATACATAGCTATATTATAATTATAACATAATATCATAAATAATTTCATTAACTATATCCTTTAAACGTTCCTTGTATTTTATGAATGAGTCATATCACTTTGAAGGGGCAATAGTCCACACTTCCTCAAATGAATTTATCATATTTACAAAATATGGAAACCATAAAGATATGATATAAATGAAAAATAATTAATAATATAGAAAACGTAAACAAAATATATATATTATATAAACACAGTACCATCATAATGGACACCATGAGATGTAGTTGGAGATATATGAACAATCATCGTTTCGTGAGGCAGTAGTTCGCCATCCAAAGAAACAATATTTTTGTATCCACTAGATGAAGGTGTGTGGAAGTGTAGTTTGAATAATTCTAAAAAAAACCTAGTATATTGAGTATAATTCTGTTTTTATTTAAAAAATAATAATAAGATCATAGGCAGTATAGATGTAAAATAAAATAAGAGAACATGAGGGATGATATTAGCATTAAATTGGAAAACACCCTTTGGTTTGAACCAAAAGGCTTTCTGGAAGTGCTTTCTTCCTTAGGTAAGGCTTCTAGGAGGAATATAGGGATGTTGGGAGAATATTTAGGTAATTATTGGGTGGAAAATGTTGCTTGAGAGTTGTGATTAATGGGTTAGATGTGATGGATTTTTATAATGGGGAGGAGGGACACATTAAGAATGTTTGAAAACAATTTTTTATAAACATATCTTCATATCAGAAGGTCCCAAATAAATTAAACTAGAAAATAAGTTTTCTCTTATTTGAAATAAAATCATCAAACAAGAATTAGAATGGTTTTGGATATATTTTTTTAAAATTTTATAATAACATTTATTTAAATCATTTATTAATAAGGTAATCACTGCATCATCATTGTGTCGTAAATAATTTTATTTATTTTATTTCTAAAAATTATAAGTAAAATAACATGATGTAGGAAATACTTTTAGATTTTATATGAATATTTATAGTCGAAGAGATAATTTATTAAACCCAATGTAATAATTGAGTTACTAAAAGATATATGTTTATGTCATGTTTGTCTTTACTTTAAATTAATTAACATAAAGTGTCATTATCACTCGTATGTGGCACTATGGGGCCCCAAAATCAACCCGTGTTTTCCCATGGTTATAATTTTATTAAAAAATAGGATTAAGACACATTTTAGGGTAATTTAATATTATTATAATATTATTTTTTCCCTTATTTACCTTTTAACCATGGTAAATAAAATATTTTATGATGTAAATATTCATAATGTATAAAAATAAATGTTACCTATTTACTCATTCTGGACATCTTGATTCCAAATAGGGTATCTATTTTTTCAAATTCAAAACACATAAGTGGTAGAAATTAATTTAAAATAAATTCCGATTGTAAAAACAAAATTGGTGTTTTTGATAAATAATAACAATCAAAATATTGACACTTATTTATGTCTAATTTAAAAGTGAAATTATTTTAAATGACCCACATTATATTAAATGGTAAAAATATAATCTAATTAAATTTTAAAACCAGTTAAAAATATAATCTCACTATATAAATAAATTAGATTAAAATGCAGTTTTTTAAAAAATGCATTATTTTTCCTTATTTCATTAGAAAATGAACATTATCAAAAATATACCAAAATATCATCCAAAGTATAATTTGATGTCCTGATAATAAATAATAATATGATTTTGTTATATATAAAATAAGAAAAGTGACAAAAACAAGATTTAAAAGGGGGTTTCCATCAAAAGGAAGTAAATCGACCCTTCAAAAAATATTAGAGTATTTATGCTTAAAATAGGATTCTTTATTATTTTATGCCCCTACATTTTTTTAGATAAATGAAAAAACATTTAACAAACATGTTTATTCATATTTTAGTTAGTTCTGTTCATTCCTGCCAATACAATGGCTATGAGTTAATTACGATTTAAAATAATATTATGTTATTTTTTTGGTATGACTATTTATGAGCAACATTAGATTTCAAAGAAACTCATTGTTGTGTATTAGATACACACTCGAACATAGCATCCCATTTAAAGTAAAATTAATATATAATTATTAAATATGAAAATTTCATATTGTTAATTTATGAGGGATGTTACATCCTTCCACCCTTTTGGAAATTGCGTCCTCACAATTTTTTCATATATCAAATAAATGGGGGTATTTATCTCTAATATCATTTTAATATTCCCATGTTACCTCTTCAACATTATGGTTTTCTACAAAACCATTAACTGATGAAATAACTTATTCCGCAACACTTTCTCTCTTTGATCAAGATTCTAGATTGGTTGTTCTTCATAAGAGATATTCTCATCCAACTGAACTACCTCTGGACTCCAAATATGATATGGATCTGGCATATACTTTCTCAACATTGGAACATGAAAAACATTGTGTACATAGGATAAACTTTGAGGTAAATCCACTCTATATGAATATGATCCAACATTCTCCTAGATTTCTAAAGGTCCAATGAACCTCAGACTCAACTTTCCCTTCCTTCCAAAAAACATGTCACACTTTTCCCTGGAGAAAACAATGACAAATACATGATCACCTAACTCGAAAGAAATATCCCTCCTTCGGTTATCCGCATATCTTTTCTTCCTACTCTGAGCTATTCTCATGTGCTTATAAATAAATTGAACTTTTTTGCCATCTCTTCTACTAATTCTGGTCCCATAAACTTTCTTTCACATACTTCATCCCAAATAGAAAGAGTTCAGCACCGCTTTCAATATAATTCACAAATGGAGCCGTATGTATACTTGAATAAAAAATGTTATTATATGAAAACTGAACCGAAGAAGGATGTTGGTCCCAACTTCCTTAGTAATCTAGTGAACAATCATGTTGTATATCCTTCACTGTCTTAATTATTCATTCTGACTACCCATCTGATTGAGGATGAAAAGTTTTACTTAAATTTAATTCAATATTAAACGACTTCTAAAGGCCATTCCGATAGTTAGAAGTAAATATGAGATCACGATAAAATACAATGGAGAGGGTAACTCCATTCGACCAGACTATATCATTAACATACAATAGAGAAAGTTAATCTAGAGACAAAGAATCTCAAATAGGAAAAAAATAGGAAGATTTAGTCAATAGATCAACAAAACCTAGATTTCATTATTACCTCGAGATGTCTTTGGTAATCCCACAATAAAGTCCATGGATATATTTTACCATTTACACTCTGGCACCAGCAATGGTTTAATCATCCCTTTCGATAATTTCCACTCTACATTAACCTATTGACAAGTCAAACACATCATAGTAAAGTTAGAAATATCTCTTTTAATTCCATCCCACTAGTAATACTTCTAAAAAACTCTATACATCATAATACTGCTAGAACGAACTCAAAATGGAGAACTAAGAGATTCAAATAACAAATCTTTTTTTTAAAATGTGAATCACATGGAACACATAATCTCATTCTAAACATTAAAATACAATCATAATCTATGTTATATTTAAGAAACTTACACTTCAGAACTAACTCCAACTTTTTCTATAACTCACTGTCTTCCTTTTGCGCTTGAATAATTCTGTATGATAGGGATGATTTCACAAACACCAGAAACAAAGAAGAGTACTTTCCCGCACCAATAAATTCTATGCCAAAGGTCCTAAAATCATTAATCTAAGGATCTTATTCCAAACATTTCATTGTTAATGTATCATTACACTTTCAACTCAAAGCATCAGACACATTATTTCCATCTTTTGAATGGTAATGAATCGTGCAATCATAATCCTTAATTAATTACATCCATCACCTTTGTCTCATTTTAATTATTACTAAGTTAATATATACTTAAAACTTTTGTGATCAGGATATATTTCGCATTTTACTCCATACATATGATGCCACCAAATTTTTAATGCAAAAAAATATAATCTAAGTCCAAATCACTTGTAGGGTAACTTAGCATCAAGGATTCTACTGATGTGATTAAAAAGAAATTACCTGATCATTTTTTATTAGGACACAACGAAGTCCTTTCAACAATACATCATTGTAGATAAAAAATTCACTATCCTTGGAAGGTTGTTCCAAAACTCAAGCATTTAGCAATCTTAATTTCAATTCTTGAAAACTAACATCACATTATTTTTTCTAGATGAACATAAAACCTTTAAGAGTTAACATAGTTAGTGGGCTATATAACCATTAAAAACATTCAAAAAACTTCTGGTAATAACCTACTAAACCATGAAAGCAATAGAACTTGGTAATAATTGTGGGCCTTGGACATTCTTCAACATCTTTTCTTTTATAAGGAATAACTGTTATGGAATTTTTTTAAATAGTTTGACCATGGAATAAAATTTTTTGTATCTAAAACTCACATTTTTTTAATTTCCCATATAGATACTTTTCATTTAAGGTTTTAAGGAAAACCCTTAAATGACTTTCATGTTCCTATTTACATTTGGAATAAACCAATATATCATCAATGAACACAACCAAAAAATTATCCAGAAACTCATGGAAACATCTATTCATATGATCCATGAATATAGCAGGTGCATTGGTTAATCCAAAAGGCATAACCAAAAATTCATAATCATCAAATCTAGTATGAAACATGGTCTTTATAATGACTTCTTCTTTTACTTTCAACTGATGGTACCCTGACCTCATGTCAATCATAAAAAAATATTGAGCTTTATAGAGCCAATCAAACAAATCATCAATATGAGGAAAAGGATACTTGTTCTTAACAATGATGTTATTCAATGCTCAATAATCAATGCAAAGTCTCATTAAACCATATTTTTTTGACAAACAAGATAAGAGGACCCCATGGGGATGTGCTAGGTCAAATGAAACCTTTATCTAATAATTCCAAAAAATTATTCTTTTACTCTAAAAGGACAATTTTAGCCATTTGATAAGTGCATTTTGAAATTGGGTTAGCATAAAGAGTTATGTCAATAGTAAATTCAAGTACCCAGTTAGGTATTATACTAGGAAACTCATCATAAAAAACATAAAGATTATCATTTACCTCTGGAACATCATTAATATGAACATTTCTTTGATTTTTTACAATATGTGCAAGGTAAAATTAATTTCCATCTTTTACTAGTTTCTCAGCTTCCTGATATGTTATCAAAATTAAATTTTCATTCTTGTAGACAAACTGAAAATCGTTCTGAAAAGAAACCACTTTAGCTCTATAGTCAATCTTATCATGATAAATAGAAATCCAATCCATACCCAAAAAAATATCAAACTATACTAGAGGAAAAACTAATAGTTTTTTAGGTAGATTCATTCTACACAGAAGGATATGAAGGTTCTAATAATTTATTTTTTATCAACATTTACTTCTGGTGTTTTTACCATAAGTTCAGGATTAATATCTTGAGGTAGAATTACCAATCTACTAGAAAAATTCATATAAATGAAATAATGTGTAGACCCTCAATCAAAAAATAATTGGCATAATCTGAATAAACAAACAATATACCATATTCAACATCATTTGATGGCCCAATATCAGTTGAAGTAGTTGCAAAGGATTTCACCACCCATTTCTGCTTGTAGTCTAGATGCTTTCCCTCTGTTGAGTTCTTTGTTGGAAACTCATTTGCATAATAAAAAATTTCATTTCACTTAAAAAAATTTACTAAGTGTAAATCATATTTTTTATTACCATTACCTTGACCTTTTTCAGTTCAATTATGATCCTTATGTCCCATTTTTTCAAATTGGTATTACTTATCAAAATTCAAAAGACATTTCCTTGCGAGATTTTTATCACAATTTTCATAAGCTATAAACATATGTTTCTTACCAGTAGACTTTTTTGAGGAGTTCTTCCATTTCTTATTCCACATTGAGCTCTTATTCTGTTGTATTTCAAAGAACACCTGATCATAGGCAAAATCCATTTCCACCTCCTCCGCACATCGAATATGTTATTCATAAATTTTGAACTCATGAGAATCTAAAGACCTTCGATACATTATATTTAATCTTAAGAAAAGAAGATTGATTTTATAATCAAGATCTCATATGACATTTAGAGAATACATTGGCAGTTGAGTGAATTTTTTTTATAATTAGCCACTAAGACATCTTCCTACCTCAATTACAATAATTGTTTTTCCATTATAAGACAAACCACCTTTGAAATATATTTCTCAAGAAAAAAAATTAAATTCATCCCATTCAAGAGCATCAATATCCTTACTATCCCTGATATTTTTCACCATCTACCACCACTGATCAGATTCATGTTCAAAATGGTAAATATTAAGACTGACCTTTTGATGTTCGGAACCCCATGATATAAAAAAACCTCAATAATGTTTTGATCCACACTTCAGCTCGCATAGGGTTTGATGATCCTCTGAATGATGGGGGATGCTGCCTCATGAAATTCTCTACTACTAAAATGTTCCTATATGGTTGATTAAGATGATATCATGCATTGATACCACCACCATTTATAGCCAGGGACAATTGTTCCATCATTTAAACAAACTGTTCAGTTCTGATTCTGACCATCTCAGGTTGCTTATTTTGAATTCTATCTTCCACTTGATGTCGTCCCTTTATATATGTCTTGTTTTATCTATGGAAAACCATTCTAAACGTAAAATTATCTTAGGATAAATTACATGGTAATATGTAAATGCTATATCATTTCCAACTAAACATAAATTAAATTATGTAAATTAATTTTACAATGTAAACACCTATAGTTGTCTAAACCGACCTATAATTCCATCTATAAAGACCCAGCCTTAAACATTATATAATCTTGAATTAATTTAAAAATTCACATTGATGATCTTTTCATGTTTAGAGCTTTAGAGAATTATCTCATAAGATATACATAACAACTTGAATATTACATGTAGAAACTTCTACAGAGTATCCATTTTTTTAATAAAATAAAAACTCTTGAAAAAAAGAGCCATGTCTCAATCCATATTTTAGACAACATTATTTTTCCGTGATCCCAACCTTTTCCCTAGTCATATTTATGTCGTATGAAAAACATTTCAAAAAAACATTGGATGAGCATAAAAAATCTAAGTAAGGGTTATAATATAATGAAAGAAAACAATAGTCAATCGAAACATAATTGTTTTAACTTACATCAAGAAATCATATGATTTATGAATAACCCATAGAAAACATAAATCATATTTGTAACTTGTGGAATCCATAAAATACTTACGTTGTAGCTTTCACAGCTATGTAGGGAGTCACATTTGGAATACCCATCATAGTATATTCCCTAAACCACTAAGGAGAAACATTTACGTTTACCTCCGTCATGTTACCCAATGCATTGGAGATCTATATTGGGATCACCCACCCCAATGTTTTCATGGAACCACCTGTATATGTAAACAATTCCCAGGAACCATAACAAATTCATAACACAAATAATCATAAAGAAAAGATAACATTTCCACATTTAAATAAAAATATATAATTTAAATATATTGACATCACCAATCCATTATAAAAGCCATTTTCAGTAAAAAATTTGTAAAAAGTGTATATGGTATTTATTTTCAATCTAAAAACACTACGGTTTGGAGAGGAAGCCAAATATCTAATAATGATCGTGGTAGACAAAAGTCGTTCTCACTGCGTACCTTAAAAAGAGACATTATTTTTTTTGTTTTTTAAAAAACTTCATAGAAAAATATTCCCATTTAATGAAATGAAATGTCAAAGGTGTTTATACACCATATAAAATAAATTCATGTATAAATAAAAATATGGCTTAATGAAATGAGATTGAGATGAAGTCCATTACCTCATGCTCAACTTGACTTGTTTGTTCTTTAATCTCCTGAATAATAATATAAATTTAATTTCTTCTTGTTTAATAACCCTTTTCTAGTTTATTACTCTTATTATATACTTATAAACACATTATAAACATTATATAATCATTTATGTTAATAACGATCGTTTTGTCGATATTTGTTACTTTAGTCAAAATGAACTTATTAAAATTAGAAGTTATCAATGTGGCCAAAATTTCATTATATATAGAATGATATTCATGATTTAGATATCATATATATAATATATATTCATTATATATATGTATTTATAATACTATATAACAATTTAAGATAAGAAATGAAATGCACTGTTCATGGAGATGGTAAGTCGTACGTACACATGAACACTACATTCATTTCTATTTTATATTTTAATGGAATGAAAACATAATTATAAATTGGTATATTATAATTCCTATATAATATCATATATAATTTCATTAAATTGTTCATTTATATGTTCCACGTATGGTGTGAATGAGTCATATCACTTTGTGGCAGTGGCAATCCACTGTTCCGCAAATAAAATTATCATATTTACCCATTATAAAATCCATAATGGTATGCTATAAATGAAAAATATTGAAGAATATAAAAAACATAAACATAATATATATCATATATAAATATATATCCATCATAATGGCCAACATGAGAGGCGGTTGGAGATATTTGAACAATCATTATTTCATGATGCAGTAGTTCACTGTCCACAAAAAACAGTATGTTTGAATCTATTAGATAGATGTGTGTGGAAGTGTAGTTTTAATACTTCTCATAAAAAACCAATTATATTTAAGATATAGGTTTTTTTACGTAAAAAAATAATAGGAAGAGCATAGAGAGTGGAGAAGAAAAATAAAATAATAGAACGTGAGGGAAGACATTACCTTTAAATCGGGTAACTCTTTTTTGGTTTGAACCCAAACGCTTTCTTGAAGTTCTATTTGCCTAAGTTAAGGATTATATGAGGAATATAAGAATTTTGGGAGCTTATTTAGGTTGATTTTGGATGGCACAAGGTTTATGATAGATGTGAGTAATGGGTTAGAGGTGATATATTTTTATAAAGGTGAGGAGGGGCTCTTTATGAATGTTTAAGAACATTATTTCATTTCAAACTGATATTCGGTTTCAAAAGGTCCAAAAATCATTAAATTATAAGATAATATGACTATTGTTAGAAATAAAGTCTTGGAGTACAAATTATACTGGTTTTGGATTGTTGTTTTAAATTTTACAATCTCATTTTTTAAATCATTTATTAATAAGGTAATCATTGCATCACTATTGTGTCAAAAATTGTTTTATTTATTTGATGTCTAAAAATTTTAAATAAAATACCAATATGTAAGAAATAATTTTAGATTTCAAATTAAAATTTATGGC
The DNA here is from genome assembly GCA_963277665.1 of Viscum album. NCBI lineage: Eukaryota > Viridiplantae > Streptophyta > Magnoliopsida > Santalales > Viscaceae > Viscum > Viscum album. The sequence goes on from OY728132.1 coordinate 700,254,574, forward strand.
TGAAATTATAGCTTACATAACCTCATGTGAAAAATACATTTACTAAAAGATATATGTTTATGTCATTTTTTCATTACTTTAAATTAATTAAAATATTTTTCGAAGTAAATATTCATAATGTTAAAAAATAAAACATACCAATTTAATAAATTTGGACCTAATGATTCAAAACCTGGAATTTATTTTTCTAAATTTAAAACACAGAAGTGGATGAAATTAATTTAAAATTAATTTTCGTTGTCAAAACCAAAAGCATGTTTTTAAGAAATAAAAACTCTCAAAACATTAACCCTTGTTTATGTCAAATAACAAAGTGAAATTAATCCCAATGACCAAAATTGGATTAAATGGTGAAAATATAATATAATTCCACTTTAAACCCAATTAAAAATAAAATCTAACCATAATAATAAAATTTATTACAAGGTAGTTTAGAATTAATATACATTATTTTTCACTATTTCATTAAAAATGAACATTATCATAAAAATACCAAAATTTCATCCAAAGTAAATTTTTATGTCCCTATTCTAAAGAAATTTTTTATTTTGTCAAATAAAACATATAAAAGTGAAAAAAAAACTAGATTTAAAAATGGTTCACCATCAAATGGTGGTAAATCGACTCTTTAAAGAATATTAGATGTTTAATGCTTAACATTGGATTATTTGTTATTTTAAGACTATAAAATTTATTGGATAAATGTAAAAATATTTAACAAACATGTATAACCATATATTAGTTAGTTCTATTCATTCCTTCCAATAAAATGATTATGAGTTAACTTCCATTTAAAATAATATAATATAATTATTCTTCAGTATGACACAACATTCTGTCCAACATGAGATTTAAAAGATTCTCATTGTTACGTGTCAAGAATGTCATCGAACATAACACCCCCTTTAACGTAAAATTATTATTAAATTAATTAGTACGAAAATTTTAAATTCTTAATTTTCTTGGGATGTTACATATACATTTCGCCCTTAATTAGTAGCATAAATTTCTCTTTAAACATAATATCACTATCTTAAATGGTGAAATTATAAGATTTTATGGAAAACACAAAGTATTCATAGATAAATCATGTTGGTAATATTATAAATATCATCATCACAAGACATAATGAGTTATATTAAACATTCCTATCGACAAAAATTATTTGAGAGAACTATAAAATTATTATAACCCATGAATGGTAAAATTTCATTCATCATAATTATAAATATATTCTATTAATCTCTAATAAAAACAATTTCATATTTTGAAATATAAATTACATTTAAAACCCCTTTAAAAATTTCCCAGAATTAAGGGAATGATGGTTTATTATTAAATAAAATTAAAATTATTGTAAACGAATGAAATTATCAAATAATGGTTATGGTTTCAGGATAATTTTTAGACATCATATATAGTATAATATAACATTATTTTTTACTTTTTTCAAAATTTGTTGTATAAAATATCGAAAAGATTATTTTTACTAACTTATAGATTAAAGTAAAAATATATATATGATTTCCTTTATAATTCATTTTCATCTATATAAATTCATAAAAAAGATTATATTATCAATATGGAAATAGACTATTATTATTTATAAAGTAATTCATTAAAACATTTAAAACATTGTTTTCTAGGTAAAGTGTCCCTTAACCCATGTCTGATTCATCATGTAAGTTATTTATCTACATTAATAATATATTTATGGTAATTATTTACATGCTTAATATAATATTTTTAGTTTATTATTAATTTAATTTTATTTATTATGATGTTATATATAAATAAGTAATCATTTAAGTTCATGTTAGATGTTCTGACAATATCCAAATAATATTTCCAAAATGAATTTAGTAAGTTAAATATGGTCATTGTGGTAATTGTCCCATCATATAAATAATAATAATTCTCAAATAATTATCATTTTTATACATTAATTTTAATTTAAATCAAATAAATAAATATGGTTGTGAAAAAATAATTATGTTATAATCATGGAGACGGTAGGTGGGACATACACAAGAAAATCACTATCATTTTTCAATGATAATGGTGGAAGTATGGTATGTATCATTTTAAATTTATATTATGATTATTATATCATAAATTTAAAATTATTACTTAAAATTTAATCACATATGTCAGTGATTTCATGTGTCAATGAAAAACATATCACATTACTTTGTAGAGGTGGTAATCCACAAGTACACCCAAACAATGTTAAATATTACCAATTGATACAATGGTAAGAAGAAAGGTTAAGTATTTTATTAAAAATTGATAAATATTTCATGATATTCAAATATATATTTAAAATAAATCCACAATTATAACCATCCAAGAGAGATGGTGATGCAAAAACAAGTTGTATCAGTTCACAAGGCGGTAGTCCACCGTACACACGAATGATGGTTTTATTTTTCATCTGATAGAATATAGAGATGGATATAGATAACTAAATCAACATAAAAACTCTGTATATTTATGTTACTTTTGATATTATTTGATAATGTTTAACTAATATTATCATTTGGTAGAAATGAAATAAAAAATTATTGGTTAAGAATTATACGTATTCTTCAGACTACCTCTTTAGTTTTATACCAAAATGTTGCAGACGTTTATTTTATGATAAAAATGGTGAACATGAAAAGTGGTAATGAATGTAAGGAATATATTTGTTCAGAATTGGATAATTTTTTTTAACTTTGAAGAAGAGATAATATGGGGTAACATTTTTGATGTATGGTATGAGACAGATTTGGGATTTCTAAAGAGTAAAATATGTTAATGTATTACTCAAAAAAGGATCCAAAACATGAATTTATTAATTTTACATTATATAAAGATAAATTTAGACGTAAATAATATTTAGGTATGTTTTTATGCCATTTTAATCCTTATCTATTTAGTTCATCCGCTAGAAAATTTTTTTTAACCTTAACCGTAATAGAAAATTTTTACTATTATTACTATTAATTATGAACAAAAATTATGTTGATCATATTAAGTATTATTATATATTATTATTAAAAAATATATCCATTTTATAGAATAAAATTTTTAAAATTTAAATAATATTAATTAAAATTTAACTTCCAAATTTCTATGAAAATATTTTTTCAGAGAAATTTATTTTTATGTATAAAAAGGTTTTATATGAGATTAAAGTATAATATTTATCATATAAAAATTTATTAGATTAATTTCAATCAATTTAAACTAATTAAAATTTAAAACCATTCCAATATTGGATTTTAATTTGTAAATTAATGAAAATAAAACTAGTTTTCAATAAGAATCAATATTTTCCATCAATCAGTAAAAATTTTAATTTTAAATAAATTCTATAAATTCAACCTAACATAATGACGAAAAGATGAATTCAAAAATGAAGTAAATTTTTCAAAACTAAAATTTTATATTTTTGAAATTAATATTTTTCATAAGACCATATAACGTATGAAAATCCAATTTTGTTAGAAATAATGATTTTTTAATTATTAATAATAGAATACCTAATATTAAGTAAGTGAATATAACGATAAAAAACACATTTAAATAATTTCGTTAAATAAATAAAATTATTTATATTATAATTTATAGGGTCGTTACATTATTCTTCCCTATTGAAAATTACTTTCTCGCAAATTTATTCATTAATTAAACAAGTGGGGATTGTTTTCCTTCATAAATTTTTTTTGTTCACCATTTTTATTTTTATTGATGTGGTCTTCAATAAATAATTAACGACGTAAATAAATTTATTCACAAAAACATTCTCTCTATGATCAAGAATTGTTACTGATTTTTCCTAATTAAAAATATTTTATTGGAAATGAACTACTTATGAGATAAAACATGAGATTAAATTGAATAATATTTTATTAATAGTGAAATATGAAACACATAATCTACCTGGGATAAACATATAAGAACATACACTCACTAGAAAACTGATTCAAATCTATCATAAAATTCTTATGGTCTAATGAAATATGTAATTAACATTAATTCTTATCAAATTGGTTTAAAATTATCCATGGATAAGGTAATAAACTGATATTTTAGAAAATATAGTTTTTGAATATATGTAATTATTTGATTGAATGAGAAGGACACAACACCTAGTTTAAATGAACATTGAAAAAATATTATTATTCTTATATAAATGTGAGTCTTGTTATATATAAGTTAAATGTGGGGACATAAATAGGAATAAAAACATATTAAAAATTAATTATAATGGTTTTATGTTAATAAAATATATTTACAAGAAACTACTTATTTTTTAGTAATGCCTTTATATGCATCAAAAATGCATTTCCTCAAAAACACAGATTTATTTCTTTGGGGAAAAAATAATAAAATTATTTTTTAACAATTTTATTAAATTATTTTTAAAAAATATGTTCATTTTATAAATTATCATGTTAATTTTATATAAGGGTGTGTTTTTTAGAATTTATGACAATAGTAATTTTTCAATGAACAATGACAATTATTGTTTAAAAAAACATTTTTATTTCAAGAATTAATATTTTTATATTTATGTAAAAAATTACTTAAAAATAAAAATTATATAATTTACATTAGAAATAATCTATTTTTTTTATTTTAATAAATATTGATTTTATCTTTTATATGAAATTTTTTTAAACTTTTGAAACTTTTCTATATGGAAAACTATTTTTTCATCATGTCTATTGGAGTAATATCAAATTAAATTCATATAATTATGAAATATGAATTTGATAAATATTAATTACATGTTTTTGATGAAAAATTTTTGTATTATATAATATTATTAAAACTAATTTTTATCATAAATATTAATAATTTAAATAAAAATTAATTACCTCAATTATAGTTAAAACACAGTATTGTGTGTTGCATATGATAGTGTTAAAATTAGTTTTTCATTAACATAATTTTTATATATTACAAATCTTATTTAATAATTATAATTAGTATATCAAAATTATCTAATTAATCTATATTTAAATTTATTCTTAAATGTTAAATTACCGTGGTAATAAAAAATTATACAAGTTACCATGGTGAAAAAGTGGAAAATTTAATAAAATTTAATGGAAAAGGAATTACGTGTTCTAAAAATGTGTTTTTTTATTTTGGTATTTTTGTAAGGAATATTATTACTACTAAAAATTATTTATCATTTTTTGAGGCAATTGGGTTTAGTGTGACTTCCCATTTTTTAATTATTTTGGTTATTTATGAAAAATTCACACCACCTCAATTCCAAAAGTGTACTTCCTCCCCTCACATACTCAATGGTCATAAAAACATAGGATTAAAAAACTAATAAAATATCACAAAAAAATACTTACCTATGTTTTATAGTTTCTATCCATCCCAAAATACTAACCCTATTTTATTTCGTAAGAGATCCAAAGAGAGTTTTTCTAAGGGATAGTAATTGTCTTTATTAAACACTTTCTTTTTCAATTTTATCTTACCAAAAAAATTAGAGTTTTATTAAAATAAAAATATATTAAAAATATTATCTAATATATAACTGGATTTAATTTTTTTTAATAACAAATATCCATTTTATATTAAATCTAATATAATATGAAACTTTCGATCATGTGTACATTCGACTAACGCCACACAGAGCGATGCAATTTTTTCCCATAACCACCTCTCAATGATGGATATTATGATAGATTAAATATTTATATATGCTATTTATGATCATATTATACTTATGGAATTATTATATAACATTCACCTTATTAATTCCCATTCGGTGGGAATATGATAATGTCACTCATATGTATGCTGTACTACTACCTCATGAAACGATGTGACTCATTTTTCACTTTGTATAAACATCGAAAGTAATAAAGTGATTTTTACTTAAAATAAGTGTCATAGATTATTTTATAATGATTATTTTTGTGTAATATATCATATACCTATATTATTTTCATCCATTATGAATGTGTAAATAGAGTTCATGTGTACGTACGACCTACCTTCTCCATAAATGGTGTATTTCATTTTATATCCTTACATTTATGGATTAAAATGAATAAAAATCTACTAAATATATATAGTATATATATAATGTTTTACATCCTAGAGATTATGGGACCAAGATCAATGTAAAATTATTGAAAATACCAAATAAATATAAGGTGAAAAAGCAAGTATTTATTACGCAAAACATGATTTTAATAGTGAATTTTTAATAGCCATGTAATAAAAAATATCAAGTAAATAAAATATAGTGTGATATATATTATTTTTTAATAAAATATAATTGTAATAAACCTATATTTTTTATAAAGGATGTTTTAATGCGTATAAAGGTAGTTGAAACATAAGGTAAGGGATTTCTGTGTCACTTTTATTTTTTCATGGGACACAACCCATATTCACCATCTGTTTCTTTTTATGTTTATAATATAATTCCCACAAATTTATTTTTAATATTATTATACTTAAAATCATTATGATTTACATATAATTTTTTTTGATTTATTCTTCTTAGGGTTGATGGTTAAAATGATAAAAAACTGGTAAGTGGTTTTTGTCATGTTTTTTCTTTTATTGAGTTGTATGTTATGTTGTGAACATATATTATTTTATGAGGTGTATGTACATCCCATTAGGAATTTTATATATATAATATAATTATAAAAATTACCTTTAAAATTTATTTTCGGTTATTTTTTAATTTTACTTACGATTAAGAACATACAATAGTTGTAAAGGTTGTTTGTTACAGTTATATTATTTATTGGGATTATATACAATTATATTTTTGATGACGAAATATTATCATATATCTCTCATTGAATTATTATATTTTTTTATTCTCTATTTATTTAAATTGAATTATTTTTTCATAATTAATGATCTTATATTAATGGACCAACGAAATAAATTAAATATTTTTAACAAAATTACTTTTTATTTCTCCATTTTATTGAAAAACCAATTTCATTGATATCCATGTTTGAAAAAAAATTAAAAATTATTTTAAATTTTATAAAATTATTTATTAAAAACATTTTATCCATTTTATTATTTTTATATAAAAATTAAATTGAATATTCATTTTTTTCTAAAAATATGAACATCTTCCTTTTACATATAAAGGAAATGATTCTTTATTTTAACATGTATGGAATGAAACAAATTCCTACCATCATTAAAATTGAATGTTATAAAAGTTTCTTTATAAATTTTAAAAGTTATTATCAATTGAAATTGTTTTCAATTTTTTTAATATTTAGTTCTAAAATGTTTCTCTCAAAGTGGAATATTTATTTTCCTCAAAAAATGATCCAGGTAGTCTTTCAAAATAATTTCCTATCTAAGATAAAATCTTGTAATGTTACATAATATTCAATTTGGATATGAACTATCAATACCATATTTATTTTGTATTTTTTGGTTTTATGATTATGGTGATAAAATTTCCATGAAACCCATTCTCTTTTGATGGGTTTTACATTGATGAAATGATTAAATTTTTATGAATCCTGATTCCATTAAAAGGGTAATACTATGGTGAGATGTTTATTAATTTAATTTTTATCATGGTTTCTTTTATTATGAATGATTTATAAATCCCATTTTTATCATGGTTTATGTTATAATGAATGTTTTCTGATATTTTTGAACACATATGTATATGGTTTTCCTTATGTGATGTTACATACATTCTAAAAAAGTAAGGTGGTAATCATATAACAATGGATGTTGTCCATGTTATAACCAATAATGGGTTGGAGATATATCTCCATCCAATTCATTGTGTCAAGAATTATATATCATGAGAGAAAAATGGGAAATATGTCAATGGACATTGTCATTAATGGGAAACAAGTTGATGGGATTTATCCACAATTAGAAACAAAGTGGTGGGATGGATCCATAATGGAAGACTGGTGATGAGTCCTAATCCACCATATTTTATGGTCTTTATAGATAATATTGAAAAATTAAATTGTTTTTATACCATTTTTGTGCCAAAATTGTATAAAACGGTATTATGGTTCATTTATGATGATTATTTCACACTTTTAGGAATCTTGATTTTTGAAATGAAACTTTATTATGTTGTTACTAATAATTATGATCTATGACAGGTTGGTTATGAACATTGTAAGTTATTTTCACAATATCATACCCATATGGTTATCTTTTTATTTAAAAAGATCATATAATGATGTATCCCATTTTCCCTTACTTATCATATGATATCACCCTTTATTATGTTTTCCTTCTCCATGTTATGAAGATAAGTTTTATACAGGGTATTCTTTTCATGTGTAAAAAGGGGAAAGAAATGTATAGATGATATTGATGATATTTCAATAAATAATTAGACTTCATATCTCATCTTCTAATAAGATAAACCAATAAAATTATAGCATATGTATATGTGAAATTTATTTAATATTCATCTAAAAATATTTGGTATTTATGTATGAGAAAATTGGTCCATTAAAGATGGTTTAAGATGAAAGGTTTAGATAAATATTGGAATCTAATATGAAAAAATATTAGCTATATCCCTATGGATATGTCAATGGTAATTTCTAGTGAAACTATTAAGGATGAGTTTAACGATGTGTTAATGTAAATGAAAATGTCCTTGAATTTTGGTAAAGGATAGAGAAAATCATTTGAATGAAATTTCATCAATGTCTTGATAATATAAGGGGGTCTTGATATGGAAAATAGATACCAGGGGCTAATAACTCTAAAATGACCACAATGATATTGACTCTATCATCACTTGGTATATGGAAATGAATCTTGTTAAACACTATATTTGAAACTCTAGGGGATATTCTTTGGAAATTCAAAAACCCTTTACGAACCATCATATTGAATTTAAATAGATGATAACTATGAATGACATAAGTTAAAACTATGGTGTCATAGATTGAAATTAATATGTCATGATTTAGACATTTTGTATGTTTTATTACATTATTATGTGCTTTTCCACTATGATTATTGTTTCTCATACTATGATTTTTTGTTTTAGTTTATGGGTGGAAGTTGGAGGAATTATGTTGACATTTATTTTGATGGATAATGAAGTGATTATAAGAAACAAAATTAGTTGATTACATGAGGAAAATAATTTTTGATTATTCCTAATCATCTATGATGATATATTGTTAACAACACGAACATCATTGAGATTCATAATGCATAAAATAATAAAAAATTTACATTTATGAAAAAAAATTATACAAAACATTGATGAATTAAGATTTAACTTACTACCTATCAAGAATTTGAGAACAAGAAAATAGAATAATCTCACAAATAAAGGGGAATATGTTATTTATGATTAGTTGTCTGTCATAGATAAATGAGTTTCTAATGAACAAAATTCCTTATAAGTGTGAAACTTAGGAATTATCCAAGCCAATGACCTAATCTTTTGGTAATACCCTATAAAATGGGAAGAAATATTCTATTTGTACCATTAAACTGAAAGGATTAATATTTCTATGTATTTGGATTAAGGATTTATGTCGTTAAATTATTTCAACAATGGTACATTAGTTATGTAATTCATGAAACATATAAAAAAAATTTAATATTGGAAGCATATATGTATCCATGTAATATAAACATAAGAGTTGTATATACAATCATGTGTTTATGAGTTTAAGATATATCATAAGTTCAATTTCCCTATTTAATATCTCTTGAATAAATAATTTTTTAAGTGGTGAATAATGCTATTATTTCTATGGGGATCCTGAAAGAGGCTTGTTGTGGAAAACATATAGTTTCGACTGGATAACCAAGAGTTATTTGTTTCGAGAGTATGAAGTGTGTATATGAGAACACCAACTAGGGATATAAAAAATAGACTTTCTTGGGATAGTTATCAGTCAAATGTAGTTGTAACTAAGCATAATGTCATTGTTGTGGTAGTTTAAATCATATTTTTATCCATTATCCATGACCACCAATGGAGTGTCAATACTACATCATGATGTTTCAATTAAAAAGGTATTGCAGAAATCTTCAATTGATGGGTTGGGACAGAGGATCACTGATGAACCAATGTTTGAGAAGGGGTATTCTACAAAATCTCAGTTAATTTCATATAGTTATTCTATCCATGGTGGCCAATACAAGGGACATGGTACACCCGGGAGAGATCACTTGTATCAGTAGGGTAGAGTAGCTTAGGAGACTCGGATTATAGTATGAGTCAATGGGAAAGGATAGTTTCATGTAGTTTAGGCTTTACATGTAAATAGTGTGGCCAAACCATCAAAATTTATAGGTAATATTCTTTATAATATATGATTTATAGTGATTTTTTTATTACATGAGCCTCAAAAATATTTATCATCTTCTCAAATTGTGAATGGTTTGAGTCTAATAGTGGAGTTTTTGAGAGGTGTTATGATGATCAACAGACATTTGGGAGTGTGTTTGATGTAAATTTGTTTATGTAAGTGGTTTTTTGTTGATGATGGAGACTATCATTTATATTTGTATCTTTAGATACATTTCATGGAAGGTATTGAGTTGATATTTGGTATAGACTGGCTGGTATCATACAAATCCAAATTAGATTTTTATAATAGCATGGAGACCTTTACATCTCCCAAGGGTAAAAGTTATATTCCTTTAGGAGAGTAAGATATCATGAGAGTTCGTTTTGGGAGAGTTCATTAACAATTATTATAGGTCACCACTTGGGTCACAAACTATTGTCTGAATGATGGTGGTGTGAATCATAATGTATTTAAACCTTTAGTTGACCAGTTTCAGGATTTATTTCTAGAGGAAATCTCAGGGTAACCACATGATATAGACGTTAAGTTTGTAATTGATATCATTCCTAGAGTTGAACTAACTTCTATTCCACCTTATTGAATGGTACCAATAAATAATTAAGAACATTATGCTCTGCAGGGATAATTGTTTGAGAATGGATTAGTCTATCTAAGTACATTGAATTGGGGTTCTCTAGTTTCTTACATAGAAGTTTGATGAGACATTGTGACTATGTGTTGATTAGAGGAAACTGAAGAAGATTAAAGTGAGGCAATTATAACCTATTCTTTGTATCGATGCTCTCTTTGACCATTTGAGAGGATATTGTGTTTTCTTCAAGATTGAAATGAGATTAGAGTATCACCAGTTTAGAGTTAGAAGATTTTATATATTACAAACAATGTTTATAAGTAGGTATGGCATGTACCAGTACGTCATGATGTAGTTCAGTATTGTGAAAGATCTCTTTGTTTACGGACATGATGAACTGAATCTTAGACCCATACCTATATTAGTTTTGTGGTTATTTGTGGACGAAATATTGTTGTAAACCAAGACACATGGAAATAATTACAAACATCTTAACATCATATTAGGTATAGTGAGATATAATCACTTGTATTCCAAGATATCTAAGTTTCAATTCTAGATGGTCATGGTACATTTAATGGGCCACATCTTCTCTATGGAAGATGTGTAATTAAATCCTGAGAAGGTGATAATTGTGGTTTCTTGGGATTAACCCCAGAAATTTATTGATATCTGAATTTTTTATGGGTTATAAAATCATTATCAATGGTTTACCTAGGAATTTTCTCGTTTGGAAGCATGACTTTTGGGATACACCAAGAACGGCATCATGTTTGAGTGGTTTGGATCATGTGATAAATATATCATGGATTTTAGAGGCATTTGAACACCACATATATCCTGATCCTACACGAGACATGTGATAATTATACAATGTTCTTATGCATCTACAATCTAACATAGTGGACTGTTGATAAGGGAGAAAATGGTATAGTGTATAGGTTATGACAACTGAGGCCACATGAATGGTATTATCTAACACATGATCTGAGGTTTGTAGAAGTGGTTAATAACATAAGTTCTTGGAACAAATACAAATTACTAATCAGGAGATATTAAATTTAATAATTTTATAGTGAAGTTGTAACTTATAGAAGTAAATATGGGTTGAATATATGCAGTTGATTGATTTTGAGATATCATATACACCAGGGAATAGAATTAGTGTTGATGATGCTTTAAATAGGAATACACAAACTCATGTAGTTTTGGAGTAAAATTGTAATTTAAAGATGTAATACACTCTAGATGATATTCAAATTATGGTTCATGGGGCCAATAGTATAAGAACATCATATACTTATTATTTGAGTCCACGCTTTTGATCACGACCAGAGAGAGGAATTATGAGGATCCTAAGTGTTCAGCCTTGTGGGAAATACTCGGAGGATCAGATTAACCTTGTGATTAGATAATATATAAGGATGAGATCATCTTTGTTTGATGATATGTTATTCTACAAGCGTATGTGGGTATGGAGTTCATGTGTAAGTTTAATACCTTGAAAAATGTAGTGCATCCTAGTTAGAAAAAAATGTACTAAAATATTTAGATATTTATTTGGTTGTTGGGAATAAAATGGGTGAATATAGATTTCATGTCATGATAATACATATATCAGTAGGTGAATGATGAAAATAATTAACCTGGTGGTTCCAAAAAGAAGTTCCCCACTATGTAAGGGAAGTATAAAAACTTTACCACGGTATTTTTTGTGGTTCATTTAACCAGGCCTTGTAACTATGAGGCAATTTCTATAATTGATGAATAATTGAAATAGGCATCCCATTTATTTCTTATATAGTATATATTTATTATGGACCAATTTTGTGAGATAAATTTTCAGTAGATATGTAATTGACATGAAGTTAAATAGATTGTAGTTCTAGATCATAACTTCCACTTTACTTCATACTTCGTGTAGGGATTACAAAGGTATTTGGGTGCCAAGGTGTTTTTCAGTATGTATTCCCAGCCACAGATAGGCAGGAATTTAGAGTGCACTATCCAGGTTTTAGAGTCCATACTAAGGGAATTTTTCCTTGATTTTGGTTGGTCATGGAAATATAAATTATCTCTAATTGATTTATCCTATAATAAAATTTATTAAGATAATTTTCAAATGTGACCTTATAAAGAACTTTATGGTAGTCCATGAAGATAACCTATGTATAGGATGGTCATCAGGGAGTCTGATATATTGGGATTGAGTCTCATGTAGGTCAAATCAGAGCTTGTTTAGATGATTTGGATATATTTATAGGTATATATCATAGTAGTAATAAGTCATATATTGATCAATGTCGTCGACCATTATATTTTATAGTGGGTGATCATTTTATCCTTCAAGTGTCTTTTAGATTGGGTCACCATTTGATTCAAGGGAATATAATGATAGAGACCAAGTACATTTTAACCTTTGACATGGTGGATAGAATCACACTGTTGGTGTAGTACATGGTTCATCCTCAGATGCACCATTCTATAAACAATTATTTTTAGGTTTCACAATATCCTTCATATCACTTTGACCCTTGTAATGTGATCGATGTTGATGATGTTGATCTTGGGATGATGCATCCATCAAGGAGCATCCATTTCATATCGTGGATCACAATGGTAAATATTGTTAGGGAAATGATTTTCATTAGTTAAAGTATTTTGGTATAATGTCCTAGTTTAAGATGAAATGTGGGAGTGGGAAGTAGATATGTTTACCCAATAACTCAACTTTTTTACCTCAGGATATTATAGATTCATTAGTGTACAAGTTAAGGATGTATTTCTATATGGTTGATAGATTGAAAGTTCTTAATTTTTCATGAGGTGACATTTATATTTTTAAGTTACATTTTATCCTTTAATCGATCATATTTTGGATGGAGCTTCTCTCAAGTGAGTTCAGGTGATTCTTTGAAACATTTGGAATGGTTTTCATTAGTGCACAATTGGTGAATAGTTTTCCCAAACATTATGACTAGGGATAAGAAAATGTACTTCCCTAAAAAAGGTGGATTTCATGATTAGTATAGAGTTTTTGAAACCATTCTCTACTTAGGAGAAATCATGCGCCACCATTTAGTAGGGGCATAATGTTTTCCAAATCAAGCATCCCCTCCCTGAGAACCAAGTTTATTGAATTTAAAAACATAAATATTGAATAATAAATTCTTAACGCCCCTCCCACAAGTTATCACCCATAATGAATATTTCTGATCCTAATATGATTTCCAACCTTTTTGGAGGCTTCTAATTGGATTCCAAGGCTCCTCAAACTCCTTTCTTGGTAAATCGAAGATCAGATGGTTGGAATTGACACATCTCAGTTATGTGATCCCTTCCTCATTTGGGTTCACCTATCTATCGTCACTATATAACAATCTAAATGAATGTTTTTATTTTGTTTTTGTTATATTGTGTATACTTTATAAAGGGTTCTGTTTATTTGGATATTGGTCCAAGGTTTTGATCATATATCTTCTTCGTCATTATTATTTCGATCATTCTACACCGAATTGGGGGTTATAATTTGGTGACTGTTCACAAATGATCATGAGGTAGGTGGTCAAATTTTCTATTACCATATCCTTGGTTATAATTGGGATAATGTATTTGTGAAATTTTAATTTCCATTTTGTGATATTGAATATTAAATATAATTAATTGATTGATTTTCCCATGTGATTATGGACCATTCACAGGTCTTGTTGGACCCATTAAAGATTATGAGGCCATCTTGATGATAACCCTTGGGGTGTTCCAATAAAATTGAAATAATAATTTATGAAATTTGGAAATGGGAATAATGATCATATTTAATTGAATTGAATCTTTGATACATTTTTGTTAAATTGGAATATAAAAATCGTAAATAAATGGGATTTTGAAAATTGTGGATAAATGAGATTTTGAATTGTTTAAATAACAGGTTTTGAAAATGGTTGAATGTTATCTCTTATTTTCATAGTGTCTTAGATATATTTTATCAGCCATATAGTTATATATATTTATTTTATTTGATCTCTTAGTTTTGGGACATGGTCTGCTACTCTGAATTCCATCGGGGTGCCGGATTGCTGCTCTTTGCCCCCAATGTAAGAATTTGAAATTGATATTTAAGGAATATTGATATTATATGAGAAAATATATTATGATATTTCTATGATTTATTTTGATGACTACAAAATTGGTTGAATTCGGATGGATTTTTTTGGGTGTCAATGATAACCTAGGGGCATATGTGGTTAGGGAAACAATATTAAATGTGTATACTTTTTATATCATTTTAACTTCATTTTTAAACATAACGCACTATTATAAAAATGATATTTTTCTTGATTCCATTGTTGGTTTCATACTATGTTTCACTCACCCCATACTCTGGCTGCTTGATCAGAACCCAACTAGACCTCATGTTTAGAGGACATGATATAAGCAAGATCATTTGTAAGATATTTATATTGGGATTCATGATGGATCATAGATTTGGGAACCATAAATTATTAGGTATCCTACCATGTGTTTTTTAGAGTGTCTTATTTTTTTCCCTATATACTTGAAACTGATAAAAATGTCAAATTTACTACATTTGTTTTGGATATTATGTCATTGTTTTTGATTCATCATGTGATTTTTTGTCTTATATTGTTTTAGGAATTATAATAGTTATTGATTATTTTAATTTTGATATTGTTTATTATTTTATGTTATTTTGATTTATTGGTGAATAGGGTTTAGTCTCCCCATGTTAAATATTAGACCCTCGTATGAAATCAGTAGACTATGGGGTACTGGGAGGTATGCCTATGTTCTTAAGGAAAAACAACTTAGGCATGAACATGTGGCACCCAAGTCATGATTTCATAAATATAATATATTAAATTTTATTATTGTAATATACCACAAACATATTCATACCTTTAATACCTTTCATTGATTACATATTTCTTTTTATTATAGTTCATTAACAATATTTCATTATCATCATCATTTTAGGTGTTAACTGCTTCATTTTTCATTCATGTTTTGATGCAGTAGTTACTGTCCATAATTTATGATCATGGATTCATCATCTACATTATTTTAAACGTATTAAAAATATAATATATACATATTATATTCTTTTTTTATAAATTCCTAAAAATACAATGCCAAAAAATGGATTACACCATTCTAGGAGATGATGGTATGTACATACACATAAACATTGGATTTGTTTAACAAATAAAATAATGGCTGTATGTAAAATAGTATTTCATAATTAAATAATAATAATTTTACCATATATATTATCGATATATATATATATTTAATAAATCTCTATATCCATCAATGTGAGGAAGTAATGGAAAATGAATAATATTTCTTTTTAGAGGCGGTAATCCATATGCAAGAACATGTGATACTTTTAGTTACCATTTGATGGAAACGAGATGAAAAATGGATATCCCATAATAATTATAAAATATAATTATATTTATTTTATTAGAATAATTATTTTAGGATGAATACATAAAATTTATATGATATAGAAGAAGAAATGACTATTGAATTAGTTGGGTAACATGATTACCTCTTCTTTGATATACCTTCTTTTGTTTACACCTTAAGCCTTATTATGATGTTATTAGGAAAATAAAAGACACTCTATAATGAAGTGAAGGAATCTAGGATAGTTTTTGTGTATAAATTAGATGAGACATATCAATCAATGTTTTTTTGATATAAAGAGAGAAGTGGTTTCTTTTATATGTGAGGTGAGGGACAACCAATGAATTACTTAAAGATATTAATAATATAAAATCCATTTCAAGCTAAAGTTCCATGAAATGGATGAAATTAATATGTTAATATAATATAAGGATAGAATAAATTCAACCAATTAAACTTATACATGATCAAGATGTATTATTACCCTTATCTCTATGTTTAAAATCCTTTGTTAACCCATTTTAACCCAAATTGTAGTAATTGTTATTTATTATTTATATTATTCATTATGTTAAAAATTAATGTGGCCTTATACCAAATCTATAAAATTAAATAAAAAAATATTGAATCCATTTTATCAAATTCAATTTCTACAAGATATATAAATTAACATTAAAATAAGTGAACAAATAAATGAAAACCATTTCTAAAAAAATATGCTTTATTTATATAACTGAATTCACTTTCATTCACTTAAATAAAAATAAATTTGATGAATAATAAAATATTTATTAAATAATGAAAATTAATATTTCATTACCATAATTAATCCAAAACAATTATTTAATTTATGAATATGGAATCACATTACAGAAATAAAAATATTTTCTACAAAAACAACTCTTTTACCATTAAATGGTTTTATCATCATTACTAAACCACAGATTACTAATGTATGCATAAATTTCATTATAAAATAGTTATTTCAGTCATTAAATAATTTTACAAAAAATTCAATTTTTATTTATTAGTCATTCATGAATGCATTTTAATTAAGGAAAAAATTATATATATTTCAAAATGTGGTTAATCATTTGTATATGCACCAATTGATTGATAATGTTATAAATTACATAATATACCCTGGATAATTTTGAATTTAGATTCTATAGAAATAAATTTTTCATATTTTTAAATTATATTTCAATGGAATATATAAAAAAAGTTAGGTTTGATATATTCCACACCACCATAAAAATTATTTTTCCCGTAACATTTCATCACTATGATGAAAAAAAATGTGGATACCTTTTCATACATGCATCCAAAAGATCCCATGTTTATTTATTAAATTTATAATTTATATAAATATTCATAACTATGTGAGTAGCCTCATTCCATAATAATTTATATTTATGATCAAATATTCCTACATGTTGATATTTATATGAAATAACAAGCTCCAGGAGTACAACATTTGAGATTAGTACATGTTAATGATTAATTTTTTAATTCCAAAAAAGAGACAAAAGAAACACATCATGAACATGAGAGAGTTTCAATGAATGATCCATGTGATATTCTACCATCCATACTAAATGAAGTTTCTTAAAGGGGATAATATACTTAGGGCTCAACATTCCATTCTTTTTTAATCTCAAATCATTTATCAATGAAAAAATTGATTGGAATAACTTATCAAGAAACTTAAATCATATATCCCACTGATGATTATATGTATAATTATTCTAAAAAATTTGATCTTCATTGATGTTCTTCAAAATAGATTCATCCTTCTCCTCTATTTCATTAGTTAACGTAGTTCCCAATAGCATTCATTCTAGAAATTTATCCCAACAAGCCAGTGTTATACAATTCTTTCTGTATAGGTCTTAATAAGGATCCCTGTGAATTATCAAGTGAAGGAAATTTTAATAAAAAGTTTGAAAATAGGAAGGTGTTGGTCCCAAAATCTTTTTAATTATTTAGAATAGAATAACTTCATATCATCCATGGTTTGAATGGTTCACTCTAACTGATCATCTATACGAGGAAAACAAGTAGTACTAAAACACAAATCTATGTCAATAGATTACCAAATACCTACCATGAACATCATGATAAACCGTATATCTTGATAAAATAAAATATAATATGGTTCTATGTCTATCTATTCCTTTTCCATAATGTATACTGGGAAAATCTAATCAACTGAGTAATTGAATCTTATATCAACAAAATGTTCTCTTCTTGTATGGATATCTACTAAAGTTCAAATAACATTATGACATTTTTATATATTAGGGAGTCCTATTAAAAAATCCATAGTGATGGTTTACTGTTTCCATGTAGAAATCTTTAATTGTTTTATACTCACTTTGAATATATGTCACACATCCTTAAATTATTGTAATACCATGCATTGTGATAGTTACTCTGAAATATATCTCTTCATGTTATCCATATACAAATAATTATTAATATATTTATACATATATCAACATCTAAGATAAATAGATAATTTTGAGAAAGAAGATTAATCTAAGATCTCTTTCTTCAATTCTAGTATAAAATAGAATCATACATTGTTTGTAACACCCTAGGAATTTATGATATACTTTTCAATAAATAAATTTCATTTCGTGGATATATATTTATAAAAAAACACTATGTTTAACAAAACCATGTATATTAATAATGAATAATTATTTAATAAGAAAAAGGTTATGAATTGAGGTATGTAAAATTTGAAAATAAAAATTAAATTAGTATAAAATAAATCAACTGGTTATCAAATGGTAAAAAATGAAAATAGAACAATGTAAAGGGAAATAGTGTTATTTATCATAAAAATATTTTTTATTCCCTTTTTAACACCTAGATATTTTATTAAATTTTTTCAAAAATTTTTAAATTCCATTATAGTTTATGATACATTTATCAATGTGTTTAAAAGAACAATGATATAATGTTAAAAAAAATTATTTTTTATGTTGAATATCATGAGTATGCCAACAAAATTGGATGAGGGAATCAGGATAAATTTTTTAAAAATATAATGTATATTGTTATTATATAAGTCAATGAAATTTAAATTAAAGGTCTATTTATTTAACAAAGTCATGATATTCTTCAAAACTAAATTTTCTAAAAAAATATTTTTTATTTGTTTTTATAAAAACACATAATAATTAATTTACATGACTTTTTTAAAATATATATGAAAAATTGAACTAATTTTTTAAAATAAAATTTGAAAATAATCATAGAGTGTTGTTTTGATAATTTTCTAACATGATTTATTTTTCAATCAATAGTTAAAAATAATGTTTTTGTTTTGAAATGGATTTTTCTATAATGAATTTAAAAAGAATTTTTTTTAAATGGGATTAAAATTAAAATTAAATAAAAATTATTATTATCAATCTCATTATTTCATTGTAATCATGTTTTTTAATTTAGATATAAAATCCTTTCAAATATGACTAAATTGTTTCTTTTCAAAACCAATTTTTTATTGTGTGTGCGATATTACATTTAAAATAAATTAGTGTACTTATTTGAATTAAATTTTATAAAATGGATTTAATATTTTTATTTAGAATAATATATTTAATATAATAAGGTAATTTTAATTTTAGTTCATAATTAATATTGAAAATTGTATAATCATGTTACCATAGTTGAGGTCATTACAATTTTACAACATGGTTAAACTAAAGAGATCAGGGATAGTTTTCCTAAAAACCTGATTTTAACCTATTAATTAGTTTTTTGTCCAGTTATATTTCTATGTAGATAGATAATGCATTATACAAACAATACATTGAATTTTGGAACCCAATATTGACTTCTATAATAATATGTTATATTTTACTCAAATAAAAAAAAATTTAATCCCTTGAAATTAATCACATGGTCAGAATATTCAATTTGGTTTTAGATTAATAAAAAAGTATAAAACCATTATTTACAGAATTATTTAACTGAAAAAAGTGTGGAAACATATTTATTACCTTACATGAAGTTATAATGTTATTTACCCTTAAATGAATTATTTTCCATTAAAATATATTTCATGTGTTTTGTGTAGATATATTAAAAGAAACATCGTTCAGATATATAAAACCCCACCTATTACTTCTAAACACAACCATTTTCTTTTTTATGCAACCAAACCCTTCCAAATTTCATTCCCAACTACTATATCCACATTATAGGAGTTCTGGTATTCCCAAAAGGATATAATTTTTTTCTTTAATAGGAGATAAAATAGAGTTCTTTCAAAGAGCAGGTAATCAACATAACCAATCACATTCTATTTTACTTATTATATTGTATCCTCTAAAGATATGGTATTTATCCTGAAATAATAACTTTAGTATTGTAATTTGATTATTATTTATTAAATCACCTTTATACACCTATGTTTTGATGAAATTGATATGAAAGTATCACTTGTGAATATGTATGGATTACCGTCTCCACATTGCGATACAATTCATTTTACACGACAAACTTTTATGGGTGGTTATTATGTTGTGTTAAAATAATATATATAATAATTATGAATTAATTATTATTCAATAATTTTAATATCACATATACCTTCTTACCTTCCAATCCATTTGAAAACAATAATGTCACTCGTGCATATGTGTAGACTTCCACCTCCATGAACAGTTGTGTATCGTTATTCTTTTCCATTTTAAATTGATCGCAATAAAAATATATTTAATGAATATATAAGATATATATGATATAATAATATTACTTAAAATTTTATTTACAATATATCATTCTTTCATTCCATCATTCAATTAATGAAAATGATGTTCTTACATATATATGACCAACTGTCTCCATCAGTGGTGTAAATCATTTTCCTATATCTAAATTTTAGGAATATATATTAATATGTACATAATGAATATATATGATATTTATATCATGAATAAAATTTATCTGATTATTTAATCGTGATCAAACCAAAATTACCAAAACCACATTACCAAAACATAGGTGAAAAACAAAGAAAATATCATCAAGAACAATGATTTTAATGAAAATTGCTAATAAATAGATAATGAAAGGATTTAAGTAAATCACATATTTTATTATATATGTTTTTATTATTTATATATATTTTTATAATGTATATAATTTTGTTATAAATGATGTTCCAACACTAGTGAAGGATGCCATGCGAAATTAAAGGGATGTACGTCTCACTCTTATTTCTGTGAGACACATTCCTTGTTTACCAATTGTTTCTATTGTGTGGGGTATATACTAACAATGAATTAATTTAATGATACAAATTATCAACTATATATGTATTTATATATCTAGATATGTTTCTTTTTTTAATTTTTCTTAGGATTCAAATATCTCCAAAAGTGATATGAGTTTTATGTTATAATCCCATTATTTACCTTGTTTGTTTACAACTATGTTTCTGATGATCAAATAATATGATCTATCATCAAAGACACTCATGAATGTATTCTAATATTGTCAATAAATTAGTGAAAATATTTCATTTTCATTTTCCTCAGCTTATGCACTCTAGATACTGATAATATTTTTTAAGGACAATCATTTTTATTTCTCTCTTTGGTCATAACCACATTTTCATCTTTATCTATGTTTTCTAGAAATATGTTTAGAAGATTTTTATTATTCTAATTTTATTTTTTAAATAAATATTCACACATTTTTTGTATTTTTAAATGTGATTTGAAAATTAATATTCTTTACATTTTTCGAATGATGTGATTGTTTTCTTTTTTCTATAGTATGAAAGCAATTACTTTTTAACTTTTATGACATGAAACGAATTTCATGTCACCATGAAAAAAAATCATTTTGAAATATCAATTACATGTTTCCATGGTTTTATTCAGTGAATATTTTATTCAAAATATGTTAAAAATGGTTATATTTTAAAGAATTCATTTAAAATAGGAAGTATATTTTCCTCAAGAATGTTTTATTATTTTTATTGGTGTTTTATTTTTTCAATGACGGAAACCTTTGAATTCACATATTCATTACATAGGATATGATACAAGTATACCATCATAATTCTATATCATGATTATTTATTTTCATGATGAAATAATTTCTATAAAATAAATTCATGTTCCAAGGGTTATTCTATGGTGAAATAAAGAAATGTTTATAAACCTTACTTATATTCAATGGATTATGCTCAAAGAAAATAATTATAAAAGACATTTAATTTCATGAGTTCTAATTTGATTAATTTTTTATGATCTTTTTGAACAAATTATAATGAAATTAATTATGTTATTGGCCAAACCTATATCTACATCTACTGCATTGGGTAATTATTAATATCTCATGAGATAAACAGGAATCACATAGAGAGTGAACCCAATTATGTAAGGAACACTATCAACTATGATAGTATTGGGAGAGAACCTTGAATATTATGATTTTTTTAGAGTGAACTAAATACACTATTATATTCTTGGTATTTAATCCTGACTACTAATATTTTTTATAGAGTTAACCCAACCCACTGTGATACTCGTTGAATTAAATCCACAACTACATAGGTAATAATGTTCTACGTTTACATGTATGCGATAATTATTTTTCTTATTCACATATCATGCTCGAATGAATCAATCTATTTTATTATTTTATTGTTTAGTTTTTATGAACTACCACTCTTTATTCCATGACTCATTATTATGTTCTATGATATATGTTTTATGGGATTAAACTATTAAGATCATGTTCGAAAACCATTATTCCATTGTTATACTTATGTGATTATTATTATCTCCATTATTTACCCTTATTGTGCATCAAATATCATCGTTTATTAGGCTTCATTTCCCAATGTATTGAAAAACATTATCATGTATGATATTTATAATAAGGGTGATAATTATGATTAACATAGTGAGAGATGATGTAGTTCATTTATAAATGTGTTGTTCCTTTTTCCATGTTTTCAAATTCCCTAGACGTACATAATTATAGAGTGGATTATTTTGTTATATAATTAGTATTCTTCTAAAAATATATAACATATATCTCTTAAATTTATTTGACTCTATAATTTTTATCATAGAAATATTAATTTATCCTCTTGAAACTAGGATGAGAAAACACTAGTGAGAACCCGAGGGATTATTCAATGTATATGATAAAATGATAATGTTTTTTAATGGTCATGAAGGGCCGTGGATTAACCAAATATTTCATAGAATAAATTTTCATGATTTATACATAATATAAATTATTTTTTAAAATAATTTGGTTTACCAATATGACTATTGATCGCATATTTATTATGGTTTTAGTCAATGGAGGGAACCCAAATGAACCATATTAATGATAAATGTGATGTACAATGAAACGATTGTCACCCCAGAGAAACTAAAGATTGTTGAATATTAAATATTATGTAACATATCTAACCTCCCACATTTTTTTCAATGTTTTAATGACTATGAGATTCCAAATAATCAAAATATAGAACAAAAAACTTTTTAGTCATTTATGAGGCAAGTGCCACCTTATTTTTGTGGGTATTCTTTTTGATCAATTTCTGAGTAATGGATCAGTACCATTAAAAATATATTTTGAATTCTATAGTGTTGGGGACAAGAATAATTGTATTTTTTTATGTTTATTGTTTATAATGAATTTAATATCAGAAGTGGACACTTTTAAAGGACATGAAAAAATAGGAATATATTGATTTTACGGAGTGGGATGCGTTTAATATTTTATTCATCAATAATAACATTGCTCATATTATTCCAAAAAAAATTTAGATGGAATTACATGGGCTAAAATAGAAGGATTATGAATCTATTGGTACCTATGTGGAAAATTTTAAAAGACAAAGTAGGTATGCTCCTAGTACTATAATCATACCTAAATGTTAGGTTAATCGATTCTTCAGTGGATTAAAACCAATTAACATAAGGGTGTTTACCATTATGGACATCGGAATATATGATGAAATCCTATGATCCTTTATCAATGTGGAGATATAAATTAAATTTACAATTATTTATTAGTGTTGATAAGAAAATAAAGCTAAAATTTGAAGGAAATTATAACAACGATAGAGAGAAAAAATATGAGATCTCCTTTATGATTAATTTATGGAAGGAAATGTGGAGGAATATTTTTTTAATAGAACTGGTAAATGATTCATGTGTGAAATGGATGGTTTTTGGGAAATCGAATACTGATGTGATGGGATGAAGTTGGATAATGTTGTGAATGGAGAGATAGAATCACCAAACGAACCACCGACACTCTATTAATTTAATTGTAATGTGTGTGGGATTTATAATAACCGGTTCAATAATATGAAAGTTAATGATAATGACTTATGTTGAAAACCTATTATTCCTAGATAAAAAATTAAATTTCATGCATTCACTATTTATGATGAGAGTTATGATAATCACATGGTGAAAGGTAGACATACTATCCAATCAAGAACATCTAATATATTATGTGAATCTACGTTTACCCAATCTTTTATATAAATAAATGTTTTATTGGTTTCACTATAAATCCTCTGTGATTAGATCTAGAATTGTTATTGAAAACTCTTAATGGTATGATGATCCCAACCAAAGTCTATGATTATTCTATAGTGAAATTTTGTAGTTATTTTCTTCATGAAAATATCGTTATTCTTTCTATGGTTGATTTCAATGTTTTTTTTGAATATATTATCTTTCCCTAAATAAATACTGCCTCAATTTGAATAGAAGGGAATTTATTTTTGAAATTACGAAGAAACATATGATAATATAATATTGTGATTATAAAAATTAACTTACAATTTATATTAAATTAATTTTATGTGTCTTTATTCCTATTAGAAAATGGTGTTTATCTTAGTTGGTTGTAGAGAAACTCAATATCAAAATTATATCTACTGTGAGGGAGTTTATTGACACCTTTGGGGAATAATTACATTGTCTTACACTTAATTCAGATATTTAGTTTACATTATCACCCATAACTAGTTCTAAACATTTTTCAAATACTCCACATAGAATTACCATGATTGAGTTATAGTAATTGATGAAGATACTCCAATAGTATATTTAAAATTGATTCATTTACCAATGTGTGTGACCATAGTGATGAAATTTTTATTTCTCAAATAAAATTGACGGGTAATTGAAACTCTATAACAATTATCAAGAACATAACAATATCATTATCAAGAAAAATTATCGTATACCCCGTATTCATGGTTTTTTGATCAACTACATGATGATCAATTTTTTTCCAAGATGGATCTTTATTCTAAATTAAAACAAATTAGGGCCATGAATGCCGGTATACCCTATAAAAAATTCTGTACAAAGTGTGGATACTATGAATCTATAGTGATTACATTTTGTCTTAATAATTCTCCCTATATAATCATTGATTTAATAAAAGGAGTATATATAGATTTCCTTGTTCTATTTTTATAGTCTTTATAAATGATACTATTATATATTTATATAGAAAGGAAGAGAATGAGACCAGTAGTGTATTCTATTAAAGAATCATTGGAAGGATATTATTTACAAAAAAAATACCATGTGTGATTCTTGGATTTGGAATGTTTAATTATTTGGTCATAATATCTCAAGTGAGGGTATGTCAGTGGATTCATTAAAGAGAAAAATTATTGAATGTTGGCCTAGATGAACTATAATGACTAGAATATATAGATTTCATGGTTTGGCTAGATATTATTTTCTCTTTGTGCATAATTTTTCATGAATGCCTAATCCACTCACCATGTTAAACAGGAAGGGGGAGAAGTTCTTTTGGATTCATGAATGTGATGAAAATTTCAAGGAACTAACAGGATTGTTATTTATAAAACTAGTAATTAACATTACCTAGAGTTGATATGGGTTTTTAACTTATAGTGATGCATCAAATAAGAGATTTATATTTGTCCTCATGAATACTAAAATGGGTATATATTATTTATCACACCAATTAATGGTTCATGAAAAAAATTACATGAACCTTTTTTTGGAGTTAGATATGGTATTTTTTTCACTTAACATATAGAGGAATTATCATTATAGATAAAGTTGTTATATATATAATGATCACAAAAGTTTAATGTATATTTTCACATAGATAGAGTTGAATATGAACCTCATGATATGATTGGAGATGATTAAGAATTATGAATGCTCATTATATTACATTCCAAGGATAGAGAACAATGTGGTTGATGCACTAATTCAAATGGATCAATCTATATTATCAAGTATTATATTAGAAACATTTCAAAATTTTTTAGACACAAATATGGAATATCATGAAATATTGAAGGAATGGTATAAATTTTATCTTTCTCAAAAGATTGACCAAACATATATCAATGTGAATGTAAAACCGACATAGATGGAAAACATAGAGACACAAAAAAATTTGAGAAGTCTTCCCAAATATTACCATGATTTTGATGTAATGATATGGTTTAGAAACTTTTTAAGTTTTATATCCATACCAAATTTGAATAAGGAGATATTGGATGGGACTTACAGTTCGTAATTCTAAATTCATCCAACATGTAAAATTATTTATAGATATAAGAGTGATAATTTATGTTGGGGTATCATGAATAGTTAAATTAGTGAGTATGTATCAGGGTTCTTAGTAAGTCATAAAGGTATGGATAAGGGATAGATGTATAAAGGGTTGGTACAAAAATTAACCCTATGAAAATGAAAATGGACAAGAAATCACCATGGATTTTGTTTCGGACTCCCCAAAACATCTAAATTGAATGATAATATAGGGGCTATATTTTATCACTTATTAATGTTAGAAAACTACATTGTAATTAAAGATTATATCTCTATATATAATCCATCCATAATTTATATTATATAAGTGGTAAATTTTCATAGAGTTCTAAATTTGATTATATGTTACTGAGGTCCTGTGATTTCCAATTGTTTGGGATAAGTATTCAGTAGAATCTAGTTACATATTTTAGTTTTATTACTATTTTCATCACCATATAGGTTGTCATTATAAGAGAATAATTTAAACCCTATATGATATTCTGAGAACTTGGTCTACGATTTTCAAAGGTGGTTGGATTAACCCCTTAATTTGGTTTGTTTTTTACCCTAATATTTTCCACTCAAGAATTCAGATGGATTTTTTTGACCCCCTATATCGTAGGAAGTAAAAAATTCAATGTGATGAAATGTAGTTATAGATAGAAAACTATTAGTACATTATTTAGATAAGTAAATATAATAGAAGTATATGAACATTCAACAACACATAAGTGAATCACATAGTTGAATGAAATTTTATGCTCACAGTCATCAGAAAGACCTATAGTTTGATGTTGGTTATAAAAGGTTCCTATGAATATCTTGTAGTAGAGGGTTATTAAATTTATAAATAAGGGAAATAAAATCCCTTGGTATATGAATTCCTTAGTTTTTTTTTATTTTATAACGTCGGTGGCATATCGATTTGATCTTATACAGAATCTCTATCAAGTTTATTATGTGTTAATTGTATCTTTTCTAAGGAAGTACATACCCAATTCACAATTGTACAAAACATAGAGGTCATATTAAAAGAGTAATATTCCTCTT
Organism: Viscum album; assembly: GCA_963277665.1. Classification (NCBI taxonomy): domain Eukaryota; kingdom Viridiplantae; phylum Streptophyta; class Magnoliopsida; order Santalales; family Viscaceae; genus Viscum; species Viscum album. The sequence goes on from OY728132.1 coordinate 700,282,551, forward strand.
ATGATAAATATCTAATATGGATTCAAGATCATTGAGATAATGTTATATAAAATAATTCCACATATATGGTCAATGTATTGTGGTGAGACCATCAATTTAATGATGTTGTGTATGATCATGAGTATAATATTAGGTACATATATCCTACGTAGTTTTTATCATATTATAATAATTTAAAGGGTTGAATTTTTTTAAGGGGGTATAATGTAACACCCAAATATTTTATGAATTATATTTTTTAAAAATAAATGATTTATCTTTGATAGATTGTGATACACAAATCATTGGGTTAAAATGAACATTGATATACTATTAAAAAATAATTATATAATATGGAATCTATCACTTAGTCATTAAAAATAAAGGATTTAATAAGAAAAAATAGTATTATAAATTATATATAAATTTTTTATATTTAACAAGCACATTGATGACTTTTTACTAAATTTTTAGTAAGGGTTTATATATATCATAGATAGTTATTTATAAAAAATTATTTTTTCACTAAATTCTAAAAAATAAAATTATAATTTTATGACACTTTTAGAAAAATTATTTTACTTAATAAACATAAATTTTTAAATCAACATGATAATACCTTCATATATTGAATTTTTGATAATTTTCTGAAAAGATTTATTTGTCAATGAGTACTAAAAAATAATGTATTTTATTAAAAATTGTGTTATTGATTAAGGAATTTAATCATTTCCATTTTAATTTTAATGGTTTTAAATTTAAATTAATTGAAATATAGTATTATTAATCCAATTTGGACATTTTATCCTATTTTTATTACTTTGGATATAAAATATTTTTAACTAAAGAACAAAATTTATTTGGAAAAAAACTTTTTCAACAAATTTTTCATTTTACATGTAAATTAAATTCTACCAGATCTATGAATTTAACTTCATAAATGCATTGAAAATTTGAATCATAATAATTTATACTATATAATAACTTATTTTATTTTTTTATAATGAAGGGGGAAAACTATAAAAATATACTACCAATGTTTGGGTCCAAGCAGTATTATCAGAGGGTTAAACAAAACATATATGGGTTAAATTTAACTAAGACATTAATTTTGTCATATTAATGGGTGTTTATATGACATGTATGTATTTAATGAGTATGTTAATGTATTTTAAGACACTAAATTTAATCTTTTAGCTCAACTGTTACTTTATAAATGATAAGTTATATTCTATTACAATTACAAATTATTTTTGATTCCTTGATGTTAATTATTGGGTTGAAAGAGTACATTTTAGTTTGGATTGATCCAAAATTAAAAAGTCCTTAAATATTTTATTATTTGACAAATCAATTCATTTAATACAATTAATTAAATTGTTTAAATGAAAAAAATTACCCTTAAATCATGTATTTTCCTAAAAACTGTTTCCATGTGTTTTCTGTAGTGGTATTGAAAGTAATTTATACCACCTGTAGAAATTAAATTTAATAAAATTGAATTAAAATTTATAATAATTGTATACAAAAAAATATATGGAACCTTTTATTTTTTTATGAAATTATGTTATCATGGTAAATAGTAAAATTATTTCGATCAAGGGTAAATTGGTTTAAATGATTCAACATGTAGATAAGGATTAAAATTTATGAAAAACACTGCCAAATGAAATTGTTTGAGATTATTTAGAACATATAATGTAATATATTTGGCTTTTCCCCCTTTTTCCACTTTAAAACATTATAGAATTTATATTTTTTAATCTATTTTGGAATTCCAATTGATTCATTATGAAAACATACATAAAGACCCCCAGCCTTTCTCTTATTCACAAACCATTAAGACTTTCAAATCAACCAAAATAGAAAAAATTAACTAAAAACTCTGCTATAAATATTCTATATATTTTTTCCTCCCAAAAATACCAACCCTAGGATACTTAAGAGGATATATAAATATTTATTTCAAAGAAGAGCAAATCACCTTAAATGATTACTTTAATTTTACATCTTCTTTTATCCCATAAAAATCTATGGTATATATCATACAATATTTAGTTAACTATAATTAATATGAATAATTTTTTTATTATTATGATGTATCCATTATTCACCCACTTTTCCATTAATTGGGATGTGAATGTATTGCTCGTGCATACACATGGCTTTCCTTCTCCACGTTGCAACACAATTCAATTCCCACGATTATATTTTATGTATAGTTACTATGATGGGTTTAAAGATTATAAATTATAAATATTTCATACATATTATTATGTTACTACATTATAAAATCTCTCTTCTTAGCTTCCAATCATATGGAAAATGATAATGCCGCTCATGCGTACATAAAGGCTACCTCCTCCACTGAGTGATGTCATTCATTTTTTTGTATTAGTTTTAGATGGATGGTAATATGTATATAATTAATTAACCATTATGATATATATTATATAATAATGATCCTGTAATATTGATTTTTATTTACCATTCATTCTTTCCATCCGTCGAAAAATAAGAACAATGTTCATTTGTATGACAACCTACCATCTCTATGAGTGGAGTAATACATGTTTTACTTATTATTTAATAAATGAATCTAAACATGTATATAATTAATAAATATGATATTTATATAATCAATAAAAATATTTAAAAAATTTAACAATTATAAAAATACAACGACCAAATCTTTCGATCCAAAAGATACGTGAAAAACAACCAGATATCAACCAGAACCGTGATTTTAATAAATAATTGTCAACAAACAGGTGATAGAAGTTTAAAATTAAATAAATTATTGTAATATATAATTATTATTATTTAATATAATTATAATAAATATATACATATTATATATGATATTCTATGATTTTTTAAGGAAGTCAGACATAAGATTTGAGATTTTTGTCTAACATTTATTTCATTGGGACACATTCCATATACAACAGTTATTTATTTTTTGTGGGTTGTATAATAACCATTAATGTATATTATGATTAATCATAAAACTTTTATTGTTATTTAATTAAATATAACGTTACTTATTCCATGGTATTACAATTGAATTGTTACCAAAGTGGTAAATTTTTTACATTACAATCTTATTGTTTATTGGGATTATTTATTAATATGTTTCTCATAACGAGATATTATGATATATAACAAAATAATATCATGATTTTCATTCTCCAATGTTTTTTTAAATAATTTTTTCCATTAATTTTCCCCACCTTACATATTGATTTACAAAATTAATCTTCTTAATAAAAATCTAAATTATTTCTCTCTTCGACAGAAAACAATTTTTATTAAAAAATTATTATCTAATAATGTTTTCAAAAATGTTTTTAATATTATAATTTTATTTTTTCAAGATATTTTTACCCATTTTTTTACATCATGGTTTTAATTGGACTATTCTTGTCATTTTACTAATGAGGATCATTTTGGACATTTTCAAAAGTATGAAAGGTATTTTTTCATCAATTTATATAGAATGAACAAAATTTCATATCATATTAACAAATTAATTATTTAAACATCCTTTTATATTTATAGAAAAGTTGTTTTCAACAAAAAAAAATCACAACATCTTTTTTAAAATATATATATATATTAATGATCTGATTTCAATATTGAAAGGATATTTTCCTCAAAAATGTTTACTGATCTTTTAACATTATTTATCATCATAAAAAACCATTGATTTAAATTACGTTTAAAGGTTTTATCATACAAGGATACCATATTTATTATATCTATGTAATGTTATATTTAGGATGAAAATATATGTGTGAAAAACATTCATTTTACATGGGTATTCTCTGAAAAAATTATGTAATGTTTATGAAACTCATTTCTATTAATGGTTATGATATCATGATTGTTTTAAAAACATATGGAATTCATATTTATGATTTTCATTATTTTATGTGTGGTACATATATCTTCATCCAATGTGTATGGTAAATATTGATATCTGATGAGACAAAATGGATGGGAATGGTGATTCAACCAAGTTAGGTATGGGAAACTGCCCAACATAATAGTATTTATAATGAACCAAGACTAAAATAATATTTCTAGGAGTCAAAAAACCCAATATAAATGTATTGTGAGAGAAACATAGCTATATATATGGTTTGGGGAAAATCAACTATTATAATCCAAGAAGTAAAGAAAAGACTATATATGGAATTGATTTCATTAATAATGTGAATACAAAAATTATATGTCTTATGCAAATGTTATGCTCTTGTGGATCATTAAACTTTATTCCTTTTTGATTCATGTCTAATGAACAACCATTATTTATTCTATGAATCAAGATCATGATATATGATACACAGATTATGGTTTGGAAAAGTTAATATCATGTTATCATACCTTTATTATCATGTTATGCTTATATGATAATTGTTACTTACCATCTTTACCCTTATTTAGAATCAAATATCATGCTTTGTTATTTTTCATTTCCCATAATTGTTAATATTGGTATTATATAGGATATGTATAAGAAGTGTGACTGTTATGAAGAACATATTGGGAGATAATGTAGTTTATATTTTATCCAATATTTTATTCTTCCATACGTAATATACCTATATTATTGTAGCATATATATTTATGTTATCTAATGAATATACATATAATATGATGTAAAATCAATGTAAGAAAATTATAGTTCAACATATGATTTTTTAGAAAATATATTAATTTCAAAATATGAAGGAATATAATGTAATTAAAATAACATATATTCAATAAAACTTTTTAATATTCATCCAATGGTTTTAACTAGAAATGGAATTTTAATAAATCCAGTTCTATTTTCAAATATACATTCATTATAAAAAATGGTTTGTAGTGTTTTTTCAATTAGTGAAAAATTAGTTTCTTCCAAAACTAGAATATTAATTTCGAAAAATAGATCCAATATTTTCAATTATGAGGTAAAATATTGAAAATAATTTCCTTTTATTTCTGGGGATTAGGAATGTCATCCTTCATAAATATATGTCACATCAATAATGGAAAATCAAGTAAAACATAATTAAAATATTACAAAAAGGATTTATAAGCTCTCTTACACTTGGGGTTACCCATGTAGGTAATTAGAATTTGGCCATGTCTATATTTTATAAATAATATGTCAACATGGTTCCATTTTTCCTTGATTATGAACATTATATTATTATAAGAAAATGATAAACACAAAATCTAACACTCTTGACTATAATTCCCCTGAAATTTAATCATAAGGATAAGAGGACTTTATGTTTTGTTAAAAATATTTATTTTAATGATTAATTTAATTTTTTATTTGGTTAATTTTATTAAATATACCTAATATATTAATTACCTTAAATGAAAATGTAACACCGATAGAATATTAATTCAATTAATAAAAATAAAATAAACGATTTTCAAAATATATCATGTAATGTAATTCAGCCAAATTACTATAATACGTGATTTTAATTAAAAAAATATAACATATTAGGATTATTTTGAAGTATATATTATCTTTCTATAACTATATTAATGACATTAATCTAAAATTCAATCAATTGTTTCAAAAATAAAATTTATAATATTTTATGATAAAATATATTTTATTCAAATATTTAAAATTAAAAAAAATATTGAAATAAGAAAATGATCATGATAAATGATTGAAAATTTCGTCCCTTGGCTATTTATTGGCCACTTTTCCTTATAAGTAAAATTATAACCCTTTATGATTAAAAAATGTGTTTGAGTGGTTATAGTAAAAAATTGTTAATAGTGATTTTAAACCAAAAGAAAAGGTTTAAAATGAAACATAAACATAGATTAATTTCATTATATAATAATATTAAGATAATACCCTCTTTATATTCAAATTTATGGATGTTTAATTCTTTATATGTTATAGGTACATTAATTATATTCAAATATTTTAAGCAATTTCATGAGTGTTTGTTGCCTCCCTTTTAGAAGAACACTTGTCTCTCTCTCTTTCTCTTTAAACTTCCATGAGACATATAAATAAACCAAAACATATCGATTTATCTTATAAAATCCTCTATAAATGAATTATTGTTTAAATTATTTATAAAATTCAATTCTATGGGTACTTAATAATGGATCTAAAGTATTATTGACAAAGAAGGGTTAATCACCTTTCAGGACCTCTTTGAAATTATTTACTCTTAAACCATATCAAAATCAAAATTATTCAACATAAAATAATAATTTATGTATCCTAAATATTCTGAAATTATATTATGATAATTTAACCACCATGATATAGTCTTTATTTTGTCAAATGGGATATGAAATTATCTCTCCCACATATGTGTCGACTACCACCTTTACAAAGCGATGTGTTACATTTTTAATCATGACTTCAAATTTACATTTATAATGATATATTTATCGAAAAAATATGATATACGTGAAATTATTATGTATTTATAATGTTTTATATTATTTTTTATCTTTTATCCAATCTATTTAAAATTAAAATCATACCTCTTGCGTACAGACGAACAAACGTCTCCATGAATTAATGTAATTTATTTTGAATCTCTTATTTATATGAATATTAATAAAAATGTATAGAATGATTACTTATGATACTCATTTAAAAATAACATAATTTAATATTTTTATCCTTGGTCAATGTACAAGTATCGAGAATGTCAATGGAAAATATTCTAGGTAAACGAAGCATTTATCTTCGAAAGCAGTCGGTTTAAAAATGAGTTGTTAATAAATGGGTTATAAGTTTATATAACTAAATAATATATAATGTTATATATATGATTATGGTTCTCTAATACATGTATAATAAGTCTAAATTTAATATATATGAGTTTCCAATATTTATAAATAAATATGAGAAATGACATAAGTGTATTTCACGTCTAATTGTAATTTCTATGAGACATATGCCATATTCACCACATGTTTCTATTACTTGTGGAATATATTAACCATGAATATATTTTTTATTAGTATCCTTAAAATTATTATCATTAAAAAATTTATCTAGTGTAATCTCTTTGAGGAGTTTTTAATATTGAGATTACCAATTTTGTAAGATATTTACATCTCAATCACATTTTTATTGAGATTTTCTGTAAGAACATACATTGAAAAAAATTATATTATTATTATAGGAAAAATCCCTTAAATTGTATTCTCCTATATTTAATCATGTAATTTACATGTAATTTTACAATTTTACTCTATGTGGTACTTAAAATGGTAATGAACATTAAAAAAGCATTCTTTATTTCCTCTTTGAACGAGAATCTTTTTCATCCATGGTCATGATTTTATAAAAATGTTTTGAACAATTTTTCATTATAATTCAATGAATATTTTTAATTATTTTTACCATGTTAATATTTTTATAAAACAAATCATATGAATCTTAATGTTTTTTCATGAATGAGGTACATTGTATTTTTTGCTAAAAATGTGAAAGGAATATTTGTTTTGTTGCACATGGAATAAATAGAATTTCATATCATCATAAACACTCAATGATTTGATGATTCCATTAAAAACTATCATGTTTCATTTTAGATAAAAGTGTTTCCATAATATTATAAAAAATTTGAGGTTTTAAAAAGGTGATTTCAAAATTAAAAGTGTAAATTAATCTTGAAATATTCTAATGAACATTTAATAGAATTTTCATATATGATGACATCCTTTGACGATAGATATGTTTTAATAGTCATATGATCCAATGAAACCATTCATATTCTATTGATTTATGGTTTATGATTGTTATTATGAGATTTTTTTATATAAATTTGTTGTACATGGTTTAGGATACGATGAAATGATGAAATGATAATTAAACATTTTTATATTTTATGGATTTCTTAAGACGATATGATGATCATTTTATCATCTCATGGACCACATATTTCTAGTTATTATTATGCAATGGTTTGGACTAGAATTATATATACCATGAAAAGAATGGGTTAAACATTATGTCTCATGAAATAATTTTGGGAAACAAGTTGATATGGTTGATCCAATATGGGAAATAGGTAGGGATTCCAGATCAACCATAGGAAGCATATGGTTATTCATGATCCATTATGATATGGGAAATGGGTGTTGATACATGATCCATTATGATTTAATAGTATTTTTTAATTATCCATGACATATGAAGTAGTTTATATACATATGATACTTCCACAGTTTTATGACATTTATTCATAATTAAGAAATAAAATTATGGGTCTGGATTGATTTATAATGATTTGTCCCTCATATGATTCATATATTTTGAAATGATCATATTTTTAATCTATGAATCCTCTGTATGATTAATGAAAAATTAGGTACAAATTTTTTTAATACTATTCATGAACTCATACCCTTAAGCTTAAATTTTTATTTTATGTAATATTCACTTGATATTTTCTATGATTAAACTTACTAAGAAAATTAGATCACCATTTTTTAGGTTTTCACTCCCTAAGTTATAGAGAATGTTTATATGTTGAGTATTTATAAAATGATACCAAGTGAGATTCACATTACTAGGGATGATGATGAGTGTTCCAAAATAATATATTTATATATGTACTCACTAATGAAACAAAACCATTATAGTTTCTTCATCGATTGTAACATCCCAAGTAAGTAATGAATAATAGATATTTTTTATCTATGTCTATTAATGATTAAGATAGTGTTTTATAGGCTTAAAATGAAAATAAATACAATCTTATGCATGGAATACACTAATATTCTTAAAAGATTGTTTTACTGCCTTTTGATGGAAAACCCTTTTTAAATCTATCTTTTGAAAATTTTATAAGCTATGTTTGTCAAAATAAACTTATTATTTATGGTTGGGACATCAAAATTTACTTTGTGTGAATTTTTGGTATTTTTCCAATAAAGTTCATTTTTTTAATGAATAGTGAAAAATGTTGTATTTTAATTCAAAACCTCTTTTTAATCTAATTTATTTATATGATTAGATTATCTTTTGAATTGGTTTTTAAGTGAAATTAGAATATATTTTTACCATTCTATCCAATGGTGGTCATTGGAATCAATTTCACTTTGAAATTGGACTTCAACTAGTGTCAATCTTTTGATACTTATTGTTTCATAAAAACACGATATTTGTCATGACAGCGGGAATTAGTTATTAAATTAATTAATGGAACTTACATGTTTTGAATTTTTTAAAATAGACACCATTTTTGAATTCAGAATATCAAATATATCTTAGGGTGAAGTTTTGGTACCTTTCTGAAAAACTTCAATTTTTGATGAATAGTGAAACCACTAAGTGGTAGTTAAAGAAACTGATTTTTCTTTTAAATGAAACTTTGCCACTTCTGTGATTTGATTTTCAAAAATCCGACAGACATGGTTGTCATTAAGAAGTAAAATGTGGTTCAATGAGATTAAAATAATTTTTTGGTGAATAGTAACTTTTAAGTTCATAATCACGATTAGAGGTAATTAGTGCAATTTAAGGCAAAAATGATATTATAATAAAATGAAAATACCTTGAAACATGTCCTACCCTTATTGGATATGTCATGGCCGACCAATACAAGCCATGGGTCATCTTGGGGACCCCATGGAGCCACTTTGGTTGGTAAATGACATAAATAACTTTTTATTTAATGTTAACGTAAAAATGACACACACATGAAGTGTTTTACTAAAACAATTTTTACATGGGGTTATAAAAATCAGATTTTTGACTATAAATATTAATTAGAAATCTAAAAAGATTTCCTACATAATGATAGTTTTTTTATAATTTTTAGACATTAAATAAATTATATTATTTATGACATCATGATGATGCAGCGATTACCTCATTAATAAAAGATTTAAATAAAATGGAATGATAATGAAAAATCTAAGACCTACACATGGCCAAAACCTATTGGATGGGTGGATTTAGAACCCTTATCACCTTATCCTCGAAACACATCAATGTGAGACCTCTTAAATCCGAATACCATTTTAAAATAAAGTTACTTTTCTTTACCTTCCAAGAGTGCCCCTCCTCTACTCTTATAAAAGGCCCCGACCTCTACCTCCTTACCCACTCTCCCAAAGCCTTTTTCGTGGCCAACCCCTTCCCATTTTGTCTCTCCACATATCTATATTACTCCTTGAAGTCTCACATTGAGAAGAAGTCTTCCCAAGGAAGCCTTTGAGCTCAAACCAAAGGGAGTTACCCGATTTTAAGGAAATGCCTTCACTTGAGTCCTTTTGTTTTATTTTGCTTCTCCAACCCCCTAAACTCTTTTTATTCATTTCTTAAGTAACAACTACAGTATCTTCAATATACTAGTATGTTTTTATAAGAAGTATTCGAGCTAAACTTACACACACCTACATCTAATGGTTAATGAACATACTGTTTCCGTGGATAGTGAATTTATGCCTCCTGAAACGATGATTGTTCAACATTATTTTAACACCTTAAAAGGTGGCCATTAAGATGACACTATATTTATATATGATATATAATTTGTTTATGTTTTCATTAAGCTTATGTATTTTTCAATTTGGGCATACCTTTATGGTTTCCATTAAGGGAAAACGCGATATCTTCATTTAAGGAAGTGCGGACGACCACCCCCTCAAAGTGATTTGATTCGTTAAATACCATATGTGGGATGTATAAGGGATGGAACTATGATATTATATATGATATTATACTGGAATTATAATATACCTTTATATAATTATGATTCCATTCTATAAAATACGAAATAGAAATGAAAGTAGCGTTCATGCGTACGTACGACTTACCGTCTCCATGAACGGTGCATTTCATTTATTACCTCTAAATGATTATGTAATATTATAAATTAATGCATGTATTGGATATATATGAAATATATGATATCTACATCATGAATACCATTCTGGATATAACGTATACATGAAAAACTTGTAATTATAAAGGGCTTATTTTTGACTCAAGTACCAATGATCATTAAAACGACCGTTATTAACTTAAATAATTACATAGTGTTCATGACATGGAAATAAGTGATATAAAAGGAATAATGAACTTGAAAAAGGTTCTTCAAAAAGTATAAATTAACTCAAGTTTATTATTCAGGAGATTAACGAACGACCGAGTCAAGTCGGACCCGAGGTATGAGACTTCGTCTCAATCTCCTTTCATTGAGGCATATTTTGTTTTATACACAACCTTCATTTATACGGTGTATAAACCCCTTTGACTTTTACTTTTATTCAAAAGGAATCTTTTTTATACGAAGCGTTTACTAAACAAAAAAAGGGAATGTTTTTTTCGTACGTATGCGGTGACAAAAACTTCTCCGCCGCCATGAACATTATTTGAGTTTCGGCTTCCTCTAAAAGCCATACTTTTTTTAAAAAAAGAAAAATAAATACCAAGTTGTACTTCTATTTTATTTTGGTATTGATAATTGTTTTCATAATGTTTTTATATCAATGTGTTGTATTGATATCTTGTGATTGAAAGGTGGAAATGTTATGTTTCCTTTATACATATTTTATGTGATACGATTATGTTGAGGTTCTTGGGCATTATTATGAAGACGGGTGGTTCCGTGATAGACTAAGGGTGGGTGAGCCCGATATAGCTCTCCAATGCATTGGGTAACGCGAAGAAGGGAAACATTAAGGTTTCTCCGAAGAGATTTAGGAAATATACTATGATGGGTATTCCCAACGTAACCAAGAGGGTTACTCCCTACGTAAGAATGTTATGAATGCCTCAAGTTACCTTTATGTCTTATGATTTATATGATTTATTCATGATTTGATGAGGTATGTTAAGGTGCTTATGTTTTATGGGTAAAGTATGATTTCATTCTTATGTATATATGTACCCATGATTCCTTTCCATATTTTTATATCCCTTACTATGATTTTTATGCTCATCCCATGGTTTTTTTTTGAAATGTTTTTCACAGGTCAAGGGAAAGGTACGTGATATGATGATAGTGTCAAGGAAGTGTCAAGAAAGAATCCATGTACTATTTCAAATATGTTTTCATTGATGGGAAAGAAGAATACTATCTTTATGTAAGCACTTTGTTTATATGTGGAATGTAATGCAAGTTTTATGATCTAATTCTCTAAAACTCTAAACCCGAAAAGATCCTCAATGTGTAATCTTGTAATAACTCACGATTAAGTAAGGTTTAAGGCTGGGGCCTTATAGTTGGTATCAGAGGTCGGTTTAGATAAATTTAGGAGTTAAAATTCTATTAAATTATTATCCAAAAATATATATTTTTTATTTATGGTCAAATTGAAATTATATAGAATTTAAGTATTACCATGTTGCTTCGCCTAAGATATTTCTGTGTTCAGAATGGTTTTCCGCAGAGGAAACAAAGCAGCTATATTGGGACGAAATTTGGAGGAAGACAACCTTCCAAATCAGCAACCTGAGATGGTCGGAATCGGAACTGAATAGTTAGTTGCAGTGATGGCATAGTTGACTCAGGCTATAAATGGTGGTGGTATCCATGCACGAGATCAGCCAGATCAACCGTAGAGGAACATGTCAGTAGTGGAACATTTCATGAGGCAACATCCCCCATCATTCAGAGGATCATCTGACCATGTGCTAGCTGAAGGGTGGATTAAAGCACTAGAGAAGATTTTTGATGTCATGGGGTGTTCAGAACATCAAAAGGTTAGTCTTGTTGTTTACCGTTTTGAAGATGAAGTTGATCAGTGGTGGTCGATGGTAAAAAATACCAGGGATAGTGATGATATTGAGGATCTTCAGTGGGATGAATTCAAAGGTATGTTTCTTGAGAAATATTTTCCTAAGTTGGTTCGTCTTAGGATGGAAAAACAGTTCTTAGAGTTGAGGCAGGAGGATGACTCAGTGGCTACTTATGAAGAACAGTTCACTCGATTGGCAAGGTATGCTCCAAACTTCATACGAGATCTTGATAGTAAAATAAACCATTTTTACTCAGGGTTAAAGCAAAAGTATCGAAGGGATTTAGCTTCTCGTGAGTTCAAAAGTTATGGAAAACTTGTTCGATGTGCGAAGAAGGTGGAAATGGAGTTTGCCGATGATCATGTGTTCTATGACAAACAACCGAATAAGAGGTCTAGTTGGTAGGAAAAGGGGATGAATTAATCAAAGAAGCAAGGAGGAAAGAAAACCAAATATCCATCTTGTGAGAAGTGTGGTAAAATTTATCCTAGAGAATGTTTATCCATGTCTCGTAAGTGCTTTCGGTGTGGTAAGTCAGGTCATATTGCTCGTAACTATAAGGAAGATGATCAAGCAGGCAATGAAAAGCCACCAGTAAGATGTTTTAAGTGTAATGAAATGGGTAATTATGCAAACGAGTGTCCAATGAAGAACACAACTGGGGGAAAGCAGCCAGACTACAAGTAGAAAGGGGTGGTGAAATCCTTTGCAACAACTTCAACAGATGTTGGGCCATCAAATGAAGTAGTATTAGGTACACTGTTTGTTTGTTCAGATTATGCCAATGTGTTGTTTGATTCGGGGTCTACACACTCTTTAATTTCTGAGAAGTTTTCTAGTAAATTGGAAATTCCATCTCAAGATATGAACCCTGAACATATGGTAAAAACACCCGGAGGGAACGTTGAGACAAAAAGGAATTATAAGAACCTTTCTATCCTTGTGTGTGGAATTAATATACGAGCGAACCTTATTGTTTTTCCTCTAGTAGATTTTGATGTTATTTTGGGCATGGACTGGCTTTCTGTTTGTCATGCTAAGATTGACTGCAAAGCTAAAATGGTTTCTTTTAAGAAATATTTTCAGTTTGTGTACAAGAATGAACCCTTGATTTTGATAACATATCAGGATGGCGAGAAACTAGTAAAATATTGAAATGAATGTTAACTTGAACGTATTGTTAAAAATGAAGGAACTGTTTAGACTAATGATGTTCCAGTGGTAAATGAGTATCTTGATGTTTTTCCTGATGAGTTTCCTGGTATTATTCATGATAAAGAAGTTGAATTTACTGTTGACTTAGTTCCTGATTCTAAGCCAATTTCAAAACCCACTTCTTGAATGGCTCAAGTTGAACTTTTAGAGTTAAAGAAACAATTGCAGGAGTTATTAGATAAAGGTTTCATTCGACCTAGCACATCACCATGGGGTGCTCCTGTTTTATTTGTTAAAAAGAAAGATAGTTCAATCAGACTTTTCATTGATTATACATCCTTGAATAACATCACTGTTAAGAAAAAATATCTTTTGCCTCATATCGATGATTTGTTTGATCAGCTCCAGGGAGCTCAGTATTTTTCAAAGATTGACTTGAGATCGGGGTACCGTCATCTAAAGGTAAAGGAAGTAGACATTCCGAAGACTGTGTTTCGTACTAGATATGGCCATTATGAATTTGTAGTTATGCCTTTTGGGTTAACCAATGCACCTGCGGTATTCATGGACCTTATGAATATAATTTTCCATGAGTTCTTGGATAAGTTTGTGGATGTTTTCGTCAATGATATTTTGGTGTTTTCTAAAAGCAAAGAGGATCATGAAAGTCATTTAAGGGTTATTTTGAAAACCTTAAAAGAAAAGAAATTGTATGGGAAATTCAGAAAGTGTGAGATTTGGTTGCAACAAATTTTTTTCCTTGGTCACATTGTTTCTAAAGATGGGATAACTCTTGATCCTGCAAAAACAAAAGTTGTGGAAGACTGTCCAAGACCCAAAAATGTAACTGATATTCGTAGCTTCCTTGGTTTGGCAGGCTATTACCGAAGGTTTGTTAGAAATTTTTCACGGTTATCTAGTCCCATGAAGAAGCTAACACGGAAGGGTGTTATGTTTATCTGGACAAAAGAATGTGACAATTGTTTTTAGGAGTTGAAAAGAAGATTGGTGAATGATCGAGTTTTGGAACATCCTTCTAGGAATGGTGAGTTTGTTATCTACAGTGATGCTTCATTGAAAGGACTTGGTTGTGTCCTTATGCAGAATGATCAGGTAATTGCTTATGCTTCACGCCAGTTGAAAATTCAGGAGGTAAATTACCCTACACATGATTTGGAATTATCTGCTGTTGTTTTTGCTTTAAAAATTTAGAGGCATCATTTGTATGGAGTAAAGTGTGAAATATATACTGATCACAAAAGTTTAAAGTATATATTCACTCAGAATGAATTGAACATGAGACAGAGGAGATGGATGGAATTAATCAAGGATTATGATTGTAAAATTCATTACCATCCGGGAAAATCAAATAAAGTGGTTGATGCTTTGAGTCTAAAAAGTAATTCTTCATTAACCATGCTATGTTTGGAATGAGATCCTTTGTTTTTTGATTTGATGAACATTGGAATAGAAGTTGTTGGTGCAGGATGTTCTTCTGTTTTGTTTCAGGTATCAGTGAGATCATCCCTATCAGACAGAATCAAGCAAGCACAGAAGCAAGACAGTGAGTTGCATAAAAAGGTAGAGCTGGATCAGAAGGGTAAGTTGCTTGAATTCAACATTGATAATGATTGTGTTTTGAGGTTTGGGAAGAGATTATGTGTCCCTGTTGATTCACAGTTGAAGAATGAGTTGTTATGTGAGGCTCATAGTTCCCCATTTTTAGTTCATTATGGAAGTACTAAGATGTACAGGGATCTGCGGGAGTATTACTGGTGGGATGGAATGAAAAGAGATATTTCTAATTTTACTATGAAGTGTTTGACTTGTCAGCAGGTTAAAGTAGAGAAACAGTTACCGAAAGGGATGCTTCAGCCTTTACTAGTGCCAGAGAGGAAATGGGAAAATATATCCATGGACTTTGTTGTGGGGTTACCGAAGACATCTAGAGGTAATAATGCAATCTGGGTTATTATTGATCGCTTGACTAAATCGGCTCATTTCCTTCCTATATGAGATAATTTTTCCCTAGATCAACTTTCCCGTTTGTATCCTGTGGAGATAGTCAAGTTAAATGGATTTCCTCTATCGATTGTATCTGATCATGATCCCAGGTTTACTTCTAAATTTTGGAAAGGCCTTCAGATGTCATTGGGTACTGAATTAAATTTTAGTACAGCTTTTCATCCTCAATCAGATGGGCAATCAGAATGAACAATTCAGACCTTGGAGGATATGCTACGAGCTTGTTCGATGGATTATCAGGGAAGTTGGGACCAACATCTTTCTGTGGTTGAGTTTTCTTATAATAATAATTTTCATTCCAGTATACAGATTGAACCATTTGAGGAATTATATGGGAAGCGGTGTCGAACTCCAGCATTTTGGGATGAAGTTTGTGAAAGGAAGCTGATGGGACCCGAATTGGTAGAAGAGATGGCAGAAAAAGTTCAATTGATTCAGAAGCACATGGGAACAGCTCAGAGAAGGAAGAAGAGTTATGCGGATAACCGGAGGAAGGATCTATCTTTCGAGGTAGGTGATCATGTTTTTCTTAAGGTTTCTCCTTGAAAAAGTGTGATGAGATTTGGTAAGAAAGGAAAGCTGAGTCCAAGGTTTATTGGACAATATGATATTCTGGAGAGAGTTGGATCAGTTTCATACCGGGTGGCTTTACCTCCGAGTTTATCTGAAGTACACAATGTTTTTCATGTTTCGAAGCTGAGAAAGTACATGCCAGATCCATCTCATGTTTTGAGTCGAGAGGTAGTTCAGCTGGAAGAGAACCTCTCTTATGAGGAACAACCGGTCCAGATTCTTGACCACAGGGAGCAAGTGTTCCGGAATAAGGTGATTAATCAGGTAAAATTTTTGTGGAAAAACCACATGATGGAAGATGCAACATGGGAATCTGAAAATGCAATGAGGGATAAGTACCCCCATTTATTCTATAACTAAATAAATTGTGGGGACGCAATTTTCTAAAGGGGGAAGGATGTAACATACCATGTAAGTAATGAATAATAGATATTTTTATCTATGTCTATTAATGATTAATATAGTGTTTTAGAGGCTTAAAATGAAAATAAATACAATCTTATGCATGAAATACACTAATATTCTTAAAAGATTGTTTTACTGCCTTTTGATGGAAAACCCTTTTTAAATTTATCTTTTGACAATTTTATAAGCTATGTTTGTCAAAATAAACTTATTATTTATTATTGGGACATCAAAATTTACTTTGTGTTAATTTTATGTATTTTTCCGATAAAGTTCATTTTTTAATGAATAGTGAAAAATGTTGTATTTTAATTCAAAACCTCTTTTTAATCTAATTTATTTATATGATTAGATTATATTTTGAATTGGTTTTGAAGTGAAATTAGAATATATTTTTACCATTCTGTCTAATGGTGGTCATTGGAATCAATTTCACTTTGAAATTGGACTTAAACTAGTGTCAATCTTTTGATACTTATTGTTTCATAAAAACACGCTATTTGTCATGACAGCGGGAATTAGTTATTAAACTAATTAATGCAACTTACATGTTTTGAATTTTGTAAAATAGGCACCATTTTTGAATTCGGAATATCAAATAAATCTTAGGGTGATGTTTTGGTATCTTTCTGAAAAACTTCAATTTTTGATGAATAGGGAAACCACTAAGTGGTAGTTAAAGAAACTGATTTTTCGTTTAAATGAAACTTTGCCACTTCTGTGATTTGATTTTCAAAAATCCAACATACATGGTTGTCATTAAGAATTAGAATGTGGTTCAATGAGATTAAAATAATTTTTTTTTGAATAGTAACTTTTAAGTTCGTAATCGCGATTAGAGGTAATTAGTGCAATTTAAGGCAAAATTGATATTATAATAAAATGAAAATATCGTGAAACATGTCCTACCCTTATTTAATGTGTCATGGACGACCAAGAAAAGCCATGGGTCAACTTGGGGACCCCATGGATCCACTTTGGTTGGTAAATGACATAAATAACTTTTTATTTAATGTTAAAGTAAAAATGACACACACATGAAGTGTTTTACTAAAACACTTTTTAATGGGGTTATACAAATCAGATTTTTGACTATAAATATTCATTAGAAAGATAAAAAAATTTCCTACATCATGATAATTGTTTTATAATTTTTAGACATTAAATAAAATATATTATTTATGACATCATGATGATGCAGCGATTACCTCATTAATAAAGGATTTCAATAAAATGGAAAGATAATATAAAATCTAAGACCTACACATGGCCAAAAACTATTGTATGGGTGGATTTCGAACCCTTATCACCTTATACTAGAAAAAAATCAATGTGGGACATCATAAATCCGAATTCCATTTTAAAATAAAGTGACTTTTTTTTACCTTGCAAGAGTGCCCCTCCTCTACTCTTATAAAAGGCCCCACCTCTACCTCCTTACCCACACTCCCAAAGCCTTTGTCTCGGCCAACCCCCGCCCATTTTGGATCTCCAAATCTCTCTCTTACTCCTTGAAGTCTCACTTTGGGAAGAAGTCCTCCCAAGGAAGCCTTTGAGCTCAAACCAAAGGGAGTTACCCGATTTTAAGGTGATGCCTTCACTTGAGTCCTTTTGTTTTATTTTTCTTCTCCAACCCCCTAAACTCTTTTTATTCATTTCTTTTGTAACAACTACAGTATCTTCAATATACTAGTACGTTTTTATAAGAAGTATTCTAGCTACACATACACACACCTACATCTAATGGTTAAAGAATATACTGTTTCCGTGGATAGTAAATTTATGCCTCCTGAAACGATGATTGTTCAACATTGATTTAACACCTTCAAAGGTGGCCATTAAGATGACACTATATTTATATAAGATATATAATATGTTTATGTTTTCCTTAATCTTATGTATTTTTCATTTTGGGCATACCTTTATAGTTTCCATTATGGGAAAACGCGATATCTTCATTTAAGGAAGTGCGGACGACCGCCCCCTCAAAGTGATTTGATTCGTTAAATAACATATGTGGGACGTATTAGGGATGGAACTATGATATTATATATGATATTATACTGGAATTATAATATAACTTTATATCATTATGATTCCATTCTGTAAAATACGAAATAGAAATGAAAGTAGTGTTCATGTGTACGTACGGCTTACCGTCTCCATGAACGGTGCATTTCATTTCTTACCTCTAAATGATTATGTAATATTATAAATGCATTCATGTATTGGATATATATGACATATATGATATCTACATCATGAATACCATTCTGGATATAATGTATACATGACCAACTTGTAATTATAAAGGGCTTATTTTTGACTCAAGTACCAATGATCATTAAAACGACCGTTATTAACTTAAATAATTACATAGTGTTCATGACATGGCAATAAGTGATATAAAAGGAATAATGAACTTTAAAAAGGTTCTTAAACAAGTAGAAATGAACTCCAGTTTATTATTCAGGAGATTAACGAACGACCGAGTCAAGTCGGACCCAAGGTATGGGACATCGTCTCAATCTCCTTTCATTGAGGCATATTTTGTTTTATACACAACCTTCTTTTATATGGTATATAAACCCCATTGACATTTACATTTATTCAAAAGGAATATTTTTTATACGAAGAGTTTAATAAAAAACAAAAGGGAATGTTTTTGTCGTACGTATGCGGCGACGACAACTTCTCCACCGCTATGACCATTATTTGAGTTTCGGCTTCCTCTACAAGCCATACTTTTTGTTAAAAAAAATACCATGTTTTACTTCTCTTTTATTTTGGTATTGAAAATTTTTTTCATAATGTTTTTATATCAATGTGTTGTATTTATATCTTGTGATTGAATGGTGGAAATGTTTTGTTTCCTTTATACATGTTTTATGTGATACGATTATGTTGAGGTTCTTGGGCATTATTATGAAGACGGGTGGTTCCGTGATAGACTAAGGGCGGGTGAGCCCGATATAGCTCTCCAATGCATTGGGTAACGCGAAGGAGTGAAAAGTTAAGGTTTCTCTAAAGAGATTTAGGGAATATACTGTGATGGGTATTCCAAACGTAACCAAGAGGGTTACTCCCTATGTAAGAAAGTTATGAATGCCTCAAGTTACCTTTATGTCTTATTATTTATATGATTTATTCATGATTTGATAAGGTATGTCAAGGTTCTTATGTTTTATGGGTAAAGTATGATTTCATTCTTATGTATATATGTACCCATGTTTCCTTTCCATATTTTTATATACCTTACTGAGATTTTTATGCCCATCCCAAGTTTTTTTTGAAATGTTTTTTACAGGTCAAGGGAAAGGTACTTGATATGATGATAGTGTCAAGGAAGTGTCAAGAAAGAATCCATGTTTTATTTCAAATATGTTTCCATTGATGGGAAAGAAGAATTATAGCATCCCGTCTTTTTATAACATAACTTTCATTTCATTACACGGAACTGAGGATCGTTAAGGTTTAGTGTCTTGGAAACAAGGAACATAATACATGAAAAAAACATAAAACAGTCTTCTTAAACACTTTAAAGGATTCTCCTTTAGTTCATCCTAGGTTCATTACTGCATCTCATAACCTGGGGACATACATCAAAAGAAAGGGTGAGCAGAAGGCCCAGTAAGGGAAACAAGAGAAACATTTTACATGTGAACTTGAGATACTTCAATAAGGACATGAAAGGACTTTAAGGCATGAGAAAGAAATCATGAGATACATCATAATAAAAATAAAATTTTTCATAACTTGAAGATGTGGCTGCAACATTTAATATTGACAATCGTTTCGTTTCACCAAGGTCCATCCCCAAGGTGTCGTTAAAAATTACCAAGGTTATTCACCAAGGCGTTGTTAAAATGGTTATCTCTAGAGATTAAGTCTTTACCCAATGCATTGGAGCGCTATTAGGGCACACCATTAAATTTGAATTAATTATCCTATGAGCCACATATATCATCATCAATCATTTCATAAACAACCCATATAGCATAAAAGAAATGGGTTTCATTTCATAATCATAACGTTTTAAAAACTGCTTTAATGACATGATCATTATGTCACTTTAAACCCACGGAAAGGGAAAGCGGGTTTCATGTATGTAAATCCCAGAATTTAAAATATAAATTTTTGATATATATGTGAATACCCCTATAGAAATAAGATCTTTGAGTATTAACTTAATAACATAAAATAATTTTGAGATAAAGAGAGAGGCATTTTGAGACGAAAATTCTGCAGCATAACGGCTACGTTACAGGGTTTTAGAAAACATTGAAAAGAGAGGGGACATGGGTCACCCACTCAAAAATGATACATAAACAGTAGAGGGACAGAATAATAAGGATATATGAACATGGTAATGAAATTTGAAGGACATACCATTTGAAATGAAAACATTGAAGGAAGACAAAAATTAGATTTCTCTTATGAAAATTCGGCAGCCTAACGGCGTCACTTAAAATTCAACAAAAATGAATTGAAAGGTTCAAATAGGGTACATCATCATATGAACATAAGAGTTCGGTATGATAGATATAGATATCATACCCCAACATAATTAAAAACGAACTTGAAAGACTTGACATGAAAATAGAACTTGAAAAATGAAAAGGGTGAAAGAATCCCTTAAAAATTCGGCAGCCTAACGACGTCACTTAAATTTTCATAAAATAAATTGATGAGATTAAGAGGGGATATCTCATCATATAAACATGAAAAGGGAAGTAAGATGAATATGAAAGAACATCCTCTCACATAAAAACATGGAGCATAAAAGGAATGACATAAAAGAGATTACATGAAAAGAAAGAGAGAGGTCGGATCCCTTACCTTAAAACGTGACTCTTGAAACTCAATGTTTTGGACCTTGAGGGCTTGGGGTTACCTTGGGAGGACTCATTGGGAGGTAAGGAGACCAGAACTTCGTTGGGGGAGAGTTGGGAGTAAAAACTAAAGGAGTAAAGGGTGGCTATTTTTAGGGAAAGTGAGGGGACAAGACATTAATGGCCAAGGGACACCTCATTAGTGGTTTTGGAAAAACCGTGGGTTTGCCCATGGTATTTGCCCATGTTATTGGCCACTTGGGAGACCTCATACCTTATCCTAATATTCATAATTCGACCATATTGATTACATACTTAATACATCATTTAATGATGTCATTAGACACCCGTAACTTAAAAACTATACTTTCAATATTCATCGAAAATTCAACTTTCTCAGAAAAATCCCAAAATTTCACCTTAACCAAATATAAATGCTTTGATTTCAAAAATGAAATCCATTTTATAAAAATAATTTTCTAAATATTTTTAATAAAATTTTTAATTAAAAACACTATTCACCAAAAATTCATTTTTTTCAGAAAAAACCCCAAAAATTACCTTAACATAATATCGATGCTCTGAGTTCAAAAAAATGTCCTTTTTATAAAAATAATTTTATAATTATTTTTAATTAAATTTTTAATTAAAAACACTATTCATCCAGAAAAACTAATACTTGACTAATAATTTATGGAACCGTTATTTACCCATTTTATTGAATCACATTACTTAATCTAGGTGTCTAAATTATATTAAAACTTTCTTTCAGTGAAATTACTAATCCACTTGGTCACATTACTAATCCTAAGCATAAAATCACTATTCATAATTTACTATTCATCAAAAATTAAGTTGATCTTATTAGACTCCAAATTCCTTATTGAACACTTTTGTAGAAGACCATTTTTTTAAAATCATTACACATCATTAATTATTTAGGGTTTACATAAATGTTTTAAAATATCCCTTTTTCAAAAAATCATCAATAAAATATATCCTAAAATTATCCAGATAAAAGAAATTCCACAAAAATTACTAAAGGAAGAGATCTCAATTTATTCACCCGAAAGGATTACACAAGGAAGCTAGGGTCTCGTCACATAGCCCCTTATAACTCTGACATAAGACCTAAGTGTAAGGTGTGCTATGGTGAGAGAATCTGAGAGAGGCTTAGATAACATTTCCCTAGTAGTAATCTCTACTAACTTGAACTTCTCCTGTAGGCATTTCCGTTCAAACTTGACACGCTGGAGTTCGGCTTGGGCTTAGTCCAAAGCGAAGCCCACAGATGCTACCTCCTTCCCAAGCTCTGATAAGTGGGCTTCCTAAGGTTCGAGTCTACTGGATGAAGCCATCGACTCCTCTTTCTGTATTAACCGTTAACATCTTATTAAATCATTAAGAGTAAGTTAATATACTACTCCAAAAGATTGGGTCGTTACAAGAATACTATCTTTATGTAACCACTTTGTTTATATGTTGAATGTAATGCAAGTTTTATGATGTAATTCTCTAAAACTCTAAACCCGAAAAGATCCTCAATGTGTAATCTTGTAATAACTCACGATTAACTAAGGTTTAAGGATGGGGCCTTATAGTTGGTATCATAGGTCGATTTAGATAACTTTAAAAGTTAGAATTCTATTAAATTATTATCCAAAAATATATATATATTTTTTTTATGGTCAAATTGAAATGATATAGTATTTACGTATTACCATGTTTCTTTGCCTAAGATATTTTTGTATTCAGAATGGTTTTCCGCAGAGGAAACAAAGTAGCTATGTTGGGACGACATCAGGAGGAAGACAACCTTCCAAATCAGCAAATCTGAGATGGTCGGAATCGGAACTGAATAGTTTGTTGCAGTGATTGCACAGTTGACTCAGGCTATAAATGGTGGTGGTATCCATGCACGAGATCAGCCAGATCAACCGTAGAGGAATATGTCAGTGGTGGAACATTTCATGAGGCAGCATCCCCCATCATTCAGTGGATCATCTGACCATGTGCTAGCTGAAGGTTTGATTAAAGCACTAGAGAATATTTTTGATGTCATGGGGTGTTCAGAACATCAGAAGGATAGTCATGTTGTTTACCGTTTTGAAGGTGAAGCTGATCAGTGGTGGTCGATGGTAAAAAATATAAGGGATAGTGATGAGATTGAGGATATTCAGTGGGATGAATTCAAAGGTATGTTTCTTGAGAAATATTTTTCATATGGTGGTTCATCTTAGGATGGAAAAACAGTTCTTAGAGTTGAGGCAGGAGGATGACTTAGTGGCTACTTATGAAGAAAAGTTCACTCGATTGGCAAGGTATGATCCAAACATCATACAAGATCTTGATAGTAAAATAAACCGTTTTTACTCAGGGTTAAAGACATAGTATCTAAGGTCTTTAGCTTCTCGTGAGTTCAAAAGTTATGGAAAACTTGTTCGATGTGCGGAGAAGGTGGAATTGGAGTTTGCCGATGATCAAGTGTTCTATGACAAACAACAGAATAAGAGGTCTAGTTGGCAGGAAAAGGGGAAGAATTCATCAAAGATGAAAGGAGGAAAGAAAACCAAATATCCATCCTGTGAGAAGTGTGGTAAAATTCATCCTAGAGAAGGTTTATCAAAGTATGGTAAGTGCTTTCAGTGTGGTAAGTCTGGTCATATTGCTCATAACTATAAGGAATATGATCAAGCAGGAAATGAAAAGCCAACGGTAAGATATTTTAAGTGTAATGAAATGGGTCATTATGCAAATGAGTGTCCAATGAAGAACTCAACTGGGGGAAATCAGCCAGACTACAAGCAGAAAGGGGTGGTGAAATCCTTTGCAACAACTTCAACAGATGTTGGTCCATCGAATGAAGTCGTATTAGGTACATTGTTTGTTTGTTCAGATTGTGCCTATGTGTTGTTTGATTCGGGGTCTACACATTCTTTAATTTCTGAGAAGTTTTCTAATAAATTAGAAATTCCATATCAAGATATGAACCCTGAACATATGGTAAAAACACCCGGAGGGAACGTTGAGACAAAAAGGAATTATAAGAACCTTTTTATCCTTGTGTGTGGAAAGAATCTTCCAGAAAACCTTATTGTTTTGCCTCTAGTAGTGTTTGATGTTATTTTGGGCATGGACTGGATTTCTGTTTATCATGCTAAGATTAACTGCAGAGCTAAAATGTTTTCTTTTCAGAAAGATTTTCAGTTTGTGTACAAGAATGAACCCTTGATTTTGAAAACATATCCGGAAGATGAGAAACTAGTAAATGATGGAATTGAATGTTACCTTGCACATATTGTTAAAAATAAAGGAACTGTTTAGACTAATGATGTGCCAGTGGTAAATGAGCATCTTGATGTTTTTCCTGATGAGTTGCCTGGTATTATTCATGATCGGGAAGTTGATTTTACTGTTGACTTAGTTCTTGATTCTAAGCCAATTTCAAAACCCCCTTCTCGAATGGCTCAAGTTGAACTTTTAGAGTTAAAGAAAAAATTGCAGCAGTTATTAGATAAAGGTTTCATTCGAACTAGCACATCACCATGGGGTGCTCCTATTTTATTTGTTAAAAAGAAAGATGGTTCAATGAGACTTTTCATTGATTATAGAGCCTTGAATAACATCACTGTTAATAAAAAATATGCTTTTCCTCATATCGATGATTTGTTTGACCAGCTTCAGGGAGCTCAATATCTTTCAAAGATTAACTTGAGATCGGGGTACCATCAGCTGAAGGTAAAGGAAGAAGACATTTCGAAGACTGCCTTTCGTACTAGATATGGCCATTATGAATTTGTAGATATGCCTTTTGGGTTAACCAATGAACCTTCTGTATTAATGGACCTTATGAATAGAATTTTCCATGAGTTCTTGGATAAGTTTGTTGTTGTTTTCATTGATGATATTTTGGTGTTTTCTAAAAGTAAAGAGGAGCATGAAAGTCATTTAAGGGTTATTTTTCAAACCTTAAAATAAAATAAATTGTATGGAAAATTCAGAAAGTGTGAGATTTGGTTGCAAAAAATTTCTTTCCTTGGTCACATTGTTTCTAAAGATGGGATAACTGTTGATCGTGTAAAAACAAAAGTTGTGGAAGACTGGCCAAACCCACAAATGTAAATGAGATTCATAGCTTCCTTGGTTTGGAAGGCTATTACCGAAGGTTTGATAGAATGTTTTCACGGTTATCTAGTCCAATGACGAAGCTAACTCGGAAGGGTGTTAAGTTTATCTGGACAAAAGAATGTGATGATTGTTTTTAGGAGTCGAAAAGAAGATTGTGAATACTCCAGTTTTGGCACTTCCTTCCAGGAATGGTGAGTTTGTTATCTACAGTGATGCTTCATTAAAAGGACTTGGTTGTGTCCTTATGTAGAATGATTAGGTAATTTCTTATGCTTCACGCCAGTTGAAAATTCATGAGGTAAATTACCCTACACATGATTTGGAATTAGCTGCTGTTGTTTTTGCTTTAAAAATTTGGAGGCATCATTTGTATGGAATAAGTGTGAAATATATACTGATCACAAAAGTTTGAAGTATATATTCACTCAGAATGAATTGAACATGAGACAGAGGAGATGGATGGAATTAATCAAGGATTATGATTGTACAATTCATTACCATCTGGGAAAAACAAATAAAGTGGCTGATGCTTTGGGTCGAAAAAGTAATTCTTCATTAACCATGCTACATTTGGAATGAGATCCTTTGTTTTTTGATTTGATGAACATTGGCATAGATGTGTTTGGTGCAGGATGTTCTTCTGTTTTGTTTTTACGTATCAGTGAGATCATCCCTATCAGACAGAATCAAGCAAGCACAGAAGCAAGACAATGAGTTGCATAAAAATGTAGAGCTGGTTTAGAAGGGTAAGTTTCCTGAATTCAACATTGATAATGATGGTGTTTTGAGGTTTGGGAAGAGATTATGTGTCCCTGGTGATTCATAGTTGAAGAATGAGTTGTTATGTGAGGCTCATAGTTCCCCATTTTCATTTCATCCTGGCAGTACTAAGATGTACAGGGATCTGTGGGAGTATTACTGGTGGGATGGAATGAAAAGAGATATTTCTGATTTTACTGTGAAGTATTTGACTTGTCAGCAGGTTAAAGTAGAGAAACAGTTACCAAAAGGGATGCTTCAGCCTTTACCATTGTCAGAATGGAAATGGGAAAATATATCCATGGACTTTGTTGTGGGGTTACCGAAGACATCTAGAGGTAATAATGCAATCTTGGTTATTGTTGATCGCTTGACTAAATCAGCTCATTTCCTTCCTATACGAGATAATTTTTCCCTAGATCAACTTTCCCGTTTGTATCTTAAGGAGATAGTCAGGTTACATGGATTTCCTCTCTCCATTGTATCTGATCGTGATCCTAGGTTTACTTCTAACTTTTGAAAAGGCCTTCAGATGTTGTTGGGTACTGAATTAAATTTTAGTACATCTTTTAATCCTCTATCAGATAGGCAGTCAGAATGAACAATTCAGACCTTGGAGGATATTCTACGAGCCTGTTCGATGGATTATCGGGGAAGTTGGGACCAACATCATTCTTTGGTTGAGTTTTCTTATAATAACAGTTTTATTCCAGTATACAGATGGCACCATTTGAGGCATTATATGGGAAGCGGTGTCGAACTCCAGCATTTTGGGATGAAGTGGTTGAAAGGAAGCTGATGGGACCAGAATTGGTAGAAGAGATGGCAGAAAAAGTTCAGTTGATTCAGAAGCACATGAGAATAGCTCAGAGCAGGCAGAAGAGTTATACGGATAACCGGAGGAAGGATCTATCTTTCGAGGTAGGTGATCATGTTTTTCTCAAGGTTTCTCCTTGGAAAAGTGTGATGAGATTTAGTAAGAAAGGAAAGCCGAGTCCAAGGTTTATTGGACCATATGAAATTCTAGAGAGATTTGGATCAGTTGCATACCGGGTGGCTTTACCTCTGAGTTTATCTCAGGTACACAATGTTTTTCATGTTTCGATGCTGAGAAAATACATGCCAGATCCATCCCATGTTTTGAGTCCAGAGGTAGTTCAGCTGGAAGAGAACCTATCTTATGAGGAACAACCGGTCCAGATTCTTGACCATAGGGAGAAAGTGTTATAGAATAAGGTGATTAATCAGGTAATGGTTTTTTGTAAAAACCACATGATGGAAGAGCCAACATGGGAATTCGAAAATGCAATGAGGGATAAGTACCTCCATTTAATCGATAAGTAAATAAATTGTGGGGACGCATTTTTCTAAAGCGGAGAAGGATGTAACATCCCAAGTATGTAATAAATAATAGATATTTTTATCTATGTCTATTAATGATTAAGATAGTGTTTTAGAGGCTTAAAATGAAAATAAATACAATCTTATGCATGGAATACACTAATATTCATAAAAGATTGTTTTACTGCCTTTTGATGGAAAACCCTTTTTAAATATATCTTTTGACAAATTTATAAGCTATTTTTTCCAAAATAAACAAATTATATATGATTGGGACATCAAAATTTACTTTGTGTGAATTTTTGGTATTTTTCCGATAAAGTTCATTTTTTTAATGAATAGTGAAAAATGTTGTATTTTAATTCAAAAACTCTTTTTAATCTAATTTATTTATATGATTAGATTATCTTTTGAATTGGTTGTGAAGTGAAATTAGAATATATTTTTACCATTCTGTCCAATGGTTGTCATTGGAATTAATTTCACTTTGAAATTGGACTTAAACTAGTGTCAATCTTTTGATACTTATTGTTTCATAAAAACACGCTATTTGTCATGACAGTGGGAATTAGTTATTAAATTAATTAATGCAACTTACATGTTTTGAATTTTGTAAAATAGACATCATTTTTGTATTCAGAATATCAAATATAGCTTAGGATGAAGTTTTGGTATCCTTCTGAAAAACTTCAATTTTTGATGAATAGTGAAACCACTAAGTGGTAGTTAAAGAAACTGGTTTTTCTTTTAAATGAAACTTTTCCACATCAGTGATTTGATTTTCAAAAATCCGACATACATGGTTGTCATTAAGAAGTAAAATGTGGATCAATGAGATTAAAATAATTTTTTGGTGAATAGTAACTTTTAAGTTCTTAATCGCGATTAGAGGTAATTAGTGCAATTTAAGGAAAAAATGATATTATAATAAAACGAAAATACCTTGACACATGTCCTACACTTATTGGATGTGTCATGGCCGACCAATAAAATCCATGGGTCAACTTGGGGACCCTATGGAGACACTTTGGTTGGGAAATTATATAAATAACTTTTTATTTAATGTTAAAGTAAAAAATGACACACACATGAATTGTTTTACTAATACAATTTTTACATGGGGTTATAAAAATCAGATTTTTCACTATAAATATTCATTATAAATCTAAAAAAAATTCATACATCATGATATTTGTTTTATAATTTTTATACATTAAATAAATTATATTATTTGTGACATCATGATGATGCAGCGATTACCTCATTAATAAAGGATTTAAACAAAATGGAATGATAATGTAAAATCTAAGACCTAAACATGGCCAAAACCTATTGGATGGGTGGATTGCGAACCCTTATCACCTTATCCTAGAAAAACATCAATGTGGGACCTCATAAA
This sequence comes from Viscum album, assembly GCA_963277665.1. Lineage (NCBI taxonomy): Eukaryota > Viridiplantae > Streptophyta > Magnoliopsida > Santalales > Viscaceae > Viscum > Viscum album. Next base: position 700,311,892 of record OY728132.1, read on the forward strand.
TCCGAATACCATTTTAAAATAAAGTGACTTTTCTTTACCTTCCAAGAGTGCCCCTCCTCTCCTCTTATAAAAGGCCCCCACCTCTACCTCCTTACCCACACTCCCAAAGCCTCTGGCTCAGCCAACACCTGTTCATTTTAACTCTCCAAATCCATATCCTACTCGTCGAAGCCTCACTTTGGGCAGAAGTTTTCCCAAGGAAGCCTTTTAGCTCAAACCAAAGGGAGTTACCAGATTTTAAGGTAATGCCTTCACTTGAGTCCTTTTGTTTTATTTTGCTTCTCCAACCACCTAAACTCTTTTTATTCATTTATTTTGTAACAAATCCAGTATCTTAAATATACTAGGATGTTTTTATAAGAATTATTCGAGCTACACTTACACACAGCTACATCTAATGGTTAAAGAACATACTGTTTCCGTGGATGGTGAATTTATGCCTCCCGAAACGATGATTGTTCAACATTCTTTTAACACCTTAAAAGGTGTCCATTAAGATGACACTATATTTACATATGATATATAATATGTTTATGTTTTCCTTAAGATTCTGTATTTTTCATTTTGGGAATACCTTTATGGTTTCCATTATGGGAAAACACGGTATCTTCATTTAAGGAAGTGCGGACTACCGCCCCCTCAAAGTGATTTGATTCGTTAAATACCATATGTCGGACGTATAAGGGATGGAACTAGGATATTATATATGATATTATACTGGAATTATAATATACATTTATATCATTATGATTCCATTCTATAAAATACGAAATAGAAATGAAATTAGCGTTCATGCGTACGTACGGCTTACCGTCTCCATGAACGGTGCATTTCATTTCATACCTCTTAATGATTATGTAATATTATGAATGCATGTATGTACTGGATATATATGACATATATGATATCTACATCATGAATACCATTCTGGATATAATGGATACATGAACAACTTGTAATTATAAAGGGATTATTTATTACTCAAGTACCAATGATCGTTAAAGCGACCGTTATTAACTTAAATAATTACATAGTGTTCATGACATGGAAATAAGTGATATAAAATGAATAATGAACTTGAAAAAGGTTCTTAAACAAGTATAAATTAACTCAAGTTTATTATTCAGGAGATTAAAGAACAACCGAGTCAAGTCAGACCCGAGGTATGGGACTTCGTCTCAATCTCCCTTCAGTGAGGCATATTTTGTTTTATACACAACCTTCTTTTATACGGTGTATAAACCCCTTTGACTTTTAAGTTTATTAAAAAGGAATATTTTTTATACGAAGAGTTTACTAAATGACAAAATGGAATGTTTTTGTCGTACGTATGCGGCGACAACGACTTCTCCGCCGCCGTGACCATTATTTCAGTTTCGGCTTCCTCTACAAGCCATACTTTTTTTAAAAATAAAAAATAAATACCATGTTTTACTTCTATTTTATCTTGGTATTGAAAATTGTTTTCATAATGTTTTTATATCAATGTGTTGTATTGATATCTTGTGATTGAAAGGTGGAAATGTTATGTTTCCTTTATACATGTTTTATGTGATACGATTATGTTGTGGTTCTTGGGCATTATTATGAAGACGGGTGGTTCCGTGATAGACTAAGGGCGGGTGAGCCCGATATAGCTCTCCAATGCATTGGGTAACGTGAAGGAGTGAAACGTTAAGGTTTCTCTGAAGAGATTTAGGGAATATATTGTGATGGGTATTCCAAACATAACCAAGAGGGTTACTCCCTACATAAGAATGTTATGAATGCCTCAAGTTACCTTTATGTCTTATGATTTCTATGATTTAGTCATGATTTGATGAGGTATGTTAAAGTGCTTATGTTTTATGGGTAAAGTATGATTTCATTCTTACGTATATATGTACAAATGTTTCCTTTCCATATTTTTATATCCCTTACTGAGCTTTTTATGCTCATCCAAAGTTTTTTTTGAAATGATTTTCACAGGTCAAGGGAAAGGAACATTATATGATGATAGTGTCAAGGAAGTGTCAAGAAATAATCCATGTTTTATTTTAAATATGTTTCCATTGATGGGAAAGAAGTATACTATCTTTATGTAACCACCTTGTTTATATGTGGAATGTAATGCATGTTTTATGATCTAATTCTCTAAAACTCTAAACCTGAAAAGATCCTCAATGTGTAATCTTGTAATAACTCAAGATTAAGTAAGGTTTATGTCTGGGGCCTTATATCGATGGTATTATTTTATATTTAACATTAATCTATAATAATGTAATATTTATATATAAAAATATTTTCTCACCTAATTTCGTTTCAGAGAGTGTTTTAGTCATTAATTTGTGATTTCAATTATTAATCCATGGTAAAAACACTATATATGAACTTATTAAAATTATTGAATCATAAATTTCATGGTGAGAAGGATAATATGTATTCTTCCTGTTAATATATCCCTTTTTGTATACTATAAGGTTCGGTGTTTTTTAAACCGATATTTCTCTGGATAATAAACATAGACCATGTTTTTTGATGATATCATGGTCTCATTCTATCATAAGTATGATATTCTGTTGTCATGTACCTAGTTTGACACTCCTGTGAGATATTCTGGGGTTATTTCAAATTTTATTTATAAGTTTTTATAAAGTAATTCAATAAATGATGACTGTGAATGGCCTAGGATAATCCTAAGGTGTAAAATAGTGGAATGATAGTGTCATCATTTTGATATTATATAAATTAATTTTCAAGACTATATGATTGATCATTGTGATTAATGGTTTTTAATAATGATGATGAAGAATTGGTAATAGGTATAGCCCAAAATTGATATATTTTATTTTATTTTTGTGATATTAATTCTCTATTTCATTAATAGACTCTCATAAAGTTAATTCTTTTTCTAAATGGTTAGATATCCAGTTAGCGATAAAAACTCTTATGGGTAAGATGGTCTCATCTCAAATCTATAGCTCCTCTATGATTATATTTTCTGGGAATTTTCATCCAATAAATAACGTGATTATACTTCTATTTTAATTTGACTAGATTTTAAGTATTGTTTAAATATCTTCATACAGAACCCATAACAATTCTTGAAGAAGGTAAGTCATATTTCATATTCTGAATGAACTTATGACCAATTTTTATTGTGAGGATAAATACGTACTTCCAATAGATGTTAAATATATCACATAGGACTTAGTTTCTATACATGAATGGTATTTATCACATATGGATGGGGAGAAAATCTATATTGAATACATTTTTATTTTAATGGATTTGGTTGATGTATTTGTATAATAATTTATTATTCAACCTATGAATTATGATGTTGAGTATTTAGTAAAACTTTTTACTCTCTGTTATTCCTATTTCATAAAAAATCCGTAAAGAATAGAGCTGATTGATTTACAATAATTATTGAATAAACTTATGTTGAATCTTGATGGGGGATTCATATTCCTATGTGTATCACCACATAGTGAAACTAATATTTTTTTATAACAATGATATGGAAATGAATCGTTGTATTGGTTATCATGAACATAATAGGATTTGTATCAAGAAAATGTATCCTCTTTCCCATATCGATGATATTTTAAATTAATTACTAGGAGATAAACTAATTTCCAAAATTTACCTGTATTCCAAATATCTTAAATTTGGGGTTAAGAAGGAGGATATACCTCTGATATAATTCCAAATGAGGTATGGGTATTGTTAATTTTTAGTGATTCAATTATTACTTAATAATTCTCCTTTGATATTTATACATTTAATTAATAGACTCTTAAAATATTACCTTGATCAATTTTTGTTATTAATTATAGATTGTATTGTCCAATTTTATAAGGTAAATAAAGAGTATGGAGATCATTTTAGAATTTTCATAAATACAATATGGAAAGATATTTTTTATAAAAAAAATTCAATGAGCTCTTTTGGATGCAAATATTTTCATTAATTGGCCACATAATTTCATGAGATGATGTGTCGCTTAATTCCTCAATGAAAAATGTTATTGGTTAATGACATAGACAAAACACAGTGAAAAAAATGTCATTATATTCTTGTGTATCCTAGATACTACCAATGTTTTGTAACAGTTTTATTATGACTTTATAATCCACTCCCCAACTAGAATCATAATGTGGTTATGTTCCCACAAATTAGTAAATGCGAGGGTAGTTTCAAGGATATATAGTGAAGCTTTTTTAGAGAAACTATGTTCACACTAATATGTAATGTAGAAGTGATTGTGATCCATAGTTATGTTTCAAAAAAGGGACTAGGATATTCCCCATGTAGAATGATATTTTAATGTTAAATTCATTAATCCAACTGAACATGCAAGAGAAAAATTACATGAATCTTGATTTGAAGCAAGAATAGGTGATTTTTTCATCGATGGTATAAGGGAATGGTATTTATAGTGAAATATTTGACATATATATAGATCATAAAATCATGAATTATATATTCATTATTAAAATGTTTAATATGTGCCATAGAATATAGTTATAATTGATTAATTATTATAAAAACTAGATACATTACCACCTTGGAAGTAACAGAACGCATCTGGTACTCTGAACTAAACTATGCCGTATTTTTTTAGGATGAGGATTAAAATATATCCAAAACATATGGATTGAAAAAATGGAAGTTGAAATGAAAATGAAGGGGTAAGGATCCTATATTTCTCATATTATTTTTCAAACATCTATCTATTTGTGTATTAAAGGGACATCAAAGAAATATATGGAAATATAAAATAATTCTAGAAATTTTCTTGAGTTAAATATTAAATGTAATGGAATGATATGGTTCTGTAACCATGTATGTGTTCCACTAATAGAATAATTGATGATGCCACTAATTGATGAATACCATAGCTTTTCATTCTTCATTTATCAAAGAAGAATGAAGATGTATATACATTTGGGAAAATATTCCAAGAGTGAAAACATGAAAAGTGATATTGTGTAGTATTTATCTTAACTCCTAATGTGTCAACAAGTTATTGTATACAAATAGAGGTTTAAAGATATTTTTCAACCATTATGCATACTAGAATGAAATCGGGAAAAAATAGCATGTATTTTGTTATTGAAATCACAAAACCATATTATGGGCACATTATAATTTGGGTTTTAATAAAAATCATTATAAATCAATCACAGTTAATTTTAATTAAATTAGATATATGTATTGATAAGATTTATAGGATATATATTATGGAAGATGTGATATTTCGTAGTGTACCACTCTCAATTTTATTAGATTAGGACCCAAGATTTACAATAATATTCTCTTGAAGTCTTTACTGGGATCTCAATACAGAGTTGAGGTTCTATAAATCATATCATCATTAGATATATTTTTAGTCTTAGATAACGATATGATCTATGGAATATAAATTTAGATATTAATAAATTTATTTCAAAGGTTTTTGGGATCAACCCCTTCATTTGGTGTAATTTTTAAACAACAATAGCTTTCAAATTAGAATTTAGATTTCCAAATATAATTCCCTCAATGGTTGGAATTGAATTACTCTTATATAGTAGGAATATGTTTGAGGAATGATTTTATTAGTTCCAAATCAAGTTATGGAAATTTTATATAATGTTTTATCCATTCATCTTGACATAATCAAAACTCGAAGTTAACAGAATTGATAAATAATAATCATTATATAGATCTAGAGTTCGACATTGGTGAAATGGTATTCCTATGAATATCTACACAGAGAAAGGATATGAAGTTTAAAAATAATGTAATATTGCTCTATAAATATATCATTACCTCTAAAATTATTTATTATGTTTGAATAGTGTCGTACCACTTGGTCCATCTACAATATCAATCAAAAGTTCATAATAAGTTACATGTATCTCTTTTATGGAAGAAAAAAGATGATCCCCAACATGTACTAATCTTATAGGCCATACTACCATAGAAATATCTCATTTATGATGAATAACCTATAGTGAGCGTTCATCATAGATAGAATGGACTACGAAGCCGGACAACTCACCTAGTAAATGATTTGTGATGAAACCATAATATAGAGGTTACTACATAAGAACATGAAAATCTGATGAGGATGAATTATACTTAGTTATTGATATCATAGTGATGAGATTCGAGGGTGATATTCTTATAAGGGGGTATAATGTGAAACCCCAATTAATTATGATATATTTCTTTATTAATAAATCTTATTTCTTTGATAGCTTGTTGTGAACACAACAATGAATTTATAGTAACAACATTATCCTATTGAAATATTATAATTTATCATTTTTGTAATCACCAAGCTGTTAGATGGGAATATATGATGAGTTTTTCCTAAATTATTAAAAAATTACTATTTACAAACGTAGAAAATAATATTATTGGTCATCAAATGGTTATAAATGAAAATAGAATGGTTTAAATATAAATTGATATATTTTATTTAAATAAGTGTCAATGAAAATATTGTGTATTTGCAAATTAGATTCATCTCAATTGATGAATTATATTTAATGAAATGAAATGATAATTTATTCAATTAAAATTTTGAATATTCATATAATTATTTTTACTATAAATTGAATAATAATAAATCTACTTTTATGTTCAATTATATATTTTTCAAGAAAGAATTGTTTTATGTACTCGTATTGTAAAATAAATTTCTTCCACTTATAAAAATTTAATATTAATAATTTAATCCAATATTTTAAATTTTGAGGTTAACATTTTTAATATATCACTTTAAAATTTTGTTCATTATGAATAGTAACCTTTATAAATACTTGTCACATCAAAATGGGTAAAATGAGTAATATAATGTTAAAACATTTCCATAAGACTTCAAAATTTATAAAATACATTACATTATCTTGTTATAAGATTTTTTTTAGAAATTTCCATCTATTTTTTAAAAATATGTAATTTTTTCCACTTTTAATTGATTATGACCTCAATGTTATTATAATGAAATTTATAAAAACGAGAATTTCACTCCTTTGACATTAATATTTAATTTATTTTCATAAGGATAAATAGATGGTAAGTTTAGTTATGAATTATTATTTGAAATACCTATTAATTTCTTATATATAGGTAATTTATTTTTATTTTTTAAGGATGTAATAATTATTATAAATTATAACACAACACTGAAAATGTATTCATTAAATTAATAGAAAAATATAAAAAATGATTTTAATTTTATTAAAAGTAATAAACATTTGGTGAATTATTTTTTTCTAAATCTCATAGATAAATACAAAATATTATGTATGTTTTAATGGTTTAAATTAGAAATAAAAAACAACATTTATGAATTTATAGTCAATGTATTGAATATTGTCAAAAATTAAATCAATTCTATTTTATGAAAAATTTTACATTAATAATTTATTTAAAAATCATAAAAATCAAGATGTTAGACATGTATGATGAGAAATGATAAACATTTCTTACCTTGACCATTTTTTGGCCGATTTTTATCTTATGATTAAAATTATAACCCATCATGATTATGAAGGACATTTCCTCATTTTACAATAAAATTGGTTGTTGAAGCGTAAAACCTATGACAGCGTTTAATATTAAAAAAATACATATCTAAATTTAATTTTATAATGATATTCCGAAAATTTATTTTTTTATGAAATATTTTCTATTATGAATAAATTTATCAGAGAAATAAATTAATTATATTTTAATATTATAAGTAATTCCTAGTGCATCATTTCCCTCCCTTACAAAAGTACACCCCTTATCTCATTTATTTAAACATCCATGAAAAATATAGCTTCCGAAACCTAAACAATTATCTTTAATGCTCCCACATACATGAATTAGTTTTTTTTCTTCAAAATAGACCATTCTATGGGTCAATAATAAGGGATCAAAATAAGGTCTATTAAAAAATAAGTAATAATTTTATCCAAAATAGTTCAAATTATTTATTCATCTACATTAACTAATTAATTAGTATTCATCATAAAATAATGATTTAATTTTTAGAAATAAAATCATATTTTATTATTATTACAGAACCACTATTATCCACCCTTTATTACATTAATTGAGAAGAGAATGTTACCCTCATACAAATGTGTGAACTTCCACCTCCACGAAGAAATGTGTTTTGTTTTTCATCAAAACATTAGATTTATAGTTATAATGATAAATATAATTAATATATATGATATATATGATAATATTATAATTTTTAAAAGTTGAATTATTCTTTACATTTCTTTTCTTGCATCCTTAAAAAATGTAAACATCACTCATGTGTACATATAATCTATCATCTACATGAAGAGTTGTAATAATATTTTTATCACCACTATATATGAAATGTTGTAATATAATATATAGTGATTATTTAAGAAACTAATGAAATGATTAAAATATTTTATAATGTCAAACCATTATAAATGCACTGTAAAAATGAATTTTTAACTAAATCATCGATGAACAACGAATCTGTTATCACCCAAAATAGTTGTTCTACTAAAAAAGTATTAATAAACCAGTGATAAGATGTTATTAATAAATCATATACAGTATGATATATATATAGATATATGGTTATATTATAAATTTATAATAAATATATATTTATTATATTGGATGTTCTAATACTTATAAAGAAATATCAGGTTTGACATTAGCTTATTCCTCATCTCACTTTTTTATCTATAAGATATATACCATATTCACGACTTGTTTTCTTTGTTTGGTGTATATTCTACTCATGAATTTATATTTTTCTTCTAACATTAAAATTTATATGGCTTTACAAATCCATATATTGTTCTATCTTTCATGTTTTTTTTGTGAAAACCAATGTGGTAAGGTATTTACATCTCAATGCGATTTTAATCGGGATTGCTTAAGAATGAAATTGATTTTATGAAATTATATTATCATTATCTAATAAATATATATCATTTTACCCTCCCATATTTATTAATGAAATCAATATATAATATTATATTTATTTTCTATGTGTTAAATTAAATTTTCATGAAAGTGTTTATTATAAAAATCAAGTTTACTTCTTCTTTGGTCCGAAATCATTTTCTATTATATCCATATCATCATGATGTTTTTTTAAAGAATGTTATATTATTATAATGTGAATGGTTAAATTCTGTTTTTCCAAGGTTTTAATTTTTTATAAAAAAATAAAAAGATTCTTCTTGTTGTTTTTTGAATGTGTTACTTCTAAAGTTTTTTAAATTTAAAAAATAATATTTATTTTTTTTGTACATGATGTGAATAGAATTTCGAGTCATTTTGAATTCCCAATTTATTGAAAATTAAAATAATTTTTTCTATGGTTATTTTTAATTGAAATTGATTCCATTTTATTTTGTAAATTTTTATATTTTATTTTAGCGTTTTCAAAATGAAATGGGTACTTTCCCAAATAAATGTTCCAAGGCCCTTTTAATGTTATTTTAATCAATGATAACATACTTTGATGCTATTTTTTATATGGATTTATTCCAATGAGACTATATTTATTATTTCTCAAGGTGGTTGAGAATTATGATGATGATATGTTTATGAATCACAGACATGTCCGATCAGTTATGAGGTGAAGAAATGATGAAATGTTTATAAAACTCATTTCATTTCCTTGGGTTATGTTATAATGATATAATGAAAGTGTTATGGTCTTGTTGACCTCGTGTGTGTGAATTTAATTATGTGATAGGTGGGATCAAATTTATATATCCCTCTAATACATCTAATAAAGACTCATATATCATGATATAATTATAGAAAACAATTTGAAATACTCAATTAAATATAGGTAAAATGTAGGGATGCCTAATCCACTGTGGAAACTGATGGTGATTTTTGATCCATTAATATATAGGAAATAGGTATTGATACCCAATCCACTATTCAGTTATAGTCAAGGTAGAAAACCATTAAATATAAAAGGGGATTAAATATTATGACTGTTCCACACATTCCTGACCTGTTTTTTATTATGATATAAAATTATAGTTCATGATTGATTTATAATGAATTATCACTCTTATGATTTCTGTATTTTAAAAAGATATTGTTTTTTTCTTATTCATGTATATGATCTATGATAGATTGGGTATGTAAATTGTGATAAATTTTAATTATATAATACCCTTATACTTATCTTTTTCATTCATATAAACATTGATTAATATCTCTCATGTTTACTCTTACATAGAATCTATCCTCAAAATTTTGTATGATTCCTTTCCCTATGTTATAACGATATGTTTTATGTATGACATTTTAGGATGGGTAAAAATTTAGAAACAACTATGAGTCATTATGAATAATATATCTAATCTAGATGTTTATTTATATAGTCTCAAATTTCACTAAACATTTAATGTTATTGGATAGATCATATCATTATGTATTAAATATTCATCTAAAAGGATTTAATTTTTATGTATGAAACATTTGGTTTCCATAAGTACCCCTAAACCATATTATTCCATCATAATCATGGTAGAACTTCTGTACTTTTTCACCTTCTTTTGTAGCTTTACATGTTTCTTTTGTGCCTATTTTTCATTTATACAGTTATATTTGTGAACACTCATATGTGTACGAAGATATTTAACCCTTCATGGTTTTATAGTCCATAATTTACGAATTTCTAAAAAGTTATATTTTTTTATCATAATCATAGATAAGCTAGAATCGTAATTTCAAATCAACTCATCACCTCTTTCTTCTTCAAAAAAGGAAGATATTTTATTGTGAAATTATAATAATTAATCAAATCAATCCATATTCATCTGAACATATTTTTCTCTTTCTAGATAAATATATAATTTTTTATTTTTTGATCAATCTATATATAAAAAATCTCTTCATAAACATATTGAAACCATATCTTCAATGAAAAAAATACCACTACTAACTCCATGTCACGTGTTGGATAGTTTTTATCCTGATCCATTAATTGACGAGAGCGATAATTCCATGCCATTTTATTCTAATTATGAACCCAATATATTCCCTTCATTGATGTATCATTGAAAATAACAAACTCATTTCCACTATATGGTAATGTGAATATGTGTTCACCTACCGACCATCACATATGATCTTTGATATATTCTAAACATTCATTAGTCCAAAGGAACAGAAACCCTATTTATATTAATAGTGGGAGTGGATTAGATAACCATGTGAAATTATTCACATAACATCCATAATATCCATTCAATCCCAGAAAACTATGGATCTCAATCATAGTGGTTTTTTTGGTCCATTGTTTAATTACTTTGATATTGTATGGATCAACTGATATACCCTCTCGTGTGATCATTATGCCACGAATAATACTTTAATTAGATAAAATTCAATCTTTTTGAATTTTACATATATTTTATCCATTACTAGGGCCTCCAAGACAACTCTCATGTGATCTTCATGATTTTACTTACATTTGGAGTATATAAGAATATAATATATAAATAGAATAGAAAAGTTGATAAAATTAATCTCTAATGACTATATTCATTAAATCCACTGTAATAGTGTGGGAATAGTAATTCCAAATGGCATCAAAATAAATTTATAGTGTTAATACCATATATAAAATAATATATTAGGTATGTATTTTATTTTATCCATCAATTGATTGTATCTAGAATAAAGGTAAATAATTTAAAAGTATTAACAATCATGATGTAGATAAAAAACATTATTAAATTCTAAATGATATTTATTATTCAATATTATAATGTTATGTTCTTTACTATGAAGGTTGATTCACATTTATCCATTTTTCTTTTTTAATGAAATGAACTGGTACACCACATGATGATGCACTTAGATAAATATATCCATTTTCTTGATACATTAAGAGTTCATTCTTCAATTCATTTTACTTCTTTGAGTAAATTATATAATGGGTGATTGAAATGGAGTATGAACTAGGTATGAGTTCTATTGAAAAATCAACATCATGATTCATAGTAATATTTGGAAACTCTCATAGAAATACATAAATTAACCCCCATAAAATAGTAACATCAGTAATATTGAGTTTATCTCTAATAATCCGAGATAAATACACTATATGAATGAGGATTATGACCTATATATGGAAGTACCTTTCATTATAATCACATATTCATCATCGCACTAACAAATGAATATGGGTTGATTCAGAATATGAGGTATGAATTTGCTTCCTTGAGATTTTATATGGGATAAATAAAGAGATATCTAATCCATTCCCCAATTCACATAAATTTTCAATAGAGAGAGAATAACACAATTTTTATGAAGAACATTCTCTTAAATATCAATCATTAAATAATCATTGATTTGTGATATGATCGTCAAACCATTTAGATTATTCACTATTAATTAAACATCAAATCATAATGGTGGTATTGCGATTACCTTATAAGATTATATTGATATAGTGGAGTGTGTAAAACAATAATAAAATATGATATTTTCATATTTAGAGTAGAGAATAAGTGTATTTTTCACCATCTCATTTTTGTATCACACATCAAAAGTAGTGATCATATGATATTTACCATTATCTATAGGATTATGATATTTTTCACTTTGATCACCATCATTAACCCTTGTATTCAAGAAACCATTTGATTAATTTTTATTCTCTATGATTTTGAAACATTGGAGTGTGGGTGGGGTATTATATAGATCTTTATCTATATTTTCATCATTATCCAACATCATCTGAACAATTCATAATTCAATTTCATAATGACCTTTTTTAAAATACATAAGACATTTACTATTCCCCTAAATATAATTCCCATCGTATTTTGTTACACACTTATAGAATAAAGAAACACTCATCATCTTCCCTATAAAGTTTTCATTATTTCAATTTCTTTTGAATCTCATCATTCTATTCTTTTCAAAATCATATGATTGATGGGTGAATTTAATCAACATTTCATCCTATAGAGATCATAAAAATATTATTTATAGCTACTAAACACTCTTATGGATAATTTTTAATGGAGAATTTATTATAGGATATAGAATAAAAAATCAATATTACATTTAATTTCCATGATTATACCATTATGGTGTCTCACAAGACTTTTAAAAATTTTCACATATCTAGTAATGGATTCATCATTATTCTGATTTAATTAAAACTCATAAATCTCAATTATCATATGATGAATATGAGGAAATTAATTATTAAATAAAATCCACCTATACTCATCCCACTATATGGAATTAGTTTCTTCCTATATCCATGTGTGAATGATAATTTCCACTATTGATCTAAATATCCATACAAATAGTAAACAACTAAAATGTAATATCTCATATTTCCACGTAAGTTATTTTTTAATTATTTTTAGTTTAAGACATTTATTAGGTAAATTAAGTGTTTTACCAAAGTCTATAATAAGGATCAGGGGTGTTCTTGGGGTTTGTGACATGAAAGAGGAAGAAAATGGGGGTTCTCGGCATGCTGCACAGTTTGCACATGGTCAGTGCAAACATTGCAGAATTCACAGGAAAAAATGTGAATGGGGGTTTTTCTCATAGAATCATCCACATGGTTTGAACACAGTTATTAAAACCGTGTTGGAAAACCACACTAGGGGACTATTTTGGGAAAAAATCATCCACATGGTTTGAACACTGTTTAGAAAACCGAGCGTGTAAATTGTGTGGCCCCATAAATTTTATTTTTTTTGAAAATTCCATTATAGGATTATTATAACCATCTCACGATTTTCCTCCTACTCCTATCTTTCAACCCTATGAATTTAAAAATTCTCCCAATATATTCAACGGATTGATTTCCCTAATCTTAGGGTAATTGGGAGCACCATTATTTTCAGATTGAAGATCTGAGTAAGGTTAAACCCCTCCTTGCATCTTTCTCTTGATTTGGTTTGGTATCTCCCTATTTTTTGCTTTCGTAGATCTCAAACACTTCCATTTCAGTGAGGTTTATGTTAAAGCATCAAGGGTTGGTTGAATCTGGATATAAGGATTCAATTGAGAGTTTTTTTCTAACGGATTCATGGTAGGTGGCCCACAAGTTATATCCCTTGGTTTTGCATAGAGTTGTAGAAGAAGGGTTTTTATTCCTACACTCTTTTGATGAGTTCATTGTGTCTTTGAAATGACGTGAAGTATTGGGTGTATAAATGGTTAATTTAACCCCTCTTGATACCCATGGTATGAAAGTAGGATTTCTCGACCAAATTATGGCCACCCATGGGGTGTGCTGATATTTATCGGGATTAGATTTTAGCTAAGTAAGTGTATGGCCTTTGTGCGGGAACATTGATACTATGATTAATATGTTATTATTCTTTAAAGATATGTATTTTTTTAGTAATACACTTAGTTTGGGTAATTAACAAAGAGGTTCTCTGGTTGGCAGAAAAAGGATTAAATGGGTTAATAATAAAATGCTAGAGGATTCTCTTTATACTTTATTTTACTCGGTGACATAGGTATGGAAAATAAGAAAGGGATAAAGTGGTTAAGTAATATGAATAATGAATGTGTTAATGGATTGATGAAAAGTGTTAAATTTCCATTAATTGATAACGTTGTTAGGTTTAATGTGTTATTGGCTATGGTTGTCATGATATGGTCAATAGTGGCGAATGATAAATAAGCATGTGCATGTAACAGCCCAAGATTTTATAAAAAAAAAATATTCTTTTTAATTTTATTAATGTCTTGTGTTGTACGCTACACCAAAAGGAGCTTGCACAACACACATCCTTGACTTGACTTGCATTACACGCAATCACGACCTTCCTCGATAGCGTGTGTAGTACGTAATACCGAGTTTCACTAAACAACGATATGCTATAAAAACATTATTAAAACTAGCCATTATGAATAGTAATAACCACTTTTTGAAATCCAGTAAATCTTATTTTTCAAAATGAACTTTATTTTTGGATTCGGAGTATCGAATTTAGCCTAAGGTGAAATTTTGGTACTTTTCGGATAACTTTCATATTCTGATGAATAGTGAAAATTACTAAATTATAATTAAAAACAACTTTTTTAATCGAAATAATTAATAGTGATAAATCATTAATTTGAGTGGTTTTAAAGTATATTTAGAATATATTTTTACAATTTAATACAATGTTGGTCATTGGATGTAGTTTCACATTTAAACTAGACATAAACAAGTGTCAATCTTTTGATAGATATTGTTTCTTAAAAACACGCTATTTGTTTTAACAGCGGGATTTAATTATAAAATTAATTAATGCAACTTTTATGTTATGAATTTGGTAAAATAGACTTCATTTTTGAATTCGGAATATGAAATATAGCTTGGGATGAAATTTTGGCATTGTTCTGAAAAACATCAATTTTTGATCAATAGTGAAACTACTAAGTGGTAGGTTAAAAACTGAATTTTGCATAAAACTTAATTTTACCGCTTCTGTGAATGGAATTTCGAAAATCCGAGAGACACGGTTAATATCAAGGACTAAAATGTGGTTCAATGAGATGAAAATAATTTTTTGGTGAATAGTAACTTTTTACTTTTTTTACCACGGTTAATAGTAAATAAGGTAACTAAGGGTAAATATGATATTAATATTACCCTAACACATGTCCTAATTCTATTGGACAAATTTAATTCGACCAGAAACAAACTTAGGAATAAAATATGACCATTTAGGCCCACTTGGATTAGATTAGGACATTTATTATTAATTTATTTAAAGAAGGGTTAAAATAGTTAAAATCAAAGTTTAATAAGTAAATCATTTTTAATATGGGGTTATACATAAGATAAATTAGATTGTAAATATTCATTAGAAAGCTAAAACGATTTCCTACATGATGGTATTTTATTTGTAATTTTTAGACATCAAATAATTTAATTTATTTATGACACAAAGATGATGCAGTAATTATCTTATTAATGAAATATTGACATAATTGATAATATAAATACCAAAATAAATGTACTTTAAGACTTTTAATGAATTCCACTAATTTTCTAGGTTACTATGATATATTAGTGTTGATTTAATTAACTTGGTTCGAACATATAATTCTGATATGACTTTCACAAAAATCATATATCAAATAGTGTCAAAATTGACACAAAATAGTTTTTAAATCAAATATTATATTATTAATTGTTATTTTATTCCTAAAAATCTAAGGTTCGGCCAAATGACTTAGATAAGGATATATATATATTAATAATAAACAATTTGGGGTTCGTTTGGCATGTTATAGTAAGTGTATTAACCATATAGTGAAAGAAAACAAAAAGACACGGTAAAAGTTAAATTAATTAACATAGAGTTAAATCTAATTGATAAGGTTTAAAATAAGATCCAAACATGTCTAAATTTGATTGGTTGATGAGATTACAACCCTATCTCATCTAATCTTCGAATATGAGTCATTTTTGGAGGTTTTTAAGTGGGGTTAGATTTATTATAAATTAATATTTTTAAGAATTCCTAAGGTGCCCCTCTCCTCCCCTATAAAAGGACACCTCCTCCCCCTCCTCCTCACACCAATTTGAGCACTCAAGCTCGGACAACCCCTGCCAATTTCTCCTCTCCACTTTCCTAGCAACATCCTAGAGGTTCTGGTCTTCCTCAAAGACCAATTTTAGTGCCCTAAGAGGAGGTCTCAAAGAGGCACTTCAAAGAAGAGGTAATTACTGTTACCAATTCTTTCATCTTTATTTCTTCTTCCACTTCTTCTTCTTAGGTTGTTTCATTATGAAGTAATAACATCAATATCACTCATATACTGATATGTTATTATAAGTATGAAACAACCCTATTTCACCATCTATCCATCCTACGGAAAAAGAAATCACCGCGCGTGCGTACGTACGGAATACCGTCTCCACGCCGTGGTGTAATCTATTTTCCACCACCACCTTACATGGATGGGTATAATGGTGTAAATAATAACTATACATAGTTATTACAACATCATATTGATTCTGATATATTGTATAATCCACTCCAATTCAATTCAATATTTATAGAAATGATATCATCGCTCGTCCGTACGTACGGACTACCGTCTCCACGACGCGATGAGATTCATTCTCCATGTTAACCATTTAAGAATGATTATAATGTATATATAAGAAATAATAATGAAATATATGACATTATAAAGCTACTGGATTTATGTATATATATACATATGTATGTCATCTACTTACTTCCATTTCAGGACAATAAGGAAAGGAAAACAGCGTTCATGCGTACGTATGGACTACCGTCTCCATGAACGGTGTTTTTCATTTTATTTATCTATCTATTATATATATATATATACTGAATATATATGATATATAAATCATATTTTATATTCTGGAAGTAAGTAAATCATGATATAAGTAATAATGATGTCAAGAACAACAAGTCAAAACACCTACGATAAATGAAACGATTTTACCCAAAACGCTTCTTTAACATGGAATTTACAAAAGAACGGGTAATATAATGTCATAAGTGAACCATATATGATATCATAACAATGAACATGATTCTGTAATAAGTCAATAACATTATTTAAATCATTATACAGGAGGTTCGGACACTTACAAAGCAAGTCGGACCTAAGGTAAGGGAAATATCACAATCTCATTTTTATCCGAGATTGTTTATTCGTAAGTATTTACTGGGGTGTATTTTATCATCCACATCCATGATCCCCCAATATGTAATATTATTTCAATCCACCTACAATTGTTTAAATCAAATTTTACCCTTCTATGAGTTTTTAGTAAAGGATATGAAAGGAATCTTTTTTCGTTTTTCATACGAGGTACTTTTTGACTTTTCCGACAAAAGTATGAAGAATGTTTTTTTTAACTTATACGGCACGAACGGATTTATACTGTTTTATAAAGCCTTATTTTCATGAAGCTTCCTCTAAAAGATTTCATGACTATTTTCAATAAAATCTCTTTCTTTTAAAATTGCATGATGTTTTGTAAAAAGAAATTGATTTTGAAGAGGAAAGGATATTTTCCTCAAGAATTCAATTCAAGTGTTTTATCAAAATTATTTTCCATATAAGATAATAAAGGGATCTGTTTCTATCCATATTTTTACATTGATTTGACTATGTTGTGATGAAATTATGTTTATGAATTCCTTTATCTTATATGAATGGTTTTATGATGTCATGTTGTTTAAGAATCCCATTTTTATTACATGGGTTATGCAATAATGTATGATTTATGATTTTGTGGCACACATAAGAAAGGATTCATTAAGAGATGGGTGGGACCTATATCTCCCTCCAATGAATTGGGTAAAGATTTTATATCTCATGAGATAGACATGGCTGGAATGGTAGGTTATACCGGTTCAGTGAAACAGGACTGAAACGAGGATTACTCGATTCAGAAAGGGACTTTGTCCACTAAGATAGTCTTGGCAATGAGTCTTGACTAACAAGAAATGATTCTCTATGATTATGTGTGTATGCCACAATGAGTAATGTTTTAAGTTATGATTTCATTTTCACTTCTTTGATTTATCCCACGTTATGATATTATGATCTCTTTTGCAGGTTAAGATTTCCAAAAGCTATGTTCTTATGTATATGATGTGATTGATATTTCTTTTGTTTACCCTTACTGAGCATTTGAGCTCACCCTTTTATGTTTTCTTTTCCCCAGGATATAAAGAAAGGTTTTAGGTAAAAAAAAGATCTTTATGGGAGATGTTGAAGATCTTTCACCACGTTTAGAAGATTACGTTCCGAGTTTCCAAAGACACTAAACTATTACGATCCTTGTGTGTGTGTTTTTGTTATGTACTAAGTATTCCGCAAAAGTAATGTAATGTCCATGTACGATAAGCTTCGGGTCTCTACAGTTGGTATCAGAGGAAAGGTTTAGTCAACCTTTGGAAACTAGGATGCGAAAACGTTAGTGAGATCCCTAGAGATATTTCTAAGGTATGTCTAGGGATGTCCCTAAGGTTAAGTATACGTATAGGTTATAGTACTAGAACAACGCTAACGATCATAGAATTAAACCTAAGATGTTAGATGTTCAAGGTACTCCCCCTTTATTATGTTGTTTTCCCTAGCATGATTTTTGCCTCTCACGCTATTCTTTTTGGGTTTTAGAAAATGGCTGGAAACAAGGTGATTCACGATAATGGAGGAAATGATGGAAAATAGAATGATATTATTCATAATGAAATGGGATTTGGAAGTCCAAACATAATTATTATGCCGAATCAGCAATCTCATAATATGATCAATAAAGTAAAATTTGGTAAGTTTCCTGAGTCGACTAATAAGAGAAAGATGGAGTTTCATGATGATCATAGAGGAAAGAAAGTTCAATTTCCCCTATGTAATTCATGTGGGAAGAGGCATCAAGGAGAATGTTTCAAAGGAACTGGAAGATGCTTTGGGTGTGGAAAAGAAGGACACAAAGCAAGTAAGTGCAAAGGAAAAGGTTCAATTAACACCATGGATGAGGATAATGGTATTGCTACGACATCAAAAATGGTTAAGTGTTTTAAATGTGGAATGTATGGGCATTATGCAAACCAATGTCCTAAGGGAAAGACTCATGAAGAGAATCAGTATGGCCATATGGGTAGTATTTATGTGGATGATGATGAAGAGACTACAAATGATATGTGAGATGAAAGAATTGTTGAAGCTCGGTTAATGGTTTAAGAATGTAGTGGAATGATTACATGTTTATCATGTGTAATGTTGTATAAGTAATCTCATGGTACTATGGAATAAAGAGACATGTAAGGATTGTTACATTGTTGTCTGATTAATGTTACCAGTAACCATGAAAGGTTATTCAGATACTTTTGGAAAGTAGATGATAAGTGCATAATGAAAGGATAAGAAGATAATGAGATGTTTGATTGTATTCATGAGCTCATGATTGATATAAGGACTAAGTGATATCATGGTTTGAGTATAAATAATTTTGAGGATTTTGGTATGTGGAAAGTGTTAACTTTTAACTGCACTCATGTTTTCACTAAGCTATTCAAGAGAATACACGATTAAGGACTTTGAATGTTTGGAATGTGACCAACAAGACATATCTTATGATATGTGGGGATCAACGACAGTATTAAATCTCTGGTAATCGTTGTCACTATATTATGAGAGTGGACTGCAGTATTATAAGCCTAAAGATTAGACTGGATTATGTTGGACATAAGTTAGTATTGTTTAAGGATAGAAGATTTTCGATATTATTGATGGGATGTTATAGTAACGTAGTTTTAGAAAAAGGGACAACCTGCAGGACGGGCGACAGCCCATCGCTTCGGACAAGGCTGTAGGAATCGAACCCACAACCAAAGTGCGACTGGCCTTTATCGCCTACCACCGGCCTACAGGAAGTCCCTGTTTAGTAGAAACTAGTTTTATTATATTAAGCAGTATGATATATGAAGTATAAGTCCATTTTAGGAACTATATATGATTAATCTCACTATAGAATGACTTATGTATATTTAATAACTTTTGCTTACCTTTTGTTTGAGACAGATGGAATGACCCGTCATTCTATCACATGATCTGCTAACACTTCACGAATAACAAATTCAACTTCATTTATTTAAGAGATGAAGTGGAAATTGTTCAAGGCACGAACAACAGTGATATTGTATCAAAATAAAGTAAGTATTTATTCTAATTCAAATTTTCAACTTTAGGGAAATGATCTTGAAAACCAAAAATGTTGTCCTAGTGATCTTATACCTGATTAATTAGATGGTACCTTAGATCGTCACAAATTTATGGATTTGTGATTACTGGATTTTCCATAGCCATGTTCTTTACCACTCTCCATCAGAACATGATGGTTAGATTTCTCTTCCATATCCATATTTTCACCTATGTGGAAACCCAGTGATTAGTTTATTTGGGTAATCGTTACATTTCATAGTTTAGTTTTTAAAGCCAAGTTTTGGTATTCCCTTTTACGATGTGGGTTTCTATTAAAGAAACTTTCAAATAGTAAACCATTTATAACCCCGACGAATTTCGAGGGCGAAATTCATTTTAAGGGGGGTAGAATGTAACAGCCCAAGATTTTATAAAAAAAATATTCTTTTTAATTTTATTAATGTCTTGTGTTGTACGCTACACCAAAAGGAGCTTGCACAACACACATCCTTGACTTGACTTGCATTACACGCAATCGCGACCTTCCTCGATAGCGTGTGTAGTACGTAATACCGAGTTTCACTAAACAACGATATGCTATAAAAATATTATTAAAACTAGCCATTATGAATAGTAATAACCACTTTTTGAAATCCAGTAAATCTTATTTTTCAAAATGAACTTTATTTTTGGATTCGGAGTATCAAATTTAGCCTAAGGTGAAATTTTGGTACTTTTCGGATAACTTTCATATTCTGATGAATAGTGAAAATTACTAAATTATAATTAAAAACAATTTTTTTAATCGAAATAATTAATAGTGATAAATCATTAATTTGAGTGGTTTTAAAGTATATTTAGAATATATTTTTACAATTTAATACAATGTTGGTCATTGGATGTAGTTTCACATTTAAACTAGACATAAACAAGTGTCAATCTTTTGATAGATATTGTTTCTTAAAAACACGCTATTTGTTTTAACAGCGGGATTTAATTATAAAATTAATTAATGCAACTTTTATGTTATGAATTTGGTAAAATAGACTTCATTTTTGAATTCGGAATATGAAATATAGCTTGGGATGAAATTTTGGCATTGTTCTGAAAAACATCAATTTTTGATTAATAGTGAAACTACTAAGTGGTAGGTTAAAAACTGAATTTTGCATAAAACTTAATTTTACCGCTTCTGTGAATGGAATTTCGAAAATCCGAGAGACACGGTTAATATCAAGGACTAAAATGTGGTTCAATGAGATGAAAATAATTTTTTGGTGAATAGTAGCTTTTTACTTTTTTTACCACGGTTAATAGTAAATAAGGTAACTAAGGGTAAATATGATATTAATATTACCCTAAAACATGTCCTAATTCTATTGGACAAATTTAATTCGACCAAAAACAAACTTAGGAATAAAATATGACCATTTAGGCCCACTTGGATTAGATTAGGACATTTATTATTAATTTATTTAAAGAAGGGTTAAAATAGTTAAAATCAAAGTTTAATAAGTAAATCATTTTTAATATGGGGTTATACATAAGATAAATTAGATTGTAAATATTCATTAGAAAGCTAAAACTATTTCCTACATGATGGTAGTTTATTTGTAATTTTTAGACATCAAATAATTTAATTTATTTATGACACAAAGATGATGCAGTAATTATCTTATTAATGAAATATTGACATAATTGATAATATAAATACCAAAATAAATGTACTTTAAGACTTTTTATGAATTACACTAATTTTCTAGGTTACTATGATATATTAGGGTTGATTTAATTAACTTGGTTCGAACATATAATTCTGATATGACTTTCACAAAAATCATATATCAAATAGTGTCAAAATTGACACAAAATAGTTTTTAAATCAAATATTATATTATTAATTGTTATTTTATTCCTAAAAATCTAAGGTTCGGCCAAATGACTTAGATACGGATATATATATTAATAATAAACAATTTGGGGTTCGTTTGGCATGTTATAGTAAGTGTATTAACCATATAGTGAAAGAAAAGAAAAAGACACGGTAAAAGTTAAATTAATTAACATAGAGTTAAATCTAATTGATAAGGTTTAAAATAATATCCAAACATGTCTAAATTTGATTGGTTGATGAGATTACAACCCTATCTCATCTAAGCTTCGAATATGAGTCATTTTTGGAGGTTTTTATGTGGGGTTAGATTTATTATAAATTAATATTTTTAAGAATTCCTAAGGTGCCCCTCTCCTCCCCTATAAAAGGAAACCTCCTCCCCCTCCTCCTCACACCAATTTGAGCACTCAAGCTCGGCCAAACCCTGCCAATTTCTCCTCTACACTTTCCTAGCAACATCCTAGAGGTTCTGGTCTTCCTCAAAGACCAATTTTAGTGCCCTAAGAGGAGGTCTCAAAGAGGCACTTCAAAGAAGAGGTAATTACCGTTACCAATTCTTTCATCTTTATTTCTTCTTCCACTTCTTCTTATTAGGTTGTTTCATTATGAAGTAATAAAATCAATATCACTCATATACTGATATGTTATTATAAGTATGAAACAACCCTATTTCACCATCTATCCATCCTACGGAAAAAGAAATCACCGCGCGTGCGTACGTACGAAATACCGTCTCCACGCCGTGGTGTAATCTATTTTCCACCACCACCTTACATGGATGGGTATAATGGTGTAAAGAATAACTATACATAGTTATTACAACATCATATTGATTCTGATATATTGTATAATCCACTCCAATTCAATTCAATATTTATAGAAATGATATCATCGCTCGTCCGTACGTACGGACTACCGTCTCCACGACGCGATGAGATTCATTCTCCATGTTAACCATTTAAGAATGATTATAATGTATATATAAGAAATAATAATGAAATATATGACATTATAAAGATACTGGATTTATGTATATATATACATATGTATGTCATCTACTTACTTCCATTTCAGGACAATAAGGAAAGGAAAACAGCGTTCATGCGTACGTACGGACTACCGTCTCCATGAACGGTGTTTTTCATTTTATTTATCTATCTATTATATATATATATATACTGAATATATATGATATATAAATCATATTTTATATTCTGGAAGTAAGTAAATCATGATATAAGTAATAATGATGTCAAGAACAACAAGTCAAAACACCTACGATAAATGAAACGATTTTACCCAAAACGCTTCTTTAACATGGAATTTACAAAAGAACGGGTAATATAATGTCATAAGTGAACCATATATGATATCATAACAATGAATATGATTCTGTAATAAGTCAATAACATGATTTAAATCATTATACAGGAGGTTTGGACACTTACAAAGCAAGTCGGACCTAAGGTAAGGGAAATATCACAATCTCATTTTTATCCGAGATTGTTTATTCGTAAGTATTTACTGGGGTGTATTTTATCATCCACATCCATGTTCCCTCAATATGTAATATTATTTCAATCCACCTACAATTGTTTAAATCCAATTTTACCCTTATATGAGTTTTTAGTAAAGGATATGAAAGGAATCTTTTTTCATTTTTCGTACGAGGTACTTTTTGACTTTTCCGACAAAAGTACGAAGAATGTTTTTTTTAACTTATACGGCACGAACGGATTTATAATGTTTTATAAAGCCTTATTTTCATGAAGCTTCCTCTAAAAGATTTCATGACTATTTTCAATAAAATCTCTTTCTTTTAAAATTGCATGATGTTTTGTAAAAAGAAATTGATTTTGAAGAAGAAAGGATATTTTCCTCAAGAATTCAATTCAAGTGTTTTATCAAAATTATTTTCCATATAAGATAATAAAGGGTTCTGTTTCTATCCATATTTTTACATTGATTTGACTATGTTGTGATGAAATTATGTTTATGAATTCCTTTATCTTACATGAATGGTTTTATGATGTCATGTTGTTTAAGAATCCCATTTTTATTACATGGGTTATGCAATGATGTATGATTTATGATTTTGTGGCACACATAAGAAAGGATTCATTAAGAGATGGGTGGGACCTATATCTCCCTCCAATGCATTGGGTAAAGATTTTATATCTCATGAGATAGACATGGCTGGAATGGTAGGTTATACCGGTTCAGTGAAACAGGACTGAAACGAGGATTACTCGATTCAGAAAGGGACTTTGTCCACTAAGATAGTCTTGGCAATGAGTCTTGACTAACAAGAAATGATTCTCTATGATTATGTGTGTATGCCACAATGAGTAATGTTTTAAGTTATGATTTCATTTTCACTTCTATGATTTATCCCACGTTATGATATTATGAGCTCTTTTGCAGGTTAAGATTTCCAAAAGCTATGTTCTTATGTATATGATGTGATTGATATTTCTTTTGTTTACCCTTACTGAGAATTTGAGCTCACCCTTTTATGTTTTCTTTTCCCCAGGATATAAAGAAAGGTTTTAGGTAAAAAAAGATCTTTATGGGAGATGTTGAAGATCTTTCACCACGTTTAGAAGATTACGTTCCGAGTTTCCAAAGACACTAAACTATTACGATCCTTGTGTGTGTGTTTTTGTTATGTACTAAGTATTCCGCAAAAGTAATGTAATGTCCATGTAAGATAAGCTTTGGGTCTCTACAGTGCACATGGATTCAAAGAGTGGGGTATCTAATTTAGGTTCTATGACCATGGGTTGAGTTTGTATGAGGTTATTGCTTTATCCATAAAAGCATGGGGTAGGGATTGGGACATAGTTCTATTCCCTTAAGAATTGTATTCCACATAGACTAGGCATCGAGGTGAGGATTATGGGTTTGCTATAATGTGATGCCTATTGAGATAGGGATTCATTGTATTTATATATACATGAGATCACTGAATATGCATAATCTATTGAATACATAAAAATTGAAGATTAAATCACGAAATTCCTTAGTAGTGAACCTGAATTGAATGGTAGTATAGATTAAATGAACATAGACTAGAATGGACCAATGAAATATTTATCCTTACTTGTCATCATTTATCACATGCATGCACTATCTTCTTTTGCTGGATATTTGGTAGACACCATTGGGGGTATCCTTCTGAGTTATACTCACACCATGCTTGGGTTTCCATTGGGTACCCAAGTAGATTTCCTACTTGCTGGCCAGGATAGGGGAAAATGACCTATTCTACGGAGTTGAGTTATACATGGGACATAGAAGGGTGGGGATACAGACCTGGAGTCTGGACAACATGGGGATTCTGTTGTTCTCATTTTTCTAGGGTTTTGTTCATATGGCACCAAAGCATTATATAACACAGTTATTATTTCATATAGTTGTACCCAATTTTGGGAATTAGGTTAATTATTCATTTTATTGATTTTTCTTATTTGTTTCCATTATATAAATTTTTATCTTCTATGTATTACTATAGCAATGAGGGTATAGTCTCCCCATGTGACATATTAGACCCTCACTGCAAGTCAGCAACCTCTACCCTATGGGGAGGCACGCTTGAGGTCATTTAGTGATCTAGATCGGGGCACCGTTTTAGTGGATCCTGAGTCAGAGACTTTACAAACTGCTATCAGAGGTGTTATTTTTTCATTATTAATATTTGGGAATTATAGGATGGAGGTTAGGAACATGTTGGGCCCTGGTAATGAATTCAGTCTTCGGAGAAACTAACCCCTATATGGGGAAAACCCCAAGTCACCCTGGGAGGGGATTCTAGTTCTTGTTGTGTGTTGTTATATTTGTCGATATTTCACATTTCGTTGATGCACTTATTGTGTTATTTGAAGGTTTTATTAGATTTATCTCATGGATGAAAAGGTACGAGGTTGTGAATTCATGCATCATTCTAGGATCATGTGTAGGAAAGTGACATGAATCATGATAGGCACACACATGGGATTGGTGTGCGAGAGATAAAGGTTAGGCTGCATATGTTTCCATAAAATTAATGGATTATGACTAATTATATGGTATGAATGAGTAAAAAGGGAAGTTAATATGTCATGTGGTAATAAAAAAATATTTTTTGATAATTATTTAAAGGTGGATTAATCTTTTGTAGGATTAAATTATGTTATGGAAATGGTTTTGGATGGGTGTAAAAGATGAGGCTTTTAACCATTAGAATTAGATAACGTGTTAGCCATGTTCACATGGAGATGGGAGAGGGTAGTGACCTTGTTGCGAGTTGAATATTTTGTGTAGTGTATGAGAACTTTTTTGGTTATGACAAGTTATGATCCAGTATATATCACTTCCTTATCAAAAAATATATAGGGATGCATTCTAATGCTCATGGTTGGCATTGTAGAGAAATGTCACCTCTAAGATGTGTGCCAATTGGGGGACATGAGGACGTTCCCAAGAACAATTTTATAGTAGTGGACCAAGAGAACACAGTGGTCCAAGGAGATAAGTATGATCAGCTTCAAGAGAACATTGATTGCGTTATGCAGATGATTAAATGAGACCCATGGCAGGTTGCACTGAGTGTGTTTGAGATGACCATGGAGTTTCAGCTACAACACCGTTCGACCATTACTAGAGATGGTGGACTAGAAGCATAAAATTTATAAATAGAGTTAAACCAAACTATTTTTTACCAAATAGAGACTCATCTAGAAATTTTTGTCATGTTGGCGTCCAATATGCTAAGAGGACAAGAAAAATTTTGGTGGGACATTATGGTTCAGACAGAGAAGGTTGAGGGAATGATGAGGCATGAATTTATGAGAAGATTCTTGAGAACTTATATACATAAAGCTTCAGGTATCAGAAGGTTGTAGAAATTTTGAGGTTGACATGGGGGACAATGTTTGTAATTTACTATTCTAGTCATTCACCAATTTGATACGCTTCCTTCAAACATTTATGGGAGATGAGGTAGTTGTGGAAAAATGCTTCTAGGATGGGATAAGACATGAGGTCACGTCTCAAGTGAATATCATTAATATAAAAATGAATGATAAAGTAGTGGATGAAGCCCTTATATCAATGGGGAAACTGAAGGGAGCCTCAGGTAGTGAGTATGTGGTGTCTGCTATGTGAGAAAGTGGTGGGGATTTTGATAGTAGGAAGCGCCACTACAGAAACTTTTAGTAAGGTGGAAGCACACATAACAGTTAAAATAAGGGGTAAAATTCTCAAGTTGGAGACCATGTCTTCTATTATCAGTGCAATAGGCCAGGCCATAATATGGGCTTGTGTCCCCGCCCACCAGTTGAGTACTGAGCTTGTGGTAGGTTAAGCCCCATGCAGACGTTCTGCTGGAACTCGCGACAGTCGAGGATTAATGGAGGTCAGTGGCATATGCCAATTATAGGAAGGGGGCAACCTACCCCATATTAGGTATGTAGTTGGAGCTCCCTAGGCCATACTGGTATGGGTGGTGGATGTGGAACTCTAGGGAAAGATCACCCTTAACAATAGAGTAGTGTAGTGCAGG
The DNA here is from genome assembly GCA_963277665.1 of Viscum album. NCBI lineage: Eukaryota > Viridiplantae > Streptophyta > Magnoliopsida > Santalales > Viscaceae > Viscum > Viscum album. The sequence continues at coordinate 700,340,001 of OY728132.1, forward strand.
GTAATCAGGCTGGAGGACAGGGTAAAGTGGAATTTCATCCTTATGCAGTTCAGTCTACACATGAAGTTGGAGAGGCAGAACCATCTACTATGTGAGGTACAATTATTATAGCCACCAAATTTTCTAGTACTTTATTTGATACAGGTTATATGTATTCCTATATTTTGTCTCTATTTTTAGTGGTGTTGGGATCAACCCTAGAGACTGCATGTGGGGTAATGTGTCTCAATACTCTACTAGGGTTGAAAGTCGATGACATCATGAAGTGTAAGGGTTGTGATCATGGAGTTTGTGGGTATCGTATTATGTGTGATTTGTTTGTCCTCATGATATCAGGTTTTGAACTAATAATGGGGATGGATTTTTTGGAATTATATCAAGTCCATATCAACTATTACTGTTTTCGGGTAACATTCACATCTTGAGATGGGATCACATATGTACTTCAGTGTGAGTGGGATACACGAGCGGGCCATGCAGTTTCTCCGCACCAGTATTTGGGGGATCTCGCATCCCAAGTGGCATGCCTTCTGTTAGATAATTAGTTGATAGGACAACAAGTCTTTCTTTTTGCTATGGACCAGTTTCAGGATGTGTTTCTTGAAGAAATTTCAGGGTTACCACCTAAGAGTGATTTTCAGGTCACAATATTTTTTTTTCAAGAGTGGAGCTATTTCCCATTCCACCATATCTAATGGCGCCAATATAATTCCAAGAATTGAAGGTTCGGTTGGAGGAATTGAAAAGTAAGGGGTTTATATGTGCAAGTACATCTCCTTGGGGATCTTTTGTGCTATTTTATAAGAATTATAATGAATCACTATGTCTATGTGTTGATTATAGGAAGAAATACCCGATGACAGTTAAGAACTGATACCCTTTTCCTAGAATCAGTGACCGGTTTGATAAACTCAGAGGCGCCTCAGTGTTTTCCAAGGATTATTTGAGATCGGGACACCACCAGTTGAGGGTGTGACCTTCTAACATACCCATGATTGCTTTCTAAATTTGGTATGGGTTGTTTAAATTTATGGTAATTCCATTTGGATTAACCAATGCACCGACGATGTTCATGGCCTTAGTGAACCTGATATTTAACCCGTACCTGGATCAGTTTGTATTTTTCTTTATTGATAGAATCTTAGTGGACTCCATAACTAACAAAGATCTTTCTAAACACCATGAAATCGTCTTGATTATACTAAGAGATACTATTCATTAAACTAATCTATCAAAATGTCAATTTTGGATTGATGAGGTGCACTTTCAGGGACACATCATTTCTAAGTGAAGTGTGTCGGTGGATCTGGAAAATGTAAAGGATTTGGTGTCTTGGGAGCAGCCTAAGAACATCTATGATATTTAGAGTTTTTTTTAATTTTTCAGGTTATTACCAGAGGTTTATTAGAGATTTCCCTCATTTAGAAATGACACTCATAGGCTTAACCATGAAAGGTTTTATGTTTGATTGGTTAGAGAATTGTGAGAATGGTTTTCAGGAGATGAAGAATGGATTGACTATTATACCAATTTTGATCTTAACTGAACCAGGTAAGAGGTATACCTTGTTCTGAGATGCATCCGGTGTTGGAATTGGGGACATGTTGATACATGATGATTGTGTCGTAGCTTATGGATCATGATATTTGATGCCACATGAAAGTAATTATCCTACTCATGAACCAGTGTTAGATGATTTGGTTCATGCCTTATTGTGTTGGAGGCATTACCTATTGGTAAAACCGTTCATGGTGTTCACAACCCATAAAATTCACAAATACATATTTTCTCAATTGGATTTGGATCTTTGACAGTGACGATGGGTTCTGTAGCTGCAATATTTTGATTTTGAATAGGTGTAAACACTAGAGAAAGAGAATAGTGTCACTGATAATCTGAGTTGAAATTCTCCGGATCACGTAGTTCAAGAATCCAGTTCAGAGTTGGTGGTGATGGCCTTGTTTGCTAAGATGCATTTGGACATGTAGGATGGGTAGAGGCAAACGACCCTTTCACCTATAGAAGTAGATTACATGCTTTTGAGCAGATTGAATGAGATTCAGTTGGTGTTTCATGAGAGTTTAGCTATAAAGGAATGCCTTAATGGTGGTGAGTCACCATCTAGTTGGTATTTATGTTCTAATAGAGTTTCTTATTTTCAAGGTCATGTTGTGGTGCTGAATGATATATGGAAGGATTTGATGTGTGAGTTCCATGCATCAAATTGGGCAGTGCATCCATGTTTGACTAAGATGTACCATGATCTTCGTAGGCAGTTTTGGTGGTTGGGAATCAAGAAACGAGTTGTGAGTTTTTTGGCCCGATTACTTACAAGTTATTAAGTGAAGTCTTAACATCAGCATTCATGGTTGTTTCTTGTGTCATTTACTATTCCATTGTGGAAGTGGAATGCTTTCAATATGGACTTTTTGGTGGGTCTTCTGAGGACGCCTTAGAAGAATGATGCAATTGATTTGGTGGTAGATCGGTTGACCAAAGTGGCCCATTTCTTTCAAATTTAAGAAACATATACAGTTGACTAGTTGGGAGAATTGTATGTTCATGAAAAAGTACAGTTGAATAGTGTGTTGAGAACCCTATTTTTGGATCATGATCTGTGTTTCACCTTGCACTTCTGTAAGGGATTACATAAGGCACATGGTACTCATTTTTTTTAGTATGTCTTACCATACATAAAATGATGAGCATTGGGAGTGTACAATTCAGGTATTAGAAGACGTGTTGAGAGAATGTGTTTTGGATTTTGATGGTTCGTGTGAGAAACACTCTCCACTTGTTGAGTTTTCTGAAAACAATAGCATTCAGGCTACAGTTTATTTGTAACCTTTTGAGGCACTGTATGGGAGACCATGTAGATCTCTTTTCTGTTGGTTAGAGGCTAGAGAGTCTGAGGTGTTAGGACCGATTCTTGTGCATGATATGTCGGGGAAGGTTCACTTGATTCATAATTTTATAAAAATAGCTCAGAGTAGGCAGAAGTCGTATGCAGATTAGTGTTATAGACCTCTTCAGCTTATGGACGACAATAATGTTTTTCTTGGGGTGTCTCCAAGGTTGGGTCACAGTTGACATCATATGTAGGTCCAGATGGCGCCTAGATATGTGGGAACATTTGATATTGTGGAGATAGTCGGACCCATGGCATATCTATTGGAACTTCCATAGCATTTTTGTGAGAGGAATGATATTTTCCATGTGTCAGAACTCTAATAGTATCACCCTGATCCATCTAATATGTTAAACACCAATGATCCAGATCTTCATGTTGATGCGTCCTTTGAGGAGAACCCTGTTCATATCATAGATCATAGTGAAAAGGTTTTGTGGGGAATGGTTTTGCCCTTGGTTCGTGTTATATGGAAGCATAGAATCATTTAGGAAGAATCTTTGGAGCTGTAATCTGATATGAGGGAGTATTGGACCGATCTATTTTCTTTGGGAACTCAATGATGCTCGAGAAGAGTGGCTTGGGGACCAGTCCTTATAAGATGGGAAGGTTGTAAGATCTTGGATTTCATTATAAGGTGTGTTTTACTTATGTTTCAGTTTAATCACTTTATTTTTTTCAATAATGTATTTCCCAATCGCCTAAGAAGGCAGGAGGGTGTTTCGAGGGTTGAAAAAATGGAGGAAGAAAAATGGGGTTTGGGCATACTGCACGGTTTGTACATGGTTAGTGAAAACGGTATGGAATTACAAGGAAACCCTGTGAAAGGAGATTTTTCGGATAGTAGCCTCAACACTGTTAGCAAGCAATTTGGAAAACCGTGTGGGTAATATGTATAATCTAGAATGTTAAAAAAAATATAAAAAAAATGAGATTATGGGGTTTTTATACCCAACTCAAGATTTTCCATCTCCTCTCTTGTAACTTTAGGAACAACCCAATTCTCCCAAGAGTTTCGAAGGACTGATTTCCCTCATCCTAGGGTAGTTTGGAGCACTGCTATTTTTGAATTGAAGATATGGGTAAGGCTAGACCCCTCATTGATTTTTTCTAGATTTGGGCTGGTATCTACCTATTGTTTTCATCTAAAGTACTCAAAACCTTCTATTTTTGTGAGGTTTTGAGTAAAGCATCAAAGGCTGGTTAAACTAGGTTATAAGTCTTCAATTGAAAGTGTGTTCTCCAATAGATTCAAGGTAGGTGGTCTTAATGATATGTCCCTGGGTTTTTTTAAGATTTTTGCATGTAGGGTTTTTATTATTTACTCTTTTCTTGAGTTATTGGTGTAACTGACATGATGGGACATAGTGGGTGTCTAAATGGTTAATACAACCCCTCATGATCTCTGTGGGATTCAAGGAAGATGACTAGACCAAATTATGGCTACCCATGGGGTTAGCTGATATTCCCCAGACTCAGAGTTTATCTAAGTAAGTGTAAGGCCATTGTGCAGAAACATAGATCATATGGTGAATATGTTATTATGATTGAAGGATGTGCATTTCGAATTTAGTAATACTCTATGGTTGGTTAATGACGTAAGAATTTGTTTAGTTGGAATGAAAAAGGGATAAATGGATTAACGGGAAAATGATAGAGGATTAAATTTATACATGATTATACGTAGTGAGATAGGAATGGAAGATGGGAAAGGGTTAAATTGGTTAAGTAATATAAATAATGAATGTGTTAATGGATTGAGGGAAAGTGTTAAATTCCCATTTATTGATAATGTTGTGACATTAAAAGTGGAATGGGCTATGGTTGTTGTTATATGGTCAATAGTGGTAAATGATTAATAAGCATGTGTGCACGAATTGGAAGTGCGGGGTATCGACATGAGGTTCAATGCCCATGGGTTTAGTTTGGATGAGGTTATAGCTTCTCCCCTAAATGTATGGGTTCGGTAAGTGGAAATGGTTATATCACCCTAACGTATACATTCCACTCAAACTGAGGTTTCAAGAGGAGGATTACAGGTTTGTTATAATGCTATTCATAGTGAGATAGGGTATGATTTTATTCCCATATGATTGAGAAAACTGAATATTCATAATCCATTAAATACATGAAAAAGGTATATTAAATCATGAAATTCCTCAGTAGTGAACCCAAATTCAGTGGTAGTATAAATTAAATGAACATAAACTAGAATGGCCCAATGAAATTTTTATCCTTACCTGTAATAATTTATCACTTGTATAAACTATATTCTTTTACTGGATATTTTGTAGACACCATTGGTGGTGGACTACTATGTCATACTCACACCCTTCTCGGGCCACCATTGGGTACCCTTGCTGATTTCATGCTTTCATGTCTAGACTAATGAAAAGGCCAGATGTTAGAGAGTTGAGTTAGACATGGGATGTGGATGGGTGAGGTTCTAGACCAAGATTCTGTACCACTTGGGGATTCTTTTACTTTAATTCTTTTGGGGTTTTGTTCACTTTTCACTGTAGGATGATATAAAATAATTATTATTTCATTTGGTTGTATCCAATTTTGGGAATTGGTTATTTATGCAAGTCATTGATTTTTGTCTTTTGTTTCTGTTATTTATGTTATTAACTGATGTGGCTTACTCTGGTAATGAGGGTATAGTATCCCCACGTGACCTATTAGACAATCGCTGATTTTGAGAAACCTATGGAGTATATGGAGTCACGCTTGAGGTCATGTAGCGACCCGACTTGGGGCACTGGTTTACTAGCTCTCTAGTTAGGAAAATTAAACTAAATAACATTTCCATGCTCTGATCATTGAGATATTAATATATATTTTCAATCTTACTAATCCATTTCCCAAAAATTAGTGGGTAATTAGAACCACAAAAAGAATATGTATGTTTCCTCATAATAGAATAAACAGTAAATTGTTCAATCATTTTATCATATTGAAGCTTGGAATGATTCATTGGTTTATATAGTTCCAAAATAATAATAATAATAATAATAATATTTTTAATTGATTTCCCCGTAATATTTGGATTGAGAGGAGTGAAATTGTAACACCTCCATGTTTTTTTAAAATACTTATTTTTCGAATTAATTTTTCTTAAGGATATTTTTCATTTCACAAGAAACTATAAATAGTTATATATATATATATATATATTATAACACTAAGTCAAATATTCCTTTAAAAAACACTAGGTTCTCTTACGCTACATGCATTACCAACTAGGCTTGTGTTACACACAATACCGACTTAGCGTACATTACAAGGAACATAGATGTTTCACTGAAAATAACATTAATTTTTAATCATTTATTCAAGATAATTATAACCTAGAATTTGAACCTAGTTAAATTAATAGTGATAACTACATTTAAAATATTTTTTATAATGGTTTCATATAAATTAAAAATATTTATAATGAAATATATATATTTTTATAATGACCTTATATGTTGGAAAATACTATTTTCTCAAACGAACAAATTTTTAGGTCCTTAGTTGAAAAATAAAAAAATTAATTTAGGCCACATTTAAAAAAAAATATTTGATAAAATAATTTTGTTTTTAATTCAGGATACCAATACTATACTAGGATAATGCTTTGGTATTTTTCTGAGATTCATTAATTTTTTATAAAAAGTTAAAAATTATGCATTTTATTTAAAAAATTCATTTTGTGCAATTAGTTATTAATGTTAAATTATATAATAAATTTTTTAAGGAATAATTATATCAATACTACATATATTAATACAATTTAGGTTATTATAATCAATTTCACTTGGAAATTGATTTTTAAAACTTACTAAACTTGTGAAATTTTTTCTACTTTAAAAACCTGTTATCGCATCTTTTCTGCAGGATTAGAATAAATATTAATTATTCTGATTCTACAAATTAAATTTATAAAATCTGAAATACACCATTGTACTTAGTAATTTATTAGGTCTTATCTGACCAGTTTAATTTTTGACCAAAATAAATAGTAAAACTGATTAAAATTAATCTTATTGATTAAGAAAAAATTAATATTAATTAAGGACTAATTCATTAAATTTGTGGCCCAAATTACCTATACATATGTAAAACACGTGTTTCATGTACATAGATTGGAAATTCACCATCCATTATTGAGTTTAGTTTATTTTTTATTACTTTTTTATTTAAGAATGTGTGTACAACTACATTGTTTCTAAAAATTCTATGTGATTCCTTTTCCTTCTCTATAAAAGCCCACCACCACTCCCATTTATTCAAACCTTTCAAGCCTCCTCAACTTGTTTGTGAACTTCTAAATCCATTTCCCAAAATAATTTTCTTCCTCCTTTAATCCCCATTTCGAATAAATAATTCCTTATTAGCCTTTTGGCATTAACCAAAGATATTAACCTGATTAATAGGTAATTCCATCTCTCAAGCATATTTATTTTAATTTTATTCACCACCCCTCCAAATTTTGTTATACCATTTTTTTTAAAATTATTTAATACCCTATATACTAGGATGTTTTTATTATAATGGTAATAATTACAAATATATACACCTCCATTTAGTTTCTAACATACATAATTTTTTTTTGTGCGGTGAACTACTACCTCACAAAATAATGATTATTCATTATTCCATTTCCATATATTATGGTGGAAATTATTATGGAAAGTATATTTATATATGAAATATATTATATTTTTAATTTCATTATTATTTTGTAATTTTTTTAGAACAAACCTTTATTCTTTCTATCTTATTGAAATATGATAATTTCATTTGAGGAATTGGGAACTACCGACCCTACTAAGTGATATGATTCATTCATACACTATATGGATTGTATTATAAATTATTTTAGTGAATATATGTGATTTATAATTCTTATAAAATAATTATATATATATATATATATATATATTTCTTTTACTTTCTTTTTCTTAACAAGATAATAAAATTGATATAACATTCATGCGTATGTACGACCTACTGTCTCAATAATTGTTGTATTATGTTTCATAATATTATATTATATAAATATTTAGAATAAAATAATATTGTATATAAAAAAATATTTATATCATGGTTTACATTATATTATCATGATATATTTATAATGACCAACAATATAATAAATTAAGGCACATATGAAAAAAAAATATTACCAGATGTGAATCCTTTACATTGGAAAGTTATCAAGTGGTAATATAATGTCATTATCAAAATATATATACTACTTTATATAAGAATATATATCCATAAAATATTTATAACAAATTTATATTTATTATATAGGTATTTTTAATGAGTATGATGACAGTTAAGACACAAGATCAGGGGATTTATTCTCACTTTTTATTTTTGTGAGATGTATGCTATGTTCTCCAATATTTCCTTTTGTGTTTTGAATGTGATGCCCATGATTTTATTATTTGTATATTTTACATAAATATATGATTATTAACATATCCATTTTATGAACATTCTTTCTTGGGGTTTAATCATTAATAGTAACCAAATTAGTAAATAATGTTTTGTCTCAAATTGACATCTTTGAGACTCATGTATTGTTTTGAAACTAAACTCTTTTTCACGGTGTATATAATTCTATGTTATATAAATAATTACCCTTTTTTAATGATATTTTAATCTTCATGTATTTTACATTACTTACATTGAGTGAATGATCCCATGTAACCAAGCTATAAGAGTTTATTGAAACAATCCCATCACTTTTCAGGATTGTTTAGGTTTATGCTTCCTTTGAAGAAATATTATGACCTCTCTCTCAAGAAAGTTCTTTACCTTTATTCTCCTCAGGATGTCAATTATTTATTCATATATTGGTACCATTTCATCCACTCATTTGATTATATGATAGTATAGAGTGTGTTTTTTTAATAAAGACCGACTTTACCCTATCTCCGGTCAAAAATAAACATTCTTTCAAAACCATGATTTCTAGAGATGGGTTCCAATAATATTGTAACGTTACCAATGAATATTTAAATTAAAATTTTAACATTTTCTTCTTCTGAAAATTTTCACAAAGCAATATCCTTGTTGATTTAAGAAGGAGGCATTTTTCTAGCATTTTTACCATGAAAAAAGGAATGTTCTTTTCACCTCATACGACATGTATAGATTTACATGCCGTTATTCCAATGAATGTTCCATTTAAATATTAAAATTTATTTATTTTTAAATGAACATTTTATCATAATATTATGGATATTTTTTATTTTTTAAAAAAAATCAATAAAAAATGTTTTAAAAATTGATTTATGTTTTGAAAAATATATTATTAATTTTCATGTTTTCTATATAAGTTTTCAATGATAATGGTTTTTAAAATGTTTTCTTGATTATTTTATAATTTTCAAAAAATAAATCATTTTGAAAAATTTTCAAGAATATTTTTTATGTTTTCAAATTATAATGGTTTTCAAAATGTTTCCATGCTTATATTATATGTTTTCAAGGAAAAATAATTTTCAAAATGTTTTCAATCCTATTTTATATGTTTTCAAGGAAAATTTTTTTCAAAATATTTTCAAGGCATATTTTTAATTTTTCACAGTGTTTTCAATGAAATGGTTAACAAAAAGTTTTCAAGAATTATTTTTATGTTTTCCAAGTGTTTTTGAAAAAAATATTTTTTAAAATGTTTTGAAGGTAATATTATAAGTTTTCATGGAAAAGTATTTTTTAGATGATTTCATGTTTTAATTTTATTTTTTAAGATTCTTTTTTCAAATGGTTGTATTTATTAAAAATCATATTTCAATGAATAAGTGATATTTTCTTCATGAATTGTTTTTAAAGTTATTTCAAAATTATATTCCATCTAATATTACATTAGTTGATGTTACTCATTCTATTTTAGGACATTATCTAATGGTTCCATTCATATTATTTCTATGAATGGGTTACACATTATGTCATGGTCTTCTGGAAACCTATATTTCTATCATGGGTTATATTCTTTTGAAAAAGTCTTCTCATCATGTGTTATGTTTATAATTAAATGGCTATGAAACCTTTCTTTTTTCCTTTGTTTATTATAAGATTACATGTTAATAATACCCATTTAAATTAAAGGGTTGTGATGTGATAATTTATGATATTATGACACATGTATGTATGATTTCATTATGAGATGGGTGGGACCAATTTCACCCTCCAATGCATTTGGTAAAGATATATATCTAATGAGATAGACTAATATGGTCTTGGTAGTGATCCTTGGATGATAAGATTACCATGTTACTGAACCTTGACATCTAAGATGGTATAAAGAGTGAACTAATGGTACTAAGTTGTCCATGGGAGTGAACCATGACTAAAAATTGGTACTAGGAGTGAAATCATGCTACTAATATTGGGCATGGGAGTGAACCATGAATACAAATATCGTATGAGGACAAAACTCATGCTACTAAAATGGCCATGGGAATGAACCATGACATCCAAGATAGTAAAAGTAATGAACACATACTACCAAGATAGAAGTCGAAGCAATGCCTTGACTTCTATGAGGAAACATGTCATATGTTCGCAATTATTTTCATAGACGTTTTTTCGTGTCCATAAGTTTATGTGAGGGCTTAATCTCATGTTCTTAACCAAAAGAGTGAACTTATTTCTACATATATAGGGTAATTATATTATATGCTAATGTGTGTGACAAAATTTCATGTTTTATTCTTCTGGTATGATTTAATGGTTTATGTTAATTATTTTATTAGAATTCATCTTTTTTGATTTCATAATCCATATTATGGTCTTTTAAATGTCCGGTATGATCTTAAAAAGTTATGATCATGTTCCTTACCCTTTTGTCTGTGTTATGTTTACACATTTTCTTTATTTACCCTTATTATGCATCTAAGCTCACCCTTTTCTTATTTTTCCTTTCCCCAAGTTATGATGAAAATGTTTTCGGTATAAATACTAATTATTTATATCTTTATGGGATATTTTTAGGATATTTCACTAGGATAGATGATTCTGTTTCAATGTTTTCAAGGACACTAAACTATTACATCCCTCTAGCATGTATTATTTCAATGTACTAAATATTCCTCTAAAATGTAATAATATCCATATATGTTAAGACTGGGTACCTATAGTTGGTATTAATGTAACTATTTAGTCATCCCTTAGAGACATATATGAAAAAAAAATTAGTGATATCACTAAGTATATTTTAAGGATATTTCTAGGGATGTCTCTAATGATATGTATAAGGATAACATAACATTTAAGAAAATTTCCATAAATTCATGTAAAGGGTACATTGAGTGGATTCATATATATACATCCCTTTTTGGATACTATAAGTGGATGTGGATCTAAAAGAGATATTCTTATGGGTAAGAACATTAACAAGATTTTACGGGCTTGGCTCGGGGTAATCTGGTAGATGACAAAAGGCCTTGATGCAGACATGGTTTGACACTCCAGGGGGATATGCTTTACATATTCATAAAATATTAATGAACCATGATGAAGGATTTAGGTATAGTTTTCAACGAATATTATCAGATATAACTAGGTTATCACAGATTTAAAAATTAGGATCGATGATTTAGATATCGTATATGTAGTTTTTCTTGATTATGAGGATTTCTTATATGATATGTGTTTTCACCGCATTTTTTTTGTTTTATTCAATGGATAGAACTATATGGAAAATGGTTGACATTTAATGTTTTAGATGTGGAAATAATTGCCACTGTGTGAATCTATTATCCAATGGGTAATCTTATAAATTGAATCAATATGTTAGTACAATATTGGTTATATATCTGAACATAATGGGATTGAAAATGACTTGTTAAATGTATCTGATTTTCTTCCAGTATTTTTTACATTAAATATTAAAAGAATTATTAGATTGAGGTTGAAGAATCATATGATATGATTCAAATTATATATTCTATAAAAGATGTATTAATGAGGAATTTGATGAATAATTAGTAATGGTTTAAGAATAATGTCGGATTAATTAAGTATTTAGGTTTTGGAAATCGAATATTGTATTATGTGAATCTTGAAATGTATATGTTTTTTCATTATAAGTTTTCTTTAAGAAATAAAAAATTAAATGGTGAATGTTAATGAAAACATATAAAACTGATTTCATGGGAAGGTGATATTATTATTTAGTTAAGGAAACCATTAATTAATCCCTGCAATTAAGATAATGTTATTTGGATAGTTATATTTTGGATATAAATGTCTAAATTGGACGGTATGGATAACCCAAGAACTAATTATTAAAAATGTTTTCAGAATCATCAAGGATGATGTTTACAATATCATTAATTTAAAAAATATGTCCAATTAATTATTGAAATAAGGGAAAATGCATATTTTCCCAATGGAATTATAGTAATTTTCCAAGAGGGTATACACATGATCAGAATGTGGCAACCAATAGCTACTTTTTGATATATGGGAAAATAAAACTGAGTCTAATTTACTGAATATATTTTTAATGTTTTGTATTTTCATAATTTAGAAGGGTTATAAGGTTAACCATTCATTAAAATATTTTTTTACACATAGGAGAAAGTATTTATAAAATGATTTTTTATTGAAAACCATGATTAAAAGGATATTTAGTGATTAACCTTATTTCAAGAATTTTAATATTATTTATTTTTGGAAATTATATTTGTGTTGTTTTAGAAGAAGAAATCTTGTATGTCAGGTGACATAGAATCATGTCTGGAAAGGTCTTGGGTCTTGAACCCATGACTAAAGGATGATAATGGTTTCATGCCTTCCACTAGACTATATTATTTCATGGTTAATGTATTATTATATGTAATTAATAACTTATTATGATGAAAAAATAGCGTTACTTATTTTCATTAGAGTTTAATTTATTAAAAATGTTTATTTTTAAAATATTTATAGATAAATAGTTATGATTTCATTTTTTATGGGCGTTAAGATATGGTAAAATTTTATTTTAGTACTTCAAGCATCCAAGTTAATTTATAGATGCCCACTATATGATGTAATTTATGAATTAGAAATTGATTAAAGAACAAATAATGAATAAAATTTTTTATAGGAAATTATCAATAAAATTTATGTTCTTATATTCAAGATCAGTAAATGAATTTATCAATGATAGGATAATGATAAAAATAAATTGTATTGTCTTAATAACTTAATTTTTGTAGAACTAAGGGTTTTATAAATCAACACAGATTTATGACTATGGGGTCCTCATCTTTAATTTTATCATTAAATTATTTGTGAATGATGACTCTAATCACTTATAATAAATATTTATGTTTTTTTCCATGTCCAATACATACTCTCAACATATGTTATACTATGTGGAAACCTAGTAATATGTTACATTGGGTAACTCTCATTGTTCCAAATTTCAATTATTTATATATATATATATATATTAAAAAACTAAATCAATTATTACTTTCACACAAAATTGAATTTTCTTGAAGTACACAAATTGCCTAATTGGCTTGGGCTAAATGAAATACTGATTTGGTGTACTTCACACACAACACCAATGTTTCTAGGAAACATCATATTATTGTTATAATTATTTAATCTGGATAATTATCACACATCCATTAAAAATAGTAAAATTTATTGTTATAAATACTTTTACAATAATTAATTTAATGGATTTGTACAAATAATACATATTTTTAATGAATGGTATATTTTTTTGGTAATGACACCATATGTTTAAAAATAATATTTTCTCAAAGGAACAACTTTTTATGTCCTTCTATGAAAAATAATAAAATTAAATTTAGAAAAATTTTGAAATTTAATTTGATAAAATAAACTTAATTTTTAAATTTATAATGTCTAAATTATTATTGGATGATTTTTGGGGGCTTTTCTGAGAAACATTAATTTTTTATGAATAGTGAAAAATTGCTTTTTACTGAAAATTTGAACTTTTTTTGTAATTAATTATGCCTTTTAAATGATGTTATAAATTCAATATAAAGTAAAATTAGATCAATATATAAACTAATAATAGATTTAGTTCATTAGAATGAATTTCAATTTAAATTTTATATTAGAACTTAATAAACCATTGAACTTATTTCTACTTTAAAAACATGTTATCTCGTCCCATGTACAGGATTAACCTTAATAATAATTTTTACACTTATGTGAATTTAATTTTTAAAATCTAATAGAAACCATTATATTTAATATAGTATTTATATCCTAATAATTACAACTTAATTTTTTACCAAGTTTATTAGTAAAAGTGATTAAAATTAATAACAATGATTATGGACAAATGAAGCTTAATTAGGGACTAAACCATACATTTAGGGGCTCAAATGACCTATAAACTTATAAAGACCCCATATTTTCTCAATAAATGTTACATAAACCTTCCATTATTTTGTTTTGTTGGGTATTTATGAGTTTTTATGTAGGAATATGTGTACACTAAACTTGTTCCTACAAATTCCAAGTGAGTCATTTTCCTTCCCTATGAAAGGCCACCACCACTCCCACATCCTCACACATCTCAAACCTAACATGTAAGACCAATAAAATCCCAATAAACATTCAAAAATCACTATTTTTCTCCTTGATTACCCCTTTGAGAATAATGAAATCCATGGTAGCCTTTTGGCACAAACCAAAAGTATTTACTCGATTAAGAGGTAGCGCCTTCTCTTAAGATTCATTATTTTTCATTATTTCTACACCTATACACATTCGTTGGTATATGTATTTTTTTAATATATATATATATATATACACTAAATAGTCTTGTATTTATTATGTAAATTTTTCCAATAACACTTACACAAACCTCAATCTAATGGGTAATGAACATACTATTTTTGTGCACATGAACTATTACCTCACAAAATGATGATCGTTAATTTTTTCCATTACCTCTTATAAATGTGGTAATTATGACAAAAAATATGTTTATTTATGATATTTATTATATTTATAATGTATTTATTCTTTTATAATTCTTATTAGGAACATAAATTTTTTCCTTCCATCTTATCTAAATACGATAATTTTGTTTCAGCAATTGTGGACTACCACCCCCTTAAAACGTTATGATTCATTCTTACACTTCATAGATTTAATTAATGATTTATTTAGTGAATATATATTATATATATGATATTTTAAATATAATTTAAAAATTATATATATATACATATATGTCTTTTACATTCTTTCCCACCACATGACAATAAAAAGGAAATAGCGTTCATGCATACCTACGACCTATCGTCTCAATGAAAAGTGAATTCAATTTCATAAATATATATTATATAGATAAATATATTAAATATATTACTGTATATATAATATTATTATATCATTTTCTAAATCCTAGAATCATCTTATAAGTATATGGACCAACACTATAACAAATTAAGACACATATAAAAAACAGCCTGAATATTACCCGAAGTGAAACCATAACATATGATGGTTGAAAAGAATTTATTATAAGATTATGATTAAAAAATCTATGATATTAGATATAAAAATATAGTTCACTATATTATTTATAATAAATTTATATTTATTATACGGTAGGTAAGAATGACTATAGTGAGACTAAAGGAAAAAGTTATGCGGATTTCTGCTCACTTTTTATTTTCATGAGATACATGCTATGATCAACACTACTTCATTTTGTGTGTTGTATGTATAGACCATGATATTATTATATGTATATTAGACATAAATATATGGTTATATTTGTGTCCATTTTATGAACATTATTTCAAGGGTTTTATGTTTCATAATTCACAAAACTGATAAAATTAAATTGTCTCCAAATACATTCTTTGAAGCTTATGTACTATTATGCACCTAAAATCTTTTGAAAGATGTATATACATCAATGTCATATCATTAATATACTTATATTCATGATATTTTAATCTTCAAGTAATTTCCTTTTCTTACATATATTGTATTATCCTATGTTACTATGCTATAAGAGTTTATTGAAACAATCATATCACTTTTAGAGAGTGTTTATGTTTATACTTATTTTGATGAAATATTACGACCCATATCTCAATATAATTTCTGAAATTTCTTCCCCTCAAGATATAAATGACTAATTAATATATTGTTACCATTTATTCTACTCTTTATTTCATTACATATCTAATAATGTTTTTTTATAAACCATGACTATACCATATCTTCGGTCAGAATGTTATGTTTCTTCAAAACCGTGTTTTCTAAAAAGGATTTCGAAGAATAATGTAAAATTGTCATTTAATCAATAAAATATATTTTAACCCTTTTTGTATTTTACTAATGTTTACAATGTAATATACTAATCTCTTTTTTATTGAATAATTATTCAAACATGTTTTCCATGAAAAAGGAAACGTTATTTTCACCTCGTACGACTTGTAAGGATTTACTTACAGTCATTCACTTATAGATTAATTTATAAGATTATTAAGTTATTATTTTTAAATTAAAAATTTCTCATATTATTGTAGATATTAACTAGTATTTTTAAATTATTATCAAATAAAATGGTTTAAAAAATGTTATATATTTTAAAATTTATTTTAAACGTTTTGATGTATTCATTATAACATTACATGGAAAATAGTTTTCAAAATGTTTTCAATATTATTATAAATTTATTTGTGGAAAATTTATTTTAAACTTTTTTCAAGGTTATTTTATATTATTTAAAGGGAAATGGTTTTCATAATTTTTTGAAGACTTATATTTATATTTTCAAATTATTTTCAAAGAAATGGTTTTAAAAACGTTCCCGGCATTCCAAATATATTTATAAGGATTTTGAAAAGAAAAAGATTTTTAAACTATTTTTGAATCTTATTTGATAATTTTTCAAGGAAAAACGTTTTGAAATGATTTCATATTTTAGAGTTATTCTCTAGGAAATTAATTTCCAAATGGTTTTATGTATAAAAAAGAACTTTCTAATGTTTAATGGATATTTTCAGCAAGAAATGTTTTTAAAATATATTTCAAATGATTTTCCATCTAAGACAAAATCAAATGAAATTACTCAGTCCCTTTTAATAAATTGTCTAGAGGCTCTATTCATATTCATTCTATAAATTGTTTATACTTACTGTCATGGTCCTCATTAAACATGTTTCTATATCACGAGTTATCTAATTTTTAAACTAGCTTTTAATCATGTGTTATGTTTATAATGAATTTATTATTGAAACTATTTTTTCCATAGGATGTTATTTGATTACATGTTTGTAATACCCATTTCATTTCATGGGTTGTGATAATATTATTTTTGGTCCAATGTAATATGTATGTTTGATTTAATTATGAGATTGGTGGGACATATATCTTACTCCAATGCATTGGAGAATGATTTATATATCATGGGATAGACTAATATGGTCATGGAGTGAACCATGATCACTATGATTTCCATGGGATTGAACCATGACTACCACGATGGTATTAGGAGTGAAATCATTCTACAAAGTCGTCCATGGGAATGAACCATGACTACCATTATGGAATGCCATGTGAAACCATGATACTAAGATGGGAATGGGAGAGAACCATGACTACCAATATGGTATGAGGAGTGAACACATGCTAAAAATATGGTCATGGGAGTTAACTATTACGACCAATATGGTATGGGGAGTGAATGTTTGCTACTAAGATGGCCTTTTTAGCGATTCCATGAGTCGTATGTGTGAACATGATTAAATGTTCACAATGTTATGCATGGTAATGTCTCCATGTCCAGAAGTTTTTGCAAGGGAATGATCTCATGTCATTAACCTAATGAGTGAACATGTTTCTAATTATACATATACACAATATTATACACTTAATGTGGATTCCATAACTCCTTGTTGTATTCCTATGTTATGCTTTTATGGTTTATTTTCATTATCTCTTTATGATTCATGTATTATGGATTTCTAATCTATATTATGATCTATGGTATTTAGGTTATTATATTTAAATGTTATGCTCATGTTCCATATCCTTTTATCATGTTATGGTTGCACATTTTGTTTATTTACATTTAATAAAAATCTATGGTCACCACTTTCTTATTTTTTCTTTACCCAGTTTACGAAGAATTTTTTATGTAGATATACTAATGGTTTAGATATTTATATGAGTTGATAATCATCTTTAACCAGGAAATAAGATTTTGTTTCCATGTTTCCAAATACATTAAACTATTAAAATCCTTCGACATGTATTTTTTCAATGTACTAAATATGCATCTTAAATGATGTCATATATATGTATTTTATGACTTGGTCACTAAAAAATAATTGAATTTTATATCCCATGATCCATTAAATTGATTCCTCGTAGTTCTAGAAATTGAATAAAATTAGATAATATTGTGGTAATGATTATTATCATATTAATAAATCATATAATCATGAAAAATAATTCATATGATATATAAATCACAAAAAACAATTTTCAATCTATTAATCTATATGTCTATCTCATTTCACCATGGATTATCATCGGTTTTCATAGATTCTATACCTTGATTTATTTGAATAATGTATAAATAAATGGTAAAATAACCAAAGAATATCCCCAATAGTATATAGAAATTTTTTTAGTCTTTTTACCACTCATATTTCAATAATGAGCATTGAGTTCAATCCCAATCTACCCCATTTATAGTTATTACCCATTGGAGAATATGTTTCATAGTCATATATAATTTACAGTATCCAAAAAAATTTATAATATCAAGGAGATCCACACAATATTTACATTACTATATATTCAAGAGGGTATCTTATACTTAGTCTTATCCTCAAAGTTTCAATAAATTTCTCAAATAATAATCTAAAAAATATCCTGAATCAAATACAAACTCGGGAAATCGAAAAATCGCATGCATAAATGTTACATCATTTTAAATGAACACTCATTATTACTCAAAACAAATACATACCACATATATCTAATATTGGTTTTGTAAATTTATACAGCAAACACATAATCATATTATTTAGTGATGAATATTCAACATCTCCCTCAATTTTTTTCTTCACATATTGCACTCTAATGAATTTTCTATATAAAAACATGAATAAAGTAAACACAAGAAAGGGTGAGTTTAAAATCCCATCATGGCTAAATATATGAAATACTAGCCAATTATCATATGTAATCATAACTTGTGATTAAGTGTATGATAATACAAGCTTATCTTTTTAAAATCATACCCAAAATTCAGATATCATAATAATGGAAGAAGTGTTTAACAAATCATAAGACATTAATCCTATAATAATAATAATAGATCATGAGTCACAAGATCATATTTTATGAATAATAACATTATATAGAGATTATCATAATTTTTTTTTGTAATAATAGTAATTTAATATCATGTCAAGGATTTTCAATAATATATTCATCACTTGTTGGGATTCTAATTACCACCAATGTACCTAATTCATTCTTGGGTTAACTACCAGTGTACCTTATTTTGGTCTTAGATAGACCACTTGTGTAACCTTTTAAAATATAAAACCTTTATCATTAACTATTTTATTGGAGGTATATAAATGAATATCCCATCAAATAATTATAAACCATTCATATGTCTTCAGCAAGATCATGAAATCTTTTATCAATTCAGCATAGCCTAACCCCTGGAAAAGAAAAGGATTTTCATAAATTTATCATATTCATCATCATAGATCATCCAGAAAATTGATAAATATAGTATCATTGGATCATATATCATGTAAATGATATGTAACATCAATTAAATTTTTCATAGATGAATTGAAATTTTAAATATCATGGTAAAATTTCTTAAGAAAAATGCCTTTTTCATTTTGAAATAACTTATTTAAAATCTAATAATTTCCAAAATATTCAAAAAAAACATTCCTTTTAAATAACACTGGATTATTTTTAAATATGCCTCATGGAAAATAGTAATTGTAATGGATTGAAAAAAACTATTCAGGTAGTATATGTCAAAATAATGATTTCGTTCACACCATTTCTAAAAAACTACCTTATTCATAAAACAACATGAATATTCTTATTTAGATATTATTATTAAAATTAAAAAAAATTAAAAATGAATTCAATTAATTATTTTATAATTTTAATAATTTTATAATAAATATATCAAATAATATATATACATAAAAAAAGTCATAGCCGTGGAGAGAAAATAAATCAGTATTCCTCAAAAACATTGTTTGAGAGTTTTCTATAATTTGGGAGAGGAAAATGAATGGAAATCATTAAATAAATAAAAATAAACTAAGGATAATAAAATTAATGATATTTAATGGTGATATATCATATATTTTCATCATTAAATATGTTATCGTAAATAACCCTTTTAAAAAGTTATATTGTAACAAAAAACTATTACCTCACGTTTGAATTTCATTATCAGTTATTTTATCCTTCTGTATAATAAATTTGAATTTATTATAATAATATACCCAAATCTTATTAATACATATAAACCTATTGTTCCCTTAAAACATTTCATCAACTGGTCATCAATAATCATTCGTTATCATCGTAATTTCAGGTGTCAACTTCCCTATTTTTAATAAATTATTCAATTTAAATGTTATGGTCTATATATATTTGTTATGGTTCCATTATATGTAGAATTTAAATCTTGGCTTAAATATAAAATATAAAATCTATATACATATTTATAATAATCTCTTAAAGGAACAGATCGAAATATGAATTGTTCCTTTCTTGGAGAAGGTAGTATGTTTGTACAGATAACCGTTATTTTCATTTTCTAACAACAATTAAAATTGAAAGATAATGAATATTTTTTAATTTGAAATTATAATTTTATCATTAATATAATAAATACTAACTAATTACATCATATAATTCATAAATGTGTAGAGATCATGGAAAATGAATTATATAACTACTTGAAGGCATTAGTCCACACCTATGCAGAAATGATACTTACATTTTCAATTTAATGGAAAATAACTCGAAAACAGTTTTCCCCTCATTATAATAAAATAGTAGAATATTTATTAAATTTTATTCATTATTTTACTATGGTCAAAAATTATTTCGATAAATTAAAAGATGAAATAATCTTTTAAAAAATCTGGTAAGATGATATCCTCTCCTTGGAGAGACCACCATTGGATTACAACATAAGCCTTATTAAGATAGTTTAGGAGAATAAAAGAAGAATAATGGAAATTATAAGAAAATATTGTATGGTTTTTGTGGAGGTATTTTCCTACATATATGACTCATATTTTGTTAATAATGGTCTAATAGGGGATCCATTTGATAAGGGATGGAAGGGATATAAAAAATTTCTTACATGATTTAAATAATATTGAAGATCTTTATGTGAATGTGGAAAAAATGGAAAATTAAAAAGTTATAAAATATAAAGTCAAAATACCATTAACTAAAAAGGTTTAGATATATTTATGTGTCATTTTTGGCATTATCTATAATTTTAACCCCTTTTGTTAAATCATTTTCAACTTAACCATGAGAATATATTTTTTGTTGTCTTATTAATTTATTGTGACCAAAAATAAAAGTGGTATCATTTCCAAATTTTTTATAATTCAAAATATGGAATAATTTTTATTAAATTCAATTTCTAGAATTTGATGTTATTAACATTAAAATAAGTGTTAATATTTTACGATATCCATTTTTAAAAAACAAAAATGCGCTTTTAAGCATTAAACATTTTTCAATTTCAATTCTATCAAATTAGATGAATGTTTCAGTATTTTTTTGGACATAAAATATAAATATTTTATTAATAATTAATTGGTATCAATTTACTTAATTTATTATGATAAAAAAAATTCAAAAAAATTATGAAAAATTACACTGTTTACATTAACGTGACTTTGAATTCATTTTTATTCATTATAAAACAAATGAATGCATATATTTATTTGGAAAATAAATATTTTAAAAATGTTATTTTTTTAAAAATTTATAATTACTTCAGAATTAATAAGTACATTTACATTAGAAAAAACATGTCTATATACAATTTATAATGTTGCTTATCCTATTTCTACCAAATAATACAAAAAATTGGTCTTAAAGTCCATAATATATTTTGGATCATTTATAATCAGAATAATGTGTAAATAGAACAATAAAATATTTCAAATTTATTTGAAATTAATACATATAAAACATCTTAGTGTTATAAAATACCCACAAGACATTTTTTGAAAGGATAAGACAGGAAATGAAAATGTAGCAAGAACCAGGACACTGAGGTATGAATAATCATGAATATATTCCTATATAATTATATAATTATATTCTGGGGTTTATTTTTTATATAGGGTCAAAAACATTTCTACTAATTTGTTAAATATATTAATATGTGTTCAAATATGTGTCATAAAGAGTTTGAAAAACTCTACTAAAATATATATAAAAATAAAGAAGTGAAATGTCTATGCTGAGATATTTTTATGAAAACATTGGCAACAGAATTGATTATAATTTCATTATACATTGATATATTTCTTTTTCACAAAGTTATGATAAATTCATGAATATTTTCTTTAATAAATTAGTGAGTAACCATTAATTTAGTTCACTTTTATTTATTATCAATAGGTTGAAAGGACAAATTTTATTGACAACAAAACAAAAGGGCTATATTATTTATCCCACTTTATAATGATATTTTATAATTTTTAACACTCATTTAAATTTGATACTTATTATTATTCTCTACAAAATAATTAAAAAACATATGATTGAAGTGTTTTCCATAGAATTTTATGGATTATGGATGTTTCACACTAATGGAGGAGTTGATATTTTAAGTAGTTATTATAAAGGAATCTATTACGGAATATTTGGACTTTTTTTAAGTTCAATTGAGTTTATTAAGAAGTATTGTACATATATTAAAAGATTTAAGGATTAATCTAATTAAATATGAAAAAATACTATGTCTTGGTCATTGTAATAGAATTCCATGTAAATGGATCCACTTATGGGAATTGACTTAAGGATAGTAAAAGTAAGGGGATTCACATCAGATTCATTGAAATAAGGATATCCATTTGAGTTACTAATTTATTTAATAGTACTCTTGTAATAGGTCACAAGGATGACTCAATCACATAAGGGTATTTAGTGTTGGAGGTCCTTGTATAGATATCTTCTATTTCATCATATACAACACATGAGCTCGTATAATGTGGCAAAAACATGTAATATCTGTGAATCATATTGGATAGTTTCAGAATAAGTGTTTCTTTTATGACACAAAATCCTCATAAAATCATTATCTGTGTAAAATTTTAGAAAAAAATATTTACAAATTAAATTCACATTATAATATACCAATCGTGTATTATAGTGGAATTATTAAGTTATCAACTACTTTCTATGATAGAGAACTTAGTATGATTTCTTACAGTGTATAAAATATGATAAGGTATGATTTTTTTTCACTAAAAATATTATCTCAATTAATTATTATGATTAATTATGATATAATAGATCAATTATAATAAAATAAATATCACTCTTCTATTTTGAAGATCATTTAACAAATTTATTATGTCTCAAAATAAATTAATCTGAAATGGATTTTATGGAGAATTTAAAGAGACATGATATTAAAACATTACATGAGGGAAAAATCTTGGAGGGGTTGGATGAGTCCAACTATGGAGGGCCCTCATCATAGACCCATTCACCTACCAAAATGACCCTATCCAAACCTCATATTGGCTAATAGAGTGAGTTTGGAGGGGTTGACCTAGCAATCCCTATGCTACGACCAGTAGGTTCCTCACTATGGGGACACCATATTGGGATTGTCCCATGTAGTGGCTGCATAAAAGAATTCATCATACATATTTCTAAGAATATAGATCCCCAAATAAGATAGATAACCCATAATCTGATCACCACCTATCCATGTGATAAGTGGAATTTATCAGTTCTTGAGAACCAACAGATCAGTAGTTCTGGTTGGATTTCTCCTTGAGTGAAAACAGAAATTTGGGGTACTGAAGCTTCCTGGGACAAGTTCACTTCCTCCAACTGATTGGGGGACTCCAAACTGATTTGATGTGCCCAAAATGACAAGGCTCATTCATCAAAACAGAATCCCCTGGCTGGAAGGTCCCATTTGGTGATCCATCCACTATTACGGTCTTCTGAGGAATGGGCCATGATAGATATGTACTTCAGGGCGTCTGGTCAAAAGGAAGTGTTATAAAAACTATGATTGCTCTAAGCCGACACATATACTCTTAATGTGAACACATTCTCTTGAATGGGTGTAGTTATGATTTCTTTTTTTGATGAAATATTGACATGATTATGCCCTTGGGAGCTTATAAGAGAATGAAGGGAGTGATCTGGTTAGAAAATGGAAAAGGTACATCATTAGAAGGACCAATGTAGTACAGCGGTAGCTTCATGGATAATGTGTAATCTAGAAGCTATAGGATATGGAGGCATTTTAAGTTATTATCCAAAGAAGAAATGTAATATCAAAGATGGTTCTTAGTGCCCTCAATCAAGGCCACTCCCATCCAAATTGATTATGTAGCGGCCTGTGGATGTGCCATTAGAGTTTGCATAAAAAAATATAAAATCCAAAAAATGATAATCCTATGAGAATATTATTGGAAAAGGGATGCACAAAAAAATGGAAATGGGACATAAAAAAAGATTTTCTATTGGGGATCCGCATATTTCTCATAGAAACGGTATGTAGGCGACACTTCTTCTATACTGTATCAGTACACTGGAATTTTTTCCCATGTACGACCTTAGTATGGGGAAGGACCATGAGGCATAGGCCCATTGACCAATGGCCTACAAACTAGGTGGTTTCCTGAATGAATAAATCATTAACATAGGACTCATTATGCAGATGTTCAAAGTATGTCGACTAAAATTTAGTTCTTGTTTTAACAATGTTCAATGTTCAGTTCTATAGTTTAATTTTTGGTGTGGAAATTGTGTATAATTCTCTTAAGCGGTAGTCTGGACTAATGTTCTAAAATCCATGGTATGGTTTTCTAGACCAATATTCAGTTCTCTAGATAAATTTATAGTGAATAGTGTAGTTCACAGAACCTATAGAATGGATCACAAATACAGTCTTCACAAGGGTGTAAGTATGTGGAGGCAATGTAAGTCTAGGAGAGGATGAGAGCTCTATTCTTACCACATAAATAGTAAAAGTAAAATGAGAGGTTCCCCAATAAATAGGCCTGGACCCCCTATTATACCTACATGTTCTACTGAAAACAACATCAGTTTAGGACAACTTCTACATCAGAATAGACTCCTCTTCATTCTGATCATACCACATTCTAATGGGGGGAATTTTTAAGGTCCTGAATACATCCCAAAGGGAAGTAAATACTCCCACACACACTTTATAGAGGAAAAAAATCATTCATATAGGTTCATCAAAAAAATGGATGAAAATCGGACTGAAAATTTTAGAAGAAACAAGAATATGTCAAAATTATTAAGACTTTTTAGTGTAAATGGTTCCATCGCCGAGAACGGTTCATGAGGTGCATGAACTGCAAACCATCAGTATGAAGAAGTACCCACAAGATGCTAGCCCATGGGATGATGGGAAAAACCCTCGATGATGCAAACCATATTTTTTGATAAATAATGCATAGAAATTCCATCCACATTCCATCCCATGAACTAAACTGTTCGGGAATGAAGCAAGCTGGTAGTGTTACGTGAACCACATCTCATGAACCACAACCATCCCAAAACACATTTTATAGAGTATTCAGTTTGTTGAGATATATTTTCATGGGATTATGGAAAATGGTGTTTCATGCCCACAGATATTATTTCCCCAAATCTCTATAAAAGGATCACAAGAGGAACTAAAAAGGATAGTGGAAGAGAGCATGAAGGATACTCTACAGGTTGGAAGAAAAAATTCAGATACAGAAAAAATTTCCACTTCAGTTTCGAATAATCAATGAATTGCGAACTACAGGCCACTTTTCTACAGGTATAACAAGCTGTGAACAATAAAAGAAGGGAAATAATAATAATTGGTGAACAATGAACCTAATTTCGTCCATCATGAACAATAAATCCCTCGTGGATGACATTCTCAAGAACCATAAGCTCCATAACCCTTCTTTAATTAGGTACTCCACATAGCGCATTTCTGTGAGGATAAAACCTTGTGACGCATAATGAAATATTATATGGATGAACCTGGAGCACTGTGGTGAACCTCATTTTGCACATCGTACAAACTTGGTATGTGGTGGTCCATACCCACGTCTGTGAACTGCTTCGGTATGCAGATGACCCATCTAACCATATATCATTATGCTATGCAGTGCATCCCCCATATTATATAATAAAATAGTACATGGAACAAGGAGTCTCAGAGTGTCATTACCTCCTCTCCAATCATGCCCCTCTATCCCAGTCCAACCATATGAATCTCCTCTGTAAACTAGTCCACTAGAATTAGGCCAAAGCCTCCTTCAAATCCATAGAAACCTTATGATTAGAGCCTCAAACACACTCGTGCACCTTTCTGAATCTACATATATATGTTATATAGAGTGATGATGGTTTTCCCCCTAATTTTCTGGGCTCCTTGAATGCTTATTCGTCCACATTCCCAAGGTGATCTGAGGAAATAATTTAGGGTTCCAACGTGAACCTCCTGATTCATGGGTTTAGGGGTAACCACTGGCCTCTCCATTCAATGAGTGCTAGTGACATGGGATAAGGTTACTCTTTCCTTCCACTTTTATCAGTGACGATGCTCCTCATCATTCCAAAAAATCAAAATTAAAATCATCCTAAGGTAAGACCCTAGCATTTTGAAATATTTTTTACTATTCACCATCTTCACCTCATCTTGGGATGTGTCTGGTTAGATTACGAATATTTGACTATCCTGGGTATCAACATAGGTGATGGAAGCATGTTCAAATCCCCCCCCCCCCTCTCCCATATCTTGTACCATCTAATAGTTGATTATATAGTAAATGTGGTTTTGATACCTAATTCCTCCTATTGTTTCTCACACTGAGCATGACTCACGTGGTAATAGAGGTTGGTGGTGATCATGACATCTATATAGTCCCAAATTGTGAGCATCCTCTAAGGTGTAAGTCCCAAAAAAACCTTTAAATTATCATGAGTCGAGATCCTCCTCCTGGTTTTAGACAAATGGTCCTCCTCCCTGGTGTAAGCCCCAAGCAACCTGAACTATGAGGACTCTGATTCCCAACATAGTTTTGATATGTAAGAAGCTGTTATCTAGGCATGATCTTTATGTCATCTCATCCATGAAATGAGAGATCATTCACCCTTCAGGTTGATAGACTTAATGCATAGTCTGTGACCCAAATGAACTATGAGTACATTGATTCATGTTCCAAGCAGGATATGTAGGATGCCTATATGAAGGCCCAAGAACAAATGGGTTCTCCTCCAAAAGCTTCACCCAATTATTCCCCAAAGATGATCCTCCTCCCAGGTGTATTTCCCAAGATAAAGGAACTAAATAAACTCCAATTAACACCAAAATTGAGATACATAGGATGCTTTTCCTTGTCCTGATTTCAAGGGACATTCTCCTCAGAAGTCATCCTTGATAAAAGATTCACTGAAATTAAAAATGGATTTATATTTAGTATAAGTTCTAATTACTGAACTATGTGGGATTTGATTCCACTCTAGAGGATAATTATAATGCCTATATCATGTGTCCGACTCCAACTTGAAACCACATTTCATCTCTCCTAGATGATGATAAATTCCAGAGCACCTCATTGCATGGATTTTGTTATCATTGCCTCTATTGCATCAAATCCATGTATATCAATGGTGATCCTACAACCCATGGGTATCCAGTGGATACACTCTTTGGGAATAAACTGAGGATTCATTAACCTATGAATAGCAGTTATGTAACAACGCATGCTTCCATGATAGGCTTCTCTTTGAATGATACTGTAGCGTTTGTTGTACGAAACTTCGATTTCTAACACAAACCACACCCAATCAAACTAGCAGTTATAATTAGTAATACCATCTTTTTAAAATTTTATGAATTTTGTCTTTCATAATGGACTTCATTTTTGGATTCGGAATATCAAAATTAGCTTAGGGTGAATTTTTGGTATTTTTCTAAAAATATTCAATTTTTGATGAATAGTGAAAAACATTGAGTTATAGTTTAAAACCGAATTATTATTTAAATAATTATTTATTTTATTTAAATTTAATTAAGGTCAAAATGGATACATAATACCTATATAAGTTCAATTTAATTCATATGAGTTAGTTTAGAATAATTTTAGATATATCAACATTTTATGGAACTTTTCACCGTCTTTTACCCACCTCCTAGGTGAATTTGGAAATTCATATAAATCATAATTTTACCGGTTCTGTGAGTGGAATTTCAAAAATACTAGAGACATGGTTAATATCAAAGAGTAAAATGTGGTTCAACAAGATAAAAATATTTTTTTCGTGAATAGTACATTTTTTCTTTATTTACAACGGTTAAAAGTAAATAGGATAATTAATGGTAAAAATGATATTAATATTACCCTAACAAATTTACTAATTATATTGGAGAATTGTATCTCGACCAAAAACAACCTTAGGAATAAAATATTACCATTTAGGTCCACTTGGATTAGATTAGGACATTTATTATTATTTAATTCACGGAAGAGTTAAAATAGTTAAAATCAAAGTTTAATTACTAAAACATTTTTAATATAGGGTTATAAATAAGATAAATTCTATTATAAATATTCATTATAAACATAAATCAATTTCATACATAATGGTATTTTATTTATAATTTTTAGACATTAAATAACTTAATTTATTTATGACACAATGGTGATATAGTAATTACCTAATTAATTAAATATTAAACTAATCGATATTATAAATATCAAAATAAATGTAATTTGAGACTTTTTATGAATTACACTAATTTTATAGGTTAATATGACATATTAGGATTGGTAATATAAATTTTTTCGATGTTATAATGCTGTTTAAAATTTATCAAAAACAAAATACCCAATAGTTTTAAAATTGACCTAAAAGAGTTTTTAAAAAAAATATTATATTATTAATTAATATTCTATTTCTAAAAATCTAAGGTTCGCCCAAAGGACTTATATCATGATAGATGTATTATTAATGGACCACTTGGGTGTCTCTTTTATATATATAGTAAGTTTATTAACTAAATAATATAAAAATACAAAGAGACATGGTAAATGTCAAACTATTTAACTATGAGTTAAATATAAATGATAAGGTTAATATAGTGACCCAAAACTATATAAATATATTGGATGAAATGATTAAAACCCATACCACCCTTAAACTTTAAATAATCCACTTTGGAGCCATTATAAACGAAATATGAATTTGTTATAAAATAATATTTCTAACTTTTCCAAAGGTGCTCCTCACCCCTCTTATAAAAGGGCACTCCCCCTTCTCTCTAATTTACACCTTCAAAGCCTGTTGGCTCGGCCTAACCCAACCCAAATATTCTCTCAACTTCCCTCAATTTTACCTAGATGCCTTATTTTTATCAGAATGCCAACCTAAGGATCCCTTCTGATCAAATCAAAAGGAATAACCTGATTAAGAGGTAATGTTTTCACCACCCTCTTTCAAGTTCCTTTCTTCTTCAAAATATTCATTCTTTGTTATTACCATTATAAAATAATAACTCAAGTACCTTATATATACTGTGATGTTATTATAAATATGGTACAACCATATTCAATATTCTATCCACCCATTGAATGACATGTCACCATACGTGCGTACGTACGGCTTACCCTCTCCATGTCGTGGTGTAATTGTTATTCAAAACATTATTATTTGGATGGGTATAATAATGATGTGTAATTAATGTAAATAATAAATAGAACATGATAATGATTATTTATAAATGATATACCATACAATTATATATTATTTTAATATCAAAAGAATGATATTGTCGCTCGCGCGAACGTACGGACTACCGTCTCCACGAACGCGATGAGATTCATTCTCCCATCGTATCCCTTGAAGTCTAATTCTCATATGATGATTAGAAATTATGTTTCAGGAATTTATGTAATTCTGTTTATGAATAATATAAAAACAATCCATAATAAACATGGCTTATTTAAAAAACATATAAATGAAAACGAGTAAGTTAACACCCAAAACGATTATAATACTATGATATAATTAACAAAACAATGTTAAAAGATCATATATGATATCATATTAATGTATATGATTATTATATATTTTAACAAGAAAAATTTCACCATTAAACAAGAGGTTAACCTACCCTCGACCAAGGAAAATTACAAGCTAAGGGTTTATTTTACAATCTCTTCATTATCTGAGGTTGTTTATACGTAATTATCTACAGGGACCTCTTTATCATCCACATCCATGTTTCTTAAAAATGTATTTCGAAACATTTTTACTATTTTATAGAATATGGGTTAAAGTCATTTATACCCTTGTTTGAATTTTTATAAGATGTTTATAAAGGAATCTTTACATCTTTTTCCAAACAAGGTCCTTTTATCCTTTTCGACAAAATTAAGGTAAT
Source organism: Viscum album (assembly GCA_963277665.1). Taxonomy (NCBI): domain Eukaryota; kingdom Viridiplantae; phylum Streptophyta; class Magnoliopsida; order Santalales; family Viscaceae; genus Viscum; species Viscum album. The sequence continues at coordinate 700,370,597 of OY728132.1, forward strand.
AATGTATTTTTTTAACTTATACAGCGGGTGCAGCTATTTTACACCATTATAAAATCTTTGAAGTATCTTTTACAATCTTATAAGGATATTTTCAAAGTAAATGTTTTATTTTATAAGTATGTGACTTTTAATGGATTAAAAAAGAGATATTTCTCTCAAATAGTTATGATTTCATCTATGTCAACATCCTTTGATGGATTTTAAGTTTATTTGAAGTTGATTTATTATGATACAAAACTTCCATATTTTATTGAAGGTTTTGTTATATGTTTGATTGTGGATGTGTTATTTGTATACCATTCATGGTTTATGGAGAAAGTATTGACATTTCGTATGCTAGTCTAAATAAAAATGTTTAAGTTATGTTTATGCATGTTCATATGAGGAATGCATAAGACATAATAAGTGACGGGTGGAGCCCGCTATATCTCCTCGATGCATCGGTAGGTCTCAAGAGACAAACTAGTGTTTTGGAACAAGGCCTTGAAAAAATCTTATTTGTAGTCTTGGCACGAGGCCTTGACTATGTGGTTATGATAGTCTGGCATTATACATTCCATCATTACGAAAGTGGTTATTGATATTTCATGTGGTTATTAGACTAGTAGAATATCCATGTGAATAAGTAAATGGAATTATTTCATTTTATCTTTTCCATATTATTCTGAAGTTCATGTTTAAAAGGATTTTGTTTTAGTTATACATTGTCTTAAATGTTTATACTTATTTATGAATGTTACTGCTATATTTTTATCCTTACTAAGCATCTGAGCTCACCCCTTTCAACGTTTTATTTTTTCCATGATGTGAAGTAGTAATTTATGAATGACCTGCAGGGATAGTATGAGGGGATATGAAGACACGATGTTGTTTTAGTTTTTTTACTTTATTATGTAATATAAGACTTATGAATATATCTATTGTTTCCAAGACTACTAAACTAATTGGTCTTTTGAGACATGATCGTTTGTGATCATGCCAATGTTATGTAATAATGCACCGACTCTGGGTAACAAGGGTCGGGGTGTTATAGTTGGAATCAGAGGAAGTGTAGTACAATCATTGGAAACTAGATTTAGATAAAATCTGATTAGAGCACATCGTCCTAAGATGGACCCTGAGGATTAGTATAGAAGAACATCCTAGAATTTTGGTATTGTGGAGATTTTGTGAGTTTTCCAATCAATACATCCTTGTCTGGATATGAGCAGGTAGATGCGGCTCTAGCACAAATGTACCTTGGGGTAAAACCCGAAAACACCACTTTGAGCTAGGCTCGAACGGGAACTAGTGCACGACAATGGGCCTTGCTGCACTCTTGGTTACAACATTTCCAGGGGATATGCTTAGGATAATTCTTATTTTCCTTAAAAAACATTATGAAGGGATTAAGAGTATATACATCCTCAAAGAAAACAATTTTATGATTATGGATTATATCCATAAATAGTTCAATTTATGTAAAGTGTTTTACAAGTTTGGATTTATGTATTTCGATTCATAAACTAATCTAGTGTATGACATTGTTTAGAAATGGCGCCTAGTGGAATAAATGGAAACTGTATCAATGCACGCACTCCATAAAGGGATTTCCCTCCAACTCAAGAGAATTATAGTGGAGATGGGGATACAACTGGTGCTGATTAGGTAATCACCATACTTGGATAACTCACTCAGGTTATGAATAATAACCTTACCCATATGGAGCACCCTAATCCGCAGCGTGGAGGATCAATGTTAGTTCTCTTCATGAGGGAACATCCACCAACATTAAATGGGAGTACAAATCCATTGGTATCTGAGCAATGGATAAGTTCCCTAGAGAAAATATTTCAGGCTTTGGGGAGTAGTGAAAGGGAAAAAGTTATCATGGCAGTTTACCGCCTCACTAGAGATGCTGATCAATGGTGGTTATTGATTCAAAACACGAAGGAAGATGATGAAGTATCAAATATATAATGGAGGGAGTTCAAAGATCTATTATTTAAAAATACTTTCCTCATGACCATCGAGCAGATATAGAAAGGAAATTTCTATATCTGAGATAAAAGGAGGATGATAATGTCGCAATGTATGAGGCTAATATTACAAGGTTATCAAGGTATGATGCAGATTATATATGTAACCTAAGAAGAAAGATTGATCGGTTCATTGATGGGTTAAAACCTTTTCTCCATCGAGAATTGGTCTCACAATCCTTCTCTTCATACAAATATATTGTCTCGTGTGCTATCAGGAGTGAAAAATAATTCTCTAAGTCTTATGACATTAACGCAAAGAAAGATAAGAAGAGATCTGCTGATCACTCTCGAAATGGAAATTAGGGGAAGAAGGGAAAATTTTAATATCTATCCTGTAGTAAATGTGATAATAAACACCCCAGTACTTCCTTGAAGGGAATGGAAGTCTATTACAAGTGTGGTGAAAAGGCCACCAAGCTCGTGATTGCAAGGGGAAGAAAGAAGCTACTGATGTTCAATGCTACAACTACAGAGAGATGAGACATTATGAAAATGAATGTACTAAGTGTCAAATGAACATACCTCAGAAAAGGCCGAGGGATAAAGTCCAAACTTATGCTATCACTACTATTGAGGTATAATATCTGAAAGACGTGGTGGAAGGTAATTTAATGGTTTCTTCAAGTTTAGAAAATTCAATATTTGATTCTGGATCATTGCATTGTTTTATATCTTCCTAGTTTTCTATGAAAATTAGATATTTCCAATTTTATTTAACATGGGAGTTTTCAGTCAAAAATCAAAAGGGGAGTATCACTGCAACCATGTTTTGTGAATCAGTCCCCATTAGAGCACCTAAATTTTCTTTATCTGTGGATATCATTATCATACCTATGATTGAATTTGATATAATCCTTGAAATGGATTGGATTTTGTACCATGATGCAAAAGTTTATTGTAAGAAGAAGGAGGTTACTATTTTTGATGATGATGATAAGGAACACCTTATCTTTACAGAAGAATCATCACCACCTAATTCTTACCTAGATCCACCCCCAGTATCTCAACTAAATTAAATTATTGGGGAGGAAGAGAATGAAATGACTGTGGGTGGGGAAAGGAATGTTAAAATAGAGGATATGAAAATTGTGAGGAAATATGTTGATGTGTTTTCAGAAGATTTACCTGTACATCCTCTAGAACGATAAATTGAGTTTTACATTGATTTAATTCCTGGTTCAAGGCCTATATCGAAGACCCCTTATAGAATGGACACTGTGGAATTAGTTGAACTAAAGAAACAACTAGAGGAATTGAGTAATATGGGATTTATTCAACCCAGTGTTTCCCCATGGGGAGCCCCTATCCTTTTTATTAAGAAGAAAGATGGATCTATGAGGTTATGTGTTGACTATAGGGAAATAAATTCTATAACAATAAAGAACAAGTATCACCTACCTTTCATTGATGATTTATTTGACCAACTACTTGGATCTCAATACTTTTCAAACATTGACCTTCGATCTGGATACCATATGTTGTGTGTGAAGAAGGAAGACATTCCGAAGACAATATTTCAAACCAGGTATGGGCATTATGAGTTTACAGTAATGAATTTTGGGCTGACAAATGAACCCTATGTATTTATGGATCTAATGAATAGAGTTTTCCAGGAATATCTTGATGATTCTGTGGTAGTATTTATTGATGATATCTTGGAATAATCCAAAAGCCACAAAGATCATGAAAATCACAAGCCCAATATCCTAAAGACTCTTAAAAGACATTAATTATATGGGACGTTTTGAAAGTGTGAATTCTAGGATCAGGAGATCTATTTTCTTGTCCATATTGTCTCTAAGGATGGAATATATGTTGATCCTTCTAAGACCAATGAAATCCAAGAATCGCCAGCACTAAGGAGTATAACCGAGGTACGCAGTTTTATTGGTTTAGCAGGTTATTATCAGTGTTTCTTCCATAATTTTTCTCGATTCGCTAACCCATTAATGAAACTCACATGTAAAGGGGTTAAATTAGTTTGGACAAAAGAGTGTGAAGAATGTTTTGAATAATTGAAGTGAATATTATTCAATGCTCCAATATTTATTCTACTATCGGGGAATGATGGATTCGTTATTTATAGTGATGCATTGAAGAAATGACTTGATTGTGTCCTTATGTAGAATGATAGGGTTATTACCTATAAATCACGATAGCTAATAATTCATGAGAAAAACTATCCTACTCATGATCTTGAGTTAGTTACTTTAATCTTTTCTTTGAAGATATGGAGACATTATCTCTATGGTGAAAATGTGAAATTTATACTAATCACAAGAGTTTGAAGTATATTTTCTCTCAGAAAAAACTCAATATGAGGTAATGGAGATGGCTTGAACTACTCAAGGATTATGATTGCATGATACACTACCACCCAGGGAAGGAAAATAAGGTGGAAGATGCTTTGAGTAGAGAAGATCATGGAGTTTTGAACATGATGAGAATTGAAAGGGATCATATTTTCATTGATCCAGTGAAGATTGATATGGGAGTTACCATGGAATGTGAAACATCAATTCTTTTTCAAATGGTTACCAAACCATAATTACTATAAAAGATTAAGAGTTCTCAGAATGATGATGAAGAATTTTAAAAGAAGATTAAAGCTGTGAATGATAGGAGATTGAGAAACTTGTGTATGAAGAATGAATTTTGAAATTTGGAAAGAGACTGTGTTCTTGATATACCTGATCTGAAATGGGAATTTTTAGGTGATTCTCAAAGTTCTAATTTCTCTATACACCCTGGGAGGACCAAAATTTTTTGAGATTTGAAGGAACAGTTTTTGTGGGAAAACATGAAGAGGTAGATTGCTAATTTTATGTCAAGATGTATGGTTTGTCAACAATAGAAAGCTGGAAGGCAACATACTGGAGGAGTCCTTTAACCTCTTCTCATACAGGAGAGGAAATGGGAAAAATATTATGATGGAATTTATCATGGGGATAACAAAGACTCCTAGATGGAACGATGCAATATGGGTTATTGTTGATCGTCTTACCATGTCAGCACATTTTCTCGATATAAGAGAAGATCTACTGCTAGAATACCTTGCAAGACTATATATTAATGAAGTTGTGAGAATTCATGGAGTACCCCTATCAATTGTTTCTGATCATGATCCCCATTTTACTTCAAGATTCTAGATGAGTCTTTTTATAACCTTGGATACTGAACATCGTTTGAGCACTGCCTACCACCCACAAATAGATGGACAATCAGAATAGACTATTTAAACCTTAGAAGACATGTTGAGATCATGCTCACTTGACTTTAAGGGTATGTGGGTTCAATATTTACCTCTGGTGGAATTTTCCTATAACAATAGCTTCCATTCAAGTATTCGGATGGAACCATATGAATCGTTGTATGGATTGAGATGTTGCACACCAACCTGTTGGGATGAAGTTGGTGATAGAAAACTCATAGGCCTAGAACTGGTGGAGGAAACGATGGAAAAGGTGAATGTAATCCAAAAACACACCAAAGAAGCTCAAAGTAGGTAGAAGAGCTCTTCCAATAATCGAAGGAAGGATTTGGAATTTCAAGAAGGATATCATGTTTTATTGAAGGTATCTCCATGGAAGGGAGTTATAAGTTTCAGTAAGAAAGGTAAATTGAGTCCCAGGTACATCAGACCTTTCGAAATTCTAGAACGAATTGGTGTTGTAGCTTACCGTTTGAAAATGCCGCCAAATTTCTCCAAAGTTCATGATGTGTTCCACGTATAACTGTTGAGAAAATATATTCCTGACCTAATGCATGTACTCACATATAAGGAATTGCAATTGGAACCTAATTTTTCTTATCGCGAAGAGCCCATCAAGATTATTGATACAAGAGAACAAGTGCTGAGAAACCGGATGACTCTTTTGGTCAAAGTTCTATGGAGAAACCATAATATGGAGAGGCAACGTGGGAACCCGAGAAACTTATGATTAAGAACCACCCAAGTATTTTCATCTGATAGTATTCTAGAAATTTCTAGGATAAAATTATTTGAAGGAGGGGAGAATGTAACACCCCAAGCTTCCATGATACGCTTCTCTTTGAATAATACAGTAGTGTGCATTGTACGCAATTTTGAATTCTAACACACACCACAACCAATCAAACTAGCTGTTCTGAATAGTAATACAAACTTTTTGAAATTTTATAAATTTTATCTTTCAAAATGGACTTCATTTTTGGATTTGGAATATCGATATTATCTTAGGGTGAATTTTTGTTATTTTTCTGAAAAATTTCAATTTTTAATGAATAGTGAAAAAACACTAAGTTGAAGTTTAAAACCAAATTTTTATTTAAATAATAATTTATTATATTTAAATTTAATTAAGGTAAAAATAGATATATAATACCTATATATGTTCAATTTAATTCATTGGAGTTAGTTTAGAATAATTTTAGATATATAAAAATTTTATGGAACTTTTCACCGTCTTTTACCCACCTCCTAGAATAATTTGGAAGTTCACATAAAACATAATTTTACCACTTTTGTGAGTGTGATTTCAAAAATCTGAGAGACACAGTTAATATCAAGGAGTAAAATTTTGTTCAATAAGATTAAAATAATTTTTGGTGAATATTTACTTTTTACTTTTATTTACCACGGTTAAAAGTAAATAGGGTAATTAAGGGTAAAAATGATATTAATATTTCCCTAAAACATGTCCTAATTATATTGGACAAGTGTATCTTGACCAAAAACATACTTAGGAATAAAATATTACCATTTAGGTCCACTTGGATTAGATTAGGACATTTATTATTATTTAAATCAAGGAAGAGTTAAAAGAGTTAAAATCAATGTTTAATTACTAAAACATTTTTAATATAGGGATATACATAATATAAATTCTATTATAAATATTAATTATAAAGATAAAACGTTTTCCTACATAATGGTATTTTATATTTAATTTTTAGACATTAAATAATTTAATTTATTTATGACACAATGGTGATACAGTAATTATCTAATTAATTTAATATTAAAATAATTGATATTATAAAAATCAAAATAAATGTAATTTGAGACTTTTTATTAATTACACTAATTTTATAAGTCAATATGACATATTAATGTTGGTAATATATATTTTTTTTAATTTAATAATTCTGTTATGAAATTATAAAAAACAAAATACCCAATAGTGTCAAAATTCACATAAAAGAGATTTTAAAACAAATATTATATTATTAATTAATATTCTATTCCTAAATATATAAGGTTCAGAAAAATGACTTATATAATGATAGTTTTATCATTAATGGACCACTTGACGGTCTTTTGGATATATATAGTATGTTTATTAATTATATAATATAAAAATTCAAAGAGACCTGGTAAATGTCAAGCTATTTATCTAAGAGTATAATATAAATGATAAAGTTAATATAGTGACCCAAACCTGTATAAAATATATTTTTGAAATTATTTCGTCCCATAACCACCTTAACCTATAAATAATCTACTTTGGATCCATTATAAACAGAATATGGATTTATTATAAAACCATATTTGTAGCTCTTCCAAAGGTGCCCCTCACCCCTCTTATAAAACGACACTCCCCCTTCTCTCTAATTTACACCTTAAAAGCCTTTTGTCTCGGCCAAACCCAGCCCAAATATTCTCTCAACTACCCTAAATTCTACCTATAGGCCTTAGTTTGATCAGAAAGCCAACATAATGAGCACTTTTGATCAAATCAAATGGAAGAATCTGATTAAGAGATAATGTTGTCACCACCATCATTCAAGTTTCTTTCTTCTTCAACTTCTTCTTTCTTTGTTATTCACATTATAAAATAATAACTCAAGTACCTTATATATACTGTGACGTTATTATAAATATGGTACAACCATATTCAGTATTCTATCCAACCATTGAATGACATGTCACCATACGTGCGTACGTACGGCTTACCCTCTCCACGTCGTGGTGTAATTGTTATTCAAAACATTATTATTTGGATGGGTATAATAATGATGTGTAATTCATGTAAATAATAAATGTAACATGATAATGATTCTGTATATATGATATACCATACAATTATATATTATTTTAATATCAAAATAATGATATTGTCGCTCGTGCGTACGTACGGACTACCGTCTCCACGAACGCGATGAGATTCATTCCCCATCATATCCATTCAAGTATAATTCTCATTTAATGATTAAAAATAATTTTTTAGGACTTGATATCATTATGGATATGAATAAGATACAACAAATCAATAACAAACATGTCTTGTGTAACAAAACATATAAAACAAAACGAGTAAGTTAACACCTGAAACGATGATAATACTAAGATATTATTAACAATATAATATTAAAAGATCATATATGATATCATATTAATATATATGATTCTTGTATAATTTAACAACAATTATTTCAACATTATATCGGAGGTTAACCTACCCTCAAACAAAGAAATGTACAAGGTAAGGGTTTATTTCACAATCTCTTCATTATCCGAGGTTGTTTATACGTAATATCTACTGGGACCTCTTTATCATCCACATCCATGTTTCTTAAAAATTTATTTCAAAACACTTTCACTATTTTAAAAAATATGCGTTAAATTAATTTATACCCCTGTTTGAATTTTTATAAGAATTTTATAAAGGAATCTTTATATCATTTTCTAAACAAGGACCTTTTTAACCTTTTCGATAAAATTAATGTAAGAATGTCTTTTTTTTAACTTATACAGGGGGTGCGGCTATTTTTCACCTTTATAAAATCTTTGAATATTCCATTACAAGAATATAAGAATATTTTCAAAGTAAATTTTTTATTTTATAATTATGTGGCTTTTAAAGGATTTCATAAAAAAGAGATATTTCTCTCAAATAGTATTGATTTCATCTATGCAACATCCTCTGATGGATTTTAAACTTATTTGAAGTTGATTTATTATGATACAAAACCTCTATATTTTATTGAAGGTTTTGTGATATGTTTGACTATGGATGTGTTATTTTTAAACCATTCATGGTTTATGGAGAAATTATTGACATATCGTATGCTAGTCCTAATACGAATTTTTATGTTATATTTAAACCTGTTCATATGAGGAATGCATTGAACTTAATAAGTGATGGGTGGAGCCTACTATAGCAACTCTATGCATCGGTAGGTCTCAAGATATAAAAGAGTGTCTTGGCACAAGGCCTTGATAAAATCTTATTTGTAGTCTTGGCATGAGGCCTTAAATATTTGGTTATGATAGTATGGATTTATGTATTCTATCATTATGAAAGCGGTTATTGATATTGCATGTGGTTATTCGACTAGTAGAATATCCATGTGAATAAGTAAATGAAATTATTTCATTTAATATTTTCCATGTTATGTTTAAGTTCAAGTTTAAAAGGAATTTTTTAGTTATAAATTTCCTTAAATGTTTATGCTTTTTTATGAAATTTTCTGCTATATTGTTATCCTTACTGAGCATCTGAGCTCACCCCTTTCAATGTTTTATTTTTTCCAGGATGTGAAGAAGTAATTTATGAATGACATATCGGGATAATATGAGGGGATATGAAGACAAGATGTTGTTGTAGGTTATTTTACTTTATGATTTAATATAAGACTTATGAATATATATAGTGTTTTTGAGACTACTAAACTAATCGGTCTTTCGAGACTTGATCTTTTGTGATCATGCCAATGTTATGTAATAATGCACCAAATTTCGGTAACTAGGATTGGGGTGTTACAACTTAAATGTATAAGATAGTGCCAAAATTTTCAATAATTCTCCCCAAAAGGGTGTGATGAACCCAAAATCCCATCCTATCGACCAGTGGATTCATTAAGGGCCATTGGCCAAATCATCATACAATGAGTGCATGCCTTTGGAAATCAGGTACTTGAATCATGTATACCAGGGTTGTAAGGTGTTTATGGCTCCACTAATGGACTCATTGGAGACCATCTGAGGAAGACATATCATAATAGAATCAATTTCACAAATCCTTAACCACTATAGTCACCCACTGGGATCATTTGACTATGGAACCTCCTTCATAATGAAAAATAGATAAACTTCACAATCCATGTGGGGTCAACCAAATTCCCCTTAAAGGATGGAGATGTTCCACGATGGGTTGAAACAAAAAATGGTTATATTAAACTCTCTACCATAATAGATGTGTGATGATTCTCATAAGACCATATTTTCCCCCTCAAAATACTCACCTTGAGTCGAAACATTAAAAATAAAAGCTGTATTTTATTTTGGAAAAATATATGATATTATTTTGATTTTATTCTATGAAAAGGATTGGTTAATGTGAGAAAATATATGTTCATGGAATGTACAGTTTTTTTATGAAACATTATGAAGAATCGATATAATGTGAGGGTAAATGTTTTTTTGATAATTGAAGAATATGATATAATATCATTCTAATTTTTATGTTTCAGATTTGGTTATTCATATTTTAAATTGTTTTAAGGTTAGTTTTTATGGAATGATTTAATTTTATGTTTTTATTTTATTATGGCTATTTTAGAGATTTGTGTATGGATATTTGTTCATATTTGATGACATTAGTTAACCATTTCAATTTTTGTATATATCATGCGATTGGTGGAATAATTTTTCATTATTTATGGATTTAATGAATCATTAAAAATTAGTTTTAGTGCTTCAAGAAAAAAGACATATTTAATGATATGAGTTAGAAGTGGAAAAATGACCAAATCATATTCAAAGGATGTAATTGTGCTTATGAAATGGAAATAAATCATGTAATTATATTTTCTCATGTACTCTCTCGTGATTGTAAAATATTTTGAAAAATATAAGAAAAGTATCTTAACAAAAAAATTCCTTTTATCTTTATTTATAATTAATTGATGGTATTCTTTATCCCTCATCATTTTATTAGTATATGATCATTAATTATCTCATCCATATGGTTTATATCTCTATCTATTAATATTTTGACATTCTTTTTCTCTAATATTTCCGTATATTCTCATTAAGATTATGGTTTCCTTACTTATGAAGTTAATTATGTGTATTTTCAGATGACCTTTATGTTACCTGCTTTCACTATTCAAAGGATTTTTCATTATTCCTTTCTACGATGATGGTTTTCAAAAGATGTATTTTAAAAGGTTAATCATTTGATTACAGAAATAAAATTCCAACATAGAATTTTATTTAAGGATGATGAGGGGGAATGTGACATAAAATGTTTTTTAGAATAATATTATTATCAATATCTAGTATAACACAGAACATTGATATTTATGATAATTTTAATTTAATGAATAAATAAAAAATTCCACGCTCCATTTTTTAATATCTCTTATATTTTGATCATAATTATAAAAGGATTATATAGTTAGTTTTAAATGGATATTTAATATAATAATAAATATTATATTCATGTCAATTTATTTTTAATTTTTTGTGATGGAATTATTTCCTAATATTCTTTATGCAACACCAATATAGATCTTGTTCATGTAAAATAAATGTAAAGTAAATAATTTCAAAAATACTAATTATTAAAAAATATTGATTAATTATTGGGTTCCACTATTTTATTAATGAAATAAAACACTTTTGTGGTTCATTAAAATTTGATACTCATGATTCATATCAATCTTATTTTCATTAAAGTAAAACTCTGTATATAATCATGAATGGTTTTTTAATGATATTTTTTAAATAATACATTTTTAGATAATTTAATATTCCTAAATATGTTATATTTGGAAAATTGGTTGGGATATGACTTATAATATCATCAATTTTCCATTTATGGGATACTTTTTAGTTTATTGAAAAAACAATTTCCCCAAAAGTGTAAAAATATTGAATATCAATGTAACCATCAAAAGGGTTAACATTGGGTTAAAACTAAGAGGAAAGAGTTCAAAAATCTAATAAACATGTGAATATTTTATTTTATGAGAGAAATTATACTATTCCTCGATGTATATAAGAGACAAATTAATTTTTTTGGCTTTAACATGAAAGTTAATTTAATTTAATTTTTTTTATTGGATAATTCAAAAGGTTCCTCCTCCCTCACTTTTAAAAGGGAATATATTCTTCTATCATATTCACAATGATTTTCCTACCAAGATTAGAAAATACATGGCCAAATAAAATTATATCTTCCATAACCACATCTTATATCTTTTAGTATTTCTAAAATACCTTCCATTTAGGGCTTAAGGTGTAATGGAAATAATGTTTTCCAATGAGCATTTATAACTCTTAACCAAGTACATTGGATTATATTTCATCATGTACCTCTTATATATATATGGTATACATTATAAAATAATTAGATAAATATATTCAATATAAAAAATTATTATTATTATTATCAACCATTATCTACCTTTTTTCTATCCAATTGGAATGGAAAACATTACTCATGCATATGTTGGGATTACCACCTCCATGAAGCAAAGCATTTTTCTATTCACCAATAATGAATTTAGATGGTTATAATAAATGATTTAATAAATATTTATTATATTTATGATATTAATATATTTATATAAATTTTATTTTTTATTTAATTTTCCTTGTATTTATCTATCAAAATGTGGAAACATCACCTACATGTAGGTGTGGACTATCATACCTATGAAGGTATTTAATTCATTTTAAATAACTAATTTAAATGAAAAGTTATATATGTGTTTATAATGATTACATATTATATAAATCAAAATATAAAAATTATCTAGTTAGTTGAACCATGATCAATGTATCTGGGCAAAGAGTATTTAACCGACACATGTTTTGAAAACGAAGGGGTAATCACCGAAAATAATTATTTTAATAATGAATTGCTAATAAATGGGTGAGAAGATGTTTCACTGAAATCAGATATAGAATGATATATATAATTATTTTTATATAATATATGTATATTATATATATATTTATTGTAAATGATGTTCAAACAGGTATGAAGAATTTTGATAATTGATGTAAGAGTTTCTTTTCTCACTTATTTTTTATGATATATGTTATATTCACCACTTATTAACATTGTGTGGTGTATATAATGCCCATTTATTTTATTGATAATTAATATCATTAAATTTGATTTTATTAGTAAATACATCATTTTTTCTCTCATTCTTGAGGATTATATTTTGAGATTACCAATGTGGTAAAGAGTTTATGTTACAATCCCATTTCTAATAAAACTTTTCTATGCTAAATTTCCATTCAATAAAATTATAGGGAACTTATCATTGAAACACCATTTTTTTATTTCATCTAATTATTATTACAATAATTGTTTATTGTTACCAATCTTCAATTATGAACTAAAAATTATTGAATTTTTTTTGATTAAATTTAAATCTTATATTTTTTGGATGATGAAAATTTTCTTCCATTCCCATTCTATGAAAAAATTTATTATTGTTTTTTTATCTTTCCCTAAAATGTGATACAAATGTATTTTTATTAACTTTTACAATATTTAAAATGTTACAAAAATGGATATAGTTAGAGAAAAAATTTCTGAACAAGTCATTTTTTACTTTTTTTTACAAAAGTGTGAAAGAACTGTTTTCCGCTATCAAATGTGGTAGGAATGAATTTTACCACATTAATAGAAATTAATTTTTTTGAAGATTCCACTGTAATTTTACATGTTTAATTTCAAAAAAAAATATTTTCTCCAGATTCTTTTAATTTTTAGTAAAACATTTATGTTACAAAAATGTTATTTTACTCATGTTTTCAATGAATGGTTAAAGTGATATTTTGAAGTTATTTTCTATCTTTTAATTAATTTTCTAAGTATTGAAATAATTCACTTATTATATGACATAATTATTCTATCCACTCTCTTCATATATATCTATTGTGATGATGATTAATCAAGGATTAAATACATATAAAAAATGATTTGTTTCCATGGGTTATTCTATGATGGAATGATATAACGAAGCACACTTCTATTAAAGGGGTCATGTTATGATGAATTGATTATTATTTTTGTGAACATGTGGAATATTTTTGGTTTTATGTTATGTGATAGGTAGGTCCATCATACCCCTCCAATTAATTAGTAAATTATGGATAACTCAAAAAATAAAAATGTTATCCTCGAACATGATATCATGTTTACATCATTATTTGTAGACCTAGTTTTATTTCCATAAATTAATATGTGGACATTGTTTCATGTCTATAAGTTAATGTTCATAACTGGTTATTTTCATGTATTTAATTAAATAGACCGAGTTTCAGGTCCATAAGTTTTTGTGAGGACCAAATTTCATGTCCATAATATAATGAGTGAACCATTCACTATTTATACATGTTCACAATGTTATATGATTGTGTTTCCAACATTACTGTGTCTATGATATGCTTTAATGGATGATGATTTATTTTTGATGATTCAGTATTGTTGAATTTTTTTCTTTTTATATGAATAATGATTATTACATGAACTAGGATTAAAGATATATAAATGGGTTGGTTTGAATTTATATTATTATGATACTGCTACCTTGACTTAGTGATTACCTATGATCAATGATTAATATCTCGTATATTTACCCATACTATGAATATTACCTCATATAATTTTATGATTACAATTCCATTAGGTTAAAAAAAAGTTTTTATGAAGTGTATGTCTATGGAAATTACTATGATAGAATAAATTTCTGGGGTAAGTGAAGATCCTATATGAAATAATATTTTTTGGTATCTAGTCTACAATGACACTAAGCCTTTCCTATTATAGAATGTATCCTAATAAATGTGGCGTATATTTATATAAAAATATGTAAATTTATTGTAAGAAATTATTTGGCCTAAATATCCCTACCCTAGTATAAGGTGATCATTAAGCTTCACATCACAATAAGATGTTCCAAACTACAATATTTACTTCCATGATTTGGTTAGATAATTCCATGTATTAAGGTGCATGATTCCATAAACATGTGGGGTATTAAAAATTAAATATGAATTCATGCTTGTAGGGTACTAGTTCATGTGAAAATAAAAGAATCCATGGGAACTAATGAGTTTATATATTACAGAGGATTTATTTTAAATTAACAACGAACCATCATGAAGAAGATGGAGGATGTGATATATTTGTACTGCATGATTGTATACAACGATGGGAGAAAAACATGCCTAAATATTTATTTGATATCCATTAATGGAGTTCAATAATATGAAAAGTTATTAAATGACTAAAATTATATCATGAACCTTTCATGCCATGTTTAGATTTATGATGTGGAAATTTAATGGACTTACCATGGGAATCAATGGACATGAATGATTCTATAAGACATAATATAGTACATACAGACATGGATTGATATTCATAAAGAAGAAATAATTTTTATTAAATAACAATGTTATAAATGGAGAAGACCTAATAAATTTGGGTATTTTAATTATATTTTAATGGGGAATAATAATGGGATATTAAACCTGAATTATTTTCTAGAAATAAATATTTAATAATTTAGGATTCATTTCCTGATTTAATAAGAGGATAAATACAAGTTACCAAAAATTATAGTTAATGATAATTTCATAAACAATATATATATATATATATATATATATATTCATACAACTAATGAATAAATAAGGATAATTTTGTTATTTTTGAAAGAGATTATAAACTATATATCCACATGAGTTTTTAAAATAGAGTCATAAATTTAACAAATTTATGATGTTGTTTCCATAAATAAATAGGGAATTAATTAATAATTATTTGCATCGAATTATTATTGTATATATATAGATATGATGAGGATGTTTGGAGGAATCCTTGAACTCCTATAATATTCTAAAAACTCTACACAATCAATGTTGTGAGAGTCTAATGCATATAGTATCGATGGAAGAAGAATCTGAACTAAATTTCAGAGTCCATAAAAGACACACACTTGTGTAATCAATGATTGAGAAGAACATGTTCATTATAGTTCTAGTGTAAAAGAGTTTTAAAAAAATCATATCCCAAATTGTTTTTGATGATCGTGATGGTGAAAATAATCAAATCTTACTTGCTTCTTGAGAGGTTTCTCTAAAATGACCCAAACATTTATAAATAAAAATTTCTCTTGATCTGATTAAATGTCTTATTATAGAAAATGGTTATATAAAATTTGTGCACATATATTGTTTTATGATTCTGGATTTTATAATACTATTAATAATTGTGACCATTTCTATTATTTCCATTGAATAGTGATCACATGATTAGTATAGAAACAGGGTTTTAAAAAAATCCCATTTACACATAAAATAAAATGGATTGCCTCATCCAGTGTAATTTCTCAATAAGAATCCCATTTTTTGGAGCACAAAAAGGAGGGAGTGTTATTGGTCTTGGATCTAAATAAGGCCCAATCCAAGCATCAACATGTTAAGCTTGAACATAATCACCTATGCGATATGTGGAAGTTAATAGAGATTAAAACCTAACCGATGTTATTTGAGCCTCCCCATGATTTTGTCACCATTGCAAACCTTACCCCTAGGTATTATATGGGTGTTCTATGGGGTTTTGTAACAAAAACCTAACACTACGATTATGTGGTTTATTTTTTATAAGTAATATAAATTCATTTAATTATTTTTAATTTGTAAATGTTTTTTATAGCAAAAAATAGTGTTTTTAATTATTATTCAATTAAGAAATCTATTTTTATGAATTAATTTATTTTTTAATTAAATAATATTTTAACAAAATAATATTACTAAATTAATTTTTTTTAAATATAAATTATTGTATAATTTTTTATGAATACAATTGACATTTTTATTATGTTTTGCAAAATGTTTTGTCAAACCACGTGAATTTTCAATAAATTTTGTTTTTTATTTAAATGTAAAAATTCAAACAGTTATAAAATTATTTATCTAAAATTAATATCATTTTTGGAATAAGGATTCTGAAATTATCTAACGGTGAATGTTTTATAATTTTCATAGACAGTCGAATTTTTGGGTAAAAATTAAATAACATTTAAATATATAATGTGATTTATGATATCATAATGACCCAATAGTGATGTAATAAAATAATATAAATGGGGTTTCCAGACAATATATGTTTTATCATTAAAATTATTTGATTTTATATTTTTATTAATTTTATGGTGTCTTACTGTACCTTCCAAGACTTATAAATATTTTATCTTTTTATTTGATTTTCTATGAGCGTGTGACTCACCTCCACATAAGAAAGAAAAATATTATAATAAGATGTTAAATTTTACTTATAAAATAATGTTTTCCACTCCCCTTTGGAAAAAAACTATTCGAAAAAACAATGGTATGGTTTGTGTTTTTGATTAGTTTAAAGTGTGGTGTCCTAAACCAAAATAATAAGGAATTCCCTCTCCATTCCTATAACCCACTCAATCTCACATTCCAATTCCCTCAAAACATTTGTCTCTCAACCATCCTCTTCCCTCATCTCTCTATAATTATCCCAATGCACCCCAAACTCCCATTAAGCCTCTCTCAATCCTCTCCCAAGCCTTTGGGATAATACTTCAACGTAAGGGATTTCTTCCTTTCTCATTTTTATTCAAATTTAATTATATTTTTATACCCTTATTTTCAATTAAAACTGTTGGGGAATGATTTCCCACCACCCCCATACTTCCCTCCCTATGTTTTAATTATGAGATATCATTTTCTCTTTCAATAATGCCTCCCATGCACACCAGTTATCATACCAAAATTCCATAAGGAATTTCACTCTTCTCATTTAATTTTAGCAATTCAATTATATTATGCATCTAAATTCCATTCTGTATGTTGGGAGATATATCTATTTGACCCCTTATTGTCCATTTCATGTACAGATGATGATAAAACCCTTTATCTCAAATCAACCATTTTTATGAATTCTTATGCCATGCCATTATGCTGCCGAAATTGCAGTACGATTCCTCAAGACAAAGTCATTGTGTAGTGAATACCATGCCAATTTCTCTATCATGGGGTTTTAACATTATGAACTTTTACTTATTTATTATATAGATTCATGTATTAATTTTACATTTCTTTATTGAGGAATAATTTATGTTGTTTAATTAATCCATACAGTATGATATTTGTGGAACCCTTATGCATGAAATGAAATGTTTATAATGGGTGTGCCCTGATAGTTCTCAAATGAATTGGGTAATGTTTAGTATCATGATATGTGAAGTAAAATGAGGGTTTAATCATTCTAATTCAAGTTCAATGAGGGTTTACTCGTGCTACATGTGCAATGAGACTTGACTCATGAAAATATCATGTTAAATTTGGATGCCACATTTCCATGTTATGATAATAATGTTATATCAGGCCTTTATGTCCATGTTTCTCTTGTGCTCAATAGATTTGAATATTTCCCAACATGAACTATATTGTTCCTATTATATCATGTTTACTCAATTTCTTGGATTCATATCTCACCCTTTTCTTTTTCATTTCTGTAGGTTATCCCATGTAATTCTTTGTACGAAGGAATGTTGTGGTCATGTAAAGGAAGTTTTCAATAGAGATGTTGTGTTTTATGTTCTAATTTGTTATGTAATGTTCATAATTTTGCATGACACTAAAACTATCTATACTCATAGTTTTCTTAAGTTCTTTTTTATGTATTAAATCATGGTTGAGTGTGTAATAAATATTAGGGTTGATATAGATTGTATCAGATGATAGGATTAGTTATTTTATGGATTAGGATTAGAAAGACCTAGTGAATTCCTTTGGGATTACACTAAGTATAATAAAAACAGTCTTAAAATTTGGTGAGTATAGAGTAAGGGGTTTATTAATAAAATACATCCCTGTCTAGATATGAACAAGTAAAGGTGTATCTTTCATACATGTATCTATGGGTAAAACCCGAAAACACCTCTTTGAGCTAGACTCGAACTAGAAATGGTGTATGGAAACAAGCGTTACTTCACATTTGGTTATGACACTCCCTATAGATATGCTTCAGAAATATCATAATATTAGTATGAACCATTATTAAAGGAATAATAAAATTCCCCTAAGAATATTTGTGGGAATTAGATCACAAATAACATAAATTAAAGCTTATATAATCACATGTAATTGAAATAAATGTAATTTATATGTTATCCATTTCTGTATTTGGATTCACCTTTATGTTTTACTCCTAATATTCTTTTTATTCGATCCAATGGCTGGTAATAAGACGAATTAGACTAGCAACTGATTTGAAGATCAATGTGACGAATGTTCTAATTATATGCCCAATCCGATGGGAGAGGGAATGAAAAATATTTTCAAAAGAATATCTCAGTTAACTCATGTTTTAATAGAATTAGGTGTCATGAGAAACATCAAAACCCATTAATAATTGAAATGCCACAAAAGATATATTCATGAGACAAATGAATCTAAATTTTAATTGATCATATGACCCCTCAGTCATAGAAAAATGATCAAATCAATTGAAAATATATTCTTCATCGTTCATAGTTTTGAACGAGAGATGAATTTTCTTGGGTTTTTATCTTTTGGAGGGAGAAGCTGATCAATAGTGGACATTGATTAAAAACAAAAATCCATAGGAGGTGATCGATGTGTTGGAAATGAAGGTTTTCTGTAAAATGTTTTCTGATAAATAATTTTCTTGCACCCTCCAACTTATGATGGAAAGGGATTACCTTTCCCTCAAAAATAAATATGACAAATCCATCAGAGCGTATGAGGAAAGCTAAACAAGGCCTGCATGGTATGCCTCTGGGTTTTTCATTAACCCGAATGCAAGTTTCATAGCATCTTTGGTGGGATAAATCCTACCCTATGGAAATCCCTAGTGATTCGTGACATTGATAGCTATTAGGAAATTAACTTATGTTCCCTTAATGTCAAAAGGAATATTAGTGAATGTGAGGGGTATAATGGAGATAAGAAGCCGAATGTGGTCTTTAAATTTGGTGGCACAATGGATAAATCCAATGGTGATAAGAAATTAAATCACCCCACTTTCCAATGGTGTGGAATGAAACACCATAGAAATTGCATAGAGGGGATGATGAAATTCTTTAGGTGTCGAAGAGAAGGGTACCTAGCCTTTAACTGCTGACAAGAAAATCCTGGTGTTGTGAGAGAGGAAATAAATTATCTGTTCAACCCAAAAATCATTTTTTATTACATTAACTACAATAAACTAGGTCACTTTTCAAACTAGTTCCCTATGATAAGGCTTTTGGGAGGCCACCAAAAACCTCGAAGGAGGAAAGGGTGAGCTTTTTTAATCACTACCACTGATGAAAATCCTGAAAACAAGCTGGTGATAGGTACACTAGTTATTCATTCAAGAATAGATAACTTTATTTTTTGTTCTAGTTCTACACTTTTTATTATATCCTAAATGTTTAGAAGAATAATCCCAACACCACCACAAATCATGGAAGAAAAGATGTCGTTGAGAACAGAAAATGCAGAAATTATTCTATCCCATGAATATGACCCATCCCCTATCACAATTTTGGGATTGATAGTCTCGGAGAACCTCATAATTCTCCCTCTGGTGGAATTTGATTCAATTATTTTCATGGATTGTATTTCTCTATACAGAGTCCACATAAATTAACATGAGAGGAAAATATAGTCTCCATTTTGTGAATCCACCCCCAATTATGTACAAGTGAAATGAAGATGGTGAATCTTCTTTAACAACATCATCTCAAGAGTGGATATTACTACGTTATTGTAGAGACCCGAAGCTAGACGTACATGGACATTACATTACTTTTTCAGAATATTTAGTACATAACAAAAACACACACACAAGGATCGTAATAGTTTAGTGTCTTTGGAAACTCGGAATATAAACTTCTAATCGTGGTGAAAGATCTTCAACATCTCCTATAAAGATCTTCCTTTTTTTACCTAAAACCTTTCTTTATATCCTAGGTAAAAGAAAACATAAAAGGGTGAGCTCAAATGCTCAGTAAGGGTAAACAAAAGAAATATCAATCACATCATATACATAAGCACATAACTTTTGGAAATCTTAACTTGTAAAAGAGACCATAATTTCATAACCTGGGATAACTCATGGCAGTGAAATGTAATCACAATAATCATAACTTAATACATTAAACATTGTGGCATACACACATAATCATAGAGAATCATTTCTTGTTAGTCAAGACTCATTTCCAAGACTATCTTAGTGGACAAAGTCCCTTTCTGAACCGAGTCACCCTCGTTTCAGTCCTATTTCACTGAACCGGTATAACCTACCATTCCAGCCATGTCTATCTCATGAGATATAAAATCATTACCCAATGCATTGGAGGGAGATATAGGTCCCACCCATCTCATAATGAAACCATTCTTATGTGTGCCGAAAAATCGTAAATCATACATCATTGCATAACCCATGAAATAAAATGGGATTCTTAAACATCATGCCATCATAACATAATCCATAAACAATTGATATCATTTCATCATAAGAAAATTGAATCCATTTAAATCATAGATAAATTTTACTTGAAACATACACATATTAAATAATGTCATCTTAGATGTAAAATAGTTTTTGAAAAAACACTTGAAATAAATTCTTGAGAAAAATATCCTTTCTTCTTTAAAATCATATTTTTTTCACAAAATTCCATGCAATTTTAAAAGATAAGGGTTTTATTGAAAATAATAATTCAATCTTGTAGAGGAAGCTTCTTGAAAATGAGGCGTTATGAAACCGTAAAAATCCGTTCACGCCGTAAAAGTTAAAAATAACATTCTCCTCGTACATTTGTCGGAAAAGTCAAAAATACCTTATATAGTACCCAAACGAAAGATTCCATTCATACAATGTGGTAAAAAGTAAATAAAGGGTGAAAATGACTTTAAACATCCATGGAAGAATGGTAAACATTTTATGAAATCATTGTTATAAATCATGGTCATGGATGATAAACGTAACCCCAGAAAATACTTACGTATAAGCAATCTCGGATAAAAAATGAGATTGATAATTTATCCCTTACCTTAGGTCTGATTTGCTTCGTAAGTGTCCGAACCTCCTGTATAATGATTTAAATAATGTCATTTACTTATTACAGAATCATATTCATTGTTATTATATCATATATGGTTCACTTATGACTTTATATTACCCGTTCTTTTGTAAATTCATGTTAAAGTAGCGTTTTGGGTAAAATCGTCTCATTTTTCGTTCGTGTTTTAACTTGTAACTTAATTATAGAATATAAAACATTATTTATATATACTATATATTCAGAATATACATATATATAATAAATCAGTAATTGGAAAGAAATACACCGTTCATGGAGACGGTAGGCCGTACGTACGCATGAACGCTGTTTTCGTTTCCTTATTGAGTTGAACGGAATTAAGTAGATGACATACATATATATACACATAAATCCAGTATCATTATTATGTCTTATATTTCATGATTACTTATTATATATACTTTATAATCATTCATGAATGGTTAAAGTGGAGAATGAATCTCATCGCGTCGTGGAGACGATAGTCCGTATGTACGCACGAGCGATGATATCGTTCTCATGATCGTGGGACTGTATTGGAGTGTATGTATACTATTTCAGAATCAATATAACATTAGAATAATAATATATAGTTATTATTTACACCATTATACCCATCCAAGTAAGGTGGTGGTGGAAAATAGATTTCACCACGTCGTGGAGACGGTATTCCGTACGTACGCACGCGCGGTGATTTTGTTTTCCGTAGGATGGATAGATGGTGAAATAGGATTGTTTCATACATATAATAACATATCATTATATGAGTGATAATGATGTTATTACTTCATAATGAAACAACCTAAGAAGAAGAAGTGGAAGAAGAAATAAAGGTGAAAGAAACGGTAACGGAAATTACCACTTCTTTGAAGCGCCTTTTTGAGACCTCCTCTTAGGGCACAAAAATTGGTCTTTGAGGAATACCAGAACCTCTAGGATGTTTCTAGGGAAGTGTAGAACATAATTTGGCAGGGTTTGGCCGAGCATGAAGGCTCAAAGTTGTGTGAGGAAGAGAGGGAGGAGGTGCCCAATTATAAGGGAGGAGAGGGGCACCTTTGGAATTCTTAAAAAGATTAATTTATAATAAATCTAAACCCACTTAAAAACCTCCAAAAATGACTCATATTCAAAGATTATATGATATAGGGTTGTAATCGCATCAGCCAATAAAAATTAGACATGTTTTGATCTTATTTTAAACCTTATCATTTTGATTTATCCTTATTTAATGTATTTAGGTTTATTTGTGGTAATAAAATTCTAAATTTTAAATTATAACAAATTATTACTTATTTGTTGTTAATTTTCCATAATTGTTTACTTTATAACATTATAAACCATATAAATTTAAATTTATAATTTTTAAATATTTTTGTGATTTTTAAACAATTTTATAATATGTTATTTTTATAAAATAACAATAGTGTCAATTTTGACAATATTCATTTATTTGAATTTAAATAAAATATATGCAGAAGATATGTTCAAACTAAAAGCTTTAATATATTAATAAAAGGTCATATGTATCTATAAAATTAGTGGATCACATTAAATAGTTTATATAATATTTATTTTATTTTTTTTAAAAACTATTTATTTGGTTTATCTCTTAATAAAATAATTACTACATCATTTTGGTATAATTATTTAATATACTTATTTGTTGCATAAAAATTTAAAATAAAATCCTATGATAAAGATAAATATATTACCTTTAACAATAATACTTTTACTCGAATTTATCATCTTAAAATCACAATATTTAAATTGTTATATTTATTAAATTATGAAGGTGACAACTTTGGCATCATTTAAAATAAAATAATATAAGTGTCATAATTGCTTGTATAAGACTCCAAATGGTCAACTATTCGACCATTGGATTATTATAGTTTCCATTTACATTACCAATAAGTTTTGGTCAGATTTTTGTGCCTTTTATGGTCACTGTTAGTTTAATAAAAACTATATTCTTGATTTTTCACTAGATAAATAATTTCTGCATCACTATTGTTTCACAATTAATGATAATTATTTAATCCCAAAAAATTCTAAATAAATTCACATGATGTATATAATTTTGTTAGATTTCTGGATACTATTCATGTTCGAAGTTTTATGATGTTTATCACTAAGTTAAAATTATTATACTTATAAGATTTAAGAGAGTGACATGTTGTCACTTTCTTTGGTTTTAATAATAATTAAATTATTTTAAAGGTCAAAAGTCCATAAAATTAATCTAATCTGACCCTTAGTTGATATGGGTTTACTTTTAGCCATCAAATAGTATTTTGGAATGTGTTAGGTTAATTTTATAATATTATATTTACCCTTAATTACCCGATTTACCATTAACTATGGTAAATAAAATTTACCGTAGTTACTATTCCTAATTCACAAACATAAAAAGTATCTTATTAACATAATTTGGACCCACTGATTCCAAATATTGAATCCATTTTTTAAAATTCAATACACAGAAGTTGCAGAAATTAAATTAAAATTAATCCCGTTGTCGAATAAAAACGGGTTTTTGTTTAAAACATTGCAAAAGATTGAATTGATTTAACCTACGGATTCAAGGTAAAATCAATGCTAATGACATACATTATATTAAATGGTAAAAATATATTCTATTTATACTTTAAAACCATTCAATATTATAATTTAACCACATAAGATATTACGATGAAAAAAGTTGTTTTTAATTAAAATATAGTGTGTTTTTACTATTCATTAAAATGTGAAAGTTACCAGAATAATATGAAAAATTTATCCAAAGTAAATTTTTATTTCTTGATTCCAAAGAATAATTTTATTTTGTCAAATTTAACTTATAAACATGTCAAAAACTATATTTAAAGTGGGTGTTCCATCAAAAGGCGGCAAAACTGCATTTTTTGAAAAATACGTTTTTTACCCGAAAATTTTATTTTGTTCTTATACCATGTTCTAGAAAATGTGTAAGATGAATAATAATGTTATAAAATTCAAAATTTAGTTAATAATATTCATAATGGCTAGTTCATGACAATATTATAATAATATATCATTGTTTATTAAAACCCTATATTGCGTACAACACACGCTATCGAGGAAGGTCGCGATTGCGTGTAATGCAAGCCAAGTCAGGGTTGCTTGTTGTGAAAGAATCCTTCGTTGTTTCATATAACCGAATCCAAACATATTTCATTTATACATTGAATATATATATATATATACTCAATGTTGGGTAGAATAACTATTATCAAAATTGTGTGTAACACGGTCCAAGAATAGTGTTGCGTATACTGCAAGCTAATACGGTGTTGCGTATAGCGCAAGGTAAGATTGGTGTAGAATACAACACAAGAAATTAATGAAATTAAAATAATATTTTTCATAAAATCTCGGGGTGTTACATTCTACCCCCCTTAAAATGAATTTCCCCCTAGAAATTTGTCGGGGTTATAAATGGTTTACTACTCGAAAGTTTGTTTAATAGAAAGACACATTGTAAAAAGGAATACCAAAACATGGCTTTAAAAACTAAAGTATGAAATGTACTGGTTACCCAAATTAACTCATCACTGGGTTTCCACGTAGGAGAACATAGGTGAAAATATGGATATGGAAGAAAAATCTAACCATCATGTTCTGATGAAGAGTGGTAGAGAACATGGCTATGAAAAAGCCAACAATCGCAAAGCCATAAATTTGTGATGATCTAGGGTACCATCTGATTAATCAGATATAAGATCACTAGGACAACATTTTTGGGTTTCAAGATCATTTCCCTAAAGTTGATGAATTTAAAGAAATACTTTCATGATTTTGGTACAATCTCACTGTTGTTCGTGAATTGAACAATTTAAACTTCATTCCTTACAGAAATGAAGTTGAATTTGTTATTCATGATGTGTTAGCAGATCATGTTATATAATGATGGGTCATTCCATCTCTTTCAAACAAAAGGTTAGCAAAAGTTATAAGTCCATCTTATGGTTAATCATATATGGTTCCAAAAATTAACTTATACTTCATATATCATACCACTTAATAATATAAAACTAATTCCTACTAACCAGGGACTTCCTGTAGGCCAGTGGTAGGCGATAAAGGCCAGTCACACTTCGGTTGTGGGTTCGATTCCCATAGCCTTGTCCGACGCGATGGGTTGTCGCTCGTCCTGCAGGTTGTACTTTTTCTAAAACTACATTACTATAACATCCCATCAATAATATCAAGAAAAAGTTCTATCCTTAAACAATACTAACTTATGTCCAACATAATCCATTCCAATATTTAGGCTTATCTGAAATACTTCGGTTCACTCTCATAACATAGTGAAAACGATTACCAGAGATTTAATACCATCGTTGATCCCCATATATCGTAATACTGCATTCCTATCTTGTTGGTCACATTCCAATCATTCGAAGGCCTTAATCAGGTATTCCATTGAACTTTAGGGAAAACACGAATGCAGTTAAAAGTTAACACTTTCCACAAACCAAAATCCTCAAAATTCTTTATAATCAAACCATGATATCACTTAGTCCTTATATCAATCATGATCTCATGAATGCATATAATTTTTTCCTTATCCCTTCATTATGCGCATATCACCTACATTCCAAAAATATCTGAATATCCTTTCATGGATACTGGTAACATTCATCATACACTTTCAAAACTCAAGGAAAGACAATAGTGTAACAATCCATAGATGTCTCTTTATTCCATATTACCATGAGATTACTTATACAACATTACACATGATAAACATGTAATCATTCCACTACATTCTTAAACCATTGACCGAGATTCAGCAATTCTTTCATCTCACATATCATTTGTAGTCTCTTCATCATCATCGACATAAATACTACCCATACGACCATACTGATTCTCTTCATGAGACTTTCCCTTAGGGCATTGGTTTGCATAATGCCCGTACATTCCACATTTAAAACATTTAACCAATGTTGATGTCGTAGCAATACCATTATCCTCATCCCTGGTGTTAACTGAACCTTTTCCTTTTCACTTACTGGCTTTGTGTCCTTTTTTCCACACCCAAAGCATCTTCCAGTTCCTTTGAAACATTCTCCTTGATGCCTCTTCCCACATGATTTACATAGGGGAAATTGAACTTTCTTTCCTCTATGATCATCATGAAACTCCATCATTCTCTTATTAGCCGAGTCAGGAAACTTACCTAATTTTACATTATTGATCATATTATGAGATTGCTAATTCGGCATAATAATGATGTTTGGACTTCCAAATCCCATTTCATTATGAAGAATATCATTCCATTGTCCATCATATTCTCCATTTTCGTGAATCATCTTGTTTCCAGCCATTTTCTAAAACCCAAAAAGAATAGCGTGAGAGGCAAAAATCATGTTAGGGGAAAACAACACAATAAAGGGGGAGTACCTTCAATATCTAACATCTTAGGTTTAATTCTATGATCGTTAGCGTAATTCTAGTACTATAACCTATACGTATACTTAACCTTAGGGACATCCCTTGACATACCTTAGAAATATCTCTAGGTATCTCACTAACGTTTTTGCATCCTAGTTTCCAAAGGTTGACTAAACCTTTCCTCTGATACCAACTGTAGAGACCCGAAGCTAGACGTACATGGACATTACATTACTTTTGCGGAATATTTAGTACATAACAAAAACACACACACAAAGATCGTATTAGTTTAGTGTCTTTGGAAACTCGGAATATAAACTTCTAATCGTGGTGAAATATCTTCAACATCTCCCATAAAGATCTTCCTTTTTTTACCTAAAACCTTTCTTTATATCCTGGGGAAATGAAAACATAAAAGGGTGAGCTCAAATGCTCAGTAAGGGTAAACAAAAGAAATATCAATCACATCATATACATAAGCACATAACTTTTGGAAATCTTAACCTGTAAAAGAGATCATAATTTCATAACCTGGGATAACTCATGGCAGTGAAATGTAATCACAATAATTATAAATTAAAACATAAAACTTTGTGGCATACACACATAATCATAGAGAATCATTTCTTGTTAGTCAAGACTCATTTCCAAGACTATCTTAGTGGACAAAGTCCCTTTCTGAACTGAGTCACCCTCGTTTCAGTCCTATTTCACTGAACCGGTATAACCTACCATTCTAGCCATGTCTATCTCATGAGATATAAAATCATTACCCAATGCATTGGAGGGAGATATAGGTCCCACCCATCTCATAATGAAACTATTCTTATGTGTGCCACAAAATCGTAAATCATACATCATTTCATAACCCATAAAATAAAATGGGATTCTTAAACATCATGCCATCATAACATAATCCATAAACAATTGATATCATTTCATCATAAGAAAATTGAATCCATTTAAATCATAGAGAAATTTTACTTGAAACATACACATATGAAATAATGTCATCTTAGATGTAAAATAGATTTGACAAAACACTTGAAATGAATTCTTGAGCAAAATATCTTTTCTTCTTTAAAATCATGTTCTTTTCACAAAATTCCATGCAATTTTAAAAGATAAGGGTTTTATTGAAAATAATAATGCAATCTTGTAGAGGAATCTTCTTTAAAATGAGGCGTTATGAAACCGTAAAAATCCTTTCATGTTGTATAAGTTAAAAATAACATTCTCCTCGTACTTTTGTCGGAAAAGTCAAAAATACCTTATATGGTACCCAAATGAAAGATTTCATTCATACAATGTGGTAAAAAGTAAATAAAGGGTGAAAATGAATTTAAACAGCCATGGAAGAATGGTAAAAATTTTATGAAATCATTTTTATAAATCATGGTCATGGATGATAAACGTAACCCCAATAAATACTTACGTATAAGCAATCTCAGATAAAAATGAGATTGAAAATTTATCCCTTACCTTAGGTCCGATTTGCTTCGTAAGTGTCCAAAACTCCTGTATAATGATTTAAATAGTGTCATTGACTTATTACAGAATCATATTCATTGTTATTATATCATATATGGTTCACTTATGACTTTATATTACCCGTTCTTTTGTAAATTCATGTTAAAGTAGCGTTTTGGGTAAAATCGTCTCATTTGTCGTTCGTGTTTTAACTTGTAATTATTCATATGATTACTTAGTTCATTATTACTTAATTATAGAATACAAAACATGATTTATATATACTATATATTCAGAATATACATATATATATAATAAATCAGTAATTGGAAAGAAATACACTGTTCATGGAGACGGTAGTCCGTACGTACGCATGAACGCTGTTTTCGTTTCCTTATTGAGTTGAACAGAATTAAGTAGATGGCATACATATATATACACATAAATCCAGTATCATTATTATGTCATATATTTCATTATTACTTATTATATATAATTTATAATAATTCATGAATGGTTAAAGTGGAGAATGAATATCATCGTGTCGTGGAGACGGTAGTCCGTACATATGCACGAGCGATGATATCGTTCTCATGATCATGGGACTGTATTGGAGTGTATGTATACTATTTCAGAATCAATATCACTTTAAAATAATAATATATAGTTATTATTTACACCATTATACCCATCCAAGTAAGGTGGTGGTGGAAAATAGATTTCACCACGGCGTGGAGACGGTATTCCGTACGTACGCACGCGCGGTGATTTCGTTTTCCGTAGGATGGATAGATGGTGAATTAGGATTTTTTCATACTTATAATAACATATCATTATATGAGTGATACTGATGTTATTACTTCATAATCAAACAACCTAATAATAATAAGTGGAAGAAGAAATAAAGGTGAAAGAATCGGTAAAGGAAATTACCTCTTCTTTGAAGCGCCTTTTTGAGACCTCCTTTTAGGGCAATAAATTTGTCTTTGAGGAAGACCAGAACCTCTAGGATGTTTATAGGGAAGTGGAGAAGAGAATTTGGCAGGGGTTGGCCGAGATTGAAGGCTCAAATTTGTGTGAGGAAGAGAGGGAGGAGGTGCCCTTTTATAAGGGAGGAGAGGGGCACCTTTGGAATTCTTAAAAATATTAATTTATAATAAATCTAACCCCACATAAAAACCTCCAAAAATGACTCATATTCGAAGATTATATGAGATAGGGTTGTAATCTCATCAACCAATCAAATTTAGACATGTTTTGATCTTATTTTAAACCTTATCATTTTGATTTATCCTTATTTGATGTATTTAAGTTTATGTGTGGTAACAAAATTCTAAATTTTATATTATAACAAATAATTACTTATTTGTTGTTAATTTTCCATAATAGTTTACTTTATAACATTATAAACCATATAAATTTAAATTTATAATTTTTAAATTTTTTTGTGATTTTTAAACAATTTTATAATATGTTATTTTTATAAAATAACAATAGTGTCAATTTTGACACTATTCATTTATTTGAATTTAAATAAAATATATACAGAAGATATGTTCGAAATAAAAGCTTTAATATATTAATAAAAGGTCATATGTATCTATAAAATTAGTGGATCACTTTAAATAGTTCATATAATATTTATTTTTTAATTTTTAAAACTATTTATTTGGTTTATCTCTTAAAAAAATAATTACTACATCATTTTTGTATTATTATTTAATATACTTATTTGTAGCATAAAAATTTAAAATAAAATCCTATTATGAATATAAATATATTACCTTTCACAATAATACTTTTACTCGAATTTATCATCTTAAAATCACAATATTTAAATTGTTATATTTATTAAATCATGAAGGTGACAACTTTGGAATCATTTAAAATAAAATAATATAAGTGTCATAATTGCTTTTATAAGACTCAAAATGTTAAAATATTATACAATTGGATGATTATAGTTTCAATTTACATGACCAATAAGTTTTGGTCAGGGTTTTGTGCCTTTTATGGTCACTATTAGTTTAATAAAAACTATATTCTTGATTTTTCACTAGATAAATAATTTCTGCATCACTATTGTGTCACAATTAATGATAATTATTTAATCTCAAAAAATTCTAAATAAATTCTCATGATGTATATAATTTTGTTATATTTCTGGAGACTATTCATGTTATAAGTTTTATGATGTTTATCACTAAGTAAAAATTATTATACTTATAAGATTTAAGAGAGTGACATGTTGTCACTTTCTTTGGTTTTAATAATAATTAAATTATTTTCATGGTCAAAAGTCCATAAAATGAATCTAATCTGACCCTTAGTTGATATGAGTTTACTTTTAGCCATCAAATAGAATTTTGGCATGTGTTAGGGTAATTTTATAATATTATATTTACCCTTAATTACCTGATTTACCTTTAACTATGGTAAATAAAATTTACTGTAGTTACTATTCCTAATTCCCAAAAATAAAAAGTAGCTTATTAACATAATTTGGCCCCACTTATTCCAAATATTGAATCCATTTTTCAAAATTCAATACACAGAAGTTTCAGAAATTAAATTAATATTAATCCCGTTGTCGAATAAAAACGGGTTTTTGTTTAAAACATTGCAAAAGATTGAATTGATTTAACCTACGAATTCAAGGTAAAATCAATGCTAATGACATACATTATATTAAATGGTAAAAATATATTC
Organism: Viscum album; assembly: GCA_963277665.1. NCBI lineage: Eukaryota > Viridiplantae > Streptophyta > Magnoliopsida > Santalales > Viscaceae > Viscum > Viscum album. The sequence continues at coordinate 700,402,300 of OY728132.1, forward strand.
TATTTATACTTTAAAACCATTCAATATTATAATTTAACCACATAAGATATTACGATGAAAAAAGTTGTTTTTAATTAAAATATAGCGTGTTTTTACTATTCATTAAAATGTGAATGTTACCAGAATAATATGAAAAATTTATCCAAAGTAAGTTTTTTTTCTTGATTCCAAAGAAGAATTTTATTTTGTCAAATTGAACTTATTAAAATGTCAAAAACTATATTTAAAGTGGGTGCGCCATCAAAAGGAGGCAAAACTGCATTTTTTGAAAAATACTTATTTTACCCAAAAAATTTATTTTGTTCTTATACCATGTTCTAGAAAATGTGTAAGATGAATAATAATGTTATAAAATTCAAAATTCAGTTAATACTATTCATAACGGCTAGTTCATGACAATATTATAATAATATATCATTGATTATTAAAACCCGGTATTGCGTACAACACACGCTATCGAGGAAGGTCGCGATTGCGTGTAATGCAAGCCAAGTCAGGGTTGCGTGTTGTGAAAGAATCCTTCGTTGTTTCATATAACAGAATCCAACCATATTTTATTTATACATTGAATATATATATATATATATATATACTCAATGTTGCGTAGAATAACTATTATCAAAATTGTGTGTAACACGGTCCAAGAATAGTGGTGCGTATACTGCAAGCTAATACGGTGTTGCGTATAGCGCAAGGTAATCTTGGTGTAGAATACAACAGAAGACATTAATGAAATTAAAATAATATTTTTCATAAAATCTTGGGGTGTTACAGTTATGATCATTCTTATCTTGATCAGGTGCTTGAGTCAAAGGAAGAAACCATTGATGAAGACATTCCTATAGTGATGTAATTCATTGTAGTGTTTTCTGAGGAATTTTCTTGTCTTCCTCTTAGAAGAGATGTTGAATTATTGATTTATCTGATACCATGGGATTTTATAATATCCAAGACTCCATATAGAATGGTTGTTTCAGAGCTTGAGGAGCTAAAGAAAATAATGTATGAGAATTTGGATAAAGGGTTTATTCACCCATGTGCTTCACCATGGGGTGTACCCATCCTCTTTGTCAAGAAAAAGGATGGGTAAATGTGTATTTTCATTGATTATTGTGAGATCAAAAAATAACAAAAAATAACAAGTATCATCTACCCCGAATTGATTAATTTTTTGGCTAGATATATGGAGCACAATAATTATCCAAGGTGGATTTGTAGTAAGGATATTACCAACTAAGGGTGGAGAAGGTGGATATCCCAAATACAACTTTTCATACATGGTACAGGCACATTTAAAAAAATTATTTGATAAAATAAAATTTATTTTTTAATTCAGGATACCAATACTATACTAGGGTAATGTTTTGGTATTTTTCGTAGAGTCATTAATTTTTTATAAATAGTTAAAAATTATCATTTTTATTTAAAAAATTCATTTTTTGTAATTAGTTATTAATGTTAAATTATATAATAAATTTCTTATAATGTATAATTATATCAATACTACATCTATTATTACAATTTAGGTTATTATAATCAATTTCACTTGAAAATTGATTTTTAAAACTTACTAAACTTGTGAACTTTTTTCTACTTTAAAAACCTGTTATCGCCTCCAGTATGCAGGATTAGAATAAATATTTATTATTCTAATTCTACAAATTGAATTTATAAAATCTGAAATACACCATTGTACACAGTAATTTTTTAGGTCTTATCTGACGAGGTTAATTTTTGACAAAAATAAATAGTAAAAATGATTAAAATTAATCTTAGTGATTAAGGAAAAATTAAGATTAAATAAGGACTGATTCATTATATTTGTGACCCAAATTACCTATCCATAGGTAAAACACATTTTTCACGTACATAGTTTGGAAATTCACCTTCCATTATTGAGTTTCGTTGATTTGATATTACTTTTTTAGTTAAGAATATGTGTACAACTACCATGTTTTTAAAAATTCTATGTGATTCCTTTTCCTTCTCCATAAAAGCCCACCACCACTCCTACTTATACAAACCTTTCAAACCTCATCAACTTGTTCATGAAATTCTAAATCCAATTCCTAAAATAATTGTCTTCTCCTTTAATCCCAATTTGGAAGAAATAAATCCATGTCAGGATTTGGGCATAAACCAAACAGATTAACCTAATTAATAGGTAATTCCATCTCTCAAGCATATTTATTTTAATTTCATTCACCACCCCTCCAAATTTTGTTATACCATTTTTTTAAAAAAATTCATTAATACCCTATATAGTAGGATTTTTTTATTCAAATGGTTATAATTACATTTATATACACCTCCATCTATTTGCTAACATACATAATGTTTTTTTGTGCGGTGAACTACTGCCTCACAAAATGATGGTTATTCATTATTCCATTTCCATATATTATGGTGGAAATTATTATGGAAAATATATTTATATATAAAATATATTATATTTATAATTTCATTATTCTTTTGTAATTTTCTGAAAAAAAACCATTATTCTTTCCATCTTATTGAAATATGATATTTCATTTGAGGAATTGTGGACTACCGACCCTACTAAGAGATATAATTCATTCATACACTATATGGATTGTATTATAAATTATTTTAGTGAATATATATGATTTATAATTCTTATAAAATAATTATATATATATATATATCTTTTTCTTTCTTTCTCTTAACACGACAATAAAACTGATATAACATTCATGCGGATGTACGACCTACTGTCTCAATAATTGTTGTGTTATGTTTCATAATATTATATTATATAAATATTTAGAATAATATAATACTGTATATAAAAAATATTTTTATCATGGCTTACATTATATAATCATGATATATTTATAATTACCAACAATATAATAAATTAAGGCACATATGAAAAAAATGAATATTACCAGATGTGAAGCCTTTACATTGGAAAGTTATAAAGTGGTAATATAATGTCATTATCAAAATATATATACTACTATATATAAGAATATGTATCCATAAAATATTTATAACAAATTTATATTAATTATATAGGTATTTGGAATGAGTACGATGAGATTTAGGACACAAGATTAGGGGATTTATTCTCACGTTTTATTTATGTGAGATATACGCTATGTCCTCCACTATTTCCTTTTTTGTTTTGAATGTTATACCCATGATTTTATTATTTGCATATATTTATATTAATATATGATTATTAACATATCCATTTTATGAACTTTCTTTCTTGGGGTTTAATCATCAATAGTAACCAAATTTGTAAACAATGTTTTGTCTCAAATTGCCATCTTTGAGACTCATGTATTGTTTTTAAACTAAACTATTTTTCATGGTTTATATAATTCTATGTTATATAAAAAATTACCCTATTTTCATGATATTTTAATCTTCAAGTCGTTTATATTACTTACATTTAGTGAATAATCCCATGTAACCAAGATATAAGAGTTTATTGAAACAATCCTATCGCTTTTCATGATTGTTTATGTCTATGCTTCCTTTGAAGAAATATTATGACCTATCTCTCAAGATAGTTATTTACCTTTATTCTCCTCAGGATGTCAATTATTTATTCATATATTAGTACCATTTCATCCACTCTTGGGATTATATGATAGTATAGAGTGTGTTTTTTAATATAGACCAACTTTACCCTCTCTCCGGTCAAAAATAAACATTCTTTCAAAACCATGATTTCTAAAAATGGTTTCCAATAATATTGTAAACTTACCAATGACTATTTAAATTAAAATTTTTACATTTGCTTCTTTTGAAAATTTTCACAAAGTAGTCTCCTTGTCGATTTCAGAATGAGGCATTTTTCTAGCCTATTTACCACGAAAACAGGAATATTCTTTTCACCTTATACGACATGTATAGATTTACATGCCATTATTCCAATGAATGTTCCATTTAAATATTAAAATTTATTTTTTTTAAATGAACATTTTCTTTAATATTATGGATATTTGTTATTTTTAAAATGTTTGACAATAAAAAATGTTTTCAAAATTGATTTATGTTTTGAAAAATATATTAATAATTTTCATGTTTTCCATATAAGTTTTCAATGAAAATGGTTTTTAAAATGTTTTCATGATTATTTTATAATTTTCAAAAAATAAATCATTTAGAAAAAATTTCAAGAATATTTTTTATGTTTTCAATTAAAATTTTTTTCAAAATTTTTCCATGCTTATATTATAAGTTTTCAATGAAAAATAATTTTCAAAATGTTTCCAATCTTATTTTATAAGTTTTCAATGAAATGGTTATCAAAAAGTTTTCAAGAATTATTTTTATGTTTTCAATGTTTTTTGAAGAAATAGTTTTTAAAATGTTTTGAAGATAATTTCATAGGTTTTCATGGAAAATGATTCCTTAGATGATTTCATTTTTTAAATTTATTTTTTAAGATTCTTTTTCCAAATGGTTTTATTTATTAAAAATCATATTTCAATGAATAAATTATATTTTCCTCATGAATTGTTTTTAAAAGTTATTTCAAAATTATTTTCCATCTAAGATAACATTAGTTGACGTTACTCATTCTATTTTAGGAAATTATCTAATGGTTTTATTCATATAATCATTATAAATGGGATACACTTAATTCATGGTCTTCTGGAAACCTATATTTCTATCATGGGTTATATTCTTTTGAAAAAGTCTGCTCATCATGTGTTATGTTTATAATTAAATGACTATGAAACCTTTATTTTGTCCTTTGTTTATGATATAATTACATGTTTATAATACCCATTTAAATTCAAGGGTTGTGATGTGATAATTTAGGATCTTATGACACATGTATGTATGATTTCATTATGAGATGGGTGGGACTAATTTCTCCCTCCAATGCATTTAGTAAAGATATATATCTAATGAGATAGACTAATATGGTCTTTGTAGTGATCATTGGAAAATAATATGACCATGTTAGTAAAACTGGACATCCAATATGGTATAAAGAGTGAACTCATGGTACTAAGATGTCCATGGGAGTGAACCATGACTAATAAATAGTACTAGGAGTGAAATCATGCTACTAATATTGGGCATGGGTGTGAACCATGACTACAAATATTGCATGAGGACAGAACTCATGCTAATAATATGGCCATGGTAATGAACCATGACTTTCAAGATAGTAAAAGTAGAGAACCCATACTACCAAGATAGCTTTGGAAGCAATGCCTTGACTACTATAAGGGAACGTGTTACATGTTCACAATTATTTTCATAGACGTTTTTGCATGTCCATAAGTTTATGTGAGGGCCTGATCTCATGTCCCTAACCAAAAGAGTGATCCTATTTCTACATATATAGGGTAATTATATTATATTCTTATGTGTCTGTCAAAATTTCATGTTTTATTCATATGGTATGTTTTAATGGTTTATGTTAATTATTTTATTAGAATTCATCTTTTATGATTTTCTAATCCATATTATGGTCTTTTAAATGTTGGGTATGATTTTAAAATGTTATGATCATGTTCCATACCCTTTTGTGTAATGACCCAAATTTTTTCAATGGAAAATTACCTTCTTATATTTATTTCAGAAAAACACAAAATAATGAACTACTAAGTGATAAGTGAACTTTAAACATAATTTTGTCACCCCTATGTTTGGAATTTTGAAATCTGACATACACGGTTGTGTTCAATATGGTTTTTGGAGTCTAATGAAACAAAAATAATTTTTGGTGAATAGTAACCTACCCTTATGAATAGTAACCTACCCTTATGAATAGTAATATGACCCTTACGAATAGTAAATAAGATGAAAATTACCTATGAATAATAAAATAAAATTTAGACATCTTAAAAAGTGACAATTTGACCTTAGTAAACGTTTTTGGTATTTTATAAGTCATAAATAATTAAATAATTAATTTAAAAGAATATTTAATTCCCTGAAATTTATTCATAAATTATTGAATCAATGTCTAATAGTTTTTAGATAACATTATAAGACCCTACCTAATTTTTGAAAGAACTATAAAATTAGTTTTAATCTTAAAAACTGTTTTTTTAATTAAATTATGATTTTAATTAAATATTAGATTAATAATATTAAAAAATTATTTTTGAAAAATGGACTTCATTTTTGGATTCTAAACGTCGTAAAATGGTTGGGGTAAATTTTTGGGATTTTTCTGAGATATTTGAATTTTTGATGAATAATAGAATCCGATAATTCACAATAAAAGCTAAATAATGTATTAATTGATTCATCGATGATGTAATGCTAATGTAAGCCCACTTGGTTCGGGATTACATTATTAAATTACTATTATTGGTCGTTCAAGACTCACTATTCCTTGTCTTTGGTGAAATTAATTAACTAATCAATTTTATATTAAGGAAACCCCTCTCCCCTCCACTATAAAAGTCACCCTTCACTCCCTCTTTTCCTCAACCTCTCAAGCTCCAAGCCTTCTCTAAACTCTGCCCAAACACCTTCCCCATACCATCCCCCACGTCTAAAAGCTTCTGGTCTCATAAAAGGACCATTCTTAGGCCCTTAAGGAGGTTCTCAAGAGGAAGATTCTAGAGGTAATTTCTCACCCTCTTCTCCTTTAATTTCCTTTCAAGTTCAAGTTCCTTTCTTGATCTCTCCTCACCTATATTCAACAAAATTGTTTTGTAACTCCAGTATTATACATATACTCTAATTTTATGAATCTAAGGGGATATTATATCACACCACCCCCTTTCCCTCTTCCTTTTATTCTATTAAAGAGAACGTTGTTCATGAAGTGTTAATTTATCACCTTCAAAAACGACATGCTATCTTCTTCCATTTCTAACTTCAAATCTGGTCATGAAACCATTTTTATGGTTGAGCCAGAATATTTTATTTTTATTATGTTCTATTTTAAGTTCTGGAAATAACCTATGGCCATATTACTTAGTGAAAAGTTACAACAAGTTCGTTGTGATCCAAAAACCGCTCAAATTAACCCAAATAACCATCATTAAATTCTTATCTAATGATTCGTACACATGGATCTAAGATAATTCATTATAAAATAATTCAAGATCCTGTAATATCCCTAATAACATTTAATATCATTTCTGGATGTTTACCCATGATCTACCCGAACTTCAATCTATGAATAGAAGTGAACCATAAAAACGAACATCCTCGATCAATGTTTTTAAGCTCTATAAGTCATCCAAAGGAAAATAATATGACATAATGAAACCAGAATGAACCCTATTAATGTATAAAAGTTTTTTTAATTTCTAATTAATTAATATGATGTAATTATACAGGAAATTAAATAGATGGAGGCATTTGAGTACAATGTAAGGGGAAATTCTCGAACCCAACTTTCATCCATTGGGTTCTACCTCTTTCACTCCATTTTTGATATGGTCACTCCTTAAAGATCATTTTTTCATCATTGTCTTTCTCTTTCTGGGATATACATGTTTTATACTGAAGTTTATGTCAATCCAAATGTTTTCCAAATGAACTCTTCTCTTAAGAACTCAACTTTTACCTCTCCTTCAAGGTTGATGATTCTTGTATCAAGTATGATGTTCCCTCTTTATTTTTGGAACCCAAAGTTAATGAATGTGTTTTTATGATATGAAACCCATTCCCTTTCAAGGGTTAGTTATATTCATTTATGTTATATGTTTATTGTGGCATGCATGAGAAATGATAATGTTATGATGTGACGAGTACGCCTGGAATTATATAGTGCAATATGAATGTTTAAATGTGACGGGTGCGCCCGGAATTATATAGCGCTCCATTGCATTGGGTAAAGTGATGAATCTCATGAGTAAATGTGAAATGATGTGTTAAAAAGATGATATATTAGTTCACAAGTATGTTTGGTATTTAACCACTAAGACATGATGTTTCATTTTTATGCTTTGCCACATTTCAAGTCTTTTATTTATGCTCCTCTCATGTTCATGATCATTTTCCTATGTCATGATTATGCTCACCCCATGATATATTGTTATTATCTATCCTCTTACTGGGCTTCTAGATCACCCCTTTTTACGTATATCCTCAGGTGGCTACATGTACTAAGGAGAGGACAAGTGCCACTAAGAAGCTATAGAAGAAGAAATTAAATGAATGTTTATGCTTGATGTTGTATTTTTTATGTGTGGTCCTAGTTTGCCAAAGACAATAAACCTTTGGATCCTCTATGTGTAATACTATTATGTTGTTTATCTTTGAAATGATATAATAGTAATGAAAGAAAAGGGTGGGTCTCTATAGTTGGTATCATATGAAAGGTTTAGTTAATTTGGTAATTAGGATTAGTGAACCCTAGAGAAAACTTATAGTATGATATTAAGTAAAAAAATGCACACAAGAATATTTACATAGGGATCCCATATGTTTTGTTTTTGGTATAATTGTTTAAATGAATATGTTATTCATGACTTGTTTACTTATGTTTTGGTCTAACCTTGTCTATTTTAGAAAATGGTGGGAACCATGGGAAATCAGCCCAACAACTCGTGTGAGGGCCAATGCAACGATTGCCCGAACGACATCCCCAATGATTTGGGAGGTGGAGTTAAAAACTTCATGGCGATACTTACCCAATTATCTCAGGTTATGAATAATAACCATAATAATGGGGAAGTCCTCTTTCATATAATAGGGGGCAACTAGAAATCAAATGTTTTATGCGGCCATGACCACCGACGTTCTGTGGATCTTCTGATCCACTAGTTGCGGAACAGTGGGTCAAATCCATGGAGAATATCTTTTCTGTACATCACAGTTTTGAGATGGAGAAGGCGACTCTAGACGTCTATCATCTAGATGGAGAAGCTGATCAATGGTGGGCTTTAATTAAGAACACCAATCCAAGGGATGAAATTGAAGATATGGAATAGGAAGACTTTAAGATAATGTTTCTTAATAAGTATTTCCCTTGAACTATTCGCACGAAGATGGAGAGAGAATTCATAGAGCTCAAGAAAAAATAAGGATAATCTGTCAGAACCAATGAAGTGAATTTCACAAGGCTTCCAAGGTACGCTTCGGGTTTTGTTATCAACAATAATAGCAAAATTGATAGATTCATTAGTGGATTAAAACCACACCATCGAAAGGCTCTTGCAATTCGAGACATTGGGAGTTATGAAGATGTTTTTCTGTGTGCTCTCAAAGTGGAGATGGAGTTTGGAGAATGGTCCCATGGATATGGTGATAAGAAAAGAAAGATGGAGTTCTAAGCCAGTGGATCTAGTGAAAAAGGTGGGAAGAAAACACAACGACCCACATGCCAAAAATGTGGGAAGTTGCACCATTGGAACTGCCTCAAAGGGACGGGGAAATGCTTCAAGTGTGGGAAAGAGGGAAACCATGATCAATAGTGTCGAAAAGACATGAAAATGAAGGATAATGTAGCTGATGAATAGAGAGAACCACTCATGGTTCAATGCTACAACTGTAGGGAGCAAGGGCACTATGCACACCAGTGCACTAAACCTCGAGCTCTTGAGGGTAATCAGTGTCAGCATCCACCAAAGACAAAGGAACAAGGGAAGGCTTATGCCATCACTACTACGGAGGTGGATCATGATAATGAAGTCATACAAGTTACACTTCCTATTCACTCAAGAATGGAAAATTCCTTATTTGATTATGGTTCTACACATTCCTTTATATCTTGCATGTTTGCAAGAACTATAGAATCGAAGCCCTGAAACCTTGAAGTAGAGTTATCTGTAAAAACACCAAGTGGTGCAATCATTGCAACCCAAGTGTTTGACTCTTCTCCTATTAACGTATGTGGGAAGATTCTTCCGTAAAATCTCATTATACTTCCCTTGGTGGAATTCGACGCTATAATGGGAATGGACTGGCTCTCATTATATAGAGCACATATCAACTGTCTGTAAAAGGAAATATATTTTCATATTCCGAACCATCCCATCCTCCTCTAAAAATGCAAAGAAGATCATGAATCTCCTTTGAAAAATACTTCAATGGTGTGGGTGTTGATTCCCTATGAAGAAGCATACGTCGGCCAAATAGTTGAGTCAAAGGAATGTTCCAACCTTAAGGAAATTCCCATCATGAGGTAATACGACGATGTATTTCCCGAAGAGTTACCCGGAATTCCCTCGGATCGTGAGGTAGAGTTCTCAATTGAACTCATAAATGGAGCTACTCCTATCTCGAAATGTCCCTATAGGATGGCTCCTATCTAACTGGAGGAGTTAAAGAAGCAGCTGCAATAGCATCTGGACAAAAGGTTCATATACCCTAGTGCATCACCTTGGGGTGCACCAGTGCTCTTTGTGAAGAAGAAGGATGGAACCATGCGGCTGTGTCTCGATTATCGAGAACTCACCAAGATCACCATAAATAACAGGTATCCACTACTGGAAAAGAAGGTTATACCAACGGTAAAAAACCGTTGGTATAGGCTGGAAACCTGTTGGTATACCCTATACCAACGGTTTTCCAAACCGTTGGCTAGTAAGCCATGACGAAAGCCTTATACAAATGGTTTGATCCAATCCATTGGTATATGGGTTATATAAATTTAATCCACTGTATACCAACAGTTTATAACCATTGGTAATGAATTTAATGAAGTCTTATACCAACGGTTTAGAACCGTTGGTATTAGTTTTCCAGCAACACCTATACCAACGGTTATAAACCATTGGTATTGGATTTTCAAAAATCTGGACACCTATACCAACGGTTTAAAACCGTTGGTATAGTGTTTTTACAAAATCCGAGCACCCTTATACCAACGGTTTATAACTGTTGGTATAGAGTTTCTCCAGAACTGCACACAACAGCCCCCTCCCTCCGGTAGCCCCTCCACTGTACACCTGCATACAGACTTGAAAATGGATTTTTCAGCTCATGTAAATGAAAAATCCATTTTCATGAAAACCCATTACAAAACTATCTCATGTTATGAAATTACATGAATGCAAACTAATTTTAAAACCAAAATGAACATGTTGTATTATCAATGAAAACTAATTTTAAAACCCAACTCACTAAACTAAATGACAATGTAGAAACACACAATATCCAATATCTTATCACCTCAATAATACTCCTTGGCATGAAATATTATATAAAATAATTTAAATGTAATATTAACAAGTAATGATATATTGAATTTGAACAACTAATTCATACAAGAAATTAAAGTTGGAACAAATAATTTACACATTATTAAAGATATTAACCTTCAGTTGAGGTTTAATGAGAAAATCTTTAATCAAATTCATTATGAAGCTGAATAAAACCTGAATGTGCGAATATTATAATGCGAGACTGAATAAAACATGATAAAAAATCATTAGTTAGTGATTCCAAGCCAAATAATGAACAAAAAGAGAGAAATAAACAAATTTGGCTTGCTTCAGATCTATCATTGATCCGTTACATGGGGCCGATGAAACATAAGGCTTTATTAAGATTGTAATGTGATATTAGACCACTAGATTGAAGAAACCAATGATTTTGGTGCTTGGTTGAGATAAAAACAAGATCTATGGTGTGATAATCAAACTTTAAGAACCCAATTCCCCATTTCCATGCATGGATTTTGTATTCGGGTTTCTTTGAGAAAAATGTAACATTGATGTCCTTTCCAGACCTTGTACAGGTCGTGTCTCAGCCATGTACCAAGTCATGTTTTGTCGTGGTCATGCCTCTTAAGTTAAGGCCCAGTAAAAGCTTATACATAGTGTGTATTGTTAATGGAAATGTCTTGTATTTTATTTTGTATTTAATATATGAGAGAGGGGTCATGTCTCATTTACAGAATTAACTTTTTTTGACCCTGGTTTATCCAAGTTCGGCTAGGAGCGACAATTATTCTCTGATCCACTGATTCTCCTATCAATGTCCAATCATAACTCTGGAAGGTGCATTGGGATCCCACCAATGAGTTCTCCCTTCACCTTAATCCTATCCTCCTGATTCCTATCTTCAATTTATAGATATATATTTGATAATTTATGAATATTTTGTGTATTTTCAATGTTCTAGGATAAATCAAGATCCGATATTCAACAATATTGTTCTAACGACTTCGAGGTAGGTGGGTTGTGCATATATGTTGTTTTATCAAGAATTATATGTGCCTAAAACTCATATACCCATGTTTTTGGTATACATGACTTGGAATTACACCGTGATTATCATATGATATTGGTTGATTAGGTTATTAAAGTTATTTCTTTGAGATAGGGAACCACAGGGTCGTGTTTCCCTTGATTAATTTGTTAGAGCTATTAGCCCATGACGCCTTAGATGCATACTGCTTTCCATGACTTTTTTTGTTTAGGATGGATTATTTATTATTAAAAAGAGATGTGATAGTAAGATTACAAGAGGTAATTTGATTATTATTATGCCATGTAATAGTTAGATTAGATGAGGTGTGTTGATAATAGTCTACGATGTAATAATTTAAATTAAATGAGGTACTTATTTTTACCTGTTAATAGATTAATTACATATGATACATGTGGGTGATATCGTGATATGTCTGAGTGAGAGACTGTGATGCCTGAGGGAGAGGATGTGTTTCTTTCCGGAGGTCAAGACAGTGACATGCGTTTATGCAAGATATTGATGTCTCCAAGGGAAGTTTTAGCTATCCTTTACTTCAATATTTAATGGTTGATGATTTCTTTATACCATGTTTACCTTTGTACTTTGTTTTTATAAATGTATATTCACTAAAATTTGGGCACAAATCTAGTGGTGGATGCCTACTGGTATTATGTCTCACAACCTGTTTGGTTCATGCTTTGGGACCAAGTAGATTACACTAAAAATCCATTTTCATTTTCATGTAAATGAAATATCCATTTTCATTTGTGACTCGTGCACGTCACAAATGACCCATGGATCATCTTCCTAATGTTTCAACAGAATCCGAATGCGTTTGGTCGGTTTTCCATATGCCGGTAGTTGTTTTCACTTAAAATCATGTCCATTTCAAATAAAAGTGAGACCGTTTGAGTGGTACCGGCCACACCGTGCCTCAGATTGAGGCGGGGTTGTCTCGTACACGACAAAAACGACCCATGTATACTTTTCCTAAAGTATCAACAGAATCTGAATGCGTTTGGTCCATTTCCCGTATGTTAGTTGTTGTTTTTACTTATACTGTTGTCCATTTCAAAGAAAAGTGAGACACTTTGAGTGGTGTCGGCCACACCGCACCTTGGATTGAGGCGGGGTTGGCTCATACACGTCACAAATGACCCATGGATATTTTTCATAAAGTACCAACACAATCTGATTGCGTTTGGTCGGTTTTCTGTATGTCGTTTATTTTAATTAAAAGCGCATTCTTTTTAAACAAAAAAAAAGACACTTTTAGTGGTACTGGCCACACCGGCCCTCGGATTGAGGCAGGGTTGACTCGTGCACGTCACAAATGACCCATGGATCGTTTTCCTAAAGTTTCAATAGAATCCGAATGCGTTTGGTCGGTTTTCTGTATGCCGGTAGTTGTTTTCACTTAAAATCATGTCCATTTCAAATAAACGTGAGACCGTTTGAGTGGTATCGGCCACACCATGCCTCATATTGAGGCGGGGTTGACTCGTACACGACACAAATGACCCATGGATACTTTTCCTAATGTATCAACAGAATCCGAATGCGTTTGGTCCATTTCCCGTATGTCAGTTGTTGTTTTTACTTAAACTGTTGTCCATTTCAAAGAAAAGTGAGAAACTTTGAGTGGTGTTAGCCACATCGGCCCTCGGATTGAGGCGGGCTTGACTCATACATGTCACAAATGACCCATGGATCGTTTTCCAAAATTTCAACAGAATCTGAATGCGTTTGGTCAGTTTTCCGTTTGTCGTTTATTTTAATTAAAAGCGCATCCATTTTAGACAAAAAAAGACATTTTTAGTGGTACCGGACACACCGGCCCTCAGATTGAGGTGGGGTTGACTCGTACACATCACAAATGACCCATGGACCATTTTTCTAAAGTTTCAACAGAATCGGAATGCGTTTGGTCGGTTTTCCATATGCTGGTAGTTGTTTTCACTTAAAATCATGTCCATTTCAAATAAAAGTGCGACAGTTTGAGTGGTACCGGCCACACTGTGCCTTAGATTGAGGCAGTGTTGACTCGTACATGACAAAAATGACCCATGGATACTTATCCTAAAGTATCAACAGAATTCGAATGTGTTTGGTCTGTTTCCCGTATGTCAGTTGTTGTTTTTACTTAAACTGTTGTCCATTTCAAAGAAAAGTGAGACACTTTGAGTGGTGCCGGCCACACCGCGCCTCAGATTGAGGCAGGGTTGACTCGTACACATCACAAAGGAACCATGGATCGTTTTCCTAAAGTTTCAACAGAATCCGAATGCGTTTGGTCAATTTTCTGTATGCCGTTAATTGTTTTCACTTAAAATCCTGTCCATTTCAAAAAAAAAGTGAGACAGTTTGAGTGGTACCGGCCACACCGTGCCATAGATTGAGGCGGGGTTGACTTTTACATGACACAAATGACCCATGGATACTTGTCCTAAAGTATCAACAGAATCTGAATGCGTTTGTTCCATTTCCCGTATTTCAGTTGTTGTTTTTACTTAAACTGTTGTCCATTTCAAGGAAAAGTGAGACACTTTGAGTGGTGTCGGCCACACCGGCCCTTTTATTGAGGCGGGGTTGACTCATACATGACACAAATAACCCATGTATCATTTTCCTAAAGTTTCAATAGAATCCGAATGCGTGTGGTCGGTTTTCCGTATGAAGTTTATTTTAATTAAATGCACATCCATTTTAAACAAAAGAACGACACTTTTAGTGGTACCGGCCACACCGGGCCTCGGATTGAGGTAGGGTTGACTCGTACACGTCACAAATGACAATATAAAAATTTCTCAAAATTAATCAATTTAGTACATAGAAATATTATAAGTAATTGGATATTTTTTGTTTTTAAATTATATTCCTAATCAATGAAAATATATAAAATAGAGAATAAAAATGTTAAAAATAATTTTTTTAACCAAAGAAATTAACCAATATTTCATTATCATTAAAATCCATTTATCAAAATCAAAAAGACACACCCTTATTTATATTTTTTAACCATGGGAATCCATCACCTAATAAATCATTTTCCACCTCAAAAACCCTCATTTTATTATTTTTAAAATGAACCCCCAATATTACCCATGGATATAAAACACATAATTTTTCATGTCATGTCCTTGGGCCCTAAATCTTACTTATGGATGACCATATGTCCTTAGGCCCTAGAACACCCATGACCTGACCCGACCCGACCCAGCCCATGGACACCCCTAATTTTGAGTGATTGTTTTTTAATATTAAGATATCCATATTAACTTATCAAACCAGATATCATACAGGGAATCACAGTACCAAGGAATACTAAAGGTCTAGGTATTAGACTAATCATACAATAATAATCATGTGAAAAAATAGATATGATAACAACATCCCTATGAAGCAGAGGAAGACCCCAGAGTGGAAAAACAGGATAAAAAATAAAGAGTTATACAGAATTCAAAAATGAAATGGATCAATCTGCCCCTGATCACCATCATCATCACCACTATCATCATCTGCCTCATCTTCACCACCATCTCTGTCCTCGTCATCATCCTCATCATCATCCCCTTTCTCATCGTCAGCCTCATCCTTGTCCTCAGCCCCATCCTCACCCTCGGCATCCTCACCCTCGGCCACATGCTCACCCCCGTCCTCATCCTCATCCTCGCCCTCATCCTCTTCAGCATCCTCGTCATCACCAGGAACGTCATGATCTCGATCGCCACTAGAGCTGTTGCCTGGTGCATTGGATAATGCACCCATCGACGACATAAATGTCTGACAAGCCGCGTTAGCCTCTGGTGGAAGTGATGAAGATAAAGCTTTCATCAATTTCATAAATTCTTTGTCCCTCGTTTGAACTTGTACTTCCAACTCTATGACCCTTTTATCAGATTGTCTTGCTTGCTCATTGACCTGTTCCAAATCAGTCATACTAGAATGGATACCTAGAGAGGACCAATACCTCGTCCGGACTATATTCTTACCAGGTCGGCAGCGTACTCGACCAGAGTGCTCCTCTCCCAAAACCTGATATAAATGATCGTGTGGCCCAAAATTGTCAGGCTCCTGGGCATTAAGAGCCTCTAAAACAGCCTGTTAAAAATATTAATAGATTAATAAATTTCTAAATAGATATTAAAATTGGAAATAAAGAAATTAAAACTTACAATCTTTTCTTGGGTTGATTCATTTACCGCAGTTCCATCTTTTTTTCTTCTACTCGAGCAAACCAATTTTTCTCGAGGGATACGTCCTTCAATATTCAATTTGTACTTTTGTAATTACATTGAAACAATATAAAGTGCAGGTAAAATAATATATTCAATATTCAATAAATCACATAATTTAAGTAGGAAATAATAAAAAGGGAAAGTCCTAAAGAAAAATTATAAACAACTATATCGTACCAGTTGTCTCTCATGATCTGACATAGTTGTGCGGCCCAAAGTGTGGAGGTATTGCTTTGAATCAATGTTTTTTTTGTTTTTCTCAGAATATTCCTAAATAATGTTTAATAATAAATAAGATTATATTAATGCAAAATATGAAAACTCTGATTTAAATACCTCAAATGAGATTAATACCTTAAATTTCGCAGTCTCCCAATGGGAAATCATTTGGCGATATTGCTCTATCGTGAAGTCATCCACGATAGGTAAAGTCTCTAAATCTGTTCCCACCCTCTCACAATAGCCAACATATAGGTCATGCTTATAAGCTCTCCAAAGCTCTCCCAACTCTTTTAAATGTGCTGGTCGTGCACCTTCTCCATCAGGGAAGTTAAAGCGAAGCTGAAACTCAATAGATTAGTTCATATAAATACAGAAAAATACTATATTAAATCCAATAGATTTTTTACCCATATTTTGTGCCCACACGTTATCATTGACTTAGTGTGGCAGTTATCTCCAAGAGAGAGGGCTGACCAGAATGATATCGGAGTATTTGGCTAGCGTCTCCAAAAACCCCGACATTCCTACCGAGATTTCACAATCATCTGTTCATCAGCATTATATTCAACCATAAATTGTGTCTGGTGGTTCCATACCGCACTCAAGTGAGTACTCCCCCTCCCCCGACTCCTATCTGTAGATGAATCTGTTATTAATGAAAAATAATATCAGTACAAGTTATAATAAAATAAATTTTGGTATAAAAATTTGATAGAGTCAGATAAATATACCTGTGGTAGTCGGATCAATGGTCGTCACTGGATGTGCAGAAGCTGAAGGAATATCATGTACAGGTAGAGTGTCCCTCAGTGTACAATCCTCAGCCGCATACTGTGTCGCATCAGGAGTCGAAGAAGTTGGAATATAATAGCTCGGGGATAATGAACCAGATGCAAAAGATGATGGCTAGATGTCTGGCCAACTGGTAGTGTAAACATCGGAGGTCTAAATATCCCGTGTGTCCCTGGAGACACACCAGGATCAAAATGGGGTGAAGAAGATACGTCTGTGGTGGTGGATCGTCTAACTCTCGCCCCATGAGCTCTCATACCACCGGCCTCAGTACCAGGCCCACTAGATGATCGTCCGTCTCTGACACCACCCCTCCTCCTACCAATAGCCACTCTACTGGGAGTAATATCAGGGTCCTCTTCAGATATCTCTCGTCTAGGGGGGTCGATCCTGAAAAAATGTTTAACACATAAGTAAACACATGATATTATAAGTTATTGAAATATTTATATTTTAAATAAAATACTCACAACAGGGATGAGTGGAGGAAAACCCATCTGTATCATGCGATGATTATTATCTGTCATCTTTTTCCATCACCTCTCTTCAATGGGTGTCATTTCCTGCAATGAATACAAATATGGAAGTAATTAAAAATAGATAACTAATGTGTAACCCAAAAAAATAGAGAAAAACCATTCTGATAATAAACATAATGTAAAAGAAGATTTATGGTGGTTTGAAGGTAAGCACAAGGATACACACTCTGAATGATGTAGGTGAAACATGTAGGTGAGAACATGACTGTATGATTCTATATATTTCCCACAACAACATCAGGTTTACAATCAACTCTAACCATTGAGTTATTGGCGTCATCATTTGTAATAAATAGAGTGCTTCCAATTGCAGTAGGGGTAGTGTCAACTTCATCATCACCATCATCAAAAACATTTCTGGGATTTACTTCAATAATTACACCGAATTTAGGATGACGATGATCTTTGACATAAAAAACTTGTTTCACCATTGATGCCAATACATATGGTTCATCGGTGGAAAGAGTGTGAGTCATGTCAATAACACGAAATCCTCAATCATCAATAAAAGTGACTTGCCTAGTCATTGAATCAAACCATTGACATTTCATCATCGTGACTCGACCATGTGAGTAATAATCCAAAATTATTATTTTCTCCACGACTCCATAATAAGAAACATTTTCAGAACGAGGTCTAGTATCCGATGAACTGGCATAACAGTCTGTTGTGGCAGTTAGCATAACACCATTATGTTGTGTTCTCATGTTTCCTTCTTGTTCAGTGATAATAAATTTGTATCCATTGATCACAAGTGATTTAAAAGCACGAACCATGGTATTAGGACCAAAATCCGAAGCTCTTGTTTCCTCAAAAACAGAGTCAGCAGGCAAACTCGATACCTAAAATATAAACAAATAGTAAACTTAATTAAATATTTTTTTTATTTAGTTGTTACAGAAATATTTTTACCTTCAATTTCAACCAAGCAGAAAACCCTTTGCTATGCAACGTCTCTTTCCTTCTCAAAGATAAAGAATGATGCTTTCTATATATCAATTATTTATGTTCTCTGTAGGTAAAAATAATAATAGTTTAACAAATATTTAAATTTACAAGAGATAAGATAAGAGATAAATGTACAATTTACTTACTTGATATACTCATCAAACAAATCACAATTGAACAACACTGTGCGATGTGCCATCTCTCGCTCTTCAAGGCTTAATGTCGTCAATGTATATGATCATGAAATTCCTCCTATTTGAGGAAGTGATGGAAAACTGGGTTCAATTTTCCCATACTTTTCTTCTTCATTTCTCATTGTTCTGTTTACTCTCGTAGTAAGATCAGACAAATACATTGAGCAGAAATCCATACATTCATGAGCCAAGTAACCGTTCATAATAGAACCTTCGGGATAATTCCTGTTCCGAACATATGATTTCAATGTGCACATGTTTCTTTTAGTTGGATACATCCAACAGAAAGCAACGGGTCCTCCAAGAAGTATTTCTATCGGAAGATGGACAGTCAGATGCAACATGCATGTAAAAAATAATGGAGGGAATATTTTCTCCAACTCGCACAAAATTAATGGTGTCTCTGCCAATAGTTTTTGCAAGAAGGATTTGGATAGCCTCTTAGCACAAAGATCTCTAAACAAATAGCACAACCAAATAACTGAGACTCTAACATTATTGGGCAAGAGATGACGGATTTCTATTGGAATCAACTCATGCAAAAGGACGTGATAATCATGGGTCTTCAAAGATTTCAGCTTCAACTCTTTTCTGTTGACCCGTTTTGATATATTTCTTGAATAGCCATCAGGAACTCTAATAGTCTCTAGCACTTTAAGAAATTTATTTTCTTCAGTAGGTGTCATCACATAAGAAGCACATGTAGCTTTCCATTTATTTTCACTGATACAGACATGATGCAATTCTTGTCTGATCCCCTAATCTACCAAGTCACGTCGAGATCGTAAATCATCTTTTGTCTTCCCCTTGACATTTAGAAGAATCGAAAGCAACATTTCACATATATTCTTTTCAATGGGAATTACGTCTAAGAAATGACGTAACAAGTTGGTTGACCAATACGGAAACTCAAAGAATATACTTTTCTTATTCCAATTGTATCAAGTATAATTGGAAACATTTTTCCTCTTTTTAGATTTCATTACACCCTTCCCAAATGAATAACTGAAATCTTTCAATTCATTAAGCACATCAGTTCCAGACATACACCGAGGTGGAGTGTCATTCTCTATAGTATTGTCAAATCATCGACGATTGTTTCTATATGGATGGTTCATTGGCAAGAATCGTTGATGTCCCATAAAACTAAAACTACGATGATATTTCAGTCTTCTCGATTGAGTATTCTTCATACAAATAGGACATGACAATTTTCATTTAGTGCTCTATCCAGACATCATTGTATAAGCAGGAAAATCATTGATTGTCCACAAAAGCGCAGCACGCATCTGAAATATGTCTTTAGAACATGCATCGTATGTGGGCACACCCACATCCCAAAGATGTTTCAACTATTTTATTAAAGGTTGCATGTATACATCTATATCATTGCCAGGATCAGAAGGGCCAGATATCAGTATACTCAAGAAAGTGCAAGGCTTTTTCATACACAACCAAGGGGGAAGGTTATAAATGTGTATGAAAACCGGCCATTTGATGTGCGAAGTATGCCTCTTCCCAAATGGATTAAAAACGTCACATGAAAGACCCAGTCTCACATTACGCACGCCGGCTGCAAATTCAGGATATCGAGCATCAAATCTCTACCATGCAAATCCATCTGTAGGGTGAACCATCTCTTCATTATTCTTTTTTCTCTCGGTGTCATGCCATTGCATTTTTTCGGATATTTCATCAGACAAGAAAAGGTTCTGTAATCTGGGTATTAATGGAAAGTTCCACATTACTTTTTGTGGCACACGAGATGGTGATCCATCATCTTTTGGCTTCCATTGAGAGGTTCCATATTTGATACAATCATTTCTTTCAACAGTTTCCTCCCAAAATAAGCTGCAATCATTCGAGTAAGAATGAATTTTTTTTGAGAATCCAAGTTCATCAACTAACTTCCTTGCCATATAGTGGTTTGAGAGAATATCTACATCATCTGGAAGTAAGTCCTTCAAGAAGGTAAGAATGTAATCAATTTCAGTATTTGAAATCCCATACATAGTTTTACCATGAAACAATCGGATTAAAAATTCCAACTTTTTCATTTTACTACATTGTCGATATACTAGAGTCATCGCAGCATCATTCAATTTTTTTACCCTATCAACATCATCATTTTCATTGGACGCATCATGTGTGCTTGTATCGAAATCTTGTTGGC
Source organism: Viscum album (assembly GCA_963277665.1). NCBI lineage: Eukaryota > Viridiplantae > Streptophyta > Magnoliopsida > Santalales > Viscaceae > Viscum > Viscum album. Next base: position 700,423,505 of record OY728132.1, read on the forward strand.
TGGACATCCTTTCCTTCTCATGATACCGAATAAATGGAAACCTATCATATATCAATCTCTCCAATTCAGTCTTATCATTCGGATCATCAACATTTTGAGATTCCATTTTCTCTACATTATGATACCACACATAATAGTTTGTTTGGAAACCATATTTGGTTATATGATAGCTAACTGCGTCACGACTCAGCCAAGGTATTCCAACACAATTAAAACATGGACAGTGCATGCGACCACTATCTGAAGCCTTGTCAAATGAAAAATCTAGAAAGCTGTTCAAATTATTTTGAAAATCGGTTGAAATCTGTTCAGTTTCGTACATCCAACTTCTGTCCATTTTGTAAAAAAACTGCAATAATTCATTTCAAAGCAATTCAATAATATTGATGTATAATCAAAAAAATATTTACGTAAATGACAATTGGTTGCTTTATATAAAATCATAAATGACACATTACTCTATATGAGAATCATATTAAGAAATACAACAAAATACAGTGTATATAAGAAAATAAGATACATAATTTCTAATGCCTATATTCAAGGATTTCCCAGTAAGGGGTGCGAGGTGTCTAGGGGGGGTGGGGCCGTCCGGGGGGTCAGAGGTGCCTAGGGGGTCGGGGGTTGTCTAGGGGGTCAGGGTGTCCAGGTGGGCGGGCTGTCCGCGGGGGTGGTCAGGCTTTCCAATGGGGAAGGGGGAGCCCATGGGGTGGGTGGGCTGTCCAAGGAGGTGAGCGGGGTGTCTAGGGGTTGGTGGGGCTGTCCTTGGGGGTATAGGGTGTCCAGGGGGTGGGTTGTCCAAGGAGGTGAGCGGGCTTTCCTGGGGATGCGGTCTGTCCAAGGAGGTGAGCAGGCTGTCCGGGGGGTACAGGGTGTCCAAGGGGGTGTGGAGTTTCCAGGTGGGGATGTCCAAGGGGGTGAGCGGGCTGTCCGGGGGGGGTGTCCAATGAGGTGAGCGGGCTGTCCGGGAGGGTACATGGTGTCCAAGGGGGGTGCGGGGTGTCCAGGTGGGTGGGAGGGCAGTCCAAGGAGGGTGCAGGGTGTCCAGGGGGTAAGAGGGTTGTCGAAGGAGGTGATAAGGGTGTCCAGGGGGTGGGTGGGGCTGTCCGGGGGGGTATAGGGTGTCCAGGGGTGGGCTGTCGAAGGAGGCGAGCGGGCTATCCTGGGGTGGGCGGGCTGTCCAAAGAGGTGAGCAGGCTGTACGTGGGTGGTACAAGGTGTCCAAGGGGTGTGTAGGGTGTCTAGGAGGTGCAGGGTGTCTAGGGGGTGGTGGGGCCATCCGGGGGTTGGAGGTGTCCAGGGGGTCGGGGGGTGTCTAGGGGGGTCGGGGTGTCCAGGTGGGCGGGCTGTCTGTGGGGGTTGTCAGGCTGCCCAATGGGGTAGGGGGAGTCTAGGGGTGGGCGGGGTGTCCAAGGAGGTGAGCGGTGTGTCCAGGGGTTGGGGTCCCATTTAAATATAAATTTAGTGAAATATTAGTAGAAACATTTAAAATTAATTGTGAAATATGATTTAAAGTGTATAAGTTAAAATGAAATATCAAATAAAAACAAAATAAATTTGAATATTGAATGTTTAAATTAAGTCTCGACCTAGATTAATAGTTTTAGTGGGAAAAAATAAGTGTCACTAGTTGTTCTTATGATTATATTCCATTACATCTCTAGTTTTAGGAGTAGTTTGTGTTTAATGACCGGGTTTCAAGTGTGAATGAAATGTCCTATAATTTTGAGATATGAAGTATGATATTTTTCACCAACGTACATTTTTTATGGGATATTGCAAGAGAGACACTTTAAGGGAATTCATTGAAATGTTGTATGATCCATGGATGACATTTTAATATTGACCTATAATACTGAAATTATGAAGCAGACACTGTTTATATATTAGAAGCTGAGGGAGGTCATGGGAGAATAGGATAGAATTATAGACTATTGAACTAGTATATCAACATCATGTGGTAGGATTTTTTTGGGGATTCCTATGAGATGAGTAACAGTCAAGATTGAAGTACTGGTTTCTCAGTTTTCCTACAACAGTGTGGAAGAGGGGGCATTAAGAACATTTCATGTGATCATGACCCAATAGAGTCTCAACCATGTGGAAGGATAGTCAACATGAAGTGTTTCTGCTGGACCATCCCTCTAGCAGTGACTTGTGATAGACATATTCGAAAACAAGTTTTGTAATTGTTTTAATAGATCAATATCATAAATGAAGATATATAAGTGATGTTTGATCATGTTGTTGATGTGGTGGTTGTGGTTGTGTCATCCATGCCATAATTACACTGGGAAATCAGTGTGTTCCTATTCCAAACAATGAGGTTTTATTACATGTCCATTGTTCATGAAATATCTATTATGTAAAACCTACCCACATGGAGAAGGGTGGCATACGATCTAGAGTGAGAGGTAAGATCAAAGTAGCCTCTACTAGTAAATCCTCTCAATTTGATACTGATTCATCACATGGATTCATATCCTCACATGTGGTGAAAATCCTATGTCTCATTATACTGTCTTCAATGAGTGTAATGATTCTAGAAATATAAAAACTGAAATATTAGATAAAGAAGAAGAGGAACCTGAAGGAGGTTGAAGATCCAAACTGGTCCGGCAGAAGGAGCTCCAAAATCGGCTAAATCGGCTACTGTTGCTCCCGTTTAGGGTTCTGTATCTGAATGGGGGAGAGGACGCGCGGTTGGAAATTTGGGGGAAACTTATGCCAACGGTTTTTAAAAACCGTTGGTATATGGATCCCCAACCACACCTATAACAATGGTTTAATAAACCGTTGGTACAAACCTCCACAGCCACATTTTTTCCAACAGTTCTCATTGAACTGTTGGTAAAAATCACCTTAATCACATCATTACCAACGGTTCACTATCACCATTGGTAAAACCGTCAGTAAACTATCCTTTACCAACAGTTCTATGAAACCGTTGGTATGTAAGTGTGGGGAAAAACTCACATTCTAGTAGTGATCCTCTCCCAAGGATTAATGACATGTTAGATCAGTTAAGAGGATCTCAATACTTCTCAAAGGTGGATCTTCGTTCTGGATATCATCAAGTAAAGGTGAAAAATGAAGATATTCCAAAGACTGCCTTCCGTACAAGGTATGGGCACTATAAGTTTTTGGTGATGCCCTTTGGACTTAAAATTCCCATGCAATCATCATGGATTTGATGAATAGTGTCTTTACACATTACCTCGACAAATTTTTGGTAGTGTTTATCGATAATATTATCATCTACTCCAAGAGCAAGGAGGAAGATGAAGAATATCTAAGACTTGTTTTGGGGACATTGTGAAAGGAGAAGTTGTACACCAAGTTCAGCAAGTGTGACTTTTGGATGAATCAAGTCACGTTCTTGGGACATGTGATCACAAGTGATGGATTTGTTGTGGACCCTTCAATGACAAAGGCGATTGAGGAATGGACCAGGCCCACTATTGTCACAGAAATCCGTAGTTTTCTTGGATTATCTGGGTACTACCGACGTTTTGTGAGAAACTTCTCATGATTTTAAAGCCCACTAACTAAGTTAACAAGGAAAGGGGTAAAATATATATGGACAGAAGAATGTGAGGGAAGCTTTAAGGAGCTAAAGAGAAGGCTGATCACTGCACCTGTTCTCACACTACCGAAAAGTGGAGAATGTTTTGTGACATACAATGATGATTCAAAGAAAGGCTTGGGTTGTGTACTCATGAAAAATGATAATGTGATAGCCTACGCCTCACAACAGTTGACGATCCATGTGCAGAACTACTCGACGCATGATCTAGAGCTGGAAGCCGTGATTTTTGCCTTGAAAATCTGGCAGCAATACCATTATGGTGAGAAGTGTGACATATACACCGACCACAAGAGCCTAAAGTATATATTCACACAAAGGGAGCTCAACATGCATCAAAGGAGATGGTTAGTGCTAATCAAGGATTACGATTTCTCTATTCACTATCATCCTGGAAACGCGAACAAGGTAGCTGATGCTCTAAGCAGAAAAGAACCTGCTACTCTTTCCATGCTGCAGATTGAAAAAGCCCCTATGTTCTTGGATATGAAAATGATGGATTTGGAAATCATAATGGCGGGGGATACATCCTACCTTTCCCAAATTATTGTGCAACCATCCATCCAGGATAAGATTAAGGAAGCACAAAGGGATGATATGGAGATACAAAAGAGGTTGAATGCTGTAAAGGAAGGAAAGCTGCAAGAGTTCCATATCAACGATGATGGTGTGATTCGGTTCAGAAAGCGGCATTGTGTGCCTTCATCACCCGGGATAAAGAAGGAGCTATTGGATAATGTACATAGCTCAACATTCTATATCCATCATGGGAGTACCAAGATGTACTGTGATCTCTGAGAACACTTCTGGTGGGATAACATGAAGAAGGAGATTGTGGAATATATGTCACGGTGCTTGGTATGTCAGCAAGTTAAAGCTGAGCGACAAAAGTCCAAAGGTATGATGCATCCATTGCCTATACCCATGTGGAAATGGGAAAATGTTACTATGGACTTTGTCACGGGTCTCCCAAAGACGATAAAAGGAAATAATGCGATATGGGTTGTGGTTGATCGACTCAACAAGACTGCCCATTTTATCGCTATTTGGGAAGATCTCTCGCTTGAACAACTTTATAGGATATATGTGAAGAAAGTGGTGAGACTTCATGGTGATCCACTCTCAATTGTCTCTCACTGTGATCCAAGCTTCACATCTAAGTTCTGGATGATCCATCAACATGCTTTGAGTACTGAATTAAATTTCAGCATGGTCTATCATTCCCAAACTGATGGCCAGTCTGAAAGGACTATTCAGATGCTTGAAGATATGCTAAGAGCCTTCTCTCTAGAATTCAAAGGTGGTTGGGATCAATATCTCCCATTGGTTGAGTTCTCATACAACAATAGCTTCCACTCGAGTATTTAGATGGATCCGTATGAAGCTCTTTATGGGAAGCAGTGTAGAACTCCAACCTGTTGGGATGAAGTTGGAGAAAGAAAACTGCTTGGACCCGATCTTGTTCAAGAGATGACAGATAAGGTTCAAGTCATCCAGAAACACATCAAAGCTGCTTAAAGTCAGCAAGAGAGCTATGTTTACAGCCGTCGAAGGGACTTGGAGTTCAACGTTGCAGACAAAGCCTTCCTTCAAATATCTCCATGGAAGAGAGTCATGCGATTCGGGAATAAATGGAAGCTAAGCCCAAGGTATATTGGCCTCTTTGAGATCCTTGACTGCATAGGAGTTGTGGCCTATTGTCTTGCACTTCCACTAAATATGGCTCATGTTTATGATGTGTTTCATGTATCACTCCTGAGGAAGTACATACCAGACCCCTCTGTAACATCCCAGGTAAATAAAGAATGAAGCATTTTCATATTTATTAATATTTACGAATTAAATATTAATTTTACCTTGAAGGGGATTCTATGTTTGATAGTGTGCCCGATATGCAACAACGAGTTTCTTTGAAATCTTATGTTGCACTCTAGTAATAAAATAATATTATTTTAAATGGTAGTTAACACATAGCCATTGTATTGGTGGGAATGAATATAAATAAATAAAATATGATTATATATGTTTTTTAACTGTTTCTACATTTATCCAATAAAGGATAAAGGCTTAAAATACGAAAAGAATTCAATTTTAGGCATAGATACTGTAATATTTACTAAAAGGTTGAACTATCGCCTTTTGATGGAGAACCCTCTTTAAATATATTTTTGGTCACTCTTATACATTATATTGGACCAAAAAATATTCTTCTTTATAATTGGGGCACCAAAATTTACTTTGTGTAAAGTTTTGGTATTTTTCTGATAAAGTTCATTTTTTAATGAATAGTTAAAAATGTTGTATTTTAATTTAAAACCTGTTTTTAATCTAATTTATTTATATGATAACATTATCATTTTGAATTGGTTTTAAAGTGAAATTAGAATATACTTTTACCATTTAATCCAATATTGGTCGTTGGAATTAATTTCACCTTGAAATTTGACATAAACTAGTGTCAATCTTTTGATACATATTGTTTCATAAAAACAAGCTATTTGTTTTGACAGCGGGAATTAATTATTAAATTAATTAATGTAACTTATATGTTTTTAATTTTGTAAAATAGACATCATTTTTGAATTCAGAATATAAAATATAGCTTAGGGTGATGTTTTGGTATTTTTCTGAAAAGCTTCAATTTTTGATGAATAGTGAAACCACTAAGTGGTACTTAAAAAAACTGCTCTTTCGTTTATATGAAATTTTACCACCTCGGTGTTTTGAATTCCAAAAATCTAACATACATGGTTTTTATTAAGAAGTAAAATTTGTTTCAATGGGATTAAAATAATTTTTTGGTGAATAGTAACTTTTAAGTTTTAATCACAATTAGAGGTAATTAGTGTAGTTTAAGGTAAAAATAATGTTTTAATAATATGAGATGACCTAGACACATGTACTACCCTAAATGTATGTTTCATGGCCGACCACGATAATCCATGGGTTGACTTTGTGACCCCATGGAGCCACTTTGGTAGGAAAATGACAGTAATTACTTTTTAATTAATGTTAAAAAGAAAATGTCACAAACATGAGTTTTTTTACGTAAACAATTTTTAAATGGGGTTATGAAAGTCATATTTTTTACTATAAATATTCATTAGAAAGATAAAACTATTTCCTACATCATGATATTTTTTTTATAATTTTTAGACATTATATAAATTAAATAATTTATGACACCATGATGATGCAGTGATTACCTCATTATTTAACGATTAAAATAAAATGAAAAGATAATGTAAAATCTAAAACCTACACATGTCAAAAACCTATTTTATGGGAGTATTTCGAACTCTTATCACCTTATCCTATAAATATATAATTTTGGGACCTTTTAAATCTGAAAACCATTTTAAAAGAAAGTAACCTTTTATAACATTCCAAGAGTGCCCCTCCTCTCCTCTTATAAAAGGACCCCACCTCTACCACCATACCCACACCACTCAAGCCTTTGGCTCGGCCGACCCCTTCCAATTTTGTCTCTCCACATCCCTCTGTTGCTCTTAGAAGCCTCAATTTGGGCAGAAGTCTTCCGAAGCAAGCCTTTGAGCTCAAATCAAAAAGAGTTACCCGTTTTAGAGGTAGTGTTTTCTCTTGTGTTCATATGTTTTATTTTACTTCTCCAACCCCCTAAACTCTTATTATAATTTTATAGTGTAACCAAACCAGTTTCTTCAATATAGTAGGATGTTTTTATAAGAATGATTCGTTCTACACTTACACACACCTTTATCTAATGGTTAAAGAGCATACTGTTTCCGTTGATGGCGAATTTCTGCCTCACGAAACGATGATTGTTCAATATTCTTCTAACACCTTCAAAGGTGGCCATTAAGATGAAACTGTATTTATATATGATATATAATATGTTTATGTTTTAATTAAGCTTCTGTATTTTTCATTTATGTCATACCTTTATGGTTTCCATTATGGGTAAACGCGATATCTTCATTTTAGGATGTACGGACTACCGCCCCCTCAAAGTGATTTGATTCGTTAACACCATATGTGGTACGTATAAAGGATAAATTTAATGATATTATATATGATATTATACTGGAATTATGATATACCTTTATATAATTATGATTTCACTCCCTTAAGTAAGAAATAGAAATGAAAGTAGCGTTAATGCGTATGTACGGCTTACCGTCTCCATGAACGGTGTATTTCATTTCATACCTCTAAATGATTATGTAATATTATAAATGCATATATATACTGGATATATATTATATATATGATATCTACATCATTAATATAATTCTTGATATAATGTATATTTTACCACATGAACAACTTGTAATTATAAAGAGTTTATTTTTGACTCAAGTACCAATGATCAACAAAACGACAATTATTAACTTAAATAATTACATAGTGTTCATAACATAGTAAGAAGTGATATAAAAGGAATAATAAACTTGAAAAATGTTCTTAAGAAATTATAAATTAACTTAGGTTTATTATTCAGGACGTTAAATAATGATCGAGTCAATTCGGACCCGAGGTATGAGACTTTGTCTCAATCTCCATTAATTGAGGCATATTTTGTTTTATACACAGCCTTCTTTTATACGGTGTATAAACCCCTTTGACTTTTACATTTATCCAAAAGGAATATTTTTTATATGAAGCATTTTACTAAACGACAAAAGGGAATGTTTTTGTCTTACGTATGCGGCGAAAATGACTTCTCCGCAATTGTGACCATTATTTTAGTTTTGGCTTCCTCTACAAGCCATACCTTTTTTTAAATGAAAAATAAATATCATGTTTTACTTTTCTTTTATTTTGGTATTGAAAAAGTTTTTCATAATGTTTTTATTATATCAATGTGTTGTGTTGATATCTTTTGATTGAAATGTGGAAATTTTATGTTTTGTTTATACATGTTTTATGTGATATGATTTATTTATGGTTCCTGGGCATTGTTATGAAGACGGGTGGTTCTGTGATGAACTAAGGGCAGGTGAGCCTGAAATAGGTCTCTAATGCATTGGGTAATGCGAAAGAGTTAAACGTTAAGGTTTCTCTGAAGACATTTATGGAATATACTGTGATGGGTATTCTAAACGTAACCAAGAGGGTTACTCTCTACGTAAGAATGTTATGAATGCCTCAAGTTATGTTTATGTCTTATGATTTCTATGATTTATTCATGATTTTATGAGGTATGTTAAATTGATTATGTATTATGAGTAAAGTATGATTTCATACATGGACTAATGTTTTCATTTCATACTTTTATATCCCTTACTGAGCTTTTTATGCTCATCCCAAGTTTTTGAAATGTTTTTCACAGGTCAAAGGAAAGGTACATGATGTGATGATAGTGTCAAGGAAGTGTCAAGAAAGAATCCATGTTTTATTTTAAATATGATTCCGTTGATGGAAAAAATGATTACTATCTTTTAAGTAACCACTTTGTGTAAATGTGGAATGTAATGCATGTTTTATGATCTAATTCTATAAAACACTAAAGCTGAAAATATCCTCAAAATGTATTCTTGGAGTAACTCAATATTAAGTGATGTTTAAGGCTGGGGCCTTTTAGTTTGTATCAGTGGTCGGTATAGATAACATTAGGAGTTAGAATTCTATTAAATGATTATCCAAAAGTATTTTATTTATGGTCAAATTGAAATGATATAGCATTTGAAGATTACCATGTTGCGTCATCTATGACATGTTTTTTCAGAATCGTTTTCTGTAGAGGAAACATGGAAGTAGTGCTAGGAAGGCATACAGAAGGAAACAACCTTCCAAATCAGCAACCTGAGATGGTTGGAATTAGAACTGAATGGTTTGTTGCAGTAATGGCGTAGTTGACTCAAGCGATAAATGGTGGAGGTATCCATGCATGAGATAAACCAGATCAACCGAAGAGGAACATGTCAGTGGTGGAACATATCATGAGGCAGCATCCCCCATCATTCAGAGGATCATCTGACCCTGTGCTAGCTGAAGGGTGGATTAAAGCACTGGAGAATATTTTTGATGTCATGGAGTGTTCAGAAAATCAAAAGGTTAGTCTTTCTATTTACCGTTTGGAGGGTGAAGTAGATCAGTGATGGTCGATGGTTAAAAATATCAGGGACGTTGATGAGATTGATGCTCTCGAATGGGATGAATTCAAATCTATGTTTCTTGAGAAGTATTTTCCTAAGGCTGTTCGACTTAGGATAGAAAAGAAATTCTTAGAATTTAGGCAAGAGGAAGACTTAGTGTCTACCTATGAAGAAAGGTTCACTCGATTGGAAAGGTATGCTCCAAATTTTATCCGTGACCTTGATAGTAAAGTCAGTCGTTTTTACTCAGGATTAGTACGAAAATATTGAAGGGCTTTAGATTCTCGCAAGTCCAAGAGTTATGAAAAGCTTGTTCGATGTGCTGAGAAGGTGGAAATGGAGTTTTCCGATGATCAGGTGTTCTATAACAACCAACAGAAGAAGAGACTGAGGTGGTAGGAGAAAGGTAAGAATTCATCAAAAAGGTCTGATGGTAAGAAAACTAAGTTTCTAGTTTGTGATGAATGTAGAAAAAGGCATGATGGGGAATGTCTTCTGAATACTGGATGATGCTACCAATGTGGTAAGATGGGACATAAGGCTTGTGATTGCACTGAAAAAGATCATGGTGATGGCAAGACCAAATTTGATTTACAGTTAGTGAAATGTTTTAAGTGCAATTAGATGGGTCATTATGCAAACGAGTGTCTGACAAAGAGCTCAAGTGTTGGAAGCAGTTAGACTACAAGCAGAAAGGGGTGGTGAAATATTTTGCAACTACTTCAGCAGATGTTGGGCCATCAAATGAAGTTGTATTAGGTACTTTGTTTTATTTTTTCAGATTATTCCAGTGTGTTGTTTTATTTGGTGTCTACACATTCTTTCATCTCTGAAAACATTTCTAGTAAAATGGGAATACCATCTCAAGAAATGATTCCTGAAATTTTGGTAAAAACACATAGGGGAAATGTTGAGGAAAAAATAATTTATAATAATATTCCTGTCCTTATCCGTGGAAAGAACCTACTTGCAAACAATATTGTTTTACCTATAGTAGAGTTTGATGTTATCCTGGGTGTGGATTGGCTCTCTATTTACCAGGCCATGATTGACTGTAGAGATAAAGATGTTTGTTTTTAGAAAGACTTTCAGTTTTTTTACAAGAATGAACCCTTACTTTTGAAAACATATCACGAGGATAAGAAACATGTAAAAGATGGAAATGAATGTTACCTTGCACATATTGTTGAAAACAAGGGAACTGTTCAGATTAATGATGTGCCAGTGGTAAATGAGTATCCTGATGCTTTTCCTGATGAGTTTCCTAGAATAATACCATATCATGAAGTTGAATATACTATAGACTTAGTTCCTGATGGTAAGCCCATTTCAAAACCCCCTTATCGAATGGATCAAATTGAACTTTTAGAGTTGAAGGAGAAATTGCAAGATTTATTAGAGAAAGGTTTCATTCGACCAAGCACATCACCATGGGGTGATTCTGTTTTATTTATTAAAAAGTAATATGGTTCTATGAGACTTTGCATTGATTATAGAGCCTTGAATAATATCATTGTTAAGAACAAGTATCCTTTGCCTCATATCGATGATTTGTTTGATCAGCTCCAGGGAGCTCAGTTTTTTTCAAAGATGGACCTGAGACGGGGTACCATCAGTTGAAGGTAAAGGAATCAGATATTCAAGAAGACCGCGTTTCGAACAATATATGTCCATTATGAATTTTTAGTAATGCCTTTTGGGCTAACCAATGCACCTACTGTATTCATGGACCTTATGAATAGAATATTCCATGAGTTCTTGGATAAGTTTGTGGTTGTTTTCATTGATGATATTTTGGTTTTTTCTCAAAGTAAAGAGGAGCATGAAATAAATTTAAGGGTTATTTTTCAAACCTTAAAAGAAAATATATTGTATGGGAAATTCAGCAAGTGTGAGTTTTGGTTGCAACAAATTTCTTTCCTTGGTCATATTGTTTCTAAAGATGGGATAACTGTTGATCCTGTAAAAATAAAGGTTGTGGAAGAATGGCCAAGACCCACAAATGAAACTGAGATTCGTAGCTTCCTTGGTTTGGCAGGCTATTACCAAAGGTTTGTTAGAAATTTTTCACGGTTATCTAGTCCAATGACTAAGCTAACTCGGAAGGGTGTTAAGTTTATCTGGACAAAAGAATGTGATGATTGTTTTCTGGAACTGAAAAGAAGATTGGTGAATGCTCTTGTTTTGGCACTACCTTCTAGGAATGGGGAGTTTGTTATCTACAGTGATGCTTCATTGAAAAGACTTGGTTGCATCTTAATGATGAATGATCAGGTAATTTCTTATTCTTCACGGAAGTTGAAAACTAATGAGGAAAATTACCCTACACATGATTTGGAATTAGTTGTTGTTGTTTTTTCATTAAAAATTTAGAGGCATCATTTTTATGGAGTAAAGTGTGAAATATATACCGATCACAAAAGATTAAATTATATATTCACTAAGAAAGAATTGAACTTGAGACAGAGGAGATGGCTAGAATTAATCATGGATTATGATTGTAAAATTCATTACCATCCGGGAAAAGAAAATAAAGTGGCTAATGCTTTGAGTCGAAAAATTAATGCTTCATTAACAATGTTGTGTTTGAAACGTGATACTTTGGTTAAGGATTTTATGAACTTTGGCATTGAAGTTGTTGGTGTAGGATGTCCTTCTATTTTTTTTCAGGTATCAGTGAATTCTTCTCTATCAGACAGAATTAAGCACGCACAGAAGCAAGATAGTGAGTTGCAAAAAAATGTAGAGCTGGTTCAAAAGGGTATGTTGCCTGAATTCAACATTGATAATTATTATTTTTTTGATTTGGGAAGAGATTGTGTGTACCTTGTGATTCACAGTTGAAGAGAGAGTTGTTATGTGAAGCTCATAGTTCTCTGTTTCCAGTTCATCCAGGCAGTAGTAAGATGTATAGAGATCTTCAGGAGTATTACTGGTGGGACGGAATGAAGAGGGATATTGCTTATTTTTCTGTGAAGTGTTTGAAATGTCAACAGGTTAAAGTAGAGTGGCAGTTACTGAAAGGGATGCTTTAGCCTTTACCAGTACCAGAATAGAAATGGGAGAATATATCCATGGACTTCGTTATGGGATTGCCAAAGACACCTCGAGGTAATAATGCAATCTGGGTTATTATTGATCGCTTGACTAAATATGCTCATTTCCTTACTATACGATATACTTTTTCCCTAGATCAACTTTCCCATTTGTATCTTAAAGAGATAGTGAGGTTACATGGAGTTCCTCTCTCCATTGTATCTGATCGTGATCGCAGGTTTACTTCTAACTTTTGGAAGGGCCTTCAGAAGTCCTTGGGTACTGAATTAAATTTTAGTATAGCTTTTCATCCTCAATCAGATGGGTAGTCAGAACGAAAGATTTAGACTTTGGAGGATATGCTACGTGCATGTTCGATGGATTATCAGGGAAGTTGGGACCAACATCATTCTTTGGTTGAGTTTTCTTATAATAACATTTTTCATTGCAGTATATAGATGGCTATATTTGAGGCATTATATGGGAAATGGTGTCGAACTCCATTTTTTTGGGATGAAGTGGGTGAAAGGTAACTGATGGGACCAGAATTGGTGGAAGATATGGCAGAAAAAGTTCAATTGATTCAAAAACACATGAAAATAGCACAGAGCAGGTAGAAGAGTTATGCAGATAATGAGAGGAAGGATCTATCTTTCGAGGTAGGTGATCATGTTTTTTCTCAATGTTTCACCGTGGAAAAGTGTGATGTGATTTGGTAAGAAAGGAAAGTTGAGTCGAAGGATCATTGGACCATATGAAATTCTAGAGAGAGTTGGATCAGTTGCTTACTGAGTGGCTTACCTCCATGTTTATCTGAGGTACACAATTTTTCTCAAGTTTCGATGTTGAGAAAGAATATGTCAGATCCATCTCATGTTTCGAGGCCAGAGGTAGTTCAGTTGGAAGAGAATCTCTCTTATGAAGAACAACCAGTCCAGATTTTTGACCGTATAGAGTAAGTGTTGCGGAATAAGGTAATTCACCAGGTAAAGGTTTTATGGAAAAATCATATGGTTGAAGAGGCAACATGGGAATCTAAAAATGCTATGAGGGATAAATACCCACACTTATTTTGAAAGTGAATAAAATTGCAAGGATTCAATTCCCAAAAGGGGGTAAGGATGTAACATCCCAAGTAAATAAAGAATAAATCATTTTCATATTTATTAATATTTACGAATTAAATATTAATTTTACTTTAAAGGGGTTTCTATGTTCGATATCGTGCCCGATACGCAACAACGAGTTTCTTTGAAATCATACGTTGCACACTAGTAATAAGATAATATTATTTTAAATGGTAGATAACACGTAGGAGTTGTATTGGAGAGAATGAATATAAATAACTATAATATGATTATATATGTTTGTTAACTGTTTTTACGTTTATCCAATAAAGGATAAAGGCTTAAAATACGAAAAGAATTCAATTTTAGGCATAGATACTCTAATATTCACTAAAAGGTCGAACTATCGCCTTTTGATGATGAACCCGCTTTAAATATAGTTTTGGTCACTCTTATACATTCTATTGGACCAAATAAAATTCTTCTTTTGAATCAGGACATCAAAATTGACTTTGTTTAAATTTTTGGTATTTTTCCGATAAAGTTCATTTTTAATGAATAGTGAAAAATGTTGTATTTTAATTCAAAACCTCTTTTTAATATAATTTATTTATATGATTATATTATCTTTTTAATTGGTTTTAAAGTAAATTAGAATATATTTTTACCATTTAATCCAATAGTTGTCGTTGGAATTAATTTCACCTTGAAATTGGACTTAAACTAGTGTCAATCTTTTGATACATATTGTTTCATAAAAACACGCAATTTGTTTTGGCAGTGGGAATTAATTATTAAATTAATTAATGTAACTTACATGTTTTTAATTTTTTAAAATAGACATCATTTTTGAATTCAGAATATCAAATATAGCTTAGTGTGAAGTTTTGGTATTTTTCTGAAAAGCTACAATTTTTTATGAATAGTGAAACCACTAAGTGGTACTTAAAAAACTGATTTTTCGTTTAAATGAAATTTTACCACCTCTGTGTTTTTAATTTCAAAAATATGACATACATGTTTTTTATTAAGAAGTAAAATTTGGTTCAATGGGATTATAATAATTTTTTGGTGAATAGTAACTTTTAAGTTTTAATCACAATTAGAGGTAATTAGTGTAGTTTAAGGTAAAAATAATGTTTTAATAATATGAAATGACCTAGACACATGTAATAACCTTATTTGATGTGTCATGTCCAACCAAGATAATCCATCGGTCGACTTGGGGTCCCCATGGAGCCACATTGGTTGGAAAATGACATTAATAACTTTTTATTTAAAGTTAAAATGAAAATGACACAATCATGAGTTGTTTTACTAAAACAATTTTTAAATGGGGTTATACAAGTCATATGTTTGACTATAAATATTCATTAGAAAGCTAAAAATATTTCCTATATCATGATAATTTTTTTTATAATTTCTAGACATGATATAAATTAAATTATTTATGACACCATGATGATGCAGCGATTACCTCATTATTTAACGATTTAAATAAAATGAAAAAATCTAAAGTCTAAGACCTACAGAAGTAAAAAACCTATTGTATAGGTGGATTTCCAACACTTATCACCTTATCCTAGAAATATATATTTTTGGGACCATTTAAATCCGAAAAACATTTTATAATAAAGTAACCTTTTATAACTTTCCAAGAGTGCCCCTCCTCTCCACTTATAAAAGGCCCCAACCTCTACCACCTTACCCACACCTCTCAAGCCTTTGGCTCGGCCAACCCCTTCCAATTTTGTCTATCCACATCCTTCTATTACTCCTAGAAGCCTCACTTTGGGAAGAAGGCTTCTTAAGGAAGCCTTTGAGCTCAAATCAAAAAGAGTTACCCATTTTAAAGGTAGTGGTTTCTCTTGTGTTCTTATGTTTTATTTTGCTTCTCCAACACCCTAAACTCTTTTTATTTTTTTCTTTTGTAAAAACACCAGTATATTAAATATAATAGGATGTTTTTATGAGAAGTATTCTAGTTACACATAGACACACCTTCATTTAATGGTTAAAGAGCATACTGTTTCCGTGGATGGCGAATTTCTGCCTCACGAAACGATGATTGTTCAATATTCTTCTAACACCTCCAAATGTGGCCATTAAGATGACACTATATTTATATATGATATATAATATGTTTATGTTTTACTTAAGCTTCTGTATTTTTCATTTATGGCATACCTTTATGGTTTCCATTATGGGTAAACGCGATATCTTCATTTTAGGAAGTGTGGACTACCACCCCCTCAAAGTGATTTGATTCGTTAACACCATATGTGGTACGTATAAAGGATAAATTTAATGATATTATATATGATATTATACTGGAATTATGATATACCTTTATATCATTATGATTTCACTCGATTAAGTAAGAAATAGAAATGAATGTAGTGTTCATGTGTACGTACGGTTTACCGTCTTCATGAACGGTGCATTTCATTTCTTACCTCTAAATGATTATGTAATATTATAAATGAACGTATATACTGGATATATATGATATATATGATATCTGCATCATTAATATAATTCTTTATATAATGGTTATTTTACCACATGAACAACTTGTAATTATAAAGAGTTTATTTTTGACTCAAGTACCAATGATCGACAAAACGACCATTATTAACCTAAATAATTACATAGTGTTCATAACATGGTAATAAGTGATATATAAGGAATAATGAAATTGAAAAAGGTTCTTAATCAAGTAGAAATTAACTCATGTTTATTATTTAGGACGTTAAAGAATAATCAAGTCAAGTCGGACCTGAGGTATGGGTCATCGTCTCAATCTCCTTTCATTGAGGCATATTTTGTTTTATACACAACCTTATTTTAAACGGTGTATAAACCCCTTTGACTTTTACGTTTATACAAAATGAATCTTTTTAATACGAAGAGTTTTACTAAATAAAAAAAGGTAATGTTTTTGTCTTACGTATGCAATGACTTCTCCGCCGCCGTGACCATTATTTGAGTTTTGGTTTTCTCTACAAGCCATACCTTTTCTTAAATGAAAAATAAATACCATGTTTCACATTTCTTTTATTTTGGTATTGGAAATGGTTTTTATAATGTTTTTATTATATCAATGTGTTGTGTTGATATCTTTTGATTGAAATGTGTAAATGTTATGTTTCTTTTATGCATGTTTTATGTGATATGATTATGTTTTGGTTCTTGGGCATTGTTATAAAGATGGGTGGTTCCGTGATAAACTAAGGGCGGGTGAGCCCGATATAGCTCTCCAATGCATTGGGTAACGTGAAGGAGTTAAACGTTAAAGTTTCTCAGAAGAGATTTAGGTAATATACTGTTTCAGGTATTCCAAATGTAACCAAGAGGGTTACTCCTTACGTAATAATGTTATGAATTCCTGAAGTTACCTTTATGTCTTATGATTTCTATGATTTATTGATGATATGATGAGGTATGTTAAAGTGATTATGTTTTATGAGTAATGTATGATTTTATACATGGACTAATGTTTTTATTTCATACTTTTATATCCCTTACTGAGCTTTTTATGCTCATCCCAAGTTTTTGAAATGTTTTTTATAGGTCAAGGTAAAGGTACATGATGTGATGATAGTGTCAAGAAGGTGTCAAGAAAAATCCATGTTTTATTTTAAATGTAATTCAATTGATGGGAAAAATGAGTACTATCTTTTATGTAACCACTTTGTTTAAATTGGGAATGTAATGCATGTTTTATGATCTAATTCTCTAAAACTCAAAACCTGAAAAGATCCTCAACATGTATTCATGGAGTAACTCAAGATTAAGTGATGTTTAAGGCTGGGGCCTTATACCCTCACATGTACTAAACTCAGAGGTGGTACAGCTGGAAGATGATCTCTCCTATGAGGAGCATCCATTAATGATTCTGGACCAATGTGATAAGGGTCTACGCAACAAGACAACCCATATTGTCAAAGTGTTGTGGAGGAACCATATGTTTGAGGAAGCATCTTGGGAACCATAAGAGGAAATGAAGAAGAAGTACCCTCACCTTTTTCTGTAAATTGAAATTTTAGGGGCGCAATTTCTTAAGGGGGGAAGAATGTAACGACCCAATGTTTTCAATGGAAAATTTACTTCTAATATTTATGTCATAAAAACACAAAATAATGAACTACTATGTGATAAGTGACCTTTAAACATGATTTTTTCACCCCTATGTTTGGAATTTTGAAATCCGACATAGACGATTGTGTTCAAGATGGTTTTTGGAGTCTAATGAAACAAAAATAATTTTTGGTGAATAGTAACCTAGCCTTATAAATAGTAACCTACCTTAATGAATAGTAATATGACCCTTATGAATATTAAATAAGAGAAACAATACCTGTGAATAATAAAATAAAATTTAGACATCTTAGAAAGTGACAATTTGACCTTAGTAAACATTATTGGTATTTTATAAGACATAAATAAATAATTAATTAATTTAAAAGAATATTTATTTCCCTGAAATGTATTCATAAATTATTGAATCAATTTCTAGTAGTTTTTTGATAATTTTATAAGACCTTACATAATTTTTTAAATAACTATAAAATCAGTTTTGATCTTAAAAACTGTTTTTTAAGTAAAATATGATTTTAATTAAATATTAAATTAATAATATTTAGAAAATTATTTTTGAAAAATGGATTTCATTTATGGATTCTACACGTAGAAAAATGGTTGGTCTAAATTTTTGGGATTTTTCTGAGATAGTTGAATTTTTTATGAATAGTAAAATCCGATAATTCACAATAAAAGCTAAATAATGTATTAATTGAGTCATCGATGATGTTCTGCTGATGTATGCCCACTTTGTTCGGGATTACATTATAAAATTACTATTATTGGTCGTTCAAGACTCACTATTCCTTTTCTTTGGTGATATTAATTAAATAATCAATTTTATATTAAGGAAACCCCTCTCCCCTCCACTACAAAAGCCACCCTTCACTCCCTCTCTTACTCAAGTCTCTCAAGCTCCAAGCCTTCACTAAACTCTGCCCAAACACCTTCCCCAGACCCTCCCCCACGTCCAAAATGTAATGGTCTCATCAAAGGACCATGCTTAGGCCCTAAAGGTGGTTCTCAAGAGGAATATTCAAGAGGTAATTTCTCTCCCACTTCTCCTTTAATTTCATTTCATGTTCAAGGTACTTTCTTGATATCTCTTCACCTATATTCAACCAAATTGTTTTTTAACTCCAGTATTATACATATACTATAATTTGATGATTCTAAGGGGATATTATATCACCCCTCCCCCTTTACCTCTTCCTTTTATTTTATTAAAGAAAACGTTGTTCATGAGGTGTTAATTTATCACCTTCAAAAACGACATCCTCTCTTCTTCCATTTTTACCTTCAAATCTGTTCATGAAACCATTTTTATAGTTGAACCAGAATATTTTATATGTATTATGTTCTATTTTAGGTTCTGGAAATAACCTATGTCCCTATTACTAAGTGAAAAGTTAAAACAAGTTCGTTGTGATCCAAAAACCGCTCAAATTAACCCAAATAAACGTCATTAAATTCTTATCTAATGATTCATTCACATGGATCTAATATAATTAATTATAAAATTATTCAAGATCCTGTAATATCCCTAAAAACATGTAATATCATTTCTGGTTGTTTACCCATGATCTACCCGAACTTCAATCTAAGAATACAAGTGAACCATAAAAAAGAACATCCTCAAACAATGTTTTTAAGCTCCATAAGTCATCCAAAGGAAAATAATATGACATAATGATACCAGAAAGAACCCTATTAATGTATAAAAGGTTCTAGAATTTCTAATTAATGAATATTATGTCATTATATAGGACATTAAAGAGAAAGAGGCATTCGAGTACATGGTAGGAAATTCTTGAACCCGACATTCATCCTTTGGATTCTACCTCTTTCACAACATTTTTGATATGGTCACTCCATAAAGATCATTTGTTCATATTTTTCATTCCTTTTCTAGGATATACATGTTTTATATTGAAGTTTATTTCAATCCAAATGTTTTTCAAAAGAACTCTTCTCTTAAGAACTCAACTTTTACCTCTCATTCAGGGTTGATGATTATTGTATCATGTATGTTGTTCCCTCTCTATTTTGGGAACAAAAAGTTTATGAATGTGTTATTATGATATGAAACCCATTTCTTTTCATGGGTTAGTTATGTTCATTATTTTTATATTCTCATTGTGGAATTCATGATAAATAATAATGTTATGATGTGACGGGTGCGCCCAGAATTATATAGCGCGATATGAATGTTTAAATGTGACGGGTGCGCCCGAAATTATATAGAGCTCCAATGAATTGGGTAAAGTGATTAATCTCATGAGTAAATTTGAAATGATTTGTGAGAAGGATTCTAGCTTGGTTCACAAGTATGTGTGGTAGTTAACCACTAATACATTATGTTTCATTTTTATGCATTGCCACATTTCATGTCTTTTATTTATGCTCCTCTCATGTTCATGATCATTTTCCAATTTCATGATTATGCTCACCCCATGATATATTGTTCTTATCTATCCTCTAACTGGTCTTCTATCTCACCCCTTTTTATTTATATCCTCAGGTGGCTACATGTACTAAGGAGAGGACAAGTGACACTAAGAAGCTATAGAAGAAGAAATTAAATGAATTTTTATGCTTTGTGTTGTATTTGTTATGTGTGGTCCTATTTTTTCAAAGACACAAAACCTTTGGATCCTCTATGTGTAATACTATTATGTTGTTTATCTTTTCAATGATGTAATAGTAATGAATGAAATGGTCGGGTCACTATATTTTGTCCGTGTTATGTTTACACATTTTCTTTATTTACCCTTATTATGCATCTAAGCTCACCCATTTCTTATTTTTCCTTTCCCCAAGTTATGATGAAATGTTTTAGGTATAAATACTAATTGTTTATATCTTTATGGGATATTATTAGGATATTTCACCAGGATAGATGGTTTTGTTTTGATGTTTTCAAAGACACTAATCTATTACATCCCTCTAGCATGTATTATTTCAATGTACTAAATATTCCTCTAAAATGTAATAATATCCATGTATGTTAAGACTGGGTACCTATAGTTGGTATTAATGTAATTATTTATTCATCCCTTAGAAACATAGATGAGAAAAAATTAGTGATATCACTAAGTATATTTTAAGGATATGTCTAGGGATGTCTCTAATGATATGTATAAGGATAACATAACATTTAAGAAAATTTCCATAAATTCATGTAAAGGGTACATTGAGTGGTTTTCTAGATATACATCCCTTTTTGGATAATATAAGTGGATGTGGATCTAAAAGAGATATACTTATGGGTAAGAACTGGAACAAGATTTTACATGCCTGACTCGGGGTAATCTGGTAGATGACAAAAGGCATTGATGCAAACATGGTTTGACACTCCAGGGGGATATGCTTTACATATTTATAAAATATTAATGAACCATGATGAAGGATTTTGATATATTTTGCAACGAATATCCTCAGATATATCTAGGTTATCACAGATTTAAAAATTATGATCGATGATTTAGATATCGTATATGTAGTTTTTCATGATTATGAGGATATCTTATATGATATGTGTTTTCACCGCATATTTTTTTATTCAATGGATAAAACTATATGGAAAATGTTAACATTTAATGTTTTAGATGAGGAAATAATTGGAACTGTGTGAATCTATTATCCAATGGGTGATCTTATAAATAGAATCAAGATGTTAGTATAACACTTGGTTATATATCTGAACATCATGGGACTGAAAATGACATATTAAAGGTATGTGATTTTCATCAAGTGTGGTTTACATTAAATATTAAATGTATT
The DNA here is from genome assembly GCA_963277665.1 of Viscum album. NCBI lineage: Eukaryota > Viridiplantae > Streptophyta > Magnoliopsida > Santalales > Viscaceae > Viscum > Viscum album. The sequence continues at coordinate 700,445,137 of OY728132.1, forward strand.
ATTAGATTGAGGTTGAAGAATCATAAGATATGATTCATATTATATCTTCTAGAAAATATGTATTAATGATGAATTTCACTAAGAATTAGAAATGTTTTAAGAATAAATTTGGATTAATGAAGTATTTAGGTTTTGGAAATCAAATAATGTATTATGTGAATCCTGAAATGTAAATGTGTTTTCAGTATAAGTTTTCTTTAAGGATTGAAAAATGAAATGTTGAATGTTAATCAAAACATATAAAACTGATTTTATGGGATTGTGATATTTTTATTTAGTTAAGGAAACCATTAATTAATGCTTGGAATTAAGATAATTTTATTTGGATAATTATATTTTGGATATAAATATGTAAATTAAACTGTATGGATACCCCAATAAATAATTATAAAAAATGTTTTCAGAATCATTAAGGATGACGTCTACAATATCTTTGATTTAAAAAATATATCCAATTAAATATTGAAATAAGGAATAATGCATATTTTTCCAATGGAATTATAGTAATTTTATAAGAGGGTATACACATAATCAGAATGTGGCAACCAATAACTACTTTGTGATAAATGGGAAAATAAAACTGAATCTAATTTAGTGAATCTATTTTTAATGGTTTGTATTTTAATAATTTATAAGGGTTATAAGGTTAACCATTCATTAAAAGTTATTTTTACACATCGGAGGAAGTATTTATAAAATGAGTTTTTATTGATAATCATGATTAAAAGGATATTTAGTGATTATCCTTATTTCAATAATTTAAATATTATTTATTTTTGAAAATTATATTTGTGATGTTTTAGAAGAAGAAATCATGTATGTTAGGTGACATAGAATCATGTCTAGAAAGGTCGTGGGTCTTGAACCCATGACTGAAGGATGATAATGGTTTCATGCCTTCCACTGGACTATATTATTTCATGGTTAATATATTATTATATGTAATTAATAACTTATTATGATGAAAAAATAGAGTTACTTCTTTTCATCAGAGTTTAATTTATTAAAAATGTTTATTTTTAAAATATTTATAGATAAATAGTTTTGATTTTAATTTTTTATGGGCCTTAAGATATGCCAAAATTGTATTTTAGCACTTTAATCATCCAAGTTAATTTATAGATGTCCACTATATGAATTAATTGATGAATTATAAATTGATTAAAGAACAACTAATGAATGAAATTTTGTTAATAGAAATTTATCAATAATATGTATTTTCTTATATTCATGATCCGTAAATGAATTTCTCAATGATAGGATAAGGATCAAAATAAATTGTATTGCCTTAATAACTTAATTTTTGTAGAACTGAGGGTTTATAAATCAACACAGATTTATGACTAAGGGGTCCTCATCTTTAATTTTATCATTAAATTGTTTGTGAATGATGACTCCAATCACTCCTAATAAATATTTATGTTTTTTCCATGTTCAATACATACTCTCAACCTATGTTATACTATGTGGAAACCTAGTAATATGTTACATTGGGTAACTCTTATTGTTCCAACTTTCCATTTTTAAGGAATTTTTTATTATTAATTTTTATGATGTGGGTCTCTATGATAAAAACATTCAAGTAATAAACCATTAATATCCTGAAAATGTTGATGGATAAATTCATTTAAATGGGTATAATTTAACACCCTGAGATTTTGTGAATATTTTTTTCAAATTAATTTATCTTTTGAATTTTTTTATTTCGCGTGACACCAGAAACAATTATATATATATATATATATATATTAAAAACCTAAATCAATTATTACTTTCACACAGAATAGAATTTTCTTGCACTACACACTTTGCCTAATTGGCTTGGGCTAAATCAAATACTGATTTGGTGTACTTCACACACAACACCAATGTTTCTAGGAGGCATCATATTATTTTTATAATTATTTAATCTGGATAATTATAACACATCCATTAAACATAGTAACATTTATTATTATAATTAATTTTAAAATAATTAATATAATGGATTTTTACAAATAATACATATTTTTAATGAATGGTATATTTTTTTGGTAATGACACCATATGTTTAAAAATAATATTTTATCAATGGAACTGCTTTTTATGTCCTTCTATGAAAAACAATAAAATAAATATTAGACACATTTATAAATTTAATTTGATAAAATAAACTTAATTTTTAAATTTATAAAGTCTAAATTATTATTGGGAGATTTTTTGGGACTTTTCTGAGAAACATTAATTTTTTTATGAATAGTGAAAAATTCCATTTTACTAAAAAACTGCACCTTTTGTGTAATTAATTATGCCTTTGAAATGATGTTATAAATTCGATATAAAGTAAAATTAGATCAATATATAAAATATTAATACACTGTAATTCATTTGAATGATTTTCAATTTAAATTTTATATTAGAACTTACTAAACCATTGAACATATTTCTACTTTAAAAATATGTTATCTCGTCCTATATATGGGATTAACCTTAATAATAATTTTTACACTTTTGTGAATTTAATTTTTAAAATATAATAGAGACCATTATATTTAATAAAATATTTATATCCTAATAATTACATCTTAATTTTTTACCAAATTTATTTGTTAATGTGATAAAAATTAATCACAATGTTTATGGACAAATGAATTGTAATTAGGGACTAAACCATACATTTAAGGGCTCAAATGACCTATACACTTATAGATACCCCATTTTTTCTCTATATAACTTCCATAAACCTTCCATTATTTTGTTTTTTTGGGTATTTATGACTTTGTTTATGTAGAAATATGTGTACACAAAACTTGTTCCTACAAATTCCATGTAAGTCATTTTCCTTCCCTATGAAAGGCCACCACAACTCTCGCATCCTAACACATCTCAAACCTAACATGTAAGACCAAAAAAATAGAAATAAACTTTCAAAAATCACTATATATCTCCTTTAATCCCCCTTTGTAAATAAGGAAATCCATGGTAGCCTTTTGGCACAAACCAAAAGTATTTACTCGATTAAGAGGTAGCGCCTTCTCTTAAGATTCATTCTTTTTCATTATTTCTCCACCCATACACATTAGTTGGTATACATATTTTATTTTAATATATATATATACTCTAAATTTTCTTGTATTTATTATGGAAATATTTCCAATTACACTTAATCACACCTCAATCTAATCCGTATTGAACATACTATTTTTGTGGACAGTGAACTACTACCTCATGAAATGATGATTGTTTATTTTATCCATTACCTCTTATAATGGTGGCCATGATGATAAAAAAAATATGTTTAATTATGATATATATTATATTTATAATGTATTTATGCTTTTATAATTCTTATTAGGAACATAAATTTTTTCTTTCCATCTTATCTAAATACGATAATTTTATTTGAGCAATTGTGGACTACCACCCCCTAAAACATTATGATTCATTCTTACACTACATGGATTGAAGTAAGGATTTATTTAGTGAATATATTTGATATATATGATATTATAAATATAATTTAATAATGATATATATATATACATATATTTATTTTACTTTATTTCCCTCCACATGACAATAAAACGGAAATAGCGTGGATGCATACCTACGGCCTACCGTCTCAATGAAAAGTGTATTCCATTTTATAAATATAAATTATATAGATAAATATAATAAATAAATTACTGTATATACAATATAATTATATCATTTTTTAAATTATAGTATCATCTTATAAGTATATGGATGCACAATATAAAAAATTAAGACTCATATGAAAAACAACGTGAATATTACCCGAAGTGAACCCATAACTTATGATGGTTGAAAAGAAGTTATTATAAGATTATGATTAAAAAGTTTATGATAATAGCTCTAACAATATATTTCCCTATTTTATTTATAATAAATTTATATTTATTATACGGTAGGTATGAATGAGTATAATGAGAGTAAAGGAAAAAGTTATGCAGATTTCTGCTCACTTTTTTTCATGAGATACATGCTATGATAAACACTCTTTCATTTTGTGTGTTGTATGTATAGATTATGATTTTATTATATTTATATTATAATTAAATAAAGGGTTATTATTATTTCCATTTTAGGAACATTATTTCAAGGGTTTTATGTTTCAAAATTCACAAAATTGATAAAATTAAATTGTCTCCAAATGCATTCTTTGAAGGTTATGTACTGTTATGCACCTAAAATATTTTAATGATGTATATAAATCAATGTCATATCATTAATATCCTTATATTCATGATATTTTAAGCTTCAATTAATTTCCTTTTCTTACATAGATTGTATTATGCTATGTAACCATGCTATAAGAGTTTATTGAAACAGTAATATAACTTTTAGAGACTGTTTATGTTTATACTTATTTTGATAAAATATTACGACCCATATCTCAATATAATTCCTAAAATTTCTTCCCGTCTAGATATAAATTATTAATTCATATATTTTTACCATTTATTCTACTCTTTATTTCATTATATATCTAATAATTTGTTTTTTATAAACCCTCACTATGCTATCTCTTTAGTTTGAAAGTTATGTGACATTAAAAACATGTTTTCTAAAAAGGATTTCCAAAAATATTGTAAAATTGTCATTTAATCAATAAAATATATTTTAACCCTTTTTGTCTTTTACCAATGTTTACAAAGTAATATCCTAATCTCTTTTTGATTGAATAATTATTCAAACATTTTTACCATGAAAAAGGGAACGTTCTTTTCACCTCGTACGACATGTAATGATTTACCTACTATCATTCCCTTATAGATTAATTTATAAGATTATTAGTTATTATTTTCAAATTAAAAATTTATCCAATAATTTTAGATATTAAATAGTATTTTTAAATTATTATTAAAGAAAATGGTTTTCAAAATGTTTTATCTTTTAAAAACTATTTTATACGTTTTGAAGTTTTCTTTATTACTTTACATGGAAAATGGTGTTCAAAATGTTTTCAATATTTTTTTAAATTTATTTTTGGGAAATTTATTTTAGACTTTTTTTAAGGTTATTTTATATTATTTCAAGGGAAATGGTTTTCATAATTTTTTGAAGATTTATATTTATATTTTCAAATTATTTCCAAAGAAATGGGTTTGAAAATGTTTCCAGGCATTCCAAAAATATTTTTAAGGATTTTGAAAATAAAATGTTTTTTAAAATATTTTGATGCTTGGAATAACATTTTCAAATGATTTGATGTTTTAGAGGTATTTTCTAGGAAATTTATATCCAAATGGTTTTATGAATTAAAAAGAACTTTCTAATGTTTAATGAATATTTTCCTCAAGAAATGTTTTTAAAATATATTTCCAATTATTTTCCATCTAAGAAAAAATCAAATGATATTAATTAGTCTCTTTTAATAAATTGTCTAGAGGTTCTTTTCATATTCATTCTGTAAATTGTTTAAACTTAAGGTCATGGTCATCATGAAACATGTTTCTCTATCATGAGTTATCCGATTTTTAAACCAACTTTTAATCATGTGTTATGTTTATAATGAATTTATTATTGAAACTATTTTTTTCTATAGGTTGTTATTTGATTACATGTTTTTAATACCCATTTCATTTCATGGGTTGTGATGTTATTATTTTTGGTTCAGTGTAATATGTATGTTTGATTTGATTATGAGATTGGTGGGACCTATATCTTACTCCAACGCATTGGAGAATGATTTATATATCATGGGATAAACTAATATAGTCTTGGAGTGAACCATGATCACTAAGATTTCCATGGTATTGAACCATGACTACCAAGATGGTATTAGGAGCGAAATCATTCTACAAAGTCGTCCATGGGAATGAACCATGACTACCTTGATTGTATCCCAAGTGAAACCATGATACTAAGATGGGTATGGGAGAGAAAAATGACTACTAATATGGTATGAGGAGTGAACACATGCTAAAAATATGGTCATAGGAGTTAACAATTACGACCAATATGGTATGGGGAGTGAATCCTTGCTACTAAGATGGCCTTTATAGCGATTCCATGAATTCTATGTGTGAACATGATTAAATGTTCACAATGTTATGCATGGTAATGGCTCCATGTCCAGAAGTTTTTTGCAAGTGAATGATCTCATGTCATTAACCTAATGAGTGAACCTATTTCTACTTATACATGTACACAATATTATTATAAGGCCCCAGCCTTATACCTTACTTAATATTGAATTAAATGAATAATTCACATTGAGGATATTTTCAGGTTTAGAGTTTTAGAGAATTAGAACATAACTATTACATCTTAAACGATTACAAAGTAGACACTTCTACTAAGTCTCCATAAAATAAAAACTCTTAAAAAGAAAGATGTCTAGATTCCATGTTTTAGATAGCATGAACTTCCCTTGATCCCATCCTTGACCTTATTCCACATTAAGTCCGGTGAAAAACATTTCGAAAAACTTGGGGTGAGCATAAAAAGCTCAGTAAGGGATACAAAAAGAATGAAAACTGTTAGTTTTTCAAACATCAAGTAAACCATGTATACTATATCAAAGTAATACCTTCACCTTCATGAAGTAGTAAAAAAAATCTTCACTGAATAAAGTATCATTACTTACCTTTTTGTAACCAAAGGATTACCATAAAACCCATATAAAGAACACATAGAATATATAAAGGTAACTTGGGACATAAACATACTTAAGTGGAATAACCATACGGTTGACTTCCACACATATCACTTAATGGAATAGCCATACGGCCAATTTCCATACATACTTAATGGAATAGCCATACGGCCGACTTCCATACCCAATGCATTGGAGGTTATAATGTAACCACCCGTCCAGGTATTCACGGCACCACCCGTCATATGGTTTATAACGTAACCACCCGTTAAAATGTCCAACTACCAATATAAAATCATAAAACATAAAACCAATATAAAGGAATGATAACATTTACACATTTCAATCACAATATATCATAAATATATTGACATAATAGAATCCTTTTTCAAAACCATTTTCAATACCAAAATACATAAAAGAGTATATGGTATTTATTTTATTCTAAAAACATTATGGCTTGTTGAGAAAGCCAAATATCAAATAATACTCGCGGCGGCGGAAAAGGTCGTTGTCACCGCGTACGTTAAAAAAAACATTCCTTTTTGTCGTTTAGTAAAACGCTTCGTAGAAAAAGATTCCTTTTGTATAAAATTAAAATTCAAAGGATTTTATACACCGTATAAAAGAAAGTTGTGTATAAAACGAAATATGCCTCAATGAAAGGAGATTGAGACGAAGTCCCTTACCTCGGGTCCGACTTGAATCGATCGTTCTTTAACGTCCTGAATAATAAACTTGAGTTAATTTATACTTGATTAAGAACCTTTTTAAAGTTCATTATTCCTTTTATATCACTTATTGCCATGTTATAAACATTATGTAACCATTTAAGTTAATAATGTTTGTTTTGTCAATATTTGGTTCTTAAGTCGAAAGTTGACTTCTTAAAATTACATGTTGTTCGTGTGGTCAAAAGTTCTTTATATCCAGAATGAAATTACTGATTTGGATATCATATATATCATATATATCCAGAATATACATGTATTTATAATATTATATAATCATTTAGAGGTAAGAAATGAAATGCACCGTTCATGGAGACGGTAAGCCGTACATACGCATGAACGCTACTTTCATTTCTTTGTCATATTAATGGAATTAAAACTAAATGAGAGGTATGTATATTTTAATTCCAGAATTATATTCATCATTTAGATATAACATTAATTATATATATCCATTATATACATGTACTTTTAATAGTACATTACATTTGGGGATAGGAAATGAAATTCACCGTTCATGGAGACGGTAAGCCGTACGTACGCATGAACGCTACTTTCATTTCTATCTCATACTTTAATGGAAAGAAATAATAATGATATAGAGGTATATTATAATTCCAGTATAACATCATATATAATAACTTTAAATCCATCCTTTACACGTCCCACATATGGCATTAACGAATCACATCACTTTTAGGGGGCGGTAGTCCGCACATCCTTAAATGAAGATATCGTGTTTACCCAAAATGGAAAGCATAAAGGTATGCCAAAAATGAAAAATACAGAAGCTTAAAGAAAACATAAACATATTATATATCATATATAAAAATAGTTACATCATATTGGCCACCCTTGAAGGTGTTAAATGAGTATTGAATAATCATCGTTTCGGGAGGCAGAATTTCGCCATCCACGGAAACCGTATGTTCTTTAACCATTTGATGTATTTGTGTGAGAGTGTAGCTCAAATAAATATTATAACAACATCCTAGTATATTGAAGATACTTTTTTTTACAAAAGAAGTAAATAAAAAGAGTTTAGAGGGTTGGAGAAGCAAAATAAAACAAATGAACAAGAGAGAATGAATTACCTTTAAAAGTGTAACTCCCTTTTGATTTGAGCCTAAAGGCTTCCTTTGAAAGGATTCTGACCAAAGGGAATCCTATAGGATTAGGAGAGGGATGTGGAGAGAGTAATTGGGTAGGGGTTGGCCGATCCAAAGGCTTGAGAAGTGTGTAAAATGGGGTAGAGGTGGGGGCCTTTTATAAGAGGAGAGGAGGGGCACTTTTGGAAAGTAAAGAAATATTACTTTATTTGAAAATGTGTTTCGGTTTTAAACGGTCCCACATTGATATAAATCGTGTATAAGGTGATAAGGGTTCGAAATACACTCATCCAATTGGTTTTGGCCTTGTGTAGGTTTTAGATTTTTCATTATCTTTCCATTTTATTTAAATTGTCAAATAATGATGTCATCGCTGCATCATTATTATGTCATAAATAATTTAATTTATTTAATGTCTAAAAATTATAAAAAAATACTATGATGTAGGAAATCTTTTTATATTTTCAATTAATATTTATAATCAAAATTTGGACTTGTATGACCCCACTCAAAAATTATTTTAGTAAAACAATTTATGTTAGTGTCATTTTCACTTTAACATTAAATAAAAATATATTAATGACATTTTCCAACTAAAGTGGCTCCATGGGGTCCCCAAGTTGGCCGATGTCTTGTCTTGGTCGGCCATGACTCACCCAATAGGTGTAGGACAAGTGTCATGGTGTTTTCACATTTTTATAATATCATTTTTACATTAAATTACAATAATTACCTCTAATCGCGATTAAAAACATAATAAGTTACTATTCACCAAAAAATTATTTTAATCTCATTGAACCACATTTTACTTCTTAATGACAACCATGTATGTCGGATTTTCAAAATTCAATACACATTAGTGGTAAACTTTCATTTAACTGAAAAATCAGTTTGCTTGATTACCACTTAGTGGTTTCACTATTCATCAAAAATTGAAGTTTTTCAGAAAATTACCAAAAATTCACCCTAAGCTATATTTGATATTCCGAATACAAAAATGAAGTCCATTTTACAAAATTCAAATCATATTAGTCAAATTAATTAATTTAATAATTAATTCTCGTTGTCATGACAAATAGCGTGTTTTTGTGAAACAATAAGTATCAAAAGATTGACACCAGTTTAAGTCCAATTTCAATGTGAAATTGATTTCAATGACCACCATTGGATTAACAGGTAAAAATATTTTCTAATTTCACTTTAAAACCAATTAAAATAATAATCTAATCATATAAATAATTTAGATTAAAAAGAGGTTTTGAATTAAAATACAACATTTTACACTATTCATAAAAAATGAACTTTATCAGAAAGGTACCAAAAATTTACACAAAGTAAATTTTGATGTTCCGATTCTAAAGAAGATTTATATTTGGTCCAAAATAAAGTATAAGAGTGATCAAAACTATATTTAATGACGGTTCACCATTAAAAGGTGATAAGTGAACCTTTAGTGAAAATTAGAGTATATATGCCCTAAAATTGAACTATTTCCGTATTTTAAGCCTTTACCTTTTATTGGGTAAATGTATAAACATTTAAAAAAACATATCTAATCATATTTTAGTTATTTCTATCCATTCCCGCCAGTACAACGGCTACTTGTTAACTAACATTTAAAATAATATTATTTTATTACTAGTGTGCTACGTAAGTTTCAAAGAAACTCATCGTTGCGTATCGGGTACGCTATTGAACATAGAAACCCCTTTAAAATAAAATTAATATTTAATTCGTAAATATTAATAAATATTAAAATTCTTTATTCTTTATTTACCTGGGATGTTACATCCTTCCCCCCTTTTGGGAATTGCGTCCTCGCAATTTTATTCACTTATCAAAATAAGTGGGGGTATTTATCCCTCATAGCATTTTCAGATTCCCACGTTGCCTCTTAAATCACATGGTTTTTCCACAAAACCATTACCTGATGAATCACCTTATTCTGTAACACTTGCTCCCTGTGGTCAAGAATCTGGACCGGTTGTTCCTCATAAGATAGGTTCTCTTCCAGCTGAACTACCTCTGGACTCAAAACATGAGATGGATCTGGCATATACTTTCTCAACATCGAAACGTGAAAAACATTGTGTACCTGAGATAAACTCGGAGGTAAAGCCACTCGGTATGCAACTGATCCAACTCTCTCCAGAATTTCGTATGGTCCAATGAACCTTGGATTCAACTTTCCTTTCTTACCAAATCTCATCACACTTTTCCAAGGAGAATCCTTGAGAAAAACATGATCACCTACCTCGAAAGATAGATCCTTCCTCTGGTTATCCGCATAACTCTTCTGCCTGCTCTGAGCTGTTCTCATGTGTTTCTGAATCAACTGAACTTTTTTTCCATCTCTTCTACCAATTCTGGTCCCATCAGCTTCCTTTCACCCACTTCATTACAAAATGCTGGAGTTCGACACCGCTTCCCATATAATGCCTCAAATGGTGCCATCTGTATACTGGAATGAAAGCTGTTATTATAAGAAAATTCAACCAAAGAAAGATGTTGGTCCCAACTTCCCTGATAATCCATCAAACAAGCTCGTAGCATATCCTCCAATGTCTGAATTGTTCGTTCTGACTGCCATTCTGATTGAGGATGAAAAGCTGTACTAAAATTTCATTCAGTACCCAACGACTTCTGAAGGCCTTTCCAAAATTTAAAAGTAAACCTGGGATCACGATCCGATACAATGGAGAGAGGAACTCCATGTAACCTGACTATCTCTTTAAGATACAAATGGGAACGTTGATCAAGAGATAAAGTATCTCGTATAGCATGGAAATGAGCAGATTTGGTCAAGCGATCAACAATAACCCAGATTGCATTATTACCTCAAGATGTCTTCGGTAATCCAACAACAAAGTCCATGGATATATTTTCCCATTTCCACTCTGGCACTGGTAAAGGCGGAAGCATCCCTGCCGCTCTGCTTTAACCTGTTGACATGTCAAACACTTCACAGTAAAATCAGCAATGTCTCTTTTCATTCCATCCCACCAGTAATACTCCCGCAGATCTCTGTACATCTTAGTACTGCCCGGATGAACTGAAAATGGAGAACTATGAGCTTCACATAACAACTCTCTCTTCAACTGTGAATCACAAGGCACACACAAACTCTTCCCAAATCTCAAAACACAATCATTATCAATGTTGAATTCATGCAACTTACCTTTCTGAACCAGCTCTACCTTTTTCTACAACTCACTGTCTTGCTTCTGTGCTTGTTTAATTCTATCTGATAGAGAAGATCTCACTAATACCTGAAATAAAACAGAAGGGATTCCTGAACCAACAACTTTTATGCCAATGTTCATCAAATCCTTAACCAAAGGATCACGTTCCAAACGAAACATTGTTAATGAAGCATTACTTTTTCGACTCAAAGCATCAGCCACTGAATCATCCTCCTGCCTCAATTCTAGGAACTGTTTTTCCATCCTAAGACGAACCACCTTAGGAAAATATTTCTCAAGAAACGTACCTTTGAATTCTTCCCAGTGAAGATCCTCAATCTCATCACTATCCCTTATATTTTTCACCATCGACCACCACTGATCAGCTTCACCTTCAAAACGGTAAACAGTAAGACTAACCTTTTGATGTTCTGAACACCCCATGACATCAAAAATCTTCTCCAGTGCTTTAATCCACCCTTCAGCTTGCACATGGTCAGATGATCCTCTGAATGATGGGGGATGTTGCCTCATGAAATGTTCCACCACTGACATGTTCCTATGTGGTTGATCTGGCTGATCTTGTGCATGGATACCACCACCATTTATAGCCTGAGTCAACTGTGCCATCACTGCAACAAACTGTTCAGTTCCGATTCCGACCTTCTCAGGTTGCTGATTTGGAAGGTTGTCTTCCTCCTGATGTCGTCCCAACATAGCTTCTTTGTTTCCTCTGTGGAAAACCATTCTGAACACAGAAATATCTTAGGCGAAGCAACATGGTAATCCGTAAATGCTATATCATTTGAATCATATTATAATTTAACACTTTTCTAACTCCTAAAGTTGTCTAAACCGTCCTTTGATACCAACTATAAGGCCCCAGCCTTAAACCTTACATAATATTGAATTAAATGAATAATTCACATTGAGGATCTTTTCAGGTTTAGAGTTTTAGAGAATTAGAACATAACTATTACATCTTAAAAGATTACAAAGTAGACACTTCTACTAAGTCTCCATAAAATAAAAACTCTTAAAAAGAAAGATGTCTAGATTCCATGTTTTAGATAGCATGAAATTCCCTTGATCTCATCCTTGACCTTATTCCACTTTAAGTCCTGTGAAAAAAATTTCGAAAAACTTGGGGTGAGCATAAAAAGCTCAGTAAGGGATACAAAAAGAATGAAAACTGTTAGTTTTTCAAACATCAAGTAAACCATGTATACTATATCAAAGTAATACCTTCACCTTCATGAAGTAGTAAAAAAAAATCTTCACTGAATAAAGTATCATTACATACCTTTTTGTAACCAAAGTATAAACATAAAACCCATATAAAGAACACATAGAATATATAAAGGTAACTTGGGACATAAACATACTTAAGTGGAATAACCATACGGTTGACTTCCACACATATCACTTAATATAATAGCCATACGGCCAATTTCCATACATACTTAATGGAATAGCCATACGGCCGACTTCCATACCCAATGCATTGGAGGTTATAATGTAACCACCCATCCTGGTATTCACGGCACCACCCGTCATATGGTTTATAACGTAACCACTCGTTAAAATGTCCAACTACCAATATAAAATCATAAAACATAAAAACAATATAAAGGAATGATAACATTTACACATTTCAATCACAATATATCATAAATATATTGACATAATAGAATCCTTTTTCAAAACCATTTTCAATACCAAAATACATAAAAGAGTATATGGTATTTATTTTATTCTAAAAACATTACGGCTTGTTGAGAAAGACAAAGATCAAATAATACTCGCGGCGGCGGAAAAGGTCGTTGTCACCGCGTACGTTAAAAAAAACATTCCTTTTTGTCGTTTAGTAAAACACTTCGTAGAAAAAGATTCCTTTTGTATAAAAGTAAAAGTCAAAGGATTTTATACACCGTATAAAAGAAAGTTGTGTATAAAACGAAATATGCCTCAATGAAAGGAGATTGAGACGAAGTCCCTTACCTCGGGTCCGACTTGAATCGATCGTTCTTTAACGTCCTGAATAATAAACTTGAGTTAATTTATACTTGATTAATAACCTTTTTAAAGTTCATTATTCCTTTTATATCACTTATTTCCATGTTATAAACATTATGTAACCATTTAAGTTAATAATGTTTGTTTTGTCAATATTTGGTTCTTAAGTCGAAAGTTGACTTCTTACAATTACATGTTGTTCGTGTGGTCAAAAGTTCTTTATATCCAGAATGAAATTACTGATTTGGATATCATATATATCATATATATCCAGCATATACATGTATTTATAATATTACATAATCATTTAGAGGTAAGAAATGAAATGTGCCGTTCATGGAGACGGTAAGCCGTACATACGCATGAACGCTACTTTCATTTCTTTGTCATATTAATGGAATTAAAACTAAATGAGAGGTATGTATATTTTAATTCCAGAATTATATTAATCATTTAGATATAACATTAATTATATATATCCATTATATACATGTACTTTTAATAGTACATTACATTTGGGGATAGGAAATGAAATGCACAGTTCATGGAGACGGTAAGCCGTACGTATGCATGAACGCTACTTTCATTTCTATCTCATACTTTAATGGAAAGAAATAATAATGATATAGAGGTATATTATAATTTCAGTATAACATCATATATAATAACTTTAAATCCATCCTTTACACGTCCCACATATGGCATTAACGAATCACATCACTTTTAGGGGGCGGTAGTCCGCACTTCCTTAAATGAAGATATCGTGTTTACCCATAATGGAAACCATAAAGGTATTCCAAAAATGAAAAATACAGAAGCTTAAAGAAAACATAAACATAGTATATATCATATATAAAAATAGTGACATCATAATGGCCACCCTTGAAGGTGTTAAATGAGTATTGAATAATCATCGTTTTGGGAGGCAGAATTTCTCCATCCACGGAAACCGTATGTTCTTTAACCATTTGATGTAGTTGTGTGAGAGTGTAGCTCAAATAAATATTATAACAACATCCTAGTATATTGAAGATACTGGTTTTGTTACAAAAGAAGTAAATAAAAAGAGTTTAGAGGGTTGGAGAAGCAAAATAAAACAAATGAACAGGAGAGAATGAATTACCTTTAAAAGTGTAATTCCTTTTTGATTTGAGCCTAAAGGCTTCCTTTGAAAGGATTATGACCAAAGGGAATCCTCTAGGATGAGGAGAGGGATGTGGAGAGAGTAATTGGGCAGGGGTTGGCCGATCCAAAGGCTTGAGAAGTGTGTGAAATGGGGTAGAGGTGGGGGCCTTTTATAAGAGGAGAGGAGGGGCACTTTTGGAAAGTAAAGAAATATTACTTTATTTGAAAATGTGTTTCGGTTTTAAAAGGTCCCACATTGATATAATTCGTGTATAATGTGATTAGGGTTCGAAATACACTTATCCAATTGGTTTTGGCCTTGTGTAGGTTTTAGATTTTTCATTATATTTCCATTTTATTTAAATTGTCAAATAATGATGTCATCGCTGCATCATTATTATGTCATAAATAATTTAATTTATTTAATGTCTAAAAATTATAAAAAAAATACTATGATGTAGGAAAGCTTTTAGATTTCCAATGACTATTTATAATCAATATTTGGACTTGTATAACCCCACTCAAAAATTATTTTAGTAAAACAATTTATGTTAGTGTCATTTTCACTTTAACATTAAATAAAAATATATTAATGTCATTTTCCAACTAAAGTGGCTCCATGGGGTCCCCAAGTTGGCCCATGGATTGTATTGGTCGGCCATGACTCACCCAATAGGTGTAGGACAAGTGTCATGGTTTTTTCACATTTTTATAATATCATTTTTACATTAAATTACACTAATTACCTCTAATCGCGATTAAAAACTTAATAAGTTACTATTCACCAAAAAATTATTTTAATCTCATTAAACCACATTTTACTTCTTAATGACAAACATGTATGTCGGATTTTCAAAATTCAATACACATTAGTGGTAAACTTTCATTTAACTGAAAAATCAGTTTGCTTGATTACCACTTAGTGGTTTCACTATTCATCAAAAATTGAAGTTTTTCAGAAAATTACCAAAAATTCACCCTAAGCTATATTTGATATTCCAAATTCAAAAATGATGTCCATTTTACAAAATTCAAAACATATTAGTCAAATTAATTAATTTAATAATTAATTCCCGCTGTCATGACAAATAGCGTGTTTTTGTGAAACAATAAGTATCAAAAGATTGACACCAGTTTAAGTCCAATTTCAATGTGAAATTGATTCCAATGACCACCATTGGATTAACTGGTAAAAATATTTTCTAATTTCACTTTAAAAAAAATTAAAATAATAATCTAATCATATAAATAATTTAGATAAAAAAGAGTTTTTGATTTAAAATACAACATTTTACACTATTCATAAAAAAATGAACTTTATCAGAAAGGTACCAAAAATTTACACAAAGTAAATTTTGATGTCCCGATTATAAAGAAGAGTTATAGTTGGTCCAAAATAAAGTATAAGAGTGATCAAAACTATATTTAATGACGGTTCACCATTAAAATGTGATAAGTGAACCTTTAGTGAAAATTAGAGTATATATGCCCTAAAATTGAACTCTTTCCGTATTTTAAGCCTTTATCTTTTATTGGGTAAATGTATAAACATTTAAAAAAACATATCTAATCATATTTTAGTTATTTATATCCATTCCCGCCAGTACAACGGCTACTTGTTAACTAACATTTAAAATAATATTATTTTATTACTAGTGTGCTACGTAAGTTTCAATGAAACTCATCGTTGCGTATCAGGTACGCTATCAAACATAGCAACCCCTTTAAAATAAAATTAATATTTAATTCGTAAATATTAATAAATATGAAAATTCTTTATTCTTTATTTACCTGGGATGTTACAATTATACACTGAATGTGGATTCCATAACTCCATGTATTTTTCCTATGTTATTATTTTATGGTTTATTTTCATTATTTCTTTATGATTCATGTATTATGGATTTCTAATCTATATTATGATATATGGTATTTAGGTTATTATCTTTAAATTTTATGCTGATGATCCATACCCTTTTATTGTGTTATGGTTACACATTTTTTTTATTTACATATATTAAGAATCTATTGTCACCACTTTCTTATTTTTTATTACCCAGCTTACGAAGAATTTTTTAGGTAGATATACTAATGGTGTAGATATTTATATGAGTTGATAATGATCTTTAACTAGGAAATAATATTTTTTTCCATGTTTCTAAATACATTATCTATTGAGGTCCTTAGGCATGTATTTTTTCAATGTACTAAATATTCATCTTAAATGATGTCATATATATGTATGTTATGACTTGGTCACTAAAAAATAATTGAATTTTCTATCACATGATCCATTAACCTGATTCCCCATTGTTCTAGAAATTGACTAAAATTAGAAAATATTATGGTAAATATTATTATCATATTAATAAATCATATAATCCTGAAAAATAATTCATATGATATCTAAATCACAAAAAAAATTCAATCTAGTACTCTATATTTCTATCTCATTTCACCATTGATTATCATAGGTTTTGATGGATTCTATACCTTCATTTATTTTAATAATGTATAAATAAATGGTAAATTAACCAAAGAATATCCCCAATAGTATATAGTAATGTTTTTAGCCTTTTACCACTCATCTTTCAATAATGACCACTGAGTTCAAACCAAATCTACTCCATTTATAGTAATTACCCAGTTGAGAATATGTTTCATAGTCATATATAATTTATAATATCAAGAAAAATAAATAATATCAAGGATATCCACACAATCTTTACATTACTATAAATTCAAGACGTTATCTTATACTTAGTCTTATCCTCAATGTTTCAAAAAATTACTCAAATAATAATCTAAAAGAATATCCTGAATCAAATACAAACTCAGGAAATTGAAAAATTGAATGCATAAATATTACATCATTTTAAATGAACATTCATTATTACTCAAAACAAATACACACCACATATATCTAATATTGGTTTTGTAAATTTATACACCAAACACATAATAATCTTATTTAGTGATGAATCTTCAACATCTCCCTCAATGTTTTTCTTCACATATTGCACTCTAATGAATTCTCTATGTAAAAACTTTATTCATAACCAATTAAAGTAAACACAAGAAAGGGTGTGTTTAAAATCCCATAATGGCTAAATATATGAAATACTATCCAATTATCATATGTAATCATAACTTGTGATTAAGTGTATGAGCTTATGAGCTTAGCTTTTTAAAATCATACCCAAAAATTTAGATATCATAATAATGGGAGAAGTGTTTAAAAAATCATAAGACATGAATCCTATAAAAATAATAGATCATGAGCCACAAGATCATATTTTAAGAATAATAACATTATATAGAGATTATCATAAAAATTGTTTTATAATAATGATCATTTAATATCATGTCAAGGATTTTCAATAATATATTCATCACTTGTTTGGATTCTAATTCCCACCAATGTACCTAATTAATTCTTGGGATAACTACTAGTGTACCTTATTTCGGTCTTAGATAGCCCACTTGTGTATCCTTTTAAAATATAAAACATTTATCATTAACTATTTTATTGGAGGTATATAAAATAATATCCCATCACATAATTTTAAACCATTCATACGTATTCAACAAGATCATGAAATCTTTTATCAATTCATCACAGCCTAACCCCTGGAAAAGAAAAGGATTTTCATAAATTTATCTTATTCATCATCTTATATCATCTAGAAAATTGATAAATATAGTATCATTGGATGAAATATCATGTAAATGATATGTAACATAAATTTATTTTTTCATATATGAATTTACATTTAAAATATCATGGTAAAATTTCATAAGAAAAATACCTTTTTTATTTTGAAATAACTTATATAAAATCTAATAATTCCTAAAATTTTCATAAAAAAATTCCCTTTTAAATAACAAAGGAATATTTTTAAATAATCCTCATGGAAAATAGTATTTTTGATGGATGGAAAAAACTATTCAGGTAGTATATGTCAAAATAATGATTTGGTTCACACCATTTCTAAAAAAGTACCTTATTCAAAAAACAACATAAATATTCTTATTTAGATATTATTATTAAAATTAAAAAAAAATAAAAATGAATTCAATTAAGTATTTTATAATATTAATAATTTTATAATAAATGTATCAAATAATATATAGAAATATAAAAAAATTCATAGCGGTGGCGAGAAAAGAATTTAGTATTCCTTAAAAACATTGTTTGAGAGTATTCTTTAATCTGGGAGAGGACAATGAATAGAAAACATTAAATATATACAAATACACTATGGATAATAAAATTAATGATATTTAATGGTGATATATCATATATTTTCATCATTAAATATGTTATCGTAAATAACCCTTTTAAAAAGTGATATTGTAACAAAAAACTATTTCCTGAAGTTTGAATTCAATTATCATCTATTTTATCCTCGTGTATAATAAATTTGAATTTATTATAATAATATACCAAAATATTAGTAATAAATATAAAACTATTGTTTAGTTATAACATTTCATCAACTGGTCATCAATAATAATTCTTTATAATCGTAATTTCAGGTGTCAAATTCTCTATTTTTCATAAATTATTCAATTTAGATGTTATGGTATATATATATATTTGTTATTGTTCCATTATATGTAGAATTTAAATCTTGTCTTAAATATAAAATATAAAATCTATACACATATTTATAATAATCTCTTAATGTAAAATATCTAAATATGAATTGTTCCTTTCCGGGAGAAGGTAGTATGTGTCTACGCATAACCGTTATTTTCATTTTCTAACAAAAATTAAAATGGAAAGATAAACAATATTTTTTAATTTGAAATTATAATTTTATCTTAAATATAATAAATACTAACTAATTACATCATATAATCCATAAATGTGTAGAGGTCATGGAAAATGAATTATATAACTGCATGAAGGCAGTAGTCCACACCTATGCACAACTGATACATACATTTTCAATTTAATAGAAAATAACTCGAAAATAGGTTTCCCCTCATCATAATAAAATTGTAGAATATTTATTATATTTTATTCATTATTTTTCTATGGACAAAAATTATTTAGATGAATTAAAAGATGAAAAAAACTATCAAATAGTCTGGTAAGATGATATCCTCTCCTTGGAGAGACCACCGTTGGATTACAACATAAGCCTTATTAGGATAGTTTTACGAGAATAAAACATGAATAATTAAAATTATAAGAAAATATTGTGTGGTTTTTGTGGAGGTATTTTCCTACATATATGGCTCATGTTTTTTTAATAATTGTGTAAAAGGGGATCCATTTGATAAGGGAGGGAAGGGATATAAAAAATTTCTTGAATGATTTAAATAATATTTAATGATCTTTATGTGAATGTGGAAAAAATGGAAAATTAAAAAGTTATAAAATATAAGGTTAAAATACCATTAACTAAAAAGGTTTAGATATATTTATGTGTCATTTTTAGCATTATCTATAAGTTTAACCCCTTTCATTAAATCGTTTTAAACTTTACCATGGGAATAAATTTTTTATTGTCTTTTTAATCTATTGTGACCAAAAATAAAAGTGGTCTCATTGCTAGTTTTTTTTTCTAATTCAAAATATGGAATAATTTGTATTAAATTCAATTTCTAGAATTTGATGTTATTAACATTAAAATATGTGTGAAGATTTTAATGATAGCCATTTTTAAAAAACAAAAATTCACTTTTAAGCATTAAACATTTTTCAATTTCAATTCTATCACCTTAGATGAATGTTTCAGTATTTGGTTGAACATAAAATATTAATATTTTATTAATAATTAATTGTTATCAATTTAATTTATTTATTATGATAAAAACACATTTCAAAAAAAAATTATGAAAAATTACTCTTTTCACATTAACCTGACTATAAATTCATTTTTATTCATTATAAAACTAATGAATGCATATATTTATTTGGAAAATAATTATTTTAATACTGTTATTTTAAAAAAATTATAATTACTTCAGAATTAATAAGTACATTTACATAATAAAAAACATTTCTACATACAATTTATAATGTGGTTTATCCTATTTATACCAAATAATACGAAAAATTGGTCATAAAGTCCATAATATATTTTGGATCATTTAAAATCAGGCTAATGTGTAAATAAAACAATACAATATTTCAATTTGTTTTCAAATTAATACATATAAAATATCGTAGTGTTATAAAATACCCACAAGACATTTTTTGAAAGGATAAGACCGGAAATAAAAATATAGCACGAACCTGGACACTTAGGTATGAATAATCATGAATATATTCCTATTTAATTATCTAATTATATTCTTGGGTTTATTTTTTATATAGGGTCAAAAAAATTTCTACTAATTTGTTAAATATATTAATATGTGTTCAAATTTGTTTCAGAAAGAGTTTGAAAAACTCTACTATAATTTATATAAAAAAAGAAGTGAAACGTCTATTCTTAGATATTTTTATGAAAAAATTGGCAACTGAATTGATTATAATTTTATTATACATTGATATATTTCCTTTTCACAAGGGTATGATAAATTCATGAAAATTTTCTTTTATAAATTAGTACGGAACTATTAATTTATATCACTTTTATTTATAATCAATAGGTGGAAAGGACAGATTTTATTGACAACAAAACAAAAGGGCTATATTATTTATCCCACTTTATAATGATATTTTATATTTGTTAATACTCATTTAAATTTGATACTTATTATTATTCTCTAAAAAAATAATTAAAAAACATATGATTGAAGTGTTTTCCTTATCATTTTATGGATTACGGATGTTTCAGAGTAACGGAGGAGTTGATAGTTTAACTAATTCTTATAAAGGAAGCTATTAGGGAATATTTGGACTTTTTTAAGTTCAATTGAGTTTATTGTGAAGTATTGTACATATATTAAAATATTTATGGAATAATCTAATTAAATATGAAAAAATACTATGTCTTAGTTCTTTTTAGAGAATTCTAGGTAAATGGATCCACTTATGGGAATTGACTTAAGGAAAGTAAAAGTAAGGGGATTCAAATCAGAGTCATTGACATAAGGATATCCATTTGAGTTACTAGTTGATTAAATAGTACTCTTGTAATAGGTCACAAGGATGACTCAATCGCGTAAGGGTATTTATTGTTGGAGGTCCTTGTACAGATATCTTCTGTTTCATCATATACAATACATTATCTCGTATATTGTGGCCAATGAATTTAATATCTGTGAAACATATAGGATAGTTTCAGAATAAGTGTTTCTTTTATGATACCAAATCCTCATAAAATCATTATCTGTGTAAAATTTGAGAAAAAAAATATTTACAAATTAAATTCACATTATAAGATACAAATCATGTATTACAGTGGAATTCATAAGTTATCAACTAATTTCTATGATAGACAACATAGTATGATTACTTATAGTGTATAAAAT
The DNA here is from genome assembly GCA_963277665.1 of Viscum album. Taxonomy (NCBI): domain Eukaryota; kingdom Viridiplantae; phylum Streptophyta; class Magnoliopsida; order Santalales; family Viscaceae; genus Viscum; species Viscum album. The sequence continues at coordinate 700,467,335 of OY728132.1, forward strand.
ATGAAAAGGTATAATTTTTTTTCACTAAAAATAATATCTCAATGAATTATTATTATTAATTATGATATAATGTATCAATTATAATAAAATCAATATCACTATTCTATTTTGAAGATCATTTAACATATTTATGATGTCTCAAAATAAATTAATCTAAAATGGATTTTATGGAGTATTTAAAAATCCATGATATTAAAACATCACATGAGGGAGCAATATTGGAGGGGTTGGAAGAGTCCAAATATGGAGGGCCCTCATCATAGACCCATTCACCTACCAAAATGACCCTATCCTAACCTCATACTGGATAACAGATCGAGCTTGGAGGGGTTGACCTAGCAATCCCTATGCTACGACCAGTAGGTTCCTCACCAGCGGGGACACCATATTGGCAATGTCCCATGTAGTGGCTGCATGAAAGAATTCATCATACATATTGCTAAGAATGTGGATCCCCAAAGCAGATAGATGACCCATAATCTGATCACCACCTATCGATGTGATAAACGGAATTTATCAGTTCTTGAGCACCAACAGATCAGTAGTTTTGGTTGGATTTCTCCTTGAGTGAAAACTAAAATTTGGGGTACCGAAGCTTCCTGGTACAAGTTCACGGCTTCAAACTAATTGGGGGACTCCAAACAGATTTCATGTGCCCAAAATGACAAGGCCCATTCATCAAAACAGAATCCCCTAGCTGGAAGGTCCCATTTGGTGATCCACCCACTATTACGGTCTTCTGAGGAAAGGGGCATGATAGATATGTACTTCTGGGCGTCTAGTCACAAGGAAGTGTTAAAAAAACTATGATTTCTCTGAGTAGACACTGATATTCTTAGTGTGAACATATTCTCTTGAATGGGTGTAGTTATTATTTCTCTTTTTGATGAAATATTGGCATGATTATGCCCTTGGGGAGCTTATAAGATAATGAAGGGATTTCTCTGGTTAGAAATTAGAAAAGGTACATCATAAGAAGGACCAATGCAGTATAGCGGTAGCTTCATGGATAATGGGTAATCTAGAAGCTATAGCATATGGATGCATTTTAAGGTATTATCCCAAGAAACAATGTATGATCAAAGATGGTCCTTAGTGCCCTCAATCACGGCCACTCCTATCCTAATTGATTATGTAGCAGTCTGTGGAAGTGCCATTGTAGTTTTCATAAAAAAATTGAAAATGCCAAAAAATGATAATCCTATGAGAATATTTTTGGAAGAGGGATGGACAAAAAAATGGACATGGGACTTAAAAAAAGATTGTCTGCAGTGGCTCCGCATATTTCTCCTAGAAATGGTATATAAGAGACATTTCTTCTGTACTGTATTAGTACATGTAAATTGTTTCCCATGTACGATCTTAGTATGTAGGAGGCCCATGAGGCATATGCCCATTGACCAAAGGCCCGCAAACTAGGTGGTTTGCAGAATGAAGAAACCATTTACATATGACTTGTTATGTAGATGTTCAATGTATGTCGAATAAAATTTAGTTTTTGGTTTAACAATGTTCAATGTTCAATTCTCTAGTTTAATTTTTGGTGTGAAAATTGTCTATAATTTTCTTCCGCGGAAGTCTGGACTAATGTTCTAAAATCCATGGTATGGTTTTCTTAAACCAATATTCAGTTCTCGAGAAGAATTGATAGTGAAGAGTTCAGTTCACAGAACCTATAGAATGGATCACAAATACAGACTTCACAAGGGTGTAAGTATGTGGAGGCAAAGGAAGTCTACGATAGGATGAGAGATCTATTCTTACAACAAAAATAGTAAAAGTAAAATGAGAGGGTCCCCAATAAATTGGACTGGACCCCCTATTAGACATACATGTTCTACTTAAAACAACATTAGTTTAGGACCACTTCTACATCAGAATAAACTCCTCCTCATTCCGATCGTACCCCATCTGATGGGGGGAATTTGTAAGGTCCTGAAAATATCCCAAAGGGATGTAAATACTCCCACACACACTTTACAGAGGGAAAAAATCATTCATATAGTTTCATCAAAAAAAATTTGAAAATTGGACTGATAATTTTAGAAGAAACATGAAGATGTTAAAATTATTATGACTATTTAGTGTACATGGTACCATCACCGAGAATGGTTCATGAGGTGCATGAACCGCAAACCATCAGTATGAATAAGTACCCACAAGGCGCTAGCCCATGGGATGATGGAAAAAACCCCTCGAAGATGAAAACCATATTGTTTGATAAATCGAGCGTTGAAATTCCATCCACATACCATCCCATGAACTAAGTTGTTCGGGAATGAAGCAAGCTGGTATTGTTACGCGAACCACATCTCATGAACCACAACCATCCCAAACAACAGTTTATATAGTATTCAGTAGGTTGAGATATATTTTCATGGGCTTATGGAAATGGTGTTTCATGCCCACAGATAATATTTCCCCAAATCTCTATAAAAGGATCAAAAGAGGAACTGAAAACGATAGTTGAAGAGAGCATGAAGGATACTCTATGGGTTTGAAGAAAAAATTCAGATACAGAAAAACGTTCCACTTCAGTTTCGAATCATCAATGAATTGTGAACTACAAACCACTTTTCTGCAGTTACAACAAGCCACGAACCGTAAAAGAAGGGACATAATAATAATTGTTGAACAATGAACCTAATTTCTTACATCATGAACAATAAATACCTCGTGGATGACTTCCTCATGAAACACAAGCTCCATAACCCTTATTCAATTTAGTACTCCACAGATCACATTTTTGTGAGGATAAAACCTTGTGATGCATAATGTAATAGTATTTGGATGAAACCTGGAGCATCGTGGTGAACCACATTTAGGACATCATACAACTTTGGTATGCGGTGGTCCATAACCACGTCTGTGAACTGATTTGGTATACAGATGAACCGTCTAACCATATATCACTATACTATGCAGTGCATACCCCATCTTACATAATAAAATAGTACATGGAAGAAGGAGTCTCTGAGTGTCATTACCTCCAGCTCCAATCATGCCCCTCTATCACAGTCCAACCCTACGAAGCTCCTCTATGAACTAGTCTACTAGAATTTGGCCAAAGCCTCATCCAAATCCATGTAAACCTTATGATTAGAGCCTCAGACACACCCGTTCACCTTTCTGAATCTACATACATATGTTAAGTAGAGTGGTGATGGTTTTCCCCCTAACGGTTTGGGCTCCTGAAATGCTTATAAGTCTACATTCCCAATGTGAGCTGAGGAAATAACATAGGGGTCCAACGTGAACCTCTTGATTAATGGGTTTAGGGGTAACCACTGACCTCTCAATTCAATGAGTTCTAGTGACAAGGGATAAGGTTACTCTTTCCTTACCCTTTTATCAGGTATGATTCTCCTCATCATTCCAAAAAATCAAAAGGGAAATCATCCTGAGGTAAGCCCCTAGCATTTTGAAATATTTTTTACTATTCACCATCTTCACCTCATCTTGGGATGTGTCTGGTTAGATTACGATGATATGACTATCTAAGGTATCAACATAGGTTAGGGATTCATGTTCAAATCCCATCTCTCTCCAATATCTAGTACCATCTAACAGTAGATTATATGTGAAATGTGGTCTTGATATGTGATGCCTCCTCTTGTTTCTCACACCGAGCATGACTCACATGGGCATAGAGGTTGGTGGTGATCATGACATCTATATAGTCCCAAATTGTGGGAATCCCCTAAGGTTTAAGTCCAAAAAAAATCTTCAAATTATCATGAATTGAGATCCTCCTCCTGGTCTTAGACAAGTGGTCCTCCTCCATGGTGTAAGCCCCAAGCTACATGAACTATGAGGACTCTGATTCCCAACATAGTTTTGAAATGTAACAAGCCGTTATCTAGGCCTGATCTTTACATCATCTCATCCATGAAATGAGAGATCATTCACCCTTCAGGTGGATAGACTTAATGCATAATCCATGACCCAAATGAAGTACGAGTATATTGATTCATGTTCCAATCAGGATATGTCAGATGCCTATATGAAGGCCCATGAACAAATGTGTTCTCCACCAAAATCTTCACCCAATTATGCCCCAAATATGATCCTCCTCCCAGGTGTATTTCCCAAGCTAAAGGAATTAAATGAACTCCGATTACCACTAAAATTGGGATACATAGGATGCTTTTCCCTGGCCTGATCTCAAGGGACATTCTCCTTAGAAGTCATCCTTGATAAAAGTTTCGCCGAAATTCAAAATAGATTTATATTTGGTATAAGTTGTAATTACTGAACTATGTGGTATCTGATTCCACTCTAGAGGATATGTATAATGCCAATATCTTGTGCCTAACTCCAACTTCAAACCACATTTCACCTCTCCTAGATGATGATAAATTCCAGAGCACCTCATTGCATGGATTTTGTTATCATTGCCTCTATTGCATCAAATCCATGTATATCAATGGTGATCTTGCAACCCAGGGGTATCCAGTGGATACACTCAATGGGAATGAATTGAGGATTCATTAACCTATGAACAACCCTTATTTAACACCCCAGGCTTCCACGATACTCTTCTCTTTGAATGATACAGTAGTGTGTGCTGTACGAAACATCGAATTCTAACACACACCACAACCAATCAAACTAACCGTTATGAATAGTAAGACCCACTTTTTAAAATTTTATAAATTTTATCTTTCATAATGGACTTCATTTATTGATTCAAAATATCAAAATTAGCTTACGGTTAATTTTTGGTATTTTTCTGAAAATATTCAATTTTTGATGAATAATGAAAAAACACTAAGTTATAGTTTAAAACTGAATTTTTATTTTAATAATTATTTATTTTATTTAAATTAAATTAAGGTCAAAATGGATACATAATACCTATATAAGTTCATTGTATTTCATTTGATTTAGTTTAGAATAATTTTAGATATATAACAATTTTATGGAACTTTTCACCATCTTTTACCCACCTCCTAGGAGAATTTGGAAATTCACATAATACCAAATTTTACTGCTTCTGTGAGTGGAATTTCGAAAATCCGACATATAGTGTTAATATCAAGGAGTAAAATGTGGTTCAATAATACAAAAATAATTTTTTGGTGAATAGTATCTTTTTTCTTTATTTACAACGGTTAAAAGTAAATAGGGTAATTAAGGGTAAAAATGATATTAATATTACCTAACACATGTCCTAATTCTATTGGAGAAGTTTATCTAGACCAAAAACAACCTTAGGAATAAAATATTACCATTTAGGTCCACTTGGATTAGATTTGGATAGTTATTATTATTTAATTGAAGGAAGAGTTAAAAGAGTTAAAATCAATGTTTAATTACTAAAACATTTTTAATATAGGGTTATACATAAGATAAATTATATTATAAATATTCATTATAAAGATATAAATATTTCATACATAATGGTATTTTATTTATAATTTTTAGATATTAAATAACTTAATTTATTTACGACACAATGGTGATACAATAATTACCTAATTAATTAAATATTAAAATAATTGATATTATAAATATCAAAATATATGTAATTTGAGACTTTTTATGAATTAAACTAATTTTATAGGTTAATATGACATATTAGGATTGGTAATATAAATTTTTTTCGATGTAACAATGCTGTTATAAAATTATCAAAAACAAAATACCCAATAGTTTTAAAATTGACATAAAAGAGTTTTTAAAACAAATATTATATTATTAATTAATATTCTATTCCTAAAAATCTAAGGTTTGGCCAAAGGACTTATATCATGATAGATGTATCATTAATGGACCACTTGGGGGTCTCTTGGATATATATAGTATGTTTATTAACAACATAATATAAAAATACAAAGAGACATGGTAAATGTTAAACTATTTAACTAAGAGTTAAATATAAATGATAAGGTTAATATAGTGACCCAACCTATATAAAATATATTGGTTGAAATGATTTCAACCCATCCCCACCTTAAACTTTAAATAATCCACTTTGGAGCCATTATAAATAGAATATGAATTTATTGTAAAATAATATTTCTAGCTTTTCCAAAGGTTCCCCTCACCCCTCTTATAAAAGGGAACTCACCCTTCTCTCTAATTTACACCTTAAAAACATGTTGTCTCGGTCAAAACCAGCCCAAATATTCTCTCAACTTACCTCACTTAGACCTAGAGGCCTTAGTTTGATCAGAAAGTCAATCGAAGGAGCCCTTTTGATCAAATCAAAAGGAATAACCCGATTAAGAGGTAATGTTTTCACCACCATCTTTCAAGTTCCGTTCTTCTTCAACTTCTTCTTTCTTTGTTATTCCCATTCTAAAATAATAAATCTAGTATATTATATATACTCTGATGTTATTATAAATATGGTGCAACCATATTCAGTATTCTATCCATCCTTTCAATGCCATGTCACCATACGTGCGTACATATGGCTTACTGTCTCCACGTCGTGGTATAATTGTTATTCAAAACATTATTATTTGGATGGGTATAATAATTAAGCGTAATTAATTTAAATAATAAATATAACATGCTAATGATTCTGTATATATTATATAACATCCAATTATATATTATTTTAATATCAAAAGAATGATATTGTCACTCGTGCATACGTACGGACTACCGTCTCCACGAACACGATGAGATTGATTCCCCCATCGTATCCATTCAAGTATACTTTTAATTTTATTATTAGAAATTATGTTTAAGGACTTGATATCATTCTGGATATGAATAATATACAAAAAATCTATAACAAACAAGGCGTATGTAAAAAAACATATAAAAGAAAACGAGTAAGTTAACACCTGAAATGATTATAATACTAAGATATTATTAACAAAACAATGTTAAAAGATCATATATGATATAATATTAATGTATATGATTCTTATATATTTTAATAAAAATAATTTCACCATTATACAGGAGGTTAACCTACCCTCATCCAAGGAAAATTACAAGGTAAGGGTTTATTTCACAATCTCTTCATTATCCGAGGTTGTTTATACGTAATTATCTACTCGGACCTCTTTATCATCCACATCCATGTTTCTTAAAAATGTATATTGAATTTTTTTTACTATTTTATAGAATATGGGTTAAAGACATTTATACCCTTTTTTGACTTTTTATAATATGTTTATAAAGGAATCATTACGTCTTTTTTCAAACAAGGTCATTTTTAACCTTTTTGACAAAATTAAGGTAAGAATGTCTTTTTTTAACATATACACCCGGTGCAGCTATTTTCCACCATTATAAAATCTTTGAGGCATCCCTTAAAAGCCAATAAGGATATTTTCAATTTAAAAGTTTTATTTTATAATTATGTTACTTTTAATGGATTAAAAAAAGATATTTCTCTCAAATAGTTTTGAAATCATCTATGTCAACATCCTTTGATGGATTTTAATCTTATTTGAAGTTGATTGATTATGATACAAAACATCCATATTTTATTGATGGTTTTGTGATATGTTTGACTGTGGATGTGTTATTTTTATACCATTCATTGTTTATGGAGAAAGTATTGACATTTCATATGCTAGTCTAAATACTAATGTGTATGTTATGTTTAAGAACGTCCAAATGAAGAATGCATAGGACTTAATAATTGACTAGTGGAGCCCGCTATATCTCCTTGATGCATCGGTAGGTCTAATGAGACAAACTAGTGTCTTGGTACAAGGACTTGAAATAATCTTATTTGTAGTCTTGGCACGAGGCCTTGACTATGTGGTTATGATAGTTTTGGATTATGCATTCCATCATTATGAAAATGGTTATTGATATTTCAGGTGGTTATTAGACAAGTAGAATATCCATGTTAATAAGTAAATAGAATTATTTTATTTTATCTTTGCCATATTATTCTGAAGTTCATGTTTAAAAGGATTTTGTTTTATTTATACATTGCCTTAAATGGTTATTCTTATTTATGAAAGTTTCCGCTATATTGATCTCCTTACTGAGAATCTGAGCTCACCCATTTCAATGTTTTATTTTTTCCATGATATGAAGAAGTAATTTATGAATGACCTGCAGAGATAGTATGAGGGGATATAAAGACACGCTGTTGTTGTAGTTACTTTATGATGTAATATAAGACTTATGAATATATCTATGGTTTCCAAGTCTACTAAACTAATCGGTCTATCAAGAATTAATCTTTTGTGATCATGAAAATGTTATGTAATAATTTATCGACTCTGGGTAACTAGGTTCGGGGCGTTACAGTTGGTATTAGAGGATGTTTAGTACAAACCTTGGAAACTAGATTTAGATAAACTCTGATTAGTGCACATCGACCTAAGATAGACTTTAAGGATTAGTATAGAAGAACATCCTAGAATATTGGTATTGTAGAGATGTTGTGAGTTTTCTGATCAATACATCCTTGTCTGGATATGAGCAGGTAGAGGCAGCTCTGACACAGATGTACCTTGGGTTAAACCCGAAAACACTTCTTTGAGCTTGGCTCAAACGGGAACTGGTGCACGACAACGGGCCTTGCAGCACTCTTGGTTACGACATTCCCGGGGGATATACTTAGGATAATTCTTATTTTTTACAAACCATTATGAAGGGTTTATGAGTATATACATCCTCAAAGAAAACATTTTTATGATTATGGATTATATCCATAAATAGTTCAATTTATGTTATGTGTTTTACAAGTTTGGATTTATGTATTTCGATTCATAAACTAATCTAGTGTATGCCATTGTTTTGAAATGGCGCCTAGTGGAAGAAATAGAAACTGTATTAATGGACACACTCCATTTGGGGATTTTCCTCATACTCAAGAGAATTATAGTAGAGATGGTGATACAACTGGTGCTGATCAGGTAATCACCATACTGGGACAACTCACTTAGGTTATGAATAATATCATTACCCGTATGGAGTACACTGATCCGTAGCGTGGAGAATCAATGTTAGATCGCTTCATGAGGCAACAACCACCAACAATAAATTGGAGTACAAATCCATTGGTAGCTGACAAATGGATAAGTTCCCAAGAGAAAATATATCAGGATTTGGGGAGTAGTGAAAGGTAAAAAGTAATCATTGCATTTTACAGCCTCATTGGAGATGCTGATCAATGGTGTTCATTGATTCAAAACATGAAGGAAGATGATGAAGTATCAAATATGGAATAGAGGGAGTTCAAAGATCTATTTTAAGAAAAATACTTTCCTCGGGACCATCAAGAAGATATGGAAAGGCAATTTCTATGTCTAAGACAAAAGGAGGATGAGAATGTCGTAAAGTATGAGTTTAACATTACAAGGTTAGAAAGGTATGATGTAGATTATATACGTAACTGAAGAACTGCGATTGATCATTTAATTGATGGGTTAAAACCGTTTCTCCGTCGAGCATTGGTCACACAATCCTTCTCTTCATACGAAGATATTGTCTCGGGTATTATCAAGACAGAAAAATAATTCTCTACGTTTAATGACTTTAAAGAAAAGAAAGATAAGAAGAGATATACTGATCACTCTGGAAATGGAAATTAGGGGAAGAAGGGAAATGTTGAATATCTATCCTATAGTAAATGTGGGAAGAAACACCACAACACATTCTTGAAGCGAATGGATGTCTGTTATAAGTGTCGTGAAAAAGGCCACCAAGCTCATGATTGCAAGGGGAAGAATGAAGCTACCAATGTTCAATGCTACAACATAAAGGAGATGTGACATAATGAAAATGAATGTACTAAGTGTCAAATGAAATTACCTCATAAAAGGCCAAGGGATTAAGGCCAAACATATGTTATCACTACTGCTGAGGTAGAATATCTGAAAGATGTGGTGGTAGGTAATTTAATGGTTTCTTCATGTTTAGCAAGTGCATTATTTGATTCTAGATCATCTCGTTGTTTCATATCTTCCCAGTTTGCTAAGAAAATTAGATATTTCCAATTTTATTTAACAGGGGATTTGTCAGTCAAAACTCTTAAGGGAAGTATCATTGTAACAAAGTTTTGTGAATCCGTCCCCATTAGAGAACATAAATGTTCTTTATCAGTGGATCTCATTGTCATTCCTATGATTGAATTTGATATAATTTTTTGAATGGATTGGCTTTCGGACCATGATGCAAAAATTTATTATAAGAAGAAAGAGGTTACTATTTTTGATGATGATGATAAGGAACAACTTATCTTTAGAGAAGAATAATCACCACCTAATTCTTACCTAGATCCACCCCCAGTAGCTCAACTAAATTCAATTATTGGGGAGGAAGAGAATGAAATGACTGTGGGTGTTGGAAACGAATGTTCAAATAGAGTATGTGGAAATTCTGAGAGAATATGTTGATGTGTTTTCAGAATATTTACCTAGACATCCTCCTGAATGAGAAATTGATTTTTACATTGATTTAATTCCTGGTTCAAGGCCTATATCGAAGACCCCTTATAGAATGGACACTGTGGAATTAGTTGAACTAATGAAACAACTAGAGTAAGACATTCCGAAAACAACATTTTGAACCAGGTACGGGCATTATGAGTTTACAGCAATGACTTTTGGGATTACTAATGAATCCCATGTATTCATGGATCTAATGAATAGAGTTTTCAAGGAATATCTCGATGATTCTGTGGTAGTATTTATTGATGATATATTGGAATACTCCAAAAGCTATGAAGATCATGAAAATCACAAGCCCATTATCCTAAAGACTCTTAGAAGACATTAATTATATGGGAAGTTTAGAAAGTGTGAATTCTAGCTTAAAGAGATCTCTTTTCTTGGGCATATTGTCTCTAAGGATGTAATATACGTCAATACTTCTAAGACCAAGTCAATCCAAGAATCTCCAACACCAACGAGTATAACCGAGGTACATAGTTTTATTGGTTTAGCAGGTTATTATCGGCGTTTCGTCCATAATTTTCCCCGATTGGCTAACCCATTAATGAAACTCACATGTAAAGGGGTTAAATTTGTTTGGAAAAAAGAGTGTGAAGAATGTTTTGATGTATTTAAGAGAATATTATTCAATGTTCCAATATTTACTCTACTATCGGGGAATGATGGATTCGTTATTTATAGTGATTCACTGAAGAAAGGACTTGATTGTGTCCTTATGCAGAATGATAGGGTTATTACCTATGCATCATGACAGCTAAAAATTCATGAGAAAAACTATCATACTCATGATCTTGAGTTAGCTGCTGTAATATTTTCTTTAAAGATATGGAGACATTATCTCCATGGTGAAAAATGTGAGATTTATACTGATCACAAGAGTTTGAAGTATATTTTCTCTCAAAAATAAATCAATATGAGTCAAAGGAGATGGCCTATACTACTCAATGATTATGATTTCATGATTCACTACCACTCGAGGAAGGAAAATAAGGTGGCAGATGCTTTGAGTAGAGAGGATCATGAAGTTTTGAACATGATGATAATTGAATGGGATCATATTTTCATGGATCTAGTGAAGATGTATATGGGAATTACTATGGAAGTTGAAACATCAATTATTTTTCAAATGGTTCCCAAACCATAATTACTATAAAGGATTAAGAGTTCTCAGACCGATGATGAAGAATTTCAAAAGAAGATTAAAGCTGTGAATGATGGGAGATTGAGATACTTTGTGTATGAAGAAGGAATTTTGAAATTTGGGAAGAGACTTTGTGTTCCTGATATACCTGATCTGAAATGGGAAATTTTAGAGGATTTTCATAGTTCCAATTTCTCTATACACTCTGGGAGCACCAAAATATATAGAGATTTGAAGGAAAAGTTTTTGTGGAAAACATGAAGAGGGAGATTTCTGATTTTGTGTCAAGATGTATGGTTTTTCAACAAGTGAAAGCTGGAAGGCAACATCCTGGAGGAGTCCTGCAACCTCTTCCCATACCAGAGAGGAAATGGGAAAATATTACGATGGAATTTGTCATTGGGATACCAAAGACTCCTAGAAGGAACGATGCAATATGGGTTATTGTTGATTGTATTACCAAGTCAGCACATTCTCTTGCTATAAGAGAAGATCTACCACTAGAACGTTTAGCAAGACTATATATTAATGAAGTTTTGAAAATTCATGGAGTACCCCTATCAATTATTTCTGATCGTGATCCCCATTTTACTTCAAAATTCCGGAAGAGTCTTCTGAAGGCCTTGGATACCGAACATCGTTTGAGCATTGCCTACCACCCTCAAACAAATGGACAATCAGGACAGACTGTTCAAACCTTAGAAGACATGTTGGGATCATGCTCACTTGACATTAAGAGTATGTGGGATCAATATTTACCTCTGGTAGAATTTTCCTATAACAATAGCTTCCATTAAAGTATTCGGATGGAACCATATGAAGATTTGTATGGATTGATATGTCCCACAACAACCTATTGGGATGACGTTGGCGAAAGAAAACTTGTAGGCCCAGAACTGGTGGAGGAAACGATGGAAAAGGTGAAGGTAATCCAGAAACACATCAAAGCAGCTCAAAGTAGAAAGAAGAGATATGTCGATAATCAAATGAAGGATTTGGAATTTCAAGTAAGAGGTCATGTTTTATTGAAAGTATCTTCATGGAAGGGAGTTATAAATTTCAGTAAGAAAGGTAAATTGAGTCCCAGGTACATACGACCTTTCGAAATTATAGAATGAATTGGTGTTGTTGCTTACCGTTTGGCAATGCCACCAAATTTCTCCAAAGTTCATGATGTGTTCCATGTATAACTGTTGAGAAAATACATGCCTGGCCTAATGCATGTACTCACCTATGAGAAATTAGAACTGGAACCTGATTTTTCTTATCACGAAGAGCCCATCAGGATTCTTGATACAAGAGAACAAGTGCTGAGAAACCGGACAACTCTTTTGGTAAAATTTCTATGGAGAAACTATAAGATGGAAGAAGCAACGTGGGAACCCAAGGAACTTATGATGAAGAACCACCCAAGTCTTTTCATGTGGTAGTATTCTAGAAATTTCTAGGAAACAATTATTTGAAGGAGGGTAGAATGTACTACCCCATGCTTCCACGGTATGCTTCTCTTTGAATAATACAGTAGCGTGCATTGTACACATCTTTGAATTCTAACACACACTACAACCAATCAAACTAGCCGTTGTGAATAGTAATACCCAATTTTTAAAATTTTATAAATTTTATCTTTCTAAATGGACTTCATTTTTTGATTCGGAAAATTGAAATTAGCTTAGGGAGAATTTTTGGTATTTTTCTGAATACTTTCAATATTTAATGAATAGTGAAAAAACAATGAGTTAAAGTTTAAAACCTAATTTTTTTAAATAATAATTTATTATATATAAATTTAATTAAGGTAGAAATGAATACATAATACCTATATATGTTCAATTTAATTCATTGGAGTATGTTAGGAATAATTTTAGTTATATAAACATTTTATGGAACTTTTCACCGTCTTTTACCCACCTCCTAGGAGAATTTGGAAATTCACATAAAACTTAATTTTACCACTTCTGTGAGTTTAATTTTGAAAATATGAGAGACATGGTTAATATCAAGTAGTAAAATGTGGTTCAATAAGATTAATATAATTTTTGGTGAATATTTACTTTTTACTTTTATTTACAACAGTTAAAAGTAAATTGGGTAATTAAGGGTAAAATGATATTAATATTACCCTAACACATGTCCTAATTCTATTGGACGAGTTTATCTCGACCAAAAAAAACCTTAGGAATAAAATATTACAATTTAGGTCCACTTGGATTAGATTAGGACATTTATTATTATTTAATTCAAGGAAGAGTTAAAAGAGTTAAAATCAATGTTTAATTACTAAAAAAATTTAATATAGGGTTATACATAAGATAAATTCTATTATAAATATTCAGCAGAAAGATAAAACGAGTTCCTAAATAATGGTATTTTATATATAATTTTTAGACACTAAATAATTTAATTTATTTATTACACAATTGTGATATAGTAATTACCTAATTGATGAAATATTAAAATAATTAATATTATAAATATAAAAATAAATGTAATTTGAGACTTTTTATTAATTCCAATAATTTTATAGGTTAATATGACATATTATGATTGGTAATATAAATTTTTTTCAAAGTAATAATTCTGTTATAAAATTATAAAAAACAAAATACCCAATAGTGTGAAGATTGTCATAAAAGTGTTTTTAAAACAAATATGATATTATTAAATAATATTATTTTTCTAAAAAACTAAGGTTAGGCCAAAGGACTTATATAATTATAGTTTTATCATTAATGGACCACTTGGGGGTCTCTTGGATATATATAGTAAGTTTATTAACTATATAATATAAAAATAAAAAGAGACATGGTAAAGGTGAAACTATTTAACTAAGAGTTAAATATAAATGATATGGTTAATATTGTGAACCAAATATGTCTAAAATATATTTGTTGAATGTATTTCGTCCCATAACCACCTTAACATTTAAATAATCCACTTTTTAGCCATTAGAAACCGAATATGAATTTATTATAATACCATATTTCTAGCTTTTCCAAAGTTTCCCCTCACCCCTCTTATAAAACGACAACCCCCCTTCTCTCTAATTTACACCTTCAAAGCCTTTTTTCTCGGCCAAACCCGGCCCAAATATTCTCTCAACTTCCCTCATTTCTACCTAGAGGCATTAGATTTATCATAAAGCCAACATAATGAGCCTTTTTTATCAAATCAAAAGGAAGAACCCGATTAAAAGATAATGTTTTCACCACCCTCTTTCAAGTTCCTATCTTCTTCAACTTCTCCTTTCTTTGTTATTCCCATTATAAATCAATAACTCCAGTATCTTCTATATATTTTGATGTTATTATAAATATGGTACAACCATATTTAGTATTCTATTCATCCTTTGAATGACATGTCACCATACGTGCGTACGTATGGCTTACCGTCTCCACGTCGTGGTTTATTGTTATTCAAAACATTATTATTTGGATGGGTATAATAATGATGTGTAATTCAGGTAAATAATAAATATAACATGATAATTATTCTGTATATATGATATACCATAAATTTATATATTAATTTAATTTCAAAATAATGATACTGTCGCTCGTGCATACGTACGGACTACCGTCTCCATGAACACGATGAGATTCATTCCCCATCATATCCATTCAAGTCTAATTCTCAATTAATGATCAAAAATAATGTTTAAGGACTTGATATCATTCTGGATATGAATAATATACTACCAATCCATAACAAACAGGGATTATTTAACAATACATATAAAAGAAAACGAGTATGTTAACACCCAAAACGACGATAATAGTAAGATATTATTAACAAAACAATGTTAAAAGATCAGATATGATATCATATTAATGTATATGATTATTTAATAATTTAACAACAATTATTTCAACATTATATCGGATGTTAACCAACCCTCAACCAAATAAAAGTTCATGGTAAGGGTTTATTTCACAATCTCTTCATTATCCGAGGATGTTTATACGTAATTATCTATTGGGACATATTTATCATCCACATCCATGTTTCATAAAAATGTATTTCAAAACATTTTCAATATTTTAAAGAATACGGGTTAAAGTCATTTATACCCTTGTTTGAATTTTTTTAAGAATTTTATAATGTAATCTTTACATCATTTTCTAAACAAGGTCCTTTTTAACCTTTTTGACAAAATTAAGGTAAAAATTTCTTTTTTATCTTATATAGTGGGTGCGACTATTTTCCGCCATTATAAAATCATTGAAGCTTCCATTACATGCATATAAAGATATTTTCAATGTAAATGTTTTATTTTATAATTATGTGACTTTTAAAGGATTTCATAAAAAAGAGATATTTCTCTCAAATAGTTTTGATTTTATCTATGCAACATCCTTTGATGGATTTTAAGCTTATTTGAAGTTGATTTATTATGATACAAAACTTCCATATTTTATTGAAGGTTTTTTGATATGTTTGACTATGTATGTGTTATTTTTAAACCTTTCATGGTTTATAGAGAAAGTATTGACATTTCGTATGCTAGTCTTAATACGAATGTTTAAGTTATATTTAAACATGTTCCTATGAGGAATGCATTGAACATAATAAGTGATGGGTGGAGCCCGCAATAGCTCCTCGATGCCTCGGTAGGTCTCATGATACAAACTAGTGTCTTTTCATAAAGCCTTGAAAAAATATTATTTGTAGTCTTGGCACGATGACATGACTATGTGGTTATGATAGTCTGGCTTTATGCATTCCATCATTTTGAAAGTGGTTATTAATATTCCATGTGGTTATTAGACTAGTAGAATATCCATTTGAATAAGTAAATTAAATTATTTCATTTTATCTTTTCCATATTATGTTGAAGTTCAAGTTTAAAAGTCATTTTTTTAGTTATACATTTCCTTAAATGTTTATGCTTTTTTATGAAAGTTCCCGCTATATTGTTATCCTTACTGAAAATATGAGATCACCCCTTTAAATGATTTATTATTCCCAGGATGTGAAGAAGTAATTTATGAATGGCATGTAGGGATAGTATGAGGGGATATGAAGACAAGATGTTGTTGTAGTTTATTTTACTTTATGATGTAATATAAGACTTATGAATATATATAGTGTTTCCGAGACTACTAAACTAATCGGTCTTTCGAGACTTGATCTTTTGTGATCATGCCAATGTTATGTAATAATGAACTGACTCTGGGTAACTATGGTCGAGGTGTTACAACTGAAATCTAAAAGAGAGTGCCAAAATTGTCAATAATTCCCCCCAAAAGGGTGTGATGAACCCGAACTCCCATCCTATCGACCAGTGGATTCATTAAGTGTCATTGGCCAAATCGTCATACAATGAGTGCATGCCTTCCTTGAATCATGTATGTCAGGGCTGTAAGGTGTTTATGGCTCCACTAATGGACTCATTGGAGACCATCTGAGGAAGACATATCCTAAGAGAATCAATTTCAAAAATCCTTAACCCTGTAGTCTCACACTAGGATCATTTGACTATTGAACCTCATTCATAATGAAAAATTGATATACTTCACAATCAATGTGGGTTCAATCCAATTCCACCTAAAGGATGGATATGTTCCACCGTGGGTTGAAACAAAAAATGGTTATATCAAACTCTCTACCATAATAGAAGTGTGATGATTTTCATCGGACTATCTTTTTTCCCCTCAAAATACTCATCCTGAGTCGAAACATTAAAAATAAATGCTGAATTTTATTTTGGAAACATATATGATATTATTTTGATTTTATTCTAAGAAAGAATTGGATAATCTGAGAAAATATATGGTCGAGGACTATATAGTTTTTGTATGAAACATTATTAAGAATCGATATAATGTGAAGGTAAATATATTGTTGATAATTGAAGAATATGATATAAAATCATTTTAATTCATATGTTTCATATTTGGTTATTTATATTTTAAATTGTTTTATGGTTAGTTTTTATGGAATGATTTAATTTTATGTTTTTATTTTATTATGGAGAATTTGGAGATTTGTTTATGGATATTTGTTCATATTTGATGACATGAGTTAACCATTTCAAATTTTTTAAATATCATGCGATTGGTGGAATAATTTTTCATTATTTATGGATTTAATGAATCATTAAAAAAAAATTTAGTTCTTCAAGAATAAAAGACATATTTAATGATATGAGTTAGAAGTGAAAAAATGATCGAATCATATTCAAAGGATGTAATTGTGATTATAAAAAGGAAATAAATCATGTAATTATATATTCTCATGTACTCTCTCTTGATTGTAAAATATTTTGACAAATATAAGAAAAGTATCTTAACAAAAAAAATTCGTGTATCTTTATTTATAATTAATTTATGGTCTTCTTTATCCCTCATCATTTTATCGGTATATGATCATTAATTATCTCATCCATATGGTTTCAATCTCTATCTATTAATATTTTGACAT
The DNA here is from genome assembly GCA_963277665.1 of Viscum album. NCBI lineage: Eukaryota > Viridiplantae > Streptophyta > Magnoliopsida > Santalales > Viscaceae > Viscum > Viscum album. Next base: position 700,485,281 of record OY728132.1, read on the forward strand.
TCTTTTTCTCCAATATTTCCATATATTCACATTAACATTATGGTTTCCTTATCTAAGAAGCTAATTATGTGTATTTTCAGATGAACTTTATGATACCCACTTTCACTATTCAAAGGATATTTTATTATTCCTTTATACGATATTGGTTTTCAAAAGAGGTATTTTAAAATGTTAATCATTTTTTTACAGAAATAATATTACAACAGAGTATTTTATTTAAGGTTGATGAGGGGGAATGTGACATACAAATTTTTTAGAAGAATAATATTATCAATATCTAGTATAACACAGAACACTAATATTTAAGATAAATTTTATTTAATGAATAAATTAAAAATTTCACGCTCTATTTTTTAATATCTCTTATATTTTGTTCATAATGATAAAAGGAGGATATAGTTTGTTTTAATTGACTATTTAAAATAATAATTAATATTTTATTCATGTCAATTTATTTTTAATTTTTTGTGATGGAATAATTTCCTAATATTCTTTATGAAACACCAAGATAGTTCTTGTTCATGTGATAGAAATATAAAGAAAATAATTACAAAAATATGAATTATTAAAAAATATAGATTAATTATTGGGTTCCACTATTTTATTAATGAAATATAACACTGTTGTGGTTCATTAAAATTTGATACTCATGTTTCATTTCAATCTTATTTTCATTAAATTAAAACTATGTAAATAATCATGAATGGTTTTATAATGATATTTTTTAAATAATACATTATTAGAATATATAAAATTCAAAAATATGTTATATTTCAAAAATTGGTAGGGATATGACTTATAATATCAACAATTTTCCATTTATGGGATACTTTTTAGTTTATTTAAAATTTATTGTCCCCAAATGTGTAAAAATATTGAATATCAATGTAATCATAAAAAGGGTTAACATTGGGTAAAAACTAAGAGGAAAGAGTTAAAAAATCTAATAAACTTGTGAATATTTTATTTTTTGAGAGAAATTATACTATTCTTTGATGTATATAAGAGACAAATCAATTTTTTTGGCTTCAACATGAAGGTTAATTTAATTTAATTTATTTCATTCGATAATTCAAAAGTTTCCTCCTCCCTCACTTATAAAAGGGAATATATTCTTCTATCATATTCATAATGATTTTCCCTCCAATATTAGAAAATCCATGGCCTAATAAAATTATATCTTCCATAACCACATCTTATATCTTTTAGTCTTTCCAAAATACCTTCCATTCAGGGCTTTAGGTGTAATTCAAATAATATTTTTCAATAAACATTTATTACTCGTAACCATGTACATTGGATTATATTTCATCATGTACATCTTATATATCTATGGTATACATTATAAAATAATTACATAAATATATTCAATATAAAAAAGTATTATTATTATTATGAACAACCACTATCTACCTTCTTTCTATCCAATTGCAATGGAAAACATCACTCGTGCATATGTTGGGATTACCACCTCCATAAAGCAATGCATTTGGAATTTCACCAATAATGAATGTTGATGGTTATAATAAAGGGTTTAATGAATATTTATGATATTTATGATATTAATATATTTATATAAATTTTATTTTTTATTTAAATTTCCTTGTATTTATCCATCAAAATGTGGAATGATCATCTGTGTGTAGATGTGGACTAACATTACTGTTATTTTATTTAATTAATTTCAAATAACCAATTTAAATGAAAAGTTATATATGTTTTTATAATGATTACATATTATATAAATCAAAATATAAAAATTCTCTAGTTGGTTGAACCATGATCAATGTATCTGGGGAAAGACTATTTAACGGACACATGTTTTGAAAACGAAGGAGTAATCACGGAAAATAATTATTTTAATAATGAATTGCTAACAAATGAGTGAGAAGATATTTCAGTGAAATCAGATATAGAATGATATATATAGTTATTTTTATATAATAGATGTATATTAATTATATATTTCTTGTAAATGATGTTCAAAAACGTATGAAGAATTTTGATACTTGATGTAAGAGTTTCTTTTCTCACTTTTTATTATAATATATGTTATATTCACCACTTATTTACATTGTGTTCTGTATATAATTCCCATGTATTTTATTGATATTTAATATCATTAAATTTCATTTTATTATTAATACCTCATTTTTTCTCTCATTCTTGAGGTTTATATTTTGTGATTACCAATGTGGTAAGGCATTTATGTTCCAATCCCATTTCTAATCAAAATTTTCTATGCTAAATTTCCATTAAAGAAAATTATATGGAACTTATTATTGAAACACCGTGTTTTTTCATTTCATCTTATTATTATTACAATAATTTTTTATTATTACCATTTCTTCAATTATGAACTAAAAATTATTGATTTTTTATTAAAATTAAATCTTATATTTTATTGGATGATAAAAATTTTCTTCCATTCCCATTCTATGAAAAATTGTCTTATTATTTTTTTATCCTTCCATGAAATGTGATACAACTGTATTTTTTATTTACTTTTACAATATTTAAAATTTTACAAAAATGGATATAGGTAGAGAAAAAATTTCTCAGCAAGTCATTTTTTACTTTTTCTACAAAAGTGTGAAAGAACTGTTTTCCATTATCACATGTGGTATGAATGAATTTTACCACATTAATGGAAAGTTAATTTTTCTAAGATTACACTATAGTTTTACATGTTAAATTTCAAAAAAAATTATTTTCTCTGGATTCTATTAATTTCTAGGTAAAAGTTTATGATACTAAAGTATTATTTTACTCATGTTTTGAATGAATGGTTAAAGTGATATTTTGAAGTTAATTTATTTCTTTTAATTCAGTTTTTAAGGATTGAAATAATTCACTTATTATATGATTTAATTATTCCATCCACTCTCTTCATATAGATCTCTTGTGATGATGATTATTCAAGGATTAAATCCATATAAAAAATGATTCGTTTCCTTGGGTTATTCTATGATGAAATGATGTAACGAAACACACTTCTATTAAAAGGGTTATGTTATGATGAATTGATTATTATGTTTGTGAACTTGTGGAATATTTTTGGTTTCATGTTATGTGATAGGTAGGTCTATCATGTCCCTCTAATTAATTATTAATATATGGATAACTCAAAAAATAAAAATGTTATCCTTGAACATGATATCATGTTTACATCTTTATTTGTGGACCTAGTTTTATTTCCATAAATTAATATGTGGACCTTGTTTCATGTCTATAAGTTAATGTTAATAACAATTTTTTTGCCTATATTTAATTAAATAGACCGAGTTTCAGGTCCATAAGTTTTTGTGAGGACCAAATCTCATGTCCATAACATAATGAGTGAACCATTCACTATTTATACATGTTCACAATGTTATATGATTGTTTTTCCCACATTACTGAGTTTATGATATGCTTTAATGGATAATGATTGATTATTGTTGATTCATTATTGTTGATTTTTTTTCTTTTTAAATGAATAAAGATTATTACATAAACTAGGATTAATGATTTTTAAATGGTTTGGTATGAATTTATATTATAATGATACTGCTATCATGCCTTAGTGATTACCTATGATCAATGATTAATATCTCGTATATTTTCTCATACTATGAATATTACCTCATATAATTTTATGATTACACTTCCATTAGGTTACAAATAATTTATTTATGAAGTGTATGTCTATGGAAAATACTATAATAGAATAAATTTCTGGGGTATGTGAAGATACTATATGAAATAATATTGTTTTTTATCTAGTCTAGAAAGACACTAAGCCTTTCCTATTATAGAATGTATCCAAATAAATGTGACGTATATATATATAAATATGTTAAATTATTGTAAGATATTATTTGGTCTAAATATCCCTACCCTAGTATAAGGTGATCATAAAGCTTCACATCACAGTAAGATTTTCCAAACTACAATATTGACTTCCATGATTCGGTTAAAAAATTCCATGTATCAAGGTGTATGATTCTATAAACATGTGGGGTATTAAAAATTAAATTTGAATTCATTATTTTAGGGTACTAGTTCATGTGAAAATAAAAGAATCCATGGGAACTAATGAGATTATATTTTACTAAGGATTTATTTTAAATTAACAAAGAATCATCATGAAGAAGATGGAGGATGTGATATATTTCTAGTGCATTATTCTATAAAATGATGGGAGAAAGACATTCCTAAATATTTATATGATATCCATTATTGGCGTGCAATAATATGAAATGTTATTAAATGACTAAAATTATATCATGAACCTTTCATGCCAGGTTTAGGTTTATGATGTGGAATTGTAATGGACTTACCTTGGGAATCAATGGACATGAATGATTCTATAAGACATAATATTGTACATGCAGACATGGATTGCTATTCATAGAGAAGAAAGAATTTTTATTAATTAACAATGTCATAAATGATGAAGACCTAATAAAATTGGGTATTTTAATTATATTTTAATGGGGAATAATAATGGATTATCAAAACTGAATTCTTGTCTAGAAATAAATAATAAATAATTTAGGATTCATTTCCTAATTTAATAAGAAGATAAATACAAGTTTCCAAAAAACTATAGTTAATGATAATTTCATACACAATATTTTTATATATATATATGCATACAACTAATGATTAAATAAGGGTATTTTTTTTTTGAAAGAGATTAAAAATTATATATCCACATGAGTTTTTAAAATAGAGGCATAAATTTATCAATTTTATAATGTTTTTTAAATAAATAAATACGGAATTAATTAAGAATTATTTGCATCGAATTATTAGTTTATATATTTATATAGATATGATGAGGAAGTTTGGAGGAATCCTTTAACTCCTATAATATTCTAAAAACTCTACACTATCAATGTTTTGAGAGACTAATACACATAGTATCGATGGAAGAAGAATACAAACTAAATTTTAGAGTCTATAAAAGGCACACACTTGTGTAATCAATGACCGAGAAGAACATAATCTTTATAGTTCTAGTGGAAAAAAGTTTTTAAAAAACAGGCACATTCAAAATTGTTTTTGATGATCATGATGGTGAAAATAATCAAATCTTACTAGCTTCTTGAGAGGGTTCTCTAAAATGACCAAAACATTTATAAATGAAACTTACTCTTAATCTGATTAAATTTCTTATTATGGAAAATTGTTATATAAAATAGGTGCACATCTATTGTTTTATGACTCTGGATATTATAATACTATTAATAATTGTGACCATTTGTATAATTTCCATTAAATAGTGATCACATGATTCGTATAAAAACAGGGTTTTAAAAAATCCCATTTACTCAGAATATGAAATTGATGGCCTCATCCAATGTAATTTCTCAATAAGAATCCCATTTTCTAGAGCTCAAAAAGGAGGGAGCGTCATTGGTCTTGGTTCTTAACAAGGCCCAATCCTAGCATCAACATGTTAATATTTAATATAATCACCTATGCGATATATGCAAGTTAATAGAGATTACAACCTAACCGATGTTATCTGAGCCTCCCCAATATTATGTCACCATCGCAAACCTTACCCTTAGGTTTTATATGGGTGTTATAGGGGGTTATGTAACAACAACCTAACACTACGATTATGTGGTTTATTTTTTAATAAGGAATATAAATTCATTTAATTATTTTTTTTGTAAATGTTTCTTATAGAAAAAAATAGTATTTTTAGTTAATATTCAATTAAAAATATATATTTTTATGAATTAATGGATTTTTGAATTAAATAATATTTTAACAAAATAATATTACTAAATTAATTTTTGTTAAATATAAATTATTGTATAATTTTTTATGAATACAATTGAAATTTTTATTAAGGTTTGCAAAATGTTTTGTCAAAACCCATGAATTTTCAATAACTTTAGTTTTTTATTTAAACGTAAAAATTCAAATAGTTATAAAATTATTTAGCTAAAATTAATATCATTTTTGGAATCATGATTCTAAAATTATCTAACGGTGAATGTTTCATAATTTTCATGGAAAGTCGATTTTTTTGGTAAAAATTAAATACCATTTAAATATATAATGTGCTTTATGATATCATAATGACCCAATAGTGATGTAATAAAATAATATAAATGTATTTTTCAGAAAATATATGTTTTAAAATTAAAATAATTTGATTTTATTTATTTTATTTATTTATTTTTTGGTGTCTTAGTGTACCTTCCAAAACTTATAAATATTTTATCTTTTGATATGATTTTCCATGAGAGTGTGACTCACCTCCACATAAGAAAGAAAAATATTTTAATAAGTTGTTAAATATTACTTATAAAATAATGTTTTCCACTCCCCTTTGGAAAAAACTATTCGAAAAAATAATGTTATGGTTTGTGTTTTTTATTAGTTTAATGTGTGGTGTCCAAAACCAAAATAATAAGGAATTTCCTCTCCTTTCCTATAACCCACTCAATCTCACATTACAATTCACTCATAACCTTTGGCTCTAAACTATCATTTCCCTCATCTCTCTATAATTATCCCCATGCACCCCAAACTCCCATTAAGCCTCTCTCAATCCTCTCCCAATCCTTTGGGATAACACTTCCATGTAAGGGATTTCTTCCTTTATCATTTTTGTACTAGTTTAATTATATTGTTATACCATTATTTTCAATTAAAAATGTTGGGGAATGATTTCCCACCTCCCCTATACTTCCCTCCGCATGTTTTAATTATGAGATACCTTTTTCTCATTCATTAATTCCTCCCATGAACACCAGTTATCATACCGAAATTCCATAAGGAATTTCACTCTTCCCATTTTAATTTTAGCAATTCTATTATATTATGCATCCAAATTCAATTCTATATGATAGGAGATATATCTATTTGACACCTTATTTTCTATTTCATGTACAGATGATGATAAATCCCTTTATCTCAAATCAACCATTTTTTTGAATTCTTATGTCATGCCATTATGCTGCCAAAATTGCTCTATGATTCCTCAAGACAAAGTCATTGTATAGTGAATACCAGGCCAATTTCTCTATCATGGGGTTTTAACATTATGAACATTTTCTTATTTATTATATTGATGATTGTATAAATTTTACATTTCTTTATCGAGGAATAAATTATTGTGTTTAATGAATCCATATAGTATGATATTTGTGGAACCCTTATGCATGAAATGAAATGTTTATAATGGGTGTGCCCTGATAGTTCTCAAATGCATTGGGTAAAGATTAGTATCATAATATGTCAAGTAAAATGAGGGTTTAATCATTCTAATTCAATTTCAATGAGGTTTTACTTGTGCTTCATGTGCAATGAGACTTGACTCATGCAAATATCATGTTAAATTTGGATGCCACATTTCCATGTTATGATAATCATGTTATATCAGGCCTTTATGTTCATGTTTCTCTTGTGCTCAATTGATATGAATATTTCCTAACATAAACTATATTATTCCTATTATATCATGTTTACTCAATTTCTTGGATTCATATCTCACCCTTTTCTTTTTCATTTCTGCAAGTTATCCCATGCAATGCTTTGTACGAAGGAATGTTATGGTCATGTAAAGGATGTTTTCATTAGAGATGTTGTGTTTTATGTTCTAATTTGTTATGTAATGTTACTAATTTTCCATGACACAAGACCTATTTATACTCATAGTTTTCTTATGTTCTTTTTTATGTATTAAATCATGTTTAAGTGTATAATAAAGATTAGGGTTAACATAGATGGTATCAGAGGATAATATTAGTTATTTTCTGGATTAGGATTAGAAATACCTAGTTAATGCCTTTGGGATTACACTAAGTATAATAAAAATAGTCCTAAATTTTGGTGAGTATAGAGTAATGGGTTTATCAAGAAAACACATCCCAGTCTAGATATGAACAAGTAATGGTGTATCTATAATACATGTATCTAGGGGTAAAACCTGAAAACACTTATTTGAGCTAGACTCGAACGAGAACTGGTGCATGACAACTGGCGTTGCTTCACTTTAGGTTTTGAAACTTGCTGTGGATTTGCTTCAGAAATTTCATAAGATTAGTATGAACCATTATTAAGGGAATAATAAAATTCCCCTAAGAATATTTATGGGAATTAGATCACGGATAACATAAATTAATGCTTATATAATCACAATTAATTGAAATAAATGTAATTTATAAGTTTTCCCTTTCTGTATTTGGATTCACCTTTATGATTTTCTCCTAATATTTTTTTTATTCGAGCCAATGGATGGTAATAGGAGGAATCAGACTAACAAATGATGTGATGATCAATGTGATGAATTTTCTAATTATATTTCCAATCTGATGGGAGAGGGAATGAAAAATATTTTCAAAAGACTCTCTCAGTTAACTCGTGTTTTTAATAGAATTATGTGTCATGAGAAACATCAAAACCCATTATTAATTGAAACTCCACAAAAGAGATATTCATGAGACAAAGGCCTCCTAATTTTAATGGATAATATTCCCCCTAAATCGTAGAAAAAGGATAAACTCAATTGAAAATATATTCTCCATCATTCATTGGTTCGAACGAGAGATGACTTTTCTGGGATTTTTATCATTTGGAGGGTGAATCTGATCAATAGTAGACATTGATAAAAAAACAAAAAGACAAAGGAGGTGATTGAGGTGTTAGAAATTTAGGTTTTCTGGAAAAAAAAATTCAATAAATAATTTTATTGAACCCTCCGACTTATGATGGAAAGGGACTTCCTTGCCATCAAAAATAAATATAACTAGTCCATCAGAGCGTATGAGGCAAGCTAAAAAGGCTTGCATGGTATGCCTCTAGATTTTTCATTAACCTTAATGCACGTTTCATAGCTTCTTTGGTGGGATAAAGCCTACCTTACCGAAATCCCTAGTGATTCATGACATTGATAGCTATGTGGAAATTAATGTATGTTCCCTTAAAGTCGAAATGATGATTAGTGAATGTGAGGGGTATCCTGGAGATAAGAAGTTGAATGTGGTCTTTAAATTTGGTGGTACAGTGGATAAATCCAATGGTGACAAGAAATTAAGGCACCCCACTTGCCAATGGTGTGGAAAGAAACACCAAAGAATTTTCATATATGGGATACATAAATTCGTTAGGTGTGGAAGAGAAGGGTACCTAGCCTTTAACTACAAACAAGAAAATCTTGGTGTTGTGACAGAGGAGAGGAATACTCTATTTGACCCTAAAAGAATTTTTTTATTACATTAACTAAAATAAACTATGTCACTTTTTAATCTAGTGCCATATGCAAAGGATTTTGGGAGTCCACCAAAAACCTCCAAGGAAGAAAGGGTGAGCTTTTTTCATCACTACCACCAATGAAATCCCTGACAATGAACTGGTGATCGGTATGCCAGTTATTCATTCAAGAATTGAAAACATTATTTTTTTTCAAGTTCTACACTTTTTATTATATCCTAAATGTTTAGAATAACAATCCCAGCAGCACCACAAATCATGGAAGTAAAGATGTCGTTGAGAATAGAAAATGCGGAAATTATTCTATCCCATGAATATAACTCATCCCCTCTCACAATTTGGGGATTGATCTTCTTGGAGAACCTCATCATTCTCCCTCTGGTGTAATTTGATTCAATTATTTTCATGGATTGGATTTATCTATATAGAGCCCACATAAATTTCCATGAGAGGTAAAACACTCTCCATATTGTGAATCCACCCCAAATTTTGTACAAGTGCAAGGAAGATGGTGAATCTTCTTTAAAAACATCATCTTAGGAGTGGATATTACTACGTTATGATCATGCTTATCTTACTCAGGTGATTGATTCAAAGGAATAAACCATTGAGGAAGACATTCCTATAGTGAGGTAATTTGTTGTAGTGTTTTCTGAGGATTTTTCTGGTCTTCTTCCGAGAAGAGATGTTGAATTATTGATTGATCTGATACGAGGGGATTTTTTAATATCCAAGACTCTATATAGAATGGCTATTGCAGATGTTGGGGATCTATAGAAACAACTGTATGAGAATTTGGATAAAGGGTTTATACACCCAAGTGTGTCACCATGGAGTGTACCCATCCTCTTTGTCAATAAAAATGATGGGTAAATGTGCATTTTCATTGATTATTGTGAGATCAAAAAAATAACAATAAATAACAAGTATCCTCTACCCTGAATTGATTAATTGTTTGGAAAGATATTTATAGAATAATAATTATACAAGGTGTATTTTTAGTAAGGATATTACCAAGTAAGGGTAGAGAAGGTGGATATCCCAAATACAACTTTTTGTACATGGTATAGGAACTATAAATTCGTAGTAATGCCTTTCAGAATCACTAATGGTCACGAAATATTCATAGAATTGATTAATATAGTCTTTACTGATTACCTTGAATAAAATTTGGAAGCCTTTATAGACAATATTCTAATATACTAAAAACAAAGGAGGATCATGAAGTGCATTTAATCATTGTACTGGAGGCCTTGCAAAAGGAGAATCTATATGAAAAGAATAAAAATTTTGAGTTTTTGTTGAAGGAAGTCTGATTCTTGGGTTTTATCATCACAATAAATGGGATATCTGCGGATCCACACAAGAAAAATGTAATTAAGGGATGGTCAAGGACAACATATGTGGAGGATATCTGTAGATTCATAGGATTAGCTAGATATTATCACCAATTTGTGAGAAATTTCTCACAATTTTGAACCCTCTTACAAATATTACTCGGAAGGGAGTTGAGTTTTCTTGGAGTGATGAATGCGATGAGAGATTCAAGGAGTTGTAAATGAGGCTTATCATTATACTTGTGCTCACACCACCTACAAGTGGAGAACTTTTTTTAGTATTCATTGATTCTTAGAAGATGATATTGGGTTGTGTGTTGATGCAAAATGACAAAGTCATTGCCTATGGTATAAGGAAATTGAAATTTCATGAGAAAAATTTTCAAACACATGATCTGGTGTTGTCTATAGTAATCTCCCCATTTAAAATTTTTATACATTACCTATTTGGGGTGAAATGTGAAATATATACGGATAAAAAACCCTCAAGTATATATTCACACAGAAAGAACTGAATATGCGCCAACAAAGATGGTTAGAGATGATCAAATATTATGACTTCTCATTTCAATACCATCTATGGAAATTTAACAAGGTGGAATATGCACAAATTATAAAGGACCCAACAATTCTATCATTGATGAGAATATAAAAGGATCTATTCTTCTTTGATTTAAGGAATATGGACATGGGAATCATATAGAAGGGAACATCATCTATCCTTTAGAAAATTATTTTTCAACCATTTCTTTTGGAATGGTTGAATGAATCTCTAAAGGATGATATGGTAATTCTGAAGAATGTGGGGACTATCAAAAGGAGAAATCATCATAGTTTAATGTTAATGAAGAAGTAATTGTGATATTTGGTTCAATAATATGTGTTCCATCCAATATGAAATTAAAGAAAGAACTTCTGGATGATGCACACATTTCAAATTTCTCTACTCACCTAGGAAACACAATGCTGTATTGATATCTCTGAGAGAATTATTATTGCGATAACATAAACAAGGATATCACTATGTATACATTGAAGTGCCTATTATGTCATCAAGTGAAGGTTGTGAGGCTTAATTATAAGGGTATAATGAAACCATTACCCAAAAAAACATGGAAATGGGATAATATCACCATGGAATTTGTCACCGGACATCTGAAGACATATAAAGGAAACAATGCTATCTGTGTTGTTGTGGATCATCTTATAAATATTGAACACTTCATAGTAATTTTAGAGGATATCTCAATGGATCAGCTGGAACAGATATACATCAGATATGCGGTAAGTCTGAATGGAGTACCACTATTGATTGTATCTGATCAAGATCAAAGATTCAACTCTATACTATGACATAGTCTCCAACATTCTTTGAATACTGAGATAAAATTCAGTATAGCTTATCATCTTCAAACTGATGGCCAATATGGTCAAACAATTGAAACACTCAAGGATAGGTTGAGAGCATTCTCAATTTACATTGAAGAAGGATGGGATCAAAATATTCCCCTGTTTGAGTTCTCTTACAATAACAGTTTCCACTCAAACATCGAAATGGGTCATTATTAAGCCCTTTTTGGGAAGTGGTTTAGAAAACCGACATTTTTTGATGAATTTGGGGAGAAAAAACATCTAGGTCCATAATGTGTCGAAGAAATGGTGGAGAAGTTTAAGACCATCTAGCATCACATTATATCTGCTCAGACTCGAAAAAAGAGCTATGTTGGTAATCATTACCGAGACCTTGAGTTTAATGTCAGAGACATGGTTTTCCTCCACATATCACTATTTAAGAGTGTATTTATATTTGGGAGGAAGGAAAAAACAATACTCTAAGGTACATTTCCCCATTTTAGATCCTTGGTCACATTGGAGCAGTGTCCTATCGACTAGAACTCCAACCGAACATATCTTATGAACATGATGTATTCCATATATCAATATTGAGTATGTAAATTCTAGTCACATCTCATATACTCAATCCATAGGGGGTACCATTGGATAATGGCTACTAATATGAAGTGAAGGTGCTGAAGATCTTAGATAATAGATAAAAAGTTCTACGAAATAAGACAATTCCCCTCATCATGGTGTTGTGGAAAAACTAAAAGTTTGAATAAATAATGTGGTAATCAGAGGAAGTGATGAAGAAGAGTTACCCTTGTCTATTTTAGTATCAGAAAATGAAATTACTAGGGAAACATCTCTTATGGGGGGATGATTTTAATGACCCAATATTTTATTAAAAAATTTCTTCTTGATCTAATTAAATTTCATATTATGTAAAATGGTTGTGTAAGACATATGCACTTCCATGTTTTTATGTTTTTTGATTTTAAAATTCTTATATGAATTGTTATTGTTGCTAATATAGTTGTTGGGTAGTGATAACATGATTATTATAAATATATGGCTTTAAAAAATCCAATTTAATCAGAAAAAGGAAGCGATTGACTCATATAGTAGAATTGATCCCTACAAAGCCAATTTTTTGGATCTCAATAAGGAGGTGGTTTCACTAGTTTGCGCTCTTAACCAAGGCCAATATGAGCTTCAACATGTTAAGATTGAACGGAATTGACTAGGATAGATGTGGAAGTTAACAGAGATTACCACCCGATTGATGTTATCTGAGCTACCCCAAGAGTCTGTCACCATTTCACACCTTACCCTTAGGTCCTATGTTGGTGTTATAAGGGGTTATGTAAGAAGACCATGTCACTATGATTGTGTTTTTTTTAAATAATATAAATTTATTTTATTATTGTTTCTTTGTAAATGGGTTTTAAAGAATAAATATTATTTTCAGTTAATATTAAATTAAAAAAATATATTTTGATGAATTAATGGATTTTTGAATTACATAATATTTTAATAAAATATTATTACTAAATCAATTTTTATTAAATATAAATCATCTTATAATTTTCTATGAATACAATAAAAATTATTATTAAGGTTTGAAAACTATTTTTCCGAAACCCAGGAATTTTCAATAAATGTAAATTTTATTTTAAAAGTAAAAATTCACATATATAGAAAATTATCTATATAAAATGAATATCATTTTTGGATTCGGGATGTCAAAAATATCTAATAGTTAATTTTTCAACAATTTTGAGACTGTCGAATTTTTGGGTAAAAAGTAAATACTATTTAAATATATAATGTGTTTTATGACATCATAATGACCTAATTGTGGTGAAATAAAATACTATAATTTTTTTTTCGTACAATATATATTTTACCTTTAAAATAATGTGATTTTAGATTTTTTTGTTGAATTTTATGGTGCCTTAGTGGAGCCTCTAGAACTTATAAAATATTTTACCTTTTCCAAATTATTTTCATGGAGAGTGTGAATCACCTCAACATATGAAAGACAAATATTTTAATAAGTTGGGCCAATATACATATAAAATAATTTATCCCACTTCCATTTTGTAAAAAATGGGTTGAAACTACATAGTGGTTTGTGGTTTTTATTAGTTGAATGTGTAGTGTCCAAATCCTAAATAATATATAATTCCTTCTCTATTCTTGTATAATCCCACTCAATATCACATTCCTCTTCACTATAAACATTTGGATCATGCCCAACCTATTCCATTCTCTTTCTAAAATCCTCCCAAGGCTCCCCAAGCTCCCAAGATTCATCTCTACAACCTCTCCCATGACTTTGGGATCACACTTCTAAGTGTGATATTTCTTGCTGTCTCATTTTTGTTAATATTTATTTAAATTTATATATCATTTTTAAAATTAGAAATGATGCGGTAAGATTTCAAACCCCCCCCCCCCATACATCCCTTGTCATATTTTAATGATTATATACCTCTTTTTATCTCATTAATCCTTCCCATGCACACCCATTACCCTGCCAAAATTCCATAAGGAATTTCTATCTTCTCATTTGCATTCGATAAATTGTTTTATATTATGTATCTAAATTCCATTACATATGTTAGGGAATGTATATATAAGACCCAATTAATATCCATTTCATGTACATATTATAGATATCTATTTCTCTCCCATCAACCATTTTTATGAATTCTTATGTCACACCATTATACTGCCTAAATTGCACCGTGATTCTCCAACCCAATGTCCTTTTATAGTGAATACCATTCTCATTTCCCACTCAAGGGTATTAACCTTTATTCACATTTTCTAATTGATTATAGAGTATAATTTATTATGTAACACTCCAAACTTCCACAGTACGCTTCTCTTTGAATAATACAATAGTGTGTGTTGTACGCAATGTTGAGTTCTAACACAACACAACCAATCAAACTAGCTGTTATGAATAGTAATACCCACTTTTTGTAATTTTATAAATTTTATCTTTCAAATTGAACTTCTGTTTTGGATTTTTAACATATAAATTATCTTATGGTTAATTTTTGGTATCTTTCTAAAAACATTCAATTCTTTATGAATAGTAAAAAACACGAAGTTATAGTTAAAAACAGAATTTTTATTTAAATAATTACTTATTTTATTTAAAAAAAATTAGGTCAAAATAGACACATAATAACTATATTTGTTCAATTTAATTCTTTCAATTCAGTTTATAATAATTTTAGATATATAAAAATTTTATTAAATTTTTTACAGTCTTTTACCCACCTCCTAGGAGCATTTGCAAATTTACAAAAAATGTAATTTTACCTCTTATGCGAGTTGAATTTAAAAAATATAAGTGACACGGTTGATATAAATATGTAACATGTGGTACAATAAGATGAAAATAATTTTTGGTGAATAGTACCTTTTTACTTTTATTTACCAAGGTTAAAAGTAAATAGGGAAATTAAGGGTAAAAGTGAGATTATTGTTACCATAACAAAAGTCTTAATTCTATTGGAAAAGTGTAATTATACCAAAAATAACCTTAGGAATAAAATATAATCCTTTAGGTCTACATGGATTAGATTAGGAAATTTATTATTATTTTATTTAAAGAAGAGTTAAAAGTGTAATATTCAAAGTTAAATAACTAATATATTTTTAATATAGGGATACAAATAAGATAAATTAAATTGTAAATATTCATTAGAATAATAAATTAATTTCATACATAGTGGTATTTTATTTAAATTTTTAGACATTAAATAATTAAATTTATTTATGACACAATGATGATCGAGTAATAAACGTATTAATAAAATTTTAAAATAATTGATATTATAACTATTTTAATAAATTTAATTTGAGACTTTTTATGAATTAAACTAATTTTCTTGGTTAATATGACATATTTATACTGGTTATATGAACTTTTTTGGAAGTAAAAATGCTGTTATAAATTTAGCAGAAACAAAATACCAAATAGTGTAAAAATTGACATAAAATATTTCTTAAAACAAATATTATATTATTAATTGCAATTATATTTATAAAAATCTAAGGATCGGCCAAAAGACTTATATAATGATATTTGTATATTTAATTAACCACTTGGGGTTATCTTGAAAGTATGAAGTAAGTTTATTAACCATATAATACAAAAATACAAAGAGACATGGTAAATGTCAAACTATTTAACTAAGAGTTAAATCTAAATGATAAGGATAATATAGCAACCCAAACCTATCTAAAACCTATTTTTTGAGTGGTTTTCGATCCATCCCATCATTATCCATTAAATAATTCATTTTTGTGACATTAGAAACCGAAATGGATTTTATTATAAAATAATATTTCTAGCATTTCCTAAGGTGCCCCTCACCCATCTTATAAAAGGGCACTCCATCTACTCTCTAATTCACACCTTAAAAGCCATTTGGCTCATCCAAACCATGACAAAATAACATCTCAACTGTCCTCCCTTCATCCTAGAGGCATTCATTTAGTCATAATGCTATCCTAGGGTTCCATTTTGATCAAATCAAAAGGAAGAACCCGAAGAAGAGGTAAATATTTCATCACAGCTTTCAAGTTCTTTTTTTCCTTCCACTTCATGTTTATTTGTTGTTTCCATTCTAAATTAATAACTATAGTATATTATATATACTTTGATTTTATTATAAATATGGTAAAACCATATTCATTATTCTATCCATCCTTTGAAAGACATGTCACCATTTGTGTGTATGTACGACTTACTATCTCCACGTCGTGGTGTAATTGTTATTCAATACATTATTATTTGGATGGTTATAATAATGTTGTGTAATTGATGTAAATAATAAATATAACATGATAATGATTCTCTATATATGATATAGCATACCATTTTATATTATTTTAATATCAAAATAATGATATTGTCGCTCGTGTGTGCGTATGGATTACTGTTTCCACGAATGCAATGAGATTCATTCCCCATCATAATCCATTCAAGTTTAATTTTCATTAGATGTTTAAGAAAATTTTTTAAAGAATTAATATCATTATAAATATTAATAAGTTACATCCTATACATAACAGAAATTACTTATGTAACAAAGAATATAAATGAAAAACAAATCAGTTAACACCCGAAACGACAATAATACTAAAATATTATTAACTAAGAAATATTAAAAGATCATATATGATATCATATTAGTGTATATGATTATTTTATAATTTGATAACAATTATTTAACTATTATACAAGAGGTTAACCTACCCTCAACCAAGGAAAATTAATAGTTAAGGGTTAATTCTACAATATCTTCATTATCCGAGGTTGTTTATACGTAATTATCTACTGGGACCTCTTTATTATCCACATCCGTGTTTCATAAAACGTATTTCAAAACATTTTTACAATTTAATAAAAAATTGTTTAATGTAATTTGTACCATTATTTGACCATATCTGTTTTTAAATGAATCTTTCCGTCATTTTCCAAACAAGGTATTTTTTCACTTCGTTGAAAAATTTAAGGAAAGAATTTATTAAAAAATTATATGGTGGGTGCGGCTATTTTCCGCAGTTATAACATTATTGAAGATTCCCTTACAAGAATATAAGAATTTTTTCAAAATAAATTTTTTCATAAATGATTTCAAAATAGAAAGATATGTTTCTAAAAAAAGGTTTTTATTTTCATCAATTTCAACATCATTTGGTGGATTTTAATCTCATATGAAGTCGATTTATTATGATCCAAAACATCCAAAGTGTATTAATGGTTTTGTGATATGTTTGACCGTGGATGTGTTATTTTGACACCGTTAATGGTTTATGGATAATTTATTGAAATTTCATATTCTAGTTTTTATACGAATTTTTATGTTATGTTCAAACCTTTTCATATGAGAAATGTATTGGACTTAGTAAGTGACGGGTGTAGCCCGCTATAGCTCCTCGATTCATTATTAGGTCTGATGAGACAATCTAGTGTCTTGGAACTAGGCGTTGACAGAATTTTATATGTAGTCTTGGCACAAGGCCTTGAAAATGTGGTTATGAATGTCTGGAATTATGCATTCCATCATTATGAAAGTGGCTATTGATATTTCATGTGATTATTGGACTAGTAGAATATCCATGTGAATAATTAAAAGGAATTATTCGATTTTATCTTTTCCATATTATGCTGAAGTTCATGTTTAAAAATTCTTTTGTTTTAGTCTTATAAATTTCAATAAATGTTTATGCTTATTTATGAAATATTCCGCTATATTGTCATCCTTATTGAGCATCTGAGGTCACCTCTTTTAATGTTTTATTTTTTCTAGGATGCAAAGAAGTATTTTATAACTAACCTGTAGGGATATTATGAGGGGATATGAGTGTGTTCCATGGAAAAAAATTTATTTTAGTTTTCCATTTTACGATGTAATGTAAACTTTATAAATGTATCTAGTATTTCCAAGTCTACTAAACTAATAGGCCTTTCGAGACATGATCTTTTGTGATCATTACAATGATACATAATAATGTGACAACTTTGTGCTTCAGGGGTAGAGGCACTACAATTGGTATCATTGAAAGTTTAGTACAAACCTTGGAAACCAGATTTAGATAAACTCTGATTAGAGAACATATCACTAAGATAGACTTTGAGGATTGTTATAGAAGAACATCCTCAAATTTTTTTTATTATATAGATTTTGTGATTTTTCCAAGAAATACATCCTTTTCTGGATATGAGCAGGTATAGGTGTCTCTGGCACAGATGTACATAGGGGTAAAACCCGAATACACCACATTGAGCTAGACTCGAACGAGAACTAGTGCACGACAACAGGACTTGTTGTACTTTTGGTTACGACAGTCCCAGGGGATATGCTTATGATAATTCTCATTTTCTTTAAAAACATTATGAAGGGTTTATGAGTATATAATTCCTCAAAGATAACATTTTTGTGATTATGGATTATATCCATAAACTTCTCACTTTATGTTAAGTGTTTTACAAGTTTGGAATTATGTATTTTGATTCATAAACTAATCTAGTTCATGCCATTTCTTAAAAATGGAACCTCATGGAAGGAATGTAAACTGTATCACTAGAGGCACTCCAATTAGGGATTCCCTCATGATCATGATAATTATAGTGGAGCTTGTGATAAAACTAGTGCTTATTAGCTTATCACCATACTGGGCCAACTCACACAGGTTTTGAATAATAACCTTACCCTTATGGAGAACCCCGATCCATAGAATGGAGGATCAATGTTAGATCGCTTCATGAGGGAACAACCACCAACATTAAATTGGGGTAAAAATCCAATATTAGCTGATCAATGGATAAATTCCGTAGAGAAAATATTCCATGCCTTGGGGAGTAGAAAAAGAGAAAAAATTGTCATGGTAGTTTACCGTCTCACTGGAGATGATGATCAATTGTGGTAATTGATTCAAAACCCAAAAATAGATGATGAAGTATCAAATATGTAATGGAGGGAGTTAAAAAACATTTCAATGAAAAATACTTTCTGTATGACCATCGAGCGGATATGGAAATACAATTTCTGAGTCTGAGAAAAAAAGAGGATGATAATGTCCCAAAGTATAAATCTAGCTTTGCAAGGTTAGTGAGGCATGTTGTCGATTATATAAGTAACCCTAGAAGTAATATTTATCGTTTATTTGATGGGTTAAAACCATTTCTTCGTCAAGCATTAGTCTCACAATCCTTCTCTTCATATGAAGATATTGTCTCATGGGCTATCAAGACAGAGAAAATTATGTAGGTCTTACGAATTTAAAGCAAAGCAAGAAAATAAGAGATCTATTGAACACTCTAGAAATGGAAATTAGGGGAAGAAGGGAAAAGTTGAATATCCATCCTGCAATAGATGTTGGAAGAAACACCACAGTACATGCCTGATGGGAATGGAAGTCTGTTAAAAGTGTGGTGAAAAAGGCCACTATGTTCATGACTGTAAGGGGACGAAAGGGGTTGTCACTGTTGAATTCTAAAATTTAAGAGAAAGGGGGAATTATAAAAATTAATTTCCTAATCACCAAGGGAACTTACCTTAGAAAATGCCAAGGGATCAAGTCCAGGCATATTCTATCACTACTGCAGAGGTTGAACCTTAAAAGGACATGGTGGTAGGTAATTAAATGGTTTCCTCAAGATTATCAAATGATTTATTGGATTCTCGATCATCGAATTGTTTCATATCTTCCTAGTTTCCTAAGAAAATTAGATATTTCCAATTTTATTTAACAAGGGAGTCATCAGTCAAAAATCCTAACGTATTTATCATTACAATAGAGTTCTGTGAATCAGTTCCCATTAGGGCATATAAATGTTCATTATCTACAGATCTCATCATCAAAACCATGATTAAATTTGATATAATCCTCATTATGTATTATATTTCGGACCATGACACGAAAATTAATTGTTATAAGAAGGAGGTTACAATTTATGATGATGATAATGAGTACCTTATCTTTAGAGCAGAAAAGTCACTACTATATTCTTATCTAGATCCACCCCAGTATCTCAACTAAATTCAATTATTGGTGAGGAGGAGAATGAAATAACTATGGGTGAGGAAATGAATGTTCAAATATAGGATATACATATTTTCCAAGAGTATGCTGATGTATTTCTATAAGATTAACCTAGACATCCTCTAGAATGAGAAATTGAATTGTCCATTGATTTAATTCTTGGTTCTAGGCCCATATCGATGAACCATTATAGAATGGACACTGTGTAATTAGTGTATCTAAAGAAAAAACTAGAGCAATTGAGTAATAAAGGATTTATTTGCCCTAGTTTTTCTCCATGGGAAGACCTTATAATTTTTGTTAAGAAGAAAGACAGATATATGAGGTTGTGCATTTACTACATGGAGATAAACTCTATAACAATAAAGAACAAGTATCCCTTACCTCTCGTTTATGATTTATTAGACCAAATTCATGGAGCTCAATATTTTTAAAATATTGACCTTTGATCTGAATATCATCAGTTGTGTGTGAAGAAGGAAGATATTCCAAAAACAACATTTCTAACCAGGTATGGGCATTAAAAGTTTATAGTAATGCCTTTTGGGCTGACTAATGCACCCTATGTTTTCATGAATCTAATGAACATAATTTTTAAGGAATATGTAGATGAATTTTTAGTTGTATTTATTGATGATATCTTGGTATACTTCAAAAGCTATAAAGATCATTAAAATAACTTGAGCATTATCCTGAAGACTCTTAAAATACATGAATTATATGGGATGTTTAGAAAGTTTGAATTCTGGCTTCAAGAGATTTCTATTCTTGGACATATTGTCTCTATGGATGGAATCTTTAGTGATTCTTCTAAGACAAGAGAAATACAAGAATGGATAGTACTAACAAGTATAACTGATATACGTAGTATTGTTGGTTTATCAGGTTATTATCAGAATTTAGTCATGAATTTTTCCTGATTGGATAACCCATTAACCAAGATCACACGTAAAGGGGTGAACTTTGTTTGGACAAAATAATGTGAATAATTTTTTGAAGAATTGAAGATAAGATTAGTCAATGCTCTTATATTGCCTCTACCATTGGGGAATTATGGGGTTGTTATTTATAGTGATGCTTCAAAGAAAGGACTTGGTTGTGTCCTTATGCAGAATGATAGGTTTAATGCCTCATGAAAGCTAAAAATTCATGAGAAAAAATATCATACTCATGATCTTGAGTTAGAATCTGTAATCTTTGATTTGATGATTTGGAGACACTATCTCTACGGTGAAAAATGTGAGATTTATACTGATCACAAGAGTTTGAAATATATTTTCTCACAGAAAGAACTCAACATCTGGAAATGGAGATGGCTTGAACTACTCAAGGATTATGATTGAACTATACACTACCACCTAGGGAAGGAAAATTAGGTAGTAGATGATTTGCGTAGAAGGGATCATGGAGTTTTGAACAAGATGAGAGTTGAAAGGGATCCTATTTTCATGAATCTAGTAAAGATGGATATAGGAATAACCATTGAAGGTGAATCATTAAGGATTTTTAAAATGGTTTCCAAACCATATTTACTATAAAGGATAAAAATTTCTTAGGTTGATGATGAGGAGTTTCAAAAGAGGATTAATGTTATGAATGATGGGAGATTGAGTGACTTCATATATGATGATGGGATTTTGAAATTGCGGAAGAGACTTTGTGATTCTGATATACCTGATCTAAAAAGAGAATTGTTGGATGATTCTAATAGTTCCAATTTTTCTATACACCCTGGAAGCACCAAAATGTATAGATATTTGAAGGAACATTTTATTGGGACAACATGAAGAGAGATATTGCTGATTTTGTGACAAGATGTATGGTTTTTCCAAAATAAAAAGCTAGAAGGAAACAACCTAGAGGATTCTTGAAACCTCTTCCCATACATGAGTGGAAATGTGATAATATTATGATTCACTTTGTCATGGGACTACCAAATAATCCTAGAAAAATGACGAAATATGGGTCATTGTTGATTGTCTTACCAAGTCAGCACATTCTCTTGCTATAAGAGAAGATTTATCACTTGAATATTTATCAAGAAAATATATTAATGATATTGTGAGACTTCATGGAGTACCCCTGTCGATTTTTTATGATTTTGATCCATGTTTTACATCAAGATTATGGAAAATTCTTCAGAAAACCTGGGATACTAAACTTCGTTTGAGCACTTCCTACCACCCCCAAACTGATGGAAAATCAAAACAGACTATTCAAACCATAGAAGACAGGTTGATATCATGCTCACTTGACTTTCATGGTTTGTGGGATCAATATTTACCTCTGATATAATTTTCCTTTAACAAAAGCTTCAATTAAAGTATTCATATGGCACCATATGAAGTGTTATACAGAAAGAGATGTCGCACACCAACCTGTTGGGATGATGATGGTGAAAAAAAACTCTTAGGCCCAGAAATAATGAAGGAAACAATGGAACGGGTGAAGGTTATCCTAAACCACATCAATTCCACTCAAAGTAGGTAGAAGATCTATGCCGATAACCAAAGGAAGAACTTTGACTTCCATGTAGGAGATCATGTTTTCTTGAATGTACCTCCATGGAAGGGTGTTATATGTTTCCCTTAGAGGGGAAAATTAAGTCTTAGGTACATCAGACCATTTGAAATTATAGATCAAATTGGGGTTGTAACTTACCGTTTGGATATGCCGCCAAGTCTCTCCAAGGTTCACAATATATTCCACGTATCACTGTTGAGAAAATACATGCCTGACCCAATGCATGTACTTACTTTTGAGAAATTAGATCTGGAACCCGATCTGTCTTATTGTGAGGAGCATGTCAAGTTTCTTAATACAAGAGAACAAGTGCTGAGAAACCGAACAACTCTTCTGGTAAATGTTCTATGGAGAAACCATAAGATGGAAGAGGCAACGTGGGAATCTGAGGAACTTATGATGAAGAACCACCTGAGTCTTTTTACACAGTAATAATCTAGAAATTTCAAGGAAAAAATTATTTGATGGAAGGTAGAATGTTACACCCCAAGCTTCCATGGTACACTTCTCTTTGAATAATACAATAGTGTGTGTTGTACGCAACTTTGAGTTCTAACACAACACAATCAATCAAACTAGTCATTATGAATAGTAATACCCACTTTTTTAAATTTTATAAATTTTATATTTCAAATTGGAGTTCATTTTTGGATTTGGAATATTGAAATTAGCTTAGGGTGAGTTTTTGGTATTTTTTTAAAAACTTTCAATTTTTGATGAATAGTGAAAAACACTAAGTTAAAGTTTAAAACAAAATTTTTATTTAAATATTTATTTATATTATTTCAAATTTTTAGGTCAAAATAGATACATAATACCTATATGTGTTCAATTTAATTCATTGGAGTCAGTTTCTTATAATTTTAGATATATAAAAATTTTATTAAACTTTTTACAGTCTTTTACCCTCCTCCTATGACCATTTGCAAATTTACAGAAAACATAATTTTACCACTTATGTGCGTTGAATTTAAAAAATTCAAGAGAAATGGTTGATATCAATAATTAATGTGTGGTTAAATAATATGAAAATAATTTTTTTTGAATAGTAACTTTTTACTTTTATTTACCACGATTAAAAGTTAATAGGGTAATTAAGGGTAAAAATGTTATTACTATTACCCTAAACCATGTATCAATTCTATTGGATAAGTTTAATTCGACCAAAAAAAATCTTAGGAATAAAATATGATCATTTAGGTCCACATGGATTAGATTAGGACATTTAATAATATTTAATTCAAAAAAGAGTTAAAAGTAAAGAATTAAAAGTTTAATAAATAATAAATTTTTTATATAGGGTTACACATAAGATAAATTCGAATATAAATATTCATTATAAATCTAAATATATTTCCTGCATAATGGTATTTAATTTCTATTTTTTATACATTAAATAATTATGATTATTTATGACATAATGATGATGCAGTAATTGCCATATTAATGAAAGATTAAAATATTTGAAATTATAAATCTTTAAATAAATTTAATTTGATGTTTTTTATGAATTAAAATAATTATATAGGTTAATATAACCCTATTAGGGTTGGATAGATGAATTTTTTTAGAGTTAATAATGATGTTATGAATTTAGAAAAAACAAAATACTAAATAGTGTCAAAATTGATAAAAAAATGTTTTGAAAACAAATATTATATTATTAATTGATTTTATATTCCTAAAAATCCATGTTGCGGAAAAAAGACTAATATAATGATAGGTGTATCATTAATGAACCACTTGGGGTTCTCTTGAATGTATATAGATAGTTTATTAACCCTATAATATTAAAATACAAAGAGACATGGTAAATGTCAAACTATTTAACTAAGAGTTAAATCTAAAAGATAAGGATAATATAGTGATCCAAACCTATCTAAAACCTCTTGGTTTAGTGGTTTTAGACTTATAACCACATTATCCTTTAAATAAATCATTATTTATCCATTATAAATTGAATATTATTTTATTGTAAAATAATATTTCTAGCTTTTCCTAAGGTGCCACTCACCCCTCTTATAAAAAGGAACTCCCCCTTATCTCTAATTCAAACAATCAAACCCATTTTTCCCAGAAAAATACTAGCCAAAAACCCTCTCAACTATCCTCCCTTCATCTGAGAGGCCTTCCATTAGTCAGAAATCCATCCTAAAGAGCCCTTTTGATCAAATGAAAAGAAAGAACCCGAAGAAGAGGTAAATATTTCATCACCTCTTTCAAGTTCATTTCTTCTTCAACTTCCTCATTCTTTGTGGTTTCCATTATAAAATAATAACTCCAGTATATTATATATACTTTTATGTTATTATAAATATGGTAAAACCATATTCATTATTCTATCCATCCTTTAAATGACATGTCACCATACATGCGTACGTACGGCTTACCGTCTCCACGTCGTGATGTAATTGTTATTCAATACATTGTTATTTGGATGGATATAATAATGAAGAGTAATTGATGTAAATAATAAATATAACATGATAAAAATTCATTAAATATGATATAATATCCATTTATATATTATTTTAATATCAAAAGAATGATATTTTCACTTGTGCGTAAGTACAGATTACCGTCTCCACGAATGTGATGAGAGTCCTTCCCCATCGTAATCCATTCAATAATAATTTTCATTACATGATTAAAAATAATGTTTAATGACTTAATTTCATTTTTAATATTAATAAGATACATCCTATTAATAATAGACATTACTTATGTAACAATGCATATAAAGGGAAACAAATCAGTTAACACCTGAAACGACGATAATGCTAAAATATTATTAACAAAGGAATATCAAAAGATCATGAATGACATCATATTACTATATATGATTCATTTATAATTTAATAACAATTATATCACCATTATACAGGACGTTAACCTACCCTCTACCATGAAAAAGTACAAGGTGAGGGTTAATTCTACAATAACTTCATTATCTGAGATGTTTATACGTAATTATCTACAAGGACCTCTTTATCATCCACATCCATGTTTGTTAAAATTTATTTCAAAACATTTTTTCTATATACTAGACAATTTGTTAATGTCATTTATACCCTTATTTCACCTTATATGTTTTGAAAGGAATATTTCTGTCATTTTTCAATCAAGGTACTGTTTGACCTTTTCAACAAATTTAAGGTAAGAAGGTTTTTTAACTTATACAGCGAGTGTAACTATTTTCCTCTATTATAAAATCGTCGGAGCTTCCCTTATCAGCTTATAATAATATTTTCAAATTTAAATTTTTCTTAAATTATTTCAAAATAGAAGGAAATATTTCTCTAAAAAAGGTTTTGATTTCATCTATGTCAACATCCTTTGATAGATTTTATGTTTATTTGAAGTTGATTTATTATGATACAAAACATCCATATTATATTGAATATTTTGTGATATGTTTGACTTTGGATGTGTTATTTTTACACCATTAATGGTTCATGGATAAAGTATTCACATTTTTTATGCTAGTTTTAATAAAAATGTTTATGTTTTGTTTAAACCTTTTCATATGAGGAATGCATTGGACTTGGTAAGTGACGGGTGGAGCCCGCTATAGCTACTCGATGTGTCGGTAGGTATCATGATATAATCTATTGTCTTGGAACAAGGCCTTGAAAAAATCATATTAGTATTCATGGAACAAGGCCTTGACAAAGTGGTTATTAAAGTCTGGCATTATGTATTCCATCATTATGAAAGTGGCTATTAATATTCCATGTGATTATTCGACTAGTATAATATCCATGGCAATAAGTAAATGGAATAATTCGATTTTCTCTTTGCCATATTATTCTGATGTTGAAGTTTAAAAAGGAATTTGTTTTAGTATTATACATTTCCTTAAATGTTTATTCTTATTTATGAAATTTTATGCTATATTTTTATCCTTACTGAGCATCTGAGCTCACCCATTTCTATGTTTTATTTTTCCTATAATGTGAAAAAGTATTTTATGACTGACCTGTAGGGATAGTCTGAGGGGATATGAGTGTGGTACATAGAAAAAATGTTATTGTAGTTTTCCATTTTATGAAGTAATTTAAACCCTATGAATGTATCTAGTACTTCCAAGGCTACTAAACTAATCAGTCTTTCGAGACATTCTATTTTGTAATTATGCCAATGATACGTAATAATGCACTGCCTCTAGGCTTCTGGGGTCAGGGAATTACATATTAATTACTCATTATATTGTTGTTGAATAAATGGTGATGTTTAATGTATCCATGTTGTATGATCTTTGTGGCACACTTATGCATGAAATGGAATGTATATAAATGGTGTGCCTTGATAGCACCCCAATTCATTGGGAAAAGATTAGTATAATGATACATCAAGTGAAATGATGTTTTACTCAAGATAATTTAATTGAAATTAGGGTTTCATCATTATAAGTCAAGTGCAATGATGGTTTGCGTATACTCTATGTGAAATGAGTCTAGTCTCATACTAATATCTTGTAAAATGTTGTTGCCTCGTTTCCGTGATATGATAATCACTCTATATCATACCGTTATTTTTATGTTTCTCTCCTGATCTATTGAGATGCCTATTTCCTAACCAGTATTGTAGTCTTCCTATTATACTTTTTTTAATCCCTTACTATGCTTTATAGCTCAGCCTTTTATTATGTATGTCATCAGGTTATCCCATGCAATTCTAATCACAATGGAAGGTTGTGGTCATGTGAAAGAAGTTTTCAGTAAAGATGTTGCATTTTATATTATAATTTGTTATGTAATGTTCCTAATTTCCCAATATAGTAGACCTCTCAAACCTCACAGTTATCTAAAGTTCATGTTTATGTAATAAATATTGTGTAACTGTGTAATAAATAGAAGGGTTGTTATATTATTCATAATGAATATGGAAAATTCTAAAACATGGTAAAAAATTAAGGAAAGGAACATGTGACATGGGTTTTTAACTAGTATATGGGGAGACTCAAGGATGGGATTTTTAACACGTTGAATAAGATAATGGTTTATAGGGTGTATAAGAAACTATGTAAATAGTGTTAGTGGGTAGGGAGTAAGAGAAAAGTCAATTGAGTATGGATAGTAATAAGTCCATGATCAATAATATTTTAGTGACTCTAAATATGAGACTAAAGTATTTCAATAAGATCATTTTCCTTATTTCACGAAAGCTTTAAAAGGGTAAATAAGAATTGGAATTTAAACAAATACTACAGAATTATAATTTTAATGGAAATGGACTTATTTTAATAAATTTTCTAATGAATAATTTTATGAGAGTAATGGGGAATGTGGATTCATCATTATCAATATAACAATTTAGTGATGAAATAATCCCCATTCCCTATGTTTATAATTATAATGAGAGTAATTAGTCTATCAGGGGAGAAGAAACTCTTATTAATGATAGTAATAAGAATATAATGAATGTTTATGAGATTGAGAAGATGGAAAGTGATCTTGAAGAGAAGACGGATTATAAGTTAGAAACATATATCAATGTAATAAAATATATATCATTTAGTAAAAAATTAATTCAAATAAAATAAAATAATAATTTTTTAAGGAAATGGAGGAGTGTTTTTTTCTCAATAAGGAAAAAGGAATTAATCCAACAATAAGGTAGAATTATATCTTACTAAATAAAAAATGATCAGAAAATAAAGTTATTAAAAACAATTCTTTTCCTACTAGGACTAAAAATAAATATTATAGGCTCTCTTCTACAATAAAGGGTTAGAAGTTATTTTCTAATATATTATGTTCTTCCAAAATAGATAGAAAATTTGAAAATGGATAGGATAAATACAAATTGAGATGATAAAAATTTCAATTCTTATACTAGTTTAGAAGTAATTATGGGTACAAATCCTTCTTCTTCTTCTATAATAGTTTTTAATTTCTATAAAATAGAAAATAACCTAGGGAGAGTTATAGTGAAAAATATGGGACAAACGTAGAGGAAAAATGCTATGACCAAATCTTAACCCAATCTATTAAACCAAAACTGGGATGTAAGTATATATGAAGTATGTATATAGTGTGTTTAAGAAGGTCAAAATTCATAGTATTTTACGACTATAAAAATAAGAGGGTACCTATACAATGAAAGGGTAGTAAATTTAAAACAAAAAAATGAGATTTCATTCAAGATGGGTGAAGCCCAAATGCAGTTGATATGCCCAATGATATTGGAAAATCAAAGAAATAGTGTTCGAATTTTCTAGATCAAATTTCCAAAACTAAAAAATTTAAGGAGGCACTAGTGAGTGATAATAGTACAATAAAATTATGTGGTTAATTTTCCAGAAGATTCATCATCAAAATTTTTCTTGAAAACTAATATTAAAAAAATTAATCCACAAATTGAGTCAATTAATTCGGGGAAAATATGTGAAAAATATATTTATTTTTTAATCAAGGAGAATAGAAACTTATATGTTGACATTGTGAAAAATAATTAAGGATGACAAGAATCCCAAATAAAGAATTATTTTTTTCAAGGAACAAACAGATCCATCCTTATTCTGAAATATTTTTATATATTTTTATCTATATTTCATGAAATTAAAAGAAGGATATATAAAATATAAATTTAATAAAACAAATTTTATTAACATTTTTGAGTCTATTGATGACGATGAAATGGAATGAGATAAGGTAATCCCATTTATTGACTAAAATTTAGAACGAATCTTCCATTTTATTATTCCCATTAAATCAAAACTTTCATGACAAATTTGAAAACATGGTGAATGAATTATCTAATCACACTTACACCCCATTGTTTTGAATATAATAAATACAATCAGAAATAGGGATTATTATTTAGTGAATATTTGAATAAAAGGGGAGTTTTATTCTTTGTATAGGAAATTTTTAATCTCTTTGATGAGATTTTTAAAGGAGATAATATTTCATGTTAAATTTATTTTATACACACATATATGACAAATCAGAAATGATCATGATATCACATGAAAGGTAGTGCATTAACAATGTATAAAAACATTGTTGTATCTCTCTTGTTTTATATAGTAGGATATCCCATGTAGAAATAGATTATACCAAATAAATTCACTTTTCTAAGGGGACCATGTGGTATCATCCTTCTTCCAGATATAAAAATAGTGGAATAGTTTATGAGTTCTCTGTAAGAAGAAAAGAAAAAAATGAGATGTTCCTCAAATTGATCATTCCATTTTACTATCAATAAAGGGGAAAGAAAGAATTTATAGTGGCATGAATATTTATATGGATGTGTATTGGTAATGAAAAAAACAAAAAGGGGGAGTGAAGTTCTTGGTGTTAGTAACATTTTTACAATTTTAATAGTGGTGATGCTGATAAATAAGTAGTCAAAATGTCTTAAATCATTTCCATTGCATGTCATTCTTGATAAAGAAATCGTGTAAGTCAATATGATGTTTTTGGTTCTTCTATGATTAATAGAAATGGATTGGGATCTTGTTTTCTTAATAATATTATTTGTAGAAGTCAAAAACTAAGTGGATTATATCAAATGAATATTCATATTTTTCATAATTTCCCATAATTATGCTACTAAAGTTTGGTATATAAGAATTTTTACAACCTGAAAGGATGATAAGACCACGAAAAATTAAATTTCATGACAATATTTGAGATTTAATTAAAATATATATTATATTCTATTAATGAATTAATTTGATAAGACCTTAATAATAAGGGATTTAATTAGGTGTCACTTGGTTTGAATTGATATGTATTTTACGAACAATTTTTTGAGTTTATATCTAAAATTTTGGCCCCTTTCATGTAAGGGAGATTCATAATGGATTCATAGCTCTAGGATTGATGAGTGAAAGGGTCCATATAAGGATCATGGGTGAATGAATGAGTTAATTTAGGAGTGTGGTAATGGTGTGACTGTATCTAGAGATGACTCAGTGCTATGGATTAAAAGTTGAAATGAGGTCAGCCATCATTAAGGAGATGTATAATGAATCTAATATTGAAATGGGAATCAAGCTATGTTTGTACTAGACTAATTTCATTTAAAATATGAACTAAATGATTTGGCCCCATGTGTCCCATATTCCTCCCCATGACCCTAATATGTCTATGTGAAAACACTTCAATAGAACACATGTTCACCTTAAAATATACTGCATGTAAGTTCAGTAATTGACCAAACACCATTCTTTCATAGAAATCATGATGAGATGCAAGATACCAATTAATAACATAAGGAATCTGCAAGATGAAATCCTAACCAACAATAAACCTAAAGCTACAACAAGTAAAAATATAAGTGACTTCATGAATATGTGTGTGTCTTGACAGTATATTCATATATAGAAATATTAAAGGATGATTTGTCATGAATATTGTAATGATCCATGTTTTAAATTGGATGAAAATGAAAATGTATTTGAAATTTTTCTTTTACTTGGTACGATGATTTTATTGATGAACATCATAACATAATTTAGATATTTGGAAGAGTTAACTTTTTTTTAATTGGATAAAGGGAATAAAATATTCATACATGTCTTAAGGAATTTTAGGA
Organism: Viscum album; assembly: GCA_963277665.1. Taxonomy (NCBI): domain Eukaryota; kingdom Viridiplantae; phylum Streptophyta; class Magnoliopsida; order Santalales; family Viscaceae; genus Viscum; species Viscum album. The sequence goes on from OY728132.1 coordinate 700,516,822, forward strand.
GCACCAGACGAGGAAAACACAATTTTGAAGGAACTTAAGAGGGTTAGTGGTTATCTAAAATGATGAGGTCCATAGAAGGAAACCATGTGGCCTTATGCTTTTGGGAAGAGGCTATGTGCATGGGAAGCACACTACTTCTAAAATTATTTTCCTAGACTACAGTTTTAGTGTATTTCAGGAGTACCTCAAGACTATTCACCACACAATTGGTGCACAGTTTCCAAACCATGCGACCAACTAGTATATGGTGGACCTAGTGCCCAGTTGAGGGTGTATAGTTGGGGAATAATTTTCCCAACTATGCGGACCAAACCATTCACATTGAACTATTTTAAAAATTTATATTTATAAATAGCAATTAAAATAAAATAAAAAAACATACCATTCTCCACCTCATGATGCTTGATGCACATCTACTTTCTCCCATGGCGTGTGGGGCCTCCCTTATTTAGACTCCACTATATTCAATGAATCAACTTGAATTTTCCATGTTTCTCACTCAAATATCTAAGGTAAGGCCATATCTCCATCTTCTACCTCATTTTGGGATGGCTTCCCTTCTCCCATTAACCATTGGATGTTCATATGAAACCATGTGGTTAGGGATCAACCCATTTTCGTTTATCTTCCATTATTAGGTTAGGAATAAGATCTCCTAGGACACCCTTGTGCATATTCTAGTAATCAATTAAGAAATAAAGTGTATTGATTCAATTCATCTTGTCAAAGTTTCTTTGGGGTAATGTTTTTTATCATCCTTTATTTTTTAAAATTTCTATTAGGGGATCCTGTAATTTATGGGTCCCTGGTATTTTATATTGAGTGTGTGAGTCCTTACTATGGGGTTTTTGAGTTGTTTGTTTTGTTTTTTGCTCATTTAATGACTCTGTGAAGAATTTCAGACACACATAGGTACACATATATATGTATATATGTATCATTCTTATACATGTTCCCTCATGGTTTGGTGAATTTTTACATAGGATTAAGTGTTATATAAATATATCTAAGGATGTATGTGTGTAGAAGTGTGGGGTTATTGTTTTCATTAGCAATGTCACCAAGTGATGAGTGTTTGGTTTAGTCTGCTTCATTGGGTAGGATCCCACTCCTTGGCCCATAAATTTATTAATCAATTATTTATTTAATTTCTGAACATTAACTATTAAATTGTAGTTTTTAGAGAAAATTCACTTTTATATTGAATTTTTATTTCTATAAAGAAATATTATTTCTACTAAATGATTTATTCAACAAACAATGTCTTGGTTTTATAACAGAAACTATTTACCAGAGGTGCATTGACTTTGAAAACTCACCGTTATTATTATACATTTATGATATTTATGCTTGTCTTCCTTATTGTCTTGGTTATTTGTTTTTTGATTTTATGTTATGGTAGTGTATATATGTTGTTTTTTAGGGAATTTATTTTCATTATACAAGTCCATTCATTGAATTTTTTATATAGATGAACTTGTTATAATATACAAATTTCAATTATTAGTTGGATTTGGTTGATTACATGCGTCCGATGTCTTTAACTCATGAATTTCATTGAATATGGGTCATTGCCTTGGTAAACATTTTAATTTAAATTAATAAGATGATATGAATTAAGTAAAATTGTGACAAATGAATGTGCCTCCTATATAAATATGCATTAATAAGTTCATCAGAGTTTTATGTATCATTCCTTATGATATATTTGAAATGGGTTAGTATGTGAATGAGTTATTTATGTCTCATGACTTATGTTATAAATAAAATGGATTTGTAAGATATGGAGAGGTTTAATACACATTACTTGTGATATAAATTGAATGGATTAACAAGATCATGAGAGGCATATTACCCATTCCTTTTATATTTTAAATATCACACCATATAGGTATAAGAGTCTAAGGGACCATGATATCTCTAAGATAAGGAAGACTATGAGATCTTCATGAGGAGTCCAAGGGACGATGAGCGACCTTGGGTAAGGAAGACTATGTGATGTTCCTTGACTAGTCTATAGGAACATGAGATCCTTTGGGTAAAGAAGACTGTAAGACCTTCCACGTGGTTTTCCAAGAGACCGTGAGAGCTCATGGAGACGGGCCAAGAGTAGACCGTGAGTGTATCTCCTTGCATTGGATGTTTGTGGGTTATGTCACTATCCATCCCAAAAAATATAAATATGTGTATAATTATACTATATATATTTACTATTTTATATAGTGACATGATCAAACATTATTGTTATTTTTCGAAGCATGTATAGCTGTTAGGTGTCCCTTAGCAACTTGGATGGTTGGTTCTTCCATAATTCGGTTATATTTATTATTTATCTATACCTATACACTGTTTAATTTATATTACACTATATGGACCTATCTATGTACAATGGGTGATATCCTACTAAAAATTATATATCACAAAAACATTCTCGGGCCGCCATTACACTGGGGTACCTGAGAAGACCATCCTATTCATGGGACCTTGGTCCATGATTGTTGTTGTGTACTTGTACCTAGGAGTTAGAAGCAATTCACTAAGCTGGAGATTAGAATATTTTCAGAAATTTTCTTTTAGATTTTTCATTATTTTCTCTTCATATAGTTCTATACTGTATTGTATTTCAATTCCTATTTTATGTTTACCATTTTAGCTAATATATCAAAATCTCTCGGCTATGCTCTATATAAACTGGCATTGACCACTTTTATTCAATTGAATGTTATTATTATTCTTCCAGTGGTCTGTTATCTATTTATTTACCACTTCCATAGTGTCTACAATTTATTATCTCTTATACCACTATGTTACTCTGATATGAGGCTATAGTCTCCCCATTATAACCTGTTGATACCTTTGCTGCTACTCAGTTTCCTTTTTTGTACAGGGAGAAGCAATTTAGGCAATGTGACCTACCATTCTAGCTACCAGTTTTATGGTATGTAGGGTCAAGACAATACAATGTTGTATTAGAGTTAAAATTTGACCATTTTATTACTATTTTGGGTTGGTATACATGATACTAGGAATGTTTCATATCATGGTTGTTAGTCATGCTTAGGACTAGAATCCCCTTATATGGGAATTGAATTTATGGCTATGGTTGGGAACTGTTGTTTGTGTTTTTTGATGTCATTGTTTATATGATTTCACCTTGAGTGACTTTCTGAATTTCTACTACTTATTGATTTATGATTATATGGTATTTTTTTCCCTTGGTTTTGTTCAGTAATGTTGATGAATTCCATGCATCATTATATACATGTAGGGATTAACATGTCATGCATGTTCAATGCCAAATTGTTTCATTTGTAGCGTGTCTCATATATGGTATTCCATTCCTTTGGTTCATTAGCATGACATTTCATATATCCCACCTTGGTATTTATATAATTTTCTTCTTGAATATTTATCTCATTTTTAGGATATTACATGCATCTATTTTATAGCCTTCTTTTGTGTGAATTATTATGATAACATGCTATGTTCTGATTATATTTTATTGGTTTCATGGGAAGATAATATACGGGTTCTAAATGAATAAGAATAAGTATCTGATTTTGAGGTGTATGGAAACCCTACAATCGGGATGGGGTGACCCCTATATTCAAACCATCTTTATCCTGTTAAAATTAGAAATGCGATGGTTTTTTATTAATGTAGGCCTATTTACAAACCATGGAGTGTATGGGCAGATCATGAATTGAGAAATGGAAACCCATGTAGTTTAAATTTTTTATTTGACTATGATATATTTTGAAATTTATATAAATGTAAATGGGTCGATCAATTTGTAATTTTATATTAGAATTGGTAAATAGATATATGAACAACATGTGTCATGTAGGTCTGTTGGGGGATTGTTCTTATGAGTTGACGAGTGTGTGTGTTTAAAATTTTTAATATTTGAGAAACTACTATTCGATGTATTTATAGATAACCTAGGTTGGTTCGACGTGCCATCGAAGGTCTCTATTTTTGTTAAAAATTAATTTTGATGCGAAATTTATTAAATATGGTTATATGGATAATTTGTTTTTAATTTCTTAAAAGGATGTTTGACATAGCATGCCTGTTTTTCCGTGGGGAATTAACTAAATCAAGTACCGAATGATATTTTTTAAATATGGTTCTTAATTTTTTGAGGTAAACCATTTAAATTGTTAATATATTATATATGATTTTATGTCAAGGTATTGGAAATGGATCCATATGTGGTATCCTTTATTTATGCCCACATGTAAGGGTGGTTTGATTTTCTCTTTTGTGTGTCCTTATAACAGAATTTGGAGAATTTTCCATAGGAATTTATTATATTAGTAATGGAATATATCATCAGATTTTCATCATGGTGATTTTTTTTTGTGTGACCACGTGATAGGATTGGAACATGTGCTTTAAATGGGGATATTCTGTATTATGTAGCACCCTTAGATGGTTAAAACCTTGATAATATTAGGACTTTCCTGATATTTAGTGTCACTTAGGAGTCATTGTCCCAAGAAGCACATTAATTTTCTAAACAAAACTCTTGTTATGATGGTTGTCCATGTTATTCATGACCTTATTAGAGGCTTTACCATCAATTAATGCTTATTTTTAGAAGGTTAGGAATTCTTAGGAGATGTTCCGATTCTTTTTAGTCCATTTGAAACAATTTCATTCTCCTTATTGATGGAATACATGGTATGTAATAATATTGGTTATTGTCGTATGGGAAAATATGAATCCATGTGGAATATATTATTCATGTCCTCGAATAATTGAATGCATTGGGATAATATATTATGGATAATATCATCATTTTTCTGATTTCTTCTGAAAACTCAGTTTAGTATGAGTAGATATAAGTGGTACCCGTAGATTTTTTTAGTGTTGTAATGAACTGGATGTGTTCATTGAGATCATTGAACATTGTTTTTTTGAGTGCATCCTTAGGTAATCTCCTTGTATAGTTACATGGGAATTACAAAATCAAATCCTTTACAATTCTTTAGAGTAATTTTCATTAGATGTTACTGTCATAAAATTCCAATCAGTTTGGTCTTGCCGCTATTTCTAAATGCTATGACTTATTGAGTGTGATTTGGGGGAGTAGCACGCATATGTTTAATGTGAATATGACCTAGTTCATTTATGAAAATATTTTCATTTCTTCTTTTGATTACACAAAAACTCATAATGTGGGGAGATTCATGTCGATTCTGATAGACATATCCATCCAAGTAGAAGGAACACACCAAGGAAGACCATTCAAAATTGGTTGGTTTTTTTAAAATCCCTTCAGGAAGTTGGTTTTTTCTAGTGTTAGTGATTTCTAATGAGATTGGCATTTATTTTATTGAATGTGAAAAAACCATTGTGAAATGATGTTGGTCTCATATGAACATTAATGATTAATCATGGATTAACACATAGTACCTCAGGTGGGGAATTTTTGTGATCAGATGGGATGTTGTGTGGCAAGTGAATAAGAGTTCCTTCATTGAATTCATCCATTTGTGGTTCAACTGGTCTTCTCAATAGTCTTTTAATCCTTTTATTTTATCATTCTAAGTGAATATCATGTCCCCTATCTGGCGTCACCTTTATCAGATCATAAAACTATAATATTATATTTTTATGAATCTTTAAAAATATGTTGATCTTATAGGGTAGTTCCTTTTTTATGTTGTGTACTAATGTGTGTTTTTGTAAAGGAATTTTGGTTCTGAATGAGCCATGGGTACCTAAGAAGGAATGCCCTGGGAAAACTCTTATACCCCAGTTGTTTATTCTAATGTGACTGCTAGGAAACAATTTCTCTAGGATCAGTCACTAATCTGACATGGACATTATGAAATTTTGTAAATATCTCTGTTGTAAAATGGCGTGTGATTTTTCTTGGAGTAGTTCTTTGGACTCCAATTCTTTTGAATATGATATTATCTCACACGTTTAGTGGATCTTCAAGGTGTTTCTTATAATTTGGTAATAATTTCAATGAGAATGATATTTTTAGTATGCTTGATCATGTTGGGTATAAAAATTAAAATGTTCAGGTGTTGTTTGGACTAAGTAACATCACCAGAAGTCATGTATTTACTTTAGTAGAGGGGTTTTAGTGAATGAGATATTTTTTGGGAGAAGTCTTTGCAGTCCCATTTGTAAGACATAAACCCACTAACCCGAGCATCCTCTTGAATGGTCGGATATAGTGGATTGACAAGTTTTCTCTCTTAATTAATAAATAAACCAATGAAAAGACCACTTCTAGAATATAGTCTTATTGAGAAAAGTGAGGTTTTGGCCACCCAGGATCATTCATGATAAGATTTCTCAACTAGATTAAATGATTTCTATGGGGAATCGACTATTTTATAGGTTAAAAATCATTATATAAGCTTTGTTAAAATTATTGAAGAATTATTTAAATATTGATGCCAATAGTGGAGATGATGTGGCATGAAATTGGCATTATTTATTGTTAAAGCATGTGGTGGGAAGTTCCTTAGCCCTGATTCTTAAAAATACACTGAACTTCTCATGTCTCTTACTAAACAAGATTAGATATGATTTATTACGGAGTTTCAGTTAGAAATAAAGTGTCATCTCAAATTTTGATGGCATAAATGTTAGGTAATTTAATGGATTCTTGAATTCATATCGGTGTTTAGAAATTCAACATGACCATTTGACGAAAGCTTCACGACCATAGTAAGTCAATTAATGTTTACATTGTTCCCCAGGGATTATGAAGGATGAGAAATTCTATGGTTGTAAGGTTCTAATAATCCATGTTTTGAACTGGAAAAAAATTGAATTGTTTTTATCTTTATCATTTAATGGTTGTGATTATTATAATGATGAACATATGAACTAAATTCCAAGAGTTTGAACCATTGATATTGATTTTTTTGGTCTTGGGTGAGGTTATCAATAGATTCTAGGGTGTCTTAGGGAGTTCTAGGAGGACCAGAATGGGAAAACGTAGTTTTGAAGGACCTATAGAGGGCGTACGGTTTGGATGATACTATATGGACAAAAATAGTAAACCATGTGGCCTTATGTAGGTGGTAAGAGATAGTGCACCTGGGAATCACACGGTTATCCAATCTAGGAACATATACCACATCGTTAGTGGATTTTGTAGAAACCTAAACAAAATTCACCAAACTGTTGGTGCACGGTTTGCCAACAGTGTGGCCACCCATGCGGGGTGCCTCAGGTGTCCAGTAGAGGGTGCATGATTAGTTCATGGTTTTCCAAGCCTTGCAGCCCAAAACATGCATGGTGACATTTTTTTAAATTTTATGTTAATTAATTTAAATTATAATGAAATAAAATAAAATAAAAATATACCCTCCCCCAATTATGGGTCACAAATCCAATTCCCTCCTTTTATCCCATGTCGTGTGTGGGCTCCCTCCTATAGCTTCTTTTCCTCTAAATAAATTCATCTGGATTCATCATGTTTGTTGCTCGAATTTCCATGTTAAAGTAACATCTCCCTCATCTATCTCATTTTGGGTAGATTTCCCTACTCTCTATCACTTGGTGAGGTTCGGCCAAAACACTATTATTAGGGATTATACGGTTTTTGGTTTTTATCCATTGTTATATTTTGAGGAAGGGCACTTGGGACTCCGTTTTTCATATTCTATCATCTTCCGCCGAAGGAAGAGTACATTAGTTCGATTTGCCTTTTCAACATCACTTATGTGTAAGATTTTACCTTTTACATCATTTTCCCTCATTTTATATTTGGGTATTTTGTATTTAATGGGTTCTTGGTAATTTAATTTCATTGTGTAGGTCCTTTTCGTAGTGTTTTTGTGTTTTTAGTTGTGTTTGCAGTGCATTTGATGACTCCAGGGAGGCTTCTTCACACAGAAATTGGTACGTGTATATATATATATATATATCATTCTAGAACTTGTTCCTTCATGGAGACTGGAATGAGTAAATATTATTGAAGATTATATCAATATATTTTGAAATATTTGTCTATGTAAGTGTCGAGCCCCCATTATTACTATCTAGGTCATCAATTGTCGAGTGTTCAGTTAAGTCTACTTCTTGACGGAGGATCCCACCCCATACCAATTAAATTCATTAACTCATTATTTAATTACTTTCACACATTTAATTATTTATTTTTAGTTTTTATATAAATTCCCCATTATATTGATATGTGAATTTTGAAGGAAATTCTTAGTTCTGATAAATTATTTGTTCATAAAAAGAAATTCATGGTTTTATAATAAAACCCCTCCATCAGAGGTGTTCAATCTTCAATAAATTCATAGGTATGGTTATAATTATATGGGTTTTATATTTTCCTGCCTAATTTTTTTGGTACTCTATATTATTCATTTATGTTATGGTTCATTATATAGAATGTTTTGAATGGAATGACTTATAATGGTGAAAATAATTTCCTTGAATGATTAAAATGAGATAACTCGGTTATAATAAATGAATTTCAATTCTTAGTTGAATTTTAATAATGAAATTATTTAGATGTCTCCCTCTCATAAATTGAATTGAATATATGACCATTCCTTTGTAAAAATTTTAGTTAAAAATATTATTATATTAATCTTAATGTGAAATTGAGATAAATAAATGTGCCTCTTATATATATATATATATATATTAATAAGGGAATGAATGTTTTATTCCCCATGCCTTATAATATATATATATATATATATAATGAATTAGTAAGTGCATGAGAGGTTTATGCCTCAATCTTTATGATATAAACAAAATTGACAAGTATGTTCAAGATAGGTTTAAGCATAATTCCTTATGATATAAATAGATTAGATTAACAAGAGAAAGAGTGGTATATGCCTCATTCCTTTTATATAATAAATATCACTATATACTGATTTAAGAGTCCAAGGGACTGTGAGTGCCCTTGAGTAAGGAAGAATATGTCTGCCTCCTTGAAGATTATAATGGACCGTTAGATCCCATAGGTAGAATATTGTGTGATATTCCTTAAAGAGTCAAAATGCCCATTATTTCCATTGGTTAGGGAAGACTATGAGACATTACTTGTGGATTTCAAAGATACCATGATATATCAGAGAGTTGGGTCAGGGGTTAGACCTTGAGAGAATCCCCTAGTATTGGATGTCAATGATTTATGTCTGGTCCATCCCAAAAAAATATAAATATGTGTATAAATATACTATTTAATTATACTATAATATATATAGTGACATGATGTGACATTTTGGTAATGAGAGGAAGCATATATAGATGTATGGTGTCTCTTAGGAACCTGGATGGCAGGTTATTTAATTATTTAGTTCTATTTATTATTTCTCTATGAATGTACACTATTAAATTTATATTTCACTATATGGATTGGTCTAGCTACTGTAGGTTCCGACCTACATAGATTTATAACTAACACCCTGATCAGGCTGTCATCACATTCAAGAACCTGAGTAGACATTCTTATTCATAGATCCTTCGACCCTTCTTGTAATTGAGTTCTTGTACTAGTGAGTTAAATGAAAAGGACTTGTATGGATATTAGAATGCACATAGAGATTGACTTTGGGATTTTTCATTCTTTTCTCTTTACATGAGTCATGTGTTGTAAATTATTGGAAATTATGTCATATGTTTACCATTTTAGATTATGTATCATCTTCTATCATGTATAATTTTTATTAAATAACCATGGAAACATTTATTAAATAGAATATTATTATTATTATTCCATTGTATTGTTATCTATTTATTTACTTCTTCCAAAAAATATTTATTTATTTTTCTATTACGTAAATCAGTTACTCGTATATGACGGTAAAGTCTCTTCATTATCACCTCCTCATACCTTCATTTATAGTCGTCAGCCTTTAGCATATGGGAAGACCTTCTTGAGGCCATGTGACATACTGGTATAAAAATCGATTTGATGGAATGATGGTTCGGGATGTCACTAGCAGGTACCTACCACATATAGTGTGCCTGGCCAATTGTGAGATACCACAAACTTTATGATTTATTGTATGAATTTTTTGGACATTATGCATGAGGAACTATGATGACTTCTTATTATTTCAGACTCAAATACCATGAGAATAACTTCATTTTAGCATCACCTACTATGGGATGAATTAGTTAGTGCATGTTTTTCACTCGATAACCCCAATTCTTTTTTAAAAAGAACACTACCAACCTATAATTGGTATTTCACCTACCCCACATGAGGATCTTCTAAATTACCATAATCTCTGATTCTGATTGGACGCATGATGTTGAGGAAAACTACCATAAGATATTTTGGGATTAATCCAAAAATAAATGTCCACCTATTATAATGGTGTGCATGAATGTAAGTGTTCTACTCCCTAAAATGGGTGATACATGCTATAATATTTTATGATAATTTATCCCCACATCATAGTGGTATATTCCACAATATGCATATGTGTTCCATGTTTTAGTAATAAAATTTCATATCATAAAGTTTGTGATTCCATTCACAAGTAAGGTATTGAAAATAAAAAAATGCATGCGTGCATATTTTGTACTTTTGATAATAAAAAATTAAATCCATGGGATGTAATTATATTATAGATGCATGATAATTTATAATAAATTAATAGGTAAATGATTGAAGAAGATATAAGACATGATACACATATTGTAACATGTTTTTTTAATAAGTATATGAACATAAACATAATTATCCCTGTTATCATCATGGATACCATTTATGACTATGAAGTGTTATTTTTCGAGCATAATTATTTAACAAAATTTTTATTTCATCTCCAATTTACTAACATCAAATAATAACAGAGAGACATTGGAAATTTTTGGAAATAAGTTATGCTTCCTGTTAGGATATTATAATGGAACATATAGAATTAATTGTGTTGAAGAGAATGTGAATTTATTTACTGACCATGTAAATAACGAACAAGTCCCAAGACATTCATGTATTTGAATTAACCTTAAATGAGGAATATTTTAGTGATATTAAACATGAATTAATATCTATAAATAAATGAAGAAGAATTTTGGTTCCATTAATAATATTATATAGGGTAAGAATACATGACTCAATTAGTTATAATTTTTTTTAATTACATACACAATATTTGATGTTTATATATTCAAATTTGTGATGAGAAATAAGAGTATTTTTATATATGATATTTAAAATTATATATTCAAATAAATGTTAAATATGATGACCTGATGGATGAGTATTTATTATGGAGTTTCGATAATAAGTTATGGAATTAGTGAAATATTATATACATGTTAATAATTGTGTATATATTCATGAAGGTGTGATGAAAATGTTTAGAATAAACCTTATAATTATTAAAATATTATAAATACATAATATAATTGAATAAGTGAAGTCTGATACACAATATAAAAGAAATATTAATGTGAGATTAATTTAGGAGTCCCTAAATGATAGAAACCTGCATATTCGATGACATAGAAGACCATTGTCATTATATATCTGGTGTGAATGAGTTTCAAGACCAGAAAAACTAAACCATGTGGTGATTAATGATCTTAATGTTTCACATGAGAAATCCATATCATACAAGGTTAAGGAGGAAAATATCTTAATAGAAGGATATTCAATATTATGATCAAAAATGAAGAAGAAGAACATGTGATATGGGTGTTTGACCAGTTTCTAATGAGGCTTGAGGCCAGGGTTTATAACTATTATAGGAGGATAAACTTAATTGGGGTTTATAATCAATAGTTGCAAAAGAGTTGGTGGTTAGGGTACAGTACCATGTTTAATTGGAGGATCAATTATAGGGGTTTTAACTAGTTTTTTCTAATTATTTGATATCCTAAATAAGATTGTTGAAGAGAATCCATGTTGGGGCATCTAACAAAAATTGTAAAGAGCGGATATTTATTCCAAACTTTAAAAATTTTGTTAATTGATTATTATCGAATTACAACTACACCTGATGTGAGGATATGATATATTATTGTTTGCATTGAGAACCTTATTTACCTTATTTAGTTAAAGGGTTTTAATTGAATATAATTTGTAACATAAACCATATATTCACTCCTCTATCCTCCATCACCCCACTCTCAGTGGTCATTAATCTTGGTTCTCTATATTTATATTTCTTTATTATTGAAAAAATTGTGATTTTATTATTTTGGGTGATTCATAATTTTTTTTGAAAATATTAATGATTTGAGGAGAAAATTAACAAGAAACGGATGCACAAAATTTTCCCATGTATCATGAAAACCCTTGTATTTTCTATTCTCATGGTTCGAGGAATCCATCAATGGCATGTCACGTAGCTAGAACATGGTTTTTCAAACAATGTGGCTAAACCATGAAAACCAACTATAAATAAAACCATTCATTTTAAAAATATTATTATATGATTTTAATAGTTATTATCCCTCAAATAAAATCCCATGATTGAAAAGTAATCTTTATTTAAAAGACTGTAGATAATTTGAAGACACGAAACTAGAATAAAAAATTTATTATTAATATGAATAATGCTGTCAAAACATTTATTGAGATCATACATCTAGAGAATATAACCAAGGTAATTCACAGACAAAAGTGATGAGCTAAAAACATTAGTAACGAAATAAGCATGGAAAGTAAGTATACTACAAGAGTCATAAAGCATAACCTGATAACATATTAGTCATGGAACATGAATAAAAAAAGAGGAATAATATATAGAATAAGGAATTAATGATTAGGTAACTAAAAAAATGTTGAAATAATATATATCATGAAATAATAATTAGTTAATGATTAATGCGATGACTATGTCACATGGTGGATTGTGTCACATATTAGATTTAGTTTACTCCCTAATCCCAAAAAAACATTTCATGAGACAAAACATTAACCTATTATTGGGATTTCTATTTTGGTTCACCCATAATAACATGTACATGCATATTTTTTCCACATAAATAAATAGGACATAATGAATTCGTGTTAGGGTTACACATGGAATGAAATTGTTTTTGTAATCATGTATTAAGGAATAACCAAAGGGTATATGATAATTATATCCAAGAAAGAAGTGATTTAATAATTCTTGGACAAACAAAAGGTGAAAATTAGAATGTATCAGGTACAATGAATTCCAAATGAATTGAACACATAAAAATTAGTGTTTTGGAAATTTTATAAATGTTATACTTTAGGGTGGTTTTAGTGAAAAGTTTAAGGATTAATTAAAGAGGATAAAGGCATAATTATTTTCATAATACCAGAAACATAATAAAATAGTTTTCATTATAATAAGAGTTATTTTCTATAATATTGGTGGTTTAAAAAATTAATGGATTGTAAATGAAAAAAGAAAAGAAACAAAGAAGTTCCCTTTAATCAGGATTGTCTTTCAAAGGTAAATAAGAAGGGGCCCTTTTACAAAAATGTATTATCAATAAAATAAAGATTAATTGAGATATCTTTATATGTTTTTAACATATATATAATATATAATATGTATATAATGTGTATATATTAATAATGAAGTGATAACATGAGGAAAATAGATTTAAACAATTAAATAAATGAAATATGAAGATTCAGAGAGGTCCCTTCCCTTATGTATACATCTGTTAAGAACATTCAGATAATATTTTGGATAATAAAATTAGATTCATTAATTAACAATTAATAACCATTTTCATATGTATTTTATTTTTCATAATTTTACTATGTAGATTTAATGTTATTTTTTTGATTTATAATGTTTTATTTCGTCATTCGAGGAGCCTTCGTTTCACAATTTCGTGGTTTATTAACATGTGTATAATTATGGTTGTTCTTTTCAGTACTATAGATGTGAAATTAAATTGTATTCATGAATTTCAAGATGTTTAAATTGTTTTATATATCATTTTTCATCCTGGTATGAGGGTGAGTCATTTGATAAAACATTAATGATAAATATTTAGTTTATTTTTGTGGTGTCTTCTACCATCATGAACTAGTTTTAGTTTAGTTAATCACACACACACACATATATATATATATATATTAGCTTCGGAACATTAAATAAGATATAATATACCTATTGAGATGTGATTTAACAATATTAATACTTTTATGATCATCCCTAATGGTTTTATTTGGAAACAAAAAATCATTATCATTAGAGATAGTTAAGAGTCACAAATTGGAAAATGGTTTCATTTTATTGAATAAGATGATATGAAAATATATATGGATAGAAAAGTCACATTATAAATATAAAATTACATAACATACATGATTCTGGATTTATTATTATTTTAGGTATCAACTTGGTGAGGAAAAGGTAGAAGAATAGAAGAAATTAAGTGAGGTTGTTTGAGAGCATTACCTCTTGAATATATCCTCCTTTATGGACCCCTTAGAAAACATGATATAAAACTTTTGGGGAGACAGATAGAACATAAATATTTGGAGTGTGGGGAGAAGATGGTTTTTTATATATTTATCATGGTTCAAGACTTATAAGGTGTGAGGATAATGGTTCTGAGGGGTGGAATTTATAAGAGGATAAGAGGGGTGTTTTTTATTATTATATGAATTAGTTTCTTATTTTGGATCATAAATATCAATATTTATGGAAATTGTGACCTTATACAGTAAAAATTACATGTTTTTTTGAACTAATTGGTTCTTATATAATGGATTACTAAAAAATAATGTATTTTCCTTCTAATGTCAAATACCGTAAAATATTGTATTTCACTATATAGAAAAAAAAGAAACTATTTTAGAAAAATCCCAAAACATCACCCAAAGCATTTTGTGACATGATGATTGAAACATCGGAAGCCTTTTTTGTAAATAATTATCCTAATTTGAAAATTTTATTTTTTCAATAAAATTCGTACTTATTCAAAACAACCGATTTTCATATTATGATAGATTTTTAAACGTTTGAATTTGTAATTATGGTATAATAATTTTTTTTATCATTCTAAAGAAATTTATTAATTCATGAATCCATTTTTTTTAAACTAAAAAATTAAATTCTTTATATTATTGATAATAAAACATTTATATTTTATAAAAATACCAACACGTAATTTATCATTTTTTAAAAAATTAATTACTTTTAAATATATAATATCATCATTTTATAATATAAATATATATTATTTTACATTTCCATAGATGTGGGTATGGTTCTAATTGTCAAATTACAATTTCTAGCTGTCAAATTACAGTTCTAATTATCAGGTTACTATTCCAATGATCATACTACTATTCCAATAGTCAGATTTATAACATTCATATTGGTCCCCTAACTCGTATAAATACAACTTATTCCCTTCATTAATTATTCACTTCTATTTTCATTCATATCTATATATAAATTAATATTCAAAATAAATATTCTCTTATTAAATTTTTTTTATTTATATGTCTTTTTTCATGAGTACGATGATTATTGTTGATAGAGAAGGTAAAAATTATCATATTCATATTCTATTATTTTTTATTTATCTTTTTTCTATAATATTCCTAATTTTATATGTTTTTTTCTAATTAATGTATCATCAGTCATTTAGGAGAATAATGTTTTTTGTTTCTTTATGTTATTTATGTGCATTATATTGGATGACATAATTATATGGAGGCAAATATCATTGATTATATTCTGGGTCATTTCATTATTACTCCCTTCTTAAATTGATCTATGAAAATTTCGTTTTATATAATATGGTAAAAATAGGTGAGGGTACTTCATGATCATCTCTTTCTCTAGTTCCCATGTATCATATTTGTATTCAGGGTTCCTACATGGTACTTCGACCAGCAGAGTAGTCCTGTTGTGTAGAAATTTATCTCTACGGTCTAGATCATCACCGGCTGCTCCTCATAAGAGATATTATTTTAAAATTGTACCACCTTTGAAATATGTAAATGTGATAGATCTATTAATTACATTCACAAGATGAATACATGGAATAAAACATGTACTTAATACATTTTTAATGAAACTTCTTGTCAATAATACACTACTATGAAGGGATCAATAATATCAAGGGTACTGATATACCTGGGACAATGCTATCCCTTTTTATGAAATCTCATGACTCTCTTACATGGAGTTATGCAGTGGAATAACTTTTCCCCCACCAAAAAATCTATCTCCCATCAATGATTGTATGTGTAGCATTTCTATCGACTTTGGTCTGCCTTGATGTGATGCTGAACTCTCCTCGCCTTTTTCATTATTTCTTCGAACATTTTAGGTCTTAATAGATTACATTCACTAACATTATCCCAACAAGCTAGTGTGTTATATCGCTTTCTATTAAGCAACTCATATGGTGTAATTTTGATTCTTTATTGGAAACCATTTTATAAATAAAAATAAAATAGATGTTGATGTTGGTACCGTCCTTCTATAATTTACATCAATCAAACTATCAACATTTATTAAAGTGTCTAATAATTCCCTTCATATTGTCCATTATTTTGAGGATGATAATCCATACATAAGTTCATATCAGTGTTTAGATCATCTAAGATACTCTTCTAGAACATGGAGGTGAATCTCTAATCTCAATAAGATATAATCGATAATGGTATCCCCTTCTGCCTCACTACTTCAATGATGTAAATCCATGATAGTTGATCAAGTGAGAAGTCCTCTACAATTTTAATGAAGTGATAAGTGTTTTAAAGACAATCTACCACAACCCATATATAATTTTTTCTTCAATATTTCTTTTGAAGTCCAATGAATAAAACCCATGGATATGTTTTTTAATTTACTAGTAGAAATTGGTAATGGTTTCATAACCCATTTAGACTTCATCCTTAAATCCATCACTTTCTAACATCTATACACATTGATGTATAATCACCAATCTCCTTCTTCATATTGTCCTGTCAATAGTGCTCTTAGATATCTCGATATATCTTTGTGCTCTATGGATATGTGGAGAAGGTTGATTTATGAAAATCATTCAAAATATGAATCTTTATCACTGACATGATGGCACACATATTCATGAATTTAATCTTATGTCAACTTTCCCATCAATTTTTAACTCTAAGGATTTATCAGTTCTAATAGTTTCTTCATTCTTCTGAATTTCCACATCAAATATGTTAGTATCCTTTATCTTATCTAAAAGTGATTGGTTGAGAAATAATTTTAGAAATTAATACTAATTTCTTTCCTTTATGAATCTAAATTATATCCTTTTTTTTATAATATGATTGTATGCCCCTAAATTATCATCATTAATATTATAGTATGATCAATTCTATTTATACCATCTTCCACTTTATTTGATTTAATAGGATGGTTGTGGATTGAGAAGTGATAATCAATGATGAGGTCTAAACATATTCTCTATAATATATTAATATCTTTCTATGTGAATATATATATTCCTGATTCTAATAATCATTATATATATATATATATATATCATATTTCTCTGCATAGAGATAATGCCACCATATTTTTGACCCAAATATCACAACTTCAATCTCTAAATCATGCGTATGACAGTTTTATCATGAAATTTTACCTTCCATGAGGAATAGGATTTCATATTATCCCATTGCTTCAGTACAAAACCTAATCCCTTATTTGATGCATCATTTCATTCCACAATTAGTTCCCCACTATTGGTAGTATATGTATTAGTGTGATAAAAATTCATTCTTAAACACGTTAAATAATTCTACAAATTCACCAGTCTAGAAACACATTACTCCATTCCATGTTAGCTGGGTTATTGAGTTTGAAAATCATGAGAAATTCCCACAAATCATTCATAATACCAAGATAATCCAATGACACTAGGGATCTCCATTACAGATGTTGTCCAGGGACACTTCTTGTTTTCTTTTATCTTAAAAGGGTCAAAAAATATTCCCTTTATGGTGATAAAATTCCCCTATAATGATTCTTCATCCATACAGAACTCTAATTTACTCTACATTTCATATCGTTTCCTCCAAAATTTCTTTTACATAATATTTAGATTCTTCTCATGATCCACATTTATCATGGAGTATATCAAGATATCATCTATAAATACATCCAAAAATATATCTAGGTAGTCACTAAAGACATGATTCATTATGTCTTTGAATATTACTGGGGAATTATTGAGTTTGAAGTGAATAATATGAACTCAAAATGTACATATCTCATTCTAATGGTTTTCCTGGAAATATCTTCTTTATTCACCTTTAATTAGTGATATCGAAATAAAATATTCAATTTAGAGAAATACATGGATCCATTTAGATGATTGAATAACTCATCTAATCATGGAACATGAAACTTGTTTATTTAGCTCAATTTTGGTGATATCTTGATAATAAATGAAGAGACACATTTGTTGCATCTTTCTTATTGACAGAGATGATCGACACACTAAACGGGGAAGCACTCAAGCATATTAAACCCTTTTCGAGATTCTATTGTAACATCTTCTTTAGTTATTATAAATCAATGGTGGATAAAATATATGGATTCCTTAATATGTGAATATGTCTTGGTGTGGGTTCAATTGAGAACACAGCCTCTAATTGAGGAGGGAAACCAGAAAAATCATCATGCAACACATTAGTATAGACCCCATTGTGGGAATGTCTTCAACAATGATTCTCTCCTTTGTCTCGATCATTTCAGATAGATATTATCATTCATATGTAAATAGTATCCATGCTTTATAAGAAGAATACAAAGGGTATTATTATACATCCTTACATTTTTAAAGAATTGCAGGATTCATTAGAATGTGAAGAGTGATCACACATTCCAAACATTTGATGTTCACTCAATATAATGGTAGCTAACCCATTCTCAATAAAGCATCAAGATCCACCAAAAGAAGTAATAAAAAATTTATGTGATGTGATTAAAAAAATATTGACTAGGGATGATTCATTTACATTAGATGAAATAATTTTACCACTCATTGTTTGAATGGATAAGCCAACCATTATATTTTTAGTTGGTGTTTGAATTGTTATACTAAACATGAAAAATATGACCGAATGTGAGAACTAAAATCAAAAAGTAATTTTTTTCCTGAATAAAAAACCGTCATAACTATTACCACATGATAATATGAATCCACCGCAATAGTAATTGTAACATTGTGATATTTTATAAGATATATTCATTTTAATTTATTTTTTTTCTTGTGTTGTACACGACACAAAGATTTTTGTGTGTTATATGCCAATTAGTATTAGCTTTCATTACACTCCATGTTATTCTTGCATTTGATTACCCATATTTTCAAGATTTTTAGTGTGTTTACTTTGAATTTTGGAAATTTTCTGGATAATGTTATCTTTTTAATGAAAAATGAAAAATACTGCATTTTAATTTAAAATTTCATTTTCAACTAAATTATTTATACATAAAGGTTATTATTTTTGTTAGATTAAATTTAGAATTAAATTATTTTTTATCATTTAATAATATTATTTTCATTGGAATTAATTTCACATTAAAATTAGATATAAACACACATCAATCTTTTGATGTTTTTTACTTTTAAAGAAACCTGTCTTCCCACTTTCACAATGGGAATTAATTTTAAATTAATTACTGAATCGTATGTGTTTGCAATTTTAAAAATGGAATCCATATTTGGAATAACTGATTCCAAATTTCTTAATAGGTTATTTTTATTTTTAGGATATTATTAACAGAAACTATAGTAATATTTATTCACCATGGTTAAAGGTAGAAATAGGAAATTAGGGTAACAAACAATAGGTTAAAGATATTAAAATTACCCGCCCTCCAACAAAAATCCTATTGGATGAATTAAAGTCTACCAATATAAACTATGGGATGTAATGTATATATTTGATAGAATTTTACATTAATGTGATGTAATTATAATTAAAACAAAATAAAGTGACAACATGTCACTGTCTAATCTCTTATAAGTATAATAATTTTAATGTAATGGTAAACATCATAATACCATGAAAATAAATATTCTCCATAAGGATAATGAAATAATATACATAATGTTAATTTATTTATAATTTTTATACATTAAATAATTACTATAATTATTGATTGAACAATGATACAATAATTATTTTATTTTGAGAAATATTAAATAAATTATATTATAAATAATAAAATAAATATTATTTGAAGTTATTTATGTTATAAAAATTTTATATAGGTTAATATTAAATTTTAAAAGACTATTAAATGATTTTTTGAGGTTATATCTCTGTTTTCAGTTTATTTAAATTCAATGAAATGAATGGTGTAAAAATTGACACTATTGATATTTTATTAAAATAATATTTTATTAAATTATTAAAAAATCATAAAAATATGTTAGAATTACAATATGGATTTGATAAGGTATAAATGTTAATTAATTATCAAATTATTGTAAATTGACCCCAAATAAGTAAACTTAATATCCTCTTAATAATTATAATTTTATTACCATAATTAAACTTAAAAGATAGTAATTGATGGTAAACTGAAAAGATAGTATTTAAAATAATATAAATAATTGTTTAAAAATTAATTAATGAGATTAATTCGAACTATCCTAGTCTTATCCTTGAAAAATGTCACTTTGGCGCTATTATAATTCAAAAATAAATTTATAATAAAATAATATTTCAAGACTTTTCTATTGTTCCCCTCCTCCATCTTATAAAAGGACACCACATCTACCCACATACTCACTCCTATATAGCCCATTGTATTGACCATATTATACCAAAATGAACTCCCAAAATCACTCACATTATCATAGAGAGCACACTTCTGGAAAAAATCCATCCTCGGGAATCCTTTTGTAAATATCAAAAAGAGATAGCCGAAAAAGTGGTAATTGTTTTATCACCTCTTTCAAAATTCCTTTCTTCTTATAATTCCATTTTATGTTTTTTCAATAATAAAGTAATAAACCTAGTTATTGTACATTTTATATGTTATTATAATTATGGTACAACCTTATACCTTCTTTTTTCAATCCTATGAAGAAAATATCACTATGTGTGTGTACGAACAACTTATTGTCTCCACGCTGTGGTGTAATTTGTTATTCAACAATACTTAATTTGAATTGGTATATTGATGATTATAATATATGTAAATATGGATATAACATTATAATTGTTAATTATAATTATTATATCCTCCAATTATATATTTTTTAACCATTAAGTGAATGATATCATCGCTTGTGCGTACGTACGACCTACCATCTCCACGAAGTGATATGATTCATTCTACAAGACATTAATTAAATCAGGAGTATATACATGAATATAATGACTAAATATACTATATATTATACTAATATCATTATTTAAGTGATATAACTATATCATATGAAGTGTAACATGTACTCATCCTACAATACTTGAATAAGAACATAAAATAGTTAATATCCAAATAAAGAGAGACATTGAAATGTTACTAATAAAAAGATTATAATATAAACATATATGATATAATAAAAATGATTTTTATTCTTGAATATTTCAATAACATTATTTAAATAATTATAAAAGTGTTTTAGATAAACCCAAAAGATGTCATACCTAAGGTAAGGGATAATTTTGGAATAACATTATTATCTGAGGTTGTTTATAAGTAATTATTTACTCAGGTATAATTATCATCCACATACATGTTACCTAAATATATAATACTATATATATTCTTATACATTTACTTAAATTCAAATTTACCCATTGGGAAATTTTTAATAAACTCTATGAATAGAATATTTTTTCATTGTTCGATATGAGGTACTTTTTTACTTTTCCGAAAAAAGTACGAGGATAATGTTTTTTAACTTATATGGCATGAATGGATTCATATGATTTAATAATACCATATTAACATGAATCTCCCTTTAATATATTTAATTTTAATTTTTAAATAAATATTTTTATTTTAAAATTGATTGGCATTTAGAGAAAAGTAATGATTTTTGAATAAGAAAGGATATTTCCCCTTAAAAATAATTTCATGTATTATTTCAAAATTATTTTCCATCCGAGATGAGATATAGATATGTTTCTATCCCTATTATTAATTAAAAATTATTTTTTTATGATGGAATTATTTTTATGAAATATATTTATTTTATATGGATTATGATGGAATGATTTTGAAGAAGTCAATTTTTTGTTCCTTGGGATAGGCAATGGTAAATGGTTTATGTTTCTGGGGAACATGTATAGATTATTTCATTATGAGATGGGTGTGACATATATATCCCTCTAGATCAATGGGAAATTATTTATATCTCATGAGATAAAGATGAAAAGAATGGGAAGTAAATATAGTTCAGTAATACAATGAATGAATGAAATGTAAACACAAATTTGTAATGGACCTTGTCCACTATGATGGTCTTGCATATGCGCCTTGACAAATATGGAAGTTATTTTCTATACTTGTTCTTTTTCCAAAAGTTCATGTTTTATTCCAGTTCATTTTTATCATGGTTAATTTTATTTTATGATTTATTCCTTATAAACTGCAAAGATTTATTTCAAGACTCATGATTTCAATATTCAAAAGTTATGTTCATGGCTATTACGTTCCTATGATCATATATTTTTTTCATACAATTACTGAGAATCTAATCTCACGCTTTCTTAAGCTTCCATTACCCAGGTTATAAATAAATTATTTAATTATTATTACCAAAGGGGAAGAATATTATGGGAGTTTTTGAAGATCATTCATATGTTATAATAATGTATTCCATGTTTCCGAAGGCACAAATCGAATGTAGTCTTTAAGATTTAATTTGTATAATGTGATGAGTATTCATCTAAAAATATGTAATATTCATTTACATAATTTTTGTGTTGTTATTTAATTTTTATCATGTGTTTTTCCTTTCTTCCTTATAGGTAGTTTTTGTTGATTATGTCCAACAGAACTTGGCATAGGAAATATAATTGCAAAATATCTGTGTTCACTATAGCTTTAAGAAAGTACTAATGGTAGATTGTTGATATAAAAATTGAATTATTCTACCAAATTTTTCGGATTCTTCATATCCTGTTAGAAATTATCATTCAGATGCCCCACTTTTCCACATTTGAATCATCTCCAAGTTCCCTTTATATGGTTCATAAGATTATTTTTCCCACACTTATAACACATGTGATGTGGGGTTTCCTTGCCTCTATTGGTTTTATCTATTCATACAGCCATATTAAATTCCATTTTCATATATTTATCTTCAATCTCATGTGACAACAAAGCCTCTCAAATCTCCATCTCAACTATAAGGACAGAACATACAATATCCTCATTTCATTTAAAGTCTCTAATTTCAAAGTCTTTATATATACTAATAATCAATCTTATAAAGATGATTTTCAACTTTATTTATATGTTCATGACAAATATAGAAGCATGTATTGAAATATTTTTTATTTTTTCATTACACGCCCTGAAATACTTGTCTTTCTTTTTCTTTAGTTTCAAGAGCTCTCTCTTTATCTTAAAATGGTTAGTTTGGGAAAAATATTCAATGAATAATATTTTATTGAATTATTACCATTCTATGAATTCAATTTATTATATAGTATTTATTTTATTTCACATTTTACACCACTGGTGATCTTCCCTATAAAAATGATAGACCAACAACCCAACTTTATCTTCTTCTAATCATTAGAATACATTGAATATCTTCTCAATGGAGTTAATCCATTATTCTATGATTAGAGGATCAGATGATCTACTAAATATTTTTGGGTCATTTTCACATTAAAAATTCAACCACAACATGGGTTTTCTTTGGATAATGGTGGAATTTCTCTACATTCAAGTTGTTATTCTAACATGATCTAGTTGAGCCTTTACTATATTAATTTTCTGGGTACCGATTCCCACCATATTGGGTATCTCATTAGAGAATTAATTCCATTTCCTATCACATTAGTTATAGACATGGGTTGTCCAATTTATCTCCATTAAATAGAAAATAAAAATTAAATTATTATCAATTACGTACTTATTTAATTATATTATAAATGTGAAATTATAAACCTCTAATGATAAACACATAAATAAAAATTATACACTATTTTATCAATCCCTTTTTTTAATCAATGTCTTCCATGGTGAAAGAGTTATCACTTGGGTTTATATTAATGATTTCTAGAAGTAATCACCAAAAATAACTAGGCCATGATCTTATACCAACTATAGATACTTTGAAATTTTACAAATATTATAACATTATTTTATGAATAGTTATCCTTAAAAAAAATTAACCATGTATCAAAAATTCTAGTGTCTTTGTGAAGCTATGTATATAAATAGGAAATATAAAAGAAGAATAATTTTTTTATTGATCTCCATAATGAGATACTAACATAAATTTAGCTCTTAAATTTTCATTTGATAACCTGGGGAATATACTGACAAAAAATATGATCTATAAATCCTAGTAAGTGAATAAGTGTGGAAAATTAGCATAACACCTGATTGAGAATGGATAATATGATACAATATAATGCATCTACATGAATAAACAATTACAAACACATATTACAGATCATGAAATCCTATTTTCTTGGAAATATAGTTGTATTTCAACAACATATATCATCCCATAAACATGATTCAAGGATAAATACCAATTCTACATGACATGGTGGACAGAGTCCCATAATTAATTAGGTTTACACTATAATCCCACAAAAACTTCTTATGAAAAACAAAATTACAAATTCATTGAAGAAATTTCTCAAATGACCCATCATGACATGTACAAGCCTATGTGTGCCACATAAATAAAACAAACATAACTAATGAATGAAAGGGTTACTCATGAAAAGAAATGGGTTTTTTGATCATGGCATAAGGCTTAACCAAAGGGTGTATCATAATGGTATCTATTGAAGAAGGGATTAAATCATTTTGGAATAATAAAAAAGTAAAATATAATAATAAATTGTGAATAATGATGTAAAACTAAAGTGAAGACATGAAAATGAGTGTTTAAAAAATTATAAATGTTCAACTTTGGTGATTTTTAATGGAAAAGATTAATGATTCCTTATGTAGGATAAATGAATAATTTTTTCCATAACACCATAAATTAATTAAAATATAATTTCATGGAAAAATAATTTATTTTAGAAAATAAGTGTGCCTTATTGAATTTTATAGATTGTTCTTGAAAACAAATATGCAACTGAGATGATGTAACACCCCAAGCTTCCACGATACGTATCCCTCAAAATAATGCAATAGCTTGAATTGTACACAACTTCGAGATTATAACACACTGTAACCAATCAAACTAGCCGTTATGGATAGTAATACTAACTTTTTGAAATTTTATAAAATTTATCTTTAAAAATGGACTTTATTTTTGGATTCAAAATATCAAAATTATCTTAGGGTGAATTTTTGGTATTTTTCTGAAAACTTTTAATTATTAATGAATATTGAAAAAACACTACGTTATTAGTTAAAACCAAATTTATATTTAAATAATTAGGTATCATATTTCTTTTTATTTTTGGTCAAAATAGATAAATAATAATTATATCTTTTCAACATAATTCATTGGAGGCATTCTTTAATAAGTTTAGATATATAAAATTTTTTCAAACATTTTACCGTCTTTTACCCACCTCCTAGGTGCATTTGAAAATTTGCATAAAAAATAATTTTATATCTTTTGTGAGTTGAATTTCAAAAATTATAGAGACACAAATAATATCAGTAAGTAAAACATGCTTCAATAAGATAAACTTTTTTTGTTGAATAATAACTTTTGACTTTTATTTACCATAGTTAAAAGTAAATAGGGTAAATAGAGGTAAAAATGATATCATAATTACTGTAAAACATGTACTAATTCTATTAGATAAGTATAATTCAACCAAAAACAACCATTGGAATAAAATATGACCACCTTTGGTTTACATGGATTTGATTAGGACATTTATTATTATTTTATTTATATAAACATTAAAAGAGTTAAAATCAATGTTTAATAACTTAACCATTTTTAATATAGGGTTATAAATAAGATATATTCGACTATAAATATTAATTAGAAAGATAAAAATATTTCCTAAATAATAATATTTTATTTATAATATTTAGACATTAAATAATTACATTTATTTATGACACAATGGTGATGGAGTAATTACCTTATTAATGAATGATTAAAATAATTGATATTATAAATATTCAAATAAATCTAATATGAATATTTTATCGAATTAAACTAATTTTATAGGTTAATATGACATGTTAAATTTTATTAAATGAATTTTTCTTGAAGTAATAAGGTTGTTATTAATATAACAAAAATAAAATTCCAAATAGTGTAAAAATTGACATAAAAGAGTTTTTAAAACAAATATTATATTATTAATTGATATTATATTCTTAAAAAAATCTGCCAAAGAACATAAATAAGATTATATATGTCATTAATGAATAACATGAGGTTTTCATGAAATTTTATTGTATGTTTATTAACCGTACAATATAAAAATACAACGATACATGGTAAATGACAAACTATTTTACTAAGAGTTAAATAAAGAAGATAAGGAAAATATTATGACCTAAACCTGTCAAAAACCTAGGGGTTGAGAGGTTTCAGACCCATCCCCACTTTATACATTAAATAATTCATTTTGGAGCCATTATAAACCAAAATGTATTTTATTATAAAATAATATTTCAATCTTTTCTTAAAGTGACCCTCACCTCTATTATAAAAGGGCACATAACCTTCTCTAAAATTCACACACTAAAATCCATTTGGATCGGCCAAAACCTACCCAAAAATCTTTAAAGCCTTCATACATTCATCCTAGAGTCCATACTTTACTCATAAAAACAACCTATGTAGCCCTTTTGATCAAATTAAAAAAATAACCCGGAGAAGAGATAAATATTTCATCACCTCTTTCAAGTTCATTTCTACATCCACATACTCATTCATTGTTGTTTCAGTTATAAAATAATAACTCCAGTATCTTCTATATAATTTTATGTTATTATAAAAATGGTACAACAATATTAATTATTCTATCTACCCTATAAATGACAAAGTCACTATACATGCATATATACGGATTACCATCTCCACATCATGGTGTAGTATGTTATTCAAACACTTCATCATTTTAATGTGTATAATAATGAGTATGAATAATGTAAATAATAAATAAAACATTATAATTATTCATTATATATGATATACCATCCAATTTATATAATTTTAATATCAAAAGAATGATATTGTCGCTCGTGCGTACGTACAAAATACCGTCTCCACAAACGCGATGACATTCATTCCCCATCCTATCCATTCGAGACTAATTTTCATTTGATGATTAACAAAATAATTTTTAAAGACTTAATATCATTATTAACATGAATAAGATACATCTTATCCATAATAAACATTACTTATGTAACAAAGCATATGAAGGAAAATGAATCAGTTAACACCTGAAATATTGATACTGCAGAAATATCATTAACAATGCAATATTAGTATATAATATATGATATAATATTAATGTATATGGTTCTTGTATAATTTAATAAAAATTATTTCACGATTATAAAATAGTTTTACCTACCCTTGACCAAGAAAAATCACATGTAAAGGGATAATTTCACGATCTCTTTATTATTTGAGGTTTCTTTACATAAGTATCTACTGCGACCTCTATATCATCCCCATCCATGTGTTTCTTAAAAATGTAATTCAAAACATTTTTACTATTTACAATACTATGGGTTAAAGTCATTTATACCCTTATTTGACCATATATGTTTTGAAAGGAATCTTTTCATCTTTTTCCAAACAACATACTTTATGACCTCTTCGACAAAATTAGGGTAAGAATTTCCTTTTTTAACTTATATGGTGGGTGTGGATATTTTCCGCCATTATATCATCATCAAAGCATCATATAAAATCTTTTTAGAATATTTTCCAAATAAATGTTTTCTTTTATAATTATATGAATTTAAAATGATTTTATAATAGAAAGATATATTTATCTAAAAAAGCCTTTATTTCATCTATGTTAACATCATTTGATGGATTTTAAGCTCATTTGAAATTTATTTATTATGATACAAAACTACCGTATGTTATTGAAGGCTATGTGATATGTTTTACATTGAATGGGTTATTTTAACACCATTCATGGTTTATGGATAAAGTATTTACATTTCATATGGTAGTTTTAATACGACTGTTTATGTTATGTTTAAACATTTTCGTATGAGGAATGCATTGGACTTAGTAAGAGATGGGTAGAACCTGTTATAGCTCCTCAATACATTGGTAGGTCTCATGAGACAATCTTGATTCATGGAACAAGGCCTTAAAAAATCTTATTTGTAGTCTTGGAACAAGGCCTTGACTATGTAGTTATGAAGTCGGAGATTATGCATTTCATCATTATGATGGTGGATATTGATATTTCATGTAATTATTCGACCAGTAGAATATCCATGTGAATAAGTAAATGGAATTATTTTATTTTTATCTTTTCCATATTATGCTATAGTTCATGTGGAAAAATCTTTTGTTTTATTCATACATTGACTAAAATGGTTAGGCTTATTTATGAAAGTTTCGGCTATATTGTTATCCTTACTGAGCATCTGAGCTCACCCCTTTATATGTTTTATTTTTCCCAAGATGTGAAAAAGTATATTATGACTGACCTCCATGGATAGTCTATGAGAAATGAGTGTGGCCTATGGAGACTGTGTTATTTTAGTTTTTCATATTATAATGTAATGTAAAACGTATGAATGTATCTAGTATTTCCAATGATAATAAACTAATCGGCCATTGGAGACTTGATCTTGTGTGATCATGCTAATGTTATGTAATAATGCACTGACTCTAGGTTACTAGGGTCCGGGAGTTACAGTTGGTATCAAAGGAAGTTTAGAAATATCCTTAGAAACCAGATTTAGAAAAACACTAGTTGGAGAACATTACCCTAAGATAGACTTTGAAGATTAATATAGAAGAAATTCCATGAATTTTGGTACTGTAGATATTTGGTGAGTTTTCCAAACAATACATCCCTGTTTGGATAGGAGTAGTTAGAAGCGGCTTTGGCATAGATGTACCTAGGGGTAAAACCTGAAAAAACTACTTTGAGCTAGACTCGAACGGGAACTGGTGCACGACAACAAGCCTTGTTGTACTCTTGGTTACGACACTCCCGAAAGATATTATTAGGATAATTCTTATTTTCTGTACAAACCATTATGAAGGGTTTCTGAGTATATACTTCCTTAAAGAATTTTTTTATGATTATGGATTATATTCATAAACAGTTCTGTTTATTTGAAGTGTTTTACTGGTTTATAATTATGTATTATGATTCATAAACTAATCGAGTGTAATAAATTTTTTAGAAATGGCACCTAGTAGAAGGAATGGAAACCATATCAATGCACATAATCCATGTTTGGATAGCCCTCTTACTCAAGATAATTATAGTGGAGCTGGTGAAGAAACTGGTGCTGATTAGCTTATCACTATACTGGATCAACTCACAAGGGTTATGAATAATTACCTTAACTGTATGAAGAACCCTGATACCCAATGTGGAGGATCAATGTTAGACCTCTTCAAGAGGAAAAAAAACCAAAATTCCATGGGAGTAAAAATTCATTAGTAGCTCAGAAATAGATAAATTCCATAGAAAAAATATTCCACTCTTTGGGGAGTAGTGAAAGGGAAAAAGTTGTCACGGTAGTTTATCGCCTCACATGAGATGCAGATCAATGGTGGTCATTTATTAAAAATACAGAGGAAGATGATGAAGTATCAAATATTTAATGGAGGGAGTTTAATGATATTTTATTAGAAAAATAGTTTCCTCATGGCCATCCAGCGGATATAGTAAGGCTGTTTCTGAGTCTAAGGAAAAAATATTATGAGAATGTCTTAAAATATGAGGCTAACTTTACAAGGTTAGCAAGTCAAGTATCAGATTACATACATAACCCTAGGAGTAAGATTGATCGATTCTTTGATGGGACAAAACTATTTATTCATCGAGCATTAGTCTCACAATCATTCTCATCATACAAATATATTATCTCATGTGCTATCAAGACAGAAAAAGATTTCACCAAGTCTTATGACTTTAAAGAAAAGTAGTAGAAGAAGAGATCTGCTGAACACTATGGAAATGGAATTAATGGGAATAAGGTAAAAGATGAATATCCATCCTATGGTAAATGTGGGGAAAACATCTTGGTACATGGCTGAAGGAAATGAGAGTCTTTTACAAGTGTGGTGAAAAAGGACAGCAATCTCATGACTGAAAGAAGAAGAAAAAGGCTGTTAAATGCAACAATTATATAGAAAAGGGGAATTATGCAAATGAATGTCTTATGAGCTAAGGTAACATACCTCAGAAAAGTCAAAGGGAGTAAGGCAGAGTATATGTGTTCACTACTGTTGAGGTTTAAGCTCCGAAAGACATGGTGTTAGGTAATTGAAGGTTTCCTCAAGTTTAGCCAGTGCTTTATTTGACTCTGGATCATCACATTGTTTCATATCTTGCATGTTTTATAAGAAAATTAGATATTTTCAATTTGACATAACAAGGGATTTTTCATTAATGACACCTAAGGGAAGCATCATTGCTATAATGTTTTGTTGATTAATTCCAATTAAGGCATATTAACATTATTTATTTTCTGATTTCATCATCATAACAATTATTGAATTTGATATAATCCTTGGTATGAATTGTCTTTCCAACCATAATGAGAAAATTTATTATAAGAAGAAGGAGGTTACAATTTTGGATGATGATAAAGAGTACATTATCTTTAGAGTAGAAACGTCACGATCTGATTCTTATCTATATCCACGCCCAGTGCCTCAACTATTTTCAATTATTGGGGAGGAAGAGAATGTAATTACTATGGGTGGGGAAGGGAATGTTGAAATAGATTACTTACCTATTGTGCAAGAATATGTTTATTTGTTTCTAGAAGATTTAACGAGACATCCTGTAGAATGATAAATTGGGTTTTCCATTGATTTAATTCCTGGTTCAAGGCCCATATCGAATACCCCTTAAAGAATGTCCACTATAGAATAAGTGGAACTAAAGAAACAACTAGAGGAATTTAGTAATAAGGGATTTATTCACCATAGTGTTTCTCCATGGGAATCCCTTGTCCTTTTTGTTAAAAAGAACGATGGATCTATGAGGTTGTTCATTGACTATAGGGAGATCAATGATATAACAATAAAGAACAAGTATCCCCTACCTCACATTGATGATTTATTTGACCAACTTCATAGAGATCTATATTTTTCATATAATGATCTACGATCAGGATATCATCAATTTTTTGTAAAGAAGTAAGACATTCTGAAAACAGTATTTCGAACCAAGTACATGCATTACAAGTTTAGAGTGATACCTTTTGGACTGAATTATGCACCCTTTATTTTCATATATCTAATGAACAATGTTTTCAAGGAATACATTCATGTATTTTTAGGGGTATTTATTGATGATATCCTAGTATACTCTAAAAGATATGAAGAACATGAAAATCAATTGTGCACCATTCTGAAAACCCTTAGAAGAAATGAATTATACTAGAATTTTAGGGTGTGTGAATTCTGGCATCAGGAGATTTCTATTCATGGCCATGTTGTCTATAAGGATGAAATCGTTTCTGATCCATCTAAGACATGAGTAATCGAATAATGTCTAGCACCGATGAGTATAACTGAGGTACACAATTTTATTGGTTTAGCAGGTTATTATTGAATTTCGTCCAGAATTTAGCCCGATTGGCTAACCCAATAACCAAGCTAACACGTAAAGGGGTGAAATTTATTTGCACACAAGAATGTGAAGAAGGTTTTGAAGAATTGAAGAGAAGATTAGTCAATTATACTATCTTGACTCTATCATCGGGGAATGATGGGTTTGTTTTGAATAGTGATGCGTCAAAGAAATGACTTGGGTGTGTCCTTATGCAGAATGATAGGGTTATTGCCTATGCGTCATGACAGAAAAAAAAATTCATGATCAAAACTACCGTACTCATCATCATGAGTTAGCAGATATAATCATTGCTTTGAAGATATAGAGACATTGTCTTTATGGTGAAAAATCTGAAATATATACAGATAACAATAGTTTGAATTATATTTTCTCACAGAAAGAACTCAATATGAGGAAAAGTAGATGGCTTAAACTACTCAAGGATTATGATTGCATAATACACTGCCACACGAGAAAGGAAAATATGGTGGAAGATGCTCGATCAGAAAGGGGCATCGAGTTTTGAACAAGATGAGAGTGGAAAGGGATCCTATTTTCATGGATCTATTGAAAATGGAAATGGGAATAATAATTGAAGGTGAAACATCAATACGTTTTCAAATGGTTTCCAACCCATCTTTACTAGAAAGGATAAAAAGTTCTCAATTTGATGATGAAGAGTTTAAAATGAAGAATAAAGCTATAAATGATGGTAGATTGAGGGACATCGAATATGAAGATGGAATTTTGAAATTTGGAAAGAGAATTTCTGTTCCAGATATACCTGATCTAAAAAAAGAATCGTTAGATGATGCTCATTTGTCCAATTTCTCTATACACCCTAGGAGCACCAAGATGAATAGATATTTGAATGGACATTTTTGGTGGGGAAATATAAAGAGAGAGATTGCAGATTTTGTGTTGAGATGTATGGTTTCTCAACAAGTGAATACTAGAAGTCAACATCTTAGAGGATTCATGAAACCTCTTCCCATTCATGAGTGAAAATGGGATAATATTACGATATACTTTTTTATGGGGATACCAAAGACTCCTAGTAGGAATGATGCAATATGGTTCATTGTTGATCATCTTACCAGGTCATCACATTTTCTTACTATAAGAGAAGATTTACCACTTGAACATTCAACAAGACTATATGTTAACGAATTTGTAAGACTTCATGGTGTACCGCTACCGATTGTTTCGGATCGTGATCCCCATTTTAAATCAAGATTCTGGAAAATTCTTCAGAAATCCTTGGATAATGAATTTGTTTTTAGAACTTCCTACCACCCTCAAACAGATGGACAATCAGAATGGTATATTCAAACCTTAGAAGACATTTTGAGATCCTACTAACATGACTTTCAAGGTACGTGGGATCAATATTTACCTCTGGTTGATTTTTCCTATAATAATAACTTTCATTAATGTATTAAAATGGAACCATATGAAGAATTATATGGAAAGAGATGTCGCACACCAACATGTTGGGATGATGTTGGTGAAAGAAAACTCATAGGCCCTGAACTGGTTGGGGAAACAATGGTAAAGGTAAAGGTTATCCAAACCCACATCAATGCATCCTAATGTAGGAAAAAGAGTTATATCGATAACGGAAGGAAGGATTTGGAATTTAAAGTAGGAGAAAATGTTTTTGTGAAGTAATATCATGTAAGGGTGTTATACATTTTGGTAAGAAGGGTAAATTGAGTCTGACGTACATCCGACCTTTCGAAATTCTAGAACAAATTGGATTTCTAGATAATCATTTTTCAATGCCTCCAAGTCTCTCCAAAGTTCATGATGTGTTCCACATATCACTGTTGAGATAATACATGCCTGACCCAACACATGTACTCACCTATGAAAAATTAGACTTGGAACCCAATCTGTCTTACTGGGAATAGATTATCAGAATTATTGATATTAATGAACAAGTTATGAGAAACAGGACGATTTGTCTGGTAAATGTTCTATGGAGAAACCATAAGATAGAAATGGAAATGTGGGAACCTGAGGAACATATGATGAAGAACCACCCTAATCCTTTTATTTAGTAATATTAAATAAATTTTGAGGAAGAAATTATTTTAAGGAGGGGAGAATGTAACACCCCAAGCATCCACAGTATGTTTCCCTTTGAATAATGCAATAGCTTTCATTGTACGCAACTTCGAGATTCTAACACACTACAACCAATCAAACAAGCGGTTATGGATAGTAATACCAAATTTTTGAAATTATATAAATTTTATCTTTTAAAATGGACTTTGTTTTTGGATTCTGAATATTGAAATTAGCTTAGGGTGAACTTTATGTATTTATCTGAAAACATTCAATTTTTGATGAATAGTGAAAATACATTGTGTTATTAGTTAAAACTGACTTTTTATTTAAATAAATTTTTATTATATTTTAATTTATTTTATTTCAAAATACATACATCATACCTATATATTTTCAACATAATTCAATAGATTCATTTTATAATAAGTTTATATATATAAAATTTTATCGAAGTTTTTACCGTCTTTTACCCACCTTCTAAGAGCATTTGTAAATTTGCATAAAACATAATTTTACCACATCTGTGAGTTGAATTTAAAAAACTCTAAGAGACATGGTTAATATAATTATGTAAAATGTGGTTCAATAAGATAAAAATAATTTATGGTGAATAGTATCTTTTGACTTTTATTTACCATAGTTAAAAGTAAATAGGGTAATTAAGGGTATAAATGATATCATAATTATCCTAAAACATGTCCTAATTCTATTGGATAAGTATAATTCAACAAAAAACAAAATTATAAATAAAATTTTATCCCCTTTTTTCCACTAGGATTAGATTAGGACATGTATTATTATATTATTTAAAAAATAGAAAAAAGAGTTAAAATCAATGTTTAATAACTGAATCATTTTTAATATAGGGATATAGATAAGATAAATTTGACTATAAAAATTAATTATTAATAAAGAATATTTCCTACATAATAGTATTTTATTTATAATTTTTAGACATTAAATAATTATATTTATTTATGACATAATGATGATGTAGTAATTCTCTTATTAATGAAAGATTAAAATAATTGATATTATAAATATCCAAATAATTCTAATTTGAGACATTTAATGAATTTAAATTATTTTATAGGATATCTTAAATGTTATTGTTGATTAAATTAATTTTTTTTCGAATTATTAATTATTTATAAATTTAACAAAAACAAAATACAAAATATTGTCAAAATTGACATAAAAGAGTTTTTAAAACAAATATTATATTATTAATTGATATTATATTCCTAAAAATATATGTTTCAAAAAAAGAGAATAAATAATATTATATATGTAATTAAAGAACCAATTGAGGTTCTTTTGGATGTTTATAGTATTTTTATTAACCATATAATATAAAAATACAAAGAGACATGGTAAATGAAAAACTATTTAACTAAGAGTTCAATCTAAAAGATAAGGTTAATATGATTACCTAAACCAGTAAAAAAACATATTAGTTGAGATGTTTTCGACCAATACCCACCTTATACTTTAAATAATTCCTTTTGGAGCCATTATAAACCGAAAATTATTTTATTATAAAATAATATTTCATGATTTTCCTTAAGTGACCCTCACCTATCTTATAAAGGGCTCTTATCCTTCTCTCAAATTCACACATTCAAAGCCATTTGGCTCAGCCAAACCCGGCTGAAATATCCTCTTAAATTTACTCCCTTAATTCTATAGGCCTTTTAATTGTCATAAATTCAAACTATGGAGCCCTTTTGAGGAAATTAAAAGGAAGAACATGAAGAAGAGGTAAATATTTAATCACCTCTTTCAAGTTTTTTCTTCTTACACTTTCTCTTTCTTTATTGTTTCCATTCTAAAATAATGTCTCCATTATCTTCTATATACTGTTATATTATTATAAAATTGTACAACCATATTCATTATTCTATACATCCTATAAATGGGAAAGTTATCATACGTGTGTACGTACGGATTACCGTCTCCACGTCGTGGTGTAGTTTGTTATTCAAACACTTCATCATTTGAATGGGTATAATAATGAGTATAATTGATGTAAATAATATATATAACATTATAATGATTCTTTATATATGATATAACATCCAATTATAAATGATTTTAATATCAACAGAATGATATTATCGCTCATGCATAGGTACAAATTACCATCTCCACGAATGTGATGAGATTCATTCCCCATCGTATCAATTAAAGACTAATTTTCACTTTATTATTAAAAAAATAATGTTTAAATACATTATATATTTATGAATAGGAATAAGATAAATCTTATCCCTAGAATACATTACTTTCGTAACAAATCATATAATGGATAACAAATCAGTTAACACCCAAAACGATGATACTACTGAAATATCATAAACAAAGAAATATTATAAGATCATATTTGATATCATATTAATGTATACGGTTCATTTATAGTTTAATAACAATTTTTTCACCATTATACATGATTTTAACCTACCCTCAACCAAAAAAAGTACAAGGTAAGGGCTAATTTCACAATGTTTTTATAATCTGAGGTTGTTTTTACGTAAGTATCTACTACGACCTATCTATCATCCACATCCGTGTTTTCTTAAAAATGAAATTCAAAAATTTTTAACTATATACTATACTATGGGTTAAAGTCATTTATTCCTTTATTTGACCATATATGTTTTGAAAATAACCTTTCTGTCATTTTCCAAACAAAGTACTTTATGACCTTTAGACAAAATTAAGGTAAGAATTTCCTTTTTAACATATACAGCGGGTGTGGATATTTTCTAATGTTATATCATCGTCAAATCATCCAATACAATCTTATATGAATATTTTCAATATAAATGTTTTATTTTATAATTATATGACTTTTAAATTATTTCATAATAGAAAGAGATATTTCTCTAAAAAAGTTTTGATTCCAAGTATGTATACATCCTTTGATTTTTAAGCTTGTTTGAAGTTGATTTATTAATATAAAAAATTTTATATTGTATTTATGGTTATGTGATATATTTTACTATGGATGTGTTATTTTTTCACCATTAATGATTTGAGGATAAATTATTGACATTTAGTATGATAATTTTAATACGAATGTTTATATTATCTTTAATACTTTTCATATGAGGAATGCATTGAACATAGTAAGTGACAGGTGGAGCCTGCTATAGCACCTCGATGCATCAGTAGGTATCATGAGAGAAACTAGTGTCTTGGGACAAGGCTTTGAAAAAATATTCTTTGTAGTCTTGTCGCAAGGCCTTGATTATGTGGTAATGAAGTATGGAATTATGTATTCCATCATTATGAAAGTGGCTATTGATATTGCATTTGATTATTATAATATTAGAATATCCATGTGAATAAGTAAATGACATTATTTGATATTTACCTTTTCCATATTAAGCTGAAGTTCATTTTTAAAAGGCATTTGTATTAGTCTTACGTTGCCTTAAATCATTATGATTATTTTGGAAAGTTTCAGCAATATTGTTATCCTTACAGAGCATCTATGTTCACCCCTTTCTATGTTTTATTTTTCCCATTATGCGAAGAAGTATATTATGAATGACCTGCAGGGATAGTCTAAAGGATATGAGTCTGGCCTATGGAGTCTATTTTGTTGTTGGTTTTCATTTTATAATGTAATGTAAAACATAAGAATGTATATATTATTTCTAGGGCTACTAAACTAATTGGTATTTTGAGACATGATCTTTTTTGATCATGCTAATGTTATGTAATAATACATCAACTCTTGGTAACTATGGTTGGGGCGTTATAGATGATCCCTTTAATTGGGTTTTCTAATCAAGGGGAATTCATAGGAGATCCTTTAAAAGTATGTATTTCCCATCAAATAAAGATGATTTGATGTATTTTTATATGATAAAAACATATATAGAGAATATATAATAGTTATATCATAATAAATAAGTGTTAAATATAGTAACTAGATACAATACATTACCCAAATGAAATATGGGGTTCAGAGAGGTCACTTAAATTATGTATGAATGTGTCTACACTACAAATAAATGTCTTCATTAATAAAAAATTTATTCCTTAATTACATAATTTAAGACCTTTTTGGTTTATATTTAATTTCTATAATATTATTAAGATCATTAATAGCCATTTATATGAGTTATAATGTTGAAAATTTTCATTTTGAGAGCGTTCATTTCACGGTTGCATGTTTGGTTAAATGGTGTATAATTGTCGATGATCTTTTCAATTAGGAATAGTAATAGTAAAGATAAATTCTATGATATTTATTTAGTTACATAACTTTAAATGGTTTCATATATCAATTTTATTTTTTGTATAAGGATGATTCATTTGATGAAATGTTAATGATAAATGTTTACTTTATTTTTGAGTTTTTTCTATCCACCACGAACTATATTTGTGTCATTTAATATTATATCCATATATTATATAAAAAATATGTAATAAGTTATAATATAACTATTAAAAAAATATTTAACCTTATTTTTTATTGACCATCCACGATGGCTGTAATGGAAAATTATTAATCATTATCCCATGAGAAAATTCACAGCAATAATTTGGACAATGGTTTTGTTTCTTTAAATAAATGAAATAAACAAAGGGGAAAGTAGAAGATATTAAATTATAAATATTAAATTAATTTATATAAATGATACAATATCTATTATTTTTTTATTGATAATATACATGAGGAGAATATAGATTAATAAAAGAAATTAATAGTTGTAGTTTAATAATGTAACCTCTTGAATATCACCTCCTTGAAGAGAAACTTATGAAACATGGAATTATTATTTTGGTGATATTAGAATAACTAAGACCTGGGTATAGTTGAGATGATTGGTTTTGGTAGATATTTGGGAAGTTTAAAGGCATATAAGGTGTAATGATAAGGGGTGGTGGGGAGTGGTATTTATAAGCTCTAGAGAGGGGTGTTTTTATTATTATATTCATTAGATTATTTTTATGCCTCAAGCCTAAAAATTATTTTCATTTCTATGAGAATATATAGTAATAAGTTCATGTGAGTTAAATACAATGGGTTCTTACACGATGAATGACTCAAAAAATCATATATGTGTCTTATAATGGTAAATATCATAAATTATCATATTTAACAATTCAAAAAAAACTACTTTAGTAAAATCTAAAAACATCACCCAAAACATAAATAACCATGTAGATTTAAAAAATGGAATCCATTTTTCAAAATATTTTTCAAAATATGAAGAACATGGATTTTATATAAAATAATCATTTATTTGAAAAAAAAAATGGATTTTATTATTATATTTGAATTTTACACTTTGGAAAATAAATTATGGTCGTATAAAATTATATTATAATTATAATAAATGTTATTGTTAATTTATGAGTTAATTTTAAGGAAAAAAATTGTCTTTTATGTCATTACATTCATAATAAAATTGAGAGCAAAAAAATTATGATTTACAAAAACATCATAAATTAATTTATCATTTTAAAAGCATTTAGTTATATTTAAAATAAATTATATTTTAATTTTATAAGATAACTACAAATTATTTTACATTTTCCTATATTATAATACTATTATAACATTTTTATTACTATTCATAATGGTCAAAATACTATTCCAATGGTTAAGATACAATTTTAGTTATCAGACTACAATTTCAATGGTCATATTTATAATGGTCTTATGGGTTCCCTAATTCCTATAAGTTAAACATATTTCATTCCTTCATTATTAACAAAACATTTCTCTCTATCTAATATAAAATTTCATCCTCATTATTAATATTTTATATTTAAAATTATGTTTTATTTCTTCATCATAGTTCATGACTGTGATCATTCAGGTGGATCAATAAGATCCAAATTATATAATTCTTATTCTATAATATCCAATTTACTATCCCACTATAATATTTCTAGTTTTAATAGTTTTCATTGATGAAAAATATAATATAATTCATTTATCATAATAATGTTTTATTGGTATGTCTATTTGATGTATGTGCTTTATACTATATGATAAAATTATAAGAAGGAAAATTTCATTGATAAAATTATGGATCATTAGACAATAACCCCATGTAGTTTTTCATTCATGATTAATGTTTTGTTTCAATTTATCATTTTTCATGTTTTATTGTTATTGTTTAAATTCAACATCTAATATTTAATTATAGTGTTTAAATTTTAAAATGAAATTAATCATTTTATTTCATGGTATATATTGATTTTAATGATTTGAAATTTTAATGTTCATTAATTGAGTCTTATGTTTTATTTTTTATTTATAACATGCCTCATAGAATATACAAAATGGATTGTTATATGTTTCAATTGTGGAGTGTTCCTTAGAATAGTTTCTTATAGGGTTCTATTACAGCTCTTCTAGTTATTGAACATACCATGATTCCATATAAAGTGGTTGAATAGATTTGTCCTTAGATTTATAATGTCTTACATGGTAAAAAAATGACCTCAATAGGCTATAGGTTGGTTAGAGAAAATGGAAGAGTCGTTATTTATTTTAAAACACTAAAACACTAACATGTGAAGACCACTATATATATGTTCTATGGTTCAAGTCTAGAAGGGTGGAGGAATATTATCCAACTTCATCTATAGAATAGTATGTGTTGGTAATTCTAAAAAACCACATTTATTCGAATGAAATTTATAGGGAAGGTATAAGTGGAGAGGAAGAAAAATCATATGAACCTACAGAAAGGTAACTAGTAAGTGAAAGAGTATGTCCCCGATTTTAACTAGTTGAAACCTTTCTTTCTAGAGTTGATATTTGGGGACTTATTGACGATGTGTCTATTCCTCATGAATCATGATCTATACCTTATTTCAATGTTTCCCCCATTAAATACATTATCATTTTTTGATGTGGTAAAAAAGGACATAATGGTAGAGTAGTTCTCTTGATGAAAATTTAAAAATAGTGGAAACCCAGTTTTCCTCACCACTAGTAATGGTTTGCCAACATCTGAGATGTGGAAGTGATATGAACATGCTAGATGGAATCAAAATGGCCTAGGAAAATATCCACACATTTATGAAAATACATCAGTAAATAAGTTTTCTCCTATGTTCCTTCTATTTTGTATTTTTAAGTATTCTAAGTCCACTTGTTCAAAGTAACAAAAGATCTATTGTAGCAGTGGTTGTTTAGGAATTCATTGAAGGTTTTTTTAGGTCATGAATTTGTTGAAGGA
The DNA here is from genome assembly GCA_963277665.1 of Viscum album. Taxonomy (NCBI): domain Eukaryota; kingdom Viridiplantae; phylum Streptophyta; class Magnoliopsida; order Santalales; family Viscaceae; genus Viscum; species Viscum album. The sequence goes on from OY728132.1 coordinate 700,557,928, forward strand.
ATGAATGTTTATATTATTTGGAATATCATTCTTTGTACAACATGTTGTTATTCAGTTACCTGCTTTGTTTCTATTACCTTTTATAAAAATCCAATCATTTCTTGATTTGTGTATTTTCAATTGGGTCATTTTCTCCTTATTCTAATTTGGTGAGATTTGTATTTATTTGGATAATATAGTAGAAGTGCATTAAATTTTAGTTATTTAATTCCACCCCCTTCGTTGCATGGGTATCTAATTCCTTCTATATGAATGTTGGTTTTTTTATCCACCATATTCAGAGAATGTTAACTATAGTTGGTAGACTTATTCATATTGTAATCCTTTTTGTAGTTCCCATGGTTGTCTCGTTAGAGACTTTGTGCCTATTTTATATTTCAGGATAAGGTTTGTTTATTATGTATCATCTATATTTTGGATATATATCATGTTTTCCCTTTCCTTTAAAACTCTATTTCATTTTTTATGGATTCAATGCCTTTCATAGTGGTTGAAGGTGTTATTATTGGGTTAATTGTTAGACCAAAATCTTAAATTTTTTTATAATGTTATATAATTATTGATAATAATTATTTTAGATGAGTTTATTGTATATAATACACATTTTTTATTTTTAGAGTTTTGGGTGGGTAAATAAGACTAGTGAACAATTATTCCAAGCTATGAGGAAACACTCTGAGTCGCTTGTAGTTTTTAGTAGACTCTTTTTTATAGTTACTGCATCATTTTTTAAATCTATTTTATCAAATAGTATGGTCATCCAATAAATCTTAAAATTTTAAATTCATGTTGCATCGCTAGATAATTTACCCCCCACCCAATTCTCTCTATGTATCTATTATGCTACATTAGTCAATGTGCCGCAGGGTTGTCTTCATACGATTTATCCCTTGAGATTTTTAGGATTCCCCTTCCATTTATTTGAATTTTTTTTGGATTGGTCCTTATTTTTAATATCCCTTCCTTTATGTATTTTATAATTGAATTAAAATTATTTTCTCTTAATCATGGGTAATTGATAGATTGGATGTCGCTCTACTTGTAGTGGATTCTTTCCTTAGGATTGTAAAGTCAATTTCAGAACTTTCTCCCTCCATTCTTGATGATTTCATGTCATTTGCGCTTATTCTAGGTATGTGTTTCCATGATTTTTTCATTTTTCATAAAAATAAAAATAATTATAGGGTTTTTTAAATGATTTCATTTTAAAATTATATGTTGTTTTTATTTTTTATAAATTCTAAAATAGTTTTTTCTCAAATGTGATAGTTCTTTAAATATGTAATTTGTAGTTTTTAATGGTTTACAAGGAAGTAATATATTAGTTGTATGGATTTTAAAAGGGGAATTATTTTTAAATTGGATTATATATGTGATTTGAGTTATTATTATATCTTTAAGGTATTATTTAATAATTTAGTATTGTTTTTCTTTATTTTAAAATGGTTCCTATGACCTTGTTTGGTTTAAATGATTGGTTATCTCATATTTTTCAAGGGTGTTTTAAAATTTCACATGATTTTGAATTGGTTGTAAAATATATATCATATATATATAAATTTATTGTCATATTTATAAAAGTATATATATATTTATTGATTTATATACTAGAATAACTATATATATTTCTAGATATATATAATTATGGATCTAAAACCAATGACATGTTTAGATTTCAATATGGAACTTGAAATATGATATAAATTTTGTGATGACACTTCAAAGATGTTTTTCTATAATTTGTTATTATTCTTCGATTCAATGTTCAGGTTAGCACATTATGTAATTTCTTTTTTCTAAATGACCAACTCTCATTGGCTAAAGACCCATTGAATTATGATGAATGGGTGTTGAAATTGGATGTGATAATTATTGTCATTTTTTTTGAATTTTGGGATTTTTTAATGAGTTTTGGGGGGAGGTTGGGTTAGGGTCCTCCATGGTCATGGTTTCAATGTATTCTATCACTACTATGTGACAGATAAAGCACATATACATAATCACCCTCTATCAATAAAATCATTGGGATCATAGGTTTTATAATGAGATATTAATACAAAGTTATATTCTACTAAAACATAAGTTGGATAGATCCCCATTATCATTCCAAGGGCTTATTCCGTGGTTTAATACCACCTGTGAGGATATTTACTAGATGTTACAGGGTAATAAAAAAAATAAATCGATAGAACAAAATACGATTCCTCCAAAATATTTCAATGATCATCCCACTAGATGTTTAGATGTTTCCCATATCCATGATCACTTTAATTGAATCCTATAATATTCTATTAGCTTATTAATTCACTACTTATTTTCATCTTTATTCTCACATATTTTTTATCATTGATCCCCGTAATTGTTATATTTTATTTCAATGTATCATTGTTTTTGTAAAATTCCATTGATACTTCCCTGTAGTTTTGCGTTAATTTGATAATGGTATAGAAAATAACCTATTTGTTTTGTATTTACAGTATATATTTATATTTTTATGATTGAAACATATTTTGAGTAGATTTATTTTCACAGTACTATTCTAAATATATATTTTTGGAAACTTTTTTTAGAAAATTAAACATGAAATGGTTTTCTGAATGAAAATATATTCATTTGGCTCCAAGCCTTATTAAAATTTCAAAATGATGTTTTTCAATAATGAATAATTACTTTTTTAAAAATTTATGTAGGAAAACTATTTTTAAATATGATATTTTAAACTTGTTTTTATAGATGTTTTTGATAAATTATTTGTAAGTAATTCTTAGTGAAATCCTACTAGGTGGTTCATCAGGACCGACTTATTTTTCTTAAGGCATATAGACTAATTGAATCATTTATATATTCCAGTTCTAGATTTGGATCCCCCATGTAGTAGTCATGTTTATATTATAGGTGAATGGTTACTTGGATTGACATGAATATTATTTCAAGAATTTAATTTTTCCATTTTTTAAATGGTTGTATCACCCAATTCAACTATATAAATGTATGTATGGATCTATTTTAGTATATATATTCTTTTAGACATTATTTATTTGAGAAACCGCATTATGATAGTTTCAATAAAAATAAATTTATTTTATTTATCTTGTTATTTAATTTATATATTATTTATAAAGAACATTTTTTAAATTTCTCTATTAGTTCATTAATTTTTTTGAGTAATAAATATTATCTAGTATGATCTGATGCACAGGAAAATGTCACCAACCCATATTTATTACAAAATTCCCTAGGGCCATTTCACTTTACAATTTGGGTTTCTATTTCTGTGGTTTCCCATAATGGTTTGTGACAAGATATATCTTCATAATAATTAAATTTTTGTGTGTGTAAGGGGTGAAAATAACCATACATAAATTATGTAGTCATCCTTTTGAGAAAACCCCATTAAACAAATATGATTTCATATATTAATTTTATTTTATATTTTTATTTTAAGAGAAAATTTCATAATTAGAAGAAGAAAATATTGGTTTTTTAATGAATATAAACACCATACACCAACCCAATCTATGTTTATAATTACCTTCTTGATATTTTATTTATTTAGTTACATCATTTTTTCAAGAGAGTAAGATTCTAATAATACCATAATCTTAGACTCTTGGGATAGTGACTCAAACATATGGTGATCACTCTTTCAACCATACATAATACTAATGTGAGATAAACCTCAAAAAAGATAATTTATTGCATGATTTAATCAAAGAAGATATGAGACCCTATGATGTTACTCTGGAGAAGAATTGGTAATCTATGGTCTATTATAGATAAGATTTTTACTAATATATAATGTTATGAAATTTAGTAGAAATATTTAGATTCATAATCATTTATTATAGTAAATATAAATTTGTATGAGTAGTTTAATCCCTCAGTATTTTTAGTAAATTTATCATTAGTTTGAGATATAATATTTGTGAACAATGGAGGCTGTAGAGGAGCAGTTACCTAAAATTTTGGAGTATATAAAAAATCTCAAAAACATATTTTTAGGTTTTCCTCCACATAAAAATATATATTTGTATATCAATTGTCACATATAGACTATACTAATATCTTCTGTTGCTTATCAGATGGCCACGAATGAGCTTAGGGAGATAAATGTATATTTGGGGGAATAATTAGATAAAGTATTCATTATAACCAATGTATCCATTTGGAAATACCTTCTTAAATTAAAGAGGAATATGGATTGAGTCTTGATGATTTGGTATGACTACCGCCACATTAATTAAGTGAAAACGAAGAAAAAAATACCCTCTTCCATGTATTTTGATATATTCAAATACTCAAAAGGATCAAAGCGGTGCTCAAAGATTTATCCAAGTTTTGGGTATCACCAGCCTTAGGTTTATGATTATTATGTTATAATTATATAAATAAATTCTTTTCGTGTCACTATAAATACTTATTAATGTCATTAGAAATGAAAAATGTCCACAAAGAGATTCTGGGACCCCTAAACTAGATCTTCCTATGGAATCAATGATGTGGTTTGAGAGTTTTTATGGTTTGTGAGAGTGGATATTTGGAGAATAATTTTTTTAAGTATGTTGCCTTTTGTTTCCAATACATAAATCATATTTTCTGTGATTAAATTAGATGATGACAAGTGTAATTGTCATAGTATCTATATACCATGTTTGGAGGTCATGATGCTAAAAAAATTTGGAGATGAAGAGTAGGTATCCATGCCCTAGAAGCTTAGTATGAGACCATATCCAATAATACTATGTCATATCAGAAGTGTTGATGACATAGAGGAGACAAAAATTGAGTTCTCAAAGATTTATATAAATTCCACACGATAGAGAAGGTTGGATGTTTTTTGTGGAATTGGGAAATTAGGGTAGCCCACACTGTACTGATGGTCCACCCTATAGAGTACTGGTATAAGAATATTAGTGTATCTATAATTATAGAGACATCCATCACATAGTATTAATAATATTTCCTAGTAAATAAATAGATATATAGACTACACTGTAGTGATAATACCACACTACCGAGATGATTCATCATGTTTTTAGTGGCTCGGGTGATTTGGTGACCTCCAAACCACAGATCATATGACCATTCTATAGTCAAGTGAATATAAGGAGAACTATTCCATAGAGATAAATCCACACTGTAGGTTTTTTTGGATATATTATCGTGGATCTATAGATTTTTTGACCTCCATAATGTATCCCCTTTACCACACCACAAATAGTCTGGTTGTTATTTAAAAAATACTAAAAATGAATGGTTGAAGAACAATATCATATACCATACAATATAATTGTGTTTTCTGTAATATTAGAGGGTTCATGGTGACTCAGATTTATATAATTATTTAGTGATTATTTTACTGCATAATAACTACCAGTTAAATTTTAGTGATCAGAATTTTTTTTGATCTGAAGGATGAGTTTGGAAGATGAGTTGAAAGGATTTGGTGATTTTAATTTGAATTTGTTATTAAATTTCAAACAAGAAGTGTTACAATAAAAAATTTGGATATCAAAAGAATATATATTTTAGTGATAAGAAAATAGAGTAATATTAGAGTGAGAATAGAATTTGAAGATGATGTGGATATTCTTATTGATGTTAAGTGAAAAGATGCTTACTATATTTTCACACATATAAAAGAAGAGTGAAATCACTAAATCAACATTTGAAGGATAATTTTATAATCCTTTCTTCTTATTGATATAAATTTTTATTCTTTTCAGTGTAGGATGAAAAATAATATTCATGATAGTTGTTGTAATATGATTTCTAGGAAAACCCAACTAATTCTACCTACATATTGAAACCAATGGGTCATATGATCATGGTGGAATCCAAATCATGACGAGGACTAGACATATAATTTGATATGTGATCCTTATAAATCTAATTTGACATTATTTTATGTGTATGATAAAATTATCAGGATTACCATTAAATAGTTTTGATGATTGTTTCACCATAAAAACATAAAAAAAGTATAATCAATGATTCACCACCTCCCTAAGTCATTCCTTAGTTGTCCATAATGTGTATTTTTATATGGTATGAAATGGAAGTTTCCCATCATTATTGTTTTTCTATATGATATTTGAGAAAAATTATCTCTCTATTTGAATTAAGTGTCACTAAATTCTTGGTTTATATCATGGATAATTACAATTATCTTAATAATAAAGAAATTCAAACTGTTAACATAATATTTATCATACATGGATGGATAAGATGTTTTCTTATCTTTTATCATTTATTTTGGAAGTTCTTAATGTTGAATCTAATGATTTTACACTTTATTATGAGACTGATGTTTTAACATCAATGGTTAGAAGTAATATTGATAATGATGGACATTCCACGAGTTCATTACTACCATCAGTATTTGATAAGGAATATCTTAAATAAATGGCTATCAAGATATCCAATGGAATTTTTGGTAAACATGTGAATACAGATAAATTAAAATAATATAAAAATTAAGATAATCAATAGGAATAAATATTGAAATTTTAGTACTTGAAATTGAAAAAATATGAAAATATAGATGACGTCATCATAAAACACAATGATATTGTGAGAACTATAAGAATTTATGGTTGTAAACTACAAGATACAATTGTGGTGGAGAATATAGTTCATATCTTTCTATATATTTTTTATTCTAAAGTATTATATTTTGATGACATCATTCTATAAGAAATTTATCTGGATTATTTTCAATTAATTCTAATTACCTTTAATAGGAGGATAGATTTTTTCATAAAGGACATGTTTATAGATAGAAAATAAATATCTTTTTATGTATTTTAAATATAAAATTATAGGAATAATATTTATAAAAATGATGTTGATTTTTTTGATATTGATTTTGATTTTATTAAGATGTTTGGGAGGGATATTTCTAAAATCCCTATTAATGTGAGAATATCATAGTATGGGTTAAAGGATAACATAAAAATAATATTTATGTGGGGGAGAAGTGGGAAATTTTTCTTCAAATTCATCTATGTGAAAATAAGATGGAATTAGTAATAATGAATAAGAATCTCATATGAGAGTCTTTAAGAGGATAACAACAATGTTTGAGAACTGGAGTTTTTCCTATAAAGGTAAGGGATTTTTTTTCAATATCAATGAAATTAAATTTCATTTCTATATATTAAATTAGTGATAGTAGTGATGAATAAGAATAAATAGATATGTCAATACATGATGATAAAAAATTGTTATAGAACATGTGAATGAAGAACAATTCACAGGTGAAATTTATAGTGAAGTTGGATATAATGAATAAAATAAGATTGTGTGGAAAATAGACCAACCAGATCCCCTATAACTAATGAAATACCAGTACGCCTCAACCCCAATCCTGCATCAATAGGTTAGGGGTTCATAAAAAGAGCTGAGAAATCATAACTAAAATGGTATTACTCTTCTTTAAAGATCATTTATGAACACACCTGAAAATATCCATAAAAAATGATGACCAATAATACTAAAAGATAGTAATATCTAGAGTATAATCAATTAATTTATTAACATATACGGAATACATAAGAGAGTGATAGTGTAAAACATAATTTTAATGGAAACATAAACACCCACCCAGAAAAGATGTCTCAACCTAGAAACAAATTTAATAGAAAATAGTTGATAGATCGTGGATCATGATTTACAATACCTGACAACCACACATGGTCCATGTACCTTAGTATGGGAGAGAAATTGGATCTTCATCTTATATCCAATCACATGTTTATGAGCCGACTAATAGCCCAGAGAATTTTGTCTTTGATTCCTAGTGCCTCGTATGTTTCAAGAAGTAATCATGTGGAATATCCACACCTCACCAATATTTATTATAGTCATGGGGGGAAAATATACAAGTAATGGACTCATGCCTTGATTGGATAAGGGTGTGACACATGGTAAATAGATACAGGTCCCACTACCTTTCGCATCAAGGCAGTGTTAGTGAGTAGGTATAGACCCCATCCATATTTTATAAGGGGTGTGACACTTGTTTGGAAGATGACCCATGGCATAGTTCATTAGGGGGTATAACTCAGAGTGTAGAGGACCCATAGACTATTCTAGAATGGTTGTTCCACTTAGTCAGTAGAGGACCCACATCCATTTATATCTAGGTGGTTCCAATCAATAGGTAGGGGACCCAATACTAGGGATTCAAGGGTTTCCACCCAAAACTGTGTGGAGGGGTACATGGAACCCACACCCCATTACAACAGGGTGGATATCAACTCCAACCTATCTCTAATGATCCTTCCTCATCACAAATTTTATTATTTGTTTCCTAAAGAATAATAATACGTGGAAAATTCCATGTTGTATCTTGAAATATACTTCAAAGGATACCATCATGTTTTACGTGGGAAACTATTCCGGATAGGAACCTTTTGAGAAAAATCCATGCCCATATGAATGGGATATAAAAGTTATAATATTCTAAAAAGGGGTATTCAGTGTGTATGGGGTCCCAATGGTGTGTGGTCTCACTCCACATCTTAGTCATGTTCTTATATGGACATGAATTAGTGGATATATTACCAATTATGGAATGTATAGGTCCAACATAGAGTTTCATAGACACGCAAGGCCTACATGTGTGCTTTTGGCCTTGATCGTGTCCATCTAGTCATGCAGTGTACCAGGTCATGTACTTGGACATTCCTTGATAATAGCACATACCCATATACACCCATAGTACATGACATGTCCTCATGTACTTGTTCCTGGTCATGTGCATCTGGAACATAGTTAGGAAATTAGAGAGGTCCACCTAATGCATGGGCACATCCACATAGGTTGTGACTGTTATCATCCACAAAACCAAAGAAATCAATGCTGGGTGGGGCTACACAGTGTGTGTTCATTATTCTATACACTGTGGAATCAAATTTTTCATAGAGACTTTGGGTTCTTTAAGTGTTCTGTATATCTGAAATTACCATCATGATTTCCATCATTAAACCACCAAATATTGGTGGGATCAACTGAATCCATCTTTTCAAAGTCTCAAGTAGGTGGAAAATGGATTTTTTTTCATAATTATAATGCACATGGACACCACTCGCATTGTCATTGCTGCTCATCCCCTGATCAAGAATATATGAAAATAATCACCTATATCCTGCAATAGGTCTTCATTAATATAGAAATTTCTATCCCTTTTCTTATTCATACAACTTACATGAACGCTGGGGTTCGGTCACGCTAAAACCCTCCCTGAAAAAAATCAAACCATGAACATATATTTAAACTAAGAATAAAGAAAACTACTATGGGGAAACCCCACAAAATGTTTGGTAAACATTTATTTTCCAAAACCCTTGGATAATTATTTCAATGTGGTAAAAATATAGATTGATATCATTCCGTAAGAAATAATATGTTGAATAAGAAAAAATAATTTGATAATGTGATCATGATAATGGTGGGAACACATAGATTAAAAAGAGATAACAAAATATTCATGATTAAATATTTAATCATGGGTGTAAACCACAATTGAATAGTAATACCATGATTATGGATTATTAATTTGTGAAGAACACATTTTCTAACAATGAGGATGATTCATTTCATTCTTCTTTTGTCGTTCTGCCTCGATCTAAGCACCAATCATTATTCGATGTTGATTTTCTAATCAAGTTCATCAAATACACTCTCAATTAAACCATGTTTTATGTTGATATTCCTTGAAATTTTATATATTGGAGTATTTATAAAGGATTTAATCATGTCATTTATTAAAAAATATTATTTATTTATTTTAATTAAAATCTCCCACAAATTGCTACCTCAACTGAACATCTGATATTGGCCAACCTTACGTAACATCTATGGTAAAACACACAATCTAGATTTGAATTTGGTATCATATTTTAAAAAATTACCCCATTATAGTGAAATTAAATTATTTATGAAAAATTGTGTGCACAAGATATAAATATATTGGTAATTTTCATAAAATTAATTCTGAGCTCACCGAGCCTCAAAATCTCACAGTGTATTAGTATCTAGCTCAAAATATGTTCTTTATTATTTTTCAATTCCTTATAATTGAAAAACCTCCAAGTTATCTCTACCCCCAAATATAATGACCATGATGAGATGAATTTAAGAAAAAATGGTGGGGATACTGAGCCTACATCTGGATCTTCATCTCCCAGGAGATCTCCTACATTATCTCATGCTAAAACATCACATGAATGAAGGTAATATTTCATCCATATAGAAACCTCTAATGCATATAATTTATCTCCACTAGTTACTCTATAAAGATGAGTATATCCTAGATATTTATCTCAACCCAATCAATAGAGTGTGTTGGATCATGCATGTCTCTCCTAAACTACAACAGATAGATGACGTCAGGATCCTTCTCTAAATATTAGGTTAAGGATAAGTGTTATGAAAACTCACCAACAAGCCATAGGATCTCATACTGCCCGATATACCTCAGGGATATATTTCCTCCACAACCAAATTGCTACAATAAACATCATGGTAAGACTCTCAAGAAAACATGGTCACCTAGATTGGACATCACGGTCTTAGAACATCTATCTATGTTAGATTTCTACCAGATTTGGGATATCCACATCCATTCATGGATAACATAGACCATATCCGTCATCACTTTCACCATCTCTATCCAAAATAGATATAACTCACTAACCTAGTAGTATAATGGTGACCTTTGGGGTCTCCTTTACATTTCCTGGAATGTTTCCTTGCTGATATTTGAGAGTTATTTACTATTATATGTAATCTATGCCAAAGAAATGTGATCCTATAATATCATTCTAAATTTTATCATGTATGACCTTATCATATTCTCCAACACATAGATAGTGTGTAGAGATCCCAATCCAGATGTACATAGACATTACATTACTTTTGCGGAATACTTAATACATAATAAGAAAACACAAAAAGACCATAATAGTTTAGTGTCTTTGGATACTCGGAAAAATAATCTTCAAATCCTAGTGAAAGATCTTCATCATATCCCATAAAGATCATCCCTTTTTTTCTTACCTAAAACCATTCTTTATATCCTGGGGAAAATAAAACATAAAAAGGGTGATCTCAAATTCTCATTAAGGGTAAACATAGAGAACATAAATCAATCCATAAACATTTGAATTCAAAAACATGAACTTAAAATCTAAACATCAAAATCTTGAGAAAAGACATAAATCATGGAAGTACATAAGGCATATATCATAATGGAACATCAATCATGATAAAATAGCATGGGAAGAAAACATGTAATTGTGGACAACCATTAACCACATGATATGATTTCTATAGTAGCCAACGCATTTCTGCCAAGACCATCTTAGTGGACAAAGTCCCTTTCTGAATCGAGTTCACTCCTCGTTCCGGTCCTGTAACACTTAACCAGATTAACTTACCATTCCAGCCATGCCTATCTCATGAGATATAAATCATTACCCAATGTATTGGAGGTAGATATAGGTCCCACCAATCTCATAATGAACTCATTCTTACTTGTTCCACAAAATAAACATAAAACATTCATCATAACCCAATGAATAAAATGTGTTTCATAAACATCATCCCACATCACATAATCCATGTAAAACAAATAGATATTTCATCATAGGAAAAGTTAAACCATGTAAATCATAGAGACATTATACTTAAAACATACACATATGAAATAATGTCATCTTATATGGAAATTTCTTTGATAAAACACTTGAAATTAATTCTTGAGGAAAATATCATTTCTCCATAAAAATCATTTTATTTCCACAAAATGCCATGAAATTTTATAAGAAAATTATTTTGTTGAAAATATTCATAAATTCTTTTAGAGTGAGCTTCATGAAAATGAGGTGTTATGAAACAATAAAAATCTGTTTACGCCGTATAAGATAAAAATAACATTATTCTCGTACATTTCTCGGAAAAGTAAAAAAGTTCCTCGTGTGGTAAACAAAAGTAAAATTCCTTTCATAACATGTGGTAAATTTCAAAAATAGGTATAAAGGTCTTTAAAAATACATGAAAACATTTTTAGAATACATGGGCATGTATGATAACAATAACCCCAGTAAATACTTACGAATAACAATCACGGATAAGAACGAGATTGGAATAGTTATCCCTTACCTTAAGTCTGATATGCTTCGTACGTATCCGAAACTCCTATATAATGATTAAAATAATTTCATTGAATTATTAAAGAACATTATTCATTGTTATTATATCATATCTGGTTCACTTATGACTTCATATTACCCGTTCTTTTGTAAATTCCATGTTAAAGCAGCGTTTTGAGTAAAATCGTTTCATTTATCATACATGTTTCGACAGGTTGTTCTTGATATTATTACTTATATCCTGATTTATATAATTATAGAATTTAAAACATGATATATAAATAATATATTTTTAGTATATAAATATATATGATATATCGATTAATGAAATACACCGTTCATGGAGACGGTAGGCCGTGCGTACACACAAACGCTGTTTTCATTTCCTTATTCAATTAAATGGAATTAAGTAAATGAAACATATATGTACATAAATCCAGTATCATTATTATGTAATATATTTCATTATTATTTATTATATATACTTTATAATCATACTTTTATTGTTAATCATGGAAAACAAATCTCATCGCATTCATGGAGACGGTAGTCTGTACGTACGCCCAAGTGATGATATCATTCCCATGATCATGGAATTGTATTTAAGTGTATCTATAATTATTTAGAATCAATATCACTTTACAATACTCATATAAAATTATTTATTTACACCATTATACCCATCCAAGTAATGTGGTTGTAGAAAACAGATTACACCACGACGTGGAGACGGTATTCTATATGTACGTACGAGTGGTGATTTTGTTTTCCATAGGATAAATATAAAATGAAATTGGTTTGATTAATATTTATAATAACATATAAGTATATTAGTGATACTGATTTTATTAATTTAGGATGAAACAAATAGAGAAGAATAATTAGAAGAAGAAATAAATTGGAAAGAACCGGTAAAAGATATTACCTCTTCTTTGACGTGCCTCTTCTTATCCTCCTCTTAAGGAACTAGGGTTGGACTTTTGAGGAGACCATAACCTCTATAATGTTTCTAATAAATATTATAAGGAAAATGGGCTGGTTTTGGCTGAGCATTAAGGCCCAAAGGGTGTAAATTGAAGAGGGAAGGTGTGCCCTTTTTATAAGGGAGGAGAGGGGCACCTTTGGAAAAACTTAAAATATTATTTTATAATAAAGTCATATTCGGTTTATAATATCACCAAATTGATTTAATTCTAAGATAAAGTGGTAATGGGTCGAAATAATCTCAATTAATATAATTTAGAAATGTTTAGGTTACGATTTTAACCTTATCAATTAGATTACTCTAAGTTAAATAATTTAACTTTTACCGTGTCTTCTTGTTTTCTAACACTATATGGTTAATAAACTAACTATAACAAGACAAAATAAACTCAAGTTGTATATTATTAATATATATATAACCTTATCTAAGTCATTTGGAAGACCATAATATTTTTAGGAATATAATAACAATTAATAATATAATATTTGTTTTAAAAACTTTTTTATATCGTTTTTGACACTATTTGGTAATAGATTTTTTTGAAAATCATAACAACATTATTAGTTCAAAGAAGTTAATTGAATCAATACTAAAATGTCATATTAACCTTTTAAATTATTTTATTTTATAAAAAGACTCATATTACATTTATTTGGGTATTTATAACATCAATTATTTTAATATTTCATTAATAAGATAATTACTACATCATCATTGTATCATAAATATATTAAATTATTTATTGTCTAAAATTATAAATAAAATACCATTAAGTAGGAAATGTTCCCATATTTCTAATTAATATTTATAGTCGAATTTTTTTATGTATTACTCTATATTAAAAATGTTTTAGTTATTAAACTTTGATTTTAACTATTTTAACTCTTCATTAAATAAAATAATAAAAAATGTCCTAATCTAATACAAGTGGACCTAAATGGTAATCTTTTATTCCTAAGGTTGATTTTGGTCGAATTAAACTTATCCAACAAAATTAGGACATGTGTTAGGGTAATAATAATATCATTTTTATCCTTAATTACCCTATTTACTTTTAACCGTGGTAAAAAAAAGTAAAAAGGTACTATTCATCAAAAATTATTTTTATCTTATTGAACCACATGTTACTCCTTGATATTAACCATGTCTCTCGGATTTTCGAAATTCCACTCATAGAAGCGGTAAAATTATGTTTTATGTAAACTTACAAATTCTCATAGGAGGTGGGTATAAGAGGGTGAAAATTTCAATAAAATTTTTATATATCTAAAATAATTAATAAATGACTCCAATGAATGACATTGAACTTATATAAGTATTATGTATCAATTTTGGACCTAAAATAAATTTAAATAAAATAAATAATTTTTTAAATAAAAATTTGGTTTTTAAATAGTAACCCAGTGTTTTCTCTATTCATCAAAAATTGAAAGTTTTCTGAAAAATACCAAAAATTCACCCTAGGCTAATTTTGATATTTTGAATCCAAAAATGAATACCATTTTTTAAAAATAAAATTCCAAAAAGTGGGTATTACTATTCATAATGGCTAGTTTATATAACATATCATTGTTTAGTAAAACTCAGTATTTCATACAACATACTCTATCATGGAAGGTCACGATTACGTGTAATGCAAGCCAAGTCAGGGATGTATGTAGTGCAATCTTTTTTTTGTGTAGCGTACAACACAATCAAAACTTATTTCATTTATACATTAAACAAAATCTATACTTAATGTTGCGTAGAATAATTTCCACAAAACGAACATGAATTTGTGAGTAACACGAGCCAAGAATAGTGTTGCGTATACTGCAAGCTAATATGATGTTGTGTATAGTAAAATCTAATATTGGTGTATTGTATAATAGAAGACATCAAAGAAATTAAAAATAATATATCTCATAAAATCTCGGGGTGTTAGATTCTACCCCCTTTTAATATAATTTTGCCCTCGAAATTCATCAGGGTTATAAATGGTTTACCACTTGAAAGTTTCTTTCATAGAAACCCACTTCGTAAAAAAGAATACTAAAAATTCATTTTTAAGAGGGATGTTATAATCATAAGAGTCATCCAATGTAACTCAGCACTAGGTTTCCACATAGGACAACATGGGTGAAAATGTGGATATGGAAGTGAAATATAACTATCAACTTTTGATGAAGAGTGGTTGAGGACATGGCTATGAAAAATCCAAGAATCACAAAGCCATAAATTTTTTATGATCTAAGGTGCCATATAATTAATCAGATACTAGGAAAACATTTTTGGTTTTCAAGATAATTTCCCTAAATTTGACGAAATTTGAATTAGAAGAAATTCTTTCTTGATTTTGGTACAATCTCACCATTGTTCATTACTTGGAAAATTTACACTTCATATCTTAAAGAAATGAAGTTGAATTTTTCATTAGTGAAGTGTAAGATGATCATGTGATAGAATGATGGGTCATTCCATCTGTCTCAAACAAAATGTTAGATAAAGTTATCCAAAATACATAAGTCCATCAATTGTGAGATTAATTGTATATGGTTCCTAAAATGGACTTATACTTCATATATCATAATGCTTAATATAATAAAACTAGTTTCTACTAACCAGGGACTTCATGTAGGCTACTGGTAGGCGATAAAGGAATGTCGCACTTCGGTTGTGGGTTCGATTCCCACAGCCTTGTTCGACGCGACGGGTTGTCGACCGTCCTGCATGTTGTCACTTTTTCGAGAACTACATTATAAAAACATTCCTGCAATAAAATAGGCATATTTTATATCCATAAACAATACTATCTTATGTCTAACTTAATTCATTCCAATCTTTAGGCTTATCCAAAATACTTCTGTCCAAGATCATAGTATAAAGAAAACAATTACTAGATATGTCATCTACCGAGCATGTGAATACCAAAATTTATCCCCCATATATCATATGATATATCTTTTTGGTCACATTACAAACATTTGAATACCTTAATAATGTATTCTCTTGAAAAATTAATACCCATTGATCCTTAGTGAAAACATGAATGCTGTCAAAAGTTAACTATTTCCACGTACCAAAATCCCAAAATTTCTATATACTCAAACCATGATATCAGTAATGAGATCATTTCATTTTATCTTTATCCTTTCATTATGAGTATATCATATTCTTTCCAAAAATATTTCAATTACTTTTCATGGTTATCAGTACCATATAATTATTGAAACCCAATACATAGATATTCCAAAAATTCCACAATACCATAAATGAGATTCCATGATACTGTTTTGAAATCCCATTACATAAACACTTAATCATTACACAACATCATTTTCATACTCAACATCACAAGTAGTGATCGCATGTGACTTCCCATTATCATTTCCCTTAAGAGTTCACTCACATTGATCATCATTATCCCTTAGATTATGGCATTGATTAGCATACTTCCCCATTTCCATGCACATGAAGCATTGAAGTGTTGGTGGTGCGTTCTCTACAGTCTTTTCTTTATTCAAATCATTAGAAACCCTTTTTCTATTACTTCGACTCACATATTCTCTATGAGATTCATTTCCAAACTTAAAAATAATTTCTAGTCCCTTTAAAAAAATCTCCAACATGCTTTTTTCCGCACTTTGAGCATAAAGAAACATTCATCTTCTTTTCACCATTATTCTGAGATTTCTCCTTGAACTCCATCTTTCGTTTCGTGTCAAAACCACCTGATGGATATGTAACACCGACTTACATTTCTACCTTGATAGCACAACACACAATTTCTTCATAGCTACTGAAGTCTCTTATAGCTAATTCCCTTCGAAGACTTGGTTTTAGGCCACTGAAGAATCGATCATCTTTAATTTTAGGTTGGATGATAAAGCCATATGCATACCTTGGAAGTCTTGGAAAATTTGGTTTGTATATACCAACAGATTCATCATCATTCTGGTTAAGCTCAAGGAAATCCTTTTCCATATATGTTAGAAGAATACAAGGGAAATACTTACTAAAAAAAATATCTTGAACTCGTCCTATTCCATGGATTCAATTTCATCTCGGGGCATTGTATTCTTAATTAGAGTCCACATTGAGCTGATTCACCTTCTAAATGGTAAATAGCCAGAATGAATTTTTCATGTTCCGAACAGTGATGTACGGAAAATATCTTTTCAATGGTACTGATCCATTGTTCATCAACAAGTGGATCGAAAGACCCACTAAAATAAGGTGTACGTTGCCTCATGAAGGACTCAATATAATTTTGTTCCCTTCTCTGCTCATTTGGAAGTCCAGAATAATTCATTGCTTGTGTAACTATAGATTTGTGATTTTTCACTCAATCTCCCATGACATTGGTTTGTTCAGGAGGACAATCATTGCATTTTCCATTACATTAATCAACATGGTTCATTCGGGTTCCAGACATCATCTAAAACCCAAAAAGAATAGTGTGAGAGGAAAAAATCATACTAGGGAAAACAACATAATAAAGGGGGAGTACCTTCAATATCTGACATCTTAGGTTAAATTCTATGATCGTTACCATAATTCTAGGACTATAACCTATACTTATACTTAACCTTTGGGACATCCCTATACATACCTTAGAAATATCTCTAGTGATCTCACTAATGTTTTTTCATCCTAGTTTCCAAAGGATAACTAAAACATTCCACCATATAAAAACTGTAGAGACCCCAAACCAGACGTACATAGACATGACATTACTTTTTCGGAATACTTAATACATAATAAAAACAAACACACAAGGACCGTAATAGTTTAGTGTCTTTGGAAACTTAGAAAAATTATCTTCTAATCTTGGTGAAAGATCTTCAACATCTCCCATAAATATCTTCCCTTTTTTTCTTACCTAAAAACTTTCATTATATCCTAGGTAAAAGAAAACATAAAAAGGGTGAGCTCAAATTCTCATTAAGGGTAAACATAGAGAACATAAAACAATCCATAAAAATTTGAACGCAAAAACATTATCATAAAATCTAAACATCAAAATCTTCAGAAAATAAATAAATCTTGGAAGTACGTAAGGAATATATCATAATTGAACATCAGTCATGATAAAATACCATGGGAATAAAACATGTAATTTTGTAAAACAATTAATCACATGATATGATTTCCATAGTAGCTAAGGCATTGCTGCCAAGACCATCTTAGTGTACAAAGTCCCTTTCTGAATCGAGTTCACTCCTCATTCCAGTCCTGTAACACTGAACCAGATTAACTTACCATTCCAGCCATGTCTATATCATGAGATATAAATCTTTACCCAATCCATTGGATGGAGATATAGGTCACACCCATCTCATAATGAAATCATTCTTACTTGTGCCACAAAATAAACTTAAAACATTCATCATAACCCAAAAAAATGGGTTTCATAAACATCATCCCACCATCACAAAATCCATATAAAACAAATGGATATTTCATCATAAGAAAAGTTAAACCATGTAAATCATTGATAAATTATTCTTAAGACATACACATATGAAATAATGTCATCTTAGATGGAAAATAGTTTTGATAAAACAGTTGAAATGAATTCTTGAGGAAAATATCCTTTCTTCTTCAAAATCATTTTCTTTTCACAAAATTCCATGAAATTTTAAAAGAAAAGTATTTTTGTAAAAATATTCATAAAATCTTGTAGAGTAATCTTCATTAAAATGAGGCCTTATAAAACCTTAAAAATCTGTTCACGCCGTATAAGTTAAAAATAACATTCTTCTCGTACTTTTGTCGGAAAAGTCAAACTGTTCTTTGTGTGGTAAACAAAAGTAAGATTACTTTCATAACATGTGGTAAATTTCAGAAATAGGTAAAAAGGGAATTAAAAATTCATGAATTTTTTTTAGAAAACATGGGCATGGATGATAACAATAACCCCAGTACACACTTACGAATAACAATCTCGGATAAGAAGGAGATTGGAATAGTTATCACTTACCTTAGCTCTGATATGCTTCGTACATATCTGAACCTCCTATATAATGATTAAAATAATTTCATTGACTGATTAAATAATCATATTAATTGTTATGATATCATATATGGTTCACTTATGACTTCATATTACCCGTTATTTTGTAAATTCATGTTAAAGCAGCGTTTTGAGTAAAATCGTTTCATTTATTGTATGTGTTTCCACATGTCGTTCTTGATATTATTACTTACATCCTGATTTTAATAATTCCATAATTTAAAACATGATATATACATAATATATATTCAGTATATAAATATATATGATAGATCGATAAATGAAATACATCGTTCATGGAGACGGTAGGTCGTGCGTACGCATGATGCTGTTTTCGTTTCCTTATTGAATTAAATGAAATTAAGTAAATGAAACATATATGTACATAAATCAAGTATAATTATTATGTAATATCATTCATTATTATTTATTATATATAATTTGTAATCATACTTGAATTGTTAATCATGGAAAATGAATCTCATCGCGTTTGTGGAGACGGTAGTCCGTATGTACGCACGAGCGATGATATCATTCCCATGATCATGGAATTATATTGAAGTGTATATATAATATTTCAGAATCAATATCACTTTAAAATTATAATATATATTTATTTATTTGCACCATTATACCCATCCAAGTAAGGTGGTGGTGGAAAATAGATTACACCACGGCTTGGAGATGGTATTCTGTGCGTACGCACGCGCGGTGATTTCGTTTTCCATAGGATGGATAGAATACGAAATTGGGTTGTTTCATATTTATAATAACATATCATTATATGAGTGATACTGATGTTATTAATTTATGATGAAACAAATAGATAATAAGTAGAAGAAGAAATAAATTGGAAAGAATCGGTAAAGGATATTACCTCTTCTTTGACGCGCCTCTTCTTAACCACCTCTTAAGGAACTAGGGTTGGATTTTTGAGGAGACCATAACCTCTATAATGTATCTAGGGAGGATTATAAGGGATATGGGCAGGGTTTGGCTGATCTTCATGGCTCAAAAGCGTGTGAAGATAAGAGGGAAGGGGTGCCCTTTTTATAATGGATGAGAGGGGAACCTTTGGAAAAACTTAAAATATTATTTTAAAATAAAGTCATATTTGGTTTATAATAGCTCCAAATTGTTTTATTTCGAATATAAAGTGGGTATGGGTCTATATCCTCTCAACCAATATAATTTAGACAAGTTTAGGTTACTATTTTAACCTTATCATTTAGATTTAACTCTATGTTAAATAATTGAACTTTTACCGTGTCTTCTTGTTTTCTTACACTATATGGTTAATAAACATACTATAACAAGACAAAAGAACTCCAAGTGGTTCATTATTAATATATATGACCTTATATAAGTCATTTGGCCGAAAAATAGATTTTTAGGAATATAATAACAATTAATAATATAATATTTGTTTTAAAAACTATTTTATGTCAATTTTGAAACTATATGGTAATTGATTTTTTTGAAAATCATAACAACATGATTAGTTCTATGAAAGTTAATTGAATCAATACTAACATGTCATATTAACCTAAAAAAATTAGTGGAATTTATAAAAGGTCTCAAATTGCATTTATTTGGGTATTTATAACATCAATTATGTTAATATTTCATTAATAAGGTAATTATTTCATCATCATTGTGTCATAAATAAATTAAATTATTTAATATATAAAAATTATTAATAAAATACCATTATGTAGTCAATATTTTTAGCATTCTAATGAATATTTATAGTCGAATTTATCTGATGTATAACACTATTAAAAATGTTTAAGTTTTTATACTTTGATTTTAAATATTTTAACTCCACTTTAAATAAAATAATAACAAATGTCCTAATAGAATTACTACATGTGTTAGGGTAATAATAATATCATTTTTACCCTTAATTACCCTATTTACTTTTAACCGTGGTAAAAAAATTTAAAAGTTACTATTCAACAAAAATTATTTTTTTCTTATTGAACCACATTTTACCCCTTGATATTAACCACGTCTCTCGGATTTTCGAAATTCCACTCAAAAAAGAGGTAAAATTAATTTTTATGTAAATTTAAAAATTCTCCTAGGAGGTGGGTAAAAGCCGGTGAAATGTTCACTAAAGTTTTTATATATCTAAAATTATTATAAAATGACTCCAATGAATGACCTTGAACTTATATAGGTATTTTCTATAAATTTTGACCTAAAATAAATTTAAATAAAATAAATAATTATTTAAATAAAATGTTGGTTTTTTAATAGTAACCCAGTGTTTTCACTATTCATAAAAAAATTGAATGTTTTCATAAAAATACCAAAAAGTCACCCTAGGCTAATTTCGATATTCCAAATCCAAAAATGAAGACCATTTTGAAAAATAAAATTTAGAAAAGTGGGTATTACTATTCATAACGGCTAGTTTATATAACATATCGTTGTTTAGTGAAACTCTGTATTGCATACAACATATGCTATTGTGGAAGGTCGTGATTGCGTATAATGCAAGACAAGTCAGGGATACGTGTAGTGCAAGATCCTTTTGCTGTATCATACAACACAATCATAGCTTATTTCATTTATACATTAAACAAAATCTATACTTAATGTTGCATATAATAATTTCCACAAAACGAACTTGAATTTGTGTGTAACACGAGCCAAGAATAGTGTTTCATATACTACAAGATAATATGGTGATGCGTATAGTATAAGCTAATCTTTGTGTAGTGTATAATAACAGACATCAAAGAAATTTAAAATAATATTTCTCATAAAATCTTGGGGTGTTACGTAGTGTGCTCAGAATTCCCATTCATTCAGGGGTGAAAAGGTATACTCATCCTCACTTGGTCTGGAATACCTCTAGCAGGATTGTCCATATACATGATATGATGTGAGGAACATGATTAGAGCCTATCATCAAGGGAACCCCGTGAAGGTGGATGATATAATGAATGTAAAATTCCCCAAAATATCTATCGAACTCTACTCCCTAATATTAAGGATGTGCACTGACTTGTAAATTCATTTAATTTTCAGTTTGATGGAATTATGACCTCTAACTATCCACAGAAGCCCTTTCAAGTAATACATGGAAATGTCATCTCATTTCAACTCCATGATCTCAAGGGGATTCAACAAACCCTTTGGAACCTAGTGCATAACCTTCACCTACTAAAATATGATACACTGATAGATGAACTTAGTAATGATTCATCTCATTTCATCCCACTAAAATAACTAATGAAGGTATCTATCCATCTTACTTAAACTATGATCTTTAAAAAAAGGGATGTTTGAAACATGCTCATCACCACCTCTCATGGTGTGATTGTAAAAGCCATCAAACCCTCTTAAATAATGACATGATTACCTCTTTCAAAAATTCATATGGTGAATATCATGAGGATATTTCATAACACATGACCTCAATGTTTTCATATCCCAACTGAGACTCCCTTACACCCTGGAGAAGTAGAGGAGTCCAAACTATCAAATGAAGAAATTTGTAAACCCTCTCCACCACCAAATTCTGCTGTAAGGAAGAAAAATACATAGACCCCTCCTACACCATATGATAATGGTACTTCATTCAATGTGAATTTGTGACCATATTTCACTTCAAATGATAATAGACTATCACAAGTTCATAATCTAGTAGGAACTCCAACCATATCCTTTATCTCTGATTCAAACCACTCTATGTGAAGACATACCTAAGACTCTAATGGTATGAGTAAAAAATAATGATCCCTCACAAAATATACTAACTCCATATACTATGAAATAAAAATACTACTGCAAAATCTATGTTGTGAGTTGTGTAGTCCTACTCACAGGGTATCAATTACCTTTACCCATATGTCTTCACTATCTTCCACTGTATAATCACATAGTTGAGCCTATGTGCAGAGGAATCAAAATATGATACATACTATACACCCACAACTGATTGTATACAAATAGGATAACTAGACAACCTCATACTTGAATCGTCAAAATCTCTCTCACAGTTCTCATCCTATGTAAGAAGCTAGCCTTTTTTCATCAGGGTAGCCAAGGGACTAAAAACCAAAAAAATCATTTTGTGAACCAGTTATAATTCCCTTCCAATAGAAGAAAATTTTTCACCATCGACATGTTCTTTGGTGGATCCCATGAAAGAGCTGCATCATTCTTTTATGGGTCCACAACTAATCTATACATAGGTATTACATTCCCCAATAAATTTAACAATGATTATCTAAAACAATAACTTCAACAGTTTACTATAAATATGGGTTTCCTAGATAAATTATAGGGCCACCCTAAAGTTCTATGCATGATCCCCCTCTAACACAGAGTAGATGTGTCTGTTATAAATGAAGAAAATAAAAAACTATTCCAATTATGGATTGGATATCCAATTCATAAAATCCATAAAAATTGTATATATGCATTCATCAATCATAAAGGCATCACTAAAAACTCATAATGTCTATAGTGACATCTGAATGATAGCATCGGAATATCCACCTCACAAACCCTTGAAAGCTAGTTTCTTGACCTGAGATCATTCTTCAAGAACCATCTCACACAATGAAACTAATCCAATAGTTCATTAGTACTTAGCATGGGGTAATTTTTCAATATCATGGAACAATTTAGGATATTATTATCAATACAAAGATGAAATATCTCGCACCCATTTTTCATTAATAAAACTAGAGATGCCCCATAGAAAAAACTAGGTCTAATAAAACCCTTCGCTCGATGGTCCCCCAACTAAACCTGTAGATCTAGAAACTCGGAAAGGTCCATCCAATATTGCATGGAAGATATCATAGCATCCCTGATATAAAAACATTACTAAAAATCCACCTCCCACATCAGATGATTTCCTAAAACATCCTTAGTGATAAAATCCATTTAATACTTCGTCACTGAAGGAACCCAGATTCATATAGAGCCTATTACATTAATATATAGACTCTCTAACTAATGGGGGTGATTTTCAACTTTCTTCTCACGACACCCACTCACTCTTCCATGAGTTCTCTTTTCCAACATAGGGTGATCATGTCTCATCTATTAAAATGTATTTGACTAATATGTATTGACATTCAATCTAGGATTATACCATGGAAAATCATTCAATGACTAATATGATGTTATATGGTCTCATAGTGATGATGAAGAGGTCCCATGGGAACTATCTCCACTGACTAATATCTAGCACAACTGACCAACAACTGATATTAATATAGTGTTCTCTATAAGAACCTCATGTCATATCTTTTTGGGTAATGTCTCAATTAGAAGCTGAAGATATTTCATCAGTAGTACGGTGGTGAAGGAATTACTCAAACTGGTGTATACTATCAATTCATTATGAAAAAACTAAATTCATATCTTACCACTATACATTTCATGATTTCCTCTTCATAAGCCTCCATATCTCCAAACTACATATTGCCTTGACCACCATCTCCCTAATCCTGACATGGGCTTTATAGTGGTAATGGAGGAAGTAGCTCATAACATCTCCACCACTAAAAACTCATCTCTCCTAATATACTCCTTCACATCTACTAAAACTAGCTTCATAGGGGTCTCCTTGGCCTTGCCTACATGATCCATTATCATGGTACCTCATCTTATATGGAGGTCCACCATTTTCATCCTACACTCCTCAGCATGGTGGTCCAATAAATCACTTGTCATGTGACCTCTCCCATCACACGCATTTAATCATCCCTCTTGGTAATACCCTATCACTTGTTTTGTCCCTATATCACATGACTATGTACCACTGTCCAATAATGACAATATATCTTGTCACAAGAACATGATGATAAGAACCTACTCTCTATTGTATTCATCTCATCCCCATGATTTCCATAGTCATCTCTAGCTACATGGAATCATTCAGATTGAAATATCCCTATCACTGGTACCCATTCTAATAATCTAGAATATATGGGGATTCACATGGGAACCACACTATCAGAAATTCCTCTTTGGATACCCTTCGTGAACATCCTTCCCAAGAGGTAACCATCTTAATCCACATCGAGGGAGTTCCATGTAAGGTCACTGAACCTAACCACATACTCAAAAATAGTCATCCCTCTATATGGTAACTCAATAATCACTTGAATCCAAAATGAGTGAAATTAAGATGAGTGGTACACCTTAGTAAACAAATTGTGTAATTTAAATCATGAGAGATCCAAATCATCATGATTTTTTGTCTATAGACTCCACATGTTCCAAGATGATACCTAGAAAATATATCCTTCTAGTGAAACCATATGATTAGTCTAGGACTGGACTAGTTTGGAAAATTAGATAACCAACTCAATCCAATCCTATGCTTCCTAGGGATCTAGCTCACGATAGAACCTTGTCATCCTATGTGTAAAGATATCATGATGTTCTCTAATGTTGTTAATATCCTTAGCCTACACTAATAGTAAAATATACTACTCAATGGGTGGTAGTGATGAATCCCACACTCATAGAAAACTGTCCATGAAAGATGGCCCCTGAACTGAGGTCACAACATTCATGAGTTCACCTTCAGGATACTGAATCAGTACCCTAGCTAAATTTCTTCACATAAGAATCTTGATATTCATCCACACATACCATGATCATATGATTAAAAAAATATAAATGTATATTACTCAATTAAGGAAGTTAAAGAAATAAATCATTTATGATGCGTGTAATAATGTTCCTTGCAACTCATGTCTCAGTATTCTTAGTTGAAAAATAGATAATCAGAGTCACAATGAATGGATATATAAGTCGTCATAGTTACACATGCTTCTATATCCTAAAAGCCGCACAATATGCACTGTGGAACCATTTCCCTAAATTCCCAACTAAAACTCATATGGGTAAAAACATCAAAACACAATCATGAGGTCCAAACAATGCTGATACCACTCTATGATGATCCAAATAACCAATGTGATCCTTAACGGTGGACGATTGGGCCTCCAAGTACCAATCATACCTTTATTGGCTTGATATTAGTGACAATCACCTAGAATGATGAAAATAAAATCAAAGGCCTTTATGTAAAGTACCTATATGCACACACCAAACCATATCAATGAAAAAGTGTACATAAATAATAATAAAAGACAATAAAATATTAAGTAAAATCTATTACGATAATTACCTCTAAAGAATACAAAATATTTCAACTGTGTATTCCAAAATATAATGGAAAACCTGAACAACCACCTATAAAAGATGTCCTCACCTGACAACAACATGAATAGAAAATATCTATGAGTGCCTAGATCCTGATCTCCATGCCCCGACCACCACATGCGGTCAATAGACTCGAGTATTGAAATGATTCTCTAAAATCACCACTCATATGTACTTCATCAATATAATAAATGCAACATTAATGAAAATCCCATGTAGGTTTGAGTATACACATACATATTAGATGCCTCAAAAAAAAATATGGTGAACTAGAATTCATGATATTAGTATTCAGATCATTCCAATTTAAGACTGAAATGAATCCCAACAACATCTATATATATATATATAATCATATAAGAAAAAAATATATGAGGGTGAAGGGGGATCTTCATCTTACAACCCATCATGGGTGGATGAGACTTCCAAAAACTCCCCAATATCCCTATATGATGCCTATTATCTTCTCTACCTGGAAAGGTTACCATGTGGAGAACCCATACCTCTCTAACCTATCAAATAGTTTAGGGGGAATAATATTCACGTAGAGGATCAATGCCATAGATTGATAAGGGGGTTCTACTCAATACATTCATATAGTAAACACACCCTAATTTTCAATGGTGTTCCACTAATTTAGTATAGGACCAACTATGTAGTCCAACTGTGGGGCTCGAGCTAGCATGTTGCGTACACATACCCTTGTCCACTGGAGGTGTCACCTAGTAGGTAGAGGGATCACACCCTATTCTATTAGGGGGTGTAAATCAATAGGTAGGGGAACCCCTCACAAGTATATAAGTAGGTTCCACTCAGTAGATTGAGGGATGATTCCCTTTTACATTAGGGGTATCCACATAAACAAGTGTGTAATGTATGGGGACCCACACCCTACTTCAAAAAGGTGGTTTCCAACCCTGACCTCCCATTAATGTTCTTTCATGGTCATTTATATTTTCAAGAATCACCTAAATAATTATCACACTGATGAAATTAACATTATATCTCATAATCCATTATAAAGGCTTTCATCACGTTCTACATGAAAAAATAACGAAGATAGATTACTCACAGTCATAAATCCCAGTCCATTCGAAGGTGATATATAAGGTGAGTTTTTATTAAAAAGGGGTATATAGTATCTAGTCATGCTTTTATACCTATCCATGTTCTCTTATGTACATTGAATTCTTTCAATGTTACTATACATAGCTTGTACAAGGCCCTTACCATGTGTCTATGTCATCTAGGGCCTACTCATTTCATTCTACCCATTGTCATGTTTGTCAGGTCTTTCTATGTAGTTTTTTGTGCCTGGGTACATGCACATGCGCATGTACTCCAACAGAACCCGATGTGTCCACCCACATGAGGTCCCTTTCATGTTCAATAGGCTCACAATAGACCACTCAGGGAGGGTCACATGGTTTCTGGGACCATACACATGGCATGTGATTCTTATCTTCCTCAAAATATTAATTGTCATAGTTAGGTGGGTCTACATAGTATGTGTTCATCAGAATACACATCATTCAGTCATGTTTTTCATTAAAATCCATGTTCATAACATTTTTGATAGACCTAGAATTAGCACCATGATTTCAACCATTTAGATAACCCAAATTAGAGGGGGTATCCACCATTTGTCATTTCCCAGCATCTGTTGACTGAAAAATGATTTTTTTCATTTCCATGAAGTCCACACATGGACACCACTTCCATGTTACTGTCTCTTGGTCCTACATCATAGATCTATGTGAATCATCACCTTCATCCCTTAATAGATCTTATTCCATCCTTAAATCATCATATCAATTATCATTAACTAATCCACCATGAATATGAGGGTCTGATCATTCTCGATCCCACCATGTAGAACCTGAACAATGACCACAAAATCCCATAGTGAAGAACGTGAATAATGATGAGAGGATATAACCATAACAAGGTTGATAAACATTATTTTCTATGTTTTCTCGATCAAAAATTTCAAATAAGGGAAAATCTAGGGTGATGTCATGACATATGGAAAAACAAATTGAATAAATCCATTTCATTTGAAAATGTGATCATGAAAATGGTGGAAAAAAATAGATCAAAAGTAGATAATGAAATATATATTCAAGAAATAATAATTAATAGGAGAACCTAAAATTTATGATTTGTCTCTCTATTATGGACCGATTGTTGCTGAATAACATTTTCATAATAATGATAATGACATACTAAATCTTTTGTCTATTGAAGCACCTAAATCTGATCACTGGTAATTGATCAATATTGATTCACTAATGAATATCACTAAATCTACAATCATTTCTACCATGGATTATATGGATAATGAAACAAAATTGTAATAATGGAGTATATATATAGGATTTAATCAGGTCATTTAATAAATTGAATAAATATTCTTATTTGTTTATTTTAATTAAACATCGACTCCAAAAGCTTCTTCAAACAAATGTCCAATATTGACTAGCATTAATTCATCCTTATGGTAAACCCCATGACCCATATTCAATCATGGGGTGATATTTTCTATCAAACACTCTATTCAAGATATATTCTATTATTTATGAAAAAAATTATGTATAGGATGTAAATATATTGATTATTTTTTTTGAAATTAATTCTGGGATTTCCAGGCCATCAAATCCCACATTGTCTCAACAACTATCTCCAAAAATATTCCTTAACATGATTCAATGTATTTCAAGAAAAAATGGAGTCTTTGTAGATGAAATTATTTAAAAATATATAACTCTAGTAGTTTCTCTAAATGATATCTATATTAAAAAAGTTTATAAAAAATCTGAATAAGTAAAATCAATCTTCTAGAAATAATATATCAAATCAAATCAAAGAAAAAATAATTTACCAAAAACAATTTAATGAATTGAAAAATTATGTTTTTAAATTAAAAATATTCATGAGTGAGGATATAATAGTGAAAGAGAATAAAATTCTGTTCATTGTTTTACAAAAAAACTGATTCTTATATAAAAAGGATATGTAAAATGCAATCTAAATTTCAAGAACTCAATTAATGATCCTTGGAAAAGCTCATATATAGAAAAGACTCATGTAAATCCGTTGATATTTTTCACAATTTGTGATAAAAACACTTATATAAAATTTTGTTAATTATAGAAGACTAGTAAAAAAAGCATGATAATGTTTTTAGAAAAATCATGTGAATTACCGGATTCTATAAATTCTAAGCACATCCACCTGAAAGATAAAAATGATTCAAATGGTTGAGGTAAAATACATAAAAAAGTTTGACATAAAGGATAAAGAGTTTTAATTCCACGTTTTTATTTACAAAAAAATAATCATAATTAATGATGGGTATTTTATTGAAGTATAGTATAACAATCGTCCATATCATGATATTTGTAAAAGAAAATCCAATTTTTTTAACATTAGAGGTTTTGGTCAAAGAGAAATGATATTATGGTTTAAATAATATTAAAATTATGAGATCATACGTTTTATAATATATAATATATCAATTTTTCATCTCTCTCAAAAGAGAAAAATTTGAAGACAACCTATGAAATCTAAATTGTAAATTGTAAATAGATTTCAAACATTGGATTATGTTTGTGAATAACAAGAGTAAAAAAATCATCTTGAAAAAAAGTGTCTTTTTATGAAATAAGATCAAATGTGATCAATATAATGTATTGAAATGTCTGAAAAAAATATGGAATACGAAAAATATAAAATTGCGTTTTTGATGTTTCCTGCAAATAATCAATTAGAGAATGCCCATGGATTTTGTACAGTAGTTATTCTTCTTATATAATAGTGGAATCGAATCTACTCAATTACTTTGAACATTTTATATATGGCTACAACACCATTATAAATGATGGGCCACAAGAATTATTTATTATTTTTATAAATATTGATTTGAAAAGATCAGTTGAAATCAAAAGCATGGTATATTTTGATGGACAAGAAAAAAATCATCACAATGTCTCTCAGTTATATTTTAAAGGGAATGAAGTGATCATTGAGAAAGATGGTACTATAGTGAATTTCTTGAAATATATATGTATCTTGGAAAGAGTATAGTGAACAATATTTAGTACCTTTTAGATTGGTTATGGTGAAAATTCATGTTATTTATGAATTAAAGAAGAAAATCGTCTTTCAAATTGAATACTTGGTTATCTTGTCAAGTGAAACATTTTTAAGATTATTCATGTAAAAAATGTTTTCTATATACCAAATATTAATTAAAAATTTATTTTAATATGTTCTACTTATAAAAAGGGAAATGTGAATACAGTATACAATAATGATAAAATACAAAATACTCATCCTTTAGAGTGGACTCACAATGACATTTAAAGGCCTATGTGTAATCACTCATCAAATGGAGATAACTGTTTTCTTTTCAATATTGATGAATTTACCAAATTTTGTAAGAACCCAGGTTTTAAGACTCTAAGAATTTAAAAAATTTCTTGATGTCATTCTAGAGCATTGCGTTCAAACGGCATACAATTCTGAGGCCCAGTGTGCCTGGAATTAATATTATAAAAATGTTAAGTGTTTTTATATTACGCACGAGTCATTAACTAAAGAAAATGAGATATCTCATAGACGGTTGATCAGATCGAAAATTTGAGACAAAAGTTGGGTCCGGAACGCGGTGTTTACCCTAGGCGCGACATAAAATAAGTCGGTGCGGGACGTTCGGACCCCTCGCTCGTTAGTGGTGTGTTAAATGGATAAATTAAATTAAGTTATTAATTTAATATCTCAATCTTTAATAACTCCCAAAAGGTTTCTTGGATGGGAAAACTGAGGGCATCATTGAGTCCGGATCGTGTCGTTTACCCTAGGCGGGGTGTAAAAGTTGCGGGCGTGGGCCTGATGTGAGAGATATTACCCAGGGGAAAATGGTCATTTCGAAATGACCACATAGTGATTTTTATCACTGGCGTTCCATCTCGAATAACATTCGAACAATGTCTCGGAATTGAAAACTGAGACTTCCATTGAGTTCGAAATAGGGCGTTTTGCCGAGGTGTGAGACAAAATAGGCGAGTGGGGAGGTTTCAAAATATGCGCCCGTTGGGAGAGTTTTAGTAAATTTCTATAAATTCACTAAGCATTGGGAGAACCAATTTATTCCTCCCTCCATCTCTCTTTCTCTACCTCTCTCTCTCTCTCTAGAGTTCTTCACCGTTCTTTGGTTTTCTTTGCTGTTCTTCACCGGATTGAGGCGCGGACTCCAGTGGATCGGAGTGGGATCGAGCGGGCACGTCGACAACGTCGAACGGCTAGATCGAGGTAGACGTTTTGTTGGTTTTTCCACCATTTTTCAATTCTGTATTTTAAATTCATTAATTTTAGAATTTGGGCCGTTGACCGAATGAACACGGCTAATTCCTGAGCCCCTTTTTGTTTATTTTTTTTGGCGTTCATTCTCCAATTTTCGGATGCGCAAAATCGTGTTGGGTCAATGGTTAGCGGGATGTGTTTCGAAGGCCACGTCCCGAGGAACCCAAACCCGCGTTCGATTTTGGAAACAGGCCACCGGAGCAGTGGTGGCGACCATCGGAAGACCCGGCTCCGGCAAGGGTGGTGGTCGGAGCTCGAGGTGGCGCATCAGAATGTTCGGATGTGGTGGCCGGCGCAGATGGGGTTCGGTTTGAAGTGGTAGCAGCCGGGCAGTTTTGGGTGTCACCGGTTGGCACCAGAGCAGTGTGCGGCTGAGGAAGCAGCACGGTAGAGCAGAGGATCCAACGCAGAAGGGCGGTCAACGCGAGCGGAGAGCAGTAGGCGGCATCAGTCTGGTGTGCGGCGTAGCGAGGAGGAGCCGGTGGAGGCCGAGCCAGCGGAGGCCGAGCCAAAGTGGAGGAGGCACTGGGGCGCAGTGACCTCAGGGTAGCGTGGCGGTGTGGCTGCGGAAGGCGGAGAAGCCAGGGGAGCCAGGCCGGCCTATCAAGGTCAACGGGGGGGGGGGGGGGGGTACCGAGGCGGTGACCTCGGGGCTGCAGAAGGAAACAAGGACCTGCTGTTTGCGGTTCCTACTGGGGCGACGCGAGGAGACCAGCCTTCGGCTGGTCTGTTTGAAGAACCGGGCCCGAACGTCTGGTGGGTTGAGGTGGGCCACGACCAACGGACCGTGGCGTGACGGTCCGGACCCACGGGAGGGCCACAGGGCCGCGGTTCGGACCGAGCTGGCCGAGGTGCACCTGACCAGTTAGGCCCCCATTACATTCGGGGGGGGGGGGGGTTATTTCCAAACGGCGTGTCCGATTGACGCGCTGTCTGCGACTGTAGGTCCGTGTTGACAAGGAGAAATTTTTGGAACGTGTTCTGAGGTTTTTGGGTTCTGTTCCCGAAGGTGGGTGACCAAAACACTTTAATTCAATAATAATAAATTTATTATTAGTGTTATGATGGACGTGGGTCGCAATCTGTACGTCCATTTAACGTGCTTTCATCGGTACGGTGGCCCCGGAGCAGAAACGGTCTTTCCAAGGTTGGTTTGGAACCTTTGTAGGTTGGTTTTGTTGCTTGGAAGCACGAAACGCAATGTGAGAGATTAATTAGTTAATTAATTAATTAATTAATTATTGCGTCGGACCTAACTCCTGCTTGAGATGTCCGATTGACAAGTCGTCAGCGGCAGCATGACCCCAGTCCTCGTGTGGATTTTTTGAGATGCTTTCTGAAGCGTTCGAGTTGGAGACAATGTGTGGGTCCTGTAGTGCCTACTCTGCACGTTTTAAGGTGAAACACCACCTTTTTACCTGACACTCGTTTGTGGTGTTTGAGTACTCATTTCAGAGTGTTTTTCTGAAGGGATTGCAATGGTGCAATCCGCCCACCTAAATTCGGGCCCGAGGTGTGGGCCCCATCGGGCCCCATTTGCGTATAATGCGAGGAATTTTAGCTTCTGCTTCTAGAGTCTGTTTTAGGCACTGTCACCGGTGTTGTGACCCTGACATCGAGATGAGTTTGCCCAGGGTGGTTTCAGGCAATAAAACCAGAGTAGAGTCGTAGGCCCCATATGCCGTCTTTTGAGCTATGTGTTGCGTACTACAACTTTCTCATCAGGCGCCCGCTTTGGGTATATGAATAGTTTATTTGACGTGGTTTTCCAAGAGCATCACGATGGTGAAGTTCGCCCGAACTTTTTTAGGATCGTGGTGTGGGCCCCACCCGGGCCGCCTACGGTGAATATTACGTTTTCCACCGAGAGCCTGTATCCAGCGAGTAAGTAATATATCTCGCATGTTTTTCCATGAGGATTACAGTAGTGTAATTTGTTCAGGAAAGCAAAGCCTCTTATGTGATTATATTAAATGTGAAAACATGGAAGGGAAATGGACGGAGGTTCTTTTGGCGCACTCCGAACATACGTATGGTAGGGGTGCAAGTGACACCCAGTGATGGCACAGGCGCTGAACCTGTACTCTGTGATTTGTTCTCATGTTGGGTGGTTGCGCGATACCCACTCTGTGTTCTATTGCCCAGTGTTGTACCATCCAGTAGTGATGTCCAGAGTAGTTCCAGGTTTACCCTCCAGTAGAGACTAGGCAGTGGGTTGCTCGTCGACTTATTCCAGGTTTACCCATCATCAGAGACTGGGAAGTGGGTTACTCGTCGACTTCTTCTAGGTTTACCCTCCAGCAGAAACTAAGTAGTGGGTTGCTCATCGACTTTTTCTGGGTTTACCCTCCAACAGAGACTGGGCAGTGGGTTTCTCATCAAATTCTTCTAGTTTTCCCCTCAACCAGAGACTGGGAAGTGGGTTGCTCGTCGACTTCTTTTGGGTCTACCATCTAGCAGGGATCGATAGTGGGTCTCTTATCGATGTATTCCCATTCTACCATCCAGCAGGGTTGGGCAGTGGGTCACCTGTCGACATATTCCGGGTCTACCCTCCAGCAGGGCTGGGTAGTGGTTCGGCAGATGATGTATTAGGGTTTACCCTCTAGCAGGGCTGGGAAGTGGTTCACCCACTGTCATTTCATACTTAGGCCTTCTTATGAGGCCAGTCGGTGACTATTCTTCGTGACTACCAAAGAGGGACCCTTGGTTGTATGGGTTAGTGTTGTGATAGCTTTGACATAACCTTAGGACATACGAGGACGAGGGGTGCTTTTCCCACCAAGACCCGTCCTTGCGACATGACCTAAAAGCTGTGCGGGTGAGTCAGTGCCGCCCAAAGTGGATAGTATCGAGGTGTGATGATTGAGCCCATTTGACTTGTACCTCCTAGGATGACGTGAAAGACGTTTGGGTTCAGTGTTGGATGTCCTTTGACTATTGGTGACTCTTCTTGGGCTGAGCTTGGAGATAGAAATCCCCTTACACACTCATTTGGGTTTCTCATTGAGCATATATATACAGAACCTATTGTTGTTCCCACTCCTTGGGTTTGGTTACTCTCTTTCTAGGAGGGGAAAAGACGTGCGGGGTATGCCACGTGCTTTCCGTGTCTAGATCCTCTTAGTTGGACGAGTCTACTCTCCTGCTATAGGCACTGAAGACTTGACGAGATGTTGGTTTTCTCACCGTCTCTAGATCCTTGCGTCTGGATGAGTCTGCTTCCGTTCTCTTGTTGGGTTGAGTTTCAATCTCACTCTTTTGCAATCTTACACAATTCATTTCTCATTCTACTTCTCACCATTTTAGTTCCCTTCTTGTTGCTCCCTCGAGCTTTCGGGGCATCCTAATGAGTATTTTTATACTCCCCCTACTTGGTATTTTCCCACACATGGTGTGTCGTTGGAGAAAACAGACAGGTCGATGGAAACTACAGAGGAGCGTAGAGGAAATAGGAGCTTGGGCTGTGTTCAATGGTCGTAGCAGGACTTTCTGGGTGTGTGACTCACCGGAGGTTTATCTTTTTTATACCTATTTCCAAGTTGTGGAACCTTTCTGGTTGGGCGCGTGTTTTGCCCCTTTCACTTTAGTTTACTTGTCAGTACTTTTCAGCACTTTTCTTGTTCTGGTTAGAGGTCGATGCATGTATGTTGGTTCCCCTTTTTTAGCAGTGTTGTATCTTTCTTTCCCTTTCTCTACACTTTTGCATTGAGTTGGCTACGTGTGTGTGTATAGTTTCTTAGTGAAAGGCCTCCCCCAGATTTTTTTGCCTTCAGTACTAGTCGCCAGCCCCTGGCCTATGGAGGAGGGTTTGGGGTAGTTGCAGCTCAAGCCCCGGTACGGGTTGGGACGTGACAAAGTGGTATTAGAGTTGGTCTGTTCCTTAGGACGTTGTTCAGACATCCCTAAAAAGGAATTGGTTGGCATTTAGGGCGACAATGTTAATGCGTCTCGAGAGCGGCTCTCAGGCCAGGGAGTCCAGTGATGGTGTAGCGGCCGACGTATCCATTCACCAGGACCCGGATAACCCGCTTGTCGACTCGACATACTCATACACTCGTTGCAGGGAAAATTGGTTTGTGCATCACATAGGATTGAGTCTTTGATTTTCCTTGAGTCAGCTCCCCATCATCGTTGTTGTTGTGATATACATATATTCTCATCTGATCGCGACACTCCTTGTTAACATTATGGATGTCTCTAAGAAGACATCCAGCCAGAATACCAGCTTTGGTTCGTGACGACGACCCTGTGAGCTATGAGGCCACAGTCCAGGACCCATCATGCGAGCCCCTTTCACTGGGTGGGCTAGTAGCATCACCCCCACCTGGTGAGCAGTAGACAGCTTCAGCAAAGAAGACTGATCTTGAGCACAGTTCATGCGCGCACTGTGAGTTCCAACGTCAAAGACTGCTGAGGTTCCACAGTGATCCATACCCTCAGATAGTGAAGGGTTGGCTAGAGTCGGAGGTCCGCCTCTTCAGGCTTGTTCGGACACTGACAGGTTAGATAGTGGCTTTGACAGCCAGTCTTTTTCCACCACATATTTTGGCATTGAAGATCCAGGGTTACTTAGATACACGATAAGTTGGTAATCTCATGGGATGACTTGTAGCAACTGTTTTGTGAGGAGTACTACCCCTCCCACTTACTCTCTTTGAGGTTTGGAGAGATGTTGGGGCTTCAGTGGGGAGCGATGGTAGTGGCGAGGTAGGCGATTGGGTTCACATACCTTACTCGGTACTCTTTGGACGTGGTCCAGGATGACAAATTTCGATCATATAAGATTGAGCGAGATCTATGTAGAGGAGATTAGTGCCATCGTAGTGTCCTTGTGTATCTTCACCCATATCAGGGTACTAGAGCATGCACTGGTGACAGAGAAATTTCTGTTAGAGGGACGTCGATTGGCGGGGCCTTGACGCCGGAGGTTTTCCCTTGATGAGACTCAGGCACATGGTCGGGGATAGCTTAGAGCACCGAGATAGCCCAGGGAGTACTAGTACTATGTTTGTGATGTGTGAGATCATGTGGCGTGATACTAATCAACTTAAAGTGCTGAGTTTTCCAGATAGTTGGTATATGCACCACCACGACAGAGGTAGTGTCATGATAAGAGAACTCCCAGGTGAAGAAAGGGTGGTCCCCAGGGAGGTGGTGTTGGTAGAAAGAAAGAAGAACTGTGGTTGGAGGACCACATTTCGAGGTCCTTAAACCACCACTAGGTGGCCCATGTCAGGCTCTGGGAGTTGACAGATGGGGTCACAGGTGGTTGTGTGTTGTGTGTTGTGGTTATTTACAATCCTTTAGTACAAGAGATAATAAGAGGTACACTCTGTGTCTTTTTCTACTTTTCATAGTAGATTTTGTTAGACACTGCGTGAGGTAATCTTGCGTATAATGTTTTGCTCGAGGGGTTACCGAGGGTGACGCGGGGCGTCGGTGTAACCCTATGTTGGTGCTGGTGGTGGTAGTTTTTCCCAATGAAGGTGGAGACACTATCTTTGGGAAGAGAGCTTTGTGGTTTGCTCAGACCACCAATTTCTCAGGTGTGTCCCCACATAGATATACTTGAATCAGAGATGATGTTGCTGGCTGAATTTTCTGTAGGAGGTTACAACTTTTCTGTAGTTGATGAAGCTGACTCCTTCGCTGGTTGAGCATGTAAGAGAGTCTCGATCATGATGCACCGACTGTGAAAACATGTGAGACTGGATATGCATGGGTGTTTCACCTGATGGGTATTCTGAAGGAGGGAATCACAAGACCATGTTCCAGGAACAACC
The DNA here is from genome assembly GCA_963277665.1 of Viscum album. Taxonomy (NCBI): domain Eukaryota; kingdom Viridiplantae; phylum Streptophyta; class Magnoliopsida; order Santalales; family Viscaceae; genus Viscum; species Viscum album. Next base: position 700,595,422 of record OY728132.1, read on the forward strand.
CGTGATTTTGGACGCGACGTAGAAAGTAGGGGTGCGGCTGGGAAAGACCCCAGAGTTTCTTTGGGCCATTCGAGAATCGTGCAAACGGTTGAGAGGTTGCCTACCATCTTACCCTACCCTCACAACTGTATGAGTGGGCACACGGTGTCTTCCTTGTGTCGCAGCTAATGATGTGCGTGTGTATTCCTATGCATTCCCTCGAGAGTAGCATACCTTATGAGTACGAACCATCCATTTGGTTCACGTGTTGTGCCAACATGGTGTTGTGAAAGTTTTCTTGGGTGCAGGAGATCTAGGTGTGAGCTCTGTATCCCGAGTTTTTTCTCATAGTTTTGATTTTCGGGGTCGAAAATCTTGAGGGAGGGAGTGATGTAAAAACCCAGGTTTTGGGACTCTAAGACTTTGAAAAACTTCTTGATGTCATTCTAGAGCAGGGCATTCAGACGGCGTGCAATTCCAACTCCCGGTGTTCCCGGAATTAATTTTATAAAAATGTTAAGTGATATTTTATTATGAATGCGTGGTTTACTAAAGAATATGTTATATATCTTAGATGGTTTATCCGATCGGAAATCCGAGACCACGGTTGGGTCCGGAACACGGTGTTTACCCTAGGAGAAACATAAAATAAGTCGATGCGGGACGTTCGAACCCCTCTCTCATTAGCGGTGTGTTAAATGGATAAATTAAATTAAATTATTCATTAAATAGCTCAAACCTGAAAAAACCCAAACGGTTGCTAGGATGGGAAAACCGAGGGCACCTTTGAGTCTGGAGCATGTCGTTTACCATAGGCGGGGTGTAAAAGTTGCGGGCGCGGGCCTGCTGTGAGAGATGTTACCCAGGGGAAAAATGGTAATTTCGAAATGACCACTTAGTTATTTTAATAACTAGCATTCCTTGTCGAATAACTTTTGAACGAAGGCTTGGAATTGAAAACCATGACTTCCATTCAGTTTGCAATAGGGCGTTTTTCCTAGGCATGAGAAAAAATAGGTGGGTGTGGAGGTTTCAGAATCTGCACCCGTTGGGAGAGTTTTAGTGAATTTATATTAATTCAATAAGTGTTGGGAGAACCCATTTCTTCCTCCCTCCCTCCCTCTCTCTCTCTCCCTCCCTCTCTCTCCCTATCTCTCTCTCTCTAAATTTCTTCACCGTTCTTCGATGTTCTTCATTGTTCTTCACCGGATTGACGTGCGGACTCCGGTGGATTGGACTGGGATCGAGCGGGCACGTCGACAACGTCAAACGGCCGGATCGAGGTGGGAGTTTTTCCGGTTTTTCCACACATTGTCAATTCCGTCATTTTAAATTCATTAATTTTAGAATTTGTGGCGTTGGATGAACAAACACAGCCAATGCCCGAGCCCCTTTTTGTTTATTTTTTTGGGCATTCTTTGTCCAATTTTTGAATACGCCAAGTTGTGTCGGATCAATGGTTAGCAGCAGGCGTTTAGAAGGCCACGTTTTGAGGAACCTGAACCCGCATTTGATTTTGGAAATGGGCTACCAGAGTGGTGGCGGTGACTGTCGGAAGACCCGCCTTCGGCAAGGGAGGTGGCTAGAGCTCGGTGTGGCGCAGCGGAAGGTTCAGATGTAGTGGCTGGTGCGGATGGGGTTCGGTTTAAAGTGGCAGCGGCCGGGCACTATCTGGTGTCGTCGGTTGGCGCCGGAGTGGTGCGCGACCGAGGAGGCAGCATGGTCGAGCGGTGGAGCCGACGCGGCAAGGCTGGTGACGCGAGCGAAGAGCGGAAAGCGGCGTTGGTCTGGCGTGCGGCGTAGCGAGGATGATCCGACGGAGGTCGAGCCAGCGGAGGTCGAGCCAGCGGAGGTCAAGCCGGAGAGGAGGAGGCGATGGGGCGCGGTAGCCTCAGGGTAGCGCGGCGGTGTGGCTGCGGAAGGCGGAGGAGCCCGGGGAGCCGGGCTGGCCTGTCGCAGTCAGCGGGGGGGTGGTACCGAGGCGACGACCTCGGGGCTGCAGAAGGAAACAAGGACCCGCTGTTTGCGGGTCCTGCTCGGGCGACGCGAGGAGACCGGCCTTCGACCGATATGTTTGAAGAACTGTACCCGTGGGTCCAGTGGGTTGAGGTGGGATGTGGTCAGCGGGCCGCGGCGTGACGGGCCGAACCCACTGCTAGGCTGCGGGCCTGCGGTTCGGACCGGGCCGGCTGGGGTGGACCGGCCCGGTTAGGACCCTCTTACATTCGAAGGGCCGTAATTTCCAAAACGGCACGTCCGATTGACGCGCCGTCTACGAATGTAGGACATTGTAAACAAGAAGGACTTTTGAGAAGGTGTTCCGAGGTTTTTGGGTTCCGTTATCAAAAGTGGGTGACTGAAACACGTTAATTTAATAATAATAACTTTATTATTAGTGTTGCGACAGACGTGGCTCGCATGCCGGACGTCTGTTTGACATGCCGTCAGCAGTGCGGTGGTCCCTGATCCGAGACGGTATTTCCAAGGTTGTTTTGGAACCTTTGAAGGTTGTTTTTGTTGCTCGACGGCATGAAACACAATGTGAGAGATTAATTAATTAATTAATTAATTAATTGTTGTGTCAGACATAGCTCCTTCTTGGGTTTTCTGATTGACGCACCGTCAGTGGCAGTGTGACCCCAGTCCTCGTGTGGACTTTTTGAGATGCTTTCTGAATCGTTCGGGTTGGAGACAAGGTTCACGCCCTATAGTGCCTAGTCCGCGTGTTTTATGGTGAAACAACACTTTTTCACCTGGCACCTATTTGTGGTGTTTGAGTACTCATTTCTGAGTGTTTTTTCGAGGGGACTGCAACAGTGCAATCGGCCCACCTAAATTTGGGCCCGAAGTTTGGGCCCCATAGGGCCCCATTTGCGTATAACGTGGGGAATTGAAGCATCTACATCCAGAGTCTGTTTTACGCGCAGTCAATGACATTGTGACCCTAACATCCAGATGAGGTTGACCAGGTGGTTTCAGGCGATGAAGCCGAAGTAGAGGCGTGGACCCCACGGGCCGGCTTTTGAGTTGTGTGCACTGTACTGCAACTTTCTCATCAGGCGCCCTCTTCAGGCGTATGAATAATCGATTTGTCGTGGTTTTCCAAGATCATCGCGATGGTGTAGTTTCCCGACCTTTTTCCGGATCGTGGTGTGGGCCCCACACCGAACATATGTACTGTAGGGGTGCTAGTGACACCTAGTGATAGAACGGGCGCTGAAACCCTACTCTGTGATTTTTTCACGAGTTGGGTGGTTGCGCGATACACACTCTATGTTCTGTTTCCAAATGTTGTACCATCCATTATGGATGGCCAGAGCAGTTCCGGGTTTACCCTCCAGCAGAGACTGGGTAGTGGGTTGCTCGTCAAATTATTCTGGGTTTACCCTCCAGCAGAGACTGGGCAGTGGTTTTCTCGTCGAATTCTTCCGGTTTTACCCTCCAGTAGAGACTGGGTTATGGGTTGCTCTTTGACTTTATCCGGGTTTACCCTCCAGCAGAGACTGGGCAGTGGGTTGCTCATCGAATTCATCCGGGTTTACCCTTCAGCAGAGACTGGGCTGTGGGTTGCCCGTCGAATTCTTCCGGGTATACCATCCAACAGGGCTCGACAGTGGGTCGCATGTCAATGTATTCCGGGTCTACCCTCTAGCAGGACTAGGCAGTGGGTCCCCTGTCGAGGTATTCTGGGTCTACCCTCCAGCGGGGCTGGGCAGTGGGTCACCTGTGGGCGTATTCCGAGTCTACCCTCCAGTAGGGCAGTGGGTTGACTGATGATGTATTAGGGTTTACCCTTCAGTAGGGCTGGGTAGTGGCTCACCAGTTGGAATTTCAGACTCAGGCATTCTTATGAGGCTAGTCAGTGACTTTTCTCCGTGACTACCGGAGTGGGACCCTTGGTTGTACGGGTCAGTGTTGTGACAGATTTGACATGACCTTAGGACATATGAGGATGAGGGGCACTTTTCCCACAGAGAAGCATCCTTGCGACATTACCTAAAAGCCATGCGGGCGAGTCAATGCCACCCAAATAGGATAGTATCGAGGTGCGGTGATTGAGCCCCTTTAACTTGTACCTCCTAGGATGACGTGCAGGGCGTTTAGGTTTAGTGTGGGATGTCCTTTGACTGTTGGTGACTCTTCTTGGGTTGAGCTTGGAGATAGAGATCCCCTTACACACTCATTTGGGTTTCTCGTTGAGCATATATATACACATCCTATAGTTGTTCCCAATCATTGGGTTCAGTTACTCTTATTCTAGGAGGGGTGATGAAACGTAGGGTATGCCACGTGCTTTCTGTGTCTAGCTCCTCTTGGTCGGACGGGTCTACTAACCTACTATATGCAGTGAAGACTCGACGAGAAGTTCTTTTTCTCACCGACTCTAGCTCCTTGTGTCTGGAAGAGTTTACTTCCTTTCTCTTTTTGGGTAGAGATGTACTCTCTCTCTTTTTCACTCTTCCATTGTTCTTTGCTCTGTCTACTACTGACCATTTTAGTACCCTCCTTGTTTCTCCCTCAAGCTTTCGTGGCATCCTACTTACACTACTGGAAATAATACATTTACCAACGGTTGAGAAATGTTGGGAAAGGTTGGAAAACCATTGGTATAACATATACCAACGGTTCTGCCAACCGTAGGTAAGTAAGCCGTTGGGAAAAACATTTCCCAACGGTTTACAGCAAACCGTTGGTATAGGGTGGAGATAGGTTACTCTATCCCAACGATTCTTCAAAACCGTTGGCACATGGGCATAAAATTATCATGTTTTTCCCAACGGTTTGGTAAACCGTTGGCAAAAACCCCACATCTACTCTTTCCCAATGGTTCTAAACCGTTGGGAAAAGTGTTTTACCAACGGTTTGATGAACCGTTGGGAAAAGTGTTTTACCAACGGTTTGATGAACCGTTGGTAAAACTAATCTACAATTTCTATGCCAACGGTTTTGAACCGTTGGCATAGCCTCTGCTGGGAAAATCACCCAGCAGCTCCCCAATTTGCCCAGCAGCTCCCAACCAGGTCTCCAATTTGACCAGCACCACATCTGGTTTTGTGGGTTCCCTCTCATTTTTCAATCCAATTATTGTACCTGAAATAAACTAACACATACATATATAATTATTGTACCTGCAGTAACCAACTAACACTTACATATAGAGAACAAATTCATACACGTTTAACATATAATGGTAGAACTATACACATCCATAATTAAATTAGAATTGATAACGTAATTATAAACATACATAATTCATTTAGATTTCAATTTAAAATGTAGATGACAATTATATGTGGAATCTGGATGTCAATTCATAATTTGATCTGTTTTTTGTATACCATATATTTTTACCAAAAGTAATGTCCGTTTTAAACATAATACATACACCTGGAGTGCTACCGTCCACAACGTGCCTCAGATTGAGGCGGGGTTGACTCATACACGTCACATATGACCCATGGATCGTTGTGCTAATGTATCGACACAATCCGAATGCGTTTGGTCGGTTTTCCGTATGACAGTTGATGTTTTTCAATTAAAATGACGTACTTTTGAAACAAAAGGCAGACACTTTGAGTGGTTCCGGCCACACCGCGCCTCAGATTGAGGCGGTGTTGACTCTTACACGTCACATATGACCTATGGATCGTTCTCCTAAAGTTTCAATGGAAACCGAATGCGTTTGGTCGGTTTTACGTATGTACTTAAATTGTTGTCCATTTTAAGCAAAAGAGACACTGTTGGAGCGGTGTCGGCCACACCGCTCCTCAGATTCAGGCGGGATTGACTCGTACATGTCACATACGACCCGTGGATCATTTTCCTAAAGTATGGACACAATCAGAATGCATTTGCTCCATTTTCCGTATGTCACTTGATGCTTTTCACTTAAAATGATGTCCCTTTGAAACAAAAGACAGACACTTTGAGTGGTGTCGGCCACACCGCGTCTCCAATTGAGGAGGGGTTGATTCGTAGACATCACATATGACCCATGGATCGTTCTCCTAATGTTTCAACGGAAACTGAATCCGTTTCGTCGGTTTTCCGTATGTACTTAAAATGGTGTCTGTTTTAAACAAAAGAGAGCCACTTAGACTGATCTCGGACACACCATGACTTGGATTTATCCCGGGTCAGCTCGTACATGTCACATATGACCCATGGATCGTTAGGATAAATTATCAACAAATTCGGAATGCGTTTGGTCGGTTTTCGGTATGCCAGTTGTTCTTTTCACTTATAATCCTGTCCATTTTAAACAAAAGAGACACAGTTAGAACGGTGTCGGCCACACCGCTCCTCGGATTGAGGCGGGATTGACTCGTACACATCACATACGACCCATGGATCCTTGTGATAAAGTATCGACATAGTCCGAATGCCTTTGGTCGGTTTTTCGTATGTCACTTGATGCTTTTCACTTAAAATGACGTCTTTTTGAAACAAAAGACCGACACTTTGAGTGGTGTCGGCCACACCGCGTCTCCGATTGTGGCGGGGTTGATTCGTACACGTCACATATGACCCATGGATCGTTCTCCTAAAGTTTCAACGGAAACCGAATTCGTTTGGTCGTTTTTCCGTATGTACTTAAAATGGTGTCCATTTTAAACAAAAGAGAGCCATTTAGACTTATCCCGGCCACACCGCGACTCGGATTCATCCCAGGTTGTCTCGTACACGTCACATATGACCCATGGATTGTTGAGATAAATTATCAACAGATTCGGAATGTGTTTGGTCGGTTTTCCGTATGCCAGTTGATGATTTTCACTTAAAATGACATCCTTTTGACTTGAAACCACCGTGCAACATTCTAATTATTATTCGTGACGTGTACGCACAGACGACACGTCAATCGGTTGTGCAGTTTGCGCGGTACGGCTCAATATTCGTGTTTTAAGTGATGCGCGCGCTTCGTAAACGCGCGTGAGGGGGGTCCAAACGGGCCGAACGATGTCGGAATGGCCTGAAATCAGACGACAAATACGGGTGAGTGATTTCTGAAGTGGTCGAGTAGACGGCACGTCAATCGGACGTGCCCTGTGTCCGCGGTGACCGAGAACGCGGTTCGGGTGTCATAAACGGCCAGAACGGGCGTCCAACGGTCAAATTCATAGCGGACTACCTCGGATTGAGCTGAAACCACAGTGGAACATTCTAATTATTATTTTTGACGTGTACGCGCAGACGGCACGTCAATCGGACGTGCGGTTTGCGCGGTACAGCTCAATATTCGTGTTTTAAGTGATGTGCGTGCTTCGTAAACGCGCGTGAGGGGGGTCCAAATGGGCCGAACGATGTCGGAATGGCCTGAAATAAGACGACAAATACGGGTGAGTGATTTCTGAAGTGGTCGAGCAGACGACACATCAATCGGACGTGCCGTGTGCCCGCGGTGACAAACAACGCAGTTCTGGTGTCATAAATGGCCAGAACGGGCGTCCAACGGTCAAATTCATAGCGGACGGCCTCGGATTGAGCTGAAACCACCGTGGAACATTCTAATTATTATTCTTGACGTGTACGCGCAGACGGCACGTTAATCAGACGTGCAGTGTGCGCGGTACGGCTAAATATTCTTGTTTTAAGTGATGCGCGCTTCGTAAACGCGGGTGAGGGAGGTCCAAACGGGCCGAACGATGTCGGAATGGCCTGAAATCAGACGACAAATACGGGTGACTGATTTCTGAAGTGGTCGAGTAGACGGCACGTCAATCGGACGTGCCGTGTGCCCGCGGTGACCGACAACGCAGTTCTGGTGTCATAAACGGCCAGAACAGGCGTCCAACGGTCAAATTCATAGCGGATGGCCTCAGATTGAGCTGAAACCACCGTGGAACATTCTAATTATTATTCGTGACGTGTACGCGCAGACGGCACCTCAATCGGACGTGCGGTTTGCGCGGTACGGCTCAATATTCGTGTTTTAAGTGATGCGCGCGCTTCGTAAACGCGCGTGAGGGGGGTCCAAACGGGCCGAACGATGTCGGAATGGCCTGAAATCAGAAGACAAATATGGGTGAGTGATTTATGAAGTGTTCGAGTAGACGGAACGTCAATCGGACGTGCCGTGTGCCCGCGGAGACCGACAACACAGTTCTGGTGTCATAAACGGCCAGAACGGGCGTCCAACGGTCAAATTCATAGCGGACGACCTCGGATTGAGCTGAAACCACCGTGGAACATTCTAATTATTATTTGTGACGTGTACGTGCAGACGGAACGTCAATCGGACGTGCGATTTGCGCGGTACGGCTCAATATTTGTGTTTTAAGTGATGCGCGCGCTTCGTAAACGCACGTGAGGGGGGTCCAAATGGGACGAACGATGTCGGAATGGCCTGAAATCAGACGACAAATACGGGTGACTGATTTCTGAAGTGTTTGAGCAGACAGCACGTCAATCGGACGTGCCGTGTGCCCGCGGTGACCGACAACGCAGTTCTGGTGTCATAAACGGCCAGAACGGGCGTCCAACAGTCAAATTCATAGCGGACGGCCTCGGATTGAGCTGAAACCACCGTGGAACATTCTAATTATTATTCGTGATGTGTACGCGCAGACGGAACATCAATCGGACATGCGGTTTGCGCGGTACGGCTCAATATTCGTGTTTTAAGTGATGCACGCGCTTCGTAAACGCGCGTGAGGGGGGGTCCAAATGGGCTGAACGATGTCAGAATGGCCTGAAATCAGACGAAAAATACGGGTGAGTGATTTCTGAAGTGGTCGAGCAGACGGAACGTCAATCGGACGTGCCGTGTGCCCGCGGTGACCGACAACGCAGTTCGGGTGTCATAAACGGCCAGAACGGGCGTCCAACGGTCAAATTCATAGAGGACGGCCTCGGATTGAGCTTAAACCACCGTGGAACATTCTAATTATTATTCGTGACGTGTAGGCGTAGACGGCACGTCAATAGGACATGCGGTTTGCGCGGTACGGCTCAATATTCGTGTTTTAAGTGATGTGCGCGCTTCGTAAACGCGCGTGAGGGGGGTCCAAACGGGCCGAACGATGTCAGAATGGCCTGAAATCAGACGAAAAATACAGGTGAGTGATTTCTGAAGTGGTCGAGTAGACGGCACATCAATCGGACGTGCCCTGTGCCCGCGGTGACCGACAACGCAGTTCAGGTGTCATAAACGGCCAGAACGGGCGTCCAACGGTCAAATTCATAGCGGACGGCCTCGGATTGAGCTGAAACCACCGTGGAACATTCTAATTATTATTCGTGACGTGTAGGCACAGACGGCACGTCAATCGGACGTGCGGTTTACACGGTACGGCTCAATATTCGTGTTTTAAGTGATGCACGCGCTTCGTACACGCGCGTGAGGGGGGTCCAAACGGGCCGAATGATGTCGGAATGGCCTGAAATCAGGTGAAAAATACGGGTGACTGATTTTTGAAGTGTTCGAGTAGACGGCACGTCAATCGGACGTGCCGTGTGCCCACGGTGACCGACAACGCAGTTCTGGTGTCACAAACGGCCAGAACGGGCGTCCAACGGTCAAATTCATAGCGGACGGCCTTGGATTGAGCTGAAACCACCGTGGAACATTATAATTATTATTCGTGATGTGTAGGCATAGACGGCACGTCAATCGGACGTGCGGTTTGCGCGGTACGGCTCAATATTCGTGTTTTAAGTGATGCGCTCGCTTCGTAAACGCGCGTGAGGGGGGTCCAAACGGGCCGAACGATGTCGGAATGGCCTGAAATCAGACGAAAAATACGGGTGACTGATTTCTGAAGTGTTCGAGCAGACGGCACGTCAATCGGACGTGCCGTGTGCCCGCGGTGACCGACAACGCAGTTCTGGTGTCATAAACGGCCAGAACGGGCGTCCAATGGTCAAATTCATAGCGGACGGCCTCGGATTGAGCTGAAACCTCCGTGGAACATTCTAATTATTATTCGTGACGTGTAGGCACAGACGGCACGTCAATCGGACGAGCGGTTTGCGCGGTACGGCTCAATATTCGTGTTTTAAGTGATGCGCGTGCTTCGTAAACGCGCGTGAGGGGGGTGCAAACGGGCCGAACAATGTCGGAATGGCCTGAAATCAGACGAAAAATACGGGTGACTGATTTCTGAAGTGGTCAAGCAGACGTCACATCAATCGAACGTGCTGTGTGCCCGCGGTGTCCGACAACGCAGTTCTGGTGTCATAAACGGCCCGAACGGGCGTCCAACGGTCAAATTCATAGCGGACGGCCTCGGATTGAGCTGAAACCACCGTGGAACATTCTAATTATTATTCGTGACGTGTAGGAACAGACGGCACGTCAATCGGACGTGCGGTTTGCGTGGTACGGCTCAATATTCGTGTTTTAAGTGATGCGCGCGCTTCGTAAACGCGCGTGAGGGGGGGTCCAAACGGGCCGAACGATGTTGGAATGGCCTGAAATCAGATGAAAAATACGGGTGAGTGATTTCTGAAGTGGTCGAGCAGACGGCACATCAATCGGACGTGCCGTCTGCCCGGGGTGACCGAGAACGCAGTTCGGGTGTCATAAACGGCCAAAACGGGCGTCAAACTGTCAAATTCAGAGCGGACGACCTCGGATTGAGCTGAAACCACCGTGAAACATTTTAATTATTATTCGTGACGTGTTCGCGTAGACGGCACGTCAATCGGACGTGCGGTTTGCGCGGTACGGCTCAATATTCGTGTTTTAAGTGATGCGTGCGCTTCGTAAACGCGCGTGAGGGGGGTCCAAACGGGCCGAACGATGTAGGAATGGCCTGAAACCAGACAACAAATACGGGTGACTGATTTTTGAAGTGTTCGAGCAGACGGCACGTCAATCGGACGTGTCGTGTGCCCGCGGTGACCGACAACGCAGTTCTGGTGTCATAAACGGCCAGAACGGGCGTCCAACGGTCAAATTCATAGCGGACGGCCTCGGATTGAGCTGAAACAACCGTGGAACATTCTAATTATTATTCGTGACGTGTAGGCGCAGACGGCACGTCAATCGGATGTGCGGTTTGCGCGGTACGGCTTAATATTCGTGTTTTAAGTGATGCGCGCGCTTCGTAAACGCGCGTGAGGGGGGTCCAAACGGGCCGAACGATGTCGGAATGGCCTGAAATCAGACGACAAATACGGGTGAGTGATTTCTGAATTGGTCGAGCAGACGGCACGTCAATCGGACGTGCCCTCTGCCCGCGGTGACCGACAACGAAGTTCTGGTGTCATAAACGGCCAAAACGGGCGTCCAACGGTCAAATTCATAGCGGACGGCCTCGGATTGATCTGAAACCACCGTGGTACATTCTAATTATTATTCGTGACGTGTACACGCAGACGGCACGTCAATCGGATGTGCGGTTTGCGCGGTACGACTCAATATTCGTGTTTTAAGTGATGCGCGCGCTTCGTAAACGCGCGTGAGGGGGGTCCAAACTGGCCAAACGATGTCGGAATGGCATGAAATCAGACGACAAATACGGGTGACTGATTTCTGAAGTGGTCGAGCAGACGGCACGTCAATCGGACGTGCCGTCTGCCCGCGGTGACCGACAACGCAGTTCTGGTGTCATAAACGGCCACAACGGGCGTCAAATAGTCAAATTCATAGCGGACGAAATCGGATTGAGCTGAAACCGCCGTGAAACATTCTAATTATTATTCGTGACGTGTACGCGCAGACGACACGTCAATTGGACGTGCGGTTTGCGCGGTACGGGTCAATATTCGTGTTTTAAGTGGTGCGCGCGCTTCGTAAACGCGCGTGAGGGGGGTCCAAACCGGCCAAACGATGTCAGAATGGCCTGAAATCAGATAAAAAATACGGGTTAATGATTTCTGAAGTGGTCGAGCAGACGACACGTCAATCGGACGTGCCGTGTGCCCGCGGTGACCGACAACGCAGTTCTGGTGTCATAAACGGCCAGAACGGGCGTCCAACGGTCAAATTCATGGCGGACGGCCACGGATTGAGCTGAAACCACCGTGGAACATTCTAATTATTATTCGTGACGTGTACGCGCAGACGGAACATCAATCGGACGTGCCGTGTGCCCGCGGTGACCGAAAATGCAGTTCAGGGGTTGTTCAGGGGTTGTTCAAGGTTTGTTCAGGGGGTTGTCCGGGGTCCAAGGGGGAGGGTGGGGGGGTTGTCCGGGGGCTGTCCGGGGGGCTATCTGGGGTCTAGGGTGGGGGGTTGGGGGCTGTACGGGGGGCTGTCCAGGGGGCTGTCCGCGGGGCTGTCTGGGGGGTGTTTGCGGGGTGTTCGGGGTCCAAGGGGGAGGGGGGGTTGTCTAGGGTCCAAGAATGAGGGGGGTTGTCCAGGGAGTTCTCAAACACACAACCACTAAAAGACAACAATATCCATAAAAACTGGCAATATATAAAAATAACTCAACTCCAATACTATACTACGAGTCTAGATAAAACCAACAACTAGACTAGATTAAACATCAAATCTCAGTAATATAAGTCAAAAATGTAACAGATCAATATGTCACACATCAGCATCACCACCACCATCATCATCATCATCATCACCTTCGTCATCGTCCTCCTCATCATCCTCACCCTCCACATCGCCTTCCTCCTCGCCTTCGCCCTCCTCCTCGCCCTCCTCAACTCCCTCCTCTTCCGCATCAGACTCCTCGCCATCATCATCTTCAATCTGGACATCGGCCTGACCACCACTGGAACTGACACCTGGTGCACCATATATAGAATGTATCGACGACATGTATTCATCAATCGCTGGGCTGGCCTCTGCTGGAAGTGTTGGATGTAGAACTTCAATAAATTTCATAAATGCACTGTTTGCCCTAGCAGACTGTTCTGCCGTCTCTATGGCCCTTTTCTCAGCCTTTTCTGCCTGTGCCCTAACTTGCTGCAGCTCGGTGGCACTACAACTCGTACCTGAGGCAGGCCAATACCTCATCGGGGCTATCCTAGGTCGGCAGCGTACTCTGCCAGAATGATCATCTCCCAACACCTGATGTAAGTGATCAGATGGCCCAAAATTGTCTGCTTCTTGGGCATCGAGGGCCTCTAAAGCATCATGTTACAAATATAAATATATTATTAAGTTACAAAATAGATATTAAAATATAAAATCAACAGATTAAAACTTACAATCTGCTGCTGAGTCGCTTCATTGACAGCACTTCCATCCTTTTTTCGACTACTCGAGCAAAACAGTTTTTCTCGAGGCACACGTCCTTCAATATTTTTTACTTGCCTCTACAATGACATTGAAAAAAAAAGTTATATAAAAACTTTAGCAAATGATTAAATAATTGAGGAAACAAAAGAAAATGTATGTCGTAAAGAAAACTTATAAACAATTGTCATACCTGCTGCCTCTCATGATCAGGCATCGTCGTGCGTCCTAGTGTATGCAGGTATTTTTTTGCATCAATGTTTTTTTATTTTTTCCAGATGATTCCTAAATAAAATTCGATAATGAAAAGGATAATATTAATGCAAAACTTGAAAGTTATTATTTAAATACCTCAAATGTAATTCATACCTTAAACTGGGTACTCGTCCAATGAGTAATCAACTGACGATACTGCTATATAGGACAATCATCCACGACTGGTACCGCCTCTAACTCAGTGCCAACTCTAGCACGCCAGCCAATATACAGCTCATGCTTGTAGGCTCTCCAAAGCTCGCCTAAATCCTTTAGACGTTCCAGTCGTGCACCCTCACCATCAGGAAAATTAAATCGAAGCTGAAATCAAAATATTAATTCATATAAATACAAAAAAAATTCATGGCATTAAATACAACATATTTTTTTACCCATATCTCTGCCCAAGCTCTATCTTTGACCTCATGTGGAAAATGTCTCCACGACAACGGGCTGACGGGAATGATGCCGGAGTATTTGGCAAGCGTCGCCAGAAAACTCCGACATTGCTGCCCTATTTTCTCAACCATTTGATTGTCTTCATTATATTCCACCATAACCTGTGTGCGACGGTTCCACACCGAACGCATGCGTGTACGCCCCCGCCCCCGCCTCCTGTCAGTAGATGTATCTGTCATGAAATAAAAACAAATATTTTATCAAAACATGTTATAATGAAAATAAATATTGCTATAAAAATTTGTTAGGGTTTTATAAATATACTTGCGCTAGTCTGATCAATGAGTGGCGCCGGATCCACAGAACCTGATGGAACACCCTCTGGTGGAACAGGAGTCGAAGATGATGGAATATAAAAGCTCGGAGAGACAGAAGTAGAAGGAAAAGAAGATGGAACAACTGTATGACCTGATGCTGACTGGGGAGTGGGAATCATCATGGGATGTGAAAATGATGGGGCACAAGATGCAGAAGGTAGCGAAAACATGGGAGGCCTAAATACCCCGTGTGTCCCTAACGACACACCGGGATCAGAATGTGGGAAGGCTTAAATGTCAGTGGGAGGGGCAGGGTCTAGTCGGGCACGCGCAGCTCTACGTCCACCTCTGGTATGAACCCTCCTCGTACCACCGGCCTGAGTACTAGGAGCAGTACTAGGCTCCTCGTCGAATAACTGTCGACGTAATGGTGGATCCTACAAATGAGTTTACAAAAAAAATTAATCACATGACATTATATATTCTGTAAATATATATATATATATATATATATATATATGAAATAAAGTACTCACTGTAGGCACTAATTGTGGAATGCCCATCTCCTCCATCCGACGATTGTTCTCCGCCATTTTTTTACTTCGTCTTTCTTTGAATGGCAGCATTTCCTCTAAAAAGAATTCATATAAGTCATTTTGTCATAAACAATTCAATAGTATTTAACTTTAATAGAAAATACATTTATGTAAATGACAAAGGAAGAAAATAATCATGGTATCAACTACACATGTGAAAAAAACATACTAATGTGTTATTGAAAAAATGTAAAACCAACAAGAACTTAATGTGTTATCACATCAGAGCATGCCTCATCCCATAACCATATTAGTAGGGTATCCTCATATGAGATTTACCTTTTTGAATTAATATGCACTTCCTCACTAGGTACCTGAGTAGATTTCATAGATATAATCATCTCACATCCTGTAAGGCTTCATTATGTATGATCATCCCACACCCCCTGGACAGCCCCCTGAACAGTCCCGCCCACCCCCGTGGACAGCCTTTCCCACCCTCGTGGACAGCCCCGCCCACCCCCATGGACAACCCACCCCCGTGGACACCCCCTACCCCCTAGACAGCCCAACCACCCCCGTGGACAGCCCACCCACCCCCTCGACACCCCTTCTCCCTATGGACAGCCCCCCACCCCCTTGGATAGCCCGCCTACCACCCTGGACACCCCTACCCCCTGTGGCCAGCCCACCCCCCCCCTGGACAGCCCGCCCACCCCTCCTTGACAGCCCGGCCACCCCCATGGACAGCCCGTCCACCCTTGTGGACAGCCCGCCCACCCCCGTACCCCCCTAGACACCCCGTACCCCCCGGGATAGCCCCGCCCACCCTCCCAAACATCCCACACCCCCCTCCCCTGCAACCCCACCACCACCACCTAGACATACCAACCCTCTTGGACACCCCACACACCCATCCCCCACCAGGACACCCCACTCAGACCCCCAGGACAGCCCACACCCCCTGGACAGCCTCGCCACCCCCGTGGATAGCCTTTCCCACCCCCGTGGACAACCCCGCCCACCCCCGTGGACAACCCACCCACCCCCGTGGACGCCCCCTACCCCCTAGATAGCCCAACCACCCCCGTGGACAGCCCACCCACCCCCCTCGACACCCCTTCTCCCTATAGACAGCCCCCACCCCCTTGGATAGCTCGCCCACCCTTTGGACACCCCTACCCCCTGTTGCCAGCCCACCCACCCCCCCTGGACAGCCTGCCCACGCCTCCTTGACAGCCCGACCACCCCCGTGGACAGCCCATCCACCCTTGTGGACAGCCCGCCCACCACCGTACCCCCCTGGATAGCCCCGCCCACCCTCCCAAACAGCCCACACCCCCTCCCCTGCAACCCCACCACCACCACCTAGACATACCACCCCCGTGGACACCCCACACACCCCTCCCCCACCATGACACCCCACCCAGACCCCCAGGACAGCCCACACCCCCTAGACAGCACCGCCCACCCCGTGGACAGCCTTTCCCACCCCCGTGGACACCCCCTCCCACCCCCGTGGACACCCACCCACCCCCGTGGACAGCCCCTACCCCCACAATCGATTATCCAAAACATATCAAATTGGTTTGAACACAATCCATTATCCAAACATAGAAAAAATCTCACATGATGCTCGACCATTGGAAAATAATTAAAAATCACCAACACCTCCTTCCAAGCATAGAATACAAAAAACATTAACAGAATACAAAAACATTAAAAAATCTCACAATCCATTATCAAATTGATTTCATAAGTAATATCAAATTGGTCTGATTTACATGTTTTGAACACTCTCCTTCCAAACATAGAATACAAAAACATTAAAAATCACCAACACCTGGATAATCAATTAAACTACCAACACCTGGAAAAATCTATTCATTAAAAAAACTACAACAATATGGTTGAGATCAAATTTCACCTATTCGTATGGGGTGTACCTGTTGGGATGGGGGTACTGGTGTTCGGATTCGCGAGAGCAGTGGAGTGAAATGGGGTTCGCGAGAGCAGCGGAGTGAATAGATTAGGGCTTTGTCCGAATGGGGAGAGGAGATCGCGACCTGCAATTTGGGGGAAACCTTTGCCAATGGTTTATAAAAACTGTTGGCAAAGGCACACATTCCCAACAGTTTAGTGGAACCGTTGGGAATGTGTGAGTTTTAGCAGCCTTTTCCCAACGGTTCCATTGAACCGTTGGTAAAGGTCTCCTTTTCCCAACAGTTCCAGTGAACCATTGGGGAAAGGTCTGCTGAAATTCTCTTTGCCAACGGTTTTCTTAAACCGTTGGCAAAGACTCACTATCCCAATGGTTTAAGTAAACCGTTGGTATACTGCCGTTGGGAAAAAGCTAAATTCCAGTAGTGTAAGTATTTTTATACACACCTCGTCTTGGTCTTTTCCTGCACTTGGTGTGCCCTTGTAGACGACGGACAGGACGAACGAGACTATGGAGGATCATAGAGGACACATGATCATGGGCAGCGTTCTGTGGTCGTAGCAAGACTTTCTAGGTGTGCGACTCACAGGTGGTTTACCTTTGTAATACCTATTGCCAGGTTGTTGCACCTTTCTGGTTGGGCGCGTGTTTTTTCCCTTTCACTATTCAGTTTAGTTGTCAGTACTTTTCAGCACTTTTATTTTTCTGGTTAGAGGTCGATGCATGTATGTTGGTTCCCCTTTTTTAGCAGTGTTTTATCTTGCATTACCTTTCTCTACACTTTTTCATTGATTTGGCTGTGTGTGTGTGTACAGTTTCTTAGGAAAAGGCCTCCCCTAGTTTGTTGTGCCTTTAGAGTTAGTCACCAGCCCCTGACCTATAGAGGTGGGCTCGGGGTAGTTGCAGCTCGAGCCTCGGTATGGGTCGGGACATGAAAAATTACATGTATTATATTTTTGAAACATAAATAAGAGGTTATAAATGGTATAAAAATATCATTATAAGTACAAAAAAAGACTATTTTTTACTCTATTAAAAATATTAAAACATATATCCATGATGAGTATAATAGTGAAATTTTTTAAGGATTTCATAAAAAACGAAACATTCATCTTAAAATTATTGCACTATATACATTGAATCAAAATCGTGTGTCTTAATTAAATTATATATGTCTTGTAGAGATGTATGAATCATTGTTTATATTTCATGATACATATATCTTTTTGTGGATAATATAATTTCGAATAGTTGTTCAAATCTGAAATAATAATATTTATAGAAATAATTCTGATATGTTATATTATGAAATATATTAATGGAAACCTCTATATTCTATATATCTAATAGTGTTTTTTATCACCTACATTATCTATGTGAAATTTTAGAATCTGTATAAATTTAGAAGAAGTTGTGGTGATGGAATCTTTCTATGTTTTCCAAAAAAATGGAAGTGGATATAATTGTACCAAAAATGGGATGTAAAATATTGTTTAATAAGATTATGTTATGGTGATATAGCACATAAATAAAGCAATATCTCACATTGAATAATGTTTCAAATGTGATATTGATAAATCTTTTTTATGCAACAAATAGTTAAGTCATTAAAATATTGTTAGCATGATGTGGAAGATCCTTGTAAATAATATGATTCCAAATATTTTAGTTATGAAGAACAATATTGTCGACATCATCCTTGGTTTAGAAGATAAGTTCAGGTCTAAAATATCACTGGAAATCATTGAAAATATTTTCAAACTTGTAGAAATATGATGAAAAACTTTCATATCTTATTATTGTCTCATGTTGAACCAAAGGATGTGCTTGATTAAATATTTCCTCAAGATAAAATTGATGAAATGAAAGATGATATGGATCACATTGAATGTAATGAGACTCAGTAATTGGTACCCCGTATCAAAAAGAATAACATTATTAAGAAAAAATGGGTTTTTCAAAAAAAAGTGGAATAAAAATGGAGAATTAGTGAGAAATATAACTTGATTGGTGTTTAGAGTCTATTCACAGGTTGAAGAAATTGTCATCAATGAAAGATTTTCTCTAATTATAATACCTAAAACCAAAATAATTTTTCATTCCATTACATCACAAAGTCACTAAAAGGTCATTCAAATACATTTCATTTCATCATTCCTCGATGGTAAATTGAAATCGTTAGTTTATATTGAATAACATTGTGGTTTATTTATTAGTGAAGAAGTGAATTGTGGGTTAGGGTCAAATAGGGCCTTATATGGGATAAATAATTCCCTTGTATAATATAATTCTAATCTTGGAACCTTCATAATGAAGTTGAATTTTAGAAAAGAAGGATTTGATAAAAATATTTTCATCCTATATTATTATGAGGTATTTATCATTATTATTAATTATATTGATGGCATTATTTTGATAAAAAATGTAGGGTCTTGTAAATAATATTCAAAATAATTGAAGATGATTTTTTAAATTTCCATTCATTGTGAGAAAAAACACTCTCATAACTTAATTATTTCTCAAGAGAACGATTGTATTTTACCATCACAAGAAAAATATGGTAAATAAATTTTGAAGTAGTAATAAATGGATGATTTCAAGCATGTAAATATAAATTTTCTGTAAGAATTATTTTTTGAAAAAATTAATATTGAAGGGAAGTTGATCCATTATAATATCATATGTCAATAATATGATTACATTAATTAATATTTTCATGATCACATATTTTTTATATTGTTACACTAATTTATAGATATTAAATCTCACCAAAATATTCTTTTCTGGATAGAAATATAATAATTAAATACAAAAAAGGCATAATATATTTTGGGTTGAAATATGATGGAAATCAGAACCTTGATCGAATTTATTTTTTCGATAATGATTGTGTAGGATGTAATGATGATAGAAAAAATAAATCTATTTGAGCTTTTTTAGGAAAAAACATGTTTTTTGGAAATCAAGAAATTAGAATTCTGTTACCTTGAGGACTTCTGAGGTTTAAAACATGGTTGTCACCGATTATTAAACACATCTTTGTTGGATAAAGAATCAACTATATGGCCTTAATGTTGAAGTGATTTTTTAATTAATTTTGGGATTTGGAAATGCAAGTGCAATTAAATATTAAAAAAAATCTTGTTCAATATTAATGGTTCAAAAAAATTGATTTAAAATATCACATCATAAATGATCTAGTGGAGAATAATGATGTAAATATATAATTTTTTTCAATAATGAAAAAAATTCCAGATGTCTTCCCCCAACCACTCACAAGGGAAACAATATAGAATTTTAGGATGATGTTTGGTGTTCAGCCTCACTGTTTATAGGGGTAATGATTTTTTGTTTTTTTCAAATATCATGTATTTTATTTGGATGTTATTTTTACATGGGTAGAAAATTAACATAAATCATTACTTTATATATATCATTCTATTTTTTAAATGGGGGGTATAAAATATAGGGAGATTATCCATTGATATTTGTTACATCTTGGGGAACTATATATTTTTAGATTGTTTTTAAATGGGGTATGTTGTGATATAAATATGTATGGAATATTTAATAGTTTAGTGTATGTAGTATCAAGAATTATCCCAGTTTAAAAGAATTTTTGATGTGATGATGAAGTTTAGTTTGATGGTTGTGAAGTTCGTGTCTACATAATATGCATATAGATCACTATCTTATAGAAATCATGGTATTATTTATTCAATGTTCTTCTTTACTACATTAAATTTTCTCACGTAGGGGTAGAATTATTGAATAGTGATCCACTGTTATGTTTTCAAAGATTAGTTTTGATTTATATTCCATGGTTTCCAATGAAATCCAAAGGGGGATATTTTGGATCCCAATATGTTCTTTGTCGGTTATTATGATTTATGAGATTGAATATTTAGAGAATTGGATATGATTAATTATGAAGTCATATTTCTATAGAAAAAATACATTCTATTTGATAATGTTAGATTATGAAATGAGAAATGATCTTAGGGTCTATATAACAACTTTCGAGTTCATGATACTTGATGAATTTGGAGATGAAGAGAAGGATTTCACATCGTAGTAGCCTCATATTACACAACAGTAAGTCAGATTATGACATATAACAAGTGATCATATTAAAGAGGATACATAAAATATGTTTTCCACAACCCAGTTGAATTCCATGATTCATTGAAGACTCGATTTTTTTAGTGGAACTAGAAAATATGGGTACTCAATATGACAGTAAATTCCCACAACATAATGTAATTATAGATGAATTAATGTGGGTTTGTAATTTTGGTGACCTTCAAATTAGAGATCTTCAAATACTCCATGGTCAAAAATATAAAATATAGACTGTACTATAGTAAGAATACCACATTATAGATAGTATTTTTCTGAATATCAGCAAATCTATAGATTTTGTGACTTCGACACCGCATCTTAATTGACCATGTAGTGGTTAGGTGAACAAATGATGGACTATGCCACAGTAATCATCCCATGGAACCATGTTTATTAGGATGGATTTTAGTCGTTTTTTTATTTGGTTTCCTTTACATAATAACAATAGTACATTGTCATAGTTAAATTGGTCAGTTGTGTGAAAGTGGCTAAAAACATAAATACATGACTATTAACCTCTAGTTTATGATGTCGAAGTGTATTTCTGGGTATATTTATGGGTTCATGCTGATTTGAATTCAATTAATGAATTTTGTTATTTTTTATGTCAATTGTAATGAAAATTTTAAATTGAATGATTATTATTTATTAATCATGATCCAAAGGCTGATTTTTAAATAAGTTTTCATATAATTTGGTTGTTTTAATTTGAAATTTAATTTCATATTCAAACTAGATGTTATGTTGTGAAAAAATGGATTGGAAGATAATAAATGTAGACTATAGGGAAAAATAGATAATAATATCTAAGAAATAAGAAAACAAAAAGACAGGGATGCATTTGATCATGTTGGCATAATGTAAATAAATCCTTCTTGTATTTCTATATGTTGAATAAAATGAGGAGAACATAAGATATTGAATGATATGTTTGGAATAAGGTTTTCTTATTTATATCAAATTATCTTTTAATTTTTCAAAATTTTATTCAAAATCCTTGTTATGAGACTTGATTTCATATGATTTTTAATAAAACCTAGTTTGTTCTCCATTAATGTTGAAACATGTGGGTTTTATTTTTTCAGCTGAATTTATAACATTCCAAGGACTAATATTATCATTTTTATAGGTGAAAATTGCAAATATATTAGGAGCATATTGTATTTGGGTGATTATAAAAGGAAAAACACACTTTAAATGGTTATAATGGTAAATTAGAAAATAAATCATACATAAATTAGAATAACTGCTTGTAATGGCTCGGACCTCTCTGATCTATTACTTTTTGAAAATAGGGTTAGGAAGATGTCGTTTGAGTTTTGAGGGAGAAAGATTTAATTGATGGGAGAGAGGGAGTAATTATAAAATAATAATGGGTGTCAATAATAATATTAACAATTAATGATAATGATGGTGACCCATTGATGAAATTTAAATAGGATTTATTACTATTAAATAATAATGGTAATGGTGGATTTTAGTGTGTGATTAATTAAACGGAATGGGTTTAATTTAATATGAGAATAACCAAGGTCAACCAATTTAATTAGATTAAATTAGAGCATTAATGATTGTTGATATAATTATTAATTTTATTAATAATAACATTGAAGTGAGAAAGGAGTTGGGGTGTGAGGGCAAGGAGTAATGGCCTAGGGGAGGCGTCACTTCTGGTGGAGTGGGAGAAGAAATCTTGAATGGAAAAGTTATATTGGAGAGAGAATGTTAGAATTAAATGGGGAAGTAATAAAATAAAAACAAAAGGAAATAAATTAAGGTGAAATGGAATGAGCCACATAAAATTTGAGAGAGTGGTGTGTGACATTGGGTTTTTGAAATAAATCAATTAATAATAATAATAATAATAATATAATCATATTATTCATTTTGTTGATAAAACACTTTTTTGACCGCAACTTCTTTGTGCGACCCCATTTTTACAAACCATTAGCAGAAGTGCGACCCTGACTTCGAGACGGAAATTATGAGTCCAATATTGGATGTCTTTTTTGGGTTTTGGATCGGGTACCCGAAGCGCTCGAAAAATAATAGATTTAATATTATTATTAAATCTTCGACCCGTCATAACTCTTGCATGCGATGTCCGATTGACTTCTCATCAGTGGCGATGTGATCCTGTCATTAATACAATAGATTCAAGTCTAATGTAGAATATTAAATTATGGTCCGTGGCTCGGGTCCACGAAACACCCAATAATAATAATATTATTATTATTACGGGATCTTGCATCAAACATATCTCCCTCATAAGGTGTTGGAATGGTGAACAGTATGTGACGTTGCAACCCTAAAATTAAGACGGATGATTCAAAGACCATAAATCAAAAATGAATTATTCCTATGGCTTGGGATGTTTTACATGGTCAAACCATGTGGGTTAATATGATCCTCTTTTAATGGGGAATTATGTGTATCTTTAACTGTCGCCCCATTAAATCTTCAAAAGGGACAAGATATTTCCCTCCCTTGTCATTCCTCTTTGTTCTCGGCTATGAGACGCTAGAACCTTTCAATCCTTCCTGTAGGAGTTGCAAAATCAAACTTTATTCCTTGGATCAGTTCCGATCTGTTTAGAAGAAACCAAGTTCTATCGATCAATCCTTGAAATAAGGTATGTTTTATAGTCGTTCATTTGGGATCATATTCTCCTATTTCTCCCTCCCATATTAAAGTATGTAATCTCCATACTTCTAATGGGGGTTTTCTTGGGGTTTGGCTGGTGTGGTTGTTCCGTGGCATCCATAGGTGGATGCAATTGGCACGAGAGGAGGATTGTGACCCGTTGTGTGGATAAATTATGTCAAGCCCTCTTCGAGGTAGGGGATTCATTGCTTCTCTTATATTTTATGTGAAACTATATTGTTTTCATGTTTAATCTCATTAGATGATAATGGAATTAACATAATAAATATTTCGACCGGATAAATAAATTGATATCGATCATAAGTTATTACCTCATGTTTTTCAAGATAGTGTGATTTCTATGATTGCTTGAATTTTCTATTCATTCTTGATGGAAATTGGTAAATAAAGTAAATTGGGATTCAGTGATAGTTTTTTTGGCTAAATATAAAGTGGCATGTAAACAAATATTGTTCTTGTTGTAATTTGATGTTAATCAAATTAGGGAAGTAAGCATGTTTATTTATTTATAACTTACTGGTTAGGTTTCCCAAATTTGGATCCAACGAATAATAAATATGTTAACCCAAGATGGATTAAAGAAATGATTGTTTGATAATTACTTAAAATGCTTTGAGTTACCCTATTGATTGTTAAAGGGCCAAGTACCCAATTAATTGTGGTGTTTGATTTCCTATTTTTTGTGCTGTGATGTGATCCTGGATGGATGTTGTGATATGTGGGGGTTTGGAGGGTTTTAGTTATGGAAAAAGATGATGATTAGAGTGGTGAGATGCATCGGTTTATGAATATGGGTGTCAGGGAGGACACCAGGGGTGATGGAATGGAGTGGATGTGATTATTAGATGCTTGGTAATTAGGATTGGTTGTTTATCTACTTTACATTTCCCCACTACTCAAGGAATCTGTTCTTGCTTAACCTTATCCCAAAAGAGGCCAAGACACACGGGGTATGCCAGGTGCTTTTCGTGTTTAGCTTCTCAAGGGGGAATGGGTCTAAGCTCTTTCTATAGGTGGAAAATACTCGACGGGTAGTACATCTACTCACCAGGTTGAGCCCCCTTCTATTTAGTAGCATATAATGCTTTTCCTGAACGCCTGTGAATATGGGAAAGTAAATATGTAAGGAATATTTGAATATATGGTGTTAAAACATGTGGATGGAGACACTGGAATGTAATGATGAGGTTGTAAATTTTGAAGGAATAGTTGACTTTGGGTGTGATGCTAAAAAAAATTAATGTGGAATTGTTCATTGTTAATTAATGTTTAAATAATTAATTAACGTATAGTGGAACTGATAAAAAGGGAATGATGTAATCTAGTAAAGTTATTTAAAGGTTTGTGTGATTATATGATACATAGTCATAGAAGTAGCAGCCCAGAGTCTGAGAGACGTTAGCTGCAGTTGTGTCTAAGACTAGGTAATTCCCATAGTGTGGTCGTGAGTTATAAAATATCCTGTACTTTTTGTGTTTCTATACATTACTCCACCCTATCAGTAAGAGAAACTAGCACCCTAGGGATTCTGAGCTCTAGGGGGTGTTTTTCCCCACATTACAGTGGGAGGAAGAATGACTGACTACCCCCTTTGGCCCTGCAATCTTCTCTTGGTAGTTACTTGTGCTGACAGGCACATTGGTTAGTTTTCCCCATATATGTGTGTAGAGGGCTGTAATGGCTTGTGGTTATCCACACACATATATTCGGGATATAGTTTTCTATGTACTACTATAGGTGTAACATGTGTATGTTGTGATAGCTTGAGGATCCTTACTCGGTGTATGGGCTGTAATGGCTTGATGTATAATACCTGGCATATGATACACGTTATGCGAGTTGTGGTGGCTCCCAGAAACTAGCTGGTTACTTTTTTTGTGAGGATGGTGTGGTGCTTCGCCTAGGTTTCTGCATGCAAGCCTTTGTGGATCACGAGGTGCATATTGTGGTTCTTCGCCCAGGTGTCTGCAGGAAATCCTTTTTGGAGAGAGATGCTTAGGACGTGCGACGTTGGGAAAAAGCGGAAAACCAGTGGGGAAGTAGTAGCGGGGTACCCTTGATATTCATTATTATATGATATATTCTTGTATACGTTACTTGGTGTGAGTAGCCATGGTGAGGTTGGTTACTTAGTATACTTGTTTAGGTAATGAGTTAGTTTCCCTTGTTGTTCATTGTACTTTAGCATGCTCTCTTTACTATTGAACGAGAGGATTCAGGGAGGATCCTACTGAGTATACTATTGTACTCACCCTTCGTATATATAAACTATTTTTCAGGTCACTTGGAGAAGGTTTGAGATCAAGCTGGTTTCTACGAGCTTGGAGTTGCAGGATCTGTTTGGGCTTGTGGTTACATCTGTTTTTACTTTCTTTTGGGTACTTGTATTTTTTCCCTTCCAGTTGTAGTACATTTTCATGACATTTAATATATGAACATGGGTTTATTTTATATTCCAATTCTAAGTTAGAGTTGATTGGAATCTATCTAATCTCTCTCTTTCGCATGTGTTCTCTTAGAGGGTAATGCCTCCCATTTGTGTGTTTATTATACCCTTGGTGATAGTCTCCAACCCGGGGCCTATTGGAGGTAGGACTCGAGGGTCATTATCTTACATCTCACATTACGAGCCTAAGAGGGGTACACATTGTGGGGAGGGGGTCGTGACAGAGTGGTATTAGAGGTCTGGTTGCGGGATAGGATAATGTTTGGAGTTAGGCACAGGTGAGGGTGCATGAATTGGTAGGGAAACAGTGTCATTCATGTTTAGAAAGTGAGGTAGACACTAGAGACCGGCAGAGAAATAGATGTTTAGGTCCCCCTATGATATGATGTACAAACCTTTAATATTATAGTGGCTACTAAACAAGGTGATAATAGTTGCAGGGTAGAGACCTCGGAAAGGATCATGCATCATTCTTTTTTGTTCTTCTATTCGAATGGGTATACCTTGAGGTAGGTTAACCTAAAATGAACGAAAGAAAACAATAAATTAATTAATGTTGAGTCTTCGGTATTATAGCCTTTCAAACTCTAACAATTGTTATTTTATAGTTATAGCTCCAGGTCGATGTCCTAGTCAGGTTTGCGCAGAAAATGTCCAACAGTTGTTCCAGCAGATCGTCGCAGGGTAGAGGTTAACGACGAAGACACTTGGAGGAAGGCACTAAGATAGTTTCAGTGCCAGAGTCTGCAGAAGTATGAGTGCTCTGTTTCATATTCAGTCACAGAAGACTAGTTAGAGGAGGTAGAGATCGGATTCAGTTCGATTCGTGCTCTGAAGGATCATTGAGTGTCCTTGGTTATGACGATTCTACGTGGATCAATGAGGAAGTGGTGGTTCTTATTCCTCAGGGATCGTAAGCAGTCAACGATCTCATGGGAGGAGTTCTAAGATAGGTTTAGATATGAGTTTATTTCTTAGACTATGAAGGCGTCCAGTCTCCAGGATATTTTTACCCTTCTATAGGGGAGCTCTAGTGTTCGAGAGTTTGGAATCCGTTTTAGGAACTTTTTACGATATGCTCCGGAACTAATACCAGATGAGGAGGCCAGGGAGAGGCTTTTCAAGGAGGCTTTGTGTCTAGAGATCCAGTGCCAGGTCACCCAATTTATGTTGAAACCATATCTTGAGGTATTGGCAAGGGAAGAGGATGTCAAGAGGACTTTGGCCAGGACCAGATCATCACTAGAGGGGAATCAGCATGATTCCTCACGAAGCAGAGCTGTTATCCGGGATTCCCATTTTTCATGGCAGAAGAGTTTCCATTTAGCTGGTGGTAGGTCCCATCCCTTCACATAAAATTTAAATAGAGGAATAAACTCTCGAGCCTATGACAAGGGATCAGCAGCGGGAGTTCCCAACCATTCAGAGCGGTCATCGTGCACCGGGCGCTACACTCAAGGTTCCTCTGTTGAGGCAGTTCCAGCCGAGGTAGCAACAGCCAGTTGCACCAGATTTAGATCAGTAGAGGGTAGATGGGGTAGGTATAGGACATCCCAATGGATCTCCTCATCCCCAGAGAGCATAGTGTGGCCATGGTGGTGGTCTTCATGAGGGTCAGAGAGGCCATGGAGGAGGTCATGGTCAGCTTCATGCTCTTGCGTTGCCAGCTCCAGGCGAGCCAGACGTCATTCGAGGTAACCTTTTCTTGTTTTCTACCTTGGTGTTTGCCTTGTTTGATTCTGAAGTGACACACTCCTTCATATCCCCTACCCTAGTCTATGCTTCGGGACATAAGGTAGAGAGGCCTCCAGTTTCATTGACGTTGACTATGCCAGTTGGAGGTTGATCTGACTTGTTTGATGTATGTAATGACTATGAGCTAGTGTTGAGGAAACACCGCTCTTGGGGATATTTCCTATGTTTACGAATACAACCATATGATTTCATGATCGGCATGGATTGGTTGTATTCGGTGTAGTCTATCATGGATTTATTCATGAAAAACTTTAGTTTCATTGGTGCGGATGGAGAACAAGTGATGTTTTTTGGTGAGTGAGACCCTCGGATGGGTCATAGGTGCGTTATATCCTTTTTAACTATGATGGCTGAGTTGATTCTGAGTTCTTCAGAGGTTCATCATTTTCCATTTCCTATGGTCATAGAGGAGTACACTGATGTCTTTCCAGAAGAGGTTGTAGCATTACCCCCTCAATGAGAGATCAAGTTCGAGATCGATCTACATCTAGGAGTGTCTCACATCTCTATGTCTCCATATAGGGTGGCCCCTTATATGTTACGAGAGCTACTTATAAATCTTTATGGTATGTTGCAGGGCGGTTTTGTTTGGCTATGTGTGTCACCATGGGGTGCACCAGTTTTGTTCGTGAAGAAGGCTGACGGCAGTTTGCGGTTGTGTGTCGATTATCTTCGCTTAAACAAAGTGACGATAATGAATCCCTATCCTCTTACACGAATTGATGATTTATTCTATCAACTGTAGGGTTAAAGTTCATTCTCAAATATCGACTTTCGGTCGGGATATCATTAGATGCATGTGAAGGATGAGGATATTCTGAAGACTGCTTTCTGTTGTCATCATGGGCATTATGAGTTCATTATAATTCCATTTGACATGACAACTTCTCCAACCGTATTCATGGGATTGATTAATTTTGTGTTCTGTGAGTTCCTGGAAAAATTACTGATTGTCTTAATTGATGAAATCCTTGTGTACTCCACATCTGAAGAGGAGCATGCAGAGCATCTATGAGCTGTTTTGGGAGTTCTTTCCCAACATCAGTTATACATGAACTTGTCGAAGTGTGAGTTTTGAGCTCAAGAAGTCTGTTTTTATGGGGCATGTTGTTTCCCAATAGGGAGTATCTGTGGATCCATCGAAGGTAGAATCAGTTGTTTCTTGGGAATCCCCCAAGATAGTGTCAGAGGTGCGAAGTTTCCTTGGTCTCACAGGATAGTACCGGAGGTTCATAGACAATTTCTCACGAGTTGCGACTCCTCTGATAGCTTTGACCCGGAATGATCAGGCATTAATATGGACTGATTAGTGTTAGGTAGCATTCGATTATCTAAAGGAGAAGTTATTAATTACACTTGTCCTTTTTCATCAAGTTGAGGGAGTCTAGTTTGATGTTTTTTGTGATGCTTCACATATGGGGTTAGGCTGTGTTTTCATGCAGCAGAGGTCATATGATTCTTATAGGTCTCAGTAGTTGCGTACCCATGAACACAACTATACCACCCATGATCTTGAGTTGGCAGCCATGGTGTTTTCTCTAATGTTATGGAGACATTACTTCATTGGTGAACGCTTTGTGGTTTTCACTGATCATAAGAGTTTGAAATATGTTTTCTCTCCGCATTACTTGAACTTACGATAGTGATGGTGGATGGAGTTCTTATAGGAATACGACATAAAAATATCGTATACACCTGGAAATTGGAATGTTGTAGCTATTGCGCAGAGCTAAAAGTCACGTAGTGAAGTTTTGCATGAATCAGGAGATTCATGGAGAGTAATGGAAGAACTGTCATCATTTCATCTTTATATGGGAGATGTTAGGGGTTGAGGTTGTCTTTTTCAGATAAAGGTACAATCATCCCTGGTGCAGAAGGTGGAAGCGTCCTAGTTGGGAGATCTAGAGGTGGAGGTTTGGAGAGACCGAGTTGTTTGTCGTGAGGCCCCGGATGGTTGGTCAGAGGACGAACAACACCGAGTGTTGTATCATGGAAGGATTTTTGTTCCCATGATGGTGTGTAAGACAGTTCTCTGAGAGTTACATAGTTCTCCCTTAGTAGTACATCCTACACTACTAGAAATAAGCCCATTTTCGACGGGTCAGTTGCGATGGGATCCCCTCGCAAAAGGCTATTTGTGACGGGGGTCAGCCGCAAATGACCCGTTGCGGTAAATGGCAATACAACTAACACTATTTGCGATGGGTCCATCGCTAAAAATATTATTTGCGACGGTAATATGTCCCATCGCAAATACTAATAGATAGATATATTAAAAACATTAAATAACAATTTTGTGATGGGCCCATCGCAAATGTTATTTGCGACGGGCCATGAATACGGTCACGAAAGAGTTATTTTTTTTTTAAAAAAAGAACTAAGTAATTGCGAGGGGAAAATATTCCCTTCGCAATAGGCAATTTAAAAAAAATTTAAAAAAAATTAATTACGACGGGATACCGTCCCGTCGCAATTACCTATTGCGACGAGATGATTATCTCGTCGCAAATATGTATAAAAAAACAAAAAATCATTACATTATTAATAAAATTCTTTAATTAAAATTATAATAGTAATAATACAATTAAAATTCATTCAAATATTATAACAAAAAATCATTCAAATATTTAAAAAATAATAATTAAATTAAAATATTAAAAAATTTAAATATATATTAAAAAAATTTAATATTATAAAATATGAATAATATTATTAATCATATTAATATTGTAATATAAATAATATAATATTATATAAAAATAATAATATACCGAATTCATATTATTATAAATAATTAAAAAAAATGTAATTTTAATGAAAATTTTTGAAAATTTTTATGTATTAAAAATACTGAATATAATATTATTAAAATAATTAGAAAATAAAAATATGAAAATTATCAACATTTTCAAAAAGAAATATAAACAAATAATAAAATACTAAGAGTAATATTATTATTAATAAAATAAAAAAACATTAAAATAAATACCAATAATAAATAATAAAGTATTAAAAATAAATAGAAATTAAATAATACAATATTTACACAAGTATAAGAGAGACATAAACTCTGAATAGAAAAAATGTCATATTTTAAATTTACAAACTTTATAACATCTAAACAATAACTAATCTGAAGGAGGAGGGGGGGATCTACTAGTGGAGGAAACTCCATCCCTACGGCATGTGTGAGTCGGCACATATACTTCATCTGCTCCTACTGCTGCTGCTGCCACCAACTCATCTGCTCCTCGTATACTTGCTGATGTCGTCGGCCCTCCTCCGCATGCTGCTGCTGCTGCCGATGCATCTCCTCCTGCTCCTTTTGGAGACTCTCTATCAACTCAGTCTGAGATCGCAACCGATCCTCATACTGTGTAGCGGAAGAAGATGCATGAGCTCCTCTCAAGCTAGAAACCGACATCGCAGCACTGCCATAATAATCTCCGGGAGTCAGTCGAGAGCCGATACCAACTACCCAGCCATTCTCGAAGGCATATTGGGTCGCATGCATTCATGCCACCCCATAAAACTGATGGCCACTAGTCTGATCTGATGCCCCGGCCTGACCCGCATGCCGGGTCTGTGATGTTGCGGTCTCATATGACTCCTTTTGTTGCAATTTAAAATTAAAATTGTGAATATATTATATGTAGTTAATTTTTAAACAAAAAAAAAATATTACTGACCATGATGTGACGCTGAAGATCACCTCTGAGCTCCCTAGTAGCTGGATCACTATACATCCTCTGATATATGTCATACTTCATAATATCGGGGTGCTCGATAGCCTATAAGAATATAAAATAAATTGTTAATATTTAAAGTTATATAAAATATTTATAGTAAATGTACATACCAAATGCTGTCTATGAGTACTGAAAGTACGACTCCCAGCTCGATGAGTCACCTCCTCTCTCCCCCGATTCTGCATCCCCACCGATGATCTCCTCTGAAAGCCACCACTCAACCAGTGTTCACATAATCCATCCCATATGTGGGTTGAAATGTACTTTGGTCGGTGTGCTCTACATGGCTCATCAAAATCTGACACTCATGCTTTCTTCATGGCAGCTCTTCTTAAATTGTGAAAAAACTGATGATAGCGATCCCGCATGGCCACCTCCCATGCCTCTTGGATGGCGTCGCGCATGGTATCCTCAATCGGATATAATAAACCCTACAAATAATTCAAAATATCAAGTTCTAAATGAAATAAATTTCAAAATAAAATTTATTTATTTACATAGGTACCAACCAATGACCGAACATGGCATGCTGCACATCAACAAGAATATGCTCCCATGTCGTCCATGGCTGAGAAAAATAGTTGCTCAAAATAGCGCTTCCCTGCCCGAATGCTATATGCGGAAAACATTAAAAACAATAAACAAACATTTATTATGTAAATAAATTAATGAAATCTTAGTAAAATGCACAGGTTATCACACCTACGGGTGCGTGGATAGAACCCAAGATGTGGACGTCGCTCGAGGATGGGTTCAGGAATCATCAGTCGTGCAACACCCCCCCCCCCCCCCCCCCCCGCGTACTCCCTGAAGCGCCTTTAGGATGAGGGTCAGGTGCCAGGAACTCGTCCGCATCGAAAGATAGGTCAGCATCCGCCAACTCACGAAATGTATCCTCATCCATCTGAAATAGAAAACGAATGTTGTTAGAAAATAATTGATAATTATTATTATATATACATATATATTATTTATGATTATATATAACTACCATTGAATTGTATCAATGTTCAACTTCATCATCATCTTCATATCTGTCAATGTCATCTTCATATTCCTCCTTAATATCATCGATATCCATTTGAGTCCTAGTTGCTTCATCTCATACCATTTCAAATTCATTTTTGACGTCATTACCATCATCATCATCATCATCACTGACTCTTAATTGAGGGTTGTCATCATCGATACTCATGTCTCTTTGTAACAAAGATTTATTTTGAGTACTCTCTTGAAAAACATCAGTTCCTTGCACTTAGTGAAAGCACATTCACTTTGACTAAACTGATTGTCTCGAATTTTCATTTTTATTATGCTCCACCAATCAGTCAAGTCTCTTGACGTAGCACAGTACTTTGCATAATAAACTTGATGTGCCTGTTGATCCAGTAAGAATGGTTCATTTACTGCAAGAACACTTTTACATTTAATATCGATGATTCCATGAGTCGGATGAACACGCACGACTCTCTCAATATCCAACCACTGACATTTGAACATCGTTACGTAATGGTGTGCTAGACAATAGAGTTCAATGATTTCATCAAGTAAGCCATAAAAGTCAACTTCATTTTCTCTATGATGAGATCCTATCAAGAAAACTACACTGTTCATTGTTTTTTTTTGATTCACCATATGCATGTGTATGAAATTGAAAACCATTCACCACATATGCATTATAAGATTTCACCATTTTGGATGGTGGGATACTCATTATACAAAGTCGGTTGTCAATTGTATCAGCATGTCGATAAACCTTAAAATTTGTGAAATAATTATAAATATAGTAAACTATAAATTGAAGGAGATGTTAAAGTATGAAAAATTTATGTTACCAGTATTTGAAACCACTGAGAAAAGTTTTTTTGACTGCGTTTTTTGAGAGCAGCTACTGTAATTTGTGGAAGTTGTTTTTTTATATGATTATCATACAATCTGTAAAAAACAAAGTTATTTATTGTAACATAAATATTAGAATAAGTAATAGAAGAACTTACAGTACATGTGATGTCTTGTATTCACAGTTGAGCAGAACATACGTATGAGCTCTGTGATGTTCATCATCTGAAAGCCATCGTTCATGGAATCCACCAAAACCAAGCTTTTACTGGTTAAAAATAGGTAATTTATTGTCGATTTCATCAATATTCCCCTAGTTCCATCCCATGCGGTTGTGTTTTGAAGGATAATCAGATTCAAAATAGTGGGAGCAGAAAAAAGATATCTCCTCCTGCAAGTATGCTTCAACAATAGATCCTTCAACAGATGCTTTGTTACACACTTTTTTTTTCAATTTCTGCATGCATGTTTTGAATGGGTACATCCATCAAAACTGTATCGGACCTCCACATTTTGCTTCATATAGAAAATGTAATATCAAATGTTCCATTGAGTTGAAGAAAGACGGTGGGAATATTTTTTCCAGTTTACATATAATTACAACAACATCTTCTTCAAGTTTGCATAGAGCATCATAATCTGTTTTCGCCGCACAAATGTCCTGAAAAAAATATGATACGTCTGTTATGGAATCCCATATCATAAAATTCAATACATCTCTTAATCCAATGGGTATATTTATTTCCATTATATCATGACAATCATGACTTTTTAATTTGGTAATATGACCATTCTTTACACATCTACCCAAATTGGAAGAACATCCATCTGGAAGTCTCAAATCTGCAATCCATTGACAAAATAATAAGCGGCTTTCTTTGTACAATGTTTAAGATGATTTTTTTTCATTAACCTTTCAGTTCTGACATTCTCAAACAGTTTGAGTTCTGGACGCCTGCAAATTTGAGCAAGATCTAATCGTTTATTTACATTATCTTTTCTCTTTCCTGGTGTATCCAAAACTGTATGAAACAAATTATCAAAACAGTTCTTCTCAATATGTATGAAATCCAACATGTGGCGGACCAGCAAATCAGACCAATATGGAAAATCCCAAAATATGCTACGTTTTAGCCGATTGTGTTCTTTCCCAAAACCAGAAATTTTATGTTGGTTTATTGTGGGTCCAAATGTGATGGGAGGTAATGAATATACAACTGATTTTAACTCCGTACCTGATAGCATTTTTAGAGGTCCAGCCCTTTCATCTGTGCCTTTTCTAAAATGAGATATGTTTCTGTGAAAAGGATGATCAGCTAGAAGAAATATGCGATGACAGTTAAAATAGCAAGGTTTTTCTCCATGGATGAGCATAAATTCCATGTTCTCTCCCATACAGTAAGGACATGATTTCAGCCCATGTGTAATCCAGCTAGATAACATTCCATAAGACGAGAAGTCACTGATTGTCCACATTAATTTTTCTCTTAGTATGAAATTCTGTTTCGTAGCAACATCATAAGTAATGACACCAGTACTCCACAGTATATTTAATTCATCAATCAATGGTTTCAAATAAACATCAATATTCTTCTTCGAATTTCCTGGGATTAGTAAGGTAAAAAAGATATAGGGTTCCTTCATCAACATCCATGGAGGTAAATTGTACGGAGTTATAATGACAGGCCAACATGAATACTGAGTACCATAAGATCCGAATGGACAGAAACCATCAGTGGAAAGACCCAGTCGCACATTTCGGGATTCTAAAGCAAATGATGGATGCACTCTATCAAAATGTTTCCATGAATCACCATCGGTCGGATGATTCAAGCTTTTACTGGTTGAAATATTCATTTTGTATCATGACATCATTGTCACTGTATTCTTAGACATGAATAAACGCTGATGTCTGGATGTAAGAGGAAAATATCTCAACTGATTTACATGAATCAAGCTAGAAATTCCATGTTGAGCTTCTTTATACCTCGATTTCCCAAAAGTGGGACAACTATCCAACAATTCATTTTCCCCAGATTATAAAATGCAATCATTTGAACATGCATGAATCTTCTGAAAGCTAAGTCCTAAATTCTGAACCAGCCTCTTACTCTCATATTAATTTGTTGGAAAAACATTTCCTTCAGGTAACAGTGTTTTAACCAAAGAAAATATTTGATCAAAACATGTGTTTGACATTCCATTATCTAATTTGATAGCCATAAATTTTGAAACTGCTTCTAATTTGCTTATCTTGCAACCAGGATATAACGAACCTCAGCAGACCTCAACAACTCATAAAATTAAGAGTGTGACAACTCAGGAGTTGAATCAATATCATCTTGAGTTTCTTTATGTTGAATAGATGGACCTGCAACATCATGTACTAAATTTTGAAACCAGGATGGATCTGGAATCATGTTAGTATCACCTTTTGTAGAACTGCGTTCACCATGATGATACCAAAAAACATAATCCTGTTGAATACCAAAATGCAAGATATGTCCCCCAACTTTTTCAATCATGTCAAATGTTCTTAGTGCACATTTTTTACAAGGAAATTTTATTGTGCCTTCTGAAACAAATTCTGGATTTGATGCAGCAAATGCTAAAAAGTCTCTACACCCTCTATATATACTGGATTTAAACAAGAACCATTTGGATTTCTACGTTGATTTATCCATATGCGATAATCTAATAATGACTGTTAACGACCTCGTTGTTCCATATTTTTCTATAAAATATAAAAGCATTACTGGTTTTGAATGATTTGTTAGAAAAAACACTCAAGCAAGGATAATTATAGAGTTTACGTCAGACATGACTGACACAGACTTTTTATTAGGATATTCCTAAAAATTGACCCTTTAAGAATTGAACATGTTAAGAATAAAGCAAAACTTGTTACAAATATTGATAATTTTAATATTTTATAAATTTTTTATTATTTTAATAATACTAATAATATTTTTTCATCAATATTAAATATATAATAATATTATTATTACATTATTAGTATTTTTTATTATTAATATTAAAAAAATATAATTTTCTATATTATGTTACAATTCTCTTTTAATCTATGTGTTTAATATTCTCTTTCCAAATGTAATATTTGCATTCACTTTCACCTCTCTATTGGTGAGTAGGTTGATAATTTTGAAAAAGAATGCAAATATTACATGTGGAGATAGAAGTTTTCTTAAAACCAATACAGAGATGAAAAGATAATTGAGAAAGATAATGATCACGCTAGTTTTTTCCAATTAGCTAAATATTACTAATTATTCTTAATTATTGGTAATTATTCTTAATTATTGGTAATTATTACTAATTATTGGTAATTATTCCTAATTATTGGTAGTTATTCCTAATTATTGGTAATTATTATTAATTATTGGTAATTATTCCTAATTATTGGTAATTATTCCAAATTATTGGTAAATATTGACAATTATTGGTAATTATTGATAAATATTGGCATCTATTGGCAATTATTGGTAAATATTGGTAATTATTACTAATTATTACTAATTATTGTTAATTATTACTAATTATGGTTAATTATTACTAATTATTGGTAATTATTGTTAATTATTACTAATTATTGGTAATTATTGGTAATTAGTGGTAATTATTACTAATTATTGCTAATTATTACTAATTAATGGTAATTATTAATAATTATTGGTAATTCTTCCTAATTTTTGGTAATTATTCCTAATTATTGGTAATTATTCCTAATTATTGATAATTATTCCTAATTATTGGTAATTATTCCTAATTATTGGTAATTATTTTTAATTATTGGTAATTGTTCCTAATTATTACTAATTATTCTTAATTATTGGTAATTATTTCTAATTATTGGTAAATATTGAAAATTATTAGTAATTATAGGTAAATATTGGTAAATATTTGTAATTGTTGGTAATTATTACTAATTATTGGTAATTATTGTTAATTATTACTAATTATTGGTAATTATTGTTAATTATTACTAATTATTGGGAATTATTGATAATTATTACTAATTATTGGTAATTATTGGTAATTATTCCTAGTCATTGTTAATTATTCCTAATAATTGGTAATTATTGGTAATTATTACTAATTATTTGTAATTATTGTTAATTATTATTAATTATTACTAATTATTTCTAATTATTCGTAATTATTCCTAATTATTGGTAATTATTTTTAATTATACCTAATTATTGGTAATTATTGGTAATTATTTTTAATTATTCCTAATTATTCCTAATTTTTGATAATTATTCCTAATTATTGGTAATTGTTCCTATTTATTGGTAATTATTCCTAATTATTGGTAATTATTCCTAATTATTGGTAAATATTGACAATTATTGGTAATTATTGGTAAATATTGTTAAATATTGGTAATTATTGGTAATTATTACTAATTATTGGTAATTATTGTTAATTATTACTAATTATTGGTAATTATAGGTAATTATTACTAAATATTGACAATTATTGGTAATTATTGGTAAATATTGGTAAATACTGGTAAGTATTGGTAATTATTACTAATTATTGGTAATTATTGTTAATTATTGGTAATTATTCATAATTATTGGTAGTTATTCCTAATTATTGGTAATTATTCCTATTTATTGGTAATTATTCCTAATTATTGGTAATTATTGGTAATTATTGGTAATTATTAATAATTATTACTAATTATTGGAAATTATTCCTAATTATTGGTAATTATTCCTAATTATTGGTAATTATTCCTAATTATTGGTAATTATTGGTAATTATTGGTAATTATTCCTAATTATTTGTAATTATTGGTAATTATTGGTAATTATTGGTAATTATTCTTAATTATTTGAAATTAGTGCTAATTATTGGTAAATATTCCTAATTATTGGTAATTCTTCCTAATTATTGGTAATTATTCCTAATTATTGGTAATTATTGGTAATTATTGGTAATTATTGGTAATTATTGGTAATTATTCTTAATTATTGGTAATTATTCCTAATTATTGGTAATTATTCTTAATTGTTGGTAATTATCACTTATTCTTGGTAATTATTCCTAATTATTGGTAATTATTCCTAATTCTTGTTAATTATTCCTAATTATTCGTAATTATTCCTAATTATTGGTAATTATTCCGAATTATTGGTAATTATTCTTAATTATTGGTAAATATTGACAATTATTGGCAATTATTGGTAAATATTGGCAAATATTGGTAATTATTGGAAAATATTGACAATTATAGGCAATTATTGGTAAATATTGGTAAATATTGGTAAATATTGATAATTATTACTAATTATTACTAATTATTACTAATTATTGGTAATTATTGTTAATTATTACTAATTATTGTGAATTATTGGTAATTATTGTTAATTATTATTAATTATTACTAATTATTACTAATTAATGTTACTTATTACTAATTATTGTTAATTTTTTCTAATTATTACTATTTTGTTGAATTATTCCAATTATTACAAATTATATTTATTAATTACTAATTATATTCATTATCTACAAATTACATTCATTAACTACTAATTACATTCATTAATTACTAATTACCATCTTTAATTAAAATTAAAGTTATTAATTACTAATTACAGTCACTTAATTATTAAATATTTTTAATTACTAATAATGAAATATAAAAAATCAAATTTAATACCTTAATACAACATAATTATATCTAATAAGAAATAATAAAAACAAATGTAAAAATATAAAACAAAAACATTAAAAAAACATTAAATTAAAATTCAGAAAAAAACCTTAAACTGGTTTTCGAGCTTTCGATTTGTTGTACTTGTAGGATGATCCCTGCAACCTCCTTGAAATTGACTTGTAAAACAAAACTCACTCAACACATATAAACTAGTAAAAAGTAGTTCAGATTTAGAAAACTAGTCAAGGCTGGCTGTATTTATAGGTTAGATTATTTGCGACGGGGTTTATTGCGACGGTATTCCCGTCGGAATTGGTATTATTTGCGACGGGACCGTCGCAAATAACCCCGACTGCATTTATTATGGGCCGCAATAAAAGGGATTAATTGCGATGGGGCCCATCACAAATAACCCCTACTGCCAGGTTATTAGCGACGGGAACCCCTTCCCGTCACTAATAACCTGTTACCGCCGCCGGTTATTTGCGACGGGAAGGGGATCACGTAGCAAATATCCTTTGCGCGATTTGGCCCGCAATCGCGCCAAACCAATTAAGACGGGTGAGAATATCCCATCGCAAATAACTCTGTATTTGCGACGGGGATTATGCCCCGTCGCAAATACCCCGATTGCGGTTGTTATTTACGACAGGACATATTCCTGTCGCAAATAACCCATCACTAATACCACTTTTTCCCGTAGTGCTAGTGTGACAAAGATGTATCGATCCTTGGGGAGTCAGATTTGGTGGCCTGGGTTGAAGCGTGTGGTTGCAGAGATTGTGTCTCGATTTTTAGTCTGACAAAAGGTGAAGGCCGAACACCATGTTCCTGGTGGTCTTCTCCATCCATTAGAAATTCCTCAATGGAAGTGGGAGGACATCCCAATGGGCTTTGTTACAGGTTTACCTTGAGCTCTAAGAGGACATGATGATATTTGGGTGGAAGTGGATCGTTTAACATAATCGGCCCACTTCATAGGGATCAAGGAGTCGATCTCAGTGGAATTTTTGTCGAGGCAGTATCTGGAGGAGGTGGTGAGACTTCATGGAGTCCCTTGGACCATAATTTCTAATTGAGATCCTCATTTTACCTCCAGGGTATGGAGCGGTCTCCAACATAATTTTGGTTCCCAATTATGCCTTATCACTGCTTTTCACCCTCAAACAGATGGTCAGACAGAGTGAACCACCCATACTCTTGAAGACATGTTACGATCTTGTGTTCATGATTTTGGAGATTAATGGATGAGGAACTTACCCTTGGTGGAGTTTTCTTACAATAATAGTTTTTATTCTATAATAGGTATGGCGCTGTTTGAAGCCTTGAATTTCCGGCCTTTTTGTTCTCCATTGTGCTGGACTGGGGTCGGAGAGTCAGCAATTCTCGGACCGAAACTAGTGCAAAATACAACAGAGATGGTTCAGGAGATTCCGGAGAGGATGAAGATAGCACAAGATCGTTAGAAATCATATGTTGATCAAACGAGGAGACACATGGAGTTTAATGTTGGGGATCATGTATTTCTGAAGGTGACTCCAAATCATGGGGAACAAAGGTTTGGTCGTGGAAGTAAGCTTTCTCCCCGGTTTGTTGGGCCATTTGAGGTGGTAGCTCGTATAGGAGATGTGGCGTATCGAGTAGCACTTCCTTCACAGATGAATTGGATACATGATGTTTTTCATGTATCACAGCTCCATCGTTATCTTCAAGATGACTCCCACATTATCGATTGGTGAGGGATCAATTTTGATGACGACACAACCCTTGAGGATCGACCTGTGGAGATCCAAGACTGCAAGGAGAAGGTTTCCGTGGGCGTTCTATCCCCTTAGTTCGTGTCTTGTGGCGACATAGTGGCATGGAGGAGAGTACCTGGGAACATGAGTCACATATATGTGCTCAGTACCCATAGTTGTTTTATGATTAACTCTTTTCATGTAATGATGTTTCCTTTGTGGTTATACCATTCATGTTTTATTTATGAATTTCTTTTGTTGCTTTTTCGGATTGCTCTCTTTTGAGAGGTGTCTTGATGGGTGGTTATTCGGACCCCGTTTCTTTTTTGTTTTTCACTTTAGGTTGGTTTTTAATTCTCGGGGATGAGAATGTTTTGAGAGGTATCTGATGAAATGGTCCGGACCTCTCTGGTCCATTACTTTGTGAAAATTTGGGTTAGGAAGATGTCGTGTGAGTTTCATGGGAGAATGATTTAATTGATGGGAGAGTGGGAGTAATTATAAGATAATAATGGGTGTAAATAATAATAATAATAATAATTAATGATAATTATGGCGACCCATTGATGAAATTGAAAGAGTATTTATTACTATTAAATAATAATTGTAATGGTGGATTTTAGTGTGTGATTAATTAAATGAATGGTTTTAATTTAATATGAGAATAACCATGGTCAACTAATTTAATAGGATTAAATTAGAACATTAATGACTGGTGTTATAATTATTAATTTTATTAATAATAACTTTGAAGTGAGAAAGGAGTCGGTGCGTGGGGGCATGGAGTAATGGGCAAGGGGAGGTGCTACTTTTGTTTGAGCGGGAGAAGAAATCTTGAATGGAAAAGTTAGATTGGCGAGAGAATGTGAGAATTAAATTGGGAAGTAATAAAAGAAAAAGAAAAGGAAATCAATTAAGGTGAAAGGGAGTAAGGCACACCAAATTTGAGACAGTGGTGCATGACTTTGGGTATTTTAAATAAATCAATTAAAAAAATAATAATATAATAATTATATGATTGTTTTTGTTGATAAAACACTTTTTTTACTGTAACTTCATCATGCGACCTCGGTTTTACGAACCGTCAGCGGCAGTGTGACCCTGACTTCAAGACATAAATCATCAGACCAATATTGGAATTCTTTTTCAGGTTTTTGGATCAGGTACACAAAGCTCTCAGGAAATAATATATTTAATAATATTATTAAATCTTCAACCTGCCATAACTCCAGCGTGTGACGTCTAATTGACTTCTCGTCAGTGGCGATGTGATCCTATCATTAATAAAATTGATCCAAGTCTAATGTGGAATATTAAATTATGGTTTGTGGCTCGGGTCCACAAAACACCCAATAATAATAATAATAATAATAATAATAATATGGGATCTTGCATCCAATATATCTCCCTCATACGGTGTTGGAATGGAGAACCATTAGTGAAGTTGTAACCCTAAAATTAAGACGGATGATTCAATGACCATAAATTATATATGAATTATTCCTATGGCTCGGGATGTTTTTACTCGGTCAGACCGCATATGTTAATGTGATCCTATTTTAATGGGGAATTAAGCGTGTCTTAAACATTCGCCCCATTAAATATTCAAAAGGGACAAGATATCATCCTCCCTTGTCCTTCTTCTTTGTTCTCGACTATGAGACGCTAGATCCTTTCAATCCTTCCCATAGGAATTGCAAAATAAAACATTACTCCTTGGATTGGTTCCGCTCTGTTTTGTTGCAACCAAGCTGTATCGATCAATCCTCGAAATAAGGTATGTTTTATATTCATTCATTTGGGATCATCTTCTCATATTCCTCCATCCCATATTAAAGCATGTAATATCCATTCTTCAAATGGGGTTTTTCATCGGGTTTGGCTGGTGCGGTTATTATGTGTTATCCTTGGGTGGATACAGTTGGCGCGAGAGGAGGATCGTGACCCGTTGTGTGGATAAAGAACGTCATGAACTCTTTGAGGTAGGAAATTCCTTGCTTCTCTTTTCTTTTATGTGCAACTGTATTGTAAGAATGTTTAATCCCACTAGATGAAAATGGAATTGACATAATAAATATTTCAACCGGATAAATAAATTGATATCGATCGTTTGTTATTGCCTCATGTTTTTCTAGATAGTGTGATATCTATGCTTGCTTTGATTTGTTGTTCATTATTGATGGAAATTGGTAAAGAACATAAATTGGGATTAATTGATAATTGTTTGGATAATGATAATGAGGTGTGTAAATGAATCTGGTTCATGTGGTAATTTTATATTAATAAAATTAGTACAGTAAGAATATTTATTTATTTATAACTTACTGTTTAGGTTTCCCGAATTTGTAACCAATTAATAATAAATTTGGTTAACCCAAGATGGATTAAAGAACTGATTGTTTGAAAATTCTTTAAATGTTTCTTAGTTAACCTCATCATTATTAAAGGGCCAAGTGCCCAATTAAATGTGGTGTTTGTTTTCCTGCTGTTTTTGATGTGATGTGATCATGGATGGATGTTGTGATTTGTGGGGGCATGGAGGTTTTTTTTGTGGCAGTAGATAACACTTAGAGTAGCGAGATGCATCAATTTATGAATATGGGTGTCATAAAGGACACCAGGGATGATGGAATGGAGTGGATGTGATTGTTGGATGCTTGTTAATTTTGATTGGTTGTTTATCTGCTTTACGTTTCCCCACTGCTCAAGGTAGCTGGTCATACATACCCTTCTCTCGAAAGAGGAGAAGACAAGCGGGGTATTCCACATGCTTTCCGTGTTTAACTTCTCAAGGGGGAATGAGTACACGCTCTTGCTGTAGGCATCAATGACTCGACGGGTAGTACATCTACTCACTTGGTTGAGCCCCCTTGTGTTTAGTACCATAGAATGATTTTCTAGAATGCCTGGGAATATGGAAAATTATTTCTGGAATGAATATTTGAAAAATGGTGTTGACTTATGGGGATGGAGATGCTGGATCATAATGATGAGGTTGTAATTTTTGAAGGAACATTTGACTTTGGGAGTGATGATAACGTAATTTTAATGTGGAATTTTTCATGGTTAATTAATGTTTAAAGAATAAATTAACATACAGTGGAACTGATAAAAAGGTATTGATGTAATATAATAAATCTATTTAAGATGTTGTGTGCTTATAAGATAACTAGTCTTAGAAGTAGAAGCCTTGATTCTGAGAGGCGTTAGTTGCAGTTGTGTCTAAAACTAGTTAATTACAATAGTGTGATTGTCAGATATAATATATCCTATAATTTTTGTGTATCTATACGCTACTCTACCCTGTCAGTATGCATAACTGACACCATGGAAATTCTGAGCCCTGGGGGGTGTTTTCCCCAACATTCCAGTTGGAGGACGAACGGATGACTACCCCCTATGGCCCCACTCTCTTCTCTTGGTATTTACTTGTGCTGATAGGCACATTGCTTAGTTTTCACCAAATATGTGTGTAGAAGGCTATAATGACTTGTGGGTATTCACACACATATATTCTGGATATAGTTTTCTATGTACTACTATACATGTAACGTGTGTAGGCTGTGATGTCTTGATGATTTTTACTCGGTGTATGCACTGTAATGGCTTGAGTTATTTTACCTGACGTATGATACACGTTATGCGAGATATGGTGTCACCCAGAAACTACCTGGTTACTTTTGGTTTTGAGGATAATGTAGTGCTTCACCCAGGTGTCTGCGGGAAAGCCTTTCTGAAGCACATGGTGCATATTGTGGTGCTTCGCCCAGGTGTCTGCGGGAAAGCCTTTGGGAGAGAGATGTTTAGGACGTGCGACGTTGGGGAAAGCGTAAAACTAGTGGGGATGTAGTAGCAAGGTACCCTTGATATTCTTTATTATATGATATATTCTTGTATGTGTTACTTGGTGAGAGTATCCATGGTGTCGTTGAGAACATAGTATACCTGTTTAGGTGACGAGTTAGTTTCACTTGTTATTTACTACGATTTAGCACGCTCTCTTTACTTTCTCACAAAAGGCTTCAGGGAGGATTATACTGAGTATACTGTTATACTCACCCTATGTATATATAAACTATTTTTCAGGTTACTTGGATCAGGTTGGAGATCAAGCTGGTTTCTACTAGCTTGGAGTCGCTGGAGCTTTTCGGGATTGTGGTTGCTGCTGTTTTTACTTTGTTTTGGGTACTTGCAGTTTTTCTCTTCTAGTTGTAGTACTTTTTCCTGACATTTCATATATGAAGATGGGTTTCTTTTATATTC
Source organism: Viscum album (assembly GCA_963277665.1). NCBI lineage: Eukaryota > Viridiplantae > Streptophyta > Magnoliopsida > Santalales > Viscaceae > Viscum > Viscum album. The sequence goes on from OY728132.1 coordinate 700,640,254, forward strand.
CAATTCATAGTTGGTGTTGATTGGTGTCTATATTATCTGTCTCTTCTGAATGTTTTCTCTTAGAGGTTAATGCCTCCCATTTGTGTGTTTATTATACCTTCGGTGCTAGTCACCAACCCGGTGCCTACTAGAGGTGGGACTTGGGGGTCATTATCTCCCTTCTGACATTGTCGGCCCAGGAGGGGTACACTTTGAAGGGAGGGGGTCATGACAATGCTTCACCCCAGCGATTCCCCACTATTCTAGGATATTTTACTTAACTTCAACCCTTATATAGGATGATTCGTAGAGATGTTCATTAATGAAATATTTGTTCAATCCATAATATAAGAATAATATGTTTTGTATTTGAGGATTTTACATGCCCATATTTTTCCCTCATCATTTATATAGTAATCTCTCAATGTGAATGTTGTAAACCCAAGATGTTGATTTCTTTGGGTATTTCATCTCAATGAGAATGTTTTCAATTTATCCCTAAAATATAAAGGAATTTATGGATTGAGATCAACCTAATAAATTTATTAAATGGAATATTTTCATTTAGTAAGAAAAACATTACCATAGTTTTCTGGAATACTTCATGCAGATTATTGATTCTATGATGACCCCATATTTAAAAGTGTAGCAATTCATTAGGTTATGATATTTTCAAAAAAAATTTAAGGCATTGAAGAAGTGGTTGACCAATGATTTTGTTTTGGGGTTTCTAAAGGAGAAAGTTGACTATAGTGTAGGATATAATGCTTCCAATTCGGGGATTGGTTGTATTATGATTTAGAGATGACATATAATTTATTATACCATAATGAATCAAATAACAAATAAGAATTTTTTTTCAACACTTGATCTGGTGCATATGGTGGTGGGGGTTTTCTAAATGTATAGATACATTACCATATTTAAGAGTGATTTATATCATTTATTGTTCAACAGAGTCTAATATATTATTATATGAATTATATATCATCCACAGTATGTGATGTTGGTTGGAGTATCATTAGGAATACAACTTCAAGATTGTCTATAATTCAAGGAATGGAATGTGGTGTTCGATTTCTATAAGAATATATCACATTCTCAACTAATGGTATAATATTTATTTTAATAAGTCTCAAAGTGATTTTTTGTAAGATATTTTCTATTATTATTTTTGATCAATGAAAGTGGCCCCTATACTTATTCAAATTTTCAGGGAGGATTGCCTTGGGGATATTGAATAGAAAATTATTTATGACCATATATTGTCATCAGAAACCCCAGATATAAATTATAAATATGGTGAGAACATCATCTATTTATAGTGGTGGAAATTAATTATAATTGAGATATGGATGGGGGTGTTAAGGGAGATTCACACATCTCTTATTGATGTAATATCCATAAATTATGATGATGTAATTGTAATATAAGTGATTATTTTTCTTACCATGAATGAGGTCAAGTGTTACTGAGTACATATCATGTTACATAAAATTTTAATAGATGAAGGATAAGCACATGGTTCCAACCATTATGGACCAACGTATTTAGGTTCTGATGTGAAAGTGGTATATAATATAGATGTGATCCCATGATTGGTGAAGGGCTATCATATTGTATTTTTGATCAATAACTAATTAGATAAATCCAAACAACCTAATATTGAATAGGCTTTAGTGAAGTGATTGGAATGACACATATTGTGTAAGATCATAGGTTTCATGGGGTTCTCCAAAAAAATTATCCAACTTAGATTCTATTTTTAAAGCCATGTTTTTTTAAAACGTGGGATATATTTGTGACTCAACTGTTATTGAGTGCACTATTCTTCCCCTAAAAAGATGATAAAATCATGGGATCTAATATTAAATAGTGAAAAATGACCACATAAATTATATGAAATAATGGTAATATTTTATTAAAATACATTCCCAATAACATATAGTTTTATATATTTATAGAAATTTGATATAACATTATCTTTCCAAACTCATACCCTTTTAACTAATAAAAATTGGTTCGACTATGAGAGAAAATTCATAATCCATAATTAGTATAAAACACATCCCACTAATTATCTACGTATGAAAATCTTCAAGATGTTGCATAATTTATTATGTTAATAACCTGGGGGATGAGAACATAATAAAGTGGTGAGATTATATGCTCATTAAGGTAAAAAATTCGTTTTCATGATCAAATAACATAAGTGATTACAAGATAAGAATATGGGTTCATCATGGTATATAACAAACATGTACATAAATAAACAATGGATAGTAAATTATTGAAAACGTTTAAACATATCATAGTACATGATTCAAAATATAATGGAAAAATTAGTTAATAAACATGATCCATGAAAACATAACCCACGACACATGGGTTGGATTTGTAACTTTCCCTTGAAACATAGCATAACAAATAACTTTAAAAGAGACATAATAATAGGGAAATATAAATATTTAAAAAATATATACATTATTCATTATATGAAAAAATTCCATGAATCATGTTATGAAGAAAATAATTCCCACACTACATGTTGTAAAAAAAATCCCACACTTCATCTAGAGAGCAAAAAAGGTTTCTGTCTCATGTTCTGAACGAAATAAATAACCACACTTCATGTTGTAAATAAAAAAAATTCTATTCTTAATATCCTTTTCTCATGAGATTCGAATCCTTGACCAATTCATTTGTGGGATATATAGGTCCTAACAATTAAATCATCCTTATATATTTGTTCCACTTGAAAACAAACAATCATCATATCATAAAGGACCCATAGAAATTGAATGGGTTTATTTAACCATATTAAAACATCACATTACATGATATTAAAAAATTATAAGATATATGAAAATAAAATTTTAAAAAATGAATCATATCCAAGTAATATATAGAGTTTTTTCAAAACATTTCTTTTTGAATGTAAATCAGGGAGGATATATATAAATTAAGATACCTATGTTTTCAAAAAAACCATTTAAAACATTATTATTAAACATGAAGTGAAATTTATTTCAAGAACAATTTTTTGAATGGATATAAATTAATATTAAAAACTATATTATAAATAGTAACAAATAAACTTTGGTTCACAAAACATAAATGTACGAAATTTCATTTTGACTATATGATAAAACATTGTTTTTGAAAGGATAAAAAACTCATTTTTTAAAATATTTTGAAATACCATTGCCTGAAAATAGACATCATAAAAAGAGTGTTTGAAAATTGATAAAGATGATTATAATGATCATAGAAAATAATTCATATTTACATTACAAAAGATAGTAAAAAATTGGTTTTATGGAAAATATGGACATGAAAAAAAGAGATAATTAAGATACTAAGAATCATTCTTATTAATGTTATACTATTAGGTGAGAGAATAATAATGTATGATTATTTGAATAAAAAGTGTCAATATCCCCATAAAGATGAAATAGAACATCATATGAAATGGAAAATCAATTTATAAATATGATATTTAAGGATGAAGATCAATATAAACTGGATAAATAAAAAAATTATTTGAGTTACCAAAGTCCCTTATGGACAACATAGGACCTGAAATAAGAAAATTTTAAAAAAATGGGCTAATGTGCATAAAATTAAAATACCAATAATTAGGGACATAATATGACATAACAAAATACTAGTTTATAATTTACCCACTTATATGAAATTTGTTCATGAGAAATAATTTGACGTCGATGAAAGAGAATTGAGTTAGCAACATTCTTACCCCATTACCATCATTTAAATCAAAACCTCTAGAAAGAGATATAATGACATGAAACCTAAATTATATTGATAAAATAGTATTTAATGATATATTATCTCAATTAGGAACAATATACACAACAAAAATGAAATTAGGTGCATAATAAAAAAAAATCACAATCAATTGAATTTGAGATGAAATCCTTTACTGTGGTAATGATTCATTATTAACATCCACCAAACATTGTGAATATTGAAATTAATATTATTAATTACATAAAAATAACCTTATTCAAAACTTTAAACATTAATAATTCCAATTTATAATCATTATAAATATATATATTAGTTAATTTTTAACACCTTCCAACATCAAGTATTTATATTATTAATATATTATACAAGTTCCATTCAAGTTATGTCAATATTTATTCACATAAAAACGTTCATTGTTCCAATATAATTAATGTTAATGAAATTAATAATTAATAATTAATATTGATGTTTAATAATAATTTCATGAGTACTTTAGTCTTTATCCTAAAATATGAAATTGACAACGATATGTTTTTATTGTTTTTTAATCCATGAATGGTGTTTTCTTAATTAATAAGATTAATATTGATGTCTCATTTCTTTTTTTTAAAAAATTAATTATTTAATTATTGATATAATATTATACTAGTATTTATTTTCTCATAATTATCCATTATATTATTTCATATCAATGTTCAAATAGGTGGCCAAATCGACCCAAACATGAACATGACATGATTAGTGGATGGTTATGTGGTGATCAAGAAACAATATAATTATAAAAGTAGAATAATTATATAATTTAGAATTTTTAGTGTGAAATATCTTAATTAGAAACAATTATGTGAACAATTAATGTATAAAATTAAATTTCACAGTATGAATAAATTTCATTCCATGTAGTTCTCATCTTTAAGATGGTCAATTTAATAAATCGTATTTTACAATTAATAACATTAAGAATATATTATTTAAAAAAAAAATAATTATTCATTTAAATTAAATCATCTTAACCCTTAAAAATAATCAATATGACTATCCTCTATTTTATGTAACTCAAAAATAATTTGTTTATTTGTTGAAGTGGTAGTCCACACATGTGCATTGTTCTAATTTTCATTTTTCTTAATGGAAAAGTAAAAATGTGGTTAATTTTTTTGAAATAATTAAATTAATAATCATCATAATAAAGATATTAATATTATAATTTTATATATCATGTAAAGAAGTTTTTAAAAGTTGGGTAGGAAAATAAATAGAATAGAGATATTTATGTTAAGAACAGATGCCTCACTTCTTGAATAATATCCTTTGTGAAGGAGGTTAAGCCCTTTCGGTATGTTATTTCCAAATTACAAAAACCTATATAAGGTGGATATTAATTTTTAAGAAATATTTAGGTATATGTTTGGTCAAGAATGGGGTATTTTGTATTAGGACAATTAAGGATAACAGATCCCCTTTTATAAGTGAAAATGTATAGCATTTTTGTAAATACCTAATACCATTAAACAACAGGAAGTCACTCTCAAGGAATGTGGCATGAAAATTGAATATAATGGAATGGGTAAAACATATAGTGGATGAAAACATCAATAAATCTATAAAAAACATTTTTTGTAAAATATTTGGCCTTATACCACTTGTGTTACGCATTTTTACCATTTTGGTTTTCACTATGTTAAGTAGTTTTTACTATGTTAATTTATCATTTATGAGAAAAAAAGTTTGATCTTATAATATAATTTCAACCATGTGATTCAAAATATTATATACATTATTTTATATTCCATTTTTAATTTTGAGAAAATATAATTTTTAAATACTAAATATATATCATATAAATTCATTTCATTAAATAAAATATATCATCAGATATAAAATGTAAAAAATGGTTTTTTAGATAAAAAATCTAATTTATAAATTCACTTATAAAATGAAAATATTATCCTAGATAAAGGTTTCATGAATTTATAATTCTTAATAAAATAAAATAATTTCATAAATACCATGTTATTTATAAAAATTACATTTCTCACCATTCATGTAAAAATAAATTGTTTTAGAAAAATCCATATTGCTCATCCTAAGATTAAAATGGAATGTTTAACCAAAAATGTTTTTTTTGACATTTAAATTCAAAAAAATTTGGATTATTTTTTAAATTTTAATAAAATATATAAATTATAATTTTTTTTCATTAAAAATGACCTTTTTAAAACATCAAAGGTTTTTAATATTGTTATACACAGATTTTAAAATAATTTATTATTTATATCCAAGATTATAAATCTAAATATTACCTATTATAGTATACATTTTTTATGAAAAATATAATTTATTATGGTAAAATACAACACCCCTTTTTAAAATTATTTTATGAAATGAATCCTTTTTTAAATAATAATAAAATTGAATATTATAATTTAAAATAAATTTTATCCCATTCTCTACTAATGAATATATTATTCTGGTATTTTAAGAATTCATGGTTCATTTTCATCACATATTATCTTTTGGTAATTTTTGTTTGTGACGCAATATGGTCAATATAGTATTAAATTAAAGCTTCCAACATCTGAGGTCTTTATAATTAATGATTTTATTAGGTATATAATACAAGATAGTGTGCCAAATTTGAGTAATATATAATTTTATCAACTAACATTAATGGAATTTGAATACAATAAAAACTACAACATAACAATTTTACTAAAATGTTTTTAGTCTCTCTATAGGAGACCCTAGTGTTCACACCTTTTCTTCATCATGATTAATGATTTTACTCTTATGGGGAATGCATTTCTGTATTTGACAATGGAGAGGGTATAGGTTGTCTTGGGGAATATGTAAATTGATTAAAAAAATCATATTTATTACACTGACATGATATAGAGACCCTTGAAGTTTAAATATGGGTATCATGTGTTTCTAAATGTCTCTATTTGAAACAATTTGTATAGTTTTGATTAGGAATAAATGCTTCCCCATAAAATCATCAGACGAGTTTAGATTCTGTGTAGGTTAGGTAAGTTTGTTTACCACCTAAAATTACCAACAAATATGAAATATAACTTCAATGAATTAAAATTATTACTGTTAATGATGCATGTGTGAGATCTACCACATGTTATCCGTATGGGTAAACATGGCACCGATCATGAAACCTTCTTTATGAAATAATCAATTAATATTGTGGATCAAAATGATAGTATACATTATGAGAATGTGATTACATTGATGTTCTTCTTTTGTAGACATGGAAATATTTGAGTGAACCCTTAGAAGAATCACAATTTAATAAAATCATATTATCCTCACAACATTAACTGATTTTTTCTTTTTAAGAGAAAAATCATGAATTGTTGGGCCAATCTAGAAACATGTATTTTTTCTAAAAAATCACTTTGCTGTTTTTTACAAATATTTTTAAAGGTATTAAAAAATATTGTTCATCACTGAATTCCGTGTGGGTCATCAAACAGAATAAAATATATTAAATATATAACTCATTTGAATAATTAAAGACTCCTACAATTATACCTAATTGGAAATTTTGACGCTATTAACATTTTTGTAAATGGGGTTTTCTTTTATAAGAGATATAATATTCATGAGTAATATTCAATAAAAATGTATTTGGATTAGTAGTTATGAACATAAAATACTAGATAACATTATATTTCATATATAAATATACTATTATTATTTTTTATTGGGTGGTATACCACATCCAAAAACCCTAACCTTATAATATATTTGACACTTTTTTTGTGATTTGATGGATCCTCCATTATGGTGGTATCATAGGTGATTGTTAGATGTAGTTTAATTATTAGGACTATAATTTTATAACCTATAGGAAGGATTTTTTGTAATTTAAAAGATACATATTTCTGTACATTCATTCCCTCCCAAGTAATCGAATTCATGAAGAATAATTATATAAATAACATAATTAATGTTCATGAAATTCTATATTTCGAATACCAGATCAATAATAGATATTGTTTAATACTAATTTATCTTATAAATAAAACAAATGTTTATTTTTTTTCTATAATTGTTATTTACATTTTATTCATGTTATTTTTATATAATTATTCCATATTATTATATTGAATTTAAATCCATAAAATGTTTATTTTCTTGTATTTTGAATAAATGGCCTCCAGGCCTTCATAAATTATAATATAGTAAACCATTGATTAATATAGAAAACATGAATAGAGGGTCTAACTTAGATGATCATTATCCATATATCCAAAAAATATATTTGTTTTTTAATGAAAAAATTTGAATTACATTTGAATGATAATTCAATTATTATTAATTTTTCAAATCACTTTGGATGTGCACAAATAAAAAATAGTGTTCATATATTAAAAACCAATAATTCTACCTTTGTTTTATTATTAATTTTTATTATCTCATTAAAATAACCATTCGCACTACATTTTATAATGTTTATCAGTTCATCATTCATACAACCTGACGTGAGGATGAATATAGATTGGTGATTTTTAGGGCACATCTATCATGGATGTTATAATGGGATAATTTAATTGAATTAGTTTTTTAGGAAATTCTTGAATGAGGTGACATCTACTGGTGGGTAAATTCCATAAAGGTATAGTGACTATGAATATGAAGGATTTATTGATTGGTGAAGCATGAAATGATGGGGGTTGAAACTATAAACACTAATAAAGAAATGGTGAGAAACATGGACATAGTTTTAGTCAGCTAAATATTGTGTGGTTATGTAATGAAACATCATGTATGTTATTAAATAAATTTCAAGTGTTTTCATGTTATAAATATCACACTTAGTGTTCTATTGGTTCACATGTTGTGTTTGTTGAAAAAATGTGCTTTGTTGTGTTTACTTTTGACATAACATATATCCCCATACATTGTGTTGTTCATTTCACATGACATGTATATTGACGACACTACTCGGGATGCTTTCGAAATACATGACTGAGTACTATGTGGGTTATAAAACCATGTTACATACTTTAAAATCCATGTAGGTAAACCCCAATCATTATGTATAGTGGAAGTTATTTTTAATTTATCCTTCAAATAATAGATATTTCTTATATTGGATTACATGTCAAGTACAGGGAGTTATATTGTTTTTTCATGTTTTAATGAATAATATTTTATGGAAATTTTATTAATTAATAACATGAATATAATTGTATCTTAATAATATTATCATTTTTATAAGGGTATTCATAAAGTGAGATTCCTTATCTTTATTAATGTGATGAGAGAGAGATTATATGAAATGGTTATTGATTACATGGGGTCAACAAACCCTTTGGGATATTTCAATTCTAGACTGTGGGACCTATATATACATAGGGGAGTATGTAACCCCACATCATGGAAGGGCTAGGGTCTTCTACTTATGGGGTAGGTAACCCCTTAACCGATGAGCATACCACCCAATGATGTGTGGGTCCTCTATTGGTTATTGTACCCTTGAGATTAATGTGAATTTTTAAAACCTTCATGGGTCCAAGAATATTATCATTAAGGGATAAAGTAAAAGTTTCACAGTTCAGTATCTTTAAGACTCATTTTTTCCATGTATTTTGAGTTCCTGGAAATTTTAAACCTCGGTGGTTCTGAAATTTATATATTTTGTTTCTCCATTATCATAAGTTTTCTTTTACATTAAAGTTTTATAAGTTTATTATCATTATATGAACGGTTATTGTATATTAATTTTCATTGTATTTCAAGTTCCACTAGTAGAAAAAGATTCCTCCACAAAAGGTTTTCAACGTAAATTTTTTCTAATCGATTCTAAATGTTAAGAGGAACCTTTAAACAAAATTTTTATTTTAAAACCAATATTAACTACTATTAAAAATTACATATAACATTGGTTTTATATAAAAATGACCATAAAAGTAATAATAAAAATATTTTTAATTTTATAGGATAAAATGTTAAATGTGCTTAAAAAAAGAGTATCCTGAAACACTTATTTGTTTAGGGAAATTAATCTTAAACCATTGTTTTATCGACTAAAATGACAACTGATGAGCCTATATCTTCAATTTCAGTTGATTTTCATCATAATTTCACATTTTTTCTCTTTAATCCTTTCTTATTAAACCTGCATTAATGATAATTTACATTACCTAGACCACAAAAAACCAGATTTTCTTGACATGCATTCATAGTTCATGGTATATTTTTGTTCTGTTTTCAACATCATTTCATCACATGTAAGGTATCAATAAAACTAATAATATAGCTTTATAATTAGTTTTTTTCAATATTTATGTAAAATTATATATATTTTAATAATTTTAAAATCATTTACGTGATATTTCCATTAATTATACAATTATAACATCATTTTTATACAAGCCATTCATGAACATATATATTATTAAAAAATTAAAAATATAACACCATGAGGAATAAAAATTTATTAAATTTAATATTAAGATTTATAGTCTAATTTATCGTCTGTATAACCCTTTATTAAAAAGACTTATTTATAAAAATTACGAGTAAGACATTTATAACACATCTTTAAATAAAATAAAAAAATATATTATTCTTAACCAAGTTGTATAAAAATATCATAATTTCTATCTAAGGTTTATTTTGGTATAAAAACACTCATACAATCATATTAGGACATGTTATTGTGTAAATATATAATATTAAAATTCTATTTTATCTTTAATTACCGGACTAACCCTAAATCAACGTAAATAAAAATAAAAATATACTAATGATACTATTCACATTAAAATTATTTGATCTCATTAGACTCTAAATATAATATTTATTCCCACTATTTGTGTATTTTTTTTAATTCAATCCACAGAAATGGATAAATTATGATTAATGCTAATACCATAAAGTGACTAGAAGGCATGTAAAACAAACTTTCAAATGTTCAATAAGTTTTTTTATATAATTTTAATATTAATAAAAAGTTTCAATAACCTATATTGGATTAATATATTTATAAATGATCTAATTTTAATTTAAAATATATTTAAAATAAAATAATTACATAAATTAAAATGGATGTTTTTAACTACAATATAGTATTTTCGCTATTCATAAATAATTGAAACTTCTCAGAAAAATAAAAAATATACACCCTTACATATATTTACCTTAAAAATTAAAAATATTAATTTCATTTTATCAAATTAAATTTTTATAGTTGTTAAAAAATAATTTTATTGTAAATGCTTAAAATAAAAGAAATGAAGTTCTTTTAAGATAATAGTATTTTTAAACACATAAATCTATTAAGAAAAATTATACATTTCATTATAAAGATTTTTTATTTATTTAAAATAATTTAAAAATTAGTTATTACACTTCATAATACTATTTTTAATGTCTAGGTTATAACAATCTCATTTAAATAATTATAAATGTAATGTTTTGTTTCATAGAAACCCAGTGTTGCGTGTAACACAAGCCATGTCGGTGTTGCTTGTAGTGAAAGTTTCCAATATTATTTCACATGACATAATACAAAAATAATTCTTTAATATTATAAAAATATATATATATAGTGTTTCGCGATGTAAAAATATAAAAAATTTAAATTAATTAAAAAAAATCACACAATTTCAAGGTGTTACACAAATTCTCCTTATGAAGCTAGTTGGGTAAAAAAGTTATCATGATTTGTTTCTATATTAGATAAATGTTATACATTTCTATTGAAAACTGATATAGGATGAAGATATTATAAATTAAATATTTTTAACAATTATATAATGGCTATTATAATGGGTTGTTGGCACAGTGTACCAGTGTTGCAATTGTTTTCCGTGTAAGTAGATTTCAATTTTTAATTTATTTTCATTAAGTTTAAATATTTTATAATAACTTAAATAATAACTTTTCTAATTATATATATCCTCATTAAATGCAAATAATATGGTTAAACATATATTCATGTGTTTTTAGACATAAAATACATTTCAACAAATATTAAATAATTACAGCAATAATCCGGAATTATATTTCTGAAGGATTAAGAACACACAAATTATATGTTGGTTTTTGTGTATTCTATAAATTGAAATAATGGTTATATTATTATAAAAAAACACTATACTATTATGATTTATTAATTTTGTATATTTTTTTGGAAATTATATGTTTTTTGTATTTTCCTAGAAGACTGTAAATCATAATATTTATTCTCTTTATTGGTTATTGTTTAAAGAAAATTTATCTAGTTGTTAAAAAAGTAATTTTTATTCTATTCATTTAACTATTTAATATTTTCTTTATTTTACATGAATTTTGATAATTAAGATAGAAAATTTATATACTTAATAGATTGATATAAATATGTCTCACTATGCAATATTGTGACTAGAAAAATTTAAATAAGTGCATGTTTGTGATTCCATCTCTTATATCCCCAAATACATAATTTTTATTCCATATAAAGTGTTTTTATTTTGAAATAAATCTTTCAAAATTTTAGTTTCATCATCAATAAAGTAATGATTAATGTGGTTATTATTTTTTGTAACTCTTTTGTGATATCTTTATGACCAGTAAACAATGGATTTTGAAAATTTTAGGTTCATTTTAATAATTTTTATTTTAAAAAATATGTTTTTAAACTCATAACACTTTTCTAGGTATTTGATGTTGTTTCCCCATGTACAAAAAATTACTTAAAAAAATTTAAAATTTACTTTATTAATAATTTTATGTTTTATTAATATGGAGTTTTAATTTCATTGGGATGTATGTTTATAAAAAATGTTGTAGATGTTATCAATTACTTTTATTTATCTAATTCGTTTTATTTTATTTATTCTAAATTTGGTACTTCATTTTGGTTTTCCCGGTGTGGTATCATGTTATTTTAAAATGTTTTATTAAATTAAATATTAAATATTATTTTTATATAAAACAAACACCAAAGGGTGTAATGGATGGATTTAGATGTCATTTAAAAAAATTATCTTTAGAAGCTATTCATGAAATTTTTTTGAATTTATATTTTAGAAAATCGATTTTGAAATTTTATTATGAAGGATTTCAATGTTTATTTTGTCAAAAAAAATGATGTCGAATACTTTTATATTTCCCCATTTTGATTGTTTTTCAACAACAGTTTATAATAACAAATTTGGAATGTGCCACTTTCAACATCTCCCATATTAACATTAGTCTATAACCAATGATTAAAGGTAAAAAATGAAATTAAACGTGATATCCACTACTAAACCTGACAGTATAGGATTATACTTTCCCTTATATGAGGATAATTTCTGAATTTGTTGTGTTTATGCAGATTATGCATAGTATAAATGAGACTTAGTTGATGTGGTAGGTGTTGTGTCAATTCATTGGGGATTATTGCAGTGATTTTTTCTTATAATTATTGAGTTAGTGTTGGCATGATATCGAGTGCATCAATACTATTTTTCATGTTTGGTTCATCATAGAATATTCGGCCTTATATTTTTCCATTATTAGTGTGTGTATAAATTGTCACAAAACTAGTAATTTTCCAACATATTTCATAAATGTTGAATTATGATATGTTATTTACCTAAATTTTGTTTACTTAATATTATATTGAATACATGTGGATGGATACAAGTTTATAGGATAATGGATATAATAGGCTTGATATACCATGTTGGAATTAGTCACCAATACCTAGAAAATTTGAGGAATTGGGGTTCCACACTCAAATTATTATTGAACTAATTATGGTACTAGTTATTTGGGTCATTTCATTAAGATTAGCATATAACTATTTATCTTGGGATATTATTGATTCTATATTTTAGTGGATAACACCATAATGTTTAACATTATGTTATAACACACAAGATCTACAAATTTGATATTAATACTATAATTGATGAAAAAAATTATGCTCCAACATTTATATATAATACTTTATTAAATATTTTTTGTATAATTTTAGAAATTAATGGAATAAATTATTAAATAATGATAATAATAATACCATAATATCATTTCAGGAATATGTGAGGATTGTAAAAATCGCGTTGATGTCTTAAAGGATTAATGATAGGGTTTTGGTGTTGTTTTTTTATATCTGAGATTTAAATTATTGAATATCAATATAATATCAATTATGTTAGGATCCAGTAAAACTCTTAATATATCAAGTTTAATAAATAGTATTTTTATAAAAAATTGAGGGACCTTATATGATATTTTTATCATATTTTTTTAATGATTTTGACCCATGATTGATCAACAGAAAATATACAAAACAATGAAGCAATTTGGGTTTTTTTGATTTGTTAATATAGTTAGTAATGATATATTAATATAAAAAATATTTATAAATTTTTCATTAATATGTTGTGAAATTAATTTCTTCCAAAATATCTAGCACCGTTAGATTTATTAATATATAATTCTCATTATCAAATTTAAAGTCATCTGTAGATTTGATTACAAGAATCACATAGATTAGATGAAAAATGTTATACAATTAAAATATATGTATAAATTTTCTCTACATTAATATGAATAATCAATTATACATTGACTACTAATTGGTCATAAATGAATATAAAAACATTTGATGGTAAAATATATAGTTTTTCATAAAATTAACTTAATATACGCAATTCATTTTTAGCATAATAGATTAATTTAATCATTTTTGATTTGTTAGTTTAAAAAATAAATAGAGCATATATCCAATCAAATTAATAAAAATTATATTATCTATGTTTATTAGTCAAAGAACAATAATAATATCATTTTAAGATTCAATAAATACATTTTCTTCCAAAATGTGGTTTATTGAATTTTGTTTGTAGATATTATAATAATTTATACCAACATAAAAAATTTATTTAAAAAAATTAAATTATTCTTTAAATTAGCATGTCAAAATTATATTGGGGAGGTGTTCTATGATTTTTTTAAAAAAAAATTATTTTTTGAGTGAATGGCGATATTTTTGGATTTTTTGGAAAAAATTAAATTAATTTCTTTTAATAATGTAATTTAAAATTATCATTATGTTATTTATTTTTTTTCTTTTAAAATATTATTAATTTTACTAAACATAATATATCTTATTCCATATTAATCATTATTATAATTGATTTTGGAATAAGTTTATTTGTATGGTAAAACATTTAAAAAAAACTATTATTCATTGTATTTTGAGAACTTATATCAATATTAATGTTTTTAACATATATAAATTGACTATTTAAACCATTATTCAATATTTGGATTCATGGGGTTAAAATTTATAAATTATTTCATTTTCATTTTGGTCGTTATGAATAGTAACCTTCATAAAAATGTTGTCACTATTGTAAAAGTGTAAACATGTTAATAATGTAAAATAATTGTGATATGGTAATGAAATCTCATATTAAATTCTATTGGATGAAATTATTTCTATAATTTTCAACATATATTAAAATAAAAAAAATAGTTCCAATTGATTTTGGATTAGAAACATATAATATTTAAAAGTTACGAATAATTACAAGCGTGTCACTCGCCCCACTTATAACACGAAACATTCATTTATCAATTAACCATATCACATGATACCTTTTTATGGACCAATATATGCCAAATAACCTCCCAACCATCCTCCCCATATCATATAGGTCCTTTTCTCACCAAAATAACAACTTATAAGGCTTAAGGTGTAAGCCAATGAAGGTTTTCTAAATAAGATGTATAACTATTAATCAAGTTCTTTCATTTTTATTACTTCTTATATCTCATTAGTAATTATAATAAAAATTTTGTTGTAATAATATAATTATCTACAGTATACTTTAATTTTATTATGTATATGGTAGACCCCTTTCTTCTCAATTTCCATCCTATGGAAAATAAAAACATCGCTTGTGCATACATGTCGACTACCAACTCCATGAAGTGATTAGATTTATTTTTCATAACTATCTCCCATGGATGGTGATATATATATATATATATTTAATGGATATAAGTTTTTTATAATATAATTATTATTGCTGAAAGATAAAATATTATATACCTTCTTGTCACCATATCCATTGTAAAATGATATTCGTCGCTCTTGCGTATATATGTATTATCATCTATATGAAACGACGTGGGTTTTCTCATTTAATATTTACATGTATGATTATAATTATATTTTTAATAAATATATTTATGATATGAATGATATAAATAATTTTTTATAAAGGTTATTTTTTTCATTCATTCCAACAATTAGAAAATGGAAACAGTACTAATGTGTACATATAGATTGTCATTTACACAAAGTGATGCAATTCATTATTAATTATATGCCTATATGCATAGTTATAAAAATGTTTTCAAAATTAATATAATATTTATTAAATTATTAATATTATATATATTATGAAATGTTAACAATTTTTTGTGGAAATTAATATTTTAACTGAAAACATCATGGAAAACGAACTAGTTTTCACCTAAATAATGATTTAAATAAAGATTTTTAGTGGCTGGGTAATTAGAAATATTAATATAATTATATATGTTATGATAATTTTTTAATTTAGTTCGGTTATATATGTATAATAAATCAAAATCTATTGTATCTAAATTTAATATCTCATATTAAGAAATTTAGGACTTGAGGTAAGTGTTTAGTATCTTTATACTGTTTTGTTGAGAGATGATTCATGTTAGGAATATTTTATTGATTATATGGTTTATATAATTCATCTTTTATATATTGAAACATGAATATCTCCATATTTATGAAATTTATGTTTCTATTTGATGTTATTTCATTCTAGATGTTTACGATTACCATGTTACAAGATTGGTAGGGGTTAATGTTACAATGTAATTTCTATTTAGGAAATTCTATGTGAAAATTTCATTGATGAAAACTATTTTTTCTTTATCTTTTAAACACAATATTTTATTTTAATCCCAAAATTATTTATATTTTTTTAATTATTCCCTTACATTTTCATCTCTTTGTTACTTAAAGTCATTTATAGAATATTTTTTCTAAATAATGACATTATTTAATTTTTTTGGTTAGTAATATTTTCATCCAAACCCATGTTCTTCAATAAAATTATCAACTTTTATATATAATAAAAATACTGTTAAAATTTAAATTTTCCTACCATTGAACTTATTTTAAAAAATTATTAGTAATAATTGTAAAATATATCTGAATAATTCATTTCATAATTTTATACAAAATTATAATAATATTGTTCTCTTTTATATTGTAAAGAATTAAATATTTTAACATTTTTATGTTATTCATTTTCAATATGTATTTTTTAAATGTCTCTTACTAAAAATATATTCCATTTTTTGAAGAATTTTAATTTTTAAAAGTTTCAAAAATAAAAGGTATGTTTTCACACGAGTTTCAAATAATATTTATATTATTTTCCAATAGTTAATTTTCTTCTATGTAAAAATATTTTAATAATTTTAATACTTCACCAAGGATTCGATATTATGATAATTTTCCATTTCCCTCTCTCTATAACATATGATGATATTTTTATAGATTCATATTAGAAACACAGAATATTCACCTTGGTTAATTATTTTGAGATGAAATCATTATAAAGTAATTTTTTTCATGGGTTATACTATAAGTAAATTTTTACAATGTAATGGGACAATTATAATTGAATTTTATTATATAATGGGAGGGACCAAAATTTTATAACCTTATAATTTATTGAGTTAAGAATGATATCCATTGTGATAATATGAACAAGAATAGGGAGTGAACTCAGTTCAATATGGGTCCCCTTCAACTACAATCATCAAGAAAATGATCCTTGAAATAGGAAATGATGGAATGGGGAGTGAGCCCAATCTATTATGGCATATTATCCACTTTGATAGTATTTTCTAGGAACCTTGAATAAGGAATTGATTTTCTATACTTATGAGTATTCTAAAAACATAGGACTTATGATTATGATAAAATCTCATAGACCATGATTGATTATTAATGATTTTAAACTCTTCTGAATTATGTAATATTTATCACAAATCATTCTCTTATAACTCCTTAAAGATTATATTTGACTTATTGGGTACGAATTTTGTATGTTTTTCTAATGTTATTGTGGACTTATGTTTATCTTATGATCAATTATGATCATTCATTGATATCCTATATATTTATCTTTACTGAGAATCTAGTTTCACTATTTACTACAATTTTATTACCCAAGGTTATAGAAAATGGATTAAAAATAAGTTATATCTCGGAAGGGTACTATGTGAGGAGAAATTTGTGGGATATTTGTATGATATTTAGTTAAATAAGACTCATATGTAGCTAGTATAAAAAAACTAAACCTTAACAGTTATAGTACATGTATTATTGTGATATGTGTTGAATATTTATTTAAAATGATGTAGTATAAATATATGAAATTTATAGGGTTTATAGATGGTATCATAGTATAGTTTATTTATTTTTTGATATTGGAATTAGAAAAATATTTTTGAGAACCCAAGGGATATGTCTATATGTAGGATAACATCCAGAAGATTTTTTATGGTATGGATTATATTGTTTTCGTATAATAATATCCATATATTGATACAAAAAAGTGGATGATGGATTTGGAATAGATTTCCCTTTGTGTGATAACACTAAAAGAGCTATTTAACTATTATATCGATATTCGCCTTCAAAATGTCAAAGATGAAAAATTACACACCTCATTCAACACTACCAAGGGAAATTCTCTTGTTAATTTTTAGTCTCTTTGAAAGTAATTATGAATAATGATAGGATGAAAACTATAAAAACCATTAGTAAACATAAGTGGTATCATATGAATCTCTAGGGTTATGGGTTGATGAAAAGGTGTCAAATTTTACAACATCTTATAAATTATTTCTATTATTATATTTTTTTTAGTATGAAATGCTTTTATTGATACTCACATGGAGAATAATTGTTTTTGTCAATGGATGGAACTAGAAGGAATAGTCAAAACCACAACTGTGAAAACTAATTCATTATTCATGCCCATAATAAATTAAATAAAATTTGATATAATATTAAAAATATTATAGTTATGCCATATAAATTATCTTGAAATATGGTTAGAAACATGATAATAGTTGAAATTCCAACTATGAGAAAAATATATTTTCATAACAGTTCAGATTATATAGACTATAGTGGAAAAAAGATTGAATTTCATATATATATAACATGTGTGTAGAGTCAAAAAATTAAATTCCACAATGGAATTGTAATTTATTTTATGTTTGTAATAGGATGGCATAAAGTAATAAATTAATAATGAAAAATAAATAGTATAATTTATGGAATGATAAGAAATAGAGTCAAATTAAGGTACCATTATTTTCTCCATGTCATAAACGTGGAAAACATCAGAATAATCCAATTCAGTTCTATAATTATAAGGTCAACAATGATATTTTATATCACCAAATACGATGATTAATGGAACAAGGAAAACCCCATACAATCATAACTATTGAGTTCGGTTTTTAAAATGATGCGGAGTAATATAAACTAATCATCCACCTAAGAACTATGATTAATTATTTGGAACCTATTAAATGCACTCCTTTATACTTAAATTGTAGGGACCCGAAGCCTGTCGTACATGGACATTACATTACTTTTGCGGAATACTTAGTACATAACAAAAACACACACACAAGGACCGTAATAGTTTAGTGTCTTTGGAAACTCGGAATAAAATCTTCTAATCGTGGGGAAAGATCTTCAACATCTCCCATAAATATCTTCCCTTTTTTTTACCTAAAAACCTTTCTTTATATCCTGGGGAAACGAAAACATAAAAGGGTGAGCTCAAATGCTCAGTAAGGGTATACAAAAGAAAAATCAATCACATCATATTCATAAGACCATAACTTTTGGAAATCTTAACCTGCAAAAGAGAGCATAATTTCATAACATGGGATAAATCATAGTAGTGAAATGAAATCATAACTTAAAACATTACTCATTGTGGAATACACACATAATCATAGAGAATCATTTCTTGTTAGTCAAGACTCATTGCCAAGACTATCTTAGTGGACAAAGTCCCTTTCTGAATCGAGTAATCCTCGTTTCAGTCCTGTTTCACTGAACCGGTATAACCTACCATTCCAGCCATGTCTATCTCATGAGATATAAAATCTTTACCCAATGCATTGGAGGGAGATATAGGTCCCACCCATCTTATAATGAATCCTTTCTTATGTGTGCCACATAATCATAAATCATACATCATCGCATAACCCATGTATTAAAAAATGGGATTCTTAAACAACATGACATCATAAAACAATTCATATAAGATAAATGAATTCATAAAAATGTTTCCATCACAACATAATCAAATCAGTGTAATAATAGGGATAAAAACAGAACCCTTTATTATCTTAGATGGAAAATAATTTTGATAACACACTTGAACTCCATTCTTGAGGAAAATATCCTTTCTTCTTAAAAAACATTTTTCCTTTCATAACATGTCATACAACTTTAAAATAAATGAATTTGATTAAAAATAAACTTGAAAACTTTTAAAGGAAGCTTCTTGGAAATAATTTTTTAAAAATCCATTCATGCCGTATAAGTTAAAAAAAACATTCTTCGTACTTTTGTCGGAAAAGTCAAAAAGTACCTCGTACGGAAAAACGACAAAAGATTCCTTTCATATTCTTTACTAAAAACTCACCTAAGGATAAAATTGGATTTAAACTATTGCAAGTGGATGGAAACAATATTACATATTGAGGGAACATGGATGTGGATGATAAAATACACCCCAGTAAATACTTACGAATAAACAATCTCGGATAAAAATGAGATTGTGATATTTCCCTTACCTTATGTCCGACTTGCTTTGTAAGTGTCCAAACCTCCTGTATAATGATTTAAATCATGTTATTGACTTATTCCAGAATCATATTCATTGTTATGATATCATATATGGTTCACTTATTATATTACCCGTTCTTTTGTAAATTCCATGTTAAAGAAGCGTTTTGGGTAAAATCGTTTCATTTATCTTAGGTGTTTTGACTTGTTGTTCTTGACATCACTATTACTTATATCATGATTTACTTACTTCCAGAATATAAAATATGATTTATATATCATATATATTCAGTATATATATATATATAATAGGTAGATAAATAAAATGAAAAACACCGTTCATGGAGACGGTAGTCCGTACGTACGCATGAACGCTGTTTTCCTTTCCTTATTGTCTTGAAATGGAAGTAAGTAGATGACATACATATGTATATATATACATAAATCCAGTAGCTTTATAATGTCATATATTTCATTATTATTTCTTATATATACATTATAATCATTCTTAAATGGTTAACATGGAGAATGAATCTCATCGCGTCGTGGAGACGGTAGTCCGTACATACGCACGAGCGATGATATCATTTCTATAAATATTGAATTGAATTGGAGTGGATTATACAATATATCAGAATCAATATGATGTTGTAATAACTATGTATAGTTATTCTTTACACCATTATACCCATCCATGTAAGGTGGTGGTGGAAAATAGATTACACCACGGCGTGGAGACGGTATTCCGTACGTACGCACGCACGGTGATTTCTTTTTCCGTAGGATGGATAGATGGTGAAATAGGTTTGTTTCATACTTATAATAACATATAAGTATATGAGTGATACTGATGTTATTACTTCATAATGAAACAACCTAAGAAGAAGAAGTGGAAGAAGAAATAAAGATGAAAGAATTGGTAACGGTAATTACCTCTTCTTTGAAGTGCCTCTTTGAGACCTCCTCTTAGGGCACTAAAATTGGTCTTTGAGGAATACCAGAACCTCTAGGATGTTGCTAGGGAAGTGGAGAGGAGAAATTATCAGGGGTTGGCCGAGCTTGAGTGCTCAAATTGGTGTGAGGAGGAGGGGGAGGAGGTGTCCTTTTATAGGGGAGGAGAGGGGCACCTTAGGAATATCTCAAAATATTATTTTATATTAAAGTCAAAATCGGTTTATAATGGTTCCAAAGGGTCTTATTTCGAATCTAAAGTGGGGATGGGTCGAAATACTATCAACCAATAGGATTTAGACAAGTTTAGGGTATTATTTTAACCTTATCAATTAGATTTAACTCTAAGTTAAATAATTTAACTTTTACCGTGTCTTTTTGTTTTCTTTCACTATATGGTTAATAAACTTACTATAACATGCCAAACGAACCCCAAATTGTATATTATTAATACATATATCCTTATCTAAGTCATTTGGAAGAACCTTAGATTTTTAGGAATACAATAACAATTAATAATATAATATTTAATTTAAAAACTATTTTGTGTCAATTTTGACACTATTTGATATATGATTTTTGTGAAAGTCATAACAGAATTAAATGTTCGAACCAAGTTGATTAAATCAACATTAATATATCATAGTAACCTAGAAAATTAGTGGAATTCATAAAAAATTTCAAATTACATTTATTTTGGTGTTTATAACATCAATTATGTCAATATTTCATTAATAAGATAATTACTGTATCATCGTTGTGTCATAAATAAATTAAATTATTTTATGTCTAAAAATTACAAATAAAATACCATCATGTAGGAAATCTTCTTAGCTTTCTAATGAATATTTACAATCGAATTTATCTTATGTATAACCCCATATTAAAAATGATTAACTTATTAAACTTTGATTTTAACTATTTTAACCCTTCTTTAAATAAATTAATAATAAATGTCCGAATCTAATCCAAGTGGGCCTAAATGGTCATATTTTATTCCTAAGTTTGTTTTTGGTCGAATTATACTTGTCCAATAGAATTAGGACATGTGTTAGGGTAATATTAATATCATATTTACCCTTAGTTATCCTATTTACTATTAACCGCGGTAAAAAAAAAGGTAAAAAGTTACTATTCACCAAAAATTATTTTCATCTCATTGAACCACATTTTAGTCCTTGATATTAACCGTGTCTCTCGGATTTTCGAAATTCCATTCACAGAAGCGGTAAAATTAAGTTTTATGCAATATTCAGTTTTTAACCTACCACTTAGTGGTTTCACTATTCATCAAAAATTGAAGTTTTTCAGAAAAATTCCAAAATTTCACCCTAAGCTATAATTGATATTCCGAATTGAAAAATGATTTCTATTTTACAAAATTCCCAACATATAAGTTGCATTAATTAATTTTATAATTAAATCCCGCTGTTAAAACAAATAGCGTGTTTTTAAGAAACAAAATCTATCAAAAGATTGACACTTGTTTATGTCTAGTTTAAATATGAAATTACATCCAATTACCAACATTGTATTAAATTGTAAAAATATATTCTAAATATAATTTAAAACCACTCAAATTAATGATTTATCACTATTAATTATTTCGATTAAAAAAAGTTGTTTTTAATTATAATTTAGTAATTTTCACTATTCATCAGAATATGAAAGTTATCCGAAAAGTACCAAAATTTCACCTTAGGATAAATTCGATACTCCGAATCCAAAAATGAAGTCCATTTTGGGAGCTAAAATTTCTAAAATTTTAAAAGGTGGTTATTACTATTCATAACGTCTAGTCATGATAATATTTTAATAGCATATCGTTGTTTAGTGAAACTCGGTATTGCGTACTACACACGCTATCGAGGAAGGTCGCGATTGCGTGTAATGCAAGGCAAGTCAAGGATGCGTGTTGTGCAAGCTCCTTTTGGTGTAGCGTATAACACAAGACATTAGTGAAATAAAAAAGAATATTTTTCATAAAATCTCGGGCTGTTACATTCTACCCCCCTTAAAATGAATTTCGCCCTCGAAATTCGTCGGGGTTATAAATGGTTTACTATTCGAAAGTTTCTTTAATAGAAATCCACATCGTAAAAAGGAATACCAAAACTTGGCTTTAAAAACTAAAGTATGAAATGTAACGATTACCCAAATAAACTAATCACTGGGTTTCCACATAGGTGAAAATATGGATATGGAAGAGAAATCTAACCATCATGTTCTGATGGAGAGTGGTAGAGAACATGGCTATGGAAAATCCAGTAATCACAAATCCATAAATTTGTGACGATCTAAGGTACCATCTGATTCATCAGGTATAAGATCACTTGGACAACATTTTTGGTTTTCAAGATCATTTCCCTAAAGTTGAAAATTTGAATTAGAATAAATACTTTCTTTATTTTGGTACAATATCACTGTTGTTCATGCCTTGAACAATTTCCACTTCATCTCTTAAATAAATGAAGTTGAATTTGTTATTCGTGAAGTGTTATCAGATCATGTGATAGAATGACAGGTCATTCCATCTGTCTCAAACAAAAGGTTAGCAAAAATTATATACATAAGTCGATCTATAGTGAGATTAATCACATATGGTTCCTAAAATGGACTTATACTTCATATATCATACTACTTAATATAATAAAACTAGTTTCTACTAAACAGGGACATCCTGTAGGCCAGTGGTAGGCGATAAAGGCCAGTCGCACTTCGGTTGTGGGTTCGATTCCTACAGCCTTGTCCGAAGCGATGGGCTGTCGCCCGTCCTGCAGGTTGTCCCTTTTTCTAAAACTACGTTACTATAACATCCCATCAATAATATCGAAAAGATTCTATCCTTAAACAATACTATCTTATGTCCAACATAATCCAGTCTAATCTTTAGGCTTATACATAATACTGCAGTCCACTCTCATAATATAGTGACAACGATTACCAGAGATTTAATACTGTCGTTGATCCCTACATATCATAAGATATGTCTTGTTGGTCACATTCCAAACATTCAAAGTCCTTAATCGTGTATTCTCTTGAATACCTTAGTGAAAACATGAGTGCAGTTAAAAGTTAACACTTTCCACATACCAAAATCCTCAAAATTCTATGTACTCAAACCATGATATCACTTAGTCCTTATATCAATCATGAGCTCATGAATACTATCAAACATTTAATTTTCTCCTTATCCCTTCATTATGCGCATATCATCTACATTCCAAAAATATCTATATAACCTTTCATGGATACTGGTAACATTAATCATACACTTTCAAAACACAATGAAAGACAACAGTGTAACAATCCATAGATGTCTCTTTATTCCAAAATTACACATGATAAACATGTAATCATTCCACTACATTCTCAAACCATTGACCGAGCTTCAAAAATTCTTTCATCTCACATATCATTTGTAGTCTCTTCATCATCATCCACATAAATACTACCCATATGACCATACTGATTCTCTTCATGAGTCTTTCCCTTAGGGAATTTGTTTGCATAATGCCCATACATTCCACATTTAAAACACTTAACCATTTTTGATGTCGTAGCAATACCATTATCCTCATCCATGGTGTTAACCGACCCTTTTCCTTTGCACTTACTTGCTTTGGGTCCTTCTTTTCCACACCCAAAGCATCTTCCAGTTCCCTTGAAACATTCTCCGTGATGCCTCTTCCCACATGATTTACATAGGGGAAATTGAACTTTCTTTCCTCTATGATCATCATGAAACTCCATCTTTCTCTTATTAGCCGAGTCAGGAAACTTACCAAATTTTACTTTATTGATCATATTATGAGATTGCTGATTCGGCATAATGATGATTTTTGGACTTCCAAATCCCATTTCATTTGGTTGCTTATGAAGAATATCATTCCATTGTCCATCATATCCTCTATTATCGTGAATCACCTTGTTTCCAGCCATTTTCTAAAACCCAAAAAGAATAGTGTGAGAGACAAAATCATAATAAAGGGGGAGTAACTTAAATATCTAACATCTTGGGTTTAATATAATATCGTTACCATAGTTCTAGGACTATATCCTATACGTATACTTATCCTTAGGGACATCCCTGGACATACCTTAGAAATATCTCTAGGGATCTTACTAACGTTTTCGCATCCTAGTTTCCAAAGGTTGACTAAACTTTTCCTCTGATACCAACTGTAGAGACCCGAAGCCTGTCGTACATGGACATTACATTACTTTTGCGGAATACTTAGTACATAACAAAAACACACACACAAGGATCGTAATAGTTTAGTGTCTTTGGAAACTCGGAATAAAATCTTCTAATCGTGGGGAAAGATCTTCAACATCTCCCATAAATATCTTCCCTTTTTTTTACCTAAAAACCTTTCTTTATATCCTGGGGAAACGAAAACATAAAAGGGTGAGCTCAAATGCTCAGTAAGGGTATACAAAAGAAAAATCAATCACATCATATTCATAAGACCATAACTTTTGGAAATCTTAACCTGCAAAAGAGAGCATAATTTCATAACATGGGATAAATCATAGTAGTGAAATGAAATCATAACTTAAAACATTACTCATTGTGGAATACACACATAATCATAGAGAATCATTTCTTTATAGTCAAGACTCATTGCCAAGACTATCTTAGTGGACAAAGTCCCTTTCTGAATCGAGTAATCCTCGTTTCAGTCCTGTTTCACTGAACCGGTATAACCTACCATTCCAGCCATGTCTATCTCATGAGATATAAAATCTTTACCCAATGCATTGGAGGGAGATATAGGTCCCACCCATCTTATAATGAATCCTTTCTTATGTGTGCCACATAATCATAAATCATACATCATCGCATAACCCATGTATTAAAAAATGGGATTCTTAAACAACATGACATCATAAAACAATTCATATAAGATAAATGAATTCATAAAAATGTTTCCATCACAACATAATCAAATCAGTGTAATAATAGGGATAAAAACATAACCCTTTATTATCTTAGATGGAAAATAATTTTGATAACACACTTGAACTCCATTCTTGAGGAAAATATCCTTTCTTCTTAAAAAACATTTTTCCTTTCATAACATGTCATACAACTTTAAAATAAAAGAATTTGATTAAAAATAAACTTGAAAACTTTTAAAGTAAGCTTCTTGGAAATAATTTTTTAAAAATCCATTCATGCCGTATAAGTTAAAAAAAACATTCTTCGTACTTTTGTCGGAAAAGTCAAAAAGTACCTCGTACGGAAAAACGACAAAAGATTCCTTTCATATTCTTTACTAAAAACTCACCTAAGGATAAAATTGGATTTAAACTATTGCAAGTGGATGGAAACAATATTACATATTGAGGGAACATGGATGTGTATGATAAAATACACCCCTGTAAATACTTACGAATAAACAATCTCGGATAAAAATGAGATTGTGATATTTCCCTTACCTTATGTCCGACTTGCTTTGTAAGTGTCCAAACCTCCTGTATAATGATTTAAATCATGTTATTGACTTATTCCAGAATCATATTCATTGTTATGATATCATATATGGTTCACTTATTATATTACCCGTTCTTTTGTAAATTCCATGTTAAAGAAGCGTTTTGGGTAAAATCGTTTCATTTATATTAGGTGTTTTGACTTGTTGTTCTTGACATCACTATTACTTATATCATGATTTACTTACTTCCAGAATATAAAATATGATTTATATATCATATATATTCAGTATATATATATATAATAGGTAGATAAATAAAATGAAAAACACCGTTCATGGAGACGGTAGTCCGTACGTACGCATGAACGTTGTTTTCCTTTCCTTATTGTCTTGAAATGGAAGTAAGTAGATGACATACATATGTATATATATACATAAATCCAGTAGCTTTATAATGTCATATATTTCATTATTATTTCTTATATATACATTATAATCATTCTTAAATGGTTTACATGGAGAATGAATCTCATCGCGTCGTGGAGACGGTAGTCCGTACGTACGCACGAGCGATGATATCATTTCTATAAATATTGAATTGAATTTGAGTGGATTATACAATATATCAGAATCAATATGATGTTGTAATAACTATGTATAGTTATTCTTTACACCATTATACCCATCCATGTAATGTGGTGGTGAAAAATAGATTACACCACGGCGTGGAGACGGTATTCCGTACGTACGCACGCGCGGTGATTTCTCTTTCCGTAGGATGGATAGATGGTGAAATAGGTTTGTTTCATACTTATAATAACATATCAGTATATGAGTGATACTGATGTTATTACTTCATAATGAAACAACCTAAGAAGAAGAAGTGGAAGAAGAAATAAAGATGAAAGAATTGGTAACGGTAATTACCTCTTCTTTGAAGTGCCTCTTTGAGACCTCCTCTTAGGGAACTAAAATTGGTCTTTGAGGAATACCAGAACCTCTAGGATGTTGCTAGGGAAGTGGAGAGGAGAAATTAGCAGGGGTTGGCCGAGCTTGAGTGCTCAAATTGGTGTGAGGAGGAGGGGGAGGAGGTATCCTTTTATAGGGGAGGAGAGGGGCACCTTAGGAATATCTCAAAATATTATTTTATATTAAAGTCAAAATCGGTTTATAATGGTTGCAAAGGGTCTTATTTCGAAGCTAAAGTGGGGATGGGTCGAAATCCTATCAACCAATAGGATTTAGACAAGTTTAGGGTATTATTTTAACCTTATCAATTAGATTTAACTCTAAGTTAAATAATTTAACTTTTACCGTGTCTTTTTGTTTTCTTTCACTATATGGTTAATAAACTTACTATAACATGCCAAACGAACCAAAAATTGTATATTATTAATACATATATCCTTATCTAAGTCATTTGGCCGAACCTTAGATTTTTAGGAATACAATAACAATTAATAATATAATATTTGATTTAAAAACTATTTTGTGTCAATTTTGACACTATTTGATATATGATTTTTGTGAAAGTCATAACAGAATTAAATGTTCGAACCAAGTTGATTAAATCAACATTAATATATCATAGTAACCTAGAAAATTAGTGGAATTCATAAAAAATTTCAAATTACATTTATTTTGGTGTTTATAACATCAATTATGTCAATATTTCATTAATAAGATAATTACTGCATCATCGTTGTGTCATAAATAAATTAAATTATTTTATGTCTAAAAATTACAAATAAAATACCATCATGTAGGAAATATTCTTAGATTTCTAATGAATATTTACAATCGAATTTATCTTATGTATAACCCCATATTAAAAATGATTTACTTATTAAACTTTGATTTTAACTATTTTAACCCTTCTTTAAATAAATTAATAATAAATGTCCGAATCTAATCCAAGTGGGCCTAAATGGTCATATTTTATTCCTAAGTTTGTTTTTGGTCGAATTATACTTGTCCAATAGAATTAGGACATGTGTTAGGGTAATATTAATATCATATTTACCCTTAGTTATCCTATTTACTATTAACCGCGGAAAAAAAAGGTAAAAAGTTACTATTAACCAAAAATTATTTTCATCTCATTGAACCACATTTTAGTCCTTGATATTAACCTTGTCTCTCGGAGTTTCGAAATTCCATTCACAGAAGCGGTAAAATTAAGTTTTATGCAAAATTCAGTTTTTAACCTACCACTTAGTGGTTTCACTATTCATCAAAAATTGAAGTTTTTCAGAAAAATGCCAAAATTTCACCCTAAGCTATAATTGATATTCCGAATTCAAAAATGATTTCTATTTTACAAAATTCCCAACATATAATTTGCATTAATTAATTTTATAATTAAATCCCGCTGTTAAAACAAATAGCGTGTTTTTAAGAAACAAAATCTATCAAAAGATTGACACTTGTTTATGTCTAGTTTAAATGTGAAATTACATCCAATGACCAACATTGTATTAAATGGTAAAAATATATTCTAAATATACTTTAAAACCACTCAAATTAATGATTTATCACTATTAATTATTTCGATTAAAAAAAGTTGTTTTTAATTATAATTTAGTAATTTTCACTATTCATCAGAATATGAAAGTTATCCGAAAAGTACCAAAATTTCACCTTAGGATAAATTCGATACTCCGAATCCAAAAATGAAGTCCATTTTGAGAGCTAAAATTTCTAAAATTTTAAAAGGTGGTTATTACTATTCATAACGGCTAGTCATGATAATATTTTAATAGCATATCGTTGTTTAGTGAAACTCGGTATTGCGTACTACACACGCTATCGAGGAAGGTCGTGATTGCGTGTAATGCAAGGCAAGTCAAGGATGCGTGTTGTGCAAGCTCCTTTTGGTGTAGCGTATAACACAAGACATTAGTGAAATAAAAAAGAATATTTTTCATAAAATCTCAGGCTGTTACATTCTACCCCCCTTAAAATGAATTTCGCCCTCGAAATTCGTCGGGGTTATAAATGGTATACTATTCGAAAGTTTCTTTAATAGAAACCCACATCGTAAAAAGGAATACCAAAACTTGGCTTTAAAAACTAAAGTATGAAATGTAACGATTACCCAAATAAACTAATCACTGGGTTTCCACATAGGTGAAAATATGGATATGGAAGAGAAATCTAACCATCATGTTCTGATGGAGAGTGGTAGAGAACATGGCTATGGAAAATCCAGTAATCACAAATCCATAAATTTGTGACGATCTAAGGTACCATCTGATTCATCAGGTATAAGATCACTTGGACAACATTTTTGGTTTTCAAGATCATTTCCCTAAAGTTGAAAATTTGAATTAGAATAAATACTTTCTTTATTTTGGTACAATCTCACTTTTTTTCATGCCTTGAACAATTTCCACTTCATCTCATAAATAAATGAAGTTGAATTTGTTATTCGTGAAGTGTTAGCAGATCATGTGATAGAATGACGGGTCATTCCATCTGTCTCAAACAAAAGGTTAGCAAAAATTATATACATAAGTCGATCTATAGTGAGATTAATCACATATGGTTCCTAAAATGGAATTATACTTCATATATCATACTGCTTAATATAATAAAACTAGTTTCTACTAAACAGGGACTTCCTGTAGGCCAGTGGTAGGCGATAAAGGCCAGTCGCACTTCGGTTGTGGGTTCGATTCCTACAGCCTTGTCCGAAGCGATGGGCTGTCGCCCGTCCTGCAGGTTGTC
This sequence comes from Viscum album, assembly GCA_963277665.1. Taxonomy (NCBI): domain Eukaryota; kingdom Viridiplantae; phylum Streptophyta; class Magnoliopsida; order Santalales; family Viscaceae; genus Viscum; species Viscum album. Next base: position 700,671,004 of record OY728132.1, read on the forward strand.
CCTTTTTCTAAAACTACGTTACTATAACATCCCATCAATAATATCGAAAATCTTCTATCCTTAAACAATACTAACTTATGTCCAACATAATCCAGTCTAATCTTTAGGCTTATACATAATACTGCAGTCCACTCTCATAATATAGTGACAACGATTACCAGAGATTTAATACTGTCGTTGATCCCTACATATCATAAGATATGTCTTGTTGGTCACATTCCAAACATTCAAAGTCCTTAATCGTGTATTCTCTTGAATACCTTAGTGAAAACATGAGTGCAGTTAAAAGTTAACACTTTCCACATACCAAAATCCTCAAAATTCTATGTACTCAAACCATGATATCACTTAGTCCTTATATCAATCATGAGCTCATGAATACTATCAAACATTTAATTTTCTCCTTATCCCTTCATTATGCGCATATCATCTACATTCCAAAAATATCTAAATATCCTTTCATGGATACTGGTAACATTAATCATACACTTTCAAAACACAAGGAAAGACAACAGTGTAACAATCCATAGATGTCTCTTTATTCCAAAATTACACATGATAAACATGTAATCATTCCACTACATTCTCAAACCATTGACCGAGCTTCAAAAATTCTTTCATCTCACATATCATTTGTAGTCTCTTCATCATCATCCACATAAATACAACCCATATGACCATACTGATTCTCTTCATGAGTCTTTCCCTTAGGGAATTTGTTTGCATAATGCCCATACATTCCACATTTAAAACACTTAACCATTTTTGATGTCGTAGCAATACCATTATCCTCATCCATGGTGTTAACCGACCCTTTTCCTTTGCACTTACTTGCTTTGTGTCCTTCTTTTCCACACCCAAAGCATCTTCCAGTTCCCTTGAAACATTCTTCTTGATGCCTCTTCCCACATGATTTACATAGGGGAAATTGAACTTTCTTTCCTCTATGATCATCATGAAACTCCATCTTTCTCTTATTAGCCGAGTCAGGAAACTTACCAAATTTTACTTTATTGATCATATTATGAGATTGCTGATTCGGCATAATGATGATTTTTGGACTTCCAAATCCCATTTCATTTGGTTGCTTATGAAGAATATCATTCCATTGTCCATCATATCCTCTATTATCGTGAATCACCTTGTTTCCAGCCATTTTCTAAAACCCAAAAAGAATAGTGTGAGAGCCAAAATCATAATAAAGGGGGAGTAACTTAAATATCTAACATCTTGGGTTTAATCTAATATCGTTACCATAGTTCTAGGACTATATCCTATATGTATACTTATCCTTAGGGACATCCCTGGACATAACTTAGAAATATCTCTAGGGATCTTACTAACGTTTTCGCATCCTAGTTTCCAAAGGTTGACTAAACTTTTCCTCTGATACCAACTGTAGAGACCCGAAGCCTGTCGTACATGGACATTACATTACTTTTGCGGAATACTTAGTACATAACAAAAACACACACACAAGGATCGTAATAGTTTAGTGTCTTTGGAAACTCGGAATAAAATCTTCTAATCGTGGGGAAAGATCTTCAACATCTCCCATAAATATCTTCCCTTTTTTTTACCTAAAAACCTTTCTTTATATCCTGGGGAAAAGAAAACATAAAAGGGTGAGCTCAAATGCTCAGTAAGGGTATACAAAAGAAAAATCAATCACATCATATTCATAAGACCATAACTTTTGGAAATCTTAACCTGCAAAAGAGAGCATAATTTCATAACATGGGATAAATCATAGTAGTGAAATGAAATCATAACTTAAAACATTACTCATTGTGGAATACACACATAATCATAGAGAATCATTTCTTGTTAGTCAAGACTCATTGCCAAGACTATATTAGTGGACAAAGTCCCTTTCTGAATCGAGTAATCCTCGTTTCAGTCCTGTTTCACTGAACCGGTATAACCTACCATTCCAGCCATGTCTATCTCATGAGATATAAAATCTTTACCCAATGCATTGGATGGAGATATAGGTCCCACCCATCTTATAATGAATCCTTTCTTATGTGTGCCACATAATCATAAATCATACATCATCGCATAACCCATGTATTAAAAAATGGGATTCTTAAACAACATGACATCATAAAACAATTCATATAAGATAAATGAATTCATAAAAATGTTTCCATCACAACATAATCAAATCAGTGTAATAATAGGGATAAAAACAGAACCCTTTATTATCTTAGATGGAAAATAATTTTGATAACACACTTGAACTCCATTCTTGAGGAAAATATCCTTTTTTCTTAAAAAACATTTTTCCTTTCATAACATGTCATACAACTTTAAAATAAAAGAATTTGATTAAAAATAAACTTGAAAACTTTTAAAGGAAGCTTCTTGGAAATAATTTTTTAAAAATCCATTCATGCCGTATAAGTTAAAAAAAACATTCTTCGTACTTTTGTCGGAAAAGTCAAAAAGTACCTCGTACGGAAAAACGACAAAAGATTCCTTTCATATTCTTTACTAAAAACTCACCTAAGGATAAAATTGGATTTAAACTATTGCATGTTGATGGAAACAATATTACATATTGGGGGAACATGGATGTGGATGATAAAATACACCCCAGTAAATACTTACGAATAATCAATCTCGGATAAAAATGAGATTGTGATATTTCCCTTACCTTATGTCCGACTTGCTTTGTAAGTGTCCAAACCTACTGTATAATGATTTAAATCATGTTATTGACTTATTCCAGAATCATATTCATTGTTATGATATCATATATGGTTCACTTATTATATTACCCGTTCTTTTGTAAATTCCATGTTAAAGAAGCGTTTTGGGTAAAATCGTTTCATTTATCTTAGGTGTTTTGACTTGTTGTTCTTGACATCACTATTACTTATATCATGATTTACTTACTTCCAGAATATAAAATATGATTTATATATCATATATATTCAGTATATATATATATAATAGGTAGATAAATAAAATGAAAAACACCGTTCAAGGAGACGGTAGTCCGTACGTACGCATGAACGCTGTTTTCCTTTCCTTATTGTCTTGAAATGGAAGTAAGTAGATGACATAAATATGTATATATATACATAAATCCAGTAGCTTTATAATGTCATATATTTCATTATTATTTCTTATATATACATTATAATCATTCTTAAATGGTTAACATGGAGAATGAATCTCATCGCGTCGTGGAGACGGTAGTCCGTACGTACGCACGAGCGATGATATCATTTCTATAAATATTGAATTGAATTGGAGTGGATTATACAATATATCATAATCAATGTGATGTTGTAATAACTATGTATAGTTATTCTTTACACCATTATACCCATCCATGTAAGGTGGTGGTGGAAAATAGATTACACCACGGCGTGGAGACGGTATTCCGTACGTACGCACGCGCGGTGATTTCTTTTTCCGTAGGATGGATAGATGGTGAAATAGGTTTTTTTCATACTTATAATAACATATAATTATATGAGTGATACTGATGTTATTACTTCATAATGAAACAACCTAAGAAGAAGAAGTGGAAGAAGAAATAAAGATGAAAGAATTGGTAACGGTAATTACCTCTTCTTTGAAGTGCCTCGTTGAGACCTCCTCTTAGGGCACTAAAATTAGTCTTTGAGGAAGACCAGAACCTCTATGATGTTGCTAGGGAAGTGGAGAGGAGAAATTGGCAGGGGTTGGCCGAGCTTGAGTGCTCAAATTGGTGTGAGGAGGAGGGGGAGGAGGTGTCCTTTTATAGGGGAGGAGAGGGGCACCTTAGGAATATCTCAAAATATTATTTTATATTAAAGTCAAAATCGGTTTATAATGGTTCCAAAGGGTCTTATTTCGAAGCTAAAGTGGGGATGGGTCGAAATCCTATCAACCAATAGGATTTAGACAAGTTTAGGGTATTATTTTAACCTTATCAATTAGATTTAACTCTAAGTTAAATAATTTAACTTTTACCGTGTCTTTTTGTTTTCTTTCACTATATGGTTAATCAACTTACTATAACATGCCAAAAGAACCCCAAATTGTATATTATTAATACATATATCCTTATCTAAGTCATTTGGCCGAACCTTAGATTTTTAGGAATACAATAACAATTAATAATATAATATTTGATTTAAAAACTATTTTGTGTCAATTTTGACACTATTTGATATATGATTTTTGTGAAAGTCATAACAGAATTAAATGTTCGAACCAAGTTGATTAAATCAACATTAATATATCATAGTAACCTAGAAAATTAGTGGAATTCATAAAAAATTTCAAATTACATTTATTTTGGTGTTTATAACATCAATTATGTCAATATTTCATTAATAAGATAATTACTGCATCATCGTTGTGTCATAAATAAATTAAATTATTTTACGTCTAAAAATTACAAATAAAATACCATCATGTAGGAAATCTTCTTAGCTTTCTAATGAATATTTAAAATCGAATTTATCTTATGTATATCCCCATATTAAAAATGATTTACTTATTAAACTTTGATTTTAACTATTTTAACCCTTCTTTAAATAAATTAATAATAAATGTCCGAATCTAATCCAAGTGGGCCTAAATGGTCATATTTTATTCCTAAGTTTGTTTTTGGTCGAATTATACTTGTCCAATAGAATTAGGACATGTGTTAGGGTAATATTAATATCATATTTACCCTTAGTTATCCTATTTACTATTAACCGCGGTAAAAAAAAGGTAAAAAGTTACTATTCACGAAAAATTATTTTCATCTCATTGAACCACATTTTAGTCCTTGATATTAACCGTGTCTCTCGGATTTTTGAAATTCCATTCACAGAAGCGGTAAAATTAAGTTTTATGCAAAATTCAGTTTTTAACCTACCACTTAGTGGTTTCACTATTCATCAAAAATTGAAGTTTTTCAGAAAAATGCCAAAATTTCACCCTAAGCTATAATTGATATTCCGAATTCAAAAATGATTTCTATTTTACAAAATTCCCAACATATAAGTTGCATTAATTAATTTTATAATTAAATCCCGCTGTTAAAACAAATAGCGTGTTTTTAAGAAACAAAATCTATCAAAAGATTGACACTTGTTTATGTCTAGTTTAAATGTGAAATTACATCCAATGACCAACATTGTATTAAATTGTAAAAATATATTCTAAATATACTTTAAAACCACTCAAATTAATGATTTATCACTATTAATTATTTCTATTAAAAAAAGTTGTTTTTAATTATAATTTAGTAATTTTCACTATTCATCAGAATATGAAAGTTATCCGAAAAGTACCAAAATTTCACCTTAGGATAAATTCGATACTCCGAATCCAAAAATGAAGTCCATTTTGGGAGCTAAAATTTCTAAAATTTTAAAAGGTGGTTATTACTATTCATAACGGCTAGTCATGATAATATTTTAATAGCATATCGTTGTTTAGTGAAACTCGGTATTGCGTACTACACACGCTATCGAGAAAGGTCGCGATTGCGTGTAATGCAAGGCAAGTCAAGGATGCGTGTTGTGCAAGCTCCTTTTGGTGTAGCGTATAACACAAGACATTAGTGAAATAAAAAAGAATATTTTTCATAAAATCTCGGGCTGTTACATAAATGACTAAAAAAACAAAATAAAACCACCCTGATGACTGTATATTTACTTATAAATGGAAATATTGAGTATAATGGTTATATAATCTCATGTTTATAGATTATAATGGTTTCAAATTTATGGGAATGTGCTATAAATATCATTACACCTTATATAGTGTAAATTTTTGTGGTGTTCGTAATAGATTGACTATATTTATATTGAGCCTATATTAATTTTCAAGGAAAATAACTCACATTTGATATTCCTAATCAATATATGATTTTTTATAGGTGTGAGGATGAATATAAACTTCCAATATAATTTACTTCCATTTTATTGGTTTTACTATATTTATATAAGGGAAATTTTTATCAAATTCATAGAGAGAGACCCAACATTGAAAATAAGGAGGAATTATATTTATTTTTAAATTTGTGATATATATACTAATAATAAAATCTTAAAGTATATTTTTATAAATTAAAGTCTAATATAGAACAAAGTATATGCTTCAAGTTGAAAAAAAATATGATTGTTCACTACATTACGCATTTGAGATAGATAACAGGGTGGAAAATGCACTATGATAGAAATAATACAATATTTTTCATTGGTGGGGATTTAAATGGATTTAATACTTACACATTTACATAATATGGCTCTAGAAACACTGATGATGGGGAAATATTCTATATTTTTGAGATGATTGTTTGATCATATAACTATATAAAAGCTAAAGAGGTGTAAATGGGGGTGTAAAATAGTAGAGGCGGATGAAGACTATTATATATTTCAAAAACAGTATTAATGAAATGACCAGTTATTGGAACCAATTATGTGTCTCATAAATATCTGATTTGAATGATGTTTTGGTTAATGATCATAACATATCATTATATATTCATCCTAGAAGTATAAATATGTATAATTATCTCAAAAATAATTTCTGGTGGGACAATATAAAAACGGGTATTACAGTGTATGTATTAGGAATATTAATTTATTAAAATTTTGGGCTATGAGCTAGAAATATATGGGGTTATAAGAAATATTACCCATAACATAATATAAATTAGAAAAAAACTCAGTAGATTCCATTGTTAGAATCCCAAAAATATATAAATTCCATACTGTAATGTGGTTTGTAGACAATCACCTTATGATTTTAGAACATTTTAGTTATATCATAGAATATTTTTATCCTGGTCTTCTTTAAAAGATTTATGTAAATTAATTGGTAAGTTTTCCTAGATTTCCACATTTTATTGTATTTTATTGAGGTCCAATGTTTACCTCGAAGTTATAGAGATAAATTTGTCCATATTTTTATACAAAGATAGTCTTTATCACTACATATCATCCTCATATAAATGCTCTATATGATATTACCATTTAAAAAATACATCATATAATAAAATATTTATCTATTGATTTAAAAACTGTTTTGGCATTACTGCATTTCACTGATTGAAATTTCTAACAATAATAGTTTCACTCAAGCTTTCATATGGATCCTTATAGACACATATATAAAATTAAGTCAATAACATCATTGTGTTGAGATAATTTTGAATAATTAATGCTATGTGGACCTATTATTGTTAAAGAAATGGTAGATAAGGTTATAACCATCCAAAAACACACGAAAACAACTGAAGGTAAATAGATGAGTTCTGATGGCCATTTTTTTTATTATTTATGGAGATTGATGTTTGCGAAAAGGTCTTTTTTAAAACATCTATGTGGAATTATTTTTGGATATTTGTAAATAAATTTATTTTAATCCTTGAAAATATCAACAGTCTAATTTTTCTGATCATATCAAGATGGTCACATTGAACATAGTGATTCCAACAAATCTCCATCATGTTCTTGATGCGTTCCATGTTTTTCATTTTATAAAGTTCATACATGATCATTTTCATATACTAAATTAAGAGGTTGAACCATTGTATCACGATCATTATTATATAGAACAATAGATGGATATTCATGATCATGGAGATAATGTTTTATAAAATTATATCATTTACTTTGTCAATGTTTTATGAGGAAACATTAAATTTTATGAAGTTGTGTGGAAAATCTCATATATGATGTTTTCGAAGTGTAGTCGTTCGTTTATACCAGTGTGAAAATATTTTGAGGGATAAATTCATATAAGGGGGTAGAATGTAACATCGTGATATTTTTGAATATATATCTCTCTTTATTAAATTTTATGTGTTAAATGGATTTAGAAACATGGAACACCAAGCATAAAAAACCCACAGTATAATTTTAAAATTTAATAAAAAAAAATTCCTTAAAAAATTGAATAATAAATTTAATATTTATTTTTAATTTGAAATAAGGATAAAATATTTTTATATTAAAAGAGATATTTTTAAAAACAAAAAATTCACAATGTATTTTTATCTTCATATATTATATAAATATTTATTGATAAACGATTCAAATAAAATTAATAAAATAAATATTCGATAAAAATAATTTGCATTAATTTAACTATGGTTATTAGTAAATGAATAATAATAATGTTATTTTATTTTTTAAACATAAATTTTCATCAAAAATGCCTTTTATGGTATTTTTTCATAGATATTGTAATTAATTTCAACCAATGTTATAAATTATATTAGAAAATATAGATGTCATTTATTAAATTATCATTTCAATATTATTTTATTGGAATGATTTAGGTTCTTTTAAAAATAATTTATTTTTTATAGAATAGTGAAAAAAATCTTCCAAAATATAACAATTTCTTTTCATTAAAATAATTGTAATTCCCATAAATTAAAAAGTAAGAACATTATTTTTGATACTTTGTATAACACACATCACCAAGAATCGAAGATAATATAATAACCTATGACATTATGATATTTTTTTTAAATATAAATTCAATCTATCATATAGATTTCAATTCATGAAACAACCTGTGTATCTTGTGTTACTTGAAATAATGATTTTCTTTTGAAATCTTGTGCCACACACAAATCCACATTTTACCAAAATATAATATATTATTTATTTCATTATTTTAAATGAGAATTATCAGCTAGCCATTAGAATGGTGGGTATTAATAGGATTATATAACATATTAAAATATGTATTCCACACTTGTTTACACGTTATCAATTGATTCTAAATAAAATAAGAATCATTTGAAAGAAAAATAAATGTTTTATGGAAAACATTAATTTTCTAATAGATGTTTTAATTGCTCCTGGAAAACATAATTTGAAATTAAATTTTAACAGATTTATAAAATATAAATGAAATAATACAATTTAAATTTGAATATATCATGTTATAACTATCTTAGGGTGATGTTTTGGAAGATTTCTATGATGATTCATATTTTTATGAGTTGTGAAAAATAGTGGATTTTATTTAAAAACTACTATTTCTAATAAATAATTTATAAATTTAAAATATATATTTTATTTATTTTAAAATAAAAATAGATTATTTATAAATCCATTAATCTAATTTAGTTCATTGGAATAAATTTCATATTGAATTTTGATACAAAACATTGTAATCTTTTGAATATTTCCACTTTAAAACCCACTTTCTCATCACATCTTTAAGATTAATTTTAAATTAATTCCTATAACTTTTGAAGATTTAAAATTTGGTCAGAAAAAATTATAAATTATAATAATTTCATCTTCAATTTTAGCAACATTTTTAGTGAAAAGGGTTTAAATTAATAACCATAATTAAAGTAAAAACTATTTTAGTTAGTGGTTAAACATCAAATATAAGGTGAAAAATGACCTACCATCATGTCCGACACCCATTCTCTATACATATTTAGACACATAGACCAGTATTATTTATTTTTTGGGATATTATTAACCTATTCCATGAAAATTACCCATATAATAAAATATGTAAAGAAAAATACAAAAATAATAATTTTTTACTTTTAAATTCCATAAATCATTGAGATAGTAAAAAATAGCATATGTCCAGTTATGTATGTCATTTTAAAATACAAATGAGTTATTTCTATCATAATAATTTATTTTAAATTTTTTTATATGAATAACTTACTGTAAATTCTTAAGAAACACCAATGTGTTATTTATTTTGTTAATAATAAAATAAAATAAATGGTACTACAAATATTAAAAGTTAATTAAATTGAATGAATTATTATAAAAAATTAATATTCTATATAATTATATTATGTTTCATAGGTTTAAACCTAATAGATTCAAATTCAATCATTTTATTCATATTTTGAAATTTGAATGAAATAAGTATTTTCAAAATTGATAATAATGTTTTTTTATAATAAATGATGTTTCATTAAATGATTTAAAATTTCTAGAAGTCCTATATTAAACCAAGTGATTTGAATATATTAATAAATTTAAAATATGATCTATTCATGGACCAATTGATCTTTTATAATTATTTTATTTACTATTTATTAGTAATAACCTTTTTTAGCATATTTAGGATTTAAGCAGTGTTTTTCCCATTATGTGGGCTTGGGTTAAAACTAATTTACAATAAAAATAGGATTATTATTTCATAAATTTGATATAATATTTAGAATAAAATGGTATAAATTTTATAATAATTTTCACTTAAATTTAATATTAATATACAAATTACAAATTTTATAAAATTATTTATCGTGGTAGAAACTAAAATTTTTAAATTGAGTAAACATAAAGTCTAAGGGAAGAAATTATAAAAATGTGTTTCTTTTGTGTGATAGAGGTCTATCTCAAATACATCAAGCCTAACCTACATTATTATTCAAATTTTGATCCACATTAGTTATGGGAGACCTCCCAATTGTGAATACTATTTTATATTCAAATGTTTATTACTCCTCCTCAACAATAAAAGGTGTCTCACTCTCGCACCTTCTTCACACATATCAAGCCATTTGGTTCGACCAACCCCTACCAAAATAACTTCCGGGCATCCATCCCATAATACCACAAACTTTATTTTGGGAATAAACTAGACCATTTAAGGTTTCAATTAAAACCCAAGGAGGATATTCCATGAATATGAGGTTAAAGAGCATTCAGTAAAAAGTAAGCATAAGGTAAGTGATTTTATTCCAACTTAAATTCCATTGAGAGATATTTGTTTTTATGAAAAAATTAAATTTTCTCTAGTTTATATACTTCCACTTTGACATGTATTATCATGATTCATTGTTATTTATGTTAAATTTAGGATCCAATTTAAATTATCTCATCCAAGGGGATTTGACATGAAATTTACCAAGTGGTAAAAGTTGTTGTACAATCTCACTTCCTTTTGTGATTGTTGAATTTCTCATAAATAAATCAAGTTATTGAATTAAATTGATCATTCGATAAATGAGTAATGTTTTATAAGGCCTAATGTTTTTGAATAAAATTCATTATTCGTTATATGATGTTTATTTGGTTATTGAATTACATGGGTTGGGGACTGGTTAATGTTATCCCCTGGATGCATCTGTAGTCTCATTAGATAAATTAGTTAGAAAAATATGAGGGGTTTCTACTCACACACTTAACCTTTCATGAGGATAAATCTTGATAGTAAATATATTTGGGAAAGATATTAATATTTTAAATGTCCAAATTAAGACATTAAATCTTTTTTGATATTACTAATGATAATTAAATTAGTTAGAATATTAATGTTTCGGATCATGTGATTATTTATTTTTAATAATTTGACAATATTTTATTCTTTCCATATTATGATAATGTTATTTATTAATTGTCATGTTTCTAAGTTACATAATATTTCATACCGATTATTCATTATCCAACTTTTTAAATGTAGTGTGTGATCAGTTATTTACCTTTCCTCATGGATTATGCATATTGATTCATGATAGATTTCATTGTACATAACCCATACCGATCACTTGAGATCACCTTTATTTTGTTTTATTTCCCTATGATAGAATAGAAATTTCAATGAGTTTTCAATGCATAATTTTTTTTATTGATATGTTTTATGTTTTTTTATTTTCCCAAATTAATATTAGTTTTATGTAGCTATCCGATTCTCCAAAACTACAAAAATGATACGTATTTGGTTATTATAATTTTTTATTTATGCCAATATAAGACATTAACACACCAACTCCTATATATTGAGGTTGGGTTCATTATAGTTGGTATTAGAATAAGTTTCATAGAAACTATGAGAAGTAGATTTAAGAAAATAATGATTAGTGAACATAATCAGAAGACAGAATTTTAGGATAATTATATAAGAATCTGATAAAGATTCTATGAGGTACATATTATTTGGTTTTTCATAGAAATGCATCCCTAGCTAGATAGTAAAAGTGTAAATTAATATGGTTGAGAGTTGGCTAGGGGAAATAACCTTGAAAAGGAACAACAAGAATGACTCGAGCATTAACTGGTACTTGAAAATGGGCCTTATCTCACACTTAGTTTGAAACTATTTTGGGATGTGTGTAAGACAATTTACATTTTCATTACAACCCATTATAAAGGATTATAATTAAATATATCACTAATGAAGAAATTTTTACAACTATTCCCAAATTTCTCAAATTAGGTTTATGTAGTTTTGGAATTTAATATTATGTTTCAAAATTTTATATTCTAATATAGTTCAATCCATAATTTATAAATGGTTTCTAACATAATGAATGATAACCACTTCAACAAATGTAATCCAAGGAGTATAGATGATAATATACTTAATGGGTTTTAATAAATCAATCGAAGGGATTTAGTCTCCCAAAAACTATTAACATATGATTACGTAGTATCATGAAATCATGTAATAGGGAAAGTGTAATATAGGTATTATAGATTATAAGGGACAAACAAGAATAATTGTATGAATAAGAAAAAGATGGATAAATGAAATAATAAAATTAAGTACTTTCCCGATTGTGATAATTGTGGAAAAAAACAACCTACTACATTCTTAAAATGAAATAATTTTTTCTTTTAGTATGGATAAAAAGGCCACCATGATTATCATTACAAGGGAATGAAATATTTTTCCAATGTCTAATGCTTCAATTTCATAGAGATATAACACTCTAAAAATTAATTTATCAAGCGTCAAAGTAATATACCATAAAAGAGGCCAATATTTTATTCTAAAGCTTATGATAATACCAAAAGTAGAGAGGAATGGTTAATATTCATGTGTTTCAAATCATTAATTATGTAATTTTATTAATTTATTGATTATTTACTAGTTATATGAATTATGAAATTTATAATGATTGTACTATAGTAATATTTCATTATGTATTTTAGAAAATATATTTAACAGTACCAAAAAAAATTGATTCATTAATAATTTAATCTATTTTTAAAACATATGCTTAGGAAAAAGATAACCCATAATATGTTCCACATGTTGAGATAATGATGTTTGGACAGTGATTTGATTGATATAGATAAAATTAATTGAATTAAACCAACTAAATTATAGATGATTAATGATAATATTATTTTGCAAATTCAAAAACCTTTTTCCCATTGTTTTGGATCATGATATATTTTAAGGTTCATAAAGTTACCAATATATGAAGTGGATTATGTTTAAATTTAGATGAGGTTTTAATGATTTGTGTTTTACTTCATATTATTAGTGATTTATGCAATAACCACATTGGTTTTTTAAAATACTATGTGGTTGAGAAAAATAATTCTCACCCTTTTATAGGTCTTACAATCTCTTAGAAGTGATTTTTTTTACTTCACACATAATATTATTCATGTTTTGGATTTTTTTTTCATTGATTAAGGGATGGTCTAGAAATTAATCGAAGAAAAATATAAGGTTGAAATTATGGTTATGGATTACAAATGCATCATGTGATAATTATTTCTAATATTATCAAAGAGAAAAATAATTCCTCAATTGTGGGAATATTGTAACACCCCATGATTTCATAGTATGTTATTTCTTCAAAGTAATTTAATAACCTGCATTACACGCAACATCGAGTTCAAGTGAACCACAACATACCAAACTAGCCGATCAAAAGTAGTTATGAATTGTATTAATTGTATTTTGATCTTTATATAATCCTTAAAATTTTAGAATCCATATTATGAGTTTCTTAGACATAATGTAAGAACAAATTCGTTTTTTCAGATAAAAGAAGTATTTTTCAAAATTACACTTTTACCGCCTTTTAATGGTGAACCATTTTTAAATCCAATATTTTAAACATTTATATATTCAATTTGATAAAATAAAATTCTTCTTTAGAATCGAGAAATAACAATTTAGTTTCAAAAAAAAAATTGGTGTTTTTCTGATAACATTCATATTTGGGTGATTAGCAAAAAAAACTATATTTTAACTGAAATCAACTTTCTTAATCAAAAAAATTTATAGTGTCAAATTATAAATTTTAATGGTTTTGAATTATAAATAGATTATATTTTTACCACTTAATCCAATTCTGGTAATTTTAAGTAATTTTATATTGAAATTGGACATAAATAAGTGTCAATCTTTTGATAGTTATTATTTTTAAAAATACGCCTGTTGGTTTTGAAAACTGGAATTAATTTTAAATTAATAAATTCCACTTTAATGTATTGAATTTGGTAAAATAGACATAGTTTTTGGATTTATAATATCTAAATTATCCTAGGGTGAATTTTTTGTATTTTTCGGAAAACTTTTAATTTCTGATGAATAGTGAAAAATATTGTGTTATTGTTTAAAAATTGGTTTTTTATTTAAATGATTATTTATTTTATTTAAATTTATTTTAGATAAATATAGATACATAATACCTATATAAATTTAGTGTAATTCATTGGAGTCAGTTTTGAATAATTTTATATATATAATAAATTTTATTGAATTTTTCACCGTCTTTTACCCACCTCCTAAGAGAATTTTCAAATTCACATAAAATATAATTTTTCCGGTTCTGTGATTTGAATATAAAAAATATGAGAGACACAGTTAACCTTAGTATGTAAAATGTGGTTCAACAAGATGAAAATAATTTTTGGTGAATAGTAACTTTTGACTTTTATTTACCACTGTTAAAGGTATATATAGTAATTGAAAGTAAAAAGAATATTATAATAATTCAAAATTACCTTAACACTTGTCCTAACCTTATTGGATGATTTATGGCTGAACATTAGAATCATCGGGTGGATTTTGGGATGCCATGGAGCCACTTATGAATGATAATGACACTTTAGATTAATTAATTTAAAGTAAAGACAAAATTGACAAAAACAAAAATCATTTTGTAATTAATTTTTATATGGTGTTATATAAGCAATATTTTTTACAATATATATTCATTGGAAATCTCAGAATATTTAATACGTCTTGGTATTTGTTTCATAATTTTTATACATTGAATAATTTAAATTATTTATGACACAATAATGATCTGGTATTTACCTCATTAATAATTGATTTTAATAAATTCGACTATATATATTAAATTAATATTAAAAATATGTCCAATATTTATTGGATGATTTTATTTCTACCATTAGTCATCTCATCTTTGACTCTAATGATTTTTGGACCATTAGAAACCAAAAATCATTATTTAATAAAATAATATTTTCACACTTTCCTAAAGAGCCCCTCCTCCCCCTTATAAAAAGAGACCACTTCTAACCATTTAATCACACCTCTCATGACTTTAGGCTCGTCCAAAATATGCCAAATTATGCTCCCTACATCCCTCTACTCCTTCTAAAATCCTTACCGTAGGCAGAAGGAACTTCAATAAGTCCTTTTGGTTCAAAACAAAGGAAGTCACCCAAATTAAAGGTAATAGTTTCTCTTAACTTATTTTCTATTATTTTACTTTCCAACCCCTAAAATCATATTATTATTTTATTTTATAAAAACACCAGTATCCTCAATATACTAGGATTTTGTTATTAGAAGTATCCAAACTACACATACACACACCTCCATCTAATGGTTGAAGAACATAATGTTTCTGTGGATGGAAAACTAACGCCTCACGATATGATGATTATTCAATTACCTCATACCGCCTCTCATGGTGGAAATTATGATGGAACTGTATTTATATATGATATATATTATGTTTATTTTTTCTTCATGCTTCTGTATTTTTTTTATAAAATACATTAATGGTTACCATTATGGGTAAACGTGATAATTTCATTTGGGGAAGTGTGGAATACCGCCCACTCAAAGTGATATGACTCGTTAATACCATATGTGGGACATATAAAGGATTGAGTTAATGATATTATATATTATATTATACTGAAATTATAATATAACTATGTATAATTATGTTTTAATTATATTAAAATAATAAGTAGAAATGAAATTAGTGTTCATGAGTACTTACGGCTTACACTCTCCAGGAACAGTGCATTTCATTTCTTACCCTAAAATGATATTTACTCTTATAAATACATGTATATACTGGATATATATGACATATATGATATCAAAATCATGAATATTTTTCAGGATATAATTAACTTTTGACCATGTGAACAACTTGTAACTATAAAGTGTTCATTTTGACTCAAGTGCCAAATATCAAACAAATGAACGTTATTAACTTAAATGATTGCATAATGTTTATAACATGACAATAAGTGACATAAAAGGAATAATAAACTTTAAAAAGGTTCTAAAGCATGTAAAAATTAACTTTAGTTTATTATTAAAGATATTAAAGAACGAACGGGTTAAGTCGGACACGAGGTAAGGGGTTTCTTATCTAACTTTTAATTATGTGAGATTTTAATTGTTCGCCACATATTTATTTCGTGTGGTGTATTGTGTACTTACATTTGATATATATTATCACGATTATCTTTATATTCAAGATATTTTTTGATTCATTAGGTTGTTATTTACTATTGTTGATACGACTCGATTGATTACAACTAGGTAAGGGTTAATTCTACAATCTCTTTATTATATGAGGTTTTTCTATACATAATTATCTACTGGGACCTATTTATCATCCACATGCATATTTCAAAAAAATGTATATCAAAACATTTTTACTATTTACTAGACTCTGAGTTAACGTCACTTATACCCTAGTTTGACTATTTATAAAATGATTTTAAAAGAATCTTTCCGTCATTTTCCAAATAAGGTCCTCTTTAACCTTTTCAACAAAATTAAGGTAAGAATGTCTTTTTAACTTATACGCTGGGTGCGGATATTTTCGGCCATTATAAAATCATCGAAGCTTCCCTTACTATCTTGTAAGAATATTTTCAAAGTAAATGTTCTCTTTTACAATTATGTGAATTTTAAATGATTTCAAAAAGAGATATTTCTCTCAAATAGTTTTGATTTAATCTATGTCAACATCCTTTGATGGATATTAAGTTTATTTGAAGTTGATTTATTATGATACAAAACTTCTATATTGTATTGATGGTTTTGTGATATGTTTGACTATAGATGTGCTATTTTTATATCATTCATAGTTTATGGTTAAAGTATTGACATTTCGTATAATAGTGTTAATGCGAATGTTTATGATATGTTTAAACCTTTTCATATGGGGAATGTATTGGAATTATAAAGTGACTGGTGGATCCCACTATAGCTCCTCGATGCATCTGTATGTCTTATGAGACAACTAGATGTGGAATTGTCCGAGGCTCTTTCCCAATTTGACATGTGGTTTTGGTCGAGAGATCAATAATTTTTATATGTCTTGGCTGAGGACTTGAAAAAATGTTTTAGAATGTCCAGCATTATACATTCCATCATTATGAAAATGATATTGATGTTTCATATGGTCATTCGACTAGTAGAATTCCCATGATTATGTTTTATTATGGCATTATTTACTTAGTTCATATTATTTCCATAAATTTATTCATGTTTATTATTGGTAAAGGCATGTGGTTTTAATTATTCACCATGCTTATTATTTATGTTATCTTCTGCTGTATTTCTTACCCTTACTGAGTGTTTGAGCTCACCCCTTTCTTATGTTTTATTTTCCATGTATATGAAAAAAGTTAGTTATGGGTGACTTGATGGCATTAATTAAGAGGCTTGGATGTTTCTAATGGAATAAATTCGTATTGTATTTATTTTCAGGTTGTAAAGTTGAACTTATATATGAATCATGTTTCCAATAATACTGAACTGATCAGTCTTTCGAGATAATATTTCCTTGTGATCATGCCAATGTTATGTAATAATGAACCAACTCTAGGTAACCTGGGTTGGGGTATTATAGTTGGTATTAGTGGAAGTGTAGTACAAATCGTGGAAACTATATATATATAAACTCTGTTGAGAGTACATAGCCCTAAGATAGACTTTGAGGATTATTATAAAAGAACTTCCTAGAATTTTGGTGTTGTAGAGGTTTTGTGAGTTTTCACAGCAATACATCCATGTCTGTATACGAGCATGTAGAGGTGGCTCTCGCATAGAATGTACCTAGGGGTACCCAAAATCACCGCTTTGAGCTAGACTAGAACGGGAACTAGTTTATGACAATAGGACTTGTTGCATTCTTGGTTACAACACTCCAGGGGGATATGCATAGGATTATTCTCATTTTCATTACAAACCATTATGAAGGGTTTATGACTGTATACTTTCTCAAAGAAAACATTTTTTTATGATTAATGATTATATCCATAAACTATTCAATCTACGTTATTTATGTTTCTTGTTTTTAATTATTCATTGCAATTCATAAACTTACGTACTATATGCCATTGTATAGAAATGGTGCCCAGTAAAAGGAATGTGAACTCCAGCAATACATATGATCAAATACTAAGAAGGATCATATTTTTCAAGGTATTAATCAAACATTTGGAAGGGATATTGTATCTCATGTATTCTCAACATATGAATAAACAATATCTTATGTTAATAAGATAAGTAAATAATTCTCTGAGTCATACGTCTTTGAAGGGAAAAAAGAAAAGAAAAGTATTGAAGAAAGAAAGATAGATAAAAGGATGAGGGAAAAGAATAATTTTTTCATATGTGATAACTATGGGAAGAACCACCCTGGAACTTTCCTGAAGGGAATGATAGTTTGTTATAAGTTTATATAAAAACGACACCATGTACGTGACTACAAGGGTAAGAAAAAGGTTTCAAATGTACAATTCTTCATCTGTAAGGAGTTTGGGCACTATGTGAACCAAAGTCCAAATCATCAATGTATACCCCAATTGATGATATTGGATAATAATCAAGTTATGATACAACCACATATGTGGAATATTTATTAGAGTCCTTATGTTATTATTAAATAATTATGTCATTTGAGTGTTGTATCAATGATGTGCTGGTTATAACAAATATGGAATATATAAGTATTGCACTGGAGTACTATTTCATTAAGGACTTGAGATTGTGTGGATCTAAGAAAAGTTATTTAAATAAAATGTTAAATTTTGGGAAAATATATGGCTTAGAGAAAGAAAAATGATAATATGGATCTGATACCAAGGTAATGATTTTGGAATAATACATTTTTGATTTGGATAAATTATATTGGATATTATTGACTAACTTGAACTGATTAATGATTTGTATATTCCACCAATTTATCAGTTTACATCATTTTTAGATAGAAGGAGTATATCTAGTATTCTATAAATAATAAGGAAGAATGAATGTAATCAATATGGTTTTATGGTAATTATGGATGTTGTAATGTTTTAAAAGAATGCATGATGATCGTCTTCACATGTTATTACGTGGTAAAATGGATCTTCATTGTGTTTAGCTTCCTTATAAATTTTAGAATATGAGTTTGAATTGAAGTATTTTGGATAAGTCTAAAGGTTGGAATGTATTAAGTATAAAATTGAATACTATTGGAAAGGTTATTTTTGGATTTCTATAAAAAGGACGTCATGTAGACTGTTTGACAACCCATCACATCAGACAAAGCTGCGGGAATCAAACCCACAACCACAGTGCAATTGGGATTTATCGCCTACCACTGGACTATGTGAACTCCCTGGATTTTATAATATAGTTTCTTTTTTTAAATGGTCTGATTGGTGAATTTAAAATTCTTTTTTTATTCTATACGAATAGGATAAATAAAATATCTATTTTATGTTCTACTATCTTTTAGAGTGAAATATGAGTTTTTGGTAGAAATTATTTAATGGATGGAACTCTACCTGTCAAGTATATATATATATATATATATTTATCTTATGTTATGAATAAATTATTTCTTAAACATTAGGAAATGGATCTTAAAACTAAAAAATGTGTTATCCTAATACCTTATGTTTTGTTGAACCGATGATATTTTAGATCATCATAGATTGATGGCTTTGAGGCCCTCAATTTTACAATTGTTTGTGATTGATGAATTTAATAAATCCCTATAAATGTTTATGTTTTTCCTCCAATTATGTGTCTCTAATTTCCACCAATGTTCTCCAAATTTAGATCATAATTTGGTGATGACTTTTCCATTCCCCTTTTCCTCTTATTAAAACTAAATTTTGTTAACCCAATTTTCGATGTGGGTTTTCCCACAAAGGTATTTTCTATTTTCAACATTTTATTTTCGAAGAAAAATTTCATATTGCAGGGATGAAATTTATTGAATGAGGGATGAATGTAAGACCCCAAGATTTCATAGAACATTATTTCTCCAAATTAATTCCATAACTTGCACTACACGCAACACCGAGTTCAAGTGCCTCACAACTTACCAAAATAGCTGTTCAAAAGCAGTTATGAATAGTATTAACTGAATTTTTAACTTTATATAATCCTTATAATTTTAGAATTTATATTATGAGTTTATTAGACATAATGGAAGAACAAATTAATTTTTTCAGATAAAAGAAGTATTTTTCAAAAATGCACTTTTACCGTCTTTTAATGGTGAACCATTTTTATATCCAATATTTGAGACTTTTATATATTCAATTTGACAAAAAAAAATTCATTAGAATAGGGAAATTAAAATTTAGTTTCAATAAATTTTTGGTGTTTTTCTGATAACTTCCATATTTGGGTGAATAGTTAAAAGTACTATATTTTAACTGAAAACAAAATTTTTAATACAAATAATTTATATTATTAAATTATAAATTTTAATGGTTTGGAAGTATAAATAGATTATATTTTTACCTTTTAATCCAATATTAGTCATTGTATATAATTTTACATTGAAATTGGACATAAACAAGTGTCAATCTATTGATAATTATTATTTCTAAAAAATACGCCATTTGGTTTTAACCACGGGAATTAATTTTAAATTAATAAATGAAACTCCAATGTTTTGAATTTGTTAAAATTGACATAATTTTTGGATTTGGAATATCAAAATTAACCTAGTGTGAATTTTTGGTATTTTTATGAAAACTTTCAATTTTAGATGAATAGTTAAAAACACTGAGTTATTGTTTAAAAACTGAATTTTTATTAAAATAATTATTTATTTTATTTAAATTAATTTTTGGTAAAAATATATACATAATACCTATATAAATTCAATGTAATTCATTAGAGTTAGTTTATAATAATTTTAGATATATAAAAATTGTTATTGAACTTTTCATCGTCTTTTACCAACCTCCTAAGAGAATTTAAAATTCACAAAAAACATAATTTTACCACTTCTGTGAGTTGAATTTCAAAAATCTGAGAGAAATGAATAACCTCAGTATGTAAAATGTGGTTCAATAATATGAAAAATAATTTTTGGTGAATAGTAACTTTTGACTTTTATTTACCATGGTTAAAGGTAAATATGGAAATTTAAAGTAAAAAGAATATTATAATAATTTAAAATTACCTTAACACTTGTCCTAAACATATTGAATGACTCCTGGATGACCATGGCCATATTTGGCTCAATTTTGGGACCCCATGTAGGTACTTATGTATGAAAATGGCACTTTAGATTAATTAATTTAAATTAAAGGAAAAATTGACAAAAACAAAAATATATTAGTAATTAATTTTTATATGGTGTTATATAAGTAATATTTTTTACTATAAATATTAATTAGAAAGCTAAAAATATTTTCTACATCATGTTCATTTTTTTATAATTTTTAGACATCGAACAATTTAAATTATTTATGACACAATATAAATGTCGTATTTACCTTTTTAATTAATGATATAAATAAATTAGATTATATATATTAATATAATATCCAAAATATGTCCAATTATTATTGGATCATTATATTTAGACCATGTTTCATATTATATTCTACCATAAAGATTTTTGGATCGTTAGAAACCGAATATCATTATATAATAAAATAATATTTTCACACTTTCTTAAAGATCCCCTCCTCCCCCATATAAAAGGATACCACTTCTAACCATTTACTCACACCTCTCAAGCCTTTAGACTCATGAAAAATCTTCCAAATTAAGCTTTATACATACCTCTCCTCCTCCTAGATGCCTTACCTTAGGTAAAATGTACTTCAAGAAGTCCTTTTGGTTCATGACAAAGGAAGTTACCCAAACTAAAGGTAATAGTTTCTATTAACTTCTTTTCTTTTATTTTACTTCTCAAACCCCTAAAATCATTTTATTATTTTCTTTTATAACAAAACCATTATTATAAATATACTAGGATGTTTTTATGGGAAGGATTAGAACTACACTTACACACACCTCCATCTAATGGGTGAAGAACTTAATGTTTCTATGGATGGAAAACGAACGCCTTACGAAATGATGATTGGTCAATTACCTCTTAGCGCCTCTCATAGTGGAAATTAGGATGGAAATGTATTTATATATGATATATATTATGTTTATTTTTCCATCATGATTCTGTATTTTTCTTTCATATCATACCTTAATGGTTTCCATTATGGTTAAACGTGATAATTTCATTTGAGCAAGTGCGGACTACCGCCCCTCAAAGTGATATGACTCGTTAATACCATATGTGGGAAGTATAAAGGAGAGAGTTAATGAAATTATATATTATATTATACTAGAATTATAATATACCTATGTATCATTATTTTATAATTTTATTAAATAAGAAATAGAAATGAAATTAGCATTCATGCGTACGTACGACTTACCGTCTCCATGAACAGTGCATTTCATTTCTTACCCCAAAAATGATATTTACTGTTATAAATACATATATACTGGATATATATGATATATATGATATCTAAATCATGAATATAATTCTGGATATAATGATCTTTTGACCATGTGAACAACTTGTAACTATAAAGTGTGGATTTTTTACCCAAGTGCCAAACATCGACAAAACGAACATTATTGAATTAAATGATTAAATAATGTTTATAACATGGTAATAAGTGAAATAAAAGGAATAATAAACTTAAAAAGGTTCTTAAGCATGTATAAATTAACTTTAGTTTATTATTCATCATATAAAAGAAAGAACAGGTCAAGTCAGACACAAGGTAAGGGGTTTCTTATGTCAGTTTTAATTCCATGAGACTTCCATTGTTCACCAGTTATTTATTGCATGTGGTGTATTGTGTACTGAAATTTGATATATATTATCATGATTCTATTTATATTCATGTTATTATGTGATTCCTTTGGTTGTTATTGACTACTTTTCAAATGACTCAATTGATTACAATGAGGTAAGGGTTAATTCTACAATCTATTCATTATCTGAGTGTTTTTATACATAATTATCTATTGGGACCTCTTTATCATCCAAATCCATGTTTCTTAATAATGAATTCAACAAAAATTACTATTTACCAGACTATGGGTTAAATTAACTTATATACTTGTTTGAATTTTTATAAAATCATTTAAAAATAATCATTCCGTCGTTTTCCAAACAAGTTACTTTTTTACCTTTTCGACAAAATTATGGTAAGAATGTCTTTTTAAATTATACGGCGGGTGCAGCTATTTTCTGCCATTATAAAATCATCGAAGCATCTCTTAAATGCTTATAAGAATATTTTCAATGTAAATGTTTTCATTGACAATTATGTGACTTTTAAATGATTTCAAAAATAGATATTTTCATCAAATAGTTTTGATTTCATCTATATCAACATCCTTTGATGGATCTTAAGTTTATTTGAAGTTGATTTTTTATGATACAATACATCCAAATTTTATTTAAGGTTTGGTGATATGTTTGACTGTGGATGTGTTGTTTTTATACCATTCATGGTTTACAGTTAAATTATTGACATTTCGTATGCTAGTTTTAACACGAATGTTTATGATATGTTTAAAACTTTCCATATGAGGAATGTATTGGACTTAGTAAGTGATGGGTGGATCCCGCGATAGCTCCTCGAGGCATCGGTAGGTCTCATGAGACAACTAGACATGGAATTGGCCGAGGCCCTTTCCAAATTTGATATGTGGTTTTGGTCGAGGCCTAAATCATTTTAATATGTCTTCATCAATGCCTTGACAAAATGTTTCAAAATGTCCGGCATTATACATTCCCTCATTTTGGAAATAATATTGATGGTTCATGTGGTCATTCGACAAGTATAATGCCCATGATTATGTTTTATTACGGAATTATTTACACAATTCATATTCCTGCCATAAAAGTATTCATGTTTATTATTTGTAAAGTCATGTGGTTTCAATTATACACCGTGGTTAATATTTAAGTTATTTTCCGCTATATTTCTTACACTTACTGATCATTTGAGCTCACCCCTTTATTATTTTTAATTTACCCAGGATATGAAGAAGTTAGTTATGAGTGACTTGCAGGCATAATCTAGGAGGCTTGGATGTTTCTAATGGAATAAATTCATGTTGTATTTCTTTTCAAGATGTAGATTTGAACTTAGGTATGAATCTTATTTCCAATATTACTAAAATTATTGGTTTTTCTAGACATGATTTCCATGGGATCATGATAATGTTATGTAATAATGCACCGACTCTGGGTAACTAGGGTTGGGGCGTTATACATATGAACTAAATAATATTTGTGTTATCCTATAACCATTATTTCTGAGGATTTGAATGACCTTTATAATACATCTTTAAATTATGGCTTTTTGGTAGTTAACATTATCTCAATAACCAATTTTCTTGTTACCAATGTTCCCTATCACTATCGACAAATATTAATAACACCCCAATATTTTAAAGTATTTCTTTCCTAAAATAAAAATAATTTCTTCTGCACCTTATGTTGTACTCAACACCAAGCTTAAACGAACAATTATATACTACTAACTATTCTTATTTTAACACAAATTTATATACAAGATGATAAATTGCAAGGTGAAATAGGATTAACTATATTTTTAAATATAAATTGAGTTCATATTTATTTATTATTTGGAAATACACACATAATATTTAGTAAATTCATTTTATTTGTCATAAATTCAATATCTTAAAAAAGGATTTTTTTATTTATTTATTTAATAAATATTATAATTAATTTATAGAAGGTTTAGAAAATTTATTGGTAAAAATTAACTTCATTTTTAAAATCAGGATATAAATATTAGTATATTGTGAGAGTTTTGAGGATATTATAAAAAAAAGTTAATTTTTTATGAATAATAAAAAAAATCAATTTTTTATAAGATAAAGTATATTTTTTTATATCATAAAACAATTATGATATAAAATTTATAAATATTATGGAATTACTAAATTATTATATTATAATAGAAACATTGTTAAAAAATAATTCAGGATAGGTAAATTATAATTTATTTGAGGATAAATATGGAAATCATTTTCAGTGCCAGCAGAGTACATGTGTAGCATTGGAAAAGTAAAATTTTGTTCCTTGTAGATAATAATAGAGTGATAAAAAGTAATTTCACGAATTTTTAATTATTTATTATCTGTAATTTAATATTTTAACTAATAGTTTATAATTTTAGAAATATCTATCATGAATCTTATACAAAATTTCTATGCAATGCTTGTGTAAGGTATGAAAAGTAAAATTAGCCAACTAATTAAGTTGTCTTCATGTGGATATGGGTAAATATACTTAATAAACAAATCAAACTACTGAAAATGACCATAATTTGAATATTTATTTGATAGTAATTATTTTAAATTATTATATATATATAAATAAAATTATTTCTTATCCAACACTGGTGAAGTGCTTGTACAAGAAGAAGAAAAATCAATATATTGATTAAAATTATAAGAACCCATTAATGACCCAAAATTTTTAATAAATATTATTTAATGAGTAATTTTGTCCCATAATCATCATTTTTTGAATTTGGGGCCTCCTATATCTATTTGGATGACTTTAATCCCATTATAATATTTATTTAAAAGGAAAGTCAACATATTCTCCCAATGCTCATTAATTACTATAAATTTTTTAAAAAAGGTTTTTTAGGAGACATGATCAATCTTAAATTATCATTAGAAATATAAAATATTTATATTATTCAAGGGATTTTATTTTCAATTCTTGGGGAATAAATAAATTCCTTAAATTCTTGCAAAAGGATGATGTAAAAATTATTAAATTAAAGGGAAAAAAATAAATGAGATTAAATGTTTTAAAATAAAACTTTTTGAGAAAATTAAGTTGATAAATGAATTATATATATAACTATCACGTGGAAAGTTTATAATAAAATATTTATTTTCTATTATTATTTTATTTTAATGTTTTTATAGTCATAGTAATTAATAATGTCAAATTTGACAATAATGTTATTTCATGAATATAATATTTTATTAAATTACATAAAAAACAAAAAAATAAATAATATGGACAAATTTGATAATATTAGTTTGAAATATAATATTATTTGATTTATGTTACCCTTTTTATTTCTTTTCCACTATAATAGACTAAATTATATTTTAATATTTCATGGAATTCATAAAGATCCCGCCTACTCAATTATAAAAGGAAACATCATCAATTATTTTAATTCACCACCATGAGCCTTAAAATTGACTATAATCTATCAAATTATCTTATATAATTCCTTATCCATGTTTTGGAGAAACTAGTCACCCAATAAGTCCAACCTTAGATTCCTTAAAAAGATGTCTCTAGGATGTCGATCAAAAAAAGATGTAACTATGTCTACCTACTCATTCAGGTTGATTTCTTATTCAAATACATATTCAAGTGTTCATTCCGTGATAAAGTAATAAATCTAGTATCATATATATTTTGATATGTTATTATTATTATGGAAAAACTGTATTCCACCTTTTATTCATGCTATGAAAACTTAAGCAATGTGAGTGTGTACATATTCTTTACCGTCTCCATATTGTGGTTTAATTTTTTTTTCAGAACCATTTTACAAGGATAATTAAAATTAGAGAAATAATGGATATATAAGATACTTATGATATGAAATTTATTTTTTAAAATTAATATACCACACATTCCCTTATCATTTAACACATTAAGGGAACAATATCATCGCTCGTGCGTACATATGGCCTACCTTCTCCACGACGCGATACAATTTATTTTGAATATTAACCATTAAATAATGATTATAAAAATATATTAAATGAATAAATATGATTTATATGACCTTCATATCAATCTCGAGATGGTAAAAATATACCCTTTTCACAAGAATAAATACTTTCATGAAAAATCACTAAAGAAAATAAATAAATTGAATCCCAAAATAGGGGTAATGATGAAAATTTTTTAACAAAAAAGGGATAAGATGAAATTTGAGAGTAATATATTTTATGAATAGATATAATATTTATCTAATATAAATTAATTTTTTAAATCATTACATGTGATTTTAAATAACATTCAACTAAAATTAAGCAGATTGTAAGGGATTTTTTCTCAATTTTAGTTCATTGAGAATTACTAGGTATTGTGCCCATAATAATTTTTATTTGGTGCATGTACTACCCCTTTGATATAAATGTTTTTTAGAGATTTGTTTCTCTCAAGTATATATATTATTTATATCATGGATACTTGTATTTCCTAACCATTATAACATTTTACATATGGTATTTTATTTTAATGTTGTTTGATTAGTTAAGGAAATAATGTTAAATATGTATCCATTCCCAAATAAATATTGTTTTTATAAGTTGTATTAATTCACGAATTAAATTGACCATTAAAAAATATAAGAAATTCTTTGGACATGTAGTGAAGAGTTAGACCCAACATTGGTCAACCCCTTGATGTATCGACAAGTCTCATGAGACAAAAAAATTGGAAAAAACAAATATGATTCAATATCTATTCTTAAATTGTATTGTGAAATGTATTTAAGATAGTTGTATCTTGTTGTAGAGACATGATGTCTATTAATTAATGATTTCCTTCATTCAGTATACGATAATTACTATCCATGATACTTTCACAATGAAAATATCTATGGATGTCATTCATTCTATAGTTATTAATTAATTGGCATGTGTGTTCAATTATTTACCATATCATATAGATTATTAATTATTTAATATCATCCACTTATTATTTATTAATAATTCAACTTTATGTAACCCTAATAGATCATTTTATCTCAACATTTTATTTATTTCTTCCTTTAATGTGATGTGAATCTAAAATCATTGAATAAGTGTCAATGAATAGTTTAGTTTCTCTTGATATGTTATATGTTTTATTACAATTTTAATAATTGATCTATGTATGTATCTATTCATTCATGAGTTCTAAACATATATATCCTCGGTGATATAAAAACATATATCTATGCCATTTTAATAAAATAACCACAGACTTTGGGATACTGGGGTTAGGGTTGTCATAACTGGTATCAGATAACGTTTAGTAGATTATTTGAGAACTAGATGTTATGAAAATATAGCTAACAAGAAAATGATAATAATTCATTTTAGTGTTTTCAAAAATTTACTATTAGAGAATTTTTAATTTTTTTTGGTAAGTACTCATAATGAATATGATATTACTCAGCATGTTCCATTATTTAATGATATAGCATAATGAAAAGAATGGAATAAATACCTACATAGAATGCATGGATTTACCCAATAATAATGCCAAAATTATTGGTATTATAGATTAGATAATAATGGTCATATTAGGCCAACTTACTCAGGTGATTATTAATAAACATTCTTGAATGGGTAAACATGATTATCCAAATCATGATACTATTATAATTGATCATTCCATGTGGAACAAGCCGCTATATTTTATAAGGACTACCAATGTTGTGGTAACTATGAAATGGATCATGTCAAAATAAAGTGTATCTTTTGAATTGGTATGTGATGAAAGATGAAATGTTTTACTACTGGTATATTTCCTATAGGGTGTTTCTCATTGATGGTGGTCATTAATTCAAAACTATTAGGTGAATGATCAAGTTGAATACACAGAATATATTACATTTAAAGTAAAAATATTTGAAAAATATTTTTCATATATTCAATGAATTGACATCAAAAAATTATTATATTGAAGAAAAATAATGAAGAGGGTTCTATAGAGTATAATTCTATATTCTAAAATCTTTCTAGTTATGATATGTATGTTATGAATTATATAGAAAACATGATTGATAATTTCTTAGAAGGCCTTAAGTCAATCCTCTGAAGTAGAAGTACCCTACTATGTTAGGGAAGGTTCATTAATCCTATATAAAAATTTTTCAAATGATATTTTTCATTGTGGGTCTTCTCACTCTTTCATATATAACTAGTTCGGAATGAAAATTTTACATTATCCATTTGATTTAATTAGGTTGTTTTCAGTCAAAACCCTTATGAAAAGCCACATTGATACAAAAAATGTGTTCCTGAACCCCTATTATGACACATAAACATCCTTTACTTAGTTACCTTGTCATTATACTTATGGATGAATGTTATAAAATAAAAGGAATGAAATAGATTTCAAAAAATGAATAAAAATCTTATAAAAATAAAAATGAAATTATGATTTGTGAGAAAGATATAGATTTCATTAGCTTTAGAGAAGAAACTCCATAATCTATTTCTTGTATAGATCCACCTATAGTAAGTTTATTGAATGCAATTCTTGCATATGAAGTGAAAATATAGGTATGAATTAGTTTACCATGAAATTAAGGACAAACTTCTTATTTAGGAATACATTGATTTATTTCTTGAGGAATTACTCGGAAACAACCAGTGTGAAAAGTTAAGATTTCAATTGATTTAATAAATGATGAAATGACAATATCAAAAACTCCATCATGAATATCCACTAATGAATTATTGTATTTAAAGAAACATCTACAGGATTTTAGTAATAAAGGGTTTATTTTCCCTATTGTTTCTCATTGAGGTTCCCTTATTTTCTTTATTAAGAACATATATAGATCCATGAGGATTTGTATTTATTATAGAGAAATCAATGATATTAAAACAATGAAAAAGTATCATCTTCGTCGCAATGATTATTTGTTTGATCAAATTGATGGAGATCAATACTTTTCAAATATTCACCTTCATTCTAGATATCATCAATTATGTGTAAATATGGAAGATATTACAAAGATAAATTATTGAATATGGCGTGTACATTATAAATTTATAGTAATGGGGTTTGGATAAACTAATTCATCACTAGTTCTTGATGGATCTAATGAACATATTATTCAAGGAGTGTCTTGATGATTTTTTTGTTGTATCCATTGATAATATTTTGGTGTCTTCTAAATCCTATGAAGATAGTGATAATCACATATGGATATATATGTTAAATTAAAAAATTGTAAATTTTATCTTCATGAAATTTCATTTATTGGCCATATTGTATCTAAGGATGGAATCTTAGTAGATCTTGTAATGAAATAGGTAATCATATAATAGTCTATTGAAATGAAAAAGAACGAGGTACATAAAGTCATACATTTTTTTTGTTATTAAAATAGTTTTGTTTAAAATTTTTCCCAGATGGATAATCCATTAACCAAGATCACACATAAAAGGTTTAATTTCTAATAGAAAAAAGAACTTGAATAATGTGTTTAGGAATTAATTATAATGTTGTTAAATACTCATATTTTGACTCTACCATTAAGAAATGGTGGTTTTGTGATATATAACGATACATCAAAGAAAGAAATGGGTTTTGAACTTATGAAAAATTATAAATTTTGTCCATATGAATCAAGGAAGTTGAATTCTCATGAAAAAAATTTATCCAACTCAAGATATTCTGTTTGCAACCATAATCATTGCTTTTATGTTATGGATACATTATCTATATAATAAAATATGTGAGAAATATACATATCACAAGATTTAAAAATAAATAGTTACAAATAATGAGATTAATATGAGTAAAATGAAATGGCTTTAGATACTAAAGGATTATTATTTCACAATAAATTAGTAACTAGGGAAGGAAAATATGGTAGATAGTTCATTGAGTAGGAAATATCGTCAAATTATGGAAAAAATTGGATTGATAAAGATTCTATGTTCTATGATTTAGTAAATAATAACATATAAATTGTTAAAGACGGTGAAAAAACACACCTTATTCAAATTATTGTTAAAAAGTATTTTTTATAGAAGATAAAATGTTCTCAATTTGATGATGGGAATCTTCATAAGAAAATTAAATTCATAAAGGATGGAAAATTGTAAGACTTCATGTATGAGGATTGTGTTCTAAAATTTTGGAAGAGTTTATGTGTTCCACCAATACCTATGATAAAAAGGGTATTATTGGATGATTCCCATAGATCAAATTTCTATATAAACCATTGTAGTACCAATATTTTTATGGATCTAAAAGACCATTTTTGGTAGGGTAATATGAAAATTAAAATTGGTAACTATGTTTCAAGATGTGTAGTTTATCAATAAGTGAAGGATGAGGGACATCATCCAAGAGAATTCATGAGGCCTCTACCTATTACTATATGGAAGTGGGATGAAATTTATAGGGACTAACTACCATCCTCGAATTAATGAAATGTATAAATGTACAATTTAAACATTATAATACATGGTGGTATCATAATCACTTGATTTTAAAGGGGTTTGAAATTATTATTTACTTTTTTTATACTTTTAATGCAAAAATAGTTTCCTTTTATTTATTCAAATGGTTCCATATGATGTATTATAAAGAAAAAGAATTCATAATCCGTATTTTTGAGATGATGTTAGTGAAATAAAACTTATATGATTATTATATATTGAAGGGTAATAATTAAATACTATTAAGACTCATATTAAATCATCCCAACATAGGCAAAGTTGTTATGCTGAAAATTAGGTAAAAGATTTGGTGTTTTAAGTGGGATATCTTGTCTTTTAAAAAGAATATCTTTGGAATGGTGTCGTAAGGCTTAGTAAGAAAGGTAAAATAAACCCCAGGTATATAGAAATTTCTAAAATTATATAAATTAATGGATTTGTGGCTTATTGATTATCATTTACAAAAATTCTCCCCAAATTTAATGATATAGTCCTCATATCACTATTATAGAAGTACATACCAAACCCAACACATATACTCACCTATAAAAATTATAACATGAATATGATATATCCTATAGTGAAGATCTGAAAGTGATTCTTGACACTAGGGATCATGTTTTAAGGTATCAGATGACCTGACTTGTTAACTTTTTTTTGGAGAAACCCTAAAATGGGAAAAGTGACATGGGAACCTGGTAATGTTATCAAGAAGAACCTCCGTAATTTTTTTAGAAAGTAATATAATGATAAATTTTGAGGGTGAATTTTTTAAATAATATAATAAAATAACCCCAAATGATTTTATAGTATGTATTATATTTAAACAATCTAATTTCTTTGATAGCATACGTTTAACGCAAAAACAAGATTAAACAAACCACAATATACTATTAAATATTATTATTTTGACATGGTCATTATAAACTAGTTGATAAATTTTTCTTTGTAACAATTATTAACTCTATTATGAATTATATGTGGATTTCATATTTATGTATGCTTAAAAAATAAACACATAATATTTAGTAATGAAATTTTATTTTACAGAAATATATTTTCTTCAAAAAATGTTTATTAATTTTTTTTAGGAATTAATATTATAATTAATTTCCTAAAATTTTAGATAATTTAATTGGATAAATGAAATTAATTTTTGAAATAATCATATTAATATTATTTTAGGGTTTAATTTTGTTGATTTTCTAAAAACGTAAATTTTGTGGTGATTAGCATAAAATACAGTTTTTTACAAATACGGTATCATTTCTTATATCATCAAGACATTATTAGGAGATAAAATTTATAAAACATTTCTAATGACTAAATAATGATAATATAATATAAACATGATTCAAAAATAATTCAAAATATGAATTTTATAATTTATTTGCGATAAATATTAAAAAAAATTCAGTTTTGTCATAGTGCCTGCATAGAATGGGAAATGTAAAATATGATTTCTTATAGATAATAATTTAGTTCTAAAAAATAAAACCAAGAATTTATTATTATTTATTATGTATAAATTGTGATTTTTAAATAAATTTTTTAATGTTTTAGTTATGTAACATGAATCTCATCAAAATTTATATGTTATGCTCGTGCAAAGGAAAAAAGTATAATAAGAAAATTATATAGGTTGTCTTGAAATAGATAAGAGTAAATATACCTAATGAATGAATATAAATGAATAAATTGAGGCAAATTAAGTTATTTTTGTGATATTAATTTATCTTTGATTTATATATATCAAATGAAAACCTCTAATGCTTATGAAACATTGACGTAGTGCTTGTGGGAGTACAAGAAAAATCAAAAATTAATTAAAATTATAATAACTCTTAAATGACCCAAAAATTTGGATAAAACCTATTAGATGAACAACATTCTTCTTTAATCATCATTTCTCAGAATTGAGGGCCTTTTGGATCCACATTGATTAATATAGTCTCCTTAAAATATTCAATTTAAAAGAAATTCATGTTATTCCCACGATAGGTTTTAATTATTATAACTTTTTAATATATTGTATTCTAGAAGATATGGACAACCATAAATAGTATTTTGATAGGTAAAATTATAATATAGTTCATGAAAATTTATTTTTAAATTTAAGGGAAGAAATAACTTCCTTGAATTACTTGAAAATTATAATACAATATTTATTAGAATAATGGTAAAAATAAAATAAATGGTATTAAAAATAATAAAATTAATATTAAATGAGACAATTAAATGGATCCATAAGATTAATATATTGATATGACATGAATATGATATAACTAAATATTTCTTTTTAATTTTATTCTTTTTTATGTTTTTAATGTCTTAATAAATAGTGTTAATTTTGACAATAATAATATTTCATGAGTATAATATTTGATTAAACTACATAAAAATTATAATAATATTGAATAAGAAAAATATGATAATATTTGTTCTACAGTATAATAATTTATCCTTTATAGGCCTTTTAGAATACATTTCCCCTAAAATATCCTAAATTATATTTTAATATTTTCAAGAATTTTGAAAGTTACACTCACCTGAATTATAAATGGGCACTTTATCCTTAAATTAATTTCACCACATTGACTGTTCTAACACGAAAATACTGTAAATATTATCTTCAAAATTTCTATATCCAGGTTATTTAGGTCTTTTTTGTCAAAAAATACAAACATTACATTCATTGTGAAGAAGTATAAAGGAAGAATTTTAGAGAAGAGGTAATTCTGTTTTCCCACACATAAAAGTTCATTAATTCTTACACACCCTATTCTACTGTTTTTGAAAATATTATGTAATAAATATAGTAACACACACACACACAGATATATATATATGGAGCTATTATTTGTTTTTCAACAACTATCTTCAACCATTTATTAATTTTATTAAAAATGAACGCACCATCCATGTGTACATATGACTTACCACCTCCACACCGTGTAGTAATCTGTTTTTCATCCCTATTTTAAAATGATGGTTATAATGATTGAAATAATTGATATATAAGATAAATATGAAATAATAATAATTTTAATAATTAATATAATCCATAATCCCTTACCTTTAATCCATTAATGGAGTGATTCCGTTGTTCATGTGTATGTACGGCCTACCATCTCCATGACATGATGAAATTAATTTTAAATTTTCACCATTCAATAAAGATTATAAAAATATATATAATGAATGAATATGATTTATAGGACCTTAATATTAATCTTCATATAATAAAACTATATCTTATAATCAACTACTAAGACTTACATGACAAAACACGCATACGAAAATGAAGTATTTAACACCCGAAAAAAAGATTAATGAGGAAGTATTATTAACAAACATGTGGTTGACTGATATTGTATGATCATATATGATAGTATTAATATTAATATTTTTTTATTAAAATTATTGACAAATAACATTATGAATGAAATTAAATCATGTTTAACTAATTGGATGTGTATGGTATGGGACTTTGTCTTATTTTTAATTTCATTGAGACTTAATTGGTATTGTGCACCTAATCAATTTTATGTGGTGTATATACTATACATTGGAGGGAAATTTTAATTTCAGATTATATTTATCATAAATATAAAAATTATTTATATCTTGGATATGAATATTTCAAAATACCAGAAACTCTTTAGACACAGTTTTTTCTTTTAGTTATATTTGATTAACTGGGTAAATAATGTTTAATCTGTGTATTTTACACACTATAGATATTTGTTGACAAGATATAATGATTCAAGAATATAGTTGATCATTACATTATTTAAAGAATTATTTTTACTTGTAGTGATTATTGGGTCCTGTTATTAAATAACACCTCAATTCATCAACATGTCTCATGAGAGAAAATAGTTGGACATGTTAAATGTGTTTCTAACTATAGTTTTAAGCCCACTTATGAATAGTTTTGGTGGTAGTGGTATCATTTTTGAGATACATGAAAACCAATAATTATGAATATCCATTCTTAATTATTCAATTACTATTATCTTTAAGGTTTTCACCACAAAAAATTTTGTGGATGCATTTCATTCTCTAGTTATTTATTAAATATAGTGTATGTTAAATTATTTACCTTTCCATATTAATTATGATTTATTTAATATCATTAAATTATTATTTAGTACTGATTCCACAATATTTAACCCTTAATAATCATTTGAGACAACCCTTTAATTTTATCCTACACCATGTTATGAAGATAATAACATTGAATAAGTGTTAAGGAAGAAATTTATTTTCATTTTTCAAATTATTTATTTAATAACCAATGTAAAAGGGAATAATGTATATATATTGTTCATAAAAACTACAAAACGGATCGATCCTTAGTGAGGTGATATATTGTTTAGATGCCATTGTATTAAAATAACCACTGACTTTAGGAAATTGGGATTGAAGTTGAAATTATATTTGGGTGCTAGATTTCTCTTCCATGTCAGTGTTTATATTTTCGACTTATGTTCTCTTATCTGGAACCTTAATTATGTGATTATTCCAAATGAATTTTTTATATACCTTTCTCTATTCTTAAGAGGATATTTATTTACTCTTTTATGATATGATTTTCCAAATAACAGAAATTAAAAAATTAAAACCCTTGATTATATAGATCAAGTTTAATTTCAGAAGCACAATTTAATTATTGTGTGGAGAATGTGACACCCAAAAATTATGAAATAGAAACATTGTATTTGATAGGGTGTATAAAACATAAAACAAATCTTATAATGTAATTTAATAACCCATTACATTATGATATATTTACTATATGAAAAAAAAATTAAATCTAACCTATGTCTTGGAATTCACAGTACTTTGATTTTATCTGGCTTCTAGTGTAACCATGAGTTTCTTAAAAAGCTTTTTTACATGCAAGGATGAGTTTTACTGAACATAAATATATTATTAATAATATTAAATAAGATGTAAATTATCTCCTAGACATTTTAATAGTGGGTATGAATAGCATTAAATATCATAAAAGAAATATACTGTTTACACATGTTTAATAGCTGTGTATTTATTATAAATATAATAAATATCATTTAAATTAAAATTAATTATTTTCTGAAAAACAATATTTTTCAAAAAGACTGTATAATCATTCATGTGACATTTACTTTAAAATTAAATTTCTAAACTTTTGGAAAAATTATGATAAATAATAAAATTATTTTTTAAAGGTGGAATTTAAAAATTATATTAAGGTGATGTTTTATGATTTTTCTAAGATGTTTCATTTTTGAAGAATACTGATTTCGGTTGGATTTTATTTGAAACCTGTAATTTTTTATAAATCATTTATAATTTTAAACAATGTTTTTTAATTTAATTTAAAGTCATAATAGTTAAATTATTCATTCATTAATCTTATTTATGTAATTGGAATGAATTTCAAATTTAATTTTGATACAAAAAATTGTTAACATTCGAACATTTTTAAATTGAAAACTCATTTTCTTGTCATGTATGTGGGTTTAATTTTAAATTTATTTTTTTCAATTATATTGAATTAATTTTGAAAAAATGGATTCCATATTTAGAATCATAATAATTTATATAGAATAATAAGTCGAAATTTTTTTTATCTAGGTGAGGAGTGAAAACAGTTAAAATTAATCACAGGGACTAAGGTAAAATGAGTTAATTTGGTATTTAAACTTATAATATAATAGAAAAAATGACCAATCATTTTTTTTTTCAACAACAATTTTCTAGATATATTTTCAAAATTACTTCATTATTCTTTATTTTAATGAGTTATTCAGATAATATTACATGAATTTGACCCAAATAATATGTAAATTAAAGAAAAATACAAAAAATATACTTTTATTAGATGTAATTTAAATAATTCTTCAGGATAGGGGAAATATAAAATATTTTTGATTTTGTATATAATTTTGAAATATAAAATAGTTGTTCCTATTATGATAATTTATTTATATTTTTTACAAATAAATAATTTTCATTAATTTCATATGAAACTCAAATGAAATAATTATTTAGGAATTAAATAATAAATATAAATGAAAGTAAAAAATATAAGTGAAGAAAATTTAATGAATTATTTTCATCCATTAATATTTTATGTTAATATATATATTTCAAATGATGTGAATTTATTAGAATCAAATTTTTGTAATTTTATTAATATTCTTCAAATTAAACATAATAAAAATCATAAATGATTAGAATAAAGTTTTCTATAATTAATGATATTTTATTAAATGTTTTAAATTTAATAAAACACATAACTTATTAAAAGTGATTTTTTAATGTTAATAAATATCAAATATGTTATATTTATGTACTAATTTATCTTTTTAAATAAATATGTTGACTATTATGTATTAAATAACTATTTGTGTGGTTATAGATTATGTGATTTTTTGCACATAACTTGTGTTTGGGATCAAATTAATTGACAACACAAAGAAGATTTTTATTTTATATATTAGAAGTCATATTGATAATTGTAGGGTAAAAATTTTATAATAATTATCCCATTAATTTTGATAAATTATTGAGGTTATAAAATTAGTTACTAAGGATAAAACTAAATTTATAAAATTGAGTAAACATAAATACCAAGGATAAACATTATAAACATGTGTTCCATTTTTGTGGTGGAGGTGTGTCTCAACCACATGAACCCTACCATAAATTATTATTTAATTTTTTATCCACATCATGTGATGGATACATACAAATATTTAATACTTTTGAGTATTTACCAGAATGTCATTCCACAACTATAAAAGGGATCTCGCTCTACCGCCTTATTCACACATCTCATACCAATCAGATTGACCAACCCCTACCAAAATAACTTCCCAAAATCCATAAAATTATCCAAGAAGCCTTAATTTGGGACGAAAACCTGCCTTTAAAGGTTTCATGGAGAAAATTATGAGGAAACTTCAAAATGATTAGTTAATGAGTGTTAATCCAAAATTAAGTGTAAGTTAAGGGATTTCATCTCTATTTACTTTCTATTGAGACATATTTGTTTTTTCATGAAATCAATTTTATGTGGTTTCTATAAACCTCATTTAGAATTTAATGCCATTATTCCTTCAAACTTCAGGTTATTTTCTGTTCCAATTTGAATTATCTCATCCAATGGGATTTGAATTGAAAATTTCCCTATTGTAAAAGATATGGTACAATGTAACTTCCTTTTGAGATTGTCAACTTTCTCTTTAAGAAAACACTTAATTGTAATATTTTTTTATTAGAAATTATATTTATTTCAAATCTTAATATACTTAAATGATGGATATGACTATTTCCCAAACCATATAATATTATTACATATGGTGTTTTCCTTATATTTTATTTCATTTTTTGGGAAATAATGATAAATAAATATCCTTTTCTAAATAATCATATTTTATCAGGGAAATTTTTTATGAATGGAATTGTCTATTAGATAAATTATGATTTTTTATCATATAGTACATGGGATGGGGACTAGTTTATATAGTCCCCTCAAGATATCAGTTTTCTCATGAGTTGAATAAGAAGACCATATTAGACAATTTTCTACCCGAAGACTTAAAATATCTTTGGGATATATATAGATAGTAATTATATTGCGGATAGATCTTGAAAGATATAAAATAAAATATTATTCATTTTATCATTATTGGTATTCTATTTGATCATTGGATTATCCATAATATCCATGGTGAATTTGAAGTGATAATTTATATGGAATTATTTTGTCATCATTGATTCCTTATATATTTTGATCATGTTACTAATTAATTTAAATTATTTTATGTTTTACATACAATGACATATTTATTCATCCATAATTATTTATTTTAATGGAATGTGGTCTCACATACAAACCTTTCCATGATGATTGTGTTTAATTATTCATGATATATTCCACTATACTTAAACCTAATTGAGCATTTGAGATCACCCTTATTTTATTCTTTTTCCAATGATATGAAGAAGAGTCCTTTTAATGATTTTTCAAGGATTCATTTTATTTTATTTTATTATTTATTATGATCTATTTTCAATTATCAATATAAAATGGGTATCACATATATATGTGGTTATCTGAAACTGAAAAAATAATTAATCCTTTGAGATTTGAATTTTGTATTTTTGAAAATGTAATAATGTTTGGAATTAGTTATGATCTTCTGGGATTGGGGTCACTGCATTTTTTAATCAAAAATTTATATTATAAAATAGATTTTGTTTTAATTAAACATAATATCCCTTTGATTAATCCTAGCCTAATTAAATCCAAAGTAATAAACATTGTATTTTTTGGTATAAGATCATTTCAATATTCAAAAATGAATTTTCCTAAAAATTATTTTTATTTTCATTTTTCAAACTTATATTAAAATTAATTTATTAAAATTCTACAAATTGAATCTTGTAAACAGGATCTCATTTTTATAATCATTTAAAATAAAATGAAATATATTCTAAATCAATAAATTTGTTCAAAATGACTATTTAGTCACACTTTATGCACACTATCTAAACATAATTGTTACTAATATTATAAAATTTATTTTATAAAATATAAATTATTTTTCAAATAATACAAACAAAATTTCTTTTTGGTTAATTTTTCATTTTTTGGAATCTATCATTTTTCCCTGAAAATAGAAAAAATCTATTTTTTATTGAAAACAACCCTTTCACATAAAAAATACAAATTATAAATTTCCTTATAAATTGGATTTAAAGTAAAATTATGTTAATTATATTAAATTTTAACTATTTTTTCCAATTTAATAAATTTAATATTTAATTTGGATATTTAAACATTATATACTTATGAGAATTTTCTCTTTGACAAACTAATATTTCGTGAAGTCTATGGGTATATTTTTTATTTTAACTCTACCCTTTATACTAATTTAATTTATAAAATATTGATTCTATATTTAGAATCATAGTCAAATTTATTATCTAAAAATTTTAACACACTTTTTTTATTGTGAAAAGTAGAGATGTAAAAATTATTTACTAGGATTAAGGTAAAAACTAATTTACCGAGGGTTAAACTAAGAAGATACAAGATCGAAATGACCAACCAACATGTCCAAAACACATTGGAAGAAACTATTTTTACATATATAATATAATATTAAATTATTACCCATTTCAGTCATTTTCCTCATTAAATCATTGGTGTAACTATGTATTATCTAAAATTCCATGCGCATCCTCTCCCCCACTTGTAAAAGGACGACCACTCTCACACCCTCTTAAAAATAATATAGAGATTTGGTTTAGTTGAGGCCTATAAAAATAAGTTAAATACTCTCATTACAACATCATAAACCCTTTTTTGTAATAATTCCATCTACTAAAGTCTCCTTCTAAAAGCCAAA
The DNA here is from genome assembly GCA_963277665.1 of Viscum album. NCBI lineage: Eukaryota > Viridiplantae > Streptophyta > Magnoliopsida > Santalales > Viscaceae > Viscum > Viscum album. Next base: position 700,711,905 of record OY728132.1, read on the forward strand.
TTAAATGATTAAAAGAAGAGGTAACATTCATAAATGTGAATTTTCATTTTATTAATTCTTCCACACCCCTAAAATCTTGTTTAATGATGATAATTTATTCACAACAGTATATAACATATAATTAAATGATACTAAATTATTTTAATAAACTATATTCATCTCCTCTTTCATTAAATGGGGAAAAATGTTGACAATGTGTACGATGAAATACCACATTGTGAACTGATGTAAATAATTTTTTATCTCCACCTTTCAATACTAGATATAATGATAGATTCAACATATTTATATAATATTAATGTTATTATTATAATTTGTTACTATAATATCACATAATTATTCTTAACTTTCTTTTTGTTTAATGTATGACAAGGTTGGTCGTTTTTGTGGAGGACTACCACATCACGAAGCGATGTGATTCGTTTTTCACTTATGATTTACATTGAAATTAATAAGAAAACATTTTATGAATATATGTGGTTTATAAGAAATCATGGTTATTTATAAATATTAATATATTATTTACTTTCTTATACATGCATCCATTAATGGAATTATATAATTACTTTTGTGTAAATACAATCTAACATCACTAGGAAGTGGTGTGGGTCATTTTCCATGTCCACATTTCAAAAATGATCCTAAATATATATTTAATGAGTTAATATGATATTTATAACTTTAATATTATTCCAAATATGATTGAATTATATCCTATACTTATAAATTATAACCTTGATGACAAAACATGAATGAGAAAATTGGGCAATTAACACCCAAAACAATGAAAGTTATTAAATTTTATTATAAAAAAGTGATAAAATTTTAAAATTGCATATTTTATGATATTATAAATATGAATATAGTTCTACGATGAATTAGTAACATTATAAAAACAATTTTACATGAGTTTAATTCTTCTTAATCCATAATTAATTGTTTGTTAAGGGACTTCATCTCAATTTCTCTTTATTGAAGAAAATTATAATGCCATGCACCCAATTTATTTTGTATTGTGTATATAAAACCAATTTTTTAAATAATATAATGAATAATTCATACTTCATGGTCTTTTAATTTTTATTTTTAATTATTTCATTTAATATAATTTTAATTGGGAATTACTATGTTGTAATTATTTTAAAAATCAATTTATTTCCTTTGGGTTGTATTACATGTTCATTATCATTGATATTAATTGATAATTTGAGTAATGAATTTTCAATATAACATGTTTTATTTATGAATATTTTATTTTGGACAAAATTTGATAAAAATAATTTATTCATTTATTAATTCTCACTTCAATGTTATGATCTTTTTATGGGATTATTTCATAGTCTTGTTTTATTTGAGACTATATATAATTTAATGTCCATAGAAGAAAATTATTTCATAATTTTCTTACAAATCCCTTAAATATTATTATCAGCTATTTAATATCAAAGAGTGGGGAACCAGTGCATTATCCAGGTGAATTACATATTCAAAATATTAACCCAGAGACCTAGGAAAGGCCTTTGTTGAAATAAAAGGTTGGATTATTTTTGTATTGGGATTGAATAATTATATTTTTGAAGTTTTTTACCTATGGTATTGCAGTTATAAGTATATCATAACATTTATGGCTTGTGTAAACTTTTATAATCTTATATATCTTTAATAAAATAAGATTAAGGAATAGAATCATGGGTTTATGAGTATAATGTTGATCATAAGATCAATGTTCGGACATCCATTTTAAAAATTTGTGTGATAAGAATATAACATGTTTAAAGAAGTATTTGGAAAAAATTATGTGCATACAAACCATTGGTATATTATATGAAAGATATACTTGAGTAAGAATTACTTTTGTTTTTTGGACTTTATATTAAAGGCATTGTTAACCTTTAATGTTTGTCTTTTGTAGAGACTGATCCCACAATACAAGAATGATAATGGTTTAGGGCCTACCACTACAATATTTAATTACTCATTAATATCTCATTGTTTTTAGATAAATGATTTGATGACTATATATTGATGATGATCCCATGTTTTTATTTTTGAGGTATAAAAATTAACATACTATATTGGATAAAATAATCTAACCATATTTGTTTTGGAAAATATAAGGGGAAAGAGAAAATATATCACATTATTTTCTGTATCCTGCAATATAATAAATCTTAATTTTAGTGATTCAATAATAAAAATTCCTTTTTGGATATTCATTCTGTGGATTAAGATATAAATTAGAAATTGATGAAATCACAAAAAAATAACGAATTTATTCTTATGAAATAGAAAATAATCAGATAATTATATGTCCTTTTATTATAATATAGTGATGAAATTCATCAAATATATGAAAAGGTTAATGAATAATATTTTTTTCCATATTTACTTTCATATCTGATGAATAAAATTGTATTTTAAATCATCCTAGGTATATAGTTTTCATGCCATTCAATTTCAATTTTATATCACATTGTTGTGATAAATGAACCAAATTACTCTATACATTAATTGATTCTTTTATTCCATGTTTGTATCATTAATTACCACTAATCATATACTATATAGAGTCCTAGTTATGTGTCATTCCATATGAAAATTTTTACTTCAGTTTTTCTCTTCTGAAGAGGATATCATATTAACTCTTTTTACAATATTGGGTTATAATTAAAGAAATTTTAAAAAATAAAACCCTTTATTTATGAGAGTGAGATAAAATTGGATAGAAAATTTTTATTTATGGTGGTCTGAATGTCTCACCAGAAAATTATAAAAAAAATAAAATTTTATTTAACAGATTTTGTGACATGAAAAGCTGAGCGAAAACATCCTGTGAAATATATTTATTTAAAATTAATATCTTCAACAGCTTGTAGAACACGCAACATCAAATTTAAGTGATCCTTAATATAGTATTCCATTATAACCTAGATGTTAAATTTGAGATTTTTAATAATAATATCTAAATTATGAAATGTATGCTTATCTATTGATTAGAAATAAAATATGAATTATTTGAAAGAGAAAGAAATGTTTTCTCAAAATTTTAATTTTTATAAATGACAATTTAGTCACACATTGTGCAAATAATTTAAAATAATATTTTACCACATATTGATAATTTATAAGATTAAATAAATTCATTTTTTAAATAATATTAAATAAATTATCATAGGGCTTATTTTTTTGAATCTTTCTAAATAATTCATTTTTCAATGAATAGTGATAAATACTGAATTATATTGAAAAAACATTACCTTTTAAAGTATTCACAAGTATAAATTAAATTATATTTTTTTAAAGTAAAAATAGTTCAATTATATTAAAATTTATCTATTTTAGTTTAGTGGATAAAATTTCATATTCAATAATGATATGAAAACCATTAATACTAATGATAATTTTCTATTTGTAAATCTATTTTTTTTCCTTGTGATTGCATGAATAGTTTTATTTTTTATTTTTTGAAATATGTAAATTGAATTTAGAAATGGATTAAATATTTGTAATTAGTATAATTTTTATCATGTAATTTTTTCTTATTATTTTTTTATCAATATAAATTATAAAATATTTAAAATTAATTATCGTATTTAAGGTAAAAACCGATTTAATAGTAGTAAAACATTGAATATAAGGGTTTACAATTAAATTAAAACATATTAATAAAAATACTTCTGTCTATATTTCTACCTTATCGCCTCTAAGGGTTGAAAATATCCCATTTTTTTCTTCATCCATGACAAAGTTCTAGGTGTAATTGGATCCTTTCAAAAGCTCAATGTGGGTCATCTCTCCCACTTATAAAAGGACAGCCACTCCCCTCCCCTATCCCACTTACATATCAATTTGGTTCATACAATATCATCAATAAAATACATAATCCCATAATACAATCTTTGATCCATTTTATGGATCATAAATCTATCCTAAAAATTATTTTTGTGAAAACTAAAAGTAGTTCCCCGAAGAAGATGTAACGTTTTTAAATGAACTTTTTCATTTTATTTCTTCATGAACATCCCAAATATATTATATAATCATTATAATATCATAAAATTATTATATTAAATATATATATATATAATATTAAGTAAATTTAATATCCTATATCAATATCATCTTCTATCAATTGGGGAAAATATTCATTCATGGGTATAGAGGACTACCATCTCACGAAATGATGTAGTATGTTTTCTACCACCACCATTCATGGATTGATATAGTGGTGGATTTAATAAATTTTTAAGATGTTAATGACACTATTAAAATTATATTTTATAATATCAAATATAACTTCTTACTTTAAATGTCTATTAGAAAACAACAATGTCGCTCATGTGTATGGTGGACAACCAACTCACCAAGCGATTTGATTTGTTTTTTCACATACTATTTACATATAAAGTACTACATAAAAATTTAATAAATATTTTTAATATAAATGACATTATATTTTCTTTGTAAGATTAATGTATCACCCAATTACTTATCCCTTCACTCCTTAATGGAATGATATTGTCTCTTGTGCTTACATACGACCTACCATCACCAAGATGCAATGAGATTCCTTTTTCATGTAAAAACTTCAATAATGTTTATAGAAATATAGAAATTTGATAAATATGGTATTAATAACATTAATAAAATTTTTAGTTAATTTATATATAACCTTTACCCAATAAACATAACTTTTATATGAAAACATGCACGAGAAAACAATGGAATTTACACCAAAAACATTGAAAATAATGAAATATTATTAGAAATCAGTAAGTAAATTGTCCTTAGAGGATCATATATCATATTAAAAATATTATTATGGCTATAGAATAAATTAATAACATGATAAAAAACATTATACATGAGGTTAAATCACGTTGAACTAGAAGAAAGCGTGAAGTAAGGGACTTCATCTCAATTTCTTTTCATTGAGGAATATTATAATACGATGAACATAACTTTTAATATATAATGTATATACTAACCTTTTTCAGGTAAAATAATTAATAGATCATTATTCACATTATTTTACATTTTAATTCAAATTATTTCTTTATAAGGGGATTTGAATTTAAAATTTTAAAATATTAATTAATTAGATATCTTAATTTCTTTTCACTATGTTACATTACCTGTTTATTTTATTTGACATTATATGATTATCTGTGTAAATAATTTTTTATATATTCAATTTTATTTTTAAAAAATATGAGTATTTATAGTTAATCCAGATAATAAATTACTTTATTAATTATCAATTCAATGTCATGATTTTTGTAAGGGATTATTTCACAATCTCATTTTAATCGAGATTTTTTTGACCTGAATTTAAATTGAATGAAAATATTTGATCATGTACTAATAAACCCCTTAAAATTTTTCTCATCTATTTATTCAATATTTTCTCATTAAATTATTCCTATCTTTTAACTTTTTTATAATTAAAATGAATGAAAATATTTTTAATAAAATTTCACATTATTCCACTATTATGTCGAATATTTTTTCCTTATAAACCAGGTTTTCAAGAAATGATAACAATTTTATTTTTAAACAAATTCACCAAATTATTTATAATGTTATTTTTAATAGTTTAGTACTTTTAAAATAAAATTGAATGAATATTCATGTCATCTTTCAAAAAAGGAACATTTGTATTTTACCAAAAATATGAAAGGAATCTTTTTTAACTTATAAAACATGCATATAATTTCATTTTTTCATGATCTGTCAATGTAATAAAGAATTTTTGACAAAATTTTAATGTTTTTTCAAAGAATATTAATTTCATTTTTTTAACTTTTAGTTTTAAATTTTAACTCTCAATATAAAATTTATATTTTCATCAAAAATATTTATATATATATTCTATGCTATTTTTATTCTTCAATCACAAAAACCCTTTTATTTTAATAATAAATATCATATGATATATACTATTTATACCATATTTATTATTTATATGGATGGTATAGGATAATTTTGAATATGGAATGTATTAGCATTTACATTATTTATTCATTTATGTAGTTATTAAGATTCTCTTCAAAAATCCAATTTCTTGTGATCATTGGAAATTAAATTTTAATTGAATATTGTATTATTTTTCAAGTATAAACCTATTGACCAAGACATATATCATTTCTAAATATGGTGGTTTCCATTTAATGTTATTTTATTGATTAGGAATGTATTGAAATATGTATTCTTTACAAAATAAATAATTTTTTCGATAAGGAATATTGTTCATGAATTAAAATTATTATTCAATGCATTAGGAATAATTTAAACATATAGTCATGGATGGAGCCTAGTTATATATATCTCATTTATGCATTAGTAGTCTCATGAGATGAAAAATCTGACTATCTTTAGGTAAATGGGTTTCTAGTGTATACCTACTCTTTAGTTTTAAACAGTCCATTGAATGTTATGGAAGTAAAGGTATCATGATCTATTAGATAATGATGTACGATAATTAAGAATTTCCATTATTGAGAATTAAGTTATTATTACACATAATATTTTCACAATGATATTCTGTCTATATGATTTCCATTATCAGTTTATTGATTAAATTTCATGTGTTATCAATTGTTTAGTATGTTATACTAATTATGACATATTTAGGTATTATATCCATGTTATTGAATAAATAGAATGCGTTTTAGTTATTTACTATTTCATTTTTCTTATTCCTAATCTTATTAATTTAGTTAAATTATTTAAATTACATGGGTGTGAAAGTATTTAACTATTCATGTTTATTATGTTTAATAATTCATGACAGTCAACTTTTTTCATAACAATTATTGATCATTTGAGCTCACCCTTATTCTATTTCATTTCTCAGGAATCCAGTAAATGTACAATGACTGATATTGGAGGATAAGCTATATGGAGAAATGATATTCTGAATAATGCTTTAATAAGACTTTTCAAATAGAATAATAGAATCATATATATATATAATTTTCATATACTACTAAACAATATGGTCCTTCATTTTTGGATGTGATGTATATTATAAAAATATAATAAATTAAGACAACATATTTAGGATACATGTGTTGAGGTCAGTAAATGTTTTTAAAAACAAATGTACAAACAAAATATGATTTTCATCACTAGATTTCAAAATTTATTTTTAATGATTTTATAAAAAATAATGATGGAAAATATAAAAATCCTATAACTTTCTATTAGTTAACATAATGTAGGTCATCAGAAGCAATTTCATGTTGAAATTCGATATGAAAACATAGTGATATTTTGAGTTTTTTTACTTCAAAAACCCCAATATTCAAGATCTGTAAACGAGATTAAGATTAAATTAATCTTACCACTTCTGGGAATTTAATTTTTAAAAATGGACATACATTGTATTAATTATTATTGAAAATGTTATCCAGTAGGATCAAAATAATTTATGGTGAAAAGTAACATTGGTATTTTATTTACCATGGTTAAATTATAATCAAATAATGAAAGGTAAAAAATATTATAACAATATAAAATTAGGAAAAAATAGTTTCTAATCATAGTGTATGAGTTCTTTTCAACCAAGATAATCTATGGGTAGAAAATGTGGCATTTTTATGCCACATGGGTGTGATTATGACATTTATGAAATTTTGTTTAAAGTAAAGGAAAGGATGTCATAAATAAGTTTTTTATTTATAAAAAATTTTAATATGGGGTTATATAAGGGATATCATTGAAAATAAATAGTCATTACAAAACATAAAATAATTACCAATATCCTATATTTTTTTATAATTTTTATGAAATAAACAATTAAATAAATTAATTACAAAACAATGATGCAATAATTGAGTTATTACACGAAGAAGCAAATAAATGATATTAATGATATTAAAATAAACATAATTTTATGAATTTTATGCTATCCACGAAATTTATTGATTTATTTTACATGTTATATATGATTTAAATTATTTTTTCTGAAGGAATCAATTTTTTTTGTTTTTTTAAAAATTCAAGTATAAAATAGTGCCAATATTGAAATAACTCACAACTTAAAATAAATATAATAAAATGATATAAATTTTTTAAAAACCCATCAATTGACCAAAACGTTTATCTATGTCCAAAGACATCCATTAATGACTCATTCATTTTTCTTTTTTACATTATTTTTTAATTAATCTAACTCTCATAGTGTAAATACTTAAAAAAATTGTAACAGTTAAAAGGGATAAAACATAATGACAATGATTAAAAAATATACAAAACTTGTTTAATTTTTATGGGATGAATGGATTTTGACCTATCATAATCCTATATTCGAACTAAATATTTTTGGACCCATTTGGAATCAAAATTAAATTTATATTAATTAAATAATTATAATAATTTCTGGGATTCCCCACCACCTATATTATAAAAAAGACCCATTATTATCTATTCCTTACTATTAAAAACCAATTTTTTTATTCCACGATCATCTTAGAACTCTTCTTAGAATAACTCCCCACATTCTTGAGGACATTGTTTGGGATGAATAACCTCTTTAGAGGTGTTAAGGTGTTCTTCAAAGGTTATTAACCAAAGAAAATGTATCAAATTTATTTAAGTATTTCTATATTATTCCTTCTTACACTTATTCAAATATACTAAATCCATTATGAAATAATAATAATAATATCTTAAATATAATGATATTTCATTACGTTAATACCATCACCTAAATCCATCTCTTAGGTAATCAAGTGGAAAATAACCTTTTTGTTCATGCGAATGGAGGACTCCTGCCTTGCGAACCAATATAGTTTGTTTTTCATCACCATCTTTAATGACTAGTTATAATGACAGAAATAATTTTCATATGTCATATTCCTGATATATTTTTAATTATAAAGAAATATTATATCTAATATGTTTACTGTTCATTCATAAAAAAAGATAACGTCGTTCGTGAAAATGTGGGAACTATCACCACCACGATGCGATGTGAATTGTTTTTATTCATGTCATCACATGTATGATATATATATATATGATTATTATAATGTTAATAATATTATTATCATTCTTGAATAAAAATATTATATTTACCTTATTTATATTGTTATTAATTAAAAATGGTAACGTTACTCATACATACATACATCTTACAGTCTCCATGATAAAAACATTGTTCATTTTCAATTAACCTAAAAAATGGTTTGATTTAAAAGTATAATGAAAGTATAAAAGTGGTCCTATGTCATGAATATTATTCATTATATTATATATTTATGATGACATGAACAATTTACATCGTCCCTAAATAATTTTCAAATCAAGTACCGAATATCGACAATCCATCTGATAAGAACATAAATAATTATATAATTGATATAACATAATAATAACTAATATAAAAAGAATAATGAACATAAAAAATGTTATCAGGAAAGTATAAATTAACTTATTTTCATTATTCAGAATGATAAAAATTGTACAAGACAATTCACACTCGAGGTAAGGGGCTTGGTTTTAATGTTTTTTTAATGAGACATTTCTTGATAATATACACTATTACTCTTTTATATGTTTTATATAATTCCAATATGATATTTCATAACATTATTTTATCTATAATAATGTTATTTAGTGTGTTTTAAATCTATTAATTCTTTTAGATTAATATTTAAATGTTCAAAGATGTATGGTACACCTTGAATGTTTAAAATATTAATTTGTTAATCTTCTTTTTTATGATATTAATTTAAATATTTTTTTATCGATATAAATGGATTTAAAAGAAATTTATTTTATATTTTTAATTTATTGAAAATTATTTAAAAAGTAATGTATTTATGTGTTTTATTTGAAATGGTTGGACAAAATAGAAAATGATTGTTATTTTTAACATATATGGTGATAATAACTTCTCCACCACCGTAACCGTTATTTGATACTTGGAAACGTCTATAAAAATTAATGTTTTTAAAAGGAAAATAAATCCCTTATTCATTTTTTGGTATCTTCTTATTGAAAATTTATTCTTAAATGAAAATTATATTTTTATACGAAAATGTTTTTCTTATGGGATTAGGAGAAGGTTTTATAATGGTTTTGTGATAAATGTTTTTTTATTCATGAAATGGTACTTGAGAATTATATGAAATGGGTGTTTCCTTTATAGCTTATAAAAATGGTTGATCCCCATAATAGATCATAGGTGATCTTGACACTACTTATACAGAGCGTTGAGCGCCATTATAGGTGACATGTTAGCTCGTTATAACATATATGAAGGATATGTTCCTTTATAGCTCATGGGTGAGACTATTATAACTAATATAAAGGTTGATCCATATTATAGATCCCAAATTCATAGGGTAATAATAATATTCTCTTTCATCCATATGGTTATTATAATTGAAATGGGTTGGACATGGATTTATTTATATGATTTTATAAGTAACCAAAAAGAGTTTTAAATTTTTATTATTGTAATTAATGTTTTTCATTGAGAAAAAAATATTTTCTGTTATTCATGTGAAAATATTTTTTTATTATGTTAATGAAAATTAAAGGGGCTACCATTTTTTTCACTAGAATAAATTTTTTCATTATTTTTATCTCCCATGATGATATTTTTGTGATCATACCAATTTTTAAGTGTTTATTATTGGATTTAAGGGAGAATAGAGTCTATGATGGAATCAATGAAAAGTTATGATGATTAAAAAAGAAAAAAACGTGTTTCTGTTGAAAATTATTTGTGTTATGAAAGAAATCAATACATCTGGATGTTTTCAATTTTGTATTTTTATTATTTTGTTATGTAATAGTTATGTCATAATTATCTAAATATCTAAACATGAATAGATCCTCAATTTGAAATAATGTAAAATTACGGACATAAATAAAGATTATGTATTGTTTAAGACTAGGTTCTTATAGTTAGTATCAAAGTATGGTTTCTAAAAAAATTATAGGTTTTTATGGTTTTAAATAATTTACTTTAGAAGACTTTACATTATGGTTATGTTAAAATGTTGAAGCATTTTAAGCTACCTAGTTATTTCATCTAAACTAAGTCTTTTAATAATGGTTTTACATGGAGTAAATAAAACTTTTTTAGTGGGAAGAATTAAGATGAAATAAACCTTTCAAATAAACATCATTAGTGGGTTTGAATCAGAACTGAATAGTTTTTTTCATTGTGGGATCAGTTGGAAAAAGCTACAAATGGTGGTGGCATCCACACATGAGATCATACAAATCAGCTATATTAGAATATATCTATAGTGTAAAATTTTATGAGGCAACATCCCCCATCATTAAATGTATCATTTAACCCATTTGAATTTTTAAGGATGGATCAATACCCAAGAGAATATATTTAAGTATATTTTCCAGGAAAAGTATTTCACTAAGTTTGTTCTTATTAGGATAAAGAAACAGTTCTTGGAATTTAATGCAGAATGATGACAATCAGTTATTACATATAAATTAAATGTCACAAGACAATATATTAATGTTCCAGATATTATTAGAGACATTGAGAGAAAAGTTATCAGACTTTACTCCAGATAGAAACAAAGGCTATAAAGATATTTAACCTCTAGAGAATTTAAAAGTTATGAAAAAGGGGTTCATTGTGATGAGAAATTTGAAATATAGTTTACTAACACTAACATTCCACAGGTTGATAATAGTAAGAAATGATAAAGGTGAAAAGACACTAATGATGAATAATATAGTTAAAACTAATACATGTCCAATTTGTGGTAAAATAAATATTGTGGAATTTTTGTTAGGATCTTAAATGTGTTACCGATGTGGAAGGTTTTGTCACAATGTTTATGAATGCACGAAAAAATTTCCTGGATAGTTAAAAAAATGAGAAAATAGATAGCCAACCTAAATTAATTTTTTAAACTATAATGAGGTTAGAAATTATGAAAATATGTTTTTGAAGTTAGTAAAACTAGGATGAAATTAGCATGATCAGAAACAAAATGGTTGAGGAAAGTACTTTTCTACTACTTTAGTTGATGTTGAGAAATCTGGTGAAGTGATGGAAGCACCCAAGAGCCCGATATTTTTTAAAGGAAAAAAATTAACTTCAATGTTTTATAGCCACCTTCTATAGTGTTTTGTGATGTGATAATAAGTTATTAAGGACCTTTCTATGAGATATTTTTTGGGGTTATGTTTATATAAGGAATTATTTTTATGTAGAGTATGCTTTTACTTTTGGACCTTAGTTTTAAGATATTTCTATCCTTTAAGGTTTGTGCAATATCTAATGATTATGTTTATTCATAGGGAGATACATCATAATTTTTAAAGTATCATGCGGATGAAATTGAACATATAAAATTGAAATATATCAAGTATGTATGTTTACTTATGTTCTTAGTCTTTGATTTAAATGAATTATAGAACACAAGATAAAAGTTCTTGAAACAAAAAATGTTACCCTATTATTGTATTTTTTTGATGAATCAAGCGATCCATTTAATCATCACCGATTTATATCATTATTATTGTAATCTTTTTTGTGACAATTTTTTCTATAACTCCACCAGAACATGATGGTTAGATTTCTCTTTCATATCGATTTTTTCATATAAGAAACCCCAAAATATTTTATCCTTGGTGAAATTTTTTACATTAATTTATTTATTTTAAATTAGAGTTTTTATTGGCTATTTTTCTGATGTGGGGTTTCAATAATGTGAAGTGAAACCGTAGTTACCGAGCCCAAATTTAGAATTGCGAGGATGCAATTTTGAAAAGGGGGGAGGATGTAACATCTTGGGTAATTGATGAATAAGAGCTTTTCAAATTTTATTAGTATTTATGAAATATATATTGGTGTTTCCTCAATGTGGACGCTATTCCCAATAGGTTACTAAAAAGGGAAAAATGGGTTTCTCTGAAATCTTACATCGCATTGACGACTCAGTTATTCCGAAATAATATAATTGTAATATTGAAATTTAAAATACTATTTATGACCTTGACGTTGTATTGGAAGGAATGAAAATGACTAATTATATTATATTTAATCTTTCTTATTAAATATAATTACTTTCATCCAATAAATTTTATGTGCTTAAAATAATAATAAATACAATTTTAATCATAAAGATCTCTAATATTTTCAGAAGGCATTTTTTCCACATATTGATGGAGAACCTTTTTAAAATATAAATTTTCAATCATTTTTATGTTCTATTTGAAAAAAATACCATTCTTATTTGAAACCAGGACATCAAAATTTATTTTGGTTTCATTTTGGTATTTTCTCACTAAAATTCATTTTTTAACAAATAGTGAAAAATACTGCATTTTAATTGATATCTACTTTATTGTAAAACTTATTTATATTTTAAGGTTTTCCTTTAAATTATATTTAAATTGTAAATAGATTATTTTTTTCATTTAATGTAATTTATGTCATTGTCATCAATTGCACTTTGAAATTTGATATAAAAACAATGTGAACTTTTAAACGTTTATACTTCAAGGAAACGCATTTTCTAGATCCTTCAATAAGATTATGTTTTAATTAATTTTACCAGTTATCTGAATCAAATTTAAAAAATTTACGTAAATGGTTATAATAAGTACCAAAAAAATACCAAATAGGATCAAAATAATTATTAGTGAATAGTAACATTAGTATTTTATTTACCATGGTAAAAGGTAAATCAGGTAATTAAAGATAAAATTAAAATAACAATAATATAAAATTACCCTAAAAATTATCCTAATAATATTGGATGAGTCATTATTATCCATGAAAATTCATAAGGACGAAATTATGGCATTTTTAATCCATTTTGACATGATTCTAACATTTATAATATTTTATTTAAATAAAAGAAAAAGATGTCATAAATATGTTTGTAATTACTAAAATAATTATAACATGGTGTTATATAAGTTATAAATTACACTATAATTAGTAATTAAAAATATATAAATTATTCATACATCATGGTAATTTATTTTTAATTTTTAGAAAAAAAATAATTAAATTAAATAATGACTCAACGATTATGGGCTAATTGATTTATTTAAGGAAGTACGAAATAAATGATAATAATGTTGTTAAATTATATATTATTTGAAATATTTTATGCCATACAAGATTTTTATGGATTACTTTTACATGTTATATATTATTTATGGAATTTTCTTTCAGAGGAATAAATATTTTAGGAATTCTTTAATAAATCATTTATTTAATAGTTTTGAAACTGACATAGTCCATAACATAAAATATAAAATATCATATTAAATGATATTCAATTTGTAGAGAAAAAAGAATCAACCAAAAAGATTGGATAAGTAAAAAAATCATTAATAACTCATTCATTTGTCTTTTGGCGTGATTTTATAATCATCTAATCTTTCAGAGTGAAAATTACATAAAAAAATAATAAGATTTTATTGGGTTAAAACATTAATATAAGGATAAAAAAATAGTTCAATCTTTCCTAATTTTTATTGGATTTATTTATTGAGGCCAATATTAATACTATATTCTAAAAAATAAGATTTCCTTACACATTAAGAACAATTTGGTTCAGCCAATATCTACACAAACCTCTCACGAGAATACTTACCCATATTCATGAGGCCTTGGTTTGGGTAGACCACCAACCTTATAGAAGTTATTGATTTCTTTTAAGGCGAACAACCGGAGATTCAGTTTCATATTTATTTAATTATTTGATTATTATTCCTTATTCCACTTCAAAACATATACTTAAACAACGAAGATGTAAGAAATACAATATCATAAATTGACTAACATGTTATTATTTCAATATGATCACCAAAATCCATCTCTAATAATAAAAAAAAAGAAATGAACATTTTGTTTTTGTGTACGACAGACTACTACCTCGCAAAATGATATAGTTCATTTTTTTATAACCACATTTGATGACATGTTATAATTATTGAATTAATGTTAATATATAATATTCATTAAATATTTATCATTATAAATAAATAATATATCAATTATTTTTTTTGTTTTTAATGTACATAAAAATGATAACTTCATTTGTGCGTACGGGTTCTCTATCACATCTATAAAGCTATGTGAGTTCTTTCTATTCCCAAAATCTCTTGTATGAAATATATATATATATGTGTGTGTGTGTGTGTTTAAATTTTTATTATGATGGGAATTATATAATTATATTTATGTAAATTTAAAAAATAATTAATTTTTTTCATAACGATCAATGAAAAATGCAAACATTACTCATTCGTACGTACGACATATCATGTTTATGATTATAACATTGTTTATTTTTAATTACCATAATAATTGTTTTGATTTAAAAATATAATAGATTTTTAAAAGTGATTCTTATTGCATAAATATTATTCCTGAGATGATTTACTAATTACCACATGGGATATTGACATCATACCAAGTTCATTTTCCACTCAACTACCAAATATCCAAAAAAATATGATATGAACAATAATATTTATATCATTTTTATAAAACAGTAATATGTTATATAAAAAGAATAATGAAAAATAAATATGTACTCAGAAATATATAAATTAAAATTATTTTATTATTTAGGGTGATAAAAAACATATGAGATAAATCATACTCAAAATACGGGTCTTCATCTCAATATCTTTTCATTAAGACATTTCATGAAAATATGAACCTTTATTCTTATATAAGATGTATATATAGACACTAAGAAAATCAATCTCTATATTTTATCAATAATAATGTTATTTATGAGGTTTTAAAATTTATTAATTCATGGAGAATAAGATTTAAATTTTTAATGTTGTATAGAAAACCTTGAAAATTTAAATATTTATTTATGAAATAATTTGCTTCATTATATTTGTATGGATATTAATTATATAGATATAATGGGATTATAAATGATATTTATTATTATTTTTAATTTAATTAAAAGGATTAAAAATTATTTTTTTTGGAAATTTATAAGAAATGTTTTTACAAAAAAAATTAATATTTCTTTTTAACATATACGATGACAACAACTTCTTCCCCTCCATAACAATTATTTAATACATGGATAACACTATAAGCCATGATGATTTTTAATGTAAAAGAGATCAATTATTCTCTTTTTTGTGAATCTTGGTATTGAGAATGGTTTCTCGATGAAAATGGATTTTTTATACAAATTTTTTTTTATATGGGATTAGATTAAGTATTAAAAAGGGTTTTATGATGAACATGTTTTATTCATGAAATAGTACTTGAGAATTATATTGAATGGGAGAGCCTGATATAGCTTCTACAAATGGTGGAGCACTATTATAACTCACGGGTGAGCCTGCCATAGCTTATAAGATTACTTGAGCCCCATTATAGCTCACGGGTGAGCCCGTTATAGTTTATATGTAGGGATGAGCACCATTATAGCTCATGGGTGAGCCTGATATAGCTTATATAAGGGGTGATCCCCGTTATAGATCTCCAGTTCATTGTTTGATAATAATATTTTATATTTAATATTTGATTTATTTCACTAAAAGGGGTTTGAAAGGGTTTTATATATATGATTCAATAAGTCATCGAAATGAGTTTTAATTTCATTGTATTATCTTTAATGTTTTTATTTTACCGAAACGTATGTGTCTTTTTCATGGTAAAAATTTTTGTTTTATTTTCATAGAGAAAGATAAATGGGTTACCATATTTTTTACTAACAAATAGTTTCCTTTTTTCCCTTAGTGATCTAGTTATGCTCATTCCATGTTTTTAAAAAGATTCTGTATAATTTAAGGGAAAATAGAGTCATGTATGGAATCAAGGAAATGCTATGATGAATAAACATGAAAAGAAATCAAATTTCCTTTTAAATGGTTTTGTTTTATTAAATAAATGGACACTAATGGAAGTATCTTCATTGTATTTGTATTTTATTGTTATGTAACAGTTATGGAATAATTCTACAAATCTCTAAAAATGAAATGAAACTCAATGTGAAATAATGTAAAAATCATGACCTAACTAATTATTATGTTATTCTTACAGCTGGGTCCTTATTGTATGTCTAATAAGGGTTCTATAAGGGAAGCAAATTATAGGATATTTTGAAAATATTTTATGAATAATGATTATTACATTTATAATCTCCAATGATGTCAAACCTTTGTGGCTCTGGTTAAGAATTATTTTTATATGTTTTAAATATTCTTCTAAAATGATGTAATATTAACATAATAAATTAATTAGTAATTATAAAATAAAGTCACAGTGAAATTATATAGAATGATAGTTCCACCCAACCCGGAAATATTTGAGAGAATAATAATTTACCCAACATAGATTGGTATACAGTCAGTTGATGAAGGTTGAGGTAGTTCATGATCATTAAAGTTTATTATTGCTTAAAATATATTTGACCTAATTGTATTAGTTAAATACTTTTATTCTCTATCATATACCATTTTTATATAATTTATAACAGTAAATTGACATGTAAAATGAATTTATAATGTTTAAACAGAAAATATTTATCAGCTCAATAATTAGATTGTGTGAACTTTGAAATCCCACATGTCATGTGTGTTGCTATATTATTTCCTTCATTCCCAATCTCATCATTTAGATATTGATGGAGATGCATAATCTATGAAGAATCAGAATTATAATGTCTATATAATCATTAAAGTATATAAGTATACGTCAATTAGATCTTGAGTTTTTATGTGAAAAGTAATCTAGAAGAACATTCTTGATTAGATAGTGTATTTTCTAGAAAAAAAATTTACGGCATTTTTTTCATTATATATATATTTATATCATTATATAATTAAATTATTATTTTTTTCTGCCAAATAATTTAAAAATAATTAGTTCAAAAATATATTTTATCTTTTGTTATTGATTTTACCCACTCAATTTTTTTGTTTTCATGAGTTTTATTATTTATATCAAAACTTAGGATTTTTTCTTATTACTTATTCCTACGATAAATAAGGTTTTTTAATCTTGCCTAATGTCTATTTGATTAAGTTACTAATACAATATGGAGGATAAGTTTATAAAATCATATAGTAACCAAATTAAAATTGAGGCACATAAATTAATGAAATTAATGAGTTCCACTGAAAATCATCATGTGAGGGTTTTAGATAAACATGTAGACCACTATAAAGGATGTTATAAAATTAATATTAATATTTAAATCTATAAGTGGAGTATTTATTTTTCTCATCGATATATGGACTTCATGAGTGTATATAGTTTTTAAGTTGAATACAAATTATATTACATAAAATCCAAAATGATGACTCCTAAATCGATCATTGATGTACTATTGGATGAACTAAATGAGGAAAAGCTAAATTGTAATCTAATTTTGATGCAATATTAAAATAATATAATACTCTAAACACATGGATATCAATTTTATAAATTATTATATTTTAAATTTTTAGGAACATCAACTGTTTAGTTTTATATTATAGTAAAATATGGTTTGTAAACCACAAGAAAAAGAATAAAATATTTATATTAAATACTAAAACCAAAATAATCTATAATATAGAAAATTAAAATTTACCCCTTCGGTGAAAACATAGAAGTATCATATAAATATTCATAATGGTGTAATATATTTTGATATTATTGTGAACTATCTCAATCTCGAAGATCTTGAAGAAATGAAACCCACAAGAGAAAAATATGTAATCCAGGAGATTACAACTATGAGAAGAATTTAGAATTTCATTCAAGAGTTTGGAAAGAAAAAGATAAAATATGTAAATGAATACCACCTATGGGGAATGGGTAAGACTCTCAAAAGAAAATAATTAATAATAAGTAAATGAAATTGAATTTCATATTTAAAAATATATATACTTTATCTAGAAAGGATAATCATAGAGGAAATAAACTCTTGTAATAAGATGATAACACTTGTCTTGATTAAGAAAAAAAGGCACAAGATTGTTGTACATTATCTATCTTTTTTGGAATTAAATCAAATAACAACAATAACAAATTTTTAGTGATGAAATACAAGAAAATGGTGAAAATGAAATTATCTAAAGAGAAAGAGAATGTACCAACCAATCATGTTTAACAAAAAAAGTATTATTTACATGTAAAAAAAACGAAACACATAACATAAAACTTATATCATATGGTTTTAAGCGATATTAAATGATATATTAATCTAAATTCATAGAAGAAGTAGAGTCATAGTACCATTCTTATAAAGGTAGCAAACGAAATTAAAAAAGATATCACCAAAGAGTTGGAAAATTAGAAGACTAAAATGAATAGTTTAGTCATAAAAAGATCCATTTAATATTTATTTATGATTCCCAAATTTGAATCCACTTTAATGAAGAGATGAAGATATGTTACCAATATATATTAATCTAAATAATCCTAATTCTGTAGTGACAAAAATATATGCATGGGGGAGGACCCTTAAAAACTGTCAAAATTATAATGTGATAAAGATGATGAAGGTAGTGGGTTGAATGTAAAAGGATGATTACAACATTATACTAATCATTCCACAAATTCAATTAAGGATAATGATCAAAATAATGTACAATATGTAGTAAAAGCTTAAAAACCTAACATTTTGAAATCATTAAAAACTAAGGAAATTAAAAATGAGATATCATCCCCTTATCAAATATAAAGGATTATGTTTACAAAACATATTATTTTATCTATAAATGAATATATTATATTTTCTAACGATGAATAATTAATTATATTTAAAAAACAAAGATGGTATTTTTCAAAAAAATAGTTTTAAGTTCTCTTATGGAATATATATATTTAATGATTGATTACTATTTTATCTTATAATTAACTTTTCTCATAGTCTTAATGTGATTAAATGTAATTTCTATTATCATATAATCAATGGATGGATTATCAGAACTTGTTTCTAAAAACATCGATATGAAGGACTTATGGGAGGATGATCATGAGTAAGATTTTTTATTTGAATGTTTGATGAATCTTTTATATATCAATTATTTCATTTGAAAATTAATTCATTTATGTTAATTGATAAAAATCAATTTTTTTCTTTTTCATTTGGAATTATATCATCATGGAATGAAATTTCATCGATCCCTAATATGATGAAGATGTCACACTCATTTAAAGGTTGATAAAATTCTTAAAAAAATTACTCTTTGATGACCGATGTATAATAAAAATGACTGTGTAATTTTTATTTGGATTTATCTGTTAAAGGGAGATAAATAACATAAAAATTTAAAGAGGCATTTTTGAAATACAAATTATAGTTTTCATGAGAAAGAGGTCTAATTTAGTGGTTTTGATTGCATGGCTTCAATTATTTTAATTACCTTTCAAAAAGAGATCAATATTTTCTATAATGAGGATTTATATTATCCATATTGAAAATAAATTAAGTCTGGGGGTATTTATGTGACATTTATATCGAAAAAATAAATTCTACAATAGGAGTTTTGAATTTCATGTTAATAAATAATCATGCTGTATTGGGTATTCATTATGAATATTTTTATGCTTAAGGAAGATTAATGCATAAAATATAAAATTGTGGATTTTTTTTAGAATGGGTAACATCATAAGATATAAAAAATGTAAAAAATATGATTTGGATCTATTTTTCATTTTGTTAATGAATATCATTTTCCATGAATATATCATTCATGCTCATGGAGAAAAAAACTCTTGGATAGAGTACACCTTAATTGATGAATAACAAATATGAAGAATGAGGATCTATATTGAATGTTAATTTTTTACAAATTATAAGTTATTATAATGATGATTGAGAAATTTTTTGTTCACTAGAGAATAAAGAAAAATTTACAAGGAATCATAGTTTGTGGAAAATTATGTAAATCATTATTGGGGAAAAAATGCATTTGACTTGTGTTACTCAATACTATTGTTCTAATAGATATTTTAATGATGTATTCTCACCATAAAATTACATTTCAATTTAGATGTTCCATTTTCCAAGAACATAAATAAATGTTTTTACATACAAAAGAGATTTCACTACGAGACAATATGGATATTCTGTGATTTTTACAATGATTATTTTTACATATTTAAATCATAAATTGGTGGTACAGGACAGTACATGTCCATTATATAAGTAAGTGGATGAAGATAAATACTAATTAATTATTTCTTATTATGTCATATCCATCCTGATATTATTTTATCAATTACTACATAATACATAATATTTTGTTTTAAGGTACAAGTGAGACAACATTTATTTTATAAAAATAATTATTTGATAAAAATTGCATTATGCTTATTATTTTTCATGAAATAATATATATTTTGGATTAGATAAGAAATTGGGAGATAAAAGATTGTACCCCAAGATAAAAATAATAACCCCAAATTTTTTATGGGATTCATTTATATTTAAAATATCCTATAAAAGATTTTAAACAGAAAATCAAGATATTTTGACAATGTTTTTTATGATTTGATTTTCACTAAACATATCACACCACAATATTCTCCACTATAACATGATTTGGTCATATCTATAATATATGAAATAAATCACCTATATGTGTACATTATATTTGTTGATTTTAAAATAGGTATTTTGGAAACATACCATAAATCATTGATCTTGTCTGTATAGAGAATTACAGCAGGAAGAAAATGAATCAATTATGGATTAATGGATTGATCAAGACCATTAATGAGAAGATTAATATATGAAATATCTATATAAATGGATCATAAAACTATTACTAAATGTTTTATGAGATGAAAAACAATTATTTAGATCATTGAGGTGGAGTGGGCTACATAACTGGATCATCCATTAGAGAAGAAAAATATGCACAACATCTTTTAACGTGAATGATCATGGGTAGGTGGATTAATTTCATTATTTATAGTATTTATTATCCCTTATATTATATTTTAAAAATGTTAAGAGTTTAATATTATCATCCTATTCTAGTCATAGATTTGATTATCTCTGATAATAATATGTTTACATGGATACATGGATAAAAAATGATGAACACCATGGATTTAACTACATGATAATGAGAGTGATTAAACCTTATAATCCTTAATCTCGTGTTATTTTACATATTATTTTCTTCATACCATAGATCATATTCGTTTTATTTCCCTTGTCAAAATTGGTCCACAACCAAGTCAATATTAGGATTATGGTGTTTTTGAAAGGTGAAAAACATATATGATGTATCTAATTAGTCTTTTACTACTAATTCACCCCCATTGGTGGGAAAAATCTCTTATGGGACATAAAATGTTTTTGTTTAAAGTGAACATTGTTTGTATTAAGATTTTATTTTCATAAAAAATAATGATGTAGAAGAGTAAATCCCCATACTTTTTTAATAAGATGGTTTTACTGGATACACACAAGAAGGATTAAACCAAATAAAATATATTTTGTTTCCCATGGAAAGGGGTTCCATTAGAGAGATGACACACTATGTTTTTGATTAAAAAAATCATTTGTTTTTATTTTTTAATCAAACATTATTTATTTTATAAATTCCATAAAAAAATTTACCATTCAAATTCTTTAGGGCTATAGACCATACCAGAAATGTTTCATTGGTTGTAATATTGCTTTAATTATACTTTTTAGGGTTTATTTTTAACAATATTTATAAATTTTAAATTAAGGTAATATATAAAGTGGCTAACAATGATTTTAGAAATGTTAGTATATTATAATATGAAATATTTATATGAAATTTATTATTTTTAAATTCATTAAAAACCTACAAAAAATAGCTTATATGGTGTCGATCAATTTTAAAATAAAATAAAATACTTAATTATTATTCTATATAAATTTTTTATAAAAATAAATAATGTTAATATGAATGAAACAATTAAATAATATTTATATATTTTTAACATCCAAATAATTCATACAATAAACCATATAAATTATAATAAAAAAAATTTATATGTAAATAAATGTTAACTATTCATGTGTAAGTAAATTTTTAATTATCTATATACCATCTTTAAATTATAAAATGTTAAGAATTTCATTATTTTTGAAAATTTCATAAATAATTTTTTTATGAATAAATTTATTTATTATTTATTTATTTAGTCTTTTATTTATCTATTATAAAATAAGATAGTTATTTTTTAGGAATATATTTATACTTTAGTTTTTGTTATTAAAACTATTGTTATAAATTTCATACCAGGCATATAAGGAGTCACATGCTAGGTAAAACATATGAATTAGTTTTATTTAACTATGACTATAATTTCTCTTTTGGTAATGAAGTTTTAGGTAAATATTTTTCAATATATTCATAAATTATGAATTAATATTTCATTGGAATTATGGTATCTCATGAATTTGTATCAATAGATAGAGAAACATGGTGTCAATTTCCTATTGTACTAAAGGAAAAATATTTACCAAAAAATTAGAGGTAAGCTACCAATTACACGATTCTTACTCATATGATGATTTGTGTTTTATATAATTCTAGGAATATATATTAATATCTTCCATATATCATATACATGTGATGCATTTGGATATGTATTAATATAATTTTTTTTATTTTTTTGTATGTATCATTATTTATGATTAGTTTGAGGTTTTGTTCAATACTATATTTTGAGCAACTTAAATTGTTTGAAGTTATAAGAAACTATATACTAAATACTGAAAATGTTTTTAAATTAAGGGATTACATGAGATAATATGGTTGTATTTTAAATACCCTTAAAATAATAAGTTTTTTATTTTTTAAAAATATTGAATTCTATATAACAATTCATATCCAAATGGGTAGGTTTTGATAAAGAAGTGTACCCATGGATTATATAATGTAAGGAAATTACTTTATATGTGACCCTAATGTTATTAAGTGATTATAACTAGAAATATAGTTCGGTTATAAAAATATTGGAAGTACTAAAACATAGGATAATATAAGATTTAAGTTGGGATAATCTAATGATGGATTTTGGAAAACATTTTTCATACTCTCTATTTAAGATTAAAATATGATATGATTGTCAGGGTGGTATAAAAATATATTTTTGTGATGGGAATAATAAAAAAATAGACTAATGAATCAACGAGATATAGATCCTTTTCTATTAATGGATGTGATTTTAAATTTAATGTATTTATCATTTTAATGCAAGAATATTTTATTATATTTCTCATTAAAAGATTATAAATAATTATATTAATAAATTATAAAATTATATTATATGTAAAATGGTTTTATAATTATAAAAAAGGAAAATTATATCAATTTAGAAATAGTTAATGCCAAAAGAAATTATCTTCCTAAACTAGTTTACAAAATTAAAAATTGTTCTCACAAAAGAAGAATGATTTTATGTGTTTGATCAAACCCTTATAACGTTTTCATATTATAAATTTTTTCAACAAACAGTTCTAAATTATTATTATAATAATTTTTAGGAATGAAACATTAGAACATGGATGTCTTGAAGATAATAAATAACTTGCAAGTATTCTATTATGAAATTGAATGTAATGAGAGGTATGATTTTTTAAAGTTATTTTTCAATTAATTATTATCAATGTAACTTTATTATATAGTCATGATTCAATAAAATTATGTATGTGAATTGATTAAATAGGTTTCGGTCCCAATTAATGAATGATAATATAATTAACTTCATAATATAATCATTTATAAAACATTTATGATAATTAATTTTAAAAAAATTAAATCACTTAATTTTTTTTAACTAATCCCAATAATATATTGAGTATAAACATATATGATATGGGAGGTTCATGTAATAGATAACCATAATTTTGATACATAGATATTACATCTTAACAGATTAATATTCAGTATATTTTACAAATACACGCATAAGTACTCTGAAGGTTTAGTGTATTTAGAGAAAAGATACATAATCACATGATTTCATAAATTATCTTCAAAATCCCATGAAAATATCATCCCACATATCATAGATCATAGACATAACCTATATATATCATTCCTTCACAACCTGAGGAAAGTGAACATAAAAATGGGTGAACTCATATGCTTAGTAAGGGTAAACAATGGACATGTCAGTGATCACATAATCATGAAAAGGGCATAAGAGTATGATAACATGAGAATAACTTTTGAAAATATAAACATAAAAAATCATAGACTGTAATCCTGAATAACGTCTTAAATATTTTTATTTTCTATGAAATAAATTGTAAATCAATCAAAGATCATGATCCAAGAGAGCATAATAATGGAAAAAGATAGAAGTTTTTAGAATTTACAAAAGTATAAAAAATATTTTCTTTATTTTAGGATCATTTCCATGTCTATTATAGTGGGCTGGGTTCACTTCCCCATTACATCATATTAATATTCATAGTTCACTCCCGAGACTATCATAGTGGTCCAAGTCCCTTACTTAATTGGGTTTACTTCCCATTCAAGTCCTTATTATATCAGGTGATATTAATATTTACCCATTGCATTTGAAGGATATATAATATTAGGACCACCAATATCATAATCATTACCTATTTAGATTTTTCCATATGATTATAAATCATACATAATATATTATAACATATTTAATAAAGATATTCATTATAAACATTTCCAATTTTTTTTAAAATATAACCCATGAAAAATAAAGATGTTTCGTAACTATACCATCATTGTAATCATAAAACATACAGATAAATAATAAAAAATATAACATTGGATCATATTCTTTTTCAATTATTAGTAACATCAAAAGATGTTATATAAAAGAAATAAATGCCTTTTATATATAACTAAGATTATTTCCTAATGAAATTACCCTTTCCATTTGGAAATCACTCACATATAATATAATAATTTAGAAAATAAAAAGGATAATTTTTGTTTCAAAAAAATACATATAAAATTATAAGTTTATCATCAAATCATATATTGGTGATGAATGAGGAATTTTGTTTTCATCACCAGTATGTTAAAATAATAATTCATTTCAAATTTCAACCAAAACATCAAAACTGACTTGCTCAAAAATTAAAAGAAATATTCCATTTAAACTATTTTAAAAAACAAAAAATGGGTAAAAATAACATTAAAAAAAATTTAGAATATTAAAAATATTTTGATAATATTTTTAACAAAACATGTATATTGAAGAAAAAAATCTAGACTAAAGATGAAATAAAATCTATTTTTTCATAAAAACATTTTTTCAGAAATTTATGATCCAAAGAGAATTAAATGGTATTTTTATTTGAAAATTCCATGAGTTCCCATTGGATAAAAAAATTAATAATATTATTGAAATTTTGATCAACAAACTTCATCATTTGAAACTTATTCAAAAATATTTCTTGAAAGAAATAATGTTGTAACATAAAACCCTTAAAACATTATTTACATTAGAATAAAAACATCATGAAAGGGATAAACATATAGGGAGATTTAAATCCCCATTATTTTAATGATAATTATAATAAAGTACAGTCTTAGTAATTATATATATCACATAAAATAAATAAGTGGTAAATATGACTTATGGATCACAGAAATAAACTGGAAATGAAAATATCTTACATCAAGTATGAATTACTTTAAAATAAGTATAACCTATGATATAAAAAATTTCAAAAAATATTTAAATCAATAACAAAAAATTTTAAAAACATATAATATCATATATGATCTAATTATAAAATTTAAATATTGTTTTATTTATAATTCCCCATTAAAATCATCATTTTGAGCTGCTAACTGTTTCGTATTTCATGGATGTTTCGGTTTAGAAATATCCACACTAGATCTTTGATCATTATTACATAATTGACAGAATTTTAATCATGATATAATTATCATATATAATAATTATATCCATATTTTTAATTATACATCAAATTTTTATATAGAAATATGATTTAAATAGATCCTTGTGATGGTATACCATACACACGCATGCACATTTTTTAATTTTATAACGAAATAAGGGATAATGTATATAATTTTATTTTATATTTAATGATGAATAATAGTATCATGAATATCATATATAATCATTAGTTAAATATATATAACCATCAATATAAAATTTTTATGAAAAAATTTGTCACACTTCTATATGTAGATAGAAAGTCATATGTACGCACAAGAGATGTTTTCATTTTCCATAGGATAGAAAGTATGTTGGAATTGATTTTCCCATAATAATAATATATATATTTATTTAATATAATTACTTAATTATTTTATAACGTATATCGTATATTTATAGGCGATAGAAGAAGAAATAAAATTCAAAATACTTGGTAATGATTTATACCTCTTTCATGAGAAAAATCTTTTGTATTGCACATTAATCCTTCATATGATGGTATTAGGGAAATAAAAGAAGTTCTAGGACATGGAAAATGAATATAAAAAGGTATTATAAAATTTATTTATTATATATATTGATCATGATGTGTGGCTAAGTAAGGAGACGTGGTATCCTTTTACTAGGGAGGGAAGTGACACACTTAAAATTACAGAAATGTCTAAATAATATAAATATTATATTCCTTTAAAGTTTAAAAAAACAAAAACAAAAATATAATATTTTAAATGGTTTAAATGGACCCCAAAAATAACAGTCGTTCAATTAATTGATATATTTGTAGCCTTATTTCTCAACTATACCGCTTTAAACTCATATCATCCTTAATCATGATAACTTAAATTTTTAGTATGATAACATAATTATACGATCAATAATAAAATGGGAATTATTATAAAAATATTTAAATGATTATTTGAAATTTCTAATTCATTTTATCATATTTAATTTTTATATGTGGTGGAAATTAATTTTAAAAAAGAATACAAAACTCATTAAAAATATTTTTTTAAACTACAAAATGTAAGAGTAAAAATAATATATCCTTGAAACAAACTAATAAATTAGTTTAAATTAATTTTTTTGGAGAAATAAAAAAATATTTTTTTTAGGATTTTTTTAATTAAAAAATTCATTTTTTTCTACCAACTATTCCATTAAAAACAGAGTCTTAAAATTCAGTTTTAATTTGAAGAAAATTTAAATTATCTTCACAAATGTTATGATTGGGATATGATATTCAAAATAATGATTTAAAATAAATTATTCAACTTCTTATTTATAAAATTGGTCCAAATAAAATAATAAAATAGTGTAAATTGAAATGTAATAGAGATTTAAATGCTTTACCTCATGGTTTAAACCCCAATTTACCTCGTTTACCCTGGTGACAATAATTATGTACGGTTAGTATTAATAATAACATAAGAATATTTTTTTCACCATTAAATTATATTAATTATCATGTTTGAAAATGTGTAATTTATTTTTTAAAATTCAATTCGCAAAAGTGGTAGAATTTAATTTTAAATTATAGAAAAAAACTCAACGTAAAGAGCTTATCGAAGAAAAAATATGTTTTCATAATTATAAAATATTTTATTAAAAAATAAAATGTAAATTTTGATATAATGACCTTAATGAGATTAGAAACAATACTAATTTACTAATTTTACTTCTAAAACATTTAAAAAAATAACAAAATTTGAAAATTATTTAAATTAAAATTAAAATTTTAATAACAATACGTATATTTCAATATTCAATGTAAAATTAATATTATTATAAATATCCAAAAATTTAAACCTCATAAAATTTTGATATGATTATTTAAAAAATGATATAAATTATGGAAAATATAATTTCTAAAACTTTATCAATTAATTATAATATTTTCTTATAGAAATAAATAAAAAACATTTTGGAAGAAAATTTATTTTTGAATCATTTATGATTTTACTAGATATTGAGTACTTATTTTTTAATTATTTTAATTATATAAATCGTTTATACATATTTTTCATAATTTTATTATTCTGATACATAACACAATTTTTTATTGAAAATTCATAATTATCACATTTATATAATATTGGTTATATGACTGTTTTTTTAAACACTTATTTGTGTCGATTGCAAGCTACTGATGAAATTAAATTTTAATAAAGATAAATATATCACAAAATCATCGGGTTTAATATTATACATATCCCCATTAAAATTTATTTTTCCTTTAAATTTTGATACTTTGATACAAAATTTCTCGATATCTCTATTTAATCAAATATTCGTGCTCCCAAATATCTTCTTTGAGATTTTAATTTCTCCAAATTTCATTGACTAGTTGGGTAGTATTATTCTATCGAACTTTAAATATATTATTAATTATTTATATAGATTGTTCTTCATATGAAATTTCATTCTCCTTTAGTATACCATCTGATTTTAATATATATAATGAATTAAGTATATACTTTCTCAAGAAGTGTACATAGAACACTTCATGAACTTGATTAAGGTTTCGTGAAAGTACCAAGAGATAAGCTACCATCCCAACTCAATTTAGAATCTAAAAGTGGAAAATATACATTGGGAACATTTTTAACTTATGATCATATCACATAACTATCTTCCATAAAGATATTATAAGGAAAAACTAATTATTGACTTTATATTAGAGATTTCACCGAATATTATTAGCATAAATATTTTGTCCACTCTATGCTACCTAGTTTTTTTTGAATGGATATGACCATATTTATCATTCAATTAGGTAACCCAGGACACAATAGTTTTATTTCCCCAAACTCTCAATGAAAAAACATGGATTTTCATTCTGACTCAGAGTTTTTTCCATATTATTCTCATACCTAGTGTAGAAAAATCTAGACAAGTAATAAATTTTATCAACTAAAAACATATTATCTAGTTCTTATTAAACTATTTATAAGTAATTTTATACTCAAATACATTATGATCTATATTTTATTCATACCAATTTCTATAAATTCAATTCCTCAATATATTTAATGTAAACATTACCAAACCTAACTCCAAATTCTATGTTAGGTTTTTTATCTCATTAACCATTAGTTTTGGGATCCCTTTCTAGGTGATATGGTTACTTCATTACATAAACATGAAAAATACATCAAAAAATTTGACAATATCGAAAAAAACCAAAAAAACTATCAATCTGTGACACATTAGTTGGTTTGGACCAATATTCAACAACTTTTATCTTTGATGGATTCGCCGATATACCCTCTTTGTGGATTATATGGTCCAGAAATGAAACTTTCTATATCCAAAATTCTAACATGGTATGGTTTTTAAACAACATCATCATCCTAATGGTATTTTTTTAATATCATAATGTGTTATTGATGCTCTTATTTTTCATTGGAAAAAATAATAATATAACATTTAAAGACTACATCAAAATAATCAAGGTAATATCTAATGAATATGTTCCTAAAATCCATTAATATAGTGGGATATTATTAAGGGAAAATGTAATCTCTATAAATTCATAGAGTATATACCTTATATAAAAGGATTACTTGGGTATGTCTTCGATTTTAACAATCAACCGATAGTATCTAGATCAACGATCAATCTTGGAAAATATTGAGCTCCACATAATTGAATAATCAAATCATCAATATGAGTAAAGTGATAATTAATATTTATTTTAATGTTTTTTAGTTACCGATAATAAATATATTGCCAAAATGATCTATCTTCCATCTTAACAATATAATAGGTCCACCCACGGTGATGAACTTGATTGAATAATTCCCTTATTAGGATTCACCTAGAGTTTATTATTTTATTCTTTTATCACAATCAGGGAAATTATATATGGAGTCATTGAAATTTTTATAGCACCATAAATCAGTTATAATGAAAAATAAACGTCATTATTTGGTGTAAGAATTGAAAAACATTCTAGAAATACATCAAAAAATACCATATAATTAGAATATTATTGATTTTCAGTTTCTAACCAACTACATAAGATAGAAACCCCCCCCCCATGAATAGGTTGTAAGACCAATATCACAATGAAAGTAATATTAATTCGATGGCCATATTCATACTAACACTAAAAAGGATAATGGATTGGTCTATATAACAAATGTGTCACCCCTTCCTCAAATACTGATGTGGGGTCTATATAAGGAATGATAAACCATTCCCAAAGTCACATCAACTACAGTTATAGGGATAATCAAAACATTTTCATGAATCACATTCCCGCATAATTTTATAAGAGAGGATTTATAAAAATTAGATGTGTCTATCATATAAATCTATGTTTGTACTCATAAAAACACCTATTCCATAATCTTCTGATTATATAACCTTATAAAATATTTCAAATATAAAATGATGAGTATATCAAGACTAAAATAAAAAAAATTAATTCGAGATAGGATCATTTTTATACCATTAACCACATAATTATTGTGACCAACTTCCATAATTTTTATGGTATGATATTTTTATTTTTATTTGGGTTTAAGTGTTTTTTTTATGTCAATCTTTATAATTAGAATTCAAATTTGAGTATTGGTTATAATAATTCTTATACTCCATATATTTAAAAAACTGAAGTGTGGTAGTTCATTCCCTATTATTTTCTATCAAATATTATGTATTATCATAGTCACATCACTTTGGCATTTATTTATACGATGAAATTACTTTATACACAAAAAATATTTACCAATACCATTAAGTAAATTTTTTTTGTGTTCCCTTACACACATTCGGTATAAGGAAATTAACTTCTAATTCTATTTATGTATTTCATTTTAAGAATTTAATTTAATTTCTTTATTTCTTTAAAATCAAAAGCATGATATTTATGGGTAACTAAATATCTATTAAAACAATTATAGAACATCAGAAAATTTCTTTATATCTACTGTAGTCCATTAGGTATAACGACATTCAGAGACACTATTTTAAGACACTATAGAATCATTATGTCATACATTCATGTTGGATGATATTGTTATAATTGAACATTGAGTCTCTAATATAATTTTCCACATAAGAAATAATGGATTTATCATACTTTGAATTTAGATCAAGTAATTCATTTTCTTTATTCATACGAGGAATATGAGGAAATTACTAATTGAAAAAATAAGCTTTTAAATTTATCCCACTTGAAAAAGTCAATTTCCAATTGTTGTATCATGTTCTTGATAAGTTTCAACCATTAATCGTATTCACATTTCAAATAATAAATATCTAAAATAATATTTTAATTTTCCAAACACTACTGAAAAAATCACTATTCAATTGTTATAATCCATTTCTCAAAAACAAGTAGATCAAAAAACCCACTAAAAGAAGGTGTATGTTAACCCATAGAGGACTTAATAGAATATTTTTCCCTATTTTTCTCATTTGGAATCTTAACAATATTGGTTTATTGATAATGTTCCATATTCAGAGAAAAAAGATTTTTCATTTTAACTCCACTAACATTTGGATTCTATGGATGAAATTCATTTCATTATTCATCGCATTCAGCATTTACACGGTTCATTTAAGTTTCTATCCATTGACTTTGACCGAAAATCATAGTGGGAGAGACAATATTTAGAGTAAGAAACCACCTAATTAGGGAAAAAATTATTATATATCTAAATTATAACATGTTATTTTCAATCTATGATACCATACATTTAACCAAGGTCATTTATAGTCATCATATATTAAAATAACTATTAATTATTCCTAAAAATTGTTAATTTTCCCAAGAATAACCTAGAGGATTGTCAAATGAGGTGTCTATTAAGGGAACACTCACCAGGCACCAAAATGATAGTTGAGAAATACTCAAACATCTATTTTCTGATTATTACCCCCGGAAGAATTTTATATAAAACTATATCCCCTTATATTATACAGAAAAGAAAATCTTTTTTGGAAAACCACATAATCTCTACATTACATAAATATTTGGATATTATCCTATACATAGAACTATCCCTTGTTTTTTAAAAAAAATTCACTACTCAAAGTCTCAAAAGACTGGAAAAACCTCCCTATGATATGAACTATTGTAACTCAATTTTTTCTTATAAAGTTATTACATAATAATAGATTAATATAGAATATATTTTATAACCAAGTTCTTGAGGAATAGAATGTTTCAGTGCCTTTGAAATATAGAAATATAATATTCTTATTTCAAGAATCATCTATTTAATCTATCATAAATACCTTCCCATATAGTAATGTTCTTAGAAATACCCTATTTAAACATTTCTCCATATCCTATAGAAAGTAAACATTATAAAGGGTGAGATCAAATTCACAATCATGGTAAACTAGGTATATATCAATGAATACTTAAGCATAACATGAATATAAGGGTATTAGGAAACAATCTTAGCATTTCAAAATCCACACGTAGCACATCATAGACCATAATATTTAATCTTTTATTAAATCACTGAATTTCATAAAAAATAAATCATAAAGGATTCATTGAATATTATCCATGAGAGAATAACATTGTCATCAGACATATGTTTTTGGTAAAAACATAATTAAGGAAAATAATTTCTCTTTTCAATGATCATTTAATGGTGTACCATAGTGGATTTGGTTGACTCTATATTCCATTTTATCTTATCTCGTGGAACACTATCAAGAATGTTATACTGTAAAATTATCCTTATTAAACTAGGTTCACTCCCCATTCTAATAATAATTATCTTATGATATATATGTCTTTATTCGTTGAATTTTAGGGATATATAATTCTTGGATAACCCATTACATAACCATTATCCATTCATATGTGTGCCACATGATCATTGACTATTCATCATATATCACAACCTTCTGAAGTTAAATTTGTTCTAAAAACATTTCAACATTTCCTAGTAAAATAAATCATGGAAAATAAATTTTATTAATAAAAATCTCATCATCATAATCATAAATCAACTAAAGAAATAATAATGATGGTATCAATAGATAATGTCCTTAGTAATTCAACAATAACATCAAAATAAGATATCTTAATTTAAAAATTACTTTAAAAGATCACTTAGATTATTTATTGAGGAAAATACTATTTTCATTTTGATATCAAAAATTTAAAATTAAGAAAATTACAAATAATAATGAAAAAGTTTCATTGAAAAAAATATTATAAACATGTAAAATAATATCCTATCCAATGATAATTAATGGTAGAATGAAATTACATTCACAGAATATATGTAAAAAATATTCATCTCGCATTTTATAATGAAATTAAAAAAGTTCCTTCTAAGAAAATAAAATTAATATTATATTAAACCATTTTTAAAAAATTTAATACCAATGAAAAAATTAATATAAAAAATTATAGGAGAATCTAAAATCATTTTTAAAAATATATTAATGAAAACAAGGACATGGAAGTGAAATATACCTGAGTAAAGTGGAAATAAATTTTAGTTTTATTAAATGCATGTTTTCAATAATTTTGAGTAAAAAACATAGTAAAATGGTATTGTTATTTGAATATAACCTGAATAAACACATGAGAATATAATAAATCATATTATAGAGATGTAAATATTGAAATTTCTTCATCAGAAAATTATTCATAAATAATATAGATAAATAATGACATCGTAGAACAAAACCCTTACCACATGGGTAACTTTCTAATAAAATCTTCATGAAAGACAAGAATTTTATTTGGTTATGTAGACACACATATTTTTCATTATAGTTATCATAAAATACATTCTTGGGAATTATCTACACCATATAAAATAAAAAATAAGTGCATATGGTATGTGTGTCACAAAAAATAAAAGTGAGATGAAAATCCTTTACCTCAAATTCATAATTCTTCAAAAACACTCTAACTTCTTGTATAATAAATTTAAATTTATTAAAATGATATTGAATAATTATTTACCTACATAAATTTTCATATATAATCCATTTATAACATTTCAATTCAAATTTATTAATAATTACTTATTAAAATCATCATTTCCATGTTTCAAATGTTTTACTTTTCTAGCATGTTATGGTTCTATAATATTTATAATAATATAATTATAATTAATATTAACTATATAAATTTTCAATTATACATGATTTTTATCAATAGAAAAAGTACTTACACTACTCATGGAGATGGTAGGTCGTACCAATACATGAATGTTGATTTCATTTTCAAAAGAAAAGAAGAAAAAAGATAAATACTATTTTATCATTATATAACATAATGAAATTATAAATTGCAAATATATACATATAAATTAGTTCAATATTTATATAAATAATCATAAAATGGTAATAAAAAATGAATTACACCGGCACAAGGAGATATTATGTCATACTTATACAAGAGTTTTGTTTTCATTCTCTTTATGATATAAAAGATATGTATAATGGTTGTTCAATCATCATAAACAAAATTTTGTATATTGAATATACTTAAGTTATTATTTTCTAATTGATAACATATATTATGAGGATATAACTATATAAATAAAATTTAATATAATCAGTTATGTGTTATACCACTTCTTTGGGAAACCTCTTTTGAAATACACATTATTCCATAAAAGGATTGTACTTTCACAATAGAAAAAACTCGAATACTTAGATAAGAAAGACAGAATGGTATTATGGATGAGCATGGCTATTATATAAGGTTAATTAAGTGTGGATAAGAGAGTATATGTGGTATATTTTTAGATTTGACGGAACAGATACACTTTTAATTACATAAAATATGGAATAATTTGTATCATTGTCATGTAAAGTGAAACCTAATGACCATAATAGTGTTTACTCATCTTTATTATATATATTGATGGTTTCTCATATCTTAATTAATTCAATAGTAACTTATTGAAGTTGTGTTTCTTAGAAAATATATATTTGAAATGTATTATTATGTAAAACCAACATTTGGGGTAATACTATGGAAAACATGGCTACTATTGAACAAAAAGGCAGTTCAGACGGAGCTGTAAAGCTACTAAAATTGACAAAGGAAATATTAGATTGATTATATGATTTATTTAAGATATATAGTCCATGATATCCATATATTAGTAGTTTCCCATAATTTTGGAATATCACAAGAGGTATTAAACGATCAAAACTGAGGCACCAGAGTAAAGTGGAGATTCTGATGTGGAAAATACATTTTACCCATCATGTGAAAACATTACATGATATGAAGTTGGAATTATTAAAACATTTAAAGGCTGTGAAGAATAAGAACACATAATTTCCTGAAGCTATTGAGGCTCGGATATTGCACATTGTTTACTCTTTAAATGATGTGTAATGGTCCAATGCGGTATAAAAAATGCCGATTTTCAGCACATCATTGATGTGATTTTTATCATTGAGGATAAGAAACATCCATTAAACCATTTCATTAACATGAGGAATACTTTTGGCGACCTAAATTCTTATAAATATGGGTTCTATACAAGATATTGACTCATTTCTTTACAATATCGAGGAATGACCACCAGGAGGATAGAGTTAGGTTTTGACACACCATTCACTATAGATATACTTCAATTTTACATTTATTTTCCTTAACTGAATATCTAATTCAATATTTTTCTAATACAATATCCCTATTTTATTTATTTTCTTTATCATTAATTCATCCATTCTTTCATTTTTAATTATTTCTTTGTTCAAGTTTGTTTTTAATCATTATTTCATTGTTTTAATTTTGGATTTCCCTGTTTTTTGAATCATTTAATCATTATGTAAGGGATGCCATATTTTTTCAATATTTAATCAACTCCATCATGTGTGGATAGTCATATTATGATTAAGGGTTAATATTAGTGGTGTTTTTGTTCCTAATAAATATATATATTTAACCTTTGTATCCCTATGTCGAGTAATTAGGTTAATGGTCATCATTCGTTAAATTATTTTTCACAACATTGACAATGGAATGTTTGATTAAACGAACCTAACATAATAAGAGTGGAGTAGGACTATGACCATTTCCCTATGATGTTTTCAATATAGATTTTAATTATAATTCACCTAGTTTTTGGAGAATACCTGGAACATTGTATAGTTTGAGAAAAGGTTTAACCATTTGGTTTTACATAAACTAAGGGGTGATATTTTCACCACCACGCAACTTAATCCATAAGACTATTGAAATATAAACCTTGGATTAAACCATTCCTAAATCCTAAAATTGACCATTTTATATTCTATTATTTCATAAATAATTTTTTTATTTAGTTTGAAACATTAGATTAATTAAATCTAACATAAATTGTAGTAACCTACCCTTTGGTTAAGAATTCCATTCCATGTTCCCCACACATTGGTGGTTTGAGATCTTAATTAAACTTAACAAAACCTCTGTATTATGTTCTCTATTGGGTAAAATAATGTTATTTATTATTAGACTCGTGGAAAATACTGATTCTTTTCAGGCCTGTGAAAACAAGCCCTCATTCTAGGGAGCAGTGGAGCCTTTTAGACAACTCAAGACTCATTTCATAGGTCAAAGACTTTTCTTATCCTATCTGTGTTTATTAATAATGGTTTATCTTTTATTATCATTATGATGATGATGATTATTATTATTATTATATAGTTTTTTTTGGTTTTGTGAATGATGGAATACATGACTTGTCAATATTATATCACATCACCATATGAGCACAATAAATTTCACAAATATTCGACTACACGGAAAGTAATGAATTTAAGAGGGTTGTCGTGTTACTTATTAAGCATTAGATGTTTTTTTTCTTCTATATGTGATAAATTATATCATCATTAGAAGTGTAACACATACTATAAACCCAATGGGGGAGACACCAATATTCAAGACTACCAAAGAAAAATAATGATAGTTTAAGTTCAACCATAGAGAAACATACGTCCAAAAATCTCAATAGAAGCACTAATAATATATACTGACTGAGATGGTGACAAAGTGAAATGATTTTATGGAAAAAAGGATGAAAAATCCTGAGGTCCAACTCAATGAGTAGAAATAATTGACTACTCTCATTGCTCAAATCATTAAAAAGATTTATTCTCTTATTAGTACCCTTCAAATAGATTCTAATATAGATACTGGTTGGTTTGGGGATTAAAAAAGTCACAAAATAAGGTAATTCATAAATTATTATACAAAATAACCTCAAGATTACGATATTAAAGAATACAATTACTTCCAACAACCTCATGAGTAGAATTATGACGATGGACTAAAAAAGTTTCTAATAAAGTATATTCCAATTTGGGATAATCATGTGGATGAACATAGATCCAAACTCAATGAACATGGGGAATTGATCACTCACCATTGTTATATTATATCTAATTTAATTTCCCTAGAATGAAACTTACCATAAAAATCTAATACATATATATATTGGTTTGAATATGGTGAAGAGAAATAGGAGGAGGACATCAAAACTCCACAAATAAAAAAATGAAGAAAAATGTGAGGTAGAATACAAAGAAAAATACCTTGATCATGTTTAACATTCTAAAAAAAGTTGGACCTCTCAATTTAAAACATGTATTGGAAGCAAGGGCGTCCCTTTTAAACATAAAAAAAAAGATGAATAAAAATAAAGTGAATTACATTTGAAACATTGAGAAGAATATGAATAAAATATTGTTGAAATTTAGGATGGGATGGTTAATGAGGGGAAAGAAATGGGAATGAAGATAAACCAATGGATGTTAAATTAAAAAAGTATTATAATCAAAACTAGAAGAAATAGTGGAGGGAGAGGTTGTCGATCAAACAAGCATATACCTCATAAGTATTCATGAGAGAAAATAATAATGGAAATCCATCCCACACTTTCATGAATAAGAGAAAAAAATAGAGGATATAATTATAGAAGTATTTATAGAATATAAAACTATGTAAAATAATGAATAAGTAGTGGTGGAATTGGAAAACCATAAAAACTTTCCATATTTTGATTTCCTATTATTTTTATTATATCTTTCATTGAATTGTAGCCCACCACACGCACCATTCTAGATTAACCAATATAGGAGTAATAAAATGACTCCCCCAAATTCCCAATTAAGATATAAGTTGTTAAACTGAAGACATTTTTCCTTATATCATGTTCAAATTATCAAATCAAGGTAAAAAATTTATCTACATACCTTAATACAATTCTATATGGAGGAACCTGTATATAAAAACTGAATTATTGAACATAGATATATTTAATTTCATTATTTTAAGCAAATACATCCATAGTTGACCTCATTATATTTCTATGCCAAATATTTTAAAATTTCATGTATATTTATTTTATATATATATATTTTAAGTCCATTGAAGAAATAATAGTTAATCAATTGAAATAATAAAAACTAGACAAATTCACATCGTGATATCTATTCACATCATATGTTTAAACACAAATTGTGATATCAATATTCACACCATCAACTTGGTTAGATATAACTTGATAAAAATATTTAGCATCATTAATTGAAGGGGAGTACATTTTTTAATTTTTCATTAATTTTACATCATGTGCTTTTTCCAAAGGATGAAAAAATAAGAAAAAGCTATTGAATGTTTGTATAAAATGAATTGATTTAAAATAAATGATAAAATCCGGCATTTTTTTCATTTACACATTGATCTATGTAACACCCCATGATTTTATGAAAAATATTCTTTTTAATTTCATGTCTTGTGTTGTGCGCTACACCAAAAGGAGCTTGCACAACACGCATCCTTGACTTGCCGTGCATTACACGCAATCACGACCTTCCCCGATAGCGTGTGTAGTACGTAATACCGAGTTTCACTAAACAACGATATGCTATTAAAATATTATTAAAACTAGCCGTTATGAATAGTAATAAACACTTTTTGAAATTTTTGAAATTTTATTTTTCAAAATGGACTTCATTTTTGGATTCGAAATATTAAAATTAGCTTAGGGTGAAATTTTGGTACTTTTCGGATAACTGTCATATTCTGATGAATAGTGAAAATTACTAAATTTTAATTATAAACAACTTTTTTAATAGAAATAATTAATAGTGATAAATTATTAATTTGAGTGGTTTTAAAGTATATTTAGAATATATTTTTACAATTTAATACAATTTTGGTCATTGGATGTAATTTCACATTTAAACCAGACATAAACAAGTGTCAATCTTTTGATAGTTATTATCTCTCAAAAACAAGCTATTTGTTTTGAAGATGGGAATTAATTTTTAAATTAATTAATGTAACCGATATGTTTTGAATTTGGTAAAATAGAAGTCATTTTTGAATTCATAATATCAAATATAGCTTAGGCCTAATTTTTTGTATTTTTCTGGAAACGTTCATTTTTTGATGAATAGTGAAACCACTAAGTGGTAGTTAAAAAAACTGAATTTTTCATAAAACTTAATTTTAGCACTTCTGTGAGTGAAATTTCGAAAATCCGAGAGACACAGTTAATATCAAGGACTAAAATGTGGTTCAATGAGATGAAAATAATTTTTGGTGAATAGTAACTTTTGACTTTTTTTTACCACGGTTAAAAGTAAATAGGGTAATTAAGGGTAAAAATGATATTATTATTACCCTAACACATGTCCTAATTCTATTGGATAAGTGTAATTAGACCAAAAACAACCTTAGGAATAAAATATGACCATTTAAGCCCACATGGATTAGATTAGGACATTTATTATTAATTTATTTAAAGAAGGGTTAAAATAGTTAAAATCAATGTTTAATAAGTAAAGAATTTTTAATATAGGGTTATACATAAGATAAATTAGACTATAAATATTCATTAGAAATATAAAAATATTTCCTACATAATTATATTTTATTTGTAATTTTAAGACATTAAATAATTTAATTTATTGATGACACAACGAGGATACAGTAATTACCTTTTTAAGAAAATATTAACATAATTGATGTTATAAATGCCCAAATAAATGTAATTTGAGACTTTTTATGACTTATATTAATTTTATAGGTTAATATGACATTTTATTGTTGATATAAGTAACTTTGTTCGAACTTATCATTCATTTATGAATTTCATAAAAATCATGTACCAAATAGTGTCAAAATTGACATAAATTAGTTTTTAAAACAAATATTATATTATTAATTGTTATTTAATTTCTAAAAATCTAAGGTTAGGAAAAATGACTTAGATAAGTATATATATATTAATAATAAACAACATGGGGTTCGTTTGGCTTCTTATGGTATGTTTATTAACCATATAGTGTTAAAAAACAAAAAGACACGGTAAAAGTTAAATTATTTAACTTATAGTTAAATCTAATCGATAAGGTTAAAATAATAAACTAAACTTGTCTAAACCCTATTGTATGAGAGTATTTCGACCCATCCCCACTTTAGCTTCTAAATATATCAATTTGGAGCTATTTAAAACCGAACTTGACTTTATAATAAAATAATATTTTTAGTTTTCCCAAAGGTGCCCCTCTCCTCCCTTATAAAAAGGCACCTCCTCCCTCTCCTCCTCACACCAATTTGAGAATTCCAGCTTGGCCAACCCCTGCCAAAATCTCTTCTCCACTTTACTAGTATCATCCTAGAGGTCCTGGTCTTCTTCAAAGACCATCGTTAGTTCTTTAAGTGGAGGTTAAGAAATGACGCGTCAAAAAGAGGTAATATCCATTACCGACCTTTTTCAATTTCTTTATTCTTAAACTTCTTCTTCTTTAGTTGTTTCATGATAAAGTAATAACATAAGTATTTATTATATACTGATATGTTATTATAAATATGAAACAACTCTAATTAACCTTCTATCCATCCTACGGAAAAAGGAAATCACCGTGCGTACGTACGTACAGAATACCGTCTCCACGCCATGGTGTAATCTATTTTCCGCCACCACCTTAATTGGATGGGTATAATCGTCTAATGAGTAACAATATATGATTAATATAAATTTATATTGATACTTAAATAGTATACATACAGTTCAACACAATTCCATGACCATGGGAATGATATCATCGCTCGTGCGTACGTACGGACTACAGTCTCCACGACGTGATGAGATTCATTATCCATGTTAACCATTCCAGAATGATTATAAAGTATATGTAATGAATAATAATGAAATATATGACATGGTAAATCTAATGGATTTATGTATATATATATGTCATCTACTTACTTCCATTCAAGACAATAAGGAAAGGAAAACAACGTTCATGCGTACATACAGACTACCGTCTCCATGAACGGTGTGTTTCATTTAATTTATCTATCTATTATATATATATATATATATTGAATATATATGATATATAAATCATATTTTATATTATAGAAGTAATTAAATCATGATACAAGTAATAATAATGTCAAGAACAACAAGTCCAAACACCTACGATAAATGAAACGATTTTACCCAAAACACTTCTTTAACATGGAATTTACAAAAGAACGGGTAATATAATGTCATAAGTGAACCATATATGATATCATAACAATGAATATGATTCTGTAATAAGT
Source organism: Viscum album (assembly GCA_963277665.1). Taxonomy (NCBI): domain Eukaryota; kingdom Viridiplantae; phylum Streptophyta; class Magnoliopsida; order Santalales; family Viscaceae; genus Viscum; species Viscum album. The sequence goes on from OY728132.1 coordinate 700,754,336, forward strand.
TAATGACATTATTTAAATCATTATAAAGGAGGTTCGGACACTTACGAAGCAAATAGGACTTAAGGTAAGGGAAATATCACAATCTCCTTTTTATCCGAGATTGTTTATACTTTAGTATTTATTGGGGTGTATTTTGTCATCCAAATACATGTTTTCTCAATATGTAATATTATTTCCATCCACCTACAATTGTTTAAATCCAATTTTACCCTTCAGTGAGTTTTTAGTAAAAGATATGAAAGGAATCTTTTGTCGTTTTTCATACGAGGTACTTTTTGACTTTTTGACAAAAGTACGAGAAGAATGTTTTTTTAACTTATACGGCATGAATGGATTTTTAAAAAATTATTTCCAAGAAGCTTCCTTTATATGTTTTAAAGTTTATTTTTATTCAACTTATTTTAAAATTGTATGAAATGTTATGAAAGGAAAATGTTTTTAAACTAGAAAGGTTATTTTCCTCAAGAATGGAGTTCAAGTGTTTTATCAAAATTATTTTCCATCTAAGATAATATAGGGTTTTGTTAATATCCCTATTATTAAATTGATATGATTATGTTGTGATGGATATATTTTTATGAATTCCTTTATCTTATAGGAATTTTTTTATGATGTCATGATGTTTAAGATTCCCATTTTTATTACATGGGTTATGCTATGATGTATGGTTTATGATTTTGTGGCACACATAAGAATGGTATCATTATGAGATGGTTGGGACCTATATCTCCTTCTAATGCATTGGGTAAAGATTTTATATCTCATGAGATAGACATGGCTGGAACGGTAGGTTATACAGGTTCAGTGAAACATGACTGAAAAGTGGAATGAACTCGGTTCAGAAAGGGACTTTGTCCACTAAGATAGTCTTGGCAATGAGTCTTGACTGACAAGAAATGATTCTCTATGATTATGTGTGTGTGACACAAAGTTTCATGTTTTAAGTTATGATTATTGGGATTACATTTCACTACTATGATTTATCCCATGTTATGAAATTATGACCACTTTTACAGGTTAAGATTTCCAAAAGATATGTTCTTATGAATATGACGTGATTTATATTTCTTTTGTTTACCCTTATTGAGAATTTTAGCTCACCCTTTTATTTTTTTTCCCCAGGACATAAATAAAGGATTTAGGTTTAGAAAAAAAAGGAAGATCTTTATGGGAGATTTTGAAGATCTTTCACCATGATTAGAAGATTATATTCCAAGTTTCCAAAGACACTAAACTATTACGGTCCTTGTGTGTGTGTTTTTTTATGTACTAAGTATTCTGAAAAAGTAATGTAATGTCCATGTACGTCAGGCTTTGGGTCTCTACAGTTGGTATTGTAGGAAAGGTTTAGTCAACATTTGGAAACTAGGATGTGAAAACGTTAGTGAGATCAGTAGAGATATTTCTAAGGTATGTCTAGGGATGTCCCTAAGGATAAGTATACGTATAGTATATAGTCCTAGAACTATGGTAACGATATTAGATTAAACCAAATATGTTAGATATTGAAGTTACTCCCCCTTAATTATGATTTTTTCCTCTCACACTATTCTTTTTGGGTTTTAGAAAATGGCTGGAAACAAGATGATTCACGATAATGGAGGATATGATGGACAATGGAATGATATTCTTCATGAGAAACCAAATGAAATGGGATTTTGAGGTCCAAACATCATTATTATGCCGAATCAGCAATCTCATAATATGATCAATAAAATAAAATTTGGTAAGTTTCCTGACTCGGCTAATAAGAGAAAGATTGAGTTTCATGATGATCATAGAGGAAAAAAAGTTCAATTTCCCCTATGTAAATCATGTGGGAAGAGGAATCAAGGAGAATGTTTCAAAGGAACTGGAAGATGCTTTGGGTGTGGAAAATAAGGACACAAAGCCAGTAAGTGCAATGGAAAAGGTTCAGCTAACACTAGGGATGATGATAATGGTATTGCTATGACATCAACAATAGTTAAATGTTTTAAATGTGGAATGTACGGGCATTATTCAAACCAATGCCCTAAGGGAAAGTCTCATGAAGAGAATCAGTATGGTTGTATGGATTGTATTTATGTTGATGATGATGATGAGACTACAAATGATATGTGAGATAAAAGAATTGTTGAAGATCAGTCAATGGTTTAAGAATGTAGTGGAATGATTACATGTTTATCAAGTGTAATGTTGTATAAGTAATCTCATGGTACTATGGAATAAAGAGACATCTAAGGATTGTTACACTGTTGTCTTTCTATATGTTTTGAAAGTATGTGATGAATGGTACCAGTATTTATGGAAAGTAGATGATATGCGCATAATGAAGGGATAAGGATAAAATTAAATGTATGATAGTATTCATGAGCTCATGACTGATATAAGGAGAAGGTTATATCATGGTTTGACTATATAGAATTTTTGGATTTTGGTATGTGGAAAGAGTTAACTTTTGACAGCATTCATGGTTTCACTAAGGTTTAATGGGTATTCATTTTCCAAGAGAATACATGATTACGGTATTCACATGATTGCAATGTGACCAACAAGATAATGGGAGATAAATGATGGTTGGTTGATGACATTCCAAGTAATCATTTTCTTTATACTATAAGCTTGGACCAAAGTATTTTATATAATCCTAAAGATTGGAATGGATTATGTTGGAAATAAGTTAGGATATAAATTTTTTCGATATTATTGATGGGATGTTATAGTAATATAGCTTTAGAAAAAGGACAACCTGCCGGACGGGCGACAGCCCATCACGTCAGACAAGGATGTGGGAATCGAACCCACAACCGAAGTGTGACTGGCCTTTATCGCCTACCACTAGCCTACATGAAGTCCATGTTTTGTAGAAACTAGTTTTATTTTATTATGCGGTATGATATATGAAGAATAGGTTCATTCTTGGAATCGTATACGATTAACCTCACCATAGATGGACTTATGTATATTTGATAACTTTTGATAACCTTTTGTTTGAAACTGATGGAATGACTCATCATTCTATCACATGATCAATTAACACTTCATCAATAACAAATTAAACTTCATTTCTTTAAGAGATGAAGTGGAAATTTTTCAAAGTACGAACAATAGTGAGATTGTACCAAAATAAAGTAAGTATTTATTCTAATTCAAATTCTTCAACTTTAGGGAAATGATTTTGAAAACCAAAAATGTTATCCTAGTGATCTTATATCTGATGAATCAGATGGTACCCTAGATCATCACAAATTTATGGCTTTAATATTGTTGGCTTTTTCATAGCCATGTTCTCTACCACTCTCCATCAGAACTTGATGGTTAGATGTTTCTTCCATGTCCATATTTTCTCCTACATAGAAACCCAGTGATGAGTTAATTTGGGTAACCGTTACATTTCATACTTTAGTTTTTAAAGCCATATTTTGGTATTCTTTTTTACGATATGGGTTTCTATTAAACAAAATTTGGAGTAGTAAACCATTTATAACCCCGAAGAATTTCGAGGGAGAAATTCATTTTAAGGGGGTAGAATGTAACACCCCAATATTTTATGAAAAATATTCTTTTTAATATCATGTCTTGTGTTGTATGCTACACCAAAAGAAGATTTCAAAACACGCATCCTTGACTTTCCTTGCATTACACGCAATCGCGACCTTCCTTGATAGCGTGTGTAGTACGCAATACCGAGTTTCACTAAACAACGATATGCTATTAAAATATTATTAAAACTAGCCGTTATGAATAGTAATAAACACTTTTTGAAATTTTGTAAATTTTATTTTTCAAAATGGACATCATTTTTGGATTCGGAATATTAAAATTAGCTTAGGGTGAAATTTTGGTACTTTTCGGAAAACTTTCATATTCTGATGAATAGTGAAAATTACTAAATTTTAATTAAAAACATCTTTTTTAATAGAAATAATTAATAGTGATAAATTATTAATTTGAGCGGTTTTAAAGTATATTTAGAATATATTTTTACAATTTAATACAATGTTGGTCATTGGATGTAATTTCACATTTAAACCAGACATAAACAAGTGTCAATATTTTGATAGTTATTATCTCTCAAAAACATGCTATTTGTTTTGACGACGGGAATTAATTTTTAAATTAATTAATGTAACTGACATGTTTTTAATTTGGTAAAATAGACTTCATTTTTGAATTCATAATATCAAATATATCTTAGCCCTAATTTTTTGTATTTTTTTGGAAACGTTCATTTTTTTATGAATAGTGAAACCACTAAGTGGTAGTTAAAAAAACTAAATTTTTCATAAAACATAATTTTACCGCTTCTGTGAGTGGAATTTCGAAAATATGAGAGACACGGTTAATATCAAGGACTAAAATTTGGTTCAATGAGATGAAAATAATTTTTGGTGAATAGTAACTTTTGACTTTTTTTTCCACGGTTAAAAGTAAATAGGGTAATTAAGGGTACAAATGATATTATTATTACACTAACACATGTCCTAATTCTATTGGATAAGTTTAATTCGACCCAAAACAACCTTAGGAATAAAATATGACCATTTAATCCCACTTGGGTTAGATTAGGACATTTATTATTAATTTATTTAGAGAAGGGTTAAAATAGTTAAAATCAATGTTTAATAAGTAAATCATTTTTAATATAGGGTTATACATAAGATAAATTCGACTATAAATATTCATTAGATAGATAAAAATATTTCCTACATAATCATATTTTAGTTGTAATTTTTAGACATTAAATAATTTAATTTATTTATGACACAACGATGATGCAGTAATTACCTTTTTAAGACAATATTAACATAATTGATGTTATAAATGACCATATAAATGTAATTTGAGACTTTTTATGACTTAAATTAATTTTATAGTTTAATATGACATTGTATTGTTGATATACGTAACTTTGTTCGAACTTATCATTCTGTTATGAATTTCATAAAAAACATGTACCAAATAGTGTCAAAATTGAGATAAATTAGTTTTTAAAACAAATATTATATTATTAATTGATATTAAATTCCTAAAAATCTAAGGTTCGGCCAAATGACTTAGATAAGGATATATATATTAATAATAAACAACTTGTGGTTCGTTTGTCTTGTTATCGTATGTTTATTAACCATATAGTGTAAGAAAATAAAAAGACATGGTAAAAGTTAAATTATTTAACTTAGAATTAAATCTAATTGATAAGGTTAAAATAATAACCTAAACATGTATAAATTCTATTGGATGAGAGTATTTCGACCCATACCCACCTTAGCTTCGAAATATATCAATTTGTATCCATTTAAACCCGAACATGACTTTATAATAAAATAATATTTTTCGTTTTCCCAAAGGTGCCCCTCTCCTCCCTTATAAAAGGGCACCTCCTCCCTCTCCTCCTCACACCAATTTTAGAATTCAAGCTCAGCCAACCCCTGCCAAAATCTCTTCTCCACTTATCTAGTATCATCTTAGAGGTCCTGGTCTTCTTCAAAGACCATCCTTAGTTCATTAAGTGGAGGTTAAGAAAAGGCACGTCAAAAAGAGGTAATATCCATTACCGACCTTTTTCAATTTCTTTCTTCTTCAACTTCTTCTTATTTAGTTGTTTCATAATAAATTAATAACATCGGTATTTATTATATACTGATATGTTATTATTAATATGAAACAACTCTAATTAACCTTCTATCCATCCTACGAAAACAGGAAATCACCGCGTGTGCGTACGTACGGAATACCGTCTCCACGCCGTGGTGTAATCTATTTTCTACCACCACCTAAATTGGATGGGTATAATGGTGTAATGAGTAACTATATATGATTATTATAAAGTGATATTGATACTGAAATAGTATACATACACTTCAACAAAATTCCACGACCATGGGAACGATATCATCGCTCGTGCGTACGTACGGACTATCGTCTCCACGATGCGATGAGATTCATTATCCATGTTAACCATTCCAGAATGATTATAAAGTATATATATTGAATAATAATGAAATATATGACATGGTAAATCTACTGTATTTAATTATATATTTATTTCATCTACTTACTTCCATTCAAGACAATAAGGAAAGGAAAACAGCGTTCATGCGTACGTACGGACTACCGTCTCCATGAACGGTGTGTTTCATTTCATTTATCTATCTATTATATATATATACTGAATATATATGATATATAAATCATATTTTATATTCTTGAAGTAAGTAAATCATGATACATGTAATAATAATGTCAATAACAACAAGTCCAAACACCTACGATAAATGAAACGATTTTACCCAAAACGCTTCTTTAACATTGAATTTACAAAAGAAAGGGTAATATAAAGTAATAAGTGAACCATATATGATATCATAACAATGAATATGATTCTGTAATAAGTTAATGACATTATTTAAATCATTATACAGTAGGTTCGGTCACTTACGAAGCAAATCAGACTTATGGTAAGGGAAATATCACAATCTCATTTTTATCCGATATTGTTTATACTTTAGTATTTACTGGGGTGTATTTTATCATCCAAATCCATGTTTCCTCAATATGTAATATTATTTCCATCCACCTACAATTGTTTAAATCCAATTTTACCCTTCGGTGAGTTTTTAGTAAAAGATATGAAAGTAATCTTTTGTCGTTTTTCATACGAGGTACTTTTTGACTTTTTGACCAAAGTACGAGAAAAATGTTTTTTTAACTTATACGGCACGAATGGATTTTTAAAATATTATTTACAAGAATCTTCCTTTACAAGTTTTCAATTTTATTTTTAATCAACTTCTTTTAAAATTGTATGACATGTTAATATAGGAAAATGTTTTTGAAGTAGAAAGGATATTTTCCTCAAGAATGGAGTTCAAGTGTTTTATCAAAATTATTTTCCATCTAAGATGATATAGGGTTCTGTTTATATCCCTATTATTACATTGATATTATTATGATGTGATGGATATATTTTTATGAATTCCTTTATCTTATATGAATTGTTTTATGATGTCATGATGTTTAAGATTCCCATTTTAATTACATGGGTTATGCTATGATGTATGGTTTATGATTTTGTGGCACACATAAGAATGGTATCATTATGAGATGTGTGGGACCTATATCTCCCTCCAATGCATTGGGTAAAGAATTTATATCTCATGTGATAGACATGTCTGGAACGGTAGGTTATACCGGTTCTGTGAAATAGGACTAAAATGAGTAATGAACTCAGTTCAGAAAGGGACTTTGTCCACTAAGATAGTCTTGGCAATGAGTCTTGACTAACAAGGAATGATTCTCTATGATTATGTGTGTATTCCACAAAGTTTCATGTTTTAAGTTATGATTATTGGGATTACATTTCGCTACTATGATTTATCCCATGTTATGAAATTATGATCTCTTTTGCAGGTTAAGATTTCCAAAAGATATGTTCTTATGAATATGACGTGATTAATATTTCTTTTGTTTACCCTTAATGAGAATTTGAGCTCACCCTTTTATGATTTCTTTTCCCCAGGACATAAAGAAAGGATTTAGGTTTAGAAAAAAGAAGAAGATCTTTATGGGAGATGTTGAAGATCTTTCACCACGATTAGAAGATTATATTCCGAGTTTCCAAAGACACTAAACTATTATGGTCCTTGTGTGTGTGTTTTTGTTATGTACTAAGTATTCCGCAAAAGTAATGTAATGTCCATGTACGTCAGGATTAGGGTCTCTACAATCTATGATACATAATAATATAGGAGAAGTATGTTGACATGATATAATATTTGAAATTTAATTCTCAAAAATTAGGAAGATATAAATGGTCATTTTTGAAGTCACCCAATAACATCAATTTTGAATATATTAAAATTAATTATTTATATGATTTCTTTACAAGATATGGATTACTTGTGTAGAGACCCGAAGCTTATTGTACATGGACATTACATTACTTTTGCGGAATACTTAGTACATAACAAAAACACACACACAAGGATCGTAATAGTTTAGTGTCTTTGGAAACTCGGAACGTAATCTTCTAAACGTGGTGAAAGATCTTCAACATCTCCCATAAAGATCTTTTTTTTACCTAAAACCTTTCTTTATATCCTGGGGAAAAGAAAACATAAAAGGGTGAGCTCAAATGCTCAGTAAGGGTAAACAAAAGAAATATCAATCACATCATATACATAAGAACATAGATTTTGGAAATCTTAACCTGCAAAAGAGCTCATAATATCATAACGTGGGATAAATCATAGAAGTGAAAATGAAATCATAACATAAAACATTACTCATTGTGGCATACACACATAATCATAGAGAATCATTTCTTGTTAGTCAAGACTCATTGCCAAGACTATCTTAGTGGACAAAGTCCCTTTCTGAATCGAGTAATCCTCGTTTCAGTCCTGTTTCACTGAACCGGTATAACCTACCATTCCAGCCATGTCTATCTCATGAGATATAAAATCTTTACCCAATGCATTGGAGGGAGATATAGGTCCCACCCATCTCTTAATGAATCCTTTCTTATGTGTGCCACAAAATCATAAATCATACATCATTGCATAACCCATGTAATAAAAATGGGATTCTTAAACAACATGACATCATAAAACCATTCATATAAGATAAAGGAATTCATAAACATAATTTCATCACAACATAGTCAAATCAATGTAAAAATATGGATAGAAACAGAACCCTTTATTATCTTATATGGAAAATAATTTTGATAAAACACTTGAATTGAATTCTTGAGGAAAATATCCTTTCTTCTTCAAAATCAATTTCTTTTTACAAAACATCATGCAATTTTAAAAGAAAGAGATTTTATTGAAAATAGTCATGAAATATTTTAGAGGAAGCTTCATGAAAATTAGGCTTTATAAAACAGTATAAATCCGTTCGTGCCGTATAAGTTAAAAAAAACATTCTTCGTACTTTTGTCGGAAAAGTCAAAAAGTACCTCGTACGAAAAACGAAAAAAGATTCCTTTCATATCCTTTACTAAAAACTCATAGAAGGGTAAAATTGGATTTAAACAATTGTAGGTGGATTGAAATAATATTACATATTGAGGGAACATGGATGTGGATGATAAAATACACCCCAGTAAATACTTACGAATAAACAATCTCGGATAAAAATGAGATTGTGATATTTCCCTTACCTTAGGTCCGACTTGCTTTGTAAGTGTCCGAACCTCCTGTATAATGATTTAAATCATGTTATTGACTTATTACAGAATCATATTCATTGTTATGATATCATATATGGTTCACTTATGACATTATATTACCCGTTCTTTTGTAAATTCCATGTTAAAGAAACGTTTTGGGTAAAATCGTTTCATTTATCGTAGGTGTTTTGACTTGTTGTTCTTGACATCATTATTACTTATATCATGATTTACTTACTTCCAGAATATAAAATATGATTTATATATCATATATATTCAGTATATATATAAATATAATAGATAGATAAATAAAATGAAAAACACCGTTCATGGAGACGGTAGTCCGTACGTACGCATGAACGCTGTTTTCCTTTCCTTATTATCCTGAAATGGAAGTAAGTAGATGACATACATATGTATATATATACATAAATCCAGTAGCTTTATAATGTCATATATTTCATTATTATTTCTTATATATACATTATAATCATTCTTAAATGGTTAACATGGAGAATGAATCTCATCGCGTCGTGGAGACGGTAGTCCGTACGTACGGACGAGCGATGATATCATTTCTATAAATATTGAATTGAATTGGAGTGGATTATACAATATATCAGAATCAATATGATGTTGTAATAACTATGTATAGTTATTCTTTACACCATTATACCCATCCATGTAAGGTGGTGGTGGAAAATAGATTACACCACGGCGTGGAGACAGTATTCCGTACGTACGCACGCGCGGTGATTTCTTTTTCCGTAGGATGGATAGATGGTGAAATAGGGTTGTTTCATACTTATAATAACATATCAGTATATGAGTGATATTGATGTTATTACTTCATAATGAAACAACCTAAGAAGAAGAAGTGGAAGAAGAAATAAAGATGAAAGAATTGGTAACGGTAATTACCTCTTCTTTGAAGTGCCTCTTTGAGACCTCCTCTTAGGGCACTAAAATTGGTCTTTGAGGAAGACCAGAACTTCTAGGATGTTGCTAGGAAAGTGGAGAGGAGAAATTGGCAGGGGTTGGACGAGCTTGAATGCTCAAATTGGTGTGAGGAGGAGGGGGAGGAGGTGTCCTTTTATAGGGGAGGAGAGGGGCACCTTAGGAATTCTTAAAAATATTAATTTATAATAAATCTAACCCCACTTAAAAACCTACAAAAATGACTCATATTCGAAGCTTAGATTAGATAGGGTTGTAATCTCATCAACCAATCAAATTTAGACATGTTTGGATCTTATTTTAAACCTTATCAATTAGATTTAACTCTATGTTAATTAATTTAACTTTTACCGTGTTTTTTTGTTTTCTTTCACTATATGGTTAATACACTTACTATAACATGCCAAACGAACCCCAAATTGTTTATTATTAATATATATATCCTTATCTAAGTCATTTGGCCGAACCTTAGATTTTTATGAATAAAATAACAATTAATAATATAATATTTGATTTAAAAACTATTTTGTGTCAATTTTGACACTATTTGATATATGATTTTTGTGAAAGTCATATCAGAATTATATGTTCGAAACAAGTTAATTAAATCAACACTAATATATCATAGTAACCTAGAAAATTAGTGGAATTCATAAAAAGTCTTAAAGTACATTTATTTTGGTATTTATATTATCAATTATGTCAATATTTCATTAATAAGATAATTACTGCATCATCTTTGTGTCATAAATAAATTAAATTATTTGATGTCTAAAAATTACAAATAAAATACCATCATGTAGGAAATCGTTTTAGCTTTCTAATGAATATTTACAATCGAATTTATCTTATCTATAACCCCATATTAAAAATTATTTACTTATTAAACTTTGATTTTAACTATTTTAACCCTTCTTTAAATAAATTAATAATAAATGTCCTAATCTAATCCAAGTGGGCCTAAATGGTCATATTTTATTCCTAAGTTTTTTTTTGGTCGAATTAAATTTGTCCAATAGAATTAGGACATGTGTTAGGGTAATATTAATATCATATTTACCCTTAGTTACCTTATTTACTATTAACCGTGGTAAAAAAAAGTAAAAAGTTACTATTCACCAAAAAATTATTTTCATCTCATTGAACCACATTTTAGTCCTTGATATTAACCGTGTCTCTCGGATTTTCGAAATTCCATTCACAGAAGCGGTAAAATTAAGTTTTATGCAAAATTCAGTTTTTAACCTACCACTTAGTAGTTTCACTTTTCATCAAAAATTGATGTTTTTCAGAACAATGCCAAAATTTCATCCCAAGATATATTTCATATTCCGAATTCAAAAATGAAGTCTATTTTACCAAATTCATAACATAAAAGTTGCATTAATTAATTTTATAATTAAATCCCGCTGTTAAAACAAATAGCGTGTTTTTAAGAAACAATATCTATCAAAAGATTGACACTTGTTTATGTCTAGTTTAAATGTGAAACTACATCCAATGACCAACATTGTATTAAATTGTAAAAATATATTCTAAATATACTTTAAAACCACTCAAATTAATGATTTATCACTATTAATTATTTCGATTAAAAAAGTTGTTTTTAATTATAATTTTGTAATTTTCACTATTCATCAGAATATGAAAGTTATCCGAAAAGTACCAAAATTTCACCTTAGGCTAAATTCGATACTCCGAATCCAAAAATAAAGTTCATTTTGAAAAATAAGATTTACTGGATTTCAAAAAGTGGTTATTACTATTCATAATGGCTAGTTTTAATAATATTTTTATAGCATATCGTTGTTTAGTGAAACTCGGTATTACGTACTACACACGCTATCGAGGAAGGTCGCGATTGCGTGTAATGCAAGTCAAGTCAAGGATGTGTGTTTTGCAAGCTCCTTTTGGTGTAGCGTACAACACAAGACATTAATAAAATTAAAAAGAATATTTTTTTTATAAAATCTTGGGCTGTTAAATTCTACCCCCCTTAAAATGAATTTCTCCCTCGAAATTCGTCGGGGATATAAATGGTTTACTATTTGCAAGTTTCTTTAATAGAAACCCACATCGTAAAAGGGAATACCAAAACTTGGCTTTAAAAACTAAAGTATGAAATGTAACGATTACCCAAATAAACTAATCACTGGGTTTCCACATAGGTGAAAATATGGATATGGAAGAGAAATCTAACCATCATGTTCTGATGGAGAGTGGTAGAGAACATGGCTATGGAAAATCCAGTAATCACAAATCCATAAATTTGTGACGATCTAAGGTACCATCTAATTAATCAGGTATAAGATCACTAGGACAACATTTTTGGTTTTCAAGATCATTTCCCTAAAGTTGAAAATTTGAATTAGAATAAATACTTACTTTATTTTGATACAATATCACTGTTGTTCGTGCCTTGAACAATTTCCACTTCATCTCTTAAATAAATGAAGTTGAATTTGTTATTCGTGATGTATTAGCAGATCATGTGATAGAATGACGGGTCATTCCATCTGTCTCAAACAAAAGGTAAGCAAAAGTTATTAAATATACATAAGTCATTCTATAGTGAGATTAATCATATATAGTTCCTAAAATGGAGTTATACTTCATATATCATACTGCTTAATATAATAAAACTAGTTTCTACTAAACAGGGACTTCCTGTAGGCCAGTGGTAGGCGATAAAGGCCAGTCGCACTTTGGTTGTGGGTTCGATTCCTACAGCCTTGTCCGAAGCGATGGGCCGTCGCCCGTCCTGCAGGTTGTCCCTTTTTCTAAAACTACGTTACTATAACATCCCATCAATAATATCGAAAATCTTCTATCCTTAAACAATACTAACTTATGTCCAACATAATCCAGTCTAATCTTTAGGCTTATAATACTGCAGTCCACTCTCATAATATAGTGACAACGATTACCAGAGATTTAATACTATCGTTGATCCCCACATATCATAAGATATGTCTTGTTGGTCACATTCCAAACATTCAAAGTCCTTAATCGTGTATTCTCTTGAATACCTTAGTGAAAACATGAGTGTAGTTAAAAGTTAAGACTTTCCACATACCAAAATCCTCAAAATTATTTATACTAAAACCATGATATCACTTAGTCCTTATATCAATCATGAGATCATGAATACAATCAAACATCTCATTATCTTCTTATCCTTTCATTATGCACTTATCATCTACTTTCCAAAAGTATCTGAATAACCTTTCATGGTTACTGGTAACATTAATCAGACAACAATGTAACAATCCTGACATGTCTCTTTATTCCATAGTACCATGAGATTACTTATACAACATTACACATGATAAACATGTAATCATTCCACTACATTCTTAAACCATTAACCGAGCTTCAACAATTCTTTTATCTCACATATCATTTGTAGTCTCTTCATCATCATCCACATAAATACTACCCATATGGCCATACTGATTCTCTTCATGAGTCTTTCCCTTATGACATTTGTTTGCATAATGCCCATACATTCCACATTTAAAACACTTAACCATTTTTGATGTCGTAGCAATACCATTATCCTCATCCATGGTGTTAACTGAACCTTTTCCTTTGCACTTACTTGCTTTGTGTCCTTCTTTTCCACACCCAAAGCATCTTCCAGTTCCTTTGAAACATTCTCCTTGATGCCTCTTCCCACATGAATTACATAGGGGAAATTGAACTTTCTTTCCTCTATGATCATCATGAAACTCCATCTTTCTCTTATTAGTCGAGTCAGGAAACTTACCAAATTTTACATTATTGATCATATTATGAGATTGCTGATTCGGCATAATAATTATGTTTGGACTTCCAAATCTCATTTCATTATGAATAATATCATTCCATTTTCCATCATTTCCTCCATTATCGTGAATCACCTTGTTTCCAGCTATTTTCTAAAACCCAAAAAGAATAGCGTGAGAGGCAAAAATCATGCTAGGGAAAACAACATAATAAAGGGGGAGTACCTTGAACATCTAACATCTTAGGTTTAATTCTATGATCGTTAGTGTAGTTCTAGTACTATAACCTATACGTATACTTAACCTTAGGGACATCCCTAGACATACCTTAGAAATATCTCTAGGGATCTCACTAACGTTTTCGCATCCTAGTTTCCAAAGGTTGACTAATCCTTTCCTCTGATACCAACTGTAGAGACCCGAAGCTTATCGTACATGGACATTACATTACTTTTGCGGAATACTTAGTACATAACAAAAACACACACACAAGGATCGTAATAGTTTAGTGTCTTTGGAAACTCGGAACGTAATCTTCTAAACGTGGTGAAAGATCTTCAACATCTCCCATAAAGTTCTTTTTTTTACCTAAAACCTGTCTTTATATCCTGGGGAAAAGAAAACATAAAAGGGTGAGCTCAAATGCTCAGTAAGGGTAAACAAAACAAATATCAATCACATCATATACATAAGAACATAGATTTTGGAAATCTTAACCTGCAAAAGAGCTCATAATATCATAACGTGGGATAAATCATAGAAGTGAAAATGAAATCATAACTTAAAACATTACTCATTGTGGCATACACACATAATCATAGAGAATCATTTCTTGTTAGTCAAGACTCATTGCCAAGACTATCTTAGTGGACAAAGTCCCTTTCTGAATCGAGTAATCCTCGTTTCAGTCCTGTTTCACTGAACCGGTATAACCTACCATTCCAGCCATGTCTATCTCATGAGATATAAAATCTTTACCCAATGCATTGGAGGGAGATATAGGTCCCACCCATCTCTTAATGAATCCTTTCTTATGTGTGCCATAAAATCATAAATCATACATCATTGCATAACCCATGTAATAAAAATGGGATTCTTAAACAACATGACATCATAAAACCATTCATATAAGATAAAGGAATTCATAAACATAATTTCTTCACAACATAGTCAAATCAATGTAAAAATATGGATAGAAACAGAACCCTTTATTATATTATATGGAAAATAATTTTGATAAAACACTTGAATTGAATTCCTGAGGAAAATATCCTTTCTTCTTCAAAATCAATTTCTTTTTAAAAAACATCATGCAATTTTAAAAGAAAGAGATTTTATTGAAAATAGTCATGAAATCTTTTAGAGGAAGCTTCATGAAAATAAGGCTTTATAAAACAGTATAAATCCGTTCGTGCCGTATAAGTTAAAAAAAACATTCTTTGTACTTTTGTCGGAAAAGTCAAAAAGTACCTCGTACGAAAAACGAAAAAAGATTCCTTTCATATCCTTTACTAAAAACTCATAGAAGGGTAAAATTGGATTTAAACCATTTTAGGTGGATTGAAATAATATTACATATTGAGGGAACATGGATGTGGATGATAAAATACACCCCAGTAAATACTTACGAATAAACAATCTCGGATAAAAATGAGATTGTGATATTTCCCTTACCTTAGGTCCGACTTGCTTTGTAAGTGTCCGAACCTCCTGTATAATGATTTAAATCATGTTATTGACTTATTAAAGAATCATATTCATTGTTATGATATCATATATGGTTCACTTATGACATTATATTACCCGTTCTTTTGTAAATTCCATGTTAAAGAAGCGTTTTGGGTAAAATTGTTTCATTTATCGTAGGTGTTTTGACTTGTTGTTCTTGACATCATTATTACTTATATCATGATTTACTTACTTCAAGAATATAAAATATGATTTATATATCATATATATTCAGTATATATATATATAATAGATAGATAAATAAAATGAAAAACACCGTTCATGGAGACGGTAGTCCGTACGTACGCATGAACGCTGTTTTCCTTTCCTTATTGTCCTGAAATGGAAGTAAGTAGATGACATACATATGTATATATATACATAAATCCAGTAGCTTTATAATTTCATATATTTCATTATTATTTCTTATATATACATTATAATCATTCTTAAATGGTTAACATGGAGAATGAATCTCATCGCGTCGTGGAGACGGTAGTCCGTACGTACGGACGAGCGATGATATCATTTCTATAAATATTGAATTGAATTGGAGTGGATTATACAATATATCAGAATCAATATGATGTTTTAATATCTATGTATAGTTATTCTTTACACCATTATACCCATCCATGTAAGGTGGTGGTGGAAAATAGATTACACCACGGCGTGGAGACGGTATTCCGTACGTACGCACGCGCGGTGATTTCTTTTTCCGTAGGGTGGATAGATGGTGAAATAGGGTTGTTTCATACTTATAATAACATATCAGTATATGAGTGATATTTATGTTATTACTTCATAATGAAACAACCTAAGAAGAAGAAGTGGAAGAAGAAATAAAGATGAAAGAATTGGTAACGGTAATTACCTCTTCTTTGAAGTGCCTCTTTGAGACCTCCTCTTAGGGCACTAAAATTGGTCTTTGAGGAAGACCAGAACCTCTAGGATGTTGCTAGGAAAGTGGAGAGGAGAAATTGGCAGGGGTTGGCCGAGCTTGAGTGCTCAAATTGGTGTGAGGAGGAGGGGGAGGAGGTGTCCTTTTATAGGGGAGGAGAGGGGCACCTTAGGAATTCTTAAAAATATTAATTTATAATAAATCTAACACCACTTAAAAACCTCTAAAAATGACTCATATTCGAAGATTAGATGAGATAGGGTTGTAATCTCATCAACCAATCAAATTTAGACATGTTTGGATCTTATTTTAAACCTTATCAATTAGATTTAACTCTATGTTAATTAATTTAACTTTTACCGCGTCTTTTTGTTTTCTTTCACTATATGGTTAATACACTTACTATAACATGCCAAACGAACCCAAAATTGTTTATTATTAATATATATATCCTTATCTAAGTCATTTGGCCGAACCTTAGATTTTTAGGAATAAAATAACAATTAATAATATAATATTTGATTTAAAAACTATTTTGTGTCAATTTTGACGCTATTTGATATATGATTTTTGTGAAAGTCATATCAGAATTATATGTTCGAACCAAGTTAATTAAATCAACACTAATATATCATAGTAACCTATAAAATTAGTGGAATTCATAAAAAGTCTTAAATTACATTTATTTTGGTATTTATATTATCAATTATGTCAATAATTCATTAATAAGATAATTACTGCATCATCTTTGTGTCATAAATAAATTAAATTATTTGATGTCTAAAAATTACAAATAAAATACCATCATGTAGGAAACCGTTTTAGCTTTCTAATCAATATTTACAATCGAATTTATCTTATGTATAACCCCATATTAAAAATGATTTACTTATTAAACTTTGATTTTAACTATTTTAACCCTTCTTTAAATAAATTAATAATAAATGTCCTAATCTAATCCAAGTGGGCCTAAATGGTCATATTTTATTCCTAAGTTTGTTTTTGGTCGAATTAAATTTGTCCAATAGAATTAGGACATGTGTTAGGGTAATATTAATATCATATTTACCCTTAGTTACCTTATTTACTATTAACCGTGGTAAAAAAAAGTAAAAAGTTACTATTCACCAAAAAAATTATTTTCATCTCATTGAACCACATTTTAGTCCTTGATATTAAACGTGTTTCTCGGATTTTCCAAATTCCATTCACAGAAGCGGTAAAATTAAGTTTTATGCAAAATTCGGTTTTTAACCTACCACTTAGTAGTTTCACTATTCATCAAAAATTGATGTTTTTCAGAACAATGCCAAAATTTCATCCCAAGCTATATTTCATATTCCGAATTCAAAAATGAAGTCTATTTTACCAAATTCATAACATAAAAGTTGCATTAATTAATTTTATAATTAAATCCCGCTGTTAAAACAAATAGCGTGTTTTTAAGAAACAATATCTATCAAAAGATTGACACTTGTTTATGTCTAGTTTAAATGTGAAACTACATCCAATGACCAACATTGTATTAAATTGTAAAAATATATTCTAAATATACTTTAAAACCACTCAAATTAATGATTTATCACTATTAATTATTTCGATTAAAAAAGTTGTTTTTAATTATAATTTAGTAATTTTCACTATTCATCAGAATATGAAACTTATCCGAAAAGTACCAAAATTTCACCTTAGGCTAAATTCGATACTCCGAATCCAAAAATAAAGTTCATTTTGAAAAATAAGATTTACTGGATTTCAAAAAGTGGTTATTACTATTCATAATGGCTAGTTTTAATAATATTTTTATAGCATATCGTTGTTTAGTGAAACTCGGTATTACGTACTACACACGCTATCGAGGAAGGTCGCGATTGCGTGTAATGCAAGTCAAGTCAAGGATGTGTGTTGTGCAAGCTCCTTTTGGTGTA
Source organism: Viscum album (assembly GCA_963277665.1). NCBI lineage: Eukaryota > Viridiplantae > Streptophyta > Magnoliopsida > Santalales > Viscaceae > Viscum > Viscum album. The sequence goes on from OY728132.1 coordinate 700,772,777, forward strand.
GCGTACAACACAAGACATTAATAAAATTAAAAAGAATATTTTTTTTATAAAATCTTGGGCTGTTACAACTTGAAGCATGAATTGAGTAAAATAATTATTGATTTTAATTCTGTGGCTTGATTGAGTTATGTCTCTTTACCATTCACAAGTTGATTTAGGACCAAATATTTTATATTTTTGTAAGTATATTTTTTGACTGAAACATGGGGAATATAATCCTGTTACATCTTGTATTAATATTGTTTTCATGCAATGAATGAAAAAATCACTTCTTAAATGATTGAGGAATTTTATTGACAAGCCATTAATCTAAATACTCACATATATGTTTATCCTTCACAACCCATTAAATCCATAGATGACCACTTTAAGGATATGTCACATAACAATAAAATATGTTTTCCCCATTCTTCTCTCATTATTTTTCATTATATTAAATTTAATGAGTTTGGGGGAAGGGGTTTTCTAGGTCAATATAGGATAGTGTTCTTGAGAGGAAACTTTAGGGTGTTTCTATGATAATTTTTGGGAGGGTTCATGTTTTTATTCATTATATTTCATTATATATCCCTCTTATTATTAAAAAAATAAAAATAAGGATAAGTTGAAGAAAATTAAAACAAAATTACCATGTCGGTCCAAAATAACCATTTTTGGATGAATTACCTCCCTGTCATATACAGTTAGGTGGTAGATGTTAGAATTATACTAGAGAAGAATATAAAAAACAATTGGTCATTAAATGTGAGAATCAAAATTATCTATTACGAGAATTATTATTTTTCATCCTATATGTTTAGGTGGTGGATGTGAGCATTTTTTCAATCATTAATTTTTAGAAAAATAAAAAATAAAACATGAAAAAATGATTATTTTTCATTAAAATTTCATAAATCGGGATGTTTTTCATTACGCAATGGAGGTAATTGATATGACATTACATTTCAGTGTGGATCATTTTCATAGATATTTTCTTTCTAATATCATTTATTATAAGATAAATTTTGGCCTTCTCCTTGATCCTTACACGATTTTCAGCATTTTTTCCTACCTACCCTTTTCCAAAATTTCATTCAATCATTATTTAAAACCCCTCGTGATTAATTGTGATTATTTCCTTTATGTAGTGGAGAAAGTATATTCAATTAGTGACTATAGTTAAGAGCATATAATTGTTCTATGAAAAGAAATGCGATCAAAATTTTACCTTGTGTGGTGAGTGGAAAACCAAATTGTGCAGTAAATCATAAATGGAATGGGTGTTCATGAATGATTTAAAATTGTGTGTGAAAACAGAGAAATGCCTAGAAATTTCCTTTATAAATGAAGCATGATTTAATAATTCCTTCCACGGTATGCATTGTGATTTTAGAATATATACCTATAACTTGATTTTGATAGAATAGTAATGTAGAATATTGAAGACACAATTTATTTAAGACAAAGGGACAAAAAAATACACTAAATAATGGTTCCCCAAAATTATGTTTGATCACAGGAGGTAAAAAAGGCTCAAAGCTGAAGAACGGGATAAAAATTGAGACTATTGTTCTAAAAGAACATTTTACACATCTTCTAAGGTCGTTACATAAAATTATGTTTCAAGAAATAAACTATTTATAATTTTTGAAGAATAAGAAACAAGCATTTCATTTATATTTTTTTGTTCAAATATTACACATTTCGTAATATTTACAAGACATATAAGTGTTGGAAACAATAGAAAATACACTGATTTATATTTTTTCATTGATAGTAATTCCATATTCGATGATGAAAGTAGAAATTAAACCATTCCATTATCCTATGAAATACCAATTATATCAAAAAAGATTATAAATATGGGTTATAACTAGGTGATTGATCAATTCCATTCTATGAATAAGGCTTAACCACAATGAGGTTTTGGATGGGTTCCAATGTTCCTGTCTTCATAGATTGGTTCTTGATTTATTTACCTTCCTTAATGTAATGTCAAATTCATTCTAGTTAAATTCAAATATCGTGCTTTTATTTATTCTCATTCTTATTAATTATTCCATTATTTCATTTTAATTTATTCTTCGGCCATGCTAGATTTTAGTCTACTTTTCACTATTTTGATTGTGAATTCCTTTGTTTTGAATTAGTTAATCTTTAGGTCAAGCACACTAACTTTATCTAACTTTTATCAAATCCATCATGATGGACTAAGCTACTTTGGGATAGGGGATTAGAGTAGGGTTGTATCTATGTCTAATGAATATATTTTTGACCCTCGGTAACCCAATTTATAGTAATTAGTTTAATAATAATTGACTATCACATGATTTTTCACAACCTTGACCATGGGAAGTGTGATTAAATGAACATAACAATATTAGAGAAAAATAAAATTATTACCATTAACCTGTGCTGGTTTCGGTATTAAAGATAAGTGTAATTTTATTATGTTATTACTTATACCTTTACCATAGAATACTTATAGAGTCAGTATATTCAATTGGTTTTCCCAAAATCAATTAGTGACATTTTCATTACTTCACATCCTAAGTTGTTCGATTATTCCAATATAAATCTAGGACTATCCTTTTCATAAACATTGAACTTTACCAAATTATGTTCTTGTATTTCTTCTTACCTTTTAATTAAATAACGTGAATTAGTATTTAAATAAAAAAACTATAATTGGAGTTCCCTAACCTTTGGTTCATAATTTTATATTTTTATCCCCAATCATGGTGGGTTTTACTATGTACTACCACTTTACTAAGAAATTTTAGTTACTGTTTTCTATGATAAAATAAAATTATTTTTTATTAGACTTGTGGGAAATAATGATGCCTTTTGGTCCTATAAAATTCCACGATAATCTATGATAATGATTAAAAAAACTCAACCAATCACATTTGGATATATTTTGGACACCTTTTAAAACTAATTTCCTAGTTAAACATCATTAAACTCATTTTAACCATAAAAAAGTTGGTTTCAAAAAATTTCCTTGAAAATATTTTTTAGGAAAATTGCATATTTTAGATTAAAATAAATTTAACCATGAAAGAAATTAATAAATTTGTTTCCAGGTATTTTTTCTGTAAAATAATAAACAAATTCTTGTATTTATACATCTACTGAATGATAAAAATGAATGGAATCATCAATCAATTCCATAAAATGAAGAAACACCAAAATAGTTTATATTTTGAATTAGATATAACACATATTCACTAATGAAAATATTTGTTTCCAATTTCAAAAAAAATTAATACATTATCTGATTTTTTTAAGAATTCCTTTGGCTGAAAATAATCCATATTATAGGATAAATGAATGTGTTTGAGACATTTTAATGTTTTACCCGTTGGATTTAAAGAAATATTTTCCACCACAACTAAGGGGACAAACATTTTATTTGGTTATTATTTAGAAAGACAAAAAAAATGATTCCATATTAAATAACATTATTTATGATTAAAAGATATATAGAATCAATTCTACCAAATTTACTTCACAAATGTTGTATAATTTATTTAAAATTTAACCAACACACCATATTGAGAATCGGTTTTCCGGAATAAAATGATATCTTAAGTATAAAATTTTAACCAAAATACAACATAAAAGTGATTCCATTAAAATTATTTGAATTTTAATAATAAAAATTCATTATTATTATTTTTATATAATTTTAATATTATATGAATGATTGAAATGATTGAATGAAAAAAATTATTTTCAATAAAAACCATTTTTTAACTCTTCACTATAAAATCAATATTTCCATAAAAAAATAAATCACCCTATTCTATTTTTAATATTTTTATTTCAATAATTATATCCTTTTATCAAATATAATTTCCAAAATATTATAAATTCATTATAATATTTGATCACATAAAATCTATAAAAACAATTTTTTGAAATATATGATTTTTTGAAGCTTAAAATAATTTTATTGAAAATTGATTATTTTTTATAAATTAATTTTCATTATATTAACTCTTAATATATAATTTTCAAATTTTGGTTATTCCTATTGAATCTTCTAATTTTTATGGCTAGGCTATAATGGTCTTATTTAAAAAAAATTAATAATATTTTCATTATTTTAAACTCATGTTTGTGTGTATCGAAATATGTTGAATAAATTATATTTATATGGAGACAATTATATTATAAAATGTCAATATTTGATGAAAGAACTTGTATAATTCTAAAAATACGTAAGGGTAAATGCTTAAACTGAATGAAGAATATTAATTGGTCCGATAGGTGTCCTAGGTCATTAAATCCTAAACAAGGTGTCATAAATGAGTGATAGTTATTATATTAGGGTGAACTAGGTCACCGTAGGATGAATTACACAAATTAAAAAAGGTTTTCAAAAATCATCATGGAGAGTCCATATGAGGTGATTATTTTAATGAAGTAAATCATATATTTTTAAGGGTATATAATACTGGATAAATGTTAAAAAAATATTTTTGATATATACGAGTCATAAATTTAAGGATAATTGATGGTTTGGGCATGAATTATTCATTCAATTTATTTATAAATGGTTTATACAATAATAAGGTTAATGCACTAGATTACACTAAATCTCTTGTTGATTGGAATAATGAATGTTTAATTTATTCCCCTTATCTCTTATGAAAAGTGAATTTATTTTTTAGATAATGGTTACTAAAATTAATTTAATATTATAATTTTAAAAAGTATGGTTATTATTTATATATTTATATAATATATTTGTAAATAATGAAATGAAAAAATAACTTTATCAATAATAAGAGTGGTTATCCTTATTATTTTTTAAAATATTAAGTATATAACTGAAACCCTTTCCTAATATATTTTAAATAATGAATTTTTTTTAATAATATTTCATCACATTTATAGAATACTATATATGATAGGGTGTTAAATAGATTATCTACTAAATATTCCAATAAAGATAATATATTTTTATTCTAAAACAAAAAATATTTTGTTTCATAAAAATTTATTTTAGAGAAACTAATGTTTGTATGATGCTTGTCCACGTATATATAGAATTTATAGATGTTCAATGTAAATTTCTATAATAATTTTATTATCAGTGAAACTTTTGTAATATCTTGTAATATTTTATGGTATATGGATAATAAATCGTCTTAATATAAAGAGTTATATTAAATGTTTTTCCTAAATTATCTGAAATAAAATATTTAATAAAAACTTTTCTGAAATAATAATGGTGAAATTAAAAGATTTCTATGTATTTATGATAATATAGGTTATTGAAATAATAAAATTAAATGTTTTAAAGTAAATAAGATAGTATATCATTTTTTAATAGTTGGGCATGAGTTTTATTAATTTTAATCTCACCATCATACAAAAAGACTTTGTTATTAAATTTTAACACATTAAAAGAATTTTATATGAAGGTTTTATCATATGATCACAAAGAGATTTGGTATGAATTACATAATCATATAATGTGTTCAAGAAATCCTTGGAGTTGTGATAAATGTAATATATATTTGGTGGAATATCATATATTATATTTTTATACATATGCATATGTATGCATTTTACATATTCATATGTATATTATGAATATAAAATTAATCATTTTTTATAAAAGATAATCCTCAGTTTCTAATTCCTTTATTTTTTCTAAATAAATAATATGAATTCAAATCATAACTGAACTCTCTATATATGACACTATCTTATTACTAATAAATATTCCTAGGTTATTGTTATAGTTTATGATAGAATTTGATGAGTATCATTATTTGGGATTTTTAAATTGATAATTATTTTTCTCAAGATCCAAATATATGTATTTTTTGTATGATGACCCACTACATATACCATATAAAGTGTTATACACTATTAAATTAGTATATGAGAGATGAATATTTCATATTTAAACTCTATTAAGTGAGGTTGAATATAAAACTTGCATGTGAACTATAATAGTTATATAAATTCATTATTCTATTTTTTAGGATATGATAATCATAGAGGGGGTATATCAGGATCCCGTAGAGCTCTTACACTTTGGTATTCCATAGGTGGGGACGGTCATGGCATCAGCTCTCACATTTTTATAGCAGGGGGAAGATCTATATACCCCATGTCACGACCCCCTCCCCACAAAGTGTACCCCAATTGGGCTGGAAATGTGAGAAGGGAGATAATGAACCCCGTGTCCCCCTCTAGTAGGCCCGGGTTGGCGACTTGCACCGAGGGTATAGTAACACACGAATGGGAGGCATTACCCTCTATGAGAACACATGCTGAAGAGAGAGATAATATAGACACCAATAAACTCCAACTCAGAACTTGAAATATAAAAGAAACCCAAGTGATCAAATGCAATGTAATGCAAAAGTACTACAACAAAATGGGAAAAACTACAAGTACCCAAAAGAAAGTAAAAAAGTTGCAACCACAAGCCTGAATAGCTCCTGCAACCACAATCTATTAGTAACCAGCCTGATCTCCAACCTACATTAAGTGTCCTGAAAAAAAAATAGTTTGTATATACATAGGGTAGGAATAATAGTATACACCATAGGATCCTCCCCAAAGACTCTCATGAAAAAGTAAATAAACCATTCTAGAGCACAGTGAACAACAACTGAAACTAAGTCGTCACCTAAACATGTATACTAAGTTCCCATCCTCACCATGGCTACTCTCACCAAGTAATTCATATAAGAATATAGCATATAATAAATAATATCAATGGTACCCCGCTACTACTTACCCACTATTTTTTAACATTTCCCCAACGTCGCACGTCCTAAGAATCTCTCTCCAAAAAGGATTGACCACAGACACATGGGCGAAGCCCCATAATCTGCACCTCGTTCACCACAAAGGCTTGCCCGTAGTCTCCTGGGTGAAGCACGACACCGTCCTCACAACCAAAGTAACAAGGTAGTTTCCAAGAGCCACCACATCTCACATAACGTGTATCATACATTAGGTATTATACCACAAGCCATTACAACCCATACACCGAGTAAGGATCCTCAAGCCATCATAGCCTATACACGTTACACCTATAGTAGTCCATAGGATACTATATCCAGAATATATGTGCGTGAATAACCACAAGCCATTACATCCCTCTACACACATATATGGGGAAAACTAACCACTATGCCTAATGGCACAAGTATCTACCAAGAGAATAGAGTGGGGCCAAAGGGGGTAGTCAGCCATTCATCCTGCCACTGGAATGTTGGGGAAAACACACCCCTAGGGCTCAGAATCCCCAGGGTGTTAGTTTCCCTTACTGACAGGGTGGAGTAGCATATAGGAACACATAAAGTACAGAATATGCTACATCTCACAACCACACTATGGGCATAACCTAGTCTTAGACACAACTATAGCTAACGTCTCTCGGACTCCGGGCTGCCACTTCTAAGACTTGGTATCCTATAAGCACCCAACCATTTAAATTGCTTTATTAGATTTCTTCATTACCTTTTTTTCAATTCTACTATATGTTAGTTAATTATTTAGACATTAATTAACTATGAACCAATCCACATTAAATTCCATTATCAACACACCGAAAGTCAACTGCTCCTTCAACAGTTTTCAACCTCTTTATTATGTTTCATTGAACACCAACCCCATGGGTTAACACCATTTATTCTAACATTCATTATAGAATTACTTTCCTATATTCCTAGATATTCTACAAAAGAATTCTATGCTACTAAACACAAGGGGGGATCAACACGGTGAGTAAATGTACTACCCGTGAAGTCTTTGCCACCTATAGCATGAGCATAGACCCATCCTCCCTTGAGAATCTAGGAACAAAAATCATGTGGCATACCACGCGTGTCTTCGCCTCCTTCAGAAGATGGGTAATCAAGACCTGCTGCCTTGAGCAGTGGGGAAAAGTAAAGTAGAAAAACAACCAAATAATTAACAAGCATCCAACAACCACATTCATCCCATTCCATCATCCCTGGTGTCCTCCCCAACACCCACATGCAAAAACTGATGCATCTCGCCCCTCTAGGCATTATCCGCTACCACAACAAAATGGCCTCTGTTCCCCCACATATCAGAACAACCATCCAGGATCACATCATAGCACGAGAATCAGGAAAGTAACATCACAACAATTGGGCTCTTGGCCCTTTTACAATCAAGAGGGTAACTTAGAAACCTTCAAGGAATTATCAAACAATAAAAACATTAAACCATTTTGAATTTATATATTTATAATCCGTTGGATCCAAAATCGGGAACCTAATCAGTAAGCTATCACAAAATATTAAACATTCTTACTACGCCAATTCGATTAACATCAAATTAAAAAAAGACCCAAAGTCGTCTTCATGCCACTATATCTTTGGCCAAAAAAATATCTATTATTCCTGGTTTATTTTCTTTACCAATTTCCATCAAGAATGAACGACAAAACAAAGCAAGCATAGATATCAAACTATCTAGCAAAACATTTGGCAATATCATACGATCAATACATTTTTTTATCCAGTTCAAATTATGTATTATGTAAATTCCGTTGTTATATAGCACGATTAAAAATGCTATCAATACAGTTGCACGTAAAAGAAAGAGAACCAATGAATCCCCTACCTCAAAGGTTTTTTACAAAAACCACAACGGTCTAAGAACGCACAAGAAACCCAGGTGAATTCACCGAAAACCCACTTTAGATCTCTCCTCCTATAAAGATCAATACCAATCCTCACTATTATTGGCATCCACACACTTATATCTACCCATAACAAGCATAGATCTAAGGAAACAATAGAATAGGAGAAGTAGATCCAAGCAGATCTATGAAACCAAACAAGAGCGATCACATACCTCAAGAAACCAGCTTTGATTCATCAAGAGAATCTTTCAGATCACCTCCAAAACACTTGGAAGAGGTTCTCATACCTTAAATGAAGGGTAATCCCAAGTTATATCCTCTTATAGGATTAAACGGACCATTTAGAGGAAAAATAAGTTAGATCCTCAATCTTAGGATCTAATTTAAGTGCCCGCTTGGTTTTCTTGCACGGTTAGACAAACTGTGCGCTAACCATGCAGTCTCCACTACCTCGTCAACACTCCTCGTGTGGTTAGGCCACACAGTTAGAAAAACAGTGCGCTAACCATGTGTTAGCCACTACCCTCAACACCAACCTCGCACGGTTTGGCCGCACGGTTTAGACAAACCGTGCGCCTCCCATGCGAAATCTATAGCCCTTTAGTTTCCCTTAAAAGTCCACCGAAATTCACCCCGAGTCACCTTAACCTACAAAAACACCTCTAACACTGCATTTTCACAATTTAATGGTCTAGAGTGGTCTGGGAAATTATATCAGACACCTCTCAAAATATTCTCATCCTTGAGAATCCAAAACCCACCAAAAGTGAAAACAAAATAGGGTCTGAACAACCACCCCTAGATATACCTCTCAAAAGAGAGAAATCCATAAAAACAACGAAGGGAGGCATCTCATAAATGAAAATGTATCATAACCACATCAGCTACAATGATACATTAAAATATTTTAACATCAACAACTATAGGTACTGAGCATGTATCTGTGAATCAAGTTCCCAGTTACTCTCCTCCAAGCCACCGTGTCACCACAAGACACGTACTAAACAAATTAAACTCCCTCTCAACACATTCCCCTTGTGTTCTTGGATCTCCATAGGTCACTCCTCAAAGGTTTCATCATCACCAACATTGATCTCTCCCCAATCGATGAAGTGTGAGTCTTCATGAAGATAACGACGTGGATGTGATACATGGAAAACATCATGTATCTGACTCATCAGAGGGGGAAGTGATACTCGATATGCCATATCTCCTATATGAGTGAACACCTCCAAAGTCCCAAAAAACTGGGGAGAAATCTTACTTCCATGTCCAAACCGTCACTGCCCACGACGGGGAGTCACCTTCAGAAACACATGATCCCCAACATTAAACTCTAAGGGTCTCCTTATTTGATCGACATATGATTTCTGACGATCTTGAACTGTCTTCATCCTCTCACAAATAACCGAAACTATCTCTGATGTATTCGGACCTAGTTCTGGTCTGAGAATTGCTGACTCTCCGACCCTAGTCCAGAACAACAGAGAACGACAAGGCCGGCCATTCAAGGCTTCAAACAGTTCCATGCCGATGTTGGAGAGAAAACTATTATTGTAAAAGAACTCCACCAAGGGTAAGTTCCTTATCCATGAGCCTCCAAAATCCATAACACAAGAGCGTAACATGTCTTCAAGAGTTTGGATGGTTCACCCTATCTGACCATCCGTTTGATGATGGAAAGTAGTGCTAAGGTATAGATGAGAACCGAAATCATGTTAGAGACCTCTCCACACCTTGGAGGTAAAAAGAGTATCTCGATCAGAATTGATTTTCCTAGGGACTCTACGAAGTCTCACCACCTCTTCTAGATACTGCCTCTACAAAAAGTCCACTGATATTGACTCTTTGATTGCTATAAAGTGGGATGATTTTGTTAAACGATCCACAACCACCCAAATAGCATCATGTCCTCCTGGAGCTTGTGGTAAACCCATAACGAAGTCCATTGAGATGTCCTCCCACGTCCACAGAGGAATATCTAATGGATGTAGAAGACCACCTGGAACACGGTGTTCGGCCTTCACCTTCTGGTAGACTAAACATCATGACACAAACTCCGCAACTGTATGCTTCAGCGCAGGTTACCAAAACTGACTCCTCAAGGATCGGTACATCTTTGTCATGCCAGGATTTATTGCTAAAGGTAAACTATGGAACTCTCTAAGGAATGTATCATGCATCAACAAAGTAACAAAAATCATTCCATGATACAACACTCAGTGTTGTTCATCTTCAAACAAACCATCAGTGGCCTCACCACAAACAACTCATTCTCTCCAGACCTCCACCTCAAGATCCCCCAACTAGGACTCTTCAACCTTCTACATCAGGTATGACTATACCTTCATATGAAAAACACAGCCTCTACCCCCAAATTTACCCATATCAATATGTAATGATGACATTAATTCCATTACTCTCCAGGAATCAGTAGATTCACGCATAGCATCCCTACGTGACTTTCGGCTTAGTGCATCGTCTACAACATTCCATTTTCCAGATGTATACGATATTTCGAAGTCTTATTCTTGTAAAAACTCCATCCACCACCGCTATCGTATGTTCAACTCACGCTGGGAGAAAACATACCTCAAACTCTTATGATCTGTGTAAACATCAAAGCGCTCACCAATGAGGTAATGTCTCCATAACTTCAAAGAAATCACCATGTATTAGAACTAAATATCATTGGCGGAATAGTTACATTCATGGGGACGTAACTGCCAAGACCCATAGAAACAACTAAACTCTGCCGTATGAGAACAAAGGAAAACCCCAGATGTGGTGCATCAAAGAAGACATCAAACTAAACTCCCTCACCTGGAAGAAAAGGTACTGGGGAACATACTAAATTATCCTTTAGATACTCTAAGACTACCTGACATTGATCAATCCATACGAATGCCTGATCATTCCTGGTCAAATCTGTCAGAGGATTTGCAACTCGTGAGAAATTGGCTACAAACCTCCTATAGTAGCCTGCGAGACCAAGGAAACTTTTCACCTCTGAAACTGTCTTGGGGGATTCCCAACACACAACTGCTTCAATCATTTAAGGATCCACAGCAACTCCCTGTTGGGACAAAACATGCCCCAATAAACGGACTTCTTGAGCCCAAAAATCACACTTCGAAAACTTCCCAAACATGCTGAAGTAGACAAAGAACTCCTAAAACGTCTCGTAGTTGTTTTTCATACTCCTCCTCAGATGTGGAGTACACAAGGATGTCATCAATTGAAACCACAACAAACTTATCCAGCAACTCACAGAACACAGCATTCATCAATCCCATGAATATATCTTGAGGATTCATTATGCCAAATAGAATTAAAACGTACTCATAATGCCCATGATGACAACAGAAAAGAGTGTTCAGAATATTCTCATCCATCACACGCATCTGATGATATCCTGACCGCAAGTCAATATTTGAGAACCAACTTGCACCCTTCAATTGATCTAATAAGTCATAAATCCGCAGAAGAGGATAGCGATTCTTTATTTTCACTTTGCTTAAGCGATGATAATCGACACACAAACGCAAACTACAGTTGGCCTTCTTCACAAACAAAATTGGTGCACCCCATGGTGACACACTTGGCTTAACAAAACTGCACTACAACAGACCATCAAGCTATATACATAGGTCTCGTAACTCAGAAGGGGCCATCCTATATGGAGACATAAAAATAAGAGATGCTTCGGGCTATAGCTCGATCCCAAACCCGATCTCTCATCGAGGGGGTAAGGTTACAACCTCTTCTGAAAAAAAATCAGGGTACTCTTCTATTACCCAAGGAAATTCCAACTGTTGAACCTCTGAAGAACTCAGAATCACCTCAACCATCATTAATGGAATGGATGTAACATTCCTATGACCCATCTAATGATCTCGCTCACCAACATACACCACTTTCACTCTATCCGCACCAAAGAAAACATCTTTATTCCGAAAGAAATCCATGATAGCCTACACCGAATACAACCAATCCACACCTAGGATGACATCATATGGTTGTATTCGTAAGAATAAGAAATATCCCCAAGATCGGTGTTGCCCCAACACTAGATCACCGTCTCTACATTCTTCAAACAAGTCAGCTCGACCTCCAACTGGCCTAGTCAACTTCAAGGGCACTCGAAGCCTCTCTACCTCAATCCCAAAGCAATGGTAAGGGTAACTGATATGGAGTTTATTGCTCCTGAATAAAAAAGGCATACACCAAGATAGACAACAAGCAAAGGGTACCTCGAACAACATCCAGCTCATCTAGTGATGGAAACGCTAGAGCATGAAACTGACCACGACCTCCTCCACGACCTCTCTTCCCCTGACGATGAGCACCACCATGGCCGCACTTTGCTCTCTGTGGATGGGGAGCGTCATGGGGTTATCCTCTTTCAGCCCCATCTACCATCTGCTGATCTAAAGATGGTGTAACTGGCTGTTGGTGCCTCGGCTGGAACTGCCTCAACAGAGGAACCTGGAGCATAGCTCCTGGTGCATGATAAACACTCTCAATGGTTGGGAACTCCCGCTGATAATGGCCACGACCTCCACAAGAAAACCCAGCACTTGATCCCTTAGAATATTCCTGAGAGTTGATGCCTTTGGAGAAACTAGATGTGAAGGGCTGGGAACTACCCCCGGCTGAACGGAAACTCTTCTGCCCTGAAAACCGGGAACCCCGGACCACAACCTTTATTCTTGAGGGATCATGAAGAACCACCTCTCATGATAATCCAGTCCTGTCCAAAGTCCTCTCGACAACCTTTTCCCTCGCCAGCACCCCAAGATATGTCTTCATCATAAATGGGGTGACTAGACGCTGAATCTCTGGATGCAAAGTCTCCTCGAAATGACTCTCCCTAGCCTCCTCATCTGGTAACATGTCTGAATCATATCGTAAATGTTTCTCAAAATGGATTCCAAACTGTCAAACAGTAGAGCTCCCCTATCGAAGGGTAAGAATCTCCTGGCGACGGGACGCCTTCGCAGTCGAAGAAAATAACTCGACTCAAAACTTAACTCAGAACTCCTCCCATGAGATCATAGATTCCTCACAATCCCTTAGGAACAAGAACCACCACTGCCTCACTGCTCCACGTAGCATTGTCATAGATAAGGATACCTAGTGCTCTTTCCAAGCACGGATCGAACTGAAGCTTATCACGTCCTCCTCCAACCCTTCCTCTGTGACTGCATCTGAAACAGAGCCCTCGTACTTCTGCAAACACTGGCACTAACACTCTCGGAGTGTCTTCTTATATGTGCCGTCGTTGTCAACCTCTACCATGCGGTGACATACTGAAACAGCATGCTAGAAATTTTCTACGCTAGCCTGACTAGGACATCGACCTGGAGCCATACCTGTAAAATAAAAACCGTTAAAGCTCCTAAACCAAGAATATGGAAGACTCAACATTAATTAATTAATTGTTTTCATTTATTCAATTTAGGTTATTTTATCCCAAGGTCTACCCATTCAATCACAGGAACAAAGAATAATGATGTGTGATCCTTTCCTAGGTCTCTACCCTGCAACTAGTATCACCTTGTTTAGTAGCCATTGTAAACTTAATGGTCTGTACATCTGATCATAGGTGGCCCTAAATGCCTATGTCTCAGCCGGTCTCCAATTTTTACCTCGTTTGATAAACATGAATGATAATGATTCCCTACCAACCCATGCAACCTCACCTGTGCCTTACTCTAAGCCCCATCCTATCCCTCAACTAGACCTTTGATACCACTCTGTCATGACCCCCTCCCAACAAAGTGTACCCCTCTTGGGCCAGTAATGTGAGAATAGAGATAATGACCCCCAAGTCCCGCCTCGAGTAGGCCATGGGTTGGTGAATAGCACCGAGGGTATGGTAACATAGAAATGGGAGGCATTTCCCTCTAATAGAACACATGTATAAGGCATAGATAAGATAGACACCAATAAAATCCAACTCTGAATAGGAAATATAAAAGAAACCCAAGAGCACAAATGAAATGTCATGAAAAAGTACTACAACAGAAGGGAAAAACTACAAGTACCCAAAAGAAAGTAAAAATAGCTACAACCACAAGCCCAAAAAGCTCATGCAACCACAAGCTAGTAGTAACCAGCCTGATATCCAACTTTCTCTAAGTGACCTGAAAAAAAACATTTTGCATATACATAGGGTGAGTATAACAGTATACTCAATAGTATCCTCCCCAAAGCCTCTTGTACAAAAGTAAAGAAAGCATGATAAAGCACAGTGAACAACAAGTGAAACTAACTTGTCACCTAAACAGTTATACTAGGTTCCCAACTTCACCAAGGATACTCTAAAAAAGTAACGCATACATGAATATAGCATATAATAAATAACATCAGGGGTACCCCGCTACTACATTCCCACTGGTTTTCTACTTTGCCCCAATGTAACACGTCCTAATCATATCTCTCCAAAAAGGCTTACCCACAGACACCTGGGTGAAGCACCACAATCTGCACCTCTTGCACCAAAAAGTGTTGCCCGTAGACACCTGGGAGAAGCACCACACCATCCTCACAACCAAAGTAACCAATTAGTTTCTGGGATCCACCACAGATCACGTAACCTATATCATACGTCAGGTATTATACCTCAAGCCATTACATCGCATGCACTAAGTACATATCCTCAAACCATCACAACCTATAAATGATACACCTATAGTAGTCCATATGATACTATTTTCAGAATATATGTGTGTGAATAACCACAAGCCATTAGAGCCCTCTACACACATATATGGTGAAAAATAACCATTGTGCCTAATGGCACAAGTATCTACCAAGAGAAGAGAGCGGGGCCAAAGGCGGTAATCAGCCATTCATCCTCCCACTGGAATGTTGCAGAAAACACCCCCCCCCCCAGGGCTCAGAATCCCCGGGGTGTCATTTTCCCTTACTGAAAGGGTGTATTAGCATATAGAAACACAAAAAGTACAGAATATACTATATCTCACAATCACACCATGGGCATAACCTAGTTTAAGAAACAACTGCAGCTAACGTCTCTTAGACTCCAGGCTGCCACTTCTAAGACTATGTATCCTATAAGCACACAACCATTTAAAGAGCACTATTAGATTTCTTCATTCCCTTTTTATCAATTCTACTATATGTTAATTAATTCTTTAGACATTAATTAACCATGAACCAATCCACATTAAATTCCATTATAAACACACCGAAAATCAACTGCTCATTCAAAATTTTTCAACCTCTTAATTATGTTTCAGAGATCACCAACCCCATGGGTTAACACCATTTATTCAAATATTAATTACATAATTACTTTCCCATATTCCCAATCATTCTAAAAAATCATTCTATGCTACTAAACACAAGGGGGATCAACACAGTGAGTAGATATACTACACGTCGAGACTTTTCCACCTATAGCAAGATTGTAGACCCATCCTCCCTTTAGAAACTAGACACAGAAAGCACATCGCATACCCCGCACATTTTCCCCTCCTTCGGAAGAAGGGTAAGCAAGACCAGCTACCTTGAGCAGTGGGGGAAAGTAAAGAAGAAATAAAAACCAAAGAATAAACAAGCTTCTAAAAACCACATCCATCCCATTCCATCATCCCTGGTGTCCTCCCCGACACCCACATGCATAAACTGATGCATCTCGACACTCTAGGGGTCATATGATGCCACAACCAAAACGCCTCTATGCCCCCACAAATCAAAACAACCATCCAGGATCACACCATAGCACAAGCACCAGGAAATCAACATCACATAAATTGGGCTCTTGGCCCTTTTACAATCAATAGGGTAACTCATAACCCTTCAAGGATTTATCAAACAATCAAATCTTTAAACCATCTTGAATTTACAGATTTATAATCTATTGTTTCCAAAATTGGCAACCTAACCAGAAATCTGTCACAAAAGATTATACATCCTTACTACGCCAATTTGATTAACACAAAATAATAACAAGAACCAGATTCATCTTTATGCATCTTTATCTTTGGACAAACAAATATCAATTAGTCCCAGTTTACCTTATTTACCAATTTCCATCAAGAAAGAACATCAAAACTAAGTAAGTATAGAAATAAAACAATCTAGAAAAACATGAGGCAATATTATACGATCGATACAATTTCATTATCCATTTCAAATTATTTATTATATCAATTCCATTATCATCCAGTGGTGTTAAACTTGATAATAGTACAATTTCACGTAAAATAAATATAATCAATGAATCCCCAAGCTCAATGTTTTTGGGTAAAAACCACAACAGTCGAAGAATTCTCAAGAAACCTGGGTAGATTCTCCAAAAACCTGACATATATCTCTCATACTAGCACGATCAAGACCAAATCTCACCATAATTGGCATCCACACACTTATATCTACCCATAACAGGTGTAGATCTAAGGAGCCGAGAGATGAGGAGAAGTATATCCAAGAGGATCTAAGAAACCAAACCAGATCTATCCCATACCTCAAGAAACCTACATCTATTCGTTATGATAAACCTTTGGATCGCCTCCAAAACACTTATGAGAGGTTCTACTACCTTCAATGAAAGATAATATCGAGTTATGGATGCTTAAGGGATTAAACGAACCATTTAGAGGAAAACCAAGTTAGATCCACAATTTTAGGATCGACTTTATGTGCCCGCACAGTTTTCTCACAGGGTTATACAAACTGTGCGCTAACCGTGCAGTCTCCACTACCTCGTCAACACTCCTCGAATGGTTAGGCCACATGGTTAGACAAACCGTGCGTTATCCACTGCCTCCAACACCAACCATGCACGATTTTTCCGCATGGTTTAGGCAAACTGTGCGCCTCCCGTGCGAAAGTTATATCCCTTTAGTTCCCCTTAAAAGTCCACCCAAATGAGCTCTAAGTCACCTTAACCTCAAAGAACACCTTTAACACCTCATTTTCACAATGCAATGGGCTGCCGAGGTCCAGGCCATTACACACCAATAGTCCCTGCATTTTTAAATCCTTTTCATCATTTATTTAACCTATATTTTCTTCCATTGTTCCCAGCTTTCACACTTGGCCTGAAATTTATATACCTCCACAACATCTCACATCGGGTAGTCCTCTCAACATCAATGTTTATAGATGCTTCATGTCTCCTTAATCTTACCTTGGTGGCTTGATTCAGCATGTGTTGGCCCTCGGTCAATTACTTTAATTGGTTTAATTTGTATCTTGGGGTCTTTAAGATCATGTATTGTTGGGACATATCAACAAATGTCATATGATGGTATGATTTTCTTTAGAATGAAATTTGGTTCTTTCCTATTCTAGAGCTCTTATATTTTTCTATGAATGTTCCATCTATATATTTGGATGGTCGTATGATTTTCATATGAATTGACATACTCTAATGACAGAACAATGGGAAAGGATTCAAAAACATACACTTACCATCCAAAACTCCTCTAATTTACGCATGATCAAAAACCTAGTAGGATGATTTTTATTCTCCAATAGTAGGATATATTTTGTTTTTAACCCAATATCACCATTTAAATGCATTGAAGTTGACGTATCTGGACCATGGAAGGAATGGATTGGGATCACTAGTGGGAAAGAATTTAGATGTATGTCAGAGGTGGTATTTTAATGTTAGAATGATTTTATCATGGTATGTACTCACCTAGGTCAATATTTCCACTCTTTTCTTCATGGTCTTTGGGATAGACATCAATTTCTTGATCCACATTCTCAAAAGTTCATGGGGCTTGAAGACTTTGGTTTCCTCTCAGTGTATCACCTGAGTATCAATGGCGATTCATCTTTTGTTCCCATCCAATAAAATGGAAGGATGAATAATTCTAACGCAAAGGTGGTAGATATCATCAACAGGCTGAGAATTGATTTGTCTGATTGTAATCCAATTGTGCAAGGACTCCTTGGGTCAGCGGTTATTGGCGTAGTGGAAATCTTGTAAAATAAATCCCATTTTAAAAAAGGATACTTCCTATACAGATGATTCCCGACATGGAAATTATTCCTCACTCGAGGTAGTGGCCATGAGGGGACATAAGATTCAAATATAGGAATCATCATATGAAATGAGGAGTTTGCTGAATGTTGTGGTAAGAACAAACCTGAGAATGATCTTTTCCTCTATTAAAATTAGTAATCATTTTGATGGTTTTATTGACGGATACTCTAGGACAAGACCCAAATGATTCAAGCTAATATTCAGGGGTAGAGTCCTGAGGTGCGTTATTTCCAATTTTAGGATGATATCACAATGGGAAGAACTTCTTGAGGTGTTTATAGTCAAAGGAGGACAAAATGGTGGAAATAAAAATGGGATCTAAGTAGCTTCATTTAGATAATGAGGATGAAACCCAAGGGGCACAAGAATTATTCATAACTCCATAAACCAATTAATAATTGTTAATTAAAAAAATTTGGGACCATGGAAATGAAGGGTGTGCCCCCAAAGAATGAACATGTGAAAGAGTTCAACATGAATCTAGTGATTGGAAATGAAATAGTCAAATGTGGTGACTCTAATGATCGAGATATTGAGAAAATGGGTGATATTGTTGATGTATAATTGGAAGATAAACTAACAATAGGTTAGTTGGGTATGTTATTTTTCATTTAATTAGTCGTGGTTTAGATAAGATATTTTTTCTTTCTCTCGTATGATGAGTATAAAATTGGCACCCATAGTTGAGATAGATTGAGGAAGTGTTTTTCCATACATAGATAATTAATATGTGATGTGTTTACCGATCATGGTGGGGTTCATGATATGATTTTCATCATATTATCAATATATAAATGGATTATAATGAACTTATATAAAGGATGTTTGGTTTTGACATACTCAATTTCACATGTTCAGTTGATTTTATTATCAAATGGATTATACTTTTTTATAATTTTATTTGATACAACTAGTGGACATGTGAATAGATATACATGATTTTGATGAAAATCAAACCATATCCCATTAAAAGTTTTGTAGCAATAATTTTTTATAGGGGGTTCTATTAATATTAAATTATATATAGTAAAATATATTATTGCATTAAATTTTATAAATAAGTTTTTAGTGGATATCCAAAATTTGTTTTTGAATTGTTTTTTAGTGTAATATGATTTTATGTAACGTATTGTGAAAATGAGTTTTATATTATTCAAGATAATTTTTTGAAGATATCATAAAGGAGTTTTGGATATGAGATTATAGGTTATTACACATGATGTGGAATTAGGAGATAGTATGGTAAATCTTGGTGGTTTTGGTAGAAGTTTGTGATTATAAGAAATATTCAATAATGTCAGAACATTAAAAGGTGGTATGACTATATTTTAGTCTGTTTGATGTAACCCATGATGTTATAAAAATCATTATTTCATTTATTAGGAAATATACATGCATTAATTGTGATATAATTCATTACTTTTATATATCTCTCTAATATAAGATAAAATGTTTTTTATATCATCATGTGAGGATGATTAAATAATTTCTCATGCCTATTTTGTTTTGTTAATATTAAAAACACAATATAATGAATTGAAATAAAAGTAACCAAAATTAGTAATAGTTGAAAATTTTATTAAGTATTTTATCAATAGGTTAATTGTTTCAGAACCATTTTGGATTATTAGAAGCCTATATACATATGTTTAGTAATTTTACAAATATTTTTATTCGAGTATTTGAATCAGGTTATCAGAAAAACTTAAATTTACTTAATACAAAGATCTTATATTATTCTACACATTAATTAATGATTATAATACACCTTAACATAGATTATATCCCTCCAAATCATTTGGATATTCAATATCTTTCATGGATATACTATATAGGCGGTGTCTATTAAATAGACCTCATTGATCCATTTAATTCTCTTATATAATCAAATGTATACTACATAATCATAGAAAAATGAATGTGTTTATTAATTATATTTCTAAAATAAAAAATTAATATATATATATATATAATTGAAAAAATGGGTTTGAATTAATTAATTCTATGTCATTTGGATAAGGTTCTCACACACTAGATCATTTCTCCATTGGGAGTTTTTTTAACACTTATAAATAACAGTGCCACCATTTCAAGAAAACACATAATCAGGTTAGGATTTTATATCACCATTGTCAGCATAGAAGTTATAATCAGTATAACCTCATTCAATGGAAATTATAAAATAATAAGAGTCATTGAGATCATTAAATAACATGTTAAAAATGATGGACACTATTTCAAAAGAATAAGGAATCTCAAACTTGTATCTTTTTTCCGACTCATTGGAAGTAAATTAATACTATTTAAGACTCAAACCATGTAAAACTTGTAAAAAACACTTTTTTGGATTTCAATATACTAAACCTAATAATATTATATAAAATATATATGTTACGACTTATTACAAGTAACCTCATTGATCTATTTTTATTGATCTTAGTACCTAGAATATATATATTTTTACACATATCATAAATTGAGAATAATTATTCTAACTAGACATATAAAAAATGTAATGTGGGGATATCATTTATAATGTGAAATATATCATCTTCATACAATATTTTAAATAACAAAAATATCCCACAAATTGGACAATATAAGTAACACTCATCTATATTTTTGATAGTATTATACTATTCTATTATATCATCAAATAAAATAATGAAACTACTAATAGCATTCATTAATCTATAAATGAATCATTATAGGATGAATACCTTAGTAACACCATTTATATCATTAAAACCTTTTTGTTGCATCATATATATATATTAATAATTTCATGTTAAATATAGACGTTTTAATATCTAGTTTATATATTTCATAAACATAATATGTTGTTATGGAAATAAATATCTAAAAGGATTTTATCATCACATTTTGAAAAAAGGATATTTCACATTCTATAACATGAGTTCTTTATATACCATGAATATTAAACATGATTTTAAGGTATACAATAAGCTATTCATAGATTTTTTATTACATTAAACCTACTTTTAAACTATTCTTGACAAAACCTCTAGTTTCTCCAAAATATTATAAACTTGGTTTGTGTGGATGATTTTATTTCTAAATTCTAATATCTATAACTATTTCTTAGAATTATAAATATTTTGTATCCCCATAATATATATATTTTTTATCATTAATGAACATAACATCATCATATTTCAGTATAAAAACTATATTTTCATGGATATAAATATATTATACCAGGCCTTGAAAAGTATTTTATAACGTAATACAATTTATTTTCCAAATAAATTTATGTAAGTGAATCATTGTAATTTTTAGTTACCATATTTGTTGTTTAGTCTTAATATTATTTACTTTTATTTTCAATTTAGTGAATCTTTAAGTGATGTATTCTTTCTCAAGAAAAATATAAATTTCAGATACAAAAAAATTGTGTTTAATGTGGATATTGAAATAATATATTATTGTTTTCTTATGATAACAAACAAATAAGAATTTCACTAACATAGGGATAGTTTTATTTAAATATAAACATTTTATATATTCTTTATAATCCTGGATTTTTATAAATGGTAAGTTGGGATTCCTCCCTATCCATAAATCAAAATGTATCATTATGAATATTGCAAATATAATGTGTTTATGAAAGAATGTCATTTTTTCTAAATATTACACTATGGATAATATATGAATACTGATAATCGATTGACCATGATTAATATTCCATGATCCCTACTCTCAAACACACCATTCCACTGTGGGTTTTTTTATAGAATCTAGTTATAGAAATATTCTACAATCATTCATATGATTTGTAAATTCCATGCTCAAATATACCTTACCCCAATTTAATTAAATAATTTTAATACTATTTTCATTATAATTTGTAACATAATTTTCAATTATTTAAAATTTTAAGGTCTTTAAACCATTATAACTGAATTTAATAGTTAAATTGAAAAATAACATATACCAGCCACTTGTGTTTGTACTCCAGTGTACACAAATATCACTATATATAACATCAAATAACCCAATATTTCTTTAAAATTCTCAACTAAATGTTGATTTGGTCATTTTTTAGACTAAAAAAATTCACATTTATCAAACAACAAATAATAAAAATATTACCATAATTCCCCAGTTTTTATTTTTTAAATTATTCCCATTTTTATTTGAAATTCAATAAATACCATGATAATTGGTGTTATAATCAACTACCAAAAATAACTTATCATTAAGGTTTTATATAAAATTTCTTAAATCTATAATGTATTGAAATTTCAACATTTTCTCAATTTTATTATACATTTCAATAATGATTTTAGAAAAACAATTATTCATAATTAGGGATGAAAATTATTTATTTTAAAAACAACATATATAAATAAATTTTATATTTATAAATGGTACATATAAACAATCATCCCATTGTATAATCATTATACTAGGAAGATATAGTTATCTTTTGGCTAACTATAATGTAGAAACTCTTACCATAATGAAAAAAATGTAGATATACATTTACTTTTATCAATTCATCACTAAATCTAATAATTTCTATATTAGAAAACATATGTGATGGACACCTAATATTCAATAATAATGAATCAAAATTACAAAAAATTATCTTAATAAAATTCATATTTAAAATCTTATAATTCTTATACATGTAATAACATCTCAAAAAAATATTAGTATATTAATATATAGGTATCATATATAATATATCTCAAAATAATATTAATGGTTCGTGTTATAATCTAAAACATACAAAAATTCAGTGAGTATCAGGTTTTATATTTACTCAAAGAGGAATTTCATGGAACATACTCTAACTAAAACTGATGATCCTATATAACATATATATTTGTAGTATATCATCCATATTTTACTTTTTTGGATTTAGAATTTCTCTAAAAATGTAGTTATTTTGGTATGAAAGAATGTTAATTATGTATCATTTGACTATTTGATAGTTATGTATAAAATTGTACCCTTACATTATCATATGATTTATCTTAACTCCATTTTTATATGCACGTAATACTATTATGGTCACTTAGTCAAGTGTAAACCACCAATCCCAAAAGTCCATATCATTAATTATATAAGATAATACATGGGTACCTATATATACATTTAGATGATTGATTTTTTAACATTGATTCTCTTTATAAAGAGTGTAAAATCTCTATTATTAGGGATTTTATTAGTTTCACAATTTTTTATATTCCTCCATCTTATCCTATCTTATCAAGTAGTTAATATATATATATATATATATGATTATTATTATTCTATAATTTTATGTATTATTAATTTAACTATGATAATTCACTTCAAATGTTCAAATTTTAAACAACTTATATAACTATTTGGTTTTTCTCATTAAATTTGAAAATATATTATATTCAAACATATACAAATTCACATCTGAAAAAATATATTTAATCCCCATTTATAGAATGGTGTATATTTATATAAACCCACAATATTACTGAATATAAAGAACGGTATGATAGATACATAATTAATCACCTTTCTATCAAAATCGTGGTCCCCAAACCAGTGTAACCTAACCCAAATTCTCATATGAAATAAATATGCACTAAAGTAGTACCAATAATTGATGAATTTTACCATGTTAGAGTTTTATATAAGATAACAACATCATAATCAATTCCCCTTTTTCATGGTCTTATATGGATAAAATTCATGTTTTATGAGATAACACATGTCTCGTTTATCTTCGAACATAAGCTATAATTAGTTTTAACATCATATGAAAACCTTTTATAATGTTTTTGAGACATATTAATTATTAAAAAAATATAAAATAATAATTAAATGTTAAACCCAAAATTTTACCTAGTAGTTTTATTTTGAATTTTTTTTGAAATAAATAATTTTAAGAAAAATAATTATGAAATATTTTAGATTTCATGGAGAGCCATTATACGCATATATAAATTGGTCCAATACTTATAATATTTTAAGTAAATTTAGTTCAATATAAATGAAAATATTGATATGTATCAATCATTTCTCTAAAAATTTGTTCCAAAAAACTACATTATTTTATGACTGTGAAAAAAATATGCTCTAATATTTATGAGTTCTATACAATCCATAGATAACATCGGAGGGAGGATCTCATCGGTTTCATATTAATAATCATTGTTATGTATATGAAAAGAAAAATTCTTCATATCTATAAAGGAATAATGAAACCTATATTCAATATTAAATATTAAATTCAACGAACAATGGTTATATCATGGGAAAATTGGGTTTAGTGGTCATTTTTTAAAATTTTGTATTATTGTTGTCCCTCTAAAAACCTCATTATGGAATCGGATCCATTTTTATTTTTCTTGTATTGAATTTTTAATGATACTAAAAATAATAATTTTTTTAGAACCGTGAAATTTTTATTTAATAATATAACAGTCCATAGTAATATTATTACTAAAAAATATTATCTTAAACTATCATGCTTTATAAAACATTGTAAATTTAGATATTAATTTCAAAAAAAGTTCCTAAAAATATTTCTGAAGAATTAATAATTTTAAATCATATTTATTATAATATTTTTTAAAATTAAATTTTAATGGTTTATATAAAATTGAAATTTCTATATAATATTTTATGAAATGGTAAACTAAAACAATTTAAATGTTCAAAATTATATATTTTGAAGCCTCTATGAAACAAAATATGTACTAATTAAAAATGTGATGGTTTATTTCTATAAATTTGACATATTTAAGGAATTATTTTATAGTTAATAAAGAAAGATAAAATCTATTTAGGATTTATTAAAAAAAATTAAAAAAAAATTAGAAAAAATATTATTAATTCATGTTATATAGATCATTGGTAAATAAAAAGGGAGATATAATCTATATGAATTTATTTTTGTGGTTTTGAACATTTTTTTAATTAAATTTTATTTTTTTAAAATTTATGTAGTTTATAGAAAATGTGACACCATTAACTAGGAGTTCGTTCTTACTTAATACATTAGTACGAGACACTAGGGGTCACCCAACCCCCCCCCCCCCAAGAATGATCAGTTTGTTAGTCTTAGTACACTAGATATATGTTTCACATCGATATTACATTGGAAATATTAAACAACAGATGAAAAACTTGTTTGCATCATTGAAAATTATACAAACAATTCTTTTTTTTATCCTACTAAAACAATGAAATAAAGGGCGATATCAGATGCTTAGTGATGGATATGTAAAATAGAAGATATTATAAGTAAATAATAATTAATCTATAAGGTGGAGTGGATAATAACAAATGAGTAAATAAAGTAAAAAAATTACTTCAATTCACATCTAGGAATAATATCAGTATTGAAATCACATGGATAATGGGAACTTAATTCTCAATAAATTAAATGCATAAATCCAAACATTTATAATCATTCCTTCATGGAATCAACCAATTTATCATGAATTTTTCCACCAATTACTCTCAAACAAGACATCATTCTTAATAAATGGTTTGTTGTAAACAAAATACTCATCAAATTTGGCCACATATTTTTTCTCATGAGACCTATTTAGGTATTTAGGTTTTATCTATAACTACCCCTCACTCGTAACTTTAAAATCATACAAATTCCTATTATTTTGAATGAAAAATATAGTTCATTTATAAAAAAATACTTTATAAAAATTGTAATAATTTTGAATTAAGAAAAAATAATATTTTTATATTAAATGTAAAAACATTCTTAATAAATTTTTTTATAGATACTATATAAAGAAAGGATATATGGTTGATGAATCATTAAAGTATGGGAAATGATTCATGATAATTAAAATATGGATATATGAAATAATTTAATGTATATGGGAATGTAATAATGAAAACATTATACACAAGATACCTATAAAACATTAAAAGATGAAATAAGACCATTAATTCATCAGAAATGACGATTTTGAAGTAAAATAAAGACTTTTGGAAATATAAAAGAAAATTTAACAAAAAAATTAAAAACTAATTCCATATAACATTTTGTATGATGAAATTTATTAATCACTTTCAAATTACTTTTTATTCTATCAAGGAAATAATTCTATTTTAAATTATTATATTCAAAAATAAAAAATTACCATAATATTGAGAAAACTATATTCATTCAAAATAATTATAGAAAATATGAAGGGTACATTCAGTTTAAATGATCTTAATAATGATGGTAAATATTTTCATGTATTGATATATAAACAAATAACATTCTATTGACACTTTTGTAAAAAGAAAAAAATTGGAACAAATCTACAGATTCCTTTTAAAACATTGTAAATAAAATTAGTGGTAATTAAATTAATTATTTTTAAAAAAATTATATATATAAAAAACTTTTTCAATACATTTTTTAAGACTATATACATGGAAGGAAAACATTACTGACAAATGGGTATATAATACTGACTTTTTCTAAAAATAATTCTAAATCATTACAAGTAAAAATGAGGAAAATGATTATAATTGCTGAAAATTTGATAAATAACTATATTTTTATAAAATTGGTGGGATTATAAGGATAAGGACCATATAATTTCAATTAATGTAAAATTCAGTATAGGGAATCACAAAAATAAATGAGATTATAAAATAACCCTTATGACTATAATAATATTTGAATAAAACCCCACAAAAGAATAAACATGAATAGAAATATTATATACCATTCATAAAGAAGAATCAAATATATAATAAGTCAATGTGGTAGTACATACACCACATCAATTATGTGAGTTTCATAATAAAAACCTGTCTCATTGAAGTGGAAACATGAAAGCATTTCCCTAAATTCAAGTGTGATTGTATAATAATTTATAAAACCTTATTTATAATAATTTTACACTTATTATAATTATAAAATAAAAAAAATTATACCAATAATAATATAGATGTTTTAATTACAACATTTTATCTCGCTTTAAAACATATATATTTATTAAAATAACTATTCTTAGTGATACATGTTTTAGTTCGGTAGTTCTGATATTTGCACATTGATCATGGTCAAATGATCTAAAAAGTGTTAATAATTTCATTTATATAATATTATTACATATTATCACTATTATTAATCATTCCTTAACTATTCAAAAAAAAATATTATAACATCACTCATTTAGGTCTTGAAAACGTCTTAAATAAGAGAATCTTCTAAATAGTGTAGGAGTAAGAACACGTTAAGGTATAATAATAATATAATAGTTAAAGAATATTTTCACGTCACATGTAAAATATATATTAATTATATAATATTTTAGAACTATTCATAACAGGTGGATTCAAAAATTGAAATATATATGTTATGGAGATAGCAGTCTGTATGTGTAAACCATACTCCTATTTTCTAATGAGAAAAAAGGAAAAGAAATTCCATGATATTTTACCACTACAGAATCATTATTAAATAATTAATATCATTTATATTTAATTAATACATCATTATATACATCCCTTATAGGTAGTGATGTAATATGAATCTGATCATTGTGTGGATGTTGTAGTCCACGCGTACACTCAAGTTGTACTCTAATTTCTCATTTATTGAAATGGTGGTGGAAATGGTTATCCCATAATCATGATAAATTTTTACTTAATTTATGAATGTAGAAAATATTTGTTAATATGGATTAAAAATATTTACATGTAGTATATGTAAAAATCATTTAATGAGTCAGGTATGACGATTACCTCTTTCGCGAAAAACCACCTTGGGCTTACAAATTATCCTTTCATTGGATGTTCTTAATGTAATATATAAATCCCCATAAAATTTGGAATTAAGATATTATATTATTATGTTATGTATTGGCTAAGGTAAAGGGATACATCATTGTGAATAAAGGTGAAGTAAAGATATCCATCTATAAGTGAGGTAAAAGAATCATTTGGAATTTCATGAAAGATATAAATATAATATATATCATAATCATATCAAGTAAAACCAAATGATCATAATTTTTAATTTTAGATGTGATAATGTTTAAATAACTTCTACCAAAAAAATTTATACATGTTTAAGATTAAGATTAATCTATATATCCAAGGTAACCAACTTGTAAACCTAATATAACATTAACCTGGATAACTTAGCAATTTACCATGATAAATTAATTATAATCACAAAAATGAAAGTGTAATTTTATTTAAAAAATTCCATTTTAAATGATTAAAAACGATATGGATTTAAATAACAGTTGATATAAGTATGCAGTATAATTGAAAGATAGTTTTCAGGAAAACACCCAATTTAACAATAAAAATAATTTATCATTGAAATATAGTAAAAAACATTATTTATAATATTTTTTTTGGTTATTTAATATAATAATTAAATGTTTTATACTTTTTTATAAATTAAACACCAATTGGTACATTCCAATAAAAAAATTATGTGAAATGGCCTAAAAATAGCTCAAATTTTGAATAAATTATATCTTATATTTAAAAAAATCTATCTTGGGGTCCCAAATTCAATGTAATGTTTGAAAATATATTATTTAACTCATTAAATACATACTTCATCTAGAAAACCATTTAAAAATTTATAAATTCATTTTTAATCATAATATGTTCATAAGTGTGATACTATTTTGGAAAATATTTAATTGCATTATTCACCCAAAAAACAACTATTTATAAAAAATTTAGAAAATTACAACTAATATAATTTTTAAATGATAATTCTGAATGTTATAAAAATTATTAAATTATTTTTTTCAAATATGAATTTAATAAATTATAATATACATGCACAAAAAAGGAATAAGACCAATTTTTTGAAGCATAAAATGACCTTATTATCATTAATTCTTAGATAACCATAATTAAAATAATGCTTATTATTTCAATTGGATATATACTATAATTATTTTATTTGATTATTTTTTAAAGATTAATTTATTTAATTTATTATTATTATAAATCCATGAACACATAAGAACAATTTTATAAAAAATATATATTTTATATTCAAAATATTTTATCATCCCTTTGAATAATTAGTAATAAATTCAACATTGATTAATTAATTTAATAGGGGAATAATTTCAACACATATTTTATAATATATTTATCCATATTCATACCTACCAATACCAATGGATATATTATAAATTTCATATTTAAATAATATTATTTTTGGTTTCATTCCCTTCCAAGTTACGTGTGGTGTATGTTGTCGATAATAATGCTATTTTGAAAGAATATATTGAATGAAATATCAAGGTATTATAGATTATAATGTTTAAAATAAGTCTAAATATAAAACTATTTATATTGATTTTTTAAATCCTCATTCTTTTTTTATGAGTAATTAATATTAATTTCATCATTTTTTGGAATTTATGTAAAATATGATAATATGAATTTTGGTGAATATTCAGATTTTTTAAAATAAATTAATAATGAATTGAAAAAAATAAATATAAATTATTTATATTATACATATAAAGTCTTCATATATTAATAACTCTCGAAGTTTTACATTTTTAGCAACAAACAATTAGTGAATGGTTTAATTATTTTGTAGGAATAGTTTATTTATTTTGTGCATTCATTTATAGAACCTTTGTGAAAATTCATGAAATGAGTCTAAGTGTTGGATTATGTCCTAAAATATTAGTACTCCTGATTATATTTTTTTCCTGGTAATATATCCTTATCTAGATACTAGGAAGTGGATGAGGTAATGGAACATATGTACCAAGGGGTAGTAACCCCAAATAGAGGTTATAATTAATTAACTCAATCATCACCCAAATTCTTGGTGAGTGGGAATAAGGCAGTACACCTGGATATACATTATGAAGGGGTATCATTTGGTTGATCTCATGATCCTTGAGAACCTATACACATGATCAATTTTGAAGTAACTTTGAGTGATTAAGATGATAATTATAATACAGTTATACTTAACATAACTTTGGTTAAACTATGATTGATATAGGTTAAACTAAAATAACTATATGAAAATATGATATTATAAAATAATAATATGTTTTAATGTTGAATTGGTTTAATTATTTTTAAAATTATATATAATTTAAAATCTCTCATTACACATTTCAAAAAAAAAATCAGTAATTAAAGGAATAGTAAGAATCCATTAGTTTGAGGGAAATATAGATATTAGCTAAGTAAACAACCCATCATAAAGAGATGATGAGTGAAAACATTGTGATTATGAAAAACTAGCTATCATGATTTTTGACTAACAATTTAAACATAGTAGAAATCCATAACCCACATAAATTAACAAACCACACCATCCCATTGGATTGAGAGTAACAATAAATTTTATTAACCTTAGGCGACATTCCCCGAACACCAAAGACTTGAAATAATTAGTAGATATTAAACACAATAGACATTAATGAATTGTTTACCATTTAATAAATACATAAGAATAATGGGCACATTTAATTATACGAATAATATATAAATAAATAAATAAAAATAGTGAATTTTCAAAAACCAAACCATAAGAAATGTGATCAATCCATCAATAAACAATGAAACAGGGATATAAATCATTGTATCAATTGAACTGTAACACCGTAATATTTTTAAAATAATAACATCATGTTTGATAGAATGTGTGACCCACAACCTTTTGATTAGAAGATAATAAAAAATCATGATATATTATGATAGATTTCATTTTAAATAAATTAAATCTATTTTATATCTTGTGATGTATGCAACATCGGGTTTACACCTAACATGCCACTCTATTAATTTTTTTTAAAGAGACCATTATAACATAGATTTTATGTCTGTGGGTAGGAATAATAGAATCTATGTTTTAATAATTTTATTGTTTATGCATGTGTTAAATAAATTAGGTGGTTTTCTATTGATTATAAATAATATAATAATCTTTTTAAATTAATAAAATATTTTCTAGAAAAATGTATTTTTTCAAAATACAGTATAGTTTCACATGTCAGATATAATTTATTTTTAATTCTTTTAATTAAATAAAATTTATTTTAAATAATAAAAACCACCTTTGAAACTATCATATTAAAAACTATCTTATGGTTATTTTTTGGGATTTTTCTAAAATGATTCATTTCTTGATGAATAATGAAAAAATACTTATTTTTACAATAAAATGCATATTATTTTTAATTTTGTAGAAAGTAAAATTATATTTTAAATTTGTTTCAAATAATATAATTTAAATAATATTAACATTTATCTAATTTTAGTTATTAGAATCAACTTTCTATCGAACTTCGACATTAAAAAAGTTTAATCTTATGAGAATTTTTTATTTGAAAACCTTCTTTTTCATCACAACTACGGTTATAATTATAAATTAAATTCTAAAAAATATATTGGTTTAAATGAGAAAATATATTCCATATTTGGAATCATAGTAATTTATACTATCTATTAATTTTAACTGATTTTGTGACCAAAATGAAGAGTGAAAACAGTAAAAAGTAATTATCATAGTTAAGATAAATATTAGTTTACCATGGGGTTAAAGTAAAGGATATGGGTTAAAATGAAAAAAAGCATATGAAAATCTAAATATATGCATATTTTCACATTATAATATCCAAATTTAGAACCTGATGTTATTTGGATTGTTTGTTTATATGATTAACTGTCTTTTTTGATTATTTTAGGAAATTTCCTTGTAATTTCAAAGAGGGTTCCCTTTCTCCACTTATAAAAATATACTCACTCACCTCACATATTCCCACCCATAAACCACTTTTTTCTTGACCAAAACCAGACAAATATCTCCTAAACATACTCAGATATATTCTATTGATTTTTTGTCCAAAAATACAATCCTTTGGTCCTTAATGGGAAATCCAAAGGTGGATTCTTTTATTAAAGGTAATTATCTTAACAAACATCTTTCATTTTATTTATTTTTATTCTACTATAAATTACTTCATAAAATATAAAATTTTATAAAAAAATTATCTCATATATAATGAGAAGATATTATTTTTATTTCATAATACTTATCCGTCTCATATTCCATAAAATGGGAAATGAAATCATCGATAATGTGTATGATGGATTACCGCCTATCTAAATGATGTAGTTCTTTTTCCATAACTGTATTTCAATGATGGATTTCAAAATGGATTTAACAAATTTATATTATATTATTATTAAGGTTATAGTTATTTAATTTTAATATCACATATACCTTTTTTACATTCCATTCCATTTTGAATACGACCACATCGCTCGTGTGTATGGAGGACTACCACCTGCTAAAGTGATGTGATACATTTTTCACTTACACATTACATGGAATATAATTATGATAACATTAATGAATATATGTGATATTTACGAGATTATATTAATAATCTAAATTAAATATATCACCCACTATTTTACCCTCTCACTTATTAAGTGAGTAATATTATCGTGCATGTGTACGTGTGGCCTACCATATACAAGAAGTGTTGTGATTCATTTTCCTTCACCAAATTTAATAAATGGTTATAAAATTTTATATACTGAGTAAATATTATATTTAAAACATTATAATAATTCAGCTAATGATGTATATATATCATATAAAAAAGAACTGAATCCTTTACGATAAAGAATGTATAAAAAACATGGAAATTAACACCAAAGAAAATAAAAATAATGAATTATTATTAACAAATGGGTGGTAGAATGTTATAGGAGGATTATATATGATTTTATAAATATCATTATATTTAATTAATAAATTAATAACATGATTTAATCCATTATATAGGAGGTACTAATATAGATAATAGAAGTCAAACATGATGTGAGGGTTTCTCGTCTAACTGTTACACTTGTGAGACATATGCCATATTCGCCAATTATAAATTTTTGTAATGTATATACTACCATTTTTATATGTTTCTTCTAGAATATATTTATATTCATGGTTTTTAATATTTTATTTGATATCATTTATTTTGTGGGGCTTCTGATTTGAATGTAAACAAACTGATAAGGGTTCATTTCACAATCTCATCATATTTTAGGTTTGTTTATGTTTATGTCTCCAATGGGGAAACTAGTGGTCATATAAATCATAAAAAAATAAGTTTTCCTAAACAATCATTATTCATGGAATTTGTTCAGGTAATGGTTTGGTTTTTCTTCTTTTTTGAACATATAATGGTTGGAAATTGTTTTAATAAAAATTTAAATTATTCTTCTTATCTTTAATAATATTTTTTCAGAAAACCCTTGTCTTCTAAGAATATTTTCAATAATTTTATAAAAATTTAAAATGATTTATTAAATAAATTTTTTCCCATTTTTACTTTTTAAAAATTGTTTTGAATGTAACGTTCATGTTGTTTTAAAAAAGATATTCTATTGATTTTCTTTAAAATTTTAAAGGAATGTTCATTTCAACGTGTATGTAATTAAAATAATTTTATACTGTCTTTACCAATTAATGTTTTACTTTTTATTTTACAACTTTTAAAAGGTAATTTTCAATGAACATTATATTTAATATTTTTTTAAATGATATTTAATGGTGGTTCTCAAAATTATATGTTTATATTTTTCTCAAAAATATTTTAAGGTTCCTTTCATGATATTTTTATTCATAAATGAAATCAATTATCTATTTTAATTATGTTCTACTGAGGTTATATTATATTGATACCCATATTTTTATTAATTCAAATTGTTATGATCTTTTTGACCAGGGATGTGTAATTTTGTTAACATTCACCATATTACTCGGGATGGTTTATGCTTATGTTTATTGTTTAGGGTAAGTATTAACATATCATATGATAAAATTTCAATACGAATGATTATTTTGATTAGGTCTCACCACTTTTATATGGAGAATGAATTGGTCTTAGTATGTCATGGACGAGGCCCTCTATATCCCCTCGACACATCAGTAGGTCTCATTAAACAAACTATAATAGGTTTTTTACTGAGGCATAACCCATTTATTTATATGTCTTAGAAGAAAGCCTTGATGATATATTTTATATGTATTTAATTATGCATTTGATCATTAGTAATTCATTTAATGATATTTCATGTGATTAATAAAGTAGTTAGAATATCCATGGTAATGATTTCATGATAACTTGATTATTTATGTCCTTATTTTATCATAATTTATCGCACCAATGTATACTGATGTTATTGATTAAATAGAAGGTGTTTCGGTTATTTACAACTCAATATTTACTATTCCCTATTTATTTATAGCTTTTGATATATGTTTTCCTTTACTGATAATCAGAGCACAACCCTTCTTTAATTTTTATTTTCCATAGGATAATATCAATTTTTTTCTAATTGGAATAAAGGGATGAGCTATAAAAAATAATGTAATTCAAAAAGAGAACACCTATTATATTTTATGAACTAAATTTTAATGATCAGTTCAGTTATATAACTATCTTTCCAACAATACTAAACTATTCAGTTCTCAAGGATGAAATTAAATGTATCATAAGTTGATGTAATAATGTAGACAATGGTTTCGGGATACTAGGGTCAAGGTCACTACAGTCAGTATAAGAGAATGTTTATTAAAATCCTTGAGAACATGATTTAATAAAAAAATATTAGGGAGAATTACCCTATATTATCAATTGGGGATACGTATAGAATAAAATCATAATTTTTTATTAAGGATGAGGTTATTTGGTTTTTCCAAAAAATACATCTAGGTATGTATTCTATAAGTGGACATGGCTCTAGCCTAGATACATTTATGGTTAATAACTATGAAAAGGATAAATTATGCATGATTTGATCATGACATAGTTTACGACAATGGGCCTTATAACGCACCTAGTTTGACACACCGATTGGATATGCTTAGGATAATTACATTTTCATTACAAACCATTATATATCATTTTAAAATAATTATATTCCTAGAGAAAAAAAATTTATGATTATATGATAACCTATGCCTAAATTTTCCAATTTATATTAATTATTTCACTGTTTTTAGTGTTATACATTGTTTTTCATATTTCTACAATCTAATTTAGTGTATCACATTTTTTAAAATGGTGTTTTGAAAAAATAATAGAAATCATATCAATGAATGTAACTCAAAGAGTAAAAATGATCATTATATTGATGGTATTAAGCCAATCATACCAAGGGAACTGGTCTCCCAAAAAAATTAAAACTATGAAGACATAATATCGTGTACTATCAATACAGATAATGAATTATATATGTACTATGTTTTAGAAGGGATTATAGATAATAAGGGGAAAACAGAGAAAAAAATGTATAAGGGGGAGAATGGAATGGATTTTCTTCCACCGGTAATAATTATTGAATGAAACACTCTAGTGACCATGAAAATAGATAGTGATTTAATGTTTTATGTTATCGTTCCCAGTGATTACTGCTTGTTTCAAAACAAATAATATATTTAATAACATTGTATTGTATTTTTGTAAGTGTACATGTTTCCATTGTAATTTTATAGTGATTAAAAAACTCAAATATTTGCAATGTTACATTAAGAGACACTTTTTATTGTTTGGGTAATATATTATTGACCATGTGACCTTCCTTCACTTGTTTTAGAATTTAAAATCAAAGAGGCATATTTTGGGTGATTCATAGGGTTAACTGTATATGTTATTGACTAATTTGATCTTTTAATATTAATGGATAAAATATTCAACCAATTTTGGTTTTGGAAAATATATAGAGGTAGGATGAATGACTTATCATTATAATTGTCTATTAAATATGCTTCAGGAATAAAAAATTATTTTCAATATTCATTTCATAGAGTATGAAATAAATTAGGAATTGATCAAAGTGAATCCAAATGATGAAATTATTCCTATGAAAAATAAATATATCATGTAATTATATTTTAAATTTTTCTTAGTGTTGATGCTAAAGGAATTCCTCATCTTTAGAAAAAATATATTAAAGTAAAATAATACCATCATTTAGATTGATCCAGTGGTATTTTATATCATTTAGAATATATATTTCTGTGGCCCTTAACATTCTATTTATCATTTATTTTCTTATGATCAGTGAACTCTAAAACTATCTATAATTATTTAATATTTTATTTTATGTCCATATATTCACATTACTTTAATGTTCCCCTACATAGAACCCATGTAATGTGTTATTCCATATCACCATTTTAAATCTCTCTCCTTCTAAAAAAATAGTATTTTATTAAACCTATTTACAATGTGGGGTTTCAATGATGTAATTTTAAAGTGTTAAACCCTTAATTATTGAGATTAAGATTAAATTTCAAAGAAATGATTTATTTAAGGGGGTGGGGCAGAATGTTACACCCAAAGATTTTTGAAATTAGAAAATCAAGTTAGATTTATTTTAGGACCCAAAAAACATAAATGATAATATAAAATTCAAATACTAAATGAGAAATTTATTTTGAAATTAATTTAAAATCATTGATATATTTCCTTGCACGCAACATTGAGTTTAAACAAAATAAGATAATCTGTTGAAATATTAATTTTTAAACATGAACATTATAACATAACTGTTAGGTTACAAGGTATAAATTACACTAAATTAATAAAAAAAAATTGTATTGTTTTGAAATGTAGAAAATAAATTCAATGGTAATTAATTTTTTTATAAATATAATTAAAATTATTTGGAAGTATAAGAATGTTTTTCCTGAAAAACTATATATTTGTAATGGAAGTTATGTCGGGTTACACACACATAATTTATAATTAATTTTATAAAAATATTAGAAAATAAATCAGATAAAATAAAAATATCTGTTAAAATCATCATATTAAAAATTTTGTATGTTTATTTTTTTATTTTTTCTGAAAATTTTCATTTTTCAATTAACAAACAAATACTGTTTTTAACTAAAAACTTGCATTTTGTTTAAGTAATTTTAAAATTTAAATTATATTTTTAATTGTTTTTAATGAAAAATTTGTTCAATAATATTATAATTTTACTAATTATGTAATTGGATTAAATTTTATATTGAATTTTGAAATTAAATCCCTCTATACTTATGATAATTTTATCTTTGAAAACATGCTTTTTCGTCACTTCTGTAAGTATAATTAAAAATTTATTTATAAAATTTCTATTAATTTTTTTGTAAAAGGGGTTCCATAAATTGAGTCAATGTAATATAGATTATCTAATAAGGTTACTATAATTTTTTTCCAAAAATGAATAGTGAAAATGGTAAAAATTAATTATCACGGTTAAGGTAAAGATTGGTTTACTGTGGTGTTTAAATAAAAAGGTGAGGATTAAAATGGCTTACCATCTTATAAAAATTGTTGTTTTCAGCCATATTTACACATTATTTTATCAAAAATTATCTCTTATGGTTATTTGGAAGATTTTTGTATGCGAATGAAGTTCTCAAATTGGATTTTATTATGAAATTTCCCTGTAATTTCCAAGAGGGATCATATTCTCCACTTATAAAAGGGAACAACCGAACCTCACTTCATCACATAAATCAATAAGTTTTTCTACACCAATACCTGAACAAATATCACCCCATAATTCTTATACAAAGTCTATATCTAATTTTCTTCCAAAAATATCATCCCTAGGGTCCTTAAGAGGATATCCCAATGAGGTGTCTCTTAAAAATTTAATTATCCTAAAAATATTGTCCATTTTCATTATTATCTCTCCATGATATGTTATGTCATAAAAATTAAAATATAATACCTATAATAAATAAATTATAAAATTATTTTATTATGAATACAGAATAATATTTATCTATCTTCACTTCCATCAAATGTGAAACAAAATCCCTGATTGTGTGTATGGGGGACTATAACCTTGCAAACCGATGTAGTCAGTTTTTTATCACCACATTTCAATGATGGATACAATGATGTATTTAACACATGAATGTGAAATTTATTATATTATTATACATATATATTATTAATATAACGTACACCTTTTAACATTATATTTTATTTCAAATACGATAACATCTCTCTTGTGTAATGTGGACTACAACCTTTGGAAGCGATGCGATTCTATCTTCACTTATGATTTACATGGAATATAATAAGGATAAAATTAATTAATATAAGTGATATATATGAGTTGATATTTATTATATAAAATTATCACAACTCATAATTCTTTACCCACTCACATGCTAACGGACAAATATCATCGTTAGTGTGTACATACGACCTATCGTCTCCCTGAAATGATGTGATTAATTTCCCATGTCCAATATTCATAAATAGTTATAAAAATATTCCTAATAAGTAAATATTATATCCATAAAATTATTATAAATTTTTCTATTATAAATATACAATATGCACAACAACCATTACTTCCATGAAAAAACATGCATGATAATATAAGGAAATGAACATTCGAAACAATGAAAATAAAGAAATATTACTAAAAAATGGGAGGTAAAATTTTATAGGATAATTATATATGATATTATAAATATAATTATGGTTATTATATAATTTATTAAACTTATTAAATCCATTATTTAGGATATAATAACATGTATTATATAAATCATACATAAGGTAAGGGTTTATCGTATCACACTTACATCTATTTAAAATACACCATATCCACTACATAATCCTTTATGAGGTGTATCTAATTATCCTTATTAAATATTATATCATTAATATATATATATTAATTTTATTTACTATTTAATTTAATTTAATTTAATTTATGGGGTTTAGGATTCACAAGTTACCAGATAGGTAAGTGTTTCTTTCAAAATATCATCATTATTCTGTATTTCTTAGGTTTATATCATCATTAGAAGAATTATTCAATATTTCTATATAAAATTAAATATTATTTAATCGTCTATGTTTATTAATGATATTTTTAGTCTATAATACAATTTTATACACTTTTTACATAGTATTACTAAGAAAATATTATTATAAAAGTATAACTTTTTTGTCACTTAGGTCAAAAATAATTTTTCATCAAAACCAATGTTTTAGAAAAAAAATTAAAAAAAAATTGAAATTTTTTTATAATTTTAAAATATTTTATTAAATAAAATTCCTACTATATTTTCTTTTGGAAAATATTTTTTGAATGATTATTCATATCATATTGAGAAAAAATTCTATTTGTATGTTTCCCCAAATGTGAAATGAATCATAGTTTTAAAATGTACAACATCAATGTAATTTTCCACCATCAGGAACAATAAATGTTTTAATTATTATTTTAAATACATTTAAATGTTATTTTCAGTTAAAATAATTTTAAAATGTTTATAAAAATATTTTTTCTAAAAGGTTATTTTCATAATATAATGTTTATTTTTTCTCAAAAATGTTTTTATGGGTTTTTAGGGTATTTATATTCATCAACGACATCAAACCTCTTGTTTACAAATGATACACTAAGGATATATCATATTAATATCATATTTATTATTTCTCTAAATTTTTTATCATCAGTTTTAAAGGGGATGTAAAATTTTAGTTCCATTTATCATGTTAATATGGATGGTTTATTAGTATGTTTATTATTTAGGGTATGTATTAACATTATACATGTTATAAATATGAATGTTTATATTTATTATGTTTCACCAAATTCATATGAGGAGTGCATTGTACTTTGTTACTCATGGGTGGGGCATAGTATAGACCCTTGTTGCATTGGTAGGTCTCATGAGACAAACTAGATTGGATATGTGGCCAAGCCCTTTCCAATATATTTAAATGCCTTGGAATAAAGACTCAGCAGTATGTTCCAAATATACAAAATTAAGTAATCAATAATTATAAATTTAGTTATTGATTTCATTTTTGATTATTAAATTATTTAACAATGCATATAGATTATACCATATTTATTCATAAATTCTGATATAAACATACCCTTACTGAGCATTTGAGCACACCCTTTTCTTATGTTTTATTATCCCATGTAACCCAAAATTGTTTTGTGATTGATATATAGGGATACCCTATTAGGAATAATGGCTTCCTCAAAGAAAACACTTTTTTCTTTTATGTTTGACATTTTAATATTTGTTTAAAATTTAAATCATTTTTACTATGATTAAAAATATATTTCACCTTATAGGAGGTGATTCTTTATATCATATGAAAATATAATAATGTTTTCTTCGTAATAATGTGATATAATACATTATAACATCTAGAAATTCTTTATTACTTTATAAATAATTATTCCCTTTGAGTAATACATTATAATGAATTCATTATAATGCTTTTATCATAAATTTACTAAGTAATTTTAACCAGAAATCTCAATCAAAGGCAATCCATTGACCATTTATTAAAAATAATAGAAAATTACATCAAGAAGAGGCAACATGTTGAGAATGACAGTTACATATCACAAAAATCAGACCCATTGCCGCATCCCTGATATACTACGTCCTCCGCGGTAGCCGATTCCAACTCTGAACTTTCATAGTGTTTCAGAATCTTGGAACAATTTTTTCTAAGATTGAGCTTCTCCAATGAAATGATCACCTTAGAAAATTTTTCAATCCATAGAGCCTTTCCGCTAGATGATATGGTAGCTATAGGCATTGGTATGTGAGAATAGTCTTTCCGCGAGCTTCTTCGTGGTGGGTCAGTCTTCACTTTCACATTCACAGAAACTTTCTTTTTGCAACCCTGAACCATATCACTATAGGAGGGCTGAACTATACCACCATAATTTTCCTTCTCAATATCAAAACACTCCCCCCATTTATTAAAAATGTGCACCACTTGATAACCTTCCCTCACTCCCTGATCCTGTTGAGATTGACTATCAACATCCATCATGGAAAGGCAAGGGGAATGGTCCAAAAAATCACAGCCACCATGCATACCATTCTTCACAATACAATCTCCAACTATATTATCCTACAGTGAACCACTATCCACATTTATTGCAGAGCCCTCTTCAGCATTAGAGGGATTCACAGTCTATAGTTCCTATTCATAATTACTAATAGAAACTGCCCTTGACTCAACAACAGCACCTAAAGATACATAATTTTGATCCTCATGAGTCCTTTCAGTAGCCCACTCATGATCCAAAACCATGTCAGTAATCACCAGGACTGAAAAACAATTACCGAACTCAATATTGGCCGCCTACCTCCCAGAAAGTGCATGCATCCCAGCTGGACACTTCCTCGAAGCACCACTATCATCTGCAATTTCCTTAACAAGGGTCATTCATTTCCCAGCCGGCTTCACAAAAACATGCTCCATGTGATGAGGATGTATTTAGATCCTCTATTGAGCTTGAGTAAGAGGACCTTCTTCAATGGATTGTTCATCCAAGACTGCATCATTTTCTACAGATGCACTCACAGGTTCTAGCCAGAGAGAGGTCGCACCACCAGTTTGTCCACCCTGGTCTGCAGCCTTCTCCACATCATCACAAATTGGTTCTAAAGGATAATCCCTCTATAAAATTCTATCCACTTCCCTTTGAAGGCTTTCCGTCAATGAGGAAACCTCAAGCAGTGAAGTTTCACAAATACCTCCTGCAGCCTTAATAGCAGAAGGAGGTTCACAACTTCCATTCATAGAGCCAACCTTCCCTGAGTCCTGCTTCAACCTGGTGAAGATATCACTGAACTTTGGTCTAGGAGGCTCTACACATAGTCTCTTCATCCCATCCCCCTTGTCAGTAACCCCACTTTCCACTAAATTCACCACCTCATGGTGAGGAAGGATGGATTTTTCTTCATGTAACCCACCATCTAACTGATCATTCCCCTGAATCTTCAAAATCACCAAAGCAGCCCCATCATGGGAAACCAAGCCATCCCTTACCCACCTGCGCACCCTATAGTTCAGAGAACCATTTCTGAAAGCCGAGACACCATGACCCAGCTGATGGCACGAACTGCAGTATTCAATCCACGACTCAAACTTAACATCATGTCTCCACAAGAATTCTTTCCCAGTAGTAATCCACTCCCAATCAACCGGAGGCTTGGAGTCATAAATCTACACAAATATGCGAGGGAAGATGGTATGACACACAACATCAGTTTTGGTATTCGAACATAGGTAACAGCCAACCAAGTTCCCAAGTATAGACAAAATAGAAGGGTTCTGGAATGGGAGGGGAGTCCCGAGAATTGTACCCAAATCTCCGTATTTGGATTATCTCATTGCATTTGAAATTAAAAATTCCACTGAAGAAGAAAGAAAGGCATACCTCCGCACCGTTAAGGAGATTTATACCACATAGTGATGAGATCATCCATAGACACAAATCAGATCATGATATTCCTTCGATCAAGAAGACCAATCACCACCCGATGTTGAAGATACCAGGCTTCAAAGACCAAATGATAAAAAGCGTCAACTGAGGGACGATGTTGCAGAAACTGAGCCACCAGAGTCAACATAAAAATATTTATAGAAGAGTTGAATTCTAAAGGCGCTAAAGAGAGTTGTGGTGATCCATAGATGCACCCCCATACATTCATCCCCTTTTCAAATCCTAAATTTCTGCCCTCGTTCCCGGGCATCCCAATTTTCCCTAAAGCTAATGACATATAAAGAATTATAATGAATAAAATAGTATACCCTTTATGTATATCATTATAATTCATTCATCTAATCCCTTTTATTAAATAATTAAAATTAATTTTGTGTGAAATCATTATAATACTTTTATCCCTTTGACTAAATCATTATAATTCACATAATTATAATTAATATGTTAAAGGGATAAATGAAGTTATAAAGTATTATAATTCATTTTCTCATTATTATAATTCTTTCTCACATTGACTAAATAATTATAATGCATCAAAATGAATTCATAAATAGATTCTTTAGACAAATGAATGCATAATAATTTCCTGATTATTTAATTATAATGCATTATAATTATATAATGATTATAATTATAATTAATTTCATGGAATGAATGGAGTCAAAGGGAGATTATTCCATCCTCTACAGAATAATAATCATGATGTAATTATAATTTTAAATGTAAATTACAATTCAAAAATAACCATGAATTGTGGTTATAAAAAATAAAGTATGTTACCATCAGGGAGTTGGTTGGTCAAATGTACGCATATTTAATGTTTCCATTTTTCAATAGTCATAATGGAAGGAAATTAAATGAATTATTTCCTATAAAACTGATAGTAATATCATAATATCATATTATATATTAAAACAAATACATATAACATCCATGTGACGAGGTAAATAAATGAATCACATCACTTCATTGGGTGGTAGTCCACCACACAGTCGAACAATGTATTTATATTTCAATGGATTGAATTTTAAGAAATTATATGTCATATTAAATAACTATAATGATTAATATGTCAAAAATATCATATTAAACATCAAATCATTCATTATGAACAACATTTCTTGGTGATAGTTGAAAAATAATTACTTTGGCTCATGCTGTAGTAGTTTTCTATTCACACTAATGATGGTTTTGTTTCCCATTTGATGGACTATGGTATGAATGGATATTATTCCACCACCATAAAAACATATGGATATATATATTATATAATTTTTATTATATTTTTATTATTAAGTCATAATTGAAGTTTTAAAAAGAATAAGAAAAAAGTAGGATCTCAATTAAGACTATTACATCATATTCACAAACCTATTTTGGATTATTCCTAAAGCCTTAAAAGATTATAATTATGGTCAATCCATGGATACTATGATATTTGAGGGAATTAATTAAGTTATTCTATTTGATCATGACTGAAATTGTTTATTTTGGATTTGTGGAATTGAGAAGATAGGGGTTTCCTTGTAATAAAGGATGATGAGTGGAATTTTTGTAAATACCCAAAACAATTCAATAATGAGATGTCACTCTAAATACAATTTCCTAAAAAATTCACTAATAAATTATTTTAGTTGAGATAATGTAGATACAGACCCCTTAAATTTAATATAAAAATGTTTTAAACATGTTATCCTCTTTGACTAATGAATTATAATGCATTCATTTATCCCCTTTAACTAAATCATTAATTGTATGACTGGTAATGCATATAATTATAATTCATTAAAATGAATTTTTATTCATGAATTATAATTCTTTAGTCAAATGTAATAAATGAAAAATAAGGCATCAAAATTAATTAGAAGGAATTATAACGCTTTAGTCAGAATAATTTAATATAATTATTTAGTATTTATAATGAATTATAATCAATTATAATTAAGTGGATTATAAATATTTAGTAAAAATAATGAATTAATTATAATGGTTTATGTATTTCATAAATTCATTATA
Organism: Viscum album; assembly: GCA_963277665.1. Classification (NCBI taxonomy): domain Eukaryota; kingdom Viridiplantae; phylum Streptophyta; class Magnoliopsida; order Santalales; family Viscaceae; genus Viscum; species Viscum album. Next base: position 700,817,752 of record OY728132.1, read on the forward strand.
AGAATTCATGTCATTAGGATGCTTTATAATGAATTTGGGGATATCAAATTACCATGATGAAAAAATGAATTATAATGCTTAGACCATTGGCTAAAGAATTAACCTTATGAATTAATTAATTTAATAAATTAGTTATAACAATTTAATAATAAATTTAGTGTAATTATATAATTTCATATCATCACATTCATTTCATGAAATGCATTTTTCAAGTATAAGATGATCATATAATAATTATATGACAAGTAATAATAATTAAATGAATTTGAATTAGTATATATAAATATATAATATATAAATATCATTTAAATCATTCCTCAATAATTATTATTTTAATTATCAAAAATTGATAATCATTATGCAATTGAAATCAGTTTTTCGGGATAATATTTATTTAAAGACTGAAAATAAACATTATAATAAATTCAAGTACAAATATGATTTAATTAAAATTAATTGGATTAAATATAACAAAAAATACTTATGTTACTTCTATATAATATTAATGAATAATTGTACAATTAAATTACCTAATTTATTAAAAATAAGTGGAAATTTTAAAAAAAACGAGAACATTCACTTTTCATAAGATAATCAATATTTTATGAAAAATCTTAAAACATCAACCTAAGTTAATATATATATTATGATTTAAAAGATAATTTTTATTTTTAACAAGTAAAATTTCTTGAAGATTCAGAAAGATTATTATAAAATTTTTCTAAAATAGTAATTAAAAATAAGTTTGATAGAAACATATTTTTATAGAAAATATAACATTATTAATGTTGAGTGCTTATATATTAATATTCATTAATTTTTTTCTATTGATTATAAATTTTATATATATTTATAAACTTATATAATAATATTTATACTTTCTAATTTACCATTTAGGATATATTTGTCATGTTTAAATAGTAATTTTTTAAAAATATTTCACAGTCATTTGAAATCAATGTTACACGTAACACAAATAATCGAAGAAATATAATTTATTTACAGATAAATATTTTCTAAATTATTAATTTGTTACATTATAATCCTCACATACATTATTCCCCCAAATATTTAACATGTTCTTAATAATCCCATGATAGAAAACTAAAAATTCCTTTACAGAAAACACGCATTATAAAAGGGATTTATAAAACATCCACTTAAAAATAAAGAAAGGAAAACATAATGGTCATAAAATAACAAGGTTTCCCCAATTTAGCATGTTAGAGGGAAGTAAAATTATTTACATTGAAGAAAAGCAGCAATAATTATGGTTAGTCACATATACCATTAATGATAAGAATGTGAATGAGCAAGTGAACATTAAGAAACATAAAACCACAAATCCATGATGAATTAAAAGATCAATGATTTGTTGGATATAAATTATTTGGATTTTAAAAATTCAATATCATTTTCCTTGAGATGAGGGGTTAGTTTTCTATCAAGGTATTGAACACCAAAAAATATATATACCTGATATATTTTAATCTCAATAACATAATTTCAACATTTCATTGTGATTTGATCAATTATCATTGCACCTATTATTCTGAAGAACAAATGTATAATATGATTTTTTCATGCCTGAAGTACTAGAATTAAATTTTTATAAATCACGTGATTAGTATAAAATTAATAAAATATTAATCCTAAAATTATTAAACACAAACTAGTTCATAAAATTTATGATGGTAACACAAATAAGAATGAATATATTAATATATAAAATTACCAAAAAATAAAGGTTTAAAACATGTCATTTTTAAAATAAGTAACCATATATCCCTAATAACATCAATAACATCAATGTTAAATAATTTTTTTTCTCAAATGTTATCTCATACCCTTCATATTACATCTAGTAAAAAATAATAGTATTCAATCACAAAATAATTAAATTTAAACCTAAAGGTTATATATATGTCAAGCAAATAGAACATTTCCCAAAATTTCATTAATCATATAAAAATCTTATAAAATAGAAAATATTTAGTTCTCTAATACGTTTCCCAAAGGTAACTTAATATTTATCCAGAAAAAATAAATTACAAAACCAGGTCATAATAAAAAGTACATCACATCACTGAGGGGAAGGCAGTGCACCCATGTCCCCCTTTATTTTTTTTCAAGCCTCACGTCCTTTCAAGATAAAATGAGTTGTTAACTGGATTATAAATTGTACCTTTCTAAACATATTTTAAATATTAAATGATAATAATATTCATAAATTTCCATGGTTCTATAAAATTTTCAATAATTTGATGAACATTACTAAAAAAACATTAGTAATAAAATCTAAATTTCTATCCTCTTGTTTTTCAATTTTTTTAAAATGTTGTGGGCGAAGCCTCAATTTTTTATTAATGAAAAGTCATATTTAGACTTTGTAGAGGGAGACCCATTATATAGCCTGAAGGCTCAAGGCCATGTGGCCTGAGTACAAGGCTTGAAAGCCCATTTTTTGGCCCAAAGGACCCCTCAGTGAATAGTACTGCTACAATACCTGAGCTGCTACATTACTTGCTCTAGTGCCGTCCCTGCTACATTACTTGCTACAGTCCCTCCGCCGTTGATGTTCCGCCACTACTATAGTTCCACTGCTACTACAATAATGTTATAATTCCCAGCTACAATGTGCTGGATTTCACCCCCATCCCGGATTTGATCCTGGGTCTCTTGGATGCAAATCTGGAGCCTGTACCACTACGGTATAGGCTCGTTGGTAACTCTTTTTTTTCTATGAAACCTATTCTTTTCCAAAAAATCAACTAATTCAAGTTGAATATAATTAACTCCCAATCAATAAATTATCCAATATTCTATTTTCCTCAATCATGTTTTTCAGAATATCACCTTACTATTAAATCACAATTATAATTCATTAGTACTATTCAAAATATTCAAAAAATCCTTAATGAAAAATATTGCAGAATAATCCTTAACAGTTTTATGATGGTTATAACTTGAATACCATTGTTAAAAATATTTCAATAACTTGATTATTCAATTACAACACCTAAACACCACAATCATTCCACTTCAATGACTACGAAAATATATTACATTGTGAAATAATATTTTAATTAGAAAATTCACTTAGATAATTACCATGTTCCCCACATTTACAACATTACACTATTAGTGGTTTTTTATGTTGAAGATAATTTCCCTAAATCTTGTTAACTAGACTCTTTATTTTTCTTTGTAAATTAGCTACATTTACCCAACTTATACCTATATTAATCATATACTAGTTTCTCTAAGTCATTTTCCATGGTGTATCTTCACATATTTTTGACACGTAGGATATTGGATCTTATTTTAGTTTCTATATTTAGGAAAAAAAAACTTCCATGAGACTCCATAATTTTATTATTTGTGGTGTGTGGGGATTTAACTATGTTCTATTTTTATTCAAAATTCATGAATTTTCACTTTTCAGGGTCAGAATATGTTTAAATTCCCTTCCTATTAAGTTATAAATTTCACTCGTAAAATCATTATAATTCCCATCACATTTGTTTTTGTCAAGATTTATTATATTTCACACCATTAACTAAAAGATATAAATAAATATATAAGATTATATTGACATACAAAAATGAAATCTTATAAACCGGAAAGGAATATATTATAAATGATATTTTTATCCTGACTCTATATTTCTAGCTATCAATATAAGTTTCCCTTGATAATGATTTTTATTAGGTTTCATAACCTACTGTATTTTCTTGAAATTAATTTTGGTTTATAAAGAGGTTTTGAATTTCTAAAACATATCCTTGACTAGTGTCAAACTAGGAGTGTATAAGGGCTCATTTTTTTACAAGGTAATACTCAAGTCAATATTGGAGCCCCTTATATAGAGTTATTACCCCTTTGTATATTAATTTTTAAGCAACATCCACTTGTAGTATTGATATAGGGATGTAATTTCTAAAAATCAACTCTCTCTATACTTCAATGAGATTCCAATAAAATTTTTTATACTTTGTATTATCCTTATAATTATAAATATGGTTATCCCTAAATTTAACTCATTCTAGATTCAAATATAAACTTAAAAATTACCTTGAATCATTCTATAGTGACCCAGTACTTTTAAATACATTGTTACATGGTTTTTTAACATATGAATAAACTAACTAAAACCAATGGATCATGAATGTTGGTTTCTTGGGAATATTAGGTTCATAATACATCAAATTAAGGTAAAAATAATACTTCTTTATTTGATTCAATATAATGAACTCCAAAAACCTTTTGAGCTCCTGAAACCTATTAGATAACCTGGGGAATACATTGAAAAAAGGGGTGATCCAAAAATTCTAGTGTATAAATAGACATGACAATGAAGCCTAACGTGTGACTCAAAGGTATGAAATGAAATCATAAAATATAAGTTATGTGATATATCACAATAAAATGTAATATAAATAACATGATATCATATGATCATTGCATCATAAAAAATCCATCGGTAACATAAGACATGAAATAAACATAAGTCAAGGCTAACATCCACGATAACATCACATGGTGGATGGAGTCCTATAATGCATTTTGTTCACTCCTTAATCCCATACATGGAATCTCATGATACTGAAGCATTCAAAATTTATTTAAGACTATATAATTATGGTACCACCAATCATATTTATTTCTTGTACATGAATATGGGTTCTATATAAGGAAATATATCATAAGGAATAAATATAATATTTTCTCATGGAAACCAAATTGGTTAGATGATTTTTCCTCGTACTATAATAAAAATAAATATCATAATGAGGGAATTTCAGAAATCATCATATGGTATGTACTACCCCATAAAATAATGAGATAGTTATAAATGTTTATATATGCAATATATATATATATATATATTTAAAAAATTCCCTAAAATTAATTTTTTTTTCATTGATGAATAAAAATACTTCAAAAAAGTTAAAAACTAAATCTGGAATAACATAACCTTTCCACATTGAAAATCATTTTGTCAAAATGAAATTTCAAAAAATATTATGGGAATACTTATGTTATAAAATATATATGGAACAATATAAATAGACATTAAAAAAATGATAGTAGGTTACTCATTATTTTCTATAGAAGTTAAAAAACATTACATTCACCTTTTGTAAGAGAAAAAAAAGAGACTCATTCGGAAAATGATAGGAATATAACTTTTATAAAAATGTTATAAATTAACATGTGGGTCAGGATTTCTTTAATAAATAATTTCATATAATATAAAATATTATTTAAAACATATTTAGATAACATGTATTTTGAAGGAAAAATGATTTTGACCGAAGAGAGAAATTATGTTAAATTATCATTAAATCAGTTCTCAATTATTTCACGTAACTAAGAGAGTAAAATAATACTATAATGTGAAAATTTCATAAATAAACATAGGAAAATATTTTTTTAAAACTATAAATTAATTTAATTTAATGTAAATTGAAGTATAAATAATTCTAATTAAAATTAGACTAAAGTATAAACCCTTACAACTTTTATAACATTTGAATCATGACCCCTTGGAAAAATGTATGTAATTGTAACTTAAAATACAATGAATTATAAAGAATTAATTATTTAATATTTAAATGGGTAGTATACACACTATTTAAAATATGTTAGGTACATAAAATAATATGCATATCAAATAATGAAGTTTTGATATAGAAACCATTGTCTCGAATCTAGGTTTTTCTTGTATGTCTCTTATATCCAATAAATAAAACGTATATAAGTTGTTTTTATTTTGGAAAATTTTAAATTATAATACCATATATTTAACCCATTTAAATTATGTATGTTAATGACATATTTTATTACTTTATCAATTATTTCTACATCAGGTTTTTTGAGGATGTGAATTAATTATTTCAAAACAACTTCGACATGTAAATTATGGTGAAAATTATTATTGTAACATCATATCAATAATAATAATCATGAAATAATTATTTTTTTATTCATAAATTATTCTTTAACAATATAAATGAATTATGTTTAAGAAAAATTAACTATGTTATAATCATAGAGACGATAGGACATACGTACGCATATGTCACGTATCTATTTTTCAATGAAACATATTAAAATAAGTAAGTGTTATTTTATATTTATATAATTAGAAAAATATCAAAAATAATATTTCATTTCTGGAAAGTAACATACATATACTCTCTATGGGATGTAGTAATAAAAAAATGAAACACATCGCATTGTGATGCAGTAGTTCTTCATACACATGTAAAGTGTTATCATTTTTGAATGAATGTTAATAAAAAAAGTACAAGATATATAAATTTTATAGGATTATAATTATTTCATTAATATTATACATAAAAACTAAATCCATCATTTTGTTTATCTAAAAGGTATAATGATGTAAGACGAATTGTGTCGGTTTGTAAAGCGGATGTCTGTCGTACGCAAGAACGATGGTTTAATATCACATTTATTATAGGTTTTGAAGAATTAATATTATGACTTAAAAACATAATTATATATGATATATTGGTTTTATTATATATTAGTTTTAATATATAATTCACAGTTGGAAAATAAGAAAAACAAAAAGAGCTCGGTGAACACTATTACCTCTTCTTCAGACAACCTCTTTAATATTATACCTAAATTCATCCTAGATAGTTTTTATTATAATAAAAACTCTCCTATAATGTGTTTATGAAATTAAAGAATTAATTTGGTATGGTATTTGATGAACTTTTTTTGACATTTGGAAATTAGAGTATATGGGGTTCCATTTATAAGGGAGGAGTTGTGGCATTCTTTTTTGTACATAAAACAATTCAATATTGTTAGGTCACTCTCAAGAAAAGGTCCTCAAAAATTTAAAAATAAATTAATGAAAGAAATATAAATATGAGAATCATATATATAATTACAAAAAATATTCTTTTAAAAAAGTTACCCACTTTTCCCCTAAGGTAACTCTCTTTTATAGTTTAAATTTTTCAGAACAATAATAATTTATTTAATATTTGTTCATTAGGAATAAAAAATTATTTTAAACATATTATAAAATAAAAATTATTAAGATATAAAATATTTATCCATTTTTAAAATTAATTTTATATAAGTGGTAGAATTTAATATATAATTAAGCGTGTTGACCAATCTAAAACTAATTTTTGAAAAATGCATTTTACAAGAATATGAAGATCTTATAATCACTATATGGAAAGTAATCATAATTTAATTAATTTAAATTATTATTTCTAGAATTATAATTGATATATGTTATTTATATAATTCCTCATTCGGTTATATTTTAATTATTTAAAATAGAGAAACAATATGCATATTAAAATGGTTTGAAGAAAATAATGTATTTAAAGCCTAAAAATAAATTTCTATTAAAAAACAGTATAAATATGATTTAAATGTAATAAATTTAATTAAATAATATTAAATAATTATTATTTAAATTTTATATACTATAAAATAATAACGGGACATTAAAATTTAATAATTGTTTAAATGGAAATGAGAATTTTACCAAAAAATTAGTATTTCTTATTATTCACAAAAATAACAATTTTCTCAAAAAATGAAAAAAATTCACACTAATTTCATATAGTCATGTGAATTTGAAATATAATTTTCATTTTATTAAATAGCATTCATAAATTTTCCTAAAAATAATTTCAATATTTTCTTATCAAAGAAATAAATAACATATTTGAAGGAAATTTATTTTTGTAGAATAAAATATCGTAATTGAGGTTAATTAGTTTTTTTAAGAATTGTTAAATAAATATAAATTAATTATGAAATTATATATATTTAATAAAATATTTAATACGATTCATACACCCATATTTAAAAGATAGGATATATCAATCATATTTAAAAAAATATTTTATTATTATATCAGGGTCCATTTAAACTCAGTGTTGTGTATAGTGCGAGCTATCAATGAAATAAATATTTTTAAATAAAAATATATTATAAATTCTCACAGTGTTACTTAATTTTAGTTATTTATAGTTTTCTCTGAATTTTTTTGATGAATGTTTCGTTTTAATGTTGTGTTAAAGGATTAGATTTTAATTCCAAATTTGTCTTTATGTATTTTATGTAAAAATAATGGAATAGTGAAAAAATTGATATTAATGATATTTTAAGAAAAGAATATTTTTTCTATTATTTAATAATCAATTAATTAATGAAAGAGTAAAAGGAGTATAAGATATTGTTGAAAATTTCATATCTCCTGTATTTATGAGTAATTATTTTCATTATTAGTAAAATTATAACCACTTAAAAGTGAAAAAGAAATTACCACAACACAGTTTAAATATAAAAATTATTTCATAAATGATAATTTTAATTTATAATTTATAACTATCTTTTTGTGACCATAAATTTGAATTTGAATGGTAAAATTTATTTCAGATTTGTGTGAATTTATTAGGTTGTATAGAAAGTGTTTCACATAATTTGGAGGAAATTTACATCCAACCACCCTCTACTACAGTTAAATGGACAATAAATATCCTTTTAATTGATTTTTCTCATAAGTAGTTGAATTATATAGGCAAATAATAAATACATAATCAAATAAAACATTACCCTCCTCATGTACAAATCCCCCCTTCCCACACCCATTCTGTAATAAAACAATCATAATCCATGATGTTAAACTTTCTACTGTATAAAATATTCCTACTATGGTTTCCCAATGATTCTCAAAGTATCTACGGTTTCCCCCTACATGATTTATGAGGAAACCTCTCAGGGTAAGGAAATCCTCCTCCTGTCCTCTTTCATTCAAGTATGTCCTTATTATGATTCTTCTAAATGTCAAGATTATTTATTTTTATTCATAATATTTTTTATTCACAATAAAAACCACTTTCTATTTTATAAATTGTATACCTTAGTTCACTCCCATTATATTATTTCCATAATCTATAATTTATACTATTATGTTGGTGAACATTATTAAGGAAACTGTCCACCTCTTATTTTTCATGCATATACATTATTAATATGCGTCTTCTATGTTACTAGACTCTTTATTTTTATTTATTATATCATTTTCCCGTACATGCAAATTGTTCTTCAACAAATGTTATACCACTTATCTCTCTCATTATCTAGCATATAAGTGGGAAGAATGTATAAAAACATGAATTGTACTTCTTTTATTAATGGATCTCTTTACTCTTAATAACTGTTTATAATGTTTTTAAATAGAATATTGTATAAATTATTTTTCATTTCATGTTAATTGTTTTACATTATAGGTTGAGATTAGTTTTTACAACCCAGAATTAGTAAATGAATTGAAAACACGTACTAAAAAACTAACAACATACTATTCCCTTATTTAAGAATGTGACATTCAATCTACCAAAATTCATATTATTAAACCAAATATTAAAATATAAATTCTAAAATAGAGTAAATAATATAAAATATAAAAAATTTCTTCACAAAGATACCCTATAATTATCCCACCCATGTAAAACAGGATAGAAAAAAACAGAGAGTTAGTAATATTATTTTCATTCTGGAAAACATATAGAAACATCATAGAAATGATGTGAATGATAAAGTGTAAAAATAATGGTTTATTTTTGGGTAAATATTGTAATTTACATTAATGTTTGTAAAAAATTATGTGTGGTTGACAATATGATTATTATTTAATAAAAAAATTTGGTCATTTTTTTGTTGGTTGCGTTGTTTCATTTTAAATGATCAACGAGATTGTTTTATGATATAATCAAACTGTTTTATTTTTTAAGACAATAAACCACATTCTATTAACAAAATAATTTGAATGTATTAAATAAAATAATATTTCAATGAATAGTTATAAAATATTATTTCTAATTTATCATATATTTTAATGAATCCCAATGTAATTTTTATAAAGGGTCTGAATGTTGAGTTTTTCTAAAAAAATTGTTAATTTTTTTAAAATAATGATTAATTTAAAATTTAATTTTTTAATAATTAGATAATTAATTTTAATAAATAAACATAATATTTGGAATCATAATATAAAAATTATCTTATGATCATATTTTCGGAATTTTCTAACAAAAATTAATTTTAATGAAATAGTCAAAAATTTCATTTAAGAAATCACAGGGATTTGATGACATCATTATTATGTCTTCATGGCTAAAATAATGATGAAACTATTTAATTAATAAATATATATTTTTATATGAATAAATTTTATTTAAAATTGTTAATTTTAATTTTGGAACCTTTACCTTTGATTTTGAAACCAAAAATATAAATTTTAATGTTAAAAATTATTTTTGATGTATGTTCATTAATTATGTTGTCTATAGGGTTTGGTTCATTTCATGATGGAATTTAACATCCAAAAACATTACCCTAATCAAAAATATCCCATTAATATGGTTTAAGTTTATTTTTATCAAATTTTGTTTGCATATATAATAAAATAATCAATATTTAATAATTTAAAACCCTCCCATCGTAATGTATAAATACCCCCTTCCAACACCAATTACCCACTTAAAATTAAAATTAAAATAATTTATTGACTTTTACCATAAAAAATATACCATCTATGGTTTCCCCTGGTTTCTCAATGGTCCTTGTGTTTTCCCCTCCCGGATTTATACAACAACATTTCATGGTAATGGAATCATCCTCTGCCCCACTTTCTTTGAAGTATGCCATTATTGTGTGTCCTATAAGTGTCTAGCTTATTTTTTTATTCATTAAAATTTTTTACTCCATATACATCACATGATATTTTGTTTAAATTGGAGAAAAATATTTCCACCCATTATTCCCTTTCAATAATACAAAATGTATATCATTATGATACAGAAATTTAGTAAGGGAATCATCCACCTTTCCATTTTCATTCATGTATATTATTAATTTTTATTTTATATTTTACCATCCTATTTATATTTATTTATTTTATTTTTTCCATAAAAAAAACATAAAAAATTGTTTTTTACCAATGGGATGCCTTTAATCACTCTGATTATACTTTTCTCATTGTCCATGTTGGAAACTATTGTGGTGCAAAAATAATTTCATGAACTTATTCACTTTTTCATGAAATATTTTCTTATTGTAAATACACAAACCTCTTAAATTTCCATGTAAATTCAAATATAAATAAAAATATCTTATTCATTCTTGGATTTCAATATATTAAAACCATATAAAATTTTCATTGGATAAAAGTGTTTTTTCTGTTCACGCCTTTAAACACTTTGCATGTAATGGTTTTTATGTGAATACCTTAATTTATTTACACGAGTTATTGATAAAATTATTTCCATTTTCTTAAATTTGTCTCAAATAATTTAACACGCATTAATTGTGTTATTTGATAGTGTTCCAATGGACTGGGTGATGAATTTGTCTCTAGAGAAAACAATATTATTATACTTTGTTGAATAACCTAGTTAATTATTATTTATGACACCTTCGGGGTGGATCAAAGTAAAATGATTATGAATTTCATATTTATATGTTGTAGATATATATTCATGTTATTATTCAGGTAATTAAATTTATGATATACCTCATATTTATATGATCACACCTTATTTATGTCCCCCTTTCTAACATTCTAAGTGTTTCTTTTTTTATTCCATAAATGGGAATTATTCTCACACAAGTCATATATTTTACATACCAAAGAGATTATATAGAGGGAGATGACATATTATTGAATAAAAGAATAGTCTAAAAAAAATTATTGAATATTTTTTATGATTATTTAACCTTATATAATTCAGGTAATATGTATGAAATTTCTAATATACTAAACCTAAATAGATCCTTCGATTTTATTAATAAATTTTTATATTAAGGATTTATGTAAAAGTCATGTTATAAAATTGGGGGGACCAATAGATACAATTTTCATTCTTTCTCTGGAGGGTTTATATTTATAATTTAAATATTTTTATGTAACTCATTCCTTTTATGGGGGTTATACTATGATAAAATGATGAAATTTTCATGAAAACCCTTTCATTTACGACGGTTATTCTGTGATAAAATATTTACTAAGCCAATTTTTTGATGGGTTATGATATAATGAAAATTTTAAAATATTTTTTTAAAAAATGGATTATTTTAATTTTTATGGGTGGTACCAATATATACATAAAATCCATTAGTAAAATACGGATAACTAATAAGATAAATATGATAGGAGTGAACCAGATTTTTTGTTCATGACTTTATGTGTGGACCTGGTTTTAATGACTATATGATTAATAATAGATAATAATTTCATGTTTATAAGATTAAACATGGATTTGGATTTCATGACTATAATTTTATGCTTAGACCTCAATTTAATATCAGTAATATTATGTGTGGACCATGTTTCAAGACTGTATGATTATATAAGGAGATAATTTCATGTCCTCCAATTTATGGATAAACCTATTTCAATTAATACTTGTTCCCAATGTTATAAGATTTTGTGTATGCCAAAAATCATGTCCTGTCATAATTTCATTCACTCATATACCATTTTGTTTTATTAAATTATGATTTATGTCTTATGAACTTTAATCTTTATGAAATGAATCAATACTATAGTGTATGATGTTCTAGGTATGTATTTTTAAATAATAAGCTCATTTCCTCGTACACTTATTCTCATGTAATTCTTAAGTAATCCTTGTTATCTCCCTTTTAACCCTTATTGAGAATATGAGCTAAACCATTAATATTTTTCCCATACCCATGTTATGAAAAACGTTTTTTGGAATGATATATTTAATAAGGCTTCTAGTTATGAATAATTTAATGGGAGACTCTTATGATCCATTAGTTTATGTGTCAATGTTTCCAATGATACTATATATATATGATTCCATTTTGGATCATTATAATATGTAATGAATAATAATCTAACCATATTCAAAATCCATTTATTAAATTTATGGGCCACTATAGTTTATATCATATAATGTATTACTAAATTATTTGTAACTAGGAGGATAATACTTTAGTAAGAGCCCTTCGAATAGGTATAAGAATATAATAACATCTTAATTCTTTAGTAATAATCATGTATAACCTCAGTTAAACCTAAGGATTAATATATTTAAAATAAATTAAAATTATTTATCTATCAAATTAATGATGTTTCATAATTATGTGGTTTTACACTATGATTATCATTTCTCGTGCTATGATTTTTAGTTTATATTAATGGTTGGAACCTTAAAGAGTCATTTAAAAAATGAATGTGGTTACCAATGAAACAATGTTCCCCATGAGAACCCAAATGTACTAATAGCTTGGATGTAATAACATATGAATATACTCACTCATCTCCCTTAGGATATTGGTGGTATCCTAAATCATATTGAACTTATGAATGCACCAATGAGGGATCAACATGTTATTGAAAATTTTATGTGAAAACATCAATCCTCTTTCTATGGGTCTTATGATCCACTAGTTATTTTACAAATTAATCCAAGTGATTGAAATGATATTTTATGATATTAAGTAATAAGGTAATGAAAATGTTCTCTTATATTTTTAACATTTGGAATGTAAATCTTATAAATTGTGGATTCTTTGTAAGAATACAAGGAAATAGCAGGAAACTGACTCCACATAATGAAATTAGTTTTAAGAAATTTATTTCCGTATATCACTACCTCATATCCTTTTTAATGAATGGGGAAGTAATTCATTAAGAAAAAACAGAAGGACGGTGAATCCGTTGGGAAAAAGGAGAAATTTTTTTCAAGACTTTGAAGGTATTGTTTATGAATAATCAGCATCCCTAAAATAAAATTTGATCGATTATTCAGTGAACCAACCCAAGTCATTAAAGGAATTATACATAACGGACTTTGGAAGATATAACAAAATCATTCGATGTGAACAGAAAGTGGATATAGAGTATATAAATCCTCAGCGATCTACTAATAATAAAAGGAATATAAATCTTTGTGGAATATCCTATGGCTTTCCACATGTAATTAAGAAAAAATTTCAACCACCTTCTTTGAAAATGTGGGGAAATGATCTCTTACGTGATTGCTTGAATAAAAAGAGAATATTTTATTATAAATGGAACGCTAGTCCATCCTGAAATATAATGTCAATTTTATGTAAAGAGGTGAGAAATGAAATTTATTTTCAGATATGTCTATAGAATACGCCACTCACACTTCAGTTATATAAATACGATGTTTTTTCATTTTGTGAATAAATTACCAAATATAAGGGCTACTAAAGATAAAAATCCACAAAAACCAATGAATTTATAAGACATGTGGAATGATTATTAAATTAAAATAGTTAAATTGAATTGTGATAGTTATGGAACACTTATCCTTTACTCTATAATTGTGGATCCTAGGGGGGTGTATTTATAAATAATCTCTTGGAAAATGTTATACCTTAGTGAAATGAAATGTGATTCTATGAATAGATTATCTCTCCCCACATTAATTCCATATAAATCCCTTTAATAAATAAATCATAATTGATATTTTCAGTCAACCTTTGATCGTACATTAGTGAAGGGATGAACCCAAACCTATAAGAAAAATATTTTGGTCTAAGATAAGTTCTTGTTATAGAATAAGGGGTGAATTTTCTTTTAAAAGAAAATATTATATAATTGTGAAATTATTTTGGTAAATCATTAGTATATATGGACAAGATATATACATTTTAGTATGATAATTTATTTGGGATCAAGATTAGGTTTATTTAGATCATCAAATATATGATATCAAATCAGCTTTCTGTTTCCATCTTCATAAGACTCATTTTGTAGGATTCTTATTTTTAACTATTTATGGAATTGATTATGTTGAATTTTGAGTTTTATTATTATCGGGGAATGTATGATTCATAATATTACATAAAATATAATAATAAATTCAGTCTTGGTAAATAGATATATAAATGGAATTCATTTACCTTTTTTATGGATCTTATAATCCATTAAAAGTAAATTTCCGTGATTCAAGTATAAATAAACTCATCTCTAATACTCATCATTGGGAGAAAAGTTGAGTTTATAGTAGAAATAGATTAAATTATGAAATTATACATTTTAATTATGTATACTTATAATTTTTTATCCTTGATTGTTAATGAATTTCTTAAATATCGAAAAGCAGATGTAGATACAAAACATTGGTTGAAATACATATATATATAATGAATTTATTATTGTTTTCTCACCTCTTTAGTATTGGGTTTTGTGACTGTAAAATTTCCCAAGATCATTCACATTATTGTAACCAATTATCTATGGACATTACTTTTCTTCCATGTCCATTCTTTTACTTCCCACTTATGTTTTCCTATTTTGAAGTCGAGTTATGTGTTATTTGGTATTACCTTAATTTTTCTATTTCCCCTATTTTCAATAATATTTTTTATTAACCATTTAAATTTGCTAGATTTATACAACGAAATTTTGAACTTCTAAACCCTTTATTTCCATGAATAAGTTCAAAATTAATGGGTGAAATTTATTAAATGGGTTATAATGAAACAACCTAATATTTTAATGAAGAACATTATGTTTGATACCATATACGATATACAACACTTAACATAAAATAAACAAAAAATAATATCTAATCATGATTCTTTTAACCCAGGTATTAAATTAATGATTATGTATAGGTTTAACTTATTTTTGAAATGTTAAAAAAAGGCACTTAATATAAATGTATTTATTACTTCCAAAGAAATAAGTATTCACTTTTTAGAAAATATATAATATACGTCAAAAATATATTTCTATTAATATGATTTTATTTCTTTTTTTCTGAGTAAATATTACATTTATATATTAACACATTTATAATTTTATTTCATAAGATTAAATATTTTTTAAAATAATAATATAAAAATTATGTTTCATTTAAATTATGGGATTTTTCTGGAACGATTTATTTTCCAGTGAATAATGAGAAAAACTGATTTTTTTAGAACTGTATTTTGATTCATTCATGTAAATGGTTCCATTATATTTTTAAATGGTTTAAATATAAATTTAGTATTATTATATTTTTAATAATCTAATTTAATTCATTAGATTCAATTTTATTTGTTAATTTCATATAAAAACATTATTTAGTCACAAAAATTAATCATTCTGAAAAACTATTTTTATCCATATAATGTTTTTTTATATTAATAAAATAAATTTGTCAATAATTATGAATAATTTTTAGAAAATTCGTATTATATACACTAACAAATTTTCTATAATTCAGTTAATATTTTTCTTGATGTAGATTAAGAATTAACCAAGTTGTATGCTTAAAATGTATTTTGTTTCCTAAAAAGTGGTTTTAGTCATTTATTGCACATTAATTTTAAGATTAATTTCTTCAAATTTTTTCAATTTAATTTGAAAAATTAGATTACATATTTATAATCATAAGTATCATATTTATTAATAGGTTTGTTTAATTTTTGGTCTATATAATTAGTAACAGCGGTGAAATTTATCACCTCAGTAAAGGATAAATGAGGTTAATATAGGTTAAAAAAAAGTCATAAGTCCTTAATTTTACATATTAATTATCATTTAATGAATAAAATTTCACCTGTATCACTTTGGGCTCTTAATTGATTTATTTAATGGACACTTATTTAAGAAGATGACCCATATTGTATTTAAGTCAAAGATAGTTATGAAATTTTACTGTCTAAGATTTAAATAAGTATTATGTGTTCACATTGCCCAAAAAATAAGTGGTGAACGAATATAAGTAGATATTTTTTAATATTAAACTTACATTATTGATTTTAATTTATTTATAATTACCACAAATTCTTACATAACGATGAAAAAGTATAAAATAAAAATTTTTAATGATATTAAAAGTGACATAATTTGATTAGTTTGGAGTGTTATATGATTTTTGTAGATGAATATGACATATATTTCTTTCTAAACTGAATATATCTGAATTAAAACTTTATATTTATTAACATTAATTTAAAATAAATGAATTGTGTCAAAATTGAAAATAATAATATTTTATGAAAAAATTATTTATTAAATATTAAAAAAATATTAATTAAAATATTTAATGAGAACACAGGTGGTAAGATATTGTTAAAATTTTAATTACCTGTCTATTTATGAGTCAATATTTACCTTATGAGTAATATTATAACCTCTTAAGAGTGAAATAGACATCACTATGATTAAGGTATAAATAGGTTAACAGAGGGGTTAAACCAAATGATAATTTATAAGTACTATATAAACCTATAAATTTTTAATTTTTTGGATAATATTTAAATTATATAATTCCCTATATTTAAACATCTTACTTTTTGGATTCATTTTTATTTTGGATGAATTGATTATATTTTAATATTTTTTGTAATTCTAGGTGTGTATTTCCCTCCCTTATAAAAGGAAACAACTTCCGTCACTACTTAACATCAATTCAATACTTCTATATTTATCATATCCATCCAACATACCATATGAAATTATTTTTAAACATTCTAGAGGTTATGGTCTTCCCCGAAGATTAACCCTATTTTTTTGAGAGGATATCTAAAGGAGTTTCATCAAAGAAGAAATAATCACCTTAACCGATCATATTCATTTCAATTTTTCCATTACACACTGTAAATATATTATAAATTTCATAAAATGATAACTTAATTATCCTAAATATACTTAATTGTTATTACAGTTTTGAAACCAAATTTCTCTACCCAATTTCTCATTAAATGAGATGTGAATGTATCACTCATGTGTTTGTATAGTTTATCATCTCCACATAGTGTTACTAATAATTTTAAATAAACATCTTTTATATAGGTTTATTTTGATTTTGTTGGGAAAAAATCCCTCAAGGTATCATTGATGAATTTTTGAGGTGATTGTGTTTATTAACAAAGTGGACATTTGTGTTGTGATTGTTGACAAAGCAAACCATGACGTACAAATTTGATGACAAAGGGGATTTCATCGTGGCATGTCGAGTTCAAGGGATGTGGTTAATGATCCATGTTTTATTCAGGAATGTTGACAAAGTAATGGATGATCTGGATGCGGTACAAAAAGAGTATATACAAGGTGGATCCATTGTCTTGAATGAGAGTAAAATTGAATGATATGTGTTTTTTCAAGATCCGAACATCAAAATATGGCAAAGGGAAAAAGAGAGACCAAGTTTAGGGTTGGTCGCGCAAGGTACCTGCACGCTGAGACTTGTGCACCGAAACATGCGCGTCGAGAGGAGACTTGTGCATCGTCGCGCAGGGTGTCCAAATACCTATAAATAGAGGTCGAACCCTCCTCTTTCGGTGTGAGTTCAACACTTAGAGAATTTCAGATCTCCCCTCGCGCAGGTGTGGTGGTCGCGCAAGTGGTGGTGTGGTCGCACAAGTAGAAGTTGCACGCAAGTTGTTTGTTGCGCATCTAGAGTGGTTTGGGCGAGAAATGAAGGGAGTCGCTCATGTTTTGAGCTGAAGAAGGGTGTGTCACGCAAGTGGTTTGGTGACACTTGTGCACCAAGTTTTGAAGAAGCGAAATAGTTGATTTTTACATGCCAATATTGGTTCGGGCATAAAAGGGTGTGACTCGCTCAAGTTGGGAGTTGCAGAAGCTTGTGTCACGCAAGGGGTTGAGGTGGACTTGCAGGCTAGTTATAACTAGTGTGGAAATACTTACACGCTGACTTAGAGGGGGGCGCCCTGTATGGTTAATGCATGATGATGATTCAGGGCTGTGTGGAAGCTGGAATATTGACTGATACCTTCAGTGGAAAGTGAGATTCATATACGAGTGAAAGTTGGACATCAACAGGGCATCCACATACAACAGAGGATGTATTCATTAGTGATAATGAAGTGGCCTACATGTATATAAACTGTGAGTGCATACTTTATAGAGTAGTGAGCAAAGGAAGAAGAAGAGAGTGATCCTCTCCACCAGCAATGATCTAGAGATTGAGAGATAGAGATTGACCCTTGGGAAAGTAGTGAGATGACCCTAAACATTGTAAAGGCAGTGATCCTAGGAATAGAAGTGATCTATTTCGAACCTTGTAATCAATAGTGCGCTTTTAGTGGATTTGGTACATAGACACATCGTCTGTGTATGCTCCATGGACGTAGCCCAGTGAGGGTGAACCAAGTAAAAATATATTTTTCCTATGCATTCTTTAGTTTATATTTATACATTACTTTAGGAAAGAGATAGAAGAGATTCGTTCATAACATTGATACAAGATCAATAGGGGCGGTTGTTTTAATCTGTCATACCTTGATTCACCTTCCCTCTCCGGGTATCTAACCTAGTGACCCGAACAAGTGATATCAGAGGGAAAGGTTTATATCAGTGGTTCTCTCTTAAATGGAGGTCACTAATCATAAAGGGCTTCCAATCTTTGATGGGAACAATTTTCTGCTATGGAAGAATCAGATGCAACATCACCTCTGATCATTTTGAATGGATGTATTCACAGCAGCAATGCATGGAATAAAAGATGATATTAATGGTGGTGCATTATCATAAGCTCATCCTACATAGTTGGATGCAGATGCCAAAGCAATTAGTGCCTTATGGGGGCCCTATTTAATCCTATATATACAAATTTTATGTTATGCAAAACATCACATGCCATGTGGGAAAAGCTATTGAACATATATGAAGGGGATTCAAAGGTCAGCGAGGCAATGTTACAAGTGTTATGGAACAAGTATGAAGATATAAGAATGAACCTGAATGAGTCTATTGATGCATTATTTGAAGGGGTAAATTTTGTAGAAGAAGACATGGGGGGTATTGGTGAAGTTATTGAATACATAAAAATTGTGAAGTGCATCTTGAGAAAACGTCCACCTTGGTTCAATCCGAATGTTTTTGTTTTGGAAGATAATCATCCAAAAAAGCTGACATTGGATAACCTGCACAGCACCCTTATTGCATATGAAATGAAAAATTATGATAATGAAGTTGTGGAAAAGGGGAAATCTAAAGAGGTGGCATTTAATGTCATGAAGAAGCTCACCATTGAAGAATCTCAAGAGGAAGAAGAGATAGATGAGGTAATTTCCTTCAACTCCTTAAATCTTCAAAGGGGAAAAGGAATGTTTAAAGGGAAACTTCTACTTTCTTTCATTAGATGTGTAAAAGTTGTTCATCTTGCCGCAAGGTTCCACAAAAAGTTACAAGAAGAAAATGATGAAGATGAATTTGAAATTCCAAAGAAGAAATCTTCAGCCTATGTGAAAGGGAAGAATCAGTTCAAGAGAAATTTTTTCCAGAAGAAGAATCTTCGTTCACAAGAAATAGACAGTTCAGATGAGTTCAAGGTTGAAGATGTTGAGGAGATTGAAAATTGTAAAGATTGTGGAGAAAATGAAATGGTAGCTTTTGTCGGTAGTTCTCAATAAAATAAAGAAACTGATGCTGAAGAAGAAGAAGAAGAAGTTTAAGGAAAAATAGATATGCAAGCTGAGTTAGAGGATACTCTTGAGGAGATTTATTTTTGGAGAGAAAAAACAAAGAAATATAAAAAAAAATTGCGATGCCAAACTCTATATGCAGCAGCACAAAGAAGAGAAGTCTGAGTTGATGGAAGAAATTGGGAAACTCATTTTATCAACACCAGATATCTCAGAAATAGTTAGTGATTATAAGCTCATGATTGATTAACAAAAAAGGGATATCAATGTATTGAATAGAAAAGTGAAAGATCAAGTCAAGTGTATCAAAGAACTTGAAGAATAAGTGGTCAGTCTACGATGAAAAATGAAGGATCAACAAAAACTCTTGACACCCAATATGATATCAGAAAAGAAGGCAATTAAGTATAAAGAAAAGATGAAAGAGGAGGCTACTAGTTCAGCAGGAAAGAAGCAGCAATTGAGCTCAGATGTTAAGACTGATTCAGGTCCTAATTAGAAAAAAAGTCTGTGAAAATTGAACTCAGACCACAAGAACCTATCCTGAGATTGAAGAATGAGTTGGGCACAAAGCAAAATTAGAATATTCTGAGATCCCAAGGGAAAACATGTAGTATAAAAGTAACATGACGGAACACACCTTATATTAGGTGTTATTATTGTGAAAAGATGGGACATTCATAGTATGTGTGTTCCATACACAAGAGATATCGAAGGGAACAAGAATAGAGGTTGAAGCGAAACAGAGACTGGTTTTCCAGAACATATATTGAAGGAAACTTTTTGGTGGAGAGGATTTGGACACATGGCTAGGTACTGCACACTGACTATGCAGAGATATGTGCCAAACCAGAATCAAAACATTCACAAGCAACATATCAATAAACCACTAGGTGAGTTAAAAAGTATAATAGATTTTTGGCTTTGCAAGATGATGATTTTCCGTCATACTCTGAGCAAAAACATATGTCTCAATCTATGCCGTTTGTGAAGGAAAAAATATGGACCAAGAGGAAGAAGGATTAGATGGCTGTGGTGGCAGAAATTTCCCTTAAGGCATCAGATCTCTCTGGTGTGTGGATCCTTGATATTGGTTGCACATCCCATATGACAGGTAACAGGGATCTCATTACAGGCATTAAATATGACAAAGAAGGTGTTGTCAAGTTTGGGAATGATGAAGGTCTGAAGCTTATTGGTTCTGGAAAGGCAATATTTGGGGGAAATTAAATGAGACATGCTGATATCTTGGTAGTATAGGGACTCAGTCATAACTTACTCAGTGTCAGTCAACAATGTGACTCTGGGCACTCTATCCGATTTACCAAGAAGATATGTGTTGTTAAAGGAAAAGATGGACCAGTTTTTCTATAGGGAAAAAGGAAAAAGTGAAATCTTTACACTGTAAGTGGAGAAGAAGATATGTGTCTTTTACCCAGAGAGGAAGAAAATAAGATGTGGCATAAGGGACTTGGTCCTCTATGCCAACCATCTATGGAATATCTTGTAAAGTGTGATGCATCTAGAGACCTTCCCAAATTATTACGTGATCGCACTCATACATGCGATACGTTCCAACAAGGGAAGATCATCAGAAATACATACAATCTAGTGGAGCATAAATCAACCAGAGTTCTTGAATTGGTGCATGCTGATGTTTGTGGAACTATCTCACCACGAGCCATAAATGGCCAAAAGTACTATGTACTTTTCATTGATAGTTATATAATAATGGCTTGAGTATTTGTCATTACCCATAATAAAGAAGTGTTAAGTTGTATCAAGCAGTATAAGAGGGAATCAAAAATTATTCTTGGATATAAAATTCTGAAGTTTCGTACTGATAATGGTGCAGAATTCCGAAATATTCAAGTGGAAGACTATCTCGAGAAACACGGGATAAGGCATCAAGTTTCATCAATGAGAACTCCCCAACAGAATGGAGTGGTTGAAAGGAGAAATCGGATCATCAAAAACATGTCCAGAACAATGAATATAGAAAAAGAAATTCCAGAGAAGTTTCGGAAAGATGCAATATTGACATCTATCTACATTTCTAATAGGGCTCTATTGTGTTAGAAGGAAGGAAAGACTCCGTATGAAATGAGGTATGGAGAGAATTCAATAGTGAAATACTTATGAATATTTGAAATTAAGTGCATTATTCTCAACAGAGAAAATCCTAGGATGTTTGAATCACGTGGAGATGAGAGAATATTTCTGGGATACTTAGGAAAAGGCAAAGCATAAAAATGATTTAACAAGAGGATGGGAAAAGTAGTTGAGAGCAATGACGTCACTATTGTGGAAATTGAAGAGAATATTCAACAGCACAATGAACAGTTTCTTGATGAAAGAGATGAAGAGGATAGTAACATAGGGGGAGGAGAAGTGGAAGATACTGACTTAGAAGAAGACACTGATGATGAACAAGAAAGTGTCAAGTCCGTGTTTGCAAGGAATCCAAAGAGTCGAGATGAAATTGATAGGAATAATATCATTGGTGATCATACAACTCCAGTTCAGACAAGAAGAATGAAGTCACTGCGGCAGACATCATTCCTACCTCTGGTAGAGCCGAAATGCATTGCTGATGTAGCTGAAGATGAAAACTAGGTTCAACCTATGAATGAAGAGCATGATATGATTGAGAAGAACCAGACATGGGAGATTGTTTCGAGACTATATATAATAATGTCATCAGGACTAAATGGGTCTTTCTCAACAAGATGAATGATGATGGCACAGCGTTTCGAAACAAATCACGACTAGTGTGTAAAGGATAATCCCAAATATAGGGCATTGATGTTGATGAGACAATTGCATCAGTTTCCAGGCTGCAGACAATCCGATTATTTATAGCCATAGAAGTGCAAAAAAAGTTCAAAGTGTTCCATATGGACATCAAAACTGTATTTCTGAATAGGGTTCTAGAAGAAGAGGTGTACATTGAGCTGCTAGATGGTTTTATCATTCAGGAAGATTATAATAAAGTCTATTAGTCAAAGAAGGCACTATATGGTTTGAAGCAAGAACTAAGAGCATGGTACTAAAGGTTGGATCAGTATTTGAAAAAGATTGTCTTTCAACGTGGGTGAGTTGATTACAATCTCTATTTCAGCAATGATAGTAATCAAAGAATGATGATGTTGGTTTACTTAGATGACATAATTTTTGTTGGAACAGATAAATATCAGTGCAGACTGTTTTCCAAATTCATGAAAAATGAGTTTGAAATGTCAATGATTGGAGAGATAATGTTTTTCCTTGGTCTACAGGTGAAACAGGGAAGGAACGGAACATTCATTTACCAATCTAAACATGCCAAGGGGTTTTTGAAAAGGTTTGGAATGGAATATTCCAAGGAAATGAAGACTCTAGTTGCTACCCCGAAAAAACTGTCTAAAGATGAGGATGGAAAGGCAGTTAACATCACATAATAAAGGAAAATTATTGGATGTTTGTTGTAATTGACTGCAACATGGCCTGGAATTGTATTCACCATATGCCAGGTAGTGAGATATAAGAGTAATACAAAGGAACGTAACATGCTTGCAGTGAAAATAATACTTTGGTATATCAAGGGAATGGTGGAAATCGTCTTGAAATATAATAAAAAAATATTAGGTTATTGGGATATATTGATGCAGATTGGGCGGGTTCAGCGAATGATAGGAAATCAACATCTGGAGGTGCATTCTATCTTGGTGGACTCTGTATTGCTTGTTTAAGAAAGAATCCAGATTTCATTTCATTAAGCACCATATAATCTTAGTATATTGTGGCCACTCAAGCTTGCACATTGTTATTATGGATGAAGCAGCAGCCTGATGATATGGGAGTTGAAGTGAAGTCTCCTATTAGAATCCAGTGCGATAACTCCAGTGCTATCAATCTTAGAAAAAATCTCGTACATCATTAAAGTAAATAACATGTTGAGATAAAGTATAATTTTATCAAAGAAAAGGTTGAATATGGAATCATGAAATTGGAGTATGTGCCAACAAAGCTACAGGTTGCAGACATTCTAAAAAATAATTTACCAAAGGTAGCTTTTGAGAGACATCGACTTGCTTTGGGAGTTCAGTCAACTCCCCGCACTTGAAATAGTGAGGATTTAGAACCCCCCCCCCCCACTCCCCGAGGAATGATGTTTTTTTATCTATTGTGCGGATATGTGTTCTCTACTCTTTTACTGACTACAAATTATTAAACTTTTGGTTCTTTGACAAAGGGGGGGAAATAGTGATTGTTTAATAGGGAGATAGTGTGGCTATTTGAGAAATCATGAAAGATATGGGGAGAAGATGACAGGTGGAGCAGCCAGATAGGGGGATTTGAAGCTAGTTGAACGTTCTTAGCCAAAGATGAGCTTGAACAACACAAAAAATAGTGGTAAAGCGGTTTTGCAGCTGATAAGAGTAAATATTGTGAGCAGACAGGGAGAGTATCAAATATGATGATGCTAGAAGTCATCGATCAAAGAATAGATATCACGATAGCTGAGGACCGTGATAAAAGCAGAACATTGTTGCAGGAATACAGTAACAATATTTCAAAAAATTGGTATCAGTATGGTGTCAACAGTGGGTGTCAGAGTTGAAGTGATTCCTTGATGAACTTTTTATTTACTCTTATTTCTCACACTGAGCATTGCATATGTGGGCTTAGAGTATGTGTTGAGTAAATCCTTGATCGCTATCGGAATCACAATAGGTGAATAGTGGCTGAAGAGTTAATGATGTATCTTTTTATGGAAGTGTTGTCAACAAACCAAAAAGGGGAGATTGTTTGGAAAAAATCCCTCAAGGTATCATCAAAGCATTTTTGAGGTGATTTTGTTTGTTGACAAAGTGTACATCTGTGTTGTGATTGTTGAAAAAGCAAACCATGACGTATAAATTTGTAGAAAAATCATATTTCATGGTGGCATTTCGAGTTTAAAGGTTGTGGTTAACGATCCATGTTTGATTCCATAAAGTCGACAACGGAATGGATGATCTGGATGCGGTACAAAATGAAGAGATACAAGGTGACACTGTTTTCCAGTTTTTGACAAATTTTTGGGCCTAAAAATTGAAAAATGGAGAAATGTGGTTTTGGAAAAGGGACTTGCATTTCGTTGTCTTGAATAATAGGAAACTTGCGCGCCATATTCTTTTCAAGATAAGAACATCAAATTATGGAAAAGGGAAATGGGGAGCCCATGTTTATGGTTGGTCGCAGAAGTGACTTCTGCGCCGATACTTGCATGTCGAAACTTGCACGCCTAGAGGAGACTTGGATGATGTTGTCTAGGGTGTCCAAATGCCTATAAATTCAGTTAAAACCCTATTCATTTAGTGTGAGTTTAACACTTAGAGAATTTCCGAGCTCCCATCACGCAGGTGTGTTGGTTGTGCAAGTGGTGGTGTGGTCATACAAGTAGAAGTTTTATGCCAGTTGTTTGTTGCACGTCCAAAGTGGTTTGGACGAGAAAGGAAGGGAGTCGCCCAAGTTTTGAGCTGAAGAAGGTTGTGTCACACAAGTGGTTTGGTGACACTTACGTGCCAAGTTTTGAAGAAGTGTGATAGTTGATGGTTGCATGACAATATTGGTTTGGGCGTAAAAGGGAGTGAGTCGCGCAAATTTGGAGTTACATAATCTAGTGTCACAGAAGGGGGTGAGGTGGACTTGTGCGCCAGTTATAACTTGCACGCCGATACTTCACGCTAGCTTAGAGATGGTTGCCAGGTATGGTTGATGCACAACAGTGATTCAGGGTATGTGAAAGCTGGAAGATTGACCGATACCTTCGGTGAAAAGATAGATTCATCTACGGGTGAAATTTGGACTCCAAGAGAGCATCCACGTACAACAGAATATGTATTAATTAGTGATAATGAAGAGACCTATAGGTATATAAACTATGAGTGGATCCTTTACAGGGTAGTTTGAAAAGGAAGAGGAAGAAGATGATCCTCTCCACCAGCAGTGAGCTAGAGAGAAAGAGATAGGGATGAACCCATGGGAAAGTAGTGAGCTGGCCGTAAACATTGTAAAGGTAGTGATCCTAGGAATAGAAGTGATCTATGAAGATCCTTGTAAACAGGAGTGCACTTTTAGTGGATTTGGTACATCGGAAAATCATCGGTGTATGATCCTTGGGCGTAGCCCAGTGAGGTTGAACCATGTAAAAATCACTAGGTCATGTGCGTGCTTTAGTTTTTGTTTATACTATTGTGCAGGAAAGAGATAGAAGAGAGTCTTGCTTAACAACGAGACAAGATCAATACGAGCGGTTGTTTTAATCTGTCATACCCTGATTCACCCCCTTATTAGGGTATCTAACCAAGTGAACCTAACAGATTTCTTTAATGTTTATATATGATATTTATGAAAATAATTTACTTACATGATGATGATAATTTATCTACCTTATTACCATTCAATCTTTTGGGAAACAATGATGTCAGCCGTGCATACGATTGGACTACTACCTCCATGTTGTGCTTTGATTTATTTTTAATTTCAATATTAAAATTTTGGCATAAAGTATGTATTTGATGAATATATATTATTTCAATTATATAATAATTTATATGGAAATATAAATTAATATTTACCTTTCCGTCATTCCATCGATCTAAAATTAAAAACTGCATTCTTGCGTACGTAATACCTACTATATTCATTAACGGTGTAATTCATTTCCTTATCTATACTTTTCTGAATAAATATAAACATGTATATAATTAATAAATATGGTATTTATATAATTATGAAATTTATTAATATCTTTTAATAATGATACAATTATAGGGACCAAAACAAATAATCCCAAACAAACATGAAAAATGATGTAGTTATCACAATGAACAATGATTTAAATAATTAATTTTTAATAAATAAGAGATAAATGGTTAAATTTAAATATTATAGGTTATTATATATTTTAGTATGGTTCCACAATATATTTATAATAAATATATATTTATGGAAAGGTAGCTTTCAAAGTGTATGAATGAATTCGAACCTAAGGTAACAAATTTTCATCTCACATTTATTTAAATGATAAACATGTCACATTCACCCATTAATTATTTTATGTGGTTTATTTACTTACCATGAATTTAAAATATGTTTATTATTTCTAAAATTATATGCATTTACATATCCATATAATTTTTCTTATTTTATGGGGTTGATGATTCCAAACTAACCAAAATGGTAAGTGTCATATGTTATAATCTCATTGTTTATCAGTATTGTTTATGTTTAAGTTTATGAAGTGATAATGTTAATATATACCACCCATAAAACTCTGTAATTTTATTCCCCAATCATTATTTATTTAAAATAAATTTTTTACGTTTCTTTTCCTTAACTTATGTACTCAAGAGTGAGAATCTTTTTTTAAGTAATATCAACCTTATTTCTCTCTTTGATTGAAAAATGTTTTTCTCATATATTTATGTTTTCTAAAAAGTAATTAAAATAATTTTTTTCATTTGATACTTTGAGTGAATATAGTAATTCTGATGCACGTTTTAATTTATAAAAAATGGTTTGAAAAATAATATTCTTGATATTTTTCAAACAATTAACTTTTTATATTTTACTTAGGTATTAAAAGATTGTTTTTAGCCTATATTTTATGAACATAATTTTCATCCATCACGACCTGATAATTGATTAAACATTTCTTTATAATTTTACTTGGATATTTTCAAGAAATAAAATTTCTATAATCTTTTCAAAATTATTAGATTATAAAAAAGATATTTAAAAAAGGATTCAACGACCATTGAAATCACATATGATTTACTAAGAATATTATTTAAGAAGTCAAAATTTATTATTTATATATAGATTATTTGTTTTTAATAAGATACATTTTTTATGAAACTCGTTCATTTCCTACATGTTATACTATGATTAAATGATGATTTTTTATAAAATACATTTCGTTTACATTGGTTACACTATGATGAAATGTCTATGAAACTTCTTTCTTCACAATATTTTTGATATGATGAAAGTTTTATGATCATGTGGAACATGTATGTAGGATTTTCATTATGTGGTGTGTGGGACCTATCTATCCCTCTAGTGAATTGGGTAAAGATGGATAACTCATGAATTAAATATGGCATGTGTGGACATGATTCCACGTTAAAAAAAATTCATGTGGACATATTTTACATGTCCATAAGATTATGTATATTCATAAAATTTATGTTTCTAATATTAATCAACAACCTACATTTCATTCCAATAATTATATTCAATAAATTGGATTGCATGTCTATAATATTGTTCACGGACGAAGTTATATAATAAAAAGTTTATGTGAGGGTTTGATTTCATTTACATAAATTTATTAGTGACCCTAATTTCATTTAAATATTTTTAAAATTTTATAATATCATTTGTTTTCCATAAATATTTTTATTATTCCAATTTTATTCTATCATTATTGATCTTATTTTATTCTGTTATGATATATGTCTTATGAAATTCCATGATTGAAGATTTTGATCCATGATTTGTATTTTATGAATTTCAAATGGTATGATCATGTTCTCATAAAATTTTGATCATGATATACTCTAGGGATTATTATTGTCTCCCTTGTTTACCCGTACTGATCCTTGAATCTCACCCATTCTAATGTTTCTTTTAACAAGGTAATGTATGATGTTTTTAAGACACATATGTCTAATATGGGTTCCGATTATGAGTGGCATAATAGGTCTCTCTTTTTGATACAATTATTTATGTGTCCATGTTTCCAAAAAATACTAGGTCTATATGATTTTTCAATGGATCATTATGATATACAATGAATATTCATCTAATAAGATGTAATATACATGATTGAAAATTATGGTTCATTAATGACGATTGGTCACATGTGTTATATTTCTCATCTAGCTCAGTCCGATACCACTCATTATTTTTCCCTCTAAATACTACCAAAAATCTATCCAATGACTCAAGACATGAAATGAAAGTCATTATAGAATAGATCACCTCAAATAATGAGTACTAAATTCTTTTCACCATTGGGATTGTTGTCCCTGATAAGTTAGAATTCAATGATTCCTTTGAATATTTTATGTCATTTTTCCAATATAAATATTTATTGTTCCCTTGTTTCCCCTTAAACCCAACCATGATACAATAAAATTCATACCAAGCAATTATATCCCCCTTATAAAGTATTTTCAATTATATCCAAAATCTGAACTAGTTCACATACAAAGACACATCAGGTTCAAGAGTAGCATGATCCCAAATGATCACATGATAAGGATCTGGGTGATAATTCTTATGTTGAAACACATAAAATATCCTATAAAAAATACTGAATGGTTATGTTAAGGCTAACCAACATGAAAAATCACCAATTTGTTCAAAAATCGAAAACAACTCATCATATTGTGAAGCCAATTTCGATTAATTTTCCATGAATAGATTCATAAGTTCCTGTGAAACCATTAAGAAGATATTTTTACTCACATTTGAGGGTAAGGGTCTGTGAAGATTTTACATATGCAATTATTTTTGGATTTATGAAATAACCATCTACTTTCATATTATTTGGATCTAATTTATAGTCTTCTAGAAAAGACATGGTTAAAATAGTTATGTCTCTCTTATTTCTTTCCCACCTAGTGGAGAATGAATAATGAGGCCATAAAAATCCTAAAAAAGGGAAAGATGTTTTGTTTAATGATTGGTGTTATTATAAGGTAACTCCACCAATGGAATTTGATCATCCCTTGAGAAACCAAAATCTATGACACATGTCCATGGAAATCTACACTCACATTCATATATGAATATAAATATATTATAGCATACCAGCTTGTATTTTTTTGTCATCCTTTTCCCATTAAATATTTGGACATTTTATTACAAAATATGCATACATTAATTTCATACTTTCCCATCAAAAATTATTTTTCATCACATTGTATATATTCTAAATCCCTATATTAATAACATACATGAAATAGTGATACATTATTAATATATGTTCCAAAAAATATTTCTGAACTACAATTCGACTATGAAAATTTAAAAAAATGTTTCAATCCTCAATCCAGTTGTTAAAACCTTCCCCACCATTTTTGGTTTACCTAATGGTGAGGGAATTATGATATAACATTTGAGACTCTTTGGAAAAGACCATAATGTTGGAAAAATTGTTAATTGAAAAGAAAGCTATATGCTCGTCATGTTTGGAAATACCCAGATGCATTTTAGTGATTATGCACATTATCAACCATTGATCACAGGATTCCATGAGATCATCACTATAGTATTTTTGTATCAATGTAACTTCCACAAAATATCATTTTCCCAGAATATATTCTAAGTTTAAATCAGATATCCGGAGGCACTTCATCCATCTACATTGCATCAATATCTTTTAATTTTTAGAAAAGATTTATTTTAAAATCTAATAGTCCAGGAAAGCTATGATCTTTTCTCTAAAGATGTAATGATCCCATTTCATTGAGTGAGGGATGATTATAGATAATTCCAGTTCATCTATCAACATACTTCTTTCCTTGCATTCACAACTACTTCAGACAATAGTCTATTTAATAGACTCCTTTACTAAGAACAGAAACAAGACCACATCCATACAATTAAAATATACCATATAAATGTTAACAATTTATCGATAAATTAGGATAGGTACTAATGTGACATGATCATTAACTCTAGAACTATTTTATAATAGCGAATTTTCAATGTGAATGGAACACCCATTTTTTCATATTAGTGGTGTAAAAAATAAATACTTGATAAATTTCGAACAAGGTAATGACAATAGCGTACTAATCCCCAAAAAATTCATATCGATAAAATTCAATGGTTAATACTAAAAATTGAATAATTCGATCATTTAATGATTAGATGCATGGAATTATATATAAAATACATTCCCTCTAAAATATATTTCTTATATCTAGAAGTTATACATAGAAAATTAATCATATAAGTGGTGATCCAGCAGTGTGATTTGTGTGATTTTATTATCATCTCCATGGTCATTCCCGAATTCAATGTAAACAAAAATATCATAAAAAATACGATGAAAAAATCATGGTAGTTATATAGGATACAATTCATCAAGTCCATGAAGATTATAGTTTTGTTTTTTAGACTAATTTTAATGATAACATAATCATAATTCCCATTGTGACTCCAAAAAATTATCCTATGAATATCCAATACTTTAAAACTAATCTAATGATATCATAATTTTAGATCCATTTTAGAGAACCATTTATAAATATTTAATTGTTCAAACATGTCATTGATTTGAGGAAGAGAATAATAATCTTTGACTTTGACATGATTCATCTTCCGATATTCAAAAAAATCAGAGAGAATCATATTCATTCTTTATGAAAAAAAATTGTAAATCCCACGGTGATGTAGTAGGTCTTATATATCTTTTTTCCAACATTTCTGGATGAATCATTAAGTCTCTCAACTATGAAGAATCCATTTTATAACATGGTAGAAGAATAGGTCTTGTTCTTTGGATTCGATCGATTGAGAATTAATTTCTATTTAATTTCGTAAAACAGATAAATATTTCTTGAATATATATTTGTATCAATCCAATATGGTAATAAGGGAATTATTTTAATTTTTAGTAGTAACTGCTAAGGTCATCACTACAATATAGCTAGATATGGATTCATCCACTATCAATAATGCTCTATATCTACTTTCAATTATATAGTAATCCCACTTGAATACAAGAATATATTCTTTTGGGATGTGAATTTCATATTCCTAGAATATAAATTGATATGGAAGTTAAAATCCACCACCCCATCCATCCCAAATATTAGAAAAAAAAATTCATCTCTAGTACCTTAAAATACCATAAGAACGGTAATGACTCGATGGTAATGGAATATTTTTGGGATTTGAATCCTATACACTCTTATTTTCTAGGGGTTTTCTTCATACTCATGATTTGAGACATCCTTTCCATCTGTGGTCCTGATATTTTTACTATATAAGAAGAAGGCTATTGATGTAATGACTCATTATCAAATATTGAATATAAGATATTCGAGTTTATAAGGACGGTACCATTCCTTAGGGAGTATCCCATTTTTTCAGTCATGATAGAATGTTCTGTTCTATATAATTAATGATTAGTTACTATATGATAGCTCTTGGTTCCATGATAAGGTTATTCCTAATCAATAAATGGGTTCCAGGAGGTATTTTGGTTCACCTAGATCAATGGCAAGAAAAATTTACGGTGAGACTATTCCATCCTATCATATGAATCTTGAGGCTGATTAATGATAGTTCCACATACTAATTTCATATTTTTATAAACAAAACATTTTTATATTCCATTTATTACCAATGTTTTTAAAACTC
The DNA here is from genome assembly GCA_963277665.1 of Viscum album. Classification (NCBI taxonomy): domain Eukaryota; kingdom Viridiplantae; phylum Streptophyta; class Magnoliopsida; order Santalales; family Viscaceae; genus Viscum; species Viscum album. The sequence goes on from OY728132.1 coordinate 700,850,614, forward strand.
CTTTTTGGTATAGTTTGTTCCTTCTTTTGGTGTGAAATAATTCAACACTAGAACCAAACTAGCTCATTATTTCTATATGGTGGATCAAAGACTATTAATGTTGATTGATTTTATGATTCCTGTATACCCTTGGAGTAACACACCATCTTGAGTGTATTTCCCATGATATATCTCCCAGTAGCACTCATATGTTTGTCCACAGAACTGGGATTTTAAACTGGTCTCGTTCCACTATCGGTACCTTATTCCCCATTTATTTATAGTTTATAATAAAGGACATTATATCCAGTGAGAAAAACTAATTTCGGAGACCCACCTCAAAGATATGATCCTTCAGTCTTAATCTAGTAACTAACTAAAATGAAAATCAAACAACTTGGGTAATTTTAACAATATATTCAATCACTAATACACATTCATATTCTAATTTAAATGAGTGTGAATTATTCTATATCTAGATGTTTTGTAGAAATTATTTTTTATTAAGTAGTTCCAAAAATCATTTTCAAGTGAGGTCTTAGTCCCATATATCTTGAATGGTAAATTCCCACCATATTAACACTAGGTAATCTTGAATATATGTTTCTATATTAATGTTTAGTTCATCTAGAGTCCCCATGAAGTAAAAAATTATATTAATCCTTCTCATCAATGCCCCAACATTACTATTAATATAATTTCCACAAAATTATGATGGATTCTATTATAGAAATTCTACTTAGTGATTTCCCTCATGACGTTCCTCTCTCCTAGGACCATTATAAATAGAATGAAATTCTTTAACTATACTCAGAACTATATCATAGTTTACTAGAGGTGTTATTGTAGCCACATTTTTGGAATCTTCCTATCACTTTTTACGTTTTCTCTTTACTGGTGAAATTTTCATGAAAAACATAATATCTAAAATCATCAATTTTGATTTCATTTATTCATATTTTGATGGTTTATTTTTATATACCAACATTAGAAATCTCAATATCACTAAATCAAAAAAAAATCATGTGACTATGTATCCCAGTTAGGATATATTTATAAAAATTAATTATACCAAGAACTCATTCACTAAACCCATTTTAATGGGTTGAAAACATGCCTTAATCTATTTTAGAACACTCCTTGTAAACAAACTGACACATTAACTGTAAATTGGGCATAAAAAGTTTTATGTGTCTTTTTATACTATATATTTCATGCTCTAAGATTCATATATTCATCATACCATTCAAAAAAAGGACAAAAGAATTGATACCATTTGTAACATTCTTCCACAACCCATTATCATGAGAGGATGCAGAATTTTTACTAACCATATATGACATTACGAAGAAACCAATGGCTATAAATAATTTCAAGGGTTTAAAAATAATAGAAATGTGAAAATATATTACCCTTTGATAAAAAAACACACACAACACACATATATCAAGACATGAATAAATAAAACCAATCAAATCAATATAATTGATTCATTATCTCAAACCCATACATAATAAATTTGATCAATATATTAATTAAGAATGAAATAATGACAAACATCCACGTAAAAGTGGGATAAAAAGTTATATAAAATAATACTCTAATGTATAAAATGACATTGGTTCCATGGTGGCACCACTCCTAACCAAGACATGAACCAAATCCACGAACCAACACCATCAACTATGACAATTAAATCAAGGAGCACTTTGAGAAAAGCTTGAAATATGTCACTTTATTATATTATAGAAAAAACATCTACATACACACTAATGTTCATTTTTAGGGGCAATTAGTAATACCCAATATGTAACCCCCAATATAAATTTCTCACATGACACTAAGAACAAAAATAGTTTAGAAATCAGGATATTAAATAAGAAGGAAGAACTTCATGCAGTGAAATGTTTTGACAATTTAAAATATATTAGACAAACATTTTTTCAAAAATAAATTTAATAAAGAATGTTTTATTTTTTCCTTCCAAAATTAGAATCAATTCTTCAATTTCAGTTTATAATACTCATCCATTTTCTGTCTCACACAAACATGTATGTTGATTAACATCCCTTTGATCATGAGTAGTGATATTTCATCTATCCAGTCATTTGTTGGTGTAAATTTATTCATTTTTTACTTTCAATATAGTGTCGATCGTTAATTATATATCAAAATGGCCTTATATAATCCAAACATGAACACGTAATAACCATTTCTATTACATTCATCTCAAACAACCTTTTATTCAAAAACATATCTCAAAACCCTCATTCATTTATGAATAATTTTATCCATTTAATAAGATCATTGTGGGTGACAACAGAAATCCAATATCAATGAAAACAAGTAAGATAAATATCTATATAATTTTACTAGGGAATAACTATTTAAAATCAGGGAAGAAATATTTTTGAAACATAAAAAAAATCAGTTCCAATAAAATAATATATAGGGGAATGCTATCTACCTCAGGTTCCTTAGCTCAATAGGCCTTTGATGATTCCAAATACATGATTACTTCCTTCCATTCCTTATAATTCAATAACCAGACACTCAAATATTCCTTAGAATTAGGGTATCAATGTTAAGGATCTTTGAAAATCACATTTGGTATCCCTATAAGTGGAGATGAATATAATGGGATCTATGTGAGGAATTAAAAGCATTTTTTAAACTAAAATTGTATTGGACCACTTTATTCATAGTGTGAAATTAAAATTCATATTGTGAATCTATGAGAGGTCATGAACTCCAAATTGTACATCACTTTTGGGTTTTAATTTCCAATAATCCCTCTAATATTGTAAATGTAATTCATGTCATGAAAACATCAACCATTCACCTGATTAAATACTTTCATGCATTGATGAAATTCCCAAAATCTTCCTTAGTAATATTCATATTGTGAATATCATATTCACATTGTAATGTTTTCTTATTTCTGAATTCTCGGCAACTCTTCTATTACCCATGAAATTCTTCCATTATCATTTCACAATAAATTCAAATATGAATGTAAAGGAATAACAGAATGGTGTACCTCAATCCAAGTGGTCTATACTAAATAACATAAATATGGAGTCTCATAATGATCAAGTGATTAAGATGATGATAATGAAAAGTTTAGTTTTCTCTATGTCAAAAAATGTGTAAAGAATAACCAAGGGAGTTACATAAAGAGGACTAAAAGATGATTTAGTTATTTAAGAGAGGATCATATTGAATCAATCTGATGTAGGAAAATGAAGATTTCAGTTAACATGATTGAAATAAGTCAAATCTATCCAAATGTGTCCTTAATAAAATGATGTATTTAGTGTGGATAATATGGTATTTTTCTATGTCAGTTCCCTAGTCTATGGAATGACCAAGGCAATGGGAACCACCAACCCCAAAATGTATAGGATTATGGAATTCCTTCACAAAAACTACTCTTAATGTGGATCATGTTTTTTAAGGTACACATACCCCACAATATTGATCTATAAATGTCTTATTAGTTTTTTACTCTAATAACTCTATTATTTGTATGATGTATTATAAGATAATTAAATGACCACACAATGAGTTTATTTTCAAAGAAATATTCTTATTTTATGATATATTTCTTCCAATATAAATATTATAGTAATATTCCTTATGAAAGAATTATTAACCTTCTTATATATATATTTAATGTGATTTTTGTGATAGAAAATTCCCTCCACTTAGTGAAATAATTTCTAGAGTAAGGAAAACACATTTCATAAAAATCTATGATATTATATAAATATAATGATGAAGATAATCCCCCTCTAGAAAAAAATTCTATAATATAGGTCCAATTTCTAAATGATATCAAATTTTTGGCCAAAATAGTTATAGAAAAATCAATACGATGGATAAGCTTATTCTAAGGAAAGAGATATGTTTCCCAACATTGTAAGACTAATATATCCATATATATATTATATAACAAGTTATCAATTTAATTAGGTTTTCCTTAGAAATATTTGTTGGTGTTTGATAATTATTATTAAGATGATGTAATTTATTGACGGGGTAATTTAATAATACATAATTTAATTACTTGTGTTTCATAAATAAATAATGTATTTGATATCTTGCTCCACATGATATGATAAACATAAATAAAAAATGTGACACATTAATATAAAAACATTAGTATTTAATATATCTCATAAAACATTATTTGTTGAATTAGTGGGTAGGAAAAAGAGTAACCAAATTATTAAATATGGGTGTAAAGAAAATAAATTATACATTAAGTAATAATTAATTTTAATTATTATAGCTGAAGAAACTATGAAAATATGTTTCTGATTAAAAATATATAATTCAGAATGTTATGTTTTATTTCTTGAATGCAAATTTTTAATGATTAAATAATAGTAAAATATATGGAAAATGTGAATAATAACTTTCCAATAAATTAATTAGTAATTTATAGAAAGTAAGAATAAATAATAATTGACATTTCAGAAATATAATTTCTAATATGAATAGTTTTCCAATATTTTATATTTTATTATAATATTGAATAAAAAATATAAATTTACTTTTTATATATGAAAATCACTTTAAGATAAATCATAATATTATAGGATTAAGAATAATTATTAGTGTTCCCCTAAAATAATTTATCTTTAGGTTAATATTGAAGACAACTGTTTTTAAAAATATTGTGACAAATTAAGAAAGATCATATTTTTACCGAGGTTTTTTTTTTCTATTTATGTTTTCTAACCAAATTAATTATACATATGATCCATTGTTCATGGATGGGTTAAATTTCAGTAGGTTCTCTAATGGGAAATTAGATGAGAGTAGGTAATATGGATCCATAGACTAATCCACTCTGTGAATGGGTATTCATGATTTGAATACTTCTTGGATGTTATAATGAATTTTAATTAGGATGTGAATGGTTTTGAAGATTTAATTGGTTCTTTACATGAGTTTCCATTTACAACAAGGTCTAGTTTATTGAATTTTATATTGAGGTCACTTGTTTTATATCGTATATGACAACTTTAATATTCATAGTGTGAAACCAAAATTCACATCTTGGTTATGGTTATGTAAAATTGTTTAATTTAATTAATAATCCCCATGATTATTCCCATCCTCAATAACTTTCCCCTAATATCAATCACTCCCATATGTGATTTTGGGAGTTCTCTTTTAACTAAAGGATGTTTCCAAAAGGTATTTTTTTATGAGATCTTGAAATTGAAAGTATGCCTCTTGGTTATTCAACTACTTAATTCTATTATAGTTTTCCATTATAGGGAACAATATATCGGTATGGATATACACTAATCAATTCTTAATAACTTATACTAATAGTTTTTCATTTTTTTGATTAAGGGGAGGAAGGAGGAACCCAATTATACCATTTTCATTTGAGAATTTGTTTATGTCAAGTGTGTTTAAGGTGGGTAGTCTAAATCAAATACCAAATGTATTTAGTATATGCAATTTTTTAGAATGTTCCAGAACATCATTTTTAATATCTAACCATATTTTTATTCCACTAAAATTGATCAACCCATATTCTTATACATCTCTCAAACTCATTGATTCTATAGGTGTTGACACTGAGACATGTATCCATGCAATATGTATTCCATCCATTGACCCTACTTTTTAAATTGGATGAAAAGAACCTAGATCACTTAATTTATTCGATAATTATAAAGGTAATTGATTAATAACATGAATTTTCATTACATGGAGGTTTCATAAACTAGTAACTGTGATATTTGGATTTATAAGGTGACACCTAGGTTTAAAGTGGTTAATTGGGAATGTAAATTAATTTTTATGATAATATGATGAATTGTGAATATAATGGATAGTGAGTGGGAAACATTGATTATTTGATATGTGTCGTGAATTATTTCAATTATATTGAGAATTGGGTAATATATCTGAATGGAATAGATGGTACATTAATTGTTAATTTTATGAATTTACCAATAAAGATTTTCTTAACATGTTTGAAATCTTTGGTTGTCTGTATTGTAAATGGATTTCTTCATATATGGTATTATTATGAATCTTTGATTATGCTAATTCATGAGGGCTTGGTGCATGGTTACATACTACCTAAGGGATTGTGTTATGAAAATACACCACCCAAGGTCCATATTCGTGGTTTTATTTTCATTAATATCGGGATGTATAGTATGTACCACTTGAGGGAACAAAGCATGGTTTTATAACACCTGAGATCTAGATACACAATGAATAGATTTATAAGGGAGAGATAAAAGATTATTTGATACCTCAGAGTGACATTCCTGGTTACATGATTATCTAAGGAAAAGGCACATTATTAATCAATTCATGGAATATGAGATTCATCAATAATATACAAATATTTCAGTAGTATTTGTGATTTTTCATGGGTAACAGAATCCACTAATGGACAATACTTTTGTAGAATTTTACCGACGTAGGTTTGGTTTTCCATGGGTATATCCTTGAACCACATGGTTCAACAAGTTATATGATTGTCAAAATTAATTTATGAGTAAATTACCATGATTATCATAATGTTCCACACAGTATTTATACATAATATATCATTTAGACCTCATGGGTGTGAGCTGATTGAGTAGTACGCACACCCTATTTTGGAATCATTTTCTACCCAATAAGATTTTAGGGATTCAATTATATAAATGAGAAAGGTTCCCCATTCAAGATTTATTGTGTAATTGGTTGGGATATATTATTTGAGACCATACTGGGAAAATTGTTGGGACTACATATCTTTTTTTTGTTGTATTCTATATTTTATATTCAACTTTTATGCCTTTCCATATAAAAGTTAACTTAAAATCTATATGACATCACATGAATTATTGTTTTTGAATTTATAGAATTTATCTCTTATTAGGTGGAGTTTATTTTTATGTTTATTATTATATTTCCCTTGTGATGGAAAGTTTGTTTGAAAGGGTATTATCTCCAACTATATTCTTTACATCCTGTCAACTTTTCGACAGCCTCGAGCATATAATGAGGTGTCCATGAGGTATCCCAAATAGATCACGTACAAGATAATAGGGTAGGGGATGTAATATTTTCCTATCATAGATCATGTATTTTTGTTAATTTACTCTTAGGGGATGGTATGAAATAGAATAGGTTTTTTTATGGCTTGAAAATGAGCATGTTTATGGGAGTAGATAACCCATGTTTAGGGAGAAACCCAACTACCCAGGGATATGACTGATGTTATCAATGTTATGTTGTTATAGTAATGATATTATTTTATATTGGGTGATTCACTTGTTTTGTGTTGTTATAGGGGTATGATATTTTAATCATGGGCTGGTATGGCATGGTATGATTATTCTTGCAATAAGGAAGGTATATAAGGGATTATGTTGACATCCATTATTCTTGGTAGGGAAATTTTTTTTTCATGTTACATAACTACCTATTTAAATTATGATAAATAAAAAAACCAAATATATCTAATAAAAAAGAATAAATGTATCTATTTTTATACCCCAATTAAATAGTTATGTCAAATTTTTCAATATTTGGGTTCAAGTGGATCTTGGTTATTGTCTTGACATTATGAGGATGATATTAGTTTGTATCATGTTATCTAATGAGTGTGTTGAGCTTTATAGAGAAATCTCAACTTTTTATTCTTTGTATATAGATTCAAGAGAGTGGTGTTTTTCACACCCATCCTACAATATAGGTTGAACATCATAGGGATAAAAAGAACCTTATGGATAATCCATATCATGATGGTTTCATTTGGCTCATGTGATACATGGACAAGGATACTACTCACATTGTCTCTTTGATGTTCAATCAGATGCGACATTTTTAATGACAGCAACCCGTCATGTTCACTTAGGTGATAGGACCCCAGGTATTTGATTCCTTGATAGAGTTTTTCTAGATTAACATTAAGTTATTTGAGACAACCACAGACAATATGGTGAATATTGTTTCTTATATTCTAGGATTATCATCGAAGTGCGGGTGGGACATCCTAGAAAAGGAGGATTATTAAGAGGGGATAACATTGAAGGACTTTGAGGCAAAGTTTCTAGGTCTCTTTTATCTAAAGAAACTGATTGAGAAGATGGATTGGGATATCATTCACCAGATGTAGGGGAGTATGTTAGGCGTAGAAAACACTGTATGTTTTTTAGACCTACAGTGTTCTCCTCCATCTATGGTAGATGATTAAATAGTCAAAATTTTGATTTTCTAGGATGTTATTTGTTATGTTTTTAAGTCATTGTTGAAATCATTCACCTAAAAAATATTTTTGACATGTTAAATTAGGAAACCACCAAAGAAGGGAACCTAAATGAGGCCTTGTTTAGAGGGCACGTAGTCTTAGCTGGATTATCTGAGAGCTCTTCATCAGGTAGATATAAGTGCCTCTATGATAGTTAATTTAATGGAAGTAGTGGGAAGAGTATCTAGGGGAGTATAAAACATCCTCCGAAACATTTTCATGTTCAATTCCTTCCGGTTTGTTGGGATGGAAACACGAATCTATAGTTTCATATCTTTTCAGTGGTGTTTCATGCTTGTATATGAGTGGGTCAACAATAGTGGATCTATTAAATCACTAAGTAGTTGAGTGGTAGAAAAGGATCTGTATATGAACCCTAGTTTGGTAAGGACTCTGCTACCCATTAATAGATATATATCTATATATTCATTATTCTCATGAAAAATGTCAGTGTATGTGGTTCCTCAATTCATAAAAAATATTATCAGTAGAGGGAGATTCACTGGGGAGTTATACTAGTTACTATGGTGAGGGATGTTCCAAATTGATTCTTTGAAGTATACTCCAACTAATATATATGCAAGACCTTCCATATTAAGAGTAATTATTCTTATGATGTCTACCCTTGTAAATATTTTTTAATATAGGAGTGTCAAATTACTTCATATATTCACAATTTGATAAAGGCATTGGTTTTTCTCTACAAAACTCATATGGGAATATGAATATTAATTAATCTTTTGTGGTGAAATTATGGGATAATAGACACTTTAATAAATATTCTGTAGAAATTTTTCAAATGTTTCCTCTAGACGTTTTTATGCTGGAAGAGGAGGGATTTGAATTGATTCTATGTATGGATTGGAAATTTTTATACTAAAATCATATCTATTGTTATTAGGGATGTGTTTTATTTATATATCCTAAATGAGAATTTATATTCACCTGGGTTACTGGATCATTATGTTGGTTATACAGGATAAATTCAATTCATATGGTATTTTTACAAGGCCAATATACAAATACTTATTTGGGATGATAGTTAGCTATAAAAGTGTACATTTCATCCAAAATTAGAAAACTCTACGGTTTTCATTACTAAACAGTTCTTTGGATTACTGAAAGGGTGGTATAATATAATCACTACCAAATATGTTCTAGTAGCCAACTGATTTCTCTTCCACCTTACAAGGTGACTCTAGTGGAGCTCCAAGAGTGGAAATTTCAGTTTGATGACTTGGAAGCTATGGGATTTGTATGGCCTTTTAATTCAACATGGATATATTTTGTCACCAAGTATGGTATTGGGACCTTAACCATAGGTATAAATTATTGGATATGAAAATAATAATTATCTATAAATATTATTCACATCCACACCATGAAAATATATTAGAGTAGTCATTAGGTACCAAGACATTATCTAAGATTGATTTGAGGTATGGTTATCATCTGTTGAGGGTGAGATAATATGACATACCTCAGATTACTTTTAAGAGTGGGTATTTTGTGTAAAGGACTATGTTGATTTAATTTGGTTTGATGAATTCACCTGAAACATTCCTGGAGTAGATAAATTAGATATTAGATCCACTTCTGGATTATTTTTTGGTGGGTTTCAGTAATGAAATATGAGTGTACTTCCAATATAGAGATGATCATTCCCATTATCATTAAACAATTCTATGTGAACTGTGAAAATATTACCTATTCACTCAATTTTCTAAATACCACATATATATTGATTGATTTTACTTCATATGGCATGTTATATAATGTGATGGAGTGTTAGTGTAAATAAGAAATTTGGAGATTTTGGAATCATGGGAATGACCGAAGAAAATTTTCCAGATTCTGGGACATCATGTCTAGTAGGATATAACCTGAATTCAATCTATAACTTCTCCCATTTGGTAGCACTGATGTATAGGCTGGACAAGAGAGGGGTGGTGTTTTTTATCAATTCTTATGAGAAGGAATTTCAGGACTTGAAAAGAAGGTTTACCATAACACTAAACCTATCTTAGTTAAGCCATGTAGTTAGTATATCAATTACTATGACAAATGAGGAGTTGGGTTTTGGGTAGTTCAGATACACTAGGATCAATTTATTTCTTCTATTCCAATTATTTTGGGGCTATATGAAAAAAATTAAACAACTCTATAACTAGATTTTATTTCATTTTTACATACCCTAAGATGTTGGAAGCATTATCTTTTTGGAAAGAGGTTCATGGTGTATAGCGACCAAAATAGACTAATGTACATATTTTCATAAGGATGTATGATCCTTCAGAAGATAAGTTGTGTTGAGTGTTTGAATTATTTTTAATTCATGTGAGAATACACTACATAATATGTAAACATTATTTTGGATACCTTGAAATAGAAGATATAGATATAGATTACGAAACATTCTTTTGATGAGAGGTATTTTATGTCACTATTTTCATATATACTGTAAAGACCCGGAAAAATCAAGAGAAATTTTTTCTTAATTTTTTTTGGAATTTTACAAGAGCGTGGTTTCTGACGGAACCTAATTCCCAGGCCCGGTGTGCCCAGAATCAATTTCTGAAGTTTGGCTCGGGTACGTTCAGTGAACGAACGAGCGGGATTTTATAACTTTTGAACCGGTGCCCGGAATCAAATTCTGAGGGCACCGATGGAACCGCAGCGCCGGTAATTGCTTAGGAACTCCTGTTCCAGAGTTGCGTTTACACGAGTGTTGATAATAAAAATTGTGGAATTTTATTTTATAATTACACTACATTTTTTATTATTTAACTCTAAGTGTTAGCTCTTGATGGAAGTTGGGTAACCACCAAACCTCCCTTGGGAGGTTATGAGGGTGGAGGGGCCCACACGAACCCCACCCCTTCATATCCTCTAAAACCCCCCTCAACTCCCACTTTAATTTTGTTAACTTAAGATATAACCTATGACTTAAATGTAATGAGTTTAATGAGGTGAGTTGTGTGTGGTTATTGAATTTCAAACTCTTGAAATTCAAATGTGATGTTGTGTTAATAAAATAAGAAAGAGTCTTATATTATTTTTGGTTAGAGTTTTGTCACCATGAGATAATTGGGGAAGCGTTCTTCTTCTTCTTCAACCTCGACGAAGAACACGAAGAACACCGTTCTTCAAACGAAGAACTTCTCCGCCAAAGAACACGGTTCTTCCGCAACGCCGTATCCGCGACGCGATGTTCTTCTTCCACTTCGTCTCTTCCGTGATAGTTTTCCGTGATGGAATCGCCGTCAACGACTTCGAATCCTCACTTCGCGACGTCGACGTTCTCTCGCGACGCTCGACCTCCACGACGCTCGTCTCCCACGGCTCGTTAACGAACACCGTTCCTGAACCGAGGTAGGGGATTATTTTATTTTATTATTTCTGTTCATGATTCTAATTTATCGATTATCGTGGATTTTCGACTAGATGTTATCATTAACGAGAGGGGGGGCCTGACCGCACAAACATGGCCGAAACCCCTCCTATGTTCATGTTTGATTTCTTTGCGGATGGAACGGGATGGCGTGGTGCTGTCGCACCACGCGGGAATCACACGGCAAGTATTGTGCGGCACCGTCGCGCTGCGCCATGGAAAGAAGTTTAAGAACGCGATGTCGTCGCACCGCGTCGAAGGAAATCAAAGGCGTCGTGGCCGGAGCGGGGTCGCGGCGAAGGGGCGCGGTGCCATCGCACCGCGCCGGAGGACAAGGGCTGCGGCGGAGCAAGGTGACCGGCGGCCGGACCGGGCCGCCGGTGATGGAGTTGGAAGGGGACCGGCCACGCCGGTCACGTTGAGAATGAGCCGGCCGGCCAGGTCGGGCCGGCCGGAAAAGGGAGGTGCCAGGGGAATTAAATTCCCCCGGCCAGTTCAAATGCCCCCCCATAATTTGGGGGGGGGGGCGGTTACACAGGGGGGAAGGTGCCCCCCCCCCCCCTTTGCCGAACGGCTCGGCCAAAGCCAAGCCAGACAGCGCGCTGGGCGCGGTGTCTCTAGCCGGACTGGTGCCGGGCCGGGCCGACCCTGTCCGGGGCAGGTTGACCCAGTTCGGGCCAACAAGGGGGGTCTCGGGCCGGGTCGGTCCGGGCCCAAAACCCCCTCTATCGAACTGTTTGGGTTCAAATTTCCATAACTCGGGCTACGGACCTCCAAATGATGTGACGTCAGCGGAAATGCGATCCTTGGATCGAGACGGTCGTTTTGGTATATTACACTAAAGGTTTCGAAATACTTTGAGTTCGGCCGGGTTGGTTCGTACACGAAACCAACCGGGCCCTCGGAGCGGAAACGCTCATATCTTGAGCTACGGACGTCCGATTGACGTGCCGTCAACTTTGTTGAGTTCCTCTTAGTGAGACGGATCTTTTGACATACTCCGCCCGAGGTTTGGACTCAGGTGGTGTATGGTCGGGTTGGTTTTTCCTTAAAACCCAACCGGGCCCCTGGGACGAATAAGCCAATAACTCTCAGACCAGGCGTCCGATTGACGCTCCGCCTGTTGCGTTGAGTTCCTGTTGACGATACGGAACTGTTGGATACATCAACTCTGGACCATGTGTCAGTTGATGTATCAGCCTCTCGGCTCATGGAGCGGACCCTCCCGAATGAGCTTGCTGTGTGTGAGAACCCTAGAGCTGGCTGCAACTACTGCTGTGACGACGACGACTATACAGAGATCCTCAGTGGATTCAACTGCGACGATGAAGAAAACAGTACAGGAATCCTCCGTGTTTTCGGCAGTGACCACTACGGTACATCTTGGGATACGTCAACTCCAGACTACATGTCAGTTGATGCATCGACCTCTTAGCTCGTGGAGTGGACCCTCCCGGAACGAGCATGCTGTGTACGGAAACCCTAGAGCCAGTTGAGACTTGATGACTGCTGATCGAACGACTCGGTGTGTTACGGATAAGGGCACAGGGGAGTGCTTGGTTTTAGCGGCAGACCCACGACGGAGGACCGCTTGGTTGTAGCAGCACTGGGGAGCGCTTGGTTGTAGCGGCAGACCCACGACAGAGGTGCGCTTGGTTCTAGCGGCACAGGGGAGCGCTTGGTTGTAGCGGTAGACCCACGACAGAGGTGCGCTTGGTTGTCGCAGCACAGGGGAGCGCTTGGTTGTAGCGGCAGACCCACGACAGAGGAGCGTTTGGTTGTAGCAGCTGGCCCACAGTACCTGATAGGTGTAGCGCTTGGTTGTAGAGGCATAACCACTGTACTTGATGGAAAAGGAGTTTCCCAATAGCATTGGGTTCAACTTCCTGAACGATCTTATGTAGGTCATTGCGGGGATTACTACCTACCGATCCTTTGTGGGTCCGATGGCTTAGATGAATCAGTGGCCACATCTGATCATCTCTATTGTCGTTTGAATAAGTATACCTATGTGAGATGAATCCTGTTTGCTTTCCTATGTGGATTGTGTTGTGCTATCCTGTGTGGATTACGTTTTTATTTCCTATGTGGAATACGTATACTTTCGTGTGTGGAATGTGTTGTACTTGGGCTCGAATGATGGAGCATACTGGAATTGATGACATAGGTATATGTATGGGCATATACCTAAGCAGTGTCGTTTGTTACTTCGTGATTGTATCTTTCCTTTGTGGTTTATCCTTCGTGGATTTTGGGAGACCTTCGGGGGACTCGGGGTCCCTACTGATTAGCTTATACTCACCCCTGAACGGGATATTCCCGCACTACGTTGTGTTGGTTGCAGATGACGGACAGCGTTGATCGTGGTTCAGGCTTGCAGAGCAGGACGGTACCCGAAGGTGGACCACTGGGTGGGACGTGCTCGGAGCGGACGTCGGGAACCGAGGAGCAGTGGAGCTATCTGTACCCACCCTTCAGGTGGGATATCCAGTGGACATCTCAGTGTAGCGGCTTTTACTTTTCAGTTGCTGCTTTCCCTTACGAGTTGTACTTTACTTTCAGTTTGGGTTTGTATACTGGCCCACGTACTTTTCCGCACTTACAGTTGTACTCTGTTTTCACTTAGTGTTTACTTTTCCGCTTTCTTACTCTGTGGTGCTTGTTTACTTTACAAAGGCAATGCCTTACCTTTTTACCGGTATTTACGCCTTGGTGCTAGTCGCCAGCCCCTGGCCTATGGAAGGCGGGGTTGGGGTAGTCACGGCACGTGCCCCGAGGACAGGTCGTGACAAATTGGTATCAGAGGAGTTCAGTCCTACCGCGAACTCTGATCTTTTATATGTGAAGCAATGTTGTTTAGCGTATTGAGTGTGGTTATCAGTCCAGGGAGTCCAGCGTTGGTGTGGCGGCCGACGTATCCGTACCCCAGGACCCTGACTTCTGATTTCCGACTTAATGCACGAAAACATAGATTGCGTGTGTGTTTCAAGTTTTCTTTTGATTACTTTGTATCAGCTCACCAGGTATACTATTCTGACCGTGGCGCACCTGTTTCCTTTTCAGGATGGCCCCACAACGGCAACTAGGTAGGGTTCCGAGAGTCGAGTGTGACGACAGCCCCCCGAGCGACGAGGCCTCGGTGCCGGGCCCTTTGTCAGTGGTGGCACCAGCGGTAGCTCTACCCGTCGAGCCACCGATACTTCCAGCACCAGCCACTGATGATGCACATCGCCTCAATGCACTGCATGAGTTCCAGCACCAGCGACCACCCAGGTTCCGTGGAGAGACGGACCCCTAGGCACCTAAGGACTGGCTGGAGGCAGTCTTACGAGTTTTCTGGTCAGGGAGGACACCAGCGGATCTTATGGTGGTTCTTGCAGCGAGCCTCTTGCACGAAGCAGCGGGCCGATGGTGGAGCTTGATGCTCCAGGTGCATGAAGAGACATCTCTTATCTATAAGGACTTCAAGAGCCTCTTCCTCTCAGAGTTCGTCCCGGACACCCTCCGTGCGGTGCACATTCAGGAGCTACTAAAGCTGCGGCAGGGCAGCATGACAGTAGCCCAGTACGCGGTGAGGTTTACCGATCTCTCGCGCTATTCCACATACATGGTACATGACCCATTCTTCAGGGCCCAAACCTTAGATCAGGGGCTCGGGCGAGAGATCAGAGCTTCAGTTGTTTCTCATAGCATTCGGACTCAGACAGGAGTGTTGGATCGAGCCCTCTTTGTGGAGAGTTTCCTTGTTGAGCGGTCTCCAGCAGCAGGACCAACCACTAGCTGGCATGCAGCAGATTCTTCTGCAACGGGAAGTAGACAGATGATGTAGGGGTCCAAGAGGACTAGAGCTATAGGTGGTCGACATCATGACACTAGATCGTTTGTGCGAGGCACTCAGGGTGGACAACGACTTGCCATGAGAGGGCAGTGTTACTCCTACGGCGGGATTGGTCACATGGCTCGTGACTGTCCTTCCCGCCATACGGATCACCAGCAGATGAACGAAGGACCCCCCAGGCAGAGGCAGAGGTTCGATCAGGGTGGGCCGCAAGGAGCAGGCAGCCTTGGCAGGGGAGCTGGCCGTGGAGCTGGAGGTGGACGACGCTTCGGGGTGTTGCCACCACCACCACCAGAAGGTCTACCCCGACCGCAGGAAGTTGGTGGACATGGGAGAGATCAGCTTCGGGCAGCTGAGGCCTTCGATCATGGACCTCTGGGAGCAAATGGACAGGAGCGGAACTAGTGGATACGTTTTTTTGTACTTCTATTTCCTTGTTGCTATTGTGTAGCGTCTTTGTATTATGAGCTGCAATAATAAAAGATGCATACCTTTGTGATGTTTTCATTCTTGTCCTCTTTTGTGTTGTTACTAAGAGGTTCCAGTTTTGACTATTGACTTGACCCTCACTTGTGAGACATCTACTGAAGGAGACCCAGTTACCACATACTGATGTCGACAGTATGACTCAACCCTTGGAGGCGAGAGTAACGGTTGGATCTCTTGGTAGTAGCGTCGAGGCCTTACGACGTCATCCTTGGTATGGATTAGTATCATCCATGTCGGGATTGACTGTATTAGGAAAAGAACGTGGTTTATCCAAGGGATGAGACCAGATTTCTCTTATCGGAAAAGAAGAAATCATAGCAGATCTTGTGGGACCAGAGGTGGTCCAGGCCACGATAGAGATGGTCCAGGTCATCCAGGAGCAGATGAAGACAGCTCAGAGCCGACAGAAGTCTTTCGCTGATAGGAGGCGGAGGCCACTAGAGTTTGAGGATGGTGACCGCGTCTTCATACGGGTCTCACCTCGACGTGGATTACAGAGATTTGGCCAAGGTGGCAAGTTCTCTCCATGCTTTATCGGACCCTTCCAGGTCCTCAGCAGGATTGGAGAGGTGGCTTACTACCTAGCTCTACCGCCTTTGTATCCCTAGTTTGTGTTGAAACTTTACGGGGTCATAAAGCCCTGTGGTGGGAGTAAATTAAAGACCCGGAAAATTCAAGGGAATGTTTTTCTAAATTTTCGTTGGAATTTTACAAGAGCGCGGTTTCTGACGGCACCTGATTCCGAGGCCCGGTGTGCCCAGAATCAATTTCCAAAGTTTGGCTCGGGTACATTCAGTGAACGAACGAGCGAGATTTTCTAACTTTTGAACCGGTGCCTTGAATCGAATTCCAAGGGCACCGATGGAACCGCGGCGCCGGTAATTTCTTAGGAACTCCGGTTCTAGAGCTGCGTTTACACCACTGTTGATAATAAAAATTGTGGATGTTTATTTTATAATTACACTACATTTTTTATTATTTTACTCTAAGTGTTATCTCTTGATGGAAGTTGGGTAACCACCCAACCTCACTTGGGAGGTTATGAGGGTGGTGGGGCCCACCCGAACCCCACCCCTTCATATCCTCTAAAACCCCCCTCAAATCCCACATTAATTTTCATAACTTTTGTTATAAACTATGACTTAAATGTAATGAGTTTAATGAGGTGAGTTGTGTGTGGTTATTTAATTTCAAACTCTTGAAATTCAAATGTGTTGTTGTGTTAATAAAATAAGAAAAAGTCTTATTTTATTTTTGGTTAGAGTTTTGTCACCTTGAGAGAATTGGGGAAGCGGTATTCTTCTTCATCAACCTCGACGAAGAACGCGAAGAACACCGTTTTTCAAACGAAGAACTTCTCTGCCGAAGAACACGGTTCTTCCGCAACGCCGTATTCGTGACGTGACGTTCTTCATCCGCGTCGTCTCTTCTGTGACGGTTTTCTGTGACGGAATCGCCATCAACGACTTCGAATCCTCACTTCGCGACATCGACGTTTTCCTGCGACGCACGACCACCGCGACGCTCATCTCCTGCGGCTCATTGAAGAACATCGTTCCTGAACCAAGGTAGGGGATTATTTTATTTTATTATTTCCGTTCATGATTCTAGTTTATCGATTATCGTGGATTTTCGACTAGATGTTATCATTAACGAAGGGGGGGGGGACCACACAAACACGGTCGAACCCCCCTCCTATGTTCATGTTTGAGTTCTTTGCGGATGGAACGGGATGGCGTGGTGTCATCTCACCACGTGGGAATCACACGACAAGTATTGTGCGGTGCCGTGGAAAGAAGTTTAAGAATGCGATGCCATCGCACCGCGTCGAAGGAAATCAAAGGCGCCACGGCCGGAGCGGGGCCGCGGAGAAGGGGCGCGGTGCCGTCGCACTACGCCGGACGACAAGGGCCATGGCGGAACAAGGTGACCGGCAGCCCGACCGGGCCGCCGGTGATGGAGCTGGAAGGGGACCAGCCACGCCGGTCCCGTTGAGAAGGAGCCGGCCGGCCAGGTCGGGCCGGCCGGAAAAGGGAGGGGCCGGGGGAATTAAATTCCCCCTGCCGGTTCAAACAGCCCCCCATAATTTGGGGGGGGGTTACATAGGGGGGCAGGCGCCCCCCCTTTGCCGAACAGATCGGCCAAAGCCGAGCCAGACAGCGCGCTGGACGCGCTGTCCCCAGCCGGACCGGCGCCCGGTCGGTCTGCCAGGTCGGGCCGCGCTGCGCCCAGCCGTGTCGGGCCGTGCCGGGCTGGCCCGACCCTGTCCGGGGCGGGTTGACCCGGTTCAGGCCAACCGGGGGGGTCTCAGGCCGGGTCGGTCCGGGCCCGAAACCCCCGTTATCGGACTATTTGTGTTCAAATGCCCATAACTCGGGCTACGAACCTCCAAACGACGCGCCGTCAGCAGAGATGTGATCCTTGGATCGAGACGGTCGGTTCAGAATATCTCACTCAAGGTTTAGGAATAATTTGAGTTCGGCCGGGTTGGTTCGTACACAAAACCAACCGGGCCCTCGGAGCGGAAAGCTCATATCTTGAGCTACGGACGTCCGATTGATGTGTCGTCAACTTTGTTGAGTTCCTCTTAGTGAGACGGATCTTTTGGCATACTCCACCCGTGGTTTGGACGTAGGTGGAGTATGGTCGGGTTGGTTTTGCCTTAAAAACCAACCGGGCCCTTGGGACGAAAAAGCCAATATCTCTTAGACCAGACGCCCGATTGACGCGCCACCTATTGCGTTGCATTCCTGTTGACGATACAGAACTTTTGGATACATCAACTCTGGACCATGTGTCAGTTGATGTATCAGCCTCTCGGCTCATGGAGCGGACCCTCCCGAATGAGCTTGCTGTGTGCGGGAACCCTAGAGCTGGCTGCAACTGCTGCTATGACGACGACGACTGTACAGAGATCCTCAGTGGATTCAACTGCGACGATGAAGAAACAAGTACAGGAATCCTCCGTGTTTTCGGCAGTGACCACTACGGTACATCTTGGGATACATCAACTCCGGGCTACATGTCAGTTGATGCATCGACCTCTTAGCTTGTGGAGTGGACCCTCCCGGAACGATCATGTTGTGTACGGAAACCCTAGAGCCGGTTGAGGCTTGACGACTGCTGATCAAACGAATCGGTGTGTTACGGATAACGGAACAAGGGAGTGCTTGGTTGTTGCGGCAGACCCAGGATGGAGGAGCGCTTGGTTGTAGCAGCACTGGGAAGCGCTTGGTTGTAGCAGCAGACCCACGACAGAGGTGTGCTTGGTTGTAGCGGCACAGGGGAGCGCTTGGTTGTAGCGGCAGACCCACGACAGAGGTGTGCTTGGTTGTAGCGGCACAGGGGAGCGCTTGGTTGTAGCGGCAGACCCACGACGGAGGAGCGTTTGGTTGTAGCAGCAGGCCCACAATACCCGATAGGTGTAGCGCTTGGTTGTAGCGGCATAACCACTGTACTTGATGGAAAAGGAGTTTCCCAATAGCTTTGGGTTCAACTTCCTGAACGATCTTGTGTAGGTCATTGCGGGGATTAGTACCTACCGATCCTCTGTGGGTCCGACGGCTTAGATGAATCAGTGGCTACATCTGATCATCTCTATTGTCATTGGAAGAAGTATACCTGTGTGAGATGAATCGTGTTTGCTTTCCTATGTGGATTTTGTTGTGTTATCCTGTGTGGATTACGTTTTGCATTCCTGTGTGGAATACATATACTTTCCTGTGTGGACTGGGTTGTACTTGGGCTCGGAGGTTGGAGCATACTGGAATTGATGACTTAGGTATATGTATGGGCATATACCTAAGCAGTGTCGGTTGTTACTTCGTGATTGTATCTTTCCATTGTGGTTTATCCTTCGTGGATTTTGGGAGACCTTTGGGGGTCTCGGGGTCCCTACTGAGTATCTTATACTCACCCCTGCACGGGCTGTGCTCGCACTACGTTGTGTTGGATGCAGACGATGGACAACGTTGATCGTGGTTGAGGCTTGCAGAGTAGGATGGTACCTAGATGTGGACCACTGGGCGGGACGTGCTCAGAGCGGACGGCGGGACCCGAGGAGCAGTGGAGCTATCTGTACCCACCCTTCAGGTGGGATTTCCAGTGGACATATCGGTGTAGTGGCTTTTACTTTTCAGTTGCTGTTTTCCCTTTCGAGTTGGACTTTACTTTCAGTTTGGGTTTGTATACTGGCCCACATACTTTTCCGCACTTAGAGTTGTACTCTGTTTTCACTTAGTGTTTAATTTTCCGCTTGATTACACTGTGGTGCTTGTTTACTTTACAAAGGCAATGCCTTCCCTTTTTACAGGGATTTACACCTTGGTGCTAGTCTCCAGCCCCTGGCCTATGGAAGCCGGGCTTGGGGTAGTCATGGCACGTGCCCCGAGGACGGGTCGTGACATATACACTGAGTTGTTTAGGATTCCTAAGGACAAGTAAATATGACTTTATTATTTTTTTCCCATTCTCTTATAATGGATAATGTGAGTGATTTTATTTTATCTATATGGAATAGCTCTGAGGGACACCTTATATGGTGGGGATCCACCATTAGGATGGTATGTTAGAAGCGATGGTGTCCTTCTTGTCCATGGACATATATGGGTTCTTATAGGTTGTCATGAAGATACCATGATAGAATTCCACGATTCTAAATACAATTTACATTCTAGTTCCAGAAATATGTATTTTGATCTCTATTGGTAGTACTTATGGGCATGGATGAACAAGGATTACATTTTATTTGTCGTATGGTGCTTCACTTTTTATAAGGTGGAGGCTGAGAATCAATGTCTTGAAAGGTTTTCTATTCATTTTCATATTATTTAATTATTGTGAGATGATTTTAAAATGTACTTCCTAACATTGTTACATAGAAAATATCAAAAAATTGATGTAGTATGGGTGATGTACGATCGACTGATGAAGGTAGATCACTTCATGTCGATCAGGGAGACCTTCACCATTAATGATTTTGGTAATCTCTTTTATGACACTATTTTTTCCATTTAATGTTTTTAAATATTTTTGTGGAATTTTTTTCAGAGCTATAAATATAATAAAATCATGATTTCATGGCCTAGAGAGGCAATATGTTGTTATATTTAAATACAAAATACAAAATATCATGTGTATATCTAAATTTAGGAATAAATGGGTTTTTTCATTTTTTTTAACCACATATAAAAAATATGAGACCACAGTTTATTCAAGAATATAGGGCATAATATATGTTTGATGGAAAGTTGGTCAATGATGAGTTTCCTATCAAAGGAATGTGTCCGCAAAGTGTTAAACAAAATAAGTAGTTACTTTATTTGTCTTATTTAATAACATTAAACCTAATTATCCTCTATAAATAAATTTCTATGATGTGTTACCATTGTTATCCACAAAACCCTAGGAGAATAAGAGGATAACCAAAACTTGTATTCATTGGTATATTTAGGATTTATGTCAAATAGATCAAGTTGAATCAATAGATGGACAAGAAACATATAATAATCACCATCTTCAACTCTTTTAGATGTTTCACTTACAAATGATTGTTCTAAATGGAACTAGAACTCATTGTTTTTTGGATTCCTCAATTGAGTTATTTGAAATAGTATTGAATATTTATCTTCTTTGTTTTATGGTAAATAAAACACTTTACAAGAGCCTAAATATTCATTAATTTGTTTCATTATAATTTATCTCTTTCATCCATCTATATCATAATCTACTAATGGAACTCAAATCACAAAATTACCACGTTTTTCCTCATTTTTATGTTATTTTCTCACCATGCACTTTGGGTGTCCATCATAAAAAATCATTGGTTGATGGATTAATGAACACATGGGAATTAATCACTGTAAAACATGTATTTTTCATGATTTTTAATTTCCACGTGTCTGCATTTTTGACCTAAAATATGATCAATGTATGTTGTGATGTGATGAGGTACCACAAATGGATGTAATGGACATTGAGAATTCCTTGTTCATGGGTTTTGGCATATGGAGGTGCAGTGAAATTGGAATGATTTTTGAGAAGATTCTAGTGGCCGAAATTTGACCACCAATGATGATGGGATTCGTTCAACACAAAATATTCAATATTTAATAATATTTACAGAAAAATATATAAGGGAGATGATATAGATAATATTTACAAAGCCTTATTCAGTTTTATAAATCCTACTTTACATAGTGTGTAGTCTTGGAACACAAGTTGTGTAAGCCCTCATCTATGTGGCAAGGTCTTCGGGTGAATATAAGGACCACACGTCATGTATAGACCACACACATCCTGTGACACAGTGCTATGAACTTGAAAAGTAACCCATGAGTTTAAGTTCATGAGAATTTGTTGGAACATAGGAATGGATAGAGTACACAAGTATGATTCTATCCTTAGATATTTTCGGGGTTCATGGTCATCAGAAGTGTACTTGGGAAAGACTAGAGTACCCAAGGACAAGAGAATGTACACTGGCATGTGTTAGAAGGACACCGGTAGGCCCCAATGAGCTAAGTAATTTTGTTTGATACTTGTATATGTTTTCTTACACATGTAGTTAACTAATCCATGTTTACATGAGAAAATGGTAATTTTTCTAAGTGAGGCCACACATCGTGTGGCCCTAATTACATGTCATGTACCCCCTTTATAATATTCTACCTTGTGTATATCTTTCTTCAGGACTCAGTTTTTGGCCTAATAGGAAATTATCCTAAGAGGCGTTCTATATATGATGTTGCGGTGGATATCATCTTCTCATCATATTTAGTATACGATGTGTTATTAATAAGATTCTCCCATTAATGATACTAGGATAACAGTAGTCATGTTGGTAGTTTATCAAAGAGACATCATAATGGAAACCGACATATTGCACTCGGGAACATTTCACCCATACTCATTAAATAGTAAGTCTTGGAAAAGCCCCATACTACATAAGGTGTGGGTCCCCAGTCTACAGGTTTGTACACCCCCCAACATTGAACTCTGGTGGGGTGTGACTCCTCCACTAGAGATTGTGCCCCAACATTTATGGATCACATCATTGAGAGGAAGGTACTTAATAGGGGATCATGAATGGTTGTGAATAATCATGGGAATCAGATATAGAATATTATTATTATAGGTTAACTCATCATTTATAGCTATGTAATGGGTATATTGATCCCCTATTCTTCTTTTTTGGGTTTCTTTTGAGCATCAATCTATTTTGTTTCATTTATCACATTCTTATTTTCCGAGTATAATATTTTTTCTTCCTTATATCGATACATTTTTTTATTTTTGGGGTGTCTTAAGGGGTTTATATATACTCCGCACTATATTGACTTTTATCAAAAATGTTGTGTCTTATTCAGAAGATAGAAATATTGATTGTTATCATGGATGAGCATAGTTGTACATAGATGCATTGACCTTGTTCGATGGTTTACCTTAGAGATCAAGAGTCGATCACCCTATCAATCATCCCATTTCTAGTTATTTTTTGGATGAGACATCCTTTTCTTTTGGGAATTTATTTTTCCCCATTATATATTTTGTACTATTTTGATGAACTCAAATCTGTATTTTCTAGAGGTTATTTCATACATTATTACAATTATAAATGTTTAGTATTTTATAAATCTTTACACTATTTCATAGAGTTTTATATGTGTCTATGTACATGTACATTAGGAAAAGTACTCACATTTTATTATTATTCATACTTGATGATTCTATCCATCCTCTGGCCTATTAGAGGATGGATTTTAGTTGTCACACTATGCTTATCTACCATCCAGGCGGCCCCTGGTGGGTTGGTTCATGAAAGAGTGATATCAAAGGGTGATTTTTCAAGGTTCAGTGTTTAGATTTGATCCCATGTTGAGGATTGGTTTTGGAACATCAGGAAATAGTTTCAATGTCTATAGAGTTTGGATATAATATTAGGGAATTGAGTGGTGGAGAGATGGACAACAAATCCATAAACCAAAACTCTGAATACCTTCTTTTCAACTCATCATCCCATGGAATATATTATTGTGAACAATGGTAAATGCATCATATTGGACTGAAATTATTGTTTTTATTTAGTTAGTTATCTATATATTCACATCTTACCATGGTGTTTTCTGATGACTTATAGGATTATTTCATGACAATATCAATCTATGGTGATAATATTGGATCATGACAGTGATCTATTAAGTGATGAGGCCTCAGTTTTGGGACCCACTCATGAGATGATTCCACCAAGTGGTCACAAAGTAGTTCTACCACCAGTTGGGAAACATAGATATCAATCTCATGTAGTTCATGTAGATTCACATCTTCATTTAGAGTATCCAATAGTCCCAGAATTTTAGGAGGATGAAATATTTAGGCTTATCATGCTATATGAATTCTAGAAATAGATTCCAGATAGGATTTATGGAGATCTTGACCTTCATGAAGTAGCAGATTCACAAGATATTGTTATTTGGATCCTCAATCTTGTTCAGACCCAACTGAAAAAATGATTACTCTTTTAGAAAAGAATTTTCATGGGGTATTAGCATTCTAGTGGAGACCAATTATGTAGACCCATTATGATAGGACACTCTGATAGAAAGATACCCAACAATAGTTTTATGATTATTAGTAATATTCAAAAAAAATTCTACGTAGATTCATGATATTATTTAGTTCCATCATCGTGATTTGATAGTTCATGAGTACGCTTCAAGGTCCACTTTCCTCACATCTCACTCATGCTATATGTTGTTGGATTTTTTCTTCAATGAATAAAAATTTGACTTGGGTATTTGAAAATAAATTCATTCCAGCATGGACTCTTTGTGAATTCCAAATTATGCTGAACTATTAGAGATGGATCTAGAAATAAATAGATTCCTAGAAAAGGGACATTTAGTTTCTTGAGTAGGGTGGTAGAGTTTATGGAGATGAGTTATATTTATTGTATAGTAGGCATAAATCAATGTGGTATCGACATAAGAAACTAACTTATGTCTAGACACATGTATGTGGATCAGAGGAACATGGTTCACATAAGGGATCCAATCAGGTAGAACAGGGGATATGTTATGCTTGTGATAAACATGATCCCATGGAGCATGATTTCCTGACATTGCATGCTGAGTAGAATAGGTAGGTAGGGGATGGACTGCCTTTTTCACGACCCCCTCCCCACAAAGTATACCCCTCCTGGGCTGACAATGTGAGAAGAGAGATAATGACCCCCCGAGTCCCGCCTCCAGTAGTCCCCGGGTTGGCGACTATCAGTGAGGGTATAATAACACACAAATGGGAGGCATTACCCTCTAAGAGAGAACACAAAGAAGAGAGAGATAAGATAGACACCAATCACCCCCATCTCAGAACTGAAATATAAAATAAAACCAGATGCACATATGTACTACCATGCAAAAGTACAACCACTGAAATGGAAAACTGAAAGTACCCAAAAGAATGTAAAAACAACTGCAACCACAAGCCCGAACAGCTCCTACAACCCCAAGATAGTAGAATCTAGCTTGACCTCCAACCCTCTCCAAGTTACCTGAAAAATAGTATGTATATACGTAGGGTGAGTATAACAGTATACTCAGTAGGATCCTCCCTGAAGACTCTTTTGCAAAGGCAAAGAAAGCATGATAAAGAAGAGTGAATAACAAGTGAAACTAACTTGTCACCTAAACCGGTATACTAAGTTCCCAACCTCACCACGGATATGCTCACAAGGTATCACATACAAGAATGTAGAATATAATAAAGAATATCAAGGGTACCTCACTACTACTTCACCACTGGTTTGCCACTTTTCCCCAACGACATACGTCTTTTCCATCTCTCTCCAAAGGCTTGCCCGCAGAAACCTGGGCAAAGCTCCACAATATGCACCACGTGCACCACAAAGGATTGTCCGCAGAAACCTGGTCGAAGCACCACACCATCCTCACAACCAAAATTAACCTAGTAGTTTCTAGGAGCCACCACAGCTCTCATAACATGTATCATACATCGGGTATTATACCTCAAGCCATTACAACCCATACACCGAGTAAGGATCCTCATGCCATCACATCCTATACATGTTACACCTATAGTAGTCCATAGGATACTATATCTAGAATATTTGTGTGTGAATAACCACAAGACATTACAGACCTCTACACACATATATGGTGAAAACTAACTAATGTTCATATTGGCACTAGTGTCTACCCAAATAAGATAGCGGGGTCAAATGGGGTAGTTAGCCATTCATCCTCCCACTGGAATGTTGGTGAAAACACCCCCCATGGCTCAGAATCCTCGGGGTGTCAGTTTCTCTTACTAATAGGGTGGAGTAGCATATAGAAACACAAAAAGTACATAATATACTAAAACTCACAACCACACTATGGGCATAACCGAGTCATAGAAACAACTACATATAACGTCTCTCGGACTCCGGGATTCCACTTCCAAGACTAGGTATCCTATAAGCACACAACCATTTAAGGGATTTATTATATTACATCATTCCCTTTTTATCAATCCCACTATACGTTAATTAATTCTTTAAACATTAATTAACCATGAAAAATTACACATTAAATTCCATTAACACCACATCCAAAAATTCTATTGTCCTTTACAATGTTCTCAACCTCATCATTATGTTTCAACAAACTCCATCCTCATGGGATAACATCATTTATTCAAACATTCATTACAGAATTACTTTCCCATATTCCCAGGCATTCTAGAAAAGAATCATATTCTACTAAACACAAGGGAGCTCAACACGGTGAGTAGATGTCCTACTCGTCGATTCTTTGACGTCTATATCAAGACCGTAGACACATTCTCCCTTGAGAGGATAAAAATAGAAAGCACGTGGCATACCCCGCGTGTCTTCACCTCTTTTGGAAGAAGGGTAAGCAAGACCAACTGCTTTGAGTAGTGGGGAAAAGTAAAGCAGATAATCAACTAATGAATCGGAAAGAATCCAACGACCACATTCATCCCATTTCATCATCCCTAGTGTCCTTCCCAACACCCACATGCATAAACCGATGTATCTCGCCGCTCTAGGCATCATCCGCTGCCACAACCAAAAAGGCCTCTAACCCTCCACATATCACAACACCCCTCCAGGGTCACATAACAGCACAAGAAGTAGGAAAAACAAACACCACATCAAATTGGGATCTTGGCCCTTTTTCTAGGCATCCAGCCTTCAAACAACAAGTACAAATAGATTTATGGTTTACCAACCGAATGGATTGAACACGTACATCGACATCAATTTGATTAACATTAAATGGGAACAACAACCACAACAACAAAAGACAGATTCATTTACATGCCTCTTTATCATTAGCCACTTAATTATCAATTAATGCCAGCTATACATTCTTTATCAATTTCATTAGGAACAAATTACTAACAAGAAAGTCATTGATATCACACTATATAGCAAATCAAGAGGTAAACCGTTATCACAGTACAAAGAAACAACATATGATAAAACTAATTATTTTAATCCAGTTCGAGTATTTAATTAATTCAATTTCATTGTGATCCAAAAGGGCTAAATCATGCTAACTCAATGATTGCAGATAAAAAATTAGAGAAGCCACGAATCCCCTACCTCAATGGTTTTTTGAAGAAAACCACAACGGCTGGGGAACGCTCAAGGAACCCAGGTCAATTCACTAAAACCCCACCGTAGATCACTCCTCCTAGTAAGATCAAGACCAAATATCATCATATTTTACATCCACACAGTTAGATCTACCCATAACGGGTGTAGATCAAAGAAACCAAGAGAATAGTAGGAGTATATCTAAGTAGATATAAGAAACCAACCAAGAAAGATCACATACCTCAAGAAATTGGCTTTGATTCGCGAAACGAATCCTCGATATTGCCTCCAAAATTCTTGGGAGAGGTTTTCTAACCATCAAGGGAGAGTAATCCCGAGTTATGGCGGCTTAGGGGCTTATACGAGGTGATTAAAGGAAAAACGATTTAGATCCATAATTTTAGGATCTAACTTTAAGTGCATGCATGGTTTGTCCGCACGATTTAACAAACCGTGCATTAACCACGGGTTAGCTTATGCCTCGGCAAACACTCATCGCATGGTTAGTCCGCACGGTTAGACAATTTGTGCCCTAACCATGCGTTAGCCACTGCCTCCAAGACTAGCCTTACACGGTTTGGCCACACATTTTAGGAAAACCGTAAACTAACCGCACGAAAGCTATTAACCTTTTAGCTTTCCTTAAAAGTCCACCCAAACGCACCCCAAGCCACTTTAACCTTCCAGAACACCTCTAACACAAAAATTTCACAACGGAATAGACCGGAGAGGTCCGGGACATTACATCAAATACCTCTCAAAACTTTCTCGTCCTCGAGAATCCAAAACCCACCTGAAGTGAAAACAAAACAGGGTCTGAACAACCACCCATCGAGATACCTCTCAAAAGAGAGCAAGTCACAAAAGCAACAAAGGGAGCCATCACATACACATGAATTTTTCATAACCAAAAAAGTTACAACGAAACATGAAGAGAGTCAATCATCAAACAACTCTGGGTACTGGACACGCATTTGTGAATCACATTCCCGGGTACTCTCCACCAAGCAACTATGTCTCCACAAGACACGATCTAAGGGAATAGAACGTCAGTGCAACACCTTCTCCTTGCATTCATGGATCTTCACAGGTCACTCCTCAAAGGTGGAATCATGATCAACATTGATCTCTCCCAAATCGATTATGTGAGAGTCATCATTAAGATAACGTCAGAGCTGTGATACATGGAAAACATCATGTATCTAAATCATCTGCTGGGGAAGAGCTACTCGATATGCCACAGCTGCAACATGATCTAACACCTCGAAAGGCCAAAAAAAACTGGGGAGAAAGCTTACTTCCATGACCAAAACTTCACTACCCATGAAGGGGAGTCACCTTCAGAAACACATGATCCCCAACATTAAATTCTAAGGGTATCCTTCTTTGATCGGAACAGTATTTCTGACGATCTTGGGATTCCTTCATCCACTCACGAATCACATGAACCATCTCTGCTGTATTCTGCACTAGTTCTAGTCTGAGAATTTCTGACTCTACGATCCCAGTCCAGCACAACAGAGAACGGAAAGGCTGGCCATACAAGGCTTCAAACGACGCCATACCGATGGGGGAGTGAAAACTATTATTGTAAGAAAACTCCACCATGGATAAGTTCCACATCCATGAGCCTCCAAAATCAAGAACACAAGAGCGTAACATGTCTTCAAGAGTATTTATAGTTTTCTCTGTATGGACGTATGTTTGTGGATGAAAAGCAGTGCTAAGGTATAACTAAGAACCAAAAGCATGTTGGAGACCACTCCACAGCGTGGAGGTAAAGTGAGGATCCCGATAAAAAATGATCATCATAGGGACTCCATGAAGTTTCACCACCACCTCCAGATACTACCTCGACAAAACAACCATTGATCTTGACTCCTTGATCGCTATGAAGTGGGTCGATTTTATTAGACAATCCACTAACAACCAAATAGATTCATGTACTCCTAGAACTCGAGGTAAACCTCTAACAATGTCCATTGAGATGTCCTCTCACTTCCACTAAGGAATCTCTAATGGCTGGAGAAGACCACCAGGAACATGGTGTTCGGCCTTCACCTTCTGGCAGAGTAAACATCGAGACAGAAACTCTGAAATAACATGCTTCAGCCCAGGCCCACAAAACTGACTCCTCAAGGATCGGTACATCTATGTCATGCCAGGATGCACCGCTAAAGACAAGATATGGAACTCCCTGAGGACCGTCTCACGCAACATCAAGGGAAAAAAAGCCTTCCATGATACAACACTCTGTGTTGTTCATCCTCAGACCAACAATCAGGGGCCTCATCACAAACAACTCAGTCTCTCCAGACTTCCACCTCTAGATCCCCCAATTGGGACTCTTCTACCTACTACATCAGGGATGACTGTACCGTCATCAGAAAAAGATAGCCTCTACCCCCAACATCTCCCATATCAAGATGTAATGCTGACAGTTCTTCCATTACTCTCCATGAATCACCTGATTCACAACAGCATCACTACGTGACTTTTGGCTCAGTCCATCAGCTACAACATTTCCATTTCTAGGTGTATACGATATTTCAAAGACGTATTCCTATTTGAACTCCGTCCACCAATGCTGTCGCAAGTTCAAGTCACACTGGGAGAAAACATACCTCAAAATCTAATGATCGGTGAAAACCATGAAACGCTCACCAATAAGGTAATGTATCCACAACTTCAGAACAAACACCACAGATTCCAACTCAAGATCATCGGTGGCATAATTACGTTAATGGGGACGCAACAATCAAGACCCATAAGAAACAACCGACCTCTACTGCATAAGAACACAACCTAACCCCAAATATGAAGCATTGGAGAAAAAATCCAACTGAACTCCATCAGCTAGAAGAAAAAGGACTAGAGAACTTACTAACTTATCCTTTAGATACTCGAAAGCTGCCCAAAACTGATCAGTCCATATGAGTTCCTGACCCTTCCTAGTTAAAGCTGTTAGAGGAGTCACAACTCGTGATAAATTTTCTACGAACCTCTTGTAGTAGCCTGAAAGACCAAGCAAACTTCGAACCTCTGGCACTGTCTCGGAGGCTTCCCAAGACACAACTACTTCAATATATGATGTATCCACAGCTACTACCTGTTGGGACACAACATACCCCAAGAAACAGACTTCCCATGCCCAAAAATCACAATTCGACAACTTCCCGAACAAATGATATTGGCGAAGAACTCTCAAAATGGCTCGTAAATGCTTTGCATGATCCTCTTCAGATGTGGAGAACACAAGTATCTGGTCGAGGAAAACTACCATGAACATGTCTAGGAACTCATGAAACACAACATTTATCAATCCCATAAACATAGCTGGAGCATTCGTCATGCCAAATGGAATTACAACGAACTCATAATTCCCATGACGACAACAGAAATCAGTCTTTGGAATATCCTCATCCTTAACATGAATCTGATATTATCCTGACCGCAAGTCGATCTTTGAGAACAAAATTTCACCCTTTAGTTGATCGAATAAGTCATCAATCCGTGGAAGAGGTTATTGATTATTTATTGTCACTTTGTTTGAGCAACGATAATCGACACCCAACCGCAAACTGTCGTTAGCCTTCTTTACGAACAAAACAGGTTCACCCCATGGTGACACACTTGGTCGAAGAAAACCGCACTCAAACAGACCATCAAGCTGTATATGTAGCCCTCGCAACTCAGAAGGGGCCATCCTATATGGAGACATAGAGATAAGAGACTCTCCTGGCTGTAGCTCGATCCTGAATTCAATCTCTCGTTGAGGGGGTAAGGCTACAACCTCTTCTGGAAAGACATCACGGTACTCCTCTACGACCCAACAAAATGCCAATTGTTGAACCTCTCAAGAACTCAGAATCATCTAGATCATTATGGACGATAAGGATGTAATGCGCCTATGACCCATCCGAGGATCTCTCTCACCACCATTCACCACTTTCTCTCAATCCGAACCAAAGAATATGACTTTCTTCCTGAATCAATCCATGATAGCCTGCACCGAATACAACCAATCCATGCTGAGGATGAAATCATATGGTTGTATTCATAAACATAGGAAATATCCCCAGGAGCATTGTTTCCCCAAAACTAAATCAAAGTCTCTACAAACTTCAAACATGTCAGCTCAGTCTCCAACTGGCGTAGTCAACGCCAAGGGTACTGGAAGCCTCTCCACCTCAAGCCCCTATGCATGGACAATGTTAGGTGATATGAAAGAGTGTGTTACTCCTAAATCAAACAACGCATACACCAAGGTAGAAAACAAGAAAAGGGCACCTCGAATGACATCTGGCTCATCTGGTGCTAGCAACTCTAGAGCATGAAGCTGACAAAGACCTCCTCCATGGCTTCTCTAACCCTGATGATGACCACCACCACAGCCTCTCTCTGCTCTCTGAGGACAAGGAACGTCATGGAGCTATCCTCTGCCTGCCCCATCCACCCTCTGCTAATCTATAGCTGGTGCAACTAGATGCTGCTGCCTCGGCTAGAACTGTCTCAACAGAGGAACCTAGAGAATAACGCCTGGTTCATGATGACCACTCTGAATGGTCGGGCACTCCCGCTGCTGATGGCCATGACCATCAAAAGAAAAACAAGTGCCTGATCACTTGGAATAGGCCTAAGAGTTGTTTCCTCTGGAGAAACGAGCTGTGAAAGGATGAGACCTACCTCAGGCTGAAAGAAAACTCTTTTTCCCCAAAAACAAGGACCCCTGAACCATAGACTTCTCTCATGAGGGATCACGAAGATCCCCCTCTCATGATGATCATGTCCTAGCCAAAGTCCTCTCGACAACCTCTTCCCTTTCCAGCACCTCATGATATGTCTCCATCATAAATGGGGTGACCTGTTGCTGGATCTTTGGATGCAAAGCCTCCTCAAAAGCCTTGCCCTTGCCTCCTTTTCTGTTAACATGTCTGAAAGATATTGAAAAAGGTTCCTGAAACGAATTCCAAACTTTCGAATAGTAGATCTCCCCTGTCAAAGGATAAGAAGCTCCTGGCGACTGGACACATTCACAGTAAAGGAAAGGAACTCGACTCTAAAATTGTCTCGGAACTCCTCCCATGAGATTGATGACTCCTCACGATCCCTGAGGAACAAGAACCACCACTGCCGTGCTATTCCATGCAGAATCGTCGCAGCTAAGGACACCCGGTGCTCCTTCCAATCACGGATCAAACTGAAGCCTATCTCAACCTACTCCAACCAGTC
Organism: Viscum album; assembly: GCA_963277665.1. Classification (NCBI taxonomy): domain Eukaryota; kingdom Viridiplantae; phylum Streptophyta; class Magnoliopsida; order Santalales; family Viscaceae; genus Viscum; species Viscum album. Next base: position 700,883,447 of record OY728132.1, read on the forward strand.
TTTCGTGACTACATCTGAAACGGAGCCCTCGTACTTCTGCAGACTCTGGTGCTGAAAATCTCATAGTGTCTTCCTCCAAGTGTCGTCATCGTCAACCTCTACCCTATGGTGATCTGCTGGAACAGCCTTCGGGACATCTTCTATGCGAGCCTGACAAGGACGTCAACCTAAATCCATACCTACATAATAACAAACACTTAGAGCTCCTAAACCTCAAATATGGAAGACTCAACATTAATTAATTAATTATTTTCTTTTATTCATTTTAGGTGAACATATCCCATGGTCTACCCATTCAAACACAGGTATAAAGAATATTGATGCATGATCCTTTCCTAGGCCTTTAACCTGTAACCAATATCACCTTGTTTAGTAGCCATTGTAAACTTAAAGGTTCGTACATCAGATTATAGGGGGCCTTAAAATCCTATGTCTTAGTCAGTCTCCAGTGTTTACCTCACTTTCCAAACATGAACGACATAGTTTCCCTACCAACCCATGAAAACTCACATGTGCCTAACTCCAAAATCCATCCTATCCCTCAACCAGACATCTAATACCACTCTGTCACAACCCCCTCCCTACAAAGTGTACCCCTACTGGGTCGGTAATGTGAGAAGGGAGATAATGACTCCTAAGTCCCGCCTCCAGTAGGCCCCATGTTGGCAACTAGTACTGAAGGTATAGTAACACACAAATGGGAGGCATTACCCTCTAAGAGAACACACACAGAAGAGAGAGATTATATAGACACCAATCAACTCCAACTTACAACTGAAATATAAAATAAACCTAAATGAACATATTTAATTCCAAGAAAATGTACAACCACTAAAAGGGAAAACATAAAGTACCCAAAAGAATATAAATACAACTGGAACCACAAGCCCGAACTGCTCCTGCAACCCAAATCTATTAGAAATCAGCTTGATCACCAACCCGCTCCAAGTGACATGAAAAACAGTTTATATATACGTAGGGTCAGTATAATAGTATACTCAGCAGGATACTCCCCGAAGCCTCTCGTGAAAAAGTAAAGAAAGAATGCTAAAGCACAGTGAACTACAAGTGAAACTAACTCATCACCTAAACAGGTATACTAAGTACACAACCTCACTATAGATACTCTCACCAAGTATCACATCCAAGAATATAGCATATAATAATGAATATCAAGGGTACCCTAGTACTACTTCCCCACTAGTTTGCTACTTTTCCCCAACGACATACGTCATGTTCATCTCATTCCGAAGTGTTTCCTGCAGACACCTGAGCTAAGATCCAAAATCTGCACCATGTGCACCACAAAGGCTTGCTCGCAGACACCTGGGTGAAGCATAACACCATCCTCACAACTAAAAGTAACCAGGTAGTTTCTGAGAGCCACCACAGCTCGCATAACGTGTATCATATGTCGGGAATTATACCTTAAGCCATTACAGCCCATACACCATGTAAGGATCCTCAAGCCATCACAGTCTATACATGTTACACCTATAGTAGTTTATATGATATTATATCCAGAATATATATGTGTGTGAATAACGATAATCCATTACAGCCCTCTACACACATATATGGGGAAAACTAACCGTTGTGCCTAATGGGACTAGTATCTACCAAGAGAAGAGAGCATGTTCAATGGGGGTAGTCAACCATTCATCCTCCCACCGGAATGTTGGGGAAAACATCCCCCAGGGCTCAGAATCCCCAGGGTGTCAGTTTCCCTTACTGACAGGGTGGAGTAGCATATAGAAACACAAAAAGTACAAAATATACTATAACTCACAACCACACTATGGGAATAACCTAGTCTTATAAACAACTGTAGCTAACATCTCTCAGACTCCAAGATGCCACTTCCATGACTAGGTATCATATAAGAACACAACCATTTACGGTATTAATTATATTACGTATTTCCCTTTTTATCAATTCCACTGTACATTAATTAATTATTCAAATGTTAATTCACCATGAACAATTCCACATTAAATTCCATTAACACCACATCCAAAAATTCCACTGTCCTTTCAAAAGTTCTCAACCTCATCCTTAAGTTTCATCAAACTCTATCCCCAGGGGTTATCATCATTTATTCAAACAATCATTATAGAATTACTTTCCCATATTCCCAGTCATTCTAGAAAATCATCCTATGATACTAAACACAAGGGGGCTCAACATGGTGTGTAGATGTACTAACCACTGAGTCTTTTCCGCCTATAGAAAGAGTGTAGACCCATTATACCTTGAGAGGCTAAACAAGGAAAGCACGTGGCATGCCCTGCATGTCTTATCCTCTTTTGGAAGAAGGGTAAGAAAGCCCAGGTGCATTGAGTAGTGGGGAAATGTAAAGAAGATAATCAACCATAGAATCGACAAGCAGCCAATGACCAAATTCATCCCATTTCATCATCCCTGGTGTCCTCCCCAACACCCACATGCATAAACCGATGCATCTCGCCACTCTAGGCATTATCTGCTGCCACAACCAAAAAGGCCTCTATGCATCCACATATCACAACACCCCTCTAGGGACACATCATAGAACAAGCAGCATGAAAAACAAACATCACATCAAATTGGGCTCTTGGCCCTTTTTCACGACATCCAGCCATCAAAAACACGTTCCAACAGATTTCCAGTTTACCAACCAACTGAATTAAACACGTACATCAGCAACAATTTTATTAACATAAAATGGGAACAACAACCACAACAAAAACAACTGGATTGGTTTACGTGCCTCTTTATCTTTAGCCAATTAATTACCAATTAATTCTGGATTTACATTCTTTATCAATTTCATCAAGAACAACATGATAACAATCAAGGCATAGATATCACACGATCTAGCAAATAAAGTGGCAAACCGTTTTCATGGTACAAAGAAACAACATGCGATCAAACCAATTCTTTTAATCCAGTTCAATTATTTAATTAGTTCAATTTCATTGTGATCCAAAAGGGATAAATCATGTTATCTCTACAATTGTATATAAACAACTATAGAATCTATGAATCCCTTACCTCAACAGTTTTTTTGATGAAAACCACAAAGGTCAAGGAACGCTCAAGGAACCCGGGTTTGTAACACCCAAGACTTTTATGAGAAATATTTTGTTTTTTTCAACAAAGGAATATTTCACTACACAGAACACTGGTTTTTAATGCTTTACACACAATCGTGTCCTTCCTCAATAGCTTGCGTCGTACGCAATACCGAGTTTCACTAAACAATGATATGCTATTAAAATATTATTAAAACTAGCCGTTATTAATAGTAATAACCACCATTTGAAACTTTATAAATTTTATTTTTCTAAATGGACTTCATTTTTGGATTCGGAATATCGAAATTATCTTAGGGTGAAATTTTGGTACTTTTCGGATAACTTTCATATTCTGATGAATAGTGAAAATTATTAAATTTCAATTAAAAACAACTTTTTTAATCGAAATAATTAATAGTGATAAATTATTAATTTGAATGGTTTTAAAGTATATTTAGAATATAGTTTTACAATTTAATACAATGTTGGTCATTGGATGTAATTTCACATTTAAACCAGATTAAACAAGTGTCAATCTTTTGATAGTTATTATCTCTTAAAAACACACTATTTGTTTTGACGACGAGAATTAGTTTTTAAATTAATTAATGCAAGTGATATGGTTTTAATTTGGTCAAATAGAAATAATTTTTTAATTAATAATATCAAATATATCTTAGTCCTAATTTTTGGTATTTTTCTGGAAACTTTCATTTTTTAATGAATAGTGAAACCACTAAGTGGTAGTTAAAAAACTGAATTTTTCATAAAACTTAATTTTACCACTTCTGTGAGTGGAATTTAGAAAATCCGAGAGACACTATTAATATCAAGGACTAAAATGTGGTTCAATGAGATGAGAATAATTTTTTGTTATTAGTAACTTTCCACTTTTTTTTACCACGGTTAAAAGTAAATAGGGTAATTAAGGGTAAATGTGTTATTATTATTATCTTAACACATGTCATAATTCTATTGGATAAGTGTAATTCGACCAAAAACAACCTTAGGAATAAAATATTACCATTTAGCCCCACATGGATTAGATTAGGACATTTATTATTAATTTATTTAAAGAAGGGTTAAAATAGTTAAAATCAAAGTTTAATAAGTAAATTATTTTTGATATAGGATTCTACATAAGATAAATTCGACTATAAATATTCATTATAAAGATAAAAAGATTTCATACGTATAGATATTTTATTTCTAATTTTTAGACATTAAATAATGTAATTTATTTATGACACAAAGATGATGAAGTAATTATCTTATTAATGAAATATTGACATAATTGATGTTAAAAATACCCAAATAAATGTAATTTGCGACTCTTTATGAATTAAAAAAAAAAATTTCTAGATTAATATGACATGTTATTATTGATTTAATTAACTTTTTTTGAACTAATAATTATGTTATGATTTTTACAAAAATCAATTACTAAATAGTTTCAAAATTGACATAAAATAGTTTTTAAACAAAAATTATATTATTAATTGTTATTTTAATCCTAAAAATATAAGGTTCGGCCAAAAGACTTAGATAAGATTATATATATTAATAATAAACATCTTGTGGTTCATTTGGCTTATTATAGTATTTTTATTTACCTTATAGTGTAAGAACACAAAAAGACACGGTAAAAGTAAAATTATCTAACTTAAAGCTAAATCTAAATGATAAGGTTAAAATAGTAAACTAAACTTGTCCAAATTCTATTGGATGAGATTATTTCGACCCATACCCACCTTATCTTATAAATAAATCAATTTGTATCTATTTAAAACCGAATTTGGCTTTATAATAAAATAATAGTTTTAGTTATTCCAAAGGTGCCCCTCTCCTCCCTTATAAAAGGGAACCTCCTCCCTCTCTTCCTCACACCACTTTGAGCCTTCATGCTCAGCCAAAACCTACAAAATTATCTTCTAAACTTCCCTAGAAACATCGTATAGGTCCTGGTCTTCATCAAAGACCAATTTTAGTGCCCTAAAAGGAGGTCTCAAAGAGGCCTTTCAAAGAAGAGGTAATGTCCGTTACCGATTCTTTCAACTTTATTTCTTCTTCCACTTATTCTTATTTAGTTTTTTCATTATGAAGTAATAACATCAGTATCAATCATATACTGATATGTTATTATATGTATTAAACAATCCTATTTCACCATATACCCATCCTACAGAAAATGAAATCACCACGCGTGCGTACGTACGGAATACCGTCTCCAAGCCGTGGTGTAATCTATTTTCCACCACCACCTTACTTGGATGGGTATAATGGTGTAAATAATAACTATATAAGATTATTTTAAAGTGATATTGATTCTATAATAGTATACATACACTCCAATAAAATTCCACAATCATGGGAATGATATCATCGCTCGTGCGTACGTACGGAATACCGTCTCCGCGACGCGATAAGATTCATTCTCAATGATTAACCATTCATAAATGATAATAAAGTATATATAATAAGTAATCATGAAATATATGACATAATAATGATACTGGATTTATCTATATATATATGTATGTCATCCAATTGATTCCATTCAATTAAATGAGGAAACGAAAACAACGTTCATACGTACATATGGCCTACCGTCTCCATGAATGGTGTATTTCTTTCCATTTATCGATCTATTATATATATGTGTATTCGGAATATATATTATATATAAATCATGTTTTATATTCTGGAATTAAGTAATCATGATCTAAGTAATCATAAGAATAATTACAAGTCAAAACATGGACGACAAATGAAACGATTTTACCCAAAATCCTCTTTAACATGGAATTTACAAAAGAACGGGTAATATAAAGTAAAAATTGAACAATATATTATATCATAAAAATGAATTTGATTCAGTAATAATTCCATGACATTATTTAAATCATTATATAGGAGGTTTGGATACGTACGAAGCATATCGGACCTAATGTAAGGGATAATTTTGCAAATCTCATTTTTATCCGGGATTGCTTATTTGTAAGTATTTACTGGCGTTGTTGCAATTATCCATGTCCATGTTTTATAAAAGTGTTTTCATGTATGTTTAAAGTCCTTTTTACCCATTTTGACTTTTACTACATTATATATAAGGAATATTTCTTTTTTTTACGTTACGAGGTACTTTTTTGAATTTTCCGGCAAAAGTACGAGAAGAATGTTTTTTTAACTTATACGGCATGAAAAGATTTTTACGGTTTTATAAAGCCTTATTTTCATGAAGATTCCTCCAAAATATTTCATGACTATTTTCAACAAAATAGTTTTCTTTTAAAATTGCATGATGTTTTGTGAAAAGAAAATGATTTTGAAGAAGAAAGGATATTTTCCTCAAGAATTAATTTCAAGGGTTTTATCAAAACCATTTTCCATATAAGATGACATTATTTCATATGTGTATGTTTCAAGTTTAATGTATATATAATTTACATGGTTTAGCTTTTCTTATGATGAAATGTCCATTTGTTTTATATGGATTATGAGAGGATGGGATGATGTTTATGAAACCCATTTTATTCTTTGTGTTATTATGAATGATGTATGTTTATTTTGTGGAAAAAGTAAGAATGATTTCATTATGAGATGGGTGTGACCTATATCTCCCTCCAATGCATTGGGTAAAGATTTATATCTCATGGGATAAACATGGCTGGAACGGTAAGTTAATCCATTTTAGTGTTACAGGACTAAAATGATGAGTGAACTCGATTCAGAAAGGGACTTTGTCCACTAAGACGGTCTTTACAACAATGCCTTGGCTACTATGGAAATCATTACATGTGCTTAATGGATGCCACAATGACATATTTTATTACCATTCTATGTAATCATTCTTTATGATCCATTATGATCTATGCCTTATGTACTTCCATGTTTTAAGTCGTTGCTCAAGATTTTTATGTTTAAACATTATGTTCATGTTTTTAGGTTCAAATGTGTATGGTATGTTTTATTTTATCCATGCTTACCATTACTGAGCATTTGAGCTCACCCTTTTTATGTTTTATTTTCCCCCAGGATTAAAAGAAAGGTTTTATGTAAGGAAACAAAAAGTGGAAGATTTTATGGGAGATGTTGAAGATCTTTCACCACGATTAGAAGATTACATTCCAAGTTTCCAAATCCACTAAACTATTATGGTCCTTGTGTTTCTGATTTTGTTATGTATTATGTATTCCGAAAAAGTAATGTAATATCTATGTATGTCAAGATTTGGGTCTCTACAGTTGGTATCAGAGGAAAGGTTTAGTCAACCTTTGGAAACTAGGATGCGAAAACGTTAGTGAGATCCCTAGAGATATTTCTATGGTATGTCTAGGGATCTCCCTAAGGATAAGTATACGTATAGGATATAGTCATAGAACTACAGTAACGATCTTAGAATTTAACCTAAGATGATAGATATTGAGGGAACACCCCCTTTACTATGTTGTTTTCCCTAGCATTATTTTTTCCTCTCACACTATTCTTTTTGGGTTTTTGAAAATGGCTGGAAACAGGAAGATTCACGATAATCGAGGATATGACAGACAATGGAATGATATTCTTCATGAGAAACCAAATGAAACGGGATCTGGAAGTCCAAACATCGTTATTATACCTAATAAGAAATCTCATAATATGATCAATAATCTCAACTTTGGTAAGTTTCCCGACTCAGATAATAAGAGAAAGATGGAGTTTCATTATGATCATAAAGGAAAGAAAGTTCAATTTCCCTCATGTAAATCATGTGGGAAGAGGCATCAGGGAGATTGTTTCAAAGGAACTAGAAGATTATTTGGGTGTGGAAAAGAAGGACACAAAGCTAGTAAGTGAAAAGGAAAAGGTTCAGTTAACACCATGGACAAAGATAATGCTATTTCTACGACATCAACAATGATTAGATGTTTTAAACGTGGAATGTATGGGCATTATTAAAACCAATGCCCTAATGGAAAATCTCATGAAGAGAATCAGAATGGTCATATGGGTAGTATTTATGTGGATGATGATGAGGAGACTACAAATGATATATGAGCTGAAAGAAGTGTTGAAGCTCAGTCAGTTGTTTTAGAAGGTAGTGGAATGATTCTATGTTTATCAAGAGTTATGTTGTATAGTTAATGGTACTATGGAATAAAAATAATCTAAGGATTGTTACAATATTGTTTTTCCTAAAATTATTTGAATGTATATGTTGAATTGTACCAGTAACCATGGAAGGTTATTCAGATATTTTTGTAAAGTAGATGATATGCGCATAATGAAGGAATAAGAAGATAATGAGATGTTTGATTGTATTAATGAGCTCATGATTGATATAAGGTCTAAGTGATATCATGTTTGGAGTATATATAATTTTGAGGATTTTGGTATGTGGAAAGTGTTAACTTTTAACTGCATTCATGTTTTTACTAAGGTTCAATGGGTATTCATTTTTTAAGAGAATACATGATTAAGGCCTTCGAATGTTTGGAATGTGACCAACAAGACATATCTTATGATATATGGGGATCAATGATGGTATTAAATCCTTGGTAAATGTTTTCACAATATTATGAGACTGGACTGCAGTATTATGGATAAGCCTAAAGATTGGAATGGATTATGTTGGACATAAGTTAGTGTTGTTTAAGGATAAAAGTTTTTTCGATATTATTGATGGGATGTTATAGTAATTTAGTTTTAGAAAAAGGAAAACCTGCAGGATGGGCGACAGCCCATCGCGTTGGACAAGGCTGTGGGAATCGAACCCACAACCGAAGTGCGACTGGCCTTTATCACCTACCACTGGCCTACAGGAAGTCCCTGGTTAGTAGAAACTAGTTTTATTTTATTAAGTGGTATGATATATGCAGTATAAGTTCATTTTTGGAACCATATACGATTAATATAACCATTAGATGGACTTACAACTTTTGCAAACCTTTTGTCTGAAACAGATGGAATGACCCGTCATTCTATCACATGATCTGCTAACACATCACGAATAAAAAATTCAACTTCATTTCTTTAAGGGATGAAGTGGAAATTGTTCAATTCATGAACAACAATGAGATTGTACCAAAATCATGTAAGTATTTCTTTTAATTCATCAAATTTAGGGAAATGATCATGAGAACCAAAAATGTTGTCCTAGTTACCTTATATCCGATGAATCAGATGGTAACTTAGATCATCACAAATCTATAGCTTTGTGATTGTTGTATTTTTCATAACCATGTTCTCTACCACTCTCCATCAGAACATGATGGTTAGGTTTCTCTTCCATATCCATATTTTCACCTATGTTCTCCTATGTGGAAACCCAATGATTAGTTAATTTGGGTAACCATTATGTTTCCTACATTATTTTTTAAAGATTGGTTTTGGTATTCCTTTTTTCGATTTGGGTTTCTGCTAAAGAAACTTTCGATTAGTAAACCATTTATAACCCCGACGAATTTCGAGGGCGAAATTCATTTTAAAGGGGGTAGAATGTAACACCCGAGACTTTTATGAGAAATATTTTGTTTTCTTCATCAAATGAATATTTCACTACACACAACACTATATTGGCTTTATTTACACGCAATCGCGGCCTTCCAAAATACCTTTCGCCGAACGCAATACTGAGTTTCACTAAAAAATGATATGCTATTAAAATATTATTAAAACTAGCCGTTATGAATAGTAATAACCACTTTTTGAAATTTTATAAATTTTATTTTTCAAAATGGACTTCATTTTTGGATTCGGAATACCGAAATTAGCTAAGGGTGAAATTTTGGTACTTTTCGGATAACTTTCATATTCTAATGAATAGTGAAAATTATTAAATTTTAATTAAATTTTTTTTAATCGAAATAATTAATAGTGATAAGTTATTAATTTGAGTGGTTTTAAAGTATATTTAGAATATATTTTTACAATTTAATACAATTTTGGTCATTAGATGTAATTTCACATTTAAATCAGACATAAACAAGTGTCAATATTTTGATAGTTATTATCTCTTAAAAACATGCTATTTGTTTTGACGACGAGAATTAATTTTTAAATTAATTAATGCAAGTGATATGTTTTGAATTAGGTAAAATATACATCATTTTTTAATTCATAATATCAAATATAACTTAGGCCTAATTTTTGGTATTTTTCTGGAAACTTTCATTTTTTGATGAATAGTGAAACCACTAAGTGGAATTTAAAAACTGAATTTTTCATAAAACGTAATTTTACCGCTTCTGTGAGTGGAATTTAGAAAATCCGAGAGACACAATTAATATCATGGACTAAAATTTGGTTCAATGAGATGAAAATAATTTTTGGTGAATAATAACTTTTTACTTTTTTTACCACAGTTAAAATTAAATAGGGTAATTAAGGGTAAAAGTATTATTATTATTACCTTAAAACATGTCCTAATTATATTGGATAAGTGTAATTCGACCAAACACAACTTTAGGAATAAAATATGACCATTTAGGCCCACTTGGATTAGATTAGGACATTTATTATTAATTTATTTAAAGAAGGGTGAAAATAGTAAAAATCAATGTTTAATAAGTAAATTATTTTTAATATAGGGTTATGCATAAGATAAATTAGACTAAAAATATTAATTAGAAATATAGAAAGATTTAATACATAATGATATTTTATTTATAATTTTTAAACATTAAATAATTTAATTTATTTATCACACAATGATGATGTAGTAATTATCTTATTAATGAAATATTGACATAATTATTGTTATAAATACCAAAATAAATGTAATTTGAGACTTTTTATGATTTCCAATAATTTTCTAGGTTAATATGACATGTTAGTATTGACTTAATTAACGTTTTTCTAACTAATCATTCTGTTATGATTTTTATAAAAATCAATTACTAAATAGTGTCAAAATTGAGATAAAATAGTTTTTTAAACAAATATTATATTATTAATTGTTATTTTATTCCTAAAAATATAAGGTTCGGCCAAAAGACATAGATAATGTTATATATATTAATTATAAACAACTTGGGGTTCGTTTGGCTTGTTATAGTAAGTTTATTAACCTTATAGTGTAAGAACACAAAAAGACACGATAAAAGTAAAATTATCTAACTTAAAGTTAAATCTAAATGATAAGGTTAAAATAGTAAACTAAACTTGTCCAAATTCAATTGGATGAGAAGATTTAGACCCATACCAACCTTATCTTCTAAATAAATCAATTTGGAGCTATTTAAAACCGAATTTGGCTTTATAATAAAATAATAATTTTTGTTATTCCAAAGGTACCCCTCTCCTCCATTATAAAAGGGAACCTCCTCCCTCTCTTACTCACACCACATTGAGCCTTCAAGCTCGGCCAATCCCTGAAAAGGTATCTTCTCCACTTCCCTAGAAACATCCTAGAGGTCCTGGTCTTCTTAAAATACTAATTTTAGTGCCCTAAAAGGAGGTCTCAAAGAGGCGTTTCAAAGAAGAGGTAATGTCCATTACCGATTTTTTCAACTTTATTTTTTTCTTCCACTTCATCTTATTTAGTTGTTTCATTATGAAGTAATAACATCAGTATCAATAATATACTTCTATTTTATTATATGTATTAAACAATCCTATTTCCCCATCTACCCATCCTACAGAAAACGGAATCACCGCGCGTGCATATGTACGGAATACCGTCCCCACGCTATGGTGTAATCTATTTTCCACCACCACCTTACTTGGATGGGTATAATGGTGTAAATAATAACTATATATGATTATTGTAAAGTGATATTGATTCCGTAATTGTATACATACACTCTAATAAAATTCCATGATCATGGGAACGATATCATCACTCGTGCATACGTACGGAATACCGTCTCCAAGACACGATGAGATTCATTCTCAATGATTAACCATTCATAAATGATTATAACGTATATATAATAAGTAATCATGAAATATATGACATAATAATGATACTAGATTTATATATATATATATATATCTATATATATGTATATCACCCAATTAATTCCATTCAATTCAACGAGGAAACAAAAACAACGGTCATGCGTACGTATGGTCTACCGTCTCCATGAACGGTGTATTTCTTTCCATTTATCGATCTATTATATATATGTATACTATGAATATATATTATATATAAATCATGTTTTTATATTCTGGAATTAAATAATCATGATCTAAGTAATCATATGAATAATTATAAGTCAAAACATGGACGACAAATGAAACGATTTTACCCAAAACGCTCTTTAACATGGAATTTACAAACGAATGGGTAATATAAAGTCATAAGTGAACCATATATGATATCATATCAATGGATATGATTCTGTAATAAGTCAATGACATTATTTAAATCATTATACAGCAGGTTCGGATTCGTAGGAAGCATATCGGACCTAAGGTAAGGGATAATTTTTGAAATCTCATTTTTATCCGAGATTGCTTATTCAAAAGTATTTACTGGGGTTGTTGCAATTATCCATGTCCATGATTTATAAAAGTGTATTCATTTATGTTTAATGTCCTTTTTACCCATTTTGTCATTTACTACATGGTATATAAGGAATCTTTCTTTTTTTTACGTTAAGAGATACTTTTTTGACTTTTTCGAAAAAAATACGAGAAGAATGTTTTTTTAACTTATACGGCATGAAAGGATTTTTACGGTTTCATAATGCCTTATTTTCATGAAGCTTCCTCCAAAAGATTTCATGAATATTTTCAAAAAAATCATTTTATTTTAAAATTGCATGATGTTTTGTTAAAAGAAATTGATTTTGAAGAAGAAAGGATATTTTCCTCAAGAATTCATTTCAAGGGTTTTATCAAAACCATTTTCCATCTATGATGACATTATTTCGTATGTGTATGTTTCAAGTTTAATGTATCTATGATTTACATGGTTTCACTTTACTTATGATGAAATGTCAATTTTTTTTATATGGATTATGAGATGATGGGATGATGTTTATGAAACCCATTTTATTCTTTGGGTTATTATAAATGATATATGTTTATTTTGTGGCACAAGTAAGAATGATTTCATTATGAGATGGTTGGGACCTATATCTCCATACAATTCATTGGGTAAATATTTATATCTCATGGGATAGACATGGATGGAACGGTAAGTTAATCCGGATCAGTGTTACAGGACTGAAACGAGGAGTGAACTCGATTCAGAAAGGGACTTTGTCCACTAAGATGGTCTTGGAAGTAATGACTTTGCTACTATGGAAATCATTATATGTTCTTAATTGATGCCACAATTACATGTTTTATTCACATGCTATGTTATCATTATTTATGTTACATTATGATCTATGCCTTATGTACTTCAATGTTTTATGTCGTTGCTCAAGATTTTGATGTTTAAACATTATGTTCATGTTTTAGGTTCAAATTTGTATGGTATGTTTTATTTTATCCATGCTTACCCTTACTGAGCATTTGAGCTCACCCTTTTTATGTTTTATTTTCCCCTAGGATTAAAAGAAAGGTTTTAGGTAAGGAAACAAAAAGTGGAAGATCTTTATGGGAGATGTTGAAGATCTTTCACCACGATTAGAAGATTAAGTTCCATGTTTCCAAAGACACTAAACTATTACAGTCCTTGTGTGTCTATTTTTGTTATGTATTATGTATTCCGCAAAAGTAATGTAATATCTATGTACGTCAATCTTCGGGTCTCTACAGGGTCGATTCTCCAAAACCCTGCCTTAAATATCTCCTCCTAGGAAGATCAATACCAAAGCTCATCATATTTGACATCCAAACACTTAGATCTACCCATAACATGCATAGATATATGAAACCGAGAGAAGAGGAGGATGATATCTATGTAGATCTAAGAAACAAACCAATAACAATCACATACCTCAAGAAACCGGCTTCGATTCGTGAAGAAAAGCCTCCAAATCTACTCAAAAACACTTGGGAGAGGTTTTCTAACCGTCAAGGTAGAGTAATCCCATGTTATGGATGCTCAGGGGCTGAAAAAAGGTTATTAAAGGCAAAAACGAGTTAGATCTGCAATTTTAGGATCTAACGTTAAGTTCCCGCACAGTTATTCCACATGGCTTAACAAAGAGTGTGCTAACCGTGTGTTAGATTCTGCCTCTCCAAACACTCCTCCCACAGTTAGTCCACACGGTTAGAAAAACCATGCGCTAACCATGCGTTAGCCACTGCCTCCAAGACCAGCCATGCACGGTCTGGCTGCACTATTTAGGAAAAATGTGCGACCACCGTGCGAAAGAAATTACACTTTTAGATTTCCGTAAAATTCCACCCAAACACACCCCAATCCACCTTAACCTTCCAGAACACCTCTAACACCACATTTTTACAAAGGAATGTACCAGATAGGTCTGGGACATTACAACCTTGGTAGAGCCATTTCAATGATTGGGGATCTCCCAACTATGGTTAGGGAAGCCCCTATGTAGGAGGTGATGACAGAAAAGTAGGTGGATCTCCTGAGGTATGATCTAATGGTGGAGGTTGACACTATGTTCTACTTTCACAACCACCACTAGGTGGCCTGTTCCAGAATTTGAGGGATGGAGGTTGAAGTAGATAGGAGTTTTAGGATATATAGGGACATGAATAGGCTTATGAAGATATGATTTGATGTATGATATATGTCCTATCTAATTTTACACTAGTACTTTTAGACATAGGATTGAGCCATTTTTTTATTTCCATGTTCCTAATGCTGGAGCTAGATCTTCAATTTCAGCCTTTATCCAATCTTTTATGGATCAATTTTCCAACATGTTTAGTTTAAAAAATATCACACATCTTTCAGTAGTGTGTTATTTTTCTCCCTGGATAGAGTATCTCATGGGAATTCTTGGATTGTGTGATGAAACAATATGAATTTTTCTCAAAGATGGACTCATTTTTTTATAGTTCACTCTCAGATAGATTATCATTACAAGACAATGAGATAACATACTAAACAAGGGACAAGAATATACTAGATGAATACGAGATTATTTATTACAACGTGAGTGGTATACCAAAAATAATGATGCAACCTATAACCTATCAATTAGTGAGTTTTCCCTTAGTGACAAGGGATCATCATGAATCTTACATCCAATAGTATTAGAGAATTATATGGATGTATTTCCTAAATATTTCATTGGACTACCTATGAGGTAGTTTATTGACTTTATCATCAACAAGAACCAAATTAATATGCCTATATCATTTATGTTATATCAAATTGCCCCTACAGAGCATCAGAAATACAGGATGCAGTTAGAATACATTCAAGATAAAAGTTTTATCAGACCTAGTTTTTTCCCTTATAATGCTACACTTGTGTTCATCAAAATGGAAGACATGTGTTTGTGTCTTTGGGATGAAAAATTATAACCTATATTAGGTAACACTAAAGAAAAATGACCATTTTACAATGTTTTATGACCCTTTTGACTAGTTTAATGGTGTGAGCTGGGTTTTCAAGAACGATCTTAGTTCCAAAAACCATTAGTTTTTGGTTTTGAGGACTATATTCCAAATACAACAATATGATGTCTCTATAGACACATTGAGTTCCACATGATTTCATTTAGTGGGATGAATTCCCCTAATTAATTCATAGGGATTATAAATTAGATAATTTATTTATATTTAAACCGATTTTTACTAATTTTTTCAATTCAATACTCATTTACTCTACATCAGATGAAGAGCATATCAATTGTGTTTGGTTAGTTCTGAACATAACTGAGGAGAACCAACTTTATGGAAATCCCTCAATGTTTCAATTCTAGATATGTAAGATTCAATTTTTGGAGAAAGTAATATCTGATAATGGTTTAGTTGTGGATTCGATGAAGATTGATGAATTATTTTCATCAGATCTTCTTAAGATCATGCCTGAGGTTCAAAATTTAACTATTTTAGTGGAGTATTACATTCAGATTGGGACCTAAGTTTCTAGGGTAGAATCTCCATTAACTAACTTACCCAGGAAGGGGTACCTTTTTACCTAGGCTCAATAGTTTTACAGATCCTTTAAGGAGTCAATGTTGAGGATGACTAGTGCCATTTTTGTGAGAATAATTAAAGGGGGTGTTGACTACATGGTGTTTTTTGATGCCTCTAGTGTTCGGTTTAGTTGTGTGTTGATGTATATGTTGAAATTTTTCACTTATGTTTGGAGTCAGTTGAGACCCCATGAGTTGAATTATGTAACCTGTGACCTAGTGATGGAAATTGTAGTCCTTTCTATGAATATGTGGAGGCAATATCATCTATGTGAGTGTCTCATTTTTAGTCAGAAATCTCGATTCTCTTGTACATTTTTACTCAAATAAATATTATCATAAGGTTGTGTCACTAATGGGATTTCATAACGGACTAAAAAATTTATATAGTCTATATCACTGGGATGGGAAACATGGGGAAGTTTACCTTAGTAGGAATTATCATTCTTCCTTTATTAGAGGATGTGACTAAACAACATGATACTTTATAACTCACTCTTGTAGAGGAGAGGGGTGTAGTTTTTCTTTTTTATATAGTGGTCACCCTACTACTTATTCACCATGTGAAAGACCCAAAAGTTGGAAGATAATTACTATGAGTTTCTTCACGATCAAATGTCCTTAAAGGATTCAATATATGAGTTTTTTAGAGGAGGGGATAATGTCATCCTTTTCTATGTATGGATAGTGGTACTTGGAATGTTTTGTGAGTTGTTTTTGATCGACTTACAGACATACCATTTTTATCTAAATCTTACCGAGGAAAATGTTTACAAGTACTTCAACAATATATTTCGTGGGATAGCATGAGGTGGAGTATTATTTAGATTGCCTCTCAATGTCTCACATTTCAATGGGTAATGGCTATACACTATGTACCTTAATGCTGGTATTAGACTCATAATATACTAAAATGGATGTTTGATGAAATATCGATGGATTTTTTAATAGGGTTTCCCCAAACAGAAAATGGAAACGATACTATCTGGGTAATTATTGATTATCTTACCAAGCCTTTTCAATTCATTTCCATTACGGAGCAGAGATCGATTGATAATTTGGGGAATATTTATGTGTGGTAGATCTGAAAACATCATGGGGTACCCCCAATGATTGTCTATGATAATATATCATAGTTTTTGTCATGGTTGTGGAGGTGCTTGTAGGTGGGTTTTAGGATAAAATTACGAATGAGCAGAGTGTTTCACAAAAAGATTGATGGATATTCTATGGGGAATAAATTTTTTTCTAGGGGATATTTTGATTTTCTATCTATTGGAACTTGTTAAAATAGAGTAATATCACTTATCATAGGTATATTTTCCTTGTAATAACAACTATCTCTCTACTATAATCATGGCACCATTTGAGGAATTGTATGGGAGACCCTACTGGTCATCATGGTGCTAGACAGGGATTGGTGTGACATCTCTTATTGGGAAATAGTTGGTGTAAAAATTGACATAGAAGTTTTTAGTGATCCATGATTATATGTTGATAGCCTAGAAATGAAATAAATATTTGGAAATTCCATGTCATAGGCCTTTCGAGTTCAATAACGGAGACCACATTTTCCTAAGAGTCTCCCCATGACAATAATTATGCATAGTTTTATGGGGAAGTAATCTATACATGAGGTTTATTATATCATTATTGATCCAATATTACATTGGATAGTTTTTTATCACAATATATGCTCCCTAAGGATAGAATTAGTTCATGAACTCTTCCATATATCACAGTTGAGGATATATATTCATAACATGATGCACGTTGTGGACCGGGATCGGTAGGACATCAAGGATGAAGACAACTTTGAAAACACCCAGTGAAAATTGATGACTGAAAATAGGGGATCCTTTATTGATAGACCACCCCTTTGGTTCTATTTATTTGTTAGAATGGTATCATGAAAGAAATATCTTCGGAACATTAGAGTTAGATGTGAGTTTTGTACCCAAACCATTTTTTTCACCTTATCATTTGAGTGAAAATACAATGAAGAATGAGAGAATCTAAAAAATCTATTTTTCAAATATAATTGCATATGAACATTTCAACGAATTTTTTCAGACTAGGTACTAATTCAGCATACGATTTTGCATCCCGAAGAGGCTTTGTGTTCATATAAAAAAATTTAAATATACAATTTCACATTAGTGCATATTTTGATAATAAATGGGTTTTCAATTTTTTGATACCTTATATAGGAAATATTACACAATGAATTATTTTATAACATGGGGTTTAACATGTTAAATATTTAATGTTGGTTCGCATCAGATTTTCAATTAATGGAAATTGTCCCCAATAGACTAAATAGAATAAAATAGTTATTTATTTACTTTATTTAACAAACTAAAAACCTCCATATATTCTACAAATAAATCATTATTATGTATTCCAGGCTTATTCACATATCCCAGGGATAATTAGAGTTGGAGGATGGCCTTTTAATGTTATAAGATCGATTATTGATGATTTATTAACCAAGGTGAATCGAGATATAGACAAACAATATAGGTAGATAACCATATAGAACAATTGTAGGTGTGTTCACCACCAATTATTGATCCAAAATCAAGATTAAACTCTTTATTTTTTTTT
This sequence comes from Viscum album, assembly GCA_963277665.1. NCBI lineage: Eukaryota > Viridiplantae > Streptophyta > Magnoliopsida > Santalales > Viscaceae > Viscum > Viscum album. The sequence continues at coordinate 700,902,111 of OY728132.1, forward strand.
CATACCCCTGAGTATTTTTAAAGAATTGATTATTTATCTTCTTTTTTTTTCTAGGGATAATCATTCCTCTCACTAGAAAAATTATTCAATTATTTTTTGAATAATAATTTGTCCCTTGAGATAGATTATATCTTCATCTATGAATGGAATCCAAACTGAACAATTTTCATGTTCATTACACATATTTTTCAACTATTATTTTCTCCCCATACTTTTTAAGTTATAATTTTTATAAATAATTTTTTAGTGTTTCAATAAATACATGAGAACCCATCAATTTGAAACCAGACATTAGAATGAGGGCTCATTTATTCTAATATTGACTCAATATTGAGAGCATGATCAAGGTGTGATGAGAAGTAGTGAGAGGGAGAAAAGATATAAAATATAGATCTATAGTTCCTTGTTTGTGGGTTACATCGTATATGGGGCCAACATGATTGGATTCATTCCCAATCATACTCAAGTGGACAAAATACTTCCACCAATAATTAAGGGGTTTGGTCAACAAAAACGTTTCACTCCCCAATGAGATTTATGGATTAAGTGATAGTGGAGGCTCTATGGGAGAGATTTTTGAAGTCATTATTAGTTTTTATAAAATCTTGAATTACATGGATTCTGGTCCAGGTTCACAAGACATATATTCCCTTAGATTTTGCATCTTGGGATTCGAGTGAAGACAAATATCACCCATTGTGTATGGACCATACACACATTGTGACCTAGTGTTGGTAGTTAAAAGATCAGCCTTAGGTTATATGAGGATGTAAATGGAAAATAACAAGGTAATTTTCAAATTAAGGATAAGACCATGTACTCTAACATAGACAGGGTTCCCAGACATGTATAATTTACACGAGCACGAGCTAATGTACTATGGCATAGGCCTGAAGGATATAAGAAGGCCCTAGACGACCAAGTCAAACCATTTAATATCTATATGTGTCAGTTAGTTCCAAATTTTTTTCCAAGACATGTTAAAAATAATAAATTCTCAGGTTTTCATTTGAGGTGACACACCATGTGACCCCAGGTACACATCATGTACCTCCATCAGTGTCTTACAATTTATTTATCCCATTCTTTTGTAAATAGATTTTAGTATTTCAGTAGTATATCATGATTATTTTATATATACGACATTATATTGTCCAACCTTTTGGAATTAGGGATATGACATGATGTGTTATGAGAAGGATGCTTCTATCAATTATTCTTGGATAATTTTAGTGATCAGGGAGGTTTAATAGTGAGACGCCGATGTTGGAAACCTTCCTATAGCACTAGGGAAAGGTCCCTCATACTCTTTATATATGTTTATTTGGATACCCCCATAATATATAGGGAATTTATCTTCTATATATGGGTTATTAACCCCCCCCCATCTTCAATCTCTAATGGGGAGTGAGCCCTCTATAGAAGATTGTTCCCCTCAATTGTGTAATATAATGATTACATGTGGGTGCTCCACAAATACTATAGTTTGTTTCCATGTGATTTTGGAAATAATAGAAGGATGATTATAGTTTCAATAGGACTCATTATTCTTATCTGGGTTGTGGATATGGATATCCCTTTTCTCTCCCTCCCCTGGAATGATTGTAAGATTAATCTATTGGGTTTCATTTCAAAAGAGCTTATGGGTTGATCTAACTATTTTTTCTTCATTAAATTGATCTATTTTTGGTTTATGAGGTGAGTTAGTAGGTATGTATATACTCAATGACATATGGTATTTTCCTATATGTGTTTTTTCATTTGAAGATGATAGGTAGATTCGCGATGGTCTTAGAGAAGCATAGTGTTACTTAAAGGAATTGATGTGTTCGATGGTAATCCTTGAAGATTAGGGGATGGGACCACTATTAATTTTACCTTTTTCATTATTTTAGGTTGGTAAATATTTTCAGATTGGTCATGTATTTTTCAACATTATATACATGTAATATTTTTCTCTATTCTGATGTGCATTAGTTATAGTTAATTGAATGCATTTTTTACACTCTAAATGTTCAATGTTTTATTTTACCTATACATTGATTCATAGAGTTTCATGACTGTAAGTACATATGTATACTTTTGGATAAGGACTCCCATTTCACTATTATTCATATAGATTAATTTTCTCCAGTGCCTATCATATTGGAGGCATGTTTGAGATTGTTACACTCATCGTATAATTATGTCATGTAATAAAAAATAATTTTTATATATAGATATTACATATTAATAGATGAATATTCATTACCTACCAAGATGATTAAAGCTATAATCATTTAGACATAATGTCTTTGGAAACATGGATACATAAATAACATGTACATAGGTGACTAAAATAATATCCCACGATGTTCTTAGTAACTATAATCCATCATAAAAATATCATAAATATTACATATTTTATAACCAAGGGAAATGAAACATAATAATGAGTGATATCTTATGATTAATAAGGGTAAAATGGATATATAAACATAGAAAATATTTTAATTGTACCCTAACATTATAATAACATTGAAATACCATTCCATCTCTATCATATGTCATAAATATTTTCATGGAATAACTCTAGGAAGTTCATAAGACATTAATCAAAAATAAATCAAATAACATGATCCATGTTACCAATATTTTTTATAAGAAATATATTTGTGGCATACACATAAGAATTATAAATCTTATTTCAGGTACACTTACCAAGACATTCATAACATTTTCTTCTTATTATGGACACCCTTGTACTTTTTTTGGGCTTGGGAGAACCTCATGTGTACCCTCTTTTAGTCTTTTAATAATCTCCCATGTATCCTCATTTGGTCATAGGATAACCACATGTATACCCCTTAAGCTGAAATAACATTAATCATTACCCATAAATTGGAGGGACATATAATTTTGGTCCCACTAAAAACTTAATGAAATTAATACATTTTAATTCCACAAGATCAATAAACATTCATTATATCAAAACCCATTATAATAAATGTTTTTCCCAAACATTTTATCATATCATGACCCTTGGAAAAGAAAGGGTTTTGAAAATATATTAATCTTTTAATCATTTTATAACATGTGTAAAAGTTATGGGTTTCATAAACATCCTTTCATCATAAAAATATAACATCGTGAAAAAAATGATTTTATCACTCATTCATGTACCCATAAAATTTAAGTAATATCAAAGGATATAATCCTATATAGAAAATGTTTTTGAATTATCACATGGATAATTTCTTAAGAAAAATACACTTTCTATTTTGAAATAAGTTATTTAATATATAAAAATATCAAAAATAATAATGAAAACATTTTGATTTAAAATTACTATGTAACATTTTAAAATAATTGTTAAATCGTTGATCTTTCATACTGGTGGAAAACATTTCTCATGATGTACACGTTAAAACAAAGATCCCATTTACATTATTTGTAATGGTCCAAAGAAACTTGTTTGGAAAAATTAATAATGATTTCATTTAAAAAAAATAAATCATGGTTAAAAAAAATATTTAAACAAGTATTTGAAAATGTTTACGTCCTTATTTAAAATATTTTTTCAAACATGGATTTGGATGAAGAAATATTTTCATCTGAAGAGATAAATAATTTTTGTTTTCCTTATGGTCTCTTAAATATATAAATATAGTAAAATTAAAATAAAAAATTTATTATATTTAAAAACCCATAGGAGAATAAAATTAATGAATATCGGGTGGGATATATCATAATATTTCCTCATCAAATGAATAATCATAAACAACACTAATAGACAATGATTTTATAACATAAAACCTTTACCAAGTGGGTAATAATTAAATCATAATCACCATGAAGGAAAGAAAATATTATGGATATATTTATCCTAATAATTTTAAAAATAATCATCATAAAATAAATTCATGGGTAGAATATAAACCACAAAAAACAAACAAGTGGTCAATCTGGCATGTGTCCCATAAAAATAAAAGCAAGATGGAACCCCCTTACCACTTTGGAAATATTTAAATTTTAAACCTGTTAAAGAAACAACTAAAATGAAAATTTAAATATTAGGAAATTAATTATATTATTTATATAATATTATTTATATAATATTATTAATGTGTAATATTGACACCACAAAAATGGAGAAATTTGTTAATATGGTATATGTCTCTCGGAAATAAAAGAGGGACTATAAATCTCATACCTCAAACCTCTAATTTATTTATACATGTTTGAAACTATTTGATAATAAATAAAATTTTATTATAAATATATTAAATAACTATTATAATATATAGCATACCGTATATTATTTACTTATTACCCTTTTATACCCATTTATTAAAAGTTTATTTTGTTAAAACTGTGATTTAGATAGTAACTACTTCATTTTTTCATGTATGATTTGGTTCAGACTTTTTAATCCACCAAATTTGAAAGTGGATCCATATTATCAATAATATAAAAAATTATATATATTTGATATATATTCATTGTAAATTTATTTATATTGATCCATATATATTATAGATATAAAACAAATTACACTATTCATAGAGACATTAGGACGTATGTATGCATTAAACTTGTTTCCATTTTCTTAAAAGAAATAAAAAAACTTGTTAATATTAATTAGTATTTATAAAATAATTTTTATATAATAAATATAATTTATATTATTTTAATATAAATTGATTATGATTTTTTTTCAAAATAAAATGAAAAATGGATCACATCATTTTGTGGAGGCGGTAGTCTTTATATACGCACAAGAGGCATTATTATTTTCCAATGGATTGGAAGATAATAAGGTATATGTGATATTATGATTCCATACATAAAATATTTTCCTAAAACTAATATAAATTTTTCAAATTCATCATTATAACCAATATCTAGTGGTAGTGATGGAAGAAGAATTATATCGGTTTAAGAGGTCGTAATATGTCAAAAACATGATAAACAGTTTTTCTCTTATTTGATTGATGAGTGGATGATCATAGGTTGAACCATTAACATAATAATATTTTAGTATATTTTATATAATTTTCTAATTAGATTTGAATTATTAATACATGAATTAAGGTGTTATGATAAGGAATAAAAAGAAATATTTTAATGAATACGATTAACTTTGCTAAGAACATCCTCTTTTGGATGTCTTATTAAATACCATAGCTTTGGTATTTTGGGAATAATAATAATACTAGAACCTATAATATTATGTCTGGGAGCTATTTTACTTGGTTTTGCTCAGAAAGAATGGATTTTTTGGTGTAAATAAGTGAGGATATGAGGTCTCATTTATAATTAAGTACTACATGCATTTTTTTTAATACAAAAAACTATTCAATAACAGGATGTAACACACATAAATGTGCTTAAAAAATGAAAAATAAAATATTCAAGGACTAATATAAGGTTGATAAACACCTCCAACACAAATAAACTCAGTTTCAAAATATGTTATTCCCTAATCATCTATATTTACTCAATTTTACCAGTTTGGTTTTCATCATCAAAAATAGATTCTTTGAATTTACATTAGTAATTTATCATTATAGCCAAAAAGTAAAATGATTATTATTTAAGCTTTTATACACTAATTATAAATATTAAATATATGAAATTAAAAATAATAATATATCTGTAGAGAATTTTTTCTAGCCAAGAGCATGTAACGCACAAAAATACATTTTATCCTTAATAATAATAATAATTTTTTATTTCTATACTTTATTATGAATAAAAATAAAATTTAAATTTTTAAATAATTATAATTTTTATTTTTCAATATATGGAATTTTTTTCACCAAATTTAATTTTTATTGGTTGTATAATTTATTGAAAATATAAACCTGCAAACGCAGTGAAAAAGTGGTTCTCCAATATATGTATAAAAATATTAATTATTTAAATTCAGTAATAAGATAATTAAAATGACCTAATTATTATATAATTTAACTAATTTTACTTTCAATCCATATTATAAAAAAATTTGAGATGTAAATTCTATGAATGAAATAGAATATTTTAATAATAATTAATATTTTTTACTATTCATTGAAAATTTAATCATTTCATAAAATAATAAAAACATAACTCTAAGATAAATTGGTAATGTTTATTTAAAAAATTAATTTCATTATTTAATAAAAAAATTATAAAACTGGAAAAATAGTTTTAAAATTGGTTATCATAATGTGATGAAACAATATTTTAGAAAATATATTTTATAAGCATAAAAATAGATTTCTTCTTATCCCATTCATTGAAAAAATATAATGTTAATGATGAGGCATTTAATTGCATATATCATAAATAAATTTTATTAAAATCAGTCAAAAAAAATTAATAGTTTAATTTATTAATATAAAAACTGGTTTTGCATAAAAAATTTATTCTTCAGAAAGAAAAAATTATTTTACCTTAAAATGAGTTGTATTTTAATTTATTAACAATTAATAAATAAATGAATTTATTTTTATATTTTATAAAAAAGTTAATTTTCTTAATTTATTTTCTCTTATTCATACCCACCAATTAAACAAATTTGTTATAATGATCAGGTTAAAATTATAATATTAATAATAAATTTTAGTATGCTAAAACTCATTGTTATGTATAGTGCAAGATATAAAAAAAATAAAATTTATTTCAAAACATATATTTCATAAAATATCAATGTGTTATAGGTAAATTAGGCCTTAATGGGTAGGTTTATAATAATTTCAATGTTTAGTAGATATTTTATCTACATGTTGTTCAGAGAAGTTTCATTTCTAATTTAGATTCTTGTTTCAGATCATATTTCCTGAAGGTCATTCAGATTGTTTTTTACTCACAAGATCTTATAGTTACTAACTTCAAACCTCATAATTATGTCTAATTTGAATGGAGAATTTTTATTATGTGGGATATTTTGTGATACTATGTTTTTAATTTTGGTGTCATTTGGGAGAATAATTTTTCAATCATAGTGTACTCTTATAATAGTACCTTTAGGGAATTGATCCAAATGGATACTTTTGAGGGATTATAGAAACATTTGTGTCATTATACTCTTTTATAGTTTGTGGAATGTGAGTCAGTTCTCATTCAACATTGTCCCATATAGAATATATATGATTTGGTTCTGTTAATTAGGATTGTTTGGTTACTATGTAAAGTATGAAGAAATTGTTCTCTAACCATCGAAGACAGGCATTAGAGTTTTAGATTAGTCATTAATTTCTTCTTTTTATTTCACCTATACTGGAATAAAAGTATTCATAATTAAAGAAATCTAGAACCCTGGTTAGTCTATTAGTTTGAGGTAGTGGAGAGGATCAGTCCAGTGGAATATAGATTGACTATTCCAATGCACCACCACATCACACAATATGTGATTCACATATCCTAGCTTCTAATATATAACACATTAACCTCTTGCATGATAGATATTTATAGTGTTGATCTGGATTTCAATTCATTATTTTAGGAGAATATAATATATATCATAGACTATATTGTGAATAATGATTGTGTAATGATCATTTCTCTAGTGTGAGTGTAGTGGAAACATGAGTGTGTACATGATGAGGCATGGTAGAGGGAGTTTGATATGTAGGAATAGTAGCCATATTTGTTCACTGATACCCCTCAGTGATTCCTGGGAACATAGTTTATGGATGAGCTGTTATATGGTGGAGAATCTGTAGGATACTATCTTTTACCATAGTGTGTACCTCTTTATGTTTTGGTTTATCCCCATTAATTATTACAATAAACCCTTTTTATGACAATGATTAATTTATTTAGGTGTATAAAGGAAATAATATAATAGAATCGGTAATATGAATATATAAATGAATTTACAATATGAATGATAATTCATGAATCGAATGGTTCTGGGTGGATGTCTTGAATTTTATTCAAGTCGGAATTTTTTAGGATAATATCAGTTTATTATGTGAGATTACATTCATTATATGAACTATTTTTTAGAATTATATTTTGAGGTCGTTTATTTTTTAGGATTCCTGAAAACTTGATAATTCATGTATTAAAACCCTGATTCATTTCCTGGATGAGGATGCTCCCATTAGTTTTATTTTATTCATTATCCCAAAAAATCATTCTATCCACACTCACATTTATCTTGAAATATATCCCCTTTTTTATTTTGGTTGTTCTCCTTGAAAAAAAAGGCAATTTTCATTATATCATTATGTATAATACAAATAAATTTATGGTAAGACACTAAGTTTTTTATCATATTGATTTTTTTTTTCAATTTTTACATTATAGATTTCCCTATATTGGGATAGAAATTCTGGGATTTTTGTTTGGTGAATTTGTATGAGGGATTTTTCATGGTTCACATTGAAGTGGAAGAAGGAGGTACCCGGTTCATAATTGGTCACATGGTAATTTCTTCATCTTGTTAATTTTTTTGGTGCTTGGCCTAAAATAACTCTATAAATTCTATTTTTGGAGACATTGATTAAAATAATCCACGGTTCCTATGACACCCCATTATTTTATTCAATGTATATTTTAAAATTTAAAATGTTTTATAATATATGTTGAATGCTAATCCTAGTTTAAAACAATATTAAACTATTAAATATAATCATTGGAATAGTAATGTCCATCCATCCAATGGCCCGAAAGCCTTCATTTTTTACTGATTTTTGTTAATCTGCCTTTCAAGGGGTGAGGTGGAACCCTTTCAAGGCCCGTAAGCATAAGTATTACATTGTATTTAGGCCTTAGTGGAATCATTTCCCATTGGATTCAAATATTACAAACAACCCAGAATAACTACTTGGAACTGCTCTTCCCCAGAATTATCATCATGAAATTAGCTGTCCACCTTCGCATAGGTGTTGGGATAGGCTATCCCATACATACAAATGCTTTCCCCAATAGCAGGTGTCATTCCCTATCATTCTTGCAATCCATGTAGCTTCTATTGTGGTGAAAACTCATTGGTTATCCTCTTTATAGATCTTGTTCTTTGTAGGTTGTCTAGTTTTCATCTGCACAGAAGGTTTCCTAAAGGCCTTGAGGTGGCCCGAAAGCCTTACTGACCCGAATTTTTGAGTGGTCATAAGTCCTTAAAGAACATGGGGATGCAATTGGTTTCCCGAAGGCCCAAACGGGGGTAAATTCCTGGCTGCTACAGAGCCAAACAGTGTCTGTTACAGTGCCCGCTACATTGCCTGTTGTAGTCCCCGCTACAGTGCGTTTATGGTACTTAATACAGTCCCGCTATTGTACCTACTACAGTTCCCACTATAGTACCTTCTACAGTCCCACTATAGTTCCTGCTACAGTACCACTACAGTACCCTAAAATTGTTCCTCAACCTGGATTTGATCCCAGGTGGCCTAGATGCACTTAAGAGTCCTCACCAACCGGGTTGAGGCTCATTTACAAGTAATGTGACTATTAGGAATATTAATGCGACCAATAGTTTAGTAACATAACCAATGAATTTGTAAAATAAATTTTGGTATCGTGTAATTTGAAAAAAAAAGTATAATTATATCATCGAATAGGTAAATAGTTTTTTTAAATTGATAAATTAAATGATTGTATTTTTGCGAAACAAAAATATTCACTCAAAATTTTATAATTAATGTATTTATTTAAAAGGTAATTTACTTTCATAAAATAGGTACATTAATTAATATATTGTTTAATTTGAACTATAATAAAATTTTATATGGCCTTAATTAATCTTTTAAATTATAATAAAAAATGTTATAATATTAAAAATGACATGTTTGGAGTAAATTGTAAAATTATTTAAAAATTAAATATCTCATATTTATAAAATTATATTCACAAAATGGATTTCATTTTTTAATTTTACATTATAAAAAATAGTTGGGGTTAATTTTTAATATTTTTCAAAAATAATTAATTTTTCGAAAATAATGAAATACGATAATTTACGGTATTTTACAAAAACATTAATTACTGAGTTATCAAAGATATATGAATGATTTAATCACATAATTGTGAAATATCAATTATTATTTTAATATATTTATTGATTATTTTTTTAACTTTTTATATTCCTAATCGAAAATTAGAATCTAATTAATAATATAATCCAAAAACACCCCTCTCATCATCTATAAATTCCACCCCTCCCCACCTCTTCTTCACACACCTCCAAAGATATGAATAATTAAAAATTTATATCCAACCCCTTTCACGAAACCCTTCCCTGGGTTATTTTTTTCTGTTCTCCCCCAAAATACCATTTTCAAATTCCTTATGTTGGTTCTCAATGTGATGAATTCTAGAGGTAAAATCTCATTTTCTTCTTTTAATTTCCTTTATATATCTTTTATTTTCTTATTCATTCCATGTATCCTATGTCCAAGCGTATATGATAACACCAATTTCATACATATATTATAATGTTGTTCTGAAAATGATATCTCCAACATCAATTCTTTTATCTTCAACATTTGTTGTAAAAATATAAACATCGTCTTCGATGTACCGATTTAGCGCCATGATGGATGATGAGTTTTCATTTTTCTATTACACCTTCAAGGATAGTCATAAACAAGTTTTTATTGTTAATATATATTAATATATATATATATAACATAATCTGTTTATTACTCTTTAAGTATTATATATAAATAATATTAATTCATAATACAAAACATGTTTGTGGTTATCGAAAAAACACTAAAATAATATAAGTGGTTTTCATTAACACATTATCTAAAAAAACATCATGATATTAGAATATATATATATATAACGTAATTTATTTTTATGTAATTTTATTTAAAACTTATAATTTCACTTCAATATAACTATTCCCATTTTACATGATCTTCCGTACGTGTATACAAGTTAACTAATCATGGAAACTGAGAAACCAATCACTCATGAACGATGAAATTGAATTATATAACTCATCAAAAAGTCCATAAATGAACATAATAAAATTGTAATATATAAAATAAATGTTGAAGAGGTTATATGTTAAATTATTATTGAATCCAATTTCATTATTTAGAACATTTTGTTCATGTGATGAAAACATTCAGACATAAGGTTAGGGACTATCCTTGAACCTATATTTTTCATTTAGGTTATGATGATTTTCTATTTAGCGAATTTTAATTATTAATTAATTATATTTACTCATACTAAATTCTGTGTGTGTGTGTTTCCAATATATTTATATTGGTCAATTATTCTTTTATTGATAGGAGAAACACGTTTCTAAGGTTTCGTTATAAATTGCACATGATAAGCAAACTCGATTAAAGGGAACCTAACTTTTTCTTATACATTTTTAGGTACCATCCATAATCAATTATAATACACTATTATATTTATAGAATCAATATTTTATCATTAAAAAATATGTCTGTTTTATTTCTGGTTTTATATAAACAATTATGACTTTTTTTATTTTAAGGAACCTTTTATATTTTATCTTAAAATGTAATGAAGTGGACTTTTTATAAAGATTATTTAAAAATATTTTTGGTAGTTTTCACTTTATTTGGACATATTTTAGTAATAGGACCTAATTTTCATGCCCTTACCTATTTTTTCTGGGATATACATGTTTTCAATCTTATTTAATGATAAATAAAAATAATTTTCCCAAAAGAAGTCTTCATTCCATTGTAATGAATTGTTATTTACCTCAAGAATCCCTCATCGATCTTATTAGAGTACTTTCATCAATTTCAACACCCTCTATTGAATCTTAATCTATATATGGATTGATCTACTATGATGTCATCTATCAAATTTTATAAAAATAATTATGATCAGTATGATTATGGATATGTTATATTTATACCATTCACTAAATTACTCAGAGTGGTTGCTGTAAATGTTTACATATTTGGGGAAATTTATTAACATTTAATATGTATATATTTTTTATGTTTTACCCCATTCTTATAATAAATTTTTTGGACTTAGTATATGATGGGTAGGCACTATTATATCTCCTTGATGCATCGGTAGGTCTCAAGAGAGAAAAATGATATGGACTTGGCTGAGGCCTTTACCAATTATTTTCATATATTGATTTGGATGAGGCCTTACCCACATATATTAAAAAATCTTTGATGAGACCTCAATTTTATGTTTCAAATATCCATAATTGTGAATTTCATCATTATGATACTAGTAATTGATATCCCATGCGATTATTTTCAAAGTATATTGTCCAGGGTTATGTAATTTTCTTATTTAATTATTTTTGGAATTATATAATCAGATTTTATTCCTACTGAATTATACCAAATATTATGTTTAATGGAATTTGTTTTTAGTTTTTCACAATGGAATATTTCTTATGTTCATTGTGAAAACATCTTCTTTATTTTATACTCTTATTTAGCCTCTATGCTCACACATTAATTTAGTTTTATTTTTCCCCAAGATAAAAAGATATATATTATAAATGAATAAAATGGAAAATCTTACAGTTTTTTATGTTTCCAATGGAGTTTATATATTTTATTTCATTTCAATTTGTAACATAAAATGTATGTTTTATCATGTTTTTCAAAGAAACTAAAGTATTAGATCATTTGAGATAAAACATCCTTGTATTTTATACCAATATATTAATGTAAGGCACTAGCTTGATGTTACTAGGGTCAAGGTATTTGTGGGTGGTATTAGATTAATTTTAGTAGAATCATTAGGAACTAGCTTTATCATGAATAGATTAGATAACATAGACCTTAGATATACTATGGGTGTAATAATAGAATAACATAGTAGAATTTTGGTTAGGTGTAGATTATGTTGGCCTTCTTAGAAACAAATCCATGTTGGGAAAAAATGTATAGATGTGGTTCTCGAATAATTTTACCAAGGGGTAAAAAATCTAACAAGGTGCATGAGGCCTCACATGGAATAACTTGGTACACGATGATGATCCCTACTACACACCTGGTTTGACACACCCAGAGGATATGCATAGGATAATTCAAATTTATTTTATAAAACATTATTATTTGTTTAAGAAGAAAATATATCCCAAGAAAAACAATGTATAAGATTATGAGATTATTTATGGATTAATTTCCAATTCATGTGAAGTATTTTTCTAGTTTGAAATTTTTCTATATGATTCATGACCTAATTTATTTTATGTCATTATTTAGAAATTTCACCTAGTGGAAGTAATAAAAATTATATCAATCCATGTATTCCATATAGGAATTTTTCTCTAATGTAAAATATGATGTTGGAGAAGAAATTATAATGGGAGATGAGAATATTATAACAATAAAATGACAACTAACTTGGGTTATGAGTACTAACCATACTAGAATGGAACATTCTGATCCAAAAATGGAGAAATAATGTTATACCACATAGTGAGACAACAACCTTCATCATTTAATGGGACTACAAACCAATTTGTTAGTAAGTAGTGGATAAGATCCTTATAGAAGACATTTTTCTCCTTAGTATGTAATTAAATGGAGAAGTTCATCATGGTAGTTTATCATCAATTAGGGGATGTCGATCAGTGGTGGTCCTTGATTCAAAACACATGGAAGAATAAATTTAAAAAATAAAATGGATGGACCCTGGGAAAATTTTATTGGAAAATATTTTCCTTATAAACAATGAGTGGATACAGAGATACAATTCATGAAACTGAGACAAAAATATGATTAAAATAATTCCAAGTGTAAATCCAAAATTATATAGTCATCAAGGTATTCCTTATATTATGTATATAATCTAATGATAATAATTGATCAATTCATTAATGGGTTATAACTGTTCCTCCTAAGTGAACTGGTCTCCCAAAAATTATCATAATATGATAATTTATCACCATGTGCTATCAATATAAAGAAAATTTATTTTATTATTATTAGTTTCAGGGAAAAGAAAATATGGTTTTGAAGAAAAAAATGGACTAAGGGAAGAATAAATAAAGAATTTTCCAATGTTTAATACTTGTGGGAGGAAACACCCTAGTACATTCATAGAAGGATAAGTAGTTTCATAAAAGTGTGTTTAAAAAGGCCATTGGGATCATGATTGCAAAGGAAAAAAGTCATTACTAATTTTTAATGATAAAATTTAAGGGTGATCAGAAACTATGAAAATTATTTTCTAAAGAATCAAGGAAATAAACCCCATAAAATTCTAGGGGAACAAGGTCATCATTATATAGACATAATAGCTATGTGTTAAGTTACAAATGATGTGGTGGTAGGTAATTTAATGATCTCCTCAAATTTAGGTAAATATTTCTTTGATTTTGGATCATTTCATTCCTTTATATATTCATAACTGTCTTTAAAAATTTGATATTTCCAATTCACATTAACAAGGTAGTTATCAGAGAAGAATCCTATTGGAAATCATATTGCAATAATGATGTGTTACGTAGTTCCTATTATGAAACATAAACCTGATCCAATTACTTATTTTATCATCATACCTACGGTTTATTTTGATAAAAACCTTAGTATATACTATATTTCAAAATATAATTCCAAAATTTATTGAAAAAATAAATAAATTATGATTCACAATGAAGATATTTAATTTATTATATTTAGTGGGGAGACTTCATCATCTATGTCGAAATTGGATACACCTCATGTAGCACTTATAAATTGAATTCAAGGAGATGAAGAATAAACATCATCTATTGATGATAAATGAAATATTAAAATTGAGTATTACCTATTGTAAAGTAATACATTGATGTATTTCCATTGGATTTATATGTATATCCTCTAGAGTGGGATGTTGAGCCTCTATTAATTTAATCTGTAATGCAATAATTATATCAAAGATTGTATATAGAATTTCCACGATAGAGTTAATATAGTTAAAAAACAACTCAAGGAATTGATTGATAATGGATTTATATTCCCTAGTGTTTCTTAATGTGGATCCCATGCTATGTTATTCAAAAATAATAATGGATCCATGAGGCTATGCATTGATGAAAGATAAATAAATTCCATTAAAATAAAAAAGAATTATCATATGCCTCACATTGATGGTTTATTTGATCAAATTATTGAAGGTACAAAAATTTAAATGATTAACCTTCATTCAGTACATCATCAATTTCATTTAAAGAAGGAATATATTCCAAAGAAAACATTTCAAATTAGAAATTGACATTATGAGTTTATATAAATTTTATTTGGAAAAACTAATGAACCCTCTATTTTTATAGATATAATTAATAGAGTATTCAACTATTATCTTGATATTTTTGTTTTGGTATTTATTGATTATATATTTATATATTACCAATGTGATAGGGACCATAAGAGCCACTTGTTGTTTGTTCCATATACTCTTAGTGAAAAAGAGTTATATGGAATGTTGAGAAAGTGTGAATTTTTACATCAAATTGTTTCTTTTATTATCCATGTTTTCGCGGTGGATCAAATAACATTTGATCCTGAAAAGACTAAGGTGGTTTGAGAATAACCTACCCCATCAAAAATAATCGAGGTGTATAGTTTCATTGGTTCGGTAGGTTACTATCGGTGTTTCATTCATACTGTTTCCTAATTAGCTAACCTGTTATCCAAGATTACTCATAAATGAGTTATATTCATATGGGAAAAATAATATGGATAATTTATTGAATAATTGATGATAATATTAATGAGTACATTGATATTGACAATACCATCAAGAAATAGTGGATTTGGGATTTACAATAATTTATCTATGAAAGGACATGGTTATGTCCTTATGCAGAATGATAGAGCTATTTTCTATGCATCAAGGTAGTTAAAACCTTAGGAATAGAAATATCCAACTCATTATCTGTATTTAGTAATCATAATCCTTGGTTTGTAGATACGGATACACAATCTATATGGTGATATTTGTGGGATTTATAAAAATATAATGATCTTGAAATGTATCTACTCATAGAAGGAACTCAATATAAGGAAAAGTCGATGGCTCGAGCAACTCAAGGATTATGATTTTTCAGTACACTACCATATAGTGAATGATAATATAACACTAGATGCATTGAGAATGAAGGATCCGAGATTTCTAAACAAAATGATAATTGAAAAGGATCTTGCGTACACTGATCTAATAACGATGGATATGGGAATTATCATAAAAATTGAAACATCATTACTTTTTCAATTGGTTTTCTAGCCCTATTTATTAGAAAGGATTAAAAATTATTTGTCTGATAATGAAACTTTTCCAATGAAAATTAAATCTATGAATGATGGGAAGTTGATAGTATTTTTATATGTGGATTGAATTCTAATATTTGTGAAGAGTATTTTTCCCCTCTACACCCAATCAAATAATAGCGTTATTAGATAATTCAGATTGCTCAATTTTTCTCAGTGCATCTTAGTAGCACTACTATGTAAATATATTTTAAGGAACATTTCTGGAGGGACAATATGAAATTGGAAAATACTGATTATGCATCAGGATGTTTAGTTTATCAATAGGTTATTGATGAAAGAAAATATCCTATATGATTCATGTAACCTCACCCTATTCCTACATGTAAATGTGAGGGAGTTACTATGTAATTTTTACTATATTACCAAATACTCAATGAAATATTGATACAATATGGGTAATTGTTGATCATCCTACACAATCAACATATTTTTTCTTGATAAAAAATGATTTTTCACTAGAGAGTGTTACAAAATATATATTAATGAAGTTATAGGAGTTCATGTACCACCTCTTAAATTGTTTATGATCATGTTCAATGATTTACATTTAAATATTATAAGACATTTTTATATTAGGATCACATGAAATTCAAGGTATGTGGCATCCATATTTACATTTTTTAGAGTTTTCCTATAAAAATATTTTCCATAAAAGAATTAAAATGGAACCATATTATGCATTATATAGAAATATATTCCATACACCAACTTGTTGGGATGATGTAGGTGAAAATAATCTTGTAGGCATAGAATATGGGGAGGAAACAACAATAAAGTTAAATACTATTCAAAATCATATTTAACCATCTTTATGTGTGCAAAAAAGTAATGTTGACAACTGAAGAAGGTATCTAGACATTCATGTGTGATATAATGCCTTTTTAAAAATTACTCCATAGAAATGTGTCATAAGGTTCGGTAAGAAATGGAAATTGATTCCTAGGTAAAACAGACATATTTAAATCTTAAAGGGAATTAGAACTATGTAATATCATTTGGTGATTCCACCTAGCATTTCTAAAGTGTAGAATTCGGTCCATATCTCTTTGTTAAAGAAGTACATTCTTGGACAAATGCATGTCCTCACTTCTAAAAAAATCAAATTGGAACATGATTTATCATACAATAGAGAGCCAATATTAATTAGGTATACTAGAGAATAGGTTTTGAGGAATCGAATGACTAGGATGGTAAATGTACTTTTCAAAAATCATAAAATTGAAGAGGTGACATGGGAAAAAGAGAAATATGTGATTATGAACTAACCAAATCATATGTTGTGGTGAGATTTTAGAAATTTTGAGGAAAATTTGTTTGAATGTTAGAGTGTAATACCCCATTATTTTATGGTTTGTATCTTTTAAAATTTATCATTTTTGATACTTTATACTTCACACAACACCAAGTTTAAAACCATATTATTCTATTTAATGTGACCATTGGAATAGTAATATGACTGTTAGGAATATAAATCTAACCCAAAGAATAGTAAATTCACTTAAAAAAGTTTAAATAAAAGTTATGTATCCTATAAATGAAATAAAGGTACATTTACATCATGAAATATATAAATAAATGTTTTAAAAATGATAAATTTAGTGTTTGTATTTTTTGAAACATAATTGTTATTTAAAATTATGTAATTAATATAATTATCTAGAAGAAAATTTATTTTCATAAAATAGGTTCATAAATTAATATTTTTCCCTATAATTATAATATAATTTAATGAGACCTTAATTTACTTATGAAAGTGTCATAAAATCAGATATAATATTAAAATATGTATTTTTTAGTAAATGATGACTTTATTTTGGAAATAAATTTATCGTATTTAGAAAATTATATTCATAAAATGGAGTTCAGTTTTGAATTCTTATTGTTGAAAAATTATTGTGGTGAATTATTAGTATTTTTGGAAAATTGATGATTTTTTTTTGAAAAGTGAAATACAGTAATTTACAATATTTAACCAATACATGAATTACAAGGTCATAGTTGATTTACGGTTTATATAAGACTATATTATAGAAAAGTAAATCATTATTTTAATATATTTAGTGAAATGGTTCAATCTATGGACAATCATGATCAAAAATAATAAACTAATGAACAAAATTATAAAAAAACACCCTTCTCCCCCCGCTATAAATACCACCCCTAACCACATATTCTCCACACACCTCCAAAGACATAAATATTTTCCAATTTTTTTCTCCAATCCCTATCCAAAACATCTCAAATACATTATGTTATTAATTTTCTCACCCTAAATACCATGTCAACATTCTTTAAGGGGATTCTCAATGAGGATATCAAGATGTAAAACAATCTTTCGTTCTTTTAATTTTCATTCATTTTATTTTATCTTATTTTTTTACCTCATTTATATAAAAAATAATTATAAATATATTATATTACATGTAATTTATTTTTATTTTGATAATGGGGTTACCATGATAAATTTTTTTATCTTCTACATTTTATTTTGAATAAAGAAAACAACATCTATGGGGTGCCAATTTACCTCCTTCGTGGATGATGGGTTTTTGTTTTTCAATTACACCTTCAAGTATAACCATAAAATGATATTTCTAGTTTAAAAAACATTATAAAATTTCTTAAAACTTATTTAATGTTATGGAACTAGTATATATATATAATATTTATTCATAAGACAATACTTGTTCATGATGATCGAAAACAACGAAAATTCATCCAAATTGTTATCTTTAATGCTTCATCTAATGAATCATGCTCACATATGAAAAAATGATATATAAGAACATTTAACCTTATATAAGTTCATTAATGACATATTATTTTAATTATATATAACTGTTCCAATTTTACATGATCTTTTGTACATGTATACGAGTGAACCAATCTTAAAAACCAAGAAAATGGTCACTCTCGAATGATGAAATCAAACCACATTTCAAATAAAAAAATTCCAAATATGAACATGATAAAATTGTACTAAATAAAATATATGTTTCAAATATTCTGAATTAAATTATCAATGAATATGGTTTCATTACCTAGGATATTAAGTTCATGTTCTTAAAACTCTTAGATATAAGGTTTGGGATTCTCCCTGAACATCCATTTTTCATTCAAGTTATTCTTTATCACCCTTTACCCAAATTTAATTCGTAATTATTCTTATTTAATAATATTAATATTTTTATTTATGCTTCAAATATATTTACCTAGCTTAATTATTCGTTTTTTATGATGAAACACATGTTTTTTAATGTTTCTGTGCTAATTCTCCTTGATAAGAAATCCCAATTAACGATATCTTCTATATTTCTTACCCTATTTCAAGTACCAACCATAATATTTTAAAATAAAGCATTATTTTTTATAAAATATTACTTTTCATTAACATAACTTTTAATTTTATGTTTTATACAAACAATTATGACATTTTTCATTTAAAAGTTTCTTTTTTTCTCTTAAACCGCACTGATGTGTCCCATTTCTAAGGCTTCTAAAAATCATATTTTATGTGATTTCACTTAAGTTAGATATAATTTATTCCTCAAAATAATTTCATCATAAATTAAAAAGGACATTTCTATCAAGAATTTCTCAATTATTTTTTTATAATATTTTTATATATTTTAAGCCCCTCAATTAAAAATTTATCTTGATTTGTATTTATCTTCTATGATATCATCTACCATATTTTATTAATTTTTTTTGATATGATTGATTGTGGATATTTTATCTTGAGATAATTCACTATATTACTTAGAGTGGTTTCTAATTATGTTTGCTGATTTAGATAATTTTATTTAGACTAAATATGTATATATTGTTTATTATTAACCCCATTAACAAGTGTAACACATCGGACTTAGTCTCTGATGTGTGAGGCCCTATATAGCTTCTCGATGCATCAATATTTCTCAGGAGACAAAATATATAATGACTTGGTCGAGGCCGTGACCATTTATTATTTGATATGGATCAGGCCAAGGCCTTACCCATTTATTTTTGAAGGTCTATCAATATGAATTCCTTTTTTATGATACTATTTATTAATAATCTATGTGATTATTCTACTGGTACAATATCTAAGGATAAGTTTCTTTCTCATGTAATTTTTTATGGAATTATTTAATCACTATTTATTACTTCCATATAATACATATTATTCTATTTTAATGGAATGATTTTTTATTTATGCACCATGAAATATTTTTTATATTTTTTTATGATAGCTTTCACTTTATTTTTTACCCTTACTGAGCATTGTTCTCACCCCTTAATAATGTTTTATTTTTTCCCTTACACAATGAGGTATATTATAAATGAACTATATGGATAATATAAGTGTTTATAGATGTTTCTAATGGAGATTATATGTAGTATTTTATTCCATGTTTAAATTTCAAATGTATGTTGGTATTTAGTTTTTCAATGATAATTACAATTTGGTCCTTTGGGATGTGAATTCTTTAATTATTATAATAATTTAATAATTTAAGGCATCAACTTTGGTATACTCAATTCTGGGTATTTACAGGTCTCTAATTTGTAATTTGAACTATTTATCAATAGGGATTTTTAAAATATGTTTGGAATGACTAATGATTGGTATTATAAATGTATTTATTTTCTTTTTGTCTTGTTATAATTCTATTATTATGATGATACCAAATAGTTAAGTGCATGGTAATATACAACTTGACGATTTATTGTATGGTAACATTCTACCAGAGGGCTAGATGCATTGTTACATACATCCTCATAGATATGTCTGTGGTACCTACCTCAAAAGGTTTATATTAACATGTAAATAATTGATGATGTCTATATACATAGTTTCATGAAACTTGTGGGAAAACTATATGTTTATATTTGAGTTATGTGGTGAGATACTCGGTTACATTATTACATTTGGGAAATAATCGCTATTTCTGGATTCTTGTTATGATTGTTTCATCCACGGTAAAAGAATATTGTAATAGTATGGGTGACTTTTTCAGCATATAATTTTACCCAAATTGATAAGATTTTTTTTTTCATTGTGTCAAATTAGTTTAGACGACCTTAGATATCAACCCGATACTTGAGGGTTAGTAGATTATATGATGTTATCCATTGATTTATTAGTTAATGAAATTTCTAAATACATTTTTATATGTTATATTTTATTCAGGCTATATTATTTAGACTAAATGGTTGTCATCCAACATTGTTATACTCACACCCAGTTCATGTGTTATTTGGATTCCTAGTATATTTCAAGGATTCAGATAAAGTGGCCATGTTCTTGATTTATTGCTTTATTGGTTGGGATTGGAGCTTGGATATGGGTCCAAGCAATGGTTTTGGGACTATTTCATTTTGGATTAATTTTTTTAGATTCATTATTTTAATTACATAATGTATGACCTTTAGCATGACATTTAGTTAACATTTATTATAAAACCGAAATGTTTAATTTTTTTTTGGTTGGTTGGCATTTATCTATCATCCTCATGAGTTAATTATCATGTTTTATATATTTTTAATATTGTGATTACAAATCTATTATAGAGGGTATAGTATCCCCCACTACATTATTTATACCCCCAATTATAGTCATTAACCTCTAGCATACGAAGAGGTATATTTATAGTCAATTAAATACCCATCTCGATCACATGATGGATAAACATGTCAGGTTTTTTACACATGATGTCATGGGGATATATGTCCAACATAAAACAAATGAAACCTTTTTAATGAATATATATATATTCTTTCTCATTAAACTATTATATTTTAAAATATTATGTTTTTATTAAAATCCTATATTTTTTATTTTAGAACAAAAGTAGCATTTTCTATAATTTTTTTAATGCACAGTACATTTTAACATTAAAATTAATTTTTAAAATATTTAAAAATCAAATAAAATGAAATGAGTTTAAAATTCAGAATCAGTTTTTCAAAATTATCAAATAAAGACAGATTAATTTTTAAACAAAAAGATCATGTTACCTTAGTTAAAAACTATTTGCGGTGGTAAATGTTTAAATGATTAATGTAATAATTCTAGGGAAAATAGATTAGAATATCTTTATAATTCTTTGGTTGTAATATTTTTTTACCTTAAATCACACTCAATTAAATTATTTTCTATTTTTTGATCCATATAAGGAGTTTACCATGTTATCTCTTTATATTATGTTTTAAGATTTTAAAAATCCTCACCTCATCAATTTTTAAATGGGCCTATCACTACCCATTAAATCCCAAAATATAATTAAATTTCCACCTCAAACATTTCCCTTATTCCATAAAAAAATATTATTTCTATATTTTGAGTTTATAGTCAAAATAAATTTTATTCTTCTATCAATTTTCAAGGGATATTCTATGGAAATCGTAAAGTTCTCAATGTGAGTAATCAATTTTTACATAACTTATTACTTTTCTATCTTTTAAATTATAATTTTCAATTACCATTTTAAAAATCTTTTTATGGGTTATATATAGAATTTTATAATTCTATTTTAATAATAATTTATTGAATTTTCATTTTCCACCTTAATATAAGCGAAAACATCATTCATGCATGAGTGACCAGACTACGCCTCCACAAGACATGATCTTTTATAAGTACCCACCTTCAATGGAAGGAAATAATGTTAAATATAATTCCTAAGTATCATATTAAATAATTATTTTAGATTCTATGAAACATATTATACATTTATCACATTCTATGGAAAATAAAATCTTCAATTATGCTTTTATGTGGACTACTGTCTCCCTAGAACAATTTTTTTTGTTTTTATTTCCATCACAGACGTATATAGATGATCATGATATGATTTTTAGTGGATAAATAAGTTTTTAATTATATTATTAAGTGTTCAGTATGAAAAAGTATAGAACATATTAAATATGTAATCAATGGACAATAACCATTAATTGAATCCTTTAAAATGAGCATACTAAGAGGAAAATATTTTATTAAAATTATCTAATATTTTCATATCAATTACAAATTATTATAATTCCTTTTAAAATTATGATATATCCCACTAAGAAACAATTAAGGATATCATGATTCTATATTTTAATTAAATTTCAACTAAATCACCTCATAATCATACATTAATCATGGTATTTTTATGTTTGGGTTGGTTTGACCACATACATGAATGATGCTATAAAATTATATCATGGATGACAATAAAAACATAATTAATAATTCAGTATGATTTAACTATTGAAATAATGATTTTTCCAAGAAATGGTACATCATTATTTAACCAAATAATTAATAAAATACCCATCATTTGTCAATGAATCATTGAAATAAGCTTATTATCGATTTCATATTTAATGATAATGAACTAAAAACTCATCAAAGGAAATTAAAAATTGGAAGATAATAAAAAATCATATTTTATGGTATCATTAATTATTTAGTAAATATTAAATTTGGAATAATAATTTATATTTTCACCACTCTTATGAAACTAGTATAGACCATTACTATCACTAAACAACAAGTGTGGGAAAATATGTATAATATATATATATATATATTGAGTGATTATAGATAACGAGTATATATGGTGTTATTAATTAATAAGGTTCTTGGTTATGTAATTAATAAACTTAATTTAATTATTCATGATTTTTTGTATAAGTTCAAAATGGATCAGTATCAAGGTAAGTATTTTCTTTGTCTCAATTGTGATATTTTGAGACAAATTAAATTTTATGTTCCATGTTTCATTTTTTATTGTTTTATATTGATTTAATTTCCCATTAATATTTTATATATTATTTCTTTGAAACTCATAGGAAATACTAACCCAAATTAAGAAATTTTATCCAGATAAAATTCGTCTCATGTGTTATCTGAATTGTATAGGGTTCTTTGTCTCTAATTTAATTTCTTATGAAATATATCTTATTTTTAACAATGATATAATTAATATAGTATAATAATTACCTTATTAATTTACCATATTAATTTTATTTATTGGGTTTGAATATATATAATTCCTGATCTCCCTTTGAATGGTTTTTTATTCTAAAAATGCTAAATTTTTATGGGTTTTCAACACAAAATTCTAATATTAGAGATATGTTTTTGAATTATGCACCGAATTATCATTTATGTATCATATATGATACCAATGTGAGATAATACATCATGAATTTTATTTTATTACATATAATTTTAATCCAATTCAATGCTCCCAATTTTTATGGGTTTGTATTTAGGTTATCCTCAATTTTAAATGGGATTTATTAACATAAATCATTTTATTGAGTTATAATGTAACTACCAAAAAATTATAAAAGAATAAATTTTATTCAATAGCGTGTATCACATGAAACACCAATTATTAGGAGAAATATCACATATCAAGAAATTATGGTATATTTAATATTTTAATTAGAATTAATATATTATCTATATTTGAAGCATGACATACTGATTTATCTTGTACCACACTCAACAAGACTTTCTTTGATAGATTATTCTTCAAGTACGAACATGTTTTACTGAACAAAAAATATATTATTAAAATATTATTATTTAATATTATAAGATATAACCTAGCCAATAAATTTTTGATTATTAATAAGATTCAATAAATACTGAAATTATATGTTTTTCAAAAAAATAAAATGAATTTATTTGTTTCCAATTAATTATAAATTAATATAAAAACCAAATGAATAAAAAGAAATTTTTTTTATCCATACAATGTTATTTACCAAAAAAATTAAATTAATTACTATTAGTGAATTAATTTAATTAAATATATATGTGATATATTCAATAAAATATTTTTGATATTCACCCAATAGACTCGATAAGCATAACATAATAAAAAACTCAATTCTATATATAAAACCCCAATATTTTTATAAAATATGTTTTGTTTACTATTAAAGTTAAACATATTTTAAATCAAATTTCTAAAATTTGGATAATTTGATATTCTAAAATAAACATTATTTTTTTAATTTTAATCAATTTCTATTTGAAATTGGATATAAACACATAGAAATCATTGGAACATTTTAACTTTAAAATCCCGCATTCCCATTTTATCTGTGGGATTTATTTTAAGATTATTTATGCCACTATTGTGATTGAAATTTTCAAAAATGGATTCTATATTTTAAATAAAATATTATAATTTATAGTAATTTTATCTTTGTTTTTACCAATATAATTAGTGAATGTGACAAAAATTAATTACATCCATTTAAAGACATATTATCTTAAAAAAAGGAGAAACCTTAACCCTAATGAACAAAGTGACCCATTAAAAATTTTCAAAATCATTTATATATTAATATTTAGACATTATAATCCATTTTATTGAATTTTTTTAATTATTGGATCCACCTTACATTAGAAAATTTGGGATGAATTACCATTAAAAATATTTACATGAATGACACTCCTCCTCCACTACAAAAGGCAATAACTCCTCCAACTTATTCACACCAATAAATCCCTTAAAGTAATCCAAAATCTACCAAAATAGTCTACCAACACCCCCCATATTTGAATCCCCTATTTGGTCATTAATCAATCCATGGATTTATTTTGTTACAAAAAAATACGAGTTACCAAAAAATGAGGTATGATTCTTCAACGACAACTTTTATTTTATTTCTTTATGAAACAAATAAATTATTATTATTATTTGATAATATTATTACATTAATATATTTGATGTACTAAGATATTGTTATTATAATATTTTTACATACACATTTATACGCATCCATCAAATGGGATACACAATCATTGTTCGCGTGTACTGCGGACTACAACATCACAAACCGATGTCCTTTGTTCATCCATTTACCACCTTTAATGGTTAAAATAATGTAGTATTTAAAGTTTATATATCTTATATATTATATTTATTATGTATTTTTTATTATTTAATTTTTATATAATACATATCATTATGATTTCCATTTTTTGGAATAATATAACATCGTTTTTAAATGTATGGACTACCACATCCTCAAAGGGATAGGATTCGTTCATGATATACATGGAATGTATTAAATATTAGACTAATAAAAATATGGGAAACAAATTAAATTAATTAGATAATTGAATTATAATATATATATATATATCACTTACTTTTCATTTTTTTAAAAATGTTAATGAAATGGAACTAGTGTTCATGTGTACGTACTTCCTATTGTCTCCATGTGTGGTACATTTTGTTTTATTATCTCCAAATATTTTGAGTTAATTTAAATACATATATACTTAATATATAATAAATTGTGTTCATATTTTAACTTCTTTTGATTTTGAACCCATGATCGTATTTATAGGAACAACAGGTAATAACTTAAAACATACTCGAAAAACTATGCAATTAACACACGAGATTGTTAAAATAATGAATAATTGTTAAAAAACATTTAATAAGATATTATAAGAAGAAACTATATAGAATTAGAAATAATTTTATTGATTTTTTATAATTTAGTTAAAAATTTAATACCATTATACACGATGTTAAAGGACGTTTACTAGATAGAAATACAATGTAAGGGAATCTTGTCTCCCATTTCTTTTCATGTTCCATAAAACATTTCCCCATTTAATTTTTTTTGTTGGGTATTTAATGACCCTATTTTATTATATATATTATTAATATATTTATCATTAGGGTATTTATATTTTCATTTAAAATTTAATCTTACATGGGTTTTATAATTCCAAATTTACCAAGAAGTAAGGGACTTCATCTCAATTTCAATTATTTAAGGCATTCAAAATTGTTTTGAATATTCTTTCTTATATATGGTGTACTTATTTCAAAATTGATATTTAATATTGTGATTAATTCATTATTCATCATATAATTAATTTTAAATTTAATTTTTTCTTCTAAGGGGATTTACACTTAATGTTTATGAATTATTAATGAAATTTCATAACCTAATTCCTTTCATTTGAGTTATATTACATCTTTGTGGGAGATTATATTTTATGATTATGTGTATAATTAATTTTTCTATATAATTTTCTATTTAAATTTAATTTATGTTTACTTACATTTTACACGCATAATAAATTCTGGGATTAATTATCAGTTCAACATTATGAACATTTAAATTGTTGATTTCTCAATATCATTATAATAAAGATTGCATGTTATTTTAATTAAATTATAAGAATTTAGAAATAATTGATTAATAAACCATTTAATTTTTTTCCCTTATAGAAATTCATTATATTTTTCATGAAATAGCGCCATTTTCTTTTCTTTGGTACACAAAATGTTTTATAAATTTTTTTCAAGAAAATACTACTTCATTTTTCTCTTTAATCATAGAAACTAGTTTAATTTAAAAACCATTTTTTATATTTGTAAAATATAACTTTTTAAAAATTCTTAATTAATAATATTTTTACCCCTTTTTTCTTTTTACAAATGTTTTTGAAAGAATTTTTCCATCTCTTTTCAAATAAGAAATTTTTGTAAACTTTTTACCTTGAAAAAGAAATGTTCATTTTACCTTGTATAACATAGACATATTTACCAGCCATTATTTTATTAAAGGATAATTTGAGGGTATAAAAAGTTACTTTTTACTGAAAATGTTTTTGAAAGAGATTTTCAAGGAAATATTTTTCGAAATATTTTTCAAATTAAGAAAGGATATTTTGACAAATAATGTTTTCAAAAAATATTGTTACTGTATTTTAATTTTTCAATGACAGAAACCAATCATTTTTTCACCACTTACGATATTTTTTACTAGTACCATAATTTTATTTCTCTCAATGGTTTATGATTAATTTTTCAAATTATTGAATTGACATTTACATTATTGATTTCTTTTTTAGTCCCCTCAAAATATTCAAGTTACTCATATCATTTGACACTAAATTTACAGTAATTATCCATATCATTTATGATTGATCAGTTTATTGCCTAAACCATATTTAATTTTTACATATGGTGTTTACTTAGATATTTATTTTATTTTATTGGGAAATTTTCATAAATCTATATCCATTATTTAATACTAATTTGTGATAAGGCATATTCTTTATCAATTGAATCATTTATTAGATTAAATGAATGTTTTAGTCAAGTATGGAAGGATGGGTTCAAGACCTTATATATCCCCTTGATGCATCCACATGTTCTCATGGGAAATAATAGTAGTGAAAATTAAACGAGTTTCTACCTATATTTTTAAATTGTCTTGTGAAATTTATTAGCGGTAAAGGTTTTATGTGTCTTACAAATGACATCCTATAATTATGTATTAACTTAATTTTTAACCATTAGTTATTATCCATGATATTTTCATTATTAAAAAGTTTATGGATTCATTTAATTCACTATTTATTGATTAAATAGAATGTGTTTTCAGTTTATTTCCTTTTCATAATGATTATGCCATTTCCAATTACATAAATTGCATGCATTTTGAGATATTTATTTTTTCATACTATTTACACACATGCATCATAATTTATTGATTACGTGGAATATTTTTTTAGATATTAACCTTCTCATAGTTACTATTCTCATTGATTCAATATTCATTCTAATGTATTTACCCTTACAGAGAATTTGAAATCATCCTTATTATGTTTCATTTCCCTAGGATTACCTGAAGTGTGCTGGGAATGATATTAAAGGATACTCTTCATGGAATAATGTTATTATTGGTAAAAATTAAATTTTTATATATCATTATAATATAATATCCATGTATGCATCTAGTTTACCTAAACAACTAAATTTATTAGTTCTTTGGGACATGACTGTTTGTATCTTATGCCAATGCAATGGTAGTATAAATTGGCTCTGGGCTACTAGGGTCGGGGTCACTATGGTTGGTGTCATAGCATCTTTATTACTATACTTGTGAACTAGATTTTTGAAAACATATATTATAATGAAAATCATTAAGGTATAATTTGAGGATACTTATATAATAACATCCTAATTTTTCAGTTAGATTGAGATTATGTGGTTTTCTAAACAACACATCCCTATCTATATTCTAAAAGTAGACATTGTTATGAAACATATGTACCTAGGTGTAACAAAATTAAAATGTGAATCAAATTTGACTTGAGTGTAACCAGGTACACGAAAATGGGCCTTACGGCACAACTAGTTAGACACTCCCTATGGATATACATAGCAAAATTACAAGTTTCATTAAAAATTATTATAAAGGATTAATATATATGATGAAAATAAATAACCTAAGTTAAATATATGGTGTTATAGAATAAAATAGGGTGTCATGATTTAGACAACCTGTTCATAATTATAAATTTTTCTTACTATGACTATTCTAACTGATGTTGTGCTCCCTAGTTTTAGTCAATGGATGGAACCTGAATGAGTAATTTTAACATTGAAACTAAAGAACTATGTTGTTAAAATTAGTAACCAAATATGAAATTTACATGATTGAAATATTTAATGTTTATTCCTAATCAATTTTCCTAAGATATGACTAAAATCATGTAACTTATGCAACTCTCAAACTCACCAAAGAATGGAATAATTGAGTTTTCTATGATCTGAAGTTTTTGATACTATGGAGATTTGAATGCTCGATTTCCCTCATGTAAGAAATTTTAAGAGGGACACTCCGAAATGTGTCTCAATATAATAGAGAAATTATTTTTTTGTGGAAAATGGACATAAAGAAATGAATTTCTAAGAAAAAATGAATATTATGATAGATGGAAATAAAACTTATCTTAAGGATCCATTTATAGTTTGTTTCCTTAATTATAGGGAACCTGGGAGTTACAAGAGTTAGTTACTTATTATAATGGATAAAATTGATACCAAGGATATATCTATGAGGAATTAAATGGATGAAGTGTTTATGTTTTGAGGTTTCAATGAGCCCCATATTTAAAAGGATTAATTGTTATTCAGTTGCATGGATGTCTTTGATATTTATTTTGAAAATTGTATTGTTATAGTATAGAAAAATGAAGGCCAGAATGTCAGGTGACAACCCATCAAATCCTGAAAGGTAGTGGGGCTTGAACCCATGATCAAAGGATGATAATAGTTTCACAACTACCATCAGACTACATGATTTCCTGATTAATGTGTAATTATGTTTAGTTATAAAATTTGATCAATATATTTTAATAATGAACCTGTACTCTCTATTTTTAGGTTTAGAGATTATTTTATTTACAATATTGGATTTGGAAAATAGTTGGGGAAAAATATAATGCATTGTTTTTTGGGTATTATGAACTGTTAAATGCATATTTTAGTTCTTTAAAAAAGAGTTCTCTCTAAGATATCCATTTCATGAATAAAAGGATAAATTGAGATTTGATTAAAAGATGAAAAATGGAATTTTTTATAAGAAATTGAATTGAATCATGTATATATATTTATTTCTATTATTAGGAAATAAAATAATAACTCATCCTTGTGAAAGTGATCAAAATTTTTTCTCCTAATAATTTAAGTTTTGTTGAATCGATGGTATTTTAAATCATCACATATTATGGATTTAAGGCCCTCAATATTCCACATACCATTCAACTATTTTTGATTCTTGACCTCAATAAATCCCTACAAATATTTGTGTTTTTTCATAATATATGTATCTCTACTTTCCACTAATGTTTTCGTACTTAAAGACTTGGTTATATGTTTCTCCATGTGACCTTTATACTTATCATTCATTATTAATAAGTGGATATAATATAAAATATATTATGATGTGGTTTTTAATATGTTAATTTTTAAATATTAAATCCTAGATTATAGATATCATGTTTAAATTTTTATAATGATATTTATTTAAGGATGTAATAATGTAACACACCAAAAATTCTAAGAGTTAATTTTACTTGATTCTATGTATGACAATTAACACGAAACATAGAAAATAATATAACATGTTGATATTTGATGATATATTTAATAATTAAAATAAAATTAATATATTATATATCTATCAATTTATACAATAATGAATTATCTTGTGTTGGACGCAAAAAAGACTATATTTAATATCTTGTGCAACACGCAAGACCGTGTTTTACCAAACAATAATATCTTATTAAAATATTATTATATAATATAATAAGATGTTACCTAGTTGATGAATTAGAGATTATGAATATTATTAACCAAATTATGGAAATATAATTTTTAAACAAATAGAGAAAGAATTTAGTATTTTCCAATTAATTAAAAATAAATATTAAAACATATTGAATATAAATGAAATGGTTTTATGCTCTAAAAGTTATTTTATCAGAATAAATTAACATAATTAAAATTATTGACACTTATTAATGAAATATAAATATAATATATTCAATAAAATATTATTTATATTTATCCAATATATATGATAGGCAGAGGATATGAACAGACACATTTTTACTCATAGATTTTTTTTTATAAAATCTATTTTTCCACTTTTTAATAGTTAATCTATTTGAAATTAGAGTTTTTAGAAATATAATAAATTATATGTTTCAAAATAAATATTACTTTTAAAATTGGGATGGAAAATTATATGGGGGTCAATTTTGTGCTTTTTCCTTGTTGTTTCATTTTTTATTAATAGTGAAAAATACTTAAATTCAATTGAAAATTGTTCTTTCATGTACATAATATATAGTGTTAAATTATATTTTAAATTAGTTTTAAATTTTAATTAGATAAATTATAAATCAATTAACACAATTTATTTCATTGGGAACAATTTCCCATTGAAAACATATATAAAAACATAGTAAGCTTTTGAACATTTTTTAGTTAAAAACCCACTTTTTCATACCATCTACGATCTTAATTTTAGATTAATTCATACCAATTATTTGATTTTTGTTTGGGTACAATGAAAAAATAGTTATAATTTAAGTAATTTATGATTTATAATAAGGAGAAATTAAATTTGACCAATAATATTATGGAAAGTTATTAAATTTAATTACAGTGATTTACAGAAAAATTATCCTAACAAATGACTAAAACTTAAACATAATGACCAAAATCATATATAAACTTATCCATAATCCATTATAAATTTATATTTTGAGCCTATACTCCCTTTTTCATATTTTATCATTATTTTATCCAATTGTAATTTTCAAAAAGATGGGTGGATTTCCATTTTCAAAAATTTACAAGAATGCCACTCTTCCTCCAGTGTAAAAAGGCACTCACACCTCGAACTTATTCAAACCTCTATAACCCTTTGGCTCATACAACCTATGAAAAAATAAGCTTCTTAATTGAATAAACTCAAAATATAATCCTCATTTTGATCAGAAATTTAACCAAATAATTATGTTGGTACAAACAAAAATAAGGTTCCCAAAACAAATAGAGCATTATTCATCGATCACTTTTGTTTTGTTTCATTATCAACCCATTAAATTATTATGAATATAATATTATATAATAACCTCAGTAAAAAAATATATTGATATTTTTTATTATAAGTTATATATGAAGACATTCACATACATCCATCAA
Organism: Viscum album; assembly: GCA_963277665.1. Lineage (NCBI taxonomy): Eukaryota > Viridiplantae > Streptophyta > Magnoliopsida > Santalales > Viscaceae > Viscum > Viscum album. Next base: position 700,934,842 of record OY728132.1, read on the forward strand.
ATTGGATATGCAATCATCGGTTTTTGTGTACGGAAAACTATCGCCTCACAAACTAATGTAATTAGTTCTTCCATTTACCACCATTCAATGTTGTAATATTTATGTAATTGTTGATTATATATTATATTTGTGAGATTTTTATGCTTTTTAAATTTTTATCTAACTCATAAATCTATGCATTCCATTTTTTGGGAATACGATAACATCATTTGTGGACATGTGGACTACCACCTCCTCAAAGCGATTTGATTTGTTCACGATATATAGGGAATGTATTAAAAAAGTTTGTAATAAACATAAGTTAAATATGTGACATAATTTTTATAACGGAATTATATTAGAAACACACACAAACATATATATATATATATATATAATTTATGTTTTATTATATTAAATATGATAATGAAGTATAAGTAGCATACATGTGTACATAAGACCTACCATCTCCATGAAAGGTACATTTAATTTCTAATATCAGGATAATATTGATAATTATAAATACATATATACGTAATATATATGATATTTAAATCATGGTTTAATTTTTTTATATCATTAAATCATTATCAAATTAATTTGAAAATCAATTAACACGTAAAAACATACTAAAAAACTAGGAAATTAACACTTGAATTAATATAAATAATGAAATATTGTTAAAAATTAGGTTATAAGATTTTATTAGAAGATAATATATAAAAATATAATTATTTATAAAGTTCCTTTATAGTTTAATTACATGTCTAAAACCATTAGACAAGAATTTAATTGATGTTCACCTGAAAGGAAACACAATGTAAGGGATTTTTGTCTCACTTTTCTTTTTGTGAAGCATACACCATTTTCACCACTTAATTATTTTTTAGGATGTATATAAATACAATGTTTTATTTTATATTTTTAATTAATTGATCTTTTTATTATTTGTCTTTTTATTTGAAATTAATTTTTATGAGAATTATAATTCAAATGTTACAAACTTGTAAGGGATATTGTGTCAGTTTTCCTTCATTTAGGAATACAAAGTAATTGTACACCAAATTTTTGATATATTGTGTAAATGAAACTTTTATTACATTTAATACCATTATTAATTAATTATTAATGATATTTTTAGTTTTAATGTAAATTATTTCTTCTAAGTGTATTTACAAGATAATTTACCCAAGGAGTAATGATATTTCATAACATAGTTCACTTTCATTCAATTATATTACTACTTCATTATTGTTAAACATATATGATTTTTTGAATAATGGAATTGAATATATATTTATGTATTTAAACCTATTTTATTTTTACTTATATTGTAAACACATAATCAATGCATTGATTAGTTATCACTTCAACTTTATGACCATTTAAAGGGTTTATTTCACAACCTCATTCTCATTAATATTGATTTTTAGTAAATTCCATTAGAATAATTTATAAGAAAATTGTTCAGTAAACTAATAATTTTATTCTACTAAAGTTATTAATGAATATTTTCAAGTAATAATACTATTTATTTACTTTTTGGTGCTCAAAATATTTTATAAATTATTTTTAAGAAAACCCCAATTCAATTTTCTCAGTATTTAGAGAATCTATTTTCTTCTAAAAATTATGTTTTATTAAAATTTATTCAATTTTTTCTAAACCATTAAAAAAATTCATTAAATACATTTTTACCCCATTTGTCTTTTACAAATGTTTTCAAAGTAATATTCTTGTATTATTCTAATAGAGGTTTTTTTCAAAACATTCTTTCGTGAAATAGAAATGTTCTTTTTAACTTATATGACATGTATGTATTTACCCACTATAATTTGATCAAGTATTCATTTGGAAGTATAAAATTATGCTCTTTAAATTATATTTTTACAAAATTTATTTTCAAATTAAATTATTTTCAAAATTTTTTCCAAAATAGAATTGATATTTTCTTCAATAATGTTATTAAAATATATTTTTATCATATTTATATTCATTAATGACAACAACCCATTATTTTCACTCCACTTGATATATTTTGTATGGATAAAATCCTTATTCTTCTTATAGATTGTTTATCATTTATTTTTCCATTTATAGTATGGACATTCATTTCCTTGATTCCTTTTTTAATCCTCTTGCAATATTCAATTTCATATGATCATTATACATTGATGTTCCCCAAATTATCTATATCAATTATCCTAGATATGTTTATTTCTAAACCATATATGATTTTTAAATATGGAGTTTATTTTGATTGTTATTTTATTTTCAAGGAAAATATTGATAAATCTATAACCTTTATGCAATATGGATATTTTATAAAGAATATTGTATATTAATTGAATTGATTATTTGATATGAGAAATTATTTAGAAAGGAAATGACGAGTGGGTCATATTATTAATATAGCCCCATGATTAATTGATAGGTTCTCATGAGGAAAATTTGTTGTTAAAATTAAATAGTTTTTACATATAGTTTTAAACCATCTTATGAATTTTCTTGATGGTATAGGAATTCATGTTTCTCAGGCATAACACCTAATAATTTAGACTTTCATTCATTTTGATTTAGTATTTATTATCCATCATATTTACACTATATAAAATTATATGGATTCATTTCAGTCTCCATTTATTAATTAAAACAAGTCTGTTTTTAGTTTCTTTCATTTCCATTTTGAGTATGCCTTATACATATATTTAAATAGAATGTATTTTCAGTTATTTACCTTTTCATATTGATTACACACTTATTTCTCTGATTATTTATTACCTGGAATGTGGGTTAATATATTTCCATTTACATATGGATTATTCTCCATGATTCTTTATTTTTACCACTATATTTACCCTTACTGAGCATTCGATCTCACACATTTTATGTTTTTTTCTCCATGATTTCTTGAAGTGTCCTGAGAACAATAATAAAGGATATTCTAAATGAAATAAATTTATAATCATCCAAAAAAATTATTTTTTAAATTTGGTATTGATATATAGTATAATACTCATGAATGTACCTAGTTTAATTATACTACTAAACTATTTAGCCCCTTAGGAAACGATTTACTTGAATCTTCTGCTAATGTAATTGTAGTTGGCAGCATATTGAAGTCACTAAGGTCATAGTCACAAAATATAATCACTCACTTTTGATTATAATATTTAAAGATTAAATTATCCTAAATTATGATAATATTATGTTATATTTATTTCTTCTATTACATGGAAATTTTAGTTCACATTAAATTTTTCTTCTATGATGAAGAAACTATTTCATAATAAATGTAGTTTATTAAGAATGATTATTAGCTATTTTAATCGATTATTTTGACATAACCAGAAATTTACATCTCTAAAATATTTTCATATATATATATAGAAACATAATTATATTTTATCTGATTCGAAATTTATATGTTCCATATTATATTTTTAAAATCACATTTTTTACTCTTTTTATGATGTGGGTTTTCAAGATGGTTTTTTTGAACGATTAATAGAATTTCACATATATTCAAAATCAAAGATTTTATATTCCCTACAAAATTTATTTTTGTACATATTTATATATTTTAAATGTTCTATGATTGAATATTCATTTTAAAAGTAATTTCTCAAAGTTTTTTTGTCATTAACCAACCCCGATAACCCACTAAACTCAAATCGGATTCACCCTCGACACAGACCAATGGAAATTCCCAATCTCCATATGTTGAAAACTATCACTTGGCCATAAAAAATCATTGTACAATATTTTTCTATAATAATAAAATAATAATAATAAATTCATGGATAATAAACTATTATAGTTGGTATATCAAAATAGTCATCAGTAGAAAAGTATTACAAAGTATACAAGAACGAGACAAAAATAATAAAAAAATTACAAAACATAAAATTAACCGAAGATAAAACCACAAAAAGAGATTTTATTAAAATATGGATCACATACTCATATTTTCCCAACAAAATCAGATGGGCCCACTATCAATAACACCCATCATCTCCAAGCACTACTTTTCTTTTTTCCTAGTCCTATAAAAAGTAACCCCACATAAGCCTAACTGAATATGTAGTGTGTGGGAAACATTATCCGAGTATGATCCCAAAATGAAATTTAATTAGTAGTAGATAAAAAATAAACCAAATATTTTCAATTTTTTAAAAAATATGTCATTTTAATCATTTTCATATTCTGTAACAAACAATTATTTCTAAATAATTTCAACAGAAATAATAAAACATGCATCAATAAGAATTTCAATCAATCATACTTGAATAAAAAAATTCTTATCATATTGAATATGTAAAATAAAATCTCAATATTAGAGTTTCAATCTTTGATCTATGGATTTGATCCTCCAGGTAAGTTGGTTTAATGATCAAGGACCCTTACACCAAAGATGAAACATTGTTCATATTTTGGAAACATACCTAGATCTCTTGCATATGGGGAATATGTTTATACCCAAATGAATGACCTCTCTTACCTTATCGATGTTTATTTAGTATTTTAATCACCAAAATGTTTTGATTTTTATCTGATAAATTCCAAGAGTTATTTTAATATACTACCTACCAAACTAATGGTCTCCCATGTGATTCATAGAAAACAATCAAAATGAAAATATTTCATCTTGCATATTTTACAAAAATAATTGCTCAATAATCCCCATATAATAGTTTTCGAAATTTAATTTCCTTTAAATCCCCAATATAAAATGGATTTTAACAAATTTCATTACATTAAAATAAATTCATATCATTCATTATTTTTAATTAATTTTATGATTTTATTTATCCAGAATAATCAACAAGTCCATTCTTCAAATCAAAAATTTCAATTAGAAACCATTTTCTGTTAATATAAACTTTGTTCCAAAAGACATAGTCAAAAATGATTTCATTAGAAAACATTTCTTTTTAAAAAATCTCAAATCGTTTCATGATAATAAATGTTGTATTCCATTCTAAATAAACCAAGAAATAAAGGTTTCAATTGATATAGATATCTTAAAAATCACAAACCTAAATAATTATATCATCAAACTCACAATAAGGGATCCTTACACAAAGAAAATAAGAGAGATATATTCCACCACGAAAAGGTCATTGAAAAATAATTCTCAATTTCTGATTTGGATCCATCAAAAACACAAGTATTTTCAACCATTCATTAAGGATATTCATGAGGAGAGATGAAATCACAATCAAATCAAGGATACACTTACTGTAGGAGACTCAATGTTTTAATCTACACTTAAATACTTGAATATTCAATGAGGGGGGGGGATAGACTCGGGAAACCCTCTAAGGTTATATGGGTTAAAAAGAGTTTGATGGAGAAAATAATAGTTTTAATATAGGATATCTGAGCAAAATAATTTTGATATATCCCTACACTTTCTTTCCTGGATGTTCCCAACTAGCTATTTAGTGGCCCCACAAAGAATTCATGGGATTATAGGGACACATATGATGGTTTTATGGGCTTCCACTTATGGATTGGAAGTGTTAAGAAGAGTGATTTCACACCTAGAATCCACCCTAGTGGTTTGGTGGGATTCCACAGGCTGGATGATGGAGTTCCTATTGGAACACCCTACTACCAACATGACATTGGAAGTCCAATTAATATCACTAGATATTTTGTGGTATAACTATATATTTACCAACTACAATTCCATGTATGCTCTTGATCTAAACTCCATGAACCTCCCAACCACATAGAAAATAATATAAAACATGACCCCAACCCATCAAAGGCTGAAAAGAGAATAAAAAATTAAAATTAAAATTATGACAATAATTATAAATAAAGGATAGTACATAAATAATGTTTCAGGATCCTACAAATATATTTCATAATGATTCATGTGATGATACTGACCCGTGAAGCCTAGTGCCAGGGAATTATTTTATTATATTGGAAAGAATACAAGGAATAAAATACAAAAGACAGATCAATTTGTTATTATTGAAGAAATAGATACATATATGTTACCTTATAACATTTTTTAAACAAAAAACATAATAAAGTAAAATAATTTTAATCCTTTATGTCATTCAAATATTTCAACTACATAATTTGAGAAAAATAGAATAAAAAAAGGAGGATCTCCAATGCTCAGTAACAGTAAATAAAGAAGAGGAAATAATGAAAATATGAGTATAATAATCATGGAAAGATAAATAATTGATATCATATTTCATTCAAATAAATGAATAAGTCATAACAAGACTGTATGTTAAGAAACTGATAACACATTTCATTTACTCAATAAACTGACAATGAAAAGAATTCATAGATATGTTGAAAAAATATAATAGGTAAATAATAAAAAAAAATATTTCAATTCATAAATATTGGATGTCTTGTACTTGGAATATATCTACTAATATCAAGACCTTTGATGAGATGGTTTAAGTCTTTGGGTAGAAACCTGTCTATTCACCTACAAAAAAGACTCAAAGGGTTTGTATCAAACTTATTTTGCCTCATAATACTACTAATACAATGAGTTTATTTAATTAACCTATCCCAAACCCATGCCTTACAAGTCCAAATCATTCATCATATATAGAATAATTTATTAAAAATATATTTGTACTTCAATGTTTCCCATACCACATTCAAATATTTGAATAATATACCCCATAAAAGTGAATAATAATCAAATGAAAAAATTAATACCATGAATATAAATTTATTAATGACATTATATATCATAAGTTTCATTAGATATACAACACAAAATAACTAAGTGGTGATTGCGACATTTATCACACATATGTAAAAAGTGGGATGTAAATCCCTTACCTCACAAATCCTTTTTATTTATACATTTTCAACCTCTTATATGATGGTTTATATCTCATTATTAATTCATATTAGTAACTTATTCCTATTTATTATACCATATATAATCTTCTTATATTTTTTAACTCCCATTTATTTTTAATATTTCATCATTTTACCTATTTCAGCTGTTAATTTCCTAGTTTCTCATGTATCTATTAACTTATTATTTGTTATTTTAATTACATAAATTATTCTTTATTCATTTTTAGAATATAAAACATGATATAGATATCATATATATTTATTATATATATATATTTATAGTAATCTATAAAATTTGGTGATTGGAAATGAGATTCACTGTTCATAGATACGATAAACAATTTGTATGCATGGTAACTACTTTCAAATATTTTATGTAATAAAATATTGGGAAATAAATAATATATATGGATAATATAATTAACGTATCATATATATGTAATATATATGAAATATATTTATTAAAACCATCTTTTAAATGTTCCATGTATAGTGTGAATGAACCACATCTCTTTGAGGAGGTAGTAGTCCACACTTTCTCAAAGGATATAATCGTATTACAAAAAATGTAATGCATGAATGTATGTGTTATAAAAAAATTCCATAAGTATGGATAAAAAAAATTAATATATCATATAAAAATATTGTGTCTATCATAATGGCAAACCATGACTGGTGGTAAAGTAAAAATGAACAACATCATTTCATAATGTGGTAGTTCAGCATACATGAATGGAAAATTCATTACACATTTGATGTAACTGTGTGTATGTTTATGTCAAACCAATAACATAAAAAAATCAATATATTCATGATATTTCATATATAATATAATCATCTAATACTTATAAATTAAAGATTAGGGGAAGAAATAACTATAATTTGATCACTGAACAATGATACCTTTTATTTCAATAACTCCTTTTGGTACATACCAAAAGGTTTCAGTTGTTTCATTTATTCTAAAATTCAGGAATATATAATTAGGTTAGGGATGATAAAATATTTTTTTTTTGTGTTTTTGGATGAACTATAAGAACACAAGTGGCGTGAGGGAGGGAGGGAGGAGGTACCCTTTTATAATTGAGGTGTGGGGCAGTTTTGGAAACTCTCAAGACCTTAAATTCATATAAATTAATTTTCCAATAAAAAGGGATAAAAATATATTTTTTAGAATATAAGATGTGTATGGTTTTAAATTAACACATAAAATAATTTTTATATAGTTTTATGTTACATTATTACCATTATATTTTGGCTTCAATCCTTAGTTAAACCCTTCAACTCTTACCATGACAACTTATATTTTTACAATTTTCTGGTTAATATATTTACTATAAAATTCCAAAAAAACCATAAATGCATCATGAATAATATTATCAAATATATCACAATATATTTTCATATGTTCATATTTTTATGAATTTTTTATAATTTAATGAAATAGAATTTATTTTAAAATTTAATTAATGTAAATTTTCAAACAATTCATCTCTAAACTTTTTTAAAAATACCAATACCCAATATGACATCAAAAAACCGTTAATAATTCCCAAAAATGTCATATTAATATATATCATTATTTTATGACATTAATTTTATCAAATTTTATTAATTTTAATATTGTTAATAAAATTTATTTATATGTCCATCAATTAAACAATTATCGCATCATCATTCTGCAAGCATTTTATTTCATTATTTATTAGCTAAAAATTAAGAATAAATTATCAATATTAAGAAAACAATTATATTTAAAATAAATATTTATAGTCAAATATAAATTAATAAAAATATTTACTAAAAAATTTAATACTTTTTAAAAAACATGAGTGTGACCTATTAGACTTCCCTTTGAAAAAAATATTAAAACATTTTTTAATGTCTCTCAAGTGGAACCAAGTGGCCTTAAAATCAGAATTATTATGGTTTTAGAAAATAATATATCATCCAATAAAATCATCGGAAGTGTTATGGTAATTTAATTATATTATATGTACTCATAATTACCTAATTTACCCATTATCGTCGTATGTTTTAAGAACATATACTAAAGTTACAATTCATTTTACTCAAATATAAAAGTTTCTTATTTACCAAATATGGACCCACTACTACCAAATATGAACTCCATTTTAAAAAAATATAAAAAAATAATTTTCAATAATTATTCTAAAATTAATCCCATTCACGAAATGAGAAAATGGTTTTTAATTGAAAACATTTAAAATATTGGAATTTTTTATATCCTTATTCAATGTAAATTTGAATCTAATAACCTATATTATATTAACTAATAATAATTAATCTAATTATAATTTTAAAAAAATATAATATAATATATCACAATAAATTATTTATATGAAAAATTAATTTTTAATTAAAATGTAATATTTTATCAATATTATTAAAACATGAAACATATCAAAAAAATACCAAAAATTAATCCAATGTAAATTTTTGTGTTCCTATATAAAATAAGAAGTTTATTTATTCAAATAAACAATATTTAAGTGTCAAAAACATGATTTAAAATAGTTTCTCTATTAAAAAGTGTCAAAACATCCTTCAGAAAAATATAGGTTTTTATGCATAAAATTGGGGTTTTGATAATATTATGTCTATTAAATATATTGTATGAATGTTAAAAGTTTTTGATTGAATATATACTACATTTATGTCACTAAAAACTTATAATTAATTAAATTTATTTTGATAAAATGACTGTGTGGTCAAAAAAATTCCTTATAAAAACATTTCCTAAATTTATCTAGATGGTTACAATTTTTTATTTATTTCTTCACAATGATTTTGATAATATATTTTCATATGTTTTATAATTTCATTCGTATCCTCCAACATATATGCTCAATTATATTTTATTTAATTAAATAGTTATATTTTAATAAAAGTTTGTTCAATAAAACATAACAAAGCATGTACCCCAAGACAACTCATTATTGTGTATTGTATAAAATTAAAATGTTGTTTTATATAAAGAAAGATAGATAAAAAAATTAACTTATAAAAATAAAATACATTATTAGGGTATTACATTCTCCCCACCTTAATTAAATTGTATCCTCTTAATTTAAACTTGATCTTATTATCCAACAATTTTATATCTGAAAATAATAAACTATTGAAAAACGAACATCATAAATAGTATTAATAACACATATTCTTAATAAGATGGAAAATTAAATGTAATGCTCCCTAGAAAACAATGCTTTATAATAAGATAATATTATTAAAAACATGGATATAGAATATAAATCATAATATCACGCTCTGAGGGAGAATGATATAGAACAAGGTCATCAGAAATAGTACCATCACAAGATAGTAAATCTTTTATGGGTTAAGGAGGCCATTAATTTCTCATTAATGAAATTAAAATAATTATGATTTTATTCTAAAATAATATTCCTAGAGCTATTGAGTTCATTTAGATACTATAATAAAAACATAAGGAAAAATACTTACTTGAAATGTATAGTTTGATCCATGAATCAATTTCCACAAAAAACTCAACCTTTTCTCCAATCAATGACTATTTGTGATGAAGTTTTTTTAGGATTGATGAATTCAACGCAATTTATATGGATCAAAAAATTCAAAAAAATATAACTATATATCTCTCTAGTATTTATACAATAACCAAAACCAAAATGGTTAGGACATGATAAGATAATTACCAAAAAACAATAAACCATTGTATGATAAAAACAACATTAATCTCTAAAATTAAACAGTAATATCCAAATTTCTACATTTATCATTCATAAAATAACTATTCTTCCTGAAAATAATATTGATTCATATTTAAACCCATGAATCATAATTATTCGATCTTATAGTCATCAAAATGTCATTAATCACTCTTAATGCCCTATACAAAATATTTTATTTCCAAATTCACATAATCGTCAAGATATTATATCCATTTTAAAACATTACTTTAATTACCATAAATCAAAATATAAACTTATATTATTCCAAAAATATTATTCCACTTTTTTTTAGATGATATGCTAGAATATTCTATTTACCATGATCATATAGGGGTCCCAAAATAGAGAACGTCTTAGGAAATAACATTCATCACCTAATCATCTAATCAGTTTACAATCCCAATTTAATCTATTTGATAAATAAAATTTCCCTCAAATAAAAATAATAATTGTTTATTATGTAGTTTAACAACAAAAAATTTATTCTAACTGCGACTATATGTAAGATAACAGTATGCATTGCACCCTTGTTGTTATTCAGTTGTGGGGTAAAACCCCACAATCTTTCCAGATATGATGCATTGTTACGTGGCGTGTAGGATGTTATTTTTCTAAATCCATATTAATATCATCCAGAAATATTATTAGAATCCTCAAAAAATAACCTAAAATATTCAACATTACTAAGATGTTTTTACCATAAAGGTAATCTCATATGTTTTGTTTTTAATTCCAAATAATATAAATACCCATAATTATATTAAATTAAATGATTACATAAACCCTAATGGTTATCTATACCTTCAAACATATTTGTATAAAATTAACATGAAATTTTCCTAAAATAATTTTTTCACACATACTAATCAAGTGGGTTGTATTTATTAATGACTGTTTCTCTTAATCTAGTTCGCATGATTTCTACTAGTCTTTCTTTGATACCAACTGTAATGACACAGACCCTAAAATCCTGAAGCCAGTGCATTATTTAATTACATTGGCACAATTACAAGGAATAAAATCACAAAGTACCGATTAGATTATTAGTCTTCAATAAATAGATATATAAATTGTTCCCTTATTAAATTGGTAAAACATAAAACATAATAAAGCAAATAAAATTTCATCCTTTAAAACATTCAAAGATTTCATCTTCATAAATTGAGGAAAATTATTAAAATAAAAGGTTTATCTCAAATTCTCAGTAAGCATATGTAAAGAGTAATAAATAATAAATTGATGCATATAGTCATCTGGTTAAGGTAAAAATCTTACAAAAAATTCCATTCAAATAATTGGATAATTCATAACTTATATGTCAATTTAAGAAACTAAAAACACATTACATTTACAAAATAAACAGAGAGTGAAATAAATCCATTAATAAGTTGAAGAAAAATCACATGGAAAAATAACGAATAAAATGAATGAAATTCTTAATTATTATATTTTATTTATCTGGAACATGAACCAATACAATCAAGACCCTTCACAAGATGGTTTATGTTTGTGTGTAGAAAGCCATATATTCTACAATGGAAACAGACTCAATGGGTTCTCCACCAAATAATGTCATCTCATTAGACTACTGATGCATTCAGGGGGTTTTAACTAGTACTAAACTATCTGTTACATGTCTAAAATCCATCCTCATATATTTAATAATTAATTTAAAAATATATTTTCAAATCAAAGGTTCCCATACCCCTTTGAAATATTTTAATCATAAGCCACAATAAAGTAAATAATTATAAAATGAAACATTCAATACCTTGAATATTATGATATTAATTCTATGATATATCAAATTGGGTTTTTTATACAGCACAAAAAATAAGAAACTGGGGAATATTACATTTATCTCACAGATGTAAAATGTGAGATGAAAATCCCTTACCTTCCACTTTATTTTATGTTATACATTTTTAACCACATGTATAATGGTGTAAATCATGTTTTTAATTTATACCGAAATCTTATTCATATTTATAAAATCATATATGATCTTCTTGTTTTATTTTATTACCCATTTGTTTATAATTTTTCATTATTTTCACTATTTTTGTTGTTAATTTACTTATTTTTCAAGTATGGATGGACTAGATATTTTTTGTTTCAATTACATAGATCATGATTTCATCGTATAATAAAATAAAACCATTATTCAAAATAATATATATTAAATATTTATATATTTATAACAATTTGTATAAATTTGAAATAGGAAATAAAATTCACCGTTCATGGAGACGGTTGGGCATACATACGCATAGACGCTACTTTAATTTCACTTCCATATAAAAATAATTGAAATTAAATGAAATATATCTATATTATAATTCTACTAACATATCTATTTACTATATATAAAATATTTTAATTTAAATGAATATCTATATTTTCCATGTATTATGTGAATGAATCGCATCGCTTTAATGAGGAGGCAGTCCCCACTTTTACAAAAGATGTTATCGCATTTAGAAACAAAATGTTAATCATTAATTTATTTATTATCTAAAACTAAATCTAGTATAAAGAAAACATAAATATCAGAAATATCATATAAAATATTTTTTCCATCATAATTACCAACCTTGAGAGGTGGTCAAGGATAAATGAACAACATCATTTCACAAAGAGGAAGTTCATCGTACAATAACGGTAGATTCATTACCAATTTTTTTTGGAAGTGTGTGTTGGTGTATGTAAAACCCCTAACATAAGAGAAACTCATTATATTTATAATTTTTTTATTATATATTCATGTAATAATTAGAAATGAATTATTGGGGGGTAAACATAAAATTAAGTGATCATTGAAGAACGTTACCTTTATTTTGGGCAACTTGTTTTGTATTATACCAAAATCCTTCCCTGGGGTTTTTTCATCCAAAATTAGACTTCAGGAATTATATATTGGTTGTTTAAATATTATTTAGGTTGTTTTTCTACTATCTATAAGGCTCAAAGTTATGTGATTAAGTGAGGGAGAAGGTCACCTTTTATAATTATAGTTAGGGGAACTTTTGGAAACAATCATAATATTAAATTATTATAAATTAATTTCCATTAATAATGGATCAAAATTGATTTATTTCTAATTTAAGATGGTTATAAGTCTAAATCATATAATAAAGTAAATTTATTAGATATTTAGGTCAACTTCATAACCTTTTCGTTTGTCTTTAACCCTTTTTTAAGCCCTTTAACTCTTACTTAAACCGTTTAACTCTTACGGTGACAACTTGTATTTTTACACATTAAGGGTTAATATATTTACTATAAAATAAAATAATAACCATGAATGTCCCATGTATGACATTTTCAACATTATCCTGACCAATCCTTTTATATTTTTAGGAATTTTAAACCATTAAATAAAAAATTATTTATTTTGAAATATCAGTAATGACATTTTTGACATTGATCATTTCATGCCTTTTTAGAAAATGTCAACCCACAATATAAATTCAAATAAAAACCAGTAGTATATCTCTAATGTGTGTAGGTAATATATAAAATTCTTTTATGATATTAATTATATCAATTCATATTTAGTTTAATGTTTTTAATAACAATAATTGAAAATTTCTATTAATCAAACAATTATTGCATCATCATTGTTCAAGCATTTAATTTAATTATTTATTCCATAAAAATAAAAAATAAATTATCCTGATGAATATAAATATTTTATCATCACAAATACTATTTATAGTCAATGTTATATTCTTAAAAACCATACATACAATAAGTTATACTTTCTGAAAACCTTGTTTGTGACATATTGGACTTCCCATAGAATAAAAAACTAACAAATAATAAAATTCATCCAAGTGTCTCTAAAATTCCACAAAATAATACCAAGGATTATTTTTTGGAAAATAGTTCGTCTAATAACATTTATCAAAGTTATATAGTAGTTTAATAATATTATCGTTACACATCATTACATGATTTACCCTTAACAATGGCAATAAAAAAATATTAAAGCTACTATTCATATTGTTCAAAAATAAGAGGTACCTATTTAATTTATTTATACCTACTAATTGTAAATATTTAAAATATTTTTCACAACCAAAAACAAATAAAAATTAATATTTAATTTAAAATTAATCTCGTTAACAAAATGAAAAAATGAGTTGTTAAAGTGAAGACATTCAAAAGATTGAAATGTTTTTATACCCTTATTCATCATGACATTTATTTTGAGGACATAAATTAGATTTAATGAAAAATATTATCAAATTATTCATTAAAACTAATTAAAATTTTAATATATAGAATAAATTATATTGAAGAGTAATCAATTTTAAATTAAAATTGAATATATTATCATTGTTCACCAAAACATGAAAAATATTAGAAAAATTAAAAAAAATTAAACTGAAGTAACTCTTTATATTAAACCTAAATATGAGAAGTTATTTTCAAATAAAATATGTAAAATTATTAATAATTGGATTTAAAATAGATTATCTTTTAAATGGTTGTAAAACTGCCTTTAGAAGATTTTAGGTTTTTATGCGTAAAACTAAGATTATTATTATATATTTCCTATTAAATGTATTGTATGATTGTAAAATATATTTTATTAATCATATATTACAATCATATCATTAAATAATTTTAATTAATTTCATTTTTATGATAAACAAAATTTTGAGCATTAAAGAAGTTCTTTATAAAAAAAAATTTCTATATATTTAGTTGGTTCCTATTTCATATTAACTTGTATCCAAGAAATTCAGTAATAAAATTTCATAATTTAGATAGTAATATTCATAATTTCCAAGTTAACAGCAAATTTATATCTAAATATACTAAATAATAATATTTTAATAGTATATTTTTGTTTTGTTAAACAAAACCTTGGGTGTAATGCCGGAAAAACTCATTGATGTTTGTAGTGTGATATCGAAAAGGTGTTTCATATGAAGCATGCTACAAACACAATTAAACTTTTAAAAATATTTCAATGTATTTGTGGTTTATAATTCATTTTTATACTTTGAACAATACATTCATAGAGGGATCCCACTAAGACATTTCACAATCCGTCCATAATAAATAATCCCAATTTTATCAACTTTAAAGAGACATTCCATGGTAATAATTATCATATTAAATATAAAATCATGCATTCAAAATTATTTCAATTGAAGATATATATATATATATGAATTCTTAATCATATAAATGTAATATATATGAATATATAATTTTATATCTACATGAATGACAAATCATTTTCTCACAAATTTGGTTTAATTCCAAGAACTGTGGTTTTTTTAACAAGGTTTAGTTTTATTAAGGAAAAATGATCCTCAATTTTTTAGTGAAATAGGTCTCCTAGTGTGCACACTTATCTTGATCAAAATTCTAGGGGGACTAGTAGTAAACCCCATTGAATTTACTCCCTTCCCTTTTAAATTTTTAGTTATCATTTTCATTGTTAATACCAGTATTATTAGAGATAATACACACTTAGAATAAATTTCCTAGACAATCCACGTATGTAACTCAGATATCATGTGATTTTAATAAATCAGTTACGTGAAAAAATATTCATCTAAAATTACTTTCACAAATCATCATTTATGTAAACCCAAGTCACTACTTTTAACATTCCATTTTATTTTAAAAACCTACATAAATTATTTTTTATAAAAATTTATTCTTTTCAAAACAATTCATTTATTTCAATATCTAAATAGTCCTTAATTCAATAATTTATTAACAATAAACATCAAATTATCTCTTTAGATCATAAATTTGAAATGAAAACCATTTCCCATTAATAAACACATTATATTGAAATACATTTTCAAAGAGGATTCTATTATAAACCAATCTAGTTAAAAAATTTATCAGTAATATCAAATAATTCCTTCAAAATGAATTTAAGAATCCATTCCAAATAATATAATAAATAAAGGATCCAATTTTAATCTATTACTTTCATATCCTCCCACTTCAAAACTGTATCATCAAATACCCAACAAGGAGTCCAGAAATTGATAGATATAAAGGGAAATAATCATATAAGAGGGGGTCCTAGAAACAAAATTTGAAAATCATGTTTTGGATACAACAATAACATGAGGATCCATATCCATTTATAATGGATATGAACAATGATAAAGGAAATAAAATTTGAATCAGGGTTACACTTATGAAATGATATTCAATGCTTTAATCAGTATATAGATCCATGAAGCTTCATGGTTAGAATGGCCAAAATCACATTAAGATGGCCTATTATGTTCTATGTATTGAATAGAGTTAGGTTGAGGTGATATAATATTTGAAATAGATGTTTTGGAAATAAAATTATGACACTACCCTTGACATTATTTCCTATATCAATGTCATTGTCTAGTTGTGCGCTTCAATAACATATTCAGTGACACCAGGAAGAATTATTGAGACTCTTGAAACATTATCATCTTGCTAGTGGTCTTGGAAGTGTTTTTTTTCACAAACCCCCCCACCAAATAATTAGTGGGTTTCATATATGATGTCTCTACTAATAACAATCAATGAAATTTATGGGGGACTACTTATATCATTTACAGCTACATGTAAATGTGTACTCTTAATCAAAACACAATGAACCACCTAACCACTAATATAAAAATAAAAAAAAATCCCATAGACCATAAAAGAATATAAACCTAGGATCATAATTGAATTTAAGAATCAAGATACCACTAATTCATTTCATTGTAGTCATGTGTATTGTATGAGAAATACTATCCTAGTAGGATCCCATAATGACATTTCATTACCACTCTATATTAAATAAACGAAATGTAAATAATTTAAAATAAAACATGGAATAGTAATAATTTTTAAAATCAATAATAAAACATTGATTCAAATTATTTTAATGGAAGGAATAAAATATGAATGAATTATAATTTCATCCAAACAAGTATGAAAAAAACACATCATATAAACATTAATGTATAAGTCATTTTTTTGGGGTGAGTTTTAATCGAATAAACCTTGTTATGATCACTAGGTTTAGTTATTCACAGCTCAAGGATCCTGACACCAATTGCAAAATATTTCTCCTTGTGTGAGAATATCCCTACTTCTTAGGTATAAGGGAAACATGAGACTATGCCGATGAATAATCACACTGCCCTATTTAATGTTTTATTAGTATCTTCATCAGTAATATATTTCTATGTAGATCTAATATATTTCAAAAATTATTTTGTTATACTAACAAAAATACAACCAAGGCTCCCATGTGCTTCAAATAAAAAAAAATTGGTTAAAAATCATTTAACTCAAATCAGCATGAAAATCATCATTCAAACAGCACTAAATCAATGATTTCAACATCCCAATTAATTTAAAAACCCAAATAAAATGATTTTTTATCAAAATTCATTCATTTCAAAACAACTCACTTCATTCAAAATAAATAATTCATTTCATTCCTTTCTTTCACATGAATCAGCATCAATTCATTTATTCAGATTGTAAATTTCAATTAAAAACCATTTTCCATGAATTTGAAATTAATTTCAAAATCCACTATAAAATGTTATTTTATCACACATAATTACCTTTGAAAAAATTTATCAAGAATCTCAAATTATGACTCAAAAATAAATTTAAAAATCAATACTGAATTAACAACGAAAAAAATTCCAATTCAAAGGGATAACTTCCAAAACCATTCACCTCAACAAAGGTATCATAAAAAACAAAATAGGGAATATAAAATAGAGATACTCTGAGGGTTATAATAAACCATAAGGGGTTCCTAGAAACACAGTTCTAATATCATAAGATTGATCCATCAAAAACATGAAGATACAAATCTTATAAATATTGTAAAACATGTAGAGAGAAGGAATAACAATAAAATAAAATTACAAATTACTGAATTTGATTCTATACATTAATTAAAAATTTAATCCATAATGATTCAAGGTTAAAATATATTAAATTTCCACAAGAAAGACACTATGATCAAAGGGGTTGATTATAGTTCCAGGGGGAGATTATATTTAAAATGAGTGTCATAGGAATCAAAATTATGACATTACCCTGAACTTCATTACCAAGATCAATGCCACCAACTATACATCAAATTCCAATGGATAGCCAGTTGAATATGGATGAATAGTTGGGCATCTGAAAACACCATTAGGGTCTATTGGGACTACAGCAGTTGGCCAGTGGAGCCAAAAAAAATTATTTTCACCATTATAATTCACATTGCAAGGACAGTTGAGTTTCTGTAGGAACTCCCTACTTCTATTATTCCTCTGGTTGGCTGGTGGGATATATTTATAATTTCTTGATACAAGTCCAATTCCACTGTTAATCCAATGTATTAGCCATCTCCCATCCTAATAGAAAAAAGAATAAAAATCACCCATGACCCTTAAATGTATAGTAAATGGAAATAAAAAACATGATTTAACTTGAAAATAATGGTGAGAAAAATAAACCTATGATCATAACTAGAATAAATTATTGATGTGATATAATTTTCCCCACAATAAATTATTTGTATCCCATGAAATTCTCTTCAAGATAAAATTTAACAAGGATATGAGGCAACATATCTCTCTTCATCAGCTCAAGCTCCCAAATATCTTGAGGATCAAAATCATTATTCCATAAAACCCAGAATAAGAGAAAAACCTATTCTACAACATCTTTACCTAAGAATAAAAATCTAAACTACCCACACACTCATCATTATGTTATATTCCACATCAATTTCATCCCAATTCAAAACATAAGAAATATAAAAAAGATATTTAATGAGTTGTGACATATTATATATTGAATGGTATGTCCAATTGGTATTCCACATTCCTAATCCACTCAATGGCCTTAAAAGGTCACAAATATATTAGATCCAACATACCATTTTTTAAGTCATAAATGAACCACCTCAGGTGAGACTCCTAGAAATCATGGTCCCAATCCTAGAACTCCAAATCCAAATGTGGATGATTCAGAAAAGAATCATACTGTCTTTGAGAAATTTCCAATCTCCAACAACCCATTTTAATCTTCAACATCATCTTCTGGGCCACGATAGTTCACCCTGGTGATTCTTTACCAAAAGATAAGCAGGAAATATGATAATTACTTGAATTAACATAAAATAACTCAAAGGGGTTACATTTAATGGATGGGTGGTAACTATTGTTATATGAAAGTCAATAATACCATGATTTAAATCCCAGGCTACACCAATGTCAAGGATGTAAGGATGAAGTCTATCTGGGTGAATCTATAGAGAATGATCACTCTTACCATCCATCTAAGGATGGTACACTCTTATTAGTTTGAACTGGGTCATGATTTTCTCTTAGAAGCCTCTCCACAAATGATGCTTTAAATGATAATCTCTTTATTAAATAATTTATAATGGAAGTATATTCAATCTAAAAATTTCATAGGCGTATACATTTATTGAATTCATAACTTTTTTGGTATCATGAATTGGATACAGTTATATTATATTTTCAATTATTCAATCAACGTCAAAATATAATTACTTTGACAATGAGTATGGGGAAAAAATAAAATGAAATACATCGATATCACAAGCCACCTATAAGTCAATAATGAAAGGGAAGTTGACCCAAAGGATGAATATGTTCTTCATTGATCTAATGAAAAGTACAACAATGGGATAAAAAATTAGTTAAATCTTGTTTTATTACTAGCAAACAGAATCAATACCTTATATAAAAAATGATCTTAGTAGTAACTTCATGAAACACCAAATGTGAGTGATGACAATCCCACATCACAACCTTCCTCATAGGTGATAGAACAAAATTATTTTTCCTAAACCATTAAATAACCTATCGAGATAAAGACCATAAGTCGATGGAATCTATCCTATGTATCTAATTTACAACACCTAAAAAATAACAATCAAGAACATTTGGTTAAAGGATCATTTAAAGAAGAGTGTATAACAAAAAATAATTTTCAAAAACAAACATAGTCTCATACTCTTGGACTCCAAAATCAAGAAATAAAAGAGTTCTATAAGATTCTACTCTTCTGAAAAATTCATTCACCCCATGGATTGGAAACATCCAAATAATCATGGAATAAAAAATAATACCCATACAAGGGGATTATGGAATGTAAAATTCAAAATATTCTAACTAATTGACCCATCTCCTCTGCCTAATATTAAAATATTTTACTGAAAATATGTACGTCAATAATTATTTTCAGATTAAATGGTATTATTTTATCTAAAATAGGTTGTGTCACCAATACTAAAGAGTGTGAAACATATCCATGTTTTTAATATAATTTATGGGATAGTTATTCTCATGTCCCTAAAGAGGATTATTCACAATGTTACCACCATGCATGAGAAAAAACTAAACTCTTAAAAATGTCATATCATAAAAGACCATGTAGACATGCCCAACCAACATAAGACTCAACACTAGAGATGAAGAAAAATGATTCATTATTTCTTAAAAGGGAGCCTAAAATTTTGAATCTGACTAAAAAACAATTCATTAGGAGTGATTGTGGTCAACATAGAATATATATTGGAGAAACCCTTTTTGGAACTGATAGTAATACCACTCTAAAGCTAACAAGCTCTAAATCACAAATAAATTTAGCGGTTCCTCGCATTATCAGACTACTTTTACATATTTAGAATAAAACAAGTTACCATGTTTTGAAACCCTAATAAATTCACCTCTCAAATCAATAATTGTAACTTTGATAGCCTGGTATAAATTTAGTGATTCCTCAATATGTAAGATTCTACTCTCAAATGAAGTACATTATCCACTTCTTTTTTTGATTAAACCATGACATCAACTACGAATACAAAAAATAGTAATCTAGATTTTTTTTTGAAAATAATATTCATAGACATAACATAAAAAATAGTACAATTGTCCAAAAGGAATAATAAGATACTCGTAGTGGAAATACCTATTCTTGGATGTGGTCTTCAAAATCATAGACTCATTGATCCTGATTTATTGGTAACCAAACCAATAATGCATCTTAAGAACCACTTCATGACTTTCAACTAATAAAATAGATCATTATTGTTGGGAAAAGGAAACATATTCTTGATTATTACAAAACATATATTTTGGTAATCAACATAGATGAAAAGGGTTTCATCAATCTACATATTGAAAAGAATGGGTGACTTCGAGGGAAACACAATGGGTTGAATAACTACATGAAAAATGAAACCATCAAACTGATTCTCTAACTTCATATCTTCATTTGAAACTATAAGGTATGTGGTAATAGATACTGGCTGAGTACCTAATACCATTTTAATTGATAACTCTAGCTCCCTCACTTATGCTAAGCCAAACAAAATTGATGAAAAAATGTTGCTAATCTCAATAGATACTAGATGGAATTCACCAAAATAATATTTTCTTTCTAGTTTGATATCATACATGGAGATTAAACAACCCATGTCCATTATTCGAGATCCTACTCAAATAGACTTTGGGTTCCATTATCCATATAAAATAGAAAACTCCCCATAGGGGGTTGTAACGAGAACCTAGTGATGATAACAATAAATATGAGATTAGTAAGAAACTAACTAGAACATTTTGAGAATTAAATCTAGAAGATACAATTTCAAGAATCAAAAATTATTAGAAGATCCTGATCCTCGATTAATTCGAAGAAAAAGAGAAGCATCTGATACCCTTCATTCTCTTTGTCTTAAGATTCATTTTAATTTCAATCAGATAAGACCTGATAACCAATGGATGATTTAGAATATACACAATATTGTTTAATAGTAGATATTTGGAGTAACAAACATCAAATAAAGATGTTATAGAATATGAATAAAATAATGTTACTTCTAATTTTTGTGGGTCCCAGAGAATTTTTTATGCACCTTCATGCATAATTTAATATGCGTGAGTGTTGATTAGGAAAGATTTGTTTTCAAATATACACATGATACAATGGTATAGTTCAGTTTAAGTGTGGGGTATAACCCAAAAGGGCAACTGGAATAAACTAAACCTAGTGATTCAAACCCTATAGAAGAATTCCTCATTCTCACTCTTCCTCATAGATTTTTTGGAGTACTAAATAATTTGGAATTAATTTAGATAACAAAGATGGGATCAATGTAAATTTCTGGGCATTAAATAAAAGATAATAAAAATTATATCTTTGTATAGTCCTACAGATTATGTTGTGATGCAGTTTAAGGGAAACCAATTGGTTTCGGAAAAACTAATTGGATCTACCTATGATAAAACTATCCATTTTTTATTGTATAGATAACAACCTAGATGAATTATCCGTAGTTTATATATATAATATATCATAGTTTAATGGTCATATCCTACTCCAATCCAATTAGGTTAGCTATAATTACACATACTATTGTCAATGATGTGAAGTAGAATGTGTTGAATAGATATATCTAACCTAACTACTAAACATTGGGTTTCCAAGGGTCAATTTTTGGAATCATTATATTCTAAAACACCTCTAATCTCTACCACTAATTCAATGTAGATTATCTACACATGATAGTGGTGAATAGAAGAAATGGAATATAAAATATTTTTAACATATTCAAAAAACAATTCATAAATAAGAAATCGAAAGCATAAAATAATAAAAAATCCATATAATTGATTAAAAATGGTGTAGATCCAATCAAACCCTTACTCAAAATGAAGTAATAATGAAGGAAAAAATTGACGAATAATGGAAAAATGTATCCAGAGAGATTGTCGAAATAGAATGTCAATGTTTGAAGAATGAGCATATAATGGTTGAAAACTCAAATTTATTTACTAATTTAATGAAAGGAATAAATTAAAACAGAGTTCAAATGAGAAATAAATGAACGTGGAAGAAGAAATTAGAGAAAAAAAGTCTCCAAAGCTCTCTATCCAAGGTTGTATTGCTAAAATATAAATAGGTTGAAATATACATGACGTATTAATCCCTCGTATCTTGTTTTTACATTAATTGTCTTCAAAATTGACTTCAACATGATATGTTTTATTTACATTCCATATACTTCAGATACACAATATCCTTATAGAATATTTAATCATGTGGATTTATTTAGTTGTATCTTTGATTGGATGGGACAACAAACATTTTCACGTCATGTATATTCAAAACATCATGTATTTCATCTAGGAATTAAACTTCTTTCACACTGTGAAATTTTAGTGGCCTTTGTACATTAAAAATTGCACAATATATAATTTGGTCCCACATTTTGTAACGTCTTCACATCATGAAAATTATAACTAGCTGAATTTTTCTCGGCAAGGATACTGTAATGGATTCATACATATTGTGTACATAGTTCAAGATGTTGAAATTTTTTTCTATCTTATCATAATTTCATCCTTTAAGTCCAAAATTTATAATTCCTCCAAAAACAAACCATAAAAAAGTGAATTATCTAATAAAACATGAATAAACAACAAATAAAGTTATCCAAAATGACTATATAAATTTATCATACCAAATTCTCCCACATTTTCACAATTTCTTTTCCTCAAGAAAAAATTATATAAATAGAGATTCCAAATTAATAGATTTTTTAAAACATCCAAAATTCCTTAAAACCCATAAAAAGATAAGTGTATGTAGAAAAATTTAGTCCTATATAATTATTTCTATTGATAAAATCATTCATACCTTATAGTTCAGTTATTTATTCAATGTATTTCTACCTTTTATTATACATTCCCATCTGCTCCTTAAATATTATATCCATTTTTCAATTAACTCGAATATATTTTTCTTCATCAGTCAAGGTTGAATAAAAATGGGGTTCCTATAATATATTGAATTCATTTTTCTAATCATAGGCTTTCATTAGCTTTATGATCTCTATTTCATAAATACAAATAAAAAATTAATCATTAGGACTTCAGCAATGATGTTCCAATTTCTCTGAGGATAATGGAACGTGGGTTAAAAATTATAATCAATATCAAAAGGAGGGAAATATCTAAAGACGAATTTAGGATGATTTAGAATGTTAAAATGAAGTAACTCTTAGATAAGATGTGTATGTTCTCCAACAGCTCATAGTAGTCCCATGAGTATATCAAATGATTATCAATAATGTACCCTCGTAACTTTTGTTTTATTTTTATTTCTTTTTTGAAAATAATTTCTAGGATATATCTCATATCCATCACCCAGAAAAATATGAACCAAAATGATATTCATTGGTCTTGTAATGGTGATTTTTTACCTTCCTAATACACAACCAACAGTCCATTTCTTTATTTACTTACATTATATTTCATTTTCAAATAAAAAGGATAATAATATAAAATTAAAAAAGTAATCATAGACAACATCATATAACTTTGAATGTTTCAATCTACATCTCTTCAATATCAACATCATGTATCCATCAGTACTGAAAATTACCCCATTCATTTTTAAAGGAAAATCATGCATCATACTAAGAGAAGGGTATACAAGGTTATTATTCTTGAAATAGATTCATCCTAAAGGTTATTTAGGAATAATACTAGAAAAATAAGGAGATGTGTATGGGTGGGTCTCATGAAAAAGTGGCTCAAATGATTTCCTTAATCATCTAAAAAGTGTATTTGTTCTATAATTTATTGAATAAGATCTCAATGCATGTTATGATACGTACACATGTCACAATTATCTCTCTATAAATATGCTCGGAAAAGAATACAATAATTTAGGTCTATAATCCACTTTGAAAATGGATTATACAAGAATAAATGGCAATCTCCCAAGGTATAATATTTTAGTAATAAGTAAATTAAAAACAATTTCATAAATCAAAAATTATAATTAAATCACATAATTAATATATCATGATACAAATCTAAATATGAATATAACATGGAATTAAATTGTCTCTCGCCTAACATTGTTTTTTTTTTGAATTTGTGTAATGAAATTTTAGATTTTAAAACATGAAATTTTGGATAATTAATATAAAATAGTAATGAAAGTGTATCAAAAATTCTGATCAAGAAATACTCCCCCACACATTAAATGAGATAGTGTCCATATTGTTCCAAAATGCATCATGGGATAGATTTGAAATTTATCATAGATAGAGTTGAAATATAACTTGAGGCTTTTATATTTTTGAATCAAGAGATCCCTATAGTGAATTTTATTCCATGGGGAATCTTATTGTCTGTTGAATTAAAATTGGCATACCAAAAAAATTCCATAAAAAAAACTTCACTAGATAAACCATTATTTAATATTGTTTAAATATTATAGAAGTAGAAAAATATGAATGATAATAGACTCAATATAGGAAAAAAACACAGATTAATATATTCAGGGAATACAATGACTTGTGGGATGACTTATGAACAAAAATATTTGAAAATGGAAGAAAATATATCATATGAACACAACTTAAATAAATAAAATAAAAATATGTTTTGCCACCCATAAATCAATAACAAAGTCTTCATCAACCACATGACTGGACAGTGGAATAAATAAATGACTTCTATATAATCAATGTTATTCTAACGCCTTATATAACTATTTGTTATGTCATTGATCTCCTGATGATGCATGGAAAAATTGGCCACCTTATAAAGGTACCAACCAATAATCTCGTGTTGTATGAATAGAATTTGGGAAAATCTTCTAGAGGACCCATATTGAGCATGGATCACAAGATAGATATCCTAAACCTATATCTTTTGGTCAGTGAAATACATATATATCCCAATTAGGATTCCATATTATGGAATAAAAATATCATTAATGGCCATAGTAGCGATAGAGCTAGAAATAGCTAAAGTAATGCAGTAGTAAAATGAAATTAATTCGGCCAGAACATCAGTCAAAAATAGTATATATTCTACATATATTTAAGAAGTGGTATAATAATGAAAATGTAATACAAGTATAACAAAAAGTTGGACTCCAAAAAATACTACAAAAGGGAGTTAACCAAGAGATAAAAAGATAGTAAAATCAATGTTGATGATATTCACATAAAAAATTATACTCTCAAAAAGTGGGTTCCTATAATTGTCCCTCACAATAAATGTCTTATATGAATTATGGGGTCTATGTATTGGCATCCATAGTGGATATCATGATTCTTTTACCAGGAATAGTTAAAGATTGGGGGGTTAGATTCCAATATAAATTGAGTTTGTTTGTTTGGTAGTTATATAGATCAGAGGTACCTCTGATGTATATTGAATAGTAGGGTCATTTATCCATAATTCCATCGTTGATCAGTACTCTTCATAGCCAGTAGGGTCAGTAAGCATATAACTTAGGTCTGTAGGGGAGGTATGTGTAATGGGAATGGATGAAGATGTGATGTTAGTATGTGTTTTTGAGTGATAATATAAAGGGATTGGTGGACGTGGATGGATAGATAAATGGGGGTTCAACTAATGCAGAAGGGTTATTTTTGCTATAAAAAAAGTAGGGTTGTAGGGAGTGGTGGTTGGTGTTATTGTAGTGGGAAGAGGGGTGAAATTAATAGTGGAGGTGATGGTATTTTTAGTAGTGGTGGGTGAATTTTCATAAGTAGGGGACTCTAGGTTGACTACATTTTGGGCTGGGACCTTATTATAATCCTCAATATATACCAACTCCAAAGGGTATATTCTTATTCTTTTTGTTATTATCACCACATTTTGTATAAAAAATGGGCTGATAAGGTCCATCCTTCCAAGGGAGGTGTGAGGATGAGCAGTGTTGAAGGAACCAAGATGTCTTATCATGTGGGAAATAAAAGATCCCCCAAGTAGCATACTTTGAGTCCTCCTTGATAAGGTCAACTAGAATGTTTCTAAATATCATAAAATTTTTATGGATGGGTTTCCCATGGAATAGGTAATAATGAACACCTATATATGTGTCACACTTTCATTAGAGTAACCTCGAGCCATCCATACCTGCTCTAAAACATGGTGAAAAATCTAAAGCGCAACACCATAGAGCATGTTTCTCATAATTGTTTGAGCATCATAAGGGATATATTGATCTTTGTCTTCCTCACCCAATGTTTTCTAGAATATTCCTTTTTTATACTAAGTGATAATGTCAATGATACTATGGAAGCAATGAATTCATTTGAGTAAACATTGTGGAAAAACCAAAGTCTCGAATTGTGAGCTCACATAGACAACCTATTAGTCTGAATATGAGGGAGTCACTAGCCAGCATGAAGAATTCCATGAACTCACAGAAAATCTCCCTGAATATCTCCTCACATACCTAGGTGACATGTGAGATGTGTAGTCAGTCATTGAGGTCATGGATCACCTGGTGAATCTGGATCCTTTCAAGTATTGTGAGGTCCATGGTTTTTTGGTCCTCATTATCTTTTCGTAGATATAGACCATTCTAGCCTGATTATTAGGTGTTTTTAAGTGTAGGAAGATCTATAGGTGTCGACATTTAGTTCCCTACAACCATCTGGATGAAGACTATGAGTCCTACATAGTTTAATTATACATAAAGGTGGAGGAGAAAGAGGAGGGGGATGACTTTGAGGGTAGTGTATGGGGAGTATCCCACCGCTTCGGTAGAGGTGGTATCTCATCGTCCTCTAGTGAATTCTTGGAAGGAGAGGATCATGTAGTTTTGGTGTGTGCCATGTTATATGGAAGTGAATAGTAGGTAGATTATGGACTAGGTGATGAAAAGCAAAGAGGATGAGGGTGGACGATGGAGTGTATGATGGTGGTGAGGATGAGAGGAAAGGGGAGTGGCATTGGGTTTTGGGGAGAGGGGGTGCTCATTCATTGGAAGAGAAAATGGGATGGGGGATTCTTTCTTAAATCTAGAGTTTATAGAATTTAAATGTTTCCTTAACAATACACATTGTGCATTGGGTACACAGTTTGTAAAGATAAAATTTTCTTTTTGACCGTTAAAATTTATGCATTTTTTTTGTGCCCCTTTCTGAGTGAGGTCCATTTAACAAAATTTCAATTACACTAAAATTTCCTAATGTCTAAATTGTCCTATAATTGACTATTAAATATTATATGGGTTTCCTCCTAGTCAGTGCTTCATTTTACATTAAGATCTATAGTAGTTTCTATTTAGGGGAATTTATTAGTGACGATGTACCCCTCATGGAATGGATTTAGGTATATTTTTAACCTTTTCCCATTAACCTTAAATGGGGGTTCTCTATCATTATAAATTTATTTACATACTAATGGGAAAAACATAACTACATGGTAAGGACCTGTCCATTAGAATTTTATCTTCCAAGGGAATAATTTTATCCAAGAATTGAGTAACTGTACTTTATCCTCCAAAGTTAAGATTAAATTCATGATTCTTTAGTCATGACATTTAATATTCATTTTCATATAAATTTGGGTTTTCTCCTAAGAATTATTCTTTATATCTTCTAGCTCACCTACTTTGAGCATTAAAATATCTCATGATTCTTTAGCGTCCATGTTCAACTTTTTATTACCTCGTAATAGAGGATCTCTAATTCCTTTTGCATACGGAACAAATTTACTTAGACAATTCCAAATTTAGTAGTGTATATGGGTGTCAATTACGATGCGAGATACACCCAAATTATGTCATCCTATTTGATACTCTAGTCCTTTTGGATCATATTTACCATCTTTTTAAGAATTTTTTTAATATCTATGTTCAACAATTCATCTTTTCGGTAGTCTGTGGATGGTAGGGACTACAAGTGTTATAGAGAATTCCATAATTTACAAGAAATAATTACACAATTGTTTTATAATCCATTCCCCATTAAAAAATAAGTAATCATGATAATCTCAATCTTGAGAAGATATTTTTAATTAGAAAATTCATGACCACTTTTGAGGTGTCATGAGTGGTCTTCTCTGCTTCAATCTATTTTAAGACATAGTTTACACAATCGATCATATAATGTTCTCATGAAAATTACAAAATAGTACAATAATATCATTCCCCATACATTTATGAGTTCAACATAAAGGATGTGATTTTTGGGCATTTAATTTATTTTCTATATATTGCATGCGCGCTGGAACTGATCACCTTTTTGAAAAAAGATCATTGCATCTGGATGAATCGTAGACCAAAATAACTTACATTGAAAAATTTTATCCTTAGTAAGTTTGGGTCCATGAATCCATCCTACATGGGATATAGGATACTTGATGATAATTCTTTTTAGTTCATCTTATTTGATGTATTTCCACATTAATAAAATTGCTAAACATATAAAAAGTAGTGTATCTTCCCTTTAATAATGTAAAGCTTCAACTGAAAATATTGCCCTGTACTAATAGTTGAGGTCTAGGTAGAGTGATCATGTTGATAGAAAATTTTTTAATATATGAAAACCACAGTCATGTTTTCTTATTTATAATGAATATTTTTTTATCGGGGATTTCATCCAAAATTTTATGATTATCATTATCCTAATAGATTTTCTGTGGATTTATAGATATATGATCAGCAATAACATCCTCATTTCCTTTTGTCTTCTATATTACTATGTAAAACTCTTTTAGTTATAGGATCGACCATATCCAATGTGGTCTGAAATAATTTTTATTTAGTAGATAATTATGGGGTACATCATCTTTTTAGAGCACTACATTAGACTATAAAAGGTATGAGTATAACTTTTCAAAAGCATTGACAACAACCGAAAGTTCCATTATAGTATTTGTATAATTTACGTGTGCTTTATTCAGTGTGTGAATGGAATAGTATATGGGACAATATAATTTTGTCTCATTGTCCTAATATGGTGTGAATATTAATATTGTTGGCATCATACAAAATCTCCTGTTTCTATTCCCAATCAAGTAAAATCATGACAATAGTGGAAACAATGATTTTATTTAGGTAATTGAATGCCCATTGATACTATTTAGTGAACTCAAAAAAAGTGTCTTTTAATAACAAGAGTCTCATGGGGTGGGATACCTTTTTAAACTATTTAACAATGTGGTGGTATAATCTTACATGACCTACAATTACTAGTATTAATTTAATTATTTTAGGCACTGGTAAGTCAGTTATCACATTGATGTATACTATATCATGTTCCATGCGTTCCTTTGAAATTTTATGTTTGAGGAATATGCATTCTTGGACCATGAAAGTATGTTTTTAGAATTTTCATACCATTAATGTTTTTCATATCGGTTTAAAAATAGATCAAAATTACTCATACATTCCTTGACGGATCTTCTGTAAACTAAAAAATCATCCCCAAAGAACTCTATAAACTCCTCTTTCATAAAATGGAATTTATGTGTCATGCATGGATGAAAAGTTACCGGGGCATTATGCATGCCAAATTTTATACATCTATATATAAATTTACTGAATGGACAACTGAATATAGTTTTGGAGAAGTCACCATAATCAACTACAATTTAACTGTATCATGAATATACATTATGTAAATAATAGAATTTGTGCCTTACTGGTCTTTCCATATTTTGATCCATAAAGGTTAGTGTAAAATGATCATTTCAAGTTATCATATTAAAATTCTTATAATCGATGCATACACCGCATTTGGTGATGGTTTAGGCAGAGATAAACTCATAACTATCATTTTTCACAATTGTTAGGAAACCCTTCATTGGAAGGATTTATAGTGGAGTCACCCATTCATTGTAATATATTTTTAATATTTATCTTGCATCTATAAGTTTAAATAATTATTTCTTTATCACCAATTTATTTGATGGTTTATGTTTTCTCAAGGCTTGGAGTTTTGGTTGATTTCTATCTTCCAACAAAATGTTTTTGCTATATATTGTGGGATCGATCCCTTTAATTTCATCCACTCCCAACGAAATGGATCTATTTTTTCTTTCTATGACTTCAATGAAATTTTAAACTTATTTTTTCATCTTCTCTGAGATGATAATGGCTATCAATGTTTCTACAGTCTGGAAGAATGAGTACTTGAGTGTGATTGGTAGTGGTTTTAGTACTAATTTATCTGGCTTTATGACAGAGTCAATAAATGGTGGGATAGTTTACGTTGTAAATGGTTCAAATTTATTTTTCATCTCATGATCTATGATTTTTTATTTATTATGGGATATGATCTCTATATTTTCATCAAGAGTCACAAACTCAACTATCCCATAAGTAAGATATTTGTATTGATAGTCCTAAGAATTCCCTTTATTTGTATCTATTACTAAATTGAATACAACTTGTTAATATCCAACAATGAATAATGGTATACATTGATTTACATCTATTGATGCCTCCATAGTGGATAAAAATAGCCATCCTATAATAATTGGAATGTCTCATTCTTCATCCATGTCTAGGATAAATAAATATTCAAGAAATATATACATTCTAACATTTAATAAGATATCCTTAATAAGAACATGAGGATACTTAACTGATCAGTCGTCTAGTTGAAGTGACACTCTTATTGGTTTTAATTCCTTTATCCTCATCATTTAGAATACTCTCAAAGACATTAGGTTAATCCTTGCACCCAGATCACACAATTCTCTTCTGAATTTTCATTCTCTAACAGAACATATAATTGAGTAGATTCTAGGGTATCAATTTAGAGAGGGAATTGATTTGTAAATAATTGTAGAACACTCTTCAATTAATGAAATGAATCCAAATTTTTCAATCTCCATTTTTTGGGAAAAGCATTATTTTAATAATTTTCTATCGGAAGGAATTTCAGTTATTGCTCTTGTGATGGAGACAATTATGTGTAATTTATTAAAAATATATAGATATTTATTATACCTCTCCTCAATCATACCATGCCTAATTATTTCTGGGATATTAGAAGGCGTTTTGTAAGATGTCAGTCCAATATGAGCTTATTCCTGTTAATCATTATCTTTAATTAGACCTTTTTTATTAGTTTTATATTGTATATTTTTTCTCTATTGTCTTCCTCTTTTCTATTTGTTTCATCCTTCTTGATGACGGTTGAACTTTTCTTAGGTTCTTTAGGTTAATTTTCTTCACCCTTTCCATTTCTATAAATATTTTTCACCTCCCCACTTTTCCTATTCTGTATAGTGTATCACAATATTTATTTAGAAATGTACTTGATAGTCGATCTCATGTGGTCTTCGAGATTTGATCTATTTTGTGATCAAGAACGAAATAATGAAGATATTTGTTTTTAAATTTAAATCTCTGCTATTAATTGTGATAAAATTTATAGAGATTTTTTTGTGATTATACAGCAGAGGTGGGGTTTCATGGTGGTGTTGGTTATGCTGGTTGTAATTACTGCTGATATTTAGAGGGTAATGGGTGTTGGGTTATATGTTGTTATGGTTGAGGAGCATAAACATGATCTGGGAACATAGTTGTTCCTTTATTCCATTTTTATTCCTAACCACCCCTCTACTAAATGCATCCTTTCTTATTTTTTATAACCTATTTTTTGAGATGGTCTTTAATGATAATATTTTTGTTGGTACTACTATGGTTTCTTGGATTAGATAACTAATTAAATGTAGTTGATTTAATTACATTATTGGTATTTTTCCTATATCCTTTCCCTATATTCTTAGTATGGGTGAGGTCCTCTACACATATCATAGGTTTCGATTTCCATCACAGGACTAGGAGTGGGTGGTGGCACAATAGATAACTCAAATGAATTAGTAAATTTTTAAGGGATTCTAACTATGTTTCTAAGAAAGTGGTATCCTCCACATGATGTATTCCATGTCTCTGTGGTCCTTGATCACTATGCCATAGACATTAATTGTGACTGAACTCATCTAGAAGTGATCAACCAACTTCAGACATATTAATCACTAGTGTGTCATCTGAATTGGTGTCCAGTACATTTCGTGCAATAGGTTGGAGTCCTTGATAGAACATTTAGATCTAAAGCAACACATCAAGCATATGATGGGGGAATTTTCTAGTGAGCTCCTTGAAAGTTTCCTAGGCCTCCCAAGATGACTCTCCATCTTTTTGGAAAAAGTTATAGATTTCATTATAATGACTCAAAGATTGTATTAGTGTGAATTGCATGTCTTAGAACATCGTGGATAGTTCATCCAAAATCATGATCATATTTGGAGCTTGGTTTTTGAGAAAATCCATGGCTCGTTCCTGGTAGTTTAATGGGTAGAATATTAATATAATCAAATTTGATTACAAAACCTGATCAAAAATGGTGTTTCAACCCTATAAAAAGTTTGAAATATGAACATGGGGAGTCTTCAATTTGAGTACATCTGAGTTGACCAATTTTCTAGATCATGTGGAATAATTATGGTGTTATTTCAATAGTGTGAACCTAAATAGTAGGGTTCAACCTGATGGATGAAATTCCACTTATAAGTGGTATGATATAATTCATAATGGTTCACTCATGCTTCAAGGGGTTCTCTTCATGACTTTGATGTGGAATATACTGTACATATCTCTAGTTGGGAAGTACAGGATTACTATAGTCATCCATTGTGAATTGGAAATATATGCTCTAAAAATTATCAGTCTCAATTTTAAATATAATATTTCCTGAGCTTCATGGATCCTTAAGTGAGTTAATCGACACAGATTCATGCACTAGCTAAAAAAGATGATGTAGGATCTAGTCAATATAATAAGTAATTTCAATTTTAAAAGGGAAGGAAAAAAGTACTAAGGCGAAGTGTGGTAATCCCATGTTTAATTTGAAGGCTATTCTGCCTAGGAAATAGTGTTCCCTATTAATGATACCAAATTTTGATATTCTTGTATACAACATTTAATAAGTTTTATCATTGACCAGATTTGATATTAATTGTTCTAAAAATTAATTTTCTATACAGAAATAGTAAAGTGGTAGTGTGTGGTAAAAACAATAGGGACAACTATAAGAAATAGAACCTAATGATTCAAGCCTTGTAGATGTACTCTTCATATTCACCCATCATGTTTGGGTTTTTCTAGAACCAGATAGTTTTGATTTAATTCATATAAAAAAGAAGGTATTAGGGTCAGTTTCATGGTTTTAGAAAAAATATACAAGTAAATATTACTTGGAATAGTCATATGGGTTTGGATGGAAAGAGTTAAAATGTTAAATAATTGGTTTTTTTAAAATAATTGGCTCTACCTTTGTTGAAACTATCCCTTGTTATGGGTATATCTAAAAACCTAGATGCAGTACCCCCTACCTTTTATGTAGAAAGAATCATAGGCTAATGGTCATAGGCTTCTCAACTCTAATTCAGTCAGGCTCATTCAATTTCACCTACCATGGTCAAGGATATGAAATAGAATTAGATGAAAAACTATATTTTACTTTATTATTACCCATATGGCTACCAAGGTTCACCTCATGGATTCATTAGGTTATAGAACCCTCGTACACTCGACCCCTAACCCTAAACGGATTATCCCCACATGATGTTGTTTAGTGGTAGAATATGAATATAAAATATTCTTATCATATTCTTGAAACCACGATATATAAGAAATCCATAAAATAAAACAATTGAAAATCAATATAATCCATTAAATTCAGTTTAAATACAATAAAACACTTACTCGAAATGAAGGAACAATGAAGAAATAACAAGTTTTCATGAATGAACCTCACCCACTCTATAGGTCAATGCTGTCCCATCACACTAGGGTTTTCACAATACCGCTACTCCCTCACTCTTTTAATCCCATCTCAGTGAGTGGTCCTTCACCGAAATTCAACATATTCTCTCTTTCTCATCCGCATGATCTACTTATTTCCCCCATTCATTGTGATCATCTCCCATTCTTCTCTTATCATCATGAAAAAACACCATATCGGGTTGAATCAATATGTCTCCAAAGATTTGGGAGTATGATGACGGTGGCTAATATTATGATTCTTCCTCTCATTTCATGATTTCTTATTTAATGGGCATTCCTTCGGATGCCTCTCGTATCTACCAGAATTTATTTTCACATCAAACCTTCTTATCTCTACTTATTATCTCACGAATCATGAATGATCCCATTTTTGGTTAAGATCAATGGATTTTTATGGTGGTTTGGGATAGTTATGGTTGTAGGGATGATGGATTTTTGGTTTCAGTATTACCCCATTTTTCTTCTATAACTTTTTCTTTCCCTTTCATAGTTTAGGTCACCTTTCATGGTTGTGGTATATCTTTGGTGTTTTTTATTCATTTATTGGATTTATATTTCGGTCTATCTTGGATTTGGGTTTTTAGCTATGTGCCCAATGTTGTGTGGCATATACTTTTTGGATTTTGGAAGTTGATAGAGGTTTCTTGAAAGTGGATGGTTAAGGTGTTTCTTCTATGTCAATGTTGTTTGTTTCTTGGTATTCTGGGCCTGTTTTCTATTTTTACCTCTACAGTTATGGTTTTCTCAGTGGTATATTTGATGGATGGGCTCAATGTTCATGGGTATAGTCAGAGCCTACTTTAATGGACTTTTTTCTCATATCTCTTCACATTCTTTAGGATTCCACCGCTATTATCCCAATCAGACTCGGGTAGTTGTTTCCAATGGGTCATGGGTTATTTAGATTGAGTGGCCTATGTATTATCCATAGGAGACTCTCAGGGTAGCTTCCACTTAGTCCACGGGTTACCCCTACTCTTTTTCTACATTTTTTAAAAACTACTTCTGCTATTGGTGTTTGTGTTTTAGATTTCATGTGGAATCTAGTGATGTTTTATCTATGACGGTGGTGATGATGTGGTTAATGGTGTTGAGATGAAGATTACATTGATTGGTTCTCTCAAATGATGGTTTGGGTGACATGTATGATTGTAATGGTGAACAATTTAAGGGTTTTTCGACTTATGTTGCATGATGTTGGTTGTTTAAATTTTGAAAGTTTGAAAAACAAAAGTTAGATGTTATTCTCAATGTATAGATGGTTTTATTGGGGATCATGGTGGAAAGGTGACCTTGAAGGTTTGGGTTTTTTACTATTTTATTAATTTTTTCATTGTGATTTTTTTCAGTGAATATTTTCTTATTTAAAGAGTAGAATTGAATAGTATTTGAATTCTGAAATTTCTGGTAACCACTAAACCATAATGTATCTTTAAAAGTAATAAAAACATATTTTGAGTACAAGAAATGATGAATAGTGGAGAATAATATTGAAAACAACCATATAAATAGAAATTGAATGATTGTGATTGAAGAAAATATTAATAATGGTTAGAAACTCAAAATTATTTTCTAAAATAATGAATGGAATGAACTTAAACTAAACTTATATGGGAAAATTATGAAAATAGAAGAAGAAAACGAGTGAAAAAATAGATCTTCAAAGCCCTCTATCCATGTCGGTATCGTTAAAATATAAATAGACCAAAATATAGACTACATGTAAATAATTCACAGCTTGTAATTACTTAATTGGATTTAACATCTACATGATGTGTAATCTTTACATGTTATGTTCTTGAGTTCTACAATACCCTTTGGGAATCATGAATCTTTTATATTTTTAAAGTTGAATATTTGACTGCATGGGATCCCAAACGTTTTCGCATAATGTATATTTTAAAAATCATATATCAGATGAAATCATGTACTTCTTTCATGTTGTGAAATTACAACAGAATCTTAACATGAAAAATCACACAATGTGTAACTTGGTTGTGTTGGTGTTGGTGCCCTATAACCAACTTATGTATACATTATGATAACCTGTATTCATATTTTGGAATATTAATAAACTAAATATCAAATTATTAATTTTTTTCTATATAATATACTATATAATACTATACTAAATCTAGTTTTCTCATTAAAAGGTCCTAGAAGATACCCACTATAATTAGAACTCGGATGTTCTATGAAATTTTTCTTAAGTATTTGTTATATAGCTGAATGATAAAATTTGAGGGAGGGAAATGATACATGCTTTCTAGGGTGGATAATCATATGACTTTCGGGCACCTTCTTAGCATGTGCACTCTTGGTAATATCAAGTGTATGATATTATGAGAACGAGACATGCCTGTAGGAAATCCATATTTACATGTTTAATTTGATGTTCTTATATTAATATGTGTGTATTGATCCTTATATTTTAAAATTATTATTAATGAATATTATGAGTTGTGAACATTGATATATTGATGAAAACTATTACATCATATGTTTGGGGAAATGTAGGATACCATGGGTATTCATGAGTAATATTACATTAATGAATAATTTGAGAAAGGATTTTTCCCTTATTTTCTTAAATAGAGGTTGATATATTTGGCCATTTTATGGAAATGATATAGAATACATAAATCCCTAGCAATAGTGTTATATATAAAAGTTCAATTTTCGTGACATAAAAAAAGCATAATCAGGAACATATTTTGGTTGGACCGTCATGAAACCTTCTTGATTAGATATATCATGATAAAGTGATTATATTACACGGTAAGTGTCGGTATGAGGTATTATGTTGTTTTGGAAATAAATTCTTTCTATACAGGTGTCTTTTCCTATTTCCATATGCTAACATTGGACATTATATTACTTCACCAAATTCCACTTAGAAAGAGGCATAGAGGGTCACACAATAAGTGTATCCTAAATCTATATTAAATAATATATTATTATCTATTATTTAACTAGTTGAATAAATATTATTCCCATAGGTTGTTTAGTAATTTTTAATGTTTTCGTGATCACAAATATTCAACTCCCGATTATTCGAGAGAATATAATCTGAGAAGAATATTAAATAAATATTTTTTTTGTTATATATTGAATATTGAATATTTCTTTTTTTAGTATAATGTTGTGATATTTATTTATTAAATAGACATTATTCAAGGATCAATAAATATTTTGTAGCAATGTAAAATTGAGTTTACATGTTCCATTTAGAAATAATAAATAATACATATTATTTGACTATATAATATTTAATTTAATTTACAAGTTAATAGAATGTCATGAAATAATATTAATTTTATTATTATTATTATACATTGGGTTTCAGACGGTTTAAATAAATAAAAAAACAAACTTAATCTATAATAATTTTTTAACCCTAGTAGTATATAAACCCATTTAAATCATTTCTTAAGCGAGACAATTTTTTTATTTGGTTGTGCACAATAGATTTGGAAAATTCTATATATCCCTAAAGAACTCTCTTCTACAAGAGCACTCCCAAGAACAGAGTGTGATCTTCTTCCACCACCCACTCTCACTTCTAGAGAGATCAAGGATAATTATTTTTTATCCATTTACAGATCGATTAAAAGTAGAGAATTCAATAGATAGAATATGCTATTCTAGAACCTAGAGATTCCTATGGCAACGTTCAGAGATTTCTTGAACACATGTGGACCACTATTAGTGGGAATTTTCTCTTGATTACTATAATGCAACTACATGACAACATAGATCTGTTGTAAGCTATACCAATTGAAAAATTATTCCAAAAGGTAATTCATTAATTAAATAAATTTATTATATATAATAATTTATGATCCTTTCTATGATTATAATGTGTTATCCCTTATCTATATTTTTCTGTTTAATTATGTTGATCACAACATTAAACATTGTGTAAAATCATAGATTAATCATTGATCATGACAAAAAATTGTTTGGAATGACCCCTCACGGGCTTCTAATACACTCAGAACCTACAAGTGATATTAGAGTTGTCACATAACTATTTATACTAATTTAATTATCCCTGATTTATTTTATCATTTTTAATTTTGTTTTCAATTCATTTTTAATCATTCTTTTGATGTGAATTGTGAGATATGTTTCTTCCTTTATTTCTTATATATCTAATCCAAATGATTAATTTTATGAGGGAAATTAAATATAATAACTCATTTAAAGGTGCTAAGGATTCTGGATAGATATCATAGGAGTACACGTCATGCAACCAGAATTACACATCATGTACTTGTGTTCAATTCACCAATAATTAATTAAGAATTAATTTTAACCCTATGCATTAATTATATAGGGTTCATTTAATATCATAAAACATGTGTTGACTAGTCTATAATGGATAATGGATATAATGAGTAAATTTCATCTATCCAACATACAAGGTGTGTAGTCCTTTAAGTCTTAGACAAGCCATGTATTTCCATAGATGGCCCACATGACTAGTAACAACAAAATTTGGAGACCACATGCCACGAATCCCATTTTAAACAACGCATACTCAATTTTTTCCAAGGCATGATTTACACTCCAAGTCCCTAGGCATGTTCCATGAATAAACGATGAGAGTTGTATACACCATGAATTTATACCAAATTAATAAGAATTAAAATAAATTTATTATACTATGTCAAACTTATCGACATGTTTATGAGTTTGGTAATTAAGTTGAGAGGAAATTCCATGTGATGGGTTTTAATAAAAATTTATATATATACTTATATAAATGTAAAATTAATTTATGCTTAATGTTCTGATCTTTATCTCATGTTTCAGTAATATGAAATATACTACTCTAGATGACTTGAATCATAAAAATTTGCAGAAGAATCGTGTAATATGTGTAATCATTAAGTTGGTAGTACAAATCATGAAATTAGGTGATAAGTCATGTATTCTATATGTCAAAAAGGTATTATGTATATGAGTAATTTACATTTTGGGTAGATTCAAATATATTTTCATTGTATTCCCACTGAGGTATATTAATGCACATTCTTAATTTTAAATAAAATTATTTCATTAGTTTAAAATAATGTTGGATGAGAATATTAGGGAAATTAAAATGATTGTAAACCCACTTTATATTAAAAATCATGTAATAAAGATAGTAATTGGAAATTTATGCATAAAATGATAAAATAACTCAACTATATATATATTATGTCCTTATACCTTCCACTACTTTAGTTAAAATTGAACCATAGTTCAAAGTGACTTACTAGTAAAAGTTGAGAAGCTTTAAATTATCATGGTATTCTAAATTGATGTTTTTTGTTTACCTAACATACTTAACCTCAAGGGTTGACTTCCAATGTAGGAGCTGGTTTAACTGAGAGGATTTGGTTGATTAAATCCAATTTAAGTATTTCAGGATTGGGGAGTATGCTCAGTAGATCAAGGAACTCTTAGTTAATGTATTTAGTATTTTGAATTCCAACCTAAAACTGTTCAACTTTCTTGACTGACCAATGTTTTGATTATGAGAATGAGAATATAGATCCATGCCACTATAATTTCCTAGAAACGAGATATTTGTAATCCAATGTTTCTGGATATTGTGTTTTGATAAAATAGTTGGATGTTAATAGGTAAAATATTTATTAAATTTTATTAATTTTATCTGATTATATACTAAATTATATTCATTTTATTTTTACAAATGGCATTAAAATGATATCAAATAGATAATTGTGATCCAAACCTATGTATCATAACCTTATCATTAGAATAAATTTCCAAGAGTGGAAATGGCGGTTATGCATTATCCTTCACCATTAAAGGAAAATGTATATTCTGGAAGAACATAAACCTGATGCTCTAGGTAATGTGGAAAGTGATGAAGCGGAATCACTCTATGATGAACATTTTAAAAATTCCATGATTTTCAATGTTTCATGTTATTATCCATGACTAATGATATTTTGAATCAATATTAGGACATGGATTCATATCGCATGATGTATCACTATCAAAATCTCTATCAGGAGAAGGCAAGACATGTGATGTATTAGATCTCCAATGTGTTTTTTACAACTAGTATTGATTATTTGATACCATTTTCAGGTCATCCTGTCAGACATATGGGCTATATATAATACTTAAAAATATCATGGATTGCATTTTGGGATGATTCGTGTAAAGATATAATACTTTCATCACATCTATGATCCTTTTCCATTAATATTTTTAATTCCTATATTATCAGTATTGATAAGAGTATTTCAGAACTTTTAAATTTGATACACCATGTGGATAAGGTTATTAGTAATGATAAACCTTCACCCCCTATGGATAATAAAAAAATAACGAGATATTTGGGGCCAAGTCTCGAAAAAAGATTAATGATTATTAGAATTGTCCTTCCATGAATAATAAGATATAGGGGTATGGAAAGTAAAAGGATAAAAAAAATCTATGGGAATCCAAGAAACTAGAATAGGAAAATCACCTACAAGAAAGGGGAAGCCAAATGTGTGTTCTTTATTGATTGTAATAATTCAATATTTACACATTGGGTATTAAATATAGCTTGTGGATTTCGCATTTGTATCCAAATGTAGCTACCAAGTAGATTCCAAAATATGTTTAGAGGATTGGTGCCTCTAAAAGGTTCTAATGGTGACAGTCTAGATACTTTACTCGTTGGTGAGTACCAAAATCCATCACCAATAGGAATGATTTTTCTTTTAATTGATTTTTATTATATACCGACGGTTAGTAATAACATAATTTAAAAATCATGCTTAGATGCAGATGGGTTAATTTTCATGTTTTAAAAAATAGTTTCTTTTATAAGGAAACTATATTCTAGGGTGTGGAACATTCAAATAATGGTCTTTATTAATTAAATTATAGAAACCAAGTTGTGTAAATGGATAATGAAAAATTTTCATGCAAATAATATAACACCTATATATGGAATCACCATTTTTTCATGTAAATGAATAGTATTTGAAAAATATCTATCATGATGGTTATTTAGAATCGTCTGAGGTAAACCATATGAACAATCAAATGCTTGTTTATAAGGAAAAATCACCAAAACTCCATTCAGTGGATATGTTGAAAGATCTATAGAGATTCTAGGATTGGTATACAAATATTTATGTGGACCAATTAAAGTATAAACTATAGGTAGGTATTCTTACTACATAACATATACTGACAACTTGATTAGACTTGGATATATCTACATGATGAGGTACAAGTTTGACACCATGGAGAAATTCATGGAATTCAAGAATGAATTAAAGGATTAGCATGGAAATAAGACAAAAAATATTTGATCATATTTAGGAGATGATTGTCATATCCTAAGGTTTATCAACTTTATGTAGGATTTTTTCACTCTATATCAACTCACAACAACATGCACACCATAGTGGAATGGTTAATAAGAAAAATAATAAATGTATATTCTTAGGCAAGGTAAGGTTGTTGATGAGTCATGAAAATATTCCATTTTCGTTTTGGGTATACTCATTAAAAATTGCGGCATACACATTCAACTGAGTACTACCTAAAGTATAATATGAAATTACCTTCAAGATATGAAGTAGAAATAAAATATTTTTTTTCATATAGCATGCATGGGGATGTGAGGTGAATTTTAATTACATATGAAAGAAACTATCACCCCTTAGCACCAAATGTTTCTTTATAGGGTATTCTAAAGAAATAAAGGGATACTACCTATAGGACCCCTTAGAAATAAAATTGACACTAACCAGAAAATCCATGACTCATGAGAGGGAGTGCATCCTCATATTTTGTAGTGTGTGAAATATTTACTTTGATGAATTTGACATTCAAGATACATGATAGTTGGTATAGGAATATATTCCACATGTCTCCATGAAATATGTTGTTCTTAGAACACATGTATTGTGTACATGCACAAACTAGGTAAGATAACCATATTGAAATGTTTTTCCAGTCACAAATGAGGGTGACTCATCACACATTGACAATGATGAACCATTCTACTACATAGAGGAAATAGATAGCTCCGAAGCTGAAAGATAGTAAGAAGCATTAATTTCCAAAATCAATTTCTTGTGTTAGGACCATGTATGGGTTCAATTCTATGTGAAAGTTGATGTAAATAATGTTGGATGCAAATGGTTATTCTAGAAGATACTAGAAAATTAATGTAAATTAAATACCTATAAAGCAAGGATACTTGAGAAAGGGTTTAAATGGCATAAAGGAATTGAAAATAATGAAATATTTTAACTACTTTACTTGTTTATATCCACCAAAATTCTACTTTCCATATAATTTTACCATGAATAGGATATTTGGTACATGGAAGTCAAAACTACATTCCATAACTGCATCCTATATGAATGTTTCTACATAACACAGCCAGATCTGTTTGTGAC
This sequence comes from Viscum album, assembly GCA_963277665.1. Taxonomy (NCBI): domain Eukaryota; kingdom Viridiplantae; phylum Streptophyta; class Magnoliopsida; order Santalales; family Viscaceae; genus Viscum; species Viscum album. Next base: position 700,978,460 of record OY728132.1, read on the forward strand.
TCTAGGTTATTCAAAAAGTTTTTTCAAGTTACATAGATCCATTTATGGATTGAATCAAGCATCCAATAAATAGAACATTTTTTTAATGATGCATTAAAATATTATGGTTTCATTAAGAATGAATGTGAGACATCATCCTAAAATAGGTTTGATATGTTATTAGTTGTTATCCTAGTAGTGTGTGTCGATGAAATAATACTTATTGGAAATGACGTATAAGTCTTAATGTCTGTTAAAGACTTATTAAGCAAGTGTTTTTGAATATTATAATTCAATAAAACATCTTATATTCAAGGGATAAATAACATTCATGATAGATTCCAGAGGATTCGGAGACTAAGTCAAAGTGAAAATTCTAACCAGATACTGAAGATATTTAGTATGGAATAATCTAATAGTAGTTTGGTTCTAGTGTTAGATGTTTTAAATATTTCTAATAAAGTGTATCATCAAACACAAAAGGAGAAATAGAGAATGATTTACATCCCACAAGAATTAGTGATAGGATTTATCATGTATAAAATGCTATGTACTAGAATTGATGTTTCTTATGCATTGATCATTGTAGGAAGATATCATGAATATTCAAGAGAAGATCATCGGTCAACTGTTTAAGCTATCCTTAAGTATATTAAAAGAACTGTTGATATCTTTGTGGTGTATGGAAGATATGAGGACCTAGTCAATATGGTTTATACTGATTATATCTTTCAAACATATCATAATCATCAGAAGTTTCAATCTATATATGTTTTATGTATCAACGAAGGATCTATGAGGAGGAATTGTTCAAATCAGCTAGTTTTTGTTGGTTTTATAGTTGATTATGAGTATATAAAAGAATATTATGCATCTATGGAATACATTTGGATATGAATAATTTTCTAGGAGGGTGACATTTTACTTTAAATTAAATATTGTATCACATTATATTATAATAATATTTTAGTATTGGCTTTTTAAAAAGAGACTAGGTCACACCAAAAAACAATTCATATAATCTAGAAGCATTACCTCTTGTGGGATTTTTATCATGGGGGTGTTTTAGTAAGAAGAGTACCAATAACAGATAATTTAGAAGACCCAATCACTAAATACCTATCTTATAATTAGAATCATTATCATGTAAGAGCTAGTGGAATGAAGGTTGTTAGTAGTTGGATCTAGTGCAAGTGGGAGTCTGGCGGAGTTTATTCCCCTGAGAAAATTTCAATGTACTTTATGATGACCTCTATTCAAATATTTTAATATTAATATAAATATTATCCAATTATTATTTTTCCTATCCATAATATAGCATTTGATAATGTCCAAAAACAAGATATCGCACTAAAAGGTCATAGTATTTTCCCGCTATGAGGAGTACCCGGATGCACTAAAACACTATTCGTAAATATATGCTATATAGCGGGATAAAATCACATGAGGGACAGAAATGGAACAATCCTTCAGTGGTGGAGACTCATAGTACAATGATGCACCATCTCATGGGTTACACCCATAGTAATATCATGTGTATGATATTATGAGAATGACATTCGCATACAAGAAATCCACATTTATACATGTCATTGGATGTTTCTATATGTATATGTGTTTATTGAACCTTTGACATTAATATTATTATTAATGATCATTATGAGTTGTTTACTTTGATGTAATAAAGAACACTATAACAACATTTGTTGGTTCCAAGGTTGAATAAGTTGGGTTCTTCATGGGCACCATTTCATTAATGAATAATGAGAGAAAAGTTTCTTCCATTTCTATTATCTAATGAATGTTGATATCTCAGTACATTTTTTGGAAATGATATAGCTTATGTAAATCTCTAGCCATCGTGTTCTATAGGAAAGATCAATTTTTAGGAAGTCAACGAAAGAGACATTGAGAACATTGTTTTATGGAACCTTCATGACACCTTCTGGTTTAGAGAAATCACTATAAAGGGAATGTATTACATTTTAATTATCTATGTGATATATTATGTTGCTGCAACAATATCTACATTCTCTATGGGTTCCCTGTCATGTTTCTAGATGATAACCTTAGAATTTATACTGATTTCCATTAATTCTAGTGAGAAAGAGGCCTACAGGTCCACACACTATGTGTATCCAGAATATAATTTAAATAATATATTTTTATTTCTTATTTAACAAGTTGAATAAATATTATTTTCACAGATGGTTTAATAATTATTCTTGTTTTTTTGATCCTATATATTTTAACACTAGATATTCAAGAAAATATAATGTGAGAAAAATACTTAATAAATATTTATTTTCTATTTAATGAATATAATACTTATTTTTTAATTGGAGAATAATGTAGTGATTTTTATTTATTAAATAAATAGTCCTCATTCAAGGCCCGATAAATATTTTCGAGGAATGGGAGGCCAAGATTCAATGGTATACTAAAACTAATATATATTGAATATTATTTGATTAAATAAATTTTATTTTAGTTTTTTTTAAGATCATGTTAAGAAATATTAAAAATAATAATATTATTATTACTAGACCTGGGGTTAAATAGGGGTTACATAACAAATAAAGGGACATTGTGAAATTATTTTATTTTAATCCTAGTAGTATATAATCCAAATATTATTTTATTTGGAAGAGATCCATTTAATTTGTTTCGTTGTGCACAATGGATTTGGAGAATCCTATTAAGGTATGGTGAGATATATTCTCCATGAATGCTCTAAATAAATGAGAGAAATCATCCCCCAACTCCCACTCTCATGTCTAGAGAGATCAAGGAGAACATGTTGGAAGTATTTCTCATGGTGGTCATTGGATGATGATTCAAGGGAAGGATCTTCCATACTAGAACCCATAGATTCATAAAGAGACATTTGGAGATTTATAGGGCATGTGTGGATCAATGTTAGAGGAATTTTTATCCTAATTCCAACAACGCAATGATGGAAAAAAAGATCTATTATCAGATCCATCAGTAAATAATGAATTCCAAAAAACTAATTATTTAATTAATTATATTTATTATAAATATTATCTAATGATCCTCTATTGGACATGTAGTTTTATCCATTTTCTATATTCTTTGATTTAATTCTATTGATCACAATTTTCAACATTGTATAAAATCTCAGATTAATCATCGATCGTGGCAGAAATTAAAGTTGGGAATGAAAAATCACACACTTCCACAGTGACCAAAACCGGTAGGTTTCATGTTTTGAAATATAATCACAACCTGAAAATTATCATGGGATGGCATTTGTTCTATAGGTTTCACGTTGTGTAATTTACTCAAAACATTTAAACAATTTTTTACCTCATGAAAAAAACATGTCAAAGGGGTTCCAAATTAATCAATTTTTAAAACATAGAACATTCATTACAACTAATAAAATAAATTTTTGTGTAAAAAAAGTAGGTCCTACATAATAAATCTTGTGAAGAAAACCCATCATTCCTCATAGTTCAATTTTTTATTTACATTATTTCTTCATTTTATTGAAATTTCATAATAGATCCTTGATTGATATACGCATTTTGTAATTTAACTAAATAACTTTTCTATCATCCCAAATGGTAGAATAAAATTGGGGTTATCCTCATACACTGAATACATATATATAACAATATACTTTCATTAGTTATATTATATCTACTCTATAAAGGAAAATAAAAGATAAATCATTGGGCCCCCGCTAATAAGGTTCAAATGACTCTGAGGATTAGGGAAGGTGGGTAGAAAATAATAATCAATCTCATAATTAGGGTATAATCTAAATTATAATGAATGAAAATCATTAATATTACAATGGGGTAACTCTTTATTGAAAAAATGTTTCCATGCTCCAGCAACATAACCATGTATGATCCATCATAGAATTCATAGATAAGGAAATGGTTCTTTTTCACCTTCCTGATACACAAGTAAATATCCTTTTCTTTATTTTTTTTATTTTGTTTTTCAATTGAATCAGATAATAAAATAAAATACCATACATAATCATGGATCATATCTTATCAATCTACTGAAAGTTTCAATGTACATCTCCCAAATATCAACTTATTTCATCCATTATTAGTGATAAATTCCCCCATATGTTTTCCAAAACAGTAATGAATCATACCAATAATATGGTAGGATGGGGAAATTGTTTTGAAAAAAACTCTATTATAACTAGGTTATTCATGGATACTAATGAATAAATAAGGAATTTTGTACATGTGTGTATCAAGAAAATGTGGATCAAAAAGACTACCTCGATCATTTTATAAGTGTAATTTTTCAATAATAACCTAAATAAGATCTAAATGGAAGATATGATTGTTCACAATGTCCCAAGTATGTTTCACGAAATATGATTATAAAATAATATGATAGTCTAAGTCTTGAATGCTCTCTGGAATGGGAGTAAAAAATAATAAATGGTAATCACTCAGGTATAAAATCTTGTAATAATTCAATCCCATGAAATATCTAGAATCTAAAATTAGAATTTAGGTAATTAACTCTTTATACATTCTAAAAAATAAACCAACATAAAATATGGATTTCACAAGACTCCAACCTAACTTTTTATTTTATTTAAACGATCGTAATGAAATTTCAATCTTTAAAGCATGATTTCAAGGAATACTTTCCCCAATACTACTAAGAAAACAATAATCACTGTATATATACAATATTTATAATGAAATTCTCTAAAACACATAAAATGAGATAGAGTCTTCTCTATTCAAAAAAGCATCATGGGAGAGATATCAAATAAATCATAGATAAAGATGAAATGGAAATTAAGGTTTCAAAATTTTGGAATTGAGATCACCCTATAGTAAATGTCATTCCATGAGGAAACTTTTTGGATATTGAATTTAAATTGTAATGAATATTAAAATTTATAGAAAAAAAAATTCATCTGCTAGAAAAACCATTAGTCCAATGGGTTCAACCAATATAGATGCATAAAAATAATTAGGCACATAAAGTAAAATTAGGGGAACACAACTTAGATAAATGCAGTGTGGAAGAATAGTTAATTATGGGATAGAATATAAAAAATGAAAAAAGGTACACGATGATCCTAATAACACAACTAAAATAATGAAAACAAAAATATGGGTTTCCTCCAAAAAAACAACAAAAAAATTTTAAACATCCAAACAGATGGAAAAAGGAATTAATAAGTTTCATCAATTTTCTCATGGGTTCATTATTACCTACTAGAATTGGTAACTATTTCATAGAGATCATGAAGAATACTAGTGTTATTACCCACCTCTAAATGATATCAACCCTGTATTTCTTAGGGTGGGAATAGAATCTGAGAACAACGTAGAGAGGACCCCTTTAAAGCACAGATCTCAAGTTGGAGTATCTCAACCAATCTTTGTAGGTTAGTGACATACTGATAGATCCCGTCAGGATGCCAGAAGATGGACTAATAGGATATTCAATGACCATATAACAAGTGTCATATAATTAAATGGCTAAATTAATGTAGTATAAAATATTAAAATAAGATAGAAAGATGTGTAGTAAAAAATTGGATCCCATATATATATAATAAATTATACATTAGTGAAAATTGAATTCATGTTGTGAAAAATATGGAAACATAAACAATGTAATAAAGTGATGGATAAAAACATAACTCGATAAAAAATCAATGTTCTTGATATCCTTGTTAGGAGTCTCCTCCCAAATAGTGGGTATCTATAACTAGACCAACCTATGAAAGTCATATATTAATAATGGGGTTGGTGGATCGACCATAATGGTGGATTTTTATCTGTTTTATATGGAACATATGTCTAGGATAGAGGGGGAGAGTTATATATCTATAATAATTCCATGTTTCTATAATTTGAATCAATCAGAGGCACCCCAGATAAAGATGGAATGAAAGCGGAATATCCTGATCATGCCTACTCTAAATGTTTATCCTACTCTGTGGTAGTGTCGGTAAGATATAGAGGTAGGTTGGAGGGTGTGGTATGTGATGTGGGAATATCTGAATAAGTAGTTTCAATTGGTGGGTGTGTATTAGAATATGAAGGGGTTCGTAGAGGGGAGGTGTGGTCAAATGAGAGGGTTGGTTAACAAAACATGAATTTAGATGAAAAGATATTGCTGGTTCTCTTTGATGGCCATGTAAAATGGTAATATGTCTATGGTAATTAGTGAATGGGTGAAGATTTATCTATGGTAGTGGTGGTAGTGGTAAAATATGGGTCAAGGGGAGTGGTTATGGGTGGGAAGGTATTAGTAAAATTGTATGTTGATATGGTAGTGGAAATCATAGTGGTAGTAGTGGTGGGAGGAGGTTCAAGGGTAGGAGTGGCTAGGTATGCTGTAAGTTGGGATGTTTTATCATTATCATCCTCAATAAATTTCTGTGAACACTGGTAGATTTTCCCCCTATTTCTCAAAATCCCCATCTGGTAGAGAAAAGGTAGGATTATACACTATATCAGGCAAATTGAGTTGTGAGCCCAGGCAACATCGAATGTCGTATGATTCTTGGCGAGATGGTTAATAAAAGATCCCTCCAACCATATACCTCTATTACTCCTTGATAAGGTCAGATAAAATAAAACAATATACTTAAACATATTAATGGATAATCCACCCATGTATGAAGAATTAATGATCACCTCTATCGAACTTGCACTCTTATGAGCTTCAAATCGTGCCAACCAGGTGTAAGCTATAGCTCGATGAAGGATATAATGGGAAGCAGCATGGATCTAGGATCTCTTTATCATGCAATGATTATATGGGCTCTACAGGTCTTAGTAAATCCTCTCCCTAAATTTCTCTCCATGAACTTAGGTGATGGATGATTGGTTCATTTAGTCGATTATATCAAAGATTTCCTAGTGAATCTGAATCCTCTCAAGATCTATGAGATATAGGTTTTTTTTTTGTCCTCATCAGCTTTTCGAAAAGTATTACAACATGACCTGGTGCTCAGTGTCCATGAATTGTTGGCATAGATATAGATGATAGTGAGATTCACCCTATGATCTACTAGATGAATTAGTTTATTCCCCATAAGTGAAAGCAGATACATAGGTAGAGGAGGAGGGTTCTGCATACAGTGGATGAGGTGCAACTCACTACATCGATGGAAGAGGCATCTCTTCAAATTTAGGTGTGTGCTTTGATGAAGTGGAGTGGGTGTTTATGGGGTGTTCCATGTCAGATGGAAGAATAGAGTAGGAAGAGGATGGAGTGGGTGATGACAAATTAAGAGGAGATTGTTAGATGAGGTAGTGGTGGCTAGATGAAAGGGAGGGCTGAAGTGAATGATTCATTGGGGGTTTGAAGAGGGGGAACTCACATGTGGGAAGTTAAAATTTTGTAGAGTATTGTTTCATGAACCTATGGTTCCTAGAATTTTAAATTCCCCTTATCAATACACGTTGTGTATTAGGTACATTATGTTTAATGCATGAAATATTATGTTTTTATGATGGTAAATATTTACACATCGTGTAAGTATTACACAGTTTTTATTTTTAATTTTTCTAATTTTTTAGCCAATTTTAATTTATAATCATCCACTATCAATAAAATTTCAAAAATAACAAACTATAATATTCCAACCTATTAAACCTAGTCTTGTTTTTCTCACAATTAACACTTCATTTAACACTGATAGCTATACATGTCTCTATTAATGTTAATTTGATAGTGACGATGAACCCCTCTTGGAATAGATCTTGGTATATGTTTAACATTTTCCCATAAACCTTGAATGTGGGATCCCTATCTTTTTTAATTTTAATTCCTCTATAATGAAAAAATATAATATCTTCGTAATGTGCCATCCCTCAAGATTTCATCTTTCCATTAAATATTCTTAATCGAGAATTGAATAACATAATTTTATCTCCCAATGTGAATATTTGACACATGATCCTTTAGTCATTCCATTTCATTATATTTACATTATATGTTCTTCCATTATCATAACAATCTTTTATAATTTCTTCTAGATCATCTATTTGGGGCATTCTGACTTCTCATACTTTTTGAGCATCCATGTTCAACATTTTTATTCCCTAATAAGTGTGGGGATCTAATTGCACTAGAATATGGCATAAATTTCATTCCCCAAGTTGTAAAAGTGTTTTTCCAATTAGTGTCTTGTATGTTCTGTAATATTCCAAAAGTTAATCATTTTATTTCATAATATAGTTCTTTCAACTTTTGTCAACCATCTTATCAAGATTAATTTTAAATTTTATATTTTAGAATTCAACTTGTTGACATGTATTGATGATGACATGAATTACCAATAAATTAGAGAATTATATACCTTAAAATAAATACATTCATATAAATATTAGTAAAATGTTTTCCCTAATATCTAATGGGTATTATTGGGAACCTGAATCAAGAGAAGGAATTTTTATGTGTAAAATTAGTAACAAATTTTGTTTTATCGTGAGTAGTTGATTGAACCTCTACCAATTTTGAAAAATAGTCAACACAGACAAAGATATATAACTCTCAATGAAAATTAAGGAATGTACCCATAAAATAAATCCCCCCATATTTCTAGGAGTTCTTCTTGGAGAGGATTATATGGGATTCAATTCTCTTTACCTATGCTATCTATCATTTGGAACTGATCATAGCATTGACAAAATTTCCTTCCATTATGAAAAGGCCTTTGATATAATATCCCCCTTTGAAATAGTTTTCCTGTGAAACATTTGGGACCATGATTCCCTACTTCCAGTGAATTATGACCCATTTAGAGTGTTATTTTTTTACTTTTTCTCATGGGATGAACCACAACATTAATCCATTAGCACAACACATAAAAATAAGTGGCTCATCCTAGTTGTAATATAATCCATAAATTAAAAATATATTCATATTCTCATCGTTGACGGATGGGTAGGTTGATCCTATAGAGAGTTATTTTTTTAATATCTGAAGAGCATGTTCATACTAGGGTATTTATCATGAAAATTGTTCTATTAGGGAAGTCATCCTTGTCATGATTATAACCATCCTTAATGTTGGGAGGTGGAAGACTAGATATATGATTAGAAATAACATTCTTAGTTCCTTTCGTGTCCTTGATTACTATGCCAAACTCCTATAGTAGTAGGGTCCACCATATTAGATTTTATTTGGAATCCTTTTTATTCATTATATATTTAACTATTGCATGATAAGTGTAGATCACTAATTTAGAGAGTACAAGGTAAGAGAGGACCTTTTTAAAAGCATAGATGCGTGCAAGAAGTTCTTTTTTATTATTCATATAATTTATCTAATTTTTATTTAGTGTTTGATTCGAAAATTATATGGGAAAAATAAATTTTTGACTCACTATCCAATGATAGAACCAAAAAAAATTCAATAGTGTTTCACAATAGATTACATTACTTATCTAAATTGGGTTAATCAGTTATAGGAGAAGCCAAGAAGATTTTAGTTAGGGTAATAAATGTATGTATACACTCTACAGTGAACTCTAAAATAGTTTATTTTGAAATCAAGTGTGTCTAGTCAGGGTTAAATTTAAAAAAATCATTCATAATTAGGCGGAAAAATCATATGTGTCCCAGAGATATACTTATAACTTTTACTACTATAGGCTCTGGTAATTATTTTATCAAATTGATCTTCACGAGATCAAATCACATTCCTAGATTTATGATTTTATGTCTGAATTATATTCCTCCATGAACCATTAACTGAAATTTCTCAAATTTTAACACCCAGAATTTTTGTTCACAGTGTTGTAAGACTAGATCCAAATTACCCAAGCACACCTCAAAGTATCTTCCTCAAACCATAAAAACATCGAAAAATCTCTAGAGTAACTCCTCCCCAAAATCATGAATATTTGTGTCATGGACCATTGAAAATTCACTGGTACATTTCACATACCAAAAGATATATGTCGATATGTGAAGGGTTTGAAAGGACCAGTAACCACCGTTTTGGGGTTACCACTTTGATCGAATGAAATTTTATCTTATCATCAATATCTATCTAGGAAATAATGTTATACAATACCTTCTCTTATTTATATAAATTTATCCATAAAGGGTATTAGAGAAATATCACTTTAGGTTTTCATATTTAGTGTTTTATAATCGATCTATACACACTATATAGTGACAGTTTGAGTAGAGATCATGCAATATTCAACAATTTTCACAACGACCAGGTCTCCTTATTTGAAATGACTTGAAGAAAACCCATACATTCACTTTTAGATATTGAAAATATTATTATAAAATTTATAAGATTCAAAACTTCTATATTAACTACCACTTTTATTAGTGGGGTGAGTCGCCTCGGGTGTTGGAATTTACATTTATAACCTTTTTCAATTAACTCTTTTGTGTGAAGAATATGGGATTGATCCCCTTAATGTCTATAACTCCCAATGAAATATTGTTATTAATCACTTTTAGGAATTTAATAAAAAAATTCTCTTGTTTATAGCATAGCTCTGAGAAGATAATGATTGGTGGTGTTGTTGTAGTCTATAGAAATGAGTACTTGAGTGTTTTTTTGTAAAGGTTTTAGATCAAATGTTGGTGCCTTGATTAATGAGAGTATGAATTCTAATATAGTGTCCCCTATCAACAATATAGTGTAATTAGAATTCTCATAATCATATGCTTTTTTATCAATCATAGTCTCTCTCTATAATTAGAAATGGTTATAAAATCATATATCTTATTAGTGATAAAGATGGGTTGAAAGTCATAAGAATCATTTCCTTGCTTTGAATCCTTTTGAACACAACAAGTTCATCTCCAAATTTGAATATCATTCTCCTATGATTTATGTATATCAGTGTCTTCATAGGGGAAAAAATGGCCATCCAAGAATAATTGGAATTTATCTTTCTTCCTCCATATCTAAGATATAGAAATACACAATAATAATGAAAGAAAACATGCCATTTTTGTTGAGTTGAAAAAGAAAATTAATTTTTGTAATGCATCACAGAGGCTGACCAGGGCCATATTACATGAGTAGTTTCAACAAATTTCACCTACATAATCCATTTCAATAAAAAAAATTCTTTTTTGTTTTCATTTATTTTCTAACATAAATAGAATTTAAATGAAACAAGATACTATCAAAATTAAAAAAACATGCAATGAAATAATGTGATTAAAAATGAAAGAAATTGAACATTTCTATTTTGTTTATGGGATCCATAAGCCTCATTGATTGTGTTTAATTTTTTTTGGATCTTTTAATCATGAAATATCACTCTTAATCGATGTTCAGTTTATTTATCAACTATAAAATATTGAATGAATATAATAAATTAATTAAACATCCTATTATAATCATGGTTTATGGAACACCTCAGGATAAGGTAGGAAAACATCTAGGACTTGACTCTGTCATATATCATTTCACCCACTAATCAACTCAACTTCATCAAATGAATATCATAAATTTTTTAAATTTTAGGGAAAAGTTATTAATAAAATAATGTAAGTGATTCTGGTTTTATTACTATGGTGGTATGTCATAAAACACATACAACTAATTCTTCCTCACCACAAACATAAATAAAACGCATGAATTTAGGATCATAATTGATGGAAACACCACTTACCACCAAAGGGACAAGGCTTGGTTTAACAGTTTTTTTTTCGGGGGTAAGAGTTTATACTATTGTACTAATAAATAATATAATACCAAGAATAAAACTAAAATTAATAAGAGAGAATAAAATATTATTAATGAGGATTAGAATAAAATAAAATAAAATAAATTTTGGAAATCTAAATTGATATAATAGTAAGAATAAATTAAAATTATTTAAGTCTACAAAGAAGAATAAGGAGATGTAAAATACACATCAAATTCAAATATTTCACAAATTATAGTTAAAATAAATGAAAACTATTAGATAATTAAATTTAAATCACAATAAACTAAAATAAAAAATGTGAAAAAAACCAAGACTGAGGGCTACTATAACTTTTGTTGGAGCCCCAATAAGTAGTGGATGTCCCTATACGTTAAATGGTATCATGCCTTATAGATATCGAATCCCTGTGAGATTATCCCTTATCAATGAGATCTCTATTTTCCTTTCCTAATGTCTCTCAAAGATCCTTGATTTGTTTTATTTGGAAAAGACCGAAATATTTCAGGTGATTAAATCAAAGTAGTCTGGGCCCAATATTCTTTATTGTGCATGGATAGAGGGACGTGGTAGCCTAAAATGTGGTAACATGGAAGGTGTATAAATGACACTCGATTCCACCTCATCCCCTCAATCCATCACTGTGGATAAAGGGAGTTTGAAATGTGTTATAATGGGTCATCTCAATATCCTACTATGGTCCATGTAATCTGAGTGCTTTGGAAGTTGTTCTTCGAAATAATCCTGAGCTACCCTCATGCATTTATGGTGGTTCTCTAATGATAAAGAGTTTGATTGCTGTAATTGAGCGGTGGAGCAGTGTTGGAGATGGTGGTGCTTGAGTGATTGAGACATGGGTGAGTGGAGTCAGTAAGCATGGTGTTGTTTCATTAAAATGTTAATAGTGCTTGTAGAAAACTTTTCACACATTACAATAGAGAGTGTTTACACCCATACATTATAATACATGGTGTGTGATCACAATATCAAAATCTTTTGGTAGGGACATGCTCCTCCATACACTCACAAACACTAAAATAGGCTTCACCACACATTTGATTCCCCATATGGGTTATAGATCCACATATTCCTGAAGAAATCTGTGGGCATGGTCCCTCTTGTGCTCATCCTGTTAGGCTATATTGTCCCTCCTATGTTCTATGCATGGTTGGTTGGGCCTAATCAGGCCTGGATCTATGGCTCCTTGCCATGGGTGAGTTCTATCCATCCTTGGCATATTTTTTGCCTAATGTTTTTCAAAAAATGACACAATATATTTTCAATCACTTAAAAAATATCAATCTAACTTTTAGAAATTATTATTTGAAAAGATAAATTTTTATCTACTAATTTTTATATAAATTTAAAATTTCTCTTTGAAAAACCCATTAATTTTATTTAAAATTTAATTTCATGTGTATTATACTTTAAATTCATAATTAAATAATTAAAAATGTTTATAATTTTCATTATAAAATTTTTCTATCAAATACCTCCACACATAAACAAAATATTTTCTCCAGAATTAAACAACCACATTAAATTCAAGGAGTCACTAATTCTAAAAATATTTAAATTTTATAAAAATGAAATAAATTATTATCAATGTTAAATCAAACATTAAAAAATCCACATAAATAATCAATCTAATTTCTATATTTCCAAATAAATAGTCAACTCATATATATATATTTCCCCCTTTGAAAATTATTTAACATTTTCTTTCATCCATTCATGTTCCTCAATTTTTATTATTATTAAACTACATAGAAACAAACGTACCTCACCTTTGAGTCATTTCCCTCATCACTCATGATATAATTTTAGTATATTTTTCTTTATATCATGAGAAAATGCTCTTTATCTATAGGCCTGTAGAGAAACTCTTTTCTCCACTCCATATTGGAAAAAGGCACATAAAATCATTAATTCTTTTCAATCATGGTTCATCTTACTCTAAAGATTATGGTTAGTAAGAATTTATGTCTAATAATTATGGTATAAACAATAGGTTTATCTATTAATGTATAAGTCATGAAATAAAAAAATGAAAGCATAATGACCTACTACCCTCCAATGTGCGACAACTCACAGTTTCCCAAAACATAATGAAGTTGTCGTGATTAAGTAAAAAATAATGAATTTTTTGCACCTTCTGCAATTTCTCCCTAATTTTTACTACTTTGCTTAATGTAATTTTTAATCTTTTTATTTTTTTTAAAGTTATTATACAATATAAACGTCACATCCACTTCCTAACCACATTTGATAAACGTAATTGTTTTAGTAATGGTGGTATTTTGTTATTCTAAGTCTCAATCCATTCCTATTTTTTATTTCTTCTTTTTAATAAGGAAAAACAATAATTTATCAAGAATGAATCAATAACATTTTCAATTACCAAAGAAAGAACCCCCACACTTTTTCATTAAAATTTATTTCATCCATTTTTACATGAGTTTCCCAACCCCATCACTTTTACATCAAAATATCATGCATGGTACTATGATGTGGGAAGAAATTGATAAAAATGTGTTGAAACATGGATCATTCTAAAAATGTGATTCATGTTCTATATGATATAACAAAAAATTAATCTCAATGAGTTATTCAATGATAAGGTATTTTCAAAATATTCATCAATAATTTTAACTTTGTTTTATCATAGTCTTAGCATGGAAAATTTTAAATTCATGTTCTAGTAAGTGGAATGTCCCAAGGTCACTCTGTAAATATGGTCAAGATATAATTACATGTTATTTTTCTATAAATACTATAAGAAATGAAACATATGATTTTGGAAAATCAATTTTGGAATGATTATTAATAAAAAACCAATTCACACAAATTTCATAAATTTAAATAATTAAAAATTAATATGAAATTTTATTTACATGAACCAATATATTAACTCAAACCATGAGTCCCCATTTTTATATCCATTCTTCGATTTAATCATTAAATTATCCATTTTTCTCATTAAGTCTAATTACCATTGAAATATAAAACATTGAATCATATTAGTAATAATAAACTCATTTATCTAACTATGTAAATTAAAGAACAAATTAAAAGAATATGTGTGAAATTCCTAGTTTAAATCTCAAGATTTTTTTTGGGATTTTAGGAATGGTAAACAAAGGAATGAAATCAATATCCCATTATGTCTAGTTCTATTTCCCCCTTTCCTATTTTGGTGGTTAATTATTCCATCATGAGAATATATAACAAAATTACTCATTTAAGAACAAATATCATGTTAGATAGGCTCAAAAGGATATAAAGAGTGAGATTCATTATAAAATGATTCTTAAGAATGAAATTTTAATTTATAGAAATTAAGTAGAAAGATAAACAATAGATTGATCACAAAACTAGAAAATCAATTTTCACTTTTTTCAATGGGTATTTCTAGTTGTTATACATAGTCTGATGGGGTTGAATCTTCTTGGATTTGAACTATCATAAGTGGCTTTTCTCAGCTTTCAATTATTTTTTCTAGGGGGAAATAATATGTGGATATAGTACACTAGATATTCCTCCTTCAAAGTTAATTATAGATTATATGGAAGTGGTGGGATAAAGTATGGATTAACCTCATCCATATTTTTTACTTTTACAAAATCCAGCTACTTTCCCAATTCTAGCTCAACGTGGAATGCATGAATTAAATTATCAAATCGAAATTAATATGGTTTTTCAAATTGAATAAATTTTAATTTTAAATAATCCAAAATATACTCCCATTCTATGTGAGAATCCTATATCTTGATTTTAGAAGTATTATAAACCATAACTTCTATATGGGATTCCTCAAATAGATATTTATGAAAACTATGGAGCTTTATTTATTCCAAAGTAATTTCATTACCGGTTTCTTCATTTTAATCAATGGAAAATAAATAATTGTATAAATTAAAAAATTAATATTATTGGGTATTAATAATACTTTAAAATTAAATAAGATCAAATTAAATAGAGTTTGAGACAATATAAACTCCCTGAATTGGTTCAACTTCAATCTCTTCTTTAGTGGTGAGTCTCTCGTGAAGATGGATCTCAATGTATGGAGGATAGTAGTTGGGATCCTTCATCATTTTTTAAATACCACCACCTATGTAGCTTACTCCTCATCCATGGATAGAGTCTAGTAGGTTTTTACTTCATCTTCTACTTTATAGGGACTATCGAGATCATGTTATGCCTCATACTCATTCGAGAAGTCATTCAGGTATTGTGATCTCATACATATAGCACAACCAAAATCTATTTTTCATATTGGATGAACTATATATAATTTTATCATCGTTGATTTAATTCTTAAAATGGTCAGGTTATTGATGGTACTTGAGTTTTATCTCAACCTTTTGGATATCTTCAATAAAATTGGGGAGCTCCAGCGGTACCTCCCTATTGGCACTGAGTTTATGCGTGTATGTTCAGAGTGGATTGACTATGATCATAAAATATAGAGTTGATAGGACTATATATATTCCATTTTTCTTCTAATCGACTAATATCATACTACACTTAGTCCTTCATTGGAGGGCCCCCTTGGTATTTTATGTTTATTGTTCATATACTTGTGATTAATTACTCC
Organism: Viscum album; assembly: GCA_963277665.1. Lineage (NCBI taxonomy): Eukaryota > Viridiplantae > Streptophyta > Magnoliopsida > Santalales > Viscaceae > Viscum > Viscum album. The sequence continues at coordinate 700,994,704 of OY728132.1, forward strand.
ATAAATTAATTAATATATTATTTAAAAACATAATGGAAAATTAAATTTTTCTGTTTTTTTATTAAATGAAAACAATCTAATGTGTGAAAATTAAAGTGGTAATTAAAATACTAATTGGATCCCTAAAAATTGCACTAGTATTCATAGCACACCTGTTATAGGACATAGAAAAAACAGAAACTTATTTTACTAATTAATCATAAAGGATGGACAAGTTCTTCTCACCTCTAGAGCTTTTTATTTGTTCACCTATATAATATATTTCACCTAAACTACTTAATTTTTGTGTTTTTTATTTATTATATACAATAAAAGGATTATAAATGAAGGAATAGAGCTAAAAAATTAAACTAACATGTAATGATAGAATATGTTTAGTAAATAAATAGCATTCCCACTATGGTTTGTATTATGAGTTCCATTACTCTACTTATTAGGGATTATATTTAGTTTTATTGTTTCAAAATAAAATATTACTCTAAATGTAATATTATTTTTTTATTTCTTCTGAAATAATTATTTCCTATTGAAAACTAATTTTCACTTCCTCCAATAGTTGGGGTTTATGGAACACCAAAATCAATAGTTTGAAACCTTACAACACCATATTATATCATATTTCATTTCATCCACTAAATGGATGGAGATCTTTCATGAAAGTCAAATTTTTAGTATAATGGAGAGATTGTTTTTACAAAATAACATAATTGATTTTATGTTTAGTGTCATGGTGGGAAATCAACATTCACTTACAATTCACTCTTAATCACCATGAAAATAATAGAAAATATCAATTTAAATCCGCAATGAATGGAAACCACAATTATACCCCAATGTTAAGCATTTGGTTAGACCCTAATTGTTTAGGGTAATTGAACACAATTTTATGATGAGAAATAAAATAAGAACTATAAAAAAATATAATAAATATAAAGGAATAAAATAAAAATAATCAAGTTGAGAAAAAATAAAATAAAATTATTTTAATAAATCTAAATTGAAAAAAAGGCAAAATAAAAAAATGAATAGGAAGAAGAATAATACGTAGAAAAAATTTTCCAAAATTTAAAATCATGTATGAATTGTAACTATTAAAAATTAAAACTAAAATAGAATAAAAATAAAAATAAAATAAAATAAAAATTTTAAAAATGTGTAGTAACTGATAATGAGGCCTCCTCTTTTTGTTGGATCTACATTAGGTAGTGGGTGTCAATCTCTATTTATTGGCCTCAAGTATCCCATCCTTGGTCAACATATGTTATTATCCAATAAATGTGTGATCTCAATTTTTTGTTTTCCTAAAATCCCTTAGTGATCCTCATTGTGTTTTATTTGGGAAACAATTATATATTTACGATGTTTAAAAAATTTCATCATGGAAATGATCTCTCTTCATTGTCTATTATTGAATGGATGTGGAATCATTGAATGCGGTATAGTTGAAGGTTTGGTAGTTGCACGAGATTATTCCTCAAAACCAACAGCCTTAAATGTGGATGGAAGGAGTTTGAAATGTATTGTATCGGGGTAATATCAACCTCCTAAGATGGTCCATAGAATCTGGGTTATTCAGAATTGGTTCTTCGGCTCAATATGATCTATCTTGGTGGTCCCATAGTGGTTCTATGATGATGTAGTGGGAGGAAAGTGATGTCGAGTTGTGGAGTCGTGGTAGTTATGGAATGGTTAATGCTTACATGGAATTGTAAAGAATTATTATGCAGGATGGTGGTGTACCATTAAAATGTGAACAGTTCCCACATGAAACTAGTTCCACATAAAAACAAAGGGTTTATGAAATGAGTATTTATAATACAATGAATATGATAATTGTATCAACCTCCTATGATATTTAAGGACCCCCGCAAACACAATCTCACAAAACAATGTGACACAACTCACACTAGTGAATTCCATTTGGGCTATGGCCCAACCTATTCCCATGAAATCAAATGGGTTAGTCCATCTTGTGCTCTTCTCATTGGGATGTGTATGAACTCCCTTGTGTTATTCATAGCACACTAGGCCTAATAAATAATTTATATACATCTTCTATCCATTGATGAAGGCTTTACATCCTAGGAATATTTCTACCAATAAATATTTCAAAATGAAAATTTATTGCTTGAAACACTTATCAAAATATCAATCTAACTTTTTTAAAATATTCATTGAAAAAAATAACAATAATTATTCAAATTATTTTCCAATTTCTAATTGAAAACACCCTTTATTTAACAGAACATTTAAATTCATGGGTATTATTATTTAATATCATTAAAAACATTAAAATTATTAAAATTTTAATGATAAAATTATTCTATCTACAAAATTTCATAATTTTTCTTAGGCATTCTTGTGAATTACTCAATGATACATGACTGGACATCTAGTTAGTTTAAGTTCCCCACACTTTGTTTTTAATTCTTCTATCCCATGTTTTTTGTAATACACTCATAGAAATGAGTTAAATAATAGTGACCTAGAATTAACATACATGGTTTTTACATAATTTTGAATGAATATTCATTAAAATACCAAATTACATGTCGTAGGGCATTAATATTATTGAGTCCTTTTAAACATGGAAATATAATATTATATCATCGTAAAATATCTTCAATAGATCCTCGAAATATCTTTTCCTTTAGTAGTCAAACATAAAACATTTCTTCATTACTCGGAGAATGGAAACATAATAAAGGGGTGATCCCTTATGATATGTAATGAAAAACAATGGATTTGTGTAAGCATACCATTTCAATAAGGGTATGAGAACATGATCATATCATTAGAAGATAATAACCTATAAATCAAATATCATAATCACGAGTCATGGAATAAATATTTTTAGTTCATAATACATGACAAAAAAGGTAATTAAATGAATAATCCATGAAAGCCTAACATATGAATAATAAATGGAATTTATGAAATAAAAATAATCATGTAACATGATTTCCAATATGTAAACAATCATTTACCAAACATATAAAGAGACTTCATGGTGGCTACACCTACTTGGAGGGACACACCACCTTTCACGAACTAGGTTGGATAGTCATCCAACCCAACACCCTACCTAGTCTGTTTCATGGCCTGATAAAAATTCTTGGTCCCCACGGGCTGGAAACTAGTGCCTGGGTATTTATATTTTACCTTGGGAATGATTTCACCCATTAATATAAATATAAATAAACAAAGGAAATGAAAAAAACAATATTAAAGGCCAAATCTTGAAAAGGATTAAAAAAAATTTGGATTCAAAGCTTCAAAAATTTGACCAAAACTAAAATTACAACAACAGAATGGAAACCTAAAAAATAACCCAAGAACATCCATTTGACAAGAGAGATGTGATCCTCAAACCACAGCCACTAAAATCTACATGAGAGGAACTCTAGAAACCTAGATCCGCTAATATTCCCATGACACACCTTTCCCTTACCTCAACCAAACATAACCAATTCTACATACACACAAATGTGTATGTATGGTGTGATCCAAAACCCAGTAGGATTCCACCCAAAAGAAAAGGTTACTTGTTATAACATTAGATAAAAATTTAACATGAATGTTTTCACAAAAACATTTGAAGAACATTCATGTAAAAAATTTCGGAAGACCCATTCTCAATGAACATTTTATAAGGAAACCCATTTCTAAATAAAACATTCTTTGAAATATGTTATACTCAAGACCTATTGTATGGTCATGTATGGAACCACCTTACATAAGAGTAATGTTACAACTGAGCACCATTGGTAAATCCCTAGGGTTAATCTTGCTCGAGTTAGATAGTGGAACCTCATACCTTGGTGAAAATATAGTATAACAACCACGAACAGCCAATTTCTTGTGAATGATCAAATGTGGGTGGACACCACATGGGCCCAGTGGTATTTAGTCATAATACATGATTATTTCTTGTTGAAATCGTCAATTAAATTAAGTGAAACAGGGACTTTCCACTTATATATCACTAGATTACTAGATCTAGTTAGCTCACCTAGATACCTGGGATTCCCTTGCACCCAACATGATGATCCACATGTCAAAAAAACACCCTTTCATATACACATTAAAATCATAAAACTATATGGGAAAACACTATTTTCCATAAACCAAACTACATTCCGTTTGACACACAAAAAAACCAGTCCCAAATGATTTAACCATATTTTATGTATATAATAGATCTGCATTAGACAAAACACAGGAAAAATGAACAATTGATCAACTAATTCCATGGGACAAGAACCCTTTTAAACCCACGCATATACAAAGTTCACTTTAGAACTTACTTCACATCATTTAAAAAATTCATAGTACACATTAAAAGGTGCACAGTAAAAAAATGTCCAAAAATATTAACTTTCCCTGGAAAACCTACATTTAAGCACACACTCACTATTAGGGCCATTAAAATCCATTCCGCACCTTTTATATAATTATAAAAACATTTCCAAGAAGCACTACAATATGTCCCTGAGAAAACATAACAATTATCCTTCATAAAACCATTTTTTATCAAAAAATCATATCGAAACACTTTTAATGTTTACTTCTCACCACAAAATGGAACCATAAAATTCTTTTATGAATGAATAAAATTAATTTACATTCATCATGCCATGGTAGAAAATGGAAACGCCTACCTTTAGTGAAAAATATTTTAGAAACTTGTCAAAAATTACAACCACACCACAAGAAAACTTAATAAAGGAAAGATTAATCCATTAATGTAAATATTGAACCCTAAAACGAATGATATAAACCTAAATTGGACTCCTAGCCTTCTGTGAAACAAAACCCCTTATGAGGAAGATGTAAAACCCAATAAAAGAGGGGTAATCGAAGGGGAGAAAAACATGGTTGAAGTTTTATAGTGGAAATTACTCAAAATCCACCCCAAAATGACTCCCCAAGGGGGGAATAAGTATAGAGGGAGGCACCTAGGGTAGAAAATATTGATTGGGGAGGAGAGGGGTGGAATAGTGTTAATTGTTGGGGGGGGGGGGTGGAAGTAAAAAAGTATAATTTTTGATGACCTGGACAAGCTACACAGTTTTCCAACCATTACGATGATTGTGTTACCTTCCATGTACAGGATTCACATACCACATGGTTAGTCTACATGGCATGACATAACATACAGAAATTGTGTGGTAGAATATTTCAAAAAACACCAACATATTTTATAGTTACCTAGGTTGGGGCGCATATTTTTCACTAACAATATGCCAATAGGGCAACACATGCTTTTTGCCCACATTTTTTCCATTTCTCTCCAAAACTTAATGGATAACCATGAGAAAAAATCTATACCCAATAAATATAGAAAATATAACCTTAAAAATGGTAACTTTTCACTCTTGATTCATGAGAGAAAAACCAAGACCCCTAAATAAACTGGATCGAAGAAGAAAAATAAAAACCTAGGTCTAACCATTCTCCCCACCATAATGCTTCCTATAAAAGAAATCCATTCCATGGTTTGATCTAAAAGTAAGAAATATTACTCCTCCACATCTTAAAGATATTCCCATAAAACATCAAAGAAGAAGAATTTAGGAACACCATGAATGAAAATAGAGGTTCACATGATTTAACTTGGGAGGATAGAATGGGCTCCCCACCAAATATGCTCCACCCCCATAAGACCACATAACCATTAGTTGATTGTCCGAATGATATGGGATCATTAAAATACATAATTTAACCCCAAAAGTCATGAACACTTAGAAAGTTACCAAAAAGACTCATAATACATACCTGAAACAAACAAATGAACCCAAACAAATTCTCGAAAACAATAGAAAGACTCAGGCCACAACCAATGCAATTTTCAATTCAAATAACACCATTGGGTGTGCCCTAAAAGACCCAATGTATACCCAATGGAGGGACTGAAAATTAGAAAGCTCTAATTGAGACTACCCACAATCAAGACAATTCCAGAAACTAGACAGGATTATCAATATGGGGAGGCCCAAATGGAATCCCCGCTATGAGGAACCAACATGATTAAACTGATATGGGAAACCCAACATAGGACAAGATATGAATTTTCAATATATAAAAAATCCACACCACAAGGGGCCTGACAAAGGAATATCCAAACCAAATGGAAAACACTACATAACTCATGATTCCCATATAATGAGACCACTTCTAGGTGAGACGAACAAAAACCAAAGATAACATTGTAGGCTAGACATATGAGGATAACTACATGAACCACATGGTGATTTACATTCAAATGGTACAACCACTAGAGTTCATGAAAATAGAACAACATCACCTCATTATTACTAAAGAGGAACTCTCCCACCCACACCAATCATAAGAAATAATGGGGACTTGATGACACTACCCTCAAAACTTGTCCTTTCCAAAATAAGGGAGTTATAATAGAGAAGCATGAATTGTCCTCATTCAACGGTGGATACCAAGATGAAACGAGGTCCCTTACCCCCACGTGATTGCTAACTATGAACCAGACTCACTACAAGACCTATTGATGGAGACCTAGTGTTTGAATCATCTCTTTATTCATAGTCATGCATTATATATCTCTAGTTGGAACACTTTATTTTGATTCCATAAGTAGTCACACATTGATCCTGGTAGGAATAGTCGAACCAAACACACTAGAGAACTAATATTTCTTCCACATGGAACTTCCACCAAGATAAGGACATAAAAGTTACACACTCATAAACCATTTTCACTATAAAAATAAATAGATTAAATGAATAACACACATAATACCCCCTCATTTAGACTAGAGAAATTTGAAATTTCCAAAAAAACACACGACCACAAAATACCACCTAACACAACCACTACCAACAAAGAAGAATGTCAAGGAAAATGAAATTAAACTGATTCCCCAAACAACAATATACGCCTGAAAATGGGTATGGAATTCCTTTGGAGTATTCAGACATGAGGGAATTTTGTGACTGTACCTGCACAATAATGGAATGACATGATCCTATTTCTAAAATAAATTGATGAAAAATTCATAGACCTTGCGATACTGGGTCCAATACCAATAGCTTCATGCCACATTCTGTTACTAGAATTCCCTTCACCACATTCAGACCCATCCTTCAAGCATAAATGTGTCAATATTAACCTTTGAAAACTCAGGAAACTCAATATAACTAAGTATTCTTTCAATTCCACTCATCCACTCCTTCAATTTGAGAGGATCTACTTAACTGAGAAGCATATGTAGATTCAATTCCATGTCAAAATAAGAGAGACCTTATGTTTATCAACTAGCGGGTCTTCCAAATTTGATCCATACATGGCTACACTTAGAATATGCTATGATTATTTATTAGGGAAAACACCAGCAAGTAATGAAATCTAGAATCCATATCAAACCGGTCCATCAGCCAAAACAGAACACATGAAAACCACGAACACACAACGTAAACCATCTAAAGGGATTCCAAATCACTTATTAAAATAATACACTAACCATCATTTCAAATGCAATGTATTAACAATAACTCAAACATGAAACAATATTTAAATGAAATATGTTCTAGAACATAATACACCATGAAAACAACATCGCTAAATCAGAAAGAGACACTACCCATCCACAACATATCAAAGACTCACAATTTCTCTTTAAAAAATTTTAAAATAAAAAATCGTGGTTTCTTCTGCACTCACCATTGATATTCCATAGATTCACAGACAACCATCTTCCCATGAGAAATTGGGAAACCATCACCTCATGTCATTTAACATCCACATGTATCCATATAAGTGGTCACTCAGTGAAACACCCAAGGATAATGCACTAAATTTAATGTTTTGAAAACAAAACATTCAACCCAAAATTTAAAATTATAAATTTAATTCCCATCTAAAAAATTTCATGATACGTTCTGAACGTTTACCATTGCCTAAAGAGAAAAACATTCCCATTCTCAAGATATCATTCCATTTCATTTATTTTGAAAATAAGAATACACTAATTTTCCGTCAAAACTCTAATCATTCTATTTAAAATATTTCCACTATTTCAATAAATCTTATTACATAAATATTAATTTGGTTAAAAAAAATCCAATCCCTCTTTAAAACAATTTTTCTTTCAAGAAAATATTTTCACTAAGCTCTAGATATTGTTTAAAAAAATCTATACTCACTAAGACATTCCAATTTTACCTTAAAGATCATTTCATAAAAATCCATTTTCCTAATGTCTTCCTCATGGTAAATTCTAAAAATCGATCTTACCTTTTTCAAAAGGTCAAACAATTACCACTTTATATCCAGTCATCACAATATCAAAACAAGGGTTTTTAAATCAATGTTTTCTATCCCAAGAAGAAACAAAACAATTTAAAAGAAGAAACTAGTGTCGGTATGTGACTTGGAAATATGGTAAGAAGCCATCTGAAAATCAGACTACCATCATAGAGAGTATTTGAAAACCATTTCCCTTGATTCAAAGGGCATTCTAGTCTCTATATGTTCATATATACCACTATACCAACTCCCTTTTCAATTACCAAACACGAAAAAACCTACAAAGACCAAGGAAACCAAAATAAATCTGACTTCTCATAAAGCCCATCCAAGAGGTGTGATGGCCCGAAACACTACTTGTAATGAGCACATAAAGTAAAAATAATCCTATATCTAGTCTATAAACACTCTTCCATAAATATCATGATCCAAAAAGAGTGTGACATTCTCTGATAGTATTTTTTATAAACCAAGAAAAAGATCCATCCAACCTGACACCCGACTCGATCTGTGGCATATACTGAAGGGAATTATCAATCCTCCTAATATGGAAACTAGTTATTGGGTATAAATATTTTACCATGGGAACACTTTCTCCAATTTATATAAATCAGAAAAACCAATGTAAATTAACACCACCATACTAAAAGGCCAAATCCAAAGAAGGATTACCGGTTTCCCTATTAAAAAAATTAAAAATGTAACCAAAACCAAAATTATAACAATTGAACCGAAAGCTCATAAATAACCAAATAACATTAATGTGAACTGAGGTATGTCACACTCAAGCGACCATCACAAATACCTTAATGATAGGAATTCTTGAAACCCAAATCCACCAACATCACTAGGAAACAAATTTCCCAATCTAAGTCAAACAGAACCAAGTCTACATACAACCAAATGTGTATGTGGGTGTGAAGAAAAGCCTAGTAGGATGCCAGCCAAAATAAAAGGTTCCATTTTGTATCATTTGAATACAATTTTACATGAATTTTGGTACAAAAACCATTGAAGCATTTACATGTTCACATTTTAATTCAAATCATTCTCAAGGAAACACTTTTAAAGACAACAATTTCTAAAGAATAATTAATTTGAAATATATTATACTCAAGGGCAGTGGTATGCCGACTGGGGGAACAAAATAACCTAAGAATAATGTAAAAATTTTCAACATGGTTAGATCCCTTAGGGTAATGTAGCTCGAGTGAGACAGTATATACTCGTACGTTGGTGAAATGGGGTATTGAAAAAACTGCCATCATGTTTCTCGTGCATGAGCCCCTAGTATGGGACACCTTATGGACCTCATGATCTCTGATCATAATACATGTTTAGTTAGTGTTTTAATTTTAAATTTGGTTATGTGAAACTATGAATATCCACTTCTGTATCACTAGCGTGCTAGATCTATCCATCCCACCTAAAAACCTCGGATTCCTTTATGTTGGATTTAATACAATACATGTCAGAAAAAACATCATTTTCATATACAAAATAAAAGTATTATAAATATACTATAAATTCACTATTTTCTATTAACCATACCACCTTTTATTTTACAAAAACCCAAATCACTCTCAAATATAATACCACCACTTATGAATTTCACAAATCCCCATTTGAAAAATAATTATGAAAAAACACTGTTGATCAAATGATTCAATGATCCAATACACCATTAAATCCCATGAATAAACCATGTTCACTTTAATAAACGATTCAAAACATTTACATAATTCACAATTCAAATAAAAAGGTTCACAAAAAGAAACTATATTAAAAAAATTCCATTTTCCATTGAAACCCCACTTTCAACCAAGTTCCCACCATTAGTGATTTTGAAAACCCATTTCTCACCATTAATATAATTATAAAAACACTTCCTAGAAGCACTAAAATAAGGCTAACCGAACCATTTTTCTTTATACAAACATTTTCTATCACATTATCATTTTAAAACAGAAATGAAATATATTTTCACACAAGACAATGAATGCATCGAAGGCATTTATGAAACAAAGAAAGAATGTAAAATTCATCTAATAATCATTTATAATGGAACCACTTACATTGAGTGAACAAACATTTGGGAAATGGTTAAAAATTTAAATTGTACCATGAAAAAACCATATAAATGAAATATTATACCATAAATGTCAATATTGAACCCTAAAACGTATACTCTAACCCTAAATATGACACCCAAACTGCTAAATGACCAAACCCCCAAAGAGGAAGAGGGGAAACCCATGATATGAAGGGAAATCAATGATAAGAACCACTAACTCGAATATTTATTTGAGAAACCACTCCAAATACAATACCAAAATGAGGCCCTAAGGGAGGAAGAGGATATGGGAGGTTCCTAGGGTAGAAAATCCTAATTGGGGAGGAGAGGGGTAGAAGATGGTTCAAAATCAGGAGGGGAAGAAAGAAAAAATTCATTAATTAATGACCTAGATATGATACATAGTTTTCCCATACGGTTTTCCAAACCATGCAACGACTGTAATCCCCTATCAATCCAAGAGGTACCAACCAAAAAATTAGTCTACATAGACTGAATTACTGTATGGATAATAATGTGGTATCTTGCTTCCAAAAACCCAACCTACCACCAAGTTACCAGGGTAGGGGTGCACAATTTTCACGAACTTTTTGCCAAATATAAACCTCATGATTTTTATTGATTTTTTTTAATTTTTCTCCAATAATCCAAGGATACCAAGGTGTAAATAGCAATACCCAAGATAAATATAAAATATCACATCGAAATTTCAAATACATCACACCTAATTCCTGATAGAAAAACCAAGACCTGCAAAAAATTGGATCAAATATCAAAAATAAAAACCTAGGTGTGACACCCCCAAACCTATTGGCATCCAATTCTTTATAGTGGAATTGGTTCACTCATAAAACCATCATAGTAGTAATGAATCACTCAATAGTCCATGTTAGTAGTCAAGATTCACTCCTAATACAATATTTTCAGTCAAGGTTCTCTCTTTAGACCATCATAGAAGAAATATTCTTTTACAAAACCAAATTCACTTCCAGTTCTATCCATTTCTATCTCTTGATATATAATTATTTACCCAATGTGAATTGACCAAAACATAGATTCCTGGAGGTGGTGTCAACTACAACTACATTGGAATGATTATATGGATTCAAATCCCAATGTACTGAAACGTCTATTAGTCTTGGTAAACTAGATATATACATCTATATTATATTATAGATAAGTAATCTAATTACAACATATCTTTTTTTCTTTTGTGTATAATAACTTTTTTCCATATAGAATATCCTATCATTAATTTTTTATCATAATTCATGGAATCATTATCAATGTAAACATAATAACGGTGATCTCAATTGCTCAGTATGGTCAAAATACAATTGAAGATATTTTGAATCAATGTGAATAGTCAATATGGAAAGATGATAACTGAAGAAAAGTGAAATGTAATAAATAAACTTAGAAAGGATTGTGTAAAATATATTTCTAGGTAAACAAATGAATACACATTCAATGTAATAAATAAACATATAAGTAATTAAGTAAACAATATTTCATGTAAATAACTAGAATCAAATTCCATTTATATAACTAGATGAGGAAAAATTAATAAATGAAATGTAAAAAAATAAAACATATTCCTTTTAATCAATGTAATTAGAATGAAATTCATCCATAGATTTGTTGATGGAAAATATCATGGATAAATAATATTCGAATCAGAATGAATGAAATGGTTTATTATTAGACTTCATGTCTCGAAAACACGAGGACATATACCGCCAAATATATTCCCAAGATAGTTTAAAACTACAAGTAAAACACATTTTAATTAGGGAAACCGATTTCTTATGAGAAACCATTGATGCATAATAGGTTTATATAAATTCTGAGAACCACCCATAATTTCCAATCCAATTCATTACTCATATCAAAAAATTGAAATAAATAACATGTCTTGTCAAATATTAGTATTAAATAAATAATACAGATGTATCAATATTTATACATATTATCAAATAACTATAAAATTAAACACTATATGTACAAAGGATATACAATTTATGTAATAAAAATTTTCATGATAAATGATATGAATAATTATGGGAAATTCATGGTATATTAATTAGAGGAAATTGAATATTTCATGGGGAATAATAAATGAATTTAGGAAGTGAATGTTAATACTATCCGTAACAAAATTAATCAGACCTCATGTAGAGAAAGAATAAGGATGATATCAATATAATGTATCCAATATGATCTAAATAATATTGGTTGTTGACAATGAGGAATGGAAAGACTATAAAAATATATTTTAAAGACAATCTTGAGGAAAATATCATTTTATTTTTAAAAAAATCGTAGAAAATTACATGATAAAAAACATTCATTAAAAAATTTCCTTTCAAGCATGAAAAGGAATATTCAAAGAATTATGGAGGGTAAATAATTATGTGTCCTATAAGGTAAAAAAGGCATTACATTATCATGAAAAATATGTTAGAAAAATTCCTTGTTTTTAAAGAAATAAGGATATTCTTTTGAAAAAATTGGTAAAAGAAAAAAGTTTCAAAATTTCTATAATAAATAATTTTTAAATGGTTAAAAACATTTTTGAAATTATTTTTCAAAAACATGACTTTTAGAAGAAAATAAGTTCTCTGTATAAAGAGAGAAATGCATAATGATTTTCTTAAAAAAAAATTATAACATTTTGACTACCACAGAGTATGAAAATAGTAATATTACTTGAATAAGGTCATGAATAACTATATGAGATGAAAATGAACGATTTTATTATAAAATTATCAAATAATTTATTCAAATGTAAATTCATGTGTAAAAAATCCTAAAAAATGAGATTATAAATTATACTCTTGAAAATATTATAATATTGGAGTGATAATCAATCAATGAGTATAATATTTGCCACAACTGTAAATACACATATTGAAGTGAAAATGAATCCTTATATATTAAAATTCATTTCTCAAAAAATCATAGAATATTAACAATAATGATGAAGTTATATAAAATAATGAAAATAAATGTGGTTATGAAATTTCATTCCACTTGGTAACTTTTAACTTGAATCCCCATGGATGAAATAGTTCAAATCGAGACTTAAAATATCATTACGAATGAATTAATAATGATATTATATGAAACAGTGGTTGTATTTACTACATATATAGGAAATTAGGTTCATAATAATAAATATATTTTTTCAAGAGAATTTCAAAAATCATAAAATAAAGTGATATTTCAATGATAATCATTAAAATTGTTCATGTGGAGAATAATCATTAAATTTTCTGATGTATCACATGCCACATTGAAATATTTTACTCAATATCTCCATAATGGGAAAAAATTAAATGAAACTTAAAATATCATGAGAATAAAAAATATTCATGATATAACATTTCAAATGACAGAATATAAAACCTATAATAAACTAGGTTCATGATAACTAATAATTCTCAACATAATGTAAATTGATATGAAATCCCTTAACTAGTGTTTTTGTACTTCATGACCATCCATTATCCTTCTGTAAAATGGTTCTAACAGTTTTAATAACTTATTAATAGAAAAAAATAAATATTATAATATCATATATTTTCTTCTAATAATATCTAATTACTAGCTTTGATAACAATCATTCATTATTTTTGAAAGTTTTGGTGTTAATTGCCTAGTTTGTGGCATATGTTCCTACCTGTTACTTGTTGTTCTTATTAATTAGGTCATCAATTCATAATCTAAAAAATTTGAACTATAATGTAAATATCATATATATTCACTATATATTAATTTATAATGTTATGTAATGTTTGGAGACAAGAAATGGAATGCACCATTCAAAGAGACAGTAGGTCGTACCTATACTTGGACACTACTTTCCTTTCATTATCATATTCGAAAAGAATAAAAATTAAATGATATATATATATATATATATTATTGTTGATGCTCCTTTCAGTTATAGAGTCCAATTAATGGAAAATTGGAATACCTTTAGCTCAAAGAGAGGCATCCTGTGAAGAACATCAAAAATTGAAAAGGGAATGAACAAAGAACCCATTTAGAAGGAGTCACGCTAGTTTTCTTCTCACTGCGCAACTCACTTGTGCGCCATATATGGGTCGCACAAGTCACTTGCGTGAACTATTCATTTTTTCTCCCAAGGTGCCTAGTGGCCTATAAATAGCTTCTATGGGCCCCCCATTTTAGGGATGAATTTTCCAAAACTCATATTCAAGGTTTGGTCACCCATGTATTTATCTAACGTCTTCTGAACACTAATAAGGTAATTCATTATCTATAAGGGAATCTCTAAAAGGGAAAAATAAGGCCTAACTGTTAGAACTCGTCAATACTTGCACGCCTAGGTGTAAAACCCTTAAGGGTAATGAACACACTTTCTTTCTGCCTTGCCCTCTCAAGGGAACTAGCACGCCACCCTTTTGGAAGCCTCTAGGGATGATACTAAGGTCTTGAGTTCAAAGTCTCCCATGTATTACCCTACATATTCTTCATCACCCAAATTGATTCATGTCACACAAGTATAGTTGTGCGACTATGACTTGCACTCCAGAATTATACATGCACTCCTACTTACAAGTCACCTCATTTCCTCAAATCCAACCTTCCTCTTCAACATATAGCCTTCAAAACCCTCTTCAAATCCATTTATGGCATGGTTCCTTTGTTGGATTCTTTATATAAAAGGAATTCAGTGAGAACCTCTCCCAAAACCTTTTGACTTACTTGCTTTATGTCACCATGGTTAGGGGTTCCATATATAACCTCATCCATTGAGATGAGAAGTTCCCTTGGTTTGGGCCTCCGCCTCAGGAGTAAGCCCCGTGTTACAAGTCCCTTTAACCTGGGCCTTTTTCTCATGATTAAGCCCCAGTCATAATTTCCTTTAACTTGGTCATCATCCTTAGGAGTAAGCCCCAATCTTAATTTCTTATGATTTGGGCCCCCTTCTCGGTAGTAATCCCCAGTCATAAGTCCCACTTTGTTTGGGCTTCCTTTTCAGGAGTATTTCCCCGGTTAAAATTCCAAATCTCTATAATGTAAAAATACCTTTATAGAACCTTCTCTTGGGATTATTTCCTAAATCTTGGCCTTCATTTACTTGGGTCGTCATACGTACCTAATCCCCACATCATTTCTCCTTACTACATCTTTTGTGGAACCATTTTTATTTTTACTAATTCCTCTTTTTTCTCACACCAATCATGTCTCACATCAGTTTAGAGTGTAAAAGTAATCAGGACATCTCTTTTTGGTCCATTAACTTTGCATAAACCCCATATTTTCTTTCCTGAACTATGTAGACTTTGATCTCTTCCTTAAAAGTAGAGTATGTTGGAAGCCTTTATAAGGATCAATACCATCCTTCATTAATTCTTTTCTATCCCATATGATGTTAAACTATATCCTTTTTATTGAAATACATGGGTTCTGATTCCTTTTAAACAAGGATACGTAGGTATCCCATCTACGAGTATGATCCCAAATCTGAAATAATCCTTGTCTTTCTGAACGAAAATAATCTTCAAGTGCCCCACTGAGTGGCTTTAAAACCAGTATGGTCATCATAGTGACCAATAGATTTCTTTATAATATATTGAACGATACCACTGATTAATAATATCAACTACATATGGATGATTCTCTATCAATGAAGAAACTCAAATACATATATATGATTCTCTATATCCCATACATATCAATCATTGATTGGAAAATCTAAAGGAAAAATAATTTTTAGTCTTGGAGAATTAATATGAATTCGTGAACATAACATAAATCTACAAGAGAGTCTCAGAGTAGTCAATAATTCCCACCAAAAAGGTGTGATGAGTCTGACCTCCCATCCTCTCGACCAATGAAATTTTTTTTGCCTCATTAGTCCACAACTAATGAGGACCTATTTTTGGAAAGTAAGTCCAAATGGATATGGAATCATTGGATGTTTCCAGTTCTAGGAATAAACCCTTTAGAACCCGATTGGATGTTTTGAACCTTAAACAAACAAGGTTATCCACCTTTCAAGAAGAAACAAAAAATGGTGAACGTGGACTGAATACTTAACCAAGTTAAATGTTGTTTTAATTATTTTTTAGGCCCCTATTAAACTAAATATGAGGGCCAACAAAGAAATCAAACACATATGTGTTCATCCAAAAGATGTTGTTTGGACAAACCTATCTTGATTATGTCTATTGTATTAAATATGCACTCTTTTCCAAGATCTCTCTGCAACACAGAATGGATTCTTTAAAGTTCACACCTGTGAATGCCTCGTTCGCTACTCCTGCTGAATCCTCATCTGCTCTGAAGATGACATCACCTACTCAACGTCTTGAATGATGGGTCTCAAATGAATTGGTGAGGGAATACCATCAACATGGTACCATCCCCACTCTGGAGGCCGCTTGACAAGCCCTCCAAGTGAACAACTCACCCTGGTTTTCTGGACAGCGATGGCCAATGGTTAAAAAATAGGTTGTTCCAACCACTGTTTCTAACCGTTTTGGGTCGTTATCCCCAGAACACAACAAAAAGTCCCTCCCATATTATAGAGAGGTGAATGAATATGTCACTCAAGGCCTCAATTCAAGAAGACATGTGTCCTTCATGAGGAATCCTATCAATAATCGCTGCCAGACTCATGTGGTAGTGCACCCTCTACATGATGAGGGTATCACCTCTGGATGTTCGGCTCAGGTCCCTCAGACCCGAGCACACAAGACGAACCATCACAGGAAAAATTCGGCTAACAAGGAGAATGTTCTTATTTCTTCCCCTTCCGAATAATTCTGTCAATCTAACTTGATGGAAAACAATGAGCAGGCATATGCACCCGTCCGTCATGATTTCACTTCCCAGCACACTCGTCTGGCAGTAACACATCAATCCCGCCAGGCAATTCTGGCCGAGTACAATAGGTAGGAACATAAAACTATTTATATATCATCAGCCATTCAGTTGGCTCGTCTGACTGCATCCAATGATACTTACCAATCAAATGTGGTGACCACCTATAAATAGTCACATACACCTACTTACACTCATCAATTCTGCCAATAGTCATGCTTTCTTGTATTGAAGATAGTTCATCAATCATATTTGGTGGAGAAAAATTAGTAGGCACATACACCTGCTATTCATCAAGCTAACCAACAATCTCATTGGTAGTGCTCAGACATGTCAATTGGAATGCTCCAATGAAAAATAGGGGGCATACAAAACATTCTGACCCCACACATGAGTATTGTCAGAATTCACTGACAGGAAAATGAGGAAAGGAGAAGGAACACACACCTACTCCAAACACGGAATGGACATATATTGCTTTTCCATCATCTGAAGTCACCAAGAACATTCTGAAAATGGTAAAAGAGCAGAATCAAATCCCTACCCATATTCTGGATACCTGTCAGAATATTATAACAACTTCAGAAGCATCGCAGGGAAAGAATCACAAATCTATCTCTATCAGTGGATTGACTCATCAACATGTCACTCCAGAGTAGATACACACATCTGTTCTAGTCCAGGAAGGTCGTGGGGCATACTCCCATGTGTCATATGGACAATCATGTCAGGAACATACAACTGATTTAAATGGAGATTGTCAGCCTAACCTGATCATTTCTCTTGAGCATGCACATACACCTGCCCATAATTACCACTTTCATCAACAAGTGGTTTTCATAGTGATCAAGAAGGAGTCCAAAAAAGGCCCATCCAGCATATTTGAAAAATCAAGATCCAATATCCAATAAGGCCTTGCTCCATGATGGAGTTCATGAAGCCCTCAGACAATTGTCTGTTGGAACTCAAGATTCTACACTCTCATTTTCAGATTCCCGAAGTAAAAATAGTAATTTTGAAGGTCTTCATCAGACACTTCCTCATGAAGTATTGCTTCATGATAATTTGGTCAATCTCAAAGTATTATCTTTTTATGAGAGTCACGATGACCCTCTGCATGGCCAGAAGACCATGGAGCAAGAGGTTTCATCTTTTGCTGTAACCCACCATGGTGGTCCTCATCATGATTATGAATTTAGCTGTGAAAGTCCTCTCTGTAGTAGTAATTAACTTTTCCTATAAAAATCTTCAATGGACAATTTGGTAATGAGAATGTCCTATTATATTGAGGCATTTGCAAATGGGAATCCAGTCATGTCTGATTCCTTACCACTTGCAGGTGAAATATTTCTCAATAAGATGATAGCCCAAGGTGTAGGTCATTCTTTGAACCACCCCTGGGTCATTCATCTTCTAATTTGAAAAATGAATTATCTACCAATCTTTTCAAATATGATGAATCAACAAAGAAGCACTAACTTTGGTCCAGTCAAATATAATAATACTCATCAAATGACAAAGAGGAAGTACTGAATATGAGAAAAAAACTGGCGAAATGAGAAATACTAGTCATGTTTTGGCCTTTGGCTGACACTCAGTATTATATTCCAGAAATGTTGACAGAAGATTGTACTCATGATATTCATCTCAACATATGGAAAAATCTTTTTCACATAAAAGAAAAAATATTATCTTATAATGAATATCAAAATCATGTCAAGATAAAAGAAGGGTTGAAACACCAAATTGACCTGGCATCTCTCTCAGTTTCACCACATCCAAACGTTGAAAAGCAGTAGAGAGCCCTTCAGCGTTCATGCCTTGTCACATTAAAAAGGTTGTGCCAGTTAATTACCAATGCCCCATATGGTATTCATATCAGGGGATGGGGTGTTCATGGAGCGTTGCATTTCACTGTTCTCTCCTACCAACAAAGCCCGAAAAAAGTGGTCTCATGCAATGTTATTGCCCGTGGATGGATACTTCTAACTAGTTTTTTGCATAATCAAAGACTTTCCCAAGAACATACCTCAACTAGTTCTTCCCAAAGTCAAGCATATAAAGAACAAGTTGTTTATTTACTCTTACATCAAGAAACTGAGAATACCAAATAGGCTTCTCATTTATAGTATACAAATCATTAGGTGATAGAAGTGTTAGGAATAATCCAACGGTCATCTGAGCCAGGTGACATGAGTGGATGTCTGATGATTCATCCAGCTAATTTCTAGACTAAATTCCACAAAATCATGAGAGAATTTAAGAAAGTTTCAGATGTACCATCTTAATAGCCACCTCAGCTTTCCAGACTAGGGACTATTTTAATTCAACCTCGGGATCAATAGATAAGATTCAAGGAGTTGAGAAATAAAATCATAAAAATACCCACTCCACTGGACTGGGGACATTTTCAAATTCTCAATATTTTCCTCAGTGAAAGTCAATCTTCTCTCGATTAAGGAAGAATCCACAAGAGAAACGCAAGGCCGAATTATCAGGATATTCCCTCCAAATTATAGTTCATCAATATGTTCTTAAGGGATCATCCAGACAAAATTTAATGTCTCGTAAAAAATATGGAAGAAGATAGTATTGCAAAAGCACTTACATAAGGGTTCCAATGCGTTATGCATCGATAAATTTCATCAATTACATTTTCACTAATCCCCCAGAATGTGAGGCTCACTCAGAGGAATCAGATGAATATGTTCCTATTCAAGAACCTTTACACATAGAAATGAATTAAGGGGGTGTGCGTACCAGAATACAGAGGGTTTCCAAGGGGTTAGAAATTCCTTTGGGTAATTCCCTTCCATACTCTAGAAAGGCACATACCAAGGAAAAAGGTAAAAATCAGGTTACATTCCACCCTACCTCTAGAGAAGGATAATCACTCTCATTAAAGGAATTTTTTTGACAACAAGATGAATAAATGAAGGATTTAAAGAGGATAAATGCAGAACTACCTCAAGGTAGCTTTCTCCAAAGCATACTAAAGTTAATCACCCAAGGGAATTTGTTGTAGATGCTGGGATGGATCAATAATATCCCCATTTACAAGTACACCCTCACGGGACCAATCATATGGGTCATGCGTGACAGAAACCAGCAATAATATCATCAGTGGGAGTACTGGTCATTACACCCATCCAAACTCCAGTTATTTCACCTGCTCAGGAACAAGCTCATCCACATGTTTCTCAAAAATTAATGACTACCATTGATTAATTAACAGATCAGTTGGAAGCTATGGAAGGAAATCATGCACAAGTTCAACCAAAAAAGGGAGCTTACCCTGAATGGGTGGATGAAATATCTCCCCCATCAAATTTTTCCAATACTACAACCCTAATTTTTAATAGTTCGGGTGATCCAAAACAAAACATAACACATTTTTTCTCGTTGTGATCCTTTGATGGGAACTCGTCAACAACAAGAAGTAGTTATGCTCAGGTGTGTTGTGCAATCAATACAAGGACCTGATTTTGTCTAGTATACAAGTTTGCAATCTCGGTCAATTACTGAGTGGGAATATCTACATCAAAGGTTCCTTCTTAAATTTAGCTCAGCGTTTCCAAAGATGACAGTTTTTTATCTTACCAATTGTAATAAAAGATAAAATGAAAGAGTATCATATTTCGTTACTCGATGGAAGGGATTAACATATTCCTTAAGTTTAGCACTCCCTCAAGAAGAGTTGTTATCAATCTATGTGGAAAATTTGAGTGATGAATTATGCAGACCATTGATCCCTGTGAAATACACCAGAGGGTTTCAGGACCTTACTTCAATCGCTCAGTAGATATAAGACTCTCTTACAAAGACTAATGCTAAAAATTTTGTAATTACATTTGTTCTAGGAAGAATAATAGAGAAAGCATTGACTGGTACATTTACAGTTAATCAATCACCTGTACCTACTTACACATGAAATCCTTCATCATATCGAAGGGCTCCACCTTTTGAGCATCAACAACAACAGCCGCCTCATCAAGATGATCAAAGAGATCAGAGGAGGAAATAGTTTAATGATTTGAAGAACAAGGTTTATTCTTTCTGGAATGAAAAAGTTCTTGGCTACTTCATCATGGCTCTGGAAAACAATCTGGTTTTGTTTCCAAGGCCCAAAAGGTCATACAATGAAGGAGATGAAGACCTCCCCAACTATTTCCCATTTCATCAGAGGTTAGGGCATCCCATTCAAGAGTGTTTTGTCTTAAATGATGTCCTACAAAAGATGGATGACTTTTTACTGGTAAAACTGAAAGGTACTTCTGCCCAATTAGCATGTGTTACTGCTACCATTCCAGAGGAATAAGGTGAGTGGCATGAAGTCAAAAGTAAAAATGCGAAGAAATATGATCATTGAATGGTTAGGAAAATGATCATCCGAACTCATGCCATTTTACGAACACAATTGAATCAACCAATTGTGTCTTCTCATATGAATTCCACAAGAAAACACCCTTAATCCAAAGTAAAATATTCAAATAAGAAGCATAATTTGAAGAAAGAAGAGTAGTCATAAGAAAAGAAGCTCGTGTCAAAGCCTATGATGTCTTTGACTCTGGCAGATTTTATGCCATCTGCTTTAAAACCATGGGTGCCGCCCCACCAAACAGTACAGCTTGAACTAGCTAATTAGACATAATCTTCAGCAGATGAAGAATTGATCATTGGTTCTATTAACATGATTCATTTAACATATCCTTATGCCAATGACAATTTCTTTTTTAATGAGCCAACGTTCCTTGTATCTAACAGTTGAATTAGACGAAGAGATAGAGGTCGAAGATATAGGGGAATATTTTGATATTCCATAAGCCACTATTTCAATCCTACCCCTGCAAGTACTGTATATGCGAAGGAAACACATGGAAAAGCCCTTCAGCGGGCTCAACAACAACAATAATGTTCTTCCACACATGGTAGATTCGCTCCTAACGTAGTCATTATGGAAGACTGATTAGAGGTCACACCTTCTTCCTCTCGGAAAATAGATAGATCAAGTCAGTCTAATCTACCAAATATAGGAGTATTTTAAACTCATACCCCGATACAGGATGCATCTACTGCCAAAGCATCAACATACAAGGTACCTGCGAAACCACATTTTACTAATGGGAAACGTAGACCTTTGGACCAAAATAATGGTGTCTTGAAACATTTGTCCCAAGTACCAGCCAAGTTATCGATTCTATATTCCTTTAATCTATCAAAAGATATTCGGGGTGAACTTACTAAGGCTTTTTCATGTCCTTAATAATTCGAAACTGAAATTGATGCAGCTGTGGTATACCATATAGAGAATGATTCTACAGAATGTCATACAGTGATATCATTTACAGATGAAAATAAAGATGATGTTGTACATGGACATATCAGACCTTTGTATCTATCTGGAAAAGTCAATGATATAAACATCTGATGAGATTTCATTGATAATGGCCCAGGAGTAAATTTCATTAATATTAGTACACTTCGTCGATTGGGCCTCACCGAATCTGATTTATCTCCTTCTATATTGATGTTACAAAGATATGATAAAAATGAAAAAGAACCTCGGGGCGAAATTACACTCAAAATTTAGTTTGGATGCCTTGTTTCTAATTCAGAATTCATGGTTCTTCATGAGGACACGACTTTCAAAAAATTTCTCGGAAGACCTTGGCTACATCAATATGTGTCCATTTTAGTGACCCGAAGCTTGACGTATAGAGATATTACATTACTTTTGCGGAATACATAATACTTAACAAAAATAGACACACAAGGACCGTAATAGTTTAGTGTCTTTGGAAACCTGGAACGTAATCTTCTAATCGTGGTGAAAGATCTTCAACATTACCCATAATGATCTTCGACTTTTTTTTCCTTACCTAAAAGCTTTCTTTTAATCCTCGGGGGAAATAAAACATAAACTACTGGATATTCTGTTTTTCCCAATGGGTGTTTACCAACGGTTTGCTAAAACCGTTGGGCTTGAAGGATTAAGAAATCCTTTCTCAACGGTTCATTGAAACAGTTGGCAAAAGCCACCCCTTTGTCAACGGTTTGAAGAAACCGTTGGTAAAGGGGTGTGTTAATCACCTTTTGCCAACGGTTCTGTTGAACCGTTGGGAAAGGGTCACCCCTTTGCCAATGATTTCCTCAAACCGTTTGTAAAGGGGTCCTTAGCATCTCTTTCCCAACGGTTCTTTAAAACTGTTGGGAATTATTTCCCCCAAATCCAGCCGCGGGGCTGCTCTCCCCCATTCGCACAGAAACCTAATTTCATCCGCTCCACCACTCTCCTCTCGCGAAATCCCCTATCCGAAGAGGTGAAAACCATCTGAAATCAGGTATCTTTTCCTTTATACACATATAATTCCTTATTTTTATTGTTATTGCTTTAGTATTTTATTTTTAAGTTATCAATCCACCTCCAGCTCTCCGCTACTCTCCAAATCCCCCATCTGAATAGGTGAAAACCCATTTGAATCATCTCAAATCAAGTAATTTTTTCTTTAAACACATATGGTACCTTGTTTTTATTGTTATTGATCTAATATTTTAGTTTTAAGTTTGGATTTTGATGTGATTTAACCGTGTAAAATAGGGAAATGAATATATATTTTGTTAATTAATTGGTTTCCCCTAGAATATCAGTTGTGTTATAATGTCCATGCTAAATAAAGGGGTAATGTAATAAAAGACCTTGAATAAATAAATTGTGGAAGTTGGGGTATGTTGCCTCTATGAGAGGTTTTTTGTTGTGTTTCATTGTATGTTGTAGGCTGTTTTATGGGGATTGAGGTGACCAGTTGGGCTTTGTGATATGTGGGGTTGTAATGTGATGGTTAGTGGGCATGGATGTGTCATGTGAAGTTGTATGATAGTGATGATGTGTGGTGGTGTTGTGTCGTGTGGAGGTGTTGTGTGATTATGTTGTGGTGTATAATGTGGTGAGGTGGTTTTGGTTGTGCGGTGGTTTGTGATGTGCAATATTTTTATTGTGATATGTGGTTGTTTTGGTGAGATGGTTGGTCGATGTAACATGGTGTCGATGGTTATTATGAGATGGTGAGTTGTTGTGTGGTGGTTTTATTAGTTTCCTGGTTATCTATGGAATAAATTATGCTGTTAAAACAAAAAAACAAGATATTAAATAAATGAGATGGAATAGAAATGGATGTGTGGTAAATGGATTTAATTAATTTAACATTAAATGAATGGACAATGTAAGTGTGAATGAAGTGGATTATAAATGAATGTGAGAAATGCTATGCGTCTTGTGTGGTGGTGGTATGGTTTATGTGTTTTGTGGTAGTAGTGAAGTGTGTGATTATGTAGTTAATGTGAACCCATAGGTTGAGTATTTTGTGCTATCTATATATCATGTATTTTTAAGTTATTTCTACACATTCCAGGGGGGTGGTATGTCTAGGTGGTGGTGGTGGGGTTACAGGGGAGGGGGGTGTGGGCTGTTTGGGAGGGTGGGCGGGGCTATCCAGGGGGGTACGGGGTGTCCATGGGGGTACGGGGGTGGGCGGGCTGTCCACAAGGGTGGACGGGCTGTCCACGGGGGTGGTCGGGCTGTCAAGGAGGGGTGGGCGGGCTGTCCAGGGGGGGTGGGTGGGCTGGCCACGTGGGGTAGGGGTGTCCAGGGGGGGTGGGTGGGCTATCCAAGGGGGTGGGGGCTGTCCATAGGGAGAAGGGGTGTTGAGGGGGTTGGGTGGGCTGTCCACAGGGGTGGTTGGGCTGTCTAGTGGGTAGGGGGAGTCCACGGGGGTGGGCGGGGCTGTCCAGGGGGTGTGGGTTGTCCTGGGGGTCTAGGTGGGGTGTCCTGGTGGGGGAGGGGTGTGTGGGTTGTCTAGGTGGGGTGGTATGTTTAGGTGGTGGTGGTGGGGTTGCAGGGAAGGGGGTGTGGGCTGTTTGGGAGGGTGGGCGAGGCTATCCAGGGGGTGCGGGGTGTCCAGGGGTGTACGGGGGTGGGCGGGCCATCCACAAGGGTGGACGGGCTGTCCACGGGGGTGGTCGGGCTGTCAAGGAGGGGTGGGCGGGCTATCCAGGGTGGGTGGGTGGGCTGACCACAGGGGGTAGGTGTGTCCAGGGGGGTGGGCGGGCTATCCAAGGGGGTGGGGGGCTGTCCATAGGGAGAAGGGGTGTCGAGGGGGGTGGGTGGGCTGTCCACGGGGGTGGTTGGGCTGTCCAGGGGGTAGGGGGCGTCCACGGGGGTGGGTGGGTTGTCCACGGGGGTGGGCGGGGCTGTCCAGGGGGTGTGGGCTATCCTATGGGTCTGGGTGGGGTGTCCTGGTGGGGGAGGGGTGTGTGGGGTGTCCAGGGGGGTTGGTATGTCTAGGTGGTGGTGGTGGGGTTGCAGGGGAGGGGGTGTGGTCTGTTTGGGAGGGTGGGTGGGGCTATCCCGGGGGGGTACGGGGTGTCCAGGGGGGTACGGGAGTGGGCGGGAGTGGGCGGGCTGTCCACAAGGGTGGACGGGCTGTCCACGGGGGTGGTCGGGCTGTCAAGGAGGGGTGGGCGGGCTGTCCAAGGGGGGTGGGTGGGCTGGCCACAGGGGGTAGGGGTGTCCAGGGGGGTGGGCAGGCTATCCAAGGTGGTGGGGGCTGTCCATAGGGAGAAGGGGTGTCGAGGGGGGGTGGGTGGGCTGTCCACGAGGGTGGTTGGGCTGTCTAGGGGGTAGGGGGTGTCCACGGGGGTGGGTGGGTTGTCCACGGGGGTGGGCGGGGCTATCCACGAGGGTACCCTACTAATATGGTTATGGGATGAGGCATGCTCTGATGTGATAACACATTAAGTTCTTGTTGGTTTTACATTTTTTCAATAACACATTAGTATGTTTTTTTTCACATGTGTAGTTGATACCATGATTATTTTCTTCCTTTATCATTTACTTAAATGTATTTTCTATTAAAGTTCAATCCTATTGAATTTTTTATGACAAAATGACTTATATGAATTTTTTTACAGAATGGAAAGAAGTTAGATGTATGAAACTGATCGTATCTCAAGCGATTTTCAAAACAATTTGGAGAGATTTATAGATTTTGCATTTCACAATGCTTCAGATAGTGGTCGCATACACTGCCCATGTTCCAGTTGTGTTGGTAGACCTTGGTTGTGTCGTGAAGAAGTCAGCTACCACATAACCAAAAATGGTTTTCAAGCAAACTACTTTGTGTGGTATCACAATGGGGAGAAAATGAAATCTCAAATTGGTGATGATCGAAATGAAAGGACTGGAATGGAGAATTTTTTAGATGATCGGTTTCCGTTTATTCGTCATCATGAAAAAGAAAGGATTTCTCACTCAAGAAGACGTCGATATGAGGACAACTGATGCATCTAGTGAAAATGATGATATTGATAGGGTGAAAAAATTGAATGATGCTACCACGACTCCAGTATATCGACAATGCGATAAAATGAAAAGGCTGGAATTTTTAATCCGATTGTTTCATGGAAAAACTATGTAAGGTCTTTCTAATACAGCAATCGATTACATTCTTACCCTCTTGAAGGATTTACTTCCAGATGATGCAGATATTCCCTCAAACCACTATATGGCATGGAAGTTAGTTGAAGAACTTGGATTTTCCAGAAACAAAATTAATGCTTGCCCGAAAGATTGCAGTTTATTCTGGGAAGAAACCGCTGAACGAAATGAATGTATAAAATGTGTTACATCCCGCTGGAAGTCAAAATCTGATGGAACACCATCCCGCGTTCCACAGAAAGTAATTTGGCACTTTCCATTGATCCCCAGTCTCTAGAATCTTTTTATGTCTGATGACATATCAATAATAATGATATGGCATGATACTGAGAGAAAGAAGACTAATAATGAGTTGGTTCATCCTGCAGATGGATTTGAATGGCAGAGATTTGATGCTCGACATCCTTATTTTGCAGCTGACATGCGTAATGTGAGTTTGGGTCTTTCATGTGATGGTTTTAATCCGTTTGGGCAGATGCTTGCTTCGCACAGCACATGGCCAGTTTTTATACAAATTTATAATCTTCCTCCATGGTTGTGTATGAAAAAATCTTTCACTTTCATGAGTATACTCATATCTGGTCCTTCTGATCCCGGCTTTGATATTGATGTATACATGAGACCTTTAATAAAAGAGTTGAAACTTATTTGGGATGTGGGTGTGTGCACATACGATGCATGTTCGAAAGACATATTTTAGATGCGTGCTGCGCTTATGTGGACGATCAATGATTTTCCAGCTTATGCAATGATGTCTGGATGGAGCATGAAGGGAAAACTGTCATGTCCAGTTTGTATGAAGAATACACGATCCAGAAGACTGAAACATCGTTGTAGTTTTAGTTTTATGGGACATCGACGATTTTTTCCTAAGGATCATCCATATAGAATGAATTGTCGAAGATTTGATAATAATATAGAGACCGATGATCCACCTCAGTGTATGCCTGGAACTGATGTGCTTAATAAATTGAAAGATTTCAGTTTTTCATTCGGGAAGGGTCAAATGAAATCTAGAAAGAGAATGAATGTTTCCACAGAAACCTGTTACAATTGGAGGAAGAGGAGTATATTTTTTTATTTGCGTTATTGGTCAACCAATTTGCTACGTCATTGCTTGGACGTAATGCATATTGAAAAGAATATATGTGAAATTTTGCTTTCAGTTCTTCTAAATGTCAAGGGGAAGACAAAATATGATTTACGATCTCGACGTGACTTGGTGGATTGGGGCATCAGTCCAGAATTGCATCCTGTGCATATCAGTGAAAATAAATGGCAACTTCCATGTGCTTCTTATGTGATTACACCTACTGAAAAAAAAAACAATTTTTATAAGTATTCGAGACTATTAGAGTTCCTGATGGCTATTCAAGCAACATATCTAAACGGGTCAACAGAAGAGATTTGAAGCTAAAATCTTTGAAGACTCATGATTATCACGTTCTACTGCATGAGTTGCTTCCAATAGCAATCCGCCATCTTTTTTCCAATAATGTAAGGGTGGGTGTTATTCGGTTTTTCCATTTGTTTAGAGATATTTGTGCTAATAAGTTGTCCAAGTATTTCTTGCAAAAAATGTTGACAGATGCCCCATTAATTTTGTGTGAGTTGGAGAAAATATTTCCCCCATCATTTTTCACATGCATGCTGCATCTGACTGTTCATATTCCAACTGAAATACTTCTCGGAGGACCTGTTTCTTTTCGTTGGATGTATCCAACTGAAAGAAATATGTTCACATTAAAGTCTTATGTTCAAAACAAGAATCATCCCGAAGGTTCTATCATGAACGGTTACTTAGCTCAAGAATGTATGGATTTCTGTTCAATGTATTTGTCTGATCTTACTACAAGAATGAACAGACCAATGAGAAATGAAGAAGAACAATATGAGAAAATTGAACCCAGTTTTCCATCACTTCTTCAAACAAGAGGAATTCTTGGATCATATACATTGAAGACATTAATCCATGAAGAGCGGGAGATGGCACATCGCACAGTTTTGTTCAACTATGATTTGTTCGATGACTATATCAGGTAACAAAATTGAATATGTATATCTTACATATATATCTATTGAACTATTCATATTTTTTTATCTACAGGGAACATAAAACAATGATAAATAGGAAGCATCATTCTTTATCTTTGAGAAGGAGAGAGACTTTGCATGGCAAATATTTTTCTTCTTGGTTAAAATTGAAGGTAAAAATATTACTGTTTAAATTAATTATTTCAAAATTTACTTAAGTTTAACTGTCATTTATATTGCAGGTATTGAGTTTTTCTGTTGACTCTGTCTCTGAGGAAATAAGAGCTTTGGCTTTTGGTCCTAATACCGTGGTTCGTGACTGTAAATCAATTGTTATCAATGGGTACAGATTTATTGTCACTGAACGAGCCAAAAACATGAGAACACAACATAATGGTATTATGGTTACTGCCACAACATATTGTTATGCCAGTGCATCAGATAGTAGATCGCGACTTGAAAATGTGGGTTATTATGTAGTCGTTGAGAAAATAACAATATTGGATTATTACTCTAATGGACGAGTCACAATGATGAAATGCCATTGGTTTGATTCGATGACGAGACATGGAACATTTATTGATGATTATGGATTTCGAGTAATTAATATGACCCGCACTCTTGCAACCGAAGAACCATATGTGTTGGCATCAATGGCTAAACATGTTTTTTATGTCAAAGATCAACTTCAACCTAAATTTGGTGTCATAGTTGAAGTAATTCCAAGGCATATTTTTGATGATGCTGATGATGGAATTGACACTGTCCCTATTGCCATTGGAACCAATCCATTTATTTCTTTTGATGACTCCAATAGCTCAATTTTCAGAGTTGATTGTGAACCAGAAGTTGTGGTTGGAAATATATAGAATCATTCATCCATGTTCTCAATTCTTTTGGTTTACCTCGAGTTGGGTTGTTGAGGTTGGTAATATTCATATTTATTTAGTATTGATCACAAATATGTTTTAGCTGACTTGACCGTTATTTGAATTTTCAATGTTTATTGGTTGCTGTTTTATTTGAATTGCATTTTCTAATTTGGAATTGAACTGTATTCAAACCAAATCAAACAATATTTCTAACTTGGTGAACATTACAACTTGTATGTTTTATTAAATTCATTCAAGCTCTTCTAAAACAATTGATAGCTAAATTACCAATGAATCCCCTCATTCCCTCATATATTTAGTTTTTTGGTTTACACATTAATTTTCTTTTTCTAATTAATTACATATTTGTTTTCAAATGCAGGAAATGCAGCCAATTGAAGAGAGAGGAAGAAAAAAAATGGCGGAGAACAATCGTCGGATAGAGGAGATGGGCATTCCACCATTAGTGCCTATAGTGAGTACTTTATTTCAAATATATATATATATATTTACAGAATATATAATGTCATGTGATTAGTTTTTTTGTAAACGTTTTTGTAGGATCCACCATTACGTCGACAGTTATTCAACGAGGAGCCTAGTACTGGTCCTCGTACTCAGGCCGGTGGTACGAGGAGGGTTCGTACTAGAGGTGGACGTAGAGCTGCGCGTGCCCGACTAGACCCTGTCCCTCCCACTGACATTTCAGCCTTCCCACATTCTGATCCCGGTGTGTCGTTAGGGACACACTGGGTATTTAGGCCTCCCATGTTTTCGCTACCTTCTGCATCTTCTGCCCCATCATTTTCACATCCCATGATGATTCCCACTCCCCAGTCAGTATCAGGTCATACAGCTATTCCATCTTCTTTTCCTTCTACTTCTGTCTCTCCGAGCTTTTATATTCCATCGTCTTCGACTCCTGTTCCACCAGAGGGTGTTCCATCAGGTTCTGTGGATCCGGCGCCACTCATTGATCAGACTAGCGCAAGTATATTTATAAAACCCTAACAAATTTTTATAGCAATATTTATTTTCATTATAACATCTTTTGATAAAATATTTGTTTTTATTTCATGACAGATACATCTACTGATAAGAGATGGGGGCGGGGCCGTACACGCATCCGTTCGGTGTGGAACCGTCGCACACAGGTTATGGTGGAATATATTGAAGACAATCAGATGGTTGAGAAAACATGGCAGCAATGTCGGAGTTTTCTGGCGACGCTTGCCAAATACTCTGACATCATTCTCGTCAGCCCGCTGTCATGGAAACATTTGCCACATGAGGTCAAAGATAGATCTTGGGTAGAGATATGGGTAAAAAATCTGTTGTATTTAATGCCATGAATTATTTTTGTATTTATATGAATTAATATTTTGATTTCAGCTTCGATTTAATTTTCCTGATGGTGAGGGTGCACGACTGGAACTTCTGAAGGATTTAGGCGAGCTTTGGAGAGCCTACAAGCATGAGATGTATATTGGCTGGCGTGCTAGAGTTGGCACTGAGTTAGTGGCGGTACCAGTCATGGATGATTGTCCTATAGAGCAGTATCGTCAGATGATTACTCATTGGACGAGTACCCAGTTTAAGGTATGAATTACATTTGAGGTATTTAAATAATAACTTCCAAGTTTTTCATTAATATTATCCTTTGCATTATCGAATTTTATTTAGGAATCATCTGGAAAAAATAAAAAAAACATTGATGCAAAAAAATACCTCCATACACTAGGACACACGACGATGCCAGATCATGAGAGGCAGCAGGTATGACAATTGTTTATAAGTTTTCTTTACGACTTACATTTTCTTTTGTTTCCTCAATTATTTAATCATTTGCTAATTTTTTTATATAACTTTTGTTTTCAATGTCATTGTAGAGGCAAGTACAAAATATTGAAGGACGTGTGCCTCAAGCAAAACTGTTTTGCTCGAGTAGACGAAAAAAGGATAGAAGTTCTGTCAATGAAGTGACTCAGCAGCAGATTGTAAGTTTTAATCTGTTGATTTTATATTCTAATATCTATTTCGTAACATAATAATATATTTATATTTGTAACAGGATGCTTTAGAGGCCCTCGATGCCCATGAAGTAGAAAATTTTGGGCCATCTGATCACTTACATCAGGTGTTGGGAGAGGATCTTTCTGTCAGAGTACGCTGCCGACCTAGGATAGCCCTGACAAGGTATTGGCCTGCCTCAGGTACGAGTTATAGTGCCCCCGAGATGCAGAAAGTTAGGGCACAGGAAGAACAGGCTGAGAAAAGGGCCACAGAGACGACAGAACAGTCTGCTAGGGCAAACAGTGCATTTATGAAATTTATTGAAGTTCTACGTCCAACACTTCCAGCAGAGGCCAGCCCAGCAATTGATGAATCCATGTCGTCGATACATTCTATATATGGTGCACCAGGTGGCAGTTCCAGTGGTAGTCAGGCCAATTTCCAGCATGAAGATGATGATGTCGAGGAGTCTTATGCGGAAGAGGAGGGAGATGAGGAGGGCGAGGTGGAGGGCGAAGGCGAGGAGGAAGGCGCTGTGGAGGGTGAGGACGATGAGGAGGACGATGACGAGGGTGATGATGATGATGATGATGATGGTGATGCTGATGCTGATGTGGGACATATTGATCTGTTACATTTTTGACTTATATTACTGAGATTTGATGTTTAATCTATTCTAGTTGTTGGTTTTATCTAGACTCGTAGTATAGTATTGGAGTTGAGTTATTTATATAAATTGTCTGTTTTTATGGATGTTGTTGTCTTTTAGTGGTTGTGTGTTTGTGAACTCCCTCGACAACCCCCCTCATTCTTGGACCCTAGACAACTCCCCCTCCCCCTTGGACCCCGAACACCCCCCAAACACCCCCCGGACAGCCCCGCGGACAGCCTCGCGGACAGCCCCCCATACAGCCCCCAACCCTCCACACTGGACCCCGGATAGCCCCTCGGATAGCCCCTCGGACAACCCCCCCACCCTCCCCCTTGGACCCCGGAAAACCCCCCCAAACACCCCCCGGAAAACCCCCTGAACAACCCCAAACAACCCCCTGAACAACCCCTGAACAACCCTTGAACAACCCCCTGAACAACCCCCGGACAGCCCCCTGAACAACCCTGGACAACCCCCTGAACAACCCCCAAACACCCCCCCCCCCCCCCCGGACAGACCCCGCACAGCCCCCCACCCTCCTCCTTGGTCCCCGTACAGCCCCCCGGACACCCACCAGACAGCCCCCCAGACAGCCCCCGCGGACAGCCCCCTGTACAGCCCCCAAACCTCCACCCTGGACCCCGGATAGCCCCCCGGACAGCCCCCTGGACAGCCCCCCGGACAACCCCCCCCCCCCACCCTCCCCCTTGGACCCCGAACAACCCCCCAAACACCACCTGAACAGCCCCCTGAACAACCTCGGACAACCCCCTGAACAACCCCTGAACAACCCCTGAACAACCCCTGAACAACCCCTTGAACAACCCCTGTACAGACCCCTGAACAACCTCGGACGACCCCCTGAACAACCCCCAAACACCCCCCCCCCCCCAGACAGACCTCGCACAGCCCCCCACCCTCCTCTTTGGTCCCCGGACAGCCCCCCGGACACCCACCGGACATCCCCCCCGGACAGCCCCCCGGACAACCCCTCCACCTTCCTTAATTTCATTAGCTCTGAAATATTTCATAGCATGATCAACTAAAATCTAATCCATACTAAATATGATATAAAAATATTCTATATGAATTCCCATAAGATTTTAAGTGAAAACAAAAAGTGACATACGAAAAACTGACCAAACGCATTCGAAATGTGTTGATGCTTTAGGAAAACGATACATGGGTCATATGTGACGTGTACGAATCAACCCCGCCTCAATCCGAGGCGCGGTGCGGTCGGAACAACTCAAAGTGTATGTCTTTTGTTTCAAAAGGACATCATTTTAAGTGAAAAACATCAACTGGCATACGGAAAACCGGCCAAATGCATTCGGATTGTGTTGATACTTTAAGAAAACGATCCATGGGTCATTTGAGAAGTGTACGAGTCAACCCCGCCTAAATCCGAGATGCGGTGTGGTCGGGACCACTCTAAGTGACTTTCTTTTGTTTAAAATGGACAGTATTTTAAGTACATACGGAAAACCGACCAAACGCATTCGGTTTCTGTTGAAACTTTAGAGGAACGATCCATGGGTCATATTTGACGTGTACGAGTCAACGCCACCTCAATCCGAGTTGCGGTGTGGCCGACACCACCCAAAGTGTCTATATTTTGTTTAAAATGGACTTCATTTTTAGTGAAAACAAAAAATGACATATGGAAAACTGACCAAACGCATTCGGTTTCTGTTGAAACATTAGGAGAACGATCCATGGGTCATATGTGACGTGTACGAGTCAACGCCACCTCAATCCGAGGCATGGTGTGGCCAACACCACTCAAAGTGTCTCTATTTTGTTTAAAATGGACAGTATTTTGGCCGTTTATGACACCAGAACTGCGTTTTTGGTCACCGCGGGCACACGACACGTCCGATTGACGTGTTGTCTGCTCGACCACTTCAGAAATCACTGTCCCGTATTTGTCGTCTGATTTCAGGCCATTCTGACTTCGTTCGGCCCATTTGGACCCCCCTCACGCGCGTTTACGAAGCGTGCGCAACACTTAAAACACGAATATTGAGTCGTATCACGCAAACCGCACGTCCGATAGACGTGTTGTCTGCGCGTACACGTCATGAATAATAATTAGAATGTTGCACGGTGGTTTCAGGTCAATCCGAGGTCGTCCGCTATGAATTTGACCGTTTGACGCCCGTTTTGGCCGTTTATGACACCAGAACTGCGTTGTCGGTCACCGCGGGCACACAGAACGTCCGATTGACGTGCCGTCTGCTCGACCACTTCATAAATCACTCACCTGTATTTGTCGTCTGATTTCAGGCCATTCCGAAATCGTTCGGCCCGTTTGGACCACCCTCACGCGCGTTTACGAAGCGCGCGCATCACTTAAAAACTGAATATTGAGCCGTACCGCGCAAACCGCACATCCGATTGACGTGCCGTCTGCGCGTACATGTCACGAAAAATAATTAGAATGTTGCACGGTGGTTTCATCTTAATCTGAGGTCGTCCGCTATGAATTTGACCGTTGGACGCCCGTTTTGGCCGTTTATGACACCAGAACTGCGTTGTCGGTCACCGCGGGCACACGGCATGTCCGATTGAGGTGCCATCTGTTCTACCACTTCATAAATCTCTGTCCCATATTTTTCGTTTGATTTCAAGCCATTCCGACCTCGTTCGGCCCGTTTGGACCCCCCTCACGCACGTTTACGAAGCGCGTGCATCACTTAAAACACGAATATTGAGCCGTACCGCGCAAACCGCACGTCCGATTGACGTTCCGTCTGCGCGTACACGTCACGAATAATAATTAGAATGTCGCACGGTGGTTTCAAGTCAATCCAAGGTCGTCCGCTATGAATTTGACCGTTGGACGCCCGTTTTGGCCGTTTATGACACCAGAACTGCGTTGTCGGTCACCGCGGGCCCACGGCACGTCCGATTGACGTGCCGTATGCTCGACCACTTCATAAATCACTCAACAGTATTTGTATTCTAATTTTAGGTCATTCCGAAATCATTTCGCCCGTTTGGACCACCCTCAGGCGCGTTTACAAAGCGCGCACATCACTTAAAACACGAATATTGAGCCGTACCGCGCAAACCGCACATCTGATTGACGTTCCGTCTGCGCGTACACATCACAAATAATATTTAGAATGTTTCACGGTGGTTTCAGCTCAATCCGAGGTCGTCTGCTATGAATTTGACCGTTTGACGCCCGTTTTGGCCGTTTATGACACCAGAACTGCGTTGTCAGTCACCGCGGGCACATGGCAGGTCCAATTGACGTGTCGTCTGCTCGACCACTTCAGAAATCACTCACCCGTATTTTTCGTCTGATTTCAGGTCATTCCGACTTCGTTCGGCCCGTTTGGACCCCCCTCACGCGCGTTTATGAAGCGCGTGCATCACATAAAATACGAATATTGAGCCGTATCGCGCAAACCGCGCGTCCAATTGACGTGCCGTCTGCGCGTACACGTCACGAATAATAATTAGAATGTTGCACGGTGGTTTTAGCTCAATCTGAGGTTGTCCTCTATGAATTTGACCGTTGGACGCCCGTTTTGGCCGTTTTTGACACCAGAACTGCGTTGTCGGTCACCGCGGGCACATGGCACGTCCAATTGACGTTCCGTCTGCTCGGCCACTTCAGAAATCACTCACCCATATTTTTCGTCTGATTTCAGGTCATTCCGACTTCGTTCGGCCCATTTGGACCCCCCTCACGCGCGTTTACGAAGCGCGTGCATCACTTAAAATACGAATATTGAGTCGTACCGCGCAAACCGCACGTCCGATTGACGTGTCGTCTGCGCATACACGTCACGAATAATAATTAGAATGTTTCACGGTGGTTTCAGCTCAATCTGAGGTCGTCTGCTATGAATTTGACCGTTGGATGCCCGTTTTGGTCGTTTATGACACCAGAACTACGTTGTCGGTCACCGCGGGCACACGACATGTCCGATTGACGTTCCTTCTACTCGACCACTTCAGAAATCTCTGTCCCGTATTTGTCGTCTGATTTCAGGCCATTCCGACTTCATTCGGCCCGTTTGGACCCCCCTCACGCGCGTTTACGAAGTGCGCGCATCACTTAAAACACGAATATTGAGCCGTACCGCGCAAACCGCACGTCCGATTGGCGTGCCATCTGCGAGTACACATCATGAATAATAATTAGAATGTTGCACGGTGTTTTCAGGTCAATCCAAGGTCATCCTCTATGAATTTGACCGTTTGACGCCCGTTTTGGCCGTTTATGACACCAGAACTGCGTTGTCGGTCACCGCGGGCACACGGCACATCCGATTGACGTGTCGTCTGCTCGACCACTTCATAAATCACTCACCCGTATTTTTCGTCTGATTTCAGGCCATTTCGAAATTGTTCGGCCCGTTTGGACCACCCTCACGCGCGTTTACGAAGCGCACGCATCACTTAAAACCCGAATATTGAGCCGTACCGCGCAAACCGCACGTCCGATTGACGTGTCGTCTGCACGTACACATCACGAATAATAATTAGAATGTTTCACGGTGGTTTCAGCTCAATATGAGGCCGTCCGCTATGAATTTGACCGTTTGACGCCCGTTTTGGCCGGTTATGACACCAGAACTGCGTTGTCGGTCACCGCGGGCACATGGCACATCCACTTGACGTTCCGTCTACTCGACCACTTCAGAAATCACTCACCCGTATTTGTCATCTGATTTCAGGCCATTCCGACTTCGTTCGGCCCGTTTGGACCCCCTCACGCGCGTTTACGAAGCGCGCGCATCACTTAAAATACGAATATTTAGCCGTACCGTGCAAACCGCATGTCCGATTGACGTGCCGTCTGCGCGTACACATCACGAATAATTATTAGAATGTTTCACAGTTGTTTCAGGTAAATCTGAGGTCGTCCGCTGTGAATTTGACCGTTGGACGCCCGTTTGGCCATTTATGACACCAGAGCTGCGTTGTCGGTCACCGCGGGCACACGACACGTCCGATTGACGTGCCGTCTCCTAGACCACTTCATAAATCACTCTCCCGTATTTTTCGTCTGATTTCAGGCCATTATGACTTC
Source organism: Viscum album (assembly GCA_963277665.1). Lineage (NCBI taxonomy): Eukaryota > Viridiplantae > Streptophyta > Magnoliopsida > Santalales > Viscaceae > Viscum > Viscum album. The sequence goes on from OY728132.1 coordinate 701,032,036, forward strand.
GTTTGGCCCGTTTGGACCCCCCTCACGCGCGTTTATGAAGCGCGCGCATCACTTAAACCACGAATATTGAGTCGTACCGCGCAAACCGCACGTCCGATTGACGTGCTGTCTGCGTGTACACGTCAAGAATAATAATTAGAATGTTTCATGGTGGTTTCAGGTCAATCTGAGGTCGTCCGCTATGAATTTGACCGTTGGACGCCCGTTTTGGCCGTTTATGACACCAGAACTGCGTTGTCAGTCACTGCGGGCACACGGCACGTCCGTTTGACGTGCCGTCTACTCGACCACTTCATAAATCACTCACCCGTATTTTTTGTCTGATTTCAGTCCATTCCGAAATCGTTCGGCCCATTTGGACCACCCTCACGCGCGTTTACGAAGCGCGCGCATCACTTAAAACACGAATATTGAGCCGTACCGCGCAAACCGCACGTCCGATTGACATACCGTCTGCGTGTACACGTCACGAATAATAATTAGAATGTTTCACGGTGTTTTCAGCTCAATCCGAGGTCGTCCGATATGAATTTGACCGTTTGACGCCAGTTTTGGCCGTTTATGACACCAGAACTGCGTTGTCGGTCACCGCGGGCACATGGCACGTCCAATTGACGTGCCATCTACTCGACCACTTCAGAAATCACTCACCTGTATTTTTCTTCTGATTTCAGGCCATTCTGACTTCGTTCGGCCCGTTTGGACCCCCCTCACGCGCGTTTACGAAGCGCGCGCATCACTTAAAATACGAATATTGAGCCGTACCGCGCAAACCGCACGTCCGATTGACGTTCCGTCTGCGCATACACGTCATGAATAATAATTAGAATGTTGCACAGTGGTTTCAGGTCAATCTGAGGTCGTCCGCTATGAATTTGACCGTTAGACGCCCGTTTTGGCCGTTTATGACACCAGAACTGCGTTGTCGGTCACCGCGGGCACACGGCACGTCCAATTGACGTGTCGTCTCCTTGACCACTTCATAAATCACTCTCCCGTATTTGTCGTCTGATTTCAGGCCATTCCAACTTCGTTCGGCCCGTTTGGACCCCCCTCACGCGCGTTTACGAAGCGCACGTATCACTTAAAACACGAATATTGAGCCGTACAGCGCAAACCGCACGTCCGATTGACGTTCCGTATACGCGTACACGTCACGAATAATAATTAGAATGTTTCACGGTGGTTTCAGGTCAATCCGAGGCCATCCGCTATGAATTTGACCGTTGGACGCCCGTTTTTGGCCGTTTGTGACACCAGAACTGCGTTGTCGGTCACCGCGGGCACACGGCACGTCCGATTAACGTGCCATCTGCTCAACCACTTCATAAATCACTCACCCGTATTTTTCGTCTGATTTCAGGCCATTCAGAAATCGTTCGGCCCATTTGGACCACCCTCACGCGCGTTTACGAAGCACGCGCATCACTTAAAACACGAATATTGAGCCGTACCACGCAAACCGCACGTCCGATTGACGTGCCGTCTGTGCGTACACGTCACGAATGATAATTAGAATGTTTCACGGTGGTTTCATCTCAATCTGTGGTCGTCCTCTATGAATTTGACCGTTTGACGCCCGTTTTGGCCGTTTATGACACCAGAACTGCGTTGTCGGTCACCGCGGGCACATGGAACGTCCAATTGACATGCCGTCTGCTCAACCACTTCAAAAATCACTCACCAGTATTTTTCGTCTGATTTCAGGTCATTCCGAGTTCGTTCGGCCCGTTTGGACCCCCCTCACGCGCGTTTACGAAGCGCACATCACTTAAAATACGAATATTGAGCCGTACCGCGCAAACCGCACGTCCGATTGATGTGCCGTCTGCGCGTACACGTCATGCATAATAATTAGAATGTTGAACGGTGGTTTCAGATCAATCTGAGGTCGTCCGCTATGAATTTGACCGTTGGACGCCCGTTTTGGCCGTTTATGACACCAGAACTGCGTTGTCGGTCACCGCGGGCACACAGCACGTTCGATTGACGTGCCGTCTGCTCGACCATTTCATAAATCACTCTCCTGTATTTTTCGTCTAATTTCAGGCCATTCCGACTTCGTTCGGCCCGTTTGGACCCCCCTCACGCGCGTTTACGAAGCGCGCACATCACTTAAAACATGAATATTGAGTCGTACCGCGCAAACCACACGTCAGATTGACGTGCCGTCTGTGCGTACACGTCACGAATAATAATTAGAATGTTTCACGGTGGTTTCAGATCAATCTGAAGACGTGGTGTGGCCGGTACCACTCAAAGTGTCCGTCTTTTGTTTCAAAAGGACGTCATTTTAAGTGAAAAGCATCAACTGACATACGGAAAACCGACCAAACGCATTCCGAATCTGTTGATAATTTATCCCAACAATCCATGGGTCATATGGGACGTGTACGAGCCAACCCGGGATGAATCTGAGTCTTAGTGTGGCCAGGATAAGTCTAAGTGACTCTCTTTTGTTTAAAATGGACACCATTTTAAGTACATACAGAAAAACGACCAAACGGATTCGATTTCCGTTGAAAATTTAGGAGAACGATCCATGGGTCATATGTGACGTTTATGAATCATCCCCGCTTCAATCCGACATGCGGTGCGGCTGACACCACTCAAAGTGTCCGTCTTTTGTTTCAAAAGGACGTCATTTTAAGTGAAAGGCATCAAATGACATACGGAAGAACGACCAAACAAATTCGGATTCTATAGATACCTTAGCACAACGATCCATGAGTAATATGTGACGTGTACAAGTCAACCTCGTCTTAATCCGAGACGCGGTGTGGCCGAAACCGCTCTAACTCTGTCTCTTTTGTTTAAAATGGACATGATTATAAATGAAAAGAACAACTGGCATACGCAAAACCGACCAAACGCATTCGTAATCTTTTGATAATTTATCAAAACGATCCATGGGTCATATGTGACATGTACGAGCCAACCCGGGATGAATCTGAGTCGCGGTGTGGTCAGGATTAGTCTAAGTGTCACTCTTTTGTTTAAAATGGACAACATTTTAAGTACATACGGAAAACCGACCAAACACATTAGGTTTCCATTTAAACTTTAGGATAACGATCCATGGGTCATATGTGATGTGTACGAATCAACCCCGCCTCAATTGGAGATGCGGTGTGGTCGGCACCACTCATAGTGTCCGTCTTTTATTTCAAAAGGACGTCATTTTAAGTGAAAAACATCAACTGGCATACGGAAAACCGACCAAACGTATTCGGATTGTGTCGATACTTTAGAACAACGATCCATGGGTCAAATGTGACATGTACGAGTCAACCTCGCCTCAATTTGAGGTGCGGTGTGGTCGGTATCACTTCAGGTTTATGTATTTTGTTTAAAATGGACATCATTTGAGGTAAAAATATATGGTATCGAAAAAACCGATCAAATTATGAATTGAATTTCGGATTCCACATATAATTGTCATCTAAATTTTAAATTGAATTTTATATGAATTATGTACGTTTATAATTATGTTATGAATTCTAATTTAATTGTCATCTAAGTGTGGTCGGGACCACTCTAAGTGACTTTCTGTTGTTTAAAATGGACAACATTTTAAGTACATGCTGAAAACTGACCAAATGCATTCGGTTTCCATTGAAACTTTAGGAGAACGATCCATGGGTTATATGTGATGTGTACGAGTCAACGCCACCTCAATCTGAGGCGTGGTGTGGCCGGCACAACTCAAAGTGTATGTCTTTTGTTTCAAAAGGACATCATTTTAAGTGAAAAACATCAACTGACATACGGAAAATCATCCAAACGCATTCGGATTGTGTTGATACGTTAGAAAAATGATCCATGGGTCATTTGAGACGTGTATGAGTCAACCTCGTCTAAATCCGAGACGCGGTGTGGCCGGTACCACTCTGACTTTGTCTCTTTTGTTTAAAATGGACAAGATTATAAGTGAAATAAACAACTGACATATGAAAAACTGACCAAACGCATTCGGAATCTGTTGAAAATTTAGGACAACGATTCATGGGTCATATGTTACGTGTACGAGTCAACCACACCTCAATCTGAGTCGCGGTTTGGCCGAGACTACTCTAAGTGTATCTCTTTTCTTTAAAATGGACTACATTTTAAATTCATACGGAAAACCAACCAAACGCATTCTGATTGTGTTTATATTTTAGCACAACAATCCATGGGTCATTTTTGATGTGTAGGAGTTAACCTCGCCTCAATACGAGGTGCGGTGTGGCCAACACCATTCAAAGTTTCTATATTTTATTTAAAAAACACTTCATTTTAAGTGAAAACAACAACTGACATACGGAAAACCGACCAAACGATTTCGGAATATGTTGATACTTTAGGACAACGATCAATGAGTCATTTTTGACGTGTACGAGTTAACCTCGCCTCAATCCGAGGCACGGTGTGACCGGTATCATTCCAGATGTATGTATTTTGTTTAAAATGGATATCATTTCTATTAAAAATATATGGTATATGAAAAACCAATCAAATTATGAATTGAATTCAGGATTCCACATATGATTTTCATCTAAATTTTAAAATGAATTCTAAATGAATTATGTATGTTTATAATTATGTTATGAATTCTACTTTAATTATGGATGTGTATATTTTCGGGACGCATTATATGTGTTGGTTGGTTGGTTTTCATTATTTGTATGTGTTGGTTTGTTCTCTATATGTATGCATTATATGTGTTACAGGTACAATAATTGGATTGAAAAATGAATTGAAAACGAGGGCATAATTGGATTGAAAATTGAATTGAAACCGAGGGTGAATGCCCAAAAACCAGACCTGCTGTGCAAATTGTAGGCTGCTGTGCAATTTTCACAGCAAAGCCTATGCCAACGGTTTTCAAACTGTTGGCATAGGCTCTATGTAGCTGTTTTTACCAACGGTTCAAGGAACCGTTGGGATACCCTGTTGAATGGTTGTTTTTACCAACGGTTCATGGAACCGTTGGGAAAGAAAATTCTTTGTTGATTTCCCAACGTGCCAAACCGTTGGGATAGGTTGATTTTTTCTAACCTATCCCAACAGTTCTGTGTAAACCTTTGGGAAAAGCCTTTCCCAACGGCTTACTTCCCCACAGTTTGCAGAACCGTTGGTATAACATATACCAACGATTCTGCAGCCTTTCCCAACGGTTCTAAACCGTTGGGAAATGCTGGATTTCCAGTAGTGATAAAAAGGGTGAGCTCAAATGCTCAGTAAGGGTAAGCATGGATAAAATAAAACATACCATACACATTTGAACCTAAAAACATGAACATAATGTTTAAACATCAAAATCTTGAGCAACAACTTAAAACATGGAAGTACATAAGGCATAGATCATAATAGGACATAAATAATGATAACATAGAATGGGAATAAAACATGTAATTGTGTCATCCATTAAGCACATGTAATGATTTCCATAGTATCCAAGGCATTGCTACCAAGACCATCTTAGTGGACAAAGTCCCTTTCTGAATCGAGTTCACTCCTCATTTCAATCCTGTAACACTGAACCAGATTAACTTACTGTTCCAGCCATGTCTATCCCATGAGATATAAATCTTTACCCAATGCATTGGAGGGAGATATAGGTCCCACCCATCTCATAATGAAACCATTCTTTCTAGTGCCACAAAATAAACATACATCATTCATAATAACCCAAAGAATAAAATGGTTTCATAAACATCGTCCCAACATCTCATAATCCATATAAAACAAATGGACATTTCATCATAAGAAAAGTGAAACCATGTAAATCATAGATACGTTAAACTTGAAACATACACATATTAAATAATGTCATCTTAGATGGAAAATGGTTTTGATAAAACCCTTGAAATGAATTCTTGAGGAAAATATGTTTTCTTCTTCAAAATAAATTTCTTTTCACAAAACATCATGCAGTTTTAAAAGAAAAGTATTTTTTTGAAAATAGTAATGAAATATTTTGGAGGAATATTCATGAAAATAAGGCTTTATAAAACCATAAAAATCCTTTCATGTTGTATAAGTTAAAAAAAATCTTCTCGTACATTTGCCGGAAAAGTCAAAAAAGTACCTTGTAACGTAAACAAAAGAAATATTCCTTACATACCATATAGTGAAAGTCAAAATGGGTAAAAAGGACTTTAAACATACATGAAAAAACTTTTATAAAACATGGACATGGATAATTTCAACAACCCCAGTAAATACTTACGAATAAGTAATCTCAGATAAAAATGAGATTTGCAAAATTATCCCTTACCTTAGGTCTGATATGCTTCGTACGTATCCGAACCTCATGTATAATGATTTAAATAATGTCATTGACTTATTAAAGAATCATATTCATTTTTATTATATCATATATGGTTCACTTATGACTTTATATTACCCGTTCTTTTGTAAATTCGATGATAAAGAGCATTTTGGGTAAAATCGTTTCATTTGTCGTCCGTGTTTTGACTTGTAATTATTCATATGATTACTTATATCATGATTACTTAATTCCAAAATATAAAACATTATTTATATATAATATATATTCAGAATATACATAATATAATATATCGATAAATGTAAATAAATACACCATTCATGGAGATGGTAGGCCGTACATACGCATGAACGTTGTTTTCGTTTCCTCATTCAATTGAATGGAATTAATTGGATGACATACATATATTTATATACATAAATCCAGTATCATTATTATGTCATATATTTCATTATTACTTATTATATATACTTTATAATCATTTATCATTGGTTAATCATTGAGAATGAATCTCATCGCATCGTGGAGACAGTATTCTGTACGTACGCACGAGCGATGATATCGTTCCCATGACCGTGGAATTTTATTGGAGTGTATGTATAATATTACAGAATCAATATCAATTTACAATAATCATATATATTTATTATTTACACCATTATACCCATCCAAGTAAGGTGGTGGTGGAAAATAGATTACACCACGGAGTGGAGACGGTATTCCATACGTACGCACGCGCGGTGATTTCGTTTTTCGTAGGATGGGTATATGGTAAAATAGGATTTTTTTCATAAATATAATAACATATCAGTATATGAGTGATACTTATGTTATTACTTCATAATGAAACAACTAAAGAAGAAGAAGTGGAAGAAGAAATAAAGTTGAAAGAATCGGTAACGGACATTACCTCTTCTTTGAAATGCCTATTTGAGACCTCCTTTTAAGGCACTAAAATTTGTCTTTGAAGACGAGAAGGACCTCTAGGATGTTTCTAGGGAAGTTTAGAAGATTATTTTTCAGGGTTTGGCCTAGCATGAATTCTCAATGTGGTGTGAGGAACAGAGGGAGGAGGTGCCCTTTTATAAGGGAGGAGAGGGGCACCTTTGGAATAACTAAAAATAATATTTTATTATAAAGCCAAATTCGGTTTTAAATAGCTCCAAATTGATTTATTTAGAATCTAAGGTAGGTATGGGTCAAAATACTCTAATACAATAGAATTTTTACAAGTTTAGTTTACTATTTTTACCTTATCATTTAGATTTAACTTTAAGTTAGATAATTTTACTTTTACAGTGTCTTTTTGTGTTCTTACACTATAAGGTTAATAAACAAACTATAACAAGCCAAACGAAACCCAAGTTGTTTATAATTAATATATATAACCGTATATAAGTATTTTGGCCGAACATTATATTTTTTAGAATAAAATAACAATTATTAATATAATATTTTTTTAAAAAACTATATTATGTCAATTCTGACAACATTTAGTAATTGATTTTTGTAAAAATACTAATAGAATTATTAGTTCGAACAAAGTTAATTACTTCAATAATAACATGTCGTATTAACCTATAAAATTAGTGGAATTTATAAAAAGTCTCAAATTACATTTATTTGATTATTTATAACATCAATTACGTCAATATTTCATTAGTAAGATAATTACTGCATCATCTTTGTGTCATAAATAAATTAATTTATTTAATGTCTAAAAATTATAAATATAATATAATTATGTAGGAAAGCTTTTTATAATTCTAATTAATATTTATAGTTGAATTTATCTTATGTATAACCATATATTAAAAATAATTTACTTATTAAACTTTGATTTTAACTATTTTAACCCTTGTTTAAATAAATTAATAATAAATGTCCTAATCTAATCCAAGTTGGCCTAAATGGTAATATTTGATTCCTAAGGTTGTTTTTGGTCGAATTAAACTTATCCAATAGAATTAGGACAAGTTTTAAGGTAATAATAATAACAGTTTTACCCTTAATTACCCTATTTACTTTTAACCGTGGTAAAAAAGTAAAAAGTTACTATTCACCAAAAATTATTTTCATCTCATTGAACCACATTTTATTCCTTGATATTAATATTTTCTCTTGGATTTTCTAAATTCCACTCACAGAAGTGGTAGAATTATGTTTTATGAAAAATTCTGTTTTTTAACTACCACTTAGTGGTTTCACTATTCATTAAAAATGAAAGATTTCAGAAAAATACCAAAAATTAGGTCTAAGCTATATTTGATATTATGAATTCAAAACTGATGTCTATTTTACCAAATTAAAAACATATCACTTTAATTAATTAATTTAAAAATTAATTCTTGTCGTCAAAACAAATAGCGTGTTTTTAAGAGATAATAACTATCAAAATATTGACACTTGTTTATGTCTGGTTTAAATGTGAAATTATATCCAATGAACAACATTGTATTAAATTGTAAAAATATATTCTAAATATACTTTAAAACTACTCAAAATAATAATTTATCACTACTAATTATTTCGATTAAAAAAGTTTTTTTTAATTAAAATTTAATAATTTTCACTATTCATCAGAATATGAAAGTTATCTGAAAAGTACCAAAATTTCACCCTAAGCTAATTTCGATATTCCGAATCCAAAAATGAAGTCCATTTTGAAAAATAAAATTTATAATATTCTAAAAAGTGGGTATTACTATTCATAACAGATAGTTTTAATAATATTTTAATAGCATATCATTGTTTAGTGAAACTCGGTATTGCGTACGACACAAGCTATCGAGGAAGGCCGAGATTGCATGTAAAGCAAGCCAATATAGTGTTGTGTGTAGTGAGAGATTACTTTGATGAGAAAAAAACAAAATATTTCTCATAAAATCTCAGGTGTTATATTCTACCCCCGTTAAAATGAATTTCGCCCTCGAAATTCGTCGGGGTTATAAATGGTTTACTACTCGAAAGTTTCTTTAGTAGAAACCCACATCGTAAAAAGGAATACCAAAACCAATATTTAAAAACTAAAGTATGAAACATAATGGTTACCAAAATTAACTAATCACTGGGTTTCCACATAGGAGAACATAGGTGAAAATATGGACATGGAAGAGAAACCTAACCATCATGTTCTGATGGAGAGTGGTAGAGAAAATAGCTATGAAAAATCCAAAAATCAAAAAGCTATAGATTTGTGATGATCTAAGGTATCATCTGATTAATCGGATATAAGGGAACTAGGACACCATTTTTTTTTCCAGATCATTTCCCTAAAGTTGATGAATTAAAAGAAATAATTACATGATTTTGCTACAATCTCACTATTGTTCGTGAATTGAACAATTTAAACTTCATCCCTTAAGGAAATGAAGTTGAATTTGTTTTTCATGATGTGTTAGCAGATCATGTGATAGAATTATGGGTCATTCCATCTGTTTCAAACAAAAGGTTTACAAAAGTTATAAGTCCATCTTATGGTTAGATTAATCGTATATGGTTCTAAAAATGAGCTTATACATCATATATCATACCGCTTAATAAAATAAAACTAGTTTCTACTAACTAGGGACTTCCTGTAGGCCAGTGGTAGGCGATAAAGGCCAGTCGCACTTCGGTTGTGGGTTCAATTCCCACAGCCTTGTCCGACGCGATGGGCTGTCACCCGTCCTGCAGGTTTTCCTTTTTCTAACACTATATTACTATAACATCCCATTAATAATATCTAAAAAACTTCTATCCTTAAACAACACTAACTTATTTCCCACATAATCCATTCCAATCTTTAGGCTTATCTATAATACTGCAGTCCACTCTCATAATATAGTGAAAACGATTACCAGAGATTTAATACCATCGTTGATCCCCATATATCATAAGATATATCTTGTTGGTCACATTCCAAACATTCGAAGGCCTTAATCATGTATTCTCTTGAAAAATGAATACCCACTGAACCTTCGTGAAAAAATGAATGTGGTTAAAAGTTAACACTTTCCACATACCAAAATCCTCAAAATTCTATATACTCAAAACATGATATCACTGAGTCCTTATATCAATCATGAGCTCATGAGTACAATCAAACATCTCATTATCTTTGTATTCCTTCATTATACGCATATCATCTACTTTACAAAAATATCTGAATAACCTTCCATGGTTACTGGTACCATTCAACATATACTTTCAAATAATTTTAGGAAAAACAATAGTGTAACAATCCTTAGATGATTCTTTATTCCATAGTACCATTAATTATACAACATAACTCTCGATAAACATACAATCATTCCACTAGCTTCTAAAACAACTGACTGAGCTTCAACACTTCTTTAAACACATATATAATTTGTAGTTTCATCATCATCATCAACATAAATACTACCCATATGACCATGCTGATTCTCTTCATGAGATTTTCCATTAGGGCATTGGTTTGCATAATGTCCGTACATTCCACATTTAAAACATATAATCATTGTTGATGTCGTAGAAATACCATTATCCTTTTCCATGGTGTTAACTGAACCTTTTCCTTTGCACTTACTGGCTTTATGTCCTTCTTTTCCACACCAAAAGCATCTTCCAGTTCCTTTGAAACAATCTCCCTGATGCCTCTTCCCACATGATTTACATGAGGGAAATTGAACTTTTATTCCTTTATGATCATCATGAAACTCCATCTTTCTCTTCCTATCTGAGTCGGGAAACTTAACAAAGTTGAGATTAATGATCATATTATGAGATTACTGATTAGGCATAATAACGATGTTTGGACTTCCAGATCTCGTTTCATTTGGTTTCTCATGAAGAATATCATTCCATTTTCTGTCATATACTCCATTATCGTGAATCTTCTGGTTTCCAGCCATTTTCTATAACCCAAAAAGAATAGTGTGAGAGGCAAAAATCATGCTAAGGAAAACAACATAGTAAAGGGGGAGTTAGCTCAATATTAAACATATTAGGTTAAATTCTATGATTGTTACCATTGTTCTAGGACTATATCCTATACGTATACTTATCCTTAGGAATATCCCTAGACATACCTTAGAAATATCTCTAGGGATCTCACTAACGTTTTCGCATCCTAGTTTCCAAAGGTTGACTAAACCTTTCCTCTGATACCAATTGTAGAGACCCGAAGCTTGACATACATAGATATTACATTTCTTTTGCGGAATACATAAAACATAACAAAAACAGACACACAAGGACCGTAATAGTTTAGTGTCTTTGGAAACATGGAACATAATCTTCTAATCGTGGTGAAAGATCTTCAACATCTCCCATAAAGATCTTCCACTTTTTGTTTCCTTACCTAAAAACTTTCTTTTAATCCTGGGGGAAAATAAAACATAAAACGGGTGAGCTCAAATGCTCGGTAAGGGTAAGCATGGATAAAATTAAACATACCATACATATTTGAACCTAAAAACATGAACATAATGTTTAAACATCAAAATCTTGTGCAACGACTTAAAACATGGAAGTACATAAGGCATAGATCATACTGGAACATAAATAATGATAACATAGCATGGGAATAAAACATGTAATTGTGGCATCCATTAACCACATGTAATGATTTCCATAGTAGCCAAGGCATTGCGGCCAAGACCATCTTAGTGGACAAAGTCCTTTTCTGAATCGAGTTAACTCCTCATTTCAGTCCTGTAATAATGAACCGGATTAACTTACCTTTCCAGCCATGTCTATCCCATGAGATATAAATCTTTACCCAATGAATTGGAGGGAGATATAGGTCCCACCCATCTCATAATGAAATCATTCTTACTTGTTCCACAAAATAAACATACATCATTCATAATAACCCAATGAATAAAATGGGTTTCATAAACATCATCCCATCATCTCATAATCCATATAAAACAAATAGAAAATTCATCATAAGAAAAGTGAAACCACGTAAATCATAGATACATTAAACTTGAAACATAAACATATGAAATAATGTCATCTTAGATGGAAAATGGTTTTGATAAAACCCTTGAAATAAATTCATGAGGAAAATATTCTTTCTTCTTCAAAATCAATTTATTTTCACAAAACATCATGCAATTTTCAAAGAAAAATATTTTGTTGAAAATAGTCATGAAATCTTTTGGAGGATGCTTCATGAAAATAAGGCTTTATAAAACCATAAAAATCCTTTCATGCCGTATAAGTTAAAAAAAACATTCTTCTTGTACTTTTGCCGGAAAAGTCAAAAAAGTACCTCGTAATGTAAACAAAAGAAAAATTCCATACATACCATGTAGTAAAATTCAAAATGGATAAAAAGGACTTTAAAAATACATGAAAACACTTTTATAAAACATGGACATGGATAATTGCAATAACCCCTGTAAATAATTACGAATAAGCAATCTTAGATAAAAATGAGATTTGCAAAATTATCCCTTACCTTAGGTCCGATATACTTCGTACGTATCCGAACCTCCTATATAATTATTTAAATAATTTCATTGACTTATTACAAAATAATATTCATTGTTATTATATCATATATGGTTCACTTATGTCTTTATATTACCCGTTCTTTTGTAAATTCCATGTTAAAGAGCGTTTTGGGTAAAATTGTTTCATTTGTCGTCCGTGTTTTGACATGTAATTATTCATATGATTACATAGATCATGATTACTTAATTCAAGAATATAAAACATGATTTATATATAATATATATTCAGAATATACATATATATAATAGATCGATAAATGGAAAGAAATACACCGTTCATGGAGACGGTAGGCCATACGTACGCATGAACGTTGTTTTTGTTTCCTCATTGAATTGAATGGAATTAATTGGTTGACATACATATATATATATATATACATAAATCCAGTATCATTATTATGTCATGTATTTCATGATTACTTATTATATATACTTTATAATCATTTATGAATGGTTAATCATTGAGAATTAATCTCATCGCGTCGTGGAGACGGTATTCCGTATGTACGCACGAGCGATGATATCGTTCCCATGATAATGAAATTTTATTGGAGTGTATGTATACTATTACAGAATCAATATCACTTTAAAATAATCATATATAGTTATTATTTACACCATTATACCCATCCAAATAATGTGGTGGTGGAAAATAGATTACACCACGGCGTGGAGACGGAATTCCGTACGTACGCAAGCGCGGTGATTTCGTTTTTCGTAGGATGGGTAGATGGTGAAATAGGATTGTTTCATACTTATAATAGCATATCATTATATGAGTTATACTGATGTTATTACTTCATAATGAAACAACTAAAGAGGAATAAGTGGAGGAAGAAATAAAGTTGAAAGAATCGGTAACGGACATTACCTCTTCTTTGAAATGCCTCTTTGAGACCCCCTTTTAGGGCACTAAAATTGGTCTTTGAAGAAAACTAGGACCTCTAGGATGTTTCTAAAGAAGTGGAGAAGAGAATTTGGTAGGGTTTGGAAAAGCATGAAGGCTCAAAGTGGTGTGAGGAAGAGAGGGATGAGGTTCCCTTTTATAAGGGAAGAGAGGGGCACCTTTGGAATAACAAAAACTATTATTTTATTATAATGCCAAATTCGGTTTTAAATAGCACAAAATTGATTTATTTAGAATATAAGGTGGTCATGGGTCGAAATAATCTCATCCAATCGAACTTGGACAAGTTTAGTTTACTATTTTAACCTTATCATTTAGATTTTAACTTTAAGTTAGATAATTTTACTTTTACCGTGTCTTTTTGTGTTCTTACACTATATGGTTAATAAACATACTATAACAAGCCACACGAACCCCAGGTTGTTTATTATTAATATATATAACCTTATATAAGTCTTTTTTCCGACCCTTAGATATTTAAGAATTAAAAAACAATTAATAATATAATATTTGTTTAAAAAACTATTTTATGTCAATTTTGACACTATTTAGTAATTGATTTTTGTAAAAATCATAACAAAATGATTAGTTCTAAATAATTTAATTAAATCAATAATAACATGTCATATTAACCTAGATAATTAGTTTAATTCATAAAAATGTCTCAAATTACATTTACTTGGGTATTTATAACATCAATTATGTCAATATTTCATTAATAAGATAATAACTGCATCATCTTCGTGTCATAAGTAAATTAGATTATTTAATATCTAAAAATTATAAATAAAATATAATTATGTAGGAAATATTTTTATCTTTCTAATGAATATTTATAGTTGAATTTATCTTATGTATAAACATATATTAAAAATGATTTACTTATTAAACTTTGATTTTAACTATTATAACCCTTCTTTAAATAAATTAATAATAAATGTCCTAATCTAATCCAAGTGGCCCTAAATAGTCATATATTATTCCTAAGGTTGTTTTTGGATAATTATACTTATCCAATAGAATTAGGACATGTGTTATGGTAATAATAATAACACTTTTACCCTTAATTACCCTTTTTACTTTTAACGGTGGTAAAAAAAATTAAAAAGTTACTATTCACCAAAAAAATATTTTAATCTCATTGAACCACATTTTAGTACTTGATATTAACCGTGTCTCTCGGATTTGCAAAATTCGACTCACAGAAGCGGTAAAATTAAGTTTTATGAAAAATTCAGTTTTTTAACTACCACTTACTGCTTTCACTATTCATCAAAAAATGATAGTTTCCAGAAAAATACCAAAAATTAGGCCTAAGCTATATTTGATATTATTAATTCAAAACTAATATCTATTTTATCAAATTCAAAACATATCACTTGCATTAATTAATTTAAAAATTAATTATCGTCGTCAAACCAAATAGCGTGTTTTTAAGAGATAATAACTTTCAAAAGATTGACACTTATTTATGTCTGGTTTAAATGACAAATTACATCCAATGACAAACATTGTATTGAATTGTAAAAATATATTCTAAATATACTTTAAAACCACCCAAATTAATAATTTATTACTATTAATTATTTTGATTAAAAAATTTGTTTTTAATTACAATTTAATAATTTTCACTATTCATCAGAATATGAAAGTTATCTGAAAAGTACCAAAATTTCACCCTAGTCTAATTTTGATATTCCGAATCCAAAAATGAAGTCCATTTTGAAAAATAAAATTTATAAAATATCAAAAAGTGGTTATTACTATTCATAACGGCTAGTTTTAATAATATTTTAATAGCATATCATTGTTTAGTGAAACTCGGTATTGCATACGATGCAATCTATCGAGGAAGGCCATGATTGCATGTAATGCAATCCAATCTAGTGTTGTGTGTAGTGAAATATTCCTTTGATGAAAAAAACAAAATATTTCTCATAAAAGTCACGGGTGTTACATTCTACCCCCTTAAAATGAATTTCTCCCTCGAAATTCATCGGGGCTATAAATGGTTTGCTACTCGAAAGTTTCTTTAGTAGAATCCCACATCGTAAAAAGGTATACCAAAACCAATCTTTAAAAACTAAAGTATGAATCATAACAGTTACCCAAATTAACTAATCACTGGGGTTCCACATAAGAGAACATAGGTGAAAATATGGATATGGAAGAGAAACCCAACCATCATGTTCTGATTGAGAGTGGTAGAGAACATGGCTATGAAAAATCCAACAATCACAAAGCTATAGATTTGTGATGATCTAAGGTACCATCTGATTCATCAGATATAAGGGAACTAGGACAACATTTTTGGTTTTCAAGATCATTTCCCTAAAGTTGATGAATTAAAAGAAACACTTACATGATTTTGGTACAATCTCACTATTGTTCGTGAATTGAACAATTTCCACTTCATCCCTTAAAGAAATGAAGTTGAGTTTGTTATTCGTGATGTGTTAGCAGATCATGTAATAGTATGATGGGTCATTCCATCTGTTTCAAACAAAAGGTTAGCAAAAGTTATAAGTCCATCTTATGGTTAGATTAATCGTATATGGTTCAAAAAATGAACTTATACTTCATATATCATACCGCTTAAAAAAATAAAACTAGTTTCTACTAACCAGGGACATCCTGTAGGCCAGTGGTAGGCGATAAAGGCCAGTCGCACTTTGTTTGTGGGTTCGATTCCCATAGCCTTGTTTGACACGATGGGCTGTCGCCCGTCTTGAAGGTTGTCCTTTTTCTAAAACTATATCACTATAACATCCCATCAATAATATCGAAAAAAATTATATCCTTAAACAACAATAAATTATGTCCAACATAATATATTCCAATCTTTAGGCTTATCCGTAATACTGCAGTCTACTCTCATAATATAGTGAAAACGATTACCAGAGATTTAATACCATCGTTGATCCCCATATATCATAAGATATGTCTTGTTGGTCACATTTCAAACATTCGAAGGACTTAATCATGTATTCTCTTGAAAAATGAATACCCATTGAACCTTAGTGAAAACATGACTGTAGTTAAAAGTTAACACTTTCCACATACCAAAATCCTCAAAATTCTATATACTCAAAACATGATATCACTTAGTTCTTATATCAATCATGAGCTCATGAATACAATCAAACATCTCATTATCTTCTTATTACATCATTATGCTCATATTATCTACTTTACAAAAAAATATCTGAATAACCTTCCATGGTTACTGATACCATTCAACATATACTTTAAAATAATTTTAGTAAAAAAAAATAGTGTAACAATCCTTAGATGATTCTTTATTCCATTGTACCATTAACTATACAACATAACTCTCGATAAACATACAATCATTCCACTACCTTCTAAAACAACTGACTGAGCTTCAACACTTCTTTCAGCTCATATATAATTTGTAGTCTCCTCATCATCATCCACATAAATTCTACTCATATGACCATGCTGATTCTCTTCATGAGATTTTCCATTAGGGCATTGGTTTGTATAATGACCCTACATTACACATTTAAAACATCTAATCATTGTTGATGTCGTAGCAATACCATTATCTTTGTCCATGGTGTTAACTAAACCTTTTCATTTGCACTTATTGGCTTTGTGTCCTTCTTTTTCACACCCAAAGCATCTTCCAGTTCCTTTGAAACAATCTCCTTGATGCCTCTTCCCACATGATTTACATGAGGGAAATTGAACTTCCTTTCCATTATGATCATCATGAAACTCCATCTTTCTCTTATTATCTGAGTCGGGAATCTTAACAAAGTTGAGATTATAGATCATATAATGAGATTTCTGATTAGGAATAATAATGATGTTTGGACTTCCAGATCCCATTTCATTTGTTTTCTCATGAAGAATATCATTCTATTGTCTGTCATATCCTCCATTATTGTGAATCTTCCTGTATCCAGCCATTTTCTAAAACCCAAAAAATAGTGTGAGAGGCAAAAATCATGCTAGGGAGAACAACATAGTAAAGGGGGAGTTCCCTCAATATCTAACATCATAGGTTAAATTATAATATCGTTACCATAGTTCTAGGACTCTATCCTATACGTATACATATCCTTAGGGACATCCCTAGACATACCTTAGAAATATCTCTAGGGATCTCACTAACTTTTTCGCATCCTAGTTTCCAAAGGTTGACTAAACCTTTCCTCTGATACCAACTGTAGAGACCCGAAGCTTGACGTACATAGATATTACATTACTTTGCGGAATACATAATACATAACAAAAACAGACACACAAGGATCGTAATAGTTTAGTGTCTTTGGAAACATGGAACATAATCTTTTAATCGTGGTGAAAGATCTTCAACATCTCCCATAATGATCTTTCAATTTTTGTTTCCTTACCTAAAACCTTTCTTTTAATCCTGGGGGAAAATTAAACATAAAAAGGGTGATCTTAAATTCTTAGTAAGGGTAAGCATGGATAAAATAAAACATACCATACACATTTGAACCTAAAAACATGAACATAATGTTTAAACATCAAAATCTTGAGCAATGACTTCAAACATGGAAGTACATACGGCATAGATCATAATGGAACATAAATAATGATAACATAGCATGGGAATAAAACATGTAATTGTGTCATCCATTAATCACATGTAATGATTTCCATAGTATCCAAGGCATTTCTACCAAGACCATCTTAGTGGACAAAGTCCCTTTCTGAATCGTGTTCACTCCTCATTTCAGTCCTGTAACACTGAACCAGATTAACTTACTGTTCTAGCCATGTCTATCCCATGAGATATAAATCTTTACCCAATGCATTGGAGGGAGATATAGGTCCCACCCATCTCATATTGAAATCCTTCTTACTTGTGCCACAAAATAAACCTACATCATTCATAATATCCCAAAGAATAAAATGGGTTTCATAAACATCATCCCATCATCTCATAATCCATATAAAACAAATAGACATTTCATCATAAGAAAAGTGAAACCATGTAAATCAAAGATACATTAAACTTTAAACATACACATAAAAAATAATGTCATATTTGATGGAAAATGGTTTTGATAAAACCCTTGAAATGAATTCTTGAGGAAAATATCATTTCTTCTTCAAAATCAATTTCATTTCACAAAACATCATGCAATTTTATAATAAAAGTATTTAGTTGAAAATAGTCATGAAATATTTTGGAGGAAGCTTCATGAAAATAAGGCTTTATAAAACTGTAAAAATCCTTTCATGCTGTATAAGTTAAAAAAACATTTTTCTCATACTTTTGCCGGAAAAGTCAAAAAATTACCTCGTAACGTAAACAAAAAAATTATTCCTTACATACCATGTAGTAAAAGTCACAATGGGTAAAAAGGATTTTAAAAATACATGAAAACACTTCTATAAAACATGGACATGGATCATTGCAACAACCCTAGTAAATAGTTATGAATAAGCAATCTCGGATAAAAATGAGATTTGCAAAATTATCCCTTACCTTAGGTCTGATATGCTTCATACGTATCCGAACCTCCTGTATAATGATTTAAATAATGTCATTTACTTATTAAAGAATCATATTCATTGTTATGATATCATATATGGTTCACTTATGACTTTATATTACCCGTTCTTTTGTAAATTCCATGTTAAAGAGTGTTTTGGTTAAATCGTTTCATTTGTCGTCCGTGTTTTGACTTGTAAGTATTCATATGGTTACTTAGATAATGATTACTTAATTCCTTAATATAAAACATGATTTATATATAATATATATTCAGAATATACATATATATAATAGATCAATAAATGGAAAGAAATACACCGTTCATGGAGACGGTAGGTCGTACGTACGCATGAACGTTGATTTTGTTTCCTCATTGAATTGAATGGAATTAATTGGATGACATACATATATATATACATAAATCCAGTATCATTATTAGGTCATATATTTCATAATTACTTATTATATATACTTTATAATCATTTATGAATGGTTAATCATTGAAAATGAATCTTATCGCGTCGTGGAGACGGTATTCCGTACGTACGCACGAGCGATGATATCATTCCCATGATCATGGAATTTTATTGGAGTGTATGTAAACTATTACAGAATCAATATAACTTTAAAATAATCATATATAGTTATTATTTACACCATTATACCCATCCAAGTAATGTGGTGGTGGAAAATAGATTACACCACGGCGTGGAGACGGTATTTCGTACGTACGCACGCATGGTGATTTCATTTTTCGTAGGACGGGTAGATGGTGAAATATGATTGTTTCATACTTATAATAACATATACGTATATGAGTGATACTAATGTTATTACTTCATAATGAAACAACTGAATAAGAAGAATTGTAAGAAGAAATAAAGTTGAAAGAATCGGTAACGGACATTACCTCTTCTTTGAAACGCCTCTTTGAGACCTCCTTTTAGGGCACTAAAATTGGTATTTGAAGAGGACCAAGACCTCTAGTATGTTTATAGGGAAGTGTAGAAGAGAATTTGGAAGTTTTTGGATGATATTGAAGGCTCAAAGTGGTGTGAGGAAGAGAGGGAGAAGGTTCCCTTTTATAAGGGAGGAGAGGGGCACCTTTGGAATAACTAAAAATATTATATTATTATAAAGCCAAATTCGGTTTTAAATAGATCCAAATTGATTTATTTCGAAGCTATGGTGGGGATGGGTCGCAATCCTCTCATCCAATTTAATTTTATAATGTTTAGTTTACTATTTTAACCTTATCATTTAGATTTAACTTTAAGTTTGATAATTTTACTTTTACCGTGTCTTTTTGTGTTCTTACAGTATAAGGTTAATAAACATACTATAACAAGACAAAATAACCCCAAGTTGTTTATTATTAATATATATAACTTTATCTAAGTCTGTTAGCCGAACCTTAGATATTTAGGAAAAAAATAACAATTAATAATATAATATTTGTTTAAAAAACTATTTTATGTCAATTTTGACGCTATTTAGTAATTGATTTTTGTAAAAATCATAACAGAATGAGTAGTTCAAAAAGAGTTAATTACATAAATACTAACATGTCATATTAACCTAGAAAATTATTGGAATTCATAAAAAGTCTCAAATTACATTTATTTGGGTATTTATAACATCATTTATGTCAATATTTCATTAATAAGATAATTACTGCATCATCTTTGTGTCACAAATAAATTAAATTATTTAATGCCTAAAAATTATAAATAAAATATCATTATGTAGAAAATCTTTTTATATTTCTAATGAATATTTATAGTCTAATTTATCTTATCTATAACCCTATATTAAAAATGTTTTACCTATTAAACATTGATTTTATCTATTTTAACCCTTCTTTAAATAAATTAATAATAAATGTCCTAATCTAATCCAAGTGGGCCTAAATGGTCATATTTTATTTCTAAGGTTGTTTTTTGTCTAATTAAACTTATCCAATAAAATTAGGACATGTGTTAATGTAATAATAATAACACCTTTACCCTTAATTACCCTATTTACTTTTAACCGTAGTAAAAAAAAGTAAAAAGTTACTATTCACAAAAAAATATTTTCATCTCATTGAACCAAATTTTAGTCCTTGATATTAACTGTGTCTTTCAGAATTTCTAAATTCGACTCACAGAAACGGTAAAATTAAGTTTTATGAAAAAATTCAGTTTTTTAACTACCACTTAGTGGTTTCACTATTCATCAAAAAATGAATGCTTCAAGAAAAATACCAAAAATTAGCCCTTAGCTATATTTGATATTATGAATTCAAAAATGATTTCTATTTTACCAAATTCAAAACATATCACTTGCATTAATTAATTTAAAAATTATTTCTCGTCGTCAAAACAAATAGCATGTTTTTAAGAGATAATAACTATCAAAAGATTGACACTTGTTTATGTCTGGTTTAAATGCGAAATTACATCCAATGACCAAAATTGTATTAAATTGTAAAAATATATTCTAAATATACTTTAAAACCACTCAAATTAATAATTTATCTCTTTTAATTATTTCGAATAAAAAAGTTGTTTTTAAATAAAATTTAATAATTTTCACTATTCATCAGAAAATGAAAGTTATCCGAAAAGTACCAAAATTTCATCCTAAGCTAATTTCGATATTCCGAATCCAAAAATGAAGTTCATTTAAAAAAATAAAATTTATAAAATTTCAAAAAGTTGTTATTAATATTCATAACGGCTAGTTTTAATAATATTTTAATAGCATATCATTGTTTAGTGAATCTCGGTATTGTGTACGACGCAAGCTATCGAGGAAGGTCGCGATTGCTTGTAAAACAAGCCAATCTAGTGTTGTGTGTAGTGAAAGATTCCTTTTATGAAAAAAACAAAATATTTCTCATAAAAGTCTCGGGTGTTACAATTGTACCTTCATCATACCATCAATGTCTCAAATATTGTTTCAATGGTCAAATTGGGACATTATATGGTGAAAAATCCCCATTCAAAACATGTAAATCTCAATACATTGAGGCAGAATTCTATCACATTGAAGGAAAGGAAAAATCCATGGCGAAGAAGGTCAACAAAATTAATGCTCCAAGTGGTTTGGAAAAAGATTCCAGCAAACCCATTCATAAATGTGAGTACAGATTATGTGTTGTCTATCAATCAAATTGACAAGATAGACCTAAATACAAACACTCTTATAGAAACTTCCATAATGTCAGTTATGGAAATCGAGCCAGACATCATGATAGAAAATGTTGATTCACCAATAAATGATGAAATATTTAATGGAGATGTCTTCATTTCATCCACTAAAATCCACCAATTCTATAATTCATCAACCAGGCTAGAAGAAGTTATATCAATGTGAGAGGAAAACAATGATGTCGATTCTCAATCCATCATCTCCTCTTTATCACCCCAGAAAGACCCTTCATCCTTAATAGGGTCATAAATTGAATCCTCTTCCTCAAGATGTTCATGTTTTAACTTCTCCCCTGATCATGGAAATTTAGTTTCGTCATCTGCTATGGAAGTAGAAATAGAAGAAGTAACACATATTGAAGAGGAACAAGAAGATCTCAAGGATACTCCTCCAGCATTTGAAGAGGGTATCTCTATCACAGTGGATGAACTCGGAGAAATAAATCTGGGTACAAAAGAAGATCCACGCCCCACATTAATTAGCACGACCATGATTATTGAAGAGAAAGAAATGTATAATTTATTTTTAAAGAAAAATTGAGATGTTTTTTCTTGGAATTATACATAAAAGTTGGGTCTTGATACCAATGATTCCACTCATCATTTGGGTTTTCCAGAAGAACATTGAGGATTTATGTAAGCAGCAAGAAGAACACACCGAACCTATGCTTCCAAAATTGAAGCTGAAGGTGATAAGCTTTTCTAGTATATCTTAATCAGAGAAGTTCAATATCCCAAGTGGCTGGCTAATATTGTCCCTGTGAAGAAGAAGAATGTAAAAATTTGAGTTTTCATTGACTTTGGAGATCTTAATCAGCATTGTCCAAAGGATGATTTTCTAGTTCCGATCATAGAACACATAATTGATGCAATAGATGGTTACGAACCTCTTTCCCTCATGGATGGTTATTCTGGGTACAATAAAATACGATTAGCCCTAGAAGATGAAGATT
This sequence comes from Viscum album, assembly GCA_963277665.1. NCBI lineage: Eukaryota > Viridiplantae > Streptophyta > Magnoliopsida > Santalales > Viscaceae > Viscum > Viscum album. The sequence continues at coordinate 701,055,346 of OY728132.1, forward strand.
ATACAGCCTTTAGAGATCCTCAAGGTGTTTTTTCCTATCGGGTAATGCCCTTTGGCCTAAAGAATGCAGGTGCAACATATCAATGTGCCATGCACCATATATTCAAACCCTTTAAAGGAAAATTTGTTGAACGTTATGTGGATGATTTGGTGATTAGATCCATACAACATCCTAATCACTTCGCCGATTTGGAAATCATATTCAACAAACTTCGACAACATAATTTGAAGATGAACCCCATGAAATGTGCTTTCGATGTAATGTTAGGATAATCTCTCGGCTTTTTTATACTCCATCATGGTATCAATGTTTATCCTGAGATGAAAAAATCAATCCTTAGAATTTCACCTCCTCAAAATTTAAAATAATTAAGAGGACCTCAAGGACACTTGGCCTATATTCGGTGTTTCAATGCCAATTTGGCAGGAAAATGTTTACCCTTCACAAAATTAATGAAGAAGGGAGTCACCTACCGGTGGACTGAATAATGTCAAGAAGGATTCGATATTCTCATGAAATATCTCTTGAGTTCACCGATATTAATGCCACTTGTTTAAGGAATGAAACTTATTCTCTATGTGACCTATTTAGAGCGATAATTGGGTGCCTTCCATGCCCAAAAGAATGATGCTAGGAATGAAAACAACCATTATTATCTCAGTCGGACAATGCTTGAGGAAGAAAATCAATATTCAAGTTTTGAAAAGTGCTTCCTAGCATTAATCTTTGCAGTTTATAAATTGGGACACATCCTACAACATCATGAGGTCCAATTGGTATCTTGAAATAAACCCTTCAAATTAATCTTTAGTCATCCAATTCATACAGGACCTCTGGAAAGGTGGGCAGTCATTTTGTTGTAGTATGATATCCAGTACGTGTCTTAAAAGGCAATAAATGTCCATGATCTGGCCAATTTCCTTGCTGAACACCCATCTGTAGCAGATACATCATTAAATATTGAACTTTATGATGAGGAAGTATTCTCTATTCAAGATAATCCTCAAACATGGGAAATGTACTTTGATGGTGCCTCCAGAAGTCCAACAGGGAAGAAAGTGGAAGCTCCTAAATTCAACAAAGTTGGGTTAGGAATCGTGCCTGTTTCCCCAGAGAAGGAAGTTCAACCCTATTCCTTCTTATTATTGGAAGGCGGTACAAACAATGAAGCAAAATATCAAACTCAAATCACAGGTTTGGAATTGGCGCTTCAAGAACAAGTGAATCACTTTAAAGTAAAAGGTGATTCCGATTTGATAATCAAACAAATCAATAGGGATTATTCCATTAGAAAGGAAGAGTTAATTCCTTTGTGTGATGATTTCAGTGTGTTAATGATGGAATTTCCTTCTGAACCGACATTTTCTTATGTCCCACGATCACAAAATGCCCAAGCCGATGCACTGACTAATGTAGCCACAACCCTAGAAGATCCAAACCCGGATGAAATAATAATTAGTATTTCCCACCATCGTGTATATTCACCTTTTTTTCAAATCAGAATAGAGTAAATCAATGAAATTTGTCCCATTTCTGAACCATTTGGTCATACTACAGGATGGATGACACCTATCAGGGAATACCATCAAAATGGAATACTCCAACCTGATAGAGCTGGAAAAGAACAAGTCCAGTGTTGTGTGGTCAATTTTACTCTTTATGATAGGCCATATCACCAAAAAAATCTCTAAAAGTGAGGTTTTGATGCAATTATCTTCAAGTGTATTGATGGTGAAGAGACAATGGCTATCTTTGGTGATGTTCATGCAAAAGTTTGTGCACCCACAAGACTGTACATCGAATTTCTATTCAAATTCGAAGGCTTGGATACTTCTGGACTTCAATGATACAAGATTGTGTTTATTTAACTAAGATGATTCATTCTTTGCATGTATGTGCCAACTTCATTAATCAACCCCCAGAGTTGGTTCATGCAGCTAAATAATCATGAAAATTATCCACATGGGGAATGGAAGTAGTAGGACCATATTCTCTAGCTACATCCAAGCAGTTTAAGCGTATTCTTACTACTACTGACTTCTTTTCCAAATGGGCAGAGACAATACCTCTCAAAGAGGATAGTTCTTAAATCATTGTTATCTTTGTCAAGTCTAACATCATTACTATATTTGGTCTCCCTCAGACCATATTGACGGACAATGGCACCAACTTCTATTCATCTGAGCTGATAAATTTATATCAAGAATACAAAATCAAATCCAACTATTCATCACGATATCATGCAGCGGCTAATGGCCAAATAAAGGCCTTCAATAAGACTCTTCCAAACATACTGAAAAAGATGGTGGATTAAGATAAGAAATCATGTCCTGATAAAAAATTTCATTCTTTTGGGCTTATCAGACCACCACCTGCACTGCTATGCGGTCAAAACCATATTCACTGGTATATGGAACAGAAGAAGTCTTTACCATTGAGATTCAATTACCTTTGCTCAGAGTATCCATTTGTGATTAGTCATCCATAGATGAACAATCTCAGAAGCGATTTGATGAATTGGAACGATTAGATGAAAAAAGATTGTGCACCCTGCACCACTTGGAAATCTATCAGAATCGAATAGCATGGGATTTCAATAAAAAATTTCATCCTTATTCATTCATTCGAGGATAATAGTTATTGGTCCTCATAACTCCAATGATATCGGGAAAGAAGCCTCCAAAGCTTGATCCAAAGTGGGAAGGACCTTACTCAATACATAAGTCCTACTCCAATGGAGCTTATTCTTTAATCTTAATTGATGGAGAACTCATTACAACTCCAACCAATGAAAGATTCATGAAGAAGTATTCTTTGTAACACAAATACACTCCTTTTCCATGCTGTAGGACATTAAACTACATAGCTCCTTCTATCATCCAACATTAAGTGAAACTGTGTCCCCCCTTTTCGTCATGGATAATGTTAAACTGTAAATAGTCCTTTATACTTTCTACATGATTTTAAATTGTACTTGTTCTTACTAGATGAAATTTAAACTATGAAAAGTCCCTTAATACGTCCAACATGACGTTAAACTGTGCACATGTCTTGCAAGACGTTAAAATGGAAAACAATACGTCCTAGCTACATGATGCTAAACTGTAAATCACACTTTTTCCCACATGACGTTAAACTGTGCATCGTTAGGGTTGTTGCTACCTCTTGATTCTCACATCGATCATGACTCACGTGATATTAGAATAAGCTTCAACCATAACACCCTTTATGGGTCGCTAACTATTCTTAAGTCCCAACATCATCTTCAGGTCATTGTCCTTAAGTAAAACTCAACCACCAATTCATTCTCAGTCAAACTACACGGACTTTGATCCTTGCCTTCTAGGATGGGTACATTTGAAACCTCCCGATGATGAAGCCCAAAACCAATATCTTCACATTGATTCACCTCCATCTCATACAATGTTGATCCGTGAAGCCCCCTGAAACCGATATCTTGACATTGGATCACCATCATCCTTGATATATGACGTTAAACAATATAGTCCCCCATTTTCCTCACTACAAGACATTACACTACATATCAATACATCCTAGATACATGACGCTAAAACTGTGCAGCATCGGTCCATGCATATGACCTTAAAATATTTATACATTTGTCCTGTTTGAAAAAAAACTACAATAGTCTCTGACACCCTCACCTGAGAGGGAATCATTTTAGACATTGATTTCCATTTATGTCATATTTCAAAGACTATGTGCATACATGGAAATGCCTGAACCATTAATATTGGGACCAACCATCATTGCACTAATGTCCCCATTCAACCTTCACATATACGAATCAAATCTGTACAAAGGATATATTAAGAACTATGTATGTATTGATTCACATCCCTATGGGATACGTAGGAATGTTCGAGCATCCCTCAAGTCTAGCCCCAAGTCTTTGGTCCTAACCCCAAACTTTATTTTCAGTCCCTTGGATAAAAAGTCCCCCTGCGAGCACATGAATGTGGTATGAAAGCCCTGGCCTTTATTCACATCAGGTTTATAACAAACTCGTAGTGTGTCTCCCTCATTATGGTCCGAGCTCTATGACCCTAAACTATGATCTCCTACATTCTCGCCCTACATGACGCTAAACTGTATTTCAAGAACTACGTATGTCTTGATTCTCATCCTAATGAAGTATGTAGTGAAGTCCAGTATCTCAATTATGGTCCTAGACACAACATGATTATGGTATGAATTGGTCTATGTATCTCTTTCATGCATTGGATAGTATCTATTTTTATGTGTCATACTCCTAACCTTAAAAACATGAAAAACTCCATAACCCTTTTCATGACTTATGGTCACAAAATGTCTGATACATGGGAATTATTTTTCCTAACCATGCAGCATGTGACCTTAGGCAGCCTTGCATAAATAGTCTACATAACGGACCTGTTAGCCAAAAGATGCTATTATTTGACTATGCATCCAATTCCCTTAGGTGGCCTGACATAATTTAACCCCCCTAACAGGTTTGTTAAATAGTGGAAATTTCATTTTTGGGGGGAAAACATCTTTTGTCCTTATTAGTCTTAATGACAATATGTAGGGATCCTCACAAATATCTATCCTTAACATATTTGTCCCATACTCTTTTTCGTAATCTGAAAGTGTTCAAGTATATGGTTTATATTTCCCTTCTATACGTTTGGGTCAGACCTTCAAAGGAGTGACATTAATCCAATTATTTTACAATCATGATTGGTAATATCCTCTCCATATTCAAGTACCTCTATCCATACATCAAACTCTTTGATTTGGAATATTTGAATCTCCATAAACATTCACTATCTTTTAGTCATAGAAAAGTAAAATTTCTGAGAGTTCTTTTTCCGGACTATGCAGAACATGTCCTTAGGTTGCCTTGCATAAGTAGTCTATATAATAGACCTGTCATCCAAAAGATACTATTATTTGACTATGCAGACAATGCCATTTCGTGGCCCTGCATAATTCCACCCCTAACGGGTTTGTCAAATAGTGGTAACATAACCATTATGAAACACTTCCTCTAATGCCTTTTAGCCTTTTTTTTCATATCATCCCTCAGATTCAAAATTTCTTAAGTCATAGTTTACATATTTTCCACTATACATGAATGCGGTAATTTTTTTCAAACAAATTATCAAATAATTAAGTGAATTTTAATCCATTCGGTCAAAGCTATTAGGCCTTAAACATTAGCCTTTTTATGCCCAACATGCATGACATTAATCTTCCAACAAGTGATAGGGTACTCATTAAATTGAGAACTTATAAAAGGAACTCTGAACAAATGTCGAGTCCCATCTCACTAAACGTACATTTTTGTATGATTTAGACAATATTGATAAACAAAAAGATGCAGTGTTTGTGGTATTGTTTGTAAATTACTAGAAAATATAAAACTATGCTTACGAGGCCCATTTCCTTAGGTAAAAATTTTAATTAGTTAGAAAAAAATGCAGGTAAAATGATATTGGATGAAATGACTTTTTCATTGATGCACAAGATTAGAAGAACATCCATAGATTGGAGTATCTTTCCTTTTTCAAAACATACAAGAGGCTATCAACATAACTTTTCATTTGATTTACGACATCCCGAGATTTATCAGCAGCCACCTGAAGTTCATTCACTTGACCAGCTTCACTCTTTTAAGCTTGATGGAGTGATTTCTTGGCATCTGTGATGGGTTTTATAATGTCCATTTGGAATCCTTACAATGAATTGATGAGCTGGTAAAGTTCCCAAGTAACGAAATATAACTGTTTCTGAAGGTGCATCTGTTGGAAAACATTCTCCTTGATCATATGCTTTAGATCCTTCATCTTTGTAGCATGATTAGCCTCATCTCAGGACACCGTAGCCTCAAATTCTCTGATATTGGTCAGCAGCCGCGCTCTAGTCAGATCTTAACGGAACTTTTGCTCATGCTCCCTCCTTAAGATTACTTGTTTCACCGTGGTATGGATCTCTAGATATCCAAAACCTCCACGTCCCAGCATGACGAAGGAGGATGAAAATCACAGGATCTTCAAAGACATCTCTTTAAGAGGAACATCAGATCATACATATATTATGTCATGCCTTGCGAAGTGATTATTGGAGTGCCTTTTCACCTCTGGGTCTGATTCAGCATCTCTATCATAGGGGGGAATATATTCAGGGATTAATGTACTTAAAGAAGTTCCCTGTTCTGCTCCTTCTCCCTGACCCTGAGTACTTCACATTCTTTTCCTATAGGGGCTGAGGCTGAGGATTCACCTCCAGATCTAGCCAATGAAGTTGACAACCCTACATAGTCTATTGAAATATTTGGTTAGTTTCAAAAGATAACAAAAGTTGATTATCTTTCTTGAAAATTAAGTACAACCACAAATATTATCATATTTTACCCAACAGTAGATCAGCAGCATGAGAAGGATCCTCCCCATATTTATTAGATTCAACAAGATTTTCAGGACATGATTCAAGAAGATATGTCAGGTTAATCTCTACTTGAGCTAGTGTCTCTGCAATGATAGGGTTGTATCAAACCTCTTCAGGAATCGACAGCTTGCTCAGACGAAACTGCACATTTCAACCAGTCATGGTCAAAGATGTAATAAAAAAAATTTAACAGGACGAAGGATAACACTCACGTCCAAAATCTTCTAAATCACATGGTAATTTAACATGATCTAAAATTTCATCAAATGTCACACCATGATTCATCATTTCATCTAGTTATATCCTAGATTCTTGGTTAGTCTCACCAGTGGGGGAATTTTACATGTCTTCTTACCGACCCTCCTCCTACGACCTCTGACCCCGGGTTGCTTCTTTAGAGAAAACCGTGGAGTCTGTGGCAGTGGTCACCAAATGTTCTGGTGTAGGTGTTGAACCTAAATAATCAAAGGATGGAAGTCAATTAATATTTTCATTCAACCTTCTATGAAGTATTGTTAATTTACCATGAGCAGGCTCTTCTATCCTTGCAGCAGCAACATGAGCTGTACAGGGAACAGACGCTGGCTCTTATTCTCTCATTGTTTCTTCAGAGGAATCCAGGCCAGCCTGAACTTGCAACTATACACCAGCACCCTCCCTCGTCCTCAGAGGAGCTCTAGTCCTCTCCCTCAAAAGGGAAATCAAAGAATCCCCTAAAATCCCAATAAGTATGAGAAATATTTTCAAGAGTTAGGATTCATGACTATCCGAAGGACTTACCACTACCGATAAAGCATCTAACGGTGGACTTCTTCCTTCTATGACTTTGCTTATTCAACTTTTTGGGTGTTTTGACATAGTCACCTCCAAATACAGGTATTATAAAGTTAAAAGCCCTTTTTAACTCCTCGTTCATGGATTTCCGTTATGTAGATACTTCACCTGGCTCATGGGGAGATTCAGGGACTCCAAGAGCAGTGCCGCTATGGCTATACCATGTTGAAGGGACCTGAGTAGTTCCTTCCTTAACAAGCTACAGGATGAAGAAAGTAATTTCCTTGATTAACAAAGCTTTCAATAAAATCACGTTGCAAAGAAAATAAGGAATGAAATTTACATCTTTAGGAGCCATATAATCATGCCACTCCTCATCTACTAGAGCAATAATCCCCTCAGTGGTTCCATGATTCATCATTTCCATCACCTTCTTGGTTATAGGAATGGAATCATCAGTGGAATATGTGAGCATTTCCAGCTCTATGATGCGAGCCCACACTTCATAGAGGTTATCCCTGAAGCAGATATGAGCATAATCCCGGAGATCCCGCACTCCCGGATATTTAGTCCTTCACATAAGTCCATCCAGGCGGTTTCAGCATCACAATATAAACTCTTCCAGGTCTGGATATTCTCTGGTCATAAATATTTAGAATGTGTACTAGAAGGCCGTGAGGAGGGTCCTACTATCTGGGAATTCATGTTCTTCCCAGCTCCTGCAATCATAGATAATGGATAAGGAAATTAATCTTTTTCCTCTATAAAATAATGGAGACTAAATTGTCTCAATAATATAACTCACCAGGGGTCAATGGGGTAGGTATCTGTACTATGGCAGGAGAATTATATCTGGCACGAGGCCATTTTGACACATGTCCTGCTTCATCATCCCCATTTGGGGAATTCAGTGAATCAACCCTGGGTGAAGAACCCCGTAAATTAGCTCCGGGTGAGGAAGATTCACCTTCATGGTGAAAGGTTTCTTTCCTGACACTTCTCTTTTTACTCCCCACTCGTTATATAGGAAGATTCAATACCCCTGTTGGGTATGATGCTACACAGTTCTCGGCATACCATGTTGGCAAATGACTCACCACTCCAGGAACTGGTAGATCCAACACTACCCCGATCATCTAAATAGCTGCCAGCAACCATAGTTGTCGGGAAACCATTGGATGCTACTCTGACCTGATGTTCATGGGGGGGGGAACAACAATATGATATAGACACTTTAATTGGAAGGAAAATCTATATGGAGCATAGGCCTTGCATATAATCTATCCATCAATTCTAGGTGACAATATACCATCTCTGCAAGCCAACATATATAACCTCAATTCCAGGTGAGTTGGTCCATCATCAACAAACTACATGGTTGGTAGGTTTCCATAAGGAACGAAATGAAATTTCTTGATCATGCCAACCCTCACTTTCAGATCATAAGGATTGAGGGACAATGGAGAAATTCCAGAATATTTCTGAACCGATGGCCTAAAAGAACTTCAAGGAACCTGTACTCCGCTCTGTACAATGTATGTCCTAAATTGAGTGGCGATCCATCCCCACAAAACATAGAATGGTCCCACTATTCTAAAAGGAGACATACCCATGTAGACATGGAGTAAGCTCCTGTGAATATTCACCAATACTGGGGTGGTCAACCCAACCACTTTTCTCTCAGCCAAGTTGGCTGAAATAAAGAAGGTCCCTGGACTGACGCCTCCCTTTGAATCCCTAACTGGAAGAAGATAAATGCTAAGCCACAAGGCTAAGAAACCTACCAGAAGGGTCATCTCTTGGATTCTTTGATTCACTTCATACCCCCACTTTTCAAACTCTCCTGCATCCAGAGTTAGCCAGAATGTGCCAAGAGAACCCCTCTTCTCTACTCTGGTGTAGCTAGTAGGAGGAGTACAGGTGGGCCTCTTCTTCTTCTTCTTGATGTGAAACATGTCCATCCACTCCTCTGGATGTATATCTTTTCTAGAGTGGTACTTCGTGGTTTTGGTATTCTTAATCTTGTGGGGAATATTCATTAACTCATGATCTAGAGATGTAGTCATCTCAGAATCATTCCAATTCACCTTGGGGGAATAAATTCATCATACATGTCTCCCAAAATTAGAGCCCCAAAGATCTTATAGACATCCCACAAGATGATACCTAATTATCCATGAGTCAGATGAAATAATTGGTTTCTGGGACCCAACGGCTAATTAGATCTGGGATTAAATTATCATTCCTAGAGACAAATATCTGCCCAGCCCAGAGGACTTCATATATTGAAGCTCCCTACAGATCCTCGACAAACTCTACACAGGGGTTTTCTACCCAATATGCTCATATCCAAGTCAGCTTCACACCTCCTCCAGGATGAAAATACCAACTCTTTTTCTATCCCTTGGATTGGTTCATCTGAGAATTTCGGAAAATGGAAGGATAACAATGTGGTTGCAGCACAGTATTGTGAGGCTTCAGATCTGTAGCACATGGGCTATGATGCATTATTTATTCCTTCTCCACTGTTCTAGAATTGACAAATGTTCTTACAACTAAGACATTTGCCGAAGTGAAATTGGTGTATATCTGAAACCAGGAATGAGGAATATAATTCTTTTCCTCTATAAAATTGACTCCTTGAAGATGACCATGTACATATAAAGGAGAGTATATTCTCTATGAGAAATAGAAATGATATTTCGTCAGGTACATAGCCAAATCTGTGAGAGTGCTATCGCAGATATCATAATAGTGATGTTCGATGATGTTCATCATATCATTTATTCTCTTACTTTCCAACTCATAAGCCAATCCAATTTTTTTGGGAACCATTGAATCTGCACAAATATCAAAAAATTAACTTTTATGTAAGTCTGTTTTTATGAAATATTTGTGAAGAAAACAAAAAAAAGGAAAAGTAATTAAGACGCGCTCTTTTTTCCTCGCAAGTGTTGGCACACAAGTATTGCCACACAAGTCAAAATCCTTACTAGAGAAGCGCGACACAAAGAAGAGTGATTGACCAAGAAAAGAAACACATTTGTGTGATGAGAGCACAGAAGCGTTGAAGGCAGGATGGTTTGCGCGATGTGATGCCCATATATATAGGTGATCCCACAACCCTGTGCGCCAGAACCTATGCGCCGAAACCTGCATGCCTAATACCTGTGTGCCACTGAACCCTGGTTTCTCTTTTTTCCTTATAGTCAAATGCACTTTCCCTTTTTGGATCCAACTCTGAGGGGGGACTTTTGTTGACGCTTCATTCCTTCACAGTGTCCAACGAATGGCAAAGGGGAATACCTTAAGCACAAAGAGAGTCATCCATTCAAGAACATCAAAAATTTACAAAGGCATGAATAGGGAACCCATTAAGAAGGAGTCGTGCATGTTTTCGTCTCTCCACGCAAGTCACTTGTGCACCCCATTAGGGTCGCACAAGTCACTAGCGCGCCCTATTAATTTTTTCATCAAAGGTACCCAATGGCCTATAAATAGACCATGTGGGCCCCCCATTTCAAATGATGAATTTTCCATAACTCATATTCAACCTATGGTCAACCAAGTCTTTGTCTGACGTCTTCTAAACACTTCTAAAGTAATTCTTAACCTAAAGGGAGATCTCTAAAGAAGAAAAATATGGCCTAAGTGTTAGAACTCATCAATACATGTGTTCCTAAGTGTCCATCCCTTAAGGGTAATGAAGAAACTTGTGCGATACCTTCCCATCTCAAGGGAACTTGTGCGCCACCCTTTTAGAAGCCTCTAGGGATGATACTAAGGGCTTGAGTTCAAAGTCTCCCAAGTATTACTCTACATATTCTTCATTGACCAAGGTGATTCATGGCGCGCATGTATAGTTGCGCTGCCAGAACTTGCACACCATAATAATACTTGTGTGCCCTCTTCCTAGTCACCTCCTTTCCTCAAATCCATCTCTCCTTTCAATGATATATCCTTTAAAACACTATTCAAATCCATTTATGTTATGGTTCCTTTGTTGGATTCCTTATCTTAATGGAATCCTTTGAGAACCTCTCCCAAAACCTCATGACTTACAAGATTTATATAACCACGTTTAAGGGTTTCCTATATAACCTCATCCATTGAGATGAGAAGTTCCCTTGGTTTGGGACTCGTTCTCAAGAGTAAGCCCCATGATACAAGTCTCTTTGACCTGGGCCTCCTTCTCATGAGTAAGCCCCAGTCATAATTTCCATTAATTTGGACATCCTCGTTAGGAGTAAGCCCCAATATTAATTTCTTTTGATTTGGGCATCCTTCTCTGGGGTAAGACCCATTCATAAGTCCCTCTTAATTTGGGATTCCTTTTCAGGAGTATGTCTCGGGTTAAAATTCCAAATCTCTATAAATTACCAATATCTTTATGGACCCTTCTCTTGGGATTCATTCCTAAGTCCTGGTCTTCATTTACTTGATCCTTCATACATGCATAATCCCCACATCATTTATCATGGATGCATATTTCGTGGAACCATTGTCAAGTTTACTGATACCTCTTGATTCTCACGCCGAGCGTGACTCGCATGGGCTTAAAGTGTAAAAGTAATTGTGAAATCTTTTTTTGGGCCATTAACTATGCAAAAACCCCATATTAATTTTCCCAAACTATGTGTACATTAATGTCTGCCTTAAAAGTAGAGTACGTAGTATGCCTTTATATGGTTAGAGACCATATTTACTTAATTATATTCCATCCCATATGACATTAAACTATATATTTTTTATCGAACTACATTGGTTCTGATTCCTTTTTAACAAGGATACATAGGTATTCCATCTGTAGGTACAATCCCAAATCTAAAACAGTCCCAATCATTCTGAATGACAATAAACATCAAGTGACCCACTGAGTGGCTTTAAAACCAGTATGGTCGTCATAGTGACCAAGAGATCTCTTTATAATATATTGAATGATACCATTGACTAAGAATCTCCAATACATATGGATGATTCTCTATCAATGAAGAACCTCAAATACATATGTAATATTCTCCAAATCATATAAATATCAATCATTGATTTCCAATTCTAATAGAAAACTCATTTTCATGCTTGGTGAATTAATAAGGATTCGTGAACATAACTTAAATCTATAAGAGAGTCCTGGAGTAAGAAATAATTCCCCACAAAAAGGTGTGGTGAGCCTGACCTCCCATCCTCTCGACCAATGCAAATTTTTAAGCCTCATTGGTCAACAACTAATGAGCACCTACCTTTGGAAGGTTGGTTTAAATGGATATGGAATCATTGGATGTTTCCGGTTCTACGAATAAACCCATTAGAAACCGATTGGAAAGTTTGAACCTTAAACAAACAAGGACATCCCCATTTCTTGAAAAACAATTACAATTTCAATATCATATCTAAATATTATATGATATATATGTTTATTGAAACTATTTATTATGCATTCCTTGTACATTATAAATGAATCACATCACTTTGATGAGGTTTTAGCCCACACATTCACAAATGATGTTATCATATTTACAGAAAATGGAAATAATAATGGTATATTTTGTATAATGATTATATAAGCATAAAGAATTTATAATTTTCATAATTATCATATATAAATAGTGTGTCCAACATTATTCCCAACCATAAGAGGTGGTAAAGGAAAACCAAATGACATCATTTTGTGTGATGTTAGTTCACCATACAAAAACGGTGAGTTTTTTCCCATTTGATGGAAGTGTGTGTAAGTGTAGATCGATCCCTTATAATAATAAAAACTCGTTGTATTTAGGGAACTCATTTTTTATATAATACTATAATAATATAAATTGAAAGATTGGATAAAGAAGAAAAACCAAACAGATTGAGGACGGATGTTACCTATCAATTGGGTGTCTACTTTTAGTTTGAACCAAAGGGATTACTTGGATGGATTTATTCCAAATGTTATTCTTCTAGGATTAGGTTAGGGATGCTTAGGATCTATTTTGGTTGATATTTGTCAGTCCAAAGTGTCCTGATAGGTGTGAGGAAGTGGGAGGCTCAATAATGGTAAAAAATTTATCCAAGTAAGGATACAGTTAAAATTTGGGCATCAAATGGATTTTTTACAAGATTCTAGGTCATTTTGTCCCTTATGTTTAACATTAAGTCCCTTGTTAAGCTAGTTTTACCTGAATCATTGTAATTAATTTTAGTTAATTCCACTAATATTTTGGGTCAAAAACTAGGCTGACCATATTATAAATTTTTAAAAAATTATAATTCCAAATATGGAATCCATTTTTACAAATTCTAATCACAGAAGTTGTAAAATTTAATATAAATTTAATCTTAAAGATGATAAGATAATGCGATTTTTTAATGTAAAAATGCTAACAAGTTTGAGATTTGATCATATCCAATTTTAATGTTAAATTAATTCCAATAAAAATTCTTTTATTAAAATATTTAAAATTTATCTAATTACTTTTTTAATCTAATAAAAAATATAAATAAAACTTATAAATAAATTATAAGAAAAATAAAATTTATTAAAAAATGAATCATGGGAGAAAAATACCAAAATTTCATACTAACTTAATTTTTATGTTATTATTTTAAATATCTAGTTTATATTGACATATAATCTTTGTAAAAATTTTAAAAATTGTATTTAGAGATGGTTTACCATTCAATGGTGGTAAAATATCCATAATGAAAATATAGGTTGTATGGGTTATATTTGGTTTGTTCATATCATATCTCTATCAAATCTATTATATGAATATCAAATATATTTTATTGAATGTATAATATACATATTAAATTAATATTATTCACTAATTATAATTAATTTAAAATATTAGGATAAATCTATATTGTGAGCATGAAAATAGTTTTCTATATAATATTCTATATATTTTAAATTGGTTCTTATATTAATTTATATCAAATTTCTATCCAATGAAATAGATTTATATTTTTTGAAAATAACTATCTTCATAATTTATGTAATACTATTAATATTGGAAAGTTTATTTCTTATTATATTAAATAATAATTTTTCAATAGTATATTAAAATTGGGTAAAACATGGTCTTGCGTATAATGTAAGCCATTCAACAAACTCATTGTTTCATGTGACAAACTCTAACTTGATGTAAGGTGAATTATATACTACAAACTATATTGAATTTATTTATAATAGTAAATATAATAAAAGTCCCTAGGATATTATATTCCATTATGTGCTTGGGGTTTTTTCACACACGTTATAGAATACAATATTGCTACATTAGATTTACATGGTTCTATGTTATCCCCACATTAATCAAATTACATCCTTACTATTTAAACTCAATTTTAGCGATAGATTGTTTGATATTTCCTATTTTTCAAATACCACATTGGGTGAAGTGGTTGTAGTAAGTCCTCTAGTAATGATATATTGGGAAGTACAAAGTTCACAAATAATAACATATAACTAATACTCTAAGTATGAAATAATTAATGGAAAGTATATGCATGTACAATGTGGAAATTGTTTTTATAAGGAGTGATTTAGGTCATAAATCACAAACAAAAAAATTTAAAAAAGAAAAATGAGGGCCAAAATTGAATAAATTCTTTATGAATTATAAGATCATCATTTCAAAAAAATTGAGCTAATAGGGAAAAAATTGGATCCTTTTCCTTGTGTTTATAAATTCATTTACTACTTATGAATATATGAAAATTTACAAACATGGTATATTTTAATTTCATATCAATTATTCTATATCTTGGTTGTTCTTTGATCAAATTAAAATTCAACCATTAATTCGAGAAAGGAATGTCGGAGACTTAAATTTTAATCCTGAATCACTGAAAACCCATTTAAGATATCATAAGGCCCATAAAATAGTGAAAAAGTATTTACATTTGTCTCTAACTACTCTAAAATTCTAAAATGGTTGAGACATTAATTTATAAACATAAATATTTACACTACTCGTTCATCATAAATAATTATCTATATAATTTTTCAACTAAAACCAATGACATATTAACTTGAAAATTATATAGGCTAGTTGTGGGAGTTAAACCCTAATCTTCCTTTGGTCATGAGTTCAAGACCCTCAACCTTGTAGGATTTGATGGGTTTTCACCTGGAATACAGGTTGTTCTTTTATAAAATAATATTAATATAATTTCTAAAATAAATATTATATAAATACTAGAAATATAGTTAATAAATAAATATCTTTATAACATATGTTTTCAATACAATCCTAACACATAAATATTTCATCCTTTTATTTTTTCTTAGGCATTTCTTTGTCTAAGTTTAAACCTAGGTAATTTTTTCTCATTGTCTATTCATATCCTTCATAATGTTTTTTATGGATAATGTGAAGTATTCTAAGAATATCCCTTAGGAGTGTCAACTTTGGTGTGAATTAATGAACATTATTGTGTACCAGGTTACATCGAGTTAGGCCCGACAAACATTTTCACAGTTATTCATCTTATTTACATCTATTCCAGACCCACATCCACTTGTAGTATCTAGAATGGGATTTATTTCTTGGAAAACTACGAAATATCTATCTAACCAAAACTATAGGGTGGTCTTCTACACTTATCCTCAAATTATACTATAGAGCTATGTTCTTTAGTCTATGTTTCCCAAAATCTAGTGCCAAATATTACTACTAAAATTCCATTGAGACCAACTATAGACACTGGATCCTAGAAGCCAAGAGATAGTGTGTAATACCATTATATTAGCATGATTACAAGGAATCAAATCATGAAGGACTAAAGTGTTTAATAGTATTTTTAAACTAGATACGTACAAGATTATTTTATAACAAATAAATAATCTAATTAAAACATCATATTTTTCCTTCATGGATAATAATTTTTTTCATCTATATTATCCTTTTATAATATTTTTTGTATACTTCATGGAACCATAGAGAAAGGAAACATAATAACGTTTAGGTAAAATGATCATTTAGGGAAAAATACAACAGTAGTGATTATAAATCAATAACAATAGTCAATATGGAAAATTAATAACATAATACAAATTCTATGTAATAAATAAACTAAGAACTGGATCTATAAACAATAAGAAAAGCTAAATAACATAATTGACATGCTATTTAATCAATAAACTGAGAAGTAAGTGACTAAAAAATAAAGAACGGTAAATAACAAGAAATAAAATCCATTTACATAACTTCATAAGGAAAAATAAATTTACAATGGTAAATAACTAAAACTCATGCAATTTAATAAATGAACATATAATTAAATTCATCCATAGATATTTACACCAAAATTCTCATGGATAAATAATAACTGAATCAAAATTTATGAAATTATTAATTAATGTATGTCATGTCTTAAGTACATGAAAACCTATACCATCAAGACCATTAAAAAGATGGTTGAGAACTCTATTTAGAAACCCTTATAATTTTGACAACCAATTTGTTTCATGAGAATATGTCTATGAATCAAAACTGTATATAAAATCAAGGCCCCGCCTATCATTTTTATTCCAAATCATTCCACATATTAATTAATTCAAATAAATAACATGCCTTATTAAATATATCTATTAAATTAAGAATTTGTATACATAAATATTTTTTATGTAATCAAATTATTATTAATTTAAACACAATTTGTAAAAATGATATATGGTTTAGGAAATAAATCGATCCACTGTAAATGATATAGATATTTAAGGGAAATTCAATGACTAATGAGAATAAGAAATTCAATATTTCAAGGGGTATAACAACGGAATCATGGAAGTTAAAGTCAATACTATCCTTACCAAAATCAATCAAAAACCATCTGGATAAATAATAAGGAAGTTATACATATAACATATCCCAAGTAGAGTAAATTTAATAGGTTTTTATCATTTATGAATTAAAATATTATAAAAGAATAATTTAAAAATATTCTTGAGGAAAATATCCTTTTTTATTGAAAAACATTTTGAAAATGATTTTGGTCGAAAATCACATTTGGAAATACTTCCTCTAAAAAAACATTTCAAAAATGTTATGGATGCTTCAATGAATTTAAGTTGGATAAATTTTTAAATGTCGTAGGAGGTAAAAAGAAAAATCCCTTTGTGTGGTTAAAAGTTTATAAAAATTCTGTGTTCGTGAAGTGACAATAATATTCCTTTGAAAACATTGATAAAATAAAAAAAGGGTGGAAATACCTTTAAAGCACATTTTGGAATGGTTGAAAACTTGTTTAGAAAATAGGGTTTTTAGAAGAAAATAGGTTCTTCAACTAAAGAGATAAATGAAGACAGGTTTTCTTAAAAATATTTTCTAATACATTTTTAGTACCAAAGAATAGAAAAAAGGTACCATGAAATGAAAAAAGTCATGAATAACAAATAGAGAATAAAATTTAAGGTTTTATTTGATATTAATATAATAATTTCCTATGTGGGAAATTCTAATGTAAATAATCCAGCAAATTGAGATTATAATGTAATCCCTTGAAAACATTATAATGTTGGAGTCAGAATCAATCAATGAGTAGATTTTGGTCTTCAGCTATCAATACTCATATAGAATTGGCGAAACAAAAATAGAAAGTCATTTTCATTATACACATAATAATATAATATTAACAAAAAAATTTAAGTAATATAACCTATTGAAAAAATTGGGTTATGACATTCCTTTCGACTTGATAACTTTTAACTCAAATCCCCTTAGATAAATTAATTCAAATTAAAACTCAAAATATATTTTAGAATTAATGATTAATGATACTATATAAAAAACTGGTAGAAATTACACTATATATAATAAATTATGTTTTCAATAATAAAGTGATTGTTTCAAGATAATGTCAAAAATCATAAAAAAAGTGAGATTTTAAATATAATCATTTCAAATTTTCTCAAGGGGAATAATCTTTAAACACTCCAAAGGGTCCCATGCCACATTGAAACATTTTAATCGTAATATAATGAACAAATAACATTAACTGAAACATATAATATCATGATAATAAATAGATTAATGATTTATAATTTCAAAGGGTAGTATATACACCATAAAAAACAATTAGGTGCATAACAATGAATAAGTCTCAATGGTAAGTAAATTTAGATGAAATATCTAACCTTCTATTTCCCTTTGGGGTGAACATAGTTTAACTTTATTTATAATGGTTTTAATGGTGCTAATAAATTATTATAGAACCATATATATATTTTTAATATATTATATTTTCTTCTTGTAATATATTATTACTTATATGATAACAATATTTTATTATTTTCTGTATTTTACAAGTTAATTTCTTGGTTGGTCGAGTATGTTTTAACATGTTACTTGTTTTCATTATTAGTTACATTATGGTTTCATCATATCTAGAATGTAAAACCAGATTTAAATATCATATATATTCATTTTATATTCATTTATAATAATCTACAAAATGAAGATACATTAAATGATATGCACCATTCATGGAGAGGGTAGGTAATATGTGCACATGAACACCACGTTAAATTTCTTGTCGTATTTCAAAATAATGAAAAATAAAAGGTATATATGTGCATTTATATTTTAATTCAAGAATCATATATATTCAATTTATTTAATATAGGTTTATTAAAAAATCATGTATACATTCTATGTATAGGGTGAATGAATTGTATCGCTTTTAGGAGGTGGTAGTCCACACTTCTACAAATTATGTTATCATATTTACAAAAAATATAAACAATAAGGGATTGTATTTTATAAAAATTAAAAAACCATAATTATATTTTAAATATAATTAATATAAAATATAATTTTTTTCCTTCATAATTATCAATCATGAGAGGTGGTAATGTAAAAGATAAAGACATCATTCTGTGAGGTGGTAGTTCACCGTAGACATAAATAATATGTTCATTACCCCTTAAATTAATGTGTGTAAATTTAGGATGAACCACTATATTAAAAATAAAAATAATATTGAATAAATTGTTTTTAATATATAGTAATTGAATAATAATAATTGAAAGAGTGTAGAAGGAAACAAAACTAGAGTGCTTAGGGATTGATTTTACCTCTCAATCATGTTACTTCTTTTGGTCTGAAGCAAAGGGATTATATGGATGGATTTTTGCTAAAGGAGAGGCTTCTATAATTAGTGGAGGTTTTTTATGAGATAATTGGGAATATCTGGTTTCAGAAAAGATGGATTGATACGTTTGAGGAAGTTGGAAGATTGAGTTACTTTTTATAGTGGATGAGGAGTGGCACTCTTGTAAATTTAAAGAAATAGAATTAATCCCATGTTTTTTATATAAATAGTGGGTCCAATAATGGTCTAATTTTTATAAATTTGAGTATAGGTTATAAATATTTCCATAAAGAGGATTTTGGACATGTTTCTAGGTCACATTGGACCTTATTTTTAAGGTTTAGTTCTTGGATAATCTAATTTCACCAAAATCATTGTAATTAATTTTAATTACGTCCACTAATATTTATTGTAAAAAAAGTTGAAATTATTATACATTATAAATTACCATTATTAAAAATAATGAATCCATTTTTAAAAAATCCAATCACTAAATTGGTAGAAATTAATTTAAATTTAATCCCATAGATGGGATGACAATGCAGGTTTTTAAAGTCAAAGCGTTCAGGAGTTTGAGTTGTTTTATATCTAATTTCAATGTTTGATTAATTATAATTAACTAAAATGGATTAGATGATAAAACATTCATTTAATTTATTTTTAAACCCACTAAAAATAATATTTATACTTATAAGTAAATTATATCAATATGTTTTTTGAATAAAAATTCAACATTTTCAATATTTATTAAAAAATGATACATCGCATAAGAATACCAAAAAATAACCCTAACCTAGTTTTTATATTAATATTTAAAATATTATATTTTTTTTACATATAATTTTTTTAAAAGTTCCAAAAATTGGATTTAAAATTTTTTCTCTGTTAAAAGGCAGTAAAAGTGCCTTAATAAATATATACACTTTATGGGTAATATTGTGTTTGTTCCTATCTTATGTATATAGGATCTATATTAAGAACCTAAAAATTATTATTTTTTCATATAATAAATATATATTACATTATTATCACTCAATAATTTTAATTAGTTTGATTTATTAAGATAAAACGTATTTGTGAGCATAAAAATAGTTTTCTATAAAATATTCTCTTTATTCTAAACTGGTTCTTATATTCATTTCTAATTAGTTTGTTACCAATGAATTAGTTTTTTATTTTTTTAGCCAGATATTATATTAATTTATTTTATAATATTCATAACGTCAAGTTTACGTCTTATTATATTAAATAATAATGTTTTATTTTTATTCAAACTCGGCCTTACGTGTAACATAATCCATTAAAAAACTCATTATTTTGTGTGGTGTTCACTAAATTAGTATTACATGTATTGAAAAATAAAATAAATAGTTGATTTATTTAAAATATTAAATATATTATAAATTATTGTGATATTATATTCCCTTATGTGATTTGTGTTGTGTTTCATACACACTATCGAATACAATGTTCCTGTATTATATTTTCAGGGTGTTACATTATACATTGAGGAGATATATGGGTTCCATCTATCTCATAATGAAATAATAAACATCTCTTATGCAGGATAATAAGAAACTAATAATATAATGACCCATAAAAAGAGATTTGTTTCATAAAAATCATATCAATACACATGAAATGGAATTTTTATCATTAACATTTTATTATATCTTAACATATGATACTGGGATGTGTTTCATAACCATTTAATCAGATAATAACTCATGTAGGGAGTAGGTTTCATAATTTTGTTTATCATGATACAACCCATGTTAGGTAAATGGGTTTCATAAATTACTTTTCACTTTAAAAATAAACCATTATCTAAAATAAAAAGAATGGTGTCATTGGATAATATTTCAAGTAAATAATAAACTATATCAAAAGATGAAATCTTAAAAGCATTAGGATTTTAGAAGACCACATGAGGGAATTCACAAGAAAAATATTTATTATTTGACAATAACTTTTTAAATAATGATAATTTTTGAAAAATATTTATTTGAAAATCACTTTGAAACACATAAAAAGGATTATTTGAAAATCATTTAAAACACTTTTAATTTTTTTTTGAATTTTTTTTCCATTAATACTTATAAAGTAATCATTGTAAATACTCAATAATAATTTTAAAAAATTAATCATTTTTGAAAACCATTTCACTTGAAATATTATAAAATAATATTTGAAAATAATTTTAAAATTATATTTAAACATAAATTATTTTCATAAACCTTTTTCCATGAACACTTATAACAGAATATTTGATAATAAATTAAAAAACTTTTTAAAACTAAAACATTTAAAAAAGTTTTTTCACTAATAATATATTTAAAAAATTAAAAATACATATTTAAATGATAATTCTAGAGTGATGGATTGTAATATTTAATAAATGGACGAATAATCATAAAAAGTCTCGATAAATGATGAGATTGTAGGAAAAACCTATTAAAAATTCGGTAAAAAAAATTCTTAATCCCCATTAAATAAATAAAATTTGAATCATAAAATATCATGAAAATAATTATTTTCCTGATATATCATTTCAATGGTAATTGTATACCCCTTGTAAAATAATATAGGTTCATAACATAACTTGTGTCTCAAAGTGAAAAAAAAATCACATTACCGATTTGGTAACATCTAAACCATAAACCAAGTGAAAGATATATTTTCAAATGGATATTTAAATAACCATTAAATTATGTATAATAATAATATAATACATTCATGAGAATTTTATACAACACGAAAATGAAACGAGTAAAAAATAAGGCATAAGTCTCACAGAAATAAAAGTGAGACTAGAAATCCACTTACATTATTTCTTGACTCACTTCATGCTAGTTAAAAAGGCCCATACAATAAATATATGTTTATTATTGAAATATTAAATAATAATATCAAATTATATAATATCATATACTTTTTAATTATGACATTCTATTACACATTTATTAAAAATTCCATGTTAATGTTACGTTTTCGGTAATGATCGTATTATTTTTCAAATGGGTTTTTATTTGTTATATGTTTTTAATAATAAATATATAAGGATCTAAATATGTAAAAAAATGATATAAACATCATTTATATTCACTATATATGTTTTTATAATATTTTATAAAATATATTTGTATAAAACTCAACACATCATTCTTGGAGATGGTAGGTCGTTAGTACGTAGGAACGTTATTTCCATTTTTTTATTGTATTAAATGAATAAAAGTATATATTGTATTTATATATCTATAAATATTTTAATTAAATTAGAATTATTTTTTCATATATAAAAAATATTTTCATTTATCCCATCCTTAATTAATTCTATGTACAATATAAATGAATCACTACTCTTAGGGGAGGTGATTGTCCACACATCCACAAACAAAGTTATCTTATTCCGAAAAAATAGATATCATGAAGTTATGTGTTTTATAATAAAAATATTAAAATAATTACATCATAAATATCATATATATCTTATAAAAATAGTGTTTAGATCAATATTAAAACCCTTAAATGGTGTTATGGAATAATGAACAACATCAGTTCGCGATGTGGTCATATGTCGTACACACAAATGATGATTACATATCCCATTTCATAGAATTTTGTGTTAGTGTAGGTCATGAACATAACATAAAAAATATAATTATATTTATTATACTAGGTTTATTATATAAGAATTTTATAATATGAATTTAGGGGGTGGGGAAATAAATTAAATAAAAGAGATTGTTGAAGGATGTTAGCTCTTCTTTGTGTAACTCCTTTTGGTTTACAAACAACGGGCTTACATGGTTGGCTTAATTCCATAATTGATGCCTATGTTATAAATTTAGGGAAGATGGGAGCTTATTTTGGCAGGATTTAGATGATACAATGTTCTTGAAAAGTGTGAATAAGTGAGGGTTTGTGTGTTCACTTTTATAGTGGGCGGGGAGTGACATTCT
Organism: Viscum album; assembly: GCA_963277665.1. Classification (NCBI taxonomy): domain Eukaryota; kingdom Viridiplantae; phylum Streptophyta; class Magnoliopsida; order Santalales; family Viscaceae; genus Viscum; species Viscum album. Next base: position 701,078,592 of record OY728132.1, read on the forward strand.
TGTAAATACAAAAAGGGAAAACCATTTAAGAGGTTTCCCCTACATAATTTGACTCCAATAATGGTAAAATTTCTATTCATGTTAATAAATGGTAATGTATTTCCCAAAAAAATTAAATTGGTTTCTAGGATATTTTTCATCATATGTTAATTTTTAACCACAATGTACACTCATTTTTACCTCAAAAAATGCAATTAATTTTAATTACATTCAATAATATTTTATGTAAAAAACTAATCTGACCATTTTATATATTATAATTAATTATAATTAAAAATATGGAATCTATTTTTCCAAATTCTAAAAACAGAAGTTGGAAAAACAAATTTAAACATAATCATACAGACGTGTCCCGAAAGTGGTTTTTTTATGTAAAAATGCTAAAAAGATTGAAATATTTTTTTTCCCAATTTCAGTGTTAAATTACTTACAGTAATCTAAATTTAATTAATTTATGTATAATTTAAATAATCATAATTTTTAAAAAATTAAAATTTTAATTAAATTTAAAAATTAATTGGAAGAAAATGTTGCTTTCAATTAAAATTCAGTAATTTTAACTATTCATCAAAAAATGAAACTTCTCATAAAAATACAAAAAAAATCACCTCTTGTAAATTTTGATATTCCACATTAAAATATGAAATTTATTATTTCAAATTTAATTTAAATATGTTTCACAATTTAAATTTAAAATGGTAGTTCCATTAAAAGGCAATGAAATTATCTTTTAGAAAAAATATATTATTATGCATAAAATTGGATTTATTCTTATCTCTTTTTTAAGAAAACACATAATATGAATGTAAAATAGTTTAATGAATATAATATATATTAATATTTATATATCATTGAATTCGGTTTTATGGTGTTTTTTAACTAATTTATTGAGGTAAAACATGTTTGATTTCATAAATATAGTTTTCTAGCTAATGATTTCCTATATTTTCAATATGGTTTTTTTATTTATAGTTAATTGGTCATGAAATAATACTTATTATATAAATGTGTGAAAAATATTTTCACAATTTAATTAATATTATTCATAACTTACATTCCATCTTCGGGGTCGAAACTATATTTACATCATGATAATATTAATAATATTACATTATTGTTTGGTAAAACAAGGTCTTTTGTGTCATGAAAGATATCTAAGTAACATGGAATTGTGTTTAACAGAAGCCAAACAAAGATTTTCATGTACCAAAATCTAATATATGTGTTGTGTGTTGAATAATATTGACATTGCGTTTTGTACAAAGAAATAATAACATGGTCATATAACAAAATTAATATTTATCTTTGCATGAAATGAAAAATATTTTGAATACATTGAATTAATTAAAAACATAATAATTCATAAAAATTAGGTTTGATACATTACACCCCCTTAAAATGAATCTATCCCTTGAAATAAATATGGGTTATCAAAGGCTTATTGCTTTAATGTTCGTTTCCTAGAAACCCACATCATAAAAATTAATACTGAAACATCCTGTAAAAAGGGAAAGTTGGAACTCTGATGGTTACCCAAAGTAACTCATACCTAGGATTATAAGTAAGAGAAAATATTTGGTAATTGAATATTTTATAGAAAATAAAATCATCAATAATTATGTAGATTGATAAATATAACTGAACAAAAAGAAGTAAATGATAAATCAAATATTAAGGGCGTTAAAACAAGAAATCTATGATGATTTAAAATAACATCGATTCAATAGAAGAAATTTTTTTAGAATAATTATTTTTTAATATCCTTATCCAAGAGTTGATAAATTATTTTAATGTATAAAAACAGTAGGAACTATACTTACATACTATTCATATGCCTAATATAACCCCTTTTTGTGTTATTCTCGATTTCCACTTCATTTCATACTATAAGATATAAAGGTTAATTTCTAATTCTACAATCACTCACTGATCATGAGAATGATAATTTATCTAATTTTTTTCTTTTTACATCAAAGTAAGCAAATATTTAATGGTTATATGATATTCATAAATCATTATATGGAGATACAATACATTAATATCTAAAACCATATTTTAATGTCAATTTAAAACAATCCATAAATGGTTTACCCTGTAAAACTTCAAAAATATGAAAATTAAAAACACTAGAAAGAAGATATCTAAATTTTTAAAATTTAATTTACCTCAATTCCTCAAAAATAATAAATTATATCTTCAATTTCACATACCAATCATGTGAATACTTTCATCATCTATTATCTTGAAACAATGTAATAACCTGAATTACTATAAAAACATATTGAAAACATGTTTTTTTCACATTACAGTTGTTCTTGGATATATTCCTTAAATCTAAAAAATATAGTTAACTACATTAATGATATCATAAACCACTTTAGCAATAAATCAATTATAATTTATGAGGTCATTGATAATATCCAATTCAATTTATTGAAATCAATCATCTCTTTATCCAAGATAAAAAATTTATCAACATCTAGAACAGATTATGGGTTACCTTTCCTTGATTAAAATATCATCTTTCCCTTAAATCACCTTTCTAGGTCATCAGCGCCATTCAATATATTTTTATAAAAATACATAATGAACATATCATTCATGATTCATATAACATATTTCTTGAATTCCAATTCATGTTTACTCCAATCATACCAATAAATTCCCAAAACATTAGAGAGAATTTATCAACTTATTCCTTAGTTAAACTTCTAAAAATAAGAAATATAAATCATGTCTTCAAATTCATTAAAACTCAATTTATTCATACTTATAAGGAAAACTATTATAATAGAATATATGTTTCACATGTGATTCATGGTTTCTTCATCATCATTATAAACCCCATTACTATTACAACCTTTCTGGTTTTATTCATGATATTTCCCCTAGAAAATTTATTTTCATAGTATCTATACATTCCACCCATATTGCAATAAATAGTTTATAATATAATAGGGAGGATAATATTAACATGAATTACCTTAACTATGATCTTTTCATTTTCTCATTTCAATGAATCACTTTGGGTTCTTCTTCTCCATATTTAAAACATATTATTATTCCTCTAAGACACCAACTTGTTGTATCTCTATTGGGATTAAATATCATAGAAACCATTTTATCAAAATATTACTAAAATTCTAAGAACTATTCATAATCATTGACTCACCCTTTGAGTTTTCCACAAATACATCCCTAGACATATTCATAGAAATATCCCTAGGGATCTCACTAATTTTTTATCATTTTAGTTTCAAACGGATGACAAAAATATTCCATTGATTCCAATTATAGAGACTCAATCTTAACATGCATGGATATTACATCATTTTATATTAATATTAAGTAAACTTCAAAAATACATTCTCAAGGACCATAATATCTTACTGAATTTAGAAACATTGAAACATAATCTTCTATCTTGGTGAATGATATTCAACATATCCCTTAAATATCAACCTCATTAGTACTACATAAAATTTTTGTTCAGACCCATGTGAATGGAAACATAAGATAGGTTCAATCGTATATATTCATTAATGGTAAATATGGGAGATATGATATCATAACATGAGAACAATATAATGAGGACTTGATAATATCATTCGATGATCATACCATTCATATCAAAAATCATAATCAAGACAGATTTAATAAATATATTTATCTTATAAGACATTAATCTTAAGATAATAATAAATATAATTCATGAAATCATAATATAGGAACAAGACACAGAATTTATGTCACACACGTAAGATTTTAAAATCACTCCCTATAAGTCTAAGATCATGCTAAAAATTAGGAGGGAACTTTGTGGGGGATACAACTTATTTTTGGTACACAACACTCTCCCCAGTTGCATCCCTTTCCTCAAATTGCAATGGTTTCACTCCCCAAACCATATATATAACCATGGTTCCCTGCCAAGACCATCATAGTAGTCATACTTCACTCCCAAGACTATATTAGTTGTCAAGGTTCACTTCCAAGACCATACAAGAAGACAAGGTCCTAAACTAAAAAAAGTTAACTCCATATTCCATCCATGTATATCTTATGGGATATTCATATTTTCCCAATTCATTAGAGAGATATATATATCCCACATATCTCACAATGAAATAATAAAAATGTATACAAAAATTTATTAAAATAATCACTATATCATGAACCAAAAAAGATATGGGTTTCATAAACATCATAAAAAACCCTTTAAATCAAATGGGTATCATAAAATTCTTATCATATTATAATATATCAAAAATGTATATGTTTTTAATCATTTCTTTATACAATAATTTTTGAAAGGTGCGGGTTTCAGAAAAGTTTTATCACTATATAACCCATGGATGTGAAACATGTTTCATAAATAAATTTACATTTTAAAAATAATCCATTCAAAATTAAAATAATAGTTGTGTAATTGGATCATATCCCTAGTAAAGAAGCATATATATCAAAGGATGACATAATGTATGAATAAGGGTTTTTAAATATCACTTGAAACATTTGTTATGAAAAATAACCCTTCATTGAAAATCAATATTCAAAATATGAATAATTATCAAAATCCATTTCTTTTAAAACCACTTTTAAAAAACTATAGAGGAATCTTTTTAAATCATTGAAATAACTTTTTAATTAAAAAAATTAAATCATTTTAACTTGATAAATTATAATGTAATCTTTTAAAATCATTTAAAAAGATAAACATACATCATTTTTGAAAAAAAATTCCTTGATAACATATAAATGATTCATTGAAAAATAATTTAAATCACTTTTTAAACATAAAAATTTTTAAAACCTTTTTCATTAAATACTTATAAAGGAATCTTTAGATATCAATTAAATACCTATTTAAAAATCAATAATTTTTTAAAACCACTTTACATAAAAATATATTTAAAAAAATATAATGAAATATTGAAAAATGGAATTTTTTTCATTGATAATATATTTTAAAACAATAAAAGGAAGATTGAAAAAAAAATTTAAAAAACATTTTATGAAAATATATTTGAAAACATATAAAGGAATATTGAAAACATTTTCATTGAAAATATCTTTGAAAACATATATACGAATATTTAATTTTTTTTAAAGATAAAATCTTTTTAAAATATTTTTCCTTGAAAGTATCTTGATAGTCTATTTAAAAATATTTTTAAAACATTATTAGGATACATGGATTTTTATTAAAATTGATTTTTGAACAAAGAGATAAATAAAGTAGAATTTTTATAAAAACCCTATATTAATTATCATATGTACTAAATAGTAGAAAAAACAATTAACTGAATATATCATGAATAAATATAGAAGAATTATGTTTTGGAGAATTTATGAGATGTAGATCATAATATCTCATTAATGAAAGAATAATAATTATGAATCCTGAAAACAATGAGATTTTTGTAATAAACTCTAACCACTTTGGTGAAATTTAATCATAATCAGCATGAAATAATTAAATTACATGAATCATAAAATATCATAAAAAATTTATATTCATGATATAACATTTGATATGGTACTATATACATCATGTAAAATATTATTGGTGCATTACATGACATGTGTCTTAATAAAGGAAAATTGAGAAATAATTATCTTACCAATTAAGTACCATCTAAACCATGAATTAAAAAAAGAAAGATATTTAATGGATATTTAAATACCATAAAATTAATGGATAAAAATAGTATAATACATTCATTGGAATTATATACACCACATATAATAAATTAGCCGTGAATAAGGCATAAGTCTTGTACAAATAAATGTGAGACTATAAATCCCTTTACCATATGTCGTAATTCTCATCACACTCATAAAAACCTGTTGTATATTAAATATAATTTTGTTATAAATCTATTAAATAACCATATAAAATTATATCATACCATATATTATTTAATTATTTTCTTCTATTACCAATTTATTAACGATTACATGTTAAGAATATGTTTCGAGTAATAAGAGCATGGTTTTTTTAATGGGTTTTAATTTGTTATATTTTTTGCCCTCATACATATTACATGATCTCAAAATATAAGACATGATATATATATATATATATATCATGTTTGTTCAGTATATTTGTTTTTATAATAATATATAAAATATAAAATATGAATATTTTTTAAACCATTCATGGAGATAAAAGGTTTTATATACACATGAATGTTGTTTCTATTTTCTTTTCGTATTAAAAGAAAGTATATAATATATTTATAGATATGTATATATTATCATTCTAGTAGAATTATGTTTTCATATATAACACATATGTTTATAAAACTCTTCTTTATTACATTACATATAAAGAGTGGAATAATCACATCGCTTTATGGAGATATCATTCCAACCTTGAAAGGTAGTAAGGGAAGAATGAAAGACATCAGTTCATGAGGCAGTAGTTCGTTGTACACGCGAATAATGATTGTGAATCCCATTTCATGGAAGTGTGTGTTAGTGTAGGCCATACCCAAAAATATTACAACATTTCAGTATATTCATAACATTGATGTTATTATATAACAATATAATAATAATAATTAAGGGTATTGGGAAATAAATAAATAAATATTCATGTTGAAGGGTGTTACCTCTTCATTGGGTAACTCCTTTTGGTTTTCACTAAATGGATTCCTTGGTTAGCTTACGACCAAATTGGGCCTCTAGGATAAAGGGAATGAAGTTGATAAGATCATTACTAAAATAATTGCGAATAGACTGGCGCCCATTTGTGACAAAATTGTTTCATGTAATCAATTTGGATTCATTAAAGGTAGGGCCATTCAGGAATGCATATGCCTGGCCTCAGAAGGTACCAATAGTCTTAATAAAAATACTAGAGGGGGGTGTGTGGCCATTAAGCTTGATATCAGAAAGGCCTTTGACACAATTGACTGGAATTTCATCTTCAGGGTGTTAAAAAACTTTGGCTTTCAGGACTCCTTCATTGGAAGACTGAAAACCCTTTTCAGATCTGCCTTTATTTCTATTCTAATCAATGGCTCTCCTAGGGGCTTCTTCAACTGTTCTAAAGGTGTCAGGCAGGGTGACCCCCTCTCGGCTATCCTCTTTGTCATTGCTGAGGATTACCTAAGCAGACTTCTAAATAGTCTGGTAACTCAAGGATCCCTGAAACCCATACAAGCTTCCAGGAGCTTAAATATTCCTACCCACCTCTTATATGCTGATGACATCATTCTTTTTCTTAAGGGGGATCAAAGGAATATCCATGTCTTAAAACATGCTCTTACCCATTATGAGGAAGTCTCTGGTCAATCTATATCCTGGAATAAATCATATATTTATTTTGGTAAGAACTACCCTGTCCGAAGAAAAAATTCCATAACTTCCTACCTTGGTATTAAAGAGGGTCTCCTCCCTTTCGCTTACTTAGGTGTTCCGATTTTTTGGGGTCGTCCTAAGGCTAGCTACTTCACTAATATCTCTGATCAAATTGTAAACCAACTCTCTACCTGGAAAGGAAAATCCCTCTCTATGGCTGGCCGGATTTGTCTAGTCAAATCGACCATAGTCTCTAAGCTGGTTTACACTATGATGATTTACAATTGGCCTGCCAGCATTGTCAAGAAGATTAATACCTATATCAAAAACTTCATCTGGACAGGCAACATTCTTGAAAGAAAACTTGTTACTATTCCCTGGAAAACCTGTTGCAAACCTCTAGACAAAGGTGGCATTGGCATTAAAAATTTAAAGATGTTCAATAATGCTCTCCAAGCCCGTCTTACTTGGAACATTATCAATGGTAATTCCAAAGCTTCTGATTTCTTGAACAATAGATTCCGCTCCAAGCTTTTAAGTGGGAAGCTCAGATACATTAACTCTTCTATCTGGCCCTCGATTAAAGATTCGTATCAGAGGATCATGGATAATTCTAGATGGATGGTTAGTGCTGACTCTTCTATTAATTTTTGGTGTGATAAATGGTGTGGCAATCCCCTGATATCTTTGTTACCACCTAACATCACTCCCGACGACTATAACCATTCCATAAAGGAGGTCTTACAATATCATAGACATGCTCTCCCCGACAATATTGCGCAGATCGTTGATAATCACCACTTTTCTTCTAATGGTGATTTCCTTCTCTGGGAACCTGCCCCGAATGGCATCCTTGACTCCCAAAACTTCTACCATCATTACTTTTCTGATAGCGATTCTATTCTTCACTGGGTTAACCATTTTGATAAGCCATGGATCAAACCTTCTATGCTTACTCTCATTTGGAGAATTGCCCATAATAGATTACCCACTGAAGACTGTCTTCAAGTCTTTAGCATTCAACTTTGCTCCATTTGTCGCTTGTGTAATCAACACAGGGAAGACGCTGATCATCTTTTTTTGTCGTGTGCAACAGCTTCTGGTTTATGGAATTATGTTTTTGACTTATTTAATTGCAGATGGTCCCTTTCTGACACTATTTGTTTATTCCTTAACAAGTGCACTAGTTTTGTTTTCTCTCCTCAGCTTAAAAATCTTCTGCTTACGGCGGTGGCAGAATTGCTTCATGTGATCTGGTATGCTAGAAATGACATCATTCATAATAAGCGCTCATTTAGTTTAATTGCAGGTAAATCTCGAATTCTCATTGCGATTCAAGAAGTTGCTTCCATTCAAAAAGACTGTTGCACCAACTCGGTGGGTGATTTTGAGATCCTTCGTCACCTCCGTGTGCCTGGCATCTTCCCTCGGACCAAACGATCTTTTGAAGTTTTCTGGCAAGCTCCGATGTCGGGATGGATCAAGGTAAATGTTGACGGTGCCTCCAAGGGTAACCCAGGACCGGCTGGTTGTGGTGCTATTTTTCGCGACTCGGCTGGTCTTTGCCAGGGTTGCTTCTATGCTGGCTGTGGACATTCCTCCTCCCTGGAAGCGGAGATGATGGGTGTCATCCACGCCGTTGATTTTGCCCATCAAAGAGGCTGGAAAAAACTCTGGATTGAAAGTGACTCTACTACCATCATCCATGCCATCTGGAATGGTACCATTCATCTGGCTTGGTCTCTCACCACTCTTTGGATGAATTGTCTCAACTCCTTACATGGGATTGACTACATAGCCACTCACGCCTATCGGGAAGCGAATGCTGTTGCTGATGCTCTTGCCAACAAAGGCATTCATCAGTCCCTGACTTGGCTGGCCTCCTTACCTACTGAGTTTTATTCTCTGTTTGACAGAGATTGTAAAAGAATTCCATCTTTTCGCCTCTTGTAACTTTTTTCTTATTAATAAAAAGCCTTTTACCTTTTAAAAAAAATATAACTTGACTGTATAAATAAATTATAGGAAGAATCCTCACACAATTAAAATTTAGTATTTTTCAATATTCATCAAAAAATTAAACATCTAATAAAATAAAAAAAATTCACCTAAATTAAATATTTACATCCCTGTTCTAAAAATGAATATAATTTTGTCAAAAAAATTATGAAATTGAAAAAAAAAATTAAATGTGTTGTCTAATAAAACAATTTAAAATCACCATTTAGAATACATATATATTTATGCGTAAAATTAGATTTATTCTTATCTAAATTTAATATTAAATTTTTGAATAAATATAATATATATATATATATATATTATTAAATTTATTTTTTAAAATTGGATTAATTGAATTTTCGTTTTAAAATTATTTGGATTTCAAATATATTCTTTTTCCGAAAACGATTCCCTATATTTTTAAAAGGGTTCTATTTTCATTTATACTTAATTCATAAACAAATAAATCTATTTATATACTTGTATAAATCAAATTCTAAGAATTTAAGTAATCTCTTTTATAACCTCTATTCTAATGACTAGGTGAAAACTATAATAATTTTTTAATATTAATATGAATAGTACATTGTACTTTGTTAAATCTAGTTCTTGTGTTACATGAATGTTTTTGTAGGAACTCAGAATTTTGTGTAACATAATCCAAACAAAGTGTTTCATGTACCAAAAACTAATCTGTGTGTTTCATATAACTCATGATCTACATGATGTATCATATAAATAAATAACAAATTGGTGATTTTATATCACACAATATATATTCACTATTGTGTGAAATGAAAAATATCAAAAAGGTTAAATATTTTAAATATATATATTTTATAAAAAACATAGGATGTTACTTTAATTATTAAAACCATATCACACAATGCTCTTGCAAAAATTCATTCTAATATAGTGCATAGAATATAGATTATTTCAGGTTCTCACATCCGAGGGGGAATCTTCTGCTGAACAACTGCATAACATTATTTGTTTAAATAAAAGAATCCCAAGTCATCAATATTCCTTTTTTGGGGGAGAAATTATTTTATGAACTTGGAATAGGTATGTATTTGATAAATAGTTTTTGTGAAGGGAATATTTATTTGTAATATGTTAAATATTTCTATAAATTAATTTAATTCCACTTTATCTAGCCTTACCTCACTCTTTATGATAAGTGCATAGGGATTTTATGATCTAGAAAACCCTCGATCTTTTTCATAAGTAGATTCCATTGTGAAATTGATTCCATAATCACTGATGATTATAGAACATTTCTCAAGTTATTTAAGGGAGGTTTCTTCTCCCTTTTTGGTTGTAGATAGTCTAGCATGTTCCCACTTCTACGACTCTTTACCTTTTCCTCTTCTATCAGGTGTTTTCTATTTTTTACTGGGAAACATACCCAATAAAATATAGGATATGGTATCAGATATTGGACCCATTTTTTACTCATTCTTATGTTGGGAATATCATTAATTTTTAATTTTTCCCAGTTTATTTCATTCACTGATCCATATTTGGAAAAAAACAAGGAGAGAAATATTTTAATATTAGGCTGCATAGGTACTATTTTTGATATTGGTCTCTATGGAGTTCATTTGAATTTCTCCTGATCTCTATGGCCAAAATTTTTTGGGGTATTTTTTGTTGTGATTGAGGAGATATAAATTGATCTGGGTAACCTTGTGGTCCCTATATCCTTTTGGGTTCTTGCGCACTCCTATAATGATAGTAGGCTTTCTTATTTTTTTCATTGTAGTTGAGCTGGTCATGTCTACTAATATTGTTATTGATACTATTGTGGGTTCTAGAATTATATAACATTTTTATAGTAATTTACATAATTATTATTTTTGGCGTGCATACTACTACATAAAATGCCATGGAATATCATTTTCTTCTTTTTGTAGTTGTTGTTAGGCAGCGTTATTTTAGTAGATGTTTTAAATTAGATTCAAACATTTTTTAATGAAAAATTACATTGTAAATAAATTAATTATTTTTATTTTCATGTCATATTTTTGATAACTGATGTGAAAAAAATTATTTTAATATGTTTCTTTTGATTCCCCTCTCCACTACATATAACAGTAGAGAACCAATGGGTAACTAGTAGAAAACCCATAAAAACCTCCAAAAATACACCCTAAAAATTTCATAATTACAGGTTTACCATAGAGAGCACAAATGAACTAATATCCAATAAAAAATGTGAAAAGATTCACCCATTAAATTTAAAAGTGTCGTAGATCCTATTCACTATGAGGCTCAGTGTCATCAAAAATATATAAATTAAAATTCAATCATTTAACAGGTATTCTGATTAAAATTAATGAAATATTAATGATAATTCATAAATAAATCAGATTATATAAAACATTATAATTATCTTAGTTGAAAATATTTCATAAATAAATCATAGAACAGTGTATATATATTCATTATTGACTTATTTTTTATTAAAATTTAGTTCAAAAGAAATTTTTATTTAATAGTATCATTTGATAGAAAAATATAATTTTTTTGTAATTGTTAATTAAAATTTACCTTTTCTATTACATATTTGATCATGGTGCTCTTCATTGTTATAGTATATCTAAAGAAATTACATGCCGTATTTGGAAAAAATATTAATTTAGTAAATTTATAATTTCTTATAATATAAAAATGTTTTCAAATATTCAAAATTAAGTGTCCAGTGCATTCATAAAATTTACTTACACATCACCCTAGATAGAGAATGTCTTGTAAAGTTCATTCTCCACTGGAAAAAACACCCAACATCCAATGACCACTGATATTAATGAAAATTTAATTTATTTTCTTATTATGTCTTTTTATGTATCACTTTGTGAGATATATGTTTCATACTTTTGATGATAAGGAAACATTCATCACCAAATAATCGTGTTCTTTTCAAATTCTTTAATGATATAAACAGTTCTTTATGAATCAGTAATTTTCCTCACTATTGGTGAAATAAACTGTGGTTACAAAATTCTATATACATAGGTCATTTCATTCTAATTAAAAATTGTAAAAAGATACCAAATAAAAAACATATATATGTATACATTTTTAATAAGTTAAATGTAATGGAAAATTTTTGCTAATCAACGTACATGGAATGAATCCTTCATCATGTTGATGCCCAACTAATCTCTGGTTACAAGATCCAAAATATCATTTTTAAAATGTTCCATAGTAATTCCACACCCCCAAACACTTACATTAGTTAGAATATCATAAACATGGATAAGAAATGAATATTTTGGAAATCTATCGAGAATAATATAATTTATAAACGATATCATATCACATTGTATTTTTTGTTTTTAATAAAAAAAAATTTTAAAAATTATTACTCTAAGGAAATATATAAATAAATTAACATTCAAAAATTTAAACAACATTTATATAAATATTCAAAAATAGAGAAAATATACACATACCCTTATGGTAATCTGTTGAAAACATCTATATGCCCTTTTAAAAAGTGGTTGATACTTTTTCCAACTATACCCACCTCATGATTAGGAAATGGAATTATTTTGGATATATCTATAATATTGTATATAGTGACACTATTATTCTTTATATCTTTCATCCTATTACGAATGTTAATTCCAATATAAAATATCGCCCCATATGAAATAATAGAATGCTAGCGATCATCAACATAAAACTCATATTAACTTGGAAGCTACTGATGAGTTGGTGTATGAGTAAGATAAGAAGGAGTGGGGTCCACATGAAGAAGTGTATGAGTAGGATAAGAAGGAGTGGGATCAATTATAGGATGTGTCAGAGTGGGATCAAAATTATTAAACTATCTTTTCTTGTATACAAACATCAATTATACCAAATCTATGATACTCTCATCCTTCATCACATGAATATCCTGAACTTTAGCTTCTTAATATTATATTTTTTTATAGAAATCCTCCATTGAAGAAGATTTAGAATATAAAAATGATTTTATACTGATACAAATTTTGAGTATCCTTATACACGACCCTGGGGTTTGGGATTTCTCAATATTGTAAACAAAATATATTTCCTACCCTTATGTATAAAGACCTGCAGTGTTCTATGCTCCTCAAAATAATCTTTTATGGAATATTTTAAAGAATCTATCTTGAATCACAATATACAGAGAATTTACATTACTTAAAATAAATAAAAAAAATCATCTTACAATACCCTCACCTAAAACCTCCAACTCTTCTATAAGATATTATCCATTTTTATCATATGTACCCTCTTCTATATTTCATGTCTAGAAAGGGGGAAAGAGGGGTAACCTCTACTATGCCTGAAGACTTACCTTTCATTTTTTGAAATTTTATAGCTACCATTTGTTCTCTCAATAAGGTATACCCTCCGAAAGATAATGTATGAGGGTATAAATTTTAGATTGGATATCCTAACGAGATCTCCTCAATTACAGTAATTTCGGATTACAGAAATCATTAATAAGGTCATTAATATAAAAACATGTAAAAGTTTACATTTCACTTACTAAAAATGATTCTCATCATCAACCTTCAGTAAATATATTCCATTTAACTTTATCTATGAATGGATATATATATATCACATAGATTATGATTATTTCTATCCCCAAAAATGAATCCTGGTGTGAGGGATGACTTAAAATCCTCAAATCTCCTCTCATCTAATGATAATGATTTCAGCCATACTCATTCAGTATTAGGTATATCACATTTCATATAATAAGAATTAGAAAACATATATTACTAAATATATTTCAATATTAGTAAAATAAAAAATAAAGAGATTTCCAAAGTAGGCTCCCACAAGTGAGATATTTTCAATTTTCTAAAAAACATAAAATCATAAATAAAAACTACCATTTATTTTATCCTTAAATACTATAAATGTCTATAATTATTTTGAATATGTAATTATTATAATATCATTATCATCAATGCCTACTATTATCCTCGGGTCTAGGATATGGGAAACTAAAAATTTTGGTAAATGTTTGTTGTCACGTTTACCAACCCTTGAACCCTTCTTTCGCCCCATGGAAGTAGATGTCTCTTATAATGAATTAGGAGTCTAATAAATTGGATCATGTATACACTTCTCCCTAAACATATCAGTATGTTCATATCTAGATGTACATCACATATTATAAGACTTTTTTGTCATTATCATATAAATCAAAGAAACAAACAACTAGTGAAGAAATATAAAAATCTAACCACTACGTACAAATGTAAATAAAAAATGAAAAAATGTCAAACAAATAATTAAAATAAACTAAAAATATATCATTTTTATTCATATTTTTTATTGTTAACTCAAATGATAACAACATTAATGTTTCATGAAATAAAATATAAAAAAATTAAAAAAATTAAAAAAGGGTGTCTCAAGAATAATAATGAATCAACTTGAAAAATAAGTTTTTACAGTGAAGAATATAGGTTTGAAATATACTATTAATAAATATTTTTGTTATATTTTAACTTAGAAGATTTAGAATATCTTTTTAGAAAAAATTAATATATAATTTCCTTAACGGTAAAAAAGAAAATATAAACAAAACAAAACTAATATAACAAAACAATTTAACTTACTAGTTACAAAACATGATTTAATAATGAAAATAAAATCAAAATATAATGAATATTATGCCAATAAAAAATTAAATGATAAATAAAAATATATTACTTGTAATATTTGGAATATAATAAATGATTATTTTCCAAAATTACATCATTATGATCATTCTGTATGGAATAAACCATGTCTCTAACCTGCTCTTCAATTATTTACTGATAATCCATTTACAATTAAAAACATGAATTTGAAATTTAATGTAATAAACCTCCCATATTTATTTAAGGACTCGATAATATGCACTTGATTTGAAGATTGGGTTTTTGTCTTTAACACTTGATAATTGCATTGCTTCTGCAAACAACAATACACTACTATTTGGAACTACACTTCTGATCTTGAGATCTATCATATGAAATGCATACACATTAATATCATACCCGGAACATGTTATCAAATTTAAAAATGGACCACCAAATAACTATATCTATTTTTTGATTCCTGTAATCGACCAATCACAGTATCTTTAACCCATGGACAAAAGTTTTTTTATGCTCACTAAAATTTCAAAAATCATTCTTCTTTCGATTAAATTTCTTCCGCACATTAAACCAAAATGTTATATATTATTAAGCATCATATGTGATATTCAAGATGTATAAATTTTCCTTCTTTATTTATTCACATGTCGATGATTTGAAATTAAATAAAAAACTCTCTTTTAACCCGTTATTTATTTGTTCATGCTATGATGTTGGAAAACTAATGTGCCCCACTTCAGATACATATTTTGTTAAAAAAATCATAAACTCTTCAGAGATATTCCTCTAAAAATGGATGCTTTAGTTCAAAATAGATTTATAACATACCCCTACAATATATTAATATACCATTCAAAAGGATACATCCAACAAAGATATATAGGTCTTTAGAGCTTTATTTCTATTACCAATTAAACCATTAAATTCAAGATGATATAAAAATAATATTTAGGAAAATATATTTAAAATTTAAAACCTTTATAATCCACTTAGTTCTCTAAATTTTGTAGATCATTCAGATTAATAAATTTATTAACAATTTAATTGAAAAACTAACACACCTTCATGATAGTCATTTTACACTGATGAGAAATATTTCATGTAATAGAATGAGTGGGAGTTGTTTCATCATGACTTGATGATCATGATATTTCATATACATCAACTTCAAATCTTATAAGGAAACTAAATTTTTTCACCTTAAGAATAACCCTATGGAAGGTTGATATCATGAAGACACTGAAATACTAATTTTCTTCTTCTAGAATAATTTAATACAAGATCAATGTGGAATATATGTCTCCATTCTCACCTAGTTTTCTCTCCCACACACATTTCCATCTCTTCTAGGGTTTTCCACTTTTGTTGGTTCCAATTCACATGCATGGCTTGTATCCCTCCCACCTTAGGTTCTTCGAAGCAATCATTTTTCCATGGAAAGTTTGGAATTTCTTCATGGACTGTGCCTCACATTGGTTGTAGCTTTGATGGTTTGGTGGTTCATGCTTCATTCTATTAGATCCTCCCATGTCTGATTCCTATAGCAGGATTTGAAGGTTGTGGGTTTGAACATTCTCATCCTATGACATTATAATTGGTGTGGTATCAAGGACTTCGTGGGGTGCCTGGTGGTGCTTGTTCATCCCAATTTCTCTCCAGATTCGGGCATCACTTGTGATATAGAATCTCATGCATGGGAGTTTTCACACACGGTGATGTTCTTGATTCCATTTGGTGTTTTCTTAGTTATGAGGCCCTCATCTAGATTTCTTTCTTGAGCGGTGCAGAGTGGGGTCATAGATGCTGTTTGGTTTCCTTTATGTGGTTGTGACAGGGGATCATTGTGGTCTTATACAGGTGTAATGGTGCTCTTTTGGGAGATAATTTTGCAAGAGTTCATCAGTTTTTCTTGACAGATGATAGTAGATATTGATGAGGACTTATGTTTGATATTGATTATTTTGAGACTTTTTGACTGTGTCTCTAGTTTTGATTGTGAATGTGGTTGGTTTATGGATTGTAGATGTCAGTTTACATTTTGGAATTGGTTTCATTATATTTGGTTGGCAGAGTAGCTTACATGTATTGCTCGGTGGGTGTCCTCAAAAGAGGAATGTGTGTGTTGAAACCAATCATCCATTCTTTTTTCCTCATCACTAGATATATAGTATCCCGTATTTGAATTTTTAATGTGATTTTTTTTCTTGAGTTGGGTTTTTTTGGGTTTACATTCTTTGATTTATTAACAATAATTGTTCGGTTGGTAGCTCGAAAGAGAGACAAATGTGATGAAATCTATCGTATGGTCTTCCCTCCACGTTTTTATGTGTGTGGGTGGCGTAATATACTTTATTATGCTTGCATCATGGTGCAATTTGTTGGATGGGAGACACAATCTCTTTTACCATTTTCATTATTTCAATATATTTTAGGGGTGATGAATATTTTTTCATTATTATCTTCACATTTACATTCCATTGATCACTTTGATCATTCTTCATCCATTTTTATTGTCTTCATATGGATTTATTTCTACTGTGTTTGTAATATGTTCCCTTTTTTCCCATTCTTCAAAAGATGATTTTAAATTTTAACAACAACGGGGGAATTTTCCATCTTCCTGTTAAAAAAATAATATATGACAAACCATGGGTAAGAAATTTCCCCTTCCATTAGGAGTTACAGTTTAATCCAAATGTATTCTCATTGATATTAATACATATCTTGCATTCAAACCATATTTAGTCTTTCATTTATTAACTAAAAGTGTACCATTAAAGAATTCACATATATTCCAATAAAAATTGATGAAATAAATATTATGTTTGACCCCAATATATATCTAATATGATAGATCAAAATATATTGATCAGTTCTTCCAAACACTTATATTATTTTTTGATTTATGATTCTTTTTAAATGACATATCAATGTTTTTCAACAACTCAAAATTTTAATCTGTGGATAAAGGATTTGGGTCAATATCAGATTATTGTGATCCATTTAATTCATTTATATATCTTTGATATTATTGATGTAAAAATATTTGATGACGCGTGTATATTTTATCTGCTGCCATTATGTAGTTGATAATTTGATGATTTCTATTCAGAAATTGGACAAGATTTAAACATTTTAAAACTGTATCCAGAAACATTTCCATATTATATGAAGTCATTTATAATGAGATTAATCATTCCTTATAGTTTAAAATATTTGATTTTCTATGAACCATACACCCTAATTCCTTCCTCCCATAAATAATTCAAATCATCAATTAAGGGTGATAAGAAAACATATACATCATTTCTGGGCTATTTTGGTCCAAATATCCTTAAACACAACATAAAGTATTTTCACTTAATAAATAAATTAAGAGATACATTGTAAATTAACAATAAAATTGCACATGAAATTTGTTTTCTACAGAGGCTTTGATACAGATTCATTTTATCATTGAATAGTCTATGTATGATATTTCTATTCTCATTTCTAAATGTTTGATATTGTTGATAAATTTTTTTCCACTAATGGAAATTATCTAGATTTCACATTTTTCATCACATATCCACTCATCTTCATTTCACATTATCCTTTTTTAATCAGGAAATTTTTATAAAAAAAATTCAAATGATGAATTATAGTAATATAACAAAATGCCTTGGTCGGGGTCTCTACAACATTACAATCAGATTTTTATTTCTATTTCAACTTATACCATGACATCCCACATTTAAGGAACCCTCAGGGAAATTTCTATTCCTTCCTATATAACCCAAAAAAATTTGGGCATTCATGTATTTTTTAACACTAATACCGTAAAACATTATATATTACTTCCATTATAATATGAATATGGAATATTATTATCTTTAAGAAGAATATATTTCAAAAATTTTAGAAACTCTATAAAACCATTAAACATCTTATAAATCATCATCAAAAATAAATCTGAAATTCAAAAAAATTACCCCACACCATATTTCAGGGTTGTAAATAATATTAAACCATTATAAATTAAATGAAAATTTTACCTATATTATTTTTCAACTTCTTTATATTTAAACATTTTAGAAATGGAATGAAAAACAAGTCTTTTTAAGAACATTTCATTTAGAAAATTTCAAAAAGGCATCGACACCTTCCTCATATTCATCACTTATTAAAAGTTTCATAATCCATCTTCGACTCATTATTATCTAAAAAACCTTTTAAAAATATATAACTTTTCAAATGTATATAGTTTTGATAAAATTGGGTGATAGGGATAAATGGTAGATTAAATCAGTGATAACAAAAAAGAAACACTTGTTATATAATTCATCAGTAAAATTTGATAATTATTTTCAATAATAGTGAATATAATGTTTTAAAAGTTAATAACATTAGATATGAAATTTAATGTTAATCAGAATTATTATAAAAGAATAAAATATAAAATAAAATAAATTTATATCAAAGATGTCAAAATTTGAAAGTAACAAAAATTTGAAAATAATAAAATATATACCTATTTGAAATGTATAATTATAAATTCTAGACAATAATGGAATATAAAATTATATATTATTAGTAAATCATAAAACAAAACTCATGGATTTAATTTTAGTAAAAAAAATATAGTTAGACAATTTTCTCATTTTCCCTTTTCATTAGATTGAAATTTGATGAAACATCAAATTGAAAATTACTGACCAGATTCCAAATCCAGTACACATTTTCTATTTTTATTTTAATCTTTATTATCAAATTTTTAACAGATTTTTTAATTCAAAAACCAGTAATTATTATAAAAAATATTAATTCATAATATAAGATAATAATGTAGTGGAGTTCAGACAAAACAATGATGAATTTTTAATGTAGTACATATATATACACCAAATTAATATTATATTTTTTTCAGGTGGGTTTTGAAAATTATGAAACGAATAATATGTGCTATTTATTCCATGAAATAATGTTTTATTTGAATTTAATTCACTAAAACCCCTAATTTAAAATAATTATGTCGACTCTATTTGATATAATAAAAATCGATAATTAATGGGAGAAAAATGATTTCAATGTAAATTCCATGTGATGCATATATAATTATAGGAAAATATAACATAGAAATACTCTACCTATTAATTGGGATAATCCTCTAAAATAAAACAATTTACGTATTGTGTGATAGTGGATAGGTAACACATAAATCTCTATTTGCATTTGGTCCAAATGGGATAATCATTCCAAATGGCGTCAAAACCAAGCATATATCTATCAAAATATATCAAATATTTGTATTGAAACCAATTTAATGTTCATATTTTTTATTCACTAATAATTTCAATATTATATTAAAAATAACTCATATTATTTTGACTATATATTTAATATATTAATTTTCATGATAAGAATATGCTCAAATCATAATAAAATAGTTGATATTCATATAAATTACTTATATGATATCGTATATCGAACTGTATGTGAATGGAAATGTATATATATGTTACATTTAAAGATTACTAATCCACTAAAAAAATCATAAAAGTAATTTAAATTTATCCATAAACATTGATGTGTATTCATAAATAATGAATGATTCACAAAAATCATCCAAATAATCAACATTTAGAGATTTTTTGTAGAATTATTAATGTGATGAAATATAAAAATTTGTGAAACAATTTAGTTCAAACACATTTACATATAGTATAAAACATAGAAAATAAAGGTATGATGAGAAAATTAGTGATCTAACATATAAAATTGTGATATAATTCATTCACCAATCATTTTAACATAAATTAATGGAAAAATAAAAAAAATATGAAGATGGTAATCTTATATTTGAGATGAGAATATCAATATTTGAACATGAAATTTTAAGTCCAATGAAAATTAACAGTAATAAAGATTTAAATGTGATATTTGATTCCATGGAACAAAAAAATATAGTTATGGAATCCGAATAATTTAATAATAAAATTTTAGGATCGAGTTGTGAGTCTTACATTAGAGATGAGTAGATGAAATGCGTAATAATAATCACAATGAAACCATAGGATGTATGAAGAAGTTAAATATGAGATTGAAAACCTTTAAAATGAATAAATGACGGTTAACGGTTCCATGTGGGAGAAACGAGTCTGCTTTCATGAGATTGAATAACACTGAATTTATTCAAACCAATGAATTATAATATCTTAAATGGTATATAAAATAGGTTATATAATAATAAAATTGATAAAGTGGGTAATTTTATTTTTCATGTCACTGATATAATAACTGATCTTAAAAAGAAACATACACTGATTGTTCACATATTTTATTATATAACTAATGTGAAGAAGAAATTTACATGGAATTCTCATGTCCTCTATAAATAAATAACATGAAAAAGTTGGAGTGATAAATACTTTATATACTAGTGAGGATTCCTCTATCTGTAACTTGTAGTATTGGTATGATTTTGTGCCACAATACATATCATGTGATTTGATTTCTATTACATGAGTAGTTTGGGGTTGGGGCACAATAGGTATCTAAAATTACCAGATCTTCTTTGTAATTTCTTCTACTTATAATGTTAGGTGGGTAATCTCTTCTACCTGATGGATTCATCATCGAGGTAGTACTTTTTCTCTCTAAAAAAGACTAGAATTGTGAGATAACTCATCTATAATTCCTATTACAACATTTGGAATCATAATAATGAGTCTTCCTCTGGTAGCGATGTTCACTACAATTCATACAGCAGGTTGGTTTCACTAATAGAATGTTTGGAGTCGAAGAAAAACAACTATTTCATGATGTGGTAATTTTCTAGTAATCTCATTAAAATGATCACAAAAATACTAGGATGACTCTATGTCTAAATATATAAATTTATTGATGTCATTCTGGAGCATCAAGGTCAATATTAGTAGAAATTACTTTTCTAGAAACACCTTTTCTAGGTCGTCACAAGTCATGATCGATTCAAGAGATTGGATTTTGAGAAACTCTTTAACCTAGTAGCACATGTACAATATGTTGACTTTTAATATAATCACAGTGGATGGAACTCCATGGTTGAGAAAGGTGTCTCAATGTGACACCACATGATTTTATGGTATGTCTTTCTATAAAATAAATCTTTTCGAAAACATACGTTGCATGCAATATCAAGATTAAATGAATAATGAAATATTATTATAACTGAACCATTAAATTGGATAGAATGAATAGAATTGAAAACATTATAAAATTTATATATTATTTGTTCAAAATAATTTTTTATATTCATCTTATGATATTTCTATACATGATACAAAAATAAATCCACTTTTGCACATAAAAATCTATATTTTCTAAAGATAGTTTTTCCTCCTTTTGATGGTACAAATCTATAAAAAGTAATTTTTTTATAATTTTATAAAATATATATGAAAAAATAAATAACATTTTTGAAATTTTAAAATAAAAATAAATTTTGGCTTAATTATTGGTATTTTTCTGATATGATTCATTTTTTTATGAATATTAAACAAATACTTCATTTCAATTAAAAAATGATAATTTTATGAAATTAATTTATAAAAGTAAATTATATATTAATTTTTGTAATAAAAAAAATTTAAATAATAAATCTATCAACTAAATTAATTTCAGTTCAATCTGTTTTATATTCATTTTGGATATATAATTATTTCAAACATTTAAACATTTTCACTTTAAAAAACACACTTTGACGACGCATCTATGATACTAATTTTACATTAATTATAGTCATATCAGTGTTATGAATTTTTAAAAATGTATTTAATATTTTTAATTAGTATTCATAAATTTAATAAATATTATATATTTATATTTTTTAAAAATGAATACCAAGCATAAAAATTTTAATTTTTACATTTAAGGGAAAATTTGGTAATAATGGGTTGAAATAATATTAAAAATGTTAGAAAAATTAGCCAACACATACCCTTATTTTACTATATGAATTATCCTCAAAACAATCATCCATTGGTCAATTTTATGAGAACTTGTAGAAAATTTGGTGATTCTAATCCATTTATAATATTTAATTTCAAAGAAAAGACCAATATGTCTTACAACTGTTTTTAACATGTTATATAATTTAAAGAGGGGTTAACTAGGGTATATATTTAACAATAAATATTATTTTCAAAGATAAAATTGTTAACTTAATCTTGGTAATTTTTTTTATTTTTTTGTAATAAATGAAAACCGTAAAGTATTTCACAATTATGATTTTGTATTTATTTAATTAACACAAATATCAATTAAATGGTATTAAAAATACTAAAATAAATATAACATGAGATACATAATGTCTTCCAAGAAATTTTAGGGATTATCATAACATTATAGTGATATATTTTAAAGAGTTTTTTTAAGATATCTTGTTTGATTGGTATTTTTAAAAGTCAATATAATTGATACTGTAAAAATAGACATTAATGATATTTTAAACTAAATAAAAAAACAAAAAAATTGAATAAAAATATTAAATTTATCTAGAATTTTTATATAATGTTAAAATTTTCATCAATGTTCCATTTTTGGGTCATCTGTAATTTTATAGTAACTATATTAACCCTCAAAGAGTAAAATTACATGTGGTCACAATAAGAGTCAAATTTGTAAAATAAGGGAACATACCAAAAGATAAGTGTATAACCCGGACCTAAAACCCTCTAAAAATTATTGGATGACTATTATTCTACACTTATCACCATAACATCAACTTTTAGAACATTAATATATTCTTGTACTTGAAAAATTAATTATATATTATTTAAACCAATTATTATTTCCTTATGTCACTATCTTTGTATTTAATAACTTTTATGTGTCCACATATGGAAAAATCAAGATATAAATAAAACTATATCTATATGTTGAAATTAATAAAATTATTTTAATTATATACTTTTACATTTAATTTTTATAAATAATATAATTTACTTAAATGTGAAATCAGTATTTGTTTAATTTATAGAAAAATAACCTAATTAATTTTAAAAGTACTAATCTTGCTATGTTATGTATGATTTAATGTGTATAATAAAATTTATTGATCTATAATATATATTATAGTTTTTCTAAATCACTATATTATAATTAAAACATTCTCTTGATGCATTTAAAATCAAATTAATTGAACAGTATCAAATTTAAAAATAATGATATTTCCTTGAATAAATATATTATTAATTTTTTAAAAATCATAAAAATATTAAATAATTTGAAAGGGAATAGTATATTATCAAAATTAGAATCCCATATTCAATAATATACCATTTCTATGTCTGTGTCCTTATAATAACATTACAATATTTTAATATTTTTAGGAATTCTGAATGTCCCCCATACTTCAATTATAAATGAGATCTACCTCCCTCACATCCTCACACCAATATAAGACATCTAGGATGACCAAAACCATCATATTTATATTCTAAATATCCTTATTTAAGATCTATATGTTTTGGTTATTCGAAAATACCCACACTAGATCACTTAATAAGAGATAAAATGAAGTTTTCGAAGAAGAGATAATCATCTTTGTGGACTCTTTCAATTTTGTTTCTTCTTCCACATAATCTTAATATATTATTTCAATAATTATGTAATAAATATAGTATCATAAATATATTTAGTGTTATTATTATTATTTTACAACCATATTCTACCTTTTATCCATCCTAAAAAAGAATGAAATCACAGAGCATGCATACGTACGACTTACTATCTCCATGTCATGTTGTATTTTATTTTTTATGACCACATTATGTGGATGAGAATAATGATGGAAATAATGGATATATATATATATATAATAAATATTATATTATATTTATTCTATAAAAATTAATATAAAATACACTTCGTTTCCATTTTACCGTTAAGGGAATGATATTATCGCTCGTGTGTATGTACGACATACCGTATCCACAATGCGATGTGATTCATTTTCCATGATTAAAATTAAATAATTATTATAATAATGTATATAATTAATATATATCTTTTCTGTTACATTAATATAATTCTGTATATTATGGAACTATATCATTTTCATATAATCCAAGAATTACAGAACAAAACATGCATAGGAAAATGAGGTAGTTAACAACAAAAACAAGTGTAACAACTAAGTATTATTAATAAAACAGTGATAAGATTGTATTATATCATAATGATATGACATAATAAATATGGATATGGTTCTGGTTTTGTTATAAATTTATAACATTCTTTAAACCATTGTAAAAGTGTTTAAAGCATGTTCAACTAATGGAAAGCGCAAGGTAAGGGTTTTCTGTATCACATTAATTTTAGTGGGGCCTATGCCATATTCATCACTTATTTATTTTGGTGATGTCTGTACGTACAAATTTATTTATGTTAATAAATAATAAAATATTACATTAAAAATTCATATTTCTTGTGTCATGGATATTATTATTGTCTAATCTATAAACCATTTTTACATACAGTGTTTAAATTGAACGACATTTGATTTTCATGGGAAATTTTTATAAATACATATCGTTTATTCCAATTATATATTTAAGGATAAGTGACATTTTTTGTGATTTAAATATATTATTTGATATATTATTAATTATTTGGACTATAATAAAATGGGGTCCTAGTTATAAATAGCCACACGATTCATCGATGAGTCTCGTGAATCAAATCAATTGGAGATAAACCCTTCCTATTTGATTTGAAGAAGAATCAGACATGTTTCTAACAACAAACATAAACTATATTTTCAAAATGTATTAATTTTATAGAGTTTCTTCTTTCAGATAAATGATATCGAATAACTAATCATATCCTTCATTCAGTAGTTAGTTATTATTAACCATAATATTTTCACAATGAAAAGAATGCATGGATGCATATAATTATAATTTTATTGTTTAAATGGAATGTTTGAATGGTTATCTACCATACCAAGTTGATTACGATAATCTATCCAAGATAGATTCTATTTTACAAAACCCCTTACTATGAGTTTATCTCACCCTTATTTAGTTTATTTTCCCCATGATAGAAAGAAGAGATCATTGAATGAGTTGCTAAGGATTCTCAGAATTTACATTTGTTATGTATTATGTTTTAATTTCTATTTCAAAATTAAAAAAATGGAATCTTGTATATATATATAATTTACCATTAATACTGAACTATTTGGTATTTCAGGATGTGATTACATTTAATCATGTCAATGTAAGAATGTAGGGCACCGAATTTGGGATATTTAGGTCAGAGTCTTTATAATTGGAATCATCAGATGTTTAGTAGAAAAATTGTGGACTAGATTTATAAAATCATGTACTAGAAAAAATAATCATTTGACATACAGTGATGATATTTCTATGTATATGATATCATTATTTATATTTTTTAATGACCATGGGTGAAAAAGTTAAAACCCATGGAATCATATATTGAGAATAATATATAATGATTTAGACATCTTATAAATGATGCTTCAAGACAATATAACTATGGTTAGTGTCGATCATACAATACATTGGGTTTTATCCAATTATGAGAATTATAATTTAATGAGTCAACATTGAATGTGATAGAAAATGTATTGATGAGAAACCAAATGAAATTATAATCTGATTAAAGGATATTGTGATTATTTCAAATCTGTTATCATTATATATGATTAAAAAAACCTTAATCAACTCTCAAACTCACCAATAATGAGAAGGATATATTTTTCAAAGAGATATGGTAAAGGGAACTATTTATAATAGAATATTAATTTCTCAATATATAGAGAATGTGAGAATAAATAGGAAATTTAATGTTATATTGGAACGCGAGATTTTTTTGGGTATACAAAATAAGGACACAAAACAATTAATTTCCATGGAAAATCAAATGTGTTTTCAATGAAATGGATGAGAATAACAGGATCCATAATGTTTTTTGATGGTTGAATGTTTTACTGTGGGAAGAATGGGAATTATAAAAATAAAATTCCTAGTGGGAAATCTCATGAAAATTTATCAAAAATTATTTATGATTAATGTATATACTACTGATGATAAGGAGATAAAAAATGAAATTTGAAAATAATGAGGTATCAAGAAATGTTAATTGTTTAATAATTAAGTGGTCAGATTATGGTACATGGATATTTAGATTCAATAATTATGTTTTATAATATTATTGTTGAGGATATTCTAGTCTTAATTAACATGATTTGTATAAGGATTGAACAACAGTATTTATTCTTTATGGTTTTGGAAGCACATGATGAGTATTACGAGTAACCAAAAGAATTGATTCAATGAAATGTTGATCATTTGAAAAAAAAAAGATAGAGGAAACATAACACTTAATATATTCTTGTTTTTGAGATAAAAATGAGTAAGATATGTTTATGAGATAATATTTGTGACCATGAAAGTGTTTAGTGATTTGATGGTTTAGGTAATATTTTATGGGATTACTATATGTTTGTATTTAAGAAAAATATTAAATAACATTATATTTTATTTTTGAATGTATTGTTTTTTTAATTTTGTTTTTCAATTGATCATGGTATTCATATATTTGGTATGTGAGAATAAGATCAATGTTATGTTGTTTGGGAAAATTCTAATATTATGTTGATTTTGTAAATTTAGGGACCTTCCATATAAATATTTTTTCTTTGAAAGTAGAAATATATATTTTAGATGAGTATTAAAAATAAAATCATATTGAATGGATTAAGTGAACATTGGATATTATCATTTTAGGTTAAATTGTGATTTTTTATATTGAAATCGTGTGCTAACCGTTTTTTCATTTAGTAATAATTTTATGGACGAACGAATGACTTATAGATCATATGATTAATTAATATTCTTTTAGTATAAAAAATCAAATTAAACATCCCTTTGATGGTGTAAAATATGAATTTAAAATAGATCAAATCACAACGAAATTATTAAATTATTATTATGACATGGAATTATGTCAAGTAACTATATTTTCACAAGTAAATATGTAGAAAGTAAAGGAATCCCTCAACTCTATGAATATTATTTTAAAAAAAATATCCTTTCAACTTTATTTATAATAAATCAATGGTCTTTTAATTAATCACAGATTTTTGGTTATATGATGGTTATCTTTCTATTGTCTATGTTCTCTATCACACTCAATCATAACGTTATAGTTGGATTTATCATCGATGTCCATATTTCCAATTTCCACTAATATTTTTCAATTCAGAAACATAATTTTGTGGTAACCTTTTTATTTCCCACTCCCTATTGTTAATATGATGTTTTATTAAAACAATTTATGAAGTGGGTTTCCAATAAAGAATTTTTCAATAATCAACCTTTCATTTTTGTATGTAAATTTCATATTTTTGGGAAATAGTTTCTTAAATGAGGGGAGAATGTGACACCCCAATATTTTATGGTATATCTCTCTTTAAGGTTAATCTTTTCGATATCTTACATTTCACGCAACACCCACATTAAATGAACAATGAAATATTAGTATAACCTACCTTTAAATTGGAAGGAATGAATAGTATTGACCAAATTATAAAAATTTTATATTATATGCTCATCCTAAATTTTAACATTATTTTTACATATTTTCTAGACATTATATAAAAAATCACTTTTATTCATAAAAAGGAATATTTTTCTAAAGGAATTTTTTACCGCCATTTGATGGGGAAATTTTTTTAAAAATAAAATTTCACACTTTTATAATGTATATTTCAAAAAAAAAATCTTTTTAAAATAGGAATATAAAAAATACATTTTTTTAATTTTTTTTATATTTTTTTAATATGCCTTTTTTATGAATTCTTAAAAAATACTGCATTTTAATTCAAAGGATTGATTTCATCTAAATAATTTATAATGTAAAATTAAATTTTTTTAAAATTGTTTAAATATAAAATTAGATCAATAATAAATCTAGTA
Source organism: Viscum album (assembly GCA_963277665.1). Lineage (NCBI taxonomy): Eukaryota > Viridiplantae > Streptophyta > Magnoliopsida > Santalales > Viscaceae > Viscum > Viscum album. The sequence continues at coordinate 701,107,507 of OY728132.1, forward strand.
ATTCAATTAATTTCCTTAAAATATTTTTTATATTACATTTGGATATAAAAACATTTCAATATTTTGAAAAAAAATTCCTCAATAAAACATGCTTTAACACGATGTCTATGCGATTAATTTTAACTAAATTTTAGACACAAATTCATTTTGAATTTTTTTAAATGTATTATATTTTTGAAATATTAAAGACCAAATTTAGTAAATAGAAACCTTTTTTGTAAAATAGGAATAGTAAACTTAGAAATTTTTTCACCACAACTTAGGGTAAATTGGGTTGTTAACTTTAAAAAAATATTATAAACTTCCAAAAATTAGCCTAACACTTGTCTTAATTTAATTGGATGAGTTATTTCCATGAAAATAATTATTTGGTCGATATTATGAGTTCTTTTATCCACTTTTATGACTTCAATCCATTTTGGTTTTTTATTTTAAATAAAAGTCAATGATGTCAAACACAAGGTTTTTACAACTTAAATATATCAATATGGGGTTACTTAGGAGATATATTTGATTATAGATAGTATTATGAATGATAAGATAGTTATCTTCAACATGGTTATTTACATTCAATATTAGGTAATAAAATATTCTCTTAAGGCTTTCACAATGATGATGTTATACTTGTTTAATTAACAAAAATATCACATAAATTAAATTAAAAATACTAAAATAAATGAGAATTGATATAATTAATGGAATAAATTAATTATATAGATGAACATGAAATTTTAGGGATTTATTAAAATCTTTTTTCAAAGATATCAATTTTTATTGATATTTGAAAAAAGTCAAAGAAATAAATAGTGTCATAATACAAATTAAAGATATTTAAAAATAAATTATATTTTATTAAATACATTAAAATTCATAAAATCCTTACATTCATCAAACTAATTTAAATAATGTTAAAATGTCCTAAATGGTCAATTTTCTGGTAGTTCGGTATTTTATAGTAACTATATTAACCCTCAAAGAGTAAAAATACATGTTCTCAAAATAAGAGGCAGAGGGATTAAATAAGGGTTAAAACCAAAATCCAAGGGTATAACCATGACATAAACTAACAAAAAAAATTATTATATGAAATGGATATGACCATTTTCACCTTAAGATATAATTTTGGTTTTTTAATAGACATGATTCCCTGAAAATGACTTATATATTTATTATATTAATGATAGTAACAAAATGTCACTCACTTTGTATTTGACAATTTTTTTTGTGTCCACATAGGGACCACTAATAATATGAAGTAATTTTTTTTTATAGTTTTCTATTAATGAATTTTCATTCATTATATAAATTTATTTTAAAATTTTATTAATTTTTTTATTATCTTAAATTCTTTTTAAATTCTGTAAAATAATTTCTTAGTTAACATAAAAATAAAATATTTGATTTTAAAAATACTAATTTTGATATATTTTTAATGAGGGAATGTTTATAAAGAATTTTATAGATATAAAAAATACAATATAGATTTTTTAAATAATTATATTTTAATTAACACTTATTCTTGATTTTTTTAAAATCAAATTAAGTTACTAGTATCAAAATTGATAGTAATGAACTTTTAATTTTTTATTAAATTATTCAAAAATTATAAAAATATTAAATAATTAATAATGTGATGGTATATTATCAAATATTTTATAACCTATTCATTTATAGACTATTCGAAGACCTTTTTCTCTATAATTTCCTTGTTATATTTTATTTTTTTGAGGAATTTCAAAAGTACCCCTCGCCTCAATTATGAAATGGAACCTTCTCCCTCACATCCTCACACAAATTTTATCCAAATAACCCAAACAAACATTTAAAATATCTCTTATATAAATACTTAGTTATGTATTATATGTTTTTATATTTCCAAAATACAAACCCTATATCACTTAAAAATACATTAACGGAAGTTCGACAAAGAAGAGGTAATCGTCTTTATCAATGCTTTGAAGTTTGTTTCTTCTTCTTCTACTTCTACATATGTTTTTTCCATGATAAATCTATAACTATTGTATCATATATATTCTAATATCTTATTATGTTTATTTTAAATCATATTCCACCTTTTATCCATCATATGAAAAATGAAACCACTACACGTGTGTACGAACAACTTATCGTCTCTACATCATGGTGTAATTTTTAATTCATCACCACATTAATTGGATGAGTATAATTATGGGAAAATGGATATATATGTATAATAAATATAAAATTATATTTATTATGTAAAAAATTATTTACTATACACTTTCATAACCTTTAACCATTAAGGTAATGATATCTTCACCCATGTGTATGCACGTCAAACCATCTTCACAGTTCGATGCGATTTATTTTCCATGTTCAACGTTAATGAATGATTATATGAATGTATATAAATATTAAATATTATATAGATGGTATTAAAATCATTTTCTATATTATGGAACTATATCTTATGTATAAGAACTCATACTTTCATAAAAAAAACATGCATAGTAAACTGATGCAGTTAACACCCGAAACAAGGGTAATAATGAAATGTTATTAACAACATGTGATAAAATGGAATAAACGTATCATATATGATATAATAAATATTTATATGTTTTTTTATAAATAAGTATCATTCTTTAGACATTTTCAAAATATTTTAACGCATGTTCAACTAAAGAAAAGTTCAGGGTTAGGGTTTTTTTATCTCACTTTAATTTTTTAGAGACCTATTCCATATTCTTCACATGTTGATTTTATGTGATGTATGTACTTACCCTTTTATTTATGATCCTCAATGATTGAAAATTTCATTAAATATCCTTATTTATTATGTCATGGATATTCTTATTATATAAATCGTATACTGTAGTTACATAAAATGTTTACATTGAAAGATATTTTAATAACTGGAGAAATTTTTTTAAAACCAAATCTTATATTCAAAATGAATGTTTGTTAATAATGAAAAATGTTTATGAACTAAATTTATTATTCAATATATGAGAAATTATTTGGATAGATCTAATGAGGAAAATCACTTAGGTCGGAACCATTCATATTTGTTTTCAAGTAGAATCAGGAATGATTCAATACATAAACATAAACTATCTTGAGAATAGGTCACGATTGTATTGTGGTTCATTTTCTAGATACATGACATTTAGTAATTAATAATTTCTTTAATTTATCATTTATTTATTATTATCTAGTATTTTTACACTATGAATAAATATATGGATTCGTTTTATTCTTAGTTTATTGATTAAATGAAATGTATGTTCCATTATCTACCATGCCGTATAGATTATGATCAATAATTTATGGTAGTTTCCACTATACATAACCCCTTATAAAGAATTCAAGATCACACATATTCGGATTCCTTTACCCGGGTTATGATGAATAGATATTTGAATGAGTTTCTAAGGATTCTATGTGTTTACTTATGTTATTTAATGTGTATTATTTATTATTCCGACTATAGAAAAGATTCTATGTATGTATCCAGATTTCTAAAACTACTAATCTATTTGGTCCTTCAGGATATTATTTCGTGTAATCATTAAAATTTAATAATGTAAGGAACCATCTTTGGACTCTGGGGGTATGGATATTTGCATGAAAATCCTTATAAAGTATAAAATATACTCATTGCAATATTCACTTAAAATCCCACTAAATTAACTAATGTTTTGGATCGTGGAGATTAGTCCTAGATTTTTTTCCAATGTATGTGCCTGAATTGGAGGCACTAAAATGTTCGGAACAACACCACTTAAATATGTTATGTTGTAATACATTACATTGTCCTCATATAGTAATTTTTACTCTCCTTGATTAATGGGTGGCACATATTTCATATTTTTCTGGTTAGACTGTGCAGAATTACATCAACAATCCATTGTGATGTGGTGAAATGAAGATAAATATCGATCCATCCTCAGATTAAATAGTTTTAGTACTTGACCGTTATAGCTCTTTAAGGGGGTATGAGTACCCTTATGCATGAACTGACCAAGAAAAAATCAACACAGGTTCTATTGAGGGTTAATCATCATTAAAAAAAATAAAAGTGAAGGGAAAATAAAGAACCATGGAGGGGTGAGGAAATACCATGATTGATCGGAAGGCTATTGTTCCTAGAAATTAGTGTTCCCCAATAATAACACCAAAATTTTAGGCGCCCCCATGATTCGTTTAATATAAAAGAGAATTGATCATATTATAAATTTAATTTTTCCAAACTACACATCCAAAAAAGGATTATTGGGGTAGAAGTACAGGGCTGAACCCAAAAGGAGAGATGGAAAGAATGAAACCTAATGATTCAAAACCAATAAAATTATTCTTCAAGTCTACCATTTAGGTTATTTTATAGATCAAGGTAGTTTGGATTTTATTTATATATCAAATAAGGGATCAGTGTGAAATTTAGGGCTTTATGAAAAATTTCTTCCTAAATATAGCATGGGATAGTCGACGTCTTAGGCTGTGAAGTGATGTAGGGGTCATCAATTAGACTTTGTCAAACCAAATAGATATACCTACACTGAAACTATCCCTTATTCTGAGAATATCTAATAACCTAGATTTATTACCCTTATCTTCAATAAAAAATAATCATAGTCTGATGGTCATATCCAATTGAAATACAATTAGGTTAGGTTCAATCAATTGCACCGTCCATGATAGTGGTTTTAAAATATAATGTGTTGGAAAATTATATTTCATCTTATTAGTAGTGTCACGAACTGAATCGGTTCGCCATACAAATCGACGCCCGACCCGGCCCGCGGTAAGGCCCGAAGGGCATTCCCGATCCCCATGGGCAGGCACAAGTTCTCCGGTATCAAAATAAACTTTGGGAACGATTTACCCGAGTGAACAAATATAAAGCATCCAACCAAAGTAAACCAAACAGAAGTAAAAGTTACAGTCAAAGGTGTAGTTAACCAAACAGGTTTTTGGTTCACAAGTATTCAAAATCCCAAATAACACTAAAACAAGATGACCAAAAACCAACCTAAGGACTATTGCCCGGTGTGAGGACACCACCTCTAAGCCACCCCCAAAACGCCACGTAGATAGTCCTGCTAACAACCTGAACCGCTGCTCCCAAAAGCTGGAACCTTACCTGTATCAGAAGTAAACAAGTCTACTTACACCCAAGGGTGTAAGTAGGGTGTGAGAAATCGCCCATCAGGATATCACCAAGAAAAGATTCCACGCACAACTATCAAAAGACAAACCATTTGCAATGCTAAAATAAAGAGAGAAAGAAGTGAAAAAGAAATGGTTTTCATAAAACGATTTAAAATAAATGTAGTTCATGATAAACACATTTGGATAGTAGTTCAAGTGACATATCACGTATCATTATGCACGCAAAGTAAATGGTAGCACCAAAGGATGGGAGAGGCCCTATGGCTACTAGAACTAGTGGGATCCTAGAACGTCGTGTCTCGGTGAAACGTGGCTTAGGCGGCCACGACCCTCAGATAACATGGATTAGTAGGCCACGACCCTCAGAACATGTGGCTTAGAAGGCCACAACCCTCAGATATCATATGTTTAGTTAGTGTTTTAATCGTCAAACCTGCCAGTAAAACCGGGTCGGGTCATCTTCGGAACACTAGCTCACTCATCCCAGTCTCCCCACCTAATACCCCGGCTTCCCTCCTTGTGCTCACCTAAGATCAAAGTTCATATAACATGTCACATTATCACTTAGAGCCAAACGTGTCACCTGCACACTGATATCCTCTTTGAAAACCACACACACACCAAAAATTATTTTTTTTCTTTAAAAAAAACATAAACCACACTGCACAGTTTACAAATAATAATAAAAAGCCAAAGTGAGTTTTCGCAATAAAAATGGACTTGCACCACATAAATATACCACTGGAAAATTAGATGCACTTTTAAAAAAAAAGTAATCAAAACTAATTTGTCAAAAATGGAAACTAATTAGCAGGGTGCTGAAAAATTAAACCACATGCAAAAGATCGCCATATGATAATTGAGTGTGGAATCACCTACCTCAAACAGGCGCGGAAAAAGACACGGCGCAAGACTCCAGTTGCACCGCGGTCGCACCGTCTTGAGCCGTCATGCAGGTCCTAAAAATAGCAGATCGTACAACAGGTTCAATAATATTGTTAACATAATAATAATAATGATAATAAAAATAACGTAAAAATAATAATAGTGAAAATAAAAAAATAATAATAACAATAATAATATAATAATAACAAAAATAATAGTAATAATAAAAATAAAAATAATAATAATTAATAATAATAGTAATAATAATACTAACATAATCATAATAATAACATAGTAATAATAAAATAGTAATATAATAATAATAATAGCATAATCTAAATAATATTGATAATAACATAATAATGATAAAATAGTAATATAATAATATTAACATAATAATGATAATAATAAATATAATAACAATAATAACATAATAATAATAAGATTAATAATAACATAATAATCATAAGAATAATAGTATAATAATAATAATAATAGTATTATTAACATAATAATAATAATAACAAAATAAAATGTTAAGAACTTAGTAAATAAAATAAAATTATAGAATAAATTAAAAACAATCAGAACAAACCCTTTGGCGGAGCGGAGGAGGAGTGGGCGTCGGTGAGCAGGAGGGGGGCCGGTGCGGTTTCGAAGCTCCGGCGAGAGGAGGGTGGCCGAGCGGAAGTAGCAGCAGGCAGAGAGGGTGAGGGCGCGAGGCAGGTCGGGGCACGGCAGGGAAGGCCAGGTCGAGCGGGAGGCAACCGACGGTGGGGTCGCGGCCTGGTTGACCAGAAGAAGGGTGGAGGAGTCAGCTGGTCCGGTGAGGAGGCTGGGCGGAAGGGCTTCGGCTGGGCAAGGACAATAGTCGGGAGGTAGAGGGAGGTGTGGCCGACGATGAGGGGAAGAACTGGACGAAGAAGGTTGCAGCGCCAGGATGAGCCGGATGGGCTGGGGTGCACGCGAGATAGTAGGCAGAGGGGGCATGGATTTCGGCTCGACAAGGGGGGAATGTGCGGCGGCTGCTGGTGGAGGGCAGCAGGTGGCACCGGTTGATGTCCGGCGAGCAGGGGGAGGCGCGGCAGTGGAGGGGTGGTCTAGACTGGAGGAGCAGAGGGAGAGGGGAATGAGCGCCGACTGGGGAAGAGGTGGAAGAAGAAGAAAGGGAAGAAGATGAAGGAGGAGAGGAGAAATGGGGTGTGTCGTGGGAGAAGGAGAGGAAGATGTGGGGGAGAAGGAAGAAAAAGAAAAGAAATGAAATAAAAAAAGGAGAAGGGGGTGGCGGCAGCTAGAGTTAGGTATGGGGGAAAAGTTAAACCAATTAAAATAAATTAATAATATTAAATATCATGATAATATTAGAAATAATAATATTAATAGTAATAATAATAATCACAATCTTAATAATAATAATCGCATAACAATAAAATAATAATAATAATAATAATATATTAGCAATAATAATAATATCATAATAATTATAAAGATAATAATAACAATAATAATAATATAATAATAACAATAATATATTAATCATAATACAATAATAACCAATAAAACCATAATAAAAATTCATCCGGTTATTTAACGTTCGAGCATCGGCACCACGTGTCGAGCGACGTGAAGCCAACACGCAATTATCAGCGCACTTAAAATACATTTTATCCAGCTTGCTCGTGCCTTGCGCGCACACCAAGCGATGTAAGGCCAACGCGCATTTATCAGCGCCACTGCGGAAACCCCATGTCGATTTAGTCCACACTTCAACCACGCAATTAAATAAACCGGCAATTTAAACTCATGAAATAAAAATTTAAAAATTAAAGTCGTACCTCTATATGACGATCGGATGTGACAATTCTCCCCACCATGAAAACTTTCTACCCTTGAAAAGTCATCTCAAAGCCTGATCAGAGAATAGAAATGGGTACTCATGCTCAACCCATGACTTCCGCTCCCAAGTCTCATGTTCATCATTCCCGTGCTGCCAAAGAACATGGACCAGAGGAATAGACTTTCCACGCAATACCTTTTCCTGGGAATCCACTATACGCACTGGTCGCTCAACCACAGACAAGTCGGACTCTATCTCCAGCTCCTCCCAATCCAGCACATGCGACGGTTCGGGGTTGTACTTATTTAGTTGGGAGACATGAAATACATCGTGAATCGACGTCAACTGCGAGGGAAAAGCTAACCTGTATGCCACCTTGCCAATCCGCTAAATAATCTCGAAAGGTCCGACATATCTCGGTGTCAGCTTCCCCTGCTTCCCCAAACGACGATGACCCAAGCGAGGGGCCACTTTCAGGAACACTCTGTCCCCCACTGAAAATTCGAGGTCCCGCCGCCTCTGATCTGCATAAGACTTGTGGCAACTCTGAGCTGTCAACAACTGCTGCCTAACCAGCTTGATCTTCTCAGACGTCTCCTGAACAAGGCTCGGTCCCAAGAGCGAGGCCTCTCCTACCTCAGCCCAACACAGAGGAGACCGACAAGGCCTTCCATAGAGCGCCTCGAAGGGTTCCATTATAATGGAAGACTGGTAACTGTTATTATAAGAAAGCTAGACCAGCCCCAAATGGCTATCCCATGAGCCTCCAAAATCTAACACATAGGCTCGGAGCATGTCTTCCAGAATTTGATTCACCCGCTCCATCTGGCCATCGGTCTGAGGATGGTATGTCGTGCTCATCTTCATCTGAGACCCCAAAGCCTTTTGGAGGCCTCCCCAAAACCGAGATGTAAAGTGGGGGTCCCTGTCAGAAACAACTGCCGATGGCACACCATGAAGTCTGACCACCTCCTGAACATACAAGCGGCCCAGTTCCTCTACCTTCGTTGTATCTCTGATCGGAAAAAAGTGAGCTGACTTGGTCAAGCGGTCAGTCACCACCCAGATAGCATTCCTCCCTCGAGGTGTATGAGTCAAGCCAATGATTAAGTTCATGGTGACCTCGTTCCACTTCCAGGCAGGAATGGGTAATGGCTGGAGTAAGCCAGATGGTCTCTGATGCTCTGATTTCACTTGCTGACAGGTGTAACATCTGGATACGAAGTCGGCTATGTCCCGTCTCATACCTGGCCACCAGAACTGGCGGCGAAAATCGTAATACATCTTGGTGGTACCAGGATGGACGACCCACTGAGATTGGTGGCTATCCTGAATCACCACCTTTCGCAGAGACAACGGCACTACAGCACGGCCCTTGAAGCATTGGACCCTCTGGGAAGATAAAGACAAATCAGAAGGAGTCTCCCCACCATGAAGAAACTGCATAGATCGCTGACACAACTCATCACCAGGATGCTCCCGCTGAATCAACTCTAGAAGAGAAGGATTCAACTGGATGCTAGACATGAAAGTGCCCCCACTGTGCTCCCTGCTCTCCAAATGCATTTGGGAGAAGAGCCTCATCAAATTCCACTCATCGCTAGACTTCCTCAAAGCCTGAACTGGTACTTTTCTGCTCAAAGCGTCAGCTACCACATTACCCTTTCCAGGGGTATAGACAATATCAAAATCAAAACCCTGCAGGTACTCGACCCAGCGGCGCTACCTCAAATTGAGATCCTTCTGAGAGAAAATGTAGGCCAGGCTCTTATGGTCAGAGTAGACCACAAACTTCTCCCCAAAAAGATAGTGGCTCCACGTCTTCAAAGCATGCATCACCGCCACCAACTCTAAGTCGTGAGTCGGATAGTTCTTCTCATGAGACCGGAGTTGGCGAGAACCATAAGACACCTCATGGTCATCCTGCATGAGCACACATCCAAGGCCCGTACCTGACGCATCACAGTACACCACATAGCCCTTTCCTGACTTCGGTAAAGTCAGCACAGGTATGGTGGTCAACTGCCGCTTCAACTCCTCAAAAGATGTCTGGCACTGTGGGCTCCACTCAAACTTCACCCCTTTCCGGGTGAGTGCGGTCATGGGGGAGGAAAGCCGCGAGAAGTCCAGGACAAAGCGCCTGTAATAACCAGCCAAGCCCAGAAAACTCCTGACCTCAAACACATTTCTCGGCTGCTCCCAAGACATAACTGCTCTGATCGTTTCGGGATCCACTGAAACCCCTTGTTCTGAGACGACATGCCCGAGAAACATTACTTCCTTGATCCAGAAATTACACTTCGAGAGTTTGGCATATAGGAGGTGATCCCTCAAAGTTCCCAAAACAACATGCAGGTGATTCTCATGCTCCTCCTCAGATCCAGAATAAACCAGGATGTCATCACAGAATACCACGACAAATGAGTCAAGATATTGGTGGAACACCCTATTCATGAGTTCCATAAAAACTACAGGAGCATTCGTCAGACCGAAAGGCATGACCAAGTACTCGAAGTGACCGTACCTGCTTCGGAAAGCCGTCTTCGGGATATCTGCTTCTCTCACCCTGAGCTGGTGGTATCCCGAACGCAAATCAATCTTGGAGAACCACTTTTCCCCCTTCATCTGGTCGAACAAATCGTCAATCCGAGGCAAAGGTTATTTATTCTTGATGGTTACCTTGTTCAATTTCCGGTAATCAATGCACAACCAAAGGGTTCCATCAGCCTTCTTCGCGAATAAAACTGGTGCGGCCCAAGGAGAGACGCTCGGGCGAATGAATCCTTTGGATTCCAAATCGTCCAGTTGTATCTTTATTTCCCTCAATTCGGTGGGGGCCATGCGATATGAGGGAAGAGATATAGGCTATGTTCTCGACGCCAACTCAATCGAGAACTCCACGTCTCGCTCTGGGGGTAAGCCAGAAAAATCATCTGGGATGACCTCTGAGAACTCATCCACTACACGAGGTAACCCGCCCTGTGAAATACCACCATTGTCCTCCAGCGAGAGTGACGACAACTGATAAGAAATATTTCCAAGCTCAGGGAGTGGAGGTCCCGCACGTCCCAACCGAGGATCCCATTCTCCGTGAAATAACTGGGGAGTCCCATCTGGTGCTGTAAAGCTGACTCGGCATTGATAGCAATCAATGTCCGCCTGGAAGCGCACCATCCAGTCCATACCAAGGATCACATCAAATAGGACCATGTCATGGACCAAGAAATCCCATTCCATCTCGACTCCCGACATAGAGAGTGCGCACGATCGGCACTTAAGGCCTTGCTCTCTCTTTTTCCCCAACAGTGTTACCAACTCCATAGAAAACGATAACAGCTCAGATGGTAGGTTCAGAAGATTCACAAAACGAGTAGATATGAAAGAAACTGAAGCACCAGTATCAAATAAAACTGCAGCTATAGAAGATGCAACCAGAATAGTACCTCGGACAGTCGAAGGCCCTGCATCAGATCCCGCTGGTGCCTGATCCACAGCATGCAGTTGCTTGGTCCCTGCCTGGGAATGACCGCTCGCATGAGGCTCTGCCCTGATATGGCTCTGCCCTGAAGACGATCTGGTCCTACCACCACGCCCACCAAACCGAGATCCTGTCGTCCTAGTCGGCTCTGACTGAACTGATACCCCTCTAGAAGCCACCGATCCAGCCCCACTCTGGTAAGGGCGTAAAGTCCTGAAGAAGCGTTGTAGATGTCCCACAACTCCACATCCATGGCATGGTCTAGGAGGGTATGGACAAACAGGTCGGATGTGCCCTACCCTTCCGCACTGATGGCACACAATGGACCCTGCACCAGAAGCCCCAGATGAAAACTGCCTATGAGGATGACCTGAGCTGCCATCACCCTTCTTCCATTGCTCATCACGCTTCCTCTTCTTTTTAGATGAACTGCCACTGCCAAGCCCTGACACTGATCCAGAAAAACCCGACTTTCCCTTCTGGTCAATCTCGGCCATTCAAGCACGATCGACCACCTCAGCAGAAGTCTTCAGCTTGAACAAGAAAACCTGGGAGTGAATTTCTGTTCGAAGGCCCTTCTCAAACTTCAGAGCTTTCAAGAATTCACTCGAAACTATCTCAGGTGCGTACCGTACCAGTTCAGCAAAGATATTTGCATACTCCATCACTGTCTGATTCCCCTGCGAAAGATCCATGAACTCTCGAGATCTAGCATAGGCTACAAACTCTGGACAATACTTCTCGTTGAAGATACCCTTGAAATCCTTCCTGCTCATGTGCTCATGCTTCCCAGCCTGGACCACTGATTCCCACCATTTGCGACTAGAACCCTCCAGCTAGAATGAGGCACAGTTCACCCTGACTTCCTCGGGTGTGTCAAGGAAATCAAAAATGTGTTCTATCTTTTCAAACCACTCCTCTGCCTCCTGAGGTTCTGAACCACCTCGAAAAGAAGAAAGTTTGCTGCTCAGAAACTCCTGAGCTCTATCCTTCCTGGAGCCAAATTCTTCCCCTCCAGCTGGAACAGGGGTGGGGGCAGGAGTCTCCCCTTGTCCCAAAGCCTGAACGGTTCGGACCATCGCCTCAACCAATCTCTGATCAAGCGGCGCGGGAGAACTCTCTCTGGCTTCCTCCCGTGGATGCATGGGAACTCTCCGGGGAGGCATCTTACTGCAAAATGGCAGCAATCAAGGAAGAATTCCTATCAATAACACATATCTAAAAAGGAAGTACATTTTCCAACAAAATATATAATCATCAGTAAACCAAACATGTAAAAACAACGTTGTGAAAAAAATCTACTTCCTTTCCTGGTGTCCACATACAGTCTGCAGCCTGCACGTCCCACCCAGAAAAGAAATCAAACAAGCACCCTGACATCCCATGGTGACTCAGTATCTGTCACGAGGCATGCTGGTCAGGCACCCTACTCGCAACATGAACTCTGAGCCCCGACAGACCCAACTCATGTATAATCCAACTCATCCCAAATAACATAAACCACCAACAAGCCTGCCTCTGATACCATTTTGTCACGAACCGAATCGGGTCGCCATCCAAATCGACGCCCGACCCGGCCCGCGACAAGGCCCGAAGGGCGTTCCCGATCCCCACGGGCTGGCACAAGTGCTCGGGTATCAAATAAACATTGGGAACTATTTACCCGAGTGAACAAATATAAAGCAGCCAACCAAAGTAAACCAAACAGAAGTAAAGGTTATAGTCAAACGTGTAGTTAACCAAATAGGTTTTTGGTTCACAAGTATTCAAAAAACCCAAATAACACTAAAACAAGATGACCAAAAACCAACCTAAGGACTGTCACCCGGTGTGAGGACACCGCCTCTAAGCCACCACCAAAACGCCACATAGATAGTCCTACTAACAACCTGAACCACTGCTCCCAAAAGGTGGACCCTTACCTGTATCAGAAGTGTACAAGTCTACTTACACCCAAGGGTGTAAGTAGGGTGTGAGCAATCGCCCAGCAGGATATCACCAAGAAAAGAATCCACGCACAACTATCAAAAGACAAACCATTTTCAATGCTAAAATAAAGAGAGAAAGAAGTGTAAAAGAAATGGTTTTCATAAAACGATTTAAAAGAACGGTAGTTCAAGATAAACACATTAGGATAGCAGTTCAAGTGACATATCACGTATCATTATGCACGCAAAGTAACAGGTATCACCAAAGGATGGGAGAGGCCCTATGGGTACTAGAACTAGTGGGATCCTAGAACGTCGTGTCTCGGTGAAATGTGGCTTAGGCGTCCATGACCCTCAGATAACGTGGCTTAGAAGGCCACGACCCTCGAAACACGTGGCTTAGAAGGCCACGACCCTCAGATATCATATGTTTAGTTAGTGTTGCAATCGTCAAACCTGCCAGTGAAACCGAGTCGGTCATCTCCAGAACACTAGCTCACTTGTCCCAGTCTCCCCACCTAATACCCCGGATTCCCCCCTTGTGCTCACCTAAGATCAAAGTTCATATAACATGTCACATTATCACTTAGAGCCAAACGTGTCACCTGCACACTGATATCCTCTTTGAAAACCACACACACACCAAAACATATTTTTTTTTCTTTAAAAAAAAACTTAAACCACACTGCACAGTTTACAAATAATAATAAACAGCCAAAGTGAGTTTTCACAATAAAAATGGACTTGCACCACATAAATATACCACTGGAAAATTAAATGCACATTTAAAAAAAACTAATCAAAACTAATTTTTCAAAAATGGAAACTAATTAGAAAGGTGCTGTAAAATTAAACCAACACGGAAACGATCGCCAGATGATAATTGAGTGTGGAATCACCTTCCTCAAACAGGCGCGGAAAAAGACACGGCGCAAGACTCCAGTTGCGCCGCGGTCGCACCGTCTTGAGCCGTCAAGCAGGTCCTAAAAATTGCAGATCGTACAACATGTTCAATAATATTGTTAACATAATAATAATAATTATAATAATGATAACGTAAAAATCATAATAGTGAAAATTACAAAATAATAATAACAATAATAATATAATAATAACAACGATAATAGTATTAATAATAATAATAGCATAATAATAATAATAATAATAATTATTATTATAAATAATAATAACAATAATAATAATAATAATTAATAATAATAATAGTAATAATAATAACATAATCATAATAATAACATAATAATAATAAAATAGTAATATAATAATAATAATAATAGCAAAATATAAATAATATTGATAATAACATAATAATGATAAAATAGTAATATAATAATATTAACATAATAATGATAATAATAAATATAATAACAATAATAACATAATAATAATAAGATTAATAATAACATAATAATCATAACAATAATAGTATAATAATAATAATAATAGTATTATTAACATAATAATAATAATAACAAAATAAAATGTTAAGAACTTAGTATATAAAATAAAATGATAGAATAAATTAAAAACAAACAGAACAAACCCTTTGGTAGAGAGGAGAAGGAGTGGGCACCTGTGAGCAAGAGGGGGGCTGGTGCGGTTTCGAAGCTCCGGTGAGAGGATGGTGGCCGAGTGGAAGTAGCACCAGGCGGAGAGGGTGAGGGCGCGAGGCAGGTCGGGGTGCGGTAGGGAAGGACGGGTCGAGCGGGAGGCAACCGACGGCGGGGGTCGTGGCCTGGTTGAGCGGAAGAAGGGTGGAGGAGTCAGCTTGTCTGGCGAGGAGGCTGGGCGGAAGGGCTTCGGCTGGGCAAGGACAATAGCAGGGAGGTAGAGGGAGGAGTGGCCGGCGATGGGGGGCAGAACTGGACGAAGAAGGTTGCAGCGCTGGGATGAGCTGGATGGGCTGGGGTGCACGCGAGATAGCAGGCGGAGGGGGTGTGGATTTCAGCTCGACAAGGGGGGGAAGGTGTGGCGGCTGTTGGTGGAGGTCAGCAGGGGGCATCGGTTGATGTCTAGCGAGCAGCGGGGGAGGCGCGGCAGCGGAGGGGTGGTCTGGGCTGGCGGAGCAGAGGGAGAGGGGAAAGAGCGCCGACTGGGGAAGAGGAGGAAGAAGAAGAAAGTGATGAAGAAGAAGGAGGAGAGGAGAAATGGGGTGTGCCGCGGGAGAAGGAGAGGAAGACGTGGGGGATAAGGAAGAAAAAGAAAAGAAATGAAATAAAAAAAGGAGAAGGGGGTGGCGGCGGCTAGGGTTAGGTATGGGGGGAAAAGTTAAACCAATTAAAATAAATTAATAATATTAAATATCATGATAATATTAGAAATAATAATATTAATAGTAATAATCATAAACATGATCTTAATAATAATAATTGCATAACAATAAAATAATAATAATAATAATATATTAGCAGTAATAATAATATCATAATAATTATAAAGATAATAATAAAAATAATAATAATATAATAATAAAAATAATATAATAATCAAAATAAAATAATAACCAATAATACCATAATAAAAATTTATCCGGTTTTTTAACGTTCGAGTATCGGCACCACGTGTCGAGCGACGTGAAGCCAATGCGCACTTATCAGCACACTTAAAATAAATTTTATCCTGCTTGCTCGTGCCTTGCGCGCACGCCAAGTGATGTAAGGAAAACACACATTTATCAGCGCCACTGCAGACACCCCTTGTCGATTCAGTCCACACTTCAACCATGCAATTAAATAAACCGGCAATTTAAACTCATGAAATAAAAATTTAAAAATTAAAGTCGTACCTCTAAATGGCGACCGGGCGTGACAAGTAGTTATATTTTTACAAAAGTTCTATTAATTTATAAATTATGTCCCAAAACACCCCTACTCTCAACCCCTAACCCAAATCAAATTATCCTTGCATGATAGTGTTGATCAAAAGTAAATGAATATAAATCATTTTTAAAATAATCATGAAACAATTGAGAAAAAATAAAACAAAAACTTATAATAAATAGAAATCAAGATAATCAATTATATAGTTTAAATCCATTCAAATACTTACTCAAAATAAATAACAATAAATAAAAAGTAACATTCATTGAAGAATGGTGAATGATATAAAAAATAGGTGTAAAAATGAAAACAGATTTCTAAAAACCAAAGAAAAGTCATATAATAGTTAACAACTCAAAATTATTTACCAATTATTGAATAGAATGAATTAAAATAGATTTAGGATGGAAAATATATGTATGAAGAATAAGGAAATTAGAAAACACATAGGTTAATGATGATCTCACTCTGTGGTGTTATTGCCAAAATATAAATTGCTCAAAATATAGACGATGTGTAAAATATTCACATCATGTATCTACATTAAATTTCTTCCATATCAACTTTTACATGACACGTATTATGTACACTTCACGTAATTTAGATCTACAATATCCTCTATGAATCATGAATCCTATTGATTTCTTTGGTTATATATTTTATTGGATTTGAACTCGGACATTTTCATGATGTATATGTCATAGGAGAATTTTACTTCCTTGACATCGTTTAATTTCAGTTGAATTTGGACATTGAACATCACACAATGTGTAATTTGGTTATTCAATATGAAATCTCATCACATCATGAAAATTATCATTGACTAGCCTTTGTTTCACAGGGATACTGTAAATGAGGCAGACACATCATGTACATAGTTTATAATGTGTAAAATCTATTATTTCCATCCTCTTATTATTTCATACATTGAGTATAAATTAACTAATTCGTGCAAAAATAAAATATAAGAAAGTTTATTATCAAATGAAACATGAATAAATCGTAAATAAATGTGTCCAAAATGTGTATCTAAAATCATCTTATCAAATTCCCCAAGACATAAACAATTTTTTTGTCAAAAGAAAAGAATCTTCAGAGGCATTCCAAATGAATCAATTTTAAAAGATAAAAAATTCATTAAAACAAAGAAAATAAAATAAAATTAAGCATAAAAATTCAGACCTCTAGAATCAATCCTATTGAGAAAATCTGTCATGCCTTGTAGTTCAATTATTCATTCATTTTCATTCCTATTTTTAGTACAGTTTTATAATTATTCCTTAAATTATTTACTCTTTTCTCAATTTACCTCAATAAAATTTCTTTCATCACACATGGTAGAATAAAATATGATTTATGCTTGGACCATAAAAACATATTCCAAACCATATTCTTTAATTGGTTATATTGAATCCACTTTGTAAAGAAAAATATGAAATCAATCTTGAGGGATGCAGTAATAAGTATCATATGTCTCTAAGGCTGATGGAAGGTGGGTGGAAAAAAAATAAATCTTAAATAAAAGGTAATATGTAAAGTATAATGTATGAAAAACATGAATAGTTTAGTAGAGTAACTTTTTAGGGAAAAATGTGTTTATTCTATAACAGATCAAAGTGAGTACATGAGTATATCATGTAATTATCATTAATGTAAAATTGTTCCTTTCTTTTTCTTTGTCTATATTTTTCTAGAATCATCTCTATGCCAGATCTCATATATATCACCTAACCACATATGATCCGGCTTGGTATTATTCAGTCTGGTAATGGTGATTCTTTACTATCCTAATACACAACACAAAATCACTATATTTTTTCAATGTAATGGGATTAGTGTCGAAAATACCAAATTTAATCAAAGACCACATCATATAAATTTAGTGAAAGTTTCACTATATCTCAGCAAAATATCAACATTGTGTATCCATTAGTATTGATAATTCCTCCACCCTTGTTCTATGAGAAACCATTAATCGCACCAAGAGAAGTTTAGGAATGAATAATAGGATTGAAATAGCACCATCACAACAATATTATTTATGAATACTATGGGATAATGAATGAATGATTTATAGGTGGGTCTTAGAAGAAAGTATCTTTCAAAGTCTATAACAATCATTTTAAAAGTTTATTTGTTCAATAATAGACTCAAAAATATCTGAATATTAGTCTAATAGGATTTCATGTAACAATTATCCCTCAAATAAATATTCTCAAAAAATAGTATGATTGTGTAAGTCTAGAAAAATATTTTGAATCGGAGTATAAAAGAATAACTATCAATCAATCCAGTTTAAAGCCCATTAATAATTCAATAAAAAAAATTCAAGAAGAAAAAATTAGAATTGAGGTACTTAACTCAACAATCATGTTTAAAATATAAATAGGAATAAACATGGATTTCAATAATTTCAATACTAGATTTATCTTTTATATAATTTTTATAGTTGAATTTCATGTTTTGTATAATTCTTTGAATGAAAAATTCCTCACAGACTAGTGAAAATAAATTATAATCCAAATATATCAATAATAATGCTCCATAAAGACTCCCCCCCAAATAAAATGAGAAATTGTCTTCAATTATCTAAAAAAATCATCGGAGAGATATCAAATGAAGGATAGAAAGTGAAAAAAATAGAAACATGTATTTTAAAATTAGAAAATCTAGAGATCTTTATAGTGAATGTCATTCCATGGGAAAATTTGTTGGTTATTGAATTGAAATTGGTCTACTAAAAATAATTATAAAAAAATAATTATCTTAACCGAAATTCCACAGGTTTTAAACATTATGGGTGAAATAAATAGGCATTTTCATATAGTCAAAATATGAGAACATGACAAATATAAATGGAGGTAGTACATGTAATTATTGAATGACCTATGAACAAAATTACAAGAAAAAGAAAAATAATGATCCTAAGAACCTAATTGAAATAAATTAAAGAAAACTATGGGTTAGATATCATTAAGAGAAAACAAAATCATCATTATCTAGAATGATGGAAAGAAGGAATCAATCAATGTTATCCATTTTTCATAGGTGTAATGTTTATGGTAGGAACTGGTTGTTGTGTCATCAAGATTAAGGGGACACTTGGTGGGATAATACCCCTTAAGATGATATTGACCATGCATATCATGTAGTAGGAATATCTTATGTGAACATAATATAGGGGTACCCTACTGAGAATGTATCTAATGATAGAGCTCCTCAACCTAACTCTATTTTTCAATGACATGCTACTAAATCTCATTTAGGATGTCAAAATATGACCTAACGGGCTCTTCAGTGACCATAATATAAGTTATAGAGCTATAATAGGCTAAATTAATGTGGTAATAGAATAAAAATAAACCATAAAGTAGTGTAGTCAAAAATGGTATCTCACACATATATATATAATGAATTTAATATTTGTGAGAAAGGTATTTAAATAATAGACAAAATAAACCCCAAATGAAGTATTAAAGGGGAGGGAATCAAGAAAAAACTATATGGTAAAATCAATGTACCAAATATTTACATTAGGGGTATCCTCCAAAATAGTGAGTTCCTTGAGGTGGCCCTCCCTATCAGAGTCATATATTAATGGTGGGGATAGTGGATCAACCATCTTTGTTGGTTTCATCGTGCATGAAATAGTCTTGATCAAGGATTGAGGGTGTTGGTTCTGATCTGGATTGAGGTAGTGTGTCTGGATGCTGGATCAATAAGAGCCACCTCATATAGAGATGGAAAAGAAGGCCTTATACCCCATATGGACTACACTAAGAGGTACTCCTACAAGGCAGCAAGATTGGTTAGCTTGGGAGGTAGGTCATACATGGTGGGATGTGGTGTGGGAATGAATAAAGTATAAGGTTCAATAGGTTGGAGTTGGTAGGAAGATAAATGGGGTGGTGGAGGGGGTAAAATGAGAGGGATCCATGAATCGGGCATGGAGACAGTGAAAAAGATATCATTGGTTATCCAAGAAGACCTGGAGAAATGGAATGAGGTCTATGAGAATGGGTTAATTGGGTATAGATGTAGCAGGGGTAGTGGTTTGGGTGGAACATGTAGGGGTAATTGAGTGGTGGTGGGTGGGATGGTAGTGGTAATGGTGGAGGAGGTTTTGGTAGAGGTGATGGTGTTGATTTCAATGGTGGATGAAGGTGAATGGGAAGGAATGTTTGGATCAACTACATATTGGGATGGTTCGTTTTCATCAACCTCATCATTTATTGGCACTCATTGGTATATTCTACCACTCTATGATAGTATCAACATATTATAGAGAAATAGTAGTTCGATAATCTCCATCAGGCCAATGTATTTTCAAAGCCAAGAAACATAGAAGATGATCAGATGCCTATAAAAATAGCTAATGAGAGATCCCACCATCATTTTAACATGGGTACTTTCGTGGATTAGTTCGAAAAAAAATGAAATACATGGCCATGTTGATTATTGATCCACCAATGGATGTGGAATGAACAATAACCTCTATTTGGCTCACACTCTGTTGAGCATCACCTCAAGCAAAAAAATTCTTGAACTAAAGATGTGCAGTATATGACTTTTTAGGCTCAATCTATGAATTTTGAAACACTAGGGAGGAAATGAAGTCAAGAGAGTAAATACTGAGGATAATTCCAATGTCACCAAGTGTGAGCTATCATTCCCTACCACGAAGTATGAATCTGACATAGTAAATTTCTGGCACATCTTTGGCCAATAACTTGAGGAAAATCATACTAAATGTCTCCTCTCGCACATGGGTGATGGAATAATGGTGTATTCAATTAATAAGGCTGGGTACTTCCAAGTGAATCTGAATCCTATCAAGAACTGTGAGGTATGGAGTTTTTTTAGTTCTAATCATCTTTTCTTGGATATAGACCCAGATTACATGGTGTTTTCGTGCCATGAATTTAAGTAGGGATGGAGGTGTGGGTGGTTGGATACTAGTGACATGCTGGATGAAGAATTTGAGTCCTTGGAAGTGGAGGTGAACATATAGGGGGGTAGAAGGGGAATTTTAATGAACTTCAATAGAAATAAGAGTATCACCTCCCATCTTGGGTGGTTGAAACTTCTCATTACACTTGGGTAGTGCATGGTAGGAGAGGACATGGTGGTTTATGTTCTGGCCAAGTTGAATGGAAGTGGAGTGCATGAAGGGGGTGGAGAAGGTGGTGATGATATGGGAGGAGGGTAGAGCTGGAAGCGGTCAATGTTAATAATGTAGAGTGGAAGGGAAGCACTTTCAGAGGTTTTATAGAGGGGTATCTTGAATGAATTAATATAAAATAGGGTGGGATTCTTATTTTATGAAAATAGGGCTCACAATATTTTAAATCCACCCAAACAATACACATCGTGTATTTGTTTCATGATGTGTAATGATAAAATTTTTATTTTATATTTAATTATCCATCATCATTTATGCATCTGGTAAGGATTAAACCATGTTTATTTTTCCTTTTTCCCTTTTTAAATAGGTCCTCTTTGTAAGCTTCTAGTATTGGAAAACATTCCTAAACACTAAACAAATATATTTTATCCTATTATGAAACCATTGGTTTCATCCTAGTTAGTGCTTCATTTAGCATCATGATATAGAATCGTTTCAATTTAAGTGATTTTGGGAGTGAAGATTCACCCCTATAGGAATGGTTCTAGGTATAATTTTAACCCTTTGCCATTAAAATTGAATGGTGGTTCTCTGCCTTTCTGAATTTTCATATCTCCATAATAGAAAAACTTAACTACTTGGTAAGGGCCCATCCATCCAGATTTTTTCTTTCTAGGGAATAAATTTAATCGCTAATTTAATGAGATAGTTTTATCCCCTCGATGTGAATATTTGAGATGTGATTCTTTGGTAATTCCATTTATTTTTATTTTCATTATAATTTCGTTCAATCTCATAAGAATCCTTATAGTTTTTTTCGATCATCTATTTAGAGCTTTATAAATTCTCTAACTATTATATAATCCATGTTTACAATATTTTATTTACCAATAATAGTGGTTCCCTAATTCCATTAGAATATGGAACAAAATATCATACATAAATTGGAATGGAGTAGTGTTGATGGGTGTCTTGTATGCTATTTGATATGACCATAGTGCATCATTCTTCTTAATAATCTAGTTATTTTTATTTGATTATCAATGGATAAATTACATTCCATTCATTGATATTTTATGTCAATTAATATTCCTCCTTGAACCATGAAGTGACATTTTTCCTAGTCTAATACAATGAGTTTTTTACCACAACTTTTTATGACTAGATTCAATTTAATTTATAAAACCATAAAGGATCTTTCATAATCCAAAAAAAAACATTCATAGAGATATATAGAAACTCCATCAGCATATCATGGAATATATGATTTATGACCAATTGAATTTTCATTGTTTAATTACTCATAAAAAATAGAATTCATAAATACGATAAGGTTCTAAAAGGTCATGTGAGCATAGTTTTGGAGTAGTATCATGAATTTAATTCAATTTGATTTAATCCTAAATATCCATTTATCAAATAATATATTTCAGGCATCGTTAGTATTTCTAGTATTTGATACATAAAGTGTAGTTGAATATGATCGTTGCAGGTTATCATGTTGATTTCCTAATAATAAATTTATTCTCACCATCCAAATGATGGTTCGAGTAGATATCATCACATCATAATCATTTTCCTCAATGGTTAAGACACCCTTATTTAGAACAACTTGTAGACGACTCACCCATTCACTTTCAGATATTTTAAATATTATTACAAATTATAGAGGTGTTAGGGACTATTTCTTGAAAATATCTTTCATTATTGAGGTAAGTCACAATTTGTGATGGAATTCAGACTAAATACCTTCTTCCAAAAAAATTATATGGGCTTAGAATGTGGGAATGATTCCTTTAATGTAAGCTACCCAATATGAAATAATGTTCTTGTTCTATTTTTTGAATTCAATCAACTTGTCCTAATTTTTTGGGTCATCTTTGAGTAGGTAATGGAGAGAAATTTTGTTATTGCCTCTATGAATGAGCACATGTGTATCCTCGATAGAGGTTTTAGTTCTAATTTTAGTGGATTTCTGACCTAGAGTATCAATGGTGAGAAAATATCCCTTTTCAACTGTTCAAAGTGATGTGTATTCTCATGATCACTTCTTTTGTCTTCTTCAAGGGACATGATCCCTCTATCATCATCAACGATCATGGAATAATCTCTCCATTTAGTAAGAAAGATGGATTGACAGTCATAAGAGTCATTTCATTTCATAGTATCCTTATAAAATTCAAATACAACTTATTCATATCTAACTCTAAATATTACTCATCTTTGATTGAAATATATCAAGGCCTCCCTAGTGTGTAAAAGTGGTCATATTATAATAATTTGAATTTATCTTTCTTCTTCCATGTATTGGATAAGGAAATATATAGGAAATATAAACATCCCAAAATTAACTAAGATGTCCTCGAGAGGTACTTGAGGATACCTGACTGATCAAGAAGATAGTTGAAGAGCTAGTATTGTTGGTAATAAATCCTTGAACTCAATATTTTAGAATACACTCATAGGATTAAGGTTAATTATTTTATACATATCACACAATTATCTCTAGAAGTATTATTTTATAATAGTGCATGTAATTGAGAGGCCTTCAGGGTATCAATATTCTAATGAATGAATGTTGAGATTTGTTTTTTTAGAATTGACTCCTGATTCTCCCATATTTATTTTGTTTTAAAGAAATTATTTTAATAATATTGCATAGGTAGGAATTTTATCCATTGATTTTTTGAAGGGGATATTAATGTGTACATTCTTAAACATCATTAGAAATTTCTTATACTTCCCCTAAAACTATCCTTGCATAATTCTTTATCGTAATTATAGAGGTGGTTGGTAAACTATTGGTCCCATATAAAATTATTCTTCTTTAGGTTATTGTTGTATCAAATATTTTTTAGTAGCTTCATATTCTAGATTTGTCTCATGAAAATCTTACATTGTGTAATGTTTTCTTCCACGTTGAAGAATGTTTCAATTTTCTCTACTCCTTCGTGTGCCTTTTATTCACCCTTTCATGGTTAATAGAAGCCTATCATGTTTCCTCTGCAAAGGACCATTTCTTTTTACACTTCACTATGGTGAATCTCAATTTTATATGGCAACGTATCTGGTAGTTGATTGGATAAGGTCTTTCATATTTGACCCACATAGTTTACCCCTCTGTTGATAGTAGACTTGGTTATTTTACTACGGTTGTTAGTGAGATGGTCTTTTATGGTAATATTATTATTGTTACTACTATGGTTTCTTGAATTTCTTACCTTGTTTATTATAATTGAAATAATTTAAATTTTTAATTTTTCATTTCCTTTATCCTGAATCTCTTGTCTTGGAATCAGTGGTAGCCTATGCCCATCTCACAGGATTGGATTTCAATCAAATGAATAGGTGGGGTGGTGAAACACTAGGTAACTGATATAGAATGATCCTTGTTGTAAGGGATTATACTGGTTCTATTAGTTCTGTAATCTCCTCCACTTGATGTATTGTTTATTGAGGTGGTCCTTCGTTGCTCTTCCATATATTAGAATTGTGATAGGCGTCATCTCATAGTGCTTGTCCAAGTTTTAAAATCTTAAGAATAAATCTTCTGTTTGATGTGGAATCCACTAAATTCATACATCATATTGTAGTCCATGATTGAATGTTTTAAGCTGAATCCGCACGTGAAGATCATGACGTGAAAATTTTCTTATGAGTTCTTTAAAAAATCTCATGCTTCTCAGGTTGACTCTTCATCTATTTGGGAAAAGTTATAAATTTCATTCTGGAGCTTCCAAATTTGTATTAGTGGAAATTACCTATCTAAAAACATATATACTAGGACAACCCAAGTTATGATTGACTCGAGATCATGGATTTTGGGAAAATACATGCCCTCGTAATGCATCAATAAAGAGATAAATCATAATCTAATTATAGATGATGCATCTCCCTTATTGCAAAATTTCTTAAAATCCCTTAAAACTTATGGAATATAATCATGAGTTTCTTCACTTTGAGGCCCAATAAATTGACATATGTTGTCAATTATTCTGATTATCCTTGATTTTATTTCAAAGGTGTGGACATGAATAAAAGAGGGAAAAATTATAGTCACAACACCACTTATAGATAGAAATATGTAATCTATAATAGACCACTCTAATAGTAAGTTATTTTATCTAAGATTATCATGTGGAACACATTTCATATTTTTTTTCTTGTCCTATGAGAAAAATTTGTGATCATACATTGTGAAATGGTAGAGTTCAGTTACATTTTTTTTATTTGGATAAAAAAGAAGTATTTATTGAGAATCATGGATTCATGAGTAAGTTAGACCACCCTGACACATTAACATTCTATGAAAAGAAGACATATATTATAATCAGGGAGTGAAATAAATAAAATAGAAAAAGGGAAGGAAAAAATAATAGGGGAGGGGTGATGTAATCTCACATTCGATCTGAAGACTACTATTCCTATGAAATAATGTTGTCTGGTAATGACACAAAAATTTGATCTTCCCAAACACATCATTTACTAAATTTAAGAATTGATAAATTTAGATATTTATTGTACCCAATCTAAACTTTCTAAAAGGCATAGTAATGTAGCGGTGCGAAGTTAAATTGACAGGGATGACTAGAGGATAAGAAACCTACTGATTCAATATCTGTAGAAGGATTACTCACTTTCACTCTTCAAGGTTTGGGTTTTATAGGCTTGGGTTTAATTCAGATAATAAAGAATGTATCAGTGTAAATTTTAGGGATTTAGGAAAAACAATCTTAAATTTATCTTTGGATAGTCCTATGGATTAGGTTGTGAAGCGGTATAGGGGTCACCGAATAGTTTTGGTAAAACCAATACGATCTACAAACACTAAAACTATCCCTTATATTAGATATATCTAACAACCTAGATGAATTATGATTTGATTCTATAAAGAAATAATTATAGGATCATGGTCATACTCTTCATAACTCCAATTAGGTTATGTTCATTCAATTGAACCTCATGTGGTCATGGTTGTGCACAAGAATATGGAGAAAATTTTTATTTAACCAAATTACTATAAATAGGGTTAACAAGGCTTAGTTCATAGATATTTTAGGTTTTGAAACACCCCAACTCACAACCCTGAACCCTACAAATATTATCCATGCCTAACAGTGTTGACCAAAATAAAAATAATTTAAAACATTCTTAAAATAATCATGAAATAGTTCAGAAATAATAAATCCAAAACATAAAACAATTCTAAATCAATATAATCAATTAAAATCAGGGTAAATCCAACAAAATAATTACATGAAATGAATTTATATTGATGAAATAGTAATCATTGATGTATAATGGAAAATTATATTTAAATGAACCTTTGAAATAAATCCAAAGTCACAGTGATCAAATAACATATGTAGAATGGTTAAAAACTCAAAAATATTTACTGGCATAATTAAATGAATGAATTAATATTGGGTTTAGATGAAAAATATATATGAAAACAATAGAAGAAAATAATATAAAAACATTGGTGTTTGTTATACTCTATCAACATTAGTGTCCCCAAAATATAAAATGGCCTAATGATACACATCATATAAAAAATTAATTTCATGTATTTATTTAAGTGGGATTGATGTCCATTTTTACATGACATGTAGGCTTTACACATTATTTACATTTACATCCACATTATCCTATGAGAATATTGAATCTATTAGATTACTCACGATATATCATTGACTAGATGGAACCTCAATTTTTTGGACATGATGTATATTATACATTTCATGTATATGACACACATCTTACACATCTTTAACATTATTCAATCTCAATGGGATTTTAACTTTGAAAAGCATGTGACATTGTTACACATCATTTATTCAATTCACATCATAAAAATTCTCATATGCTGGACTTTTCTCTATAGGGATACTATAAATGAGGGATACATGTCATGTACATTGTTCATGAAATGTAACACCATAGTTTCCATATATTTATAATTTCTTATTTTGATTACAAAATTCTTAATCCGGAAGAAAATTTTTTCTAACCATGTGAATTATCGAATAAATTATGAATAAACCTTAAATAATTGTATGAAAAAAGTGTATATAAATAAATCTTATCATGTTCCCAAATGAGGGTCATATATTTCATGTAATTTCATCATTCTTGATTCCTGTGTATAGAACCCCATTGTTCTTGAAGCATGTGATTATTCCACATATCTTCCTAGTACTAAAAATCATATGCCACTATGAAGGACATAATGAAATGGAAAAAACATTAAAAGTGGTGTAACTGTTTTTATGAGATAGATTTGTTTTTTTGACTCATTGAAATAATTATTATATTTCCCTTACATTCTACATTGGATACAAGTTACTTTCACTTTAAAAGAAATAAAAGATCATCTAGTGAAAAAATATTTTCAAGGAAAACCGCTAATTTTTCCACCATAATGCTCTTTCTGGTTCATCTTCCAATTAACGAAAATAATAAATATTCCACTATGTGTATGAGGAACTTCATTCAACCCTGAAATAGTATCCATGTAAATTCTACAATTATATCTCTATTTAAAACATTAGTCTATGAGGTACGATTAAATAAAAATAATTGAGAATGAATATATAATCTAAGGAACAAAAAAAAACCTTTGGGAATCAATTTATTATTTGATAAAAAATCAGCTGAAAACTAATAATGTTGTACACAAATAATATTGTACAATGTCATTGAAAAATCACAGTACTAAAGGTTGAGAAACTCTCTGTAAATAGCTAAAACTATCAGTTATAGATATAAACTCTCAATAATAATGGTCTGGTTGTCTTACCACTCTGGTTCATCATTATTCTTTTCTAGAACTATATCATCCCTCAATTTCTTATTATACCCCTAATGCTTAAGGATGAAACATTTTACTTTAATAGAATATTACATTTCTATGAACTTGATGAGTCATTCAATATTCCTTAACAAATCCTCCACCACAAATGGATTGTTAATTCCTTTGAATAATGCTGATTTATAAAGAATAAACTTCTAGGCTCAAAATCTATTACCATCTTATCGAGGTTACATCCTTGGTTCCTGAATAGGGATAGGTGTGGCCCCTTGGCTCAGATATTAGACCATGAAAACATCTACATCTATGTTTTTTTGGTCAAATATAGTGTTTTACTATTGTGGTTAATCAATAAATCCCTATTAAATCTATATCATACATCCTTTTGGGTGAATGATACTAAAAATATTCAACAAAAAATTAATAAACCATCAGTCATGATACATAACAAATTTTTCTCTATTAGACATAACTCAACTCTAGAACATAAATCCCCAATCAATGTTTGGTAAAATCCAAGAATAAGATCAAAGAAATCCAAAATGAATCTTTTTCCAACAATCGATGATAATTTAGGGATCAATATGATGATATTTGGACAGATTATCAACCATAAAATACCCCTAAAGTCCCCAAAATCCCATCTATGGTCTACCATGAAATCACAAACTACATATTGATATCTAATAAGAGACATGTTCACCTTTTATACCAATATGTCCCAACATATCCAAGATAACATACTAAGGAGTAACCTAAGCCAGCCCTAAAAGGGAGAAAAATGAATTCCCAATCCACATGGGATAGAAACATGCACCTGGGAATCAAAAATATTCCAAGGGGAAGTATTTCTCCACAATAATGACCAAATAATACAAAATCAAACGATGGGAAACCGTAAAGAGTAAGTATTCCAAAATATTCTTCATGAGATAAACTAAAGATAAAATTTCCACCAAGATCTTCCAACAACATATAGATCATAAGCTCTACATGTCACCACTAACTCCCATGGTCCCATTATCAAGAACACCGACCACATCCAAGTGGTTCCTTCCTCTTTACTAGTTGATGAAAAAGAAATTATACATATTCCCAAATTCATATTTTGGGTGTGATAAACTGTATCTTAGTATATTCCCACTACTATATTTCATAATAATTCCGTATAAAATAAACTAAATCTCCTCAATTTTAAATTAAACATGAAATTTTAATTTTTTTCATACTATATAACAACTCATACTGTCCAATTCATTTTAATTGGTTGAATAAAATATGACTTAATTAAAATTTAAATCAAGTTGGCATGAATAAAATATTTTATTACAACTGGCATGAATAAATAATCGTATCTAGTGTATAGATTCAGTCCTAGCATCATGGTTTCAATCCCCATAGTTAGTTAGTTCAAGGATCAAGTATCCATAAACCCTTGGTGAAATACTACTCCTAGTCTTCTAACATCACAAGATATATACACTAGAGGGAATAGGATCATACCACAATGAATGAACATATTTACCTAATCAATGTATAGATAGTGTTTTCAACATCAATCCATTTCTAGGTTGAGTAAATACATTACTATTATGCTTGTTTTGGAATAACCAACTAACTATGTAGGTTCCCATCTTCATAAAAGAAATAAATCTGTGAAAAAATTTTCATCTCAAATTATTTTCATAAATCATCATTCAAGAATACCCAAATAATAGATTCTAACATGCCATTTCATTCCAAAAATCAATTTCAAATGGTTTTTTTCAGGTCTATTTCCATTCAAAACAATTCATTTCATGTAAAAACCATAAATCATTTGATGCTTCATTTCTCAATAATCCATATCAAATCAATTATTCGAGTCATCAATTTCAATTGAACCCCATTTTCTAGGAATCAACACTATATTTCATAATCCATTATCAAATAGGATTTCATTACACACCATTCGATTTGAAAATATTTGTCACGAAACTCAAATAATTCCTTAAAATTAAAATTAGGAATCCATTCCAAATCAAATAAGAAGAAAATTTTTCCAATTTTAAAGATGAAATTAAAAAACTAAGCACCTCAAAAATGGTATCATCAAAAAAAAAATAACGGATCAACAAAAAAAGATAAACAGAGGGATAAAATTAACCAAGAGGGGATACTTGAAATATGACTCAAAAATTAGGATCTAGATTCATCAATAGTGTAATGACCAACAACACTGAAATAAAGATCCATATGATGGGATCATATATCACAATCGAATAAATGTTATACATAATGGAAGATATCCAAAACATAAATAGACACTTTAATACATGAATATTCAATGTTCAAAAGGGAAAATTTTCTTCAACAGAACCTCTATGGTCATAGGGGTTAAAGGGAGTTCATAAGAAGAGATATAAAATTTAAAATATAGATTTTGGAAATAAAATTAAAAGACTACCACAAAAATCATTGAATATATTTCCATCAATATCCTTCCACTAGCTACCTCTATATAGCCGATGGTTCCACAAAGATTTCATGAGATTTTAGAAACACCATTGCTAAGCTGGTGGGATTCCACCAGCTAGATAATGTAGTTTCTATATAAAATGTTCTCATTCAATAATCCATTGGATGAATGGGGGGCCTCATCGGTGATCTAATATACTACATTTAGTTTTTTATCCACATTTCTACAACTACATTCAATAAAAACACCCAATAACCTCACACCCTCATAGACAAGAATCAAAAACACTCCAGATAATTCAATGGATAGAAATAATAAATAAAACCTAAAATAAACTATAAAATTGAGGAGAGAAAAATAAACCAAGGATCATAACAGAAATGTTTCAGGATGTTATATTTTTTACATAACATTTTTAAGAAATTACTTTTCAAGGTAAGAGATATTATTCTTTCATGTAAAAGATAAAATCATTTTCAAAAAAATATATTTAAACATTTCACAACTATTATCCTTTTTTATAAAGGCTTTCAATATTTGGAAATTATGCTTTATGAATTTAATTCTAAATTTTCTTATAAAATACTCTATTGATTTTATTTAATTTTGGTTATCAACCATTTAAATTCACGTGGTCATTTTTTATGATACCATCCTAATGTTTTGGGAGTCCCATATTTATTTTCCAAGGTATATTAAGCATTTGATGTATAAAACCAATTTTCTCTTCCTTGGGTTTTCATGATATATTGAATTACTAGAATCATATGGCAATGGTATTTAGGGATGATGATGTGTGGGGTCATATATAACCCTCCAATTCATTGGTTGAGGTTTTATTATTTAAGCTTTAATGATGTTGAGTGTGAACATGATGTGTATTAGATATATTATCAATATTAAGAATTAACGTGATTTAGATTAGATATATTCACATGATTAACCATAATCATGATGCATGACATCTAGAATCCCAAGAATTGGAGTGAACATGATTCAAATTATATATGTTCTCAATAATAATCATGAACAATATGCAGTTTATCTACATTCATATGAATGACCATGGACTCGATGTGGTTTGAAATGATCACAATGTTTTTAAAAAATGTGATTATATCTATGTCCTAATTATATGTTATAATTATATGTTATGTTTTATGGAACATGTCTATTATATCAGGCTTCCACACTATTTTTACATAGTATATGTTTCCATTTTGAGATTATATGTAACACCCCGAGCTTCCATGGTACGCTTCTCTTTGAATAATACAATAGCGTGTATGCAACATCGAGTTCTAACACACACCACAACCAATCAAACTAGCTGTTATGAATAGTAATACCCACTTTTTAAAATTTTATAAATTTTATATTTAAAAATGGACTTCAATTTTGGATTCAGAATATCAAATTTAGACTAGGGTGAAATTTTGGTATTTTTCTGAAAACTTTACATTTTGATGAATAGTGAAAAAAACACCGAGTTATAGTTTAAAACCAAATTTTTATTTAAATAATTATTTATTTTATTTAAATTTAATTATGGTCAAAATAGATATATAATACATATATATGTTCAATGTAATTCATTGGAGTTAGTTTAGAATAATTTTAGATATGTAAAAATTTTATTGAACTTTTCACCGTCTTTTACCCACCTCCTGGAAGAATTTGGAAATTCACATAAAACATAATTTTACCGCTTCTATGAGAGGATTTCAAAAATCTGGGAGACACAGTTAATATCAAGGAGTAAATTTTTGTCAATGTGATGAAAATAATTTTTGGTAAATAGTAATGTTTTACATTAATTTTCCACGGTTACATGTAAATAGGGTAATTAAGGGTATAAATGATATTAATATTACCCTAAAACATGTCCTAATTCTATTGGATAAGTGTATATTGACCAAAAACAACCTTAGTAATAAAATATTATCATTTAGGTCCACTTGGATTAGATTAGGACATTAATTATTATTTAATTCAAAGAATAGTTAAAAGAGTTAAAATAAAGTTTAATAACTAAAACATTATAAATATAGGGTTATACACAAGATAAATTCAATTATAAATTTTCATTATGAAGATAAAATATTTAATACATAATTTTATTTTATTTATAATTTTTAGACATTAAATAAGTTAATTTATTTATGACACAATGGTGATGCAGTAAATACGTATTTAATGGAATATTAAAATAATTGATATTATAAATATCTAAATAAATGTAATTTGACACTTTTTATGAATTACACTAATTTTATAGGTTAATATTACATGGTAGTATTTATTTATTTATGTTTTTTCTAAGTAATCATGCTGTTATGATTTTCACAAAAATCAAATACAAAATAGTGTCAAAATTGACATAAAAGAGTTTTTAAAACATATATTATATTATTAATTGATATTAAATTCCTAAAACTCTAAAGATAGGTAAAAGTACTTATATAATGATAGTTGAATCATTAATGGACCACTTGGGGGTCTCTTGGATATATATAGTAAGTTTATTAACTATATAATATAAAAATACAAAGTGACATGGTAAGAGTCAAACTAATTAAGTAAGAGTTAAAACAAAAATATAAGTTTAATAATGTGACCCACACCGGTATAAAACCTATTAGTTGAGTTTTTTGACCTATACCCACCTTATTGTTTGAATAATCAACTTTAGAGCGACTAGAAACCGAAAAAGAATTTATTATAAAATAATACTTTATGTTTTTTCCAA
Source organism: Viscum album (assembly GCA_963277665.1). NCBI lineage: Eukaryota > Viridiplantae > Streptophyta > Magnoliopsida > Santalales > Viscaceae > Viscum > Viscum album. The sequence goes on from OY728132.1 coordinate 701,140,766, forward strand.
AGATCCCCGCCTCCCCCTTATAAAAGAACAACACTTCTAACCAAGTATTCACACCTTAAAAGCCTTTTGGTTCGGCCCAACCCGGCCCAAATATCCTCTCGGATTCCCTCACTTAAACCTTTAGGCCTTAGTTTGATCCTAAATCCAACCTAAGGAGCCCTTTTTATCAAATAAAAATGAAGAACCCGAAGAAGAGGTAATGTTTTAACCACCCTCTTTCAAGTTACTTTCTTCTTCAACTTCTTCTTTCTTTTTTATTCCCATTATAAAATAATAAATACAGTATCTTATATATAATTTGATTTTATTATAAATAGTTTGCAAACATATTCATTTTTCTATCCATCCTTTCAATGACATGTCACCATAAGTGCATACATATGGCTTACCGTCTCCACGTCATGGTGTAATTGTTTTGCAAAACATTATTATTTGGATGGGTATAATAATGATGTTTAATTCATGTAAAAAATAAAAATAACATTATAATGATACTTTATATATGATATACTATCCAATTATATATTATTTTAATATCAAAAGAGTGATATTGTCACTTGTGCGTACGTACGGACTACCGTCTCTACGAACGCGATGAGATTCATTCCCCATAATATCATTCAAGTAAAATTCTCATTTGATGATTAAAAATAATGTTTAAGGAATTTATATCATTCTGGATATGAATAAGTTACAACATATCCATAACAATCATGGCTTATGTAACACAACATATAAAATAAAACGAGTAAGTTAACACATGAAACAACGATAATACTGAAATATTATTAACAATGCATTATTAGAAGATCATATATGATATCATAATTATGTATATGGTTATTTTATAATTTCATAAAAATGTTTTTACTATTATAACAGAGGTTAACATACCATCTACTAAGTAAAAGTACAAGTTAAGGGGTTTTCATCTCACTCCTTATTCCCGTGAGATTCATGCCATATTGCAACTATTACCTTTTGTGTGGTGTACGTACTACCCATAATTGTAGTCATTATGTAATACACTCTAATTTATGTGTATATACATATTCATTTTATGATACTCATTTAATGAGGTGTATGTTTCGTAAGATACCAAATTGGTAAAGGTTTATTTCACAATCTCTTCATTATCCGAGATTGTTTATACATAATTATATACTGGGACCTCTTTATCATCCACATCCATGTTTCTTAAAAAAATTTATTTAAAAACATTCTTACTATTTCACATAATATAGGTTAAAGTCATTTATACAAATTTTTTAATTTCTATAATTTGTTTATAAATGATTCTTTCCATCGTTTTCCAAACAAGGTCCTTTTTAACCTTTTCGACAAAATTTAGGTAAGAATGTCTTTTTTTATTATACGGTGAGTGCGTCTATTTTCTACCATTATAAACTCATGGAAGCATTCATTACAAGCTTATAAGAATATTTTCAAATTAAATGTTTTATTTAATAATTATTTTACTTTTAAATGATTTCAAAATGAATATTTTAAGAATTTGTGAAAGGTACTCTTTTTCAAGATCAGAATTTTAAATGTTTTAAAGATTTATCTTTCTAAAAATTTTTAATTAATGTCCATGTTTTCTAAATGATTTTAAGGATTTATTTATGTGGACATGAATGTTTTGAAATAATATTTCTTTTCAAAAGATTTAAAGTGGTATGGGACATTTTGATTCAAAAATCTCTTTTAAATCACTTCCTTTATAAATGTGTGACTTTTCAATGATTTCAAAAAAGAGATATTTCTCTCAAATAGTTTTTATTTCATCTATGTCAACATCCTTTGATGGATTTTAAGCTTATTTGAAGTTTATTTATTATGATATAGAAATTCCATATTGTATTGAAGATTTTGTGATATGTTTCACTGTGGATGTGTTATTTTTATACCATTTATGGTTTATGGAGAAATTATTTACATTTCATATGCTAGTTTTAATGTGAATGTTTATGTTATGTTTAAACCTTTTCATAGGGGAATTCATTGGACATATTAAGTGACGGGTGGAGCCCACTATAGCTCCTCGATGCATCTGTAGGTCTCATGAGGCAAACTAGTGTCTTGGCATGAGGCCTTGAAAAAATCTTATTTGTATTCTTGGCATGAGGCCTAGGATACGTGGTTATGATAGTTTGGCATTAAGCATTCCTTCATTATGAAAGTGGTTATTGATATTGCATGTGATTATTCTAATAGTAGAATATCCATGTGAATATGTAAATGGAATTATTTCATTTTATTTTTTCCATATTATAATGAAGTTCAAGTTTAAAAGGCTTTTTGTTTGAGTTATACATTGCCTTAAATGTTTATTCTTATTTATAAAAGATTCCACTATATTGTTATCCATAATGAGAATCTGAGCTCACCACTTTCAATGTTTTATTTTTCCGAGGATGTGAAGAAGTAATTTATGAATGACCTGTAGGAATAATATGAGGGAATATGAATACAAGATGTTTTTTTAGTTTTTTTTACTTTATGATGTAATGTAAGACATATGAATGTATATAGTTATTCCAAGTCTACTAAACTAATTGGTCTCTCTATAATTGATCTTTTGTGATCATGAAAATGTTATGTAATAATGCACCGAATCTGGATAACTGTGGTCAGGACGTTATAGTTGGTATCATAGGAGGTTTAGTACAAACCATGGAAGCTAGATTTAGATAAACTCTGATTAGAGAACATAGACCTAGGATGGAATTTGAGGATTATTTTAGAAGAACGTCCTAGAATTTTGGTATTGTAGATATTTGGTGAGTTTTCCGAGTAATACATCTCTGTCTCGATACAAGAAGGTAGAGGCGGCTATGGCACAGATGTACCTAGAGGTAAAACCCGAAAACACCGCTTTGATTTAGACTCAAAAGGGAACTGGTGCATGAAAACGAGCATTGATGCACTCTTGGTTACGACACTTCCGGGGGATATGCTTAGGATAATTATCAATTTCTTTACAAACCATTATTAAGGGTTTATGAGTATATATTTACTCAAAGAGAACATTTTTATGATTATGGATTATATGCATAACTATTTCAATTTATGTTAAGTGTTTTACAATTATGGAATCCTGTATTTTGATTCATAAACTGATCTAGTTTATGAAATAGTTTAGAAATGGTACCTAGTGGAAGGAATGGAAACTATATGAATGCACACACTCCATGTAGGGATTTCCCTCCCACTCAAGATAATTATAGTGGTGCTGGTGATGCAACTGGTGCTGATCATCTAATCACCTAACTGGGACAACTTACTGAGGTTATGAATAATAACATTACCCATATGGAGCACCCTGATCCGCAACATGGAAGATCAATGTTAGATCGCTTCATGAGGCAACAGCCACCAACATTCAATGGTAGTACAAATCCATTAGTAGCTAAGCAATAGATAAGTTCCCTAGAGAATATATTTCAGGCTTTGGGGAGTAGTAAAAGGGAAAATTGTCATGGCAGTTTATCACCTCACTGGAGATGCTGATCAATGGTGGTCATTGATACAAAACAAAAAGGAAGATGATAAAGTATCAAATATGGAATGGTGGGAGTTAAAAGAGATTTTATTAGAGAAATACTTTCCTCGTGACCATCGAGCAGATATATAAAGCCAATTTCTGAGTCTGAGGCAAAAGGATGATGAGAATGTCGCAAAGTATGAGGCTAACTTTACAAGGATAGAAAGGTATGCTAGAGATTATATATGTAAACCAAGAAGTAAGATTTATCTTTTATTTTATGGGTTAAAACCATTTCTTCATCGAGAATTAGTGTCACAATCCTTCTCGTCATACAATGATATTTCTCATGTTCCATCAAGACAGAAAAAGAATTCTCTAACTCTTATGACTTTAAAGCAAAGCAAGACAAGAAGAGAACAGTGGAACAAGAGACAGATAAAGGAAAAAAGTGAAAGAAGGATTTTCCATTATGTGATAATTGTGGTAATAAACACCCCAGTAGTTGCCTAAATGGAATGGGAGTTTGTTACAAATGTGGAGAAAAAGGTCCCTAGACTCGTGATTGTAAGGGAAAGAAACAAGTTGTCAACGTTGAATGCTAAAATTCTAGAGAAATGGGGCATCATGCCAATGCATTCTCTAAGAGCCAAGGAAACTTACCTCAGAAAAGGATAAGGGAGCATGGCCATGATTATGTTGTTACTACGGATGAAGTTGAATAATTATTGTATTTGTGTTTTTGGAATTAAGAACTTTATTATGGTTATAAGAATAATGTGATATATATAAGGATTGTACTGCAATAATTTTTTTTTCATTAAAGTTTTAATATGATGAGGGTAATCATATTATTAGTATATGAAAATAAGAGAAACATTACTTTGTTTGGGGAATCTGATGTCAAAATTTCTTTTAGAATTTAGGGAGCATTTAGAGAAAGTCTGGACAGAGGTATTGTGGATAACTATAAATCTTGGAATGGATTAAGTTTAACATTGGATAGTATTGTTTAAGGTTAAAACATATCTGAAGATTGTTTTTTGGAATATTATAATACTATAGTTTTAGGAAAAGGAAAACCTGTAGGTCGGGGGATTACATGTCCCGTCGAACAAAGCTGTAGGAATCGAACCCACAACCATAGTGCGACGGGGCTTTTTTACCTTCCACTATCCTACAGGAAGTCCCTGGTTATTACAAAATAGTTTTCCGAATCAAAATGGTATGAATTAATAATTGGAACCTTGTATGATTAGGATACATATAATATTTTTCAGTTCTATTATCTTTTTGAGTGAAAGATGAGTTTGTTGTAGAAATTAGTTGGGGGTTGAAACCCTACTTTTCATGTATATATATATATATATATACCTCTCTCTTATTCTATGAATAAATTAATTGATAAACCTTTGGAAAGGGATATTAAAACAAAAGATGTGTTATCCTAACACCTTATGTTTTGTTGAACTGATGATATTTTAAATCACCATAGATTGAAGGGATTGAGGCCCTCAAATTTACACTTATTTGTGATTGATGACCGCAAACACTCCCTACAAATATTTACGTTTTTCCTACAATTATGTGTCTTTAATTTCCACCAATGTTCTCCTATTCGAGATCATAATTTGGTGGTGACTTTTTCATTTTCCTTTCCCTCTTATTAAGGCTAAATTTTATTAACCTTATTTCCGATGTGGGTTTTCCACATAGGTATTTTCTATTTTCAACCATTTATTTTTGAAAAACAATTTCAAATTGTGAGGATGTAATTTATAGAAGGAGAGGAGAATGTAACACCCCTAGCTTCCATGATACGCTTCTCTTTGAATAATACAGTAGCGTGTACGCAACTTTGAGTTCTAACACACACCACAACCAATCAAACTAGCCGTTATGAATAGTAATACCCACTTTTTGGAATTTTATAAGTTATATATTTTAAAATGGATGCCATTTTTGGATTCGGATTATCGAAATTATCCAAGGGTTAAATTTTGGTATTTTTCTGAAAACATTCAATTTTTGATGACTAGTGAAAAAAGCTTTGAGTTATAGTTTAAAACCGATTTTTTATTTACATAATTATTTATTTTATTTAAATTTAATTAAGGTAAAAATAGATATATAATACCTATATAAGTTCAATGTATTTCATTGAAGTTAGTTTAAAATAAGTTTAGATATGTAAACATTTTATTGAACTTTTCAACGTCTTTTACCCACCTCCTAGGAGAATTTGAAAATTCACATAAAACTTAGTTTTATCGCTTCTGTGAGTGGAATTTCGAAAATTCGAGATACACGGTTAATATCTAGGAGTAAAATTTGGTTTAATGAGATGAAAATATTTTTTTGGTGAATAGTATCTTTTTACTTTTATTTACCACGACTAAAAGTAAATAGGGTAAAATTGGTATTAATATTACCCTAAAACAAGTCCTAATTATATTGTACAGGTCTATATCGACCAAAAACATCCTTAGGAATAAAATAATACCATTATGTCTACTTGGATTAGATTAGGACATTACTTATTATTTAATTTAAAGAATAGTTAAAAGAGTTAAAATCATTGTTTAATAACTAAAACATTTATAATATATGGTTATACATAAGATAAATTCTATTATAAAAATTCATTAGAAAGATAAAAAAGAATTCCTACATAATTGGAATTTTTTTTATAATTTTTAGACATTAAATAATTTAATTTATTTATGACACAGTGGTGATGCATTAATTACCTAATTAATGAAATATTAAAATGATTTTTGTTATAAACATCCAAATAAATGTAATTTGAGACTATTTATGAATTACTCTAATTTTATAGGTTAATATGACATGTTAGTATTTATTTAATTGTGTTTGTTTGAAGTAATCATGCTGTTATGAGTTTAAAAAAATTCAAATACCAAATAGTTTTAAATTTGTCAAAAAAGAGTTTTTAAAACAAATATTATACTATTAATTGTTATTAAATTCCTAAAAATATAAGGCTCTTCCAAAGGACTTATATCGTGATAGATGTATCATTAATGGACTAATTGGGGGTCTCTTGGATGTATATAGTAAGTTTATAAACTATATAATATAAAAATACAAAGTGACATGGTAAGTGTCAAACTAATTAACTTAGAGTTAAAAATAAAATATAAGGTTAACGATGTGACCCAAACCTATCTAAAACCTATTTGTTTAGTTTTTTTCAACCTATCCCCACCTTAGAATTTGAATAATCAACTTTGGAGCCATGATAATGCGAATAGGAATTTATTATAAAATAATACTTTACATTTTTTCCAAAGAGCCCCTCCTCCCCCTTATAAGAGGACACCACTTCTGACCAATTATTCACACCATCAAAGCCTTTTGGTTCGGCCAAAACCAGCCCCAATTTCCTCTCAACTTCCCCCACTTCATTCTAGAGGCCTTAGTTTGATTATAAAGCCAACCTAAGGATCCCTTTTGATCAAATCAAATGGAAGAACCCGAAGAAGAGGTAATGTTTTCACTACACCTCTTTCAAGTTCCTTTCTTCTTCAACTTATTTTTTATTTGTTATTACCATTCTAAAATAAAAACTCCAGTATCTTCTATATACTGTTATATTATTGTCAATATGGTACAACCATATTCATCATTCTATCCATCCTTTGAATGACATGTCACCATACGTGTGTACGTACGGCTTACCGTCTCCACGTCTTGGTGTAATTGTTGTTCAAAACATTATTATTTTTATGGGTATAATAATGATGTTTAATTAATGTAAATAATAAATATAACATTATAAAGATTCTTTATATATGATATACTATCCAATTATATATTATGTTAATATCAAAAGAGTGATATTTTCGCTCGTGCGTACATACGGACTACCATCTCCACAAACGCGATAAGATTCATTCCCCACCATATACATTCAAGTATGATTCTCATTTGATGATTAAAAATAATGTTTAAGGACTTTTTATCATTATAGATATGAATAAGATACAACCTATCCATAAAAACACGACTTATGTAACAAAACATATAAAAAAACGAGTAAGTAAACACCCGACACGACGACAATACTAAAATATTATTAACAAAACATTATTAGAAGATCATATATGATATCATAATTATGTATATGGTTCTTTTATAAATTTATAACAATTTTTTAACTAATATACATGAGGATAACATACCATCGACTAAGGAAAAGTACAGGGTAAGGGGTTTTCATCTCACACCTTATTCCCGTGAGATTCATGCCATATTGCCACTATTACCTTTTGTGTGGTGTATGTACTGCCCATAATTGTACTCATTGTGTAATAAACTCTAATTTATGTGTATATATATATTTATTGTATGATTCTTTTTTCACGAGGTGTATGTTTTGTAAGATACCAAATTAGTAAGGGTTTATATCACAATCTCTTCATTATCCGAGGTCGTTTATACATAATCATCTACTGGGACCTCTTTATCATCCACATCCATATTTCTTAAAAAATGTATTTAAAAACATTCTTACTATTTTACCGAATAAGGGTTAAATTCATTTATCCCATTTTTTTACTTTTTATAATATATTTATAACGGAATATTTTCGTCGTTTTCCAAACAACGTCATTTTTAACCTTTTCGACAAAATTATGGTAAAAATGTCTTTTTTAACTTATACGTCGGGTGCGGATATTTTCTACCATTATAAACATGTTGAAGCTTCAGTAACAAGATTATAAGAATATTTTCAAAGTAAAAGTTTTATTTTATTATTATTTGACTTTTAAATGATTTCAAAATGAATATTTTAAGAATTTGTTAAAGGTACTCTTTATCAAGATTAGAATTTTAAATGTTTTAAAGATTTATCTTTCGAAATATTTTTATTTAATGTACATGTTTTCAAAATGATTCTAAGGATTTATTTATATGGACATGAATGTTTTGAAATTATATTTCTTTTCAAAAGATTCAAAGTGGTATGCGACACTATGATTCAAAAATCTCTTTTAAATCACTTCCTTTATAAATGTGTGACTTTTTAATGATTTAAAAAAAGATATATTTTTATCAAATAGTTTTGATTTCATATATGTCAACATCCTTTGATGGATTTTAAACTTATTTGATGTTGATTTATTATGATACAAAACTTCGGTATTGTATTGAATGTTTTCTGATATGTTTGACTGTGGATGTGTTATTTTTGTACCATTCATTGATTATGGAGAATGTATTGACATTTCGCATGCTAGTTTTAATACGAATGTTTATGTTATGTTTAAAACTTTTCATATGGGAATTCATTAGGCTTAGTAAGTGACGAGTGGAGGCCTCTATAGCTCCTCGATGCATCGGTAGGTCTCATGAGACAAACTGGTGTCTTGGCAGAAGTCCTTGACAAAATCTTATTTGTAGTCTTGTCACAAGGCCTTGGCTAAGTGCTTATGATAGTCTATCATTATGAATTCCTTTATTGTGAAAGTGGTTATTGATATTGCATTTTATTATTCGACTAGTATAATATCCATGTTAATAATTAAATGGAATTATTTCATTTTATGTTTGCCATATTATGTTGATGTTCAAGTTTAAAAGGGTTTTGTTTTAGTTATACATTTCCTTAAATGTTTATGATTATTTATTAAAGTTTTTTCTATATTTTTATCTTTATTGAGCATCTGAGCTCACCCATTTCAATGTTTTATTTTTTTCTAAGATGTGAAGAAGAAATTTATGAATGACCTGTTGGAATAGTATGAGGGGATATAAAGACAATATGTTGTTATAGTTTTTTTACTTTATGATATAAATTAAGACTTATGAATGTATCTACTTATTCCAAGGCTACTAAACTAATCAGTCTTTTGAGACATAATCTTTTGTGATCATGTTAATGTTATGTAATAATTCACCAACTCTGGGTAACTGGGGTTGGGGCGTTACATTAAATGCCCTTCCATAATGATTTATGGTATACTATTATTGTTCCATGTTCTTTTATATATGAAGTTTACCCTCTTATCTTTTTTATACTATTATGATATAAACCTTGATGAAATGTTGAAAATAATTCCATTATAGAATGTTTGAGTTCACCCATTACTTCTGTTTCTATTCACCAAAATATTAAGATTTATAAATCTTATGATAATTCTAGAAGATATTCTTGTATGTTTTTAGTATGGAGAAATGTTAACATTTTTTGTAAAATAAGATTCCTATGTAACTATACCTAATATAAATAAATATTCTATTCTTCTGATTGCGATATTATTCCCCAATATAAAATTTTTATCACATTGAAATGGTATTGATGAAATATGTGTTAATCTTTGGTCACTACAAGATACATTGAAATATGGAGGCTTCTATCACCTAATGTGATCCAACAAAGGTGAATATTTTTTTGAAACAATAAGTTACTTTATACGACCAAGGTTATTTGACATAACTTGATTCAGCTACCCTAAAATGGCTAGGATTTTCTCATTTATAGACCAGCTATATTGGTTTTTTAGGGAAATACTTATATAGAAAATAGGTTTTTATTCCCTTCCTTCCACTAGTCATCATATAAAAATATTTTAACTCGCTTAGTTAACCAAAACTCTTCAAGAATATTGAGCTATGGAACACAAATCCCTTTAATGGAAAATTTTCTAAAATATTGAAACGAATCATCATAATTCTTGTTCTAGATATGTTCTTATAAAATATTGTTCCCATGGTTCCTACAAAACTTTATCAGATACTAACTCTAATAAGTCTTCCTCCAGTAACCCATATGTTTTGATTATTAAAAAGGTAAAAGATAAAAGGTATCACTAACCCAATATTGATCATATCAAAAGTCTTTGAAAACTAGATACCTAAATGACATCTGTATTACACTATATATTGTAATGATAAAAAGAAAATAAATCATTATTACATAAAAATAATTCAAATATGACTTCTCTATAACCTAGTTAAAGGAAAATAAATAAGGGGTTAACTCAGATTCTTATTATAGATTTTATACAGAAGACTATTTCATGAGTAAATAAGGAAACATTGATATGGTAAAGTGGATAATCCAAAAACCATTTAGTCAATCCATAACTTCATTTTAATGAACATCCGTGGATAATAAACTTTTTGTAATCACATAGAAAATTTAAAAAATTCTAAATAAAATTACTGATTAAATTTAGAGATTTTTTAATTTACATCAAGGCATATGCTCAGTTATCATGAATCATACTATTAAGGCCTTCCAACTAAGATATCATTCATAATAAATGTGTAAGTGTAAACAAAATACTCATCTAATTTTGACACTTATTTTTTCTCATTAGGCACATTGCTGAGTTGAAGGGGTATCTATAACTAGTCCTCACCCATCATATTCATGGAATATTCATTCCTCATATTTTGTATGGTAAATATAATAAACAATAAAAAATCCCTTATAATTAAACAATTATCTTTATTTAGTAAAGAATATAAAATATTTCTCCATTCAATGATAACCATTTATTAATAAACTTAATTCAACAAATACGAGATATAGAAATGATAAATGGTTGAAACATCATCAAGGTAGTAGAAATGATCAATGATTCATGAAATAATGATATGGATGAGAAAATAATGTCTAAGGGAATGTGATAATGGGAAATTTAATGACCAAAAAACCATAAAGATTTATTGATAAAGGAATACCTTAAATTCATCAAAAAATGTATGTTTTATAGTAAACAAATCCCTTTGGAACTAGAACATATAATATGAGTAAAATATTAAAAATATCATCTTTGTAACTTTGTTTAATAATGATGTTATAGGTCACTTCAAAAACGTTGGTATTCAGTTAATAAAATAATACCCTTTTATTCTAGTATTTTTAAAAACCAAAAATTATCAAAATATGGATAAAATTATTTTCTTAGAATATAAACATGAAATCATGTTATATGTGCATAAATAAAAATAACATTCAAGATGGAGGGAAAATATATTCATATCTTTTATGTTAAAATTGAAAACTATTTTGACGCTTTTATGAATGTAAAAAATGACTTTTTTAGAAAATTATTAAAATAATTCCTTCTAAAACATTATAAATAAATTCAATTTTAAGTATAGGAAAATTTATTTGTAAAATAATATTTAAGAGTATGTAATTGCATGAAAAACTTCTTTAATCAATTAGGAAACATGGTTGGTATTAATTAAAAAATATTCAATCATTGCCAATACCAAATAGTGGAAATGATACCAATACCAGTATATTATAGAAATAAAAAAACTAAAAAATAAAATTAGGTATTAAAGGATTATGTTCATATAATTTATCTCAGAAGAAAATTTGGCATAGACTATCCGGAAAATAATTGGGATTGTAAAATAAAACCCTTATGACATCAATATCTCTTGAATAAAAACCCATTGAAAGAGTAAATATGAATAGATTCATTGAATACTATGAATAAAAAATAATTAATGATAAATTATTTACATGGGTATGTATATACTCCATTTTAATGAAACTATGTGGACAATATAAATATATCACATTGATGTAGACATGAGGAAAAATTACCCATACCTCAAGTCTGACTTTCTTCACAAGTTAAGAGAACTCAAGTATAATAAAATTATATTTCTTATAATTCTATACCAGACCATATTCACTATTATAGTACCATTTATGATTTATATATATATAATATTATCAGTCATTCAATAATAATTTTTTATTAGAATTACTCTTACTGGTGATGCATGTATTGGTTTTGTGGTTCCAATCCTTGAAATATGACCATGGTTCTGTCATCCACAAAATAAAAATAATTTAATCTACATTATCTAATTATATAGGATCTCTATTATTCAATATTATTTAATAATTAAAGTCATAAAAAATATGAAATCACTCATGTAGGTGGAAAAACCATCCTAAACATGACTGTGTTATAAATACCAAATGAGTAAGAACATTATAAGTTATAATATTAATATCAAATGTACATAAGATTATTCATTCAATAAGAATAAAATATATTTATTATATATAATTTTATGACCGTATATAAATGGAATATATTTAAAGTGAATCATATCACTCATGTATATGATAGTCCATATGTATGTATGAATGATAATATCATTTTCTAATGAGAAAAGAAATAAGACAATAAATTATAATTAAATAATCATAATATGATTATAAACATCATATATATATATATATATAATAAATACATTATTATACCAATATTGAATAGGTGGTGAAGGAAAATAAATCACGTTCATATTTTGAGATGGCAGTCCACAAACATGCATGACAAATACTTTTATTTCCAATTTAATGGAAAGGTGGTGTAAAGTGATTGTCCCATAATAATAAAATAGTATTATATTGATGATAATAGATTCATTATGTTATGATGTATAATGTATATTTATTGAAATTTGAATATGAAATAATCATTCAATGTTTCTGGTTAGATGGTTACCTCTTCGTTGAGTGACTTCCTTTGGATTACACTTTATACCTTATGAGGACGGTATTAGGGTAATAACAAGAGAATAAGAAAAAATGGAAAGAGGATATCATGGTATTAGGTTATTATTAAGATTATATATAGATTTAAACCATTTATATTAAAGTAGAATATGAAATTCCTATTATAAGTGAGATAAATGACATAATTACATTTACTTAAAAGATTTAAATATAAAATATATAGTAATCATGGTAAGTTGAACCAAATGGAAATAATTTCAATCTTAGAAAATGATATGTTATAAATAACTTCAACTAATAATATTTAGATATGTTTATGTTTCATTTTAAATCATATCTTTTAGTTAAACCACCTGTAATATCAATTCAACTTTAACGGTTATAACATAAATTTTTTCCATGATAGCCTAATTATCTGTACAAAATTAAAAGAGGACGTATAAAAAATCGACATTCTTTGTCACGACTCATCCCATGGGGCCCATGCCATGACTACCCCTAGCCCACCTTCCATTGGCCTGGTGTTGGCAATAAGCATCGAAAGGTGTATTCCCTAAAATGGGAAGGCATTCCCTTTATTAACTGTAAACTCACACAAACCAAGCACACAACAAGATACAAGAACAAAATAAACTATATAGTAAAATAGGGTGTGTACAGAAATATAGGGGCTAGAATACAAACCCAACTGGAATGTACAAGAAAAACTGTATAGTACAAGTAAAATGGAAAAAAACTCCTGTGAACACCCACCAAGGATCCTACCTGAAGGGTAGGTACAAATCTATAATGGTTGTCTCTGCAGTACACCTCGTCTAAGGTCTACCTATGAGCATTCCCCAGTCCTGGTACCATCATCCTCGGTCAGTGTTGTCTATCATCTTCACAAGACACAACAAGGTGTGGGTGTATCCAGTGTAGGGGTGAGTATAAAAATACTCAGTAGGGACCCTGAGACCCCTGAAGGTCTCTCAAATTCACAAAGGATAAACCACAAAACCAGGAAACAATAGTCAACCCTAAGTTATATGCCCATATATATACCTATGTTATCAATATATTGTCATCTGACACAGGATGGAAGAATACCATAAAGGTAACACCACGATGTTCGAAGTACCACATTGGTAACACCATGAAGGTAGGAGTACCACACAGGTATCACCATAAAGATATAGTACCACACAGGTAAACCATGAAGATATAGTACCACACAGGTACACCACGAAGATATATGACTAAATTCCCATAGGTATAAGTGAAGTATAAAAGTATTGATGATTAGTCACGAAGCTAGATCATCATATTCTGTCAAGAGGCACTGCTACTGATTATACGGAGTCTGAACCACATAGGATCAATAGGTACTAACCCTCGCTGCTCCGCCACACGGTCGGTCGGCGTGCTGAAAATGAACCTGCTCCGCTGCGGCCAACCGGTTGTGGCCTCCTCCTCATACAGTAGCATATATGGGCACCGCCCTACCTTCCTCTCAGCCGTCCAGGTGCATGTCGTCGGCTTCTTTTATGAGCCATTGTGGATTCTTTCAAAGGCCAAAATTTATTTTGTTCTCATATTAATGATCCTCCAGTCGAGGGATCTGCGACCATAAGTCACGCTCAACAAAACATTGTCTTTTCAACATCATTAATTATTTGGCGTCAAATAACACATGAAGAACGCATAAAGAAAAAAAGAAAAAGAGTCACAGAATATGTCTAGAATGATGGACATGTTTGTTTGGACATCATCGTTGCGAATCAAGTGTATGAAGAGTCAATAAATATATTTAATCATGCATCAATTTAATAACCATACTTGATGTTTGTTGAAGATGTTGTGAGAACGGAGATGATATTAGTGACATCGAAGTTTGTTTCTCCCGCACCATGCTCCCAATCCGAACTCACCCATCGCCCTAGTTCTTGATCCCGAGACGTTCTTTTTTGGAAGATGATCCTAAAAAATCTCTCTCCAAGTCTCTCCTCTTTCCCCAATGTTTTTTCCCCATGAGAGGTGAGGTGATAAATTAATAAGTTAATCAAAACAATTAATGTTGGAACATTTAATTGGGGTGATTATAAGGGTTAAATCACATTAAAGAGGGAGTTCAAGGGTCAGGTGGTCCCCACCACTACATTCAAATGAAAGGTTTCATGGTCAGGTGGTCCCCACCACTAAATTTATAATGGTTGGATTCAATTTTAAAAATAACATGTTTATTTTATTTTCTCCCAAGAAAATTCCAAAAAATAATTTTTGACAGTCGACCTACTACGATCGAGGTGAAGGTATTTTTAAGCGAATATCGGCACTGCGAGTTTAACGACGCCCTCATTTTTCAATTCCGAGCACTGGTTCAAAAGTTACTGAACGTCACTTGCACGTTTACTGAACGTACTGAAAAAAAGTTCAGAAATTCATTTAGGGCACACCGGGCCTCGAAATCACATGTCATCAATATTTTCAGTCCCATAATACTTCCATATAATTAAAAAAAATTCATGGAGAAATTTGGGTTTTAAATTCTATCCCAAAATAGGGATTTCCATCCCAAAATCCACAACATAAACTACCAAAACAAGTGTGCATAATGAGCATGAATTTGAGCCTCCCACTCCCATGTGCTCTCCCGAAGGATCCCATGCTGCCAGCATACGCGCACTTGAGGCATCGACCATCCACGATTTACCTACTCATGTCGATCCTCAATATCCACTGGAACCTCCAAAAAATTCACACCATCATCAATGTCCAGCTCGCACTATTCAATGATGTATGAAGGATCATGTACATATCTCCTCGGCTAGGATACGTGGAAACCGTCATGCACCTGGTGCAACTTATGTGGAAGATCTAAGTGGTAAGCCACCTCGCCAACACTACTGAGGACCTGAAAGGGTCCGATGAACCATTGGGATAACTTGCCACCCCGAACAAATCCCCACAAACCTCACCGAGGTGATACCCGTAGAAATATATGTTCACCATCCTCGAACTCAAGAGGTCTCTGTCTCTTATCAGCTTAAGATTTATGCATACTATGTGCAGTATTCATCTGCTCTTGGATGATCTACACCTTCAATGTGGTAGACCATACCATCTCTGGTCCCACGGGTTCTGACTCCCTTGGGTGAGTCCAGCACAAAGGTGATCTACAAGGTCGACCGTAAAACACCTCCAATGGTTCCATTCCAAGATTAGAGTGATAGTTATTGTTGTATACGAACTCCACAAATGGTAATTGATCCTCCTAGCTATGTCCAAAATCAAGGACCCAAGCACGTAGCATTTCCTCAAGGGTCTGAATGGTCCGCTCTATCTGACCATCCATATGAGGATTGAAGGTGGTGCTCAACTGAAGTTGTGTTACGAATGCCTCATGTAACCCCTTCTATAGACAGGAAGTAAAATGTGCATCACAGTTGGAGACAATCATAGATGGAACTCTAGTAAGCTGTACAATCTCCTTCATGTAGAGGAGTCCCAAGATCTTTACTATTCCATGCTCCTTGATAAGTAGGATGTGGGATGACTTGGTGAGTCGGTCAATGATCACCCAGATGGAGTCATGCCCCTTGTATGTGCATGGAAGTCCTGTCACAAAGTCCATGGAGATTCCAACCCACTTTCACTCTGGAACCTCTAGTGGCTGAACTAAGCCTGCTGGAACCCGATGCTCTGCCTTCACTTGCTGACAAGTGAGGCACCATCAGAAAAACTCTGACACTGCTTTCTTCATTCCCAGATACCAGTGCTAACGCCGAAGGTCCTAGTACATATTCACCACTCCTAAATGTACTGCTAAAGAGGATGTACGGAACTCCCTCAAAACTTCCTCACTAAGCACCACTGGTACCATAGTACATAATCTAAAAATGATAACGTGCTCCCCACCATCATAAAATCTATCAGGATCATGTCTTATAGATATCTGAGCACGTTGAGCCACGCATTCAGTTTTCCCAAGATACGCCTCCCTGACTCACTGAAAGAGTGGAGGAGTGACTATCAGAGACTAAAGATAAGCTTCTCCATCTCGATCCACGTATGATATCTGCAAAGCGGCTTCCTTCTCTATAGCCTCAATCAGCAACTGTATACCTGATCTTCTACTGAGTGAAAATGATACTACGTTCCCCTTACCAAGAGTATAGACTATCTGGAAGTCATATTCCTTGAGGAACTCAATCCAACGCCATTTTCATAGTTTCATTTCTTTGTGAGAGGTGATATAACTGAGACTATTGTGATCATAGTTGGATGTAAAATGTTTTCCCACCAAGTAATGTCACCATATCTTCAAGGCAAAGACCATTACTGCTAACTCCAGGTCATGGGTATCATAGTTCTACTCATGTTTTCTCAGCTATCGAGATCCATATGTGATCACTGCACACTCGTACATTAGGACACATCAAAGCGTGCTCCCTGATGCGTCACAAGAGACTATGTACCCAACACCCTCTTCTGATTTCCTCATGATGGGGGCACTCATCAGTCTTTGCCTCAGCTACTGGAAACTCCACTAGAATATCTCTAACCACACAAAGGCTTTACCGTTCTTTGTCAATGCTAATAAGAGTGATGAAACTCTATAAAATTAGGGCACAAATCATCAGTAGTGACCAGACAAACCCAAGAAACTCCGCACTTCTATCACACTCTTGTGTGGCTCACAGGCAAGTATTGCCTCAATCTTCGATCAATCTACCACAACTCCAGCCTCCGAGATTACGTGTCCCAGAAAGTGGTCCTTTAGTATCCATAACTGGAACTTCAAGAGCTTACTATAAAGATGGTGATCTCAGAGGGTTTCCAAAACTATCTACAGATGATAGGCATTTTCCTCCTCCATCGTAGAGTATATCAGGATGTCGTCGATGAAGACAACCTCAACGTGATCAAGGTAGGGCTGGAAGTTGATGTTCATTATACCATGAACACTACTGGGGAATTGGTCAAACTGAAAGGCATAACCAAAAATTCATAATGGCCATACCGACATCTGAATGTTGTCTTCTACACATACTTGACTCATACCGTGAGCTGGTGATAGCCCGATCAGAGGTCTATCTTCGAAAACCACCGTGCTCCCTTTAGCTGATCAAAGAGATCATCAATCCTCAAAAGTAGATACTTTTTCTCCACATTCACCAGGTTTAGGAACCGATAGTCCACAAAGAGTCTCAAACTCCCATCTCCTTATTGGCGAACAAAATCCGGGCAGCCCAAGAAGAAACACTAGACCTGATGAATCTCTTTCTCTACAAATCATCCAGTTGTACTCGCATCTCTCAAATCGTTACTGGAGCCATATGATATGCTGGTGTAGATATAGGTGCTTCCCTGGGGTACAATTCGAGGTAAAATTCTAGCTATATATGAGGAGGTAGACCTGAACATCATCAGGGAAAACCCCACTGTATTGGTCCACCACTACAGGATTTCTCAGACTCTCAACATAAACTAATTTGAGGGTAAGGCTAGATAACTGATGTGTGATCAGTTGTACCCTCCTCTGGGTAAGTCCATCCGGTGATAAAAAGGTTCCCTTATCCCCGGTGAAGGAAAAACTTCTTCCATCCATGTGGATACACCACACATTGCGCCTAATACAGTCAATATGAGCATGGACTGTGGATAACCAGTCCGTACCCAAGATGATGTCGTAAGGCCTCGACACCCCAACTAGAAGATCTCAACCAAAGCTCTCACCTCCAAGAGTAACCTCATACTTCTGGAACCAGTGCATAATAATCGAATTTGATCCCGTAGGATTCTCTAGTTGTAATCATCGAGCCAAAAGTTACACCGGTATCTTTGAGCTCTGAACGAGGGTTGTGTCAATGAAAGAGTGACTGGAACCTGTTTCTATAATTACTATAGCTAAGGTGTAGTAGATAAAGATCATACCTCATGTCATATCTAGAGCTCCATGGTCATAGGACTTATCTTCCTGGAGCTAAGCTCGTCCCTATCCACTTGCTCCCTATGGTCGGGGTGGACCACCTAGTGGTGGTGGTGTCAGAACCTCGATTCCCTACCCACTGCTTGTTGCATGACCTGCTCCTCTACAACATCCACCTCCTGACTGTGCATCTCCTCAATTGAATCTTTGCCTCTTCCCAGGAGTCCCTTCGACAATCTGGTGGTCGTATGTACGGCGGGTCGGAAAGTCACAGACCATGTGACCATGCCCGCCGCACGAATAACATTTCTTGTTCCTCGCCAAGCCTGCTCTGTCTCGAGAGCCCTGCACCACCGACCCTATATTTTGTGGTCATCCACATGTAGGTTTGGTCCTCTTGGACCTCTACATCATCGTTCTACTTCTAGTTGTCGATGACTCTGCTATGTTTCATCCAGTGGTGGGTCTTGATGTTGGTGACTACTCAGCAAGGAAGCTCTCTACTAAGAATTCTCACTCTAACAACCCTGCCTACATCTGGATTCTTAGAGAATCCATCAAAGCTCTTATCTCCCATCTGATCCCATGCTTAATGGTATAATCCATAAAGAAAGGGTTTAGCACCATATTAGTGGAGTAGTGTGACAGGTCGGTGAACCTCACTGAATACTGATCCACAATCATTCTACCTTGTTGCAAGTGGAGAAGCTCATGTATATGCACCGATCATAAGGTCTTTGGGATGAGATCTTCCATGAAAAGGCTCTCCATGTCAGCCATGACGAATGTCACCTCATTGTGAACCAAGAGCATCAAGCTCCACCATCTTCCCATTGTTTCCTGAAGAAGACTGGCGGTAAGGACCACCATGAGATCTTCTAGTGTCCCTAACTGTCAAAAATTTTAACCATGCCCTCTAGCCAGTCCTCAGCCACCTGTGGTTCTGTCTCACCCTAGAACCTTGGTGGCCTCTGGCACTGGAAATTGTGCAACCCTCTCAAGCAGCGTGCACCCTCTACTACTCATGCTGGTGACATCAGCTGCCCAATGAGTAGTGGTGCTGCTGGTACACCACCTGATGGAACAACATCCGTAAGGGGGGCCTGCCCCGAAGCCTCGTCGCTCAGTGAGATGTCATCACTTAATCAAATTATAACCCTAGATAGTTATATGCATTGAGGAATATAGAAACAAAAATAGGTGTGACACGATCATTATGCTTATACCTGGTGAGCTGAATAAGAGATATCACAAAGAAAACATTTCAAAAACACATACGCAATCAGTGTTTTCATGCACTGAGTCAAAAATCAGAGGTCAGGGTCCTAGTGTATGGATACATCGGTCACCATACCATCACTGGATTCCCCAAACTGAAAACCACACTCATAACTCTTAACATTAATTTCACACAGAAAAGATTATATTCCTAGTTATTCGGTAGAACCGAACTCCTCTCATACAAATTTGTCATGACCCATACCCCAGGACCCATGATGTGACTACCCCAATCCTACAATCCATAGGCCAGGGGCTGGCGACAAGCACTAAAAGGTGTATTCCGTAAAATGGGAAGGCATTGAAATTATAAATTGTAAACTCACACAAACCAAGCACAAAGCATGATAAAATCACAAAGTAAACTATATAGTAAAATAGGGTGTGTAAAGAATGTAATGGGGCTGGAATAAAATCCCAACTGTAAAGTACAAGTAAAACCGAAAACAACACATGTGAATACCCACCAAGGATCCTACCAAAAGAGTAGGTATAGCTCTCAAATAGTCGTCTCTACAGCGCACCTCGTCTATGGTCCACCTCTGAGTAGTCACCAGTCCTGGTACCCTCATCCTCAGTCAGTGTTGTCTGTCTCCTGCACAAGACACAATAAGGTGCATGCATAGTTTGTACAAGGGTGAGTATAAAAATACATAGTAAGGACCCCCTAACCCCTGAAGGTCTTTCAAATCCATAAATGATAAACCAAAAAACATGGAAACAACAGTCAAACCTACTTATGTATATTCCCATACATATACCTATGTTATCAAGATATACCCATCTTACACAGGAGGGAAGAATACCACAAAGGTAACACCATTAGGTAGAAGTACCGCACAAGTAACACCACGAAGGTAGGATTACCACATAAGTAACACCACGAAGATATAGTACCACATAGGTACACAACAGAGATATAGTACAACACTGGTACACCATGAAGATATAGTTCCACACATATACACCCCAAAGATACAAGACTCAGCACACATAGATATAAATGAAGTATAGAAGTACAAATGATTAGTCACGAAGCTAGATCATCTTATTCTATCAAGAGGCACTATTGCTGATTATATCGAGTCTGACCCACATAGGATCGATAGGTACTAACCCCAACAACAACCCACACATGATCTAACCCACATATGATTGGTATGAACTAACCCACATAGGATCACTCAGCACTGACACAAACATGATCACTATGCGCTGACCCACATAGGATCACTAAGCTCTGACCTAGACAGGATCTATAGGTACTAACCCCTGAAATGACTCACATAGCATCTGACCTACCCAGAGTCGATAGGTAACTAACCTCCGTATTATCAATCTCCTACCTCAACCTCAATACCAGCCACTTAATTCCTCACACCCAGTGCAATCAAGTTCCGTAGAATCTATCCCTGGAGATATCTATCATACCTCAACCGCTACAAAGACCCACATAGAATTATCCAAAAGATCTATCATGTCATAAGGGACCCAATGCAATAGACTACCCGTCAATAGGATTCCCGATCTGTATGTTATTAGCGTTTCTGATAAGAGGGCCTGGTTGGATTTAGGGTTCGATCCAACCAAAGACTACATCTACTTTATCCAAAGCTCAAGTGGAGTATTGTAAAATTACAGTCTTGATCCAATGATTCTGGTTCCATATACGGTTAATAAAATAGACACATGGTTCTCACGATACGGCCCAAAAGGCATATATGGGTCTAATTGGACCTGGGTCCGGTCCGACCCGGTCTGACCGACCTAGCCCGACACAGCCTGAGCCCACACAACCCAGTTTAGGTCAACTAATCTCGGTTGTCTTGGGCTGTGGTGGGGCCGGCTCACTGGGCCGCGGATCGGCCCAGCCCATGAAGGGGGGGGGGGGGGGGTGGCCCGATGGGCATGACCGAGCCCGCGCTATGCGTGACCCACAATGTATCCCACCCAAATAGGTGCGGAGTCTGCCCTTGCTGACTCCTGGGCGGAGGCGCCACCCAGGTCACCGAAACGGCCAAAGGGTCGTTCAGTGTATTGAAGCGGGACCCACCAAAGTAGGTCCAGCATGGTGCGCCATGGCCATCTGGGTGTCTGCTGCCCTTCGGCTTCCGCCGAGGCCTACTGCTCTACTGGTGGCACAGATGCATGCTGTCACTCAACCACGTAGCCGGCCAGTGTGCCGACCATGAACCTGATCCCCACGACCGATGGGCTATGGCCTCAGGCTCATCCGGTAGCGTGGATGCGCACCACACTCCCCTCCTCGCGGTCGGTCGGGTGTTGACCGCCATCTTCTCCCGCGATCCATCAAGGCTGTGTTCCAAACATGAAAATTATGTCGTTCGCATATTCACGATCATCCATTCAGGGGCTCTGCGTCCATACATCACACTCCACAAAACTTTGTGTTTTTAGCATCATTGAAGATTTGGCGTCGAAGAACACCTGAAGAACGCATGAATAACAGCTAAAAAAGGGTCAAGTTATATGTTTTAAATTGTGGCCATGTTTATTTGTCCATCATCATTGTGAATTAAGAGTATGAATGATCAAAGAATATATTTAATAGTACTTCAAATAAAAAACCCTACTTGACATTCATTGAAGATGTCACGAGAATGGAGATGATGTTGGTGACGTCGGCATTCGTTGCTCCCCCACCACACTTTTCATCTCAGCTCACACATTGCCCTCGTTTCTGATCTGGGGACGTTCCTTGTTGGGAGATGATCCTACAAAATTTCTCTCCAAGGATATTCCCTTTTTCCAATCCTCTTTTCCCGCAAGAGATAAGGTGCTAAATTAATAAGATAAGTTAGTCAAACAAATTAATGTCCGCACATTTAATTGGGAGAATTCCAAGGGATAACTCATTTTAAAAAGGGAGTTCAAGGGTTGGGTTCTCCCCACCACTAGACTCAAATGAGAGGTTTTAAGCTTATGTGGTCCCCACATCTTAATTCAAAATAAGAGGTTTATTTTTAAAAAATATAATAAAGCATGTTTATATTATTTTCTCCCATGAAAAGTAAGAAATCTAATTTTCAACCTCGACCTATAGCAGTCAAGAAGAAGGTCTCCTTAAGTGAATATCAGCGCTGTGAGTTAAACGGTGCCTTTGTATTTCAATTCCGAGCACCGGTTCAAAAGTTACAAAAAGTCGCTTGCATGTTTTTTAAAGGTACTGAAAAAAAAAGATCAGAAATACTTTCTGGGCACACCGGGCCTCAGAATCACGCACCATTAATCTTTGCGTACTCGTAATAATTCTATATTATGAAAAAAATTACATTGAGAAATACAAGTCTTTAAATTATGATTCCAAATTTTTATACTATTTTATGAGATCCAAAATATATATTTGTAAGAAATTAGTTTAAATATAAGTAAGTAAAATGCATGAAAAAGGGTTTTTATGAAACAACCAAATTTTGGAGTAAAAATCATTTTTCATTAAAATCAATTATAAAAGTGATTTACATGGACATTTTTGGTTATTTATTAAAAATGTACTTTTTTTATATTTTTATCAAGATAAAAGAAAATTTAACCTTTTACCATACCATTAAAGGAAAATAAAAAAAGAGTTTTAACCCTGAATAAAATGTATCTTATGTTCAAATAAGTTAAGATCAGGTTTTTAAATTCAAAATTATATTTGAAAAAAGAATATTTAACTCCACTAATAAATATTTGGTTGAGGCAGTTTTGTTAAAAAAATTTAATTCATCCTTATATAATTATAATGTCATAAAAGTGATAGTATTTTAAAAAACATGTATTTTCAAAATTCATATAAAAATAAAATATTTGTAAAAAATCTAAAAAATTCACCTTCAAATAAATTTTACATGAATAAATTCAAAATAATATCTATTTTACCAAATAAAAATTATAAAAGTAGCATAAATTAATTATAATATCCATAACAAATAATATAAACCTATTTTTGAAGAAGATTTTTTTTCGAAGAAAATAATGACATCATTCTCATTATGTTTATGATAATAATAATTCAATAATTTGAAATTAATTAAATTGGATATATATTTAATTATTTAATTAAAATCATTTATTATTTGTAATTAATTAAAATTACCATTCCCACATAATAATAATTTTATGAAAAATATGTATTTGGACTTCAAAATATATTATAATCATTTCTAACCAATTAATAATCAATATATAATTGATTATTTGTTGTAATAAAGAATAAAATAATACCTATATTTCAAAATATGGTCATTCTTATTCATACCCACCAACATAATGATAAGGTTATCATATTCATATTTACGTAATATTATTTTGCGGTTCCTTTTATTTCACGGTTGCATATGGTGAATTTTATCGAATATAGTGTTTTTTTAAATGAACATATTAACTAGAATCTCATGTCATTAGAGTTTATAAATTTTGGAACATAGAAAATTATAAAATATTTTATAATAATTTGTTAAATACGAATTCATTTTAAATATGAATTATTCATATAAAATTCCATATTTTTTATATTTATTTAACCGAATAAAAGATGGTCTTTTGTGGATTTGATGAAAGGTTTAAATAAATTAAAAAATTAAATATTAAGATATTATAAACTCTTTTTATCAATATGAAGTGTTCATATAATAAAAAATATGAATGGTTGATATTTCTTATAAACTATTATATTTTGATAAAAAAGTGTTCAATTGATTTAAATCCAACTAATGAAACATAAAGAGTTAATATTTAAGAAATATAAATTAAGTGGTCATATTTAAATGTTATAGAATATCCACAAAATAATGCCTAAATTTAATTTTTTTAATATATTTATTTATAAAATGTTCGTAAATTTATATTATATGTCTAAATATTTGAAATATTTATGTATCCATTCCATAATTTTTTTATTGAAGAGTATAAAGTGAATATATTATTAATGGATATATTATTTACTATAAAATATTTAATATACATCTTATAAATTTAATTTTTTTCATATATATTGTTGAATAATACATACAACATAATATTTAGTTCCTTTCAACAACCTTAGTTATTTTTCTGGCTGATATATTCAATAATAAATTTTGAATGTGATTTATACATATTAGGTGTAGTATAATGTTGGAACTAAAGAATCTATAGTATATTGATCAATAGATAATGGGAATATTTATTGAACTTCTCACTAGCATATGAGCTTAAGATTAATTCTAGAATGGTATAGATTCGTTTTTTATCATACTAGACTTTTTGTTATGATTATTTTTTATATTTTATGATTTATGTTTTTTCATGAAATAGTTTCATCTAACTTATACATGAGATGAATCTAGAAATGTGTATAGATGAATATTTTTTATTTTTGGATAATCAAATCCAAATATTAGATGTATAAGGTTATATGTGCTAACATATTTATAGTATATCAATTTTTTTGAAGGTATAATATGTAAAAACTAAATCATTAAGAAATATGAATATATATAGGGAATACATGATATATCTTATCGTGATATAAATCAGCTTCATTAAAATACTTGGTTTGAAATTCCTTCTAAAGAAAACTCTTATCATGACCATGGTCACTCAATATCGATGACAGTAATAACATCAGACGGATATTCTTTATTTCATATTTTGGTTGTACATAATTAGGAAAACATTAAATTTAGGATATCATATGAGTAGTTTTATGATATTCCACATGAAGGATTTGGAAAGATATTTTCCACTCTACAATACAAGAATAATATATGATATAGTTAATATGATTAACTCTTTAAATAGTTTTCTAATTGAAGGAAGTATGAATAATATCTATAGAATAGTGAAATATGGATCTTGGATCATAAGTAAATGTGAAATAAATTAAAATGGTCATTTTTAGTGGGATCATATTTAAAAAAATTACTAATTAAAATCGTTTAAACATAATATATATTTATATTATTTTTTTCAAGAATATAAGTTGTTTTTTGGTTGTTTTGGAGGCTAGGGTGGAAACTAAATAAGTTAAAGACTACTAATAGAGGAGTAGACTAACTGATGGAGTCCTACGATATAAGGGTTATAATATAAGAACATCCATACATATCTCTGAATGTTACACCTTGTATGTTCTTATGAAATGTCCCAATACCTATAAAATAGTAATAATACCTATATTATGGTCATTATAAAACATAGTAGTGTTTGGGGGTGAGGGATCGACCCCCACACTCTCAGCTAATTTAAGTAAAATTACACCATGGTCCCTAGACTACACCATAGTAGGGCCATTGTGAGGCTAAACCATAATATGGATTCCTAGGATATATCCTTGAGTGATTGTGGAAATCCAAGTTGTTATTATGGGGTTGGTGCTATACCACATCCCATTATACACAGTTAAAAATGTTTTTTTACTATTTTCCCTCCATGGTTTCAATGTATTTCGTCCCTTCTTCGCATTTATCTTATTTGTATGAGTAGGGAGCACATCCAAAGAAGCACCCTCTCCCTTTATCCTTCATTTTCTAATACTCCTCCTTTGATTTCATGATGTTTTCTCTATTTCAAGACATTAGTTCGTTTTATTATTCCTTCTTATTCTCGTATTATCCTTTATCACTTGGCCTTGGTATATCTAAACAACAATAAATGGGTTATTTTCTCATGGATATGGTATAATATGGGCTCTAGTCCATTTTTTAGTATCTAGGTATTTCTGAAGGTGTTTTATTTGTTTTTTTGAGTGTAAACCATCATATGTGATGCATTTATGAATAGTTTCACAATGGTTCCAACCAATTTGAGAAAGGTTATTTTATAAATTGTAAAATCTCATTTCATTGGATGCATAAATGTTATAAATTAACTATTTTATTTATTAAAATATATATGTGATAACTAGAGTAATTTTAAAAAATGTTTTAAAGAGTTTTTACTTTCCATAGATGTGAAAAAAAGAAATTATTGTCTTTTATGGATTTCTTTAATGTGTCCTGTAATTAAATTCCATATAAGAGTGTTTTCAAAGTTGTTTAACCTTGTTTGGGTATATCAAAATAGATAGTGTGTTATGTAAATTGGTATTTTTTACTTTAAGAGGTGGTTTTGGGATTTAATGGACTTTAATTAAAATGGGGATTGTTTCCTTAAATTATTTTCAAATTTTTTTTTACATGGGTTGAGTGTGAAAATTATTTTAAATGAGCCTCCATATTATTTCTTAATATAGGTAAATGTGTCTTAGAGTTACGAACATGTATTTTAAACACATGGGTGGATCATTTATTGAGTTATTTCTGAAATACATGAAACCATCATCTATGCCCCATTATTTAAGTTTCTGTAGTGATTATGTATCCAAAAGGGTATATTGTTAATCCATACAATAATTTTTTATGATTATAATTGTGGTAGGGGTTTTTTTCATGTGACAGTGTTGGAAGTGAGATGTAGGATTTTGGTTTTTTGGGTTTAGTTTTTGATCAACTGATGAATATTAGGAATGATTTTTTATAACCTATACCTTTTATTATCAAGGGAACCTATGTAGCCAATATAAGTACTATATGTTTGTTACACAGGTGATATCGTTCTCACAAGCTCATGTACCAGGGGATTTATACCCTCTTAGGGTTTTATTTTGACTTAGGTACTCGAAGGGGTTCTAGAGGGGTGATCTCTATATAGAAATAGGAGGCCCTTAGATTAAGTATTGCTGGTGATACTAGTTTTGGTGCCTTTATAGTTAAAGCCCTACGTGATTCCCATTATACAAGATCCTTGTTTTGGATTAATTAAGGTATGAAGTTACACACATAAATTTAAATCCCTAATAGTTAATTATATATTTTTAATCACTTAGTTTTTATACAATGGAATTTTTATTTATATTTTATTTCCTAATCTATTTTTTCATTTTTTTTGGTTTTTGGTTCAATTTTAAAAATATTTTTTAAAAAATTTAGGAAGTGTTTTTAAAAGGTAATATTTTATGTGGTTTAAATAATAGGTATTACATTTTATATTTCATAAGTTATTATTTTCATTTAAGATAATATAAAAATTAATTCATATAAAAAGGAATCATATAATTATATTTTTATCATGGTTTTATATGGAAACAATTTGTTATATTTGTATTTATAACCAACACTAATGAAGTATTCTTATTGAATGGAAATAGAATAAACTATTTTGTGAAATCTTAAGTGGCATGTTTTTCTCACAACTTTTTTACACCATTATGTGTATGAACCCCTTATATTTTCTCTCATGTTACTTTAATATAGTTTTGTATCTATGATAATTTTTAATGGGTAGGAGCATGATGGTTACATTAAATATTGATGAGTGGTTATGGGCCATAGGGAGGCTTTTTTATAGTGGCTTTATTTCTGTTTTACCTTTTTTTTATTATTAAGTGTTTTCCATTTAGGTCATTCTTCTATGTATATTTTTTATTTTCAATCCAACAGTATATTAAACTATTTATTTATGAAAATAATTAGTATTTAAATTTTTAAATTTGATAATTCTCCAAAATGCTATTTCTTCATCAATATTTTTATTACATTGGTGTGGATGTATAATATTTTAATGAGGCGTGATTGATTTATGGGTTGTATCTGAGATATGGTTAATTTGATTTTAGTGGGGAAAATGATTCCCTAGGTTTTTTCATGACACTCATACAATATTTTTTAGTTCAAGGCGATTGAGAAACCTCATTAGTCCAAGTGATAGGCCAGGCTAGGTGTCGGTTTAGGAGGAATCCCATGATGGTTTTTTATAAAATGGGATTAAGGAATAGGTTTTATAAATGGATAGGCTATTAAAAATCCGTATTACTTTTTTGGAAGTTAGTTTGTGTGAAGATATTACTTTTAGAACCACAGAGGTGTGTGTATATTGAGTATTATGAGATCTTTCTTATTCATAACATTGAGTTTCAATAGGGATTTTGGATTTTATTTTTGAATTTAATTTTTTTTCATATTGATTTGTTTTGATATGATAGTATTTTATTTTATCCCCACTGAGAATGCTATTGATTTTGGGGGTCTTCTATGGATTTTTTTGTAAAAATGTTAAGATAACCAAAGACGAACTATTAGATCTTATGGTATGGAAAACCATGAAGATCCTAACAATAAAGGTCAATAACCATGGTATTGGTTGTTGATTCATTGGTATATATTTATAAAAACCATGTGGTTACACCCTATACAATTTTGATTTCAACTCATATTTGATTTTTCCCCTTTCTTTCCAAAATCACTTTAATGGTGTCTACCATTGGTGTGTGGATAATAACATAATTTTTTTGGTGGCATTATATTTTTGGATGGAATTATTGGTTGATTAATGGTCACCTATTTTTAGGATTGTGTTGTGAAATAGGTGGTTTGGTTATTTGAAAACATCATTATAGAAATCAAGGTAAATTTTCTAATTCGTAATTTTAATCAAAATTTAGTAAGGGAAAAAATAAATTATTATTATTTAGAAATTCTTTAAATGTGGTTCATCTTATCATTTCATTTTCATTGTAAACTTTTGGTTCTGAAATGAAAAGGTATTTTATTTAATTCTTTAGGTTTTGGATATAGTTTTTAGAAATGATAATGATTATTTTAAATGAAAACATTGTATTATTTTTAAATAAGTTGGTTTTCTTAAAAGGATTTGATGTTTCTTGAAAACATTTTGCAATATACTGATTTTAGGTAAAGAGGGTTTTGTGTATTTTCTAATTAATGTCAATTTATTCTTAGAGGAATTATTTTTCTACCAAGGAATCTGTATCTTTGAAAGATTATTTGAAAATATATGAAAAAAGAGATTTTACTAAACTTATGTGATGTTTTAAAAGACATCTAATTTTATGTTTTTTAATAGATTATTTTTCATTCTTATCTTTCCTATTGATCTGCATTGGGAATTCTCATGTTGTTTGTGAAATATCAATGGGTTAGATTCCTATATTTTTTGTTTGATTGTTCCCCACACAAATGTCTAGAGATAATATATAATGTTTGTCTCTATGGATGATACTTAGGGTGAATCATTTTTTCATAAGTTGTATCCATAAAAACTTTTAGCTTTGAAAAAAATTTGAATAGATTGGTGGAGTAATAAAACACTTTTATTAAGTACCTCTTGAGTCACTATCATCGCTTTAAATGTATACATGTTTCTTTATAGATTTTGATATATATTACCATATTTAAAAATCTTGGTAGTCAAAATATATGGAGTAGTTTTTGTTTCTTGTGGAATATTTTGGATGTTGATTGATAGTTTTAGGATATATTAATCTTTTGAGGTAACCTATGTGGGATGAAATACCTACCCCTTTTTTGAAGTGTGTCTTTTTGATCTTCGGTCTGGTTGAGATTATCCTGGTGATTATCTCCGGAGGCGTGTGGTTCCTCTTGCTTTTGTTTCCTCTTGGTGTGGTGTTGTTGATTATTATGGTGGTGCATGGGGCTTGATGTTTGATATTTTTTCAAGAGGTTTGAGTGTGACTCTTTCATGAGTAGGTTTTTATGGATTTGACATTGATGGGTATTGAGTGTGTGATTTTGGTGACTAGGATGGACATGGACCAATATAAAGTTATACACTATCTAGTGTTTGTTCGGATCATATTGGGTTTTCCAAGAGATGGTGACCTGAGTATAGAGTATTATATCGTCCAATACATTAAGCATTATGACCTACTATTTCAACTCATATAATCTTATTTCTTGATGCATGAATTGAATGTTCCTATTGAATTTCAATGATATGAGATGTGATGGATTTTGGTGTCTTTCTTTGTGGTTGTTTGGCTACTCCCTTAGGTTGGGATCTCTATGTGAATTTGATTTGGGTTGGGTTGGATAGTTTTCTACTATCCCATGGAAATGTAATTGGAATTGTATTTAGTAGTGATTATTTCATGATACAATTGTTTGTTCATCATTTATAGCATTTGAGAAATGTTCTAAATAGTGGGGAGACAACTAGAAGGTCTATGTTTCTGAGAGATTTTTTATGGTGATGAGTTAGTTTGTACTTTCATATATTATTTAATGCTTTAGGAGTTTATTTATTGTTTTTATGTATGGATTATGTGATTTGTTTCATTATTTTAAGATACATTTTAGGTTTTCCCCAACCATCACACATATTTTGTATTGGTTGAAATTTTTTATTTTCAATTGTTCTTACTCTTATAAATGAATTATTGGGGTGGAAATTTGAGTTCTGAGGATAAATATAGAACCAACCTGTCATTTTGAGGTTTAATGTTATTTAAGTTTTATTCATATTAATGTTTTTTTAGTATTTTATTTTTTTTCAGCAACTCCAAATGTTGTAAATTGCGGATAGAGGACCATTCCATATCAAGGGGTGTTACGGTGTTGAGGTCGTGATATGAGAAGATATAAAAAAAAATATGGTAAGGATTAACCATTAAGGTACTTTTAAAATGTTATAATCCCTCTATCATGGTTAGTATCCCTTCTCTGTAGTCCCCATAGAATTTAGTAAAGGGCTTTGTAGAGGGTTCAAGCATCTCTCACCCCAACCTCTTGGTTTCAAGTAGATTATGTTGTCATCCCTAGACCATGCCAAAATAAGGAATATATGAGGCTGGACCATGGCATGGATTGCTAATAAGCCTTATATAGGGAATATTTCAAATAATATTACATTACAATGGTTAGGACAACACCATATCCTAGTCTTCCCATGTTTTTTAAAAAGAAATTTACCCTTTATACCTATTCGGTTTTTGGAGATTTTGGTCTCTTTCCCCCATCTATCTCATATGAATGAGTTATGTTATTGAAAAAGGAATCATCCCTCCATTCATACATCAATTTTTTAGCTTCCTCCAAAGATTTCATGTAGTTATCTCTAAGGTAAGACTGTAGTTGTCCTTATTATTAATTTTTATTTCACTTAATCATCTTTTTTTCCTAGCTCGATTGTCTCCTATAAACCCAAAAGAGTATTTTGACCATGAATAGATTTTGGGTAAAACTTTAAAAATATATTTTGGTTTTAGGGCTTGTAGAAGGTGTTTTATTTCTTGGTTGAGTGTTTTATATTTTAGGAATCACATTTTAGAATGGTTTCATATTAGTGCTTCCCAATTTTAGGTAGACATTTTTTTAGGATTCTTTAAAATTCAACATCATTGGATAATTTAATATTTAAAATAATTTAATATGTTAAAAATATTTATATATGAGAAAATTTGATTGATTTTCAAAAATATATTGAATTTTTTCTCACTTTCAATAAAGGGGCTAAATGGTTTTCATGTATTTTAAGGATTTTTTTATTTATAAGTGTCTTTAAATTCTTATGAGTGTTTTAAAATTTGTTTAACTATTTTCATTAAACTGAAAGGGATAGTTTTTTCATTAAATTACGGTATGAACATTATGATATTGTTTTGGGATTTAAAAAGATTCAATTAAAAAGGGTATTGGATCTCAAATTTGATTTCAAATGTTTTCTTTACATGGTTTGACTGTTACTTAATTTTATATGATATGTTTATTGTTTTATAAAAGTGGGTAAAACAGTATTTGAATTTTTATCCTATATTTTAACAACCTAGATAACAATTTTATGGAGTATTTTCTAAAATGTGTGAAACCCTCAACTAAGCCCCTTTAATTGAGTAATTTTATTGAGATTATGGATCCAAAATAATTTTATGTTTATCCTTTATATAAAAATTATTTCTCATTCATGAGAAAGGGTTTATTTCATGTGATGGTGTTAGAGGTGTGGTGTGGGATTTTTTTTCATTTTGTTTATTTATTGATCATGAAATTATTACATGGAATTTTTATTTTTCACCAATAATTTGGCATGACTTAAGAATATATATAGATAATAAAAGTGATGGATATGTGTCACACTACTATAGTGGTTCTCTATAGATAGATACCTAGGAACGGTATTCCTACCTAGGGGTTTATTTTGACTAAATGACTTAAAGGGGTGCCAAATTGTGATAACACATTTTTATTAGTGGGGATATAGATATAGTGTTTATGATATTACCAAGTCCATTAAAATTATATTTATACATATATATATTTTCCATGATGATGTGTACTTATAAGGATTATATAGTGGATCCCATTAAATACTTTGATTACATCCCCTACCTGTTGATTGATTATTGGAACTGTTTTTTCTATTATGGAATTTTTTTGATATGTGGATACATATTGTGATTTTTTTCATTTTTGTTATTATTTTTTGTTAAAATTCAAGTTGATTTTCTAAATGTGTTGGGAAATACATTCAAAAAGAAATTTTGTAAATGTATTACTAGAAGTTTGTTTATGTAATATTTTTTAGGTGTTTGTTTCAAATTAATATAAAAGATGAAGGATGTTATAAAAAAAAGAATATGGCATGATATTTTGGTTACCATATAATTAGTTGAAAAAAAATATTTTCTATTTATATTTTAAACTATAATTGAGGAAATGGAATTTTGAAAGTAAATGGAACAAACTCTTTGGTGAAATCCTATAATGTGTGCTTTTTCACACCATGCATGAACCATCTGATGTATACTACTCTTATATTTTCTATTAGGTTCCATTTTTTGATTAAATTTCTATGGGATTTTGTCTCAAGTTAAACTCTGATAGTTTGTTTAGATCATGGTGAGTGATCATTGTTCATAAAGAAGATTTTGGGTAGTAGTTCCATTTTTGTTTAACATTTTTGGGATCCCTAAATATCACCCTTATAGGAAATTACAATATATTTATTTATTAGTATTGGGATTCATTCTTTAGATTCAATTGTGATTGATGACATGTATG
Organism: Viscum album; assembly: GCA_963277665.1. NCBI lineage: Eukaryota > Viridiplantae > Streptophyta > Magnoliopsida > Santalales > Viscaceae > Viscum > Viscum album. Next base: position 701,174,806 of record OY728132.1, read on the forward strand.
ATTTTACATTTTTTTTACTTTTATGATTATTGTGATTGGAAAATATATATGTTATATATGATTTTATTTTTCTTGATGGCATGGATATCTAATATGCAGATAGTTTATGACGGATTTATGGGTGAGATCTTGAAAATGGGTAATTAGATTTTAGAGGGATAAAATTATTCCCATGGATTTTTTCTTGATACATGGAACTAGTTTCCAATCCATGGGGATCGAGAATGTGAGGCTCCAAACTTGCACACCTAGATGTTGGGGTAAAAAAACCCATTAATTACATATCATCTTTAAAATAAAAAATAAATGAATTTTTTTACCATCAATAATTGTAATATCACTACAAATATTTTGTCACATAAAATTTAAGGACCATTTATGTATTTAATTTTAGAGTTTTTCTAAAAATTCTAGCTAAAAAAGATCATATAAACCACATCAAAATTGATATTTTTCTCCCACAGTATATAATACTACTTAATCCTAATTAATTATTCAGCATATCCCACACAATTATCCCCATATGGTAATTTATTCAACATATCATGTTGAATTTATTTCATTATAATTGAAAAAATTAAAACATAAGAAGAAGTGAGATCAAACACTCATTAAGGGTAGGCATAATGGATAATATTCAAATATCATAAGTGAAAATAAAATGAGAATAAATAATATTAGGGGAATAAATAATCAAAATATTATCATAATCAGAATAATCTATGAAAATTAATTTATATTGTAACACCCCAAGCTTCTACGGTACGTTTCCCTTTGAATAATGCGATATCGTGTGTTGTACGCAACGTCGAGTTCTAACACACACCACAACTAATTAAACTAGTCCTTGTGAATAGTAATACCTACTTTTTGAAATCATATATATTCTATATTTCAAAATGGACTTCATTTTTGGATTCGGAATACCAAAATTAGCCTAGGGTGAAATTTTGGTACATTTCGGATAACTTTCATATTTTGATGAATAGTGAAAATTTCTAAATTTTAATTAAAAACAACTTTTTTAATCAAAATAATTAATAGTGATAAATTATGAATTTGAGTGGTTTTAAAGTATATTTAGAATATATTTTTACCATTCAATTTAATGTTTATCATTGGACATAATTTTACAATTAAACCGAACATAAACAAGTGTCAATCTTTTGATAGTTATTATCTCTTAAAAACACGCTTTTTGTTTTGACAGCGGGAATTAATTTTAAATTAATTTCTTCCACTTCTGTGTTTTGAATTTAGGAAAATGCATTCCATATTTGGAATCAGGATGTCCAAATTATGTAAATAGGTAACTTTTATTTTTACACATTTTGAATAATTACTGTGGTAAATATTTTATTTACCATTGTTAAAGGGTAAATCCGGTAAATAAGGGTTACAAAATAATATTATAATAATACAAATTTACCATAAAACGTGTCCTAACCTTATTGGTGGACACATACCCGACCATGGTCATACTTGGGTCAATTTGGGGACCCCTTGGAGCCACTTGTATGTGGTAGGGACACATTATATTAATAAAGTTAAAATAAAAATAAAAATGGCATAAGCTTACATCTTTTAGAAGAACAATTTTTACATAGGGTTATACATGTTGGATTTTCGATTATAAATATTCATTAGAAAGCTAAAACGATTTCCTACATGATGATATTTTATTTATAATTTTTAGACATCACATAAGTTAAATTATTAATGACACAATAATGATGATATGTTTACATCATTAATAAATCATTTAAATAAATAAGATTATAATGATTAAAATATTATCTAAAACCTGTCCAATTCTTATTGGTTGATGTTATTTAGAATATTAGGCATCTTATCTTCGACCTCAATGATTTTTGGACCATTATAAACCGAATATAATTATATTATAAAGTAATACTTTCACTCTTTCCTAAAGATCCCCTCTTCTCCCTTATAAAAGGAGACCACTTCTACTCATTCCTCACACCTCTCAAGCCACTTGGCTCGTCCAAACTCTGCCCAACTAAGCTCCCCACATCCCGCTCCTCCTCCTTGAAGCTTCCCCTTAGGCAGAAAGCATTTCAAGAAGTCCTTTGGTTCCAACCAAAGTGAGTTACCTAAATTAAAGGTAACGATTTCTCTTAAATTATTTTCATTTATTTTGCTTCTTCAACCCCCAAACTCTTTTTATTTCCTTTATTTTGTAACAACACCAGTATCTTCAATATACTAGGATGTTGTGATAAGAATTATTCATACTACACATACACACAACTCCATCTAATGGATGATGAAGATAATGTTTCTGTGGATGGAAAACTAACGCCTCACGAAACGATGATTGTTCAAATACATCTTACCGCCTCTCATGGTGGCCATTATGATGGCACTTTAATCAATTATGATATTAATGATATATATTTTATATATAAGCTTCTTTAATTCCATTTTATTTCATACCATTATTCGTTTCATGTTGTATATACATACGATAATTTCATTTGAGGAAGTGCGGACTACCGCCCCCTTAAAATGATATGACTCGTTCATACCACACATGGAACGTATAAAGGATGGTGTTAATGAACTTAAGTAACATGTATAAAATATTATATTATACTGGAATATTAATATACCTATGTATCATTTGTAGTCGATTCTTTTAAAATAAAAATTAAATGGAAGTAGCGTTCGTGCGTACGTACGGACTACCGTCTCCACGAACGTGATGAGATTCATTCTCCATCGTATCCATTCAAGTATAATTATCATTTGATGATTTAAAAATGATGTTTAAGGACTTGATACCATTCTGGATTTAAATAATATACAACTTATCCTTTACAAACATGACTTACGTAACAAAACATACAAAAGCAAACAAGTAAGTTCACACCCGAAACAGCGATAATACTAAGATATTATTATCAAATCAATATTAAAAGATCATATATGATATCATATTAATGTATATGATTCTTGTATAATTTAATAACAATTATTTCACCATTATACAGGAGGTTAACCTACCCCAACCAAGGAAAAGTACAAGGTAAGGGTTATTTCACAATCTCTTCATTATCTGAGGTTGTTTATACGTAATAATCTACTGGGATCTCTTTATCATCCACATCCATGTTTCTTAAAAATGTATTTCAAAACATTTTTACTATTTTCTAAAATATGAATTAAAGTCATTTATACCCTTTTTGACTTTTATAAGTGGTTTATAAAGGAATCTTTCCGTCATTTTCAAAACAAGGTCCTTTTTAACCTTTTCGACAGAATTGAGGTAAGAATGTTTTTTTTAACTTATACGGAAGGTGCGGTTATTTTACGCCGTTATAAAATCTTCAAAGCTTTCCTTACAAGCTTATAAGAATATTTTCAAGAAAATTTTTTATTTTATATTACTCTTAAATGATTTCAAAAACAGAAAGAGATATTTCTCTAAAAAGTGTTTTGATTTCATCTATGTCAACATCCTTCGACGGATTTTACGCTTATTTGAAGTTGATTTATTATGATACAAAACTTCTATATTGTATTGAAGGTTTTGTGATATGTTTGACTGTGGATGTGCTATTTTTATACCATTCATAGTTTATGGTGAAATTATTGACATTTCGTATGCTAGTTTTAATACGAATTTTTATGTTATGTTTAAACCTTTTCATATGGGAATGCATTGGACTTAATATGTGACGGGTGGAGCCCGCTATAGCTCCTCGATGCATCGGTAGGTCTCATGAGACAAACTAGTGTCTTGGCACATGGCCTTGACAAAATCTTATTTGTAGTCTTGGCACGAGGCCTTGGATATGTGGTTATGATAGTCTGGCATTATGCATTCCAACATTATGAAAGTGGTTATTGATTTTTGCATGTGATTATTCGATTAGTAGAATATCCTTGTGAATAAGTAAATGGCATTATTTCATTTTATTTATGCCATACCATGTTGAAAGTTCATGTTTAAAAGGCTTTTGTTTTAGTTATACATTGCCTTAAATGTTTATTCTTATTGATGAAAGTTTCCGCTATATTGTTATCTTTACTGGGCATTTGAGCTCACCCCTTTTCTATGTTTTATTTTTCCCAGGAAGTGAAGATGGAAGTTATGAATGACCTGCAGGGATTTTATGAGGGGATTATAGTGTGGACTGTGGAAACATTATGTTGTTGTATTAGTTTTTCATTTTATGATGTAATGTAAAACTTATGAATATATCTAGTGTTTCCAAGGCTACTAAACCAATCGGTCTTTCGAGATTTGATCTTTCTTGTGATCATGCCAATGTTATGTAATTAATGCACCGACTCTGGGCAACTGGGGTTGGGGTGTTACAGTTGGTATCAGAGGAAGTTTAGTACAAACCTTGGAATCTAAATTTAGATAAACTCTGATTAGAGCACGTAGACCTAAGATGAACTTTGAGGATTAGTATAGAAGAACTTCCTAGAATTTTGGTATTGTAGAGATTTTGTGAGTTTTCCGAGCAATACATCCCTGTCTGGATACGAGCAGGTAGAGGCGGCTCTGGCACAGATGTACCTAGGGGTAAAACCCGAAAACACCACTTTAAGCTAGACTCGAACGGGAACTGGTGCACGACAACAGGCCTTGCTGCACTCTTGGTTACGACACTCCCGGGGGATATGCTTAGGATAACTCTCATTTTCTTTACAAATCATTATGAAGGGTTTATGAGTATATACTTCCTCAAAGAAAACATTTTTATGATTATGGATTATATCCATAAATAGTTCAATTTATGTTAAGTGTTTTATAAGTATGGGATTATGTATTTTGATTCATAAACTGATCTAGTTTATGCCATTGTTTAGAAATGGCGCCTAGTGGAAGAAATGGAAACCGTATCAATGCACGCACTCCATGTAGGGATTTCCCTCCTGCTCAAGATAATTATAGTGGGGCTGGTGATGCAACTGGTGCCGATCAGCTAATCACCATACTGGGATAACTTACTCAGGTTATGAATAATAACCTTACCCGTATGGAGCACCCTGATCCGCAGCATGGAGGATCAATGTTAGATCGATTCATGAGGCAACAACCACCAACGTTCAATGGGAGTACAAATCCCTTAGTAGCTGAGCAATGGATAAATTCCCTAGAGAAAATATTTCAGGCTTTGGGGATCAGTGAAAGGGAAAAAGTAATCATGGCAGTTTACCGCCTCACTGGAGATGCTGATCAATGGTGGTCATTGATTCAGAACATGAAGGAAGATGATGAAGTATCAAATATGGAATGGAGGGAGTTCAAAGATCTGTTTTTAGAAAAATACTTTCCTCGTGACCATCGAGCAGATATGGAAAGACAATTTCTGAGTCTGAGACAAAAGGAGGATGAGAATGTCACAAAGTATGAGGCTAACTTTACAAGGTTAGCGAGGTATGCTGGAGATTATATTCGCAACCCAAGAAGTAAGATTGATCGTTTATTTGATGGGTTAAAACCATTTCTCCGTCGAGCATTAGTCTCACAATCCTTTTCATCGTACGAAGACATTGTCTCATGTGCTATCAAGACCGAAAAGGAATTCTCTAAGTCTTATGACTTTAAAGCAAAGCCAGAGAAGAAGAGACCTGCTGATCAATCTGGGAATGGAAATAAGGGGAAGAAAGGAATGTTTGAATATCCATCTTGTGGTAAATGCGGGAAGAAACACCCCGGTACTTGCTTGAACGGAATGGGAGTCTGTTACAAGTGTGGTGAAAAAGGCCACCAAGCTCATGATTGCAAGGGGAAGAAGGAAGCTACCAACGTTCAGTGCTACAATTGCAGGGAGATGGGGCATTATGCAAATGCATGTCCTAAGCGTCAAGAGAACTTACCTCAGAAAATGCCAAGGGATCAAGGCCAGGCTTATGCTATCACTACTGCTGAGGTAGAAGCTCCGAAAGACGTGGTGGCAGGTAATTTAATGGTTTCCTCAAGTTTAGCAAATGCATTATTTGATTCTGGATCATCGCACTGTTTCATATCTTCCCAGTTGGCTAAGAAAATTAGATATTTCCAATTTGATTTAATAAGGGAGTTGTCAGTCAAAACTCATAAGGGAAGTATCGTTGCAACAAAGTTTTGTGAATCAGTCCCCATTAGAGCACATAAATTTTCTTTATTTGCTGATCTCATCGTCATACCTATGATTGAGTTTGATATAATCCTCGGTATGGACTGGCTTTCGGACTATGATGCGAAGATTTATTGTAAGAAGAAAGAGGTTACGATTCTTGATGATAATGATAAGGAACACCTTATTTTTAGAGCAGAATATTCACCACCTAATTCTTATTTAGATCCACCCTCAATAACTCAACTAAATTCAATTATTGGGGAGGAAGAGAATGAAATAACTGTGGGTGAGGAAAGGAATGTTCAAATAGAGGATGTACCTGTTGTGAAAGAATTTGTAGATGTATTTCCAGAAGATTTACCTGGACATCCTACAGAACGAGAAGTTGAGTTTTCTATTGATTTGATTCCTGGATCAAGGCCTATATCGAAGACCCCTTATAGAATGGCCACTGTAGAGTTAGTCGAACTAAAGAAACAACTAGAGGAATTGAGTAATAAGGGATTTATTCTCCCTAGTGTTTCTCCATGGGGAGCCCCTGTTCTTTTTGTTAAAAAGAAAGATGGATCTATGAGGTTGTGTATCGACTACAGGGAGATCAATGCTATAACGATAAAGAACAAGTATCCCCTACCTCGTATTGATGATTTATTTGACCAACTGCAATGAGCTCAATACTTTTCAAAGATTGACCTTCGATATGGATACCATCAGTTGTGTGTGAAGAAGGAAGACATTCCGAAGACAGCATTTTGAACCAGGTACGGGCATTACGAGTTTACCGTAATGCCGTTTGGATTGACTAATGCACCCTCTGTATTCATGGATCTGATGAATAGAGTTTTCAAGGGGTATCTCGATGAATTAGTGGTGGTATTTATTTATGATATCTTGGTATACTCCAAAACCTACGAAGATCATGAAAATCACTTGCGCATTATCTTGAAGACTCTGAGGAGGCATGAATTATATGGGAAGTTTAGCAAGTGTGAATTCTGGCTTCAGGAGATTTCTTTTCTTGGCCATATTGTCTCTAAAGAAGGAATCTCTGTTGATCCTTCTAAGACCAAGGCAATCCAAGAATGTCCAGCACCTACGAGTATAACTGAGGTACGTAGTTTTATTGGTTTGGAAGGTTATTATCGACGTTTCGTCCAGAATTTTGCCCGATTGGCTAACCGATTAACGAAGCTCACACGTAAAGGGGTTAAATTTGTTTGGACAAAAGAGTGTGAAGAATGTTTCGAAGAACTGAAGAGAAGATTAGTCAATGCTCCTATATTGACTCTACCATCAGGGAATGATGGGTTCGTTATTTATAGTGATGCATCGAAGAAAGGACTTGGCTGTGTCCTTATGCAGAATGATAGAGTTATTGCCTATGCATCACGACAGTTGAAAATTCATGAACAAAACAATCCTACTCATGATCTTGAGTTAACAGTGGTGATCTTTGCTTTGAAGATATGGAGACACTACCTCTATGGTGAAAAATGTGAGATTTATACTGATCACAAGAGTTTGAAGTATATTTTCTCACAAAAAGAACTCAACATGAGGCAAAGGAGATGGCTTGAATTACTCAAGGATTATGATTGCACGATACACTACCACCCGGGGAAAGCAAACAAGGTGGCAGATGCTTTGAGCAGAAAAGACCATGTAGTTTTGAACAATATGAGAATTGAAAGGGATCCAATTTTCATGGATCTAGTGAAGATGGACATGGGAATAACCAGGGAAGGTGAAACATCAATGCTTTTTCAAATGGTTTCCAAACCATCTTTACTAGAAAGGATTAAGAGTTCTCAGACCGATGATGAAGAATTTCAGAAGAAGATTAAAGATGTGAATGATGGGAGATTGAGAGACTTTGTGTATGAAGATGGAATTTTAAAATTCAGGAAGAGACTTTGTGTTCCCAATATACCTGATCTAAAAAGGGAATTGCTGGATGATTCTCATAGTTCCAATTTCTCTATACACCCTGGGAGCACCAAAATGTATAGAGATTTGAAAGAACATTTTTGGTGGGACAATATGAAGAGGGAGATTGCTGATTTTGTGTCAAGATGTATGGTTTGTCAACAAGTGAAAGCTGGAAGGCAACAGCCTGGAGGAGTCATGCAACCTCTTCCTATACCGGAGTGGAAATGGGACAATATTACGATGGACTTTGTCATGGGGCTACCAAAGACTCCTAGAAGGAATGATGCAATATGGGTTATTGTTGATCGTCTTACCAAGTCAGCACATTTTCTTGCTATAAGAGAAGATCTACCCCTGGAAAGTCTAGCAAGACTATACATTAATGAAGTTGTGAGACTTCATGGAGTACCCCTATCGATTGTTTCTGATCGTGATCCCCGTTTTACTTCAAGATTCTGGAAAAGTCTTCAGAAATCCCTGGATACTGAACTTCATTTGAGCACTGCTTACCACCCTCAGACAGACGGACAATCAGAACGGACTATTCAAACCATAGAAGACATGTTGAGATCTTGCTCACTTGACTTTCAGGGTATGTGGGATCAATATTTACCTCTGGTAGAATTTTCCTATAACAATAGCTTCCATTCAAGTATTCAGATGGCACCATATGAAGCGTTATACGGAAAGAGATGTCGTACACCAACCTGTTGGGATGACATCGGTGAAAGAAAACTTGTAGGTCCAGAACTGGTGGAGGAAACGATGGAAAAGGTGAAGGTAATCCAAAATCACATCAGAGCAGCTCAAAACAGGCAGAAGAGCTATGCCGATAATCGAAGGAAGGATTTGGAATTTCAAGTCGGTGATCATGTTTTCCTGAAGGTATCTCCATGGAAGGGAGTCATACGTTTTGGTAAGAAAGGTAAATTGAGTCCCAGGTACATCGGACCTTTCGAAATTCTAGAATGAATTGGGGTTGTAGCTTACCGATTGGAAATGCCGCCAAGTCTCTCCAAAGTTCACGATGTGTTCCACGTATCTCTGTTGAGGAAATACATGCCTGACCCAACGCATGTACTCACCTATGAGGAATTAGAACTGTAACCTGATCTTTCCTATTGTGAAGAGCCCGTCAGGATTCTTGATACAAGAGAACAAGTACTGAGAAACCGGACGACCTGTCTGGTAAAAGTTTTGTGGAGAAATCATAAGATGGAAGAGGCAACGTGGGAACCCGAGGAACTTATGATGAAGAACCACCCGAGTCTTTTTATGCAGTAATACCCTAGAAATTGCGAGGACACAATTATTTGAAGGAGGGGAGAATGTAACACCCCAAGCTTCTACGGTACGTTTCCCTTCGAATAATGCGATAGCGTGTGTTGTACGCAACCTCGAGTTCTAACACACACCACAACTAATTAAACTAGCCGTTGTGAATAGTAATACCTACTTTTTGAAATCATATATATTCTATATTTCAAAATGGACTTCATTTTTGGATTCGGAATATCATAATTAGCCTAGGGTGAAATTTTGGTACATTTCGGATAACTTTCATATTTTGATGAATAGTGAAAATTTCTAAATTTTAATTAAAAACAACTTTTTTAATCAAAATAATTAATAGTGATAAATTATGAATTTGAGTGGTTTTAAAGTATATTTAGAATATTTTTTTACCATTCAATTTAATGTTTATCATTGGACATAATTTTACAATTAAACCGAACATAAACAAGTGTCAATCTTTTGATAGTTATTATCTCTTAAAAACACGCTTTTTGTTTTGACAGCGGGAATTAATTTTAAATTAATTTCTGCCACTTCTGTGTTTTGAATTTAGGAAAATGGATTCCATATTTGGAATCAGGATTTCCAAATTATGTAAATAGGTAACTTTTATTTTTACACATTTTGAATAATTACTGTGGTAAATATTTTATTTACCATGGTTAAAGGGTAAATCCGGTAAATAAGGGTTAAAAAATAATATTATAATATTACAAAATTACCCTAAAACGTGTCCTAACCTTATTGGTGGACACATACCCGACCATGTGAATCCTTGGGTCAATTTGGGGACCCCTTGGAGCCACTTGTATGTGGTAGGGACACATTATATTAATAAAGTTAAAATAAAAATAAAAATGGCATAAGCTTACATCTTTTAGAAGAACAATTTTTACATAGGGTAATACATGTTGGATTTTTGATTATAAATATTCATTAGAAAGATAAAAAGATTTCCTACATGATTATATTTTATTTATAATTTTTAGACATCAAATAAGTTAAATTATTAATGACAGAATAATGATGAAATGTTTACCTCATTAATAAATCATTTAAATAAATAAGATTATAATGATTAAAATATTATCTAAAACCTGTCCAATTCTTATTGGTTGATGTTATTTAGAATATGAGTCATCTTATCTTCGACCTCAATGATTTTTGGACCAATATGAACCGAATATAATTATATTATAAAGTAATACTTTCACTCTTTCCTAAAGAGCCCCTCTTCTCCCTTATAAAAGGAGACCACTTCTACTCATTCCTCACACCTCTCAAGCCACTTGGCTCGTCCAAACTCTGCCCAAATAAGCTCCCCACATCCCTCTACTACTCCTTGAAGCTTTCCCTTAGGCAGAAAGCATTTCAAGAAGTCCTTTGGTTCCAACCAAAGTGAGTTACCTAAATTAAAGGTAACGATTTCTCTTAAATTATTTTCATTTATTTTGCTTCTTCAACCCCCAAACTCTTTTTATTTCCTTTCTTTTGTAACAACACCAGTATCTTCAATATACTAGGATGTTGTTATAAGAAGGATTCAAACTACACATACACACAACTCCATCTAATGGATGATGAACATAATGTTTCTGTGGATGGAAAACTAACGCCTCACGAAACGATGATTGTTCAAATACATCTTACCGCCTCTAATGGTGGCCATTATGATGGAACTTTAATCAAATATGATATTAATGATATATATTTTATATATAAGCTTCTGTAATTCCATTTTATTTCATACCATTATTCATTTCATGTTGTATATACATACGATAATTTCATTTGAGGAAGTGCGGACTACCGCCCCCTTAAAATGATATGACTCATTCATACCACACATGGAACGTATAAAGGATGGTGTTAATGAACTTAAGTAACATGTATCAAATATTATATTATACTGTAATAGTAATATACCTATGTATCATTTGTATTCGATTCTTTTAAAATAAAAATTAAATGGAAGTAGCGTTCGTGCGTACGTACGGACTACCGTCTCCACGAACGCGATGGGATTCATTCTCCATCGTATCCATTCAAGTATAATTATCATTTGATGATTTAAAAATGATGTTTAAGGACTTGATACCATTCTGGATTTAAATAATATACAACTTATCCTTTACAAACATGTCTTACGTAACAAAACATACAAAAGCAAACAAGTAAGTTCACACCCGAAACATCGATAATACTAAGATATTATTATCAAATCAATATTAAAAGATCATATATGATATCATATTAATGTATATGATTCTTGTATAATTTAATAACAATTATTTCACCATTATACAGGAGGTTAACCTACCCCAACCAAGGAAAAGTACAAGGTAAGGGTTATTTCACAATCTCTTCATTATCTGAGGTTGTTTATACGTAATAATCTACTGGGATCTCTTTATCATCCACATCCATGTTTCTTAAAAATGTATTTAAAAACATTTTTACTATTTACTAAAATATGAGTTAAAGTCATTTATACCCTTTTTGACTTTTATAAGTGTTTTATAAAGGAATCTTTCCGTCATTTTCAAAACAAGGTCATTTTTAACCTTTTCGACAGAATTGAGGTAAGAATGTTTTTTTTAACTTATACGGCGGGTGCGGTTATTTTACGCCGTTATAAAATCTTCAAAGCTTTCCTTACAAGCATATAAGAATATTTTCAAGAAAATGTTTTATTTTATATGACTCTTAAATGATTTCAAAAATAGAAAGAGATATTTCTCTAAAAAGTGTTTTGATTTCATCTATGTCAACATCCTTCGACGGATTTTCCGCTTATTTGAAGTTGATTTATTATGATACAAAACTTCTATATTGTATTGAAGGTTTTGTGATATGTTTGACTGTGGATGTGCTATTTTTATACCATTCATAGTTTATGGTGAAATTATTGACATATCGTATGCTAGTTTTAATACGAATGTTTATGTTATGTTTAAACCTTTTCATATGGGAATGCATTGGACTTAATATGTGATGGGTGGAGCCCGCTATAGCTCCTCGATGCATCGGTAGGTCTCATGAGACAAACTAGTGTCTTGGCACTAGGCCATGACAAAATCTTATTTGTAGTCTTGGCACGAGGCCTTGGCTATGTGGTTATGATAGTCTGGCATTATGCATTCCAACATTATGAAAGTGGTTATTGATTGTTGCATGTGATTATTCGATTAGTAGAATATCCATGTGAATAAGTAAATGGCATTATTTCATTTTATTTACGCCATACCATGTTGAAAGTTCATGGTTAAAAGGCTTTTGTTTTAGTTATACATTTCCTTAAATGTTTATTCTTATTGATGAAAGTTTCCTCTATATTGTTATCCTTACTGGGCATTTGAGGTCACCCCTTTTCTATGTTTTATTTTTCCTAGGAAGTGAAGATGTAAGTTATGAATGACCTGCAGGGATTTTATGAGGGGATTATAGTGTGGACTGTGGAAACATTATGTTGTTGTAGTAGTTTTTCATTTTATGATGTAATGTAAAACTTATGAATATATCTATTGTTTCCAAGGCTACTAAACCAATCGGTCTTTAGAGATTTGATCTTTCTTGTGATCATGCCAATGTTATGTAATTAATGCACCGAATCTGGGCAACTGGGGTCGGGGCGTTACATATATGTTTGACTTATCAATAAATAAACACATGGATAATAGTAACTGGTTCTTTAATGATGAAATTTATAATGTTGGACAGCTAATGCAATTGCATAATCCAAGACATAGTGATCACATACATCATGATCTTACCATCAATGTAACAACCCAAAATTTTATTAATTAAAAATCACCTTGATGTAATTAAATGTCTTCTCATATAAATGGTTATATAAAACATAGGAACTTCCTTGGTTTTATGTGTTTGGATTTTAAAATACTGTTATGAATTTTTGTCATTGCTAACATAGTCATTGAATAGTGATTACCTGATTAGTATAAATATAGGGCTTTAACAAATCCAATTTACTCAGACAAAGGATGCGATGGACAAATCTAGTTTAATTACTCCACACGAAGCCCATTTTTCAGTGCTTGTAAAGGAGGTAGCATCATCGGGCTTCACTCAGGAATAATCCCAAGATGAGTTTCAACAAGATAAGCTTGAATGGAACTGCCTAAGGGAGATGTAGATGTTAATAGAGATTACCACCCGAGCGATGTTATCTGAGCCGCCCCAAGAGTTTTTCACCGTCACACACCTTACCCTTAAGACGTATGAGTATGTTATAATGAGTTATGTAACATGACCCCAACACTATTATTGTTAGCATTATTTTTGTATAGAATAAATAATATACATTCATTTTATTATTCATACTTTATAAATGGTTTTTAAATCACTTATAAAATATTTAGTTAATATTAAATTAAGAAATATATATTGATGAATTAATGGATTTTTTAATTAAATAATATTTTAATAAAATATTACTACTAAATTAATTTTTATTAAATATAATTTATCATATAATTTTTATGAATATAATTGTAATTTTTATTAAGTCCTGAACGCTATTTTTGTCAATCCTTGTGAATTTTTGATAAATTTTAGTTTTTATATTAAAATTAAAAATAAAAATACATATAAAATTATCTAGATATAATTAATATTATTTTTTTAAATCAGGAAATTTGAATTATCTAAAGGTGAATTTTTCATAATTTTCTGAGATAGTCTAATTTTAGGTAAAAATTATGTACCGTTTAAATATATAATGTGCTTATAACATCATAATGAGCCAATATTGATGTAATAAACAAAATTAAAATTTATATTCCATAAATATATGTTTTAAATTTAAAATAAAGTGATTATATGTTTTCTTGATTAATTTGACAATGCCTTAGTGGACCCTCCAAGACTTATAAACAATTTTAACATTTTTAAATGATTTCCTTGAGAGTGTGACTCACCTCTACATTAGTAAGCCTAATTTTTTTTATTTTCGGACATAGGCCTTATAAAATATTGTTTTACACTCCATTTTGGAAAAAATGAGGGAAAAAATATGAAATGGTTTGGGGTTTTGATTAGTTTAATGTTTGGTGTCCAAAAATAAAATAATAATGTATTCCCTATCCTTTCCTATATAAACCCACTCCATAACCCATTCCAATTCAATAAAAAACATTTTTATATTGACCAACCTATTCCCACTTCTCTCTAAAATCCTACCAAGGTGTCCCAAGCACCCATGAAGTATCTCTCAGGCCTCTCCCAAGCCTTTGGGATCACACTTCCAATTAACGGATTTCGTGCTTTTTCATTTCTGTCCAAATATTAGTATATTTTTATACCCGTTTTTCAGTTAAAAAGTTGGTGTATGATTTATAAAATCCCCCATACTTCCCTATTTATTTTTTAATGATGATATTCATCTTTCTCTTTTATTAATTCTACCCATGTACACCTGTTACCATGCCAAAATTCCATATGAAATTCCCCTCTCCTAATTTACATTCAAGAAATTATTTTATATTATGCATCTAAATTTTATTAAATATGATGGGATATTACGTTCCATGACCCAATTACCATAAATTTTATGTATAAATTATTAGATACTCCTTTCTCTCTAATCATCCCATTTTACGATTTCTATTTGATGTCGTTTTGCTTCCAAATTTATACCCAACATTTCCATGAAGAATCATCGTGTAAGTGAATACCATACCCATTTCTCTATCAAGGGTATTCACCTTTATGAACATATACATATTGAATGATAATTTCTGGTATGTATTCCACATTTCTTCATATTGGAATAAATTATAATGTTTAATGAATCCATGTTATATGATCCACATGGCACACTTATGCATGAAATGAGATGTTTATAAAGGGTGTGCCCAGATAACAATCCAATGCATTTGGTAAATAATAGTATCATGATACTCCAGGTGAAATGAGGGTTTACTCAAGATAATTCAACTTCAATTGGGGTGTTATAATGACAATTCATTTTCAATGAGGATTCACTCATGCACCATGTGCAATGAGCCTTGGCTCATGCTAATATCATGATAAAAGTTGTTGCGACATTTCCATGTCATGATAATCATGCTATATCATACTTTTATGTTCATGTTTCCCTTTTGATACCTTGATATGTATATTGTATAACAAGTAATTCATTCTTCATTTTATTCCTTTTTTACTCCCCTACTAGGATTTATAGAAAACCATTTTATTATGAATGTCCTTAGGTTATCCCATTAAATGATAAGTACAAAAGAATGTTGTGGTCATGTAAAATATGTTTTGAATAAAGATGTTGTGTTTTATGTTCTATGTTTTTATGTCATGTTAGTAATTTTCCCAAGACATTATACCTCTCTACCCTTAGATTTTTCTTAAGTTCATGTTTATGTAATAGATCACGTTTATGTGTGAAATAAATAGAAGGGTTGTTGTAGTTGGTATCAAAGTATTGGATTTGTTATTTTAGGAATTATGATTATAAAACCCTTGTGAAAGCATCACGGATAAGGATAAGTATAATAAAAACCTCCCTAAATTTTTTTAATTATAGTGTAAGTGTTTTATCAAGGAAATACATCTATGTCGTTATATGGACAAATAGAGGCGGTTTTGGAACAGATGTATCAAGGGGTAAAACTTGAAAACACCACTTTTAGCTAGACTCAAATAGGAAAGGGTGCACGAAAATGGGCCTTGTTGTACTATTGGTTATGAAAATCATTGGGGATATTCTTTGTTTAATTAATAATCTTAGTATGAACCATTATTAAGGGAATAAAAAAATTCCAATAAAAACTATTTTTGGATGTAGATCATGAATAAAATAGATTGAAACTTATAAATTCATATGTTAATGAAAGAGATGTAATTTATAAATTATACATTTTTGTATTTCTATTCACCGTTATGTGGTACCCCTATCTTTCTTTTTATTCCATCCAACGCCCGGTAATAGGATGACTCAGACTAACAATCGATGTGATGATTAATTTGATGAATGTTCTAATAAGATGCCCAGTCTGATGGGAGTAGGAATCACAAACATTGTCCTGATACACTCTTAGGTAATTCAAGTTTTGAATATAAATATGGTTCTATTGGAACATCCACCCCCCCCCCCCCATGAAAGAACAATCCTCATTTAATAGAGTCATGAGACACATGCCTCCTACCTTTAATGCGTCATTTGATCACTCAATCACCAAAAAATGGATCAACTCCATTGAAATGATATTCTTCATTTTTCAGTGTTCTGAACATGAGAAGGTTCTTTGGGATGCTTATCATATGGAGGGTGAAGTTGATCACTGGTGGACCATGATAAAAAATACTAAGCATGAGGAAGAGATCGAGGTGTTGTAATGGAAGGATTTTTAGAAAATGTTTTTTGATAAATATTTTCCATGAACCCACTGACTTAATATAGAAAGGGACTTCCTTTCCCTCAAGATGAAAAAGATTAATCCATCAGAGCGTATGAGGAAACATTCACAAGGCTTTCACAATATGCCTCTAGGTTTGTCAGTACCCCTAAATTCATGATTTACTACTTGATTTGTGGGATAAAAACAAGTCTATAGATATACCTGGCGATCTATGACTCGATAGCTATGAGGAAATTGTTCGATGTTCCCCAAAACTAAAATAGATATCGGAAAATCTCAGGGGTATCATGGAAATAAGAAGTAGAATGTTTACTTTAATTCTAGTGGTCTGATGGATAAATCTAACGGTGCAATGAAATTATATCACCCCACTTTCCAATGGTGCATAAATAATCACCCTAGAAATTTCCTAATGGTGATGAGGAAATTCTTTAGGTGTGGAAGAGAAGGGCACCTAGACGTTAAATTCCAACAAGAAAAACCTACTGACGTGATAGAAGAGAGGAATGCTCTATTTTACCTTCAATGTGTTTTTCATTTCTTCAACAACTAAGAACCATGGAACTTTTCAAATCAGTTCCCTAAGCCAATCGTTTTCAAAGGCAACTAGAAACCTCCAAGGTAACAATAGAGAGCTTTTTCCATCCCTACAGCTGAGGCAATCCCCGACAATGAAGTGGTGATAGGTATTCTATTTATTCATTCAAGAATAGAAAATGTTCTTTTTATACTAGTTTTATGCATTATTTTATATCAAAAAAGTTTAGTAGAACAATCCCACCACCACTACAAATCATCGAAGTAGCGAAGTCGGTGTGAATTGAAAATAGGGAATTCATTGAATCCCATGAATATAACTCCTCCTCTATCATAACTTGTGGTTTGAACATCCCGTAGAATCACGTCATACTCCCTCTGGTAGAATTTGATTCAATTCTTTGCATGGATTTGCATTCCCTATATAGAATGAACATAAATTTCGATGAGAGGGAAATAACTCTCTATATGGTGAATCAAACACCGATTCTGTACCAGTGTATGGTGGATGATGAATCTACTTTAGCACCATAATATCAAGAATGGATATTTCTACCCTATGAACATGCATATCTTGATTTGATTATTGAGTCTAAGGAATTAATCATCCTTCCAGAAATTCCTGTTTTGAGGTAATTAACTAAAGGTCTTCCTCAGGAATTTTCTGGTCTTCTTCCTATAAGAGATGTTGAATCTCAATTGATCTTATAACTAGGACTTTTCCAATATCCAAGACTCTTTATAGAATAGATTTTGTGGAGTTTTAGGAGCTAAATAAATAACTACAAGAGAATCTAGATAAAGGGTTTATATGCCCATGTTCTTCACCAAGGATGGGCCAATGCACCTTTTCATAGATTATCGTTAGCTCAAAAAAATTACAATAAAGAACAAGTATCATAGACCATAATTTACTACCTGTTCCATCATCTACATGGAGAAAAATACTTATCCAAGGTGTATTTGTGATCAGGATGCTTCCAATTATGTGTGAAGAAGGAGGATATCCCCAATATTTCTTTTTCGTACAAGGTATGAGCACATTGAATTTATAGTAATTCCTTTCAGTCTCACTAATACACCAGAAATATTCATGGAAATGATGAATATAAGATTTAAAGATTACCTCAATAAATTTATTGAATTCTTTATAGACAATATTCTAATATACTCCAAAACCAAGGAGGAGCATGAGGATCATCTAAGCACTGTACTGGAGACCCTAAAAAAGAATAAGATCTATGAAAAGTATTTCAAGCGTGATTTATGGTCGATG
This sequence comes from Viscum album, assembly GCA_963277665.1. NCBI lineage: Eukaryota > Viridiplantae > Streptophyta > Magnoliopsida > Santalales > Viscaceae > Viscum > Viscum album. The sequence continues at coordinate 701,193,336 of OY728132.1, forward strand.
AAAGTCTCATTATTGGGTCTTATCATCCCAAAATTGGATATATTTGGATCCCTCTTAGAGAGGCTCAATTGAGGTATGGTCGAGGCCATCATCGATGATAGATATCCATAGATTCTTGGGGTTATCTAGATATTATTTCTGATTTGTGAAAATTTCTTTACAATTGTCAAACTCTCTTACCAAGAAAAATAGAAAGGTTGCCAAGTTTTCATGGAGTGATAAATGAAAATATAGTTTCAATGTGTTAAAAAAGAGTCTTATCAGTGTGCTCGTGGTCACACTACATACAAGTGGAGAATGATTCGTGGTGTTCAGTGATTCATTGAAGAAGGGACTGGGTTGTGTGTTGATGTATAGAGACATAGTCATTGGCTATGTTTCAAGTAAATTGAAAGTTCATGAAGAAAAAATATCCAACACATGATCAGTAGTTAGCATCAGTAATATTCACATTGAAAATTCTATGGCATTACCTATATGGTGAGAAGGTTGATATATATATTGATCAAAAAATCCCCAAGTATATATTCACATAGAAAGAGTTGACTATGTGCCAATGAAGATGGTTAGAGCTAACCAAAGACTATGAATCCTCAATCCATTAAGACACTGGGAAAGTGAAAAAGGTAGAAAATGCTCTTTGTAGAAAGGACCCATTAATAATATCATTAATGAGAATTTATAGGTATCACATCTTCTTAGATTTGATAAATATGGACAAAGAAATCATAAAAATGGAATATAATTCAAAATTTCACAAATGAATGCTCAAATGTCTCTTTTGGAAGGGTTATTGGATCCTCGAAATGATGATGTGGAATTCATAAGAAAGTGGAAAATATCAGAAAAGGGAAATCATCAGACTTTAATGTTTATAAACAAGGAATTTTGAGATTTTGTTCAAGACTATATATTCCACCAAATCCGGAGTAAAATAAAGCACTTTTGGATTATGCACTTAGTTTGAATTTCTCCATTCACATAGGAAAGAGAAAGATGTATTGATATCTCTGAGAGAATTATTGGTGGGATAACATGAAGAAATAGATTGGTGAGTATACATCAAAGTGCATGGTATGTCAGCAAGTGAAGTTTGAGAGGTGCAATTATAAGGGGATGATTCAACCATTACCCATACTAATATGGATATGGGAGAACATCACACTGGACTTTGTCATTGAACATGTGAAGACATCGAAAGGAAACAATACTATATGGGTTGTTATGGGTCATCTTACAAAGACTGCACACTTCATTGTAATTAGAGAGGATTTCTCATAGGATCAACAGGCACGAATATACATCAGATAATTGGTAAGGCTTCATGGAGTTCCCCAATCTATTTTTTCCGATCGAGATCCAAGATTCACCTATATGTTCTAGAAGATCATCCAAAATGCTCTGAATACTAATTGGAACTTCATTATGGATTATCATCTCAAAATCGATGGACAATATGAGCGGACTATCCAAATACTTGAGGAAATGTTGAGAGTATGCTCAGTAGACTTAAAAGGAGGATGGGATCAACATCTTATTCTGGTTGAGTTCACTTACAATAATAGTTTCCACTCAAGAATCCAAATGGCTCCTTATGAAGCCCTTTATAGGAAGAGGTGTAGAAAACCGGCATGTTGGGATTGTCTTGGGGAGAGAAAACTCCTAGGTCTAGAAATGGATGAAGAAATGGTGGAAAATGTTAAGACTATCCAGCAGCACATTAAAGTTTCCTTGAGTCGAAAAAAGAGCTATACTGATATTCATCAAAGAGACCTAGAGATTTATGTTAGAGTCATGGTATTCCTCCATATATCACCTTGGAAGAGATTTATGAGATTTCAGAGGTAGGGAATGCTTAGTCCAAGGTACATCATCCCTTTTGAGATCCTTGGTTCCATTGGAGAAGTGTCATATCTACTATTACTCACATCAAACCTGTCTCATGTACATTATGTATTCCATGTATCACTTTTGAGGAAGTATATACCTGGCCCATCTCTTGTAATAAATTTAAACGTGTTATCATTGGTGAATGAAATATCCTATTAAATGAATCCAGTAAATATCTTAGATCATAGATAAAATGTTATAAAATATAAGATAATTACCCTCATCAAAGTGTTGTGGTGAAACCACAATTTTGAAGAGGCAGTGTGGGAAAATGAAATTTATAGGGTGAAATTCCTTAAGGGGGGGGGGGAGATTGCCATGACCCAAAATGTTATTAATGAAAATTATTCTTGATATAATTAAATGTATTATCATGTAAAAAGGATATATTAAACATATGAACTTCCTTTGTTTTATGTTTTTGGATATAAAATACCATTAAGAATTGTAACCATTTCTAATATAGTCGTTGAATAGTGATAACATGATTAGTATAAATATAGGTATTTAACAAATTCAATTTACTCAGAAAAAGGATGTGATGGACACATCTAGTAGAATTTCTCCATACGTAGCCCATCTATCAGAGGTAGGAAAGGAGGTAGCATCTCTGTGATTTACTCATGACCAATATCAAGCATATCTTCGACACTTTAATCTTAAATGGAACTGCTTATGTGAGAAATGAAAGTTAATAGAGATTACCACCCGAGCAATGTTATTTGAGATGCCCCAAGAGTCTTTGTTATTTGAGATGCCCCAAGAGTCTTTCAAAATCACACACCTTAACCTTAGGTATTATGTGGGTGTTATAAGGTTTTTTGTAACAAGACTCTAGAACTATGATTTTGGGAATTATTTTTATATAGAATAAAGAATATAAATTAATTTTATTACTGTTACTTTGTATATGTTCTTTGAAGCACAAATATATTTTTTTCTTATTCATTTAAGAAATATTTTTTGATGATTTAATGGATTTTTTAATTAAATAATATTATAATAAAATATTACTACTAAATTACTTATTATTAATTATAAATGACTGTAAAATTTTAATTACTATAATTGTAATTTTTATTAAGGTTTGAAAGATTTTTTTGTCAAAACCCATGATTTTTTAATGTCAGTTTATATTTTAAAAGTAAAAATTTACATATTCAGAAATTTATTTAGATAAAATGAATATTATTTTTCAATTTAGGATGTTGAAATTATATAATGGTGATTTTTTCTTAATTTTTAGAGATTGTCAAATTTTTAGATAAGAATTAAATACCATTTAAACATATAATACGTTTTATGGCATCATAATTACACAAAAGTGATTAAGTAAAATAATATAAAAGGTTTTTGATGCCAATATATGTTTTAAATTTAACATAATGTGATTTTAGATTTTTTTCATTATTTTTACAATGCCTTAGTGGACCCTGTAAGAATTATAAATTATTTTGACATTTTAAAATGATTTCCTTGAGAGTGCGACTCACGTCCACATTATTAATCCAATTTTATTATTATTATAAGACATTGTCATTATAAAATATTTTTTTCCACTCCAATTTGGAAAAACTTATGGGAAAAAACAATGGTATTGTTTGGGGTTTTGATTTGTTTAATGTGTAGTGTCCAAAACCTAAATAATAAAGAATTCCCTCTTCTTTCTTAAATAAACACACTCAATATCCAATTCCTCTTCGGTGAAAACCTATGGATCTTGAAAAAACTATTCCATAGTCTCTCTATAATCTCCTCAAGGATCCCAAAGCTCCCAATAAGCCTCTATCAATCCACCGTCAAGACTTTGGGATCGCACTTCCAAGTAAGGAATTTCTTCCTTTCTCATTTTTGTCCAAATTTATTTTTGTTTATATACGCTTTAATTTTAAATTTAAAATGTTAGGGTATAATTTTTAACATCCCCCATACATCCCTTATTATGTTTGAATATTTAGAGTCATATTTCTCTCGCATTAATTCCTCTCATTTACACCATTTAAAATGCTGAAATTCCGTAAGTAATTTCTCTCTCCTCATTTACATTCAAGAAATTATTTTATATTATACATCTAAAATCCATTACTTATGTTGGGATATTATCAGCCATGAACCCATTACTATAAATTTCGTGCCTAAATTATTAGAGACTTCATTCTCTCTCATCAACCCATTTTACAATTTCTATACGATGTCATTTTTCTCTCGACATTACACCCTAAATTTACATGCCTAAATCATAGTGTAAGTGAATATCATACACTTTTTTATATAAAAAGTAGTCACTTTTTATAAACACATACATATTTAATGACACATTCATGTATGTATTCTACATTCCATTCTCGTGGAATAAATTATTATTTCGAATGACTCCGTGTTATATGTTCCATGTGTCACACTTGTTGCATGAAATGAAATGTTTATAATGGGTGCTCAATGATAGTGCTTCAATTCATTGAGTAAATAATAGTATCATTATAAATCATGTGTAATGAGGGTTCTATAATGTTAATTCAAGTGTAATGAGAGTTTATTGATGCTAATTCAAGTGCAATGGGGGTTTACATATGCTTCATGTGCAATGAGCCTTGGCTCATGCTAATATTATGTTAAATGTTGTGTACAAATTTCCATGTTATGATAATCATGTTATATCATGTAATTATGTTAATGTTTCTCTTGTGATCCATTGATATGCCTATTTCCTAACATGTCCTATATTCTTAATTTTAATCCTTTTTTCTCCATTACTGGTGTTTATAGTTCACCCTTTTCTTATGCATGTCTTTAGGTTATCCCAGGCAATGTTATGTATGTAAGAATTTTGTGGTGATGTAAAAGAACTTTTCAACAAAAATGTTGTGTTTTATATTCTATGTTGTTATGTAATGTTCCTAATTTTATCTTAATACACTAGAACTCTAGATCCTTGGAGTTTTCATACTTGAAATTTTATGTAATAAAAAATGTTTATGTGTGTTATAAAGAGCACAGTTGTTATAATCAATGCATTTTGTTTAAGAAATATTTTATTCTTCATAGTAATAAAAAAATAAACATGATTCATTGTCTCATGATACTTATCGATGCATCAAGGGTCCATCTATACAAGGACCCTCCCATCACTAATTACTTCCAATACATGTTACATGTGAAGGAATGAATATGATATATAATACATAATCAATATTCCTTTCTTAATTAATAAATATCTATAATGGAATAAGAAGTATGAAGATTTTCAACATTTCCCCAATCAATATATAGAACAGATTTCAATAATAGAACCCATAAAATGGAAACCATATAGAAAAGGTTTATAATGTTAAGTAAATAATTTTCCAAATGAATCAATGTATTGAATTTTGGTGAATAACCATCTTGCAAAGAAATAGGCAGTGAGATGATTTTTTGGGAATGGGGAACCCGCTTGTTGACATTTCTGTAGTCGTTGACAATCAGTTCTTTGACAGATTTGAAATCAAGTTGAATGATGCGATTTGTGCAGGGGATACACATTTCTTCATGTGTGATGAAATAACTGTAAATTATAAATTGAAGTAAATTGCTGGCAGTGATACCTAGAATTATATGAGAGTTTCTTAGTAGATTCTTTAGAAACCTGGTACAACACTTTACAAGGGATGCATTGGAAATGAAAAATTTGTTGAGGAGATAAAGAAAAAAAACATTCCATTTTTTAAGTTTATTAATACGAGGTTGATCCAGTGGGGAATGGTACTTGTGTTGTTGTGTTGTGGGTGGACAAGGGACACTTCTTGCGAGTTTGGATACCGTAAATTTCAACAAATCCGAAAATTTAAATAGGCTAGAAAACTGGGCACTAGTGGAGAAGGAAAAATACTTCTACATTGTTGGGTTTTTTTACAGTGTCCCTTGATTCAATCCATCTTGTTGTTGAGCATACTGGTGAAAACAACAAGTTTCTTATAATGAACCATTCTTCACCATTCATTTGTTAGTTCTTCAAGGTTTCACAGGAAAATGTTTTTCCATATGTGGACATCCTCTTTAGAAATTATTCAGATGCAGGAATGTTCTACAAATATCATGGCTTGGAGATTGACTGGGTAGAGGAGATAGATTTGAAAATTTCCCTGCTACTGAAGTCATCTGAAACACACAAGATATTAATTCTGATTACTCAAAGTGTAGATCTGGTAGTTGTTATAGAGGATGGAAAAGTTAGGGTTTTTTCCTATGATATTATTGTCTAAAGAGAAACTAGTGGACACAAATGGGGCAGGGGATGCATTTACGGGTGGTTTTATGTCTCAATTGGTTTGATTAGTTTTCGGGAATAACTATCTATAAATGAAAGTAAATATAGGTTATTCACAACTGAGAGGCATTGGAAGAATAATTATTCATTTAATATAGGATGATTTTCAATGAAAAGGGTAGTAATGTAATTCCATGAGATTAATACCATAAAATATAATATTATTAATGGATTTATTGGGAATACATGACAAATAAATAAACTAAAAAAATTAAACATGTGGTGAATATGAACTATACCTCAGTAAAGAAAAATTGAAATACAAAAACCCTTATAATAATGGAGGCATCAAAATTAAAAGTACATTAATATAATACCATAAAATTGAATTATACTTATTACACTTTTATTAAATAAGGAAATGAATAAACTAGATAAAATAAAAAATGGTGTTCAATATCAAACTTGTCTCCTAGAATTGAAAATAGAGACAAATAACACATATATCATTATAAACATTCTTATCCAAATACATTAATAGATTGAATTAAATATAGAACATTAATAATAATTAATCATGATATAATAGTGATGAATAATATCAAAGGGGATCTAATTAGATGATACAATAGAAATCATGGTGTATAAAAGAATCATGTCTAAAGTAATTGAAATTTAAGATATTGAACCCTTACAAGTAACATAATCATTGAGGTAAGAAATATTTGTTAATTTTATTATTAGGAATAATTTTATAACCCTATAAGATAAATAGGAAATAAAATTTCAAGTATTATTTATGTGGAATTAATAAATATTTTAACAATATAGTTTCAATAAGTATGATTTATGTGGAATAAATCTGTAACAACCCGAGAGAAAACCATGCTTTGTTTTGTTTTTGACATGTTTAGTTTCCAATGTCACTCGTTAGGTGCTCCAACAAAAAAATAATATTGTATTAATAATAAAACACATCAAATGGATAAAAATACCTTTTATTCAAATAAGCAACCTTTCGGCTACAACATCCACTAAGATAAATTAACCACAAATTCCAACCAAGAACCCGATTACAATGATGGGAAGGCCGCTTAAAACTACTAGGAGCCCGAGAATGCGGTAGGGGTTTCGAGCATCCATCATAAAGAACATAAGGATTGCAGAAGTCATCGTGACCGTGCTTAGCACCATGGGGATCACACGAACCATCTATGCTTCTCCTTCAGTCACTTGGGGTAAGGGACACCCGAGACCAAAACTTTCTTTTTATAAGCACCCTATTATGACCGTTGGACCCCAAACGACTATAAATCCGACCGTTAGTTTATTTTGACCGTTGGCATAAAATCGGAATGATAATTGTGTTTTTCTTTAATGTTTTAAAGTGTCATCAATGTTAATTTAGTTTTCCCAAATTGTTAATTCTAGTTTATGTTCCTAAACGGAGAAAATCAATATTATTGTTTTCTTTCATTATACATATTAATTTGAACAATTGGACTTTTATTTTTTTTATTTATATCAAACTGGATGAATTTTTATGAGTTATATATATATTGCATCAAATTAGATATATTATTTCTCTTATAATTCGACCTCTATTAATTATTTTCGAAACTATATTAAATTATGGTTTTATTTACAAATCTCACGTCTTTAAGTTTACACAAATTCTTTTAAGCAACCAATTTCTTTTTCTCTCCTTAAAATATTGTATCCGAATGTTTTCATCAAATTATAAATTAAGGTAATTATTATATTCAACAAAGGAAAAATAAATAAATAAATAAATAAATATATATATATTATAAATCGATGCTTTCTTTAATTGATTTAAATGAACCTTTAATTTTCCCAAAAAATAATAATTATGGTTTAAAAATAATATACTTAATATAATAAAAAATATTTGTATTTTAAAACAGAATATATATATATATATATACATATGTTTATATAATAAGATGATTTGATTAAATCAAATGAAAAATGACTTTTATTAAAATAATGAAATTTAATTTAATAATTGAGTGTAATAATGTTGTATTAAATTAATAATAATATTATTAATAAAACAATTTTTTATTAAAAAAAACCTATAGAAACCGCATTTTTTAAACCGAGGCGAACCCAGGCCGTCTGATCCGGCCTCCCATGATCGTGGCCGTTGATTCTTTTTAATGTCGCATCAGCTCTGAGCTGCTCGATCTCCCTCTTGTAATCCCTGCAGTCCATTTTTTTCTGCGTTTTTCCTCCTTTCGTTTTCTTCTTCCTCCCCTGCGTCCGCCTGATTTTTCTTCTCCCTCTGTGCGTCATCGAACCAGTAGCATAGCGCCCCGTTTTCTTCTCTAGGCCGGTGAAGTAGGCCCGGCTGTTCCCTCTTTTACACAGCCGACACCGACCCCTCGCCTCGCCTGAAGTCTCCCTCTTCTTCTTCTTCGTTTTTTTAAACCCCCTGTTGCACCGAAGGCCGAAGGACCGACTCTCTCTTCGGCTTCTGGACCTTGTTTGTTGCCTCGTTCTCTCCTCCTCCTCATCGAGCAAGGTAAGGGAGAAGTTTTGCTGTGGTTTTCTGTTTGAGTTTCATTTTATATATATACACGCCTATACATGTGTGATATATGTATATATGTGTTCATCATGCGGTTATGCACCTGATATTACTTGCTTCGTTGTCTCCTCTTCTCCTCCTTTCTGTTCTGTAAGGGTCAAGTCTTCTTCTTTTTTTGAGTGCTCAAGCTTCGGTTGGTATATATATATATATATATGTTATATATATATAGTTTATGGTTTGTAAACCCGTTTTTTATGCCTCCTTGCTGCATCATCTCCTCTCCTCATCCTCTCCGAGCGAAGGTAAGGGTGTAGCTCCCACTGTTTTCTTCGGTTATATAAAAATCTTTGGTTAACATATACATTCTCCATATATATATATACATATGTATACAAATATGTAAAACCCATGTTGTATTTCTACCCGCTGCCTTCTTCTACCAGTTTGGAGTGCCAAATGGAGGTAACAGGAAATCTCGGTTTTCCTTAAGATCTAAACCCCTGTGCATATATATATATATATATATATATACAAGTTTATATGTATATATACCCATATGCATATACTAACCCTGTGTATGCATACCCGAATGATAGAGAAAACCCCTCTACCTCACTTATGTTTTGAAATAAAAACGCAGAAGACCAGATTTAAGATGTGTTTTTACAATTCGGTTTATATATATATACACTATGAGTGTATATACATATGAATATATATATATATACTTATATATGTATATGTGAAACAATCCAATTCGTTTTTTTTTTCTATGATTTACAATTGAGGATAATTTGTTTATGAAATGATACTCTTAATGTATGAAATACATGTAAGGGTCAAACTCTTTTTTTTACAAAGTTTGATTAAGATTCGGTTTCCATATATATAAATATATACGTGTATATATATATATATACTTTCATATACACATATTATAAGATGATATGCAATCTTTTTTTCAATGTTTATACCCCTGATTTTTCCTTCCTTCTATAAAATGGAGATTTTGAGTAAATGGTTGAATAGGTAAAATTGTGCAAGTGAATGATGTATATTATTGTTGTATATACACACACGTATGTGTATATACATCAATATGAAATTAGTGACCATTTTTACAATTTTTATAAAGCATGACGAAGTTTATGGGTTAGTTGGACTTCAAAATCATTCTTGAAACTGAGAAATTTCATTTATCACTATTCTGGATAAATCAGGATCCTTGTTTTGTGAAAATGGTTAGTATGGACTCCATGAACATTTAAAAATGCGTACTTGTAATCATAGGTATGTTCTCATGCTAATAAAAGAGTTTACACAATGATATACATGTTTTCCCCAAGATGGACTTGATTTTTCACATTTTAACCGCAACTACCTGTTTTAAATGCCTATGACATCCATTTATCATCATATGTGTAAGTTATGAGTGGCCATGCTTTAATTGGGTATTTTCATGTATGTAATGTTACGTGTTATGTTTACTTTCTTAAAACCCATGTTTTAAAATGTTAACTTTTTATTTGCACGAAGCATGAGCATGCATGTCTTAATGTTTTTAATGAAAGAACTGTTTTCATGTTATGAATACGTATGTGGAAATGGGGTTAAAGTAAGAATGCATTGAACCCCATTAACGAATGACCATGTCAAGATATGTGAGGGATTTATAGGACTTACATGTGACGGGTGCCCCCGGAATTATATAGCGCAACAAGAATGATGTGATAGGTGTGCCCGGAATTATACAGTGCTCCAATGAATTGGGTAAAGCAAGAGTCTCATGAGACGAATATGTGCGACGGTCTTGGCAGTTAGCCTTGACATGTGCTAAGGAAACAGGGTGGGCAGAGAGCCTTGACCTGTTAAGTATTTTATACGGTCTTGATGAAAAGTCTTGACTATGTCCAGGATTATACATTCCCTCTGCATGTAATGATAAAGGTTAACCAGGGGTTTGTTCAACTAACAGGACAACCCCTAGTTGAAAACTCCCAAGATCATGAAGATGTACTTTATATAACAAGAACTGTTTTTCATATGGTAAACTGTTAGATGAACTGCACTTTACTCATGAACCATGATATGCATGTTTCCCTGCTTAGCCATAGAATTCTTTTAGAATTGAGGTAGCCTTGTTTTAACATTATGCATTGCTTATATTGCGCACTCTGATCATGTTTACATTAAAGCTCATTTCAAGTACGTGCTTCTTTGTGCAAGTGGTTTTTAAAGAAAGATGAATATCATGTTTTTAAGAAATGATAATGTTTTGTTTTAGCAAAGTATTTTTATTCTTTTCAAAAGGACTTATTTAAGAAAGGATTTTCTTAAAATGTTTTAAAACCCCTTACTGGGAATTTTTGCTCACCCAACATTTTTGTTAAAATTTTTCAGGCATGGTTGATACCTATGAATTTAATCAGAAGCAGCTGGTTTCCCAGAATACTGAGCCTCGCGATCTTTTGTAGTAGTGAGACATGTTATTTGTAATGATGTAATGTTAAGTATATCATGTCTCATTAAGAACCCTTAGTTTGGGGGTCGCTACAAAATCAATATTATTTATTCTATTGTGTTTTTAGTTACGATCCTTAATGATAAAATCGACGATGAGCATGTTTCTGTGTTTTTTCATGAATGGATGTTGGTATATTATCAAACATGTTTAATATTAATTTTGACATTTTATAAATAAACTAAAATAATTATTTAATTATTTTATCTTAAATTTTCTCATTCTCAATCCCCATAGTCATCTATGATTTCAATTTAAATCATTGTTCAAGTATGTGGATAAATCGAGCCAGAAAAAAGGTACAATAATCAATGAATGATTATGATTCATTTTAGTTGTAATGTAATTATAATAGAAACATATTGACCTTATTAAATGTTAATTAGTTAGTTAAATAATAATTGGAAATAATATAAATAACAATATAATATGTATTAAGTTATAAAACAGTGTGATGAAATCATATTTTCTCTTAGAAATCTATTTTTGGACTCTTAAACTTACAATGGTTTTTTATTTATCATATTGTTCATATTTTGTCCTATTTATCCTAAAATAACCTTAATTTTTTTATAAAAATAATTTTTATACATTAAAATATCTCTGATGACCATCTATGAAAGGTTTATATTAGAATAAAAATAGAAATTAATTATTCCCTAGAGGCGGTAGTCCAAAGGTACATGTGGTTTATGATTTTATTTTCTATAGAATTAATGGATTTTATAAAAAAAATTCATTTAAAAATATAAATTATTTTATAAATATCATACTTGTTTACTAAATTCATCTTTATTACCATATGTGTATGGTGGTTAAGAAAAATTAAACAAGACACTTCAGTGAAGAGACAGTTCACATATATGAAAAAAAATCAGTTTTTACTCAATGGAAAATATGAAAGAATGTTGCTTTTCAAATTATATTAGAATGAGAAAAAAATTGGAATATTAATAAAGAAAATGAGTTAAATTAGGAAAGAAATTACTATAATTTAAGACTCATAATTTCGAATAGGGGACTCCATAGAGTGGGACGATTTTTGATAATAACTTGTGAAATGAATATTAAGTGGGTAAAATTGGGTTACAGTGTATGGAAATAAGAAAGATCTTTAACAGGATACTGAATTCCTGAGTGGTATTTAAGGGGTGGTGAGAGGACCTATTTATAAGTGATGCAAATAACATATTTCTAAATATTTTAACATTAAATAATTAGAGAACATGTTGCACACATGATATTTCTCAAATATTTGATAATAATTGTGTAACGAATGAGATAGGGTAAACCATACCTCAAAATTTCATTTTCAATTATTTTTTTAACTCTTCTACTCTAATAATTTTCACATGTATCATTTTTCATTTTTATAGGGTAACTAGTTTTTTCCTATACAATTTACTTTTATTGTCATAAAATAAAATACAGCTTATAACATAATTTTTAAATAATGATAGAAAATTTTAATACTATCTTATTATGAAAAATATATATGTGTAATAAAAATAAATATTAACAGTAGTTCATGTAATTCATAAAAACTCATTTTATAAAAAGTGTATTTTTAAGCTTAGAAGTTATTTGTATGATAAAAATATAAATTTTTTTATGAAACAATTTGGTTTTTTATAAAATAACAAATTTTTTTGGATTTCATATGAATCCAAAATTTAAATTTACAAAAAATATTATTTTATTAACAGAATAAATAGAAATAGTTTATTTTAGTCAAAAATATTACTTATATTCATAAAATGTTAAAGATATTTTTTATAAAGATAGAATGGTATTCAAAAAAGCATATTATTACTCCGTAAATACATATTTTATGGATTAAAATGTTTTATAAACTTATAGTATTTTTTATATCATTGTAATTTAAATGATGTTATATTTTTTGAAAAAATGATATCGCACGGTTCATCTAAAATCAACTACGTTCAACAAAAACTTGAGAAATTCAGGTTAAGCTAATATTGAAATTATGGATTTAAAAATGATAGGTGTTTTATCAAATTCATATTATAAACTTTTAGAATATATCATTTAAATAAAAAGATAAAAATATAATGAAAATTTTTTATATAAGAAAAATAACATTTATATATAAAAATTAACTATTCATATTACTGTTTCTAATAAATTACTAATGAAATTGGTGTTGATTAGTTATTTGAATCAATAATATATTTTATCCATAAATTATTTATATTCCTAAAATCAAATAGAAATCAATTTTTAGAATGGTTATGTTTTGAAGTATATGTTAGACTTATTAGCTATTTATCTAAATTCATTAAATGTATCAATTTATTACCATTGATAATGACCATTATTATTATTTATCAATATATTCCACAAGTCTTCTGAATATATTTTTACACCAAAAGTCTAATAATACATTGTAATGTTTATATTTTTTTCCTCAGTTCATTTTAGTTTGATGTTTTGTGGGTCACAATCTTTGGAAAAGATTATGTTATGAAGGAAATACAATATTTAATATTTAATATTATAATTTTATTGTTTCCCCACAAAAATATATTGAGTCCTCACAATTTTTAATTCATTTACTATATGAAAAACAGTTGGTTGTATCTAAAATTTATGAGGTTTTATATTTAACGAGATATCAAACAAACTATTTTAGATATGAATAAATTTGTTACTATCTATCAAGACCTATATAATAAATGTAATTTTCTAAGGAAGTTTGTAGTTAACATCAATAGGTCATCATGGGTTAGATTTAAGATATGTAATGATGTTTCACAATATGAAAATGGATATGACCCATTTCCAAATGAAGTTAATACATTCATAATACACAAAAACATTAAGGGGAAAACAGGATCCATAAAAAGAAACTTTCCAAAAACCATAAGTATTATTTAATAATAATAATAATACCACTATGTGTTTTTATATATAACACAATATCCAATAGTTGATGAAGAATTTAATTTCATAAGACAATTGAAAATCTAGAGTGAAAATCCATTACCCTCTTCATTAGTATTCATTGAATAGGATTTTCCTTTTTCCCATGGTCTCAGAAGTTCATGGTGAAAATTTTTCCTATTGGATATTGAATTAGTGTATTTATCTTAATAGAGAAAAATATGGAATCATAAATTTCTATTAAATACATTTTTCATTACGTGGTACAATGAGAGAATATTTTAATTTTTGTTTCCATAGAAATAAGGTGCCTAATAAATAAAAACATAAAAAACATTTTAATACACTTGGAAATACATCTTCATGGAAACCCCATTATATAATTTTAATGTATATCATATCCTTGGGATGTACATCAATGAAAAGGGGTGATCATGAATCCCAATAAGGGAATTAGCATGGGATAAAAAAATTGGTTCATGAAGAATAACAATAATAACATGAAGAATAACAAAAAGTAATAGACAATAAGAATGTCATAATAATAAGAAAATGAATCATAACATTGAAATGTGGTGAGGAAATTTAAATGTGACATTCATAATAGTATCCCCACGGTTTATGATAAAGGTGTCATAAATGAAAATTACCAAGGTTATTCACCAAGGTATCGTAAAATATGCCATCTCTAGAGATTAAATTATTTACCTAATGAATTGGAGATTTATCAGGGAGCACCATTAATATGTATTAATATCATCTGGTCAATATATATCATAATAAATCATTTCATTAATAAACCATAGATAATAAATAATGGGTTTCTTATCAACATCTTGGCACACAATAGAGTTTGAAGACGTGATCATTAGGTCAATTTTGAATCGTTATAGGAAATGAGGGATTCCTATATTTAACTCCCAAAATAAAAAATAATATTTACAAAAATTTGAACAAAATTGAAAAAAATATGTCTCAGTAATCAAATAAAAAGGAAAACCGAATTTCATATCCAAAATAGATTAATTTGAGAAGTAAATTCTACTTCCTGACGGGTATAAAAAATCTTTTAGAAAGGTTTAAAATGATAGGGGTAAAGGGTATACCACTCATAAATTACTATTTATATAGTAATGGGATAATATTATGTGTAAAAACAACATATTTTGGAAATTATACGGCATTCCACCTGAAAATAGAACTATAATGGAAGAGAGAAGTGGATATTTTTCTTACCATGAAGTGTTTTTACTAAAACATCAGGATAGGTAATCGGGGATTGAGGACCCCGTAGGGGACTCCATGGGTGGTAAAATACATATAAATTCATGGATTAGGTTATGGGAGTGTAGGTAACATGAGATATGGGTGTATTTTTATAGAAAAAGAGGAGTAATTATTTAGTTATTTCTAAATATAGGTGTTGGAACTCTTGGTTGTAGATAACAGAAAATCAATGACATAAACATGTTTTTTCCCAAGATTATGGATATTTGGGTCATACTTTATGATATTTTATTCCTCTAAAACCAAAGACACTTTTTAAATACATTATGTTTTAAGGAAAATTAATGATTTTGTAAATTAATGTTTTTAAAAATATAATTTTCCTTTTTAGAATTTGGATAGTCACTTATAGTTTTAAAAATTTATTAAAATATATTAAAATAATTAATATTAACGAAATAACATATTTTAGGATTTTTATTGTGTATAATTATTTATAAAAGAATTATAATGTAAGTATGAAGTCATGAAATATATTGATAACCTAAAATAGTGTTTTTTACTATTCGAAAAAATAGTATTTTAGAAAATTTTCATAACATCATCCAAAAATAATTTCTATGTGGAGATTCCAAATATAAAGTTTATTTTTTCTATATTTATTCCTTGAATATTACAGGTTTAAAATTTTAAATATAAAAATAATTCTTCATTTAAAAAAAAGAAACATCTAAATAACACCCAAATTTTTTAGAATTAAAAAAATAACTTGGCCATAAAAAAATTATTTATTCATTTATATTTTTTTAAGTGTGATTTTAAACACTATTTTATTTAAATAAATATAATTTATAATAAATTTATTTTTATAAAATTTTATATATCTTATAGAAAAGAATAAATTTATGATTAATTTTCATCAAGAATTCAATTTCCCAAATTCATCTAAAATTATCACACAATTTATTAAAAAAATAATATTAAAATAATATTTATGGAATAGAAAATTATTTTTAAAAAGAAAATTACGCTTTAAAAAACTAAGGCCTAAACATGTAACCCCTTATTACTCCCACATATGCCCTAAGTGTGAGGTGTGCAACGATCATAGTTATATGGAGTGTCTCGCCTAACACTGAATGAGTAGTAATCTACCCTAACACGAACCTTCCCATATGTGATTTCATTAAAACATCACTTGTTAAATATTGAATTGGACTAGTTCATGGGAATACCACAGTGACACTACTGTCAAGACAGGTTCGGACACACAGGCTTCAAACGGCATGACTCTACTATTTGAGGCTATCATTTCTCCTTTTTTAATCAGTCATAATTTTACATTACTACCAATAATTATTAATTATAATTTTAAAATAATCAACCAAGGTTATTATTTAAAATATTCATATTGACTAATTGTCCTACTAACCAACAATCATATATTAAAATGGTCATATTTGAGAAAAGTTCATCTAATAGTCAAATACACCCATCACATTTTACTTTATACCCTATAAATAAAACATTAATATTTCAATCAAAAATAAATACAATTTATCCCTAATGTCATATTATCATTTCAAAAGATGTTGATTGGTTCAATTATTTTTTGTTTAATTTTTGTAGATTTTTTTGGGTGATGATTCTAGTAGACTACGATGACCCTTAATTTCCCATTTTATCTATTCTAATTTATATTTTTTTCCAAGTTTTACTGTTCGTAATTTTAATTTGATTTATATATGACTATTGTAATAATATTTGTTAATGAGATAAAATATTGTTGGTTTCTCTTTATTTTTTAGATGAATAATATTATATATAAAAAACATTTATTCAAGAAACAAATATTTTTTAATGTGTATGGGATATAAATCTCATTACCCTCTAAATAAATTCATCCTTGATATTTCAAATCATTTTATCAATTGAGGAATGGTGAGGGCACTTTTGTCTCATTGTATCATTTTGTTCCCACATTAATTATTGGTATTTATCATTCCCTGACATCACTATGATGAGGTGGGTAGTCTTGATTCATATAACCCTATCTCTATGGTCCAGGATCTCCCATGTCTATTCCTCATAACAAAGGTCATATTCAAATTGAACCACCATTAGATTTCATACATTTGAGGGATCTGGTTTGTACTTCCTCAATAGAGATACGAGGAATATGTCATTAAATTGAGCATGATTTTGTGAATTTTAGAGCAGATATTCCACTGCTCCTATGGGATCAAGGATTTAAAATGCGACATTGTACCAGGGGATAAATATATATTTCAATCTAAATTGATGGAATCTTTTGTATGGTTTTATAAAATAGAAAATCATGTCTGTAATATAAAAATAAAATTCTCTTAAATGGTTGTTATCATATGTCTTCGGCCGACTCATAGAAGCCTTTGTATGTTTTTTGATGGCATGAACATTTTTTGTAATGTATTTCACAAGATACAACCCAAGCATTTTTCTCTCACCAAGTTCATCGCAACAAGTATGATTTCTTACTCACTTTCCATAGATAGATTCATATTATGGAATATTAATACTAAATTGTAACTTGTTTTTTATGGGAACTCAACTAATTGGAGGTGTTTATCCCATCAACCTTTAAATTCCATATAGCAAGTTCTTATAATTTTCTCAGGTGTATGAATAGACCTTTTATATTAACCACTTTCTTGGGAGAGATAGGCAATAATGAAATTCTATTTAATATTCAGAGCATGTTGAAGACTTATCTATAATTTAGATGTTGACCTTTTACCATGATCAGAAATGATATAATGCTTCACCCAATATAGATGCACCACTTATATAATGTATATCTTGGTAGGTTAATCAAGATAGAAATCTTCCTAAATGATTATTAAATAGGTTTTCATGGAGTGTCAATCCACTATAACAAATATAAAATTATTTCTTATGTATGTTCTCGGGATACTAGTAATGAATATCATAGTGATATTATCATACTTACAGGTTGGTATGGGTAGTGGTTTCAATAACCCATTATGATGTTTTTGATCCACACTCACTAGAAAACACACCAATCAACTTGTAATGTAATCAGGAATCTACCTTTTTATATTATCCAACAATTAATTATCATGAATTTATCTATACATTTCTGTGCTTATATAATATATAGATAATGTAGAGGTATGAGCTTCATCTATCATATCCTTATTTATCTACGAGATATATGGAACAAATATACATGTATGAAATTTAAATATACCTTCTTGATCAATATACTTCTTAGAAAACTTATCATTATTCACACCCTTTGTCTTATTTTGTATCAAAGGATCTTCTATTTGATATTTTTTATCTTATATAGTAATTATGGGGTAGAAATTTTTTTAAAGGGTTGATGATGTAACTTTCCTTAATATTATCATGTCTAATTTTACTAGGAAATTCATCAATGGATCTCTGTAAATCCTGCTAATGTCAATCACAACAAGGTCTTTTCTAATTAATATATCAGTGAAATTTTTTTCTATTCTAGAGTGATAATTAATTGAACATTGATACTATATAATATGAATAATCCATATCTTTTGTATCATTCCCAATTCCATTTTTGTGAAAGTATACTCAAAACACCATTAGTTTCTGTATATATCACATTTCTCTACCATAAATATAGTACCTCCATATTTTATCAGATAAAAAATAAATATAGATAACTCCATATCATGCATAGGATAATTCTTATCATGATGTTTTAACTATTGAGATAAATAAACAATCACCATGTCATTTTTCATCAGGATGCACCTATTCCCTTCTATAGATGCATAACTATAAATAATGAATCCTTCTCTGAAATAGAGTAGTGTTAACATAGGTTAAGTGAAAAATATATTCTTCAATTCATTTAAACATTCTTCACAATCCTTTTCCCAGATGACTTATCCCCTTTTGAGTTATATTGGTATGTGTATAATAATTCAATGAATTATTTTTCATTAACATCCTATAATATCCTACTAAACCAAGGAAACTAAAAATCACAACTTCCATTGTAGGATGAGGCCACTCCTCTATGACCATTTTCATTATATGATAAACTAATATTTCTTCATTGGTTATAATGTTCCCTACGATTGAAACATCTTGAAAAAAAATTCATATGTTTTTAATTTCTCAAATAGCTTCTCCCTCCTCAGTGTTCATAATATAACCCTTAGATTATCTTCATTTTCATCATAACTTTTGTAATTTATCAGAATATAATCAATAAAAAAACTACAGATTTATCAAAGTAGTCCTTAAAGACTCTATTCATCAATTCCATGAATATTGTAGGAGAATTAGTTTTGAAAATGGTATAAAAAAACTCATCGTGTCCATATGTTGTTAAGAGGTCAGTGTTTGTAATATCTTCGTTCTTCACCGTTGATTTATGAAACCCATTTCGGAGGCCGATATTTGAAAATAATTTATCCCCACAAATATGGTGAAATAAATCATAAATCCTTAGGTGAGGGTACTTTTTCTTTTCTATGAACATATTATGTTCTTTATAATAAATGCATATATGAATTGATCTATCATTAATATTCACAAATAGAATATAATATGTTTATATAAACACACATGGACAGATAAATCTTTTTTTAAAAGATATTAAAGTGGTTAATTTAATTCCCAAAACCCCATATTTTCCTTTATATACGAGTTCATTAATATCATCTTAGATCCAAGTATGAGTTCAATAGATAAAAATTACTATCTATTTGGGTGAGGTTTGGATAACTCTTTTGAAAATACATCAATTTATTCTATAATGAAGGAAAAATTCTTTATCATTGAAATTTCATTTATTTATACACTTACACTCTTCATATCCATACATAATTCTATGGGTGGTGCCTCTCAAAAACTAACAGGATAGGATATCCCTCCACTGAAAATTATTATAGGTTTTTAATTCAATTTTAATGAAATTTATTAACTCCTATAATTGATAATTGAATTATAATTTGACAGAAATTCTATCCCTAGTATAGAGTTGAATTCCCCCATGGGAATGATTACAATATTTACGATGAGATTTTTCTCGCCAAAGTTGATACTATAGTATCTATACACTATTTATTCTAGGATAATCCCTCTATGAGTCTTGTCCAATAACACTACTTATATCTTTTTTGGGTAATGATAATATATTCTTCATAAACATGGATAAAATACTTTAACGTCTAGAACCAAAATCAAACAATGTACTTTCTATCATTTATATAATGATGAGTGTACTTACTATGACATCATTTAGAGCATCTACATTATCCATTGTGGTAGAAAATGCATGAACTTTCTCCCTTGTCCTATGATGATTTTAATGGTGGTCCCCTTCCATTGTCATATTTGTTAGATATTGATTGGAAATGTGCCCAAGCTTTCCAAACATTAGTCACTAAACTTTGAGATGTGACTATACCATTTTCCCTTTGTTATTAGTGTTTAGAAGCTGAGGATATACATACCCATTAATGTTATGAGTAATATGTATATCTTTTCCACACATTTAAATCCTTCCCATACTATGAATACAGTTCCCTGAATGATTATTCCATCATTTATTTCAGGTGGAAAGTTTCATTTTTCATTCATCCTCTTTCATAATTGAAATTCTTCCATGATTATGGCTATATTTCTAACTTATTTTCTTTATATATATTTTACCACTACATGTATCCATACTCCAAATTAAACCTTCATAGAACTCCAAACTATCTCCTAAAATATTTCCTAGTGATGAATTGCAAGATTCCCTCACTAATGGGGTCTGATTCCATCAAAGAATCTTTCAACTTTTCCCTTAGGATCCACAAGAAATATAGAGTTGTATCAAGTAACTATTGTAAATCTCATTTCATATATTCCAACTGATTCATTTTCATTCTAGTTCATCTCTAGGAATTTATTCTTAAATTTTGTTCTCACTAGTTTGGGAAAATTTTTATTTATAAATACTTACCTTATCTCTTCCCACTCCATTGCATCAATCTCCCTTACTGAATTCATGTTTTTAATCAATTTCCACCACTGATCAGCTTCTCCATCAAAGAAGTATACTTCTAGGGTGAATTCTCTTTATTCATACAATGCAGTATATAAAATATATTTTCTATAGAGATTTTTTATTATTCAGGAATCATTGGGTTGGTAGATGCACTACAAGAATCTGGTTTCTGACTCATAAATGAAAAATTATAAATTTGTTCACTTCGAGTTATACACTCTCTCTCAACATAATTCAGATTTTTTATTATAATTGGAGTTGAATGATCATCATACTCATGAAATTTTTCATTTCAAATTCCATCATAACACATTTAGTGTGTCCTCTATTTCACTAATTAGTTACATGGTTCTTCCTATTTTTGTCCATTCTTTTATAAAAGTAGAAAACTATGGTTAGAGAAGTGTTACTTTAAGAAATATTAGAATTATAATGTGATTACATCTATTAAAAATCATGATTAAACATGTTATTAATATCCTCTAACAACAATTTCATATTCTACATATCCATCATAATAGTTAGTAAAAATATTATGATTAACCAAACGTACCCCACAGGAGTGTCAAAACTGGAATGTAACAAGGCCCATTATTATGAACCAGTTCTAGATTGAGTTTGTCTCAATGTGGTTTTTTTTTTGAGTGTTACCCCTAGGTAGATCTATATCTGATCCACATCCACACGTTGTATCTAGAGAGGGATGTAGTCTTTTGTATGTAACTTACTTAATATTTACAAAAATACCAGGATGTTTTCATATTTTTAAACTTATCTATATGGTTCTTCCTAGTCTTTTAAATCACTAATTTTAAAAATATAACTAAACCATCCATTAATATACACTATTTAATCCCATATTTTTATTAAAAAATCATAATATGGTATAAATAGTGGATCATTTAAAATTTTGTTTCTTGGAAATACAGAACATAATACATGAAAACATGAAACATTCTATGAATACATTTGGACATAAATCTTCATGGGTACACCAAAAGTTACATTTACCATATCTAATATCCTTGGAATTTACATCAAAGGAAATGGGAGGGACTGGAGGCCAATATACGAATTTGTAAGGGAGAGAAAAATCATGTGATCATTAGACATATCAATAAGAACATGAGGCATTACAATAAGGAATAACCAAGAAGAATATAATAATAACAACATGATTCATAACATGTAAATGTGGCTAAAATAGTTAAATGAAAAATTCATAAGCATATGACCACAGTTTATCAACAATGTGTCATAAATGAGAATTATTATGGTTATTCACCCGGGTACTATAAAACATATCATCCCTAGAGATAAAATTATTTAAACAATGCAGCATATTGATATCAAGGTGAACCCAAAATATGTTTAAATTTCTTGTGGTTTGGACATATATCATAATAAATCATTTCTAAAATAACCCTTAGGGAATAAATAGTGATTCTCTTATGAAAATCATGGAGTACAAAATAGATTAATGACATGATCATTATGTCATTTTTAACCCAAGAAATTTAATTTGGGTTTAATATATGTGAACTCCAAAACAAATTACATTTATTTGAATAAACCTTGAAATGGAAACAATTTTCACCATTCAAATAAAAAGGAAATGAGAATTAATCTTGTAAAATAGAGAAATTTGATAAGTAAATTCGGTAGCATGACAAATATATAACATGGTTTTAAAAATTGTTAAATTAGAGGGGAAAAGGGTATAAAGTTCATAAATATATATTATTATAGAAATATGATATTATAAATTGGAAAAAATAATTTATTTTTGAAATTAGAAAACATACAACATAAAAATGGAACTTGATTGGAAAAGAGAAGTGTAGATTTCCATACCTTGAAGATTTGTTCCTGGAAATTGAGAATGGAAACTTAGGGGCATGATGACACCTTGGGCGACTCCTTGGAAGGAAAATATTACCGAAACATCATGGATGATGGATTGTGAGTAAGGGTAAATAGTGATAATTTTGTGTATTTATAGAAAAATTGGATGAATTGTTTAATAATTTCTAAATATTAGTCTTGGAAATATTAGTTATGGAAAAAGAAAAATCATTGGCCTACCCATTGGTTTTTCTCATAGTTTTATACCTATGGGTATCATTTTATGATATTATTATCCCATAAAAACGAACACCAATTTTTAATAATTATTTTTCATGGAAAAGTAATGATTCGATAAAGTGTTGTTTTTTAAAATCAAATTATCCATTTAATACATTATAAAGTGACTTATAGTTTTAGGCATTGAATAAAATAAATTAAAATACTTAATATTTATAAATTAAAAAATTTTAGGTTGGGGATTCTATTTAAATAATTATTACATCATTATGAAATATGAATGAAGTCGAGAAATATATCGAAACCCTAAAACTATATATTTTTACCATTCATAAAAAATCATATTATATTAATATAATCATATTAGTTATACCTAATCTAATTTTGAAATAATGATATCAAATGTAAAGTTTAATTTTTTAGAATAATTATCTAAATATGATAATTTTATCTATTAAATATGGAAAACCTTATATATTTAAAAATATTAGTTTATAAGGAAAAGTCAAATTTATTAAAGGAATAAAAAATTTCCTAGTCTATTATAAAATTATTTTATCATATAAATATATATGTTAGTTTTTTTAAATAAGTAAATTTTATTAAAACTAATATTATGTAGAATAGTTGAGTTTATAAAAAAGTGTATATATTTTATATAAAAAAATAATATTTTGTTTTCATACAAAATTCAATTTATCAAATTCATCTGAATTAAATGTGTATATTTTTAATAAAAACTATTCCAGGAATGGAATTGATAAAATAAATAATTTATTTATAAAAAACCAATAAGTACATTATGTATATAAGTCATGTATATGCTACCCTTATTCCCTAAGGGTGTGGTGCGCAATGGTTTGTGTTTCAAGTGGCAGTTCGGCAAACGTCGAATGAGTGGTAATCTTGGCTAACATGAACATCCCTCATAAAACATTTAATTCAAGATTCACTTGTTGAAGATGAGGTTTTTCTTGCTCAAGGGAGAACCCTAGGGACCCTACCTACTTCCCACATTTGGATAAGTGGGATTCAAATGGCACCAATCTACTGGTTGAGGCCATAGATTATCCATTCTTTATAAAATACCATTTTTAAATAATAATTATAAACAACTATTGTAATACTAAAGTTATCAACCAAGTCTATAGTTTCCAATGGTAACATTACTGATGAGCCTATTAACTAGTGGTCATATTTGAAAAATGGTTATATAATGGTCGAATACCAAAAGTCATACTAAATGGCCTAAAGGCCTTTGATTTTTTATTATTTTGGATAATCCCTCTTTTAAATTGGGTTGATAGTGAACCCTTAAATAACTTTTAGGAGTCACTGCTAAGAAAAATTACATGATATGAAGGCCTAGATGCATAATTCCCATAACATGACCCAAAGGCCCAACCATACTATACAAAAACTACCCCTCCACATTATTTGAATCATTTAACGCACCTAGCTCCTACCTCACACTGTGGGTCGGCTAGTATTTCCCCATGCATAGCTATATAGTGTGTAGTACCAATGGTGATTTTCATGCCCTTGTGTTCTTCCAATCTAGTTAGCTCTATTATGGTGGCTTCTACATTGTATGAATCTTATTCTAAGACTTACTCTATGTTTTCTTCCAAGGCTACATCTTGGTATGGGGAGGCATAAAGGCCATAAAGACTGAAGTCCTAATGTGGCATGACTGAACTATTACCCATAAGACCAAACCAGTGGCCCGAATACCCAAATGAATGAATATTTTTTTCTGGTATAGTATAACTATGGTACCACAACAATCCAGTTATAGTACTTCTATAGAAATCAATAAATCTTCCTCAACTGGTATTTCATCCTGGGATTCATGTAGGGTTATGGGGTTTTTTTACCTCTCAGCAACCACCACAACTGCTAATGAATACCAATAGTCACATTCCCATTTATAACCTATAAATACCACTTCATTCTATCATTCAAAAATCACTAAAATTTATACATTGTATTATATTATCAATTATTATAATTTTTATCAGTTTACATATATTTTGTTTATTTCTATATTATTTGTTATAGGGTAGATGATTTGAGCAGTCTTTGGCAATCCATAATTTCAAATTTTAGCTATTCTATATTATATATTATTTTTCTTTCTTTAATGTTTATAATTTCAATTGGTTTTATGGATGAATGATGTTATAACCACGGTTAATGAGATATTAAAATTTGGGTTCTCTTTGTTTTTATGTGTATGATATTATATATAAAAAATTATTTATAAAAAAATATCATTTAAAAATTCTAGGTCATTACTCCAAATTTACTTATAATTAATTAATGAATTTTTATATAATCTCTCTTTCCTACTAACCTATGAGTATGAAGACCAATATTTTCACACATATAGTGAATTCTCATACCCTTCTTGAAATCCCTAATTTGTTTTTTCGTGGATTATTAAAACATAGAAAATTGAATTTGGGGATTCAACTGTTTTCATATTGATAATACAAATTCTTGATATTATTTTCAAAATCATAAGAATTCATATTTCAACTCTTGTCCCATAAGGTTTCTAATTTGGATAATCTGCACATTTTCAATATTATCTATTACTAACATGGTTCATATGGGCTCTAGACATGACAAAAACCAAAAATACTAAATGGTTAGTGACAAACAGAATGAGATAATTATTGTGTGTTAATTATAAGTAAAAATTAAGTTCAAAATTTCATACACATAAAAATTATTAAATTATATTTATGTTTAACCTAAATCACCCTCTGTTCATTATAGGTTTATTTAAGTTGTGTTTTCCCATATTCCAGAACATAAAAAATCCTTCATAATTTCTTGAAAATAGAATGTGACTAACCAACACATATTCCCAAGGAGATTCTATCCTTGTGTGTAGACTTTGTCCCACCCATCTTGTAACATATTGAATATTTAGTTGATACTCATCCATAATTGTTTTAGGTGATCACCTCAAGGTGAATTTATTGCACAAACACACACACTATCCAATATCTAGATAATATTTCAATTTGTTAGAGAATAAAAATATTCAAATTACAAAATCTTCAAGATTTTAATCATTATATATACTTATACCATAGACTTTTCAATATGTTTTTCACCAAATTTTTCTTATCCCAATACAAAAAATATTTGATATTAGCTCAACTACCAAAATTGTTTTCATATTCTTTTTAAATCCTTATCAACCATAGCTTATTAACCTTTAATGACATTTTTAACTCTTAAATTATCATCGAATGATGAAAAATAATGGATAAATTTATCTAAAACAACATTTGATGCCAATTAGGGCACCCTAGACCCGCAATCTCGGAATATGGTGCAAATGAACACATTTTTTCATATCATATTTGAAATGAACTAAATCAAACCATTTTTAACAATAAATTACTAAAATGTCACCAAAAAATATTGAGCCACATATATTTGAATTACCATTTAGCTTTATAGTTTTAGATAGTTAAGAAAATAATATAATTAAAAAATCACATGTATATCTAATCAAATGATCATTTCTTCCACTAAATAAAAAACTACAAAATTTATAATAATAATTTAACACTTCCCACAAAATTATCTATAAAATCTATTTTATTATTAATATCATGTATCATATGTTTTTTCATAACCTTGATAAATATAAATATAAGAATATGTAATTTAAAATAATCAGTTGGGGTAAATATAAGTGATAATAATAAATTATCATAAGTGATCACAATAAGAGAATACATAATGTGTAATAAATAGATAATCAAAAATAATTATATAATAAAATGAAAATACAATCATAACATATCAGTGGCTGAAATATCAATAAATAAATTCATGGGTAAACAAAAAATAGTACATTAGTGATGAAACATATAATATTAACTTTCTAATTCCATACCCCAATCCAAGATATCAAAAAATTTCCAGTGTGTCCTTGTTTTTAGGAAATAATCTCTTCTGATCATGTGTGCTCTAAAATATCCATGCTAGTTTTTCTCAAGACACCTATAGATTAATTTATGGGATATATATAGTAGTAATCATCCATCACTAATTAATTCTAATTCATTCATCATATAAAGAAATGAATATTCTGTGAAATATATAACCAGTATTCTATAATAATCAATAAATATACGAATTATAGTGACCATTATATGAATTTTCAATATTTTACCACTAATTAAATAGAATAGATTTCTATGAATGCATCCCCATATATAACACCATATACAGAAAGGGTTATAAAGTTAATTCAATAATTTCCTTAATCACTTTTTTTATGTAATATAGGTGAACACCCAACATTAAAAGGAAAGAAAAATAGAGTTTTCACAAAGTAATGACATTAGAAGAACAATTATTCATGTCGTTAGGGATGATTTCGAAATAAAAATTTTGTGATGGATTTCTAAAATTTAAATCATTAAAAATAAATTAGTATGAAAGGATTTATATATTAATTCATAACCTATATATAAACTACAATAAGTAAATAAGTGGTGAATACTAATTATATCCCGCTAAAGAAAAAAGCTATTATAAAAACCCTTAATGTAATGGAAACCTAATAATAATTACAACATGAGAGGAATACAATGAAATTTAAAGATATTCATTATACATAAATTGAATTATGTTTTTAATATACTATATAAAATAAAATATGGTATGAAATATCAAACATATCTCATGGAATTGAAAATACATAAAAATAACAATTACAACTTTAGAAATTGTTGAATAAAACTCCCTTAAAGGATCGAATTTAAAATGGAACATTAAATACCATTATTAGTGAGATAATCATGATATTAAATATCAAAGGGAATTTAGTTTCACCATAAAATAGAAGAAATAGTGAATAACGTAATCATGTGTCAAGGAAATGAAATTTTAGACAAAGAATGCTTATAAGTAACATAATCATTTATGTAAGAATAATTTGATAATGAGTTCATAAAGAAGAATTGTAAACCCAAATAAAATAAGGTGGAAATATAGTAATATTAATTCATTTTTTATACTACATCAATCATTTTACAGTAATGTTTCAATAAGTATGTTTGTAACAAAATATAATGAAATTGAGTTAACACAAACCCTAACCCTAATTAAAATTAGTGGAAATTTTTTCTATCCTCAGACATTACAAATAATAAGTACATTAATAAACATTTTTGAAACATTTTTAAAGTATATATAATTTTATAAAATTCATTTATCTATATTATCTATATGAATATTAGTTTGTTATTATCTATTTTTGTTTTTGGGTGTGAATAATAATGATCCTTTTGAAGTAGTTTCATAATAACGATGTTGTTGTTAATTCATATCCCAAATTTCATTATTCCCATATCATACAAGGAATTTTAATTTATATTTTATAATTATTTATGATTTCATAATTTCATTCTATTTAATATCTATTATTGATCTATAAAAAAACTGTGATGCAAATTTTTTAGTGTTTTTGTACGAACGGATGTTGGTATATTAACTAATGAGTTTAATATTAAAGTTACCATTTCATATTTAAAATAAAGTCAGTAATTAATTATTTAAATCATATATTACCATAAATTAAATTTACATATTCATCAATGATATAAATTTATACCAAATTCAAGTAGGTTCTTAAAAAACCCAAAAAAGAAAATTCCATAATTAATAAATGATTATAAAGTGATTTTGTTATAATATATTGATAAAACAATTGTATAACATTATTTAGTGTTTATTAGTGTTATATATAATAATATTTATGATTTTAAATAATACTATATCATATACAATTTTTTTCATAGTATAAAGAATTCATTTTTTTCTCTTAGAACGATCTTTTGGATGATTGAATTTATCACAGTTGTTAATAGCTCATATTGTTAATAGATTTCCCAATTTTTTTTACCAGAAAAAATAAAATTCATGAAAAAAGTTTATCCATTAAGTCCAATTTCATTAACATTTATAAATTGTTTTAATAAAAAGATTAAAATAATAGAAATCAATCTTTACTTAGAGGTGCTACTTTGTACATATGCATGGTTGATTATTTTATTTTCCAAAGAACATGAAAAATATATATTATGTTATATCATTTTAGAATATAAAATATGTTAATAATATCATAATTATTTTTTAAATTCAACATTATTATCATCAATTTAAGGTGATTAAGGGAAAACAATGATGCTTTGGTCAGGCAGTAGTCCGTAAACAAGTGAGAATTCCATTTTTAATTTTTCTAATAGGACAAATGGGAAGTTGATTAATAGTTATAACATTAAAATAATAAAATTTATTATAAAATAAATACATATTCAATTTTGTAGGAATTATGAATCTAAATTTGTGAACGTAATATAGAATATAAAATAAACTTTGGAAAATTTGTACTCACATTGAGGACTTGAACTTTCCCATGGATAACTCCATAGAAAGGGATGGATTAAGATAATATTATATGAGAATAATATTATGGGGATGAAATAGGATTCATTGGTATGGTATAAGGGTATATTTTCAAGAGGAAACTGATTTTTTTTGAGGTATTTAAGGGATGGTGGAAATCCCCTTTGGTAAGTTGTTAGAATATAATTTTTATTATTATTTTACCTTTATATGAATAGATCACATGTTTCACATGTCACATGGATAAAAAAATAGATAACATCAGAATGAGGTGGATCTTATTTTTATCATACCTCAACCATTCATTTTAATGTATGTTTTAAAAATCTTTGTAAGTCCTTTACTCTTAGAATTCTCAATCATACCATTTTTGGTTTCATCGTGGTAACTAGTTTTTACCTTAGAGAATGAAATATAATGCCTCAAAATAATATGGATAATATGACATAATTTAAATGTACTAATTCAAAATATGAAATAAAATTTATCAAATAAAATTTACTTTTTTTTTTCAGAACAATAAAATTTAATACTAGTTCTTTTAATGTGAAAAAATCCATTTAAAAAAGTTTATTTTTAAAATTAAAATTTATGTCAATGATAAAATTGCAAATGGATATGGTTATCATGTTAAAAATTTTCTTATTATAGAAAAATAAAATTTTTGTTTCTTTTATAGAAATAAAAAACCAATTTTTTTCAAATTTGTTTTTTATTTAAATAAATGATCAAAAGAGTTTATTTTATTGGTAAATATTAATTAAATTCATAAAATATTAAAAATATGTTTTCTAAGTTCAGAATTCTATTTAAAAATTTATATTATTAATCCTTAAATAAATATTTTATTAGTTTAAATATTCTATAAACAACTTGTTCATTATTATATAAATATAAATTTATAAAAGTTATAGTTTTGGTAAAAAAATATATGTTTCACTATTCACCTATAAAAAAATGTTTTTCAACAATCCAAAAAATGTAATCTTAAGATAATATTTTCAAGATGAATTTCAAAACAAACTATATTTAATGAAATTAAAATAAAAATTTTATATAATTTATCTTCTAATGAATAATAAATCTATTAGAGGGTTTAATAGTTATTTTGGTTTATTCAAACACAAAGTTTGTGTCAGGAATAAATGAAAAATAATAATTGACAAATTCCTAGAAATTGGAGATAGAATTACCTAGAATAATAGAAGGGTTGTCAATAACTCCATTGAAGATCCATATCAGTAAACAATATTATATAATTAAATTACATTCCTGTAAATTGTATATGATATTGAGTGTTCATGAAAATCTGGTGTTAAATTTGTAGAATAGTTCAAAATTAAGAAAAGAATTGATAGATGAATATTCAGATTTTATAAACAATTTATAGTAGTTACTATTATGGATATATATATTTTTAAAGAATTACATCACCCTTTATAGATTTTAAAATTTTAAACTTTTATGTGTATTTTCATCTCATTTTCAAGTATCTAAAAAGAGAACATTATTTTAAAAAAATATCAATAAATAAGATGATTTTTTACATATTTTTTATAATGTTATGTATTCTGTTATATAGTTAGAAAAAATAAGAAATATAATTTTATCTATAATAAATGTATTTTATCCAAGTTATTTATTAATATATGAGGGGTAAAATTATCACCACCTTTTGTTTGTATAAATTAATATGTAAAATGATTTTAAAGATGTTTCTCTTGGAACATAAAATCTCATATGAGATATGGTTGTATAAATTTTATTTTCTTACTTTTTTTAAAATGTAAATAAATATATTTGTAATTATATAATTGAGTTTTTTTATAAAAATATATGTTGATAATATAGAATTTCTAAGAGGATAGGTATAGTAAATTTTAACTTAGGTAAGTTCAAAATGTAATGAAAAAATGTTTATAAAACTCTAAGTCAATGTGAACTACACTTTATATCTTTCGTTTTTGATATATTGGTGAATTAATATTAAAATATATAATATAAATTTAAATATATAACCAAATTATCTAAAATAAAAGATTAAATTTTTGGGAAATATCATAATACGATGATTTTTTAAAACATAGATTTTTTTTGAGTGTCTAAACAAAAACATTTATCTACATCATGCCATATATTATTGTAAATAAAATGTGTTTCCATACAATTTTAATGTTTTGATCATATTAGTTATGGATACGAATTCTGTACATTTCTAAAAAAATTAATAAATATTTTTTAATTAAGTTATTTCATTATAATGATATCATTAAATTGAAAAATAGTGGCATAATAGGTGTTTTATAGTAATGTTTTAAATATTTCATAGAAATGAACCATATTCAAAAATAAAAAAAATTAATAACAAATGTTTTTATGTATTTTTAAAATTTATAATATAAATATTTTTTTTGTTTGTATTTTTTTAGTAAGTTCAAAATATATTAAATATATATAATAACTTTCTATGTCAAAATCATCTCTACATTATCATTCATATATATGGGTTACCTATTTTATTAAATAAAAAACATTAATGTATGATTTATAGTTATCCCAAATCTATTTTATTCATAATTATTTATGGGTTATGAAATTGTTTTATAATTAATGTGAGTAAGATATCAAATAAAGATACTATATTTCACACATAAGAGATAATAAAAGTTAATTTTTTGGATGGAAAAATATATATACTTCATGAAATTAAATACATTTTGATATTTCTATAATATAAGTGAATGTTTCATATTAATCACAATTATCTAATGTTAACAAGTAATATCACTTGTAATCCTTACTAATTTGATAACTTACCAAATTTAACCTTGATATAGTGATAATAAAGGGGTGGTTGGGTTTCCTTCTAATAAAGTGGTTGGCTTTTAACAATCAATATTGGATATTATCCTCTTATATTAATGGTATGAAATTTGTGCCTTCTATTGAGAAATAATATGGATTTTTATGGATATTCTATTATATTATATTATTTTGATTAATCAGAAATTTCAGGGAACTTTTTGTTAGAATTCTCAATTTCTTTAAAATTTTGATGGCGACATATGGTTAATAATCCATATAGATCCTAGGAATTTGGATTTATCCTTGGAATGTGATAATTTTAATGGTTATCACTTGGTTTTTTAAAGAATTTTATTTCCTATGAGTAAACATTCAATATTCTTTTATGTTCCCAATAGGTGTATCATAATTGTCTCGTGTTTAGAAAACTTATCAGCTAAACTGTAAGGACAGACTAGTAAATAAATTATTTTTTTCTAATAATATTTTTCTTTTTTGTTTATTTTTTCAAATAGTATTCCCCTCTCCCTCTGGGTCACTCGACAACCCCACCATAGGCTGAACTCCATGGAACGTGTACCCATCTCTCGAACTCCCACTTTTATCATGATTATTCCTATAATTTCTTGGTGACTCCTACTCATATCTTTAATATAAAGATTCCTCCTCCCTCTCCTTCCTATTGGTTATTTTCATTCGGTCATACCCTATTTCAATGGGTGAACTCAATTTTGGTGATTACTTATGTGATTATAGATCATGTGGGCTCTTTCATTCTTGTTTGGGAGTCCACCATTATAGATGACTCATTTTGGATCATGCACCATTCATTTCAGGAAGTTTTCCTAAGTCATAATGTTTTATTTAACAACCATTTATTACTTACTTCCTTAAATTAGGATTTTATTTTTTATATGATATAATCATAATTTAATTTGGGATTTTATTATAGTTTTGTGTTGAAACTAATAATTATTATTCTTTTAAATAATTTTACAAATGTGATTTTTATTTCACAAAACTCATGATTTTTTATAAACAGTCTAGGATTACTTCTAAACATTATATTATTATTTAAAAATATGTTTACGAGTTTCAAATTATTAATTCAAAATATTTAAACAGAATTTCATGTTGAACTTGAAATTCTCTGTATTGATTTCTTAATTAGTTTTTTATATCAAATCGAATACGGTATTTAAAAAGAACATGACCTTGTTTAGGTCTTATAGAAAAGTAAATAAAAATGTTTAAATAATTTTTTTATAAATTGCATGTTTCATTTTCTTAATTATTTAAAATTATGGTTTTTATATAATTTTTTTTAGGAATTATTCATTAAATTCTTTAAATTTGAATAGTTTTTTGGCCAAAATTTTTTGGTTTATTCACAAAGACCTATTTTTATTTTTAAAAATGTTTTTTGTTGAATAGTATGAGACCAAATTTGATTTTCCCCCTTCTTGTTTCCCCTTCTATGGGTGGTGTTTTTTGTATGTACATATGTGAAAGATTTATCATTCCTACTTTTACATTTTTTTAAATCATTATATCTTATTTCCTACATTTGTGTAGATCATGAGAGTTTTGTCACAAAGTAGTGTCATACATGAGTGAAAACACTAATTTAATCTCAGCCTAACTAGAGTGGTATAAGGTTACTAAGTGTGCCTTAATGGTTCCATAGGATAGCATAACACTCTTGGGTTTATGGTATTAGTCACATTTTGTATAATAAGACTACCTAGAAAAATATTTTCTTATAGGTCAACTAGGGATTCCTGTCACTAGTTCAGGATAGTATAACATGAGTGCCCAGATTACATCCCATGACACATCTTTTATTTTTTATTGGTTAATGTAGCAGATCGTTCTCTTTTAATTTATTATTTTATCCCCTAATTATAATTCATATAGACACCTTGCTTTATTGTTATTTCTCTTAATTC
Organism: Viscum album; assembly: GCA_963277665.1. NCBI lineage: Eukaryota > Viridiplantae > Streptophyta > Magnoliopsida > Santalales > Viscaceae > Viscum > Viscum album. The sequence goes on from OY728132.1 coordinate 701,228,007, forward strand.
ATTTTCTATCTTATCATTCCAATTTGATATCATTATTCATTTTTATGATTTTATTTTATTTTTTCTACAGTGATTTAAAATAGGTTTTAGAACAAAGTTTTAAATTAATTATTTTTATGGTTTTTTAAAAGGAACTGGAAAATTAATTTTTTTAAAAAAATATTATTTTGTTGGAGAAATCATATTTCAATTGATTGTTTTAATTTAATAAAATAAACTTGTAAACCCATTTTTTTGAATTTTATTCCAAACTATCTTGAAAATGGTTTTTATAAAAAAAATCATTTGGAATGGTGGGAGTGGTTTACTAAGTATTTATATTTTCACGCATATATTATCATTTTAGTATCATGCTTGGTGTTAGCTCTTGACCACTCATGGAACCTTGACTGACATAAGATGCTTGATGGTTGTTTTATTTTATCACGTTCGAACAAGTTTACATGATATATGATTTTTGAGGACCTGATTTTAATTTCTTATGATGTCTTTTGTGAAGTCATTAAAATTATTTCCTATATCTATGTAGATTTATACTTAATTTTATGATGGTAGGGGTAGTGAAAGTTTTGGTTCCCAGGATAGAAACTATTGGAGGATTTTTTATAGGTGGTGAAATTATGATGGTGAACCAAGAGTTTTTTTAACACATATTTTCTTTTATTTGTATATTTAGAATTATCTAATATTGTTGTGGATAACCAAATTAAGGATGGTTCATTCTGAAATTTTTAGAGAAATATAGTTATCTGTTAAGTTTGATATAATGGAAAAAATAAATCCAATTATATATATATATACCTGGTTCTTTCTACTCTAGCATGAGGATTAAAAAAAATTCCTTGGTTTAGTGGAAAAACTGATTATACATGTGTTTAAATTGAATCCTGGGTTGGTTTGATAAATATTTTATCATATAGATTGGGATATATAGTGGGAGATCAAACTCATGAGTTTCCATTTTTTTATTTAGAGAGTTAGAGTAATATTGAGTTGAATTTTTTTTCAGAACTCGATAAGTAAATGTGAGGAAGAGTGTTGATTTATATTTTTTTGAATATAGAGTTTCTATGGGTATTTGAGATTTTAATTTCAAATAATTTTTTTTATATTTTTTATTGTGGAAAATTTTTTCTGTATGGCATGGTATGAGTTACATTGAAGGTTTTAATCAGTTTTTTGATACAAATGTTGATGGAAAGTAAAGATTAATGTGGAATCACATGGACTAAAAACCATTTGTTAACCAAGTACTTGAATCTACACCAATTCCAATAAATCTTATGTGATTAGATGTTGGTGATCACCCATATGGACAAGTGGATCCTAATTCCACATCCCATTTTGTTTTTTCTATTTAGACATCCCCGTTATTGGATTTCCTTGGGTAAAAATACAAAAGGGAATATGATCAATATTCCTCGTGGGATATATTGAAATTTTAATATTAATGTTTGGAATGTATTTTAGAGTGCATTGGGTTTTTTGTATATTATGAATTTATATTTAGGTGAAAAATATAATTTATTTTTAAGAACACTTTTAAAAATTATTTGATTTCATTTTAAATATTGGAATGTTTTTTAAATTTAAAATTTTATTCAGAATATTTTTAGAAAGAACATGATGGATGATTTTTAATTGTAGTATGAGAATATTTTTTAAAATTGAGTGGTTTAAAAAATGATAATTTCATTGGAATTTATTTCAAGTGTATGAAATTGGTAAAATAATATTTTAAATACTTTTGGTTAATTGGATATTTGGAAACAAAATTGTATTATATCATGATTGATTTATATGACATGTTTAATAGTTTTATTATTTGGGGATTTTTCTTTAGTTGTAATAATATTTTTTGTCATGATATGTAAAACATGAGATATATTAGTTCATGATTTGTAATATTTATACACTACCATTTGAAAAGATCATGGAAATGATGGATGGTTCATTTGAAGGGTGAAACTCCAGGTGATTTCATTCTTTCTTATGTGTAATTTCTCAAGTTTATGACCCTACCTGAACATGGAATCGAGAGGAGGAGTTAGAATATCCTTGACTTTGGAATATAGTTTGTGGTTTTTTTAATCATTGGCCTTCCATTTTTGCTGGTAATTTTGGTTTTTCATAGGTGTTAGTAGATATTTTGTCCTAAAGGTGATTCTCAGATTTTGTTATTATAAATTTTGGTTATTCAATTTTCAATGGATTCAGTGTCAATGAGGTCCTTCATGGTATATTTTATTTTATTGTGTCATGGGTGAACCTATTGTGATGATAATGGGATATTTGTCACTTTAGAGTTCTTTTTCTATAATGACAGTGTCCAGTGTGGTTTTTGTGATTGACCTGGTGCCTTGAGAGTTCCTAGTTTTGATGGGTTGAACATGGGAAACCTTATATTAAGTGATTTGATAACTAGTAATAGAATTTCCTTTGATTTTTTGGTCACTTGAGAGTTGATATTTTCATTTGATGAGTTCACTATAAAATGGTGTCCCGATTTTGAGGTCCTAGTTTAAAAAATCAGTAATGTGACCTTGTTAAATCCTATTTAATTCACTAAGTTTGGTTGGGATATTGATATCTTTCGTGAAATTTATTTGAGGGTGTATAAGTGTATCAATGGGTTCTTCCTCATTCCTAGGGATGGAATCATTATTTGGTTTAGTAAGAGTTCTTATTATTATTGTTTGGATGTTTTGAAAAATGGTGAATTTCATTAGGCATTATGTAATGATGCTTCTTTCTCGGTGTTGGGTGTCTTGGATAGGTGTGGGTGTGTAGACATAACCCACCACATTAGATGAATTCTAAGTGGTGGGGAGACCCAAATAGGTCTTAGTTTCTACTAGGAGTTGTATCCCATGATGGTATGTTGATTTATTTTTGGATATTCTAGATGATGTTTGCATATGTTGCTTTTTATCTTGAAGAATACTTCTAGTAGAAGTCTTCTTCTATTTAGGTTACATTCTAATTTTAATACCCTTCTACATATTTCAAAAACATTTTTAGTTTTTAAATTTTTTTTCATTGATCTATAGAATATGAATTTCTGGGGGAAGAATATAATGATCAATCCTTTTATTAGGTGACTATTGCATCATTTAATATAAATAACATATTAATACAACATTCAATATTCAAAGGGTTTATCATCTTGGGAAAATTTGGTTTATACATCACTTATACATAAAACATATACATTATTTTAAGTCTTTATCATAGTCCTTATAAAATCTCCCATGTTCAATTTAGTATATGCATTTACCTAAGGATATATCTCAAGCAATGTGATGAGTCAAAGGCCAAATAAGCTGAAGGATAACATGGGTGGAATAAGAGACATGAATCAATAGTTTATGGGTGATCATAATCATCTTCATCAAATAAAAATAAAGGAATCCTAAAACATATGAATGTGGGAATAATATAAAATTTATGAAATGTGAAATATTAATAATAATGAAATAAAATAACATAGAGGACAAATAAAGGACATTGTTGTGAACGAATCCAGCATCATGTTCATATATAACATAAGTATGTAAATCATAACATCATAATTATGAAAAAAAATATGTTATTATCTTCACCCATAATACACATAATATCCTGATATATATCACATTACCCAATTCATTGTATGTCCATATTATTTTAGGGCCTACCTGTCACAACATTAAATGTCCATAATCATGCAAGACACATGGGAAGATATCATATAAAAATCATAATCATGAAACAAATCCATGGAAACAAATGAATTTCATAATGGTTTCTTAAAAAATTATTTCATGAATAAATCTTAGTGGTTATGAAATGAATAAGGGAATTCATATTTTTTTCAAAAAAATTTATTGGTATTTGAAGATAAAAGAGCTATAGATGATTGAAGAGGTGTTTTAGAAAAATAAAGTCCATTTGAAAAATATTTTAAATTGGAATAGAAATCATTCTAACAAAGTAGGAACATGTATATCCCAAGAAAAAAATGAAAGAATATTAAAATAAACAATTTACCTTATTACAATAATTTATATACTAAAATAAATTTAAAGTAATAGATAAACAAAAAGAAATTGTTTCGTTCGAGAATCTACTTTCCTTAAATCCCAATTTACTTCACCCTTTTTCCAACTGCACTATAATAAACATTGGATCATTAAAAAATGGAAACATAATGAAATTATTTAAACTTTTTAATATTAAAAAATTATAAACATTGTATTATACTTATTATTTTTCATTGTTAACAGAAAATCGTTTTGATATCATATTTTCTTTAAATTATCATGTTTTTTGATTTCAGGATGTTTTTTCATGTTGATTTACATATAGATAAAATTAATTCCACTATAATAAAATATATTTAATTGAATATATTTATATTATATATCATTTATTTTTTATGTCCATCAATGTGGTGATGATAACAGAGATGAAATATCCTCATAGGTAGTTATCTGAAAGTTGATGGGACATTATCAAAAGAGGAGGAAAGAGAAACATGGAATATAAATATGTCATAAATGTTTTAATTACATTAGGGTAACATAATTTATAAAATTTTAACATACTTATAAATTAATCATAAATGACTTGGGTTTTAATTGAATAGATAAACTGATGGAGAGAAGATGAAAAACAGAAGAATACTTGATAAAAAACATATTATTTTCTTGTAGTTTCTTCTATTCTCCAGCACTAAAATACTTAAAATATTTATGTTTGATTATTATAGAATGTCCATAATAATTATAATGGAATTTATGTAGATTATTTGGATATAGAATTGTCTTTAATATGTTCAAGTTAATTGAATTTTAAATTGATGGATGAGGGGTTATTTATACATGTGGAGAGAGGTATTTTTAGGATAAAATATTGAATAAATGATAATATCTAAGGAAATCATATAAATAATATCATTTTTAACATTATGAAATGTTTTTGAATAAGATTACTTGATTTAAGAACTTTTAATTAATTTATAATAAAACTTTATTATTTTAATCAAAATAAAATATGAAAAATGTAAAAATGGTTAATTTAAAGGGACACTTAAGACTTTGATAATTGTAAATTTCATTTTAGGTTTAGAAATTATGTTTATGGTTTCAAATGAACCATTTATCTTATTAATTTTATTATGGGACGATATAAAAAATTTAACATTTATAACTAATTATTACAACATTATTATGTCATGAAACATGCGTTATTTGAAGAAAAAGTATTTTTATTATTCACCAAAAAATTTGTGTTTTCATAAATTTATCAAAACATAACCCATTTTATGTTTTTTTGATATTTCTAATATGATATTCATTAATAAAAATAATATTTTAAAATATGTAATTTTAATTATTAACATAAAAATTATGACTTCTATAGAATATAATAAAATATAATTTATTAAAAAAGTGCTTATAATTTAAATTTGTAATCATGATATTTATTTTATAGAATATAAAATATTTTTATTTTATTAAATTGTTCCTGATAAATATTATTTTTATTAAATTTTATTATTTTAATGTCAAATTACTATTCCATTGACTAGGTTACTGTTTGTGATGCCCCGACACCAAAACCTCGTAGCTGGAGCATTATTTTATTATATTGATAAGATTGCAAAGAATCAAATCACGAATTATTGTTCAGTTTATCAGTCTCTAAAGGCCAGATTACATAAATTATTCCCATAATACATTGGGAAACTAATAATTCATTCTACACAATAAAATAAAATAAACTGCATCCATGAAGACTTATTCAAAGATCTTATCTTCATTACCTAGGGAAATAAACATAATAAGAGTGAGCTAAAATGATCAGTAAGTGTACGTAAATTGGAAAAAATAATTAATCAATAGGAATAAATTAATATGGAAAGGTAAATAACTAATAACACATTCCATTCAAATAACTATATAAGTAATAATTAATATACCATGGTAAGAAACTAAACCACATACCATTTAATCAATGAACTAAAAATAAAATGTATCCATAGATTTTTCGACACAAAATATCATGGAAGAATAATAAATAGAAAAAAAATTAGGGAAATGATTTCTTTACGAATGGAATTTTTCAGGAAAATAATAAAATAATACCTTCAAGTCCTTTTACAATATAGCTTAAAACTACTGATAAAAACCTGTTTAATATGGCCAAGTTTTGTGTCTCATGGGAACTAGTCGATGCATCATGAAGCTATATATCGTTCGAGTTCCACCCGTCATTCCCAGTCCAAATAATTACACTTATATAATAATGAAAATAAATAATATTCCATATAAAATATCCTTATTTAATAAATAATACCAAATTATCAATATTTCCCAAAAATAATCAAATAACTATTAATGTAAACACTGTATCTAAATTGGTATACGGTTTAGTCAATACTAATACATATTTTATGAGAATATGTATATTAATGTAAATTTTCAATTTAAAATGGTTAAAATATAGTGATTGTTTAAGAGAAGTTCATCAGTCACAAAAGGAATTTAAATTGCAAATACAATTATTAAGAACAATCTGGAGGAGAATACTATTTAAACATTCTAAAGTGTCTCATACCACTTCTGAAAATTTTCAATAATAATATCCAGAAATGTATAAAACAAAATGACACTTATAATATCATGAGAATAACTATATTATTAATATAACTTGAAAAATTAAGTATATACACTTAATAAATGTGAATTGGTTCATAATAACTAAAAAGTCTCAACAAAATGTAAATTAAGACAAAATTCCCTTACCATAACCATTACTTCTTGTTTTGTGGTTTCTATCCTCCGGTATATTTTGGTTAAAATATGTTATTAAATTTTAGCGGAACCATTCATATTTTTATAATGACATTTATCAACTTCTAATATATTTTATTACCTATTTGATAGTAATGATTCTTATTTTCATTATTTCGGGTGTTAATTGCTCAGTTTTCTCAATCATGTTTTAACTTTTTACATGTCGTTCTCATTAATAAGATCTTGGTCTCATCATATATATAATTTAAACCATGAAATAATTATAATATATAATAATTATATATGTATTAATCATAGTCCATAATATTTTGAGATTACAAATTAAGTTCACTATTGATAGTGACGGTAGGACGTACGTACGCATGAACGCTACTTTCATTTCATTTTTCTAATAAAAGAATAAAACTAAATGATAAATATGTATATTATAATTATAGTTTAATATATAAGTTATATATGTTATATATGTTTATTAAATCCATCTTTTATATGTTCCTTATATGGCATCAACGAGTCATATCACTATGTGGGGCGGTAGTTCACACTTTCTCAAACGAAAATCTCGTAATTATAAATGATGGAAAGAATAATGGTATGTTATAAATAAAAATTATAGAAGAGTAAATGCATTTTAAATATTAAATATAATATATATAAATATATTTTCCATTATAATTACCACCATGATAGGTGGTAAGGGAAAAATGAACAATCATCATTTCATGAGGCAATAGTTCATTGTACATAGAAACATTATGTTTGTTACCAATTAGATTTTGGAGTTTTTAACTATAGGATTAACCATATGAATAAGACAACACTACTATATTTAAGATAATTTTTTTATATAGGCAGAGAATAAGAAGATTCTAGGGAGTAGTGAAATGAAATGAAACTATAATTCTTGAGATAAGATGTTACCTCTTAATCGGGTAACTTCTTTTTCTTTATAAAAAATGCTTCATTGGATGGATTTATTCCCAATAGGATTATTCAATATCAAGTTAATCTAATTTCTCTATAAATTTGGGTAGATATTGGCTAAACCTATTTGGTTTTATAGGTGTGAATAAGTAGAAGATGTGGTGAATTTTATAGGGATGGAAAAGGACTCACATATTATTTTTTTGGAAACAAGTTAGGTATACACATGTTTTTACATACACAATTCATTGAAATAAAATCTAACTCAAAAAGTAAAGAATTATAGACTATATATAACAATAAAATGGGTTTTGAAAATTTTATTGGTCATTTGGGCCCATAAATTAATGTATTATCCATTTATTAAGCTTTATTTTACATTAATAATTATAATTACTTTTAATTACTTTAACTAATATTTTTGGCCAAAAATGAAGCTTTTATAATTATAAAATATAAATTATGATAATTCCAAATATTTATTTATTGGTCCAAATTCTTATCTTATAATCTTCTGAAATTAATTTAAAATTCATCCCCCATGTGGGATGATAATGCAGGTTTTAAAAGTTAAACAAATCTAAATGTTTGTAATGATTTTATAGTAATTTTCAATGATAAATTGACCCCAATGACCTATATTTAATTAAATGGTAAAAATAGAATAGATTTTTACTTTAAAACCAATATATAAATTTATTTAACATTATAAATCAATTAGATGAAAAAATATTTTTGAACTAATTTTCATTACTTTTAACTATTCATTAGAAATTGTGATGTTTCCAAAAAATATCCAAAATACACCATAACCTAATAATTATATTTGAAAATAAAATAAAATGTTTATTTTGGAATATTAAAAAAATCAAGTGTCACAATTCAGATTTAAAAACTTTTCTCCATTAAAAGACGATCAAATTGCCTATATAAAAATATATGTTTTTAAAGTGGGAAATAGGGTTTGATCTTATCTTATGCATATAAAACATAATGGATGAATATATAAAGTATTTTATTGAATATATAACATATATATTTCATTAAAAAAATTAATTGAATATAATTATTTATGTTTATTATTATAAAACTCTCTCGGAAGAATGAAAATAATAATATTTTTTGTTATATCCAACCGGTTATTATTTTTGTTTCTCATTGATGATAACCCATGAATAAATTTTTTATTTATTAAACCTAATATTATCATAACTTATTTAATAATATTTATAATATATATTTTATATCTTATTACATGAACTGAAAAGTATATAATAAACCCAATATATTTAAAATATTAATTATATTAAAATATATCATGGTATTTTATTCATGTACGTTCTTGGTGTCATGTCTCATACATGATATCTAATATAATGTTATTACTTTATAATTTTGGGGTATTAAATTCTTCCTTCAATAATTAAATTGCATCCTTGAAATTTAAAAATGATATCAATGATATAAGGATTGAAAATAAAATATTATTGGAATACCCACATCATAAAAAGGATAATATCACATATTGTTTATAGGATGGAAAGTAAAGTACAAATTTTATGTTACTACATTCCCTTGTCGGGGAATATAGGTGAGAAATGGAAACATGGGTATGGAAGAAAAATTCTAACAATAAAGTTTTTATGGATATTTCTAGAGAATATATTCATATTAATGTTTTTACCACAAAACAATAAACCATAGGTTTGAATAAAGTTACTAATATCATCAAAAAATAATGATAAAAAGACAATATGTTTTCTTCAAAACCATTTTTTTATAGTTGAGGAATTATTTCACTCTATAATAATATAATTAAATATAAATTTCTATAAAATAAATTTTTACCATTTACTACACCATAAACTATTTCTACTTCATCTCTTAGAAAATGATTCCTTATATGGTGAATTAATACATTAACCTCTCAAATCTCATCGAATGGTCATGTAAAACCATTTTATAAACGGTAAAGTTTTCTAATAAATTATGATCCAATAACTTCTGATGTATAGTAATTTAATTTACAAAATTTATTTATCATTATCATTTAATCAACATGAAATAGCTTTGAATATTCACATTCCAAACATTTTAATAACATATCCATGTATCCTCTTGAAATATGACAATTACTCAAATAAACATTAAACCTCATTTGAATAATTCAAAGTTCTTTATTCGTTAAGAAGGACATATGTTATTGGATGGATTAATTTAACACAAAATTGTTGCAAACTCCATCAATTCTATCATAGAACTCATACTGACATGTCATTAAGGTAGTCATAGCAGAAACATATAAATCATTTATTAATAATTATCTCATCATCAAGAATATATTAAGGGTTTCCTTCCCCTCAATCATGTGTTTTTTGAGATGTTTAACTTTCTAATTAATAAGTTTTCTAGGTACCATTCAATATATGATCTCAAAATTATAATCCAAAAATTTTCATAAATCATATTATGAGAACATCATAAAAAATTCTTTTGCAACATATTTCTTAAATCCAACTATAGATGTACATTATCATTCCACTTTGTTTGTGTTGATAACTTTTGTTGGACCTTGATCCCTTAGATTCATTGGAGGTATATTTTCTTAAAATTTGTGGAAATATTTTTCATAGTGACCCATCTCCTTGTCGTTTTTAAATTTAATTGTTATATTTTCCTTCTTTCCATTGCATTTTTTCTTAGTGAACCTTTTTTTTCCAAACTTATATCAAACACCCAATCCATTGAAGCATTTTCCTAGGTGATTATTTCCACAGTTATCACAAGTTATAAAATGATCTTCTCCCTTCATATTACTTGAATCATTTCCTTTTTCAGTGTATTCATAATACCCTTTCTTCTCTTAGTTTCCCATAAATACATTGGATATCTATAATTACGTCTTTATTTTTATGGAATATAAAACTATATCTTCGTATGATTAGAATTTTTTTGAAACCAACACCCTTAGATGATTTGTCTTAAAACCCTCAATGAAGTGGTTTATCCTATAATCTATGATGTGTATATAATCATTATCATACCTAGATGACTATGTAAAAGCACCTTTAAAATCTTTCGCACATTCTTCTTCCTTTAGATTTATGCTAAGGATCTTCCTCTTCATTTCAATTTGTGGATCATGGGGGATGTATTTATCAAATAATGTGTCACTAATTTTTTACAATGAATTGAGTTAAATTTCTTCATCCTCCCTTTTATTCTATATCAGATTCCATCATTGATCAGAAACACCTTTGAGAAAATATATTAAATGTTTAACCTTTTCCTTTTCACTGCATTTAGAGGCAACAAATAATTTTTCTAGAGACAAAATCAATTTCTCAACTACAATTGGATTAGTAGTCCCACTAAATGATACGTGATTTTTTAACAAATAGCGATTTAGAATAAGATATTGTCTCTATGTAATAGGTTACCTCATTCAATAGAGTTTATTTAACATAACCTAACCATGCTTCCCTAATATATCCATAACTTGATCAGCTCAAAAACCCTCTATATGTTTTCCTCAGTAGGAAAATCTCTATATTTTCCAATAGTATTGATACCATTCTTCCTTCTATAAGTCATTTTTAAATAATTAAATACACAAGATTATTACATAATATTTTTATCTTTGTATAACACAAAATTTTGTAAATAACATAACATAAATCTGTGCTCAATGAATCTTATAATCATAAAAATTAGCTATTTTGGGAAATATTGACTTCCAAATCCCTCATAATGGTAGGTAAAGAGGAATTTAATTATCTTAAGAGTATCATGTAGGTGTGTAAAACAAAGATCATAGTAAGTACTATTATCTTGTACCAGGTTACCCCATGTCGGGGTGGTAACAACTTATCGGAGTTATTACCCCAAGGTACATCAATTCCAAAACCAGCTCTACTTGTAGTATCTAGATAGGGATGAATTTCTTGGAATACCAACATAATATATACCTTACCAAAATAATATGATGATACAGTAAACTCATTCTTGAGGTATATCTTTGGGTTTCGATTCCTAATCTATGTTTTCTAAATAATGTTTACATGGATTCTATTAAACATCATTTGATACGAACTGTAATGTCCCGACCTCATAAACTTATAACCGGTGAATTATTTTAAGAAAATGGCATGAATACAAGGATTAAATACCTTAAGACTATTCATTTTAGTAGTCTTGAAAAGCTAGGTTACATACATGATACACATAATACATTGGGAAAACAGATCAAAACATGCTACACAATATAATTAAATAAACTAAATCCATTAACACTTATTAAAATATCTATTATTCATAACATCGGAGAAGAAACATAATATGGGTGACCTAAAATTATTGGTAATGTTAATTAAATAGAAATAAATTATGAATGAATTGGAATAAATTAACATGGAATGGTAAATAACTGATAACACATGTCATTCTAATAACTAGATAATGAAAAATCTATATAGAAAGGTATGAAATTGAAACTCATGGCATTTAATCAATGAACTGAACATGAAATTTATCCATTGATATGTTGATGAAACATTTCGTGGATGAGTAATAACTAGACCTAAATAAGGGCAATTACTTCTTAATGGATGTCATACCTAAGGAACATGAAAACATATTACCATCAATACCTTTCACAAGATTGTTTAAAACTATGGATATGAACTCGTTTAATTTGGCCAACTTATTTTATATCATGAGAACCTATCGATGCATCAAGGAGCTTTATAATTTATGGGATCCACTACTCATTCTGAATCCAAAGAATTCATCATATTGAATGATAAACAAAAATAATATTCCTTATCAAATATCCATATTGTATAAATAATTCAAAATTATCAATATTTCATCGAAATAATGAAATAACATTCAAAGTGGACATTGTATGTAAAATGGTATATTATTTAGGAAATACTAATTGCCATTGTTTGAAAATATGGTTATTCAAGTAAATTTAAAATTTATAATGATTATAATATAGTGATTATTTAAACATAATGTTAAAAATCACAAAAGGAAGGGATATTAAAAATGAAATCATTAAGAAAAATCTTGAGGAGAATAGTCTTTAAACACATTAAATTTTCCAATACCACTTTGAAAAGATTAAATCATAATCTCTAGAAATGTAAGTTGATAAATGAAACTTATTTTATCATGTGAATAAGTGGATTCATTATATAACATTAAAAATACATTATATTCAAGGAATATAAATTAATTGGTTCATAATAACAAACAAGTCTCAATGAAATGTAAATTGAGATGAAATACTCATACTTTAAGACTGATTTTTTATTTTTTAGTCTTTATCATATTGTATAGTGGTGTTGAAATATTTTATTAACTTTTAATAAAATTGTAACTATGTTTTTAATGTCATTTATCATCTTCTTATATAATTTAATTACTTTTTTGCTAAAAATATTTTGTTATTTTCACTTTTTGGGTGTTAATAACCTAGTTTTCCCAAGCATGTTTTATCTTTTTACTTGTTTTTATCTTGAATTAGATCATGGTATCATAATATAAATTATTTAAACCATTAATTAATTATCATATATAATCATTATATATTTATTTATTATATCCTATAATATTTGGATATTAGAAATGAAGTGCACCATTTCTGGGGATAGTAGGTCGTACGTATGCATGAACGCTACTTTCATTTCATTGTTATATTAAAATAATGAAAAATTAATTATACATATATATATTTTAATTAAATTATAATATATATTTTATATATGTTGCGTATATTTATTAACTACATACATTATATGATACATGTTTGGAATGAACGATTCATATCGCTTTGAGGGGGCGGTAACCCACACTTCCTCAAAAAAATTATCATATTTACACATGGTCAAAAAAATAAAGGTATGTAATAAATAATAATTATAGAAGCCTAAAGAAAGTATAAATATCATATACATAATTTATAATCATATTTTTCATCATAATGGCCACCATGATAGGTGGTATTGGAAAAATGAACAATCATCATTTATGAAGGCAGTAGTTTATCAAATATAGAAATATTATAATTGTTACCCATTAGATGGAGATGTGTGTATGTGTAGGTAGAACCCTTAGTGTGAAAATATCCTAGTATAAAAATGATATTTTTTTGTACTATCATATAATAATAAAACTCTAGGGAGTGGATAATGGAAATTAAAATAAAAATCTTCATAGAAGATCTTACCTCCTACTCGGGTAACATCATTCGGTTTATAACAAAAGATTTATTTAGAAGAATTTTTTTCCCAAATAGAGGCTTCAAGTTCAAGGGGATAGATTTTTGGAATCTATTTTGGAATATATTTTCCTTACATAAGAGTTATTAGAGGATTGAATAAGTGGGATAGTTTTTTGCCCTTTATAGGGAAGGAAAAGGACTCTCATGGAATTTTTGGAAACAACTTAGATGCACACATGTTATTACCTAAAAACAGTCATACCAAACCTTCCAAAATCAATAAAAAAATGTGACATGTCTGATATATTTCCATAAAATGGGTTTTATGAATGTGGATAGGTCATTTGGGTCCATAAATTAAATTTTTATTCCTTTATTATGCCTATTTTTACCTTAATAATTGTAATTAATTTTAGTTACGTTCACTAATATTTTTTGTCACAAAATGGTTGGTAATATTATACATGATATTTTATTATAATTAAAAATATGGAATATTTTTTTTCAAATTTTAATCACATATGTTGAATAAATTAATTTAAAATTCATTCCATTAGAGGGACTACAATGTAGGTTTTTACTGTAAAAACCTCTAAAAGATACTTATGTTTTATAGTCATTTTTTATTGTGAAATTGATACAGATGACATATATTTAATTAATTAGTAAAAATATTACCTAATTAAACATTAAGAACAATCAAAAACATAATTTAACCATATAAATAAACATTATGAAAAATAATTTTTGAAATAAAATTCAATATTTCTAACTATTCATTAAATAATGAACTGTTTCCGAAAAATATCAAAAATTAACCCATAAGTAATTTTTATGTTTAGGATTAAAATATACATTTTATTTTGACATATTAAAATAATTAATGTTTCAATATTCATATTTAAAATAGGCTCTCCATTAAAATGTGGTCAAATTGGCATTGTGACTATATAGCTTTTTAATGTGTAAAATAGGGTTTGTTCTCTTATTTTGCATATCAAACCTAATAGATTAATATCAAAAATATTTTATAAAATACAATATATATATATATATATATATATTTCATTAAAATAATTAATTAAATTATTTTTATTTAGATAAAAAACATTTTAAATCATAAAAATAATAATATATTTTTTATATCCAATTTGTTCTTATTCTCATTTGTCATTAATTGGTAACTTGTGAATTCATTTTATATTTATATAAAACGTATATTTTTTAAGTTAGTTAATACTAGTCATAATGGATAATTTATATCTTATTATATTAAATAATATTATTTTAATAATATAATATTTTTCATTAAAACTCGGTCCTCCATATAACACAAGCCATCGAAGAAAGTTGCTCTCGAGAGTGATGCATGCTAACATGGTGTTTCTTGAATTGAAAAATATAAATTAAATAAAATATATTTTAAATAGTAATTATATTTGAAATTATCATGGTATAAAATTCCCTTACATGTTTGGCATCACGTGTCATATACACTATCGATTATAGTGTTCATATTTTATAATTTTGGGGGGTAAAACTATACCTAATTATCATTTCAAAATTCCAATGGTAATATTACAATCCCAACTATCATATTACCTTCTATAAATAACTTTTTATTCGTTCTTAAATAATTCACTATAATTACTCTCAAGGTTTTATATTTTTCTTTCCTAAAATTTCAATTAGTTTATCAAAATTTTATTTCATTACAATAGTTTTATTCTTGGGAGTGATGATTCTATTAGATCATGATGATAGAAATTTTCCAATTATAGTTGTCTGTTTTAGATTTTATATCTTATTTAAATATTTGGAATCAATATGGCATTAGTTTTTCTCTAACATAAATATCTACATTAATCATGGATATTAATGTTTTTTCTAGACGTTATAATTGTACAATACTATAAAATATAGATATACTCATGAAGAAAATAATATTTTTAAAACCTGGGTGGTTACATTATTCCCCCTTTTATAATTTTTTTTCATTAAATTTTATCTCACATTATTGGTTGAGAATATACATGTGTACTTTTTTACAATTTTTTCCTTAGGTTCATAGGTCACCTCTTCATATTTATGTTTTCTCCAAATCACATTGAAAATGTGAGTTGTCTTGTTGAATTGTACTTTGTCTCTATAGTCCACGATTTTTGCTAGTTTCTCATAATAAAAGAGGTTATGCTCCATTTTCAACACCAATATATTTATTACATGTGGTGGATCAGGTATGTACTACTACATGAGAGATGGATGGAACACATCATGAAATTAGTCTAGGATTGGTGGATGAACTAGATGATATGCCACATATCATATGAGATCAATGACTTCAAAGGCGATAATGTAATAGTGGATAATCATTTCTTCCATTCTAAACAACATTATTCTTTTCTATGATTATATTTTAAGGAATGCATAATCTACATCTTTAACCTCTATATCCCTTCAAAGGTTGTCAGCATATCTCTTTCACTATCTCTAAGAAACTTTTATATGTTGTTGGATGGATTGTAACATCTCTTTAATTACTTTTATAAGATCAGATCCAATTATTTCATATTCACTAACTTCATCCAAGAATATAAGAGTTCTATATCTCTTCTCATATATATCATCATATGGAGCCATTTGAATACTGGAGTTGAAGTTATTATTGTACAATAACTCAAATAATGGCACATATTGATCCAATACTCATCTAAATTATCTTAATAAGTCTCTCATAATATCCTAGAGTTTCTAAGTGGTCCATTAATAATTTCAATTATTTGGGTGGGTGACAATCCATAAAAAATTCAATTCAATATTCAAATCATGTTGAAGACTTCACTAGAATTTAAGGGAGAACATTGGATCATGATCAGATATGCTTAAATGTGGTACCCATGAACCCTCCAAAAATACATTATATATATTCTATAATTTTGGAAAATAGTGAAACCTTAAAAAATAATTATGAATACGGATGTCTTGGGGAGTTGGTCCACCACTATCCATTTCACATTTATCCTTTTGGATGTATTAGGAGACGAGGGAAAAATTCCATGGTGTTCTTCTCCCGTTTCCATGAGGGTATGGGAAATGGTTTTATCATACCCTTATAACTTTTTCACTCTACATTAACTTACTAACATACCCAGATCATTTAGATTTACTCCAAAATATCCTTCTTCATTTTTTTCAACAAGAAGTTATATCTAATATCATAGTACAATTTTGTACTTCCAGGATGGATGAAGAAAATAAATTTATGCACATTATCCAATTTCTCATTAATTAACATAGGTGTATAAGAAACACAAATCCTATCTCAAAATTAAATTAAACCATATTTATTGATGTGTAAGTCATGAATCTCCACTTCTATTATGAATTTCACCTTCTTTTGATGCTCTAGATTATCCTTTTGTGCCTCTTTGATCATCACTTGGATTGATAGTTGGGAAATCATTTTGAAAATGTAAGATGTAATCACTATAGTTATTATTTTAATATAATTTCTTTTAATATCATCATTAAGTGATATTTTTTAATCTTCATCATGGAAAGAGTAACAGGTTCTACTCTTCTAAGAGCATCAACTACCTTGTTCACCTTTCCAATATGGTTGTGAATAGAATATTCATTGAACATGACTAGCTCTAACCATCTCCAAAAATGCATGTGGATATCCTTTTTTGTGAATATATATATATTAAAATCTTCAGTTTAGTATAAATTTCATACTTCTCACCATATATGTAGTGCCACAAAATCTTTAAAGAGAATATCATAGCTAATAACTTCAGATCATGCATTGGGTAGTTCATCTCAAGGAACATGAATTGTAAAAAATAATAGGCTACCCCTTATGAATCATTATTGTATATCATAAAACCTTATCTACTTTAGTGTATTGTGAGTACAAGAACAGTTAGTAGACCTTTATTTATCTACATAAATCATTACACACATTGTTTCATCTAAATGTACTCTACCCCATTTCATGTTAGCTTATTTATTGGGATAGAAAATCACAAGAAATTTATCTAAAATATTTTTTAATACCCTAATAATCAATGAAATCTACATTCTTCAATGAAACATGGGGGTATTGTTCATTCCTCAAATACATTTTTTATGGGGTTCATATAAATTTCGATAACTTATGATCATGTTCCCCAAGAATGAGACTTTATGCATCCAAAACTCATAATTTCTAGTGTTAGATTATATTTTATCCTTAATGTATTTATAAAAATACTTAAATACTCTTCCTTTTCATCATTTCTCTTGGATTAAATGATAATATCATCAATAAATACTATGACAATTTTTTTAACTTAGTATCTAAAGACATTTTTTTATCAAATTCATGATTATTTTAGGAGATTTTGTAAGTTCTAAGGGCATCACTATGAACTTATTATGTTTATACCTTATAAAAAAGGATATATTCTAAATGTATTCCTTCATTACTGTTAGCTAATTATATATATATTGAAGATCCCCCTTCGAGAATTATTTTACTCCTTGAAGTTCACTAAACTAGTCATAAATCCGTGGAAAGGGATACTTATTATTTATGGTGATCTTATTTTCCTCTCTCTAATTGATACACATTAACATTGGTCAATAATATTTCATGACAAAGAGAACTAAATCACCCCAAGTAAATACACTATGGTGTATGATTCCTTTTTCCCAATGCTCTGAAATATACTTCATTAACTTCTCCATTTCAATTGGGACAATCCTATAGGGTAATTTAGAAATATGTAATGATATTTGTATAATATATTTTGAGAACACTACCTCATGGTCCGGGGAATGGTCATTAAAATATGTAAGAAACAATTCAGTATATTCCCCCATAATGGTAATTTCATCAAGGTTGGTGCTTTCCTTTGATACAACCATTTGAGAAAGATATAATTCTCCATAAGGTATCATCACCCACACCATTGAGGGATTATCTAAAATAGATTCACAATGGTACATTTATTTATATAAGATAATGATATTGTTTTTAATATAGAATGATATTTTCATTTCTTGATGGTCGATGTGACCACTATATAATGATAGCCAATAAATAAACAATCACTATACCATATTATTTTATAGAAGTGGTTTATAATCCTCCATACAAAATAACTTATTTCAGAAATGTTTTTTATAAAACACCACTAATTTTATTTTTTTTATTAAAAAACTACACTTAACTCCCCTGACCCTTCTCCCTCTCCCAAGCTCTACTTCACCCCAACCCATAACCCTAGCACATTATCCCACTAATAATATTCCCCCAAGCTATGATGTTCCCCATGATCTCCCATGAGCCCTCTTTCCCATCGACCTCAAACCTAAGAACACCCACTCCCTGACCCCACACCCTAGCACCCCATGTTGGTGCCCCAATGCCCGTTTTTGTTCCCCATTCTTGCCCCCCGATCTCCTCTTCCCCTCAGACCATAAACCCTAGCACATTCTTGCTTACCCCATCATTGGTGCTCATGAATCTTCTGATCCCTCTGATCCAGTGTCCATAATGCTTTTTTTGGTGCTAGAGCCACACACACGTGCCCCCCCTGAGACCTTCCAACACTGTGGTCACATCCTTGTTCCCATGATCCCTTTATCAGTGCTATAATCACAGCACTGTGACCCTCGAGCCCTTTTTGACACGCTGATTACATCCCCCTCCCTTTTAGTCACCTGAGTCATCCTCCTTACCCATGTTCTCTCCATATCCTTACCTTCACTCGATCCTATGATGGAGGTGAAGTCAAAGAGGTTTCATTTCTCTCTAAATCAAGAATCTAACATTTTTTTCATTAGATTTTTATATTCAGTTACAGTTTCTGAGTATGGTCGAAAAATAAGATGTTGAGGAAGACCACTTGATAGTCATAAGAAATTTGATATATTACTAATTTTACAGTTTTAATTATAAAAAAATAATGATCCTAAAGTTAGGTTTTTTTTAAATTATTTAACCAGAAAAGTAATATTTTTCATAGAGGAAATCATGGCAGTTCATTTTTTAAACATTAATATTAAAGGAAACTTGAGTATTTAGAGATAATGTTCATAATGTTTCTTATTGAGTAACATGTCATAATTATGTTCATGTATGGAATTTAAAAAGATACAAAGGACTAGATTTCTAAGGAGATATGATTTTAAATGTCATGGTTTGAAAATTTAATCCATTAAATAATAAATCCACAAGTTTGTGGGTGTGACCATAATGTGGTATGGTTTATTTTTGAATATGTATAATATATGATCATATTCAAATTTAAAGTAAATTTTCATCACACATAATTACTTTTACCCATCCATGATTGAACATGTTTATGGAAAATGATGTGGAGACTAGTGGTGTTCAATGGTGTAATTTATTTAGGAATGATTTAGAATATTAAAGGAAAAATACTAGAGGATTTCAAAGATTATGTATACAAAAATGATTAAGAAATAGAATTAATAATCAACAGGAGTTTTGTGAGATATTTATTATTCTAACAAAAATTATTAAATATATAGTGTTTATCATGGGGGGTTATAACTAAAGAGAAAAACACAATAATTTTCATGGTGTTTTGAACATTTTCCTTATATTTATTGTGAGAAAGTTTCATGTTAACTTATTATTTTATCTCATTTTTTTATGTAGTATATATTTAGCCTGAAGGATGATGTGACCCTTGGATAGTTAGTTAGCCTTACCTAAGCATTTTAATCAGATCTTGCACAGAGTGACTTTTTTACATCAAAAATCATCATTGTATGCTCATTATATATATACCTTCATGGTGAAACAAGTAAAATAAGAATGTTGTTGCATTTATGTTTTTGTTAATTTCATATTATAGTTGTGTAATTGAATTTTTATTGATTTAGTATGTTCTAACTGGTACAAAAATAATTTTCTTTTAATAAAAAAGGGTTAATACAATTATTGACCCCCTTTATAGTGTGTCTTGGTTGATTTTGATTATAAAAAACTTTTAGAGAGGGATAAAGTATTAATGGTTTCCCCAAGGGATGATACCCTGTCATGTTTGAATCAATTCTTCTCAAACAATATTCATCCCCTTTAAATGATTTTGTTCCATGATTAGAGAAAATACACCTCTAGACCTCATCAAATATGAAATTTATATAGGTTGAGACACAATATATTTTGTTATGTTCAATCACACTATCTACGTATAAGTAGAATACAAATGATGATGTTTTGATGAAATAAAAATTAAAAGGTCTTCTTGTACAATGTTTACATAAAAATCACTATACCCTTTTCAGCATAACCATTCACATGACTGAAAATTTTCTGTTTTATCACTCAATAAAGTAAACTATTATTTTTTTAGTTAATTTAAAATCATAATAATGAATTTTTTTTGTTATTCCAGTTTATATACATTGATAGAAAATTCAGTCTATTATAATGAATATAATAGAAAATTAAATGAAACATTGTTATAATGGATAGTTAGCATTAATTTTTAACCTATTTTATATCATCCCAATTATTAGATTATTGGCCATGAGAGCATGTTGAAATGAATAAGTTCATTTTTGGGTTTTAAATCAATAAATTAATTTAAAATGATGTTTTGAACCCAAAATATTTTTTGGAATATGTATAAATCTTAGGAATCATGGAATGTGTTGTTGATGAATTTTAAATCATTACATGTAAATGAAATGACCAGTTAAAATTGTTCAATTATTTTCAATTTTTGGTTACCTGTTTTTTACTAATGTTCGTTTGATCAAATTTTATGAGCCATTTTTTTTATAATGATGTATTTAAATATAAGAATATCGTTGGATGGTTTTTTATAATTTTATTTGGATTTAAAGAGAATATTTACAAAATCTATTATCATCTATTTTCAATAATATATTTATAGTATTTATATATGATGAAATATTTAATGAGTTATATTTAATGGTCTGTGAGATAAATAATTTCTTAGAGGAAACCTATGATTGTTTTGAACATAAAATCATATTGTTTTAAGTATGTTTTTTTATAATGTGGTGACTTTTCCTACAAATTTTACTAGGATATTATAAAAACATAATCTTCTAAATGTTTTACTAAAGTTACCTCTAATTGTTTTGGAATATTATTGTTTTTTATCACCAATTATCATATTTATAAATTCTTGGAAACTACTTACTATCCAACACCCATTTGTCATTACATAAATTTTCTATTCATTCAGAGAATTTACTTTTTAATTAAATATTGATTCTATTTAATTCCAACTAATGCAACTTTACTCAGTTTTAAAATTATATCTTTTCCTAATAAATAATAATAATGTGTTTTTTTATTTTTTAAATAATTTGTAGGCACATTGTGATTTATATGGATAACAGTTAGATCAAATTTTCATGGAACACACCTCAGTATGCTAAGGGTTTAGAGGATTTTATATATTTTGAAATTTTGAATCGATCCGTTGATGGGAGAATAATATTTACTCTTCCTAAATGTAATCATAGAAGATGGTTAATGTGATATGAAGTTTATGAAAACTTTATATTGAAGCAATTCCATTTTCAATATTCATGTTGGATTTGGCATAGAGAATAAAATATTACAGAATGCTTGATCATTGAAGTCAATTGAAAGAATGATCTCCCAACTTCACTAAAAATGGAAAATGAAATGAATAACCTTATAAACAATGAAATCAGAATTTCAATACCCCAGCATCATCATAAAAAAATATCTGAACAACTAGTTGAGGGTGATGTAAAAAGAAACAAGACAAATGATGTTTTTGATACTATAGTACAACTAGATCCAGATTGGAACTTATCATTGGATCTTCCTCTTGATTATACGGAGTCTAATATAATAGAAAACATTACTAATCGTAAAAATGTATTTCATGGTTTATTTGATAAAGAAAATCAAGAGTTGTATAGTGAATTTTAGAAATAATCAAAATATTCTTTTCTACTGAAGTTGTACTATATCGAATGCCAAAGTGGAACTACCAATAAGGTGATTTCCATAATATTTTAATTGTTACATGTTTCATTTTCTGATGAAAAGATCCCTGATATTTTTAAGGATTTGAAAAAAAAATTAACAAGATTGGAATGAATTATACAAAAATACATGTGTGTCCCAATTATTGTATGCTTTATTGGGGAGAGTATTGAAGAAGACACGATTTAAAAAAATGTTCTTATTCTAGATTGCAGTAAATTGGTGATGTTGGAAGTTTAAATCAACATACTACTATAAAGGATAAGAAAAGGAACATCCCTAAAAATGGTTTGTGGTACTGTCCTTTAAAGCCTCATTTAAAAAGATTATTCATGTCATCGAAAACTTCCAAGCACATGAAGTGACATTCAATAGATAATAACAACAATGGGTTAATGAGACATCCATGTGACTCACATTCATGAATGCAATTTGATTCAGTACGTCTAGATTTCATTTCTAATCCTAGGAATTTTCAATTAGGATTAGCTGTTGATTGACTCTACCCATTTGAGACTTTGAGCACAAGTTATAGCCTTTGGCTAGTTTTTTTGACACCTTACAATCTTATTATGTCGATTTCTATGAAAAAAATGTATTTTATCATTCAGATGATTATTCTGGGAAAAAATGACTGGAAATGATATTTATGTATACTTTTTTCCTCTAATTGATGAATTACAAGAGTTATGGAGAAAATATTTTGAGACATATGCTGAATCTTCTAGAATAATCTTCAAAATTCAAGTAGCTCTAATGTGGACCATTAGAGAATTCCATGGACATGGGAATTTAGATAGTTAAAACACTTATATGGTATTTTCTTGTCCTATTTGGAACATTTATTTTGATCCAGAATGTATACTTCAAAGTAAAAATAGGTATTCTTTTGTAAACAATGATTTCTCAATTCATATCATATATTTTGGAAAAACAAGTCACAATTATGTGGTTCTATTGATCATATGCCACCTCCAAATTTGTTTATAGGTTCATAAATATTGTCACATCTTGGAAATATTGAAATAGAATTTAATAAGGTGCACTATTTCTATGATAGTGGGAAAAAATTTAAAGTACATTGTCCACTGAAATCAAAACACAAAAATGGAAGAAAAAAAATAATATTCCTCAAACTTATGTATTGGAAATTTAATTTTGTGTGGTATAATCATGATGTTATTCATATTTATAAAGTTTTTTTCTAATTTAATCTTAATTTTTCTTAATGGGAATGTAAAATTGAAGGATTATATCAATGCTCAAAAATACTTATGAACAAACATAAATCATGATCTCTAGACAAATGATAATGGAATGTATGATCCAGAAATATTTGCAACAAAAATAGGTATAATGATATATTCATTAAAATATTAAAAAAAGTGATGGTATCTAATGGGTATTCAACTAACATCTCATGGTTTTTTAAATTCATTCATAATAGGATACATGGATTGATAATTCACGATTCACATATTATGTTACAACAATTATGACCATAGACATTGTGTACATTATTACCAAAAAAGTTAACTAATATTGTACTCTAATTTTTTACATTGTTCAGAATACTATGTGAGAAAACTCAAAAACCATTTCGTCATTATAACCATAATGATAGATTTTTATTAACACTTTTTACAATAGATATGACCTTCACTCCATCATTTTTTACTATCGTGATGCATTTAACTATGAATTTGGTCGAGGAGGATATATTAGGAGGCCCCATACAGTATCAAAGGATGTTTCCAATTGCTAGGTAATTTATTTATATGTTTTTAATTTAACTAAAAAATTATTCACACATCTATAAATGAAAAATTGTGTTTTTTATTTTAATTCACAGATATCTTGGGAATTTAAAATCATACATAAAAATGTAGCTCAACCTGAAGGCTCTATTTCTAAAGCTTGTTTGGTAGTGGAGTGTCTTAAGTTTTTTTATAGATACATGGATGATATTGAGACAAGATTAAATTAAGTTTGATATATTTATGAAATTCCCACACAATATCAACCACATGGGAAATCAAAAATAATTCCTTATATAGGACGATCAATTGGTAGGAGCTAAAATTTTATACTGATAGAAATAGAATTCTTACTGACACATAGTTATGTACTACTGAATATTGAAATTGAAGATCCTTTTGTTGAGGATATTAGGATACAAATGATGAGATTAATGATAGTTTGAACATGAAATGATAAATATATAACAAATGTTGATAATAAAGAGATTGTAGAATGGTATGCATGATGTGTATATTCATTACTATTGCAATCAATATTGATATTAGGTCAAAAAAATTTATTTTGTAAATATAATAATTTATATTGCTTTTATTAGATCATGAATATTGATACTCGATCAGATTTGTAAAAAATATTTGATGTTTCTCACTCGAGGTCCTCTAACACAAGACAGAAAGTTCGACGCTTACAATGTGAATGGTTTTAAATTTTGTACAGTTGATATCAAAGAGGGTTTGAAAACATATAATAGTTTTATATTTAAATTTTTCAACGTGGGATATTATTTGTTGGAATCCTCATGTATTAATCATGTTTTAATGATCACAAATCCTATTACTGTTAATTAATCTCAATCCAAATTACACGTCTTTCTAATTCTCTTCAAGTCTTATGATGGTAATTACTCTCTTTATTATTTACAAGTCTTATGCATGATCACAAATCTCACTTATAAAATAAAGTATTTATATTTATGATTCATGTTCTCTTACTCTATAATGATTAAACTTAATCCATATTCTACATATTACAGTTTAAGTATAAATATAGATATTTGTTTAAGTATAGAGACATCGTGATGTTTGACACAGCTAGATAGACTGTCTACAAGACACAGTCACAGTCACCCAGACACCGTGAGCTACTCACCGTGACCGAGACACCGTGAGCTACTCACCGTGACCGAGACACCGTGAGCTACTCACCATGACTGAGACACTGTGAAGCACTTACCGTGAAGCACTTACCGTGAAGCACTTACCGTGAACCACATACCGTGAAGACTATACCGTGAAGAAGACACCGTTTACATAATCATTGTGACACCGTTTCTTAACATTTTTTCAATATTATTTAAATAATACTAACGGTCATATTTGATGTTTTTAATGGAATTAATGTTATTTAATGATATTTGTTGTCATGTCCGGAAACCATATCTCGTACCTATGAAAAGGGAATCATTCCTACTGCTAGAAAGAGTGGAATATAAGGAACATTGAGATGCAGTACACGAACAAGTGTAAGCAATGGTGTGCAAGTGTGACGATACAACAAGAAGAACTTACATACACCTGAGAGCACTATACTGAACAGAAAGAAAAATCCTGAGAAAGATGGAGATTGAAAGACTTTCAAAGAACTCTCATGAGTGTAATCCAACTCCACTGACGAACACACAACGAATCAAGAGATCATTTTCACTCCTGTAGAACACAAGCTGAACTACGGCTCTCTGTTTTTCAACAGAAAAACCAGAGAAGGACTAAGAAGAAATTCTGCTGAATCCAATGAGTCCAGAGCTGCATCGTTAATCACTAGAGCTTTATAAACTCTTATATATTCCCTCTAAGTGATTTGTTTATTTAATTTCGAGCAGTGTGGTGTACTCTGTATATCTCACACACACACTGTCTCATGCACTGAACTGAAGGATTTCAAAATCCTCACTCTATAATTCTTAACAATTGATTACCCACGTCAACTATGGAAGAGGTCCTTGTGTGGCCTTATCTCTGTTTTGTTTCCCCCGAAGAACAGTGGTAGATGTCCCTGCGTTGTCTGGACAGTTTTGCAAACTGTTGTTAACCCTGATCCAGTGTGTAGATCAAATTTATATAAATTTGAGAGGACTAAGTCTCGGCTTGATACTGAACCTCTTGTTAAATTTGTTGTGCATCTTTAGTTTAAGTTTGAAGTATACTACATATATCTTTTATACTCTACTGCTATTACATTGAAATATAAAACTATTTTAAAGCTACTTTGATAGTTAAATTAGAATGTGTTTACACTTATTTTAAATCAGTAGGTTAGTTTCAAAAGTTAGTCTGATCTTGTGGTTAAATTAACTGAGACCTAATCAATCTTTGAGAAGCTAAGTGAACATTTACAATCTGTATAAATTCACTATAGTTTAACTTGTTTTATAAATTGGGGGGTTTAAATAGACAATATTTTAATAGAAATTTTAATTAGAACTCAATTCACCCCCCTCCGACCAACATTTGGTATCAGAGGTTGTTTTTATTTGAAGATTTTTTTTTAAATACTCTGTTTTTCAACATTGATTTTAGTTGCATATTTAAAGACTTAAATTTCTGTTAGTTCTAAATTTTATCTCATTAAATTTAATTTCTAAAATCTAGTTATGGACAATAGACTAGAGGGTGATACTACTAAAAGGCCACCTTTCTTCAATGGTACAAACTATGCTCATTGGATGCTTAAAATGAAAATTCATTTAGAATGCATGGGTTTTGATATTTAGACTGCTATAGAATCTCAATATAAAATTCCAAAAACCGAAAGAAAAACTTGGGATGAACCTACAAAGACAGTCTACAAAAATAATTGAAAAGTAATGAATACCCTATATTGTGATTTAGGAGATGAAGAGTTTAATATAATTTCTTCTTGTAAACTGCTTTTGAAATTTGGGATACTTTAGTTGTTTCTCATAAAGAAACAACCAATGTTAAGGAAATGATATTGAATACATATACTATTAAATATTATAATTTTAAAATGAAAACTGATGAACCTATTTCTGATATGTATCTCAGGTTTAATGAGATAGTCAATACAATGAATTCACTCGGTAAAGTTGTTCAAACAAAGGAACAAATTATGAGGATACTGAGATGTTTACCAGACCGATGGAGATGCACATATGTTTCAATCAGAGAGTCATGTGACATTGCTGCTCTACCTTTCAAAGAACACATTGGTAAGCTTATGATGTATGAGGAAGAACTCAAGGTGAATAAAGAGGAAGAGGATGAACCAAAAAGGAAATCAGTGGCTTTCAAGACTACTACTTCAATGAACAAGGAAAAAAAATCCCAAATACAAACTGACAGTTCTACAAGTGAAAGCTCATACTCTGATAGTGATTTTGAAATGGCTCAGATTTCCAGAAGGTTTAAGAAATTTTATTGGAAGAAGAAATTTTTCAGAAAATCAAATTACAAAGGAAATTATGACAATAAGGGACATTGGAAGAAGGACTGAAAAAATCCAAATAAAAGTGATGAAGTTGTTTTCTATGAGTGAAAAAGAAAAGGACACATTAAAGCAGACTTCCCAAAGCTAAAATTTAAGAGGAAAATTGATTATAGTGACAGTAAGTATAAGAAAGCAATGAAGGCTACCTGGAGTGCTTCTGAAGACAGCACAAGTGAATTTGATCTGTATGATTCTGAAAATAATCGTTCCAACATGTGTTTCATGAAAAACATATCTGAGGTAACCTTATATACTCCTATTTTAAATTCTTATTATTCTGGAGATGATGCAGAATCTGATTCAGATTATGAAAACCTGACTAGTGAAGAATTATTTGAATATTGTAATATGCTGGAAGAGACATGCAATGAACTTAAGGATAAATACAAATCATTGATGAAACTGCATGCTCTCACTACAACTATTAAAACTGAACTTACTATTGAAAAAGAGATGAATGCTCAACTGTTAAAAGAGAACACTGAACTGAAAATGTCAAATGAGAAACATATAAAGGGCTTAGAGAAGTTCAGAAATGGAAAGGATACACTAAATCAAATGCTAGGAAAGCAAGTGGCACCGAAATACAATGATGGAATAGGCTACAAACCTGGATAGAGACAGTTTACTAAGAATAGTTTTATTCCTAAATATGGACAAAATATTGCTAGTTCTAGTTCTAGAAATCCCTATGAATCAACTAGTTATTCACATAGTTATAAATGAAATGGAGTTTATCATTCAAAATATATTGATTCTGTAAATTATATGAGACCCATAAGACAAATTTGGGTACCAAATACATTGATTGCTAACCTGTCTGGACCCAAGAAGATCTGGGTACCAAAATCATACTCTATATAAAACTGTTTTATTGGAAACCTTCTTGAAGAGTTTCCACAGTAAGACATGGTATTTGGACAGTGGATGTTCAAGACACATGTATGGGGATTACTCATGTTTCAAGAGGTTAATAAAGGTTGATGGAGGCTATGTTACCTTTGGCGATAATTCTAAAGGAAATATCATCGGCCTAGGCCAAATTGGTAACACTGATTCAGTTTTAATTTCTAAAGTTTTATTTGTTGACGGACTGAAATATAATCTATTAAGTATTTCTTAATTATGTGATGATGGTTTTTATGTCAAATTTGAAAATGATTCCAATAATGTTTTTTACTCTAAATATGTTCTAGTATTTTCTGCTTTAAGAAATGAAAATGTTTATGTTGTTGATCTAAATTCCTTAGATAAACAAAATTTTACCTATTTAAATGCCTTTCATAAAGATTCTTGGCTTTGGCATAGAAGATTAAGACACTACAATATACAATCACATAGGAAACTAACTAGGAATAACTTAGGTAGAGACTTACCCAAACTTGAGTTTCCAAATGAAAAAGTGTGCAATCTCTGTCAAAAGGTAAAGCAACACAAAATCTCTTTCAAACCAAAGAATGAAGTCTCAACTTATCAACCTCTCGAGTTGGTTCACATGGATCTATTTGGACCATCTACAGTTTCTAGCTTAAATTGGAAGCACTATATCTATGTCCTAGTAGATGAATTATCTAGATATACTTGGGTATACTTCAAAGATCACAAAAGTGAAGCTTGTTCTTATTTTTTTAAATACTTGAAGTCGGTAGAAAACCTTAGTGGACTTAAGATTAAAACTCTAAGAAGTGATCATGGTCGTGAGTTTGAAAAGAATGAATTTGAATCCTACTGCTCACACAATGGCTATATTCATAACTTTTCTGCTCCTATGACACCTCAGCAAAATGATGTAGTAGAAAGAAGAAATAGAACCATGCATGAAATTTCTAGAACTATGCTTAATGAATATGATCTCCCTATTTACTTTTGGGCTGAAGCTGTGAATACAACTTGTTATATTATTAATAGAGTCTTAATTAGACATGTTCTTAAGAAGACCCCATATGAGTTGTGGAATAATATAAAACCTAAAGTCAATTACTTTAGAGTCTTTGGTTTCAAAGTATTTATTCTCAATACAAAAGATAATCTTGATAAGTTTTCTTCTAAGAGTGATGAAGGAATATTTTTAGGATATTCTTTAACCAGCAAAACCTATAGATTTTTCAATAAGAGAACCAAGTATGTGGAAGAATCTGTTCACATTAAATTTGATGAAACTGATCCACATGAGTCTAAAACCTCTCTTGAAAATCGTGAAGAATATTTATCTATTCTGTACCTTAATGATAAAATTAATGAACCGGATATAAATACAACCAGCTCTGGACTTATTCTAGAATCTGCTTCTAATGAACCTGAACCTAGAGAAGAAC
This sequence comes from Viscum album, assembly GCA_963277665.1. Classification (NCBI taxonomy): domain Eukaryota; kingdom Viridiplantae; phylum Streptophyta; class Magnoliopsida; order Santalales; family Viscaceae; genus Viscum; species Viscum album. The sequence continues at coordinate 701,258,559 of OY728132.1, forward strand.
CTAAATTTCTAATCCTACCTTTACTAGATCAACTAAAATTCAAATGAATCATCCTTTATATGCTATTTTAGGAAATATTGATAGAGGGACTCAGACTAGAGATTCTCTTAGAAATAAAGTTGAACATCAAGCCTTCTTGTCACAACTTGAACCTAAAAACATTGATGATGGTATTAATGATGAATTTTGGGTAATTTCTATGCAAGAAGAACTCAATCATTTTGAAATAAATAAAGTGTGGAATCTTGTTGAAAGGCCTATGGACACTTTCACCATAGGAACTAAATTGGTGTTTAGAAATAATGTAGATGAATCTAGAAACATAGTTAGAAACAAAGCTAGGCTAGTTGCACAAGGCTATAGTCAAGAGGAAGGAATTGACTATGAGGAGAATTTTGATCCTGTAGCCAGATTAGAAGCTATTAGGATTTTAATTGCTTATGATGAACATCTAAATTTCAAACTATATCAAATGGATGTTAAGAGTGCATTCTTAAATGGATATATTTCTGAGGATTTTATTGTTGAACAACCACCTGGATTCTGAAACCCTCATTTTCCAAATCATATTTTGAAATTATCAAAAGCTTTATATGGTTTAAAGCAATCTCCAAGAGATTGGAATGATAGATTAAGTACTTTTCTAATTTCTAAAGGTTTTACAAAAGGTATAGCTGACCCTACTCTTTTTATAAAATGAATTTATAAAGATGTTTTAGTTGTACAAATTTATATATATGATATTATTTTTGGTTCTTCAAGAAATTCCTTATATACTAATTTTTCCTAAATAATGCAAAATGAATTTCAAGTGAGTTTAATGGGTGAACTAATATTATTTATTGGATTTCAAATCATTCAATATGATGATGGAATTATATTAACTCAAAGTAAATATAATAGAGATCTTTTAAAACATTTTGGATTGGATAGCACAAAAACTAGTGACACTCCCATGAGTACCACCTGTAAGTTGGATCATGATGAAGATGGTAAACCTGTTGAACAAACCACTTATAGAGGAATGATTGGAAGTCCAATCTACCTGACTGCTAGTCATCCTAATATTATGTTTAGTGTGTGTATGTGTGCTTTTTTTCCCGCAAACCCTAAAGAGTCACATTTAAATGTTGTAAAGTTAATTTTCAAATACCCCAAGCATACTCCCAATTTAGGATTTTTCTATCCCAAAGGACAATCATTTGAACTAGTTAGTTATTATGATTCTTATTTTTTTTTATTTAAGTTAGATAGAAAAAACACCTATAGAACATGTCATATTTTAGGGAAGTCACTAGTATCATGGTGTAGTAAGAAACAAAATTATGTTGCATTATCTACTAGAGAAGTTGAATACATAGTTGTTAGAAGTTTTTGTGCGCAAATTTTGTGGATGAAACACACATTAATAGACTATGGATATCAATTCAGACATATACCAATAAATTGTGACAACACAAGTGCTATTAATATTTCTAAGAATCATGTTTGTCATTCTAGGACAAAACATATTGATGCAAGAAATCACTTTTTGAGGGATCATTATCAAAAAGGTGATATCACTTTGGAATTCATTGGTACTGAATATCAACTTGCTGATATATTCAATAAACCATTAAATTCTGAAAGATTATACTTCATCATACATGACCTTGGTATGATTAATCATAAATAGATATCTTACTGATCTTAATGCTCAATACTTTACTGTATTTTAGTTTACGGTTTCATGCTCACTATTTTACGGTTACTGTTTCATGCATACGGTCTCACCGTTAAGATCTTGTGCTCACGGTCTGTTAATTCACTATCTCACTATGACTGCACAGAATGGTCACTATCTCACCGTGACGACCACCAACTGTCTCACCGCGATGACTGTTTTCTGTCACACCGTAATGCCTACTCACGGTCTCACCGTGAAAATTATTTATATTCTTATTTTATCCCATATCACGGTAATTTTTTATTTCACTACTATTTGATTTCCCACGTTTTTGTTTTTATGACGATTGACATTCCCAAATGATAAAACATAAGGGTTTCATTCGATTCCTTACCCGAACTCTCTCCTGAACCTTCTTATTATTGAAAACCTTCTCTTCCCTCTCACCCGAACCTTTAGTGGATGCCAAGGATGAAGTGTCCATCTTCACCCCCGTCTGATAAGCGCCGCTCTAAGAAACAGAGGAGGATACCGAGGATAGCTCCCGAAGGACCTCTAAACCCAAATATGGTAAGTCGTACTGTTGTACCTGAAAAAAAAAATTTCCTTGAGTGGTCGTTGTCTATCAAGTCATTAGTTTTGAAATTTTTAAGAGAACAAGGATGGCTTGAATGGTTCTCTGGAAAAAATAGACCGATTTACCCGAGGATGGTATCTCAATTCTATCTGTATGTGAAGTTTTCCATTGATTTTGGAGAATGTTTTATGGTGACTAGCTGGATCAATGGTCAGAAGTGTTCCTTATCTTCGAGGTTGTGGGCTGCATTCCTAAGAATTCAACAAGAAGGAGTTTTTGAAGACTACCAGAGAGACCCTCCTCCATCTTCTGATATCTTCAATCTGGAAAATGCCTAGGAAATTATAACTGGTAATGGAACCAAGCGAAGGGACATAGATGCCGAATTAGATGGGGAGGCTAGACTTATTTTCAAATTTGTTCAGAATTTGATTAGTCTGAGAAAATGGTATTTTGCTGTAATAAAGTATCAGGATGTGTTCCTGATTCACCTATTGAAAAATGGTCATAAGATCAACCTATGAAATTATGTTATTAACCATATCTATTAGATGATCAATGTAACTTCCAAATCCACCTACTTGTTTTAATCAAGGATGATTTCAGCCATGTTAGTTGCCAAAGGGATGGTTGGACTGAATGAAGAAAAGATAAAGGACTTTGATTTCTGCTTATCCATGCCTATCATCAGAAGGATGAAGATAAGCTGGAACCCCTTGAAGAAGCAGGGGGTTGAGGATAATGATCAACTCTATAAAAAGTTTAATATTGTTGGCTATCCAAGAAGACCTAAGAATCTATCTGATCTTGGTTTGGAACCAGATGAAGTGGCTGAGTATTCAGAAGAAGAAGAAGAAGAGGAAGAGGAAGTAACATCTGAATTATCACCTAGAGAAGAAGCTAGAAGACCTCCAATGGAAATTGATCCTTTTGAAAAAGAAAGGGTTGTTGTCCTTGCTGTTATCCCTGCTGAAATACCTCAAGGATAGGAAGTTGCTATTGGTTTGAGAGAAGAGGAAGCTCCTACTTCTAGTGAGAATGTAAATCCAGAAACTCATCCTAATGCTTCAAGAAAATTGGTTTTCCTGATTCAGAACATCAAGAAACCATAGAGACAGATCCTATTGAAGAGGATCTCCCTGTTAAGAAATAAGCAAGTACGGAAGCTCAACCAGTGGAACAATCAGTTCCTGAGATAATTCCCTCTGCTGAAGAGAGGATGGAAATTGCCTTTTAGATGGTAAGGAAAGAGTTTTATAAAGAGATTATAGATGATACTATGGATATTGATCATGTTTCTGAGCCTATAGTCTCTGAAATGGAAGCACAATTTGAGGGGGAGGAACCTCAAAACCTTGAGATTATGGAAGCTAGATCTACTGAAGCTTCTCAACCTACTGTCACATATTCTGTGTACACTCGGTATGAGTTCCCAAGATTTTATCATGTGAATGAGTCACAGCAAGTGACTACAACAAGAATGGATCTTTCATCTCTGTTTCAACTGATGTCTTTATCTCATCCATAACCTTAACCAGAACCAGATCCAGAGCCCCATTCTCAATCTGAATCAGAATTGGAGTCTGAAGAAGACTCTGGACCTCTACTTTTACCTGCACCCTTACACGAGCATCACTCCTTTGTGACTAAAGATGAATTGAATGTTTTTTGGAGAGACTCTGTTAGATGGAGTTGAGAAGATCTTATCCACTCAACCTTGTCGAGTGACTCAACTGAGTCGAGAAGATGCATCAATTCTCTTGGAAAATATTATATTGCATATTCAACCTAGGATGATCTGAGAAATTCAAGAAGTAAGAGTTGAAAATAAGCTGCTAAGTGCTGGTGTTGCAAATCTGAAAAATATGGTAGCAAACTTGCAGAATGAGTTGTCTTTGAGATCAGAGCATGCTCCTGTCTCTACTCCTGCACCTGTTGTTTCTTCTCCTGAGCCAACGGATTCCACCCTTGTTAGGGAAATTTTGTCTCAAGTGCATTCATATCTACAGTCTTTTGATGAAACGATTGGAAAAAGACCCACCACGATGCTGGAACGCATGAGGGAGATTGTAGAAAATCTGAATAAACTCACAGATGAGTACATTGGATGCCTGCAAAAAGTTCTAAAACAGCTCAAAGTTCTATCCGAAGCTGTAAAATCTTCTACTGCTTCAGGTCAACCTTATGCTCCTCTTTTGGATGATTCTCTGTTGAGATTCATAATCAAGGAAGAACATCAGAATGCCTTAAGTGGCTTGGATATGTCTTCTTTTCCAGAAGTGGTTAAGAATAGTGATCGAGCATTGGGCTTGGTTAGAATTCATTCTAATATAGCCAATGATGCTCAATACGAGATCACTAAGAAAGTAGATTTTTATATCACTCGGATATTCTCCAAAATTGATATGACAGATCACTTTAGATATCTTGTGGAAAACCTGAATATCCCTCCTGTAACTCAATATTTTAAAGCTCAAGTTTAGAAACTTATAGAGTTCACCAGATTGTTGGAAAAATTCATGGAGAATATGGATGATTTTTAAAAGGATATGAAATATGGTGGTGAAATGATTACTAATTTCAACAATATTTTGAATCCATATCTTCATGTGTAGAGTACTACTATAGTTTCTCTAGCTTCTGCACCCCTTAGACCTGGTCTAACTGCCTTAGCCTCAACTTCCATGTCAGTCAGCCAAGAACTTTCTCAGATTCGGCCAGTCATTCTTGACCAACCACATCGTAGATATCCTATTGTTCCTACTTTGGCTCCATCTATTTTTTTAGGTCTACCCTTACCCTCTTTATCTACCACATATATGCCTTCTTCTACTTCAGTACCAGCTCCTGCTGCTGCTAAAGGAAAGGAAAAGGTGGATCCATGAAGAGTCCAGAGACTGTTTTCTTTTTTATGGGATGTCATTTCTTGTTTCCTGTTTGTATTTCTCTTGTATGATCTATTCTGGACCCTTTTTATGAAAAATGTATTATTTCATTTCATTTTATCTACTTTTTGATAATCCCAAAAGGGGGAGAAAAGATACAAGTATCAGTACTATAATGAGATATGATATTATCGAATCTAGTACTCTCTAATTTTTTCTATTCTAATATGCTAGTTTCTTTAATGTTACATTTCATTTATATTTTGACTATACATGATTTGTGATCATTAAAATGGGGGAGATTGTTGGAATCCTCATGTATTAATAATGTTTTAATGATAAAAAATCCTATTAATATTAATTATTCTCAAGATTAATTACACTTCTTGCTAATGCTCTTCAAGAATTATGATGTTAATTACTCTCTTTATTATTTAAAAGTCTTATGCATGATCACAAATCTCACTTATATTATCAAGTCATTATATTTATGATTCAAGTTATCTTACTATCTAATGATTAAACATAATCCATATTCTGCATATTACAGTTTAATTATAAATACAGATATTTTTCTAAGTATAGTGACATCGTGATGTTTGAAACAGCTAGACAGAGTGTCTATAAGACACATTCACAGTCACCCAGACACTGTGAGCTACTCACCATGACCGAGACACTGTGAGCTACTCACCGTGACCGAGATACCGTGAGCTACCCACCGTGACCGAGACATCGTGAAGCACTTACCGTGAAGTACTTATCGTGAACCACATACTGTGAAGACTATACTGTGAAGAAGACATCATTTACATAATCACTATGACACCGTTTCTTAACTTTTTGTGAATATTTTTTGATTAATACTAATGGTCATATTTGATATTTTTAATACAATTAATTTTATTTAATGATAGTTGTTGACATGTCAGGAAACCATATCTTGTACCTATGAAAAGGGAATCATTCCTACTGTCAGAACTAGTGGAATATAAGGATGATTGAGATGAAGTACATGAACAAGTGTAAGCAGTGGTGTGCAAGTGTGACGATACAACAAGAAGAACATTCATACACCCGAGCGCACTGTGCTAAACAGAAAGAACAATCCTGAGCAAGAAAAAGATTTCAAGACTTTCAAAGAACTCTCATTAGTGAAATCCAACACCACTGAAGAACACACGACCAATCAAGAGATCATTATCACTCATGTATAACACAAGCTGGACTACAACACTCTATTTTTCAACAGAAAAACCAGATAAGGACTAAGAAGCAATTCTGCTGAATCCAATGAGTCCAGAGCTGCATTGCTAATCACTAGAGCTTTCTAAACTCTTATCTATTCTCTCTAAGTAATTTTTTATTTACTTTTGAGCAGTGTGGTGTACTCTATATATGTCACACACACACTATCTCCTGCACTGAACTGAAGGATATCAAAATCCTCACTCTAAAATTCTTAACTCTTGTTTACCCACGTCAACTATAGAAGAGGTCCTTGTTTACCCAGATCTCTATTTTCTTTACCATGAAGAATAGTGGTAGAGGTCCCTGTGTGGCCTGGACAGTTGTGTAAACTGTTGTTAACCCCAATCCAGGGTGTGGATCAAATTTATATAAATTTGAGAGGACTAAGTCTCGGCTTGAGACTGGACCACTTGTTACATCTGTTTTTCATCTTTAGTTTAAGTTTAAATTATAATACATATATCTTTTATACTCCTCTGCTATTACTTTGAAATAGAAAACAATTTTAAAGCTACTTTGATAGTTAAATTAGCAAGTGTTTACACTTATTGTATATCAGTAGGTTAGTTTCAAAAGTTAGTTTGATCTTGTGGTTAATTTAACCGAGACCTAATCAATGTTTGAGAATCTACGTGAAAATTTACAATCTGTATAAATTCACTACAGTTTAACTTGTTTTATAAATTGGGGGATTTTAAATATACAATATTTTAAAAAAAAATTACAATTGGAACTCAATTCTCCCCCCTCTTGAGTATCCACTCCGACCAACATTATGGAACGTTGAATGATATTCTATAATTAAACTACCATAATCATTTTTTAGTTTTTTATTCAAATACAATTCGGATGATATTATCAAGGGTGTTAAAAGATATTCCTTTCAATTTAGTTATGTGACCTTTTCATGCCTGATATATGTTAGTGACCATGAATTATATGATCTATATATCATATCATCACAATATAAAAGGTTATATTATGTGAAAGATTTCATAAATAAATGGTGGAGTGTAGTTTCTCAAATAAAACAAAGAGAATTGTATGATATGGGTGATGAAGTGGAATATTTGACCTCTGACATTGAATTTCATCCACAGTAAAAAAGAGAACTTGTTTTTCCATCAGGATATAGAAAAAATTAGTATTTTAAGGGTTGATGAAGTAGATTAAGTAATGATGGAGCGGTAAAATGACATGGTTAAAGAAGAAAATGGTTGGATGTGTAGTCATTCATTCATATATGAACCACATATTTTATTTATGTAGTTATTAATTATAATAGCTATATTTTTTCAGTACTCTATTTATATTATCATTTGTATTTTTTATGCATGATTTTTTTTGAAATATATGTTTTGAAGTTAATATTATTTGATTAAATGATAAGAATGACCAGGAGAAAGTTTTATACTGATGTCATTCAACTCTTAGTCAGAATTCGATCGACCATACTGATAAATAGTGATCCATTAGTCTCTCTCCCTATATAATCTAAGACACCCTCTAATTTCCCACTACACCATCCCTCACACCCTCCATCAGCATCCCATCAGTATCTCAGCCAACTCCTCTCTATTCAGCAACCTCAGTAGTGAGGGAGCGGGTCGCCACTCAAGGTTCTTCAGGAAGATTATGGAGGGTGATAGTTATAGGTACAAATTTTGATATGAATTTAGGTACGTCACAATTTTATAATAAAAATTATTTTTCATAATATATGCAAACAATGCTGCTATGGAACAAAATATGAATAGATTTAGATTTCTAGAATCTAAAATGGGATGAAGGTAGTTTTTCCATTTTAATGTTATGGGGTCCCTAAGGATGACATCGTGGGACTATTTGGATAGATTATAGGGTATATGTGGGTGGATCTAGTTATCCATCTGATTATATATGCTGATTTGAGGAATATTCTTTCATCCTTACAAATGATGTTTTTTATTCAAAGATAAAGGAAATTTTAATAAATAATTGAGTAATTTAATGTCATTGTGTTATTAAATTCAAATATTTTAAAAATGAATCTATTTGACCATAGGTTTTTTCAATTTCTCATTGTCGATTTTATTGCACTAAATTAGACATTGAAAAATATGGGTAAGAAATTGAAGGATTTTAAATGGACGCTATGAAACAAATTCATCAATACCTCATTGAACAACTAGCAACAGTTTGATAAGGTACCCAATGAGGTGTATAGAGATCAATGGAATTTGTTTGTTGATATCCATCACTATAAATATCATGTGGTATTGAAATATATATTATTATATTAATCTGATTTTAACTTTATAAGTGTACATGACATGAGGATTTCATTACATACATTAAATTTAAATTACATGTTATTTATTTCAGGTTGTTTCAAAGAATAATGCATCGATATGAGCAAAGATAATCATCCCTCACACTGCTAGGTCAAATAGTTCTTTCATAAACCGTTTGACTCTGATAATATTTTCATTATTTTCAATATTAATAAAACATTATTTTTTATTTCATATATTAAATTTTCCAGTTATCTTTGTAAAGTTCAATCACAAAATTTTGGGCACCACATCTCTTGAATATAACTATAGTTGGATATTCATAAAAACATATAATGGGAGTTATGCTAATGAGAATTCCAAATAAGATTGGATAAGAATTCATTTTTTGTTATAAAAACATATTATAATTTGTCACAATGTTAATATATATTGCTTAAAATATAAATTATATTTTATTTATAGGTAAAATTAGAAAACTATGGGAGGCCAATCCTATGCAGTCCTTCACAGTCTCCTAGGATGACCATGTTGGTAAGGTCCTTCGGGATGAGCATCCTGGTCAAGTGTACGAGATGGGTTTTTTTCCAATCCCATCTAAGGACATTAGTAGGACATCAAGGATTGTAGCTGCATATACTCTTGATTGTAGTAACTCACTACCCTGAGATTCTAAGAGAGTTTTTGTTTCAATGCAAAGAAAAAATCGTGAATAAGGGACTTAGATATTCTCATGTCATAAAGTGTTGGTTGATGTATATCATAATATGATTGGATCTATCACCAGTGATAATGTATCGATGAATGGTTGTGATAATGCAATCACCCAACTTCAAAATAATTTAGTTCACAACATTTTATTGGTTTTAAGATTGAATATAAATATAAAAAACTCTTTAATTTATAATATAATTTCTTTGCATGTTCTTGTAGTAGGAAGTAGAGACAAACATGTATAAGGTGATGAGTAGTGTTCATAAATGGGTAGTGATTAGTGGTCTCTTTGATCTTATGGACCAATATGTAAATAGAGGGTTTGTTCATGTATCATTTTTTGGAACAAAGTATTCACATGAAATTTTCAATATTTCACATATTTGAAGAGGATAAAACCATTTATAAGATTTTTATTGTCTAATTGTATGGTTGAATTTCATTGTTTGCATAAATTAATATACTTTTTTATCTTTTATTATATTTCTTCATTCATGTATCAAAGGATTTTGTAAATGAATATGGTCTATGAAAATTCTATTGAAATATATTAGATTTTTTTGGGCCTATAAACCTTGAAATAAGTTCTCTTTAGAACTATAGGTAATTATAATTGTTTGGTGACCATGTCACCAAGGTTAGAGGTTACTGTGTAAGTTGAAAATGGGGTTTTAGTGGTATCTAGATATTATAGATGAAGTAGGTATCCTTGGTTGTTTTCCCTAAGGCAATTCTGATAAGTATGAGAGGATTAAGACCAGTGAAAAAATGGGTGAGAAGACCAAATGGATCAATATTCATGATAAAAACCCACCATAAGTGTGGGTTGGGGCTTAATGAGCACTATTAGTGGGATGAGTTCTTTGGGATGAGGTGATGTGTGATAGAGAAGGATTCAAACTAGTTGGGAGGATTAAATATATTCATTAATATATAGGAAATGGAATCTACGTGTAGTTCATGTGAGTTTACTGATATATGGAATCATGTTTCCAAGGTGTATATAGTAGGATAGGTTAGGTTGATACCATGGATGTAGGAGCACGAGATATAAGGGATTTTTTATAGGTTAGGTTGATACCATGGGTATGTGAGATCTAGTAAACACCCTGATAGGAAAAGCATTCTTCGTGATGTGGGACTGGGTCTCAAGTGACTAGCACCATGGGATTTGTGGGTGATCTATTTGATTAAATTAATTCCACGTTTTAATTTTAGGTGTCTGATTTTGTGTGCATATGATAGGTGATAGACCTAGTGTGGGAGAGGATCCTAAGGATTAGCCTCTCTATGAGTGAGATGGATCTGCCTATTATACCAGGGGTGATAGGGATTCCTCATGTTCATGAAGTAATAAATTTCCCTATGTAGTCTTGCGCTGGAAAATTGGAACTTTCCATCAGTAAGATTAGGTTATGATAGTGGACCATGCCATGTAAGAGGGTTGGGGCACAATATAACGAGATTAATGGATGATTGACACTACCATTATTGATGAGGTATGGGATTAGGATTCATATATAAGATTTTAGCATGATTTTCTAGGTGGTGATTCAAAGATATAGATGATTCCCACCATGAGTCTTTAGGTATACACTGGGTTTTATGTATGTTGGAATGAGTTAAGGTGATGATGAGATTTTGGAATTCAATAAATGTTGGTATGATAATTTATAACAGTGTCTTAGTTAGCACACAATGACCTAATGAAAATAGATTCATGGTATCCAATTTAGAAAATTTTATTTAGAGTCTTATGTGATATGTTTATTTTTACCATGTTCCTACAAGTATATGATGGTGTGTAATAGAGAATCTTTTTGAGAATCTACTTAAATGTTCCCTCACATCCTGAAAAAGAACCCTTGATGTATATACATTCTTTATTTTTATTTTTTCCCCTTTCATATTACATGATTCATAGTGAATTAGAATAGAACATCTTGATTTGTAGTTGGAGGAAGGGTGATGTGGCCAGGGAATTTTAGTAGGTCTGATGTGTGTATTTTGTATCTCTTTTTTATATTTTAGATGGGATTAGAAAATCATGTGACCTATGTATGTTTCTTATTACCATGTGTATATTTTTTTTCATTTGTTATACAATTATGTTATATATTTATGTGTACTATGATTATAATATATATACATTTTTTGTATATCTGTATGGTGGAATGTTCTGGTTTGTGTAAAATGGAAAGGATTAAATATTATCTATGATTTTTTATGGAATGTTCTATGAAATCTTTTTTATTTTCGAGGTTGTTTTGGGACTACTGATTCTTTAGTAGGGTTATATTTTAAATCATCATATATAGGCGGTTTGAGCCACCGTGAAATATGTCATTCTTATTATAGCATTTTAAACCTCCACTATATGATGAGGTTTTTTAAGTGGTTAAAACTGATACTAAAATTGATATCTTATTATTTAGCATTTATTTTATTTGTTTTAGCTATGGGTTGGTGGTAAAAATATCTTTAGGATTTAATCATGGTTTTAGCCGCTACTAAATCCTCTTCAATTTTTTTGCCAGAAGACCACCACTAAATATAGATTCTACGATGCCTAGCATAAACCATATCTATATTTAAGGAATTGTCGCATGTTGGATTCTATCACAAACATTATTGATGGTTTTTTAAACCATTATAGAAATATTTGGAAGAAGTTTAAATGGCCGCAAAATTGAAATTTTCTTGTAGTTAGTATTACTTAAAATTCTAGTAAGGGAAGGATAATGAGATTAACTGGAAAAATATTCCCATAATAGCTAACATAAGAAGATTAAAACACTTGGGTATCAATGATCACACCACTATGTGTTTATATAAATATATCTACATTGAGGTATCAACTTTTTGATTCAATAGTTATAGAAAACATATATAATATAAAACTATTTATAGTATTAGAATAAAATAAAAATTTCTATATATTGATTGAATAGGAAGTTAACCTTATATGACTTCATTTTCATGTTCCACCATAATGGTATTAATGGCATAAGATTTCATTTTCTCCATTTTCTTTGGCTATTACGGATTCCAATTACACTCAATGGCCCCGGGTTTAGTGCCCTGGATTTCATAGTTCCCTTTCAACTTATAATATATGTAAGGAACTTTTAGAGGTGCATTGGGAGGTGCTTCCATTTCCTACATCATGTTGGTTATCTTCTTCATTTCACCTTTACATTCATTATCTTAGTGGCCTTCTCTGCCACACTTGAAGCATTTAATTTTTCCATTGAGGAAATTCCCATGATGCTTCTTCCAACATTTTTAACATGTGGTTGGTTGGATCTTATTTCCTCATTTTCATTTGATTATTTATATTTAAATTATATTCTTCTCTTATTATTGCCATATACATGGTACTATTATCCAAAATTCATCTCAACATCAAGAGAAAATCAAACTAATTCTTTATAAATCCCAAATTCTCATATATGTAGATGCTTTTAGAGGTGTTTGCTAAAATAACTAAAGAATCTGTCTATTTATATATATTTTTCAATAATAAAATGTAAGGAATACCATTTAAGACTTATGAAATTTTCCTTGTATGTAATTATAGTTTCGTTCACATTTTACATAAGCATAAGGAATTATCTATATATTATTATTAAAATAGTTATTTGGAAATACTTATTAAGAAATAAATTTTAAAGGTCTTCTCATTTCATTTATTTTAGTTTATATTTCAATTTCATATTCATTATCAGCTCCCACCATCCACCAGCCTCTCAAACTAAATGAAATATAGAAATAGTAACCTTATCCTTCTAAGAATATTAGTGCATTTAAAATATAATTTACATGAATTTCATAAACTATTCTCTGGAAAGTAAATATGGAAGTCCCACTAAATGTTGTTGGTCATTGTTGCATAAATAGTTTGATGGATAGTTACTCCTTCTTGTGTGAAGGAAAACATTACACATTGTTTATGTTTTTTTGAAAGCATGAGAAAGTTCAGTAATAATATCGATGATGTTTGGAATTCCACCGCCAATTTCTTTGGAAATTTCATCCGAATAATTATCCCTTAGGTAGGTTTTTTGTCTTCTTTCTCCTATTTCTCACCATTTTCTAAAATAAAAAATGTTTCAACAAAATAGTAGTAAATAAATAATGAATAAATAATTAACTATAATGTTAATGTTAATTATAAATAAATATATTATGGGATCCCTATAATTATCCTTTTCCCTAAAGGATGGTTCTATTATCATGTAATTTAATCCATTTCATAATTTTAAAATGTATAATTAGTTATGATGTATATCCTTAAAATGGTTTTTAAGAGCTCATTATTACCCAAATAATATCCCCTGAGTGTGTTAAACTAGGTGTGCATCATGTATTGTGTTTCATTCACTAGGTAATGATCTACTTAATAGAAAATTTTCTTTTTTAAGGTTATTACACTTGGGTATGTTTTTAAAAGACCACATCCTATGGAAGTATCCATACATGGATTTTTTATTCTCGAATATCACATACTCATATACTCTACCAAAACATCAGGGTGTTTCCCTTTAAACTGTATATTACCAATATGGTTTTTTAATTTTTTTCTAGTCTTAATTCTCAAAATCACCAAAACCATACCACAATATTAACTATATCATCCAAACATTTTGTTATTTCAAAATGTATTCATTTTTAAGATAAATAACATAATATTAATACATTTAAGGATAAAAAAGTTTAGTATATTAGTAAAATTATGCTAATAAATCACTTATATATAAAATAGAAATAATATTTCAATTTTTATTTATAGTAATTTTAAAATAACTCTTGTTATCCTTAGTACATGAATTCACCTGAGGGTATTTTTCAAAGAAAGGGATGAACTCATATCCTTGTAGGGGGATGAATACATGGATTAATAGTATATAGGATATAATAATCATCGTCATTATATCAAATGAATTCGATCCACATCAAAATAATGAGAGAATAATTTAAAAATAATTTATTGTGGAATATGAATAATAATAAAACATCATAACATAGTGGTGAAATATGACCCATAGTTTGGAGAAAAGATAGTATCATGTTAACGCCTAACATATGTTCATAAATTGTAAACCCATAATAGAAAACAAATCTATATCTATATTCATAAAAAATACCAAAAATTTTATGATATATATCTAATTAATTTACCCATTAATTTGAGGGATTTATTATTATAGGGCCACCCATTAGATCAAAAAATTATCATAATCATGCATGCCACATGGGAAGAGACATTAAAATAATTATAGTTATGAAATGAACCCTTGGGAAAAATGGTTTTAATACTAGTTTAGTATATCATACATTCATGAATAACCCTTGAGGATCACAAATGAATAAGTGAAGTCGTAATTTTTCATAAAAGAATATTTTTCTTTGAAAAATAAATTACTTAATAGTATTCGATATATGTTTTGAAAAAATAATTTCTACTATTAAATATCCTTATAATTAGCATATAAATCATTATTAATGGTTCGAACATGTATATAAATAGAAAAAAGGATATGTGATTTAATGTAAATTTCTAGTATATTTTAGAAATTTACAATCTAATATCACTATGAAATTAGAGATAACCCAATAGAAAGAGTTGGGTTCGATAATATCCTTAACTAAAACCATGATTTATTTCATAACTTTTTGACCTATTATATAATAAACATATGTTTATTATATAATATTTTGTATTAAATTATGTTTATTTTTTCATAATTAATCAATTATATTTGTTATCTTATATTTCTTAATTCCCATTACTAATAGTGAAACTTTTTGATATCAAATTTTTGTTAAATATCCAATCTTGTTTTGATTTATATATTTTTGTTCAATGTCACCTATATACAACTAAAACTAATTAATGAATCAAAAAATACATGTAATTACATATTTATATATAATATGAAATTCATTTTATTCATCCATGGAGGTGGTGATAAGCATGGATGTGGAATATTCTTCCTAGATGATTAACCAATCATTGATGAGACATTGTCGAAAGAGGGGAAAGGAGAATATTACTATATAAATATGTTATAAACATAGTTATTATATTATGTTAATATCACCACGTTAATTTTAACATAGTGAATAATTAAATATAGAATATTTCGTTTTGAAATGAATAGATAAAAGGATGAAGAGAATATGAAAAAGTGAATGAAATTGATGATAACATACCCACTTCATGGACTTGATTATTTTATACTACACTAAAATAAATGAAATATTTGATATTTTTTACTATATAAAATAGATAATTATTCAAAGGGGTTTTATTGGAAGTATTTTTTATCATATTTCTCTTTGGTATGTCGGAGGTAAGTGGTTTTCCAAGGTAGTGGTAGGGAATTATTTATACATGATAGTAGGGGTATGAATATGATAAAATTTTCAATAAATTATAATATCCATAGTAAACCATTAAATAGTAAATTTTTTGAAATTATGAAATAAATTTGAATAAAATAAAATGATTCTAGGTCTTTGAATCACTTTATAATTCAAATTTTTGAGTTTTACCAAAACAGAAGGAGAAAATTGAAAAAAAATGTGAATTTAAAGGGAAACATTGACTTTTAGACATTAAATATTACATTTTGAGATTGGAAATTATGTTCTTTATTTTTAAATGATTTAATTATCTTATTCATGTGATTTTGTTCCAATATAACCAATTTAAAATGTATTAATTCATTATTACATCAATATTATATAAATAAACCAATGGTATTTTAAAAACATTATTTATAGTATTCAACTAAAGATTGATGTTCTTCATAAATTCATCAAAAAAATCTCCCTTGAAAAATATTAACGTGATGATTCTAAAATAATACAATTTATTTAAAAATGGATTATAATGTCATTGAGTTTGTAATAATGTTATTTATTTTAAATAATTAAAATATTTAAATTTATATGAATTTATCATGATAAATATTATTTTTATTACATATTACTATTCTGAGGTGATGTTACTTTCCCAATGGTCATGTTATTTTTCCTATTTTTCTTGTTTTTATTACAACAATCACATTACAATTCCAATAGTCCTATTACCTCTAATAAATAAATATTCAAATCTTTATAAATAATTCAGAAAAATTCATCCCAATGTTATATATTTCCCATTTCTAAAAAATTAATTTTTTTAATAATATTCTGTTTCTATTATATAGTGTTTTTCATGGAAGGGATGATCTTAAAATATAATGATTATCTAAAATTTTAATTCTTGGTTTCTTAATTTTCTATTATCTATCCTATTATAAATTTTTTTTTCATAGGATATGTTGTTGACTAGTGAAATGATCTAAATTAATTTAATAATGAGTTGGTTTTTCTATGTATTGTATGTGTATACTACTATATAATTTAACATAACACATAATAATTTCGAAAACAAATATCCTTTATAGTGTCTGGTTTATTACATAGAAAGTGTTATGGTGGGGGGAATTGTGACAGAAGGTGTGTTAATTTGTTTTATTTATTTATTTATTTGATTTTATTTTGATTCATGAAGAGATTTCAGTAGTCTGGGGTTTGAATTTTCAAATTTTAAAAAGGTAGATAGGGGAGCATGATTGGCATGCATTGTTAGTAAACCATGTGGAGCTTGTATGTATGGATATTTCCTTGGATACTGTTTATTTTCATTGTTATTACATGTTTTTTAATAGTTCAATCTCATAGGAGTAACAATGCTACAATATTTTAGATTCCTAGTATGTGAAATATAGTTTCAACAGAGTTTGAAAAAAATTGAAGGTAACTCATAAAGACTTCTCTATGAGTAAAAAAATTATTCTTTTTTTTGTTTTCCCTTAAACCTCTCCCCTATCCCTCATGGTAATGCAACACACCCCCTTGGGCCGAACTCCATGGCATGAACCCCCATATCCCAAGATCCAACCTCTATAATGATTTTTCCCCCAGATTCTTGGAGAATCTTGGTTTAATATTAAATATAAACATTTTCCATCCTTCTCTTTCCCATTTTATTCTATTTTTCACTTACTTGTCATCGTGTTTAGTTCATTTAAACCCTATGTTAATGGGATAACCATATAATTGTGCTTTCTTATAGGATTAAGGTTTTTATGGGTCCCATATTTCTTTTATGTGAATTATCCATCATTAGAGACACATTCCTGCTCATGCACCATTTATTTGAGGAAGATTTGAACACATCTATAATTTTTCATTTATAAATGTTAATTATTTTCCCCCTTAAACAAATTTTTTACTTTTTTTTATTACTAAATAATAAATATTCTTCGAATTTAATTATCCATTTCAAAATAAAAAATGATTAGTTATATTTTACTATATCATACAAAATTAATTCTTATTTAACGGCACTCACTGGGTGTTATCTAAATTTCTTAAGTAGTCATATAAAAATTATATTCAGGTTGTGAAAAATCGGTGGTTTAAAAATATTTTTTAAAATTATTTACTTTTAATTTCAAGTGGAAATGAAATTAAATGTATTGAGTAGTTAATTAATGTTTTATTTTAAGTATAATGTGAGATTTAAAAATTTGTTTAACTAATTTTGGCCATGTAGATAATTGAAGAAAAAATTTGAATCATGGAGGAAGGTTTTTATGAAAATTATGGGAAATTTTTAAAATGGATTTAAAGGTATGGTTTTGATATATAGTGTTTCAATGATGTCTTTAAATGATTTGATATTTGAAAATTGGTTCGACCTCCCAATTTAAGTTTATTCTATATTAACTTTTGGATTTTTAATGGATTTTTTTAGAAACGTATGATACCTTATTTTATTTTCCCCGTGCCCCTTCCCTGTTTTTTTGGTAGAGGGTGGTGTATATGGACTCATGGGAGATTTATTATTCTTGCGTCTTTATTTGTTTGACTTGTTTTTATATCCTTTCTTTCTTGGGTGTTTTTCATGGGAGCACTGTGTTACAGAGTTCCTGTATCAGTGAAAACATTAGTTTATTATTCAGATAACTAGAGGGATGTTGAGTTTCTGAGTTCCTCTGTATGGTTCTCCATAGTAGATTCATGAACATAGAATGATTGTATTGATATCATCTTTATCAATGGGACTTCTCAGAAATATAGTTTAATTTAGTTAAACCAAAGATTCATATCTCATGTTTAGGAATTATAAATGAAATATCTAGATTTGATCACATGAAACCTACTGTATTTGTTGGTGGTTGACATAGGGGGTCGTCTATTATGCTTCATCACATTCACCCTAGTTTATACAATTTTTGGAACCCTTATATTTTTCTACGTTACATTATATCCTTCTTTAACTTGGGGTTCTAATTCAATAATATACTTTATACATGTTATTTGTTGTTTTTTCTCTAAATTGGTATCCAACAGGATTTATATAACTATTTTTAATGTAAAGGCATCTTATGGATTATGAAATGTATTTTAAAAATATTCTTTTGTTTTTTAAAATCACCTAACACTAGATAAAAAATCATTTCATGATATTAAATTAATTTAATAAAATAAAAGTGGTTAAACTATTTTTTAATTTTATTTCAAACTATCTTTAAAATGTTTTTTATAATTAACAGACTTTTAAGTGTTAAAGGGGGTGGTTTCCCAATGAAAAATTATATGCTCAATAATATATTATTATTTTAGTTTCAATCATGTTATCATCTCTTGACTACTCTTGGATCATTGAGATTAGTTTTATTTTATCGTATTTGGCCAAGTGAGCCTATTAAATGATTTGGTAGGACCAACTTTTACTTTCATAGAATTTCTAACATGTGGAAATTTTAATCATACACCTATCTAGATTTTAATTTTTTTAATTTTATGGTTGGAGGAGTATCGATATTGTTGTGGTTGAGGATATACACTATTGAAGGAGTTTCTATATGGGAGGTATTTAGAGGGTTACATGAGAGTATATTTTTGCACATATTTATAACTATTTTTTCATTTATGTTTATCTGATTTTGGACTAGACATCTGACTTCTAGATAAACCATGATTGATTGTTAGTAAAAAATCTATTATTATTTATCATTTATTTATGTTTGAAATAATTCTTAATTCATATATTTCTTACATTGTATTTTTTTCACTAGCTTGTGGTGATCATAAACACCCCTCCAGTAGTGAATGGACAGTTCTGACACTACTCAAATTGAGGACTAGTCCAATTCATTATAATATGAGATTAATGTATTATTATTTATGATTATGCATGATGTATGAATAAAAAATTCTAGACATGTACATTATTAAACATATGTTTTTTTAGAGATCATTACAGATCACATTATAGCTTCACAAGTATTTAGGCTATTCTAGAGAATGATCTATTCTAATAAATATAGAAAATATAATTCATTACTATTTTTATTTCTAAATGGGGGTTATAAATTGAGGATACATTAATAAGTATAAGCTTTGATACATATGATTTGTATAAAAATTTGAGTGCATAATGATATCTTCTCCAAAAGAAGATGTGAAGGATATCTAAAAAAGGTTTTTTGATATGGTTTCACAAGTTGTTATATATGATCTAAAATAATGTGAAAGTATAAAAATTATAATAATACTTTCTACAAGTATCTAATTAATTTAAATATTCATTAAAACAAAACTATGAAATGATGAATGTCACCAAGTCACAGTTTGAGATGAATAAATCTATATCATACATAATTTCATTGTATTATGGTTATATACATTCTTGTATAAGTATTATGAGATAACACACATATTAATAAACTTCCATTATAATATTTAATTAGTTATAACATCATGTGATGAGAATCAAGGGGTTTCTAATGATTATATTAATTATTTCAACAATAAATAATTATATAAAGTTAAATTAAATGTTATAAGGGGTTTCAACATTGTGAAAAGTTATGTTGAAAATTTTGATTTATATTAAAACATTTATAAAATAGTTGGGAGTCTAAATAGTATGCTTAGAATCCTAAATAAATAGGTCTAATCATTGTGATGTGGTAAAATAATATGTTTCATTCATTATGAAACTCGATGATCCATATCTTTCGCTCCTATAATTATTTAACCTAATAATTTTAGAACGTCATCAGCGTATGAGAAATCATTCAAAAGAATTATAATATTCATTCGCCTCATGCATACATATATAAGAATGGGTCCACTAACATTTTTAGGAGGTAAATATTAACATTATTTAAAGATAATGTCTCATTTTCATTATAGTAATATAAAATTATGTTATACTTATTTGACATTCACATAAAGTGAAGTATGGTTATATCTTTTTTTAATGGGTTTTAAAGACTCAAGAATTCCATGTAAATTGTTTTTAAAATATATGGAAATATTAGAGTCTGTTGTTTTTGATGGTGCATGATTCCGTGGCCTGGAGTTCCTGGAAGTAATTTTTAAACTTTTTTTTGGTACGTTCAGTAAACGCACGAGTGGTGTTGTGTAAATTTTGAACCGGTGCTCAGAATTGAAATATGAGGACACTATTGAACATGCAGCACTGAAATTCGCTTAAGGATGCCTTTACCTTGACCACTGTAGGTCGAGGGTGGAAGATAGTTTTTCATTTCTTTGTAAAACAATAAAAATAAAATAATTGATTTTTTCTAAACCTCTCTTTTTGAATTTTGTGGTGGGGACCACTCGAACCCATCTTAATGTGGGAAAACCTTTCAACTCTCCATGGTTAATTGTTCCAAATTCAATTAATTAATTATGCCAAATTCAGTTAATTAATTTTTCCAACTTTATTTAATTGATAGAATTATTTTTGTTATGTTGGATCTTCATTTCCTTGGGAAAAATCGTTGGCAAAGGAGGGTTGGTTGAACCGTGGAGAATCGGGAAGAACTTGCTCCAATGAAGAACGCTTCTCCTTCTTTTTCTCCAATGATGAAATTCATCAAGGGACCTCAAACGAGGAACATCTTCAACAATGACAAACTAACGACCGTCTATCCCACTACTCACTGACATCAATAAATCTTTGAGGTAGGGATTGTTGTTTCGAATACACCTTACCATGTTCTTGTCGTTCTTCATTATTCAAGAACAACTTTTTCGCTTTCTACCCTTCTAATGTGGAGGGTGAGGGACAAATGAACATAGATCGTCCCCTATGCAACCCTTGTGGATTTTGGTGGACTTGAATTGTTGGTGACGTCCTGAGATGAGTGAAGGAGTCTTCGAAACAAAGAATGGGCCACCGAGGCACACTTGGTGACCCGAGAAAGGTCATCGGTGACCGTGCCGGTGACCGGCACCGGTGGGACTCGAGAGTGGTGGCAGACACTTTGGCCAGCAACGACAACAGCGGTGGCATGACCGCGCCACCGGAGAAGGGTTGCGGCCCATCGGCCGCGGTGGAGCAAGGGCGGTGGCCGGCACACAGCCGACCGTGTGAAGGGGGTGGTGGCGCACATCAACGCCACTGAAGTGCAGGGGTCATGGTGGAAAAGGGAGGGTGGTCAGCTTGCCATCAGCCTTCGGTGGTTGTGTGGCATGCAACCATGCCACGGAGGAGGGATGGTTGTCCGGCCAGCTGGGGAGCCGAGCGGGACCTCGAGTCCCGCTTGCCAGCCACAAGTGCCACTTGGCACTGGCCGGTCGGCCTCCCAGCTCGAATGGCCCAGCCGTTCGGGATACCCAAGTTGTGCCTCCCCCTTGGGAGGTGGCTAGGGCAGACACAACTATGAGACCACCCAGCCGCAGGCCAATGTGGGCTACCCAGCACGGGATGCCTTGCACGGGCCACCTAGCTCCAGCCGCCCAGAAGGCCTCCAAGTAGGCCGGGCCACGTCGGTGAGCAAGGCGACACCAGTAGGCCGGGCCTGATCAAGGGCTAGACCCGGGTCAGGCTTGGTTGACCCGAACCGGGACGGGTCTGACCAAACCCGGACCAGCTTCAACCCTTTTCCGCTCTTTCAGTCATAACTTGAGCTACATGTGTCCGTTTGGTGAACCGTCTACTATGCCAGAAACCTTGGATCGAGAATTTCCTTTTGGTATAACCTACTCGAGTTTTGTATAATTTTGAGTATGGCTAGGTAGTATTGAACACGAATCTAACCGGGGCCTCGGCATTAAAAGGTCAGTAATATACAAATCGGGCCTCTGATTAAGGCACCGTCTGTTGCATTTTGACCTCTATTATGTGGAGGTCCATTGGGATACATATAACGACCCATACTTTACATACATTTTTATTACTTAAAAATAGAAGCACACTTATTAAAACATATAACAAAACCAGGAATGGACTGTATAGGTATAGTGTCTTTACAAACTGGGAAACATAAACAACTGGTTCATAAAGCATCTACACTGTCTCCCATTTATTTCCTCATATTTATAGTCCCTTTTGGAATATCTTACTTAATAACAATTTTCCTAACCTGGGGAATGAAAACATACAAAAGGGTGAGCTCAAATGCTCAGTAAGGGTAAACAAAAGAAATATCAATCACATCATATTCATAAGAACATAACTTTTGGAAATCTTAACCTGCAAAAGAGATCATAATTTCATAACATGGGATAAATCATAGTAGTGAAATGTAATCCCAATAATCATAACATAAAACATGAAACATTGTGTCATACACACATAATCATAGAGAATCATTTATTAGTAGTCAAGACTCATTGCCAAGACTATCTTAGTGGACAAAGTCCATTTCTGAACCGAGTTCACTCCTCATTCCAGTACTGTTTCACTGAACATATTTAACCTGCCGTTCCAGCCATGTCTATCTCCTGAGATATGAAATCTTTAGCCAATGCATTGGAGGGAGATATAAGTACCACCCATCTCATAATGATACCTTTCTTATGTGTGCCACAAAATCATAAATCATACATCATTGCATAACCCATGTAATAAAAATTGGAATCTTAAACATCGTGACATCATAAAATAATTCATATAAGATAAAGGAATTCATAAAAATAATTCCATCACAAAATAATCAAATCAACGTAATAATAGGGATAGAGGCAGAACACTTTATTATCTTAGATGGAAAATAATTTTCATTAAACACTTGAACTCCATTCTTGAGGAGAATATCCTTTCTACTTCCAAAACACTTTTCCTTTCTTAACATGTCATACAATTCTAATCTAAAAGAAGTTGATTAAAAATAAACTTGAAAACTTGTAAAGGAAGCTTCTTGGAAATAATGTTTTAAAAATTCATTCATGCCGTATAAGTTTAAAAAAACATTATTCCCGTACTTTTGTCGGAAAAGTCAAAAAGTACAGCGTACGAAAAACGAAAAAAGATTCATTTCATATCTTTTACTAAAATTTAATCGAAGGGTAAAACTGGATTTAAACCCTTGTAGGTGCATGGAAATAATATATTGAGGAAACATTGATGTGGAGGATGAAATACACCCCAGTAAATACCAAAGTATGAACAATCTGGGATAAAAATGAGATTGTGATATTTTTCCCTTACCTTAGGTCAGATTTGCTTCATAAGTGTCTGAACCTCCTGTATAATGATTTAAATAATGTCATTGACTTATTCCAGAATCATACTCACTGTTATGATATCATATATGGTCATATTATTATCTTATTATTAGTAATATTTCATTGCTACTTGTTATTCGGGTGTTTATTACTTTTTGTTCTTATGCGTGTTTTGTCGAATAATTTCTTATTCTTCTTTTTAGGTTATAGATACCTCATTTACATAATTTTATTAGTGTAATATATATCATATTCATTCATTTAATTCATTTATATAATCATTATTCAATAAAGATCATGTAGAAGGAGTCGCATCACATCGTGGAGATGGTATTCCGTACGTACGCACAAGCGATGATATCATTCCCATGATCGCGGAATTGTATTGGAGTGTATGTATACTATTTCAGAATCAATATAAATTTACAATAATTATATATATTCATTCTTTACACCATTATTCTCATCCAAGTATGGTGGTGGTGGAAAATAGATTACACCACGGCGTGAAGACGGTATTCCGTATGTACGCATGCGCGGTGATTTCATTTTCCGTAGGATGGATAGATGGTGAAATAGGGTTGTTTCATACTTATAATAACATATCAGTATATTAGTGATACTGATTTTATTACTTCATAATGAAACAACTAAAGAATAAGAAGTGTAAAAAGAAATAAAGATGAAAGAATCGGTAACGGACCTTATCTCTTCTTTGAAGCGCTTCTTTGAGACCTCCTTTGAAGGTACAAAAATTGGGGTTTGAAGAATACCATAACCTCTAGGATGTCTCTAGGGAAGTGGAGAGAAAAAATTGGAAAGGTTTGGCTGAGAATGAAGGCTCAAAGTGGTGTGAGGTAGAGGGGGAAGAGGTGCCCTTTTATAAGGGAGGAGAGGGGCTCCTTTGGAGAAACTAAAAATATTATTTTATTATAAATCCAAATTCGGTTATAAATAGATCAAAATTGATTTATTGTGAATCTAAGGTGGGGATGGGTCGAAAGCCTCTCATCCAATAGAATTTAGACAAGTTTAGGTTCCTATTTTAACCTTATCATTTAGATTTAACATTAAGTTAAATAATTTTACTTTTACCGTGTCTTCTTGTGTTCTTACACTATAAGGTTAATAAACTTACTATAACAAGACAAAAGAACCCCAAGATGTTTATTATTAATATATATAACCTTATCTAAGTCATTTGGCCAAACGTTACATTTTTAGTAATAAAATAACAATTAATAATATAATATTTGTTTTAAAAACTATTTTATGTCAATTTTGACCCTATTTAGTAATTGATTTTTGTGAAAATCATAACAGAATTATTAGTTCGAACCAAGTTAATTAAATCAATATTAACATGTAATATTAACCTAGAAAATTAGTGTAATTCATAAAAAGTCTCAAATTACATTTATTTGGGTATTTATAACATCAATTATGTAAATATTTCATTAATAAGATAATTACTGCATCATTGTTGTGTCATAAACAAATTAAATTATTTAATGTCTAAAAATTAAAAATAAATTACCATTATTTAGTAAATTTGTTTATCTTTATAATGAATATTTATAGTCGAATTTATCTTATGTATAACCCCATATTAAAAATGATTTACTTATTAAACTTTGATTTTTAACTATTTTTACCCTTCTTTAAATAAATTAATAATAAATGTCCTAATCTAATCCAAGTGGGCCTAAATGGTCATATTTTATTCCTAAGGTTGTTTTTGGTCGAATTACACTTATCCAATAGAATTAGGACATGCGTTAGGGTAAATATAATATCATTTTTACCCTTAATTACCCTATTTACTTTTAACAGTGGTAACCAAAAATTATTTTCATCTCATTGAACCACATTTTAGTCCTTGATATTAACCATGTCTCTCGGATTTTCGAAATTCTACTCACAGAAGTGGTAAAATTAAGTTTTATGAAAAATTCAGTTTTTTTTAACTACCACTTAGTGGTTTCACTATTCATCAAAAATTGAATGTTTTCAGAAAAATACCAAAATTTCACCCTAGGCTAATTTCGATATTCCGAATCAAAAAATGAAGTCCATTTTGAAAAATAAAATTTCAAAAAGTGGTAATTACTATTTATAATAGCTAGTCTTAATAATATTTTAATAGCATATCATTGTTTAGTGAAACTCAGTATTACGTACGACGCAAGCTATCGAGAAAGGTCTCGATTGCGTGTAAAGCAAGTCAAGCTAGTGTTGTGTGTAGTGAAAGATTTCATTGATGATTTATATAACATAAAAACAGAATATTTCTCATAAAAGTCTCAGGTGTTACATTCTACCCCCCTTAAAATGAATTTCGCCCCAAAAATTAGTCACTTTGTAACAAATAGATGAGGATACCTCTCCCTCATCATATTCTCATGCTCCAATGTAGCTTCTTCTAATTGGTCGTTCCTCCATAAAACATTCAACAAGTGAGTGGTCTTGTTTCATAGGACTTTTTCGCTACGATCCAGAATCTCTAGGGGTTATTCTTCATAAGAAAGATCTTGTTCCAGTGGTAGAAATTCTGAGCTGAGTACATGTGAAGGATCAGGTATGTACTTTCTCAGGAAAGATACATGGAACACATCTTGAACATGAGAGGGATTTGGTGGAAGCTCCAATCGGTAAGCTACCTTTCCAACACGATCCAGTATTTCAAGAGGACCGATATATCTAGGGCTCAACTTCCCCTCCTTTCTAAATCTCATGACCCTATTCCAGGGAGATATTCATAAGAACACTTTATCACCCACTTCAAACACTAGGGATTTTCTTCAGTTGTTGGCATAACTTTTCTGTCGACTTTGATCTGCTCTTATGTGTTGTTGAATAGATCGGACCTTTTCTGCCATCTCATCAACAAGATCAGGTCCTAATAGCTTTCTTTCCCAAACTTCATCCGATCAAGTTGGAGTCCTACTTTTCATTCCATAGAGAGCTTCATAAGGAGCCATCTGAATACTGGAGTGAAAGCTATTATTAAAAGAAAATTCCACCAAAGGTAGGTGTTGATCCTAATAACATTTTAAATCCATAGAGCAAGCTCTCAACATATCTTCTAGAGTTTGAATTGTTCTCTCAGACTGACCGTCTGTCTGAGGATGATAAGCAGTGCTAAAACTCAACTCTGTATCCAGAGTATGCGGAAGACTTCGCCAGAACATTGAGGTAAACCTCGGATCCTGATCAGATATAACAGAAAGTGGTACTCCATGCAATCTTACCACTTCCTTCACATATAACCTGGAAATCTGATCCAGAGAGAAATCCTGTCTAATAGAAATGAAGTGTGCAGACTTTGTAAGACGATAAACTATGACCCAAATAGAATTATTGCCTTTGGATGTTTTAGGAAGTCCTGTGACAAAGTCCATAGTGATGTTTTCCCATTTCCATTCGGGTATGGGTAATGGTTGTAACATCCCCTTGGACTTCTGTCTCTCAGCTTTAACTTGCTGACAAACCAAGCATCGAGAGACATATTCAGCAACATCTCTTTTCATGCCATCCCACCAGAAGTACTCTTTCAGGTCCCTATACATCTTCATGCTTCCAGGATGGATAGAGAATGAAGAACTATGAGCCTCATCCAGCAGATCCTTCTTTAATTTAGGGGTGGAAGGAAAACAAACCCGATTTCTAAACATTATTATCCCATCACAATCAAGGTTGAGTTCAGGAATATTTCTCAACTTCTTTTGTAACTCTACATCTTCTTTCGGCGCCTCTTTAATATTCACATGTATAGATGGTTGAACATTCATTTGAGAAAGATACGATTTCCCCCCTTCCATTATAATTCCAGATCCATCCTTTGTAAATCCATAAATATTGGATCATTTGTGATCCTTATCATGGATAAACTGGCATGGTCATGTCGACTTAATGCATCTGCGACCTTGTTTGCTTTCCCAAGGTGGTAATGAATTTAGCAGTCATAATCCTTAATCAGCTCTAACCATCTTCGTTGGTGCATACTCAGCTCCTTTTGTGTGAAAATATACTTTAAACTTTTATGATCAGTATAAATATCACACCTTTCACCATAAAGGTAATGCCTCCAAATATTTAATGCAAAGATTACAGCAGCTAACTCCAAATCATGAGTTGGGTAATTTTGCTCATGGATTTTCAACTGTCGCGAGGAATAAGCTATCACCATATCATTTTGCATAAGAACACACCCCAATCCCTTCTTGGATTCATCACTATAGGTCACAAACCTTTCTCCACTACAAGGCAGTGTCAGCACAGGTGCACTGGATAACCTTCTTTTAAACTCCTTGAAATTCTCTTCACATTCTTCCGTCCAAACAAACATGACTCCTTTCTGAGTCATCTTGGTGAGTGGATTAGATAATCGTGAAAAATCTTTAACAAAATGTCGATAATATCCAGCCAAAACAAGAAAACATTGGATCTTAGTTACTGTTGTTGGTCTCGACCATCTTTCGATAACCTCTGTTTTTTGCTGGATCCATAGATATCCCCTCTTTTGAGATTATCTGACCCAAAAATGAAACTTTTTCAAGCCAAAATTCACACTTGGTAAATTTGGCATAAAGCTTCTCCTTTCTCAGGGTCTTCAATATAATTCTCAAGTGATCTTCATGTTATTCCTTTCTCTTTGAATAGACAAGAATATCCTCTATAAAGAATACCACAAACTTATCAAGATAGTCTCTAAATACTGTATCCATCAGATCCATGAAGATAGCATGGGAATTAGTAAGACCAAATGACATCACTATAAATTCATATTGTCCATACCTTGTACATAATGTCGTCTTTGGTATATCCTCCCTTTTGACCCTTAATTGATGATACCCTGAACGAAGATCAATCTTGGAAAAGTATTGAGCTCCGCATAGTTGTTCAAATAAGTCATCAATTCACGGGAGAGGATATTTGTTCTTGATAGTGATCTTGTTATGTTCTCAATAATCAATGCAGAGTCTCATTGATCCATCTTTCTTCTTAACAAACAGAACAGGTGCTCCCCAAGGTGACGCACTAGGGAGTATGAATCACTTATCAAGATTCTCTTGGAGTTGCTTATTCAATTCCTGTAACTCAATTGGGGCCATTCTATATGGTGTCTTTGAAATAGGTAAAGCACCCGGTACGAGTTCTATTGAAAACTCAACTTCACGATTTGGTAGAAGACCCAGCAATTCCTCCAGAAAGACATCGTCAAACTCGCGTACAATGGGCATATTCTTAATCATGAGTTTCTCACCAACCATTTGAGATAAATAACCTTCATTTAGTGGAATCAAGACCCATAAGATGGATGCAATTTCCACTGGAAGGTTATGTTCATCATTTCATCGATAGACGATCATAGATTGATCTGGAATATGAAATGTGACTTCCCTTCTTTGGCAATTGATATGAGCTCCATATAAAGAAAGCCAATCCATGCCAAGAATGACATCAAATTCCACTATAGGCAGGATCAAAAGATTTGAAGGAAGCACTTTCTCACAAACTTCAATTGGAGAAGAATTATAAACTTTTGATGCGACTGTTGTGCCATTAGGGGTTGTCGCAGCTTACTCAACATCTAATTGTTCAGGTAATACGGTGATATCCTTAGAAAAATCTTCTGAAATAAAAGAGTAGGTGGATCCAGAATCAAATAAAACATTTGCTACATTAGAGTGGATGGTAAGAGTACCTTTCACAACATTGTTATCAAACTCCACATCGTTGATAGAAATTGCATGTTACTTTCCTTTGACTTTAGCCTTAAGAGTTTGTTGACGTCGACCATCATCATCTACCCTTGGATTTGGGCATTGATTGGCATAATTCCCCATCTCCTTTCACTTGAAAAATTGAAGTGTATTAGATTCATTCTGTGTATCCCTTCCTTTGTTTGCATCATTAGACATCTTCTTCCCATCATTGTGGAATTCAAATTCCCGATGACCTTCCTTTCTACATTTGAAACATTTACTTGTCCCTTTAAGACAACTCCCTCCATGTTTCTTCCCACACTTTGAGAATAAGGGAAAGCTCATATTCTTTTCAGTGTTCTCTTTAGATTTTCCATTGAATTCCATTTTCCTCTTCTTATCAAACCCATATGACAGATGGGTTACTCCAATCTCCATATCAACTTTGAGAGCACATCGAACGATTTCCTCATAGCAATTGAAGTCCCTTATGGCTAATTCCCTTCGAAGACTTGGTTTTAAGCCACTAAAGAATCGATCGATCTTACTCCTAGGTTGGATAATAATACCAGAAGCGTACCTTGCAAGTCTTGTAAAATTTGCTTCATAGGTACCAACAGATTCATCATCCTTTTGCTTTAGTTCAAGAAACTCTTTCTCCATCTTTGTTCGGAGAATACGAGGGAAGTACTTATTGAAAAATAAGTTCCTGAACTCGTCTCATTCCATGGACTCAATTTCATCCCTTTGCCTCATATTCTTAATAAGATTCCACCATTGATCAGCATCTCCTTACAAACGATACACTGCTAAGATGACATTATCATGTTGCAAACATTGAAGAACTGAAAATATCTTTTCAGTAGTACTAATCCATTGTTCAGCAACTAATGGATCAGTAGACCTGCTGAATGAAGTTGGGCGCTGCCTCATGAAGGATTCAACAGAATGTTGCTCTTTCCTTTGCTCGTTTGGAAGTCTTTCATGATTCATATCTTGATAAAGTTGTGTGAGCATGGCTACAAGATTTTTCATTCCATCTCCCATAACGTTTGGTTGCTCAGGGGTACAATCATTGCATTGCCCGTCGCATTCCTCATTAACATGGTTCCTTCGGGTTCCAACCATTGACTAAAACCAAGAAGAATAGTGTGAGAAACACTAATTATAATAGGAAAACCACATAATCAAGAATAAAATTTCACACTTAAGGTCTTATCCTAGGTTATTAATTTCCATTTCTAAAACACTAAGATTGTGTTCTATGCTTAGACTTATCCTTAGGGTTCTTACTAAGGCTTTCACATCCTAGTTTCCAAAGGTTGACAATACCTTTCCTCGGATACCAACTATAACGACCCATACTTCACATACATTGTTATTACTTCAAAATTGAAGCACACTTATAACAAAATATAACAAAACCAGGAAAGGACCGTATAGGTACAGTGTCTTTAGAAACTGGGAAACATAAACAATTGGTTCATAAAGCATCTACAATGTCTCCCATTTTTTTCATCATATCTATAATCCCTTTTGGAATATCTTACTTAATAAACTTCTTCCTGACCTGGTGAAATAAAACATACCAAAGGGTGAGCTCAAATACTCAGTAAGTGTAATAAAAAGAAATATCAATCACATTACATTCATAAGAACATAAATTTTGGAAATCTTAACCTGCAAAAGAGATCATAATTTCATAACATGGGATAAATCATAGTAGTGAAATGTAATCCCAATAATCATAACATAAAACATGAAACTTTGTGGAATACACACATAATCATAGAGAATAATTTCTTATTAGTCAAGACTCATTTCCAAGACTATCTTAGTGGACAAAGTCCATTTCTGAACCGAGTTCACTCCTCGTTCCAGTCCTCTTTTACTGAACCGGTTTATCCTGTTGTTCCAGACTTGTCTATCTCATGAGATATCAAATCGTTACCCAATGCATTGGAGGGATATACAGGTCCCACCCATCTCATAATGATACCATTCTTATATGTTCCACAAAATCATAAATCATACATCATTGCATAACCCATGTAATAAAAATGGGAATCTTAAACATCATGACATCATAAAAAAATTCATATAAGATAAAGAAATTCATAAAAATAATTCCATCACAACATAATCAAATCAACGTAATAATAGGGATAAAAACATAACACTTTATTATCTTAGATGGAAAATAATTTTGATTAAACACTTGAACTCCATTATTGAGGAAAATATCCTTTCTACTTCAAAAACACTTTTCCTTTCTTAACATGTCATACAATTCTAAGCTAAAAGAATTTGATTGAAAATAAAAATTAAAACTTGTAATGGAATCTTCTTTTATATAATTTTTTAAAAATTCATTCATGCCTTATAAGTTAAAAAACATTCTTCTTGTACTTTTGTCGGAAAAGTCAAAAACTACCTCGTACGAAAAATGACAAAAGATTCCTTTCATATATTTTACTAAAATCTCACCGAATTGAAAAATTGGATTTAAAAATCTGTAGGAGGATGGAAATAAAATATTTAGGAAACATGGATGTGGACGATGAAGTACACCCCAGTAAATATCAAAGTATAAACATTCTCGAATAAAAATGAGATTGTGACATTTCTCCCTTACCTTAGGTCTGATTTGCTTCGTAAGTGTCCGAACCTCCTGTGTAATGATTTAAATAATGTCATTTACTTATTCCAGAATCATACTCATTGTTATGATATCATATATGGTCATATTCTTATCTTATTATTATTAATATTTCATTGCTACTTGTTATTCGGGTGTTTATTACTTTTTGTTCTTATGCGTGTTTTGTCAAATAAATTCTTATTATTATTTTTAGGCTATAGATACCTCAATTGCATAATGTTATTAGTGTAATATATATCATATTAATTCATTCAATTCATTTATATAATCACTATTCAATGAAGATCATGTAGAACGAGTCGCATCACATCGTGGAGACGGTATTCCGTACGTACACACGAGTGATGATATCGTTCCCATGATCGTGAAATTGAATTGGAGTGTATGTATAATATTTCAGAATCAATATCAATTTTCAATAATCATATATATTCATTCATTACACCATTATACCCATCCAAGTAAGGTGGTGGTGGAAAATAGATTACACCACGGTGTGGAGACGGTATTTCGTACGTACGCACACGCGGTGATTTCATTTTCCATAGGATGGATAGATGGTGAAATAGGGTTGTTTCATAATTATAATAACATATCAGTATATGAGTGATACTGATGTTATTACTTCATAATGAAACAACTAATGATGAAGAAGTGGAAGAAGAAATAAATATGAAAGAATCGGTAAGGGACATTACCTCTTCTTTGAAGCGCTTCTTTGAGACCTCCTTTTAGGGCACTAAAATTGATCTTTGAAGAATACCATGACCTCTAGGATGTCTCTAGGGAAGTGGAGAGAAGAAATTGGAATGAATTGGCCGAGCTTTAAGGCTCAAAGTGGTGTGAGGAAAAGGGGGAGGAGGTGCCCTTTTATAAGGGAGGAGAGGGGCTCCTTTGGAAAAACAAAAAATATTATTTTATTATAAAGCCAAATTCAGTTTTAAATAGCTCCAAATTGATTTATTTCAAAGATAAGGTGTGGATGGGTCGAAATACTCTCATCCAATATAATTTAGACAAGTTTAGGTTCCTATTTTAACCTTATCATTTAGATTTAACATTAAGTTAAATAATTTTACTTTTACCGTGTCTTCTTGTGTTCTTACACTATAAGGTAAATAAACATACTATAACAAGCCAAACGAACCCCAAGTTGTTTATTATTAATATATATAACCTTATCTAAGTCCTTTGGCGGATCCTTATATTTTTAGGAATAAAATAACAGTTAATAATATAATATTTGTTTTAAAAACTATTTTATGTCAATTTTGACACTATTTAGTAATTATTTTTTGTGAAAATCATAACAGAATGATTAGTTCTAAAAAAGTTAATTAAATCCATAATAACATGTCATAGTAACCTATAAAATTAGTGTAATTCATAAAAAGTCTCAAATTACATTTATTTGGGTATTTATAACATCAATTATGTAAATATTTCATTAATAAGATAATTACCGCATCATCGTTGTGTCATAAATAAATTGACTTATTTAATGTCTAAAAATTACAACTAAAATACCATTATGTAGAAAAATTTATATCTTTCTAATAAATATTTATAGTTGAATATATCTTCTGTATGACCCCATATTAAAAATGATTTACTTATTAAACATTGATTTTTAACTATATTAACCCATCTTTAAATAAATTAATAATAAATGTCCTAATCTAATCCAAGGTGGCCTAAATGGTCATATTTTATTACTAAAGTTGTTTTTGGTCGAATTACACTTATCCAATAGAATTATGACATGTGTTAGGGTAATAATAATAACATTTTTACCTTTAATTTCCCTATTTACTTTTAACCGTGGTAACCAAAAATTATTTTCATCTCATTGAACCACATTTTAGTCTTTGATATTAACCATGTCTCTCAAATTTTCTAAATTATACTCACAGAAGCGGTAAAATTAAGTTTTATGAAAAATTCAGCTTTTTTAACTGCCACTTAGTGGTTTCACTATTCATCAAAAATTGAAAGTTTTCAGAAAAATACCAAAATTTCACCCTAGGATAATTTCGATATTACGAATCCAAAAATTAAGTCCATTTTGAAAAATAAAATTTCAAAAAGTGGTTATTACTATTCATAAAGGCTAGTTTTAATAATATTTTAATAGCATATCATTGTTTAGTGAAACTCGGTATTGCGTACGACACAACCTATCGAGGAAGGTCGCGATTGCGTGTAAATCAAGCCAAGCTAGTGTTGTGTGTAGTGAAAGATTCCTTTTATGATTTATATAACATAAAAACAAAATATTTTTCATAAAAGTCTCGGGTGCTACAATACTTCTTCATGGTACTTACTGGGAAGTTGGAGTATTGAACTATGGCTTGAGGAGTGGACCCACCTAGAATCAAGAGATCTTAGTGCGGGAACCCTTTGGTTGGTTGTAACATGAGAATGGGGTCATATGTGGGTATGTGCCTTGGGATCCTATGTGGGTCTGTATTTTAGGATCCCACATGGATCCAATCTAGGAATCCACATGTGACTACTCTAGGATCCTAAGTTGGACTACCTCTCAACAAATTAAGATGATTTAGTAGTTATATCTAATCATCTTTACAATCGTACCTATGTTATACCTAGTGTGATAGAAGTCCTTACATTTGTGGTGATACCTTTGTGGTATTATTATATGTCGAGATAACTTTGTGGTACTTACCTTCATGGTGGTACCTTTGTGGTATACATCTATGTGGCTTTACCATTGTGGTACTTACCTTTGGGGTGTTACCTTTGTGGTATTCTTTCCTCTGTGGAACAGTTGATATTTGGGCATTTGAGTTGGGCCTTGTGTTTCCTAAGGAATGAGATGGGTATACATGATAACTTAGGTATATGTATGGGAATATACCTAAGTTGGGTTGAATATATTTTCAATTCTTTTTGGTTTATCCTTTGTAAATTTTGTGAGACCTTTGAGGGTCTTGGGTTCCCTACTGAGTATCGTTATACTCACCCCTGCACGGGCTATACCTGTTCCTTTTTGTGTCTTGTGCAAACAACAGACAGCACTGACGGAGGATGAGGGTACCATTACTAGAGGTAGCTCAGAGGTGGACATTAGACAAGGCATACCACAGGGATGACCATTCGAGAGATTTACCTACCCTCCAGGTAGGATCTTTGGTGGGTGTCCACTTGAGGTGTTTCAATTTTACCTGTACTTTTCAGTTTACTAGTACTTTTTAGTTGGGCTTGTATTATGGCCCATTTTTCTCTCTATACCCACCCTGTTAACTATGTAGTTTCACTTTGTGCTTGTATCCTTCTTTGTTCTTAGTTTTGTGAGTTTATAGGTTATAAAGGCAATGCCATCCCAGTTTTAGGGAACACGCCTTTTGGTGCTAGTCGCCAACTTGTGTCCTAAGGATGGCGGGCTTGGGGTAGTCACAACATGGACCCCCGGGGATGGGTCGTGACATGGGGTTTTTTTTATTATTTTAGATATTTTTGGAAAATTTTTGTCCATACTAAGACCCATCCTCGATATACTTGATCAAATAACCAGAGGGATATTAATTTCAATATATTCATAAAACATAATATGCATAAAAATAATCAAAATTTGATTATTAATTTCTAACCAGAAAATCATGTTCATGTTTCAATGGAACACATTTTTTTCATACCCAGAATGTGCTCATCATATTCTTGTTTTTGGTAATTAATAATCAATTTAAACATTTTAAATTAAATTGTTCCTTCAATAATAATATAAATAATTATAAAAATAGATATTAAAACCAGATTTCAATAAATTAATGAAGATTTTAAGTATTTAATATGATATATAATAACATAAATAAATATTAATTCCTATTAAAACAAAAATTGATAAGGTATAATGCTAAAAATATTAATCATGGTCCCTTTTAGCCTACATCAACAATGTTTAAAAAAAGTATAGATTAAAAATAAAACATATAAAAAATTTATACCTAAAATATTATGCAATATATTAGAGTAAAATATCATTACACATTGATATTGTTGTGATATTTCATTCTATATAATTTTTTATATAATATTATCTTGTGGATTTGTTATCTTGTGACATTGGAATTTTTATCATTGGAAACAAAATAGGAATCACATGATTTTATAATGGTTTGTTATTTGGTATAAATTTTTAGTGTTTTATAATTCCTAAACAATGAAGATATGTCTTATAACTCATTCCATGTCACTAAACAAAAACATTAAATTAAAATTTTTATCTAAATTTTTTTTCAAAAATATATTTTTTACAACCTATTAAGGTTTATGGGATATTTTTATAGTTATTTAGGATGGTCATGTCCCTCATATATCCCAAAATGTGTTGTATTTTTAACATTAACAATTTCACCATCAATGGTGGATATAATTACATTTATATTTTTCATTGGTATTAGACAAGCCTTTATGTCATCAAATTAATCCCAAAACACTTCAAATTCATCAATGTTAAAATGATGTAATGAATAAAACAAAAAAATATATAAATTAAATCTCCCAATTTTTTTCTTCGTCATTCCAAACTAAGAAAGGATTATGGAAATCCATTAGTGAAAAAAGTTATCTGTTTCTTATCTTGGGATCACCTGACACCTGGATTCCATATATTCATATTTTTTAGGACCTCTTAATATCACTAATTCCTTTCTCAATCCACCCTTGTTTTAAAGAGGGAAATTAGATAAATATAGATTCACTTGTATTCGTTTAAATGAATTTGTTAAAAATTATTCAGGAATGATTCAATTTATTGTGTTTTTATAATAAGTAATGAAACCTCAACCACTTATAATGATTATCTAACACTAAACTTAAATTCATTATAACACAATTAACAGTCATATCATTCATAAAAGTGATTATTGAACTATTCGACAATTAAATTATCATTAATAAATCGTAACATGATGTGGTATAATTCCAAATTATATGATAGCCAATGTGGAAGAAATATATAAACCAATATTGAATAATATCCCACATAATGACAATAGTATGGGAAATGATATCACTATATAATCAACTATATTATAATTTCTCATAACATAAGTAGTGACAGAATAATATTGTTGTCCATGTTATTCATTTACTTCATTTACCTTTCAAATATTTTCTTAATTTTATTCTCTAAAATAATTATGTTCTTTGAATCATCAAAAAATATGAATCAAATAATTTTTTTGTATATATTCCAATTAATTTCATTGATATTAACTATAATATGTTTATATTTTTAGGAATTATTTTTCCAAAAATGTTATTTTTTCTAAAAATACATTCTTGGATCTTAAATAAGGATGGCATTTTGATCACCATTCAAGTCAAAAAAAATATTTAAATTTTTTCCACGTTTCATTATGTGAAAAGTATTACAATTATAGTGTATATGAATATTAAATTAGTGGTGTATATTATTAATATTTTATTAAAATAAATTATTCAGTTATAAAAATATAATTTACAAATGTTTATTATTTGCATATGAGAACACACAATAAAGTTGTTGATTAAGAACTACACGATGAAGCTCATTCTATTTTTTACTAAGTATCAGTTAATTTTTAATTTCTAAGATGTTCATGGATTCATAACACTAAAATTCACTTCATAAATCTATTTCAAAAATATTACTTTTCATTTAATGTCAATAAACTATCAACCTTGATAAGATAATGTTTATTCTGTACACTAGATAATGATCTCACATGTGAAACTCTATTAGATGGAGTTCAAATTGATCTATATGAAAAAGCGAACTCCAACATAATATGAATTAGTGGTGATTTATCTTCCACTAGAATATGTGAAATGAAAATTTCTTATAAATTCAATAAATATTTTTAAAAAATTAACTACATTATTTAAAACTAGATTTTTGATATAGAAAATAACAAATTAATTAATAATCATCAATTGAAATAATATATATAAAAATTAAAAAAATCATAAGTTTTAATATTAATATAATAGTTTAAAATAATAGTTATTATTATATTGTAATAAATATTATATGAATAAAGTAATTTTATTTATTTTCAATACATAATTTATAAAAAAACATAACTATTACAATCAAATGTTCATATATGGAAAAAGAAAACCAATATAATACATCAAATAAATAACTTATTAGTTAAATTAAGAAATTTTATCTTTGATAACCATAATTAAAATATAACTAGCTATTATAATTTATAAATTGTCATATATAAAAAATAAAATATGGTGAATGAATAATAATGTATAAAATTGAACCTATAAAATTAGTTGAATATTTTTATTATTACAATTTTTAAATGATTATAACTATTACCATGAATGTAACTGAACTATTAATATAATTATAAATTAGTTTTTTTAAATATGATAATTTATCATTTTAAATGAAAATTTAAGTGGTTGGATGTTTTAAATCCAATATCAAAAACTGAGAGAGAGTTGGGACACCATATAAGGAGAAACACATGAAAATTATTTTAAATGGTATTGTGAGTGGGTTAAAATCATGAGGATATTGTGCATTTCAATATCTATGCATGTGAGTAATCATGTCATGTTGTTTCTTTATGGAACACTTTTCACATTTCTCGCAATGTTAGAGAATGGTACATACATGAGCATTAATTTTTTTTGATTAATTAGAAAAACATTTCAATAACCAGATAATTTAAAATATACTTATCTTCAAATAATTTTATTTCTTGGATAGCCTACGTTACACACAACATAGTGTTTCAATGAATTGTTATTCACAAGTAAAATATTATTCTTTAAAGTAATAGTTATCACCTAACCATTATATTTGGTAGAATGAATAGGATCCCTTGAATTAAACAGCAATTATATAAATTCCCTAATAAAGGAAAATTTATTGAATGACTATTTAAAAATAACCACTCAATTTTTCAAAAAAAATCATACATGATCCAAAAAATATATTTTCATAAAAAATGATTTTTATTGATTTTTGTTAGAAAATATTATAATTAATTTCTATAACTATTATAAAATGTGGTTTTTAAAATTAAATTCATATTTCTTAATTCAATACATCAAAATTATTTTAATGGGACCTTTAGAAATTTTTTTGAAATGTATGATTTTTCAGTGAATATTGAATACAAAGAAAAAAATTATTTCAGATTAGTTTTAAAATCTCGTTAATTCATTTAATTTTAAATTAATTTTATAATATAATATAGTATAAAAATGTCATATAAATAAAATATTCATTTTTCTAAAAAAATGTTATCTTGTTTTCTAAAATTATTTTGAAAATAATTTCATCAACTTATAGGTATTTAATTTGATATATATTATTTAACATTTATAATCATCTGGTTAAAAATTTATAAATATAAAACATTTATTTTTTAAAATATGAATTGGAACTGTAGTAAACATTATTACCTCATTATATGGTAAATCAGGTTAATCTAGTCTAAAACTAAGTTTTGAGGATATAATTATTGAACATGATTCTTATTATATGAAATTATTTAGAACTATATCACCTTAGGAAATTATTTTTGGTGTTTAATTGACACTTTTCCATTAAATTGACTAATATATTATTTAAATCAAAGAAAGATTCAAAATGTCACTCTCATAGTTTTAAATAACTATTATGAATCTATATAGAGTAATAAGTTTGTTATAAATTATTACATATGTATATTTTGATAATAGTTAACTTATTCTAATTCTTTTAATAAATTTATAATTTTTAGATATTTAATAATTACCTTATATGCATACACAATGCTGAAACAGTATTTATTCAATTAATGGAAAAAATAACTGATATTAAAAATGTGAAAGGTAATTTAATTTGATTTATTTAATGTTTGACCAAAAATATAATTTTAATCCGATGTATTATTGTCTTTTAAGGATTTTATTCTAATATGAAATTTGTATTTATATCCTTTAAGTAAAATTAATTGAATAGTGTCAAATGAACATTAATAGTATTTTATCAATATAATATATTATTAAATTATTCACAAATATTAACAATAAAAAAAGAGATAATAAGGATTATATATGTTCTATAATTTCAGATAATAGACTTTTATTATCAAATTTCCACCATACATGTAAATTTAAATAACGTTATGGATGAAAATGTGGTTACCACGAAGAAGGTTGAAATTGTTTATCCAATTAATTAATAAAGAATATAATGTTTAAAATTACAATAAAAATTATAAAAATTTTATGGATTATATGATAAATAATTTATATTATCATATATTTTAATCCATATCCTTTATAGGAATTTGGGAAAGATTATAAATTATTATAACTTAATTTTTTAGAAAATTCTAAATATTTCCCTCACCTCAATTATAGAAGGGAACCACCTCCCTCAATTATCTACAACACTATAAGCCTCATATCTTGACCATAACCTAAAAAAATAAATTTTCATCTTCATTACCAAGATAATATGAGTTTGTTTTTCAAAAATACCAACCATATGATCCTTAAGAGGATATCTAAAGGAGTTCTTTCAAAGGAGAGGTAATAGTCTTAACTAACCACTTTTTTATTATTATTTTTCTCTATAAAATCAATTTTATTCATCATTAAATAATAATTTAATTATAATAAATATAAAGAAATTTTATTATGATTATTAACACACCATTATTCACCTTATTTTCCATCAAATGTATAATGAAAGTATTGTTTGTGTGAACCTATGGCTTACGGCCATTACGTAGTGATACAATAAATTTTTCATTAAAATATTTCACTGAAGAATATTATGATGGGTAATATATTTATATATTATTTATACTAAATAATAATTATATTTTAATTATAATTACATATCTACATTCTTACCTTCATAAACTATGGTAAAATGATAATATCGATCGTGCTTATGTGTGGACTACCACCTCCGCGAAGCGATGTGATTCAGTTTTTATTTCTATTTTACATGGAAAGTAATAAAGATGTATATGATTAATATATATGACATATATGATATATAAGATATATTATTTTTTATTTATAGTTTATTCATTATTTACATTTCATTTAATCCATCCGTAAAAAAAATTAAAATAGCATTTATGCGTACATATGACCTACCATCTCCATCAATGATGTATTAATTTTTCTTTATATATTTTTTATAAATGAATATAAACAAATATATAATTAATATATATGATATTTATATCATTATAAACATTTTCTAAATGATTTTCTCTTCATAAAAATACAAGGAAAAAACTACCAAACCAAAACATATATTAAAATGACATAGATATCACCTAGAATAATGATTTAAATACAAAAGTGTTAACAAATTCAATAGAAAAGGTTATAAGTAAATTTTATATGGAATGATATATATGATTTTATATATATAATATATTCATTATAAATCTATATTTATTATATTGGATGTTTCAATGAATATGAAAGAAGTCGGACCTAAGGTAAAGGATTTTCATCTCACTATTATCATTGTGAGACACATGCCATATTAGACACTAATTTATTTAATATGGATTATATACTACCCATGAATGTATTGTATCATTATTATTATGAAATATATTATAATTTACATATCCATCTATGTATATTTATTTCATGGGGCTTATAATTCATGGGTTATCATAGCGGTAAGGGTATTTTGTTACAATTATAGAATTTATAGAGATTCTGATTCTATTTTTGATGATGAAATATTATAATATATCACTCAAGAAACTCATAAATTTTATTCTATTATGGTTATTTCTATATAATACATGTTTTCCA
Source organism: Viscum album (assembly GCA_963277665.1). Taxonomy (NCBI): domain Eukaryota; kingdom Viridiplantae; phylum Streptophyta; class Magnoliopsida; order Santalales; family Viscaceae; genus Viscum; species Viscum album. The sequence continues at coordinate 701,300,634 of OY728132.1, forward strand.
TTCATTTTCATCTCTTTAATAACTAAATATACCAAAATAATTTTTTAAGGAAAATCAACTTTATTTCAATATTTGGGATAAAACCTTTTTTCTTTAATGTAAAAGTCTTATAAAATAATTTAAAGTTTGTTTTTACTAATCTTCAATTAATTTTTAATCTAATTTTTACCCACTTTTTAATTTTTTAAAAATGGTTTAATTAATCTTCTAATTGGGTTTTTTTTAATGAGGTAATTTTTGACTTTTCTACAAAGGTATATAAGGAATATTTTATTTTAACATATATGAGATGAATATTATTTCACATATTCATGATGATAAATTATTTAAATATTAAATTATATGTTTTTAGGGATCTATTGAAAGGAAATTTTTTAAATAAAATTTTCAAATTATTTTATTTTGAATGTGATTATGAAAATGGTAATATTATTATCCTCAATAAATATTTTAATGGAATTTTATTAGAATTATCATTTATGATAACATCATTTTTTGTTAATTATAATTTAATAGGTATATGATCCATTGATACCCTTCTTAACCTCTTTTTTATGGATAATTTTTATGTTGGTGAGTTTTTTATGAAACCCATTTATTTTCTATAGGTTATTCTATGATGAATTAATGAAATACTTATGAAACACATTTAATTTGATTAGGTTATGATGTGATGATATGATAATTGGTTTATGATCTTGTGACAAACATATTTATAGTTTTAATTATGTGATGGTGGTCATGTTATAAAAAATTATTGTGGTCATGATATAAGAAAGGATGGGTAGGACCTCTATCTCCCTCCAATGAATTTGGTAAAGTATATATAACATGATATAGTTATGGGAAAAAATATAATATCTTGATCCATTATGAGAAAAAATTGTATGTTATTGATCCATTATTGGAAATAAGTTGATTTTATTTATACACTCTAATAAATAGGTTTTGATACCTAGTCTGACATTCATATTTTTTAACCTCGATAAATTAATTTGTTTGTGTAACTTTTATGGTTCCACACACATTTATAACATGATGATATTTTTATTGATTTAGTTATGATTATTTATCATTTTTATGATTCATGTATTTTTAATGCTAACTTTTATGCCTTAAATCATTTTAATGATATTTATGATATTGGGTATGACATTTTTAAGTTATGTTCATGGTCATATACCATTACTATAATCTTTTTCTTTTATATGATCATCGATTTATCCCTTTTATTCTTAACATTACTAATCATATAATATAATAATTTCATATGTTTTATTTCAATAGGTTATGAATAAATTTTAATGTAGGGTTTTCCATTGAAGGGAAGTATATGGGAAGAGCTTTGTTGTGAAGTTGGATATCTTTAAAAAGAATATTGTTCATATAGTCTCTAAAAAATCTCATAATTTATGATTATGGTGACCTATATAATGTTTGGAATTTAATATTCATCTAAAATGATGTAATATTTATTTATGAAAAGCCTAGTCCAGAATAATCATACAAGTTAATGGCTAAGCCCGAACAACTCCATCTGATGGGTTGACCTGTTCATCTGAATTGGTATAATATTTAATAATTATAGGATAGATAATAATTTACTAAACATTTTATTTCACTCTTTTCAAGTGATATGAGGAACTTAATTAATCCATTGTGATTCCATTGATATGATAAATTTGGATTATACATGCCTTTCTAGAATAAGTGTCTAACTAATATAAAAGTGTATGACTGCTTATCCGAAATGTTATTCTCATTACTATAAAATGAGGATCCATGGGATAAAAAATTCAATTGCTAATCTTTATAAAATCATTACCAATTTCAATATTCCTTCACTTGACTCAAATAAGAATCAAAGAGTCTTTTTTGTGAAAAAAAACTCTTCAATTAATATCATATTTCCAAATACTCTTTAATATTTTCACAATAATAAGTACTAGTTTTGAGTTTCAATCCACCATTGTATCCTAAATATGATTTTTATTTTAATTAATAGTAAATATGATTTGGTGGGGGTGGATCCATTGATGTTATTATATATCTCAATAATATCCATTCACTATTATCTAATTGAAGCTATAAATTCATTATTATCTATCCATATCCAAAAAAATTATCAATATTATACTCAAAGAAAAATGTTGTGTTTGAATATAAAAACATAATGAAGGTGGATTAATTCAATAGTAAAATTATACAAAGGTAGAAAAAAGGATGCACTAAATTCATGAAACACTAAAAGTGCAATGAATTATTTTAGCACCAATGGCCATTATTTATAAATATGAAACACTAAAACATTAATTAATAAGGAATAAATCAGATAATAATGATCTCATTAGTATGGAATTAATATAAAACACAATTGATGATTATATGCTTCATACATGTCATGACCCTCAGATAGAAAAAAGGGATTTTTCATGCCTTGACATAAAAAATATGTCAGGAATGATGAAGTAATCAAGAATTTCTTAATAATAAAATTTGGTTCATATATTATGAATAATAGATGTTATATCAGGGAGAAAATTTATGAAATTAAATATATTTTAAATTCATTAAAGAAATCCGAAATGAATTTGCGTAATGTTATCATAGTCACATCCATCATATATAAACTCCATCTTTTTCAGAATACTGTTATAAATTTTATAAATCATAAGACGGAATATATTTACATTTATAGTATACTCTAATTTCTTAAAATTTAAGAGGAATATAAAAATCCTAATGAGGTAAAATAATACACATATGAAACATTCAGGATACTTATGGTGGAGGGAGTTAACCCATCTAAATAATCAATGGTGAATAAACATCCATATCATACTTCCAAAGCATAGGTATAATATTAAAATAAGACATGGAAATATTAATTATTTTAAATGTTTAAATACTTCAATTAGTATTTTCATCCTCATAAGAAGAAATATGGATACAAAACACCTGTCGAAATCTTTATAGAAATGATCTTGGAATACAGTGTTCTTAAGAGTATACATCCCGGGGTTATTGATTTTCTTGTTATATAACATGAGTGGAATATTTAATCATACTTAAATATGATTTCATTTATAATATATGAGACATTTCCCTTTATAGGAAACTTTTTATGTATAAAAATAAAAGGTATGTCTTTTACTAATCTCAAGTATACCTCTAGAAAGAATATGAGTCAAAATTATGTTTTTAATATAAATAAATTTCATTGGAACATAGTTTCAAGTGGATTGTTAAATAAACCTTTCTTTAATCCTATATTCTATGTTAATAAATTGTTTATATAAAGGGGTTGGATAATATTAGAAATAGGACATCTTCATAATAGATTATTTAATTTGAATATGATTTTTTTATCATATCTCCAAATCATTTAATTAATAGAATATTCATTTAAGATAAATAAATTATTATATATAATATTAATTAATAAAATTTTGATTATTTCCATGAATTGATAAAATATTATTATAAATGTGTTTCATCCAGGAAAACAAATAATTTGGGAAACCATTTACTATTATTGAGAGGGAGATTAGTTTATTATATTTAATAGATATCAATGTTTGTGATTTTCATTCTACCCAAAAATGTATTGTAAAAATTAATTTACAACTTTTATTTATGATTACTTGGGTTATTTTTGAATAATTATTACATTCCAAATATAATGTTATTGTAAAAATTAGTATTTATAAAACTGAAGTCAAAATCCAATGTCGACATGAAATTAGATTCCATAAAACTAATAGGGGGTTGAGTATTATAGTACTTACTTTTTCCAATCCAAGGGGAATGTTAATGTTGTTATGACTCTATATAAACCTCAATATAATGATGTAGTATAGAGAAAAAAATTAACATTACTGAAAATGGTTAATACCCTGATATTTTTTTCAAATCACTCATGAGGTTATGATTTTTATTAACTATTATTCACATCCAAAACAAGGTTCACATAAAAGTGAACAAAATTAATCCATATAAATTATGGACAAAGAGGAAACCAAACCATAGTGAAATAATTGATTTTTTTATCACAAAATAGTATGAGTACTCGAACCTAAAATGGGAAAATTGGATTAAAGAGGTAATAATTTCATATATCATGGATATATGGATCACTCCAAATCAGAAATATTCATTTCTATAAAATATAATGAATTAGTAGATATTAATATTATTTTTACATGTACATATTATATCTTCAATTAATCATGGTTTTTTATTTACATAGAAAATTAAAAATGGGTGAATTTGAAATAAATAAAATAAAATCTCAAGAATATACATACAAGGAGGTTTATAAAACTAATAAATATATTGAACACCCAAATGATAAGTAATTTTTTACTATATATAATTTTAAGGACTAAATAATTATCAAATTATTAAAAAAACTCCAAGTTTTTCATAATATGGTTCATGATTCTAAAATATAAAAATATGTAATGACATCTTCTAATGTATCTCTATGAATGAAAAATATAAATAATGGAATAAAATCATTAACATGGAAATATAATTTGATATTATTCTATCTCATACAAGGTTCAAAATAGATAGGTTATATATAAGAAAATGGAAGGAAAATAAAATTCAACCACAATGTGGATAAATATAAAATTATAATTAGAAACTAGAAGATTTACTCTGAATGAATTTAATATTTTTATTCCCATGATTTCATGACTAATACTTCTTTAATTAAGATCATTTTCTTATTTTCTTCTAGATATCATTCAAAAATCACCAATCTAATTCACCTAAAAAATAAATATATATAGATATATATTTACAAAAACCTTAAGGACACATGGAATATAGAAATTAAAATAGTGTTTTTAAATTAGTGGATTCTGTATCTGGTTAGAAACATTCTCCAAAATAGTGGTATGGAAAATTTAAAGAGGTAATTTTGTCTAATGCAATAATAGTTAACTAATCTAATAAATATTTTTAATTTAGGCTCAATAGTAATTTTTTTGTTATTATTTATATATATGTTTATGATGTGTTAATTTTTAGAACTAAGATAAATTTTAAAAATATGTTTAGGGTTATTTTTTTGAATATTTTTTATGAAAGGAATAGGTGAAAAAACATTATATTTGGAATTAAAATTTCATAGAATAAATAATTGACATTGTTTATGTAAATAAATATAATAGGATTTAAATAGGTCTGAATAGTCTTATTATTTATTGATTTCTACCTCATATTCTTCTAGGAATAAGTTTCTAAAAAATACATGGATGGAAAAAATATCAACATGAATATTTTTGGGTTATTGAGTATGCCATTTCTATTATTACAAGTACATGACCAGATACTACATATGTTATTGGAAAGTTGAGAAGGAATGGAATTAGTCATTGTTAATCTCAGTGGGATAATTTTAAAATAGTATCCAATTATTTATAGGAAAATATTGATTATAGTATACCTTGTATGAGAATCCCATGTATTTAGATGATTTTTTACATAATAAAGATTATTGATCTTGTTGAGGAATATTCTATGAGTAGTTGTATTTTTTGTACATGGGGTGTACAAATCTCTTACGGATCAATGAAAAAAACTTCATTAATATAATATATAAGGGTTTCTATGATTTTTTCTTTATGTTCTATGAGAAAATAATTATAATATCTTTAATATATGATATTAAGTTATTAAATTGTGGTCTATGATAGTATCTCATGTTTTAATACCTTATGCAAGTTAAGTAATGCTATCTAGAGAATATAACAATTTATAAAATGTAAAATTGATATACATAGGTCTCAGACAAATCTATGAGAGTCGGTTGACATAAAATGATATTATAACAACATAATTTATTTTATTGAACAATAATTACATAAATCCACTAACAATGGTACTTAATAAGTATTTTTTCACAAAACAACTTAAATTATGGGTTTGAATTCCCTGTTAAAGATTATATAATGATGGGATCATAACTTAAAATGTGTTAAACTTTCATTTCAATGTTCAATTTGGGAAACTATATTATATGAGTGAAGGATACACTAGAATTATATTATATTAAAATAAAATTGTGTTTGGTCTCCATGGAAATATAAAAATTAAGTTTATATACTTTTAATAAACAAATGATGTAAAAAATAAACATAGGAACCCCTTTTTGTAAAAATTTATGAATATAAGACTATATATTTTCAAAATTTGTTATGAATTTATCTCTAGAATATTCATTAAAAGGAAATATAAAACAAGTAATAATGGTTTCTTGGATTGTACAAGGAACTCTATAATTTTAACACACTTATGTTTGATAAATCTAGATGATAAAAAGAGGTACATGTTTAAATAAGTTTTTCAAATATTTCTTTATTCAACAATAATTTGTTTCCATGATCCATATTTCCAAATCAAAAGATACCATTATTTTTTTTTATTTTAAGATAGTTAGATGTTCAATTTTTAAAATAATATGTGTTTTTAAAATATTTAAAATGCTGGGGGTTTTTTGGAATTATGAATAAATTTTTAAATAATTTAAATTAGTTTTAATTTAAAAATGGATTCATGTGGTTGGTAAGGTAGATTACTATATAAATTTTCGAAGAGAGAAGAGATGATGAAACCTGAAATTTTAGAATAATTATCAACTTATTCATTGAAAAGTTACACTCAAAAAATTCTAAAATCGTAGAATCATTCAGAATTTTACTTTTTGTAACATTCCATCTTCATAAAATAAAATGGTTTAATTTGTTCGAAAATTAAATTTTTATTTCATTGTGTGTTATTGTATGAATTTTTAAAAAAACTAATGATTAAGACTTTAAAAATAATTAAATTGAAATTTTATTTCATGTGCAAATGGAGGCATGATCACTCAACCTATTATCAAAAACCAGCCGCAGAAATATCTATTGAGAGGACATCCCTAATAATTATAATGTTCCCCTCTCATGGTAATTTATTTTATAGAACCTATAAAGTATATACATCATAGTATACCTGCTTACCATGTAGGAACTACCAATCAACAACATGCTCAAGACTTCAAGATACCGTGATAGTGAATTTTAACATACCATGAAAGCATACCTATCACATGATGAGCTTCAAGGATCTCAATACACCATAAAGGAATATTCAACCTACCAGATGTGAAAAATTTCATGTCTCTATATGACCATATATCAAGAAGCTTCTAGTAGAGGCACAATCAATCTATCCAGCATCCTACACAACTCAAGAGACAACATCCTCACTGATTAATTGTTCTCTATTCCACCAAATTCGACTAAGATCTATTGCATCATGAAGTTCCCAACACTCCAAGGCCTTGTATGAAGTATCCATCGTTGAGAACAGAATAGTGTAGCATGAAAACTATATTTTATTTATTCATTCTTATCTATAAGATTTACGGTCGTTACATCCCTAAAACTATTCAAGTGAATCCAAAGTCCCTATATCATTTCCATGATGTCAAACCACAAACCCCTTCTTGCTATCATTCCAATTCCAAAGTAGCTATAAAATTAACTATTGAAGAAACTCGTATGATTAAAATTTATTGAAAATATTTATTTCTCTCTTACATGTGCATGTCTCAATAGAAGATGTGGTTCCCTCCTTCTATCACAATCAACATGTTGTGAATGTTTGTAATCCCACACTACATATGTTTAATCAAAATGACCACATAAACCAACAAAACTCATTCTTCATTTGGACCACCATCCCGTATATCTCATTATATAAATCACCCCCTCACACCCACCACAACCCCATAACATATCTACACCCTTGATTTCATGATCCCATTATTATTAATATAGCTCAAAAACCATACATGAAAAAATTGACCTGCCATATCATCTCACTCTTAGATATTCTATTTTATATTATTCAAATGAAACACAAATCCCAACCTCATTTAGTAGATAATAAAATTATAAACATTCTTGAATCAAAGAACCAATGAAGTACTGATCTAACTACTACTCCTTGATAAAATCCATTGGATATTAACAGAAGACTTGTCCAAAAATCAAGAACTCATCACATGTATTATAGAAGTATCTTCATAGGTGCCTTGTTTTTAGGAATGGCCCTAATATCATAAAACCACTTTACAGGTTCGGTTTTTGGTGTAGCAGACCATTAGCATTGAAGCCTATTTCCAATCCCACGGATCTCAATGCCCATGAAGTGCATAAAGATAGTAGAAGAAATTTAGTTAACTCTAACACAATACAATTATAGTCTTAAATATATCAATGTATTCTCTATAAAATTAAAATAAACTCGCACCCTATATCATGTGGTCACCACTCCCAAGAAATAAACATTTTCTATTAGACTCATAAAGAAGTGGATCATACCAACTATGATTACCATTGAAGGTTACACAGCTCGATCAATGGAAGAATTTTTTATTTGTGAAGATTCGTGATTGAAGGAATAACATACTTCAATGGCAATAAATATTTTCCCCTCTACCACTTGAATGATATTCGACTCATACCGACTGTATATAATGTTTTCATTAATTTTATAGTATTTTAATTTTTTTCATGTTTTGTTTTCAAGTTGTGTTTTTTCATTTCAATTTTATCCTCGCCCAATTATTTCATGATTTGTTCTCCAATATGACGTTCAGATTACATAAAAACTTCTTTATCATGGAGATCAAACTCGATCATGGATATCTAACTTGATCATGTGTAGTCTAATAGAATTAATGTAAGATTTCATAAGTTTCTGAATTATTATTAACAAACTCCATTCATTGATTTTGTGTTATAGTGATCGTGTGAGTGGATAAGGTAATCTCCATTCCACCACTCGTCATTTATTTTATATCTCCCCATTGATGAACATTAACCAAATGATTAAATGATCTTATCGAAGGTATTTGAGAATATTAGTGTTCACTTATATTAAAAAATCGTTTGGGGGGTGAGAAGATACATGATATTCAATTTTCTCATTGAACATCATTATTTTAAACATAAATAAATAATGATTGATCTCATTAGAATTTATCCTTAGACCACTTACAATTCTCATTAACTTATTCTGGTGACTAATTTCAACTATTATAATTTAATATAATCCACACCAAACAAAACATCATATATTTTTATCCACTTATTTTAAAATTGAAAAAAAATGTAACACTCCAAGCTTCCACGGTACGCTTCTCTTTGAATAAAACAGTAGTTTGTGTTGCACACAACTTCGAGTTTTAACACACACCACAATCAATCAAACTAGTTGTTATGAATAGTAATACCCACTTTTTGAAGTTTTATACATTTTATCTTTCCAAATGGACTTCATTTTTGGATTAGGAATATCGAAATTATCTTAGTGTGAATTTTTGGTGCTTTTCTGATAAATTTCATATTTTGATGAATAGTGAAAATTACAAAACATTTATTAAAAACAAGTTTTTTAATCGAAATAATAAATAGTGATAAATTATGAATTTTAGTGGTTTTAAATTATATTTAGAATATACTTTTACAATTTAATCCAATGTTTTTCATTTTACATAATTTCACATTTAAACCAGACATAAACAAGTGTCAATCTTTTGATAGTTATTGTTTCTTAAAAACACGCTTTTTGTTTTGACAGCGAGAATTAATTTTAAATTAATAACTGTAACTTATATGTTTTAAATTTGGTAAAATAGACTTCTTTATTTAATTAGTAATATCAAAATTAGCTTAGGGTAAATTTTTTATATTTTTATGAAATTTTTTTATTTTTGATGAATAGTGAAAAACACTAAGTTATCTTTTAAAACCACATTTTTATTTAAATAATTATTTATTTTATTTAAATTTATTTTAGGTCAAAATAGATACATAATACCTATATAAGTTCATTTTAATTCATTGGAGTCAATTTATAATAATTTTAGATATATAAAAATATTATCGAACTTTTACTGTCTTTTACCAACCTCTGAGGAGCATTTGCAAATTACCATAAAACATAATTTTACCGCTTCTGTGAGTTTAATTTTGAAAATCCAAGAGACACGGTTAATATCAAGGAGTAAAATGTGGTTCAATAATATAAAAATAATTTTTGGTCAATAGTAACTTTTTTACTTTTATTTACCACGGTTAAAAGTAAATAGAGTATTTAAGGGTAAAAATGATATTAATACTACAATAAAACATTTCCTAATTATATTGGATAACTATAATTCGACCAAAAACAAACTTAGGAATAAAATGTGACCCTTTAGGTCAACTTGAATTAGATTAAGAAATTTATTATTATTTTACTAAAATAAGAGTTAGAAGAGTTAAAATTTAAGATTAATGACTAAACCATTTTTAATATAGGTTTATACATAAGATAAATTCAGCTATAAATATTAATTAGAAATATAAAAATATTTCTTACATAATGGTATTTTATTTATAATTTTTAAAGCTTAAATAATTAAATTTATTAATGACACAATGATGATGAAGTAATTACCTTATTAATGAAAGAATCAAATAAATGGTATTAAAAATATTAAAATAAATATAATTACAAAGTTTTTATTACATCCAAAAAAATTTCTAGTTGAATATGACATGTTAGTATTGATTAAATGTATTTTTTTTTGAAGTAATCATGTTGTTATTATTTTAACAAAAAACAAAAAACAAATACTGTCAAAAATGGCATAAAATAGTTTTTAAAACAAATATTATATTATTAATTGATATAATAGTCATAAAAATAAAATTTTAGGAAAAAAGACATATATAATAATTTATATGACATTAATGAACCAATTGGGGTTTGATTGGCAGTATATAGTAAGTTTATTAACCATATAGTGTAAGAATACAAGTAGACATTGTAAAAGTTAAATTATTTAACTTAGAGTTAAATCTAAATGATAAGGTTAAAATGGTAACCTAAACATGTCTAAAAACTATTGGTTGAGTGTTTTCGACCCATACCCACCTTAGACTTTAAATAATACATTTTTGAGCCATTATAAACTGAATATGAATTTATTATAAAATAATATTTTAAGTTTTTCCAAAGGTCCCCCCCACCCCTCTTATAAAAGGGCACTTCCCCTTCTCTCATATTCACACCTCTAAATCCATTTGTCTCACCCAAACTCTGCCCAAATACTCTTTCAAAAATCCTCACTTCATATTATAGTCCCTCCCTTAGTCATAAATCCAACTTAAATATCCCTTTTGATCAAATCAAAATGAAGAACCCGAAGAAGAGGTTATAATTTCACCACCCTCTTTCAAGATCTTTTCTTCTTCCATATCTTCTTTTTTTTGTTATTTCCATTATAAAATAATAACACTAGTGTCTTATATATAGTGTGATCTTATTATAAATATGGGACAACTTTATTCCTCATTTTATCTATCTAATGAATGATAATGTCACCATGCGTGCGTAGGTATGGGTTACCGTCTCCACGACGTGGTGTAATTTGATATTCGACACTATGTTATTTGGATGGATATAATGATGAGTAATATGTATATAAATAATAAAAATAACATTCTAATGTCTCTGTAAAATTAATATACCATCCAATTCCACACCTTTAAGGAAATTATATTGTCACTCGTGCGTACGTACGGATTACCGTCTCCACGACGCGATGAGCTTTATTTCCATGATCACTATTCATCGACAATTATAAAAATATATATATTATTAATAAGTATGTAATATATGAAAAAATAATGATACTGGAGATATATATATATATATATGTACTTACCTAAATCTTATTCACTAAGTTCCATTCAACACGATATGAAAACAGAAACATCATTTGTACGTACGGACTACCATCTCCATAAACGGTGTTTTTAATTTCATATATATATCTATTATACATACTTATATTCTAAATATATATGATATATAAATCATGTTTTATATTCTGGAAGTATTTAAATCTTGGTCTAAGTGATACAATCAAGAGTAACAAGTTAAAACGTGTATGATAAAGAAAGTGATTATTGCCCGAAATGTAAATTTAACATGGAAATTATTATTAAATGGGTACTATAAAGTCATAAATGAGTCATGTATGATATCATAAATACTAATATGGTTCTGGTATAATTTAATAACATACTACGATCTTCATACAGTTGGTTAAACGTACCCTCTACTAAAGGAAAGTGCAAGGTAAGGGTTAATTCATCAATCTCATTATTATCCGAGATTGTTTATGTGTAAGTATTTACTGGGACATTTTTATCATCCATGTCCATTTTTCATAAAAATTATTTCAAAATGAATATTATAAGGATTTTTTAAAGGTACTCTTTTTCAAGATCATAATTTTAATTGATTTAAAGATTTATATTTCAAAATCATTTTAATTAATGTCCATGTTTTCAAAATGATTTTAAGGATTTATTTATATGGACATTAATGTTTTGAAATGATAATTCTTTTCAAAAGTTTAAAAGTGGTATGGGACACTTTGATTCAAAAATATCTTTTAAATTACTTCCTTTATAAATTTGTGACTTTTAAATTATTTTACAAAAAATATATTTCTCTCAAAAAGTTTTACTCATCATTTTAAACTATGTCAACATCCTTTACTAGAAATTATTTTTTATTGAGGTTGATTTTTTATAATAAAATATTCCAGGTTGTATTGAATTATTTATGATATGTATGAATATGGATGTTCTATTTTTATACTATTCAATTTTTGTGGTTAATGTAATGAAATTTAGTATGGTAGTTTTAATATTAATGTTTATGTTATGTTTGAACTTTTTCATAGGAGGAATATAGTGGACTTAGTAAGTGACGGGTGGAGCCTACTATAGCTCCTCGATGCATTGGTAGGTCTCATGAGACAAACTAGTGTCTTGTCATAATGTCTTGACAAAAAAATTATTTGTTGTTTTGGCACGAGGCCATGAATATGTGGTAATGATGTCCGGTATTAGGCATTCCCTCATTATGAAATTAGTTATTAAATGTGATTATTCATCTATTAGAATATCCTTGTGCAAGTTTATATGGTAAAGTTTAATTTATTTTTACCATATTATGTTCAATTTTATTTTTAAAAATCTGTTTTTTATTACACATCATTCCTTAAAAGTTTATAGATTCTGCTAAATTATTTACCCTTACTGAGCATCTGAGCTCACACTTTTATTATGTTTTATTTTCCTAGGATTCCAAGAAGTGTATTATGATTGATATGCAGGGTTAAGCTAAAGGGGATTAATGGCATTCTCAAAGGATTATTTATGTTGTTTTTTATTTTCTAAAGTGTAATGTAACATCCATATATGTAATCTATTTTCCAAGACTGCTAAACCGATCAGACTTTCGGGACTTGATTCCTTGTAAACGTGCCAATGTATTAAAATAATGCACCGACTCGGGGTAGTAGGGGTCAGGGCGTTACAGTTGGTATTAGAGAATGTTTAGCAATAACCTTGGAAAGTAGATTTAGATAAAATCTGATTAGATCACATATCCCTAAGATATACATTCAGGATAAGTATAGAAGAACTTCCAAGAATTTTGGTATTGTAGAGATTTTGTGAGTTTTCCAAGGAATACATCCCTGTCTGCATACGAACAGGTAGAGGCAGCTCTAGCACAGATGTACCTAGGGGTAAAACCCAAAAACACCACTTTTAGCTAGACTCAAACGGGAACTAGTGTGTGACAACGGGACTTGCTGCACTCTTGGTTAAGACACTCCCGGGGGATATGCTTAGGATAATTATCATTTTCTTTTCAAACCATTGCGAAATGATTATGAGTATATACTTACTCAAATAAAAACATTTTTATGATTATGGATTATATCCATAAACCGTTCAATTTACGTTAGGTATTTTACATGTTTGGAATTATTAATTTCAATTCATAAACTAACCGAGTGTATGCCATTGTTTAGAAATGGTGCCCTGTAGAAGGAATGAGAACTCCAGCAATACGCATGATTCAAAGAGTAAGAAGGATTATATCATTCATGGTCTTAAGCCATAATTTAGAAGGGAGATATTCACCCATGTATTATCATCATATGAAGAAATAGTATCATGTGTTAATAAGATAAGTAAATAATTCTTTGAGTCCTATGGCTTTGAAGGGATTCCAAAGAAGAAAAGGATGGTAGAAAGAAATATTGATAAAGGGAATAATGGAAAGAAGTATTTTCTAATATGTGATAAATGTGGAATGAATCACCTTGGTAAATGCTTTAAGGGAATGTGAGTTTGTTATAAGTGTGGAGAAAAAGGACACCAAGTACGTGATTGCAAGGTTAAGAAAAAGTTTTCAAATGTACAATGCTTCATCTACAAGGAGTTGGGACACTATACAAATCAATGTCCAAATCATCAGTGTATGCACCAAATGATTCTATTAGATAATGATCAAGTTATGATACTACCTCAGATAAAAAGGAATGAATAGTGTTTTTATGTTGTTATTATAGAATTATTTCATTGAGTTTTGTATCAACAGTATATTATTTACATGAATTATGGAGATAAATAAGGATTGTACTGCAGAACTATTACATTGAGAATTTGAGATTATATGATTCTAAGAAAAATGACATAATAGTAAGCTAAACTTTTTGGAAAATAAATGGGTGAAGGAAAGGTAATCCTTAATATGTTCCTGATAATGAGGTAGTGATTTTGAAATAAGAGATGGTTGATTTTGGTAATTCATGATGTTGCGGTGTTATAAAGGAAAACATGATTAAGGCGTTCACATGTTATTACCTGGAAAAAAGGATCCTCATTATGTTTAAATTCCTTATAAACTTTGGACTAAGAGTTTGGATATAAGTTTTTTGGATAATTCTAAAGGTTAGAATGGATTAATTTTGAAATTGGATAATCTTATTAAGGTTATTTTTGGATTTTTATAAAAGGACAACACGCAGACCGTGTGACAACCCGTCGTGTCAGACAAAGCTGCGGGAATTGAACCCACAACCATAGTGTGATTGGGATTTATCACCTACCAATGGACTACGTGAAGTCCCTGGATTGTATAATGTAGTTTCTTTTTTTAATGGGTATGATATGTGAATTATACATTCATTATATTTGGGACCCTATACAATTAGGATAAATAGAGTATTTTTGAGTTGTATTATGTTTTGTAGTGAAAGATGAGTTTGTGGTAGAAATTTATTAATGGATAAAACTATAATTATAAAGTAAGTATATCTCCTTATGATCTTAGCCAATCTCATAAATAAATTCTTCAACATTAAGAAAAGTAACATAGAACAAAAATGTTGTCCTAGATGGTACCATAGATCATCACAAATTTATGGCTTTGAGATTATTGGTATTTTCATATCCATGTTCTCTACCACTCTCCATTAGATATTGACGGTTAGATTTCTATTCAATATCCATATTTTCTTACATGTAACCCTGGTATGTGTTATTTTTGGTAACCATCAAACTTACCACTCTTTATTTTAAATAGAGGCCTCATTAATCCATTTTTCAATGTGGGATTTCAACTAAGATATTTTGAAATTTCAAACCCAAGTTTCCAATACCGAGGTTAAATTGCAAGGATGAAATTTATTGAAGGAGGGGATAATGTAACATCCCATGCTTCTACGGTACGCTTTGCTTTGAATAATAAAGTAGCGTGTGTTGTACGCAACTTCGAGTTCTAACACACACCACAACCAATCAAACTAGCTGTTATGAATAGTAATACACACTTTTTGACTTCCTATACATTTTATCTTTTAAAATGAACTTCATTTTTGGATTTGGAATATCGAAATTAGATTAGGGTGAATTTTTGGTACTTTTCTGATAACTTTCATATTTTTATGAATAGTGAAAATTACTAAATTTTAATTAAAAACAACTTTTTTAATCGAAATAATTAATAGTAATAAATTATGTATTTGAATGGTTTTAAATTATATTTAAAATATATTTTTACAATTTAATCCAATGTTGGTCATTGGACATAATTCCACATTTAAACTGGACCTAAACAAGTGTCAATCTTTTGATAGTTATTGTTTCTTAAAAACACGCTTTTTGTTTTGACAGCAGTAATTAGTTTTAAATTAATAAATGAAACTTATATGTTTTGAATTTGGTTAAATATACATCATTATTTAATTCGGAATATCAAAATTAGCTTAGGTTAAATTTTTGGTATTTTTCGGAAAACTTTTAATTTTTGATGAATAGTGAAAACCACTGATTTATCCTTTAAAACCCAATTTTTATTTAAATAATTATCTATTTTATTTAAATTTATTTTATGTCAAAATAGATAAATAGTACCTATATAAGTTCATTTTAATTCATTGTAGTCAATTTAAAATAATTTTAGATATATAAAAATGTTATCGAATTTTTACCGTCTTTTACCCACCTCCAAGGAGCATTTACAAATTTACATAAAACATAATTTTACTGATTTTGTGAGTTCAATTTCGAAAATCTGAGAGACACAGATAATATCAAGGAGTAAAATGTTGTTCAATAAGATAAAAATAATTTTTTGTGAATAGTAACTTTTTACTTTTATTTACCACGGTTTAAAGTGAATAGGGTAATTAAGGGTAAAAATGATATTACTATTACCCTAACACATGTCCTAATTCTATTGGATAAGTGTAATTCGACCAAAAAAACCTTAGGAATAAAATATGACCCTTTATGTCCACTTGGATTAGATTAATACATTTATTATTATTTTATTTAAATAAGATTTAAAAGAGTTAAAATCAAAGTTTAATGACTAAACCATTTCTAATATAGGTTTATACATAAGATAAATTCAACTATAAATATTCATTAGAAATTTAAAAAGATTTCCAACATAATGGTTTTTTATTTATAATTTTTAGAGATTAAATAGTAAAATTTATTAATGACACAATGATGATGAAGTAATTACCTTATTAATGAAAAATAAAATAAATGGCATTATAAATATAAAAATAAAAATAATTTAAAAGTTTTAATGACATCCACTAATTTTATAGGGTAATATGACATGTTAGGATTGATTCAATGTATTTTTTTAAGTAATCATGCTGTTATTATTTTAATAAAAAACAAATACCAAATAGTGTCAAAAATGAAATAAAATAGTTTTTAAAAAAATATTATATTATTAATTGATATAATGGTCCTAAAAATCTAAGACCCAGAAAAAATAATTATATAATATTATATATGACACTAATGAACCAATTGGTGTTCTATTTTCAGTATATATTAATTTTATTAACCATATAGTTTAAGAATATAAGAAGTCACAGTAAAAGATAAATTATTTAACATAGAGTTAAATGTAAATGATAAGGTTAAAATGGTAACATAAACTTGTCTAAAACCTATTGGTTGAGTGGTGTTCGACCCATCCCCACCTTAGACTTTAAATAATAAATTTTGGATCCATTATAACCCGAATATAAATTTATTATAAAATAATATTTTATGTTTTTCCAAAGGTGCCCCTCACCCCTCTTATAAATGGTCACTTCCCCTTCTCTCAAATTCACACCTCCAAATCCATTTGGATCAGACAAAATCTGCCCAAATACTCTCTCAACTATCCTAAATTCATCCTAGAGGCCCTCTTTTAGTCAGAAATCCAACATAAGGAGCTCTTTTGATCAAATCAAAAGGAAGAACCTGAAGAAGAGGTAATAATTTCACCACCCTCTTTCAAGTTCTTTTCTTCTTTCACTTCTTATTTATTGCTTATTTACATTACAAAATAATAATTTAAGTATCTTATATATACTTTGATGTTATTATAATTATGGAACATCTTTATTCATTATTCAATCCATCTTATGAATGATAATGTCACCATGTGTGCGTATGTATGGCTTACCGTCTCCACGCTGTGGTGTAATTTGTTATTAAACACTATGTTATTTGGATGGATATAATGATGAGTAATATGTATATAAATAATTAAAATAACATGATAATGTCTCTATAAAATTATTATACCATCCAATTCCACACCTTTAAGGAAATGATATTGTCGCTCGTGCGTACGTACGGATTACCGTCTCCACGATGCGATGAGATTTATTTCCATGATCACCATTCATCAACAATTATAAAAATATATATATTATTAATAAGTATATAATATATGAAATAATATTTATAATGGAGATATATATATATGTACTTACATATATCTTATTCACTTAGTTCCTTTCAACACGATATGAAAATGGAAACATCATTTATGCGTACGTACAGACTACTGTCTCCATAAACGGTGTTTTTAATTTCATATATATGTCTATTATAAAGACATATATTATAAATATATATGATATATAAATCATGTTTTATATTCTGGATGTATTTAAATCTTGTTCTATGTGATACAATCAAGAGTAACACGTTAAAACGCGTACGATAAAGAAAGTTATTATTACCTGAAATGTTAATTTAACATGGAAATTATTATTAAATGGGTAGTATGAAGTCATAAATGAGTCATGTATGAAATCATAAATATTAATATGGTTTTGTTATAATTAAATAACATACTATGATCTTCATACAGAAGGTTGAACGTACCCTCGACTGAAGTAAAGTGCAAGGTAAGGGTTAATTCCTCAATCTCATTATTATCTGAGATTGTTTATGTGTAAGTATTTACTAGGAAATTTTTATCATCCGTGTCCATTTTTCATTAAAATAATTTAAAAATTAATATTTTACAGATTTATGAAAGGTACTCTTTATCAAGATCAAAATTTTTAATTTTTTTAAGATTTATCTTTCTAAATCTTTTTAATTAATGTCCCTGTTTCCAAAATGATTTTAAGGATTTATTTATATGGACATGAATGTTTTGAAATGATAATTCTTTTCAAAAGTTTCAAAGTGGTATAGGACACTTTGATTAAAAAATATCTTTCAAATTACTTCCTTTATAAATGTGTGACTTTTAAATGATTTTGCGAAATGTATATTTCTCTCAAAAAGTTTTACTCATCATTATAAACTATGTCAGCATCCTTTACTGGAAATTATTTTGGATTGAGGTTGATTTATTATAATACAATATCACATGTTGTATTGAATGATTTATGATATGAATGAATGTGGATGTTCTATTTTTATACCATACATGGTTTATGGTTAATGTAATGACATTTCATATACTAGTTTTAATACAAATGTTTATGTTATGTTTCAACTATTTGTTATGAGGAATACAATGGACTTAGTAAGTGACGGGTGGAGCCCGCAATAGGTCCTCGATGCATCTGTAGGTCTCATGATACAAACTAGATTCTTGGCACAAGGCCTTGACAAAAAAAATTATGTGTTGTTTTGGCACGAGGCCTTGACTATGTGGTAATGATGTCCGGTATTAGGCATTCCCTAATTATGAAATTAGTTATTACATGTGAGTATTCAACTAGTAGAATATCCATGTGCATTTTTATATGGTAATGTTTCATTTATTTTTACCATATTATGTTCAAGTTTATGTTTAAATGGATTTTGTTTTTATTACACATCTTACATTAAAAGTTTATAGCTTCCACTAAATTATTTACTCATACTGATCATCTGAACTCACCCCTTTCTTATGTTTTATTTTCCTAGGATTCCAAGAAGTGTATTATGATTGATATGCAGGGTTAAGCTAAAGGTGATTAACGACGTTCTCAAAGTATCATTTATTTTGTTTTTTGTTTTATAAAGTGTAATGTAATGTCCATATATGTAATTTATTTTCCAAGACTACTAAAATGATCGGTCAGTTGGGACTTGATTCCTTGTAAACGTGCCAATGTATTAAAATAATACACCGACTCTTGAGAATGACCCTGATCAATCCTACTGGACCACATGTTTAGTTTTTCAAATTTTCTATGTGAGGCCCATAATAGCCTATCACATCACTAGTGTCATTGACGAGTAGTTTGGTCAAAAACTCACTCTATTATATCACATTATAAGTAATTTACTTTTTTCAATTTAATATATATAAACTCAAATCTAAATTAATGGTATTTTCTTGTGAGTCTCCCTCATAGCATCAGATTGATGATGTGAAAAAAATAGAATAAATTCAAGAATATATTAATATCTCTTTGATAATAGACATATTATATAATGATAAATAATATCAAATCTAAGTGTTTAATTTAATCATGTATATTATAACCAAAACGATTCAAAAACAAATAAAGCAAAGGATACAACAAAAATAAATTGAATTGGAGCCTATGTTCGCTACTTAAGATGATATATAAGTGTTGAAGGAACAAAATTAAAATCCTTCTTTACCCAATATTTCAAAACTACTTCTTGAGGGCCTCCAAGAAGAAAACATGATTCAATATTAAAATCTAAATGGAGTATATCATATATAAGATTCATATCTATTTTTTTATCATAAAAATTGAAATCCATATAACTTACATGAATTTTAATTTTTTTATTCAAAACCACTTCTACAGGTATTGGATAAGGATTTAACATGACAAGATGAAATTTTCATTAAATGGAAGTTATAAGACCCACTTACTACCTCTACATACATGTTTTTATTAGTAATATAAGGATAAAAGGATAAAAATTTTGATTTAAGAAAATCATTTAATCATTCCATGATCTCAAACTATTTTAATTATTTATTACATGAATTGAATCTTCGCTTCATTTTTTGTTATAAATAATGCATGAATAATTTGTACACAGCCCAAGATATTTGAGATAGTTCAGAGGTATCCAATTTAAAAGAAAAACATGATCTAGAAATTAAATACAATGAAACCCAGGATAAGGAGAAAAATTTGTATATGGATTATATTGAAAATATTCTCTAATCTACTCTGAAATGATTGTATTTTGAACTTTTACTTTTGGATTGATGAAATATAAGAGACTTTAAGATTAAATACATTTAAGGATAATTCATGAAAAAAAGAGCCTCACTCTAGTTGGTGGGGACTCGATAAGTGCATCCATGTGACATGAGATCAAATCTGGGTGGAGACATATTTCCATGTTACTATATAAGGAATGTAGTAGATACTCTAACATGTACTATAGATTGAACTATTTGGTATTGTAGAAGCCGAAACTATTCATTTGACGGGGATTTTAAGCCACCAATTTAGTCCTGGGGTCCTACAAATCCTTCAGGCCACCCACATCACTCGATCTAGAACGGCATATGGGCCACCACAAGGCCTTCGTTCCATTAAAAGTCTTTTGGGCCACTTAAAAGCCTTTAGGACACATGAAAAAACTGTGCTTAAATGCACCAAGAAGACTCTATAAGAAACATGCTCCATATGAGGATTCAAATATGGTGTATTAAATAGAGGAGGGCAAATAGATTTAGAAGAATGATATGTTATGGAAATTACCATCGGGATCAGCCTGTGCATGCACAGGAAGACTATATAAACAATCATGTCAAGGTGGAGAGATAAAATCATGATGTTGATATAGGGGAAGAGCAGTTTAAAGTAGTTATAAATGAGATGATTTCATATATTTCTTTCAATTCATTTAATTTCACAAAACCTATGGTCCGTGTAAGGGATCCCATTAAACCCTTAAAGTGGGGTTATTAAAAAAGAAAAAAATAAAGGACTTTGGGATATTCTCACAAGGATAATTCTTTAAAATTTCCTAGGAAAATGAAAAACAATTCTATAAAAGAAGTCATTTAAATAGGTAAAAAATTGGAAAACAACATTCCACCTGCTGGATATAAAGTGGAACAGTCCTCTAACCTATTACGAACTCCCAAAAAATTATTATTATCATTAAAAATAAATTGTACATCATGCATTTCAAATAAGAGTGCCTCCAAAATAAGAGAAGTGATTACTCTGGTAAGAGGATAATGTGGTTGTTCATACCATATAATCTACATATTATGTAATATAGGGGAAAATCCACAATTTTCTATAACTATGTTTATAACAAAATACATCACAATTTTATGGCGACTTACCCAAGTTTTCTCTACAAATTCTTTATACTTTTCTTTTACTTTTAGTATTATAATTAATTTAGATTTAATTGAACATTTTTTATTATTTCTATATAAAACACACAAGTTTAAACAATCTTCAACACCTCATTCAAGACCATTACTAGCGACTAAAAGTGGAAAATGATTTATCTTGAGGTCATCAACTTGAAATGGAATAATTATTTCAAGATTAATTCCTTCCATTACACAAGTTTTTTTCTATCCAATATTTTCCTTCTATAAAATTACATGATAACTTTTGAATTTATTCAATGATATAGCTATGATTATGTATGTCGAAGGGCAACTAATGGTTTCCATATTTATTTATTTATTTTATGTGTGTTTTAAAGAGTCTTTTACTTAAAAACACAATTTTTTTGTATTTTTTGAATATTTATAATTTTTCATATATATTTTTTATATTTCAAACATTCTTTCAGATGAATTGAAAAAAACAATTAACTTTCTAAATATAGGTGGATTTTTGGGACATGATCATATAATTCAATACATAAAACTACAATGAGTGTTGATTTTTCTTTGTTTTATTAGGATTTCATTTTTTTGTATTTTCCTAATTTATTTCTAAATATTTATATGCAAATCACCTAGTGACTTACAAATATATAAATCCCCATTATAAGAGGTTTTTGAACCACCTTCTCATCATATTTCTAATACCCTCACTTATTGCGAGTGTCATTGGATTTTTTATGAACCATAACTTGTGTATGTTGTCTTTCAAATATTTCTAATTCATTAGATACATTAAATATGATAGGGGAATTCTTTTTCCTAGACCTTATCTATCTCTGATACTTAACTAGAACATTTATCATATTTATGATCTTAGGTAAACATGGATGAAATTACAAGTTTAATTCAAGCTTAACTCCTAATTAACCATTACCATCCCCCACTATAAAATGTAATTACTTGGTTAATTTGATTATAAGTGTGGGGTAATGGGATTTAATTTTTCCTTAAAAATAAATAATTACATATAAATGGGATTGTGAAAGGAGAGTGTCATCAATTATGGGAATTTGAAGTAGTAAAATGGTAATGGATTTATATTAGCATGTTCATTTTTTATCATCATACACAAATATTTATGTAGAAAAAATTAAAATAATGGGGGTGGTACTAAAACATTAACTATTTATATTATTGTGATTCATGAACCTAATCAGGTAATTGTAATGATCACAATTAACTATTCACAATTGAAAACTGACCCTAGTAAAAAAATATAAATTGCAGAAATTTGAATAAGGAATACACATTAATTGGATTTATTATAATGACCCATGAACCAATGAAAAGAGAACAAAAAAATGGGAGGGTAAGTGTCACATATTATATTGGGAATGAGTGAAAAATTCTCTATTTTTTTACTTGTTTGATAATTAATTTTATATAAGGAGTAAAAGCTTCATTTTTTTCTAAAGATTTTTTTAGTTATTTCCCTCCAACCTCAAGTCATCATACAACCTCTTTAACCCCCACAATTTATTTTATTGTCACGTTTCACAATTTGGATATATTATAATCTCCAAAAAAATATGTTAAGTATACAACATCCAAGTATGAGTATAAATCCACCTAAATTATATGTACCAAACCTTAAACATTACATAATATAGTAAACTCCTTCAGATTTTACTTCTTTACATTCCCAAATATATTTTCTGTTTAGAGTTTTATAATGTGAGGACATAATTCATACATATCAACCCATAATCATACAAAGTGGGTACAACTTAAAACAACATCCGTTTTTTCATAATACAAAAGTTTATAATAAAAACATGAAATATTATAAAAAAATGTATTCACAACATTGATCTTGGCTTCTCCGTTTCTCTTAAACATCCTTAAACCCTATGAAAAATATTTTAAAAAGTTGGATGAGCACAAAAATATTATTAATGGACATTAAAAAAGGAGATTAACTATTATTACATGAATACTTTTAAACATATTATATCATTTTCACAAAGACATATATCTCACCCATAAATTATGATATACTTACATTATGAAACATGATATTTAAATAAAACATTGAAAACATAAATAAAACAATAAGTTTATATTGGGTAATTACTTATTTGATATTCTAATCCTCATCGATATCTTAGGATTTGTGACCCTCAATATTACCTTAAAATGTAACCCTCACAACTACCTTATGATAAAACCGTCGCAGTTGCACTTGGAGTGACCATACGGTCGACCTCCAACATAAACATACCCAATGCATTATAAGGATATATAGTTATCACACTTCATCAAAAAAAATTCCCAATAACTATATATAAATTATAAAATAATAATACTTTCATAAAAGTATTCATTTTAAATTTTATAAAATTTTAAATTTAAATAACAATTTTTTATGAAAAGTCTAAGAGAAATACCATATCATTGAATCAAGAATTAATGAAATTAAATAAATATGTATATTAACATAATAAAACATAATATATTAATATTTAATTTAAAAAATAATCTTATCATGAAAAAATCCTTGAAGTCGAAGGTTAACCCAAAGAATGGAAATTGGTTTAAGAATTCCCTTACATCGAGTTCGATATACATAAAATGTATTTAAACCTTTTTTATTATTTTTAAAAGAGTTTTATAAATAATTTAAAGAAACAATACAATGTTTATAAAACCTTATATTATCATTTTATAACATCATCCCATCCATTTATTAATAATATTTTCTAATTTTTATTGTTTTGTGTGTGTGCTTTACATGGTTTCTATAGTCGGTTCATAGTGGATTTTCTAGTTTAATGGAATAGAAACACCAGAAGTATAATGAAATGGTATTAATATGTTTAAATAATATTATATGATTCACTAAATCAATTTATCAGATATTATGATCTATAATTAGATAACACATTAATGATCATCGTTTAGATCATTTTGGCGGTTCTTCGATAATCACAAACTAGTTTCATTATGTAATTTAGTATTATGTATATTTGTTAACACAATAACCAAAAAAATTTCATATAATACAAATAAAATGATTCTAAACCACAAAAATTGATTTATTATTATCCATGATGTTATTAGTGGAAATTGAAAACACATCATCCATGATGTTGGTAAATCGGCATATCACAGATCGTGTTTTTAATTTTAAAATAAGTGGGATATGAGAAAAAGTATGTTGATGAATTCTTCCATAAAAATGATAAAAATGTATTATATATAATATAATATAGTTTTCATTCCTCTTAAATATGGGTAGTTGTGGATATTATAAGGGAAAATTGAAAATAAAAGTAGAAGAAAATAGAAGTTTCTTTTTACCTCTACATCTCTTCTCCATGAGATCCTCTTTAGGGCCTTTGATTTTCTTCATGTGGTAATACCAGAAGGTCTTGGATGTGTATAAGAGTCTTGTGAAGAGGATTGGGTTGAAATTTGACAAGTAAAAAGCTTCATAAGTTTGAGGATAATAGGCGGTGAGGGGTGGTATTTATAGTAGAGAAGAAGGTTTTTTATTATTTTAATCATTATTTTCTTATTTTTCTCAAGACAATAAATAGTGTAGTTTATTGTGACTATATATAATAATTAGTGCATGTGACATCAAACTGAGTGTTTTACCTCAACATTACATCATCCATGACTCAATAATTCATGTATTGAGCTTATTTTGTAAATTATCATATTTCACTATTCACCAAAAATTCAAGTATTTCCGAAAAATCCCAAATATTTACCCCAACCATTATTCGACGTGATGAATTCAGAAATAAATACCATTTTACCAAAATAATTTTTTATTTATTAGATTTTTAATTTTTAAATAAAATAATAATTTATTCAAAAAATAACAATTATAAATTTATAACTTATTTTATAACCCCTTGAATAATTAATAATGATCACACAGAATTATATTACAACAATAAGGAAAAAAATTATAATTTATGATTACATTTTATGAAAATATATTTTTATTTAAATTATTATATTTTTCATAAAATTGTAATTAAATAATTATTACTCAGAGAAATACCAATACTTAATTTATAATTTTCAAAAACAATTATTTACTTTTTAAATGATATAAATATATCATATTTTTACTTATAAAATTGTTAAATTTTATTTAAACATTTTTAGGTGAGATTATTATTCTATTGGTCAAATTACTGTTCTTAATGGTCATGTTACTATTCCAAAGGTGTTGTTACTATTCCTTTAGTATAAATTATTTCTTTCAATAAATATAAAATATTTCATTATAAAATTATAATAAATTTAGATATTTAATTTCAAAATGAAATAAAATTAGTTTATAAGTACTTTGATTGTTACATTATCCCCATCTTATAGAAATTACATTCTCACAGTTTTTATTGACTTATTACACAAATGAGGGTACCTTTCCCTCAAAGTATATTCAGATTCTCATGTTTCTTATTCAACCATGTTTTTTATCTCCTGAACCGCAATGAGTTGGATTACCTTATTCCAAATTACTTTCTCTCTATGATCAAGAATTTGAACAAGTTTCTCTTCATATGATTGTTTCTCTTCCAGCTAAACTACTTCCGGACTAAAAACATTTGATGGATCTGGCGTATACTTTCTCAACATAAAAATGTGTTAAACATTAGGTTCCTAACATAAACTCAGAGGAAATGAAATTCGGTAAGTGAATGGTCCAACTATCTCTTGGATTTCATAGGGTCTAATAAACCATGAACTTTTCTTTCCTTTCATTCCAAAATGCATTACACTTTTCCATTATGAGATTCTAAGAAAAACATGATCACCTACCTTGAAGTAAAAGTCTTTCCTCCTATTTTCTGAATAATTTTTCTCCCTACTCTATGTTTTCCCCAGGTGTTTCTAGATCATCTTAACTTTCTTTGACACGTCCTCTACTATTCTAGTCTCATCAACTTTCATTCCTAGACTTAATCCCAAAATACTAGAGTTTGACAATGCTTCCAATATAATGTTTCAAAATATACCATTTGAATTATGTAATGAATATTTAAATTATAAGAACACCCAAATAAATAAATATATTGATCCCAACTTCCTTGGTAATAAAATAAACAATATTAAAACTTTTCTTCCAATGTCATAGTTGTTCGCTCAGTCTACCCATCTGATTGAGGATGAATGTTTGTTGTAAAATTTAATGTGGTGCCCAAAAAATTCAAAATTACTTTCTGAAACTTCTAATTTAACATGGGATCATTGTTAAATACAATGGAAAGTGCAAAAACCATCTAACATGAGAGTCTATTCGAGGTAAAATCGAGAAAGCTGATCAAAATTCATGGTATCTAGAATAATAAGTGAATGTGAAGATTTAGTCAGTCGGTCAACAATAACCCAAATCGTATTGTTACCTTGATAAGTATTTAGTAGTCCCCTAATGAATTACATGGATATATTTTCTAATTTCTAATCTGGAACTGGAAATGGTTGAAAAAACCCCTTTGGTAGCTGTCATTGTACTTTAACCTATTGACATGTCAAACATTTAATAGTAAAATCTACAGCGTCTCGTTTCATTCCATCACACCTGTAATACTCCCGAAGATCTCGGTACATATTATTACTGCTACGATTAAATAAAGATCGAGAAATATAAGCTTCACAAAATAATTACTTCTTCATTTAGGAATCACAAGGCACACAAAATCTATTCTCAAATATCAAAACACAATCTTTATCAAACTTAAATTCTGGAAACATACCCTTTTCAAAAATTCAACCTTTTTCTCTAACTCTTTGTCTTCATTCTATAATTTCTTAACTATATCTAATAGATACAACTACACTAAGTCCTAAACAAAATAGGTTAGTTTCTTGCACCAACAACTTCCAAGAAAATATTCATCAAATTATCAATCAATGGTTTAGGTTTCAAACATAGTACAAATATAACATTGTTAAGGTAGCCAGATGCTTTCGACTTAAGGAATCCACCACATTTTTTTCTTGACCACGATGGAAATTGATTGTACAATCATAATCCTTTATCAGTTCAAGCCATCTTCTCTTCCTCATGTTTAATTCCATTAGAGTGAATAAATACATCATAATTTTATGGTTAGTATATATTAATCATTTGGATATTTATAAATGATTCCTAGAAAGTTTCAAATAAAAACCCATGGCTATAAATTATAAATAATTTATGTTATAATTTAACTCATTTAGTTTCAGTTTTATTGAAGCATACACAATTATTAGATCATTCATCATCATAACACAACCAAGTCCCATCAATTAAGCATCATTTTAGATGACAAACTCACCATTTCTGTAAGGCATGGAAAAAAGTATATCATTCACCAATTTTTTCTCTAATTCCTAAAAACAAATAACACATTCTAATGTACAAATTATTTTATCACCTTTTCATGTTAACTTAGTTGGTGAGATAGAAAACCATGAAAATTCTATAACGAACAGTTGGTACTAACCTACTAATCCAAGAAAACAATAAATCTTTGTAACATTTGTAGGTCATTTTCATTCATCAAACACTTTTCTTGGTGGGATAAAATATTATTACATGTTTATTTACAATATTACAAATAAAAGAAATTGGTTATAACCAAAAATCACATTTTGTAAATTCCACATATAACTTCCTTTCTTTTATATTTTTCAAGACAATCCTAAAAAAATCAATGTCCTCCGAACTATTCAAAAATATCGAAACATCATAAATAAAAACAACAACATGATTATCCAAATATTCATGGAATATTTTATTCATAATATCTATGAATACCATTGGGTCATTTTTTGAAGCAATAGGAATAACAAAAAACTCATAATTCCCATATATAGTATGTAAAACAATTTTCAGAAAGTTGACTTCTTTATCCTTTAGCTGATGGTACCAGAATCTCAAGTCAATCATGTAAAAATACTGAGCTCTCTAGAGCAGATCAAACAAGTCATCGATATGAGAAAAATTATAAATATTCTTGACAATAATGTTATGAAAATCCCAATAATCAAAGATAATTATCGTGGAACCATCATTTCTTTTAATAAAAAATTGGTGTACTACATAGTGATATGATAAGATGAATAAAGTCTTTATCAAGGAACTCCTGAAACTAATTCTTCAATTCTAGAATTTAACTCCTGAGAATGATGAAGGCTTAAATAACTAAATGATATGAATCACATCAATAAGGTTCACCTTACTTTTTAGAAGCTTATCTGATTAGAAATCCATTGTTAAGCATGCTTCTCCAAGAGTAGTGATCAGGATGGGTGAACTTCAGGGAAGTTTCACAGGGTGTGTGTGAGTGATGACAAAGCACACAAGAAAGGACATGTGTTGTCCTATGGGGACAGTCATTAGTCGGATGACTCATCCAGGCATGTGTGTGGGCCCTAGGGTTGGGACCACGTGTCTGTGGGGAAACTCATAATACGTGGTGGTCCGAGACCCAACAACCATGTTAAAGGCGGGGTGTTTATGCTATTAGTCGGGTCCCTGTTGTCACAATTGGTATTAGAGGTGGTACCTAGCCTTAAGTGTGGCACACTGCCTGGGTTGAGATGTAGGGCTTACAATGAGGATGTTTTTCTATAAAAGGGGTGAAGGTAATACCCTAGAATGGTAAATGGTGAAATGACTAAATGATATGACTCATGTCAATTAGGTGAACCTTCCTTTTCATGAGCATGTCTGATTAAAACTCCATAGTAAAGCATGATTATCCTGGAGTATTGATTAGGATAGGTGACATTCTAGGAATTTTCCTATGTTGTTTTTGAGTGAGGACAAAGCACACTGCAAAGGGCATGTGTTAGCATTTGGAGATTGTCATTAGTTAGATGACTTGTTCGGGCACGTGGCTGGGACTAAGGGTGGGGACCATGTGTCTACGGGGAAACTCGTGGTACCTGGAGGGCCTAGAATTGATAGCCATGATAATGGAAGGGTGTCTATGCTTTTAGCTGGGGCCCAATTTTCACATTGAAGATCCACCGGAGCTATTCGATATGGGTTTTATGAAATTTTCTAAGAATCTTAAACCAACTTAATGGTAAATTAAACTTCTTGATCAGGTATAACAATGAAATATCATTAGTATAAACATCAAGGTATTCATTTTACACTACAACATAATTAATCTAAATTGTTCCCTTATTTTCAACAATATGAGAATTATTACATTCATTTTCATTTTTTATAGTTTCTCAGCTTCCTAATATGTTATTAATTGTATGGGTTCATTCTGTTATACTATTTGAAACTTTTTCTAAAAAATAAACTATTTATCTCTTAAATACATATTTTCATGACAAAAAAATCTAATCCATACTTATAATGACATAAAACTATACTAAGGATAAAAAAACAAGGTTTTTATGTAATTTCCTTCCACAGAAAACAACATGGAAATTCATATAATGCCTTTTTCTATAATATTTCCCCCCATTATTTAACGATATGTTCCATCCTCATTTTTTATGTGGAATTTCCAATTTACCAGAAATTTTATTAGAAATAATGGAATGTGTAGAACAGATATCAAATAATAAATTATTAAAATATGATTAAAAAACAAAGAACATTTTTCTAATTCATTGGATGGCTCGACATCTACTGATATAGTCGCAAAGGATCTCCCTGCACCTTTTTACGTATAATAAGGATTATTACCTTTATTCAAATCCATCACTTATAAGATATTTTCATTATAACCCATCTCACTAGATTTAAAATAATTTAATGTTGTATTATCATAATTAATCTTAAGATCATTTTCATTATAATCTCGGGCCAT
The DNA here is from genome assembly GCA_963277665.1 of Viscum album. Classification (NCBI taxonomy): domain Eukaryota; kingdom Viridiplantae; phylum Streptophyta; class Magnoliopsida; order Santalales; family Viscaceae; genus Viscum; species Viscum album. The sequence continues at coordinate 701,331,500 of OY728132.1, forward strand.
ATGTCTAAACATACAATATCCAAAACCCTTCCCAATTTTGTTGAGCCATTCCTCCGGGTTCTTTTTACCACACTTTTCACAAACATTAAACTGGAAATTATTACTATCATAATTCATTGATTGATTCTTACCCATCACTTACTATTTGAGAGACTTCGTTTTCTTGTTTTAAAAGTACACATGTTCATCAGAAAACACATTTTCAACCCTCTCAGAACATCAGACATGTTTCTAATTAGTTTTGAATTCATAAGATTCCAATTAAATTTTATATCATGGCTTTAATAATGAGTAAAAATATTTGATTTTCCTATCAATATCGAGAATAAGATTTGGAGCATACCATGTCAGTCAGGTGATGTTTTGTTCATACATAGCCACTGAATATTGCCCTATTTGATTCAATTAATGGAATTTTTCCATCTTAAGATGAATAACCATGGGGGAAAATTCATGGAACACATTTTTAAATTCAGACCATTTCAAGGCATCAATCTCCTCTCTATTTCCAATATTCTTTTTCATTGACCAACACTGGTCAGATTCAACTTCGAAACAATAAATAGAATGACTAACATTTTCTTTATCTAAACAAATTATGAAATCGAATATCAATTCTAGTGATTTAATCTATCCTTCATCTGCCACTGGGTTGGAAGATTCACTAAAAGTAGGAGGGTGTTTCCTCATAAAATTTTCCATTATCATCATGTTCCTTTTTAGTAGATGTTGTTGTTATCTTACAAGGATTCAACCACCTTTTATGGCTTATGTCAACTAATCCATTACTATCAAAAACTTCTATGTTCTAATTCCAACCATTCTGGGTTGCAGATTCGGAAATATATCAGCCACATTGTGCCTTTCTACTAAATTTTTCCATATTTCATCTGTGGAAAACCATTCTAAACATACACATATTCGATGAAAAAAATATGTTAATATTAAAATTGTATATCATTTCAACATAAAAATAAGTTAAAAACAATTATGGTGTTCTATTAGCATCTTCATAATCTTTAAATTTATGAAAATTTTTCTTTGATACCAACTAGAAGGACTTGGAAACAAACATGACATAATATAATAAATTACTTTAGAATTAAGTTATATAAATTATCAGATATCTTTTCTGTTTAGAGTTTTAGAATATTATCAAATAATTCATACATATCAACCCTTAAGCGTAAGAAGTTGGTACAACATAAAACAATATGAATTTTTATAATATTATAGTTTATAATAAATACATGAAATATTTTCATAAATGGTATTTTCAACATTTGTCTTGGATTCTACATTTCCCTTACCCATCCTTAAACCCTTTTAAAATCATTTTAAAACTTAGGATGATCACAAAAATATCAATAAGGGATATAAAAATGAGAGAAATTGTTCTTACAAGTATACATATAAACATATGAAATCATTTTCACAAAGACATAATTCTCACCTATAAAGTATCACATACATATATTTTAAGAAAATATATTTCCATAAAACATTAAAATCATAAATAAGATGATAAGGGTATCTTGGGAAATTAATTACATAATATTGGAACCCTTGCTACTACCTTATGATTTATAACCGTCTGGGCCACCTTATGGTGTAACCATCACAGTTTCACTTGGAGTAACCATACAGACAACCTCCAACATAAACATAACCAATGCATTAAAGGTTGATATAGGTCCCACCCTTCATCATGAAAAATTCGCAAGAATAATAACTAATCTATAAAATATGAACACATTCATAAAATTGTCTCTTTTGAATTTTTTAAAAATAGAAATTTAAAAGAGGGTTTTTAATGAAAAGACCCTTAAGAATACCATATAATTGAAGTGAGAATTGATCAAAGGAAAGGAATATGTATATAAATATAAGACAAAATAATATAATCAAATGTAATTTCACAAATAATATTATCATGAGAAAATCATTGAATTAGAATGTTAACCCAAAGAATGGAAATTTGGTTAAAAGTTCCCTTACCTTGGGTTTCTCTTACTTCAAATGTGTTTTAACCTCATGTATAATTGTAAAAATAGTATTATTAATATTTTAAAGAAACATAATCATGTTTATAACACATTATATGATCATTTTGTAACATCATTCCACCCATTTATTGATAGTACTATGTTATTTCCATTGTTTTGGGTGCGTGATTTACAAGGTTTCTATGGTCGGTTCATGATGGATTGTCGTATCTAATGGAAGAGAAACACCAAAAGTTTATTTTAATGGTATTAATATGTTGAAATAATATTAAATAATACCATAAATTAATTTTTTTCAGATATGGTAATGAATCATTAGATTAAACATTAAGGATATTCATTTAGATCATTTTGGAAGTTCTTCGATATTCACAAAGTAGTTGTTTTATATAATTTAATATTATGTATATGAGTTACTTCCATGAAAAAAGAGGATATATAATACACCTGAAAATATGTTTCAACCATTAAAAGGGTTTTATGATCATCCATGGTGGGGGTAATGGGAATTGAAAACACATCATCTACGATGATAGTAAATCAGTACATCATAGATGGTGTTTTTTAGAGTAAGAGGGATAGGAGAAAAAATATATAAATTAATTTTTTCATTATCCTTATAACATTATAGTATATATATGATACTGAATTTTTCATCCCTCTTGGATAAGGTTTGGTGAAGAGCATATAAGAAAAAAAGGAATTGAAAATAAAAGTAAATGAAAATGAAAGAGGCTTTTTACCTCATGACCTCTTCTCCTTGAGATCCTCTATGAGGCCTTTTAATTTTGTCTATTGGTGAGACCATTAGGTCTTGAACTTGGGAATATTATTTTTAAGGGAATAAGGTAGAAATTGGACAAGGAAAATCAAGAGAGTTTTGAGGAAAAGAGGAGGAAAGGGGCCGTTTTTATAGTGGAGGAGAGGAGGGGTTTTTTATTATTTTAATCATAATTTTGTTATATTTCTCAACATAAGAAATAGTGTTTCTTATTGTGAATAAATATAGTAGTTATTTAAATTCAATTTGAACCAATGGTTTTAACCATAGTATAACATCATCCATGACTCAATAATTATTCTATTTAGTTTATTTCGTAAATTATTGTATTTCAATATTCAAAAAAAGGTCAGGTATATAAGAAAAATACCAATGATTCACCCCCAACCATTTTTTGATGTGTATAATTAGAAAAAGAAATCCATTTTAAAAAAAATATATTTTAAATATTGGAAATTATATTTCTAAATAAAATCATAATTTCTTTGAGAAATATTAAATTTTAAAACTATAACAGATTTTATAACACCATAAAAAATTGGTAAAGGTATCATAAAATTATCTTATAACCATAAGTATATAGAATAATAATATATTATTAAATTTTAGGAAAATAATGTTTCATTTAAATTATTAAATTATTCATAAAATTTAAATTAAATATTTATGTCTCACCAAAATACCAACAAGGAATTTATAATTTTTAGAAAAATTATATTCCTGTTCAATGATATAAATATATCATAATTTCACTTATAAGATAGATTAATTTTATTTATACTTTTTTATGTGAGGTTACATTTCTATTTTAAAGATTACTATTCCCAATGGTTATGTTACTCTTTTTAAGGACGAATTACTATTCAAGGAGTATAAATTCATCAATTTCTATAAATATCAATTATTTATTTATAAAATTATAATGAATTTAAATAATTAATTCTAGAATGGAAAAATATTATCTTATAAGTGCTTGGATTATTACATAAGTACTTTCTTCCAAGTGAAGATAGATAATGTACTTCAACATAGGGACATCAAAAAAATGGTTTTCAATGGATATTGAAGGTTGAATTTAATGTTAGTGGATAATTTTTATTCCATTGAAATTAAATGCATTCAATAAATATAATGAAATTTTTGTTGTAAAGAACCTAAAAGAGTACCCACACTTTTATCTTAGTATTTATTATTTTCTATGAGTTCCTCATTTCATGTTCATTGAGTGAATATTTTTAAATAAATCCAAGAAAACATGAATTTATTTATATGATTTGGAATTGATTTTTCACATAAATACTATAAAATTGTATATACATTTACTATGTTGTATTTTATCAAAAAAAAATTTGAAAATATATTTTTTGGATTGTAATTTTGAAACATTGTTTTGAAAGAAAAAATCAGGTTGATGGGTGAACTTTTGAAAATCTAATTAGGAAAAATTTCCCAACATTCAATTACACTTGATATAATGTTTTTCAATGAAATATCTAATGTTTCATGTTGTTATGTTGTTGAATTAATTACTTCTAATTGGAGCAATTTAATTGTTTTGAAAATATATATGTTTTAAAGAGGTTCTTTATTTGTAATAGATCATGTTTCATGAATGTTGGTAAGAATTTTCTAAGAGTGAAACTATTCATGTGTGGAGGAGTGAAGAAACAAGAAATTTGATGAAAAAATTATCATGTTATTCAATGAAAATTGACACTATTAGATAAATACCCCATACCAACGGTTTCAAACCATTGGTAGAGGCCTTCAAATCATTGGTATATCCTATACCAATAGTTTGGAGAACTGTGGCCAAGTAAGTCATGGGGATAGGTCTATACCAATGGTTTTCCCAAAACCATTGGTATATGTAATATGAAAATTCATTACCAACGGTTCTATAAAATCGTTGGTATATGTATTTCAAAAAAGAATCATTCGGTGGGTTTTGATACTAGTATATGCAGTTTATGATTGAACGACCTAACCAATAACCTAACTTGACTTTTGTGAACATAAGTTTATAAATATATATATGTATTATCATAAATATTTTAAATTTTAATTTATTTAATGTCTTATGTAAGAAGATTCAATAAAAAAATACATGTAACTGTACCAAAGGTTCTCAAAACCATTGGTATAGACCTATACCAATGGTTTTGAGAACCGTTGGTATATATTCATTGATTTTGGGACCTATACCAATTGTTTTTGACAAACTATTGGTATAGGGGGACTTATACCAACGGTTTGGGGAAAACCATTGGTATACGGTCTCTATTATGGACCTATGCAAACTATTTTGGTGACTTATACCAACAATTTTCCCCAAAACGTTGGTATAGGTACCCCTATACCAATGGTTTGTCCAAAACCTTTGGTATATGTCCAAATTTGTGACCTATACCAACGTTTTTGGCCAAACCGTGGGTATAGGTCCATATAAGTGAACTATACCAATGGTTTTCCCAAAACCATTGGTATAGATCTTATTTTTAATAGTGTGACCCTCAATCCATTCAAATATTTTAGAATTAATTACATTTTCATATTTAGTAACATTCACTTTGAATTATATATATATGTATATATAATAATTTTTTGTGGAATTTAATTTATAATTTCATTCATTTTATTGTAATAAATTTTATATAAATATTTTATTGAAATTTTCAACATGATTTAATTTCAACTTTTTTTGATTATCATGTGGAGGCCCGATCACTCGATTGTTCATGGCATAAATATCTATTGATTGTTTATTCGCATGTAAGTTGTCATACTTATCTCATAGTTAATCAATCAACCACAAAAATTGATTCCAAGACACACAGTAGCTCCAAATACCATGCTCGACCACCAATCAACCATATTTTCAAGCCTCTAACCTACTAAAATAGTGATTTTAAAACTTCCATCCATTTCTCTCAGATGCATGAAGGGCTGTGTGAATCTTGAGAAAAGGAAATGGAAGATTCAATCCTTCACATGTGGAGAATTCCAATATAACACAAGGGGATGCATGATCGATCATACAAATTTATTTTACACCTCAAGTTGAAATATCCTTATTGGGTTATTATTCCCCACACTACTATAGTTTACCAATATCTACTACATCCCAGAGTTCCAGGTGCTCTAAGCCCCTACATACAATAACCCTCCTCAAACCGAGCAATTGTATATCATGGGGACTCATAGATTCTCAATATAATCTTATCTATTAGAAAAAGGGTATTACCATGCCTTGTTTTATTCATCCAGATCCAGCGTCCCCATATCAATTCCATAATTCAAGACTTGTGACTCATTCCTTGTGTAAGTCTTGACTGACAATAGAGTGGATCTCCTTCCTTCCTAATCCACAAGTTATGTATCCATTGAATGTTACACTATAAATGTTTAATGAAATAAATAAATCAACTCAAAGCCCTCATCATTCATTAGGATCAACATCCAGTAACTCTCTTTATATATCACACCTCCCTACACCCATCACAATCTAACAAAAGATTTATACCCTTTATTTATCAATCCCACATGTTCATGTGTATCCCCAACACCTTCCACACACAAACCGAAATCGGTATAATATCCCTCTCCCAAACCCTCTAGTTGGCTTGGTCTAATCAAACACCCATATAATCCGGATATAGTATATGATTGATTTATGAGAAATATATCGTCAAATAACCAAGTCCTATTATGAACTGTCTCAATGAGTCCCATGTCCTGACTCCCCAATCCTAACACTAATAGGATTGAGGATGGATACTAGATTTCAGTAGGAATATCATTACGATGGTGGGACATAGCCAAATTTAAAATAAACACACACAAATATCCAAGCCTATACAATGATAAAATGTAAAACAACTAAAATAAACTGTTATGGTATAAATCTTATCCAACAACTAGAGTATGATAAAAAGAAATGGAATGTAAACAGATCCAAATACAATCCCACTATAAAGAGTCTAAATATAAGACCATTCTAAAAGTAAGATGTGGATTTCTATCAAGATATCATAGGGACACACATCATCTATCTATTCTCCCTAAGAATCACCGAGTACTATTCCCTCTAGAACTCCATCAAAATATCAGTCATCTACACAATACATGAAATGTGTGCGAAAATATCATGAATGTGTGATTATAACAATACCTAGAAGTTCACCCCTAAATCACAATCATATAACATAATAATAGTAGTTATAATTATAAAGTTATATTTCTATTCAACATATAACAAGATTATCCAAAAATAATTAGTAAAGAAAATAGTCTCAAGGTATAGTAAAAACCATAACAAAAACCTAGGATTATAGCATGAAGGCTCCATATATCACTCGTCCAGAAGAACACACTCAATGATTCAGCTATCAATGATGATATCCTACTGATGGGTCATTATCTTTGGGTATCATCATAGGAGGAATACAGTGGAAGTATGAACAGAAACGAGAAGTAAACGAGGATCACTCCCAAGGACATGGGGTATAGTAACAACTCAATCTAGATTAAATTAATAATTAGAGGATTGATGACCGTGTAGTGTTGGTAACTATGATACTAAGAAATCCTCCTAGGATTGAATAGATGAAAGAGGATCTAACTCCATGACTCATGGAAGGATTCCAACAACTATATATGAAAATTACTACTGAAGTGATCACCATATAATTAGTAGGATGATATTACATACTAATCCTAAAGAAAATTATATAAGAGAACACCATAACGAAGCATGTCTATGATGAATAGGATAAGGGCACCATGATAATATTGAAGGAGTACACAGTATGTACTATGAGCACATGGTATGTCTCTTTAGCAACAAGTTTTACCCATGTAAACAGCATGTTCCCATGTCCATATAAAAGTACACGGCATGTTGATGTCCTTGTACTTCTTCCCGTGTTCCATTAAATTACCACACCCATGTATACTTGGTCTTGTCATGGCCTTTTAGGAGTGCAAATTGTTCTCAGGCCAATGTGATCCTAACCATGTTTGTTTACACTATTAGTTACACACTGATCCAACCTAAATGTTGAACATGCTACATGATAGGTTCATGTGTTGTGTGATACTATACATCATTGAAAAATTCTAGTCACCATTTTGATGGCCCCACGCAGTGTCTGGATCTTAAGTACACAATGTGTTAATTGAGATTTTCTAGAAATCTAGGTTCTTCCACCCATGTAATCTTGTGTCCCCTCCAACTCATATTCCAGCCTTGATATTTCCATAAATAATGGATCTACAGAAGTGGAAAAATTCTATCCCCAATAACCAAATTTCGTCAAACAATTTTTTTTGAAATCATCTACATGTGTCTTGTGCGATCTTATGTTGAAGTACACAAAATCAGGAAACCAAAACCATCATTTGCAATACCTACTATATTTTCTCATGATCATAACATCGTATTGATCCCTAATCTACAATAATGAATCATTCTTCTATAAAATGGTTGTGTAACATTCAATTCCCTAGTATTTATTGAACTGCTGGCCGAAGGAAATCACCCACAATGAATAGAGAAATGTAGAAGAAAGAAATAATAAAAATAATATGGAATGAAACTTGTCTAATGATAAGTTTGGAATATATCTATTGAATCTACAATGAAAATTTATAAGATAATCAAAGTAAAAATGATGCAATTCCCCCAATTTTTTCTTTTTAGATAACTCATCCCAGAAAATTATCGGTCTGTGAATCAATATATTAGTTGATTGATCCATGTTCATTATAGAAAAAGAAAATGGAAAAATAATCCAAAAACACTTACCATGATATGGATAAATTACTAATGAGGATTTTTGTCCCATAATTTTCATTGGTGAGATCCCTAAATCTCATTGTGTATTGACCACCAATCAAGATCTGGTTGATGTTCATTTCGATAGATCATCTAATGATGTATCCGATAGTTATCCAACAACTCTACTATTATGTGGACAACCCTAAGAATATATCATCACTATATATTTATATACAAAAGATAGTTCACTAGGTCAATGTATTAAATAAAATAATTTAAATAATAATTTTATTCATTTTTCTCTTGTGATGTCTTTTTTACCAACTCCCTATGAAGAAAAATGTTATGTTGTGCCTATGTTAAAACCATCATTATAAACTCAAAAATGACATCATATTTCTGATACAAAACCCCATTAAAATTTTATTGCAATTTTTTAGAAAAACTCATGTCTGTGTTATTTAGTATATTTAGTATATTTCAAACATTTATTTCAGGTACATTGGGCCTTGGAATCGCATGTCATATCAACTCCATATCTCCAAAAAATCATTAAAAGATCCAAAAATAATACATATAAATTATGATTCATTACATATCCTTCATGATTATATGTTTCTAAGAAATATCCCACTATCATGGACCAACGTTACGAGTCTGATTTCCAGTCTAACAAACTTATCCCATCGAAGATCATTTTGACGACCACTATTCTCAACATCCAATAAGTGAATAAATACACTTGAATAAATGAAGTTATATATAGGCTCATAAAATATTAGGCACAAATATATCAAATTAGTCATTTTCTCATTCAAATTAACTCACACTATCCATCACAATGTTTCCTCTCCCAAGAAAAACTCATCTTGTACTAGACCCATTAAGCAGGAGCCCATAACACCTCTGATTGTTCTTAAAATGTATCGATCTAAATCATGTGAATAATTTATAATAAGTTAACATTAATGAATGAAGTAGAAATATTTTTTACTACTATAAATATTTCTCTACTTTATCATTTCTATGGTTTTCATATCCTGTTGTCGGTATCTAAGGCTTACGGTAACTTTCTCACATTTTTATTTAATTTATGTACTGATATTCAATTGTGTTATTATATGCCCATTACATCCTCCCACAATTTAATAGAATTTTGTTCTCCCATATCATGTTCTAGTGACATCAAAACACCATGAGCATAGAAAAATAACCCTATTAAGGGTGGTCACAAAAAATTAATGTTGGACTTATTGATTTTTGTATTCCAGCGAATAATATATTATAATTAGATTTATGTGATGTTGATGATGTGTGGGGATGCGTTTATTACCATACTATCTATCATCATTTCTTTTGAATCTCCACATTGATAATCTCTAAAAAATTATTAAATTACATTCTCAATGGTATTTTTCATGTCATTTGTCTCTTAAATTATAATACAATGTGGTGTATGAGTATATACATGATATTTCATCTACTCATTGAATTAAATTATTTTGAACAAAAGTCAATAATGACTGATTTCATTAGAATTTAACTTCAAAACACCTAAATTTCCCATTAACATTGTGTCTGTTTTGATTTCCTATATTTCGTTTAATATAATAAAAAACCAAACAATCATTATATCTACATGTCTCCTACATTCAAAATTAAAAAAGAAAACAAATATCAATAAGTGACTGAGATTAGTGAAAATATGACCCATGAATCTTTATGAATGACCCTAGTTAGTCCCACTAGACTAAAATCTATTTTTTTATAAATTTTTTATATGAGGGATGTGATATTTTATCACATCATTGGTGTTTCTTTGGGGAATTATGTTAAAAATTTATTTTTATCATTAAAATTGAAAATAATTTGTTGTATTAAATTTACAATTAAAAAACTAAAAAATGGAATATGATTTTGAATCACTCTTGTACCATCCGAGTGAAGATGAGCAAAAAATTGAACAAATTAAACCATATATCAATAACTTCTTGATGATGGACCTATAATTGAATGAGAAATAACAAAAAAATTGAATTGTTAGAGGAAATGATGGTGTTGATAACCACCACTCTCCATGAACTTGTGATGAAAAGGGGATGAAAAGTACAAAATGAATTAGTTACTATTGTATTTTATCAATAGAATAGAGAAGATGTAATGGCCCAGTCCAGCCCACGATCATGATGTTGTTCACATTAGGCCTAGTCCGCATGGTTTTTTTTCCTGGGCACTTCCCATCAGGAAACCCCTAGGAAAAGGCCTCATGATGAGAGAGGTATCCACACCACCTTATAAAGGGGTTCTTTGTCCTCCTCCTCCTTCGATGTGGGATTGCCATAACTCACCCCCTAGAAGGGACCAAGATCCTTGCAAGCACATCAAAAGGATACCAGCTCTGATATGATTTGTGATGGCCCTGTTTAGCCCATGATAATGATATTGTCCACTTTGGGCCTCGCTCGAACGTTTTTGTATTCCCCAGGATCTTCCCATCAGGAATCCCCCATGAAAAGGCCTCATGATGGGAGGGGTATCCACACCTACTTATAAAGGGGTGCTTCGTGCTCCTACATTTGAGATAAAATGATCCAAAAAGTGAATCAGATTCATCCAAAAGTGGAATTTTGAGAGCTTAGCATATAACTTATGCTCTCACTGTGTAATCAAAACGATCTCAAGATGTGCATCATGGTCATGTCGAGTGTGAGAGTACTGCAAGATATCATCCAGGAAAACATCCATGAAGGAATCCAAGTATGGATGAATCACTCGGTTTATCAGTTCCATGAAAACTACATGCGCATTCGAGATACCAAATGACATAACCATATACTCATATAGACCATACCTACTCTAGAATGTTGTAAGATGTATATTAGATAGTCTAACAAGAAACTGATGATAACTGAATCTCATGTCAATCTTTGAGAACACTTGAGCTCCTCGAAGTTGATTAATGATATCATCAATCCAAGGAAAGGGATATCGATTCATGACCATAAATTGGTTCAACTTATGATAATATATACAAAGATTGAGTGTACTATCCACATTCTTTGCAAACATGATCGAAGAACCCCAAAGAGAAGTACTGGGTTGGATGAAACCCTTTGCTTTCAACTCCTCTAACTACTTCTTGAGCTCCCGCAACTCTAGTGTAGTCATCCTATAAGGAGGAATGGACACCGATTCCGCTCTTTTCACATGATAAATAGAAAAGTCTACCTCACGCTCTAGAGTTAAACCTAAAAAGTCCTCCAGAAAGACATCCCTAAAAAGATCCACTTCTGGAGGAAAGTCCAACTGTGACGTCCCCTAGTGATCCAAATATAGACTAGCAATCTGGGTTATAACTCTTCTTAACCCATGATGCTCTGGACTCTCACTACCAACCTAGAAATCCCATTCTCCCTTATGAAGAAATGATCTACCCTCTGGTGATATGAAACTCACCCTATGGTGATAGCAATCAACGACTTCCTGAAAGAGAACCAACTAGTCCATTCCATGAATGACATCATAGCATGTCATCTCTAAGTCATAGAGGGCCTATACAAAGTGACATGCACCAAACTCAAGAGGGAACGCCTTACCCAGATGAAGAATAGATTTTCTCATCCCCAACAAAGTTTCTAGCATCACATTATCAGCAGAAGAAAAGATGCAGCGCCCACAGCTCTCCACAACAGCAACAGAAAAAAAATCTATGGGAAGTCCATGTATCGAAAAGAGATGAAGATAAAACCTAGGATACTAATATCGTACCTCAAAATATGGAGGTTCTAGGATCCCTCTCTTGCTGATTCTGATCCAATACAAAAGTCTGGCCTATGCCACAGCCCTGTGACCCTGCCTGACTGCTCAGATCTGATCTAGTCTGCTATCGCTGGTGGCCTAGTGACTAACCACCATTGCCACGACCTCAACCTCTGCCTGAGTAGCTGGAAGGAATCTAGTTCCCAGACTGGTGAAAAACAGGTGGAGCTACTCCTGTATGAGGAGTCATATATGAACCATTATCATCAGATGATGGTGAAAAGATCTGACAGAAACATTGAAGGTGACCCATCTTACCGCATGATCGGCACTCCATTGGGTCTTTTGAGCAATGTGGCCTAGTATTCCCACTCCTCTCACACTGATATCATACTACATGGTTTCCCAAATTCATGTCTCACTTCCTTGGATCACCATGATAAGACTCCCTGTGGTGCATCCTACTGTCAGTAGAAGAAACGCTAACTCCAGATGTCGAGCCACACTGAATCACAACTCCAGAATCCCTCAGATTTTACTCCATGATTAGCGCTTGATTGATAATAGAAGTGGTGGAAGTCAACCTAAAGATTTTCACCTGTGATCGAAATTCATGCCTCAGACCATCCTGGAACTTTCTTGTATGGAACAACTCATCACCTCCTGGAATAGGTGTGAATCACTCTAACTCGGTAAAGTGAGAGGAATACCCCATAATATAAAAAGTATCCTGCTCCAAACTCATAAACTCTAGGGATAGATCGGCCCTAAAGGTATCTGGATAGAAGTAGTCAAAGAAGATGTGTTGGAACTCATCCCACCCCATAACCTGCTGGCACCCCACCTATGAGATCACATCCCATCACCTCTTGGCAGAATCCCAAAGCATATAGGTAGTGAGACTGACACTACTCTCTGGAGGTGTCTCCGGATGCTCGATGATCTTTGGCATTCCTTCTAGCTATAACTCTGGACCCTGAGGTCCACCAACCCCTAAGAAAGTGGGAGGATATTGCTACTGAAAGACCCACGTAAAATCTTCCATCGACGGGGTAGGAGGTGGTGCTTCTTAAAAGGTCTACATCATCCTCATAAAGCCTTACCTAAATTGTGCATCAACACCTGGGTCATGTATAACTGCTGGTGCCAAGACTGGAACAACAGGAGGATCTGTAGGAAGTCCTTGATCATCCATATCTGGTGTCTGATCACCACCTTGTGGTTGGTGTACAACTGGAGGATGTCTCGGTGGCATGAATCTACAAGGTCAAATTCACCCCTCAGATCAAGATCAAGAGGGATAGAAACATAGGAGTACATGGTGTGTACATAGAGAGCACAGAGTGTACTTAAGAAAGATTGTTTCTTCCCGAATAGAAGAACACATGTCGTGTAGTCAAAACTACATGGTGTGCATTATATCTTTTTCCAGACAATAAGCCTTATAAACTACTTCGAAACCAAGATAGACACAGAAATGAACATTGAATCTGCCAAATTCTGATCAGTGAGAGCCCATACTACCCACTAATCAAGGCTTGGCATCTTGCACATGTTATAAACAAGTAAAGACAAGATGATAATCCACCATGTTCCAATCCATGAGGGCCCATACAACCTCAAGAACCAAAATTTTTCATCCATACTAATCAAAACCTTACTCAAACAATACCCTATCAAACAGAAAGTATTTTTATAAAAGTACCTATCACAACAGCATGCATATTCTACACAACATCTATCACAACAACATGCAATTTCTAATTCATCCTAAATGGAATGGAAAGAATGCATGACATGTGATTTATAACAAGTGCATATATGACGCATGAGATTGCAGACCCTCATCTCCTTAGGTTGTGATGGAAATTAAACCTCAATAACATCAATGATAATAGCACAAAACATGTGAATCACCCAATGGTGAAATCAAATCAACTGTAAAATTTCAAACCAGAAATATTGCAGTAAACGAGGTAGATGGGATTTTCCCCATGCACTGGTTAGCTACTCCTGGGCACAGCTTATTACCAAATACCTATTCCTTCATATCCCTGGCTAATGGATCTAAACTCCAAACAATAATTCAAAAAGAAATGAATTCCTCTGATACCACTTTGTAACATCCTGGTTTTGGAATCCACCTAGAGATGCCCCGTACCCAGTTGGTCACATGGCCTCAAGCGCATCTTGTCAAATGACAGAGACTGCTAACTAGCAACGAGGGCCTTGGGTGTGATATTGGGGAAATTATTCCCTCATTGGCAGAGTAACACAACAGAACAAAACCAATTATACAATAGAAAAATCAGTAAATATCCAACAGCAATAAACAGTAGAAGAATGTAATAATAAACAACAGCAACATATATATATATATAAGATGCATGGTTCATATGTCTAAGAAAACAGCCAAACAAGTCACAATGCTGAATACAACCAATACTAAACAAAAGTACAAATGAAACAAATAAATAGTTCTTCATCATCGCAAGCCTAAGATTGGGCTCATTCTTTCCAGCTCCATAGAAAATCAAGTACCTGAAGTAGAAGGGTGCTTGTCCTTGTCTATACCCACAACAATATAATCTGTTTCGGCCAAAAAGAAAGTCCAAAACAGGGTGTGAGATGAATCCCACTAGGAAACCACCACAAGAACTATTCCTTACATTCAGTGAATATATGGCATGTAAAAGTGCAGAAAGTAGTAATCAAGGAAGTAATCATCAGAAAAATACAATCCATTGTTTCAATATCAAGCAGCAGCTATGCAAGTAGCTAAACACAATAGGTAACCCTCTAGGTAGTAATCATAGCCTAACCCCTTGTGTTCAACCCAACAAGTAAAAGAAACCCTCTGGGAAGCACACATAGTCTCACCACTCTGGTTCAGCAAAATTATTGACTCTCTGGGGAAGCACTCAACGTCAATTCCCCCTATAGTCTCGTATCTTACTAAAGGCACTCTGGGAAATCACTCAACATCAATTCCCCATGTGGCCTATCTCAAGGAACTACAGACACTCTGGGGAAGCACTCAACGTCAATTCCCCCTATGATATCGCATCGAATAATTATAAAGACAGTCTGTAGATGCCCTTAACGTCAATTCTCCCTATGGTCTATACACCGGGTTCACAAGGCCCTGTGTAAGTCAAGCACGTGTAGAAGTGTGTAATGGAAAAGGTAAACCACATGAACTATTTGGATAGCTTTCTACAGAACAATAGCATAACAGAACAATAGAAACACCATCCTACAATACTAGGCATGGAAAAGTAAACAGTAGCCTAATAGGCCAACAAGCCCCAAATGTCAAAACATGCAAAAACATGCATGGAAATACATCTAAAGCACAAAAATTCACCATATTCACAGTCATTAATCATCTGCTCTGGAATACCAGCATATCAGAGAAACAATAGGTCTACAACAGTAAATGCACAATACCCCTCTCATGGGTACTGGGAAAATTTTCAAATAAAAATCAAAGACTTTCAATAGAAAGGCATGAACCACCTACCTCTTAATGTTTTGCGAAAACGACCACTTATCCCAAACACGCTCCAAACCAGGTGAACACCTCCTTGAAACCACCTCAAAAACAATTCCCTAACATCAACAAGGAAAACCATTAACACACAAAGGCATCACAACCCTAGATCTACATGAAACCCTTGTATATCTTGGAAACTAAGAGAGGGAGACAGATAACCCTAAATAAAACCTCAATGAACCAAAAGAGGTACATAGCTGAGGAGAAACTTCTTCGATCCACCAAGAAACCCCTTCGATTTGCCTCCAAAACGAGCCAAGGTGCTCCCCCGACCTCTGAAAATCGCAACTGCAGCGGGAGCCACGAGTGAGAGGAATAATGGTGGAGGAATAGGAATCCCGAGTGGCCAGGGAATTAAAAAAACCCTAAATTTAAGTGGATTCACGGTCACCCCGCACGGTTTGGAAAACCATGAACCAACCATGAGTTTGCTACTGTCTCGTCCAGCGACTTCGCACGACTTTCTCAAATTGTTTGACAAACCGTTTGCAGATCGTGCAGATCCCACTATCAAGGGTGCACTGTTTCTTGGGCTGGCCACATAGTTTTCTCAGACTATGCGCCAATAGTGCACCCCAGCACAACCTCCAAAAAATCCTCTTTTTCTCAAAAGTTACCAGAAAAGGAAAACATACCTGAAAATAAGGTCCGGGTTCTCACAAACCTTCCCCCTTAGGGAAATTCATCAAAGAATTTCCCTAGTGCGACATAGAAGAAAACCCCCGAACAACTACGACCATTGCACGCGTACATCGGCCTCCCTCTCCCAAGTATTGTCCTATACTTTCCCGTGTTTCTATAGCACTCGTACGAGAGGAATATACCAACCATGAAGAACCTTTGTACTGAGATCAACAATCCAAATAGGATGCTCCTCGAATGACGCATCCACTTCGAGCTCAACCTCCTCAGGTTGAAAGACATGATACGGGTCTGAAAAGTAACATCGAAGCTATAAAACGTGGAAGACTTCATGCATATCCTGGTACCTCTGAGGTAACTACAACAGATAGTCAACAATCCCAACTCTCTCCAACCCCTCAAACGGCCAGACATACCTAGGAAAAATCTTACCATGTATCCTGATCCTTCTATGGCCCATCCTCGGGGTGACACGTTGAAAAACCTGATCCTTGACCTGGAACTCCAAAGTTCATCTCCGTTGATCAGAATAATACTTCTGTCAAGGATGTGTGGTAGCCATCCTCTTCTGAATCAACTCTATATGTTTTGTGGTCTCTTGAAAAATATGAGGTCCCAACAAAGCTGCCTCTACTGCCTCCATCCAATATAAGGGTGATCGGCATGGCCTACCATACAAAGCCTCATAAGGTTCCATCTGTATAGTTGCATGAAAACTATTATTGTAGGAAAATTACACAAGAGGTATATTATTCTCCTAACAACCTAAAAATTCCAGAATTCAGGTTCGGAGCATGTCCTCAAGCACCTGAATTATACCCTCGGACTGACCATCTGTTTGGGGGTGGTAAGTTGTACTCAAAAGTACGTGTGTACCCAACACCATTTGAAGCCCCTTCCATACCTGTGAAGTAAAACGTGCATCCCTATCTGAAAAGATGGTGTGTGGAACTCCATGAAGACGTAAAATCTCTCGGATGTACAGCCATCCCATCTCATCAACTCTGAAGGTCTCCTTGATCGGAAAGAAGTGAGTAACCTTCATAATCCTATCAATGATGATCCAAATGGAATCATTCCCTCAGGGAGACCTCGGCAAAATAGTCTTGAAATCCATCGCGACATCAGTCCACTTCCACTCATGAATGGGTAACTACTATAAAACCCTACTGGTCGCCGATCCTCCGCCTTCACCTACTGACAAGTGGAACACCTCATGAAAAAATCAGCAACGTCCCTTCTCATTCCAAGGCACCAATACGGATGGTGTTGATCATGATAAATCTTGGTGAAGCTATGATGAACTACCCAAAATGAGGAATAAAAATTCTGCATTGGCTCCTCGCGTATGTCTGCTGGCACCCATACACGTCCCTGGAAATGCAAGATCTCATCTTCGCCAATGGTCAATACAGGAATAGGTTCCTCTCCTGACACATTTTCCTGTAGGACTAGTCCTTCATATTCTGATAGCTACCTCATTCTCACCCGATCATGAAGAGTAGATTAACAGCTGAAGAAGTAAGAAAAGTCTTCCCCTGTCTGTTGTGCACCTCCAAATGCATCTCAGACAACAGATCTGTAAGCTGCCACTCACTGCTGGCCTCATGAACTGCATGTATTTGGGTCCTCCTACTCAATGCATCAGCCACCGTGTTTCCATTCATAAGTGTATAAGCAAGCTCAAAATCAAATGTTTGTAGGTACTCCACCCACCTTCGTTGTCTCAAACTCAAATCATGCTGAGTGAAGATGTACTTGAGACTCTTATGGTCACTTGAACCGAAAAGTGATCTCCTAGAAGTTAATGTCTCCAATAGCGTAGGGCATGAACAAACAGCTACCAACTCCAAATCATGCATCTGGTAATTCCTCTCATGTGGCCTCAATTACCAAGACTCGTATGCAATGACTCCATATCCCTGTATAAGCATAGCTCCCAGCCCGATACCCGATGAATCACAGTAAATAGTATAGCTCTTTCCCCTCTCTAAAAATACTAGTATCAGTGCTGATGTCAACCTCCCTTTCATCTCCTAAAAGGCTGAATCACAAAAATCTAACCATAAAAACATCGCACCCTTCTTAGTCAGACCTGTCAGTGGTGCTTCTAAGTGTGATAAGTCTTGTATTAATTGCATGTAGTATCTAGCCAGCCCTAGAGAACTCTACACCTCAAAGACGTTCTTTGTATACTCTATAGAAACTACTACCCTCACTTTCTATGGGTCTACTGACACTCCTTCCTCTGAGATAATACGAACCATAAAGTGAATATAATTCATCCAAAAGTGTAATTTTGAGAGATTATCATATAACTGATTCTCTCTCAGTGTAATCAAAATGATCTCAAGATGTGCAGCATGGTCATGTCGAGTGTGAGAGTACACCAAGATATCATCCACAAAAACAACAACGAAGCAATCTAAGTATCGATGGAACACTCGGTTCATTAGTGCCATGAAAACTGCTGGGACTTTCTTGAGACTGAATGGCATAACCATATACTACTATAGAAAATACCTAATATGGAAGGCTATAAGATGTATATCAAACTGTTTAATGTGAATCTGATGATAACTGGATCTCAAGTCAATCTTTGAGAACACTTGGGCTCCTCGAAGTTGATCAAAGAGATCATCAAACCTGGGCAACGAATATCGGTTCTTGACCGTCAACTAGTTCAACTTCTAATACTCATCACAAAGCCTGTGGTTACCGTCTTCCTTCTTCGTAAACAGGACCGACAATGTAGAGACCTGAAGCTTGACATACATAGATATTACATTACTTTTGCCTAATACATAATACATAACAAAAACAAACACACCAGGACCGTAATTGTTTAGTGTCTTTGGAAACTTGGAACGTAATCTTCTAATCGTGGTGAAAGATCTTCAAAATATCCCATAAAGATCTTCCACTTTTTGTTTACTTACCTAAAACCTTTCTATTAATCCTGGGGGAAAATAAAACATTAAAAGGGTGAGATCAAATGCTCAGTAAGGGTAATCATGGATAAAATAAAACATACCATACACATTTGAACCTAAAAACATGAACATAATGTTTAAACATCAAAATCTTGAGCAATGACTTAAAACATGGAAGTAAATAAGGCATAGATCATAATGGAACATAAATAATGATAACATAGAATGGGAATAAAACATGTAATTGTGGCATCCATTAAGCACATGTAATGATTTCCAGAGTATCCAAGGCATTGCCGCCAATACCATCTTAGTGTACAAAGTCCCTTTCTAAATCGAGTTCACTCCTCGTTTCAGTCCTGTAACACTGAACCAGATTAACTTACTGTTCCAGCCATGTCTATACCATTAGATATATATCTTTACCCAATGCATTGGAGGGAGATATAGGTCCCACCCATCTCATAATTAAATCATTCTTACTTGTGCCACAAATTAAACATACATCATTCATAATAACCCAAAGAATAAAATGGGTTTCATAAACATCATCCCATCATCTCATAATCCATATAAAACAAATGGAAATTTCATCACAAGAAAATTGAAACCATTTAAATCATAGATAAATTAAAATTGAAACATACACATATGAAATAATGTCATCTTATAAGGAAAATGGTTTTGATAAAACCCTTGAAATGAATTCTTGAGGAAAATATCATTTCTTCTTCAAAATCAATTTCTTTTCACAAAACATCATGCAATTTTAAAAGAAAAGAATTTTGTTCAAAATAGTCATGAAATATTTTGTAGGAAGCTTCATGAAAATAAGGCTTTATAAAACCATAAAAATCCTTCAATGCCGTATAAGTTAAAAAACCATTCTTCTCGTACTTTTGCCGGAAAAGTCAAAAAAGTACCTCGTAACGTAAACAAAAGAAAGATTCATTACATACAATGTAGTAAAAGTAAAAATGGGTAAAAAGGACGTTAAACCTAGATGAAAACACTTTTATAAAACATGGACAGGATAATTTCAACAACCCCAGTAAATACTTACGAATAAGCAATCTCGGATAAAAATGAGATTTGCAAAATTATCCCTTACCTTAGGTCCGATATGCTTTGTACGTATCTGAACCTCCTGTATAATGATTTAAATAATGTCATTGACTTATTATAGAATCATATTCATTGTTATGATATCATATATGGTTCACTTATGACTTTATATTACCCGTTCTTTTGTAAATTCCATGTTAAGGAGCGTTTTGGGTAAAATCGTTTCATTTGTCGTCCGTGTTTTAACTTTTAATTATTCATATGATTACTTAGATCATGATTACATAATTCCAGAATATAAAACATGATTTATATATAATATATATTCAGAATATACATATATATAATAGATCTATAAATGGAAAGAAATACACCGTTCATGGAGACGGTAGGTCGTACGTACGCATGAATGTTGTTTTTGTTTCCTCATTGAATTTAATAGAATTAATTGGATGACATACATATATATATATACATATATCCAGTATCATTATTATGTCATATATTTCATTATTACTTATTATATATACTTTATAATCATTTATGAATGGTTAATCATTGACAATGAATCTCATTGCGTCGTGGAGACGGTATTCCGTACGTACGCGCGAGCGATGATATCATTCCCATGATCATATAAGTTTATTGGAGTGTATGTATACTATTAAAGAATAAATATCACTTTAAAATAATCATATATAGTTATTATTTACACCATTATACCCATCCAAGTAAGGTGGTGGTGGAAAATAGATTACACCACGGCGTGGAGACGGTATTCCGTACGTACGCACGCGTGGTGATTTCGTTTTCTGTAGGATCGGTAGATGGTGAAATAGGATTGTTTCATAAATATAATAACATATCAGTATATGAGTGATAATGATTTTATTAATTCATAATTAAACAACTAAAGAAGAATAAGTGTAAGAATAAATAAAGTTGAAAGAATCGGTAACGGACATTACCTCTTCTTTGAAATGCCTCTTTGAGACCTCCTTTTAGGGCACTGAAATTGGTCTTTGAAAAAGACCAGGACCTCTAAGATGTTTCTAGGGAAGTGGAGAAGATAATTTTTCAGGGTTTGGCCGCCCTTGAAGGCTCAAAGTGGTGTGAGGAAGAGAGGGAGGAGGTGCCCTTTTATAAGGGAGGAGAGGGGCACCTTTGGAATAACAAAAAATATTATTTTATTATAAAGCCAAATTCGGTTTTAAATAGATCCAAATTGATTTATTTCGAAGATAAGGTGGGGATGGTTCGAAATCCTCTCATCCAATAGAATTTGGACAAGTTTAGTTTACTATTTTATCCTTATCATTTAGATTTAACTTTAAGTTAGATAATTTTACTTTTACCGTGTCTTTTTGTGTTCTTACACTATAAGGTTAATAAACATACTATAACAATTCAAACGAACCCCAAGTTGTTTATTATTAATATATATAACCTTATCTAAGTATTTTGGCTGAACCTTATATTTTTAGGAATAAAATAACAATATAATATTTTTTAAAAAAACTATTTTATGTCAATTTTGACACTATTTAGTAATTGATTTTTGTAAAAATCATAACAGAATGATTAGTTTGAACAAAGGTAATTAAATCAATAATAACATGTAATATTAACCTATAAAATTATTGGAATCCATAAAAAGTCGCAAATTAAATTTATTTGGGTATTTATAACATCAATTATGTTAATATTTCATTAATAAGATAATTACTGCATCATCTTTGTGTCATAAATAAATTAAATTATTTAATGTCTAAAATTTATAAATAAAATATAATTATGTAGGAAATCGTTTCATCTTTCTAATGAATATTTTTAGTCGAATCTATCTTATGTATAACCCTATTTTGAAAATGATTTACTTATTAAACTTTGATTTTAACTATTTTAACCCTTCTTTAAATAAATTAATAATAAATGTTCTAATCTAATCCATGTGGGCCTAAATGGTCATATTTTATTCCTAAGGTTGTTTTTGGTCTAATTAAACTTATCCAATAGAATTAGGACATGTGTTAAGGTAATAATAATAACACTTGTACCCTTAATTACCCTATTTAATTTTAATCGTGGTAAAAAAAAAGTAAAATGTTACTATTCACCAAAAATTATTTTCATCTCATTGAACCACATTTTAGTCCTTGATATTAACCACGTTTCTCGGATTTTATAAATTCCACTCAGAGAAGCGTTAAAATTAAGTTTTATGAAAAATTCAGTTTTTTAACTACCACTTAGTGGTTTCACTATTCATCAAAAAATGAAAGTTTCCAGAAAAATACCACAAATTAGGCCTAAGCTATATTTGATATTATGAATTCAAAAATGATGTCTATTTTACCAAATTCAAAACATATCACTTTCATTAATTAATTTAAAAATTAATTCTCGTCGTCAAAACAAATGGCGTGTTTTTAAGAGATAATAACTATCAAAAGATTGACACTTGTTTATGTCTGGTTTAAATGTGAAATTACATCCAATGACCAACATTTTATTAAATTGTAAAAATATATTATAAATATACTTTGAAACCACAAAAATTAATAATTTATCACTATTAATTATTTCGATTAAAAAAGTTGTTTTTAATTAAAATTTAATAATTTTCACTATTCATCAGAATATGAAAGTTATCCGAAAAGTTCCAAAATTTCACCGTAAGCTAATTTCGATATTCCGAATCCAAAAATGAAGTCCATTTTGAAAAATATAATTTTTAAATTTCAAAAAGTGGTTATTAATGTTCATAAAGTCTAGTTTTAATAATATTTTAATAGCATGTCATTGTTTAGTGAAACTCGGTATTGCGTACGATGCAAGCTATAGAGGAAGGCCGCGATTGCATGTAAAGCAAGCCAATCTAGTGTTGTGTGTAGTGAAATATTCCTTTGATGAAAAAAACAAAATATTTCTCATAAAAGTCTCGGGTGTTACATTCTACCCCCCTAAAAAGGAATTTCTCCTTCAAAATTCGTTAGGGTTATAAATGGTTTACTACTCGAAAGTTTCTTTAGTAGAAACCTACATTGTAAAAAGGAATACCAAAACCAATCTTTAAAAACTAATGTATGAAAAATAACAGTTACCCAAATTAACTAATCCCTGGGTTTCCACATAGGAGAACATAGGTGAAAATATGGATATGGAAGAGAAACCTAACCATCATGTTCTGATGGAGAGTGGTAGAGAACATGGCTATGAAAAAGCCAACAATCACAAAGAAATAGATTTGTGATGATCTAAGGTACCATTTGATTCATCGGATATAAGGGAACTAGGACAAAATTTTTGGTTTTCAATATCATTTCCCTAAAGTTGATGAATTAGAAGAAATACTTACATGATTTTGGTACAATCTCACTATTGTTCGTGAATTGAAAAATTTCCACTTCATCACTTAAAGAAATGAAGTTGAATTTGTTATTCGTGATGTGTTAGCAGATCATGTGATAGAATTATGGGTCATTCCATCTGTTTCAAAAAAAAGGTTAGCAAAAGTTATAAGTCCATCTTATGGTTAGATTAATCGTATATGGTTCCAAAAATGAACTTATACATCATATATCTT
Source organism: Viscum album (assembly GCA_963277665.1). NCBI lineage: Eukaryota > Viridiplantae > Streptophyta > Magnoliopsida > Santalales > Viscaceae > Viscum > Viscum album. The sequence continues at coordinate 701,355,607 of OY728132.1, forward strand.
ACCGCATAATAAAATAAAACTAGTTTCTACTAACCAGGGACTTCCTGTAGGCCAGTGGTAGGCGATAAAGGACATTCGCACTTCAATTGTGGGTTTGATTCCCACAGCCTTGTCCGACGCGATGGGCTGTCGCACGTCCTTCAGGTTTTCCTTTTTCTAAAACTACATTACTATAACATCCCATCAATAATATCGAAAAAACTTCTATCCTTAAACAACACTAACTTATGTCCAACATAATCCATTCCAATCTTTAGGCTTATCCATAATACTGCAGTCCACTCTCATAATATAGTGAAAATGATTACCCGAGATTTAATACCATCGTTGATCCCTATATATCATAAGATATGTCTTGTTGGTCACATTTCAAATATTCAAATGCCTTAATCATGTATTTTCTTAAAAAATGAATACCCATTGAACCTTAGTGAAAACATTAATGCCATTAAAAGTTAACACTTTCCACATACCAAAATACTCAAAATTCTATATACTCAAAACATGATGTCACTTAGTCCTTATATCAATCATGAGCTCATGAATACAATCAAATATCTCATTATCTTCTTATTCCTTCATTATGCGCATATCATCTACTTTACAAAAATATCTGAATAAACTTCCATGGTTACTGGTACCATTCAACATATACTTTCAAATACTTTTAGGAAAAAAAATAGTGTAACAATCCTTAGATTATTCTTTATTCCATAGTACCATTAACTATACAACATAAATCTCGATAAACATACAATCATTCCACTACCTTCCAAAACAACTGACTGAGCTTCAACACTTATTTCAGCTCATATATCATTTGTAGTCTCCTCATCATCATCCACATAAATACTACCCATATGACCATGCTGATTCTCTTAATGAGATTTTCCATTAGGGCATTGGTTTCCATAATGCCCGTACATTCCACATTTAAAACATCTTATCATTGTTGATGTCGTAGCAATACCATTATCCTTGTCCATGGTGTTAACTAAACCTTTTCCTTTGCACTTACTGGATTTGCGTCCTTCTTTTCCACACCCAAAGCATCTTCAAGTTCCTTTGAAACAATCTCCCTGATGCCTCTTCCCACATGATTTACATGAGGGAAATTGAAGTTTCTTTCCTTTATGATCATCATGAAACTCCATCTTTCTCTTATTATCTGAGTCAGGAAACTTACCAAAGTTGAGATTATTGATCATATTATGAGTTTTCTGATTAGGAATAATAACGATGTTTGGAATTACAGATCCCGTTTCATTTGGTTTCTCATGAAGAATATCATTCCATTGTCTATCATATCCTCCATTGTCATGAATCTTCCTGTTTCCAGCCATTTTCTAAAACCCAAAAAGAATAGCGTGAGAGGAAAAAATCATGCTTGGGAAAAAAACATAGTAAAGGGGGAGTTCCCTAAATATCTAACATCTTAGGTTAAATTCTAATATTGTTACCGTAGTTCTAGGACTATATCCTATACGTATACTTATCCTTAGGGACATCCCTAGACATACCTTAGAAATATCTCTAGGGATCTCACTAATGATTTCGCATCCTAGTTTCCAAAGGTTGACTAAACCTTTCCACTAATACCAACAGTAGAGACCTGAAGCTTGACGTACATAGATATTACATTACTTTTTCAGAATACATAATACATAACAAAAACAGACACACAAGGATCGTAATAGTTTAGTGTCTTTGGAAACTTAGAACGTAATCTTCTAATCGTGGTGAAAGATCTTCAACATCTCCCATAAAGATATTCCACTTTTTGTTTCCTTACCTAAAACCTTTATTTTAATCTTGGGGGAAAATAAAACATAAAAAGGGTGATCTCAAATGCTCAGTAAGGGTAAGCGTGGATAAAATAAAACATATCATACACATTTGAACCTAAAAACATGAACATAATGTTTAAACATCAAAATCTTGAGCAACGACTTCAAACATGGAAGTACATAAGGCATAGATCATAATTAAACATAAATAATGATAACATAGCATGGGAATAAAACATGTACTTGTGGAATCCATTAAGCACATGTAATGATTTCCATAGTTGCCAAGGCATTGCTGCCAAAACCATCTTACTGGACAAAGTCCCTTTCTGAATCGAGTTCACTCCTCGTTTCAGTCCTATAACACTGAACCGGATTAACTTACCATTACAACCATGTCTATCCCATGAGATATAAATCTTTACCCAATTCATTGGAGGGAGATATAGGTCCCACCCATCTCATAATGAAATCATTCTTACTTGTGCCACAAAATAAACATCCATCATTCATAATAACCCAAATAATAAAATGGGTTTCATAAACATCATCCCATTATGTCATAATCCATATAAAACAAATGGAAATTTCATAATAAGAAAATTGAAACCATGTAAATCATAGATACATTAAACTTGAAACATACACATATGAAATAATGTCATCTTAGATGGAAAATGGTTTTTATAAAACCCTTGAAATGAATTCTTGAGGAAAATATCCTTTCTTCTTCAAAATCAATTTCTTTTCACAATACATCATGAAAATTTAAAAAAAAGGATTTTGTTTAAAATAGTCATGAAATATTTTGGAGGACGCTTCATGGAAATAAGGCTTTATAAAACCGTAAAAATCCTTTCATGCCGTATAAGTTAAAAAAACATTCTTCTCGTACTTTTGCCGGAAAAATCAAAAAAGTACCTCTAATGTAAACAAATGAAAGATTCCTTACATACCATGTAGTAAAAGTCAAAATGGGTAAAAGGACTTTAAACATACATGAAAACACTTGGATAATTTCGACAACCCCAGTAAATACTTACGAATAAGCAATCTCGGATAAAAATGAGATTTGAAAAATTATCCCCTACCTTAGGTCTGATATCCTTCGTACGTATCTGAACCTCCTGTATAATGATTTAAATAATGTCATTTAATTATTAAAGAATCATATTAATTGTTATGATATCATATATGGTTCACTTATGACTTTATATTACCCGTTCTTTGGTAAATTCCATGTTAAAGAGCGTTTTGGGTAAAATCGTTTCATTTGTCGTCCGTGTTTTGACTTGTAATTATTCATATGATCACTTAGATCATGATTACTTAATTCCAGAATATAAAACATGATTTATATATAATATATATTCAGAATATAAATATATATAATAGATCTATAAATGTAATGAAATACACCGTTCATGGAGATGGTAGGCCGTACGTACGCATGAATGTTGTTTTCGTTTCCTAATTGAATTGAATGGAATTAATTGGATGACATACATATATATATACATAAATCCAATATCATTTTTATTTCATATATTTCATTATTACTTATTATATATACTTTATAGTCATTTATTAATGGTTAATCATTGATAATTAATCATATCGCGTCGTGGAGACGGTATTCCGTACGTACGCACGAGCGATGATATCATTCCCATGATCGTGGAATTTTATTGGAGTGTATGTAAACTATTACAGAATAAATATCACTTTACAATAATCATATAAAGTTATTATTTACACCATTATACCCATACAAGTAAGGTGGTGGTGGAAAATAGATTACACCACGGCGTGGAGACGGTATTCCGTACGTAAGCACGCGCGGGGATTTCGTTTTCCATAGGATGGGTAGATGGTGAAATAGGATTCTTTCATACTTATAATAACATATTAGTATATGAGTGATACTGATGTTATTACTTCATAATGAAACAACTAAAGAAGAGGAAGTGGAAGAAGAAATAAAGTTGAAATAATCGGTAACGGACATTACCTCTTCTTTGAAACGCCTCTTTGAGACCTCCTTTTAGGGCACTAAAATTGGTCTTTGAAAAGTCCCAAGACCTCTAGGATGTTTCTAGATAAGTGGATAAGAGAATTTTTCAGGGTTTGGCTGAGAATGAAGGCTCAAAGTCGTGTGAGGGAGAGAGGGAGGAGGTTCCCTTTTATAAGAGAGGAGAGGGGCACCTTTGGAATAACAACAAATATTATTTTATTATAAAGACAAATTCGGTTTTAAATAGATCCAAATTGATTTATTTAGAAGATAAGGTGGGTATGGGTCTAAATCCTCTCATCCAATAGAATTTGGACGAGTTTAGTTTACTATTTTAACCTTATCATTTAGATTTAACTTTAAGTTAGATAATTTTACTTTTACCGTGTCTTTTTGTGTTCTTACACTATAAGGTTAATAAACTTACTATAATGAGCCAAACGAACCCCAAGTTGTTTATTATTAATATATATAACCTTATATAAGTCTTTTGGCCTAACATTATATTTTTAGAAATAAAATAACAATATAATATTTGTTTAAAAAACTATTTTATGTCAATTTTGACACTATTTAGTAATTAATTTTTGTAAAAATTATAACAGAATGATTAGTTCAATCAAAGTTAATTACATCAATACTAACATGTCATATTAACCTATAAAATTAGTTTAATTCATAAAAAGTCTCAAATTAAATTTATTTGGGTATTTATAACATCAATTATGTCAATATTTCATTAATAATATAATTACTCCATCATCTTTGTGTCATAAATAAATTAAATTATTTAATGTCTAAAATTTATAAATAAAATATCATTATGTAGGAAATCTATTTAGATTTTTAATTAATATTTATAGACTAATTTATCTTATGTATAACCCTATATTAAAAATGATTTACTTATTAAACTCTGATTTTAACTATTTTAACCCTTCTTTAAATAAATTAATAATAAATCTCCTAATCTAATCCAAGTGGGCCTAAATGGTCATATTTTATTCCTAAGTATGGTTTTGGTCGAATTACACTTATCCAATAGAATTAGGACATGTGTTATGATAATAATAATAACACTTTTACCCTTAATTACCCTATTTACTTTTAACTGTGGTAAAAAAAAGTAAAAAGTTACTATTCACCAAAAATTCTTTTCATCTCATTGAACCAAATTTTAGTACTTGATATTAACCATGTCTCTCGTATTTTCAAAATTCCACTCACAGAACCGGTAAAATTGAGTTTTATGAAAAATTCAGTTTTTTAACTACCACTTAGTGGTTTCACTATTCATCAAAAAATGAAAGTTTCCAGAAAAATACCAAAAATTAGGCCTAAGATATATTTGATATTATGAATTAAAAAATGATTTCTATTTTAACAAATTCAAAACATATCCCTTGAATTAATTAATTAAAAAATTAATTCTCGTCGTCAAAAGAAATAGCGTGTTTTTAAGAGATAATAATTATCAAAAGATTGACACTTGTTTATGTCTAGTTTAAATGTGAAATTACATCCAATGACCAAAATTGTATTAAATTGTAAAAATATATTCTAAATATACTTTAAAACCACTCAAATAAATAATTTATCACTATTAATTATTTCGATTAAAAAAGTTGTTTTTAATTAAAATTTAGTAATTTTCACTATTCATCATAATATGAAAGTTATCCGAAAAGTACCAAAATTTCACCCTAAGCTAATTTCGATATTCCTAATCCAAAAATGAAGTCCATTTTGAAAAATAAAATTTATAAAATTTCAAAAAGTGGTTATTACTATTCATAACGGCTAGTTTTAAAAATATTTTAATAGCATATCATTGTTTAGTGAAACTCGGTATTGCGTACGACGCAAGCTATCGAAGAAGGCCGTGATTGTGTGAAAAGCAAGCCAATCTAGTGTTGTGTGTAGTGAAAGATTCCATTGGTGAAAAAACAAAGTATTTATCATAAAAGTCTCGAGTGTTACAGGCAAACCCCAAGGAGATATACTGCGTCAGATAAAACCCTTTTCCAGAAACTTATCTAACTGCTTCTTGATATCCTGCTACCCTGGTGTAGCCATCCTATAAGGAGGAATGGACACCACTGCCAATATTAGAATAGGATCAATATAAAATTCTTCCTCACGCTCCGAAGGTAAACCTGAAAAGTTCTCTAGAAATACGTCCCTAAAAAGATCCACCACTGGAGGAAAGTCCAACTGTGAAGCCCCCTGGTCATTCAGATATGGACTAAAAAATCTGGTTTTTAACTCCTCATAACTCATGATGCTCTGGACCCACTCTGCTTTCCTAGACATCCCATTCACCCCTATGAAGAAATGATCCACCCTTTGGTGATATGAAACTCACACTATGATGATAGGAATCGATGACTTCATGGAAGGGAACTCTAACGACCCAATGTTTTTCAATGAAAATTCCCTTCTTATATTTATGTCATAAAATAACATGAAAACACTACATAATTACTTACTATGTGATAAGTGACCTTTGAACATAATTTTGTCACCCCTATGTTTGGAATTTTGAAAATCTGACATACACGATTGTGTTCAGGATGATTTTTGGAGTCTAATGAAACAAAAACAATTTTCTGTGAATAGTGACTTACCCTTATGAATAGTAACATACCCTTATAAATAGTAATATGTCCCTTATGAATAGTAAATCATCCAACATAAGAGTAAAATTACCTATGAATAACAAAATAAAATTTAGACATCTTAGAAAGTGACAGTTTGACCATAGAAAACGTTTTTGGGGTTTTATAAGTCATAAATAATTAATTATAATTAATTAATTTAAAAGAATATTTATCTCCCTTGAATGTATTAATAAATTTTTTAATCAATGTCTAATAGTTTTTAGATAATTTTATAAGATCCTACGTAATTTTTGAAAGAACTATAAAATCATTTTTAATCATAAAAACTGTTTGTTTAAGTAAATTATGATTTTAATTAAATATTAAATTAATAATATTTATAAAATTATTTTTGGAAAATGGACTTCATTTTTGGATTCTACATGTCAAAAAATGGTTGGGTTAAATTTTTTGGATTTTTCTGAGATACTTGAATTTTTTATGAATAGTTGAATTTGATAATTCACAATAAATGCTAAATAATTTATTAATTGAGTCATCAATGATGTTATGATGATGTAAGACCACTTGGTTTGGGATTACATTATAAAATTACTATTCTTGGTCCTTCAATACTCACTATTCTTTGTATTAGGTGAAATTATTATACTAATCAATTTTATATTAAGGAAACCCCTCTCTCCTCCACTATAAAAGCCACCCTTCACTCCCTCATTTCATCACACCTCTCAAGATCCATTACTTCACTAAACTCTGCCCAAAAATCTTCCCTAGCCCCTCCCCGACATCCAAAATCTGATGGTCTCATCAAAAGACCATGACTATCTTCTTTAAAGAGGATCTCAAGAGGAATATTTAAGAGGTAATTTCTCTCCCTCTTCTACTTTAATTTTCTTTCAAGTTCAAGTTCCTTTATTGATCTCTCCCAACCTATTCATCCAAATTGTTTTGTAACTAGAGTATTATACATATACTGTAATTTTGTGATTGTAATAGGATATTATATCACCCCACACCCTTTCCCTCTTCCTTTTATTTTATTAATGAGAACGTTGTTCATAAGGTGTTAATTTATCACCTTCAAAAACGACATGCTCTCTGCTTCCATTTCTACCTTCAGATCTGGTCATGAAACCATTTTTATGGTTGAACTAGAATATTTTATATTTATTATGTTCTATTTTAAGTTCTGGAAATAACCTATTTCCATATTACTAAGTGAAAAGTTAAAACAAGTTCGTTGTGATCCAAAAACCGCCCAAATGGACCCAAATAACAATCATTTAATTCTTATCTAATGATTCGCCAACATGGATATAATAAAATTCATTATAAAATCATTCAAGATCCTGTAATATCACTAATAAAATTTAATATCATTTATTGATGTTTACCCATGATCTACCCGAACGTCAATTTAAAAATACAAGTGAACCACCCATGAAAAACCATAAAAATGAACATCCCCAAACAATGTTTTTTAAACTCTATATATAATCCAAAAGAAGATAATATGACCAGAATGATCCCTATAAATGTAAAAATGGTTCTGGATTTCTAATTAATGAATATAATGTCATTATACAGTACATTAAAGAGAAGTAAGCATCCGGGTACAAGGTAAGGGCAAATTCTCGAACCCAACTTTCATCCTTTGGGTTCTACCTCTTACACTCTATTTTTTATATGGTTACTCCTAAAAGAACATTTGTTCATAATTTACTTTAATTTTAGGGGATATAAATTTTTTCACTGATTTTTATGTCCAACAAAATTTTTTCCAAAAGAAATCTTCTTTTAAAAACACCCCTTTTACTTCTCACTCATGTGAACGGTTCTTGTAAAATGTATGTTATCCCCTCATTCTTTTGGGAACCCAAAGCTTATGAACATGTTATTATGAGATGAAACCCATTAATTTTCATGGTCTCATTATGTTTATTTATTTTATACGTTCATTGTGGCAAACATTATAAATGATAATGTTATGATGTGACGGGTACGCCTGGAATTATATAGCGCAATATGAATATTTAAATGTGATGGGTGCACCCAGAATTATACAGCGCTCCAATGCATTGGGTAAAGTGATGAATCTCATGAGTAAATGTGAAATTATGTTTAAAAAAATTCTAGTTTGGTTCACAATTATGTGTGGTAGTTAACCACTAAGACATGATGTTTCATTTTTATGCATTGCCACATTTCAAGTCTTTTATTTATGCTCCTCTCATGTTCATGATCTTTTGACTATGTCATTATTATGATCACCCCATGATATGTTGTTCTTATCTATCCTATTACTGGGCTTCTTAGCTCACCCCTTTTGATGTATATCCTCAGGTGGCTACATGTACTAAGGAGAGGACAACTTCCACTAAGAAGCTAGTGAAGAAGAAATTAAATAAATGTTTATGGTTGATGTTGTGTTTGTTATGTGTGGTCCTAGTTTTCCCAAGACACTAAACCTTTGGATCCCTTATGTGTAATACTATTATGTTTTTTATCTTATAAATGATTTAATAGTAATGTAAGAAAAGGCTGGGTCGCTATAGTTGGTATCAGAGGAAAGGTTTAGTTAATTTGGGAATTAGGATTAGTGAACTCTAGAGAAAACATCTAGTATGATACTAAGTAAAAATATGAACACAAGAATATTTACTTAGTGATCCCATGTTTTATATTTTTGGTATAATTGTTTAAATAAATAAGTTATTCATGACTTTTTTACTTATGTTTTGTTCTAACCTTTTCTATTCTAGAAAGTGGTGGGAACCAGGAGACATCAGGCCAACAACTCTTGCGAGGGCCAATGAAACGATTGCCTGAACGACATCCCCAATGATTTGGGAGGTGGAGTTAAAAACTTCATGGAAATTATTACCCAATTATCTCAGGTTATGAATAATAACCATACTAATGGGGAACGTCCTCCTTCACCAAAGAGGGAGCAACTGGAAATCGAATGTTTTATGCGACAACGACCACCGACGTTTAGTGGATCTTCTGATCCACTAGTTGCGGAACAGTGGGTCAACTCCGTGGAGAAGATCTTTTCTGTTCTTCACTGTTCTGCGACAGAGAATGTTACTCTAGCCGTTTATTGTCTTGATGGAGAAGATGATCAATGGTGGGTTTTGATTAAGAACACCAAGCCAAGGGAGGAAATTGAAGAGATGGAATGGGAAGACTTTAAGGTAATGTTTATTAATATGTACTTCCCACGAACTCTTCGCAAAAAGATGGAGAGAGAATTCATAGAGCTCAAGAAAAAAGAAGGAGAATATTTCACAAACTATGAAGCGAATTTCACAAGGCTTGAAAGGTACGCTTCGGGTTTTGTTATCAATAATGATAGAAAAATTGATAGATTCATTAGTGGATTAAAACCACACCTTCAAAAGGCTCTTGAAATTTGAGACTTTGGGAGTTATGAAGAAGTTGTTCGGTGTGCTCTCAAAGTGGAGATGGAGTTTGGAGAATTGTCCCATGGCTATGGGGATAATAAAATAAAGTTGGATTTTAAGCTAGTGGTTCTGAGGACAAAGGTGGGAAGAAAAATCAACGACCCACGTGCGAAAAATGTGGGAAGTTGTACAATGGGAACTGCCTCAAAGGGATGGGGAAATGCTTTAAGTGTGGGAAAGAAGGACACCATGCTCAAGAGTGTCGAAAAGACACAAAAAGGTAGGATATTGTAACTGATGAAATGAGAGAACCACCCATGGTTCAATGCTATAACTGTAGGGAGCTAGGGCACTATTCAAACTAGTGCACTAAACATTGAGCTCTCGAGGGTAATCAGTTTCAACAGCCACCAAAGCCAAAGGAACAAGGGAAGGATTATGCCATCACAACTGTGGAGGTGGAGCATGATAATAAAGTCGTACAAACTAAAATTCATATTCACTCAATAATGGAAAAAGTCTTATTTGATTCTGGTTCTACGCATTCCTCTATATCATACAAGTTTTCTAGAACTATAGAATCAAAGCCCCGAAACCTTGAAGTAGAGATATCTGTAAAAACACCAAGTAGTTCAATCATTGCAACCCAAGTGTTTGACTCTTCTCCCATTGGCGTATGTCGGAAGATTCATCCGGAAAATCTCATAACACTTTCCTTGGTGGAATTCGACACTATAATGGGAATGGACTGGCTCTCGTTATATAGAGCACATATCAACTATTGGGAAAAGGAAATATCTTTTCATATTCCGAACCATCCCATGCTCCTCTACAAATTCAAGTAAGATCATGAATCTCTTTTGAAATATCCTTCATTGGTGTGGGTGTTGATTCCCTATGAAGAAGCATAACTCACCCAAATGGTTGAGTCGAAGGAAAGTTCCAACCTCGAGGAAATTCTCATTGTGAGGGAATACGGTGATGTATTTCCCAAAGAGTTACCCAGAATTCCCCCAGATCGTGAGGTAGAGTTCTCAATTGAACTCATACCCAGAGCTACTCTTATCTCAATGTGACCCTATAGGATGGATCCTATCGAACTGGAGGAGTTGAAGAAGCAGCTTCAGGAGCATCTAGACAAAGGGTTCATACGCCCTAGTGCATCACCTTGGGGTGCACTAGTGCTCTTTGTGAAGAAGAAGGATGGAACATTGCGGCTGTGTATTGATTATCGGGAACTCAACAAGATCACCACAAAGAACAAGTATCCTCTCCCAAGTATTGATGACTTGTTCGATTAGTTAAGAGGAGCACAATAATTCTCAAAGGTGGATCTTCCTTCTGGATATCATCAGGTAAAGGTGAAGAAGGAAGATATTTAGAAGATTTCCTTCCATACAAGGTATGGGCACTATGAGTTTTTGATGATGCCCTTCGGACTTATTAAGGACCCTTCAATCTTCATGGATTTTATGAATAGAGTATTTAGACATTACCTTGATAAATTTTTGGTATTTTTTATTGATGATATTCTCATCTACTCCAAGATTAAGGAGGAACATGAAGAAAATCTAAGACTTGTGTTGGCGACATAAATAAAGGAGAATTTGTATGCCAAGATCAGTAAGTGTGACTTTTGGATGAATCAAGTCATGTTCTTGGGACATGTGATCACAACTGAGGGAATTTTTGTGGATACTTTAATAACAAAGGTGATTGAGGAATGGCCCAGGCCCTCTAGTGTCACAAAAATCCGTAGTTTTCTTGGATTAGCTAGGTACTATCGACATTTTGTGAGAAACTTCTCACGATTGTCAAGCTTGCTAACTAAGTTAACAAGGAATGGGGTAAAGTATTTCTGGACAGAAGAATGTAAGGGAAGCTTCAAGGAGCTAAATAGAAGGCTGATCACTGCACCTGTACTAACACTACCAAAAATTGTAGAATGTTTTGTGATATACATTGATTCTTCAAAGAAAGGCTTGGGTTGTGTACTCATGAAAAATGATAATGTTATAGCCTACGCCTCACGACAGCTGAAGATCCATGAGAAGAACTACCCAACACATGATCTAGAGCTGGAAGCCATGATTTTTTCCTTGAAAATATGGCGGTGCTACCTTTACGGCGAGAAGTGTGACATATACACCGACCACAAGAGCCTAAATTATATATTCACACAAAAGGATCTCAACATGCATCAAAGGAGATGGCTAGAGCTAATCAAGGATTGTGATTGCTCTATTCATTATCATCATGTAAAGGTGAACAAGGTAGCTGATGCTCTAAGAAGAAAAGAACATGCCACCCTTTCCATGATGTGGATTGAGAAAGACCATATCTTCATGGATATGTAAAGGATGGATTTGGAAATCACAATGGTAGGGGATACATCCTACCTTTCCCAGATGATTTTGCAACCATCCATCCAAGAGAAGAATAAGGAATCACAAAGGGATGATGTGGAGATAAAAAAGAGGGTGAATGATGTAAAGGAAGGGAAGCTGCAAGAGTTCAATATCGATGATGATAGTGTGATTCGGTTTGGAATGCGGCTTTGTGTACCTTCAACACCTGGGATTAAGAAGGATCTATAGGATAATGCACATAGAACAACATTTTCTATCCATCCTGGGAATACCAAGATGTACTGTGATCTCCGAGAACACTTATGGTGGGATAACATGAAGAAGGATATTGCAGAATATATATCAAGGTGCTTGGTATGTCAGCAAGCTAAATCTGAGCGGAAAAAGTCCAAAGTTATGATGCATCCATTTCCTATACCCATGTGGAAATGGGAAAATGTTACTATCGACTTTTTCATACGTCTCCCGAAGACGTCAAAGGGAAATAATGTGATATGGGTTGTCATTGATCGACTCACCAAGACTGCCCATTTTATAGCTATTCGGGAAGACCTCTCACTTGAACAACTTGCAAGGATATATGTGAAGGTAGTGGTGAGACTGCACGGTGTTCTACTCTCAATTGTCTCTGACCATGATCCAAGGTTCACATCTATGTTTTGGAGGAGCCTTCAACATTCTTTGAGTACTGAATTAAATTTCAGCACGGCCTATCACCCCCAAACAGATGGCCAGTCTAAAAGGATTATTCAGATTCTTGAATATATGCTAAGAGCCTGCTCTATAGAATTCAAAGATGGATGGGATCATCATCTCAAATTGGTTGAGTTCTCATATGACAATTGCTTCCACTCAAGTATTTAGATGGCTCTATATGAATCTCTTTATGGGAAGCAATGTAGAACTCCAACCTATTGGGATGAAGTTGGGGAAAGAAAGCTACATGGGCCCGATCTTGTTCAAGAGATGACCGAGAAGGATCAAGTCATCTAGAAACACATCAAAGCTGCTCAAAGTCGGCAAAAGAGCTATGCTGACAACTGTCGAAGGGACTTGGAGTTCGATGTTAGAGATATATTATTCCTTCGAATATCTCCTTGGAAGAGATTCATGCGATTCAGGAAGAAAGGGAAGCTAAGCCCAAGGTATATTGGCCCCTTTTATATCCTTGACCGCATAGGATCTGTGGCCTATCATCTTGCACTTCCACCAAATATGGCTCAAGTTCATGACGTGTTTCATGTATCACTACTGAGGAAGTACATGCCAGACCCCTCACATGTACTAAACTCAGAGGTGGGGCATCTGGAAGATGATCTCTCCTATGAGGACCAACTAGTAATGATTCTGGACTGAAGTGTTAAGGTTATACGTAACAAGACAACCCATCTTGTCAAAGTGTTATCGAGGAACCATAAGTTTGAGGAAGAAACTTTGGAACCATAAGAGGTAATGTAGGAGAAGTACCCTCACCTGTTTATGTAAAACGAAATTTCAAGGGCGAAATTTCTTAAGGGGGGGAGAATGTAACGACCCAAAGTTTTTCAATGAAAATTCCCTTCTTATATTTATGTCATTAAATAACATTAAAACACAAAATAATGAACTACTAAGTAATAAGTGACCTTTAAACATAATATTTTCACCCCTATGTTTGGAATTTTGAAAATCTGACATACACGGTTGTGTTCAGGATGATTTTTGGATTCTAATGAAACAAAAATAATTTTTGGTGAATAGTGACCTACCCTTATGAATAGTAACATACCCTTATGAATAGTAATATAACCCTTATGAATAGTAAATCATCCAACATAAGAGTAAAATTACATATGAATAATAAAATAAAATTTAGACATCTTAGAAAATGACAATTTGACCTTAGTAAACATTTTTGGTATTTTATAAGTCATAAATAAATAAATATAATTAATTAATTTAAAAGAATATTTATCTCCCTGAAATTTATTCATCAATTATTTAATCAATGTCTAATAGTTTTTAGATAATTTTATAAGACCCTATATAATTTTTGAAAGAACTATAAAATAAGTTTTAATCTAAAAACTGTTTTTTTAAGTAAATTATGAATTTATTTATATATTAAATTAATAATATTTAGAAAATTATTTTTGAAAAATGGACTTCATTTTTGGGTTCTACACGTTAAAAAATGGTTGGTGTAAATTTCTGGGATTTTTATGAGATACATGAATTTTTTATGAATAGTTGAATCTGATAATTCACAATAAATGCTAAATAATGTATTAATTGAGTCATCAATGATGTTCTGCTGATGTAAGCCCACTTATTTCTGGATTAAATTATAAAATTACGTTTCTTGGTCGTTCAATACTCACTATTCCATGTCTTAGGAGAAATTAATAAACTAATCAATTTTATATTAAGGAAACCCCTCTCCCCTCCACTATAAAAGCCACCCTTCACTCCCTCATTTCCTCACACCTCTCAAGCTCTAAGTCTTCTCTAAACTCTGCCCCAACATCTTCCCCAGCCCCTCCCCGACATCTAAAATCTTCTGGTGTCATAAAAAGGCAAAGACTATCTTTTTTAAGGAGGATCTCAAGAGGAATATTTAAGTGGTAATTTCTCTCCCTCTTCACCATTAATTTCCTTTCATGTTCAAGTTCCTTTCTTGATCTATCCCCACCTATTCATCAAATTTTTTTTGTAACTCAAGTATTATACATATAATTTAATTTTATAATTCTAATGGGATATTATATCCCCCCACACCCTTTCCCTCTTCCTTTTATTTTATTAAAGAGAACGTTGCTCATGAGGTGTTAATTTATCACCTTCAAAAACGACATGCTATCTTCATCAATTTCTACCTTCAGATCTGGTCATGAAACCAATTTTATGGTTGAAACAGAATATTTTATATTTATTATGTTCTATTTTAAAATCTGGATATAACCTATGGCCATATTACTATGTGAAAAGTTAAAACAAGTTCGTTGTGATCCAAAAGCCGCCCAAATTGACCCAAATAACCATAATTTAATTCTTATCTAATGATTCACCCACATGGATCTAATATAATTCATTATAAAATCATTCAAGATCCTTTAATATCACATATAAAATTTAATATCATTTCTATATGTTTACCCATGATCTACACGAACTTCAATTTAAGAATACAAGTGAACCACCCAGAAAAAACCATAAAAATGAACATCCCCGAATAATGTTTTTTAAACTCCATATATCATCCAAAAGAATATAATATGACCAGAATGAACCCTATTAATGTACACATGGTTCTGGATTTCTAATTTATGAATATAATGTCATTATACAGGACATTAATGATAAGGAAGAATTCGGGTACAAGGTAAGGGGAAATTCTCGAACCCAACATTCATCCTTCGGGTTCTACCTCTTTCACTCCTTTTTTGATATGGTTACTCCTAAAAGATCATATGTTCATCATTTCCTTTAATTTTATGGGATATACTTGTTTGTCACTAGTTTTTATGTCCAACAAAATGTTTTCCAAAAGAACTCATCTTCTAAAAATGCCCCTTTTACTTCTCACTCAACGTGAACAGTTCTTGTAACATGTGTGTTATCCCCTATTTCTTTTGGGAACCCAAAGCTTATGAATATGTTATTATGAGATGAAAACCATTCCTTTTCATGGGTTCATTATGTTAATTTATGTTTTATGTTCATTATGGAAATCATGATAAATGATAATGTTATGATGTGACGGGTGCGCCCAGAATTATATAGCGCAATATGAATGTTTAAATGTGATGGGTGTGCCCGAAATTATACAGCGCTCCAATGCATTGGGTAAAGTGATGAATCACATGAGTAAATGTGAAATGATGTGTGAACAAGATGCTATCTTGGTTCCCAATTATGTGTGGAAGTTAACCACTAAGACATGATGTTTCATTTTTATGCATTTCCACATTTCAAGTCTTTTATTTATGCTCCTCTCATGTTAATGATCTTTTGCCTATGTTATGATTATGCTCACCCCATGCTATGTTGTTCTTATCTATCCTCTTATTGGGATTCTATCTCTCCCCTTTTTATGTATATCCTTATGTGGCTACATGTACTAAGAAGAGGACAAGTTCTACTAAGAAGCTAGTGAAGAAGAAATTAAATAAATGTTTATGGTTGATGTTGTATTTTTTATGTGTGGTCCTAGTCTACCCAAGACACTAAAACTTTTGATCCTCTATGTGTAATAATATTATGTTGTTTATCTTAGAAATGATGAAATAGTAATGTAAGAAAAGGCTGGGTCACAATAGGAACTAACCAGTCCATTCTGAGAATGACATCATATCCTGTCATCTCTAAGACATAGAGGTCCAATAGAAGGTTACACCAACCAACCTGAGGAGGGAACTCCTTACACTGAAGCACACTAGATGTTATCATCCCCAACGGAGTGTCTAGCGTCAAGATATCGGCAGAATAAAATATGAAGAGCCCAAGGCTTTCCAAAATAGAAACAGAGATAAAGATATAGGAAGACCATGTGTCGAAAAGAGCTAAAGATAAAACTAAGGATACAAAGATCGTACCTCGAATTGTGGAGGGAATATGATCATTTTTCTCTTGTGTCTACTCCACTCCAAAATTCTACCCTATCCCACGGCCCTGTGACCCTGCCCGAATGCTCTGAGCTTATGCACCCTACTGTCACAGGTGGCCTGGTGACTGACCACTACGGCCGCAACCTCCACCTCGGCCTGGGCAGTCGGAAGGAATCCAGTTCCTATAATGGTGAGAAACTGGTGGATCTTCTCTAGTCCAAGGAGTCATCGATGAACCCTCTCACCATTTTCTACTGAAAATATCTGACAGAAATGCTGAAGGTGACCCATCTTGCCACATGATTGGCACTCCACTAGGTCTTTCGAGCAATGTGGCCTCGTATTCCCACTCTTCCCACACTGATAGCATACTACCTGGTTTCCCAAAGGCATGTCTCGCCTCCTTGGATCACCGCGCGAAGACTCCTTGCGATGCTTCATACTATCAGTAGAAGGAACAATAACTCCAGATGTTGAGCCGCTGTGACTCAAAAATCTGGAATGCCTTATATTGTGCTCTGTGATCTACACCTTTTTTATGATAGGTGTGATGGAATTTAACCTGAAGATGTTCACATGTGATTGGATGTCGTGCCTTAGACCATCCTCCAACATCGTTGCAAGGAACAACTCATTACCTCTTGGAATAGGGGTGAAGTGCTGCAGCTCGGTAAAGTGAGAGGAATACTCCATAACAGAAAGGGTACCCTTCTTCAAACACATAAACTCTAGGGATCGATTGGACCTCAATCTCTCCAGATAGAATTAGTCAAAGAAGATGTTTGGGTACTCATCCAACTCCATAACCTGCTAGCATCCCGCCTGTGAGATCACATCCCACCACCTCTTGGAAGAGTCCTGAAGCATATAGGTAGTGAGCTTGGACCTCCTCTCTGGAGGCATCTCCAGATGCTCGACAATCGTCAGTATGGATTCTAGCCATGACTCTGCAGCCTGGGGTCCCCTATCCCCTAATAAAGTGGGAGGATGCTTCTGCTGAAAAACCCATGTCAAATCTTCCATCGATGGGGTAGGAGCCGGTGCTCCTTGAAAGGCCCGTATCATCCTCATAAAGCCTTCCATTAACTGTCCATCCGCACCTGGATCAGGTATAACTGCTAGTTCCAAGACTGAAAAGGCTTGAGGATCTTCAAGAAGTCCCTGATTAGCCATATCCGGTGTCTGATCACTGCCTTGTGGTTGGAATACAACCAGAGGAAGTCTTAGTGGCATGACTCAGAAAGGTCAAATACACACCTTATTTCAAGATTAACAGGGATAGAAACATAGGATTACATGGAATGTAAAGAGAGTACATGACATGTACTTAAGAAATACTATTTCTTCTTGAAAAGAAGAACACATGTTAAGTAGTCAAAACTACACGGTGTGCATTCTGGGTTTTTCCGGACAGTAATCCTCAGAAACTACTCCAGAACCTAGATAAACACTCAAACAAACATTTAAAGTGACAAATTCTGATCTCTGAGGGCCCATACTCCCTACGAATCAAATATTGGCATCTTACACATCATATAAACAAGCAAATACACGGCGATGATCCACCACGTTCTGGTCCATTAGGGACCATAACACCTTAGGAACCAAATTTTTTCATTTATCCTAATAAAAACCTTACTAAAATAATACCCTATCAAATAGAAGGTATTTTTATCAAATCACCTATAACAATATCATGCATATTCTACACACCATCTATCACAAAAACATGCAATTTCTAATGCCCCCTTAATGGCATGGAAAGAATGCATGACATGTGATTTTTAACAAGTGCTTATATGATGCATGAGATGGAAGACCCTCATCTCAAGGGGTTGCGCCAAAAATAGAACCTCAATAACATCAACGATAATAGAAAAAACATGTGAATCACCATATGGTGAAATGAAATCAACTGTAAAATTGAAAACTAGAAAAATTGTAATAAACGAGGTGGATTGGATTTTCCCTATACACTGGTTAGCTACTCCAAATCACATCTTATTAACAAGTTTTTATTCATTCATATCCCTAGCTAAAGGATCCAAAAAATAATCCAAGAAGAAAAGAATTCATATGATACCCGTTTATAACATTCCGGTTCCGGAATCCACCCAGAGGCGCCCCGTACCCGAATGGTAAAATGGCCACAATCGAATTTCCACGAATGCCAGAGGCTCCCGACTAACAGTGAGGGATTTGGGTGTGATAGTGGGGAAACTATGACCTCATTGGAAGAGTAACATAGAGGAAGAGAAACAATTATACAATATAGGAAGAAGTAAATATCCAATAGTAGTGAACTATTAAAGACTTAAATAATAAAAAACTGGAGGACATATATATATAAAATGATGCATGGTACATATGTCTAGGAAAACAGCCAAACAAGTCACAATGATGAATACAACTAGTACTATAAATAATGTAAAAAATAAACAGATAAACATCACCTTATTATCTCAATCCTAAGCTTAGTCCCATGCTCTACAGCTCCATAGAAAATCAAGTACCTGAAGTAGAAGGGTGCTTACCATTCTCTATACTTGCAACAATATAATCTATTTGGGACCAAAAGAATGGCCCAAACAGGGTGTGAGATGAATCCTAGTAGGCAACCACCACAAGATCTGTGCCTAACAGTCAGTGAATATATAGAAGCTAAAAGTGAAGAAAGTAGTAAACAAAGAAGTACACAACAACAAAAATACAATCCACAGTTTCAATATTAAGAAAGGGCTAAGGAAGTAGCTAAACACAATATATAAACCTCTGGGTAGTAATCACAGCCTAACCCCTTTGGTTCGACACAAAATGTAAAATCAACCCTCTATGATGCACAAACAGTCTCACCCCTCTGGTTGAGTTAATTCATAGACTCTATGGGGAAGAACTCACCATCAATTCTCCCTATAGTCTCGTATAGTACTAAAGTCTCTTTGGGGAACCACTCAACGTCAATTCCCCATGTAGACCCTATCATGGAAATACAAAAACTCTAGGGAAGTACTAAACATCAATTCTCCCAATGGTCTCGCATCGTATAATTATAAATACACTCTGGAGAAACCCGCAACATCAATTCTTTCTAAGGTCTCTACACCAGGTTCTCGCGTCCCTGTGTAAGTCAAGCAAATGTAGAAGCGCGTAACAGCCAAGGTATACCTCATTAACTACTTATCTAGAATTCTACAACACAACAGCATAATAGAACAATAGTCACACCATCCTACAATACTAGGCATGGGAATGTAAATAGTATCCTAATAGCAAACATGACCCAAAGGTCAAAACAGGAAAAAAATGGTTGGCAATACATCCAGAGCACAACAATTCACCCTATTCACTATCAATAATCATCTACTTAGGCATACCAGCACAGTAGAGAAATAATAGGTCTATAATGGTAAAGGCTCAATACCCCATTCATGTGTATTGGGAAAATTTTCACATAAAACTCAAAGACATTCAATAGAAATGCACAAACCACCTACTTCATAGGGTTTGGAGAAAACGACCTCTTTTCCCAAATGTGCTCCAAACCGGTAGAAATCCTCCTCGAAACCACCTGAAAACCCCTTCGCTAACATCAATAAGGTTAAAATTTAACACACAATGGCAAAACAACCCTAGATCTATATGTAAACCATGTATATCTAGGAAACTAAGAGAGGGAGAGAGCTAACCCTAACTAAAACCTCAATGATCCAAAATAGGGACTTAACTTATGAGAAACACCTTCGATCCACCAAGAAACCCCATCCATTTTCCTCCAAAATGAGCCAAGGTGATCTCTCATCCTTTGAAAATTGCAACTCCCACGTGAGGCATGAGTGGGAGGTAGAATGGTGGAGGGATGGGAAATCTCGAGTGGACCAGGACTTAAAAACCCTAACATTATGTGGCCGCATGGTTACCCATCACAGTTTGGAAAACCGTGTGCCAACCGTGTGGTTGCTACTATCTCTTCCAGGGACTTCACACATCTTGCCCGCGCGGTTTGAAAAACAGTGCACAACCCATGCAGAGACCACTGTCAAGGGTGCACGGTTTCCTAGGCTGGCCGCATGGTTTTCTAAGACCGTGCGCCAACCATTCCCCCTACACAACGTTCAGAAAATCCAATTTTTTTTAAAAGTGACTAGAAAAAGAAAAACATACCTGAAAAGAAGGTCTGGGTTCTTAAAAAATATGTTGAGTAAAAATATTGAAATCCATATTTCGTAAAAAATTTGAAACTACTTCCTGAGGTCCTTGAATAATAACATGTTCATGAAGCTAAACATCTCTAGAGAGTATACCATGCCATAGATTTAATTTTATTTTATTATCATCGAAATAAATATCTGTATAACTCCCTTCAATTCCAATATTCATATAAACATAATTTTGTTTATTTTTAGATGTGGATTAAAAACAGCCGGATAAAATATTATTTGAAGAGAAGTTATATAACCCACTGTCTACCTCTATAAACATGCATTAATTACTAATTCAAACAGAATATGACAATTATGATGATACCATAAAGGGAGTTGAACATTCCATGAACTCAAATTGTTGTAATAATTTGTTAATATAATTTAAACCTTGATTCCTTTTCATTTGATGATATGGTGGTCATGGCTTTTACACATGTAATTACATGATTCATAAACATAGATATCCAATAATTAAAACATAAAGATCATAAATTCCATGTGTATATCAAATACTAGGTTCAAAATAAATAATACAAGGAATCCTTATTTTATTTATAATCATGATATAATAAAATACATTCAAGAACATATAACATCATGGGATAACCTAGGAATAGAAAAAATAATGGGGTGAGAAAAACAAGAGTAAGGTAATAAGCATGGTAAGGGAGAATAACATGTGAGTAAAAGATATAACATGATTTCATAAAATATAAGGAACATGAGTAATCAGAATAATTAATAACATTCATAATATTGTATCATAAGATCATTTCATCATTGGAAATGGGGAAAAAAATAACAAGGCACAAACATAAGTCAATGATAGCTTCCTAGATAATATCACATGATAGACAATGTCTTGTAATTTATTATCTTTACTCTGTAATCCCAAATATGATTCCTCGTGAGAATAAATCATTATCCAATTAATTTGAGAGATATATTAGTGAACCCAACAAAACATATTCATGATTTATGTGTTACACAAAAAGGAATAAATCATAAGGCATCAATTACCCGTTGAAAGAAAATGAGTTTCATAATCATGCTTCATAATGAAAACAAATGAAATTTCTATAGTGAAGGCAATTGTGAAATGATGAGAAGGAATTTATAAACCATAAAAGTCTAATATATAAGCTATATATATATGTGAGATAAATAAATATATAATTTATAATAAATATTTCAAATTAATATATATATATATATATTGAGTTTGAAAAGGAAATTTCATAACCCAAAGAAAATGTTGGTTTAAAGAAATCCCTTACCTTGTGCCCTAATCACCGCTTAAATTTATTATCTCTATAAATATTAAACATAAGTTACTTATTTAAATTCTTAAGATATTTTTTCAATACTATTATTCCTTTTATTTTACTCATTACCATGTCATATTAAATTACCTAATTATTTAAGTTCATCTCAGATATTTTTACGTTGTTCACCCATATGTCCAAAATCCCATCGGTAAGATGAATAACTTAATAGATATTTTTAATCCATAATATCATCAATTATAACCATGAAATAAAAATATTTTTTTTACAAAAATGATAATTTTTAAACAAAACATTAAATATGGTGTCTGAAATTGAATTACATTACAATAATGTTGACAGTATGTCATGCATAAGCATGAGATGTTTCCATTTTTCGAATAACATGGTGGAAGGAGGGTAAGTGTGTTATATTTCCATAATAATAATTATATCGTAATTATAATATTACTTCCCTAAATACCATTAATCATACAATCCATGTGTTGTAATGATAATTAAATTAAAAAAAATCACATTGCTTCGCAAGGTGATAGCCTGGGAACGCTGTTATAAATTGTAATTTATGATAAGTTAAGAAAGTATATGATATTTAATTTTAAAATATGGTTAATATTTATTAATTATAATATTGATACATTAAATTAATCCTTATTTCCTTCCATGTAATTCATAAGTGAAAAAATTGGCATTGCATTGTTAGGTGTTTGTACGTCGTACACACAAGCGACTTTATCATATTCTCTAGGGAATAGAATGTAAGAAGGTAAAAATAATACTATATATATATAATTATTTCTTAGATTTAATATATAAAATTTAGATACATCATTAAATTGATCCTTAAAAATGGGTGATGGAAAATGAATTGTGTAGGTTCACAAGGCAATAGTCTGTAGTACACATGATCAACGGT
Source organism: Viscum album (assembly GCA_963277665.1). Classification (NCBI taxonomy): domain Eukaryota; kingdom Viridiplantae; phylum Streptophyta; class Magnoliopsida; order Santalales; family Viscaceae; genus Viscum; species Viscum album. Next base: position 701,378,795 of record OY728132.1, read on the forward strand.
CTCATTTCTCATTTGAAGGAGGGGAGATAGTTGAAGGTAATTACCATAAAATAAAAATATATCAGTACATGGAAGACAATTATTATATTATATAATCATGTATTATTTATATTTTTCAGTGGTGGAGGAAAAAAATAAAATATAACCCATGATTAAGGATGTTACCTCCTCTTCGAATAAATTCTTTTAATTTCATCCAAAAGAATTCCTAGATTTTCTTTTTTTACAAAACCAAGTCCTATAGAACTGAAATAAGGAATTAGGTAATTTATTTGAAAATTTATTTAACAAAATGATGGTTTTTGGATGTGTTTAGAGGATAAGATATGGGTATCCTTTTATAAGTGGGGGGAGAGGAAGCACTTGAATTTTTTTAAAATAAATAATTTTACCCACACCTATCTCATAGGAAAAGGATCAAAAAATGAAAAAAAAAATTAGAAATTAAGGCGATATTAGGTATAAAAATGACTTTTAAATCCTAAATATAAATTGTTCGGTTTATTTTACCCCTTTTCATTTTATTCTAATCCCTTTGTAAACTGATTTTAACCTTAACTACGATAAATAGTTTTTATAGTTTTCACTATTAAATATGGATGGAAATTATGTCTATCTGATTTGAAAATATTAATTTTGTTGATTCTAAATATTTATCAAGTTTTTAAAAATTCACCTCATAGAACTTCTGGAATTTAATTCAAAATTAAACCAGTAGACATGTTGAGAAATATTGGTTTCAAAAAATCACATTTTAAAGAAAACATGATCTAACATTAAGTATTTAACATGTAATCAATATTCCATGAATTTAAAAACAAATTTTTATATTTATAATATATAATTTTCATTAAAATAATTCTCCCTTAGTGGATATTCCAATTATTTAAAATCGATAAACCATATACACTTTCATACGGTTTTCATATAAAAGGTCTTCTAAAGCCTAAAATTAATCTTATGATGAAATATTGTATAATAAAGATTTAAATGTAATTAATTGTTTTTTATATATTTAAGGGATGAATTTATTAGTATTTTATCAAATTAATAGTATAGTGGGACTTAATTTATTTAAATAATGATAATTTTTTAAAAATTGAAATTTTTTACTATTCACAAAAAAATTAATATTTTCTGAGAAATATTAAATCATTGTAGTAAGTTAATATTGATATTATGATATAAAAAATCTATTTCATAAAAAAAATAAAAACTTAAATTTTAATTTTAAATTTTTTTCAAAAAGTGTGACTAAACCACCTTTTATAAAAATACATTTCTTCAAAAATAATTTATTTTTATTTAAGATGGTAATTTATGTTCTATAATTAGTTCATAACCATTGAATTTATTTTATACATCAGTAACCTATATAAGTTTCAAAATTTATTTATTCCTATGCATACCCACCAACTTAAAAACAATGTAATAATGACCATAGTTTAATAATATTTTGATATAGTATTGTGTTTTGTTTAAACCTGGTGTAACATGCATTACATGTTGTAAAAAAAATGAATTTATTTAACAATAAAATGTGTCTTAATATATATAGGTGTTACATTCATCCCCACTTAAATAATTTGACCCTCAAAGTTTCATATTATGAACTAAGGGGGAAAAAGGTGATGGAACTTCTACTTCATCACCTCTTCTGGATCCCAAGTTTGTTCCTAAAACTTGTGGTTTCAGTATATAACCCTTCCAAAAAATGTTGTCTTATTTCATTGAAAATTATCTCTATGATACAATATAATAATTTTCTACTCCTCATATAAAAGGTCTTTATCTAACAGTACAACGTATAGATTCAATTGATGAGAGGGTTTTGGTATGTACTTCATCAAGATGGATACACGGTACTCTAAATGTAATTTTGGTAGGTTTAGTGGGGGTGCTAGTCAGTAGGAAACCGCTCTGGTGTGATCAAGGATCTCGAAGGGGCTGGTTTGTCTAGGTCTAAGCTTTCCCTTCTTCCCAAACCACATGATGTTTTTCCATTGTCAAATATGGTGGAATTTCGTATATCCAATCTCAAACTCCATGTGTCATTACTGGTTGTTAGTATATATTTTATATTGACATTGTGTGCATTTCATTTAATAATTAATGGTTTAAACCTTCCTTGTGATTTTTTTTTGGGAAATATTAGGTCCCATCAATATTTTTTCTCCAACATAATCCTAGTATATCAGAGTCAGACATTTCTTATCATACAAAGCCTCATAAGGTGTCATTTAAATTCTAGAATGGAATATATATTTATATGATAACTCTACTATTAAAATTTGTTGATACAAACTTCATTAGAAATCCATTGAACGAATCTTAAATATAACCTCTAGGGATTGGCTAGTTCTTTTGGACTAACCATCCATATGAGGGTGATAAGCAGTGCTAAAACTGAATTCTATATCCTATGCTTGCTAAAGGATTCTATATAACCATGGGGTAAACCACATATCTCAATCAGATACAATACAGAGTATAATTACATACAATCATACTACTTCGACATCTTATATCTTACCGAGTTTGTGAAGAGGTAGATACCCCTTGATAGTAATGCAATGCATTAACTTATAAGTCAATCAACGGACACCAAAAATAAATTATTTACTTTAAGTGTCCTAGGGATTCCAATGGTGAAATCCATGGGTTTTTTCATTTCTATACTAGAATGGGAAACATTTACATCACACCCTTAGACTTATTTTGTTTACCCTTAACTTATTGGAATTCCATGAATCGAGATATAAATTCTTTAATATCACTATTCATGTTATCCCATGAAAGATTTTTTTTTATAAATTGTAGTGGTTGTCGAGAGAAAAATGAAGGACATGTTATGAACATTATTCAAAATTTCCCACATTAACTCTAGTTTTTATGGGGAACATATCTTATTTATAAAACATATAACCCAATATTTATCAAGTTTGAACACCAAAATATTTTCAACTTTTTTATATCAAATCACATCCTATTTCTATGCATACTTAATCATCTCCAGAATGGACGGTTGAAAAGTTATATGATCTAGGTGAACTGAAGGTACTTTATCTATTATCATATCAATTATTCTCAATTCTATGAATATTGGATCCAAATAAATTCTCTTCATTTGTAAAATTTTTGGATCCCTTCAACTTTGAGAATCAGTCACTATATTTTCTTTCCAAGGATGGAAATGGATTACAGAGTCATAGTCCTTGATCAGATATAACTGTATTTATTGGTTCATATTAATCTCCTACTATGGGAATATATATTTTAGGAAATTTTGATCTGTAAATGTTCCACAATTCTCCCCATATATATAATGTCTCCATATCTTCAATGCAAATATCAATATAATAAACTATAGGTCATTAATGGGGTAGTTCTATTCATTAACAGTCAATTTCCTTAAGGCATATGCTATCACGTTATCATTCATATTTAATTAACATTACAAAAAATTCATTGAAGCATCATTATAAACCATAAAAAAATCCCCCACTTAGGTAAAGTTAATGTAATGGTGCAATGATTAGCATATTTTTCAACTACTTAAATATAACTTTACATTCAGTGGACCCTAAAAATTTTACTCCCTTATATATTATCTTGATTATTAAGTCTAACAATCTTGAAACGTTTTTCACAAATATTTAGTAATACATAGCTAATTCGAGGAATCTATGGATCTCTTTTACATATGTTGGTCTCAGACAGTCCATGATTATCATTTTCTTAAAAGGGTCTAAACATATCCCTTTATTGGTGATAATATTCCCCAAAAATGTTACTTACCATATCCTTAAATCATATTTACTATACTTTTCATATATATTCTCTCTTCTAAAATCCCATAGCATATATTTAAATGATCCTCATACTCCTTATTAATTTTGGAGTAAATAATAATACCATCTATACAAACTATAAAAAAAATTCAGGGCAACCTCTAAATATTTTATTTATAAAGTATATAAATATTACAGAGGAATTGGTGAGTACAAAAGGCATCACTGTGAACTAATAGTTTTTATACCTTATTTGAAAGGTATTTTTGGGAATACCATTCTCCTTCCCCCTTTTTCATGATTTCATGACTGAAGGTCCACCTTAGAGAAATACTGAGCTCCACATAGTTGATAGAATATGATTTTATCCATGGAAAAAAAATACCTTTTCATTGTAATTAGTTTTTTGAGTACATGATAGTAAATTTATATACACATTGCCCCATCCATATTTTTTATGAAGAGGACGAAAAAACCCCACAGTAAATCACTCAAGAATATAAAACCATTTTTCATATTCTCTTATAATGACTTTTTCAATTTTTCTATCACAACAATGGCCTTCCTATATGGAGTAATCAATAAAGATAGAGATATTGGAATATGTTTCATTGATAACTCAAACTCTTGGTTAAGAGTACGATTGGGTATCACTTCTTGTAATACATCAGTATTGTATCTCCTTATGGGAATGTCTTCATGAAAGATTTTATTATTTTTCTAAAACATTTAGGTTATATATTATTTATGATAATTCAATAATACCGATTATTCTATAAAGGATTCCATGTGTGATCCATCCTCTAACTTAAAAATGTAATAAATTAGAGGATGAATTGGGATTTAACCAAGGTTCCACTAGTTGTTCTCCAAAAATAGCTCAACCCCCATGTTTTGAGGTTATATTTCAATGGTTCTAATAAACTTACAAGATATAAAAAAATCATAGAACCAAAATTAAAAGGTACATTTTCTATTCTTGAATGACTAGATAGAATACTTATCATCACATAATTAAGGTAATACACCTTATACTTAGTGATAGAATACTCCCTTCCTTGATACCTTGATGGTTGTAGTCGATAATTGTCCCCAACAACCCATGGTTTAGGGTATTGATTTCAATAATGCTTATGTTAATTAACATTAAAACACTATACGATAGAAATTGTGTTTAATTAAACCTTCTTTTCTTTCTTCACATTAGTGGGCTTCATTATTTACTTAGGGAGTTGATTATCTGGGTGCCACTATTTTATACACTTGAATCATCTTCTGGTTCCCATTATTTTGTTTATAGGATGATTCCCCCCACACTATTGATAAGTGGTATATTGAATTTTCTTTATTTCATGGGATTTATTTTTTTATGGACTTAATGGAAATTCCATTTTATTTTTTTATCAACTGTATGAAAAGACTATTAAGATTCACCAATATATATCTCAATTTTGAGGGAACAAGGAAAATATCTTCAAAACTATCAATTTCTCGAATAACAAAATCGTTTCATAGACTCGTATTTAACCCCCTAAAGAAATATTTCACATTATATTTGGTGCTGAAAATAAATCCATATGTGTTCTATTAAAGCCTTGTACTGTTTTCCTCATACTCCTAATAGATTCTTCTTCCTTTTTTATTAAACTAATGAACTCCTTATCAATTTTTGGATGGAGATTTTGGAGAAAATATTTATTGAAAAATATTTTCTTGAAGTCTTCCCATTCTATAGAATCAATATACTCCTTCTAATTTGTGTTCACGATTAGTTTACACCACTAATCCTCTTCTCAATCAATGTGATAAATTTCCAGTAAAAACTTCTCTTACTCTATCAGTTGGATTACATGATAATATCTTCTCAATAGAGTTAATCCGTTTCTCAGTGATGAAGGTTTCAGAATATCCACTGAAGGTATAGGACTTTTCTCATAAAAGGCTCAACTTCAACTTGATCCTTCTTAAGAGGAGTAGGAAATTTTTATGTTTCATGTTATTATTCATAAATTTATCTATTTGATCATGTAATTCCATTAATTTTTCATCTCTTCTATCTATAAGATTATGTTTAACCTTGGTGAAATCATCACATTTCTCCTCGAGATGGTTTTGGGGTAGTTTTGTCATATTTTCCACCATAATCTAGAAGAAATAAAAAATGAGAATAAATGAACTAATAAATTTACACAAGGGGAACTTATAAACTTGTGAGTAATAACTTATAAATAATAAGTACATCCTAAAATATGAGCCTCTATCTTACAATATAGGTTATCCATAATAACATCCCTATTTGGTTTTAAAACCAAATTATTTTTTCAAGCCCTTTAAAATAGCCCAAAATGAGTTTGAAAAATTCCAAATGATATCCCCCTAGAGTGTCACACATGGTACATAGTAAAGCATATTTTTAGGTACTAGTTAATTCTTGTGTCAAGTTTGATCCACCTTTTTCAGAATTATTACCACTAGGTACATCTTTACCATGACCATGTCCAGTTATAGTATCCAGACCGAGATATAATTTCTCATAAATATTATAGTCTATACTTCACTTATATTAGATAATATTTTTATATAGTTAGTATTGTTTTTACACATACCTTTGATTTATTCATAGGGTTATAACTAACATTTAATAATCTTAATTCTAAAGTGTAACTAAACCATTACATGGATACCATCTCTAGAGACCCATTACTTTTACATGTATTATTACATGATTCCTAAACATAAATATATAATAATTACAATCATAGGATCATAAAATAATATTATCTTTGGAAGTAAAGGTTAATAATATATAAAACAAAGAAAACATGTTTTATCTTCCATAGTGATCTCATAAAATCCATTTGAGATCTTAAATATGAACATGATAACCTAGGGAATACATATTATATGGGTTCAACTAAAAACTAAATTAAGTAAATAAAAATGGTAAGGAAACATAATTTGTGGGTCACAGTTACGACATAATTTCATAAAATATAAGGGATATCTATAGTTAAATGAAATAAAAACATAATATAATGTGGTATAATAATATCATGGAATCATATGAAATATCAAAACAACATAACTTGAAATAAATATGAATCAAGTCCAACTACCTCGAAAATATTACATTGTAGAAGAATTCACATAATTTATATGTTTTACTCCATAATCTCATATATGATGCCTTTAGTGACTAAATATTTATCCAATGCATCGTATATTTATCGGGGTTCACCAATCATAACATGTTATTGATCTATTTGTTCTAAATAATGGAATCAATCATAATTCATAACATAATAATTACCTTTGGAAAAAAATGGACTGCATAATCTTGCATCATGTCATTAACGAAGGAAATTTCATAATGAATGAATTTGATAAATGATATTAAGTTATATATTACCCCATAAAGTGATGGGAAAAAAATCAAGGTATATATTTGAGAGGAATATAGTCATAATTTAATATCATTCAGTCACATTAATAAAGAGATAATGTGAGTTAGAGAGAGAAATTGAATAACAAAAACAAAAGGATACTTTAGTGAGATCCCTTACCTGGAGGTCGATTCAACATGTATCTTATTTATATCCATGAATAATAAAATTAAGATAATTATTAAATATAGTAATATATATTTTCAAGATTATTATTCATATTATTTTATTTATTATCATTTTATATTAAATTATTTAATCATTTCTGTTAATGTTAGACGTTGTGCCTTTGTTCTGATCACATGTTAAAAATCGCTAAGTTAATGAAGGAAAAAGAGATTACTAATCAATAATCTAGAAATGGTAACTATGAAATTTTTAATATTTTTATACATAAATTTTATTTTTTAATCCAACCCCAGAATATGGTTATGAAAATTCAACAACATTACAATCTTAGAAATAGTAGGCTATACGCATGCATGAAAAAAGATCCCATTTTTTACGATCATGATGGAAAGAAAGTAGGTATTATTTTATCTTCACAGGTTGATGATTATATAATTAATATAATATTATTTTTTAAATACCCTTACACATACCATCCTAGTGATTTGGTAATAATAAAATTTAAAAAGAACGAATCACATCGTTTTGCAAGGAAGCAGTTTGCAAAAAATGTTTTCATTTTCAATGGATGATAAGGTAAAAAAAGTATATAACCTATTAATTTTATATAATGGTTAATATTTAATTATTATCATATATAAATACTAAATTAACCATTTTTATTTACATGTAAAACATAAGTGAAAACAGATTCACATCATATCATGAGGCAATAGTACGCCTTACACACGAGCGGCATTAACATATTCTATATGGAAATAATAGTTAGAAGTTTAATATGACATTATAATTAAAAAGGAATAATTATATCATAAATATAATATATAACCCTTGAAAACATCATTATATCTATCCATGATCAGTAGGGATGAAAACTGAATTCTGTTTGTTTATGAGGCAATATTCTTCCACACACACGATCAATGGTTTTATTAACAATTTGAGATAGGAGGAGATGGTTGCAAGTCTTTACCTTAATATAAAAACAAATGTGTATGTGTAAGATACTTATGTAATTATATAATCTCTTTTTAATATTATTTGGTGGAGTTTGAGGAGTAAATAAAATAAAATACTTGGTAAAGGATGTCACCTCTTCATCAGAAAACATCGTTTAGTTTGAACCAAAGGCCTTCAAATGTTGGATTTACGAACAAAAAATTATTTTAATATTAGGTTATGGAAGTGATTTTGGTACGTTTTTAATGAACCAATGGGATTTTTATATGTGAAAAGGAATGTAGGTGTGGATTTCTTTTATAGGTGGAGGGTGAGCAAACCCTTGGAATTTTTGAAAAGTTGTAATTCCACCAACAATTTTCACATTAAAAAAGGATCAAAATGGATAATTTATAAAAATATAAAAAGTTCAAATTATAACAAAATAGTAGGAATTATCAATGTTTTTATTCATTTTTAACACATATTTTATTAGTTTAACAGCACGATATACTTATTTTTACAATGACCATAGTAAATAATTTTTTCCACTATTCATTATGGTAAAAATTAAGTTGAAAATATTATTAAATATAAAATATATTGATTAAAAATATGGAATAAATTCATTCAAATTAGACTCATTCAATTTTAATAATTTAATTTAAAAAATAACCATGTAAATTCTTAGAAAAATGGTTTTTCAAGAAATGTGTTTTTATGGAAAAGATGATCTCATATTAACTATATAAAAATTAATCATAACTATATCAATTTAATTATATATATGTATATATATATTGTAAATTTATTCTAAATTTATATTTAATAAATTTTATTATAATTATTTAAAATCAAAAAACATTACAAACTTTAAAATAGTTTTCACAAAAAAAGTTGTTTTAATGCCTAAGAATCATAATTTTCTAAAATATAGTATAAAGATAATTTAAAAGTAATAAATTGTTTTTAATATAACTAAATAATAAATATTTAAAATTTAAATATTATTAAATTAATAATGGGAATTAATTTTATAAAAATAAAAGGTCATTGTTTAAAAAATTTTAATTTTTAATATTCCTTGAATATGTAATATTTTATGAATAATCAAAAAATTTCCCCATAAGTTAATATTGATATGAAAATATAAATTATAATGTTCATTTTGTAAAATACATATTCTGTAAATACCAAAAAATAGTTTTAATTTATGCTCACAATATGTGACTAGACCGTCAGTTAGAAAAATACTTTTTTTCAAAAAAATATTCTTTTTATTTTAAATAGTTCTTATTTTATTTAAAATCAGTAGAAAAAAATTGAATTTATTTTATACATTTGTAAACCATATAATTTTCATAATTGTTTCAGTCCTATTCATACCCACCAACTTATCTTCTTTATTATAAAGGTAGTGTTTTAATAATATTTTGATAGACTATTGTGTTTTGTTTAAAGCTAATGTTTCATCTATCACAAGCTGTAATAGAGATTGATTTTACTTCCAAAGAAAATATTCCATAATTTATCGGGGTTCTACATGATGAATGCATGACCATGTTCTATAAAATCCTATACATTAAATATATAACTAAGGGAACCACTATAAAAGAAAAACAATATATGGAAATTGAGGACTATGCTGGCTAGAATATAGAAGAAGATATGGATGATGCTTACCTTGAATATATTCTGAAATATTTATTTAAATAATTTAAAGTTAATGTTGCACCAAAAGAATTATGAAATGAAATAGACCTCAATATTAACTACATTGACGAAAATATATACAACCACCTAAAGAAAGTTTATACAAGACCACCCCAGAAGTGGCTGAAATGGTAGAATAAGTGGAAAACATCGGTACAAAAGTTTAATATGATGTGAAATATGACTCATAACTCTTGAAAAATACCGTTGATGATAAATATTTCATTAAATATAAGGTGTAAAAAATGAACTACCGATTAGGGGACCACAAAGAGGAGAGATGGAATCATTAGTTGACTAGAAAAATGTTGTTCTTTTTACCACATAAGATCCATACACTTGTATATTTGGGATAATTTAAATGTTATCATCCATTTGAAAAAATAATCTATAACAACATTGGGGGTTACCCAAATTTTGGTATATTTTTCCCTTATTTTTATTTTAATTTATATTTTATGGTTTAATTTTGAATAAATTATTATTTTATGAATCTTTTTCTATATAGAACACAAGTGCAAAATAGTTTCAAAACCTCCCTGAAGACCATTATTAGAGCATAATAGTTTTAGTAACTTCTTAATAAGTGTTTCCACTTGAAATGGAATAATTTCACCCAGGGGAACTCTTTATATTCAATTAGTTTTTACTGTCGTATATTTTTTTATAATTCAAAATTATATGATAACTTATAAATTTCGTTAAGGAAATAGCTGATATTAAGAGTAGGAATGAGTTAACTAATGAATACCATGTTTATTTTTTCTTATTCTTCATGTTATATAGATCATGATGATGAAAAAAGAAAAAATAATTCTACTCTATTTTGAATATCTATAAATATTTTTTATAGATTTTCTAATTTTTTAACATTTTATGAGTTTAATTGAGAAACTAAAATGAAATTTTGATCTCCATGTGGATTTTGAGAACTTTATAATATTATTGAATCCTTAACCCTCAATTTATTTCAAATTTTTTTTCTTATTTACATTTTATTTTAAATAATTTCATGATTTTTGACTGAAAATTGATGTTCAAGTCTACTTGTGAGTTACCAGTATAAAAATTCCCATCCGGAGAGGTTTCTAAACCAATTCCACATCATGTTTCTTATTCCCACACTTATAAATAGAATCGTGGGATTTTTTGTAACACAAAACTTATGTATATTCTCTTTCAAATCATTTGGATTCCTGATAAATGTTCAACTTTATTGGGGAATTCAATTGGTTATCTCATAAAATAACTTCATGACCTACCTTGAATATTAATCTTATTTTATCTCTTAGATAACCATGAATGGCCATATATATTTAATCCAAACTTGTTTCCTAATTATCCCTTACATTACCTCACTATGTAATACTATTTCATGATTAATTCTAGTTAATGCGTAGTTGAAAAGAGGTCTTTCATGAGTTTTTCTGAGGGAATATTTACACGCAAAGGGGACTTTGATAAGAGATTGTCATAAATTTTGAGCATTTTAAAGAGGTAAATTGGACGGGTTCACTATCAATATAATACAATTTTATCATCCTATATATGTATATATTTATAATTCTTTTAAAATAATAATGAATGATATTTTACAAATTATTATCCTTATATGTGTGATCTATGAACCTACTTAAGAAAATTGGATGGTTAGAATTGGTTGCATGAAATTGAAAACCAACCATCCAAAAAATTATCATTGAAACAAAAAAATGAGAATAAGGATGATACATTCATTGAATTTATTTTTATGTACCATGGCTTAGTGAAATGTAAGGAAATAATGGGTAGTGTAAGTACCACATATTTTAGGAAGATGAAGGATATTTTCTGCATTTTTTAACTTTTGTGATCATGAAATATATTTAGGAATTAAAACATACAATTTTTGTCTGAAGGATTTTTTAACGCTTCCTCACCAACTTAAATTAACTAAAATCCATTTCAATCCACCGTGATTGTTTTTATTATCATGATTCACAGTGTGGAGAGATGGAAATTTTCATAAGCCTCTAGTAAATTTAAAATTTACAAGTATAAGAAAAATATGCATAAATACATTTTCTTGAGTGAAGAGAAATAATGATCTTGAAGAGTGGTAGATCAATACCTGGTTTTGGATGGACATAAATGGTTGTATTTAATGAAAAGGTAGATTTTAATGTCTTTCACTACTACAAATTGGGCCTTTAACAACACTAGTAAATGTGATTTATTTGAGCTATAGAAGCACTGATAATGTAAGTTATGATATAGGGTTATATTTAACTATGAACATAATGAGATTTGATAAAGGGGGCCTTTATCTTTTAATTTTAGTGCTATTAAATCCCACATTTATCCATGATTGTTTCAATGCTCATAATATCCCCACTGATAAAGTGTATAAATCTTACCCCCCCTATTAGTGTTTCCCATACCTATCACCTTCTATCAGTTCTTCCCCCATCCATTAATCAGATATTTAGTTAATCCCACCCCCAGCACACTCCCCTAACTCCAGAGAGTTTTTTAACCTGAGTCCTCCAGATTAAACACTAGTGCACTTTCCACTCCCCTAGGTAGTTTTTTTACACTTTATGATATCTTTATATATATTTTTATATATTTTTATCCATATATTAATATATTTTTCTATATAAGTTTTTATATATACTTATATGTTTATATTTTCCATTCACATTTATTTATATGTATATATATTTTAAAATGGATGTAAGCATTAAAAACCCTAAATATATAAATTTTTTACGAAACCCTGAAAACCCTAAAACCCCTAAAAACCATGAAACAACCATAACGTCTAACCTGGGAGTCTATTTCAGCTCGACAACTTATCAAATAGAATATTTTTAAGTGATATTAAATATTATATGAGGTAGAGGCCAAATAGATACCCAGATCAAAAGTTATATCCATTTTAATTTTAGGAAATGGGGGTTGGTGATAGAAAAGTGTCAGTTTTGAAGGCATTATGGGACTTATTGGGGTTTAAAACCATATATATATTATAGACCTTGACCCAAGATAATTTTTTACATATATCTCACCTCAGGATTTCATTTGATATGTGGTATATCCTAGATGAACTCCCCGATCAAAAGTTATGGTCATTGAAGTTTGAGTTTGATTTATGGCTTTTATAAAATGTAATATATTTTATTCCTTTGATTATCATGCAATTTATGTCTTATGTGATTTTATCTCATTTTATAAGATTCTATTTCACGGACTTTCAAATGAACATAACTTCAAAAACGAGTTGTCTGTATACCCTCTACCACATATTAAATCGATGCTTGCGATGATATCTTTGCCTAGGTGACCCCGGGGAACCCTCGACCAGCTCTAATGAGGCCAAATAATACCCAAAATGCCTCCAAATAACAATAAATTCCACTACCGGTGTCTATTAATCAAAAATATTTCTTTCTTAAATATACCCTTTATCAGCACTAGTAAAAAAGCACTTATATAGGGGGTATTTAATAGTTCTTCTAGAAAAGTAATGATAAAGATCTCCCTTTTATCAGGGTTTTTTAAAAGCATTGATAAAACCCCCTTTATTAGTGATTTTTTAGAAGTTTTGATAAATACTAGTCTTATATGTGATTTTTCAATTGTACTGATTTAGCGGGTCCTTTATCAGCTCTTTTTTCAAGCACTGATAAATGTTCATGTATTTATATCACTAAATGCATGACTACTAATTGGATCTATTTCATTGTTCAAAAAATATTCATGTTTTAAAGGGGTTCTTACTTTGTAATTTCACATATTTTTAGTGTGTTTCTAATACTTCCATATGATTGAGATAATTTAAGTGTGGGGAGTGATGAAGAGTGATATTTCAATAAAATCAAGTTATGCATTGAATGCTTACCCAAAAATCATTCTAAAAATTATAAATTTATCACATTTTCATATTTATATATATTATCTGTAAATAAAATAAAAATGGTTCAATAATATTGAAATTTAATTCATAATTACTTGTATATTAATGTAATTAGTCCATTTTAAATCCACTAATAGAGTTTTCAGCCTTCTTATAGTTTAATTTTATTAGATGTTCAGGTGGTGGCAATGTCACTCAACTAACAATGGTAAAATTACAACATGAATATCTCCCAAGTGGTAATGCCCAAACAAGCTACCATATCCCTATCATTGTTGATCAATAGATAAAACCTTTCAAGTATAAATATTTTTTAAGCACGCACTTTTAATGAAGGAACCATCAATATGCTACAATTTTATGCCTTCAAGATACCGAATAAGTGTATTTATATCTGTTATGTTTGCCTACCCATCATATGAAGATATCTAAGGATATCAAGGAATAACTTAACCAACTCTAAAGAAACTGTAAGGGGGAAAATTGGACAATTCCACTTTCTTCTACACCTTAGGTGACCACATACTCACCGATTGATTGTTTCCCACACCACCATGGTCAACCAAACTCCACTACACCACATAGTTTCAAATAATAAAAGCTCATGCATACATAAACCCTCCTCAAGCATTGTGAAAGAATAACATTGTTTGTGTTGATCCATAGTCCCCATATAAATTCCATGATTTCATCTCAAAGAATCACTTCTTAGTATCTTTCTAATTTTGAAATAGCTTTGTAATGGAAAAATAAAAACCCACATGAGATTAAATTAAATGAAAATTTGGGTTATATTTTTCCATGAGTAGGTCTGAATTGAAGATGTAGTGGACCTAATTCCATCATATTTCATTAATGACCATATCTAGGTGAACTGTCTGATTATTTCACCTATTTGAACCAATGGAACATCAATTTCACATCTCTACCCTTGATGTTCCAGCCCCACTAGTCCGATTACATCCCCAGAACCTTTCATGCACAAACATGATCCAGCATAGTGTCACTCTAATATAACCTTTTTTCTGTCTCAGTATACTCAAACATCAATCCATACCCAATAATGTACACGATGTTCTTTTTAGAAACATTCCATTAACGAACCAAATATGGGATAATCTAACTTCTACAACATAATGAAATTCCTTGAATATTATTGGAATCATTTTCCATGAATCCTACACACATCCCATATCCCATGTAGGTACCCTCCAATATTTGTTATTTCTAGAATTGATCCAAAAATTAGATGCCCATATTAACATCTCGATTTGTTGTGAAACATGCCTCTTCCATTAAATCTCATATTGAAGTCCACTGATCTCAAAATCTATGATGTAAAAAAATACACATGAAGAAATGTAGTGACATCCAATCCCAAAAGAGACAAAGCCCAAATATATCAAAGTAGTCCCTACCCTACTCAAATAATCTCACACCAGCTAACACATGGTTTATTCTCCTATGAAACACTAATTTTCTACTAAACCTCTAAATTAGTGGAGCATGACACCTTTTATTTTTCTCCAATGGTTTTAGAGATTGATCAGGGGAATAATTTTTGAGAAGGGAAGATTCACAAATGTAGTAAGAAAGTGAAATGATGGATTTAAATATTTTCCCTTCTACCATTCATAATTTTTAAATATCAGACTAATAGCCTCTAGGGTTTACTATAATTTTCCTTTATTTTGATACAATATATGTTGTATCCTTCTTTGGTGATTGATACATCGATTCTCTCCTCCCCCAATTCCATAATGTTTTATTCTCCCAGTTGAAATTCTGGTCACCTCAAAACACCATAATCATATAGATATAACAAATTCATTAGAGTTATAATGGAATTAATGTGGGATTTTTTATGTTTCTTCATTCCAAATCTTAATGTCCATTCCCTTTTTTTGTGAGAGTGATGATGTGAGTGGATTGGATGATAACCATTCCATATTTCATCATTATTATGGAATCTCCTTATTATTGAGCTTTAATAAAATGATTAATTGTTCAATATGAAAATATTTTAGAATATTTTTCCTCTATTATATTAAAAATGGTGTGGGGGATGAGTAGATACATGATATGACATATTCTCATTAAATTATATGATTTAGAAAAAAAAGTAAATAATAATTGATCACATTTGAATTTATCCTCGGCCAAACTGAATTTCTCATTAATATTTTGTGTTTTATGATTTCCATTTTTTAGTTTAATATAATCAAAAAACAAACAAACATCATATCCACATATACCAGGCTTTCAAAATTATAGAAAGAACATCAAAAATTGATCGAGGTTAGTAATAAACCAACCCATGAATCCTTGAGAATGACCTTGTCAGTCTCACTGGACTACATTCTAGGTTTTTTTAATTATGTGGGGTATGAAATAGTGTATAACATCAGTAGCACCATATATGTGAAGTTAGGTCAACAAATTAGTTTTCTATTTCACATTTCAAATGATTTAATTTTTTTTTATTTTAAATATAATAATGTAGAGTTTGCTTTTGACTATGCCTCATACCATCCAAATGAATATGAACCAATAATGGAATAAATTAATGTACTTATCATCATATCCTTGATGATGGACATATAATTTAATGAAAAACAACAATAACTAGAGGAGTTGAATGAAATGACTGATATGATATCCACCACTCTCCATGAACTTGTGGAGAAAAGGAGACAAAAAAAGGAAATAAATTATTGAATATGGTCTTTGATCAATATGATATATAATTGGTAGAGGATAAATATTTAAATACTTCCTTCCTAGAAATTTCAGAACTACTTATCTAGGGTCTTTAAGAAGAACACGTGAATTAAGATGATAATATCAAGGGAGTATACCACACCTTAGATTTACTTTTATTTGATTATAATTGAACTGCAAACCATTACAACTTCCATAAACATTTGTTTTCAAATTCAATACCACATTTATTGGTTTTAGTTGAGGATGGAATATAATTTTAGGAAATGTTCTTTGATGAGAATTTATAATCCCCACTACCTACCTATACAAACATGTTTTTATCACTAATGTATAGAGAAAAGGATATGAATGATGATATCATGAATGGTGTTAAAATGTCCAAGAAATAAAATTATTTGAATCATTAATTAATTAAATTGAAAACTCACATTATTTATGTTTGAAAACAGAATTCCCAACCAACTTATAAATAACAATATGAATTTGAGATAGACATGAGGCAGCCACATTAGATGAAAAACGGATGTTGGAAATTGGGCGTAAGAATTTCTTGAATAAATAGGAGGAGATGGATGAGGCTTAATTCAATTTCTTTAAAAATATTCTCTAAAATAAACGGAAAGGGGTTTCAAAAGTAGTTGAATAAATAAAAACATTCCTAAAAATTAAATAATTTTAAGAAAAATAAATACAACCAATTTAGGAAAATGAACACAAGACCACCCCAAAAGTGGTTAAAATATTGGAAAAAGATAAAACCATCATTCCATAAGTTCAAGATTAAGTAAAATAGGCCTTATACCATATTATAACCCCCAAGGACAATAAATATTTCATTAAAGTGAAGTTGGAAAACCTTTCCTCCCATTTAGAGGACCTTTAAAATGAGAGACAAAATCACTTGGAGAATAGAATAATGTGTTGGTTCATACCACATAAGCTCCATCCACCAACATATTTGGGATAATCTCAATATTATAAAACTATAGAGAGAATAATCTAAAACACCTTGGGGATGGGGGGGTGGGGTTTAACCAATATTTATACTCATTTTTACTATACTTTTCTCTTACAATTAGTTGTGTCCTATAATTTTTAACTAGTTATTAATTTATACTTGTTTTTTTATGAAGAACACAAGTGGATAGCATATTAAACACTATTTTAATACCATTATAATATAATAACAGTGCGAATGACATCCTCTAAATTTTATCCACTAGAAATGAATGTACTATACACAATTGGAAATTGTCAATTACTCTAGTTTTTTATATATATCATTCATCCTTAGATTTTTTTGATAACTACTAAATTTCATTGATTATATAATGGAAAATAATTTTTTGGGTAACTAATGGCTTCCATGTTTCTTTGTTTTAGTTTGTTTTTTTGGGGTTTTCAATAAAAATTTAAAAAAATAAATTATGTTATGTTTTCAATATGAACAATGTTTTTGTATATTTTTTTATTTCTCAAACTATATTTGAGTTGAAATAAAAACCTCAAGTTCACATTTTAAATCAAATTGGATTTCAAGGACTTTATAATACTATTGAATCCTTAAAACTCAAATGAATTTTTATTTAGTTTTGTTCTATTTGGCAAGAATTTTAAAGCTTTTTAATTATTTTTAACTGAATATTGATTTTCAAATACACTGCTTACTTATCAATATTAAAATTCCCATACTAAGAGGTTTCTAAACCACTTTCACACCATCTTTCTTATACGCTCACTTATTAAGTGAATCATGGTATTTTTTATGAACTTTTAATTTTGTTTATTATTTATCAAATATTTTTAATCCTTTAGATAAATTAACTATGATTATGGAATTTTATTTTCTAGCCCCTCATATATCCTTGAGACCTACCTTGACAATGTTCATAGTCAATCCCTTTAATAACCATGAATTCCCTTTTAGGTTTAGGCTGTATTTCTAGCCTACTGATCCCTTACCATCACCCACTTTAAAATATAGTTACATGATTAATTAAAGTCTAGGTGTGGGGGGAATAGGAGGATTCTATGTGTTTTTAGCGGGAATAATTACATGTAAAATAGACTATGAGAGGAGAGTGTTATTGATTTACGTTATTTGAAAGAGGGAAATGGGTACGGGCCACTATTAGTACATTCCATTTATATCATCATAATAAAATGTGTATATCAAAAAAATTGAATAGGGGGTGAGATTATAACATTAATTTTCCATATTTATGTGTTTTATGAACCTAATAAATAATATATCATGATTCCCATTAATTATACCCAAACGAAAAATCACCCTCCTTTAAAAAAATATTCATTCAAAAAATATACGTAGAACTCATTGAATAGAATAATTTTTATAACCAATGAATTAGTGACAAGCAGGAAAATAAATTAGATTGTAGGTGTTGAATATTATAGGGGTATTGAGTGAGAGATTCACTATTATTTTAATTTTTTTATCATGCATTGAATTTATTGAACAAAACATTTATCTTTTAAACTAATGATGTTTTTTTACACACATCCACAAACCTTGGGCCACTAAATAGCCATATTAAGTTTCAGTGATTGATTTTATTATCATGATTCACTGTGTGTAGAGCTTATAATGTTCACAAGCCTATAGTAAATTTATATTTTCTAGGTGCGAGTATAACTCCCCATTAAAATACTATCTTTAGTGAATAGTGAAAATGAAAATCATGTGAGGTAGGCTATGAAATGGTTTAGGATGGATTTAGAACATTTAATTTAATGAAGATCAATAAATTCATGTCATTGAAATTAAATTCATGTTTAAGTCATGAGAAAAGTGTTATTAAAAACAACATAAAATAGTTTCCTCAATTTTTCTTGGTATTTATATTTTTTCACAAGTTCCTATTTTCTTATTCGTCAATTAAAATTTTCAAAATAAATACAAGTGAACATGATTTGGTTTAATGTTTTAATTGATACATTTTAACCTGGTATATTTCTTTACTATGTTAATATTGATCCTAATTAGTTTTATGTAAATCCTTGTTTTGGGTCAAACATTTTGAATCATAGTTGTCAAAAAAATATATTGATGGTCTGTCTATTGAAATTCCAATGAGTTATTACATTGTTATAAAAATATTTATGCTTTAAAGGGTTATTACATTGGAACTAAATAGGTTCTGAGTGTTTTGGTAATAATTTCACGAGAGTGTAATAATTCAAGTGTGTTGATGTAATGAAAAATGAAATATTGAAATGAAATTATAATCTAATTTATAGAAAACACTTAATCAACCCATTCTATAATCCAAGAATTAATCACATTTTCATGATTAGTAATTTCTCTATGAATAAAACAAACATTTTTGAATTTTCTTAAATAAAATATATAATTCCATATGTGTTATTTTAATTAGTTTTATTTAAAAACATTATAATATTTTAAATATATTTAATTTAAATTTTATTTTATGAACATGTGGAGGCATGATCACTCGAACAACTATGGTCGAAAGTCACATGATGATATACTGACTAGATATGCCCAAGCAAGATATTGCGCCCCCCTCAAAATTAATCAACTGACTAAACCCATCAAGGACATGCCTCATGAAGCTCCACATACCACATAGGTACCATTAATTGAATTCATGTTAAATCCCCTAAAATATAGTATGAGCGAATTTCAACCAACAATGTGCATCAAACTACTACATGAAGAGCTCCATTGATATCAAGTTTTAGAAAAGAAAAATTATAATTTCCATATATGGAGAATCCCATGTTGTCACATGAACATACCTCAAGCAATCATAAGTGTAACAAAAATCAACGGAAACAATGTATTTTACACCTCGATGGACAGCATCCTCAGCAATTCATTATGACTCACACCACCTCAATAAAACATGAACCACTTCATCATGGACTTCCTAGCACTCTAAGCTCTTACATAAAGAATATATCATCAAATTTATCACTATTATAACATTTCACTGCATATATTCTTTATGATTCCTTATCTACATGAACTAGGTGAGTTTCAACCCTTTTATTATTCAAGAGAATCCAAAGTACCCAAAAAGAATTTCAGCATTACAACCTAAAGACTCCCTTATAATTACCTTTCCCATTCTATACTTGGTTTATAGTGAAAAAATTTAGACCCTACTGAGATCAAAACAGAATGAAAATATGAGTTCTCTTATTCCCTGTGTATGAATCAATTAAAGATAGAGTAGAAATATTACATTTCCAATCCATAGGTTTTGAGTTTGTGAAAAGTTGAACTAAACATATTAGATGAAATTTACACATCAACTCATACCCTATATCATTTGTCAGCACATGTTTCTATAGGATCTCTTTACAGATCCAAAATCTTCTCACCCAACATAACCCAATAATAGATCTCGACCATGATATCTTGATCCCAATAATTTTAGTGCCGCCCTAGCACCTTGCACACATGAAACTGTACTAGAACAATATATCTCTCAAAAACCCTCTATTGTGATTTAGTCTAACCAAACACCCATCTATTCTTGATATTATACATGACGAACTTTTGAGAAAACTTCTATTTATGAACAAGGAGTTGGGCTGAGCTAACTGATCCTCTAGGCCAAGGTTCCTTGAATATTATTCAAAATTCCTGAAGAAAAATGAAATAATCCCATATCCCATACGGGTATCCTCTTGGATTTTATGTTGGAGGATATATTCCAATAGAACAAGACAACTTAAATATCCTTATTGATAGTGCAACCTGCATCTTCCAATGAAGCCCATTTTGATTCCTATAGATATCAACAACACATAAGCGCATAAAGTCTATTAAAGAAATATATTTATTACCTAGAACATAAAATATGGGGATAAAATATATCATATAATTCCATCCCTAATCAAATAAAATCGAAACATTAATCATGTGGTCACCTCTCCAAAAAAACACATCTTCCACTAGATCTGTGAAATAATAGAGCATACCATCATTTATTGTTCTTTATGATTATAGAGCTCGATCATGGGAATAAATTTTTAGATGGTAAGATCCATAAATTAATTACTCATATAGGATATAAATATTTTCGCCAATATTTTTATAAACTTATTTAGATCCTTCCAACTGTATTAATGGTTTTTCATAATTTTATCACATTTTAATTCAATTATTGTTATGATCTTATTTATTGTTGTGTTGTTTTCATATTATTCTCCCCAAAATTTTTCTTTTTTTTATTCTCCCCAATGATGTTCTAGTGACCAAAAAACTCAAGGATCATGGATTGATAACCCAATTGTGGGGGGTCTGATGAAATAATTGTGCGACTTCATGATTTTGTTCATTTCAATTATTAATCTATTTTTACTGGTTTTGTGTGAAAGTGATTATGTGAGTGGATAAGGTGGTTACCATTACATATACCATTATTAAATTTAAATATCCTCACTAATATTCTCTAATTAAATAAATAAATTTTCTAGATGATGTTATTCATTCATGTTGTTATTTTCATGCATTATAATACATTTTTTAGGTTATTTAATACATGATATTTTATCTTCTCATTGAATTGGTTGATTTATAAAATAATTGAATAATTATTGAACACATTGAAATTTATCCTTGGACTATCTAAATTTCTCATTAACTTATTGAGTTCACAACTTTCATATGTTTTAGTTTAACACAATCAAAAACTAAATAAATATCATATTTTCAAGGATTCTACAATCAAAATTAAAATATATATATATATAAATAATTTAGATTAATGATGAAACAACCTGTGAATCATTGATAATGACCCTAGTTAGTCTCAACAGGCTAAATTAAAAGTTTTATAAATTTTATATGTGGTTATTGAGACAACCTATCTCATCAAGGGAAATTTTATAAGGGGAAAAACTTTATCAATACTTAAAATGAAAAGGTGACTAGGAAAAAATCATCTAGTGATGGTGCACTAAAATATACTTGAAAAAAATAAGACATTTCCTAGTGTAGTTCTATAATTTATCACTTTTATCTTCTCATGCCACATTGGAGAGATTTTCTAATAGGTTATTTATTTTTTTAATTGATTAGCAAGGTTACACCAATTGAGGACCAATAACAAACAGGTTCATTTGGTGCATTAACCCCATTTACTAAATGGGTATGATATATACTATAGATTGAATTATTCAATATCCTATAGAAATATCCATTAACTGATAGGGTCTTATTTTTCATATTTAAATGATCGTGAGTGATCTTACAGATAAGATTAAATCCGGGAAAGATATGTATTTAGAGGATAATTGTCTACCAAATCTAAAAAGATATGATTGACTATCTGAGGGTAAATTACATGCCTATAAAAGGAAAATATAATGATGGAATATTCAATTATCCATCATTCCAAAACCATCTCAAATATCCAAATTCAATCTGTTATCATCCACATGCTTCAAATATTTTTTATTAGAGCATAGTATAAAAAATTCAATTACTATCTAATTTCTAAACCATAGTTGAGGGATAATCTCTACTATATACAAATATCTAGTAATTAACAATTTTCCGAAACCTTAATATGATTTACCTATAACTTTTAGTACTTTGGATTTGGTGTTGGTGAATCTATTTTTATGTAAATTAATATCCAAACATGTGTTGGTTGTTTCAACATACTATCATATAATTCAACTGACCCATTCCATCATCACCCACCCTTATACCCAACAATTTTTAAATATAAAAATATAAACATATTTCCAATTTATCAAATTTCATAACTAATAACTATTAAAATAAATAATGAATTAACAATAAATTTAGTGACAAAATATTAAAAAAATATAAAAAAAATATTGATTAACAAGAAATAAATAAATTACTCAAATATGTAATTATTAATAAATAATATTTTAAACGTGATATCTTATTACTTAAAAACTATATCAAGTATAAATTATGACATAATATGTTAATTTTTGTTAATAATTAATTATATGTAATTTACTAAGGATAATTTTTTAATTATTCTAAAAAATATATTTCCCAATTAAAAAATAATGATTAATTGTTATAATAGTATATATATATATATTAAAAATAATTTCAAAATGTTAAAAATGAACTAGAATAAAAAATTAAAAATATAAATGAGAGTTATCTATAGAGATATGTGTAATGGAACATTTAGAATTGAAAAAATATTGTGATTTTTTCTACTGTAACATCCCAACATGATTACCCTCACCAATACCTAATCCAAATTTTTTTGAGACATAAAATGTGCTTCTTAACATACTAATGTATTTTAAATAATCGTTATTGACTAAAGAAAATTATTATGAGTATATTTTAATTAAAAAAATAACCTAGATCCCTAACTTGTTGTGTAGGAAAAATTTATTGCAAATATAAGGTGAAAAAGAAATGAAACCTAAATATAATAGAGGGATATTAGTGTCCTTAATCTTACCTTCTAGATAAATTTGGTCAATTTTAGGATCCCAATGAAATTCCCAAAAATTAACATCACATTGAAATTCTTTATTTGAAGAGAGGGGTATTCAAAATAATTTAGAAATTTTTCCCAATCCCAAAAACCCTGATCAAGGATAGTCTATTTAATATTAATATATTTTTTGAGGAGTACTTTTTTCTTATTGATGCCTGAAATGTTAATATTATAATAATTCCTAGAAATCCACATTTAAGACTCCCAATATTCCTTCTCATAAATTATTTTTGAAGAATAATAAGGCATGGATAATTCATTTTTCAATCTACTAAAATAATGGTGATTGAAGGAGTACATGAACTCTTAGATGTCTAAAAATCAGTCTTGATTGAAAAATTTCTACCATGTTATTTTTTTAGAGATTTAGTAATAATAGACCATTTCACACCCAACTAGTACTCATTAGACCTTAATTTCTTCAACTAATATTTAGGGAATCCCTCTAAATCAATGATAAAAAACTTCACCATTTTATTATAAGAGTAATAAAAATAATCTTTTACGTATTTAATGGGGGTAGGGGATAAAAAAATCCTCATTAGATAATTCAAGATGATACTAAACCGGAAGAGCATCCTGAACCTTACCATTCCTCAACACAATGAAATTTTGGTTCTTTCTTATCATTATATGGATTCTATTTAACAAGATAATTATTCTTGGAATACCGCCATTCCCTTTATGCCTTCATTTTTGGTGAGATGTGGACAATCATGACCAATATTGGTGGAAACATAAAAGGAATTTTCCAAAAACAAATCATACTCTACATTCCCATTAAAACATGAAGAAATGTCCCCATCCTTGACATCAGTAAACCCATTGGACTCATCCAATTATGGAACAAGAGCATCAATGTCTTCAACAATATACTGAAAATCACAGTGAACATCTTTTAGAGTCATAAAAAAGGCACTTATATTAGAATATGCATATTAATAGTATTCCATAATCATATAAACATATTCCTTATGATGCAATTTGGTGGAAGGACCTTAGACATGAATTCATCTACATCTCTATTCAGTTTAACTTTCCACACAAGAATGGGTTAATGATAGAAAGACTTGAATGTCCCCCACATCAACCCCTTTAGAAAAAATATGAAACATCCATATAAATTACAAATTGGAAGACCCCCTCCTTACTATTATAAATCCATATCAATTCTATAAAATCAAGTTCAAGATAATCCTCGATGAAAACACATGCTACTAACGTGTATGACAGGTGAGTAGTGGATGAATCCAGTTTAATTGGAGAAACTAAAGCACTATATAAAAATGTTTTAACTCAGGTATGGGTGCGTCTTCATGGGCTTAATTGGGTCCTTTGGCATCTTGAGATCTTGAATGATATTGGAATGGATATTGGAACACCCATCCGTCTTCATAAGGAAATGACGGATGTTAGGTATGGGCACTTCGCTAGAATGCTGGTGGAAGTTGATCTTAGATCTACACTCATTGACACGGTAACACTTTCCATTCCCTCTAATCATATTTTGATTGATGTCGAATATGAAAGAAAACCTCTATTTTTCACTAAATGTATGGTTGTCGGACACACTTTGGAGTTGTGTCGCAAAAACATCACCTGTAAGGAGTGTCGAATGCGAGGACACTCCTCCAATATTGGTCGATGACAGGTGCATTCGAAGGATCCATCTCCGCCAGAGCATGTCAATAGGGACAGTGACCCTCCTTTGAATCCAGTCGATGTACTAACTCCCAAGATTGGGAAAGAGTTCATAATTGATGATAATCCTCCTAGATTGCATAGTGGCCCTACTACTTGTGAGGTTGGAACCTCTGAGATCCCGAGTCCTACTCCTGCTTTTACGGAGAATGTTTTTTACGCAGCAGCCTGTCCAAAATGATAATTCTTCCCCTGCTAATCAGGGGAGCCCTTCTGATGAAAGGAAGGAAAGTGATGAGGTTTTAACTCCCATAAATGGGGAGCATTCCCCCTCCACGATGGGGGACATCCATGTTGAGGCAAAGGGAAGTGAAATGGATATGACTAAAGCATCATAGTGTGAGATTATTCGAGGAGAAAAGAAAGGAGTCTCTGACAGTGAGGGTGTCATGACTACCCCAGTTATAAGGAGGCCAAGGAAGGACTATTCGGCAGTTCCGAAGATGGTGACCACTAGGTCATCTTCTAGGAAAGCTAAAGAGAAGTCATTTATGGAGAAACTGGAGCGAAGGAAGGTATTTACCAAGCTGGTCATACAATATGAGACTCAATCAGGGTGGGAATCAGCTGATGCAGACGACATGACCAAGTATGGGTGTGGTGATTATGACTACTATGACTTGTAATATCGCTCTCTCTTCTTCATTCATGTCTCTTCACTCTTCTTTTTATTAATAAATTTGGTGGTCCAAGCGTGCTTGGATCTGACTTTTCAGTTTATAGTTTAGAAATCCAAAAATAAAATTTAAATTCATACATTAATAAATAAATAACAGTCTAGAACATGGTCTACATATCTATAATGTAAGAATGAATGTAATGTAAACTGTCATCTAGACCAACTCAATACATAATTTCAAGTTCACTCCATCACCTTACGTAACACTTCATGTATCTTTTTATGTCTCTATCTCGAATATGACTGCTAAATATAAAATAATAGGATGATCTACTGATATACATTAAAAACCATGTCCTGTATACAAGTAGGGTTGAGTCTAATCACTCAATAGGATTCCCCCACTCAACTAAACTCACAAAGTTCAAACAATCAAGTTTATGCATGTGAACGTCTGTGGTAAGTGTTAACAAACACACCCAAAATATATCTCATCCATTATAAGTATACATGTGTTAAATGATATTTTAAAATAACCACACACCCTAAAGACCCAATATAACACAACCTATAACTAGGTTATGACCCACATACCTATCAACATAGACACATATAGCATCATATCCTGATGAGGTATATCACAAGCCAAATCTCATAAAATTAAACACTATTACCTAGAGGTCATAAATCACATCCATTATAATTCTCACTTATTGGAGTCTCGCATTTCCAATTTATTATTACCATTTTATAAAAAACATTAAATATCATGGTAAATAATCATAATAGAAATAAAACCAACAATGGGTAATCAAATATGGCTTAATAAATAATAAAAAAAGTCAAATGAAAAGAAAAACATAAATGTGTATTCAAAAAATTCCAAAGGAAAAATATCAAATAATAGTAATCCCATGAAAAAAAGGGTAAAACCAATATCATGTTCGAATTATATAAAATAATAGATATATAATCTTCCATGAAATTCCCTAACTCACCTCTTTGGTAATCATTGAATCTATATTCCAGAAAATCCATAGAGAATCACATTCTATATCCCATGTATCAAGGGTCATAATTGAGGTTATCATACACTAAATGATATTATAGAATCATGGAAAAACATTTATCTCTTGAATTGAATAAATAAAGTTTCATTAAAAATATCAGAAACCATAACAATGGTCATACCATGGTGCTTCCAATACATAACCAAATATCTTTAAAGGTTATAAATTTATTTTAATATTGATGTGTCAACCTTATTTCCTAGAGCCTAATTCACCACCTCACAACAGTCAATATCTAATGGTGAAGATATCTAGGTGGTGAGAGGAACTATTTTAAATAGATATTGTTATCATTCATTCATGTTAACTGACAATGAGTAAAAGGCTTAGTTCACTTCAACTTCAACATGATTCTAGAGGTATTCTACGACAATTTTTTCCTATCTTGGTCATATCATGATCACTAATGGAATCCTATATTTCACCTATGCTTATAATGTTTTCCACAAAAAAGTATTTTCTTTATTATTTTTAATATTATTTGTTATCAATTATACTATAAAAATCTATATACACCCTATAAGGTGATGGTACTGGGGCATGTAGTGGAAGATGGTGGGCTAGGGATTTGAAAATTTTCATCATCAGACAGAAGAAACATGTCATCTTCGGAAATCTAAGCCTTATTATAGACTGAGAATATCACATTAAGTAATAAAATCACATAAATGAAATCATAATATGTACCTTGTTCAAATTATAGTGTGGTCATCATCCACACGTCATTAGAGACAATTTCTTAAAGTATCTGATGTTGAACCCCTCTAGATCATTCACACACATATCTAATCTCTTCGAACCCCATTTATTTAATTATGGGTTCTAGAATGGAGATCCTATAATCTCTTTGACAACGTTTCGATAACGATGACGACATTCCCTTGATCCATGAAGTTTTTATTGGATCATTCACTCAGTTCGTGTGTTTCTCTCTCAGTAAATCAATATTAGAGAGAAGCACTCAATTATGAACGATGTATAGTGCATGGAATGAGTTTACCCTTCACTTATATTGTGTAAGAATCTATAATTTATTAGGGTTCCCTAACCCCCATATATTAAACATCCACTAAATAATTAATAATTAATTAATTAGGTTTAACTAACTGAGTTTTAAATATCATTTATATGTAATCACATACATGTAATTTGTATTAAATATATCACATGATAAACCTAATACATAAACATAAATCATAATTCCCACTAATATTTAATGAACCTTGAATATTAATATAATATTGTTTCATATAATATTATTCTTTTTATTTACATAAAAACATATATTCACTTTTAATAAAAAAAAATCAAACCAATCATTCTATACATGAATAATAACGAATTTTTTTATTTATCAATGATCTATATTACATATACAACACTCATGCCCTATCCCAGGATCCACCATTTTATATATACCTATTCACCGGAATAGGGTATTTACTTTCATATGTTATTATGTATTTCCTTCTTGGAACTTATCTTAATAGTAGTGAATAGTATCACAGAACAAGAACGGCTTATAGAAACCCATCAAATCCCCTAAATAGATAAGGAATATTCCTAGAAACAACAACCATCTGAAAAATACACTCAATGTAATATAATATATTTTTTATTTGATATCTCATAAAGTGGGATTAACCTTTTTTATATCATATTTTCAGGATTTATTATTTTTTTGTCTAACTATATGGATTTACCTTAAACTATTATGGCCATTGATTTATGAAGTTATTACCATATTGATCAACCAGGCCAAGGATATTACTCCCTTAATAAAGAAGTGAAAAATTGTATCTTTACCATTCAACAAATTTCATACCACTAATGACACACCAAACTCAATGAACCTCTCCCACAGTTCAATATCATGGTTTTTTCCTTGCATCAAAGTATGTGATCAAATGGAACACATTGATAAGGATCTAAACTTAGGTGACCAATACACATGTTTATAGATAAGTGCTTCCAATGACATCTGAAATATGTGGTGTTACTATTAGAGGGTTTATCTTCAAGATATAACCAGAAATCACCAAGTGTGAACTTAATGAGAATAATTCTCAATTCTTATGATTCTCCAACAATTGATATTTATACATCAAATGTTTCTAGTCTATATAGTGTATCTTGACAATAATAAATATGTTTAAGATTAATTTCATTATATCTCAATGTTCACATTATAGCATATGAACTTCAATAACATCTTAATATGAAAACTAATATATGGAAATTACCATTTAATGAGTTGTTGTAGAAATGTATAAACGATAATGTTATATGTATATCATGTATAACTCACTCTAAATATGGTATAGTAATGAAGATTACTTATCAAGTTGCGACTAGGTCACCCACTATTGCAACACTCCCACTAACACTAGAGCCAACTTCCTAACTATAGGAGTTAGCTCTCAAATGAAAAAGATCAGGTTTCTGTTAATTTGTGGATTTAGTTGTTAGGTCTACTGCATCTACAATGTATGGATATTATCATATTTGTGCCCCCATCAGATTAATTATAGCTTATCAGGCGATGATATCCCTGAGTTCACTCCCATTTGTCTACTATCGAAACATGACATCTAGGATAGGAAGAGTAGTATGATATTCATAATATACATTATGATAGTACTTTACTTACTAGGTGTGATTCCAAGAACTGGGACAGACTGTTCTATTTAAAGCACTACTTCTTTAGTATCCTCATAAGCTGCAACAAACTAAGTATTTGTAGACATGTCTATGAGTGACTCTAATGAGCTTGTATTGCTCATTACCATAGAATAACTATAATATTAGATCATATTGACCTTATAGTGAGATTATCATGGTTACCATTATGAAAATAATACCTTCATCTCAACATACCAGGCACATATCATTTTTACATTATCATGTATAATCAAATCTCTCTAAATGATCCCATTTCAGTTCTCTTATATAAAAATGATAATTTCCTACTATAAATTATATGATGGAAATATCCTTTCTTGTATATATCATGGAATACATGATTGATCCATCATATAGGTCTTAAACATTATATTCATCTGTTATTTCCAATTATTCGAGCATTACTGAAATATTGGTTGAGTATTAAACACCACAAACAATATTCATTCCAAAACCAGAATAGTGTTTCCTTATGTCCATAGTACAAGTGAGATTAATGTTTTTGTAAAAAATAACAAGAGTTTGAATAGAACTAATAAGAATGGAAATATAGAATATGTGTACTTCTCACCACTACCATTTGAACTTCCGTTTCTCAACCACATTGAGAATACACCCTACTTCTAGTAATGTTTCTATGCTTACATGGTAACTGCATTTTGAAAAACATATATGTTAACCGTATTGTATACAATACTCAATAATTATTAATAAATAAATACTTATAATTTATCAATAAACTATAAGAATAGGCTAATACTTGATTCTTTAAATTAGATTGTTTCATTTAAAATTTTACAAATTTATTTCATGACATGTGAAGAAAATAACCTCTCGTCTAATACCACTTATTTTTAAGGAAATTATAATTGTTCACATGGATTCTTTATTGAAATTTTTCTTTTAAAATTATTTTTCGACTAGTTTACCATAATAATTTATGATTAATCATTCTTTAATATTCTTATTATTTGGAGATCTATGCCTAGAATGTAACAAAGAAGTTTCCCTGTGTTGATTGTTTTGTAATCTTTAAGAAAATTATAGAAATTATATGATAATTATTTTAGAATATATTGTATTGAAATATAGTTATCCTCATTAGAATTTACATAGATGTTGTTTAATCATCACTCATTCATATATTTCATCACTTTCTCCTCGAAATCTTGTCAAATATTAGGCAACATGTAAATTCATCCATGACCTGATATTATTTCCAAATGATCACATCCGACATTGATGATAATATTATGACATAACCAAAATATAATTCATACATGAGTATCCTATAAGAATTTTTAAACCCTCACTTATTAATGTGTCTTAATAGGTAATTGGTACAATGGCACAATGAATTTCTAATGTCTCAGTGCTCTGTAGAATCACATGCACAACCTGTTTGAACCCTGTTCAAATTTGGACGTTTTCTTTTCCCAATATTACAACTATTTTCCTTATAGAATTACATTCCATTATTCTATAAAAATAAAATTTATCATACTTGTGGGGAGGCTGTATTGCCTAGCATAGTTAAAAGGAAACCAAGGAAGGATTACTCTACAGTTCCGAGGATGGTGACCACCAGGTCATCCTCCATGAAGGCTAAGGAGAATCTATCTACGGAGCAATTGGAGCGAAGGAAGAAGTATATCAAGTTGCTCAAACAATATGAGACCTAATCATAAAGGGAGTCAGCCGATGCAGATGATATGACTAGGTACGAATGTGATGCTTATGACTATTCTGACATGTAACCTCTCCCTCTTTTCCTTGTTTGTTTCTGCACTTTTCTTTTTATTAATAAATTTGCGGTCCAAGCGTGCTTGGATCTGACTTTTGGGTAAAATTTATCATATTAGTATGTTTATTGTAATTCATAATCAAACATTACTGATTATTAACACATTAAATGTCTACAACTATTTTATCAAACTCTAACAAATCTATGTAATAGAATCAAAATAATTTCCCTCGTGAGTATTCGAGTGGAAAGGATCCTTGAAACCTCTCCACATAGTATAAAAACATTTTTTATGCTGTTATATAGAGTGATTATAGGTATGTATTGGGATAGCCAACCCTATTAACTTCTTTCTCCTTTATATATTGAGTGAACTCTCGACTAATAAAATCATAAATATGATTTACAAAATGGTTGCCTCTAGAATGGAAATAATATATCATTGGATACTTTATTTCTTCCAATATTAGTTATATAAAACCATAACTCTCATAAGAACACTCTCATAGTACGAAGAACCCTCGTATTTGGATTAAGAGCACCCCAAACTCCTAGTATTTTTCTAATTCAAAAGATGGAAGGTGTTATCGATATAATATTTTTGAGGTTTTTTTAGAAAAAATCAACGATTGTAATTCATTTTTTATTAATCTATTTATTTTATGTTACAACGATCACAATTGAACATTAATGGAAAAATATTTATCACACCTTTAGGAATTTAAATATTTATTATTTTATGTGTTTCATACTATCATGATAATTATTAAAATAATATAAAATTCAAAAAGGAAATAAAAATTACTGAATAGAAATGACAATCTAATATTAATTGATCCATTTAAACTTAATGTATCAACCATAACCAAGGGGAATCATACTTGAGTTTTAGATTGACTCATGATGTAGGTCATCCCTCATCTGGTGTGCCAAAAACTCATCTGAATTTTTCCTAGACTTGGCATAGTCCACATCGTACATCGTCTCCATTATAATAGAAATATACTCACATATGTAGGTGATGGCGTATGAGGAAGAACAATTGATATATAGAAATACTGATGGATTTTCATGGAATTATACATATTTAATTGAAAAAAAAAGACATGAAGAGCGTCAAAAAAATTAACTACTTATTACAATCATCACAAGTAGTTAATAAATAATTAAATAAAATAAACTAGACACACATAATGTTGGACAGTGCTCAAGATCAGTCATCGTGAAAAAATTAAATTACGATAAATATAAAGTATGAGAGATTTTAAATAAATTTAATGAATTATTTAAATTAAAATAATTATTTTGATCCTAATATTCATTTAATTTCAATTCCAAAAATTAAATTAATTTTTATACTTATTAAAATATTATATTTTTAGACAAAATATTTGTTTTTATATTTTAATTCAAAAACAAATTGATTATTTTAATTAAATTTTTTATTTTCTAAAAAACATATAGTACAAAGAAACCCTACCCAATTTCATTCTAGGTCGGTTCAACACTGTACATTCTCATTTCGAGCTAGGAAGACCTTATACAAGGGTATTCTAGGCCCGCAAGACTTTCCCTAAACCATTCTGGATCAGGTGGATCAAACTATACCTGTTTTTGGATGGATTGGTTCATAAAATAACTACAGTAGTCCGACAGTAGCTCTATCTCATAATATCACAGTTGGGTAGGGTATTTCATGGGAGCCGATATCACATGGGGTGTAGAAACCCATCGGGAAGAAGTGGCGATGGCAATGGGTGTCTTTGAGGTGCATGAGATGGATGTGGCAGAGAATCCTCAGGTGACATCTGATCAAATGGAGGAGGTAACGGGTCATGGAACTGATTGTGAGAGAATACAATGTGGGAGGTGGCTGGGTGGGGTATTTCCTGCACAAATAGGGGGTAGAATGAGAATAAAATAAACCCTCCCCCTTTTGTGGTTTTTTTACAAATGAAGATTATATATTAACCACGAAGGTCTGCAGTTACACATTCTTGCAACCAAGAAGGAAAGTGATCAAGCCAGAGGTGATTCACGCCAGACGTGAAAAAAGAAGCCAGGTGATGGGATACTTTGTTTCTATCCATTTTAATGAATGAGAAGGAGCAGTTTGTGAAGCTTTGACTGATAGCTTGGATGTTCCTGATAACAGGGCCAAAAGAATGGAGGTTGCCATCATTAAGCCCGATAGCGTTGATCATGGTGAGGTAGTCAGATTTGATGTGAATAGCTTCCCATCCTAGATCTTTTGCGAACATCATCCCGGCAAGGACGGGGAAGGCTTAACCAACAATGGGACAACATAGAGCGTTGTTTGATTCATGTTTGGCAGCAATGATTTGGCCATGATAATACGGTTCCACAAGTCCAACTCCAACAATTCCATCAATGTAAATAGGTGAATCAATGTTGATCTTGGAGATCCCTTCTGGGGGAGGGTACCATCTTGACAGAAATGTGTGAGTGCAAGATATCCCTAAGTGGTCAGAGTCCCTTTACCACCCCTCAATCCAGGATGTAGCCCATTCAATCTAGAACCTGGGGGACTTTTCAATGTTATTAAAGATGAAGTCATTGCATCGTGCCTAGACGATCCATGCCACGATGAAAAATGAAGCAACTTTATCCTCAGTGAAGGAAGACGATAACAACATCAATAGTTTCGGTAAATCTGGCACCGTATCCAGCATAAGTTTCAAATCATAACCCCAAAAATTTAATATCTCTTCCACTCCATTTTTTTTGTATATAATAAAATTCACCTCCCTTTTTTATTCTTTTGTTTTATTTGAATTTTTTTCTACACACACAGTCAACCTTTGGTTTTATTCAATTTTCAGGATTCAAATTATTCACACAACCTTATTAGGATTATTTTTTAAAAAATAAATATTAAATTTATTCTTCTATCTATTGGAAAAATGGTTTACTGACCAGTGATGTTCTACTTAACGGATTCATACTAGTTTTGGGTTGGAATAAAATGTGATCACCTGTACCATTTTTTTGCGATTCTGGTAAATCAAAACACATATTTTTCTACAAGCACTTGTCTATAACATGTTGTTAGAAACCATTGCTCATAGGATTTGAGGGAAAAACTTTCGAGAACATCCACACATTCCTCTAGAATCTATATGAACAATGTTTGTCAAATTAATGGTTCAAACACAGTTCTATGATGATCCCTTCAACTTTATCTCAATCACTATGATCTCATGACATTGATACATGAAGGTGTTCATGGATCCTTCACTCAATTGGATCATTTATCTCCCTAGAAAGTGGGAGGAGATATAATATCTCAATTTCGATCGGTGTAAAGTGCATGGAATGAGATTCTCCTTTACATATATAGTGGATGCATCTAATAACTGATTAGGTTTCCCTCACACCTATATATGAAAAATCCACTAAATAAGTAATAAATACATAATTATGATGAATTAATTTTTTCATAAATTTTATTGACATTCATTACCATACTTGCAATTCATATTAAATATATAACATTATAACCTTGAGTTATTAACGTGACTCATAATTCCTATTAATATTAATATAATCATGAATATTAAATTAATATTTGTCTATATAATATTATTCCTTGTATTTATTAAACACATATAAAAATTTTTAACAAATAAATTCAACCCAAATATTCTATACTCGAATAAAAATTAATTTATTTATTTATTAGTTATGGATAATACTCGGACAACTCTCACACCCAATGGTGGTCCAATATTGTATTATATACCTATTCACATCAATATAGTAGATTCTCAAATATGTTATTGTGTATGACCCTCTAATCCCTTATCTCAATTGTAGGGAATAATATTCACAGAATAAGGGAGGATTCTAGAAACCCATCAAGGAACCTAAAGTGACAAGTAATAGTCTTATGAAAGACAAAGATCCTATGAACACACACTATGTAATATTATATATTTTCATTCTATATCTCATGAATCACGACATAGATTCATGTCATTATCCATTCTTACATTATTATTTGTTCATCTAACTGGATGCATTTTACTCCAATTACCATGCCAATGAATTTATAAAGGTATTACAATTATGATCACCTATGACCAAGATATTACTTCCTAAAATTAGAAGTAATAAATTCCGTCCTGCCCATTCAGTCAATGTCATACCACCAAGGTTGTACCCAACACATGCTACCTTTACATGACTTCATTATCATGTTTTTTATTTCATCAAAGTATGTGATCAAATTGAAGACATTGAAAATGATCACAATTTAGTAGACCAATACACATGTACATAATTTGGAATTACTAATAACACCCAAAACATGGGGTGTTCATGCTGGGGGTTATGTCCTCATGGTCTTACCTACTACAGATCACCAAGTGGAAAAATAATGAGAATACGAATCAATGCTTTTGAACCCCTATCACCAGATAAACAGACATCAACATTGTCTAATTAGTATGATGTATCTAGAATATAAGACAACTGTTTATGATTATTTTCATAGTATCTTTAGGTTCTCATTATAGCCTTAGAAAAACTATAGCATTTTTATATGAAAAATAATCTATATAAATTAACTTTTAAAAATTCGATACAAAAATTTCTACACTATTATAGTAAGTTTATGTCATCCATTAATCACTATACACTGGGTATGTTAATCAAATTTATAGTACAATTTTTTTCTATGGAACCCACTATTACAACAGGAGGAACATTTTCCTCTCCTATCTTGAGGTCATATCACTAAATTATGACTATAACAACAATGTGACTATCTCCAAACACATCCACCATCGTTAATTGAATTAGTATTAGTTTGTATCCTTGATATTCAAATAACATATCATAAGTTATATGGATAATTACCTCACCCATTAGTTAGTTAATATATGTATCTAACACCCACCTATGTTTCATCAGATAGATTGATCATAGCCCATGTGAGGTTTACCATCACAATCTCAGTGATATCACATGACTAAAAATTAAGTCATAATGAGACCTAAGAGTCCTACTGTATGTCTCAATACCAATGGTACCTAAAAAGTTCCCATGAACATATACTTTCTTAGGAACTCACAAAACATCTCATACTAGTTTAATAAACCCATCACACAAAATAGGGTTTTACATGCAGTGAATACATTATCATATAATAGGGGAATCCATATAAGGTAGTCACCAATCAATATAGTACATACAAAAAACACATTATTTCAAAAAAAGTCCATAATATTTTTTCCGAGAAATTAAAAATGAATAATATTTTCTCTTTTATAAACCAAAAATATTGGGTGTTTTTGTAAAAACCACTATTTTTTGTCCAGCTATATTATTATTCTTGATATATAATTTCATATTGATTCCAATAAATTAATTTTTCCTTTGAAATTATATTTCAAAATTACCTACTCCTTTTAACATTTAAATTTGAATTTCAAGGAATTTAATATTATAAAATCTAGCATAAAATCATCTTACACTACCCATGAAATCCATAATACACTACTATAAAAATTCCATATACCCACGATTCTGGAAAAAAACAAGGGTATGGAACCCCTATACACATGTTTTTCTCCTAACCACGGGTATAGGTATAGTATGGGAGTTTATAGCCATGGTTTTCAAAAAATGTGGGTACAGACCCCTTATACCAACATTTCTAGGAGAACTGTGGGTATATGTTGTTTTTCGGGACCTATACCCACGGTTTTTGTAAAAAAATGGGTATAAGATTGTTTTTGAGGAACTATAACCATGGTTTTCCAATACAATGGGTATATCGTTCCCATGTTAGGGCAGGGGAAAAATCACAGGACACAAAAAAAATTCACAGGAACTCCTATTCCAATGGCTTTCTACCGATATCCACGAATTATATAAATTTAAAGTAAATAAATATTTATATACCAATAAGAAAAATTGTGTAGTGGTTTGATCCAAAAGAGTAAAGGCGGGTCCAGGGAGTGAATACCGCAACCACATATTTTTTCAATGCTATACCCATGGTTTTACAAACCAAGGTAATATGTTAATAACAAGGTAGAGTGGAACAATATACATGGTTACCAAAAACGTGGGTATAGCTTGAGGATATACTAATGCCTTGGTTTCCCATAGTTCCTTGAAACCATGGGTATAGCTTAATATTAAATTTTCCCATTTATAAATTCATAAAATTCATAAAATCAAGAAATATATACTGATAATATCTTACATGAGATAATAATAACTATTATATAATTCTAAAAATTCCATATGATTAATATACTGAATACATAAAAGTCCATTTACTTCTATTATATATCATTTTATTTATATGATATTGTACTGAGAAAAAATGATACCAATGAGTGAATATGTTATAATAAACATCTCAACTTTATAATCAATTATATTCTAAATAAAATCACCAATCTAATATAAAGAACATATAACTCAATGCATGAATTCATGATTATTGAATCCCAAGTAATGTGGTGTAGGCACCTCATAAACAACTCTTGGTTCTCCTATGGGACAAATACCTAAATAATCATTCATATTGTTAGTAAATTTATATCTACTAAGTAACAAACTTACATCCAATATTTGAGAAATAGAGCATGTTCGTCATTTTATGGTATCATATACACACCGCACACAAAAACCCACTACATTAAATTGATTTAACCATGCTTTATAGAATTCTCATATTCAAATAAAAAGAAATTCATATCAAATCATAAGAGAAAGAATAAAAAGATAAAATTAAAAATAGGATAAAAGGATTTAATTGAATCAATGATAAAAGTTAATTAAAACACTTATGGATTAATTAAAAATCCAATGGAAGAATAGAGCGATAGAGGACGACTGAAATTGCCTCTCATTGAACCCCATGTTCCTTATTTGAAATTGGGGATAATTGAAAAATGATAGTTCTTAACCCACCTAAATAGAACTAAAATAAGTACCACCAGCTGCCTAGTCATCCTCCTCCATCAACTTGGTGTCTCACCATATAACTTGTGGTAAACCAATAGCCACTCAATATCATTTCCAATGGTGAAACACCTCTAGTAACTCAAACTGGTACACAATGACAACCCCATTGTTCTCAGTGGGCATTGAAATGACTTCCTTATAACCTCAACTAGAAATAAATAAATTTTCCTCTTATAAGGTTTTCCAAGAATCCTTCAAATCCAAAAATTAAATTTAAATTAAATAAAAAACAATTAGCTTCCTCCCTTTCTAGTTACTAAAAATAAAACTCACTCGGGTTTCACTACATTAAAATTCAATTCACTATTGATTCTCCCAATACATGATAATTTAGGGTGTTACTAACTTCCCACTATAATTTTTTCAACCCTAAAATTTAAAACTATTAATATTATTATAATCAA
Source organism: Viscum album (assembly GCA_963277665.1). NCBI lineage: Eukaryota > Viridiplantae > Streptophyta > Magnoliopsida > Santalales > Viscaceae > Viscum > Viscum album. The sequence goes on from OY728132.1 coordinate 701,418,153, forward strand.
AAACCTATTACTAATTAATGACTCATCATATGCCTTCAAAATCATATCCCAAAATAGTTATCATTCTTCCAAAAAACACTCAAAATAATTAATTTCCCAACAAGACATAAAGTTTCAAAAAATGAATCGCCAAAAAATCCTATAATTATTTATGGAATATTTATTTTCACAATTACTATTTAATTCTTAAATTTTAATCTATGATGTTATTGTAACACCCCAAGCTTCCACGGTACGCTTCTCTTTGAATAATACAGTACCATGTGTTGTACGCAACTTCGAGTTCTAACACAGACCACAACCAATCAAACTAGCCGTTATGAATAGTGATTCCCACTTTTTGAAATTTTATAAATTTTATCATTAAAAATGGACTTAATTTTTGGATTAGGAATATTGAAATTAGCCTAGGGAGAAATTTTGGTATTTTTCTGAAAATATTCAATTTTTGATAAATAGTGAAAAAACACTGAGTTATAGTTTAAAACCGAATTTTTTTTAAATAATTATTTATTTTATTTAAATTTAGTTAAGGTCAAAATAGATACATAATACTTATATATTATCAATTTAATGCATTAGAGTTAGTTCAGAATAATTTTAGATATATAAAAATTTTGGTGAACTTTTCACCGTCTTTTACTCACCTCCTAGGAGAATTTGGAAATTCACATAAAACTTAATTTTACCACTTATGTAAGTGGAATTTCTAAAATACGAGAGACACAGTTAATATCAAGGAGTAAAATGTTGTTCAATGAGATGAAAATAATTTTTGGTGAATAGTAACTTTTTACTTTTATTTACCACGGTTAAAAGTAAATAGGGTAATTAAGGGTAAAAATGATATTCATATTACCCTAAAAAATGTCCTAATTCTATTGGGAAAGTGTATCTCGACCCAAAACAACCTTAGGAACTAAATATTATCATTTAAGTCCACATGGATTAGATTAGGACATTTATTATTATTTAATTCAAAGAAGAGTTAAAAGAGTTAAAATCAAAGTTTAATAAATAAAAAAAAATTAATATAGGATTATACATAAGATAAATTTAATTGTAAATATTAATTAGAAAGATAAAAATATTTCCTAAATAATGGTATTTTATTTATAGTTTTTAGACATTAAATAATTTAATTTATTTATGAAACAATGGTGAAGCAGTAATTACCTAATTAATGAAATATTAAAATAATTGATATAATAAATATTAAAATAAATATAATTTGAGACTTTTAAAGAATTACACAAAAATTTTTAGCTTCATATGACCTGTTAGTATTGATTGAATTATGTTTGTTTGAAGTAATCATGATGTTATGATTTTCACAATAATCAAATACCAAATACTGTCAAAATTGACATAAAATAATTTTCAAAAAAAATATTATATTATTAATTGATATTATTTTCTTAAAAATATACGTTTCGGACAAAAAACATATATCATGATAGGTGTATCATTAATGGACCACTTTTGGGTCTCTGGTATGTATATAATAAGTTTATTAACTATATAATATAAAAATACAATGTGAAATTGTAAATGTCAAACTAATTAACTTAGAGTTAAAACTAAATGATAAGGTTAATATAATGACCCAAACCTGTCTAAAATCTATTGGTTGAAATTATTTCGACCCATCCCCACCATAGACTTTGAATAATCCACTTTGGAGCCATTAGAAACTGAATATGAATTTATTATAGAATAATTCATTATGTTTTTCCTAAAGAGCCCCTCATCCCCCTTATAAAAGGACACAACTTCTAACCAATTCTTCACACATTCAAAGCCTTTTTTCTCTTCCAAACCCTACCCAAATATTCTCTCAACTTCCCTCACTTATACATAGAGGACTTATTTTGATCATAAATCCATCCTATGGAGCCCTTTTGATCAAATCAAAAGAATGAACTTGATTAGGAGGTAATGTTTTCACCAACCTCTTTCAAGTTCCTTTCTTCTTCAACTTCTTCTTTCTTTGTTATTCCCATTATGAAATAATAACTCCAGTATATTATATAAACTGTGAAGTTATTATAAATATGGTACGACCATATTCAGTATTCTATCCATCCTTTGAATGACATGTCACCATACGTGCGTACGTACGGCTTACCGTCTCCACGTCATGGTGTAATTGTTATTCAAAAATTTATTATGTGTATGGGTATAATAATGATGTTTAGTTCATGTAAATAATAATTATAACATGATAATTATTCGGTATATAAGATATAACATCCAATTATATATTATTTTAATATCAAAATAATGATATTGTCGCTCGTGTGTACGTACGGACTACCGTCTCCACGAACGCGATTAGATTCAATCCCCATCGTATCCATTCAAGAATAATTCTCATTTAATTATTAAAAATAATGTTTAAGGACTTGATATCATTATGGATATGAATAATATACAACCTATCCATAAAAAACATGGCTTATGTAACAAAACATATAAAAGAAAACGAGTAATTTAACACCTGAAACAACGATACTACTGAGATATTTTTAACAAATAAATGTTAAAAGATCATATATGGTATAATATTAATGTATATGATTCTTGTATAATTTAATAAAAATTATTTCACCATTATAAAGGAGTTTAACCTACCCTCAAACAAATAAAAGTACAAGGTAAGGGTTTATTTCCCAATCTCTTCATTATCTAAGGTTGTTTATACGTGATTATCTACTGGGACTTCATTATCATCAAAATCCATGTTTCTTAAAAATGAATTTCAAAACATATTTAATATTTACTAAAGTATGGGTTAAAGTCATTTATACCCTTTTTAGACTTTTTATAAAATGGTTTGAAAGGAATCTTTCCGTCGTTTTCCAAATAAGGTCCTTTTTAACCTTTTCGACAAAATTAAGGTAAGAATCTCTTTTTTATCTTTTACAGCAGGTGTGGCTATTTTCCACTATTATAAAATCAATGAAGCTTCCCTTACAAGCTTATAAAAATATTTTCAAATTAAAGTTTTTCTTATATAATTATGTTACTTTTAAATGATTTCAAAAAGGGATATTTCTCTCAAATAGTATTGATTTCATCTATTACAACATCCTTTGATATATTTTAAGCTTATTTGAAACTGATTTATTATGATACAAAACATCCATATTGAATTTAATGTTTTGTGATATGTTTGACTGTGGATATGTTTATTTTATACCATTCATGGTTTATGGAGAAATTATTGACATTTTTTATTCTAGTTTTAATTTGAATGTTTATGTTATGTTTAAACCTGTTCATATAAGGAATGCATTGGAATTAATATGTGAAGGGTGGAGCCTGCTATAGCTCCTCGATGCATCGGTAGGTCTCATGAGACAAACTAGTGTCTTGGAACAAGGCATTAACAAAATGTTATTTGTATTCTTGGCATGAGGCCTTGGCTGTGTGGTTATGATAGTCTGGCATTATGCATTCTATCATTATGAAAGTGGATATTGATATTTCATGTGATTATTCTACAAGTAGAATAACCATGTGAATAAGTAAATGACATTATTTCATTTTATCTTTTCCATATTATGCTGATGTTCAAGTTTAAAAGGCTTTTGTTTTAGTTATACATTGCCATAAATGTTTATGCTTATTTATAAAAGATTCTGCTATATTGTTATCCTTACTGAGCATCTGAGCTCACCCCTTTCTATGTTTTATTTTTCCCAGGATGTGAAGAAGTATTTAATGAATGACCTGCAAGGATAGTATAAGGGGATAAGAGTGTGGACTATGGAGACTATTGTTGTAGTTTTTTTATGATGTAATGTAAACATTATGAATTTATCTACTGATTCCAAGGCTACTGAACTAATCGGTCTTTCGAGACATGATCTTTTGTGATGATGCCGATGTAATGTAATAATGCACCAACTCTGGGTAACTGGGGTCGGGGCGTTACACTTATGAGACAATCACAATAATTCAGTCACCTATATCTTATATACTATCATGACACAAGTAATATTCACTAACACACCGTCAAATCCCAATCTAAACATGACTAACAATACTATCCGTGATGGTTATTAAGAAGAAAAAGGCTTGTTCCCAAAAAAAATTCTACTTAATATCTCACTCAACTAGTATTTAATTACTCAAACATGCCACACAAAATATAACCATCAAATCATCAAATTACATACATGGGTCCTTTACCATCACTCAAAAAAATGATAATTCCACGATCAACCAAATTAAAATCATTTACATCAAACTACCCAATTTAGACACCACTAATTATGTATTTTTGAACCCTCTTAATTCAATTCACAATCACCAATTGTTATTTGAGTTTTAAATCATCTCTACGGTGATTGGATAGTCACATTAAAACACTCTTGTCCAAAATGTAAACCCTAAACTTTAAATTTGGTGACCCTAAATAATATACATGATATAACATTTAATATATTTTTATTTTCTCTTAGTTAAAATTAAATTATATTGAATTACTATTTTAATCATGATCACCGTAAGGGGTATTTTCCATGCCTTAAACATATCACTATCAAGATTCATGAAAAATATATAAACTGGATCTATATCTAGCCCTATGATTTATATAGTATCACAAAACCAAAATCATGAATAGTAATCAAAGAACATAATATTTACATACTAGTTTTGATTCTAACACAAGTGACCCAATTTTGACTTTCCATAATTACAACATAAAAAAACTTAATGATTCACTTACATACCCAAAAGAATTTACATTTTATAAATTTAGAGGATTATGAAAATAATTCTTAAAAGAATCATATAATTCTCATTCAATAACTAGATTTTATTATTCCAATATAACTCTTAAACATCACTAACAAAATAATCCACACATAACAAACTTATATATATCATAGATATTACTTTTCTTCACAACCTAGGGAAATGGAACCTAACAAATAGTGATCTAAAATTCATAGTAATGTAAAATATAAAACATAATCTATCATGATTACATAAGTAATAATGAATATTGAAGAGTGAATAAATCATATATATTCCATTTAATCAACAATTTTAACATAAAATTTATTAATTTAAAATATCAATTTAGTAATAACATAGACAATATTAACTAATTTATTAATGATGGAATGCATAATGTCAAACATTTAAATTCCTCCATCAAGGACATGGACAAGGATATTTTAATATTTCTGTCGGAAATATAAAAAATTAAAAAGTAATACATAAGTCAATCCAAGCGGATTGTTTCATGATAACTTCCAACGCATTGAGGGGTTCTATAATTTCGGGTCCCACTCATAACTACAATATGTCCAACACAATACTCAGATGTTAAATGGTCAATACAAAACTTGATCAATATTCTATAAAAATCCTAAAAATATATATATATTTATTCATGTAACCTAAAAATTCAATATTTTATTAAATTATAGTCAACCTACTATAGTACTAAAATAATCATCTATATAGAAATGATATGTATATAGATTGTCGATATTTTTAGCAGTCAATAAATGGGCTATATTTTCATATATGTGATGTCATTTTAAGGTATTTTTTTATTTATTTTTGGTCTAGAATTTTTAATTGGTTTTCCTTTAGTTTTTAGTTAAAAATGGATTTTGGGTTAACTGAATGTGCCGCATGGTTGACACACATTTGATAAATCATGCACCCTTTCCCAATAAACTGTGTGGCCAAGTTGCATTTGGGGGCATAGGAAAACCGCAGGATTGGCACACAGTTTGGAGATATTGAAGTCTAGCCATATGTCGTGCCCCTCTTGGATAGTGAGGGGCACACAATTTCTACATTTATTGTGAAACCATATAGGAAAACCCTTCACCTAATGTGTGACATTAAAATTTTTATTTTTACAATTTCCCCCCAATGATTTTTAACCCTAAACACCCCAAATCCTCCCTACATGGGATTCTTCACCCTAGTCACGTCCCCCTCCCTCATTTCTCCCTCGTATCGTCATTTTTGGGTGGATTTGGTGTGGTTTTTTTTAAGGATGTCCAATTAAGTGACTTTCCCCTTAGATTTTATCCCCTTTATAGGGGTTCTCCCCCCACTTTCTTGGGATTTATAGTTGTTTTGGTGACCTATTTAGGGTTAAATATTTTTTAATATTGCTCAACCATTATTTGTATGGTTCAATATTTCCATTATAGGGTTCACATGAGGAGCAGTTGTAGATTCACACTGATTTTATAATGTTTCTACACATGTGGTAGGTGGTTGCATGTTTAAAAAATATTTGGTGGTTTTAATATTATTTCTTTTATTCTTGGTTATGTTTTATGTATTGTGTATGAGGTGTGAAATGTGTTTAAAAAAATTCAAGGTGTATTTGTGTTGAAAAGTGGTTTTTCAAAGGAAATGGTTTATGATTCTTTTGTGTTTCATGTATGATTTATTTTTATTCTCCATAAATGTGTCTGAAAAATTATTTAAGTGGTGTGGAACACGTTTTTAAATGGTTTTGGTGTGTGTTCTTATTTGAAATTGGTTTTTTGTCTAAATAATGATTTATTAAGTGTGTTTAAATTGAATCACCTTTGTTCTTGTGATTTTAGTGGTCGATGTGATTTGTGAAATAAAAATTGTGAATGAATGGTGTAAAACCCAGATCTTCTTTATAGGTATGTTTTCCTTTTCTGGTCTTTTTTGAGAAAAAGAGTTTTTTCTAGACATTTCATAACTACACGCCATGTACTTTATGGGTTCATGTCGTGTACTCGGTTACCGTGAGTAGCCGGGTGTGGGTCGTGTAGCGGTCATGCACACGACCATGTGTGGTGACCTAGAGACCACTTAATGCAGCAGCTGGTGAAGCAAGGTACCTGCCATGTACTTATAAAGTACACGCTATGTACTTTTTTTCATTAAATGCATCGGGTTCAAGTCTAATGGGAAGAACCACCTCCTTCTAGGTTTGGTTCATTTGAGAGTGAGAAAACGACGTCGATCTTCCTTCGAGCTCCTGATCGAGCATCTGTTTTTTGAATCCACTGTCGTCGATTGTGTTGGAATCACCTCCATAAGCTCTTACTTTTTCTAGAGCATTGTTTTTTTATTCTTCTTCCTTCAAGAGTTATATTCGATTTAACATTTTGAATGTTTTTTAGATCTATGGTGTTATTGGGAGATTCAAGGCTTAAGGTTCACTTATATTGATCCTACAACACCGAGGTAGGTGGTTTGTGCCTTTCCGTTGAAATTTTATGAGATATATGTGCAAAAGTGCCAAATACCCTTGAACAGGGTATTGCATGGTTAATATTTTAGCCCAGTTAATTTCCTTCTATTCTTGTATTCTTGAGTTGAGGTTAATTGAATGTGAATAGGGTTAATTATCTATTCTTTAGAGGTGTTTTCCTATACATGTTTTAGTTATGACCTTTTGGTAGTGCTTATCTTGTTAGGATGCCTTTTTCCCAATGCCTAGTATTTTTGGATGGTTTGACTGTTACTTTGACATATTGTTATGTTGTATACTATGTAGCCATGTAGTTTTTGAGGTTTACTTTGGCTGATACGTGTTTCTTTGCTTTCTTGTCTTACACTGGGCCATGAGAACCTAGTGAAGTAGACCATTAGGGAGAATGTAAGTAAGGGATTCTCTAGAGTGTCTGTTTACTTTTACAATGAGAAACCACATGGGGAATTGACTTAAGTGCTTCTTCAGAGTGTTTGTAGTTCTTTGACACGAGCCATAGGGGGAATGTGACAAAAGGGCTTCCCTAGAGTTCCTTTATTTATTGATACAAGACTATAGGAGGGATTGATAATGAGTGCTTCCTCAAAGAGTATATGATTAAGCTGAACCAGAGGGGTAGACTGAGTGTGCTTCCTAGAGGGTTATTTGTAGTTGTTTGTTTGAACCAGAAGGGTTAGGCCGTGAGTACATCCCTCGGGGTTACATTTTATGTTTAGAGATTTGGTTGTGTTGGTAGGTAGGACCATAGGGGAAAGGTTTTGAGTACTTCCTAGAGGGGTACCTGTTTGTGTTTACATGCTTTATTATCTGTTTCTGGATATAATAACTGGATGTATTGAAAATGTGGATTGGTTGCTGATGAGTACTTCCTTGTTTACGGATTCCTTTACTCATTACCAGCAATATATTGACTGACTCTTAGGAACAAATCTTGTGGTGGTTGCCTACTAGGATTTAGTATCACACCCTGTTTGGGCCATGATTTTGGGCCCAAATAGATTATATTTATATAGGTATAGATAAGGGAAAAAAACCTTCTAATTCAGGTACAAGACTGTTTTGGACCTGGAGAGAATGGGACCATATTGAGGCTTGTGATACTGAGGAGTTTATTCTTGTTTTTATTTTTTTACTTGGTTTAGTATTGTATTCCAGTAGTGTGACTTGTTTGTATGTTTTCTGAGACATATATATCATGCATCATTTATATATGTGCTCTAGTTTCTCTCACTTTTAGTCTTCGCTTGTTTACATTTTTATGGTATTATTAATTCTCTATCATTTGTATACTGGTTTAATTACATTGTATTACTCTGCCAATGAGGGCATAGTTTCCCCCCTATCCTACCCAAGGTCCTCACTGCTAGTCGGCATCCTATGGAATTTGTGGAAATGCGCTTGGGGCTGTGTGACCAACAGTGTACAGGGCACCTCTGGGCGGCTTCTAGAACCGAGACATTACAAAGTTGTATCGGAGGAATTTTTTTTTTTGACTTACTATTTGGAGCCTATATCCAGAGATAGGATGGAATAGGTAATTGGTAATAAGCTATGCTCGGGAGTGGCAAACCTATGTACAGGGAAAAGCCAATCTACCGTGTTATTGAAATTTTTTTGGTTTTTCAAATTTATAGTTGATTTTATTTCACCGTTTGGTGATTCACATGTTTTTTGTTGTTATTGTTGATGTTATTGAGGTTCTATTTCTATTGCAACCCGATGAGATGAGGGTATTCCATCTCATGCATCATATAGGAACTTACTATAAATCACATGTCATGCATTCTTTCTATGCCATTTAAGGTGCATTAGAGATTGCATGATGTTGTGATAGATGTTGTGCTAGATATACATGTAGTTGTGATATATTCCTTGATAGAATACCTTTTGTTTGATAGGGTATTGTTTTGTGTATGTTTTTTCTTTAATGGAAGTCAAACTTTGGTTCTTGAGGTGTTATGGGTCCTCTTTGACCTGAATTTGGTGGATCATTGCACTATTATCCTTGTTTAAAACTTGTATATGATTCCAAACCTTGATTTTCGGGGAGTATAGGCCCTCACAGATCAAAATTTGGAAGTTTTATGTTCATTTCTGTGTTTTTCAAGGCTCCGGAGTAGTTTCTAAGGCTTACTATCTGGAAGAACCCAGAATACATGTCGTGTAGTTTTGACTACATGCCATGTGTTCTTCAACTCGGGAAAAAACTATTTTTGTAAATTACATGTTGTTTACCGAATGTACACATCGTTTAGTCTCTAACTGTGTCATATGCTATGTGGGAAGAGACCGAGAATTGGGAAATCCTTTGGGGAACACACCGTGTGACGGTTGTACACGCCGTGTTGAGTAGACCATGTGTACACCCGTGTGACTAATGGCACAGATGGATAGAAACTTAAGCAATATATGTCGTGTTAGTCTTAAACACACCCAATACTGTAATCCCTAAAAAAAGTCCATGTAACTAAAAACACAGGTTGGTGGAAATACTTTGGCACACATCATGTCCTTCTGGAACACACCGTGTAGTGTTATTCGTGTATTCGGTCGTGTCACTAACAACACGGGTCGGTGATGCTTGTCTAGTACACATTGTTTCTGGAACTAACACGCAGTGTATTCTTGTTATATGAGAACTCTGTGGCCTAGCCATGTAAGGGAAATTGGTAAGGGGTAGAGGATTCAAATACAAACCATGTGTAAGGATAACATTTCGTATATGGGGAATTACACGACCTGGGTTTCAGAAGTACACGCCCACCTGAAAGGCTTAAGGGAATATGTCATGTAGGAATTATACACGTCGTGTATCCTTGTTTTTTTAAACTTGAATTCTTTATCCCTCATGTTCCCTCCGTTTCTTTTAGTTTTAAATCATGGAAAATATCCATATAAGGTGTGTGGTTGAACTTGTAGAGTCATGCAATAGAGACGTCCTCCGGTTGTATGCTAGTTACACTACAACGATCAGACACCAGACATGACTGATCGAGGACTACCTGCAGATCCTCTAGTTGTGCCAGTCTTGGCACCAGCCGTCATTCCGTAAATAGGTGTTGATGCAAAGTTATATGATGGCTTTATATGGTTCATGCAGACTTTCCGAGGATTACTGCATTCTTCCCCTTCTATGGTAGAGATGACACGGGTTTTCCCACAGCAACATCCTCCCACCTTCATAGGGGAAGGAGGACCTCAAGCTGCATAGTCATGTTTATAGGCCATGCTTTCTATCTTCAAGTATCTAGAGACGCCTCCAAATAGGTGGGTGAAGCTCACTGCATATATTCTTTGGGATTCTGCCAAGAGATGGTGGGATGTGATCTCACAGGTGGGACACCAACAGGTTATGGCTTGGGATGAGTTCCACAGTGGCTTCTACGATTACTTCTACCTGGAGACTTTGAGGGCTGATCGAGCCTGATAGATTATGAGTCTGAACCAGGGTACTATTTCTGTTATGGATTATTCTTCTCGCTTCACATAGCTGCAGCGCTTCAAACCTGTTCTAGGAGATGATGAGTTATTCCTACTAAGGAAGTTTGAGGATGGTTTGAGACATGACATATGATCATAGGTGAACATCTTTAGGCTGACTTCCATCACATCTATCGTCAACTAGGTGCTGATCGCGGAGCACAATATAAAGGATTATGGAGTTGCAATCTAGGGTGGTTCGACATTCTACGTCAGTATTCCTCTTACTGACAGCAGTAAGCGCTGTAACGGGTCTTTGTGGGGTGATCTAAGGAGGCGAGACACTTCTTCTAGTAGCCAGGTTGTGTGCAACCAATGCGAGAATAGTAGGCATATGAGGCCACATTTCCACAAAGACATAGTGGAGTGATGATCTTGAGACAATATGGGGAATCTTCAGTATTTTTGTTAGATCTTCTTATCAGCATTTGGTGATAGGGGTTCTCGTATGACTCTGCGTTCAGAAGAGCAGCACCAGTTTCTCACCAGTATGGGAACTGGAGTTCTTCTGGCCATTTAGGCCGAGGTGGAGGTTGCAGTCGTGGTATTCAGTCGCCAGTCATTCAATGACAGTAGGGTGGACCAACGTAGAGTGGTTAGGCAGGGTCACTGGGTCGCGGTACAAGCCATAATTTTGCAGTGGAGTAGACCCAACAAGAGAAGGATCCGGAACCATCTACAGTTCGAGGTGGATGGTTTTTATTCACCTCTATTTGACTTGAGATGGTAAACAAGAAAGATAGTATATTAACATAATGAGATAAATCCCTAGAATCTAGTAGTATTCTATCTTGGGAACATTTCTCAGATAAAACTTATCAGTTTCACTAAGATGGGTGCTAGATGTGTCATCTATAAACCATTTTTCGAATATTGTAGCATAGTAACACCTATGATATTAACTTATATGTTGTTCAATTGGAATACCATGGATGTGGATAGGATAAGTAGTGTCATCCAATGTTCCTTTTATCAAGTTTGTAACTTTATAAGTAAATCCTAGAAATGATTCCCATGATGCCATGTTCATCTTAATATGTTTTAGCGGATTGTGTTTCATGACTCAATTGTGTACCCTATATTTTTTAATTCTTCGAACCAGTATTTAGTTCTCCAATTAATTGTGTTACCGTGATAAATTGATTCATATTGGGGTTTTTGTATCACCCCAAGTGTGATTTGGTTTAATTTCAATTGATTTGTTTTTAAAATATTTCGAAATTGTTTTTCAGAAAGAAACTGAATTATTTATTTTCTTAAATGGGGTTTAAGAAATGACTTTCCCATGGGATTTCTTTAAAAAAGAATTATTTTTGTAATTTTTAGGAAGAGGGGGAATTTTTGTTTTGGATTGGTTTCTGTTATTTTAAATTCCCTATTTACATCATATTAAATAATTTGTTTCATATTATTAATCATCATAACATGAATTTTACAAATGTGTGGTCGTCCAAAAATTTGTATGTGGAATTTCATTGAAATTTATTTAAAAATAATTCAAAAAATTATCATTTTATGTTACCTATAATATAAAATTTTATAAACAGTGTAATGATATGATTTCCATGGTATCAATTAGTGATGACTTACTGGACATTTTTCAAATTAAAAATCATATATATATATATATATCATTTATATTTTTCTAATTCCCAGGCATATGTTGTTCCATAAATTGATTTCATCTATAAATTATCTTCTAGAGTGAGAGGTAGTCTTTTATATTGATCTCGTGCTAGGAGTGGCACTGGTGTCCATTCCTCCTTACAGGATGGCTACACCAGAGTTGTAGGATCTCAAGAAACAATTAAAGGAGTTGTAGAAAAAGGGTTTCATCTGACCTCTTACTTCTCCTTGGGGTTCTCCTTTCTTGTTTGTGAAGAAGGTCGACGGTACCCTCTTGCTTTGCGTGGATTATCATAGGTTAAATCAATTGACAGTCAAGAACCGATATCCCTTCTTGAAGAGTGATGATCTATTTGATCAGCTTCAAGGAGCCCAGGTATTCTTGAAGATTGACATGAGATCTGGTTACCATCATTTGCATTTTAGACCATATTATATACCTCTTACACCCTTTCGGAGTAGGTATGGTCTATACGAGTATGTAGTTATGTCATTCAGACTCACGAATGTGCCTACATATTTTATGTCCCTGATGAACCGATTGTTCCATCCATACTTGGATTCTTTTGTGGTGGTCTTCATGGAGGATATCTTGGTGTACTCTCACAGTTGACACAACCATGTTACCAATCATGAGATCATTTGGGGTACACCGAGAGAGAATCTTTTATATGATAAGCTCTGAAAATGACACTTTTGGATGGACCAGATTCACTTCATGGGTCATGTTATCTCGGAGACAAGAGTATCAGTAGAACCAGATAAAGTGAGAGAAGTAGTTTCTTGGGAGTATCTGCATAATGTCTTTGAGGTGTAGAATTTTTTAGGGTTGGTTGGATACTATAGATGTTTTATACAGGACATTTCATGAATAACAGCTCCATAGACGGGTCTGACTAAGAAGAGTTCAATGCTCATGTGGTCAGATTCTTGTGATTCATCCTTTTAGGAGCTGAAAGGGGGGTAGACTTCAGCACCGATACTAGTATTTTCATGGTCGGGAAAGAGCTATACTATGTACTATGATGCATTAGGCATCATTCTTGGAGCAATGCTTATGCAATGGGAAGGAGTAATTGCATAGGGGTCTGGGTAGTTGAGGCCACATGAGAGAAATTTCCCAATGTACGATCTTGAGTTGGCTGCAGTTGTTCATGACTTACACTGTTGGAGACATTATCTTCTAGGAGGGCATTTTTTGGTCTTCACCGACCACAAAAGTTTGATGTATATCTTCACTCGGTGTAAATTGAATTTGAGACAGTGAAGGTGGGTTGAGTAACTTCAGTATTTTGACTTCGAGCATGACAACATGCCTGGAAAAGGCAACGTAGTGGTAGATGCATTGAGAAGGAGGACTCAGATATAGGTAGTTCAGGAGTCCTGTAGTGAGTGGAAGCTTATGGATCTATTCTCTGAGATGCATTTGGAGGTGGATGATAGACAGGGGAAAATTTTTCTTTCTTCTCTAGCAATTAACTCTACTCTTCTTGATCGAGTGTGAAGGAGACAGCTATTAGATTCTAAAGGCCTAGTCCTATGGGAAAGCATTTCTAGAGTGGGCTCGGTTCCTGGATGGACCATAGGTGGGGATGAGATCTTGCATTTTCATGGGTGCATATGGGTGTCAGCAGATATATGCGAGGAGCTGATTTGGGACATTCACTCCTCAGTTTGGGCAGTTCATCCTAGGTCACGAAGTTGTATCATGATCTACACCGTCAGTAATGGTGTCCAGGTATGAAGAGAGATGTTGTTGGTTTCGTGATAAGGTGTCCCCCTATCAGCAGGTGAAGGAAAAACATCAGCGACCAACATGGATTTTTTAGTAGTTACCCATTACTGAGTGGAAATGGAATGATGTCACAATGGAATTCATGAAAATTTTGTCGAGGTCACCTCGAGAGAATTATGCAGTATGGGTTGTCATTGATAGACTCACAATGGTAGATCACTTGTTTCCGATCAAGGAGACTTTCTGTGTTAATGATCTGGGATGGTTGTACATATGAGAGATTATATGTTTACATGGTGTTCCACACTCTATTATTTTAGACAGGGATGCATGTTTTACTTCTCGGGTGTGGAAGAAGGTTTATAAAGGATTTGGGTACACAGGTGCTTCTAAGTATAGCCTACCACCCCCGGAAAAAGGTCCCATCAGAGCGTATGATTCAGGTGCTCTAGGAAATGTTGTGAGCATGCATCCTTGATTTTGGAGGTTCTTGGGAGAAGCATTTACCTCTTGTGTAGTTTTCCTAAAATAATAGTTTTCAAGAAACTATTCTGATGGAACCTTATGAGGCCTTGTATGGTAGGCCATGTCGATCGTGTTTATATTGGCTGGAGGTAGGAGGGGTAGTTATGCTGGGACCTTATCTTGTCCTGGAGACCATGGAGTAGATAGAGTTCATTTAGAAGAGGATGGCTACTGCAAAGTCTCGACAGAAGTCTTTTGCAGATCAGGGAAGATGACCTCTGGAGTTCGAGGTTAGGGATCAGGTTTTCCTGCATGTCACACCGAGGTTGGGACACCGAAGGATTTGGAGAAAGGGTAAGCTTTCACTGAGGTATTTCAGGCCATTTGATATTTTGGAGAGAGTTGGGTTGGTCGCCAATCGGTTGCAGTTACCTTAGAGGTATCGAGATATGCACGAAGTCTTCCACATTTCTCAGCTTCGACGTAAATTCTCAGACCCATCTCATGTTTTCAACCTGAGTAGGTTGAGTTAGAGATGGACGCCTCATTCAAAGAGCATCCTATCCGGATTGTTGGTCACAGTATGAAGGTTCCCTATGGCCAGTCTGTCTCTCTGGTATGAGTGAAATGGCAACACGGGTGGGTACAGGATGAGACCTAGGAGAGGGAGCCTGATGTACAATCACAGTGGCCGGAGCTGTTTGAAGATTCTTCTTCTTTTCCACATTTCTAGGGAAATTTGGGGACAAATTTCTTAATGGGGATGTTTGAAATAACCCAAATCTTTTTTTTAGGAATGTTTTCTTTTTCTAGTCATTTTTTAGAAAAAGTGGTTTTCCTAGGAATTTTTTAAGTGCACTCTGTGTACTTTATGAGTAGAAGTTGTGTACTCAGTTAATGCGGGTAGCTGGGTGCGGCCCATGTATCCTCCATGCACATGGCCGTGTGTGGTGACTTGTGGACCTCTTAATGCAGCGGCCGATGAAGGAAAGTACACACCGTGAACTTTCTTTTTTTCATTAAACGCACAGGGGTCGCATCTGATGGAAAGAACCACATTTTTCAATGTTTGGATAGTCTGAGAGTGAGAGAACAATGTCGATATTCCTTCGAGCTCCCGAGCGAGCATCTGTTATCCGAAATCAGCTACTGTCAATTGCGTTGGAATCTCCTCGGTATGCTCTTACTTCTTATAGAGCTTCATTTCTGATTCTTCTTCTTTCAATAGTTATCTTTGGTTGACCATTTTGGATGTTTTTGTATATCTATGGTGTTCATGGGTGATTCGAGGATTAAGGTTCACTTATATCGATCCTAAAACACCGAGGTAGGTAGTCTAAGCCTTTCCGTTGAAAGTATTTGAGATATATGTGCAAAAGTGCCCAATACCCTTTAATGGGGTATTTCGTTTACTTTTTTAGCCCTTTTAATTTCCTTTTATGCTTGTATGCTTGAGTAGAGGTTAATTGAAAGTGAATAGGGTTAATTTTCTATTCTTTGGAAATTTTTTCCCATGCATGTTTTAGTTATGAACTTTTGGTACTGCTTATCCTATTAGGATGCCTTGTTTTCCCCATGCCTATATTGTAGGATTGTGTGACTAATGCTTTGACATGTTTTTATGATGTTTACTATGTTTCCAAGTAGTTCTTGAGGTTTAATTTGGATGATACAAATTTATATTCTTTTTGGACTTACACACGGCCGTGAGAACATGGTGTAGTAGACCATAGGGAGAATAGACTTATGGGCTTATCGAGAGTGTATATTTACTTTTAAGATGCAAGAACATAGGGGGAATTGACATAAGTGCTTCCTAAAAGTGTCTGTAGTTCCTTGACGTGGGCCACAAGGGAAATCTGATGTTAGTGCTTCCCTAGAGCACCTTTAGTTACCGATACAAGGCTATATGAGGAATTGACGGTCAGTGCTTCCTTAGAGATTCTATGCTTAAGCTGAACCAGAGGGGTAGACTGAGTGTGCCTCCTAGAGGGTTGCTTGTATTTGTTTGGTTGGACTAGAGGTGTTAGGCTTTGAGCACTTCTTAGAGGGATACCTTTTGTGTTTAGTTGTTTTCTAGTGTTGATAGGTAGGACTAGACGGGATAGGGTGTGAGTACTTGCTAGAGGGTTACCTTTTGTGTTTTCCTTCTTGAATAGTTGTTGCTTGATATATGAAATGGATTCATTGAAACTATGGGTTGGTTACTGCTGAGTACTTCCTTGTATGAGGCTTCCTTTACTCATTACCTGCTATATATTCACTGACTGTTAGGCACAAATATTTTGGTGGTTGCCTACCGATATTTAGTCTCACACCCTATTTTGTCCATGCTTTAGGGCCCATACGGATTATATTGTTTCAGGTGTAGAAGAGAGAAAGCACCCTTCTACTTCAGGCACTTGACTGCTTTGGAGCTGGAGATCATGGGACTAAGTTGAGGCTTGTGATGCTGAGGATTTGATTCTTGTTATTCTTTTGTACTTAGTTGAGTACTGTATTCTAGCATTGTGACTTGTGTGGCTGTTTTTCTAGACATATGTATCATGCATCATTTTTATATGTGCTCCAGTTGTTCCCACTTTTAGTCTTCCGTTGTTTACTGTTGTATGGTATTATTACTAATTCTTCTTTTGTATATATTTTTACTTCTTCTAAGTTACAATTCCATTGCCATCATAGTTTCTCCACTATCACACCCAAGGACTTCATTGCTAGTCAACATCCTCTAGAGTTTAGGGTAATGCGTTTGAGGCCCTGTGACCAACCAGGTATGGGGTGCCTCTAGGAGGCTTCCGAAACTGGGTCATTACAAATTTAATCTTAATCATCTAGGAGGGTTGATTAGGACTAGTATTCTTATTGAATCAAAAGTGTATTGGCTTGGATTCAACTATCTGGATTAACAATTATAACGCTAACTAAATTATGATGATGATTGGAGACCACTAGACCATGGGATGTGATTCCACTCTAGTGGCTCGTTCATTAAAATGTTGTGGGTTATAGTTATTATACCATATTTCAAGAATATATGATATTCCCATTGGTTCATTATATCTAATGAAAATGGGGTCTTCCCATGACCTTGTGATCCTTTGTGATATTGTACTTACTATCTCCATATAGTCCACTTTGTTGGTTATTTCAAAAGAAAAGAAATATTTCCTTTAAAATGTTTCCTATAAAAATTTCTATATCCTTTCAATTTATAAAAAATGCGAGTTAATATGACATATAATTTTTTTTCATGGAATATCATTTTTTTCAGTGGCATCCTACTTGGCTTTGGCTCACACCCTACATACTCTTTGGGTGTATGTATACAATGTCATGCTTGACTCAAGTAAGCGTAAGATGTATGGAGATGGTGGTTTGGGTTTCTAGTGGTCTTCTACATGTAGGTCTTTGGGGTGGTGGTGTATTGAGGGTGATTTCACACTTATTACATGGTGGTTTTGGGATAGTTTTTTATTCCCATTTTATTGTGTACCTTTATTGTTTTTTCATAAGGTTGTAAACCTAGTGCCTAAAAAATAGTGTTCCTTGTTTGGTTTTGTTTATTTTTTGTTGTGATGTTTAATTATTTTTATTTTTTTTGATAATATAAATGGGTGAAATCATTCCCACGATGTATTGTTGATACCCATGCAGTAGTTTCTAGCCTGTGGGGATCAGAAACACCCTTTAGGCCTTGCCACAAACTAGTCCTAGTTTCAAATTGGATAGAATCCCCAGTTTTGTTCACTAATAAATGGTATTAGAGGCCAGGTTATTCTATTTTGGGTCAACTTATTATAGGATGACACTTGGTAAAAATGATCTAGGAATGTTCGGGCTTGAGGTTTTGGTTACAAGTATGGTACTTGGCAAACACACCACGTGACATATCTCGAGTCTCACTAGGATGTTTGGATTTTATTTGACTTCTCCTATAGGTAAGACATACAAGATACAAAATATATATAGAAAATATGTAGAGGTCAACTGGTTTGTTTGGTTTTTCTTTTCATTGTGATTTATTTGGATATGTTTTAATTTTTGGAAGTGTTAGAGATTTTTTTTATAACTAAAAATTTTCAAAATGGTTTTATTGATGTTTTTTCATGTGATATTTTTATTCATGAGAAAAAATGGCACCCCATAGACTTCTTATGAAACCACAGGAAGAATCCGGATATATTTCTCCTTCACCAATTGATCAGATGTTAGTAGAAATTTGAATTGGTCTATCCAAGATTTGAGGAAAGGTTCCGCCTCTAGTCCCACTCTGATTAAAGAAGTCATACTGGGTCCTGGTAAGGAAAAATCTAAGAATTTCCACAAGAAAAATACTCATTCTTTCCAGGGGAGCACAAAACCTTATGAAGTGGATGAATGTATTGAGAATATAGATAGGATTTTCGAGTTACTAGATACTCTTGAGGTTATAAGAGTGAAATTTTATATGTTAATTTTATAAGTTCTCATTCGAAACTAGTAGGACTTAGTGGTGCATGTTGTAATTCATGATAAGATGGGTTGTAAAGACTTTAAAGAAATTTTCAACATGAATTATTGTCCTAAAGTCTTGGGATATGTAAAATTTCAAGAGATTATGGATGTAACCCTAAGATATCAGTATATGATAGATTATTCCAACCAATTTACTAAGCTAGTTCATTCATCACCAGAGCTCATTTCCCATGATAAAATGAAAGGTCAACGGATTCATAGGGGGTTACAACCAAAAATCATATCTCAGGTCTTCTTGTTTAATATGAAGAGCTATACTGAAGTCGTTGATCATTTCATGATCATATAGATTAATATTAATGACTATATTAGTTTCCATGGATCAGTACCAACTGTAGACAGTGGAATTTTGTAAGAGAAGAAAAAGAAGCAAGATGAGAAGAGGAATGAGATAGGTGGTTGTTCAGGTCATCCTTCCCATTTTTCTCCGTCCATAGATTCTGATGAAGTTTTAGTTTTGTGCCACCTATTTGAGAGGGTAGGGAACATACAACCTAAATACACATTTCGGTCTAGACCTTGTCATATATGTGGATCGATGAGACACTTGTAGGGATTGTGAAATGTGGAACACCCATATCAGAGCGGTGCAAGATCTATGGGTTTGAAAGGGATAAAACTCATTTTTGACTACCCATGACAATGGGTTATTGTTTTGAAAGTCGTGGAAGAAAGGTGGTATCATCATCTTGATAGAGTAGGTTCATGGAAGATATAAAGGTTAGTGGGTTTTCATAGTCTTAGGCTGAGACAAAATATCTTCATGAGGTGGATCATGCACCAGCGAAATCTGATAATGGACATGTGATAGCTCGAGGTACCATTTTTAATTCATCATATTTAGATGTTGTTCTATTTGATATTGGTTCCTCGTTTTATTTTATTTTGGACTTAAAAGATGATGTGTGACTGTTTCCAACAAATCTTATGCCTTATGTGATGGATTTGGTAATGCAACTTGGTAATAAGTGAGAAAATCTTTGCATGTTTCCTTGCACACTCACCATGTTAGGGGTTGATTTGGAATGAGATTTCCTTATTTTTTTGTTGTAACACATTTATGTAATAAATATTATGAATTAGATGGTGCATTTTAAGGAACACATCAATTTTTGTAAGCGGTGAGTGAGCTTTGTGGAGCCCGAGGGAAGTACCTAGGTTTTTCATGGTGAATGGGATCCTCAGTCGGGAAGTGTTGGACCTTAACTTCTAGAATCGACGAATCTTGTTTTCCAGTTATCATCACTCACGTTAGAGGATGATGGCAGCGATCCTTAGGTTGTATTAAATCATATCTTTGATGACATCCTAGAGGTATTTCCAATGGATTTTTTTGGGTTTGCCTCTGGTGCAAGATGTGGAGTTCACCATCTATTTAGAAATGGGAGAAAAAGTGATATCTCTCCCCTCATACCATATATCTCAACCGAGCTTATCTAATTAAAGGTAAAAATGGATGATTTGAAGCACAAATATTCTTTCACTTGAGCATCTTAACACGTGTTTCCCTATTGTTTTTTACTAAGATGTTCGATGATTCTCTCTTATTGAGCATTGATCACTAGAGGACTAATATGGTTAACATCCAAAACAATTACTTTTTCCTAGAGTTGATGACATTTTCAATGAGCTTAAGTGGTCATGGCAGTTATCAAATATTGATCTATGTTCCAGGTAACATTAAGTCATATTTTAAGAAGAGGTTGTTTCAAAAATAGAATTTTGAATTAGTTTTGGCCATTTTGAGTATTTGGTCATGCCTTTTGGGATGAGTAATGCTCAAATGGTCTTTATGGTATTATGAATTGGTTATTCCTTTGATATCTTGATTCATTTTTCATGTTCTTCATATATGAGATCCTTGTTCATTCCAAAACTAAGGAGGAGGATGAGTATAATTGGGGATTCTGGTATGAACCCTTCAGGATAATTGTCTATGTGGAAAGATTTATAAGTGCACATTCTATATTAGGTAGGTGATGTTTTTGGGTCATGTGATCTTAGAACTAGTGATTTAGGTAAACGCTGAAAAGATCAGCTTTGCAATGTCATGATAATATCCATTTTTTGTGAGGTTTTTGTGAATAGAAGGTTATAACAGGTGGTTTGTTTAAGATTTCCACATATTTCCTCATCTATGACAGTCCTCACATGAAAATGGGTGTAATTATAGAGTACCCTATAGTTTTATATGTTCATTAAGTATATTTATTGGAGGTTTCCAACAAACCATGTTTTGATTTTTCTAGAATAAATAAAGGGCTATGTAGTTTACTGTGTTTCCTAGGATATGGTCTTTGGTGTGTGTTGATGCAGAATGACCATGTGGTGGTGTGTGGTTCATGCGAACTCTGACCACATGAAAATTATAACACATCCCATGAACCACAATTAGCTATAGTGATGCATTCCTTGATGACATGGAACCATTGTATTTTGGGGGATATATTTTTGGATTATTCTAATCATAATAGCTTATCATATTTATTCTCCCAAATATATATGAATTTGAGGCATCTTTTTGGGTTGAGTACATTTAGGGGTTTTATTTTGATATCATGTATACCTCTAGATATGTGATATGGTTGCAAATGCCTTGAATAGAAAAATTCTAGTGGAAATGTTGAGGAATTCCAGTGATGTGTATAATTTGATGTGTCTCATTTCTCAAAAGCATTTGGAGACCAAAGAGAATTGTGGAGGTGCACTCTTGGTCGGTCTTCTAATAACTCCTTCCCTTCAGGAACATATTTATCGATAATGGACTAGTATTGAGTTGTGCCGACAGTCTATGTAGTACCTTCATGTTGGAGATATTATTTGTGATTGGTCTTTGTATACCGATGGAATTTTATTCTTTAAGGGTTTTTTTAGTCTTTCATTATCATTGAGGAAGGTGGTGGTAGTGGATGGCCACCTATCTCAATGGGTTTTTTATCTAGGTGTACAAAGATGTTCTACGATGTGCGTTGGTAGTTTAGTTGTCCAGGTATGAGGTGGGATTTAGCTGAATTTTTGTTATGGTGTTATACATGTCATCAGGTTAAAGAAGGGAACCACAGGGCCTCTATTTTTCTTCACATGCTACCCATTCCAACCGGGATGTGGGATGATATTTCCATGTACTTTATTATTCAATTGTCTCAAACACCCCGAGGACAATATTATATTTTGGTAGTGATCGACTGTCTGACCAAATATTCCCATTTTATTCAAATAATAGATTCATCCAAGTTATATTAGTTGGGTTGGTTATATATTCAAGATGTTTTGAGGATTAATAGCGTGATTTCAAAATAAAATTGGCAAGGACCCTATATTACCTCTCAATTTTGGGAAGGCCTTCAGGAAGAATTTGGGTCATGGGGCAAGTTGAGTATTATATACCATCCTCAAACGGATGGTCAGACAGAGAAAGAGAATTTGATTATGGAATATATGATTTGAGCATGTTTGTTGGATTTCCATGGTTCATGGAATAAAACTTTAGTATTGGTTGAGATTTCATATAATAACTCCTACAATTCCTTAATGTAAATGGCTACTTTTGAATCACTTTATTGTTTTCTCTGGTGGTCACCCTTGTGTTGTGCCGAGGTGGGTGTGACCTCCGTGTTGGGACTGATCCTTTTGAAAGAGACTTTCGAAAAGCCCCCATAGTTAGGCATACATTTTTGATAGCTCAGAATCAATACATGTTTTATTTCATTTATAGGTTCTGATCTCTGTAGCATTATATGGGTTGTCGGGCATTCCAAAAAGTGGCACCTCACTTGGGTCATCACCATTTGGGTAAGAAGGGGAAGCTAATTACAAGGTATGCTAAACCTTTTGAGATCACTGAGTAGATGGTTAAGGTGGAATATAGTTCATCTTTTCCCTCTCATTTAATTTTAATCCATGATGTGTTCCATGTCTCTTAGTAGAAAAAGTACAACCCATATCTATATAGTATGTTGAATCAGGAAGAGTTAGATTTGGAGTCAGTTTTTTTGTGTCAGAAAGGTCGGTTTGGATTATTGACTCCCATGAGAAGGTGCTTCACGGGAAATCAATTCCTTTGGTTTTAGTTCCTTGGAATCATGAGAACTATGACCATGAGACATGGGAGAGGAAGTAATTAGATAAGGCAGAAAATCCATTTTTTTCTCAAATCATGTTTTCGGTTCACATTCTAAAGAAAAAAAAGCTTTCATGGTGAGGATAATTGTCACATTATTGATTTCATTATGAGGAATTTTTCTATTTATTTTTTCTAAAGTGTTTTCCACTTATATTTCCAATTTTTTAGTGAAAATAGGAGTTTTTCTGTTAAAAGTTGATGACACAAGGTTGGTGCACAGTTTGGAAAACTGTTCAACCTTTCCCAAGAAACCATGCAGCTAAGTATCTTTTTTAGATAGAGGATAACATCATGGATGACAAATGTTTTGGAGACCAAGTGTATAAACCATGCATTACATTCCTATTAGACATGGTGGGTTCCTGATTACCACACGGTTTGAAAAACCATGTGGAATAAAATGTAACATTTCTAGGTCATTAAAAAGTAGTTATTTACTCTTTTACCCCCTTTGTTTTAAACCCCCAAAACTCAAAATCTTCCCCACAGTGAATTTTTACCCTAGGATCATTCCAACCCCCTCCTTTATCCGTTGGATCATCATTTTTGGGGTGGATTTGATCTGGTTTCTTCGAGGATCTCCAAGTTAGTGTCTTTCTACTTTGATTTATTCCCCTTTCAATGGTTTCTCCACCATCATTTGTGGTCTTTCCAGTGGGTTAGGTGACCTATTAAGTGTTGAATATTATTTAATATGGTTAAATTGTGATGGTTATGGTTTGATATCACATTTATAGGGTTTTTTTGAGGTGTGGTTGTGGTTCCGCATCGATTTCTGAATGTTTTTACACATAAGGTAGGTGGTTCCATGCTTAAACATTATTTTTTTTTTAATATGCTTTCTTTTCTTCATAGTTATGTTCTATGTATTGTGTATGAGTTTAAAAATATGCATTAAAAATGATTAAAGATGTGTTTGTGTTGAAAAGGGGGTTTTCAATGGAAATTGGTTATGAATTCAATGTTTTTAATGTGTTCTTGCTTGTATTTCTCCTTAAAGGTGTTAGATAAAATGTTTAAGTGGTGTGGAACATATTTTAATTTTTTGTGTGTTAGTTTTTATTTGGAAGTGTTTTTTGTTCTGAAAATAATGATTTATCATGAGTGTTTATATTGAATGGAATGTGTGAATGTGAATTTAGTGATATATATGATATGTGACATAAAAATAGATCATGAAGGGCATACTTGGTATTTAGGTGGGGGGAATAGCACTAGTATTCTAGTTCAATCAAAAGTGTCTTAGCCCGAATTCATCTAGTAGGATTGACGATTACAAAAATAAATAAATTTTCATAATAAATGGATACCACTAGATCATTGGATATGATTCCCCTCTAGTGGATCATGTATAAGAACATTATCATTTATGGTTGCTATAACACATTTCACTAAGATAAAATGCTCATAGAGTTCCATTTTATCTAGTGCCTATGGGGTTTTCTAGTGACATAGTTATCCTTTCTGATATCATATATATTGTTAGCATATAGTACAATTTTTGGTTATTTTAAAATAAATCATTTTTTTCCATAGAAAAATTTTCTACAAAAATGTATCTAGCATTTATTTTTATAAAACAAGCATGTTAATTTTCTTTATAATTCTTTGGGATGGAATATTTTACGTTGGGTGGCATCCTACTAGGATTTGGATCACACCCTATATACACCATTTGGTGTATATATACTTTTTTATGCTTAACTCAGGTAGAGGTAAGAATTAGAGAGATGGTTGTTCGGGTTGCAAATGGTCTTCTTAACATGGGTGTTGGTGGTGGTGGTGGCATGAGAGTGACATCACTCTTGTTACATGGTAGTCTTGTGATTGTTTTTTGTTCTGATTTTTTTGTAGTACCTTTTTGGTTTTGATATGATGTTGTAAACCTTGAATCTTAACACTATTATTCCTTGTTCAGATTTGATTATTTTTTATTGAGATGTTTATTTCTTCAAGGTTTTTTTATTATAAAAATGGGTATAATCATTACAATGATGTATTATTGATACACATAAATTAGTTTCTATCCCATGGGGATCAGGAATTCCCTTTGGGTCTTACCATATACTGGGTTTCTTGTTGATTTGGAAGGAATCCCCACCTTGGTTTGTAACATATATTTCTTGGTAAACACCCTAAATACGATTAATGAAAAAGAGGGTGTTTAAACCATAAAGGGTAATGGGTAAATGTATAATTTAATACATCCATGGTAATGAAGGACATTGACATGAGGGTGAAAATAATGTGAAATGGGAAAATGAGAGTGATGTATAACACAGTAACAAATAAGTGAGAATAACCCTTGTGAAAAAAAAATTAGAAAATTGTAATAAAAAAATAGAAGAAATAATAAAATAAATTCACTAAAAATAATGGTTTAAAATTATGGAAATTATTTTTAAATTTACAATGGAAAAAGAAATTCAATATTATAAGAAATTTTCTTAAAACTATTAAAGAAATTATAGATAAAAATATATAAATCACTTCCAGAAAAACAATTTTCAAAAGGAGTCAAAGTGGCATTCAAAAAATTATTTGTAAAATAATTTAACGAAATTAAATCTTGAAAATAATCTATGAATATAGTAAAATTTAGAGTTGAATAAAATATATATGTAAATAAAATGTAACAACTTTTTCAACTATTTTGAGAAAATAAAATCCCTTTAATTTTGATCACATTTTAAAATGAAAATTTCATAGAACAATGGGATTAGTATTTCATTTAAAAAAACATTAAAACATGTAAATTAATCTTGATAAATAATAATGGTTATGATGATGTTACGTTTTAGTGAATTGGTAAACATTAAATAAAATTTGTTTCACAGTTTTGTAAATAGAGTAAAAAATGAACAATATAAAAAATATAAAAAGATTACATTAAAACATTTTAATATAAATAAAAATTAAAAAAATCATTTAATCAAACATTTAAGTGTTGAAAAAAAATTATTTAAATAAAAAATTATATGGATATAGAAGATAAAGTCTCTTAACCAAAGTAGATAAATATGGTCATATTCTCATATAAAAAACCATTTAGTAGACTTGGGAACTAAAGAAAAGATAAATTGAAAGAATAATAAAAAACCCTATAATTAGTAAAATTAGATGAAAAATTATGGGTTTTAGTAAAGAAAGATAATGTAATTCCTTCAATGTTAATTTAAACAAAAACAACCCCAAATAAAAAATTAGAATGTAAAATAAACCCTTACAGTGAATTCCTATTTGTTCAGGGAAATTACAACTACCAATAAAATATATTTATTTTTATAATTCATATATATCAAAGACATATTTATATATATATATTTTATATTAGTTACTCTTAAGTTATTTCCACCCAAATACCAATAATTATTTGATAAAATAAATTATTTAAGTTTTCAAATTTTGTTTCTCATGCATGTTTTGATTTTTAGGTACCATTACTTTCAAATAGATCAAGATTTTATCACCTCCATAATTTTAATAATTTAATATATATTTTATTTATACATGAAATTCATTTTTTATCATACATGTTAGGTGAGGAGGAAAATTTATATATGTCATCCATGGAAGCGGTTGTCCACATCTACGCATGAGTGACATTTTCAATTTTTTAATGTAGATTTTTTTACCCTTAAAGGATCTTAATAATATAATAAATATCAAAATTATTTATCAATTTCAACCCTATTATTATTCATGTATAGCGATGATGAATGTATATTTCATCGAATTGTGCTGGAGATATTCTGAACATTTTCTCGAGCGGCATTTCCTTTTCGCAATGGATGAGAGGGTAAGAAGTTAAATAATATATTATCATTATAGAACAATAATTATTTCATAAATATAATATATATTAACTAAATATTTCTTTAAAAATAGTCATGAGATGCAGTTATGAAAAAACATCAATTTATGTAGACGATAGTCTGAACGCACGCATGAGTGATTTTTTCATTTCCGATTAGATGGAAAGGATGTAGAAAATGGTTGTAATATTAACATGAAAAATTTATGTACATTAAATATAACAATTTCATTTTGTTAATATTTTTATATAACAATAGTATGTCTAAGAAGAATGAAACTTAAAAAATTGGTAACAACAGATATCTCTTCCTTGGATAATTGATTTTCCAAAGCACCTTAAGCCTTTTGGGATGGGTCTTTATAGAAGACTAGAGCCTCTATTTAATGTATAAGGGTTTTAGAAAGGTATTTAAGAAGATATTTTTTTATGTAAGGAAACTTTTTGTGTTTTTTTAGTCGAGTACAAGTGGTTTTTTTCTATATGTGTGGTGAGTGTCATAATTTCAAATATTAATAACTCTAAAATTTTAAAAATGTCATTCCCAAGTGTATTCCCTAAATTTTTTCATATTTATAAGATCCGATAAATTGAAGTTGAGATAGACTCAATAGATAAAATTTATAACAATTTTAGAGATATTTTAATCCTCATTTATTTATCCAACCTCCTCATTAACCCTTTAAAAATTTACCATGGTGGAAACTATTATGATGGTGACAAAAAATTATGACAAGAAATTAAATTTTTTACATGTCAAAATTAGAAAATGATTATTCTAAATTTTGAATCCAATTTCTAATACAAAAATTCTATAAATATGAAAAAATATAGTAAGTTAATGTATTAAAAATTCAATGAAAACCGTATATAGAACATTTAATTTTATAAGCACAAATATATTCTCATACCAAAATAACATATATTATTGAATAAAATGGAATTGAACAGATTATTTTCAATCAAATGTAACATTTTCTACCTTAAAAAACAAAACTCTAGATAATCCTTATTAATACTTTATTAAAATATAAGAACCAAAAATGTATTTATTTCTCGTAAAATATTATGCTGATTTTGAAAATTTCAAAGGAAATTTATAAGTTCAACATTTAACTTTTAATTGATTGATATTAGTTATTAAATATATATTTTTTCTATAATTGTTTTTATAAATTATTAAGTCTTATTGAGTCATGATAATTTAAAATAAGTGATAGTATTTATAAAATCGATATTTTGGGTACTATTCACCATAAATAAACTATTTTATTACATTCCAAAAAGTCCAATTAAAGATAATTTTGATATTTTAAATAAAATAAAAAAATTAATTTCACGTAATTACATTCCTAAAATTCATTAATATATCATTTAAATGAAAGAAAAATATATAATGAATAACCTCTTTTATATAAAATGTCATTTTTAATATTCAAGTGATCATCATCTTATTTTACTTCAATTTATAATTATTTGAGTGTTAATTTTTGAATTAATATATTTAATTAATTTATAACATATCAATTTATTATAATAAACAATAGTTTAAAAACAATTCATTGAAAAAAACTAAAGTTTTTGTTATTAAATTTTAAATGACAAAATGAAATGACACAATTTAGGTATTATAATGGGAAACTATATTTATATTTTACTAAATGTTTCTTATAATATGTTGGGATAATTTTATTTCTTTGTTTATTGTAACATAAGATATAAAACATGGTATTATTTAATATTGAATCATATATTGAAATACTGAGGTGTTACATCTACCCACCTTTATATAAATTGAGTTCGTACAATTTTAATTTTTTCGTATCAATATGAGTATAACATGACATTGTAAAAAAATTTATGTATATTTTATCGTGATAATTAATTTCAAAATCACTATTAGAAAACCTAATATTTAATAATTTGGTATTTTTTTAAACCATATATGTATCATTATAAGGCAGATAATTTTGAATGAGTTTCCAAAGAACATATTATGATACATGAATGATATTTTCCATATAATATTCTATAGATATACCATCCTATTACTTGAGTTGAGGAATTGTTTTAACATGATGAAAAATATTATAAGAAAATACACTTAATTGTTTTTCCATTCCATAAGAATAATTTTTTCCTTTGGTTGTGTTTCAAGCAGTTTTCCACCAATATTTCATCTCATATTCTAAATCATAAATAACTATGATGAATTTTCCATGATTTGAGTATTAAAAATAACTTCTAATGAATCAGAACATCCATAAGTTGGATGAAAAGTTATTCCACTTATCTTTATATATTCTCCAAAACCAAAATTTATAGAACAATTTAATATAATACTTATCGTAAATAAACCTTAACATGAAAAAAATAATACATTAATCTCAAAAGTATAAAAAATATTACCTAAAGTAACACATAAATAATTCCATAATGAACTAAATTTAAAAATCCTCAAAATATTCTTAACAAAATCGAATCCAAAAAATCAAAAAACATTTAATCACATATTCATCTAAAATCAATATTACATTTATCTCCATGAATCATTACTCACTCATAGTCACATACCAAAATTTTATATTCCACTGTCATATATTCCCTAAAAGATACTAACTTTCCCACAAAAAATCAAACATTCCATGTCATAAAACACAAAACAAATAACATAAACTTCTGAAATTTTACAAAATCCATATTAAACATATAATATCATCTATTTACATGCTCCCCAATATACACCATAACATATATATATTGTAAATATCTCCTTCAAATAATTTATCCACAAATTACCTTTCAATCCCAATGTTTTTCAATACATTCCCAAAAATATGATAACCTTCATTTTCCACCAATAACCGTAGTTATATTGTCCTAAATTCAAATATTAACTTAATCGTAAACTATACAATCCACATGCCTAAAAAAATAAAAAATTTCTCAAATAACCACCTCTATAAATCACATAGAAACCCCAAGGGTAATATTTACCTTAATCATTTATTCCCATAAATATCTCCCAAAATATCATTAATCCCTTTAAAATATAGTTACATAATGCTTCAAAAATCTATATAAACATTTTAACATCTGAAAAAATCTTAAACTTATAACTTTTGAATTATCCTTAATTGATAATATCCTAATCTATAAAGGTATCTAAACCCTAATCTTATAATAATAGTAGTATTTCTGACCCATACTCCCAAATCTTGTTATAAAAACATAATATTTACATTCTGGTAAATGAACTCATGTGATCTAATTTTAACCTATCATTATTAAAACATAATAAAAACATTGGTTAACTTATATACCTATGAAATATTTTAGGTTTAAAGCATTAGAGGACTAGGAAAAACATCAAATTAAATAGAGTCATGTTTTTTACATTAAATATACATATATTATTATTACAAAATATGTCTTTAATATCTCCTAAAAAGTTCTCGACACATGACACCCTTCTACATATACCATATTTTTTAAATTTTTTTAATAAGTTAAGAAAATAGAATCATAATAAATGGTGAGATCAAACACTCATCAAGGTAAATCATACAACATATTATATCCTAAATATATATGGACTAAACAATCTGATAGAGTGAATGATCAATAAATATCTCATTTAATAAAAAAAAATTCAGAGTTAAATTTATACAAAGAATATATCGATCTGGTATGAAAATTTAAAATAATTATTAATTTCTCAATGTTGGAATTTATAATTCTAAAAATTTAGATTGTATCACAAAGGACTCGACCTCAACTATTTTAATTATTAGGTAGTAAAAATAGGAAATAACCAACTAATGCTAAGTAATTCTAAACTGATTGTCTCGTGAGACCAACTAATGCATCGATGGAATATATAACTCTTATCCCACCCTATCATTAACATATTTTCAATTCTTTTATAATGTTTTGAATATTCAATAAAATACCTGATCAATATTCCCTAAAAAATAAAAAAAAAATTGTATTGAATCAAGTAATAAGAAATGTAAATATTCCCTCAATCATAATCAACATAATTTAGTAATAAAATAGTCATATGTATTGAACTAGGAATTATATGGATTTCCAAAATTTCCCTCAATCATAAATGACATGTATTTCTTGGTAAATAGCCCTAATATTATTTATGTAAAATATGGTGTTCAAACCATATATATTAGTGAGTATATGTAATTCCCCGAACCCAGTTACCCAGAGTCGGTGCATTATTACATAACATTGGCATGATCACAATAAAGATCAAGTCTCGAAAGACCGATCGGTTTAGTAGCCATGGAATAACTAGATACATTCATAAAGTTTACATTACATCATAAAATGAAATCTACAACAATATAGTGTCCATAGTCCACACTCTTATCCCCTCATACTATCCCTACAGGTCATTCATAAAATACTTCTTCACATCCTGGGAAAAATAAAACATAGAAAGGGGTGAGCTCAAATTCCCTGTAAGGATAAAAATATAGCGTAAACTTTCATAAATAAGCATAAATATTTAAGGCAATGTATAAATAAAAAAAAGCCTTTTAAAACTATAACTTCAGCATAATATGACAGAAAAAAATGAAATAATGCCATATACTTATTCAAATGGATATTCTACTAGTCGAATAATCACATGCAATATCAATAACCACTTTCATATTGATGGAATGCATAATGCAAGACTATCATAACCACATAGTCAAGGCCTCGTGCCAAGACTACAAATAAGATTTTGTCAAGTCCTTGTGCCAAGACACTAGTTTGTCTCATGATACCTACCGATGCATCGAGGAGCTATAGCGGTCACCACCTGTCACTTATTAAGTCTGATGAATTCCTCATATGAACAGGTTTAAACATAACATAAACATTCGTATTAAAACTAGCATACGAAATGTCAATAATTTCTCCATAAACCATGAATGATATAAAAATAAAATATCCACAGTCAAACATATCACAAAACCTTCAATAAAATATGGAAGCTTTGTATCATAATAAATCAACTTCAAATAAGCATAAAATCCATCAAAGGATGTTGACGTAGATGAAATCAAAACTATTTAAGAGAAATATCTCTTTTTTTTAATCATTTAAACGTCACACAATTATAAAATAAAACATTTACTTTGAAAATATACTTATAAACTTGTAAGGTATGCTTTGAAGATTTTATAACGTTTAAAAATAGCCACACCTGCCCTATAAGTTAAAAAAGACATTCTTACCTTAATTCTGTCGAAAATGTTAAAAAGGACCTTGTTTGGAAAATGATGGAAAGATTCCTTTATAAACCTCTTATAAAAATTCAAACAAGGGTATAAATGACTATAAATTATATTCTAGAAAATAGTAAAAATGTTTTGAGATACTTTTTTAAGAAACATGGATGTGGAAGATAAAGAAGTCCCAGTAGATTATTACGTATAAACAACCTCAGATAATGAAGAAATTGAAAAATAAATCCTTACCTTGTAATTTTACTTGGTTGGGGGTAGGTTAACCTCCTATATAATGGTGAAATAATTGTTATTAAATTATACAAGAATAATATACATTAATATGATATCAAATATGATGTTTTAACATTGCTTTGTTAATAATATCTTAGTATTATCGTCGTTTCGGGTGTTAACTTACTCGTATATGTTTTGTTACATAAGTCGTGTTTGTTATGGATAGGTTGTATCTTATTCATATACAGAATGATATCAAGTCTTTAAACATTATTTTTAATCATTAAATGATAATTATACTTGAATGGATACGATGGAGAATGAACCACATCGCGTTTGTGGAGACAGTAGTCCGTACGTACGAACGAGCGACAATATCATTCTTTTGATATTAAAATAATATATAATTGGATATTATATCATATATACAGAATCATTATCATGTTATATTTATTATTTACATTAATTAAACATCATTATTATACCCATCCAAATAATAATTTATTGAATAACAATTACACCACGACGTGGAGACGATAAGCCGTACGTACGCACGTATGGTGACATGTCATTCAAAGGATGGATTGAATACTGAATATGGTTGTACCATATTTAGAATAACATCATAGTATATATAAGATACTGGATTTATTATTTTAGAATGGGAATAACAAATAATGAAGAAGTTGAAGAATAAAGGAACTTGAAAGAGGGTTGTGAAAACATTACCTCTTCTTCGGGTTCATCCTATTGATTTAATCAAAAGGGATCCTTAGGTTGGCTTTCTGATCAAAATAAGGACTCTAGGTTGAAGTTAGGGAAGTTGAGAAAGTATTTGGGGAGGGTTTGTCCGAGCCAAAAGGATTTTAATGTGTGATTTAGTGAGAAGGGGGAGTTCCCTTTTATAGGAGGTGTGAGAGGCACCTTTGGAAAAGCTAAAAATATTATTTTATAATAAATTAAAATTAGGTTTATAATGGCTCCTAAGTGAATTATTTAAAATTTAAGGTGGGGATAGGTATAAAACCACTCAACCAATAGGTTTTATATAGGTTTGGGTCACTAAATAAAACTTATATTTTAGTTTTACCTCTCAGTTAATTAGTTTATCATTTACCATGTCACTTTGTATTTTTAGATTATATAGTTAATAAACATACTATATACATCCAAGCCACCCCAAAGTGGACCATTAATGATAAAAATATAATTATATAAGTCTCTTGGCCGAACCATAGATTTTTAGGAATTTAATATCAATTAATAATATAATATTGTTTTTAAAAACACTTTTATGTCAATTTTGAAACTATTCAATAATTGATTTTTGTTAAAGTCTTAAAAACTTTATTAATTCGAAAAAATTAATCTATGAAATCCTATAATGTCATATTAAGAAGTAAAATTCATGTATGTCATCAAAACTTTCAAATTATATTAATTTTAACATTTATAATGCCAATTATTTGATTCTTTCATTAATAAGGAAAATACTGTATCATTATTGTGTCATAAATAATATTAATTATGAAATGTCTAGAAATTATAAATAAAATAACATTATTTAGGAAATAGTTTTAGGTTTCTAATGAATATTTATATTCTCAAATCCAACATATATAATCCTATGTAAAAAAAATTGTTTCTAATATATATATGATTATGTCATTTTTGTATTTATTTTAACTTAATTAATATAAAGTTTCATTATCACTTAAAAGTGGATACATGGCATCCCAAAATCGACCCAAAGATTCCCATGGTCGTAAATGTATCAAAAAATAATGTTAAGACACGTTTTAGGGTAATTTACTATTATTATAATATTATTTGTTTACCCTTATTTACCGGATTTACCCTTTAACCATGGTAAATAAAATATTTACCGAAGTAATTATTCAAAATATATAAAAATTAAAGTTACCTATTTACACAATTTTGGACATAATTATTTTAAATATGGAATCCATTTTTTCAAATTCAAAACACAGAAGTGGCAGAAATTAATTTAAAATTAATTCTCGTTTTTAAAACAAAAAGCGTGTTTTTAAGAGATAATAACTATCAAAGATTGGCACTTGTTTGTGTCTGGTTTAATTGTGAAATTATGTCCAATGACCAACATTGTATTAAATGGTAATAATATATTACAAATATACTTTAAAACCACTCAAATTCATAATTTATCACTGTTAATTATTTTGACTAAAAAAGTTGTTTTTAATTTAAATTTAGTAATTTTCACTATTCATCAAACTATAAATGTTATCTGAAAAGTTCCAAAATTTTACCCTAGGCTAATTTCGATATTCCAAATCCAAAAATCAAGTCAATTTTGAGAGTTAAAATTTATAAAATTTCAAAAAGTGGGTATTACTATTCATAACGGCTAGTTTGATTGGTTGCGTTGTGTGTTAGAACTCGAAGTTGCGTACAACACACACTATAGTATTATTCAAAGAGAAGCGTACCGTGGAAGTATGGGGTGTTACATTCTCCCCTCCTTCAAATAATTTCATCCTCGAAATTTCTATAATATTATTGCATCAAAAGACTCGGGTGGTTCTTCATCATAAGTTCCTTGGGTTCCCACGTTGCCTCTTCCATCTTATGGTTTCTCTATAGAACTTTTACCAGATGAGTCGTCCGGTTTCTCAGAACTTGTTCTCTTGTATCATGAATCCTGATGGGCTCTTTGCAATAAGACAGATCAGGTTCCAGTTCTAATTTCTCATAGGTTAGTACATGCGTTGGGTCAGGCATGTATTTCCTCGATAGTGATACGTGGAACACATCGTGAACTTTGGAGAGACTTGGCGGCATTGTCAAATGGTAAGCTACAGCCCCAATTCGTTCTAGAATTTCGAAAGGTCCGATGTACCTGGGACTAAATTTAACTTTCATACCCAAACGTATAACTCCCTTCCTTGGAGATACCTTCAAGAAAACATGTTCTCCTACCGGAAATTCCAAATCCTTCCTTAGGTTATCAGCATAGTTCTTCTGCCTACATTGAGCTTCGTTGATGTGGTTTTGGATTTCCTTCACCTTTTCCATCGTTTCCTCCACCAGTTCTTAGCCTGCAAGTTTTCTTTCACCAATGTCATCCCAACAGGTTGGTGTGAAACATCTCTTTCTATACAACTCTTTATATGGTGCCATCTGAATACTCGAATGGAAGCTATTGTTATAGTAAAATTCTACCAGAGGTAAATATTGATACCACATACCCTGAAAGTCAAGTGAGCATGATCTCAACATGTCTTCTATGGTTTGAATAGCCTGTTCTGATTGTCCATCTATTTTAGGGTGGTAGGCAGTGCTCAAACGAAGTTCAGTATCCAAGGCCTTCTGAAGACTTTTACAAAATCTTGAAGTAAAAAGGGGATCACGATCAGAAACAATCGATAGGGGTACTCCATGAAGTCTCACAACTTCATTATTATATAGTCTTTCTAGACGTTCCAATGGTATATCTTCTCTTATAGAAAGAAAATGTGCTGACTTGGTAAGACGATCAACAATAACCCATATTGCATCATTCCTTGTAGGAGTCTTTGGTAGTCCCATGACAAAGTTCATCGTGATATTATCCCATTTCCACTCAGGTATGGGAAGAGGTTTCATGACTCCTCCAAGCTATTGCCTTCCAGCTTTCACTTGTTGACAGACCATACATCTTGACACAAAATCGGTAATCTCCCTCTTCATGTTGTCCAACCAAAAATTTTCTGTCAAATCTCTATACATTTTGGTGCTCCTAGAGTGTATAGAGAAATTGGAACTATGAGCATCATCCAACAATTCCCTTTTTAAATCAGGTATATTGGGAACACAAAGTCTCTTCCCAAATTTTAAAATTCCTTCTTCATACACAAAGTCTCTCAATATCCCATCATTCATAGCTTTAATATTATTTTGAAACTCTTCATCATCGGTCTGAGAACTATTTATCCTTTCTAGAAAAGATGTTTTGGAAACCATTTGAAAAAGTATTGATGTTTCACCTTCCATGGTGATTCTCATATCCAACTTTACTAGATCCATAAAAATAGGATCCCTTTCAATTCTCATCATGTTCAAAACTCCATGATCTTTTCTGCTCAAAGCATCTGCCACCCTATTTTCCTTCCCTGAGTGGTAGTGTATCGTGCAATCATAATCCTTGATTAGTTCAAGCCATCGCATTTGCCTCATGTTGAGTTATTTTTGTGAGAAAATATACTTCAAACTCTTGTGATCATTATAAATCTCACATTTTTCACCATATAGGTAGTTTCTCCATATCTTCAAAGAAAGGATCACAGTTTCTAACTTGAGATCATGAGTAGGATAGTTTTGTTCATTAATTTTCAACTGTCTTGATGCATAGGCAATAACCCTATCATTCTGCATAAGGACACAACCAAGTCCTTTCTTTTATGCATTACTACAAATAACGAACCCATCATTCCTCGATGGTAGAGTTAATATAGGAGCATTGAATAATATTCTCTTCAGTTCTTCAAAACATTCTTCACACTCTTTCGTCCAAACAAATTTAACCCCTTTATGTGTGAGCATTGTCAATGGGTTAGCCATCCGAGAAAAATTCTGGATAAAACGTCGATAATAACCTGCTAAACCAGTAAAATTGTGTACCTCAGTTATACTTGTTGGTGCAGGACATTCTTGGATTGCCTTGATTTTAGAAGGATCAAAAAAGATTCCATCTTTAGAGAAAATGTGGCCAAGAAAAGAAATCTCCTGAAGCCAGAATTCACAATTGCTAAACTTCCCATATAATTCATGTCTTTTCGGAGTCTTCTGGATAATGCGCAAGTGATTTTCATGATCTTCGTAGCTTTTGGAGTATACCAAGATATCATCCATAAATACCACCACAAATTCATCAAGATATTCCTTGAAAACTCTGTTAATCAGATCCATGAATACAGAGGGTGAATTAGTTAATCCAAAAGGCATTACTATAAACTCGTAATGCTTGTACATGGTTTGAAATGCTGTCTTTGGAATGTCTTCCTTCTTCACACACAACTGATGGTATCCAGATCAAAGTTCAATCTTTGAAAATTATTGAGCTCCAAGAAGTTGTTCAAATAAATCATCAATGCGAGGTAGGGGATACTTTTTCATTATTGTTATAGAATTGATCTCCCTGTAGTCGATACATAACCTAATAGATCCATAATTCTTTTTAACAAAAAGAACAGGGTTTCCCCATAGAGAAACAGTAGGGAGAATAAATCCCTTATTACTCAATTCCTCTAGTTGTTTCTTTAGTTCCACTAATTCTAAAGTGTCCATTCTATAATGGGTCTTCGATATAGGCCTTGATCCAGGAATTAAATCAATGGAAAACTCAACTTCTCGTTCAGGAGGATGTCCAGGTAAATCTTCCGGAAACACAACTACATATTCTTTCACCATAGGTACATCTGATATTTGAACATTACTTTCCTCACCCATAGTCATTTAATTCTCTTCCTCCTAAATAATTGAATTTATTTGAGCTAGTGGGGGTGGATCTAGATAAGAATTAGGTGGTGAAGATTCTGCTCTAATGATAAGGTGTTCCTTATCATCATCATCAAAAATCTTAACCTCATTCTTCTTACAAAAAATATTCGCATCATGGTCTGAAAGCCAACCGATACCGAGGATTATATCATACAAAATCATAGGTATGACGATGATATCTATGGATAAAGAACATTTAAGTGCTTTAATGGGGACTGATTCACAAAACTTTGTTGCAATGATACTTCCCTTAAGAGTTTTAACTGACAACTCCCTTGTTAAATCAAATTGGAAATTTCTAATTTTCTTAGGAAACTAGAAAGATATGAAACAATACGATGATCCAGAATCAAATAATGCATTTTCTAAACTTGAGGAAACCATTAAATTACTGCCACCACGCCTTTTAGAGCTTCTACCTCAGAAGTAGTGATATCATAAGCGTGGCCTTGATCCCTTAGACTTTTCTAAGGTAAGTTCCCCTGATTCTTAGGAAATTCATTTGCATAATGTCCCATCTCCCTGCAATTTTAGCATTGGACATCGGCAGCTTATGTATTCCCCTTGCAATCACGACCATGGTGGCCTTTTTCACCACACCTGTAATAGACTCCCATTCCTTTTAAGAAAGTACCAGGGTATTTCATCCCACATTTACTGTAGGATTGATATTCAACTTTTCCCTTATTCTCCTTATTTCCATTCCCAGATTGATCAGCAGATCTCTTATTCTATTGTTTTTCTTTAAAGTCATAAGACATAGAGAATTTCTTTTCTTTTTTCATAACACATGAGACAATGTCTTCATATGACGAGAAGGATTGTGAGACTAATGCTCGATGGAGAAATGGTTTTAACCCCTCAAAGAAACGATCAATATTACTTCTTGGGTTACGTATATAATCTCCAACATACCTTGCTAATCTTGTAAATTTAGCCTCATACTTTGCGACATTCTCATCTTCCTCTTATCTCAGACTCAGAAATTGTCTTTCCATATCTTCTTGATGCTCATGAGGAAAGTATTTTTCTAAAAATAGATCTTTGAACCCCCTCCATTCCATATTTGATACTTCATCATCTTCCCTCATGTTTTTAATCAATGACCACCATTGATCAGCATCTCTAGTGAGGTGGTAAACTTCCATGAGAACTTTTTCCCTTTCACTACTACCCAAAGCTTGAAATATTTTCTCTATGTTATTTATCCATTGCTCAGCTACTAAGGGATTTGTACTCCCATTGAACGTTGGTGTTTTTTTCCTCATGAAGATATCTAACATTGATCCTACATGCTACAGATCAGGGTGCTCCATACGGGTAAGGTTATTATTCATAACCTGAGTGAGTTGTCGCAGTATGGTGATTAGCTGATCAGCACTGGTTGCATCACCAGTTCCACTATGATTATCTTGATCAGGAGGGAAATCCCCACATGGAGTGTGTGCATTGATACGGTTTCCATTTCTTCCACTAGGTTCCATTTCTAAACAATGGCATAAACTAGATCAGTTTATGAATCAAAATACATAATTCCATACTTATAAAACACATAACATAAATTGAACTATTTATGGATATAATCCATAATCATAAAAATGTTTACATTGAGGATGTATATACTCACAAACCCTTCATAATTTAGGACCTTGGGACACCCTAAGAGGGGAGGGGTGAATCAGGGTGTCAACTTTTTCTTCTTAAAGTTGTGGATCTTGTTCCCATGTTGGTAGGAACTACATAAACATGTATGATGGATATGATCAATAATGAAACATTCACATGCAAAGAGATAACACAAGAATTTTACTTGGTTCACCACTAAGGGATACATCCATGGAGCATACGCCGACAAGTTTCCGATCGTACCAAATTCCACTAATCATTACTAGTTGTGAATTACAATGGTTTGTGAATAGTCACTCTGTCCCAGGCTCACTACCTTTAAAAAAGGATCAGGGATAGCTCAATGTGACCCTCGGGTCACTCCCATTGACTCCCCCTGGCTCACTGTTGTTGGTGAATTAACGCTCAGTTTGTAGACGTGAAGGTCTCTTCAATAGATTTGCATTGAAGTCTTTGTCTCCTGTTCAGCATGAGACTTTTCTTGCATCATAGTCCGGAGTTGATGCTCTTTTGTATTCAACCTTTTATTTTAGTGCAATAACTGAATGCACTATATCTTCTTCTTCTCATCCTTTTATTCTCAATACTAACACCTGAGTGAATTGATATATTCCCCTCTTTCTGTGCAGATCTGAGTTTAGTTGCATGAATCGTTCTTCTTCACTTCGCAAAGCACAATGAGGATGTTAAACACCAGTCATGTGTGTGTGGTACCACTTCTCTTCATAAAATCAGATTGTTCATTGCTCTTCCGTCTTTGCAAACGAATACATCATCTGTTGCATGAAAGGTATAGAGCAATCATTCAGCTTTTGTGTAGCTCCAAAAAGACAGGCGTACTCTAACAGCACCGGGCGCTCTTCTCTAAACCTAGCGCGCAAGTCCCAATACGGAGTGCAAGTCTTCGGTGCACAGGTCTAAACTGGAGTGCCGGTATCACCAAACCACCTACATGAAAATGGATTCCTCAACTTCTAATCTGTGGGACACACTTCCTTCCTCGCCCAAACTACCTTGGGCGCGCAACCAAAAACCGGTGCATAACTTCAAACACAGGCGCCCAAGTCTACCCGCGCGACCCTACACTACTTGCGCGACTTCTACACCTGCGCGAT
This sequence comes from Viscum album, assembly GCA_963277665.1. NCBI lineage: Eukaryota > Viridiplantae > Streptophyta > Magnoliopsida > Santalales > Viscaceae > Viscum > Viscum album. Next base: position 701,458,883 of record OY728132.1, read on the forward strand.
AGGAGCTCTGATTTTTCTAAGTGTTGAACTCTATGGGAAATGAGAAGGGGTGGTCCAGCATTTATAGGCAATTTGACCACCCTGCGCGATGGCGCGCAAGTCAACCATCAGCACACAAGTCTCGGTGCGCAGGTCTCTTCCCCTACTAGTCACTTGTGCGACCAACTTCCAAACATGGGCGAACCTCTTTTCTTTGAAAATTTTTGATATTCTGATCTTGAAAAACCATAGGCGTGCAAGTTATCAATCTTCCAAGGCATCGGCGCGCAAGTCTCTTCACGGCGCGCAAGTCACCTGCGCGACCTCACCAAAACTTGCACGACCCTTATCACTTTTCTATATTTTGATGATCTGATCTTCAAAAACATATGGCGCGCAAGTTTCCTATCCTCAAATACCTTGGCGCACAAGTCCCTTTTCCAAAAACACTTTTCTTTATTTGTTGATTTTCAGGCCCAAAAATTTCGAAAACATTGGGAAACGGCACCACCTTGTATCTGCTCTTTTTGTCCGCCTCCAGATCATCCATTCCTTTGTCGATGTTCATTGAATAAAACATGGATCATTATCCACAGTCCTTGAGCTCAATATGACACCATTGAGTCTCCTTTGTCAACAAATTTGTATGTCGTTTGTTTGCTTTGTCAACAAGCACGATCTCCTCAAAAGCACTTCTTCTTGGTGATCTGTATCCTTCAGCAACTCTTCTTCTTCTATCACAAACTCCACAATTGTGATATGTATTATTTGAAGGAATAACTTTAGCATCATCATCTTCTATGAAAATTTTATGTGCATGGCTATCTCAAAATTCGAATCCCCACAAAACCATCGTAGAATTCCAATCATTTTCACATTGTCTTATTCATCAACCGTCATGGTCTACTTCATGAAAACCATATGATTAAATTCATCAAGAAGTATCTTGCATGGTTCTCATTCAATCATGAGTAATTGCATGGTCTTCATCAAAAACCCATGATTCTCATGCAATAATGAGGAACTGCATGGTCTTCATCCAAAAACCCCATTCTTATTTAATCATCCTCAGATGGATTACACCTCACATTCTTCATTGTTTTAAACAATGTATCATCTTTGATACATGTTCCTTGAACTTATGATCAGTACAACAATCGTCTGAATTACCATTCCTCTACTTCATCGGAGTACTTCATGATATCCTTTATTTTGACCTTACATTCTTCCATTTCATTGGAGTACTTCTTGATCTCCTTCATTTTGATCTTCATTGACAAATATTGACAACAAATACAACCTTATACACAAAGTGATTCCAACAATCTCCCCCTTTGTATTTTATTGTCAATACCTTATACATCTTCTGAAACGAATTTTTCAACATCAATATGAGAATCTTCTCTTCAATCAACTTTTCATTTCAAATATTCATTCCACTTTGTCTCCCCCTTATTGACAAGAAACTCAAAGCGCATGGTAGGGAGGGTGTCAATTCATACTTAAGCAATATATCATTAATCATTTCACTCTAAGTCTACTTGAGCAATGCTCTATGTAGAAAATAAGAGGATTTGATTAAGTCAACAAGGTTGTCCATTATTCAAAAATCATGATACCAACATGAGATGAGAACTCATAAATTTTTTCTTCAAGGGTTTACCACTTTTATTTCAGGTAGAGGAAAATCAAATGTGATAGGGAATAATCAACCTGAAACTCCTACACTCACATCAGCAAACATATCAAAAACATTCGAGTGCAATCGGTAGGATATGTGACCTTGGGGCACATCCATTCTTCTTATGTCACTACTCAATTCAGTTACTCCCCCTTTGTAGAATGATGTTTGATCTGAGTGACCAAGGGATATAGATTGAGAAATTGCATACCTTCTCCATTGACATGTTCTTCAAGAAATTCAAAGAGTAACTACATTTGAGTCCAGCTAGAGTTGATATTGATTGAAACAGTTATTTTGGAAGCTTCTTCAAATTTCTCCCCTTCAAGCGAAACACTCCTTATCATCTTCATCAAGAGTGATACTTCATCACTTTAATATTTGAATATCAATTGTATAATCTACTAAGGATGGAAACTTCTTTTTCTTGGCTATCAAGAGTTGACAGCATTCACTACTTCTCAGGTTCTCCCCCTGAGAGCATACTTCACCTTCAATTGCCTGCATTATTAGCACAAATACAATACACAAATGAATAAGTGAATAAGGTTGTTCCTCATTGCTTCATTAATATTATCTGTATGGTTGAGGTACTATTCTCAACCAACTTCCTCTATTCACTCCAGTCTTCATGCCTGCACATTTGAACGTATGTTCTGACATCTGTTGATGTGGCATGGATTTCTTCGCATTCTCTTCTACTTTGTGTGAGGAATTTTTCTTCTTAACAGCCATCATGAATGATACATTCTTACTCCTCTTAAGGACAGCTTCTTGCTCTGGTATTAAGGATAGGCAAACTTTTGCAATGTGACCAGATTTCTTGCATCTCTCACACAGAACTTCTTTGACACATTTGTTTCTCTTGGTTTGCAATCTCTCATGTAGTATGTATTCATCATGTGAAAGTTTTTCTTTTCCTTTGTCACCATCCTTGGCCTTTTCATCTTCAAGTGTCTTCAATATTTTCAAATCATCGGGCCAGATGACCAATATGTCATTTGGAATGGTTGCAGCTGGTTTGGGTCTTCCACATGGGTTCATCTGAGTTTCATCCCACTTAGTGTTACTTTTGGATGAATGACCCTTCAATTTCATGGATCTAAAAACCTGAGTCTTCTCAACTTCCCTACTTGAGATCGTCTTGGGGGAATGTGTGTTCGCACTATTCTTCTGATTTCTTCCCAAGGAATATTCTTCATTCTTAGCTGGCTTGTGTGGTCTTCTGTTCTTATCCTCTCTGGATATCTGTTGACATAGGCCTGCATCATTCTTGTGACCACTACTGTAGCATACATCACAGATGTTGTCAAGCATTCTAAATATGTTTTCTGTAAACAGATTCTTCTGGACCTGTAGATGTTCCTTCTTCTTCTCTGTATTTCTTCCTTTTGACATAGGCTTTCTTTGTGCTTTTCCATTAAAAGGATTTTACCAACAATCTAGCGCACAATGCCCAAATTTGTTGTAGCACCAACATTAACCCACAAATCTATTCTTCTTTGTTTCTTCTGTATGAGGTTATTGGCCCTTCTTCTTAATCCTTTTTGCTCTATTTGAGGAACCAACCTCCTCATTTTTCTTCTCATCCACCCTAGCCATGGTGGAAGGTTTATTCTTCTCACCTTTCCTCATCCATACTTGTTTAGAACTTTTATTCCAACATGAACTGATTGGAGGAACATATTTAGAAACATGAGTACAAGATGGTTTTGATGGTACCTTCACTTTCTCAGTTGCTTGTGATGGATCAATGAGTGAAGTCATGATCTTTTTCTCACATGTTGGAGGTCTTTCACCAATAGAATCCTCTAGTGAGCATTGAGTACCAGTAACAACTGATTCTTGATGTGGATAATCAAGAGTTGTCATAATCTTTTTATCACATGTTGGAGGTATTTCAACGTTAGATTCCTCCAACGAACATTGAGTACAAGCATCACTCATTTCATTCTTTTGTGAAGTCTCAATATGTGTATTCTCAATCTTGGTCAACTGGGCTTCCAATTTTTTTCCCTCAATATTGAGGATGATATTCTGATCTTCAATCATGATCATCTTCTCATCACAAGTCTTCTTCAATCTTTAAACCTCATCTTCATGCATCTTAACTTTGTTTTGTAACAAAGAGTCAAGTTCCATGAATTTCATTGAAGTTTCTTCCAAACAAAAACTCTTGAATTCATTTATATTCTTCAGCTCAACTTCAAGTGAATGGATCTTTTCTTTTAGAGTCTTATTGACTTCCTCTTTTTCTTCAAAGACATCCACCGGTTTATTGAGCATCATACTTTCCATAACTTTTATTTCGAACCCCTTTTCCATATTGTCAGCTTCCCTTTCTAATCGAGTGATCTCAACCATTATAGATTGGAATATGCTACAAATAATAGCAACCCTTTCTTCAGGAATATCATGCAGATATGTTTTGAGTTTTTCCTGATATATTTAATTAGGGATTTCATCCTTTCCTCTGGAAGAATTCTGAGCCACCTGCTCGATACTTTCCAAGTCTGATATTTCTTCATTATTGGAATGGCATGGAGAACAAGAAACCGAATCTTTTATGGATATGAGGGACTTCTTTAGATGCTTCTTCTCTTTCTTTTTCTTGTTTTTCATGGTCTTGATAGATGTAGACTTATGCTCAGAAATGACTGAATCTTCATCAAGACTGCTCTTCATTGTTGAGTTTAGGAAAGAAACTCAAATCCTCTTTTGAATAGAATTACTGGAGAATATCCAACATATGTCAACCTCCCTCTGATACCACTTGTAGGACCTCGGGACACCCTGAGAGGGGAGGGGTGAATCAGGGTGTCAACTTTTTCTTCTTAAAGTTATGGATCTTGTTCCCACATTGGTAGGAACTACATAAACCTGTATGATGGATATGATCAGAAATGAAACATTCACATGCAAAGAGATAACACATGAATTTTACTTGGTTCACCACTAAGTGCTACGTCCATGGAGAATACTCCGACATGTTTTCGGTCGTACCAATTTTCACTAATCTTCACTACTTGTGGATTACAATGGTTTGGGAACAGTCACTCTGTCCCAGGATCACTGCCTTTACAAAAGGTTCAGGGATATCTCACTGCGTCCCTTGGGTCACTCCCGTTGACTCCCCATGGCTCACTACCGTTGGTGAAGTCACGCTCAGTTTATAGACATGAATGTATCTTCAATAGATTTGAATTGAAGTCTTTGTCTCCTATTCAACATGAGACTTTTCTTGCATCAGAGTCCTGAGTCGATGCTCCTTTGTATTCAACCTTCTATTTTAGTGCAATAAATGAATGCACTATATCTTCTTCTTCTCTTCCTTTGATTCTCAATACTAACACCTGAGTGAATTGATATATTCCCCTATTTCTGTGCAGATCTGAGTTTAGTTGCACGAACTGTTCTTCTTCTCTTCTCCAATCACAATGTGGATGTTAAACACCAGTCATGTGTGTGCGGTACCACTTCTCTTCATAAAATCATATTGTTCATTTCTCTTCCGTCTTTGCAAACGAATACATCATCTGGTACACCGAAGGAATAGAGATATCTTTCAACTTTCTTGCAGCTCCAAAAAGACAGGCATACTCCAACAGCACATGGCGCTCTTCTCCAAGCCTGGCGTGCAAGTCCCAATACGGCGCGCAATTCTTCGGCGCGCAGGTCTAAAATGACGCGTAGGTAACACTAAACCACCTGGGCGACAATGGCTACCTCAACTTCTAACATGCGCGACACACTTCCTTCTTCTCCCAAACCGCCTTGGGCGCGCAACCAACAACCTATGCAAAACTTCAAACACCGGAAAAGATGTCTACATGTGCGACCCAACACTACTTGCGCGACTTCCACACCTGCGTGATGGGAGCTCTGATTTTTCTAAGTATTGAACTCCGTGGGAAATGAGGAGGGGTGGTCCAGTATTTATAGGCAATTTGACCACCCTGCAAGAAGGCACGCAAGTCAACCATCGGCGCGCAAGTCTCGGCGTGCAGGTCTCTTCCCCTACTAGTCACTTGCGTGACCAACGTCCAAACTTGTGCCAACCTCTTTCCTTTGACAAAGTTTGATCTTCTGATCTCTAAAAACCATAGGCGTGAAAGTTATCAAGCTTCCAAGTCATCAGTGCACAAGTCTCTTCACGGTGCACAAGTCACCTATGCGACCACACCAAAACTTGCGCGACCCTTATCCCGTTTCCATATTTTGACACATGTTCTTTGAATTTATGATTAGTATAACAATCATCTGAATTACCATTCCTCTACTTCATCATAGTACTTTATTATCTCCTTGATTTTGATCTTCCATTCCTCCATTTCATTGGAGTACTTCTTGATCTCCTTCATTATGATCTTCATTGACAACCATTGAAAAAAATAAAACCTTATACACGAAGTGGTTCCATCAGATAATGATTTGTAAAGAAAATGAGAGTTATCCTAAACATATCCCATGGGAGTTTCGTGACCAAGAGTGAAGTAAGGCCAGTTGTCGTGCACCAGTTCCCATTCGAGTCTAGCTTAAAGAGGTGTTTTCAGATTTTACCCCTTGGTACATCTGTGCTAGAGCCGCCTCTACCTACTCATATCCATACAGGGATGTATTGCTCGGAAAACTCACAAAATATCTACAATATCAAAATTCTAGGAAGTTCTTATATACTAATCCTCAAATACCATCTTAGTTCTATGTGCTCTAATCAGATTTTATCTGAATCTAGCTTCCAAGATTTGTACTAAACTTCCTTTGATACCAACTATAACGATCCGACCCCAGTTACCCATAGTCGGTGCATTATTATATAACATTGGCATGATCAAAAGAAAGATCAAGTCTCAAAAGGCCAATTAGTTTAGTAGCCTTGGAATAACTAGACACACTCATAAAGTTTACATTACATTATAAAATGAAATCTACAACAATATAGTCTCTATATTCCACACTCTTATCCCCTTATACTATCCCTATAGGTCATTCATATAATATTTCTTCACATCCTGGGAAAAATAAAACATAGAAAGGGGTGAGATCAAATGCCTAGTAAGGATAACAATATAGCAGAAACTTTCATAAATAAGTATAAAAATTTAAGGCAATGTAAAAATAAAACAAAAGCCTTTTAAAACATGAACTTCAGTATAATATGACAGAAATAAAATGAAATAATTCCATATACTTATTCACATGGATATTCTACTAGTCGAATAATCACATGCAATATCAATAACCACTTTCATAATGATGGAATGCATAATGCCATACTATCATAACCACATAGTCAAGGACTAATGCAAAGACTAAAAATAAGATTTTGTCATGGTCTTGTGCCAAGACACTAGTTTGTCTCATGAGACCTACCGATGCATCGAGGAGCTATAGCGGGCTCCACCCATCACTTATTAATTCCAATGCATTCCTCATATGAATAAGTTTAAACATAACATAAATATTTGTATTAAAACTAGCATATGAAATGTCAATACTTTCTCCATAAACCATGAATGGTATAAAAATAACACAACCACAGTCAAAAATATCACAAAACCTTCAATACAATATGGAAGTTTTGTATCATAATAAATAAACTTCAAATAAGCATAAAATCCATCAAAGGATGTTGATATAGATAAAATCAAAACTATTCGAGAGAAATATCTCTTTGTTTAAATCATTTAAAATTCATATAATTATAAAATAAAACATTTACTTTGAAAATTTCCTTATAATATTGTAAGATAAGCTTCAGATATTTTATAATGGCGGAAAATAGCCACACCCTCCGTATAAGTTAACAAATAAATTCTTACCTTAATTCTGTCGAAAAGGTTAAAAAGGACCTTGTTTGGAAAACGAAGGAAAGATTCATTTATAAACCTCTTATAAAAATTCAAAAAAGGGTATAAATGACTTTAACCCATTTTCTATAAAATATTAAAAATGTTTTCAAATACATTTTTAAGAAACATGTATTTGTATGATAAAGAAGTCCCAATAGATTATTACGTATAAACAACCTCGGATAATGAAGAGATTGCGAAATAAACCCTTACCTTATACTTTTCCTTGGTTGGTGGTAGGTTAAACTCCTGTATAATGGTGAAATAATTGTTATTAAATTATACAAGAATCATATACATTAATATGATATCATATATGATCTTTTAATATTTCATTGTTAATAATATCTTAGTATTATCGTCGTTTCAGGCGTTAAATTACTCGTATATGTTTTGTTACATAATCCCTGTTTGTTATGGATAGGTTGTGTATTATTAATATCCAGAATGATATCAAGTCCTTAAACATTATTTTGAATCATCAAATGATAATTTTACTTGAATGGATATGATGGAGAATTAATCTCATCACGTTTATGGAGACGGTAGTCCGTACCTATGCAAGAGCGACAATATCATTATTTTGATATTAAAATAATTTATAATTGGATAGAATATAATATATACAGAATCATTATTATGTTATATTTATTATTTACATGAATTACACATCATTATTATACCCATCCATATAAGAATATATTAAATAACAATTACACCACGACGTGGAGACGGTAGGCCGTACGTACGCACGTATGGTGACATGTCATTCAAAGGATGGATAGAATACTGAATATGGTTGTACCATATTTATATTAACATCACAGTGTATATAAGATACTGGAGTTATTATTTTAGAAGGGGAATAACAAATAAAGAAGAAGTTGAAGAAGAAAGGATCTTGAAAGAGGGTGGTGAAAACATTACCTCTTCTTCGGGTTTTTCCTTTTGATTTGATCAAAAGTGATACTTAGGTTGGATTTCTGATCAAACTAAGGCCTCTAGGTTGAAGTGAGGGAAGTTTAGAGACTATGTTTTCAGGGTTTGGCCGAGCCAAAAGGCTTTTAATGAGTGAATTAGTGAGAAGGGGGGTGCCCTTTTATAAGAGGGGTGATGGGCACCTTCAGAAAAGCTAGAATTATTTTTTTATAATAAATTCAAATTCGGGTTATAATGGCTTAAAAGTTTATTATTTAATGGTTATGGTGAAGATAGGTCTAAAACCACTCAACCAATAGGATTTAGACTGGTTTGGGTCACTATATTAACCTTATCTTTTAGTTTTAACTCTAAGTTAATTAGTTTAACAATTACCATGTCACTTTGTATTTTAATTGTATATAGTTAATAAACTTACTATATACAACCAAGAGACGCCAAAGTGGTCCATTAATGATACACATATCATGATATAAGTCTCTTGGCTGAGCCTAAGATTTTTAATAATTTTATATCAATTAATAAAATAATATTTGATTTAAAAACTCTTTTATGTCTATTTTGACACTGTTCAATAATTGATTTTTGTTAAAGTCGTAAGAACATTATCAATTAGAAACAAATTCATTTAAGAAATCCTATAATGTCATATTAAGAAATAAAATTCATGGATGTCATCAAAACTATCAAATTATATTAATTTTAACATTTATAATACCAAATATTTGATTCTTTCATTTATAAATAAAATACTTAATCATTATTGTGTCATAAATAATATTAATTATGAAATGTCTAAAAATTATAAATAAAATACCATTATGTAGGAAATCATTGTATATTTATAATTAATTTTTATATTCGAAAATATAACATATATAACTCTATGTAAAAATTGTTTTCCTAAAATATATATGCTTATGTCATTTTTGTATTTATTTTAACTTAATTAATATAAAGTCTCATTATCACTTACAAGTGGATCCATTGGGTCCCAAAATCGACCCAAATATTCCCATGGTCGGACATGTATCAACCAATAAGGTTAGGACACGTTTTAGGGTAATTTAGTATTATTATAATATTATTTATTTTACCCTTATTTACCGGATTTACCCTTTAACCATGGTAAATAATATATTTACCGAAGTAATTATTCAAAATGTATAAAAATAAAAGTTACCTATTTACAAAATTTTTTAAATCCTGATTCCAAATATGGAATCCATTTTTCCAAATTCAAAACACAAAAGTGGCAGAAAATAATTTAAAATTAATTTCTGTTGTTAAAACAAGAAGCGTGTTTTTAAGAGATAATAACTATCAAAAGATTGGCAATTGTTAATGTCCAGTTTAATTGTGAAATTATGTCCAATGACCAACATTGTATTGAATGGTATAAATATATTCTAAATATACTTTAAAACCACTCAAATTCATAATTTATCACTATTAATTATTTTGATTTTAAAATTTGTTTTTAATTAAAATTTAGTAATTTTCACTATGCATCAAAATATAAATGTTATCTGAAAAGTTCCAAAATTTTACCCTAGGCTAATTTAGATATTCCAAATACAAAAATGAAGTCCATTTTGAGATATAAAATTTATAAAAATTTAAAAAGTGGGTATTACTATTCATAACAGCTAGTTTGATTGGTTGTGGTGTGTGTTAGAATTCGAAGATGCATACAACACATGCTACTCTATTATTCAAAGAGAAGCGTACCATGGAAGCATGGGGTGTTACAGTATATAGTTAATTCGATGCATCCATCATAATAAATTACATGGACATAAAGGAGAAAATTTATGTAAATTTGGTGAAGGAGAGTAATATAGAACATAATCCAAGTACGTGAGAATAACCCTAGTGAACAAAATAAGGTACAAACTATTAATCAATAAAGATCTAAAGAAGGACACCAATTCATTATCAATTGAGGACATTAATTATGCAATTTATTTTGATAAATATAGATAAAAATTAAACTGAATCTTTTGAATTAATTTTCTTTAAAAATTAATAATTTTGTCATAAAGTTTATGTTATAAAACACTTATAAAAACTCTTCAAAACGATCCATATAAAAATTTTAAAAAATAAGTATAAAATAATTTCAAAAATGGAATTTTAAAAATAAATTAATCTCAATTAATAGAATGTATAGTGTAAGATAAAATATACATGAATAAAATGAATCCCCATTTTCAAAGCATTTGATAAAATAAAATCCATTTCATATTTGTAAATTTTAAAATTATTAAATTCCCATAATAATGGGATTTTCATTTCATACAAAAAACATAAAAAAATTTAAAGTAATTTTGATATTCAATAATAGGTATGATGGTGGGAAATTTTCTCCAAGAGGTAAATATTAAATGAACATTTTTTCCTCACTTTTTTAAATAGAGTAAAAAACCATTAAAATGATAAAATTATTTCATTAAAATTTTCATATAGAAATAAAAATTTAAATTGAATTTTACGTTATGAAAGAATTTTTTTATAAAAATTGTTTCCTTAAAAAATAATTTGGATTTGGATGAGAGAGTTTCCAAACCAAAAGGTGTAAATAAGTTCAAATTCTTTTATAAACAAACATTCATAGGATTTTTCTACCAAAGAGTAGAAAAATTCAATGAATACTTGAAAACACTACAATTAATGAAAGTATAAGAAAATATATATTATTAGGAATAAAATATAATATATTTCCCTCAATTTAAATTTAAAAATAAATGAACTTGAATAAAATAAGATAGTAAAATAATCCCTTACTATAGATTCTCACTTGGTCAGCAACATTCCAACATCATATATAATAAATTAATATTTATTATTCATAAATATTAGAAAAATATTTATATATGTATTTATAGATCCCATTTATTCAAAACACCTTTCTACCCATTTACAGTAACACCCAAAGATTTTTTGAATTAATTTTTTCAAATAAATTTAACCTTCGTAATACTTTTTATTTTACATAACACTAAAAATAGTTTATTTTATATTAAAACACAATGTTTGGCTTGAGTTACATGAAAAAAACAAGTTAATTATGCACCACACACAACATAAATTTTATCTTTATCTACACAGAACATCGAGATTAGCATTTGTTATATGCAACAATGACTTTCCTTGATGGTTTGTGTAATACACATGACCAAGTTCTACCAAACAATAATATACTATTTATATATTATTATTTAATATAATAAGATATAAACAAGAGGTTAAATTATAATTTATGAATACTATGAATTAATTTCTGAAAATATTTAGTTAACAATAATATAAAATGATTTCATAGGTTATCAATTAATTATAAATTAAAATGAAAACAGATTGAATATAAATGAAAATATTAATATTTTTATGGTCACAAAGCTATTTTTCCATAATAAATTAAATTAATTAAAATTAGTGAGTGATATTAATGAAATATACATGTTATATATTCAATAAAATATCTTTTTAATTAATAAAACATATTAGATAGACATAATATAAGAAGAAACCTAATTTTATGCATAAAACAATTATTTTTTATAAAGGTTGTTTTAACGTCTTTTGATAGAGAACCCATTTTAAATCCAATTTTTAAAACTTTTATAGATTTATTATGTCAAAATACAATATATATTTGTAATAAAAACATAAAAATTAGGTTAGTATTTTTTGGTATTTTCTGTACGGTTTCATTTTGTAATTAATACTTTCAAAAACTGTATTTTAATTCATGACTTGTTTTTAATATAATTTAGTTATACTGTTTAATTATATATTAAATTAGTTTAAAAGTTTAATTAGATATAATTTTTATTATTTAATCTAATTTAGTTCATTGGAAGCAATTTCCTTTGGAAATTGGGTATATAATCATAAAAAAACTTTTTATCTTTTTACTTTAATGCCTCACATTGTTGACCAAACTATAGGATTAATTTTAAATTAATTTATTCAACTTATATGACTTGAATTTGGATAAATGAATTAAATATTTGGAATAAAAATAATTTCTAATTTCTAGTATTTTCGACATAGTTTTTTACGAAATTATTGGTGAATTTAGTTAAAATTAATTACATCAGTTAAGGTACAATTATGTTAAACTAAGGACTAACCCATATATTTAAAACCAAAAACGACATAGAAACTTTTATCACACAAATTTAATGGAAATTATTAATAAATTAACACAAAATTATTTATTTTGGTTTTTTTATGACTTTTTAAGGTAAAATATTTGATACATATAACATGTTTTCAAATATATCAAGTGAGTCATTTCCCTTACCTATAAAAGGCCACCACCTCTACCTATTCATAAAACCTCTAAAACCACTTAGGTTTGTCCAATATCTACCCAATAGACTTCAAAAAAATCCCTAAATTCCTCTTTTAATAATCCCTTTTAACAGAAATGCTTCTAAGGAATCCTTTCAACACAAACCAAAAAGAGTTACCTGATTAAGAGGTAACACCTTCCCTCAGGCTCCATTCTTTTTATCATTATCTTCCCCCTCCAATATCTATATTACATCATTTTATAACAACACCATTATAATAAATAAACAAGGATAGTTTTTTCTAAGGGTTAAAACTATACTTACACACACCGATATATAATGGGTAATGAACAAGTTGTTTACGCGTACGGAGAACTACAGCCGCACTAAATGATGATTATTCATTTTTCCTTTACCACCTCTCATGGTGAAAATTATTATGAATACTATATTAATATATGTTATATATTAATTTTATCATGTATTTAATCTTATTTAATTATTTTACAGAACATATCTTTATACTTTCCATTTTTTGTTAATATGATAATTTCGTTTGAGTTTGTGTGCACTACCACCCCCTCAAAGTAATGGGATTTGTTCATACACTATATGAAATGTATTAAAGATAAATTAGTGAATATATTATATAAATATAACATAATAAATATAATATTGTAATTATATATATACATATATATACATATATTCGCTTTACTTTCTTTCTTTCAATGTGACAATTAAACGGAAACAGCGTTCATGCGTACGTACAACATATCGTATCTATGAACAGTGTATTCTATTACATAATTATATATCATACAAATTATTATTATAAAAATATAATGAATATAAATTATATTTAAATAATGGTTTACATTCTTTAAATCATGATATAAATATAAGGACCAAAGAAATAACAAATTAAGACACATGCGAAAAACAAAGAGAATATTACCCTAAGTGAAACCTTAATATATAATTTTCAACAAGGGGCTAATATAAATCCATAATAAAACCCCATATAGTATTCTAAGTAATATTATGGTTCTTTAATGTATGTATCATAAATTTATTTTTATTATATAGGTGGTTTGAAAGAGTATTATGAGAGTCAAGACACAATGTAAGAGAATTTCATCTCACTATTTATTTCCATGAGATACATGTTATGTTCGCAACTCTTTCCTTTTTTTGGTGTGAGTAATGCACATGATTTTATTATATTAATATTATACATAAATTTATGGGGTTTCGCTTATTTATTTTATGATATTTCTTTTATGGTTTTCAAGTTTCAAAAGTTAACAAATCGGTGAAATAGTTTTGTGTAAATTTTCCTTCTCTGATACTAATGTTTTCTTATACCCCTAAATTATTTTTCAAGGTGTATATACATCCATTATACATGTTATACAAATAATTTAAATAATTTCATGACAATTTAATAATCATGTAACTTAATTTCCTTACATGGAGAGTATGATGCCAGTTTATTAAGTTATAATAGTTTATTGAGACAATCACGTAGCTTTTCAAGATTGTTTATCTTTATGACTACTTTATTAAAATATTTTGATACATATCTCAAGATAATTCATGAGTTTTTGTCTAAAAGGTTTATTAATTATTTATTAATATATCTATACCATTTCTTCCACTCTTTTTTACATTATATAGTTACGAATGTTTTTTAAGAAATCCCAATTTTACCCTCTCTTCAGTCGAATATCTATGTTCCTTTAATACAATGATTTCTAAAAAGGGTTTCCTAGAATATTGCACAATTTTCCTTTAATCATTAAAATACATTTTTACCATTTTATCTTTTACCAATATCTTCAAAAGAATCTTCTTGTCTCTTTCCAAACAAATCATTTTTATTACCTTTTTACATTGAAAAAGGAATGCTCTTTTTAACTCATACGATATGTATGGATTTAACTGCCATCATTACATTGAATCAACTTTTCCATTTTTAAAAGGATAATTTTTATAATATGTTTTTAAAAATAATTTTCATGGAAAATTGTTTTCAAAATATTTTCAACCCTCTTTTATATTTTTCAAGGAATAAATAAATTTTTTTTCAAGCCTTATTTATAAGTTTTCAAAGTATTTTAAAATAAATGGAATTAAACATATTTCCAAGATTTCTTTGTATTGTTTCAAAATGTTTTCAAAGAAAATAGTTTTTAAAATGTGATGAATTTTTTTATATGTTTTCAAGGACAAAGGTTTTAAAAATATTTTCAAGTATTCTTTATATGTTTTCAAGGTGTTTTTTTTTGAAAATTATTTTTTAATGGATTTATGTATTAGAAATCATTTTCAAATAAGAAATGATATTTTACTCATGAAATGTTTTTGAAGGATATTTCAAAATTATTTTCCATCTAAGATGGCATATATTGATGTTTCTCAGGACCTTCTAGGAAAGGATCTAATGGTTCCATTCATATTCTTTCTATGAATAGGTAATGCTTAATGTCCTGGTCTTTATGAATCTTGGTTTTCTTTGATGGGTTATATGTTTATGTAATTCATTTCACTTTCATGGGTAATTCTTTTGATGAAATGATTATGAGACCAATTTTTTCTGTATGTTATGAAATTATTACATTATTATAATACCAATTTCTTTAGATGGGTTATGATATGATTATTTTTTATCCTTGCGGTATATGTTTATATGATTTAACTAGGATATGGGTGGGACCTATATCTCCCTTTAATTAATTGGGTAAAGATTTATATCTAATAAGATAGACTAAGATGGTTTTGAGAATGATCCTTCACTACTAAAATGGTCATGAGAGTGGTCCATGACTACTAATATGGTATGAGTAGTGAACTAATGATACTAATATGGTCATGGGAGTGAACCATAATAACTAAGTTGGTATGGTGAGTGAACCTATACTACCAAGATGGTCTGGGTAGATATGCCTTGTATACTTTGTAAATCATGTTATATGCTTATGTTTGTTCCACAATTAAACATTTTATTCCTATTTTGTGATTTCATGAATTGTGATATTAATTCTATTATGATACATGTATTTTGAATTTAAAATCTTTAGTATGATTTGTATTATATGGGGTCTGATCTTCAAATGTTTTTCTCATGTTCCATAACCTTTGTTGAGGGTATCGTTGCACATTTCCTTTATTTAACCATACCGATCATATGATCTCACTCGTTCTTATAGTTCACTTCCTTAGGTTATGAAGAATTCTTTTAGCTATAATTAGTGAAGGTGGATATATTTATGGGATATGTTGAAGATTCTTCACCAGGATAAAATATTTAGTTTCCATTATTTCAAAGACACTAAACTATTATGGTCATCGATCATGTAATGTTGTAATCTACTGAAATTCATCTAAAATGGTGTAATATCCAGGTATGTTAAGACTAGGTCTCTATTATTGGTATCAATTTAATGTTTTATTTAAACTTTAGAAACGTGGATGCGAAAACTTTAGTGGTATCCCTATGTATATTTCTAAGGATATATCTAGGGATGTCTCTAAGGATATGTATAAGGATGAGTTAATATTTAGTAAAATGTCCTGGAATTTTGGTAAATGATAAGGTGAGTGGCTTCCAAGAAATACATCATTATCTTGATACTACAAGTGGATTTGGCATCTAAAAAATGTACCTAGGGGTAAAAACTCCAACAAGATGTTCTGGGCCCGACTCAAGGTAATATATTACATGAAAATGGGCCTTAATGCACACTTGGTTTGACACTCCTGGTGGATATACTCTTGGAATTCACAAACTCTTCATGAACCATTATGAAGGATTTAAATATAAGTTTTATATTAAAAACCTAGGATGAACCAACATTGTCATATGTTAAAGAAGTTTTCATAATTTATACATCATATAAGTAATTCTTTTCATGACTATGTTGTTTTATTCTATGATAAGTAATGGTCACATTATGATTATGGTTTTAGTCCATAGTGGGAACTAAAAGGAATTGGATTAACATTGAATGTGATGGATAATTTTTTAATGACCAATAAATTGGTATGATTACTGGAGTGAGAGGTGTTGTGATCATGCCTAATCAGTTTTCACAAAACATGATTAACAACAGTTAAAATAGAAAACTCTTTGACTCGCTAACACTACTGGAAAAGTAGGCTATACCAGCGGTTTATAACCGTTGCTATAGGCTGGAAAACCGTTGGTATAGGGTATACCAACAGTTTTCCAAACCGTTGGACAGTAAGGCGTGGGGAAAGCCCTTTACCAACGGTTTCATTTAAACTGTTGGTATAGGTGCTCGAGAATTCTGGGAAACAACTTACCAACAGTTCTCAACCCTTGGTACAACTTTTTCCAGAAATATGGAAAAACTTATACCAACGGTTCAGAACCCTTGGTATAAGTTTTTCCAGATTTCTGGAAAAATCTTTACGAACGGTTCAAAACCGTTGGTAAAGAGTTTCCCAAAACTGTTGCACAGCAGCGCCCAGAATCCCCCCCAGAAGCTACACCTGCATAAAAAACTGTGCACAACAGCCCTCAGTATACCCTCCGCTATACACCTGAATAAAAAATATCACAAAATCCACATACAGACTTCAAACAGTATAAAAACACCTAAAATAGCCCAAAAAAACACATATGACAACAATCATACGGTGGTAATTCACCTCACCCATAAAATTCTAATAGACAGAATATTTTGATAAATATCTATTAGAGTTGAATAAGACATTCAAATTGACTCAAATCCCATTTTTTTGTGATACCAGTTTTGGGTATGTAATGATTTGTCATGAATTTTTCATTGAACTTGTATTGTTTATAATATATGGTGAAAATATATTTTCTTAGGAGTCTCGTCACTTATGATCCCATGATTGAAACTACCAAACTCATGAAAAAAGAGTCGTTGATGAGTGTAAATTTCAGTTGTATTCACTTAAAATGATTTCCTTTTGATATAAAAGAGAGACATTGAGTGGTGTCGTCCACACCGCACCTCGGATTGTGGCGGAGTCGACTCGTACATATCACAAATGACCCATGGATACATGTCCTAAAGTATCAACAGTATCTGAATGCCTTTGGTCTATTTTCTGTATGTTAGTTGTTGTTTTAACTTAAACTGTTTTCCATTTCAAAGAAAAGTGAAACACTTTGAGTGGTGCTGGCCACACCGCACCTCGGATTGAGGCGGGGTTGACTCGTACATGTCAAAAATGACCCATGGATCATTGTCCTAAAGTTTCAATAGAATCCGAAAGTGTTTGGTCGGTTTTCCGTATGTCATTTTTTTACTTAAAAGTGCATCCATTTTAAACAAAAGAAAGACACTTTGAGTGGTTTCGGCCACACCGCACCTCGGATTGAGGTGGGGTTGACTCTTACATGTCACAAATGACCAATGGATACATGTCCTAAAGTATCAACAGTATCTGAATGTGTTTGGTCAGTTTTTCGTATGTGGTTTTTTACTTAAAAGCGCATCCATTTTAAACAAAAGAAAGACACTTTGAGTGGTCCCGGCCACACCGGCCCTCGGATTGAGGCGGGGTTGACTCTTACACGTCACATATGACCCATGGATACATGTACTAAAGTATCAATAGTATCTGAATGCCTTTGGTCCATTTTCCGTATGTCAGTTGTTGTTTTAACTTAAACCGTTGTCCATTTCAAAGAAAAGTGACAAACTTTGAGTGGTCCCGGCCACACCTGCCCTCGGATTGAGGCGAGGTTGACTCGTACACGTCACATATGACCCATGGATCATTGTCCTAAAGTTTCAACAGAATACGAATGCGTTTGGTCGGTTTTCTGTATGCAATTTGTTGTTTTCACTTAAAATCCCGTCCATTTCAAATAAAAGTTAGACACTTTGAGTGGTGTCGGCCACACCGTGCCTCGGATTGAGGTGTGGTTGACTCATACACGTCACAAATGACCCATAAATCATTTTCTTAAAGTTTCAACAGAATCCGAAAGTGTTTGGTCGGTTTTCCGTATGTCGTTTATTTTACTTAAAAGCGCATCCATTTTAAAAAAAACACTTTGAGTGGTACCGGCCACACCGGCCCTCGGATTGAGGCGGGGTTGACTCCTACACGTCACATATGATCCATGGATCGTTTTACTACAGTTTCAACAAAATATGAATGCGTTTGGTTGGTTTTCGGTATGTCAGTTGTTGTTTTAACTTAAACTGGTGTTCATTTCAAAGAAAAGTTAGACACTTTGAGTGGTACAGGTCACACTGCGCCTCGGATTGAGGCGAGGTTGACTCGAACACGTCACATATGACCCATGGATCGTTTTCCTAAAGTTTCAACAGAATCCGAATGCGTTTGGTCAGTTTTCCGTATGTCAGTTGTTATTTTAACTTAAATTGTTGTCCATTTCAAAGAAAAATTAGACACTTTGAGTGGTTCCGGCCACACCGCACCTCGGATTGAGGTGGGGTTGACTCATACACGTCAAAAATGACCCATGGATACATGTCATAAAGTATCAATAGTATCCGAGTGCGTTTGTTCAGTTTTCCATATGTGGGTTTTTTTACTTAAAAGCACATCCATTTTAAACAAAAGAAAGACACTTTGAGTTGTACCGGCCACACCGGCCCTCGGATAGAGGAGGGGTTGACTCCTACATGTCACAAATGACCCATGGATCCATGTCCTATAGTATCAACAGTGTCCGAATGCCTTTGGTCCGTTTACCGTATGTCAGTTGTTGTTTTAACTTAAACAGTTGTCCATTTCAAAGAAAAGTGACACACTTTGAGTGGTCCCGGCCACACCGGCCCTCGGATTGAGGAGGGGTTGACTCGTACACGTCACATATGACCCATGGATACATTTCCTAAAGTATAAACAGTATCCTAATGCCTTTGGTCCGTTTTCTGTATGTCAGTTGTTGTTTTAACTTAAACTGTTGTCCATTTCAAAGAAAAGTGACACACTTTGAGTGGTCTCGGCCACACAGGCCCTCAGATTGAGGTGGGGTTGACTCGTACATGACACATATGACCCATGGATCGTTGTCCTAAAGTTTCAAAAGAATCCGAATGTGTTTGGTTGGTTTTCCGTATGTCATTTTTTGTTTTAACTTAAATCGTTGTCCATTTCAAAGAAAAGTGACAAACTTTGAGTGCTCCCGGCCACACCGGCCCTCGGATTGAGGCGGGGTTCACTCATACACGTCACATATGACACATGGATCATTTTCCTAAAGTTTAAACATAATCTGAATGCGTTTGGTCAGTTTTCCGTATGCAAGTTGTTGTTTTCACTTAAAATCCTGTCCATTTCAAATAAAAGTTTGACACTTTCAGTGGTGTCGGCCACACCGCGCCTCGGATTGAGGTGGGGTTGACTCGTACACATCACAAATGACCCATAAATCATTTTATTAAAGTTTCAACAAAATATGAAAGTGTTTGGTCAGTTTTCTGTATGTCGTTTTTTTACTTAAAAGCGCATCCATTTTAAACAAAAGAAAGACACTTTGAGTGGTACCGGCCACACCGGCCCTCGGATTGAGGCGGGGTTGACTCGTAAACGTCACTAATGACCCATGGATATATGTTCTAAAGTATCAACAGTATCCGAGTGCGTTTGGTCAGTTTTCCATATGTGGTTTTTTTACATAAAAGCGCATCCATTTTAAACAAAAGAAAGACACTTTGAGTGGTATCGGCCACACCGGCCCTCGGATTGAGGAGGGGTTGACTCGTACACGTCAAAAATGACCCATGGATACATGTCCAAAAGTATCAATAGTATCTGAGTGTGTTTGGTCAGCTTTCCATATGTGTTTTTTTACTTAAAAGCGCATCCATTTTAAACAAAAGAAAGACACTTTGAGTGGTACCGGCCACACCGGCCCTCGGATTGAGGTGGGGTTGACTCGTACACGTCAAAAATGACCCATGGATACATTTCCTAAAGTATCAATAGTATCCGAGTGCGTTTGGTCAGTTTTCCATATGTGGGTTTTTTTACTTAAAAGTGCATCCATTTTAAACAAAAGAAAGACACTTTGAGTGGTACCGGCCACACCGGCCCTCGGATTGAAGCGGGGTTGACTCCTACACATCACAAATGACCCATGGATACATGTCCTAAATTATAAACAGTATCAGAATGACTTTGGTCCATTTTCCGTATGTCAGTTGTTGTTTTAACTTAAACTGTTGTCCATTTCAAAGAAAAGTTACACACTTTGAGTGGTCCCGGCCACACCGGCCATCGGATTGAGGCGGGGTTGACTCGTACACGTCACATATGACCCATGGATCATTTTCCTAAAGTTTCAACTGAATCCGAATGCGTTTGGTTGGTTTTCCGTATGTCATTTTTTGTTTTAACTTAAATTGTTGTCCATTTCAAAGAAAAGTGACAAACTTTGAGTGTTCCTGGCCACACCAGCCCTTGGATTGTGGTGGGGTTGACTCTTACATGTCAAAAATGACCCATGGATCGTTTTCCTATAGTTTCAATAGAATCCGAATGCGTTTGGTCAGTTTTCCGTATGTCAGTTCATGTTTTAACTTAAACGGTTGTCCATGTTAAAGAAAAGTTAGACACTTTGAGTGGTGTCAGCCACACCGCACCTCGGATTGAGGCGGGGTTGACTCATACACATCAGAAATGACCTATGGATACATGTCCTAAAGTATCAACAATATCCGAGTGTGTTTGGTCAGTTTTTCGTATGTAGTTTTTTTACTTAAAAGCGCATCCATTTTAAACAAAAGAAAGACACTTTGAGTGGTCCCAGCCACACCGGCCCTCGGATTGAGGCGGGGTTGACTCTTACACGTCACATATGACCATGGATACATTTACTAAAGTATCAATAGTTTCTGAATGTCTTTGGTCGGTTTTCCGTATGCCAGTTGTTGTTTTCACTTAAAATCATGTCCATTTCAAATAAAAGTTAGACACCTTGAGTGGTGTCGGCCACACCGCTCCTCGGATTGAGGCGGGGTTGACTCCTACACGCCACAAATGACCCATGGATACATGTCCTAATGTATCAACAGTATCTGAATGTGTTTGGTCCATTTTCCGTATGTGGTTTTTTTATTTAAAAGCGCATCCATTTTAAACAAAAGAAAGACACTTTGAGTGGTACCGGCCACACCGGACCTCGGATTGAGGCGGGGTTGACTCGTACACGTCACATATGACCCATGGATCGTTGTGCTATAGTTTAAACAGAATCTGAATGCGTTTGGTCTATTTTCCATATGCCAGTTGTTGTTTTCACTTAAAATCCTGTCCATTTCAAATAAATGTTAGACACTTTGAGTGGTGTCGGCCACTACTTCAAAGCACATTTTCCATATCATCTTCCACATGCATAAACATGAAATACATGTCTAACTAAGAAAGCTAAGTAAAAAAATAGAAAAATGAGCATCACAGTACCAAGGAATACTAAAGGTCTATATAGTAGACTAATCATACAATAAGAATCAAGTGAAAAAAACATAATCTGAATGCAACGTCCCTATGAAGCAGAGGAAAACCCCAAAGTGGAAAACCATGTTCAAAAATAAAGAGTTATACAGAATTCAAAAATGTAATGGATCAATCTGCCTCTGATCACCATCACCATCACTACTATCATTATCAGCCTCATCCTCGCCTCCATCTCTGTCCTCGTCATCATCCCCATCCTCGGCATCATCCTCGCCCTCAGCCCCATCCTCGCCCTCGGCCCCATCCTCGCCCTCTTCCACATCCTCATCCTCACCCTCTTCCTCTTCAGCATCCTCGTCATCACTAGGAACATCATCATCTCGATCGCCACTAGAGCTGCCGCCTGGTGCATTGGATGATGCACCCATCAACGACATAAATGTCTGACAAGCCGCACTAGCCACTGGTGGAAGTGATGAAGATAAAGCTCTCATCAGTTTCATAAATTCTCTGTCTCTTGTTTGAACTTGTACTTCCAACTCTGTGACCCTTTTATCAGACTGTATTGCATGCTCCTTGACCTATTCGAACTCGTTGTTACTATAATGGATACCTAGAGATGGCCAATACCTCGCCAGGACTATATTCTTACCAGGACGGCAGCGTACTCGACCAGAGTGATCATCTCCCAAAACCTGATATAAATGATCGTGTGGCCCAAAATTGTCAGGCTCCTGGGCATCAAGATCCTCTAAAGCATCCTGTAAAAAATGTTAATAGATTATTAAATTTCAAATTAGATATTAAACTTTGAAATAAACAAATTAAAACTTACAATCTTCTCTTGGGTCGGTTCATTTACCGCAGTTCCATCTTTTTTTCTTCTACTCGAGCAAAACAATTTTGCTCGAGGGATACGTCCTTTAATATTCATTTTGTGCTTCTGTAATGACATTGAAACAATATAAAGTGAAATTGTAATCATATATTCATTATTCAATAAATCACATAATTTAAGTAGGATCCAATAAAAAGGGAAAGTCCTAAAGAAAAATTATAAACAACTATATCGTACCTGTTGCCTCTCATGATCTGACATTGTTGTGCGCCCCAAAGTGTGGAGGTATTTCTTTGAATCAATGTTTTTTTTCAGAAGATTCCTAAATAATGAATAATAATTAATAAGATTATATTAATGCAAAATATGAAAACTCTCATTTAAATAACTCAAATGAGATTAATACCTTAAATTTGGCAGTCGCCCAATGGGTAATCATTTGGCGATATTGCTCTACCGGGCAGTCATCCACGATAGGTAATGTCTCTAACTCCGTGCCCACTCTATCACACCAGCCAACATACAGCTCATTCTTATAAGCTCTCCAAATCTCTCCTATCTCTTTTAAATGCGCTGGTCGTGCACCTTCTCCATCAGGGAAGTTAAACCAAAGCTGAAACCAAATTGATTAGTTCATTTAAATACAAAAATATACTACATTAAATCCAATATATTTTTTACCCATATTTGTGCCCACACGTTATCATTGACTTTGGGTGGCAGATGTCTCCAAGAGAGAGGGCTGACCGGAATGATATGAGAGTATTTGGCTACCGTCGCCAAAAACCCCCGACATTGCTGCCCAGATTTCTCAATCATTTGTCCATCATCATTGTATTCTACCATCAACTATGTCTGGCGGTTCCATACTGTACTCAAGCGAGTACGCCCCCTCCCCCACCTCTTATCTGTAGATGAATCTGTTATTAAAGAAAAATAATATCAATACAAGTTATAATAAAAATCAATTTTGGTATAAAAATTTGATAGAGTTATATAAATATACCTGTGGTAGTCGGATCAATGGGTGCAGAAGCTGAAGGAATATCCTGTACAGGTGGAGTGTCCCACAGTGTCTGCTCCTCAGCCACATACTGTGTCGCAGCAGGAGTCGAAGAAGGTGGAATATAATAACCTGGAGATAGTGAACCAGAAGAAAACAATGATGTCATAGACGTCTGGCCAGTTGGTAGTGTAAACATCGGAGGTCTAAATATCTCATATGTCCCTGAAGACATGCCAGGATCAAAATAGGGCATAGAAGATACGTCTGTGGTAGTGGATCGTCTAACTCTCGCCCCACGAGCCCTCGTACCACCAACCTCTCTACTGGGAGCAATATCAGGCTCCTCGTCAGATATCTGTCGTCTAGGGGGTGGATCCTGAAAAAAAGTTTGACATAAAAGTAAACACATGATATTATAAGTTATTGAAATATTTATTTTTGAAATAAAATACTCACAACAGGGATGAGTGGAGGAACACCCATCTGTACCATGCGACTATTATTATCTATCATCTTTTTCCGCGACGTCTCTTCAATGGGTGTCATTTCCTGCAATGAAAACAAATATGGAAGTAATTAGAAACAGATAACTAATGTGTAACCCAAAAAACAAAATATAGAAATACCATTATGATAAAAATAACATAATGAAACAGGAGATTTATGGTGTTATGAAGGTAAGAACTGGGATACACACTCTGAATGATGTAGGTGAAACATGTAGGTGAGAACACGACTGGGGGGTCAGAGGTGTCTAGGGGGTGGTGGGGCCGTCAGGGGGGGTCGGAGGTATCCAGGGGGTGGGGGCTGTCTAGGGTGGTCGGGGTGTCTAGGTGGGAGGGTTGTCCTGGGGGTGGTCAGGTTGTCCAAGGGGGTCAGGGTGTATAGGTATATTTATATGAAAGGAATACCCCCACAATAATCATACATCCCTGTCATTAGTCTAAACCCATAGAACACATAAAACAAGCTAGTATGAACATTTACTAAAAATTTTAACACCATACGAATAAAAATACAATCTAAATATAGTTTGAGAGGATATAATGGTGTGTGTGAAAAAAAAATGATATTAAATCAATTTAAATGAATA
Source organism: Viscum album (assembly GCA_963277665.1). Classification (NCBI taxonomy): domain Eukaryota; kingdom Viridiplantae; phylum Streptophyta; class Magnoliopsida; order Santalales; family Viscaceae; genus Viscum; species Viscum album. The sequence goes on from OY728132.1 coordinate 701,484,013, forward strand.
TGGAACAAATGAGGGTTTATAATACACTAAGAGTACCTCAAACAATCCAAAACCACTATAGCACCACCCCCTTGGATTGCCCACCCACCCCCCTCGACACCCCTTCTCCTTATGGACAGCCCCCCACCCCCTTGGATAGCCCGCCCACCCCCCTGGACACCCCTACCCCCGTGGTCGGCCCACCCACCCACCCTGGACAGCCCGCCCACCCCTCCTTGACAGCCCGACCACCCCCGTGGACAACCCGTCCACCCTTGTGGACAGCCCGACCACCCCCATACCCCCCTGGACACCCCACACACCCCTCCCCCACCAGGACACCCCACCCATACCCCCAGGACAACCCACACCCCCAGGACAGCCTTTCCCATCCCTGTGGACAGCCTTTCCCACCCCCGTGGACAGCCCCGCCCACCCCCGTGGACAACCCACCCACCCCCGTGGACACCCCCAACCCCCTAGAAAGCCCAACCACCCCCGTTGATAGCCCACCCACCCCCCTCGACACCCCTTCTCCCTATGTACAGCCCCCACCCCCTTGGATAGCCCACCCACCCCCCTGGACACCCCTACCCCCTGTGGCCAGCCCACCCACCCCCCCTGGACAGCCCGCCCACCCCTCCTTGACAGCCCGACCACCCCCATGGACAGCCTGTCCACCCTTGTGGACGGCCCGCCCACCCCCGTACCCCCTGGACACCCCGTACCCCCTGGATATCCCCACCCACCCTCCCAAACAGCCCACACCCCCCTTCCCTGCAACCCAACCACCACCACCTAGACATACCACCCCACCTGGACACCCCACACACCCCTCCCCCACCAGGACACCCCACCTAGACCCCCAGGACATCCCACACCCCCTGGACAGCCCCGCCCACCCCCGTGGACACCCCCTACCCCCTAGACAGCCCAACCACCCCCGTGGATATCCCACCCACCCCCCTCGACACCCCTTCTCCCTATGGATAGCCCCCCACCCCCTTGGATAGCCCGCCCACCCCCCTGGACACCCCTACCCCCATGGCCAGCCCACCCACCCCCCTGGACAGCCCGCCCACCCCTCCTTGATAGCCCGACCACCCCCGTGGACAGCCCGTCCACCCTTGTGGACAGCCCGCCCACCCCCGTAACCCCCTGGACACCCCGTACCCCCCTGGATAGCCCCACCCACCCTCCCAAACAGTCCACACCCCCTCCCCTGCAACCCCACCACCACCACCTAGATATACCACCCCCCCTGGACACCCCACACACCCCTCCCCCACCAGGACACCCCACCCAGACCCCCAGGACAGCCCACACCCCCTAGACAGCCCCACCCACCCCCGTGGACAGCCTTTCCCACCCCTGTGGACAGCCCCGCCCACCCCCGTGGACAACCCACCCACCCCCGTGGACACCCCCTACCCCCACAATCCATTATCCAAAACATATCAAATTGGTTTGAACACAATCCATAATTCCCACAATCCATTATCCAAAACACGTAAACGTTCACGATAGCCTCTCCCAACTCTGATTGACATGTTTTGAACACTCTCCTTCCAAACATAGAATATAAAAACATTAAAGAAGTCTTCAAAAACACAAACAATATCCTATTTAGATATTAATTTCAATAATCAAGTAAACCACCAACACCTGGAAAAAATCTATTCATTAAAACAACTACAAAAATATGGTTGAGATCAAATTTTACCTATTCGGATGGGGGTTTACCTATTGGGATGGGAGGTGATGGTGTTCGGATGGGGGGTTCACGAGAGAATTGGAGCGAAAGAGATTCGGATGGGGTTCGCAAGAGCAGCGGAGCGAATAGATTAGGGCTCTGTCTGAATGGGGAGAGGAGATCACGATCTGCAATTCGGGGAAAACCTTTGCCAACGGTTTATAAAAACCATTGGCAAAGGCACACCTTTCCCAACGGTTCACTGGAACCGTTGGGAAATGTGTGAGTTTAGCACCCATTTCCCAACGGTTCCAGTGAACCGGTGGGAAAGGGTCCACCGAAATTCCATTTTCCAACGGTTTAAATAAACCGTTGGTATACTACCGTTGGGAAAAGACCAAATTCCAATAGTGTAAGGAAGTGAGAGATGGAATTTTATGAGAGTTCGGGTATTGAAAACCATGGAGGAAAGAATATTTGGGTTCCTTTATTTCAGGAATAGGGAAATAATCACCTAAGTGAAGGTCTTATAGGAATAAAAATATCTTTTGACTCTGGAAAATAAGTACACAATGCAAGTGACTACATGGAAAAAATGGAGAGTTTGGTTAATGGAATCGATGATAATATTGGCCACATAAGCCATCATTGAGAGATAGCTGGTTTAGGTGTGGAATAAATGTTCATTATGAAACTCAATGTCCTGAGAGGAAACCTCATTAAGAGGATCTTCAAGGTGGTACAAGTAATGGTTACATTGTTGATGATGATGACACTGAAGATGAAATGTAGAAGGAAATAGGTATTATAATATGGTATCCTTGTCAATAGCTTATAGATGAGGTAATAGATGTTTTTTTGTATTCCAATTCAGGAAGAATGTAATATTAAAGGGTAAATATATAAGGGTTTTTTAGTTTTTGTTTTTCCCTATAAATTTATAAGAACACATTGAATGGATCGGATAGAATACAAAATTGATATAATTTTTAAGTGATGTCCATGAAAAACATAGGATTAAGAGAAAGATAACCCTTACTATGTTACTTATGATATAATAATTTCATTTGGAACAAGATATGTGGGATATTAATAAGTAAATTGGATTGTAAAGATTAACTTGGAAAAAATTAAGGACATGATGACTACTATTTTATACTATCATGGGTGAAGTATACAACTTCATGGATTTATAGAATAAATCATATATACTTTGAATAAGGAATAATGCATGTTTTTGATAAGTATTTATGGTAATTGAGGTTATTACCATGTATCAAGGGAATATATGATTAGGGTATTCACATGTTTTGGATATGACAACCAAGATATACTTTGTGAATATAGGGGATCAATGTTAAGCTTAGTTCATGACACTCATTCTAATGTTTTTGATTTTAATATTTGAGAAGGTTTATAAGGTTAACTATTCATGAAAAGTCTAAGTTAAAATTTAAAGGAAGTATTTATAAACATAGTTTTTATTGAAAACCTTAGTTAAAAGGATATTTTTTGGTCAACCTTATTTCAAGGGTGTTCATCATATTTTGTATATTACATTAGAGTGGTTTTGGAAAAGGACATCATGAATGTTGTGTGAAAAACAAAAATGTGTGACAATGTTGTGAGTCTTGACCCCATAACCAGAGGATGATAAGGGTTTCATGGATACCACTGGAATACATGATGTCTTGGTTAATATATAATTATTGTTGATGAATAATTATTTATTATGAAATAGTACTATTACTTTTTATGTTTATATATTAATGTATTAACCATATTGATTTTTCAAAAATATTTAGAGATAAATAGTTATAATTTTCAATATTTTATGGGCCTTAATATATACTAAAACTACATTTTAGAAAATTGGGTATCAAGTTTAATTTCTAGACATCCATTACATGAAGTAATGAATGAATTAGAAATTCATAAAATCACAACTAAAGAATGAAATTTTGTTTATAAAAATATATCAAGAATTTATAATTATTTATAATCTAGGTTAATGAAAAAATTACTAAACATTATGATACTGATAAAAAGAAAATGTGTTGTCATAATACTTTAATTTTTTGAACTGATGGACTTTTAAATATTCACAGATTTATGACTTTAAGGCCCCCAAATTTTATTTGATCGCTCAGTAGGTTCTTAATGATAAATTCAATCACACCATATAAATATTTATGATTTTTCTCCATGTTCAATATTCCCTCCAATCCTTTGTTCTCATATGTGGAAACCCAATTATATGTAACACTGCTTAACAGTTATGGATGCAAATTTATTTTTTAAGAGATGTTTTAGAATCCATTTTACAATGTTTGTTTCTATGAATTAAACTTTAAAGTATTAAACCATTGATAACTCAGAAAAATTTTGAGGGTCGAAATTCATTTTATGGGTGGTTTAATACAACACATAGATATTTTATGAATTATTCATTCAAATTAATTTACCCTTTTTGAAAATTTTCATTTCACATAACACTGAAAATAGTTTATTTTATATTAAATCCCCATGTTTGGATTACATTACACACAACATAAATTAAATCATGAACTAAAAACAATATAAATTTTATATTTCTATACACATAACTCTAAGGTTAGCTTATTTTAAACTCAATAACGACTTTCCTTGGATGCTTGCATATAACATGTAATCAAGTTTTACGCAACAGTAATATATTATTAAAATATCATTATTTAATATAATAAGACATAACATAGAAATTAAATTAGTGGTTATGAATAGTATTAACTAATTTATGAAAATATATGGTTAACACAAATATAATATGAATTAATATGTTATCAATTAATTATAAATTAATATGAAAAGTGATTGAAAATAAGGGAAATTATTAATATTTGTATGGTCACAAAGTTAGTTTACCCTAATAAATTAAATTAATTAAAAAATTTGAGTGGTATTAATGTCATTTACATGTTATATATTCAAAAAAATATTTTCGGAATTCATTGAATTGATTGGATAGAAATAAGATTATAAGAAACCTACTTTTTTCATATATTCCTATATTTTTATATAAAGGTAGTTTTAACGCCTTTTAATGGAGATTATATTTTAAATATAATTTTTTCACTTTTATATATTTAATATGTAAAAATAAACATTATATTTGTAATAGAAACATAAAATTTAGTTTTGGAAATGTTTTTGGTATTTTTTTGATGGTTTCAATTTTTAGTGAAAAGTTAAAAATACTTGATTTTAATTCAAAGCTTCTTTTTCATTTAATTTATTTATAAAGTTAATTTATATTTTAAATTTGATTAAAAGTTTTATTAGATAATAATTTTATCTATTAATCCAATTTAGGTCATTGGAACTTTTTTAACATTGAAATTCGGTATAAAAAGTTATAATTTTTTTTGAATGTTTTTACATTAAAAACATGCATTGTCGACCCGACTGCGACAATAATTTTAAATTAATTTCTTCCAATTATGCGATTATAATTTAAAAAAATTAACTCTATATTTTGAATCATAATAATTTATTATTTATAATTTAATGAAATTAGTTTTTGAACAAATTTCGTAGTGAAAGTAAATAAAATAAATTACATTGGTTAAGGTAAATTTATTCTTAATTATAAACTAAACCTTAAGGTTAAGACCCAAAATAAATTAAACACATGTCTAAAACCCGTTTTATTGAAATTATTCGGCCATTAACCTTACATTATTGATTTATTATGGTTTTTTATGAAATTTATTATGTAAAAATGTGGTTAAACCTAACATGTTTTCCAAAATACCAAGTGAGTCCTTTCCCTTATCTATTAAAGGCCACCAAATCTCCCTCTTATTCCCACCACTCAAAAAACTTAGTATCTTCCAAGATATGACAAATTCAATTCCCAAAATACCTCTCTAACTCCTTGAATCCTCCATTTTTGTAGAAATCCTTCCAAGGAATTCTTTTGGCTCAAACAAAAAGGAGTTACCTGATTAATAGGTAACACCATCTCTTATGCTTCCTTCATTTATTTTCCTTCCCCACCCATCTAATAACTTTATATATTCTTGTATAAAAACAAAATCATATTCAATATATTATTTTTTAATTATTAGTGTAACGACCCAAAGTTTCATTAATGAAAATCCCTCTTTATCTAGTTAAATATCTATTTATGAAAAATGTTTTTATAAGATATCAACTTCTTTGGTTTTATGATAAGATTTGTGACCGTTACTTTTATAGCCGTTGAATAGTGATCACATGAGTAGTATAATTACATGGCTTTAACGAACCCAATTTTTACTCAGACAAAGGAAGCGATGGTCTCATCCAGTAGAATTGCCCCATACGAAGCCCATTTATCGGAGCTCGGAAAAGAGGTGGTGTCTTTGGGCTTTTCCCTTGACCAAGCCCAAGCTGAGCTTCATCAAGTCAAGCTCGAACATGATCGTCTACGGGAAAAGTGGAAGTTGATTAAAATTACAACTCGAGCGATGTTATCCGAGCCACCCCAAGAGTCTGTCACCATCGCACACCTTACCCTTAGGTCTTATGGGGCTATTTTAAGGGGTTATGTAACAAATAAGTAGTGCTATGTTCATGTGCATTATTTTTTTATATAATAATGAATATAATTTCTAGTCATTTTTGAAACATTATAATTAGTTTTTAAAGTACAAATGGTGTTTTTAGTTATTATTTAATTAAGAATTACATTTTTTTAAAGGATTTTTTGAATTAAATAATATTTTAATAAAATATTATTATTAATATTAAATTAATTTTTATTAAATATAATGATCTTATAATTTTATGAATGCAATTAAAATTTTTATTAAGGTTTGAAAGCCATTTCTGTCAAAACCCGTGAATTTTTTATAAATGTCGGTTTTTATTTTAAAAGTGAAAATTCAAATATTTAGAAAATTATTTAGATAAAATAAATATTTTTTTTGGAATCAGACCGTCGAAATTATCCAACGGTGAAATTTTTATAATTTTCTGAGACAGTCAAAATTTTGGGTAAAAATTAAATACCATTTAAATATATAATGTGTTTTATGACATCATAATGACCCAATGGTGATGTAATAAAATACCATAATCCTTATGTTCGGCCAAGATGTGTTTTATCATTAAAATAATGAGGTTTTGGGTTTTTTTGACTTACTTTTCAAAGCATTAATGGATCCCTCAAGACTTATTCAACACTTTTCCTTTTTAAATTAATTTCCATGGGAGTGTGACTCACCTCCACATAAGCAACCCTAATTTTTTAATAATTTCGGACCTTGGACTTGTAAAATATTGTTTTCTTCTTTCCTTTTCCAGAAACCATGGGAAAATACCATGGGATGGTTTGTGGTTTGGATTATTTTAATATAAGCGGTCCCAAACCTAAATAATAAAGAATTCTCTCACTTTTCCTATATAAACCCACCCAAGCTCCCACTTCCTCCTCACTCAAAGCCCTTAATGTTCGTCCAACCTCTGCTCTACTCTCTCTAGAATCCTCTCAAGTTTCCCCAATCTCCCAATAAGCCTCTCACAAGCCTCTCTCTAGCATTTGGATGCACACTTCCAAGTAAGGGTTTTTTCTTCCTTTCTCATTTTTGTCAATTTTCTTTAAGTTGTATTGCCCTTTTTATTTCAATTATGAATGTTGGGGTATGGTTTCGCACCTCCCCCATACTTCCCTCTTATTTTTTGAATGATTGGAGAACCATTTCTCTCTCATTAAATGCCTCCCATGTCCACCCGTTACTATACCGAAATTCCGAAAGGAACTTCTCTCTCTTCTTTTACATTCAATAAATACTTTTGTATCATGAATCTAAATTCCATTTTGATTGTTGGGACATGTATATATATGACCTCCTTACTGTCCATTACATTTAAATATGATGAGGAACCCCTTTCTCTCTCATCAACCTTTTTTATGAATTCTTATGTCACGCCGTTACGCTGCCGAAATCGCACCGATTTTCTAAGCCAATGTCTTTGTGTAGTGAATACCATGCCCATTTCTCCATCAAGGGTATTCACCTTTATGCACATTTACATATTTATTGTAAAGTTTCATGTATGAATTCCACATTCCTTTATCGTGGAAGAAATGATTATGTTTTATGAATCCATGTTTTATGATCCATGTGGCACACTTATGCATGAAATGAAATGTTTAAGAAGGGTGCGCCCTTTATAGCGCTCCAAGGCATTGGGTAAAGTATAGTATCATGATATGTCATGTGCGATGAGTGTTTACTCATGGTAATTCAATTTCAATGAGGGTTTACTCGTGCTTCAAGTGCAATGAGGGTTTACTAATTCTCCATGTGCAATGACCCTTGGCTCATGCTAATTCAATGTTAAGTGTTGTTGCCACATTTCCATGTTATGATTATCATGCTTTATCATGCCTTTATGTTCAAGTTTCTCTTATGCTCTATTGATATTCCTATTGCCTAACATGTGTTTTACTCCTCATGTTATTCATTGTGTACTCCCTTACTGGGCTTTATAGCTCACCCTTTTCTTATGCATGTCCTCAGGTTATCCCATGCAATGCTAAGTACGAAGGAATGTAGTGGTCATGTAAAGTAAGTTTTAAATAAAGATATTGTGTTTCAAGTTTATAGTTTTTATTTAATGATCCTAAGCCCCAAAGACACTAAACCTCTCAATCTTCTTTGTTGTATCAAGTTAAGCTTTATGTAATAAAGCATGTTTAAGTTGTAATAAAAAGTAGGGTTGTCATAGTTGGTATCAAAGGATAGGTTCAGTTATTTTTGGGATTAGGAAACCCTAGTAAAGCCTTAGATACAAGACTAAGTATAATAAAAGCATCCCTAAGTTTTGGTAAATACTATGTAAGTGGTTTATCAAACAAATACATCCCTGTCTGGATACGATCAGGTAGAGGCGGCTCTGGCACAGATGTATCCTAGGGGTAAAACCCGAAAACACCGCTTTGAGCTAGACTCGAACAGGAACTGGTGCACGACAATGGGCCTTGCTGCGCTCTTGGTTACGACACTCCTGGGGGATATGTTTTGATAAATTCATAATCTTATTATGAACCCTTATTAAGGAAAAAATACCCCTAAGAATATATGTTAGAAGGAAGATCATGAAAAGCCTGGATTGAATCCTATAGACTCATGAGTTAAAGAGATTAAAGTTTATTTATAAGTCATCAACATTTGTCTTTGGATTGCCCTTTATGTGTTACCCCTAACTTTCCTTTTATTCTAGCCAATGTCCAGTAATAGGAGAACTCGGGCTAACAACCGTTGTGAAGATCAGTGTGATGATTGTACTTATGAGATGCCCAATCCAATGGGAGCGGGAATCGCGAACTTTGTCACACTTCTCTCTCATCTAAATCAAGTTTTGAATAGAAACACTGGTCAAGAGGAACATTCAACCCCCCCTAAGAAAGAACAAGTCACTATTGAAAGCTTCATGAGACAAATGCCTCCTACTTTTAGTGGATCATCCGATCCCACGATCGCTGAACAATGGATCAACTCCATTGAAAAGATATTCTCCATCCTCCAATGCTCTGAAGAAGATAAGGTTCTCCTGGCGGCTTATCGTATGGAGGGTGAAGCTGATCAATGGTGGACGTTGATCAAAAATACGAAGCCTAAGGAGGAGATCGAGGCTTTGGAATGGAAGGAATTCCGGAAGATGTTTTTCGATAAATATTTTCCACGGACCCTCCGTATTAAGATGGAAACGGACTTCCTTTCCCTCAAATAGAAAGATGAAGAATCTGTGGGAGCGTACGAGGAAAACTTCACAAGGCTTGCACGATACGCTTCCGGCTTTGTCGTTACCCCCGAATGAAAGGTTGACCGCTTCTTTGGTGGGCTGAAGCCTAGCTTGCGGAAAGCATTAGCGATCTGTGACTTCGATAGCTATGAGGAAATTGTTCGATGTGACCTCAAGGTTGAAATGGAGATCGGAGAATCACAGGGGTATCATGGGGACAAGAAGCGTAAGGTGGACTTCAATGCTGGTGGTCCGATGGATAAATCCAATGGCGCTGAGAAATTCCAGTACCCCACTTTCCAAAAGTGTGGAAAGAAGCACCCTGGAAGTGTGGAAGAGAAGGGCACCTAGCTGTTAACTGTCAGCAAGAAAGACCCATGGCTGCGACAGAGGAGAGGAATTCTCCGTTCGAACCTCAGCGCGTTGTTAAATGCTATAAATGCAAAGAACCGGGTCATTTTGCAAATCAGTTCCCTAATCCAAGGGTTATCGGAGGCAACCAGCAACCTCCAAGACAGCAAGGAAGAACTTTTGCCATCACTTCTGCCGAAGTGAACCCCGACAACGAAGTGGTGACAGGTACGCTAGTTATTCATTCAAGAATAGCAAACGTACTTTTTGATTCAGGTTCTACGCATTCTTTTATATCTCAAAAGTTTAGTAGAACAATCCCTGCACCACCACAAATCATGGAAGTAAAGATGTCGGTGAGTACGGAAAATGGGGCAATCATTGCATCCCATGAGTATAAGTCCTCCCCTGTTATAATCTATGGATTGAATTTCTCGGAAAACCTCATCATACTCCCATTGGTGGAATTTGATGCAATTCTTGGCATGGATTGGCTTTCCTTATATAGAGAAAACATAAATTGTCGGGAGAGGGAAATCACACTCCATATGGAGAATCGACCCCCGATTCTTTACAAGTGTCAGGAGGAAGATGAATCTCCTTTACCTCCATCATCTCAAGCATGGATATTACTGCCTTATGAGCACGCATATCTGGCTCAGAAGATTGAGTCCAAGGAAGAAACCACCCTTGAAGAAATGCCTATTGTGAGGGAATTCGCTGAAGTATTTCCCGAGGAACTTCCTGGTCTACCTCCTAGAAGAGATGTTGAGTTCTCAATTGAACTTATACCTGGGGCGCTACCAATATCCAAGACTCCATATAGAATGGCTGTTGTTGAGCTTGAAGAGCTGAAGAAACAACTACAGGAGAATCTAGATAAAGGGTTTATACGCCCAAGTGAATCACCATGGGGTGCACCAGTCCTCTTCGTCAAGAAGAAGGATGGGTCAATGCGGCTTTTCATCGATTATCGTGAACTTAACAAAATCACGATAAAGAACAAGTATCCTCTCCCAAGAATCGATGACTTGTTTGATCAGCTGCGTGGAGCACAATACTTCTCCAAGGTGGACTTGCGGTCAGGATATTATCAAGTAAGGGTGAAGAAGGAAGATATCCCCAAGACTGCTTTTCGTACAAGGTACGGGCATTATGAATTCATAGTAATGCCTTTCGGACTCACCAATCCTCTAGCAATATTCATGGACTTGATGAATAGAGTCTTTAGAGATTACCTAGACAAATTTGTGGTAGTCTTTATAGATGATATTCTTATATACTCCAAAACCAAGGAGGACCATGAGGAGCATTTAAGAACTGTACTGGAGACTTTCCGCAAGGAGAATCTCTATGCCAATTACAATAAGTGTGAGTTATGGTTGAAGGATGTATCATTATTGGGCCATATCATCACAAGCAATGGGATATCTGTGGACCCCTCCAAAACAGATGCAATTGAGGGATGGCCGAGGCCAACATCGGTAACGGATATTCGTAGCTTCTTGGGGTTAGCTGGATATTATCGACGATTTGTGAGAAATTTCTCACGATTGTCCAACCCACATACCAAGCTAACTCGAAAGGGAGTAAAATTTTCATGGAGTGATGAATGCGAAGAAAGCTTCAAGGAGTTGAAAAGGAGGCTTATCACTGCACCCGTGCTCACGTTACCCACAAGTGGGGAGCTTTTTATGGTATTCAGTGATGCTTCGAAGAAGGGATTAGGATGTGTGATGATGCAGAATGATAAAGTGATATCATATGCCTCAAGGCAGTTGAAAATCCATGAGCGAAACTATCCAACGCATGATCTAGAGTTGGCGGCGGTGATCTTTGCCTTGAAAATCTGGCGGCATTATCTCTATGGAGAGAAATGTGAGATATATACTGACCACAAGAGTCTGAAATATATATTCACACATAAAGAGCTCAATATGCGCCAGAGAATATGGATAGAGCTCATCATGTATTATGATTGTTCAATACATTACCACCCTGGGAAGGCGAACAAGGTGGCGGATGCCCTAAGTAGAAAGGATCCAACGATTCTATCAATGATGAGAATTGAGAAGGATCCAATCTTCTTAGACTTAATGAAGATGGATGTGGGAATCATAAAGAAGGGAACATCATCAATCCTTTCACAAATGATTGCTCAACCATATCTTTTGGAAAGGTTAAAGGATTCTCAAAAGGATGATGCGCGAATCCAAGAAAAAGTGGAAGCTATCAAAAAGGGAAAATCCTCAGAGTTTAATGTTAATGAAGAAGGAATTGTGCGGTTTGGGAAAAGACTATGTGTTCCATCAAGTTCGGAGCTGAAGAAGGAACTTTTGGATGATGCACATAGTTCAAATTTCTCTATTCACCCAGGGATCACAAAGATGTATCGAGATCTCTGAGAAAACTTTTTGTGGGATAATATGAAGAAGGAGATCGCTGAATATACATCAAAGTGCATGGTGTGTCAGCAAGTGAAGGCAGAGAGGCAGAAGTCTAAGGGGATGATGAAACCATTGCCCATGCTAGAATGGAAATGGGAGAACATCACCATGGACTTTGTCACTGGACATCCAAGGACATCCAAAGGCAACAATGTAATCTGAGTTGTTGTGGATCGTCTTACAAAGACTGCACACTTCATTGCTATTCGAGAGGATTTCTCCTTGGATCAAATGGCACGGATATATATCCGGGAAGTGGTACAGTTGCATGGAGTACCACTATCAATTGTGTCTGACCGAGATCCAATATTTACCTCTATGTTTTGGTTGAGTCTTCAACATGCTCTGAATACTGAACTGAACTTCAGTACGGGCTATCATCCTCAAACTGATGGCCAATCTGAGCAGACTATCCAAACACTTGAGGATATGTTGAGAGCGTGCTCAATGGAATTTAAAGGAGGATGGGATAAACATCTTCCTCTGGTTGAGTTCTCTTATAATAATAGTTTCCAATCGAGCATCCAAATTGCACCATATGAAGCCCTGTATGGGAAAAGGTGTAGATCACCGGCATGTTGGGATGAGGTCGGTGAACGTAAGCTGCTTGGACCAGAAATGGTCGAAGAAATGGTGGAGACGGTGAAAACCATTCAGCAGCATATCAAGGCAGCCCAAAGTTGACAGAAGAGTTATGCAGATAATTGTCGACGAGACCTTGAGTTTAAAGTCAGATACATGGTGTTCTTACGCATATCTTCGTGGAAGAAGGTCATGAGGTTTGGAAAGAAAGGGAAGTTAAGTCCAAGGTACATCGGCCCCTTCGAGATTCTTGATCGTGTCGGGGCTGTGGCCTATCGAATAGCACTTCCACCTACTATGGCCAAGGTGCATGATTTCTTTCATGTATCCCTATTAAGGAAGTACATATCGGACCCTTCACATGTACTCTCTTCCGAGGTGGTACAATTGGAAGATGATCTTTCTTATGAGGAGCAACCAGTGAAGATCATAGATCATAGAGAAAAATTTCTACGAAATAAGACAATGCCCCTCATCAAGGTGTTGTGGAGAAACCACAAGTTTGAAGAAGAAACTTGGGAGTCGGAGGATGTGATGAAGCTGAGTTACCCAAATTTTTTTTAGTGTGTGAAAAGGAAAATTTCGAGGGCGAAATTTCTTAAGGGGGGAATAATATAACGACCCAAAGTTTCATTAATGAAAATCCCTCTTGATCCAGTTAAATGTCTCTTTATGAAAAATGTTTTTATAAGATGTCAACTTCTTTGGTTTTATGATAAGATTTGTGACCGTTACTTTTATAGTTGTTGAATATTGATCACATGAGTAGTATAATTACATGGCTTTAACGAACCCAATTTTTACTCAGACAAAGGAAGCGATGGCCTCATCCAGTAGAATTGCCCCATACGAAGCCCATTTGTCGGAGCTCGGAAAAGAGGTGGCGTCTTTGGGGTTTTCCCTTGACCAAGCCCAAGCTGAGCTTCATCATTTCAAGCTCGAACGTGATCGTCTACGGGAAAAGTGGAAGTTGATTGAAATTACAACTCGAGCGATGTTATCCGAGCCACCCCAAGTGTCTATCACCATCGCACACCTTACCCTTAGGTCTTATGAGGCTATTTTAAGGGGTTATGTAAAAAATAAGTAGTTCTATGTTCATGTGCATTATTGTTGTATATAATAATGAATAAATTTCTAATCATTTTTTATACATTATAATTAGTTTTTAAAGTACAAATGGTGTTTTTAGTTATTATTTAATTAAGAATTACATTTTTTAAAGGATTTTTTGAATTAAATAATATTTTAATAAAATATTATTATTAATATTAAATTAATTTTTATTAAATGTAATGATATTATCATTTTATGAATGCAATTAAAATTTTTATTAAGGTTTGAAAGCCATTTCTGTCAAAACCCGTGAATTTTCGATAAATGTCGGTTTTCATTTTAAAAGTGAAAATTCACATATTTAGAAAATTATTTAGATGAAATAAATATTATTTTTGGAATCAGAACGTCGAAATTATCCTACGGTGAAATTTTTATAATTTTCTGAGACAGTCAAAATTTTGGGTAAAAATTAAATACCATTTAAATATATAATGTGTTTTATGACATCATAATGACCCAATGGTGATGTAATAAAATACCATAATCTTTATGTTCGGACAATACATGTTTTATCATTAAAATAATGAGGTTTTGGGTTTGTTTGACTTACTTTTCAAAGCATTAATGGATCCCTCAAGACTTATTCAACACTTTGCCTTTTTAAATTAATTTTCATGGGAGTGTGACTCACCTCCACATAAGCAACCCTAATTTTTTAATATGTTCGGACCTTGGCCTTGTAAAATATTTTTTTCCTCTTTCCTTTTCCAGAAACCATGGGAAAATACCATGGGATAGTTTGTGGTTTGGATTATTTTAATATAAGGGGTCCCAAACCTAAATAATAAATAATTCTCTCACCTTTCCTATATAAACCCACCCAAGCTCCAACTTCCTCCTCACTCAAAGCCCTTGAAGTTCGTCCAACCTCTTCCCTACTCTCTCTAGAATCCTCTCAAGGTGCCCCAAGCTCCCAAGAATCCTCTCACAAGCCACTCTCTAGCCTTTGGAAGCACACTTCCATGTAAGGGTTTTTTCTTCCTTTCTCATTTTTGTCAATTTTCTTTAAGTTGTATTGCCCTTTTTATTTCAATTATAAATGTTGGGGTATGGTTTCTCACCTCCCCCATACTGCCTTCTTATTGTTTGAATGATGGGATAACCCTTTCTCTCTCATTAAATGCCTCCCATGTACACCCGTTACTATGCCGAAATTCCGAAAGGAACTTCTCTCTCTTCTTTTACATTCAAGCAATACTTTTGTATCATGAATCTAAATTCCATTTCGATTGTTGGGACATGTATATATATTACCTCCTTACTGTCCATTACATGTAAATATGATGAGGAACCCCTTTATCTCTCATCAACCTTTTTTATGAATTCTTATGTCATGCCGTTACGCTGCCGAAATCGCACCGATTTTCTAAGCCAATGTCTTTGTGTAGTGAATACCATGCCCATTTCTCCATCAAGGGTATTAACCTTTATGCACATTTACATATTTATTGTAAAGTTTCATGTATGAATTCCACATTCCTTTATCGTGGAAGAAATGATTATGTTTTATGAATCCATGTTTTATGATCCATGTGGAACACTTATGCATGAAATGAAATGTTTAAGAAGGGTGCGCCCTTTATAGCACTCCAATGCATTGGGTAAAGTATAGTATCATGATACGTCATGTGCAATGAGTGTTGACTCATGCTAATTCAAGTGAAATGAGGGTTTAATCGTGCTTCAAGTGCAATGAGGGTTTACTCATGCTCCATGTTCAATGAGCCTTGGCTCATGCTAATTCAATGTTAAGTGTTGTTGCCACATTTCCATGTTATGGTTATCATGATTTATCATGCCTTTATGTTCATGTTACTCTAATTCTCTATTGATGTTCCTATTGCCTAACATGTATTGTACTCCTCATGTTATTCATTTTGTACTCCCTTACTGGGCTTTATATCTCACCCTTTTCTTATGCATGTCCTCAGGTTATCCCACACAATGCTAAGTACGAAGGAATGTAGTGGTCATGTAAAGGAATTTTTCAATAAAGATGTTGTGTTTCAAGTTTAAAGTTTTTATGTAATGATCCTAAGCCCCAAAGACACTAAACCTCTCGATCTTATTTGTTGTATCAAGTGAAATTTTATGTAATAAAGCATGTTTAAGTTGTAATAAAAAGCAGGGTTGTCATAATAAGGGTACAACCTACACTTATAAACTCCTCCATCTAATGGGTAATAAAGATATTGTTTACATGTACGGTGAACAACCACCTCAATAAATGATGATTGTTCATGATTCCTTTATTACCTCTCATGGTGAGCATTATAATGTACACTCTATTTATATGTGTTTAGTGTTATATTTGTTATGTATTTATGATTTTTTATTTATTTTATAACACATGCCTTCATAAGTTCCATTTTGTGTTAATAGGATTATTTCGTTTGAGGAAGTATGGACTACCACCCCCTCAAAATAATTTGATTCATTCATACACTACATGAAATGCATTAAAAATTGATTTTTAACATATTTTATATATATAGTATAATAAAGAAACATAAATTAATATATATATATATTGATGTTTTTTTTGTTTCTTTCAACAGTACAATTAATAGGAATTAGTGTTTATACATACATACGACACACCGTCTCCATGAATGGTGTATTATGTTACATTCTTATATATCATATGGATAATTAAAATACACATAAAAAATAGAAATTATATTTAAATAATTGTATATATTCTGGACATCATGAAGTAAATATAAGTAATAAATACAAAACAAATAAATACACGTGTGAAAAACAAAGCGGATATTGCCCTAAGTGAAACCTTAAGATAAAATTGTAAACAAGAGTGTAATATAAAGAAATAATAAAACCTTATATGGTATAATAAGTAATAATATGTTAATTTAATGGATTTATAATAATATTATATTTATTTTATATGTGTTTTTATGAGTATGACGAGATTCAAGACACAGGATAAGGGGATTTCATCACACTTTTTATTTCTTTGAGATACATGTCATGTTCACCACTCTTTCTGTTTCAGTTGTGTATGTACTGACCATGATTGTATTATATGTTTCATATTCTAAAATTTATTTGTATTCACATGTCAATTTTATTATCTTTATTTCATGGGGTTTATGATTCGAATTTTACCAAATCGGTGAAATAGTGTTGTCTCAATTTTCCTTCTTTGAGACTCATGTTTAGTTACACACCTAAATTATATTTCAACATGTATATACATCCAATTTACAAGTTATATCATGAATTTATTTCTTTTAATAATATTTTATGATTCATGTAATTTCATTTTCATAGAAAGATATTGTGATCCCAAGTTACCAAGTTATAAGATTTTATTGAAACAATCTCATCGTTTTTCAAGATAATTATGTTTATTATTCCTTTGTTTAAATATTATGATTCATATCTCAAGAAAATTCATGAATTTTATCTAACTATAGTTATTACTGATTTATTAATATATTTGTACAATTTCTTCCACTATTTGATACATAATACAATCAATAATTTGATTTTAAGAAATCCCAACTTTACCCTCAATTCGGTCGGAAATCTATATTCCTTCAAATACTTGTTTTATAAAAAGTATTTTCAATAATATTATAACATTGTACTTTAATATTTAAAAGAAAATTTTACCCTTTTTTACTTTTATAAATCTCTTTAAGAGAATATTGTGTTCTCTTTCCAAATAAGGAATTTTTCTATCCTTTATACCATGCAAAGGGAATGTTCTTTTTTACCTTATACAACATGTACATATATGCCCACAGTTATTTATATAAAGATTCCTTTTCATTTTCAAAAGTTTACTTTTAAATAAAATGTTTTTAAAAATATGTTTCATGGAAAATTGTTTTCAAAATGTTTCGAAGAATTATTTTTATGATTTCAATGTATTTTTAGAGAAAGGGTTTCTACAACATTTTAAATTTTCATTCATATTTTTTCATGTAAAAATGTTTTAAAAATATTTTCAATTTTTATTTATATGTTTTCAGATTATTTATAAATAATTTTTTTGAATATGTTTTAAAGATTATTTTCTGTCTTTTAATGGAAAAACATTGTCAAATTATTTCATGTCATCTTTACAATTATTCAAGGAAAATACTTTGAAAATTATTTTCAAATCATTTTCTGTATTAAATATAAATTTTCACTTAAGAAAGGATATTTTCCACATAAAAAGTTTTTGAATGATATTTCAAAATTATTTTCCATTTAAGATGACATATGTTTATATTACTAATTCCATTCAATGAAATGATCTAAAGTTTCCAACTAGATTATTTTTTTAATGAGTTATTCTTAATGTCATGGTATTTATGAAATCCATTTCTTTTTCACAGGTTATATGTTTATAAAATCTATTTCTCTTTTATCGTTTATGATTTTAATGAAATGATTATGAAACATATCATTTTTCACATGTTTTGATATAATTACATGTTTATAATACCTATTTCATTTCATGGGTTGGGTATGATTATTTATGATCTTGTGGAACATGTATTTATGATTTCATTATGAGATGGTTGAGACTTATATCTCCCTCCAATGCATTGGGTAAAGGTTTATATATCATAAGATAGACTAAGATGGTATTGGAAATTATCCTTAACTACTAAGATGGTCATGGGAGTGAGTGATGGCTGCTAAGATGGTATGGGGAGTGAAATCATGATACTAAGATGGCCATGGGGGTGAACCATGACTTCCCAGGTTGTATGGGGGTGAACATATACTATCATGATGGTCTTCTAAGAAATGCCTTGGATACTATGGAATTCATATTATATGACTATATGTCTAACACAATTCCATATTTTATTCTTATGTTGTTCTTTCATGACTAATTCCCATAATTCTATTATAATCCATGTATTATGAATTTCCAATCATTATTAAGATCTCTAATATGTAGCGTATTATCTTCAAATGTTATGCTCAAGTTCTATACCCTTTGTTCATGTTATACTTACACATTTCCATTATTTACGCTTACTGAGCACTTGGGCTCACAACTTTTGTTGTTTCCTTTCCTCGGGTAATGAAGAATGGTTTTAGGTAGAATTACTAAAGGTCGTGATCTTTATTAGAGATATTGAAGATCTTTCACCAGGATAGAAGATTTTGTTTCCATGTTTCCAAAGACACAAAACCATTACACTCCTCATGCATTTATTATTTTAATGTACTGAATATTCATATAAAACGGTGTAGTATATGTGTATATTAAGATTGTATCTCTATAATTACACCTAATTATTTATTAAAAAGTCAATTATTTAGGTGTTAATTGTTCTATTTCTCATACATCTTTTCATTCAGCATTTTAGGTCCTTTAACATTGGTCATGTTTTCATTACCTGAAGAATTTTAATAATTTTTTATATATTGTATTTATTCATTAATTATATTTTTGTAACCATCTATGTCTGGAGGTGATGAAAAATGTGACACATAATTCATGTAAGTGGTTGTTTGTAAATACGAATGAGTGTCATTTTCATCTTTCTAATGGATGAAAATAAAATAAATTTGATAAACGTTTACATTTTTTGAAAAATAATATAATAAATATAATATTTACTAATTAAATTTTCTATATAAAAACCAAGTTAATCAGTGATGAAAAATGATTTACAACACATTACTGATGTGGTATTTCACATGTACGGATGAGTGACAGTTCCATTTCCCAACTAATGGGATGGTATAAATTTAGACAATATGTTATCTTTAAACAATAATATTATATGTCAAAATATAATATATATTAATCAATTCAATATTTTTAAATATTTATGTGATATTGTGAAGAAAACCAAAATATATTTATTCATTAAGACAATAGTCTATACATATGCATGAGAGATGTTCTCATTTACCATTATAAGGAAAGAAGGTAAAAATTATCATAATATTAACATAAAAATACTTATTAATATTAATTATTTCGATATATCTATATTAATATGGTTATCTAAAATTTCTATGTCGCTTAAGTATAAGTAAACTTTAAAAATTTTGTAAGAATATATAGCTCTTCTTTGATTAATCTCCTTTGAAAAATAGCTTAAGAATTCTTTAAATTAAATTTTTGGAAGAAAAGAACCTTTTGGTAGTATATAAGTGTTTTGGAACAATATTTTTTTAGACATTTTTAACTATAATTTATATTTATGTGTGTGGATAATAGATTATAGGATGTTCCATTCTATAAGTAATAGGAGTGGGACCTTTATGAATATTAAGAACATTAAAATATAATAATTTTCATTCTCATGTAAAGTGTACTGAATTTAGAACAATTTCTAATATATGAAAAATTAATTTCTAAATCTAATAAAACAATAAAATCTAAATATGTTTTTGTAATATTTGAAGCTATATTTTTTTATTTATCCCCCTCAATAACTATTTTAACCTTTATCGTGGTGGAAACATTTTAGCATAGTTATTATTCATTGTGACTAAAAATAAAATCAAACTCATTAAAAATGTATAAAAATTCGATACCATATATGTAATATATTTTATATTATTTAATTTTTATAATTGGTAATAATTAATTTTTATATATATTCAAAAAAATTAAAAGAAATCTATTTTTAGAAAAATTCCCTTTTAAGCCTAAAATTTATTTTCTTACAAAATATTGTATAATTTTTATTTTTATAGAATTAATTGGATTGTGTTTAATGAAATAGAATTTATTTTAATTTAAAACCAAAATAACCTAAATTAATATTTTCAATTCATGATTCAATGAGAAGAACCAAAAATAGTTTTTTACTTTCATCAAAACATTATGTATATTATCAAAATGTCATACATAGATTTCTGAATCCAACATTATATTTTTTATAAATGATTTACATGAGTTATAAATTATATATTTGTTCTATGAAATTTTTTTATAAACATTGATGTCATTATTTTATCATGATAATGTCAGAAAAGTGACAATATTTTTAAAATAACTATTTCTTACTATTCACTAAAAAATAACCTATTTTAGAAAAATACAAGAAATTTACCCAAAGATAATTTTGATCTTATAAATCCAAAAATTTTGATCATTTCATAAAACTGAATTTAAAAAATTATTAAATATATCTTTTAATTTAAAATAAAAAAATGTATTGGAAAACTAATTTGCAGAAAAATAGTAGTTTAAAACCTCAAATTCTCATAATATTGTTTCATATAAAATTATAATAAATATAGTGTTAATTCAATAGTTCATATAATTAATTCCTTTAAAATTAATCAAATTATTAAAATACAAAACAATTAAAACCCATTACTTTATTACACATTAAATCATGATTTATTACTTCATATTACGCTTAATACAACCCAAAAGATCGATAAGTATAGTGCATTATTATAATTAGGTACATTAATAAACAACATAAAATATTTGGTATATTGAAATTATTGAAAACTTTGTTAACATCCGCATAATTTCCTAGTTTTTTTTAAAACTGCATGGGATAACCCTTGGACATACATAATAATTGGGTATGCTATAATGTCCGGTAAAGGAATAAAGAAAGAATAACATGAAGAAAATGCTATATATTAGATAGTAGGAATAACAATGGGATATAATTGGGTTAAAATCATAAATATAACAAAGAGACATGATATATCATGATAACATAAGGTCCATATGGGAATGTGGATACAAGTTTAATCATGACATCGTAAACATAGGTCATGGATTACTGCCAAGACATCATAACATGGGGGAAAACTCCCATAATGGATTATATTCACTTCATAATCCTATAAATGATGTCTCATTAGGATAAAACACTACCTAATGCATTGGAGTTCTATATAATTTTATGTACCCCATTTACATTCATATCGTGTTCACGCGTTGGAATAACACGTTAATCATTCAACATATGATCATATTTCATCATATTTAATTCCACTATCATGGTGTGTGGAATAAATACATGTAATTGTAAAATAAAATAAGTATAGGTTTTTCTAGTTCAATACCCTTGAGTGGAAATAGAAATGTTATTCACAATAGAATGATTTTTCATGGAATAATCACAATAAAAATTTGTAGCATAATTGGAGAAATTAAAGTTTCATAAAATGGTTCAATTAGAGTAAAAAGGGCCTATAATCATTTTTAAATAAAATTTATAGTAGTATGTATTCATAAAAACATATCCCATCATTTTTAATTGTAAATAAAAGGCATAAAAAGGAAAATATTCTTGAATAAAGAGGAGAAGGAAAGGATCATATACCCTGATATGGTGATTCAAAAGGCCTAAGAGGAGCTTCTTGAGAACTTGGGGGAACTTGGGAGGAAACAAGATAGAGGATAAAAGAATATGGACATTCTAAAAGTTTTTTTAGTGAAGGGGAAGGATATATTTGGTGGGTTTATATAGGAATAGTAATGTGAATTCATTATTATTTCTCAAACATAGGTTTTGGAATCTATATAATAAAGTAATCAAAACCCAAAACCATACATTCATTTTTCCCATTGTTTCTAAAAAATAAGAGTGTTTTTTTATTTTATAATTCCAAGCTATGAACTCATTAATTATTTACTCCCGGTTATATCAAAGTGCGTCATGTTCTTAATGAAATGATTTAAAAACCATAAAATATAATAGAGGTTTTATAGGATTCATAAAGGCTTTAAAAAATTAAAAAATATATATAAAAAAATATTTTAAATATGAAACATATATTTGGATATGAATACCATTTACATAATTTATTATATAAATTTTTAGTCATTATGATTTCATAATACACATTGTATATTTATATCATATTTAATTATTACCCAAAAACGCGAATGTCACTAAAAATTATGAAAAATTCACTTTTGGATAATTTTTATTTGATGATTAAAAAATACTATTTATATTATCAAAATAATTTTCTATATATTTTTATTTTTTAATTTAAACCATGATTCAACATTTATTGATAAATGATGGGTTTTTAACAATTCCAATTTTCAAACACTTATAAGAATTATATTTTACTTCATATAAATTATATTTTCTTTTATAGTTAATACAAATTATTTTAATGTATTATTTTAATAAATTACATTTTTTTTAAAAAATTTCATGAATTCATCAAAATGGATTTCATAATTGAAATTTCATGTTACATCAAATTAGGGCTTTTGTTTTATCGTATAAAAATAAAAAAATTATATATTAAAAATATTGAGATGTAAATATAATCATATTTTTATTTAAATTAAAATATTAATTTTTATAATACTAGGGTCATGATTAATAGCCCTTTATTACACCAGAATACACCCAAAGGGTAATTTTCTCTATAGTGAGATATTCATGGGGTGGTTTGGTGTATAAGGTGTGGGCCATGATATTGATAACCTTGAACTTCTTATGTAAACAATTCCTCTCATGCTTTAGCTATTAGATCTCGGATTGTTCTTTCTAAAGAAAAAAAATCTTAGTGATGTTACCTCCATTTAAAGTTCTAATAAATGTGCTTCATAGGTCATGATATTATGGTTTGAGGTCATCACATCCTTTGTTTTTTTGATTGGATTTATTGAAACCCTATATTTATACTAATCACAATATCACATTTCAAATGCTATATTGTCAATGATTATGACTCTTAATGGTATTTCAAATCTAATAAGATATAGTAAAACCAAATAAGTTCAGTTTGTTTTATAACCACAATACAAAATAGTGCATTTAATTTAACCACAAAGGGAAATTTAATTATAAAAATTTAGGTCATTACAATCTTACCCCCTTTAGAAATTTTACCCTTGAAATTTTCATTTCACAAACTAAAATTGTTGAGGGTAATTATATATAATAAACTCCTCAATTTACCATATCACTTAATAAAACATTTGTTCTCCCCCTATCACATTGATGAGGTGCATTTTCTTAATTCGTATAACATTGTCTCTACAGTCTAAGATTATCATCGAATTATCTTCATAGAAATTATAATTCTTTAGTGGTACCACCTATGGGTTTAGAACATGTGAGAGTTATGTTATGTACTTAATCAAAAATGATATGGTGAACACATCATATAATTGAGATAGGTAATGGTGGGGTTCTAGTTTATTGTCCACTACTCTGATTATATCAAGAATCTCATAGGGGTTGATGTATCTTGGTCTAAATTTCATTTATTTAAAAATCATAAGACATTTCCATAGAGTTCTGTAGAGTAATACCTTATCTTCAACCTCTAACACCAGGTCTCATCAATAATTTTAATCATAGATCTAATGTTAACTCTGAGAATCCATGATGTACTACTAAATGTCCTTGACCCTTTCCACCATATCCTCGACCATTTCAATACCTAGAAGTTTTTTTTCACAAACTTCATCCCAGCATAAAGGTGTTCTGCACCTCTTACAATAAATGGATTCATAAGGATTCATTCGGATGCTTGATTGAGAACTATTATTTTATGATAACCAACCAAAGGATGGTATTTATCCTATTCTCCTATGATGTCAATTGAGAATTCTCTCAACATTTCCTTGAGTTTCGGGATAGTCCACTTAGATTAGACATCAGCTTGAGGTTGCTATGGCATGTTGAATATGAACTCAATATTGAGTAGATATTGGAGATTATTCTTGTAATTCCCCAGTAACTCTTATATAAATTTGTCACTTTGTAAAATTTAATAAATAAATCAAAAACAAAAGAAACATTTTGTTTATTAAATCAACAAATTAAAAATAGTAAGATAAATTTCTCCATGGACTAAGAAGTTGGTAATATTACACCTATAACTATGATCATAAACAAACAAGGACATCTTATAAAAAACATGATAACTAAAATGGAATATCCCTTGTCTTTGGGATCATCCATAAGTAAAAACCAATAAAGTTGATGAGGGTAATAGCACAGAGGAATGTAATAAAAATCATCTTCCTTGCAGCATAGGATCTATAGATTTTATGAGTTTGGTTAAATTAAATTTTTTTTAGTTATGTATTTATACAAAAAATTACTATTACATATATCCTTTTCAGTTTATTTTAATAACATGATAATGAATAAAACCAAAAAAATTATTATTTTATATATCTGTGTGTGTGTGTGTTTCTATGTTTATGTAATGATTAATTAACTTTTTATATAAAGAAAAAGATAAAAAGTTGTTTATTTTAATAAAAATACGTATATTAATAGGATTTATGATATTAATATATATATATATATAAGATATATATTTTTAATTATAAAAGTTATTGTTCAAATTTTATATAAGAGAAATAGAGAGAAAAATGTAATAGTTTTAAAATTTCCACTTCCAAGAAGATCTTATTTTTAATATTATGTTAGTCACTCATATGATATTAATAATAATATAAATAATATATTCTTTTAGGGAAAATATAACATTATTTTGTAAAAAAATCTTATATTAATTATAATATTATTTAATAAATTATAATAAATTACTTATGTTACCATAGAAAATATATAATTAAATATATATACCTTAAAAAACTAACTTGAAAACAAGATATTATTTTATATATATATTTTTTAAAAATTAAATTAAAACATTAAATTATGAATTTTATAAATTTTTCATTATTCATAAAAAATATATTTGATTATTTAATGAATATTATTATTTTTATAATGATAATTAGTAATAATATTCTGTATGCTTATATTATTACTTTAAGTAAAAAAAATTTAAGAACTGGTATACTTATATATCTGTATAACAATAATAGTGATAATAAAATATAATTGATATAAATGTATAAAATAATGATAATAAGTTAAAATATTAATAGTAATGTATTTTTATAATAATTAAAAACAGTAAATGGAGAATCTGGTTCCTTGGGGTTCAGTCGAACACGATGCATTTCCCCTCCATTATACCATCATCTTCCCCAACTTGAGTGATGAACTATCAACATAGATGAAAAAAATACAATGTTCCACTGATGATTCATCCTATGTTCACACATCCCATTTAAGGATTTCTTCATTTAGGGATGCTCATGTTCAGAAGAATCCAACACAACCAATCAGTGGCTCGTCAACTTGAATCCGACATTGGTGACACATAATGGATTTATGCATTCTTTTTCTGGTGGAATGACTCTTCCATGAATCTCTTGAAACAAAGTTGAGTTATATTTTGGGGTGCAGATGAACCCGACGAGAACATTAGGTATTTCAAATTATACTTTTAAGGTGTTCCTCTTTATTTTTTCTGTTAAGAGGGGTTGACCTGAGATAAGTCTCTCTAGTTTTGATACGATCATACTTTATACTGGTTCAAGGAGTAAAGGATTTTATTTCTATAAAATATATTCAAATGATTCAAAAGTATTCTACATTTCATGTATTACATGCAAAAAAAATTTCAATAAATTTGTAGTATTCAATTATCAATTTTCCAGATAATCTTTATGTCATGAAATTTAGGAAACCATTTATTTTGATCTATCCATTTATTTTCAAAAAAAATTCTTCAAGGTTACTTTATTTCATGTATATTTAGTATAAGGAAACTTCTTTGGGAATTTTTTTTTCAAATATTTCAAATGGTTTCTGAGCTTTAAAAATTTTATTCCAAATTACCTTAATCGATTCCAATTATTTATTTCTTAAGTGTCGAAATAAATTTTATATTTTATTTGTCTGTTATAAAGTGATTTAATTTTGTAATTTTTTTTAATAATTCAAATGGTTTATGTATTTAAGGTGTACTGCATCAAATTTTATTAATCGATTCATAGTATTTGTTTCTGGATTACCCAAATAATTTTTATGTTTTATTTTTTGTATGTTAGGGGAACTATTTACATTTCATACATTTATTTATTTTAACAAATTTACTATAAATATTATTTATTTCAATACCACTTATGTTATTTTTATTTTGGAATCATCTATTCAAAATTTTCTTGGGGATTAAATGTTTTAAATGATATATTTCCTTATGATTTATTCCTTTAATAGAACTTATTTTATGATTTATTAATTAATATTTGAATTATTTCCTTTTTATAGTTAGGTAAATTTTGTTAAAACAAATGTAAAACCTTTAAAAATATTTATGATATATTAGTATTTTCATTATGTAATAATTTTTTCACTCAATCGTATTACTTAATGGTAATTAAATTGTTCTCATAATGGAAATGAGTATCATTTTGAGTTTAAAACATGGATATACCATAATGTTTCATATTGGTCTTATGTTCAAAAATTTATACAAACAGCTATTTGGTATGTGATATTTATTTTCATAGAAAATATTTTTAATTAGTGCACTATGAGTACATGAGTGGTTATTAAACGTTTAAGTTAATATTTTTTATTAAAAGAAGAAAATCTATACATATTAATATATATATATATACACATAAATATGTATGTATTTATACATCATTTCAATGAAACTATTTTTTTAACATGCATATATATATATATATATTTATCTTCATAAGTATTATTATAATGAAATAGATTTTTAATCTAATGATTGTATGTAAATTTATATGAATGTATGTATAAATGTTTTAAATTTTATAAAACAATTTTATTAATGGTTTTTATATATGTAAATAAACATATTTCTATGTATATTTCATTTTGTGTAAATGTTTTTTTATTTTTATAATTTATATATGTGTTTTTGTGTGTTTGTAATCATGTTTTATTCAAATATAAAAATTTATGTAAACAATTGTGTATATATATATATGTATATTTTTTATGTACAACTATTATATACATATATAGGTATATGAATGTATATATTTCATTTCATACAACACTACTTTTGTCATGACATAGGTATATCCAAGTAATTTGTTTTAAAAAATGGACATTGGAGCTCAAAATTTGGAAAATGCTTTATGGTTATTATGTTGTAAAATATAAGTTATAATTTTATTAATTACAAAGCATCACACTTGGATATTATTTGAATTATGGTAGGTGGGGGGAGTTAACTCAAAACTTATGGGATTGTTTTCCAATCATGTGATGGGTACACTTGAAATTATATAGAGCTCCAATACATTTGGTAATGTTTTAAACTCATGAGATGTCATGTATGGTTAATGAAAGTTGTATCCTAAAAACATTATGGGGCTATGGAGTGATCCTAATCCCTGATGGGATAATTTCCACCATGTTATGTTTTCTCAGTAGTGAACTGAGAATCCATTCTATGATCCAAGTTTTCTTTGAGAATTAATTATGAATGCCTATAAGTTTTCTTGTTAAATAACTATTATTTTATGAATGAATTAATTAGAATTTCCAATGTTATATATATATATTGAAATTATATTTGAAAAAAAATTATTTTTAAATGTACTCATGGTTTGTTAATCCTACATTATCGAACATCTTAACAAGTTTTAATTTATATATGTAATTAAAATACTCTATTTGGTTTTCATATGTTTGGAAAACCCCTTAATTAGCCTTTTATCACTCACCCTATGTTTTCAAATCCACTTTTCATTGGGTATAAGGATGCATATAAGAGAGATAGTGTTCAAGGTCCCTCTATGGTGTGTAACCCCTGTAACGAATATGAATAGTCCTAGTTTTTCTTTTATAGGATCCATAATCAGAATTTCTCTGATGTATCTGCACTCTCTAAAACTCTAAAACGTTGTGATATAGGGTTTCTGATTATTAAATGAATTATATACACATATATATATCTTCCATATATCTATATAGATAGGTTTTTGGGTCTTCATAGTCTGTATCAGAGCCAATATTTAGAAGAAATTAGAGGTCATAAAATGAATAAACCCTTTGATCCATTATGGGCCTTTCATAAATTTTTTTGGGTTTAAATTAAGGTGTAATAAATATTTAGAGTTCAAGTCATTTAATAACTAAATTCTATCATGTATTAGGGTAAATAAAAAAAATTAGGTTTCATCAGTAAGATAAATACTAGTCTTGAAATGGAAGGGGAAGAAACTCACAAAACACTATTGTCCTTTCCTATTGACTTACATGAAATAATTATTACAATGTCAAGTTCACATAGTTTAAAAATCTTTTCCAACATCCATCTTTCCTAGAAAATTATATAAAATTTATCAAAAACCTTCTCCATAGATTGAAATTAACAAGGATCATGTCTTACCCATGATCCAATCTTAAGCTCCCAACTTTTCCACCTTTATCACCAATAGTGGTACCACCGGGGAATTTTCAAATATACCACCATATATAGAGATCATGATAAAATATTTGATTTTATAATAGTTGTTGAAGAGGGTGATCTCGAAGCACCCTTTATATATGTTATCATGGTTTATAGTCATTTTTTAAATTTATCTGATATATTTGAGGATCCACATTTCAAAAAAATTAAAGATGACTCTATCAGGGTGTTTCTAAAAAAACCTAGTCTATAATTATGTTTTAATACTATATGTTAGGAACAATTTTTTTAAAAAAGTTCATCATTTTATGCATCGGTATGATCAATGTAGTAAAAATTGTTTTTAGACTAAGGAATCAAAAGACATTGAAAATTTATTGAGGTGTTGTCGGCCAAAGTGTACCCTCTTTCTCCATGATCAATGTGACAGTGGGAATTGGGGAATTGTTAATGGTGTGAGGTTACCATCCCAAAATCTGAGTCTAAAATTTAATATTTTCTTCTTTATTTGTAAGATGTAATCAAATTGCGAGGATGAATTTTTTATGTGGGTAGAATGTAAATCCCCAATAACTCTTGTATCAATCTATCTCATTGTAAAATGCAATAAATAAATCTTAAACAAAAAAAATTATTATATATTGAATAAATTGGAACAACGCGAACAATTAATAGTGAAAATTTCCATTTTAATTTAATTAAATGTATTATTTTCTAAAATGGATATAGAAAACACATGCACTCTGTTTGTTTCATTATTTATAATTGGATTTAAATGAACTTTATGTATCATTACAATTGATAATATAATCGTTGAATAGTGATTACACTACTAGTATAAAGATAGTGTTTTAACAAATCCATTCAACATAGAAAAAGGAGGTGACTTCCTCAACCAGTAGGATTGTTCTATATGAATCCCATTTATCAGAGATTCTAAGGGAGATAGAATTTGTGGGCCTTTCCTTAGACCAAGCCTAACCTGATATGTAACAAGTGAATCATGAGAGAAACCGTTTATGTGAGATGTTCAAGCTCATTGAGATCACGACCCAAACCATGTTCACCAAACAGCCCCATGAAAGCGCCACCATTACACACCTTACTCTTAGGGAGTATGCTGGTGTAATAAAGGGATATGCATCCAGACCTTATTATTTTGATTATGTACATAATTTTTGTATACAATAATGAATATACTTTTATTTTGTTATTGTTTTTTTAGTCACAAATAGTATTTTTGTTTAATATTATAATTGATTTAAGAAGTCAATTTTGATGAATTAATAAATAATATTTTAATAAAAACTATTATTAAATTACTTTTATTAAATATAAATGATCATTTAATTTTTATGAGGCCAAATATAATTTTTATTTAAGTTTAAAAACTATTTTTGTCAAAACCCATGAATTTTCGATAAATATCTGTTTTCATTTTAAAAATAAAAATTGGAATATTTATAAAATTATTTGGATAAAATGAAAATTATTTTTGGAATTAAGACATCAAAATTATCCAACTTTATATTTTTCATGATTTTTTGAGACAATCAAATATTTGGTAAAAATTAAATACCATATAAATATATTGTGTGTCTTATGACATCATAATCGCCCAATAGTGATGTAATAAAAACTATAAAAGGGATACTTAGACAAATATAACTTTTAACTTTAAAATAATGTTATTTTATATTGGTTTGACATATTTTATAAATCCTTATTGAATACTCAAAAATTTATAATATATTTTATGATTTTATGTTCATTTCTTTAATAATGTGACACACCTCTACATAATAAATGATAATATTTTAATATCTTTTTCTCCCGGACTTATAAAATAATATTTTATAATACTCTATGGCAAAATCCATGGGAAAGAAACTATGTGAAGTTATGTGGTTATGAATATTTAATTATATCAATTCCAAAACCTATGTTTGTGAAATATTAAATAATTCCCCCCACATTTCCTATATAAACCCACCTAGTATTCCACATATATTCACTCAAAATACATAGAGCATGTAATTAATATGTCCTACCATCTATATAATACTCCCAAGGTTCCCCAATCTCTCAATAATCACCACTTCAAGCTTTTGAAGTCACACACTCAAGTGAGGGTTCCTTTTACACTCATCTTTATCAAAGTTTCCTTATATTGTTACACTCTTTTATATTGATTTGAAAATGACGATCTATGATTTAAAACCTCCCAAAATATAGCTCTTATTTTGATTTAATTATAATAGTCTCCTTTATCTCTCATCAATCCCTCCCACGTACACCAGTTATCATGCTGAAATTTCATACGACTTATCTAATTTCTTCTCTTTATTCAAGTTTCTTTATTATGTCATGCATTATATATAATAAAATTTATTTTGGGACATGTATTTATATGACCCTATTACTTTATATTTCATGTATATATTATTAGAGACCTAATTTTTTATCATCAAACATTTTTATGAATTTAATGCCACACTGTTCGGCTATCAAAATTGCACCACGAATCTCCATTCAAATAAAATTGTGTAAGTGAATATCGTACCCATTCCCTAATAATGGTGTTCACTTTTATACACATGTACGTTTTTATTGAGGACTTACATGTATTTATTCCACACCCTTTGATCATGGAATAAATTCTTATGATTAATGAATCCATGATTTATGATCTATGTGGCACAATTAAACATGTTAAAGAAATTAAAGTGACTGGTGTGCCCAGAATTATATAGTGCTCCAATTCATTGGATAATGTTTAGTATCATGATATGTCATGTTGGGACTATGGTTTACCAAATTAAATTATTTTACTTTGTCCAATATGATGTCTTGGAAATTTTTCCTTGACCAATGATGCAATGTTTTAAGTTGTTGCCACATTTCAATGTTATGATTATCATGTTATATCATGCCTTTATGTTCATGTTTCATTTATTCTCCATTTATATGCATATTTTCTAACATGTATTCTCTTAATCATTTTATTCCGTTTTTATTCCCTTATTTGGTTTTATAGATCACCCCTTTCTTATAAATGTCCTCATGTTATCCCATTCAATGTTAAGTATGAAGATATATTGTGGTCATTTAAAGGATGTTTTGAATAATGATGTTATATTTACTATTTTATGTTGCTATGTAATGTTCCTAATTTTCCAAGTCACTAGACTTGTAGATATTTTGGGGTGTATTAAGTGTAATTTTATATCATTAATTCATGTATGAATATTGTAAACAGAAAAGGGCGGTTATAGTTTGTATCATAGGAATGTTGAGTTATTTTTTGGATCAAGATTAAAAAACAATAGTCAAAGCCTTATGTATAAGACTTGGTATAATAAAAACATCCCTAAATCATAGTGAGTATAGAGTAATTGGTTTATCAAGAAAAAACATCACTATTTGGATATGAACAAGTGGATGTGGCTCTCGCATTGATGTATCTAGGGGTAATATATGAAAAAACTGCTTTGAGATAGACTTGAATGGGAGCTGGTGCACAAAAATGGGTCTTGTTGCACTACTGGTTTGACACTCCCCTAATATATTATTTTATGAATTCATAAGCTGAGTATAAACCATTATTAAGGCAACAAAAAATCCCATAAGAATATATATTAGGAAATAGATCATAGATAACTTATATTGAAGTCTAGAAATTCATAATTTAAGGAAAAAAATATAATCTATAAGTTATAACTTTAATGACATTGTATTCCCCTTCAAGTGTTTAATAGTTTAAAATATTTACCCTAAATTTTTCATTTATTCTAGCCAATGGTTGGTAATAGGAGTCATCAGGCTAACAAAAGATGTGATGATCAATGCAATTATTGTCCTAATGGGATTCTCTATACGATGGGGGCGAGAATAAAAATTTTTATCACGATGCTCTCTTAGTTAACTCATGTTTTGAATAAAAACCGGGATCATGAGGAAAGTAAACCCCCCCTGAGAAAGAACAAGTCACAATCTAGATCTTCATGAGATAAATTCCTCCTACATTACATGGATCATATGATCCCTCAATCTCTGAACAATGGATAAACCTCATTGAGAAGATCTTATCCATCCTTCAATGCTTAAAAAAAGAGAAGGTTCATCTGTATATTTATCATATGAAGGGTGAATCTGATCAATGGTGGACATTGATAAAAAATATGAAGCCAGAGGGAGATGGTGAGGCGATGGGATGGAATGATTTTTGTAAATTGTTTTTCGATAAAAATATTTTCCTCACACCCTCTGACTTAAGATGGAAAGGGACTTCCTTTCCCTCAAGAAAAAAGAAAATGAATCCATCATATCATTCTAGGAAAACTTCACAAGGCTTGTATGATATGCCTCTTCATTTTTGGTTACCCCCAAATTCAAGGTTGTCCTTTTCTTTAGGGGAATAAAACATAGCCTAAAAAATCCCTAGAGATCCATGACTTTGAAATCTATAAGTAAATTTTAAAATGTGACCTTAAATTCAAAATGGAGATCAGTGAATATTAAAGGTATCACGGGGATAAGAAGAAGAATGTGGAGTCAAATTTTGGCCGTCCGATAGAGAGATATAACTATGCCAGGAAATTTTATCACCCCACTTTCCCAAGGTGTGAAAATAAGCACCCTTGAAATTTCCTAAAGGGGGTGAGTTCATACATTAGGTGTGGGAAGGAAGGTCACCTATCCATTGATTGCTGGAAACAAAAACACACTACTACGACGGATGATAGGAACTCTCTGGTAAACCCTACATGCATATTTCATTACTAAATCTATGATGAAGACATTTTTTTCTCAAAATAATGCACTAATACAAGTGTTTTAGGAGGCATAAAAATCCTCCAAGGTATCAAGGGAGATTTTTCTCCATCACTACCACTGTCGTGAATCCCAAAAATGAACTGGTGATAGGTACGTCATTTATTCACACAAGAATAGAGAACATAATTTTTTATTATTATTTTGTTTATTATTTAATTTCCTAAATCTTTACTAGAACAATAAAAACCCCACCACAAATCATGGATATTGAGATCTTGTTAGAAATGGAAAATTGGGAAATTATAGAATCCCATGTATATAACTCCTCCAATATCACAATTTTTTCATTTAACTTTCAAAAAAACCATACTATACTTCCCTTGGGAGAATTTGATGCAAATATTTTCATGGATTGGATTTCCCTATATAGATCCAACATAAATTACTGTGAGAGGTAATTCACTCTAAATATGGAAAATCAACCCATGATTTAATACAAGTGCATGTAATAGGATGAATCTTCTTTAGCACCATCATCCCAAGAATTGATATTATTTCTATAAGAGCATGTGTATCATGAATAGATGATCAAGTCTAAGGAAGGAACCATTCATGAAGATAATTTTATTGTGAGGTAATTCACTGATGTGTTCCTTGAGAAATTGGATGGTCTTTTTCCAAGTAGAGATGTTGACTTCTTGATTGATATTACACCTGATAAATTTCCAATATCCTTTACTCCCTATAGAATGGATATTGTGGAATACGATGAGCTAAAGAAATAACTACATGAGAATTTGAATAAAGGCTTTATACGCCCAAGTGCTTCACGAGGGGGTGCACCAGTCCTTTTTATCAAGAATAATGATAGGTCAATGCACCTTTTTATTTATTATTGTAAGATTAAAAAATCATGATAAAGAACAAGTATCCTTTTCCATGATTTTATGAAATGTTTGATCAGATACATAGAGAAAAATATTTCTCAAATGTGGATATGCGGTCGGGATATTACTATATAATGGTGAAGAATGATAATATCCCAAGGACTATTTTCTATACAAGGTATGGGAATTATGAGTTCATAGTGATTCCATTATAACTCACTAATTCTTCTACAATATTCATGGACATGATTAATAGAGTCTTTAGGTATTACATTGACAAATATATGGTAGTGTGTATTGATGATATTACAATATACTTCAAAACTAAGAACGAGCATGAGGATCATTTAAGTACTATGTTAAAGACCTTGTTAAAGGAAAATATTTATTTCAAGAACATAAAATGTGAGTTCTGGTTAAATGAAATATCTTTCTTGGGGCATATAATACCAAGAAATGGGATATCTATGGACCATTCAAATACTGAGGTAATTGAAGGATGGTGGGGGCCAAAATATGTGTCACATATCTATATTTTCCTTGTATTAGATGGGTATTATTGTTTATTTGTGAGAAATTTCTCTCCATTTTCAAACCCTCTAACCAAGATAACTTGAAATGGATTCACATTTTCTTGGAATAATTAATGAAAAGAGAGCTTCATTGAGTAGAAAGGGAGGTTTATCATTGTGCCTATTCTCACTCAACCCAAAAGTGGAGATATTTTCATGGTATTCAGTGATACTTTGAATAAGTGAATGGGTTGTTTGTTGATGAAAAATGAAAACATCATTTCCTAGGATTCAAGGAAGTTAATGTTAATGAGCATAACTATCAAACACATGATCTGGAGATGGATTTAGTGATTTTTTCTTGGAAAATTTGTTGACATTACCTCTTTGGGGATAAGTGTGAAATATATACAGATCACAAAATTCAAATGTATATATTCAAAGAAAAAGAGTTTAATATGCAACAATGAATACGGTTAGAGCTAATCAAAAACCATGACTACCCAATTCATTACCATCTTCGGAAAGTGAATAATCTGGGAGGCACTCTAAGTAGAAAGGATCCAACAACTCTTTCATTGATGATAATTCAGAAGGATCTGATCTTCTTAGACTAGAAGTGGATAGACTTGGAAATCTTAAAGGAAGGAACATCATCAATCCTTGAACAAAACATTACTCAACCGTCTCTTCTGGGGAGGTTAAAGGATGATCAAAGCGCTGATGTGGGAATTCAAAAGAAAGTGGAAGTTATTATAAAATGGAAATCATCATAGTTTAAGGTTAATGATTAAGAGGTTGTTATATTTGGTTCAATACTATGTGTACCATCAAATCCTGAGCAAAATAAGGATCTGTTGGATTAGGCACATAGCTCAATCTTCTCTATCCACCCAGGAAGAACTAAGATGTATCAAGATCTCCAGGAACACTATTGGTGGGGAAATATGAAGAATGATATCATAGAATATATATCAAAATGTATCATATGTCATCAAGTGAAGGAAGAAAGGAAAAATCTAAGGGGATGATGCAACAATTACCCATACTTACACTAAAACAGATAAACATCAACATGGACTTTGACACCAGGAATCCTAAGATATCTATAGAAAAAAAATTCTATCAACATTATGGTGGATCGCCTTACAAAGACTTCACAATTCATTTTGATTCGGGAAGATTTCTCATTGGATCAACTTGCATGGATATATATTATAGAAGGGGGGAGGCTGCTTGGTGTACCACTATCGATTGGATTGAATCGAGATCCACGATTTTCCTATATGTTCTCAAAGAACCTCTAATATTTTATGAACACTGAGTTAAACTTTATCACAGCCTATGACCCTCAAAATGATGTCAAATCTGAGTAGACTGTCCAGACACATGAGAACATGTTGAGAGAATTTTCAATGGACTTCAAAGGAGGATTTGATCAATATCTTCTTCTGGTTGAGTTCTCTTACAACAATAGTTTCCACTCATGAATCAATTTTCCTCCCTATGAAGCCCTTTATTGGAAGAGGTGTAGAACACTTGCATGTTGGGATTAGGTTGGGGAACAAAAATGGGTAGGTCCTAAAATGGTCGAGGAAATGGTGGAGTAGGTTTAGACCATTCAGCAGCACATCTAGGATGCTCGGAGTTAATAGAAATCCTATGCTGAAAAAAATACCTAGAGTTGGATGTTAGAGGCATGGTATTCCTCCACATATCTTCTTGAAAATGAATAATGAGATTTTGGAAGAATGGAAATCATAGTCCCAGTTACATAATCCCTTTTCAGATCCTGGATTGCATCAGAGCAGCGGTCGACAGACTATCACTCCCACCTAACCTATCTCAAGTACATGATGTATTCCATGTATCCCTCTTGAGAAAGTACATACCCGGACCCTTTAATACACTCAATATAGTGGTTGTATAATTCAAGATTGACCTCTCTTATGAGGAGAATCCAGTGAAAATATTAGATCCTATAGACAAAGTTCTAGTGAATAAGACAATGCACCTGGTCAATGTTTTGTGGAGAAACCAAATGTTTGAAGATGCAATGTGGGAACTAGAGTAGGTGATGAAAAAAATCTACCCTCATCTATTTTAATGTGGGAATTTAATATTTTGTTGGATAAATTTCTTAAGGGGGGAATATTGTAATGACTCAAACTATTATAAGAGAAATTTTTCATTTTGATTTAATTAAACGTCTTATTTTATAAAATGGATATAGAAAACACATACAATCCATTTGTTTTATTATATTCAATTGGATTTAAATTACCATTAAGTATCATTACCATTGACAATACATCCGTTGAACGATTATCACATGACTAGAATAAATATATTGTTTTAATAAATCCTTTTGACATAGAAAAAGGAGGTGATAGACTCAACTAGTTGGATCATTCCCTATCAAGCGCATTTATCAAAGCATCCTAGGGAGATATCATTTATGGTATTTTCCCTTTACCAGACCCAAGTTGAGATAAAATAACTCAATCATGATTGAAACCATTTACAGGAGAAATTCATGTTCATCAAGATCACAACCCAAAGCATGATCACTGAACGACACCATGATATCCCCACCTTCGCACACCTTAATCTTATGGTGTATGCAACATTAATAAAGGGATATGTATCAATTCTTTAGATTTATGATTATGTATATTATTTTTTTGTATAAAATATTGAATATAGTTTTATTTTATTATTGTTTTTTTAATCAAAAATATAATTTTTTTTAATATTAAAATTGAATTTAGAAATATATTTTGATGAATTAATAAATAATAGTTTAGTAAAATATTATTATTAAATTACCTTTATTAAATATAAATGATCATAGAATTTTTATGAGGAAAAATCTAATTTTTATTATGGTTTAAAACCATTTTTGTCAAAACCTATCAATTTTCAATAAATATTGGTTTTTATTTTAAAAGTAAAAAATGGAATATTTAGAAAATTATTTGAAAAAAATGAATAATATTTTTGGAATAAGAATTTCAAAATTATCCAACGGTGAATGTTTCATAATTTTCTGAAACAGTCAAATTTTTGTGAAAAAATTAAATAACATATAAAAATATAGTGTGTTTTATGACATCATAATGAGAGGATGGAGGGGTAAGGTGGATCTTCGTGTGAGAAAGGATTCCATCCACATCTTGGATCTAAAGATATTTCAAAGGACTCTGGGGAAGGGAAGGATTCTACCCAGTTTGACCTTGTGGGGCACAAGGAACTTTTCCATCTATGTGCTTCAGGTAAAGTTATGGTGCATAATGGTGGGATTCCCCCAAAATCCATTGGACTAAAGCAAACATTTGTAGATGTTTTCTAATTGGTAGTGAATTCCTCCCTTGAATTTTTTATTCCCTCTCCGGGAAGGATCATAAAGAATGGTAGGATTTCTCATGTCTCTGCCAACCAGGATGTGGTTGAGGAACAAATCAATCTGTGTAAATTCTACATCATTGCGAGAGTCTTGAATTCGAAGGGTGAGAAGTCTTGGAGGTTTATTGATCTTATTGACAGAATCATGGAAGTCTAGGGCCTTGGGGATTGGTGAATGATTGCTATGGGAAGAAGATACATCCACATTATTTTCCCTTCTGATGAGTTTAAAATTCATGCTTGGAGCTTTGGTTCCATCATCTTAAAAACCAAAAAACCTAGGATAGAGGAGTGGGATTGAAATTTTGATCCACTGAATTTGAGAAATTGTCATACGTAGATTTGGACTTGTATTTTCCGGCTTAATTGGCTGTACTGGGACCCTAGAATTCTGTGGAACATTTCATTATCCAATGGAAATCCTATTAGAATTGATAACAAAATGGACAATCATAGATTCAGACATTATTCTCGTGTACTAGTGGAAGTAGATATGGCCAACGTTTTAGTGGAGGAGGTTGTTCTCACCACCAGGGATGATAGTTTCAAACTGAAAATCCTTTATGAAAGGAAACCCATGTTTTGTAAGGATTATAGTGTTTTTGGTCACGTGGATCTTGAATGTAATAGGTCCTAGGTTTGTATGATATGCAATATCAAAGGCCATGATAGTCAATTATGCCCGAGGGATAATACTAAAGGAAATTAGAAACAAAAAAATTATGTGACTTTTGGATTCTCCATTAGGGAGGACCCATTGTCTATGGAAGATGCTGACCGAGCTTTAGATTCTAATGAATCCCTTACACTGGAACCAGATGTGGAAACAATTGTTGGCATGGTTCAAATTGAGGAGGTTTCACATGATTTAAATTTTTATCATGTTGATACACTGCTAAAGATGGTTCATATAGATGTTTACTTCCATATAGAGTTTGCGGAAAGGGATACCAGTGGTGTCACTACTCCCTCTATACTGGACATTGTTGTGTGTTTAGGTAATCCAGGTGCTGACTTGAACATG
The DNA here is from genome assembly GCA_963277665.1 of Viscum album. Lineage (NCBI taxonomy): Eukaryota > Viridiplantae > Streptophyta > Magnoliopsida > Santalales > Viscaceae > Viscum > Viscum album. The sequence goes on from OY728132.1 coordinate 701,523,765, forward strand.
TGCTCTATGGACATGCAATATAGCCAGTGCCTTGTTCAGGATTCACCTAATGGCAGTGCAGGGGATCAACTCATCCAGTGATCCATTCCAGACTTACCCAAAGTCCTCCAAATTAATTAGATTACGGGGGAGGTGGAGGAAGGGGTTGTTCTTGAAGATGGTACTACTCATAGTATGAGTGGGTCGATACCTCATCAGACCACTCCAACTCTTCCAAAGAAGCAGGCTTCTCTTTTAAGGGCCTTTCCTCAAGGTCCATGCCACTCTATTCCTATGATGGTGGAGAAGAAGCTACCTGGAGACACCTATACTGATGGCATGAATCAGGCCACACCAACTCTTCCACAGGAGCTGGTTTCGGTTTCAAGGGCCTTGCCTCAGGGGCCCTGGCACTATGTGCCTATGCTAGTGGAGAAGCAGGTGCCTGGAGACATCCATACTGATGGCATGAATCAGGTTATGGCACAAAGAGATGAGGATGGTTCAGTTGACATGCTGCAGTAGGGGATAAATGATTCATTCTAGCTGGCCCCTTCTGGGAAAACTGCCAGGAGGAGAACACGTTGCGGCTCCCCCCTGGGCATTGATAAATCCCCTAATAAATTTACTCTAACTAGTGTACGAATATGGTTTGATTTTAATGAAGACTATGAAATCTCTGAGACTCCCTCTAAGGCTGAGAAATCAGGAATGAGGAAAGGAAATGGAGTGGGAAAAAAGACAATGTGGAGCTAGTACAGAAAGAAGGTCCTCAAACAAGGGGAAAATCTTCTATCAAATGAAGATACATTTTTGGAACAGTCAGGGGATTTGGAACTCTAACATGGTCAAGGCCCTGAGACATTTTATTGTGAACAATAAACCATTTATGGTTCCAATTTCCAAACCTAAAATGATATTTGAAAACGGAAAGGTCTTTAAATGGGACTCCATTGGTTAATATTTTGTATCTCAAAAATTCAAATGATAGCGGGGATGAGTCTCTTTGGGTATTCAAAAACAACAACATTTTCATTCACTCGATGAACAAGATGAAACTGGTTTTTTAGTGGATATTGTAATTCTACGATCTATTATCTCTCTCTCTCATTTGTTTATGACTCAAAATTCTATATTAAAAGAAGGGATCTCTAGAACGATCTTGAGTCTCTTTCTAACCGGATGGTGAAGAGTTCGGTTGTTTTAGGTGACTTCAACACTGTCCTCAGGCTTGATGAAAAGACTGGTTCTCATTTCAATAGACTAGATGCAACTAATTTTTAGCATGTTTTGATAAGTGTAACACGTATGAAGTCCCAATTGTTAGAGAAGATCGCACATGGTGAAGGTACACTTTGAATGGGCACCGAGCTTGTAAATTGGACAGGTGCTTTGTAAAAATTGCTGACAAGAATGATTTCATCCCCACTTCTAGTCTCACCTAGCCCAAATTTCATCTTGATCATAATCTGATCCTTGTAGATATTTGTGTTGGTAGGATCCGGTCATCTCATCTTCCTTTCAGGTTCAATAATATGTGGCTTGTAGTGATTCGATGTAGAGAGGTCATCTTAATTGCTTGGGTGACTGAATAAATTGGAATCCCTCTTACAATAATGTCCCGCAAGCTGAAAAACACCAAAAAATGCTCAAAGACTAGAGAAAAGCATATTTCTCCAACCTGGAGAATGAAATTCAGGAAGATGAACAAGATCTTCTTGTTTTCCAAAATGCATGTCAAAATCACTATGTCCATTCAAGGGATGAAATTCAGGACCATTCTTATCCTGATGACCTTCTCATGCTACAGGGACACATTGCTAAGAGCTAATACAATGTCAAATGGCTGCATGAAGGAGACATGAACTCAAGGTTTTTTCACTACTTACTTAGAAAAAAGAAGTCCAGGAGAGGTGCCTCTACGATTGAAGTAAATGGGTCTCATTATACATCAATTCTAGAAATTTCAAAAGTTGTGGTGAAATACTTTGAAGATCATTAATCAGATAATGGAATTGATGGAACTTATCAGTTTATGGACAATATTCAACCCATAATCAATACACATCAGAACAAGCTGCTTGTGGAAACCCCGACGAAGAGGGAAATCAAATATGCTCTTTTCAAGTTAAACATTGATAGTTTGTCATGAACATATGGGTTTACCAATAAATTCTTCATGTTTTACTAGGATACTATGTGACATGACGTCATTAATTCTATCCACTATTTTTTTTAACCATGAATCCATGCCTTATGGTACCCATGCCAACTTTATTTCTCTACTTCCAAAGAAGTAAAATGCCTTAGACATAAAATACTTTTGGCTAGTGGCTATTGGAAACACCATCCCCAAAATTATCAGCAAGATCATTGTCTTATGGCTTGGAAAATTATCACCACAAGGGTTACTCCAAAACAGTGTGGATTTGTCCCTAGAAGACATATTAAGAATTTCAATCTCACTGACTCAGAATGTGTAAATGCCATGAAGAAAATATCTAAGGAATGGAAGTGTTTCCCTCAAGCTAGACATTTCTAAGGCCTTCAATACCTTGAAATGGCGCTTTATTTTTAGAGTTCTTAGAAAACATGGCTTCTATGAATTTTTCCTCAGACATGTCAAGACAATCCTCAATAGTGTGAGACTTTATAATATTATCAATGGATCACCTAGGGGTTATTTCTAGTTCTCTAGGGGAGTCAGACAAGTGGACCCACTATCTGGACTAACCTTTTCTCTTGAGGAAGATTATTTGAGTATCTTCATGAATGATATGGTGCATTTTGTCCTTTATAAGAAAATTAAAGTTGGAAGGGATCTCTTCACCCCCTCACACCTTCTGTATGCTGAAAATATTCATCTATTTTGATAGGGAAATAGAGGTATAATTTCTTGTATTTAGGAAATCTTTTCTCACTGTGTGGATGTTTCTGGGTAAGAGGTAAGATAGAAAAAAACCTTTGTTGTGTTTGGGAATGGAATGATTGTCTTCAAGCATAATAGAATTGCCAATAATATTTGAGTCAGTAGAAGTTCCCTTCCTTTTATGTACCTGTGAGTACCGCTTTTTGGAGATAGGTGAAAATATTCTATCTTGAATCCATAAACTCCAGAATTATTAATCAGTTGTCCACCTCGAAAGGGAAATTGATCTCTAAAGCAAGAATTATTTGTCTAGTGAACTCGGTTATCACTTCAATTTTTTTCTATGATTTCTCGGTTTATCACGGGCCACGTGCCCCAGTCAAATAACTTAAAAGTTTAATTAAAAACTTTATATAGTCTAGGCCATACATTAAAAGAAATTCTTCACTGTTACCGGGAACGATTGCATCAAACCCACTGAAATGGGGGGCATGGGTGTTAAAGATCTAAAAGGCTTCAACGATGCTCTCATAAGTATGTTCACTTGGAACTTGTTGACTTCTAATGATTATTACCAGGACTTTATTGCATAGGGATTCATGTCAAAGCTGAATAATGGGCACTCAGTATATGTGACCTCTTCCATATGGCCTGCCATTAAACAATGCAGATATTAGAATCATTTATTGCTCCTCCGGGATGGTTTCCAGCTCATCTTATGTCAATTTATGGAAAACGAAGTGGCTGGGTTGGTCCATCATGGAATCAATGGGGATCCCTTCATAGCTGAAGAATATATCAATTACTGACATGCACCATGACATGGATCTACAGAATTGTCTACCAGATCACATTAAGTTGGTTATGTAGAACTATTCCTTCATGGACGTTGAGACATTGACCTGGACACCCATCACCTATGGAAGGTTCACTTCGAGGGATTATTACAGACACTTATGTGGAAGCACTACAGTTTCTCCTATGTGGGTGCATAATTTAAAAAAACCATTCATTATTCTGTCCAGTTAAATGATGATATGGCAGCTTTGGAAAGGCAGGATACTTGTCCAACACCTCCTGCAGTGAACAAGCATATATTTGGCCTCTTTCTGTTATTTGTGCACATAGGCTGAGGAAACACTTCATCATATTTTATTTTCCTATAAATTCTCTTACAAATTTTGGGAACATCTTCAAGAGGTTTTTGGGACTCCTTTATCAATGAACAGTCTAGATGATTTCATGGCATCGATCACTACAGCTGGTCAAAGTGATTCGGTCTTATCACTTCATCTCACTACTTTTATGGTAGAATTTTCGCAAAATTAGAGGGCGCAAAATCAGGTTATTTTTTACAACTACAAGCCCTCTTTGAAGGATGGTATGAATTTTTTTACAGGGAAGTGCAATATACATAGAAGATACAAAAATGTATAATGAATAATAATATTTCTGATCTTATGACACTGATAAGGCTTGGGGTATCTGGCAGGGTTAAGAAACCTTTGATGTTGAAATAAATTAGATGGATTCTTCCAATCTCATTATGGTTAAAAGTGAATGTTGATGGTCTGACATCAGGTACACTAGGAACTTCGGGGTGTGGTGGGGTGTTCCATAACCATCAGGGCTTCGTCAAGGGCTCGTTCTATCATTATATAAAAATTGTTTCTACACTTGATACGGAATTATGGGATATGATTAATGCTATCAAATATGTTTTCCACCATGGTTGGAGGCACATATGGGTGGAATCTGACACAAGTACAGTAGTTCACATCCTACGGACAAGGTCCAAGGATTTATCTTAAAGGATTCTTCCATCGTGGATTGTATGCCTGCGTCTCCTTGAGCATCTTCAACTAGAGGCCAGTCATGTTTATAGAGATGCAAACAAAGTTTCTGATGCTCTATCCAAGAGGGCGGTTATGGAGGTATCCTCATGACGGTCCTTTGTCATCATGAAATACTGCTCAAATCTTGTTGACATGGACACACATGGTATGTTCTATTATCAACTTTGTAAACCCACTTGCGGTACAACTTTTTCAGTTTTTTTAATCTTTTTATAAGGAGAAGGCTTTATCCGGATCTTGGACCTGCTTTTATTTATGAAATCATAATGGACCAATAGCGATGTAATAAACACTATACAAGGGATATTTGGCCAAAAATAAGTTTTACCTTTAAAATAATGTGATTTTATATTTTTTTGAATTATTTTATAAATCCTTTGTAAATCCTATAAAATGTATAATATAATTTATGATTTTAAGTTCATTTCTTTAATAATTTGACTCGCCTCCACATAAGCAAGGATAAAATTTTAATATCATCAACCCATGGAATTATAAAATAATTTATTACAGTCCTATATGGAAAAAACCATGGGAAAACTATGTTAAAGTTTGTGTTTTTGAATATTTAATTATATATATTCCAAAACCTATGTTTTTGAAATATTAATGAATTCCCCTATTATTTATTATATAAACCCACTCAAGCTCCCACTTCCCTTCACTAAAATTTCTTGTATCATGTCTTTAATCTGTTAAACCAACTCTAGAAGCCCCCTAAGGCTCCCCAAGATCTCAATAATCCCATCTTCAAGCTGTTGAAGTCACACACTCAAGTAAGTGTTCCTTATATTCTCATTTTTATCCAAGTTTCCTTATATTTTTACACAATTTTATTTTCATTTAAAAATGATGGGGTATGTTTTATCACCTCCCCTATACATCCTTTATTATGTTTGAATGATCATATACCCCTTTTAATCTTAATATTCCCTCCCTTGTATGCCCATTACCATGCCAAAATTTCATAAAAGATATTTCATTTCTCATATTTCTTCAACTTTCTTTATTATGTGATTCCTTCTATTTCAAAATTACTTATTTTGGGACATATATTTTTATGAACCTATTAATTTCTATTTCATCTATCTATAATGAGAGACATATTTATCTATCATCAACCCATTTTATGAATTTTTATTTCAAGTCGTTAGGATGCGAAAATTGGACTGTGAATCTCCATTCCAAAACAATCGTGTAAGTGAATATCATACCCATTCACTATAAAGGGTGTTCAATTTTATACAGATATATATTTTTATTGAGGACTTTAATGTATATATTCCACACCGCTTGATTATGTAATAAATTATGATGATGATTGAATCCATGCTTTATGATCTATGTGGCACACTTAAGCGTTGGAATGAAATGAATGTGACAGGTTCTCACAGAATTATATAGTGCTCTAACACAATGGGTGATGTTTAGTATTATGATACGACATGTTGGGATAGGGGTTTACCTAATTCTTTTATGGGACATTGTCCACTATGATGTCTTGTTTGTTTATACTTTACCTATGTTGTAATATTTTAAGTTATTTTTTCATTCCCATGTTATAATTATCATGCTATATCATGCCTTTATGTTCATGTTTCTTTTATGATCCATTGTTATCATTATTTTCTAACATGTGTTGGATTCTTCATGTTATTCCATGTTTATTCCCAATATAGGATTTATAGATCACCCATTTCATATGCTTTTCCTCATGTTATCCCATGAAATGTTAACTATGATTGAATATTGTGGTCATGTAAATAATTTTTTCAATAATGATGTCGTATTTAATGTTTAAAGTTTTCATATAATGTTCCTAATTTTCCAAGACACTATACTTCCTGATCTTTCACGTAGTATGAAGTATAATCTTATGTTATTAAATCATGTGTGAATGTAATAAAATGAATTAGAATTTTATATAAATACATTTAAAATGGTACAAGAAATGTATCCTAGTATAAGAAGGCTCCAATATTAATCATATAACTATCATCATTAACAAAAAAGAACCAATTATAAAAAATATGATAACTATAATTTTGTAGCCCATATATTTTGGATCTTCCATGAGTAGAAACCCATTGAAGAGGATGAGGGTAAGAGTGTAGAGGAACGTAAAAATAGAAACCAAACATATGTAAAAGGATATACAAATTTGATGAGTTTCGTTAAAAAATGTTTGTTAAGGTTATGTATTTAAAAAAATTATTGTTTCATATACCTATTATGGTCCTTTTAAATACAATAATCATAAATAAAACAAAAATAATAAATATTTTTCTTTTATACATATATATGTTTGTGTATGTATGTATATATGTATGAATCTATACATATTAACGTCGTGATTAATTAATTTTCCTGTATAAATTATAAGAAAACATGTTTATTTGAATACACTTGAGTAAATTAATAAGATTTAAGATATTAATAGATATTTATGATCTATAATGTTTATTAAAAATGTATTTGTTTAAAGTTATATATAAGTTAAATGAAGAGAAAAATATAATAGTTTTAAAATTTTCATTTTTATGAGGATCTTGTTTTAAATACTACCTTCATCTCACATGAAATGGTAATAATACTAATCATAGTAATAATAATAATAATAATAAACCTATATATGATTTTATGTAAAATATAATTTTTTTGTCTCAGAAATGTTATATTAATTACAATATTATTTTTTAAATTATAATAAATTTATTTTGTTACCATAGAAAATATATACTCAAATATATGTACTACAAAAAACCAATTTGAAAACAAGAAAATATATGACCTATATATTTTGTGAAAATTAAAATAACAAAATAAATTTTGAATTTTATAAAATTTAGATAACTCATAATCAAAGATATTGGATTATTTAATGAATATTATTATATTGATAGTGATAATAGGTTATCAAAATGACTATATTTATATTATTATTTTAAGTGAATAGTTTTTTTAGTTTTAATAAGTAGTGTACTTATATATATGTGTTTCAAAAATAATGATAATAAAATAATATATATATATATATATATATATATAATAATGAAAATAAGATAAAATATTAATAACAAATAATTTCCAAAATAATTAAAAACTAAAGGAGGAATTGGCTTCCTGTGTGTTCATTTGAACCAGACGTCTTTCCCATTCCCTGTACCACGGTATTCCCCAACATGAGCACTGACCTATGAATGCAGCTGTAAAAGAATACAATGCTCCTATGATGAATCATCCTTTGTTCGACACATCCTATAAGGGGATCTCATCATGCTAGGATGTCCGCATGCGGATTAAGCCAACAGACTGTGTCAGTGGTCGGTCAACCTATAACCCACACCGATGACTTGAAATGGAATCAGACGTCATTTTTCATGTGGAATGAATCTCCCATGAATCACTTGACACAAAGGTTAGTTGGATATCTAGGATTCAAATTAAACAAAAGATAAATAAAGTTATTTTAAATTTTTTGGGATTAGGGTTCCCATGAATACAGATTATTTTCAATTTAGGGCCTTATTTTATTGAAAAAAGTAGAGCATCCTTATCATTAGAAAATTTGACCATTCACATTGGATTTTTTTATTCTTACAGTTTATTTTTGGGGTGTTGATAAACTATATATAAGTCCATGATTCATTGAGTGTGGGAAAATGAGAGGTGACTCTCTTGAATCTTTCCACTTTAGTTTAGTATAGTTTTGAAGGTGTTTTTCCTCTTCAACGTTGGGAGTGGCTAACTTGAGACCATTCCTAATAGTTTTAATATGATATGGATACATAGAGGTTTAAACTATTCAGGATTTTATTTCTTTAAAATATGTTCAAATGAGTTAAATACATTCTGAATTTGATAAATTACATGAAAATTTGTTTTGAATCGATTAGTTGTATTCAATTATTGATTCCTCCTATAATTTTTATGTTATGATAGTGATGGAACCATTTATTTGTATACATTTTTTTCTTTTCAAAAAGTTCCTACGAAGTTAATTTTTATAAAGTCTATTTAAGTGTAAGTAATCTTTTTTGTGAAAAATATTCTCAAATGATCAACTGGTTTTTAGGCTTTTAAAATTATATGTCAAATATCTTTAATTGAATCCTATTTTTTATTTCCTAACTGTCTAGATAATTTTTCTGTTATATTTTTGTGATACTAAGGGATTTTATTTTGTTAAAAAAATTTAAATAATTCAAATAGTTTTTTGTGTTTTAGTTGTTCTCTGTAAAATTATCTTAGTCAATTACTTGTATTTAATTCTGGATTTCCCAAACAATTTTTAAGATATATTCTTAATATAGTAGGGGGAATACTTACTTTTCAAACATTTATTTTTTTTTAAAAATTACAAAAAATTTAATTTATTTTGATAAAAACATATATTTATGTTCCTTTTTGAATAATCTACTTAAAATATTCTAGGGGTTTCTACATTTTAAATGTTATATGTCACTGTGATTTAGTCAATTACTAGAATTTATTTTCTGATTGTCTAAATAAATTTAAAATTATATACCTATGATAATAAGCATAATTTTGTTAAAATTATGCTTAAACATTTAAAATTGTTTCTTTAGATATTGTTATTTTTATACGCAAAATTTTTTTAGTTCATTGTTATTTCTTAATGGATTTTTAATTATTTCATATTGGAAATGGGTATCATTTTGAGATATTAATTGGTTCTACCACAATGATTCATCTTGATATTATGTTTGAAAATTTTATACCAAATATTCTTTGGTCCGTGGTATTTATTTTCTCGAATATATTTTTGAATAATTAATTTAACGACAATTAGACTCTTAAAATTTAATGTTATTAAACTTAATTTTTTTTGGAAATGTATGTTTATATACATATATATATACATATATATATGCAGATACTTAATTACATGATACAAACCATGTCTTCTCATGTATTTATATTTATAAAATTAATTTAATTGTTTTTCTAATTTTAATTATGCCGTAATGAGTGGAAGAAAGGTTATTGAACATTAAAATTAATGTTTTGTTTTAAAAACAAGAATATGGTACATATATATATATATATATCATTTCATCTGAAACCTTTTTTTTCATGTATATACAAATATACATACGTATTATTTTAATGGAACATGTTTTTAATATGATAACAATAAATACATGCATATGAATGTATGTATTAATGTTTCAATTGCTACTAAACTATATATTTATTTATATTTATATACTTAAATTAAATAATGGTAGTATATATGTCATTTTATGTAAAGGTATTTTAACTTTTAATATTTTTATGCTCATATATATATATATATATATATGTGCTTGTGGGTAGGAAATATTATTTTATTCAAATATCAAAATTTATGAAAAATGTAGATATATATGTATGTTTTTATGTAAAACTACTATATACATATGTAGATATGTGAATTTATATATTTCCTTTCATAAAAAACTAATTTTATCATGACACATATATAACCAAGTAATTTTTTTTACAAAAAGGACATTGAAGATCAAAATTTTGAAGATGCATCACAGTCCTTATGATGTAAAATATATGTTATAATTTTTTTAATTCCAAATAATCCCACAAGGATATTATTTGAATGAATGTAGGGAATGAAGAGTGAACCCAAACCTTTTTGGGAATTTTTTTGAATCATATGATGGGTGCACCCAGAATTATGTAGGGCTCCAATGCATTGGGTACTGTTTTAATCTCAGGAGATGTCATGTATGGTGTACAATAGGTGTATACTAAGAACATTATGGGGTTCCGGAGTGATGTTAATCCATCATGGGACAATGTACACCATGTTAGGTTGTCTTGAGAGTGAGGAAAGAATTAATTCTCTAATCCAAGCAGACATTGAGAATTAATTATGAATTCCTATAAGATTTCCAGTGAACTCACAATTATTTTAGAAATGAATGAAGTGGACTTTCCAATTGCATATATATATATATACTAAAAAAATTATCTAAAATCATTATTTTTAAAATTACGTCTGGTTTCTTAATCTTGAATTATTGAACTTCATAACATGATTTCCTTTTTATATTGAATTAAGAAAAACTCTTTTTGTTTTCCTTACATTTAAAAAACCCCCTACTGGGCCTTTTATCACTCTCCCTGAGTTTTCAAAGCCTCCTTTAACATTTCATAAGGACCCATATAATAGGTATAGTGGTCGAGGTCCCTTAAATGTGTTTAACCCGTGTATAGAATATGAATGGTCTTGGTCTCTTATTTTAAAGGTTGTGTAATCATAATTTCTCTTATGTATCCAAACACTCTAAAAATATAAAGCACTTACATATCATGTTTTTTATTAATAAATATATTTAAATATATAAACATATGTGTGTGTGTGTGTGTGTGGATAGGTTTATGGTTTGGCATACATCCTAGGAATTGAATTAAATCTTGGATCTCGATCAGATAAAATCGATAGTGGTGTTACATGTGGCCATACCAATTCTCTAGTGTATATCCTTTCATGTTGATTATTTGATAATTCATTTCCAATTAAAATGAAGTGATAAATATTTTTAAGATGATCCACCACAACCTAGATAGCATAAATTCTTTAAAATGTATTCAAAATACCAGTGACGCAATCTATGGTTATGTTTTCTGATCACTCTGTAATTATGGGAAATGGGTGTATTATCCCCTTGGATTTTTTCCTTTTTTCCTTCACTTGGTAACATATAATAACCCTTGATATATATTCCAAGATATCCCTCTTCATATTGTCCCACAAATAGTTCTCCCAGTGGTAATAATACATATTTATTCTCCTTTTATGGATGGATAATGTCAACCTATGGCCATTATCCAATAGCTCCTTCTTTAACACCAGATCTGAAGGTACACATAGCAATGATTCAAGTCTTACAACTCCTTCTTTATAAATTTTGAACTTTGAGGATTTCCCTTTTCCTTTATCTTCTACCTTATTCTAAATTTCCGCATAATCCCTGGAGAATATTTTATCCTATCTAAAAGGGGATATTAAAGAATTATTTATGACAGGATTGATTATTTTCAATCCTTTATAATTTCATTGTCCGTCCTTTTAATGTCTATGAAGATCATATCCTTCTCATTTCTCATCAATAATAAAATTGCAAGATCTTTTCTACATCGAGTCTGCCACATTAATTTATTTTTGAGGATGGTAGTTGATTGAGTATTCATAGTCCTTAACCAGTTCTAACTAAATTTTTTGGAACATATCCATCTCATTCAATGTTAACATATACTATAGGCTCTTATGATCTATATATATTAAACACTTCTATAAAAATAGATAATGCTACAAAATATTCAACATTATAATTACTTTATTCAACTCTAGATCATGTGTCAGGTAGTTTTATTCAATAACATTCAATTGTAATGAGTAGTAGGCTATCACGTTTCATTCTACTTTAGTAAAAAACCTGATACCCACTCTAATGCATCACTGTAGACTACGAAAAAATCCCCACTTATGAGTAGTATAAGCATAGGTGCAGTGATACACCTCTTTTTAAAATCCTTGATTATATATTCAAATTCATTATTCCAAAAAAAATGTGATTCCCTTTTGGGTTACCATGGTTAATGGGTTTGAAAATCATGAAATATTTGTAATAAATTGTTGATAATACCACGCCAGTCCAAGGAAACTACAATTTTCCATCACATTGATTTTTATTTGTAATCCTTCAATTGAATCGATCTTTTGAAGGGTCCAGAGATATCCCATTTCATGTGATAATGTGCCTTAGTAAAGATATTTCCTTCAAATAAAACCCACATTTGATATATATATTCTATAAATATTCACCTTTTAATGAATTTGGAATAGTGATTAGATGTTCCACATGAACCTCCTTGCTTTTGAAATATTTTAGAATATTTTCTATAAAGGCCACATATAATTTAACAAGGTAATATTTAAATATTTTATTAATCTTGTCCATGAATATTTTTTGAGCATTGTTGAGTCTGAATAGAATTATTATGAAATCATGGTTCTTGAACTCTATATGGAAAGCAATATTGTGGATATCCCCCTTTATCACCAATAATTGACAATAAACCAACTGAAGATTTACATTGAATACGTTTTGGATCCATATACATAATCAAACAACCCATTAATTAGTGGAATATGGTCATTATTCTTTATCATAATCTTGTTTAGATCCCTATAGTCAATGAAAATGTGGATCTACCCATTCATATTCTTAACGAAGAGTATTAGTGTGCCCCACATTAAAGAAGTTCGGAATATAAACCCCTTTTATAGATTCTCATGTTGTTATTTCTTCATCTTCCCAAGTCACAAAAAATACATCATATAAGGAGTCTTAGATATTTGAAAATATCCCTGTATAAGAATGATTTAAAGTAAGACCACTCAACTAGAAGAAAGACCATACATTTCTTCAAGAAACACTTCTCAATATTTCCTCACAATGGTCATGTCTTCAAGGATTACCTTTTCCTTATACTCAACCATTTTAGTGAGATACACATACTCAAAGAGAAATAATATCCATTATTGCAATGTTGGTGTTAATAAAATTCATCCTCCTCTTTGCACTTGTATATATTCAGAGGATGATTCATGATATGGGGAGTGATTTAATTTTCAATATAACTTATGGTATATATCTATAATTAAATAAAATCCATACATATAATTTTATAAAATTTCCAATAAAGAGAGTATTACAAATTTCATTGGGAATTTCATCCCATAAATTTTTATTGGGTTGAAATATATACATACAATAAAATAATTTCCCCATTTTCCATTTTCAATGAAATCACTACTTTCATGTTTTTCAGTTGTGTTTGAATAGTTATATTAATCTTTTATGATATTAAGGAATTCATAAAACTAAAATAAAATTTATGTTTTCAATCATTGAACGAATAACTACTATACTAACAACCCCATAATTGTCAAGATCCACCTCAATTGTTGTAATCGAATAAGCCCATCCTTATTTCCTTTAAGGTTGTTGGTGTGGATCACCTCCAACCAGCATTTTCATAGTGATATAGTTTTCAATGTACCCATATTCCTTGCAGTTGAAACATTGGAAAATAGAATAATGGATTAATAGGTAATTCCACACTTCGATTACATTGGTGGGTTTCTCCCATTGGATATTGTTATCTTGTTTCCATTCCTTCCGACACCTAAATAATTTCCTTTTAACCCATAATAAATTTATGAGTACATTCATTACACACTTTTGATAAGTGGGATGTTGAATATTCTTACCACTATTAGATTTCTCTACCACACATCCAGAATTATACTCCACTTTCTTCTTCTTATTTCCATGAGATCCCTCAAATGTTTTGATCTCCATTTATACATTGAGAGATCATCATACAATTTCCACATATGTATAAATGATTTGTAAACCCATGGATTTTTTAGATCCATTTTAGTCTATAAAATAAGATAACAACATTTCATTTGGGGGTAAAAAAATCTAGAGGTGTATCATGTAAGTCTTGTGAAATTTACCTTATAATTCTAGATGGATTCATAATATTTTTTATCGAGGGTAAGGAATCACCTTTTTTTTATATAAGATACTATAAGTTAAATGATTTTTAAAAAACATTATTCAAAATTCCTTCCACCCCATCAATTCAATTTATTCCTTAGGCTTTGTATTGTTGATCAATTTCCACCACTAATCATCTTATGACCCCAAACGATAAATATCAAATATAACCTTCTATTTCCTAGAACACTGAATTATGAATTAAATATTTTTTTATGGAGTTGATTAATTGTTCAATGATTAAGGGATTGAATGATCCATTTAAAATAGATTAAATTTTTCACATAAAGGTCTCAATTGCATCTTATTATTTAATAGGGGGATTTGGGAACTCCTATATATTTTGGATTCTATTTAGACCCTATGTCAACATGATTATACACTAAAAGAGGCTTATATTAATTGATTATATCTTAATATTTATGTGTCCTAAAGTCCATAAACATCATTTTTATTTAATCATTTAAATTAAACTTTGTTTCTCATCTTAAGTAAAATTCATTATTAAAATGAAAACTTGTGCCAAATCAATCAATTATTTGTAGAGAAAATTATATTAATTATTTTAATTTGATATTTTGGGATATTATATATCACGTTTTTTGAAAATATTTTATTTTTTAGGATTTTTGGATGAATCCCAAGGGATGATGATGATTTTTGGTCATCAACGCTCATATTTTCTCGACAATTCATAAGGGGCTTAAAAGCCATCAAGAAAATGTGGCGCCCACAGTACAAGTCCAATGAAGATAAAATTTTAATTGAAGGAATATAAAATTACAAGGATAATTTTATTAAACTATGGAAAGAGAACATTCTGTATTTTTCATGGAGATAAATGGAGATAATGTTAACATTTAAATGGTGGGCCAGACCTGAACACCCATAAACTCTACCAACCATTTTGATCATGACATCCAAAACGCTAAACCAAATGACATGATATTTTCAAATATGATATAAGACACCAATAAGAATATATTTTAATTCTACAACCAGTTATAATTCAGCCATATTTAGTTACAAATTCATATTTCAAGGGGGGTGAATTTTGTCAAATTTTTGTGGTCAACTTTGGGACAACCAATTTCATTTATTTTTCACCCCCCACTTTCACACTATTAATTTATGGGGTAGGAATGTATTTATGGGGAATAAAATCTAGGCTCCACATATGTAAATATATGGATCTGTTGGAGAAGTTAATGAGGATGCAATTTTTTATTTCAATCAATGTTTTTCCTTTCAATTGTGATTTCATGCTTTCATTTTGTAATCGCATCGTCAATTTTTCCCATGTATGTTTTTCAATAATTTTAGTTTCATAAGAAAAGTTTCTTGTCTTATTAAATTATTCATTTAATTTTCTTTACATGTTGATACCATTTAATCAAGGTGTGAATTTATTCACACTAGAACTTGTGAATTCCTCACACAATGGTAGAGTTTTATTTTTTCTTAATGTTTTTCTTACTCAATCCCTTTTATTTAAGTCGATATCCCACTTGCATTGATCAAATAAAATAAATATAGGGATTATAATTTATGGGATTATACTAGCGAGTTTCATGGTGTGTATTCAATGTAATTTTATGTTCTTAAATTCTTAAATCTTCTCTTCATTTTAAGAGTTTATTTCATTGATTTATCTTCTTCTTTGTCTTCCCCAAATTTTACGAAGAAACATTTTGAGTGCTAGTATGATCCAATCCATTAAAGTGATCATTAATTTTATCCTATAAGTTCATTGGTGATTAGACATAACATTGGGTATGAATTAAATTGGAGAATGATATTAGGGACGTATCATATTTAATGGATACCTCTTTAACCAACAAATGAAAAATCTAAAGAAAAACAAATACATCAAATCTAGCCCTAGAGACAACCAAGGATCAACTCATATTAATTAATTATTGTTGATCATGTAATTTTGTGTTTTTTATATTTTTCGTAAAATTAAATAATTAGTTCTTCTGTCAAAATCAACCTCCAAGTTGGCCACTTCATAGCCAATCCTCGAATCCAATATTAGCGTCTCAAGGTTTCTTCTTCAGTCCTAGCGGATTCTAGCCCTACATGTAATTCAATGACCACTTATACCTGTAGGGAAAATTTGCGTGCAACGAAAACTGGTAGAGTATCGTCACAAATTTCATGATTTCTACTCTCATCATGTTTGGAATCTCGTTTGTGAAGTCATCGCATTTCCCTTCACATTGGTCATTTACTTAGTTCTTCCTATTTCGACCATTGGATAAAATAAAGGGAATATTAGAGATGAGTACTTCAAAAATATTAAACAGGCAAATATAAATCCAACAAAATTAAATAGATAATTTGTAAATGACCTGTATTTCCTTAACTTATTAATTATTTGGATATAATCTATGTTATTATTGAAAATTTTATAACATAGATGCTAATCAAGATTTTGTGTTCCCTAAATAATAGTTTTTAATGAGCTTGTGAATTTAGCGAATCATATCCATGGGAGTATAAAATTAGTTGTATAGTAAGGTATGTTTTCATGCACCAGTTCTTGATCAAGTCCAACTTAATGAAGTGTTTTTGGGTGTTACCCCTAGGTACATATGTGACCGAGCCACATATAATTATTTTATACACACATGGATGTATTTTATTGGAAAAATTACTCTATAATTTAACAAAATTTATTGGTTTCTTCTTATATTTGGTATTATCCCTAGTACTTTATATATAATTTTATATTTATAAAATAATAAATTAGTAAAATTCCCATTGATAACAACTATAATAACCCTTTTATATATTACATGTTAAATCATGATTTATTACATAGAAATACACTGAATACAACCTATAATATCAATATGTGTCGTGTCTTTGGAAAATTAAGTACATTATATATCAACTTAAAATTGGTGGTACATAAACATTTTTGAATACTTCCCTATCATTCTCATAATTTTCATTAATTATTAAAATTCTAAGGGATATCTTGGGGACATACATAAGAAAGGGGTGAGATATAAAACCAAGTACTGGAATAAAAAAATCATAACATGAAGAATGTATTACATGTTACACAATATGAATTTCAATGGGACATAAAAGTGGTTTGAAACATAAACAAAAATAGAGGGTAATGATATAGCATGACAACATAAAGAAAACATGGGAATGTGGAAACAAATTTAAAAATGTAATCATAAACACCGGTCAATGATAACTACCAAGAGATCATAAAATGGTGTAAT
Source organism: Viscum album (assembly GCA_963277665.1). Classification (NCBI taxonomy): domain Eukaryota; kingdom Viridiplantae; phylum Streptophyta; class Magnoliopsida; order Santalales; family Viscaceae; genus Viscum; species Viscum album. The sequence goes on from OY728132.1 coordinate 701,541,310, forward strand.
ATTACCATAATGGATTAGGTTCACATCATAATCCCATAAATGATGATTGATTGGACTAAAACAATACTCAATGCATTTGAGAACTGTATAATTCTAGATACACCCGTCACTTTCATATTATGTAAACACATAAGAGTTTCACATAGATCAGTCAACATAAGATCATATTTTATCAGATTAAATTGCACAATCAAAGAGTGTGTAATAATTAAAAGGAACTCCTAAATCAATAAAATATTTTTATATTTAGTTGAATACCCTTTAGTGTAAATAGAAATGGTATTCAAAATACAAATGTATAGAATTAAAAAATAGTAGTGAAATTTCAACAGCATAAGGACTGCACTTAAAGACTCATAAAACAATTTAATGAGAGTAAAATGGGACTCTGATAATTTTGAGATAAAATAGAAGGAAATATGGATGAAAAAAACAAATCCCCATATTATTAATTGGAAATTAAAGGTTTATAATGAAAAGGTTTCTTGAATAAAGATATGGAAATGATCCCATACCTTTAGAGGGTGATTCCAAAAGCGTGGGAGGATCTTATTGAGAGATTGGGGGAACCATGAGAGGATTATTGGGATGGGAGGAAAGAGTGAGGATGTTATATAATGTTTTTTAGAAATGAGTAAGGGGGTATTTTGTGGGTTTATATAGGAAAATAGTAGGGAATTATTTATTATTTTTCAAACATAGGTTTTAGACTACATATAATAAAGTAATCAAAACAACAAATTGTCAAATAGTTTTTGCCATGGTTTCAAACAAATAGTAGTGGTTTCCATTATTTTATACGTCCATGGTCTGAAAACATCATTATATTTTCCTTGTTGATGTATAAGTGAAGAATGTTCTTAAATAAATGATATTAAAACCATAAAATATAAAATATGTTTTTGAGGATTCATAGAGGCTTTATAAAATTAGTCATATAACCTAAAAATAACATTATTTTAAAGGATAAAAATATATTTTGGGTTTTATTCCCTTTATAACATTTATTAAATCAATTTTGGTTCATTATTTTGTGGCAGTACACACCGTAAATTTATAAGGAACTTAATTTTAACCCATAATTTGACTATTTCAGAAAATTATGAAAAATTCATTATTAAATAATTTAGAATTAATTATTCAAGAAATAATTTTTATTTTATAAAAATAATTTCTTAAATATGTGAATTTTCACTTTTTAAACAATAATTGACATTTGTTGATAAATAAAGGGTTTTATTGACAATAACAGTTTTTTAAACCTTATAAAAATTAGATTTGACATCATAAAAAATATATTATAATTTTTATTTAATAAAAATTAATTAATTTTATTTTTTTATTAAATTATAATTCACTTTTAAAATTTAGGAATTCATCAAAGGTAAGGCCTTAATATAAATTTTATTTTACAAAAAAATATAGTTTGTTTTTTATCATATCAAAATAAAAATAATTTATAAAAGGAGAAATTAAATATAATCATTATTCTATTGAAAATATAATAAATAATTTATATTTTTTAGGATTTTGATACATGTACCTTTATTACACTAGAAAACGCCCAATTCGTAGGCTAAACTATGGGGAGATTTTCATTGGGTGGTTCGGTGTACATGGTTTAAACCATGATCTCGATGATCTAAAACTTCTCCCATAAATAGCTTAACTCATAATAAAGATATAAAATATATTCTTGGGTTTGGTCAATGGAAAATCCTAGTGAGGTTACCACCCTTAGAAGGACCGATTAATGGGATTCATAGATCACAATCCTTCAAGTTGAGGTCATCACTTCCTTTCTCTATATCAATTGGATTTTTCAAACCCCTATATTTATTCGAATAACATGATCACTATTCAATGGTTATATTACCAATGTTTACCCTTATAAATGGTACTTTAAATAAAATATGATAGAATAAGACCAAATAATTTCATCTGTTTTCTAAAATAAGAATACACAATAGGGCATTTAATTCATTTATAAAGGGAATTTTATTTATAAAAGTTTAGGTCGTTACAAAAACACCAAAAAAATATTCTTGGAAAAATACCCTTTTAAAATTGAATAATTTTAATCAAATAGCATTAATTATTCATTTTCTACTCATTAAAATTAACAATTATAACAGATACTATAATTCAATTATCATAATTTGTTACAATCATTTTTTTACCAATGGTTTATTTTAATTTTCTTTGACTCATTTTAATTTGGGGTTTCATGAAGTATAATATATATAACAACAAATTATTCAATGAAAAGTTATATATTGGAATATTAAAGAGTTAAAAATCCTCCCGAGTCAAACCCATTCGATGCACTAGAATTCCCAAACCAAAAATCATACTCATTTTTAGAATGAAAACTCTCAACACAAGACTTCCCCTTAAATCATGGGTTTTAACAATAGCCCTGATTTCTAGGAATCCTTATAGTTAACATCACATGTTCTGATATAATACTACAACAACTAACTAACATTATCCCAAAACAAAAAATAAGATTTTATATTGTCATTTAACATATTGACTAAATTACTTATCTCAATTTTAGAGATGAAATTTTACAACACCACATTTTTCCCATCTTTATGAAATATTTTTTAAAATATCTATGAGGTCCTAAACTGACCATAGATAAACTATGATGAAAAGGATAACTGAAATTTATGGTGCTTAAATATACTAATAGTTGGGTATGACCTTTCCTTACATCAAAAATAACAAAAACCAATTAAAACAGAATTTTTACCCAATAATGTAATCCCATAATCAAATATTTAAAAATTGTTTTTAAGTTATGCATAAAAATCATAGCACTCTAGTGATCATAACAATGATGAAATATGAACTTGAAATATAATCATACCTATATGTCATTATAATGTAGAAGGCATATATACCATGAAAAAACACATTATCACCACTCATTCATTATCTAGCTCTAACCTTCCTATAAGCTTATAAACATATACACTCATGTCCCAATTTAGCATACAGAGTAGTTAATCTCATCTCATCAAAAAAAAAATCAAGGGGAATTAGCTCCCATACTCATTAAATATCACCCCAAAGAGCCACACCTTACCTTATTATTTTCTCATAGCCTACCAATTTCTAATAACAATAATATATTCATAAATAGTGATCATAGAAATAAAAATATCAATAATAAAACATTTAACTAAAACTGTTAATTAAAATTTTTAAATGATACTGAAAACAAAAATTGAAAATAAAGGGGCCCAAATTAATAAATATAAAATTTCACAAATAATATTTGAAAACAAGGAATGGGTCCCAACAATAATTAATAAAAAAGATCCCATATATCATGCATTTACCTAAATCATCTCATATATTCTCATTAATGATATCATTGAATCGACTAATAAATCATCACATACTCTATCCTAGGTATTGTATTACACAACTAGGACCAGTTACTATAACATTATTATATATAACTGTGGTTACATATTGATAACTAAAACTGTATATCAATTGAATCATTAAAACCTCCCATGTTCCAAGGACTTCGTTATACCATGGTGCTTCTAGGATGCTATGAAACCTCCTCAATGGTAGTAAATATTTTCTCTACTTAAAATTCTCCCTTCTACCTATAACATAATCCTTTTTCGTATCATATACATTCACCAAGAGTGACGGCCTCTAATTTTGTAGGAGTTCTTTTAAATCAATTGTATCATCATATACGCATGAAACCTCAGACAAAAGAATAAGAATTACACAACTAGAAATTGATTATGATCCCTACGGTTTCTTATGACTCCCTATTCCCATTATAGTTGTATTTTAATCTATATATATATCACTTTCATGCCTAAGATTTACCACGTATGCAACGATGCCTATAAGGCTATGTGGAATTTCTCTCTCTCTCTCTCTACCTATCTCTGAGAAAATTACAAGCATAATAATGAGATTCCTTGATCTAATATTATATTGAGATATTATCCCTTTTTTATTATTTGACCAATACTAGGATAGCCTCCCTACTCTCCCTTAATGTTCAATGAAAACATTATATGATCTAACCCACAACATGGAATTCACTTCATATATGATATATGGAAACCTCTCTCACTTATATAGGATTTATCACATATTCCAAGGGGTTATCACATATCTTTATCACAACCCATATGTAAACACCCATCATAGAATCACTAAGATCTTAGTTCTCATCTATAAGATATTAGGGAACCTAAGATTCATAGACTCTATCACAATCCCAAGGATAGATCCAATGTTCCTAGAATTATAATGCTACCAAGGAATTTATTACAAATCCAATCCTATTATAATCATTTCATCACATATTAAAAGGTTTCTCATATGGTACATAATTTATAAAATAATATGGATATCCATATGGGTAAATTACTAAACAAGAGAGAACACACAAGAACCCTTTATATTATAATCAGGTAATTAACCATATGAGTTCAATGAGATCAAAAAAAATTATAGAACATGTTCTCCCGTAATTTCTATTAAAAATTACTAAAAAACAGTTTAAAAACAATAAAAACACACCACAAGTATTATTTTAACATCCAATTTCATTTGAAAAAATTTCGTCAGAAGTAATTTTTAAAAATAAAAAAAATCCATTTTTTAATCTCATTTTTTTCAAAAATCATGACTACCAACTATTATAGGTTTCCTGGTAACCCAACCAATGTCATCAATCCAACACACAATTAAATAAAAACTTTTTGGAATAACCAAAACAAATTCAAAAAATTTCATAAAAAATAATAGCCAGTAAGGATGTTATAAAAAAACCTTGGAGTCCTCTGATACACTGAACATTTTGGCCCATCATTGTTCAATAACTCTCGCCTCGATCCCAAATCCACCTAATGAGTCGCATACTTATATTAAATTACATGGAACTTGATGAAACATCTTTTATAATGTGATAATTCACACTGAGGCACTAAATGATTCCATGTTCGACACCGCGTACAACAATATCAAGATACACACTCTGAGAAAAATTGATAATAAAAATTCAAAATTGGGATACAATAGATGATTAATCATAATTTTTAGAAAAACCCATCATCACCTAGTTGAAGATCATAATCATCACCACTGAGAAACAACTACATATAACAACCACTAAAATAACACTAAAACCTCACAACCACTATGTAATGAACCAAAAATTCATTAATGAAAATTATTCTTGGTGAATTTAAATGTATTATTATGGTTATGTAAAGAATATGAACTTATTTGGATATATGTTTTAAATTTTAAAATAATGTTAGGAATTTTGTCCGTTTCTAATATAACCGTTGAACAGTGATCACATGATTAGTATAAATATACGGCTTTAACAAATCCAATTGACTCAGACAAATGAAGCGATAACCTCATCCAGTATACTTTCCCCATACGAAGCCCCTTTTTTAGAGCTCAGAAAGGAGGTGGAATCATTAGGTTTCAATCTTGACCAATCCCAAACTGATCTTGAATATTTTAAGCTCAAACAGAACCTCCTACAATAGAAGTGGAAGTTAACAGAGATTACCACTCGAGCAATGTTATCCGAGCCAACCCAAGAGTTTGTCACCATCGTTCACCTTACCCTATGGTCTTATGCAGGTGTTTTATGTGGTTATGTAGTAATACTCTAGTACTATGATTTTTTAAATTATTCTGGTATAGATAATATACATTCCTTTTATTATTGTTAATTTGTAAATAGTTTTTAAAGCACAAATAGTATTTTTAGTTAATATTCAACTAAGAAATCTAATTTTATGAATTAATGGATTGTTTAATTAAATATTATTTTAATAAAATATTATTTTTATTATTAAATTAATTTTTATTAAATATAAATTATCGTATAATTTTAGGAATGAAATTGTAATTTTTATTAAGGTTTGAAAGCTGTTTTTGTCAAAAACCATGAATTTTCGATAAATGTCGGTTTTTATTTTAAATGATAAAATTCAAATATTTTAAAAATTAGTTAGATAAAATTAATATTATTTTTTGAATCAGGATGTCAAAATTATCCAATGGTGATTTTTTCATAATTTTTGGAGACAGTCAAATTTTTGGGTAAAAGCTAAATACCGTTTAAACATATATTATGTTTTATGACATCATAATGACCCAAAAGTGATGTCATAAAATACTATAAAAATTATATTCGGGAAATATATATTTTACCATTAAATTAATGTTATTTGGGGCTTTTTTATTTTTTTAAAAAATCTTAAGTGGACCCTTCAAGTCTTATAAAAAAAATTGTGTTTTTAAATTGTTTTCCATGAGAGTGTGACTCACCTCCACAAAATCAAGACTATTATTTTAAGAAGTTCATCCATTGGCCAAATATTATATTTTTTTCACTCCCCTTTGGAAAAAAAACCTTGGTAAAACCCATTGTTTTGTTTGTTGTTTTGATTAGTTAAATGTGTTGTGTCCCAAACCAAAATAATAAGGAATTCCCCCTCCTTTCCTATATAAACCCACACAATATCCCACTTCCTCTTCACTCAAAGCCTTTAGAGTTCATCAAAACACTTCCCTCCTCTCTCTATAATCCTCCCAGGGTGCCCCAGGCTCCCAAAAAGCCTCCCTCAAGCCTCATCCATGTCTTTGGGATCACACTTCCAAGTAAAGGATTCCTGCCTTTCCCTTTTTATCCAAGTTTCTTAATATTTTTGTGTGCTTTTATTTTCATTTTTAAATGTTGTGGTATGATTTAGAAGCTCCCCCATACTGCCTTATTTATGTTTTAATGATGATATACCACTTCCTCTCTCATTAATGCCTCTCATGTACATCTGTTACCATGTCAAAATTCTATAAGGAATTTCTCTCTCCTTGTTTACATTCAAGCTATTCTTTTATATTTTTCATCTAAATTCCATTCCATATGTTGGTATATTATTTCCCCTGATACCCTTACTGTCCATTTTATTTATAAATTATGATATACCCATTTCACTCTCATTAAACCATTTTAGGAATTTCTATTTGACGTCGTTATGCTGCCGAAATTACACCAAAAGTTCCATGCCAAAATCATTGTGTAGGGAATACCATACCCACACCTCTATCAAGGGTATTCGCCATTATCCACATGTAATTGTTCATTTAGAAAATAAATTGTATTTCTTACCCATATCTTATTCGTGTAATGAATTATCATGATAATGAATCCATGTTGTATTATCTATGTGGCACACTTATGCATGAAATAAAATGATTATGAACAGTGCGCCGTAATAGCGCTCCAATGAATTGGGTAAAGTATAGTATCATGATACATCATGTGAAATGAGTGTTGAATCATGATAATTAAAGTTCAACAAAGGCTTTCCCAGGCTTCATTTTCAAGGAGGGATTTCTCATGCTCCATGTGCAATGAGCCTTGGCTCGTGCTAATTCCATGTTAAGTGTTGTTGACACATTTCCATGTTATGATTATAATGCCTTATCATGCCTTTATGTTCATGTTTCTATTGTGCTCCATTGATATGCCTATTGTCTTACATGTATTTTAATCTTTATGTTATTCCATGTTTAATCCCTTACTAAGCTTTATAGCTCACCCTTTTGTATGCATGTCATCAGGTTATCCTATACAATTTTATGTATGAGGGAATGTAGTGGTAATGTCAAGTAATTTTTCAATAAAGATGTTGTATTTCATGTTTTAAGTTGTTATGTAATGATCCTAACCCAGAAAGACACTAGACCTCTCAATCTTATAGTTTTTTATCTAGTAAGGTTTATGTAATAAATCATGTTTAATTATGTAATAAAAAAAAGGTTTGTTATACTCAACCAATGCCGAAACTAAAAATCATATAATATTTATGCTAATAATTATAAGTGCAATCTCACCATGTACGGAATTTCAACATAAAACATTATTGAGTCCACTAGAGTATACTACAGTTCTATAAAAATCACTACTAATAGAGAAAACAAACATGACATCAATACTAATTGAAACTATAAATGATTATCTAAAAGGAAAAACTGACTAGATGAATGAGAAAGGAACCAATATATTATAAATTAGTAGTTGTCATAACTATGAGGCAAACAAATGAATAAGATATATATAATGGAAACTAATAAAATTATTAAACTACCAGACCCCCCACCACCCAACTAAAAAAATAAAAGTATGATACTTTTCTAATGTGAAGTTTCACTCACAAGACAATCCTTTGAAATGATTCCACCAACATCGACCAACATCCCAACAAATGCTACCACTCCCAACAAAATAAATCTCATGAAATCAACCCATGAACCTATCACCACCAAATCAAGAATCACCAAAAAAAGTTCCTCCACATTATTTGGGAGAGTCATCAAAACTATGAAGAAAACATCCATCTCTAAAAAAGTCAATTAAAATGAAGGGCTCCAATGTAAATTCAAATAAACATGGAAAATTCATTCTCTAAATAAGAAAATTATGAGAATAATAGGTGATGAATCATATAAGGACATATAATTTGATCGAGGACCTCACAAATCATCTAATAAATACACACAAAATCATAAGTCACCAGAGAAAAAAAGGATGAAATGACGAATTGAAAGTGAGAGAATCCACATGAGAATGAACTAAAGTAACTACGAATAAAATAGGAAATTTTAGTTTAAAGAAAATCATATAAGTAAAAGTAAATAAAAAAACAAACCATCATGTCTAAAAGAATTAAAAATTCAAGTGATAACTATATAGGCTGAGACATAAGAATAAAGGAACCCTATCTTCTAGGGGATATGACCCACCACTTATTAAACTATTAAACCACCAAATAAACCATTTAGCCTAGTCATGTAGTCCTTTGGTGAAAATTATGTTAATCTAGGATCATCCTAGTTTAAAAATTAATACAATTTCCTAGAATTTGTTTTAACATTAAATTAGTATCATGTAGTAGCATAAAATAACTAACAATTCAAGATAATAATAAAAAATATAATTAATGAGTAAAGGTCATCTGTCTCAATTATAGATTCAATTTTTCATACAAACTCATACTTCCTATCTTTGACATAAACATGAACCTATCACCTAATAATGTTCAAAGTTCTATAAGTTTTTCATTTTAAATAAAATATTAAAAATGGAATGACATATGAAATACTCACTATTTGGTGTCATGAGGATAGAATATGAAACATTAAGGGGCCGTCAATTGATGGATGACCCTTAGTTATCCAATGAGTCAAATCACCAAATTATAGTTTTAAATCATATTTTCCCAAAATCAAAAAAATCATATTTAAATTCTCTATGTGTATTATTGATATCCAAAAATTAGAAATAAGGTGTCTTCTTCCTCTCTTGATTTTTTAGCCACTGTATACAAGAAAAACCATAAATCATAGTGATTCATCAATTTTCTATGAAATAATAGAAATATATATATAATATGTTCATTAAAAAATCATAGGATATAGAAGAACATAGATAATTTAATATGTTAAGGGAGGTATTACCGTGAATAGGTGATCCAAATTCATCTAAACCACTAATCGTTCATGGAGGAATCAATTGAGAGAAGATTGTGATATAGGATAACTAAAAAATGTTTATCAGATTCTAAATGTATCTTATTTTGAAGAGGGAATAACCCTCAAAATATAGTTCTACAAACGCTTAAAAAACCTATATAGTTATTACTATGTATCACATAGTCCTCCACTTGTTACATGAACTACCACAAATGCGGGCAAGGAAAGTGCTCGGGTTTTATAGGTGCTAATCTGAAAGCACTGATAAAAGGGTGAATATTATCACTGGTAGAAAAAATCACCAATAAATATACCCTTTATCAGTACTAATATTAGCGATGATAAAGTCCCCCTTTATCTGTGCTAACAAAATGCACTAATAAAAGGGAGACTTTACGAGAATTAACAATAGCACTAATAAATGTTTTTAATAGAAAATGTTATTAATTTATATAAAAATATTTTACCTATATTCAAAAACAATGTTTAAATTTATGTATAAAATAAAAAACTCATGTTTATTATATTTATTATGTTTATGTTTTATTTGTGTTTATGTATGTATGTTAGTTTTAGTTATATCTTTATTAAATATTTATTATAATATATGTTTATAATAAAATATATAAATACTTTTTAATAGATATATACAAATAATTTATATATATATATATATGTTTTCAAATGAATGTGTCAATTGATGCATACCTTTATATTCTCATGAATATATGTTCATTGATTACCCAAATATTGGCCATATATACTAATGTTCTATATATACGTGGTGTATTCATTCATTTCCTATATATATGAACCTTCATCTTCTCATAAATACTTGAAATAATGATAAATAAATTTAAATAATTAAAAAATGAATTAATTATATTTAAAAATATAACTATTTAGTTATATATAATTATATACTTTTTAAATATATTATATATATTTATAATTATATATAACTAATTATATATAAATATGTTTAAATAATTATAAAATTACAAAATATTTATTAAATGATAAATATATATTTATAAAAACATTTTGAATGTATTTATTTATAAATTTATGTCTTTAATGAATATATACACAGACATAGACATATATATATATAATTAAATACGTATAAAATTAAAATTAAAAATAATAAATCAATTTATATTTATAAATATTTAATTTTAATTTATACACAAACATGAACACAAATATATATATAAATATATGTTTTTATATTTAATTATAAATTAAATTTCTAAATTATATAAAATATATTAAATAAATATATTTATAAAATTTTGAATGTAATAAATATATTGGTTATAATTTTATAATTATGAATAAATGGTTTGTTTCATCATCCCTAATTAAAAAGTGACAATAAAACATCCATTTATCTGTGCATTTTTAGCATTGAAATAGTCATATTTTATCAGTGATTTCAATTGTATTGCTGATAAAACAATCTTTTAGCAGTGCTTTTTTTGCACTGATAAATATGGGCCCTTATCAGAACTAAAAAAGTGCTGATAAAAGCATGTTTTATCAGCGTTACAATTAAAAGAAATGATAAAACATACTTTTATCTGTGCTTTTCATCTAGCGTTGACAAAATTATCCCGTGTTTTATAAATATACCTTAACTTTTTCCTCATTCCTTGCACCCCTCAAGCTCTTGCTGAAGCCAATCCCTACCGATGTCACTACTGCCACCTTCTCTCCTCCCTCCTCTCCATCCTCCTCCACCACCTCCTCCATCGAATCCTTCGTCATAGCGAGCCATGATTATATGCGTGACTCTCCTCCATCGCACCTCTCCTCCTCTAGTGGCTCTCCTCCACTATGCCTCTCCTTTTCCGTAGCTCTCCTCCACCGTTACTCCTCCTCTACTGCGCCTCTCCTCCAATGTGCCTCTCCTACACCGCGAATGCACCTACCCCGCATGCTGAACCACACCTCAGTGGTTTTTTATCTTCTTTCTCATTGGGTTCACTTATTATAGTTTGATATTGATGGTGATATTGTGCATTTTATGGGCTAAACACCCCCACTGAACATCATAACCGTTGGTGGTCCATGTTTATGCACAAGTTATATTTTTCCAAATTCAATTTTCTTATACCATATTTCGAATTGGTTGATTTTTAAAATATTCAATGCAATGTGGGTTTTCAGTATAGTTATTTCAAAATATTAAAAAAATACATACATTCAAATAAAATTCAAAGACTCCTTTTTTCTATTACTCTTATGTTTTTTTCATGATTATATTATTAAATATTCATTGGAAAATTAAATTTCTTCAAAGTGTTTCCACTTATTTTATAGAAAAAATTATGTGTTTTTATGTTTTTTTTATAAAAATTATTTTTCAGATTAAATGTATTCAAATTATTTCATCTTCATTTACTAAAAACTTTATAAATTTCTCAAGATTCCATTATCGATGAATGTCTTTAAGAAATTAACTACCTAATCCTAATCCCTAGTTTTTTTGAGAATCTAAACCATCAACTAGATATCTTTCATAACCTAATAACATCTACATGATATATCCCAACTATAACACCCCAAACTAAGTCACCAAGACTGAGCTGAAGTGTCACATGACCTCATGTATGCATTCCTGTAAAATATATGTTTCCAAATAGTGGTGAGGGCATAAGTGGCATCATCGGGACAAAATCACCTTGGTAAATAATAATAATTAGAGTACATAATTATATAAATCATAATCAAAGTAAAAAATTTAGATCCTAAAAGTAAAAAGAAGATCATATAACAAAAGCATCAACCCATGCTATAATAATATGGCATACTATATATAGTGCAACAAGTCAAGAGGTCCCAATATGATGTACAACCCGAAAAAATAAACAAATAAAATAAATAAATAAATAGGTACCAATATAGGGATCCTAGAGTCGATCCTGATATCACCTCAATTAACCTACTCCTCCGGTATAATTTCCCTAAGTAGGGCGACTACCCTCATCTGAAATCATTATTAAAGAAGTCTAGACACGCACTGAGATTCCCGAGTAGGGTTTGAGTATAAAAATTAGTAGGAAAAAATTTATATGGTATTAACATAAGTGAAATTGTTATATACCATTTTATATGATGATAATAAATTAAAATCAAAAGTATAAAAATCTCATTTTGGGTCATCATATGCTAACCGGGCTGCCACAAACCCCAACCCTACTAGATTCGACTCCATATCAGAATAAAAGCTATATCGGGTTTCCATCAATCTCATAATTGGACATATGGTTAATTTAAGTCTCATAATTGATCAAAATTCCATCATGAATTAGCTTAATCCACAATTCCATCATTCATTACCAATTATTGTAAGTCCATCATGACTTCGGGTCTCTTATATACCACATTACAGAGGCCTTTCCTCATAAATACATTACGTCGATTTCAAGTTTCAATAATTAAAGATTATATTAAAAGTAAAAAAATTATGTATTTTTTACTCATCATTTTTAAAACCATTGTGTCTATTTAATAACTTTTTATTAGGAACTATTTATAACAATGTTTTCAATAATAATCTATTTCCCTTTACAATAATTTAAATATATTTTTCACTTCAATGTTCTAAAAAGATGTAGTGAAAAGGATTGTATTTTCACATATATTTATCATCTTAGGATTTTTTTTCTATGTAGTGATATGTTAAGTCGCATTTTATATGTTATTATGAAATTATTAATTTGGGAAAATTTGAATTATAATATTCTATGATTTAATAAGTTCATGTTAAGTGAGTTTTTTGAATTATTTATGAAAATTATTATTTTTGTCTATAGATAGAGTGAATCTATTTGGTTTTCAAAGAAGTAATCACAGTACATGGCTGATTATGGTGGTAAATTATAACATTCCTGTGTGGTTATGCATGAAATGAAAACACATAATGTTATATATGATTATATTAGGACCAAAATAACTAGGTAGTAATATTGGTGTTTATTTGTCTCTATTGATTGAGGATTTGAAATTATTATAGCATTCAAGTGTTACAATGTATGATGCTTATAGAAATGAATATTTCACTTTGAGATCCATGTTTTACGAGATGATAAATGACTTACTTGCTAATAGAAATTTTTTAGGATATAGCACTAAATAAACTCTTGGGTGTTCTATCTACGAACATGGTACACAATCAATTAGGATGAAACGTTCATTGAAAACTATATTTCTAGAACATCTCATATTTCTACCTCAACAACATAGGTACCGATATTGGATGACATCATTCAATGGAAGTTCAGAAAAACATACACCACCATATCCACTAGTAGGTGATCAACTATTTGAGAAAGTTAAATTTATGGACACTTCTTTTGGAAAATTGTTTTTTAAAAACCTTATGAAAACTAGTTGGAAATAGAAATCTGTTTATTTTAATTACCATACTAGAATTTTCTGTACGTCTGACATTTTATTGATGTTATGCATGTTGAAAAAAATATTTGATAGTGTAATCATCACATTGCTAAATGCACCCAGCAAAACAAAGTATGAAATTAAAGCTTGGTTGGACTTGGTTGACATGGGAATATGAGAAGATTTGGCACCAATGAAGGGTGAAAAACTGACATTTCTTCTTCCTAAACTAAAACTTTTTCCAAGAAGGATAGATATCAGTTTTTCAACCTCTAGTAATGATGTAATGGTTCCATAGGGGTATTCATAAAATATCAAGAATATCATGTCAATGCACGGTTTAAAGTTAAAAGATCTGAAATCACATTACTGCCATGTTTTGATTACAGATATAATTCAAATAGCTTTACATTGCATTTTTTCATGAATTTTCATCATACATTAACGAAGCTATGAAACTTCTTCAACGCTATAGGTAGAAAATTTATAGACCCACTGTAATTTCTAACTATGGAAAGAGAAATTGTCATCATATTATGTGAATTGGAAATGTTTTCCTCGTCGACATTATTTTATATAATGGTTCATTTGATGGTTCACCTGGTGAGAGAGATTTAGTTATGTGGTCCTATGCACTATATATGGATGTACCCTATTAAACATTATATATAGATTTGGAAAGGGAATGTCAAAAATGGAAGTTGGCCAGAGGGGTGTATTTTGAAGCCATATATTGTTGTGGAAGCAATTGAATTCTGTACCAAATACCTATCTGGTGGTAAAGGCATTGGACTAATGAAATCTCAGCACACTGGATGACTTGCGGGTGAAGAAATTTCTAGAAAGGAGGTTGTCAAAAACAATATTTTAGATTAGGATAAGGCCCACCTATACATTTTTCAAAACAGTTTGGACATTGAGCCATATATTGAAACCCACAAAAAATTTCTTAGGCATTAGAATCCATCAAGGGGTGAAAATGGATATCAAATAAACTAAATCAATAGTTTATAGTCTGGTTTTAAAACCATTTTTTTAAGGAGTCAAATGAAAATTCAGACTCAATTATAGAATGACTTCAATGGCTAGCCGGAGGACCAAGTGTTTGCGTATTATATTATAATGTTGATCTAATTAATGGAAATAATTTTTATTCTAATGAACATGATGAAGACAGTACTAGAAAGAATAGTGGATTTATACTTGTGGATGAAGCGAATCATGTTTATGTTACTAAGGACAGAAATCCAATTTATGCAAATATGTCATATTTTGGCATCATCAAAAATATATAGGAGTTGGATTATATGACATTCTGATTTCCAATTTTTAAATTCATGTGGGTTGATAACAGAAGTGATGTTGAAATAGATAAGTTGGGATTTTTGAAAGATGATTTCCATAAGCAAGGGTACAAATATAAACTGTTTATAATGGAATCACAAGCAGTACAAGTATTTTATGTTCCGGATCCCACAAACCAAAACATGTCAATGGTTCTATTATCGACCAAACCCACTTATGAATAAGATTAAAAATCAATAGAGGATTACACATTCATTGGTTTGTCACAATCATTTCACTATGGTCCCAGTGTAAATGGATTTTTTTATGTCTTAGGAGACCACAGAAGAGGGATTTGGATAGTCGATATAGGGGTTAAATACCTTCAACCTTTAAAAAAGGAGAGTTCTATATTTTGGGTATATTTTTTCTAATATACATCATGTTACATTATGTTAATATATGTTCACTACTACTTTTGTTTTATCTAAATTAAATGTTAAACCAGATTTGTAGACAATTAATTCTACACGTAATGATGCTCCTAATCCCTGGTCACAGTAGGTTTCTCAACCTGTTGATGCTCGCAGTGTAGACAAACAACAAGTTTCCCCACCTATTTTCATATGTTAATATTAGTTCTCTCCTGATTTTATGTTATATAAATAAATGTTAAACCACATTTTTAGATAAAAACTTCTGCATTTGATGAAGCTCCCAATCCCCATGCATAATAGGTTTCTCAACCTATTGTTGCTCGTAGTGCAGACGAACAACAAGTTTCTCAACCTATTTTTTCTCTCAATGACGAGGCACAACCACCATCTACACATACAGATGCTAGCCTTCTGGAGCTAGAGAAACATATTTATGATGGTGGATCCGATAAAATGAAAGGTGATGAAACACTGGTGAAGCCAAAAAATATAGCGACATAGTTTAACGGTATTTTCAAAAAACATTAAGGTTAAAGGGAAAGGCACGAAATATGATATTGGATAGAATATGTAACACCTCGACCCATCTAGACCAGATCTGGTGAATTACTTGTTATATTGTAATGGTTATAATGAATAAAAATCCTGAAGGAATGATCAGTTTAGTAGTCTTGAAGAAACTCGATACATAGATATAACTCAAATTATATTGGAAAAGGTTGGAAAATACAATACATAACAAAAAATAAAGACTGCATCCACAAGAACTCAATAAATGATCTCCTCTTCATCACCTGTTGAAAGTAAACAATGAAAGGTATAAGCTCAAAAGCTCAGTAAGGGTTACAAATAGCAGAAGCATGAATCAATAATAACTTAATTGTAAACAATTTGACATAATCAAAATGGCATGGTGAACAAATGAAAAACTCAAGCCATTAATAAACTGAGAATGAAACTACATTAATATATTTTTTTCATAGTGAAAACGTCATAGAAAATAATAAATGATAACGAATAAAGAGAATTCTCATTAATTGGACATCATGTGTCAGGCACATGATACCATAATACCATTAAAAACGGTTTAGTTCTATGAGTAGAAACCCATCGGATTTTTGAAAACAATGTAGAGACCCAAAGCTTGAAGTATATGGAAATTACATTACTTTTTCAAAATACTTAATACATAACAAAAACAAACACACAAGGACTGTAATAGTTTAGTGTCTTGGGAAACTCGGATCATAATCTTCTAATCGTGGTGAAAGATCTTCAACGTCTCCCATAAAGATCTTCCCCTTTTGTTTTCTTACCTAAAACCTTTATTTATATCCTGGGGAAAAGAAAAAATATAAAGGGTGAGCTCAAATGCTCAGTAAGGGTAAAAACAGAGAACATAAAACAATCCAAAAACATTTGAATGCAAAAACTTGAACATAAAATCTAAACATCAAAATCTTGAGCAAAGACATAAATCTTAGAAGTACGTAAGGCATATATCATAATGGAATATCAATAATGATAAAATAGCATGGTAAGAAAACATGTAATTGTGGAAAACCATTAAGCACATGATATGATTTCCATAGTATCCAAGGCATTTCTGCCAAGACCATATTAGTGGACAACTCCATTACTGAACCGAGTTCACTCCTCGTTCCAGTCCTGTTTTACTGAACCAGATTAACATTCCATTCTAGACATGTCTATATAATGAGATATAAATCATTACCCAATGAATTTTAGGGAGATATAGGTTACACCCATCTCATAATAACATCATTCTAACATGTTCCACAACATAAACATAAATCATTTATCATAACCCCAAGAATAAAATGGGTTTCAGAAACATCATCACATCATAAGATAATCCATATAAAACAAATGGATATCATTTCATCATAATAAAAGTAAAACCATGTAAATAATAGATACATTATAATTGAAACATAATCATTCTAAATAATTTCATCTTATATGGAAAATAGTTTTGACAAAACACTTGAAATGAATTCTTGAGGAAAATATCCTTTCTTCTTTAAAATCAATTTCTTACCAAAAAATGCCATTAAATTTTAAAATAAAAGGATTTTGTCTAAAATAATCCTGAAACATTGTAGAGTAATCTTCATGAAACTTTGGCGTTATGAAACCATAAAAATCCGTTCATTCCTTATAAGTTAAAAAAACAATCTCATCGTACTTTTACTGAAAAATCAAAAAGTACCTCGTATGGTAAACAAAAGCAAGATTCCTTCCACAACACAAAGTAAAAGTCAAGAGGGGTAAAAATAACTTTAGACATACATGGAAGAATATTAAACACATTATGAAAACATTTTTATGTACATGGATTAAAAATATAACCCTATTAAATACTTACGTATAAGCAATCTTGGATAAAAATGAGATTGCAAACTTATCTCTTACCTTAGGTCCGATATGCTTCGTACGTATCTGAAGCTCCTGTATAATGATTTAAATAATGTCATTGACTTACTATAGAATCACATTCCTTGTTATGATATCATATATGGTTAACTTATGACTTTATATTACCCGTTCTTTTGTAAATTCCGTGCTAAAGAAGTGTTTTGGGTAAAATTGTTTCATTTATCATACGGGTTTCGACTTGTTGTTCTTGATATTATTACTTATATCATGATTTAATTAATTCCAAAATGTAACACATGATTTATATATATAATATATATTCATCATATACATATATATATTATAGATCGTTAAATGGAATGAAATACACCGGTCATGGAGACGGTAGGCCGTACGTACGCATAAACGTTGTTTTCGTTTCCTTATTGAATTGAATAAAATTAGGTATATGACATACATATATATATATATACATAAATCTAGTATCATTATTATTTCATATATTTCATTATTATTCATTATATATACTTTATAATCATTCATGAAAGGTTAACATGGACAATGAATCTCATCACGTCGTGGAGACGGTGGTCCGTATGTACGCACGAGCGATGATATCATTCCCATGATCATGGAATTGTATTGAAGGGAATGTATAATATTTCAGAATCAAAATCAATTCATAATAATCATATATAGTTATTCTTTACACCATTATACCCATCCAAGTAAGGTGGTGGTGGAAAATAGATTACACCACGGCATGGAGACGGTATTCCATACGTACGCACGTGCGGTGATTTTGTTTTCTGTAAGATGGATAGAAGGTGAAATAGGGTTGTTTCATATTTATAATAACATATCAGTATATGAGTGATACTGATGTTATTACTTCATAATGAAACAACTAAATAAGAGGATTTAGAAGAAGAAATAAAGTTGAAATAATCGGTAACGGACATTACCTCTTATTTAAAGCGTCACTTCTTAACCTCCTCTTAGGGCACTAAATATGGTCTTTGAAGAAGACCAGGACCTCTAGGATGTTACTAGAGAATTGGAAAAGATAAATTGTTAGGGTTTGGCTGAGAGTGAAGGCTCAAAGTGGTTTGAGGAGGAGAGGGAGGAGGTGCCCTTTTATAAGGGAGGAGAGGGGCACTTTAAGAAAAACTTAAAATATTATTTTATAATAAAGTCATATTCGGTTTTTAATAGCTCCAAACTGATTTATTTCAAAGATAAGGTGGGGATGGGTCGAAATACTCTCAACCAATAGATTTTAAACATGTTTAGGTTACTATTTTAACCTTATCGTTTAGATTTAACTCTAAGTTAAATAATTTAACTTTTACCGTGTCTTCTTGTTTTCTTACGCTATATGGTTAATAAAATTACTATAACAAGCCCAAAGAACCCCAAGTGGTTAATTATTAATATATATAACCTTATCTACGTTATTTTACTGAACCTTAGATTTTTCTTAATAAAATAACAATTAGTAATATTATATTTGTTTTAAAAACTATTTTATGTCAATTTTGATACTATTTGGAAATTGATTTTTTTGAAAATCATAACAACATGATTAGTTCGAAAAAAGTTAATTAAATAAATAATAATATGTCATATTAACCTATAAAATTAGTGTAATTCATGAAAAGTCTCAAATTACATTAATTTGGATATTTATAATATCAAATATGTTAGTATTTCTTTAATAATGTAATTACTGCATCATTATAAATAAATTAAATTATTTAAAGTCTAAAAATTATAAATAAAATACCATTATGTAAGAAATCTTTCTATATTTATAATTAATATTTATAATCTAATTTATCTTATTTATAACCCCGTATTAAAAATGTTTTAGTTATTAAACTTTGATTTTAACTATTTTAACTCTTCTTTAAATAAAATAATATTAAATGTCCTAGTCTAATCCAAGTGGACCTATAAGGTCATATTTTTTTCCTAAGGCTGTTTCTGGTCAAATTAAACTTATCCAATATAATTAGGACATGTGTTAGGGTAATAATAATACAATTTTTACCGCTAATTACCCTATTTACTTTTAACCGTGCTAATTAAAAGTAAAAAGTTACTATTCACCAAAACTTATTTTTATCTTATTGACCACATTTTACTCCTTGATTTTAATCTTGTCTCTATAATTTTCAAAATTACACTAACAGAATTGGTAAAATTATGTTTTATGTAAATTTACAAACTCTCCTAGGAAGTGGGTAAAAACGGTGAAAAGTTCAATAAAATTTTTATATATCTAAAATTATTATAAAATGACTCCAATGAATTACATTGAACTTATATAGGTATTATATATCAATTTTGACCTAAAATAAATTTAAAGAAAATAAATAATGATTTAAATAAAATTTCTGTTTTAAACTATAACTCGGTGTTTGTCACTATTCATCAACAATTGTAAGTTTTCAGAAAAAAACTAAAAATTTATCCTAGGCTAATTTCGATATTCCGAATCTAAAAATGGATTCCATTTTGAATGATAAAATTTATAAAATTTAAAAAAGTGGGTATTACTATTCATAACGACTAGTTTATATAACATATCGTTGTTTAGTGAAACTCAGTATTGCGTACAACACATGCTATCGTGAAAGGTCACGATTTTGTGTAATACAATCCAAGTCAGGGTTGCGTGTAGTGCAATACTCCTTTGTTGTTGCGTATAACAGAATCCCACCATATTTCATTTATACATTGAATATATATATATATATACAAATGTACACTCAATGTTGCGTAGAATAACTACTATAAAATAAACTTAAAATTGTGTGTAACATGATCCAAGAATAGTGTTGCGTATATTGCAAGATAATACAGTCTTTCATGTAGTGCAAGATAATCTTGGTGTAGTGTACAACAGATGATATGAAAGAAATTAAAAAGAATAAATCTCATAAAATCTCGGGGTGTTATAAACAAACTCGAAGGGTTTGTCACCAAACTGATTTGTCTCATGAGACCTACTAATGCATTGAGGGGCTATAGAGGGCCCCACAAGCCTCTACACCTAAATATTTTATTATACATAGATTCAACACAAGAGCAATATGACTTTACATTATCCGTATAGAATAGAGGATACACATTAATAAATAATTCTAGAGTCAAAACAACATTCAGAATAAATAATGTATGTAAGACAGTATACGGCTTAGAAAATAATAACATCCATGATATGAGAATATGGAAGTTTAAATGGAATAAAATTCCAATTTAAAATTTATCTCAAATGGGCAGTAAGTACACTGCATAAGAAAGAGTAGTTGCACAGTAATAAGCAAGTCACAACAAAGTGAAAATAGAAACAAAGCTCATTGCCACTTTGTAATCAATTGAGTCGTATGACCAAAAGTTAATAACCACAAAAAGAATCACAAAATACCATGAATATAAAGATAATCATGATAAAATATATCAAATGGAAGTACACCTATACCACATATAATAAATAACAGGTGAATAATGGAAAACCCATTGAATTGAAAGTGAGATGAGAAAACCCATTACAAATATTTCGGCATGGTAACGAGTGTTCTTGCAAGGGCTTAATTAGTGGTAAAGTGGTATCCCATTAATTATATATCATAAGGGAAGTATGGGGAGGTGGGAAAATATATCCCATCATTTGGTATTAAAAATAAAAGGGCACAACATAAGGGAGATTCTTGAACAAAAGTGAGAGAGAGGATCCCTTACCTTATGCTTGAAGGTGTTCTTGATTGTTCTTAATGCCGAGAATAATAAAATTTAGCTTCATTAATTAATAATTCCATAACCTCATCAATATTTAATTGATATTTTATGACATTATTAGGTTCATTAATGGTCTTTTGATGGTTTAAGAGATTCAATTTAATTGTTTTGGTAGTATTTTCTTCTTTGGGTTTCATGATCTGTTTACTTGTATTCATGAAAGGAAGTTTGTTGGAAATATGGTTAAAAATATATAATTTTTAATATAAATTATTAGTGACATTAAAGATATATAAATGATATTAAAATGATTCTGGTTATATACCATGAGGATTACTCATTCGATGAGTTAAAAATAAACGCTTGGATTTGGCTTGGTGGTTTTGTGCACTATAAACTTATTTTGAATTATTATTACATATTATGAATGTGTATGGTTCATAGAACATTAATCTGGGTAAAATACATATATTATGACTTTGTTAACCCATTGAATGGCTTCATGACCAGTATTGAAGATATTAATGAAAATTTAAAACCTGTCTTCCTTGAGTGTGATAAATTAACACATCTCCGAGGGAGTTTGCATTTATTGTATAAAAGGAGGAGGAAAAAATAGATTATGATGAAATATTCCATTAGCAAATTGAAAATATAGTACATGTAAGGTACCATAATTATCAGGGAATTTGGATGAGGGGAGGTGATAATGGAGAACAAAAGAATGGAACATTGTAAAAGAAATTGAAAGAAAAGGGAAGGAAGGTTCACCTCTTGAGTACTCCTCCTTTAGAAACTTTTTAAGGCCTTTGTTTTTGGCCTTTTGGTGAGATAAGAAGGTCTTGGAAGTGGGGATAGTTCTTGGGAAGAGAATTTGGTAGAATTTAGGAAATTTATGAATCTTGAGTGGTTTGGGAGGAAGAGGATGTGAGGGGTGGTTTATATAGTGGAGGGAGAGGGGTTTTCATAATATTATAATCATTAACTTATTATTTCCTCTCTAGACAAGAAATTGTGAGTATTTAATTATGAATAATAGTAATAAATTCAAGTAACTTTGAACCAATTGGGCTTACATCAGTATATCATCATCATTGACTCAATAAATCCCTTATTTAGCATTTATTGTAAATTATCACATTTTACTATTCATAAAAAATTCAAATATTTCAGAAAAATCCCAAAAATTTACCCAAACCATTTTTCAACGTATAGATTCGAAAAATGAGATCATTTTTTCAAAAATAATTTTCTTAATATGATTCATTAAATATTTAATTAAATCATTATTTAATAAAATTTATAAACACTTAAAATATTCATGTTTTTTAAAGGTACCTAAATTTATTTATACATTCATGGGTATTAATACGATTCATAAGAGTCATATTACTATTCATAAGGGTAAGATACTATTAATAAGGGTAGGTTACTATTCACGGAAACTTATTTTAATTCTATCAAACTCTAAATATCACCCAGAACTCAACCATGTATGTTAGATTTTTAAAATTTGAATCACAATGTAGGAAAATTTAAGTTTAATGGCTAGGTTTTGGATATCTCCTATAAGTAACAAAGTTTTTTTCTACTAAGGCTCAATGATTCATGAAATATAAGCTATATAATGATTATAATTTTTTTAATATAAACATTCCATAGAATGTTTGGGGTGCAACAAAATAACTGGGGAAACATGTTAACCCCAACAAGGCCATATTCAGTAGTTACATTGGAATCATCACTCGGCAACGTGTGGCGATTGATGTAACTTCATGGCACCATGTTGTGGATGATATTAAGACGCTAATGTTGGGAGATATTATGGTAACATTATGATATCATTTTTATAATTTACTAAAAAATAAATAATGAAACATTGACATACACTTCATAATCTCTTATAGAGTCAATTTATATAAGATGACTCACACAAAGACTATGTCTTAAGGTTTTCTAGAAAGATGCATAGGGGTTTTTGTACACATTTAACAAAATATCGTCTAAAATATTAAAGGGAAAATAAAACTACACCAACCTCTTATCTATGTACACATGATAACCCAAGCATCATGGGATGCGTTTACTGGTCGTCGTGAAAAACAGTATTTTAAGGTACATTGTGTCTGGTAATATGTTGTTTGATGGTATGTGTATTCATAACTTTTATTAAAAGTGTTTTATTTATGAATTTTCAACTGAGTGCAGAAAATAAACAATGGGAATCAAAACCATTGTACCCATTCTGTAAAGCACGGATGGGGTACACATCACTTAAAAAAAATTGGTAGATATTTTAAATCAACAATTAAAATTTTATGTCACATAAAACAACAAAATAACTATGTTATTTTGTTTATATATATCATGAAGACACTAAATCAACAGCCACTTCCATCCCACTACATCTACTATGGAAAATGGTGTATGTAACTAATGATGGAAAAATAATATATGAAAACACACAAAAATTGTTGGAAAGATGTGTAATTATGACATAATAAAAATTTGTTTTGAATTAAATTGATATTACATAAAAATTATTACTTATTTTCTTATATATTCTATATAAAATAGTCAAAAGAATTAACCACACCCACACTAGATGCAGACATACTTTCAGTGGCTTTGAAGAAATCAAAAAAGTATGGTTGCATGAGAGGTGTAGGTTTTGGGTTGACTCCCTGAACATATTTTGAGAAAAAAACAAGCGGAGTATCAAAATGAGAAAATTAAAAGGATGATAGAAACATTATATATGTTTCAAGAAGTATTACAATACCAGAGAGATATGACATCACCTTTGATGGGGGAGACAAAGAGAATAATAAAATCAAGAACAACATGTGCGTGAAGATCCCGCCACACCCCCACTAGGTTTTAGTCGAGCCATTCCACTCAAAAATAATTATTTACTGAGGTAGTCAATTCTCTAAAAATTTGTTCTGTGAAATGTGAAATAGATAGACACTAGACACGGCTACCTTTCCTATATTTATATTATAAAAAGTGAAAATTACTGTGATCTAAATCTATAAACACCCTCTAATCACCTTGTAGCATGGGATACAATGTTCAATATCCAGAAAGACATGCTAAACAACATACCACTTCCGACAAGTCATCTGAGAGTGTTGATTATTGTATCCCTACAGCTGAGCGTCGAGCTACCTATTCCAATTGACGATGCAGATATTCATATGGTCTAACAAGCTCTTGGAACATTAATTGCATGGAATTCACATCTTGTAAAACCTATATCGACAATGAGGTATTCATTTCCAATTTTATTTTCAAGATAAACCTTAAACATTTAATGAAAAAATGGTTGAACTGATGCATATTATTACAAACAGACAATGAGAAAAGGTGAAAAAATGACTAGTTCAAAACCATCTCGTGGATAAACCAACCAATCAAAATGCTCTACCCAATGTACCTTCATCCCCATGTTCTATATCCATATTTATTTTCATTGAAGGCTCATGTTGATACGAAGCTGAAAGATAGTGGTACTCACATAATTTAATTTGAAGAAAATATGTATGGAGGGGAATATCCTTAGTTCATTGGTGTTGAGAGTTCAATAGATATCCTCAACTATGAATGGTTGGGAGGCTCAGTTGTAAATTTTTACATGAGGAACGTTTCCATGATTTGATTTTCCAAAAGATGATATACCATTATAATTATGACTAAATACATTTCATATTTTTCATAGGAGTACATATGAAAAAAAATGATGGGATTTCCTCATGAAAAAAAATTTGGACTCATTAGTACTCATGTAACCTCTACAACACTAATAGATATAAATTTAGAGAGAAAGGGTGAAATAGTGGCAGGCCTCCTCAAATATTTTAACAGCAAAATTACAGATTTCAGACTCTTCTTTATACCAAAAATGCAGTGGTAAAACTATAAAATTTAATCATATCGAATATATTTTAATTTTATTTTATTACTTATACCTTTTTGTTTTTTAGGTAGTATCGAATATTCATTGCTATCAATTTGGATACTCTAAAGATTTATTTCTTGGATTCAATGCATGGATGCCCAAAAAGCTGACCACAAAAGATGGAGTTTGTCAATTTTTAATACACTATATACAACATTTTATAACTAAAATATCATTATAAAATTTATATTATATTTTAATGAGGATTATGTTATAATAGGGTAGTGCATGATTATCGCCTACATTAGAAAATTAGGCTAGAATAAAGGGACAAGAATCATGTCAAGTACTATTACTGGATAAAAATTAGGGTATATATAATAATATTTTACTATCCAAACACATATAAAAAAATACATACATTCCCAACATTTTTGCAGTGCCCAAAAAAACGATAAATACTATGGTAATTATGTTTGTGAATTTATGAAAGATATCATATTCTATGAACGAACCAGCATCCCTGAAGAGGTATTTTCAATGATAATTACTATTTCATTTAAAATAATTATTAATCCTTTATGTATTTATATTTTTTCAGTACAACCATGACTGTATAAAAAAGTAATATTCACAAGATGATATAGATATACATAAAAATTAATGGAAATCATACTTGATGGAAGAATGTACAAAGATAGATTGAAGATGCTAAAATTCTCAAATAATTTTGACTTTAGTAATCGTGTGTGACTTATCTGTCACTTTTTTTGAGAGACAAAAAAATATAGTTAGTATTCAGAAAGGGATTCCCCATCTCATGAGTTTTTTGTGATGTATTGAGACGTATAGATCTTTGGGGCTTACTCCACTCTTCCCTTTATTAACAAAGGGAAGTTTTTTTCTCCAAAAAAACATCGATTCAATCTGTAACATTTGTAGTTCCCCTCTTTAGTTGACCCAGTGAAGAACCAACTATCAAATATTCATTCAAAGGTCCTGAATATATGACATTTGGTTCTTTATTGGGCTGAATAATGCTATTCTATAGAAGGAGGATGATATTTCGTGTTAACCATACAAGGATCAATGTTTTTTCTATTATCCTTCTAAACTGGTCGATTGAGCATATTAAACCATCCAGGTCACTTTTTTATGTTTTATCGGGATGGGTGAATTGATTTTTAAGTATAAAGATGTACTTGAAATTTTTTATAATACATTAGGATAACGATCGATGCGTTATTTTTGACGTGTAAGAATGGATCACACCTCAATCCAACACACAATCTCATCGATATGACTCCAAATGTGTCTTTATTTAAAATTGACATTAATTCAAGTAAAAAAACATAACTGACATAATGAAAATAGAGTAAATAAATTTTGATTGTTTTTATACATTATAAAAACAATCTTTTAGTCATTTGTGATGTGTAGGAATCAACCACACCACAATTTGATGCACGGGGTCAAAGGTCTGACTTCAAATGTGTCTTGTTTTTTAAAATTGACATTAATTCAAGTAAAGGGACACAACTGACATACTAAAAACTAATAAAATGCATTTAAATTGTTTTGATACTTTACAACAACGATCCATGAGTCATTTTGTGATGTGTAGGAATTAACCCCACCTCAATCTGATGAACAGTGTGTCCAATATGACTTAAACTATCTACAATCACATTAAAATTGACAATTTAGTTCAAAATGTGCCACGCATGTAAAACAAATCAAACTAAATCTAATTGTATTAAAAAATATGGAAAACAATTTTTAAGTCCTTTGTGACATGTATGAAGAATTCTCATGTCAAACCGATGCATGATGTGACAGGTAAGACTAAAATTTCTTGTTTTCAATTCGAAATGAAATTTTAGTCAAAAAACACAACTGATATTCTGAAAACTAAGGAAATGAATCTTGACTGTTTTGATACATTATGAAAATGATCTATCAGACATTTTTCATGTGTAGTAATCAACCACGCCTCAATACAACACACTGTGTGATAGGTATAACTCCAAATATGTCTTATCATTTAAAATTGACATTAATTTATATAAAAAAACACAACTAACATACTGAAAACCAAGAAATCTAATTCTAATTATTTTGATACATCAATAAAACAATCCATGAGTCATTTGTGACATGTAGGAATCATCCCTACTTCAGATTGATGCACTATGTGGTCTGTATGACTAAAAGTGTCTGTTATGAGTTTAAAATTGGCATTTTAGTTCAAAACATGTAACTCATAGAAACCAAATCTAACTTGTTGAAATGTTATTCCTAATTAAATAAAATGATTCAAAATTCCTTTTTTTTGTGTATCAAGTTGAATCATGTCAAACTGAAACACGATGTAACCGGTATGACTCAAATTACATATTTTTCATTTGAAATGACATTTTAGTAAAAAACACAACTAACATATTGAAAACTAAGTAAATGCATTAAAATTGTTTCGATACATTAGGAAAACTATATATTAGTCATTTTTGATGTGTTAGAGTAAACATCATCGCAATCTAACACACAATGTCACCAGTATGACTCAAAATATCTCTTCTTATTTTAAATTGACATTAACTAAATTAAAAAAACACAGCTGGCATACTGATAACCAAGAAAACATATTCTTATTGTTTTGATATTCTAGTACAATGATCTATGAGTCAGTTGGGATGTGTAGGAATCAATAATACCTCAATCCGGAAAACGGTGTGACTAGTATGATTAAAAGTGTTTGTTGTTAGTTTAAAATTAACATTTTAACTCAAATTGCGTCATTCCCAAAAAACCAAGAAAATTAACTATGATTATCTTCCAAATTAAGGACCATATTTTATGTCCTGTTTGACATGTATGAAGCAGTTTTACATCAAAACAATGCACGATGCAACTGGTGTGACTCAAATTGCATGTTTTCAGTTTTAAATAGAATTTTAGTATAAAATATAACTTACATACTAAAAACTAAGGAAACACATTCTGTCTATTTTGATACTTTAATAAAACTAACCATCAGTCAGTTGCGACATGTAAGATAAAACCCCAACTCAATATGATGCATTTTGTGACAGGTACAACTCCAAATGTGTCATTTTTATTAAGAATTGACATTTTTAATGTATTATTCATAATAATGTTTAATTAATCTATTTTTTTATTACTAACATAATATTTCTTTTCTCAAATAGGTGTAACCTTTTTCTTGAGTTGGGATGAATTTTTCGGTAATTTTTACCATCATGGGCCATTTTTTAGAGGGGACCAGAGACATCAAAAGAGAATACATTAATGTTTTTTACTCTTTTTTTGGATATTTTTAAATGTAATTTCATAAAACATTGTTCAAAATGTATACATAAGTTTTTTATGGTATATGCTATGAGTGAATATTTTTTTATTTATGATTTCGATTAAATATATATAGAATTGGGTTCCATACTTTTCTGTGCACTGCTAGTTTTTTCATTGTTTTCATTGTGTGTGTCGTTCTTTTATATATACTATGAGTGGCTATTTTTTGCAGGTTGTTTCTAGTTAGTGTTGGATAATTGTGATATTTTTGATATTTGGTCTACTGTTTGGGTTCAATTTAATTTTTTAGGTTTTTGGTTGTGCAGTTATATAAAAAATCACGCCTAGACAGGGAAGCCTTTATCAACACTTCAATTAGCACAAATAAAGACCCACCTTTATCGGTGCTGATAAAGCCCCCACCCCCCCTGAATAGAACTTTAAATAGAAATGATTTTTATCACTGATAAAGACCATTTTTAGTGCTGATAAAAGCTAGTTTTTTTGTAGTGATTTTAGCTTATTGATTACCCACTGACATTATATCGGGTACCAGGTGGGTTCTTTAACAACATTTTTAAAAACCTCCCTTTATAAATACTAAAATTACAACTTATGATCTCTTCCAATCATCCTTATATATTTATATAGTCACTTATAAATCCTAAAAACACCAACAAGGATCCCCCCCCTGAGATATGAATTTAAATATTCAACTTCACTAAGATTTATCTCCATTAAAATAAAACTCTCACTCAATTTCGTAGACACCAAATAACACATGGGGTTATAGGTTCTTAAAGAATAAAAATAATGAAATACTATTATATGATATGTTTAATTAATAGGTGATGGGGTTATGATTAAAAAGTAGGGGAAAGTCGATGGAGCTTGATCCAAGGGGCTATTCAAGTTGGGGAAGATAATGGGTTTCAATGTAAATGGGATACCTTAGGAGAGATACAAAGATAAAAATATATCCATATCAAGAAAATAATTTTACAATAATGTAAAATATTTTGAATAGAATTTTAATCCACTTTATAGACTACTTGACTATTATAGGTTCATTTCATTATGGTAAATATTCAGTTTTTAAGTGTCAATTTCACCAGTAATGTTGTGGTGAATATGATTTAATTTGATTTTTTTCTTAAAATGATACAAATGAGAACTAATTGGGTAAATATCTATCTCTTTATGACTATAAATCTTATTGAATGATGATGTCAGATATAGTTAGCAGTGAGTGGATGAGTGGTTGAACCAATAAAACGAAACCAACTCAGTAAATAATAAACATAAACTAATTGTGAAATATTCTATTACTAAAATTTATATTTCTAGATTCTACCTGATGAATTGGATAAATATATGAAAACAAATTCTAATTGTTAATAAAAAATTGAAATTGGTTACTAGAGGAAGTTTATCATTAAATATAATTTTTGATAATCAACGGTCTTCATTATTATTATTAATAAATTAATGATTAAATTATTGAGCACCAATGGTAGCCTTTAATTGGAAATTTTTTGAATATATCATGGTTTCTATAACGTTATTTTTCTAAAAATTAGTGATCTCAGTAAATAAATGATATTTTTTGGGAATCTGATAACCTTAGATATTAATTTATTTCATTATTTATTCCCAAATATATAAAATAACAAAGGAAATATTTTATTAATAATAAATTATAAATGAACCTAACTCAATCTTTTTAATTCATTTTAATTTTATTTAATATATAAAATAAATATTAAGTCATAAAATCACTTCCAATGATTTTTTTAGTATTAAAAACATAATATTCAAGGGTTTTCATTACTAAATAATAAAATTAACTCATTATTCATTGATTAGAAAATTTAAGAGAAACAAATTTTTTGATCATTTTATGTTTCTTTAAAACTTAAAAATAAATATTGAGCATTAAAAGATATTTCTTTATATTGAAAGAGCCATTATAGTATTGCTTTTGTGAGTATCATTCTGAAATATTACAAAAAAATATTTTTCTATTTCTTTTTATATAATTGATGGTAATATGTTTATCTCATTTGGTGATTTGTTATTATTTTATTCCTTTTTAACACTAAAAATATAATAATTCTCTAAATTTACATTTAAATATTTTTTTATCTATGGATTTAAAATTGATTTCTAATTTATTATTAAATGTCTCAAATTACCTAATGACAGAGTAGAAAATTTTCACAAGAAAAAAAATCATATTTTCACAATTCTCGGTTTTTAATTTTTTATCGCTTCAAAAAATAATATTATTTCTAGAAAAATAATTAGGATCATTCTATATATGAGCGGAAACTTATATGTTGTAACTCCCAGACCCAACTTAACATTGAACTGGTAGTCGGAACATTAGCTACATGATCTCAAGTGCATCTCCGTGTATACTAGAGTATACTTACTAGCAGTGAGGGTCTGTAGATAGTAAATGGGGAGACAATACCCTAATATTTACAGTGCATAACAGAAATAGATAATAAACTACAACAACAACAACAAAAGAAGATGTAAAACAATAATCAACTAAATAATGAAAATCTCCAATGCCAGTTTATATAAATCATTCATGTCATGGTGATATATAATGGAAAGAAGTAAACAAAAGATCTTGATTAATAATACAATAAATAATTAATGAAAAGAATCAAGCCCAAAGTGAGATCACCATGAGAATATCGATCTCCCGTCCAGTCCTTTTCTTTTAACTCCCAAGTATATGTAACCACCACAACTAAAGTTCCATAGTTCTAAAAATAAGAAAGTCTACTTGGTTACCCTGGAGAAATGGTGGCCCGAATAGGATCTAAGATATATGTATCAGTTGGTCGGGATCACCAGCTGTCTATCCCAATCTTGAAAACGCAATGTAATAAATAGTAGGAAGATATAACAAGGAAATAACAGAACTGTATAAATAACCAACAACCCATCCAGGTTCCGAAGGGGCACCTAAAGACAATACCTTCTTCATCTCATAGTCGGAATAAGAGTCTGTACAAGAATCATACAATAATATTTATCAATTATGAAAACCTTTCAACACATTACTAATTATTCTCTATTTAATAATTTCATAACTCCATGTTTGAATCATGATATATATTCAATTCGTAATTCTCTATACAGATTTTTACTTAGTGTAGGACGTCATGTCTAACAATCAGAATCCCATTAGTGCAGAACATCATGTCTACCACCCCAAATATTGTTAATTTATTTATCATTGGTGTTGAATTCCATTTCCAACACCCCAAAAACCCATCAATGCAGAACGGCATGCCTAACTCCCAAAATCCAATTTATCATTATTTATAATTGGTGTTGGACACCATGTGTAACACCCCCAAATCCCATCAATGTAGAATTCCATGTCTAACACCCAAAAAATAGTTTATCATTACTTATCATTAGTGTAGACCACCTTGTCAAACACCCCAAATACTCAACAATACGGAGAGATCTATCCGTGGTGTAGATCACCACGCCTAACACCCAAAATCTTATTGGGGAAGAACTCCATGCCTACTACCCAAAATATCGTTATTAATTTTCATCATTGGTGTAGAACTTCATATCTAACACCACAAATCCCATCAATTAATTAATTTATAAATTCATTAAAAAAGTATGTTAACTAGTTCAACAACTAATAAAATGAAAATTCAATATCCAAAAAGGAAATATTTAATTATTCTAAACCCCACTCAAGTCAATTATAAAATTAACTCAACTAATTATCCCATTTCATTGAACAAAAACATGATAATTAATTCACAAAATAAATTATCTTTATTCCCTTACAAAACCAATCGATTAGTCAAATATACCAAATGTATTAATTAACACAAAAATTAGCTAGGTACATGATTCCATTATTTAATCCATAAATTAATTAAACTAATATACTAATAACATTCCATAATTTATTTTTCATAAACTGATGTCCAATATAAATCTCAACTCATTATAAATAATCTCACAAATAATTATCTTGAACAACATCATGGAACATAATTAATTTGATATTAATTATTTCAATTCAACCCAAATGATATATCACAATTAATCTCCAATTTAATTATCTCAACTAGGAAAATCAATATCTCGTAATTAATCCCCTAATTAATGACCTATTTTAAAATCTCAAATCATACCATTAATTCACAATTAATTAAATCAATTGTCCAATTGAATATCTTATAATTAACCTATGATTATTTATCTATATTCCAATCTCAAAGCAAATAATCAATTCACAAATTAATTATATAAATTTATCCTTGTAAAAATTCAGAATTAATCCCCTGATTAATTATCTATATTTTAATCTTAAGCCATGTAATTAATCCACCATTAATTATAATAACTTATCCAATTAAAATCTCATTATTAATTCCCCAATTAATTTTCTCAACTTATGCAACCCAATACTCATAAATTCCACTTAACCCAAGTGTGTCAACATAAAAAGGGCCAAATAGAAAATCACATAATAGCTACCTAAATAAACATATGCATTTAAATATTATACTTTTAGCTTTAAGGTAGTGAACCTCCATCAGAGAAGTACTATTATAAAAATGTGATTCTGTAATCATTCAAATAATTTTATACTAATAAACCATTCATTTAGTTTTATAGTCAACCTTATAAATAATAATAATTAAAAAGATAATTTGTTTTATTAACATAGAAAATTTGAGGTCCCTACCTCATGTAATTGACCTAGCCAACACTTTCTAAATTAAACTGTAAACTGGTCACTCACATGCACCTCCACAAAAGTGTGCACGCACTCAGAAATCATTACCTCACCTAACAACAGTTAACTGGTACTCATAAATAGTACAGTAGAGAATAACATAAACCCAAATAATTACCCTCAACACATTTAAACCATAAGAACCTTATTTAAGGGGTGAAAACCCCATTAATGGGAATTGAACCTTAACTGGATTTGACGACGGTGAACCAAATCAAGACGAACCGCCATACCATTCACAGAGGTTATCGAAATATGAACCAACGGGTCCAAAGACATCTTCTACACCACCTAGAATCAGAATAGAAGAAGAAACCAAATCAAACCCTTATTAAGGGTTTCAACCGAATAGAGATTTGGTGACGGAGAGCCGAAATGGTCGATGTGAATAACAAAACTCACACAGATGGACTCACCTCACCCAGAAAGACATGTTTCGTGAAGACATTGAAAGGATATGACCGTGCAAAGAAGATCTTGGAGAGGGGGTGGTGTGACTCACATATAGAGAGCCGAGGGGAGAAGATCACAACTCACCTATTGTGCGCCTCTCCCTCTACTGCTCTCTCTCAAATCAATTAAAACCCATGTTTTAGTTATAAAAATTAATATAATAATAATAATAAACCATATTATATTATTATTATTATCCATTAATTAACTGTCCTATTAGATAAACCCCAACACCCTGTTTACAACTCATTTAACACCGTTTAATGAAATTATATCCCAATGATTTAATTAAATAAAAACTCTTTCTTACATAATTTAATTAAATTCCACAAAATAAATCTAATTAATACAACTTCAACTCGTCATTATTTAGTTAAATTCTCTTAACTAAATTTAATTAAATAAAACCCCTATTTTGCATTAATTTATTAGTTTCTCTCACCTTCACATTAATTAAAATAAAACCTATGTTTCTCATTAAAATTTTAAATTCAATTTAACCTAGAATGTAAATAAAAAATATCCATTCCAAAAAAATTAATTAAATTCTATTTAAATCAATTTAATCAAATAAAACTTTTCATCTCACCTCATTTAATTAATTTCATCAACCTCAATTTAATTAAATAATGTCACCATAATAATAACCATTAATATTACTATCATTTAATAAAATTCTTATTTGATAAAACCCAAAACTCCCCATTTAAACATCATTTAATTAAATTATTCGCTAAAATTTTAATTAAATAAAACCCCCACTTCACATCATTTTATTAAATTTTGTTTAACATTATTTAATTAAATAAAATTCTACATCTCACCTCATTTAATTAGATTCTTAAACCTTAATTTAATTAATTAAAATTATCTTAATAATAACCATTATTATTATTATTATCATCACCATCATCATTTAAAAAAATTCTTCTTTTATAAAACCCAAAACTCCCAAATTACACATTATTTAATTAAATTCTTCTCCAGCGAATTTAATTAAATAAATTCTCCTACATGTCATTATTTAATTAAATTATATAAATTAAATTTAATTAAATAAAATGATCATTTTCATCAAATAATTAAATTCATCAGAACCTTGAATTTAATTAGATAAAACCCCAACTCCACATTTAACACATCATTTAATTAAATTCCTTTCCAACCAAATTTAATTAATAAAATTTCAAACTCATTATTATTTAAGTAAATTATCTCAATGCAATTTAATTAAATAATACCCCATTACCTAATTAATAATCATTTAATTAAATTTTTTCTTGCTAAATTTAATAAAATAATTTATTCAATTTGTGTTATTTAATAAAATTCTATGAACACAATTTAATTAAATTAAAGAATCCAACTCGTCAACATTCTTTTAATTAAATTCTCTCAACCTTAGTTTAATTAAATAATTTCCCCCATTTGGAATCAAATAATTATATTATTCTTAACTTTGAATTTAAATAAATAATACATATTTTTTCATTAATTAATTAAATTCCTCTATACATTGAATTTAATTAAAAGAAACCCCAACTCGTCATTTAAACATCACTTAAATTTTACGATTTAATATTCTGATTCTTTGATAACTTCTGACTCCTCATTTACAAGTCATTTAACTAAATTCATCTTATCTAATTTTAATTAAATAAATACTCCAACTCATCGTCATTTAAAACCAATAATTTTAATTCTTTTCATCTAATTTGAATTAAATAACTTTTCCATCTCAACAACATTTACTTAAACACTCTCAACATAATTTAATTAAATTATTTTCCTTATTCAATGCCATCTAATTAAATTTTCTCCAACACAATTTAATTAAATGAATTCGGAATCTCAATCTTGGCCTCATTTAATTAAATTCTCTCAACTTTTATTTAATTGAATTAGAGCCATGTTTCACTTTGTTAAATTAAATTCTTTTCAAATGAATCTAATTAAATAAATTATACAGTTCATCATTATTTAATTAAATTTTCTCAATATTAATTTAATTAAATAAAACCCCCATTTTACTGTATTTAATTATATTCTATTCTACAGAATTTAATTAAAAAAATTCTCCAATTCTTCATCATTTAATTAAATTCTATCACATTCAATTTAATTAATTAAATCCGCCACTTCATATCAATTTATTAAATTACTCTCAACTTTGAATTTAATTAAATAAAACCCATAATTCACATCATTTAATTATATTACTTTTGATCCGGAATTTAATTAAATAAATTAACCTGAAAAATAAAAATGAGTGGGAAACAATATTTGAATCGCACATTTTGAAAGATGATGTGTAGGTCGTTCATCCTCTACTAGAAATATATTTTAACATGTACGGCTATTTCACATGGTCTGACTAACCATATGGAGCCTATGTGTACACCTCTACTGGGTCTAGTGCTCTTAAAACCCATCCAATCATTCTGGAAACTCCTCGAGCCTTTACCCAAACCTGATATAAATGCATTTAAACGTTCCCAAGTCAATAAAATTCATCCTAGAACTAGGGTTTTAAATCAACCCGTCGTTACAAAAAAAAATTCAAAAACATTTGTGTTTTAACCTAGTTAAAAAACACGGGACTTTATAATATACCCACCTTAAAAACTTCTCGTCCTTCAGAAGCCATTGCGAACAACTACAACATCAACCAACCCACCTGGGTCATAAATTCTCATTTTAATGATATCATTGCATTCTTAAATTCCAAACACACACTTAAACATTTTAGAACCCCAATCCAAAACTGTTTACATAAAAGACATCACTGACTCATGAAACTCATACTCGTTATAAATGCTCTGAATCAATTACCACTCAAGAATCCATTTACATATCAAAACATTTATAACATGTTATCATAAGTAGTAACACACAAATATGCTATAACACAAAATAATGGCACAAAATAGTAATAATAGAGGAATCATGGCATATAATCATCTAAACATGTTATTCATGTAGGCATGCTACAACTGATCATAACTTGGCATTTAACCTAAGGAATAGAATCAAAATTAGCAGTAATCCTACTAATAAACGACATGAAATGTGGCATGCATGGCATGTGAATCTTTATGTGGCTAGGATAAAGCTTTTAATTCATTTTTCAGGCCAAATCAGGCCAGGAAAAGTTTTCAAAATTATTAGAATTGATAAGAAACAGAAAATACACCAGTCACTCAAGGTGAAATCATATCAACTGTAATCTCAAGTAGTGTAAACATAAATTCCCATCCCTAGACACTTGGTTATTTCCCATAAACGGAGTGATCGGTCCCATGTACAACTACTTACCAAGCACTGAAACTTTCCTAGTCTCTTATCTACCAAACCAAAATAGAAAGACAACGAAAAAAAGGAAAGAAAACGGACCCCTCTGATACCACTTTGTAACTCCTCAAACCAACTTTCCCTTGAACAGGTATCTGGATTGGTCACCACATGACCTCAAGCGTGTCTCCCCATATGCCAGAGGCTGCCGACTCGCAGCGATGGTCTATGGATAGTTAATGGAAGGACTATACCCTCATAGTCAGAGTGCATAGTGTAAATAGATAATAAACTCGAACAATAGTAGAAGAGGATATAAAATAGTAATCAACTCAATAATTACAATCTCCAACACAATTTTATACAATGCATGCATGCCTATGTGATAAATATTAGAAAGAAGTAAAAACATCATTATTTGCATTCAGATACACAAATAAAGAAAAGACTCAAATTCCCAAGTTAGATCACCATGAGCATCTCAAGCTCCTACTCGGTCATTTTCTCCCAACTTTCTAGTATAAGTAACCACCATAAGTAAAGGTCCACAGTCCTATAAAAAAAGTTTACTCGGGTACCCAGTGTAATGAAGACCGTAATAGGGTGTGAGATATACATCTTAGTAGGCCAGGACCACCAGTTGTCTAGCTCAATATAGACAATGCAATATAACAAACAATGTGAAAATATGATAAGGAAATAACAGATCTTAATAAATAACCAACATCCCATCTATGTTCTAAAGGGAAACCTGACAATGATAGAGGCTTCATCCTACAATCAGAATAAGATTCTTCACAAGAATCATTCAATCATATTTATCAGGCATAAATAGCTTTCAACACTTTATCAATTATTATGTATTTAATCATTTCTTAACTTTATCTTTGAATCATTCCATGTATTAAATTCACAATTCCCAAACAAATTTATCCTTAGTGTAGGACGCCATGTCTGACAGTAAAAATCCCATTAGTGTAGAACATCATGTCTTCCACCCAAAATCCCATTCATTTATTTATCATTAGTGTGGAATTCCAGGTTGAACGCCCCAAAATCCCGTTGATGCAGAACTCCATGTCTAACACCCAAAATCTTATTTATCATTATTTATTATCGTTGTAGAGCACAATGTCTAACACCCCAAAATTCTGTTTATCATTATTTGTCATCGGTTTAGAACTCTATTTCTAACACCCCAAATACTCAACAATATAAATAGATCTATCAGTGGTGTATATTTCCATCTCTAACACCCAAAATCCCATGGGTAAAGAACGCCATGTCTAACACCCTTAATATCATTCATTAAGTTATATAATTGGTGTATAATGTCATGTATAACAACCCAAATCACATCTATTAATTAATTCATAAATTTATTAATCAAGTCCGTTAATTATTTCAATAACTAAATAAAAACATCAATTTCTCGTCAATTATTTCTACAATCAATTAACCATTCAACATCTAAAAAGGAAATAATTAATTATTCTTAACCCCACTCAAGTCAACTAGATAACTAACTCGACTAATTATCCCAATTCCTTGACTGAAAACACGATAATTAATTCAACAAATTAACTATCTGTATTCCCTTAATAATCCAATCGATTAATTAAATATACCAAATATATTTATTAACCCAAAAATTTACTAAGTACATGAATCCATTAATTAATCCATAAATAAATTAATCTACTACACTAATCACATTCTATAATAAATTTCTCCAGAAATAGATATCTAATTCTAAATCTCAACTCATTATAATTAATATCACTATTAATTATATTTTAAAATATCAAGGTACATAATTAATTTTCTATTAATTGTCTAAATTCAATCCAAACGACATATAACAATTAATATCTTAATTAATTATATCACCAAGGATAATCAATATCTTATAATTAATCCCCTGATTAATTACTTATCTTAAAATCTCAAAGTATACAATTAATTCCTAATTCATTATCTCAATTATCAAATTTAATATCTTATAATTAATCCTTTGATTAATTATATATATTCCAATTTCAATGCACATAATTAATTCACAAAATTAATTATATCAACTTAACCTTTTCAAAATTCATAATTAATTCCCTGATTAATTATCTATATTTCAATATCAAAGAATGTAATTAATCGACCATTAATTATATTAACTTATCTAATTATAATATCAAAATTAATTACCAGATTAATTGTCTCAACTTATCCAGCACCATACTCATAAATTCCACTTAACCCAACGGTGTCAATATAAAAAGGGTAGAAACATAAAATCACATAAAATAAATATAAACAAACATATCCATCTAAGCATTATGTTTTTATCTTGAAGGCATCTCACCTCCGTTGGAGGGGTTTTATTATAAAAACATGATTTTGTAATTTGTTAAACCATTTTATACCAATAAAAAATTCATTCATAATTTATATTCATCCTTATCAATAACAAAATTTAAACAAATACAATTTTTTATTAACTAAGAAAGTTTAAGGACCCTAATTCAAATAATTGGCCAATCCAACACTTTCTAACATAAAACCCAATCTTCTCATGCACATACACCTCCACAAAATCATGCACGCACTTGAAAATCATTTTTTCACCTAAAAATAATAATCGGCACTCATAAAAAGTGCAGTAGAGTCCAATGAATACACAAATAATTAACTACAACACATTTAAACCATAATAACCTTATTTAATGGGTGAAACCCCCATAAACAGGAATTATTCCTTACCTGGCTTTGATGGAAGTGAAACAAATCAAGATGAATCGCCATGACATCAGTGGAGGTTGTCGAAATACACACCAATGGGTACCGAGATATCTTTAGTCCCATCGAGAATTAGAAGAGAATTAGAAACCAAATCAAACCCACGGTTAGGGTTTCGACCAAATAGAGATTGGGTGATGGATACCCAAAATGGATGATACGAATAACGAAACTCATACAAGAAGTCTCTCCTTACTGAGATGGACATGATTCATGAAGACATTGGAAGGAGATGACTGCGCGAAGAGAATCTTGAGGAGTGGGTGGTATGCCTCACATAGGGAGAGCTGATGGGAGGGGATCTCAACTCACCTGTTGTGCGCATCTCCCTACTTTTATCTCTCTCAAATCTATTAAAACCCTTATTTTTATTATAACAATTAATATAATAGTAATAATAATAAACCCCATGATATTATTATTATTATACACTAATTCACTCTCCTCTTATATAAACCCCAACACCAAGTTTACACCTCATTTAGCACCAGTTAATTAAATTTTCTCCCATGTATTTTATTAAATAAAAACTCGTTCTTACACAATATAATTAAATTTCATTAAATGATTTTAATTAATACAACTCCAACCCACCGTTATTTAATTAAATTATCTTAACCGAGTTTAATAAAATAAATCCTAGGTTTAGTAAAAATTTATTAAATTATCTCAAACATTACGTTAGTTAAAATTAAACCTATATTTCACATCAAATCATTAAATTCAACATAACCTTGAATTTAATTAAAAACTCCCCATTTCAAAACATTTAAATAAATTCTATTTAACTCAATTTAATTAAATTAAAATCTTAATCTCACCTCATTTAATTAAATTCATTGACCTCGATTTAATTATATAATACCAGCATAATAATAACCATTTAAAATAATATCATTTCACAAAAATTCTTTGATAAAACCCAAAACTGCTCATTTAAACATCATTTAATTAAATTATTCTAAACATTTTTAATTAAATAATACCCTCACTTCACATCATTTAATTAAATTTAGTTTAACATAATTTAATTAAATAAAATTCTCCATCTCACCTCATTTAATTAAATTCTTCAACCTCACATTAATTAAATAAAACATCCATAATAATAACCATTAGTATTGTTATCATTTAATAAAAATATTCTTCGATAAAACCCAAAACACTCTTATTACACATCATTTAATTAAATTCCACTTTAATTAATTTAATTAAATAAATTATCCAACACATCATTATTTAATTAAATACTCTTAATAAAATTTAATTAAAAAAACCCCATATTTATCAAATAATTAAATTCATCGTATCCCAGAATTTAATTAGAAAAAACCCCAACTCCACATTTAACACATCATTTAATTAAAGTCATTTTCAATGGAATTTAACTAATAAATTTTACAACTCATTATTATTTAATTAAATTGTCTTAATACAATTTATTTAAATAAAACACTGACACCACATTAATAATAATTTAATTAAATTTGTTCCTATTGATTTTAATTAAATAATTTCTCCAAAACATTTAATTTAATTTAATTATATAAACACAATTTAATTAAATTAAAAACTCCATATCATCAACATTTTTTTATTAAATTATCTCAACCTTATTTTAATTAAATAATTACCAACATTTCACGACAACTAATTAAATTATTCCTAAAATTGAATTTAATTAAACAAAACCTCAATTTTGTATTAATTAATTCAATTCCTATTTACCTTGTGTTTAATTAAATGAAACTACAACTCATCATTTACACATCAATTAAATTTTACCATTTAATATTCCCCTTCTTGTATAACCCTTGAATCCTCATTTACAAGTCATTTAATTAAATAAAGACATCATATCATCGACATTTAAAAATAAATAAATTTAATTATTTTTATCTTTATTTAAATAAATAACTTCTAGATCTCAAAATCAGTTAATTAAAAACTCTCGACATAATTTAATTAAATTAATTCTCCCATTGAATTTTGTCTAGTTAAATTCTCTCCAACACAATTTATTTAAATGAATTATCCACTCTCTGTCTCAACCGCATTTAATTAAATTCTCTCAGATTTTATTTAATTAAAAAAAACCCATCAATCACTTTATTTAATTAAATTATTTTCAACAGAATTTAATTAAATAAATTCTAAAATTCATCATTATTTAATTAAATTCTCTCAAATTTTATTTAATGAAATAAAATCCGGGTTTTATATTAACTAATTAAACTCTTTTCAACTAAATTTAATTAAATAAATTCTCTAATTCTTTATCATTTAATTAAATTCTATCTAGATAAATTTAATTAAATAAATCTCATGTTTCACATATGTTAATTCAATGGATCTTAACATTGAATTTAATTAAATTAAACCCTTAATTCACATCATTTAATTAAATTTCTTTTAATCCTGAATTTAAATAAATAAATTAACCCGAAACAAAAAACTTGGTGGGATGAACTATATGACTCACACGGTCTGATAGATCATGTGTAGACCATGCGTTTACTACTAGACACATATTTTAATTTGCATGGTTGACCCGCATGGTTTGACTAACCGTACGCAGCCTATACATACACCTCTGCCAGGCCTGGTGCTTCAAAAACCCATCCATCCATTCAGGAAACCCCTCATGCCTTTACCTGTACCTGATATAAACATGTTTAAAATATCCAAACTTGAGAAACTTTTTTATAGATCTTGGGCTTAGGACCTACCTATTGTTACAGTGAAAAATATAAAAAACATTTATATTTTCATCTGGTTAAAAAAAACACGAGTCTTTACACATGTTTCCATTCCTACATTTTAGAATTTATCTAAGTGTCATTTTATTAAAAAATTTATACGAAACTAATCTAATTTTCTTTTTTTTTATCATTTTAATTTTTTTATACTTAATAATAATAAATAATAATCTACTGATTTTGATCAAAGGGAAGTCAAATTAATGAATATTTTCTTCTTAAAAATAAAAGTGACAGAAGGTTTTTTTACATAATGTTTAAATAGAAACACTACCTGTTTGGAAATTCTTCTATTTTTAAGATTTTTGGCCACATAATAATTAATATTAGGTCTTAAATAATAAGTTATTTGATTATGGTCTTCTTTGGAAATATTTTATTTGTTGGTTTAATCATAAATGTATTAAATAACTAAATTTCGAAATTTTCACTTGAATTTGATTAGTTTTGGTAAATTATTATCATTTTCTACATGTTTGACACTTAAAAAATTACTATGATTTCGAATCCACTTAAAGTAATTTTGAGTATTTCCATAATATCACTTATGTAATATTTATTCTTATTTGAAGGCAAAATCAGTCAAATGAAATTTCACTGCTATTTAATTGAAAATAGAACCTATTTCATCAATTTTTATCATTTTTGGATTTTAATAGTAATAAAAAATAAAATTAAACCCTTAAAAATACTTTTGGTTTTTATTAGTGCACTTTTAATTTAATTCATCATAAATCCATTCCATCATATGGATAGCAACTCATGTTCCATTTTTTAAATATTTATATAAAGTGATAATATTTGATTTTTTTAATTACTTGCTCATTTTTCAATAACAAATTAATATAATGTTTAAAAAGATACTTTATAGAATTTGAACACAATGGGAATCACATTCACACTTGACTTATTCCAAAATGTCATAAATTAACTAAGGTTCACTTATTGATATAAATTATAAATCTCATTATGTCATTATGTTTATTTTTAGGTATTTTAATGCTTTAAATTTAATAATAAGTCATAGAATATACATTTTATTATTCCAATAATATTGAGTATATGATTCAGATGTTGTTTTTCCTTAAAAAAATAATCTAATAGTATTTTTCCAATATTTAATACTAAAAAAT
This sequence comes from Viscum album, assembly GCA_963277665.1. Taxonomy (NCBI): domain Eukaryota; kingdom Viridiplantae; phylum Streptophyta; class Magnoliopsida; order Santalales; family Viscaceae; genus Viscum; species Viscum album. The sequence goes on from OY728132.1 coordinate 701,585,565, forward strand.
AAATTTCATTCATTTTTAATGTTTTTGGTTTCAAAATCATAATAATATTAATATTTTCTCTTATGATTTATATTAAATTTTTTGTGCATCTAGGGTTATAGATTTATGCATGCATGGTTCCTATAACTCACAATTTACATATGGGTCAATTTCATTATTTATATAAGAAATTGAGTCTGTTTTATCTATCTTCATCATTTTAGTCTCATTTGACTATTAAAAAATATCTTAATTCTAAAAAACAGCTTTTAATTATAAGTAAAAAATTATTTTAATTTACATGAATTTCACTCCAAAAATTATGAAATAAATTTAGACTTTTTATAAAAAAAATTAACCAGCAAAGGTGTATTTTTTATTAATTTTTTGGTTTATCACAAATTGAAAAGTAAAAAAACTAATACTTGTCAACAAAATTATTTATTATTCGGAATTTTTTTATGAAAAATTGGTTCCTTTAGGTCAAAAATAAACTCAGGTTCAAGGTAAACTAAATATAAATTTATCTAATAGATACCAATAATTTTAGAATTATGGTATGAGATAGAAACTGAAAAATAGTGACAACAATTGTCCAACATTTTTCATTTATTTTAACTTAATATTTTTTACTAACTGAGTCATTTTAGTAAACCCTGGGCTCATATGAGACCTATAAAACAATACATATATTTATATGATAAAAATATTAAATCCCATTTTAATTATAGTTTTTAGTTTTTATCTAATTTCATTGAAGTAAGTATATCTTCAACCAAAACATATTCTTGAATATTTTTGTTTGTTCACTAATTGTATAAACACTTTTTTCTGTATCTGATGGAAATATGCAAATAATGTAAAACCATGACATCGTGATATTAACCACATAATTTTCTATTCATATTCAAACCACGACATGGAATGTATCACCATTTCATGGTTCTATGTGTGGTAGTATACATGTTATGTGATAACCTCTCATCTAGCCCCTTTCTCCCAAACTAAGATATCATATTCATTTTTTCCATTATTAGATGATGATCCAAGGATTTTAAATGTGAAAATTAATTATTTAAATTGTGAAAAATTAATAAAAATTGAATATCCATTTGTTCAAAATGTAATATCATATTTAACATTACACTAATAGGGTATCCATTTTACTTATAAAGAGGTTCCTTAGATGGATATATAAACATTTTAATCAATTGATGGGGTTTTAAAACACTATGCTTTGATCACTAAAACTCATCTAATCCATGTATCCACACTATTTCTATTTAAAAGTGGTTTAATAAACTCTTCAAAGAAGATAATCCTTCCCTAGTATTTGGGAATTCACACTACCCATGGTCACAATAGGAGGAAGGGGTCCATTATCACCTTTTTCTGATCACTCTCAAACTCAAATAAAATATCTTGGATAAACCAGAACAATAAAGAAAAAATACATCATTATTCACCTATATTTATTATGTCCAAATAAATGAATAAATATTTTCCATTATTAGTTTTTTTTAATTTTTTCAACTATGTATGGTCGAGTGTTTTCCCCTCTAAAACCCATTAGTGGTATCAAAACCACTTTTCACTTGTTTAGATTACTTTCTCTAATGAAGGAAGAAGCCAAAAAAATAAGAATTTCCAAAACCATGAAATATTTCATATAGATTGTTCATGGATAATATATTTTTTGAAAATCAATAAGTTATTTAATGTTATAAATACAATACCATTATAATGTTTATTAAAACACGTTATGGTTTACGAAAAAATGTGTGTGAAATTTTTTTATGAAAAATAGAGAATAATTTTCAACATTACCATGCCATGGTTTATATATCACTAAATAATATCTTCTTGGTATTTCATTTCCTCCATTAGGATAAACAACACAATTTTAGATGTTGGAAATCCATATTTTAGTGGGTGATAGTAATCCAAAAATAATCAGGCTCTATTAAACAACCGTCATGGATTTCCATTTTTATTGAGGAAAACACACAACTTGGTTTATGGGAAAAAATTTCATGGTGTTTACCATTATAATATTAGTCACATAAAACAATTCGTGGTCTTCATCAAAACATTCATAGATTTTTAAATTTTAAAGAAAAATAAATTTTAAGATCTAAACCATACCAAATATTATTTTGAAGTATATGTTCTATATTAAAACATATTTACAGTGAGGATTAATTTATAAAGTGTTTAAAAATTATAAAATAAATAAACATAATTTTTTTTATATTAATTTTTTATATTTTCATGAATTATAATCTCAAATATTTGCATTAAAATCCTATTTTTGGAAAATTAGTTAAACCTATATGAAAAGTGTTTTGGTGGATTTTATTGATGTTTAAATAATTTATAATACACAATTCATAATTTAGGTAATGGGTTTATATAAAATATTAAATGATTAAATAATTATAAAATCATTCAAAAGTATTATAAGATGTGATTGTAAAGGATTCCATATTATATTACATGTAAATAAAGAAATGTGAACTGTTTATGTTTTTGATATAGATATTATGTTTTAAAACTTATATTTTCTAAATATACATAACATCATAACTAAATATAAAGTGTTTATAATTACTTTATTTATGAAGTCTTAATAATTTTTTATTTTTTTAGGGAATGGTAAAATGTGAAAACACTTGAAACGAGAACTTTACTTCACCAGAAGATTCCACTGCAAAAGTGTACACATTGATGATAAAAAACCTCTAGAAAATTCCCATAATCATATTATACTAGAAAATATAATATTTTATGTCTAATAACCAAAATAGTTCAAAAAAACTCACACACTCTATACAATTCACACTAAAAAATATCCAGGTATAAGAAATAAGAAAAGTAAAAAAACAATAATTATGTGGTCTGTAACTTTATCAAACATCCATGAGATAACACTACAAAAAAATCACACTGAAAGTACAATGATTAAAATTACCATATATTACAATAAACATTGATCATTAATGCTAAGTAACAAGCCGATAAATCAATTGGTGGTCCCACCCACTTTTATAGTATGTCTGAATTGGTTAATCAATTTCACCAACTTCCATCTTTCATAAGTGTCTATCCATTGTATTTGAGTGATAAAATATGTCCTATATAATTTATCAACTAAACATCATATACCAGTGAACTAAACACAACACCAACTTCTACACAACTAACTCCAACATAATTAACCTTTCATATTCCATTAGTAAACACCAGATTCCCCTAAACATATTTCAATTTAGGGTTCTTTCCCCCATTTAAACCATCATGGAAATCATATCTTCTAGATCTTATCCTTTAAATAAATATTATTACAAAATGTAAAAATAACCTCACTTATTTCCTTTATGATTACTCTTTTCATGTTACTCTAGAATCATTCAATAAAAAAGAAAAATTAAGTAAACAACCTTTTCCCTTCATCATAATGTGTCCTCCATGATCTTCAGATCACCAAAGTCCCACTGAGGCATGGAGATACATCAAAATCGATTGTTCCAATACTTTATTACGAATTTTAGCTATATTTTTCCTCTCAAATATCCTCTTAGGCTTGAACAAATTTCCATCAAGAGATTTACTAATATAATGACACTTCATGTCATTGATTTTCTTCTTTACATGAATCCTTCAATTTCATGCCAAATTAATTACATGGTGGGTATAAAAAAACATTAAACTTTCCTAGAAACTCACAAGATCCTTCAGTAATAATATCAATTATATCATTTCTTACCAACTTATTTTATAGGTGTAAACTCTTTCTCAGTAGTATAAAACTACTCCATGGTTTGAAATAGAGACATCCAACTGATTATTGATCCACTAAAGTAAACATAATGCCAGTAGTGATCTTAAAACTATCTATGTATTTAGTAAAGATTTCCTCCATGAAACATTGAAAAAATCTTCTTCCCAAAAGTACAGAGTTGTTTCTTCTTATCCGATCAAGTATTGAATGAACTATTTAATAGCCTCCCAATGTTCCCATTCATTATTCACTGTTATAATATTCCCCACTCCCACTTGAAAAGTAATTTATAGTCGAGTATATATCATAGAATACATTTGAAATAAAACTTTTGATAAAAATAGATATTAGTTCATATACTAAACATCTTCGTTTATTTTTGAATACTTTTCATTCAATAACATGAAGTGTATAATAAGATGATTTGAGATAACATTACATCCATTTATCCCAAAATTTTCAATGATCTAATAGTTGTAGTGTTTTTGAGATAATGCTAAAGATTTAGTTAAACTAACCCTAAACAACCTCATTATAATTATTGTATGAGCATTACTAACATCTTTTATATATAATATTTTGAATAAATTACTCTTCCCTATCTAAGTATGTGAAAAGTTTAAACCCTCCATCAATATATTTGCTGCATAGACTAGAAGAATATTATAAGTGTTATCATTCCGTATATTCTACTAAAACCCATAATTGGAGTTTTTTTCATGAAACTGTCATTTATGTTTCATGTATCAATTTTTCTATTCCACTTTTATGGTTTATATTTCAAGCTATAGAAGTTTCACACTTACTTACAAACAAGTCCATCCTTTAATTTTTATTCAAATAACTTTGTCTTCTTTATGTAATTTACATCATCCATGTCTCCATGACGAAAGGAATTTTTGTCATTAATTTTCTACTAGTAAATATCACTAAAAAACTAGATTAATCACCATATAGATATTTTTATGTTTAAATAACAATTTTAACAGTTCTATTAATTCAACTTCTAAATTTTTTGGAAACCATCTACCAGTACTCATGAATTGTACCTAGTACTTATCTAATCTTCTTTCACACAATGAAACACCTATTTGTTATTTTGTAGTCATTTTTACTCTAATAGTTTAATCAACAACCATATTTTCTGTGACTATTAGTAATTCATTTCTCCCATTATTGTTAACTCAAAAAATTTCAACTCACCTATAATTGTCATCACATCTTATAATTCAATTTCTCCACCATCATTTAGAAGTAAGACATTAACATTGGCCCCATACCATTGAATTGTCTTCTTCACTATATAATATCTCTCCTACCTAGATTGATAAACCCTCCATTTCAAGTACAGTTACTTATGGTTATCTAAATTATAGAGAACTAAATTTTGATTTCCTAGCCTATAGATCTTTCCCTGGGGCAGTAATAGTCCTTAATCATTCTGGATTGTCTTCCACATCTCTAACATTTAATCTTAAATTTTGTTAATTTGAATTATCTATAATTTTCATTATTCAAAGACTTCTGTCCAAATAAACATAAACTTCAATACTTTATTATAGTATCGTAACTTTTTTTTCAACCAAGTTATGATCCTTTGTAAGGACCTTCTCATTAAAGATAATATTCTGACTATAATGACCTATTGCATTGACATCCAATAAATATAAGTATAATAGTCTCAATTTAACATTTTTTACATTCCCATTATCTTTTGGTATTAGATTTTTATAGAGTTATGTAAGACATTACATAATAAAGTAGACACTTTTATAAAACATTCATTTTCCCCAAAATCAAGGCTTTATGTTTACATTTGTGATTCATTAAATACTCTTTTTATTCTATTTGGACGATCTCAAAGTGTAATTTTTTACATTTTATAGTTCCAACACAACTGTTGATCCTATAAAAACATTTAAAATTGTGGGATTATTATAAATGATATCAGTAAATTATATAAAAAAGTAATCCCATTAGTCCCGTGAAAACATGTAAACATATGAAAATGTTTTCCATTTTCCCAATAAAAAATTAAGTTTACAAAGAAATTATTTCCACATATAAAAATAAATATTTTTACAAATAAAACATTTAAACCACATTATTTATCATCTAAGTACTATGATGGCACTTTGAGGCATGTGAGAAGTCATGAAAGGATTCCAAACCTTTTACCTTTAGAAACTCATAAACTTTCCTTGCGTCATGAAATCAATAAATTTTAATATAAACACTTTTTGAAAGAATGAGATTGATATCTTGGAGAATAATATTCATAACACAATACTAATTTTTAACCCATGTCAAAATAAATTAATCATAGTAACTTTCATATGTGTAACCAATATGGTTATCTCCCTCATTTTTCACCTATGAAGTCTAAATGATTACCTAATGTGTTGGAGAGATAGATCAGGATCACCCATTTTCATGAGATAAATTGGGATCACACATTATAATGTATAATTCTCAAGTATTATATAAGGAAAAAATAATCTTCAAACTTTTCATCATAAAACTCTTGAAAAAAATCATTTTAGCCCATAATAAAAAAACATTCCATTTTAACATAATCCTGAAAATAAATATCATTTTCCATTTAAAACACTTAAAAATGAAAAATTATTAGAAAAAATTTAATATGATATTATATAAAAAAAACATGTTAACTTATAAAGGATGCATGATATTGAAAAATATGTATAGTGATGGGAAATGTTTATTAATCTAGAAATGTTAAAAACATTATTTTTTTACTTTTGTAAAAATTCCAAAATGACTCATATAGAAAAAATCGAAAATATTCTTATCTTTAAAAAATTTAAAATTTATTATAAAATAAACATTATAAATGTTTAAATCACATATAATGATATTCTTGATACTTATAAAGTAACCTATGAATGGAAGAAAAGGATTTAAGAGTTAAACATTAGAACAACATTTTTAAAAGAAATATCCTTACCTAGAATCCTCACACGTTTAGTTCAAAGGTAAACCCCCATGAGTAATAAAATTATATTAGATTTATATATTATTAATAACATATTTCAATTTTATTCCATTATCAATATTCTCTTTTTTATTTGTTACCATGTCGTATTTAAATACTAAAATTGTTACGTTCGTATTGGACATTTTGTGGATGTTCATCTTATAAACTAAAAATCATATCAGTTTGTTGATATTTATCAAAGTGGTTTTGATTAATTTAAATATTGATTCTTAATAAAGTTATAATTATTATATTTATATATTAAACACACTTTTAAAACCAACCATTTAAGGTGTTCATGATAAATGAGACACATCATCATAATGAGATGGTAGTCCATACGTAATCATGAATGACATTTTAATTTTTATTCTAGGTGGAAAAAAAATAAAGTAGATAATATTTTACATTTATATAATCATAAATATATGATAAAAATAATATTTATTCCCTAGTTCTATCCTCAATTCCATCACTGTGAGGTTCAAATAAGAAATTAAACATATCACTTCTTGGAAGAGGTAGCCCACACAAATTCATAAGTGACATTATTGTTTTATAATAGACAATATGGTCTGAGTGTAAGTAATTTAATACCTTTTTAAATAATAAATATGTTATTAATATCATAGATATTCATTTTATCCATCATTTTATCCATTCCTGTGATCTAGTGATGAAACAAGGAACACATATCCCTGTAGTGGTGCAAGTCAACACATATGCACGAGTGATATTTTAATTTCCCATATGATGGGAAAAAAGATAAAAAAAGGTTGTACTATAATAGTTATAATAATAAAATTTTAGTATATGGAATACCATTATGTTATTATTTCTTCATGGTTTATGATTATTTTTAAATAGTTTGATTAAGAATCAAATATGCAACACTCTATTATGAATTATATATGTTCTTCGGAAAACCTCCTTTATCTTTCACCTTATGCATTTTTTGACACTGAAAAATTCATTCCATGAAGTTTTCTACATAATTTCGGATTTTTTAACCTCACATAAAGAAAAAAATATGAGTTTTAGTAGAAATTTATTTTTATACCATTTTGAGAAAATTGCACTCCCATGTGCCATAATAATTCTCACACACCGGGGGATGAAGATTTCTCATAAATGTTTCCCAATAAAATGTAGAGATGGCAAGAACATACCTATGAGACTGGGCGTTTGATTTTCCATGATATGTAGGTTTTTATATTTTTCAAACCAAAACATCATCAAACATGCCTATAAATATTTTGGTTTGACTCTGCATTTTTCATGGGGGTGAGTAACAGTAGTTAAGGAACTAATGCGGAGGGTTAAGAGAAAATTATAGAATTGATCATCATGGGGTTTGAGGTTGTATCCCCTCATGGTATGTAGCAGTGGGTTTTCCAAATACATCTTACATGCACCCATCAAACACATCATAAAGCTCACGATGGCCCTAATTTCACATCTTTGAAAGAAAAGACACCCATGTGTGAGGTACCTGTATGGAAGTCTACCTAGGGTACCAACATAGCTATCCTACTTTGACTTGGGATCCATGATTTCATATAAATAGGACCCTAGGGATCTTAATTTTCACAATTTTATAAATCTGAAGATAACTTAAATCTTTGGTCGAGTATCCCCTTCAACCAAACCCTAAAATATCTTTCTTTTAGCCCTTGAAAAGATGATAGAAGAAGGAATTAAGGGGGATATTGGGATAAAAGTTCATACATGGTCAAAAATATATGACACATGCATGAGTAAACCTCCTGATTGATAAGGAATAGGGTGAAGTTCTATCCCCAAACCTACGACCTATGAGAGACCATTTAAGGGTTACCAGAGGAAACTCTTAGTTCCAATGTCAAGGCCTCTCCTAAGTGTTGTTTCTTACGATTCACATAACCCAATAAAACTCTAAATAGTATAAGACTACCCTAAATTATGTAATTATATTTCCTCCTAGGTATATCCCTGTATGAATCATCCTCATATCTCCCATGGAACCCTACGTGAAGCACCTTCTACTTCCCAAGCCTTGAACTGCCTGAGACACCCTGTAATCCCTTTCTCATGCCACCAATAGTAGGCATCTCTTTCCTTTATATGCCTCATATAAGGGGGATAAAATTGAATCCTCCATTGATTCTTATGGACTTGAATGACCATATAGTGGGAGACATTTTCATTTATCTCGTTTGATTATGCATTCCTTTGATCAAGGTTGTATCACACTAGTATTACCCAATAGATATGTTCCTCAGGGGGTATACAATTATTCATTTTCATGTTCATAAGGCCCCTAAACCAAGAAGAATTTTTAGGGAACTCTTAGTCTTGGATATGAGGTCTAAGACCATGTCTTTCCCTCATCATCTCTCAGACTAGGGACCCCCGGTTCTAAGAAGGGAGGGAGAGGATCATGGTTTTTTTCAATTTGAGTGTTTGTCGATTATCATACTCTATTCTCTATCACGGGTAGTAAGGAATCCATCCTAGAGTAATCGCCAAGAAATTTATTATGGGTTATTTCTAAAAACTTAGATAGATGTGATTATCCTAGTTACCAATTTGGGATGGGACAGGGGCACATCAAATCCATTTCTTCTTCTCTTGTTCCCCAATCTCTTCCACCCGCTTAAGAAAGATCATAAGGTTTTTTAGATCTTCTACTTCAAATTTTTATTAGTTTTTAACATGATTTAAATGGGATTATAAGTTATTGATGATTATAAAATCTAAATGTTCATACACATGTCTCCATAGAGAATATTTTTTTGAATCATCCTCCCACATTCTTTTAGAGGTCCTCTATAGGTGTGGGTCATTAAAACCATCCACCCTATATAGAATCCTATGACATATTGGAAGCCCAAAAATAATCCATTAATCCTCTTAAAGGGATACATACCCAGTGATACAAACCTTTATAGGTCCTTTATAGTTAGGGGTACTCACAACAAAACTATATAGGATTTGATTACATCCAAATGGGATATGTCAAAAGACTCCATGAGGCCAAAACCGAAAAACCCAAATCAGCCATAATTATTTTTGGTCCACATTCTCTATATAGTCATATATAACCTTGGATCCCACATCCCTTATAGGTTCCATGTTCTAATGTATCATAAGTACTATAGTAAACATTGTTAGGCACCTTTTTCCATGATGTCCATTCCATGGGACTTTAAACTGCATGGTTTGGTCCTCAACACATGACCATAAATGGTATGATGTGTCCTATTAAGAGACACCTAATTGTGTGGTTTTTTATTCCCTTCATGTGTATTTTTATGAAACCCATCTTATGGGATTGATCTCATTATCAAAACAACTCTCAACTCCTTAGATGATGATAAACTCTTGAGAAACATAATCAGTGGCGTAAAACTTCCATCGTAATAATAAAAAAAAATGAATCTATAACCTTTATAAATAATTCTACCATATATAGAGACCCTCATATAAAAATAGATTTATTTTTAGATTAATAAACTCAGATACATACAGATGATTTTAAAACTATGTATCCTAATAATTGGTTTTTAACGTAAGGGAGACATGTGTCATACATGAGACTTAATAAAGAATTCGAAGATACCTAATTGGTGTTTTTGGCTCCACGAACAAAAAATGTTGGAAGTATTTCAAAAATATTGAGCATGGAATGGATTATTATGGAACAATTCAAAAACCCTCAATCACCATCGAGGTAGAGAACATGGTTTTCATCAGAAAAAACATTATAAGTTTTGTCTTTTGGTAAGATAAGAATATCTGGTACATGGGAAACAATTCTCAGAAGTTAATTATTCAGGTATTGGTCAGTATAAATGTATAAAGGTTTGTGAATAAGTGATTATAAGAGTTTTGGTTTTATATGTGATATAAGTGGCACATTTTTAAATACTTAAAACTTTCAAATATATTATTTTTCTTTCTCAAATAAATGTGTAAAAAATGAAAAAATGTTGATGAAAATATTGGTTAAGTTCAAAATACATTAAATAAGAAATATAAATCCAAATATTATACATTTTTTATAACTTATCACTTAGTTACCTATCCCCCCCCCCTCGTTAAATATTTTTTCTTTTACCAGGGTGATAATGTTTTACCAATGATATTATTCATAGTGAAAAAATATATTTAAAAATATTTTTAAATATGAACCTCTTGATTCCATTAATGAAATACATTTTACCATATCCAATTCTGTAAAGTGGTTAAAATTAATTTTAATAGAAGTACAAAATCTGAAATAAAATGAATTTTTAGGAAAATTCACTTTTACGAATAAAAATGATTCCATAAAAAACAATTATAATTCTGATTACTATATTTATATTAAGACAATTTTAAGTCAGATGATACTAATTTTACTTTAAATCCATTCCAAAATAGAATGATAAATTTTAGATTCTTGAAAATAAATCACAGTTTTAATAAAAATATGTATTTTTTTAATTATTTATCTAAAGATCATTATTTCAAATTAATCCAAAAAAAATCAATGTATGGTTTATTTTATGTAATGATATAAAAAATTAAGTCCATGTTACCAAATTTAATTTCTAAAATCAAGAAATATAACTTTTAACTAAAATCATGTAATACATGGAAAAATAGTTTCATTAATGAAAACTACTGATTTTTAAATTGAAAAATCATAAAAACAAATTATAAAACAATTATTAATATGAATCCATAAATTTAATACTTATAATCATAATATTTTTTTATTTATAGGATTTCAAAGGTTACCAAAATTACTTCTAATGACTTATCATTGGTTTTTATCCTAAAGTCAAAATAAAAAATCTTCATATTCATACCCAATAAAAAACATCTTTTAAACTTATAATCAAGGATTTACATGTCATTACCATAAAAATGGGAGAAACAATTTGAATATTTTAACATCTAAACATTGTGGTAAATTTACAAACCATAAATCTTCTTATAGACGTTTACCCACTAATGAATATATACTTTTATTGAGTAAATATGTTGTTGTATTAATTGCTTCCACCCAAAATAATTATGGAATCTGGAAGTATACAGGAATGAATGTCACCTTCAAAATAAATTTTTGGTTCATCCTCTATTCTATGCCAATTTGGGTGATTTTCTGGGTAATACCCTCCCTAGTATAATACCCATCCTCCAAAACTATCTTGGGAAATTTTTACCACTATATTCCCCTCTATATTCATATATATAGAATTTAATATTCTTTTCACATTCCCTTTCCAAAATTTATTCCCACATTAAAAAAGTACTAAGAAAATAGAATTATAGTTAAGTAATTAAACCCCAAGACTTTATTGTATCATCATTAATTAATGTAATTAAGTATGGAAATCCTCTATGAGACTAGGCCAGGGTTATCTCACCTACATATAAGAGAATTATCTCAAGATTCTAGGCACTGGGATTTGATCCATCCTAATTGAATTAAACTAGTTTTTATTTTCCGTTCACACAAAATTCAGAACAACCAATTTCCAGGAGATCAAGATTCATTAGGAATTTCATTTATGGAACCTTCAACTTCTTCTCATTCAGATGAACAATTCTATAATTCTAAACTTCTTGGATATTCATAATTTTTAGTTCTGTCCATTGAATTATCATCTAACTATCTACTAAATAATTATTTCAATCATTTACTCCTCATTCCACTACTATGGATTCTTGAGTCACTTTCCAATACTCAATTATTAAGGTTAATGTTATATCATGCATCATCAAGCTAACCAAAAAAATAATATTCTTTAAAAGACCTATATTATGTCTCACTTCATTAAACTCTGGGAAATACCCATTCTATAGTAGGTTGATTATATCCTCTTTTCTGAATACATCTTAATCATCATCATATGTAAGACGAATTATTATCAAACTACCAGATAAATAATTTCTCATTCTTTAATGTTATATAGTATAATAAAATTATTGTGTGAATTTATCCACACATGACTCTATAAAAAGATAGACAATAAGAAATACATTATTTCTAACTTCTAATGAACTTATAGAATTTGATCTTATGTTGAACTTATAAAAATATTATCTTGGGTATCTAAATTCCTTTAATATATTTCCATGCTTCCTAAAATTATATTAGTAAAATATTGAACTAATCTAATTTCAATGACTCCACTCTCATAGATTTTATTTAATTTTACATTTATTTATCCTTTATGATCTATATCCCCTTACCTAAATGTTTATTGCATAACTAGATGGTATATTATATCCTTCTTATGGACTTATTAGTTGTGGGTAAAATTCAAAATATCATCAAAGACAATATTTATCTTTCAATTGGAATTACTCACTATTGTAACAACTTAATCCAATTATTACAACAAAGATAAAATCAAGAGATATTCCTATAAATCATCTATGAAAGTAACATTCTCTACTTCAAGTTGTGTATGGATCATATTAAATTCATTCACATGATCTTCCATTGAACATCCTTCTAATAACACCATGTAGAATAGTCTTCACATCATAAACACATGGTTTAGTGATTTTGGTTTCTAATTGAAATCTTATAGGGACTACATATAGTCAAGCATAGTTATCTTCTCCTGGATATAGTAGGAAAAATTTCATGCCAATTAAATCCTCACTAATATGATAGATATTCTTTATAAATTTACCCATTTAACCTTATAAATGTTTTAGTATTTATTTTATTAATAGAAACATATATATCCTTCTGGATGTGACAAACCTTTATCTACGCCCTCAAGTAGTGGAAGTCAGTTCTATCAAACTTTTCAACCTGGGTTATCCTTATTCAAATTCTATACCGTCATATAAAAATAATAAAAATGAAATAAATATGATATTAATGGAAGAAGTGAATTTGAAAAAGGTTTATATTAATTTTACTCTAATTAAGTGGTGTAATATCTTTTACCACTTTTTGGGGAAGGAAAAACCATGAAATCTACATAAATAATAACTCCAATTCATTAGAAGATATCACATAAGAAGTGATCAAAAACCTTTAGGTCATCCCCTTATCATAGTGTATATGAAGTAAGAATACTCATACACTAATAATTACACTATTTTGAAACCTTCAACGCACTCAATAGAAATTACACTCACAATCATTTAGGTAAAAGATACCAGAAAAGTGAAAACATAAGAATTACATGGTTCATAATTTCACCCTATCATTATGGGAGAACACAATACACTTTTTCCCATCACTAGAAGTATAAGGGTTAAAATAATTAGCGAAAATAATCCACATAAAATTATAATTCCATGTAACCAACTAAATCATCATTAGTTAGTCCCACTAAATTGTATAATGTGTCTTAGCTAGTCAATTTATCACACTTCCCTCCAACATTTATTAGTGGCAATCCATTCGAACTGATTTAATATCAATCTCTCACACTCAATATGAAATTCCCCTGAGAAGTACACAAACATTTAGACAAATTACTCTAGTACATCCGTCCTTCTGGGGAACTCAACCCCACATTCCATTCTCATCATAAGTACACCAACATTCATACAACTGACATTAACTGAGATTTTTTGCTGCCACTATCAGAACCATCAAGGGAAATGTAACTTCTAGAGATTCTCATTCTGGTAGATTTAATTGGAACATGAAAAATATTATTTATTTATTTCTTACCATATCTATTTTTTATGTATATAAAACTTTCAGTTATTTAGTTTATTCTATGTTATTATCCATGAATATATGTAATATATTATGAATAGTTGTATTATTTAGTTTAAGTGTTAAAATTATTATTATTATTGTTATACTAAATATAGAGGATTTATATTCTGGGTACGATAATATATTTACTCACATTCTACCATGAATATGATTTTTTATGATTTTTCAACTCAAAAGTAAATGTTGATTATCATTTATACATATTTTTTTGTTAAGATTGTGTGGGAATTGAAGTATCTTGTGATTATTAAGCAATATTTAGTGAGTAATTAGGTGAAAATTTATATTTTATTCATAGATTAGGCTATGTGTATAGATTTAGTGGATGGATAGATATTTCACCATTATAGCTTCTGTAGAGATTCAAATTTCACATAATTATAAACATTTATATGAAATGGTATTATATACCTTATTCATGGAATGTATTTAGATATGTGAGAATATAATTATCCTTTAGTTTTGTGTAAGTAACACAAATCATCTATTATTTTAAGATTTATAGATTAACATATTATGAACATATTAATTTTGTTGAAGATATGATATATTAAAACTAAATCATTAGAATCATGTATGCATAAAGGGAATACATGATATAAGATATTGAGATTTAAGTCACCTAAACATAATAATGTGATGGATTCTTTTTAATAAAAACACTTTTCATGACCTTTATCATCCATCTAAGTATGTTATGATAAATTTGGGTTTCTTTGGATTATATTGTATAGGTAAAGTATGCTATAACCGACCTTGATGGTTAGGTGACTATTCCTTGTGTGCCCATGGGTTATACATAGCTAATAAACCCAGAAGGTTAGGCTTCAAAAGGAATAGCATTGAGATAATCTATGTGATGAAAAAATTCATATATTTATCTACTCAAATATCCAATATTCATATATAATATGATTTAAATGATGGTCCACCTAAATAGATAAGATACGGGAGAAACACCAAAGTATACTATCAATTAGTGAAATATCAATCTTAATTGACAAATGAATTTTATGTATAATTTAAAAAGTTTCATCATTTTAATGAGATAACATTTAACAATTTCCCATATCAAATGAAAATATAACACGATACTCATTCTATAAAAAATTCTATTATAGAATAATATCATCATCGTCGTTAAAAAGAATAACATTGTGATCAATCCTACAAAAATAAAGGCATAATAAAATCACTTTTATAAATCATTCTTATATAGGAAAAAAATTTACGTGTTAGATAAATACCTTCTTGGGTATTAAAATGCATAAGATATTCAAAAAAAATTGTGTATGAGAATTATGGAAAGATTCACTTGATGTTTCAAATTCATTTTTCAAATACAACATAATAAATTGAAATTTTGTGTCCAATCATATATTTAATATTATTGAGTTTGTAAATAAATTATTGAGATTAATTGCCTATATTAATGCCTAGTTTTACTATATATATCATTATTAAATCGTTATTAGAAAGGTCATAATAATATGAATGAGTTAAATAAAAGCATACATGGTATCTCCAAGGTGTTTAGTATAACTAAATTTGTCATGAGATGTATAGAAAATAGTGGTCTGTTGATAGTATAAATGGGTATATGTTTATGGAAGTATATAAAAAGATTTCATGGCACGAGTTTCATCCTTTGAAATTGAAACCTATGGGAATTATTAGGAATTGATAATTTTATTTCTAATTAATATTGATTTTTTTTAAATACATAAAGGGTTTTAATAAAATAGTTGGATATTCTATATATGGTATTAGTGTTATATAATAAATTCATCTATTTCGAACAGTATATGATAAAAAAAGTGTATTTTAAAAATACTATAAATATACAGGATTTCAAAATCAAGGTAATGAATGATGGGCCATATATTTTACATTCAACTAATAGGGAATGGTATTTCAACGTCAAAAAATTAGATGAAAATGATTAATTTTAAGTTCTACAACATCAAAATAATGATTTCTGGATTCAAGTTTTATCCTCTTATGTGACAAGTGGATTTATTATAAAAACAATTGTTTTAAATAATTATATTTTTTTAAATAAATGGTCATAATTTATAAAATTATATAACATATTTGAAAAACTTATAGTAATATGAATGTTTATACATGATAAAGGAGTTAAAAACGGTATTTGCTAAAATTTGATAGATTTTGTCCCCACCATCATTTAGTATCATATTTATAAGAATAAAATATTATCTTTAAAATAATGCATTTAAAATATAGAAAATTCATAAAATATATGAGTGTTAATAAAAAATAAAGATTCTTTTTATATCCTATAAGAATATAGGTTTTTTGGAAAAACAATAATCACAATGTCAATAATTACATCCAATTTAGTTACCAAAGGACCTCAAAGGAAAAGCCTGAATGGAAAAATTTCCATGATAATGATGATATACTTAGAACGATATTTTAAGCAGGTAGTATATTTTATATATGTTATAAAATTAGATGTTGTGATTCAAATTTGTTTAAATATAATGTTCAAGGATTTGAAATTGATCATTATAAATCCTAATCACACCATTATTCAAGAAATGTCTTTTTATATCTATCACAAATTAAAAGAGTTTAGGGTTGTATTATCATATGGTCACAAAAAAGATATACCATGAATTATATTGAGATGTAACAATTTAAAAAACCTTAAAATTACATCAAACATTAGGCCTCTCTAGAAGTATATTGTAACAGCCCGAGATTTTATGAAAAATATTCTTTTTAATTTTATTAATGTCTTGTGTTGTACGCTACACCAAAAGGATCTTGCACAACACACATCCTAGACTTTCCTTTCATTACACGCAATCGCGACCTTCCTCGATAGCGTGTGTAGTACGCAATACCGAGTTTCACTAAACAACGATATGCTATTAAAATATTATTATAACTTGCCGTTATGAATAGTAATAACCACCTTTTAAAATTTTAGAAATTTTAGCTCTCAAAATGGAATTCATTTTTGGATTCGGAGTATCGAATTTATCCTAAGGTGAAATTTTGGTACTTTTGGGATAACTTTCATATTCTGATGAATAGTGAAAATTACTAAATTATAATTAAAAAAAAACTTTTTTAATCGAAATAATTAATAGTGATAAATTTTTAATTTGAGGGGTTTTAAAGTATATTTAGGATATATTTTTACAATTTAATACAATGTTGGTCATTGGATGTAATTTCACATTTAAACCAGACATAAACAAGTGTCAATCTTTTGATAGATATTGTTTCTTAAAAACACGCTATTTGTTTTAACAGCGGGATTTAATTATAAAATTAATTAATGCAACTTCTATGTTATGAATTTGGTAAAATAGACTTCATTTTTGAATTTTTAATATGAAATATAGCTTAGGATGAAATTTTGGCATTGTTCTGAAAAATATCAATTTTTGATGAATAGGGAAACTACTAAGTGGTAGTTAAAAAACTGAATTTTTCATAAAACTTAATTTTACCGCTTCTGTGAATAGAATTTCAAAAATCCGAGAGACACGGTTGATGTCAGTAAGTAAAATGTGGTTCAATGAGATGAAAATAATTTTTGGTGAATAGTAACTTTTTACTTTTATTTACCACGGTTAAAAGTAAATAGGGTAATTAAGGGTAAAAATGATATTAATATTACCCTAACACATGTCCTAATCCTATTGGACAAGTGTATATCGACCAAAAACAACCTTAAGTGTAAAATAATTTCATTTAGTCCCACTTGGATTAGATTAGGACATTTATTATTATTTAATTCAAAGAAGAGTTAAAAGAGTTAAAATCAAAGATTATTTACTAAAACATTTTTAATATAGGGTTATACATAAGATAAATTCGATTATAAATATTCATTAGAAAGCTAAAATGATTTCCTATATAATGGAATTTTATTTGTAATTTTTAGACATCAAATATGTTAATTAATTTATGACACAAAGATTGTGCAGTAATTATCATATTAATGAGATATTGACATAATTGATATTATAAATACCAAAATAAATGTAATTTAAGACTTTTTATGAATTACACTAATTTTCTAAGTTACTATGATATATTAGTGTTTCTTTAATAAACTTGGTTCGAACATATAATTCTGTAATGACTTTTACAAAAATCATATATCAAATAGTGTCAAAATTGACACAAAATAGTTTTTAAATCAAATATTATATTATTAATTGTTAGTTTATTCCTAAAAATTTAAGGTTCCTCCAAATGACTTAGATAAGGATATATATATTAATGATAAAAAAATTTTGGTTCTTTTGGCATGTTATATTAAGTGTATTAACCATATAGTGTAAGAAAACAAAAAGACACGGTAAAAGTTAAATTATTTAACTTAAAGTTAAATCCAATTGATAAGGTTAAAATAATAATATAAACATGTCTAAATCCTATTGGTTGATAGGATTTCGACCTATCCCCACTTTAGCTTCGAAATAAGACTCTTCGGAACCATTATAAACCGATTTTGACTTTAATATAAAATAATATTTTGAGATATTCCTAAGGTGCCCCTCTCCTCCCTTATAAAAGGGCACCTCCTCCCTCTCTTCATCACACAACTTTGAGCCTTCAAGCTTGGACAACCCCATACAAAATCCCTTCTCCACTTCCCTAGTATCATCCTAGAGGTCCTGGTTTTATTCAAATACCATCCTTAGTTCTTTAAGTGGAGGCTAAGAAAAGGCGCGTCCAAAAGAGTTAATATCCATTACCGATCTTTTTCAATTTCTTTCTTCTTCAACTTCTTCTTATTTAGTTGTTTCATGATAAAGTAATAACATCAGTATTTATTATATACTTATATGTTATTATAAATATGAAACAACTCTAATTAACCTTCTATCCATCCTATGGAAAAAGGAAATCGCCGCGCGTACGTACGTACAGAAAACCGTCTCCAAGCCGTGGTGTAATCTATTTTCCGCCACCACCTTAATTGGATGGGTATAAAGGTGTAATGAGTAACTATATATGATTATTATAAATTGATATTGATACTGAAATAGTATACATACACTTCAACACAATTCCATGACCATGGGAACGATATCATCGCTCGTGCGTACGTACGGACTACCGTCTCCACGACGCGATGAGATTCATTCTCAATGATTAACCATTCATGAATGATTATAAAGTATATATAATAAGTACTAATGAAATATATGACCTAATAATGATACTGTAATTATTTATATTTATATCTATGTCATCTACTTAATTCCATTCAATTCAATAAGGAAACGAAAACAGCGTTCATGCGTACGTACGGACTACCGTCTCCATGAACCGTGTATTTATTTCCATTTATTGATTTATATATATGTATATTCTGAATATATATATATATAAATCATGTTTTATATTCTGGGATTAATTAATCATGATCTAAGTAATCATATGAATAATTACAAGTTAAAAACACGAATGACAAATGAGACGATTTTACACAAAATGCTACTTTAACATGAATTTACAAAAGAACGGGTAATATAAAGTCATAAGTGGACCATATATGATATAATAACAATGAATATGATTCTGGAATAAGTCAATAACATTATTTAAATCATTATACAGGAGGTTCGGACACTTACAAAGCAAGTCGGACCTAAGGTAAGGGAAATATCACAATCTCATTTTTATCCGAGATTGTTTATACTTTGGCATTTACTGGGGTGTATTTTATCATCCAAATCCATGTTTCCTCAATATGTAATATTATTTCCATCCACCTAAAATTGTTTAAATCCAATTTTACCCTTCGGTGAGTTTTTAGTAAAAGATATGAAAGGAATATTTTGTCGTTTTTCGTATGAGGTACTTTTTGACTTTTCCGACAAAAGTACGAGAAGAATGTTTTTCTTAACTTATACGGCATGAATGGATTTTTAAAAAATTATTTCCAAGAATATTCCTTTATATGTTTTCAAGTTTATTTTTAATCAACTGCTTTTTGTTTATAATTGTATGACATGTTAAGAAAAGAAAAGTGTTTTTGAAGTAGAAAGGATATTTTCCTCAAGAATGGAGTTCAAATGTTTTATCAAAATTGTTTTCCATCTAAGATAATATAGGGTTCTGTTTTTATCCCTATTATTCCATTGATTTGATTATGTTTTGAGGAAATTATTTTTATGAAGTCATTTACCTTATATGATTTGTTTTATGATGTCATGATGTTTCAAGAATCCCATTTTTGTTACATGGGTTATGCAATGATGTATGATTTATGAATTTGTGGCACACATAAGAATGGTATCATTATGAGATGGGTGGGACCTATATCTCCCTCCAATGCATTGGGTAAAGATTTTATATCTCATGAGATAGACATGGATGGAACGGTAGGTTATACTGATTTTGTGAAACAGGACTGAAACGAGGGTGACTCGATTCAGAAAGGGACTTTGCCCACTAAGATAGTCTTGGCAATGAGTCTTGACTAACAAGAAATGATTATATATGATTATGTGTGTATGCCCCAAAGTTTCATGTTTTATGTTATTATTATTGTGATTACATTTCACTGCCATGATTTATCCCATGTTATGAAATTATGATCTCTTTTGCAGGTTAAGATTTCCAAAAGTTATGTGCTTGTGTATACGATGTGATTGATATTTCTTTTTTTTACCCTTACTGAGCATTTGAGCTCACCCTTTTATGTTTACTTCTCCCCAGGATATAAAGAAAGGTTTTAGGTATAAAAAAAAGAAGAAGAACTTTATGGGAGATGTTGAAGATCTTTCACCAGGATTAGAAGATTATATTCCGAGTTTCCAAAGACACTAAACTATTACGATCCTTGTGTGTGTGTTTTTGTTATGTACTAAGTATTCCGCAAATGTAATGTAATGTCAATGTATGTCATGCTTCGGGTCTCTACAGTTGGTATCAGAGGAAAGGTTTAGTCAACCTTTGGAAACTAGGATGCGAAAACGTTATTGAGATCCCAAGAGATATTTCTAAGGTATGTCTAGGGATGTCCCTAAGGTTAAGTATACATATAGGTTATAGTACTAGAACTACGCTAACGATCATAGAATTAAACCTAAGATGTTAGATTTTGAAGGTACTCCCCCTTTATTATGTAGTTTTCCCTAGCATGATTTTTGCCTCTCACACTATTCTTTTTGGGTTTTAGACGATGGCTGGAACCCGAAGGAACCGTGTTGATCAATGCAATGGACAATGCAATGATTGTCCTCCTGAACAAACAAATGTTATGGGAGATGGAGTGAAAAATCTTATTGCTATCCTTACACAAGCTATGAATCATTCTGGACTTCCAAATGAGCAGAGAAAGGAACAGTATTCTATTGAGTCCTTCATGAGGCAACGTCCACCTTCTTTCAGTGGGACTTCTGATCCACTTGTTTCTGAACAATGGATGAGTACTACTGAAAAGATATTTTCAGTTCTTCAATGTTCTGAACATGATAAAGTCATCTTAGCAGTATATCGTTTGGAAGGTAAAGCTGGTCAATGGGGGAATCTTATCAAGAATACGAGGCAAAGGGATGAAATTGAGTCCATGGAACGGGACGAGTTCAAGAACTTGTTTTTCAGTATGTACTTCCCTCGTATTCTTCGAACAAAGATGGAAAAGGAGTTTCTTGAGCTGAAGCAGAAGGATGATGAATCTGTTGGTATATACGAAGCAAATTTTACAAGACTTGCAAGGTATGCATCTGGCATTATCATCCAACCTGAAAGTAAAGTTAATCGATTTTTCAGTGGCTTAAAACCAAGTCTTCAAAGGGAATTAGCTATAAGAGACTTTAATAGCTATGAAGAAATTGTGCGTTGTGCTATCAAGGTAGAAATGGAAGTTGGTGTTACATATCCATCTCATGGTTTTGACAAGAAACGAAAGATGGAGTTCAAGGAGAAATCTCATAATAATGGTGAAAAGAAGATGAATGTTTCCTTATGCACAAAGTGTGGAAAGAAGCATGGTGGAGATTGTCTTAAAGGGACTAGAAAATGTTTTAAGTGTGGAAAATAAGGTCATCGAGCAGCCGAGTGTCGAAGTAATGGAAAAAGGGTTTCTAATGATGTGAACAAAGCAAACACTACAGAGAACGCACCACTAACACTTCAATGCTTCAAGTGCAAGGAAATGGGGAATTATGCTAATAAATGCCCTAATCCAAGGGTTAGTGATGATAAATATGAGCAACCACTGAAGGCAAAGGACAAAGGGAAGTCACATGCGATCACTATTGGTGATGTTGAATATGAAAACGATGTGGTGGAATGATTAAGTGTTTATGTAATGGGATTCCAAAATAATGTTGTATCATAGAGTATTGGAATATTTATGTATTGGTCTAATGTGGTATTCAAAGTGATTGAGATATTTTTGTAAATAAGATGATATGCGCATAATGAAGGGAAAACGATAAAATGAAATGTTTAACAGTATTCATGAGCTCATGATTGATATAAGGACTAAGTGATATCATGGTTTGAGTATATAGAATTTTGAGGATTTTGGTATGTGGAAAGTGTTAACTTTTAACTGCATTCATGTTTTCACTAAGGTTCAATGGGTATTCATTCTTTAAGAGAATACATGATTATGGTATTCACATGTTTGTAATTTTACCAGCAAGATATATCTTATGATATATGGGGGATAAATGATGGCATTCACGTGATTGTTCTGTGACATTTCAAGTAACCATTTTCTTTATACTATGAGCTTGGACCAAAGTATTTTAGATAAGCTTAGAATGGATTATGTTGGACATAAGTTAGGATAAAACGTTTTTCGATATTATTGATGGGATGTTATAGTAATATAGCTTTAGAAAAAGGACAACCTGCAGGACGGGCGACAGCCCATCGCGTCGGACAAGGCTGTGGGAATCGAACCCACAACCGAAGTGCGACTGGCCTTTATCGCCTACCATTGGCCTACAGAAAGTCCATGTTTAGTAGAAACTAGTTTTATCATATTAAGTAGTATGATATATGAAGTATAAGTCCATTTTAGGGACTATATATGATTAATCTCACTATAGATCGACTTATGTATATAATTTTTGCTAACCTTTTGTTTGAGACAGATAGAATGACCCGTCATTCTATCACATGATCTGCTAACACTTCACGAATAACAAATTCAACTTCATTTATTTAAGAGATGAAGTGGAAATTGTTCAAGGCACGAACAATAGTGAGATTGTACCAAAATAATGTAAGTATTTATTCTAATTCAAATTTTTAACTTTAGGGAAATGATCTTGAAAACCAAAAATGTTGTCCTAGTGATCTTATACCTGATGAATCATATGGAACCTTATATCATCACAAATCTATGGATTTTTTATTACTGGATTTTCCATAGCCATGTTCTCTACCACTCTCCATCAGAACATGATGGTTAGATGTCTCTTCCATATCCATATTTTCACCTATTTGGAAACCCAGTGATTAGTTTATTTGGGTATTCGTTACATTTCATACTTTAGTTTTTAAAGCCAAGTTTTGGTATTCTTTTTTACGATGTGGGTTTCTATTAAAGAAACTTTCGAATAGTAAACCATTTATAATCCCGACGAATTTCGAGGGCGAAATTCATTTTAAGGGGGGTAGAATGTAACAGCCCGAGATTTTATGAAAAATATTCTTTTTAATTTTATTAATGTCTTGTGTTGTACGCTACACCAAAAGGAGATTGCACAACACACATCCTTGACTTGCCTTTCATTACATGCAATCGCGACCTCCCTCGATAGCGTGTGTAGTACGCAATACCGAGTTTCACTAAACAACGATATGCTATTAAAATATTATTATAACTAGCCGTTATGAATAGTAATAACCACCTTTTAAAATTTTAGAAATTTTAGCTCTCAAAATGGACTTCTTTTTTGGATTCGGAGTATCGAATTTATCCTAAGGTGAAATTTTGGTACTTTTCGGATAACTTTCATATTCTGATGAATAGTGAAAATTACTAAATTATAATTAAAAACAACTTTTTTAATCGAAATAATTAATAGTGATAAATTATTAATTTGAGTGGTTTTACAGTATATTTAGGATATATTTTTACAATTTAATACAATGTTGGTCATTGGATGTAATTTCACATTTAAACCAGACATAAACAAGTGTCAATCTTTTGATAGATATTGTTTCTTAAAAACACGCTATTTGTTTTAACAGCGGGATTTAATTATAAAATTAATTAATGAAACTTCTATGTTATGAATTTGGTAAAATAGACTTCATTTTTGAATTCAGAATATGAAATATAGCTTAGGATGAAATTTTGGCATTGTTCTGAAAAACATCAATTTTTGATGAATAGTGAAACTACTAAGTGGTAGTTAAAAAACTGAATTTTTCATAAAACTTAATTTTACCGCTTCTGTGAATAGAATTTCAAAAATACAAGAGACACGGTTGATGTCAGTAAGTAAAATGTGGTTCAATGAGATGAAAATAATTTTTGGTGAATAGTAACTTTTTACTTTTATTTACCACGGTTAAAAGTAAATAGGGTAATTAAGGGTAAAAATGATATTAATATTACCCTAACACATGTCCTAATCCTATTGGACAAGTGTATCTCGACCAAAAACAACCTTAAGTGTAAAATATTATCATTTAGGCCCACTTGGATTAGATTAGGACATTTATTATTATTTAATTCAAAGAAGAGTTAAAAGAGTAAAAATCAAAGATTATTTACTAAAACATTTTTAATATAGGGTTATACATAAGATAAATTAGATTTTAAATATTCATTAGAACTCTAAAAAGATTTTATACATAATGGTATTTTATTTGTAATTTTTAGACATCATATAAGTTAATTTATTTATGACACAAATATGATGCAGTAATTATCATATTAATGAGATATTGACATAATTGATATTATAAATACCAAAATAAATGTAATTTAAGACTTTTTATGAATTCCACTAATTGTTTAGGTTACTATGATATATTATTGTTGATTTAATCAACTTGGTTAGAACATATAATTCTGTTATGACTTTCACAAAAATCATATATCAAATAGTGTCAAAATTGACACAAAATAGTTTTTAAATCAAATATTATATTATTAATTGTTATTTTATTCCTAAAAATCTAAGGTTCGGCCAAATGACTTATATAAGGATATATATATTAATGATAAACAATTTGGGGTTCGTTTGGCATGTTATAGTAAGTGTATTAACCATATAGTGTAATAAAACAAAAAGACACGGTAAAAGTTAAATTATTTAACTTAAAGTTAAATCTAATTGATAAGGTTAAAATAATAACCTAAACTTTTCTAAATCCTATTGGTTGATAGGATTTCGACCTATCCCCACTTTAGCTTCGAAATAAGACTCTTTGGAACCATTATAAACCGATTTTGACTTTAATATAAAATAATATTTTGAGATATTCCTAAGGTGCCCCTCTCCTCCCTTATAAAAGGGCACCTCCTCCCTCTCTTCATCACACAACTTTGAGCCTTAAAGCTCGTCCAAACCCTACCAAAATCCCTTCTCCACTTCCCTAGTATTATCCTAGAGGTCCTGTTCTTCTTCAAAGACCATCCTTAGTACTTTAAGTGGAGGCTAAGAAAAGGCGCGTCAAAAAGAGGTAATATCCATTACCGATCTTTTTCAATTTCTTTCTTCTTCAACTTCTTCTTCTTTAGTTGTTTTATGATAAAGTAATAACATCAGTATTTCTTATATACTAATATGTTATTATAAATATGAAACAACTCTAATTAACCTTCTATCCATCCTACGGAAAACGGAAATCACCGCGCGTGCGTACGTACGGAATACCGTCTCCACGCCGTGGTGTAATCTATTTTCCACCACCACCTTAATTGGATGGGTATAAAGGTGTAATGAGTAACTATATATGAGTATTATAAAGTGATATTGATACTGAAATAGTATACATACACTTCAACACAATTCCACGACCATGGGAACGATATCATCGCTCGTGCGTACGTACGGACTACCGTCTCCACGACGCGATGAGATTCATTCTCAATGATTAACCATTCATGAATGATTATAAAGTATATATAATAAGTATGAATGAAATATATGACCTAATAATTATACTGTAATTATTTATATTTATATCTTTGTCATCTACTTAATTCCATTCAATTCAATAACGAAACGAAAACAGCGTTCATGCGTACGTACGGACTACCGTCTCCATGAACGGTGTATTTCTTTCCATTTATTGATTTATATATATGTATATTCTGAATATATATATATAAATCATGTTTTATATTCTGGGATTAAGTAATCATGGTCTAAGTAATCATATGAATAATTACAAGTTAAAAACACGAACGACAAATGAGACGATTTTACCCAAAATGCTACTTTAACATGAATTTACAAAAGAACGAGTAATATAAAGTCATAAGTGGACCATATATGATATAATAACAATGAATATGATTCGGGAATAAGTCAATAACATGATTTAAATCATTATACAGGAGGTTCGGACACTTACAAAGCAAGTCGGACCTAAGGTAAGGGAAATATCACAATCTCATTTTTATCCGAGATTGTTTATACTTTGGCATTTACTGGGGTGTATTTTATCATCCCAATCCATGTTTCCTCAATATTTAATATTGTTTCCATCCACCTACAATTGTTTAAATCCAATTTTACCCTTCGGTGAGTTTTTAGTAATAGATATGAAAGGAATATTTTGTCGTTTTTCGTACGAGGTACTTTTTGACTTTTCCGACAAAAGTACGAGAAGAATGTTTTTTTTAACTTATATGGCATGAATGGATTTTTAAAAAATTATTTCCAAGAATTTTCCTTTATAAGTTTTCAAGTTTATTTTTAATCAACTTCTTTTATTTTATAATTGTATGACATGTTAAGAAAAGAAAAGTGGTTTTGAAGTAGAAAGGATATTTTCCTCAAGAATGGAGTTCAAATGTTTTATCAAAATTATTTTCCATCTAAGATAATATAGGGTACTGTTTTTATCCCTATTATTACATTGATTTGATTATGTTTTGAGGAAATTATTTTTATGAAGTCATTTACCTTATATGATTTGTTTTATGATGTCATGATGTTTCAAGAATCCCATTTTTGTTACATGGGTTATGCAATGATGTATGATTTATGAATTTGTGGCACACATAAGAATGGTATCATTATGAGATGGGTGGGACCTATATATCCCTACAATGCATTGGGTAAAGATTTTATATCTCATGAGATAGACATGGCTGGAATGGTAGGTTATACAGATTCAGTGAAACAGGACTGAAACGAGGGTGACTCGGTTTAGAAAGGGACTTTGTCCACTAAGATAGTCTTGGCAATGAGTCTTGACTAACAAGAAATGATTCTCTATGATTATGTGTGTATTCCACAAAGTTTCATGTTTTAGGTTATGATTATTGTGATTACATTTCACTGCCATGATTTATCCCATGTTATGAAATTATGATCTCTTTTCTAGGTTATGATTTCCAAAAGTTATGTGCTTGTGTATACGATGTGATTGATATTTCTTTTGTTTAACCTTACTGATCATTTGAGATCACCCTTTTATGTTTACTTTTCTCCAGGATATAAAGAAAGGTTTTAGATATAAAAAAAAGAGGAAGATCTTTATGGGAGATGTTGAAGATCTTTCACCAGGATTAGAAGATTATATTCCGAGTTTCCAAAGACACTAAACTATTACGATCCTTGTGTGTGTGTTTTTGTTATGTACTAAGTATTCCACAAATGTAATGTAATGTCAATGTACGTCAAGCTTCGGGTCTCTACATATATTACCTAGGATATGATTTTATGGGTGTATTTATAATGTTTTTTTATTATTTTTAAATAATTTTAGGAGTATAAAAAATGTTATATTATAAAATAGTAATCAAAAAATTGTCATTATTCCCTATTTTTTCATATATTTATGATTTTAAATGAAAATTATCAGTAAAAAATCGCCCGAGTTAAATTTTCATATATTTTTGGATTTTTCTAAAAAAACATAGTGAAAACATTATTAGGTGGAGAGACTTATATGATATTCATGAATACAAGTCTTTAGAGAATTTTGAAATCTATTTGAGAATATTGCACTAAAATTTAGAGAAAAGGAAGAATTGTCAAGTAATCCATTAGGAATATCAAAAAAATCAGAATGAATCGAATAATTGAAGTAACATTAACTTGATGATGTTCAAAAAATTTAGGTTATGTGTTTTTCATAATAGTGATGTTTTTTGAAATATGTGTTTTATGGATTGATTTTTCTTATAAATAGTGTAATAATCTCATCATTTATAGGATGAATCCTTAGAATATGATAGGAAGAGATCAATGATCTATTTTTTTGTAATACTTACATCAATAAATTTCCATCACAATTAACTCTATGAAACAAAATGTTTCACTAAGAAATGATATTAAACAAATAAGTGTTTAGGTAAACATATTTAGAAGAATATCAATTGTTCATAAAAACGGATATACATGAACATTAAGGATATTTCTTAATATATATATATTAATATGGAATTCATCATTTAAATTAAATAATTTCTTTAGGATACACTAATTGTGGTGTAAGAAAGGTTATTTTAATACATCTAAGGAATATTTAGGTGGAATATTAAGTAAACTTAAGTTGAGTGAGTAGTTAGTTCTCAAATCACGAGTTGTTATAAACCAAGGGTAAATGTATAGAAACCCTAGATTTTCATATATATATATATATATTACATATTTTTAGATGAATGTTTAATACATCAAAAAACACATGCCTAAGGACCATACCAGTTTGTTGTCTTTGGAGACTACATAAAAAATATTCTAATTTTGTAAATGATATTCAATAACTCCAATAAATATTTTCACCTTTAGTAACCTTCAAAAACATACCCTACGTAAAACCTCTCTTCATAACATAGGGAAAAAAATATAAGTAAGGTTGAGATGAAGTACTCAGTATGGGAAAACAAGGGAGATAAATAAGCATTACTTAAACACAAGGTTATGAGAGAAATAACATAATATTTGAAAAACCATACCCTGCATAGAAATGATCATAATATTGACTCATGACATAAAAATTGGAAGTTCATAAGATGTGAATCAGAAGGCAAACAAATAACATGATCCAGGGGAGAATAACATTGGCATAAGACATATATTTTTGGCAAACACAACAACTTATAATGTTGTAAACATGTATAAATATAGAAATGGTCACTCATAAATTTAAAGACATGAAATTTTTCACTCACATAAACTTATAGACATGCAAATAGGTGAGAACATAACATTTTGGAAAGGGAAAGAAGGTACATACATAATAATATGAACACATAATAATATTCCTGCATATTATTGTGTACTTGTAATCGTCTTCACACATTAAATTGAAAATATGTAATCCGGTTCATTTATAACCTTATAAACATGTAATCGTATTCATGCATAACATATTTACTCATGAGTAATCCATATTTATACAATGAATTGGAGGGAAATATAGGTACTAACCAACAAATAATGAAAATAAAATGTATTTTTTCCACAAAATCATAAGACAATCATCATAACATAACCCATGAAATGAAATTTTTTACATATATATTTCATCATATCATAACCTATGGAATATATATATGTTCTATTGTCATTTTATCATGGTATAACCTGTGGAAGAAAAATAGGTTCCATAAAAGTATTATAATAATAAAACATTCAAATAAAGAATAATAATGGTATCCTTGGTTTATATCCCCATAAAAGAATAAGTTACATAAAAGGATTTCATCATAGATATAGAATTATTTTTTAATGATCCCTTGGAAAATTTCATGGGGAAAATAACCTATCATCTTTCAAATAAGTTTTTAAAACAAAAAAAGTTTGGAAATAATTATCTTTTAAATTAACATTGAAATTTTATTATCAAATATTTAAATGAAATAATGATAATGACATTGGGAAAAATATTTCATGACTTACACATTAAAATAAATATTCCTTTCATATTTTTAATAAAATATTAATGGTCAATATTTAGAGAATGAAATAAATATTATTTAAAAAAATGGAAAAACTAATACATGGGTAAAAATTAATTTTATAAAAAAAATTATATTCATTTTTTAAAACATTCTTAGAAAACAAGGGTTTTTAGAAGAGAAACGAGTTTTCGATCGAAGAGAGAATTTATAAAATGTTATTAAAAACAATATTTTGAACTCATGAGTAAATAAAGAGTGTAAAATGAAGAGAAAATATGTATTATCTTGACATAAATAGAAGATAATAAAATTCATGATTTTTTTGAGATATAGAACATAAGATGCTATCATTGGAAACCTAATCATAAATAATATAGATAAATGATGAGACTGTATCATAAAAATCTTAGCACATTGGTAATGTTTAATCATAATAACAATAATATAATAACATTAAATAAAATATCTAATATCATATAAATAAGTATATTAATGATATAACATGTAAAATGTCTAGTATTAAACCTCATAGAAGAAGATAGGTTCATAACATAACATGTCTCATGGAAGGAAAATTGAGACAATAATATCTTACCTCTTTACTATC
Organism: Viscum album; assembly: GCA_963277665.1. NCBI lineage: Eukaryota > Viridiplantae > Streptophyta > Magnoliopsida > Santalales > Viscaceae > Viscum > Viscum album. The sequence goes on from OY728132.1 coordinate 701,616,713, forward strand.
ATTTGAATCATAAACCCCAAGAAAGAGAGATCATAAATTGGATATATAAATCCAAATAATTTTCATTATAATAATCATAAAATAAATTCATGGGAATTATTTTTTTTACATAAAATAAATTGGGGGTGAATATGTCATGTGTCTCATAAAAGTAAAAAGTGATACGGAAATCACTTATATCTTTAGTAATCTTTTTAATCTTAAGCCCCAATAAATAATAAAATAATATAAAAAAATAATATCATTAATAATATGATAATAATTATTTAACATTTAAAATTGGTAGTACACACACAACACAAAATAAACAAGTGGTGAATTTGTATGTGTATTCCATAAATAAAAGAGATAATTTTAATCCCCTATCGCTTTAGTAACATTTTGAATCATAATCAAAAATAAACCATAATATAAAATGAAACTTATAATATCATTAAAACGAATATATTAATGATATCACATGTCAATGGTGAGGTATATACACCACAAAAAATAAATGACCATTGAATTTTCGTATGCCTCCCAGAAATAAAAGATAGAAAAGAAATCCCTTACTTGAAGTCTCAAATTCCTTCATACACATTCAAACATCATGTATAATAAATATATGTTTATTATAAATATAATATAAAACTATAATTATATTTAATATACCATATATTATTTACTTATGAAAATTTATTACCCTTTTACTACCAATTCCTTGTTCAAATCACATTTGGGTAATAACCACTTGGTTATTTGTATAAGTTTTTATTTGTTATTTTTAGTGATATTACTATTAAAATGGTTCCATATTATACAGAATAATAATGATGACATAATAATAATATTTATACACAAATTATACTTTTAATACCAACAATGAAATATGTTTTTAACAAATCATGTATGTTATGATCGTGGAGACGGTTGGGTGTAAAATACGCATGAGTAACGTTTCTATTTTTCAACGATCATTATGGAAATGAGTTAAGTAATATTTTATCCTCAAAGAATAATTATAATATCACAAATAAAATTTTATTTATTTTAATATTCCTATACAAATCAATCATGTGATTTGGTGATTAAAATAGGGAGTCACATCGCATCATGAAGGCAGTAGTCTACGTGAACAAAAATGAAGCAATCATCTTTCAGTGAGTCAAAAGGTAAGAAATAAAGTTATGTATTATTTATTCATAGTGATAAATATGTTTTTAATATAATAATTATTTTATTTATATCACATATATTCATTAAATTTTTTTATTATCTTCCACTTAAAGTGTTAGTAAAAACAAATTGCATCACTTCGTGAGGTGGTAGTTCGTCGTACACAAGAGCGACAAAATCATATCTCAACAAAATGGAAAGTAAAAAAAATTTATAGATGATATAATTACTCTAGAGTTATAATTATATTATAAATATAATTTTTATAATTTTTATCCATCATTATACCCAATTATGTGATGTGGTAATTGAAAAAACGAATAACATGTGTTCTTGAAGTGGTAGTCTGTTGTACACGCGAATAATGATTTCATAACCCATTTTATGAAAGTGGACATGGTTTATGATCCTGTAAATAACATAAAAACAAATATTTATATATAATATACATAATATATTATATTAAAATTTTTTGATACAAATTTATGTGGGTGGAGAAAGAAATAAAATAAAAAATATCATTGAAGAACATTACCTCTTTTTCATGTATTCTCTTTAGGTTTGCACAAAAAAATCATAGGTTGGTTTTATATCCAATATATGGATTATATGATGATAATAAAGATATTGGAAGGATATTTGGGAAATTATTGTCTGAATAAAAAAATTTTAATGTGTGAAGAAGATATATTTGTGGGTGGTATTTTAATAGTGGTATGAGTGGCACAATTGTAATGTTTAGAAAAGAAAATGGTGTACCCATGTTTTTCTCATTAACAGAGGATAGAAACTATCGTATTATAGATAATAATCCATTATAGGGTCTAAATATGTCCATAAAATATATTTTAACAATTTTTTACTATTATTTTAACCCTTATATTTTTAGTTTACCACAAGGTAAATCCATTTTTACCATAACAACAGTAATTAATTTTTTTACTATTTTCAATATTTATTTTTTTCAAAAAAAAATCTAAGATTATTTGGTAATATAATTTATTTTAATTATAAATATTTTATTCATTTTTAAAAAACAAATTTAAATAATTAGAATTTTTAATTTAAAATTAATCCTAAAGACGCGATAAGAAATCCATTTTTCAAAGAGTAAATGTTCAAAAGTTTAAAAAGTATTTATATAAAAATACAATATATAAATTACTAAAATGAACTAAATTAGATTAATATATATATATAATTTAAAAAAATTAACTTTAAAACCTATTTAAATTTTAATTTAACTCTATAAAAAATTTAAATTAAAAGGTAGATTTTAATTAAAATTTAGCATTTTCACAATTTATTAAAAAAAATTATTGTTTTCGTAAAACTATAAAAAATAAACCATAATATAATTTTTATATTTTGATTTAAAATTTGAACTTTATTTTCTCAAAAAATGTTCCTAAAATTTTCAAAATTCAATTTTAATATAAGTGCAAAAAAACACGAAAAAACTGCTTTTTAAAAAAATATAAATTTTAAGTGTAAAATTGGATATATTCTTATCAGTTCTATAGAAAACTCATAATATGACTGTTAAATAGTTGATTGAATATATAATATATACCTTTCATTAAAATCATTCACAAGAAGTGCATTCTTTTAATTATTGAGGTAAAATAGGTTTGTTTTCATAAAATAGTTTTTCATAAAAATATTTACTTTATTTTAAAATTATTTTTAATTTATTTATTAATTAATTGGTCAATATAGAATTCTTTTTTAAACCATATATTTTAATAATTTATTTAATATTATTCATACCTTTCATTCTAGTAGCTAGTTGATAACTATTATATAATAATATTTCAATAATATGACTCTTTTTTAACTCATGGTTGTGTGTAACAAGAGGTAAATTCGGTGTTACATGCAATGAAAAATATCAAAGAGATTAAAATAATTTGAAATGAAATTTCAAAAACATTCAGGTAATTACATTATACCCCCTAGAAATAAATTTCCATCTCAAAATTCATCTCGTTCATCAATGGATTAGCATTTGAAAATTCTTTTATAGAAACCCACATTGCAAAAATGGATAATAAAACATACGCTTGAAAAAGAGAAATGGGTGTTTGAAATTCATTTAGAATAAGACATATTAGGTATAAAAATTGGCTAATATATGTGGTAAATAAAACCATAGACATATAAAGGAAAACTAAAACCCAAATACTGATGGAGACTGATCGAGAACACGGTAAGGATAAAGTTAAAGACAAAATATCCATAAACCCAAAAGACCTGAAAATTGGAATTAATATCATCAAAAAAATATAATCGAAAAACATTTTATTTCCAAATACTTTTCCTAATTTGGGGCCTTCAATACTCATCTATAATGAAAACATATGAAAATTTACTTCATATTTTTTATTTCATAGAAAAAATTTAATCCTTTGGCCATGACTTCATCAAATTACACTTCATTTATTACTCTAAGAGAAGAATTTTTCATGTCTAAAGCACTAAATTGGATGCATAATAGAATGATAATCCATTCTGTCAATCTCTAGCTTAAAACATTATCATTATTTATCTAATATGGATAAATATTTATATGGTGAAGTAATACATCAATATGTAAAACCTCATCTAAAGTTAAACATAAACAATTTCATAAATGATTAGCCTTAGGACCCTTCCACATGATAAAAACAAAAAACTCTAGAATAAAGGTTAGTAAAATTCTAAAAATGAACTTTTAATTAACATGAATTATCACTAGTTTATCACATACAACACATATGAATACCATCAACATATATTCTCTTAAAACATCATAATAACATAAATTATCATAAAATGTTATTAAAAACATATATTCATCCTTATTCCGTACATAAAACATATATTATTAGATATACTCAATAAATAAATAAACATTATAAAATTCATCAATGATATAAACAAATATTTTTCAGAAAAAATCATTAATCAGTTCTAAGAAAATTAGTATTATCTAATTTATATTATCCTTATCAATTTTATATTTACCACAATATCATTATCTCTACATAAAGAAAATATTAAGAGTCATCTTTCCCTTGATCATGTGTTATCTATGAATATCACCTTACTATTAAATCACTTTTCCTGTTCATCAGCATAATTCATCATATCATTTAAAATCCTTAAATTAGATATTCGAAAGAGAAATCCTTATATATTAAAATATTTACATTACATACATGACGAATTCAAAAACATAGACACTTCAATATTTCTACTTAATTATTAAAATATTATCTATTATTCACCATATTATTCTTTAATACCTATTTCCTACTATAGGAAATTTGACTATTTTTTTCATATTCCTCAACCTAAATGTAATCATTCTTATTATGTTTAAAGTAAGCAATATTTTATGAATAAAAAATACCATTCACATGTCATTTATGGTCTCTCTATCATTAGTAGTATAATAATTAATCATACAACTTTTTTGATTATCTTCACAATATTTTCCCCTATGACATTAATTTTTATAATTCTCAAACTTTTCATAATTAAAAAATTCATCCATTAACAATAACATAGGGATAAAAATATTATCATCCATTACATTAACAAAAAAATTATTTTCCCTTGATAATTTCTTAATCAATTACCTTATTCTCTACAAATAAAACATATTATCAATCCTTTGAGACATTAACTAGAGTGATTCTTTCCACATCCTCAAAATATAAGAAATTGTATCTTATTTCCTCTATGTTCTCCACCACCATATCCCTCAGTAAACCCTATATTTCTCTTCTTTGGTGAGTCTGATAGTGCATTAAGTTATAGGTTTTTAATCATTTTTTGGGAAAACTAACTGGGAATAATCGTGATATTTTTTAGTCATGTAATCATCCCATTTGGATTCTCATAGTCAAAAAAATTTCCTCTATATTCAATGTTTATCTAGTTCCTTCGGGTTTTTGACAAGATTAAAACCAAAATGCATAGTTGGGGTAATAATATACATAATAGGAGATCACGTAGTTAGGAAAAATCACTTGTCGGATGTCTAAATCATGAAACCTACTTTTCAATATATGACACCTTAGGATTAACCTAGGTCATTCATAGTCATGATTTTATATAAATTATTTGTGAATTCCAAAATTATCTCTCTTAGGAGTTTGAAAAAATGTGTATATAAAGGCCCAATATAGTGAACCAGGTGAAAATTGACTCTAACTCAATGAACCCTTTTCGATATTTTTACCCATAGGTATCTGTGTTCCAGATCCACATCCTCTTATAGTATCTACGCATGAATATAATTTCTTCAAAACCATTATCTCTATCCATTACTAATATTTCAAGACATTTTACTATACTATTAATCACATTTAGAATTATTCATAGAGATATCCTTATACATATCCTTAGAAATGTCGTTAAGGATTTCCCTAATGCATTCTCATCTGGGTTTCCAAAGGTAAACTAAAACCTACCTATAATAACAACTAGTAACCTAAAATTTTCATACATAGATATTACATATTTTTAGATAAATATTCAATACATTAAACTAATACATGACTGAGTAGAATAATAGTTTAGTGCCTTTGGAGACTGGTTAAATTGTCTTCTACTATTAAGATATTCCCCTTTAGTACTCTTCACAAATATACCCTATATAAAACATTTATTCATTTCCTAGGGAAATGAAATATAATAAAGGTTAAGATAAGGTTCTCAGTAACGGTAAAAAATGGATATACATAAGTATATAATGAATATAAGGGTATGAGATCATGAGAATAAAATTTTAAAAACCATACCATTCATATCAAAGATCATAATACTAAATCATCTGATAAATATTGGAAGTTCATAAAAAATGAATCATAAGGGAGTCTAAAATAATGATCCATGAGAGCATTACATTGGAGTAAGATATACATTTTTGACATACACATAATCTTAAAAAAATTGTGAACATGTACAAATAGGGATAGGTTCACACATTGCGTAATGGAAATGATTTCTAGGCCTCACATAAACAAATGGACATGCCACAATGTCTATGAATAACATCATGGATATGAAATAAACTCACATTCATAACACTATGAACATGTAATTATGTGTTCAAAAAACATTGTGAAAATGTAATAAATTTCACACATAAAATTATAAACATATAACTAGGTTCACAAATAACATAGTGAACATGTACTCAGGTTCATTCATAACATTATGGACTTGTAAATAGGTTCAAGTATAACAGATTTACTCATGAATTATCAATATTTACCCAATTAATTTTAGAAAGATATTATTCCCACCCATAACATAATGAAAATCATACATATGTGCTCCACAAGATCATAAAACATTCAAAATATCACAACCAATGAAATGAAATTTGTTTCATAAACATTTCATAATATCATAACCTAATAAAAAGTATAAGTTTGATAATATTTTTATCATGGTATAACCCCTGAAAGAGAAATGGGTTTTATAAAAATATTTTCATCATAAACCATTAAAATAAATTATGTCATAAGTTAAATGAAATGATGTCATGTTAGAGAGAGAATTGTATTGAAAGATCACTTGAAACATTTCTTGAGAAAAATAATCATTATACTTTGAAAAATACATTTTAAAACATAAAACATTTTGAAACTAATTTTCTTTCATACTAAAATTGAGAATTTATAAAATAATATTAAAATAAAATAATTTTTACGAAGTTGAGAAATTATTTTCATGGCATACATGTTAAAATAAATATTCCTTTCGCATTTTCAATAAAAGTTGAATTTTATTTTTTTTTGGAAAATGACATGAATATTCCTTTCAAAACATTTAATAAAAATCCAAAAATGGGTAATAATTTTCTTAATAAATAACTATAATATTGTTAAAATAAAGTTTGAAGACATTTTTAAAAAATAGTAGTTTTTTGGAAGAAAAAAAGGTTATTGACCGAAGACAAAAATAAAGATGATTTTTTGTAAATATATTATTTTGAACTATTGAGTACATAAAGATAGGAAAAAAAGTGAAAACATGTATTACCATAAAATAATAATAGTATAATGATGTTAATTTATTTCATGATATATGGATCATAACATTTCGTCATTGGAAACATAATCATAATCAACCTCGATAATTAATGATATTGTATCATAAAACACTTACCAATTTGTTAATGTTGAATCATAATAAGCATGAAATAACAACATTAAATAATACATATAACTTCATGAAAGGAATTTTATTCATTATATAACATGTAAAATGGGATAAATATACAATTCATAGAATAATATAGGTTCATAACAAAACATATGTCTCAATAAAGAAAAATCGAGACAAAAATATCTTCCCTCTTTTGGATTTTTGAATCGTAAACCCCAAGAAAGAGTGATCCATAATTAGATTTGAAAATTTAAATAATATTCAGGATAATAATAATAAAATAAATTCATGGGTTATATATACACCACATAAAATATAAATGTGGTTAATATGGCATGTGTCTAACAAAAGTTCTAAGTGAGATGGAAATATCTTACCACTTTAGTAATCTTTTGAGGTGTAAGCCCTAATAATGAATAACATCAGATGAAACATTAAATATATTTATATATTTATATATAAAATATGGTATTCATGATATGACATGGAAAAGTGTTAGTAATTTTTCCAACAAAAAATAAATGAGTGGTGAATTTAAATATGACTCCCTGAAATAAAAGAGATAGTAGAAATGTCTTCACGCTTTAGTAATCTTCTGAATCGTAAGCCCCAATAAAGAATAACATAAAATTAAACTTTTAATTTCATGATAATTATTAGATTAATGATATTACATTTAATAGTGGTAGTATATAAACCATAGAAAATAAATTAGTAGTGAATTTTGATATGTCTCCCAAAAATAAAAGATAGAATGCAAACCCCTTAACTTAAGTCTTGACTACATTGATACACATTCAAAATTCATTTTTAATATATATAAGTTTATTTAAATATATTATAGAACCATAATTATATATATTATACCATATATGATACACTTATTATCTTAAATTACCTTTTTATTTCCAATTCATTATTCAAATTACTTTGGGGGTTATAATCACATTATTTTTCGTGTATGTTTTGAGTTTTTTCTTGCCTTACAAATTTGATCATGGTTCCATAATAAACAGAATATTAATAATGAAATGATTTATGTATTTATAAATCAATTATACTATTAATACTAATCATGAACAATTTTTTTAGAAATTATGTGTGCTCCAATCTTGGAGATTGCAGGTCGTATATACGCATTAGTAATTTTCCATTTTTCAATGATCAATATGAAAAAATGTAAGTGATATTTTACCATTAAATAATTATAAAAATATAATAAACACTTTATTTTTTATTTAAATGTTCTTATACATTTCATCCATGTGGTGTGGTGATGAAAATAGAGATTCCTATCGCTTTTTGAAGGTAGTAGTCTACACGTCCATAAAAAACATTATAATCTTTCAGTGTGTAAAAAGGTAAAAAATAAAATGATATTTTATCTTGTAAAAATGATAAATATGTAATAATATAATAAATATGTCATTTATATCAAATATATCAATTTAATTTATCATGAAACTCTTCCATGTAAATCATTACTGAAAATGAATCACATTAGTTCGTGGGGCGGTAGTCCTCCACACACATGATGCATGTTATCATATCCCCTATAGAATGGAAACTAAAAAAATATGTAATTTAATGAATTTATTGGTATTTTTATGCCATAAATATCATATATATACTTAATATCCATTAGTATACTCAACTCTGATAGGTATTAATGGAAAACGAATGACATCGGTTTGCGAGGCAGTAGTCAGCTGTACACATGAATGATGATTTTGCAACCCATTTGATGGAAGTGGATGTGGTTATAAGTCTTGACCTTGATATGTATATATATAATTATATATAAGATAATTATATTATTATATCGTCATGTTTTAATAATATTTTATGGTTGTTGAGAAAAAAATGCCCATTGAATAATTTTACCTCTTCTTATGGAATCCTCCTTAGGTTTCTCCAAAATCATTTATAGGATGGATATATGTACAAAATATGGCTTCTAGGATGAGGTTAGGGATGATGGAAGTGATTTTATCAGGTATTTCCTAAACCAAAAGGGTTTTATAGTGTTAATAATAGAGGATATCATGTGACCTTTTATAATTGAAGTGAGTGACACACTAGTAGTTATTTTAAAAGGAAAATGTGTTCCTATATTCCTTTCAAAGTAAAAGGCTCCAAAATTATGTATTATCAGTAAATAGAAACTATAGGGTATAAATATGCCCAAATTATTTTTATAAAATGTTTTAGGTCATTTAAACTCTTAACGTTGTAGTTTCACCCATGATAAAACCTTTTTACCTTAACCGCGATAATTAATTTTTTATTGTTTTCAATATATATTTTGATAAAAAATTAATTTGAACATATTATATAATAAAAATTACGATTATTAAAAATATGTAATCCATTTTTCTAAATTTATTTCTCATAAGTGTTAAAATTTAAATTTAAAATTAATCTCGCAGATGTGATGAGAAAGCAAAATTTCCAAGAGAAAAACTGAAAAATGTTACTATGTATTTATATCAAAATTAAATATGTAATTGATTTAAATAACCTAAATTTAATTAATATATATATAATTAAACTAATTTTACTTTAAAACCAATTTAAAATTTAATTTAACTTTCTAAATAATTTAAAAGAAAAGGCAGTTTTTAATTAAAATTCAGTATTTTTCACTATTCATTAAAAAATTAATATTTTCAAATATTATCAAAAATATACCATAAGATAATTTTGATATTATAATTTAAATAAATAATTTCATTTTTTCAAATAAATTTTCTAATGGTTTCTAAATTTATTTTTAAAATAAGTGTGTAAAAATTACAGAAAATTTGATTCTTATAAAAATATATTTTTAAGTATAAAATTATATTTGTTCTTATATGTTACCTAGAAAACATGAATTATGAATTTTAAATAATTTATTTAATATATAATATATACCTTTAATTAAAATAATTCACCAAAATATGTTTTTTTAGTTTATTAAGTTAATAAATATATTTTTTTTCATAAAACAGTTTTTTGATAAAATTATTTCCATTATTTTTAAAATAGTTTTTATTTTCATTTTTAATTAGTTGGTTACTAAATAAATAATTTTATATCCTAGTGTAAACCATATATTTTCATATTTAATCATATTCATTCCTTTTATTCCAATTAATATATGATAACTATCACATAAAAATATTTTAGTAATAAGATATGTTTTTCTTAAACCCATTGTTGAATTTAATGCAAGATTAATATATTGTGCCATGTGATGCAAAATATGGAAGAGATTATATTTAAATGAAAAATATATGTCCCAAAATATCATGGTGTTACAGAGAGATTCTTTTGTGTACATTGTAAATAGCACTGCAGTTTAGTGGATTTTTTGTATCAACACATTATTGTTGTACACTCTATAGATGTTGCCCAGTATGAGTGAACCAAGTAAAAATTGTTTCCCCTTTCATAATTTAATTTATATCACGAGTTACTATGAATAAAAAGATTGAATATTGTTTGTAATAATTATATAATAAGATCACAATGGGGATCGTTTTAATTTTCTATACCCTAATTCACCCCCCCCCCCACTTAGGTAATTTTACATTGTGTGGGGAATATAATTTCTAAAAGAGATTAATGTTAAAATATATGGAATTATTATTTGAGTCAAACTCATAGAAGTGGTAAAACACAAATGGATTATAATGTTGAATTTAAATTACATTCCTCTTTAGAATAATCAGATGCAACACTATTTTTTTCTTTATGTAGGGATGTTTATAAAACTCTTATTCATAAAATATAGATCAATTTAGTAAGTGAAGCCTTATTATGGGACTATATAGATTCAGATTTTGATTCTAGTAGAATTAATGTGTTAGGTATATCTTTATCCAACACAATATATATAATTTAATTTATGTAAAACCACACATTCCTTATGTGGAAATCTTCTTACCATCTATGAAGTTCACTCAAAGATATGAGAAGATGAACTATGGGATCTATGAAATAAGTTAAATAATTAATTATGGACCAATTAAATCTATTAATGAGTTATTTGATTGGTATGTTATGAATTTAGGGGATATTTATTGACTCATATAAAATTTTAATGATATCAAAATTAGGAATCATATCTTAAGAAGGTTTCCACATAGTTAAAACTAATGGTTTTTTCTTAAGGAAAAAAATACAAATCAGTTGACATTATATAGTATTAATAATATTCTTATTTCATATGAGATATATAATAATGATAATTAGGAAGCTAAAAAGGTAAATCTTAAGAAGTACAAATTAATTAATTAATGAATATTGTTGTATAAAATGATGAAGAATAAGTAGAGGTCAATGATGTTTTTTCATTCCTTCTATAAAATTAAATAATGAAGAAAGGAAAGAACAAAGGAAAGATTCCACTCCCATTAATTAAATGGAAAAGTGAGGTAATATATTTAAAATTTTCCTTAAAGGCTTCAAGATGATAATGATGATGATGATGATGATGATGATGATCTTAGAAATAACTTTAAAAAAATGTTATATTTAGGACGAGTACAATGCATATAATCATCAGGGAGAAGTACCTACTTTCAAAAGGTGAATATCGATTTGAAGAACTAGAATAAATATAAATTTCGGATTGTAATTCCCTTAAATAATATTTTCTTATGTATATTGAAGATATGTCATGAATAAGGGAAGATATTGATGATAATTAATTACCAGTAGAATGAATAATTTATATAAAATTAGATTTAGAGGATTCACTTGGTGAGATAGATTATTGGAGTTCCAAAATGATGAAATACAATAGATTTGTTCCTGACTCAACACTATATAGGCACCAATAAAAAGAATATAATTTAGAGTTGAAGGTGTAAATTGAGTATATCCAAACATAAAAGACAGGAATCTATGAGAAGGTTATTGAATAAAAACTCAAGATCAAAGAGAATATTTGAATTTTTGATTATATAACTAATATAGCGAAATACCAATTCATATCTACATAAGATCTTGGGGGGTACGTCATCAGTCCGTAGTGTAAAAATAATATAATTAATGTGACTCTTGAATAATAATATGACATCAAAAAATTAGATAAAAAAGATTTAAAAATGTTGAAGAAGAGGCACGAATTCTCAACAAGATTGTTGGAGGATTGTCTAGAAAACAAATTCACAAAAAAATAAAAAAAATATGTTTTAATCACAAGAAAAAGGTAATAATTTTTCATGTTAAGTCATATACCCCAATTCAAAAAGTAAAATTTTAATATGGGTGGGACTTAAAATTGGTACACTCAAAATTCCAAAATATCTAGTAAAAATAAATTGAAAACTCAAAAAATACACCTCATATTAGGTGTTATTTCTATAAAAAGATGATAAAATAAAATTGTGTGTTATATAACCAATTTTAATTGTTAGAACCAAGATAAATTAAGGAATCCATGATGAAATTAACATTTTTGGTATACGTTTAATGGAAATTTTTTTTTGTGTGGTTGATATAGTCATATTTATATATATTCATCATCAATAATGCATAGGAAAATGTGTGTGAAGTCCCAAACAAGTAATATACAGTGGCTCAAGGAATCATCATACAGGATGAAAATGAAGAAAAACCATTTATACCAGATGAAGCCATTCTATCACAATCAAAGGAGGATCAAATAGACCAATCATCACTGATTTTGAATTCAAAGACATGGATAAAAATTAAAATATTTGAGAAGGTAGTTGTTTTAGATATTTCCTTTAAATAATCATATCATAAAATTTATGGATTATTAAAATTACATGTACTTACTATATGAAAAGATAAATATTTATTCACATGAACCAAATATTTCAAAATAATGTCTCCTTAGATTCAAAAACAATGATGTGTTGAAGACTTTTGATTTTTGAGAAGCAAAATATGGGGTTAAAGACAAGATTCATGCATATGTATTTTTTATGAAAGTTATTTGTCAATAATTTCTATGTGTAATTCATCTATGTTTCTGGAAAAAATGGAGAATTTCCCCAAGAATAATAGTATTATTAATGGGAAAGATGGTACGGTTTTAATGAAAGGGAAGTGCGCAAAAGGGAATATCTACCTTAGTGGTTTTGAAGAATATATATGATATCAATATGTAGATAGAGAAAAAAATATTGTGGAAGAAATTTCTTTATCACTTGATCTAATAGTCCTTAGAAATTTGTAGATTAATGATGGACCTCATAGTTCCCAAGACTATCACATGATTGTACACACATATTTGATGTATAATGACCAATTACTATAACAAAGAAAAATTATGAATTTAATAGAAATTATTTTACATTTTTACACTCCCATGATCTTTTCAGATTATATTTTTTATTAATTATGAAAAAAATACAAAAAACTGGAAATATTTAGATAGTGTACATTTTTATAGAAAAATGAATCTCGATGTTTAAAACTCAATTTCAATCAAGAAACTTTTTATTCATTTAAGATGAGAACAAATTGTAATGTTTTACATTTTATGGTTTTGACTCATCCTTAAATCCAGTGAAAAACATTTTAAAACATTGGATGAGCACAAAAAACTCAGTAAAGGACATAAAAGTAAATGAATCACATTATTCTAATAAGAACATGGAATCCTTTGAATATGTTTACCTTTTCTCCCAAAAAAACATTTATCACATAAATCAATCATTTCTATATATAAAAATCATCATTTTCTAAAATAAAACCTTTTATAACCAAGTATAAGAAAAACATGAAGGCATCTTAAGGCATTTTGGAACTCATAAAAACATTTCAAAACTTTTCACATTTAAATATTTTTAAACAATCCATGCCTCATAAAATAAAATTATTTTAATAAAACCCCTTTTTAAAGAATAATATAAGTATCTTGGAGAATAATATTCATAACCCATGTTCACTCAAGTTTAAATCTTGTCAAAATATATCAATCCTAGTTAATTATATAGGAGTACCCAACATGGTTGTCTTCTCCATGTTTTCCATTAAAAGACTAAATCGTTACAGAATTTATTGGTGATCTATATCGGGGTACCCCATTATCATGAGTTATATCAGGCTCAATTTTCATCATATATAATTTTCAAGTACCCTAACTTGCCCACAAAAATTTTACACTTTAATGATTTCATCATTAAACTCTTCAAAAACTCATCTGAAACCATAATAAAAACACATTCTATGTTCCCATAATCATAAAAAAAAATACTTCTTCTATGAAAAATCATCAAAATTTAAAATTTATTGAATAGTGGGAATTAGATATACTTTCAAATACTGTATTAGCTTATACATTAATATTTATAACAAATAATTTCTATGAATGTGGAAAATGTAGTCAAGTTTTACATATCAATAAAACATTCTTTTTTCAATTTTTTATGAATTCAAAAAAACTATATGGAAAATGTTTAAGAGATTTATTTTAAAACCTTTTCAAATAAATAAAAATATATACAAAACTAAAATTTACAAACATTTAAATAAAAAATTATAAAACTCTTCAATCATTTAAAATTAACATGAAAATTATTAAAAATATTCAAGAGAAAACCCGTAAAATAATATTTTTAAAAGAATGTTCCATACCTCAATTCTCATCTAGATTCATATATTCTATAGCTCCTAAATAATAAAATTTATTAATTATTTAAATTTTTAATAACTTTTTCCATTCTCATTAAATTATAATTATTCCCTTTTTTTATTTATTACAATTTATATTTAGTTACTAAAATGGTTATATCCATGTTGGAAGTTTTTGGATCATTCGCTTTATAACCAAAAAACATCATCAGTGTGTTAAGAGTGGTTAAAAGGTTTATGGGTAAATTATATCAAGAATCTTAAACAGTCTATAATTATCCTATTTATAAATTAAATACACTTTAAAAATTAACCATTTAAATCATTTATGAAAAATTATTCACATCATTTCCTGGAGACGGTAGTCTGTAAGTACGCATGAACTATTTCATTTTTCTACTAAGTGGAAAAAATAAATAAATTAGATAATATTTTAATTTTTAAAAATCAAATATATATTTTACTCATAATATTTATTAAAAATTTTCATCCTTTTAAGTGTGGAAATAAAAAACTAATCGCATCGCTTCGTGGAGGTGGTAGTTCACACGTTCACACGTGCGAGTTATCATTTTATAACAAATAGATGGGTAATATGGTATGATAATATTCTTTCATAAAAAAATATTCAATTTAATTATTATTTTCCTAATAATTCATCATTATGTGCACCCTTAGTTTGACCTCATGAAGAGGCCTCTCACACTCCCGAATGCCTAAAAGATTTTTATTTTATTTTTTTACTAATTTTTTACAATCCAATTTTAAAGGTTAAGGGGTAACCTTAACATTATTCATAGACCTAGAGGCTATAATATTTAATACATGTCCATTTGAGCCCTAAATACCAATGATCCAATAGCAATCTCTACCCAAATGATTCTAATTTTTCTCCAAAGTGACCAACCTTCAAAGTTACTCAGTAAAAAATCCCAAATCCACTCATATGCACTTCAATTCTATTATCACCATTATAATCAAACTAATATTAAACAAACATAAATAATACATAGATGGGGGATTTTTAATTCAATAAATACAAATAAATAAATATATATACAATGTAAAATAGAATATATTTATATATAAATATGGAAGGAGATTTTTCTTCAGAGTTCACACTGATTGATATCATTGTTCAAAATAATCTCAATAATCAACTTAATGGAGTATTCAAGTCCTATCATAAAATACCATCTGTTTTGAAATGTGATTACCCCATATTGAGACCTCTGTATATGGGGAAATCCTCTTATAAACATAAAATAGGAGACCTATTTTTTGACCATAACCACTCTTTCAATGATCCACCATGTTCATGACATAAATAAAGAATTTAAGGAAAATAACAATCGAGAAGAAGAATTAAGATGGTAGAGAAAATAGGGTGATTTCTCACCATAATCATTTTAACCCTAAAAAAATTCCTAGAATAAATTAAACAGAATGAAATTAAATCACATCAAAATATAATTCCCACCCTCAAATGAACACAAAAGTTAGTTGTCAATTTTTAGCGGAGAAAAGAATAGAAATATAGTCTGAGAACACATAAATTAAAATTAATTGAATAATGATAAAAAAATAATAGGTCTAAACTAATATATATTAAAAATATTAATAATTATTACAAATGTAAAAAATCAACCTTATCCCCTTAAAACAATATATACTTTGTAATGGGAGTGGATGTGAAAATTTATAGAAAAAGAAGTGGGAAATTTGGGCCCCAATTTTGTTTGTTGAAGACTTGACCATTTTTACCACATTTTATTACTAAATTGTTTAATTTTTTCATCCTGAAAATATGATATTATATGTATTTATCATTAACCATCAAACCACTATTATTATAGACATTGGATGAATTATTTATGACCATTTTCATCATAGGCATTTATTTTGTACGTGTGACTGTTCGTATTCCCATTTAGCAAGTTCACATGCTATAATGATCTTCAATAAGGATGAATCTTGTGGGGGAACAGTTAAAGAAGTTGTTAACCAATATGTTATATAGGACCAGATAGAATTTTATCTTCATTTTTGTAGACCTATTCGAGATTGATCTTATCTTTTAAAAAGTCCAAATCTATGCAAAATTTAAAAATCCATTATTTTACGCTGGTTTTGGGCCTTTAAATTATGGATTGACCTTTGGATCCTCTTAAATAATATGAAGATGAAGAAGTATTAAAGACTAAAAAATGAATTTCACATTTTAAATCAGTGTAGAATAGTTTCTGTCCAAATTATAGAATAAAAAATTGTTAAAATCCAAAGTAAGTACATTTTAGAAATTAAGATCAAAATTATATTAAAACCTATAAATGTGACAATTTACCAAAAAATAAAATAATTTAGGTATTCTAATATTTTAATTATATTTTGAAATATATGAAAATATTATCTTCTCCACTCCCTCGCACTTAACCATTTCACTCATACGAAATCATCAAACATTCAAATCATAATCCACACAACAATCAAAAATAAGAAAACAATCATGATCCTTTCAAAAATTGAATTCTATAAAGTATATTCTTGAAAAAAAATCCATAGCATTTTTCGTCACTCTTATTAAAAATTTTTCAACCTCAAAAATCCATCCATTTCCACAAAAAACATACCACATCCTGAATTTTTTGTCACTTTCCATTCAAGAGAAATCAATTCTGGAGTTACGCTCAAACATGAAAAGTCCATACATCACCATAAGATTATAAAAATTCCCATTTATCCACAATATTATAAATGAAAATAATTTCAATCATGTGGTCCTTTTCTAGGTGAATTTTGGGGCTTATGAGTTATGGGGAAAATGACTAAAAATTTTAAGGCCGAAAAAGGAGTTAAACTCTTCAATACAATACATGAATAATAAAGTGAAAACAATAAGATCCAACCCCACCCCAATGGATAGAGTCAAGAAATAATTTCTAATTTGTCTATGGATAAATCCCTATGATTCTAAGGATGGTACTAAATACCAAGGGCTTCATTAAAAATTTGGGGACAATTTTACCTTTTTCAAAGAATCAACCAACAAAGGTAACCACAACCAATACTCACTACATGATGTATGATAATAATGTAAGACGACTCAATGTATAACCGAAAAAACCAACTATTTCATAGTAATATTTGGAAACTAAGATCAATATATACTAAAAAATAGAATAAAAAACCAATAAAACTCAAAAGGCTCTAAAGATACAAACTATTCAACTTTCAACATGCTCCAAGAACCAAATACACTATCCTTTCCTATGTATCATGAAGAACAAGTAAAGATATGTGATACCTTTCCTTTACCTATGATGTGACAAAAAATATATGAAAAATACCCAATATTCCAATGTAAGGGTGAGTAGTGAAAATTAGTATGTTTTCCCTAAATGGATTTCCTACTCACACCACGAGGATAGAATATGTTATCACATTTGTATAAAAAAAATTATAAAACATATTAAAAAAATTAATAGTTTATATCAAAATATAATATAATTACCATAACAAAACATTTTTCAAATAATGACACCAAAGAAACTCATTAAACCATTCCAGAGTACTTTTTGGAATACTAAAACCATGATTCACACAAACACCCACTCATGCATGATTTAGTTATAATTCCATACTAATGAGTGGTCTCTCATCCATCCATTATGTCATAACTATGTGTCCAATATTCATGACCCTAGATGTAATATGAACCCTATCCAGGGACACATCCCTCTATAACCCAATGGTACATTCTTCTTTTTCAAGGTCACATAGAAAGTATGTACTCACACCAACCCTTGTATTCCAAAACCCAATATCAAATCAATTGTTTCTATACATTCTAATTAAACATTTATTATATTGAAAAAATCACCATCAAACTAATTACATAATGTAATACAAGTTGACATTTTAAAATCATCATTTTACAATCTAGGAACAAATCACGTTGCACAATATCCAATTTTCACAAATCCACAAACCATCAATAAACAGGGTTTCTATTGTGATTTATGATATTTTTAAAAAAATTATTTAATAAATTCAAGAAATTTGAAATTAAACCTTCAATTTTTAATAAGAGGAGTCGATAGTAAAGCTACATACCTCTCAAACTATGGCAGAAATGAGGAACAAGATAAACTATTTAACAAAATCAGGTTGAATGTGAAAAAAACTACCATATATCTTATTCCCTAACATCCAAACAAACAAATATCATCATGATTGGAATCCAATATCATATATATATCCCGAATAATTTATATATAAGAATTCAAGAGAAGAAAATAGAGTATATGTAGTATAAAATACAAAAAATGGAGACTTACCAAGTCGTTCAGCCTTTAACGCACTAAGATAATCCAATAAATCTCTATCAGAATGAAGGGACAGCCTATAAGCCTTTGGAAGAAAGAAAAAATGAGATATCTCCACTTGTTTATGATCTAAATTTTAACAATTCATGGTTACTCACATGGTTAGGCAAGTTGTACACTAACTGTACAAATGCCTATGTCTCAAAAAGTATGGTTTCTCTTAGGTGGCCACATGGTTTTTACAAAAAATATACCTGAAAATTCACCTAGAAAGACCCCATTTTCTCACTTTTCAAAGTTTTCTTTAGGCCTTTTATGGTGTGTAATAACCTTACCCTGGCCATAAACCTTCAAAAAATAACAAAAAATCATTCCTAAAATCTTTCAAACCATCCCAAACATCATCAAAACACTTTAAATACTTAAATTAAATAATCAAAAATTTACCTAATAGAAACCAAGGGTGCTAAATTCTCAAAACCATTATCCATTATATTCTTGGAATCTATGTAACCATTGTTTTCCTTAAAATTTTCAGGACATTTCTCGATAATTTCTTTCTCATGCTACCAAGTTTCTTCCTGAATCCATCCTTGTTTCCAAAAAACCATGCACTAGAATGACGATTTTATCATTAAATACATTCACTTTCTTATTCAAAAGTTGTATCATCACATGGACCAATGAAGCATCTGGCTCTAGGTTAATGTGATATCATTTAATCATGTGGTTAGGATTAGGATGATATGGTTAGGTCCAAAAGGGGACTAGATACCATAAGAGAGGGGGTGAATCAGGGTATGGATATTATTTTATAAATTCTATCTACCCCAATAGATCTTGTCCTATTTATTAAAAGGGTTACATTTATTTCTCTTTAGTCTCTGTATTTATATTATCCCATTTGATATTTATATTTTGATCATGCATATAATGTAATAAAGGAAAGAAAAATAAAGGACACATAGATTTTTTCTTGGTTCACCACCATTGGGATACATCTAAAGAGCATGAAACAAGAATGTGAAAATTTACCAAATCAAGTAAGGCTCACTGTAAATACATGTTTCAAGCTAGATCACTTCTATACCTAGTCCCACTATATTTATAATGTTTAGGGTAAGCTCACTTCTTTCCCAAGGGTCCCTCCCTATGTATCTTTCTCTAGATCACTACCAGTGGAAAGGATTAACATCTTCTTCTTCCTCTTCCCACGTCTTTGGAAGGGATCCATAGACAATTTAGAGACTTGTAGGACCCTTCCTTATTACTGATCAATTGATTCCAATATATAGGTAGATAGTCCATTGATGTTCTTTCGGGGATGATCCTTAATATATGTGAAAACACTTGGATGCAGCACTTCCACTTTCTAGTCAACTGGTATAGAATTATCTTTGCAGTAGACTCAGAAAGAACCTCATATTTTGTATGATCTTCAATAGATTTCAATTATTCCATTCACTTCTTAGAATTTAGTAGTAAATAAACTCCTTCTAAAGATATGGTCGAATTGTTTAGATCCTTACTCTTCAACTTCTTATAAATTCTAATACTAAAATGATATCGCTCACTGGGTATTCCTAGTTTGTATCCCTATTCACAAGACCGTCATAATAGATTCATACATAGGTATACCATGAACCTTCATTTTCAACTGATAGATGAAATCCACTTTTCTATATACTCTTCGATTGTGTAAATTTCTTTCTCGAACTATTTTAGTCCCTTGATGAACTTCTTTGAATCCTCCACAAAATTTCATGCTTTCTCCTCGTACTATCTTGCATGGTTTTTCACAAATGCTTCATGGACAACTTCTTCTCCCACTGACATCATTTTCTTTCAAGGACTGCCTCTTCTCGCATAGACCACCTTGTCTTTCGAGGACTACCACTTCTTATGTGGACCTTATCCTCTTCAACAGACCACATTTTCCTCCACGAAACCTTTTCCTTTACGAGATTTATAACTCCACAAAAACCTTTCACAAAATTTTATCTTGAACTGCATCCTCCAGCATGGAATCCTCCCTTGCAAACTATTCTCTTGGGTTGAATTTCCCAAACGAACTACTTCATAATTCACCTAATTTTTCCTGGAGAGATGATATTTTCTAATGAAATTTTCTCTTGGTAATGATGTGATTAGAGGTCTTTATATATGAAAATTGGTACACAAAATCGCCTAATCCGAATTACACAAAAACTCGATGTGGTACAACCTTCACTGTGTACTTCTATGCAATTGGCACAATGTATTTTTCCTTTGTGGTGGCTTATGTATTTAATGAATGAACCCCCTTCCAGGTTCCTCAAATCACAACCACTTTCCACAAATGTCAGGCCTCTCATGATCTTCAAACCTCTCATGAAATACAAGCCTTCCCACAAACTGATTTTGTTATCCAGTCCACGTACAACGCTTCACTGTCTCTATAGTGCTACTATGCATAAATCTACCTTTGATGAATTTCCTTTGTCATTCATCGTACCTCCTTTTGTGGTCTTTTGGATTTTTTAACAAACAAAAACACCCCCAAATCACCAAAATGATGTTTTCATGGATTCTTTCCCCAAAAAATACTTTTTCAACTATGATACTTGACACACATTATGCCCTTCACTAAAACATGGTGGGAAATACAATTGATATGCCACCTCACCAAATCATTAATGTATCTCAAAGGGATTATTTATAGATGATTTAATATCCCCTACTTCTCAAAATGATGATACCCAAGCCTTTGAGAGATTCTCAAGAACACATGACTGCTCACCTCAAAAGACAAACATCACCAATGATGATTTGAATATGATCTTTGTTGACTCTGAGCCATCTCCAATAATTTGATGATCTACTGAATTTTCTCTGCTGTCTCTTGGATAGGGATTAGACCAACCAGTGAAGTATTTCTTGTTTCCACCCAACAAAATGTATAATTACAATGACACTCTTTTCATTCTTTAGATGTATCCATATGTTTTGAGGAATGATAACTTTTTTTATATGAGAACTCTACTAATGGTATGTTCTCCACCCATGATCCACCAAAATCCAATACACAATTCTGCATCAAGTCCCCCAATGATTGTATCATCCTTTTATATTGCATATCCTTCTAAGGATGATACACAATAATCAAGGTTAAATTATTCCAAAGGTATTTCTTGACATATATCAATAAGTGATATGTATACCTTAGATCCTAGCCGGAAACTATCGAAAATAGTATGTCATTCCTCTTTACCACTTCTCATATATAGATTTTGGACACGTCCTTCATTGTATTAGATTCATGAATAGGGATGAAATGGTCTAAATTTTTGAGCTGGTCTATTATCAACCATATGAAATCATGTTTCAAAACCATTATCGGGGGACTTGAAACAAAATATATAGTTTTCTGATCACATTTCAACATAAGAATACGTAAAGATGACAACTTTCCTGCTGGTAACAAATGTTATTTCATAACATGCTGAAGAATTAGGAATATCATTAATAAATATTCCATATTTATGTTCATAATCACCCTCTAAAATATGCCTTTAAATCCTTATACGATGTCCCTATTCATGTATTAACAACCCATCTCGAATGGTGGTAATCATTACAAATTTTTTTCTGACAATCCAAAGTTACAACCATCAGTTCTCTAAAATAAAAAACCGAACTCCCATATGGTTCCATCACTCAATGGTCTCCCCACCATTCAGTTTTGATCTCATATAAAAACATTCTGAATTGAATTTCTATTCCTATTTTACAATTTCACCCAAATAAGGAATAAAACACACTGGAAGGAAAACCACTACATTGCCTCATTCTTCACATTCCAGGTGCATTTCAGATAACACCGAAATTATATTCCATTGATATGAAGCCTTTTTTTAACACTAATTGAATAAATTTCTACTTAATGCATCAACCACCAAATTTACACTACGCAACATGTATATTAAGTTAAATTCAAACATTCAGAGATACTCCATCCAAATTATTTGTCTTGGATTAAAATACCTTTATAATAAAATAAGTTTCATACTATTATGATCACTAAACGCAGTAAATTTATCAAGAAAGAGGTAATGATGCCATGTATTCAAAGAATGGACTATGTTAGGTTACTCCAAATCATGTTTTCCATATTTCTTCCTATGAAACTATAACTGCCTTATGTCGTAGGCAACAATATGATCTCCCTTCATAAGAACACATCCTAACCCAGATCCCAAAGCATCACAACACACCACGTACCCTTTTTAGGATACCGAAAAAATCTATATTATTGTTTATTTAAGGAGAACATTAATCTCTTAAAAAGTATTTTAACATTCCCCATTCAATTAGAATGGAACATTTTTCCTTTTCAAAGCAATCCAAGGTAAATATAGTCATGAAAAGTCTAAACAAAGCATCGGTAATAACCATACAAACAAAAAAAACTACATACCTCAAAGGTATTATTTGGAAGTATCCATAAGATAATAACCTCTATAATGTTTGGATCTATAGGAACACCTCTTTTAGAGATAACATGGCCAAGAAAAATGTACCTCTTGTATCCAAAAATCAAACTTTTATAATTTTTCACACTGGAGATGATCCTAAAAAATTCCAAATGTTATCTCTAACCATTTCACATGCTCAGACCTCGGCCTTGAATACTAAATATGTCATCCACAAATACAACCAAAAAATAATCCAGATATCTCAGAAATATATGATTAATAAATGTCGTAACTAATGATTTTTAATTCATAATACCAAAAGGCATAACCACATATTCATGATGGGGATATCTAATATTTATAGTTGTCTTTGGAATACCCTCCTTCAGAACCCAAAATTAGTGATATATTTATTGAAAATAAAATTTAGAGAACCATTGGGGGAACCTAAATTGATCAAACAGATCCTCAAGGGGAAGAAGATTATATTTATTCTTTATCATAACTTGGTTAATCTTATTATATTCCACATAAAACCTAAGATTTATATCTTTATTTTAGACAAACAAGACTGGTGTTTCCCCCAAAACATGCTAGACTGAATGAGCCCTTCAATTTAAATCTCTTCCAATCCCACATTCAATTACCTTAATTATATTGGTTCCATCCGATAAGATGGAATGGAAATAGTAATTGTCCTTGGGAAAAGATCAATGGTAATTTCAACTTCTCTTGTGGGTGGAATCCTTGAGATATTTTCTAGGACAGACATCCTAAAACTGATAAAAAGCTACTAGAAAAATAATCTTCTAAATCTCTCCCACTGATTCTAATTTCAAATTTCATAACTGATACAAGATAATTCCTATTTATAGTTCCAACAAGCTCATTGCACCATCCATTACATTTTAGTCTCCTCTAAAAAGATACTTGATGCCATCATCTTTCGTAAAACTAACATATCAGGTATAACAACCAATGTTATCCTTGAACATTGTCAACCAATCCATACCCAGGATTATGTCGTAGACATCCATCGTAAGAACAAAGAAATCCCATATCAACTCAACTCCATCAACAGTTTTAGAACAGGCTCTACACATGAAGGCACAACATTCATATTGACCAACAAGAGTTTGAAGTACCACCATAGAAGGATTCATATCAATATGAAAAGCTAGAAAATAAAAATCATGAGAATCAATAAGTGAATGGTATAAACCAATATCAAAAAAATAATTAAAAGGGTTTTAATTCAAAATAATCATACCTATAACTATAAATGGTCTATATTGATCAACCATAATAATTTTCTCAGATCCATATAATTGTTTACTCAATTCACTATGTTATTTTTTAACAATTTTAGATATCCCTTCCTGATGAGTCATGGTGTTTTTAGGAGGACCATGGCTAGCTTAGTTGTACGGATGTGAGGTATTCTACTAACATCATCTTATCAAATCATATGACATCTATGAAAAAATATACTTTTCTCGAACTCCCGATCATGGAGAAGTATAACAATAGAATTTCAGATGCATCATTTTGTTGAATTTTTTTCCGGATCTGGGTGGTGTTGTAAATTATATATTCTTGTGGTCTAATGAACAAAATTGGAAATATCTTTCTTCACACTTTGGTCTTGTAAGAATATTCATTAGTCTATCTTTCTGATTATGAGCCATCCCACTACATTGTAAATAGTTTTTCCTCTCCTTCTTGTTCCTAACATTCTAGTTTTAACCATTTACCATAGGTATCGACATGCACCCTCCACCCTTAGACCCTAAGATATCCCTTTCATCCACCATATCCCAATTGATCATCTCTATATAATCCGTTATACAGAGAACAAAAATCTTCAAGTAAATCTCCATAATCATCCTTAATTAGAAGAAATTTTCCTTAAAAGATGCACGTTCAACATCATCAGGTGAAAAGTAGACTAAATTCATAAATTTATCTATATACTCTTTCACTGATAGGTTCTCCTCAATCAAGATTAAAAATTATATCATTCTTTCAATCCTAAATGGATAAGGATAAATTTTTTAATTGAATGATTATTCAAAATCCTCCCATGAAATGACATGGTATAATTTAGCCTATACTTCTAAATCCCACCATTGGAATGAAAGATGTTCAAGAATATATGTCACCAAGATGAATTTACACTTTCTTGGCATGTCAATGAAACAAAATATTTGATTCATCCTATTTATCCACACCTTTTCTTTATCTAGATCTGAATCACCCTGAATGATTGGAGGCTTCTTCTTCTGGATATGAACAGAGTGATCCACTTACCTTGGTTCATCACATGGGTTCCCTCTATCCATAGCTTGAAATTCTTAGACTATACTCTGAACAAAAATTTGGTTATCCTGAGGCTCATGTCAAGCCACGTTTTTAGCAGCCTCTTCTTGTTTTTTTCTTCTAAACCTATCATTTTCCATTTTCTATAAACACAAAAAACAATATAATTAGTGCTCTCTATAAACTAAATGATTAAAATTTTCAAATTCTAAAATATCATGACTATCACAAAAAACATTCCCAAAATTCCACACTTCCGATTTTCAAAACATTTTGGAAAAGACTACCGGGATTTTAAAAATCAAACCTTGTTCACAATACTACTATCATGTCATTCTCAAAATCTCCTATTTGAAAAAATAGTGAAAAAATAAATATATTTTCACTAAATGATAAATAATTACTCAAAATAAAATATTAATTTCTTTTGGGAAGTCATTTCTATCAATTCTTGTCATGATATTCTCATTGGCTAAACCCAACACAATGAGAGTAAAACACCTATAAATATCTCCAAACAAATTTTTAACATCCCACACCTCCTTATTATCTTGAGTCGAGGAAGAATTGATACTTGGATTTTGGTGACTTCAATAAGATGCTAAAGGGTCGCGTTAAATTCCATGAGTTTCATTAACAATTGGGGGGGTGATTTTCCTTTTTTCCATGAAAAACCAACCAAGATAAAGACACCCAATAATCACTACATGATGCAAGATAAAAATTTAAGACAACTCAATATATAAAAAAACAACCAAACTATATAAGAGTACCAAGAGAAAACCAAGATCAAGGTTAGCTACAATGAGGAAGACCAAACCAACAAAACTCATAAGACTCCAAAGACTCCAAAGATACCAACTCAGAATCTTCTATTAAGCTCCAAGAACAAACTTCACTATCTATTCCCATGTATCATGGTGAATCACTAAATAAATGTGATAAATTACCTTTACCTAAATCCTGATAAACAATATCTTTAAAAGTACCAAAGTAGGGGTGAGTAATGGAACTTTATAGGTTTTCGCAAATGACTTCCCTACTCATGCAGCATGGATTGAACATGTTTGAAAATTTATATAATAAAATTATATTTATCAATCTAAAACATTTAACAGTTTATGTCAAAATATAAAACAATTTTATTACCGAATAGTTTCCAAAGGATGTAACCAAACAAATCTTTCAACCACTTAACATTCCTTTTTGGCATACTTAAACTGTTATTCACACACAAACAAACACATTAATGCTTCACTGAAAGTTCCATACTTATGAGTGGTATCACATACATCCACTAAGTCAGCACAAAGTGGCCAGTAACCTTATTTCCTAATGGAACACACCCCTTATCTAGGGTCTTTTCCCTTTGTACCCTAATGGTACATGCCCCTTATCAAGGTCACGTTGAAAGCATGAACTCTCACAAAATCATGTATGCCAAAACTCAATGTCAAATAAACCATTTCAAGCCATTCGAATAAAAACTTTATTTTATTAAAAACATTTACTTTAAACAAACATGATCACATTTCAAAACCATCATTTTAAAATTTATAAAAAATGAACATTGCACATCAACCAATATTCATAAATCCAAAAAACATCACTAAAGAGGGTTTCTACCATTATATTCCCATAAATTTAAGAATCACTTATAAAAATTTGAAACTAGGAATACAAGTTCTTCTAAGAGTAGTCAAGAGTTAATCTTCCTACCATAAAATATATGTTGAAAATGAAGAATGACATGAATTCTTTAACAAAACCAGTAAAAGTATCCAAAAACCTGCCTTATATATTGTTACATAACATCCAAAATTCCAAATCGCAACATGATTGGCATCCACTATCAATAATATATTTACATCAGATTAGATATATTAATTCAAGTAATGTAAAATGAGTATATCTTAGAAATAACTCCAATAAAAGAGACGTTCCAAGCAATTCAGCCTTCAACGCACCTTGATTTGCCAACGGATTGCTTCCAGATTAAAGGGGAGAGTCTCCATAGTTTTTAGGAAGAATAAAATCTAAGTTAGGTTCAATGTAGGGGAATAAAAGTGTATTCGGATCTACACTGAGTTAGATTCTCTTTTTATCTAACTTTTAATAGTTCATGGCTAGTCACATAGTTTGGAACATTCTTTACTAACCATGAAAATTTCTCTATCAATAAAAGAACAGTTTCTCCTAGCTGGACTCACTATTTGACCAAACCCAGTGTCTAATAATGTTCATACCAAGAGCCAACTACCTGGATTTTCATGGTTTTCTATTGGAGTTTCATGCTTTGTACCAGCCATGAAAAAATGTGCACCTCCAGAAAAGCTACAAAAACATTCCAAAAGTTTTAAAAATCTTCCCAAACATCACTGAAACACATTATATACTTAAAATAAATATATGTAGGGTTACTTACTTGAAACCATGGGTACTAAAGAACATCATAAATTCCTCACTCAACCCCCCTTAAAAATGTGAAACACAACACCACCCCATTTTGTATGACATGGTAAATTATCCAAGCAGTGATTACAATGAATGATATCATTCAAATTCTCCCTTTGTCATTATTTAAATATATAGAAAGGAATAGATTTATTTTTTCTTTTTTTTGTTTTCTTCATAGAGGATAAGATAAAAATTAAATATAATGGAGGAATGAGAATTCATTTTCGTGATTTTATAGAGGAACATGTGTTACAAAATAAATTACAATGAGAAATTAAATCTCAACTCCATTTTCTCATTTTATATTTTTTTCTTTTATTTATTTTAATAATTTAAGGATAACCAGATGAAATAAATAAAGCACAATTGAATGATGATTCATGTTCAATATCCCCAATCTCTACTACCCAAAGTGTAGACACACACCTCACACAACCCACAAATGAAACACATCCTAATGAACTCATTGTAAAGGCCCTCCCCCATGCCCAAACATGAATGATACATGAAAAAAAAAACAAGAGTGTGTTTTGGTAAGGAAAAATAATCTTATAATGATGGTTAAAACTATAAGTAAATTCATAGAATATACAGGATAATGAATGTTATATGTAAAGGTGGTCTCAGGTTAAAAAATTTTAATTCAAATAAGCTCCTCAATAATTTCAAAAAAAAATCCATAAATTCTAATGATTTTAAAGGAAAAAATATCATGTTCTGGTTATAAGAAAAAAACACAATCTTTCCTCATTCAATTTTAGGTATTAGGAGTAATATATAAAAACTATTTATAATACCTCATAGTATTTGAAAAATATTTTGAGTTAATGTTTCATGGGCATGGATTTACAAAAATTTTCAATATCATCAAAATTATTCAAAGTTTAATTCTTGGAACAAGTATTCACAATAATATTCATTTAAAATATATGTTCTAAAAAATCATTTCAAATATCCAAAAATAAATTGAATTGTTAAAATTGATATAAATATTAATTGATGTAGATGGTTCTTAAAAATTAAAAGAAAAAAATCACACAAAAAACTAAGCATGTCTTCACTCCCCCACACTTAAATTTCAATACCCATCATTTTAGCTCAACAAAATAAAAGTAAGGGCACTGAAGTAAAGTAAAGGAAAGATATAACCAAAATTTATTTTATATTAGAAGACACGAGTTAATCTCATAACTAATTCCACTAAACCTAGAAAGAAAAAATAAATCAAATATTAAGAAAAATAAATATAAAGAGAAAATAGGATAGAATATGGTTTGGACCCCTTGTGTCTGCTAGGTTTTTACTTCCCCAAGTCATGAAATTAATGTTTTTTAACCCCAAAAAATATATATGAGTTTTAATACTTAGAAACCCCTGAATATGATTTTTTCAAATTTTCATTAGTATATTCTAGGAGTGAGGACCCCAAAATAAAATAAAAATATCCCTTACCCGAATAATATTAAATAGAGAAAATATGAATTTTAGAGGGGGAGGGAAAAGAATAAGGGGGTTCTCTCTACTCTGATTAGCTATAGGATTGGTGTCTACTGGTGATGAATTTGGTATAATAGAAAGTGTCATATCTCTTATTTGGGATCAAAAAATCATTCCCCAATGATTTCTTCTTTTGTTCCATCATCCTTATATGCGCCATTGTAAAACTCAACTAGAACCTCAATTATCTCCTCAACACAATAAGCATCTTCATCTTCCTTAATTAGGACCTCTAGTAATGGTATGAGAACTTCAGAGTTATAATAATAGAGATTGGCTTTCCATTAAATATTAATAATATTGGAATTAAAATAATTATCAGAAGTTAAATCTCCCTCAAAACATTCATCTTCAGACTCTTATACCATTAGTAGGGTAGCTGGAAATTCATTTTTCAGAGATGGAAGAAGATACTCATGTACGGATTCAACATCACCAATGTATTCATAAAATATAGGTGTAATAGGAAATTCATTCACTGTATCTTGTATTTTTTCTATTCCATTTATTTAACTTTCTCTTCATCAACTTTTGCGACTAGTGATGAAAAAAGCATGCTTACTTTTTCAAGAATTTTCAAATTCTCTTGAAGCATCAAGCCATTTTGTTCTATTTGGATCTTCAATGTCTCTTCCCTTGTGAATTCACTATCACAGTTATCTATAGTAAAATAATATGAAACATTATCATAATAATTCATTATTACCCTTGGAATGAAATTTATTCAATAGATATCTTTTTTTTAGTTTTTTATTTTTTTATATTTTATGAAAAATAGTGTGTGAATTCAGTTGGTCTCCCTAGAAAATGATCCAAATTTATAATAGAGGTTTTTTATTAACAACAATATGAATAAATTATTATTTTATTAAGAATGAAGTATACTGTACACCCTAGGTTTGATCTCATGATGAGGCAGCTCACACGCACTTTAATTCTCATATAACTATTGTAATCTAACTAATATAAAACTATGTTAATTAATATATATTATGGAATTTTTAATACATGAAATATATATATATATATGAAATGTAAAATAGAATGTTTTTTAATAGAAAAAAATAATGTGATTATTCTTAGGAGTTTACGGTGATTGGTATCATTATTCAAAAGATTCTCAGTAATCAATTCAATGAAGTGATCAGGACCAGTCAAATTACACAATTTCCGTTGAAATGTGATTACCACATAGAGAGACCTCTGAATATATGGAATAATCTTCTAAGAATCAGATAAGATATCTCTCCAATAATAATCACTATTCATTACATGCTTCACTATATGCCTGAAAAAAATAGTGAAGGGAAGGAGAATAATGAACAAGAAGATGAATTTTGACGATAAAGAAACTAGGGAGACCGCTCACTATAATAATTTTAACAATTATAAAAATACACAAAATTTAATAAATATATTGATATTAAATCACAAAAAAATTAAATCAAAACAAAATTCTATCCCTCAAACAAACATCGAGGTTAGTTCTATATTTTTAGTGGAGTAAATAATCGAAATACTATGCGAGAACACATAATGAAAAAGAAATGGAAGAATGAGATTTGAAGAAGAGAGATAAAATAATATATATTAAAAATATGAAAAATTATTACAGAAGAAAAAATCAACCTTAACCCACAAGAATTGGATTTCCATTATAATGGGAGGGTACGTGACCATTTATAGA
The DNA here is from genome assembly GCA_963277665.1 of Viscum album. Classification (NCBI taxonomy): domain Eukaryota; kingdom Viridiplantae; phylum Streptophyta; class Magnoliopsida; order Santalales; family Viscaceae; genus Viscum; species Viscum album. The sequence goes on from OY728132.1 coordinate 701,648,371, forward strand.
AAAATAAGTGTTAATGTTTGGCTTTGATCTTGTCCTTTAAATGTTTCAAAAAATTTGACACGTTAAATGATTGAATTTTTTAATTATTTATTAATTAAAAATTTTCCCCTATGTGTCCCTCATATACCCTAAAATATTTTTCATTATTGGCTATAAGATGATAGAGTTATGGATATTTTACTCTAAGACATTTATTCTGGATAGGTGATTGTTCATATTCCCATTTAGCAAGTTCTCATTCAATAATGACCTTTAATATAGATGAATCATATAGTGCCACAATTAACAAATTTGTTCCCCATAATTTTCTATAGGATAATGTATAATTTAATATCTATTGGGAATTAAAAAATTTAGATATAAGATTATATTTAAAATAGATCAAATCTATGTATAGTTTTAGATGACCGGATTGTGACCTGGTTTTGGGCCTTCAAATGATGGAATGATCTTTCCGACCTATTCAATGAAATGAATCCCAAGATTTATTTAAGCATAAAAATAATAATTTCTGAAATTAAATAAATATACAATAAGTTATGCACTATATACATAAAAAAATAATAGTGTTAAAATCCAAAATTATTCCATTTTATAAATTAATCACAAAATACCATTAAAACCTAAAAATTTGGAAAATACCCATAAAATAAAACTATTTTGGGATTATAAACATTTTTGTATAGTATTAAATGTATTAAAATATTTGGTTTATAAAGGTATGTAGTATAATATTTTTTTAAGATTAATATTAATGTCATAAATATCATATATTTTTATTTTATCCATGATTTTTACAATCCATATGATTTGGTGATGCAAAATTAAATACATCTCATCATCGAGGTGGTAGTTCACATGTATACATGAGAGAAGTTATTGTTTCCCAATGGATGTAAAATAACATGAAAAGTGGTTATACCATAAACATAATAACATTTCAGTATATGTGATATACGAATGTTATTATATAATCATGGTTAATAAAAATTTAAAGGAGGTATTAGAATAAATAAACATTAAAAACATTGTTAAGAATTATACATATTCTTTCTAAAACCTCCCTTGGCATACATTTTAAGACTTATTAGGTTTGACTTATATTGAGATCAATACCTCTTAGACATATGGATGATAGTTGGTAAGGGACATGGTTAGGAATTTTCCATGATAGAGTTCTCACTGTGTGTGAAGAAGTGTGGAGAAGAGGTTATTTTATATAAGTGATAAGAGTTACACACTTATAAATATATAAAACATTAAAATTCAATATATGTATTTCTCAAAATAAAGTGGCACCAGATTAACATATTTCAAATATAAGATGATTTTGATTCAAAATAAACTCATTAAATCAAATTTAACCAAGTTTTTTTTTGACATTTTAAACCCTATGTTTTAGCTTTAGCGACCGCGTTAACCCTTTTAACTAATATAATGGTGAAAATGTTTTACCAAGGCTACTATTCATAATGACCAAAAATTAAATTATATTTATTATAATATTTGAAAATAATAACTAAAAATATTGAATCTTTTATAGTATTTAAATTTTCATAAGTTTTAATAATTTATTTTAATATAAATCCACAATCCGAAACAAAAACTATTTTTTAAAAAATGCCATTTAAGTATACAAATGATTTTATACCCAAATCAATTAGAATAGAGATTTATATGGAATTAATTTCATTATTTATATTAAAATGGGAATAAAATAAATTTAAAACAAAACAAAAATATAATAGGGATATTTAAATAATTGAAATGGAGTGATGGTTTTTATAAAAAATAGTATTTCCCCCGATTCACCAAAAAATCAATATTTCAGAAAAAAATTTACCTAAAATAAAATTGACTTCATATATATAAAAATGAATGGATTTTATAAAATCTTAAAATTAATTTCTAAATTAAAACTACGTATTACATGTAAATAAATTAGTTATTAAAACTATTAATTTTATAATTAAGAAATTATATAAATTCACTTTTAAAACTATGATTTATATGAATCCATAAAAATGAATACTTATAAATTTAAATATTGATTTAATTATAAGATTACATGGGTTTTTATATTCAACCCCATTTATTAAATTAAATCCACAAAATTTTATTCATTGCTTAAACAAATGAGGTTATTTCCCCCCATAGCTTTTTAAATTCCCTTGTTTCTTCCTATATCATTTGCATTTCCCTTAAAAACATAACCTAGTCAATCATCTTATTTTAGATTTTCTTCTATCAGTGATAAAAAATCTAAACTAGATTTTATTTATAGAAAATATTCTCTTCCAATTATTCAACCTCTAGGATCAGAACATGATTTTTATTTTGTTCAAATTTCCTTATCGAATAAAAATTGTACACATTATATAACTGATCTAAACTAAGAGTAAATTCAAATAAATATAAAAATTAGAAAAATTTTCTTTTAATTGTATATGTTCAAATAAATCATGGACATAACATTCCATTTTTAAAAAAAATGCATACAATTTTCCATGTACATATATTAAATAATAACATAATCTCTTACCTTAGAAAAAGATATCTTTCATCTGATAATCAGCATAAATTTACTTCCTTCTTTAAGATACCCACATATGGTGTGGAATCATATTTATCTTCTCAATAATATCTTATACAAACTCTAGTTCCAACAATTTCTTTTCACTAACTTCATTTCAACATGATGGAATGCGACACCATATTCCATATAATTCGTTAAATGATTCCATATCTATACTAGAAAAAAATTGTTATTATAAGAAAAATAAATAAATTAAAGATATTTATCACAACATAAAAGATAATACAAAGAGAAACCCCAAATAATATCTTTAAAAATCCAAAAATTTTCAATCCAAAATTTCATAAAATTATGGCTAAAAAGTTATATTAAAATTTAATTTAGTACCCAATGAAGTTTCCCTTACTTTCTAAAAATAAATGAAAATATTGGATTATAGTCAGATACAATAGAGAGAGTAACTTCATGTAAAAAAATATCACTTTATGATAAATTCTAGGAATTTGATCCAAAGTCATATTATCCTAAATATGAAGAAAAATGTATTTATTTAGTTGGTTTTTCAATAATAACCCAAATCACTTCATTACTGTTAGATGTATTTTGTAATCCCACCAGAAAATCCATGATTATATTCACCCATATACATTAAGTCACTAGAAAAGGATGAAGCATCCCGTTTATTTGTTGTAATTCATATTCAACTGATTGACCTATCAAGAATTTCATGGTAAAATCATCAATAGAAAGATACATAAGTATATTATTATTCAAAATATTCAATATCATATGGATATTTTAAAATGAAATGCACCATTCATGGAGACTATAAGTCATTATTATGCATGAATGCTACATCCATTTCATTTTTTTTAATTTTAAAAGGAATGAAAACCAGATGATACATAAGTATATTATTATTACAGTATAATATCATATTTTATATATGTTATGTAAGTTCATTAACACTATCTTTTACACGTTCAATGTATGATATGAATGAGTCATATCACTTTGAGGGGGCGGTAATACGTACTTCTTCAAATGAAATTATCATATTAACCCATTATTGAAACCATAAAGGTATGATATAAGTGAAAAATGAAGAAGCATAGAAAAAAACATAAATAGAATATATATATATATATATATATCAAATATAAATACAGTTCCATCATAATGGACACTATGAGAGGCGGTTGGTGATATTTTAATAATCATCATTTCGTGAGGTAGTAGTTCAACGTCCACATAAACAGTATGTTTGTATCCATTAGATAGAGTTGAGTGGAAGTTTAGTTAGAATAATTCTCATAAAAACAACCTTGTATATTTATTATATTGGTGTTGTAATAAAATAAAGGAATAAAGATAGTTTATGGGGTTGTAGAATTAAAATTAAAGAAAAGAACTTAAGAGAAGACGATACCTTTAAATCAGGTAACTCAATTTGGTTTGAACTAAAAGGATTCCTAGAAGTGACTTATGATTAAGGTAAAGCTTCTATAAGGAAGAGAGTAATTTAGGGAGCTTAATTGGGTAGAGTTTGGATGAGCTAATGGGCTTGAGATGTGTGATTAATGTGTTAGAGGTGATGGATTTTTATAAGGGAGAGGAAGGGCTCTTTAGGAAAGTTGGAAGACAGTATTTTATTATAGACTGATTTTCTGTTTCCAAAGGTCCAAAACTCATTAAATTTGAATCTAATATGAATCATGTTCGAAATAAAATAATACAATAATAATTAGACATGTTTTAGATAATTTTTTAAATTTTATAATCTCATTTATTTAAATCATTTATTAAAAAGTTAATCATTGCATCATCATTGTGTCACAGATAATTTTATTTTTTTGATGTCTGAAAATTATATATAAAATACCATCATGTTGAAATCTTTTTAGGTTCAAAAAAATATTTTTAGCCAAATATATAACTTATATAACCCCTTTTAAAAATTGATTTACTAAAAGATATATGTTTATGTAATTTTTGTCTTAATGTTAAATTAATTAATATAAAGTGTCATTATCACTCCTAAGTGACTCCATGGGGTCCTAAAATAAACCCAAGGATTCCAATGGTTAGAAATTTATTATACAATAGTATTATTACATGTGTTAGGGTAATTTAATATTACTATAATATTATTTTGTTTACCATTATTTACTAGATTTAACTTTTAACTATGGTAAATAAAATATTTACTGAAGTGAATATTCATAATGTCAAAAAATAAAATTTACCAATTCATGCAATTTGGACTTCCTGATTCTAAATGTGGAATTAATTTTTCCAAATTCAAAACACAGAAGTGGCAGAAATTAATTTATAATTAATTCCCATTGTCAAAATAAAAAGAGTGTTTTCAAGAAATAATATCTATCAAAAGATTGACAGTTTTTATGTTCGCTTTAAGAGTGAAATTAAATCCAATGACCAAAATTGGATTTAATAGTAAAAATATAATCCAATTTCCCTTTAAAACCAATTTAAATAATATTCAAACTATGTAAATAAATTAGAATAAAATTCAGTTTTGAATTAAAATACAGTATTTTTTACTATTCATTAAAAATGAACAGTATCAGAAAAATACCAAAAATTCATCCAAAGTAAATTTTGATGTCCTAATTTTAAAGAAGAATATTATTTTTTCAAATTGAATATATAAAAGTGTCAAAACTAATATTTAAAGAGGGTTCTCTATCAAAAGGCGATAAATCGACCTTTTAAAAAATATTAGAGTGTTTACGCTTAGAATTGGATTCATTCACCTTTTTAGCTTTTAAATTTTGTTGGATAAATGTAAAAAAATTTAACAAACATGTATAATCATATTGTAGTTAGTCCTTTTCATTAGTGCCAATACAACATCTATGCGTTAACTACCATTTAAAGTAATAAAATTATTATATTATTTTTCAGTATAACTTAACGTTCTGTGTAACGTACGATTTCAAGGAAACTCATTGTTGCGTATCGGGTACGCCATAGAACATGGAATACCCTTTAAAGTAAAATTATTATTCAATTAAAAAATATTCACAAAATGAAAATTCCATATTCTTTATTCACCTAGGATGTGATATCCTGCCTCCCTTTTGAGAATTGCGTCCTCGAAATTTTAAATTTGGGCATAGAAACTTTATTAAAAGTCTCACATCAGAAAATGAGTCAATAAAACTATAACATTAAAAAAATAGCATTAAAACAGTCACCCAAGAAAACTCATACTAGGATTCCATGAAAACATGCATATGGAGGAGAAATTAAGTGTCAAGTTCTGATAGAGAGTGATAGAAAACATGATCTGGAGAATGCTAACCACCAGAAAAACATAAACAGGTAATAGGTTAAATGAATTTTAGTTTCCTAGTAGGAAAAGTAAATGGAAACTTTTTTGTTTAAAGATTCATTTAATAAAGTTGGATAATTTATTTATGAGATTTACTAAGTACATTAAGAAATATACTTACTTTCTAAGTATAGTTTCATCCTTTAATAAGGTTCTACCAAAAACTCATCTTTTCTTCTAATTATGAGTATTCAAGATGCCATAGTCATATTTGAGGTGCTATAATAAACTTCTATAGAATCACATAATCCACAAAAGAATCACTATTTATGTCCCTTGACTTTAGACATTAACCAAAACCAAAATAGTTAGTACAAAATCAGATAATCCCCAAAACGGATAAAACATTATAAAAAAATACTACTCTTAATCCCAAAAATTCGACAAACAATCCCCAAAGTTTGGAAAATACCATTCAATAAAAAAATGTCATTAAAATTATTCAATTAACACAAACTAAGATTATAACCCAAAACTCAGAATGATTTAATCACATTGCCTTCCATAGTAAATCTTAACATTTATCTCCAAATAACATTGACTACTCTTAAATTATCATACTGAAGTGTAATTAACCAAATCACATATATTCTATGATAGTTGAATCATTTCCATAAATATCCCAAATCGCCATCTGTCCATAATAAAAACCAAGATTCTTCCAAAATTAAATTCCACTAATACTCCTAAATTAAAATCCCATAGTATTCTATTTTCCTAAGGCATCTAGTTTTCCAAAAATAGAAAATGTCTTCCAAAATAACCTTTATCAATTAATCCCTAAATCATTTTCCAATACTAAGGATATCTATTTGATAAAACATAGGATCCCAAACCAACATATTATTGATCAATAAAATCATTTAACTAAAAAGAATAATTCCCACAAACTAGATACTTTACATAGTCCAGTGCTAGGTGATAAATCCCAATCGCACTTTGGTTGTGGGTTCGATTCCCACAGTTTTTTCTAACACAATCGGTTGTCACACGGTCTGTGTGTTGCCCATTTTAAAAAACTATACAATTTTATAACATTCCAAAAAATGAGATAAACTCCACAAAAATAACCATAAAATTATTTAACCTCAATTATTGTATTATGCCTCTCATTTTCATCCCAACACATAATGACCTCAATATATCAATTTATGAACTCTTATAAAAATTGACAATTTTTTACCTCTACAAAATAATTCTATTTCCAAAAAAAAGAACATCATACCTTGATCATTATGTCCAATTAGTTTCATCGCCATCTTTTTCACATAGATATATGGTCCATGCATTGTAAAAATGATTTATATATCCTTCAAAATCATCTTCTTCTTTTATCCAAATACACCTCGTACAACTTGGGTCATATGGGTGATCACAGAAAAACAGTTTTTTAAAAAAACATGTATGAAATATAATTTCAAAACATCTCATAAAACTTTCTTTTTATAAAACAGTCGGATCATGTTTGAGTTGAAACCTTCAATCAGTGATCCTTTTAAAATACCATAAGTATGTGCAGAAATATTATAATTTAGAAGTAAATATAAATAGCTTGTGCAGGGGAATCCTTCTTCAACACCTTTTTTAAAATCATAATACGCCACAAAATCTTGTGATAAGGTAAAATGTAGAAAATTCCTTGATAATATTTAACTTTCTTAAAAATATGAGAATATTTATAAAATAAGATTTTATTAAGTAAAACCCATGATCCATGATGATATCGAGGTATAGTGGAGGTTTTTGATATCGAAGACAATTGCTTAAAAGTGAGTGGTATGTTAGAAAATGTTTCAAAGCCATCTGGACATGACTTTGCAATAATTATTTCTAGCAATTCATCAGGAAGAGATAGAAATTTTATTTGAGATCCTCCTGCTACCATTTCTACAAACATTCTTTGATCTGAAAAAGTAACAAAATAAATATTTAACTTAAAAAATAGACATAGATACTAACCATGTTTCTAACAAAAACTCTTAATCCCTGAATACGTATAAATAATACTCTAATACTGTAAAACCCCAGGTAAATAAAGAATATGAAATTTTTATAATTATCCCTATTTGTGAATAAAACGTTAATATTAATTTAAAGGGAATGCTATGCTCGATGGCTTACCCAATACGCAACAACAAGTTCCTTTGAAATCTTACATTGCACTCCAATAATAAAATAATTTTATGTTAACACCTAGCTGTTGTAATGACGGGAACTAACTACAAAATGATTATATATGTTTTTCAAATATTTTTACTTTTTACGATAAATGTTAGAGGATTAAAAATGAGAATGAATCCAATTTTAAGCGTAAACATTCTAATATTCTTTAAAAGGTCGATTAACCGCCTTTTGATGGAGAACCTATTTTAAATCCACTTTTTGATAATTTTATGTGTTATATTTTACAAAATAAAATTCTTCTTTAGGATCGGGACATCAAAATTTACTTTGTGTAAATTTTTGGTATTTTTCCGATAAAGATCATTTTTTAATGAATAGTGAAAAATGTTGTATTTTAATTCAAAATCTCTTTTTAATCTAATTTATTTATATGATTATATTATCTTTTGAATTGGTTTGAAAGTGAAATTAGAATATATTTTTACCATTTAATCCAATATTGGTCGTTGGAATTAATTTCATCTTGAAATTGGACTTAAACTAGTGTCAATCTTTTGATACTAATTGTTTCATAAAAACACGCTATTTGCTCTGACAGTAAGAATTAATTATTAAATTAATTAATTTAACTTATATGTTTTGAATTTTGTGAAATAGACATCATTTTTGAATTCGTAATATCAAATATATCCTAGGGTAAATTTTTTGTAATTTTCTGAAAAACATCAATTTTTGATGAACAGTGAAACCACTAAGTGGTAGTTAAAGAAACTGATTTTTCGTTTAAATGAAACTTTACCACTTCTGTGATTTGAATATCAAAAATCCGACATACAAGGTTATCATTAAGAAGTAAAATGTGGTTCAATGGGATTAAAATAATTTTTTGGTGAATAGTAACTTTTAAGTTTATTAATCGCAATTAGAGGAAATTAGTGTAATTTAAGGTAAAAATAATGTTTTAATAATATTAAATGACCTAGACACATGTCCTACCCTCATTGGATGTGTCATGGCCGACCAAAACAATCCATGGGTCAACTTGGGGACCCCATGGAGCCACTTTGGTAGGAAAATAACATTAATACCTTTTTATTTAATGTTAAAATTAAAATGTCACAAACATATAATCTTTTACTTAAAAAATTTTTATATGGGGTTATACAAGTCCGATTTTTGACTATAAATATTAATTGGAAAGATAAAAAGATTTAATACATCATAGTATTTTTTTGATAATTTTTAGACTTTAAATAAAGTAATTTATAAATGACACCATGATGATGCAGCTATTACCTCATTAATTAACTATTTAAATAAAATGTAAAGATAATGTAAAATCTAAGACCTACACATGCCCAAAACCTATTGGATGAGTGGATTTAGAACCCTTATCACCTTATCCGCGAAACACATCAATGTGGGACCTTTAAAATCCAAAACTCATTCTAAAATAAAGTAACATTTCCTTACTTTCCAAGAGTGCCCCTCCTCTCCTCTTATAGAAGGCCCCCACCTCTACCACCTTACCCACACATCTCAAGCCTTTGGCTCGGCCAACTTCTACCCATTTCATCTCTCCACATACATATATTCATATTTGAAGCCTCACTTTGGGCATAATCCTTTCCAAGTAAGCCTTTGAGCTCAAATCAAAGAGAGTTACCCGATTTAAAGGTAGTGTCCTCTCTTGTGTTTTTTTGTATTATTTTGCTTCTCAAATCCCCTAAACTCATTTTATTATTTTATTTTATAAAAACTCCAGTATATTAAATATAATAGGAATGTTTTATAAGAATAATTAGATCTACACTTACACACACCTACATCTAATGGTTAAAGAACATACTGTTTCTGTGGATAGTGAATTTCTGCCTCACGAAACGATGATTGTTCAACACTCATATAACACCTTCAAAGGTGGCCATTAAGATGTCACTATATTTATATATGATATATAATATGTTTCTGTTTTACTTAAGATTCTTTATTTTTCTTTTTTAGCATACCTTTATGGTTTCCATTGTGGGTAAACACGATAATTTCATTTTAGGAAGTGCGGACTACCGCCCCCTCAAAGTGATTTGATTCGTTAATGCCATATGTGGGATGTATAAAGGATGGATTTAATGTTATTATATATTATGTATGTTACATATAAATGATTAATATAATTCTGGAATTAAAATATACATACCTATCATTTGGTTTTAATTCCATTAATATGACATAAAAATGAAAGTAGCGTTCATGCGTATGTACGGCTTACCGTCTCCATGTACGATGCATTTCATTTCTTACCTCTAAATGATTATGTAATATTATAAATACTTGTATATTCTGTATATATATGATATATATGATATCCAAATCCTGAATATCATTCTGTAGATAATGAACCTTTGACCACATGAACAACATGTAATTGTAAGAAGTCCACTTTCGACTTAAGAACCAAATATCGACAAAACAAACATTATTAACTTAAATGATTAAATAATGCTTATAACATGCCAATAAGTGATATAAAGTAATAATGAACTTGAAAAATGTTCTTAATAAAGTGTAAATTAACTCAATATTATTATTCAGGACGTTAAAGAACAATCGAGTCAAGTCGGACCTGAGGTAAGGGATCCAACCTCTCTCTTTCTTTTTAAGAACTCTCTTTTATGTCATTTCCTTTAAGCTCATATTTCTTATGTTTGGGGATGTTATTTTATATTCCTATTACTTTAGTTTTTATGTTCATATGATGAGAGACCCTTTTTGATCTCATCAAAATATTTTTGGAGGTTTTAAGTGGCGTCGTTAGGCTGTTGAGTTTTCGTACGGGATTTTTTCATCTCACTTTTATTCCCATGACATTTATGCTACATTTGCCACTATTTCCTTTGATTGGTGTATGTACTGCCCATTATTATACAATTTTTGTAGTATAATTTCATTTATTGGTATTTACATCTTCATTGTATGACCCTTCTTACATGGGGTGTATGTTTCGAAAGTTACCCAACTCGGTAAGGGGACCTTTCACCCTCCTCTTTTTAAAAGAAATCTTTTGTTATGTCTTTTAATTTAAATTTTATTATGTTTGGATATGTTCTTCTATATCCTTATCGATGTAAATTTTATGTCCAAGTGACTAGATACCACTCTCTCTCATCGACTAATTTTCTGAATTTTGAAGTGACGCCCTTAGGCTGTCAAATTTTTACAAGGGAATGTCTTAAACCAATTTCGTTTTCTTTGGGTTCAACCAGTACTTCTTGAACATGTCATCCTACGAATATGTGTGAATGACCTATGATTGTTTCACAATTACTATCCACTTATATTGGGTGTATTTATATTTCTCACACATAATTATGTGATTGATTTATTCTTAATTTAAGGATACCATCTTTATAATGGATTTCATCTCAATTTACATTGCCATTGAGACTTTATTGTTGTTATGCACCAATTCACTCTTATATGGTATGTATATTGTCCTTTTACATATTATATCATGAATCCATTTATTCTCATGATATTATAAAGTTATGATTAATTGTTATTCCGCAATAATTTTCATTCAAGAGTCTCTCATTTTGTTAAAAACTCTTTAACAAAAATATCATTTTAATTATTTTAAAGATTTATTATTCTAAATCATTATCTTTAATGTCCATGTTTTCAAAATGGTTTTCAGTATGTATTTATATGGAAATTAATGTTTTTAAATTATAATTCCATTAAGAGCTTCAAAGTGGTATGGGACACTTTGATTCAAAATCTCTTTTAAATGGTTTTTGAAAATGGATTCATTCATTCAATATCTTGGAATTACCTATTATGATTGAAAATGAAATGTTGTAATTGAAATGTTTATATTTTCAATATTTTAAGTGTAATGATGGTACTTGGACATTTTACAGGTGGTTACGTGATAAACCATATGACGGGCGGTGCTGTGAATACCAGGACGGGTGGTTACGTTATAACCTCCAATGCATTGGGTATGGAAGTCGGTTGTATGCCTATTCCATTAAGTATGTGTGGAAGTCGATCGTATGGTTATTCCATTTAAGTATGCTTATGTCCCATGTTACCTTTATATGTTATGTGTTCTTTATATGGGTTTTATGGTAATCTTTTGGTTACAAAAGGGTAAGTAATGATATTTTATTCAGTGAAGAGTTTTTACTACTTCCTAAAGGTGAAAGGTATTACTTTAATAAAGTATACATGGTTTACTTGTAACGACCCGAAATTTTGAATAAATCTTGTTTCCTAATTTTTTGTGTTGTTTTATTTTATTTTATTTTTATACTCAACAAAAATGTTTCATTTGATAACATGAGTATAATTAAAATGAGACTGTTGGGTTTTGACTGTGATATGACCACTGGTCAATATGACCTCTGTAAACTAAACGTTTCGATTATTTTCTATAAATACAAGTAATCTTGGTTAATTATTATATAAAAAAGATTCGATGGCCTCACCCAGTAGTCTTGGACCGATCGAAGCCCATCTAACAGAACTTAGGAAGGAGGTAGCACCACTAGGCTTTGCTCTGGACCAAACCCAAGCCGAACTTTATCGTGTGAAGCTAGAACGGAATCGCATTTGCGAGAAGTTCAAACTGATAGAAATTACTACTCATGCGATGTTAGCCGAGCCTCCCTCAGATTCTCTCACCTTAGCACACCTTACACTTAGGTCCTATGCTGGTGTGATAAGGGGCTATGTAAGGAGACCGTAACTGCCTTGTGTAATCCTTTGTTTTCAATAAAAATTGGGATTTCTTCTTATGATGAAGTTTATGAATTTTTAAATGACCGGATAAATATAGTATGCATATTTTTGATGAATTTTAGAAAAAATATTTTTTAAAAATATTTCTGTAAACCTCAAATAATTAAAAATGTGTAATTATTTTCAAAAAATGGTCTTCTATAATTATGTTCAGTACGAAATTTAGAGTCTAATAAGATCAACTTGATTTTTGATGAATAGTAAATTATGAATAGTGATTTTATGATTAGGATTAGTAATGTGTCCAAATGGATTAGTAATCTCACTTAAAGAAAGTATTAATATAATCTAGGCACCTTGATTAAGTAATGTGATTCAATAAAATGGTTAAATAACAGTTTCATAAAGTATTATTCAAGTATTAGTTTTTTCAAGTGAATAGTGTTTTTTAATTAAAAATTAAATTAAAAATATTTAAAAAATTATTTTTATAAAATGGATTTCATTTTTGAACTCATAGCACCGATATTATGTTATGGTAATTTTTGGGGTTTTTTATGAAAAAATGAATTTTTGGTGAATAGTGTATTTATTTAAAAAATAAATTAAAAATATTTAGAAAATTATTTTTATAAAATGGAGTTCATTTTTGAAATCAGAGCATTGATATTTGGTTAAGGTTAAATTTTGGGATTATTCTGAGAAAGTTGAATTTTCGATGAATAGTGAAAATACAGTTTTTAAGTTACGGGTGTTTAATGACATCATTAAATGATGTATTAAGTATGTAATAAATATGGTCAACTTATTAATATTAAGATAAGGTATGAGGTGTCCCACGTGGCCAATACCATGGGCAAATACCATGGGCAAGCCCATGGTTTTGCCAAAACCACCAATGAGGTGTCCCTTGGCCATTTATGCATTGTCCCCTCACTTTCCCTATAAATACCAAGCCATCCTCTCATCCATTCGACTCCCCACTCTCCCCCAACGAAGTTCTAGTCTCATTACCTCCCAAGGAGTCCTCCCAAGGTGCCCCCAAGCCCTCAAGGGCCCAACCTTTGAGTTTTAAGAGTTGCGTTTTAAGGTAAGGGATCTGATCTCTCTCTTTCTTTTCAAGAAATCTCTTTTATGTCATTTCTTTTATGCTCCATGTTCTTATGTTAGATGATGTTCTTTTATACTCCTCTTACTTCCCTTTTAATGTTCATATAATGATATATCTCCTTTTACTCTCATTATTTCGTTTTATGATGTTTTAAGTGGCGTCATTAGGCTGCCGAAATTTTTGTAACGGATTCTTTCTCCCTTCTCATTTTTCAAGATCTATTTTCATATAAAGTATTTCAAGTTCCATTTTATTATGTTGTGGTATGATGTATAAATTTATCATACTGATCTTTTATGATCACATGATGAGAGACCCCATTTGATCTCTTCAATTCAGTATTTTGAAGTTTTAAGTGGCGTCGTTAGGCTGCCGAATTTTTAAGTGGTTCTTCACCCTTCTCGTTTTGAAGTTCTACTTTCATGTCAATTATTTCAAATTCTTTCTTGTTATGTTGGGGTATGATCTCTATATCTATCATACTGTACAATTATGTTCATATGATGAGAGACCCTATTTGATCTCATCAATTCATTTTTTGTTGCAGTTTAAGTGACGCTGTTAGGCTGTCGAATTTTTAAGGGATTCTTTCACCCTTCTCCTTTTCAAAGTTCTAATTCCATGTCAAGTCTTCCAAGTTCCTTTTTATTATGTTGGGGTATTATCTCTGTATCTATCATACTGATCTTTTTTGACATCATCAATTCATTTTTGGTTGAAGTTTCTGTAACGCTGTTAGGCTGCCGAATTTTCATAAGAGAAATCTTATTTTTGCCTTCCTTTCGTGTTCTTCATTTCATATGGTATATTTTCAAATTTCATTAAAATTTTCGTAAATCCCTTATATTATGTCCCTCTACTATTTTACGGGTCATGTATGATTGTTTGACCCATGTCCCCTCTCTTTTCAACATTTTCTAAAACCCTGTAACGTAGCTGTTGTGCTGCAGAATTTTCGTCTCAAAATGCCTCTCTCTTTTCTCAAAATTATTTTATGTTATAAAGTGAATACTCAAAGACTATTATTTATAAACTGGTATTGACATATATATCAAATGTTCTATTTTAAATTCTGCTATTTACATACATGAAACCCGCTCTCCACTTCCGTGGGTTTAAAGTGACGTAAAGATCATGTCCTTAAAGCAGTTTTTAAAACGTTATGATTATGAAATGAAACCCATTTATTTTATGATATATGGGTTATTTATGAAATTTTTGATGATGATATATGTGGATCACATGATAATAAAGGAAAATTTAAGGGTGTTCCCTGATAGCGCTCCAATGCATTGGGTAATGATGTAACCACTAGAGAATACAATTTTCACGATACCTTGGTGAATAACCTTGGTAATTTTCAAATGACACCTTGGGGATGGACCTTGGTGATATGTTCATGATTGTCAATATTAAATGTTGCAGCCACATCTTCAAGTTATGAAAATGTTATTTTTATTATGATATGCCTCATGATTTCATTCTCATGCCTTAAAGTTCTTTTCATGACCTTATTGAAGTATCTCAAGTTCACATGTAAAATGTTTCTCTTGTTTCCCTTACTAGGATTTTTGCTCACCCTTTCTTTTGATGTATGTCCCCAGGTTATGTGATGCAGTAATGAACCTAGGATGAACATGAGTAGAAGCCTTTCAAGTGTTTTAGAAGAATGTTTTATGTTTTCATGTTTAAAGTTCCTGGTTTCCAAGACACTAAACCTTAAAGATCCTCAGTTTTGTAAAATGTAATGAAAGTTTATATGATAAAAAGGCGGGATGCTATAGTTGGTATCAAAGGATGGTTTAGTTATTTGTGGAAATTAGGATATGAAAACTTTAGGAAGAAGCCTATAGAAAAGTTAAAATATAGGAAATCTTCCTGGTATTTTGGTGAGTATTGAGTAAGGGGTTTCCAAGAAAATACATCCTTGTCTGGATACGAGCAGGTAGAGGTGGCTCTGGCACAGATGTACATAGGGGTAAAACCCAAAAACACCGCTTTGAGCTAGACTCGAACAGGAACTGGTACACAACAATGGGCCTTGCTGCACTCTTGGTTACGACACTCCTGGGGGATATTCTTTGGTAAATTCATAAGCTTAGTATGAACCATTGTTAAAGGAACAAAGATAAAATAAAATAAAGATTCACATAAGAATATATGATCATGGATAACCTAGATGGGAACCTAGGGGATCACAAGTTAGGTTATACTTTTCTTCTACAAGTTATCCTTATATGCTTTTAGTTCCCTTTCATGATTATTGGCTAAGTATTTAAGCCCCTAATTATAGTTTCTTTTCTTAGTTAATGGTGGGAAATGGAAGAACATGTCCCAACAATAAATGTGATAGGAAATGCGACAATTGTCGTATTAATATGACAGGGATGATTAGGGGATTAAAATATGATTATTATTTTGGAAGATGTTCACTATTTTGGGGACCCTATATGATCGAGGTAAATAGATTACTACGGTATTCTCATTGAGGGGTAAGGTTGGCTTATATTTTGAAGAATCGATGAATTTAAGGTGGACTTATAGTAATTTAGGTTACTTATGGAAATGATTAACCTATCTTGGGTAAAATATGTTTAGGTTAGCTACTTTTGTTATAATATGTTAGGAGTGGTTGATGTTGTTTGGAGATGAACAATGAAGTTTATTTTTTAAGACTATGTTATCAAATCCTTCTTGTATTTGGGTTTCAATATTATTTTGGTTTATTTTGAGGAATATTAATGACCGTTATTTATGGAGTGGTTTATGATGAACTTTGGGTAGTACCATGTAACTTTGAAGATTTAAAAGTAGTTTCCATTCCTATGGGATTCTTTCTTTTTGAAGAGTTGTTTTACCTTAACCTTTCTGTTTTTTGGATAATGTTTAAAGATAGAAGAAATACATAGTTAATCTTTTGTGGATTATGTGATTCTCTAGAAGATGATTCTTGTGTTTTGATGAGACCAAGTAGTTTTGAATGCTCATAGTTTGGAGAAAAGATTAGTTTTGGGTAGAAATTTATTAAAGGATGAAACTCTACATAAAGGTAGGTATATTTTCAATGTAGTAAATGAATTCCTTGAAATTATGAAAGGGAACGTAAAACAAAAACGTTGTTGGTTTACGTTTACTACTAGGTAATCAAAGACCGTTTACATACATCATAAGTTTAGGATTTTCTTATGGTTAACTTTCTCCTAATCATGTTCTCTATCACTCTTCCCCAGAACTTGACCCTTTGTCTTTCTTCCATGTCCATGTTTTCCTACATGGAATCCTAGTGTGGGTTAACTCGGGTGACCTTTGCACTTCCCTTTCTTTCTTTTAAAGTCATAATTTTACTGACTCCTTTTCTGATGTGGGGCTTTCAATGAAATTACAAAACCCAATTTTAAAAATTGCGAGGATGCAATTTCTTAAGGGGGGAAGAATGTAACGACCCAAAATTTTGAAGAAATCTTGTTTCTTAATTTTTTGTGTTGTTTTATTTTATTTTATTTTTATACTCAACAAAAATGTTTCATTTGATAACATGAGTATAATTAAAATGAGACTGTTGGGTTTTGACTGTGATATGACCACTGGTCAATATGACCGCTGTAAACTAAACGTTTCGATTATTTTCTCTAAATACAAGTAATCTTGGTTAATTATTATAGAAAGAAGATTTGATGGCCTCACCCAGTAGTCTTGGACCGAATGAAGCCCATCAAACAGATCTTGGGAAGGAGGTAGCACCACTAGGCTTTGCTCTGGACCAAACCCAAGCCGAACTTCATCATGTGAAGCTAGAAGGGAATCGCATTTGCAAGAAGTTCAAACTGATAGAAATTACTACTTGTGCGATGTTAGTCGAGCCTCCCTCAGATTCTCTCACCTTAGCATACCTTACACTCAGGTCCTATGATGGTGTGATAAGGGGTTATGTAAGGAGACCGTAACTGCCTTGTGTAATCCTTTGTTTTCAATAAAAATTGGGATTTCTTCTTATGATGAAGTTTATGAATTTTTAAATGACCAGATAAATATAGTATGCATATTTTTGCTGAATTTTAGAAAAAATATATTTTAAAAATATTTATATAAACCTAAAATAATTAAAAATGTGTAATGATTTTCAAAAAATGGTCTTCTACAATTATGTTCAGTACGAAATTTAGAGTCTAATAAGATCAACTTGATTTTTGATGAATGGTAAATTATGAATAGTGATTTTATGATTAGGATTAGTAATGTGTCCAAATGAATTAGTAATCTCACTTAAACAAAGTATTAATATAATCTAGGCACCTTGATTAAGTAATGTGATTCAATAAAATGGTTAAATAACGGTTTCATAAATTATTATTCAAGTATTAGTTTTTTCGAGTGAATAGTGTTTTTTAATTAAAAATTAAATTAAAAATATTTAAAAAAATTATTTTTATAAAATGGATTTCATTTTTGTACTCAGAGCACCGATATTATGTTATGGTAATTTTTGGGGTTTTTTCAGAAAAAATGAATTTTTGGTGAATAGTGTATTTATTTAAAAAATAAATTAAAAATATTTAGAAAATTATTTTTATAAAATGGAGTTCATTTTTGAAATCAGAGCATTGATATTTGGTTAAGGTGAAATTTTGGGATTATTCTGAGAAAGTTGAATTTTCGATGAATAGTGAAAATACAGTTTTTAAGTTACGGGCGTTTAATGACATCATTAAATGATGTATTAAGTATGTAATAAATATTCTCGACTTATGAATAGTAATATAAGGTATTAAGTGTCCCAAGTGGCCAATACCATGGGCAAATATCATGGTCAAGCCCATGGTTTTGCCAAAACCACTAATGAGGTGTCCCTTGGCCATTAATGCCTTGTCCCCTCACTTTCCCTATAAATACCAAGCCATATTCTTATCCATTCGACTCCCCACTCTCCCCCAACGAAGTTCTGGTCTCATTACCTCCAAAAGAGTCCTCCCAAGGAGCCCCCATGCCCTCAAGGTCTCAACCTTTGAGTTTTAAGAGTTACATTTTAAGGTAAGGGATATGATCTCTCTCTTTCTTTTCAAGAAATGTCTTTTATGTCATTTAATTTTTTCTCCATGTTCTTATGTTAGAGGATGTTATTTTATACTCCTCTTACTTCCCTTTTCATGTTCATATAATGAGAGATCCCCTTTTACTCTCATTATTTCGTTTTATGATGGTTTAAGTGGCGTCGTTAGGCTGCCGAAATTATTGTAACGGATTATTTCTCCCTTCTCATTTTCAAGATCTACTTTCATGTAAAGTATTTAAAGTTCCTTTTTATTATGTTGGGGTATGATATCTAAATTTATAATAATTATCTTTTATGATCACATGATGAGAGACCCCATTTTATCTCTTCAATATAGTATTTTGAAGTTTTAAGTGGCGCTGTTAGGCTGCCGAATTTTTAAGTGGTTCTTCACCCTTCTCGTTTTGAAGTTCTACTTTCATGTCAATTATTTAAAGTTCCTTTTTTTATGTTGGGGTATGATATCTATATCTATCATACTCGACTCTTATGTTCATATAATGAGAGAACCTATTTGATCTCATCAATTCATTTTTTGTTGAACTTTAAGTGATGCCGTTAGGCTGCCGAATTTTTAAGGGATTCTTTCACCCTTATCCTTTTCAAATTTCTAATTCCATGTCAAGTATTCCAATTTCCTTTTTATTATGTTGGGTTATGATCTCTATATCTATCATACTGATCTTTTTTGACATCGTCAATTCATTTTTGGTTGAAGCTTATGTAACGCTTTTAGGCTACCGAATTTTCATAAGAGAAATGTTATTTTTGCCTTCCTTTCATATTCTTCATTTCATATGGTATATTTTCAAATTTCATTAAAATGTTCTTAAATCCAATATATTATGTCCCTCTACTGTTTTATGGGTCATTTATGATTGTTTGACCCATGTCCCCTCTCTTTTCAACGTTTTCTAAAACCCTGTAACGTAGTCGTTGTGCTGCAGAATTTTCATCTCAAAATGCCTCTCTCTTTACTCAAAATTATTTTATATTATAAAGTGAATACTCAAAGCTATTATTTATACACGGGTATTCACATATATATATATCAAATTTTCTATTTTAAATTCTGGTATTTACATACATGAAACCCGCTCTCCCCTTCCGTGGGTTTAAAGTGACGTAAAGATCATGTCCTTAAAACAGTTTTTAAAACGTTATGATTATGAAATGAAACCCATTTATTTTATGCTATATGGGTTATTTATGAAATTTTTGATGATGATATATGTGGCTCACATGATAATAAAGGCAAATTTATGGGTTCTCCCTGATAGCGCTCCAATTAATTGGGTAATGATGTAACCACTAGAGATTACAATTTTCACGATACCTTAGTGAATAACCTTGGTAATTTTCAAATGACACCTTGGGGATGGACCTTGGTGATATGTTCATGATTGTAAATATTAAATGTTGCAGCCACATATTCAAGTTATGAAAATGTTATTTTTATTATGATATGCCTCATGATTTCATTCTCATGCCTTAAAGTTCTTTTCATGACCTTATTGAAGTATCTCAAGTTCACATGTAAAATGTTTCTCTTGTTTCCCTTACTGGGCTTTTTTCTCACCCTTTCTTTTGATGTATGTCCCCAGGTTATGTGATGCAGTAATGAACCTAGGATAAACATGAGGAGAATCCTTTCAAGTGTTTTAGAAGAATGTTTTATGTTTTCATTTTTAAAGTTCCTGGTTTCCTAGACACTAAACCTTAAAGATCCTCGGTTTTGTAAAATGTAATGAAAGTTTATATGATAAAAAAGCAGGATGTTATATTACTTGTTGCTTTGAAAAACAAACAGTTTTCATTCTTTGTGTATCCCTTGCTGAGCTTTTTTATGCTCATCCCAAGTTTTTTTGAAATGTTTTTCACAAGACATAAAGTTGAATAGGGCCAAGGATGGGATCAAGGAAATGTCAGGCTGTCTAAAACATGGAACTAGACATGTTTCTTTTTAAGAGTTTTTATTT
Organism: Viscum album; assembly: GCA_963277665.1. Lineage (NCBI taxonomy): Eukaryota > Viridiplantae > Streptophyta > Magnoliopsida > Santalales > Viscaceae > Viscum > Viscum album. The sequence goes on from OY728132.1 coordinate 701,669,272, forward strand.
TGTGGAAACTTAGTAGAAGTGTCTAATTTTTAATCTTTGTAGATGTAATAGTTATGATCTAATTCTCTAAAACTCTAAACCTGAAAAGATCCTCAATGTGAATTATTCATTTAATTCAATATTAAGTAAGGTTTAAGGCCGGGGCCTTATAGTTGGTATCAGAGGTCAGTTTAGATAACTTTAGAGGTTAGGGTATTCTCTAAGAATAAGTGACATTACCATAATGGTTAGGATTTCAGAAAGAGTCCTAGTTTTAGATAAAGTGAATGAGTAAGTATATCTTAGTGTTTATCTTCCTCATTAGTACATGATGGTTTTGTTGATATACTCACACTGACCTTTTTGGTTTTAGTAAATGGCTGGATCTAGTAGGCACTAAAGTAACAGTGGATGTGAAGGAAACTGTGACAGTTTTTTGAGCGAGCAACTGAATGATATGGGAGCTGTAATGAGAACTCTTCTGTTTATCCTCAACCAACTATCTGTAGTCATGATTGACCACTTAAACCTTGGTGATTTCTATAAGGAATCATATATGTGAGAAACAAATCCCTACGGAACAACAGGTAATAATCATAAAGGTAAGTGTGTTCAAAAACCTATGTGTCAATGATTTGGAAAGAAACACCTAGGAAAATGTTTCAAAGGGACAAAAATATGCCATAGATGTGGAAATGATGGTCATAAATCAAGAACCTGCCATGGAAAAAGGAAGCATCCAGTTGACTCGAGGAAAGGGAAAGAAGTTCTTTCTGAGGGATCAATTGAATGTTTTAAATGTGGTGTGCATGGTCATTTTGCAAAAACATGTCCTATGAAGAAGTTTCAGGAATGGGATCACAAAGATCATACAAATATTCATTTACCAATACTTAATTCCATTGCGATTGAGGATGAAGAAACTGACAATGACCAGTCAAAGGTATGGATTATTTCATAACATTTGTTTTCCTATTTTGGAATCTTATGATATGATTCATGATTTTTTTTGTAGGAAAGAAGTATTTCAGAATAAGTTGGAATGGAATGGTTAATGGATCATGAAGAATGTTGAATGAGTAAGAAGTCAACATATAAGGGCTTCAAGAGTTATGGTGAAATTCTTAAGAGTATTAAGTCTCTTTTGATGATGGGGTTACATTAGAAGACTTTTTATATTATCTTTAACCCGGATGATTGATATATGAAAATTTTATTCAAGAAATAGTTATCTCTTCTTTTCTAAACATAGTTATAAATAATCATTTGGGTTTATATGATCCTTACTTTTGAGGTAATTATGGGTTACTATATGTTATGATGGAAAGTGAAAGGCATGAGAAAAAATTGAGGTTAAATAATGTTATGGTTATTTTTAATGATTTTATCTCTTTTTGGGGAATGATTTGAGAATTATATAGTTTGGAAAAAGGACAACACGCAGACCGTGTGGCAATCGTCGCGCCGGACAAAGATGTCGGAATCGAACCCACAACCAAAGTGCGACTGGTATTTATCGCCTACCACTGGACAAGGTGAAGTCCTTGGTTAGTTTGACTACTTATTTTTAGTTAGATTATTTTATGAATTAAGAGTAAGTTGATTTTGGGTTATCTATGGAAATTATTAAACTATCATTGAGGATATGTGTTTAGGTTAATTACTTTTCAATACGAAACTTTAAGAGCAACTGATGTTGTTTGGAGATAAATGATACGATTTAACTTGGAAGACTATATGATTAAATCCTTCAAATATTTGGGTTTCAATCTTAGTTTGGTTTACTTATGGTATTCGTTGAACTTTGGGTTTTGTTGAACAAATTTTGGAGATTAAGAATAGATTTTATTTTTATAAAGGTTTATCCTTTTCTGGATTATCTAATCTTGTACTGACCTTTTTTGTTTTGGTTTTGGTTAAAGTCTAAAGACATGGGAAGTATATAGTTCTCTTTGGTGGATTAGGTGAATCTCTCGAAGTTGATTATAGTACTCTTAATGTGAACAAGTCTTCCTAAATACTCATCTTTTGGAGAAAATAAGAGTTTGTGTAAGAAATGTAATAAAAGTTGAAAGTCAACATGATATGTAATTATGTTTCCTTGGGAATAAATTCCTCAATAAAAAGTAACTTAAAACAAAAATGTTGTCTATTAACTTTTCCTACTGGCGAATCGAATACCGTTTAACCCATCACAAGTTTGTGATTTTCTTGTGGTTAAATTTCTCCTAAACATGTTTTCTATCACTCTCCATCAGAACATGACCCTATGTTTTCTCCTCCATGTCCATGTTTTCCTATATGGAATCCTAGTGTGGGTTAACTCAAGTGACCTCTGTACTTCTCTTTCTTTCTTTTAAAGTGATTGTTTTACCAACCCTTGTTCTGATGTGGGACTTTCAATGATGTTTCCGAGCCCAATTTTAAAATTGCTAGGACACAATTCCCAAAAGGGGGGAAGGATGTAACACCCCAGGTAAATAAAGAATATAAAATTTGTATAATTATCCCTATTTGTGAATAAAATGTTAATATTAATTTAAAGGGAACTCTATGCTCGATGGCTTACCCAATACGCAACAATAAGTTCCTTTGAAATCTTACGTTGCACTCCAATAATAAAATAATTTTATGTTAACACCTAGCTGTTGTAATGATGGGAACTAACTACAAAATGATTATATATGTTTGTAAAATATTTTTAATTTTTACGATAAATGTTAGAGGATTACAAATGTGAATGAATCAAATTTTAAGCGTAAACATTCTAATATTCTTTAAAAGGTCGATTAACCGCCTTTTGATGGCGAACCTCTTTTAAATCCACTTTTTGAAAATTTTATGGGTTATATCTGACAAAATAAAATTCTTATTTAGGATCGGGACATCAAAATTTACTTTGTGTAAATTTTTGGTATTTTTCCGATAAAGATCATTTTTTAATGAATAGTGAAAAAAGTTGTATTTTAATTCAAAACCTCTTTTTAATATAATTTATTTATATGATAAGATAATCTTTTTAATTGGTTTCAAAATGAAATTAGAATATATTTTTACCATTTAATCCAATATTGGTCGTTGGAATTAATTTCATCTTGAAATTGGACTTAAATTAGTGTCAATCTTTTGATACTAATTATTTCATAAAAACACGCTATTTTCTCTGACAGCGAGAATTAATTATTAAATTAATTAATTTAACTTATATGTTTTGAATTTTGTAAAATAGACATCATTTTTGAATTCGGAATATCAAATATAGCCTAGGGTAAATTTTTTGTAATTTTCTGAAAAACTTCAATTTTTTGATGAACAGTGAAACCACTAAGTGCTAGTTAAAGAAACTGATTTTTCGTTTAAATGAAACTTTACCCCTTCTGTGATTTGAATTTCAAAAATCCGACATACAAGGTTTTCATTAAGAATTAAAATGTGGTTCAATGGGATTAAAATATTTTTTTGGTGAATAGTAACTTTTAAGTTTATTAATCGCAATTAGAGGAAATTAGTGTAATTTAAGGAAAAACTAATGTTTTAATAATATTAAATGATCTAGACACATGTCCTACCCTAATTGGATGTGTCATGGCCGACCAACACAATCTATGGGACAACTTGGGGACCTCATGGAGCCACTTTGGTAGGAAAATAACATTAATACCTTTTTATTTAATGTTAAAATTAAAATGTCACAAACATCTGTTGTTTTACTAAAACAATTTTTATATAGCTTTATACAAGTCAGATTTTTGACTATAAATATTCATTGGAAATATAAATAGATTTCCAACATCATAGTATTTTTTTATAATTTTTATACATTAACTAAGTTAAATTATTTATGACACCATGATGATGCAGTGATTACCTCATTATTTAACGATTTAAATAAAATGGAATGATAATGTACAATCTAAGACCTTAACATACCCAAAACCTATTGGATGAGTGGATTTCAAACCCTAATCACCTTATCCTCGAAACACATCAATGTGGGACCTTTAAAATCCGAAACTCATTCTAAAATAAAGTAACATTTCCTTACTTTCCAAGAGTGCCCCTCCTCTCCTCTTATAAAAGACCCCCACCTCTACCACCTTACCCACACCTCTCAAGCCTTTGTCTCGGCCAACCCATGCCCATTTCATCTCTCCACATCCCTCTATTCATCTTTTAAGCCTCACTTTGGGCATAATCCTTTCCAAGGAATCCTTTGAGCTCAAATCAAAGAGAGTAACCCGATTTAATGGTAGTGTCCTCTCTTGTGTTATTTTGTTTTATTTTGCTTCTCCAACCCCCTAAACTCATTTTATTATTTTCTTTTGTAATAACTACAGTATCTTAGATATACTAGGATTTTTTTTATAAGAATCATTCGAGCTACACTTACACAAACCTACATCTAATGGTTAAATAACATACTGTTTCTGTGGATGGCGAATTTCTGCCTCACGAAACGATGATTGTTCAACACTCATATAACACCCTCAAAGGTGGACATTAAGATGTCACTATATTTATATATGATATATAATATGTTTATGTTTTACTTAAGCTTATTTATTTTTCTTTTGGGGCATACCTTTATGGTTTCTATTGTGGGTAAACACGATAATTTCATTTTAGGAAGTGGAGACTATTGCCCCCTCAAAGTGATTTGATTCGTTAATGCCATATGTGGGATGTATAAAGGATGGATTTAAAGTTATTATATATTATTTATGTTACATATAAATTATGAATATAATTCTGGAATTAAAATATACATGCCTCTCATTTGGTTTTAATTCCATTAATATGACATAGAAATGAAAGTAGCGTTCATGCGTACGTACGGCTTACCGTCTCCATGTACGGTGCATTTCATTTATTACCTCTAAATGATTATGTAATATTATAAATACTTGTATATTCTGTATATATATGATATATATGATATCCAAATCCTGAATATCATTCTGGAGATAATGAACCTTTGACCACATGAACAACATGTAATTGTAAGATGTCCACTTTCGACTTAAGAACCAAATATCGACAAAACAAACATTATTAACTTAAATGATTACATAATGATTATTACATGGAAGTAAGTGATATAAAGGAATAATGAACTTGAAAAAGGTTCTTAAGCAAGTGTAAATTAACTCAATTTTATTATTCAGGACGTTAAAGAATGATCGAGTCAAGTCGGACCCGAGGTAAGGGATCCAAGCTCTCTCTTTCTTTTTAAGCACTCTCTTTTATTTCATTTCCTTTAAGCTCGTCTTTATTATGTTTGGGGATGTTATTTTATATTCCTATTACTGTAGTTTTTATGTTCATATGATGAGAGACCCTTTTTTATCTCATCAAACCATTTTTGGAAGTTTTAAGTGGCGTCGTTAGGCTGCAGAGTTTTCGTAAGGGATTTTTTCATCTCACTTTTATTCCCTTGACATTTATGCTACGTTTGCCACTATTTCCTTTTAGTGGTGTATGTAGTGCCCATTATTATACAATTTTTGTAGTATAATTTCATTTATGGGTATTTACATCTTCATTGTATGACCCTTCTTCCATGGGGTGTATGTTTCAAAAGTTACCCAACTCGGTAAGGGGACCTTTCACCCTCCTCTTTTTAAAAGACTTCTTTTGTTATGTCTTTTAATTTACATTTTATTATGTTTTGATATGTTATTCTATATCCTTATCGATGTAAATTTTATGTCCAAGTTATGAGATACCATTCTCTCTCTCATCGACTAATTTTCTTAATTTTGAAGTGACGCCCTTAGGCTGTCGAATTTTTACAAGGGAACGTCTTAACCCAATTTCGATTTATTTGGGTTCAACCAGTACTTCTTGAACATGTCATCCTATGAATATGTGTGAATGACCTCTGATTGTTTCACACTTAATATCCACATATATTGGGTGTATTTATATTTCTCACACATAATTATGTGATAGATTTATTCTTAATTTATGGATACTATCTTTATAATGGATTTCATCTCAATTTACATTTCCATTGAGACTTCATTGTTGTTATGCACCAATTCACTCTTATATGGTGTGTATATTGTCTTTTGAAATATTATATCATGAATACCTTTATTCTCATGATATTATAAAGTTATGATTAATTGTTATTCCATAATAATTTGCATTCAAGAATCTCTCATTTTGTTAAAAACTCTTTAACAAAAATATCATTTTAAATGTTTTAAAGATTTATTATTCTAAATCTTAATCTTTAATGTCCATGTTTTCAAAATGGTTTTCAGTATGTATTTATATGGGCATTAATGTTTTTAAATTATAATTCCATTAAAATATTTAAAGTGGTATGGGACACTTTGATTCAAAAATCTCTTTTAAATGGTTTTTGAAAATGGATTGATTCATTCATTTTCTTGGAATTACCTATTGTGATTGCAAATGAAATGTTGTTATTGAAATGTTTATATTTTTAATATTTTAAGTGTAATGATGGTACTTGGACATTTTACGGGTGGTTACGTGATAAACCATATGATGGGTGGTGCCGTGAATACCAGGATGGGTGGTTACGTTATAACCTCCAATGCATTGGGTATGGAAGTCGGCCGTATGGCTATTCCATTAAGTCTGTGTGGAAGTCGACCGTATGGTTATTCCATTTAAGTATTTTTATGTCCCAAGTTGCCTTTATATGTTATGTGTTCTTTATATGGGTTTTATGGTAATCTTTTGGTTACAAAAGGGTATGTAATGATATTTTATTCAGTGAAGTTTTTTTACTACTTCCTAAAGGTGAAAGGTATTACTTTGATAAAGTATACATGGTTTACTTGTTTCTTTGAAAAACTAACAGTTTTCATTCATTGTGTATCCCTTGCTGAGCTTTTTATTTTAATCCCAAGTTTTTTTGAAATGTTTTTCACAGGACATAAAGTTGAATAGGGCCAAGGATGGGATCAAGGAAATGCCAGGCTGTCTAAAACATGGAACTAGACAAGTTTCTTTTTAAGAGTTTTTATTTTATGGAAACTTAGTAGAAGTGTCTAATTTGTAATCTTTGGAGATGTAATAGTTAAGATCTAATTCTCTAAAACTCTATACCTAAAAAAGATCCTCAATGTGAATTATTCGTTTAATTCAATATTAAGTAAGGTTTAAGGTCGGGGCCTTATAAATACCAACTATAATTCCCCACCCTTATACACTACACAATCATGATTTAAATAAAGAATTCACATTGAGGATCTTTTCAGGTTTTGAGTTTTTGAGAAATGGACCATAAAAATTACATTAAATCTCAAAAATTAAAAAGTAGACACTTCTACATAGTTTCCATTTTTTCATAAAATAAAAACACTTAAAAAAATAAACACGTATAGTTCCATGTTTTAGAGAGCATGACTTTTCCTTGATCTCATATTTGGCCCTGTTAATCTTTAAGTCCTATGAAAAACATTTAAAAACATGGGATGAGAATTAAAATCTCAGTAAGGATTATAAAATAACGAATGACAAAATTATCCCATCAATAAATCCAATTCAATGAAACTATACTTTTCAATCATACCATGCCTTGTGAAATCATAAAATTTATGAATAACATAAAGAAATCATAAATCATTAAGGTAACTTATGGAATACATAACATACTTATATTGTACTTTTCACTACTACATATAGAGTTACATTTGGAATACCCATAACTGTATATTCCCTAAATCTCTTAGGAGAAACATTAACATTTACCTCAGTCAGGTTACCCAATGCATTGAAGAGCTGTCTCAGGCTCACCCACCCTAGGTTTATCACGGAACCACTCGTATATGTAAACAATACCCAAGAACCATAACATAATCATAACACATAAAACAAGAATAATGTAAAGATATAATTACCACATGTCAATCACAATATATCATTTCTAGATATTTACCTAATCAATGCTTTATCAAATCCATTTAAAACACTTAATAAAGATATTTTTTGAATCAAAGTGTCCCATACCAATTTGAAGATTTTGAAAGAAATTTTAATTTAAGAACATTCAAGTACATATTAATAAATCTTTAAAACAGTTTTTTAGAACATAGAAATAAATGATAAATATTTAGAAGAATAAATCTTTAAAACATTTAAAATATTATTTAAGTTAAAGGGTTCCTAACCAACTGAGAGACGCTTGGATACAAATAATTGAGGAATAACATTAATAAAATCTTATAATATCATGAGAATAAATATATTCATGATATAATATGTCAAATGGAAGTATATAGACCATATAAAAGTGAATTGGTGTTTAACAACAAATAAGTTTCAATAGAATGTAATTGAGACGAAGTCCCTTGCAAAGATCATATCCTTAGATTAAGGACAAATAAATGACATGATTATATGTGAAAATTTATAATACACCAAATATAAGTGAATATTATGTGTTAACAAATCATAGTTCATTCACACAAAATAATTTCATTCCATAATCAAGAAGTATAAGTTTAACCCAAAGAATTGAAATTGGGTTAGGAAGTTCTCTTACAGAAATTCAATAGCCTAACAGCATCACATTAAAATTCATAAAATGTGTTGATGGGAGAGGAAAGGGTATATTATAACATGGACATAAAATTTACATAATTAAGGATATATAAGAACATATCCCATGATAATAAAAAGGAAATTTAAAAGACATAAAAGATTTCTTTAACTAAAAGAGTACGGTGAAAGGTTCCCCTACCGATTTGGAAACTTATGAAACATAGACCACATGAAAGAAGGATAATACAATGAAGATTTAAATACCCCTAAATTAAATTATATTACAAAATTAATAAAATCATGGTTAGTAAAACACCACACAAATGGAAATAGTGGCATATATATCATGAATCTCACGAGAATAAAAAGTGATATGAAATCCCATTACCTCAAGTCTGACTTATCTTGTAAGTTCCTTGTTCTTCCTGAATAAAAAACATAAGTTAATTTGTATTTTCTTAAGAATATTTTTCAGGTTTATTATTCCTTTTATATCACTTATTACCTTGTTATTAAAATTAGTTAATTATTCGAGTTAATATCGGACATTTTGTCGATGTTCGAAACTTGAGTTAAAAATGAAATTGTTATATTTATAAATTGTCCATGTGGTCGAAATTCCATTATCAATAGAATGATATTAAATATTTATATATCATATATATCCTAAAAATATTTATATATAATAGTCCATATCAATTGCATATAAGAAAATGAAATTCACCTTTCATGGAGACGGTAAGTTGTATGTACGCTGAAACGCTACTTCTGTTTCATTTTTTTCATTTTAAAATGATTGAAAACAAAATTATACATAGGAATATTATTTTTCTAGTATAATATCATATTTTATATATGTTACATAATTTAATTGACACCATCCTTTATATGTTCTATGTATGGTATGAATGAGTCATATCACTTTGAGGGGGCAGTAGTCCGGACATCCTCAAATGAAATTATCCTATTTACCCATTATGGAAACCATAAAAGTATGATATAATTTAAAAATAAAGAAGCATAGATAAAACAAAAAAATAATATATATCATATATAAATATAGTTTCATCATAATTTCCACCATGAGAGGCGGTGAGAGATATTTGAACAATCATCGTTTCATGAGGTAGTAGTTCATCGTCCATAGAAACAGTACGTTATAATCCATTTGATGGAGGTGTGTAGATGTTTAGATTTAATAATTGTCATAATAAAATTTTACTATATTTATTATACTGGTTTTTTATAAAATAAATAAATAAAGAGAGTTTAGGGGGTTGGAGAAGTAAAATAAAAGAAAATAACTTAAGAGAAGATGTTACCATTAAATTAGGTAACTCCCTTTGGTTTGAACCAAAAGGCTTCCTTGAAGTGCCTTTTTCCAAAGGTAAGGCTTCTAAAAGGAAAATATGGATATAGGGGGCTTAATTGGGTGGAGTTAAGATGATCCAATGGTCTTGAGTGGTTTGAGTAATTGGTTAGAGGTGATGGCTTTTTATAAAGGAGGGGAGGGGCTCTTTAGGAACGTCTAAAAACATTATTTTATTAGAAACTTATTTTCTACTTAAAACCATCCAAAAATAATTACATTTGAATATAATATTACTCTTTTTCAAAATAAAATCATCCAATAAGAATTATATAGGTTTTGGATAGTTTTTTAAAATTTTATAATCTCATTTATTTAAATCATTTATTAATAAGGTAATCACTACATCAGCATTGTATCATAAATAATTTTATTTATTTGATATCTAAAAACTATAAATAAAATACCATTATTTAGGAAATCTCTTTAGGTTTAAAATTAATATTTATAGTTGAATATATACCTTATATAACCCTATTTAAAATTGATTGACTAAAAAATATATGTTTATTTAATTTTTGTCTTTACTTTAAATTAATTAATATAATGTGTCATTATCACTCCTAAGTGGCTCCATGGAGTCCCAAAATCGACCCAATGATACCCATGTTCAGAAATGTATTGAAAAATAGGATTAGGACACATGTTAGGGTAATTAAATATTATTATAATATTATTTTTTTTACCCTTATTTACTAGATTTATCTTTTAACCATGGTAAATAATATATTTACTAAACAAAATATTCGTAATGTCTAAAAATAAAAGTTTCATATACACACAATTTGGACCTCCTAATTCCAAATATGGAATCCATTTTTTCAAATTAAAAACAAATAAGTGGAAGAAATTAATTTGAAATTAACTCCCGTTGTCAAAACAAAAAGTATGTTTTCAAGAAATAATATCTAACAAAATATTAACACTCGTTTATGTTCAATTTAAGAGTGAAATTACTTATAATGAAAAACATTGGATTAAATGGTAAAAATATCATCCAATTACACAATAAAACTAGTTAAGAGAATATTCTATGTATATAAATAAATTATATTAAAAGGTAGTTTTGAATCAAAATGCAGTCCTTTTCACTATTCATTAATAATTGAACATTTTAAGAAAAATACCCAAATGTCATCCAAAATAAATTTTGATGTCCCAATTCTAAAGAAGAATATTATTTTTTCAAATAGAACATATAAAAGTGAAATAATATATATTTAAAAAGGGTGCTCCATTAAAAGGTGGTAAATCAACCTTTTAAAGAATATTAGATTGTTTATGCTTAAAATTGGATTCATTCACATTTTAAGCTTATAACTTTTATTTGATAAATGTAAAAACATTAAAAAACATGTATAATTATATTTTATTTAGTTCTGTTTATTCCTTCCAATACAATAGTTATGCGTTAACTACCATTTAAAATAATAATACTATTATATTATTTTTCGGTATAGCTTAATGTTGTGTGTAACATAAGATTTCAAAGAAACTCGTTGTTGCGTATCAGGTACGCCATCGAACTTGGAATCCACTTTAAAGTAAAATTAATATTTAATTCAAAAATATTAATGAATATGAAAATTCCATATTCTTTATTCACCTGGGATGTTACATGTCATAGAAGGAAAAAAAGAACATTATGTTTCCCGATATAAAGGTTAAGAAAATTACTTGTTTGTACAGAGATAAGAATATAACTATTAAAGAATTTGTGGAAGGAAAATTTTGTAAAAAATACTTTAATAAATGACTTTCAAAAGGTTAAAAAATATTTTTAAAACATTTTAATTAACGATGGATTTTAGATTAAAAAATTTGTTCTCTGACAGAAGAGAGAAATGAATTCAAGTGTTCTTAATAATACTTTCTAAAACATTTTGAGTACCTAAGAGTGTAAAAATGGTACTATTACATGAAATATTTCATGTATAAGAAAAGTAAAAAAATTAATTTTTTTATTAAACGATTTTCATATAAATTCCTTTAGTAGGATTTCAAGATTAAGTAATCCTGATTAGAATGAGAATGTGAAATACAATCTTAAAATGGTCATAACATTGAAGTGAGAATTAATAAATGGGTTAATTACGTGTATCAATTATAAATCCGCATAAAATATTATTAAATACATAAATATATATATTAAAATTTATTATACATATAAATAAAGAATATTGGTCAAAATGAAGAAGTAATATTACCCAATGAAAATGAATTAGGTTATGAAATTTCATTACCACTTGGGTAAATTAATGTGTAAATCCACTTAGATGAAATTGTAAAAATTAAAACTAAATATATAGTGAACCATGAATTAATAATTATATTACATTTATAATAGGTTGTATGTACACCATATATAATAAATTAGGTGCACAATAATAAATCATACCTTAAAGAATAAAAATTGAGATGATATCCCTTACTACTTGGTGACTTTTGAATTCTAATACCCATGAAAGAAATAATTTAAAATTAAATTCTAAATATCATAAGTATAAATTTATTAATGGTATAAAATAGAATAAGGGCATTATATAAACCACAAAAGACAATTAAGTGTGTAAAATGGTGTATGCCTCACAAAAAGAAAAGTGAGATAATAATCTCTTACCTTGTGTTTTCTTTCGAGTAAAAAAAATTTAACCTCATACATAATGGTTTTAAACATGTAAATAACTTATAATAGAACCATAATGATATTTATACTATCACATATGATCTTATTATAATTTATTTTCTCCCATTGTTTTACAATATTTCATTATATTCACTATTTTGTGTGTTAATTGCCTAGTTTTTCAAGTATGTTTCGATTTATTACTTGTTGTTCCCATTAATTAGATCTAGAATTCAACTTATAAATAATTTAATCCTTTATTTAAATATTATATATATTTATTATATATTTATTTATAATAATCTATTACATTTAGAGATATAAAATCAAATGCATTGTTTATTGAGATGGTAGTTCGTATGTATGCATGAACGCTACTTGCATTTATTTATTGTATTAAAAAATGAAAACTGAATGATATATGTGTATATTATAATTCCATTCTTATATTTATTTCATAAATATAATATAATTTTACTAAAATATTTCTTAATATATTCCATGTATAGTGTGAACATATCACATCATTTTGAGGAGGTAGTAGTCGACACGTCCACAAACGATGTTATCGTATTTACAGAAAATGGAAAGTATGGAGGTATATGTTATATAAAAAAGTAAGTAGTAATAAAACAACATAAATAACATATATATAATATAAATATAATTTTCCCATAATAATTACCTACTATTAAATGTGGTAAAGGAAAAAAGAATGACTTTGTTTCATGCAGGGGTAGTTCATCGTACACGAATGGAAAGTTCGTTAAATATTTGGTGGAAGTTTGTGTTGTTTTTGGTAGAAAAATTAATATAAAAATATATTAGTATGTTGAGGATAATTATTTTTTTATATAATAATATAATAATAATATATTTAGGGATGGAGAAACAAATAGAACATAAATTCACATTGAATAATGTTACCTCGTTTTTAGGAAACTCATTTGGGTTTATACCAAAAGGCCTCTTGGTTGGATTTATTCCCAATGTGAGGTTTATAAGTTGAGTTGAGTGATGTATGGATATTATTAGAAAATGATTTTTTTGAGATAATGGGCTTCATAAGTGTGAATAAATGGGAGGGTTGAGTGCCTTTTTATAGTGGAGGAATAGTTGCATTCTTGTAAATATAAAAAGGTAAAAACTATTGAGAGCTCTCACATACATCATGTGCCTAAAATAATTTTAAAATTAAATAAATTGGGGATGTGGTCTATATATGGCCCCAAAAATAATTTTAGACAAGTATATAGGTAATTTGGGCCCTTATGTTAAATTTTTAGTCTCTTGTTAAGCTAATTTTCTTCTTAATTGATGTAATTAATTTTTATTACATTCACAAATGTTTTTGGTCAAACACTAATTTGACCTTATTGAAAATTATAAATTATTCTTATTTCAGATATGGAAAAAAATTTCCAAATTTTAATCATATAAGTGTAATAAAATAATTTAAATTTAATCCCATAGACGGGACGACAACGTGGGGTTTTAAAGTAAAAATGTTTAAAAGTTTATGATCTGTTTATATTCAATTTCAATGATAAACTTATTTTAATGGCCTATATTGGATAAATTTAAAAAAAAAATTATCTAATTAAAAACTAATAACAAGAAAAATATAATTTTAACTTATAAATAAATTAGATGAAAAAAATTAGAATTAAAATTCAGTATTTTCACTATTCGTGAAAAAAATGAAATAATTCATAAAAAACCAAAAAAAATATACCTAAGCTAATTATAACAATAAATATTAAAAAAATAAGTTTTATTTTAACAAATAAATTATAAAAAAGTTTCAAAATTCAGATTTACATTAGGTGTGCCATTAAAAGGTGGTAAAATTTCTTCTTTAGAAAAATACAATTTTTAAGCATAAAATTGGATTTATACTTATATTATGTATATCAAATATATTGTATGAATATATAAATTATTTGAATGAATAGATAATATATATATTTAATTAATATCATTAATTAATTTTAATTAATTTAATTTATTAAGATAAATCTCCTTTAGGAGTATAAAATTATAAATATTTCCTTCATATTCAATTGGTTTATATTTTCACTTATAATTAATTGGTAACTAATGAATTAATCTATTTTATAGACCCTGTATTTTCATTATTTAGTTATTACTTTTCATAAACTCTAATTAAATGGCTATGTTATATCTTATTATTTTAAATAATAAATTTTTAATAATATATTGTTGTTTAGTAAAACTCGATCTTATGTGTAATGCAAGTCATTGAAAACATTCGTTTTTGTGTGATACCCAAGATAAATATAGTGTTTGATATTTGAAAATTTATTTGTTGACATCCCACATCATGCAAATAGTTAATATAATATGATCTTAATAAGAGATAATGAGAAGCACAATGGTCAAAGGGAATAAAATATATCTAGGTATCTAAGTAGGATAGCATTAGTGTAAAGGAGAGACATATACATCTAGGATATGTGTAAATATTTATTGGGAGTTATTGCGGTAATTAATCACAAATAATTAAATGATCGATGAAATATTGAGTGCCTCAAAGCCATAAATATATGATGATTTAAAAGACAATCAATTCAATAAAAATAAAGGTATTCTGTAAGCATTTTTTATCATTTTACTAATGTGGAGGAGTCCATTTATTAACCAATAATTAACTTACCTGATCATTTCAATTTAATATGAACAATTCGATATTTTGGTTTTGATTTCATCAAATTCTAATTCATCCCTTACCCCATGAAATGGATGTTCTATAATTATCCCTTTTTAAATATGAGGCACTAAAATTTACGTTTTTATGGGTTATAATATCTATAAAACAAGTCTTTACCTTTTCCTCAAACTATTTTCCAAAACCAATATTTTAAATACATTAATCTCTAAACTTAAATGGTGATAACACTAGTTCATCATTAACATTTATTCTTTAAATTGTATAGCTAAAACAAATGAGACATTAACCAAGACATCACATATTCCATTTTTAGGTGTGAATCCCTTATCATTCTTTGATCATGGGTTTAATCCCCACCGCCTTTCCATGTTTTATGGGTTATCCCTCAGCTAGAGCGTTTATTTTAATAAATGATATTAATATGATTTCCAAAATAAATATAATAGACATACCTAAAAAGTTTAATCACTAAATATACATTTAACTATGTATTTCAATAGAACTTGAATACATTAATAATTTATTTTTTTATTTAAAGATTGGCTCTAACTTAGTATAAGGTTTATCCTAGGTCATTAATTTTCATTATCTTTTAAAATCCATTCATAATGTTTTGTAAATAAAATTTAAATTATCCCAAGCTTATATCCAGGGAGTGTCAAACCAGGTGCGAAGTAAGCCCTACTTTCATATACCAAGTTACACTAATTACAATATAATTTTTTCTTTTGATGATAACTTTATTCTATCTATCTTATACTTTCATATCATTCTTAGTACACTTTAGGAATTATTATGGAAAAAACATAGAACGGGTGAGATAAAATGCTCAGTAAGGGTAAGTATAGTGGAATAAATAATGGATCAATGAGAATAATCGTTAGGGAATGGTAAAGAAATAAAAACGCATTCCATGTAATAAATAAACTCAGAAGGAAGTTCATAAACAATACATAAAGGTAAATAACTGAAAACATATTCCATTTAAATAACAAGATATGGAGTTATAAATATTTAAAGGTAAGAAACTAAAAACACATTCCATTAAAATAATAAAATTAGAATAAAATTCATCCATATACTTTTTCATAGTGAAAATATCATGGATAATAAATAAAAAATCAAAATTAAGGTAATGCTTAATTAATAGACAACATGTCGGAGGCACATGAAAACCAATTATATATATACCTTTCACAAGATGGATTAAAACTATAGGTAGAAAGCCAATTAATTTTCTCAACTAATTTGTATTATTATAACCTGTTTATGCGTCAAGGGGCTATATAATGTCTGGGATCCACCCATCACTATTTTTCCAAATAATTCATCATATCAAGAAATCGATTTAATTAAAAGACAACATGCCATATCAAATATCATTACTAAATAAAGGATACAGATTTCTCAATATTTTAGTAGAAAATCAAATAACTATCAAAGTAAACACTGTATGTAAAAATGGTTATAAATTTCTTTAATGAATTTTTGAAAATCATAAATAAATTTTTAAAAACATTTTAATAAAACATGGCTTTTAGAAGAAAGTAGGTTATCTGGAAAAAGAGATAAATGAAGTCAAATTTTCTTTAAAACACTTTCTAAAATATTATGACAACCAAAGAGTGGAAAATAGAACTATTATATAAAAAAGTTCATGAATAACCATACGAGAATAAAATTAAAGGGTTTATTAAATAATTTTGATATGAATTAGTTTAATGTAATTTTAAGAACAAGTAATCTCAATTAGAATGAGATTATGAAATAAGCCCTTAAAGTTCCCATAATGTTGAAGTGATAATTAATCAAAAAATTGATAATCAGTATCAGTTGTATATACAAATAAAATAAATTTAAATACATAAATATATATTCAAACTCATTATACATATAATCATAGAATATTAGCAATAACGAGGATGTAATATAACCAAATAAAAAGGAATTGGGTTATGAAATTCCTTTACCACATGGGAAACATTAAGTTTAACTCCCATTAGATAAAATAGTTCAAATTAAAAAAAATATTATCATAAATAATGAATTAATCCTAATATTTAATGTAAACTGGTAGTATATACACCATATATAACAAGTTTTGTGTACAACAACAAAGAATGCTCAAAGAATGGAAATTGAGATAATGTCCCCTAAAACCTAGAATCTTTTTAATTATAATCACCATGAAAGAAATAATTTCAAATGAAACTCTAAATACATTGAATAAAAATTTATTCAAGATATAAAATACAATATAATAAGTATATACTCCAAATTAAGTGGTTAAAGTTGTGTATGCCTCTCTGAAAGAAAAGTGAGACAAGAATCCCTTATCTTATGTTTTCTTTCGGGTGAATGTCCATTAATAACCTGTATAATTTTTTTAAACATGTAACTGACCTATACCATAAAAATAATTATATTTATAATCTTATATAAGATATTCTTATAATATATTATTACCCATTTATTAACAATGTTTCATTATTTTTGCTATTTTGGGTGTTAATTGATGGATTTTTCAACTATATTGTGACTAGTTACTTGTTTTTCATATCAATTAGATCATGATTTTGTAGATTCAAAATTTTTATTTGGTTTTTTCTTATTAATTTATGTTTTATAAATCACAGACCCATTTTCATTAATACCTTTCTTCTTTCTTTAATCATTTTTTTAATCTTATATAAGTCCTATTATAATTGTAATCATGTTCTTTAATCTTTTCTATGTAATTTTATAGATAATTCTATTTGAAATGTTTAGGGCTAAGACCAATATATTCGGTCGAGATATATCCTTGTTCCGTAAGGATTTTTCCCTTGTGGCTTTCGGCGGCTTCATCTATAGTGTCTCCCCATGTGGATTTATTGGCGGCATCTTTCCTCTTGGCGGATTCTTCGGTGTCATATTATTCTGATCTACTAGATGTGTGTCATTGTTTGATGGCTCTACAATGGTGTTGGTGGGTTAATTCAGGTGGCGTGCTCTCTTGGTATGATGAATTTGTGTAGATCTACTTCAGATCTGGTGTTTGACATTGTATGGTGGCCCGGCTGCATGGACGGTGTGGTTGTGGTGATGGATTGTTGGGGATTGCAGGCAGCGAAGTTTCGTAGTGGCGTCGGTCCAGGGGTGAAGGTTTTGTAAGTTGAAATGGATCTTTGGATGCAGCAATGAAAACATCCAACAGGCACGGCGTTGGTGGGTGGGTCGAGATGGTAGTGCAGCTTCGCTGCAGATCTAGCCTCAGTAGGAGTAGGTGGCGGCACCACTGCGGGTGACGGTTTGGGTGGATTGGATGTGGAGGCATCCTTGGGATGTTGCAGTTTTTTGGTAGATATTCATCGTTGTCTCGGCTCTTCGGTGGTCTTGATCTGTTGTTCAAGACAGATTTGGTCTGAATCAGTTCTTGTGGCTCTTTATGGGAAAGGTGGGTGCGGAGTTGGCACGTCCTCGTGGGTGTTAGTGAACCTAGATGCAGTTACAGCATTAGATTGCATCATTATGGAAGGCTTGGTGGTGCCTCACTCTCTTGGGCCTTTCATGGCTAGTTTTGACATGATTTCCTAGGTTTTTGTTTTGTAATTTTTTTTCATTAGGCTCTTTCCACCATATCCAAGGTTGTCCAGCTATTTCTAAAACAAACTTTTTCTTAAGGTAGAATTGAAACTTGAATTAATAAAAATCATATCCATACATTTGATTAGAATCTCGAAATTTTTCAATTCCAATTCACTCAATATTTAGAAACTGATTCCATGAGTTTCTCAATTATGATTAGCTCAGTATTTCATATTTCATATCTGAATCTCATAGTTTCTAAATTCATATTTTCTCAAAATTTACAATATGATTCACTAAGTTTATCAATTTTGATTTTCTTAATATTTTGAATCCAATTCTGAAAAGTTTCTAAAATCTAATTTTCTCATAATTTGGAATCTGTTTCATTGATTTTCTCTATTCCAATTGATTTTGAATTTTGAATTTGATTCTCATAGTTTCTAAATTATGATTGTCTAAGAATTTTTAATCTGATTCACTGTGTTTCTCAATACTAATTTTCACAGTATATCGAATCCAATTCTCATCATTTATAGAATCTGATTCTTGTTGTTTTATGAATCTGATTTCATAACTTTCTCTAAACAAATTAGTTACTTTATTTTATTATTTTTATTACACATATAATCAAATTCTAACATACATTCATGTATCATTACATAATAATGTTTTTCAAGATATTTTTCCTTATTCTAAAATGTTTTCATATAATATTTTATTTTATGACCATTTTTAGTTATAACTATATAGGTCCCTCCAAAATTTTAGGAAAATTGTGATTGTTGGAGACCAAGTCGACCATTGTACTCCACTCCTATAAATACTCAGTATCTTCATAATTTTTAAGTAGTGATCGACAACTAGGTGGTTTTACATGATATGACTATTCTTTTGTGATACTAGAGTGTAAACGTTTTGTTTCCTATGTTCTTTTACTTTAGTAGAGAGTTTCAATCTTAAATAAACCTTTTCACACAGTTTCTTTAATATTTATTCATGTGTATGATTCTTTAATCGAGGTCTTCCAGTTAAATAAAGATGGTGGTGCTGATTACCTACTTAATAAAGGGATTACGAGGATAGAAAGATAGAAGATGCGTCTGATATTTCATGTATAAGGGTCTTACACTATTCTGGTTAAGAAAAATTTTCTTGAAAGTATAAATCAATGGACTTTTATCCAAATTAATTTGATACCATTCTCTTTGGGTTAAAATATTTCATTCTACTTTTATTTATTGTTCTATTAAAAGTCTCTTTATTTCTGATGTAATTCCATATAAATAGAAAGTGTTACTTATAATACATTCTCTATTTGTATAAACTCATATTTAAGATTCGATATACTTTAAAGTAGAGTCTCTTTTATGATAACTAGTATATCAATTTCATTATGGTAATCATCTTTATCAGAACTAATGTTTGTTAATTAACCTTACAAAATAGGTTTTAGTGAATCCAATTTGTATAACATTGTTAAAAAACTATTTTCATAAGATTAAGAACGCCCATTTTTAAACTTACAATTAACCCCCCTCTTGTATTTGTGTTATCTTCATACATATTTCAATACAAAAATTGGTATCAGAGTAGGTTTTTACTACTCATATATTTTCTAACATAACTTTTTTAAGTTAGTTATATTTCTTTTATAAAGTTTTTGTTTATAAATATTCTTAAACATTAATGTGTACCATGTAAAAAAATTTATATAATTCTAAAGATAGAATATTTTAATGTCAGATCCCTAAAAAAGTTGATTCCTACAAGACCACCAATTTTTTATAGAAATTACTATGAATAATATAGAGACAAAATGAAGAAGTTTTTTATCAGTACTGGTGTTGATAATTTTGTAATGCTTATTAGAGATTACAAAATCTCTGAAAATGAAGTCAAAACTATTACTAATCAATAGAAGCGAGGATATAAACATAACTATAAGGTACACAATACTTTACTTTTTTCAATGACTTGAAATATAATCATACAGATATCATCTTGTGGAGTATCAAATATTATTTTTAAAAAACTATATATTACTAATTTTGGTACATCTAAAGTCATCGAGATACTAAGATCCATGATTAGAGCAGGCTATCATGGGTTTTTTTCATTTGGATAACCTGTAACTAAAGTTCAATAGAGGTTTATAAATATTGTAAATATATTACACTCCATGAGATAAAAAGGCTTAGAAGATGAAGTTCTTGTGGACAATATTATAAGAATCATTCCAAATGAATGGGAGTAAAATAGAAGAGTTGTTGATAAATCAAGAAAAGTTATAAATGTTACCATTGTTGAGTTATTTTGAACTCTTCTACAATATGAGAAAATATTGAAGAGTGATGCTGAAAAATAAAATAAAAATAATGGATGTGTCTTTATTACTACAACCTCAAATCATTTGATAGGCAAGACAGTTGAGAAAATAGTGAAGTCCGCAAAGAAGAAGTGGTTGTTCAATCACACTCTAGTGAACGTAATCATTTAGAAAATGAGTTATCCAATATTTCTCGATAGATGAACAATATTTTTGGTAAGAATGAATTTTCAATATAGATATAAGAAAAAGGATAGTAAGGAAAAGAAATATTCAGAATTCACAAGCAATAAATGTAAGAAAGCAGTACATATTATATATGATTTTCTAAAGCTTAAAAAAGATAGGAATTATGAAAGGAATCAGAAAAGGTACTATAAGTGTAAATGAAATAATTTCACAAAGGAAAATGATTCAATGAGTGAAAGTTTTGAAGATTATTCTAATTAATCCTCAGATAATAATAATTTAGGATAAAAGAATATCATACATCTAGCCAGAATACCTTTTGAGAATCAATGTTTTATTGAAAAGGTTCACACTACTAATTCCTTAACCAACATTTCCATTAATTAAAATTACCCTAATTAAGATAATTATAATTCCTTGGATGAATAATCTTCCTCATCCGAAGATAATTCTTTACCTTTATTTGATGAATTTTCTATTTTTCCTATTTTCATGAAAATAAAAAAAATATGATCAAGAAGAAACTTGATAAGGAAAATTATAGAATTAATTGTTTATTAAATAATTATATGATAATTATAAATATTTTGATGAAAAAATCATTTAATTTTTTTCATTTTCAAAAAGTATGTGGATGTAAATTCTAAAAAGGATAAACATTCTCGGGATCTTGAAAATTTTGTTTTGGAGAAAGGAAAAACTATTTCTAAAACTAATACTAATAAGGATAAAAATTTATTCATTTGAATAAAATATGAGATATTTTCTCCTAACAAAATTTTATCAAAATTTACCTTCATTAAGGAAGAATTTGATAAAATTTATAAACAAATTCTTTCTCTAAGGAATAGTTCTGAAATTGGTTATTCTCACTCAAAACCAATTTTTGGTAACTTCTATTTCATTCCCAAAAGTTTCACACTCTTCAGTAAGAGTCAAAGTGGTGGATATCAGAGAAAGAAATTGTTTTTAAACTAAAATCCAATCCCTGGGATTTCATAAATCTCATTTTTCTAAGAATATGTGGATTCCTAAAAATTTATTTTCAAATAATTCTGGATCCAAGAAACATTAGATTCCAAAAATCTAGCAGTTAAATTTTTCCAAGAAAAAAAAGGAAGTATCAAAAACAATACATGGTACATGGAGAGTGGATGTTCCTAGAAAAAGAATGGTAACAAATACTTCTTTGAAAATATTATTGAAATCAAACATGGAATGGTTACCTTTAGAGATAATTCTCAAGGAATGATCATTGGTATAGTTAACATTTTTTATCTTAGAAAATCCATGATTTCAAATGTTTTAACAGTTAAGGGTCTAAAAAAAATCTTATAAGCATAAGTAGACTATGTCATGAAGGTTAACTTTTAAATTTTAGGAATGAAAAATGCTTAGTACACAGTTTCAAAGATGAATTCATTCTTTCTTTTCATCATCATCAGAATGTTTAAACAATTAACATAGAAGTCCTTAGGATCCAAGACATACCTTTACATAGTTCAATGGAAGATCAATCTTGGTTATGGTATATAAATTTAGTACATTGTAACCTTAAAAACTTATGTAAACTAACTAAGAAAGGACTTTTTAAGGATCTACTGGATAGTAGATTTGATTATTCAATTGTCTTTAAACCTTTTCAATATAGAAACAATCAAAAGTCAATATATAAA
Organism: Viscum album; assembly: GCA_963277665.1. Lineage (NCBI taxonomy): Eukaryota > Viridiplantae > Streptophyta > Magnoliopsida > Santalales > Viscaceae > Viscum > Viscum album. Next base: position 701,692,222 of record OY728132.1, read on the forward strand.
TAAATTAGTGCATTCTAAACAACTTATTCATTACAATTAGTGCAGATGGATATTTTTTGGCCTATGAAAACTAGAAGTATCAAAGGAAAATACTCAATATTTTTTATAGTTGATGATTACACAAGATATACATGGGTCTGTTTTCTCGGAATGAAATTTGAAGAATTTTCATTATTTAAAACGTTTACATCCAATATTAAAAATGATAAAAACCTACCTTTGAAAACTATTCATAGAGATCATAGTGGTGAATTTGAAAAATTCAATTTTTGAAACTTTTTATAGTAAAAGGGGTATTACACATAACTTATCATATCCAATAACTCCTTATCAAAATGGTGTTGTTTAATGATGAAATTTAATTCCCCAAGAGATAAAAAGAATCAAGTTGAGTGAATACTCAATTGCTAAAATTTTTTATGTTGAATCTATCAGTACTTCTTATTATACAATAAATCCGGTTTTAATAAGGCTATTTCTTAATAAAGAACCTTATGAGTTTTAGAAATACCAAAAACCAAAACTCTCATACTTTAGAGTTTTTAGATTTAAAGAATTAATTTTGAATACAAAATATAATTTGCATAAATTCTAACCCAAATTTCATGAAGGTATCTATATAGGCTATTCCACTACTTATGAGGCTTATAGAGATTTCAACAAAAATTCTTGTGTTATTGAAGAAAGAGTACATGTTAAATTCAAAGAAACAAATCCTTTTGTTTTCAAAAACATCAACCTATAACTTCTGATATGTTTTTCAAAACTAATTAATAACCTTTTTTAGATGACTCTTCTAATAATAAGAATATTAGATAATTTTTTTCTTTAGTATTCACTCTTGAATAATTTCTATCTTATATTGATGAACAAGTTTTACAAAACCCAAATCAGTTGTTTATTAAGAATAATCTCATTGATAGTATCATTGGTGATATAAATAAACCTATATCGACTCGAAGATCAATGATAAATGACATGGAATATATTGCATTCATTTCACAAGTCAAACCTACAATTCTTAATGAGCCTTTGTGTGATGAATATTGTGTAAAAGTAATGAAAGATAAAATAAATTAATTCAAAAGAAATAAAGTCTAGACCTTGGTTAGAAGACCCAAATAAACCTATATAATATGAGTAAAATGGGCCTTCAGACACAAAAGTGATGAAAATGGAATCATTGTTAGAAAAAAAATATTAGTTACAAAAGTATGTAATAAATAATAAGGAATAGACATAGAAGAAACCTATACTGTGGTATCTAGACTTGAATCTATTAATATTCTTTTATCCTTTTTAGTATTATTAAATTTCAAACATTTTCAGATGGATGTGAACGGTGATTTTATTAAAGGATATACCCCATAGGAAGTTTATATTGAACAAAATCCTAGTTTTGAAGACACAAAATATCCTAAATATGTTTTTAAACTTAAAAAAGCTTTATATAGACTAAAACAATCCCCTAGAGCCTAGTATGATATATTTATAGGATTTTTGGTACAAAATAATTATGTTAAAAGAACTTCTAATCCAACCCTTTTTATAAACAAAGACAATAATTCTTTTATAGTTAAACATTATTTTGATGACATTATATTAATATCAACTCATCAATCTTTAACCAATTAATTTGAAAATATTATTAAAATTGAGTTCAAAATGAATATGATGTGTGAGTAAACATTCTTTATTAGTTTTCAAATTTCTCAAAGACTAGAAGCAACCTATAACAAAATAAGTATACTAAATATGTTATTAATAGGTATGGATATGACAATACTAAAAGTATTAGTACTCTAATCGGTACCTCAAATAATTTTGACCATGATAATGCTGGACAGCTAGTGGATCAAACTAAATTTAGAGGAATGATAAGAATTTAACTATAGTTAATATCTAGTTATCTAAAAATATGATTTTTAGTATGCTTATGTGCAATATATCAATTAAATCGAAATGAATCTCATTTGAAAACTATGAAAAGAATTTTTTGTTATTTAATGGGAACATTGGATTTGGAACTTTTTTATTCTCCTGGAAATTATTTTTGAGCATAAAAGTTTTTCAGATGAAAACTTTGGTGGTTGTATAATGGATAAGAAAAGTACATTCAGAACAAGCCATTTATTAGGATATTCATTAGTTTCTTGGTCATATTAGCAACAATAATCAGTATCACTTTCCACTATTGAAGATGAATATGTGGAAGCTTGAATTTTATGTGCTCAAGTGTTGTGGATGCTACAAACACTCACTAATTATGGAATGAGTTTTACTAAATCTCAAATACTATGTGATAAAACTATTTCCATATTCTTATAAAAGAGTAATTCACGTCACTAATGTGCAAAGCACATATATATTAGGCATCACTTTCTTAGAGATCACACACTTAAAGGATATAATATTTTATAATTCATCAGAACACAAGAACAACATGTTGATATTTTTACAAAACCTTTACCTTCTGATAGATTTGAATACATTTTATAAAATATAGGAATGATAACTATAAGGTAAATAGTCATTTCCAAATAATTTTTAAACTATCGTATTATATTATGTTACTCTTTTTCATAGGGGGAAATCATCTGAGTTTTTTCCCTTCTTCAATTTTTTTCGGAACATATCAAATTTCCTTTTGGAGTCCAAATCCTAACAAAAATATTTTCTTAACAAATTTTTTATTTTAGTAATTTTATTGTTTTTATCAAAAAAAAATCAGATTTAAAACTCCTGAACCTATTTGAAATAATAATTAATCTTTGGATAACTCTAAAATGTATTATTTCCAAAATATTACTTCTTAATTTTAATTTTGTATATTGGTATTTTATTTCTTTTAAAAAAATTATTGGATCCATCTTTTCTTAAATCCAATTTGTTTCTTTAAACCTTAAAATTTTAGATCCCACAAAAACTTCAACATTTCAATATCATTCATCAGATCAGGTTATATTATTTTCAATTTTCAGATTTATCTTTGAAGATGAGTTGTCACCTCACTACCTATATATAGAATAGGACCCCCCCCCCCACTTTTGTCCCACTTTGATCTCCACTTTTTTCTACCCAAGGTGTTTCATGCATTCAAAAACCTCATTTTTATTTCTTTACATTTCATTAAATTAGAATTTCTAAATTAGTATCTTCCCAAAGATCAATGCCTATGTCAAAGGAATTCAAATATTGGTTTATGTTTCAAGAAATGTTAGTTTATAAAGCTTCCTTTCTCAAGTTTGTTTTTTATTAAGTAAAATCATAGAGTTTCATTGATGGTAATATATCTATATTGAAAAAATTAAGTGAGATCGGGTTCCAATCTATCCAGAACTTTTTATTGAGTTTTATGATTCAGTTGAGTTCTTTATAGAAGGAGGAATATATATGGTGTTGTTTAAATGTTATGTAAAATAATATTCAATGCCTTTCAAGGAAGCATCTACTATCATATTGATACCCTTTGAAGGATAATCCTTCAACCATTATGACAAACTTCCATATTCAGTATGTTCTTTCAATACGGAACAGGAAATAGAATCTTTATACCTTCCACCAATAAAGAAGCCCAAACTTTCTCATATCACTTCCAACTATCTAATTATAGTTTTATGGATGGAAGAGTTACTCATTACAAGGAAATGATATAAAGACACCCTCAAGGTATTATATATTTTTATGATTGATTTTTGTATAAATCATCAGAAGATTAATTTGATGAGATACATCTTTTTTACAATCCATAAGATTAATGAAGGATCGATCATCTCTTAAATCCTAGTGTTTCCAACATCTATGTCAATGTTGTTAGTTAATTGATTAAATTATTTCAATCTTCCTTATACATCGAAGCCAAAAAAAAGTTCAAGATTATTCTTTTAATTTATGACACACTTAAAAGAATGAAATATTTTTTTAATGAAAATTCTTTAGAGTTTTTTGATTTATAGAGAAAGGTATCACAAGTTAGAGAAACATATAAGAGAGATATAGGCGGGTCTATCAAAAGAAAATCCCAAGTTTCTAAACCAGAGATGTCAAAGAGGAAAAATATTATCAAGATAAATTAACTGAAAAGTGGAGACAATAAAGATAAAAAATGAGATAATGAGATCCATTTTTTGATAAATGTGGTAAAAGAAAAATCTTTAAAATTATATGGTGTTGAAACTCTATAAAAATAAGCTAAAGAGAATACGCTTAAGAAAAAGTGGTCTTTTTTTAAAAGGTTGGGTCCGAAGCCTCATTTTTTTATTAAAGAAAAGGAAAGACCTCTTTAACTAGGTAGAGGGAGACCCATTACATAGCTCATAGAACCAGTGGGCATTTATCCCATTACATAGCCCGTAGGCCCAAATTTTAGGCCCAAGACCCATTTTGTGAATAGTATTGTTACAGTCCCCACGCTGCTACAGTACCGCACAGTACCCACCACCGCTACAGTTCCTCGGCCGCCGCTATAGTTCCCATGCCGCCGCTACAGTGCCACCATTGCAACAGTATCTCGGCTGCTACAGTAGCGCTACAGTGCTACTACAGTAACCCGCACCCCATGGGTTTTGAACCCCCATTTTTCATATAGATTTATGGGGTGCTTACCAATAATCCAAAACCCCAACTACATAAAGAAAAAGTTATCTAAAGTCGAGTTGTGTCAAAAAATGTTGAAATCTATTGAAAAGGAATCAAAATTAATTCCTATTTCGGAATCATTCCTTCGAGAATCTTATGTTCCCCCTCAACAAATAGATATTGTGGAACTAAAAGATCTTCCAATAGATAAATGGAAATCAGTAGTTTCTGGTTCGGTTTCTAGTCTTGGAGAATAATCTCAAGCAAGAGAAAAAGATGGTGGAGAGAAAGAAACTAAGGATGAGTTTCAAGAAATTGAAAACATTCATAAAGATAGTAATTCTGAAAAACTCTATATAAGAACCTCTTAATATTACTCTTCCATGATTTCCTTATAAGATAAGTGAGATCATAAATATGATATTCCGATTAATAATTTTACTTCTTCCCAAAAAGGAAATTTCACTGCTATCGTTGTTAAAAAACTACCTTCTAATAGTGATGACAATGTGAATGATGATGAAGACAAAATTGTTCATGTTTCTGATTAAATGAAAATATAACATAGGGTATAGAAACCATAATCGAAGAAAGACAAAGGGAATATGGTTAATGCTACAACTTCTAAGAAAATTCAATCGAAATTATATGAGTTATAATCTTATATAGGAGAAGATTTCATTATTGAATCTTTGAAGAAGTTAGTTAAGTATATTACTTACTTTCCAAAAATTGATTCAGGGTGTCAGATAATTCAAGAATCATTAAATCAAAAGTTGGATTCAATAACCCTTCATGTGGAGAATATGATTATACATAAAGAATATTTTAAATCCTTTGTGGTGGATTATCATTATCATTGGAAATCTTATAGGGAGATGACCTAGTGGTCAAGAAAGATCAATCATGATCTTAATTTCTTTTGATGATTTTTTTATTCAATCAAAATTTCCTTAGCAGAATATAAAGACACACTCAAATAATTATCAAATATATATTCATAAAATAAGTAGGAGGAGAAAATAATTCAAATATAAGAAATAAAATATCTAAATAGAAATTTGAATTTATATAGAAATGAGACCGAAATGATGAAGTCCTAGAAAGATGATTAGGTTTAAAGACTCAAGTCTCAAGATAAAAATATTCAAAGTAAAATACAAAAAATTCAATATCTTGTAAATAAAAAATAGCATCAGGAATTCCTCTTAGAAATGTTAGAAGAAGATCACAAAGAGATAAAGAAGTTGAATACTATAGTCCGATACTTAATGATGAAGAAGGGTTAGTTTTATTTTTTTATCTCTGAAACATTTGATGTAAAAAATTTCATTATCAATTATTCCATTTCTCTTGTTTTGTATAGATTATTTTCTAATGATTTTCAGTTACATTATATTTTCTTCATTACATTTTATAAATAAAAATGTGGGAGAATGATTAAGAATATTAAAGAACATATCCTTAAGTAAGGGGAGATATTTCCTTAATAAAGGAAAAAAATACTTAAAGAAAATAATATGATCCTTAAAGGAAGTTTGTGTCCTAAGGGGGGGTTAGTCATATTTATCTTTCCTAGAGTTATAAACTCAGGGGGGAGGTAATTATTTATTTAAAGCTGAAATAAGAAATTTTTTACTCATAAAATGTTTTTGGTGATTTTCAAAAATGGGTAGATTTTCAATTAAAAATATTTTTTATGTTTTTCTATTCCTTTATATTTTGGAAATAACAAACCCATTTACATTAATAATTTTCTTCATTCTTTAATGATTTATTTAAACTCATGTAATTATGATTATAATCAGAAACATGTTTCTTAAACTTTTATATGTTATTTTATAGATAAGTCTGAAGAAAATATTTTTAAGACCGAATAGAAACTAGAATAAATGGAAATTAGATCCATAATTTTGATTAGAATCTCACAGTTTTCCAATTCTGATTAACTCAAAATTTAGAATCTGTTTCACTGAGTTTCTAAATTTCTATTTACTCAGTATTTCAAATATTTTTCTCACAGTATATAAATTCCAATTTTTATATAACTTAGAATCAGACTCACTGAGTTTCTCAATTCTGATTCATTCAGTATTTTGAATCCAATGCTCGTAGTTTCTAAATTCTAATTTTCTCAGAATTTACAATATGATTCACTAAGTTTCTCAAATCTGATTCAAAATGAATTTAGAATCTGTTTCTAATAGTTTCTAAATTATTATTCTCTTAGAATTTTGAATTTGATTCACTGTGATTCTCAATACTTATTTTCACAGTATATCAAATTTGATTCTAACCATTTATAGAATTTGATTCTTATTGTTTCAATAATCTGATTTCATAACTTTCTCTATACCAATTAGTTACTTTATTACTTATTTTTATTACACATATAATCATATTCCAAAATAAATTCATTTTTGGTTCAATAAAAATGTTTCTTATGATATTTTTCCTTATTACAAAATGATGTCATCTAATCTGTTATTATATGACTATTGTAAGTGAAAGTTATACAAATCCCTTTGAAATTTCAGGAAAAATATCAAAGATGGAGACTTAGTAGACTGTTGGACTCCACAGCTATAAATACATGGTCGCATAATCATCTTTAAATAGTGACTGAAAACTGTGTGTATATACATGGTATGTTTTTTCTCTCGTGATACTAGAGTGTGAAGTGTTTATTCCCTATGTTTTTTAGCTTTAGTATAGAGTGTCAATCTTAAAGAAACCTTATCAGGTTGTCTTTTTAAGATTTACTTCATGCATATGCTTCTTTAATCCAGGGATTCCAACTAAATTAAGATATAAGTGAAAATTACTTACTTAATGGAGGGGTTAAGAGGATAGTAATATAGATGTCTTATCCAATACTTCATGGATCGAGGACTTACCCTTGTGTGGGTAAGACAGACCTTCTTGAAAGTATAAATCAAGGGACTTTTATCCCAATTCATTGGATACCCTTCACATTTGGTTAAAATATTTTATTCTATTTTCATTACTTTTTATATTGCAAGTTTCTTTAAATCCACTTTAATTCCATATAAATAGAAAGTGTTACATATTATATATTCTCTATTTGTATAAACTCTTATTTATGATTCTATACACTTTGAGGTATAATATCTTTTATGATAAATTGTGTATAAATTTGATTATGATAATCATATTTATCAAACCCAGGTTTTTTAACTAACATTAAAAAATATAGTTTAGTAAATCCAATCTGTTTAGCTTTGTTAAACAAAGATATCCTTAAGATTAAAAATTATATTTTTTAAACATACAATTCATCCCCTCTTGTAGTTGTGATATATTCATACATATTTATATCCAATGGATTTTATCACCTAAAAAATGTAAACAATGATTTAAAAGTAATATATATTCATTACTTATATATTTATAATAATCCAAAAAAAATTAGATACTCAATAAAATTCACCATTCATGGAAATGGAAGGTCGTACGTATACATTAATGTTGCTTCCATTTAATTTTCATATTAAAAGAATGAAAAGTAAATTATATATATGTATACTATAATTGAAGTATCATATTTATGTCAAAAATGTGAGTTATTTTTATTAAAATAATCCTTAATACATTCCATGTATAGTGTAAACATATCAGATCACTTTGAAGAGGCAGTGGTTAATATGTCTATAAACGAAGTTATCGTATTTCCAGAAAATGGAATGTATAAGGGTATGTGTTATATAAAAATTACATAAGTATGAATAAAAAATAAATATCATATATATATATATATATCATATAAAAATAATGGTTTCATCATATTTCCCAACCATGAAAGGCGGTAACAGAAAAATGAACGACATCGTTTCATGAGGTGGTTGTTTGTCGTATAGGAAAGGTACGTTCGTTAAAAATTTGACGGAAGTATGTGTAGGTGTAAATGGAAAACATAACACAAAAAATATCAAAATCATCATGATAATGATATTGTAATATAATCAAAGAATAATAAAAAATTAACTAGTGGAGAAACAAATAGAACATAAATGCACATTGAAAAATGTTACCTCATTTCTGGGTAACTCCTTTTGTTTTATACAAAAAGACATACTTGGTTGGATTAATTCCCAAAGTGATTCATATATATTGAGGGGAGAAATGTAGGAAGATAATTTTGGTGGATTTTGTTTTAACAAATGGGATTGATATCTCTGAATAAATGGGATAGGTGAGTGCCTTTAATAGTGGAAGAGGTGTGGCATTCTTGTAAATATTAAACGGTAAACATTATTGAGATGTCACCTTTACATAGTGTTTTCCCATAATGTTACCAATTATATAGAAACAAATATGTGGTCTAATTATTTCCATGAAATAGATTTTGGAATAGTTTATTTTTCATTTGGGTCATTAATTTTAAGGTTTTGTACCTTACTAATCTAATTTTTCTCTTAATCACTGTAATTAATTTTAATTACTTTCACTAATATTTTTAGCCAAGAACTATTTTGAACTTATTAAAAATTAAAAATTAATATTAAAAATATTTTATCCTGTGTTATAAATTCCAATCACCAAAGTATCATAAGTTAACTAAAATTTAATCTCAAATATGGGATGACAAATTGGGTTTTCATAGTAAAACTGTTCAAAAGCTGGAGATGTGTTTATATCCAATTTCAATGATAAATTAATTGAAATAACCTATTATTGGATTAATTAATATAAAATTATCTAATTAAACATTAAAACTAATTAATATTATAATTAAACCTCTAAATAAATGGATAGAAAAATCAGTTTTGAATTAAAATTAAGAATTTTTCACTATTCATCCAAAAAATAAAATATTTCAGAAAAATACCATAAATTCACCCTAAAATAATTTTAATGTTCCTTTTTTGAGAAAAAAAAAATTTTGAATTTTTTTTTTAAGTGTCAATATTTATATTTAATGTAGGTGCACCATTGAAAAGATGTAAAATTGTCTCTTTAGAAAACTATAATTTTTAACAATAAAACAATATTTATTCTTATCTTATGCTTATAAAATTCATTAGATGAATTTACAAAATATATTATTGAATAAATAATATTTATATTTAATTAATATCATTCACTAATTGTAGTTAATTTAATTTGTTTAGATAAAAAAAATGGAAGCATAAAAACAAAAATATTTCCTTCATATTCAATTGGTTTATATTTTCATTTCAAATTAATTTGTAACCAATGAATTCATAATATGTTTTCATAGAATATATATTTTCATAATTTAGTTAGTAATATTTATAACCACTAATTTTACAATTAGGTTATTTCTTAATATATTAAATTATAATGTCTTAATAATATATTATTGTTTGGTAAAACTCGGTCTTGCATGTAACTCAAGCTGTCAAAGATAGTTGTTTTTGTGGGTGATATAAGCTAACTTAGTATATCATGAATTTAAAGATATACAATGTAGTAAATTTAATCAAAATATTAAATATACCATAAAGACTCAAGAGTTAATATTCCTTTCAATGTTTTGTTTTGTGTGTCATATATGTTATCGAATTAAAGTTACTCTTCTTGAATATTCAGGGATTTACCATAAGTAAAGATAACTACCAAGAAAAAATAACAAGGTAGAAAGATATCCATCATGTATTTTTTGTACTCCCAAATCCCAATCATAGTGTATCATGAGACAAAATCTTTACCCAATACATTATAGAACTATCAGATCACATCCATAATAACATGTTCACCATTATGTGTTCCAAAAAAATAATTAATAATAAGTCATAAAAATAATATATTATCATGGAAAGGAATGTAACACCCCAACCCTAGTTACCAAGAGTCTATGCATTATTACATAACATTGGAATGATCACAAAAGATCAAGTCTCGAAAGGCCGATTAGTTTAGTATCCTGGGAAACAATAGATATATTCATAAAATTTACATTACATCAATAAATGAAAAACTAAAACAACATATTGTCTTCATATCCCCTCATACTATCCCTGTAGGTTATTCATAAAATACTTCTTCACATCCTGGGAAAAATAAAACATTGAAAGGGGTGAGCTCAGATGCTCAGTAAGGATAACAATATAGCGGAAACTTTCATAAATAAACATAAAAATTTAAGGCAATGTATAACTAAAAAAAAGCCTTTTAAAATTCAACTTCAGCATAATATGGCAAGGATAAAACGAAATAATGCCATTTACTTATTCACATGGATATTATACTAGTCGAATAATCACATGAAAATATTAATAACCACTTTCATAATAACGTAATTCATAATTCCAGACTATCATAACCACGTAGCCAAGGGCTCGTGCCAAGACTACAAATAAGATTTCATCAAGGCCTAGTGCCAAGACACTAGTTTGTCTCATGAGACCTACCAATGCTTTGAGGAGCTATATCGGGCTCCACCCATCACATACTAAGTCCAATTAATTCCTCATATGCAAATTTTGAAACATAACATAAACATTCGTATTGAAACTAGCATACAGAATGTCATTACCTTTAACCACAAACCATGAATGGTATAAAAATAGCACATCCACAGTCCAACATAACTCATTTGATACAATATGGAAGATTATATTGTTTCAGATTAACTTCAATTGATAATAATGAAGTATATTGACATAGATTAAAATAATCATCAAACTATTAAGAGAAATATCCCCATTTTTCTTGAAAACATTTAAAATTCACACTATTTTTCATTAAGCCATTTAAAATAGATTTGTTTTAATAAAAGTGTCCCATGCCACTTTGAAACTTTTAAAAGGAATTTTAATTTTAAACCATTAATTTCCATAAATATAAATCCTTAAAAACATGTTTAAAACCTGTACATTAATGAGAAAGATTTAGAATAATAAATATTTAAAACATTTAAAATGATATTTTAGTTAGAGTTACTAACCAAAATAAAGACACTTGAATACAAATAATTGAGGTAATAAAAACTTTATAATATCATGAGAATAAAGGGATTCATGATATACTATGTTAAAGTACATTATATACACCATATAAAAGTGATTTGGTGTATAACAACAAATAAGTCTCAATGGAATGTAAATTGAGATGAATTCTCTTATAATCACCATATCCTTAGGTTAAGGATAAATCAGTGACATAATTATGTGTGAAAAATATAAATACACTCAAAATGATTGGATATTTAGTGTAAATCAATCAGATGACATTCACACATATTCTTGTAAAAACAACACTAATGAATTGGATATTTAACTCAACAAATGGAGATTGAGTTAAAATTACTCTTATCAAGTTCAAATCGATGACTTGGGAATTTATCAAGGGACTCATTATGTGTATAAAAGGTATATCCACAGAAAGGGGAGTGTAAATTATGACATAATCAAATTAATAGTGATTCCACACATAATCTTGGAGTAAAATAATCAATGAAGTATTCCTAAAGTCGAATGAGTCCAAATTGAAATTTCAAATTCCCTTATCGATTAGGTAACTTATGAAACATACACCCAAGAAAGAAGTATCATACAATGATGATTTAAATACCCATAAATTAAAGTATATTACACAATTAATACAATAATGGGTAGTACACATACACCACATGCAATAAATAAGTGGTGAACAATGGAATTCTCATGAAATTAAAAGTGAGATAAGAAACCCCTTACTTTGTACTTTTTTCTTGGTCGAAGGTAGTTTAACCTCCTTTATAATTGTTAAATAATTGTTATTTAATTATACAAGAATAATTTACATTAATGTGATATCATATATGATCTTTTAACATTTATTTGTTAATAATATCTTAGTATTATCGTCATTTCGGGTGTTAACTTACTCGTTTTCCTTTATATTCTTTGTTTCGTAAGACGTGTTTGTTATGGATAGCTTGTATATAATTAATATACAGAATTATATCAATTACTTAAACATTATTTTTAGCCATTAAATGATAATTAGACTCAAATTGATATGATGTGAATTAATCTCATCTCGTTCGTGGAGATGGTAGTCCGTACGTACGCACGAGCGACAATATCATTCTTTTGATATTAAAATAATATATAATTGGATGGTATATCATATATAAATAATCATTATAATGTTATATTTATTATTTACATGAATTATACATCATAATTATTCCCACCTAAATAATAATATATTGAATAACAATTACACCACAACGTGGAGACGGTAGGTCGTACGTACCCACGTATGGTGACATGTAATTCAAGGGATAGATGGAATAATGAATTTGTTTGTTATATATATATAATAACATCACCGTATATAGAAGATACTGGAGTTATTATTTTATAATAGAAATAACAAAGAAATAAGATGTTGAAGAAGAAAGGAACTTGAAAGAGGGTGGTGAAAACATTACCTCCTCTCCGGGTTCTTCCTTTTGATTTGATCCAAAGGGATTCTTAGGTTGGCTTTCTGATCAAAATAAGGCCTCTAGGTTGAATTTAGGGAAGTTGGGAGGATATTTGGGTAGAGGTTGGCCGAGCCAAATGGCTTTTAAGGTGTGAATTAATGAGAAGGGGGAGTGCCCTTTTATAAGTGGGGTGAGGGGCTCCTTTGGAAAAGCTAGAAATATTATTTTATAATAAATCCATATTCGGTTTCTAATGGATCCAAAGTAGATTATTTAAAGTCTAAGGTGGGTCTAGGTCGAAAACATCTCAACCAATAGATTTTATACAGTTTTGTGTCACATTATTAACCTTATCCTTTAGTTTTAACTCTTAGTTAATTAGTTTGGCATTTACCTTGTCTCTTTGTATTTTTATATTATATGGTTAATAAACATACTATAAACTTCCAAGTGACCCCAAAGTGGTCCATTAATGATACACCTATCATGATACAAGTTCTTTTTCAGAACCTTAGATTTTTATAAATAGAATAGGAATTAATAATATAATATTTGTTTTAAAAACACTTTTATGTCAATTTTGACACTATTTGGAATTTGATTTTTGTGAAAATAATAAATGCATGATTAATTCGAAAAAAAGTTAACTAAATCAATCCTATCATGTCATATTATCCTATAAAATTAGTGTAATTCATAAAAGTCTCAAATTACATTTATTTGGATATTTAAAATATTAATTATTTTAATATTTCATTAATTTGGTAGTTACTACATCACCATTATGTCATACATAAATTAAATTATTTAATGTATAAAAATTATAAGTAAAATACCATTATGTTGGAAATATTTTTATACTTATAATGAATATTTACAATCTAATTTATCTTATGTATAACCCTATATTAAAAATAATAATTATTAAACTTTGATTTTAACTCTTTTAACTCTTCTTTGAATTAAATAATAATTAATGCCCTAATCTAATCCAAGTTGACCTAAATGATAATATTTTATTCCTAAGGTTGTTTTTTGTCGATATACACTTATCCAATAGAATTTGGACATGTGTTAGGGTAATATTAATATCATTTTTACCCTTAATTACCCTATTTAATTTTAATCGTGGTAAATAAAAGTAAAAAGTTACTATTCACCAAAAAATATTATCTTATTGAACCAATTTTTACTCCTTAATATTAACCTTGTCTCTCGAATTTTCAAAATTCCACTCACAGAAGTGGTAAAATTAAGTTTTATGTAAATTTCCAAATTCTCCTAGGGGGTGGGTAAAAGACGGTGAAAAGTTCAATAAAATTTTTATATATCTAAAATTATTCTAAAGTAACTTCAATGAATTACATTTAACTTATTTAGGTATTATGTATCTATTTTGACCTTAATTAAATTTAAATAAAATAAATAATTATTTAAATAAAAATTTGGTTCTAAACTATAACTCAGTATTTTTCACTATTCATCAAAAATTGAAAGTTTCCATAAAAATACCAAAAATTAGGCCTATGATATATTTGACATTATGAATTCAAAAATGATGTCTATTTTACCAAATTCAAAACATATAAGTTGAATTAATTATTTTAAAAATTAATTCTTGTTGTCAAAACAAATAGCGTGTTTTTAAGATATAATAACTATCAAAATATTGACACTTGTTTATGTCTGGTTTAAATGTGAAATTTTGTCCAATGACCAACATTGTATTAAATGGTAAAAATATATTTTAAATATAGTTTAAAACCACTAAAATTCATAATTTATCACTATTAATTATTTCGATAAAAAAATTTGTTTTTAATTAAAATTTAGTACGTTTCACTATTCATCAAAAAATGAAAGTTATCCGAAAAGTACAAAAAATTTCACCCTAAGATAATTTCAATATTACGAATCCAAAAATGAAGTCCATTTTGAAATATAAAATTTATAAAACTTCAAAATGTAGGTTTTACTATTCATAACTACTAGTTTGATTAGTTGTGGTGTGTCAGAATCTCGAAGTTGCATACAATGCAATACGTTGCATTATTCAAAGGGAAACGTACCGTGGAAGCTTGGGGTGTCACATTCTCCCCTCCTTAAATAAATTGCGTCCTCGCAATTTTTTAAAATTGGGCTTGAGAATATAATGGAAATTCCCACATCATAAAAAGAGTCAATAATACTATCACTTTAAAAGGAAGAAAAAGAGGTATAAAGGTCACTCAAGATAACCCATACTAGGATTCCATGTTGGAAAACATGGATATGGATGATAAACTAAGTGTCATGTTCTGATGGAGAGGGATATAAAACATGATTAGGAGAAAGTTAACAACAAGAAAACCACAAACTTGTGTTTGGACAAGTGGTCATTAGTCTCCTAGTATGAAAAGTAAATGGACAACATTTTTTGTTTTAAGTTACATTACATAAGGAGGAGGAATTCCTTTATGATATTGACTAATAACACAAAGAGAAATACTTACTTTTTAAGTAGAGTTTCATTATTTAATAAATATTTACCACTAACTCATTTTTTTGAACATTTATTATTCAAGAAGACTTGGTCACACTGGAAGAGATAGAATAAACTTCTATAGAATAACATGATCCACATAGGATAAAATATATATTTACCTTGTCTTTAGATATTAATCAAAACCAAAATGGTTAGTATAATATCTGATGATCCCCTAAAGGGATATTCTATTAGAGAAAAAAAATACTGATCTTAATTTGTAAAATTAAACCAACAATAATCCAAAGTTAAATAAATACAATTCAATAATCAATTGTCCTTAAAATCCATTAATATAATACAAACTAATATTGAAACCCAAAACTTATAAGAATGTAGTCTTCCACGTTAAATTGTATCTCCAAATGACATCAACTACTCTTAAAGTCACATACTTAAAAGTAATTAACCTAATCACATATTATTGGTTATAGGTTAATAATTTCCATAAATAACCCAAATCACTATAAATCCACAATAAAAACATAGATAAAAATCCACCATTACTCCTCAAATGAAATCCCATAGTATTCTATTTTCCTTGGGCATATAGTGTTCCCAACAAAGCAAACTTCTTCCAAAATAACATTTATCACTTAATCACCAAATCATTTTCCTATACTAAGGGTATTCATTTGATAAGACATAAGATCCCAAATCAACTTATTATTGATCAATAAAATCATTTAACTAAAATAATAGTCACACTAACCAGGGACTTCACGTAGTCCAGTGGTAGGTGATAAATCCCAATCGAACTTTGGTTGTGGGTTCGATTCCCAAAGCTTTGTATGACGTGACGGGTTGTCACACGGTCCGCATGTTGTCCTTTTTCAAAAAATATATTTTATAACATTAAAAAAATGAGATAAATTCCTCAAAATAACCATACCATAATTTAACCACAAATTTTATCTCATACATTGCATTTTCATCACAAATTATAATAACTTATAATTTCCTCAAGACCAATGATCATATAAAACTCAATGGTTATTTATTACTATATCCACAAGAGAAAAGATAATTCTTCCTCAAATATCATTCTCACATGGAAAAATGCATGGTTACAAATACAAGAGAAAATTATTCAAAAGTAAACCCATCAACAAGGAGCAAAAATACTTTTTAAACATTTCTCCAACCATTTATTTTCACATATCTTCTTCTTTAGACAAGAAAATATCCTATAGAATAGGGAATTTACTCGGGTAATGGCCAGGTCCCCTACATTTACAACAAATGACTGTAAATGGATTCTTGGGACCATTTTTATCTTCTTCCATAGTACTCTTCATTTTTCTTCGTCAATTCTTCACTTTTTGTCCTTCCATCCCACACATAAAGCATTTCTTTGTCCCGTCGAGACACTTTCCTGGGTGTCTCCTTCCACATTTCCTGCATGATGGAAATTGAGGATTCCTTTCTCCATGGTCTCCACTGCTGGAGCTCTTATCATTCATCACCTTTCTCTTCTTTGTTGAGTCCGAGAATTGGTTAATATATATATATATTTTATCATATTTTTTGAAAATTGATTTTTCATGATGATGATATCTTTTACGCCAATAAATATTCCATTTTGTTGCTCATTTACACCATTGTTCCCACCTTGTACATCATTCTCAAAGTCATTATGACTTCCTTGAAATCCATCCATTGACTAAAAACAGAAACCATTGTGTTAGTAACAGTAGTCATAAAATCATTTAGAGATTAACATGTCACCATATTCTCAATTTGAATCACATTAGGATTAACCAAGTTCTTTTACTCTCATCTTATATATAATATTTCAAATTGGTTTGTAAATAACATGTAAATTATCCTAAGCATATCCCTCAGGAGTTTCGTAACCAAGAGTGCAGCAAGTCCCATTGTCGTGCACCAGTTCCCGTTCGAGTCTAAGTCAAAGCAGTGTTTCCGAGTTTTACCCCTAGGTACATCTGTGCCAGAGCCGCCTCTACCTGCTCTTATCCAGACTGGGATGTATTGCTCGAAAAACTCACAAAATCTCTACAATACCAAAATTTAGGAAGTTCTTCTATACTAATCCTCAAACTCTATCTTAGGGCTATGTACTCTAATCAGAGTTTATCTAAATCTAGCAACCAAGGTTTATACTAAACTTCCTCTGATACCAACTGTAACGCCTCGACCCCAGTTACCCAGAGTCGGTGCATTATTACATATCCTTGGAATGATCCCAAAAGATAAATTCTAGAAAGACCGATTAGTCTAGTAGCCTTGGAAATACTAGATATATTCATAAATTTTACATTACATCAATAAGTGAAAAACTACAACAAAATATTGTCTTCATATCCCCTCATACTATCCCTACAGGTCATTCATAAAATACTTCTTCACATCCTGGGGAAAATAAAACATTGAAAGGGGTGAGCTCAGATGCTCAGTAAGGATAACAATATAGCGGAAACTTTCATAAATAAACATAAAAATTTAAGGCAATGTATAACTAAAACAAAAGCCTTTTAAACTTCAAATTCAGCATAATATGGCAAGTATAAAATGAAATAATTCCATTTAATTATTCACATGGATATTCTACTAGTTTAATAATCACTCGAAAATATTAATAATCACTTTCATAATAACATAATGCATAATGCCAGACTATCATAACCACGTATCCAAGGCCTCATGCCAAGACTACAAATAAGATTTTGTCAAGGCCTCGTGCCAAGACACTAGTTTGTCTCATGAGTCCTACCAATGCATCGAAGAGCTATATCAGGCTCCACCCGTCACTTACTAAGTCCAATTCATTCCTTATATGAAAAGTTTGAAACATAACATAAACATTCGTATTGAAACTAGCATTCAGAATGTCAATACTTTTAACAAAAAACCATGAATGGTATAAAAATAACACATCCACAGTCAAAAATAACTCATTCAATACAATATGGAAGATTTTATTATGTCATATTAACTTCAATTGAGAATAATAAAGGATATTGAAATAGATTAAAATAATCATCAAACTATTGAGAGAAATATCCCCGTTTTTCTTGAAAACATTAAAATTCACACTATTTTTCATGAATCCATTTAAAATAGATTTCTTTGAATCAAAGTGTCCCATACCACATTGAAACTTTTAAAAGGAATTTTAATTTTAAAACATTAATGTCCATATATATAAATCCTTAAAAACATTTCTAAAACATGGACATTAATGAGAAAGATTTGGAATAATAAATCATTAAAACATTTAAAATGATATTTAGTTAGAGTTTCTAACCAAAATAAAGACACTTGAATACAAATAATTGAGGTAATCAAACCTTTATAATATCATGAAAATAACTGGATTCATGATATACTATGTCAAATTTCATTATATACACCATATAAAAGTGATTTGGTGTATAACAACAAAGAAGTCTCAATGGAATGTAAATTGAGAACAATTCTCTTATAAAGACCATATCCTTAGGTTAAGGATAAATCAACGACCTAATTATGTGTGACAAGTATAAATACACTCAATATTATTGGATATTTAGTGAAAATAAATCAGATAAGATTCACACATATTCTTGTAAAAACAACACCAATGAATTGGATATTTAACTCAACAAAAGGAGATTGAGTTAAAATTACTCCTATCAAGTTCAAATCGATGACTTGGGAATTTATCAATGGAGTGATTATGTGTATTAAAATTATTTCCACAGAAATGGGAGTGGAAATTATTACATAATCAAATGAATATTTATTCCACACATAATCTTGGAGTAAAATAATCAATGAAGTATTCCTAAAGCTGAATGAGTGCAAATTGAAATTTCAAATTCCCTTATCGAATAGGTAACTTACGAAACATACACCCATGAAATAAGTGTCATAAAATGATGATGTAAATACCCATAAATTAAATTATATTACACAATTAATACAATCATGGGCAGTACACATACACCACATGCAATAAATAAGTGGTGAACAATGGAATTCTCACGAAATTAATAGTGAGATAAGAATCCACTTACTTTGTACTTTTTACTTGGCCGACGGTAGGTTAACCTCCTGTATAATGGTGAAATAATTTTTATTTAATTATACAAGAATTATTTACATTAATATGATATCATATATGATCTTTTGACATTGATTTGTTAATAATATCTTAGTATTATCGTCATTTCGGGTGTTAACTTACTCATTTTACTTTATATTCTTTGTTACGTAAGTCGTGTTTGTTATGGATAAATTGTATATTATTCATATAAAGAATTATATCAATTCCTTAAAAATTATTTTTAATCATTAAATGATAATTAGACTCAAATGGATATGATGTGGAATGAATCTCATCGCGTTCGTGGAGACGGTAGTCCGTACGTACACACGAGTGACAATATCATTCTTTTGATATTAAAATAATATATAATTGGATGGTATATCATATAGAAAGAATCATTATCATGTTATATTTATTATTTACATGAATTATACATCATTATTATACCCATATAAATAATAATATAATGAATAGCAATTAGACCACAACGTGGAGACGGTAGGTCGTACGTACGCACGTATGGTGACATGTCATTCAAGGGATGGATAGAATAATGAATTTTTATATTCCATATTTATAATAACATCACATTATATATAAGATACTGGAGTTATTAATTTAGAATAGAAATAACAAAGAAAGATGATGTTGAAGAAGAACGGAACTTGAAAGAGGGTGGTGAAAACATTACCTCTTCTTCGGGTTCTTCCTTTTGATTTGATCAAAAGGGATCCTTAGGTTGGCTTTCTGATCAAACTAAGGCCTATTGTTTTAAGTGAGGGAATTTGGGAGGATATTTGGGCAGAGATTGGCCGATCCAAATGTATTTGAATGTGTGAATTAATGAGAAGTTTGAGTGCCCTTCTATAAGAGGGGTGAGGGGCTCCTTTCGAAAAAGCTAGAAATATTATTTTATAAAAAATACATATTCGGTTTCTAATGTCTCCAAAGTAGATTATTTAAATTTTAAGGTGGGTATAGTTCGAAACAACTCAACCAATATATTTTATCCAGGTTTGGGTCACATTATTAACCTTATATGTTAGTTTTAACTCTTAGTTAATTAGTTTGACATTTACCATGTCTCTTTGTATTTTTATATTATATGGTTAATAAACATACTATAAACTTCCAAGAGACCCCAAAGTGGTCCATTAATGATACACCTATCATGATACAAGTTCTTTGGCCAAACCTTAGATTTTTAGGAATATAATATTAATTAATAATATAATATTTGTTTTAAAAACTCATGTATGTCAATTTTGACACTATTTGGAATTTGATTTTTGTGAAAATAATAACAGCATGATTACTTCAAAAAAAGTTAACTAAATCAATCCTAACATGACATATTATCCTATAAAATTATTGAATTCATAGAAGTTTCAAATTACATTTATTTTGATATTTAAAATATCAATTATTTTAATATTTCATTAATTCGGTAATTACTACATCACCATTGTGTCATACATAAATAAAAATATTTAATGTCTGAAAATTATAAATAAAATACCATTATGTATGAAATATTTTTATCTATCTAATGAATATTTAAAATCTAATTTATCTTATGTATAACCCTATATTAAAAATGTATTAATTATTAAACATTGATTTTAACTCTTTTAACTCTTCTTTGAATTAAATAATAATTAATGTCCTAATCTAATCCAAGTGGACCTAAATAATAATATTTTATTCTTAATGTTGTTTTTGGTGAATATACACTTGTAAAATAGAATTAGGACATGTGTTAGGGAAATATTAATATCATTTTTACCCTTAATTACCCTATTTACTTTTAATCGTGGTAAATAAAAGTAAAAAAGTTACTATTCACAAAAAAAATTATTTTTATCTTATTGAACCACATTTTACTCCTTGATATTAATATTGTCTCTGAGATTTTAGAAATTCCACTCATAGAAGCGGTAAAATTATGTATTATGTAAATTTCCAAATTCTCCTAGGGGGTGGGTAAAAGACGGTGAAAAGTTAATTAAAATTTTTATATATCTATAATTATTCTAAACTAACTTCAATTAATTAAATTTAACTTATATAGGTATTATGTATATATTTTTTCCTTAATTAAATTTAAATAAAATAAATAATTATTTAAATTAAATTTTGGTTTTAAACTATAACTCAGTATTTTTCACTATTCATCAAAAATTGAAAGTTTCTAGAAAAATACCAAAAATTAGGCCTAAGATATATTTGATATTATGAATTCCAAAATGATGTCTATTTTACCAAATTCAAAACATATAAGTTGCATTAATTAATTTAAAAATTAATTCTTGTTGTCAAAACAAATAGTGTGTTTTTAAGAGATAATAACTATCAAAATATTGACACTTGTTTATGTCTGGTTTAAATGTGAAATTACGTCCAATAACCAACACTGTATTAAATGGTAAAAATATATTCTAAATATAATTTAAAACCACTCAAATTCATAATTTATCCCTATTAATTATTTTGATTAAAAAATTTGTTTTTAATTAAAATTTTGTAATTTTCACTATTCATCAAAATATGAAAGTTATCCGAAAAGTACCAAAATTTCACCCTAAGCTAATTTCAATATTACGAATCCACAAATGAAGCCCATTTTGAAAGATAAAATTTATAAAATTTCAAAAAGTAGGTATTACTATTCATAACAGCTAGTTTGATTGGTTTTGGTGTGTTAGAATCTTGAAGTAGCGTACAATGCAAGTCGTTGCGTTATTCAAAGGGAAATGTACTGTGTAAGCTTGGGGTGTTACAAGGAATGGTTTCCATAATCCTTCAACATATCATAATAAAATCTTATTCCATAAAAAGTGTATTTTATTAAAAAACAGAAGGTATTTATTACCCCAATGAGAAAAAATATGATTATCTTTAAAGAAAACCAATAAGATAATAAAGGAATTTGAACATAAAATATCACTTATAGTAGTGGGAAAATCGGTTGACGCCGTATATGATAAAATATATCATTCTTTTTATCTTTTGTAAATAAGGTCAAAACATAACGTATAAAATACGTACAAATATATCTGATTAAAACCATTTAAATTAAATCAAAATAGAGACAAAATTCCTTTTATAAATCATTTATGTCCACAAAAATACATACATTAAATAATTATAAGATTATGGACATGGATGAAGTTATAGTTAAAAGGGAGACTTTAAAATAAGATTTTTTTGAAAGAAAGTCACTTTCCATGATTTTGACTCATCATAGAAATTTTTTATCTTTTTGATTAATACTCTTCTGGATATTATTTACTTTATTAAGAATCTTTTTCAAGATTATTATTCCTTTTATTTTATTAATTATCCTGTTATATCCAATTACTTAATCATTAAGGTTCATATCGGATCTTTTGATGATATTCTACTCGTATGTCAAAAATCACAATGGTAAGTTGACTAAGGTCATAGTGATCATTATTTCATCACATCCAGATTAATAATAATTAAATAATTATAATTTCTATACCTCAATTATTATGTCAAAACAAACCAAGAAATATGGTTGTAAAAATTGAACTATGTTACAACCATGGAGACAACAGGTTGTACATAAGAATGAGTAACTTTTCCATTTTTCAGTGGTCATGATAGAAAGCAGATAAGTATTGTATTATATTTATATAGTAATAATTATATCAAAAATATTATATTATTTATTTAAATACACTTATATATACCGTCTATGAGCTGTAGTGATAAAAAACTAATCACATTGTTTTGTGGAGGTGGTAGACCACCCATTTGCATGAATGACATTTTCATTTTTTAATGAATAGAAGGGTAAGAAAATATATGATATATTAAATTTAAATAATCATAATTAATTCATGAATTTAAAATATTTACTTTTAATATATAATTAGAAATAGTTTTGATAGGTGGTGATGGAAAATAAATTACATCGGTCTATAAGGTGGTAGTCCGTTGTACGCATGGATGATGGGTTTGATTCCCATTTGATTCAAGGTGAGATGGATATAGGTTATTAAATTAACATAATAATATATAAGTATATTTAATATAATAGTTTTATAATATTTTAATATTTTAATAATATTTTAATGTGGTGGAAGAAAAAAATAAATAAAACATTTGGTTAAAATCTATACATATTTTTTAGTCAATCTCGTTTTCATTACACCTTAAGCCCTATATGGTCATTAATTTTCCCAAAACAATACCTATATAATGTGGTGGGATAACTTAGGAATATTTTTCTTTATAATTTTCCAAAAAAAGGTTCTTTATGTGTTATGAAATGAAGAGATGAGGTACTCTTTTATAAGTGAGGGGAGGGGCACTCTTTGAAATACATAAAATACTAAATTAATAAAAACTAAATTTTATAGAAATGGATAAAAATAATATAATTTGAATATTGTAAGATTATTGGTAAAAATACTATCATCAAATAAAATTCGAACAGGTTTATATTTGGATTTTTCCCTCCCATCTTTGGTTTTACTCACTTTAGCCATTTTGTACAATTATAGTGATAGTAGAGTTTTTTATATTCTAGGGGTTATTATAGTTACTATAAAACAAATATTCTTCCATAAATAAAAAATATTTTATATTTTGAAACATATTATATTTAATGGGATGAATTTGAGGTTTTTTAAAATTTTAAATCATTTAATAAAATGTTATTTATTATAAAATAACATTAATGACATTTTTAGAACTACTCATTTAATTTAAATTTGAAAACAACATGAAAAAATGGAATTGTAATATAATCTATTAACACCAATATGATAATATTTTTTTATCTAAAAAATTAATGGTGTGAAGTAATTCATTCAAATTATATTACTTTTACAATTATTAAAATCATATTTTTTATTTTTTCTATTACTTGATAAATATTTTTTCAGTGTTTCTTAAGCAATTAAGGTAATTAATTCACCACTAAAAATCTCTAATAAATTAAAATTATAAAAAAATATTTTAATATTTCAATATCCATTTTATAACAAAATATATCCTCTGTCAATCTCTATTTCATAAATTTAGATGTAAAAAAATGGAATGACATTTTATATATTTCTTTAGCTAAAATAATATAAAGGTAAAATTCAATGAAATATTAAACCACGTTGCCATGTTTTTAAAACGTGGATGTTACTTTCTGAACTCCACTCATCCAATAGCATAAAACAAAATTATAGTTTTATTTTTTATTCCTTATTATATTATTTTTACCTCAATTACCCAAGTTACCATTATCATGGTGATAATTATTTACTTTAGTTACTATTCATAATAACCAATAATAAAATAGACCTGTTAAAAAAATTATCTCCTCATTCAAAATATGGAATAAAATTTTAAATATTAAATTTATATAATTTTTAGAAATTATTTAAGAAATTAAATGTAAAACATTACAAAAAATCATTTTCCCAAAAAAAGTCCTTCAAGTATACAATTTTTTTATATCATATTCAAGTACAACATTCATTCCAAAGACTATAATTGGGTTATTTTTAATCAAAAGGAATTAATTAAATTTTAAACATAATACATAATATAATTTTTCTTTCGATGTACTTAAATAAATTATAGTTTTCAATAAAAATCAATATTTTTCACTATTAATTGAAAAAACCAAAATTTCCAAAAAATATCGAAAAGTTTATTTTTATATGATTATTTAAAAAATAATATCCTATTATAAAATAAAATTTCTATAGTTTCCCAAAATTAATTATAATATTTTATCTCAAAAGCAATAAATACTATTTCTGAATAAAACGTAAACTTCAAAAATAAAATGACTATAATAAAAAAAATGTGATTATTTACTATGAATTTATTAGTATATTTTTGTTGATTAGGATATTTTGATATGTTTCATAACACGGTTAATCCTATTCATAACCAACAAATCTATGGATGGGTTATAATAGTCATATTTAAATAATAATTTCGTTTATAGTAAATCCACGTTCTCTTAAAGCATGATGTTGTGTGTTAAAAAAACTTTCGAGCATCATGTTATTTTAAAAAAACTTTGGGTGTTACATTCTTCCCCATTTTAATAAATTATATCCTCATAATTTGAACTAAAGCTCAATAAACAAGGGTTTGACATCTCAAAATACCGTAGTAGAAATCCCATATCATAAAAAAGGTTTAATAAAACGTTTGATTAAAAATAAGTAAAAATAAATATTAATGTCATATTGAATAATTCATAACATGTTTCCAAATAAGGGAACATTAGAGGAATGTGAAAATATGGAAATGGAAGAAAATATTAATGACTTAATAATGATATAGAGTGACATATATCATTGATTACGGGAAAGTGAATGATCTTGAGAAAGTTAAGGACCACAAAAACATGCACCAAAGAGGCGTGAAAAAGACCATATATTCATAAAAAAATAAATCTAATCAGATAATTTTTTGTTTAATATCCATTTCCTAGATCTAAGGAATCCATTTACCATATACAATAAGATCATAAGTAAATACACTTATTTTAAAATTATAATTTCATTTACTAATCAATTTCCACCACAATCTCATTATTCTCTCCAGATAATGAGTATTAAAGAAAAAACAATTGTGCATAAATAACTGAAATAAACATCATAAATTACAAAATAATATGACGTTATTCTTCATATAGTTTAATATTAAACAAAACTTAATAGTTATCATAGGGTAAGATAGTATCCAAAATGTATAAAACACCATATAATGAAATAAAATGTTTAACTCTAAAATTATCACAATAATAAAAAAGAACATGCTTATATCATTTCATAAATAACCCTACATCCTAAATAACTTTAATAAACTCAATATTAAAGAATTTTTTATCCTTAATAATGATCTCAAACCTTTCATCTAACATTTAAAAAAAATTAACCGCATTATTCACAAATAATTTTTCATGTCAAATCAAATATTAAACCTAAATATTATATATATCTATACCCAAAAAAATATCCCAAAATATCATCAATAACCATGATAAATAACTATATAATCTTATAATATTTTGAAATTCAATAAAATATCATGAATCAAATTCAAAAAATTACTTGAAAGGTAAACCTTAACTTGACCATAAATGTATATAAAAATATCACCTTATCAATTAATCACTTTTCATACATCAATATTATCTATTTTACACTATAAAATTAACATAACATAAAATAATATTCAAACAAAAATGAATATTTAAACCTAAATAGTTTATTATTTATAAAACCCCATAAAGGTTTCAAATATTTTTAAAATCTTATCACTTAAAACCTCAAAAGGTGTGTCTATCTTTTTGAATATATGATCAACCATAAAATTATAAACCCATAATGGTATCAATAACTCTTAATATAACCTCACATGAAGACATGTATGATTTCAAAAAAAAATATTTATAAATGAATGTCTTTTAAATATATTCCATTAATCAAAAAATGAAATAAACATCATTAAGGATGAAATAAATCACTTTAACATCAAATCACCAACCAAATCCAATATTAACAATACAATAAAATTTACATTATCGATTTCAATCATCTTGTTATCCAATATAAATATTATTAACTCAAAAATGGCATATATTAAAGGGCCATATTTTCCTTAACTGTGTGTTTTCAAAAAATATCTTGTTAACATTAAT
Source organism: Viscum album (assembly GCA_963277665.1). Lineage (NCBI taxonomy): Eukaryota > Viridiplantae > Streptophyta > Magnoliopsida > Santalales > Viscaceae > Viscum > Viscum album. The sequence goes on from OY728132.1 coordinate 701,719,460, forward strand.
GAAGAGATCAGGTCGGGTTGGAATGGATGGTTTGTGGGTTTAATTACATGGGATTTTGTTGTTCATCATTATCTTCACCAAAAAATCATTTTATTATTATTTATTTATTTATAATCTCAATCAAAATCATAGTACAGAATATATAGGAGAAATACCCCTCTACATATCTAGTAGCACCCCTTACACATTAAAGGGTAAATGAACAAACCTGATTGAGGAATCCACGGTTCCCACACCCATCAGCAATCATATTTTGTTCATCCCTCAATCCAATGTTCTATAATTATAAGCAAAATAGATATAAATAAAGGGGAGATAAGTTTTATATATTGGTATCTATTAACTGAAAGGTTGAGAACATGATAATAATCTATCTAATTCACTCCTATATATTTTTTCATCAAGGATGAAAATATAAAATGTTGAAATTAAGAATAGGGATTCTTAATAGCGAATGAAATCTACCTTGAGGACCTATTCCTATAGTTATTTATCCATAATCATTGAGTTAACAGTTCATAATAATGGAATAATAGAATATCACAAAACAACATATTAAAGGGGGAATAAAATTGAATTTCACTAAACATCGCAACACCATAATTAAAAATACAAGAAAAAAATTTATAAAAATTGTCTCGTCAATGTCGTATAGTTATTCACTCACCCCATCCGTTTTTATATAGTTTTTAAAGCCCCTCCCATAAAAATAATATAATTTGGTTTCAATTATCCAAAAAATGGATTTTTTATTCCATTTATAAGAATCATAGTTGATGTTCTCTGATGTGTCACAGATTTAATGGAAATTGAGTGTTCTGTGAGGATATACCTTTTAATATTATTTTTAAAGCCTCACAAGATGAGTTTGAGTGATTTACATGCCTATTCCAGGTGAAGGATGTATCAAAATTATATTTAGGGATTCAATATCAGGTATGTTCTGAACATTAGTATTGGACATAACTTCATTGTTCTTAGAGTGGCCTGGGTAGATGAGGAATTTTAGTGGCACTTGGATCTACAATGGATCTTGATTTTACGTATATTAATTTGAATGGATGAAAATATATAGTTTTTTAGAGTTTAATTGGTTCTCAGACTGGGTGGTATAGTCCTTAGTGAAATAAAATTGGGCTGGTTTTGTGATTTCTTTTTTGAATAGGAGCAAAAGTTTGATGATAGACATAACTAATTTGGATTTCATGCTAGTTGGACTTACAATGTTAAATGGATGATTAACACTAAATTTTCTCCAGTCATGGGTGGAGTCCAGTGATATTTTTAAATGGAAGGTAATATTTTGTAGTGGATGAAGCTTCATGTGAGGGAGACACTAGGATATAATAGGTATGTGTTGTCATAGATATTAATCTCGGCCTTATGTTGGTGAAATTGTTAAGGTGTGAAGGAACTGATAATGGTTAACTATGGGTTACTCAACCTGGATGAGTACTCTAGCATTCTTGGATTCACGTTGTGCAAATATGGAAATGGAATTTTTATAAGGATCTTCTTTCTTTAATAATTTCATCGATCACCTCACATAAATCACATTGAATCATCAAAATTGTTGCCATAAGAGTTAAATGAGGTATAATTTTCTTCAAGGAACTCTTGCATAGGAAAAAAAAATATATCCATTTATTGATTTATTCATATAAATCATCTTTGTTTTTGGGTTTACAAACTATCATCAAACTCAATCGCACAACCTTAATCCAAAATCCAATTTGAAAATAGATTTCTGGTTTGGCCCCCCAAATTGGTCTTAGGGGATCTTTGATCACAAATTTGATTTATAAAATTCTTTAATCCTATTTTCTCAATTCTAATCAATATTTGTCACATGGTTTTAGATAGACTCAAAAATTTGGTTCCATTATCATTGATCCATCTCAAGAGGATTCGACTTAAACAATCTTGGTCATCAACCTAGTCTTCTATCATAGCTCGGTATGGGTTATTCCTTCATTGAAATCCAAAGGTTGGATGTGATAGGTGTTAGGAGGTTATTCAAAGATGGGTGATAGGAAATTCATTCTTATAGAATATGGTTTCATGGATAAATATAGATATATGGCATGAACTTATGAGGAATAATCATTTTCCATCGCCATAGTCATGTATGAAGGTGGTAGCATGGTTAGTCGTACTTTGTGTGGATCATGGAATAATACCCTATAATAGGGAGGGAACTGAAGAAATACTCTCATGAAATATGGTATATGGAATGATATCCCTAAATGAATGAAATTTTATTCTAGAAAGGACATAGTAGAATAGGCTTTTCAATGTGTAAGGCTAGTTGAGGGGCAACGAAGGGAGGAATGATAAATGATTCATGGAATCCTGGGATGTATGTTGTTCACAAAAGTAGATAAAAAATAGAGGTGATGTGTTACATAAAAGTATAATGTTTCATTCTCATTGAAGGACATTGTATTCTTATAGAATATGCACAAGCACGGATGGATGCTTCATGAAAACTTTACCCTTTTAAATTTTTACCTTTGAACTATGTTTCACAAGTATATATTTTTATTTCAGTATTTTACAGAAATTTTAAATTGAAGTGGTAAAAAAATTAAGAATCCAATATTATCCTTTTAACAATTATGTCCAAAAAATCAATGACTCTCTTTATAGAATTAAATTAATTTAAAATGAATAAAAATTACCAACCCACATTTCAAACATCTAAAATTGTAAATTCAGAAAGATTTGGAGAATGAATGATCAATTTTAAAAACATGTTTTGAGATTAATAAGAAGAATCTGGAATTTTTTATTTTAACATAAAATTTTAATAAATTAATAAAAAATATGAATTTTATATTTAACATTTGGTGTTCCATTTTAAAAAAATTAATTGGGAATGAATGAGTTTTATGGTTTTAGATTGATTTAAGGGAATTTATCATTGAAAAATCATTATTTTTTTTTTGACAGATTTAGCTCACATCACTTCCCCATAATTGAACTATTACACTCTTAGAAGGAAAAAAATCCAAAAAATATTATTCTAATAAAATATTGTCCTGCCTAATTTCAAATACAAAAACCAAAGTGGGAAAACTAAAAATTCATCACTATATTAAATTATCATACCAATTCTTTGAGTCTAATCCTCTATCCAATTTCTACTCAAGCATAAGTTCCATATTCTGGTTGTGCATAGAATATATCCTACTTGAATTAGAATGTTAATAAGTGGCATTAACATTTATCCCTTTATCCTAAGTTATTTGAACAAGAGTTCCATTTTCTACATAATTAATCTGAATAAAATGATTTCTTTAAAATCCAATTTCCCCTTATTAGTTATGTACAACATTTCCCTCACCTAAATGAATTAATTGTGGCAATTATAGAATTTATTAAAAAAAATATCTATGTATTTGAAAATCATTGTTTAAATGAAATTATTGACTATTTAATAATAGATATTATTACTCACATTCCTAATGCCTAATGTCTCATAGATTCATTTTTTGATCCCATTTTCTAATTTTAATCGAGTTTCACTCTATATCAATTTATTTTCACTTGGATATTATAGGTGTTCCCTTTATCCATTTCCAAGATGTCTCAAATTAAGTTCAAAACATCATTTATTTCAAGATACAATATTGATTCCATAAAGATATTTCCTATTTTCATAATTTTTCCTTGTTCGGAAAAAATAATATCCATAAAAACATAGGTCAAATTCACTTATAATATAGTTTCATAAATTTTAGAATACATGAGTCCCTCATAACTAGCATGAACTCTCCAACTGGGTAGGATATATTTTATTTTTATGTTTCTCTTTCCTAAAAAAATCTTTAAAAGAAAAAATAGAAAATTAAACATCATTAATATTTTTTATATAGATTCCCAAATCGAAATTTTAAATATTCGTTAATTTCTATAATGCATTCTCCCAAACTTATTGATCACTGAATATATAATTTTCAATAAAAATCCAAAATAATTTAAGTTATAAATAGTTGTGAAGGTATAAAAATTACATGGTAATAATTTTATCAAGTAATCATGAGTTAAGAACTCCCCTGGTTTCTTCATAGATAATATGATTGGATCAAATATGTTTTTCCTAATATGTAAAAACATAAAAAAACATAGAAAATGAATAAAACAATTTACTATAAAGTATAGAAAAAAAATAAAGGGATGGTAATAGAATATTGGGTTTTTCCTTCCTAAGAGGGGTAGTTTTTTTACTGTCCAGGTTCAGATAGTCCCATAGATTATCCCAAACACACCAAATGTTTTGGTTTGGGTTATAAAAACCACCAAATTGTCTTCGTTAACTTCACTCCCATTGGGAGGTCCCCTTTGATATAGTTCTTTATTTTCACCCACAGATCATTTTAGTGGGACTGATGATGTTTGGGGGGTGTTTGTGCACTGTTAATCTATAACTATTGTGCATTCTTCCTATTCTACTTGATCCTATAACAGTTCCTTATAGGAATTAAATTGAAATTCTATTGAATAATTAATCTACTTGGAATTATTTTTCTCTTATTCATATCTCTAATTGATGCTCATAGTGATATTTATGTCGTAGTTATTTCACCATAGGTCTAGATTCTTCTTATCATTCAGACATATTTAAGGGGTATTTCATTCATTTTATAGGTCTAGTTGTATGAATCTATCTTTCATATGATTAGGATGTAGTTGTCTCTCAAGTTTTCAATACATTGGTGCAACTTCTTACATATTACTTCTAATTATATTATCAAAAATTTCCACATTCATCTCTTAATTACTATCCTAGGTAGCTAATAATTTTAATTCAATCTCTATATTCTCTTATTTATTGGATTACATAAGTTCTCCTTCATAATTATAAATAGAATTCATAAATTTAATGGAGTCTGTAATTTCATATATAAGGATATTAGTGAGTGTTTCTATTTAATCATTTTCCTTTTGAAATTCCTCATTGAATTGTTCAAGTGTGGATGGGATCAAGAGGGGACATTTTAGCTTTGGATACCCAAGGTAGACAAGCATAAATAATAAATTAATTCCATGATTTATCCAATACAACTCACTAAAAATCACACAACTAAAGAACCAAAAGGTTTACTGTCTTGGAGACTAACTACATAAACACCGTATTTTACAAAATATGTTGACATTTATCCATAAGTAATCTCCTTTTAATAATCTTATTAATTCCTCATATCATATAATATTCTAAAAAACATGATTTAAAAGCATAAGAATAAAATAATCTCAAAATATTAGTAATGCAAACTCATCAATTTGTAATAACTGTTAGATCATAAACATGAGGGAAAACATTCTAAAATATATATATTAGATTTTTAATGTAGTTTGATCTAAATTGAAAACCAGGAAAGTTGATTTAGAATTAATGATCATGTCATGGGGATATAAGACAAGTGAAACGATACTGAAAAAAAATCTTAGTAGAATATTATGAAAACTAATCAAAACATAAAATCATAACATGAGAAATAGAAATGTATTTAGAAAATGTAATATCATAAATATTTTGAATAACCTGAAAACTATTCATATCATAGACAAAATAACTAGAAAAAACATGAAATTAGGTAAAAATTCATTTTTTAGTGGCTATCACCACCTAATTCCCATAGAGGAGTAGGCATCCCCGCCATATTTTCATAGCGGTGCCATCATTATATACTTGATCCACATAGTGCAGTGAGCATTCATTACATGATTCCCATAATTATATGCTGATATATAAAACCCGAAACAATGAGTTGGAAGATGATATAGGACCCCACCCATCATCCTATATATAATAGTTCCATATAAAATAAACCATTCATCTTATCATAAATAAACCACGAGAAGAAAATCATTTTAATGGATATTTGAAATGGTATCACATAAAAAGATGATCATTTGATACAAAAAACATTATCACCCAAAAAGAGTATTTAAAAAGGAAACGAATATAGTGAAGTATGAACACCTAATCCAACAGGTAAAAATTATTTCAAAAAGGAAGATAAATCACAATAAATTATATTTTTAAAAAGTATTACATAATATCATCTTAAAAGGTATGATTTTCAAGTTACTTTAAATATAATTTTTTAAAATTCAAAGAGAAAACTTCTTAAACAATTTCTTCAAATAGAATATAATAAATAGTGCTCAAAAATAATTAAAACACAGGTCAAATTGTGAAGTATAATTGAATAATATAATATAATTGGAAAGAAAATTCTTTAAAATATTTTTAAACTAATTTATCAAAAACTGATATCGCTAAAAGGATAAAAAACTGTTTGAAAATAAATAAATGGGAAAATTATAATTGGAGATAATATAAATTTGAATTTCTTATAGGGAAATGAGAATATTGGTAGGGAGTCGAAACATGGATATGGAGGGAAAATCCATTTAAATAAATAGAAATTACTCATAAAAAAATTAATTTTCACAAAACAATAGAATAATAGAGGAATAATCTAGTATGAAACATGAATTTCCAATAAAATAAGTATTAAATATAACATAATATCATAAAATTTTAACATGGATCAATATTTAAGGGTAATTTTCAAAGACTAGTGATTATGACCCTCGGAAAATATTTTAGTCATAAAAAACCCCATACATATTGGGTGACATTTTAATCAAAACCCTTTGAAAGAGATGTATTATAATTAAACCTAAAATATCATTATTAAAAGATAATTCATGCCATGATATATAAAATATACATTTATTTCACCTTATAAATGTTATTAAGTAAATAATAAAAAACATATTTGAAAAGAAACAATGTTAGATGACAAATACATTCCTTGTTCAAGATTCATTACGAACGCATGCTTCACAACCTGGATAATAAAATTATTATTATTAGATACCATATTAGAAAAATTATTATTATATATTTAATTGAATATGGAATATGTATTATAAAATTATATTTATTTATTATATAGTTTTTTCAACTTTTTATGAAAAATGACTCGATGTCATCCTATTTTAGAAATTTTAACAGTTGATGATATTATTTTAATAGTAAGTTTAATACATAATATACCAACTCCAGAACCAAAAAAAATATCTAAATAATTATTAACTTATAATAATATTAGTATGTAAGTTTTTATAGTCATCCATGAAATAGTTTTTTAACATTATTTATGTAGGTGGTCACACCAACCCAAACATGAACCCACGATATCTTGATAAGTTTAGCTAAAGAAGTTTATAATATTATTATAATCATAGAATAATCAAATTATTTAGATTAATTTAATTTTGTGAATCATATTTTTAGTTTTTTATAAAAATTCATAAAATTAAGATGAAAAATGAAAAGTGTTACTTCATGGATGTGGTAGTGAGCATAATGCATGGGTAACATTCTTATGATATATTAAGTGGATAAAAAGGAAGAAATATTTTTTGTTAAATTAATATAATTAAATTTTAGTATAATAATTATACTAATATTATTATATTAAAAAATTTCTTGATTACTTAGTAAGGAACAGATTAAAATAAACCACCTAGATAAAGTAATACTTAGATGAGACGCATGAGTTTTCTCTTGGAAAACTTATTGGAGATAAGGAATTATTAAAATTAAGGGTGAAAATTATCTTGTAGAAGGGAGATATGGTTCTAATATTTTAATATTTTAATATTTTCATAGAGAAATGTTAAGGTAATGTGAAACTTAAAGTGGATTGGATGTTACTTTTTTAAAAGTGAAGATAATGGTAGTTATGGGAGTAACTCTTACATTTTAAATAATTTAATGTTACTATTCAAGGTTAGATGAGAAAAATAGTATATAAACTGATTTTAGGTCTAAAATATCCAAAGAAACAGGTTTTAGAGACAATATTATGTGTTTTGGATCTTTTTCTTTTAACTTTTTAACTTTTTCCCTAATTTACTTTTAGCATGGTAATTAATTTGTGACCATGGTAACTTATTTAACTTAAAAACATTTAGACTGAACATTTTATATAATTTGAAACATTTTATTTTAAATTTTAAAATCATTTTATAATGGAAAATTTATAATTTTTTGAAAGCTTGATTTTAATATTAGGACACATAATGTGTAAAAAAATTACAAAAAAAATTATTTTAATTTTAAAATTTATGTGTAAGACATAGTTATCAAACATATAAATTCCCATGGAAAAAATTATCTCATAATAAAATATAATAAAATTTAAGTGGCTCTAATAAAAATAAAAAACATAATCTCACTTAGAAAATACATGACATTAAGAAAATATCAGAAATAATTTTTATTAAAATAATATTTTAATTTAGTTCTAAAAATGTGATTCATGAGATTTATAATCTCAAAAATATATATTAAAATATATAATATTATTCCATAAATACTTATTTTTTTAATTAAAAAGTTTATTATATTTCTAAGCTACACTTACATAATAATAAAATCATTAAATTATAATTTTCCCAAAAACTGTATTTTTAACCTAAAAGTCCACCTTTTCAAAAAATTGAAAATTTCATAATAAGTAAATTTTCATATTATAAATAAAAATATGAAGTTATTTCTATCTAATTTAGATTCTAAAATTTATAAATTTACTTTTTGGTTGAAAATATAAAATATAAAGGAAAACTTCTTTCTTTGGGGGAAAATATTATTTTTATAACAAATATGTTTTAATAAATACTTTTTAAATTAACTATTTATATTCTAAAATTTATTTTTACTGCCCCATTGATGTCAAAATATTTTATTTTAATTTTATATATGCATAAAATCATATTTATATAAAATTAATATTTATATTTATACGTGATTCATAAATATATATTTTTATAATATTTAAATATCATATTTTTATTTCACTATGAGTTATATTATTTTAAATTTTATACTTAAAAATAATTTTTTATACCTATTGGGTATATGACCAATGATGATATCTACAATGAAAATATTTTCAATGACCAAATTTTTAACGAAAATATTTGCAACAACCATGCCCCCAAGGTCCATCTCAGTCGTAACGATCCTACGGGATCACAGTGAGGTTTGGGGTTTGAGTCTCGATGTGAACTTTATTATAAAATTATTATAGGATTTTCATTATATCCCCCCTTCCTAGACCAATAATAATTCTTACAAAGACCATATTTCATCCCTCTATGTATAGAATTTCTGAATAATTTACTCATTACACTCTCAACTCACAAGGAATAGCTTCTATTTAATATTAAAAAAAATTAATGATTTATCCTTTCATGTTTATCATCCCCATTATAGATTTGTTTTATCTATTGGTGAAACTCAAGGTTTATGATTATCGAGGAGGTATCCTAGCCATATATATTATCTTCTTTTTTATCAATTTTCCCCTATTTGTTATGCACTTTTAATGGATTTATTTTATTCATGGTGAGTAATAATCAATAGTGTGTAAAACATATGTTCTTTTATTGTAACTTCCACTTATGAATGAATAAAAAATTTAAATCCAATTAATAATTTGTATAATTTAATTCTTAATCTATTTAAATTACTTTAAACAAATAAAAATAAATAACTTATAATTATAAAAATGGTTTATAAATAGAATATAATTCCTACAAAACTAGGGCATTACACAAGATTCTATTCAAATATGATCCCATCCACTTCATCAGAATCCAAATCATCTAGGGACTACATTAAGGGTGTTAATTATGATATCCTTAAATATTTATTGTGAACATTTAAATAAGAATTATTTTAATCAAAATATATTGATCCATGAGAAATAAATTCTCCCTTATTTGTATCAAATTTTAATTCTACTTCAAAGTTAAGGTCCTATAGGAATATTTTTTTTTCATAGATTAGGTTTTGTCTTCTTATACATCATGGTTTCCCTCCATCTTGGATTATATGATAAGAGATAATTGATCTTCACATCTACGTACTTCCAACTTTAGATAGTATTCTTCCTATTATTGTTCCACAAGTTACGGAATAGTTTATTTTAGTTCATCAACTATGGGATACAGTTAATCCCTTTCATGTAATTTCACTTCTTTCTCCTCCTATACTGGTGGGGTTTTATTCATTTTTTCCAGTTTTTCCATTCTCTCTTAAATCTCACTATTACAAATCCCTTATTCTTTTCTTCCTCCCCATCTAGAGTTGGTGTCCACTAGTTTCTTTATTGATTACTCCCCCCATAGATCTTATGAGAATGCGAACTGGGAATAGAATTAGTGATCCAATATTTTCAAATTTTCATGACTTAATAATTTTCCCAAAATGGAGGGGAGAATAAATGAAAAAAATAAAAAAAATTATATAAAAAAAATTAAAAAAGAAACTAATAATCATATAAGTTCATGAGATAGTGAAAACATACACTACATCCTTATAAATGGTGCCGATTTGGTAATAAGGCTATTATGGGTCCCTCAATAAATAGAATTTGTAAAACCTAAAACACAGCCAAGTGGATGACTATGGTTTTCTCTCAAGGAAGTGGACTTAGGATATTAACTATATAACACATATATTTTTTCAACATTTTCATGGGAGAAATTGAATATTGTTTTCTTAGTTTTATTAATTTGAAATAAAATAAAAGAACATACATAGTTTTGGGTAGAAGTGACAGTTCTCAAGCATAATTATACAAGATCTCATTATTAATCTTTATCTTCACCCAATAATCAATTCGTGATCATTCTTTATATTCCCCCTTCTATATGAATAATGGTACTAAATATGTAAGAGAAACCACTCTCTACATATCTAGACTCACCTCCTCCATAGTTTATGGGTAAAGAAAACACTCAATTAAGGCAACCATTATCCTCACAAACAGCTCCAATCATGTGTTGTTCATCCCTCAATCCACTATGGAATAATCCTATGCATTATAAACCATTATAACATAGGGATGAAATTTTGATATACGATATAATGCACCAATGGATAAATAGATTATATGATAGTCATCTACCTACTTCCCTCCCCTTGACTATCATAACAAGATGAAAATAAGAAATCTAGAAATTATGAATCGAGATTCCAAATACCCAAAATAATCTCTAATAGATACTTATCCCTTCAGTTATCACTCTATAATCAGCTTGTTAATATATCATAATTATATAATGATACATGATGTGAAAAACTTTTACAAATGAGTAATAGAACAACATTTCTTTGAACGTCACAATAACATAATTTAGAATATAATCAAAAAAAGTTATAATAGATATCATGTGAAGGGGGTGTAATTATATGTCAAATTACATCCCTCTTTATAAATTTTCATACCAAGTTCTCATAAGAAAATAAAATTTTCTAGTATCAATTATCCCATGGTTGAATTTTGTACACTTTCGTGAAGAATCATAATTGATATTCTCCACTACATCACAGATTCAATGGAGGTTGAGTACTATGTGAGGATTTCTCATAAATTATACAATTATAATCCCAACATGATGAGTTTTAGTGACGAAAATTTTGGGTGCATGATAGATAAAAAATTAGAGTTTGGTCTTTAATATTAGGCCTAGTTTAAGATTTGGTATTGGACATTCAGGATTTTGGTATTAGAGTTTCCTAGGAAGATGAGGTCTTCTGATGGAGCTCCAATACATAGTAAAACTTGAGATTGGAAATTGTAATATGTCTGAATAAAATGATGTAAATTTTATGGTTTCTAGATGGTTTTTGGACTGGGTTTCATGGGACTTAGTGAAATAGTCATGGGATATTGTTTTGAGGCTCTGCTCGAAATCTTACATGATTCTAATGATGGAAAAACCTATTTGTGAGTGTATTCTATTCAAACATGTAGTTTTCACCGAATTATTTACACTAAAATATCTTCATCCATGGGTTTAGTTTGGTGAGGATGATAAATGGTAGGAAATATCATGCATGCATGTATATTTATGTGAGGTAGGCATCGGGATGTATGACTAGTGCTTCCAAGGCTATAAAGATCATCCTCGAGTTGGTGTGATTGGAAAGCAGTAAAGAAACATTTCATGGTAGAATATTGTGTACTCAAACAGTACGGGGGATTCAATATGCTTGGATCAACCATGTTCAATGATGGAAATTTTAGTCGGGTGAAGGATCTATTTCATTCAGAAATTTCATCAATCACCACATGTCCATGTCATTGCACCATTATAGCCACAGCCATGGCAGATGAATGAGATCACATCATTATCAAAAAAATCATTCATAGGGAAAAAACAGATCCAATGATCAAATTATTCATCTAAAATAGATTTATTTTGGGGATTTCTATGGATCATAATACTCATTTACATATCTTTGTTCTAAAATATTATTTGAGTATAGATTCTCAATTAATCCTCATTGTTCAAGCTCGGTGGGTCTTTCATTATCAATTTTATCCATACCATCGATCAAAACCAATTTCCCAATTCTGATCAATATAATAATGAGATTTGTTCTTTCATTTCAATCTTCCAGTTAGATATGTTGAGTGTTAGGAGGTTCTTCAATAGTGGGGAAGAGAATATGTGATTGAGTATAGTTTAGTTTAGTGAATAAATATTAATCTACAGTTTGAGAAAATGTGGAAATATAGATTTTTAGTGCCACAGTGAATTGTGCACGAGGTAGCATGGTTGGATTTATTAGGTTAGTCTCACAGAAGAATTTTCCATATTTTTACAAGCACTGAAGAATCTTTCTCATTGAAACTAATACACGAAATAATACCCACAAACTAAGGTGTTAATTGGAAGCTTCCAGTGATCCATAAAAATCTTGCATCAAAGATCCCGGATACACAAAATCAACACAAAAAATGTACATCATTATTAATTTTATATTATTTAATCTAAATGAATTATTAGATCATATGGAATAATAGTTTTTTCTTCATATCCCCATCCAAGTTTTTTCAATGTTGTACCCTTCAAAATCCGTTATTATCAATAATTTAATTATCACCAAAACATAATTTATTTAAACAACTATATCTCTATGAAAATATTTTATAATGAAAGTTATCATATCCTATATATGTATTCATGTATGTACCTATAATAATATCAACTACCTTTACTCGTGTAAGGAAAACACATGGCTGGTACGTGTTATATACCAATATATAATCATTTATATAGATACTATTAATCTGATGTAATATCTAATATCCTTAATTTATAATTTTTTCTCTTCCTCTAGTAATTGTAACAAATATACCTCAGGCTAGGGTTATTAAATATATATAATGAATTAGGGGTATACTATAAATAATTGATATAAAAAATAAATTTAGAAGTTTTCAAAGAAAAATTTCTTACAAAATAATAGATAACCTCAGGATGGTCAAATTGTTGGGTCATCGTCCACTTTGATATTTTATCTATGTGAATACCTTACTCACATAAAATTTCATAGCTAATCCTGATTATATATGAATATTTTAGTAACTAACATATAAAATGAAAAATACATATACCTAATATTGTGTCCCTGATACATGTTGATTCACCAACCAATGACTAGGTCAATAAATTCATTGGTCCTCTTACTTGTGGTCTACGTAATCCTAGTGATAAGGTATTTCATTATAAAATATATGATGTATCATATACTACAGAATAATTAAATAAAAAGAAAAAATATCACTATCATAGCAACATTTGACCTGTACTGAACTTACTCAAGTGATATTAATGGAATACAAATTTACAAGACGCATTATAGAAGTTTTAAGTCTCCCATATATGATTCTTAGTTGTCCCTATATACCTTTATCTAATAATATTGTCATTAATTTTCAAAAATATTCATATACATTGACTAAATAAGTTAATTTAGGATATCAAATTACCTAATGCATGAATAATAAATGAAATTAGTTAGCATAAATAATAAAGAGATTTATAATACTTTAATAGTCAAATTTTCTTAACCTCCACCCAATGATGACATAGTGTGTCTTTGCGAAACTATGTTTAATCAGGAAATATAAAAAGTAATATATAGTGATTTCACATCATATGGATGAATTGAATGATAAACCAACTCACTCATTGTCTAAGGGGATGATATTCATTTTTAAATAGTATATCACATAGGGTGTTATAAAATCATGAAAAATATCTCTTTTAGAGTGATTTCATATAATATAAATTAAAATAGTTAAACTAGAACTTCATATATTAAAGGTCATAATATATATATATATATATATATATATATTATAAAAAATATCTATTCTTAAAAAGTAAGGTTGACATGGGCTTGTTTCCAATTGAGGATTCTTGAATAGAGTTGGATTTTGTGGAGGTAGTAATGATTTAATATGTTGTAGTGGGAGTGTCATGTCAATATACTATATTAGGAGTAATGGGAAAAATTATTAATGTGTGTTTCATCAAATCATTAATAATTCATGAATAACCACACCTCATACCACCATATATATATAATATTAAAAATACTAGAAAATTTGATTAAATAATTATAAACATTAAAATAGTCATAAATTATTATAAATATATGCTACTAGTGAAAAGTGGGAAAATATTTATTAGAAATGAAAATTGATGATATTTCATTTAGTATTCACTCAAACCAATATAATATACTATTCATGTAGGATAGTAGAATTTTATTTAAGAGATTTTTCAATAAATAAACAAGTACTTGATTCATCGTGATCAATTATAAGTACCACCCGTTAAAATTTTTACAAAAACATTCCAATTTATTTTCTATTGAGGATTAAAAATGAAAAAAAATTATGCATGATATTTCAATAGGAAGGGATCATTACCATATAATTTATCTTTATATTATAATTATTTAAATTAATATATGGTAAACTTTAAGAATTAATAATTATTTTATGAACTTTATTTACCCAGTCACATTTCAATAATGAACATTTTAATAATCCTTTTATATAACCCCAAAAATATCTTCTAGTTATATATAATAATAAATAGAATTGATAGAAAAGATCATACATAGTTATTTTTTGTATTTTATTTAACTTATACTGGTATTATGTTAAATCAAAACCTATTGGAATCACATGTTGTGTTACATCATGTTATTATAAATGAGCAAGATATTATTTTATTTTTTTAGTCAATATATAATAACCTAATTTTTATATGTATTGGACCTTAATATTAAACATAATTAGTGAACTAATCATAATAAATGTTAAGTGAAAAATAAATTTTGTTAAATTATAACTATATTTATAAATAAATGAGTCTTATTCCACTAAAAAAATTAAAAATGGAATGATGAATTTGATAATCAATAAGACAATGCACAACTTATTTCATTTAATTATTATATGTCATCAAATTTTGAATAATATATGTTAATGACAATCATGAATACATTGGGAAGGTATATAAAAGTTTAATTATATTGTTGTAAATACCCTTACTATATTATTGGAATAATTGATGTGGTATTCATTAATATGTACCAATGAGCTTAAGCCTACTATAAATTATTTATATAAAATTGTTTTCAATTTATAATATTTTTTTCATTCGTTTGGTATATATTCTAAAATTTTCTTTCAATTCCTATAACTAATACAAACAAAAATATTAGTGCAAACATCCATCAAATTAACCTTGTATATTGATGCCAAGATATTATTTAACTTATTCATATACACCTTAAATGAGTTTTTGTACCTCTTAATAGAGAACACACATAAAAAATGAATATTTTTTTATAAAAATAAATATTAGATAATAATGCTCACTTTTGGTATTAGAAAACCCTATTATATGTGGGAATAAACATAAAATGAAAATAAAATATGAAATAACCCAATCAAACAACATTTAGACTACGGAATAATTTTATTTGAAGATCCGGGATGTTTTTGGATTGATTTTAACATATATATTCTAATATTTTTTTAATGATAAGTTCTATAACATAGATTTATTCATCAACAATTATCATTATTCTTTCAAACTACACAAAATTTATAATTTATTTCTCAATCATCCATTTTCATTTCTTTTCTATGAACATATATTAAGAATCTTGGTTAGATTGGAGGACCTTTTTATTTTTGTCTTTATAAAGAGACATATTAATTTAAAAACCCCTTCTTATAATCATACAATAAATAATAACCTAAAAATGATAGTCTTCAATTATTTCCAAAGCTAAATTTACCAAGAATGATTTATAATTTTATCTTGTAATCACAGCCCTTGGATTAAAATAATCATCCCTTCATTGAAGTTAATTATTTCTTAGTTTGAGTGTGAATCCTAATTCATTTAAAATATATTTTTCTCTTTTCTTTCAAAATTATTTTTTTATATCATGTATATTGA
This sequence comes from Viscum album, assembly GCA_963277665.1. Lineage (NCBI taxonomy): Eukaryota > Viridiplantae > Streptophyta > Magnoliopsida > Santalales > Viscaceae > Viscum > Viscum album. The sequence goes on from OY728132.1 coordinate 701,735,831, forward strand.
TTCATAAACTATATTGAAAATATCCATAGAAAACACAACAACAATATGAAAGAATATTCATCTTCATTCGGTGTGATAAATTCCTTCGACGTCAATTAATTTTCAATCAATATAAGTATACTGAGATTTATCATTATAAATTTTTATTAGAAAGTGTATAATAATAGGACTTTACCACTGTTTGGTTAGTTGTGTCAAATTTTACTCCCATTATAGTATCAATTTCTCCATCTATATTATAGATGCCTTCATTTTGGATCTTTTGAGAGTTTGTGCATAATCTTGCTTATGTTAAAGTTATAGATGTCATTGCCCATTTATTATCAGTACACATTGACCACAAGAATTTGATGTGATCAAATGATGGATAGATTAGAGTGTCTCAATATTAAAGGTCTTATTTTATCACCTTAAGAGGTTAGTTTAGTGTCACCATAAAAAATAATAAAAAATGGACTGTCATACTTAGAGATTTGTTGTTTATTTATAGATCTAAGTTATATCTTATAAATAGTACCTCAGGATTTTATTTTAGGATATTCTCAATCTCTTATAAATTCTTTCATTTTATGTTAGGAGTAAATTCATAGTGGAATTTTTGTTTCCATAATGTATGAGATCAGTCGTTTTCTTTGGGATTTATTTACTAAAGAAGAAGACTCCCTTATTCATGGATGATTAGAAGAATAGGATTTATAGTTCATAGTATGGAGTATCATCTAAAGGAGGATTCCATATGTTTTTCTAGTTTTCATTATATTTAATTATCTAAACTTTAGGTAGGATATTTTTGGAATTATTTTTTATTCAATCCATTATGAGTATCATCATGTTATTATATTTTATATTGTTAAAGTGGACTAACTACATGAATGAAATTAATATTTTATATGTTTCCACTCATCTATTTATAAATATCAATTGTTAAAGTATTGGTTAACTAAACCCTTGGGTTTGAGTATCATTAGAGAATGTGGATATCCTTAATGATGTTTCCAACGGTTAGAGTAAGGTACATGTCATCACTGTGTTGAATGTAAGATGATTAAAATTCTGTGAGGGGAATATAGTATTTGAGCTATGGATCTTGATAAGTTAAAATAATATTTATTTTCCCCAATAAGATTTCTAGATAGCATTTAGAAGTTTTATGGGATGGTTACCTATAGGTGCTTCTTATTTTTAATTATGATTTTAGACATTGTGTTTTGAATAGTATATGATGGGGATTATAGAGATAAGTATTTACTTGGGCTCCAAATAATTATATATTGTATTTTAGATCAGTTAAATACTTGAAGTAATTGTATGTTAAAGTTTAGAAAAACATAGTATGGAGGATCTTTTATGGTTGGGACTTGAGGGTCAATTACTTTTTTTACTTCACTTGTATTCTCAATTGAATGGATGTAGAAATGGATTATTTAAATTATATATTTCGGAATGATAAGATATATTATTTTTAAACCCAACTTCATGATCTAGAAGGTGATGTTTTATGTCCTGGACTCATGTTTCATAGGAATATATTTATTTATTTTTTTGAATTGAATGTAGGGTTAATAAGGTGATGTTTTTTATTGGGATGTGCATTATATAGAGTTATACTTTTCTATGTGACTGAGTGTTTCATAGGTGGTGTTTTTCAATTCAAATTCTATAAATAGAGGGTTTTTATGGTAATTTTTAGGATTAACATAGCATTCCCACTACTTGGTTTATAAGGTTATCTTATTGGTTAGATTAATTTTTTTAGATAATCATGATATTTGATCCAGTTGTTAGTTTTGGTTGTTTCAATGTGGTTCATAGTTTTATTATTTCTAATTTTTATTCCCAAAAGATGGAATCATATATATCTATTCTAAATGATTTTTTGTTATAACTTGTCATCTTTGTTGATTTCTTATAGGATATGTGATGCCAGTTTTTTCTATAGGGTTATTGATTCTTGGGTGGAGGGTGGTGTGAAGGTTTCATATTTTGTTAATATCTCTACCCACCCATTTTCTTAGAGAAAATACATGTGTAATTTTGATATTCCTTTGACAGATTTTGAAACTAAGTATTATAGCCTCTTTATCTAGGTAGAGGTGTGATATTTGGAATTGGTATTTACCTATATTTGAGATGGGGGATAAGTTTTTATCTACTACCAATGAGTAGAATCATGAAAAGAGGTGTTAAGATACACCAATGTAAAAGATGTATTGTGACTAGTTACCTAATTAAAACTAAAGGTGATAGTGTATGAAATATTAGGTTTTGGCATCCTTTCGGTTAGTTATGCTATTTGAGTGATGATAGATAGTCATTCAATACTTGAATAACAACCCGAATATATGAATGATGAGTGTCCTAGAATCCTAAAAGATAGAGTGACATAAATATGTTCATCTAACTAAACAATAAATCATCTCTCCACTTTGAAATATTTATTATTATTCCCCCTTCATATTGATATGAAAGTGCTTGTAAATGGATTTGAAGTAGGATGTGTACTGTTTTCATAAAGATACTAGTACAGTGGTTGTGATTTAAATTGTGCCTTTTTATAGATTTTTTTTGTGTGAGTTATTATATATTTATATGATTATGATTTTAGGGAATGTGTTTTTGTGATTTATTTTATAAGTAATAGTTGTAGATATTATTATGTTAGAGTTTTCACTCACTTAATACTTACAGTGTATCTTAATCTTGGACTATCAAGGGTAATTTATCCAACATATATGATTTATAAACTTAGATTCTAACATCGATCTTGGATCTATTTGGGAAAAGCCTAAGGTGTCACACATTATTCATTTTATTACCTATAATTGTGCATTGAAGAAAATAAATTCAAGAAAAAGTTGTATTAAAGTGAGTTTTTAAGGATGGTTTTTCTAATGTACACTTCTGAGGATGCATTAGGTGTTATGAAAATAGTATTCTAAAACGTTTTATGTAAAGATCCCTTTAGGAGAGGTTAAAGATCTATTGTGGTATTTTTAAATATTTTATAAGTTCATCAAGAAGTGAATTGAAAAAGGTTGTATTAGGAGTTAGTCTAAATTGATAAATGGTTAATATAACATTGATCTTATATCTAGGGTTATATTAATCTCACAAAACCATTCTTTCCTATATTGGTTTGTTTAGTTAAACTTCACATTGGAGGAATATTACGAATTATATCTTGATATAAAAATATTTCTGAGTTTGGAGATGTTTTTATGTTGTATTTATTAACAACCTAATCATGGATGATTTGATAGGATCTTTTTATTTGAGTTGGAGGAAAAATAATGATTAAATTAAATGTAATTATAGTACATTTGATGATGAATATAGAAAATAATATTTTTTTAGATGCCTAAAATAACATGTAAAGGAACCCAAATAAATCATGCTCCACCCTAGATATATTCTCATGTTAATCTAGTGGTAGACCATGAGATGGACTAAAATAGTCATTTTGAGCATCCATTATATTTTGTTTAATTGATAAAATCCCATATAAATGTTGTTAATTAAGTTGGTTATTATACTTTATGTCTTGAGAAAAGATATGAGAAGTAATCAAGGGAAATGATTGAAAAATACTATTTAGGACCTCTTTTAGGAGTAAAATTTATGTGTACCTTACCATGTTGGAAAATAGTTTCAACATTTACTGTTTAATGTTTGGGGTCCTAGATCTATATTTCATCTCCAAAGTAAGAATGTTGTATAGTGGGTCTGAGAATTCATAGAGGATCGACTAAAGAAGGACCATGAAAAGCTAAGAATAAAACATTAATTTTGTTGAGTTTTTTGAGTTCATGTTAAATCTATAAACTAAAATGGATTAAGGGTAACAACCAATAAAGGAGGATAGTTAGGTGAAAAAATAGGATTTGGATTATGTGAGAACCAAACCATGCATTTTCAGAGTCTCTATGTTGTGTTGGTCCTCTGTCTATAATTATATGATGAGTGTTCTTACACAAGGTGGGTGTTTTCTGAAAATAGAGTTGAAATCATAAGATAATAATCCAAACAGGACAGGGAATATTCTAAATGTATTTTGAAAATCATTGAGGAGAATAAAAGGGTAGATACATGATCCAAATTTCATAAGAACGTGATGTGAAGATAAAGAAAGACTGATCAACATATTGATATGTGTATTTATTTCTTATACTTGGATTTCTAAACCATTTTCCTAAGTTATTCCTTGTTCTTGTTGATAATGAGATAACATGTGCATAATGGTATCACTACCACTACTCATCAAGGATTAACCACTCAATAATCAAAGTTCCAGGACATTTTATAAACATTTTTCCAATTTTTTTATTTACCACTCCATATCTCATCACAATATATTTAGGTTTGAGATAAAATCACACCAGTAGGAATTGGATAAAATAATTTAGGTGTTTCATTTTTGTTACCATATATTTAACCCCCCCCCCCATAGTGGTTGTCTACACTTATCTTGTCCTCTCACTAAGTATGAGATAATTATTAAATTTGTTGCATGTATCATCTCCCTGTATATGAGTAATATATATATTGATAATATTTTTTATTGAAGATATCTATAGGGTATATGAATACAATCGGTAACAAATGACTTCCTTTGCCTTATGGAAACGAATTTAATCTATGGAATGAGAGGATGCATATATATACTTAATTTGTTATATTAATCATTATTAATATAACCAAGAAAAATATACATCCTATCAAAGTTTGAAAAACCCATACATTACTTGACAATTAGAATATTTAAGTTCATGGGATATCACAGAACATGTTACCCTCATCCCTCTTTAAAAATTATTTTAAACGGGTCATGGGATTAAAAAAGTGAATAAAATTTAGAGGATCCTCCATGATATCCAATAAGGTGATAATGACGTTAATTATTCAAATTTATAAATATATTCAGTTCAATATGGGTAAATTTTTATGGGAGAATATTTGTCGATAGATAAATTCTCAATTCAGATACAGAAAACAAAAATATTATTTTGAAGTTATAGGGAAATTATTGAGGATAAAACCATGGTGAAAATTTTAATAATAATTCTACAAAGATAAGTTTTATGGGAACATATTTTCCCTTGATGATAAATACTTGGATTATTAAATCATTTATAAACTCAATAATTAATGGATTACTTGTGATATAAGGAGAGGTCCAACCTTATGGGAAAAAATTCCTGAAAAAGATATAACTATCAAAGCTTCACAAGGTTCAATATATTTTGAATTAAATATGCCTCATGAAAAATAAATTGATATTGATGATGATAAAATGGATTATTATGAATTTAAATATTTTCTTTTCGAATTCATATAGTGAGTAAAAAATATAAGAGAAAATTTCCATTCAATTGTTTCAATTAAGGAAATATTTCACACTATTTTATTAAATTTTTTATGAAGATAAAATAAGATGGGTAGGATAGTGAATCTGAAAGGCCATCAAGATGAAAACATATATCAATACAATATATTCAATTAAATTACTTTAAAATTCAAGAATAATATGGTATAAATGTCTCTAAAAGCATCATTTTATATCGTTGGATGAGGAAAGTGGGAGAAAGAAGTAATACTGATAAAGAGAATAGAAAATAACCTTTATGACTAAATAGATTCATCCTAAAAACCCTTTAAGTGAAGAAAAATAAGGAAGGGAAAAAGAATAATGTAGTGATAAATAAATACCAAAGGATTTCCAAATAATAATGGTTCTCATGGTGTGATTGAAAAAATAAAATAAACTTGATAAGAAAAAAATGGAATTAAAATTTAAGAATAATTTATTTAATAAATCACTTGATGAATCAAAATACAAGGACATTTTCATTAGGGAAATTAAGTTTCCACAAAATATGAGTGATCGTAATTTAATCCTTGATTCCAATGATAAAATATATTCTCAAAGTATTGTTGGAATCCAAGATTATTTGACATTATCTAGATCAAATATTTAATTTTTGATGGTTTATGTGAATAATCCAGAGTAATCAAAATGAATCACATATTTTAGTGAGATAAAGATTTTCCATACATCAAGGGGCCTCTTGATTACGGATTCAAGTATGAAAAAGGTATATCTTTTTATATTTTTAGTTTTATCATTGCGGATTTGGTAGTATATATTGGTGATAAAAAGTCAACTTCTAGTGGTGGAATCTTTATTAGAGTATGTTATGTTACATGGAAGTCCAAGAAGAAAAATTATATCATACTTAGCTCAATAATAGATGGCTATATTGAAACATAATAAGACAAAAGTCAAATGATGTGGGTGAAGTTAAATATTTAATAAATGATGGTGGATGTCTCATACCTATTAGTATTTGGGTGTGATAATCAGAGTACATTCAAATTTTCAAAGAAACTATTATAAAATTCATGGTTACAATATATTAATATCAAATAACTATTCATCAAGTATAATTCATTACTCGATGATATTTCATTAGAATATGTTTCAAATAAGGATAAATTCATGTATATCTTTATAAATTTCCTAATAAATAATTCCCTTTAGTAAATATGGGTGTTATTAGGTGTGAATTATCTCCTAAAATCCCTGTAATTTTTCTAAATTTTTTCCCTATTTTATTTTATAGTATTGTTGAAAAGGGGTTGGAATACAAACGAACTCTTCTTGAATAGGGGGATATAATTTTTTTGGAGATGGTAAATGGGGAGATGAGAAGAGGTGTTTACCTATAGAGGGTGACTTAATGGGTTTTTAACTAATTCTTATATAAGATCTCACATAATGATACACATGTTATTGAAAAATAAAAATCGGGGATTGAAGATCCCTTTGGGGAGATTTACGATCACTTATGGTCATTTTTGAGTCATGAGAGGTAATACATATCGTGAATTTACAAAGGGGTCTCTGTAGGTTTTTTATAATTGATAAATTTTCAATGTTGCATTTATCTTGCATAGAGGGTTTGAGTGACCTTACAACCATCATTCTGTCCTATGTTGTGCTATTTAGAGAACCTTCACATTTGAGGCATGTTATCAAAAAAAATTTACAAATTCAATCATGAGTCCTAGATATGTTTCATGTTTTATTTATTCAAAACATTATCATAGATAGTTGAGAGTCCCTATAGAGTTGATTCGAAGGAAAAGTAGAGAAAAAATTCTAAGAGGCTTTATACACACCTTGGTGACATTAGAAATACAAAAAAAATAATTATATTCTTCTTACATGGGTATATCTTTTGTTAAAAGTTCATTTTTTTCAAGCATTTTACCAACAAAAATTTTCCTAAAACAGAATTGTTGGTAAAAACTCTATCGCTAAATGTTATTAAGGTAAATAAAACAATTTTTTTGAAATTACTAAAATACCAAGAGATAAAATATATGTTGGATAAAATGTTTATAATTATATTCATATGACGTATTTATTGGTTGATAATATTATTACCAAAATCTGTCTTTCCATCGATAATATTATTAACAATATTAAAAAAATACCAACAATTATTATATATTTTTAATTTAATTTTTAAATAAAATATTATGGCCTGATATTCTGATATGGGTTACTACATTTTATTTCATATTAATTGATATTAAAATACTTATTATATTTATTACATTTAATATATAATAATAATAATAATAGATTATATGAAACTACAAAAAATAGAGTATTTAATTTAAAAAAACATGTTTAAATGTAATATAAAATCATATTCATCCATAATTTTCCTCTCTCATAGATCGGGTGTCAGTTTCCTAGTTCACATTGTAAATGAGATCCACACATGTAAGTAGTTTCCTTTATTACAAGTCCCTTTCTTGCCGATGTATTTGTGGGTGTATGTAAATTCTTGTGACATGGTTATCACTGTCATGATTCACCAAGAAAGTTTTATTATTTATGTTTTTTTCAGGTCTCGTTTATTTCAATTGTAGTTGTAGATAAAATCATACATATTTGAGACAGTTGGAATGGTCACGGTTTATAGCGTATGTAAACAAGTCATCTTTCATACACTTGTGTATGGAAGTTATTCATCCCCTACCACACATTGGAAGTAAAAAGATGTGTATAAATCATCAAATAGCCAAAATCAATTTCATTTCAAAGAATGAATATATAAATTTTAAATAAGTTATATAAAATTACTACTGAGTCATCTATAAATAATTTAAATCTTAACAAGATCACAATAGTTTTGATTATTCCAATCAACTTTACTCATTTTGGGTACATTTAAAAAAAGTTACAATATGATCGAAAATGATACGTGGGATGAATAAATGATAACATGTATATTTTCTTAGTGAGATACTCATGAGAGCTTCCACGTTTATTTGGATTCAACCAGAATCATCTCTCATCCATGGGATTCGGATTTATTTTTATAAGAGGAGGAAATAGATGTGATCGTATTAAATAGTTGAGATTCTTTGAGTGTATTCAATACTTGAAAATTGTGGAGCTATCATTTGAATTCTATAAAGATATCATCAACTCAAAAAAAATATCTATTAACTGAATTACTTATATGAGACATGATGTAATTTTAATTAGAATAATGAGTACTCATTCTTGTAAAGATAACAACACACCTGTAGCATAGTCAATGAACCAAATTTCATATTTATAAGCTATGATTATTTTTGGAAAAAAATTGTATAATACCATGAAAAATGACAACACTAAAATAATAATATGGAAAATAATAACAGTAAAATTTTAAATTAATATATTTCATATGGAATACTCAATCTTAGTTGAATGTCATCTCTTTAGCTTCAAGTAAAACAAATAATATTTTAAATATTATATATTGTGTAATTATGTAGCCTTTTGGATTTTGATTCTTATTCATTATCATCATGCCAAAAGATAACAATAACATAATAATAATAAAATGAGTGTCCATCAGTTGTCAATATTTCAACCTCAGTGTCACTGATTTTATAAGACATAAGAATATGACCATTAATGAGGTAATCACTATAGTAATCAATGATCTCTTAGAAAATGATAGATATTCAATTCGTTTATCCTACACATTACTACTCTCAAGATTCTAAGAGGAAATGGAGTTGATTATATCTATGTGAATATAGTGTGGCTTGGTGATTAGGGGAACTGGTTAAATCTGCAAAAAGAATCTTGGGATGATGTGTTGTTTGGGATTGAACTTCAGGATGATGCTAAGCTAGTGGATTATTCACAAGGATTTGAAGATGGTGTGGCCTAAATGGATAGATTTTAGAGTTTGTCTAATCATTCTCTTGGTCTTCTTGGAAACTAGAGCTACTCTTTTTGGTAAGGCACTGGTAAGGCAGGCATTAAGAGACACATTAGTGTGGATCTGGACCTAGTTGAGCAGGTGATGTGGGATTCAAGAAGTGATGTGTCCAACCAATATACATGGGAGGGATTATCCCATAAATTTTAATAACATCTATAACATATCACCAAAACACATTTTATAAAATTTGAAAAAAAGAAAATTTTGAATAATAATTCAAGATAAATCCCCAACCTACCAATAAAATGTATTTTACAAAATTATTTCCAAAGGAGTTCTAAAAATAATTAAGCTTTAAACATTCAAATTTTAAAATAAGACTTACTACATTAAATTTTATTTATTTATGTATTTATCTTTTACCATAGTGTATCAGTAATCAACAGTAAAGTAAAAGATAGTATATACTTCAACTTTCGAAAAACTAAAAATAAGTTTATCTATAGGTCTACAATATTCATAACTGAGCTTCATTGAAATATTTTAAAAACTAAAAGATGTGCTAGAAAGAGATTCAAGAAAAATAAAATATATCCAAGGGAGAGCATACTTATAAGTGAATAAGCATAGTTATAGGTAAAGAAGCATTCTTGTAGTGAAGAAGCATACTTACAATGTTCTCAATAAATAAAATTTAGACATAAAATCACAAAAGTAGAAATCACCATCTAGAAACCATCTATAAATATCAAAATGTCATCAATTTAAATGATCTACCACAATTATGTAAAATTAATAATCTCAAAAAAACATCACAAAACCCAGAAAAATGAATAAACATGAACAAAGAACCTTAACACCTAAAAAATTGGAATGAAAAAAATTAAAAAACATTAAAATCATGTCAACTATTTAGATGCCCCTTTCCTATGACACCTAGAGGAGAAATGCCACATGTTATATCCATATAAATCATATCTTATATTCCACACCACTTTTCAACCATCCAAATATATAATCATAGAAACTGAAACAAAATAGGCACTACAAAAACTCTATTGAAAAAATAAGAAATCATAGTAATCATAGAAACCAAAAACTAATTGAATTCATATCTTCTGATAAATTTACATTTATGTTATCAACGATGGGGAGAGACACCTGTATAAACTGAACCAGTATTTCCACCCATTCAATTGCACAAGATTTGATGTATATCTTTATTATTAAAAATAATGTGTTGAATATGAATTGTAAAATAAGAAAATAAATAGCACTATCATCACAAAAATGACTTTTATGAAATATAACATAGCCTAAAAGACCACATAGATCTAAACCAAAATGATTCATTTCAAAGAAATTTAAAACACTAAATAGAACACATGTAATACACATTTTTCAGATTAAAAAACATTCATATAAAAAATTATTGAAAATTATGTTTGAAGTTAACATAAAAATGAATACAAATTTAGTTTTCATTTTGTTCAAAATAAAATTTTCCTCGATCCATTGTTTATACCATAACTACAGATGAATATAACATACTTTTAACGAATTATAAAATTTAACCACATTATACTGAGGATGAATAAGAACACATTTTTAACATTATAACAACATATATAATCAATAAAATAAATAAAACATGCTAACATTGAATTAAAACACATATATATGTCAACATATATGATGGCGTAATTTTTATTTGGGAAAAGGGTCAACTAAAATGATGTAAATCTTAAGTATGATCACATAAATGTGATTTTTGAATGATATAAGGATAGTAGGTCTTCAGGGAAGTGTCAAAGGAACATGGTGGAGCATTTATGGACTGTCTTTTAGGTGCATCATTTCGGGACCAATATCTGCATAAATCGACTCGACTTCTTTTTCATTAAATCTACACTTCATCTCTTAGTCGACCATTGAACCCATATACATTCTCATTTCCCTAACACATCAATAACTAGAGCTTCAGTATCATCTTACATCTTCAAGATCTGTCGAGAATCACTGAACGAGTAGCCTCTACTCAACTATATCTTAAATTCTAACTTAAAATTAACCTACGGAGTGACACAAAATATGGATAACATATAGAGTGTGATACACTATTCATATTTCTCTAGATATGTAACATCATATAGTAGTGAACTCTCATAATCCAAGAACAATGTAACTCCTATTTAAATTTCTCTCATATCATACTTTTAAATTAGGGAACAGATAATCCTCCTAGAACCTCCAGGGATGTATACCTAAAGACAGTTTACAGTAATGTACATATTCTCCAGAACTCAAACATATTATGGTTCATAACCCTCACAAAGCCATCAACCAAGATATCTCTTCATGGATAGACACCTTGGACAATATGTGTTTAATGTTAATCCAAACATCATTAAAACATGTAGTAATGGATGAAAAAAATATTATCATGCAATATTATCTTTAGAAAATTTTAGTAGTGCCTAAAACAAAAAGGGGGAAGTCCTCAATTTTTTCCCATAAATAATATCCCCAATTATACCCTATATCACTAATAGTGAGTCTAGTTCATCTAAGTGACCTTGGATTGGAAAGGCACCTATTATTTTTGTACGCTTAAACCCAAGGATGCACTATTTAGCCAAATTGTGAAATCTTAACTGATGATAAAATTCACAATAAGGAAAGGGAAATTTTGTTTCAAAAAAGTAATTATAAGTGATAGTTGTATAAGAAATTCCCACCATTATCGATACTTTTGATATGTTAATTATTATTAAAGAATGTGTCGCATCAACAATATCATCTTCTATATTAAAAATTACTAAACCCATTATGGGTATTAATTCAATATTTGATCCTCCACTTGGAGATCTATCTAAAATATAAATTATTCTTTTATAACATCTAGTTTGTATTCCTTTTCTACTATATAATTCATTAGATATTAAGAAATAATGTTTCTTTTCTATTATCAATTTTATAAACCTTCGTAATTAGAATGGAAATATTGAACTGATATATTAAGATTTTTGTCTTAAGGTAGAAAAATAAATTTATTTAATTTTTTGAATATGAAGAGGCAAATAATAAAAAAAAGTAATTGTAGTAAATATAAATGACTATTTCAAACTCTAAAAATATTTTTAAATACTAAAATATTGAAACATATTAATAAATTTTTAGTTAAGGTGTAATAAGAATATGAATAACATTTCAAATTTTTGGTCTTAATAAATGTTGGGAAGACTGATAATACAAGCATATTAGGAACTAAAAGAAACATATGAAAAAATGGGTGGGAAAATTCATTAACTCTTAAACCCCCACTATTCTAATGTCATCTTTACAAATATAACTTTCAATGAATTCTATTCTATTTCCCTAACTATAGATGTTCTAATGTAGTTAGCACTTAATAGAGAAAAATTATGGATCTTCTAGCATCATGTATTGAAAATTATTAATGATTTAGAAACTTATTTTTTCTAAGAGTTTCATTTACACATATATATATTATTTTTGGTATTGTGAAAATAGTGGTGAATAAATATTGTTTTGTGCTCAAATATTTAATATATATGCTCTATCAAAAACATTGTGAACTCATTAAATTCATCACTAACTTGAACATCCATGGTCTTTTTAAGGTAATAATGACCTAGCTGACTTTGATTTCTCTATAGTGAGAAGTAAAAAAATCACCATCATTGCAGACCAGAAGATCTTGTTCTATGGTCCCATGAAAAATGAGCACACTTACATTAAAATCATCACTAACTTGTAACTGAGGATTCGAGTGTTTCTATTACTATTCTTCATGAATAATGATAGGGACCCTTCAGAATTCCAATGTCTGATTGCATAGGAATCATATAAAAGCTATAGGTTATGCTTGACCCAATTTCTCATATGATCTGAAACCATCAATCCGTCATTTGGTGCATTAAGACCACCTAAAGTGGTATCAATTCATTATGGATTCTCCATGATGATAATGATAAGGTTGGGGTGAAGGGAAAACTATTTCTAGAAAGGATAAAATATATTTATTTGATGGATGTGTGAAGAAAAATGATTGGGGAAAAGGAGGATGTTGTTATCATTGGTGATGGTAGTGAAGACTTCAAAACCGTTGGGGAGGCTGTGAAAATGACACCATAGAGTGGAAGGAACAACTAGTTCATGATCTATATCAAGTTCAATAACTAGTTTTGAGGGGATCTATGCCAATAAAACAAACAAGATTTGGATTTTTTTAGGATTTTCATGGTATTAGATTGGGTGCAAGTGTCTAAGCTGTAAATATGATTTGGGATGAGGGAATAAAATATTATTTTGAAATTTTATAAAAGTAATAAAAATTTATACATAATAAATTATAATGAGAGTAAAAAATTTAAAAGATAGTTTGTTAACACTAATAAATTAAATAAATAATTAGGCAAAATAAATTACAATGTTTTTAAAAAAATGAATATATACTAGAGACATGCTTGTAACATACATTAATTTCGTTATCTTACATTATTGGTCTATGTTTGATATAGATCGTAGTAAATTTGGATCATTGATCAATAAAATTGTGTTATATATAATATATATATTCAATAATTAGTCAACATTTGTTGTTATTGGATGGTTTATTTCAACATATTTTCTTAAAGGTAAATTTTTTTTTGGTGATGATAATAAATTCATCAGTTGGTAAAATAATTGTTGGTATTAGTATTATAATGTGACTGATATAAATGTTAATATAAAATACTTTTTGGTATGAAATAATTAATATTACCATATATATTCTTTGTTAAAATTAATTTTTGATACTAACAAAAATTAAAAAAAAGCATAATATCTGTTGGAATTTCTCATTTTAAATCATAGATATATTATCTGACTCAAAATATATGTTTGTACAATCCATTTTCATAGTAGTGAAAGTATGAATTTTGATATTCCTAAAATGACTTGTGAAGGAAACCAAGTGAAACAAGAGTTTTCATGGGTTTCATTTCAAGATGGTCATATGGTATACCATGAGACGACCCTAAATAGATGCTTTGAACATGCCTTTTATCACAGTCAATCATGAAAATTCCTACATGAAGAATGGATGTGGTGTTGTAAATTGGGATTAAAGTCTCTAGGAAAGGGATGAAAATTTATTAGATTTAAACAATTGAAAAACATGTGTTTTGGATCCTATTTTAGAACGAAAAATACTTGTGTGTCACTCCTTTCTAGGAAAAGACCTCAACCCTGAAAATTTCAATTCTAGGGTCATGGACCACTAAGTCATGGCCTAATAGATAACATGACATTGGGAATTTGAGATTCCAATAAGGATCTAGAGGAGTTAGAACACAAGTGTTTGAGACTAAAATGGAACTTTTATCAGGTGTTTTGAGTTGAAGTTACACATATATATATTTATATACTATAACATTTTGAGGGAAATTACCAGATAAAGAGGGTTTATGTGTGAGTAAGAAGTATTTGGACAATTTTAGAACCAAAATGTTATTTTGGGAATATCTATTCGAAGGTGGATCCCTATATATAAATATATGATGATTGTTCTCAACCAAGGTGGGTGCATGAAGAATAGGTAGTCAAACCCCAGTCATAATCGTCCACCCATATCAAGGAGAATTATAATAGGATTTTGGATGGGGTGGGGGTGAAGATAAAAGGGTTCACACATGATCCAAAATCCATAGATGCTTTTCTTAAAAATTTTGAAGATTTTATTCCATATAATAGTGAAAGTAGGAAGGACCTTGAAAAATAGTGAACAAAACTACCACCGATACTAACAAAAAACTCACATAAATTCTAATTACAAGATTTTTCACCAAAACAAAAAGTTCAAGGGATAAATTTGTAATATCTATTGACAATCCAAGGGATATTATTTTGATGAAATCATAAATAAATAAAAGAATATGAATATAAATCAAATAGTTGGAACAAACCTACCCAAAAACAATATAAAACAAGAGTATAAATCTAATCCACACAACGAGAAATATTTAGTTCAAAAAGTACCTGTAACACCACAGTCATAAGCCACTAATCAATTCTGGAGACAAAGATCCCATAAGACCTCAAGTGAATCTCCCCATATATCCAATATTTCTGACTTGAGGTGGGGGTTTAATCCATACGGTGGGAAGACTATTCCCTCAAATCATATTCATAAAACAATGGAAAAAATTCATGCATCATACTAGGTCATAAAATTAAACTATGTATAATAAATGAAAATCCAATCACATATAATAAAAAAAGATTTTCATGAAAAACCTATATTAGTTACCCAATATGATGATCTAGAATAAAAAATAAACTAAAATAAAACAAAACAAATGAGGCTCTACTACTGACCCCAAGCCTCATCCCAATATCTGATACCCATTGAGAAAATCTAACCTCATTCACTACACATCTTCTTCTTTAACCTGAAAATTAGATATAAGGTCCACACCTACACAGATATGCTTGTGCAGACTATGCCAAAAAAATATAATTAGTAGTGATTTAAACTGCCACTAAATGCTTTCATGACACTTTCCCAAAATAGCTTCGAGGTGTGTTGTCAAGAAACGTTTTGCAGTGCTTTTACAAAAGCACCATGGAACCACTTCACGGAGGTTTAAACCACCCCTATATACTTTAAACAATTTTTTAATCTTTTTTAAAAATTGTTATTCATTTTTCTTTTTTCTTTTTTCATTATCCATTATTCATTATTTTTTATTTTTTATTTTTTATTATTTTTTTTTATTTTTTATTTTTTATTTTTTTACTTATTTATTATGTACTTATTATTTATTATTTATTTATTATATATTATTTACTTCTAAAACCTTGCAAAAATTAAACATATATATGTGTTTCCAAGTATTTAAATGAATTGCCTATTGATTATTCTACAATGACTTTACCACTAAAACAAGTTCTTCATGTGGTGACTAAACAAACTTTAATAGACTTATATATATACAGATAAATATATATGAATAAATAAGAAAACATATAATTATTATGATCTATTATATATTATTATTATTTATTTATTTTTTATGTTTTTTTATTTATGATTATTTTTTATTAAGGGTACATTTATATAATATACTATAATTAAATAGTAAATAATAAATAAATAAATGATAAATAAGGAAAAAATAAATTAAAGATAAATAATAAATAAATTATAAATTATATATAATCTATAATCTATAATCTATAACATTCAGTGAATATTGAATAATTTTTAATTTCTAATTTCTAATTTCTAATTTAAAATTTAAAATTTATAATATATAAAAAATACTAAATAAATAAATACTAAATAATAATGAAATTTATAATATATAATATATTATAAATAATATATAATATTTAAATAAAAAATAATGATAAATCAATAAAAATAAATAAATAATAATAAATAAATAAATAAATAATATATATATATATATAATATAATTATGTATATATAAAGATAAATACGTGTAAATATAGACAGCGTATCACAAAAAAATTGTGGAAATCATTAGTTATGATCATTTGATGTTGAAGCCTAATTTATAACTTTTGATAGAACATTTGTTAAGTGTGGATGTATTGATAATGATTTTCATGTGTGAGAGTGTTTATATATAAATATATACCTATATAAATATTTAATTTTTAATTTTTAATAATAAAGAACTAGTTTAATTATCGATTAATTTATTACTAATATTATAAATAAATAATAATTAATAAATAATGAATTAAAATTAATTAATATTGTAAATAATAAATCATAAATGAATATAAATAATAATTATAAATAAAAAATTATTATTAATTAAAAATATATTATTAAAAATAATTAATAATTATCATTACATAATAAATTAATATTTTCTAAATATTAACAACTATTATCATTAATTTTATCGATAGTTTATTAATACACTAAATCAGATTCACATCATTTTTTAAAAATTATGCTAAAATTAAATAAATAATGTTTAAAATTATAATTTCAAATTTAGTGGCAATTTAAATAACCACTAAATAAAATATTATAAAATGGTAGCAGTTTTGGGTAAACCATAATTAAACATTTATAAAACAATACATTTAATAGGTGTATTGAAGACTGCCACTAAATGGTTATTTTTCTATAAAGGTATGGTGTGAGCATATAACTCTGTAGGGTCTTACCAAGTTTCCCTAATATACATCATCATGTGTGTGTGTGTGCATGAGGGAAAAATTACTTAAAAAAACATGTTCACTGATTCATCGTGTGATAAATAGGACATTGTGATACTCGATGAGATATGCATGTTCATCAATCCAAAATATATTAACCAAGACACCACAATCCTGAGTTATACCGGCTTAAGAACCATGATGGAATCTATTAGTCATGACCCAACACCCGGAGTGGTCCATGATCCAAACCTACTAATCAATGGCCCAATTCAGAAAATCCAACCAATCCCCAAACACTCAACGAATGTCACATCAAGAACACCATCCCACCTTACTATACTCTAAGGAGGAAACATCATCACACCAACCCATCCCTACAGACTCTGGTAAGGTCACAACAGCACACTAACCCACAACTCTAAAGGTAATCTCCAACAAGAACAAAAAACATCACATGGGGTCTTAGTCCACCACGCAACTCACAAGAAAATCCAAAGGATCTAGTTGCTGGAGAACGAGCCCCACAACTCAAACATGTTACATATCACCTCTCAGGGAACCCACTATGTCATCTATAACTATCACGGTCTCTCCTCTCTAGTACCATCTCAAGCTTGTCACCTAATGGTGCCACCACAGCTTATAGGATTCTCTAACCCATACCTCAAGGTCTAGTCTAATATAAAAAATCGCATTGACACTCTTAGTCTTTCTATATAGGGACTGTCTCAAACTGTCTTGTCTACCCGACCCTGGCCTCAAAATGCAGGGTCTAATTCCCATCCAAAACCACCTTTGAATCCTGATTCCAAGTCCAAAAAAAACTATAATGACCTTCACATCATAAATTTCTCAAATCACCTAAGGCCTATCCTTTATCCTATCACCCGGAATAAATCCATCTCCATATAACAACCTGTTACTTTAAAAATCCATAAATTTTAGTTTTTTAGAAATTATTTCAAATTTTTTCCATTTAAATGATCATTTGGGTTTTTATTTATATAATATTATGAATAATATTATTTAACAAATTGGACACTTCCATATAGTGTTCATTTTTTCAAAACAAATGTGGCTTTAATTCTACACCCATATTTCATTCAAGACACATTTGATTCTTTTATGATGATCCTAATGGGGAACATATGAACTTGTTATTTTTCATACTCACACTTATATCTTGTTTAAAATATGATATGAGCATTAAAATCTCAATGAGTCCCATAAAATTATAGGAATTTGATTTACCTAGTGAAAACATGAAAACTCATGAAAATATTTACTTTTTTCAAATAAAACATTGAGTACACAAATAAAACATTTCCACATAAAAAAATAAACCCTTTCTAAAATAAAAAATTTTATAATCCAATATTAAGAAACAGAAAACCATGAAGACATCTTTAGTCATGTGGGAACTCATTAAAACATTTATTTGAAAAATGATCCTTTCACTTTTAAAAGTTAATAAACTTTCCTTACCACATGAAATCAAATGGTTTTCATAAAGACCCTTTTTAAAAAAAAATATATAGTTATATTCCATAATCACATTCATAAAATGTCTTCACTCATGTTTAACCCATGTTAAAATAACTAAAACCCAGTTAATTCTATATGATTATCCATGCCAGTTATCTCCCTCATTTTTCACCATCAAGGACTAAATCATTACTCAACGAAGTAGAGAGAAATATGAGTATCACTTGTCATCATCAGATATATAGGTATCACTCATAATAATTTGTAATGCTAAAATACCTTATCATAAAAAAAATTCGTAATCTTTTAATTTATAATCCTAAAATTGTTGAAAAACTTATATGAACCCATAAAAGAAAAACATTCCCTTTTCATATAATCTTATGAAGAAATATCGTTTTTCTTTTACAACTACTAAAACAGAAAAATTCCTTGAAGAGTAGTAATAGTGTATAATTTTAAATACCATTTTAACTTTTATGCGAATCTTCATAATGAATAATAGTTATGAAGGTGTGAATAAGTGGTCGTGCATTATATATAAAAAATTATTTTCCCACTTTTGAAAAAAGTTGAAAATAACACATATGGAAATCATTGATAATATTATTTTTTAAAGCTTTTTAAATAAATTAAATTTAAATAAAAAAGACCTTAATAATCCTTCTAAGAATAAATAGTTACATTTTTGAAATATTTAACCGAAATTCAAAAAATAAAAAAAATAGTCAGATGGAAAACATTAAACATATATTTCTAAAAGAAAGTCCCTTACCTTAAGTCTCATCTAGCTTCATATGTTCTATAACTCCTTAATAATAAAATTATTTTAGTTATTTAATTTATTTATAACCTTTTAATTTTTATTACATTATCATTATTCTCTTTATTTTATTTATTATCTTGTTTTATTTAGTTACTAAAAATGTTAAGTTCAAGTTTGACATTTTCATTTTTCTATTGGGTGGGAAAAAATTAGATAGTATTTTACTTTTACATAATCTTTAATATGTTATAAATTTCACATTTATTAATTTTTTAATCCTTATTACTAGCCTTGTAATGTGGAAATGAAAAATTAATCACATAGCTTCATGGAGGTGGTATTCTATGCCTACACATGAGCGACGTTATCATTTTCCAGCAGATTGAATGGTAAAGAGGTAGGTAATATCATATCTTTATAGAAATAAAATAATTTCATAAAATTTTAATATATTCATCAATTCCATATTTATAACCACTCATGTGAGGTGGTGATGGAAAATAAAACAAATCTCTTTTTGGTGGTGGTGCTCCACACGTATGCACGGGTGAAGATTTAATTTCCCATATGATTGAAAATGAGATGAAAAGGGTTATAACAAAAACATAATAAGATTTAATATTATTCAATAAAATTATTTTTTTATATCAATATGGTTATATAATATTATAATGCGGTATAAGAATAAATAAACATGAAACACTATTAAAAATTATACCTATTCTTTGGAAAACCTCTATTTTCTAAAACATTAATCCTTCCTAGGTTGATATTTTGGTGATACAAGGGAATATAGAATGTTCATAATATATTTGGGACGGTATTTTGGTATGTATTGGCTGATATTGAGTGCTAATTTGGTGTGAATAAGTGAGAATACATGGTCCCATTTTATAATTGAGGGGAATCATACACTAGTAAATATTTAAACTGATTAAATATATCATATGTATTTCTCAAAGTAAAGTGAAACCGAATTGAAATATTTAAAATATAGTATTATTTGGAGTCAAAATATACTCATTCGGTCAAATTTAAAGATGTTTTTATAATATTTTATACCTTTTCTCTTATTTTTAACACTCTCATTTAGTCTTTTAAACATTATCATGGTGACAAAGTTTTATCGTGGTTACTATTAATATGACCAAAAATGAAATTGAAATTATTACCAAATTTTAACCCCCTAATTCCAAGTATGAAATAAGTTTTACTGTATTCAATTTCTATAATATTTAGAAATTATTTTTATCACAAATATGCACACCGCAACGAAAACAGTTTTTATAAAAATGTATTTTCAAGCTTAAAAAAGATTTTATGCAAAAATAAGTATAATAATGATTTATATGGAATTAATTGGATTTAAATTAGTAGAATAATAATAATTTAACTTTAAACCCAATCCAAAATATAATGGTACTTTTCAATTACTTGAAAATAAATGACAGTTTAAAAAAACGTGGTTTTTTACTATTCACCTTCAAAACAATTTTTTTAGAAAAATCATTAAAAATGTGCCTCAGATAAATTCAATATCATGAATAAAAAAATTAATATCTTTTCATAAAATTAAAATTTATAAATTTATAAATTTAAATTTAAAGTAAAACTATGTAATACATGGAAAAAAAATAAAAAAACTATTACATTTTCAATTGAAAAATATATAAAGTCATTTTAAAAATATGAAGAATATGAATACATAGAAACAAATTATAAATAATAATATTGATTTATTTATATTATTACATAGTATTTTACATTTCCTCCCTTTAAATAAAATTCTTATATACTTTTTTTCACTACTTAAACAAGTGAGGGTATTTTTCCCTCATAGTGTTTTCAAATTCACATATTCCTTGCCAAGTCATATGATTATTCCCCAAAACCTTAACCTAATGAATAAAATTATTTTATAGAACCTACAATAAATGATATAAATCTGAATTTTATTATCCTAATATGAATTTTTCTTTTCCAATGAAGCCAATTTAGGGTGCAAGACATGAGATTCATCAGGTACATATTTTCTTAAGAGTGAAACCCAAAACACATCATGAATATAAGACAACTCGGAGGTAATTCCACTCAATATAAAAATAATCCTAGATTTTCTTGAATCTATTATGGTCAAATAAGTGATAGCCTTAACTTTATCCTTTTACAAAAATGAATAATTTTTTTCTGGGGCGATAATTTAATAAAAACATTATCTTCTACCTCAAACGATATATCATTGTTCTGGTTATTGATATAAATTTTTTTCCTAGTCACAGTTACCCTAATATGGATTTGGTTTGTATGTACCTTCTCAACATTATATTCTACTGTCTATCATCCCAATAAATTCTTTTCATAATGGAGTTAAACATTGTGTCCAATAAAATTACTAAAAATGCATCATCTATATACATTAATGAAAAATATTAATATAATAAAATTAACCCAATGAAATATGTTGACTTTAACTTATTTGATTATCCAAAGTCCAATACCATAGTATATCTTCCAAATTATGCATTTATCTCCCTGATTATCTCTTTGATTTAGGATGAAAAGTTTTACTGAACTTTTATTCAGTACCAAATGAATTTTGAAGTACTTTCCAAAAATTTCATAAAAATCAATGATCATAGTTAGGTACCATAAAGAGGTGGAATCTAAGTAATATAAATATCTATTTAACATAAATTTTATAAATTTGTACCATATAAATAGTATATCTAATAGAAATAAAATATGGAGATTTAGTCAATTGTACACCAATAACCCAAATTGCATTATTACATTGAGATGTATTTGGTAATACCACTACTAAAAAACATGGATATATTCTCTCATTCCCATTCACGTATTATAAAATTCTGAATAATCCCTTTTTTAGTTTTCACTATTCTTTAACCTATTCAAAAGATAAAAATTTCATGGTAAAATTAGCAATATAATTATTCATTCCACCCCACAAATAGTACTCTAGATGGTCTCTATACATTTTAATGCTTCTTGGATGAAAAAATTATAGAGATCTGTGAGAATCATTTAACAATTATTTATTTAACTAGGATTCAATTGGTTTACAAAACCTCTTCAAAAAATATAAAAGAAAACCTTATTTGTTAATGTAAAATTTTGGAAAATAACCCATGTTAATGAATTCCACTATTTCTGGAAAAACATGATCTTCATTCTAAGCATGCTTAGTTTTATATGATAAATATGACTGTACTGACACCTAAAACCAAAGATTTTGTGTTTTTAAAAGAACTATTTCAAAGAAAACATTCATTAAATCATTAGTCAAAGGATATTGTTACAACTATAACATGGTTAATGATGTATTATCTTTTCAATTCAAGGAATCATCTACATTATTTTCTTTAACTAAATGACACTAAATCCGGAAATCATCATCCCTTATAAGTTCCAACCATCTTTTATTCCTCATGTTAAACAATTTTTTAGGAAAGATATACTTTAATGTTTTATGGTCATTACATATTTCACATTTTACAACACAAAGAATATGACTCCAAATTTATTAGAAAAAAACACATATAGAATATGAAGATCATATATTGGGTAATTATTCTCCAGAAGTTTTAATTGAAATGAATCATATGAAATTACCCAACTATAATGTATCAAGACACAACCATTTCCCTTTAAATAATCAATTCTACAAATAAAAAATTCACTTTTTTTCTAGCAATGCAAACACTTCAGAATTAATAAATATTCATTTTATTTCCTAAAAAAATTATCACATTCCTTTAAACAAATGAATTTAACACATTTTTGGGTTAAATATTTTATTGTTCAGTATAAATAAGAAATTGTTTCAATAAATAATCAATAGTAACCCGATAATGTAAGAAAAATTAGAATCTAAGTTTCAGTTTTAGGTCGTTTCCACCCTTCCACCACATTAGTTATAGAAATATTAATAGTTTTTTATATTTATAAACAATATTCCCATTAAATGAGATATACTATAACCAAAATTCATAGTTTATAAATTTTTCATATAACTTATTTTCTTTTAAATCATAAAAAACAATCCTGATATGTCTTCCATGATCTTAACTTTTAGAATAGAATAGAATGTCATCTATGAAAATTACAAAAAATTTATCCAAATGCTCATGGAAAATTCTATAAAAAAGATCAATAAATATGATGTGTGAATTCGTCAACCTAAAAAAATAAACAAAACTGATAAGTCCCATTCCTAGTACCTGACATCATCCTCAGAATATCTTCTTCCTTCACCTTTCTCTTCTGATACCCAAGCCTAAGATCAATGTTTTAAAAACACTGACCATCCTGTATTTGATTAAAAAAGTCATCAATTTGAGGAAACAAATACATGTTCGAAATAGTGTCATTATTAGGTGCTCTATAATCATTTAAAAGTATCATGAAAGCATCCTTTTATTTTAAAAACACAATAGGATCTCCCCAAAATTAAGTTATAGGATGGCTGAAAATTTAATAAAACAAATATTTTAAGTGATTTTTTAATTAAAAAATTTCTATGGTATCCATTTAATAAAGGGCCTTTTTAAATTGGATTATAAATAGGCACTATTATAACAGTATATTCAGAATATTGATCATGAATAAAACATAAAAATCATTTGTAAATACATCATGATATTCATTAACTACTTGTGTATCGCTAATTTTAATAGTTCCTTTCTCTTAAATAATTTTCTCAAGATATCCTTTATTTAAATATTTATTTTTTTCTTATCCTCTTTATATATTATCAAATAAATAAATTCATTTTTATATATAGACTAGAACTAATTCTAAAAAATAACTTCTATAGATCACTAATCTATCTTACTAATAAATATTTAAACCCATTCCATACCTATAATAACATCAAACTCTATAATTTTTAATTCAATAAGTTTTTCAAGAAAAAATATTCCAAATATGATCACCAAAATATTTCTATAAATTCTTGTCAACTTTATATGAGGCCAACGAGTTTTTATAAAAGTTATGACTTTAGTTATTTAGATGGTATTTTTATTTCACTTTAAAATTTTTAACACATAAAATAATTTATAGATATAAAAGCAAATAATGTATTAGAATAATCTAAATAAAAAAGTAATATACCTATCACTTTTTCATTTTAGGGTTGCACATATATCGTAGTCGTAGAAAAATACTTTTCCACGCCATTTTGTTTCTGATCATAATGATTCCCATCTTGAGTAAGTGACTTCAAATATATATTATAATAACTGAAAACCCTTTTCAATTAAAACATGTCACTATTGGCTGTTTTCATGTTTCCCCATTTAGTTTCGGATCAAAACTCATTTCCTTGCAACCAAAAGTCAAATGGTCAAGCTTACAACATCAGTAACATTTATATTATCCTATTAAAAATTCCTTAAAATGTGTTTTATAGAATTTGGAAACTTTAGTGAGATTACATCAAAATTTCTCAATTTTTTTCTACTCCATTTCATTCCACCTAGACTATTTCTTATTCTTATTATCACAAATTATATAAGTTTCAAAAAACATCATCTCATATTATCACAACAAAAAACCTCCTTATAAATTTTCAATTAACTGGAGGAAAATATTCTTCATAAAATTGTTTTTATACCTATATAAAATTAATAAATTTTACTTTTATATTCTACAAAAAATTAGTTCATTCTAGGATAATATAGTTAAGATTTCTTTGTAAGAAGTCACTAGTCTTCAAATTTTTTCCCAAATTACAAAAATTGTCTTTTCTATCTATGTCAACAAAATTTTAAAAAATACTTCTCAGGGAAAATATATTTCAATATCATACAATCTTTGTAATTAATCTCATCCATTTATTTAGTATTCTTAATTGAATACCCTCACTGATTAGATTCACCATAAAAATAATAAATAGTAATAATTTCATTTTGTTGTTCTATAAATCCTAAATTATAGAATACATTCTCCAATACATTTTTCCATTCATCATATTTCATCAGGTTTGAAGATCAACATAAATTTTGTGGGTTATTTTTAATTAAATGACATTTTATAGACTTGTTCCTCATTATGTAATTTGGTTTTCCTCTTTTATATGTTCCATAATTAATATCCACTTTCAATTTAGTTAACACTACCATAAACTATTCTCTTCCAATTATTCTAAGTTACTACTTTTTAAGGTTATTTTCCTCGAGATCACTTCTTACTTCACTTTCATATTTTCTATATGGAAAAATATTCAGAACATACATGTATTAGATGAGAAATATAAAAACTATTAAAAATCTATCTCATCAAAAATATAAACATAAAAATCAATCTTTTAAGAGTGTCTTCAAACATTACTAACTTTTAAAGTATCTAACACATGATTGAATTCCAATTATAATGAATCGTTACATTAACAACCCAAAATATTAGTTTAATAGTAAGTATTTAAAAATTTTACATTCCCATGATCATTTGAGTTTATAGTTTTAGAAAATTTTGAAAATAATAAATTTAAAAAGTGGAAACTTTAGAACATTGTACTTTTTTCCACAAAAAAAGGTCACCAAGTGTAAACCATTGTTTCATTCAAGAAACATTTTAATATTTTAAAGTGTGACCAAAGTGGGAATTTGAAAATTTCTATAGTTCCCTCTCATCCTCAGATCCTCTGAGAAATAATCAAAAAATTTATATGAGAAAAAAAATCTTTTTATAGGGCATAAAAATATTGGGATCATGTTAGTCCAGTGAAAATAACAAAACCTATGAAAATATTTACCTTTTCTTCAATAAAAATATGTTAAAATAAATTAAGAATTTTAAAAAAGTAAAATCCACCTTTTAACAAATAAAATATATTATAACCAATTGTTAAGAATATAAAACCCATGATGGAATCTTGAGGTATATGTAAAATCATGAAGAAATATATTTGGAAATCAAACATTCCACTTTTAGGAGTTCATCAACATTCTTTGACTCATGAAATCAAATTATTTCAATATAATATCCTTTTTCAATAATAATACAAGTGTCTTGGATCATAATATTAATATATCATTTTCACACTAAGATAACACATGTAGGAATATATTCATCATAGTTAATTCCAAATGATTAACCACCCCAATTATCTCTACTTTTTTTCCTCAAATAATAAATCATTACCAACTGATTTAGAGATCTATATCAGGTTAACCCATAATCATGAGTAATATAGAGCTCACCCATCATCATCTATTATTCTTAATTGTTATACCATGGCCAAATAAAATTTAAATCATTCACTTTTCATTATAGACCCTTGAAAACTCATTTGAACCCATAAGAAAAACACTTTCCATTATCACATAATCATAAGGATAAATATACTTTTTATTTTAAAACTATTAAAAATTAAAAATTCTTATAATAGTGGAAATAATATATAATTATAAATACAATGTAAAGTTTTATCAAAATATTGATAACAAATAAGAATTATGATAAAGGGAAAATAATTCAAACTGTATATATAAAATTCATTATTTTTACACATTTGTAAAAAGTTAAAAATATTCATCTTTTAAAATTTATAAATAAATCTAGTTAGACTATAAAAATAAATTTATAATCCTTAGATCCATAAATAAAAATATTAAGGAAGCATTTAAAATAACTTATATATGAAAGAAAAAAAATTAGATTGAAACCATTAAAATAATATTTTAAAAAAGAAATTCCCTTACCTTAAGTCCAATACAGATTTGTACATTATCCAAATATTGAGTAATAATATTATGTTGGTCATTAAATTTATTTATAACCTATTTAATTTTTATTTCATAATTATTATTCCCTTTATTTTTTTATAACCATGTTTTATTGAGTTACCAAAATAGTTACGTGCATGTCTGACATTTTGGGGTCGTTGGGTTTATAACCCCAAACCCACATTGGTTGAATAAACATGGTCAAAGGGGTTATGGTTATATTAAATAAAAAATATTAAACATATCATAATTATGATATTTATAAATTAAATGAACTTTTAAAAGAAACCATGTAATGCAGTCATGAAAATTGAATCACATTGTTTCATAAAGATGATAACCCATTCATTAGCATGAATAACGATTTTGTTTTTCTACTAGGTGGAAAAGAAAAAATTAGATAATTTTATAATTTTATATAATCATAATTATATTATAAATATCAAATTTATTCATTAATTCTATCCTCATAACCATCCTTTTATTGGGGAAATTAAAAATAAATCGCATCACTTCATGCAAGTGGTAGTCCACACGTAAAGACAATCAAAGTTATCATTTTTCAATGGATGGAAGGGTAAGAAGTTAATTGATATATTATATTTTATTGAATATTAATAATTTCATAAACATAGTATATATCATTAATCTTATTTTTATAACAATATTTTTGAGGTGATGGTGGAAAAAAGAAACTCATCACTTTGTGGATGTGGTTGTCCACACATACGCACAAGTGAAGTTTCCCTTTCCTATATATTATAAGAAGAGATAAAAAAATATATTCACCAAAAACATGATAACATTTTATTATATTTAAAATACTAACTTCATTAAATCATTGCGGTTAAGGAATGTTTTAAATTGGTATGATAAGTAATAAACATGAAACACTCATTTAATAGTTAAATATCTTCTTTGGAAAAACTTCATTGGCTTACACCTTAAGCCTTATTAGGTTGGTATTTTTGAGTGAATGGTGATTTTAAGATTTGGGTTGAATATTCATGAATGGATTTGGGAATTTTTTTTAAGAGATAGAGTGATAAAAGTCTGTAAAGAAGTAAGGATAGGAGGTTTTCTTTTATAAGTTAGGGCAGTGGCACAATTGTATATACCAAAAAGTTTTAAATTTATTATATGAATTTGTAAATTTTAAATAGAACCAAATTGAAATATTCAGTTTCTATGATTAGTATGAGTTTAAATACATTCATCCAATAAAATTTAAATATATTTTTATGATAATTTATAACTTATATATTAGTTTTACCCTCTTTATTAACTCTTTTAATCATTATTGTCCTCAACACTCGTGAGAAATATGTATGTATAGCCTATCAACACTTGTAAAAAAGACTATAATGCCTAACCAAGATCCCTAGAAACCCAAAATAATCTGTTATTTATCTCCTATAACATACCAATACCTCCTATAGGTCTCTCTATAGCTCAACCAAATCCATATCTCTTTGGTGACATAGTTTCCATGTGACCCAAAATTACCCAAGGTGCTTAAGAGAACATAGTATCATCATGGGAGGCTCAATTACACTCCATAATATTGAATAAATAGTCTACTAGTCCTTAATCCCCATTACTATTCCAATGAAAATATGAAACCATGCACAATCATAAATAGACATGCCTTTGAAACTATATCACAGGGGCCATCTACATTGAACATGAAGTTAACCCCTCACCAATCTCTATTGAGAATCATCCATCCACACCCAAGTTTTTTCACTCTCAATAACTTATTACATGAAAAGAAACATATTTAATTAATAATAAAAATTATAATTAATTATTCAATAAAATTCCAAATATGAAAAATCACATAAACACTCATAGGGTGTCTTGGTCACATAAAAACCATGACCAACCAACCATAAAAGGTCTGTAGTGTACCCCTAGTAAAATCCCAACCAAAATCCCAATCACATAATACTTAAAAACTCACTTCATTGGTTTAATTCAATCCAAACACCTAAATAAATAATCACAATGACATACCTTGATCAAAACAAAACAAATGGAATGAGAATACCATCTTGGAGTATCATCTCACCATAATTTCTAAAAACCCCATCAAAAGTTATTAATTACACCATTATATACTATAATTATTTCCAAAACACTAACCAAATAAAAATAAAATCATTAAGAATAAGAGGAATGTACAATCGAAGGGATAGGAAAGAGAATACATACCTTGAATTGCTGAAGTACAACACCAAAAACTCCCCAAACTTAAGCAGAATAATTGGATGGGGTCGAAAATATTTAAATCACATAAGAGGTGGAGGAGAAGGGGGAACCCCTATATTAATAAAGGAGGGTAAAATAGGAAATAAAATTAAAAACTGGGTGTAGAAAAATTTCCCAGCCTGAAAGGTCCCCCACCCCCTTAAAAGTTTCAAAACCTAAAATTATTTCAAGAATTGAAAGGTTACCTTATAAAAAGTGGCAATACCTAAAGCATATTTCACAACCTAAAACGTCTACCCCAAAAAATCCACAACCTGAACCACCCCATCTAGAACACTTAAAACATCCTGGGGCACCTTAACAATCATATGATTCTTTTTTGGGCACCCAAAACAACCAATATTGAAACATTCCGATTCCAAAAACAATTTTTGTATTTACAAAAACTCATATTCCCAATATGATTCTTAGTTATCAAAATAAACTGATACCAAACTAAAAATTTATGTCTTCTCTAAAATGTAAGGACTCTGAAATTCATGGGGAATTAAAAACTCCCCACCATTATGATTCTTATCCTCAAGAATATGTGGTTATTTGAGAATTAGGTCTCCCAACCTAATTTGGTCATCAATTCTATGAGACCTGTCCTTGTTCTACTCTAGAAATTCGAAATCATTTCTATTGAACAAATCCAACCACTAAACCCAGATGCATTGGATTTTCTCTAAAAGATCGAAGATTGATCCTTGGACCACCAAAACTATGTCCCAAAGGAAACTCTTATCACAGTTCCCATCTCATAACTTACACCTCCATGAAAAATCATCAATCAGACACCCTTTGGAATACATTAGCTAAAAACACTCGAATTTAACCACAAACAAAACATCAAAAACAATTTACCCCCAACTCGTAATTTTCAATAGAAATCCCACAAGTAGGATCCCACTCATACACTTGTGACACAGTGCCAAATTTTTTCCTTCCCTAAGAAATTATTTCATAAAACAAAACCTTCACTATGTTTCACCACATAATTCACCCCTTGAGTCATGTCACAAATTATTGTTCACACATTGGATCATATAGTGAAACTTGATCCATCTCACGAATCATGTCACGACTGCACTACAACACAAAAACAGACACCAACTAGACCCCAATCCAGGTCAGCCTTAGATCTCCCCAAAACCACCCCAAGACCTATACCAATGCATCAACTCTGACTAACACCCAATCTAAAATTTTAATATGGTATTTCATCTGAAAAAACATTTTAATGACTCATATAACACAATGGTAACCCTACACCACCTCGACCATCCACTGACCAGTCTCACTCCTTACATTGACCTAGAAACAAAACCTAGGCTATTCCATATATCATATCATATTCAAAGACATACTAGATTTACCTATCTAACTTAAAAAATCTATCTCCCCTTCGATACATTGTCTGTAGGTGACCCCAAATTACCCAAGGTACTAAAAAGAACTTATTATCATCCTGGGAGGCTCAATACCATACCATAATCTCAATTAAAAACTCTATTGGAACTTATTAACTATCCCCAATCCTATTCAACTATATAATCATTCATTCTCTTAAATATATAGGCATATGAAATTGTATCATAGGTTCCATTTACCTAGAATAGAGAGTTAACACCTAATTGAGATTTGTCAAGCCTCATCCAAGCCCACTAAGAATTATCCACACTCTTGGGCACATGTCTCACACAATTCAACGTATATATTAATTTATTAAAATTATAATTAATTATTTAAATAAATTAAAAATAGATATAATCATTTAAATACCCACCATGAGTCTCTATCATTCCAAAGCTATTACCAACCACCCAAATAAGGTTCACAACATACCCCAACTACCATCCCAACCAAAATCCCTCTAATGGAATTCTGGAATACTCACCACATTAGTTTAATTTAATATAAAACTATAAATAAAGTGTGGAATTGAAGTACCTTTACCAAAATGATGATGAATGGAATGAAGATACCATCTCAGTATGTCCTCTCTATAGGATGTATGAATGCCCCATAGAAATTGATTAGTTCCACCAAGATTCGGAGGAATAAACACCAAAACCATAACTGGAGAAAATAAAAATCAACAATAAAATGAGTAAAGGATTAATGGGGGAATATGGAATAGAAAACATACCTTTAACCCCAAAATAATGATTCCAAATCACCTAAAAAAGGGAGAATTGAAAAATGAAGAGGGGGTTTAGTCTAATGGACATCGCATGAGAGGGGGAGTAAAAGTAGCCAAATCTATAAGAGTCTTGGATGGGAAAATTATAGAATCACAAAAATTAATAATCATTTGAAAAACTATTTAAAGTATTGAATCATTTTCAAAGTATCAAAGGTTACCCTTATAAATTTTCATAGCCCAATATGTATTTCATGGATTGAAAGGTTCCCTACATGAAAGTTTCATGTCCAAAATCATATTTAACATTCAAAAAGGTTTCCCCAAGAAAAATTAAAATCATGAATGAAATTTGAAATTATAAACCACAATAGTGATAAGAATTACAGCTTCCTCGGTCTCCTGACCCTTCTTCCAATACTTTCCCATGCACCAGAACAAACAAACAGGCCTTATTCCATATCTAAAAAAATTCTATATATTAAAAAACTTAGAGTCCCAATGAAATTTTTTATTTTAGAAATAAAACCATCGCCAATAATATCCTCACGAACCTAATGAATATGATTCCTTGAGATTATCATTATGTGACATAAAAATACCATAGAAAATCCTTATCTTCTCATTAATAAATGAATGTATTCCTGATCATAGAACTTCAAGACATGTTTTTTTCAAATATTAATCATTCATGTGAGATATCTAAGGATTATCTTATTCATTTTTCTTGAGAATAATTTATATGTAAATTTGTTGATGTTTTGTTTTTTGTAAGTGTAAGGTGTATTTTGAAGATCATTTGATTTCTAGGAGAATTTTTTTTGACCTGGTAAAGATTTAAGTGGTCTTCTCATAGTAGATTTCTAGGAATGTTTCAGAGGTGAATAGTTTTCTTGGTTAATTGATTATTATAAGTGGCTTCTTCGAGACTTTTCAGAGATATATCCAACCGCATCAACATAGATTATGATGGTTCATTCATATTTTGGGAAGATAAGTGTCAAAAAAATTATTTTCATAAGGAGTTGTTGAAATATGCACTGATTTAGAGATTAGTAAAGGAAGGTATTGTTTATGAGTACTATTGTAATGATTCATATTGAAGATTATTATGTGTTTTAATATATTAACATGTTTTTATAGATTTTAGGACTCGTTAATTTTCCCCTAATGATAATTTCCATGATCTTGAATTTTTAGTTATGGTGTTTGTATTTTAGATATTAAGGAATTATTTATTAGTAGAGTGTTCAATAATCTATACAGATCACAATTAATTTCATTATAAATTTTCATAGAGATATTTAAATTTGAGATAGAGTATATATATTTAATTTCCTTAGGATTTTGATCTTCAGATCACATATACACGAGAAAAGGGTATTCTGGTTTTGAACACTTTTTCTTAGAGATCTTATGGTGATGTGTTTCAGGAGTCAATGGATGAATGGATATAAATGGAGGAGTTATCTATATTGTTTCTAGATATGTATATGGTGTATAATTGATCATTTATATTTTATATAATATAGTTATCTTCATTTTTGTAGTATTTTTTCATTCCTAGTTAAGAGATCCTGAGATTGAGGTTTTGCATGGACAGATTATTGGGGGGGTCCACTTGATGGTTGGTCAAAAGGTACGTAAAATTAATCAATGTTTCAAGGGAACTTATTTTTTATATAGTGTATGTATGATGTCATGTTATAGAAGTTTCACAGTTCACCTTTAGTGGTTCTTTCTCTTGTTCTAAATATTTATTCTTCACTAAGGTAGTAATTTAAGTGGTTTTGGTTAAATACATCTATTACAAATATTAGTGTAATATATATTATCATTTAGTGGATGATAGATAGCAATCATGTTAAAATTGGTTATTATAGTATTTAATGATTATATTAAATAAGTGGGGGGCTATATCCAGATATTTCGTGATTGGGTTATCTTGTACACCTAGTGGTTTTGATTCTCTATGGTTGATTATGAATCGATTAACAAGTCATACTCATTTTCTTCCTATCAAATAGAAATCATCATTAGATTACTTGAAATTTGGATATGGGTCAATGATTAATTTTAATGATTATATGGGTCAAAGGTGATGAAATTATACAGATTTCCTCATTTTATTGTATCAAATCATGATGCAAGATTTACTTCTCTAATTTAGATGGGATTTTAGCATGCTAATGGAACTTAGTTTTTTCTTATCACCATATTTTATCCATAGAAAGATGGTCTTATAGAGAGTAAGAATGTAAATTTAGGGGATATTCCTTGAGTGTTCATTTTGTATTTTGATGTCCTAAGAGTTGAGAATATACCATTGGAGGATTTTAGTTGCCATAATAGATATAACTATTCAATGGTTAGAACTTAATATTTGGTGTTTTTTCTTCATTATTAGTATTTTCTTATTAGGTATTATTTTGTTGAGATATCAATTATTAGTATTAATTTGGAATAGCGAATTCCAAAATGTGTTTATATAACTAAGGAGGGGATGAGTGAAGTATATAATAAGAAAAATTATTGTGTGAATTAGAGGTATAGTTAGTAGGATTTTGAGATTAGTGATGCTGTATTTTTGTTACTTTTCACTATAGTGTGGGTATCATTAGTTTGATCAATTTAGTAAGTTTTACATGGTTTTTGTTGGGGATTTGGAGGTGTTTCATGAGTTGGTAGGTGGTGTATATGAATTTTCTCCCTCCTTGGTTAAAAATAATTCATTATGGGTCATGTTATACAATTGAGGATGTATGTCTATTTTCACTTATCAAGTGGCTTATTATGGAGTGTTGGAATTAAATGAGGATGCATAATATTTTTAGAATATAGTTGATATTTATAATATAATGGGTAGTATTTTTCATTGTCATTTTATCTATTGGTGTGTATTCATTGGAGAAATGGTGGAATTTATGAGAGAATGTAAGCGAGGGATTCCTTGATACTATTTTAATTTCAAGTTTTATTTTTGTTTAATATTTCTTTGATTTTTTTATATATTTTGGATGTTTATATAATTGTTTACATGGATAAAAATGTTTTTTTATTATTGATGTGAGATATATGGATTGGTTATTTTTTATTGGGTGTCCATGATTTGACTTTTTGGGGATGACTAGTCCTAAAGGAGGGTTGAATGTAAAGGCCTATAATTTAGTCTTTTGGGATTTTATATATTTTCTATTTTTCATGAATGATATGAATGACATGTCCCATTTATCATTTGGGCAAGTTAAAAAAACTTGATGTGATTAAATGATTGATATCTTGGAGCATTTAAGCATTAGCAATCTGGTTTCAACACCTTTGGAGGTTAAGTTTAATGTATTAAAGGTAACTATAACCAGTGGATGGCCTTATATGGAGATTTTTTATTCATTTATATATTTCTATAGTGGCCTATAAATTGGTACTTAAGAAGTTATTTGAGTAGAACATTCCCATATTTATAATTTTCTCTATCTAAATTTAATGAAAACTCATATTTTAATTCTAGATTGGAAAATTATGAAGATTAATTGTTTTATAAATGATATATTCATTATAACAAGGAGCCCCTTGTTCCTAGACAGTTGGAAGTGGAATACTAGGAATTTAAATGTTACATTATTTTCAATAAGATGATTCAATATGGTATTATAGTTTTTTTAAAGTCGGGTATCTATCTATGTATAGGGAGTTCTTGTTTTCTTATTTTATTTTATCCTTTTTGAGTATCAGTAGGCTATTGACATCCATAGTATAAAAAATAATTATACTTTATGGATGATTTTTGTTTATATGATTGCATCATTAATTTATTCATATTGATTATGGATTATTCTATGGGTAGACCCTTCCCTTAGGTTTAAGACTCGGACTAGAATGTTAACATCCTTCAAGAAGTCTCCTTAGGATATAAAAAGGTGAGTTCCATCTTTTGGTGGAACTTCATATGAGATAAACTTCATAGATAATGTATAATTCTTGTATTCAGGAGCTTTATGATTCAATAAGATATTATTTTTATTTAAATGGATTTCATTATGGTGTTGGAAGGTTCATTAGGAAGATTTTCTTTTGGTTTTTCAAAAAACCAATGAATATATTGGGTTACATGTCTCCAAAAATGAAATAATAGGATTATACAGCTCATATCTAGATATTGGGTGTAGTTTTTGATTAATGTATGAAACAGTTACATGAAATAACATAAAAATCACCATATTAAACATAAAAAAAGATCTAGTATGTCAATATATAATTCTACATAATGATCATGTGTAATTAACTAATGTATAAATAACAAAAAATAAATGATTTTGTATTCAATTTGAAAACTTGTACATGTTCCAGTTATTTTTAGTGTGTCCTATCTCATAGGATCTAATCAATTATCCATTTAAATCATCGAAAAATTCTTCATAAGCTCATCATTATCCATTCTCAAACTTCCATTTTCTTGCATGAAGTATCATATCACTTTATTATGTCCCATAAATCATGTGAATAACACTATATTGAATCGATGAATAAAATATCATTAATTGAATTCTTCAACTCACTTTATCACTCTAATATTGAGAGAAAATAGTTGAGAGGGGAGAAAATCAAGCAATTGGGTGACACTAGGGTATTGGATCTTAAATAATAATTTTTCAAAGAAGGTTTGGGTAATGAACCATGATCGTTCATTCCTATAAAAATTATTAATAAATAAAAAAATTATAAGGGATGTTAAAGGAATGTGTAAACATTGAATTTTAGAACAACTTAATGAAAATGGTTAAAAGTATCAAAAAGATAAAAGTAATAGAGAGAAATATGGTCTTTTATTGCCTTCTATGAAACTATGCCCACCACCACATTAGTTTCCCTGTCAATGTGTGAGACCCTGAACATAATTCCTTCAATGTAGTCAAAAAAAATACATTACCTATATAGTTTACAAGGTACTAGAGTTGATTTACTTTTGAGAAGGTTTACCATCCATATGTATTCACTCTCAATCTAATAGTATTATAAGTTATAATGTTTGGAATAATTCACTATGTGAATTACCAACAAAATATCTACTTTAAAGACCTTGATAAATCTATGGAATTCATTAAAAACCCTTAATAAATCCTCAAATGTTCCAAAATATACCAACATATCTCACAGGACCAGCATCTCGAAAGACTACACCATCTGTATTAACTTTGAACCATGAGGGATTATGTAAAATCTATCTATTATATTTATACTAAATCAATTTATTGGGAACACCAATAACTCTTAGTTCTTTTATTGAAATAAGTACCTCTATGGTATTACAAATGCACCCCCTTTTTCAATGTAGATTCCATTTGTAAGTACTTAATGATACTTACAAGGAGGAATCTAAGTGGTGGGTTTTTTATTTAAAATATAAAACTATTTCTATCATTCAAAATTTGACCAATGTATGATGAAACTATAGAACATATATGGTTCTTTAGTAGGTCATTATTCTCTAATTTCAACAAACCAACTATAAATTAATTTATACTACAATTAACATGTTTCTTATAGGAAATAAGATCTTCTATATCATGGAATATCATAAAAGTATAAGGGTAGTAGAAAAATAAAGGAAAACTATGTTTATAGTTTTTATAATAGAAAAATAATATTGATAAAATCTGTATACCTACAGTTTGTGATATATTATCTATAAGAAGGTGTATTTTTCATTCATTCCCAAGAAATTATTACCTTATAAGAGGAATTAATATGCTCCAGTAGAGATTGATCCAACTTTTTAAATCACCATAATTTCCAAATTGAAAAATGTATTTTGGATTCCTATTAAATGTACCAAGCTGGGTAGGAAACTAACAAGATTTATCATGACCAAATAAATTAAAATAAGTAATTTCCTAAGCATAAATAACCAAGATAATGTGTCCCGCCAGCCCAAAATCATCAATTTACTCAGCAATGGAGAGGATATTTATGGTTTTGTGGGATTAAAAACCTTACAAGAGAGGATAGATAATCCATTTTAAATAATAGAAATTAATATTATAAGATCACGGAATATAACAGTGAGTATGCATCATAAATTCTGTAAACACCTCCTTGACCACATGGCACACTGATGAAGAAAAATAGAATTTATTTATACTTTTCAATCTATCAATGGTTATCTTTCTCAAGAAATTAGTTGAAGTGCTTATTGAATTCAAGAGATTACACACATAAATAATAATCATATACTTATTAAATATATATATATATATATTATTGATGCAATATCCTCCAATGTCAATACAATTAAAAACTTTCTTCTCCGAAATTGTGGAAAGTTTCCTCCCATTAATATATCCAGACTAGAAAAAGTTCTTGGTCTAAGTCAACCATTGATAAAATATTCCTTGACCACTTGTAGGGGTGGGAGGAATAAAAAACATGATGTTAATGACTAAATTAACAAGGAAACTTCTTTCAACCAGTGATAGGATCTTCCTCTTCCAACTACAGAGTTGGGAAGAATTTTTTTTAGAAATAACCTCCAGATAGTTAATATTAACTCTTCATGCAAACAATGGAACACCAAGTTATTTACTTGGTAACTCACCTAGCTTAACCCCAAATAGAATCATGATATATCTAATTTTTATAAAGAGAATTGTTTCCCATATATGAACACTAATTTATTCCAATATTTTGCCTACCTCAATACCATATCATAATGAGATAAAATATCCATAATTGTATTAATATATATTTTATCAGCTTTACAAAATAGAAGAATATCATCAGCATATAAAATATTTTTGGGAATATTAAGATTTAATGTTTCTTTTATAGGTTGAATCCTCTAATGATATATAACTATAAGAATACAACAAATGATATTGTCTTTAATCAATATAAAAATCATAGAAGAGAGGGGATATCCTTTTTTAGACCCTCCTCAAACAACTTAAGTAGAATATTTGTA
Source organism: Viscum album (assembly GCA_963277665.1). Taxonomy (NCBI): domain Eukaryota; kingdom Viridiplantae; phylum Streptophyta; class Magnoliopsida; order Santalales; family Viscaceae; genus Viscum; species Viscum album. Next base: position 701,774,631 of record OY728132.1, read on the forward strand.
AACCATTCAAGAAAATCAAGAGCTTAGAACTCATAAGATGGGATCTCACTAGTATGAAACACCTTTAATAGAATCTATACAATCTCACGACCTTAATAATATAAGTATTCTCTAATATTTCAAAGTTAGTGGTTGCTTACAATTTTATCATATTGTTAATATTCCTTTTTTTGAAGACGTTTTTCCTCTTTATATGCAGTGTATAAGAAATCTGGTATATTTCTTTTTGATAGGAAACTGAGTTGGTTGGGTGTCCCAATATCATTGGAAATAATATCAAGCATTAAAGTAGTTATCTTTCCAATAATATTTGGAAATGTGTTACCCATAACAATAGACCTAAAAATATTAACCTCTGAAGCTTGTTATATTTTGGGGATTAGATTTATAAATTGAGAATTGTAGCTTGGTAGAAATAATTCCCTAAGGGAAACTTCCTTGAATGCATGGATAATATCCAATTATATGATATCCCAAAATGTATGAAACATTTTATAGAAAACACATCAATCCTTGAAAAACTATAATAATTTAATGTGAAAAAATTGGTCTTTATTTAATCATTAAGAGGCACAACTGTTAGGAAATAATTATGTGTGTCATTCACTAAGTAGTTCATTCTATTATACTAATCCATATTTGTGTTGGAATTACTTTATTCATTGAAAATATAAGTGAAATAACCCAATAAAGATTTATTAATATAATCTTTATTTCAGAGTGTTATGATGTGGCCAATTTTTTATGTGCTTTACCACATCAATTATTAGGGAATTAATAGTGTTTTAAATTTCATTATGTGTTTTAAATGATAATTTTTTTAATATTCATTTATATTTTTTTGATTTCTACATTAATTGAATATTTTTATTAAAATTTTTCTTTTTAGAGTTTAAATGATTACTTTATTATAGTTTTTATTTCCAAAATATTTTACAGGTAATAATTTGTCTATTTTCATTAAAAATATGCTCTAAATAATATTTTGATGGTATTTTATGGATTTGGGGAATTAATTATTTCATAAATTACACATTTTAATTTTATTTTAAAAAAAAATATAATTATTTTTATCTTTTCTTTTCAAAAAAAATTGTTAATTCTCATTATGAAAATTACTTAATTAAATTTTATTGTAATCATTTTTTAGAATTTCACCAAATCTGTAATTTTCAACGTTTTAGGTTCTGTGACCATCCTCTACCTATAGTTGTAAATGTGTGACCATGAATTCATCTACTATTATTCCAATCCACGTCCGACCACACTTGTCCACTTCGAACATTCTTGAAATAGAAGATCTCATATAAAGAGGGAATAAATCCTACTGTACTTTTGGCATTGACCATGGAAGAGAATGATAAGGCTTGGAATATGATGTGTGTTTAATCTAAACATTGATTAAATGAATAATCTTGACTATATCTCGATTGAATAATAGTGGGGTTATGTTCCTGACAGATTGAAGGAGAAACTTAGGAACGCAGGGCTTATCATCATACATGGTTCAAGGTAAAATAATTCTACCAAGCACTATTGTGGACGAACCAATCTAAAATAAGTAGTAGATAATTTGATTTATTTATGACCTATTCATGGAATTTGATGAAGACCTTTCATCATGAGTATACTTATAGAACCATTCGTGTACAAAATAGTTAAGGGAGATGATGTTTCAAAGATCATTGATGATAATTACCCTTGGGATTAAGATTGAAATGAAGAACTAGTTATTTAGTGAGTAAGATCAATGATAAACCAGACATGGCTGGATCTCACTTATAGAATCAAATCTCATATGGGATTTCTTAGACTAAACATAAACCACAAAGGTCAATTATTTGATCAAAAGGAAAAAAATTAAGTGTGGAGTTAATAAACAAAATACCACCAAGTTATTTTCATCTTAAAAAAATAGGGTTTCAAACTTGAATGAATCTTGAATGGATGATAATGTTTAAATTTTAGGTGTGGATGAGCTATTTCTATATAAATTTACATATTAAAGTGGTATGAATAATAGAGGGACATATATTATTCCCAAATGTTATGGATGATATGAAAAAATAAGATTCACTCTAACTATTTGATATTATTCCATAATGAATCTCAAACTGTAAAATGTTCCTTGAGTTACCAATAAACCACTATGAAAGTGGTGAATCCAATTTACTATAAACAATAAAAGTGTACTCAACAAAGTTTTTATATTGGTAATTGAATTTGATCTTGGAGAAGGCAGAAAATGAATCATTGAATAAAATAAAAAATGAATCTTTGATAAATTATGTTACTCAACATGAGAGATTTTGAGCCTATCTGAGCTAGACCAGTATGATCATATTATGAAGCCCAAACTAGGAGGGGTGTTGACTTGATCCTTAGTTCAAAATTGTCACAAAAAAATGAAATAAGTCAAATCAATGATGGCTATATGAGTACATAGAGTTTGATTTCATGGAAAAATCATGCCCACATTTCATGTTCATGGAATGACAGTTCCACTATGGGGAGATGAAACTCAATCATGGGGAATACTAATCAAGGTCCAAAAACACCTATAATATGTATTTCCAATATTTCACAAGGTCTAATGAATTGAGAATTTAAAAATATATGTGTTCTATAAAATTTTTATGTGACTAAATAAAATTTTTCAAATAAATGGGAAGATTATAGAGTCTTCTATAAGATCCTAGGAGATTCTTGGGAGGTCTATTATTGCATAATAAAAGAGAATTATTGGATTTTACATTTTATTACAGGAGAATTGATTCACTTAATTTGGATTCACTAGAAACTAGTGATGAGAACCCAATACCTTTCCATATGGGTTTTATTACCTTTTATATTAGTGTGTCATTTTTTTATTCATTTTCGAATAAGTAGTGGGATTAACCTCTATATTCCCCATTCCTGATTTGAGAGACCTAATTATAATTATCTTTCTTATTCCCCATTTTATTTAATTAATATAATTTTATAATTCGGTTGTGTAAATAAATTTTTTTGTCACCCCACCCCATGTTGTAATATTAAACTTCTAGTCATGAAAATCTAATTCATGAGATGAGATATAGGACCTAAAAGATGATGTTACCTAGAGATCAATGCATCATACCAATCATCATGCTTCTTCTTAAACCTGAGTAGATTGTGATGGATATATGGGTGTTGTGATGGTGTGTTCATACATAGGACTAGTTTTCTACTCTTTCACCCTTAATTATTTCCCCCAACATCTATTAGTTACATATTTTGGTGGTTAGGTGAGGCTATGTGATCTTTGAACCTTTGAGTATCACTTTATCCAGGATAAAATTCATAAATAGGGTGGTTTTATAGAGAGATTTTGTCATTTTAGGAAATTTCTCATGTACTTGAAGATATTCCATGGATGAATGCACAAATTTTTGGGTGATATAGTTTATAAATTTAGGATATTCCCCATCCACTAGTTGAGGTTGGGATTTTATGGAATATTTCTTCAAAAGATCAATGATAGGTAGTTTAAGAACTGATAAACTTGGATATATCCTTTTTTTGGATGAATTTGTCCCCCAATTAATTTTTTCCCCTCTTTTATTTGTTTACTATTTCATCACACTTTCCACTATTTTTTTAATTTTTTTCATTTACTACTTTAAATCATACAAAAAGTAAAAAAATTATATTAGGAAGATCACTGGAATGGGAAACATTAGTTCCTTGAGAATAACCCATGGGATATCCACAAATCTATATTTAGGTAGAATATAAATGTATTTATGACCTTCCACATGACAATAATCTTTCATTTTACACGATATACACATAATAAAATTATAGATTTCTTTCTTTCTATTTTCTTTGAAGGGGTGAAAGAACTTAAAATTCCTATGACCATTTAGGGATCAGTTAATTTCAAAGTTCTATTTCATTAGTTATTTCTTTAGATAAATTAGTCTATCAAGAAATTATTCCTTTTGAGTTTCTTCCAATGAGGGAATATTCTACTTTAGATTTTTGTTTTGTAATTCTTGTATCCAAATCTCATCATGTAAAATATATAAATCCATATTACTAAATTTATTTTTACTCCATTATCTAAGTTCCATCTTATACCTCTTCAGTTTTTGTATTTTTTTTGGAAATAATCACCATTATCATTTTCATCACATTATCTCATCAACATATTCCAAATTATTTAAGATAAATCCTAGAATTATAAAATTTAAAAGTGGAATGTGATATATTTCTAGTAATTAACATGAGGGGAATATATGTGTGATATAAGTTGAAAATCAGAAGAGATTTATAATATAAAATAATTTTGGGTTTACCACCATAAATAGTTATGAATGTTTAATCTATTCATCTTGAATACATCCCATTAATATGGTGTCTTGTCCATGTAAATTCAACCCCTATCAGTTTAACCTCAGTCAAAAGATAAGTATCAATAAATCTCTGAAAATCAATAGAGGCAATCCAACTAAAGTTTATTTCAAACTTATCATTTGAATTCAAAATAGTATTAAAGTAACTAAGTGGTTCTTGGCTAAGATCATTTTGGGTGAGAAAAATAGTGAAACTTATCACAAAGTGTTCTTATCTTGATATATAAGGTAAAATAATAGATGAAATAAATCATTCAAGAAGAACTACCACATTAAATTACAAGAGTGAAATGTTGATGTCCCACAAAATAAATGTAAGATTATATGTCACTCCTCATTAGACCCCACAAGGTTTCTACATGAGATATCTTTATGTTATGAAAAACCCTTGAATAAAAAATCATAATCCATTCAAAAAGATTGATATAATTAATCTTAACCATGGGCTCAATAATGCCTCATAATATAAGCTTCCGTTATGAAATGAAATTCTTAATGGTGGTAGAGGTCTATAAATTATTAAACCTATATATATTCCATAATAAGATAATAATTTAAAATAGAACTACCCATTTTTAGGAATCATTTTTCTATCCACCTATAATGAAGGTTTTTTATATTTACCTTTCCCATTTTTCTTTGAACTCAAGCTGAAAAACAACCTTGTATTTTTTTCAATTTCCTAAAATTCTTCTACCAAGATTTTAAAACTAATTGGGATAAACCTATTACCAAAACATTATAGTTATATTAAAGTAATAGTAGAGGGTGTCAAATAAGAAACTCTACCCTAATAGACCAATATGAATGTTTCATAAGTCTTTCTAGGGGGCACATTATCCTCTGTTGTAATGTATATTAGGGCCAAAATATTATATATAGTACCTTCATATGACACCAAAATATTTCCTCCCTAAATTGAACTAGTGTTTCTAGGAACATTACATTTTGTAAGAGCCAATTTTTGGTAAGAATCCTCTCCCAAACCTCTAGAAACAACCTCCTCATTGTCCGACATTGTGTTATACAATGTTACTGTTTCCTTTAAGCAATAAATAGTATTGTTATGTTCAAACATTTTCTATGGGTTATCCATTCATATACTATACCTCCTGAAAATAGTTTCTTTCCATTTGGATAATAGAGATTTCATATTTGATTCATATGGAAAATCCTGAATAGCCACCAAGTTATCCTTTGATTCCTCAATAAATACATCTCCCAATTTGGATGGGTCCTAAACTTTATATGTAATATTCACTATGTTCTTACTACACACATTCTCATCATTCTCCTTATGTCACAAAGTTTACACATAATAACTCTTTTATACTCATGGGGAAGATGCAAAAAAGTTCAATATTCACTAAAAAATTTAGGTTTCTTCTCATATTATATATCAAGGTTACAATTTTCTTTCTCAAATTCTCAGGCCACTTTCTCTACAAGTGTTGTATCCTATCCACCTCAACTAGAACTATTGCATAATGCCCAGACCTAGAATTATTTGTTCACTTATCCATCCTAATCGGAGTGCCTTCATATTCTATTATATTCCATAAAACATGAGGATTCCAATACATTCAATTACGCTTTAAAATACCTATACATGCCTACACATTCATGTTTTTTACATTAAATGGATCAAAGGTTGTTTCACATTCTTGAATCATGAGAATAACTAGTTTCAAAAATAAAAAACCAAATCTCTATGACTTCCTTTTAAAAAAAAATTGAATACCTTTAGTAATAATTTCAATTATTATAATTCTAAACATTTATAGCATATAATAAAATTTATTAATTTATTTTCTTCATATTATTCACACTCAAACATTCATCATTGCTTGAACGTGGGGATCAATTCATCTAAAATTCAAATTCATTTAATTTAGTGTAACTTATCAATACACTTTATAAATAAAAATAGAGTCCCTTAATTTTATAGTAGTGAGACCTATTAAAAACAATGTGTCGTACCTAGAAATGATTCATATACCCTGAGGAGGTATGTATAATTCCCTAATATGACAATTTCCTGTAAACCCTAATTGTGTTAATTAATCACTTTCTAAAGTTATATCAAATAAAAAATTATGCATATATTACATCACCATCCTTACCAGGTTTATATATTTTTTACCATATTGTATCATCTTTCCTCATTCTACCATCAACATAGATTTAATCTAGGAATTTCTATATGGTTCATAAGGTTCACATATAAATTATTCATATACTAAGAAGTGAAATGTCATTTCTTGATCATTCAAACTACATCATTCCATTAATAATGCACCTAATAAAAGATAAATCACCACAATTATAAATTATTTTAGTTTTTATCATGAATCAATTTATGTGATCAATTTCATACATTGAAAATGATATCAATTAAAGTGACCTACACATGTTAACATATATGAACAACCAATTAAACAAAAAAATGGGGTGTTTTATGGGTTTACCAATCCAAATGACATGTTATACTCTATATCTCTATGATCGTACTTTATGAGATGAAGTCTCAATGATTATATTCTCCCAGTACTTGATAGTTTTTAATATTCTATATCCCATTATTATGATGTATTTAAACCATATGAAAAATGATTAATATTATTTTTATAGTATCTTGAGGGTCTTGTAATAGCGGGGAACTTATCTAACCATTTTTAGATGATATGTAATATAAGGAAATTACTATATATAGTATATCTAAAATTAATGTTAATTGAAATAAATTTATATATCAAACAATATGCATGAAAAATGAATCAAAATTATATGTTTGAGTTGGGTATAGGGAACCCACTCTAACAACACTCCCATTGACACTAGATCCCATTGCTAACAACTCTCAATCTATAAGAGCTCACATTAAAATTAATATTCTACAAAGATATTGAATTAGTAGTACCATGTTATCATCAAGGTTAATTATTATAATATAACTTCACCTATTTGAGTAAAATCCCAATTCATGAAACTTATTTAGTTTATAGTTTATCTTCCACAATTCCATAAGCTCCATGTTGAGTACTACTACTATAGTATTATTATAGTATACTATAATAGGGCCTTCAATACTAGGTAAAATTATAAAATCTAGGATAAATATAAATAACCGAACGACTTCCTTAGAAGAATCATAAGCTTGTATATTCTTAATGTATATTATATAATTAGTTAACATGATTTTCTTTAAGATTATCCAACCTACTACACTACCCTTAAGAAAAAAATACAAAACATGGTTATGATTTAAAATCACAATGATATATTTAGAAGATAGAATCAGTGTATCCCATTTCCACTAGATCCTCAAATCCTTAATATACCTGTAACATATTATTTTTTTGTCTCAAGTACATTAGGATATTTTTAATTACTTCCTAATGTATCTCTCTCATATTTTATTGATATCTACCTAAAATTTTAGAAGTTTAGTAAATATCAAACCTAGTGCATACATGACATACATGATATATATTTATTCCAAATCATCAAGAACACTACTAAATCTATTTATCTACACCTATATATATGGATTCATTTTATAGAGAGATTAATTCCATGTAACAATAGAATAAATACTCTCTTGTATTGTTCTATATTATACTTTGTTTGTTACTTTTCAATATATATAATTGGACTTAGTCCAAATATCCTTTCATATATATCTTGATATATATTAATACTTACATTGTATCTTTCTTAACCTAATCCCATCATGATAAGTACTCATTTTACCATGTTTTAACTAACTATAAGACATAAAATTTATTTCTCAAGGATAATATATCATAAAAATAAAACATAATTAAAATTATGTAATCCCCACAAGCCATATTGTAGATATATGGATCGCATATATTCTCAATGAAACCATATTCTCTTATAGTTCATAAAAGAAAATATTTCATGATCATAATGCTTTCTTTATAACATAAAATTATCTTCTTAGACATCATGATATGTTTCAATTCTTAGCTTTCACAAACCCTTATAGTTTAATAATATACATATCCTCATCAAATTTATCATATAGGAAATTAGTTTTTGACATACAATTTCTAAAGCTCATTATTATGAAATTTTTCTATTGAAATTAAAATTCAAATGAATTTTAGAATTGTGAATGGTGAAAATTAATATTTATAGTAAATACCATGACATTATTTAAAACCCAATAAAATAAATATTTCATTAAAAATATTAAATTTACCATCCATGTCTAAATATATCATGAAACCCAATTTGTTTCAAAAATATCTTACATCAACTAATGGGTCTACAAAAGTATAAAATTAATTTTTTTATCATGAATCCAATTTATAATTCATATAATTTTTCAACTCAACAACTTATTTTTCATATAATACTTCCTTATAGGTAAGAGGTTAGTTATCCTCATGGAATAATGTGTCACTTGTCTTAATAATAATAAAACCATATCTCTCTTATTTTATAATTTGACTTTTTGACCTATGTAGTACTTATGTATCGAGAACATGTTTTCCTAACACTATTTCCTTTATAGTTTTCCAATGTACTGAATCTTGTGTATTTTTACCTTCAACTTCATCAATGTTAATCTTTCCCGTACTATTTCTATTATATATTTGTTCATTGTCTATAAATATAGAATTTCATACTATAATTACTTCTATATGTGAAGGGTTATATTGGTAATATTCTTATGTTGCTTAATAATTTTCCATAATGATTTACTTCATGCATCATGAGAATATTTTTTCATTAGATATTTTCTAAAGAAATTCCATGCATTCCCATACACATATGTGAGATAGTATATGATTATTTCTACATCTTAACTTGTAAAGACACCCATTTGATACATTATTTGGAGCTATGTATAGTGTATATGTCATTATCTTCATAGTATATCCCCAACATCATAAAAGAATAGTTGTATGAATCATTATCAAATTTAACATTTCAAAAAAGTTATGATCCATCTTTTAAATTACACCATTTCACTGAGTTATATAAAAAAGGTTGAGTTTAAAGACTATCCTGCATTTCTTCAAATGATATATGGATACTTAGTTAAGATATTATTTAGCATGGTCTAGTTGATTTTTCAAAATCTTTTTACCAAGATAATTTTATAATAAAATAAATAATGTCACAGTAGGAGTTAGTGGCCTTTGGATTTAAAACGCTTCACCACCAGGATGAAAAAACTTATCATATATAGAAATATGTGCCCTGGTATGGTCCGAGGTTCCCACATAAATTAAAAAGAGCACAAAAATAAAATAAAAAACATACAATTTTCAATATGAATTTGTTCTCTACATCTTCTTGTCACCAGTGATTGATTCTTTAATGATCAAATTAAGAAATCCTCTAGATCATCCACACTTTCTTAAAAAATCAACAGGAGAATCATCATAGAATTCTAGGTTCTAGCACGAAGATTCAATGACACCTTTTACGCTCTGACAATCATCACATCGATGAGCTTGTGATCTGTGAGGGAGAAGTCGATCTATTCTCCTAGATCTAGATTTCCTCTCTCTAGAAAGTGATATAGGAGAGATAATCTCTCAAATAATCACCATCAATAGTGTCTAGTGAGATCCTCTCTCCTATTTTAAATAGTGGATGCTCAAATCCCCAAAAAAGGCTCCCCGGCACTTGTTTATTAAACGTACACAAAATAAAAAAAATATGATGAACTAAACTATGTAATAAATATTATTTATATTTTATTACATTTCTATAATAAATATTTAATATATTACATGATAAAACCCGATTAATTTAACTTTAATCATCATTCCCGCTAATATTAAACAAACCATGGATTTTAAAATAATATTCTTTCAAATAATATTATTTCTTGTATTCACTAAATAACTAATGAGTAATTTTAATAAATTAATTCAACCCAATTATTTTTTACATCAATACTAATGAATTTATTTATATATTTATTAGTGATCAATAACTTGGACAACCCATTGGGCCTTATGGTGGGGCCCACCATGTCCTATACATCTATTCAACTGAATAGGGAAAATTCTTGAATATGTAAATATGTGTAACCCTCTAGGCACTTATCTTGATAGTAGTTAATTGTATCTACCAACCAAAAGAGGAGTATATCAACCCATCATGGAACCTAAAGAGATAATTAATATGCATAGAAATGACAACCAACCTATTAACATGTACTATGTAATATAATCTATTTGTCTATAGATATATCATAAAGCAAGACAGACTCTTGTGTCATCATCATTTATTTATTTATTATTTTTTTATCAAACTGGATGGATTTACCTTTGACTACCTTGGCCAAGGATTTAATAAGTTACTACCATCCTGATAAACCAGGTAAGAGATATATTAATTCCTCAAACCATAAGTAAAAATCACTTTATTAGACATCTAACCAATGACATACCACCAATAATGAACCAAACACAAGCTACCTCACCATGATTTCATTATCATGGTTTTTACGTTTCATCAAATCACTTGAACAAATAGAACACATTGGTAATAATCTCAAGTCAGGAGACCAATACACATGTTCAAAAAAAGGAACAACCAGTGAAACAAGGAACATGTGGTGTTCCTACTAGTGGGTCTCTCTTCATGATCTCACCTACCACATATCACTAAGTTATAACTTCATTAGAATAAATCTCATATCTTATGAGCCCACAACACTTGATTGTTAGGAATCAACTATGTACAGTCAGTATGATATATCTATACCATATGATCTTTTTTAACATTAATTTCATAGTATCTAGAGGTTCAAACTATATCATAAGATCTACTATAACCTTTTGACACATTGATAAATATATGTAAATTATCATAAAATAGTAGACACATAAATGTATAAACTATAATGGTTAGTGAACAACATGTATATCTAACTATATAAATGTTATGGTAAACAAAAGTACTTTTTTTATTGGGTCTAGGTAACCCACAATTACAACAATCCCATTTTCACAAGATTCAACTTTCAAACCAACCATGATAGATATCACTTTATAAAAATCATTATCTATTGAATCATGGCTCTAGTTTCTTGGCCAACCTCATTTCTATCACGTGGATATTCTTATATGTGAGATCACACCTCATTGAGTGAAACTACTCAAGAGACATAAACCCATAGTTTATTTAATTAATTAATTTTCCAAACAAGACTTCTTTTGATAGTACTGGTAAAATAATTATCGTCATGATAAAACATTAACTACTAGGTTAAATTCGAAGAACTGTGAAAAATCATTACATTTAATAAATTCTTATTAGCTTCCCTAAAAGACACAACAAACTTGATATTTGTAGGTATGTATACCATCAGATTGTATGATCTTGACTCACTCATCACTTTAGCCTAACTACAATGTTCAATCTCATTGACCCAAGGAAAATTAGTTTTTGTCTCGTGAAAACTCGTATCCCTTTCACTCTACATACCAGGTACATATCCCTTGTACTCTCTTAAGTACTATTTGATAGTTCTAACTGATTTTGTGTTAGTTATATTAGATACAAATTATATTTGGATATTAAAAGCTATATAATTGAAATATCAATTACTATACATATCATGGAATACGTGATTTACCCATCACTAAACCATATAGAATTTCAAATCACCATATTAATCACCTCCCATGTCCCACACATGTCATCTTGGATGGATGTATGCTAGGTGACACATGCAAAATTTCTCTCTCAAATTGTTCCAAATTTTATCCTTCAGTACTATTTCACCATATGTATGATAGACTATGTCCAAGAAACTATTAGATCTACCTCAGTAGATCATGTTCCCTAGAACTTAGGTTGCTAATTTTGGTAAATATCTAGAGAATTAATTTTACCCTGGTCTAAACAAACTATAAGACAAATTGTTATTTGTTATATGTTACCAAATATATTTTACAAGGAAAACAATTTCATTTCCACTATCCTCTAGTAGACACATGGAATAGATTCATTACAAATAAATATTTTATGATCTAGTTTATTAATTTAATCAAAAAATAGATTTCATTAACTAGAAACATTGTTGGTATTCTATGATTTCATCATCCCTTTCTAGTTGTCTCGTATATAAATATTCTATGAAATTTGGTCTAGACATCCAATGGAAAATTAAATAACCATAGAAAATAGATATGACAAATAAAATTCTAATGAATTTAGGAATAATGAATTGTTATAAACAATAGTTCTTTATCGGTGACATGTTTGTACCACCCATGTATCATCTCACTTGAATACCCACCACATTATTCAAACTAACAAGTCCATTTTCACATTAATATGTGGAATCCATTATTGAACTTTAATTCACCTTGCAATCTTAGATAATTTTAAAATACTACTGATTTTTAGGAATTATTATTCATAATGAATGATGAATGATTGAATCAGGTGAATGTAAAACCATCACTATGGTTTCACCCTTCCTACGAGTATGTGTCTCTGGAACATTTCTCTTCCATGATCTCTTGTGGGAATTATTCATGTGCCAACTATTTGTACTCTAGCATTAACTAAACCAAAGTCAATCTTAATCCCACTATCTCAAGTAGAGATGTGTGCCCTTATATATAAATATATTAATTAATTTTTAATATCACTTTTCTATATTATTTATTTAAATAATATCCTAATAAAATATTAGGATACATACTTTAGATACACTTTGTGTTTGTTTAGATGAAATTTTGTTATATCTTAACCAACTCTTTGAATATTAACACATATTCTTATGACAATGGATTTTCATAATAATAAATGTGTTATGAAATCAATTTTTCTAGATAGTTATCATATGGTAATGAGATATCACCATTATTTGATAATCTTAACTTGAAATATAATGGATGTTTTTGCAAGTTTCAACATTGATACTACTTACATCATAACGATGATGTATAAACTCTTCATTTAGGAATTACTCCATGCTAAATTTTATTGATAAATTTTAATATATAATACTCACCATCAATAATATTTATAAAATTAATTACTATTATGTGGATAATGTAATTCTCATTTATGAATTACTCCACCCTAAATTATATTGATCGATTAATGCTTGGTCAAGAAATTCTTTGGATTATCGGTTAGAAAGAACTCTTATATTCTAACGATAAAAACATAATAATTTATTTTATTAATCTTAAATTAATTAAAGGAATCTTAAAAAGTAAATTTAAAACTATATTGTCCTTATAATATTTCATTCTCACTTTATAACCTAATAATCATTGCTTTGTGGAATAAATTTATTTCTAAAGGTTTCTTTGTCCAAAAAAAATAACTGTATACATCAATAAAACCTAAGTTATCTAGATCTACAAAGTCTAAATACCAAACTGGGTATATCCTTAGTTTCCACTTTTTTTACTTGAAAAAGAATTATCTTTCTACAACTAGGTAAATAATCCTTACATTTTATATCCATCACATGTTTCCTGTGATTGAAGTATCATTGAACTATTAGTTGAGTATGAGATACCACAAACAACATTCATTACTAAACATGATATAATGTTTCCTTATGTCCAATGGACACGTGAGATAAATTTTTCGGTTATACTCAATAATAGATTTAATTAAATAATTAACTTGGTAATTTAAAGTTATGTGTTTCTCATTGTTGAATATGGAATCTCCCTATCTAATCCACTTATAGAATACACCACAATTATTGTAATGTTTCTATTACTTTTATGGTAACTATATTTTGATACAAATATCTAATAATAATATGTATTTAATACCTAAGAATCATTTCAAAATTTAGTTTCAATTTATGAATACGCACTCAAAAAGAAATGACCGATATTTTGTTTAATTCAGTTCATTGTGATTAAACTTCCCTCTATATATTTCATGATATGAGAAGAAAAAAACCTCATGTTTATTACCTATTTCTTTGAAGGAAATTGTGAATGTACCTTTTGCATCAATATTTCAACTAGAATTATCTCCTTTTCTTTCAAATAATTCACCATAAGAGTTAAAACTTATTCTATATTTAATAATCTTATTTCTTGGAGAATTTTACCAAAAAGGAAATAAAATATTTACTCCATCCTATTCATTTTGTAATGTTAAAATAAACTGGAGTAATTGGGTCAAAATGATGTAACAATGGTATATATTAAAGGATTGTGGTCTTAATTTCATATTCACATCTAACCAGTATAATATCATCCATTCATATATCACATCACTTTCTCCTCATTAACTTCTTAGAGATAAGACTGCATGTAAAATCATCTATGTCTATATGTTTTAACCATAGCTAACATTAGATGTTTATGATATAATTATGACATAACCATCTTATAATTTATACATGAGTCTCTAAAATCATTTTCCCCCTCTCTTCCTGAGATGGCTTATAATGTATTGGGACACTAGGACATTCAATCTCTCATATCATAGTATTATTCATAAGCGCGTATATTATACTTGGAAATTCATGCTAGTATGGAATTGTTCTTTGTCTAAGATTATTGCATTTTATTTTTTTATTATTTATTTCCATTTTTTACAAAAAAAAATATAGAAATTTTTACTTTATATACTAATTGCCAATTTAGACATTAATGATTGATTAATTAAATCGTTAAATGTCTCGTAGTATTTTATTGAACTGTACGATCCCTCTTCACTAAAATTGGAATACTCTGTCACTTGAGTTTTCTAGTGGAAATTATCCTTAATCTTCGTATCATAGACTATAAACATCAACTACACCAATACTTGGAGAGAATAAGGTATCCATTTCACTGGCCAACCACATTAACTCATGGTTTCATGATCTATTGACTGAAGTATCATATTCTAAAATCTTAAACTTGATTTACTCAATGTTTTCCTCTAATTTTTTAGAAAGATAGGTTTGTATAATTATTTACAGCCAACTTCTCTTAAGTCAACCCATCACTCTCATAAGAACTCTCGTGTAGTAAGAGGTGCCCCCAACTTTGACTGACGAGCACCTCAAACACCCAATTTTTTTAAAATTCAAATGATAGAATGAATTTAATGACTTAATATTTCTTTTAAGATTTTTCTATTTATTTCACATAATTTAATCCAAGTCTATTAATATTTTTCATATAATGTCTTCATTCTCGTAACTAAACATTAACCGAAAAATAGTTCATTGAATATTTTTGAATTTTACTATTTATTATTTTATGTCTTTTCCTGCAGTTAGAAAAATATATAAAATGATAAACAAATTCATAATGGAAATAAACTTCCCAACTCATCTTGAGAATCTAAAATGGGATGACAAATTTAAACTAAATAGATCAACCATGACCTAGGGGTAACATACCTGAGTCCTAGTTCGACTCAAGATGCAGCTCATCCCTATATAGTTTGTCCAATGCTCATCTGGCATTCGCCTCAAATTGTCGTTGTCTATATCATACATCAGTCTCATTGTGGTGGGGTCCACATAAAACATCATTTTCCATAAAATACATATATGATTACACCCAAATGTGAGCTAGTGTTCAATCCAAATGTATTAAAAGATTAAAGGAAAGTTTAAGAAATCATAAGAATTATCATATGGAATGGAATATTTTTCTATAAGTTTGGTTTCTATTTATATCTTAGGGATATTTAGTCTGTTGATGAAGAAGAAAACATATATATAATCTTTTACTACTATGTCGATCATTTTAAATATTGATAGAAGAGACCAACTTTTATGTATAAAATATGAATACATAATGGTATTCATAGAAAGATGATTCAAAAATAAGATCTACCATTGTAATATTGTGAAATTATAGTGTTAATAATAAAATTTTGTTAATTAGTGGGTTTTGGGATGAACATTGTAAACTAGAGGGATTATAATATAATAAACCTATCAAAATACATTAAATATTTATAAATAGTATTCTTAGTTAAATATGATACCTTCCCCCTATGGGTAAATTATGATACATTCTCACTAATGTATTTACATGATTATATTAGTGTAGATATGTATCTTAGGCTCAAACTTAACAGAAAAATCATGCAGTCACCAAAATTATTGTAAAACATTATAATACCATGGGATTTTGTATTTTTAATTAACATTTTTTGTGTGGGGTGGGGTTTTATAAATTCATAATCTGATTCATTCATCCAAGAAGGTGTATAATTTCATGTTTTGTAAAGGAAAAAATTGGGTAACAAGTAGTCCTCAAATATTTACCACACTGCCAGTGTGCCTATATGATTCTACAAAGAATATTATGTTTTATTGGATTACAAAGATATACATATAATTATATCTAATTTTTTCTCTAGTCATTTTTAATATTAATATATAATGTACAGATTTGTAGAATCATGTAAGATCCCTAAAAAAGAAAATAATGAATTTATATCTACCAAGATACTAAAGAATAAGAAGAATATAATGGTTAGGAATATAAGTAATATCACATCTAAAATAAAGAAAGAAGTGTATTCACAACTATTTTACTGAAATCAGTGTGGTAATTTAATTTTTTACTTCTATTGGAAATTATCTTATTGAATAATCTAGTTCTAGTTTTCAAGAAAATGAAATCATTAAATAATATTGTGATTTTTAAATAAAAACTAAGGATTATCTAAAAAGGATCTTTGTTAAATATTTCACTTATATATTGGAGTTTCTCAAGGCTCTAAATGATGATAAAAAAATTGGTTATAGAAACATATTCTATTGAAAAATAATTGGACAAAAAAATCAAAAATGAAATCCTCACAAAATTAGTTAATTCTAGTGAAAATTATGAATTTATATTTAAAAAAATATCCATGGATATATATAATTATAAGATGTTAGTTTATGATTAAACTAAGAAAAAATTCATTGTAGAAAAGATCCTTACATTAGAAAAACTAATAAATCCATCGTTGATGTCAAAAATTATCAATATTAAATCAAGTACAAAAGGATAATGGATCATGGAAATTACTTTCTAGAAAAGTTTAATATTCAGGAAGATCAAATTTATATGATTAAAATATATTAGGAAAATAGAATGATATCGGTTGAGGAATGAAAAAATTCACGAACATAAATTTTATTTAGATTGAAGTAAAATTAAGAAATTTAGAATAGGTTCTTGTTAAGTATTCATAAGTTAAATAAAATATATGTCTTTCCATGGAATATTTTTATAATAGTATTATTTTAAAAATCTCTTAATCTTGTGGTAAAAATATCTACATATCATCTAATGATAAATCTACTACAAGCACTATGAAAAAAGGTACCCTTATTCTAGAAATGTTTGATTGTATAAATAATGCTTTAAAGGATAGTTAAGGTTTAAAAGTAATCTCAAGAAATATATAGGTGGAGTCAAATTTGGATAAACCCACAAATACATCAAGGGTGGATGTAAGTGAGAACAATAAAATTATTCCCCATGGGATGCTAAAATAATAAATGTTTCACTCAAAAACAAATAATAGATAAAGTTGTCCAAAATATTTGAAAAACATAGAAAATAAGATTCATTGGATACTGTTGGTTTTATGAAAGGTTTGGAAAATAGGGAAATTATTTTTTGTTATATTATTATGTCACATGAAAGACATAGAATTACTATATTACGGGGAAGAAAAGATTAAAGTATGAATAGTTCCACTGAAATGAGAAATTTTTTAGAGAAGATGATGTAAATGAATCTATCCATCAAGAATGGATTTGTAATCATAGATAATATTTGTGAAATTTTTAATTAAAGTGTTCGTTGTGAAGATGAATGATTTTATAATCCAACAAAACCTTGTTTATAAACTGTTAAAATAAATATATATGAATGGATAAGAAAGAAATAAAAAATATAGGAAGATGTGTTTACCTTGGTATATCTGAAGAAAAAAAATATTAAGAAAATTACAGCTAAGAAGAATGGTGAGATAGATGCTACAATAAAATGGAGATGGTTTAATGATGTAAACAATTAGACATCATGGATCATTTTAGTAAATATATGAACATAAAAGTTAAGGAAAGTATGTTGGGACAACAATGGAATGAATTAGTCCTAAAACAAAACAAAAGTAATGGTTTGGTGGAATCCATCTTTGATAAAGTATTTGAATGTATTTATAGGTTAAAAAGTAATGATAACTCAAATAATCTTGAGAAGTCCTAGGCTAAAAACAAATTGGTTGGACATACACCTGAAAATTTCAGGACATTACTGACAGAAAAAGAGAATTTGGAAAATAAAAGGAAGTAATAATCATGTAATTATTGTGTTGTGATGACTATTATGAAAAAATGATTTCCACGCATGGATAAATATTGGTATTTTCAAAAATAATTTAATATTATTTCACTATAAATTTTTTGATAGAAAATAAGATCTATCAAGCATAAAAGAGTGAATGTGCCTTATCATATGATTTTAAAAATACAATCCTACATAAAAAAGAAAACTTATAAGAGTTGGAATAATATGTAGGCCAAGAATATTTGTATTTAAAATTCAATGAAGGAATCATGAAGAGTTATCACAAAAAAATTAGATGAAAATGAAGGAATATATTTGTTGATATAAAAATCTCAGTCTTTTTATATCATTAAAAAGAAAAGGATAAATCCTAATTATTTACATATAATTTTATGTGTCTTTCTTTTCAGGTTATTTAAGGTGATACATGCATCTAGCAGTAGAACATAACAAGTGTTGTAAAATTTGTATAATAGAAAAGGGTATCTATCATAGAGTAATATAAAAGGTATAACTTGATGCCTCCACACAACACCTAAAGTGGTATTATCCATAATAAATAATATTTGTGGAGTTTACCCATTGATGGTGAGTTATTTTAAGAAGTATAAGGATTTCATCATCCCATTATAAGTTGAATTTTTATAAAGATGTGTAATTTTTCATTATTGAGGTATGATAATCACTTCCCCCAAACATATTTTAATTAAATTCGGTTTTACTTGAAATGGGTAAAACATGGTGATATGGTTGAAAAGAAAAGTAACTTAAAGGGGGGAAAATTATTTGGTATGAATGTTTTTAATCATTTTTTTAGATGAGTGAAAGAGATAAATTTGCATTCTTTTCAAATAGCCTATAAAAGAATATGACTATTTATGGTTATCTTTGATATGTAGTTTATTAGCTATTTTTTAATACACTGAGTAATAATCATGTAGACATAGATTTGATTAATTTATAAATCCTTTCATTATGAAATATTATTCCATTCTTCTCTCAAGTTTCTCAAGTATAAATGGTTTTACTAAGAAAGATAAGTCAAAAATTTATAATTGGATCATGAGATGTGGTTGACTATACCTTAATCATAAATCCTTAATTTTATATCAATAATTGGTGAATGAAATTGAATTTAGTTTGGATTGGTTAGTAATAACAAATTAAATGGGGTAGATTGAAGTTCCCATTGCACTATGTTGAACAGTGTTGAACTTTTTATCAATAAGAGTTATCAATAAATATTGTTAACAAGTGTTATAAATAATTAATAAATTATATATATGATAAAATATATTAACTAATCTTGAAGGAGAATGATTAATCTTATGAAGATGAATGTTTCAGTATTTCAAAGAAAAAGGAAAGAATAAGGATGATGTTTTTTTCTTAGAGTGGAATTATTTTCGTACATAAGTAATCAACTATGATATTTGATGATTATTGATCTAGAATTAATTATAATATTAGAAAATTGTAAGTTTTTGATGACTTTATTATCAAATAACTATTCCCGGTGAATTAAAGTGAGTACTCATCCTTATTTTTTTGAAATGAAGTAATATGAATGAAGTGAAAGACTTAGATGGATGATGCTTGAAAGAATTTGACTATAGGTAATAAGGATGAATATAATTTTGAAAAAATATATCCATAAGCTATATGCATAGAATAATACTATGTAATACACATTTATATTAGATAAATTATGGTTTCTAAGTAATAGAGTATCTAGAAGATGAAGTTATGTGTGCCACATATGAAAAAAAAAATAAAGGAATATATATCTAGAAGATGATATAATGAGTATCCTTGCAAAGTAATTATTAATTAATTATTGGAATCATAAGTAGAAAATAAAGTGAAGAAGAAATTTTTAAGATAATAAGAATTATTTAGAATTCATAATGAGTTTGAGATAAATAGTAAAATCTTGTAATTGTTTTCAAATCATGATCAAAAAATATATGGAGTTTTCAAGTTGGGTGTGTGAGGATAGAAAAAAATATTAATAACTATTTTGAGTAAAGATGGATAATTAATATTGTGTCACACTATAGCTTTCTAATAAAAGAAGTTTGGAAACAAATTTATTGTTTTGGAATAACAAGAAAAGTCATTATGTAATAACATATAAAAATATTCAAAGGGTTCATTATAGAAACTCAAAAATATGAAAGAGTTACCTGGAGATGATTACAAATATACAGTAGGATTCAATAGATACATAATAATAGTCAACTTCCTATGAAATTTTAACCTTATTTTAAATATATCAAAATTTTCATAATGAAAATTTGGAATGAAATAAATCATACAATGATATCATTGTCCATAAATAGTATGCATGTTTATAAGAATCATGATTCAAGATGAGTTTGAAGAATATAGATTATATTTAGTGGATGAAGTCTAATGTATAAAAAAGAAAATTAATGATAATATTTCGTTTTATTCTGAGTTAGTTTTCCATGTAATTGAGAAAATTATTTTTGTATATATTTTGTTTTGAAATCTAACATGTATGACAAGTTATTGAGAGCACAT
Source organism: Viscum album (assembly GCA_963277665.1). NCBI lineage: Eukaryota > Viridiplantae > Streptophyta > Magnoliopsida > Santalales > Viscaceae > Viscum > Viscum album. The sequence goes on from OY728132.1 coordinate 701,795,839, forward strand.
GTTAAGTTTGTGAAATGAAAATGGCTTGTAAATTTTTCAAAAATTCAAATTCTATATAGAAGAAGTGAAGTTTCCTAATATAGAATGATATTTCATTGGAAAAATTAATATACGTTTAATATTATCATGAAGCATTATGGTCTATAAAGTAATTTTAAAAGAAGAAGAAATAAAATAAAGAATCCTCAAGAAGTTGTAAGTGAAATTGATCATCTCAACTGATGTGAAATTCTAATAGTATCATTATATTCTGTATATTATTTTATATTGAAATATAATTAATAATAATTTGAGAAGGTTAATTATGAAAGAGAATATTTGAAGTGGGACCATGTTTTGATGTATAATGTTGAATACTAATGAACTATGTTCATTAAGAAAAATATAAATGAAAAAGAAGTTTCTAATTAGAATAATGAGTAGAAGCATCAAATAGTGAAATATTTTAAAAAATAAAGCATAAGTGACTTAAGGAAGAAGATTCAAAAGATATAAAATATATAAAAATAGAGGATTTTGAACCTGGTATAAGTTGAAGTGAAAAAAATGATGATGTTGAGTATTTCTTCAATACACAAAATTCATGTGGTTTAAAACCTAGTTCAAAATGATCTTTATGTATGTGATAAAGATGAATGAATATTACTTGAATGAGCCTATATTTTTTTCTTTCCTAGAATCATTAAATGAATAAAAGGGTATAAGTTGAGGTATTTTGAGTCTATGAGAGGATACTAAAGATAGGGGTATAGAGTAGATAGAGATGTAGTATGGCCTATATCTATTGAAAGATATTTGTGTCATGAAAGTAGTGATAATTTGACCTAAATGTTATATAATATAATTTGAGTTAGTTAATAAGAATAAGTGGAAGTTATAGAAGTCCATTGTGTGAAAACAATTCCTTCTTGGAACTAACACAATATCTAGACCTTGAAGTAATTTAATAGATAAGCATGATATGAATCTAAATATCTTAAAATCCTTGAGGTAAAAGTGAGAAACTGAAAGACCTATTATATTAAATGGAATATAATTCCAAATTTATGTTTTTTTCTATATTATCTAAATATTTAGAGAGTGGAGGAAGAATATAACTTAAATATACTTGTATATTATTGTGTTGACCATTTTGAAGATTGAGATAAGAGGCTAATTTTCATGTTACTGAAGCTGAATATATACTGGAATTCCAAGACCTATGAATGACTTAGAAGATTTATCTTTATAATGTTGTGAAATCCTATAGTGAATAATAATATCTTATTAATTAGTGATATATTTGACGTACATTATAAAATGGATGGATTCCATTATAAAGGGTTGGTCTAAAGACTTTAACTATTTTAAATTGGTATTATGGGTTAAGGAATATAACTTCCCACTATTGGTAAATTATGATACCTTCGAGCCAAATTATTAAATTTATTATATTCTCAAATATATGTAGAGACCCAATGCTTGACGTACATGGACATTACATTACTTTTGAGTAATACTTAATACATAACAAAAAAACAGACACCAAAGGACCGTAATAGTTTAGTGTCTTTGGAAACTTAGAACATAATCTTCTAATCGTGGTGAAAGATCTTCAACCTAACCGATAAGGATCTTCCCCTTTTTTTTGTCTTGCATAAAACCTTTCTTTAAATCCTGGGGAAAAGAAAACATATAAAGGGTGAGCTCAAATGCTTAGTAAGGGTAACCATAGAGAACATAAAACAATCTATAAACATTTGAATGCAAAAATTTGAACATAAAATCTAAACATCAAAATCTTGTGCAAAGACATAAATCATGGAACTACGTAAGTAATATATCATAATGGAACATAAATCATGACAAAATAGCATGGGAATAAAACATTTAATTATGGAAAACCATTAAGCACATAATATTATTTCCAAAGTAGTCAAGGCATTGCTGCCAAGACCATCTTAGTGGACAAAGTCCCTTTTGGAATCGAGTTCACTCCTCATTCCAGTCCTGTATCACTAAACCAGATTAACTTACCATTCCATCCATGTCTATATCATTAGATATAAATCTTTACCCAATTCATTTGAGGGAGATATAGGTCTCACCCATCTCATAATGAAATCATTCTCATTTGTGCCACAAAATAAACATAAAACATTCATCATAACCCAAAGAATAAAATGGGTTTCATAAACATCATCCCATCATCACATAATACATATAAAACAAATGGATATTTCATCATTAGAAAATTGAAACCTTGTAAATCATAGAGATGGTATTCTTGAAAAATACACATATGATATAATGTCATCTTATTTGGAAAAATGGTTTTGATAAAATACTTGAAATGAATTCTTGAGGAAAATATCCTTTCTTCTTAAAAATAATTTTCTTCTCACAAAATTCCATTCAATTTTAAAAGAAAATTATTTTGTTTAAAATAATCATGAAAACTTGTAGAGTAATCTTCTTGAAAATAAGGCGTTATAAAATCGTAAAAATCTGTTCATGCCGTATAAGATAAAAAACATTCTCCTCATACTTTTGTTGGAAAAGTAAAAAGGTAACTCGTATGGTAAACAAAAGGAAGATTCCTTACATACCATGTAGTAAAATTAAAAAATGGGTAAAAAGGAAATTAAATATACATGAAACATTTTTAGAAAACCGGGACATGGATGATAAATATAACCCCGATAAATACTTACGAATAAACAATCTCGGATAAAAACGAGATTGGAAAAGTTATCCCTTACAAAGATATTTTTGTAAATAAAATTGATCACCTATGTGTATTCACTATAATGTCACATAAAGAAAGTATAAATACATGATAATATATAAAAAATCCTTTCTCACATAATCAAGAACAACATAAACAAGAAAGAGAAGATCAACCCAAAGAACGGAAATTGGGTTAAGAAGTTCTCTTACCTCATGTCCGACTTGACACGATCATTCTTTAATCTCTTGAATAATAAACTAAATCTAATTTATACTTGCTTAAGAACATTTTTCAATTTTATTATTCCTTTTATATCACTTATTACCATGTTATAAACATTATGTAACCATTTAAGTTAATAACGTTCGTTTTGTCGAGATTTGGTACCAGAGTCAAAAATGGACATCTTATAATTACATGTTGTTAATGTGGTAAAAGGTTCATTATATCCGGAAAGATATTCATGATTTATATATCATATATATCCAGAATATACATGTATTTATAATAGTACATAACATATGGAAGTAAGAAATGAAATGCACCATTCATGGAGACGGTAAGTCGTACGTACGCTTGAACGCTACGTTCATTTATATTTCTTATTTTAACGGAATTAAAACATGATGATACATAGGTATATTATAATTATAGTATAATATCATATATAATATCATTAACTCCATTCTTTATACATAGCACATAAGGCATTAACGAATCACATCACTTTGAGGGGGCGGTAGTCCGCACTTCCTCAAATGAGATTGTCGTATTTACCCACTATGGAAACCATAAAGTCTTGATATAATTGGGAAGTACAAAAGAATAAGGAAATAATAAACATAATATATATCATATATAAATACAGTTAAATCATAATGTCCACCGTGAGAGGCGGTAGAAGAAAATTGAACAATCATCATTTCGTGAGGCATTAGTTTTCCATCCACAGAAACATTATGTTCTTCATCCATTAGATGGAGGTGTGTGTAATTTTAGTTAGAATCCTTCTCATAACAACATCCTAGTATATTGATGATACTGGATTTGTAACAAAATAAAGTATTAAAAATATTTTAGGGGTTGGATAAGTAGAATAAAAGAAAACAATTTAAGAGAAACTGTTACCTTTAATTTGGGTAACTTTTTTTGGTTTGAACCAAAAGGAACTCTTGAAGTGCCTTCTGCCTAAGGTAAGGCTTCTAGGGGGAGGATAGGGATGTAGGGAGCTTAATCGGGCAGAGTTTCTATGATAAAAATGGCTTGAGAGGTGTGTGGAATTTGGATAGAAACGGTCTCCTTTTATAAGGGGGGAGGGGCTCTTTTGGAAAGTGTGAAAATATTATTTTATTATAAACTTATCTTCGGTTTCAAAATGTCCAAAAATCATTAAATATGAAGATAAGATGACTCATGGTCGAAATAAAATCATCCCATCAGAATTGGACATGTTTTGGATAATATTTTAATCATTATAATCTTATTTATTTAAATCATTTAATAATGAGGTAATATTGCATCATTATTGTGTCATAAATAATTTAACTTATTTGATGTCTAAAAATTAAAAAAAAATACCATGATTTAGGAAATATTTTTATCTTTCCAATTAATATTTATAGTAGAAAATATAATTTATATAACCCCTTATAAAAATTAATTACTAAAAGATGTTTATTAATGTCAATTTTGTATTTACATTAAATTAATTAATCCAAATTGTCATTATCACTACCAAGTGGCTTAATGGGGTCCCAAAATCGACACAAGGATGACCAAGGTCGGTCACTATTCACCCAATAAGGTTAGGACAAGTGTTAAGGTAATTTTAAATTATTATAATATTCTTTTAACTTTGAATTACCCTATTTACCTTTAACCGCGGTAAATAAAAGTCAAAAGTTACTATTCACCAAAAACTAATTTCATCTTATTGAACCACATTTTACTTCTTGATAACGCCCATGTATCTCGGATTTTTTAAATTCAATTCAGAGAAGTGGTAAAATTTTATTTAAATGAAAGAGTCAGTTTTTTAACTACCACTAAGTGGTTTCACTATTCATCAAAAATTGCAGTTTTTCAGAAAAATACCAAAAATTCAGCCTAAACTATATTTGATATTCCGATTTCAAAAATTATGTCTATTATTCCAAATTCAAAACATAGAAGTGGCGTTAATTAATTTTAAAATTAATTCCCGTTATCAGAACAAATTGTGTGTTTTTAAGAAACAATAACTTTCAAAAGATCGACACTAGATTTTTTCCAATTTCAAAGTTAAATTAATTACAATGACCAACATTGGATTAAATGGTAAAAATATATTCTAATTACACTTCATAACCAATTAAAAAGATAATCTAACCATGTAAATTATTGCGATGAAAAAAAAAATTAATTAAAATACTACGTGTTTTTACTATTCATTAAAATGTGAAAGTTATCAGAATAATATGAAAAATTTATCCAAAGTAAATTTTTATATCCTGATTTCAAATAATAATTTTATTTTTGTCAAATTGAACATATAAAAATTTCAAAACTTCATTTAAAGTGGGTCCACCATCAAAAGACTTTAAAACTGCATTTTTTGAAAAATACTTATTTTACCTGAAAATTTTATTTTGTTCTCATAACATGTTCTAGAAAATGTATAAGATGAATAATATTGTCATAAAATTCAAAATGTAGTTGATACTATTCATAACGGCTAGTTCATAATAATATTTAACCATATATCATTGTTTAGTGAAACCTGGTATTGCGTACAACACGCGCTATCGATGAAGGTCGCGATTGTGTGTATTGCAAGACAAGTCAGGGTTAGGTGTTTTGCAAGACTCATCCATTGTTTTATATAACATAATCCAAAAATATTTTATTTATACATTGAATATATATATATATATATACAATCAATGTTGTGTAGAATAAATACTATCAAACGAACTTGAAATTGTGTGTAACATGATCCCAGAATAGTGTTGCGTATACTTCAAGCTAATATTATGTTGCGTATAGCGTAATTTAATCTTGGTGTAGAGTACAATATAAGATATGAAAAAAATAATATATCTCATAAAATCTCAGGGTGTTACATTCTACCCCCCTAAAAATGAATTTCGCCCTCGAAATTCGTCGGGGTTATAAATTGTTTATTACTTGAGGGTTTCTTTCATAGAAACCCACTTCGTAAAAAGGATTACTAAAACTTACTTTTACAAATGAATGTTAGAAACAAAACGGATACCCAAAGTAACTCATCACTTGGGTTCCCATAAAGGAGATATTAGGTGAAAATATGGATATGGAAGAGAAATCTAACCGTCAAGTTCTGATGGAGAGTGATATAGAACAGGGCTATGAAAAATCCAATAGTCACAAAGACATAAATTTGTGATGATCTTAGGCACCATCTGATTCTTCATATATGAGAGTACTAGGACAACATTTTTGGTTTTCAAGATCATTTCCCAAATGTTGAAGAATTTTTGAATTAAAAGAAATACTTACTTGATTTTGGTACAATCTCAATGTTGCTCGTGCCTCGAACAATTTCCACTTCATCTCTTAAAGAAATGAAGTTGAATTTGTTCTTCGCGAAGTTTTAGTAGATCATGTGATAGAATGACAGGTCATTCCATCTGTCACAAACATAATTTAGAAAAAGTTATATACATAAGTCCATCTATGGTGATATTAATTGGATATGGTTCCAAAATGGACTTATACTTCATCTATGATCCTTCTTAATAAAATAAAAGTAGTTTCTACTAACCAGGGACTTCTTATAGGAAAATGGTAGGCGATAAAGGCCTTCCGCACTTCGTTTGTGGGTTTGATTCCACAGCCTTGTTCGATGTGACGGGTTGTCGCCCGTCTTACAGGTTGTCCTTTTTCTAAAACTGCATTATTATAACATCCCATCATTAATATCGAAAAATTTCTATCCTTAAACTATACTAACTTATGTCCAACATAATCCATTACAATATTTAGGCTTATCTAAAAAACTTATGTCCAAGATCATAGTATAAATAAAATGATTACTAGAAATGTCATCTACTGAGCATGTGAATACCATCATTTATCCCCCATATATCATACAATATATCTTGTTGGTCACATTCCAAACATGTGAATACCTTAATGGTGTATTCTCTTGAAAAATGAATACTTATTTAACCTTATTGAAAACATGAATTTTGTCAAAATTTAACTCTTTCCATATACCAAAATCTCAAAATTTCTATATACTCAAACCATGATATCAGTCATCAGCTCATTTCATTTTCTCTTTATCCCTTCATTATGCGCATATCAGTTTCTTTCAAAAAATATTTCAATCACTTTTCATGGTTACTGATACCAAATAATTATTGAAAACCAATACATAAATATTCCAATATTCAACGATACCATAAATGAGACTCCATGATACTATTTTGAAATCCCATTACATAAACACTTAATCATTCCACAACATCATTGTCATACTCAACATAACAAATAGTGATCGCATGTGACATAACTTTATCCTTTTCCTTAAGAGGTTTCTCACATCGATCATTATTAATCCTTGGATTAGGGCATTGATTGGCATAATGCCCCATTTCCTTTCACTTCAATAATTGAAGTGTTGGTGGAACATTCTCTATATTCTTTTATCTATTCACATAATTAGCTACCTTTTTTCCATTACTTTGACACTCAACTGCTCAATGACCTTATTTTCCACACTTAAAACATTTTCTAGTACCTTTTAGGAAATCTCCACCATGCTTATTTCCACACTTTGAGAATAAAGAAACATTCACATTCTTTTCACCATTGTTCTAAGGTTTTTCCTTCAACTCCATATTTCATTTCTTTTCAAAACCATGATATGGATATGTAACACCGACTTCCATTTCGACCTTGTTATCACAACGCACAATTTCTTCATAGCTACTGAAGTCTCTTATAGCTAATTCCCTTCGAAGACTTGGTTTTAAGCCACTGAAGAATCGATCAACTTTAATTTCAGGTTGGATGATAAAGCCATATGCATACCTTGAAAGCCTTGTAAAATTCACTTCGTATATACCAACAGATTCATCATCATTGTGCTTAAGCTCAAGGAAATCCTTTTCCATCTTTGTTTGAAAAATATGAGAGAAGTACTTACTGAAAAAAAAAGTTCTCGAACTCGTCCCATTCCATGGATTCAATTTCATCTCAGGGCCTCGTATTCTTAATTAGAGTCCACCATTGATCCGTTTCCCTTTTAAACAGTAAATAGCCAAAATGACTTTTTCATGTTCCAAATAGTGAAGTATGGAAAATATCTTTTCAATGGTACTCATCCATCTTTCAGTAACAAGTGGATCAGAAGACCCATTGAAAGAAGGTGGGAATTTCTCATGAAGAAATCAGTAGAATATTGTTCCCTTCTCTACTCATTCGGAAGTCCAGAATGATTCATAGCTTGTGTAAGTATAGCAATAAGATTTTTCACTACATTTCCCATAACATTGGTTTGTTCAAGAGTCACTACGACAAAAACTGGCAAGGGAAGAACTACCCCTTTATCAGCGCTCAAAAAAAGCGCTGATAAAGGGGGCATTTATCAGCGCTCAAAAAAGTGTTGATAAACTGTGGAATTTATCAGCGCTCAAAAAAAGCGCTGATAAAGGGGGGCCTTTATCAGTTATTTTTTGAGTGCTGATAAAGGCCCCCCTTTATCAGTGCTTTTTTTGAGAGCTGATAAAGGGGGGATTTATTAGCGCTGAAAAATTTTATATTTCAAAAAAAAACTGGAAAAATAAATTATTCTTATATAAGTATATTTATATTGATATAAATACAATATATATTTTTTAAATATGTTTTAGATACGTATAAATAGACTATTACATTTAATATATAATAAATTTAGTGAAAATGGCTTAAAAATATTTTAAAAAAATATTATTAATTCATAATTTTCTAATTATTATCGATTAAATATCATTTAATAACAATTTGAGGACAAAAAAATCAAAATAATTAATAAAAGATCTAAAATATGTTGAAAAAGTAACTCAAACTTCAAATGGATATAAATTTTGATCCGGGTGTCCGTTTGAGCTCTACAACATATCAAATCAAAACCTATGATGATCTCTACGCTCAATTAAGATAAGAAAAGCCTCCGTTGCATTTTTGAGCCCAAAAAAGGCCCATAAGGCCTCCAAAACTGAGTTCTTATTCGGGATACCCATATTTTTTAACATTCAAACAAGTATAACTTCTGATCCGGATGTCAGTTAGGCCAGTGTCACATATCATATCAAAGTTTTTTCATTCTATTTGATTTGACTAGTTGTGGCATTGAAACAGAATTCTAGATTATAAGTTATGGTCGTTTTAACATTTTATGTCTTTTCAAATACACATATATATGTATTTATTTGTAAATATATAAGTGTCTGTGTGTGTGTGTGTGTCTATGTGTGTGTCTGTGGGTTGTATATATGTATATATGTATGTATTTATTTATTTACTTACCTATAAAAAATATCAAAAACATATTTTTCCATAAATTTATTTAAAACTAATCTTATATGTACATTCTATGGCTTTTCAAATACACATATATATGTATTTATTCGTAAATATAAATGTGTTTGTGTGTGTGTGTCTCTGTGTGTGTCTGGGTGTTGTATATATCTATGTATGTGTGTTTTATATATCTATGTATGTATGTATGTATGTATTTATTTATAAACACAAATAAAAAACATATTTTTCATAAATGTATTTAAAACTAATCTTATATGTATATATTAATATACAAATAAATATACATATAAAAAATTATAACTAAAAATATATATATTAATATATTAATATACGAATTAATATATATATACTAATATATGAATAAATATATTTATATTAATATTAATCTCTATCAATATATTAATAAATATAACTATATATATATATCATTAAATAGAGAACAAAACGAAATGGCTTAGTGGTAATGGTGCGACTGCGAAAGGGGGGAGGTCCCGGGTTTAAGTTTGGGTGGAAATGAATGGGGTGCGCGCGTATGAGGATGCGCCGAAAGGGTTGTGCATGGGAGACCTCTTAGCGCTGATAAAAGGGGTGTGTGAAGCGCTGATAAAAGCACTCCCGACATTATTTTAAATTTTTTGTTATTTTTTTAAATTTTTTTGACCTTTATCAGCACTAAAAAAAGTGTTGATAAAGGCCCCTTTTATCAGCGCTAAAAAATCGCTGATAGAGGGGTATTTTATCCGTGCTTTTTTAGCGCTGATAAATGGGGCCTTTATCAGTGCTTTTCGGAGTTCTGATAAAAGGGACCCCCCCCCCCCCTATATTAGCGCTAAGCTTTATAGTGATTTTTTAGTGCTGTTAAAGCCCTTTTTTAGCGCTGGTATAGGCCGTTTTTGTAGTAGTGAGTATAATCATTGTATTGTCCATTACATTGATCAACACGATTCCTCCGGGTTCCAGCCATCGTCTAAAACCCAAAAAGAATAGTGTGAGAGGAAAAAATTATGCAAGGGAAAACAACATAATAAATGGGGAGTACCTTCAATATATAACATCTTAGTGTTAATTCTAAGATCGTTGCAGTAATTCTAGGACAATAACCTATACTTATACTTTACCTTAGGGACATCCCTAGACATACCTTAGAAATATCTCTAGGGATCTCAATAAAGTTTTCGCATCCTAGTTTCCAAAGGTTAACTAAACCACCCTCTGATACCAACTGTAGAGACACGAAATATTGATGTCCATGGAAATTACATTACTTTTGTGGAATACTTAAAACATAACAAAAAAACAGACACCAAAGGACCATAATAGTTTAGTGTCTTTGGAAACTTGGAACATAATCTTCTAATCGTGGTGAAAGATCTTCAACATCTCCCATAAAGATCTTCCCCTTTTGGTTTTCTTAACTAAAACCTTTTTTTAAATCCTGGGGAAAAGAAAACATATAGAGGGTGAGCTCAAATGCTCAGTAAGGGTAAGCATAGAGAACATAAAACAATTCATAAACATTTGAATGCAAAAATTTGAATATAAAATCTAAACATAAAAATCTTGAGCAAAGACCTAAATCATGGAAGTACGTAAGGCATATATCATAATGGAACATCAATCATGATAAAATAGCATGGTAATAGAACATGTAATTGTGGAAAACTATTAAGCACATGATATTATTTCCATAGTAGCCAAGGCATTGCTGCCAAGACCATCTTAGTGGACAAAGTCCCTTTTTGAATCGACTTCACTCCTCGTCCCAGTCCTGTATCACTAAACCAGATTAACTTACCATTCCAGCCATGTCTATCTCATGAGATATAAATCTTTACCCAATTCATTGGAGGGAGATATACGTCCCACCCATCTCATAATGAAATCATTCTTACTTGTGCTACAAAATAAACTTAAAACATTCATCATAACCCAAAGTATAAAATGGGTTTCGTAAACATCATCCCATAATCACATAATCCATATAAAACAAATGGATATTTCATCATAAGAAAAGTGAAACCTTTTAAATCATAGAGAAATTATTCTTGAAACATACACATATGATATAATTTCATCTTAGATGGAAAAATGGTTTTGATAAAACACTTGAAATGAATTCTTGAGGAAAATATCCTTTCTTCTTTAAAATCATTTTATTTTCACAAAATTACATGAAATTTTAAAAGAAAAGTATTTTTTTTTAAATATTCATGAAATCTTGTAGAGTAAGCTTCATAAAAATAAGGCGTTATAAAATTGTAAAAATCTGTTCATGCCGTATAAGTTAAAAAAAATTATTCTCATACGTTTTCCGGAAAAGTCAAAAAGTACCTCATATGGTAAAAAAAAGAAAGATTCCTTACATACCATGTAATAAAAGTAAAAAATGGGTAAAAATTACTTTAAACATACATGAAAAAAAAATTAAAAAACAGGGACATGGATGATAAATATAACCCCAGAACATACATACGAATAAACAATCTTAGATAAAAACGAGATTGGAAATGTTATCCCTTACAAAGATCTTTTTGTAAATAAAATAGATCACTTATTTGTATTCACTATAAGGTCAGATAAATAAAGTATAAATACATGATAAGATATAAAAATTCCTTTCTCACATAATCAAGAATGACAAAAACAAGAAAGAGTAGATCAACCCAAAGAACGAAAGTTGGGTTAAGAAGTTCCCTTACCTCCTGTCCGACTTGACTCGATCATTATTTAATCTCCTGAATAATAAACTAAAGTTAATTTCTACTTGATTAAGAACATTTTTAAAGTTTATTATTTATTTTATATCACTAATTACCATGTTATAATCATTATGTAACCATTTAAGTTAATAACGTCCATTTTTTGATATTTGGTACTTGAGTCAAAAATGGACTTCTTGTAATTACATGTTGTTCATGTGGTCAAAGGTTAATTATATCAATAATGATATTCATGATTTATATATCATATATATCCAGCATATACATTTATTTATAATAGTACATAACATATAGAGGTAAGAAATGAAATGCACCGTTCATGGAGACGGTAAGTCGTACATACGCATCAACGCTGCTTTCATTTCTATTTCTTATTTTAATGGAATTAAAACATACTTATACATAGGTATATTATAATTCTAGTATAATATCATATATAATATCATTTACTCCATCCTTTATACATCCCACATAAGGAATTAACGAATCACATCACTTTGAGGGGGCGGTAGTCCGTACTTCCTCAAATGAGATTATCGTATTTACCCACTTTGGAAACCATAAAGGCTTGATATAATTGGGAAGTACAGAAGCATAAGGAAATAATAAACATAATATATATCATATATAAATACAGTTCCATCATAATGGCCACCATGAGAGGTGGTAGGAGAAAATTGAGCAATCCTCGTTCTATGAGGCATTAGTTTTCCATCCACAGAAACATTATGTTCTTCATCCATTAGATGGAGGTGTGTGTAAATGTAGTTCTAATACTTATCATAACAACATCCTAGTATATTTAGGATACTGGTGTTGTTAAAAAAGAAAGGATTAAATAGAGTTTAGGGGTTGGAGAAGTAGAAAAAAAGAATACAATTTAAGAGAAATTGTTACCTTTAATTTGGGAAACTTCCTTTGGTTTGAACCAAAAGGACTTCTTGAAGTGCCTTCTGCCTAAGATAAGGCTTCTAGGTAGAGGAGAGGTATTTAGGGAGTTTAATTGTTCAGAGGTTGGACGAGCCAAATGGCTTGAGAGGTGTGTGTAATTTGGATAGAAATGGTCTACTTTTATAAGCGGGAGGAGGGGATCTTTTGGAAAGTGTGAAAGTGTTATTTTATTATAAAATTTTCTTCGGTTTGAAAAAGTAAAAAAATCATTAAAGATGAAGATACGATGACTCATGGTCAAAATGAAATCATCTAACCATAATTGGACATGTTTGGGGTAATATTTTAATCATTATAATCTTATTTATTTAAATCATTTATTAATGAGGTAAATACTGAATCATTATTGTGTCATAAATAATTTAATTTATTTGATGTCTAAAATTTAAAAAAAAATATCATCATTTAGGAAATATTTTTAGATTTACAATGAATATTTATAGTTGAAAAGATAATTTATATAACCCCTTATAAAAATTATTTACTAAAAGATGTTTGTTAATGTCAATTTTGTCTTTACATTAAGTTAATTAATCCAAATTGTCATTATCACGACCAAGTGGCTTAATGGGGTCCCAAAATTGACCCAATGATGACCATGGTCGGCCACTACTCACCCAATAAGGTTAGGACAAGTGTTAAGCTAATTTTGAATAATTATAATATTCTTTTAACCATGAATTACCCTATTTACCTTTAACCGTGGTAAATAAAAGTCAAAAGTTACTATTCACCAAAAATTATTTTCATCTTATTGGACCAAATTTTACTTCTTTATAATAAACATATATGTCGGATTTTATAAATTAAATTCACAAAAGTGTTAAAATTTCATTTAAATGAAAGAGTCAGTTTTTTAACTTCCACTAAGTGGTTTCACTATTCATCAAAAATTACAGTTTTTCAGAAAAATACCAAAAATTCCGCCTAAGCTATATTTGATATTCCAATTTCATAAATTATTTCTATTTCTCCAAATTTAAAACATAGATGTGGAATTAATTAATTTTAAAATTAATTTCCGTTATCAAAAAAATAGTATGCTTTTAAGAAAAAATAACTATCAAAAGATCGACATTGGTTTATGTCCAATTTCAAAGTGAAATTGATTCCAATGACCAACATTGGATTAAATGGTAAAAATATATTCCAATTACACTTTAAAACCAATTAAAAATATTTTCTAACCATATAAATTATTACGATGAAAAAAATATTTATTTAAAATATAGCGTGTTTTTATTATTCATTAAAATGTGAAAGTTATCAGAATAATATGAAAATTTTATCCAAAGTAAATTTTTATGTCATTATTACAAATAAGAATTTATTTTTTCAAATTGAACTTATAAACATGTCAAAAACTAGATTTAAAGTGGTTGTTCCATCAAAAGGTAGCAAAACTGCATTTTTTTAAAAATACTTATTTTATCCAAAAAAATTAGTTTGTTCTCCTACCATGTTCTAGAAAATGTTTAAGATGAATAATAATGTTATGAAATTAAAAATTTAGTTGATACTATTCATAAATGCTAGTTCATAATAATTTTATAACCATATATCATTGTTTAGTGAAACCTGGTATTGCGTACAACTCACGCTATCGAGGAAGGTCGCGATTGCATGTGATGCAATCCAAGTCAGGGTTGCTTGTTGTGAAAGACTCCTTCATTTTTTTAAATAACAGAATCCAACAATATTTCATTTATACATTGAATATATATATATATATATATATTCGATCCACGTTGTGTAGAATAACTACTATCAAACAAACTTGAAATTGTGTGTAACATGATCCAAGAATAGTATTGTGTATACTACAAGCTAATACGGTGTTACATATAGCACAAGGTAATCTTGGTGTAGCGTACAACAGAAGATTTGAAAAAATAACATATCTCATAAAATCTCGGGGTGTTACAATATATGTGTCTTGATCTCAACCCGATCACAAAAAGGATGTACTCACCCACATTTTTTCTGGGCCTTTAAAATACCATTTTCTTCTATCTTTGTTTATTTAATTCTTTGATGTGTTGAGATGTGTTTGGTATTTATGAGTATATCTATACATCCTAATAGGATAAAAGGTTTTAATTAAGTAAATCATAATAATTTCATAAAAACTACCCCACAATGATTCACCCCCCCCCCCCCTCTCAGTGTAATTTTAGGATTCTTTCAAGCATCACAAACAATAATGAATTAAGCATACCAAACCCTTATCAGTATAGAAAATAGACCAAATATATAACTATGAATAAATTATCTTAGTTTTGAATCAGTTTATACTTTTCCACAGAAAGGAAATATGTACATTTTACCTTGTAAACATATTCTACATGCATAAAAGGTTTTAATTTGATATAGTCTCAATACCCTTCTAGATATATTTTATTCAAATGATATTAAATTTTGAAAACACCTAAGGTGATAGGGATGGGTGGGATATAAGTTATTATTTTTGGGTTTTCCATTGATAGTAAATACTATATTTTCAAGTTCAACTATATATAAACTCTTATTAAGATGTTAGGTACCATAACATAATTCATTCTTATAAAATAGTCAACTTTTATTCCCAAACATGAAGTAAAAGACCATGGGGTCTGAAATTGACAATAATATAATGTTTTTTTAATTGAAGAAACATAATTATAATTATTCAATACATTAAACAAACTAATTTTTTATGTAATATGATAATCCCTTAAAACAAATTCTACTAATCCGGACCATTTTTTTCTGAGAGATCCAGCTCATCCTTTCTAATCTTCTTAAATCTACATTCTCATAGTATTTGAATAAAAATTTCTAAAAAAAAATAGGTTTTATATCATACCTAAATTCTATAAATATATTTATTTAATTTTAGAAAAAATTATCTTTAAATAAATGCATAACCTTTCTTCTTCTACCCAACCATGAAAATATTCTTCATGTATCCCTTCTTTTCACATGAAAATAAAACTTCTTCATTTTCATTATGCTCTATCTGTATCTTTGGATTCTAGGGGGAGGGGCATTGAATTATTAATTTTTTATTAAATTTAGATAATGAAATCATTTCCTCGAGTATCCTCTTCTTGTTCACTATAACAATTGAAGAGTTAGAGTTCTTCATATCCTTATTTACCGATAAAAGTAGATCCAAAAAATTAGGGATTTAACTCATCATGATATTCAGGTTTTAACAATGGAATGAATCAATTCTATAACAAAAAAAAGTGATGTTTTGGTGGAATCCATCTGTGATAAAGTATTCAAATGTATATAGAGGTTAAAAAGTAATGATAACTAAAATAATCTTTAAAATACATAGGGTAAAAACTAATTGGTTTGACATACACCTGAAAATTTCAAGACATTAATAACAGAAAAATAGAATTTTTAAAATAAAAGTAAGAATCAATAAATTATTGTGTTCTGATGAATATTATGAAAAAACTATTACCACGCATGGATAAATATGGGTATGTTAAAAAATAATTCAATATTATTTCACTAGAAAAAATTTATGAGGGAAAATAATATTTATCAAGCATAAAAGAATGTATGTGCCTTATCAGATGATGTTAAAAATCTAATTCTACATAAAAAATAAAACTTCTAATGGTTAGAATACTATGTTGACCAATAATATTTGTATTTAAAAATTCAATGAAGCAATCATGAAGATTTATCTCAAAATTTTAGATGAAAAGGAAGGAATATATTTGTTTATAAAAAAATCTCAGCATTTTTATATCATAAAAAAGAAAAGGATAAATCCTACTTATTTACATATAATAGTACATGTATTTATTTTCAGGTTATTTAAGGTGATGCATGCATCTAGTGGTAGTACATAACAAGTGTTGTAAAATTTGTATAATAGAAAAGGGTATCCATCATGAAGTACTCTAAAAGGTATCACTTGATGCCTCCCCACAACACATAAAGTGGTATTATCCACAATAAAGAAGATTTATGGAGTTTACCCTTTGAGGGTGAGTTATGTTAAGAAGTCTAAGGATTTCATCATCCCATTATAATTATAATTTTTATAAAGATGTGGAATTTTTCATTATTGATATATAATAATCACTTCCCCCAACCTTATTTTAATTAAATTGGGTTTTACTTGAAATTGGGAAAACCTGTTGATTTGGTTGAAAAGAAAAGAAACTTAAAGAGGAAAAATTATTTGGTATGAATGATTTTAATCATTTTTTGAGATAAGTGCAAGAGATAAATTTGATTTGTTTCAAATATCCTATGAAAGAATTTGACTAGTTTGGTATCTTGTTATTGATTATTTATAGTCATCTTTGATATGTAATTTATTAAAAAAAAATTAGTACACTAAGTAATACTCATGTAGACATAGATTTGATTAATTTATGAATCTCTTCATTATGAAATGTTATTCCATCCTTCTCTCAAGTTTCTAAAGTATCGCTTGTTTTACTAAGAAAGATAAGATAAAAATTCATGATTGGATCATGAGATGTGGTTGACTATACCTTAATCAAAAATACTTAATTTGATATCAATAATTGGTGAATTAAATTGAATTTAGGTTGGATTGGTTATTAATAACAAATTCAATGGGGGAGATCGAAGTTCCCAGTGCATTATGATGAACAGTGTTGACTTTCTTATCAATAAGAGTTATCAATAAATACTGTTAACAAATGTTATCAATAATGACTAAATTATATATATGATAAAAGATATTAAGTAATATTTAAGGATAATGATGAATCCTTTGAAGGTGAATGTTTTAGAATTTCAAAGAAAAAGCGAAGACTAAGGATGATGTTTCATTCTTAGAGTGAAATTATATTCATACTTAAGGAATAAATTATGAAATTTGATGATTATTGACCTAGAATTAATTTGAATATTTTAAAATTGTATATGGTTGATGATATTATTATCAAATAACTATTCTCGATGAATTAAAGTGAGTACTCATCCTTATTTTTTTTGAAATGAAGTAATATGAATGAACTGAAAGACTTAGATGGATGATGCTTGAATGAATTTGAGTATAGGTAAGAAGGATGAATATAATTTTAAAAATATATATCCATAAGCTATATATATATAAAAATAATATGTAATACACATTTATAGTAGATAAACTATGGTTTCTAAGTAATAGTGTATCGAGAAGATGAAGTCATTTGTGCCACATATGAAGAAAAATAAAGGAATATATATCCAGAAGATGATATAATTAGTATACTTCAAAAGTAATTATTAAGGAATTATTGGAATTATAAGTAGAAAATAAAGTGAGGAGGATATTTTCAAGATAAGAAGAATTATTTATAATTCATGATGAGGTTGAGATAAATAGTAAAATCTTGTAATTGTTTTAAAATCATGATCCAAAAAATATATGGAGCTTTCAATTTGGGGGTGTGAGGGTAGAAAAAAAATTAATAACTATTTTGAGTAAAGATGAATAATTAATATTATGTCACACTATAACATTCTAATAAAAGAAGTTTAGAAACAAAGTTATTGTTTTGGAATAACAAGAAAAGTCATCATGTAAGAACATATAAAAAAATTCAAACGGTGCATTGTAGAAACTCAAAAATATGAAAGAGTTACCTAGATATGATTATCAATATACAAAAGGATTCAATAGATACATAAGAATAGTCAACTACCTAAGAAATTTTAATCTATTTTTAAATATAGGAAAATTTTTATAATGAAAATTTGGAAGGAATTAAATCATACAACAATATCCTAATCCATAAATAGAATGCTTATTTGTAAGAATCAGGATTCAAGATTAGTTCAAAGAATATAGATTATATTTAGTAGATGAAGTCTAATGTATACAAAAGAAAACCGAATGATAATATTACATTTTATTCTGAGTTAGTTTTCCATGGAATTGAGACAATTAGTTTTGGATAAATGATGTTTTGAAATCTAAAATGTATAACTAGTTATTGAGAGCACATGTTAAGTTTGTGAAATAAAAAATGCTTATAAATTTTTCAAAAATTCAGATGTCGAAGAGAAGAAGTGAAGTTTCATAATATAGAATATTATTTCATTGGAGAAATTAATGTACATTTAATATCCTCATGGAGCATTATGGTATATAAGGTAATTTTAGAAGAAGAGAAAATAAAACAAATAATCCTCAAGAAGTCATAACTGAGATTGATCATCCCACCTGATGTGAAATTCTAATATTATCATTATGGTCTGGATAATGTTATATACTGAAATAAAATTAATAATAATTTCAAAAGGTTAATTATGAAATAGAATATTTGAAGTGGGACCATTTTTTGATGTATAATGTTGAAAACTAATTCACTATGGTTCTTAAGAAAAATATAAATGAAAAGAAGTCTGTAATTAGAAGAATGAGTAGAAGCATAAAATGGTGAAATATTTTAAAAGATAAAGCATAAGTGACTAAAGGAAGAAGATCCAAAAGATATAAAATATATAAAAATAGAGGATTTCGAACCTAATATAAGGTAAAGCAAAAAATATAATGATGTTGAGTATTTCTTCAATACACAAAAATCATGAGGGTTAAAACCTACTTAAAAATGGTCTTTAAATATGTGATAAAGATGAATGGATAATACTAGAGTGAGTTTATATGTTTTTCCTTCATATAAGCATTTAATGAATAAAAGGGTATAAGTTGAGGTATTTTGAGTCTATGAGAGGATACTAAAGAGAGGGGTATAGAGTAGATAGAGACGGAGTATGGCATATATCTATTGGGAGATATTTTTGTCATGAAAGTAGTGGTAATTTGACTTAAATTTTATATAATATCATTTGAGTTTGGTAATAATAATAAGTGGAAGTTATAGAAGTCCATTATGTGAAAACAATTCCTTCTTGGAACAAAAACAACTTTTAGACCTTGAAGTTATTTAAGAGATTCATGAGATGAATCTAAATGTCTTAAAAGCCTATAGGTAAAAGTGAGAAACTGAAAGGATTATCATATTAAATGGAATATAATTCCTAATTTTTGTTTTTTTCTATATTATCTGAATATTTAGAGAGTTGAGGAAGAAGGGAACTTGGATATACTTGTAGATTATTGTGTTGACCATCCTGAAGATTGAGATAAGAGGCTAATTTTCATGTAGCTGAATATACTATAATTCCAAGACCTATGAATGAGTTAGAAGATTTATCTTTATAATGATGTGGAATACTATAGTGAATAATAATATCATATTCATTAGTGATATATTGGAGGTACATTATAACATGGATGGATTCCATTATAAAGGGTTAGTCTAAATACATTAAGGATTTTAAAATGGTATTATGGGTCAAGGAATATAATTTCCCACTATTGGTGAATTATGATTCCTTCCCTCAAAATTATTCAATTTATTATATTCTAGGATATAGGTGTCTTGATCTCAACCCAATCTTAAAAATTATGTATTCACCCACATTTTTTGTGAACCTTTAAAATACCATTTTCTTCTATCTTTGTTTATTTAATTCTTTGCATGTGTCCAGCTATGTTTGGTACTTATATGTAGGTCTATACATCCTAATAGTCTAAAAGGTTTTAATTAAGTAAATCATTATAATATCATAAAAAATACCCAACAATGATTTACCCCCTTCGTAGTGTGATTTTAGGACTCTGTCGGGCATCGCAAACAATAATGAATTAAGCACACCAAATCCTTATCACTGTAGGAAATGGACCCAATATATTACTAGGAATAAATTATATAATTTTTGAATCAGTTTATACTTTTCCATAGAAATTAAATATGTTCATTTTACCTTGTAAACATATTTGACATGCATAAAGGGTTTTAATTTGATATAGTCTCAATACCCTTCTAGATATATTTTATTCAAATGATATTAAATTCTGAAAAAACCTAAGGTGATAGGGATGGGTGGGATATGAGTTATTATTTTTGGGTTTCCCATTGATAATAAATACTGTATTTTCAAGTTCAACTATATATAAACTCTTATTAAGATGTTAAATACCATAACATAATTCGTTCTTATAAAATAAACAACTTTTATTCAAAAACATGATATAAAATACCCTGGGGTCTAAAATTGACAACAATATAATGCTTTTTTAATTGAGGATACATAATTATGATTATTCAATACATTAAACAAACTAATTGGTTAAGTAAGATGATAATCCCTTAATACCAATTCTACTAATTTCAGACCATTTTTCACTAAGAGATCCACCCCATCCTTTCTAATATTCTTAAATGTACATTCTAATATTATTTGAATAAAAATTTCTAAACAATAGGTTTAATCTAACACTTAAATTTTTGAAATATATTTATTTAATTTAATTTTTTTATAAAAGTTGAGACGTAGAGGCCCCTTTTATTGAAAATCAAAGCAAGTACATAATAGGATGTTCAGCAAGCAAAAACACCATTAGAGATAGCAAAAATTCAAGTTACACAAGACCGGGTGCTCATGCTATGGTGAGGGGATCGACCACCTCTCCCACGAGGGGGTCTAACCCTTCTACATAGTTTCGCTTGAACCCATGGTCCACCTCCATCATCGGGTAGTCCAGCATCATCGATTTCCTTAGTATCTTCTTTTCCATGTGTTTTATCATCTCATTGTTTGTCTTCCTCATAGAAACCAGATGCAAGAAAGTCAAAATAATTATGCGTGGAAACCTTAGAGTGCAATTTTCCTTGTTTCTGGAGAGCAGCCACATATACATTTTTACCAGTACCTTTACCGTTAGCAGATTCTTCTCTTCCTTGAGTTGAACCTATGAACTATTTATTTTCCTATTGATTGATCAGTTTGTAAGACTGCGGAGGTGAGTCAACACATCCCTTCTTAGAAACACTCTCCGCTCACAAGCATATAATCTCATTGCCCAGGGTATCATGTATCAAAACAGCCTGCTAAACAACATGAGCAGTTGTTCTTCTTTTGGGAGTGCATGAAACATCATTTTCCTGTTGAGAAAACTACTTGAATGGATGTTGTGGAGAGGCACATCCCCACACAGCTGCAACCAAGAAATCATTCCTGCTTTTAGTGTGTGAAAAAATAGTTCTCACCACCTTTGCATCAAAACCAGGCTGTTCCATAGCTTGAGTGCTTAATATTGCACCTGCACTGCCATTCATAGGTGTAGTGTTCACAAACTGGATTTGTAAACAGAGGGAGAAGAGCCTCGTTTACCTTTGTGCTTCAAATAGGTGGCATCCTCAGCTTTTTCTTTACCTTTTCTACCTTTGGAGGTAATCTTTTTTTGCTCACTCCATATTTATAAGTCAAAAACCTCTTGAATGTGTATTTCTCAATCTCCCTAATTGTCATCAGATTCTACCTTAGCCTGCTCCTTCTCATTTTCAGTTTTGGATTTATGAGATTCACTTACCATATGTGAATCACCTACCACTTCATCCCAGGTCATTTTTTGTTTAGATATATTCAACTGTTTATGAGAGGTATCGATCATAGCATCATCACCAAAAGGGATGAGGGTAGAATGAGTTGCACCCCCAACATTAGTTTTATTGTAGTTACTGTCATTTATCATTTTACCACCTATTCCAGGTTCTTGAACTACTCCTTATTCCTGAGCTTGAACAACCATGACAACCTCTTCCACTTTATCTTCGGAAGTAAGGGTAGTCCCTTCATATATATTAGCTTGATTGAAAACTCCTTCATGATATTGTTCATCATCATTCTCTATTTTTTCATTGGCCTGGGTAAATTGAGCAACCCCTTCATGTTTTCTTTTTTTGACAAAGAGCAGCTTCATGCCCCTTTAAGTGACAAACAGTGAAAATTATATTACCCCTGCAACTAGATTTCACACTTCCAACGATACCACAAACCTCACAAAAAGGATGTGTTTTTTCATACTCAATTCTAACGATAACCTCCTCCTGAGGGGTAGAAATCACTACACAATCAATTAAAACATAACTTAGATCAACCTCTATTAGAATCCTAGCATAGTGACCATAACTCACCACTTCTGTTGCCTTGTCCATTCGAATTGGGGTCCCAATATCTAAGGTTGTACCAAAAAGAATTTTAGGATGCCAAAGCACCCAATTTAGGCCATGGACTTTAACCCACACCTGCGTCCATGTTTCCTTAAAATCGTTGATGTTGAAATTCAAATTCTAGTCATGAACTCTCAGGATTCCTGGCTTGAGGTCAATCGAACCAACACCCCATGCCATCCCTTTCAATTTAGCAGAGGGAAAAAGAACATGGAAGAAATTGTGCCCAAAAGAAACACATTTGAAGTCTGTAAAGCCCCAAATGGAGGCCAATATCGAAACTAGGTCAAATACCTTCCAAGTTTTCATTCCCTTCGAGTGTGAAATATGATAAATAAAGGAATACTTACAAAGCTCGATTCATTATGAAATTTCTCTATCAGAAGTGGATATATGGGTCGTATATCCCTTTTTAAAAATCTGATGTGCAACACGTTCCTTTAGAGATGCGAATGGTCTGGGTGGAGGTGCATTGAATTATTAAATTTATATAATGATATCATTTCCTCGACTATACCCCTCTTATTAACTATAACAATTGAAGAGTTACAGTTCTTCATATCCTTATTTACCTATAAAATACATCCAAATAAGTAGGAATTTAATTCATCATTCTATTTAGGTTATAACAATGGAATGAATCAATCTTATAATAAAACAAAAGTAATGGTTTAGTGGAATCCATCTGTGATAAATTATTTGAATGTATTTAGAGTATAAAAATTAATGATAACTCAAATAATATTTAGAAGTTATAGGGTAAAAAAATTGGTTTGAAAAACACTTGAAAATTTCAAGACATTACTAATAGAAAAAGAGAATTTGTAAAATAAAAGGAAGAATCAGTGAATTATTATGTTGTGATGACTATTATGAAAAAATGATTTCCACGCATGGATAAATATTGGTGTGTTAAAAAATAATTCGATATTATTTCACTAGAAAAATTTATGATGGAAAATAAGATTTATCAAGCATAAAGGAATGAATGTGCCTTATTGTATGATGTTAAAAATCCAATTCTACATAAAAAATAAAACTTATAAAGGTTAGAATACTATTTTGGCAAAGAATATTTGTATTTAAAAATTAAATGAAGGAATAATGAAGAGTTATCACAAAATATTAGATGAAAATCAATGAATATATTTGTTGATATAGAAATTTCATCCTTTTTATATCAATAAATAGAAAACGATAAATCCTAATTATTTACATATAATTGTAAATGTCTTTTTTTCAATTTATTTAAGGTGATTCATCCATCTACCGATAGAACATAACAAGTGTTGTAAAATTTGTATAACAGAAAACGGTATCCATCATGGAGTACTCTAAAAGGTTTCACTTGATGACTCCTCATAACACTTAAAGTTGTATTATCCATAATAAAGAATATTGATGGAGTTTACCCATTGAGAGTGAGTTATGTTAAGAAGTCGAAGGATTTCATCACCCCATTATAATTTGAATTTTTATAAAGATGTGGAATTTTTCATTATTGAGGTATGATAATCACTTCCCCCAACATTATTTTAACTAAATTGGGTTTAACTTGAAATAGAGAAAACATGTTGATATGGTTGAAAATAAAAATAACTTAAAGGGGAAAAATAATTTGGTATGAATGTTTTTAATCATTTTTTGAGATGAGTGCAAGAGATAAATTTGAATTTCTTTCAAACAGCCTATGAAAGAATATGACTATTTTGGTACCTTGTGATTGATTTTTTATGGTCATATTTGATATGTAATTTTTTAACTATTTTTTAATACACTGAGTAATACTCACATAGATATAGATTTGATTAATTTATGAATCTCTTCAATATGAAATGTTATTCCATCCTTCTCTCAATTTTCTCATGTATCACTTGTTTTACTAAGAATGATAGGTCAAAAATTCATGATTTGATCATGATATGTGGATGAATATACCTTAATCATAAATCCTTTATTTGATATCAATAATTTGTGAATGAAAATGACTTTAGTTTGGATTGGATATTAATAACAAATTCAATGGGGGAGATTAAAGTTCCCAGTTCATTATGATGAACAGTGTTGAATTTTTTATCAATAAGATTTATCAATAAATATTGTTAACAAGTGTTATCAATAATGAATAAAGTATATATATGATAAAATATTTTAATTAATCTTGAAGTATAATGATGAATCCTGTGAAGATGAATGTTTCAGTATTTCAAAGAAAAATGGAAGAATAAAGATGATGTTTTTTTCTTAGAGTGAAATTATTTTTGACCACAAGGAATCAACTATGATATTTGATGATCATTGATCTAGAATTAATTTGAATATTTGAAAATTATATATAATTGATGATATTACTATAAAATTACTATTACAGATGAATTAAAGCGAGTAATCATCCTTATTTTTTTAAAATGAAGTAATATGAATGAAGTGAAAGACTTAGGTGGATGATGCATGAAAGAATTTGAATTTTGGTAAAAAAGATGAATATAATTTTCAAAAAATATATCCATAAGCTATATGCATAGAATAATAATATGTAATAAAAATTTATATTAGATAAACTATGGTTTCTAAGTAGTAGAGTATCTAGAAGATGAAGTCATATGTGCCACATATGAATAAAAATAAAGGAATATATATCAAGAAGATGATATAATGAGTAGACTCCCAAAGTAATTATTGAATAATTATTGGAATAAAAATTAGAAAATAAAGTAAAGAAGATATTTTTAAGATAAGAAGAATTATTTAGAATTCATGATGAGGTTGAGCTAAATAGTAAAATCTTGTAATTGTTTTCAAATCATGATCCAAAATATATATGGAGTTTTCAAGTTGGGGGTGTGAGGATAGAAATAAATAAAATTTAATAACTATTTTGATTAAATATGGATAATTAATATTGTGTCACGCTATAACTTTCTAATAAAAGATATTTGGAAACTAATTTATTGTTTTGGAATAACAGGAAAAGTCACTATGTAAGAAAAAATAAAAATATTCAAAGGGTGCATTATAGAAACTCAAAAATATGAAAGAGTTACCTAGATATGATTATGAATATACAATAGGATACAATATATAAATAATAATAGTCAACTTCCTATGAAATTTTAATCTATTTTTAAATATAGTGAAATTTACATAATGAAAAATTGGAAGGAAATAAATCATACAATGATATCCTAGTCCATAAATCATATGCTTGTTTGTAAGAATCATGACTCCAGATTAGTATGAAGAATATAGATTATATTTATTGGATGAAGTCTAATGTATAAAAATAAAAATTAATGATAATATTTCATTTTATTCTGAGTTATTTTTCCATGGAATTGATAAAATTAGTTTTGGATATATAATTTTTTGAAATCTAACATGTATAACCAGTTATTGAGAGCACATGTTAAGTTTTTGAAATGACAAAGGCTTGTAAATTTTTCAAAAATTCAAATGCCTAATAGAAGAAGTGAAGTTTCCTAATATAGAATGTGATTTCATTGGATGAATTAATATACATTGAATATCCTCATGAATAATTATGTTCTATAAGGTAATTTTAGAAGAAGAAGAATAAAAATAAAGAATCCTCAAGAAGTCATAGGTGAAATTGATAATCTCGACTGATGTGAAATTATAATAATATCATTATGTTTTGGATAATTATATATATTGAAATAAAATTAATAATAATTTGAGAAGATCAATTATGAAAGATAATATTTGAAGTGGGTCCATGTTTTGATGTATAATGTTGAAAAATAATTCACTATGGTCTTTAAGAAAAATATACATAAAAAAGAAGTTTGTAATTAGAAGAATGAGTAGAAGCATCAAATGGTGAAATATTTTAAAAAATAATGCATAAGTGACTTAAGGAAAAAGATCCAAAAGATGTAAAATATGTAAAAATAGAGGATTTCGAACCTAGTATAAGGTTATGTAAAAACTATTATGATGTTGATTATTTCTTAAATACACAAAAATCGTGAGGTTTAAAACCTAATTCAGAATGGTCTTTAAGTATGTGATAAAGATAAATGGATATTACTAGAATGAGCCTATATTTATTTATTTCCTAGAAGAATTCAATGAATAAAAGGGTATAATTAGAGGTATTTGAGTCTATGGGAGGATACTAAAGAGAGGGGTATAGAGTAGATAGAGATGGAGTATGGCCTATATCTATTAAAAGATATTTGTGTCATGAAAGTAGTGATAATTTTCCCTAAATGTTATATAATATCATTTGAGTTAGGTAATAAGAATAAGTGGAAGTTATAGAACTCCATTGTGTGAAAAAAAATCCTTCTTGGAACTGACACAACATCTAGACCTTAGTGTTATTTATGAGATAAGCATGAGATGAATCCAAATGTCTTAAAAGCCGAGAGATAAAAGTCAGAAACTGAAAGACATATCATATTAAATGGAATATAATTACAAATTTATGTTGTTTTCTATATTATGTTAATATTTAGAGATTTGAGGAAGAAGATAACTTGGATATACTTGTAGATTATTGTGTTGACCATTCTGAAGATTGTGATAAGAGACTAATTTTTATGTTACTAAAGCTGAATATATACTAGAAATCCAAGACCTATGAACGAGTTTGAAGATTTATCTTTATAATTTTGTGAAATCTTATAGTGAATAATAATATCTTATTCATTAGTGATATATAGGACATACATTATAAAATGGATGGATTCCATTAAAAAGGGATGGTCTAAAGACTTTAATGATTTTAAAATGGTATTATGGGTTAAGGAATGTAACTTCCCACTATTGTTAAATTATGATACCTTCTCGCCAAATTATTCAATTTATTATATTCTAGGACATATGTTTCTTGATCTCAACCCGATCATAAAAAGGATGTATTCACCAACATTTTTTGTGAACCTTTAAAATACCATTTTCTTCTATATTTGTTTATTTAATTCTTTGCATGTGTTTAGCTCTGTTTTCTATTTATAAGTAGATATATACATACTAATAGGATAAAAGGTTTTAATAAAGTAAATCATTATAATTTCATAAAAACTACCACACATTTATTCACCCCCCTCTTAGTGTGATTTTAGGATTCTTCCGGGAGTCACAAAAAATAATGAATTAGGCATACCAAACCCTTATCACTATATAAAATAGACTAAATATATGACTAGGAAGAAAAATATAAGTTTTGAATCAATTTATAATTTTCCATAGAAAGTAAATATGTTCATTTTACCTTGTAAACATATTTGACATCCATAAAAGGGTTTTAAATTGATATAGTCTTCATATCCTTATAGATTTATTTTATTCAAATGATATTAAATTTTAAAAAGAAACCTATGGTGATAGGGTTGGGTGGGATATGAGTTATTATTTTTGGGTTTTCCATTGATATTAAATAATATATTTTCATGTTAAACTATATATAAACTCTTATTAAGATGTTAGATACCATAACATAATTCGTTCTTATAAAATAAACAACTTTTATTCTAAAACATGAATTAAAATACCATGGGGTCTAAAATTGACAACAAAATAATGTTTTTTTAATTGAGATAACATAATTATAATTATTCAATAAATTAAACAAACTAATTGTTTAAGTAAGATGATAATCCCTTAATACCAATTTTATTAATTTTCGACACTTTTTCACTGAGAGATCCACCTCATCCTATCTAATCTTCATAAATCTACATTGTCATAGTATTTGAATAAAAATTTATAAGAAATAGGTTTTATCTAATACATAAATTTTAGAAATATATATATTTCATTTAAGAAGAAATTATCTTTAAATAAATGAATCGCCTTTCTTATTCTTCCCAACCCTGAAAATATTCTTCCAGTAGCCCTTATTTCTACATGAAAAGAAAACTTCTTCATGTTCATTATGCTCTGCCTATATCTTTGGATTCTAGGGGGAGGGGTAACTGAATTACTAAATTTCTATGAAATTTAGATAATTATATCATTTCCTTGAATATCCTCTTCTTGTTCACTATAAAAATTGAACAGTTAGAGTTCTTCATATTCTTATTTACCTATAAAAATACATCCAAAAAATTAGTGATTTAATTCATCATGTTATTCAGGTTATAATCATTCACTTTCTTGTGATAAATGACCTATATCAATCTATAATTATTTAAAATTTTCTTCCATGTCCATATATTTACTTTCCACTGATGTTCTCCTATATAGAAACTCAATTTGGTGTTATTCCATATAATCTTCACACTCCCTTTCCTCTACTATTAGGAAGATATTTTATTAACTCTTTTGAAGATGTGAGTTTATGAAAAATAATTCTAAATATCGAACCCTTGACTACCAAGATCAATTTTAAATTTCTAGGAAAAAATTTATTTAAGGTGGGGAGAATGGACACTACTAAATTAAAAAATAATAACATTGTATTTGATAACATATGCGACATGCAACACAAATATTAGTAGAAAAACACCCCAAGACATTATGATATATTTATTTTTATATAAATTCAATATCTTCAATAGTTTTCATTACAAACAACACTAATTTTTGCTTGTGTTAAACACATAACTTATTTTAACATGTGTTATATGAAACAATGAGTTTAAATGAAATATCAAATGTTATTAAAATATTATTTTTTAATTTAATAGTTGTAACCTAGATATTAAATTAGAAGGTATGAATATTTCAAACTTAATTATGAAAATTTTATTAATATATTGATTTAAAATAAGATAAAAAATATTTCAAAAAAATATTTTCTGAAAAATGGTATTTTTTTCTAAAAGACGGTGTTGTCCCACTCTGCCCACATAATTTAAAATTGACTTTTAACACTTTTATAAAATTTATTTTAAAAAAATTAAATATTTTTTGAAATAATAATACCAAAAAAAATTTAGGTTCAATTTATTAGATATTTATGAAAGGTTTCATTTTTTTTATGAATAGTGAAAAATAATGTATTTTAATTGAAAATTACATTTTCATTTAAATAATTTATAATTTTAAACAGTATTTTAAATTACTTTTAAAGAAAAATTAAATAATTTTTTTATAATTTTTTCCAATTTAGATCATTTTAATCATTTTAATATCCAATTTAGACATAAAAACCATGTAAACTTCTAAACATCTTCACTTTAAAAACCCACTTTCTTGTTGCATATGAAGAATTAATTTTAAATTAAAATTTGACAATTATGTGAATTGAGTTTGAAAATAATTATTCAATTTTTTTAATTATCGTAATTTATAATGCCTAATTTGGTCAAATTAACGTTTTACCAAAATTAATAGTGAAAATAATAAAGATTAATTACTACAGTTAAGGTAAAATGGATTTATTATGGGTTAAACTAAGAAGATAAGGATTAAAATGCACTACCAATGTCTCTAACACTAATTATATGGATATATTTCAACATTATCTCTAATAGGATCTATAATTTCTAATTTTTGAGGCATTTGGCATGATAAAAACATGGGTATGATTGAATATTTTCAGAAAATTACAAGTGTGCCACTCACCTCACTTATAAAAGGGCAACCACTCTCATCTATTCTTTACACCTTAAAACCATTTTGCCTCAGCTAATAATTTACCAAATAACTTCCAAAAATCCCTCCTCTAATCCTAGAATCATTTTTTTGTAAATAAATTTAACCTAGTAAGGCATAATTTAAAACCTAAGTAGGACACCCAAAGAAGAGGTAACGGTCTTCAATGAGCATATTTATTTTATTTCTTTATTTACGTACATAAATTGTTAATAAACCATTATGATATTATAAACTCAATATATTCAATATACTAGGATGTTTTCATAATAATTTTATGATATACATCCATCTCCAATTTCTTAAAATGGTTTATTAAATAATCAATCATGGGTATGGAAGACTACCTCCTTGCGAATAGATTTCATTTATTCTTCAATTACTAAATTTCACCATTGGGTATGATAATTGATATAAAGTATATATCATATGTTTATAACATATTTATACCTATTGAGTAATTATAATATAAATAAATATATATTTATATTTATTTATTTATTTAACTTCCATTCTTTTGGAGATATGATAATGTTGCTCATTTGTACAGCGGATTATCGCCTCGCGAAGTGATGTGATTCTTCTTTCATAAATGCTTCACATGGAAGGTGATAAGGATATATTTAAAGATTATATGTCATATAAATGAAATAATTATGATATTAATGTCATATTTATCATTATATAATGATAATATATACTTTTATTTCTTACTTATCCACTCACTTAAAGATGAAAACATCGTTCATGTGCATATAGAATACCGCCTTCAGGAAGTGATGTGACTCTCTTTCCATCAACCCACCTCATAAATGGTATATATAAGAATATAATATGGTATATATCATATTATAATAATTATTTTTATATTATTTATTAATTAAATTATTTCTATAACGATCATTGGAAAATATAAATATTACTCATGCATACATACGGTCTACCATCTCCAGGATCGTAACGTACTTCATTTTTCCTGACCATCTTTACTGATTGGATTTAAAAGTAAAATTGTTTTTAAAATATAATTATAATGTCATGATTATTATTACAGAGATGAATAAACTATATAATATGTGAAAGAATCATATCTTCAATGATAAAACAAACATAATAAAACAAGGTAATTAACACCTAAAATAATGAAAATAATGAAATATTATTAATGAATAACTGTTAAAATGTTATAAAAGGATCACATATGATATTTTAAATAATAATATATTGATATAATAAATTAATTACATGTTTATAACCACTATAAATGAGGTTCAATAATGTTCAATCAAATGGAAGTATGAGGAAAGGTATTTCTTAACTCGATTTTCACTCATTGGGTTAAACTTATACTTCATTGATTATTTCGTGATAAGGTTTTGTGTATAGTGAATTTTTATTCTCTTTTATTTTTTTCCAATTGTTTTATGTGGATTTATATTTAAAACACATAATTTATTCATTGATTAATTCTCACTTCAACATTGGGATCATTTTAAGTGTTTATTTCACAATCTCATTCTAATCGGGATTATTTATTTTTTTAATTTTATTTGACGGATATTATTTAATGATTTTATAATAAAATAATTTAATTATCTTATCCTTCATTTATTCAAGATATTTTTAAGTAATAGTTCCATTTTCCCACTCATTGGTACATAAATTAATTGAGAAAATGTTTTAAAGAAAATATAACATCATATCTCTCTCCAGTCAAAAATCTATTTTCTTCAAAATCCATGTTTTCTAAAAAATAATTTGATTTTTAAAACCACTAAAAATGATTTCATAAATTCATGTTTACCCATTTTTAAATTTCACTAAAAAACTCAATATACTCTTATGTCGTTTTTAAAATAAGTCTCATTTGGATTTTACCAAAAATGTGAAAGGGATATATATTTTACTGTGTATGGTATATACCAAAGATTATTCCATCATATCCTCAAAAAAAATTAAGATTCATTTATAATTGTTCAATATTATTTCAAAAGAAAATTATTTTGGAATTTTTTTTATTTATTGAATACTTATTTGAAACTAAAATGGATATATTTTTAAGAAACTTTTACGGATATTTCTATGATATTTCTATTCATCAACAAAACAACCCCTTATGCTAACTCCAAAGGTTATATGTTGTATTGATACCATACTTATTCCTTCTATTGATTTTTTATGATCATTTTGATCATGTAAAGTATTAGTATTCACTTTATTAATTAATTTTTTTATTCATTAACATTCCATTAAAATATTCACATTCATGTGATCATTAGACATTATATTTAGCCTAAATATTAACATTATTTATCATGGATATGTTTACTACTTAAAATATATCTCATTCCTAAATATGGTGTTTTACTTTGAAATTTATTTGATTAAATGATAAAATAATGATAATCTCTATCCTTTACTTAATGTAGATATTTTATGATAAGATCCATTTATTTGTAAATTAAATCGATTATTCAATATATGAGTAATGTTTTTTATATCAAATTATGGGTGGGTCCTGGACATTATATAACCCCTCAATGAATCTATAGGTTCCATGAGACCAAATAAAATGAGTAAACCCTATGATTTTGTACCCAGAAGTTTTAAACTATCTTGTGAAAGTTCTTTACAGTAGTGATATAGTTATCCAACCCGAATAAAATTGTACCGAGTAGTTTTAAACCATCATTTGAAATGTCTTGATAGTAGAGGTATAATTTTCATGAGACTTTATGTCTAATTATTAATAATTTACTTAAGTAATAATTTATTTATTATTATCCATGATATTTTCACAGTGATATTATGTCTCGATGCGTTTCATTATCAGTTTATTGATTAAATGGCATGTCTTTTTAGTTATTTTACCTACCATATTAATTATGGATTACTGAGTTATTTAAATAGAATGTGTGATCAGTTATATACATTTTAGTTGTTGATTATAGTTATTGGTTCATAATATCTTCTTATTTACTTATCCCTTACTGATAATTTGAACTCGCCCTAAATTTTTCTGTTACCACGAATCCATTGTGTTTGATATGAAAGGATATGCTAAATGAAATAATGTTTTTAAAATAAAATTTTTCATCTTTTCAGATTTTTTAACTCTATTTCTTTCATAAAATATTTTATCCCTTGGGGTAAGTACTCTTCTATTTAGTAAAAATTAAATTCATTATGACTTAAACCATGGTTAACCAAAATTTTATGAGTATTAGAGGAAGTAGAGGATAAATTATTATAATAAATACAAAACTCTACATCTTTTTCTAGAGAAAGATGATATGATGCCTCTATATTAATTTTTAACACCTAATAGAGTAGTTCTATTATTGTAAATAACATTCAATAAAGGAATGTTAATATAGAAATAAAAAATTGACAAGATATCCTTAGATATAAATAGAATAAAATCCTATTATATCTTGAAATAAGTAAAAGTAAAGGAATCAAAGGATTACATTAGACCTAGTTTAGAAAAAATATGAGATTAAGATAACATCAATGGATTAAAAAAGGATAATATTATTGGGTGATACAACCTAAATAAAGTAAAAGATGATCGTTCATAACTTAAAGAAATATTTTTATACCAATATTGATAGTGTATCATATAATACAGTAGGTAGTAGAGTGATAGCACCCTATGAGTTCAAAATAATTGAAAATGAGTTGTAAAAATAATGTTGGATAATTTTAAGGTGTAAAATTTTTGAGGTGGAAGGTTGATTTTATATCACACTAAAAAAACATTCAATTCCATCAAGTAATTGTTCCTGGCCCCCCAAGTATTGGTTTCTACTAAAAATGTTTCCAAAATCACTAGTATTCCATCAGGTACCAAACGTATGTCTATTAGGTACATGGTTTGGTCCCAAAACCTAGGTACAACCCCTCATCCTTTCCACCTCCATCATAACTACTGTAACACCATATCGTATTCAAATACAACCCCATAATGGAATTAATAAGATTAAATTAATATATTTTAATAACCTATAGAGTTCAAGGTCGTTACAACCTCCCCACCATCATGCTTTCTATCCCTAAAATGTTCCAACCAAGTTTTGAAGGCAACAATTCTTGCCACTATAGATATTTTTCTTTATCCACCCTCCCCCAAGTTTTATATTTGATAATTTAATTATTATAACTAACCCAAAAAGAGAAATAATTTCCCCTCATAGAAAATTATCACTCTAATATATGACAAAAATAGGATGATTTAGATAGCTCACATTAGCTTCAAGATCAGCATCATTTTATCAGATCACAAGTGTAAGACCAACTACCTTTTTAAATAGAGAACCAATGAAACGTTTTATTCATAAAAATGAATTTCAAGGGTATGTATAACTAATTGTTTTTTTCTCTTACTATACTAAAAATCTCAAAAGTTCCAACAAGCAATTGAGTTAGTTTTATTTACATTCAAATCCATCGGTGAACAGATTATGGTAAAACTAAAAGAAATACATTTTTACCAATATTCAATTACAAAGGTTTCCTTTGATGATAAAAATTAAGCTTTTATAACATTTGAGTTTTTGAGAGACACTTTTGAAACAATTTCAACAATTAAATTATATTGTAATAAACTAAGACTGATCATATATGACTCAATAATTTCTATCAATAATATAAGAGAAAAAATAGGTCTTCTATTAAGATCATTGAAAAAACCCATTTGAATAAATTCTTGATTGTTATAGAAGAATTTTATTAATGTGAGTTGATCCTTTAATGTGACCCTAAAATCAAGGATTTAAGTCTGAATCATATCCTTTAAATCATAAATTCTTTACATAGTATTTCCATCAATTTGAGGATGATAAGTTGTAATTAATTTTAACTTAGTACCCTAATCATGTTGCAGTCTTAGCTGAAACCAAGATATAAACCTTGGATTCTAATTTGATATGATTTTATCTGGTACACCATGAAGATTCATGATATCTATAACATATAAAATTATTATATCATCAATATAAGGTACATTAATAGTATGTAAAATTTGTTCCATGTTGATTAGATGATCCATGATCACCCAAATCATTTGTTAACCTCATAAAGAACCCGGTATTACAGTTTTAATGACTATTTTATATTATACCATTTTAACACTAATATTTGATGTTCCTAAAAAACACCTACAATTAATTGATTCTTTTATTTAACCTTTTGGAAGGTGAAACTTCTAGTGACAAACATAGTGATATACTTTTTATATGTGAGGCCAACAGAATAGGTGATAAGTATCATGATATATTGTTTTAATTCTAGGGTGTAGAACACATTAAGAATCATGATATTCATTTATTAACATTTCTCTCTAACTATTAGGGACTACTAACATTCCATGTATGTATAAAAAATATTATGGTTTTTGGAACCAGCCATCGAGGATCTCCCCATCATCAAGTTTCTCTCAAATAATTATACAATCATGATCAAATGTTTGAGAATCAATTACATTCTCTAAAAAAATATGTATGATCAATATGGTGTAAATATATACCTCTATAATCCTCAACCACATCCATGTTATGTTCAACTAAGAAACTCATCATCCTTTATTCCTCCTTTACCTCTTTCACTTTTTAAGGGTGATCCTTTATGCTGAGAGAATAAACATCTAAATTTCCTTTCCTTGGAGTATATTAGATAAAAAACCAAATGATGTGAGATATTAAAACCAATTATGTTTATTTAAATTAAAAATATTATTCCAAGAAGATATATTTAAGGCCTTTATGTTCAACAAATAACATAATGTGTTCACAAAATATTCAGTGCCTTTAACCCTTTAAAGCATGCACAATAGGTGTTAATTCTAAATAATAGGGAGGGTAGATCTATTTCTAAGATCTCAATTGGGTAGAAATATATGCTAGTACTAAATGATCTAGTATGTTAATGAAATCAATGTTGAAAAATGATACATCATAATACACCTAGAATCCTTTACTTAGCTAAAGTAATATTAAACTTTTAGTTGCAATCGTCTATTTATTTAACTGTTGGAAAGACCCTTCATATTGATCAATACATGAAAATGTTTCTATTTCCCTTCTCAAATTTTTTATTGAGTAAAATACCTTAGATAAATATTCAATGAAAGAGAGGTAGTATCTGATAAGCCTTAAAAACACATTATCTTAAATTCTTAGGATCTACTGAGTTTTCAAAATGAGAAAAAACCTTCCCAAGAAACATGAATTCAAATATCTAGAATAAAAATTTGGATATATTGTCATATAAACATGAACATAAAATTTCCATAATATTATATGAATATTTAAACTATGTCTATTCCAATACATTGAAAAAATAAGGATAGTATACACAAAGTGAGGAAACTCAATTATTACAAACATAAATATTTCATCAATTTACTTGAATATTCAACACATTTCACAATAATACTATTGACGCTCTTTTCCATCACAAAGTATAACGACTGAAAAAGGGAAATACCTTAATCCAAAGTAATTCATCCTTTGAAGAAACATCAAAAATCGACAAAGGCATGAAGAAGGATTTCCTCCCACTTGGGTTGCACAAGTTTCATCATGGTCAAACATGTATACTTGCACGTTGCATAGTTGTCGCGCAAGTGACTTGCGTGCCCTCTTTGATTTTCTCCCAGGGTGTTCAGCAGCCTATAAATACCCCTTGTGGGCCCCCCATTTGATGATGAAAAAAAAATCCAAAACTCAAATTTGAGCTCCCGGTGCCCTAGTCTCTTCTGAAAGTCATACAAACACTTCTAAGTTAATTTCTTACCTATAATATAACCTCTAAATAGGGGAAACAAGGCCTAAGTGTTGAAACTCATCAACACTTGTGCGCCAAAGTGGCCATCCCTTAAGGGAAATGGCCACACTTGTGCGCCGCCTTATCCCTTCAATAAAACTTACGCGCCACTCTTTTGGAAGCCTTTAGGGATAATACTAAGGGCTTCATCCAAGTCTCACCCTAGAATTACCCTAAGGGTTGACCGTCGCGTGAATACCCATGTGTTGCGCAAGTATACTTGTGCGACCAGGACTTGCACACCCACGCAGGACTTGTGCGCCTCTCTCTTTTTGGGTGCCCCTCCAACCTATTCACTTGATTTCTTCAAATCCACCTCTCCTCTTAAAAATTAAGCCTTCAGAACCCTCTTCAAAGCCATTTATGGCATGGTTCCTTTGATGGCTTCCTTATTTAAAAAGAATTCTGTGGATCATTTTTCAAAACCTAGGGATTTACATATCTTTATGTCACTAAGGTTAGAGATTTAATTAATTCAACCTCATCATTTAAAGATGAGAGGATATTTAATATGGGTATCCTTCTCAAGAGTAAGTCCCAATCTCAAAATCCCAAATTTGGGCATCCTCTTTAGGAGTAATCCCCAGGTCCCCTAACCTGGGCCTCCTTTTTAGAAGTAAGCCCCAGTCTTCAAGTTCCCTTAATTTTGGGTATCCTCCTCAGAAGTATGTCTCAACCATAATTCTTTTAATATAGGCATCCTCCTTAGGAGTAATCCCCAAGTTCCCAAATTCCAAAATTCCCTTAACCTGGGCTTCCTATTCAGGAGTAAGCCCCAGTCATAATTCCCTTTAACCTAGGCCTCTTCTTTAAGAGTAATCCCCAATCATAATTTCTCTTAACCAGTATTAATTTAATTTTTATTTGGGATTCCTTCTTAGGAGTAAAACCCAATCATAAGTCCTCTCTAATTTGGGTATCATTCTCATGATTAATTCCTAAGTTGGGTATCCAAATATCCATAAATCACATATACTTTTATGGACCTTGTTCCTTGGTTTCTTACCTGAAGTAAATCATAATCTTCATCTACCTGGACAGTCATAAATACATAAGCCCCACATCATTTCTTATAATTGCATCTTTCATGGCACAATTGTCTGGTTTTACCAATACCTCTTGTTTCTCACACCGAGCATGACTCACGTGGGCTTAGAGTGTAAAATTAATTATGGAATCTTCCTTTGAGCCATAAATCATGCATAAACCTCATATTTCATTACTCGAACTACATGGGTTATGATTCCTTTTCTAAAACAAAGGATACGTAGGTATCCCATCTACGGGTATTATCCCAATTCTGAAATAATCTATGACCTTCTGAATGACAATAAACATCAAGTGCCCCATTGAGTGGCTTTAAAACAAGTATGGTTATCATAATGACCAAGATATTTCTATATAATGTGTCTAAGGATACCATTTACTAATAATCTACAACAAATACAGATTATTCTCTATCGATGAAGAACCTCGAATACATATAAAAGATTCTCTAAATCTCATATATATTAATCATTGATTGTCAGATCTAAAGGAAAGCTCATTTTCATACTTGGTAATTGAATAAGGATTCACAAACATAACTTAAATCTATAAAGAGAGTCTCGAAGTAGACAATAATTCCCCTCAAAAAGGTGTGATGAGTCTGACCTCCCATCCTCTCGACCAATGAAAATTCTAAATCCTCATCGGTTCACAAATAATGAGCACCTACCTTTGGAAAGTAGGTCCAAATAGATATAGAATCATTGGATGTTTCTGGTTCTATGCACAAACCTGTTAGAAACCTCTTGGAATGTTTGAACCTTAAATCAATGAGGTCATTCCCATTTCTAGAGGAAATAAAAAAATGGTGAACTCAACGTGAATCCTTGACCAAGTTAAAATGATTTTTTACTTATTTATTAGGCCCATATTTAAACTCAATGAGGGGTCCAACAAAACAATCAATAACATATGTGCTCATCCAAAAGATGTAGTGGTTGAACTTATCTTGATTATGTATGTTATATCAAACATCCACTCTTTTCCAAGATCTTCTCTGTTACAGAAATGACTTCTCTTAAGTTCACACCTATGAATACCTCTGCTGCTACTCATGTTGGATCTTCGTCTGCTCTGAGGACGACATCACCTACTCAGCATCTTCAATGCGGGCTATCAAATGCACTGGTTA
Source organism: Viscum album (assembly GCA_963277665.1). Classification (NCBI taxonomy): domain Eukaryota; kingdom Viridiplantae; phylum Streptophyta; class Magnoliopsida; order Santalales; family Viscaceae; genus Viscum; species Viscum album. Next base: position 701,835,382 of record OY728132.1, read on the forward strand.
AGGAATATCGTTGACATGGTACCATTCCGAATCTGGAGGCTGCTCGACAAGCCCTCTAAGTCAATAATTCACCCTGTTCATCCGGACAATGACAACCAGCGATCAAGAAGCAGGCGGTGCCAACCACCGTCTCCAACCATTTCAGGTCGTTATCCTCGAACGCAACAACCATTCCCTCCCATATTCTAAGGAGGTGAATGAGAAGGTAACTCAAGGCCTTAATTCAAGGAAACAGGAGTCCTTCTTGAGGGTTCCCACCAACAATCGTCGCTAGACTCATGCGGAAGTGCGCCCTCAACATGATGAAGGGAACATTTTCAGGGGTTCGGCTCAGGTCCCTCAGACCCGAGTATGCAAGACGAACTGCCAAAACCAAAATCTGGTCAACAGTGAGCAAGTTCATATCTCTATCATCTCCGGAGAAGTCCACCAACCTAACATGGTGGCAAGCAACGAGAAGGAACACACACCTATCCATTTTAATTCCACTGTCTAGCAGACTCGTCTGGCAGCAGCACACCATTCTTGCCAGGAAATTCTGGCAGAGTACAATAGACATGAAAATACACCTGTTTATAAATCATCAGCTAGTCAGCAGGCTCGTCTGACTACATACGATGAATCCCGCCAACCCCATGTGTTGACAATAGGTAAAAAGGCACATACACCTTCTTACAATCATCAATCCTGCATGTAGTCTCTTCTGCCAGTATTGAAGGAAGTTCATCAACCACCTTTGGAGGAGTGCAATCAGCAGGCACATACACCTTCTAGTATTGATCAAGCCTACCAACAGTCTCATTTGGTAGCACCCGGAGAAGTCAATTAGAAATCCCCAATGACAAATAGGAGGCAGACTCAACTCTCTGCCCCCATTCATGAGTACTGTCAGAATTCACTGGTAAGAAAAGGGGGATAGAAGCAGAAACACACACCTACTCCAAGCATGGAAGGGACGTATATTCTTGTTCTATCAGCTGAAGTCACCAAGCACATTCTAACCATGGGGAAAGAGCAGAAGAAAATCCTTTCTCATATTCTAGATGCTTTCCAAGATATTATAACAGATTCAGCAGCATCACAGGGAAAGAAATGAAAATATATCCCTACCAGTGGAGTGACACATCAACAGTTCACTCCGGAACAGACACACACCTCTGTTCTAGTCCAAGAGGGTTGTGGGGAATACTCCCCCATGTCATACAGACAACAAAGTCAGGCACATACACCTGATTTGAGTGGAGGTAATCAGCCTAATTTGATCCTTTCTCTTGAGAAGGCACATACACCTGCCTATAATAACCACTTTCTTCCACAAGTGGTTCCCAAAGTGAATAAGAAGGTGTCTAAGAAAAATACTCATCCAGCACAGTCAAGAAATCAAGGGCCAATCTCTAACAAGGCCTGGCTCGATGCTGGAGTTCATGATTCACTCAGTCAATTATCTTTTGCAACTCAAGATTCTACTCTCTCGGTTCCCAATAGTGGGAACATTAATTCTGAAGGTCTGCATCAGATACTTCCTCATGAAGGCATGCTTCATGTCATTTCGGCCGATCTCAAAGTTTCATCTTCAGATGAGAGCCACAAGAACACTCTGTGTGGCCAGAAGAGCAAGGAGAAAAATGTTTCATCATTTGCTGTAACCCACCATGGTGGTCCTCCTAATGATGATGAATTTAGCTGCAAAATTCCTCTCCGCAGTAGTAATTCAAATTGCCTGGAAAATGCTCTAGTAGACAATGTAGTGATGAGAAATCCCTACTATCTTAAGGCACTTGCAAATTTGAAGCCAGCCATGTCTGATGCTTTACCGCTAGCAGGTGAAATACTTTATCAACTAGAAGATATCCCGGGGTGTAAGTCATTCTCTGAACCACCCCTGAGTCATGCATCTTCTAGTTTTCTAAATGAATTCTCTACCGATCTTGTTGAATCTGATGCAGCAAAAAAGAAGCACTAGCTTTGGTCTAAACAGGTAGAATAATCTTCATCAAATGATAAGGAGGAAGTACTGAATATGAGATAGAAACTGGCAAAAGATGAAGTGCCAGTCATGTTTTGGCCTTTGGCTAACTCTCAGTATGACATTCCAGAAATGTTGATGGAAGATTGTATTCAAGATATTCGTCTTAACATGTGGAAAACTCTTTGTCAATTGAAAAAGAAAATATTATCTTATGATGAATATCAAAATCATGTTAAGATAATAGAAGGTTTACAATGCCAAATTGATTTGGAATCTCTCTCAGTTTCTCGATATCTGAAGGCTGAAAAGCAGTAGAGAGTCATTCAGCGTTCATGCCTTGGCGCATTAAGAGGATTTTGCCAGTTAATTTCCAATGCCCTATCTGGTATTCATATTAGGGGTTGGGGTGTTCATGGAGACTGCATTTCAATGTACTCTCCAGTCAACAAATCTCGCCAACAGTGGTCTCATGCAATGTTATTGCCCACGACCGGGCACAACCAATTGGCTTTGTTTGTAATCAAAGGCTTTCTCAAGAACAGGCCTCAACTAGTTCTTCCCAGAATCAGGAATACAGAGAAAAAGTTGTCGAATTACTTTTGAATCAGGTAAATGAGAACATCGAACTGGATTCTCATTTAGATCGTGCACATCATCAAGAGACAGAAGTGTGAGAAATCATCCAATGGTCTTTTGAGTCGGGTGATAAGAGTGGATGTAGGTTAATGCATCCAGCCAATTTCTGGACTAAAGTCCGTAAGATCATGAGATATTTTAATAATATCTCAGATATAGATACTCAAGAACCACCCCAGCCTGCCAAACTGGGGACTCTTTTAACCCAACCCTCAGAATCAACAAATAGGATTCGAGGAGTTGAGCAGAAATAGTAGGAACAGCCCCCGTCCACAGGACTGGGGACCTTTTCAAATCCTCAATCTCTCCCTCATGGAAATTCAGTCTTCTCTCGATTAGGGAAAAATACCCAAGAGGAATGAAGAGCCAAATTATCATGAGATTCCCTCCAAATTATGGTTCGTCAAGAAGTTCCTGAGGGATCAAATCAACAAAAGGCAGTGTCTCAACAAGGACATAGAAGAAGACAATATCGCAGAAATTCTGATAAAAAGAGATGCAATGAGTTATGAATCAATCAATGTCATAAATTTCATTGTTGTTGAACACCAAGATGAGGCTCACTCAAAGGGATTAGATGAGGAAGCTCTTACTCAAGAGGTTGTACGCACAAACACAAATGAAGAAGGTGTGTGTACATGAAATCAAAGGATTACCCATAATCTAGGTAACCCTTCAAATAGCCCACTTCTCCCTCTCTGAAAGGTGTCCAACAAAGGAAAATGGAAGAATCAGGTTGCATAACCTTCATCTAGAGAAGTCCAATCGCTCTAATTAGAGAAAATATTCGCACAAAAAGAGGAAGAAATGAAGGGTTTAAGGAGGTTGAATGCAAAACTACTTCAAGGTAGTCTTCCTCCAAAGCGTGCTGAAGTCAGTCTGCCAAGGGAATTTGTTGCGGCTACTAAGATGGATCAAGAATATCCTCCTTTATCTGTACACCCTCATAGGTCTAATCTTATGGGTTATATGCAACAACAACCAAAAATACTACCATCAGTGGCAGTCCCAGTCACCACATCTGTCCAAGCTCCAGTTATTGAACCTGCTTAGGTCCAAGCTCAACCGAATGTTTCTGAAAAGTTAATAACTACTATTTAGTCATTAACAGCTCGGTTGGAAGCTATGGAGGGAAAACGAGCTCAAATTCAACCAGAAAAGAGAGCTTACCCTGAATGGGTTGATGTAATTCCTCCCCCGTTAAATTTTTCAAGTACTACATTCCAAATATTTAATGGTTCGGGAGACCCAGAGCAACACTTAACACATTGTGTTTCCCATTGTGATCCTATGATGGGAACCCATCAGCAATAAGAATTAGTTAAGCTTGGGTGTTTTGTATAGTCATTACAAGGGCCTTCTTTTGTTTGGTATACAAGATTGCAATCCCAGTCAATTACTGGGTGGGAGGATCTCCGTCAATGATTCCTTCTTCAATTCAGCTCAACTTTACCATTGACAACAGTTTTTGATCTTAAAAATTGTAAGAAAAGGGATAATGAAATGGTTTCAGATTTCATTTCTTGCTAGAGGGGATTAACATATTCCCTAAGCTTAGCACTCCCTCAAGAATAATTGTTGCCAATTTGTGTGGCAAATTTGCGTGATGATTTGCACACACCGTTGATCCTTGTGAAATACACAGGAGGGTTTCGAGACCTTACTTCGATCGCTCAGCAGATTGAGGACTCTCTTATGAAGAATAAGGATAAAACTCATGTAATTACATCAGCTCTAGGAAGGAGAATGGTTAAAGTAGAGACTGCAATAGTTACACTTAAACAAGCATCTGTACCTGCTTCTACTTGAAAACCTTCATCTTATCAAAGGCTTCCACCTCCTGAGTGTCAACAACAGAGTTCATTTCATCAAGATGATCAAAGATATCAAAGATAGAAATAATTTGAGGATCTGAAGAGAAAATTTTACTCTTTCTGAAATAAAAAAGTTCCTGGTTACTTCTTTTCGGCTCTGGAAAATAATTTGGTTCAATTCCCAAGGCCCAAGAGGCCGAACAAGGAAGGAGATGAAGATTTTCCCAATTATTTCCCATTTCATCAGATGTTGGGTCATCCCATTCAGGAGTGTTTTGTCTCGAAATACCTCATACAAAAAATGGTGAACTCGGGACAAGTCAAGTTGAAAGGTTCTTCAGCTCAGGTAGCATGTGTAACTGCAAGAAATCCAGAGGAAGAAGGTGAGTGGAAAGAAGTCAAGAACAAAAATACGCAAAAATATGATGATTGGATGGTCAGAAAAATGATCAACCAAACTGATGCCATTTTGAGAACGCAACTGAAGAAACCAATTGTGTCTTCTTCTATGAATGCCACAGAAAATCCCCCTTCATTAGAGGGAAAATCCTCAAAGAAATGGCATAATTGAAAGATAGAAGAGCAATCATAAGAAGATGATATTGTGTCAAAGCCGAAATTGTCTTTGACTCTGACAGATTTTATGCCATTAACTTCGAATCCACGGGCACCGCCCCACCAAACGGCATAGCCTACATTGGATAATTAGGAAGAGTCTTCATCGGATGAAGAGTTGATCTTTGGTTCTGTCAATATGATTTGTTTGACAGATCCTTATGCCAGTCACAGTTTTTATTTTGATGAGTCTGAATTCTCTATATCAAAAAGAGGAATTAGAGGGAGTTCCAGAGGTATGGGATACATAGGAAGACGTGGATATCCCAGAAGCCACTATTCCAATTCTACCCCTTCTAGAACTGTGTATGCAGCAGAAACTCATGGTAGGGCCCTTCAATGGGATCAACAAGAACAAGAAAATTCTTCCACCAATAGCAGACTCAGTCCTGGCACAGTTATTCTAGAGGATAGGTTAGAGATTCCACCTTCTTCCTCTCAACAAGTAAATACGCCTATTCGGTATAATCTTCCAAATCCATGAGTATTGCCAACTCCTACCCCGATACAAGATGCATCTACTTCCAAAGCATCAACTTCTAAGGTACCCGCGAAACCACATGTTCTTATTGGGAAACGCAGACCTTTGGATCAAAAGTATGATGTATTGAAACACTTAGCCCAAGTACCGGACAATTTATCAATTTTGGATGACTTAAATTTATCAAAGGATCTTCGAGAGGCACTCATCGAGGCTTTGTCAAGTCCTCAAAAATTTTAAACCGAAATTGTTGCAGCTGAAGTCTACCATGTAGAGAATAATCCTGCAGAATTCCATGCAGTAATATCTTTCACAAATGAGTATGAAGATGATGTTGTGCATGGACATATTAGACCTTTGTATTTATCTGTCATGGTCAATGGTGTAGACGTCCGAAGAGCTTTCATTGATAATGGTTCAGAAGTCAACCTCATCCCCATTCGTACACTTCGTCGATTGGGCCTCATAGAATCTGATTTATCTCCTTCTACTTTGATGTTACAAGGATATGATAAAAATGAACAAGAACCACTGGGAGAGATTACACTCAAAACTCAGTTTGGAGATCTTTTATCTAATTCATATTTCATGGTTGTTGATCATGACACAGCCTTCAACATCTTTCTTGGAAGACCCTGGCAACATCAACATGCGGCTATCCCTTCATCATACCATCAATGTCTCAAATATTGTTTCGATGGTCAACTTGGTACACTGTATGGTGATAAAGTCTCATTCAAAACATGTGAATCTAAATAAATTGAGGAGGAATTCCATCACATGAAGGGTAATGAGAAATCCACGGCAAGGGAGGTTACCATGGTTAATGCTCCATTTGGTTTGGAAAAGATTATAGTAAATCCATTTACACATGTGAGTGCAGATTATGTGTTGCCTATCAGTCAAATTGACATGATAGACCCAAATCAAAATACTCTTATGAAAACCTCCATAATTTCAATTACGGCAATTAAGCTAGACAGCATGGGAGAAATTAGTGATTTACCAAGCAATGATGAAAGCTCAAATGGGGATGTCTTTATTTCATCTGCTGAAATCCAGCAAGTCTATACTTCGCCAACTAGGCCAGAAGAAGTTATAGCAATGTCATAGTTGAATGATGATGTTGATTCTCAATCCATCATCTCCTCTTTATTACTGAAGGAAGACCCTTCATCATCAATCGGGTCAGAAATGGAAGCTTCTTCTTCAAGATGTTAAAATTTTAACATCTCTTCTGATCATGGAAATTTTACTTCATAATATACTATGTAGGTAGAAACAAAAGAAATAACACATGTTGAAGAAGAAGAGAAAGATCTCAGGGATGCTCCTCCAGCATTTGAAGAGGGTATCTCTACCACCATGGATGAAATCAGTGAAATAAATCTGGGTACAAAAGAAGATCCACACCCCACTTCAATTAGTGCGGCCATGACTCCTGAAAAGAAAGAAATGTATGTTTCATTTTTAAAGAAAAATCGAGATATATTTGCTTGGAACTATACATAGATTCTAGGGATTAATCCTGATGTTTCTACTCATCGTTTGGGTTTTCTAGAAGAACATCGAGGATTTAAGCAAGCCGCTAGAAGAACACACCCAACCTATGCTTCCAAAATTAAAGATTAAGTGGATAAGCTTATCAAAGCTAACTTGATCAGAGAATTTAAATATCCCAAGTGGCTGGACAATATTGTCCCAGTGAAAAAGAAGAATGGACAAATTAGAGTTTTCATTGATTTCAGAGATCTTAATCGGCATTTTCCTAGAGCTGATTTTCGAGTTCTGATTACAGAACTCTTAATTGATTCAAAATCTAGCTATGAGGAACTTTCCTTCATGGATGAATATTCTGGATATAATCAAATCTGAATGGCTCCAGAATATGAGGAATCTAAAGCCTTTTGGGACCCTCATGGTGTGTTTTTCTATCGGGTAATGCCCTTTGGCCTGAAAAATATAGGTGCAACATATCGTCATGCCATGCACCGTATCTTCAAACCCTTTTTAGGGAAGTTTGTTGAATGTTATGTAGACGATTTGGTGGTTAAATCCAGGAAATGTTCTAATCACTTGGCTTATTTGGAAGTCATATTCCACAAACTTCGGCAAAATAATTTGAAGATGAACCCCTTAAAATGTGCTTTTGGGGTAACCATAGGAAAATTTCTTGGCTTTTTTGTACGCCATCGTGGTATCGAAGTTGATCCTGAGAAGACAAATTCAATCCTTGGTATGTCACCTTTTTTGAATTTGAAATAATTGATAGTAATTCAAGGAAACTTAGCCTATATTTGGCGTTTCATTGCTAATTTGGCAGGAGAGAGTTTACCCTCCGCCAAATTGATGAAGAAGGGGGTCACTTACCAGTGGACTGAAGAATTTCAAGAATAATTCGATATTCTCAAGAAATATCTCTTGAGTCCACCGGTGTTAATGACACCTGTTGAAGGAATACCACTTATCCTCTATGTCACAGCTTTAGAGCGATCATTGGGTTCCTTTCTTTCTCAGAAGAACGATGCTGGGAATGAAAACAGCCTCTACTATCTCAGACGGACTATGCTTGAAGCAGAAACCCAATATTCAAATATTGAGAAGTGATTCATAGTTTTAATATTGGTAGTTCAAAAGTTGAGACACTATCTACAACATCACGAGGTCCAATTGGTATCTCGCAATAACCCGATCAAATTCATCCGTAGTCGTCCAATGCTTAAAAGACGTCTGGCAAGTTGGGCAGTTATTTTGCAGCAATTTGATATCTAGTATGTGTCTCAAAAGGAAATAAAGGTCTAATCTATAGATTATTTTCTTGCTGAACATCCTTCAGTAGAAGATACATCTTTAGATATTGAACTTCCAGATGAAGAAGTCTTTTTTATTCAAGATAATCTTTAAACATGGGAAATGTACTTTGATGGTGCCTCCAGAAGTCAAATAGGGAGGAAAATGGAAGATCCTAAATTCAAGAAAGTTGAGTTAGGAATTGTGATCATTTCTCCAGAAAAGGCATTGCTACCCTATTCCTTCTCATTTTTGGGAGGCGGGACAAATAATGAAGCAGAATACCAAGCTCTTATCGCAGGATTGGAGTTCGCACTTCAAGCACAAGTGAATCACTTAAAGGTGAAAGGAGATTCATACCTGGTAATCAAATAATTCAATGGGGATTATGCAATCAGAAAAGAAGAAATAATCCCTTTGTATGATTATTTCAGGGAGTTAATGGCGGAATTTCCTTCGGAACTGACATTTTCTTATGTCCCAAGATCACAAAATGGACAAGCTGATGCGCTGGCTAATATCGCCACAACTCTGGAAGATCCAAATCGGGATGATACAAGAATAAGTATTTCCCACCGTCGTACAATTTCACCTTATGTTCAAATCAGAATAGAAGAAATCAATGAAATTAGTCCCATTCCTGAACCATATGGTCATACTATAGGATTGATGACACTCATCAGAGAATACCTTTAAAATGGAACACTTCCACCTGATAGAGCTGGGAAAGAACAAATCTAGCGACGTGTGGTCAATTTTACTCTTTATGAAATCCCAAATCACCTAGAGAAAATTCACTACAAAAAAGGTTTTGATGGAGTTCTCTTCAGATGCATTAATGGTGAAGAGACAATGGCTGTCATGAAAGAAGTACATGCAGGAGTCTGTGGTTCCCATCAGTCTGGACACAGACTATCTGAACAAATTCGAAGGCTTGGGTATTTTTGGCCTTCAATTATACAATATTGTGTTGATTTCACAAATAAGTTTCATTATTTCCAAGTACATTCCAACTTCATTCATCAACCCCCAGATTTTCTTCATACAGCTAAATACTTGTGGCCATTTTCCACATGGGGAATGGATGTAGTGGGACCTTATCCTTTGGCGAAAGCCAAGCAGTTTATATATATTCTTACTACTATTGACTTCTTTTCTAAATAGGCAGATTCAATACCCCTCAAAGAAGTCAGTTCTAAAAGCATTGTTATCTTCATCAAGTCTAACATCATTACCAAATTTGGTGTCCCTCATACCATATTGACGGAAAATGGCACCAACTTCTGTTCATCCGAGGTGAGGAAGTTGTACCAAGAATACAACATCAAATCCAATCATTAATCTCGGTATCAAGTAGCGGACAATGTCAAAATAGAATCTTTAAACAAGGCTCTTTCAAACATACTGCAAAAGATGGTGGATAAAGATAAGAAATCAAGGCCTGATAAACTCTTTCATGCTTTATGGGCTTATCGGACCACCACCTACACTGCAACGTAGTCAACTCCATATTCATTGGTATATGGAACAGAAGCAGTCTTTCACATTGAGTTTAAATTACCCTCGCTCAGAGTATCCATTTGCGATCAGTCATCTACAGATAAACAATCTCAAAAGCGATTGGATGAATTGGAATGGTTAGATGAGAAAAGATTGTGCACCCTGCACCACTTGAATGTCTATCAGAATCAAATAGCATGAGCTTTCAACAAAAAATTTCATCTTCGTTCATTCATTTAGGGAGAATTGGTAATGGTTCTTATAACTCCAATGATACCCAAAAAGAAACCTCCCAAGCTGGAGCCAAAATGGGAAGGACCTTATTCAATACATAAGGTCTACTCCAATGGAGATTTTTCTTTAATATCAATGGATAGAGAACTCATCACTACTCCAACCAATGCCAGATTTCTGAAGAAGTATTTTGTATAAACACGAAATACATCCTCGGTCCATGCATATGACCTTAAACTATTTTCATCCATATCATCCAACATGATGTCAAACTGTGTTGTCCTTGCTGCAAGACTTTAAACTTCATAGTCCCTTACATCCTGCAAGATGTTAAACTGCAACATCCTCGGTCCATGCATATGACCTTAAACTATTTGAATCCATATCGTCCAACATGACGTTAAAATGTGTTTTCCTTTCTACAAGACATTAAACTGCATAGTCTCTCATGTCCAGAAAGATGTTAAATTGCACCATACTAGGTCCATGCATATGACCTGAAACTATTTCCATCCATATCGTCCAACATGACGTTAAACTGTGTTGTCCTTGCTGAAAGACTTTAATCTGCATAGTCCCTTACATCCAGCAAGATGTTAAACTTCACCATCCTCGGTCTATGCATATGACCTTATATTATTCGCACCATCATCCAACATGACCTTAAACTGTGTTTTCCTTACTGAATGACATTAAACTGCACAGTCCCCCTTTTGTCCATAATGACATTAAACTGTGACATCCTAGCTACATGACTCTAAACTGTACAGAACTCTCTTACATCCAGAAAAATGTGAAACTTTGTTTTCCCCCATCGTCTTAGCTATAGGACGCTAAACTGTATAGCACCCGTATTGACCAAGATGATGCAAAACTGTGTTCACGTCCAACATGACGTTAAACTGTGTCCCTATATTGGTCCTACATGATGTAAAACTGAACAAAGTCCCTTAATATTTCCTACATGATATTAAACTATATTTTATCCTTACTACATGACACTAAATTGTGCAGCACCAATAGTCCTCACTGTAAGACTTTAAACCGCATTATCTCTTCATATGTCCTGCATGACATTAAACTGTGCATCGTTAAGGTTGTTGCTACCTATTGTTTCTCACACCGAGTATGACTCACGTGAGCTTAGAGTAAACTTCAATCCATAATACCCTCTCTGGTCCGCTAACCATGTGTAATTACCTACACCATTTTTAGGTCATTGTTCTAAAAAACAACTTGATTACGAATTTATTCTTTAATTGAACTACGCGGACATTGATCCTTGCCTTCTAGGCTGGGTACGTAGGCAACCTTCTGAGGTTTAAGCCTAAAACCAATCTCTTCACGTCGTTTCACCTCTGTCTCATATGATATTGATCCATGAAGAAACCCCCAGAACCATTATTTTTTACATTGGTTCACCACGGTCCATGCATATGACCTTAAACTATTCACACTTTTGTCATGTACGACAATAAACTACAACATTTTTTGACACCCTCACCTAAGAGAGAATCATTATTTACATTGATCTCCAATCATGTTATATTTTAAAGACTACGTGCATACATGACAATGTCTGAACCTTTTATCTTGGGTCAAACCATCATTGCACTAAAGTCCCCTTTTCACCCTTCATATGTACGAACCAAATTTGTAAAGAGTGTATTTCAAGAACTAAATGCGGCTTGATTCCCATCCTTATGGGATACGTAGGAATTTTCGAGCATCCCTCGAATCCAGCCCCAAGACTTTGAGCCTAACCCCAATTTCCACTTTCAATCCCCGGGCTGAAAAGTCCCTGTGAAAACACACACAGTGTATTCATTATTATGGTTCGAACTCTATAACCCTAAACTAAGATTTCCTATACTCTCATCCCACATGATGTTAAACTGTATTTCAAGAACTATGTATGGCTTGATTCCTATCCTTATGGGATACATAGTGAATTCCAACATTTCAATTCAGGACCCAGCCACAACATGATTATGGTTATCATTGGTCTGTGTATCTCTACATGCATTGAACAAATGACCATTTTTATGTGTCATAATTCTAACCTTAAATACTTATAGATCTTCATAACCCTTTTCTTGACTTCTGGTCACAAAGTTTTTGATACTTGAGAGTTCTTTTGCCTGACTATGCAGCACATTCCATTAGGCGGCCTTGCATAAGTAGTCTACATAATATACTTTTAAGCCAAAAGATATTATTATTTGACTATGCAGCCAATTCCCTTAGGTGGACCTACATAATTCAACCCCCAAACGGATTTTTCAAATAATGGTAACTTCAATCTTGGGAGGAAAACCTTTTTTCCCTTATTTTTCTTAATGACAATATGTAGAGATCTGCAAAAAATAGCCATCCTTAACATATTTGTCCAATACTCTTTTTCATGATCTGAAAGTATTCGAGTCTATGGTTTATATTTCCCTTCCCTAAATTTGGGTCAGACCTTCGTAGGAGTGACATTCATCCAGTTCTTAGACAATATTATTTGGAAATATCTTCTCCATATTCAAGTACCTCTCTCCATATAAAAAACTCTATGCTTTGGAAAATTTGAATCCCCATAAACTTCCACTGGCTTTTTAGCAGTAGAAAAGTAAATTTCTGAGAGTTCTTTTGCCTGCCTATAGAGCATGTTCCCTTAGGTGGCCTTGCATAAGTAGTCTACATAACGGACCTATCAGCCAAAAGATGCTATTATTTGGTTATGCAGCCAATTCCCTTAGGTGGCCCTGTATAATTCAACCCCCTAATGGGTTTGTTAAATAGTGTTAACTTCATTCTTTGGAACTACTTCTTCTAATGCCTTTTAGCCATTTTTTATATCATTCCTCAGATTCAAAATTTCTTAATTCATCGTTTACATATTTTCCCTCATACTTGAACATGGTAATATGTTTTCAGATAAATTATCAAGGAATTGAGTCAATGTTAATCTATTCGGTCAAAGCTATTTCGACCTTAAACATTAGCCTTTTTATGTCTGACGTGCATGACTTTAAACTGTCCACAAAAAATACAAGGGAACTCTGAACAAAAGTAAACTCACTAAACATACATTTTGTATGATTTAGTTAATATTGAAAAATTAAATGATTCAAAGTTTGTATGGTTATTTATAATAATCCTAGCAAAAATTATACTATGCTTACTAGGCCCATTGTCTTAGGTAAAAATTTAAATCAGGTAGAAAAAGAAGGTATGAACAAATGATTAGGGCTGAAAGTGTTCTTTATTTGATGCACAAAAGTTAGAAGGACATCCATAGACTGGAGTCTCTTCTCTTTTCCAAGAATTACAAAAGGCTGTCAACATAAATATTCATTTGATTTACAGCATCCTGAGCTTCATCAACAGCCACTTGAAGCTCATGCACTCAACCAACTTCACTCTTTTCAGCTTGATGGAGTGCTTTATTGGATTCAGTAATGGCTTTTATACCATTTGTTTGAACTCCATCCAGTGAATTGTTCAGTTGGTCCAGTTCCCCAGTAAGAGCATCCAATTGTTGCCGAAGTTTCATCTGCTGGACAACCTTTTCCTTGATCTTATGCTTTAGATCCTTCAACTTGGCAACATGATCAGCCTCAACTCGGGATACCGCAGCCTCAAATTCGCTGATATTGGATGATAGCCTTACTCTAGTCAAATCTTGATGGTACTTCTACTCTTGCTCCCTCCCTAAGATGACTTGTTTTACCGTGGCATGGATATTTTGATATCCAAAACCACTAAGTCCCAAAATGAAAAACATGGACGACAGTCGAGGAATATTCGATGAAAGCTATTCTAAACGAACTTCAGATATGATCTTCCATATGTTCTTTCATGCCTTGCATCGTGCAAATTCAAGCGCCTTTTATATCTCCGGGTCTAATTCAGCATCACTATCACAGGGGGGAATATAATCTGGGATTAACGCACTTATGGAAGTGCCATATTCTGCTCCTTCTTCCCTGACCCATGTTTCTTCACTTTCTATCCCCGTTGGGGCGGAAGCTGAGGCTTCACCTCTAGATATGGCCACTGAAATTGATGGCCCTACATAATCAATTGAATGTTTTGGTTAGTTTCAAAGGATAAAAAAATTTTATTGGTTGTCTTGTAAATTAAGTACAGTCGCAAAAATTGTTATCTCTTACCCAACGGTGGATCGGTAACTTGAGAAGGCTCCTCCCCATCTTTACTAGCTTCAACAGAATTTTCAGGATGAGTTTCAGGAAGCTCTGTCAGGTTAAGCTCCACTTGAGCTAATGTCTCTGCAATAGTAGGGTTTTCTGTACCCCCTTCAGGCATTGGCAGTTCAATGGTTTGCTTATATAGAACTTAACATTTAAACCAATCATGATCAGAGATGTAATAAAAAGTTATTTTTAATAGGACGAAGGATAACACTCACGCCCATAATATTCTAAATTACATGGTAATTTAACAGGATCTAAAAAATCTTCAAAATATGCGCCAAGTTCCATCATTTAATCCAATGTAATCTCAGAATCCTAGTTAATCTCACCAGTGGGAGCATTCGATATGTCTTCTTGGGGACCTTCATTCTACAGCCTCTGACCCTGGACAGCTTCTTTAGATAAAATAGTGGCATCAGTTGCAATGCTCGTCAAAATCTCTAGTGCAGGGGTTGAACCTAAAGTACCACAGAATGGAAGTCAGTTGATGTTTCATTCAACATTTTAGGAAGCATTATTAACTTACCAGAAGCAGGTTCTTCTCTTCTTGCAGCAGTAGTAGGAGTGAAACTAGGAACAGACGTTGGCTCCTCTTTTGGAGCAGCCAAGCCATCCTGAGCTTGTGATTTTTCACTAGCACCCTTCGTTGTTCTTATAGGAGGGTCATTCCTCTCCCTCAAAGGGGAAATTGAAGAAGCCCCTATAATCCCAAAAAGTATGAGTAATATTTTCATGGGTTAAGACTCATGATTATCTAAAGGACTTACCAATACTGATGAAGCGTTTAGCTGTGGACTTCCTCCTTCGATGATTTTGATTCTAAGGCTCTTTGGGAGTGACGGTATCATCATCTATAGGTACAGGAATTGGAGAATGAAAAGCCATGTCAAATTCCTCGTCCATGGATTACTGGCATGGAGATATTTCACCCTACTCATGAGGAGATTCATTAGCCCCGATGGCAGTACCACTAGAGCTATACTGTGGTGAAGGAACCTCAGCAGTTCCTTTATTTGCAAGCTGCAGGATAAAGAAAATAATTTCCTTGAGTAACAATGCTTTGACTAAAATCAAGTTGCAAAGAAAATAAGGAAAGATACTTACATCATCAGGATCCACGTAATCATTCCACTCCTCATCTTCGGAACCACCCTTAGTGGCGCCACGATTTATCATTTCCATCACCCACTTTGTGATAGGAATGGAATCATCGGTGGAATATATGAGAATCTCCAACTCTCTGATGTAATCCTGCACTTCATCAGGGTTATCCTTGTAATGGATATCTTTAGAAGCCCAAATATTCCCTATTACAGGGATTTGTAGCCCCTCGAGCAGATCCAGCCAGGCAGTTTCAGCACCGCAATATAAACTTCTCCATGTTTGGATATCCTCTGGTCATAGATATTCAACATGTGTACCAGAAGGCTGTAAGGAGGGTCCTACAATTTTAGACTTCAGCTTCTTCCCATCTCCTGTAACTACAGATAAAGGATAATAAAATAAGACTTATTGGTCTATAAAGTAATGGTGATTAAATTTCCCCAATGAAGTAATTCACTAGAAGTCGATGGAGTTGGTCTCTCGATTCTGATAGGGGGATTATATCTTTCATGAGGCCGCTTTTCCACATGTTGTGCCTCATCATCCCCATCCTGGGAATCCGGCGAGTCGGCCTTAGGTGAAGTACCCGGTGAATCAGCTTCGGGTGGTGTAGAAGAATCACCTTCCAGATGAAGGTTTTCTTTCTCTACAGTTCTTTTCCTTTTCCCCACCTGATAAACCAGTTTATTCAACACCCCTCCAGGGTATGATGCTATCCAATTCTCAGAATACCATGTAGTTAAGTTACTAGCTGCTTTATCAACTGGTAGATCAAACACTACCCCGGTCTTCTCCCAAGATGTCAGAAACCACAATTGTTGGGAAACCATCAGATGTTTCTCTGACCTGACAAGCATAAGAGGGGATACAATAGTCTGATACAGTCACTTGAATTGGCGTGAAAATATGTATGGAGCATAGTACTCGCATATAATCTCTCTGTCAATCCTGGTGGCCAGTACACCATCTCTACAAGCCAGCACGTACGCCCTCAATTCCAGGCCATTGGTTCCATCATCAACAAATTGCTTGGTTGGCGGGTTTCCATAAGGAAAGAAATTTAATTCCTTATACATGCTCAGCCTCACCTTCATGTCATAGGAATTTAGAGCTAGAGGAGCAATTCCAGAGAATGCCTGCACTAATGGCTTGAAATAACTTCTGAGGATCTGTACTCCGTTCTGTACATTATATGTTCTGAAGTGAGTGGTGATCCATCACCACAAAACTTGGAATGGTCCCACTATTCTCAAAGGAGACCTACCCATAAAGACATGGAGTAAGCTCCTGTGAATATTTGCTAAAATGGGGGTAGCCAACCCAACCATTCTCCCCTCATACAACTTGGCTGCAACAATGAAGTTTCATGTCCTAACGCCTCCCTTTGAATACCTGACTAGAAAAAGATAAACATTGAGCCACAAGGCCAAGAAGCCCGCCATACGAGCCTTTTTTGGGATTCTCTAATTCACTTTGTATCCCCACTTCTCAAATTCTCCTACTTCTAGAGTCGACCAAAATGTTCTTGGAGCACCCCTCTTCTTTGTTTTGGGGTTGGTTGTAGGACGAGTACAGGTGGACCCTTCCCCTTTGATCCCTTCTCCTTCGGCTCCTTCTCCTACTTCTTGGTAAGAAACATATTCATCTAATCCTCTGGATGAATATCCTTTCTTGAATGAGTTAGGGAGGTATCTGAACTCTTGAGCTTGTGGGAGATTATCAATAATTCCCGAGCTAAATCCGGAGTCTTATTTGAATAATTCCAGGTTGCCTTGGGGGGGGGGGGATTCGTCATACATATCACCCAAAATTGGAGCCCCTGAGATCTTGTGGACATCCCACAGACTGATTCCTACTTGTCCATGAGTCAGATGGAAATAATTGGTTTCTGGAATCTAATGGCAGAGTATCTCTGGCACAAAGTCATCATTCCTGTATACATATGATTTCCCAACCCAGACGACTTCATATATTGCAGCTACTTTTAAATCCTCGGAAAACTCTGCGTAGGTTTGTCACACCCAGTATGCCCACATCCAAGTTGGCTTTACACCTCCTCCATGACGAAAGTCCCAAGTCTTCTACTAGCCTTTGTATTGATCTTTCTTAGAGTTTCGAAAAATTGAGGGATAACAATGTGGTTGCAGCTCAGGCTCGTGAGGTCTCAGATCAGAGGTACAAGGGCTATGATGCATTATGTAGGCCTTCTCCACTATTCCAGTATTTATAAATGCTCCTCTACTTGAGATATTTTCTGAAGAAAAATTGGTGTAATTATGAAATCAAGAAATTGGGAGATAGTTCTTTGCCTCTGGAATGGTGACTTCTCGCAGATGACCATATCCATACAAATGTAGATAAATACTCTGTGGAAAGTCAAGATGATACTTCTTCAGGTACTTGGCCAAATCTGGAAGACTGTTGTCGCGGATAGTATAATAATCATGGCCTACAATGTTCATCATATCATCAATTCTCTTAGTGGCCAGTTCATCAGCAGTTCTGATTCTTCTAGGAGCCATTTAATCTGCACAAAAGTTGAATAATTAACTCTTAAGTAAGTTTATTTTTCATAAAATTTGTGAAGAAAAGTGAAAAAGTGGATAAGTAATTAAGGCGCGCAAGTCCCAAAGTTGGTGCGCAAGTATAAGTGTGTCGCGCAAGTTTTGGTGCACAGGTATCACCGCGCAAGTCCAAATACCTCTACAGCAGCGTGACGCAAAAGGAAGCAGCGGAAAACTGAGTAACTTGCATGGCGATTGGAACTTGAGTGATGAGAGCTCGAAAGCGTTCAGATTCAGTGCTTTTCACGAGGAATGACCACCTATATATAGGCAAGGCCACACCCCTGCGCACTGAAGCCGGTGCGGCTCACCTTTGCTCGACACCATTTGCGCGCTCAACACTTGCGCGTTGCATGCTCCTTGGTTTTCTTCTTTACCTCAGAGTCACATACTCATTTTTTTTTTCAGATCCAACTCTAAGGGGGGACTTTTATTGACCCTCCTTTCCGTTACAAAGTCTAATGACTAAAAAAGGGAAACACCTTAATCCAAAGTGATTAATTCTTTGAAGAAACATCAAAAATCAACAAAGGCATGCAGAAGGATTTCCTCCCACTTGGGTCATGCAAGTTTCATCATGGTCGTGCAAGTATATTTGGGCGCCGCATAGTGGTCGTACAGGTGACTTGCATGCCCTATTTGATTTTTTCCTAGGGTCTTCAGCAGCCTATAAATACCCCTTGTGGGCCCCCCATTTGAGGACGAAAAAAATTCCAAAACTCAAATTCGAGCTCCCGACACCCTAGTCTCTTCTGAAAGTCTTCCGAACACTTCTAAGATAATTCCTTACCTATAATGGAAGCTCCAAACAGGGGAAACAAGGCCTAAGTGTTGAAACTATTCAACACCTGCATGAGTAAGTGGCCAGCCCTTAAGGGAAATGGCCACACTTGTGCGCCGCTTTATCCCTTCAATAAAACATGTGTGTCACTCTATTGGAAGCCTTTAGGGAGAATACTAAGGGCTTGACCCAAGTCTCTCCCAATTATTACCCTAAGGGTTGACCGTCGCGCAAGTACCCATTTGTCGCGCAAGTATACTTGCACGACCAGGACTTGCACACCCACATAGGACTTTCGCACCTCTCTCTTTTTGGGTGCCCCTCCTGTCTATTCACTTGCTTTATTCAAATCCACCTCTCCTATTCAAAATTTAGCCTTCAAATCCGTCTTTAAAGCCATTTATTTCATGGTTCCTTTGTTGGCTTCTTTATCTGAAAGGAATTTTGGGGAACATTTTTCAAAACCTAGTGATTTACATATCTTTATGTCACTAAGGATAGAGATTTCATTCATTCAACCTCATCCTTTAAATATGATAGAATCTTTAATACGGGCCTCCTTCTCAAGATTAAGTGTCAATCTCAAAATCCCAAATTTGGGCATCCTCCATAGGATTAATCCCCAAGTCCCCTAACCTGGGCCTCCTTTTCAGGAGTAATCCCCAGTTATCAAGTTCCCTAAATTTTGGGTATCCTCTTCATGAGTAAGTCCCAACCATGATTCTTTTAATATGGTCATCCTCGTTAGGAGTAATCTCCAAGTTCCCAAAATCCAAATTCTATTAACCTGGGCTTCATTTTCAGGAGTAAGCCCCAATCATAATTCCCTTTAACCTGGGCCTCTTCTTTAAGAGTAAGCCCCAGTCATAATTTCTCTTAAACAGTCTTAATTTACTTTTGATTTGGGCTTCCTTCTCAGGAGTAAAACCCAATCATAAGTCTTCTCTAATTGAGGCATCCTTCTCAGGATTAATTCCTAAGTTAAGTATCCAAATCTCCATAAATCACATATACCCTTAGGGGCCTTGTTCCCTGGTTTCTTCCCTGAATTAAATCCTAATCTTACTCTATCTAGGAAGTCATACATACATAATCCCTACATTATTTCTTATAATTGCATCTTTCATGGCACAATTGTCTAGTTTTACCAATACCTCTTGTTTCTCACACTGAGCATGACTCACATGAGCTTAGAGTGTAAAAGTAATTATGACATCTTCCTTTGAGCCATCAATCATGCATAAACCTCATATTTCTTTACTCGAACTACGTCGGTTCTGATTCCTTTCCTAAAATAAAGGATACATAGGTAGCCCATCTGCGGGTACGATCCCAATTCTGAAATAATCTTTGTCCTTCTGAATGACAATAAACTTCAAGTTCCCCGCTGAGTGGCTTTAAAACCATTATGGTTATCATAATGACCAAGAGATTTCTATATAATGTATCGAAGGATACCATTGGCTAAGAATATCTAACAAATACAGATGATTTTATATCGATGAAGAACCTCGAATACATATAAAAGATTCTCTAAATCTCATACATATTAATCATTGATTGGAAGATCTAAAGGAAAGCTCGTTTTCATACTTGGTAATTTAATAAGGATTCACGAACATAACTTAAATCTATAAAGAGAGTCCCGGAGTAGAAAATAATTCCCCTAAAAAAGGTGTGAGGAGTCCGACCTCCCATCCTTTCGACCAATGCAAATTCTTAAGCCTCATCGGTTCACAACTAATGAGCACCTACCTTTGGAAAGGAGGTCAAAATGTATATGGAATCATTGGATGTTTCCGATTCTACGAACAAACCAGTTAGAAACCGCTTGGAATGTTTGAACCTTAAATCAATGAGGTCATTCCCATTTCCAGAGGAAACAAATACACACCCTAGAACCTCAAAATATTATTTTATTTGAGTACTAGTTATATAATCAACTTTTTTATAGAATGATATTCAACATCTCCCACAATTTTCTTCTCTCATAGTACTCTTCTGAGATATTTCTTAATCAAAAACATTCTTCATAACCTGAGTAATTAGGAAGCATAAGAAAGGGTGTACATAGATTATTAGAAAGTTTAAACATGGGATATATGAACTGATGATAATATGTAATCATAATACAATCATAAGGGTTTGAGGGAAAAATCTGAATTTACAAATTTAATACCCAATCATTCATAGTTTATAAATCAAGAGTCGTGGAATAAATCTTTAATATATCAAAAAAAAGAGTCATAAGAGTGAAAATTTATCATTAATTAATCATGCTCCAGGAGATAATAACATAAAAATAATAATATGTCATAGGAATTATATGAATTATCGTAAATAAATAAAATTATTCATTAGTTAAGGCTCACTAACAAGACCATCGTCACATAGTAGACAAAGTCCCATAATGGATTGGTTTGACTCCCTAACAACATTAAATTCTTGGAATAGTTTAACTAACCATATGTTTTCATATTATCTCATGAGATATCACTCATTAACCAATCTATTAGAGTGATATATAATTTTGGTCCCACCTTTCCCAAAATAGAAGACATAAATATGTGTGATACAAGATCATAGAAATATTTAGCATTCCATAATAGTATAAACCAGGGAAATTAAATGAGTTTCATAAATATTTAATCATAAAATAATTGTAATACAACCCCAACAAAACATGGATGAAATAATTAGATCTTATGATATGAAAACACAACAAAAATTGTTTCATAAAAAATCAATTTTAAGCATAAAAATGAATTTAATACAATTCCTTTCACATTAAAAACCATTAGATGAATGTTAAATTATTTAAATGAACAAAATATCAACACATTTAATTAAAATAATTCTTCAATGGTAATTAATTTAATATATTCTGATAAAAATAAATTATAAATATAAACTCCTTTTTTTCAAAAACATCTCATTTTATTTTCAAATACTTTTACTTTCTTCTGAAAACCATTAATAACCAATGAATTCATTTTATACATGTGTAAAAAATAAATTTTCATATTTTTAATGCTCTAATTAAATGTTTAACTGAAACATATATAACATAAAAAATATTATAAAAAATATTTCAAAAAATTTCTTTAGGATCATTAGTGCTTCCTAAGTGAATTAGAAACCATTTTTTACAATTATAATTCATTTAAATTCTATTTAATGTTCTTGATTTTACAATGTATAATAATTATTCATATAATTTTTTATTTGAGTGATTCAAAAATTATAGAACACACTTATTTATTAAATATAAATATAATATAATTCATTAGGGTGTTACATTCTTCCCCCATTATAAGTAATTTTCCAATGAAATTTCATTACTATAATATAGGAAACTGATGATACTTCTATCTAATCACATCTCCAAATTCCCATATTTATTTAATGAATTTTTTATTCCTTTATAGAACTTTTACTAGTTGATTATTCTTATTCCATGTCACTTTATCCCTATGATCAAATATTTCTACTCATTTCTTCACATAGGAAAGATCATTCTCCAATGGTTTGAAATATGAGACCTGTAAATGTGATGGATTGTGTATGAAATTTATTGAAAGAGATTCATGGGACACCTCATGAACTTTAGAGATTTTTTGAGGAATTTCAAAGTGATAACATACCATCATGATATCATCAGGAATCCAATAAGGACTAATGTATCTTAGGCTAATCTTTCCCTTCTTTCCTAATCTCATAACATTCATTCAAGGTTATATTAAAAGGCATACTAAATTTAAACTCTAGATCTTGTGGAAAATTGTTAGTGTAATTTTTTTTCAAATCTGGTCTTCCCTTCTGTGTTATTAAATATATATAACCTTCTCTTCCATTTCCTCAATTATATCAGGTATCAATAAATTTTATTCCCCTGCTTCATCTATACATGTTTGAGTTCTGCATTTCTTTCCATATAGGGATTTATAAAGAGCCTTATGAATGCTAAAGTGAAAGTTATTATTGTAAGAAAATATAATCATTGGTAGGTATTGATCCCAACCTCTTTATAAAACCATAAAGAAATATATAACATATCTTAAAGGCTTTTAATGGCCCTCTCAAACTAACTATATGTCTGAGGAAGATATGCAGTGTTAAATATTAACTCTATATTCAAAACTTACATAATACATATCCTGATATTCAGGTTAAACCTTGAATATAATTTGGATAATATTGTGAGTGGTACTCTATCCAACCATGACACTTCCTTGATGTTTAACCAAGTGAGCTGATCGAGAGAGAAATCATCCCAGATGGTATTGATATGTGCTTCCTTCGTAAGGTGATTTATTATACCCTAAATATAATTATACCCTTTAGATATATTGGTGACTCCCATGATAAAATCCATGGTTATATTTTTTCATTTCCACTCAAGTATGTGTATGTATTATAATATCCCCTTTGAATTCTATCTCTCGGCCTTTTCTTTTCATCAAACCAAGAAATGATATACATACTCTATAATATTTCTCTTTATGTTATCCCACCAAAAATGATCTTTATGCTATTTTTACATATTTTTACTTCCAAGATGAATAGAGACTATATAACTATGAGAATCATATAAAAAATCCTTTGATTCATGTGTTGATAGAACAAATTCTCTATTCCTGAACCAATTCTTTCAATCGCTACCATGAATGAACATTTGAACATTTCATACCCTATCTTTTAGCTCTTAATCTTCTTTCAGTGCCTCTTTAATATACATATAATTAAATGGTTGAAAATTCATCTAATAAATATATAATTTATCATCTTGTATCATTATTTCAAGATAAATCTTCTAAAAAAACACAAATATTGGATCTCTTTCAATCCTCATTATGGACAAGCTAGCATGGCCAATCCGACTCAGACAGTCAGCCGCCTTGTTCACCATCCCATGGAGATAATGTATTATTAAACCATAATATTTAATCGTTTCCAACCATATCATTTGGTTCATATTTAACTCTTTATTTTTTGATATATACTTCAAGATTTTATGATCATTATATATTTCATACATTTAACTATAAAGATAATGCCTCCATATCTTCAAAAAAACACATTTCATCATGTTCCAAATCATGAGTCGCATAATTTTTCTGATGAAACTTTAATTTTTATGAAGCATAATATATTACCATGTCATTATACGTAACAACACATTATTTTAACTTCATTAATTTACCATAATATATAACAAATTCCTATATAATATAGGGAAGTGTAAGCACAAGTGAACTAACCAACTTTCTCTTCAATTCCATAATATTTACTTTATATTTTACTATCCAAAAGAACTTGGCTGAATTAGTCATAAAAGTATATATTAGATTTTATAGAAATAAAAAATTCCTCAAAAATTGTTGATATTATCAATAAAAACCAAGAATATTACATATTTTAGCAACCATGGTCGGTTTGATCCAATGTTTAATGAATTCCATATTTGAAGGATCCACTGATACCCCCTCGCTTGTGATTACATAACCTAATAATGATACTATATATCCCTAAATCATATTTACTAAATTTTGAATATATCTTATTAATCATTAAGATATTAAGAACAAGCCTATAATGATTTTTATAATCTTCCATGATCTTGGAATATATAAGAATGTTGCCTATAAAGACAACCACAAACTGATCAATGTAACCTCTAAAGACTAAATTCATTTGATAACTGAATATAGTAAGGGAATTGGTAAGTATAAATTAATATTTTTCATACCTAGTATGGCTAGTTGTCATGGATATATACTCTATTTTGACACTCAAATGATGATATCTATATTAGAGGTCAATATTTGAAAATTATTGTGCTCCTAATAGTTGATAAAACAAATAATCAATATAGGATACAGGATTATTGTTATTAATATTAATCTTGTCAAATACTTGATATTAAATTAAAATACCAATTGATCCATATTTATTATTAAACAAAATAATAGGCACACCCCATGGTGATTCACATAGCTAAATGAATCACTTATCAATATTATTTTGGAGTTACATACTAAATTACTTCAACTTAATCATGTCCATTATATTATGAATCTTTAAGATAGGCATAGAATAGGGTATGAGTTCTATTGAAAACTCAACTTCAATATTCAGGAAAGACTAGGAAACTCTTAAGGAAATACATCTTCTTATTCACACATAATAGGAATATATTAAATTTTGTGTTTCTTTCCAACCATTTAATATGGATTCCCTTCATAAATTGGTAATAAGAATCATAAAATGGGATTAGTTTCCATTAGAATTTCATATTCAACCTTGAACAAACATACAATCATTTATTCATTTGAAATATGAAATATGACATCCCTTCCTCAATAATGGATATGGGACATATATAAGGAAAACTAATTCATGCCTGAAATCACATCAAATTCCACTAGATATAAAATCAAAATCTTTAAAGAAAGCTCATTCCCATAAACATCAATCATATTGTTGTTATAGAATTTAGATAAAATCATCTCACCATTAGTATTTTTCACTATTAATTCAATATTTAATAGTTGAGGTGGTCATTTGATACTATTATTAAATTTATTAAGATATAAAAGAGTTTGTAGAACCAAAATCATAAAAGACATTTGTACTTCTAGTGTGGATGATAAGCTACCTTTCACCAATTTGTTCACATGACCCACTTCTGAAAATTTGATCACATTATATTTCATTTAATATATATTTTTAAGGGTTTTTTGACACTAATTATTATCATTAACACTCATATTAATGTGTTGGTTGACATAATCACCATAAGCCTTATAGTTTTATCATTAGATTAAGCATTCTATATTCTGTTGAGATCTTCCCACATTCATTTAATTGGATTTACTTTTTAAACCTCTTCATAATTAACATACTCAAAAACCTTATTTTACACACATAAACCACTTAATAGTTCCCTTAATAAAATTTCCCCTATATTTATTTACACACATCTCATGAAAATAAAGACTCATTCTTTTATTTTATGGTTTTATTATTAATATTTCCTTAAAACTAAATCTTTCTCTACTTATAAGAACGGAGATAATAATGGGAATATCTAATATCCATTTATATATTTAGAGCACATAAAATGATTTCTTCATGGGTACTAAAGTACCTTATGGACAATGCCCTTCTAATACTTAGTGTTAAGCCACAGAAGAACTGATCAATTTTTGACTTAGGGTTGATGATAAAACCAACAGCATTGTTGAGTCAATAAGGTTTTCCTTATGACTTTTCCATTCCTTCTTGTTTTGAAAATCACAAACACCTTATCTTTAAGGAAAATCGCTTTTATAAGGAAAAATGCTTTCTTTAAGGAAAATCGCTTTTATAAGGAAAAATGCTTTCTTAAGGAAAATCTCTTTTATAAGGAAAAATGCTTTCTTAAGGAAAATTGCTTTTATAAGGAAAAATGCTTTCTTAAGGAAAATTGCTTTTGTAAGGAAAAATGCTTTCTTAAGGAAAATCGCTTTTATAAGGAAAAATGCTTTCTTAAGGAAAATTGCTTTTATAAGGAAAATTTCTTTCTTAAGGAAAATCACTTTTATAAGAAAAATTATCCTTATCATATTTTCATTCATATTTTTTCTTAAGTATGAGATTCGGATTCATTTTCTCGGAATCATTAAAACTTTGATATAAAGCATTCTGTTTTAGGATTCGGTTCTGGACAAGAACTATAAGGAAGTTTCATTCTGAATTCCGGATATGAATTCTGACTAAGTTCTATTCCAGATTCAGGATACGAATTCTGAAGAAGAATTCTCATTACGAATTCTGAAGAAGAAATACTCATTACGAATTCTAATGAAGAAATTCAATTCCGAATTCCCATTACGAATTCTGATGAAGAATTCTCATTACGAATTATAATGAAGAAATCTCATTCCGAATTCTCATTACGAATTCCAATGAATAATTTTCATTACGAATTTTGATGATGAATTCTCATTACGAATTCTGATGATGAATTCTCATTACGAATTCTGATGACGAATTCTCATTACGAATTCTGATGACGAATTCTCATTACGAATTCTGATGATGAATTCTCATTATGATTTCTGATGACGAATTCCTATTCCGAATTCTCATCCCGAATTCACCTATTAAACAGAATCTGATTATCTTTGTTTTATACACTCTGAATTTATTCACTCCGAACCTTCACTCCGAAGTTTCTATTCCGAACTTTTATGTTAGAGTTTAAAACGATGTCGTACATTCTGTTACACTTGTTTTGTTATAAAACGATGTCGTCCATTTTGTTATAAACTAACCGTTGTCTAAGTGACACGTGTACAGGTCCCTCCGAACTATAAGGAAAATATGACCGTTGGAGAAGGAGCCGACCTTAACTATAAATACGAGCTCATTTGAAAGAGCTCGGTGCTGCTGATAGCTGTTGGAAAAACGACTGAGTTTTTGCTTATATGTTGTTGAAGTGATTTCTAGAGAGAGAGGCTCTTATTAACTCTCAAAGCTTCGTGCGACTACGAATGTTGGTGATTACATTCGAGGGCTTCCGGGGATAGGAAGACAGAGGTGCCGACTACCTTAAAGATCGAGGGCTTCCTTGCTGAGGAAGACAGAGGTTGCCAACTACCTTGAAGTTGAGGGCTTGCGGGGATAGCAAGACAGAGACTCCGATCTTCGTATCGAGGGCTTACCCTGGTGTGGGTAAGACAGACTTGCTTGAAAGTATAAATCAAGGGACCTTTATCCAAGGTTGTTGGATACCCTTCTCTTTGGGTTAAAAGACTTATATCTTATTACTAGTAGTTTTACTACTTGTTTTTATTCCGCTGCAATTTGTATCTTAAGGAAAGTATAACTTTCTTATACTTCCTTACTTACTCTGATTCATTTAGATTCTATACGCTTTAAGGTATAATCTCATATTGTAACTTTTGTTAAGTTTCAATTTCCGGAACCATATTCCCGGAAACTACTTTTGGAATATCTTTCCAAGTTTAGTTCGGTGTTAGAGGTGTTGTGAATTTACTTAGTTTAACTTTGTTAAACTTAGCCCTTTCCTTTTCTTAAGGAAACTTTAGTTATTCATAACTAACTTTAAAGGTTCCAAAGGAATTTTTAAAAGTATACAATTCACCCCCCCCCCTCTTGTATATTGAGCATCTCATATTATATTTCGATCCTACAATTGGTATCAAAGGTTGGAAACCTCTTACTCTATACCATTCTTACATTTGGTATCAGAGCCGGTTACTGAAATACTTGTACTCACATACAAGTTTTTCTTGCTCAACTTTTTCATTCCGAACTTTGTCATTCCGATTTTTTCATTCCGAACTTTTTCTCATTCCGAACTTTGTAATTATGAATCTTTGCTACTAACAAGTTTGTGTGAAAAGTTATTTTCAGTATGGCAGGAATTAATGTTGGTTCTATTGACAATCTGAATCCTACAAGACCACCTATCTTTGATGGTAATGATTATGAATATTGGAGAGATCATATGAAGACGTTTGTTATCAATACTGGTGTAGACAACTTTGTCATGCTTACTGGTGATTATAAAATTCCTGACAAGGAAGTCAGAACCTTTACTAACCAGGAAAAGCAAGAATATCAACTCAACTATAAGGTACGCAATACTTTACTATGTCCAATGACTAGAAATATATATATCCAAATTTCTTCTTGTGAAGCAGCTAATTGTATATGGAAGAAGTTAGTGGTTACACACTTTGGGACTTCTAAAGTGATTGAGACTAGAAGAGCTATGCTTAGAGCTGAATATCATGGCTTCAATTTTCCTTTATGGAGAACCTATCTGTAAAGTTCAACAAAGGTTTATGACTATTGTCAACAGTCTAAAATCTATGGGAGAAAAAGGTTTAGATGATGAAGCTCTTGTAGACAAGATAATTGACATTATGCCCAATGAGTGGGAATCCAAGAGAACAGCTATAGATGAGAACAGGAAGGTTACTCAAATTACTCTTGATGAATTATTTGGAACTCTTCTACAACATGAAACTAGAATGAAGAGAGATGCTGACAACATCAAGAAGAAGAATGTAAATGGAACTGTTGCTTTTACTACAACTTCAAATCAGATGAAAGCTAAGACTCCTGAAAGAGTTACTAGATCCAAGTCTAAGAAAGTCATTTTCCAATCCGAATCTAGTGATAGTGAAGTTTCAGAAAATGAATTAGCCAATCTTGCTCGAAGTATGAACAAGATAGCTGGGCAAAGAAACTTTCAATCTAAGTATAAGAAGAAGGATAGGAAAGACAAGAAAGATGGAGAAGTTACTTGTTATGAATGTAAAAGAGCTGGACATATTAGACCAGATTGCCCTATGCACAGAAAGAAAGAAAGAAAGGAAAGACATTCAGACAGGAACAGGAAGAAGTATTACAAAGCCAAAGCTAAGAAAGTTCTGAAAGCTAATGACACCTGGAGTGCCAGTGGTGGTGACTCTTCAGATGAATCTTCTGATTATGAATCTTCAGGACAGAAGAATCTTGGTCTTATAGCCAGATTGCCTATTGATAATCATTGTCTTATGGCTAAGGTACAAAATGCTGAATCATTGACCAATGTTTCTTTAAATTCTAATGATAGTAAGTATTATAACTCTTCTGATGAAGAATCATCTTCTGATGAGGAAAATACTTTACCTACTTATGAAGAAGTCTCTAGGTTTGCTGAACTTCTTGAGATTGAGAATTCCAAACTCAAAAAGAAACTTGATAAGGCAAACTCTAGGAATTCTATTCTTACTAAAGAGATATCAGATCTTTCTAAAGATCTTGATAAGAAAAATGCTGATTTTCAAAATATTTCAAAAAATCTTGAGGAAGTAAGTTCTGAGAAGAACAAACTTTCTAAAGAATTAGAAAAACTAATTTCTAAGAAAAATGTTTTCGAGCCTAACTCTAGTTCCAAAACTAATGATTTTGAGGATAAAAACTTGGTTGTAAAACTCAAGTCCGAAATTTTTTCCTTAAAGAAGTGTTTATCAAACTTTACTCATGGTAAGGAAAATTTTGATAAAATGTATTCTCAAATACGACCTTTAAGAAATAAATATGGATTTGGTTATACCCATGCAAAACCTGTTTTTAGTAACAATTATTTTGTTCCTCAAAGTGCCCCATTTTGTACCAAGTGTCAATGTGGTGGTCACTGGGCAAGAAGTTGTTCCTTAAACAAAACTCAATCCTTAGGTTTTCATAAAGCTTACTTTTCTAAGAAAATGTGGGTTCCAAAAATTTTATTGTCTGGAAATCTCGGATCCAAACAAGTTTGGATTCCGAAAATCTAACTTTGTTCTTAATTTCAGGAAAATAAAGAAAGTTCCAGCAACAATATATGGTACATGGATAGTGGATGTTCCTGGCACATGACTGGTAACAAAAGCTTTTTTGAAAAGATTATCAAAACGAAAGAAGGAAAGGTAACTTTCGGAGACAATGCTAAGGGAGAGATTGTTGGTATTGGTAATATTGTTCTTTTAGGTAAAACCTTGATTTCAAATGTTCTTTTTGTTAAAGTTCTTAAGCACAACCTCATTAGCATAAGTCAGTTATGTGATGAAGGTTACCTTGTGAATTTTAGGAATGATAAATGCTTAGTTCACAATTCCAAGGAAGAATTTATTCTCTCAGCCAATAGGCAAGAGAATGTTTACACTTTAAACTTAGAAGACCTAAGAAGCCAAGATTTACCTTGCCTAAGTGCAATGGAAGATCACTCTTGGTTATGGCATAGAAGATTAGGACACTGTAATCTTAGAAACCTATGTAAACTTTCTAAGAAGAAACTTGTTAAGGATCTACCGGAGCTTAGATTTGATTCTTCTAAAGTTTGTGATCCTTGTCAATATGGCAAGCAACATAAATCTAGTTTTAAGTCAATCGGTGAAGTCTCAACAACCGATGCATTACAGTTGGTGCATATGGATCTTTTCGGTCCAACACAAACTGGAAGTATTGGAGGCAAATACTATGTGTTTGTTCTAGTTGATGATTACACTAGATTTACTTGGGTCTATTTTCTAGCAAGGAAATCTGAAGCTTTTTCTTATTTCAAAAGTTTTAGAGCTCAAGTTAAAAATGAGAAAAACCTTCCATTAAAAACTATTCATAGTGATCATGGATGAGAATTTCAAAATTCAGATTTTGAAACTTTTTGTAGTAAGAAAGGTATTACTCACAATTTTTCAGCACCTATAACTCCTCAACAGAATGGTGTAGTTGAAAGAAGAAATAGAATTCTTCAAGAAATAACTAGAACCATGTTGAGTGAATATTCTATTGCTAGACATTTCTGGGCTGAAGCTGTAAGTACTGCTTGTTATACTATAAATCGAGTTTTGATTAGACCTTTTCTTAATAAAACTCCTTATGAGTTATGGAATGGTAGAAAACCAAGACCTTCCTACTTCAAGGTTTTTGGTTGCAAAGTATTCATTTTGAATACTAAAGATAACTTACATAAATTCGCACCAAAATCAGATGAAGGGATTTTCTTAGGTTATTCCACAACCTCTAAGGCATATAGAGTTTTTAATAAAAATACTTGCACTGTTGAGGAAACAGTACATGTAAAATTTGATGAGTCAGACCCTTTTGTTTTTAAAACCTCCCAACCTACATCTTCGGATGTGTTTTCAAAAACTGATTTTCAACCTTTGATAGAAGAACCTTCTGATAAGGAAATTGTTCTAGAAGATACTTCTGAAACATTTACCCCAGAAGACTTTCTACCCTATGTTGATGAACAGGTTTTACAAAACCCAAATCAGGTGTTTCTTAAGAATCATCCCACTGATAGTATCATTGGTGATGTAAATCAACCTGTAAGGACTAGAAGTTCCTTAAGAAATGAAGTAGAACATCTAGCATTTCTTTCCCAAATAGAACCTAAAAGCACTGACGAAGCTTTAGGTGATGATGATTGGATCAAAGCAATGCAAGATGAACTAAATGAATTCGAAAGGAATAAAGTCTGGACCTTGGTTGAAAGACCTAAGGAAACTTCTGTTATTGGAGTAAAATGGTTTTTCAGAAATAAATGTGATGAAAATGGAGTCATTGTTAGAAATAAAGCTAGACTTGTTGCTAAAGGCTATAATCAGCAAGAAGGAATAGACTATGAAGAAACCTATGCTCCAGTAGCTAGACTTGAATCTATCCGTATTCTACTTGCCTTTGCAGCATTCTTTAATTTCAAACTATTTCAAATGGATGTGAAATGTGCTTTTCTTAACGGTTATGTTCAAGAGGAAGTTTTTGTTGAACAACCTCCTGGCTTTGAAGATACAAAACATCCTGATCATGTTTTTAGACTTACCAAAGCTTTGTATGGCCTTAAACAAGCCCCACGAGCATGGTATGATAGACTTACTGGATTTTTGCTTCAAAATAACTATGTTAAGGGAAATGCAGATCCAACCCTTTTTATAAAGAAAGATAAGAAAAATGTTTTGATTGTTCAAATTTATGTTGATGACATTATATTTGGTTCAACTCAGCAATCTTTGACTGACTCTTTTGCTAGTCTAATGAAATCTGAGTTTGAAATGAGTATGATGGGTGAGTTAACATTTTTCCTTGGTTTTCAAATTTCTCAAAAACCAGAAGGAACCTACATATCTCAACATAAGTATATTAAAGATCTTCTTAAAAAGTATGGTTATGACAACACTAAGAGTATAAGTACTCCCATTGGTACCTCAAACTCTTTAGATCTTGATGAAGCTGGGAAACCAGTAGATCAAACATCTTTTAGAGGTTGATTGGAAGTCTACTTTACTTAACAGCTTGTTGACCAGACTTAATGTTTTCAGTATGCTTATGTGCAAGATATCAATCCAATCCTAAGGAATCTCACATAAAGGCAGTAAAAAGAATTTTTCGCTACCTTAAGGGAACCATGGATCTAGGATTATTTTATACTTCTGGAAATGATTTTGTTCTAAAAAGCTTTTCTGATGCTGACTTTGGTGGATGTAGAATGGATAGGAAAAGTACATCCGGAACTTGTCATTTCTTAGGAGATTCATTAGTTTCTTGGTCATGCAAGAAGCAACATTCTGTTGCACTCTCCACTGCTGAAGCTGAATATGTAGCAGCTGGAAGTTGTTGTGCACAAGTGTTGTGGATGCAACACACACTCACAGACTATGGCCTGAGTTTTACTAAAACTCAAATTTTGTGTGATAACACAAGTTCCATTTCCCTAAGTAAAAACCCTGCACAGCACTCCCGTGCAAAACACATAGATATTAGGCATCACTTTCTTAGGGATCACACACTTAAAGGAGATATTATTCTTCAGTTTATCGGAACACAAGATCAACTTGCTGATATTTTCACAAAATCCTTGCCTTCTGATAGATTTGAATATATTAAACAGAAGTTAGGAATGATAACCGTAAGGTAATCTTTCTTAATTAACTTTCTGTTGAAAAAATCTCCTTACAGTAATAAACTCCTTTTCATAGGGGGAGTACATTTGATTGTTTGTTTAACAAAGTTTTTCAAAAAAAAAATTCAAACTTTTCGGAACGAATATTTCCAGAATGGAACTTCCGGAACTACCATTTTCCAGAATGGATATTTTCGTACAGAATACTTCTGGAATGAAAGTATTCGTATTGAAAATTTCCGGAATGGACAACTTTCGTACTGGGACTTTCATAACCAGATTTTCGTACCAAGTTTTGTTTTTCGTATTTTGTTTTTCGTATTTACTTTTTCGTATTTACTTTTTCGTATTGAGTTTTTCGTATTTAGTTTTTCGTATTGAGTTTTTCGTAGTCGTCTTTATATTACTCATTACGAATAACTTTCCTAAGCTAATCCAAAAGGTATGATTTCCTTATTGAAGTTTTCGTAATCATATTTTACTTGCTGGCAGTTTCTTATATTTTGTTTTCGGTTTTTAGATTTCTTAATTCTTTACTTTAATAAAAACCTCAAAAAGATCGGATTCAAGCTCTCAACCGTCAGATTTGATCTCAGATCATTCTAAACCGTTAGATCAACCGAGGAAGTTGAACCGTCATCCCGTTGCCTATATAAAAGGGGACCTAAATTCTAGTCCCACATCGGTTTCAAGCTTTCGCGTGCTGAAGCTCTGACTCTCTGTTTTAAGGCCATTCCGAACATCAGTCTTCTCAATTCCGAACTTCTCAGAGACTTCAGATCCGAATGTCTGCAGAGTTAGCTTCTCAAGAAATGTCTTCAACCAAGCCTATTTCTCAGTGGTTAGTCTACAAAGAAAGGTTAGTCCATCTAACTTTCTTCAGCAACTACGATTCTATTATTTCAAAGAATATCAAGTTGAATGGCTGGGAAGATGTTGCGGTATCAAAAACCGGCAACCAAGATGAAGTGTACTCATATTTGCTTGTTGAGTTTTATGAGTCAGTTGCTTTCTTCAAGGAAGATAATAGAGAGAAGTTTTCTTTCAAATCATATGGCAAAACATATAAGCTTTCTTACACCAAGGCTGTAAGCTTGGTAGGGCTATCCTATGAAGGATAAGCCGAATTTATTTTGCATGTATTGCCAGACTCTATGGGTAGTTTCAACAAGGAAAAGGCCTTAGAAACTCTCGGATTGGATGATGACAAGGCTCTGAAAATAGCAAGCCTATCTACAAACTTCCGGATGCTGGAGTTATGGGTGCAAGGGCTTATCGTACCGATAAAAGGAGATAAGGATAGCCTGAAGAAGAGTGAGATATATATCTTAGATTTCCTGATAAATCTAAGAAATTTCAACTTGATGAAGCATATTCTTCTTAATATTGAAAATCTGAAGAAGGGAAATCTCAGAGCACAGATCGTGATGTACCCAGCAATATTATCAAAGCTCATAGTTCGGTGCCTTGAGTCCTTCAAGGAAGCTTGTAGTTCCAAACCAAGGGTGTGTAAGATCATGCTAGTTAGCGATGCCACTCTTAAGAGAATGAATGTAGCTTTCGACAAGAAGTCTGGAATGTTTATTGATCTACCTCCTCAAGAAGAAGTGGCTCCGAAAGTTGTTGATCCGGAATCATCTAAGCCGGTAAGGAAGAGAAAGCTGAAATAAGTGGTAGTCGAAGCCGAGGAACCTAAGTCTAAGGAAGTCCACTCCGCACCTCCTAAGCCTAAGAAGAAGAAGACCTATCCTGATGAGGTTGTAGAAAAGTGGAGAGCTGATAAAGAAACAAGGAAAGAAGGGGATCCGCAGTTCGGATTGGACCCTGCGGAGGCTAAGGCTCTGAAAGAGAAGGCTGCTGATGAGCTCGAGAAACAAGCTAAGGAGAAGAAGCTGAAGAAGAAAATGTCAGAAGCCGAGGCTGTTCAAGCGTTGTTGAAGTTCAACGAAATGGTTTCAGCAACTATCCCAGTTCCGAGATCTTTCTCTCTGGAATCTCTACCTGAGACTCCAGGAAGAAATCTTGCTGCTCCGGAAGAGGCTGTTGCTACGAATACTGAGGAAGAAGAGCAAGTGGAACAAGTTGAAGAAGCTGCTGAAGGAAGTGGTGAGACAGGAGATGTGCTAAAACAAGTAGATGAATATAAGGGAACTCCTTCGGAACACTTATCACTCCGGACTTCAGAAGCTGAATCTTCGAAGCTTGTCACTCCTGCAATGGAAGAAGACAAAGGGGAAGAAGAAGTTGCCTATCATGCAGAAGAAGAACATCTTTTACATGATATTGCTCAGATGGAAAATGTAGAGGATACTGTTCAGAAAGTTGCTGATGAGGAAGATAATATTGTACAAGTTTCTGATAGTGAGAAGAAAACTCCGGAACAGGATTCTATTCCGGAAAAAGATAAGGGAAAGAAAATTCTTGCTGATACCCCGAGTTCAGAAAAGAGGATGAGGAAGGAAGCTGGTAGTTCTTCTAAGAGGAAGTTGGAGCTTATTGAGGAAGAAAACTCTCCGAGCAAGATTTCAGATTCGGAGTCATCTTCGTTGGGGCATGATTTTGTTGTCCAGTCTTTGAAGAAGTTGGTGGGAACCATTCCGACCTTCTCTAGTATAGACTCCAGATGCCAGATGCTCCAACATACGCTGAATCAGAAAACAGACTCCGTATCCATGGTTATGGATAAGTGTGTTGAGATTGAAGCACAGTTCAAAAATTTCTTTATTGGTTACGAAGCCCATAAAAGATCTTGCAAGAGGATGAAAAGCTGGTCTAAGAAAACTGTGGAAGAGATGAGGCTTTTCGATGAGTTTCAGGATAACGTTAAGGATGCATTTGAAACCGAGGACAAGAAGTTTCATGAGCTGACTGCATCATTTGAAGAAAAGTTGACAGAGGAAAAGAACTTCCGGATCCAAGTAGTCAGGGATCTGAATGGGAAGTTGAATTCTGTTTCTCAGAATTGGAAATATGAAAGGGATTATCGGATCGAGTTTGAAGAAAGGATGAAGGCTCAGGAAGAGAAGATGAAAGCTCAGGAAGAAAAGTTGAAGGCTCAGGAAGAAATAATTGAAGCCCAGTCCGCAAGAATAGTGGTTTTAGAGAAGCAAGCCGAAGAAGATCACAAAGACTTGAAGAAGATCAAGACGATTCTTAAGGGGATCATGTCGAAGGAGAAAGATCCGAAATAAACCAATCCGATCTTTTTGTTGTAATCTGTTTTTTTGTTGCTGACATTTCAAATATAATGAGAATTGTGCTTGTTGTTTCAATTGTTGTCATTACTAATCTTTCAGGTACTTTGTTATTTTTTTCCATTCCCTCCAAATTCTTTTTGAAAATCACAAAGGGGTAGAAGGAAAAGATCCTTAATAAAAAGAGGAAATCTAATAAGAGTTTATCAAAGGGGGAGAAAGGAAAAATACCCAAGGAAAAAGAACTCTAATAAGAGTTTGTTTAAGGGGGAGTTTTTCTTAAAGAAGACCTTCTTATGAAACATCACTCTGGAAATATGAATACGATCCTTAGAGTTTCAAAGCCTAAGGGGGAGTTAGTCGTATTCATCTATATTCTTAAACCAAGGGAGATAAGCTTTAATATGTTTCTTTCTTCTTAGAATAGCTTTTTCGTAAGGATGTTTGTGCTTTCCAAAAAGGGGGAGATTATTGAGTCAATAAGGTTTTCCTTATGACTTTTCCATTCCTTCTTGTTTTGAAAATCACAAACACCTTATCTTTAAGGAAAATCGCTTTTATAAGGAAAAATGCTTTCTTTAAGGAAAATCACTTTTATAAGGAAAAATGCTTTCTTAAGGAAAATCGCTTTTATAAGGAAAAATGCTTTCTTAAGGAAAATTGCTTTTATAAGGAAAAATGCTTTCTTAAGGAAAAATGCTTTCTTAAGGAAAATTGCTTTTATAAGGAAAATTTCTTTCTTAAGGAAAATCGCTTTTATAAGAAAAATTATCCTTATCATATTTTCATTCATATTTTTTCTTAAGTATGAGATTCGGATTCATTTTCTCGGAATCATTAAAACTTTGATATAAAGCATTCTGTTTTAGGATTCGGTTCTGGACAAGAACTATAAGGAAGTTTCATTCCGAATTCCGGATATGAATTCTGACTAAGTTCTATTCCAGATTCAGGATACGAATTCTGAAGAAGAATTCTCATTACGAATTCTGAAGAAGAAATACTCATTACGAATTCTAATGAAGAAATTCCATTCTGAATTCCCATTACGAATTCTAATGAAGAATTCTCATTACGAATTCTAATGAAGAAATCCCATTCCGAATTCTCATTATGAATTCCAATGAATAATTCTCATTACGAATTTTGATGATGAATTCTCATTACGAATTCTGATGATGAATTCTCATTACGAATTATGATGAAGAATTCTCATTCCGAATTCTGATGACGAATTCTCATTACGAATTCTGATGATGAATTCTCATTACGATTTCTGATGACGAATTCCTATTCCGAATTCTCATTCCGAATTCACCTATTAAATAGAATCTGATTATCTTTGTTTTATACACTCTGAATTTATTCACTTCGAACCTTCACTCCGAAGTTTCTATTCCGAACTTTTATGTTAGATTTTAAAACGATGTCGTACATTCTGTTACACTTGTTTTGTTATAAAACGATGTCATCCATTTTGTTATAAACTAACCGTTGTCTAAGTGACACGTGTACAGGTCCCTCCGAACTTTAAGAAAAATATGACCGTTGGAGAAGGAGCCGACCTTACCTATAAATAGGAGCTCATTTGAAAGAGCTCGGTGCTGCTGATAGCTGTTGGAAAAACGACTGAGTTTTTGCTTACATGCTGTTGAAGTGATTTCTAGAGAGAGAGGCTCTTATTAACTCTCAAAGCTTCGTGTGACTCCGAATGTTGGTGATTACATTCGAGGGCTTCCGGGGATAGGAAGACAGAGGTGCCGACTACCTTAAAGATCGAGGGCTTCCTTGCTGAGGAAGACAGAGGTTGCCAACTACCTTGAAGTTGAGGGCTTGCGGGGATAGCAAGAAAGAGACTCCGATCTTCGTATCGAGGGCTTACCCTGGTGTGGGTAAGACAGACTTGCTTGAAAGTATAAATCAAGGTACCTTTATCCAAGGTTGTTGGATACCCTTCTCTTTGGGTTAAAAGACTTATATCTTGTTACTATTAGTTTTACTACTTGTTTTTATTCCGTTGCAATTTGTATCTTAAGGAAAGTATAACTTTCTTATACTTCCTTACTTACTCTGATTCATTTAGATTCTATACGCTTTAAGGTAGAATCTCATATTGTAACTTTTGTTAAGTTTCAATTTCCGGAACCATATTCTCGGAACCTACTTTTGGAATCTCTTTCCAAGTTTAGTTTGGTGTTAGAGGTGTTGTGAATTTACTTAGTTTAACTTTGTTAAACTTAGCCCTTTCCTTTTCTTAAGAAAACTTTAGTTATTCATAACTAACTTTAAAGGTTCCAAATGAATTTTTAAAAGTATACAATTCACCCCCCCTCTTGTATATTGAGCATCTCATATTATATTTCGATCCTACAAGCATAACTCACAAGTCATGTAAATTTTTTATCATATATACCAATAGATTCATTATCATTTTTCTTAAGCTCAAATTATTTGAATTTCAATTTTCATGTGAATATTTCATGGAAAGTACTTACTATAAATTCCCTCTTAAACTCATCCCATTATGTAACAACCTAAACTCAAACTTTTAGATTTAATACTAAAAATTTGTTGTTTATTTTCTTTTTTTATTAAAAATTACATAAAAATACACATTTTATAATAATACCGAGTATCTTTTATGATCTAGGTTTTGAAATATTTGTAATATTTAATACAAAATTTCAGATTTTATAAAAAAACATTCGAGATGTATTATTAGATTTACTCATGCTAACTCCTTACTTTTAAACAAAACACATTTCAATCATCTGAGGCCCCTATGAAAAAAAAATTAAAAACATATGTTGATTATAAAACTACCCTTTAAGGGTTTTAAAACAAGTGAAAAATATTTTTTACACAATAATTATTTAAAAACTCTTTTTAACCATTATATATCAAATAGGATATATTTGATATAGTATAAACTTTCAAAAAATAAAATTCTTAGGTTTTTCGTTAAAAAATATAAATACTACTCAAAAATAATAATTTCAAAATCAAATAACATTAAATTATATTGGGAAGTTTCTTTTAAAAATATCTTGAAATTAATATCATTTATGGATTAAAATGATAATTATCATATCATAAGAAACACATTAGGCCATTAGAAGTATCATTATTAGGAAATATTCATGTTGAGGTAGTGGGATCAACCCATTCCTCATCAACTCATTTGATACCAAGTGTTGAGTTTTATTTACGAAAAAAAATAACTAATCTGCCTTTCTCATTCACAATTCATTAAAACCCATTAAATTTTTTTCAAAAACAATCTAAATTATTTTAAAAGAAGAAAAGAATTTTATAGCATTTATACTTCAACAAAATATTTTTTTCATAAAATAGTACGGGTTTTGGATAATTTCATGATTCTATAAATTCAACGGAATAATTTGATCACATATTATAATTAAATTAAAAACAATTGATATAAATCCATGTAATGTCAATGATATTCATAATTTATAGAAATACATATAATAATATTTAACATTAATAAATTTTAAAAGACAATTTACACATAAAATGTTACCTTCAAATATTCAAACACCTTTAAAATAAACATAAAATATAAAATATGATTTTTATAATGAAGTTATATTTTCTTTGCAAATATTAAAATTTTGAATCATAAAAATTCATTTATAAATATTAAGTATGCATTAATTAATAATTAGAAGATAGGGTTTTTGAAATAATAAAATTTCTTTATAGAATTTTGAAAATGTATTTTCCCTTACAAAAATATAAATTTTGAAAATAATCATCTACTAAAAGGGGTTTTGATGAACATTAAAAAAAATTATTTTCTTAAAAAAATTCCCTTATATTGAAGTGGCCACCTTAAATTAATAAAAAAATATTTCAAAATAATAATTTTTTATTAAAATAAATCCCTTTACCTTAATGATTCTTTAAAATATATACTCATCTTTTAAAATATACTTTGAAGATGGAGAGGATTTCTTATTATCGAAGAAACACAAAAACATGGGAAAAAATGACTACAACCCCTCCTCCTTATAGACTGCCTCGCCAGAAGAAGCCTCTCCTCTTATGCTCATATATATACACATAACATATTGTATAAAGAAAAATATTGTTTATACATATTTATTATTGAACCTCATGTTGTTACAGATATATATATACTTATAATCACATCATAAATGATTGTAAATGAACCCATTTTAAATATATATATCATTCACTATCCAAAACCCCATGCTCAATATGATTATGCTAAAAGAAAATAAGTTTTGTGTTCTGGTCCAACCATGATCCATACAATAATCTGATCCACTTTATTTACATTCATGAATTCATCTTTCGTAGACTTTTGGTTCTACATTAGTTTGAATATATCACTATACAATCCATAAATTTGATTAATAAAATATATATATATATATATCAAATGGAGTTTACGGTATCAATATTAATCTCTTTCCGATTCGATTCGACAGATTTTACCAATTTAAAAAATCATAGATATCCTTTTGAATATTTCATGGATGACCTATGGAATAAATTTTTGTGGAAATAAGAAAATAATTTTACAGATTCATGAATTTAATCTTTTTATCTCCCATTTTAATCTACCTATCTCTATTACAATAGTCAAGGAAATTAAATCTAGTTAATATGATAATGATATATTATATACACATAACCCTTAATTATTTTTTGGTTTTGTGAGTGAAAGGAGATGAACATGGTACTATTGGCATTGACTAAGGAATAAAATTTGAGGAAGATGAAGAGTAGGTCACTGCTTACCTAAAAATTATTCTCTAAATAAGATCTTCATAAAGATTTCTACATACACATACCATTGAATATCGGTATATCGGGATTTACATAAGTAAGAATATGATAAATATCTTACACTCAATTTTACCTCATCCACATATAAATCTCTCCCTATATTCAAATATCTTTTAGTATTTTATTCTAGTTGACATTTAATCTCAGATATGGCCTTTGATTCCTCCCAACAATTTGAATCTCTCTACCTGGAAGTCAATCCTAATTAGATACCATTTTGCACTTGTTTTCAATCCCCACTGACTCCCCTCTTATTTGATTAACATTTTTTTATAAAAAAGTATTCATATATATTATATTATATTCATAATATGTATTTTATATAAATAAAAAAATACTCAAATTTCATAATTATCACATTTTTCTTAATTTATAATTTTATATATTCATAATAAATTATACTTCCTTTAATATGAATATTTAAAATTTTAATAATATTAACTATTAACTTTAAGTATTCTTATCATTTTTTTAAAAGGTATTACTATTAATTTCAAATTTTCTTTAAAGAAAATATATTTATATTTTATATATATACATTTATCATTTTTCTTAAATTCTATATGTCACATAATAATAAATAAATAAAAATTAGTAATAAATTAATATACTTTTTCAAAAAAAAATTACTACATTTAATTTTTAAGTTAATTTAAGTATTTATAATTATAAATAAATTTTTAAAGATTTTAATTCATTTTCATAATGATAAATTATTATGAATGACCATTTTTATTAATTTTATCTTTATTATCGATTTAAAATATAACTCAAATTGTTTAAATTATAACATTTATTTATAATTGGGTTATTTTAACTTAATTTATATATAATATTTATTTTGATTAAAAAATCATCACAAAAAATAATCTTCACATTAAAACTCATCTTAGTTTATTTTAATTATAAATCAATCCATTTAATAAAATATTTCTTTAAAAATTTATTCTTATAATTTTAGGTATATTACATTATCCTATTTTAAAGTAATTTCTCCATTGTAATACATTCAACTTATAGAGGAAAAATTATGAATTTTAATCTTCAAAATTAGGAAAAACTAAAATGGTTGAACTTTTAAAAATATATAGGAATTTTATACCCTAAAAGTTAAAAGGAAAACATTATTGTAGAGACCCAAAGTGTTACGTACATGGACATTACATTACTTTTTCAGAATACATAATACATAACAAAAAAACACCGAAGGACCGTAATAGTTTAGTGTCTTTGGAAACTTTGAATATAATCTTCTAATCATGGTAAAATATCTTCAACATCTCCCATAAAGATCTTCCCCTTTTTTTCTTACCTAAAACCTTTCTTTATATCTTGGGGAAAAGAAAACATATAAAGGGTGACCTCAAATGCTCAGTAAGGGTAAGCATGGAGAAAATTAAACAAACCATATACATTTGAACATAAAAACATGAACATAATGTTTAAATATCAAAATCTTGAGCAATGACATAAAACATGGAAGTATGTAAGGCATAGATCATAATGGAAAATAAATCATGATAAAATAGCTTGGAAATAAAACTTGTAATTGTGGAAAAACATTAATCACATGATATGATTTCCTTAGTAGCCAAGGCATTGCTGCCAAACCATCTTAGTGAAAAAACTCCCTTTCTGAATCGACTTCACTCCTCGTTCCAGTCCTGTAACACTGAACTGGATTAACTTACCATTCCATCCATGTCTATCTCATGAGATATAAATCTTTAACTAATGTATTGGAGGGAGATATATGTCTCACCCATCTCCTAATTAAATCATTCCTACTTGTGGCACAATATAAACATAAACCATTCATCATAACCCAAATAATAAAAAAATGGGTTTCATAAACATCATCCCATCATAACATAATCCATATAAAACAAATGGATATTTCATAATAAGAAAATTAAAACCATGTATATCATAGAGACATTATACTTGAAACCTACATGTATGAAATAATTTCATCTTAAATGGAAAATTTTTTTGACAAAATAATTGAAAAGAATTCTTGAGGAAAATATCTTTTCTTCTTCAAAATCATTTTCTTTTCACAAAATGCCATGAAATTTTAAAAGAAAAATATTTTGTTGAAAATATTCATTAAATATTGTAATGTAATCTTCTTTAAAATAAGGAGTTATAAAATTGTAAAAATCCATTCATGTCATATAATTTTAAAAAAACATTCTCCTCGTACTTTTGTCGGAAAAGTCAAAAAGTTCCTCATGTGGTAAAAAAAGTAAGATTCTTTTCATAACATGTTGTAAATTTCAAAAATGGGTAAAAAGGATATTGAAAATACATGAAAACATTTTTAGGAAACATGGGCATAGATGATA
Source organism: Viscum album (assembly GCA_963277665.1). Classification (NCBI taxonomy): domain Eukaryota; kingdom Viridiplantae; phylum Streptophyta; class Magnoliopsida; order Santalales; family Viscaceae; genus Viscum; species Viscum album. The sequence continues at coordinate 701,878,893 of OY728132.1, forward strand.
ATAATAACCCTAGTAAATACTTACGAATAACAATCTCGGATAAGAATGAGATTGGAATAGTTATCCCTTACCTTAGGTCCGATATGATTCGTACGTATCTGAACCTCCTGTATAATGATTTACATAATTTTATTTACTTATTAAAGAATCATATTCATATTTATGATATCATATATGGTTCACTTATGACTTTATATTACCCGTTCTTTTGTAAATTCCATGTTAAAGCAGCGTTTTGGGTAAAATCATTTTATTTATCGTACGTTTTTGGACTAGTTGTTATTAATATGATTACATAGATCATGATTACATAATTCCATAATATAAAACATGATTTATAGATAATTTATATTCAGAATATACATATATATAATAGATCTATAAATGGAAATAAATACACCGTTCGTGGAGACGGTAGGCCGTACGTACGCATGAATGTTGTTTTTCATTTCCTTATTGGATTGAATAGAATTAAGTAGATGACATACATATATATATATATATACAAAAATTTAGTAGCATTATTATGTAAAATATTTCATTATTACTTATTATATATACTTTATAATCATTCTTGAAATTTTAACATAGAAAATGAATCTCATCGCGTCATGGAGACGGTAATCCGTACGTACGCACGAGCAATGATATTGTTCCCATATTTATTGAATTTAATTGGAGTGGATGATATAATATCTTATAATCCATATTATGTTATAATAATCATATATAGTTATTCCTTACACCATTACACCCATCCAAGTAAGGTGGTGGTGGAAAAACTGATTACACCACCGCTTGGAGACGGTATTTCGTACGTACGCACGCACTGTGATTTTGTTTTCTGTAGGATGTATAGAAGGCGAAAGAGGGTTGTTTAATATTTATAATAACATATAAGTATATATGTAATACTGATGTTATTACTTTATAATGAAACAACTAAATAAGAGGAAGTGGAAGGAGAAAGAAACATGAAAGAGTTGGTAGAAGAGATTACCTCTTATTCGACGCACCTCCTTTAAATTTCTTCATAGGGCACTAGATTTGGTATTTTGAGAAGACCAAAACCTCTATGATATATCTAGATAGGTTTAGAAGTGTAATTATCAGGGTTTGGCCGAGCTTAAAGGCTCAAAAGTGTGTGAAGAGAAGAGAGAAGGGGTGCCCTTTTATAAGGGAGGAGAGGGGCACCTTTGGAAAAACTTAAAATATTTTTTTTTAATAAATTAATATTTGGTTTATAATTGCTCCAAATTGATTTACATAGAATATAAAGTGGGTATGGGTATAAATCCTCCAAACCAATAGGTTTTAGACAAGTTTAGGTTATTTATTTATCCTTATCATTTAGATTTAACTATAAGTTAAATAATTTAACTTTTACCGTGTCTTTTTTGTTTTCTTACAATATATGGTTAATAAACTTACTATAACAAGCCAAACGAACCCCAAGTGGTTCATTATTAATATATATATCTTTATCTAAGTCATTTTTCCGAACCTTATATTTTTAGGAATAAAATAACAATTAATAATATAATATTTGTTTTAAAAACTATTTTATGTCAATTTTGACACTATTTGGTACTTGATTTTTTTAAAAAACATAACAACATGATTTGTTCGAAAAAAGTTAATTAAATCACTACTAACATTTCATATTAACCTATGAAATTATTTTAATTCATAAAAAGTCTAAAATTACATTTATTTGGATATTTATAACATCAATTATGTTAATACTTCATTAATATGGTAATTACTACATCATCATTTTGTCATTAATAAATTAAATTATTTAATGTCTAAAAATTATAAATAAAATATCATTATGTAGGAAGTCTTTTTATATTTCTAATGAATATTTATAGTCAAATTTATCTTATGTATAACTCCATATTAAAAATGTTTTAGTTATTAAACTTTGATTTTAACTATTTTAATTCTTCTTTAAATAAAATAACAATAAATTTCCTAATCTAATACAAGTGGACCTAAAGGATAATATTTTATTCATAAGGTTGTTTTTGGTCGAATTACACTTATCCAATAGAATTAGGACATGGGTAAGGGTAATAATAATATCATTTTTACCCTTAATTACCCTATTTACTTTTAACCGTGGTTAAAAAAAAGTAAAAAGTTTTTATTCACCAAAAAATATTTTTAACTTATTGAACAACATTTTACTCCTTGATATTAACCATGTCTCTCAGATTTTCTAAATTCCACTCACAGAAGCGGTAAAATTAAGTTTTATGTAAATTTTTAAATTCTCCTAGGAGGTGGGTAAAAGACGGGGAAAAGTTCTATAAAATTTTTATATATCTAAAATTATTATAAAATGACTCAAATGAATTAAATTTAACTTATATAGGTATTATGTATCAATTTTGACCTAAAATAAATTTAAATAAAATAAATAATTATTTAAATAAAAAGTCGGTTTTTAAATAGTAACTCAGTGTTTTCACTATTCATAGAAAATTGAAAGTTTTAATAAAAATACCAAAAATTCACCCTAGGATAATTTTAATATTCCAAATCCAAAAATAAAGTCCATTTTGAAAGATAAAATTTATAAAATTTCAAAAAATGGGTATTACTATTCATAACGGCTAGTTCAAAATAATATTATAATAATATCTCGTTTAGTGAAAATTTGTATTGCGTACTACATACGCTATCGAATAAGGTCTTGATTGCATGTAATGCAAGCCAAGTCTGGGCTGCATGTAGTTAAATCTCTGTTTGGTGTTGCGTATAACATAATCAAAACTTATTTCATTTACAAATTAAACAAAATCTATACTTAATGTTGCGTAGAATAATTTCCACAAAACAAACTTGAATTTGTGTGTAACACGAGCCAAGAATAGTGTTGCGTATACTGAAATATAATACGGTGTTTCGTATAGTACAAGCTAATCTTGGTGTAGTGTATAATAAAAGATATCAAAGAAATTAAAAATAATATATCTCATAAAATTTTGGGGTGTTACATTCTACCCCCCTTAAAATGAATTTCGCCCTCGAAATTCGTCGCGGTTATAAATGTTTTACTACTTGAAAGTTTCTTTCATAGAAACCCATATCGTAAAAAGGAATATCAAAACTTACTTTTAAAAATGAACGTTAGAAACAAAACGGATACCCAAATTAACTCATCACTTGGGTTCCCACATAGGAGATCATAGTTAAAAATATGGATATGGAAGTGAAATCTAACAGTCAAGTTCTGATAGAGAGTGGTAGAGAACAGGGCTATCAAAATTCTAACAGTCACAAAGCCATAAAATTGTAATGATCTAAGGTACCATATGATTCTTCAGATATGAGAGCACTAGGACAAAATTTTTGGTTTTCAAGATCATTTCCCTAAAGTTGAATAATTTTTTAATTAAAAGAAATACTTGATTTTGGTACAATCTCAACGTTGATCGTGCCTCGAAAAAATTCCACTTCATCTCTTAAATAAATGAAGTTGAATTTGTCTTTCACGAAGTGTTAGCAAATCATGCGATAGAATGATAGTTCATTCCATCTGTCTCAAACATAGGGTTAGCAAAATTTATATACATAAGTCCATCTATGATGAGATTAATCGGATATGGTTCTAAAATGGACTTATACTTCATCTATCATCCTTCTAAATAAAATAAAACTAGTTTCTACTAACCAGGGACTTCATGTAGGCCAGTGGTAGGTGATAAAGGCCTGTTTCACTTCGTTTGTGGGTTCAATTCCCATAGCCTTGTCCGACGCGATGGGTTGTCGCTCGTCCTGCAGGTTGTCTTTTTTCTAAAAATACATTATTATAACATTCCAGAAATAGTATCGAAAAAAGTTCTAGACTTAAACAATTCTATCTTATGTCCAACTTAATCCATTACAACCTTTAAGCTTATCGATAATACTTCTTTCCAATCTTATAGTATAAAGAAAATTATTACAATAAATGTCATCAACCAAGCATGTGAATTCCATCATTTATCCCCCATATAAGATATATCTTGTTCGTCACATTCCAAACATGTGAATACCATAATCATGTATTCTCTTGAAAAATAAATACCCATTGAACCTTAGTTAAAACATGAATGTTGTCAAAAGTTACCTCTTTCCACATACCAAAATCCCAAAATTTCTATATACTCAAACCATGATATCACATTGTCCTTATATCATCCATGAGCTCATCAATACTATAAAACATCTCATTATCTCCATATCCCTTAATTATGCACACATCATCTATTTTCAAAAAATATATGAATTAACCTTTCATGGTTACCAGTACCATTCAACATATACTTTCAAATACTTTAGGAAAAACAATAGTGTAACAATCCTTAGATGTGTCTTTATTCCATAGTACCATTACCTATACAACATAACTCTTGATAAACATAAATCATTCCACTACCTTCTTAAACTATTGACCAAGCTTCAACACTTCTTTCATCTCATATATCATTTGTAGTCTCCTCATCATCATCCACATAAATACTACCCATATGACCATGCTGATTCTCTTCATGAGATTTTCCCTTAGGGCATTGGTTGGAATAATGTCCATACATTCCACATTTAAAACATCTAATCATTATTGATGTCATAGCAATACCATTATCCTTATCCATGGTGTTAACTGAACCTTTTCCTTTGCACTTACTGGACTTGTGTCCTTCTTTTCCGCACCCAAATCATCTTCCAGTTCCTTGGAACATTCTCCATGATGCTTCTTCCCACATGATTTACATTAGAGAAATTGAACTTTCTTTCCTCTATGATCATCATGAAACTTCATCTTTCTCTTATTAGCTGAGTCATAAAACTTACCAAAGTTGACATTATTGATCATATTATGAGATTTCTGATTAGGGATAATAACAATATGTGGACTTCCAGATCCAATTTCTTTTGTTTTCTCATGAATAATATCATTCTATTGTCCATCATATCCTCCATTATCGTGAATCTTCAGGTTTCTAGCCATTTTCGAAAACCCAAAAAGAATAGTGTGAGCGCCAAAAATCATGTTAGGGAAAACAACATAATAAAGGGTGAGTATCGTCAATATCTAACATCTGAGGTTAAATTCTAATATCATTACCGTAATTCTAGGACTATAACCAATATGTATACTTATCCTTAGGGACATCCCTAGACATACATTAGAAATATCTCTAGGGATTTCACTAAAGTTTTCACATCCTAGTTTCCAAAGGTTAACTAAACCTTTCCTCTGATACCAACTATAGAGACCCAAAGCTTGACTTACATGGACATTACATTACTTTTGCGGAATACTTAATACATAACAAAAACAAACACTGAAGGACCGTAATAGTTTAGTGTCTTTGGAAACTTGGAATATAATCTTCTAATCGTGGTGAAAGATCTTCATCATCTCCCATAAAGATCTTCCCCTTTTGTTTTCTTACCTAAAACCTTTCTTTATATCCTGGGGAAAAGAAAATATATAAAGGGTGAGATCAAATGCTCAGTAAGGTTAATCATTGAGAAAATAAAACAAACCATATACATTTGAGCATAAAACCATGAACATAATGTTTAAACATCGAAATATTGAGCAATGACATAAAACATGGCAGTACGTAAGGCATAGATCATAATAGAACACCAATCATGATAAAATATCTTGGAAATAAAACTTGTAATTGTGTCAAAACATTAAGCACATGATATGATTTCCATAGTAGCCAAGGTATTGCTGCCAAGACCATCTTAGTGGACAAAGTCCCTTTCTGAATCGAGTACACTCCTCGTTCCAGTTCTGTAACACTGAACCGGATTAACTTACTGTTCCATCCATGTCTATCTCATGAGATATAAATCTTTACCCAATGCATTAGAGGGAGATATAGGTCCCACCCATCTCATAATAAAATCATTCTTACCTGTGCCACAACAAAAACATAAACCATTCATCATAATCCAAATAATAAAAAAATGGGTTTCATAAACATCATCCCATCATAACATAATCCATATAAAACAAATTGATATTTCATCATAAGAAAATTGAAACCATGTAAATCATAGATACATTATACTTGAAACATACACATATGAAATAATCTCATCTTAAATGGAAAATTATTTTGATAAAACACTTGAAAAGAATTCTTGAGGAAAATATCATTTCTTCTTCAAAAACATTTTCTTTTCACAAAATTCCATGCAATTTTAAAAGAAAAGTATATTGTTGAAAATATTCATAAAATATTATATAGTGAGATTATTTAAAATAAGGAGTTATGAAACCGTAAAAATCCGTTCATTCCATATAAGTTAAAAAACATTCTCCCCGTACTTTTGTTGGAAAAGTCAAAAAGTTCCTCATGTGGTAAATAAAAGTAATAATCCTTTATTAACATGTGGTAAATTTCCAAAATGGTTGAAAATGAATTTAAAAATACATTAATTTTTTTTAGGAAACATGGGCAAGGATGATAACAATAACCCCAGTAAATACTTACAAATAACAATCTCGAATAAGAAAGAGATGGGAATAGTTATCCCTTACCTTAGGTTCGATATGCTTCGTACATATCCAAACCTCATGTATAATGATTTAAATAATGACATTGACTTATTACAGAATCATATTCATTGTTATGATATCATATATGGTTCACTTATGACTTTATATTACCCGTTCTTTTGTAAATTCCATGTTAAAGCAGCGTTTTGGGTAAAATCGATTTATTTATCGTACATGTTTGGACTTGTTGTTATTAATATTATTACTTAGATCATGATTAATTAATTCCATAATATAAAACATTATTTATATATAATATATATTCAGAATATACATATATATAATAGATCGATAAATGGAAAGAAATACATCGTTCATGGAGACGATAGGCCGTACGTACACATGAACGTTGTTTTTCATTTCCTTATTGGATTGAATGGAATTAAGTAGATGAAATAAATATATATATACATAAAACCAGTAGCATTATTATTTCATATATTTCATTATTACTTATTATATATACTTTATAATCATTCTTGAATTGTTAACATGGAAAATGAATCTCACCGCGTCGTGGAGACGGTAATCCGTACGTACGCACGAGCGATGATATCGTTCCCATATTTATAGAATGGAATTGCAGACAATGATATAATATCTTATAATCATTGTGATTTTATAATAATCATATATTGTTATTCCTTATACCATTATACCCATCCAAGTAATGTGGTGGTGGAAAAACTGATTACACCACGGCGTGGAGACGGAATTCCGTACGTACGTACGCGCGGTGATTTTGTTTTCCATAGGATGGATAGAAGGTGAAATAGTGTTGTTTCATATTTATAATAACATATCAGTATATAATTAATACTGATGTTACTAATTTATAATGAAGCAACTAAATAAGAGGAAGTAGAAGAAGAAAGAAAGATGAAAGAGTCGGTAGAAGAGATTACCTCTTCTTCGACGCACCTCCTTTATACTTCTTCTTAGGGCACTAGAGTTGGTCTTTTGAGAAACCATAACCTCTATGATATAATTATAGAGTTTGAGAAGAGTAATTTTTAGGTTTTTTCCGAGCTTCAAGGCTCAAAAGGGTGTGAAGAGAAGAGGGAAGGGGTGCCCTTTTTATAAGGGAGGAGAGGGGCACCTTTGGAAAAACATAAAATATTATTTTATAATAAAGTCATATTCGGTTTATAATAGCTCCAAATTGATTTATTTAGAAGCTAAAGTGGGTATGGGTAGAAATAATCTCAACCAATAGTTTTTAGACAAGTTTAGGTTACTATATTATACTTATCATTTAGATTTAACTCTAAGTTAAATAATTTAACTTTTACCGTGCCTTTTTGTTTTCTTACAATATATGGTTAATAAAAACACTATAACAAGCCAAATTAATCCCAAGTGGTTAATTATTAAAATATATATCATTTTCTAAGTCATTTGGCCGAGCCTTGTAATTTTATGAATAAAATAACAGTTAATAATATAATAGTTTTTTTTAAACTATTTTATGTCAATTTTGGCACTATTTGGTTCTTGATTTTTTTTTAAACTCATAACAGCATTATTAGTTCAAATAAAGTTAATTAAATCAATAATAACATGTCATATTAACCTAGTAAATTAGTTTAATTCATAAAAAGTCTAAAATTACATTTATTTGGGTATTTATAACATCAATTATGTTAATATTTCATTAATAAGGTAATTACTTCATCATCATTGTGTCATTAATAAATTAAGATATTTAGTGTCTAAAAATTATAAATAAAATACCATTATGTATGAAATCTTTTTATATTTCTAATTAATATTTATAGTCAGATTTATCTTATGTATAAACCTATATTAAAAATGTTTTAGTTATTAAACTTTGATTTCAACTATTTTAATTCTTCTTTAAATAAAAAAATAATAAATGTCTTAATCTAATCCAAGTGGACCTAAAGGGTAATATTTTATTTATAAGGTTGTTTTTGGACGAATTAAACTTATCCAATAGAATTATGACATGTGTTAGGGTAATAATAATATCATTTTTACCCTTAATTACCCTATTTACTTTTACCCGTGGTAAAAAAAGTAAAAAGTTACTATTCACCAAAAATTATTTTTATCTTATTGAACCACATTTTACTCCTTGATATTAACCATGTCTCTCATATTTTTAAAATTCCACTCATAGAAGCCGTAAAATTAAGTTTTATGTAAATTTTCAAATTCTCCTAGGAGGTGGGTAAAAGACGGTGAAAAGTTCTATAAAATTTTTATATATCTAAAATTATTATAAAATGACTCAAATGAATTACATTGAACTTATATAGGTATTATGTATCAATTTTTACCTAAAATAAATTTAAATAAAATAAATAATTATTTAAATAAAAATTCAATTTTTAAATAGTAACCTAGTGTTTTCACTATTCATCAAAAATAGAAAGTATTCAGAAAAATACAAAAATTCACCCTAGGCTAATTTTGATATTCCGAATCCAAAAATGAAGTCCATTTTGAAAGATAAAATTTATTAAATTTCGAAAAGTGGGTATTACTATTCATAGCGGCTAGTTCATAATAATATTATAATAATATCTCGTTTAGTGAAACTTGGTATTGCGTACTACATACGCTATCGAAGAAGGTCTTGATTGCGTGTAATGCAAGCCAAGTCAGGGCTGCATGTAATGAAATATCTGTTTGGTGTTGCGTATAACATAATCAAAACTTATTTCATTTATACATTAAACAAAATCTATACTTAATGTTGGGTAGAATAATTTCCACAAAATGAACTTACATTTGTGTGTAACATGAGCCAAGAATAGTGTTGTGTATACTGCAAGCTAATACGGTGTTGCGTATAGTATAAGATAATATTGGTGTAGTGTATAATAGAAGACATCAAAGAAATTAAAAATAATATATCTCATAAATTTTTGGGGTGTTACATTTATCTCTTATAATATTCCTCAAATGAAAATTCCCACTCTCCAAATTTGTATAAATCATTACGCCCATACCATTGTAATATACCAACCCCACACATCGAGATTCACTACTAAAAATATACTATGTACTTTATTTTTTACTATAATGTAACTAAAAATACACAATACATTATACAACCAAGGATCTCTTCAAGTCTAGGTTTAGGATGATTGGGAAGATTCCTTAACAAATTTCAGAGTTTAAAATAAAAAATTAATAGATATTTAGTTATCTTTACTTTTTGATATATCTTAAATTGAATTAAAACACCTTTTATTCATCTAAATACCTTGTGAAAATAAATTAAAAACAACAGATGCACATAAAATTTCCCTATAAGGGTTTTAAAAGAGATGAAAAATATTTTAAAAAATAAATATTAATTATTTAAAAACTATTTTAAACCATTTTATATGAAGTGGATAATATTTTATATAGTAAATACTTTTCAGAATAATATTTAAAGACATTTTCAAAACTTTGAAATACTACTCAACCACTATAATTAGAAAATCAAATACCATTAAATTACATTTGAAATTTTCTTTTAAAAAACTATTAAAAATAATAACTATTATGGATTAAAATGATAAATTAAATACGACAAGAATTTAATGAGGTTACTAGTATTATTTTTATTAGTAAATAGTTCTCTAGAGAACATGTGATCCTCCCATTCCTCAACAAATCATTTGATACCCAAGTGTTGAGTTTTATTTAAGAAAAACATTTTTAACTGATCCACCTTTCTCATTTACAATCCATTTAAAACAATTAAAAACATTTCAAAAACTAGTTGAATTATTTTCAAAGAAGAAAATAATTTTATATCACTTATACTTTGAAAAACTATTATATCCATATAACACTATAGGATTAGAAGAAATCTAGGATTTTATAAATTCAATGGATGAATTTTAACACATCTTATAATTAAATTAAAACAAATTAAACAACTTCATATAATATCAATGATATTCATAATTCATGGTCATTACTATATGTATATTTAACATTCATCAATTTCAAAAGACAATTTAAACATAAAATGATTACATTTATAATTCAAAACAATTTTAAAATCCTAATAAAATATATAATATTCTTTTTATAATAAAGTTAAATTCTCTTTCCTAAATTAAAATTTTGAAATATTAAAATTCATTTTAACTAATACTTAGACATAAAATCATAACTATAAGATAGGGTTTTGGAAAAAATAAAATATCCTTATATGAATTTGAAAATAAATTTTCCCTTACCTAAACTCAAATTTTGAAAATAATCCCTTTTGGAAAGGGGTTTTGAATATGTAACGTCCCCGTTCAAATTCCCCCTATATCTTGCACCTCAAGCCGGGTCATCACTTGAACTCAAGCACGCCTGCCCATACGAAAGAGGCTACTAAATAGTAGTGTGGGTCTATAGAGAAACGTTGGGGATACTATACCCTCTTATTAGATTAATTCCTCATCATAAATAATATCAACATATATAATAACCAACATTAACAAATAAATGGGTAACATGCAAAAAATTCCTATAAGTAACCAAGTACCATATGCTATAATAATATGATGAATTTAATACATGTTCAGGAGTCAGAAAAATAAAATTTCTAGAACCAAATCCATCAAAGATATCGAACAAATCCCTCAGTCCTAATTAAGTCTGAACATCCCTTTCTCCAACCCAATAACCAATGCATGAACTAATCGCCATGCCCAATCATAAACCTAAAATAGAAACAAGTAGCTTCTACTTGGGTACCCAAGTGCCATGGTGTCTAGTTCAGGTTGTTTGTATAACTCGGTATGCCACCACCAATAGTGTTTGAAGCAATAACATGTGAGGAAAATTGTGTACGAAGATAAATCAACTCCAATAAATAAACAGGTCAAAAAAGAAAATATATATCTCACAATTAACCCATTAGAAAATAACCATTTTATCCATTAAGTTCTCTATATTCAAATAACCAGACAACTAGTTCAATAGCCACTGGGAGCATAAGTCACAGCATAAGGGGTTACACAATTTTAATTCATAGTGGGGAATTCACTAAACACAATTTATCAACATACCCCAAACCTCATTCTGGTAATAAAGACATGTCCATATCTTTGGGAAGAATAGAGTCTCAGTCTGACATCCAAACCCATCCCATGAATATGCATTGGGAATCATACATCCTCAGTACTACATCCCAACTCAACAATATATAACACTCACCTTTGGACCTCGTTCCAGGTAGTCTCATCCTACGCAACTGTTAGGGGCACAGAGCTTCAGCCTATCTCCCAATCCCATTCATTATAGGTTTAGGGTTTAGAGCCTTGCTATAACATGACTTGTGGGAAAAGATCATCATATCCAATACCCCACAACAACCATCAATCCAAGTGAACATGATTCTTTAACCATAACACATTTACCAAAAAAAAATTGTAACCATTAAACAAACTAATAATATACAATCATAACAGATTATAAAAACCCCACTTACATGGAATAAACCTCTAACACATATACCATTATGCCATTTATTCACTTGTCAACAATTAACATAAACTTAAATTCAAAATCGATGATAACACTCAAAACAAATACGCATTCAAAATCATCTTGAAACCACCCCAATAAAACATGGGTCTTCATCATTGAAAACTAAACCATGACTCAAGGCTTTCCCTTCCATTTCCAACCATTCTAAATAATCATTAAGGAATTTTCACAAAAAGGGGGACCACACCCTCATTTCAAATCATTATTTGAAATCATTAAATAAAACCACTTTTTAAATCACATTTAGGACAACTAATATATTTAAAACATTTTCCTCCGTCAAAATGTCATATTCTTTACTTAGAAAACATAGCCGGATTAAAATCCAAAATTTATTATTTAAACCATTTTAAAATCCTATTAAGTATTTCAAAAAATATGACATATAATCAATTCAGTTTACCCTTTAACCAAGCCCATATACCTAATTCCAATTTACAAACCATTCAATCTACTTCACCTATACCCACATTCATTAATTTGTTTCAACATTTTCAAGGGTCCAACATGCCCCATGGGTAGTCCTAGGTTTAGTCTCATATAATGAATGAAACCAACAGGGTCTCTGAAGGGACTCACAATGCAATATAAGTTCAAAATTATTATCCTTAACCTAATACATCAAAAAAATCAAGGAAGTGAATTATAAAAACTACATACACATATAACACATCAAGACTATGGAGAATATCTTTAAAACCACCTACCTTATGTTTATTGATGTGTGCTTGCTTAATATCCACCCTTAATTCGAGTTAAACCACACATTAAATACCAAACCTATAATATACAAGAAATGTGATGATTTTAGGGTTTTTTAATGATATAAAACTACATACCATGACTCTTATAGAAAATGGAAGTAATCAGAGTCGAAGACTTACAGGGAGCCTCAATTCACACTAAATGACACTCCAAACACCTAAGAATCGAAGGATAATTCCATGTGTAGGAGAAGGGGGATAATGGTTCATCACCCTACCAATAGGAAGTTTAATGGGGTAAAATTTTGGTCTAAAATAATTAATATTGATTTGGAAATGTGAAGTTTACACCTTTTAAGGGATGCACGGTTCATCCGCACGATTGGTCGAATCAGGTGCCAACTGTGCAGCTCCTTCTGTCCAAGTGGGGCCAATCCATATAGTATTTTGGTGACACCCCATACTTTGGAGAACTGTTTAGTACCCATGTACTAGCCTCTCTCTGAGAGGAGGCTTGGCAACCTAACTTCCCCTATCCTGGAACACGATTAATACTAACCATGTGCCAACCATGCGTTGAACACTATTTGGCCTCCTTTCTAATCTTTTTCATGTATCAAGCCACAAAAACACAATATAAAATTCTCATACATAAAAAAATACACTTCATTAACCATTAAAAAGTTAGTTTTATGAAAAATTTAAATTGATATATACCTCCAAGAAAGTTTAGTATCTTACAACATCTTGACCATATAACGCTCTGTCCTGGATCCATAGTCCCCATACATTAACCCATGTTGGTAATTATCTGATGGAACACTGAGATTCCAGTCACATTTCCCTACCTATACAGATCCACAACTTGAGGCCTAACATCTTCACACCATATCTGAACACTCATGGAACAAACCAAGAAGAACCTTCACCTCAAGGTACTCAACTGGTCGAAACCCGAACTGACAACTGTTACCAAGAAAGTGCTCATTTGAGCCCATCAAAACTATACTACTATTCACATAATCAACTGACCACTTTATCACTATGGTTCTCCTCAACATATACATTAGATTTCCACCACCACCACCTAGTGTTGGGAAACTCCACCATCAATAAGAAGACCAATAGTACCTCAACTCAACTTTGGAAACATACTTGATACGTTTCCCAACTCACTATGCCCAGACATCCATGAGAAATCTAAAAAACCCTAGTATTCATTATTTTTTCCAAAGATACCTAGATTTCTCTCAACATCATCATACATATCTCAAATAAAAGCAATGTGGTTCTTCCACAAAAACCATTCCCATTATTGGAGAAAACTTATCATCACAAAACTAACCGAAGGTGGCTTACAACCCACCACATTATTCCCATTTACCCAACTGAGTTGGGCCATCCCAGCACACTCATTTCATTGGTTCCCAACATCCACTATCTTTATCTCACCCCTCAACCTGAACATGATGCCTTCTCACTTATTAAATACCTCTATCATCTGCACACACCTATGAGAGTCCATTCTCAAACCCCGGTGAAACTTTAGCATCATAGAATTCACTACTCCGCAAACTGTTGTCGGTCTTTATAGCATCGATCAACACGTCACTTATACAACCACCCATACTTCCTCTTAAAATCCCCTTGAGCTTGAATATACCACTTGACTCGATTGACCACCAAAATCAGGGTCTTTCTGGACTTTCTGAGGAACTCAAACGTGAACCCCATATGTTTCTTATTGAAATCTTGATTCCACCACATCCACTCCATGACCTTCTCTACACATCTATGACTTATGTACCACTCAACACTTTAAGAGTATCATTATAACCACTCCCCTAAATAATTTTCAATAACCATGTCTCGCGCTTTGGTCATTATCAAGACCTAAAAACCTAGATGTGGCTTTCAATATTTTGTCATAACAACGAAACCAACATCAACTGCTACCTATTCTTGGATTTTGAGAATGAAACCCATGGAATTCATCAACATCTGGACCATTTTGAGGACCTATCCCATTGTTAGTTGATGGTGTACTCCCCACCATATGGCCCCAAATATACTTCTCCATGGGCATATCCTCCATGAGAATCCATTTCCAACCAAATAATTTTAGTAGATAGGCGTAATGAGAGATCTCCCTCCGCATACGCATGATGATGTCAAGATATTATACATGATCATCACTAGATAAAGGTACACCAACAAGTCATATTTGAATTCCATCATGAACTATCCATCATTGATGACACATACAACAATAATAACACCTTAACCTCTCAAAATTCTTGGGATTACCTAATTGATAATGTCTCATCAACACTCAATCAGTACAACTCAAATGGGATTTACAACCAAAACTCACTACCACTTCATGACCCTCTGTCATGAAGTCATGAACCAACATTCGCTTTTTTCACTACTTCCATTAACCCACTCGAGATTTTCCAGAATGAACCCAAGTAATCTACACAGAAACACAATGGCCACCACACTGATCCACAACCCAACTGTCTCAGTAATAACCTTCACCTCCCAATGTGATCACATAGAATTATGACAGGTGCTTATCTTTATCCACCTATTCACCCATCACAAACAGCTTCATTTCTTTCTAGAACATGCCCACATATGGACCTCATTAAACCCTCAAGGCCTTATACATTCCTATGACCATTCACTAAACTCGACTCCAGGCCACATGAGTCATAAATTATTAGGGCTAGGCCCAAATACCCACCCACACAACTGACCATGCCACCTAATCCATCACCCTCATCAGAATCAAGTATTTCTTAATGTCTCACCCAATAACCAAACCATTCATATGACCAATCCCAACCATGTGACCACCACCACACTGAGTGTCACTTCTATACCAAAATATTTTTTACAAACTTTTGTCATCGTTATCTTTTTCCCCCAAAATCAATATTGATTCTTGCATCAAACATCATAAAAGGCATATGGAAAGGATCCTAACAAAATTTAATCTTCCCAAAACTGACCTTACAACCAACCACAATCACTCATAAACCTCCCTAAAAAACTAAGGTATAAACATATACTTTTACCATGCTCAGTGACACGAACCATGCATTGATCCCAACTCTAAAGCAACCAATCATGCTCCATATTTCAAGGAACCTATAACAATGGGCCACCTCCCTCATGGTGTGCCATCAATTTCCTAATACTTTCAAGTCAAACCACAACTCGAGTCGCCTCAACAAACCCATAAACCTTCCCACTAAGTAATCTAGGCCAAACACGTACTAGAAAACACTCTTCATGTTCCACTGCTAAAGTCCAAAACATCCTCTTATATCATTCAAATCCAAAAGAAAAAGTAACACCATTCAACCCCTCTCCCGAGTCAGCAAAAAATTCATGTGATACCAACTCCCTAAACCAGAGTCATTCCAAACAAAGTCCATTGGATCTCCCTTTTATCCACACACACTAAACCTCAAACAACCTGCTGCTCATAGGTGGTACTCCTATCCCCATTCCAAAAAACATTGAATCTAATGCACCATGAAACCATTTACTTGAGGTTTCACACTAGAGATACTCACACACATACATCGACACCACAACACAAACACCCACTCTAGGGTCCAAAACATAACTCGCGTAGTCTCAACCCACAAGAGTCACCACATCCACATTAATAAATGTAATTTCACAACCTCAAGGTCACAACCTATTTGAAGATGTAACAAAAAAATTACATTAACTCACACATCCAATCCTATTAAGGTCTCACATCTCATAACTCAAGTTGTCATAACTAATCCACTCTCACTACCCAAACCACCCATATATAGGGTAAACAACCAACACAATGGATACCCACTACTAGTGTCCATAAAAGTTCCATAATTTTCCCATGTCCCTTCTAAATTAAACTTTACTATTTAAAACTCAAGGTGTTACATTTTGAAACATTCCATTTCAAAAACCAAGCATTTACACTTTCAAAACCCTTTTTATTAACACAACATTTCTAAAATCCAAAATCCATTCAAATTTATATTTCAAAACATTTTCATTAGTGACCACTTCCATGAGAGATAAAAAACACAAATCATGGGTAGAAAGTACACTATAAACATGTGATACAAAAAGAACTATCAATCATAGGCAACATACAGATAACCTATCAATACTATGTCCATAGCATGATACATGAACCCACACACCCTCTCTATAAATACCAGGATAATAGATAAAACCTCATAAATCAATAACATCACATCCAAGTGTGTCATTCGATGTGGATGTATTAATCAAACCTAAAATAAAAAAATAGAACATCAATTCTCACCCCTAGAAACTTGGGTTTTCCTACGTATGTGGGGCTGTAGGAACCAGGAACGATATCATTACCAAGCCACAATAATATATTAGTCTTATATATACTATGACCAAATTGTAAGAAAAAATATAACAACATTGATACCACTTTGTAACATCCTAGACTCAATGGACACTATATCTGGGGCCCCAAGTCGTGTTTTCACATAACCTTAGAAGCAACTCCCCATACACCAGAGGTTTCAGAATAGTTTCTTGGGACTATGGAGAATCGTTAGGGTGAATATAACCATTTATTAGAGTAATTCCATAGTATAAATAATACTAACATATATAATAACCAACTTGAACAATTAAATGGATAACATTTGACAAATTCCAAAAAGTATCCAAGTCGCATACACTATAATAATATGATGAATCCACTACACGATAGGCAGTCATAAAAATAAATTTTCTAGTACCAAAAACATAAAAGATCCTAAAAAATGTCCTAAGTCCCAACCTAGTCCTAACATCCCATGTTCCAACCCATTAAACCATGCATTAACCAAACAAAATGCCCCTATACTAAACCTATAATAGAAAAAAATAGCTTCTTATCAGGTACCCAAGTGCTAATGATGCACGATCAGGGTGTCAATACAACTTACTAGGACACCACCAACAGTGTATAAATATATAACTAAATCGAAAAATAGTGTATGTAGATATATGAAATGAAAAAATTAAACAAGGCAACAATGAAAATATATATCTCACATATAAGTAATTATAAAATAACCTTTTATCCATTAAGTTATATAGATTAGACCAACCAACTAAAATAGGTATGGTTTTCCTAGGAGACTAATCCATAGCATAAGGGGTTATACACTTTTAATTCATAAGGGGGAATTCACAAATAAAAAATTATCAACATATCCCAGAACAACATTCATGTAATCAAGTCATGTCTACATGATTGTGAAACATAGATCCTTAGTTCAACATCCCAACTCATGCCATGACCATTTGTTAGGAAGTATAGAGTCTCAGTCTGACATACCAACTCAATAATATAGAACATTCACCATGGAACCTCAGTCTGGGTATTCTCATCCTATGAAACTGTTAGGGCCATAGAGCCTTAGTCGGATTCCCTCACCCATTCATTATAGGTTTGGGGTTTATATCCTCAGTCTAAACCTAACTGTGTCCATATATCCTCATGTCAAATTCCCTATAACTACCATCAATCCATGTACAAATGCTTAATTAACCACAACACATTTAACAAACAGAAATCATAACCATGAAACACATTTATCATTTACAATCATAACTCATTATACCTAACCCACTTATAAGTCACAACTAATTAACACATATACCACAATTCCAAACACCCCATTATGTAATATTATCCTCTAGTCAAAACTTTGCATCAAATTCATTTCACAATCCATGATAACAAACAAATAAAATACTAATTTAAAATCATATTGAATCCACCATGAAGTCACCCCTTTAAAATATGGTTCTTCCTCTTTGAAAACTAAACCATTCCCCATGGAATTCATTTCCATTTCCAACCATTTCAAATAATCATTATGAAATTTTTACAAAAAGGGTGACCTCGTCCTCATTTCAAATCACCATTTTACATCTGTAAATAAAACCACTTTCTAAATCACCTTGAGTCCAATGCCACCATTTAAAAAAATTGTCACATTCATAACATAATATACTTTTTTAAAAACCATAACTCGATCGAAATCAATAAAGAATTACTTAAACCATTTAAAAATTCCCTTATGGAATTCCAAAAATCAGACATATAATCAATTCAATTTATCATTTAACCAATCCCACAAACAAGATTATAATTTATAATCCTTTCACTCATATATTTCCCTTATCCCAACATTTAGCAATTTGTTTCACCATTTTCTAGGGCTCACCATACCTCATGGGTAGCCCAAGGTTTAGTCTCACATCATCAATGAACCCAACAGGGTCTATAAAGCGTACTACACCACAATATATGTCCAAAATTTATTTCCTTAAACCAGTACAACAAAACACAACAAGGTAGTGAATTAGAACAACTACATACGCATAAAATACATTAATACTATAGAAAAAATATTTAGGACAACCTAACTCCTGTTTTTTTTTACGAACGCTTGTTTAATATCCGTCCTTGATTCAAAATAAAGCACCCATTAAATTTTGAATATAGATTTTACTAGAAAAATTAGGGTTTTATGGTTTCAGAAGGAGAGGAAACCACACACCATGCCTCTTCTAGTAAATAGAAGGAAACAAAATTGAATACTTACTCTGAGCTTCAATTCACACTAAAAGGCACTCCAAATGCCCAATAATCGAAGTAGAATCACCCATTGGGGAGACGGGGGATACTGGTATATCACCCTAGCCACAGGGGGTATAATGGAGGACAAATTTAGGGGAGAAGTAAATAATATTAGGATGGAAGTCGGAATTTCCCACTTTTTATGTGACGCATGGTTTGGAAACATTGTTATCCAAAGAGTTGCACCAACCATGCAGCTCCCTATATCAAAGAGGTGTTAACCTACACGTTCTCTTGGGGACACCCACATGGTTTGAAAACCCATATATATCCCATGTTCCAACCTCTATTTGAGAGGAGGCTTGGCTTCATGACTTCCCTTGGCCAGGCGCATGGTTAGTACTAATTATGCACCAACCATGCATTGGACACTATTTAGCCTCCTTTCTTCTACATTTTGGGTATTGATCCCCTATAACACCACAAAAACTTCTCATACACACAAAAAAAACTTAATTAACCATAAAAATTGGAGTTTGGACGAAAATATAAACAATAGTATCTCCAGGAAATGTTACGATCTTATAGAATAACTATCAAATAAATGATTTGTCTAAAAATAATAAGTTCCTTAGATTAAATAAAATACCTACCTTTGATAAAAAGGGTTTTTAGAAAATTATATTTGAAGAAAATAAATCTTCTTATATTTATTTTTTCTTAAAAGTTAGACACATCCATTTAAATTTTCTTTGATGATGGTGATGATTTATTCTTATCAATAAAACATAAAAAATAGAAAAAAGGCAACAACCCATCCACTATGAAAACTTACTTACTGGATAAATCCACTTCTCTCACACACATATATATAAACACATAATATATTTTTTAAACAAAACTATAGTTTTTACATATTTAATGTTGAATATAATTATTATATATATATATTATAAGGATGTCGCAAATTATTATAAAGAAAAGCATATCAAATATATATATCATTATCTATCTAAATCCACCAACATAATATCATTATACTAAAAAAAATTATTGTTATGATCAGGTCCGGCCATGATTCATACAAAAATCAGAAACTCTTGTTTGTTATCTTCAAGAATTTAGTTTTCTTAGACTTTTGGTTCTAAATTAGTTTGAAATTGTCATTATACAATACATATATTTGATTAACATAATATATATATATATATATATATATATCAAATCAAGTTTGGTTTACCCATCTCAATATCTTTTAGATTAAATTCACTTGATTTAACCAATTAAATAAATCATAGATATCCATTTGATTCTTTCATGGATCACCTATAAAATAAATGCTTGTGGAAACAAAATAAGAATTAATGGGATTTATGAGCATAATCATTTTATCTCCCATTGTAATATACTTATATCAATAATAATGGTCAAGTAAATTAAATCCATAAAATATGATAATTGTATATTATATACACATATCCCTTATTTGTTTTAATGTTTTGTAAAATAAATGAGATGAATATATTACTTTTGGTATCGATCAAGGAATAAAAATTGGGGAAGACAATGAACAAGTCACCACTAATCCAAAAAAGATTTTCAAAATGGGATCTTCATGAATATTTAAACATACATATACCTTATAATATCTATAATTTGAGATTTATATAATATGGAATATGATAAAAATATCACACTCGATTTCCCCCATCTGTGTATGAATATATCTTAATGTTCAAATCCCATCTGGCACACTACCCTGGTTGGAATTTTATCTCAGATGTGGTGTTTGATTCCTATTATGTGTTTGAACCAACAGAGAAATTATAACCAGATTAGAAGAATGAGAGGGTATGGAAACTAACATCGGGACTAGGCACCATGGAGTTCTGTATGGGGAAATGCCAGTCGATCATCCATGCAAGGTTCAGAGCTATGAGCATTCAAGATGAAGATGCTAGGGATGGGTTGATTCAAGTGTGTCAGGTCTTGGACCTTTATGGTCATGTATTGGGTTGTGTATAAGACTTGTTACTTGGGAATACTAGTCATGTAAGAGTTCCCCTTCAACCCTTAAAAGGGGTATTATCCAAAAATAAATAAAAATAATGCCTTCAGGTCATTCGAGTCTAAGATGACATGAGTATTACATACATAAATATTGCATCACTTTAGATAAATATTCAATACATTTCACAATAATACATTCCCCATAACCATAAAAGTTTATCTTATTTTAATATTTTATATATAATAAAAATATTTCATGAAATATATTCAACATATTCCAAAAATATATTCTATCGTAGTACCCTTCTATGACATATATTAATTAATACCTTTCTTTATAACCTGTAAATAATTGAAACATAAAAAAGGGTGATATCAAATGTTCATTAAAGGTAAACATGGGAGGTATTATTAAATAATCATATAATAAGATAATAATAATGTTATAGAAGCATGATCGTAACTTATGAAGTTCTTATTCGACTAGTCAAAGATCATAAATCATGAGTCATAGAATAAATCCTTCGCATTTCATAATACACATGTCTTAAGAGTGAGGAAACATCATTAATAAATCATGATACATGAGAGAATATCATAAGAAAAATAATATGACCTAGGAATTTTAGCATAATACTATTCATAGAAATTATTTCATTCGTCGATTCTCACTGCCAACAACATCATCACATACTGTAAAAAGTCCCATAATGGAATAGGATTCCTCCCCAACCTATTTTCTTTCTTGGAATTAGTTCACCACCCGTACTATTTCATATTATCTCATAAAATATTAATCATTACCCATTTAATTATAGTTATACATAATTCTTTTCTAACCCATCACATACTAAAAACTATACATATGTGTACCAAAAGATCATAAAAAGATTCATCATTCCATCATATCCTGACCCATGGAAAAGAAATGGGTATCATAAATAATGTATCATCACCAAATCATATGCTAACCAAAATAATAAAATGAATGGTATCATTAGATAATATCCCTAGTTAATCATAAGAAACATCAAATGATGGTGCCTAGATAAAAAATTCCTTTAAAAGATGATTTGAACCCTTACTTGAAAACATGAGAAGAGTAGCCTTTCCATAAGATAATATATGAAATAAAAATTCTTAAAATATTGAGAAATTTATTTTCTTTGAAAATAAACATGGAAAGTTGTAATGAATTATTAAAATAAAACAATGGTCAAGATAGTGGTAAAATCCATTCTTACGGTAAATATTAAAACAAAGAGTCCTTTTACACTTTTTAATATAAAAGTCATAAATGAAAATTTTGGGGAAATTTGTAAAAAATAACTTTTAATTATTAGAAAATATTCTTAGATATGGTTGAAATGGAATTAAATAATCATTGAATCATAAAAAAAATTCTTGAAAACATTCAAAAGAACCTGGGCAGGGAAGAAAACTTTCACCAACCAGAGAAGAAATAAGGTCATATTTCAGAAAAAAAAAACATTTTTCTGGTCATTTATAGAAAAAAATATAAGAGAATGAAATAAATACATAAAAACCCCCAAAAATAACTAGAGTATAAGAAAATATATGGTTTTGAAGTTATAATATCATATAATTACCTCAGTAGACATTCAATCATATACAATTTTGATAAATAGTGAGATTGAAACATAAACTCTTCCACAAGTTCAGACATTCTTCATACCTTATCTTATGTTTTTGTTTACAAAATTTATAATTATTATAAATCTATAATAGAAACATATTAATAATTTTATTAAAATATAACATTCCCTTAAAATTTTTAAATACCAATTTGTTGAAAATTTATTATTAAAATCAACTTCAAGGTGAAAACTAGTCCATTTTTCATGAATGTTTTTGGTTTAAGAGTTTGGGTCCATGAATCTTGTACATGGTTTCATCATCTATAGAATCTTAATAAAGTTATATGTATCATATATATTCATTATATTAACTTTTAAAACTTTTTATATAATTTTGTGATGAAAAATGAATCACAACACTTCTTGGAGATGGTAGTTCATAAGTATGAATGAGTAATACTTTTATTTTAGAATGAACGAAAATAAAGAATAGTAAATAATGAAATATTACTAAAAAATAATTTTAGAAACATAAATATCATATATATTCATTAAATACATCCATTTGACCAATAAAGTGTGGCTGACATGAAACAAATCACATTGGTTCAAGGAGGTGGTAGTCCACACGTACACATGAACAACATTATCATTTCTCATAGGATTTAAAGGAGGTGTAAAATGGTTATAATAGCAACATAATAAAATATTATTAATTTAATGATACAAATTTAATAATTTTAATATGGTTATATATAATTTATATTAGGATTATGAAGAAATAAACTCAAAATAAATTAGCAAATACAATTAGCACTTCTTTGGGAAACTTCCATTAACTTATTCCTTCAGCCATAAAGGTTGGTCTTTTGGGAAGAAAAAATACATAGGAAATGGAGATGTTGTAACTTCTCGACCCAAGTTCCACATGCTAGTGCCTTGAGGAAATAGTTTATGTGATTTTAGGATCTCATCTTCATATACCATAGGTTACTGACTAGTAGTGTGGGAAAGAAGTATTACATGGGGAGACTATACAGTCTATTAAAGTAACATAATAGTTGAAACAAATAATGAATAACCAGATAAACATAACCAACAACCAAAATAATACCACTCCAAAAATAGAATAGTTACAAATGATAAACCAAAATATGAAAAAATATCCAAACTAGATCAGTAGATATGTCATGCCATATATGTGTCAAGTGTCAATATAGGAAACCCAAAATAAAGAGACTCTAATTACTCCCAATAGGTCCCCAACACCAATTCCAGTTCCCTTGTCCATGATCTATACCAACCTATCCATCTAAAATTGGTCTCTTTTCCATATCCTTTATTGTAAACATGATTTCTATTTGGGTACTGATAAGGCATCCTGATTATGGTGTGAGTACAACTCCGAAGTCCAACACAAACATCATATAAAACAATATCAAGTCAATAAATGTGTATGTAGCTGTATAGATAATAAATTATAGTAAATTACTCATTTTTCAGTTTTCATTATTCCTTAATTAACTACATAATTTAATAAAGTTCATGCTGACACTCAAACCATCAATGCCTACTTTATCTTGTGTTAGATTCTGAACCATATCACATTGGGAATCGTAATTCAAAATAACATGGTTATCCATTATCCATATTATTTCAATTAATATCATGGATACTTGGAACCATAGTCCAATTCTAACATTTTGGGCCTATAATTATTTGTTTGACACCTCATGGGTATTTGATGCATCAATCTCTATTCCACAACTCATTTTTATCACATATGGTATTTTGAGGCATCATTATGTGTCCCACTCTCAAAGTTAACACATATAGGATTTTGAAACATTATTTCATGTACCAAAATATTTTATCACATATATAAAAATATCACATATATCCAATTTCATATACATAATGTTTAAGAATCATTAACCTTATTATGAATAATTCTCATAAAAGTGTCCATTTCAATTATCAATTTAATCATGTTACATCATTTTAATCACATTGAATAAAATGAAAAATTCCCCATTAAACCATCTATCAAAATGTAATCATATAACCCATTAACCTTTCAAGGTTGATCTAAAAATCCCTTAATTCTCGTTATCAACCAATTAATAGTCACATTAATCAACCAATTTCAAAATCCCATTAATTAACCAATTTCATAATCCCATTAATTAATTAAGAAAATAATAAATTCAACTCAAGATTCAACTTCCAAATTTGAAAATTCCAATTTAACAAATACTTATGTGTAATTAAAAATCATGACTATGGTATAACCCACCAACCTCAGGATCATTTAAAGAGGTTTCCCCAAAAAAATCTCCAAATTGAAAGAGAATGATCAATTTGACAGTGAAGAATGAGATCTAGAACCAAATCTAATATCAAGATCAAATGGATTAAGATCCAAGGAAACATAGGACTAAACCATCTCCAAAAAGGTATAAAACACTCCTCCTCATCCTGGAAGAGATATGGGAGATATCAGAAACCAAAATTAAATAGATTATATACATAAAGGGGTTCAGATCTGTCAATTAGATCTTAGATTCATGAAAAATGGAGTTTAATAGGACTACGAATCTGTTCGAGAGCTTCCAAAATCATAGGAAATCATGTCAAGATGAGTAGGACTGAATATGGGTTAATACATTGGGGTTTGGGATTTTAAAAATATTGTTTTAGGGAAATAAAAACCACAAACAAAGTTTCATGGGAAAGGGCGCATGGTTTTATAAACTGTGAAACCCAACCATGCGCCTCTTTTAGGGGTTGCTTGATTACTACTAAGAGCGTGTATAGTTTGAAAAAACATAAACCAGCCACGCATTTCCCCTCTATTTAGGAATGCAGTGTTTTCTAGGGTACGGTGTACGGTTTGGTAAAATTGGGGCCCAACCGTGCACTAGCCAAAACCTCTTCCTAAAACATCTAGAATTCTAATGTTTTACCTAGGACATCCCCAAAGTAAAACCCAACAATGTTGTGATAAAAATGGTTAAAAGAGTAACTGAAAATGGGCATGATATATCTCCAGAATGTTTAGGATATTGCGATCTCCTTACATAATAATCTCTCATCCTTGATATGTACTCTCAATAATCTCTAAAATTTATAGGTAAAAAGATCAGGGCATTGAGCTCACATATCTCATTTTCTCTCTCTCATGTTTCCTCATGAACACATCCATGTTTCCAAAATACTCGATCTATTTCCACAGGCTTTCCCCACAACACTTTATCACTATGATCTATAACATGTATCAGATTCCCATTAAAGGACTCATTAGCCTCAATCTCAACATCGTCCATATTGATCACATGATAAGGGTAGCAGTGAAACCACCGAAATTGTGTCATATGAAAAAAAATCTTGCATAGCACTATACCTCTATGGAAGATCCAATTTATACACAACTAACCTGATTCTCTCCACACTATCAAAAGGTATGATAAACCCGGGTGGCAACTTTCCCTATCTCTTGATCCTACAGTGACCCAATCTTGGTGACACCTGAAGGAATACATGATCACCAACTGAAAACTCTAGGGGCCATCAAGGTCTATCAGCATATAACTTCAGTCTACTTTAGGGAAAATCAAAATTATTACATATTAGCAAAACCAACTCTGATTTATCCTACAATAGACTCATTCCCAATTATCTGACTCACCTACCTCCATCCAACATATAGGTGATCTGTATAGCCTATCATAAAGTGACTCATATAGTGTATCTGAATAGTTTCTTGATAAATATTATAATAGGAAAAATCAAAAAGTTCTAGGTGATTCTCCCACAACACATCAAATTCTAAAATGCATGCATGTGGAATTTCCTCTGAAACTTGTATATTACATTCCAACTACCCATCTATCTATTAGTTGAAATACAAACTCAGAAATATATGGGTATTAAGTGCATTTTGTAAGATTTTCTATAAGTGTGAAGTGAAACATGAGTCAAGTTCTAAAACTAAACTCCATGGAACCCCTTGTAGATAGACTATCTTTTAAATATACATGTCACCCAACTGATCCACTAGAAAGACTCTTATATAGTCAAGAATGGTTCTACTTTTGTCTGTCGATCCACAATCACCCAAATTGCATAATTCTTTTGAGGTGACTTCAGAAGGCCCTCCATAAAATCCATGGTAATGTAGTCCCACTTCCATTTTTGAATGGGAAATGGATATAAATAACCACCAAGTAGTTGATTCTCAGCCTTTACCTATTGGTAGGTATAGCATCATGTCACTAACCATACAATATACTTTTTCATGTCTGATCACCAATATCATTGATGTAGTTTATCATACATTCTGGTCAAACCCATATGAACTTCTCACTTTAAGGAATGAAATTCATACATCAACTCCTCTCACATAGACTTAGGAAAAACTAAATCATTCATGACACAGATGATCTCATATTCATCTATATTCCAATTCAAAGGTGACTCCCCACCTTCAACGATTTCCCTCAAGTCTAGACACTTAGGATCCTCATACTACCTCTCCCTGATCCATCTCAAAAGTGTGGACTCAACTTTTACTGAGATAAGTTTCATATTCATTATGCCCTCTAGAACCAAAACATGTATCACAACTATCAAATTAATCATCTTCCACTTAGAAATAGACTATAGAACTATCTAAGACTACGTTTTCTAGCTTAAAGAATCAGCAACATTGTTTCCCTTCCAAGGTGAATATTGTAGCTCAAAATAAAATGAATATGTATACTCAACCCATCTCTACATATAGATATTTAAAAATATATATATATTAAATAATTTTTATCTGTATAATTAATAAACTTCCCACCCAATATAAAATGCTCCCAACACCTCAAATCATAAACTTATTCAGTTAACTTGAGGTTATGCATTGGGTAATTCCATTCATGTGTCCTAAAATGTTATCACCCATATACTACGACATGACCCCCAGCATCAACACTTCACAAGGTCATATCCCAGATGCATCAAAAAACATAATATACTCATAAACCATCTCTAGTTGAATCCAAATTAGAGAGGTAGACTAATGATTCTTCATCTCTTGGAAAGAATTATCACATGCTCTAAACCATTCAAAATTTACCCACATATTTATCAATACAAAAGTGGTGTTTCCAAGTATAAAAATTATTCAATAAAACTCCATTAGTATCCTTATAAACACAAAAATATAATGATGTCAAAAAAATGCTTGGGATGCTCCCAAGAAACCACTACCTAAACTCTTCCTAGATTTAATGGCATACCTTCCTCTAAGATAATGTGACCCAAGAAATGTACCCAATAAATCTATAATTGACACTTAGATAGCTTGGATTATATCTAATGCTCTCTTAGTGTAATCAAGATGATATCAAGATGTTGGGCATGATCAACATGAGCATTGGAGTACACCCATATGTCATCCACAAACCAACTAAAAACTATTTCAGCTATGGGTGGAAGATTCAATTCATCAAGTCCATAAACACAATAAGAGCATTAATTTTCCCAAATGGAATCATTAATAACTCATATAGGCCATAGATTCTTTTAAAATTATTTCATTGTATATCAAAAGGTAGAACTCTCAACTAAGAACACCCTGACCTCAAGTCAATATTGGAGAACACACAAGATCCTCTCTATTGGCCAATGAGATCATCAATACGTATAAGAAGATATCAATTCTTCATTTTCATCTGGATAAAATTCAAGTATTCAACACATAATAAAAAATTCATGTAATCCTTCTTCGCAAACAAAACTAGTCACACCCCCATCATCCAAAAACATATGGCAGCCTATGTGTTAGCTCCCTAAATAATTGATAAACTGGCCTTGCACAGCTTGTTTGGATATCCCACTCTCCATGATAAACATAGTTATCACCCTCAGGACACGTAAAGGATACCCTCCTATGGTAATAGTCAATTGGTCTTGGTATGAAACTAACTAGACCATACCAAAAATCAAGTAAAATTCCAACATTTCAAGGATGTAAAGATCTCATAGGAAATGATAGTCCACAATCTCAAGAGAATTCCCTTTTTATAAACATATGTATCTCGATCTTACTTCCAATGGTGTATCGATTTTCATAACTAATATTACAACTCCATTTCTAGAAATAAACTATTCACAAGTTTTGTAGATATAATGCAATGAGAGGCACCAGTATCCAATAAGGCACTAGAAAGCATGGATTCTACCAGAATAGTACCTCCGACTGTTGATGGTACAACCACGCTACCCACAAGTGTAGGAAAAACAATATGTAACTATCCTACCCCTCTTCCTTTTGTTTCAGTATAAGTCACTTGATCTAGACCACTCTACTGATATGGGTTCTCTTTCCCATAAGTACCACATCCACTACTTCAGCTTCTATGACTAGTGAAGATATAACTGCTAGACTGCTACGGTGTAGAATATCCCCTTCCAATACTCTAATTATTCATAGATCCTCGATCATTACCCATCTATCATGGGTTATTACAGAACCATTTCATATGTCCCATAATGATACAAGCTTGTAACTCTACTAGTTTTTGAGGACACAGTCTATGAATGTGTCACGGCCTACCGCACTTGTGGTAGGTCACTTAGGTAATGTTCTAATTGAATGATCCTTCCCCTGGACACTATTCTTACTATCACCTTATTTACATTTTAAACATTATTCTTCCTAATCTATAAATACTTACCTCCTGGTCTCCTAGTATAAATAACATGTCCTCCACTTGAATCCTTCTTCAGGTTTCCCTCATATATGAGAACCCGATTCACAACTTTGGGAAATAAAATTACCGAAAGATAGTAACCTAGGACTTAATCTCACATTTAATCCCATACTAAAACCAATTTTTTGTTTTAGCTTCATCCACTTCCAACACTGGAACAAATTATTGTATGTCAGTGAAGTGACTGGCATAGTCTATCATGGAGATACTCCCTGGGGTCAGCCTCATAAACTCAGTTTCCCTCTTCTTCCTGAGTTTCAGAAGTTAACATTACTCCAAGAACTTATACTAAAAGTCCTTACACACTGTATTCTCTAACTTTCCATTACAATTCAAGATGTCCAACTGACACTTCACTTGACCATGTAACATATAAGCAGCTAGTTGTGGATCTTTATCTATAGGATTATCTATGTGGTCAAAGATCATCTGGATAGACCCAATCTAGAACTCAACTATCTCAAGTCCACCATCTCTAATTGTAGTCGAAGGGTGCTGTAATTGGAACTCTTGTGTAAATTTAAACCCACTTTTCACAAACTTCTCTGGGTATCTTTCCATAAATTTCATAAAACTAGAAAACTTATCATATAAATTCCCTCCATCTTCCTCACTCAAAACTATGAGAGCCTCTGGTTCCACTACTGGAGGATCATTTATAGGCATGTCCTCATGTTGTCCTATCAATAATATTGGTCATGGAGTCATACCTCTATTATCCCAAAAAACCATCTTACGAAATATTTTACAATATTAACACATTTATGTAAGAGGTATTCACAAAATTCCATGACAATTAATCCCCCATACCCTGCCACATAGTCAAAATTGAGGTTTTGTCACTATCATCAACCATCCCTCACATGGTTTATGGATCACATAGAGTAAAAAAAATTCACATTTTAAGGATTCTAATTAGAAACCCATATTTTTGATTCAAATTATCAAATTTTTTATTATTTAAAAATTATTAGATATTCATTTGGCTCAAGATTCATTCAAAATTTACACAAGAAAAGAAAAGAACTAAATTTAAACAATTCACCCCAAACCCTTCTTATTCTTGAAAGCCTAAAATAATACATTTAATAATAATTTTTTGAGTTCCTAGAATAATGCATGCTAACTCAAATCTCATTCCATTTTGAACTATGATGGAAAAATATCATAAACCAAAAATAATCCAACACAACAAGTGGATAACTCATGGTGAAATGACATTAAATTTTTTATGAAAACATAAATAACAACAATACCACCATGGGTACTTTCTTTTCTCCATATACATGGGTTAGATACACCCACACATGAGCTCATGACAAAGTCCCAAATCATCCTAGTATCCTTTAAACCATTCTCAAATAGTAAGGAAAAGGAAATGAAAGCCATTCCCTTTGATACCACTTTGTAACATCCCATCTCGGGTGCCAGTAGAGGTTGTCAACTAGAATTGATGGAATAATATATAACAACGTGAGTCTATACCCTCTTTATCAAAGTATCACAATAACTGAAATAGATAAAGAATAATGAGATAACAATAACCAATAACCAAAATAATACTATAAAAAATACATACCACTATCACATAATAAACGAAAGCTGGAAAACAATATCCAAACAATATAAGTAGATATGTCATGTCATATATGTGTAAAGTTTCAATACAAAAAATCTAAAATAAATACACACTTATACCTCCCAAGTAACTCCCAAAACCAATTTTGGTTCCCTCGTCCATGCCCTATCCCAACTCATCCATCTAACATAGGGATCTTACCCTTATCCTGCCCTGTAAACATGAAGTCAATTTGAGTGCCGATTTGGTATCCCGAGTAGTGTTTAAGTACAACTCAAAAGGCCACCACCAACAATGTCTAAAAAACATCTATTCTATAACACTTTATACAATTGTATAAATAATAAATTATAATAAAGTAAGAAGTTATCACATTTCATTATTCTTAAATTAACCACATAATTTACTCAAAATCACGATTACACCAAAACTATTAATTCATGCTTTGGTCCACGCTATATTTTGAACCATATAACATTGGTAATCACAATGAATTATAATATGGGCTTCAATTAACCATTTAATTTCAATTCATATCACATCCACATGGAACCATAGTCAAATTCAAGCATTTTGGGCCTAAAACGCCATGTCTAGAACCCTGTGGGAATCTGAATCATTAGTCCCTATCCCACAACTCATTTTTTTCACATGTAGGATTTTGAAGCATCAATCCATTTCATAAAGTCATAACTATCACATATGTGATTTTGAAGCATCATTCCTTGTCCCACACATGTTTATCACATATATCACAATATCACATATATCGCAATTTCATATACATAAAGGTTAAGCATCATAACCATCTTATCAAACATTCTCACCATGGTTTCCCATTTCAATTATAAATTCAATAATGTTTTATCAATTTAATCCAATGGAATAATATGAACGATTCATCATTAAATCATTTATCAACATTTAATCATATAACCCATTAAACCTTTATGGTTAATATAAACGTAACTTAATTCCAATAATCAACCAATTCATAATTCCATTAATCAACTGATATCACAATCCCATTAATTAACTAATTTCATAATCCCTTTAATTATTATATTAGTTAATTAATTAAATTAAAGATTCAATTTAAAAATATAGAAATTACAATTTCACAATTATATACATGTAATTAAACAACAAGACTATGAGAATTTTCATTTATACCACCTACCTCAATATCGTTGATGGAATTTTTCCCAACTAAAATTACCTAAATTGAAATGTAATGCTCAATTATAGAGCAATTAATGAGATCTTTAACCAAAACAAAGATCAAGATCATATTGATTAATATCCAAGGAAAACTAGGTCTATAACATCACCAATGGGGAATAAAAAACTCCTCTTTATCAGGTAAGAGAGATGGATGATATATGAAACCATACAAAAAAGATATTACATGTAGTAAGAGGCAAATATCCATCAATTGAATCTTATATTTGTCAAGAACAGAGTTCAACAGGACTAATTTTATATCTGGGAGCTTCTAAAATTGTAGGAAAGTGTGTTACTCCAAGTAGGGTTGAATAAGTTTTAATACCAATGGTTTTCTTATTTTTAAAATAACTTTTTGGATAATTAAAAACAATGTGCATGGTTTCCTGGGTTGGGGTGCACAATTTTCCAAACCATGCCCCTCTTTTATGGGTCTCAAGGTTATTAAAAATAGGGTGCATAGTTTGATAATTAGTGTGCCAACTATTTATTTCCACTCTCTTTGGGAATTCATGATTTTCTGAGCAAGGTCACCCAGTTTGGGTCTACCGTGCACTACCCAAGATGCCACCAAAAAACTTCTAGAATTATATTATTTCACCTAATACATCCCCAACGTAAATCACAACCATGTAATGTCAGATATGGGGTAAAAGATTGCTGAAAAATGAGTATGATACATATCCATAAAGGTCAGGATCTTATAGATAGAACTTAGGAAGATATTTGGGTAGAGATTGTCTAAACTAGAGGGATCAGAGGGGGTGAATAACTGAATATTGGGGATGCCTTTTATAAGTGAAGTGGGTGTAACTCTTCTAAATACATAAAACATTTAAAATTAAAAAATTATATTCTAGTAAAATTGGCACCAAGGACACCCAAATTTTAAGATAAGATAAAGTTGGGAAAAATACATTCAGTCAATGGGATTTAGAAAAGTTTTTAGGTTATTTTAACCTCTGACACATTAGTTTAACTCCTCATTAAACCTTTTAACTATTATTATATTAACAAAGTTTTACTATGGTTATAATTCATTAAGAATAAAAATGAAAGTGTATTAATTAATAAATTTGAAAATATATGATTCCAAATATGGAAATAATTTTATCAAATTCAATTTCTATAACCAGTGGAAATTCATTTTAAAATAATATTGGGAAATTTTTTTTTAATAAATAAATTTTTAAAAGGCATGGACATATATAGAGAATCGGTGAGACTAAAAGGAATTACTAGACAATTGAAATGAACGTATCATCACTAAAAAGATATCTTAGTTATTTTTTCTATCTTTCATCATAGATTTTGATACCTTCAATAAAGGGAAATCTTGGAAAACCATTTTTATCCATTAATTTATGAAAGGGATCCTCATTTATGGGTAATGGGTAATGATTCTTTATTATTACCTGATTTATATTCTGATAGTCTACAAATAGATTTATACTTATTTAATATTTCACTACCAAAATAGTTTAAGAACCCTTGGTATAAGTGTTTATCATAATGTAATTTCAATTCCCTCAATGCCATTATTACTATTTGATGTAGATAAATTAAAATAGATTAATCCTAATATAGTAAAATAATGAAAAATTCCACCTCTCACTTCTGAGGAAATCCTAGGTAATAATAAAGAAAATTATTGGGTAAATATCTAATACATGAGGTAAAAAAATTACTATTTAGTAAAAACTTCTCTTAAGGTAAGACTAAATGTTTTACTAATGATAACCTCCACTTTCCCCTTATTGGAACCATCCCAAGCAGCCTAAATATTCCTATCTTTATGGATAGTTTGTCGAATAATTCACAAGAAATGACATGGATACACTTTTATTATATAGATTGATACAATATTTCAATTGGGTAAACTGGTCCATCACCAAGATAACATCAAAATATCCCATCATAAAAACAATCAGATATAAGAGATAGTCATATGAAGTCACTGTTAGGGGACATAATAAACCCTTTTACATTTTTTATATTCTCTTCTCTAGGGGTTTATCAAGACTCATAAAATAAACAATATACTTCCAATTTTATGTCATTAAGAGAAGCCATTTTCTAAAAAATAAATGAATGGGAAGCACCTATATAAAAATGGCTTGTTCTAAAGTATAATATACTATAATATTACCTATAACTATAGAAGGTCCCTATATGGTATCTAAGATAACTGCTTCATGACATACATCATACCTTCTTCCTTATACTAACCCTTAGATGTAAATCCCAACATGGATGAGTGAACATTAGTTAAATATTATTAATTTCTATGTCAACCCCTTTAACCTAATCTCCATGAGGGTGGTCATATTATTATATTAGACTAAGAAACTAATGGTTCCTAATATATTAGGGTTGGATGATGGGTCTACTCAAAGATATTGGATTTATTTAATCATTAGAATATCTGAATATAGAATAATTGTCATAATAGTGTCACTACTTCACCTCAAGTGTATAATTAAATTTAATTTGAATAAGGTTTCCACACTAATGTAATTAAACAAGAGATCGTCCAAATATAGGATATGGGGGTACACAACTCCCCCAAATATCTTGGAGGCATCCACCTATACTCATCTCTTCCCAACACTACATTCGACCATTAGACCAATTATCTCCTCTGGCCCTGCCAGATTGTGATCCACCCACTCCTAAGAACCCTCAAGATCCTAACTCAGTGAGGAATGATTTATTCACTACTTAAGAGAATATTGGTAGATTAAATAGTATTATTTAAGTCTGTAATGGATCCCTTAAACCTATTTCAAAATTTTGTGCCTTTTATTCCTTTCATAAACTCATTTATAGTGTGAATTGAAGAAAATCCCCAAAATTAGGTAGTTTTGTAATAATGGACATTGTGTTTGTGATAAGGTCCATGAACTCAAGATCCTTTACCCAATACAGAGGGTCATGGTGACATTAAATGTAGAATAATTCTTTAAATTTCCATTAGGTAAGTTCCTATTCTTTAATAGCCCCAATAATAACTTCCCACCATCTGTGTGTTTCCCATTTGAGCATAAAGGTAGATAGTTGATCCCAATATTTCTCTATAGTCGATATCTTTTAAAATATGTGGTGGAGGTGATCGGTCTACTACTTAAATTTCTTAGGGAATATGTAACCCTAAAATTTCATAGGATGATGGAATTAGAACCACCATATAGCATTATAGGTTATAGTCTCCCATTGGCAATATCTATATATAATAACTTAAAGTAGCTGGTCAGGTCCTTCTAAAACATGAGGATCAAATGCAGGTCAAGTTGGTTGTGCATTCTCATCCACCCCTTCCTACATTACAGGAGTTTTTTATTTAGTTATAATACTCTATAATAAATTATAAAAGGACATTACAATAATCTACCTAAGAAGAGAAGACCCAAAACATTAAACCACACTATATGGTTAGGTCTAACCTCATTCCCCACTCCCTCACTTTCATCAATTCATCAAAACACATTACATTTTTCAAATATAATTTTTACTTATTTAAAAACTTTTCTTACTTAAGAAAATATGATATAATGAATAAAGCCCATACATAAAGTTAAAATATTTAAAAAATACTTTATAATATCAATTAGAAGTATTTTAAAGTCATAATTTAAAAATAAAATGGGAGGTTTAGTTTTACTTATAATTAAAGGAGGGTTTATCAAACAATAAAATCAATTTTTGGATACATATAACCTAGTTTATAATAATAAATATATAATAAAAAAATATTTATCTATTATTTACGTTTCAATTAATACATGTCTTCATTTTGTTTTCATAATAAAGAAAAGTATATAATATAGAAAATTATATAGTATAGAATGATAACCTGCATGTACCTACCTACTAGTGCCTTGCATGATACATGAGACTCGAGAATATAGAACTAACTCAAATAGGGTATGCCAATATATCCCATAGTACCCCTGGTAACTTATAATTCCACCCTAATTATATAGAATAGTTATATTTATCGGTTACTTCCGAAGTCCTGACAATATTATCTTATAGTTTCTCTATAGTTACATACCCATGACCCTCTAATGTGATATGATACCATTTCTTAAAGACAATGACCCAACTACCAAAGTGATATTAGAGTATTTCACCATAACAACTTATGTGAATCTCCCTATTGCCAAAGCCTCTTATAAACATCATGGGTTGAATGGTATATATATGGGAGATGATTTTCCCCTTTTCAAAAATATATCAATATATATTAGTTTCATGCTTGAACATTTCATGAATTTTTTATATAATAGAAACACAAGTGTATAAACTCCTAATCAATGGAAGCTGTAGACTAATATAGTGACATTAAATGAATCAATTAGTATGAACACCAAATAATACATTCATGGTCTAAAAATCCATAAAGTCTAAAAATTATGGGAAACTAGAAAAAATAAACTATCTATATAATAATTGATCCAAAATATTCCCAAGGAAGTAGAAATAAAATCCCCATATATAGTAAAACTCAATAAGAATAATGTAGAAAACCCTTATATTAAATCTTGATTCATCTACTAATAGTACTAAAAATTAACCAAAAACTCCACCCATTCCCCAACTCCAAGAGGAAATAATTCCCATACTTTGGAACTTTTCCCTTTATCAGATCATATAAAAAATGATTTTCATGAGTCACACTGAGTAACGTGCATGGTGTGAGTATGAAATACCTAATATGTGGTCTTCACCTCACCGTTTAGCCACCTTTTATAAATTAAATTTCATGCATTATTAGTAAAAATATATAGGAAAATGAATAATAATAATATACAAGATTAAATATAGGCACCTGAAATAAACATAATGTAACACCCTAATTTTACACAGTACGTTTCCATTTGAATTTTGAATATTGAAATTGGATTAGGGTGAATTTTTTATATTTTTCTAAGAACATTCAATTTTTGATGAATAGTGAAAAACACTACGTTATTGATTAAAACCGACATTTTATTTAAATAATTATTTATTTTATTAAAATAAATTAGGTCAAAATAGATACATAATACCTATATAAGTTCAATGTAATTCATTGGAGTAATTTTATAATAAGTTTAGATAAATAAAAATTTTATTGAACTTTTTACCGTCTTTTACCCACCTCTTAGGAGCATTCACAAATATGAACAAAACATAATTTTACCACTTCTATAAGTTGAATTTAAAAAATCAAAGAGACACGGTTAACATCAGTAAGTAAAATGTGGTTCAATAAGATACAATAATTTTTGTTGAATAGTAACTTTTGAATTTTATTTACCACGGTTAAAAGTAAATAGGGTAATTAACGGTAAAAATGATATCATAATTTCCCTAACACATGTCCTAATTTTATTGGATAAGTGTAATTAGACCAAAAACAACCGTAGGGATAAAATATTATCCCCTTTGTTCCACTTGGATTAGATTTGGACATTTATTATTATTTTATTTAAAGAAGAGTTAAAAGAGTTAAATTCAAAGTTTAATAACTAAACCATTTTTAATATAGGATTACACACAATACAAATTCAATTATAAATAATATTTAGGAAGATAAAAATATTTCCTATATAATGGTATTTTATTTATAATTTTTAGACATTAAATAATATAATTTATTTATGACACAATGATGATGCAGTAATTACCATATTAATAAAATATTAAAATAATAGATATTATAAATGTCAAAAAAATTATAAATTGATACTTATTATAAATTAAAATAATTTTCTAGGTTAATATGAAATTTTAGTGTTGTTAAATATATTTTATTCTAAGTAATAAAGTTTTAATGTCTTTCAAAAAAACAAATACTAAAGTGTCAAAATTTACATAATTGAGTTTCTAAATCAAATACTATATTATTAATTGATATAATATTCAAAAAAATATAAGGTTCGGACAAAGGACATATATAAGGTTATATATATTAATAATAAACCACTTGGGATTCTCTTGGAAATTTATAGAAAGTTTATTAACCATATAATATAAAAATACAAAGAGACGTGGTAAATGCCAAACTATTTAACTAAGAGTTAAATCTGAAAGATAAGGTTAATATAGTGACCTAGACCTGTCTAAAACCTATTTTTTTAGAGTTATTCAACCAATACCCACCATATCCTATAAATAATTTATTTTGGATCTATTAGAAACCGAAAATTAATTTATTATAAAATAATATTTCAATATTTTCCTAAAGTGACCCTCACCTCTCTTATAAAAGGGCACTTCCCCTTATATTAATTTCACACCTCTAAATCCATTTGGATCGGCCAAAACCTACACAAATATCCTCAAAACATTAATCAATTTATCCTAGAGGACAAAATTTGGTCATAAATCCAACCTAAGGAACCCTTTTGATCAAATCAAAAGGAAGAACCCGAAAAAGAGGTAAATCTTTCATCACCTCTTTCAAGTTATTTTCTTCTTCCACTTCATATTTATTTGTTTTTTCCATTCTAAAAATAATAAATTCAGTATCTTATATATACAGTTATTTTATTATAAAAATTTTACAATCATACTCATTATCCAAAGAAGAGGTAAATATTCCATGTTTTCTTCAAAATGTATTTCAAGACATTTTTACTATTTAAAAGACTATGGGTTAAAGTTATTTATACCATTATTTGACATTATATGTTTTGAAAGTAATCTTTCTTTCATTTTCCAAACAAGGTACTTTATGACCTTTTTGACCAAATTAAGGT
This sequence comes from Viscum album, assembly GCA_963277665.1. Classification (NCBI taxonomy): domain Eukaryota; kingdom Viridiplantae; phylum Streptophyta; class Magnoliopsida; order Santalales; family Viscaceae; genus Viscum; species Viscum album. The sequence goes on from OY728132.1 coordinate 701,918,228, forward strand.
AATAATGTTTTTTTAACTTATATGGTGGGTGGATCTATTTTCTGCCGTTATAACATCATCAATGATTCCCATAAAATATTATTAGAATATTTTCAAAATAATTGTTTTATTTTATAATTATTTGACTCTTAAATGGTTTCAAAATAGAAAGAGGTTTTTCTTTCAAATATATTTCATTTCATCTGTGTCATCATCCTTTGTTAAATTTTACACTTGTTTGAAGTTGATTTATTATGATACAAATATTCCATATTGTATTTAAGGTTTTCTGATATTTTTGATTATGGATGAATTATTTTTATACCATTCATGTTTTATGGTTAAAGTATTTACATTTCGTATGCTAGTTTTAATACAGATGTTTATGTTATGTTTCAGCCTTTTCATATAAACAATTTATTGGACTTAGTATGTGATGGGTGGATCCTGATATAGATCCTTGTTTCATCGGTAGGTCTCATGAGACAATTAGATATGGAATTGGCCGAGGCCTTTCCTAATTTCATATATGGTTTTAGACGAGGCCTAAATCATTTTTAGATGTCTTGGCCAAGGCCTTGACAAGAAGTTTCAGAATGTCTAGCATTATGCATTCCCTCACTATGAAAATAATAATGATGGTTCATGTGGTTATTAGACTAGTAGAATACCCCTGACTATGTTTTATTATGGAATTATCTACTCCGCTCATATTCCAGCCGTAAAGTGTTCGTGTTTATTATTTGTAAAGGCATTTGTTTTGAATTATTCATCATGCCTAATTTTTATGTTATATTACACTGTATTTCTTACCCTTACTGAGCATTTGACCTCACCCATTTCTTATGTTTTATTTTCCTAGGATATGAATAAGTCAGTTAAGAGTGACTTGCAGGCATAATATAGGAGGCTTAGATGTTTCTAATGGAATAAATTAGTGTTTTATTTCTTTTAAAGTTGTAATGTTGAACTTATGTATGTATCTTTTTTCCAATAGTACTAAACTGGTCGGTGTTTCGAGACATGATTCATTGTATCATGCCAAAGTTATGTAATAAATCACCGACTCTGGGTAACTAGGACTAGGGCATTACACATAAAATGTAACAAGTAATCAGCTGTATAGGGGGGGGTCCATAACTTTTTACTTGTTTCAATACAAACCTCAAAATCTTATATGATCATGTATAATGAGTCTAGGTTTAATAACCATCTGGAAAGGGGATTTTGTATAATGAGTTGGGAAATATTTTATTTTTTATTAGGGGGGAGCGGAAGGGTATAATGAGTCACGACATTGTGACCTCATCCCAACCATTGAACTCTTTATCAATAATAGATATTCATGGGAACCTTTTATAGAATATCTAAATTTTCATTATACAATTTATTATAAATATTGAATAACATTTAAAAATATATCATCAATTCCCACATGTAAAAGGAATTCATTATTCAATAAATTTCATTAAAATGGACTTTAGTATAAATTTAAATATTTATAAAAATAAATATGGAAAAGAAACAATGCAGAACCATTTTACCTATATTATTATTTGTACTAACATGAGTTATTCATACCATATTCCAAATGAACAATCAAATAATGATATATGAAATTTATATAATCAACCAAACATGTTAATAATATAATACAAGTTGTAATAACTTAAAAATTTTACTAACTCAATGGAACAATTTATGAAAACATTATTAGTTGAAAATTTTATATTTTTAATTAAATTCACTCAGTCCTAAAATGATTATAACTGACCGTTAATGAATATAAAATATAAATAATTGATACACATTCCAAAAAAATGTATAATTCTACCTTGAAGACCATAGGAAGATGATCTGACACCACTAAACTAATTTTATCAATCAAAGACAAGAGTTTTGAGGGGATTTAGATCACTCCAATTAAATTAATGTGAATTTAAAAAGAAAAATGACAAGATATCTTTAGATTTATATATAATAAACTCCTTTAGAACTTATATGTTTCCAAAACAAAAATAATAAATAGATTAAATAAGACACGGATTAGGGAAATAATATATTTACCTTATTTTCATGGATTAATGTAAAAAAAAGAATATAAAATGGTGAACCAAAATTAAAAAAGTGGACCAAAAAATCCCAAAACCTAGAGGAATCTATATAAAATAATATTTTTCCTATATCACATGATAAATAATAGAGGAGAATTTGTGAACCCTAGGTGTTCTTACACTAAAAACCCCACCTATAGTTTCATTGGGTTCCTAATACAGATACACCACGTCCTTTATGGCACAAAAAGTGTCTTAATATCTACTAAAATACCACTGCATACCTAAGGAGTATTCAATGTTGTCTAGGAACCTATGTAGCACACTTTCACTTTTCCTCCTCCCTTTAAACTCATTTAAATAACTCTCATCTTATAAGATATCTTAAAAATTAAATTAAGAGATAGAAAATGATTGATATTACTAACCTCTAGAATATTGGGTATTTATAACAATTAATGATGAAAGTTAATATAGTAGGTGATAAATATATGAGTTTGATATTTTTAGCTAGTTCTTGGTCCATTTTCAACCTCGATGACTGAAATCACTTAATATAAAATATAATCTACAGCATATGATTACTAGCTTGATTCTCTCATCACAGACTTCACTTAAAAAGTGGTCTAAATATATCATACTTATCATAAAGTGATCTAACCTAATATAATTGTTTAATTTGAGATAATATTTTTTATTATTCCTTGCAATACCCTAAGATTTTATGGTATGTCACTTTCTAAATTCAATCTCTTCGATAACTTACGGTGCACGCAACTCCCTGCTTAACCGTACAGAGAAATATTATTATAACCTAGCTGTTAAATTAGAAGGAATGAATATTATTACACACATAATAAAATTTGTATATATTAAAATATTTAACATCCATCCAACACAATTGGTAGGCATAAGATAACAATAAATCCAATTTTATGCAGAAAAAGATAAATTTTTCTAAAGGAAATTTTTTCACCTTCTAATGGCATATTTATCTGAAAACTAAATTTTGAAAATTTTATAAATTTTATTTGAAAAAATAAACCTCATTTTGAAAATATTGTTATATGAATTTACATTGGTATAATTTTGGATATTTTTTTGATGAGTTTCATGTTTTAATGAATAGCGAGAAATACTGGATTTTAATTGAAATTTGATTTTTCATAAAAATAATTTATAGTGTTAAATTATATCTCTGATTAGTTTTAAAGTATAATTAGAGAAGGTTTTAATCCTTACACCAATTTTGGTCATTTTAATTAATTTCACATTGACTATTAATATAAAAACATTTCAAACATTTTCATGCTTTCACTTTAAAAACTTGTTTTCTCACCCCATCTATGAGATTAATTATAAATTAATTTTATCCAATTATATGTTTTTAATTTTGAAAAATATATTCCTTATTTTTAATATGAATTAAAAAATTATGTAAATAGATCCCTTTTATTTTTTCCAATATGAATAGTACTTTAGTGCTTTTAATTATCATTGTTAAGGGTAAATCGGGTAATTAAGAGAAAAATAATATTATAAATATTATAAAATTATCCTAACATTTGTCCTAATCTTATTGGATGGGTTAATGTCGACCAAAATCATCCTTGGGCTTATATTATGGGATCTTATAGCCACTTGGATGACTTTATTCAATTTATAGTATTTTATTCAATGAAAAGTCAACCTTGTCAAACCTTTGTTTTTAACAAGTGAAATATTTTTAATATGGGGTTATAGAGTGTATATATTCTACTATAAATATTATTTTGAAATATCAAATATATATTTTAAACATGATAATTTATTTTTAATTTTTAGGGAAGAAGTAGTGAAATTAAAGGCTTTCACAATGATGATGGAGTAATTATTTAATTAATAGACATATCAAATAAATGTATTTTAAAATATTCAAATAAATATAATTTGATATAATTAATGTCATAAACGAATTTTATATATAACTTTGAGATTTTTTTGATGAGTTAACATATTTCTTTCGAATATATCGTATTTTAATGATATTTTTAAAAAGTCAAGTAATGAATAGTGTTAATATCAAAATTTATGATATTTAAAATAAATAATATTTAATTAAATGATATCAATTTCATAAAAATGTAAAATTAATCCAAATTTTTTATGAGGATGAAAAATTTACCCATAATTCATTTATGTCCTATCTAGAATTTTATATTAACTATATTGACTTTCAATGAATAAAAATTCATGTTATCACGGTAAGAGTAAAATAGATTCCATAAGGGTTAAAGATGATAATAGTAATAATGTAACCTAAACTTGTCTAAAAATTATTGAATGAGATGATTTAAACCTATACTAATATAATATTCTAAATAAATCACTTTGTATCTATTTTAAATTAAATAATAATTTATATTAATTTAATATTTTAAGAGTTTCTCGAAGTGCCCCTCACCACAATTATAAAAGGGAACCACATCCCACCATTATTCACACCACAATGATTCTTATAGATAAACAAAAACCAGAAAATTTCACTTCAAAACATATATTTACAAGTTATAGAGATTCTGGTCTTCGAAAAATACCAACCTTATATTCTTTAAGAATAGATCTAAAAGAAGTCTATCGAAGAACATGTAATCATTTTTACTAACTCATTCAAGTTCACTTATTCTTCTACTTTATCTTAATGTGTTATTTATATACTAAATTAATAAACCTATTATCATATATATTCTTATATTTTATTGTAATTATCTTAAAACCATATTTCATCTTTTATCAAACCTATGAAAAATGAAAAAGTTGTGCATGTGTGTGTACGACATACAGTCTCCATGTCGTGGGGTAATCTATTTTTCATCACTACATTAATTGGATAGGTATAATGATAGAAATAATTTATATATATGATAATTATTAAATAATATTGATTCTGAAAAATTTAATATACCTCCCACATCTTTACCCTTTCACTAATAAGGGAATGATATCATCACTCGTGAGTACGTGTAGCATATCGTCTTCATAACGCGATAGATTCATTTTCCATGTTCACCATTAAAGAATGATTATAAAAAATTATAATGACTAAATATTATATCAATGAACTTAATATAGTTCTGGATATGAAGTAACTATATCCTATGCAAAATCAATGAGACTTACACGACAAAACATGCATTGGAAAACGAAGCAGTTTACACCTGAAACAAGGGTAATGATAAAATATTATTGACAGGCGGGTGATAAAATGATATAATAGGATCATATAAGATATAATAAATTTTAAACCAATTATATTATAAATTAATAACATGAATTAAACTATAACATGTGAGTTTAAATCACGTACAACCAAAAGGAAGTGTGAGGTAAGGGATTTATTAACTCAATTTTCATTCATTGGGTTAAACTTATATTTCATTGATTAGGATGTGTGTGAAATAAATTTCAATTATATTATGTTGTATTTCCACTTTTTTTAAGTGTATTTACATCAGTGATACATAATAAATTAATTTTATTAATGATATTATCTTTCTAAGGGTTTATTTCACAATCTCATCGTTATTCAGGATTGGTTTTGTTTAAGTCTCCACTGGGGAATATTTCTCCTCCTTGTTCAAGTTTTCTAAATAGAATTAAAAAATATTTTTACTATTCTCCAATGATTTATTAAATTCATATTTAGACCTTTTTATATTTTTACCAAATTCATTGAAATGAATCTTTATATTGATTTCCAACATAAAGTACATTATGACGTTTCATACAAAAATTACAAAATAAATGTTTTTTAACTTATATAGAATAAAGAGAATTTCTTATCTTCATCATGAATTTATATTTTTAAGTTTAATTTAAAATTTTTCCAGGTTATTTTAAACTGAAATTTTTTATTTAATATTTTTTTGTCCTTTTAAATAAATTATATTAAAGTAAAAAAAGGGTATTTCTCTCAAAACAATTTCTATGATATTATTAGAGTATTTTCATCTATGTCAACACCCTTTGTTGAATCTTATGATTAATTGAGGTTGATCTCTTATTATATCATCCAACATAATTTATTCAATGGTTTTTTATCATTTTGATTATGGGTGTGCTATTTTAATACTATTATTAGTTTGTGGTTAAAGTATTCACATTGTGTATGCTTGTTTTCAACAAGAATTTTTATTTGTTTATGTTTAACCCATTTCAAATGTGTATTGAATTATAATTATTAAGTGATTGTTGGGGCCTTATATAGCCCCTATATGCATTAGTAGGTTTTATGAGACAAACGAGATTGGGTTTTGGATAAGGATTTGTCTACTTATTACATTTTAGAACAAAGACTTGATAAAGTTAGATTTTTTTACGAAACCTTGACAGTATTAGATTTTTGGTATGAAACCACAATAGTATATTTTTTATGTATGTAACTATTCATTCCATAATTATGAATCTCTTTATTTATATTCCATTATATTATTATATTAGTTAGAATATACATGGTTAAGTTTCATTTTTCTTATCATTATTTATATTGAATTATTTGATCATCTTTTATCCCTAACATATTACGTTCAAGTTATTGATTAAATGACATGTGTTTTAGTTACTTACCTTGCCATAATTTTTATTTATTATAGCTTCCACTGAATGCATACCCTTATTGAGCATCTAGATCACCCCTTTCTTATGTTTTATTTTTCCCTAGGATACCAGCAAGTGTTTTATGATTGACTTCGCATGGATGGTATAGAAGAATAATGGTTTCCTCAAAGGGATTAATATGTTTTATTTTTTAGTTGTAATATAATATTCAAGTATGTATCTAGTTTTCCAAAAATACTAAACAATTTGGTCCTTCGAGATGGGATTCCCTATATAATATACCAATGTAATAAATTAACCATCGATTATAGGCTACTAGGGTTTGGGTCTTCACAATTGGTATTTATGGATGTTTAGTAGAAAACATGGGGACTAGATTTTAGAAAACATAGACTAGAGAACAAAATCATATAAAATAATTTGGAAATATATCCAAATAAACTAAGCTTATTATTTAGAGATAAGTTGTACTGAAATTTTCAATTTAGGTCATGTGATTCATCCGTTTTGAGATTATACATTATTTTTTATAATGTTATGATCTAATATTTTGTATTCCATTTTTAATAAATGGAACCTGGTGTAAGGAGTGGAAAATGTATTAATACCTTTATGGATTTTCATTTGAGTCCAGATAATAAATCTTGAGCTGGAGCTGGAGATGCAGCTAGAACTAAAAAAATTATAACCATATTGGGATAGTTGACTCAGGTAATGAGCAATAACCTTACCAATATCGATTATCCCGGTCCATAATATGGTGTAACAATATTAGACTACTTTCTTTAATAACAACCTCAAAAATTAAATAGGACTAAAAATCCATTTATATTACAGTAATGGATAGGTTCCTTAGAAAATATATTTATCACTTTGGGAAGTAATGAAGGGGAGAATGTTTTTATGGTAGTTTCTCATCTCTCTGGAGATGATGATCGATGATGTTCATGGATTCAAAAAATAAAAAAGGATGAGTAAATAGAAAACATTTAATGAATTTATTTTACAAAAAATTCATATTAAATTATTTCCCTCAAAAACTAAGGGAATATATAGAGAGACAATTCTTGGGTATGAGACAAATGGAAGAAGAGATTGCTTTTAAGTATGAAGAAAAATTTACATGATTATCACAGAATGATTCAGAATATATATGTAACATAAGGAGTAAGATTAATAATTTATTTTATGGGTTAAAATTGTTTTTATAGAGGGCACTAGTCACCCAAACTTTATCACCAAATGAGGATATAGTCTCATGTGCTATCAAGACAGAGAAATAATTATCAAAGTCTTATGACTTTAAATGGAATCAAGAGAAGAAGTGAACGCTGTAGCAAGAGTCTGATAAAGGGAAGAAGGTAAATAAGAATTTTACAACATGTGATAATTGAGGAAGGAAACACCAAGGTGCATGCATAAAATGAAAAGTATTTTGTTTGATATGTGTGGAAAAGGCCACCATTCTTGTGATTGCAGTGAAAAGAAAGAATTATCTAATGTGAAATTCTTCCACTTAATGGATTTGGGGAACTATGAAAATGAATGCCCCATGTTTCAAGGAAATATACCACTGAATAAGAAAATTTATCAAGGATAAGATTATGATGTAACTATAGTTGAATTGAAGTAATTTAATTAATTGTTTTTCTATTTATAAGAATCATAATATATATAAAGATTTTCTTTCAATATTTCAACTTTAAGGATTTTTAAAAATGTTTGTTTTTTCTAATTTAATGTGGTGATAAAGGTATATATATGTGTGTGATATGTAACAAAAAGTACTAAATTATGTGGTTTGGGGAATATAATGTTAAGTTAATTTTTAAAATTTACTGATATTCCTTATAAATTTTATGACTCTGAATTTTTAAAGATGAATTTTGGATGAGTCTAAATGTAACTACTTACGGACTGGATTAATTTGAACATTGGATATTAGTTTTTGAGGTTAAATTATGATTTATTATATTTGATAACCTATTCTAACCATATTAGTTCCATTAAAAATTTAAAAACCAAAGGAATGACATGTGAATCTTATTATTCATAAAATTTCTTGAGGCATGAAAAATTCATTTTTAACATTCATTTCCTAGAAAAATAGATGAATTGAAAATACATTTAAGAATATAAAATTGATGAGATTATACTTATTACATGGAAATAAATCAAGTAAGTATATATCCTTCGACTCAAGGTCAAAAAAAATGGAACAAAAAGTTTATTTGTTAACTTTTATTTCTAATAAATAATTTAACTTTTAACCAATCACAAATTCTTGGTATTGTGATGGTTAACTTTATAATGGCCATGTTCTCTATAACCCTCCATCGTAAAATTATAGTTATAATTATTTTCCATGTCTAGGTTTTAACCTCACAATAATTTTAACATATTGGAAAGCCTAATTTTGTAGTGACATTCTCATTTATCTTCCCCTCTTATTAATAGGATGTTATATTAACCCTATTTCTGATGTGGGTTTCTCACAAATGAATTTTCAAGTATAAACCTTGGATTTTTGAAGTTAAATTTCAAATTAAGTGAATGAAATTTATTGAAGGAGGGTAAAATGTAACACCCCAAATATTTTATGGTATGACTCTTTTTAAATTTAATATTTTTGATAGCTTACGTTTCACGCAATACCCAACATAACTGTACAATGAAATATGATTATAATTGAGAAACTAAATTAGTGAGAATAAATAGTATTAACAACATTATAAAATTTATGTAACACCCGAGACTTTTATGAGAAATATTTTGTTTTTTTCATCAAATAAAACTTTAGCTACACACAACACTAGATTGGCTTGCCTTACACTCAATTGCGGCCTTCCTCGATAGCTTGCGTCATACGCAATACCGAGTTTCACTAAACAATGATATGCTATTAAAATATTATTAAAACTAGCTGTTATGAATAGTAATAACAACTTTTTGAAATTTTATAAATTTTATTTTTCAAAATGGACTTCATTTTTGGATTTGGAATATCGAAATTAGCTTAGGGTGAAATTTTGGTGCTTTTCGGATAACTTTCATATTCTGGTGAAAAATGAAAATTATTAAATTTTAATTGAAAACAACTTTTTAATCGAAATAATTAATAGTGATAAATTATTAATTTGAGTGGTTTTAAAGTATATTTAGAATATATTTTTACAATTTAATACAATTTTGGTCATTGGATGTAATTTCACATTTAAACCAGACATAAACAAGTGTCAATCTTTTGATTGTTATTATCTCTTAAAAACACGCTATTTGTTTTGATGACGAGAATTAATTTTTAAATTAATTAATGCAAGTGATATGTTTTGAATTTTGTAAAATAGACATCATTTTTGAATTCATAATATCAAATATAGCTGAGGCCTAATTTTTGGTATTTTTCTGGAAACTTTCATTTTTGATGAATAGTGAAACCACTAAGTGGTAGTTAAAAAACTGAATTTTTCATAAAACTTAATTTTATCGCTTCTGTGAGTGGAATTTCAAAAATCCAAGAGACACGGTTAATATCAAGGACTAAAATGTGGTTCAATTAGATGAAAATAATTTTTGGTGAATAGTAACTTTTTACTTTTTTTACCACGGTTAAAAGTAAATAGGGTAATTAAGGGTAAAAGTGTTATTATTATCACCTTAACACATGTCCTAATTCTATTGGATAAGTTTTATTCGACCAAAAACAACCTTAGGAATAAAATATGACCATTTAGGCCCACTTGGATTAGATTAGAACATTTATTATTAATTTATTTAAAGAATGGTTAAAATAGTTAAAATCAAAGAATAATAAGTAAATAATTTTTAATATAGGGTTATACATAAGATAAATTAGACTATAAATGTTCATTAGAAAGGTAAAAATATTTCCTACATAATTATATTTTATTTATTATTTTTAGAAATTAAATAATTTAATTTATTTATGACACAAAGATGATGTAGTAATTATCTTATTAATGAAATATTGACATAATTGATGTTATAAATACACAAATAAATTTAATTTGAGACTTTTTATGAATTCCACTAATTTTCTAGGTTAATATGACATGTTATTATAGATTTAATTAACTTTGTTCGAACTAATCATTCTGTTATAATTTTTACAAAAATCAATTACTAAATAGTGTCAAAATTGACATAAAATAGTTTTTTAAACAAATATTAAATTATTAATTGTTATTTTATTCCTAAAAATCTACGTTTAGGCCAAAAGACTTATATAAGGTTATATATATTAATAATAAACAACGTGAGGTTCGTTTGGCTCGTTATAGTAAGTTTATTAACCTTATAGTGTAAGAACACAAAAAGACATGGTAAAAGTAAAATTATCTAACTTAAAGTTAAATCTAAATGATAAGGTTAAAATAGTAAACTAAACTTGTCAAAATTATATGGGATGAGATTATTTCGACCCATCTCCACCTTAGCTTCAAAATAAATCAATTTGGATCTATTTAAAACCGAATTTGGCTTTATAATTAAATAATATTTTTAGTTATTCCAAAGGTGCCCCTCTCCTCCCTTATAAAAGGGAACCTCCTCCCTCTCTTCCTCACACCACTTTGAGCCTTCAATATCGTCCAAACACTGAAAAATTATATTCTCCACTTCCCTAGAAACATCCTAGAGGTCCTGGTCTTCTTCAAAGACCAATTTTAGTCCCCTAAAAGGAGGTCTCAAAGAGGCGTTTCAAAGAAGAGGTAATGTCTGTTAACGATTCTTTCAACTTTATTTCTTCTTCCACTTATTCTTCTTTAGTTGTTTCATTATGAAGTAATAACATCAGTACCACTCATATACTGATATTTTATTATATGTATGAAACAATCCTATTTCACCATCTACCAATCCTACGGAAAATGAAATCACCGCGCGTGCGTACGTATGGAATATCATCTCCACGCCGTGGTGTAATCTATTTTCCACCACCACCTTACTTGGATGGGTATAATGGTGTAAATAATAACTATATATGATTATTGTAAAGTGATATTTATTCTGTAATATTATACATACACTCCAATAAAATTCCATGATCCTGGGAACGAAATCATCGCTCGTGCGTACGTACAGAATACCGTCTCCACGACGCGATGAGATTCATTCTCAATGATTAACCATTAATAAATGATTATAAAGTATATATAATAAGTAATCATGAAATATATGACATAATAATGATACTGGATTTATGTATATATATATGTATTCCATCCAATTAATTCCATTCAATTAAATGAGGAAACGAAAACAACGTTCATGCGTACATACGGACTACTGTCTCCATGAACGGTGTATTTCTTTCCATTTATCGATCTATTATATATATGTATATTCTGAATATATATTATATATAAATCATGTTTTATATTCTGGAATTAATTAGTCATGATCTAAGTAATCATATGAATAATTACAAGTCAAAACACGGACGACAAATGAAACGATTTTACCCAAAACGCTCTTTAACATGGAATTTACAAAAGAACGGGTAATATAAAGTCATAAGTTAACCATATATGATATCATAACAATGAATATGATTCTGTAATAACTCAATGATATTATTTAAATCATTATACAGGAGGTTCGGATACGTACGAAGCATATCGGACCTAAGTTAAGGGATGATTTTTCAAATCTCATTTTTATCCGAGATTGCTTAATCGTAAGTATTTACTGGGGTTGTTGCAATTATCCATGTCCATGTTTTATAAAAGTGTTTTCATGTATGTTTAAAGTCCTTTTTACTCATTTTGACTTTTACTACATGGTATGTAAGTAATCTTTCTTTTGTTTACGTTATGAGATACTTTTTTGACTTTTCCGGCAAAAGTACGAGAATGATGTTTTTTTTAACTTATACGGCATGAAAGGATTTTTACGGTTTTATAAAGCCTTATTTTCATGAAGCTTCCTCCAAAAGATTTCATAAATATTTTCAACAAAATCCTTTTCTTTTAAAATCACATGATGTTTTGTGAAAAGAAATTGATTTTGAAGAAGAAAGGATATTTTCCTCAAGAATTCATTTCAAGGGTTTTATCAAAACCATTTTCCATCTAAGATGACATTATTTCATATGTGTATGTTTTAAGTTTAATGTATCTATGATTTACATGGTTTCACTTTTCTTATGATGAAATTTCCATTTGTTTTATATGGATTATGAGATTATGGGATGATGTTTATGAAACCCATTTTATTCTTTGGGTTATTATGAATGATGTATGTTTATTTTGTGGCACAAGTAAGAATGATTTAATTATGAGATTGGTGGGACCTATATCTCCCTCCAATGCATTGGGTAAAGATTTATATCTCATGGGATAGACATGGCTGGAACAGTAAGTTAATCCGGTTCAGTGTTACAGGGCTGAAACGAGGAGTGAACTCGATTCAGAAAGGGACTTTGTCCACTAAGATGGTCTTGGAAGCAATGCCTTGGCTACTATGGAAATAAATACAAGTGCTTAATGGATGCCACAATTACATGTTTTATTCTCATGCTATGTTATCATTATTTATGTTCCATTATGATATATGTCTTATTTACTTCCATGTTTTAAGTCGTTGCTCAAGATTTTGAGGTTTAAACATTATGTTCATGTTTTTAGGTTCAAATGTGTATGGTATGTTTTATTTTATCCATGCTTACCCTTACTGAGAATTTTAGATCACCCTTTTTATGTTTTATTTTCCCCCAATATTAAAAGAAAGGTTTTAGGTAAGGAAACAAAAAGTGGAAGATCTTTATGGGAGAGGTTGAAGATCTTTCACCATGATTAGAAGATTACGTTCCAAGTTTCAAAGACACTAAACTATTACGGTCCTTGTGTGTCTATTTTTCTTATGTATTATGTATTCCGCAAAAGTAATGTAATATCAATGTACGTAAATCTTCGGGTCTCTACAGTTGGTATCAGAGGAAAGGTTTAGTCAACCTTTGAAAACTAGGATGTGAAACGTTAGTGAGATCCCTAGAGATAATTCTAAGGGATGTCCCTAAGGATAAGTATACGTATAGGATATAGTCCTAGAACTATGGTAACGATCTTAGAATTTAACCTAAGATGTTAGATATTGAGGGAACTCCCCCTTTACTATGTTGTTTTCCCGAGCATGATTTTTTCCTCTCACACTATTCTTTTTGGGTTTTAGAAAATGGTTGGAAACTGGAAGATTCACGATAATGGAGGATATGACAGATAATGTAATGATATTCTTCCTGAGAAACCAAATGAAATGGGATCTAGAAGTCCAAACATCGTTATTATGCCTAATCATAAATCTCATAATATGATCAATAATCTCAACTTTGGTAAGTTTCTCGACTCAGATAATAAGAGAAATATGGAGTTTCATGATGATCATAAAGGAAAGAAAGTTCAATTTCCCTCATGTAAATCATGTGGGAAGAGGCATCAGGGAGATTGTTTCAAAAGAACTGGAAGATGCTTTGGGTGTGTAAAAGGACACAAAGCCGGTAAGTGCAAAGGAAAAGGTTCAGTTAACACCATGGACAAGGATAATGGTATTTCTACGACATCAACAATTATTAGATGTTTTAAATGTGGAATGTAAGGGCATTATGCAAACCAATTCCCTAATGGAAAATCTCATGAAGAGAATCAGTATGGTCATATGGGTAGTATTTATGTGGATAATGATGAGGAGACTACAAATGATATATGAGTTGAAAGAAGTGTTGAAGCTCAGTCAGTTGTTTTAGAAGGTAGTGGAATGATTGTATGTTTATCGAGAGTTATGTTGTATAGTTAATGGTACTATGGAATAAATAATCATCTAAGGATTGTTACACTATTGTTTTTCCTAAAAGTATTTGAAATTATATGTTGAATGGTACCAGTAACCATGGAAGTTTATTAAGATATTTTTGTAAAGTAGATGATATGCGCATAATGAAGGAATAAGAAGATAATGAGATGTTTGATTGTATTCATGAGCTCATGATTGATATAAGGACTAAGTGATATCATGTTTTGAGTATACAGAATTTTAAGGATTTTGGTATGTGGAAAGTGTTAACTTTTAACTGCATTCTTGTTTTCACTAAGGTTCAATGGGTATTCATTTTTCAACAGAATATATGATTAAGGCCTTCGAATGTTTGGAATGTGACCAACAAGACATATCTTATGATATATGAGGATCAATGATGGTATTAAATCTCTGGTAATATTTTTCACTATATTATGAGAGTGGACTGCAGTATTATTGATAAGCCTAAAGATTGGAATGGATTTTGTTGGACATAAGTTAGTGTTGTTTAAGGATAGAATTTTTTTCGATATTATTGATAGGATGTTATAGTAATATAGTTTTAGAAAAAGGACAACCTGCAGGACGGGCGACAGCCCATCGTGTCGGACAAGGCTGTGGGAATCGAACCCACAACCGAAGTGAGACTGGCCTTTATCGCCTACCACTGTCCTACAGGAAGTCCCTGGTTAGTAGAAACTAGTTTTATTTTATTAAGCGGTATGATATATGAAGTATAAGTTCATTTTTAGAACCATATACGATTAATCTAACCATAATATGGACTTATAACTTTTGTTAACCTTTTGTTTGAAACAGATGGAATGACCCATCATTCTATCACATGATCTGCTAACACATCACGAATAACAAATTCAACTTTATTTCTTTAAGGGATGAAGTGGAAATTCTTCAATTCACGAACAACAGTGAGATTGTACCAAAATCAAGTAAGTATTTCTTTTAATTCATCAACTTTAGGGAAATGATCTTGAAAACCAAAAATGTTGTCCTAGTTCCCTTATATCCGATGAATCATGTGGTACCTTAGATCATCACAAATATATAGATTTGTGATTGTTGGCTTTTCCATAGCCATGTTCTCTACCACTCTCCATCAGAACATGATGGTTAGGTTTCTCTTCCATATCCATATTTTCACCTATGTTCTCCTATGTGGAAACCCAGTGATTAGTTAATTTGGGTAACCGTTTTGTTTCATACTTTATTTTTTAAAGATTGGTTTTGGTATTACTTTTTATGATGTGGGTTTCTACTAAAAAAACTTTCAAGTAGTAAACAATTTATAACCCCGACGAATTTTGAGGGCGAAATTCATTTTAAGGGGGGTAAAATGTAACACCCGAGAATTTTATGAGAAATATTTTGTTTTTTTCATCAAAGGAAACTTTCACTACACACAAAACTATATTGGCTTACTTTACACGCAATCGCGGCCTTCCTCGATAACTTGCGTCGTACGCAGTACTGAGTTTCACTAAACAATGATATGCTATTAAAATATTATTAAAACTAGCTGTTATGAATAGTAATAACCACTTTTTAAAATTTCATAAATTTTATTTTTCAAAATGGACTTCATTTTTGGATTTGTAATATCGAAATTAGCTTAGGGTGAAATTTTGGTACTTTTCGGATAACTTTCATATTCTGGTGAATAATGAAAATTATTAAATTTTAATTAAAAACAACTTTTTTAATCGAAATAATTAATAGTGATAAATTATTAAATTGAGTGGTTTTAAAGTACATTTAGAATATATTTTTACAATTTCATACAATATTGGTCATTGGATGTAATTTCACATTTAAACCAGACATAAACAAGTGTCAATCTTTTGATAGTTATTATCTCTTAAAAACACGCTATTTGTTTTGACGATGAGAATTAATTTTTAAATTAATTAATGCAAGTGATATATTTTTAATTTGGTAAAATAGACATCATTTTTGAATTCATAATATCAAATATATCTTAGGCCTAATTTTTGGTATTTTTCTGGAAACTTTCATTTTTTGATGAATAGTGAAACCACTAAGTGGTAGTTAAAAAACTGAATTTTTCATAAAACTTAATTTTACCGCTTCTGTGAGTGGAATTTCAAAACTCTGAGAGACACGGTTAATATCAAGGACTAAAATGTGGTTCAATGAGATGAAAATAATTTTTGGTGAATAGTAACTTTTTACTTTTTTATCACAGTTAAAAGTAAATAGGGTAATTAAGGGTAAAAGTGTTATTATTATTACCTTAACACATGTTCTAATTCTATTTTATAAGTGTAATTTGACCAAAAACAACCTTAGTAATAAAATATGACCATTTAGGCCCACTTGGATTAGATTAGGACATTTATTATTAATTTATTTAAAAAAGGGTTAAAATAGTTAAAATCAAAGTTTAATAAGTAAATCATTTTTAATATAGGGTTATAGATAAGATAAATTCGACTATAAACATTAATTAGAAAGATACAAATATTTCCTACATAATGATATTTTATTTATAATTTTTAGACATTAAATAATTTAATTTATTTATGACACAAAGATGATGTAGTAATTATCTTATTAATGAAATATTGACATAATTGATGTTATAAATACCCAAATAAATGTAATTTGAGACTTTTTATGAATTAAACTAATTTTTTTGGTCAATATTACATGTTAATAGTGATTTAATTAACTTTTTTCGAACTAATCATTCTGTTGTGAGTTTTAGAAAAATCAATTACTAAATAGTGTCAAAATTGACATAAAATAGTTTTTTAAACAAATATTATATTATTAATTGTTATTTTATTCCTAAAAATCTAAGGTTCATCCAAAAGACTTATATAAGGTTATATATATTAATAATAAACAACTTGGGGTTCGTTTGGATTGTTATAGTAAGTTTATTAACCTTATAGTGTAAGAACACAAAAAGACACGGTAAAACTAAAATTATCTAACTTAAAGTTAAATCTAAATGATAAGGTTAAAACAGTAAACTAAACTTGTCAAAATTCTATTGGATGAAAGTATTTAGACCCATACCCACCTTAGATTCTAAATAAATCAATTTGGAGCTATTTAAAACCTAATTTGGCTTTATAATAAAATAATATTTTTAGTTATTCCAAACGTGCCTCTCTCCTCCCTTATAAAAGGGCAGCTCCTCCATCTCTTCCTCACACCACTTTGAGCCTTAAAGCTCAGCAAAACCCTGCCATATTCTCTTATAAACTTCCCTAGAAACATCCTAGAGGTCCTGTTCTTCTTCAAAGACCAATTTTAGTGCCCTAAAAGGAGGTCTCAAAGAGGCGTTTCAAAGAAGAGGTAATGTCCGTTACCGATTCTTTCAACTTTATTTCTTCTCCCACTTCTTCTTATTTAGATGTTTCATTATGAAGTAATAACATCAGTATCACTCATATACTGATATGTTATTATAAGTATGAAATAATCCTATTTCACCATCTACCCATCCTACGGAAAACAAAATCACCGCGCGTGCGTACATACGGAATACCGTCTCCACGTCGTGGTGTAATCTATTTTCCACCACCACCTTACTTGGATGGGTATAATGGTGTAAATAATAACTATATATGTTTATTTTAAAGTGATATTTATTCTTTAATAGTATACATACACTCCAATAAAATTCCACGATCATGGGAACGAAATCATCGCTCGTGCGTACGTACGGAATACCGTCTCCACGACGCGATGAGATTCATTCTCAATGATTAACCATTCATAAATGATTATAAAGTATATATAATAAGTAATCATAAAATATATGACATAATAATGATACTTTATTTATTTATATATATATATATATGTCATCCAATTAATTCCATTCAATTCAATGAGGAAACGAAAACAACGTCCATGCGTACGTACGGCCTACCGTCTCCATGATCGGTGTATTTCTTTCCATTTATCGATCTATTATATATATGTATATTCTGAATATATATTATATATAAATCATGTTTTATATTCTGGAATTAAGTAATCATTATCTAAGTAATCATATGAATAATTACAAGTCAAAACACGGACGACGAATGAAACGATTTTACCCAAAACGCTCTTTAACATGGAATTTAGAAAAGAACGGGTAATATAAAGTAATAAGTGAACCATATATGATATCATAACAATGAATATGATTCTGTAATAAGTAAATGACATTATTTAAATCATTATACAGGAGTTTTGGATACGTACGAAGCATATCAGACCTAAGGTAATGGATAATTTTGCAAATCGCATTTTTATCTGAGATTGCTTATTCGTAAGTATTTACTGGGGTTGTTGCAATTATCCATGTCCATGTTTTATAAAAGTGTTTTAATGTATGTTTAAAGTCATTTTTACCCATTTTGAATTTTAATTCATGGTATGAAAGGAATATTTCTTTTGTTTACGTTACGAGGTACTTTTTTGACATTTCCAGCAAAAGTACGGGAAGAATGTTTTTTTTAACTTATACGGAATGAAAGGATATTTACGGTTTTATAAAGCCTTATTTTCATGAAGTTTACTCCAAAATATTTCATGACTATTTTCAAAAAAATCCTTTTCTTTTAAAATTGCATGATTTTTTGTGAAAAGAAATTAATTTTGAAGAAGAAAGGATATTTTCCTCAAGAATTCATTTCAAGGGTTTTATCAAAACCATTTTCCATCTAAGATGACATTATTTCATATGTGTATGTTTCAAGTTTAATGTATCTATGATTTACATTGTTTTACTTTTATTATGATGAAATGTCCATTTGTTTTATATGGATTATGAGATGATGGGATGATGTTTATGAAACCTGTTTTATTCTTTGGGTTATTATGAATGATGTATGTTTATTTTGTGGCACAAGTAAGAATGATTTCATTATGAGATGGGTGGGACCTATATCTCCCTACAATGCATTGGGTAAATATTTATATCTCATGTGATAGACATTGCTGGAATGGTAAGTTAATCTGGTTCAGTGTTACAGGACTGAAACGAGGAATGAACTCGATTCAGAAAAGGACTTTGTCCACTAAGATGGTCTTGGCAGCAATGTCTTGGCTACTATGGAAATCATTACATGTGCTTAATGGATTCCACAATTAAATGTTTTATTCCTATGCTATGTTATAATTATTTATGTTCCATTATGATATATGAATTATGTACTTCCATGTTTTAAGTCGTTGCTCAAGATTTTGATGTTTAAACATTATGTTCATGTTTTTAGGTTCAAATGTGTATGGTATGTTTTATTTTATCCATGCTTACCCTTACTGAGCATTTGAGCTCACCCTTTTTATGTTTTATTTTCCCCCAGGATTAAAAGAAATGTTTTATGTAAGGAAACAAAAAGTGGAAGATCTTTATGGGAGATGTTAAAGATCTTTCGCCATGATTAGAAGATTACGTTCTAAGTTTCCAAAGACACTAAACTATTACGGTCCTTGTGTGTCTGTTTTTGTTATGTATTATGTATTCCGCAAAAGTAATGTAATATCTATGTACATCAAGCTTTGGGTCTCTACAATTTATATATATTCAAATGTTTTTACATTCATCCATCAAATTTGATAGTCAAAATATAAAAAATAAATCCAATTTTACACATAAAACTATATTTTTCTAAAGGTGGTTTTGTTGCCTTTTAATGGTGCACTTGTTTGAAAACTAAATTTTGAAAATTTAATAAATTATATTTAACAAAATTAACTTACATTTTGAAATAATAATATCATTATTTAGTTTGGCTGAATTTTTTTATTTTTTGATAAGTTTCATGTTTTAATGAATAGTGAAAATACTGTATTTTAATTGAAAATATGATTTTCATCTAAAAAAATTGTATTTTTAAATTATAATTTTGATTTTTTATAAATCTTATTTAGATAAATTTTTTATAATTGAATTCAATTTAATTCATTGGAGTTGATTTTAAATTTAATAAGTATAGAAAAATATTTCAAACATTTGCACGTTTTCACTTTAAAAACATGTTTTTTCACTCCGTCTATGGGATCAATTTTAAATTAATTTTAGCCAATTATATGTTTTGAATTTTGAAAAATGTATTCTATATTTGGGATCATAAGTTCATAATTAATTAAGTAGTTCCCTATTATTTTTTTGTGAATATGAATAGTACATTTGTAATTTTAATTAGCACTGTTAAGGGTAATTCAGGTAATTAAGGGAAAAATAATATTATAAATATTATAAAATTACCATAAAACTTGTTATAATTTTATTGGATGAGTTTTTATCAACACAATTTATCCTTGGGCCAGTTTTATGAGCTCTGTGATCCACTTTGATGACTTTAATCTATTTTTTATATTATATTAAAAGAAAAGTCAACTCTGTCATACTTTTGTTTTTGACAAGTATAATATTTTTAATATGGAGTTATATAGGGATATGATCTAATATAAATATTATTTTTAAATAAAAAATATATATATTCATCATGATAATTTATTTTCAATTTTTAGGGATTAAATAATTAAATTAAAGTCTTGCACAATGATGACGGGGTAATGGTTAAATTAATAGACATATCAAATAAATGTTATTAAAAATATTAAGATAAATATAATTTGATATAATTAATTTTATACAGTAATTTTATAGATTAATTTTACTAATTAGATATTATTTAAAATAATTTTTTCAAAAATATCATTTTTATGATATTTTTGAAAAGTCAAGTTATGAATGGTGCCAAAATTGACATTAATGATATTTTAAAATAAATAATATTTTATTAAACGAAATATAATTCATAAAAATATATAATTCGGTAAAAAATTTGGTACGAGGATTAAAATTTCACCCAAGATTCATGTATGGTCCTTTTATCATTTTATATTAACTATATTGACCCTTGAAGAGTAAAAATCAATTTTATCATGGTAAGAGTTAAATGGATTAAATAAGATGTAAAAATAAATGATAAGGGTAATAATGTGACCTAAACTATTCTAAAAAATATTACAAGAGATTATTCAGAACCATACTCATCTTATATTCTACATAACTCACTTTGGACACATTTTGAATTAAATATTAATTTAGTATTTTAAGAGTTTCGTAAAGTGACCCTCACCTCAATTATAAAAGGGCACCTCCTACCTCACTCATTCACACCACATTAATCATTATAGGTTGACCAAAACCTTCCCATTTATCTTAACAACATCTTTATACAGTTTATCAAGATATAGATCTTCCAAATAGACAATCCTTATATCCCTTAAGAAGATATCTAAAGGAAATTATCCGAAAAAGAGGTAATTGTTTTTACTAACTCATTCAAGTTTAATTCTTCATCAACTTCCTCTTCACGTGTTGATTACATGATAAAGTAATAAATAAATTATCATATATATGATGATATTTTATTAGTATTATTATACAACCATATTTCACCTTTTATCTATCCTATGAAAAATGAAAACACTGTGTATGCATACCTATGACACACCATCTCCACATCGTGGCGTAATCTGTTTTTCATCACCACTTTAATTGGATCGGTATAATGATGGAAAATTAGATATATATATATATATATATATAATAATTGTTACATGATATTTATTCTTCAAAATATAATATACCATCCACTTCCTTACCCTTTCACCAATAAGGGAATGATACCATCGCTCAGGTGTAGGTACATCCTACTGTCTCCCCGACCTGATGCAATTCATTTTCCATGTTCATCATTAAAGAATGATTAATAAATTTATATAATAAATAAATCTGATATATATTACCTTAATATAATTTTTTAGATGACTGAAATATTTCATATGCATAAGAATTGGGACTTACATAGGAAAACTTGCATAGGAAAATGAAGCAGTTAGCACCCGAAACAAGGGTAATAATGAAATATTATTATCAAGTGGGTGATAAAGTGATATAATAGGGTCATATAAGAGATAATAAATATGAAAATTCTTCTATTATAAATTAATACCAAGCATTAAAACATTATAAATGAGGTTAAATCACATACAACAAAAAATAATTTTGAGGTTAGAGATTTATTAACTCAATTTTCATTCATTAGGTTAAACTTTTATTTAATTGATTAGGTTATTTGAGAAATTAATTCTTATTATAAGATGTTTTATTTCCGCTTTTTAATTTTTATTTGTAGTATACACACATAATATATTAATTTTATTAACTATATGATCTTTGAAAGGGTTTATTTCAAAATCTCATCATTATTCGGGATTGTTTTTGTTTAAGTCTCCACTGTGGAATATTTCTCCTCTAGGTCCATGTTTTCTAAAAAATTCAAAAATATTTTTAATTTTCTCAAATGATTGTTTAAAGTAATTTATAAATATTTTTTACTTTTTAAAAAATTAATTAAAAGGAATCTTTCTATCATTTTCCAAAATAAGTTACTTTGTGACTTTTCTTACAAAAGAGTAAAAGGAATGTTTTTTAACTTATATGGAATGAATGGGATTTCAGTACATCATGATTCCTTAATGTTTTAAAATTACTTTAAAATTTTACAAGGTTATTTGAATATAAAATTTTTTCTTTAAAAATTGTGTGTCCTTTAAAATAAATGATTTAAAAGTAAAAAAAGGTATTTATCTCAAAAAAATCTATGGTTTTATTAGAGTATTTTCATTTATGTCAACACCCATTGTTTAATATTATACATAATTGAGTATGATATCTTATATTATCATCTACCATATTTTATTTAATTATTTGTGATAATTTTTATTTTGGATGTTCTATTTTGATACCATTCTTTTTTATGGTTAAATTATTCACATTTTGTATGCTAGTTTTAATATAAATGTTTATATTGTTTATGTTTCACCACATTAATATTAGGAATAAATTAGACTGATTAAGTGATGGTAGGGTCTCTTTATAGTCTTTCTATGAATTGTTAGGTTTCATGGAAAAAACTAGTCTGGGTTTTTTCCAAAGCCTTTCCCATTTATTAGATTCTTGGAATGAAGCCTCGATAAAGTTATATTTTTGGCACAAATCTTTAACATTATTATATTATTATTATGAATCCTAGATATATTTTTTATCTAAATTTTTGTGGTATAAATAATTTAATGACTTAATATTACTTTGAGGGATTTTAAAAACTTTTATTTACTCCTTGATTTAAATTTAATCCTATTTATCAGGCTTCCTAATATAAAATCTCTCTCACAAATTTTTTCATGAATAAATAGAAAAACAATACACCACACTTTTATTCATTTTATCTATGCATACTTATTAACCATTCTATGTGATTGTGTATAATCCATTAATTCACAAAATAATTAACCATGAATGAAAAATAAATAGATATATGATCATAAGAGGTTAATTAATGGTTGATTCATAGAGCAAATGATGGATCAACCAAGGACCAAGTGGAATTATTTTTTTTTATTTAATGACTCAAATAATATATCCCCACAATATTCTGATATTTTTTCACCCATTTGGTTCCTCATAGGTTCTTCCCCTAAAACATTTTATCATTATTAGATGCATCTTAACATATGTGTACTCAATCACATACGAGGTAGACTCAGGATATAGAGTTAAATTTAATTATATAATATTTTCATGCATATACCCTTATAAATATTTAATAGAGGTGTGATTCATAGATTCCTAAAACAAAATATTTAATATTTAACAATTACAAACATTCACAATTATAAAAATTAAATTAAATAAATCAACAAACAAAAAATGTGTGAGTCGATTTCTGATCATGACCAGTCTATATGTATTAAATTACATAAAAAAATTTAAAAGAGTTAAAATTATGCATTATTGCATTTTTAATGAATTAAAAATAAAAAAAATTATAAATAATTCTATTTCTGTCTCATGGTCTGCAAATTTTTTTATTAAATTCCAAATACCTAGAAATAATTTCTAGAATTTAAAAAAACTAATATTTTTCTTCGATTAAAAAGGCCCTAGAGTAAAAAGAGGCCCTTAGTACACATTATTGGGTCATGAGGTTTAGGTGGGATTTGTTTCTCCAATTAATTAGAATGAGGGGTTGGGGGACACCCACCAAAACCCACAATAGTTTTAAAAATAAACAATAATTTATTTCCCACATCACATGGGGTGAGACAGCCACCCAAGATCAGCTGGGGTGGTTGTGGAGTAACTACAGGTGAAAGGAGATTAAATATTTAATGTTTTATTTTATTTTTTAAAATTATTGTGGTAGTTTGGTTAGACCAACATACCCACCCTAACATGCATAAATCTAGGTGCATAGTTCTCTCCCCCCCTTAATTTTTTTAGTTAGTACCCAAAAATATATGGATATTTTAATGTTTATATCTTATCCACCTAACCCCCAATATATATACCATTTAAAAAATTAAATCTGTATCATATACCTCTACTTGAACTATGGAATAATTAATATAAATTTTGAATTATATAATTACACAACTTCCCTATACCACTTGTTGGATTTGGGTACATAATGGATTCCTGAAATCATGTAAAAATTTAAAATTTTCTCTTAATAAGATGAAAATAAATATATACAGCATGTAAGTTCCTAATTAATAATAATGATTATATATCATTAATTTATATATAAGTAATAAAATCAAAAATTAAACCTCATTAAATTTGAAGACTTTAGGGTGTTTTTATCCTCACTAATGTGTTGTATCTCAATGTATCCAATCATGTACCACTCTAGATAATCAAGATTACATTATAATATTCTATTTTATCATTATTCAATTTTATTCCTTACACAAAATATAAAATCACCTAATTTTATACCTTAAATAATATGATTAACACTTGATTAAACTGATTAATGGAATCGATTCAATATACATCTTCAACTAACTTTCTCACTCAAATATTGGGAAATAATATGGTTGAGGAGATAATATAATGTAAGAGTTTTACATTATGTTTTTTGTGCTATAAATGATAATTAATAAATAGGTTTAAATTCTCAAAAAAAATCCCCAAGATAAGTTCAACCTACAAAATTTACTGAATATGTCACAAATAAATCAAATAACTTATCAAATGTGACAATAAACCCCATAACTTAGTAATACCATTATTAAATAAAATTTTATTAGAAATGATTCATTAACTCACTTCAATCCCAATATATAAATTTAATACACCTTTTACAATAAAATAAACTTTTGAAAAAAAATTACACATTTTAAATTATTTTAACTTTAGTAACATTTGAATAACTTGCGTAATAAATTCAATTATTACCATTATTATAAGGATAAATAAAATATAGTTTTATTTATTTATTTAATTTCTTCTAATCATTCATAGCCAGACATTCACCATCCTTAAACATGGGACCCAGTTTATCTGAAACTCTAATTTATTTGAATTGTTGGAACTTGTGGATACTGAAGTTCCCTATAGAATTATTGAAGGGTTTTTCTGTTTTAACTCTATATGGGAATCTATTAATGATTTTGAGGTGTTTTTATAGTTTTTTGGAATGTTTTTCAGGTGATTTGAATGGTCTTGAGTTTATTTTAAGTTGTTATTAGAGATTTTATTATAATCTAGAAATATATATTTGATAGTGAAAAAATTATAAGTAATATATCATAAGAATTTTTAAGTAGTATTTATTAATTTCATAGTTCCCATATTACTGTGATCTTGATGAAATAATCTTTGAGTTATATTAAATTTGTTCATGTCTTACCCCATAAGACTCTTTAAGCACCTCGTAAGACTTTTTTGAAACTATGTTTGACTTTGAGTCCTTGTTATACATTTCACATTAAAATTTCATATTGGGCATAAGAATTTTAGCAGTACACATATAAATTTTAGTCTACATGTATAACTTTAGAATCATATATGACTCTATGACTTGTGTAAAACTTCACCAGTTACCATAAAATAATTCAAATATTGAAAAAAATTAAAAAATTATAGATTTTCCAAAATTGTTTATCTTAAATAAAAAACAAAATAATGAAAAAGACAATATTTAGTGATTAAAACATCCAAAATTTCTTTTATTTAAATAAATATGATAATTTCTTTATATAAAAATTTTGGATAACAAATTCCCTCAAGAGAAAAAAATTAATGAGTGAGAACTTAAATGAAGTTCAGTCTATTTTGGAGGAAACTCCACAAATTATTTTTGGAATTATATTCTGGGGATGATTTGATTTTACTATGTTCAAAAATCACTTACCAATTATTATTTCTCTATTCATGATGATTTATCATGTAATCGAAAAAATATATAATAATAATTATCTGGTGGTGGAGTTTTCAAGAGCTATTTTGTTTCAAGATGTGTTATCATCCCACAAGCATGATAAAGAAAATGAGTATTGATGATGATCTGAATGAAACCTAGAGGAGATAATTGATAGGTATTTTTCTAATTCACCAATATTTGTATTTTTTTATTCTCTCTCAATGATTGAATATACTATGTTATTGAATGATTTAATCTTTTTATAAGAAAAATTGACTTTTAGAATGCTACATGAGAGGATGTCAGTAGCTGATCCTTGTGAAAGTGGTTTGTGAGCATTTCTCATAAGATCTTGGGTGGAGAAAATGATCATACAATCACTGTTATTTTTTAGATGTATTGAGATATCTTATTAGATACCATTTTGAGTGTAATGAAAAAGAAATTAAATTTAAATTAGTAACCAATAGAGGAAAAATATTTTTTAAGATTAAGAATATGAGTGTTGAAATGAGCACATCGAATAAATTGGCTCTTAAGAGAGGACCAAAATGATAAGTTGATACTAAAGTGTATAGTATATAGAGTTTTAAAAATATTTTTATTAAGCATTAACTATTGATTAAAATAAGAACTTCTAGGTTCTTCATGAAGTGAGAAAGAACTGAAAAGCCTTATATATTTCCCTCAACTTGTACCATTCATGATCAATATTCTTGAAATGGTGAGAAATATATTTTATATACATCTAATGGCTTGAAAAGGAGGATCAAAGTCTCCCCAAACCATCAATCTTGGTTCTAGTGCTAAAAACGCATACTTTACACATGATATTTGATATCATGTGACTTGACCCAAGATAAACATATCTCTATTTTATACCATTTCTAAAACTCAAATATTTAATCTCATAAAAATTAAATTATCCCAAGAAATAAAGGATTGGTTTCCTTAAGGACAAGTTATAAAAGAATATTATTTTAAAATACCCGTAATCATTTCTCCCCAATGAAACCATACTAAATTCCCTATGTACTTCTCATAGGTTATACTAATTTTCATAACATACTGAATGGGGACATAAGAAAGGGGTGAACTAAATTTCTCAATGATATAAAACTTATCAACATGCAATCAAAGTTTATATTATAAAAATTATATGAAAACATGAGCATATGAGAAATATATTATTAAAAATTATATTAAACAACAAGAGTTGTCCATAAGTCATGGTAATGGGATATGTAATCATAAATGAAAAAAAATACCATTCCTTAATAGTGTGAGATAATAAACATGATTAATAGTGTATAAAATATAAAACCCCATGGAAGGAAAATTGGTTTTATATTATTTCAAAATGGTATTCCATAACGTGATATAAAAAGTAGATCACATTATACCAAATTTTCAATCAACCTGGGAGAGTATTTCATAAATGAATTCAGACGGAGATTCATAAAACATAGTCCTATAATAATATGATATTTCATATTTAAATAGAAAAATTGAAGAGAAACATAAAAGAGTCCCTAGAAAATATTTATTAACATTTTCAAAAAAATAAGAAGTTATGAGTAATTTTAAAGACTTATTTGTTGAGTTAAGGAAATCGAAGCCTTTTCAATAATTATTTTGAATGAAATTTAAATAATGGATCCTTAAAAAGAAATAAAATTAATCTAGTATAATTTTATAGTGGAATATAATAATCTATAATCAAGAGAGTAAAAACATTTTTAACATTTAGAAAATTCATTTTTTTAAACTGTAACACAAAGAGAGTGATAAATCATTCATTTAAAAATATTTAAAGATAAATATACAAAACATCCTAAATAAAACATATTTTTATTTCAAAATAATAACAGATAACATTGGTGGAAATTATTAACAAGTATATGTAAGAGAAAGAGCTCATTCATAGAGAAGTTGAATTATTATTAACATCATCATGTTTTATGAAGAAAGAAATTTATA
Source organism: Viscum album (assembly GCA_963277665.1). Lineage (NCBI taxonomy): Eukaryota > Viridiplantae > Streptophyta > Magnoliopsida > Santalales > Viscaceae > Viscum > Viscum album. The sequence continues at coordinate 701,946,927 of OY728132.1, forward strand.
AAGGTAATTAACTAGGAAATAATGAGGAAAATAAATATAATATGATTATAAAACATAAGAAAAAAAATCTTGAGAAACCATAGTCAAAAGGAAATCATTATGACTCAATAAAAGAAGTTGGGTCAATTAAAACCCCTTACCTTTTATTACCAACTTTGATAAAAAGATATTTAACTTTATATATAATTACATAAACATGTTAAAAAATTATTTCAAAAACATATTCATATCTATTACCCATTATAAACATCAATTATAATAATTTATTATACACTAATTAATTATTTACGGTTTAAGTTCATTATCATATGTGAGTGATTTTGATTGTTTCACATATAAGTTAAAATTTAAATGTTGATTCCAATTAATTGTTACCAATTTCATCATTACAATCTTATACATAGTGATATAAATGATTATTTATAATGATTTATAAATCTATAATTCCATTTCTTTTTTATTTTTATCAATTTTTGAAGGCAGTATCGGGTATGATCTTGTTTCAGTAAATTTTAAATTAGAAAAAATGGTGTATTAAAAACATGTTAAATATTAATATAACCATTATGGATACAAAAAAATATTTAATAGTAATATCATATTTATTCATTAATTAAATTATTAGAACCATCCATGTTATTTGGGGATGAAAAATGAATCACGTCATTCCATGGAGGCAGCCCACACATACACACAGATGATATTTCTTCCATAGAACGGAAATAAGGTAGAAAATGGTTTATCTTTTCAAGATATTAAGCAAGTTGAATAATATTTTAGAACCAAGCATGTATATGGTTATTAAAAACTGAAATATGTTACTTCTTGGAGGCGTTACTCTACACATACACGCGAATTATTTTCTCATTTTTCTAAGGAAGGGGGAAGGTTAGATATTGTTTATACATTAACATAACATCAATTCATTATATTAATAATATTTATTTCATTTTATTATAACAGTAAATATATATTTGAAGATTAAATATAGATAATAAAATGGTTAATAAGTGATTAGTACTCACATTGGGAGTTTCAACCCTCTCTTGGAGTACCTCCTGGAAATAATGGGTTAAAGGTTTAACCATGGATCAAAGGGCTTCCAAACTTGGCAGAGGGATCTAGGGGAAGAAAAAAGGGAATAGTTTCAAGAATAATTCGAATTTTAAACCTAGGTAACTTATTTTTAAACTAAAAAAATAACCTTATTGGATAATTTGAATACAATGACTCCAAATATGAAAAAAAAAATCATGGTAAAAAATTTATGAAATGAATAATAATTAATTTACAAATAATTAGTGTTTAACGAAAAAAAAATTAGAAAAATATAACTTTAGGATCTAATATGTCAAATATAGGTTTTTAAATTAAATTTAATATTATTAAATATATAATTTTAGTCATTAAATAAATATTTTATGATGGTAAAGGTTACATAAATTTTTAAATCATGGTTATATCCTAATGATAACATAAAAGTCATGGTATTTGTAAAATTATTATTTTATACTTTCCACATAAAAATAAAAAAAAATTAAAATATATATATATATATATATATTAATATAATATTGTTATGTTGAATCAAAAAATTAATTTTATATTTTTAAATATCAATTCTAAAACTTTTGAATATATCTTTTAAATGAAAATGTAAAATATAATGAAAAAATTGCTTTTATATGTTAATGATTATTTTCAATTATTAATTTTTTTTACTTATATTTCTTATCAATTTATAATTAAACAAGTGTAAAAATATTATTCATATCTAAATTTTAATTAATTATTATTTATATATAATAAAAAATAGTTTCTATAATTTAAAATTAATGGCATATAAAAATTCAATTTAAAAAAAAAAATTAAGCATAAAATTATCATATTATTTATTTAGTTAAACTAATTTAATTTAAAAATTGAATTATAATTAAATGTGGCCTTTATTTTTATTTATATAAATATGTCATAATTTGGTTACCCAATTTATACCTTACAATTGAATGGATGCTTTATACTAGTTATATATATCTTAATAAAACGGGTCATTGTTCATTTTAATTTGGTGTTTCATGTCAAATAAGCTATTAAACACAAAATTTATTGAAGGAGATAATATTCACTAAAATTTTGGGTCATTTTATTCTACCCCCCATAAAGATAATTTCATCCCGAAAATTTTATTACTAGGATAAAAAAAGGGGGGATATTTTTTCCTTATTACATCCTCAGGCCCCCACATGGAATCCTCAAACTTATAATTACGTAATAGAACTTTTACTAGATAGTTTTTCTAAATTCATGGAACTTTATCTATTTAACCCATAAATTTTATCATTTATTCCTCATATGATAGATCACATTGTAGTTTCAAAACTTTTAAGTTCAATACATGAAAGGTATCTAGTATATACTTTTTAAAAAGTGATATATGGAACACATTAGGTACTTAGGAGAGGTTTGGAGGGAGTGTTAATTGATGAGTTACATCCCTAACATGATCAAGGGTCTTGAGGAGATAGATATACCTAGGTATCATCTTTAGTTTCTTCCCAAATATTATACCTCACTTCTAAAGAGATATCTAGAGGACCACCTTGTCACGAACTTTAAACTATATATATTATTGATGATTACCTATATAACTCTTCTTTAAACTTTGTGAAACATTCATATGGCACTGAAACTTTTAAACCTTCTCTAAAATAACTTGGATAAGGTCAGGTTCTATCAACTTCCTCACTCAAACTTCATCCCTATATTTTGGAGTCATGCATCTCTTCCCATATAAAGCCTCATATGGTTCCATTTGAATGAAAAAATAAAAACTATTTTCATATGAGAACTCTATCAGGGGGAGGTATTAAAAAAATTCCTTATAAATCCATTGAATGGGATCTTATAATATCCTCAACATTTGGAATGGTTCTCTTAGACTAAGCATAATTCTGATTGTGATATGCAGTGATAAATTTCAACATTATCTCCAATCCATATTGAATACTTCTTCAAAACCTCAAGGTATTCATCAACTCTTAATCAGATAAAATGGAGAGTGGTGCTCGATAGAAAATTAACACTTCCATTATGTATATCTTGTTGAGTTAGTCAGGTGATAAATATGCATTGATAGAATAAATATTTCTCATTTTAAAAGGATATTGACTACAAAAAAATGGAATGTGGGCATTTATATGTCATGGGGAGTCCTATGACAAAATCCATGGAGTTTTTTTCAAATTTACATACTTTTGTGGGTAAACGTCGCATCATCCCCTTATATATATGTCATTAATCCATAAACTTCTTACATACCAAGAATTGAGATACATAGTTTTCATCCCACCTCTTTATGTTATCCCACCATAAGTTTTTATTTAGATCTATATACATCTTCATGATTCTTGGATGAATAGAAAAGTATGAGGTATATGCATCATCCAAGTGTTCCCTCTTTAGTTATAGTCTTCTTGGGGTACACATATGGGTTCCAAACCTTATTACTCTATCTTTATCAAATTTTAACTAAAGAATATTTTCTTTCATTTTCTGCAGATCCCAATTTTTTGGATTCTTTTCTCTTTACATGGATGGATGGTTGAGCAGTAATCCTAAAAAGATAGGATTTCTCCCCTTCTATTATGAATCCAATGTTTAACCTTTGAAAATTCATGATTATTGAGTCTCTTTCAACAATCATCAAATATAAGGTTTCACAATCTTTCATTCTCATATTAGTCACCTTGTTTTCCTTCCCTAAGTGGTAATGTGTTGAGAAATCATAGTCTCAGATGAGTTTCAACTATCTCTATAGGATCATGTTTAACTCTTTCTTTGTGAATAGATATTTCAAGCTAATTTACTTAACATATATCTCACACTTCTAAATATAGAGAACATATTGTCAAATATTTAATTCAAATATCATTACTTATAGATCTAAATCATGCAATGGTTAATTCTTCTCATGATTTTCTTGTTGATATGAGGAAAAATATAATACCTTATAATTCTACCTGAAGATGAATCACAAAAACTTTAATAAATCATCACTATATATTAAAAACCCTTCTCAATTGTATGGTAATGTAATTAAAAGTTTTATAACAAATATCTTCTTAATCTTAACCTTATTTTGGATGAATTTTACTCCCTTATATGTTAACTAGGTTAGAGGATTGGAAATTCATGAAACTTTTCTCAAAAATGATCATTTTTATCTAAAAAATATAAGAAAAATATGAATATAAGTTATTATGGTTGTTATGGATGATTTTTTAATAACTTTTTTTTGAAGGATCTATAAATATTCCCCTATATATGATTACATGACCCAACTATGTTACTTTGTATAGCCAAAATTTACAATTTCTAAATTTGGCATACAAATTATTCTTTATTAAGGTCATTAAAACAATCCAAAAATTATTTTAATTATATTTCTTTATTTTGGAGTATATGATAATATAATTTATAAATACAACCACAAATTGATCAAAGCATAATCTAATGAGTTCATACGTTATATCCATGAATATAGTGGGGGTACTTGTATGCTTTAATTGGATCACTATAAATTCATAGTGTTCATACCTCGTATAGAAAGTTGGTTTGGAAATATCCACCATTTTGACCCTTAGTTGATGATATCCCAATTGATGTTTAATCTTTGAAAAGTATTGAGATCATATGATTTGATCCGATATTTCATTGATTAGAGGTATAGAATAATTGTTTTTTTTATTTATTTTCTTAGGCTCAAGATAATCAATGAAAAGAATCATTGATATATCCATATTTTTTACAAAGTGGACCAGTTTACCCCATGGTGAATCACTTCATGAAGTCTTAACTTCTGCCAAAAGTTATATGAATCAAACTTTACTTGTGTAGCATCTTTAAGAACTTCCAAAATTCTCTAAGGAACTTATTGGTATTGAAACATTCTTCAGAAACTCTATATGGAAAAATTCCTCATAAAAATTCAGTTCAATCTACCAGGGTCCCATAACCTCTGTCTGATGGTCTTTTTCCGATTGGCCATCGTATAATTATCCTTCGTCTCTTCCTTCTTCAATTGTGTATAAACTCAACTGGAATCTCACATTTTATGTTTCATATGGAACATTCTCTGATGAAACCTTCTCTAATGGATGTCCTTCTGAAAGGATCACTTTGATGGACTTTCTCCGATAAAACGTCACATGTTGAAACTTTTTCTGAAGTCCGAATTGACCCTCACTCTAAAAGAATTCATTGAGATGGAACTTCCTTAGTGTCAACTGAAAAAAAATTCTGGTAGGGACCTCAATACTTGTTCTATAATTGTCATAAATTAGAACACAGGAATAGTTCATGTTGGTGAAGTATAAATGAATTATGCTCTCCTTTTATAGGAAACCCATAATGACAAAGGTAGAAAAACGAATTTCTTTTCACACTCAACAAAATTTCACAAACCTAAATTTTCTATTCATTTAAGTCTTCATCTTTGACTTCTCTAAGACTTATTAATATTTTTGGTCACTTCTATAATCTTCTTGAATCTTCTCAAGACCCTATAATTCATCAAGTTTACAATAATTTCTTTAATCTGATTCATTAGTATGATTCTTCCTTATTATTCTTTATTGTGATAAAATCATATGAAAAAAATGAAGATGGATCATTATGATGACCTCCCACAAATACTAAAGTTATTCTCATATAGATTCTCCATAGAAATCATAAAAACACTTTTTTATAACATTCAGATCCATTTGTAGCATAAAAAACTTCATTCGACAATACTTTCATTGAAAATACATATCATAAAAATTTTCAGTTTATTTCACTTTTTATTCAATTCCCCAGACAGATGATCTCACTTCAAATGAATTTTAGCATCTGATGAATTTACCAGTGTCATCATGCATCTGGTGGATCGATCATAGATTCACTCTGATGAGAAGTCTCAAGTATTTTTTGGTGAATTTTTATCCCCTTAGAAGACTAATAAAAAAATTTCCCTTGGCCCAATTGTAATGCAATTCAACCTGATGAAAATTATTGACTATATTGTTGATTATCAATCATTCGATGGGTCCCTGTTCTTTTTCATTTCATTGATCTCATAAACTTAACCAATCAATCCTACTTTTTATAGAACTATGTATTTGATTTATTAAAGATACAAGTAATTTATAAGACAAAACAGTGCTAGAATCCATTAGGATGGATTGGTGTCCAAATCCATCACAATGAATCGGTGTCAGAAGTAACTTCTTTACTTCAGCAAGATCAATCATTCAGCCTTCTAAAATTTTTACACTAAGGATTCTCATACCAATGATCTGAGACTAGAAATCTTCAGATGTAGAAACTTCCTTCTTACAAAAAACATATACTATTAAGAATGTATCTTTCATGACTTTGAAAACATTGAATATTAGCTTCAACATTTCCTAACTTGTAATAGAAATTATTCTAACTTCCCATTCCATTAAAAAACTTCTTTTAGTCCAATATGAACCTGAATACGATATGAATCACTCCCCCATTCCATTATAGGGCTAGAATCAAAATATTTTAGACAAATTATGACTTGTTATAAAAAATCAACAAAGAATCCTCAGAATTTGTATCAAATGTAGACTCAAAAAAACTTCTCATTTTGATAAAATTATTCATTCCAAGATCAATATGATTCTCATCTAGTTTTGAATTTCTATGAAAACACAAATATGATGAATCATATTCAGTGACTTAGGTAGATGGATTGACTCTGATGGGTGGTTTCTATTTTCAACTTTAAAAACAACCGTCTTTTATCTAGATTTCTATATATTGATCTATTGATAACAAATAAAACCAAAACACAACGTGGGACAATCAGATATGAAATGATATTTTATTATATCATAAATTGATATATTTTCTATGTAATAAAATCCAATTTATACCTAAAATTATGTAAAAATAAACTAAGTTAAGAACAACTAGATTTATAGGAAGTATTTTTCCATAAATTTTTATTAGAGAATATTTCTTTATCTTAAACAAGATCATTATTCCACCCAGTGTTTTTAGAAATATTTCAATATCCAATGATTGAGGTGGTAAATCAATATTCATAGGAAAATTTTATGTTATAATATAATTAAAAGGAATATAATATAATAAAACATTTATAATTCTAAAATTGATAATGAGTGTCCCCTTCATCGCAGCAACATCAAGATTCACTTCAGCAATAGTTATTGAAAGCACTCTTCTATGTTCATTTGGTTAGGAGGTTGTTGGGTCCTATTATCCTTATTAACTCTGATGTTAGACTATTGATTTGTGTAATTCCCAAACATCCAAAATTTGAAGCATAGAAGTGTGGGTTGTGTATTAGTTAGGACACTATTTTCCTCAATTGCGTTTACTTTCCTATTTATCCCGTTGAAACCATCATTTTCATTGTGTAAATTCTTATCAAACTTCCTTGGATGAAATTACCTAGTACTTCCTCCAATATTTTTGACATGTAGGTAGTTGTAAATTTTTCCCCCATGTGACTTATTATTTAATCTTCAATGATACTCTACTTTCCTTTTTTTTCTCTCGAAAAAAATAATATTCCATATTTTTCATATATACTGTACTTTCCATTTTTTTAAATTATATTCTTAATGAGAGTACACTATTGGTCAGTATCACCTTCTAAACCATAAACATCCAGGACAACCTTCAGGTGTTTTGAGAACAGGATCATGGAAAATACATTTTCCATAACATTGAGCCATTACACTTCAATAAGTGGATTGTAAGATACATTAAAGGAGGGTGTACATTATTGTATTAATGACTTGTTATCATGTTTGTCCTTATTTTTTATATTTATAATCTCAACATTATTTTCATTATTATTCATAACTTGGGAGATTATAGTAATAATCACCATAAGATTATATTCCCCTGCTCCCAATCCATTGGGTTTCACACTGGTAAAATCATAAAAATTCCAATCACACCCATTGTTAATGTTATTTATCCTCACTCCAAATATTACATAAATAAATGAAAGATAAAGATAATAATAAATATTTTAACAAAGTACTATTATCATAAAATAATAAATCATAAATAGAATATATAACCTAACTTATTATTTTATAGGTTTCAATCTAGGTTATTCATCATATATTTATTAATATTTTCCTAACATATATAATAAAAAATGCTCAAATCTTTTATAATTTTTCATAGAGATCATGTAAATTGCCAATTCATATCCCCTAAGAGTGGTAAACCGAATGTGATGTTATGCCACTTTTTCATGAACCACTTGAAGATTTAGATAATACCCAAATATGATTTCCAATTTGATTACCCCTAGTTAGATTTTTATTAGGTCCAGAATCCACTTTTTTGTATCCAAATATGGATTTATTTCTCGGAAACCACACAATATCTACATCTAAAATACCTCAAGATCATATCTTATACATAGACATGTTGCTAGTATTTTCACTAAATTTATCTCATATTATTCTCTAAAAATAACTAAACTAATCCTAATAAATAACTATACCCTTCTCTAATACCAATTGGGGAACCCCATACCCAAAATATTGGATTCAGTACTAAAAATGCATACTTTAAACATAAGTTTTGAATCCTAGAGAGATGACCTGAGGTTAAAATATCTTTATTTTACATTATTTCTATAAGATAAAGATTTTATCTCATAAAAACACATGATTTCAAGAACCAAAGGTTTAGTTTCTATAAGGACTAGAAATATAAACATCTTATTTTATAATAATTATGAACATTTTTTCATAATCAAATTACACTAGACCCCATAATAGACTCTCGTATGTTATACTCATGTTCATAACCAGGGAAATAGAAACACCAGAAACTTATGAGCATGTATTCTTAGTGAGGGTAAACTTATCAACATTTCATAAAATGTTATTTTATAATAATATGATAATACATGAGCATCGGATAAATATATTATTAAAAAGAACATGTGATAATAATAGTTCACTATAATTCATAATAGTGGAACATTTAATCAAAAATGAAAAAAACATTACCATGGTATAAGAGTGTGAGATAATAAACCAGAGTCATAGAGCATAATAAATTTTAAATAAAATAAATATTTGGAATTTGTTTTAAATATATAATAATAATAAATTCTAACACAAACATTTGTATTAGGTAATGATAACACGGCCAGAAAATTCAATCATTCCCTCTCATTAATATGTGAACAAATAAATGTCCACACATCATGTTGTGAAGAAAAAAAATTCATAATTCCTATTGTGAAAAAGGAAAATCCATGTTAATAACATCCTTATCTCATGAAATATAAAATTTCACTAATTAATTGAAGGGATATATAGAAAAATAGATGAAAAACATAAAATAGAGTTAGAAAACATTTCCTTACATTATCATAAAAAGAAGAAGTTATTAGCCAATCTTAAAAATATTCATTTTTATTAATTGAAATAAATAATTTTTCAAATATTATTTTGAAATAAATTTCAATAATGAATCATTTTAAAAACATAAATTTCATTCATAAAAAAAATATGGAGTAGAAGATTGAAATGTACAATCGGGGTAGGAAAAAACTTTATTAGCATTTTGAAAATCCCTTTATTAAAAAACACATAATAAAGAGAGTGATAAATATTTCCTTTGAAAAGAGTCAAAGAAAAATTATAATACCAAGATAAATAAAAAATATTTTTATTTCATAATAAAAAAGAATAACATTGGAAGGATGAGTGAATATAGATATGAAATAGAAATATATTATTTGGAGAGAACGGTAATTATTATTAACATAATCAATTTTTATGGAGAAATAAGCCTATAGATTTAATTCCTTATAAAAAAAGAGGAAAGGAAATATAAAATCATCATATTATAGAAAAAATATTCTTTTAAAACCATATTCAAAATGGAATCATTACAACACACTAAAGAAATTTGTGTCAAGAAAAAATTATTAATTTTAATCTTGAATTAAACAAATTTACTTTACCCTTCTATATAATAAAATAACTAGAATAAAAAAAATTCAAAAACTTATTAATATATATTAACCTTCATACACATCAATAATAATCTTTTATTATACATTTTTTAATAAGATGTTTTTTATGTCCATCATCAGATGTTAAGGATTTTCATTATTTCACACATGTAATAAAATGTCAATGTTGATTCCCATTCATAGATACAAAGTTAACAATTCATATATAATACAAGGTATAGTAATATATTCTTTATAATTATTTATAAATCTATAGTTTATTTATATGAAAATTTTAGTAATGTATCATGAATATAGAATCAGTGAAAAACTTTTTTCAATAATTTTTTTTGAATAAAATTTAGTGTACTAATAACACATTAAATATTAATATAAATATTAAATAATGTTATATAAATAATAATATCATATTTACTCTTTAATTACATTCCTATAACCTTCTAAGTATGGTGGTGATGAAAAACTAACCACATCGTTCCACAGAAGTGGCAGTCCTCACATATACACAGATTGAATTATTTTTTCCATAGAAATGAAAGAATATAAAAAATGGGTTATATTTTAAGAATCTTAAAAATGCTATAAGTAACATATTTATTCATTAAATACACTTTTATAAAAGTTATATTATTATTTTATGAAATAACAAAATATGTTTCTTCATGGAGGTGGTTGACTGCATATACACACAAATGACGTTCTCATTTTTCTAAGAAAGTTGAAAATATACATAATTTTTATGCATTAACATAAAAATATTTAAGTATATTAATGATACTGATATCCTTATATTATAATTGTAAAAATATAATTATATTATAAATATATAGAAGATAAATTTTAATAAGTGATTAATACACACATTAAGTGTTTTAACATTCTCAAGGAGTACCTCTAGGAAATGAAGGATGTATGGATTTTAATTAGATCAACGGGATGAAAAAATTGATATAGGGAAAAATGGAAAGTAGTAATGGAAAATTTTCAATAGGAATACCAATTTCAGAGTTTATTTGAATAGGTGGGGTAAATATCCTTTTATAAGTTAGGAGTGTGTAATTTTTTTAATAATATAAAAGGACAAGTCAATATGCAAGGAAAGTGGATACGAAAGTGGGAAATAAGATAAAGGGATGAATATGGGTCAATAATCTACTATAAAACTCATTTAGAGGAATTTTTTGATATATTTTAGGAATTTTTTCATTAGTTTTAACATTTTAACAAAATTAACTTTTACTCTGGTGAATTTTATAACCTTGGAAACATATATAAAAACTAAAAAATATGTTAACCTTATTAGATAATTCAGATATTATGATTAAAAATATGAAAAAAAATCATAATATTGAATTTTTAAAAGTAAAAATTTTAATTCTAAAATAATAATTTTTTACTGTAAAAAATAGTTTTATAAAAATATAACATTAGGTTAAAAAAAGTCAAATATAGGTTTCTAAAATAAAATTAATATTTTTAAATGATTAATTACACTTATTAAATAAAAAATTGAGGAAAAATATTTCATAAATTTATAAGTTATGGTTATATCCTAATGATGTCAAAAAAATTCATAGTATTTGTTATATTAGTATTTTGTATTATTCACATAAAAACAATCACTTCAGAATAATATTAAAAATTAATCCGAAACTAATATAGTTATGATAAATCAAAAAATGGAGTTCCTTTTTTCATATTAAAATTACACAATTTAGGAATTTAACTTTTCAATGTACAGATAAAATATAATGAAACAAATTACATGAAAATGACATTTCTTTAAAATACTAACTTATTTTAATCTTATTTATAATAATCCTGATTAAAATAGTTTTAATAAATTATTCATATAAAAAATATAATTTTTCATCATTTAAAAACAATATACTTAGTTTCATGAATAAAAAATCCATAATGCATAAAAATCCAATTTTAAAAAGAAAAAACATTTGTAACAATGTAATGATATTATTAGTTATTTATATATACTAATTAAATTTCATCAAATCATTAAAATTAAAAGTGACCTTTTTTTCTTTCTATATATATTTTATAATTCGTTTACCTAAATATATTCATACCAATTGAATGGCTAATTTAGAATAATAATCTTTATCTTAATAAAATATTCTATAGTTTTTTTTGGTTTGGTGTTACATGTAAAATAAGATATTTAACATAATTTTTATTAAAGGAGAAACATTCACTAAAATCATGGGTTGTTTTAGGATATATAATTTTTTTATAAAAAAAATAAAATCTAATATAAATCATTCTCAAATAGTGTTTTAAATTTTTTACTATAACTGGTGGGGCTTATTATAAAAAAAACTTATAATGATCAGGATGTTGTAAACAATAGTTTTAATATAAAACTACCCTCACCACTATAATTTAGTGTTACGATTATATTGTAAAAATATATGGATTTGGATAGCAACCAGATTCAACAAGAATTATTCTTTCACCCAGATTCTGAATCTTGTTAAAATCATTATGTGTCTTGTCTCCTTTTTCTACTTATCTCATTGAATGGTGAGTTCTTACTATTAGAGTATCATATTATAAACGATAATGGGGTTTACTTCAAGAAATATTACATATATATATATATATATATTTTTTAAATCACCTCAGAATCATCCCACATCTCAGTTCTTTAATCCTTTTAGGTACACCTTCAAGTGTTATAAAACCCATATTTTCGTATATCAGTTCTTTTAGTAGTGGAAGTTGAATGATATCAATTTAGTTAGTGTCATGGGTGTTCCAACCTTTGTTGGAAATAATTTCGTTAGATGAAAAAATAATATGTTTCAATATCTTTTGAATCTTTCTCTTGAACATTTTTATAAATCTAGAATTGTATTTCCACCCATTTAGAGTGGTGGGAATATGTTATTTGCTGATAAAAATAACCTAGAGATTTATGGTAAATATAGAAATACCATTTTCATATATTTATCTAAGAAATATTTCAAAAAATTTATGGGACTCCAAACTAAAAATAAATGTGAAATAAACATGAGAGAAGTTGTAAAGGAAATGTAAAAGTTGAATAGGCCAAGTTGAAAATATGTATAAGTAGTCTAAAGGATATTAAAATGGGTGAAGAAAAAACCATCGATTTTTATTTCACAAGATTTAATAAAATTTTGATCAACATTAAAGGCTATATTTAAGGTCTTAAATAATATATTATTTTGAAGAAGATCATGAAGAATTTCCTTGATAGGGTTTTTCTAAAAATATTATTATTATAGGATGGTGAATATCTTTCCTTAGATGAAATACACAACCGTCTCTTTCATAAAAAATGAGGAATACAATTGAATTTAAAAATAATGTAAAATAATAGATTTCTTTTAGAGACATGAAGATGCTAAATTATAATGAAGATTAACTAAAGGTATCTAGTAAATCTAATGATTATAATGATGATATAGATAAGGAAATAAGGATAATCATGTCACTAATATCTAAAAAATTTAGAAAAGAAAATTGTAAATATAATGGTAAACTACCATTGTAGTACATAAAATTTAGAGGCATTGGACACTTGGGGGTAAACTGTCTAAGTAATAAAGACTATGAGTTTTATACTGAAAATCAATATGAAAATCCTTATAAGAAGAAATGAGTAAATATCTCAAAAATAGTGAACCAATATAATGATTGTTATAAGAAATTCTCGGTAACGAAAAGAATAATTATAATGAGTAAATAGAAAGAAGAAGATACTTCCTATATCATCTGATTAGATGATGAAGGACCTGAGAAAATCATTAACTTCATGGAACATGTAGAGATTAAAATAAGTTCCTTAAGTGGTGATGATGAGGGAGGTGAATATACATACATTAATAATATTCTCATATCTGGTTGGAAGCTTATCTTGAGTGGAATAAAAAACTCAAGGATTAAAAGTTATTTAATAAGGGAAACTAAATTAAATAGGTCACTAAATAATAATTTCTCAGAAGGTAAAATGAAATAATTTAAGGACTCGTGAGATATAATATGAACACTACTAAGAATGAGAAGATCATAAAATATCTTGAGAAAACATTAGTTATAAATAAAGTTAAACTGGTAAACTTACAGTCAAAGAAGATTGTAGTTAAAACTGAACTAAATATGACAAAATAATACTTTAAAAATATATCGATTTCAAAGTTGAAACCTATAAACAATCTGAATAATCTGCTAAAAAAATTGGTTAAATCTGTATATAAAATCTAATTGTAAATCTTGTTTGAATAATATTTTAGGTATTAATTCTAAATATAGAAAATTATAGGCTTAAATTAATTGTGATAAAACTTATCCCACATTATAATAATAAACTAAAACACCAAATAGTATATCTTCCTCCAAACACAAGAATGTTAAAAGTAAAAATATAAATAAAAATAAGAATTATGGATAGTAGTTTTCTAGTTAAAATTTAACTTATTCAAGAATATATAGAATCATTGGGTATCCCTAGTGTTGTGGAATTTTTGTTCACAAGGCATTGACTTACTGACATAGTATTTCTTAACCTATAATAATATATAAATCAAATTGGGGAAACACTATTGTGACGATAAAATATACTCAAACAATGTGATATGTCAACACAAAAATGCTAAATTTGTCTATACAAAAAAAATTGAATGTTTAGAGGAAAATTGTGGTAGATTTTATCAGTTAGTCCATAGGGATGAGAAGTGTCAAGAAAACATTTTTGGTTACTATTAACATAAATAAAATAGGAAAGGATTCTAATAGAAAAATCAGGAATAACATTGTCTTATTATTAATATTTCTTTGAAAGTAAGTAAAACAGATGGATAATTCAAAGTGGTTGTTCCTGCCACAATACTATAGTTACTAAAATATTTAAAATCATAGAATAACATGAAGTAGTAGAATTAAATTTTCTAAATAATATTACCTTAAGAAATAAAGGTGTTTTATTTATTGAGATTGAATGAAAATGGTAAAAATGAATGTATTTTGTTTTTGTGGATGGGATAAAACACAATATTCTGAATGTGATCCAACAATTTGATGATGTAAATGTCGTGTTATTTCATAATAACTCATTCATTATCAAAAACTATAAATATTAAATCTCCATTTTCATAGGAGAGAGAATAAGTGAAATTTTTTTCAAATAGGTGATCCATACAACTCTTCCAACTTGAGTGACAAATATAAAAATAATATATGTCATAGGATATATTTCCAAATTTTCTAAATAAATGGGAGAAAAATTTCCAAACATTATTTTTGTAGATACCTTCCCATATTTAATATATATAAGCAATTTTTGTGACACTTTTCAAAAGTGTAGGATGGTTTAAGAGACACATGAAAGAGTGTAAATTTAATCGGCTAGACCTTTAAAACTCATTCATTTAGATGTGTGTGGTACTATAAAGCAAATTTAAACCAAGTATAATCTCAATTTCATTTATTTCACTGATAATTACACATATATGTCACTTTTATTATTCATGAAGTATAAGTATAAATAAATTTAAATGTTAAAATTCTTAGAAGATACATTAAGAAGGAACTTAGTGTATATATCAAGAAGAAGAAGTTAGATAATGGGAAGGGATATATAATAAATTTATTTTAGATTTATTTGGAAAACCATGGAATAGAAAAAAAATATATATTTCACTATATATCCCCAAAAAAATGGTGTATCTAAAAAGAATTATTGAGATGGCACATACTATATTAATTGATCATTAACTTTCTAAGTACTTCTAGAGGAAATTGAGTTCACTACAAGGCACATTGAAAATAGGTTTTTATTTTGACCTAAGAATTGTATGACACCATATGATATATATTAAAAAAGTAACCACACTATATAGTAATTTAAATATTTGAAAACCCATGATTAATATATACTAAATTCATAAATCTAAGAAACAATGACTAAAAATCGGAAGAAGGAAACTTCATGGGCTACCCTTAAAATAGTATTTGTTAAAAGTGTAAGAATAAAAAGTTACACAAATTTTTATGTGTTATAATATAAAAATAATTGAAAATATAAACACATATAAGGTGTTAATTAAGTTATAATTTGAAAATTATAAAGGTACAAACATGCATATTTTTGAAAAGTCAACTAAGGAATATGCTGGAAATGAGTATAATGCAGTGGTTATTCACTCAAATTAGGATAGTGATGAAGAGAATACCAATAATCAGATAAATTTACATCAATTACTAAATAATCTTGATGATTCAAAAAAACATTATTGATAATCAAGATGCATATACCAAAAAAATAATGTTTATAACGACCCAAAATTTTATAACTGAACTACGCTTTTTAAATTAATAAATGCCTCATTAAGTAATATAGTTTTAGAAAATGCATACACTACTTTGTTTATTTTAAACCAATATAGACCGTTGTATTTAAAATAATATTAATAATCCAACCCATTTATAATATAACCTTTATAAAGTAATGGTAAATATTATTAGAAATCAAAGGTTGTGATAATGCCTAATTGACATAGATGAAAGAATCATTGGATTCAACTAGTATGATCTTACCCTGTAAATCTCATTTATCAGAGATCCTAATAGATATGAAATTACTAGGATTTTTTCATGAACAATCCAAAGATGATATTAAACAACTAAGTCTTGAGAGAAATCATTTATGGTAGAAGTTTAAGCTTATCGAGATCACCACCCAAACAATGTTGGCGGAACATCCTAATGAAAGCACCAACATCACACACATTATGCTTAAGGAATATGCTGGTGTAATAAGGGTCTATGTATCTATACCTTAGTAATATGAATTTATATATTTTCTTTTATTAAAATAATTATTCTATTTATCCCTTTTAATTATTACTTTATCCATGATTATATGATGAATTTGATAAAAATTAGATTTTCACATGAAGAAATCAAAATTTTATTTTTGGGAAATATGTATTATTAGTTAAGACACTATTTTTATATATTAAATTTTTTTTAATTAAATTATATATTAATAAAATATTGTTATTAGATAATAATTCGTTCAATATAAATGATAATATAATTTAATGAAGTCCAATTTAATTTTTATAAGGGTTAGAAAGTGGTTAATATCATAGAAACTACTATTTTACAATAAATATATATTTTAAATTAAAATTGAAAAATATCATATATATATATATATAATTGTTAAAATAAATATTATTTTTCAAATAATCTCATTGAAATTAGTCAATAGTGAATTTTATTAATTTTTTAAGCAGTCAAATTCTTGAGTGAAAATTAAATACATTTTAAATATACGGTTTATATTATAACATCTTAATATATTTATAGTGATGTAATAAATTACATAAATGGAATCCATAAACAAATATAGAATTACCCTTTATAATAATTATTTTTTAAAGTTATTTGATTAATTTTATAATTCTTTAATGAATCCTCTAAAACATATATTATATTTTATAGTTTTAAAATCAATTATTTATAAACATGACTCACTCCCATATAAATATGTGTATTATTTTAATATTTTTGGTTCTTAGATATATAAAATATTGAAAAACACTCCCCTAATGAAAAAACATAGTGAAAACCCCATGGAAAGGTTATCATTTTTTTAATTTATCAAATAGAGTCCAGAACCTATGTTTATAAATTAATAAACAAATCCCCTCTCATTGGATCTCAATACCGACAAACATTATCACTCCTCTTAACTAAAAACTAATTGACCATGAATTTAGTCTCCTTATACCTCACTAAATCCCTTTAAATTTGTTCTCGAGGTCCTAATAATATCTTACCAAGATTAGAAGTGCCCTCTCATGGTAAGGGATTCTATCCTTCTTCTATTTATTCAAGTACTTTCTTTGATTATGCCATTTGATTTATAATTTCTCTTGTTTGAATGTGTTTATAAACATACATTTTACAATAATTATTATTTCCAAGTAATTATAGACCACTTTTCACTCTCATTAATCAATTTCATGAATCATTATATACACCTGTTATGCTTATGAAATTATCCTGCGATTTTTCCATGCCAAACATTTGAATAGTGAATACACAACCCCATTGGGTTATTCACCTAGATATACCTATACTTATCTAATTAGGTACTTCTATATATATAACCCACACCCATTAATCATGGATTAAAAGTGATGAAAGGAATTATTATGTTGTGTGATCTGTACAGAAAATTAATGCATGTACATGATATGAATGTGATAAGTGGTCCCTAAATGATATAGTAATCTAAGAAATTAGGTAATATTTTTATATCACAAGATACCATATATGTTTCATGGCAGGTTATCCCAATAACACTATGTTATTATGTATTGGTGGTTAGCATTGGTTTAGGCTTATGAATTCATGTTTTATATTGTTTCCACATTTCTATGTTGCCTTGATGTTATCATCTTATATCATGTTTTCATGTTTTTTTATGATTATCAACCATTTTAGGTCACCCTGATATCCCTCTTGACTGAGATGTATTACTTTCATAGTGTTATTATTTTATTATACCCGTAATCGGTTGTATAGTTTACACCTAATTTATGTATATACCTAGATTATTCTCTATAGTATTTGAATAATCAATGGAATATAAGAGCATGTATGTGGTTGTAGAAGTGGAAAACTTCTAGAGATATAATACAAAGTCTTAATTCTTCAAGAGATAAAGGATTAACAACTCATTTTTAAGGTGTGGATTTAATCAAATGAAGATCATTCATTTAAGCCAGTAAGTTCAAATATCTCGAGCAAACTTTTGATCTACCCTCGGAACTCCTGTTTCCTTCTTAGTTATTTTTAGTTTTCACTTTTTCTTTCTTGCTGTGTCATTTCCAGTATAGGTGATATGGAATTTCCAACTTTTTTCATACTCCTTTATTAAAATAAAAATTTTAAAGAAAAGCAAAAAATCTCTACCTCACTGCTAACAACAGTGAGGTTTTTAGTTTAAAAAACTTAGAATTCTTGTCTTCCTTCTCTGTAGATCGACCCTTCACCATTGTGCTAGTGTAGGTTAATAAATGTAATTTTGAGGGTTGTGATGACCTCCGGCCCACTTCAAAATTTGGCACCGTTGCTAGAGAAGGCGCGCATTGAGAATCTAAGGTTTTAAAAAAAACATAAAAACACATAAAAATAATATAAAAAAATCTACAAAAAATAAAAAAAAATGTGAACTAGAACCTACTGCTTTAGTTGTCCATTAAAATTATGCATCAAATGTGAAACTCTATGTGTTTAATCTGAAAATTTTAAAAAATGGAATGTTTTGAAGGGTCAAACTACTGCATTGGACCTTATTGCATTTGTTGTGGAGATTATGGACATACTGGCTGGCAGTGTGTTTATAACCAGCCACAAAAGTACCATCACTTTGAAGAGAATGAGAAAAACTTTGAGCTCAGTCCTGACACCCTAGATAAAATTGAATTAATTGATTCTAAATTGGATACTAGGGTGGAACCAATTAATAATTGGTTTACTAAAACCCATGAAATTCAAATAAGATATTATCAAGAGTGAGATCAAAGACTAAAAAGATTAGAAACCATGCTCTTGGAATTACAACAAAGGGTTGAAGAACAAGATCAATTTGAAGAAAATGAAAAAGAAAATGTTTATAAAAGATTTTAAAATCAAATCTAAGAAGAGAGTGCTAGTGAAACTGGGCAAGAATCCATTCACTTTAAAAAATCTAAAACTGTTGAACCAAATCTGGAAATAACCAGCTCACTGAATCAAGAGAATAACATTGAAAATCCAATAAAAAGATTTAATGTGGTTGAGTTGGATAATTCTGATGATGAATTAAAATAGATTGAAAATGATTGCCCAGTTCTTTATATCATTCCTTCTTTTGAGAAAAATCATTGTTTTAGAAGTTTTGAGAATAAAGTCACACAGGTTGAAGATATACTTGAAAATGAAAATTTTAATGTTAAAAAATCTTCAACCAACTTTTCTATTATTATAAACAATGAGTCTGAACTGGATATTGGGTATAATCTGGATGAGAACATTAAACAGGATAACACAGAATCTCAAATCTTTGAACCTAAACTGTTAACTTCTCTTCCATGTTTTGAATCTGTAAACCCAATAATATCTGAGATGTTGTTGGATGATGAAGCTGAGGGAATTATTTTTGAAGAAATATTAACTGATGAGTTTTCATTTCCCTATTCTCATTGTAACCACTTTTCTGAAACTTCGTGCAATGAAATAGAAAGTAGTTTTAACCAACTTGAAGAGAATTGTCTTAATCTGAACATCCTTGAAACTGAATTTATTGAAACTGAATTGTACAATTCTTCTCCTAAAATTGAATTGAAACACTCAAATGACATGGTTTTAGAAAGTGAGCTCTATGAATTTGAACATAAAGTACAGGTTTAACACACACTTGATCTAGGTAGAATTGATTTGTTAGAAGAAATAGATATTGAGTGTTCACTCACTAATGAGGAAATTTTGGAAGAGATTTATAACATTGTCAGACCTGAACCTTTTTGTGATAAAATTATTTCTCTTCCTTGTTTTTCACTTTATTCCTCAACTAAGTTGGGTGAAAAAGATCATCATGATACTAATATTAGTTTACAGGGGGAATTAGACTTGAGTTCCAATATTCATAATTATGATCAACACTTAATTGAATTTCCTTTTGAGCCTACTAATTAGAACTCTCCCATGAGCACCTTTGTAGTTGATTATGTTAGTGTTGTGGTTAATAGAGATGGCCATGAGAATAATGTTACACCCTTTGAAGCACCTTGTATTATGTCTTCCCTTCATGAGAACTCAACTCTTGAAATTTTTGAACTTATTCTGGAAGTGGACAACACTATACCCACAACTGTTAAAGGGTGCTACTTAGGGGTTATTTCAGGATATGAGAGTTTGGTATTTGTTTTTTTTAGTTTTAGTGCCCACATAATTCTTTATTCTGTTAAAAATAATTGGTCCAAACACATGTGGTGGTTCCTATTAACGAAACCACATCCACCTAGTGACTACGGTTAGTTTCTAGTTGAGTCCGTCTGGGGACTATAAATCTAGCGCTGCATGGGAGGCAACTCATGGTCTTTGTTTTGTTAATAAATAAATTTTTTAAATTAAATAAATTCTAACTGAAGAATTTAAAATCAGTTCTTCATGGGATTCAACCTATGCTCTTCTTTGTTTTCATTTTTTGTACTGTTTAGTGTTAAATAAAGTTCTGCTTTGTTGTCTCCTAGATGAAATATATCTTTGCTAGATTTTTGTTCTTGGTTTTCATGATTTGTGTTTTTAGGATGCTGATTCTATCATCTATGGAGTGGAATTACCATGATGAAGGAGTAATGGAAAACTTAGTTAGGGAAGTGTCTTACTGTTATTGTTTGTTTCATTTTGCTGCTCCTAATGCTTTAAAAAAACTGTTGCATGTTTTGTTTTCTTGGAAAATTCTACTCTAAAAAAATTTCTTGTATTAGAAAACTTTTGTTGCATGTCACTGTGATTTGAATAAATTCTCCATGTTCCTCCTTTCTGAAAATTTGAATTTCATTGTTATTAAAATCTTTTCACTGCTTGAAACTAAGTGTGGGGGGGGTACATGCTGCTAGTCTGTTGAATCCACTTTGGGTTGGGGTGTTTAGCATGAACTTTGTCTGCTTAATTGAATATATAGCTGAATAAATTTTGATAATACTTTCTTACACCAAATTAATTGTGCACCCACATATCACATACATGACTTATTTTAAAGTTTAATTTAATTTAATTTTCATTTATCCTTGTTTTTTGGGTTTCTCATGCTTTTATGGTGGAATGGGTGAGTTTTCGTGAATTGGGCCAAACCGTGAGCCCAATTCCAGATTTAAAAATAAATTTTGTTTCTTTTACAACCTTTTAATTTTTTAATATTTTTCACCCATTACAATTCCAAAATGGTCTACCCTGACATATTAACACCACCATTGTAGTTTGGTGCCTTTATAAATCCATAACAAAGGTTTATATGGGTTTTTATTTAAGGGATTGGGTCTGCCCGAAAGCCCAATTCCAGTTTTAAAAATAAAATTTGATTAATTAATAACTTATTAATTTTTAAGTATTTTTTGGTGATTCCAAGCCTCAAACGCGCCCCATGAACCCAGTCGTGCGCCCAAGCTCTCTCTCCCCTCTTTGGAGCTCTTCTTCATTGAGATTGAATGCTGAACTTATTAGGGTTTCAAAAATTGGGCAGATTTGAAGAGGTAAATTCATTCTTTCATATCTCCTTCAATATTTACTCTTTTTCTCCCATTTTAGTCCCCAAATTACCTCCTCCTCATTAGTCGATCCTAAATATCAGGTTTTTCTGCTTTGAGTTTCAAAATTTGGTTAATTAGGGGTAATTGATTTAATATTTTTTAAGGTGAGTGTTCCTCCCTTCCACTTCTTCCTTTTCCTTAGGGTTTCATCCCTCTTTCTTGATGTTCCAAAGTGTCCAGAACCTAGGTTTCGTACCTAGGGTTTAACCATGGGTCTTTTGGTGAAACGTTGTGGTCTATGGTTGGATTTATCATCCTTGTGGTGCCGGGGTGGTGCGGTTGATGTTTCGCACCATGTTTTGAGGGATTCGACAATTTCGGTAGGTGATTTTGTGGGTAAACATTTAATGATGAGTTAGTTTGCTTTATTAAATAATTTTACATGTTCCTTATGTGCTGTGAATTATGAGAAAACCATTTTTTTTAGTAATAGTAAAGCATTTGTTTTTAAAGTTACATTTTTTCTTGAAGTGTGTATTTTTCAAATGTATTTCATGTGTTATCTCTTGTGGTAGTTTTGTAAAATGTGGAAGTGATTTATTAGTTGTCAAAAGGGGCTGCCAATTATGGTTGGGTAATGATATAGTTCCATGTGGGCTTAAAAAGGGGGTTTATTTGAATGGTTTTATGTGTATAACCTTTTTATACTCCTTGAAAGTGTTTTATGGATTTGTGTGTTCTCATGGGTATCTTTTGTGATATTATTCAAGGTGATTATATAAAATTTGAAAGTGGATTATTAAATGTTGATTGGGCTGACAATTATATTGTGGTAAGGTCTTGGTGTTCCTTTGGCTTAAAAAGAGGTTTTTGAAATGGGTTTTATGTGCAAAGTTTGGGTATACTCTTTATAATTGTTTTATGAAAGTTTTGAAAGGTTAATTGGGTTGTGTAATAGGTGAAACTATATCAGCAAACTGTTTTGGTAGGAGTATATTTTTAAAAGACCATTCCTTTTGTGAAAATTCGGTTATGTGATACGTATCATCTTGGAAATATTTTATTAAATTGTTTGAAGGAGATATTGAGGAGTGAAAGTGATGTGAAAGTGATGTGGAGTGTTTTGTGTGAGTGTGATGTAAAAAATTGAATTTTTGATTATGAAAGAAGTGTTATTTTTCATGTGTGTGGGCTGTTATATGAGTTGAAATATCTTATAATTATTTTATAAAATTGTTTAATGGTTTTTTGGAAGTGTTGAAGAAATGTGAAATGTGTTGTGGGCTATTTTGGTGTGATTCGGATTTCAAAATCATTTTGAATGAAAAATGGATTTTTGTGACTTGTGTGGTATACATATGGGCTGTTTGGTGAATTTTTGATGTGGAAATGATATTTTCATGTTCAATGTATATTTCTTTACTTGTTGAACTTTTTTGAGCACAAGGGGAAAACCTGGGTATCTAGGTGGGTGGACGTGTACTAGTATGCTAGTGAATCCATGGGGTTTGGCCTCAGTTTCACTTAGCAAGATTTATTCTTACAACTCTAAATAAACTATGATGATGATGATTTGGGACTACTAGGTTCTGGGTATGTTCCCTACTAGTGGCTCGTGCATGAGAATGGATATTTGTGATTGTTACTCTCACCGAGATACGAGGTACCTGGGACCCACATCTAGCTAGTGCCTAGGGGTTATTTCCTATTGCTTGTGATCATTAGTTACTTTATACTTACCGTCGTCATACGGTACATTTGGCTGGAAAATTCAGTAGCTTTGGTGTTTATTTTAAAAGTGTTAACCTGTTAAAATAGCCCACTTGAAAACTGTTTTTATTCAAAGTCGCATCTTTTAGAAATTGTAACTAGCTTTTCATGTTTTTAAAAACTTGCAAGATTTTCATCTTTAAATGTTTATCACATGGAATCTCTTAGTGGTGGTATCCTACTGGGCATTGTCTCACCCCCTACTTACACCCTTGGGTGTAAGTCGACTAGGTTATTTTTGTTGTCGCAGGTTGGGTACAGTTTTTAGTACCATTGGTTCGGGTTTCTAGCAGGTCCTTGGTGGTGAAGTCTTGTGGGGATGGCTTGAGGGAGGTGCCTCTTTCCATGTGGAGGTTCTTGGGCTATCTTTTCTTGATTTTTTACATTTTTAATGGTCTTCATACATTGTTTAAATTTGTGTAATTTAGTTCTGAATTTTAGTAAAATATGTTTTTGTTTAAAAAATCCAGTTTTGATTTCTTGGTTTCGTTTGTTGTTTTAGATTTACAAATTCAGGTAAATCATTCCCAAACTTTATTTTATGATACCTGGGAACTTGTGTCAGCCCGTGGGGATCGGGAACGCCCTTTGGCTCTTGCCATGGACTGGGTCGGGTGCCGATTTTGAAGGCGACCAGATTCAGTTCGTGACACCACAAGTTACATGTCTTGTTTGAACTTTAATTGAAAATCCATGTCACTTTAATGTGTGTTCTTGGATATAAACCTGTTGTTTATTTATTTGTTGTGGAAAACTAATTTTTTGTACTTCATGAGACCCTTATACATTTCATATATCTACTTAATTGAAAATCTATTTTGAAACTTATTTTCTAAATTGTTCTTTTCCATATTTAGAAGTCAACTTTGGAAATAAAGTTGGGTTTTAAGTGTGGGGGAGGGGGTCAATTCTTGACTGTGCTAAACTGTGCTTTAATGTAATCCCATCAATTCCCACTGCAACTTCAAACTTTTTGTAAAAAATCGTTAATTTTTTTTTGAAAATTCTTGCATAATTTTAGGCTTTACATTTTTCTCAATTAGGTCTTGCCTTAAGATAAGTTTTTTTTTGGTAGTTAATAATTGCTTAGAATCTGAAATTAATGAGTTTGGATGATTGTTGAGTGGTCTTTCTTAGTGATTTTATGGAAATTTCGTTTAGGAAAAACTTCTGGAAGTGATATGGGTACCATGTTTATGGAGTTATGGTCATACCCTTTGGAACTCGATGTTTGATTCTGATTCTAGGGGCCTCATTATTTTCTTTTAATTATAAAAAGCAATTGCTTTAATGAGCCAATGTAAATAAATTTTATATTAATCTTTTGAAACTGAAGTAATTTGGGCATCTGGGATCCCATAGTGAGTCTATGATACCCTAGATGTTGGTTGTGTTTCTGTTTACACATTAAGTCTTCTGTTTATCTTGAATAATTGCATTGCACAGTGCTTAGCACAATGACATTGGCTTGGGAAAAATAAAGTGTCTAGGGTCAAAAATGAGCTCATTAAGGTGAGGGGAATGATGAACGCCAGATGAATAAGGGATAAATTTGTTTATATGAGAATCATTTAGGTTGTTTCATTGAGGTGAATCACAAAAAAATTAATTATTTTTGGAACCTAGGTGAAAAAGTGAAAGTGCAGAGTTCCTTAGTTAAGGTATCAATTCCATTGATATTTTATCTCCTTTTATTCTTGGATTTAGAACTTGAGATTGGATTGAAGTTAATCACTATGTTGTATCACATATGAGGCATGACATCTTATTTGTTGGATGGACTTTGTGTTCTCAATTATCCTTGAGTATTTGATTTAAGGAAGATTCATATGAGTAAATCATTTTCCAGAAGCCTGCTGTTATGCATTGTCCTCTGTTTTGAGTGCTGGACATGTTACATTTTTAACAAAATCATTAATATACTTCACTATTTTTCAAATATAATAAATCATGGGATTTTTTGAGGACAAACAATGCTTAAGTGAGGGGGAATTTGATGTGCCCTTATTTTTACACAAATTTGCCACATTTTTTTAAAATTTCTAATGATTTAATTTACTATTTTTACATTTTTTATCTAATAAATGCACTTTTGTATTTTTATAATTTAATTTTTTAAATAATCATTTTTTATAACAATTTATGTAATTATGGACTATAAAATAATTGATTTATTCTTTCTTTCTTTCTAATATTATTAATTTTTTAATTTGTTTACCTAAATTTTATTTGTTTTTTATTTAATTTTTCATTATTAATAATTATTGATTTTTCTTATTAATTTACTTTTAATTTTTAAGTTTATACAACTTAGTTACGGCTTACTAGACTACCAGTAGCTAAGCTACCGATAGCAGGGGTACATTTACTCTACCAGTATCCAGGTTACTGGTACTGTCTAATGGTGACTTGCTTTCCTTTTGCTTACTGGTAGCATATTCTGCGATGTAACGGTGACCTTTTCTATACCGGTAACCTTTTTCACTGTTACTCTTTCCTACCGGTAGCTTCCATTTAAGTATAATGGTAGCCTTTAATTTAAAATGCCGGTGAGCCTTTAATTTTATCAGTAGTGGTAACCCTTTTATTAAAATTTAATAACGGTGAGTTTTTAGTTTGGTTAACTTAATTATGATTGTATTTTTAATAAGTTAATTTATATTTTAAACAATTATTTAATCAATGGAATTCTACTTAATTAAGTTAGATTTTATTTAAATATTTTATCTGTTATTTTAGATTTATTTGAATAGGTTAGCATTTCTAGTTAATTTGTTTAGACATCTTGCTAGTCATGTAAGTATATAATTTGTGTTTTTAAAATTAAATGAAATGGTTCGCCCTTAGTTATATGTGTCAATTAGTTAGTTAATTAATTAATTAATAGTTTTTAAACATTAATTATATTATTTTATATATGCAGATTGAATTTTATTTCATTTTATAATTGTTTTAGTCTACTGGTGAGGTAGACGAGCTTATGCGGTGATTTATTTCGGTCACCGATGTTTTTTTTATTTACTGCAACTCTTTAATAAATTTATTTATTTATATTAATTTTAATTCTTTTATTTATTTATTTTAACAATTATTTAGTTCATAATTTAAGTGTTGTTAATTAATAATCGTTGTTGTGGCCTTAATATTTCAAGGTTAAAAAAATCATGTTTTAATTAATGTTGTTCATCTATTTTGTAATTAATTGTTTTTAATCCTTGTTAAAAAAATAACTTAAGTTTTATTTTTTTTAAGTGTCACCGTTAGTAAATTGTATCGGTGACCCCTTCACCTCACTGGTAAACTTTTATAACAGTGACCTGCTGCCGTTGCCTTACCTTACTGTTGCACTACTGCTGCTTTTTATTTTCTTATATCAGTAGCTCCCTCACCGATAGACATCATTCCCGCACCTCACCGTTATCTAATCCACACCAATACTACCCTTTCTTCCTTTCCTCACCGTTATACTCTCCACCCACTTTTTCTCACTGATAGCCCCTTTACTCCACCACCAGACCGCAGCTGCGAAGGGGAAGTCGAGTCGGACGCCGCAAGGAGCCGCCGAAGAGAGCCGCGCTGCTGTTGAGGGATCTGTACCGCCACTATAGGTCGGCATGCCATTTGAGGTGTAGGCTGAGATGTGCTGAGCCGCAGCTGGAGATTGTCACCGCAAGAAGGGTTCACCGGAGCTGAAGCCAGCACCGCACTCGAGTTAAGGAGCCCGTCCGAGAGAGGGTCGACCTGATTTTCACCGCACCACACTTGGAAGAGGGAAGAGCTGTCGTGGGTGTTTTCTGCTGCTGGGCCACCTTATGAAGCCGCCATACCATCCGCCGCTAGGAGGAGCCGGATTGTGTTGAAGTTGGAGGTCGATCCGGGATGAAGCCGCCGCATGAGGAGGGTATGGCCACCGCTGGAGCTGAAGCTACACCGCTTGAAGGAGGAGGGGAGGTTGTTGCTGGATGCTGCTGTATCTGGACCAAGTGTCGCCGCTGAAAGGAGATAAACGCTGTTGGACGGTTCCACGACACTGTGGAAGCCGAAGAAGAACCTGTTGGAGCCGAGGAGCACCGTCGTGGCTTGCACAGGAGGAAGAAGCCTCCCCCTTGATGCGCCGATTTGGGGGAGGGAGGAAGAAGATAAAAGATTAAAAAAGATAAATATAATAATATAATAATAAAAGTATAAATAAAGTAAAGAAAAAAGAAGAATAAAAAAATAAAGGTTAAAGCTAAAGTTTACTTTAATAAGTCAAACGAATATAATTAAATTTATAAAAGCAATGTTTTTAAACAAATATAATAATATTAAATGAATAAATTATAAATTGAATTATAAAACTAAATTAATAATAAATGTAAATAATAAATTAATACACAATTAATATTATAAATTTATAATTAAGAATAATTATAAATAAACTATGAAATTTACTTATTAACTTAAACATATTTAGAACTTAAGTTTTAATTTTAATTATTTAATTAATATTAACTAATTAATTAATCAAGAAAATTAATTTATTAAATATAAATTATAAAATTATTAAGATAATCTAAATTACTAAATTTTTAATTACTTATTTATTTATGTTGTAAAATTTTAATGATTTAGTTAAATCTTATTAACTAAAAAATTAGTAGTTAGTGTTTATTTTTATCAATTTAATTAAATCAATAGTGTTTGATAAATTTATAATAATGTTATATAAAAATAAATAATAAATATCAATTAAGACATTTATTAATTAACTTAAGTTAACTTGTTATGAGTAATTTAACACTTAACATTAAAAAATAACTTTTTTTTACTCTTTATATTCGTTTTTATTTATTTTTTCTTTTCTAACTTTACAGGTTCGTTCAAGGGACTTAAACGAATCCAGATGCATTCAACTAACTCATCGGGAGTTAGTTACGAGGAAAATTTTAGCGCGACGTGCTTGTCACGAAAAAACGCACATTTTGTAGTGCGTGGGTGAAGAACTTTTGAAGTCGGTGAAGATGTGCGGTGACATTCAGCAGTTGATAGATGATATATAAAGCAGAACAAGCAGCATATTTTAGGGGGGGACTCTCATTATTCATTCCACAAACACACATTGGAGATCAGATTCAAGGACTTTCATTTGACATTCCACGCCAGACAATTCGAGAGCAGAACTCCTGGGAGACACCAAGAGTGATACTGGAGACTTGGAGTTGTAGGAGCAAAGCAGCAGTACACAATCTTCATTCTCAGAGGGAGGATCTGTCTTCCTCTATTTTTATATTTTTTACATTGTACTTTCTACTGATATATTGTTAATGATCTTAGCTTAATTTCTTTTGCTTGAGAGTTTGGAGACTTATTGGTTGAAACTTCTTTCTTCAACTAATTTCTTCAAATGAGAATCTGATTTTTTTGGCGAGATTGAATCAGGTTCTTGAACATAGAAATTGAATCAACACCTTTAAGAACTTAATTATAAATTGATGATCTTTTGGTGAGATCGGTCATCGAGACATTTCATCAAACTTTCTAATTCAAAATATAGAAACTTTCTGTGAGATAGCTTCATGTTCTTATCTTAAAATCAAATTATTGTATGTGGTTGTAGAAGTGGAGAACTTTGAGAGATATAATACAAAGTGTTAATTATTCTAGAGAGGAAGGATTAACAAATCATTTTTAAGGTGTGGATTTAATCAAATGAAGATCATTCATTTAATCCAGTAAGGTTGAAATATCTCAAGCACACTTTTGACCTACCCTCGACACTCATGTTTCCTTCTTAGATATTTTTAGTTTTCACTGTTTCTTTCTTGCTGTGTCATTTCCAGTATAGGTGATATGGAATTTCCAAATTTTTTCATACTGCTTTATTAAAATAAAAATTTAAAAAAAAAGTAAAAAAAACCTACCTCACTACTGACAATAGTAAGGTTTTTAGTTTAAAAACCTTAGAATTCTTGTCTGCCTTCTCTGTGGATCGACCCTGCACCATTGTGCTAGTGTAGGTTAATAAATGTAATTTTGAGGGTCATTACGACCTCTGGCTTGTTCAGACGGAGTTAATTAATATATGTTATATACATTAAATAATTATGATATTCATAACATACTTATAATTTTGAACATATAACACATCATTTCCTTTTTTTTACCTTTTCACTCACTGAAAGATGATAACGTCATTTTTGTATGTGTGGACTACCACCTTCACGAAGCGATGTGACTCCCTTTTCATCCCAAAACCACATGGATTAAATATATAAGTATATTTAATGAAATAATAAGTTATATAATATATTATTATCATTATAGAAATATAAATAATACTTTACATATTGTTGCAATGATTATTGAAAAATGGAAACGTTACTCATGAGTACGTAAGGCCTACCTTATCTATGATTGTAACATAGTTCATTTTTTCACAACCATCTTTCATTATTGGATTTAACATTAAAATTTATGTACAAATATGAAAATTATTTCATGATTATTATTTTTTATATATTTTAATAATGACTTCTTTGACCATCTTCAACCTACCAAAGTCATTTTTGACACATAACTCAAGTATCATCAAAACATCTGATGTAAAATTAATTGATTAAGTAATAATATATAAAATGTAAGTAAGTGAAATAAAAGGAAAAATATAATTTAAAAATATTTTTAGGAAAGTAAATAATTAATATAAGTTCATTATTTAGGAATATAAATAATTTATGTGATGAGTAAGACTCAAGGTAAGGGACACTCATATCACTTTTACTTCTATGAGACATACATCATATTCAACAATTTTTTATTATTGTGTGGTTATATACTAATTTTTTTTATTTTATATCAATAATTCACTTATCTTCATGTTGTTTAAATTTTTATTAAATGTTATTTCCTTTATGGGGATTATGATACAAAAGTTACCAAAGTGGTAAGGATTTATTTCAAAATCTCATCATTATTTAGGATTGATTTTCCTTAAGTCTCCCTTTGGAGAATAATTTTATATTTATATATAAAAATAAATATATTTTCTTCTCCTACGGTTTTTATTAAATTTTTCAAGTAATATCACCATTTTGGCTCTCTTTCCTACTTAAAATTATCAAAAAAATATTTTTAATAAAATCCCACATTACTTCTATCTTTGGTTAGAAATAATTTTTCATAAAAACTCATGCTTTCAAAAAATATCTTCAAAAATATTTTTAAAATTATCAAAATAATTTAGTAAATAAAATTTTTCCTATTGTAAATTTTTATAGAAAAATGAAGAGAATATCCAGGTTGTTTCCAAAACAATTCCTATTTGGATTTTTCCCAAAATATGAAATGAATACTTATTTTAAATTTTATCGAATAAACACAATTTTCTTTCATCCAGAAAATGAAATGTTTAATTAATTATTTGAAAATAATTAGTGATTATTTTAAATGATAATTATTTTCAAAATGTTTTGTGAAATTTTATTTAAAGGTGATTTTCAAAATAAAAAGTTTATTTTCCTAAAAAATGTTTTTAAGGATCCTTTTTGGTATTTCTATTCCTCAAAAATATCAAACCTTCATTTTACTTATGTTACACTATGGATATGTTATATTGATGTCATCCTTATTCTTTATTTAAATGGTTTGAGATCAGTTTGACTGGGGGTGTACCATTTTGATACCATTCAAATTACTCTAGATGGTTTATGATTATGTTTATTGATCATGATAATTTTTAACATTTCAAATGCTAGTACTTCAATTCAAATATTTATATTGATTCTATTACACCCATTTCATATAATAAATTAATTTAAAATATTAATTTATGGGAGGGACCTGGTATATCCCCTTGACACATCAGTAAGTCTCATTAGACAAACTAGATTGGTTTTTTGATGGGTCATTACCCATTTATATAGATTTATTGGGACAGGGCCTCAATGGTATTATATGTATTGGCACAAGGCCTAGATTTTATGTTTTAGATGTCCACCATTATGTGTTCTATCATTATGAATTTAGTTATTCATATCCTATGTGATTATTTAATTAGTTATAATATCCATGGTTGAGTTTTAAGATCATGTGATTATTTATATGGAATTATTTGATCATCATTTATTCCTACCATATTGGGAGAAAGTTATTAATTAAATGGAATTTTTTTCAATTATTCACCTTTACATACTAATTATTCCTTATTTATTCATAGATTCAATTACACGCTTACCCTTACTGGTCATTTTATATCACCCCTATCATATGTTTTATTTTCCATTGGATACTAGGAAGTGTTTTGTGATTAAAATGAAGGGATACATTAATGAGAATAATAAAATACAAAAGAAATAGTTTATATCTTATATGTTTTCAAATATAATAAGTATTTTAATTATTCCTCTAGTTTAACAAGGCTAAAAAACTATTAGGTCCTTAGGGTTGTAATTCCTAGAATCTTATGAAAATTTAACAAACAAGACATCAGTTTTAGGCTACTTGTTTCAGGGTGCTATAAGTATGGGTTGTGGTTGCAATACCCCTTTGGAAAGTTATTTTTCTATATTTACTTGTTGACACAAGAAGTAACTTAAAATTTAATCAACAATCTCCCTTTTCATATTATCCCATCAATAATGATCATGAAGGTCGCTATACATTTTAGTGATTCCAAGATGTATAGAGAATATAGAGTTATGAGCTTCATCCATCAACTTATTATTTATATTAAAAATAGATAGTATGGATATCCTTTTACAAAATTTAATTATACCTAATTAATTGATATTAAATTCATAAAACATTATATTTTTTAAAACGTCTATATTCTTTTTCATCAAAGGATCATTTGTTTGGTATTTCTTGATCTTCCCTAGTAATGACTGTTGAGAGATCAATTGGGATAGGATTAATGATGTTCTATAAATTTTTATTCCCATATCTAACCTTACCAGGTCCTTGATCAATTGATCTCCTTAAATACTAATCATTTCAAAAACATCAGATATTTCCTACTCAATGAATATGGGACATTGTTTACTCTTCCAAGGTGGTAATTAAATGAACAATCATAGTCTGTAAGAAGTTCCAACCATAGCCTTTTCCTCATGTTTAGTTCCTTTTGTGTGAACATATGCTTCAAGATTTGGTGGTATGTCTATATATCACATTTTTTCCATAAATACTAGTGTATCAATGTTTTTAGAGAAAAACTGGTTGTATCTAACTCCAGTTCATGAGTAGAACAATTCTTATCATGAGGCTTTAACATTCAAGATTAATTAGTGATCACCTTTTCATTTTTTATAAGAACACATCTAGGACCTTTAAAATATTAATCATTATAGATAAAAATTAACTCTCTGTTGGAGGTTAGAGTTAGCACAAGTTCACTAACCAACATCTCCTTTTGTTCTTAGAATCTTTATTTATATTCCTTTTCCTAGATAAACATAACTCATTTTTGAGTTAACATAGTTAGTGGATTAAAAATCAATGAAATTTTTTCCACAAACCTTCTATAATATCCTATTAAACCAATGAAAATATGAATATAAGTTACTATTATAGGACATGGACAATCCTTTATGGACTTTAATTTTACTTTATCCACTGAAATTCCTTCATAGGTAATGATGTACCCCTAGAATTCAAATTGTTTTAACCAGAACTCGCATTTACTGAATTTACCAAATATTTTATCTTTCCTCAAAGTTTGTAATATTACCCTTAGATAATATTCATGATTTTCATAACCTTTGGAATATATCAAAATATCATTAATAATAACCACCAAAAATTTATCTAGGTATTCATTAAATAATATATTCATAAAATATATAAATATGGTAATATAATTAGTCAAACTAAAGTACATAATAACAAAATCATAATGATCTGATCTTGTTCAGAAGGCAGACTTTGTGTATCATTTTTATTTACCCCCAACTAATGATATCCTAATTACATGTCAATCTTGGTGAAGAATTTATCCCCTCAGAGTTGGTTGAATAAATCATCAATCCATATGAGAGGGTATTTTTTATTTTTAGTGATCCCATTAAAATATCTATACTCAATACATACCCACATTAATTCATATTTATTTCTCATAAAGTGAATAGTTTCTCCACAAAAAGACACACTTGGTCGAATAAATCCTTTTTTTAATAGGTCTTTTAGTTTCTTATTTAATTACTCTATCTCCATATATGTAATTCTATATAGATTATATGATATTGGATTGGATCTTGGAGGAAGTTAAATGGATAAATCTACCTCTATTTATGGGGGAGGTTTAGGTAACTCTTTAGGAAATACATCAATGTATTCCTAAATAATATAGACATTTTCTAATTTTATACTTTCATTTTCTTCTCCCTCTTTGCTGATCATATATATAAAGAACCTATGGGAGGTTTTTCTAGATAAAGATCAGGATATGATATCTCTCCTTTGAAAATAGCTCTTCTTTATCCACCCAAGACCACTAAAATTTACTTGATTATACATTTGATATTATAATTTTACCTTTATATCCAACTAATTCATAGTATTATATCAAATTCCCCCATGAGAATTACTATGGGTTTTTTATGAGATTATACACACTAAATTTGATACTAAAGTTTCTATACACCTTTAATACATAGATAATCTATCCATAATAATAAATTGTTAACTCTACTTCTATAAATTTAGGGTTTGATTCTATATTATTTAAAAAGTTGGATGAAAAAAAGGAATGCATTAAAGTAGATTCAAACAATATACCTACTATATTTGAGAGATTATAATTGTACCTACCACCACATCATTTAGATCATTTACTTTATCCATCACGATTCTGAATGTGCAACCCTAATCCCTTGCCCAATGATAAGGTCCATGTTGGTTACCATCCATTATCTTATTATTTAGACAATTATTTTCAAAGTTCTGAAGCTATCTATATATGAAGCATTGAACTTCATGTTGTTATTAGACCATATTTTCTTTGTAATTTCAAGTGATATGTTGAGGAATCATCTCACCATAAAAGTTTCAAGATATATGGTCATATCTTGTACAGTTTTAGTGTTATCCACATCCATGAAATAAACTCCCAGAATTTTTCTTTCCAATTTTTTTGAACAAAAGTTGTTTTTGTTTATTTCCATGTCTTTTATGATCAAAATTATTCCTTGAGTTTGGATCTATTGATAGATTCTTTTCATTTTTCCTATGAGAACACTATGTCTCTCTAGACACAATTTCAACCTTGATAGAATTCTAAACTATCTCTGTATAGCTTTTATAGAATTAATTTTCTTGATTCCTCCGTATATAGGGAATTATCCCACAAAAGAACATATCAACCATTCCCTTGGGATCTATAACAAAGATAGAGGTGTATCAACAAAGTATTTTAAAGTTTAGTTAATAGTTTCCCACTAATACATTTTCCTTATACTTAATCACTAATAAATACTTATTCATTTTACTTTTACTATACCCGGGAAAATACTTATTGAAAAAGATTATCCTAAACTCTTCTTATTCTATATCCTAAATCTTCCCTATTTACTTCATGTTCTTAATCAGTATCCACCACTGGTCATTTTATCCTTATAAAAGTTAACCTACCATAGTGAATTTATCTATCTCAAAATAATGTATTGTAGAAAATATATTTTCTAAAGAGGCAATCCATTTTTCTTTAATTAATGGATTAGCATATTCAGTAAAATAAGTTGTTTGTTGACACATGAAGGACTCAACTACATGTTGTTCCCTTTGAGGTGAATCTAGGAGCCCAACATGTTTTAGGATATTATTCATAACCCAATATAGTTGATTCATCATTTGTATTAATTTTTCTATTCTAGCTTCTATCATGTTAGAAAGTTCATAAGTGTATCGTCAGTTGCACTCATATTCCACACTGTTCCTTCTATTTCCCATAATTTTTCTAAAATAAAAAAACCTTCATGAGATATGTGTTACTTTTATAAAAAAATTAATTTTAAAGGAATTTTTAATCCCTAAAACAAAAATCTTTAAAGACGTTATTATTTAATATCCTCTAATAACAATTACATTTTTTATATATCCTTTATAGTGATTCATAAAAAGGTATGTGATTAACAAAACATATCCATTGAGAGTATAAAACTAGGTGTGCAACAATTCCTCTTTGTCGTTCACTACGTGGCGGTTGAGTTAATACCCAATGTTCCATTTTTGAGTTTATTTCCATAAGGTACAACTATTCTAGATCACATCCACTTGTAGTATCTAGACATCAATTTGATTACTTGGAAACCACTCGATTTATAATTCACCAAAATTTTAGGATTATTTATTATATTTAGTCTTATACCTTGTTTTCTTGCTAATTTTTTCTTGTACTAACTTCCACAAATTTTTAAACCTTACTTTGATACCAACTATGTTATCTGACTTTTAAAAAAAATAAAGATTTAATTATATAGTACAATATTTAATAATACATAGGATCTTTTAAGGTTTAGTTTCTTGGAAATTATGAATTAAATACAAGGAATACATAAAAGTTTTTCTAGTTCACTTGAAATTATTCTTCATAGATTCATCTTAGGTTACTTTTACTACATCTCGTATATTAAATACAAACATTAAAAGAAAGGGAGAGCATAAATCCTTATAACAGATTAAGAAAAGGAATTATTTATCATGTGGTCATGTGTTATAATAATAGGGAATGATAATAATAACATGAGGCATCTCATAATATAATTGTCATGAAGAATAACACATAAATGTTTCTAAAACCTAAAAATCATACATTCATAATCATATCACTAAGGTGAGATAAAACATAATTACCTTGGTTATTCACTAAGGTATCGTAAAAAAGGTCATCTATAGAGATTAAATTTTTACCCAATGAATTATAGTGCTATCAGGGCACATCCCTCATATATCTAAATACATCTGTTACACATAAATCATAAGAAATTATTTCATCAATAACCTATGGAAAATAATGAATGGTTTTTCTGTAGAAGTCATTAATATCATAAATGTATAAAGAAATGATAATTATATAGTTTTTAACCAATGAGAAAGGAATTTGGGATTAATATTTGGATGTCCCAAATTAATGAATCGTGATTAAATCAAGTTTAATACCCATTAATAGTCAAATAGTTTGGGTATTGAAAATATAAGGATATTGAAATAAATGAAAAAAGAACTTAAAGGAAATATTTCATCAATATAACAGGATTGCAAAGAGAATTATTGAATATGATTAATGAGAAGGTAGGGAAGCCTCTAATTAATAAAACATGTTTTTTATAGTAATGGATTCATTTAAATTCATGAATCACAATAAGATAAAATATATTTCAAAAAAGTAAGTATTTGAAAGTAATGGAGAAAAGAGGAATGAAATCCACTTACCTTTAGCTTATAAAATATATTTCAACAGGATTGTTTATTCTAACATTTAAAATTATGAAATTATATGGAATATCTCTCAAAGATATTATCTATTTTTTTATAATCCTATTATTTCTATAGAATACTGGTTTACCTTTTGTTTTTCTCTCTCTAAGCACTCAAAATTTTGAAATATTGTTTTCAAAGAAAATCGAATTTATTTTTCTCATCGGTCGGGATTATTTTTCTATCATGTTAATATTTTATTTAAAAATTTTTCAAGAATATTTTTTATATTATATAATTATTTATTAAATTCATTTTTACTTATGTTTTACTTTCTATAGAAACATTTCAATGGAATATTCCTTTTTTTCAAACGAGGTACTTTTTACTTAAGGTGTAGACAGAATTTTTATTTTAACATATAATCCATGAATGGATTTTCCCAAAATCATCATAAATATTTTCCTTGAATATTACATTAAATATTTCCATGGTTGTTTTCAAAAAAATCTCTAATATTCTGAAATTTTTATATTTTAATTAAGTGATTTTAAAATTAAAAGAGTTTTTTCCTTAAGAAATGTTCTAGTGATATTTTAAATCTATTTTTATCTATAACAACACCCATTGATGTTAGTTATGATTCATTACATATATGGAACAGTGATAATATAAATATTTATTCTCTTGAAGGTTTATGAGTATGATGACAAACTATTTCTAAATCTCATTTTCTTTTCAATGGGTTAATCTATGAAGAAATGATAAATGTTTCCATGATCTTGTGGTATACATATAAATTGATTATGATTATGTGATTGGAGGATATTTTATATCCATACAATTCATTGGGTAATGATTAAAGTTTTATGAGATCAAAGGGTACATCGGTGGTTGGACTAAGCCCAAAAGATGGTACATTGGTAGTTAGTGTAAGCCTGCAGTAGGTACATGTGTGGTTATCCCAAGCCTAACATGTAATGAAAGTTTTATTGGGTAACCTTAACATATGACTTATACTATTATTATTGTACCAAAATTTTTATTCAAGTCTATATGACATGTTCTTATACCTATGATATGATCATACAACTTATAATCTTGGATTCTTCTATTATTTATGTATTATGTGCTTCCAAATACTTATTCTATGATTATGATCTATGAATTATTTGATATGATTTTCAAATTTAAAGATCATATTATAAAACACTTGTGATCACGTTATGCTTACATATAATAATTCACTGATATCTCCCATGCTTAACATACCTAATTTTCTAAGATCACCCTTTTTTATGTTTTCTTCCCCTGATTATGAAGAAAGTTTCTAAGTAGGGTATGACCAAGAAGTGTTATATGAGAGAATAAATTTATGGGATTGGTTGAAGATTATTCATGAAATAAAATGATTATATACATAGTATTCAAAGACACTAAACCTTTATAATTCTAGGGTGTGTAGTATTACGATATGTATTGAATATTGATCTAAATTTTATTAATATTTTGTGTATAATGTTTGGATCACCTAAATTGGTATAAGGGGTTTAGTTATATTTAGATATTAGGATTAGATATATTTTTTGAAAGCTTTGTTGATAAGTCTAAATATAGGATAACATACTAAATATTTGGTAAAGTAGTGATTATGTGGTTTTTCTATAAATATCATCCATGTATAGATACTGGAAAGTGGATGTAGGTAAAGCATCGATGTGCTTAGGGGTAACAACTCTAAAAGTGGTGGATTGGGTATTAACTTGATCATCATTAGTGCATGATGTGTGGGCCCAAGAAAACATACCTTTCTAGAAACTCTTAGTGAATATTCTTGGGTTAATTCATATTTTATTTATTAATCATTAGGATGAATGAGAGTATTTAATCTATGATATCCTATGATAATACATAGTGATATTATATGAACTGAATGTGTCAAAGAATAAAAATGTTTCATGATTTAAACATCCTATAAATTATTTTTCAGGATTATATGATTTCTTTCTTTGATTATTATTGATAACACTATGCTTTGGTGTTTCATTCAATGTCTAGAATAACGAGTAATCATGTTAACTCTAAATGTGACAAACAATGCAATGATTTCCCTCCTGGGAAACTGAATGTTATGGGATATGGAATGAAAATTTTATTTTAATTATTATGTTACTTTATTAATACAAGAATCATATTGATATTCTAAATAAAAAAGGATCTAACAACAAACATTTTATTCCAATTATGAGGTAAAATACACGTTTTTTATTGGGTCTACAGATCCACTAATTTCTTAGTAATGGACCAATACCACTGAAATTATATATTTCTTTTTCTCCAGTTCTCAAAGCAATAAAAAGTTATTTTAGATGTTTATCATTTGTATGGGGAATAAAATAAATGGTAAAATCTTATCAAAAACATTATTAAATAGGAGAAATTGACTCTATAGAGTGGGATGAGTTTAAGAGGTTATTTTCCAATAATTACTCTCCTTATATTCTTAATATGAAAATAGAGAAGGAATTATATGAGCTAAAGCATAATGGTGATTAATACGTTAGTACCTATGAGGAAAATATTACAAGACTTGTTAGTTACTCTTATGGTAATATCATTGAACTTGAAAGTAAGATTAATTGATTCTTAGGTAGATTAAAAATGATTATTCAAAATGAATTATCCAATAGATACTCCAGTAGCTATGAAGAAATTATCTGACATTCCCTATGGTATAAATATAGATCAAATTCAACCATCAATATCACGATTTTGATAAGAACTGAAAAAAAAATTCAAAGTAATTTATAATAATAAAAACATGGGAGGAAAGAATATGAGACTTCCTTTTAGCAAGAATTATGGAAAGAAAGGGGGAGGAAATTTTCTTAAGAGGAATAGTAAGTGATTTATTTGTGAAAAATAAGTTTATTAGGTAAATTAATGTTAAATTCATGGAAATAGGTTGGATAATGAATTTAATAGAGATAAGGTTCCATAGAATGCAGCACCCACTATAAGAAAATTGGACTTTCACAGTGTATTATTCTCTATATGTGGTGGTTTAAACCACCACTTATTATTTTTATAGTTTTATGATCTTTCATGTTTAGTGATGTCACGAATTAAATCATGTCATCCTTTTAAAATTGATGGTGGGTTTTTAGAATCTTTATGAAACCCATAATTAATGGTAGTATAAACTTCTACTAATTAATTAATTATTCACATATACTCTTAGTGATGTATAATATTTTCAAGGTGGTTGTAATTTAATTATATGCTTTGACTTATATAGAGATATACAAACCACCATAGATTGTTTGTATGATAGTTTTACATATTCCTATTTTTAGTGGTAGTTTTACGGTAACAATCGGCAGTATAGACTATCACTAAATGACACATCGAGGTTTACAAATATGATTGGTGGTTTAAACCACTGTGGATGATGATATGAATTTTGAAATGTATTCCTACAATTTTAATTCCTATTCCATAAATTCAAAAGATACAATTATAAAAATAAATGAAAAAATCAATGAAATTAACATTATAAAAACAACTTTAACAATATTACAACATTTCAAAACATACAACATATTAAATAAGTCAAATATTCATTAAAAACCCATATATTCATTCAAATTTTATTCAAAATGAAAATTCATTAACATAATAACAAATAACTACCCATTGACAATCATAAATTGTATTTTCATCACTATGGATGCCTTGATAAGAGAGTTGTTCCTCATCATGATGACTTTGAGCCACCAATTCCTACAATTATAGTATTAAAAAACATGAAACATATTATTTTAAA
Source organism: Viscum album (assembly GCA_963277665.1). NCBI lineage: Eukaryota > Viridiplantae > Streptophyta > Magnoliopsida > Santalales > Viscaceae > Viscum > Viscum album. The sequence continues at coordinate 701,988,253 of OY728132.1, forward strand.
TAATAATATAAAATAAATAAATTAATTTTTGTTCCTTATAATGTCATCACTTCCATCAACCTTATTTTAGTTTTAATTGTACAAGTTGTAGCGGGTGACGTGCCTAATGGAGTCGAGACTATCACTTGTGGTATAGTGTCATTTGAGTATGTAGACTGACTATAATTTTCATACCTTTTATTCATTATAAATTTTTCAAATAAATAAATATTGAAAGAGTATAAACATTATAAAATGATATAACACAATAATAAAATTTAAATTTTAAAATTTCTAATAATTTATCGGTATTAAAACAGCTGATTTCATGTTTAAAACTAACGATTTATGTTGTTAAAATTTCAATATTTTTATATATAATAAACACTATATGCCTTTTTTATTTTATATTCATTCCATTATTTTTTACTCACTAAATGCACAAAGGAAATTATTTTACCCCCTATACCATTAACAATCAATGTTGGATTCATGATTTTTCAACCATAATTATGGTGCACTAATATCAATATTTTTTAAATTAAAGTAAAAATAACATCTATGATGGTAACTCTATTAAATAATCACAATTTTTGTAATAGTAAATAAAATATTATTTAATAAGTTAAAATAGTATTGAACACACATCAGTTTCAATCATAATTGATTATAATCATCCAGTTTTAATATCACATCCTCATCTTCATCCTATCTTGAAAGACTAACAATTTTAATTCCATCACGGAAAAACAGATCAATCACTTCTTATTAAAAAGGTTCTCTATTAATAAACCATTCTTCAAAATCATCATCCATATCATAAAAGTCTCTCTATTTCATGTGGACTAAAACACTCCACCCTTTATTGATTTCATCAACAACATAATATATCATTTTATCTTGTGAATAAAAAATATTTGGATCATGTTATTTATGCTCACCAGTATCAACCAAAAGATATAAGTTTACAAAAGAAAATTGAAATGAATATTTCTTTATAACACTATAAATATTGTTCCAAATTCATTGGAATTAAACAATAGAAAATTTTCCATGATAATTTAATATGATAATATCAGTCAACAATCCCTAACATCCTAACATTGAAATTTTTTAAAGACTCTATTATTTTGTGTTTTCAAACCTTCTTCAGGAGAAATTGTGTGAAACTTAAAACCATTAATATTGTAGTCCTAAAATCTCATAGATTTATTTAAATTCCCTTAAGATAAATATTTATAAATAGCATACAATTCATCTCAATTATAAACATTAAATACATACAAATAGAGATAAAATATCGGTATTTACAAAATATAATTATCAATATAATATATACATAACTTATTATGAACTTACATGATGTGAAATATAATCGATAATATATTTGTTCATAGATTTTTTTATTTCATTCTCATTTTGAGTTTGAATATAATTTTTTTACTTTGTTTGTATATTTAGTTCTTTAATGAAAGGTTCTACAATATCACAATTTAGTATCACAAATCTTTGTGAATGACTGAACTTCATATGAGTTAGTAAAAATGAGGATATATTTTCCACTGAATGACATAAAATTTAAAATATTCTTGATTTAAAACAGGAATGGATATTATTTTATTTTTCATCGACACATCCATGTTTATCGAAGCATGTTTCAATCCCATATAAATGCCTCAAATGGATTGTGAGACACTCTCAGGACAAGTAATATTCTGTAATAGATCCATTTGGTTGATATTTATTCTTCACATAAGACATTGAATGGCCAAGGTATCTAATGACAACACATAATAAATGTATATTTTACGAAAATACATAATTCAATGGTGATTCAAAATTTTAAAACACAATACCACTATATGGGATACATCCATTGATAGTGTATAAGTCCTCCAAATTTACCTTCCTCATCCAAATTAACTATCAAATGGAAATGAAAATAGTGGGTGGAATATCATCTTCATGTGACAAAGTGTCCTTAAAATTCATTCTTGTAATTTTAAAGCTTTTGGGGGTTCAATGTTTTCTCACAGAGTAGAATGAAGAATATGAAAATCTCAATTATGACTATTGTTATTCTATCAGGTAAAAAGTTACACAATGCCAATAATAGTAGTTTCTCCCTCAAAATATGTGTTTCATGACTTTTAAATCCTTGTACCTTATAATATTTTAAGTCTAAACATCATTAAATGTTATAATAATATCCATTAGGTACCTTCACATTTTTTACATATTCAACAGAATGCATATTTTTCATTGTTTTTTTATATAACAATTTTGGCAAGAAAATAACCATTCAAATTTTACCATATATCATATTTTATATTAATTTCTTATAAGTCTTTATGTAAATTAATATGATCATTTATTTTTCCTTACTCATTAAGTATTGTGAAAATCAAATTATCACACACATTCTTCACATTGTGCATAAAATCAAGATTATGATCTAACATTTATAGTTCATAAAAAAGAAGTTTGAAAAATATACATTTTTTCTTCCATTATTATATTCAAATTACATATGATGTAGTATTAACTCTTTTCCAATCATAGTTCAATTTTGGTTCCTTCCAAAATTCTATAACAATATTAAATAATTGTGTCAATATTTAGGACTCAAATAACAATTTTAGAAGGGTACTGAAATCATTTTGTCCATCAGATCATGACTTGTTAAATTAAAATCTATGAGATGCACTCAGAAATCAATTATGAATAATGAAGAATCATTTTATACAATAAAAAATACATTTATAATGGAAAAAAGTTATAAATTTGACATTCCATACCATTATGACAATTACAACTAGAAAAACTACCAAGTCCTTGAAAGTCACTAATGGTCAATGTAACATCCCAGGTAAATAAAGAATAATACATTTTCATATTTATTAATATTTGAGAATTAAATATTAATTTTACTTTAAAGGGGTTGCTATGTTCGATAGCGTACCTGATACGCAACAAAGAGTTTCTTTGAAATCGTACGTTGCACACTAGTAATAAAATATTATTATTTTAAATGTTAGTTAACACGTACCCGTTCTACTGGCGGTAATGGATAGAAATAACTAAAACATGATTATATATGTTTTTTAAATGTTTTTACATTTATCTAATAAATGATAAAGGCTTAAAATACGAAAAGAATTCAATTTTTGGCTTATATGCTCTAATTTTCACGAAAGGTCCACTTATCAACATTTGATGGTGAACCGTCATTAAATATAGTTATGGTCACTCTTATACATTATATTGGACCAAATAAAACTCTTCTTTAGAATCGGGACATCAAATATTACTTTGTGTAATTTTTTGGTATTTTTCTGATAAAGTTCATTTTTTAATGAATAGTGTAAAATGTTGTATTTTAATTCAAAACCTCTTTTTAATATAATTTATTTATATGATTAGATTATCTTTTTAATTGGTTTTAAAGTGAAATTAGATTATATATTTTTACCATTAAATCCAATAGTGGTCGTTGGAATCAATTTCACTTTGAAATTGGACTTAAACTGGTGTTAATCTTTTGATACTTATTGTTTCATAAAAACACGCTATTTGTTTTGACAGTGGGAATTAATTATTAAATTAATTAATGCAACTTATATGTTTTGAATTTTGTAAAATTGACTTCATTTTTGAATTCGGAATATCAAATATATCTTAGGGTGATGTTTTGGTTTTTTTCTGAAAAACTTCAATTTTTGATGAATAGTGAAACCGCAAAGTGGTGGTTACAAAATTTGATTTTTCGTTTAAATGGGACTTTACCACTTTTGTGTTTTGAATCTCAAAAATCCAATTTAAATGATTTTAATTATTAATTAAAATGTGGTTCAATGGGATTAAAATAAATTTTGGTGAATATTAACTTTTATGTTTTATTAATCACGATTAAAGGTAATTAGTGTAATTTAAGGTAAAAATGATATTATAATAAAATGAAAATATCGTGACACTTGTCCTAACCCTATTGGATGAGTTATGTCCGACCAATACAACCCATGGGACGATTTTTGGTACCCCATGGATCCACTTGGGTATGATAATGACATTTATGCCTTTTATTTAAAGTTAAAATAAAAATGACACAAACATGAAAAGTTTTACTAAAAAAATTATTACTTGGGGTTATACAAGTCATATTTCTTACTATAAATATTCATTAGAAATATAAGAATATTTCATACATTATGATATTTATTTTATAATTTTTAGAAATTAAATAAATTAAATTATTTATGACACCATGATGATGCAGCGATTACCTCATTATTTAACGATTTAAATAAAATGGAAAGATAATGTAAAATATAAGACCTAAACATGTCCAAAACCTATTGGATTGGTAGATTTAGAACCCTTATCACCTTATCCTTGAAACACATCAATTTGGGACCATTAATAACCTAAAATCATTCTAAAATAAAATAACATTTCCTTACTTTCCAAGAGTGCCCCTCCTCTCCTCTTATAAAAGGCCCCCACCTCTACCTCATTACCCACACTTCCAAAGCCTTTGGCTCGATCAAACCATGCTCATTTTGTCTCTCCACATCCCTATCTTACTCCTTGAATCCTCACTTTGGGCATAAGTCTTCCCAAGGAAGCCTTTGAGCTCAAACCAAAGGGAGTTACCCGATTTAAAGGTAATGTCTTCACTTGAGTCGTTTTGTTTTATTTTGCTTCTCCAACCCCCTAAACTCTTTTTATTCATTTCTTTTGTAACAACTCCAGTATCTTCCATATACTAGGATGTTGTTATAATATGGATTAGAGATACACTTACACACACCTATGTCTAATGGTTAAAGAACATATTGTTTCCGTGGATGGCTAATTTCTGCCTCACGAAACAATGATTGTTCTATATTCTTCTAACACCTTCAAAGGTGGCCATTAAGATGTCACTATATTTATATATGATATATAATATGTTTATGTTTTCCTTAAGCTTCTGTATTTTTCATTTTGGGAATACCTTTATGGTTTCCATTATGGGTGAATGCGATATCTTCATTTAAGGAAGTGCGGACTACCGCCCCCTCAACGTGATTTGATTCGTTAATGCCATATGTGGGATGTATAAATGATGTATTTAAAGTTATTATATATTATGTTATACTGGAATTATAATATACCTATATATCATTATTATTTCTTTCCATTAAAGTATGATATAGAAATGAAAGTAGCGTTCAGGCGTACATACGGCTTACAGTCTCCATGAACGGTGCATTTCATTTCTTATCCCCAAATGTAATGTACTATTATAAGTACATGTATATAATCAATATATATGATGAATGATACATCTAAATGATTAATATAATTATGGAATTAAAATATACATACCTCCCATTTATTTTTAATTCCATTAATATGACAAAGAAATGAAAGTAGCGTTCATGCGTACGTACGACTTGCCGTCTCCATGAACGGTGCATTTCATTTCTTACCTATAAATGATTATGTAATATTATAAATACATGTATATGCTAGATATATGTGATATATATGATATCCAAATCAGGAATGTCATTCTGGATATAAAGAACCTTTGACTACACAAACAACATGTAATTGTAAGAAGTCTACTTTTGACTTAAGGACCAAATATCGACAAGACAAACATTATTAACTTAAATGATTACATAATGTTTATAACATGGAAATAAGTGATATAAAAGGAATAATGAACTCAAAAAAGGTTCTTAAGCAAATATAAATTAACTCAAGTTTATTATTCAGGACGATAAAGAACGATCGAGTCAAGTCGGACCCGAGGTAAGGGACTTCGTCTCAATCTCCTTTCATTGAGGCATATTTTGTTTTATACACAACTTTATTTTATACGGTGTATAAAACCCTTTGACCTTTACTTTTATACAAAAGGAATCTTTTTCTACGAAGTTTTTTACAAAATGACAAAAAGGAATGTTTCTTTTAATGTACGCGGTGACAACGACCTTTTCCGCCGCCGCGAGTATTATTTGGTCTTTGGATTCCTCAACAAACCGTAATGTTTTTAAAATAAAATAAATACCATATACTCTTTTATGTATTTTGGTATTGAAAATGGTTTTGATAAAGGATTCTATTATGTCAATATATTTAAATGACATATTGTGATTGAAATGTGGAAATGTTATCATTCCTTTATATTGGTTTTATGTTTTATGATTTTATATTGGTACTTGGACATTTTACGGGTGGTTACATGATAAACCATATGACGGGTGGTGTCGTGAATACCAGGACTGGTGGTTACGTTATAACCTCCAATGCATTGGGTATGGAAGTCGGACGTATGGCTATTCAATTAAGTATGTATGGAAGTTGGCCGTATGGCTATTCCATTAAGTGATATGTGTGGAAGTCGACCGTATAGTTATTCCACTTAAGTATGTTTATGTCCCAAGTTACCATTATATGTTATGTGTTCTTTATATGGGTTTTATGGTAATCTTTTGGTTACAAAATGGTAAGTAATGATCTTTTATTCATTGAATATTTTTTACTACTTCATAAAGGTGAAAAGTATTACTTTGATAAAGTATACATGGTTTACTTTTTGTTTTGATAAACTAACAGTTTTTATTCTTTGTGTATCCCTTACTGAGATTTTTATGCTCACCCCAAGTTTCTTTGAAATGTTTTTCACAGGACTTAATGTGGAATAGGGTCAAGGATAGGATTAAGGGAATGTCATGCTATATAAAACATGGAACTAGACATGTTTCTTTTTAAGAGTTTTTTTTTATTCTATGGAAACTTAGTAGAAGTGTCTACTTTGTAATATTTTGAGATGTAATAGTTATGTTCTAATTCTCTAAAACTCTAAACCTGAAAAGATCCTCAATGTGAATTATTCATTTAATTCAATATTAAGTAAGGTCTAAGGTCGGGGCCTTATAGTTGGTATTAGAGGTCGGTTTAGACAACTTTAGGAGTTAGAAAATTGTTAAATTATAAGTTAATTTATGGTATGACTGAAATGATATAGAATTTAACGATTACCATGTTGCTTCGCCTAAGATATTTCTATGATAAGAATGGTTTTCCATAGAGGAAACAGAGCAGCTTTTCAAGGAAGGCATACAGAGTATAATGACCTTTCGAATCAGAAATCAGAGATGGTCAGAATCAGAATTGAGCATTTTACTGTACTGATGGCTCTGTTGAATCAGGTGATAAATGGTGTTTGTGTTTATCGATGATATTTTGGTGTTTTCTAAAAGTAAAGAGGAGCATGAAAGTCATCTAAGGGTTATATTGCAAACCTTGAAAGAAAATAAATTGTATGGGAAATTCAGCAAGTGTGAGTTTTGGTTACAACAAATTTCTTTCCTTGGTCACATTGTTTCAAAAGATGGCATAACTGTTGATCCTGCTAAAACAAAATTTGTTAAAGAATGGCCAAGACCCACAAATGTAACCGAGATCTGTAGTTTCCTTGGTTTGGCAGGTTACTACTGAAGGTTTATTGAAAAATTTTCACAGTTATCTAGTCCAATGACTAAGCTAACTCATAAGGGTGTTAAGTTCATCTGGACAAAAGAATGTGATGATTGTTTTCAGGAGTTGAAAAGAAGATTGGTGAATGATCCAGTTTTGGAAATTCCTTCCAGGAATAGTGAGTTTGTTATATACAGTGATGCTTCATTGAAGGTACTTGGCTGTGTCCTTATGCAGAATGACCAGGTAATTGCTTATGCTTCAGGTCAATTGAAAACTCATGAGGTAAATTACCCTACACATGATTTGGAATTAGCTGCTGTTGTTTTTGCTTTAAAAATTTGGAGGCATCATTTGTATAGAGTAAAGTGTGAAATATATACTGATCACAAAAGTTTAAAGTATATATTCACTCAGAAAGAATTGAACATGAGATAGAGGAGATGGCTAGAATTAATCAAGGATTATGATTGTACAATTCACTACCATCCGGGAAAACCAAATAAAGTGGCCGATGATTTGATTCGAAAAAGTAATGCTTCATTAACCATGCTACGTTTGGAACGAGATCCTTTGGTTTTTGATTTGATGAACTTTGGCATAGAAGTTGTTGGTACAGGAAGTTATTCTGTTTTGTTTCAGGTATCAGTGAGATCATCCCTATCAGACAGAATTAAGAAAGCATAGAGGGAAGACAGTGAGTTGCAGAAAAAGGTAGAGCTGGTTCAGAAGGGTAAGTTGCCTGAATTCAACATTGATAGTGATTGTGTTTTGAGATTTGGGAAGAGATTATGTGTGCCTTGTGATTCACAGTTGAAGAGAGAGTTGTTATGTGAAGCTCATAGTTCTCCGTTTTCAGTTCATCCTGGCAGTACTAAGATGTACAGAGATCTGCGGGAGTATTACTGGTGGGATGGAATGAAAAGAGATATTGCTGATTTTACTGTGAAGTGTTTGAATTGTCAGCAGGTTAAAGAAGAGCGACAGTTACCGAAAGGGATGCTTCAGCCTTTACCAGTGCTAGAGTGGAAATGGGAGAATATATCCATGGACTTTGTTGTGGGATTACCGAATACATCTCGAGGTAATAATGCAATCTGGGTTATTGTTGATCGCTTGACTAAATCTGCTCATTTCCTTGCTATATGAGATACTTTTTCCCTAGATCAACTTTCCCGTTTGTATCTTAAAGAGATAGTCATGTTACATGGAGTTCCTATCTCCATTGTATCTAACCGTGATCCCAGGTTTACTTCTAACTTTTGGAAAGGCCTTCAGAAGTCGTTGGGTACTGAATTAAATTTTAGTACAGCTTTTCATCCTCTATTAGATGGGCAGTCAGAACGAACAATTCAGACCTTGGAGGATATGCTACGAGCTTGTTCGATGGATTATCAGGGAAGTTGGGACCAACATCTTTCTTTTGTTGAGTTTTCTTATAATAATAGTTTTCATTCCAATATACAGATGGCACCATTTGAGGCATTATATGGGAAGTGGTGTTGAACTACAGCATTTTGGGATGAAGTGGGTGAAAGGAAGCTGATGGGACCAGAATTGGTAGAAAAGATGGTAGAAAAAGTTCAGTTGATTCAGAAACACATGAGAACAGCTCAGAGCAGGCAGAAGAGTTATGCGGATAACCGGAGGAAGGATCTATCTTTCGAGGTAGGTGATCGTGTTTTTCTCAAGGTTCCTCATGGAAAAGTGTGATGAGATTTGGTAAGAAAGGAAAGCTAAGACCAAGGTTCATTGGACCATATGAAATTATGGAGAGAGTTGGATCAGTTGCAGACAGAGTAGCATTATCTCCAAATTTATCTCAGGTACACAATGTTTTTCATGTTTCGATGCTGAGAAAGTATATGCCAGATCCATCTCATGTTTTGAGTCCAGAGGTAGTTCAGCTGGAAGAGAACCTATCTTATGAGGAACAACCGGTCCAGATTCTTGACCACAGGGAGCAGGTGTTACGGAATAAGATGATTAATCAGGTCAAGGTTTTGTGGAGATACCATATGATTTAAGAGGCAACATGGGAATCTGAAAATGCTATGAGGGATAAATACCCCCACTTATTTTGATAAGTGAATAAAATTGCGAGAATGCAATTCCCAAAAGGGGGGAAGGATGTAACATCCCGGGTAAATAAAGAATAATACATTTTCATATTTATTAATATTTTCGAATTAAATATTAATTTTACTTTAAAGGGGTTTCTATGTTCGATAGCTTACCCGATACGCAACAAGAGTTTCTTTGAAATCGTACGTTGCACACTAGTAATAAAATAATATTATTTTAAATTTTAGTTAACACGTAGTCGTTGTACTGGCGGGAATGGATAGAAATAACTAAAATATGATTATATATGTTTATTAAATGTTTTTACATTTATCTAATAAAGGATAAAGGCTTAAAATATGAAAAAAATTCAATTTTAGGCTTATATGCTCTAATTTTCACGAAAGGTCGGCGAACCGTCATTAAATATAGTTTTGGTCACTCTTATACATTCTATTGGACCAAATAAAACTCTTCTTTAGAATCGGGACATCAAATATTACTTTCTGTAATTTTTTGGTATTTTTCCGATAAAGTTCATTTTTTAATGAATAGTGTAAAATGTTGTATTTTAATTCAAAACCTCTTTTTAATATAATTTATTTATATGATTAGATTATCTTTTTAATTGGTTTTAAAATGAAGTTAGAATATATTTTTACCATTAAATCCAATAGTGGTCGTTGGAATCAATTTCACTTTGAAATTGGACTTAAACTGGTGTCAATCTTTTGATACTTATTGTTTCATAAAAACACGCTATTTGTTTTGACAACGGGAATTAACTATTAAATTAATTAATGCAACTTATATGTTTTGAATTTTGTAAAATGGAATTCATTTTTAAATTCGGAATATCAAATATAGCTTAGGGTGATGTTTTGTTTTTTTTCTGAAAAACTTCAATTTTTGATGAATAGTGAAACCGCAAAGTGGTGGTTACAAAATTTGATTTTTCATTTAAATGGGACTTTACCACTTCTGTGTTTTGAATCTCAAAAATCCAATTTAAATTATTTTCATTATTAAGTAAAATTTGGTTCAATGGGATTAAAATAAATTTTGGTGAATAGTAACTTTTATGTTTTATTAATCACGATTAAAGGTAATTAGTGTAATTTAAGGTAAAAATGATATTATAATAAAATGAAAATATCTTGACACTTGTCCTAACCTTATTGGATGAGTTATGGCCGACCAAGACAACCCATGGGTCTATTTTTGGTACCCCATGGAGCCACTTGGGTATGATAATGACATTTATGCCTTTTATTTGAAGTTAAAATAAAAATGACACAAACATGAAATGTTTTACTAAAAAAAAATTTACTTGGGGTTATTCAAGTCATATTTCTTACTATAAATATTCATTAGAAATATAAAAATATTTACTACATCATGATATTTATTTTATAATTTCTAGACATTAAATAAATTAAATTATTTATGACACCATGATGATGCAGCGATTACCTCATTATTTAACAATTTAAATAAAATGGAAAGATAATGTAAAATATAAGACCTGCACATGTCCAAAACCTATTGTATGGGTAGATTTCGAACCATTATCACCTTATCCTCGAAACACATCAATTTGGGACCATTAATAACCGAAACTCATTCTAAAATAAAATAACATTTCCTTACTTTCCAAGAGTGCCCCTCCTCTCCTCTTATAAAAGTCCCCCACCTCTACCTCATTACCCACAATTCCAAAGCCTTTGGATCGACCAAACCCTGATATTTTTGTCTCTACACATCCTTATATTACTCCTTGAAACCTCACTTGGGGCAGAAGTCTTCCCAAGGAAGCCTTTGAGCTCAAACCAAAGGGAGTTACCCGATTTTAAGGTAATGTCTTCACTTGAGTCGTTTTGTTTTATTTTGCTTCTCCAACCCCCTAAACTCTTTTTATTCATTTATTTTGTAACAACTCCAGTATCTTCCATATACTACGATGTTGTTATAAGAAGTATTCGAGCTACACTTACACACACCTACGTCTAATGGTTAAAGAACATACTGTTTCCGTGGATGGCGAATTTCTGCCTCACGAAATGATGATTGTTCGATATTCTTCTAACACCTTCAAAGGTGGACATTAAGATATTAAAATATTTATATATGATATATAATATGTTTATGTTTTCCTTAAGCTTCTGTATTTTTCATTTTGGGCATACCTTTATGGTTTTCATTATGGGTAAATGTGATATCTTCATTTAAGGAAGTGCGGACTACCGCCCCCTCAAAGTGATTTGATTCGTTAATGTTATATGTGGGATGTATAAAGGATGTATTTAAAGTTATTATATATGATGTTATACTGGAATTATAATATACCTCTATATAATTATTATTTCTTTCCATTGAAGTATGATATAGAAATGAAAGTAGCGTTCATATGTACGTATGGCTTACCGTCTCCATGAACGGTGCATTTCATTTCTTATCCCCAAATGTAATGTACTATTATAAGTACATGTATATAATTGATATATATGATGAATGATACATATAAATGATGAATATAATTCTGGAATTAAAATATACATACCTCCCATTTAGTTTTAATTCCATTAATATGACAAAGAAATGAAAGTAGCGTTCATGCGTACGTACGGCTTACCGTCTCCATGAACGGTGCATTTCATTTCTTACCTCTAAATGATTATGTAATATTATAAATACATGTATATGCTGGATATATATGATATATATGATATCCAAATCAGGAATTTCATTCTGGAAATAAATAACCTTTGACTACACGAACAACATGTAATTGTAAGAAGTCCACTTTCGACTTAAGGACCAAATATCGAAAAAACAAACATTATTAACTTAAATGATTACATAATGTTTATAAGATGGCAATAAGTGATATAAAAGGAATAATGAACTCGAAAAAGGTTCCTAAGAAAATAGAAATTAACTCAAGTTTATTATTCAGGATGTTAAAGAACGATCAAGTCAAGTCGGACCCGAGGTAAGGTACTTCATCTCAATCTCCTTTCATTGAGGCATATTTCGTTTTATACACAACTTTATTTTATACGGTGTATAAAACCCTTTTACCTTTACTTTTATACAAAAGGAATCTTTTTCTATGAAGCGTTTTACAAAACGACAAAAAGGAATGTTTCTTTTAACGTACGCGGTGACAACGACCTTTTCCGCCGCCGCGAGTATTATTTGGTCTTTGGCTTCCTCAACAAGCCGTAATGTTTTTAAAATAAAATAAATACCATATACTCTTTTATGTACTTTGGTATTGAAAATGGTTTTGATAAAGTATTCTATTATGTCAATATATTTAAATGATATATTTTGGTTGAAATGTGGAAATGTTATCATTCCTTTATATTGGTTTTATGTTTTATGATTTTATATTGGTACTTGGACATTTTACGAGTGGTTACGTGATAAACCATATGACGAGTGGTGCCGTGAATACCAGGATGGGTGGTTACGTTATAACCTCCAATGCATTGGGTATGGAAGTCAGCCGTATGGCTATTCCATTAAGTATGTATGGAAGTTGTCCGTATGGCTATTCCATTAAGTGATATGTGTGGAAGTCGACCGTATGGTTATTCCACTTAAGTATGTTTATGTCCCAAGTTACCTTTATATGTTATGTGTTATTTATATGGGTTTTATGGTAATCTTTTGGTTACAAAATGGTAATTAATGATCTTTTATTCATTGAAGAGTTTTTACTACTTCATAAAGGTGAAAAGTATTACTTTGATAAAGTATACATGGTTTACTTTTTGTTTTGATAAACTAACAGTTTTTATTCTTTGTGTATCCCTTACTGAGCTTTTTATGCTCACCCCAAGTTTCTTTGAAATGTTTTTCACAGGACTTAATGTGGAATAGGTTCAAGGATGGGATCAAGGGAATGTCATGCTATATAAAACATGGGACTAGACATGTTTCTTTTTAAGAGTTTTTTTATTCTATGGAAACTTAGTAGAAGTGTCTACTTTGTAATCTTTTGAGATGTAATATTTATGTTCTAATTCTCTAAAACTCTAAACCTGAAAAGATCCTCAATGTGAATTATTCATTTAATTCAATATTAAGTAAGGTCTAAGGTCAGGGCCTTATAGTCTACAGGAGAGCAGTATGCATTTTAAACATTTTCTTAATTCATTAATCATATGTATTCTCACCATTATCCAATAACTATTATAATTAATGTATAAGAGGTTGAATATATACATTGATATCATTTCCAGGCCTCTATTTTTCTGAAATATTCACTAAAATAATAAAATATTTTTTTATACACACCCATGGATGAAAATTGTAAGAGATCAAAATAAATAGACATATGATATAACTAGTTAATAAAGACCCAAATGGATTAAATACATCATTATCCAATCCCAAAAACATTCCTAGGATCCGTAGGTAAATTTTTATATAAATAATCAAAATATTTATAAGCTTCTAAATCTCTTAGATGGCGTAAAAAGACATCACTATTATTTTTCAAAGAATGACACGTTACAATATTTATGGTTTTAGAATATGTGAAAAATATTTTTAATTGATGTTTCATATGAAAGTAACAAAAAACATTCATATTTATTTTATTTATTTTTTTATTTGAAGTAGCACATTCATTGAATGTTGTATAATTATTATTTTATTTCAATCTACAATTATGACATCTTTTACAATCCTCTCTATCTAAATCTGCTCCCTATTATAACAAATAGTATTTGGGATATACATGTATCTTTTCATAATTTAAACCCAACTTATTAATAACTTTATTGTCTCATAAAATGATTCTTTGATCTTGTCATTACTAAAATCATTATGTAAAAACTCTAATAACAAGAACATTAATTTTTTTTTAATTTTTAAGATACACCTTATATGGTATAATTTCAGCCGAAAGGACAACTTTGTATATTTTTCAGACCCCTCATAAAGCTCTTGATTTCTGTCTACTACAAATTCATAAAAAAATCATTTGATTTCTTGGTTAAGTTATCCCTTGTATTAATATCAACAAAATCAACCTGATAATATATTAATGTGTCATGATCTTCATATTGTACTATTGTTGTTCCCAAATAATCAATAATTTTATTTTGAATTCCATTCTCTCTTACCAACACTTTAGAATAATGATAATGATGTTGGACAAATATTGAACTTTATATACTATTTGAATCACCATACTAAATCCATCACACATATCTAATAAGAAACTGTTTCAGTACCAAGGGTTCCTAAACTTTAGATCTTTTCAACCATCATCTATAATTACAATTATGACATGTATACTTAATTATTTCATTAATAGTTCCATTTTCAATTGAAAAATATAAAAATATACCTAACACTTTAAGATATTGAGTTGTATTTCAAGGTAAATTATCCATGTTTTATCCATTATTGTACTCCTACAAATAACTACAAAAAATATACAACAAATTAATGAACTGAAATCATGTTTAAAATATAATATATCATTAATATTAAATCCTTATGAAACTAATAATTTAAATATAATATCATATTATATTGAAAACTAAAATAAAAAAAATATGGTATGTATTCTCTTTCACAAATACAATTTTCAACATCAAATATTAGCTTTCAAGATTCAATAAATATTAATTATACTAGCATAAGATATCAAAACCATAAAATTAAAAAGCAATCAATGATTCTATAATAAAAGAATTAATCATGGTAAAACATACATTGAATAAAAAGGAAAACTCATCACCTTTAAAAATAACTATTATAAATGGTTCTAAATTTGGCCTTATGAACCCTACATACAAAAATTCAAAAGTTAGAAGAAACCTCACTCATTTAGGGTTCATCAAAAATTGATCGCAGTAATGGGTGAGGAGATACCAAGAATAAGAGGATGAGGATGAATAAATATATGATGAAGGAGATTATACCCTAAATATTTGGGCATGAATTATAAAGAAATCAAGGTAAATCTATGAGAGAGAGTTGATATTCATAGGGGGAAGGAGTCACGGTAGAGTTTCCATCTAATAGAAGGGAAGGAACTATAGTTGTGTTGTTTCATGGGTTTATTGAAGGAGCTTTTAATTAATCACCTCTAAATTAGCTGTATTTTTCTAAAAAAATATTTCTAAAAAACAATAAATGGGGGTTTTAAGAAATCATTGCCAACTCTATGATACATAAAAAATATTTTGTTACTAATAGCAGTTATTTGAAAATTTTATGAATAAAAAACCACTATTATCAACTTTTACTATAGTTTCACACACTATAATGTTTCAAATTCAAGGATTAAGAGAAATATATTAACCAGTGATCAAATAAAATGGTAAATGATGATGATTGAAGTTAATAATCAATTAATCCCAGAGAAAAAGTTAAATCCCAGGTGATTGATATTTTTTATGAGTGTTATAAGAATTAAGTGGTTAAAGGTACACTTATCATCCACGTTATAACCAATACTGTCATATTTGATACGAGTTATACCCACTCTTTTATATCTGAAGAATTTTCAATGTGTATCACATTATCACCATAATAATTAGATGTTGAATTATCTATGAAAACTCCTAATTTTAGGATGATCATATCACAAGTCTATTATTCTTATCCAATTGATGTTTATCTGAATGTGATTTCTACAAATATTTTTATTTTATCTTTCGATGAATTTGATGTGATTTTAGGAATATATTGGATCTCTATATACATATATCATATCAATTTCCAAGGAATGGATGTCACATTTTATATTCCAAAATAAAATCTGATCATTTATCAATGTGATGATGAATAATATATTCTAATGGAAATAAATTCTATTTTATGGGTTTTGATCCCTAAACATAAAGGGTATTTATATTTGATTTTTGGGGTCAAAAATCAACATTGATGACGTGCCTATTGTGTTGGATTTTGTTGATGTATTTCCTGAATAGTTACATTACCTCCCTATGAATCATGAAGTATAGTTTTCTATAGAACTCACACATGGTTCTCTACCTATTTTAAAAACTCCTTATGGAATGACCCTAATTGAGTTGTAGGAGTAAAATAACAAACTCTAGGAGAATATAAATAGGGATTTATCTATCGTAGTGCTTCACTATGGGGTACCTTAGTTCTTTTTATTAAACAGGAATATGGATAAATTCAACTCTATATTGATTATTAGAAACTTAACAAGATCAAGATCAATAATAAGTATCATCTACACTATATTAATTATTTTTTTCAACAACTACATGGATATCAATACTTCTCCAAGATTTACCTTCATTATGGATACTATAAATTAAGGGTAAAAAGTAAAGACATACCTAATATAGCCTCTCAGATGAGGTACGGATACTATGAATTTATATTGATTCCATTTGGACATATTAATTCCCTTTTTCTCTTCATAGATTTAATGAATAGAGTATTTATATGTTACCTTGAAATTTTTTTGGTAGTCTTTATAAATGATATTATTATATAATCCAAGAACAAGGAAGATCATTAAGATCACCTAATAATTATGTTGAAGACCCTGAGGAAGGAGAAGATATATACCAAATTCAAAACTTGTGAATTCTGGTTATAAAAATATCATTCTTGGGACATGTGATCACAATAAAGGGAAATTAGTTGATCCTTCTAAGATTAAAGTCATTGAATATTGTCCCAGAACAACCAATATGACAAAGATCTATATTTTTCATGTATTTGATGGATATTATCAACCCTTTGTGAATAATTCCTCATAGATGTATAATCCAATCACTAAGTTAACATAGAAAGTATTTAGGTTCCATTGGACTAATGAATGTGAATAAAATTTCAGGGAGCTGAGGATAAGGTTGTTCAGTGAACTTGTACTACATTACCCTATAGTGGAGAAGATTTTTTGATTTATTGTGATGAATTAAAGAAAGTATTGGTAAGTGTTCTTATATATAATGAAATAGTTTTATCCTATGCCTCTCATAAATTAAGGGCTCATGATCAAAATTACCCGATGTGTAACTTTTAGTTAGCAGTTTTAAATTTTACATTGAAGATATGAAGGCTTTATCTTTACAAATAAATGTGTGACATATGTATATCATAAAAGTTTATTATATATATTCACCTATAAATATTTTAATATGCACTAAATAAGATGTATAGACTTTATTATAGATTCTAATTTCTCAATACATTATTAACTTTAGAAATCAAACAAGGTGGTTGATGCTTTGATTACAAAATATTATTCAAGATTATATATGAAAAGGATCAAAAAATATCCAATATTTATGGATTTACAAAGGATAGACCATGAAATATTGAAGGAAGGGGAGAAATTTAAACTTTATCAAATGATTTTTCAACCATTTATCCATGTGAATATTAAAGAGTCATAGAAGTAAGATGTAGATCTATAAAAGGAAGTGATAAATATTCTTCAGTTCAGTGTTGATTATAATATAATGACAAGGTTTAGGAATAGAGTATGTGTCCTCGTTCTACAATAATTAATAGATTTTTTGGATGAATATCGTAGTTGATCATTCTATATTGATCGTGGAAGTATGAAGATATATAGAAATCTTAAGAACCATTTCCAATGGGATAACATGAAGTGGGATATTGGGGAGTATGTATATCAATGCATGTTATGAAAATAAGTTAAGGATGAGTGATATAAGTATAAGGGGATAAAAATAATTACTCAAGCCCCTATAGAAATGTTAATATGATTCCATGGATTCCATCATAAGACTCCCCAATACATCTAAATGGAACAACACTATTTGGGTTGTATTTGATCACCATATGAAATTATCACATTTTATTTCTATTAGAGAAAATTTATACCTTGATTATCATTCCTAGATATACATTAATGAAGTGTTAATGTTACATGGAGTACCACATTCTATTGTATATGATCAAGATCTAAGGTTTACCTTAGAGTTATGGAAAAGTCTTCAGAAATCTTGGGATATTAAGTTGTTTTTCAGTACTACCTATCATCCCCATATAGATGGTCATTCTAAGATAACCATTAAAACCCTATAAGATACACTAATATGTTATTTTATATATTTCATATGTGTTTGGTATCAACACCTTCTAATTGTTATATATTTTTATAATAATATTTTCAATCTCGAATTCTAATGGATCCTTAAAATTTCTCTATGGAAATAAGTACATAACTCTGACATATTGTGATGAAGTTGGAATATCAAAGCTATTGGGACCTAAATTAACAGAGAAAATGACATAGAAGGTTAGATATATTTAGTATCACATCAAGGCGGCTCAGATTCCACATAATATTTATATAGAAAAACATATATGAGATATGTTTGTGTGATTCAAAAAGGGAAAGTTGAGCACTAGGTATATTGGCCACATAAATATTCTTGATCAAGTAGGTATGGTAGGTTATCACTTGGTAATTCCACCAAAACACTATAAAGTTCATGATGTGTTCCATGTATCTCTTTTGAGGAACTTCATACTTGATCCTTCATATATACTAAACTCATAGTTTGTACCATCAGATCATGATCTTTCATATGAAGAATAACTAGTAGAAATATTGAATCATAGAGACAAAGTACTATATAACCTGAATACTAAACTGATAAAAGTTATTTGAAGGAATCTGAAATTTTATGAATCATCATGGGAACATAAGGATGTGATGAATCATAAGAATCCTCATTTGTTTGTAATGGAGTCATGGAATTTCAAGGGTAAAATTCATTTTAAGGGGTGTAGAATGTAACACCCAAATATTTTAAATATATTCCATTGAAATAAATTTGAAGTATTTGATATATTTATTTATATAAAACACCTAGTCTAAATTAACCATGATATATTATGGCCCTTATTACTTAGCTATTGGATTGGAGGACACAAATAGGATTAACCACATTATGAAATATATAAAGAAATAATTTCCTTAATTAAAATTTATTGATTAATACTAAAGAAATAATAATTAGATTTTTAATAAAATAATTTTATGAATAAAATTCTTATTTTTTAAATGAATTTATTCATATATTAGTTATATAAAAATTGGTAATTAAGATAAAATCATTTCAAGGTAAAATGATTTATTTTTCATAAAATTGTTTTTATGTGTGAAAAATATTTTTATATTAATAAATTAAATAATTTTTTTTATTAGAGATGAGAATGAAATATATATGTTATATATTTAATCAATTTTTTTAACATTAATTTATTATTTTTTATAAGTCATGGAATGAAATTAAATTCAGTTTAATACTTAAAATACATTTTTCTAAAATTGGTTTTCATTGTGTTTTTCATACTTAATTTAAAGTTAATTTATAAAAAATATATAAATATAATTTGATAAATATTATTCCATATTTTGAATCATATTTAAAAATAATAATAATGTAACGTTCATTTTTTTCATAATAATTAATAAAAACAGTAAAAAAACTATTATGATAATTAAGGTTAAAACATGTTAATTAAGGGGTTAAACTAAGATATAAGGGGTAAATGGTGCTTAAAAATATGTAAATACTATTTTTTGAAGATAATTATTCATTATAATATCTTACCTTAGAATTATTTTCTATTTTTTCCACTTTATCAAAAAATTACTATATATTATTTAAATCTTTTAAGTAATTTCTTATGTGTCCCACCCCTCAATTAAAAAATGTCACATCTTCTCTACCCTTATTCACAAAACTTAATCCCCCTATATTCTAAAATAACTTCCAAAAAACATTCCTATATTCCATATATTCATTCTTTATCTTATTTTCTCCTCCTAATACCATCCTAATAAGGCTTATTTTATAATCCAAAGGAGGTCACTCAAATAAAAGGAAATCGTCTAACTCAACTCTTTAAAAGTTTATTTCTTCTTATACTTATTATATATTTTTTGTATCCACACTAGCATAATTAATATAGTGTAATAAATATATTAAGTTTTTATTATGATAATTTTATAACCATTTCAACCTTTTTCCATCAAATGGGAAAAGGAAGTATCGCTCGTGCGTACGTGTGGACTACTGCCTCCACGAAGTGATATGATTCACTTTCCATAAACACCTCACATTGATGCATATAATGATGGATTTAATAAATATATATTATATTTATGATATAATTATTATTATTTAATGTTAAAATTTTATATATATTCCTTTCCATCTTTTTGTTAGAAAATTAAAACAGTGTTCATGCGTACGTACAAACTATTGTCTCCATGAACTATGTAATTTATTTTTATATCTCAATATTTTATGTATAGTTATAAATATACATATATATAATTAATATGTTTATATTATATTTATATAATGATTAAAATTATGTATATTATGTAACTATTATAAATATACAAGGACCATAACTACCGAATTGAAATATATATATAAAAACAAAGCAGTTAACACTCGGAATAAGGTTGATCATAATAGATTATTAATTAATGGGTGATAAGATCTTATAATTAAATTGTGTATTATATTATAAATATGCACATAAATTTCTTTATATAATTATATTAAATTTAAACTTAGTATAAAGGTGGTTAAAAACACATATGAATCGATTCAAACTAGATGTAAGGGTTTTATGTTACCATCACACTTTTCACCGGAATTATTTATGATTACATTTATGATGACGAAATAATATTATTTAACTCTCATGAATCTTATTTATTTTCATATCCATTATTAATTTATATATATTAAATCATTTATATTCAATTTTCTCTCGCTTTATACTCAAAAGTCTGAAAGAATGTTTTCAATTAAAACCGACATTATTTCTCTCTTTAGTGGAGATCCTTTTTATTCCATGTATACATTTTATTTAAAAAAAATCAAGAATACTTTTAATATTAAAAAAATATTTATTAAACTTATTTTTACCCATGTTTTAATTTCTATTAAAAATTTAAAAACAATCCTCTTATAATTTTTTGAACTAAGTAATTTTTACCAAAGGTGTGAACAAAATATTTATTTTAATGTATACTAAACGAGATGCTCTTCCCACCATCATGAATACTATTTACCTTGAAGGTGAAATTTAAAGTTCTAATTTTTATTTTTATGGAATATTTTTCCCTAACATTCTACAATTTCTTAAATTTTAAAAATGTGATTTCAAAATGAAAAGGGTATTTTCATCAAAGAATGTTTCATTGATCTTTAAAGGTATTTTCATCTATAACAACATACATTAAACTTATTTATGCTTAAATGAGGATATAATCCATTGATACCATATTTATTCATTATTTGGATGGTTTATTACTATAATGATGAAATATTGGTGAAACCCGCTTCCTTTTCCATAGGTTTATCTATGATGAAATTATAAATGTTTTCATGATCTTAAAGAATTTATATGAATGGATTCTAATTATATGACTGGTGGGTCCATTATATCCCTCCAATGAATTGGTTAATTATTAATTTTTTATAATGTCAAAGGGTACGTGGGTATTTGTTCTGATCCCAATAGAGGGTACACTAGTAGTTATCCCAAACTCGAAGTATGTACACTGGTGGTTAGGCCAAGCCGAACATGTGATTAATGTCTTGGTGGGTAGACTTAACATAATATTTCCTTGATTATGATTATGCCAAATTTTTTATTCTACTCTCTATGACATGTTCTTTTGCTTATGATATGATCTCATTTATTGTGATCTTTGATTCTTCTATGATTCATGTCTTATGACCAACCAAAGCTTTATTCCCTCATTTTGATCTATGAATTGTTGGGTATGATTTTAAAATGTTAATATCATATTATCAAACACTAATTCTCATGTTATTGTTACATATAATCATTAACTGATATTTCTCATGTTTACCCTTACTAGGTATTTGAGTTTAGCCTTCATTTTGTTTCCTTCCCCAATTCATAGAGAATGGATTTAGGTAGGGTATGATTAATAAGTGTACTATTTGAGGAGAAATTTGTGACAGATGTTAATGATCTTTAATTAAATAAGATGATTATGTATCCAGTCTTAAAATACACTAAATATTTATAGTTATAATTTCTGTATTATTATGAGATATATTTAATATTCATCTAAAATGATGTAATATTTATGTTTTTAATGTTTGGGTCACCTAAAATTTTGTTGTAAAAATCTATTTATTTTTCAACTGAAGAATATTTTAAAATAAATATATTGAATATAACTATATAAAATATAATCATCAGTATTACTAAGATATAAAACCTCTTTATTATTAAAATTACATAGGTTTATATTATAAAAATATAAAAATTGGGATAATAATTGGCTGCAATAAGGAGTAGGATCTCACACCTCGAAAAAAACATGTAAAGATAAGTGTATACCTTTTATCCTTAATTTTTTACATTTATCATGAAATATTGAGTGTTTACTCCAATTGAATTAGTTCCTAACAGGTCACAAAGTTTTATTTGAAGAAAAATAAATTAATAAAAACATTTTTCAAAACCACCATTGATTTACCCCCCACCCCCTATGGTGAAATCATTCTAGGTGCACCTTCAGATAAAAATTATGTATGACCCTCTAGCTAATTATCTCAATAGTAGTGAGTAATAATCACAGACCAATTGAAGTTTCTAGAAACACATCATAAACTCCAATTAGATATCAAAAATAAATTTCTACAATAACCGCCTATAAGTATAAACTTTGTAATAAAATCTATTTCTCTCGTTATATATAATAAATCATTATGAATAATTTATATTGATATTCTGTAACAATTTTTTACTTATTTTTCAATATTTTTTGGACATTTATTATTATACCATGGTCATATATTTAATCAAGGAACTACCATTAGGGTTAAATGGGATAAAGATATATTATTCCTATACTTGAAAGTATCAAATCATTTATTAGTCATTCAATCAATATCATACCTTCAATACAACAACAAATACAATATACCTCACCACAAACATAATTGATTATGGTTTCTATAATTTTTTAAAATATATGATCGGTGATATACATTAATAATGATATAAAGTTAACTGACTAATACACATGTTCATAGATAGGAATAACCAATGACACCAAAAATATATGGTGTTCATAATGGTAGTCTAGTCTTCATGATATAATATATTCGAGAAGGAAAAGTGTGAAATTCATGATAAGAAGTATCTATTCTTATTATACCCTAACACTAAATATTCATTCTTCAATTATCTACCATCAACATGATGTGTCTAGACCATTGGACAAATGATTAAAATTACTGTCATAATATCTCAAGGTTCACATTATCATTTGGAAATACAATAATATTTTTTATAATAAATTTAATATAATTAAATTATCATATATTGTATATTAATATGTAATATTACTAATATAGTGAGTAAAATACAATTATATATCAAGTTTGTAATTGAAATTTTAATTAAAATTATGTGTATTGGTTCAAAATAGGGTAATCACTCTCAAAATATGAGTGTTTTGATTAGTTTTGTCACTCAATTCAATACTTCGATGAATTTTGGGTTAGAATTCACAATAAACTAGACTATTGGTTCATTTTATAGTATGACCAAAGTCTTTCTTTATCATCTATATTCCCTTGTAATTCTTCATTGATTGGCGGTGGAAGTGGTTAATTCAGAGGATGTATTTTTAGGGGAATAGATAGATTTTTTTGTAACTCAACTATATATCCTAAAGGTCATTATTTGAGACCATATAAATGTTTTATTGGACTGGATATGTATTTTTTAGCTAGTTTTTTGTTATAATAGTGACATTTATCAACCTAGTGATATGTTTTGGAGGGTGATGATTTCCAAGCTAGCTACGTGTTTTAAAGGGTAAAAATTTACAATCTGGAAACTTGTTCTAAAGGGTGGTATTATGATTTTTATTTTTGGTTTTGAATTTTTATCATAGTGTTCCAACAACTTCTTAAAAATGGTAATCCTAGAAATTTAGTTTCTTATTTTTAATGGTAATTAATTTCTATTGAAATGTTAGTTCTAGTTGGTAAGTTGTGTGATAAAACAGAAATATACATAATTTTCACTTATGAATCATTAATCATTTCGCCATTTATTTTATCTTAAGTGGGAATTTAATAAATTTAATTAATTATGTGTATTTTAGAGTTTATTATTCTCGAATCCATTGGCCCAATAAAACCTAATAAGGGGAGAATTAGGGTGTTCAATTCTATTATTTCTCACCAGATCTTAGTCTAATATTAGCAAGAATAATACAATCCTATCAATATTCAATCACTTATATGATATAAAAATATAGAAATTAAAGTGAGGAAATAATGGTTTTACTTTTTTCACCACAAAGGGTCATTACAAGGAGCATATGTTGTGCCTTGGGTTAACACTATGCATTATTGATGTTATAAAAAATTAAAAAGGCACATTTCAAATCCATGGGAACTCCCTCTTCTTATCTATTTACTTACAGCTTCGAGGCAGGGGATATAAAATATGTTATACAATAATCACTTATAAATATTATCTTAAAATATAAAACACTAATCCAATGACGTTGTTTTAATTAGGCTTATTTTTCTTCTTCATGTCCAGATGTCAGATGGAATTCTACAAAATATTAGTCTTTTCCATTCTCCATTTTACAAATTTTTCAATTCTCTTCACTAACCTCCATATATCCTAATTATTGATATTTATCTATATCTATTTTCATTATATTTATTCTCCTTTAAATTAGGGAATCATTTCCTTCAAAGATGTGTACCTTTAATTATCCACCTTTATTCAATTCATAAAGCTTTAAACCACATATTAATTACTCATTAAGAAAACATACTCCCATTATTTCCAAAATAAATTCAAATAGTTGTAACTTCCAAGGTAAACTATCTCCATGATGTGATATACTTCCTTGTGGCATGGTCTTCTCAAAAACTCTTAGATGGATGTGTGGTTTATTACATTGTAGTGTGTTTGATGTCTAAATTCTATATCCTAATTTTATAGTTAACTCCCACTTTTAAATACCTATAAGTAATGCGGAATCATCTCCATATTTTTAAAATCTCTTGACCTATTATTGCATAATCATCATCCACATCTTGGAAATTATCAAGCTTTCAAAACTACTAAAAATATATTGGCTTACTTTATTTAATGGTCTTCATCTCATGGACTGGTCCTCATATATCATATTATATGATTGAATATTTTCTAGTGTGTAATGTTCTCTATGTTTTCGGTACCTCCAAAACTCTAGAACCACAGAAATCTACCTTACCATATCTGTGGAGTGGCCTCCCATGTTGAGGAATGTAACCCAAAACTCAAAATTTAACAAAGTAAAAAAGTATTATGTTTAAACTAGGATGACTATTATATCCCCCTTTATAATTAATTAATGATTTTCCTTTAACCTTATGTACTGATATTTTCTTCCATACTCAACCAATTTTTCATCACTAGCACATTGCGGTGTGGCCATAAACCCCACAAAAGGACTGAAATCATTTCCAAAAATTTGATAATGGAAAGAATCATATATGTAAAGAGAATAAATCTTAATCATTCTATCATGACCATTAAAGAATATAAATTTTCTATTTTCCAACGTCTATTTCCTTCATGAAATGGTCCTCACCCATCTTTCATCATTCTTTTCCAATTACTTCCTGAACTCCTCTTGATATTTTAACTCCTAATCAAATCAAAAAAACTTCAAGTTTCTTAAAAATACATACAATCAAATCATAAGTAAAAAAACATTACAACCAAATGTTTTTAGCATTCTATCCATTTAAATTTTTTTCCAATCCACACTCCGGCGTAATGAATTGATCAAACCATGCTTTAACCTCATTTGTAGGTAATATGGTAAAAATATGAATTTTCTCATCCTTCCAATGCTTCTCCCTTTCTTTAATTATTCTTGATACAAAGATAATTATAAGAAATAAGAGAAATAATTAATTGATACAATGAGGTCTACAATTTATATATCAATATTATCTCAACTTAAAACCCCCTAGATTGTTTCTCCATAAATATTCAACACCAAACACAAGATATATTCCTACAAAAAAATTTCAATATATATATATATATTAGAGATTGGGGATATTCTAATCTACCTCAAACAAAGGTATGTGGTCAAACTCCAATGTCCAACCAATGGTTTTTAAAAATTTGATATGGACAATGGTTTTGAAAATATGCCCATCGCTTCTTGATTTATGCCCATATTTTCCAGTTTGATAAAAAATTATTCAACATTATCTTTAGTGAAATGGTATAAAATATTAATATGATTAATTTGGGAATGTTGTAATGGATTACTTTTCATCTATATATCCCTTTGGTTATCATAATGTACAAATATATATAGTTTCACCTCCACTCTAAAATCCCTCAATTATTATTTCATCTTTTCCAGTTATGTATAATCATTTTTTTAAGATATACACTACATCATATGTACTATGAGACAAATTTTATTGTTTATTATTGATTCACCAAATGCACTTCTAATGAAAATAGATCATGCACTGGTGTATTTTCTATCTAGGATATCTTCTTCCCAATATACATCTGAGTATACATATAATTATTTTTCATTCCCAAAAAAATATACCAAACGATAATCAATTTTTCCCTAAATATACACTTTATAACTAAGACATGATTCTTATTTGGTTAACTTTTTTAGTAGGAAGCCAAAAATTTTGTGAATAATATATCTGATCTTGTTTATATAAGATACAAAAAGTTTTCTTGTCATCCTTCTATAAAGTTAGTGATCAACGGAGTTTTTTCTATCATGTTTTCCAATATTTTTTTCAACCATAATTGGTGTTTAAAATGAATTTATATCATGCATATAAAACCTCTGTATCAGCTTATTCACATGTTTATCTTGAGAAACGAATAAAAAATCCCTTTGTGGTTAAATTTTAACTTGAGGAAAAATGTGAGTTCTCTGGTCATATAAATTTTAAACTTTGTTCTCATTAACCACACAAACTCATCTATTGAATTATATATACTTCCTATGATTATGTTTTCATAGATATAGATAGGAACCATAAACTACTCTTATTTTATTGATTTCAAATAAATATTATGATTGACTCCTCTTATTCTAAATTTTGAATTCCTCCAGAATGTATCTATCTGAGCATACCAGACTAAGGTCCATGTTTCCAGCCGTACAGTGAATTATTTAATCTTCACACCTTTGAATCATTGTCACTGGTTAGAAAATACTATTTTATTCAGTTTGTAATTATTCTTTAAAAATCACATTTAAATTTTTTTCTTGACAATTATTTTGTATATTTTTAATTTTCTATGGATGGTTATAGCGAGAAAGAGTCATATCAACTCATGTCTTACCACTATTGAAAATGTTTCTTCCATACAAATTCATTACACTTGTACTTACCCTTCTCACAAAAATATTCCCTTATTTAAAATTATCACTCCATGCTTAATATTTTTATTTATAAACTCCCATTTTTTCTTAATGATGTTTTCATCATTTTTCCAATCCATGAGTTCCCAAGTCAGATTTTTATGAATTTGATCTAACTCATTGTTCATGGTCTTAACCCATGACTCATCCTTTACCTATTCTTCAAATTTTATGGTTTGAATTGTGACAATAAAGTGGTGTGATCTATTGTTATTATTCTATGAATCTATGTTGGTGAAAATTTATCTTAATTGTTATTTGACTCATCAGCTTCAACTATTATTCTTCTCTGTGAGGTCACTTTTTATCTTCTTTATGTGGCTACTTCTTCTACTAATTCATCAACTGAATCCTTCCCACATGTCATACTATTAGAACATATTTGATCTATATTCAGTTATTATTATCTATCACAAACAATACTCAAATCTATAGTTCTATATCTATTCCTAGTTTTTCTTCAATAATTTTAATTTCACTCCTCTAAAAAATATAGTTAAACCTTTTTTGAGACACTTATAAAACATAATATAAAATTAGTGGCCTAAAATCTCCATTAATCTATTTTATATCCATATTTTTCTTGGTTACTATCCTTGTTCTAAATGTAACACCAACTTTCAGGTACTCTAAATTGATTCAACATTAGATTTCTTCCATGCCTCATTTTATATGAGGTCATCTCCTCTCTAGGGATCAGAAAAGCCTAATTTTTTATGTACACTACTACGTGAATTTTTTTTAAGTCATGGTGATAGATTCAACTTTTAATGAGAAATGTTTATACCATGTTTTTCTATTGGTATTTCCTACAGTGCCTAGTTAGAAGGTATTTGTACTGACACCACTTTCAAGTACAAGGTCATTAGCTCCACATCTGGAAAGTATGGGGTCTACTACTGGTCGATCGGGTTGAGGAGGTGATCAAAGCTAAGCTATTTAGGCCAAAAAGATTCAACTCTAGAAGATTAGACCTACCCAGGTTAGTCAGGTTGCATATTAGGGCCACATATCAGGCCATATCTATACATTGCAGGATGCACCTATGAATCAGAGTCTAGGGACTTCTATAATATAAGGTAATTTTATAGTATCCTCTACTTTAGTTTATTCCTTGTTTGATATAGGTGAATAACACTCGTTTATTTATTCTATAATTATGTAAAGTATGGGCCTAAAAATGTTGTGCTTCTACGGTGTCATGACTCTTGACACACCATTAGGGGTTTGATCAGAGAGTATAAGCTAGTGAAAGGAATTCCCCCTTGAGATAGGTAGGAACAATTTCGTATGGAATTTCTTTATCCTTGAGATGCTCAGTTTCAACATCATTCTTAGTATGGACTAGTTGGTGACTTATCATGTCCATGTTGATTTTTATCATCAGAGGGTGTATCTTATATCACCAAATAGTAGTATTTATATTCATAAGGGTGAATGGGATATATAGAAAATTGGAGCTAGACCCGAGCCTCAAGGGTTGGGAAGGGTGATCGACCAGATGGATAGTCTCCTTATAAGCGATCAAGGAATGTGGCATATAGAATTCCCTCCTATGGTGGATTGTTTTAAGGATATATTCCCTAAAGATATTACTATATTACCTCCTATGAGATAGGTAGATTTCACCATTGAGTTTTTTTTAAGACCAGTACTGGTGTTCATTCCTCCATATAGGATGGCACCTACAGAGCTCTAGGAACTCAAGAAGTAGTTGAAATACCTAGAGAAAAAAAGGTCTTATATGAACCAATACTTCTTTGTGTGCTTCACCTATCATTTTATCAAGAAGTTGGATTTTACCCTTAGGTTTTTCATTAATTATATATATTTGAACCAAATTATTGTAAAAACTAATATTCACTTCCACATATAGATGACCACTTTGACAAGCTCGTATGAGTGATGGTTTTCTCTAAGATAAACTTGAGGTTGGGCTACCATCAGGTGAATGTTAGACCATCATAATTTCCATGTATACCATTATAAAGAAGATATTCCTTGTAATAGTATCTGGTTATTTTGTTTGGCCTTATGAACATGCTGATATTTTTCATTTCTTTGATGAATTGGTTATTCCACCCATACCTAGACTCATTTGTGGTAGTCTTCATAGATGGAATTTTGGAATGAGGGGGTCCTTTGAAAATATATAGCACTACAGTTTTAAATATTCATTAAATAATAAACATAATGATTTCATGTATCCTCATACTAAACCTTTGAATTGGTCTTCAATGTGTATGTGCAATGGTTTTGGAATAATCATTAAATAAACCCACAACATTAACTCCATAAACTAGCCATTGGAAGCATTTTAATTTCAATGTAGAAGAATAGAAATGGTATAAAAGTAGACCATAGTAAGTTACAGTGGTAACATAATTCAACAGTAGCAAAAACAAATAGTATAGCACCTAGAGGAAGAAGATTTTAGTCAGTGGTAGAAATCTAGTGGTAGTAGAATTTAACAAATGGTAGCACCACTCTGGAGATAGCATATTTTTTATGGTGGTAGAAAGATGATGGTAGCATGAATTTGAAAGAGTCAGACCTTTGATGGTAGCATATGTATGGTGGTTATACACCTGACAGTAGCAATAATCTAGTGGCATCATACCTGAAAGTGGAAGAAATCTAGTGGTGGCACATATAAAGGTGGAATGCCTTTAACAGTATCATAAGTATAGTAGTGTCATAAGATGAACAAGCAGTAACATATTTTTACTAATAGTGTCACATTTCAATACTTATCCAATTTTATTCAAATTATTCTTTACCTGACCTAAAAGTTAATTTTTTATTATAAAACGCTTTTATGGAAAATGTGTGAAGCCTTCAAGTACAACCGAGAGCATCAAACATCATAACATATAACAAAGTTTTTAAATCCCAACTTAAACCGAGCATATGTGTCCTCCCTATATAATTTCAAGAAATAACTTATACCTGTTTAACCGGATATTCCTTGATGGCATCTTCAAATTTATTGGACACCTGGTCCCACACCTACATGAACTCTTCCACTGTTATATTCTTACCATTGAAGCCTCTGGTCAAGATTAAATGTTACTTGATGATCCAATCTTCTTTATCTATGGTTAACTCCACTTGAAACGGTCTCCCATTTATCCTCACTGCATCCTCTTTAGAAGCTTGAATGATAATGATCTTCTCTAACATCTCTTCCTCAAAGTGCATGAGAAGATCCCATGGGTTTTCAATAATCTTTGTCTCAGCAACCCACTGTGATCTATCTGTATTAATTAATAGAGCTTACCCAACGTTAGTCTCATTCACTAATGACCCATGAGCTGTATTTAGAGGGGAATAAAAATCTATAACATCTTCCTGTAGCATAGAAACTTTATTTATACCATCCTCTTTCCCTCAGACTTTATCTTTAGAGAAGCAGCTTTCAATTGTTTCACTCCCACTCATAGTTTTCAAGTAGCCCTCCTTCATATGTTCCTTTTTGCAAGATTCATCATCCATCATCTCGGAACCTCCTTTTTTATCTGGCCTTATCTCCATAGGTCTTGGAAGATATGAGTAATCCTTGAGACCTTTGGATTTCCCCCTCTTGCTCACAATGCAACAACTCGGGTCCCTATTCTCTTTATGTCCCTTCTTCCTTCTTGGGCTATGGATCCTTCTTCCTACCTTTGAAATGACCTATGAAATTTTTCCATCACTCTCTCCAACCCCCGACTCTAACCCTGAGAAACATCCTGATCCCTTTGTCTCCTGATCAAGAGTATAAAAATCCATCCCATCAAAGCAATTATTAATGTAAATCGGAGAAAGGGTCAAC
Organism: Viscum album; assembly: GCA_963277665.1. NCBI lineage: Eukaryota > Viridiplantae > Streptophyta > Magnoliopsida > Santalales > Viscaceae > Viscum > Viscum album. Next base: position 702,020,079 of record OY728132.1, read on the forward strand.
CCCTGGTTTTCCCTTACCCAAGCTTTCACCCACTATCCTGGTTTTACTGGAAGTTCCTTCTTTTGTAAATTAAGCTCTTTTTTATTCACTTCTTCTGGCCCATATCCAATTTGAGAAACATCTATATACAAAGGCTTGGCAGACTCAGATTGCAAAGGATCAGTGTTACCGGTAACACCTGACCCTGGAATAGCCTGTTAAGCCAGTTTACAACCTGGAAAGTTGTTCCCCAACCTATTGAAAATATCATCCACCTTAGGATTGTTCGGTCTTACCTTCTTCAGGATGTTAGTATTGACTGTCTCCATGATATTAAAATGGTTCACCAAGGAGGCCTATGCCACAGTAGAGTTACTAGGTCCCCGATGGCAAGATCGGTAGGAATGACCTAAGAGGTTACAGGCTGAGAAAAACTTAGTCTAGGATTCAAAAACAACCTCTTATTTCCATATAACTTCTTCCCCTGAAATGATCCAAACCCACTCTAATGGTGGTATTGACACATCAACTTCAACACAAATTTGAGTTGAGATCAGGTGACATAGAGCAGTAGTTCGACTATCAGAGCACAAAAATAATCCTACCATGTTCCCTAACATGCGTAAAATAGAGGGATTTTGGAAGGGAAGTGGAAGGTTAGGAAATCTTACCCACAGCGCTATCATTGGAGTATCATGCTTCATGTGCAATTTGAACGACTATAAGAATAGAAAAAAGGGGCACCCATTACACACTCTCAGGGCTCTGGACCAGGAAAGGATAAAATCTTCTTAGGATGTAGAGAGAACCATTATATGCCATTTGTCAAGGAGACCCATGACTGCACGATCCAGAAGACCCCAAGATCCAAAAATGTACCTATCAAAGGAGTCGACCGAGGTCCTATAACGAACTGAATCAAGCCACCAAAGTAAGATGATGAAGATCTGAAGCCTTTGAATACTCATAAGTCGAGAGCCAAAGTCGAGGTGATCCATTGTAAAGTCCTAGAACCTTCGGGCTGAGATCGATAGTGGGGAAATGAGGAAGGTAATCCTAATTAGAAAAGGGGAGAAGATAAACTTGGAAACTTCTAAAGGAATCTTAAAAATATTGATTAATCATGATGGTAGGAAATTATATTCACGTAATATAAGATAAAATAAAACATTCCATTCACATTTTTGGTAAAAATTCAAAAAAATACATTGTTTGGAAAATGATAAGAAGATTCTATTTAAACTATTTTTTAAAAATTTAAACATGGGTAAAAAAATTTATAAATTATAGGATAATAAAAAAAACCTTCTGTAAAATATTTCTAGAAAACATCGATATGGGATAAAAAGGTTTTCGGTCAAAGAGAGAGAGATGAAGTGGATTTTCCTTAAAAACGTATTTTCAGTCTCTTGAGTACTTGAGGTGAAGAAAATGAACTAAAAACATTTATTTTAAAGATAAAACTATATAATAATAAAATTCAGGAATTTATTATATCATAATAATTTAATAGGAAACTTAATCATAAACAATATTGATAAATAGTGATATTGTAACATAAAACCCTTTACCACTTTTGTAACATTTGACTCGTTAGCCCCATGAAATAAAGGACCCTATATGGATATGTAAATCCTTATAGTGTTCAAAATAATAATCATAAAATACATTAATGTGAAGTATATACACTACATAAATGAAATAATTCATGAATGTGGCATGTGTCTCATAGAAATAAAAGTGAGACAAAAATACCTTACTTTAGGTCTAAATTACTTCATATTCTTTGGAACCTCCTATATAATAAATATAGATTTATTATAAATCTATTATAGAAACATATCCATATAAATCATACCATATATGATTTACTTATAACCTTTATCACCTGTTTGTTAACACTACTTAATTAAAATCATTATTCAAGGTGATATCTCCTTCATTTTCCATGTATGTTCTCATTCAGTAGTTTTGGTCCTTGTATTTTGATAATGGTTCCATCATACGAAAAAATTTAATAATGATATAAATATCATACATATGTTAATTATATATATGTTTAGATTAATTCATAAAATATAGAGATAGAAAGATGAATTTCATTGTTCAGGGAGATGATAGACTAAACGTACGCTTGAATGTTGTTTTCATTTTTTTGACAGATGTAAAAAATGGAAGATAAAAAATAACTCACATTTCAAGAATTATTAGTATATAATATAAATCATATATATTCATTAAATATATCCTTCTTACCATCCAAGTAAAAAAAGAAAAACTAATCACATCACTTCATGGAGGTGGTAGTCCACACGTACGCATGATTGAAATTATAGTTTTACAGTGGTTTGGAAGGTAAGAAGATAGATATGATATTATCATTCAATAAGTATAATTATTTCATGATTATCATATATAAATATTAAACCCATAATAATAACCATAAATAAAATATGTTGAAGATAAATGTATTGTATCACTATGTAGAGATGGTAAGTAGTATGTACGCATGATTGATATTTTCACTTACCATTTGATGGAAAGAGGGTGAATAAATTTGTTTTAATAATCAAAATAATATTTTAATATATTAATTATACTTAATTTATTATTTTATAAATAATACAACATATTTAGTGTATGTAAAAGAATAATTAAAAATAAAGTGATAATGGGATTACCACTTCTTTGAAATAACTCCTTTAGATCACCTCTCAAGGGAAAAAGGGTTGGTCTTTTGGGAATACCATAAACTCTAGAATGTGTCTATGGTATTTTGAAATAGAAATTTTTAGATTTTAGTTGATCTAAAATACTCAATGTTTTGTGAAGAAGATAAAGGAAAGCTGTATTTTGTAATTGAGGGGAGGGGTACTCTTAGAATTTATTAAAAAGTTAAAATATATTAAAGTAATTCTAAAGAAAAATGGTTCCAAATGGACAACAAATTGGTAGGGTATGGAATTTTCAAGAATATCTTATCCCCATTGTCCTATATTAAAATTTTTATTATTTTTAAGTAATTTAATAAAATATTATTTTCATAAAACATCATTTTTTCCCATTTAGACATTATTTATTTAATTTGACTCAAAAGATATAAATAAAAAGTTTGAATTAGAATATATTTCATTCAAATAACGCGAATATTTTTTTCACATGTAAAATCTCTCAAACTATATTACTTTTACTATTTTTAAAATCATTATATACATATTATTATTAAGTGGAGAAATACTGCATCGGTGATGTATAAGCATTTAAGGTCATTATATAATTACAAAAAATTAGAAATAAATTTCTATAACAAAATTAATATCATTAATATGAAAATATACACGTATATTTGTTCATAACTTTCTTTTTGTCCCTATGTGGACACATAATATATTTTTAAAACTTGGAGAGTGACATTTTGTAACTTTATTTTCTTTAAATATTATATAGAAAATTTCCATGGAAAAGTGTCCATTAAAAAACTAAATTTGGAGACTAATATGAAAAGGGTATAATTAAATTTATCTAATAATAATTAGGATGAACAATTATGGCCTTATCACTTTTTTACCTATATTAACCTGATTTACCCATTATTGAGATGATAAATTTTACCACAGTTATTATTCATATTGACCAAAAATAAAATGAAATTATTTAAAAAATTAGAATATAAAGATTGAAAATATGTAATCTATATTAAAAAATAAAATTTATATAATTTTTAGAGATTAATTTTAAAATAAACATGCAAAAAGTGATGAAAAAAACTTTTAGAAACATACATTTTTAAGTATAAAACTTGGTTTCTTCTTATCTCATGCCCAAAAAAATATTAAATGAATATTAGAACATTTTAATTAATATATAATATATTAATTTCATAAAAATCATTCACCAATAGTAATTAATTTAATTTATTAAGATAAAAATACATTGTGTGAACAAAAATAGTTTTTCCAGAAAAATATTTCTTTTACTTTAAAATGATTTTTATTTTTATTTATAATTAATTTATAAATATATTACTATAAATTTTTCATTATATATTTAGTCCTATTTATACCCACTATTCCAATGGCTAAGTGATAAATTTAATTTAATAGTATATCATAGTTCGTTTAAACTCAATGTTGTGTGTAATACAAGCTATCGAAGAAATAAAATTATTTAAAGAAAAATATTTTCTAAAATATCAGGTTTTATATTCCTCCCCCCTAATAAATTTCATCTTCCTAATTTTAACTTGTTCTTGTTAATCAGTGTTTTGATATTTGAAAATTCCTTGGTTGAAAACCCACATCGTAAAAAGGGTTAATAAAACATCCCCTTAAAAAGAGGGAAAGCAAAGTACGAAGGTCACTAAAAAACTATATTTTCAAATAAGATAACATCGGTGTGAAGTGAAAATATGGAAATTTTAGAGAAAACTTATTCTCAAGTAAAAATTTAGAGTGGTAGAGAACATTTTCTAGAGAAAGTAAAAAAAGTACAAAAACCATGAAACAATAAAGGGATAAAAGACCATTAATTCATCATAATTGAAAGTTATAGGATAATTTTTTTATCTTAATATCCTTTTCCTAGATTTTAGGCATTCATTTTCCATATATAAAAATAACATAAGTAAATCTATATACTTAAAAATTATAATTTCATACTTTAATCAATTTCCACCATAATCTATTATGTTACCCCAAAAAATGAGTATTTGAGATGAATTTTTTTATCCCTGAAGAACTAAAATTAAATTCTAATGGATAAAAAAAGTATAACAAGATATTCCTCCAATATTTTATATTTAACCAAAATAAAAAATGGTTAGAAAAATATAACTCTAAAAATTAATAAATCACCATACTAAGAAATGCAAAATTAATCTCCAAAACCATAATTACTTCAATAACTAGAACATTAAAGAATATTTTAATCTTAAAGTTTATATCATACCCTTAATCTTACATCTTCAAAAAAATAATTCAATTCTTCCCAAATAATATTTCATGTTAAATACCTTATTTAACCTAAGGGTTACATATAAATCAACCCAATGAAACATATCCCAAATATAATTAATCACAATGATAAGTTACTATATAATCTTTTAATGTACTGAACTTCACCAAAATATCAAGAATCAAATTTAGATACTAATATGAAAGGTAATCCTAAACTTTACAATAAATATCACTGAAAATATAACATTTTAAATGAATCACTTTTCAACCATCAATATTATCTATATCCCACTATCAAATAGTCTATGACTAACCTTTCATCAAATCATATATCAGCACCAACGGGTATTTAAACCTCAATGGAGTACCAAAATCCTATCACTTAAAACATTAAAAAGTGTGTCTTGATGACAATAAACTTATGATAAAACTTAAACTTATAAACTCATTATTATATACATAACATTTAAGTTAATCTCACATGAAAAATTATATGCTTCATAAATTTACAAAATCTTTATTTCTTAATTAAGTTCACAAATATTTAATATTTTCTATAAAACCAAAAATGAAATAAACTTCATCAAATATTCCCTAAATTACTTTTTATCAAATTAAAAACTAATTTTATGGTTACCAATACTATCAATGTCAATAATCTCTTTATCAAAACTAAACATTGTTAACTCAGCATCAGACACTTTTTATGTTTTATATTTTCCCTTAATCATGTGTTTTTCAAAAGTATCACCTTACCAAAAAAAAATCAATTTTTGGGGTTATATTTTTTCAAATCCTTAAATAAAAACTACTATGGAATGATCCTTAGATGTTTAATGATTTTTATAACTATAATATCATTATTATAACACTTATACAACATAATTAATGAATCCAAACACATAAACACTTCAATAATCCCATTTCTTTCTTAAGACAGTAACTTGCATTCATCATCTAATTACCTAATACTTATTTCCTATAATATGGAATATAAATAATGTCTTAATATTCATCAACCTCAATTAAATCATGCTTCTTACTATTAACATAAGAAAAAAAAATTAAACATCCCATACCTTTCATACGTCATTCATAGTCTCTTAATCATCATTTGTAAAACCATTACTCATACAACCTTACTAATTATTTTATTTAGATTCCCCTCAAGTACATAGATTTACATAATTTTCATACATTATACATTTAAAAGATTCAAATTTCAAGTATAACTTATGGATACAATTATTCTCATCTATTATGTTAACCACTTTTTTTATCTTATACTTGACAATTATGTTCATTATGTCCTTATTTGACACACTCAAAACATCTTCCCAATTCTCTATGTCATTCCTTTGAGAGATCTTTCCCACATTCTCAACATGTTGGAAGTTGAATCTTCTTTCCTCCATGGTATTTATGAAACTCCATATTTCTATTATTAGGTGTGTCAAGAAACTCACCGAAGTTGATATTGTTAATAATATAATGAGATATTTCATTAGGTATAATCACAAGGTTTCTCATTCCATCTATTATTCCACTTGGTTTATAATGAGGAAAATAAATCCATTTACCATCACATTCAACATTAACATGATTACTTCAGGTTCAAGAAATTGACTAAAATAAAAAAACATAGTTTTATTAACAATAACCATAGTGGGAAACCACGTCATCATTAAAAATCATTTATAAGATTTCTAAATCATGAAAACTTCCTCTATGACTGCTTAGGTTTAACCTAGGGCATTCATTATGGTTACCAAAACTTTAAGATTTTACCCTATACGTAGACTTATCCTGAGGGTTATTACTAAATTTGTCTCATCCAAGTTTCCAAATATTAACTAAACCTTTCTCTGATGCCAACTATAGTGACCCATACTCATCATATATGGATATCATATCTTAATAGAGAAATAATCATTATATAACATAATGATTCATTACATATTCATATAGATTTATTATCTTAGGAAACTTGGACACATAAACAACTAGTCCATAAGTGTCTCCCAATAAGTTCTTAATAACTAGCACCCTTCTTAGACATATCATACTTAATACCTTTATTCAAAATCTATATAAATGAAACATTATAAAGGTTAATACCAGATGCTCAGTACAGGTAAAAATGGAGATATCAAAGATCAAGTGAGTATAAAAAGAACACAAGGTTTTGGGAGCATGATAATAACATTTTAAAATTATTCCATTCATATCATAGATCATAATCTTGAATAATGGAATAAAAATTCATAGTTCATAATACATTAATCATAAAGTAATCAAAGAACATAAGAAATATGAGGTAAACATTGGCAAGAGGCATAAGTTTTTATCATACACATAAGTATAGAAAATCATTTCCTTAGTAGTCAAGACTCACTTCCATGACTATCATAGTGAATTGGGTTTACTCCCCAACCAATCACGGTAGTCAAGGTTTACACCCAAGACTGTCTTAGTGGAAATATTCCATTACTCAATTAGGATAAATCTCCATTACAGTACTTTTTATCTCATGAGATATCAATCTTTACCTAATGAATTTGAGAGATATATAGGTCCCACAAATTTTTGTTTATAATGTGAGCAACATCTTTGGTTATAACATAACCACTATACATAGTTATAAAATAACCTTCATAATTGTTTATAACATAACCATTATCACATAATTAGAATAATAAATATGTGTTCCACAAGATTATAAAACATCCATAATATAATCACATCATAAACCATACAAAGAAAATAATTTTTATAAACATTTCATCAATTCATTGTAGCATAACTCATGGATCACCAACATAAACATTAACTATCCATATAAAGATTAATAATGGTATAAATGGATCATATCCCTAGTAAATCATAATTAAAATCAAATTATTTTATCATATATGAATATTCCACTAAAATATCACTGAATTTTTTTTGTAGGAAAACAACCTTTCCATTTGGAAAATCACTTTTAAAATAAAAATATTTCCAAAATATTATGTAAAAAATCTTTAAAAATAAAATTTAAAGATTTTAAATTAATATCTTAATCTTTTATTGGTCATGATAATGGAAAATTGTGTTCATGTTTTGTAAGTTAAAATAAAAAATTACTTTCATATTTTTGGTAAAAGGTAAAAAAGTACCTTTTTTGGAAAATCAAAAGAAAATTTCACTTGAACAATTTTTTAAAAACTATAACATGGTTAAAAAATATTTTAAAATATCACATAATAATAATAAAAACCTTATTTAAAACACTTCTATAAAACATAAATATGTAATAAAAATGTTTCTCAACTGAAGAGAGAGATGAAGATGATTTTTCTTAAAAACATATTCTCGGTCTATTAAGTAATTAATGTGAGAAAAACGAATAGAAAATAGGTATTTTCAAGAAATAACCAAAGGAAAATAAAATTCATGATTGTATTAGATCATAAAAATTCATCATTGGAAACTAAATCATAAACAATCTGGATAAACAATGTGATTATAACATAAAACCCTTTACCGATTTCGTAACATTTGAATCATTAGTCCCATGAAGGAAAGAAGAATATATGGATACGTAAATACCCATAATATTCATAATAATAATTATATAATAAATTTATAGTAATTATATAAACCACATTAAATAAATAAGTGGTGAATATGGCATGTATCTCAAAGAAATAAAAGTGAGACGAAAATCTCTTACCTTAGGTTTGACTCCCTTCAAACGCATTAGATCCACCTGTATAATGAATATAGATTTGTTCTAAATATATTAAAACCCATTCTCATAAATATAATACCATATATTATTTACTTATATCCTTTTATCACCCATTTATTAACACTCCTTTATTAAAATTGTTATTCCGGGTGATATCCGCTTTGTTTATCATGCATTTAATGGTTCGGTAGTTTTGGTCCTTATATTTTGATCATGATTACATAACCTCCAGAATTTTAATCATTATATAAATATATATATATATTCATTATATATATTTTTATATTCATTCATAAAATATAGAGACTGAAAAATTAATTACACCATTCATAGAGGTAGTAAGCCCTACAAACGCATGAACGTCGTTTTCATTTTTTTAACAAATGGAATGAAAACAGGTAAAAAAAATGTCCAAAATTTAAAGAATAATTAATATATAATATATATATATATAATATATATTAAATAAATAAATGATTATTACTATCTAATTAAAAAAGAAATGAAAAATGAATCAAATCGCTTCGTGGAGGTGGTAGTCCACGCGTGTGCATGATCGACGTTATCATTTTCTAATGGTTTGGAAGGTAAAAAAGTAGAAATAATATTTTCATTAAAAAGGTATAAATATGTCCTAATAATCATATATAATTATTAAACCCTTTATAATAACTATCCATAAAAGAGGTTGATGAGAAATGAATCATATCGCTATGTGGAGACGGTAAGTCGTACATACGTACGCACAAGCGATATTTTCAATTCCCATTTGATGAAAAGAGGGTGAATAAATGAGGTTTCATAATCATAAAAAAATTAATTATATTTCAAAAAAATAAATTATTATTTTTTGAAAAATATAATATATTTAGAGGAGGTAAAAGAATAATTAAAAATAAATTGATCGGTTAAGGTGGTTACTTATTCTCTAAAATAACTCCTTTAGACATCCTATTAAGGGATCTAGGATTGGCCTTTTTGGGAATAAGATCACCTATATAATGTGTATATGGGATTGGATAAGATATATTTATAGATTTTGGTTGATATACAATGCTCAAAGTGGTGTGAATAAGAGAAATTAGGGGTGCCCTTTTATAATTGAGGGGAGGAAAAATCTTGAAATTTCAAAAATGATTAAAATATATTAAAGTAATTATCATTAAAAAATTTAAAAATGGACTATAATTGTGTAAGTTATGAAATTTTTCACTATATTCTATCTTAATTTCCCTATTTTAACATTTTTATAAATTTTAAGTAATTTGATGAAATATTATTTTCAATTATACACTATTTAATTAATTTGACTTAAAAGACATAAATTAAAAGCTTTAATTAGAATATAATTTTTTAAAATAACACTAATAAGTCATATTGATCTAAAAATTTCCTGGAATAAATTAAATATCTCAAATTATATTACTTTTAATATTTTTAAAATCATTATATATATATTTATTAATTTGAGAAATATTGCATCAGTGTTTCATTAGAATTTAAGGTCATTATATGATTAATAAAAATTATAAATAAATTTATATCATGAAAATAATTTTATTAATCTGAAAATATGCACTTATATTCATTCATAACTTGTTTTTGTCTTTATGTGGACACATAAGATATTTTTAAAACTAAGAGAGTGACATTTTGCAACTTTCTTTACTTTAAATATTATATAGGTAATTTTCAAGGAAAAGTGTCGATTGAACAACTCAATTTATAAAATAATGTGATAATTTTATAATTAAATTCATCCAATAATAATTAATGTGAATAATTATGTCCTTATCACTTATTTTTAACCTAGATTAACCTTATTTACCCGTTATTGAGGTGATAAATTTTATCACAGTTCCTATTCATATTAACCAAATTTAAAAGGTAAATATTTAAAAAATATGAACCTTTAGATTTAAAATATAGAGTAAATTTTATCAAATTAAATTTCTATAAGTATCGTTAAATAATTTTTTAAATAAGCACACAACACGCGATGAAAACCGGTTTTTAGAAAAATACATTTTTAAGCATAAAACTTGGTTTCTTCTTATCTCAAGCATAGAAAAAAATATCAAATGAATATTAAAAAAATTTATTTAATATATAATATATTAATTTCATTATAATCATTCAATAATAGTGATTAAATTAATTTATTAATATAAAAATACATTATGCACAAAAAAAAGTTTTTTCATAAAAATATCTCTTTTACTTTCAAATGATTTTTAGTTTTATTTATAATTAATTGATACCAAAAGAAATAATTTATACACATGTAAAATTAAATTCTTCACAATTTGTTTAATTATATTCATACCCATCAATCCAATAACTATACAATAACTATAATTTAATATTATATCACGGCTCGTTTAAAATCGGTTTTTCATGTAATGCAAAATATCAAAGAAATTAAATTATTTAAAGAGAAATATTTTCAATAATCTCGAGGTGTTACAAAAGTACATGTGATATGTGTTAAACTAAAAATGAACTTAAGTAAGTTAGATCCATTTACTTCTAACCCTTGATGAACAACATGACTATATTTAGAAAACTAAAACTACCTTTGATCAAACTTCTTCCATGATAGAGATTTTATTAGCTAGTAAACTTACACACATCCTCAATTTTAAATTCATGTAATCCGATCAATTTATATATTTTATTGGAAATAAAAAATCTATTGAAAATTATATTTAGTGGAACGTATTCCACTTTCTTTGCATATATATGCTTCTTAAGGTTTAAATTCCTCCTTATCAAACTTTTAGGACTCTTACATGCATTATCATACTTTCATATATAAGAGTGATAGAAAAAAACAATTATTCGGTTGTGAATTATAATTTTTAAGTAAGATACATTGGTCATTTAAAATATGAAATCTAATTTTTTGATCAAATTATAGGCATGATAGTATAACTCAGGAATCATCACCATAAATAAGTGTACTCTATGAAATGATTGCAGTGAACTACTGAATTAAACATATGACCAATAAATAAATTCTTTAAATGAAACAAAATCATGGTGAATTGAACTTAATAATTAAGAATTTAATTTGTTTTCAAAGTATCAATATGTTTTTAGTGAGGATAATGATGATTCTTGGAGGATTTAAATAATGATTATTAAACTATTCTTAAATTATAATGACATATGAGAATGTATTTTTGATGAAGTGAAAATAGTTTACAATAATAAATAATTGAAGAATATTGAAGATTTTTTTAGAAGACCATGCAAAAATATATTATGTTTTCATGAAGTATAATAATTGAGGAGGCTGAGTTTTTTTTTGTATAAGTATTTTAGTGATTTTATTTAAACAAATATGCCAATTTAGGTTGGATGTGGAAGTGAGTTCAAACACAAAACAAAGGTTTCCATAAGAACTAGCTCTCCACACCTCTCCAACCCAAGTGGCTATAGGTGAATATTGTAGGAAGAGCCTATAAATGGGAAGGTAGGAGTGTACAAAGGGTATCCATTAGAGGAAGAGTGCATACAGGGTGGCACATATAGGTGAGTGGTGTGTGTCATGTTGAATGACGTCATTAGAGTCTTACTGTTTCATCTTCTTCTTTGGCAATGGGATCAACCTTTGGATTTATATACATTCAATGAATCAATCGTATATAGGTGAATTATGATTGACCATAAATAGTTATTCATGGTATATTGAGATACCACACAGATAAACCCTAACCAATTGTATGTATAGAAATCAACCAACTATATAAAGAGTATGAAATATACTGCATGAAGAGCATGTGACCTACCGCATGTAGAGCATGTGACCTACCACATCAAAACCATGTGACATACCACATGAAGAGAATGGAAACTACCACATGAAGTGATTTTTTTCTACCACATGAAGAGCATGTGGCCTACCTCATAAAAAACTTAGACCTACCCTGAATATCATGACTGACTGTGAGATGAAGAAGATGATATCACACAATAGTGTGGGTTGTGATCTCTATTGATTTTAGGAAATGCTCTATTTTTCTAATCTTCATGGATTTGAATATCATGATCAATGAAATGATGATGATACTCACCAAGAATAATAATTTCCAAAGTTCTTGGATATGGTATCAAGAATGTTTTGGGGTTCAACCATAATGAGGAATCTTTACATCAATAATAACATTGAGATGAACATGAACTATTTCAGAATTTCTTCATGAAAAAAGAAGCTTGAATGCATGTGATTATCGGGGCTACAAGCATGCATAGAGTGCAATGAAGATTTCATGGATGCTTACAAGATGTGTCCTCTTAATATTGAATCACTTTTAGGTCCTTTCTATGTTCAAAATAGATATGTGATCATCCTTAAAAATTTCACGTGAATAATAATTGATAAAATCACAGGGCATGTGATATTCATATAATACGTCTGCCTAAAAATAAGGATAATATTACAAATAAATTATTAATAATGTTTTGTATTAATTCTAAGGAATTTTTTTTTATTAGTTGTGGAAAAAATTATTATGTGTAATAATTATAAATGAGGTTGTGGTTATTTATTAATAGTATAAATAAGTGAGAATACATAATTCCTTTGGGTATTTGAAAGTAGCTAGATTTAAGGAATTACTAAGATTGTGATATTTAATATTGTGGAAATAATTAAAAGTCTAGGTGTCGTGAAGTTTAAAAGGATATTTGATCAGGAATTAAAAATAGTTTAAATGAGAATCCAAAATGGATAAATACCCTCTAGTGTTGAATATAAGGATTGCCTACCACTGAGATTGAAGGAACTTCTATATTTTTAATATGGAAAATATTATTTTAAAGAGATATATTTGTGAGTATAAACAATTTATATAGGTATAATAAAACAATATTAAAAACTCATGTGTGAACTGAAGGATTATTCTGATAGTTCGATACATTAAGTATCGATGAGATAAAAAAGTGAGATGAATTAAGGAGTCATTTAAGGAGATATACCAAACTATTCATTAAATCTTAGAAAACCTATATCTCTAAATATATGGAGTAAAGTTTCAATACTAATAGATTATTTAAAGAAGTTATTGAATATCTTGAAGGTATATTTGAGTAATCCTGATAATATGGGATAATGGAGAAAAATCACTCTGAAGAGGTAAGAGTAATTTCTAAAAGTGGATAAATATAAAATATAACCTTTTATCTAGAAAATCTAATTAATTTATAAAGAGTCTTGTGAGTGGGGTTTATAACTATTCAAGGAAAAGAAGAATAGTTAGGTTATATAAAAAAACATATAAGGAGAGTTTATAAGTTATGTAGCATAACTAGACATGAGTGGAGGATCGATTATTGGGGAGTATAACCAGTTTTTTTTAATACTGGTGATTGTGGTGTATAAATAATAACACACTTATGGAATCAGGAGACCAATGTAATTTATAATAAGATAATAGTAGAAATTCCATTTTGGGGTATCTAACCAAAATGAAAATGAGTTGGATTTTGTGTCAATCCATGTAAATATTGTGTGATTCTCTATTTACTATTACTACAGCACCCATGGTGAGATTGAGAGATATCATTGAGTGCATTGAGAACCTTAATAAGTTCAAGAGTATGAATTAAAAGTTAACTAATTATTAAAAAGAGTTTCCTATTGATCCCCCCACTCTCATTGGGGTATAATAAGTTCTAGGGATATAGAAGTGGTATCAGAGTGTCACGTCCATATTTTTTATTTTCATCCTTGGTTTTGAACTATCTTTTGGTTCTTTGTTTTCTCTCATTTTCTAGGTGTTTTGGATTTAAATTTAGTGTTTCAGGTGTTCTTTATTTCAATTTTGAGTCATGGAAGTTTTTTAGGATAGTTGTAATTATTCATTTTTAGTGTGATGTTATGGGGAGGAAAAGGCTTGGTGGAGAGTTTTTGAAACCCCTAGTTTCACTTATCTATGGGTTGTGTTTGATAGATGGTTTATCCCCTTGAGATAGAATAGTTTGGGGGTGAAAAGGGTGATGTTTGGGGGATTTTCTCCAGGTCAAACGGTTAAGGCTCATGGTTAGTTTAACCATGTAGCCTAAGTGTGAAAGGGTTTTATAGTTAGGTAGCATAGTTTAACTAAGAATGCATCCTAAGTGTGCACATTTTTCAATACAAGATAGTGGAAAATCACAAGGTTTGCACACAGTTTGTTAAACCGTGTGAGTATACCATGCAACCCATTTGGGAAAGGGTATTTTCGGATTTTTCCTCTTCTTTTTAAGTGTTTTTTTCTCTCTTAGCCTCCCCCATTTTAACCCTACGACTAAAATTCTTCCCATGGTGGTTTCTAGATCCTCCAAGCCCCTCTAAGTGGGAATAAAGGTTATTTATTGGTGATTATTTACCTCGATTGAAAGGTTGGGGCTCCCTTGCCTTTCTCCATTGCTTTTCTTCCATTTTCCCTTTCTCCTCTAATCCTAGTGGCATAGTTTTCCAATTTACATACCTAGGGTGGTTTGAAATTAGTATTTTTTCATTCCTAGGGTTCCTTGTAAATATTATTGCTTCTTGTAACCTTTGTGGAGTTGTTTCGGGTTGGCATTGTTGAAGCGCATGCGATTTGAGGTAGGTTTCCCTTGTACTTGTCCTTTAAATTTAAGATTCATTAGTTTATTTGTTTTTTCACATTCCTAGGATGTTAAATAATGATGTATGATTTTTAGGATAATTATTTTATGTGAAATGAGGTTTTTTTCTTAATTTTTTTAATATATGGTGTGGATTTGTTGATTTTTGCATGCCAAGTGTTTGATAAATTTCCTTATTGACTTTTACAAGTGGTTTTTTATTTTTAAAATCATTTTTTGGTTTTTTAAATGTATTTGTGACATTTAAAATTGTGGTTGGTGTTTCTCAAAGGAATTTATAAATTATTTTGGACTTTAAAGTGGTGTTTGTTTAGTTCTTTGAAAATGGTTTGGCATGTGATGGAAATGTATTGGTTTCGTTTTAGAAAAAGGTGATTTCTCAAAGGGTGTTTGGGGACCTATTAGAACTTTTGTTAAAATGGTTGTGGTGAAAACTCTCCTTTGATAATTCTCTTTCCTTGGTTATGATTGAATTTTTCGAGGCCCACATTAAGAGGCTCCCTTGTTCTTGAATGGTTTAAAGGTAAGAGGTTTTTCTCTTGGGTGAATCAGGGGTGATTGTTGTGTGAGTTTCTTATGTTTGATATATATGTGTGTGTGATTGTGATCAAATGATCAGTTGGAATTAGTGGTCTCACCCCCTTTTTATTCATGACATGGGAACCTAGCATAGTGAGCGGATTTTCAGTGAACGATTTCTACATGAGTTTACATTACACATTATCTAGTGTCCCTTAATATAGACTATCTACTTTGGTATTGTGACCCTCAGTTAGTCCAAGTATGGTGTGATCGATAATTTGGTTGTTATGATGTCGATTAGAAAGTCATTCCATTGAGATGAGTCATATATATAGTATGTTCTATATTATTCACAAGCTCATAGGTTCTCCCATGTTCTTTGGCACTTAGTCGTCTATGGTGTGGAGGATCAAAATATGAATGTAGATGCTCAATTACAAGAGGGGTGTGAATTGTAAGTTTGAAAACTTTTGTTTTTAACCTTAAGGAAAACTATGTTTAATAAGGTTAAGAAAGGTAAATTCACAAGACCTCTTTTAGTTCTACAAACTTTCTAGGTTTTAGAAATGTGGTTCCAGAAATGAAATTTAAGGAAAGTTTACAAGGAAAATATTCTACCTTAAAGTGTATAGAATCTTACTTATCAGAGTATACAAAAGAACAAGAAAGTATAAAAAAGTTATACTTTCTTCCTTTATCAAAATACAGTAGAAATGAACTTGAAACAAAACAAGTAAAAAGTATGAAATCTTTTAACCCAAAGAGTAGGGTATCCAACAACCTTGGATAAAGGTCCCTTGATTTATACTTTCAAGAAATTATGTCTTACTTATACTAGGTTAATCCCTCAATAGGAATATCGGAATCTTTTTTGCTATCCCCGCAAGCCCTTGAACTTTAAGGTAGTCAAAACTTCTGTCTTTGTATCCACGGAAGTCCTCAAACTTTAAGGTAGTCATAACCTCTATCTTCCTATCCCCAGAAGTCCTTGATTGTACACATAAACTATCAGAGTTGCATAAATCAAGTTGAACAAGATGTTTAGTATGCACATGGCATGAGAGTCTCTCTCTCTAGAAAACGCTTTAGTAGTGTGAAATATCTAGAGTGATGGAACTATATTGAGCTCATTCAAATGAGATCGTATTTGTAGGCACTTCTATAATGGTTAGCTCCCTCCTCCAACGGTCGTATTTTTCCTTGAATTTCATAGGGACTTGTACACCTGTCACTCAAACAACTGTTAGTTAGAAACAGAATGTATGACTTCATTTCATAACTATAACAAGTGTAATAAAAATAAGGTTACTTAACCAAATCTAATTTTTCAGAGTCTAAGGAAAAAATAAAGTTTGGAGTCTAACCAAATAAATATTTTGGTACTATAGATCATGGATATTCGGATTTTTTTTCAAAGAATTTGGAATCTGAATTCTGAAGAATTCAGATTCTAACATCTGAGGAATTTAGAGTCTGAATTCTAAGGAATTCGAAGTCTGAATTATGAGGAATTTAGATTCAGAATTAGGATGAATTGGGAGTATGAATTATGAGGAATTCAGATTATGAATTCTGAGGAATTCAGAGTCCGGATTTCTGAAAATTCAGAGTCTGAATTTCATAGAATTTAGAGTATATATTTTAGAGAATTTGGAGTTCGAATTTCAGTGAATTTGGAGTTTGAGTTTCAGATAATTTGATGTCTGAATTTCATAGAATTTGGAGTCTGAATTCTGAGGAATTCGGAGTCTGAATTTTAGATAATTCGGATTCTGAATTTTATAGAATTTGGAGTCTGAATTTCAGAGAATTTGGATTCTAAATTCTGAGGAATTCAGAGTCTGAATTTTAGAGAATTCAGAGCCTGAATTCAGAACCTAAAAACAGAATACTCGATATCTAACAATTTATATGATTTTGAGGTTTTAGATGTGAAACCAATTTTTAGACTTAATAATAAAATGAGTTATATTTAGAGAAACTGTAAAATGAACAATGAAAATATAGGTAAGGACAAATTTCATTAGGGAAGGAAAATTTTCTTAATTAAGATAATTCTTAGGGAAAAAATAATTTGCCTTAGTATAGAGTGTTTGTGATTTTCAAAGCTTAGAATAATGGAAAATTCATAAGGAAACCTTATTGACTCAACAATCTCCCCTTTTTGGAAAGTACAAACATCCTTATAAAAAATAATATAAGGACATAGAGTTTTTTTTATGGAAATTAAAATAAAAACTTATATCATTTTTCTTATGAAACATAGTGAATACGACTAACTCCCCCTTAGGTTTTGAAATCCCTAAGGATGGTATTCTTGATTTCCTGAATGAGTTTTTACATTATCTTGCATACAAAAATTTTCTTTGATAAGAACTTCTCCATAGATAAACTCCACCTTACTTAGGGAAATCTCTTCTTTACTTAGAATTCTTTTAATCATTCCTTTCTCCCACTTCGTGATTTTCAAAAAGGAATAATGAGAATTGAAAAAAAATATGGTACCTGAAAAATTAGTACTAAACAAAAAAATATATGAAGAACAACCAAAATTCCATTTTGATTGAAAGAATTTTTATAAAGAAGAAAATACAACAAAAGACCGGATTGGGAAAAATATCATTCTTTCTCCTTCCCCATTAACTTCTTAATGATGATTTTCAACTTCTTTATCTCCATTTTATCTTCTTCTACATTCTTGAGCAGTTGATCCTGATCTTCATTTTTCTTCTCTAAGGCTTTGATATTTTCCTCTTGATCCTTAAGAATATCTGCATTAGCCTTAAAAAAATATTCTTCCTTAGAAATATTTTCTTCAAACTCTATTCTGAGATCCCTTTCCATCTTCCAATTCATAGACACTGAATTAAGCTTTCCATTCAGATCTTTGACTTCTTGCTTCCGAGTTATCTATTCGAGACATAGATTTTCCTCAAAACTCTTAGTAAGATCATTAAACTTCCCATATTCAGTGTCAAAAGCATCCTTCACACTTTCTTTGAAATCATAAAATATTCTCATCTCTTTAATTGTTTTCCTTGAACACTTAGTGATTTCCTTGAAAGATCTTTTGTAAGCTTCAAATCCAGTGAAAAAAGTTTTGAAATCGGCCTCAACCCTGAAAACTTATCCATAATCATGGTAAGTGAATCTGATTTCTGATTAAATGAATGTTGAAACATCTGTCACCTCGATTCTATACTTGGAAATAAGGGAATGGTATCAACCAGTTTCTTAAAATATTGAACAATAAAATCATGTCCAAGAGAGAATGATTCCAAATCAGACAGTTTGGTTGGTGAGGATTGTTTTTCTATCTCTTCTACTTTCCCTTTCAACGAACCACTAACATCTTTCTTTTTCACTACAGATTTCCTAGGTGTATGAACCAACACCTGCTTTCCTTTATCAGCTCTCGTAATGATCTCTTCTGCTTAGGGAGATTCATGCTCACTATCTGATAATTGAACAATCTTGTCCATTTAAGATTTTCTTTCTTGGCACCTGCCACAAGATCCTCTGGCTGAACAAAGTCATGGTTGCTACTATCTTCTTCTGATAGTTTATTCACTTCTTCTTGACCCTTTTCTTATTTTACTGAAGAATCAAGTTTTGAGGATTTTGCTTCAGAAGTTTGTATTGATAGTTTTTTAGAAGTAATCTTCTTCTCATGATATTACTCTACTAGCCTTATCTTTTCATATGTATCACCACTTCCTTCTTCTTCTTCTTCTTCAAATTCTTCCTCTTGAACTATTTCTTCTTCTAGTTCTGGTTCCAAAATTACCTACTTCTTTCTTGGAGTCACAAGAAGTTATTCATGAAAAAATGATTTCAGTACTTGAATATGTTCAGAGGCTTTCTCAGCATTTTTTATAAGGGATTGAACAATTTCAGCCTCCGAAATCTTCCTCATTTTATTTTTTTTCTTTCTTTTTCTTCTCAAGATTCTCATTAGCCTTCAACTTTAAATCTTTTTCCTCAGTAGGGTCCAAGACAAAACTTGGCTCCCCTTCCTTCTTATTATTTTTTCTTCTCTCCACTTAGCAACCACTTTATCAGGATAAGTATTTTGCTTCTTTGGTTTTGTAGGTGCGGATTGAGTTTCCTGAACTGCAGGAGATTTTTTGTTTCTCTTTTGGTTCCTTCAGCTTCCTCTTCTTTCCACCCTTCTTGGAAGTTTCAACCACTTCCAGTTTCTTTGATAGAGCTTCGATTTCAACTTCAGAAAAATCATAGAATTCTCTTAATTCACTAGAAAAACCAAGATTTATTCTCCTTAGAGTATCATCACCCAGCAACATTACTTTAAAATTAATTCTCTTAGAACTACAAGGGATTTTGAAAGTCTCATGAAAAAGAACAATAATCTTCGAGAGAATTATCGGATACACGATGATTTTGAGATTTCAGATATCTATTCATAATATTCTCAATTGTGATCAAGAAATACTTCACCAAATTTATCTTCTTGAGGTTAACTAGGAAATCCAAAATATAGATGTCACTTTTCTTTATGGAATCCTTATCCCCTTTTCTTGGAATAATAAAACCTTGAACCAATAATTCAAGAATACAAAAGTTTTAAGAGATATGAATAATTTTTGGAGTCTTTACTTATTTCAATCCAAGGAATTATATAACTATCCTCTTATCAAGATATCATGCAAAATCTAGTAACTTGTTTGTGCAGAACTCTTCTTCTCCCTCATATGGAATTCCAATCAAGCTTGCAGTCTTACTGAAGGAAAGGGAGTAGGTCTTTCTATAGCTCTTGAAGTAAAAATTATCTCTCCCTCCTTCAATGAAGAAACTTACTGATTCACAGAATTCAACCAACAACTTTGAATAAACTAGATCTTTTGCCTTCGGTTTGGATATACATACGCTCTCTCAGCCATTCAACTTGATATTATTTGAAATAACAGAATCATACTTAGCAAAGAATTTCGGATCGACTAATCTTTCTATGTATATCTGTCATTCAGAAATTTCCTTTATTGACGACATTTCTTTTTGAGGATAAGCTTGCACAGAGATTTATAATTAAGGAAAACTTGAAGATTTGGAATAGCCATAAGTAGAGGGGCAGTACTCCAGCATGTCAAAGCTTTAAAGATCGATGTGGGACAGCCGTAGGGGGTTCTTATATAGGTGTTGGAGGTGATGGTTCATCTTCTTTGATTGATCAAAAAGTTGAAATACTCTTGATCAGATCAAATGGTAGATATGTTAGCCAAAGAAGAAATTTTCTAGGTTTCGATCTTTTGAGTTTTTTGTGTAAAAAAATCGAATTTAAGGAAAAGTGAATCCGAAAAGTTTTCAATAAAATGTAAATAAAAACATGTAAAAAGATGATTATGAAAATTTTAAGGAAACATACCTTCCATTCTTCTAGTAAAATTATTCGTAATGAGGAAAATTATTCTTCAAGAACTCCAGACATAGAAAAAAAATAAAAAAAACTAGTTGAGAAAATTTTTATTACCAAAATTTTGATTACGAAAATTTTGATTATGAAAATTTTGATTACGAAAATTTTCATTATAAAAAATTTGATTAAAACAATTTTGATTATGAAAATTTTGATTACAAAAATTTTGATTATGAAAATTTTTATTATGAAAATTTTGATTACAAAAATTTTTATTACGAATATTTTGATTACAAAATTTTTGATTGAAAAATTAATTTGAATAAAAAGAAAATGTACTCTCCCCATGAAAAAGAGTTTCTTACTGTAAAGAGATAGGTTTAAAAAAGAAGTTAATATGGAAGATTACCTTATGGTTATCATTACTAACTTCTATTTAATATATTCAAATCTATTTGTGGTTAAATATTTTTTGAAAATATTAGCAAGTTGATCTTGTGTTCTGATAAATTGAAGAATGATATCTCCTTTTTTTTGTGATCCCTAAAAAAGTGATGTCTAATATCAATGTGTTTTACACGAGAGTGATGTGTAGGGTTTTTAATTAAGGAAATTACACTATTATTATAACACAATATATTTGTTTTCGTAAAATTCATACCATAGTCTGTAAGTTTGTGTTGCATCCACCACGCTTAGGCACAACAACTTTAAGCTGGTATATATTCAGCTTCAACAGTAGAAATTGCTACTGAGTGTTGTTTTTTGCATGACCAAGAAACTAATGAATATACTAAGAAATGACAAGTTCCAGATGTTCATTTCCAATCCATTCTACATACACCAAAATCAGCATCTTAAAAACTTTTTAAAACAAAATCCTTTCTAGAAGTATAAAAGAGTCCTAAATCCATGGTTCCCTTTAAATAGCGAAAAATTATTTTCACAACCTTTAAATGAGTTTCCTTAGGATTGGATTAATATGTTTCACATAAGAATACTGAAAACATTAATTATGGATGACTATCTATCAAGTATAGTAAACTTCCTATCATACCTCTAAACTATGTTCGATCTACTGGTTTCCCAACTTCCCCAAGATCAAGTGAATTTGAGGTACCAATGGGAGTAATTATACTCTTAGTGTTTTCATATACATACTTTTTAAGAAGATACTTAATATACTTATGTTGAGATATATAAGTTCTTTATGGTTTTTGGGACATTTGAAAACCTAGGAAAAAATTTAACTCACTCATCATACTCATTTCAAACTCAAATTTCATAAGATTTGAAAATGAATCGGTTAAAGATTGTTGAGTTGAACCAAATATAATGTCATCATAATAAATTTGAATAGTCAAAACATTTGTCTTATCTTTCTTTATAAAGATTTTTGGATCACCATTTCACTTAACATAACTGTTTTGTAACAAAAATCTTGTAAGTATATCATACCAAGATCTAGGAGATTGTTAAAGTCCATACAAAGCTTTGCTATGTTTGAAAACATGTTTAGGATGTTTTATGTCTTCAAAACTAGAAGGTTGTTCCAAAAAAACTTCTAATTAAAGATATCCATTAAGAAAATCACATTTAACATCCATTTGAAAAAATTTAAGGCAGAATAATGCTACAAAGGAAAGTAGAATACGGATAGATTCAAGTCTAGCTATTGGAACATAGGTTTCTTCATAGTTTATTCATTCTTGTTGATTATAGCCTTTAGTAACTAATCTAGATTTATTTCTTACTATGATTCCATTTTCATCACACTTATTTTTGAAGACCCATTTACTCCAATAACAGAAGTTTCTTTAGGTCTTTTAACCAAGGACCAGACTTTATTCCTTTTGAATTCATTTAGCCCATCCTGCATGGATTTTATCCAATCATCATATCCTAATGCTTCATTGGTGCTTTTTGGTTCTAATTGAGAAAGGAATGCTATATTTTCTACTTTATTTATTAAGGAACTTCTAGTCCTTACAGGTTTATTTACATTACCAATGATACTATCACTGGGATTATTCTTAAGAAACAACTGATTTGGGTTTTGTAAAACTTGTTCATCAATATATGGTAGGAAATCTTCTGGGGTAAATGCTTCAGAAGAATTTTCTTGAATATTTTTCTTACTAGGAGGATCTTATATCAAGGGTTGATAATTAGTTTTTGGAAACACATTTGATGATGTAGTTTTAAGTTGTTTAAAAAAAGGATCGGTTTCATCAAATTTAACTTGTATTATTTCTTCAACAGTACAACTAGTTTTATTAAAAAATCTATAAACCTTAGAAGTTGTGGAGTAGACTAAGAAAATTCCTTATCAGATTTCGGTGAAAATTTATGTAAATTATCTTTATTATTCAAAATTAATAATTTTCAACCAAATACTTTGAAGTAGGAAAGACTAGGTTTTCTACCATTCCATAGTTCATAAGGGGTTTTGTTAAGAAAATGTCTAATCAAAACTCGATTTATTTTATAACAAGCAGTACTTACAGATTCATCCCAAAAGTGTTTAGCTATCGAATATTTACTCAACATGGTTCTAGTTATTTCTTGAAGAATTATATTTATTCTTTCAACAATACCATTTTTTTAGGAGTTCTTAGTGCTAAAAAGTTATTAGTGATTCATTTTTTTACTACCAAAAAGTTTCAAAATCAAAAATTTGAAATTCTCCTCCATGATCAGTATGAATAGCTATCAATGGAAGGTTTTTCTCATTTTTAACTTGGGCTCTAAAAAATTTGAAATAGGAAAGAAACTTCAGATTTCTTTGCTAGAAAATAGACCCATGTGAATCTACTGTAATCATCGACTAAGAAAAATATATAATATTTTCCTCCAATGCTACCAGTTTGTGTTGGACTGAAAAGATACATATGCACCAACTGTAATGCTTTAGTAGTTGAGACTTCACATATTTATTTAAAACTTTATTTATGTTTCATTCCATATTGATAAGGATCACAAACTTTTGAAGAATCATATCTAAGCTCTGGTTGATCTTTAACAAGTCTTTTCAAAGAGAGTTTACATGGGTTCATAAAGTTACAATGTCCTAACCTTCTATATCATAACCAAGATTGATCGTCTATTGCACTAAGTCAAGGTAGTTCTTGGCTCCTAAAATATTCTAAGTTTAGTGTGTGTATATTCTCTTGTCTATGGGTGGAAAGAATAGACTCTTCCTTAGAATTATGTACTAAGAACTTATCATTCCTAAAATTTACAAGGTAGCCTTAATCACATAATTGACTTATGCTAATGAGGTTGTGCTTAAGACCATTAAAAAAATAAAACATTTGAAATCAAAGTTTTTTCAAGAAGAAAAATTTTTCCTATACCAATAATTTCTCCTTGGGAATTATCTCCGAAAGTTATTTTTCCTCCTTTCATCTTTATAATCTTTTCAAAGAAGTTTTTGTTACCCATCATTTTTTGGGAATACCGACTATCAATGTACCATGTATTTTTGTTGGTAATTTCTTTATTTTCCTGAAAATAAGATCATTAGACTGTCAGAATCTAAATTTTCTTGGATCTGGAAATTTCAGAAATAAAGATTTTAGGAATCCATATTTTCTTAGAAAAATATGTTGTATGAAAACCTAAAGACTGAGTTTTATTTAAAGAACATTTTTTAGACCAATTTCCACCACACTGGCATTAAGTACAGAATGGAGTACTTTGAGGAACAAAATAGTTATTACTAAAAACTGGCTTAGAATGAGTATATCCAAATCTAGAACTATTTCTTAGAGGTCTAATTTGGGAATACATCTTGACAATTTTTTCCTTACTAGAGGTAAAGTTTGACAAACACTTCCTTAAGGAAAATATTTATGACTTTAGTTTAATAACCAATTTTTTATCCATAAAAACATTAGTTTTAGAACTAGAGTTAGTCTCTAAAATATTTTTCTTAGAAATTACATTTTCAATATCCTTAGAAAGTTTATCCTTCTCAGAATGTACTTCCTTAAGGTTTTCAGAAATACTTTAAAAATCAAAAAATTTCTTATCAAGATCTTTAGAAATATATGATACTTCTTTAGTTAAAATAGAAATTCTATAATTTTCTTTATCAAGATTTTTCTTGAGATTATAATTTTCATTCTAAATGAGTTTAGAAAACCTAGATACTTCTTTATAAGTAGGTAATAGATTATCTTGATCAGAAGTAGATTCTTCATCTGAAGATTTATAGTGTTTATCATCAGTATAATTTTCATTCAAGGAAACATTTGTGATTGATTCAGCATTGTATACATTGTCCATTAGAACCTGATTTTCAATGGGTAGTCTCGCTAGTAGACCAATATTCTTCTGGTAAGAAGATTCATACTCTGAGGATTCATCAGAAGAGTCACCCCCACTGGCACTCCATGTGTCATTTGATTTCAAAAATTTCTTAACTTTAGCCTTGTAATACTTCTTTCTATTCATCTCAGAATGCTTTTCCTTTATATAATTTTTCTTAAGCATAGGACAATCCAACCTAATATGCCCTACTCTTTTGCATTCATAACAAGTGACTTCTGAGTCTTTCTTGTCTTTTCTTTCTTTATTCTAATATCTATACTAAAAGTATTTCTTTCCAATTATCTTGTTCATCCTTTGAGCAATATTATCTAGTTGATTCTCACTATGTTCTATTTCACTAGATTCAGATAAAAAAGTTTTTTTATTAGACATTGATCTTAAAACCCTTTCTGGAGTCTTGGATTTAGTAGTAGTAAAGGATACACTTCCATTTCCATTTTTCTTCTTATTCATATCAGCATCTCTTTTCATTCTTGTCTCATGTTGAAGAAGAGTTCCAAAAATCTCATCAAGATTAATTTGAGATACTTTCATATTCTCATCAATAGCTATTATCTTAGATTCCCACTCAATAGGCATGATATCTATAATCTTTTCCAAAGGTGGATCATCATCTAAACATTTCTCATCCATAGATTGTAGAATGTTAACAATAGTCATAAAACATTGTTGTACCTTGAAAACTAGCTCTTAATAAGAAAATAGAAATCCATGATATTCTACTCTAAGCATAGCTCTTCTAGTTTCTATAAATTTGGATGTACCAAAATTAGTGACCTCCAATTTCCTCTAGATACAGTTAGAATCTTAATAAGAAGAAATATGACTATATATATTCCTGGTTATTGAACACAACAAAGTATTGCATACCTTGTAGTTTATTTGATATTCTGACTTTTCTTGATTGGTGAAAGTTCTGACTTCCTTATCAAAAATCTTGTAATATCCAATAAACATAAAAAAAATTCCACTTTAGTATTAATAAAAAAATTCTTCGTTTGATCTCTCCAATATTCATAATCATTCCCATCAAATACAGGTGGTCTGGTAGGATTTATATTTTCAATCGAACTAACATTCATTCCTACCATCTAAAAGAAAATATCTTTCCACAGAAACTTTTCAATAAAAAAAATTTGAAAACAAGGATAAAAATCCCCAATCAAGGAAAATATTTAGAATAATGAAAACTTGAGAAAGAAAACTTATATGTGTATATAAGTATTTTAAAGGCCTCCTCTAATATCAATTATTGGATCAAAATATGAATGTAGATGCTCAATTACAAGAGGGGGTGAATTTTATGTTTAAAAACTTTCGTTTTTATCCTTAAGGAAAACTATGTTTAACAAGGTTAAACAACATAAATTCACAAGACCTCTTTTAGTTCTAAAAACTTGCAAGGTTCCAGAAATGTGTTTTCAGAAATGAAACTTAAGTAAAGTTTATAAGGAAAAGATTATACCTTAAAGCATATAGAATCTTACTTATCAGAATATACAAAAGAAAAATAAAGTATAAGAAGGTTATACTTTATTCCTTTATCAAAATACAGTGGAAATGAACTTGAAACAAAACAAGTAACAAGTATAAAATCTTTTAACCCAAATATTAGGGTATCCAACAACCATCGATAAAGGTCCCTTGATTTATACTTTCAAGAAAGTCTGTCTTACCCACAATTGGGTAAGCCCTTGATAGGAGTATCGGAATATTTCTTGTTATCCCCACAAGCCCTCAAACTTTATGGTAGTCAAAAACTCTATATTTATATCCACAGAAGTCCTCACACTTTAAGGTAGTTGGAAACTCTATCTTCCTATCCCTGAAAGTCCTCGATTGTACACAGCAATGATCAGAGTCGAATGAAGTAACCTAGACAAGATGTTCAGTATGCATAAGGCATGACAGTATCTCCCTCTAGAAATCACTTTAGTAGTATGAAATATATAGAGTGATGGAACTATATTGAGCTTCTTAAAATGAGATCCTATTTATAGCCACTTCCCCAATGGTCGACTCCCTCCTCCAATGGTCATATTTTTCTTTAAATTTCAGAGGGACCTATACATGTGTCACTCAAACAATGATTAGTTAGAAACAGAATGTATGACATAGTTTCATAACTATAACAAGTGTAACCAAAATAAGGTTAATTAACCAAATCTAATTTTTCAGAGTCTAAGGAAAAAATAATGTTCATATTCTAACCAAATAAACATTTAGGGACTATAGATCATGGATATTTGTATTTTGTTTTCCAAATATTTCAGAAGCTGAATTCTGAGGAATTCAAAGTCTGAATTTTGAGGAATTCGGAGTCTAAATTCTGAGAAATTTGTAGTATGAATTATGAGGAATTTGGAGTCTGAATTCTGAATAATTCAGAGTCTAAATTATGAGGAATTATGATTCATCATTTTGAGGAATTTGGTGTCTAAATTTCAGAGAATTAGGAGTTTGAATTTCAGTGAATTCGGACTCTAAATTTCAGAGAATTTGGAGTGTGGATTTCAGAGAATTTAGAGTGTGAATTTCATAGAATTTAGAGTCTATATTTCAAAGAATTTGGAGTCTGAATTTCAGAGAATTCAGAGTCTGAATTCTGAGGAATTCGGAGACTGAATTTCAGAGAATTCAGAGCCCAAATTCATAACCTAAAAACAGAATACTTGATATCTAATAATTTATTGGATTCTGAGGTTTTAGATGTGAATCCAATTTTTATACTTAAGAATAAAATGAGTTATATTTAGAGAAACTATAAAATTAAAAATACTAAACATGGGTAAGGATAAATTTCCTTGGGGAAGGAAAATTTTCCTTATTAAGATAATTCTTAGGGAAAAATAATTTTCCCTAATATAGAGTGTTTGTGATTTTTAAAACATAGAGGAATGTAAAATTCATAAAGAAAGCTTATTGACTCAACATAGTAGATGATTGAGATTCCTGTTAGTTGGTTACTCTTGTGTACTTATTTTAATTTCCCTTATTATGTGATCCTTTTTGTTTTTCTATTGTTTAGTGTTCTTCTTTGGAAATGTGGTGAATTAGTTTTCAAAGGTTTATAGAAAATATTTTAAAAATGTTTTGTATTCCCTATTCTCACTTTTAAGTAAAAACATTATCCTTCTTTTCTAAAGTGAAAACGGTTCCTTCTTCAAATAGATTTGGTTTTAAAAGGAAAAAGGGCATTGAAATGTGATTATTTTTAAAATGGAAAACTTGTGTGAAAATCCTAGTTTTATATATTGTATTTCAAACCAAAAATTGATGTTTCTTTTATTTAAAGGAAATGAATTCGGAATAGTTTTTTTGGGAAAACCTATTGATTTTTAAAAATCACACCTATAGTCATTTCTTGTTTTCAGTTTATATTGTAAGTTCCAACTCAGTTTTGATCACCTTGGGTGATGGTTGGTTATGGATTGAAGAGTGGCCCTTGGGGTCACATTGAGATGTTATGGTTGTCAAGTTCTGTTTTGGTTTTTCTATACAGTTTTTCAATCCAGTTTTTTGTATTTTTAGATTTTGTGTAAATGATGTTCAGTTTGGTAATCAAATTTATATTGGGATTCTCAATTTATTTAAATTTTTTGGTTTATTTATATTGGGAGAAATTAATCCATTGTTTACTCTGTTGATTCCCTATCACTGTTTGTCAGCCCATGGGGATCGATAATGCCCTTCAATCCATGGCATAGACCAGATCGGGTGTTGGGTGGAATGTCATCCCAACCTGGTTCATGACATAGAGTATATAGGCCCTCTATAAATTTCTATGTTTTTTCCTGATTACTTTAAATAGAGTAAATGTAGTGAAAATTTTAGGAATTTTTTGACCTACCTCAAATGGAGAAGAAATAAGATACTCCTGATGATATAAATCTAGATATTTCTAACAGGAATTAGAAAAATATGAAGAAAATAGAGTAAAGTAATATGAAGAAGTATCCAAAATTAAATAAAGAATAACCACTTACTTAATGTGATCAAATTGGTACAATTAGTAATAATTATTTTGATTATTATTATTTTTATGAATCTTGTTCAAGTTTTAATGTTGATATTTAGTCTAAAATTAAAGATAATCTAAATAAAGATCCTAAATAAGTGGTAAAGTGTATTATTGATTCTATCAAGAGACTTGTTTTTTATAAAGAAAATATATAATATGAAATTTAAGAATTGGAGGATACACTTAGTCAAAAGTTTTGAATATGAATTTCTCTCACAATCATAGTAGAAGAAAGGGATTTATAATTATCACTTAGTAATAAAATATGTCACCTTTTGAAGTAAAAAAAAAATAATTCTTATGAGAAAGTTCTTGTTGATATTTTTTTAGATACTTTCCATGAACTTGAAAAATGGCTTAAAATATCTATGGATTTCAAATTTTATCAATTAGAGGTTAAGGAAAGAAGAATTAAAGAACTTGATAATTATTTAAAACAATCAAGAAAAGTTCATTAAGAAAAAATAAAGAAGGCAAAGGAGGATTGGGAATTGAATATAACATCTATTGAAGGTGATAATAACTCCTATATTATGAAGTGTTTTAGGTTGGGTGAGATATTGAAGAATTAAGAATCACCAAAAACTAGAACTTACTATATTATTGATAAGAAATATGTTTCCACAGACATTAACATTAAGATCCATGGATTCAAGAGGAATTGTATCAATAGTAATAAAATTATGATATCATCCACTAATCAAGTGGAAATATCCTCTAGGAAAAATTTATCTCGTAACCTAAAATTTTTATTATGTACTAATGTTGTTTTACGTATTGGTATAGGTTTAAAATTAAATTCTAGGAAAATATAGATGGTGAAAATACTAAATAACCCACCACATCATTAAAGGTGTATATGAAAATATGTATGAAGATATACTCTATAATAAGATCCCAAAAGGTTGGTGGTTTCACTCAAAAACAAAAAGGAAAACTACATGTTAATACTCAATAAACTACACTACAAAAGAAGATAATAAGGTTCATAGGATACTATGGATGTTGCTGGAAGTTTAGTAACAAATAACATGAATGTTATAATAATATTTCAATTTATGAAAATCATATAAATACATAAGAGAAAAGAAAATGTGAAAAGAGGAGAAAATTGACGAGTAAAATAAGAATAAATAAAAGAATAATGAGTATTCCTTAAGGAGAAAATATAAGATAAGCATTATCCAAATTGATCCCAAAAATAAAAAAAAGAATAAAGAAGGGGATATTATCCACCTAAATGAATAAAATGGATAAGAATACTATCAATGACAACTTAAAGGTTTCTTAGTTCTTATGTATAAGGTGTAATATGGTGGGATATACATCTAGTAAATGCTTCTCGGAATGATGGAGTTGTTTGAGAACAAAATAAAACCAACAAAAACTTCATATGATCAAATGAATATAGTGTAAA
This sequence comes from Viscum album, assembly GCA_963277665.1. Taxonomy (NCBI): domain Eukaryota; kingdom Viridiplantae; phylum Streptophyta; class Magnoliopsida; order Santalales; family Viscaceae; genus Viscum; species Viscum album. The sequence continues at coordinate 702,051,033 of OY728132.1, forward strand.
TGGAGTTTTCACATAAATTAAATGTTGATATGAGAAGTAAAGAGTGACCTAGGTTTAGAGTAATCTCTCAGCCTCAGTGTTACTTATAAAAAACCAAGAGTTACATCCATATCCCTTTATTCTTATTACTTATTTATGCTAACATATTGGGAATTGAAGGAGAATATTTGAGGTTATTACTTTAGGACAATAAAAAAGATTACCTTCATGGAGTGTCTCAACTACCATGAAGATGAGGAGATAAGTTCATCCCATGAGGAGGTAAAAATATAGATGAATCTATCAATCATCAAAAATTATGTGAATTTGGAGAATATGTAAATTCTAGATAGTCTTATAAAATTTAAATAATGAGTGTGTGTAGGAGTATGTTTATATTGAAAAATGTAATTATAATAGCCCCTAAAATGAGTTTTTAAGAATGGTATAAAATTTATGGCAGTGTATAGATAACATATACAACCTTGGTCATATCATTCTTGTTTTCTACACTAGGATATCCCACGTAGACTTAGAGTGGACCAAAAATTTATCTTTTCTAAGAGAACTATGTGATATAAACCTTCTCTCAAAAAAGGGGGGTAATATAATATGAGTACCTTAAAATATATAAGAATATATGATAACACCCTTACATTGACCTTTTCATTAATTTTCAATAAGGGAGAGAAGAAATAATCCATCTAAGCACACAAATTGACATTGAGGATTGGTATTGCCAGTAAATTCAAAGGGAGAGATTGAAGTTCCCAAGTAATAATTCCATTTGTTGTAAATGTCTCAATATGTTGTTAGTGAAGATGATGATAATTATTGATCAATTTTTATGGATTGAAACCACAAGAAGATATCTATTTATTTTTGACCTATTATTAAAGTCTAATGAAATGTGTTAATTGAGTTTTATGAAGTACGCATTATTTATAATGATAGAGCAAAAAATATATAATATTTTTTGAGAAAACCATGAAAAAATATATTATTTTTTCATGAAGTATAATAATTGTGAAGGATTCCATGTTGTTTTTGGAAAAAAAAATTATGAGTTTACTTAAATAATATATATCAACTAAAGTTGGTTGTGGGATTCAGTTCAACCACAAATAAGATGTGTCCATAGGAACCATCTCATCACACCTACCTAGCCCTAGTAGCTATAGGTGAATGGTGGAGTCATATATTGGGAATGGGTATGTTGGGGTTCTTGTAGGGTGCACATAGGAGGCAGAGTTCACATGGGCTGATGCGCACAAGTGAGTGGTGTGTGTGAGTGTATCCAATAGCCAAACCTAGTTCCATGGGTGAGATTCTGATGCGGGGTTGAGTATTATTAAGTGAAGAAACTCCTTGATATTATTTAATGTGGTACTATCATTTAAGTGGGTTATTTTTCCTCTACTAAATGATATGGATAAATGTGGGATCTTTTCAAGTCACACTAAAAAAAATATTATGAGTCATATTATGTCTTCTTATTCCTTAGAATTAAGATCAACCATTGGTTTTTTCAACACAAAATGAATTGACCACATGTACTAAAAGTACGATTGACTGCAATTAGCTCGTTATGGTAGAGAGATTTACCACATGTACAAACCTTGACCTATTACATAAAGAGCATGTGACCTAATGCATTAAGATCATGTGACCAACCACATGAAGAGAATAATACCTACCATGTAAATATAATTCAACCTACTACATGAAGATCATATATCCAACTACATGAACAACTTTGATCTATTATAAATTTGATGACTGATGTGTGGTGAAGAAGAAGAGATCACGCAATAGTGTGTGTTGTGGTCACTGTTAATTTCATATGATGATTTTCTTATAATCTTAGTAGATTTATATATTATGATTAATGAAATGGTCAGGATACTCACCAATAATGATAATGTGTTAATCTCAAGAAGACAGTATTGAGATTATTATGGGTTTATTCCATGAATGAATAAACTTCATGTCAAAGTTGATAGTGAGATGAACATGCATGAATTTATACTTTCTTCACACTAAATAAAGCTCGACTGCATGTTATTATTGGCCTCATATGCATTTATAGTGTGAAAAAAATATGCCATGAATGATTTCATGATACATCCTCCTGATATCAATCCATGTTCAAGTTCATGGTGAGTTCAAAGTATATGTGTGGTTAGCCTTGAAAATAACACATGTAGAAAAGTCATGAAAATCACATTGCATGTGATATTCATGAAACCCTATATGCATAAACATGAGAAGAATATTCCATGTACCAGATTAATAATGTTTTAAATGAATATTAAAGAATCCATGTGTGTTAATTGTGGAAAAACTTAATACGTGGAATGAGTGAAAATGAGGTTGTGGTTACTGATTGACAGTGTAAATAAGTGACAAGACTCGAGTCCTTTACATGTTCAAAAGTAGAAATATTTAAATATTTTTAGAGATCTTTATATTTAATATTGTGCAATGAATTAAAATCCTGAGTTTCATTGAATTTAAAAGGAAGTTTCACTGGGAATTTATATGAGTTTAAATGATAATTCAAAATGGAAAAAAATACTCTTATTTTTAATATGAATATTTCTTTCCATCAAGATTCGAGGAACTTATATATTTTGAATATTGAAAATATCATTTGAAATATATTTATTTACAAGTATAAATCAGTGATGTGGGTATCATAATAATATATGTATATTTTTTATAAATCTTGTGCATACTGAAATATTATTTTGAGATACTGATATATCAAGTATTGAGGAGATAATATGGTTATCTAGATCTAGGAGTACCTAAAGTAGATGTATCCAAGTATTTTAGAAATCTAAGAATATCCAGATCTCTCAAGATCTATAGTGAATTTTTAGACCAAAAATTTTTGTTAAAGAAGTTGTTGAAGATCTTGAAGGTGTATAGATAAATTCAAATCCTATAGGCTCATGGAGGAAGATCACTCTAAAGAAGGAGGAATTTTTTCTACTAGATCAATACAGAATAGGAAATTACAGTTAAGGTGTCTAACTAGATTTTGAAGAGGCTCATGGATGGGATGTATAACCATTCAAGGAGAAGAATAATGGTTGGGGTACATAACTAATCATGTAAAAAGATTTGTTAGGTTGGGGAGGATAATCATACACAACTGGAAGATAAGCTACTGGGGATTATAATCAGTTTCGTTTAAATATAGTTTATTGAGGGTATAAAAAATCAAACTTATATAGACTCAAGAGGTTGATGTAATTGATAATAATATTACAGTGGAGAATCCATGTTAGGGAATCTAACCTATATGGTAAGGAGTTTTGTTTTATATTTAACCTTATAAATACTGTGTGTTTCTCTCTTTTGTATTATTATTACACATGAGTTGAAATTGAAAATTATCATTGAGTGTATCGATAACCTTAAAAAGTTAAATAGGTTGAATTAAAAGGTAAATAATTCATAAAAATTTTATACCACTAACTCACCCCCCCCCCCCACACTAATCATACCTAAACAACCCTTAGGCTTCGTATATATGATAATTTTTTAAAAAGGGTATAGTGGCCCAAGATAACTATAACTTAAATAGAAAAGTAATATCATGATTTAAATAATACATGTCGTAAACAGTCACACGACCTAGGGACCTAATGGTTTGTTTTCTAGGATATTATCTATATAAATAACTTATTATACAACACTTGCAAACATTTCTTTATAATCATGCTCCTATAGAACCTTTTCTATACATATCACATGATATAATCATATTCATAACCTTAGGAACGGAAACATAATAAAGATCTAAGCTCAAATAATCAATAAGTAAAAACATATAATAATATGAAGGAGAACATTAGGGAGACTTAAAAATCATAATAAAAGATAAAAATATCTTAGATGATAATAATAAAAAATGTTAGAGAAATATAAGATCATAAAAATATCATTAAGTATGTATAAAATATATAATAATGCTCAAAAAACATCTCAATAGTCATATAACATGTAAGCACGACAAAAAAGTGTGAAATAAATACAAAATAAGGCATAATAATGAAAACATGTCTTTACTTGGAAATTAAATGAATCTTTAAATTTTTTAATAACTTTATTAACAAATTAAAAATGTGGAACAACCATAATCATAGGAAATATTGTGAATAAATCTTTATGCATCACGTTCATACAATAACTTGTGAACAGATATTCATTTATCTCATTCACACAAAAAAACTTGTGAACAAATCAACTTACATATCATTGACACATAAACTTATGAATAAATATTTTCATATTTCATTCATGTAACATTGGATTGTTTTATGTGATATGAAACCTTAACTAATGCATCGGAGAGATATATTGGATCACACCCATCATCATCCATACATATTATTACAAAATAAAAATCGATAATATCTTAAGTAATCCATGTAAAAATAATGTATTTATTAAAAATTTAAATATAAATCATTCATTTCTCATAAATAACCCATGGAAATAAAATGAGCTTCATAAAACATCCAAATGGTCCAAAATAACATCATGAATTATATCATTTGATACCAATAAATTGATCACCAAAAATAATCACATAATTAAAGAAAATATTGGGTGATACATGAAACATAACTCCATTATAGATATATTATTTGAAGATAATTAAAATAAAATCATGAAAATATATTTTTGATTCAATTTTTTATTCATTATTTTAATTCACAGTTATGAGTCACTTTTGAGAAAGATTCCTTTGTTTTTAAAAATTATGAAAACAAAAAAAAAATTGAAAATGGATTTAAATAAAAAAAATCCCCTAAAATAAAGATTGAAAATTATTTAAAATGTAAAATTTATTGAATATATAGTAAATAAAATCAAGAATAAAACATAAAACTCAGTGGAAGAAGTTTGAGTTACCAAGTCCCTTACGGCATTATTAATTTATGAATGAAAAGTAATTAGAAGCTTAGAAATAAAATGGATCTATAAATACCATGAATTAAATCATAGATTATGATAAAATAAATTCTAAGTATAAACATTTTATAAATATGAAATTGGTTCATAACATTAAAGCATGTCTCAATAAATAGAAATTGCGACGTAAAACCCTTAAAATTTTGTTATTTTCAAATCGAATACCCATAAAAGGTAGAACATGATATGGGTTTGTAAAAACCTTATATTACATTAAAATTATGGTAAAAATAAGTTAATCTACAATATATACAACATAAATATGAAATAATTGGTAGATATAATTCATATATCAAAGAATAAAATAAGATGCAAAAACCCTTGCATCTTAAGAAACGTTCTAATAAAAACCCTTGAAAGATATATATATATATATATATAATGAATTTGGATTTAAAATTCCACTAATAAAGATAATTCATGATAATATATATCCAATTGGTAGTGTTTGTTCCATTTAAGTGAAATTAGGATCATAACGTCCTAAATATTAAAATTTAGATTATTATAGTAATTATTAATAACCATATTATGATTCATTTAATTTAATTTAGACCAATTATTATCATATTCTATTTATTTATTAAATATTTTTCTTTCCTACATCAGTTACTTCGGGTTACTGGGTCAATGTATTCGTAACTTTATGTATGTTGACCATAGTAGAAAGCATTATAAGATAGTTTAATAATATACAGAATATTAATAGTGTTATTTAAATAATTTATATATATTAAATCTAATTTTAGATCCATCTATGATGGGTGGTGATGAAAAATGAAACTCATTACTCGTGGAGGAGGTAGTCCACACGTTCGCATGATTAATGTTTCCATTTCTAAAAAAGTGAGGAAAATAAAGTATATGATAATTTTAAATTTTAGAATAATATTTATATTTTAGATATAATATTCATTCATTAAAAACATTATTAAAACCAATCATGACAAGTGATTATGAAAAATGAAAGATGTTTCTCCATGGAGGTTCTTGTCTGTGCACACGCACTAACGATGCTTTTGTCTTCCTTAGTGGATGGAGAGGAATACATAATGGTTATTACATTCATATAATAAAATATAATCATATTAATGATACTTATTTAATTGTATTTTTATGTATATAAGAAATTTTGAAGAGTAATATTATGGATAAATGATTATAAATAAGGCCATACTTACTTTGGAGGCTTTATCTTCTCTTAGATATCTCCTTGGAAGTGAAGGTCATAAGATAAATTATAGAGAATAAGAGATTATGGTTGAAAAAGTTAATTCTATGAGAGGTATTTTGGGAAAAATTTCAGTGGGAAATATAATGGGAAGAATAACCATGGAGGGGTAGAAGTGATACCCTTTTATAAGTGAAGAAAAGGAAATATTTGATAATACCATTTACACTTCCACGATATTATTACACTATTCCATGGTAAACGGATTCAAAATTTCATAATATTGAATTTTGGGGTGGTATTAGTTTGATAAATACACAAAAAAAATACATAACACACATATTTTAACCATGTTTCAAGTCTTTTACCATCGGTTTTTGTATTTTTAACATATTGATTTTTACCTTCTTAACTAGTTTTTAACTAAGTAATTTATATTTTATTTAAAAATATAAGGTAACCAATATTACCAAAAAAAATTGAAGATATATTTAATCTCAATTTACTATAATTCAATTTATAAATATAATAAAATTTATTTTTAAATTAAAATATAAAATATATTAAAAACAAATTTTGTAAAAAATAATTTTAACTAATATGTATTCTTAAACTTTTTTGGTATTGATTAACAATTTTATGGGTTTTGATATAATTATATATAGGTTTAAAAATAATATTATACCAGTCATTTAAATTTGATCAATATAATTTATTAGATAAAAATTACATGATATTAAAAAAACAATTCATTTTAAAAAACATTGTTTCACCATTATCGCAATAATTAGCTATAATATTACTAATATTATCTTTAGGAATAAAACATAATTTGAACATGATGAATAATATTGAAATTTTGAAATCAAATATGAAATAAATTTCTTTTTATTTCTTTCTAAAAATGATAAAATTTAATTTTTAATATAAGCGTGTAAAAATATTTTTTAGTGTGAAATATTTATTGAGTTTAAAAAATAGTAAAAATGTGTTTTATAAATTAAATATAGGATTTTTAAATGATTAATTTTTCTTATTAAATATATTTGTTTATATAAAAAGTGTTTCTTGAACTTTTAAGACATTCTTGTATTATAAAAGTGATAGTGTATATCAAATTCAGTGTTTTTACTATTCACCTAAAAATTAATTCTTTCTAACAAATCCTAAAAATTAATCTTAAGATAATATTGACATACTAAATCCAAAAATGATGTTAATTTAGTCAAATTAAAATTTAAAAATTTAAAAATTCAATTTTTGAATAAAATTTTAAAATATAATTGAAAAAAAATATTGGAAAATGACATTTTCAAATATTAATTGATATTATTCTTATTTCATACCATTTAACAACTATATTGTTGTTAAAAATTTATTAATATAAAATATAATTTTTTATAATCAATCATATGTTTCTTCAAATATAAAATTATTTCATATAAAATGAAATTTTTATAGAAAATACATTTTTAAATAATAAATTATCTTATTTATCATTTTAGGTAAACTAATTTAATTTCATTCATATTAAAAGTATCCTTTATTTTATTTTTATAAATATTTAATAATTTTTTTACTTCTATTAATTCATGCAAATTCAACATCTAGGTTTTAATGGTCATACTTAAATATTTATATTTTATCTAAATATATCACGGTTTAATGTTAGTTCAGTGTTGGGTGTGGAGCGAGCAATCAAACACATTTTTTATTTAAGGAAAAAATGTAATTTTAAATATTAGGTCATTACATCCCCCCACCTAAATAAATTTCTTATCAGTGGTTTTAATTATTACTCATTGAGGAAAGTAGGTGAGGGTAATCTTAATATATCCATCATTTAGGATATAACTACTAATATGACATCTACCTTACTCTCTTTGGCTATTACAACTTACTTATCCTTCCTCAAACAATATGAATATATTATATAATCCTATACTTAGGTATATATATATCTAGGTATGTATATACCCTAATCATATATTCTAAATTATATACCTTTCCCAAAACCATTTTAATTTTCAAGACACTAATCCATAAATAAATCATATATTTCCTCAAAAATTAACTCTTATCATTAAACACTTGTTCATAAAGTCACACACAAGTCTATAATATCATTATCCTAAAAATGATATAAAATCCACCAAAAATATCATGGATCACTTTTTCATTAAATCAATAATAAATTTCAATGCTATCAAAACTATGCAACTCACTTTTCTCAAAATAAATCAACCCTTTATTACCTTATCATCAAAAATATATTAAACCCAAGACTTTTTGACAACTAAATCATGTATTCTCTAATAGTTAACCCCAAGAATATAACCTTGTCATAAAATCAATTTTCAAGGTTGTTGATACAATTTAATATATGTTTCTAATCCTTTAAAGCATAACTACTAAATAAAAATCGTTAGATATCTCACATAATCCTCATAACTTCTATAATATACCAGAATATCAATGATAAATATCACTCACTAATGAAAATAGCGAAAAGTATCAATGATTTATTTTTATTAAGATATAATCCTTAAAAACTTAGGTATAAATTGGATACTCAATGTTTATATCATAACAGTAATGTACTAACATTATAAACTATTTAAGAACGTTACATTATTCAGTTATAAAAAAAGTGGTTTATAGATACTGACTTTTCCCAACTTCATATTCAAGATCCTTTTTCAACCAAAAACTAAAACAAAAAATGGTTATTAATAAAATCATAGTAAAAGATCATGTGAATATTAAAACTCAATACTAATAAGTCTTCTCTAATAACACCTTAATTTCACCCTTTGATACTTTTGGTTCAATATACTATGTTTTAAGTTAGTTATCTTATAATTATTAACCAAATACATTAAATTTATTATGAAACAAATCCTTTATAATTTATTATAAAGAGAATGTTATTAACCAAATAATGTCCCCAAGGAGTGTCAAACCAGGCCTGTGGTTATATACCTTTTCCATGCACTAGATCACAGTTTAGTTAATACACAACATGCTCTCTCCGGGGTTATTACCCTTAGGTACATCAATGTGAGATCCTATATTAAATTTTAGTATCCAGAAAGATATTTAATTTCTAATAGAACTATACGGTCTCTACTTTACAAAAACAACAAGAGTTTTTCATAAACATAGACTCATCCCTTAGACATTTCCCTAGGGTGTTCACTAAATTTTTCTAAACTGATATCAAAAAATAACTAAACACTACTCTAATACCAACTATAGAAACTCAAGCTAAAAATAACTTAAATAGTATAGTGATTTCATGATTTAAATATTATATCTCACAAACAGTCGTCTAACCCAAGGATATAAAGGTTTAGTGTCTTGGAGATTATCTATATAAAAAACTTGTTTAAAAACACTATCAAGTAGTTCTTCATAATTATAATCCTCAATACCCTTTTCTAGACATCTCCATGATATGATCATATTCATAAACAAGGGAATGGAAATGTAATAAATGCGTGAGATCAAACACTCAGTAAGAAAAAAAACATATCATAACATGAAGAATAATATGAGGGAGGCCTAAATATCATAATAAAAGAAAAAATTAATTTATATGATAATCATAAAACATGTTATTGAAACACAAGATCAAAAATATATCATTAATGAATCGTAAAATATATTATATGAAACAAAACACATCTTAAAGATCATATAACATGATCCCAAAACATAAAATTAAGGAATAATTTAAAAATGAGGTGCAATCCTGAAAACATGAATTTTTTGGAAATTAAATGCATATTGAAAATATGTAATGACATGATTTATGACTTAGAAATTTGTAACAACCATAAGCATAAAAAAACATGTGAATAAATCTTTTTACATCATGTTCACACAACAACTTATGAACAAATGATATTGTATCTCATTCACGCAAAATATATATGAATAAATCTAACATCTAATTCACTCAAAAACTTATGAACAAAGATTATTGAATCTCATTAATGAAACTTTTCATAATTTCATGTTATTTTAAACCTTAAATAATGTATTTTATGGAGATATAAGATCCCACCCATCATCATCCATACATATGAGTGCAGCTTAAAAATTAATAATTTTTTAAATAAACCATGGAAAAATTGATGGGTTTCTTTAAAATAAAAATGGAAATCATTCACTTTTCATAAAAAACTCACAAATATAAAATGGGTCTCATAAAACATCCAAATGTTCTAAAACAACTTCATAAATTAAATCATTTGATACTGATAATTTTATCACCCAAAATAATCACATAATTAAAGAAAATATATGGTGAAACATGAAATATAACTCCATTAGATATAAATAATTTGAACATAATTAAAATAAAATCATGAAAATATATTTTTGAAAACATTTGTATTCATCATCGTAAAAGTCATAGTTATGAGTCTCTTTTCAAAAAGACTCCTGTGATTTCGAAAAAATTAAAATAAAACATTTCATGGAAATAGATTTTGAAAAAACTATTTTTACTCAAAGATAAATAGATAAAATCATTTAAAATTAAAATTTAGTGAACATTGGAGAAATAAAATCAAGAATAAAACAAACAACTCAAATGAAGAGGTTTGAGTTTCTAAGTCCCTTATAGCTTTAGTAATTTTTGAATAAAAATTTATTAGAATCATAAAAAATCCATAAATTTCAGGAATTAAATCATTTATTATGATAAAATAAATTCTTGTATAGTATATACACTATAGAAATATGAAATTGGTTCATAAATTTAAAACATGTCGCACTGAAGAGAAATTGAGATGCAAAACTCTTATAATTTTGTTGTCTTTATAATTAAAGACCCATTAAAGGTAGAACATGATATGGGTTTTTAAAACAAATATATTAAATTAAAATTATGATAAAAATAAGATCATTTCCAATATATACACCACAAATATTAAATTATTGGTGAATAAAATTCATATCTCAATGAAGAAAAAAAAAATTGATGTAAAAAACTCTCATGGTTTAAGAAATGTTCAAATAAAACCCCATTTTAAGATAAAGAGAAAACAAATTGAGTTAAATTACCATGAATAAATTTGATTCATGATATTATATATTTAATAGGAATTATAGGAACTATTTATGTGAAATGATGTGCATAAAATAAAATGTGTCTCAAATAAGGAAGTCTTCAGATGAAACTCTTACCTTTTTCCAGATTCATTTTGCACATGCACCTAAAATCATGAATAATAAAATTAATTTTATTATATATATTATTAGGAACCTTATTATTATTTATTTAATTTAATATGGTTCATTTATTATCCAACTCTATTTTTTTTTCTGCGTCGGTTACTTGAGGTTATTCAATCAATTTTTATGTAAATATTTTTGTATGTTGACCATGGTAGAAATAATTTTAAAATAGTTCCATAGTATCCATAATATTAATAATATTATGGAAATAATTTATATATAAATTTAATATACTTTTAAATCTATCTAAAATGGGTGTTGATGAAAAATGAAACTCATTGCTCATTGAGTTGGTAGTCCACACATACACACAATTAATGTTTCCGTTTCTTAATGAAGGAAAGGAAAAAAAGTATATGATAATTTAAAATTTAATAATAATATTTATATTTTATATATAATATTTATTCATCAATATAATTTTAAAAACCAATAATTATAGGCGGTTATGAAAATTGGAAGATGTCGCTTTGTGGAGGTGGTAACCTGTGCGCACGCACTGACGATGATTTTGTTTTCCTTAATGGATGGAGAAGAATTAAAAATGGTTTTTCTATTTATATAATAACATCATAGTATAGTAATGATACTAATTTAATTACATTTTTATGGATATAATATATTTTTAAGGGGAATATTAAGGATAAAAGATTGAAAATAAGGTAATACTTATGTTGGAGACTTGATATTCTCTCAAAGATCTCCTTGGAAGTAAAGGATTTGAGCTAACTTCTAGATAATTGAGGATTATATATAAACAAAAGGATTCCAAGAGAGTTGTTTTTGAAAAAACGGTTAAGGTTAAATCGATCGGTAAGTGTAACTATAAAGGGGTGGAATTGATCCCCTTTTATAAGTGAAGAAAAAAACACTACTGGAAAAATAAATTGTACCCACGGTTCAAAACCATGGGTATAGCTCCAAAAACTATGGGTATAGGCTATACCCATGGTTTTGGGAGCTTTGGAAAACTGAGGCATCAAAATAGCTCTACGGCCTATTCGCATGGTTTTCCAAACTGTGGGTATAGCTTTTTTCCATGTGTCATAGCCACCATGTCATAGACACTTTCCACCTCATAGTATTATACCCACGTTTTAAAATTGTGGGTATAAATAATACAAAAATGGGAGCATGGAGTTTCAAACCCAGAACATTCTCATCTAAAACACAGAATCTCACCAACCTAGTTTCTTAACTTATATATATATATATATATCTGCTTAAATATATTAATCTGAAGCGTTTCTATAGAAAAAAATCCATCAATGAGTTTCAAACTCGCTACTTACACTTCAAACACACAGCACCTTACCACTCTAGCTATAGAACCTACGTTAATATATAAATATATTAATATAACCCATCTTTAAAATGTTATGCACGGGTTTCAAACTCGTGTCGTTGCTCTACCACTAAACTCCCTTACCACTACACCAATTGTAGTTTTATTTATATACGTATATATATATTATCTTATATATATATTTATAAAATGTGGGTATAAATAAAAATTCATGGGAGAGTTTTGAACCTATGCCACTTCTATGTTGTTGAACTCCCCTACCACTACACCAACTACAATTGTTATTATATATATATATATATTATTATATATATATTTTCACACACAAAACATAAGGGACCCTATACCCACATTTCAGTAAAACTGTGGTTATAAATGTCCCCAATACCCACAATTTTACTAAACCTTGGGTATAGGCTTATATACCGAAGTCTATACCCACGTTTGATGAAAACCATGGGTATAGATGTCACCTATACCTAGGGTTTAGTGTGAAACATGGGTATAGGTTTTCCCACGGCATTCTCGCACAATTTTTTTCCTTCCCACGCTTACGTGGGTACCCTATACCCATAGTTTAGAAAGAACCATGGGTATATGTTAGAAAATGTCACATATACCCATGGTTCATGAAAACTGTGGGTATAGGTGGGTTTATACCCATGTTTTTTGGGAAAATCGTGGGTATAGACCCATTTTCCATTAGAGAAACTTTTTGGAATACCATTTACACTTCCATGATATCATTACAATATTACTTGTACAAAGACTCCAAAATTTCATAATAATGGAATTTGGTGTTGGTTTGGGTCAAGAAATACTCAACAAAATATTTCTATACATGTTTTAAACATGTTTCAAGTCTGAAACTATAATGAACAAACCTAGAAAACTCTCCCAAACTGGTACCCAACCCGATATGCCACATACCTAAAGGGCATTCCTGATACCCACAAGCTGGCGACTAAAACCTTGGAATTAAATATCCAAAGGTAATGATTTTACCAAAATTGAAACAACATACATGGTATATAAAAATATATATATTGTGTAATTAATAGCCAAAAAAAATATATTCTATAACCAAAGGAAAACAGCGGTAGTGATTCAACTCAAAACTAAGTAAAAATTAAAAGGAACAAGTCCAAAAAAGACGAAGGATAACCAAAATAGAAGAAAACTACTCCTTTGATATGTAAGAAATCTCCCAACATCTCACCACCATCTAACCAAATCTGGAAGACGGAAATCTCATCTCCTCACTATGGTTCCTTAACTTTTCCTACATCCAAAGACAATACCATATCTACACACCACCAAATGGGTGTGTTGGGTGTATTCTAAACAGGCTTAGTAGGATCCCACCTAGATTTTTCCATATCAATTATTTGTATAATAATCTCAGCATGCTCATTTTTAAATATTCCATGCAATTATATTCAGTAAAGAAGTTTATATCAAATCATAATAAATATTACCCATTCCATTTTTCCATATTTCTAAAACAAGTTGGGTAAAATAATTTTAAAACATAAATTTCCATAACCATTTATCAAAATCCAAATCATGTACACCAAAACCAAAACAGTACAAGAAAATAACAATTGTAAAGAGGTTAAGGATTATAATATCCCAAGATAGAAGACTACTCATACCATAACCAACATTTATTTCACACTCAAGTCCTTAGAAAATGGGTCTAAGGAGTATAGAAACACCCATTGAGTGAGCCTCCTGACAATGTCAATATCAAGCCCCTCGAAAAATAGGTCTAGGGAGCATAGAAACACCCTATGACTGAATATATCGAAAATAAAATGGATGATGGCCCTAAGCTACACCTTACACCTATGTACCTAAGGGTCCCCATGTTCTTCATTTCTCAAATTATTTCAAAGGGTTTTATATTTCATAAACAACTCCACAACCCTTTATTCATCCAAAAATGATTTGAAAACCCATTTCTCAAAACATTTTCAATGGTTTGAAAGTTCCTTTTTCCATTACTCAAAACCAAGGGAAAACATATTTTACCACAAATCCACTTATATAAACAAATCATTCATTTCAAATCATTTATAAAATAAATTTATAAAACCAAAGTAATACGGTTCATCCAATATAGGCTGGTGATGGAACCACCCACCTCAAACTCAGGTTGCACACCACCTAAAATGGGATCTACATACCAGGAGGAATGAAAAACAACCAAAAACACCATATAAGAAATTCACATATCTCAAAATCAAATCCCATTACAAAACAGTCGTAGGAGTGGTTAGATTAACACATACCTCAAAGAACTCACATGTTACACCATAAGCAACACAAGGGTCAGCCTCCAAAATAAAATCACACAATGGATCTAGAAGAATCACATAAGGATCAACACATGATAACCAAATATTATAAATGTGTCCCAACACCACTTTTATAACCAATGGAAACAAATCAGAAAAATGGTCACCCACCGAGAGAGACTCCATGTAACCATTATAGTGATCAAACATCAAATGAAGTGATCTAAAAGAGGAGGAGACACCCAAAATTTCTTTAAAGAGACTAAGTTTTGAGGTTGGGAAGAACATGATTGAATTAATTCCTATTTAGGCTTGTAGTGCATAAAAATAATAGGAATAAAGGATTTATATCATAAACCAGGGATTTGCGGTGTAAAGTCCTCATAATCCACATACATCAAAAAAAATTGCCTAGGGTTGATTTATTTCAGGTGAAATATTTATGATGTAAAAAAATTAGATTATTAGGTAAATGGATTTATGTCATAAACCATTTTAACAACTTGATCCCAGTGGCATATTGACATTGTAAACTACACATTCATGTTATAAACAACACATTTATAATGTAAATGTGCTCTATAAGATGCAACCATCCAAGGTTCTACTAAAAACTCCCAAAAAATCATATACCCTCTAAACCCAAAAAACACACTCTTAAATAAGAAAATAGCATACCTTAAAATCTAGGATTCTACAATCTCCCCAATATAGTACTTTTTATCCCCAGAAAATCATGCGGAAGAAGGTTGCTTTATAAATAGCTGAGGTCATTACTCCCTCATCGATTATTTATGCCCCCAATTCTCATGAGAATCAAATATATGTATCCATACCACTCTAACAAATGAAATAGACTTCACATGTAAGACTTTCACCTAAGAATCAATGGTCTCCACTGGTTTCTATACAAAAAAAACATATTTCTCCAAATCAATCTCTTCCAAACTCAGAACATGATAGGTATATGGATGATAATTCCTGAGCTGATATATGTGGAAAACACCTTGCATACCTACCAACTGGGCCAGGAACACCAACCTATTAGAAACAAGCCTAAGTTTCTCGGTGACCTCAAATATTCCAATATATATAAAAGACATATTCCCCTATTTTCTATATACACAGTGACCCAAATGAGGATATACTTTCAAAAAAACTTGTTCACCAATGGAAAAACCAAAATTTGACATTGAGGACCCACATTTGATTTTTTATAGATCTGGGTGGTAACCATACGTTGAAATATATTCATAAACCTAATTGATGTCTCTTAAACAAGACTTGATCCCATAAGAGAGGCATCTCCCACCAATTCCCAATAAAGAGTTGACCTGCATTGGAAACTATACAAATCCTCTAATTTATCCATTCTAATTGATGACTATTGACTATTATTAAAAGAAACCTCAACCAGTCCCAGATGGCTATCCCACAATCCACCAAAATCCAAGATGTAGTCAAGGAGAATATCCACCAAGATCGGAATAGCATGTTATGTCTGGCCATTAGTCTATGGATAATAAGCAATACTCAAACTGACCTAAGTCCCAATCACCTCTTGGAAACTCTTCCAAAATTGGGAGGTAAACCTAGGATCCTTGGCCAAGATAATAGCATATAGAACCCCCTAAAACATCACAATCACCTGCAAATACAGCATAGACATATCTTCAACTTTAGTGGTGTCCCGAATCATAATAAAATGGGATGATTTTTTCAATTGATCAACCACCACCCAGATATAATTCTTCCCTTGGGTATTCCATGGAAATCCAAAACAAATTCCATGGATACCTCATCCCATTTTCAAACTAGCACCGTAAGAGGGTGGAGCATGCTAGAAGACTTTTGGTACTCTAACTTTATCCACTAGTAGGTGTAACAGCAGGACTTAAAATTTGTAATGGTATGCTTCATACTCATCCACCAAAAATGCCATCTCTTTTCATAATACATCTTTTATTCACCCATGGGAATGTCTCACAAAGAACTATGATACTTAGAAAAAATTGAATTCCTCATAGATGTTGCGATGAAAAACTGATCCATGAATCATAAAATACCATTATAAAAGAGAGAACAACTTGAAACGGTCTACCCACCAAAAAGGGTTTCCTTGATTCCTATAAATTAATTATCTTGCTGATGAATCTGTAGAATAAACTCAAGGAGAGATGGTGATAGATGAACACTAGTCAGAGCCATACTTGAACCATCCTATTAAGAATCCTAATGAAACTGAGCAAAGAAACCCATCAAGTTCCACTCTTCCCTTGATTCCTTCACAACCTACGATGGTACTTTCCTACTAAGAGCATTTGTGTTGACATTACCCTTCTTTAGGGTGTATTCTATGTCTAAATTGAAAGTATCAAGGTATTACACCCACCTCCTTTGTCTGAGATTCAATTATCTTAGATAAACTATATAGATCAAACTCTTATGGTCAAAAAAATACTATGAACCTATCCCAAAAAATATAATTCTACCAACACTTCTATGCAGCAATAACCACGATAATCTCAAAATCATGATTGGGGTAATTTTTATCCAGTGGCTAAATTTTTTGAGATCCATAAGCCATAACATGATCATCCTGCATCAGCACATTTCCTGAAATGGTACTAAAGAAATCTTAAAATACTACATACACCTCACTAGGTTCAGGTAAGATTAGAATAGGTGTTGATTTCAAAAGTATATTCAAATCATAGAAATAATTCTGACACTTTGAATCTGAAATGAATTTCACCCACTTCCTGGTAAGAGAATTAAAAGGTGATTTCAACTTTAAGAAATCCATGAAAAATCACCAATAGTATCTATAAAGACTAAGGAATATTAATATCTCAAAAAAATTATGTGGATCCCCCCATGAAAGGATAACCTTCACCTTCTCATGATCGACTGATAGGCCACATTAATAAATCTTGTTTCCCAATAACTTCACTTATTGGATCCAGAAATTTATTTTTTAAACCTATAGATAAATTCAGTGACTCCTAAATATTTTCAAAACTATATTTAAATAGTGATTTTTCTCATGCTCAGATCTAGAATGAACTAGAATATCATCATGAACACTAGCACAAAAGTTTCTAGATACTGATGGAATATTTGGTTCATCAAATCCATAAAAACTGTAAGAGCATTATTCAAACCAAATAATGTCACAAGATATTCCTAATGTTCATAAATCCTCCTAAAATCCATATTTGGTATATCAAACTCTTGGTATCTAAGATGATGATAACCTGACTGAAGATCGATCTTCAAAAACCACTTTTCCCCCTTTAACTGATCAAAAAAATCATCTAAATGAGGCAAAGTGTAATTATTCTTATATTTCACCTAGTTCAACTTCTGATAGTCTATAAAAAACTTAATTGAACCATCTGTATTCTTGGAAAAGGGTACTGGGGTTTCCCATGGATAAACACTTGGGTGAATGAAACCTTTTTCTATCAGATCATCCAACTAAATCTTTAGATCTTTCATCTTCATTGGTTCAATGTGATAAAAGGATATTGGAATTCACTGCATACCTGACACCAGATCTATCATAAAATCGAACTCTCCTCCTGGAGGAATACCATAGAATTAATCTATAAAAACATTAGGGATGTACCTAACAACCAAGGAAAGATCACCAATAAGAGAAAATGCATAGGTCTCCATAGTAAAAATAGTCAAAAAAATTATAGGCTCTAGGAATAAAGGTCAAGCATGACCAGATATCATATCCCACTCTCCCTGAAACAACCTAGATCTCCCTTTGACAATAAAAAATTAAACTTTTCAATGATAAAAATAAATCTCAGTATGATGGGAGATAATCCAATCTATCTTGATGATAACTTTAAATAGATCCATATAGAAAAGGAGGAAATACTAGACAAACTCCACATCAGTTATAAATAAAGAATAGGATGGACACTGAAACCCCTACTCTCTCTTCTTCAAAAGAGGTGTTGCCAACTCCATGAAAAAGGACATGAGATCCATTATAAGTTTCAACTCATAAAAAATGGCTAGATATAATTTATTTGGAGACACCTATATCAAATATATAATACACTATAGAGGATTCAACAAAGATGTCACCTATCACCATAGCTAGACCCACATAAACCTCTATCAGAAACTCATCCACTACATGAATGTGCTTTACTTCTGAGGCTTGTGGATAAAGAATTGTTGAATTTAATCTTCTTAATACAACACAATGGCCTTTGAATATGATGATCCATTTCCAAATGATTCATAGATATAGCCTAATAAAATCATTTTTAATGGTCGTAGTGACCATAATAATTACTCATTTTTACAGGCATGGAAATAGAACATCGGGTGTGGTCGGACTTTATACACTAATAGTAATCCAGGGGAACACTACTAGCTATAACTAATGGTACATAGGAGGATTTATATCGGGAACCACTTCCACTAACCCTAGGATGATCATTTAACTTCCTCTTCTTTCCATGTGTACCACTAAAGTTTTCACGGGGTGGAATAGAAGGGGGAAATTATCCAATATTTTTTGTTGTGTTTATATCTACTATCATAGCCTTGTTTAATATCTCTGAATAGGTAGAAATATTCAGTATAAATACCTATGATATGATATCTTTTCTAAAACCCTATATGTTCTTTTTATCCCTTAGCTAATCATTGATCACCACCTCCAAAGAAAAACAATCTATCTCCACAAACCTATTGGTGTAGTCTAACACCTAATACTCTCCCTACTACAAGGAGAGGATCTCTAGATACTTTTCCATCATCAGAGAATTTGGGAAGAACTATGGAAATAATATGGTTTTGAAACCATTCCAATATAATCCCACATGACTATATTTTTTCACCATGGAACCCCATTATCGCTTGTTGGGGACCTCAAGTATGAACACTCCGCACTTCACCTTGATAGCCTCAGGTGTATCCAGGAAGTTTAAGATCTAATCAATCTTTTCCAGTCAATCCTATACCTATTAGTACTCATTCGTAACCCTAAATGATGGGGGTTATCACATAATAACTCTCGTGATCGATCCTTATCTCCTCTAGCTCCTAGATATGCCTCAACAACTGGGTTTTGAAATTTTTGTAAATGTTGGTCTACAGCATGAACTACCAACATGATAGCCTCTATAAAGTTTTGATCCAAAGCAGGGTTCCCTTTAGTATCATCCACTACACCATACTATGGGACCCATGGAAGATTTCTTGGAATCATATAACTACACACCAAAAATAGAAGAAATGATCAAATTTTAGGTTAATCTCATTTTAAACCAAAAAACCATAAGAAGAGACTGGTATTAAGACCTATAACTTAACATAAGAGACACAGATCCCAATATCCCATGGTAACATGAGTCTCTTCAAAAAAAATATGGACATGAAACCACCACAATCTACCTTTCAAGTACCAAAAATACAATCTCCTATATACAATACATTTGAAGAAAATTAATCTTGAGGAAAAACTATATTTGATACCAATTTTTAATGAACTAGCCCAGAATACCCTGTCAAACTATTACCTAATACGATACATACCCAAAGGAAGTTCTCGATCCCAATGGGCTAGCAACTAGAATCCAGGCATCAAAAAACTAGAGGGTATAATTTCCCCCAACCTAAAACAAGACACATGGAATATACACATATATATTTAGAGGAAGGAATAACCAAAAATATATATTCCATAACCAAATGAAAATAGTGAGAGTGATACAAATCGAAACAAGATAAAAACTAAAAGGACTCCATCCAAAAAAAAGGACAACTAAAACATAAGGAAACTACTCATGTCATATGGGTCCCAGTATCTCACTACCAACTACCCAAACCCGGCTGATAGAAACCTCATTGTCTCACTACAGCGCCTTTCCCTTCCCTACATCAAAAGACAATACCATTTCTACACACCATCGAAGGGGTCTGTAGGGTGTGAGCTAAACAGTGCTTAGTAGAATCCCACTCGGATTTTCCATATCAAGTATCTATACAATAATCCGAGTATGATCATTTTTAAAGATGACATGGCATGATAAGTAGTAAAGAAGTTTTATAACTAATCATAAAAAATATTTCCCTTTCCCTTTTTTCCATAGTTCTAAAACAATCTGAAAAAAATGGTTTCAAAGTATAGATTTCCATAACCATTTATCAAAATCCAAAGTATGTATATCAAATCAAAAATAATACAATATAATCACAATGGTAAATAGGTCAAGGATAAAAATAGGGAAGTATAGCATACTACTCATACCACAATCAACAACTAGTTCACACTCAAGTCCTTAGATACAAGCCAAAGGATCAGAGGAACACCCCATGAGTGAACCAACTGACAATGTTAATATAAATACCCCAAAACAACAGGTCTAGGGATAATAGGAACACCCCATGATTGAACCTATCAATAATAAAATAGATGATGGGCCTAAGATACACCTTTCACCTAAGTACTCAAGGCTCCCCATATTTTTTACTTATCAAATCATTTCAAAGGGTTTCACATTTCATAAATAATTCCAAAATCTTTTATTCCACCAGAACTTTCTTTGAAAAACCATTTCGTAGAGAAATTTAAATTCTTTGAAATTATTCTTTTTTTTTCTCAAACCCAAGGGAAAAAATATTTTTCCATAAATCCATTTATGCATGCAAATCAATCATTCCAAATCATTTATAAAGGAAATTTATAAAACCAATGAAATGTAGTTCATCCGATGTAGGCTAAAGATTGAACTGCCAACCTCAAATTCAGGTTTCACACTACCCAAAATGTGATACACACACCAGGTGGAGCACATAACAACCATGGATGCCCAAGAATTGATTCCCACATCTCATAATCAAATAACATAACAAAACGGTTAGTGGAGAGGATAGATGAACACATACCACAAGGAACTCAAACGCCGCACCACAACCAACAAAAGGTTCATCACTCAAAATACAATTGAAAAATGGATCTATAATAATCACATAATAATCAAAAATTGATCAATGGATCTAATAAATGTGTCCCAACATCGTTGTCATGACCAATGGAAATGAAGAAGCGGAAAGGTCGCTCGTCAAGAGAGACATTGTGCAACCACTAGGGAGATTGAGCATTGAAAGAAGTGACCCAGAAGTGGATAAGAAACCCAAAATTTCCTTAAATGTCCTAGGGTTTAATGATGGGAATAATTAGATTTAGTAAATTAAGATTTAGTCTTGCAATACATAAAACCTACTCGGCTCGTAGGGTTTACATCGTAAACTAGGTATTTACAGTGTAAAGTCCTCATAATCTACATATTTTGAAAAATATGTCAACTTGGGTTGATTTATCCTATGTAACATATTTACAACATAAAAAAGTTGGTTTATAGATTAAATGTATTTACACTGTAAACCATTTTCATGGATTGTGACCAACGATATATTTATGCCATAAACTACACATTTATGCTGTAAATGTTTCCTATAGGCTGTAACCCACCCAGTTTCTACTAAAAAATACCAAAACAATTCGGATTCCATAAAAACCTGAAAAAAAACACTCTAAAATAAGAAAATTGTGTACCTTAAAATCCATGATTTTATAGTTATCATAGGTTTTTATATTTTAACATTTTTATTTTTACCTTGGTAACTAGTTTTTAACAAGTAATTTATATTTTATTTAAAAATATAAGGTAACCATTTTTACAAAACTCTAATGTTTCTAACATAAATTTAATCTCCATTTAATCTAATACAATATCTAAATAAGAAAAAAACAAATTTTAAAATAAAATATAGAATATATAAAAAACACTTTTTATAGAAACGTTACTTTTAAAAAATATGTGTTCTTAAGATTATTTAGTATTTATTACCAATTTAATGAGTGTTAATATATTTATATATAGGTTTAAACATAATATAATATCCATAATTTAAATTATATCAATTTAATTGATTAGATAAAAATTACATGATATTAATAAAACAACTAATTTTAAAAAATTATTTCATCATTATCGTGGTAATTAACTTTAATCATACAAATATTATCTTTATGCCTAAAACCAAAATTGAACTTGAAAAATAATTTTGAAAGTTTTAACTCAAATTGGAAATAAATTTTTTTATATTTAATTTACAAAAGTGGTAAAATCTGATTTTTAATATAAACACATAAAAATGGTTTTTAGTTTGAAATATTACTTCAGTTTCAAAAATGCTAAACATGTGTTTTATAAATTAGATATATATTTTTTAAATTTTTTATGTTAATTATTAAATATATATTTTTTTATATAAAAAGTGTTTCTTGATCTTTTAAAAAAAAGTATTATAAAAATGATAGTTTTTAGAAAATCCAGTATTTTTACTATTCACCTAAAAATTAATTTTTTTCATATTGAAAATTTCTATTAAGATAATATTGATACACTAAATCCAAAAATGATATTAATTTGGTCAAATTAAAATTATAAAATTTACAAAATCAATTTTTGAATAAAATCATAAAATATAATGATACCTGTTTTTTTAGAAAATGACATTTTCAAATATTAAGTGTTATTGTTCTTATTTCATATAAATTTCCAAATAGATTAGTGTTAATAAATTATTAATATCAAATATAATTTATTATCATCAATCATATTTTTTGTATCATCCGTAGTTTGGTTCACTAATTAGTAACTAGACCTGAGAGCCACCTGGCCTCAAGCGCGCCTCCTCTTGCACTAGAGGCTTTCAACTAGCAGTGAGGGTATATGATAGTGTGATGGGGGTAATATACTCCCATGATCAGGTTTAATCCTATTGTTATAATAAGTAGATAAACAGTGGAAACATATATTATAATAAGGTAGAAGAAAAGTAAATCGTACAATTAAAAAAGAGATACTGGAATAAACAATGGCAGAACCATATCCAGTATCACATACAAAAAATGATAATCATATCATGATATGAAAAATGGTGAGATACAGGGGAGCAGTTCAATAGGAATATATGAAATTTTATACAAAATTATGAAATTACCAAAATATCTCTCCAATATCATCATGAGAATAGGATCTTTCCTCTACTCCCATACTCCATCCAAGTACAGAAATTAGGTGGCCAAAGCTATACCCTTCCCTTTATCCTTACCTATAATCATAAAGTATGTCTGAGTACTAATCAACATCCCACATAAGGTGTGAGATATACTCAATAGGCCTCTACCAATGGTGTCTATAACAAATCCAGTATGTGTAGATAAGTTTTAATAGTGTGCAGGTATAACAGGAATAAATCTAAAATGATAAAGTGATGTAATCCAATCTATAAGTGAATGTTGTGAGAAGTAGTCTATAAATGATGAAAAACTATACACAAGATTGAAGTATTAACTATAATAAATGATGGATATAACAATTATCAAACCTATGAGGGCTTGGACCTAGGGACATTAACCAAGGCTTCCTATTTGTGTCCATGGAGCTCATCCATAAAAAAATCAGTATAATGTGTATACCTCCATGGGTGAAAACCCAAGGCCATTGACTAGGAAATCCTCTTTGAGTTTATGGAGCTCATCCATAGAAAATTTGGATAGACATGGGTTTATCTCGAGGATAAAGTCCAAGGAAGCCCAAGAAAGTTAAATTCAAGGTAATAATATATAGAATCTAATATAAAGAGTTGTCGGTGCCATACTGCAATGTTAGTGCCATATCAAAATATCCATCAGTTTCTATTTTATATAAGGAATCAATTGTCCATGTTAGTTTCCATTCCCTTTATCAATTTAACTCATCACAATCATTAAATCATTCAATTCACTTATAAGTAATAAGATGAGGGGTCATTTTAATTTGCATGCCCTTTTAACTCTTAAATTAATCATATTATAATAATCAATCAATTCACTCATAAGTGATAATAGGATGGGCCATGGTAGTTTCCATTACACCTTACCAATCACTTACATTAAAATTCATAAGTCAAGAGATCATCCATCTCATTTCATAATCACAATTAAACTATTTCATCTACCCTTTCATTTATAAATGACAATGTTCCATAAGTGGTATTCAACCTTTAACATTACCATATAAATCGTAAATGGCTTCCACTCATGAGCGGTAAGCTCATATCATCCAAGGTCTGTCATAATTATTGGAATTTAATCAAACCCATCTCAAGGGATGGTTCAGGTTGATCTTGATGACCTTAAACCATGTTAAAGGGGCAATTAAGCATAAAACAAATTTACAATATTTTAATTTAATACATTACTCATCTAGAAGCAACACATGTAGGTTCAGGCATGTAGAACAACGATGTGAGCTATAAACATCAATACATTAAAGGAAAAGGTATAGAACATCTACCTTATATTGTTAGTACTCTCCTAATCAGTTTTTAGCCTCTAAATTGAGCTAGAATGGGAGAAATTAAAGAAATATATGAATACCCTAAAGATGGGGCATATTATCTCGCACAAATTTAGCATTCCCTATGGTGAGATGAATGAAGAAAGGAAGTAACAGGATTAAAGGAAATACCAGAAGCTAGCCAATATGAGGAATTACATCTGAATCTAAGCTCATATAAAGAAGTTAATTCAAATCCTAAGGGGAGATAGAGAGATTCCAATGAAGGGGGAAACCACTGTGTGAAATGGAAAAGAAAAATCAGGTCATCCTCTTCTAGAATTTAGGGGTAAATGGGAATTTCACCCATTTTTAAGGGGGGATAATTTTGGAAAAACTATTTTCCAACCGTGTTCACCCACTGCGAAAGTGGAACTATCCATGTGTGGCTAGGGCATGGTCTTTTCAAACATGAACATCCCATTCAACTCCACTATAGACCCTCTATATGACCACATGGTTGTGTAGCCTAGGTTGGGTGGTTTAGACAAACCATTCACCCCTTTGTAGTTACTTCAACACCCTGCATGTTTAAAAGAAACTATGTGACCTCAAGATTATAGTTTAAATAAACCATGTACCTAATATATTTTTTCCAAAACCTAGATATTCGGGATCTGAACAGGCCTTAGGTCCTACAACAACCTCTTGAGCTCCAGTAACTCTATGGTATCCATCTTGTAATAAGGAATAGAAACTGTTGATGCTCCTAGCACTAGATCAATAGTAAAATATACCTCTCTCTTAGGTGGTAACCCAAGAAAGTCATCATAGAAGACTTCCTTGAAATGATCGACTCCTAGAGGAAATTCTATCTGGTGTATTACCTAGAGATCTAAAAAGAGATTGGAAATTTGGGTTGTCACTCTACCTAACCCACAATTCTCCAGTCCGACTGGGATCTCCTGTAAATATCATTCACCCTTATGAATATATCTACTACCCTTTGGTGATGTAAAATACACCCTATGGTGATAAAAATCCACATAGGTGTGATAAGTAACCAACCAGTCCATCCCAAGAATGATTTCAAAACCTATCATCTCAAGGATGAAGAGATCCAATGTAAAATGATAGCCACTTACCTCTAGTGGGGATTCCTTGTACTAGCGTACACATTATAATTGAACTCCCAAAAGGGTATTTAGTTCCATCACCCCATAGAAATACTAAATCTTGAGTCTAAGACTCTCCACAATTTCCATAGATGTAAAGGATGGAAGCTCCTATTTAAAATAGAACAAACACGAAATTAGAGGCTACTAAAATCATACCTAGAAATATAAAATGATTTTCACTCTTATCCTTAAGTATCAACTACACTACATATATTTAGATTGAACCATATCCCTATGATACAACCTGACTACCCTGGGCAGGCCCGCTCTACTGAAGTTATAAATCTAGTGTCTGGCCCCCTCATCCATTACCACCTAATCGACCTACACAACCTATGGTTTTCCATATTCTTTCCTAGAGAGGTTGTACAAATCCCACTCCTAAATATGGAGCTTGTGTATATCTTCTTCCACTAGATATGGGTGGAAGGTCTGAAAAAACCTTTCAAAAAGACTCATTCTACCATAGTCTCTACACTCAACTAGGGATCTGTCACACTTCATCTTCATATGTACCTACTTACCACATAGATGACAGATAATATAGGTATTTGAGTACACATTATATATTTTTTCACCTACTTTGGAAAGATAAAAAAATGATTCCTTTAGATGAACTATTACTCTGACGAGGTACTAAACTGAACTTTCCCACACCTCCAACTTCTCTATGTTTATGCTTGGTGATGAGGGAATAGTGGACTATATCAAGGGTGGTAATAAAACAAAACATGTTCAATTGATACTAGATAGAATATAAAATCCCATCCCTAAAATGTTTAACTCTAGAGAGATCATCACCAAGGAGAGTGGGAAAAATGATTAAAATCCATGAAACGAGCTAAATAATACATACTAGATTGATTTCCCTACTATATGTGCATAAAATATCTAGATTAGTCATATTTTAGTGTCTTAATAAAGATTTAATCAAATAATATTTTATGGAAATCCCTCCAGACCATAACCTGATATTGGTCATCCTAGGTCAAAACATCCCACCATCTCTCAACCAAACCTCTAAGAATATATGATACAAGAAAAAACCTTCTATATGGAGGAATATATATATGGTCTAATATAGATATCATGACTCTATCCATGACTTAGTAGCTTGATGAATTTTTTTCCATGAATACATAGGTGTATTCCACTACTGAAACTCAGACATCAACTCCATCATAGTCGGGGAGTGTCACGGGGCTCCCGGCATGGTCTGCATAAGTCATAGAAACCCCACTAAAAACTAAGCATAAACTCCTATATAAGGAATATTAGAAGTTTTCCATAGTGTTATTATAGTATGTAATACCAGTGTCTCAGGTCACACCACCTTTGAAGCATGGCCATCACCACCCTCCTTATAACACCTTAGCCTTAGAAGCCCAGAGTTGATACCTTACTTTATTACAGTGGCGTGATTATGAGGAATAAAATCACAATGGAACTATTAGTTTATCTGTTTTTTAAAACCATATTAGATACATGATACCCATTTTACATTAGTAAATATAAAATAAAACATGATACATAACAAAATCTAATAAACTTCATCCTTGAAACTCATTCAAATATATCTTTTTTTACCTAGAGAAAGGAAACAAAATTAGGGTGAGATAAAATGCTCAGTAAGGGTTAAGTAAAGTGGAATTAATAACTAATAAATGAGAATAATCAATATGTAAAGTTAAATAATAGAATAAACATGCCATTTAATCAATATACTGATAATAAAATGCATCCATATATTTTTTTCCAGTGAAAATCCTCTGGATAATAATAACTAAAATTAAGGAAATACCTAAATATTGGACGTCATGCTTCCCAAGAACATGAATACTTTACCATAAATACTATTCAAAATATGATTTAAAACATAATAGGTACAAACTAATTTGGTTTGGAGAACCATAACTCTACTATCAAGACCTTTCACAAGATAGTTTAAAACATATTGGTTACAAACGCGAAGGGTTTTTCTAACTAAATTTTTCCCATGAGACAATCAATGAATTGAGGGGATTTAATTAAATGATCCACGACCCATGTATTTCATGTAAAAATAATTACTAATATATAAAATAATCGATTTAAATTCATGAACAAAGTTCCTTATCAAATATCCATATTTAGAAAAGGATACAAATTTATCAATATTTCCCCAGTAAATAAATAACTTTAAAAGTAAAAAATATATATATAAATATGGTATATGGTATAATAAATAACAATATAAATCATAAAATAATATGGATATAACAATTAAATATAATTTTTAATGAAAAATGATTATTAAAAATTCATTGTTTTAAGATAAAGTTAACAATCACAAAAGAAAGTGAGATTGTAAGATAACTTTTACCGATTGATCATTTTTAAGTTAAAACCCCTTGGATGAGGTAATTCAAAGTAAAACTTTAAATACCCTTAATATTAAAGTATTAATGATATAATAAATCAATATGGTTAATAGATACACTGCACAAAATAAGTAAGTGGTGAATATGACATTTATCTAACTTATGTAAAAAGTGAGATGAAAATCCCTTACCTTGTGTTTCCTTTTGGGTGAACATCCTTTAACCTCATGTATAATGGTTTTAATCATGTTTTTAACTTATAAAAGAACCATAACCATGTTTATAATAACATATAATAACTTCTTATTATACTACTTGTTTGTAAACAATCTTTCATTATTTTCTCTATTTCATGTGTTAATTGCCTCGTTTTTTAGTATGTTTTGACTTTTTATTTTTTTATTATTATTTAGATCATGATTTCATCATTTCTAGAATTTAAAACATGATTTAATTATCATATATATTTATTTTATATTTATTTATAATAATCCATACAGTTTGGATATAGGAAATGAAATGCATTGTTCATGAAGATGGTAGGTCATACGTATGCATGAACGTTGCTTCCATTTATTTATACTATTTAAAAGAATAAAAATTAAATGATATATATTTATATTATAATTATAGTATCATATTTATGTTATATATTTCACATATTTTTACTAAAACTATTTTAAATACATTCCATGTAAAGTGTGAATGAATCACATCACTCTGAGGAGGCGGTAGTCCACACATCCGTAAACAATGTAATCGTATTCCCACAAAATAGAAGGAATGAAATTATGGTTATATAAAAAGTTATATAAGAATAAATTAATTATAAATATTATATATATCATATAAAACTATTAATACATCATTATTTACAACCTTTATATGTGGTAAGTTAAAGAATGAATGATATCAGTTCGCAAGGTGGTAGTCCGCCGTACACACGAACGATGACTGCATATCCCATTTGATAGATGTGTGTGAAAGTGTAGGTAGAAATATTATCATTAAAAAAAATCAGTATATTTAAGATATTTAGGAACCATGATATAAAAATAATTTAATTGGTTGAGAATTAAATGAAACAAAAGTGGTCGTTGAAGAACATTACCTCTTTTTTAGGTAACTCCTTTTGGTTTATATCAAAAGACTTCATTGGTTTTATTTCTTACCAATGTGAGGATTCTAGGATGAGGGTAGGAATTCTGGGATATTACTTTTTTAGGGTTTTTAGGACCCAAATTTCTTGATATTTGTGAATAATTTTGAGGGGTGAGTGCCTTTTTATAGTGGAGGAGGAGTGGCATTCTTCTAAATATAAAAAGGTAAACACTATTGAGAGGTCTCCCTTGCATCATTTACATCCAATAATGAACCAAATTTTTAAAAATGGATTATATGGTATAAATATGTCCATAAAATAGGTTTTTTACATGTTTATAGTTCATTTTGACCTTTAAGCTTAAGGTTTAGTCACCTGTTAAGATTAATTTTACATTAGTTGTTGTAATTAATTTTAATTGATTTCACTAATATTTTTGGTAAAAAACTAATTTGACCTTAATATAAACTATAAATTATGATGATTAAAAATATTTAATCCATTTTTTTAAATTAAAATCACATAAGTGGTAGAAATTAATTTAAATTTAATCCCCTAAACGGGACGACAAAGTGGGTTTTTAAAGTAAAACTATTCAAAAGTTTGAAATGTTTTTATATCAAATTTCAATGTAAAATTGATTAAAATTACCTAAATTAGATTAATTTATATATAATTTAACTAAATATACTTTTAAAAAATAAAAATATAATTTAACTATATAAATAAATTAGTTGAAAAAATTGTTTTCAATTAAAATTTAGTATTTTTTACTATTCATCAAAAAATGAAACTTCAGAGAAAAATACCAAAACATCATGCTAATATAATTTTAACATTACTATATCAAAAATTAAGTTTATTTTTATAAATATAATTTATAAAACTATCAAAAAAAAATTTATAACTTGTGCGCCATTAAAAGGCAGCAAAATTGTCTTTAGAAAAATATACGTTTTTATACATGAAATGGGTTTGTTCTTATCTTATGCCTAACAAATCTATAGGATGAATGTAAAAAATATTTTATTGAAAATATAATATAATATATATATATATATATTTCATTGATATAATTCACTAATAGTAATTAATTTAATTTATTAGGATAAAACACCTTTGGATCATAAAAATGGTTTTTTATAAAATCATTCCCTTTATATTCATTTGGATTCCATATTCATTTATAATTAATTGGTAACCAATGAATTCAACGATATATTTTTATAAGTTAGTTAATAATATTCATAACCTAAAATTTAATGTCTATGAGATAATTTTCATTTTAAATAATAATATTAATAGTATTTGGTAAGATTCAGTCTTACGTGTAACGCAAGCCATCAAGGAAACTCATTGCATGAAACACAAGCTAAAATTAGTGTTTCATGAATTAAAAATATATAGGATAGACTGAAACTATTTAAAATATTAAATATACTTTAAATTATTGGTATATTATATTCCCTTATGAGTTTGGTGTTTTGTTATATACATGCTATCAAATACAGTGTCCTTATTTTAGAATTCTGGGGTGTTACATTCTCCCCGCCTTAAATAAATTATGTCCTCATAATTTAAACTTGATCTCAGTAATTGAGAGATTGATATTTAAAAATGTTATTTTTTAAAAACTCGAATCATAAATATGTTTAATAAAAATATTATTACTTAGAGGGAAAAGGAAATGAGGAGGTCACCACAAAACTAGGCGTTCGAATATGAGAACATTAGTAAATGCATGGATATGGAAGAAAATTATAACTATCAAGTTATGATGGAGATTGAAAGAGGACATGTTCATGATAAATTTTTTGACCACAAATTCTTAAACCAAAGTTATGAAAAATTTCATTGATATCATCAAAAATGAAGATAATAGGACAATATTTTTGTTTCAAGACCATTTTTCTTATAGTTGAAGAATTATTTCACTCTCTAAAAATATAAGTAAATTTACTTACTTGATATGTAACGCCCCGACCCTAGTTACCCAGATTCGGTGCATTATTACATAACAATGGCATGATCACAAAAGATCAAGTCTGGAAAGGCCGATTAGTTTAGTATCCTCGGAATAACTAGATACATTCGTCAAGTTTACATTCCAACATAAAGTGAAAACTAATACGACATCTTGTCTCCACACTCATATCCCCTTATATTATCCCTGCAGGTCATTCATAAAATACTTCTTCACATCCTAGGGAAAATAAAACATAGAAAGGGGTGAGCTCAAATTCCCAGCAAGGATAACAATATAGTGGAAACTTTCATAAATAAGCATAAACATTTAAGGCAATGTATAACTAAAACAAAAGCCTTTTAAACTTGAAATTAAGCATAATATGAAAAAAAAATGAAATAATGTCATTTACTTATTCACATGGATATTCTACTAGTCAAATAATCAAATTCAATATCAATAACCACTTTCATAATGATGGAATGCATAATTCCAGACTATCATAACCACATAGCCAAGGCCTCGTGCTAAGACTACAAATAAGATTTTGTCAAGGCCTCATGCCAAGACACTAGTTTGTCTCATGAGACCTACTGATACATCGAGGAGCTATAGCGGGCTCCACCCGTCACTTACTAAGTCCAATGTATTCCTCATATGAAAAGTTTGAAACATAACATAAACATTCGTATAAAAACTAGCATACGAAATGTAAATACGTTAACCAAAAACCCTGAATGGTATAAAAATAGCACATCCACAGTCAAACATAACTCATTCTATACAATATGGAAGATTTTATTGTATCAGATTAACCTTAATCGAGAATAATGAAGGATATTGACATAGATTAAAATAATCATCAAACTATTGAGAGAAATATCCCCCTTTTTCTTGAAAACATTTAAAAGTCACACTTTTTGTCAAGAAGCCATTTAAAATAGATTTTTAAATCAAAGTCTCTCATACCAATTTGAGGTATTTTTATTTGAAAACTTTAATGACCATATAAATAAATCCTTAAAACCATTTTTGAAACATGGACATTAATGAGAAAGATTTAGAATAATAAATATTTAAAACATTTTGAAATGATATTTTAGTTAGAGTTACTAACCAAAAGAGAGACACTTGAATACAAATAATTGAGGTAATAAAAACTTTTTAAATCATGATAATAAAGGGATTCATGATATACTATGTCAAAGTACATTATATACACTATATAAAATTGATTTGTTATATAACAACAAAGGAGTCTCAATGGAATGTAAATTGAGATGAAATATCTCATAAAGGTCGTATCCTTAGATTAAGGATAAATAAACGACATAATTATGTGTGACAAATATAAATACACTCAATATGATTGGATATTCATTGTAAAACAATCAAAGGACATTCACACATATTCTTGTAAAAACAACACCAATGGATTGGATGTTTAACTCAACAAATCAAGATTGAGTAAAAATTACTCTTATCAAGTTCATACCAATTACTTGAGAATTTATAAATGGAGTGATTATGTGTATCAAAATTATATCCACAGAAAGGTGAGTGGAAATTATGACATAATAAAATGAATAGTGATTCCACACATAATCTTGGACAAAAAATAATCAATGAAGTATGCGTAAAGCTGAATGAGTGGAAATTGAAATTTCAAATTCCCATATCGATTTGGTAACATACGAAACATACACCCATGAAATTAGGATCATAAAATTATAATGTAAATATCCGTAAATTAAAGTATATTACACAATGAATACAATCATGGGTAGTACACACACCACATGCAATAAATAAGTGGTGAACAATGGAAATCTCACGGAATTAAAAGTGAGATAAGAAACCCCTTACCTTGTAATTTTTTTTTGGTCGAGGGTAGGTTATCCTCCTGTATAATGGTGAAATAATTATTATTTAATTATACAAGTATCATATACATTAATATCATATATGATCTTTTAACATTTCTTTGTTAATAATATCTTAGTATTATCATTGTTTCAGGTGTTAACTTACTCATTTCCTTTTATATGTTTTGTTACATAAGTCGTGTTTGTTATGGGTAGGTTGTATCTTATTCATATAAATAATGATATCAAGTCCTTAAACAATATTTTTTATCATCAAATGATAATTATACTTGAATGGATACGATGGGGAATGAATCTCATCGCGTTCATGGAGACAGTAGTCCGTACGTACGCACGAGCGATAATATCATTATTTTGAAATTAAAATAATATATAAATGGATGGTATATCATATATACAGAATCATTATAATGTTATATTTATTATTTTCATGAATTACACATCATTATTATACTTATCCAAATAATAATGTATTGAATAACAATTACAGCACGACGTGGAGACGGTACGTCGTACATACGCACGTATGGTGACATGTCATTAAAAGGATGGATAGAATACTGAATATTGTTGTACCATATTTATAATAACATCATAGTATATAGAAGATACTTAAGTTATTATTTTATAATGTAAATAACAAAGAAATAATAAGTTTAAGAAGAAAGGAACTTGAAAGAGGGTGGTGAAAACATTACCTCTTCTTCGCGTTCTTCCTTTTGACATGATCAAAAGGGCTCCTTAGGTTGGCTTTCTGATCAAACTAAGGCATCTAGGTTGAATTTAGGGAAGTTTAGAGAGTATTTGGGCAGGTTTTGTCTGAGTAAAAAGGCTTTTAATGTGTGAATTAGTGAGAAGGGGAAGTTTTCTTTTATAAGAGGGGTGAGGGGCACCTTTGGAAAAGGTAGAAATATTATTTTATAATAAATTAATATTCAGTTTCTAATGGATACAAAGTGGATTATTAAAGGTATAATGTGGTTATGGGTCTAAATAATTTCAACCAATAGAATTTAGACAGTTTTGGGTCATTATATTAACCTTATCTTTTAGTTTTAACTCTTAGTTAATTAGTTTGACATTTACCATGTCACTTTGTATTTTTATATTATATAGTTAATAAACTTACTATATACATACAAGAGACCACCAAGTGGTTCATTAATGACACACATATAAGGATTTAAGTCCTTTGGACGAACCTTAGATTTTTAGAAATAGAATATCAATTAATAATATAATATTTGTTTTAAAAACTAATTTTTGTCAATTTTGAAACTATTCAATAATTGATTTTTTTAAGTCTTAATAACTTTATTAATTAAAACAAAATTCATTTAAGCAATCCTATTATGTAATATTAACCAATAAAATTCATTTATGTCATCAAAACTTTCAAATTATATTTATTTTAACATTTATAATACCAATTATTTGATTATTTCATTGATAAGGAAAATATTGTATCATTATTGTGTCATAAATAATATTAACTATTAAATGTCTAAAAATTATAAATAAAATCCCTTTATATATTAAATATTTTTATCTTTCTAATGAATATTTATAGTCAAAAACCTAACATATATAACCCTATGTAAAAATTGTTTTTCTAAAAGATATATGCTTATGTCATTTTTGTATTTATTTTAACTTAATTAATATAAAGTGTCCTTATCACTTATAAGTGGATCCATGGGGTCCCAAAATCGACCCAAATATGACCATGGTCGTACATGTATCAACCAATAAGGTTAGGACACGTTTTAGGGTAATTTATTATTATTATAATATTATTTTTTTTACCCTTATTTACCTGATTTACCATTTAACCATGGTAATTAAAATATTTACCGAAGTAATTATTGAAAATGTCTAAAAACAAAAGTTTTCTATTTACACAATTTGGAAATCCTGATTCCAAATATGGAATCCATTTTTCAAAATTCAAAACACATAAGTGGCAGAAATTAATTTAAAATTAATTCCCATTGTTAAAACAAAAAGTGTGTTTTTAAGAGATAATAACTATCAAAAGATTGACACTTGTTTATGTCCGGTTTAATTGTGAAATTATGTCCAATGACCAATATTGTATTAAATGGTAAAAATATATTCTAAATATACTTTGAAACAACTCAAATTCATAATTTATCACTATTAATTATTTCGATTAAAAAAGTTTTTTTTAATTAAAATTTAGTAATTTTCACTATTCATCAAAATATAAAAGTTATCTGAAAAGTACCAAAATTTCACCCTAGGATAATTTCGATATTACGAATCCAAAAATAAAGTCCATTTTGAGTGATAAAATTTATAAGATTTCAAAAAGTGGGTATTACTATTCATAATGGCTACTTTGATTGGTCGCAGTGTGTTAGAATCTCAAAGTTACGTACAACACACGCTACTGTATTATTCAAAGAGAATCATATCATGGAATTTTGGGGTGTTACATTATCCCCTCCTTCAATAAATTTTGTCCTCACAATTTTTAAAACTGGGATTGGGAATATAATGTAAAGTCCCACATCGGAAAAAGAGCCAATAAAACTATCACTTTAAAAGAAATAAAGAGAAGTAAAAAGGTCTCCCGAGATAACCTATACTAGGATTACATGTAGAAAAACATGGATATGGATGATAAAATAAGTGTCAAGTTCTGATGGAGAGGTATAGAAAACATTATCAGGATAAAGTTAACAACAAGAAAACCACAAACTTGTGATGGGACAAACAGTCATTAGTTTCCCAGTAGGAAAAGTAAACAGACAACATTTTTTTTGTTTTAAGTTACATTACATAAAGATGAGGAATTAATTTCTGAGATTGACTAAGAAAATAAAGAGATATACTTACTTTTTAAGTAGAGTTTCATTCATTAATAAATTTACACAACTAACTCATTTTTTTTAAATGATGAGTATTCAAGAAAACTTGGTCACACTTGAAGATCTAGAATAAACTTCTATAGAATCACATGATCCATAAAGGATAAACTATATATTTACCTTGTCTTTAGAGATTAACCAAAACTAAAATGGTTAGTACAAGATCTGATGATCCCCCAAAAGGATATTCCTTTAGAGAAAGAAACACTAATCTTAATTTCTAAAATCAATACCCCAAAGTTAAGTAAATACCATTCAATAAACAATTGTCCTTAAAATATTTCAATATAATCCAAACTAATATTGAAACCCAAAAATTAGAAGAATTTGGTTATGTAGTCTTCCATGTTAAATTGTATCTCTAAATGACATCAACTACTCTTAAAGTCACATACTTAAACGTAATTAACCTAATCACATATTCTCTATTATAGGTTAATCATTTTCATAAATAACCCAAATAACTATAAATCCATAATAAAAACATAGATAAAAATCCACCATTACTTCTCAAATGAAACCCCATAGTATTCTATTTTCCTTGGGCATATAGTGTTCCCAACAAAGAGAACATATTTGTAAGAACCTGGATCACTTTTCAGGTATGTTTTTCTTTTTTCTGGAGTTTTTGAGAAAAATGACTTTTCTGGAAATTTTAGAAGTACACGCCGTGTACTTTCTGAGTACACACCGTGTACTCTTCCCGGCTCGAAGCCGTGTGTTGGTCGTGCCCAGGCCACACACACGGTGTGTAAGGCTGAGATGGAGGCCAGTTTTTCGGAGTACGGAAAAATTTGAAGTGCACGCCGTGTACTCTAGAAGTACACTCTGTGTACTTTCTTTTTTTCATTAAACAAACTGGGGTTGTGTCTAACCCCCATATCTATCTTCTTATTCAGTTTTCGACCGTCCGAGAGAGACCATACGGCCGGATCTTAGACGGAGTCCTACCTCGTCGTCTGTTCTCTAATTCGAGCATGGTCAGTTGTGTTGGAATCGCAGCGGTGATTTCTTACTTTTGCTCTAGCCTCGTTTCTTGATTCCTCCTCCTTTACAAGTTATTTTGGGATGAACAATTTTGTGTGTTTTCTCATATATACGTCATTCTAAGGGGAATCTGTCGTCGAGGTTCACGTATATCGATCTCCTAGGATTGAGGTAGGTGGTTTGTGCCTTTCCGTAGAAAGTTGATGAATATTTTGTGCAATTTCCACCAATACCCTTGAACGGGGTATTGCGTGTTTCCTGTTTTGACCTTGTTACTTGCCTGCTTTGCTTGATTGCTTTAGTAGAGGTTATTGCTTATGATTAGAGTATTTGTTTTGTGCTTAGTTTTCTTTGTCATGCCTAGTTGTAGGATTTTGGACTGTTGTTTTATTTTTGCTGTTGAGCCTTAGTTGATATCCAAGTAGTTCTTGAGGTTTACTTGGATGATATACACGTGCTGAGCATGTTTAGTTATACTCAGGACTGTGAGAACCTAGAGTAGTAGACCAAAGGGATAATTGATGG
Source organism: Viscum album (assembly GCA_963277665.1). Lineage (NCBI taxonomy): Eukaryota > Viridiplantae > Streptophyta > Magnoliopsida > Santalales > Viscaceae > Viscum > Viscum album. The sequence continues at coordinate 702,089,287 of OY728132.1, forward strand.
AAGGTCTTCTCCAGAGTGTCTTTTTAATCACGATGCGGGACCAAGGGGAGAATTGACGGAAGGGATTCTCCAGAGTGTCTTTAACTATGACGCGGGCCATAGGGGGAATTGACATTGAGTGCTTCCCCAGAGAGCCTTTAGAACGATACGAGACTATAGGGGGAATTGATGGTGAGTGCTTCCCTAGAGAGTCTGCTTAATTTATGTAGCTGAACCAGAGGGGCGAGACTGTGTGTGACTCCCAGAGGGTTGCTAGTACTTAGAGGTTGAACCATAGGGTTTAGACTCTGAGAGCTACCCAGAGGTTTACCTATTTTCTTCTTGTTGTTTACTGCTTACTTGTGTGCTCTACTTGTTAGAACTGTGGATTTTAGCTACTTGTGTTTTCCTGTTTACTGCTTCTTGTTTATTTACTTCCATGTATTAATTGACTGTTAGGCACAAATATTTGGGCGATTGCCTATTGGGATTGTATCTCACACCCTATTTGGGCCATGCTTTTGGGCCCAAGCAGACCATGTTGCTGCAGGTATAGATAAGGGCAAGCACCCTTCTACTTCTGGATCTTGACTGCATCAGGAGCTGGGGAGCATGGGACCGAGCCGTGGCTCGCGATGCTGAGGAGCTTTCTTTGTTTTTCTTTAGCACTTGGTTTCAGTTGTATTCCAGCACGTTTTTGTGTTTGCTGCTTTCCATAGATACTTATACCTGCTGCAATATTGTCATCATTGTTAGATATCTGCATTGCTTCCGCTGTCTGGTGTCTTTTGTTATGCATGTTGATTACTGCTTCCGCTGTGTGTTGTTGTTTTCTTACCTTGTATACCTTACCGAATGACGGCATAGTTTCCCCACCGACTCACCAAGGCCCTCGCTTCTAGTCGGCAGCCTCTGGAATTCGGGGAAATGCGCTTGAGGTCATGTGGCGAACCGGGTACGGGGCACCAGTGGAGGGGCTCCGGACTCGAGACATTACAAAGTAGTATCAGAGGGGTTCTTTTCTCTTACTTTACTGTTTGGAGACCTTAGCCAGGGATAGGATGGATTCGGTACTTGGCATTAAGCTGTGCTCGGGAGTAGCTAACCCGTGTACAGGGAAAAGCCATACTACCTCGTTAATTGCAGTTTCTGGTTTTGAGATTTTATGGTTGACCTAATTTCACCTAGAGTGATTCACATGGCTTGTGCTATTATTGTTTTGATATTTCAGTTCTATTTCTGTCGCAACCTGATCATTCATCATATAGGCACTTGTAGAAATCACATTTCATGCATTCTTACCAAGCCATCTAGGGTGCATTAGTGATTGCATTCTGTTGTGATAGGATCTGTGTAGATAATGCATGCTTTTGTGATAGATGCTTGATAGATTCTCTGCTGTTATGCTAGAAAATTGTTTGTCTTGTTCCTTGATTAATAATGAACACCAAATTTTGGTTTTTTGAGGTGTTATGGGCCCTCATGGATCGAAAATTGGCATCTTTTCCCATGTTTTTAGTGTTTCTGGAATTCTGCACAGTTTCTGTGCTACTACCCAGAAAACCCAGAATACACGGTGTGTACTTTTTAGATACACGTCATGTAGTTTTCAGGTCGTGTCACTGACCGTGTGAGCAGAACACGATGTCGTGGGAGTAACTTCAGGAACACTCCATGTGCCATTGGTACACGCCGTGTGAGTTTGGAGCCGTGTACCCGGTCGTGTCACTAACAACACGGGCTGGGGAAGCTCGGGTAGAACACGTTGTGTCCGTAGGGAACACATCGTGTGGTCCGGTCCAGGTACCCGGTCGTGTCACGAACAACACGGGCCGGCGTGACCTTCTTTTCCACACGACGTGTTTGTTCGGAACACACCGTGTAGTCTTTCCCAGGTACTCGGCCGTGTCACGAACAACACGGGATGGTGTTACCTTCGACTATACACGTCGTGTGTGTTCGGAGCACGCCGTGTAAGGTTCAGCTATGTAGACAGTCGTGTGCTTAACAACACGGGCCATCGAAGCCTTGTCTAGTGCACGCCGTGTTTGTTTCGAACACGCCGTGTAGTCTTGGGTTGAGTCGGACCGTGTGGGTTAGCCATGTAAGGAGACTCGGGTAGGGGAATAGTTTTCAAGTACACGCCGTGTGTTGGGGTCAACACGCCGTGTAGTTTGAAGTGTACACAACTTGTAGGGTAGGGGTACACGCTCATGTCAGTGGTTTAAAAAGACACGTCGTGTAGTCGTGTTTTCCAATCTTGTGTGTTTTTCTTCCCATGTTCCCGTTTTTTTCTCTTGTGTTCTATGTACTTGTTTTTCTTAGTCTGAGGTGTGCTTTTGATCTTTCAGAGCTATGCCTCAGAGACGTCCTCTGGTCATACGCCTGTCGTCAGGCAGTGATTAGATGCCAGACAGGGCTGATCGAGAACTTCCTGACGATCCCCCATCTAAGCCAGCCTTGGCACCTGTGGTTGTACCAGTCACGGGCGCTGATGCGCAGTTCAGAGAAGGTTTCATGAGGATGATGCAGGCCTTCCAAGGAGCATCGCCTCCTGCCTCGTCTATGGAAGACTTGACGTGAGTTTTCTAGGAGCAGCATCCTCTCATGTTCTCAGGGGAGGGAGGACCTCATGCTGCAGAGTCATGGCTGGAAGCCATGATGACTATCTTTGAGCATCTGGAGACGCCTCTAGAGAGGTGAGTCAATCTCACCACCTACATGCTCTGATACTCCGCCAAGAGGAGGTGGGACATGATCTCATAGGCAGGTCAACAGCAGGCTATGGCTTGGGAGGAGTTCCATCGCCTGTTCTACGACTACTTCTACTCGGAGACCCTGAGGGCCAATCGAGCCCGGGAGTTCATGAGCTTCGAGTAGGGTACTCTATCTGTCATGGATTATTCCTCTCGTTTCACTGATCTGTAGTGTTTTACACCCCTTCGGGATGGGAGTGGGGTGTTCTTGGCGAGGAAGTTTGAGGATGGACTCAGGCGGGAGATCTGCTCGCAGGTGAACATCTTCCAGCTGACTTCCATTACTTCCATCGTCAACCAAGCACTGATTGCAGAGCGCAATCTGAGAGACTCTGGAGCTTCGAGCCAGGGTGGTTCTGCTCCCAGAGCTAGCTTTCTTTCAGATGATAGCAAGAAGCGTTGTACGGAGCCTACGCTCGGTGATTCGAGGAAGCGAGACGCATCATCAGGCAGCCAGGTGACGTGCTATCAGTGTGGTCGGATAGGGCACACGAGGCCGCAGTGCCAGAGAGACCCCATGGAGTGTCGATCTTGCGGCAAGATGGGTCACCTTCAGTGGTTCTGCCAGGTTTTATCACCAGTGGCTGGTGACCGGGGTTCTTCTATGACTCCTCGTTCAGGAGCAGCACCGCCAGCTTCTCACTAGTCGGGGAACTAGAGTTCTTCCGGCCGTTCGGGCCGAGGTGGAGGTCAAGGTCATGGTAGTTATCCACCAGTTCCTCATCACCAGCAGGGAGGTTCAGCTCAGAGTGGTCAGCCAGGGGTGCAGGGCCGCGACATGGGCCAGTCTTTCGCCGGGGAGCAGACTTATCATGAGCAGGATCCCGGCCCTTCTACTGTTTGAGGTACGATTTTAGTAGCCTCAGTTTTATCTTCATCTCTTTTCGATACTAGTGCTATGCATAGTTTTATCTCTGTTGTCGTTGTGGAGAGCCTTGGACTCTGCATCTTTTCTTCTTCCGACTCGTTGACACTAGACACGCCTTTGGGAACGAGGACATATAGTGTACACCAGTGTAGAGAGTGCCCCCTCGAGATTGCAAGGTATTACTTCTTATGGGATCTCTATTTCCTAGATATGACAGGCTATGATTTCATCCTTGGCATGGACTGGTTGATTCCCTTCTGGGAAGTCATCGGATGCTATCGCCACAGAGTGAGTTTCGTTTCACCGGAGGGTGGATCCTTCCTTCATAGAGGTGAATGGGACGTTCGGGCGAGTCGGGCAGGACTCAAGCATCTTGGGCTAGGAGGGGTGACAGCTCAGATTGCTAGTCTTTATCTAGATGATCAGGGGACTCCACATATGGACTTTCCTCCAGTGATGGATCGCTTCAGGGATGTATTTCCAGAGGACTTTTCGGGTTTTCCTCTAGAGCGTGAGGTAGACTTCTCTATTGAGCTCATGCCAGGAGCGGCACTGGTGTCCATTCCTCCCTATAGGATGGCCACACCTGAGTTGCAGGAGCTCAAGAAGCAGTTGGAGGAGCTACAGGATAAGGTTTTCATTCGACCCAGTACTTCTCATTGGGGTTCGCCTGTTCTGTTCGCGAAGAAGGTAGATGGTACCCTTCGGCTTTGTGCGGATTATTGGAAGCTGAACCAGTTGACAGTCAAGAACTGATATCCCTTGCTACGTATTGATGACCTTTTTGATTAGCTTCGAGGAGCTCAGGTGTTCTCAAAGATCGACTTGAGGTCTGGTTATCATCATTTGTGCATTAAACCATCAGATATACCTCGGACAGCCTTCAGAAGTAGGTATGGTCTATACGAGTATACAGTCATGTCGTTCGGTCTCACGAACGCACCTGCAGTTTTCATGGAACTGATGAACCGAGTTTTCCATCCTTACTTGGACTCTTTCATTGTGGTCTTCGTGGATGATATCTTGGTGTACTCTCACACTCGACACGACCATGCCACACATCTTGAGATCTTTCTAAGTAAACTGAGAGAGCATCGGCTTTATGCTAAACTCTCGAAGTGCCACTTCTGGATGGATCAAATTCACTTCTTGGGTCACGTCATCTCAGAGGCAGGAGTATCTGTGGACCCAGAGAAAGTGAGATCTGTAGTTTCCTGGGAGCAGACGAAGAACGTTTTTGAGGTACGGAGCTTCCTAGGGCTGGATGGATACTACAGACGCTTCATTCAGAACTTTTCCCATTTAGCATCACCTTTGACAGGTCTGACCAAGAAGGGGGAAAAGTTATTATGGTCATATTCTTGTGAGTCAGCCTTTCAGTAGCTGAAGGGGAAGTTGACGTCAGCACTGATACTAGTCTTTCCAGAGCCAAGAAAGAGCTACACTATTTACTGTGATGCTTCGGGTATTGGGCTGGGAGCTGTGCTTATGCATGGAGATGGAGTCGTTGCGTATGGGTCTCGGTAGTTGAGGCCGCATGAGAGGAACTACCCTACGCACGATCTGGAGTTGGCAGCTGTTGTTCATGTCTTGCGCTGTTGGAGACACTATCTTCTGGGAGAGAACTTTGTGGTCTTCACTGACCAAAAGAGTCTCAAGTATATCTTCACTTAGCATGATCTGAATCTGAGGCAGCGCAGGTGGGTTGAGTATCTTCAGTCTTTTGATTTCGAGCTTGCCTATACGCCGGGAAAGGGCAACGTCGTGGCTGATGCGTTGAGCAGGAGAACTCAGATTCAGGCAGTTCAGGAGACCAGTAGTGAGTGGCAGCTGATGGCTCTGTTCTCTGAGATGCATCTGGAGGTGCACGACAGACGAGGACAGACTTTTCTATCTTCTGTAGCTGTTACCTCCACGCTACTTGATCGGGTACGGATGAGGCAGCTATCAGACTCGGAAGGCTTAGTCCTGCGGGAGAGTGTGTCAGGAGGGGACCCTCTTCCTGGATGGACAGTGGGCGAGGATGAGATCTTGTGTTTCCAAGGACGCGTATGGGTGCCAGCAGACATACGGGAGGAGCTGATGCGGGATTTCCATTCCTCTGTTTGGGCAGTTCATCCTGGCGTCACCAAGATGTATCAGGACCTTCATCGCCAATACTGGTGGCCAGGTATGAAGAAGGATGTTGTTGGTTTTGTCATGAGATGTTATACTTGTCAGCAAGTGAAAGCAGAGCATCATCGACCAGCGGGGCTTTTACAGCAATTACCCATTACGGAGTGGAAATGGAACGATGTTGCGATGGACTTCGTGACTGGGTTGCCGAGGTCACCTCGGGGAAATGACACTATTTGGGTTACCGTCGACAAACTTACGAAGGTTGCTCACTTCTTTCCAATCAAGGATACCTTCAGTGTCGATGATCTGGGATGACTTTACATCAGAGAGATCGTTCTTCTGCATGGAGTTCCGCGCTCTATTGTTTCAGACAGAGATGTGCGCTTTACCTCTCGGTTCTGGCAGGGACTTCAGAAGGTCTTGGGTACGCAGGTACTCTTGAGTACAGCATACCATCCCCAGACCGATGGCCAGTCCGAGCGCACGATCCAGGTGCTTGAGGATATGCTCCGAGCTTGCATCCTTGACTTTGGCGGTTCTTGGGAGAAGTATATTCCTCGGGTGGAGTTCGCCTAAAACAACAGTTTCCAGGTGACCATTCAGATGGCGCCATAAGAGGCTTTGTACGGTAGGCCATGCCGATCACCCTTATGCTGGCTGGAGGCAGGAGAGGCAGCTTTGCTGGGACCTCGTCTTGTTGAGGAGACTTCAGAGAAGATAGAGATGATTCAGAATAAGATGGATATAGCGCAGTCTCAACAGAAGTCTTATGCTGGTCAGCGTAGGCGACCTCTGGAGTTCGAGGTCAGTGATCAGGTTTTCCTACGTGTTGCACCGAGGTTGGGACACAAGAGGATTCGGAGACAGGGTAAGCTTTCACCGTGGTACGTAGGGCTGTTTGAGGTCTTGGAGAGAGTGGGGTCGGTCGCCTATCGGTTTCAACTACCTCAGAGGTATCGGGTCATGCGGGACGTCTTCCACATCTCTCAGCTCTAACGTTACTTTTCAAACCCATCTCACGTCTTTCAGCCTGAGGAATTTGAGCTTGAAGTGGATGCGTCGTTCGAGGATCATCCTATCCGGATTTTTGATCGTAGTACGAAGGTTCTCCGCGGGTGGTCTGTTCCTCTGGTATGGGTGCTATGGCAGCACGGACGAGTACAGGACGAGACCTGGGAGAGGGAGGCCGATGTACGATCGTAGTGGCCGGAGCTGTTCGGGGATTCTTCTTCTCCACCTCGTTAGAGAAATTCGGGGAAAAAATTATTTAAGGGGGGAAGTTTCTAAGAACCCGGATCTCTTTTCAGGTATGTTGTTCTTTTTTCTGGAGTTTTTGAGAAAAATGACTTTTCTGGAAATTTCAGAAGTACACGCCGTGTAATTTCTGAGTACACACCGTGTACTCTTCCCGGCTCGAAGCCGTGTGTTGGCCGTGCCCGGGCCACACACACGGTGTGCAAGGCTAAGGTGGAGGCCGGTTTTTCAGTGTACGGAAAAATTTGAAGTGCACGTCGTGTACTCTAGAAGTACACGCCGTGTACTTTCTTTTTTTTCATTAAATGGACCGGGGTCGCGTCTAACCCCCATATCCGTCTTCTTCTTCAGTTTTCAACCGTCCGAGAGAGACTGTATGGCCAGATCTTCGACCGCATCCTACCTCGCCGTCCGTTCTCCGATTCGAGAACGGTCAATTGCATTGGAATCGCAGCGGTGAGTTCTTCCTTTTTCTCTAGCCTTGTTTCTTGATTCCTCCTCCTTTCCAAGTTATCGTGGGATGAACATTTTGTGCATTTTCTCAGATCTACGTCGTTCTAAGGGGAATCTCTCGTCGAGGTTCACGTATATCGATCTCCTAGGATCGAGGTAGGTGGTTTGTGCCTTTCCGTAGAAAGTTGATGAATATTTTGTGCAATTTCCACCAATACCCTTGAACAGGGTATTGCGTGTTTCCTGTTTTTCCCTTGTTACTTGCCTACTTTGATTGATTGCTTTAGTAGAGGTTATTGCTTGTGATTAGAGTATTTTGTTTGTGCTCAGTTTACTTTGCCATGCCTAGTTGTAGGATTGTGGACTGTTGTTTTGTTTTTGCTATTAAGCCTTAATTGATAGCCAAGTAGTTCTTGAGGTTTACTTGGACGATATATATGCGCTAAGCATGTTTAGATATACTCAGGACTGTGAGAACCTAGAGTAGTAGACCAAAGGGAGAATTGACGGAAGGGCTTCTCCAGAGTGTCTTTTTAATCACGATGTGGGACCAAGGGGATAATTGACGGAAGGGATTCTCCAGAGTTTCTTTAACTATGACGCGGGACACAGGGGGAATTGACGTTGAGTTCTTCCCCAGAGAGCCTTTAGCATGATACGAGACTATAGGGGGAATTGACGGTGAGTGCTTCCCCAGAGAGTCTGCTTAATTTACATAGCTGAACCAGAGGGGCGAGGCTGTGTGTGCCTCCCAGAGGGTTACTAGTACTTAGAGGTTGAACCATAGGGGTTATACTGTGAGAGATACCCAGAGGGTTACCTGTTTTCTTCTTGTTGTTGACTGCTTACTTGTGTGCTCTACTTGTTAGAACTGTGGATTTTAGCTGCTTGTGTTTTCCTGTTTACTGCTTCTTGTTTATTTACTGCCATGTATTCATTGACTATTAGGCACAAATCTTTGGGTGATTGCCTACTAGGATTGTATCTCACACCCTGTTTGGGCCATGCTTTTGGGCCCAAGTAGACTATGTTGTTGTAGGTATAGATAAGGGCAATCACCCTTCTACTTCAGGATCTTGACTGCATCAGGAGCTGGGGAGCATGGGACCGAGTCGTGGCTCGCGATGCTGAGGAGCTATCTTTGTTTTTATTTTGCATTTGGTTTCAGTTGTATTCCAGCACATTGTTGTGTTTGCTTCTTTCCATAGATACTTGTACCTGCTGCATTATTGTCATCATTGTTAGATATCTGCATTAATTCCGTTGTCTGGTTTCTTTTGTTATGCATGTTTATTACTGCTTCTGCTGTGTATTGTTGTTTTCTTACCTTGTATACCTTACCGAATGAGGGCATAGTTTCCCCACTGACTCACCAAGGCTCTCATTTCTAGTCGGCAGCCTCTGGCATTCGGGGAAAAGCGCTTGAGGTCATGTGGCGAACTGGGTACGAGGCACCAGTGGAGGGTCTTCGGACTCGGGACGTTACAATCTTCCAAAATAACATTTATCACTTAATCACCAAATAATTTTTCTACACTAAGGGTATTCATTTGATAAGACATAAGAACCCAAATCAACTTATTATTGATCAATAAAATCATTTAACTAAAAATAATTAGTCACACTAACGAGGGACTTCACGTAGTCCAGTGGTAGGTGATAAATCCCAATCACACTTTGGTTGTGGGTTCGATTCCCACAACTTTGTCCGACACGACAAGTTGTCACATGTTCTGCGTGTTTTCCTCATTCAAAAACTATATTTTATAACATTACCAAAATGAGATAAATTCCTCAAAATAACCATAACATAATTTTAACCAGAAATGTTATCTCATACCTTGTATTTTCATCCCAAAATATAATAACTTGTAATTGACTCAAACCTAATGATCATATAAAACCAAATGGTTATTTATAACTATATCCACAAGGGAAAAGAAAAGACTTCCTCAAATATCATTTTCACATGGAAAACTACGGGGTTACAAATACAAGAGAAAATTATTCCAATGTAATCTCATCAACAATGAGAACTAATACTTTTAAACATTTCATCAACCATTTATTTCCACATAGCTTCATCATTGACCAAGAAAATATCCTATAGAATAGGGCATTCACTTGGGTAATGGATAGGTCCCCTACATTTACGGCAAATAACTGTAAATGGATTCTTGGGACCATTTTTATTTTCTTCTATAGTACTCTTCATTTTTCCTCAGCAATTCTTCACTTTATGTCCTTATTTCCCACAAGTAAAGCATTTCTTTATTCAATTGAGACACTTTCCTAGGTGTCTCCTTCTATATTTCCTGCATGATGGAAATTTAGGATTCTTTTCTCCATGTTCTCCACTGCTGGAACTCTTATCATTCATCACCTTTCTCTTCTTTGTTGAGTCCAGGAGTTGGTTAATATATATGTTGTTGATCATATTTTTGGAAAACTGATTTTTCATGAACACGATATCTTTAACGCCTATCAAAATCCCATTTTTTTGCTCATTTCCACCATTGTTCCCACCTTGTACATCATTCTCAAAGTTAATATGACTCCCTTGGACTCCAGCCATTGACTAAAACCAGAAAGTATTGTGTGAGTAACAGTAGTCATAAAATCATTTAGAGAATATCATGACACCATATTTTAAATTTGAAACACCTTAGGATTAACCAATGTCATTTATTCTCATCTTATATTAAAATACTTCAAATTGGTTTGTAAAGAAAATGTAAATTATCCTAATCATATCCCCCGAGAGTGTCGTAACCAAGATTGCAGCAAGGCCCGTTGTCGTCCACTAGTTCTCATTCAAGTCTAGCTCAAAGCGGTGTTTTCGGATTTTACCCCTAGGTACATCTGTGCCAGAGCCACCTCTACCTGCTCATATCCAGACAGGGATGTATTGCTTGGAAAACTCACAAAATCTATACAATACCAAAATTCTAGGAAGTTATTTTATACTAATATTCAAAGTCTATCTTAGGGCTATGTTCTCTATTCAAAGTTTATCTAAATCTAGTTTCTAAGGTTTATACTAAACTTCCTCTGATACCAATTGTAATGCCCAGACCCCAGTTACCAAAAGCAGGTGCATTATTACATAACAATGGCATGATCACAAAAGATCAAGTCTTGAAAGACCGATTAGTTCAGTAGACTTGGAATAACTAGATACATTCATCAATTTTACATTCCAACATAAAATCAAAACTAATACGACATCTTGTCTCCACACTCATATCCCCTTATACTATCCCTGCAGTTCATTCATAAAATACTTCTTCACATCCTGGGAAAAATAAAACATAGAAAGGGGTGATCTCAAATTCCCATTAAGGATAACAATATAGTGGAAACTTTCATAAATAAGCATAAACATTTAAGGCAATGTATAACTAAAACAAAATCCTTTTAAACTTGAACTTCAGGATAATATGGAAAAAATAAAATGAAATAATGTCATTTACTTATTCACATGGATATTCTACTAGTCGAATAATAACATGCAATATCAATAACCACTTTCACAATGATGGAATACATAATGCCAGACTATCATAACCACATAGCCAAGGCCTCGTGCCAAGACTACAAATAAGATTTTGTCAAGGCCTCATGCCAAGACACTAGTTTGTCTCATGAGACCTACTGATGCATCAAGGAGCTATAGCAGGATCCACCCATCACTTACTAAGTCCAATTCATTCCCCATATGAAAATCTTGAAACATAACATATACATTCATATTAAAACTAGCATAAAAAATGTCAATACTTTAACCACAAACCATGAATGGTATAAAAATAGCACATCCACAGTAAAACATAACTTATTAGATAAAATATATAATATTGTATTGTATCAGATTAACCTCAATCGAGAATAACGAAGTATATTGACATAGATTAAAATAATCATCAAACAATTGAGAGAAACATCCACCTTTTTCTTGAAAACATTTAAAAGTCACACTTTTTGTCACGAATCCATTTAAAATAGATTTGTGAATCAAAGTGTCCCATACCACTTTGAAACTTTTAAAAGGTATTTTGATTTGACAACTTTAATGTCCATAAAAATAAATCCTTAAAACCATTTTTAAAACATGTACATTAATGAGAAAGATTTAGAATAATAAATCTTTAAAACATTTTGAAATGATATTTTAGTTAGAGTTCCTAACCAAAAGAGAGACACTTGAATACAAATAATTGAGGTAATAAAAACTTTTTAATATCATGAGAATAAAGGGATTCATGATATACTATTTCAAAGTATATTATATACACCATATAAAAGTGATTTGGTGTATAACAACAAAAGAGTCTTAATGGAATGTAAATTGAGATGAAATCTCTCATAAAGGTCGTATCCTTAGTTTAAGGATAAATCAACGACATAATTATGTGTAAAAAATATAAATACACTCAATATGATTGTATATTCAGTGTAAAATAATCAAATTATATTCACACATATTCTTGTAAAAACAACACCAATGGATTGGATGTTTAACTCAACAAATCAAGATTGAGTAAAAATTACTCTTATGAAGTTCATACCGATGACTTGAGAATTTATAAATGGAGTGATTATGTGTATAAAAATTATATCCACATAAATGGGAGTGTAAATTATGACATAATAAAATTAATAGTGATTCCACACATAATCTTGGAGTAAAATAATCAATGAAGTATGCGTAAAGCCGAATGAGTGGAAATTGAAATTTTAAATTCCCTTATCGATTTGGTAACATAAGAAACATACACCCATGAAAGAAGTATCATAAAATGATGATTTAAATATCCATAATTAAAGTATATTACACAATTAATACAATCATGGGTAGTACACACACCACATGCAATAAATAAGTGGTGAACAATGGAAATCTCACGGAATTAAAAGTGAGATAAGAAACCCATTACCTTGTACTTTTTCCTTGGTGGAGGGTAGGTTAGTCTCATGTATAATGGTGAAATAATTATTATTGAATTATACAAGGATCATATACATTAATATCATATATAATATTTTAACATTACTTTGTTAATAATATCTTAGTATTATCGTCGTTTCAGGTGTTAACTTACTCATTTTCTTTTATATGTTTTATTGCATAAGTCATGTTTGTTATGGGTAGGTTGTATATTATTTATATACATAATTATGTAAAGTCCTTAAAAATTATTTTCAATCATCAAATGAGAATTATACTTGAATGGATACGATGGGGAATGAATCTCATCGCGTTTGTGGAGACGGTAGTCCGTACGTACGCACGAGCGATAATATAATTATTTTGATATTAAAATAATATATAATTGGATGGTATATCATATATACAGAATAATTATAATGTTATATTTATTATTTACATGAATTAAACATGATTATTATACCCATCCAAATAATAATGTATTGAATAACAATTACACCACGACGTGGAGACGGTAGGTCGTACATACGCACGTATGGTGACATGTCATTCAAAGGATGGATAGAATACTGAATATTATTGTACCATATTTATAATAACATCACAATATATATAATATACTTGATTTATTATTTTATAATTGAAATAACAAATAAAGAAGAAGTTGAAGAAGAAAGGAACTTGAAAGAGGGTGGTGAGAAATTACCTCTTCTTCGAGTTCTTCCTTTTGACTTGATCAAAAGGGATCCTTAGGTTGGATTTATGATCAAAATAAGGCCTCTAGGTTGAATTTAGGGAAGTTTAGAGATTATTTGGGCAGGTTTTGGCTGAGCCAAAAGGCTTTTAATTTGTTAATTAGTGAGAAGGGGGAGTTCCCTTTTATAAGAGGGGTGAGGGGCACCTTTGGAAAGGGTAGAAATATTATTTTATAATAAATTAATATTCAGTTTCTAATGGCTTCAAAGTGGATTATTAAAATTATAAAGTGGGGATGGGTCGAAATACTTTAAACAAATATAATTTAGACAGGTTTGGGTCATTATATTAACCTTATCTTTTAGTTTTAACTCTTAGTTAATTAGTTTGACATTTACCATGTCACTTTGTATTTTTATATTATATAGTTAATAAACTTACTATATACATCCAAGAGACCCCCAAGTGGTCCATTAATGACACACCTATAATGATATAAGTCCTTTGGATGAAACTTAGATTTTTAGGAATAGAATATCAATTAATAATATAATATTTGTTTTAAAAACTCATTTATGTCAATTTTGACACTATTCAATAATTGATTTTTGTTAAAGTCTTAAAAACTTTATTAATTCGAAAAAAAATTCATTTAAGCAATCCTATAATGTCATATTAACCAATAAAATTCTTTTATGTCATCAAAACTTTCAAATTATATTTATTTTAATATTTATAATACCAATTATTTGTTTCTTTCATTGATAAGGAAAATACTGCATCATTATTGTGTCATAAATAATATTAACAATTAAATGTCTAAAAATTATAAATAAAATCCATTTATATATTAAATCTTTTTATCTTTCTAATTAATATTTATAGTTGAAAATACAACATATATAACCCTATGTAAAAATTGTTTTTCTAAAAGATATATGCTTATGTCATTTTTGTATTTATTTTAACTTAATTAATATAAAGTGTCTTTATCACTTACAAGTGGATCCATGGGGTCCCAAAATCGACCCAAATATGCCCATGGTCGGAAATGTATCAAAAAATAAGGTTAGGACACGTTTTAGGGTAATTTATTATTATTATAATATTATTTTGTTTACCCTTATTTACCAGATTTACCCTTTAACCATGGTAATTAAAATATTTACCGAAGTAATTATTCAAAATGTCTAAAAATAAAAGTTACCTATTTACACAATTTGAAAATCCTGATTACAAATATGGAATCAATTTTTCCAAATTCAAAACACATAAGTGGCAGAAATTAATTTAAAATTAATTCCCGTTGTTAAAACAAAAAAGCATGTTTTTAAGAGATAATAACTATCAAAAGATTGACACTTGTTTATGTCCGGTTTAATTTTGAAATTATGTCCAATGACCAACATTGTATTAAATGGTAAAAATATATTCTAAATATACTTTAAAACCACTAAAATTCATAATTTATCACTATTAATTATTTCAATTAAAAAGTTGTTTTTAATTAAAATTTAGTAATTTTCACTATTCATCAAAATATAAAAGTTATCCAAAAAGTACCAAAATTTCACCCTAGGATAATTTCGATATTCCAAATCCAAAAATGAAGTCCATTTTGAGAGATAAAATTTATAAAATTTCAAAAATTGGGTGTTACTATTCATAATGGCTACTTTGATTGGTCACAGTGTGTTAGAATCTCGAAGTTGTGTACAACACACACTACTGTATTATTCAAAGAGAATCGTATCGTTGAAGCTTGGGGTGTTACATGATATCTTTCTATAAGCAAAATATTATCTTGTTTTCATTCATTGAAATATTTCTAATTCATCTCTTAGGACAGGTTTCATTATATGGTGAAGTAATACATCAATCTCTAAAACCACATCCAAAGTTCAACTTAAACCATTTCATAAATAAAACTTTCTAAAAGATTATGATACAACACTATAGAATAATTTCCATGGTATTTAGTAGTATCCAATTTAATTTATCCATATAAAATTTCACTTTATCTAACATCATTGTCTAAAAATTAGGAACATATTAAGGGTTACCTTCCCCTCAACCATTTGTTTTTTTTTTCAAAAAGTTTAACTTTATACTGAATCACTTTTCTTAGTACCATTCAATATATGATCTCAAATATTTAATGAAATAGTACTAAATTAAAATCCTTACATATTTTATAATTCTTATAACCAGTACATAATAGATAAAATACTTTTACAAAATTACTCAAAGATACAAATACATGGGTACATTAATCATTCCACTTCATTTTTATCAATAACATAATCTTGATCTTAATCCCTTGGCTTATTATAAGGTATATTCCATTGATGTTTTGGGGATTTTTTTTTATAGTTCCCCATATCCTTGCAGTTGTGACACTAAATAATAGTGTCTTTATTCTTCCATTTGCATTATTTTTCTTGGTGACCCTTTTCATTAGCACTTGTAACAAACTCTAAATCCCTACAAGTATTTCCCATGGTGATTCTTTACACAATTATAATGTGTGGAAAAATAATTCTTTCCTTTATTCCCTTTATGCATTAGTTTCTCTATCATCCTCTTATACTCTTGCTTCCCTTTGAATTCATAAAGATTGGATAATTATTTCTCTATCTTGATATCACATAAAACTATTTCATCATATGAAGAAAAGGTTTGAGACGCCATCGCTCTTCAGAGATTTGGATTAATACCTTCAAAGAAGTGTTCTATATTTCACTCCATGTTGCATATAAAATCTATATCATACCTTGATAAAATTTTAAAGGTATATATATACTCTACAACACTTTCTTCCCCCTTTTTCTTTAAACTAAGTAATTTTCTCTTCATCTCGGTTTATTGCTCATGAGGGAAATATTTTTTGAAAAATATATCCTAAAAATATTTCCAATCAATGAGTTATATTTCATCTTCCTCCCTATTATTATTGATTAATGACCACTATTTATCAGTATCTCTATTGAGACAATACACTATATGTTTAACATTATACTTTTCACTACATACCAATTCCATAAATTTCTTCTACAAAGACTTGATCCATTACACTATTGTCATTGGTTTAGTAGTCCCACTAAATTATTCAGCCTCTTTCGTATAAAGTGATCCAACATTATAAAATATAATTTTGGAACATGTTGATCCATCCAGGTAAGTTTATGTTTTATAACCTGATTAAGTTAGCCAAATATATCCAAAACTTTCTCAATTCTAATACCAGTTATAACGACTTTATCAGTAGGGAAACCTATATATTTTCCAGGAGTATTGATGTTATTATTCCTTCCAGGCATAATTTATAAACAATGGAATATACTATATTAGATCAAAACATTGAGTAACATAATTTATAATCCCAAAACTATTTAAATACATAACATAAATTTAAAATATTATGTGTATCTAATCTCATAATCATAAACATGGTTTCTTTGGGGATATCTTTACTTTCAAATACTTCATAATGGTTTGTAAAGAAATTTTGAATTATTCTAAGAAAATTCCCATGGAGTGTCAAACCAGGTGCATAGTAAGGTCTATTTTAATGTACTAGTTTACGCATGATTTAGGGATGACTCGTCTTTTCAGAGCTCTTACCCCTAGGTACATCTGTGCCAGACCACATCCACTTGTTGTATCCAAACAGGGATGTATTTCTAGGAAGACCCACAAAATCTCTACCTCAAAATTATAAGATTACATTCTATTATTATCCTTAAATTATTCCTTAGGGTTATGTTCTCTAATATATGTTTTTCTAAATCTAATTTCCAAGGTTTCTACTAAACTTATTTTAATACCAACTGTAACGCCCCGACCCCAAAAGCTTAGATCTAGTTCCACACTTTATTACATTAGAATGGTTATGAGCATTAAAATCCCAAAGGAATGATCAATTTAGTAGTTTTTAAAAACTAGATTACATACATGATAACAATTTTACATTTTGGAAGAGAAAATAAAAGATAATACATAACAAATTCTAATAAATTGCATCCTTGAAACTCATTCAAATATCTCTTCTTCATAATTTGGGGAAAGGAAACAAAATAAGGGTGAGATAAAATACTCAATAATGGATAATTATAGTGTAATTAATAATGAATAAATGAGAATAATCAATATAGAATGGTAAATAACTGAACATGCATTCCATTTAATCAATAAACTAATAATTAAATGCATCGATAGATTTTTTCATAGTGAAATCCTCTGGATAATAATAAATAAAATGAAGGAAATGCTTAAATATTGGATGTTATGTTTCCCAGTAACATGAAACCTTTTCCATAAATACCTTTCAAAATACAATGTAAAACATACTAGGTATAAACCAATTTGGTTTCTCCAACCAAAACTCTACTATCAATACCTTTCATAAGACAGTTTAAAATATACTGGTTACAAACACCAAGGGTTTTTTCAACTAAATTCATCCCATGAGACTATCCATACATCAATAGGTTTTCATTAACTGGTCCCCAACCCATGTCTTAAATTTTTAAATCATTCCTATATATCGAATAATTTATTTAAATTTATGAATAAAGTGCTTTATCAAATATTTTTATTGAGTAAAGGATACGGATTTATCAATATTTCCCTAGTAAATCAATAAATTTCAAAGTAAAAAATTGTATATAAATATGGAATAAAGTATAGTAAATGATAATATATTTCATACAAAAATATAGATATCATAATTAAATATAATTCTCAATGAAAAATGATTATGATAAAGTGATTTTTTTAATAAAAAGCTAACAATCACAAAAGAAAGTTAGATTCTAAGGTAACTTTTACCAGTTTGTAATTTTCAAGTTAAAACCCCTTATATGAGATAATTCAAAGTAAAAAAATTAAATAAAATAAATATAAAATGATTCATGATATAATATATCAAAATTGTTAGTATATAAACCACACAAAATATGTAAGTGGTGAATATGACATTTATCTCATAGATTTAAAAAGTGAGATGAAAATCTATTACCTTGTGTTTCTTTTTGGGTGAACATCCTTTAAAATATTTTATAATGGTTTTAATCATGTTATTAACTTATAATAGAACCATAATAATACTTATAATATCATATATGAACTTCTTATAATATCTTATTACCCGTTTGTTAACAATCTTTCATTATTTTCACTATTTTATTTGTTAATTGACTGGTTTTTCGAGTATGTTTTGACTTGTTATTTTTATTCTTCTTACATATATCATGATTTAATAATATCCATAATGTAAAACATGATTTAATTATTATATATGTATTTATAATAATCCATAATATTTTGAGATAAAAAATGAAATGCACCATTCATGGAGATGGTAGATCATATGTACACATGATTTCTACTTCCATTTCTTTTTCGTATTTAAAATAATTAAAAGTAAATGATATATTTGTATATTATAATTTCATTATATTATTTATTTCATATTTGTCACATATTTTTATTAAAATCAATCTTAATACATTCCATGTAAAGTGTGAACGAATCACATCACTTTGAGGAGGCTGTAGTCCACACGTCCACAAATGATGTTATCGTATTCCCACAAAATGGAAGGAATGAAGGTATGGTTATATAAAAAGTTACAAAAAAATAAATAAATTATAAATATTATATATATCATATATAAACTACAAATCCATCATTATTTTCAACTATGAATGGTGGTAAATGGAATAACGAACAACATTGGTTCGCGGGGCAGTAGTCCACCATACACACAAATGATGATTGTGTATCTCATTTGATGGATGTGTCTGAAAGTGTAGGTCAAAATATTATCATAAAAAAATATCAGTATATTTAAGATACTTATGTTATTGTATAATAATTATATAAAAATAATTGAAGTGGTGTAGAAGTAAATGAAACAAAAGTGATCATTGAAGCACATTACCTCTTATTCGGGTAACTCTTTTTGGCTTATACCAAAATACGTCCTTGGTTTTCTTTCTACCCAATGTGAGGATTATAGTATTAGTTTAGGGGATTTTTTATACTATTAGGTCAGTTTATTTTTGAGTAAAATGTATTTAGATCCATGAATAAGTGGGAGAGATGAGTGTCTTTTTATAGTGGAGGAGGAGTGGCATTTTTATAAATATAAAAAGGTAAACACTATTGAGAGGTCGTTCTTAAATCATGTACCTCCAATAATGAAATAAACTAGAAAAAAATGAGTATATGGTATAAATATTTCCAAAAAATATATTTTTGAAATTTTTCTAGGTCATTTTTCCCTTATGTTTAAGATTTAGTCCCTTATTAAGATTAATTTTACCTTAATTGTTATAATTAATATTAATTACTTTCATAAATATTTTTGGTAAAAAAATAATATGAACTTACTAAAAAATTAAAAATTATGTTGATTCCAAATATGGAATCTATTTTTACAAATCAAAATCACATAAGTGGTAGAAATTAATTTAAATTTAATCTCACAGACGGGATGACAAAGCGGCTTTTTAAAGTAAAAAAGTTCAAAAGTTTGAATTTCTTTTATATATAATTTCAATGTAAAATTAATTCCAATAACATATATTAGAATAATTTATTTATAATTTAACTAAAAATACTTTAAATATAATTTAAAATATAATTTAAGTATATAAATAAATTATATCAAAAAGTAGCTTTCTATTAAAATTTAGTATTTTCACTATTCATGAAAAAATTAAATTTCAAAAAAAATTCCAAAAATTCACCCTAATATAATTTTAAAATTTATTATTAAAAATTTAATTTTATTTTTAAAAATAAAATTTATAAAAGTGGCAGAATTTTTTTTAAAACTAGTGTATGAAAAGGCAACAAAATTACCTTTAGAAAAATTTAGATTTTTATGTATAAAATTGGGTTTGTTCTTATCTTATGCCTAATGAATTTGTTGTATGAATTTCAAAAATAGTTTATTGAAAATAATATATATATATATATATATATCATTAATAACATTCAATAATAGTAATTAATTTAATTTATTAGGATAAAATACCTTTGGAGCATTAAAATAGTTTTTTAAAAAATCATACCCTTTATATATATTTGGTTTATATATTCATTTATAATTAATTAGTAACCAATGAAATTAACTATATATTTTCATATGTTTTTTAATACTATTCATAAATTCAAATTTAATGTCTATGAGATAATTTTCATTTTAAATATTAATATTAATAGTATTTTGTAAGATTTAGTAATGCGTGTAATGCAAGCCATCAAAGAAACTCGATGTGTGAAATGCTAGCTAAAATAAATGTTTGGTGAATTCAAATATATAGAATATATTGAACCTATTTAAAATATTAAATATAATTTAAATTCTTGGGATATTATATTCTCTTACATTCTTGGTGTTGCGTGTCGAAAACTCTATCAAATACAATGTTCTTATTTGATAATTTTAGGGCGTTACACTCCCAGTGCACGACTCAAGACCATCATGGAATCATATTTATACAAATTATAAATTAACACCTCAGAATATGATTTGATAACTGAATGATATTAAATAATGGATAGGATAGTTGAAATCCTTCCTAAAAAACAATACTTCTCTACCCACTCCTATGGCCAGGTTTAGGTGATATAACAAACCATAGAGAAATGTAAGAGACACTCCCAACTGCCCGCTACTAGGGTTGGGTCAAAGTAAAGTTCTATGTTTCACATTAGGGGTTTCAGTATATAGAGTTTCAATTTAAATTTATAGAGTAAAACACCCTTTAAGTTGCAATTGGAAACCCCATTTAACTGTAACCATTTCATCTAAGAGTTAAAATTCAATTGTTCATTGATTCATTTATATATATATATCATGGTATAGATAGATGCATCTGTCATATCCAAATTATATGGTCCTACAATTTATTTTTTATAATATTTACTACATGTATTTGTAACCAATCCTTTATTATGGTTCAATTATATGGATCATTATTCCTAGTTCATAAAGGCACACACACTCTCTAAATTTAAATTGGAATCCATTTAATTGAAACCACTAACGTTTCATCTCATATTACCAATGTACCATGTATAAACATACCATAATTGGTTAATTAAGGTTTAAACATAAATCTATATAGTAAATTTCCATTTTGATTGATGCAGACACTTTAATTAACTGACTATTTATCTTTTCTTGCAAGAAATGTTAACACAATCCCAACATAGAAATCAAGGCACTATAACATGTTGTAGTAAATTCATGTAGTAAAATATATATGACATGGAATATTCATGGAAAGTGAATCCCCAAGTTCCTACTATGATGTATGAAATGATACTTCATTTTCATACTGGTATAAGGGAAAAAAGATAACCCACAATGATAATGAATGAAACAAATCATGTGCATCTACCAATGGTGAAATCAATACAACTGTAATACGCATAATCCAAAATAGAAATTACCTTCCAATATAATTTGGGTTTTCTTTATAAGTTAGTTAGATACTCTCATGAATAGGCTCATTACCAAATTGCAACACATTCCTAGTGTCCTATCTAATAACCAAACAATAAGATAAAAGCAAAAAACAATCTGATAACACTTGTAGCATCCTGAGTTTGGTTCACTAATCAGTAACCAAACCAGAGAGCCACCTAGCCTCAAGTGTACCTCCCTATATTCTAGAGGATACTGACTATCAGTGGTGTTACATGAAAATGTGGTGGTAAGAATATACCCTCATGATCAAAGTGAAGTGTAGTGGTATAATAAGTAGATAAACAATGGAAACAAATATAATAATAAGGTAGCAGAAAAGTAAATCATCCAATTATAAAAGATAGACTGGCATAGACAATGGTTGAAACATATCCAATATCACATACAAAAAATGATAATCATGCCATGCTATATAAAATGGGGAGATACATGGGAACAGAGCAACATGCATATACAACATGCATATACAACATGCTATAAAAAAAGTAAAAATAGACCAAAATCTAGAAATAATATCATCACAAGTATAGGATCAGTCCATTGCTCCCATATTCTATCCTAGTATAGAAAATTATGCATCAAAATTTGGTCCCATCCCTTTATCCCTACCTATAACCATAAAGTCTATTTAGGTACTAATAGGTGACTTGAATAGGGTGTGAGATATACTCAGTAGCCTACCACAAATGGTATCCATAATAAATCCAGTCTGTATAGATAAGTTATAATAGTGTGCAGGTATAATGGGAATAATGTTGACACTGCGGCAAAAAAGGCATTGAGCGGCGGTTTTTTTTTTCGTTTCGCGACGGTTTAAACAGCCGCTAAATTGTGCGCCGGGAAACTATTCGCGGCGGTTTTCAAAACCGTCGCAGAACGTTTCGCGGCGGTTTTTTAGCGGTGGTTTAAACCGCCTCTAAATGATTTTCGTGGCGGTTTTCAAAACTGTCGCACATGCACATGCACATACACATGCACATGCACATGCACATGCACATGCACATGCACATGCACATGCATGCCCATGCAATATAAAGAAATTCTGCGTTTGGTGAGATTTGAACCCCTAACCTCTTGCATATTTTCCAAAGACTTTACCACTCCAGCAAGCTCGCCATGTGGTTAACAAAAAAAATTTAATATACTTATATATATTAATTGAAAAAACAAATAATACATAAATAATAGATATAAACTCAATAATAATAAATAATAAATAATAAATAATAAATAATAAATAAAAAATAAGGAATAAGGAATAATAAATAATAAATAATAAATAATAAATAAATATAAATAAAAAATAATAATTAAATATAACTAATAAATAATTAATAAATAATAAATAATAAATAATAAATAAATATAAATAATAAATAATAAATAAATATAAATACTAAATAATAAATAAATAAAAATAATAAATAAATATAAATAATAAATAATAAATAATAAATAATAAATAATAAATAAATATAAATAATAAATAATAAATAATAAATAATAAATATATAATATATAATAGATATAAAAAATAAATAATACATAATACATAATAGATATAAATAATCAATAATCAATAATCAATAATAAATAATAAATAATCAATAATGAATAAAAAATATTAAATAATAAATAATAAATAATAAATAATAAATAAACATAAATAATTAATAAATATAAATAATAAATAATAAATATAAATAATAAATAATAAATAATAAATAATAAATAATAAATACATAATAGATATAAATAATAAATAATAAATAATAAATAATAGATATAAATAATAAATAATAAATAATCAAAAATCAATAATCAATAATCAATAATCAATAATCAATAATAAATATTAAATAATAAATAATAAATAATAAATAATAAATAATAAATAAACATAGATAATTAATAAATATAAATAATAAATATAAATAATAAATAATAAATATAAATAATAAATAATAAATACATAATAGATATAAATAATAAATAATAAATAATAAATAATAGATATAAATAATAAATAATCAATAATCAATAATCAATAATCAATAATCAATAATCAATAATCAATAATGAATAATAAATATTAAATAATAAATAATAAATAATAAATAATAAAAAAATAAATATAAATAATAAATAATAAATAATAAATAATAAATAAATAATAGATATAAATAATAAACAATAAATAATAAATAAATAATAAATAATAGATATAAATAATAAATAATAAATAATAAATAATAAATAATAAATAATACATAATCAATAATGAATAATAAATATTAAATAATAAATAATAAATAATACAAAATACATAATAAATAAATAAATATAAATAATAAATAATAAATAATAAATAAATATAAATATTAAATATTAAATATTAAATATTAAATATTAAATATTAAATAAATATAAATAATAAATAATAAATAATAAATAAATAATAAACAATAAATAATAAATAAATATAAATAATAAATAAATATAAATAATAAATAAATATAAATAATAAATAAATATAAATAATAAATAATAAATAATAAATATAAATAATAAATAATAATTAAATTTAAATATTAAATATTAAATAAAAATAAATAATAAATAATAAGAAAGTATAAATAATAAATAATAAATATTAATAATAAATAATAAATAATAAATAATAAATAATAAATAATAAATAATAAATAATAAATAATAAATACTAAATAATAAATATAAATAATAAATATAAATAATAAATATAAATAATAATTAATAATTAATAAATAAATATAAATAATAAATAATAAATAAATATAAATAATAAATAAATATAAATAATAAATAATAAATAAATATGAATAATAAATAATAAATAAATATAAATAATAAATAATAAATAAATATAAATAATAAATAATAAATATAAATAATAAATAATAAATAAGTCATAAATCATAAATAAATAATAAATATAAATAATAAATATAAATAATAAATATTAATAATAAATAATAAATTATAAATTATAAATTATAAATTATAAATTATAAATTATAAATTATAAATTATAAATTATAAATTATAAATTATAAATTATAAATTATAAATTATAAATTATAAATTATAAATAATAAATAATAAATAACCAGTAACAAATATTATTATTATTAATAATATTTTATTATTAGTAATAATAAATAATAATTAATAATTAATAATTAATAATTAAATATAAATAATAAATAATAAATAAATAATAAATAATAAATAATAAATAATAAAGAAATATAAATAATAAATAATAAATAAATATAAATAATAAATAATAAATAAATATAAATAATAAATAATAAATAATAAATAAATAATAAATATAAATAATAAATATAAATAATAAATATAAATAATAAATATTAATAATAAATATTAATAATAAATAATAAATAATAAATAATAAATAATAAATAATAAATAATAAATAATAAGTAAATATAAATAATAAATAATAAATAAAGATAAATATAAATAATAAATAATAAATAATAAATAACCAGTTACAAATAATAGATAATAAATAAATTAAAGTATATTATAAATAATAAATAATAAAGGAAACACATGAAAAAGTATGAAAAGACATGATAAGGGATGAAAAATCATAAAAACGCATGAAAAATGATGGAGAAGCATATGAAGAATGAGGCATTAGAGAGAATGAGAACACATGAAAACTCGTGACAACTCTGGAAAACTCCTTAATAATTCAACATAATCATCATAATAACCCACAAAAAACCATTGATAAAGATAACAAGTCATGGAAACCCAAATAAATAGTAATAAATGGAGAAACCGTTAAAACCCGTCAAAACGGTCATAAAGAGACAAAAACATTAGACTCACATTAACGGAGATAACTTATGATCTGAGAGTCCGTTTTAGATCTGCGACCTGTCAAATCAAAGATCCTGAAACGATCTTCGACCTAAAAGGTTAAAGAGTTCGAATGGACAGGCGTATCGGAAGTTACAACCATTTAAAAAAAGCTGACGGGGAACGGGTGCTAGAAACGAGGCATTGAAAAACATAACAAACCTGATACCCACTAAAAAGATCATAACATATGATCTAAGAGTGCATGTGGGCACCACAACCAGTCAAACTGAAGCTCATGGAATGAGCTATGATTTGTCAGGTGGAGGAGGCCGAACTGACATGCGGATCAAAAGTTAGGTCCGTTTGAAGACAAGTTCGACGGGACACCGGTGACAGAAACGGGGTTTTGGAGGCCTTCGGAGGGGTTTTGGGGGTTGAAAACACAATAGAAGCTTACTTGTGTTGAACTGGTGCGTAGCTCCCTTCGCTGGCTTCGATTTGATATGTGGTAGAGCCCAAACGGACACCCGGAGCGAAAGTTATGGTCATTTGAAGTTGGAGAACTTTTTTCAACTTTCTTATAACTCTAATATCTTCTGCACCTTAGACCGTCTCACGGTTTTGATTATATGTGCCTCTAGATCACTTCATGAGATTCTATTTGACTAGTCGTGGCGCTTCAACGGACGACCGGATCAAAAGTTATGGTCGTTTTAGTGATTTCGGGGTTTCTCTTGTTTTTTTATTTTTTCATTTCATTTCGCGGCGGTTTTACCGAAACCGCCGCTATTTCGCGGCGGTTTTTTAAAAAACCGCCGCTAATCCTCGAATAAAATTAAAAAAATAAAAATAAAAATAAAAAAAAATAAAATTTTTTTTTTGGCATTTCACGGCTGTTTTTTCGCGGTGGTTTTTAAACCGCCGCGAAATGGCGGCCCGAAATACGTTTAGCGGTGGTTTTAAAAACCGCTGCAAAAAAACCGCCGCTAAACGGAAGTTTTCTTATAGTGTGAAATGATAAAGTGATGTGATCCAATCTATAATTACATGTTTTGACAAGTAGTTTATAAATGATGAAAAACTATATACAAGAGTGGATAATTTTTTACGACATACATTGGATATATCAAGTATCAAAGCTATGAGGAATAGGGCCCATAGTCATTAACCAAGATGTCATATTCGATTCCATGGATCTCATCCATATCAAACTCAGTATAATGCATAGACCTACATGGCCTAGGACCCAAGGAAATTGATCAGGGTATCCTATTCGAGTCCAAAAATATCATCTATAGAAAACTTGGGATAGACTTGGGTGGAGTTTAAGGATCAAGTCCAAGGCAGTCTAATCAATTTGGATCCAAGGTAATAATCCAAGGCATCCAATATAAAGAGTCGTTAGTTCCATACTGCAATGTCAGTTCCATGCCAAAATACCTATCATTAACCATTTAATATAAGGGATCAAGAGGACATGTTATTTTTTATGCCCGTTATCAATTTAACTCATCGCATTCACTTCATTATTCAATTCAATTCTAAGTAATAAGAGGAGGGGTCATGTTAATGTTCATTCCCTTTTAACTCTTAAATTCATCACATTATAATCATTGATAAATTCACTCATAATTTATAAGAGGAGGGATCGTATTAGTATCCATGCAACCTTACCAATAATTTACATTAATATTCATAAGTCAAGAGATCATTCATCTCAGCTCATAATCCCAATTAAACCATTTCATCTTCCCATTAATTTATAAATTATAAGGGTCTATAATAGGTATTCAACCTTTAACATTCCCATTTAATTCATAAACAGATTCCACTCATGGGTGGTTAGATCATCTCACCCAAGGGGTGACATAGTTGTAGGAATTCAATCCAAACCACCTCAAGGGGTGGTTTAGGTTAAGGTCGATGACCTTTAACCAAGTCAAAGGGAAAATTAAACATCAAAACATGTTTTAAAACATTTTAATTTAAGACATTACTCATCAATAATAAACACACTAAGGTCATAGTGTGCGGCACTACAACATGAGATGTAAACATCAAGTATATAAGGGAAAAGTTATATACCACCCACCTTAGATATATAGTACTCTCTTTATCTGCTATAAGCCCTAAAATCGGTCTAGAATGGGATAAATTGAAGAAATAGATGAATACCCTGAAAATATGAAATATTAGCTCACACAAATTTATCATTCCCTATGATGAGGTGAATGAACAAAGGAAGTATGAGGATTTAAGGACTTATTGGTAGTTAACCAAAATAATGAATGGTTTCTAAATTAGATCTCATATGAAGAAGTTTCTTTAAATCCTTAGGGGATATGGAGAGCTTCCATTGAAGGGGGAGACCACTATGGGAAATGGGAAAGAAAAAGAGGGTTATACTCTTAAGGAATTAAGGGGTTGAATGGGGATTTCATCTATTTTTAAGGGGATCACAGAATGGTTACATGGTTTGGATACATGGTTTGGCTAAACTATGTGTCAACTATGTAAATTCACTACCTAAGTGGCACTCACTATGTGTGGTTAGCACATGGTCTTATCAACTATACACATCCCATGAAACTTCTCTGTAGACCCTTTGTATGACCACATGGCCTTACAGCCTAAGGTGCACAATTTAAACAAACCATTTTTCCTTATTCAGTTTATTGTATATCCATGTATGGTTTAGAAAAACCATGCGGCCTCAGGGGCATGGTTTAAACAAACTATATACTTAGTCTATTTTCTCCAAAATCTAGAGCCTCAGACTCTAAATAAGCACTGGATTCTCTTGAAACCACTGTAACCTCATTAATAATTTCCATAAATATAAAAATAAAGATTAAAATTGAAAATAAAAGGATTAATACCTCATCAAAAAGCTGGTAAGTTACATATTTTTTGAAATATAAAATCACATCACATAAAAATTAAATTTTTAGAAAAAATACATTTTTAAATAATAAATTATATTATAATTCATTTTAGGTAAACTAATTGAATTTTATTCACACTAAAAGTTTCCTTTATTTTATTTATATAAATATTTCATAAAGTGGTTACTTCTATTCATTCTTGTAAATTAAATGGGTAGGTTTTAATATTCATAATTATGTATTTATATTTTATCAAAATATATTGTGGTTCTGTTTTAGTTCATTATTGTGTGTGGAAAAATATATTGGAAACATTGTTTATTTAAGAAAAAAAATTATAAAGTTAAATATAAAGTGCTATAATTGGTACTTCCAAGGCATATTTGGGTCAATGTATTACTAAATTGTTTAGAAAAGTTTGGTTTTTCACTTCATCTAAACCTAATCAAGAGTCACTCTTTCCATACATGCCAACATTCACTACCACAAATCTTCCCTTTAATAGTGTAAAAAATGGGATTTAACAACACTAAAAAAGCTTTTTAGTACTAAGCGTTGTTAAAAGGGGGAACCCTTTATCAGTGTTTTCATTAGTGCTAATAAAGGGGGGCTATTATCAGTGTTAGAAATAACACTAATAATGTTCCTACTACTGCAGTGTGTTGTTTGAATTATAGCCCACTAAAATAGAAACCTGTATATAGAAATTTCATTATAATTTAACTAAAATAAAAAGAACATCACAAATACATAAAAACACCATATTATATTTATTTCAAACAATGTTTTGTATAATTTCATTAGTAGTTACTATCACAAAAATTCAAAAAAATCAATGTTTTATTATCTTTGAAATCCAACCACTTCTCAAAAAAGAATCATCATGGTATCAGTTTCCAAAAAAACCACGCCAACTCGAGAAAAATAATACACTTGTATAAGAAAACAATTATTATGTTATTATTACTATAAAAATAAATTAAACATAATATGAAACAATACATGAATAAAATATTGATTTTAAATTAAAAGATACATTTATAGTCATTTTGATCACATTGCGCTTCAGATTGAGGTGGGGATCATTTATACACATCAAAAATGGATTATAGATCATTTTCCTAAAGTATCGAAATAATTAGAATATGTTTTCTCATATTTGAGTATGTCATGTGTCTTTTTTACAAAATTTCATTTTAAACTGAAAACACGCACTTTGAGTCATGAAATTTACATCATGTATTAATTTCACATGATACTAATTATTATATATCACAAATTACTTATGAATTATTTTCCTAAATTATCAAGATAAAATGAGCATGTTTTGTCAGTTTTTAATGAGTGTCACATGTTTTGAACTAAAATGTCAATTTTAGACTCATAATGGACACTTTGATTCATACCCAGAATATCATGTATCAAATTAAGGTAGTTTGAATCCTACATGTCAAAAATGATTTATGGATAATTTTATTAAATTATAAAAATAATACAAATGGGTTTTCTCAGTTTTGAGTATGTCACTTTCCTTTTTTACTAAAATATCAATTTTAACTAAAAAGACCCACTTGGAGTCATACAGGTCACACTGTGTATATAATTGAGGTTGGGTTGATTCATACATATCACAAATTATTTATGGATTATTTTATTGAAGTGTTATAATAATAAAAATGTGTTTTAGCAGTTTTGAGTATGTCACTTTTTTTACTAAAATGTCTTTTTAAACTAAAAACACACACTTTGAGTCATACCGATCACATCATGTGTCAGTTTTATGTGATACTAATTCTTACATGTCAAAAATGACTTATGAATATTTTTCTAAAATTATTAAGGTAATTGGAGTGTTTTTTATTGGTTTTTAGTGAGTGGCACGTGTCTCCAACTAAAATGCTAATTTTAAAATGATAATTGACACTTTGAACCATATCAAGAACATGGTGTATTTAATTGAGGTTTGGATGATTACTATAAATTAAAAATAAATTATGGACCGTTTTTTTAAAGTATAAAAATAATATGAATGAATTTTCTAGGTTTGGATTATGTTTCTTGTCCTTTTTACTAAAATTAATGCCAATTTTAAATAAAAAGACACACTTTGAGTTATACTAGTGACACCGTGTGTTAGATTGATGTGTGGATAATTATTACAAGTTTAAAATGAAATATGGATATTTTAAATAATGTATCAAAATAATCCAAATTTTTTTTTCTTAGTTTTGAGTATTTTACTTGTGTTTTTTTACTTAAATTTCATTTTAAACTGGAAACACGCACTTTGAGTCATATCGGTCACATCATGTGTTGGTTTGATATGATAATAATTTATAAAAATTTAAAATGACTTATAAATCATTTTCCTAAATTATCAAGACAATAATATTTCATTTTTTAGGTTTTTAGTGATTGACACATGTTTTGAACAAAAATGTTAATTTTAAACTGATAACGGGAACTTTGAGTAATAACAAGAACATGGTGTATATGATTGAGGTGAGGCTAATTCCTACACATAAAAATGACTTATGGATCATTTTAATAAAGTATAAAAACAATAAAAATATTTTTTCTGGGTTTTGAGTGTGTCACTTATCCTTTTTACTAAAATTAATGTCAGTTTTAAATAAAAAGACACACTTTGAGTCATATTGGTCACATAGTGTGTCAGATATAGGTGACACTAATTACTACATGTCAAAAATGAATTGTGTATCATTTTAATATTTTATAAAATCAACCTAAATGTGTTTTCTAAGTTTTGAGTATGTGACTTGTGTTTTTTACTAAAATAACATTTAAAATGGAAACATGCACTTTGAGCCATACCGGTCACAAAGTGTGTCAGTTTGACATGATACTGATTCATACACATCACAATTGACTTATGAATTGTATTACTAAATTATTAATATAATAAGAGCATGATTTCTTAGTTTTTAGTGAGTGGAACACATTAAAATAAAATGGAAATTTTAAACTGATAATGGACACTTTGAATCATATCGGGCACATGGTGTATGATATTGACATGAGTATGATTTTTAAAGGTCAAAAAATAATTATAGATAATTTTAATAAAGTATTAAAACAATATGAATGTTTTTTTTTAGTTTTGAGAATGTATCTTTTCCTTTTAACTAAAATTAATTTCAATTTTAAATAAAAATACACACTTAGAGTCATACTGGACACAACGTATGTCAGATTGAGGTGAGGATGATTCCTACATATCAAAATTGAATTATGGATCATTTTTATAAATTATCAAAATAATATGAATGTTTTTTCTCGGTTTTGAGTATGTTACTTGTTTTTTTTACAAAAATGTTATTTTAAACTGGAAGCATACACTTTGAGTTATACTGGTCAAATCGTGTGCCTATTTAATGTGATATTGATTCCTACACATCAAAAATGACTTATGAATCATATTAATAAATTATCAAGGAAATAAAGAGTGCATTTTACTACATTTTAGTGAGTGACATGTGTTTTGAACTAAAATGTCAATTTTAAACTAATAACAGACATTTTGAGTCATATCAAGCACACGGTGTATCAAATTGAGGTGTGAATGATTTCTACATATAAAAAATGAATTATGGATCATTTTCCTAAAGTATCAAAATAATGTAAATATGTTTATTTGGATTTGAGTATATCAATTGTCTGTTTTAATAAAATTAATTTCAATTTAAAATATAATGATACACTTCAATTCATACCAGTCATAGTATATTTCAAATTGATGTGAGGCTAATTCCTACACATCATAAATGAATTAATGATCATTGTAATAAAGTATCAAAACAATCCAAATGTGTTTTATCAGTTTTGAGTATGTGATTTATGTTTTGAACCAAAATGTAAATTATAAACTAAAAACATAAATTTCAAGTCATACCAAGCACATTGTATATCAGATTAAGGTGTGGATGATTAAGTATGTGATTATTGTATTTATTTAAAATATATAAAATAAACTAGAAAATAGAGAACATTTTCCCTTTTGGTGGAAGTGGAAACCCTATATTTACTAAAACACTTCACATTTCAGACAGCATGGGGTTTCCTATTCCATACAAAAGGAACACATTCTCTCTTTTATAGCTTGTTGTGGATAGTTGAAATAAAAATATGACTTTCCAAAAGATATATGAAAAAAACTAAATAATCATAAGATAAAAATGATAAAGAAATTAACTTAAAAATAGTAGATTAAATGATGAAAAAATTAAAAAAAATAGTATTAGGAATTCACCTTTTCATGATATATGTATATATTCTTAATCCATTTCTTTATTCCCATTATATCAGTGGTAGACATGAATTCCAATATCTCACAAGCATGATCAACTTCAAAAAAAACACCCCAACTTGAGAAAAATAATCCACCTATATAATAAAATAATTCTTATGTTAGTAATACTATAAATAAATAAATTAAACATAAATATAAAATAATATATTGATAAAGTATCAATTTTAAACTAAAACAACACAATTTGAGTCATATCAGGTACAATGTATATTAGATTGAGGTATGGTTGATTCCTCCATGACTTTTTATCCTACAATTCATTCAAAATTCTAGGTTATCTAACAATATTGTTGTTTAATAACCTCAAATTTTTAATGTATTATAGAATAAAAAAGGAAATTCCATCATCATGAGTGTGTCATTCGTGTTGAGTGCATGATCATAGTACATTAGTGAATCATCCTTGTCGACGGAGTCATTTCATCATGATCTCTATGAAAATTAAAAAAATATATTTCATATAAAAATGATAAGGGTATTAACTAAAAAAGTAGATAAAATGATGATAAAAACAACAAAATAAGTAGTAAGAGTTCATATCTTCATGATATATATGTACATTCTGACCCTATGTATGTTTCCCAGTCATTTCTAAACAAATCTATTTCATCTTGTGAATAAAAGTAATTTAAAAAGTAATGGTAGTACTGGAAAAATATAAATACACAAAGGATTAATAAATATTTTAAATTAAATTCTAATTATCTTCAAAAATACCTCTTCGGGGATGATAGTTTGTTGATGGTATATGATATCTTTCATAAATTTGCAAACATAATAACCACAATCTTTATCATTGGTTTGTTTCGTACAATGAAGAAACATTGAAAATAAATAAGTAATTTGTTTTTATATATGTTTTTATAGTGAAATTGTTTTATTTATTCCCCAATAATTATCCAATTGTAGAAGTATATAGGCTCCTTGTACACATGGATAGTCCACATAACAAGATTTTGATGATATTTAAACACCACCTTGTCATAAAAAAATCGAATTCAAAAATAATATAAAATATAAAACTTGATGTTTAGTTCTAAAACATTTCATTTAGTGTATTAAAAATTGATAAACATTATTACATATGGTCAGTTTGTTGGGTATCCATGCAGTGAATCTAGAAAATAAATCTTTGGAGCATCCAAATTGACTGCAATGAGTAACCAATCTTTCCCAAAAAAAAGAATAAGTAATAAAAGGAATGAAAATATATTTTATATGATTAAATTATAGAGTTTTACACATCTATTGTTGGTAGGAATAAGATTTTTTCATTCATAAGTTTTCTTTCAAACACTACAACCTTTTTTCCACTATTAAATCAATTTGATCTGAATCTAAAGAAGTTTGTTGTGTAGAATTGATGTGAGGACTAATGAGTCCATATTTATGTTCATAGGGTTTTCCCTTTAAATAGTATTTATATAGTTGAATACAAAAAATATGAATTGTATTTAGTCATAATTAACATAGTAGATCAGCTGTTGGAAAACAAAATCATGAAAACACACTTCATGTATACATTTACAACTGAGAATCCTAGCCAGTCATACTTGGGGATTTCATTTACATTCTCAATGGAAATTTAGTCGGTAATGGTCTCTCTATACATTTATTCTCAAAAATAAACTATTAAATTACTACCACTTTGTAATCTTGTATCCACGTGAACCTTCAATATTAGTAAATGTGGAAGTTGAATGGGTGGGATAAAGGTGTTTTGTGAAGATCTTTTTGATTTTTTTCTTGACCCTTTAGATTATTTTTATTCGACCTTTAATTTAACATCCTATCCTATTTCTATTTGTAATAACAATAATCTATCCAGAAAAAATTCATTAATTATTAAAGGCCTTTCATGAAAAATAAATTTGAAATGAATACCTCTTTTTCAATGTGTTTTCTTACAAGATTTAACAGCCATGCAATAAATGTTCTAATAGCTTGATTGACCATATAAATATTTTCATCATCAATTGGAATAGGTATCTCAATTATTAGTTCATGATATATGTTAATCCCCACTCTCACAAGACCTATTGGAAGTTTTCTACTGTTCAGAATATCTTCTTATATATTGAACACAGTATCACATGCAATAAGGCGGTGGGTGGGTATTGATAGATATAAATCAAAATAATTTTCACCATATATAATATCAGTTCAAGAATGGTATCAGTGTCTCCCTAATTCACATTTCATATTTCTAATTATTAGAATTTTTATTAACTCATCTAAGACAGTTATTTGAGGGTAATGGCTCACCTCAAAGATGGTGGGGGCTGTGGGGATCGTCACACAGTCATTGTTCTTGAGTTGTTTCTTCTCTTTTTTTCCTTCCCATAACATTTTCTAGAAACTATGACTACTAATTAGATTTTTATTAAAGATAATTTAATCATTCCTACAACTCTTCCATTTTTTATCTTTATCCCCTTGTTCATTTCTTTTCTCAAAATATGTTCAGGGTGTCACCCCAAAACCCACACCTCTAACACATACATACTATTTTGGTCACTTAAATTCCACTGATATTAGTTGTTCACCTAATATATCAAATAAGGATTCCTATTTCTAATTTGGATAAAAATATATGAAAATAAGTAATCATTGTTATGTAATATCGATTTAAAGAAAAACAAAAAAAATTATGTCATACTTACACATGCTTCCCAAACTTTTTGTGTATTTTCAAATCTATTAGTATCCCATATTTATTTACACATGACTCCTTATATAGCACATGATGTGGTATGGAAGTGGATTTTGATTTTGATTCATCAATATGTATATAAATAGAGTAATATATTATTATTTTTGTTTCATGTCGCATAAAATTATTACGGTAGATTTAAAATACATACCATTTTTTTCAATTGAATCTTACACCACCCTTGCTTTATGGTTGGGGTATGATGGTTTTGTTTCCTATTTATTATTTTCAACACTCACTTTTTGTTTCATAAATTAACAATTCTTAATCAAATTGATTAATACACATGTTGTCAAACAATGTATTACCAGCCACAATGTACCTAAAAAGATGTCTCCTCATGACAGCCAGTAAATGCATCTCATACTTCTTGGGTTATCAAGTGTTCATACATATATGGTGGATGTGGGTTTATTTTCCATTTATTATCTTTAATATGAAACTTCATAAAAATTATTTGAAGCCCCTATGATCCTTTCTAACAAGCATTAATAAAAATTTCATTTGAGAGTCATCTAATATAAATAAACTCTATAAGGAATAATGAAGAGTAATTCAATGTTTTATTATTTTATTTTATAATAAAATAAAGTATATAATAATTTTTTTAGAGATCCAATTCTTTAGTTGTAAGACTTTTAAATATTTCAATATATATTTCCAGTTCTAGGTGCTGAGACGACATGAGATTCTGAGTCCCAATGTGCCCGAAATTAATTTTATAAAAATATTAAATATATTTTACATTAAACATGTGTGATTATTAAAGAAAATGGGATAAATCTTAAAAATAATCTTGTATCATAAATTTGAGACCATGGTTGAGTCTGGAAAGTGTTTTTTACCCTAGGTGCGACCTAAAATAGGTCGGCGCATGGCATTTGGACACCTCACTCGTTGGTGGTACATTCGGTGGATTAATTAACTATTTAATTCATTCATTCATTAATTTTAACACAAAGAAATTTTTTATAAATATATTTCCATGGAGACTCTCCCAGGGTTGGCCTTATAATATTGGGATCTACCGAGATCTTCTCCTTCCTCCTTCCGTTGGCGGACCGCATCAGATGAAAATGAAACTCTGGATCAAAGCAGATCGGGATGGGATGAATGAAACAAATTCCTTTGATTATTAGTGAGCACATTATTTGATAGAAAACAATCCAATGTCTATGTAGGACTCTTCAATTTTTGGTTTTTTCCCTCTTTGATTAAATAGATTGATCAGATTAATCCATGTTATTGGATCTTTCCCAATTTTGGCCTAATCATGTGCCTACATACCATATTAATTTGATTATTCCAATTGTATTCTAACCCCAGTTTCCCCATTATTTATTGATTTTCCAATAATGATTGGAATTTATCCTTAAAATTTTTGCCTTGTATTTTTGTCCCTCATTTTTTTTGTGTTATTCATTGGTTGGACCCTACTGTCCTAGTCTAATGTTTTAAGAAGGTACCAAGCCTGATCAGACCCCCAAAACCATATAGAAACAATGATCAAGGCTTGGATTGATGAAATAAGTCTAGATATGTAATTTTTTCAAGGAATGGATGATTTTTTCAATGATTTCAGATCAAGAAATCAAAGATTAAAGGTGCAGTGTGTATTAGTTGAACGATAAACACCAACAAGAATCGGAATCTAATTTCTGAAAAATAACGGCCAAAAACCATGATTATCAACTAGATCCACTATTTTAGGATGGATATATGGCTGAAATAAAAGAAAAAAAGATCAGATCTAAAGCGTAGATCATAGATTTAAGATTATGAGAAAAACCTGACTACACATTGTGTACAAGGATGAACACATAGCATGTAGCCCCTCAGTTGTGATGGATAGGGTTCCAAAAAATTATAAAAATGTAATGATATGTAGTTTCCCTTCACATCATGTACCACCTTCTCCAAGTGTCCAAGCCATGTGATGGAGCACATGGCCAGGCACACGTCATGTGACGAATACACATACAGAAGGACACGGCCCAGTCATGGGTATCTTGGACATGTTGTGTAGTCCACTTGCATATCATGTATTACTACTTGGGTTGGGATCCATGTGATGTCCAGGTACATAGCTAGGTGGTGGATTAGGACCACACATTGTGTGGGTCCCAACACACACTATCTACCCCTTGGTTTCTTTCTTGGGAACTTCAAGGTTTTGTATCTCCTTCATTTGAACTCGGATTTTGGAACACAAGTAGCCTATCCTGGGTGTTTTTCTATATAGAACATGATGCTTAACTCAGTTGTGGATTTTGGGAGATGTTTTAGAACATTCTGAGAAGGATTATTGGTTAGGTGATGCTCGACGATGGTAGTGATCACATAGGATCACCAGTGGAATACCGAGTGGTTCCCTCCAGTAGAGCTGGGTTGTGGGTCCTCGATGACTACTGAGTGGTACCCCCAGTATAGATGGCTCGTGGTTCCTCGACAACTACTGATGGGTACCCTCCTATAGATTTGGGTAGTGGTTCCTCAATGACTACTAAACGGTACCCTTCATTAGAGCTAGGTAGTGGGTCCTCGATGACTATCGAGTGGTACCCTCCAATAGAGTTAGGAAGTGGATCCTCAATGACTACCGAGTAGTACCCTCCAGTAGAGATGGGTAGTGGGACCTCAATGACTATCAGAGTGTAACCCTCCTATTTTACTATGTAATAGTTCTTATAACTAGAGTTTTTGTCCCCTCAACTTTTTGGCATAGTTAAGAGGTGTTTCTTGACTTGTATGGTTACTTCTGGGTAGACGCGTAAGATGTTGGGCATAATT
Organism: Viscum album; assembly: GCA_963277665.1. NCBI lineage: Eukaryota > Viridiplantae > Streptophyta > Magnoliopsida > Santalales > Viscaceae > Viscum > Viscum album. Next base: position 702,127,462 of record OY728132.1, read on the forward strand.
GATAGACTTTTGGAACTGTTGTTTACTCATATTCTTGGACTGAGCTATGAGATGTAGATCCCCTTACCCTATCATTTGGGATTATTTTTATTGATCATATATCTATTTATCTATACCCATACCTTGTATTTGGTAACTCTATTTCCATGGTAAATGAAGATACATGGGGTATGCTACATGATTTCCATGTTTAGCTTCTCATGGTTGTATGAGTTTACACTCCTTATATGGGTGTAAAAGACTCTATGGGTAGTGAATCTACTCACCATATTGATCCCCCTATTCTTGGATGAGGTTACTACCTTTCTTGGTTAGGTTGATCTGTTCTCTTTCATTATATCTTACATCTATATACTATTCTATTGTATTTCTACTTACTATTGGGTCTATTACTAGTCCCCTTCAGCTTTTGGGGTGTCCTACTAGGTATGTATATACTCACCCCTACATTGGATTTGCCCACATATTTCGTATTTTATGTAGATTAGGGGCAGTTCAACGGTGACTTTAGAGGAGCTTAGGGATACCTAGTACTTTGGACTGTGTACATTGGTTACATTTTGGATATTAGTATTAGAGCTCTATTAGCATTTTATTTTCTAGTTTTTTTAGTTTGGGACATATTTCTAGTTGGGTGTGTATTTATTCCCTTTTACTTTTCATTTTTCACTATTGTACTCTTATATACCCAAGAGGTTTTGAATTTCTTATTTTACTTTCTAGATGTTGAATATTTTTATTATATTCCTCTACACTTCTGCATTGATATGGTTGGGTGTGTACATGAAAGTACTTAGTATGTAACGTTCGGGATCAAAATTCCATATAATGGTGCTCCGTACCTAGTTGGCTACAGGGCCTCAAGCGCATTTCCCCAAATGATAGAGGCTTCCAACTAGTAGCGAGGCCCTAGGAGTAATCATGGGGAAACTATTCCCTCATTGGAAGAGTGTAATATAGTGGAATAAATAATAATACAATAGTGGAAGCAGTAAACATCCCACAACTAAAGTAAATAGCGGAAGAATAAGGAAAGAGATAATCAGATGTCATAACATACAAGCATGATGATACATGTTCAAGTTCTATAAAACAACCAAAACATGATACACTATATTCAAATAAAAAAATACAATACCAAGGTACAAAATTATAGAATAAAACTCAGGAGCATCGTAAGCCTCGTCTTGGTCTCATGCTCTCCTTCTCCTAAAAAGCAATCAAGTACCTGTAAAAGGGTGTTTACCTTATCAACACATGCAATCATATAATCTTCTTGGGTCCAAAAACATTACCCAAATAGGGTCCAAGAAATAAATTCCAATAGGAAACCACCCAAAGATATGTGCCTATCTATAAGTGAATATAAGAAATAGTAGTGTACAATTATGAAAACAGTAAACTAGGAAGTACTAAAAAGTAAACAATCCTACATACACTGGTTTGCATTTATTTTCACTTAAGGTATTTATTAATTCATTTGTAGTAAATTATATGATTCTCAAGATCCTACATAAGCCTGACAATCCCCTTTATAAGGTAATCACAAAAGATACCTCAGTAGACTATCTAAACAAGTGGAGTGATGACTGAATCCAAGCTTGTGCTTTGTCTTAGTAGATGCATCATAAGTGATTCAGTTTCATTATTTAATTTATAACCTGAGTCTACTCTTGACATTCCTAAGTTGGAATTAAAGTATATATCCTAGTGTAATATAAGTTAGGGTGGATTGGGATGTACCACAACCATCAAAATTCCAAAATATCTATCTAGTTCTTCCCCTAACCTTCTCTATATTAGGTTCATGTTGGGATGGATTGGGACGGACCACAACCATCCAAATTATAGGGAAGCTATCACGGTCTGACTCTAAGCCTCTATATATATTAAGTTCGTGTTGGGGTGGATTGGGGTGTGCCAAAACCATCCAAATTATAGGGAATCTCTCATAGTCTGCCCCTAACCCTCCATATATATTAAGTTCATGTTTGGGTGGATTGGGACCTACCAAAACCATCCAAATTATTGGGAATCTCTCATAGTCTTCCCTTAACCATCCATATATATTAAGTTCATGTTGGGGTGAATTGGTATGTACCACAACCATTTAAATTATTTGGAAGCTCTCACGGTCTTCCCATAACCCTCCATATATATTAAGTTCATGTTGGGTGGATTGGGACATACCATAGCCATCCAAATTATAGGGAAGCTCTCACAGTCTGACCCTAAACCTCCATATATATTACATTTATGTTATAATCACACATGTAAATTACATTATTACATGGTTTTTAACAAAAAAAACTCACGTGGGTATCAACATATATAACAATTCTAACAGGTGAATTAATATATCACAAGGCTTAAGAAAATATACTTCTATGGAAATTTATGAAACAATCCTAACAAGTGAATTGGACTATCACAAGGATTCATAAATTACTTATCTCGCATGGTAAATTCATTAAATTAATCTATTAATTTTAAAAAAACCCTTAATAGGGAAACAAGTCATGCCCATAGGTATCCTAGTCCAAAATGGCTAAACAATGGTTATCCGAGAGAAATTCACCCACATAGTGTACCTTAATCAAACCAAAATTCTAAACATTCTTTAATTCATTGAATTAATTTCCAAAACAGCATTAGGTAACAATAAGTATCAATTTTATTTCAAGGAGACACCATAAACATGGGCGTGTGACACAACGGCACATAAAAATTACTTAACATTTAGCTAGAGGCACAAGACCTCCTACCTTATCCTTTTGTGACTCTCCTCGTCCATTCTCAACCTCTAAATCAGTCTAGAAATGTGTAGATCTAAAAAAAGGTAAAATGCACATCCTTTGATAAATTTTTCAATAGAAAAATCATAAATAATGGATCAATAGTAATTTATATCTTAATGATTGGGTTCAAATGCATCAGACGGTGATCAAATCAGAGTTTGGATGTTGATTCAAGAGGACAAACAAGGTTTGACACTGCTGCTTGAGAGAACCCAGTGATCCCTCTATCCAAAAATGAAATAGGAGGGATAATTACCCTTTTTAACCAAAAAAAAATACATGATGTGTAAGTCCATATATACAGAGTGTATATCATTTTACTATTCATTTGGCTACCGACCTCCCCAACATGTCATTTACAATCATGTCGACATGAATACACCGCATGTACTTTAATATACACAATGTTTAACCACCAAAACTAGTTTTGTAAGTCCTGGAGTCCGTATTTGACATCTTTAAAACTTAATTCTAAAGTAAAAATCAAAAGGTAAAATATTTTGAACCTCAAAGGAAGAACTAGGATCTTAAAAACTTCCTCCCTTAAAGTGATCCATCCCCGAATTTCCCTTCCAAGGGCGGTGAAGAAAAAAATAGAGAATAACTCTGGCCACTGAGCACGTACATCAGCCTCCCTCTCTCAAGTATCATCCTGTACTCGGTCGTGCTATCATAGCACCCATACTAGAGAAACTGACCAGGTTTAGAGAACCTTCATGATATTTTCAACTATATGAATCGAATTCTATTCAAAGGACGCATCTATTTATAACTCAACCTCTTCATGCTGAAAAGCATGAGATGGGTCTAGAAAGTAATGTCACAACTGAGAAACATGGAATAAATCATGCATATCCCAGTACCTCTGAGGTAACTGCAACCGATAGGCAACTGGTCTGACTCCATCTTGAATCTCAAATGGCTCAACGTATCTCAGTTAAAGCTTACCTTGTATCTTGATCCTCTTGTGGCCCAACCTCGGTGAAACACGTAGGAAAACTCAATCCCCAACCTTGAAATATAGAGGTATTATATGGTGATCGGCATAAGATTTATAATGTGACTTTATAGTATCCATCCTCTTTTAAATTAGCTACATCTGTTCAGTGGTCTCCTGGACAAGATGAGGTCCTAGCATAACTGCCTCTCCTACCTCCATCCAACATTGGGTTGATCGGCATGGCCTACTGTATAAATCCTCATATGGCACCATATAAATAGTAGCTTTAAAGTTTTCATTATAGGAGAACTTAACAAGTACTATAAGTCTATACCAAGAACACCTGAAAATCCAAGACGCGTGCTCGAAGCATGTCCTCCAGTACCTGAATTGTTTTCTCTAATTGGCCATCTGTTTATGGGTGGTATGATATGCTTAGAAGCACTTATATACCCAACACCCTATATAGACCTTTCCATAAATGAGAAGTAAACCAAACATCCCTATCTAAAATGATAAAATGTGGGACCTCATGCAAACACACAATCTCGTGGATGTACACCCTCCCAAGATCATTAATACTGAAGGTTTCCTTGATCAGTAAGAAATGTGAAACCTTCATGAGCCTTCCAACAACAACCCATACTGCATCATTACCTCAAAGAGGTCTCGTTAATCCCATCATGAAATCCATAATGACATCATTCCATTTCCACTTCAGAATGGGTAGTTGGTTTAAAATTCTGGTCGGTCGCTGGTGTTACACCTTCACCTGCTGACAGGTGGAGTATCTCATATAAAACTAACAATATCTCTCTCGTAGGACTAAACCCTTAGAATCTGATAGCTTCCTTGTCCTCACTCTATCCATTAGGGTAGAGGTAATATCTAAATATAAAATAAAATTGTGTCCAAACATAATTCGCACACATTTTTGTCAAGCCTTTCAATGGCACTACTAAACGTGAGAAGTCTTGTATGAAATCTCCATAGTAACCGGTCAGCCCTAGAAAAATACTCACCTCAAAACGTTTTTGGGATGTTTCCTAGAAAATACTTCTCTCACCATCTCTGGGTTCACTAATAATCCTATCTTTGAGATGATGTGACCCAGGAAGTGAATCTAATCCATCCATAAGTGACACTTTGTGAGCTTAGCATATAATTGATGCTCTCTGAGTGTACTCAAAATGATCTAAAGATGTGTGGAATGGTTGTATCAATTATGAGAATACACCAATATATCATCCATTAAAACCACTAAAAATTCAATAGAAGGATGGAACACTCGATTCATTAGTACTATAAAGACTGTCGGTGTGTTCGTAAGATCAAACGGCATAATCAATCACTCATATAGACTATACCTATTCTGAAAGGTTGTACAAGGTATTTCTACTAATCAAACACGCACCTGACAATAAATAAATCTCAAATGGATCTTTGAGAAAACATGAGCTCCTCAGAGCTGATTGATAAGATTATTTATCCTTGGTATAGGATACCAGTTCTTAACCATCAACTGTTCAGTTTTTGATAATCCACACACAGTCTGAGGGTATCATCCATATATTTCACAAAAAGGACAGGAGAACCCCATAGATAAGTGTTGGGTTGGATAATACCCTTAGCCTTTAAATCCTATAGTTACCGCTTGAGATCCTATAACTCTGTCATAACTATCTGGTAAGGAGGAATGGATACTGATGCATCTTCTAGCACTATCCTGATAGAGAACTCTACCTCTATGATATAAGGTAAACTGAAGAAGTCGTCTAGGAATACATCCCTAAAATGATCAAAAAAGGCTTGAAAGGAAAAAAGAACTATCCATTCTGAGAACAAAATAAAAAACTATCATTTCTAAGACATAGAGGATTGTTACAAAGAGTCACCCACCAACCTCAAGGTGGCACTCCTTGCATTAACAAACACCTATCTTTCTTATCCCTAACGAAGTTTTCTAGTGTCATAACATCCTCAAAAAATAAAACTTAGATCCCAAGGCTTTACAAAATTGGTACAATTATAAAAAAATTACATGAAACCCTTGTATCAAGAGTACATAAGGTAAAATGGAAGTGACTATAAAAGTACCTCTGATAGAAGAAGATTCAAAATTCTGCTCCTATCACTGTTAAAAATCTAGGGTCTGGCTACCACGGCCATGACCACCAACTCAGCCTACATGGCCTGATGGATTCCAACCCATTTCCTAATGAGAAGTTATAGACCTCACTTTTGAATGTGGAGTCAGTTTAGAACATCTCTCCCTAGGTGTTGGTAGGAACACCCTGCAGAAATGTTGAGGATGATTCATCTTTCCACAAGATCGGCACTTGACTGATTTATTTGTAAATTGTGGCTTATTATTCCCTAACCTACCACACTGGTAGCACCTCACTTGGATACCATATGTAATTTTTTTCTACTACTATCATCACAAGTAAGATCCAGATGATGCTTCTTTCTGGTTGAGACAGTGCCGGATTTCAATGCTGAATATCCCATAACTGATAGCATGCCCTGAAAGGCTTTCATGAACCTCATAAATTTTTCTCAAAACTATGCATCAGCACCCATGTCTGTTATAATAGTCTGTGTCACAACTGTCACAACTAGGGGATCCACTGGTAGCCCGTGGCCTACCACCTCTCGTGTATGATCATCTACACCCTCCTAGCATATAGCTTAAGGTTGTTGTGGTTCCATTACTCAACAAGTTCAATCACAAGTCTCAATTAAAGATCAAAGTCAAGTTTTCCATTCAAAAGTTCCAAATAAAAAATAGGAAAAAACCCTTAAAAATTTTCAAAAGAGGCATACACGGTGTGTAGAATGCATACACGGCGTGTCCCCACAAGCTGTTTCATGGTCGTGTACTCCTTCCAACCTAGTCATCTAAACATCCTAGTACATGGCATGTAAAAACATTACACGGTGTGTACAATAGGATTTTTTCAAATAAAATATGTTAAAATTTTGTTTAATTGATCTTAGTAAATTAAATTGAACACTTTTAAATGATTGAAAAAATATATGATATTTCCATGCATGAACTAATATATTAGAATTAATTAATTTTCATATTCTTTTTGAAATAATATTACAAAATAATAAATATTCAAATGGTCATATTTCAATAAAAACTATTTTATATTATATATAATACTTAATTTAAAAAATATAATTGTATAAATTTAATTTGGTAAAATGAAGTTCAATAATTGATTTATAATTTCAATATTATCATAGTTTAACTTTTTAGTATTTTTTCAGAAAAAATTTATTTTCATGTAAATAATGAGTAATACTGTTTTTACCAAAAAGAGGTTTTCGATGTCTAATGTCCCGACCCGGCTCACCACTAAACCAGTGGCTGGACCGGTCACCACATGACCTCAAGCACGTCTCCCCATACACCAGAGGTTGTCGATTAGCAGCAAGAGTATAAAGATAGTCAGTGGGGAGACTATACCCTCTTATCATAGTTGCACAGTGGTATATCAATGTAAATGACAAATAATGACAATAAATAGCAGAAGCAGTCTAATAAATGATAAAGCAGTGGAAGATATATTTTATAAATCTTTTACAAATAAATGGCCAACATCAATTATATAGAAGATGCATGCATGACAGGCTAATGATACAAAAATGGAAAACAGTGAACAAAATAGCATTTTGAACATTCCATTACAAAAATAAATAAACAGTGACTCCAAGCCCCAAGGGAAGCCTCCTTGAGCATCCCAATCTTCCGCTCGGTCCTTTGCTCCTATCTTCCAAGTAAATGCAAACAACACAATCATGCAACCAAATAGAATCTACTCGGGTACCTCAGTGCAATGACGGCCCGAGTAGGGTTTGAGATATAAATCTCAGTAGGCTGGGACCACCGGTGTCTAGCCCAAATTCTAACATTCAATAAATAATTTAAATTGTGTGATCATGCATAGTTAAGGTAAGAAGTAAAATGTATCTATATACCCAAGTACCTTCTTCGGCTCTCAACTACTGTATAAACCTATATTATACATTTTTCATGGACACACAATAGTCATTACAAATCAAAATGTCACAATAGTTTTCATTAACCAATTAATTCATTTCATGTACGACCAATTGGACCCATAGTCTAATGTTAATTAATGGGTGTAGAACATCATGTCTAGAACCCTCGTGAGTATTTATAGCATCATTCCTTGTCTCACAACCCATGGGTATTTGGAGCATCAGTCCCTAACCCATAAAAGAATATTTCCTTGCAAGCTGGGTGTAGAACGCCATGTCTAGCACCTCGTGAGTATTTGGAGCATCAGTCCCTATCTCACAACTCGTTTAACAATAATACATATATATTTATCATTGGTGTAGAAAACCATGTATAACACCCCACAACCATCCATTAATTAATTCATAAATCAATAAATCCAATCTGCTAATTAATTCAACAACTAATTAACAATATAAATCTCCATTAAAAATTCAACCATTAATTAACCATTCAACATCTAAATAGTAAATAATTAATTAAAAATAAATTATTATTAGAAATCCAAATAAATAATTAACTCAACATTTAATTATCCAAATTCTTTAACAAGTCTGAACTCATCCACTCAATTAGTGATTCGTCCAGGAAAACAATTTACATGCAAGTTATAATCATCTCAAAACATGCTGAACAAAGCCCAGATATTTAGAAACTATCTCACACAGCATATCATATTTTTTAACAACTCCATCCACAACAAATTAAGTCATGGAAAAATAATATGCATTAAAAGGTACCCTTGGCCAATAGTCGTAACAAACCATCAATTCACAATCTTAATTTAATGCATGAAAATTAATTAATTCAACAACTAATTAATTAATTAATTTAATATTATCTATTTTACCGATCATCAATTAATTAACCATTTACCATTTAACATTTAATAATTAATCCATCCATTAATTATTACCAGTTTCTAATATGTATTCTAAACACGTCAAATATTCAATATTCTCAATAATCAGTAAAATACACAATTTTATTACTACTAATGACTTGATAATTAATTCTACAATTAATTAACCTATTAACCATTATTTCAATCCAAATCATTTTACTGTTTAATCATATCACTTTAACCAAATTAGCAAAAGATGCTTAAAATCAACACATCTTCAAGTCCTTATTTATCTCATGTGGGCGGCGTCATTTAATAACATCAAAAGTGTCATGCATCGACATATCATAATCAAGGAAACTCACATTCTAAATTTATTTAAAGAATTTATAATTCTTAAATAAAGTGATAGGGATTTGGGACCCTGCCTCGGGGTAGATCCATTTTAAATCTGAAGCTCTTTAATATACTTGGTGGCGACCAATCCACCACTGGTCCTTAATCGTACACGCGCGCACCTTATATATATATATATATATATATATATTCACATGCGTGCCCTACAAAAATATAAATAAAATTCAAAAACATTCCTATTTTAACCCGGTTCAATAACATGGGACTTTACAATACACCCACCTTAAAAACTTCTCATCCCTGAGAAGTTGTTAGGAACCACTACTAAAACAACCGACCTACCAAGGTCATTTAATCTTGTTAGAAGTGACGTGTTGTGTTCCTAATGCCAAATGCACCTTTAACCCTTCAAAATCCTAATGGATAAGACTTTAAAACTAGATCCAATGCTCAGTTTATAGCTTCAACATCGAAATAGTTCTTATATCTTAGGTCATTAGAAGGACCTTGTCAACAAAAATGGTTGAATCTTGATCAATCAATAGAACAGGTTTCACATGCTTCCCTTGAAAGATGTCACGGACCCAAAACCCCATTTCACCCTTTATCTGACGATGTTCCTTTAAAATTATCCAAAACCATCTGCATGTAAAACGAAGTCAAGATAGGATACATGCTCATCGTATTCAAAAGAGATTACTAAGAGAAAAACCAAGGTCATTAAGAAGATCAGTCAAACTATTACTAGACAACTCTGTTCTAAAATATCGACATCACTTGCTAACACGTTTATCGAAAACGATGCAACAATACCCACCTTAGGATTTTCCATAACGTCGCAAGAGAAGATTAGACCCTCACCAGTGCATGTTTTTAGAACACATTAACGCATGCCTGTGACATTCCTCGAACAATGATCACCACATCAAACATTGATCATAAAATCCATAATATAAACCTATCAACATGCCGAAACAGTCAGGTCCCAAGAAGTCCTCCCGAGCAGTGAGAAGAACTTACTATAATAGCCTAGAACATTTTATGGGTACTACCAACCATGGGTCATCAACTTATGATCATTAACTTCAACCCTCTATCTTGTTCACGCAAAACCAAAAACACAAAATTCAAAAGCTCCTTTTTTCGTTTTAGCCATTTTAATTAATTCATTTCCACCTTTCATTATTTGAATGAATTTCAACAAACACACAAGTACTTTTTCACAAAAAGACACTTGGTTTTTAAAAAAATTCCTTATGGAAAAATAAACATGATATCACAAACATCCTCTTTAAACATTTTACATTCAATGTTATTCAAATATAAACAGGCGATTTAGCATCTAAATTCCTTTTACCGAAAAGGAGACCTCTAAAAGTCCCATTTATTTAATCTGATTTCTTCAAAAGAAACCCCACAATGGTTCATTACAATAAAAACTCTTCAGTATTACATTCATAACCATTTTCAAAACATACTATGTTTATATGGTTTAGTCACGTGGGTGGCTATCTACCAATCAATAAGGCACCCATACACCTTATCGTTGGCAATTGTATCCCATTTATCACAATCAACATTCATTTAACATTTTAACTTTAGCAACCCTTTAATATATCAAAACATCAATAGCATGTTATAATAAGAAGTAACACAACAACATGCTATAACACAGAAGCATGGAACAACAACAAAACATGCTAATAACTAAGGCAGTATGGCGTATAATCACTCAAGCATATTAAATCTATCACCAAAACATGCTATCTAGAGAGGCATGCTAAAGTATATCAAAACATGGAATTGCACCCAAGGAACACAATCCAAATTAGCAGGAATCCTACTAATGAAACTACATGGAATGTTATATCTATGACATGTGAATCTCTAAGTGACTAAGATGATGCATGTACAAAACTTCCTTCCCATATCAGGCCAAGAAAATTATTTTTTTCAAAATTCACAAAATCAATAAACTATGGAAAATATGCCAATCACTCAAGGTGAAATCATATCAACTGTAACCTCTAATAGTACAAACATTAATTCCCATCCCTGGACACTTGGTCATTTCCCGTACATGGGGTGATCAGTCCCATGCACAGCTATTAACTAAAGAGCCAACACATTCCTAGTCTCCTATCTACCAACCCCAAAACAGTAATACAAAGGAAAATAAACCCTCTGATACCAATTTGTAACGTCCCGACCCGACTCACCACTAAACCAGTGATCGGACCGGTCACCACATGACATCAAGCACATTTCCCCATATTCCAGAGGCTACCAACTAGCAGCGAGGGTCTAAGAATAGTCAATAGGGAGACTATACCCTCTTATCAGAGTTGCACAGCGGTATATCAAAGTAAATAACAAACAATGGAAATAAATTGAGGAAGCAGTCTAATAAATGATAAAGCCATGGAAGGTAGATTTTATAAATCTTGTACAAATAAATGGCCAACATCAATTATATAGCATATGCATGCATGAAATGCTAATGATACAAAAATGGAAAACAGTGAACAAAACAACATTATGAACATTCCATTACAAAAAAAAATTAACAATTACTCCAAGCCCTGAGGGAAATCTCCTCGATCATCCCGATATTTTTCTCAGTCCTTTGTTCCTATCTTCCAAGTAAATGCAAATAGCACAATCCTGCAAACAAATATAATCTACTCGAGTACCCCAGTGCAATGGCAGACCAAGTAGGGTGTGAGATATAAATATCAGTAGGTCGGGACCACTAGTGTCTACCCCAAATCCTAAAATTCAATAAATAATTTAAATAGTGAAAGCATGCATAATTAAGGTAAGCAGTACAATGTAACTATATACCTAAGTACCAGCTTCAGCTCTCAGCTGGTGTTTGAACCTGTATTATACATTTTTCATGCATACACAATAGTCATTACACAAACATTTTCATTTATCAATTATTCAAAACTCATTAAACTATGTAATTCTCATGATCTGGACTGAGCCCGACATTCCCTGTATAAGTCACTCACCACAGATGTCTCTAAAGACCATCTAAGTAATCAAAGTTAAGACCAAATCCAATCTTGTGCTTTGGCTTGGATAAAGCGTCATAAGATATTCAATTTAATCTTTCATATACTATATCTGAGACCATCCACTAAAAAATAGTGATTCTCTCCTAGGTCCGTCCACTAATAGTGATTCACCCAATTCATTGATAATTATAAACCCTTTCTCATATTCAACTCACAAATAATAATGTCATAATAGTTTTTATTAACCAATTAATTCATTTCATGTATGACCAATTGGACCCATAGTCCAATTTTAATTAATGGGTGTAGAACATCATGTCTAGAACTCTCGTGAGTATTTGGAGCGTCAGTACTTGTCTCAAAACCCATGGGTATTTATAGCATTAGTCTCTGACCAATAAAAGAATATTTTCTTGCGAGATGGGTGAAGAAGGCCATGTTTAGCACCTCGTGGGTATTTGGAGCATCAGTCCCTGTCTCACAACCCATTTATCAATAATACATATATATTTATCATTGGTGTATAATTCTATATCTAACACCCCACAACCATCCATTAATTAATTCATAAATTAATTAATCCAATCCATTAATTAATTCAATAACTAATTAACAACATAAATTGCCCGTCAAAAGTCAGCCATTAATTAACCATTTAACATCTCAATAGTAAATAATTAATTAACAATTAATTATTCTTATCAAGACAAATAAATAATTAAATCAACATTTAATTATCCAAATTCTTTAAAAAGTCTGAACCCATCCACTCAATTAGTGATTTGTCCAGGACTTTAACAATTTACATGAATGTTTTAATCATCTCAAAACATGTGAAAAAAGCCTAGATATTTAGCAACTATCTCACACAGAATATCGTATTTTTTTAACTCCATCCAAGAGAAATTAAGGCATGTAAAAATAGTACGCATCAAAAGGTACCATTGGCCAATAGTCATAACAAACAATCAATTAAAAATCTTAATTTAATGCATGCAAATTAATTAATTCAACAACTAATTAATTAATTAAATCTTATCTATTTAACCAATCATCAATTAATTAACCATTTACCATTTAACATGTAATAATTAATCCATCCATTAATTATTACCAGTTTCTAATATATATTCTGAACATGTCAAATATTCAATATTCTCAATAATTAGTAAAATATACAATTTTATTACTACTAATGACTTGATAATTAATTATACAATTAATTAACCTATTACCCATTTTGTCCATCAAAATCATTTAACTGTTTAGTCATATCACTTTAACCAAATTAGCAAAACATACTTAAAATCAACACATGTTCAAGTCCTCATTTATCTCATGTGGGCGGTGTCATTTAATAACATCAAAAGTATCATGCATCGACGTATCATAATCAAGGAAACTCACATTCTCAATTTATTTAAAGAAGTTATAATTCTTAAATAAAGTGATAGGGATTTGGGAACCTACCTCAGGGTGGTTCCATTTTAAATCTGAAGTACTTTAATATACTTGGCAGTAACTAGTCAACAACTAGTCTGCAATCGCACGCGCGTGCACCTTTTTTAAATATATATATATATATATTCACACGTGCGCCCTGAAAAAATATAAATAAAATTTAAAACATTGGTATTTTAACCCAGTTCAATAACACGGGAATTTACAATATACCCACCTTAAAAACTTCTCATCCCCTAGAAGTCATTGGGAACCACTACTAAAACAACCGACCTACCAAGGTCATTTAAACTTTATATAAGTGACGTGTTGTGTTCCCAATGCCAAACACACCTTTAACCCTTCACAAGCCTAATGGATAAGCCTTTAAAACCAGAGTCGATGCTCAGTTGTTATCTTAAACATCAAAATAGTTATTATATATTAGGTCATTAGAAGGACCTTGTCAACAAAAAAATTGAATCTCGATCAATCAACAGAACAGTTTTCACATTCTTCTCTCAAAAGATGTCGCGGACCCAAAACCCCATTTCAGCCTTTATCTGACGATGTTCCTTTAAAACTATCCAAAACCATCTGCATGTAAAACGAAGTCCTTACCCGGCCTCTGGTGAAATCTCCAATTCAATTCATCACAAGGATATTTTAAAACAACCATTCCCCAACACAAAAATAAAATTATCCCAAAGAATCAACACAACCCACGTACTACCCAGATAATAACCAGTCATCAATCCCAACAACATTTAAACTGTAGTGTGGCGTAAGACCAATGCTATCTTAGTGTCTCCATGATGAATTAAAAATAGGGTACATGCTTGTCGTATTCATAAGAGATTACTAAGAGAAAAATCAAGGTCATTAAGAAGATCAGTCAAACTATTACCAGACAACTCTGTTCTAAAAGCTCGACATCACTTACTGACACGTTTATTGAAAACGATGAAACAATAACCACCTTAGGATTTTCCATGATGTCGCAAGAAAAGATCAGCAACTCACCAGTGCATGTTTTTAGAACACATTAACGCATGCATGTGACATTACTCAAACCATGATCACCATGTCAAACATTGATCATAAAATCCATAACGTAAACCTATCAGCGTGCCAAAACAGCCGAGTCCCAAGAAGTCCTCCTAAGTAATGAGATGAACTTACTTTAATAGCCTAGAACATTCTATGGGTACTAGCTACCATGGGTTATCCCCTTATGATTATAGCAAACCGAGCCTTTTATATATAACATTTCATGATTTTAACCATAATTCATCATCAGAGTACAATTCAAGGATCGTTAATTCTAGTGTCTTGGAAGACTAGGTACATATAACATAAAACATGGGGCTAAAAAACACTTCTTTATTTAATCTCCATAATGAGCTCCTAACTTCCTTTGAGCTCTTACATATGCATAGGGTTCCTTGGGGAACACAAGAATAAAGGGATGAGCTAAAAATTCCCAGTAAGGGAATGAACATAAGGATACATCTCAAGCACATGAGTTAAGAGGCATGACATAATGATATCCAAAGCATGAAACTTATAAAATCATTTAATATAAGCATGGGGTCATATAAACATAGAATCATATAAATGTGTCCTAATCATAAAACATTTCTTTAGTACGGGTCAAGGCTAACCGCCAATTCTGTTTCCCATTTCTTTACAGGTCAAGGCTAACCTCCAATCCCGTTTCCCATTTCAGTACGGGTCAAGGCTAACCGTCAATCCCGTTTCACATCGCATCTCATGAGACTTAACCTTACCCAATGCATTGGAGCGCTATATGGGTGCACCCATCTAAAAATTTTCATGAATATTATTGCCACATAAATATTCTTACCACATATACAATCAGACATAATCAACCATACACAAACATAAGGGTATCCATGGAAAGAATTGGGTACCACAATCATGACATAAATCATAACCAATGGGCGTATCATGAAAGTGTCCATATAAGGAAAGAATTAGAAAATACATGGACGTTCATAGGGTAAAATGGGAATATAACATGGTAAGTTGTGTCAAACATAAGTGACAACATATGATAAATGTATTTTAGAAACATTAGCATTAAAACATTTTTGTGCGGTTTAAGGAAAAATACTATAGAGCTTTTAAAATAGTAAAGAAGACATTCTTTTATATAAAACAAGAATTTAACCAAGAAGGTTTTATTAATAAAAATACTGATTTTATAAATACAATGGTGTCTTAAAATAGAGGATAGAGTGAACTTGAAATTTGGGTAAAAATTTGGGAAGTCCCCTTAAAACAGGTTGGCTTATCGGAAAGTTCTAAGGAGGGGATCTTTCAAAATCATGTATATCCCTGAAAGAATGTGATGAAAGGGTATTGATATAATAATATTGTACAACTAACCAGAAGTCATAATACTCACATATATAGATAATATAACACCATTTTGAAATAAATATAAGGCAACCCGAAAGAACAAAGAAGGTTCGGGTAGAATTTGTTACGATTTTATCGGTATGGTGTCGGGTGTGACCAAGAGGGATTGATGAGAGAGAAATTGGGTTTATCATCACTTATAAATCCATAATGAAGTATGGGGGGAGGTTCTTAAACATACCCCATCATTTTCTAGTACACATATAAAGGCATAGTATAGAGGACAATCTTGATTAAGAGAGAAAAGGTGAGGATCCCTTACCTTAAATCTGTTGGTGTTCTCCACTTGTTATAAATTAACTGAATAAACAAATTAGTCTTATTAATTAACAAGTCCAGAACCTCTTATATATGTAATTTAATTATTATAACCCTTTTTAGTTCATTTAAATCCTTTTTTATTAGTTATAAGGTTCGGTTTCATTGTTCGTGCTTGTTTGTTTACTTGGTTTTAAAAGATCGGTTCACTTATATTCAAGTTTGGATTATATGTAAGATGAATGTGGTTGTACAGAACTGAAGTTATATTCATTATTGAACATCTAGGATATTACATGGTTTTAATTTTAATTAGGTTACTTAAATTTAAGTTGAATTATTATATATATAACCTTAGTGATAACCATTTTTGTTGAACGATGGATTTGATTACGAAGAACATGTTTTGCTTTATAATTTAGTATCATTTGTAAAAAAGGATTACAGAACCAAAAATAGGATATATTACATGTATAATAATCTGGTTCAACCATAGAAAAAATGGTTTCATGGCCAAAATTAAAGATAACGTTAGAAATTGATAAACTGTTGTCCTTGAATGTGCTAAATTAGCACATCTTAAACGGTGCTTTCATTTCTTTCAAATAAAAGGGTGGGGAAAGGAGAGACGATAATGAAATATACCATTAGCATGAAAACATTCCATTACATGTATGTTACTGGATTTATTATACTATTATGGTTAAGGGAGGTGAGTAAAGAAATAAAAAGAAAAGAACTTAAAAGAAAAGAAGAAATCGGGAAGAGGAATTTTACCTCTTGAGACTTCCTCCTTTGAGAACCTCTTAAGGGGAGAGGTTTTGGTATTTTGAGGAGGATGAGAGATTTTTTATGTTGGGGAGGACCTTGGGGAAATATTTGGGTAGAATAATGTCAAGGCACAAGGCTTGAGAGGAGTGGAGAGAAGAGGGAGTGAAGGGGGGGTTTTATAGTGGAGGAGAGGAGGGATTTCACAATATTATAATCATTAATTTATTATTTCTTCACAAGACAAGGAATAGTAAGTATTACATGACCAATAATAGTAAATGGGTCATGTGAATCTGAACCAAGGGTGGTAAAATCATCCATGATGCTAGGAATAGTCTATTTATCTTATAATGTTCATATACGGTAAATTACCGTATTTTACTATTCATCAAAAATTCAAGTATTTCAGAAAAATCCCAAAAATTAACCCCAACCATTTTTCGACGTGTAGAATCCAAAAATGAAGCCCATTTTTGAAAAATAATTTTCTAAATATGATTATTTTAATATTTAATTAAAATCATAATTCATTATCGAAAACCAGTTTTAATACATTCATTAACTTATTCTAAAATATAGGTATATCGTACTTCCAACTTGAATATTATTTTTATACCACCATAGGTGAGGTTACTATTCATTATGTTATATCACAATTCATAAGGGTATGTTACTATTCATTAGGGAAAGTTACTATTCACTAAAAAATATTTTTGTTTTATTAGACTCCAAAAAACATCTTGAACACAACCGTGTATGTTAGATTTTCAAAATTCCAAACAAAGAAGTGACAAACTTATGTTTAAAGGTCACTTATCACTTAGTAGTTCATTATGTTGTGCTTTTATGTGATTTTATGACATAAATATAAGAAGGTAATTTCCATTGAAAAACTTTGGGTCGTTACAATGATCATTAACATCGACCCTCTCTCTTGGTCACACAAAACCAAAAACACAAGATTTAAAAGCTCCTTTTTTTGTTTTATCCATTTTAATTAATTCATTTCAACCTTTCATAATTTGAATGAATTTAAACAAACACACAATTACTTTTTCACAAAAAGCCACTTGGTTTTCAAAACAATGCCCTATGGAAAAATAAACAAGATATCACAAACATCCTCTTTAAACATTTTACATTCTGTGTTATTCAAATATAAACTAGAAATTTAGCATCTAAATTACTTTTACCAAAAAGGAGACCTCTAAAAGTCCCATTTATTTAATCTGAGGTCTTCAAAAGCTACCCCATAATGTTCATTACAATCAAAACTCAACAGTATTACATTCATAATCATTTTAAAACATACTATGGTTATATGGTTTAGTCACGTGGGTGGCCATCTACCAATCGATAAGGCGCCCATACACCTTATCGCTGGTAGTTGGCTCCCATTTATCACAATCAATATTCATTTAACATTTTAACTTTAGAATCCCTTTAATATTTCAAAACATCAATAGCATGTTAGCATAAGAAGTAACACAGCAACATGCTATAACACAGAATCATGGCACAGCAACAAAACATGCTAATAACTAAGGCAGTATGACACATAATCACTCAAGCATGTTAAATCTATCACTAAAACATGCTATCTAGAGAGGCATGCTAAAGAAGGTCAAAACATGGCATTGCACCCAAGGAACACAATCCAAATTAGCAGGCATCCTACTAATGAAACTACATCTCATGTTATATGCATGACATGTGAATCTCTAAGTGACTAAGATGATGCATGTGCAAAACTTCCTTGCTATATCAGGACAAGAAAATTATTTTTTTAAAAATTCACAAAAATCAATAAACTGTGGAAAATACACCAGTCACTCAAGGTGAAATCATATCAACTGTAACCTCTAATAGTACAAACATCAATTCCCATCCCTGGCCACTTGGTCATTTCCCATACACGGGGTGATCAGTCCCAAGCACAACTATTAACCGAAGCGCCAACACATTCCTAGTCTCATGTATACCAACCCCAAAACAGCAAGACAAAGTAAAATAAACCCTTTGATACCACTTTGTAATGTCCCGACCCGGCTCACCACTAAATCAGTGGCCAGATCGGTCGCCACATGACCTCAAGCACGTCTCCCTATACGCCAGAGGCTGCCGACTTGCAGCAAGGGTCCAAGGATAGTCAGTGGGGAGACCATACCCTCTTATCAGAGTTGCACAGCAGTATATCAAAGTAAATAACAAAAAATGGCAATAAATAGTGGAAGAAGTCTAATAAATGATAAAGCAGTGGAGGGTATATTTTATAAATATTGTACAAACAAATGGACAACATCAATTATATAGCAAATGCATGCATGACATGCTAATGATATAAAAATGGAAAACAATAAACAAAACAACATTCTAAACATTCCATTACAAAAATAAATAAACAATGACTCCAAGCCCCAAGGGCAGTCTCCTTGAGCATCCCAAGCTTTTGCTCGGTCCTTTGCTCCTATGTTCCAAGTAAATGCAAACAACACAATCCTATAACCAAATAGAATCTACTCGGGTACCCCAGTGTAATGGAAGCCTGAGTAGGGTGTGAGATATAAATCTCAATAGGCCGGTACCACCGGTGTCTACCCCAAATCCTGATATTCAATAAATAATTTAAATAGTGCAAGCATGCATAATTAAGGAAAGCAGTACAATGTAACTATATACCCAAGTACCTACTTCAGCTCTCAGATGGTGTCTAAACCTGTATTATACATTTTTCATGCATACACAATAGTCATTACACAATCATTTTCATTTATCAATTACTCAAACCTAATTAAACTATATATTTCTCCTGATCCAGACTGAGCCCAACATTCCTTGTATAAGTCACTCACCGTAGATGTCTCTAAAGACCATCTAAGTAATCAAAGTTAAGACCAAATCAAAGCTTGTGCTTTGTCTTGGATAAAGCATCATAAGATATTCAATTTAATCTTTCATATACTATATCTGATCCCATCCACTAAAAAAATAGTGATTTTCTCCTGGGTCCATCCACTAATAGTGATTCACCCAATTCATTGATATGTATGAACCCTTTCTCATATTCAACTCACAAATCATAATGTCACAATATTTTTCATTAACCAATTAATTAATTTCATGTATGACCAATTGGACCCACAATACAATGTCAATTAATGGGTGTAGAACATCATATCTAGCACCCTCGTGAGTATTTGGAGCGTCAGTCCTTGTCTCACAACCCATGGATATTTAGAGCATCATCCCCTGGCCCATAAAAGAATATTTTCTTGAAATCTAGGTGTAGAATGTCATTTCTAGCACCCCAAGAGTATTTGGAGCATCAGTCCTTGTCTTACAACCCATTTATCAATAATACATATATATTTATCATTAGTGTAGAATGCCATGTATAATACCCCACAATCATCCATTAATTAATTCATAAATTAATTAATCCAATCCATTAATTAATTCAACAACTAATTAACAACATAAATCGCCCGTCAAAAGTCAACCATTAATTAACCATTAAATATCTCAATAGTAAATAATTAATTAAAAATTAATTATTCTTATAAATCCAAATAAATAATTAACTCAACATTTAATTATCCAAATTCTTTAACAAGTCTGAACCTGTCCACTAAATTAGTGATTCATCCAGGACTTTAACAATTTAAATGCATGTTATAATCATCTCAAAACAAGCTGAATAAAGCCCAGATATTTAGAAACCATCTCACACAACATATCATATTTTTTTAACAACTCTATCTAAGAAAAATTAAGGCATGGAAAAATAATAAGCATCAAAAGGTACCCTTGTCCAACAGTCGTAACAAACAATCAATTCAAATTCTTAATTTAATGCATGAAAATTAATTAATTCAACAAATAATTAATTAATTAAATCTTATCTATTTAACCAATCATCAATTAATTAACCATTTACCATTTAACATTTAATAATTAATCCATCCATTAATTATTACTAGTTTCCAATATATATTCTGAACACGTCAAATATTCAATATTATCAATAATTAGTAAAATACACAATTTTATTACTACTAATGACTTGATAATTAATTCAACAATTAATTAACTTATTACCCATTCTGCCCATCCAAATCATTTAACTGTTTAATCATATCACTTTAACCAAATTAGTAAAACATGCTTAAAATCAACACATGTTCAAGTCCACATTTATCTCATGTGGGCGGTGTCATTTAATAACATCAAAAGTGTCATACATCAACATATCATAATCAAGGAAACTCACATTATCAATTTATTTAAAGAATTTATAATTCTTAAATAAAGTGATAGGGATTTGGGACCCAACCTCGGGGTGGCTTCATTTTAAATCTAAAGCGGTTTAATATACTTAGTAGAAACCAGTCCACAACAGGTCTGTAATCGCACGCGCGTGCACCTTTTATATATATATATATATATATTCACATGAGTGCCCTGTAAAAATATAAATAAAATCTAAAAACATTTGTATTTTAACTTGGTTCAATAACATGGGACTTTTCACGATGTCTATGGGGGTCTAAGGAGTTACCATGTGGCGACTATACCCCCTATATTAGAATGTTAATTAGTAAAATAAGTAATCATTTATCATACACAATCACAAACATTAGTGTATGAAATTAAATAAACATCCTAATATTATAATATGAGGTGTGTAAAACATACATATAGTGACTAAATCATGATTTTCAACTAGGAATATTACGTATATATAAATATATAAAAGGAAATAAATTAAAACGAAACAATATATTAGTTTACAAAATCATGATTTTATACTAGGAATTTCTAATGGGGTCATTACATGTTATTTCCATTGGATCATCATGAAAAAAATCATGAAAAATAAATACCTTTAGTGGATTATTTTTTATTTTATTCATAATAATTTTTTATGTTTCTTATCTAATTAATAATCATATTTATTGAATGTGTTTTTGTTTACAATTTATCTATTTATATATATTTTTTTAAATGTTTAGATGTTTTAATATATTCAAATATTATATTGTGATATTAGGTATTGAATAGATCATAATTGGATAAAATTATGAAGAACCACTAGTGAATATGAAAAATGAGTTGATGGTTTCTTGAAATTTTCTAAACAAAATCTTAAAAACATAGATTTTTTTTTCTTTCCATGCGTGAAGTGTTTGAATATGAGAAAGTTAAACCCCAGATAAATCAAGGATAATCTCATTTGATATGATTTTATCCTTAATTATACACGTTGGATATGTCATGGTGAAAGAACTGAAAATTCAGCATCTAATGTTGATGAAAATATTCATAATGAGGCAGAGGGTCGTATTAAAGAATTAATTCATGATTTAGGTGTTGAAACCATTAAAAAAAATAGCAATTGTTGAATGATTATATAGAGATTCTAAGAAACCATTATTCTCAGGTTGTAGTAAATATATAGTTTTATCAGCAGTTTTGAGATTAGTTAAATTGAAAGCAATAAATGGGTGGAGTGATAAAAGTTTCTCTAACTTACATGAGCTTTTAAAAGAGCTCCTTCCAGAAGGCAACGGGATTCCATATTACAATTTCTAGGTGAATGAAATATTATTCCTAATGGGATTGGGGTATAAAAAGATACATTCTTTCCCCAATGATTATGTGTTGTATAGAAAATAATATGAATATTTATCAAACTATCCTTCATGTGGGACATCATTCTATAAGATGGATGAAAACGTAAACTTAGATTCATTATTTGGGACTGGCATCTAACCTCATGAAAAATCAATTTTTTATACTTTTTAACAATTTCATCCAATAACCCCTTCATATAATTCTGATAATTCAATTGTGATTCATTATCAGGTACCAGAATCAAATCTCTTGCTAAAGCAATTTGGTACCTTCCAATAATTCCTCATTTGAAGTGTCTATTTACAAATTAAATTGATGAAAAAAGGTTAATATGGCATTTGTATGAGTGCATATCTGATGGTAACTTACGTCACCCTGCTAATTCTCTATAGTGGAAGAGATTTGATAAAAAATCATGATTTTGGAAGTGAAGTTAGAAATATCAGAATGGGATTGTGTACTAATTGAATGAATCCATATTAGAGGCTAACTATCCAACATAGTTGATGGCCTATTTTTTTGGTAATTTAAAACTTGTCCCCACATATATGTATAAATAAAAAATATATTATGATGAGCTTTATGATTTTTAGGCCAAAACAACTAGGAAACAATATTGATGTTTATCTTTCACCATTTATTGATGATTTGAAACTGTTATGGGAGATGGGTGTTAAAGTTTTTGATGCATACAAGAAAGAGTATTTTCTTCTTCATGTTATGATAATCTTTGTTATAAATAACTTTCCTACATATGGAAACTTGTCTGGATACAGTGTTAAGGTACATAAATCATGTCCAATTTTTGAAGAAGATACTTCATATTATCAATTTCATAATGGAAGAAAGATTGTATACATGGGACATCGAAGATTTTTTCCAATTGATCATCCTTATCGTAGATTGAAAAAAGAATTTAATGGTTTATATGAATAAAATCTTCCCCCATGACCATTGTCAGATGAAGAATATTACAACAAGGTGAAAAATATTTATTCGACATTTGGAAAGAAAAGAAGCCCAGGTATTCAAAAAAATATCTAGAAGAAACACTCTATCTTTTTCGAACTATCTTATTAAAGATTTTTAGAGATAAAACATAATATTTATGTTATGTATGTTGATAAAAACATATGTGATAGTTTGATTGGAACTTTTTTAAACATAAAATAAAAGATAAAATATGGATTTCATATTATATTGGACTTGATATAAATGGGAATACGTTTAGAGTTAGCTCCCACTATGAAAGGAAATATAGCATATTTACCTCTGTCTTGTCATACATTAATAAATATTGAGAAGATGAATTTTTTAGTGTCTTCATGGTATTAAAATACCAGGTGTTTATTCTTCAAATTTGAATAATTCGGTGTCATTGAAGGATTGAAAATTAATAGGTATGAAATCTCATGCTTTTCATGTATTGATGCAACAAATTCTACCCATCACACTATATGGTATATTACCTATAGCTTTCAGAAATACTTTCATCAGGTACTGTAATTTTTTTAAATCCATTTGTATCAAAGTCGTTGATCCAAATTTGTTAGATGTGTTAGAGAATGAAGCTATTCTTATTCTTTTTCAACTAAAAATTTATTTCACACCTACGTTTTTTGATATAATGGTTTTGGTGTGTGAGATAAGAATATGTGGGACTATTTATTTACGATGGATGTATCCTTTTCAAATATATATGAAAATTTTAAAGGGATATATTAAAAATCCTTATCGACCAGAGGCCTCTATTGTTCAAAAATATGTTTCAAAAGAGGTGATTGAGTTTTGTACTAATTATTTGTATAAATTGGAGCATATTGGTCTCCCTATATCTCAACATATGATAGTTAATAGTGAAGGTAGAGGGATTTGAGGCTTAAAGGTAAAGTTCATTCTATGTGATGAAGTGATGCAGGCACATTTATACATTTTGAACAACATAGACGAGGTTAAATCATATATATCATCACATATTGCTTAATTTAAGTTTCAATATTTGAAAAGAAATGAAAAGTGGATGATTATTGAGCATAAAAAGACATTTGTTTCATGGTTTAAAGAGAAATTCATCACAAATATATCTGCATCAAAAACATTGAATTGGTTGGTAGGGGGATATATTAATGTGATCACATGGGCTAGTTTTGATATTAATGAGTACACATTTTATAACAAAAATATGGATGACAAGTGTACCATTCAAAATAGTGGTGTAATGGTTGTCACTGAAGCATTGAATTTTTCGAGTGGCAAAGATAAAAACCCAATTTCGTTATCAACACTATATTTTGGAGTTCTTGAAGACATGTGGTAAATTGATTATATTAAATTTTGAGTCACTGTGTGTAAGTGTAATTGGGATGTGAGTAATAGTGGTGTGAAAGATAATGAATATGGGTTTGAACTGATTGATTTGCAAAGATTTAATTGCAATGAGGAACCATTTATCATGTCCACACGTGAAAAACAAATATTTTATGTCATTAATACATCGAATGATCAGTGGTCCATTGTTTTTCAAGGAAAAAATAATATATTTGGATGATGAGGATGATGATGAGGATGATGATGATGATGATGATATTGATTTATATGAGGCTTCTTCATCTATTACACGATTTATAAATAAAAATGACTATAACACAGACATAGTGCATGTGGTATGAAATAATCATGCTGGAGGGATATGGGAAAACACTAAATTACCCTCCTAATTAATCTGGTAATTACTTACATTATTTTTCTTTTTTAAAATTTACATGTGTAAAAATTGTATTATTTAATAACTATTTGATATTTAAATTTATAAATGTTTCTATAATTTTAGAAGTAATTTTTATATTTAATAGTTTACCTTATATATATTTTTTGTTTAAGAATCATAACATCTTTATTTTTTTTCTTTAACTTACACATGTGTGCCCTTTTTACTTACATATTTCAGTTTTCCTATTTTTTAATTATTCAATTGGCTAATAATATACAGGTCCATAATAATTTCATTACAACTATCTATTTAAATGATGGATATAGATACAAAGATAGAGGAATATTTACCAAGATATTTTTCTTTTTTTATAATATTAAATATCCATTAATATAATTATTTAATGAAAAAACTTTTAATTTACAAAAAATAATTGTAGGACTACTGATAAGACTTCAGTAGTGGAGTCCTCTACTTTTACTATTATGAAATCGAGTAATAGAGTTGGTAAACATGTTATTACATGTTTTCTAAAATTTTCACTTTCTTGTGGAGATGAGTGATTGCATATTACTTTTGATGATAATAATAATACAACTGGACCAAATACAATACAATTTATCAGTTATATCTCCATACATAGTCATTGTAGGATTAGAATATTATATCCTGATTGGAAGGTTATCGACAAGATGGTAAAAGATCATCTTTAGGAGGTCATAATGGTATAATATTTCAATTTATTTATTTTATCATATTTTTAGAATATGATATATTTTAAATTACTAATTTTTATTTTATTCAATTACAGATGAAATTAAATTTTGAAGAAACAAAATCAATTAAGAAAATATTTCTTACTTTGGCAATGATCAGATGGGGAGATTTCAAAACAAATTTGACAAAAAAATTATGTTTTTGGAAATGGACAAAATGAAAACCCATGCCTCAAGTATGAGTTTATAGATACAGATACATGGAATAAATTTCTTTCAATCCAACATGATGAATCCTTTCTAGTATGATAATTATATTATATTATAAAATTTTATATATATATATACCTATTTACTTATTAGTTTAATTTTTGTATAATAGGCCTCTAGGAAATCCCATCAAGACATCCAGTTGCAGAATGTATACCCTCATACTTTATCACATGGAGGGTATCATTTGTTTGAGAAAAAAATGATTAAGGAAAATTTTGAAGCACTAAGAGCTCACCCCAATAGTGGTTATGATGAGGTCTAGTTCGTTCCTCCATCTCCCCCCACCCACCATGAAAAATAGAAAAGAGAGAGAAAAAGAAAAAATAAAAATTATATTACAGAGAAAGCTAAGGAAGTAGATGAGAAAATTATAAGTAAATATTATTTATTTTTCATAAATTTTTTTATTTTATAAATTAAAAACACTAATATTACATTTTTATTTTTCATTTTAGGATGAACTTCAGGAGAAATAGACACAGGGAACTTTTATTCATGAGGGTAGGATGGACATCCTAGCCACTGCTCTAGGAAATCCAAAACACCCCAACCGCATAAGAGGGTGTCAGGAGGGTGTTAGTATTTAGAAAGTTTTTTGTCATCCGAGTAATAAATCAAGAGACCCGTAAATCTAATAATTAAAATATAAGCTAAAAGATATGAAACAGTCGTGGGAAATCAAATTCAATCAGCATTACAGGCTATGTTAGAACAATTAATGAGATAGCCATAGGCTGTGGAACCTTCCCAGCCTGCCCAGTCAGTTGTACAGCCTGTACAATCATCCTAACCAGGCCACCCATCCCATATTTCCTACTATGATCCTCCACCTCCTCGCTCATACCCAACCTTATACTATGATATGTATGCTGGAGATCCTCATATACATATTGTAACATTAGGACTCATGCATTTTTTGGGGGGATTTTATACATCACCAACCAATGAAGATAGGTCAGGTTAGAGTATTAGTATTTGATGATGTTGATCCTAATTCTCTACTACCATTTCCTACTAATAAGGTTACCAGAGTTTGGTATTGTCTGAGTCACTTTTTACTTTTTCCATATGGCCTTATTCGTTATCTTTCATATGAGGTATGCATTTTTTTTAATATTAATTACATATGATTTAAGATTAATTATAATTTTTTGTGACATTTAACTTATATATGAGTATTTAAATGTAAAAAATGGCACAAATTAAACAAAAGGTTCGGGAACAAACAACTATAGATACTTCTAATATTTCTGATGGGATAAAAAGATTATCTCAGGCTTCTTCTTCCTTGGGTAATATCTATGAGTTTTGGATGACGTTTTATATATGCGGAAGAGACTATCCATTGAGAATATTTAGAAAATATATCATGGATCTAAATAATTTTGAAGATCTCAACATGAATGTGTTTCAGTTGTTTTCTATATAAGTAAATTTGCGTTTTATTTTTTATTTATTTAATTAAATATGGTTTAAATTGACTAACTATATTACTTTTTTAATTAGGTATCTACACACGCTTCTTATAAAAAATGACACCACATGCATTTATGGTTTTATAAATCCATAATTCATTTCCATGGATGTGAAATATGTGAAGAATCCTAATAGAATTGCATGTATATATATGTGAGAGATTATCACATATGGATATTGGGTTTTTTTTTCCATTTCTTAATGGGTAAGAGCACAAACATAACTATGAACTAATGTTCATTATAATTTCATTAATTTTGAACTTTTTGTATTATAGGGGGCATTGGATATTAGGCATATTCTTCCCAAGTGAATGCACCTTATATTGGTTTTTCTCTTTACTAGGTGATGTTCGTAAAAAAATTATTACATTGTTAGACAAGTGAGTTTTCTTATTATTTATAAGTTTGTTATATTTAATTCTTATTGTATATACATGTATTATTAGTTGATATATATGAAAATTCAGGTCATAGAAAAAATTTAACCAAGATCACGTGTCGATAAAGACACCAAATGCAATCCAATATGTAAAAGTAACGTTAATTATTTTTTATATTAGATATTATTCTGATTATATATATATATATATATTGCTTTATATTATTAAGTTAATGTTTTATAACTACGGTTTCATCATCAACAAGTACATATTTAATGTGGTTATTATGTTCTATGATTAATGTATGAGATAATCACAACTAGGGCAACTACTGAATTTAATAAGGTTAGTTATATTAATTATTTTATATTTTTTGTCATAGTATTCTATTTTTTAATCTCATATCATTCAATGTTATTGTATAAATTCAATGATGATGAGTATTATATGAAAAATGAACTTACCCATCTTTGATCTTTGTTTAAGAACTATTTGTTAAGTATGATTGTGATTTAAGGTATGTATATTCTAATATTTATGGTTAATATTACATTTTCCTAATAACATGTGTTCAAAAAACTAATTATTTTGTTATAATAGGGGCTTGAACATAATGACATCAAATGAATGTTTCAAAAATATCCAACAATGATCATGTTTTAAATTTTAGGTATGTGTTTTTTAATTCTACTTTATAACACTAATGTGTAGATAATTTTTTGATTAACTAGATAAAAGTATGTATGTTTTTATACATTTTTAGTCAATGATACATTTCGTTTGATTATTTTATACTATTTTTATATTATAGGGATTATGATTATTTTGGGGTGCAATATTCAAAATTTTCTATTTTTTTAAATTTTGACGTTGTTTTTTATCAAAACAGACACATAATCATTAAAACAAATTAGTACCATTTTCAGCATTAGTTTTTATAAAAACTGACGTTGAAAATAGTGCCCATTCTCATTTTCAGTGTTAGTCTTTAAACAACTGATGCCAAAAACCTTGTTTTTTACACCACATTTATAGATGTTGGTTAAAAACAGCATCAAAATTGAAAAAAACGACATTAAATCATGTTTTTCACTAGTGGTTTTTCTAGTTTAAAATAACATTTTAGTAAAAAAACACAAGTGGCATACTCAAAACTAAGGAAATGCCTTAGGATTATTTTAATAATTTAGTATAATGATCCATAAGTCATTTGAGATGTGTAGAAAACATCCTTACCTCAATCTAATGCACGTTGTGACTGATATGACTCCAAGTGCATCTTTTTATTCAAAATTGACATTAATTTAAGTGAAAAAAACAACTGACATAGTCAAAAAAGAGAAACCAAATTTGTATTTTTTTGGTAATTTAGGAAAAAGATCCATAAGTCATTTTTCATATGTAGGAACTATCTACACCTTAATCTGATACATGATGTGCTCGGTATGACTCAAAGTGTATGTTATCAGTTTAAAATTGACATTTTAAAATAAAAAAGTGTCACTCACTGAAAACTGAGAAAACACACTAAAATTCTATTTATAATTTAGTAAATTGATTCATAATTCATTTTTGACATGTAGAAATTAGTATCATGTCAAACCCAAACACGATGCAACATGTATGACTAAAAGTGCATGTTTCCAATTTAAAATGACAATTTAGTAAAAAACACAAGTGATGTGCTCAAAATAAAGGAAATTCATTTGGGTTATTTTTATAATTTAGGAAAACTATAAACATTTCATTTTAAATGTTTTGGAATTATCCTCAGCTCAATCCTGCGCATAGTGTGAGCAGTATGACTCCAAGTGTGTTTTTTATTCAAAATATACATTAACTTTAGTGGAAAAAAATATCTGACATACTCAAAACTGAGAAAACACATTTTTATTGTTTTGGTACTTTAGAAAAATAGTCCATAATTCATTTTTGATGTGTAGGAATAATATTTACCTCAATCTAATACACGATGTTCCCGGTATGACTCAAAGTGTCCATTATCAGTTTAAAATTGACATTTTAATACAAAAATGTGTCACTTACTAAAAAATAAAAAAAATGCACTCATATTGTATTGTTAATTTAAGAAAAAATATTAATAATTCATTTATGATGTATAGTAATTAATTTCATGTAAAACTCACACATGATGCAACTTGTATGACTCAAAGTGCATATTTCTAGTTTAAAATAACATTTTAGTAAAAAACACAAGTTTCATACTCAAAACTGAGGAAATGTATTCAGATTTTGTTAATACTTTAGGAAAAAATTCATAAGTCATTTGGGACGTTTATAAATCATCCAAACCTCAATCAAATGTATGGTGTGATTGATATGACTCCAAGTGTGTCATTTTATTCAAAATTGACATTAATTTTAGTAAAAAAGCAACTAATATACTCAAAACCAATCAAAAACATTCATATTGTTTTGGTAATTTAGGAAAAAAATACATAATTCATTTGTGACATGTATACATTATCCTCACCTCAATCTGACTCATGGTGTGGCCGGTATGACTCAAATTGTCCGTTATCAATTTAAATTTTACATTTTAATATAAAAAAGTGTCACTCCCTGAAAACTGAGAAAACGTGCTTGGATTGTCTTGATAATTTAGAACAATAATTCATAATTTATTTGTGACGTGTATGAATTAGTCTCATGTCAAAACCACACATTATACAACTTTTATGACTCAAAGTGTTTGTTTTCAGTTTAAAATGACATTTTAGTAAAAAAACACAAGTGGCATACTCAAAACCAAGGAAACACATTTGGATTGTTTTGATACTTTAGTGAAATGATCCATAATTCATTTGGAATTTTTATGTTTTATCCAAACCTCAATCCAACGTACAGTGTGACCGATATGACTCCAAGTGTGGCTTTTTATTCAAAATTGACATTAATTTTAATAAAAAAAATAACAGACATACTCAAAACCGAGCAAACACGTTCATATTGTTTTGGTAATTTAGGAAAATTATTCATAAGTCATTTGTGAAATATATGAATCAAATGCACCTCAACTCATGGTGTGATCGGTATGACTCCAGGTGGGCCTTTTTATTTAAAATTGTAGTAATTTTAGTTAAAAAAACAACTAACATACTCTATAATAGTGTTTTTTCTTGTGTTTGTGTTGGAAATTTTATTTCATTTAAATTATATATTTTGTGTTTGATTTTTATAATTTATTATATTGTTTTTTGTGCTATAGTGTGTTGTACCATCACACTGCAGTATTACCCTTTATCTATGCTACTAAATGCACTGATAAAGGAGTCCTTTATCAACACTTGTAAATGCGCTGATAAAGGATCCATTTATCAGCACTCCTAAAAGAGATGATAAAAAGTCCCTTTATAGCACTAAATAAATTCATTGGTGAATTTTGTCTTTTATCAGAGCTTCTAAAAGCACTAATAAACATGTGATTTATCAGCATTGTTTTTTGCACTGATAAACCACCCCTTTATCAACACTTTTATGGAACTGATAAAAGCCTTGGCCTTTTACCTGTGCTACAGTAGTCAGTGCTTTTTTAGTGTTGATAAATGCCTATTCTAGAATTGTTAAAGTCCTATTTTGTAGTAGTGATATTTTTCATTAAATTAATTAAAATGATAAATTGGATTATCCTCTAGAGTCTACTTGGATTCAATTTTTTATTGACCTGGCTTGTGGATGACATTTGGGTGAGAAAACCCTTGAATATAAATGAGTCATTTAATGGATTAAATTGTGTTTATCATGACATATATTTTGGGTGAATTCTTGATATAGATTCACCTCAGCTTGGCTTTTTTATTGAGATAACTAGCATGTTATTAGTTGTGATCAATTAATATATGAAATGTATAAATGAAAGTTAAATTGTAATTTTCATAATTAACTATTGAGCCATATGATGGGATATTGTGATATCCTTACTGTTATGGCTTGTGTTATGATTTAATGTTGAAATGATTATATATAAATCTTGGCCTAATTGATTTTACTAAAATTATTATATAGCGGGCTAGGCCCAGTGACACATGCTAAAATGTTGATATGGAGGGCTTGGCCTAGTTGACATGCTGAGATGATTATATAGTGGGCTAGGCCTAGTGACATGTGATGAAATACTAATATAGTAGGCTCATCCCAGATTAAATGTTTGAAATGATTATATAGCAGTTTTGAATCAGATTATTATGATTTATACCTTGGTTATAAGGTTTAGTTATTCCCTGGTTATATGGATATAGTTGGCATGGTTGTGAGACTTTTGAAAAGACATTATAGAATGGTACCAAGGAAGGTTATGTTATACCTTGGTTATAGTTTTATTTTTGGAATAGGTGTGAGACATGCTCCGAGACATTCCAGCATGGTGACAAAGCAAGTTGATGAGGTATTAAGTTAATTGTTTAATTAATTAATAATCTTGTTTATTGCATTATTGCATACACTTGTTATCGGGATGGTTATATTTAGACATGGTGGTGTTGGCCTACTAAGTTTTACTCACACCATATTTGGGTCATCATGTAGCACCCAAGTAGATTATATGGCTGTAGGTTTTGTAAAAGGGCACAATACCTTGTGGTTGATTGTGTGCATTGTTGTATGGACTAGATTTTGGAGATAGGATCGACGTGGGGTTCAAAACTGGGTACTTTTGAGTCTTTTTTGAGTATACTAGTCTTTTATTTTATATTTTTTCTAACATGAAATTTAGTTACATTCCATTATGTCATTACATTATTCATTTATTATTTATTGGATTGTTCAGTTGGCTTTTTTTGTTGGTTTTCCACTATATTATATTGTTTCCATTATTTTTTACACTCTGATGTTTATTATAATATGAATATTCCATTGTGTTGTAACTCAATCCAAGGGGTATAGTCTCCACACTATACTTATCACACCCCCGCTACTAGTCGGTTTCCTTTGGCGTATGGGGAGGCGTGTTTGAGGTCTTGTAACCAACCCTTTATGGAAACTTGAGAGAGTTTCTGATCGGGAGACATTACAAAGTGGTATCAGAGGTAGGTTTTTTTCTATTTCTGTACTATTTGGGAAATGTTGAAAGGATACTAGGATGTATTAGGACTTTATAATGAGCTTGTGTATGGGAGTAACTATGTAACATTCCCCAATCTAGAACTCTTTCATGTGGCTGGAAAGGGTTGGTTATGAGAACTCAAGTGTTCATCCCCGTACACCAGAGGCTGTCGACTAGTAGCAGGGGTGTGATAAGTATAGTGGGGAGAATATACCTCTTGGTATGAAGTTTCACAATAGTAGAAACAATTCATAATAAAATGGAAATAATCAAAGTGAATACATAGCAGAAGTCAACAAAAAAATCCAAATGAATAATCTAATAAATAATAAGGAATAATGTAATGACATGATGGAATGTAACTAAATGTCGTGCTAGAACAATATAAGAAAGACTAGAAGGCTCAAATAAAAGACTCAAATTCCTGAGTCTCGAACTCCACATTGGTCCCATCTCTAAACTTCAACCCAACCACAAACAGGAAATCAACTAAAAGGTCCTTTTCCCTTGTCCAAACCTACATCCATGAAATATTTTTGGGTACCAAATGGTGACCCTAATATGGTGTGAGTAAAACTTAGTAGGTCGACACCACTGTGTCTAAACAAAACCAATATGTTAAAAACTGTATGCTATAAAGCGATAACCAGGTGTATTGATTAATTTAATAATTAATAAAATTAAAAAAAACCTTCTTTGACTCTGTGATGGAATATCTCTAAGAAAGTATTACGACCATACCAAACACAACCATATAACCAAGGTAAAATAACATGCTTTGGCACCATGTTGAAATATATCTGTGCATGTCTTACAACCATGATAACCACAACCATATAACCAAGGTAAAATAACTTGTGTCGATGCCATGTTGGAATATCTCTAAGCATGTTTTATGACCATGCCAACCACAACCATATAACCATGGTATAGTCACAACAATATGGGTCAAATCCCTATAAGCATTATAGCATTCCGAGTCAAATCCCTATAAGCATTACAATATTCTAGGTCAAAACTCTATAAGCATTACAACATGGGACTGGGAATATTCCACTCTCTATAAGAATTACAGCATGGGACTGGGTCGAGCCTACTCAATATCAGTATTATAGCATATAAGTGTGCAAGTTCCAGGGCTGATCCTGATATATAATCATTACAACATGGAACACAATCTCTGTCATACAGCATGGATATCACAATATCACATCACAATTCTCAATGGTTGATTATGAAAATTACCATTCTACTTTCATATACCACTTTTAATTTAATTCACAATTGATTAAAAATTATATTAATAAGCAATAATCCATGAATTAGGGATTCTATAACAAGAAATCACCCTAGGTCACATGTCATTGCTAAACATACTTTAATCTATTTTCCAACTCAATTATAATCATGGTTCACTCACCCCATGGGTATCCATAAGCCATGTCAGAATCCAATTAAAAATAAAGGACTTTAAGGAATAATTACATTCATTGTTCAATTGATTTGGGCACATGCTACATTGACGCAATCACAATATTGCATAACTTGGAAATTATCAAACCATAGGGTTAAGATTTAGACCCCTACCTTTAACAACTGATCCAAAAACACTTCCAATAGCCAACACACATGAGGAATAAGGTGTAGATGATTTAAAATAGGTTCCTATATCAAAATCAATCAATATCAAAACCAAAAACGCAATTGTCCAAGGGATTACACTGCAATGGTTGGACAAGAAGGAAGAGAAGGAAGAGAAAGAAAAAACCAAACAAAAAGGACTTACTAGGGATTTATCACACGATTGGGATATCTAAAAGGTAAGTTGGAACCCCAAAAACACCTAGAGAATGTCCTGGGGTTGAGAGGATAGGAGTTTTAGTAGATTAGAAAGAAAACAGACACTCAACTTGTTTAAAACAGTAGGTCGGACATTTACATGGTTTGTAATGTGATCACACATCGTGTAAATGTTTTTAATGGAATGCATCAAAAAACTTATCACTATGGATTTATTTTATTAAAATCCTCGAACAATTACTTGATGTGTAATCCATTTACATGGTGTGTAAATGTTCTATAGTTGATTTTTCATCCCATTTTCCTTTTAGACAATCTGAAGCCTATTTTAAAGTTTCTCATCTCACCAAGAACCTATGAAACACTTAACCCATTTATACTCGGACTCCATTAATTAAAATAAGGATACATCCCTGAACTTTAGGTAATTTTCTCTAATAAAGGCTCTCCATTTCTAAACAATACTCATAAACCAAGTTTCAAATGAAAAATCTAAAGAGATACATGCCTGGAAAAAGACAAAATCTTATAACATCCCCACCTTATAACAGCTCATCCCCGAGATGCTCCAAGCATATCTGTGAGGTATCAACAAACAATTCCATCCATTGTGATTGCATATTAGACTCCCTCTCCCAGGTCTCCTATTGAACTCACCCATGCTTCCACTGCACATGAACCAACAGTATAGTCTTACCCCGAAGATATTTATCACTACATTCCACAACCCGTATCAGATAATCCTCAAAGGACGCGTCAACACAAAGCTCAAATTATGCTAAGTATATCAAATGGGAAGGTTATAGATGATATATTTGTAGTTGATACACATGGAACACGTAATTCATGGCACTATATTCCTATGTAAGGGCTAAACGGTATGCCACCGGACCGACACTTGACACTATTTCAAACAACCCAAAAAAACTGGGCACTATCTTTCCATGTTTCCTAACACTGTGCTACCCCAACCTGGGAAACACCCAAAGGAAAACATTATGACCAACCTTTAATTATAGAGGTTGTATCTAATGGTCATCATATGATTTATACCTACTCTACGCGGTCACCATCCATCGTCTAATCAACTGAACCTACTCAGGTGTCTTCTACACAAGACTAGGCCTAACAAGTGTTAACTCATCTACCTCTAGCCAACAAAGAGGCAAATGACGTGACCTGATATAAAAATCCTCAAATGCTTGGAAGCTATTATTATATACAAACTTCATGAGTGTTATATGTTTCTCCCATGAACCACCAAAATCCAAAACATAGGCTCATAACATATCCTCCAAAACCTAAATAGTCTGGTAAGATTGACCATCATTCTATGGATGGTAGGAGATTATTAAAAGAACTTGTGATACTAGGGATTTCTGAATACCCTACTAGAAACACGATGTGAAATGAGGATCTATGTCTGAAACAATACTCCTCGGAACACCGTGCAATCAAATCACCTTATGCTTGTAAATATTGCCCAGATCATAAACTCTGAAGGTTTCCCTAATTGGTAAGAAGTGGGATACCTTAGTTAATTGATAGAAAAAAACCTATATAGCATCATTCTTATGGGTCATTTTGGGTAGTCCTATCACAAAATCCATTGTTACATCATCCCATTTCCACTCCATAATGGGTAAAGACTAAAAAATCCCAGTTGGCCTCTAATGCTCGACTTTCACCTGCTGACAAGTGAAGCATATAGCCACAAATATTTCCACCTCATTATTCATTTCTAAAAACCAGTATTTCATATGGATATCATGATACATCTTTGTTAAACTATGATTTACCGCCCATATAGAATCATGAAACTCCCTCATTAGCTCCTCATGCAAGCCCGTAGGAACCCATACTCAACCATAGAAAAGAATAGAATTGACACTATTGAGAGACCATCCTAATGGTGTCTCCCCGCTATATAATTCTTCTCTAAGAATTTATCCCTCCTAATCATACATCTTCTCGGTATTAATCTGGTCCAAAATCATAGGTATAACAGATGTCAAAGTCATAGCTACCCGCCCCTAAGATTCTTGAACATCTAGATGCATGTCTGCAAAGAGGGACATTATCCACCACTAATCACAAGACTCTCATACTACCTATGTCTATGTATTTTGGCTCAAAGTATTAGCAATGATGTTTCTCTTAGCTGGTGTATAAGCCAATTCAAAGTTGAAATACTGTAGATACTCAACCCACCTCTTCTTCCAAAGGTTCAGGTCTCACTGAGAAAAGATATACTTGAGGCTCTTATGATCTATGTATACCAAAAACCTCTCACCCATGAGATAGTGTATCCAACATATTAGGGCATGTACCACTGCTGATAACTCTAGATCATGAGTAGGGTAATTACTCTCATGCAGTCTTAGCATCTTGAATCTATATGAAACCACATGATCCTCTTTCATTAAAACTACTCTGAGTCCAACTTAGGATGTGTCATAGTACATGGTATATACTTACCTAACATAGGTAAAGTGAGGATAGGTTCTAAGTTCATCCTACCTTTCAGCTCCTGAAAATATCTCTCACAAGCATCAAACCAAATAAACTTCACCCCTTTCTTGGTTATCCCAGACATTGGCCCTTCCAAACAGGAGAAATCTTGGATAAAACGCCGATAATAACCTGTTAAACCTACAAAGCTCTAAATTTTGAAGATGTTATTGGGTTTTTTATAAGATATCATGTCTATGAACTTCTTTGGTTCCACTGATACTCTTTCCTCTAAGATGACATGGCTAAAGAAGTGCACTTCATTAATCCAGAAACTGTATTTGGTTAGCTTAGTGTAAACTTGATGCTCTCTCAATGTACTCGAGACGATGTCAAGATGTATCGAATGATCATCTATTAACTAGGAGTACACTAATATATCATCAATAAAATCCACCACAAATTGATCTATAAAAGGATTAAATGTCCTATTTATTAAGTCCATGAATACCACAGGCACATTAGTTAACCCAAACGGCATCACTAAGAATTCATACAAGACATACCTTCTCCTAAAATAAGTACAAGGTGTGTTTGATAGTCTCACCCTTAAATAATGATATCCTTATCTCAATTCAATCTTGGAGAAGATCTTAGAATCTCT
The DNA here is from genome assembly GCA_963277665.1 of Viscum album. Taxonomy (NCBI): domain Eukaryota; kingdom Viridiplantae; phylum Streptophyta; class Magnoliopsida; order Santalales; family Viscaceae; genus Viscum; species Viscum album. The sequence goes on from OY728132.1 coordinate 702,165,560, forward strand.
TAACTGATTGAAAATATCATTTATGCTTGGAAGAGGATATCGGTTCTTGGACATCATTTTTTTCAACCTCCAATAATCCACACATAAGTGAAAATATCCATCAACCTTTTTGGATAAGAGAATTGGGTAACCATAAGGAGATATACTAGGTCGTATGGATACTTTAGATTCTTGATCTTCTAACTAAACTTTCAACCCTAAATCTCTTCTGGTGTCATTCGGTTATGCGGGATAGAAACCAACTCTGCTCCAAGCACCAACTTGATCGTGAACTTGATCTCTTGCTCAAGTAGTAATCCATAGAACTCGTCAAGGAAAACATCCTAAAAATGGTCTACCATTGTAGGAAAATCATCTTGCTATATTCCACCATTATCATGATCAATACCGGAGATTTGATCCATGAGACAATTCAATCTACATTGAATTGGTCATGCATGACCATCCTGAAGATCCCTCTCACCCTGGTGAGAATAGCTGCTTACTTCTAGAGATGGTAAAGTAACACTCCTCTTGTAACATTTGATATGATCCTGGTATAGAACTAACCAATCCATACTAAGAATCAATTCAAATCCTACATTTCCAGCATGAATGGTTCCTAAAAGAAATGGTAACTACCAATCTCTAGAGAATATGTCTTGCAACATTTGATATTTTTAAACCACACTCCCAATGACATGTCAATGGTTAAAACACAATCTAATATTTCCACATTCAATCCCAAACCATTTTTAAAAAGATCAGATAAAAAATAATGTGATGATCCTATATCAAAAAACACAAGCTAAGGTAGATGATACAAGAATTATAACTCTAATGGTAGACGATCCTACATCCACATTAGTCGGAGTAGTCTTCATCACGTGCAACTGACTTGTCCCCCTGCCCTAGGATCCAGTCTGAATACCTTGAACTATTTCCTTTTCTGGGTATTGTTGCTCATGAACTGGGGTACCACATCCCTGGCCTTGGCCTGAAAGGCATGTGGAACTCCAACTACCAGCCTGCTAAGGGGTAAGTGATCCCCTTCCCAACTCGAGTGCCTATCCTGAACCTATTCCAGTGGTCTACTATGGAAAGTTTTCATATAACCTTTGAAGATGACATAGTCTTCCATAGATACGGCACTCGATTGTGGGGTAAGGACACTGCGGGCTCTTATGGAAAAACATGCCACATAAATAGCACTGAAATAAAACATGATCAGTAGATGGTTTTCCACTTCCCTGAATGCTCTACCCACTACTTCCTTAGTGGAAACTGTCATAATGGAACTTCTTACTACTTGAATAAGAACTCCCAGATCACCCTGCTAAAATAGCATGGCCGCTACTCGGGCCTCTCTCGGATTCCCTTCTATGATGAGTGCTTGATTTATCACATCTTCAAAGATTCTTAAACAAAAATTTTTTACCTATGACCTAATATCATAATGAATATTTTCTTGTAAACGTCTTACCCTAGAGATCTCATCAGCTTCCAAAGATGGCACGAATCACTGTAGGTCGGTAAAACGTCCAACATAGTCCAGCACTGACAAACCCTCCTACATCAGATGCATGAACTCATGATATTTTTCATCCCTCAAGGTCTCGAGATATAAATATCTTAGGAACTTAATCTCTAATTCCTCCAAGATAGCTCATCCTACTACCCAATTTTCCTCCAAAATATCCCACAAACACTTGGCAGGTCCATGAAGCATATATGAAAAAAGATTCACCCTCCTATCTGTGGGTGTCTTTAGATTCTTGAATATTGTCCAGACTAACTCATTCCATAACTCGGCTACCTAGGGTCCCCCTTTCCTAGTGAAAATATGAGGATGTTGTAGCTGAAACTCTCTTTTCATCTCAGACATTGAAGGAACAGTATGAACAATCTCCCTTTCCATGGATCACATGACCCTCAAAAAGTTGTCATGAAGTTGAACATCCATATACTCCTTGTGAACTACATGAAGTTATGTTTTAGATATGTTAGGAGTGTGTTGATTTATACTCTCCTGATTCTCGAGTTGAAGACAACGAGGAGGCATTTTCTCTATAAGACAAACACACACCTTAGAGAACTGGCTTGTAACAAAATCAACCCAATAGGTGACTACAACAGAGAACCACTAGCTCTTGGTCTATCTGGACATGGCTTATAAGTATTTTAGAATGACTTGATAACTCATTTCATATATCCATTGAAATAGATATCTCACATCACACTTTAACAGGCAAGTATATATCAAATGAAAAAATATATATGCCCCTATTATGAACAATGCATGTCAATATATCCCTATGTTCTTATTATGATGCATGTATTCTCATCTCATTCCATATCAGGCCATGAGTGAAAATATTAACAAATAATAACATCATAAGACAATAACCTCACACAACATGTGAATCACCCAAGTTGAAATAACATCAAATGTAACAAGCATGCAATACAAACAGAAATTCCATCACTGGGTACTCGGATTTTCCCTCATACATGGGTTAGATACTCCCAGGAACAATATCATTACCAAGTCCTTATAAATCCTTGTATCCTTTCTAATTTTTCCTAATTGTAAATCAGAAGAAAATAAAAATCACTGCTCTGATATCACTTTGTAACGTCCCCCAATCTAGAACTCTCTCACGTGGCCAGAAAGGGTTGATTATGAGACTTCAATCACTCCTACCCATACTCCAGAGGATAATGAGTAGTAGTGGGGGTGTGATAAGTATAATAGGGAGACTATACCCCATGTTATAAAGTGTCACAATAATAGAAATAATTCATAATAAAAAATAATAATCAAAGTAAATACATAGTAGATAAAAACAAAAAAAATCCAACTGAATAATCCAATAAATAATAAAGAATATTGTAATGACATTATGGAATATAAATAAATGTCATGCTAGAAAATTTTAATAAAAATAATAGAAAAATCAAATAAAAGACTCAAAGTCTTGGGTCACAAACCCCACGTCGGTCCCATCTACAAACTCCATCCCAACAGCAAAAAGCAATCAACTACAAGGTCATTTGCCTCTGTCCAAACCTATATACATGAAATCTAATCAGGTAATAAATGGAGGACTGAATAGGGTGTGAGTAAAACTTAGTAGGTTGACACCACTTTATCTAAACAAAAAAATCTGATAATAAGTGTATACAATAAAACAATAACCAAGTGTATTAATTAATTTAACAATTAATAAAATAAAAAAACAACCTGCTTTGGATCCATACTAGAATATCTATGAGCATGTCTTATGACCATGCCAACCACAACCATATAACCAATGTAAAATAACCTACTTCAGCATTAAGCCAAAATATCTTTGAGTATGTCTTACAACCATTCCAACCACAACTATATAACCAAGGTTAAATAACCTAGTTTGGTGCCATGCCAGAATATCTCTAAGCATGTCTTAAGACCATGGAAACCATAAACATATAACCATGGTATAGTCACAACAATCTAGGTAAAATCCTTATAATCATTACAACATTCTGAGTCAAATCCCTATGAGCACTACAACATTCTAATTCAAAGCCCTATAATCATTACAGCATGGGACTGGGCATAACCTGCTCTCTATAAACATTACAGTATGGGGTTGGGCCAAGCCAACTCAATATCAGCATTACATTATATAAGTGTGCAAGTGCTAGGGCTGACCCCAATATATAAGCATTACAGCATGGAACATAGTCCCTTTCATACAATATGGATATCACAATATCACATCACAATTATCAATGGTTAATTATTTTAATTACCATTGTACTTTCATATAACACTTGCAATTTAATTCATAATTGATTAAAATTTATATCAATAAGTAATAAGCTACAAATTAGGGTCTCTATAACAAGAAATCATCCTAGGTCACATGTCATTACTAAAAATAATTTAATACATTTTCCAATTCAATTATAATCCTGGTTCCCTCACCCCATGGGTATCCATAATCCAAGTCAGAAGCCAACTGGAAACAAATAACTTAAAGGAATAATTTCATTCGTTATTTAATTTATTTGGGCGCATGCTATGTTGGTGCAATCACAATATTGCATAACTTGGCAATTATCAAACCATAGGGTTAATATTTATACCCCATAACTTTAATTAACGATCCAAAAACACCTCCAACGGCCAAATCCCATGAGGAAGATGGTGTGGATGATTGTAAAGAGATTCCTAGATCAAAACCGATCAATATCAAAACCAACAATGCAATTGATCAAGGGATTTCACTGAAATTCTTGGAGAAGAGGGAAGATAAGGAGGAGAAGGAAGAAACCCAACCAAAAGGACTCACCAAAGATTGATCACACAACTGGGACATCTAGAAGGGAAGTTGGAACCCCCAAAAATGCCTGGATAATGCTCTAGGTTCTATAGGAGAGGAGCTGTAATGGATTAGAAAGAAAAACAGCCACTCAACATATTTAAAATAATATTTAGGGCATTTAAACAACATGTAATGTGATTACACATTGTGTAAATGTTTTTAAGGGAATACACTGAAAAACCTATTGTCTCAGATTTATTTTATTAAAACCCTCAAATAATTACACAACATGTAATCCCTTTACACAGTGTATAAATGTTCTACAGTTTATTTTTCAACCCATTTTATTTTTAAACAATATGAACCTCTTTTAAATTTTCTCATCTCACTAAGAACCTATGAAAGACTTAACCCATTTATACCAGGACTCCATTAATTCAAAAAACCTTACATCCCCAAACTTTAGATCATTTTATCCAACAAAGGCTCTCTATATCTGAACAAGACTCAGCCACCAAGGCTTAAACGAAAAATTCAAAAAGAGAAATACCTGAAAAAAAGATGGGATATTACAAGCTAGCCCATGTATGGAGGAAAATTCAAGTTCCCAAGAGTGGATTACTATTTTTATTGTGTGCTTATTACAGTTGATGTTATTTCACCTTGGGTGATTAACATGTTGTGTGAGGTTATTGTTTTATGATGTTATTGGTTTTTGAGATTTATACTCATATCCTAGTATGGTGTGGGGTGAGTATGAATGCATCATAATAGGAACATATAGATATATTGACATGCATTGTTCATGATAGGGCATATTTATTTTTCATGTGATATATACTTGCCTATGGAACTGTGATATGAGATATCTATTATACCTAATAAATAAAATAAATGAACTGTTATGTCATGATAAAACACATGTAATCCATTTCTAGAGAGACCATGAGTTAGTGGTTCTGTTTGTTGCCACCAGTTGAGGTTGACCTTGTTGTTATATCCAGTGTTCTAAGGAGTGTGTTTGTCTTGTAGATAAAATGCCTCCTCATCTTCTTCAAGTTGAGTGTTAGGATAGTGGTAATTAGAACACTTCTAATACAGCTAAACTGAAGCTTCTTGTAGCTCTTGAGGATCATATGAATGTTCAGTTTCATGGTAGCTTCTTGAGGGTCATGAGATTCATTGAAAGGGAGGTTGTTCACACCATGCCTTTGATGTCTGGGCTGAAGAGAGAGTTACAGCTGCAACATCCACCTACATTTACTAGGGAGAGAAACCCCCAGGAAGTCGAGTTTTGGATTGAGTCTGTCAATATGATCTTTAATCATCTTGAGACATTATATATAGGAGTGTGAAGCTTGTTGTGTATATGCTTCGTGGACCAACCGAGCGTTGATGGAACATTCTGATGTAGGTAGGGAAGCAGGAGGAGTTATCATGGAAGGACTTATAGATGAAGTTCTTGGTCCATTTCAATCTAAGGCATTTAGGGATGGGAAGATTGTGATTTTATGCATATGGAATAGGAGAGCATGTTAATGCTGGATTATGCTGAACATGTCATTGACCTATAGTGCTTTGCGCTATCTTTGGAAGCTGATAAGATCTCCAAGGTGAGACATTTTTAGGATGGTCTTCACTATGAGATCAGTTCATAGGTAAATTTGTTCCATATTAGTAGTTTTGTAGATGTTATAAATCAGGTACTCATCACAGAAGGAAATCTAAGAGAGGACATGAGTAGCGATCAGGTTGTTCTAACAAGGAAAAATGTGATCTCTTCTTCTAGTGGAAATATGTTTCACTATGAAAGTTTTTCTAGTGAAAAATGGTCAGAGCAATCAGGGTAGTGGGCAGTTATCTCAGGATTGTGTTCCTTTGTAGTGTTATTAGTGTGGAAAGATGGGTCAAAAAAAGACCCAGTGTTTGTACCTTGCTTTATGTGTGTCACCCTTACAAAATATTGGGTCACCTAAAGAGGTTTTATAGGGGTATGCAGCAGTAGAGAAGTGGCATGGGAATAAGATAGGTATCGAAGTCTAGGAAGGACTCATTTATGCCTTAAAATATAGGTAACTATTTTTCCACAAGATGTTCTGGTTGTGGCAAGGGATGTGGTGCCCCAGTGCAGGACCAATTCAATTTAGATTGGTTTGTCTCATGGCTCAAATAGCCGATATTGCTCTAGAATATGGTGGAATGTAGCGGGATTCTTATCCTCCAGTGGTATACCATTTTTAGGATGTCTAACCTGATGAGTTCTATAGCTTACTGCCTAAGTGAGAGATTGGGTTTACAATCGATTTGGTACCGGGAGCAAAGCTAGTTTCTATCCCGCCTTATAGAATGGCACCGAGATAGATTCAAGAGTTGAAAGTTCAGTTAGAATATTTGGAATCTAAGGGTTTCATACGTCCTAGTACATATCCTTGGGATTCTCCAGTTCTCTTTTCCAAGAGGTCTTATGGGTCCCTGCGCTTATGTGTGGATTATTAGAGATTAAACCAGATGACGGTTAAGAACCATTATCCTCTTTTGTGCATCGATGACCTCTTCGATCAGTTGAGAGGTGTTAAGATATTCTCCAAGATTGATTTGAGATCAGGTTACCATCAGTTGAGGTTGAGACCATCGAAAATACCTTAAACTACTTTTAGGAGTAGGTATAGATTGTATGAGTTCATTGTGATGTATTTTGGTTTGACCAATGCACTAGCGGTATTCATAACCTTGATGAACAAGATATTTCATCATTTCCATGATCAGTTTGTGGTGGTTTTATCGATGATATCTTAGTGTACTCCCAGACTGTAAATGATCATGACAAATATCTTGACATCATCTTGAGTACATTAAGAAAGAATCAGCTTTATGCCAAGCTAACCAAATGTAGTCTATGGATTAATAAAGTGCACTTCTTGGGCTATGTCATCTCAGAGACAGAAGTTTCAGTGAACCTAGATAAAGATGCAACTATGGTATCTTGGGAATGACCCAAGAATGTATTTTAGATTCATAGTTTTATGGATTTAGTGGTTTATTATTAGTGCTTTATCTAGGATTTCTCCCACTTGGAAGCACCAATGTCAATGCTGACCAAAAAGGGAGTGAAGTTTGTTTGGTATGATGCTTGTGAGAGAGATTTTCAGGAGTTGAAATATAGGCTGACCTTAGCACCTATCCTTGTTTTACTTGTGTTGGGTAAAGCATATACTGTGTACTTTGACGCATACAAAGTTGGACTCGGAGAAGTTCTGATGCAGGAGGATTGATTGGTTGCATATGGCTCTAGACAGTTGAGGTTGTATGAGATGAATTATCCTACTCCTGACCTGAAGTTAGCAGCAGTGGTACATTTCCTGAGATGTTGGAGGCATTATCTCATGGGTGAGAGGTTTGTGATATACACGGACCACAAGAGCCTCAGGTACATCTTTTCTCATCTGGACCTAAACCTTTAGCAAAGGATTTGTGTTGAGTATCTATAGTCTTTCAACTTTGAGTTGGCTTATACATCGATCAAGGGAAACGTCGTTGCCGATGCAGTGAGATGGAATACGCAAGTAGAGCCAGTATGGGAGTCTTTCAATGAGTGTGGGATAATATATCTCTTTAAATACATGCATCTATATGTTTAGGAGTCTCAGGGATGAGTGGCTCTGACCTCAACATTTTTTATACTCGTGCTTTTGGATCGGATCAAGACCGAATAGTTATCTGATTCAAAGGGCATTGTTCTGAGAGACAACTTATATGGTGGAGAGACACCATCGAGATAGTCTCTTGGCAGTGGAAATTCTCTCTTCTTTTTTTGTTGAGTATGGGTTCCTATGGGCTTGTGTGGGGAACTGATGAGGAAGTTTCATGCTTCTAGATGGGCAGTACATCTTGTTTTGAAAAAGATGTATCGTGATATTTGTAGATAGTATTGGTGGTCAAGAATGAAGAAGGAAGTGGCAGGATTTGTGGCAATATGTTTCACCTGTCAGCAGGTGAAAGCCAAGCATCAGAAGTCAGCTAGGATTTTGCAGCCTTTTCCCATTCCCAAGTGGAAATAGGATGATGTCACTATGGATTTTGTGACTGAATTACCTAGGACAACCCATAAGAATGATGTTGTATGGGTGATTTTGGATTGAATGATGAAGTAATCCCACTTCTTGCCTATTAGGGAGACCTTTACAATTAATGATCTTGGAGGTCTTTATGTGTGTGAGGTAGTCCGGCTGCATAGTGTTCTGAGGAGTATCATTTCAGATAGAGATCCTCATTTCACATTGTGTTTTTTGAAGATTCTTCGGAAGGATCTGGGATCACGGGTTGTTTTGAGTAAGGCTTATCATCCTTATAATAATGGTCAATCTGAGAGGACTATTCAGGTTCTAGAGGACATGTTGTGAACCTTTGTTTTGGATTTTGGTGGTTTTTGGGAGCTGTATAAGACACTCATGGAGTTTTAATATAATAAAAGATTTCAGGCCTCAATCCAGATGACACGTTTTGAAGCTTTGTAGTAAATATATAGTTTTATCAACAGTTTTGAGATTAGTTAAATTGAAAGCAATAAATGGGTGGAGCGATAAAAGTTTCTCTAACTTACATGAGCTTTTAAAAGAGCTCCTTCCAGAAGGAAACGGGCTTCCATATTCCAATTTCGAGGTGAATGAAATATTATTCCTAATGGTATTGGGGTATAAAAAGATACATGTTTTCCCCAGTGATTATGTGTTGTATAGAAAATAATATGAATATTTATCAAACTGTCCTAGATGTGGGACATCATGCTATAAGATGGATGAAAACGTAAACTTAGATTCATTATTTGGGACTGGCATCTACCTCATGAAAAATCAATTTTGTATACTTTTTAAAAATTTCATCCAATAACCCTTTCATATAATTCTGATAATTCAACTGTGATTTATTATCAGGTACCAGAATCAAAGCTCTTGCTAAAGCAATTTGGTACCTTCCAATAATTCCTCATTTGAAGTGTCTATTTACAAATTAAAGTGATGAAAAAAGGTTAATATGGCATTCTTATGAGTGCATATCTGATGGTAACTTACGTTACCCTGCTAATTCACCATAGTGGAAGAGATTCGATAAAAAAAATCATGATTTTGGAAGTGAAGTTAGAAATATCAGAATGGGATTGTGTACTAATTGAATAAATCCATATTAGAGGCTAACTAGCCAACATAGTTGATGGACTATTTTTTTGGTAATTTACAACTTGTCCCCACATATATGTATAAATAAAAAAATATATTATGATGAGCTTTATGATTTTTAGGCCAAAACAACTAGGAAACAATATTGATGTTTATCTTTCACCATTGATTGATGATTTGAAACTGTTATGGGAGATGGGTGTTAAAGTTTTTTATGCATACAAGAAAGAGTATTTTCTTCTTCATGTTATGATAATCTTTTTTATAAATAACTTTCCTACATATGGAAACTTGTCTGGATATAGTGTTAAGGTATATAAATCATGTCCAATTTTTGAAGAAGATACTTCATATTATCAATTTCATAAAGAAAGATTGTGTACATGGTAGATCGAAGATTTTTTCCAATTGATCATCCTTATCATAGATTGAAAAAATCATTTAATGGTTTATAGGAATAAAATATTCCCCCATGACCATTTTCAGATGAAGAATATTACAACAAGGTGAAAAATATTTATTCGAGATTTGGAAAGAAAAGAAGCCCAGGTATTCAAAAAAATATCTGGAAGAAACACTCTATCTTTTTCGAACTACCTTATTAGAGATTTTTAGAGATAAAACATAATATTGATGTTATGTATGTTGATAAAAACATATGTGATAGTTTGATCGGAACTTTTTTAAACATAAAATAAAAGACAAAAGATAGATTTCATATTATATTGGACTTGATATAAATGGGAATATGTTTAGAGTTAGCTCCCACTATGAAAGGAAATATAGCATATTTACCTCTGTCTTGTCATACATTAAGAAAGATTGAGAAGATGAATTTTTTCAGTGTCTTCATGGTATTAAATTACCAGGTGTTTATTCTTCAAATTTTAATAATTTGGTGTCATTGAAGGATTTAAAATTAATAGGTATGAAATCTCATGATTTTCATGTATTGATGCAACAAATTCTACCCATCACACTACATGGTATATTACCTATAGCTGTCAGAAATACTTTCATCAGGTAATGTAATTTTTTTAAATCCATTTGTATCAAAGACGTTGATCCAAATTTGTTAGATGTGTTAGAGAATGAAGCTATTCTTATTCTTTTTCAACTAAAAATTTATTTCACACCTACTTTTTTTGATATAATGATTTTGGTGTGTGAGATAAGAATATGTGGGCCTATTTATTTACGATGGATGTATCCTTTTCAAATATATGTGAAAATTTTAAAGGGATATATTAAAAATCCTTATCGACCAGAGGCCTCTATTGTTCAAAAATATGTATCAAAAGAGGTGATTTAGTTTTGTACTAATTATTGTATGAATTGGAGCATATTGGTCTCCCTATATCTCAACATATGATAGTTAATAGTGAAGGTAGGGGGATTTGAGGCTTAAAGGTAAAGTTAATTCCACTTGATGAAGTGATGCAGGCACATTTATACATTTTGAACAACACAGACGAGGTTAAATCATATATATCATCACATATTGCTTAATTTAAGTTTCAATATTTGAAAAGAAATGAAAAGTGGCTGATTATTGAGCATAAAAAGACATTTGTTTCATGGTTTAAAGAGAAAGTCATCACAAATATATTTTCATCAAAAACATTGAATTGGTTGGTAGGGGGGTATCTTAATGTGATCACATGGGCTAGTTTTGATATTAATGAGTACACATTTTATAACAAAAATATGGATGACAAGCGTACCTTTCAAAATAGTGGTGTAATGGTTGTCACTGAAGCATTGAATTTTTCGAGTGGAAAAGATAAAAACCCAATTTCTTTATCAACGCTATATTTTGGAGTTCTTTAAGACATGTGGGAAATTGATTATATTAAATTTTGAGTCACTGTGTGTAAGTGTAATTGGGATGCAAGTAATATTGGTGTGAAAGATAATGAATATGGGTTTGAACTGATTGATTTGAAAAGATTTAATTGCAATGAGGAACCATCTATCATGTCCACACATGAAAAAAAAAATATTTTATGTCATTAATACATCGAATGATCAGTGGTCCATTGTTTTGCAAGGAAAAAATAATATATTTGGATGATGAGGATGATGATGATGACGATATTGATTTATATTAGGCTTCTTCATCTATTACATGATTTATAGATAAAAATGACTATAACACAGATATAGTGCATGTGGTATGAAATGATCATGCTGGAGGGATATGGGAAAACACTAAATTACCCTCCTAATTAATCTGGTAATTATTTACATTATTTTTCTTTTTTAAAATTTACATGTGTAAAAATTGTATTATTTAATAACTATTTGATATTTAAATTTATAAATGTTTCTATAATTTTAGAAGTAATTTTTATATTTAATAGTTAACCTTATATATATTTTTTGTTTAAGAATCATAACATATTTATTTTTTTCTTTAACTTACACATGTGTGCCCTTTTTTACTTACATATTTCAGTTTTCCTATTTTTCAATTATTCAATTGGCTAATAATATACAGGTCCATAATAATTTCATTACAACTATCTATTTCAATGATGGATATAGATATAAATATAGAGGAATATTTACCAAGATATTTTTATTTTTTTATATTATTAAATATCCATTAATATAATTATTTATTGAAAAAACTTTTAATTTACAAAAAATAATTGCAGGACTACTGATAAGACTTCAGTAGTGGAGTCCTCTACTTTTACTATTATGAAATCGAGTAATAGAGTTGGAAAACATATTATTACACGTTTACCAAAATTTTCACTTTCTTGTGGAGATGAGTGATTACATATTACTTTTGATGATAATAATAATACAACTGGACCAAATGCAATACAATTTATCAGTTATATCTCCATACATAGTCATTGCAGGATTAGAATATTATATCCTGATTGGAAGGTTATCGAAAATATGGTAAAAGATCATCTTTAGTAGGTCATAATGGTATAATATTTCAATTTATTTATTTTATCATATTTTTAGAATATGATATATTTTAAATTACTAATTTTTATTTTATTCAATTATAGATGACATTCAATTTTGAAGAAACAAAATCAATTAAGAAAATATGTCTTACTTTGGAAATGATTAGATGGAGAGATTTCAAAACAAATTTGACAAAAAATTATGTTTTTGGAAATAGGAAAAATGAAAACCCATGCCTCAAGTATGAGTTTATAGATACAGATACATGGAATAAATTTATTTCAATCCAACATGATGAATCCTTTCTTGTATGATAATTATATTATATTATAAAATTTTATATATATGTACCTATTTACTTATTAGTTTACTTTTTGAATAATAGGCCTCTAGGAAATCCCATCAAGACATCCAGTTGCAGAATGTATACCCTCATACTTTATCACATGGAGGGTATCATTTGTTTGAGAAAAAATGATTAAGGAAAAGTTTGAAGCACTAAGAGCTCACCCCAATAGTGGTTATGATGAGTTCTAGTTCGTTCCTCCATCTCCCCCCACCCACCATGAAAAATAGAAAAGAGAGAGAAGAAGAAAAAATAAAAATTATATTACAGAGAAAGCTAAGGAAGTAGATGAAAAAATTATAAGTAAATATTATTTATTTTTCATAAATTTTTTTATTTTATAAATTAAAAACACTAATATTAAATTTTCATTTTTCATTTTAGGATTAACTTTAGGAGAAAGAGACACAGGGCACTTTTATTCATGAGGGTAGGATGGACATCCTAGCCACTCCTTTAGTAAATCCAAAACACCCCGACCGCATAAGAGGGTGTCAGGGGGGTGTTAGTATTTAGAAAGTTTTTTGTCATCAGAGTAAGAAATCAAGACACCCATAAATCTAATAATTAAAATATAAGCTAAAAGATATGAAACAGTCATGGGAAATCAAATTCAATCAGCAGTACAGGATATGTTAGAACAATTGATGAGATATCCATAGGCTGTGGAACCTTCCCAGCCTTCCCAGTCAGTTGTACAGCCTGTACAACCATCCCAACCAGGCCACCCAGCCCATCTTTCCTACTATGATCCTCCACCTCCTTTCTCACACCCAACCTTATACTATGAGATGTATGCTGGAGATCCTCGTATACATATTGTAAAATTAGGACTCGTGCATTTTTTGGGGGGATTTTATACATCACCAACCAATGAATATAGGTTGGGTTAGAGTATTAGTATTTGATATTGTTGATCCTAATTTTCTACTACCATTTCCTACTAATAGGGTTACCAGAGTTTGGTATTGTCTGAGTCACTTTTTACTTTGTCCATATGGCCTTATTCGTTATCTTTCATATGAGGTATGCATTTTTTTAATATTAATTACATATGATTTAAGATTACTTATAATGTTTTGTGACATTTAACTTATATATGAGTATTTAAATGCAAAAAAATGGCACAAATGAAACAAAAGGTTCGGGAACAAACAACTGTAGATACTTCTAATATTTCTGATGGGATAAAAAGATTATCTCAGGATTCTTCTTCCTTGGGTAATATCTATGAGTTTTGGATGACGTTCGATATATGCAGAAGAGACTATCCATTGAGAATATTTAGAAAAGATATCATGGATCTAAGTAATTTTGAAGAGCTCAGCATGAATGTGTTTTAGTTGTTTTCTATATAAGTAAATTTACGTTTTAATTTTTATTTATTTAATTAAAGATGGTTTAAATTGACTAAATATATTACTTTTTTAATTAGGTATCTACACACGCTTCTTATAAAAAATGACACCACATGAATTTATGGTTTTATAAATCCATAATTCATTTCCATGGATGTGAAATATGTGAAGAATCCTAATAGAATTGCATATATATATATGTGAGAGATTATCACATGTGGATATTGGGTTTTGGTTTTTGTCATTTCTTAATGGGTAAGAGCACAAACATAACTATGAACAAATGTTCATTATAATTTCATTAATTTTGAACTTTTTGTATTATAGGGGGAATTGGATATTAGGCATATTCTTCCCAAGTGAATGCGCCTTATATTGGTTTTTCTCTTTACTAGGTGATGTTCGTAAAAAAATTATTACCTTGTTAGACAAGTAAGTTTTCTTATTATTTATAAGTTTGTTATATTTAATTATTACTGTATATACATGTATTATTAGTTGATATATATGAAAATTCAGGTCATAGAAAAAATTTAACCAAGATCACGTGTCGATAAAGACACCAAATTCAATCCAATATGTAAAAGTAACATTAATTATTTTTTATATTAGATAGTATTCTGATTTCATATATATATATATATATTGCTTTTTATTATTAAGTTAATGTTTTATAACTACGGTTTCATCGTCAAAAAGGATATATTTAATGTGGTTATTATGTTCTATGATTCATGTATGAGATAATCACAACTAGGGTAACTACTGAATTTAATAAGGTTAGTTATATTAATTATTTTATATTTTTTGTCATAGTATTCTATTTTTTAATCTCATTTCATTCAATGTTATTATATAAATTCAATGATGATGAGTCTTATATGAAAAATGAACTTACCCATCTTTGATCTTTGTTTAAGAACTATTTGTTAAGTATGATTGTGATTTAAGGTATGTATATTCTAATATTTATGGTTAATATTACATTTTCCTAATAACATTTGTTCAAAAAACTAATTATTTTGTTATAATAGGGGCTTGAACATAATGACATCAAATGAATGTTTCAAAAATATCCAATAATGATCATGTTTTAAATTTTAGGTATGTGTTTTTTAATTCTACTTTATAACACTAATGTGTAGATAATTTTTTGATTAACTAGATAAAAGTATGTATGTTTTTATACATTTTTAGTCAATGATACATTTCGTTTGATTATTGTATACTATTTTTCTATTATTGGGATTATGATTATTTTGGGGTTAAATATTCAAAATTTTCTATTTTTTTTAACTTTTGACATCATTTTTTATCAAAACAGACACATAATCATTAAAACAAATTAGTACAATTTTTAGCATTGGTTTCTATAAAAACTGATGTTGAAAATGGTGCCCATTCTCATTTTCGGTGTTAGTCTTTAAACAATTGATTCAAAAAACCTTGTTTTTTACACCACATTTATAGATGTTGGTTAAAAACAACATCAAAATTGAAAAAAAGACATTAAATCATGTTTTTCACTAGTAGTATTTCTAGTTTAAAATAACATTTTAGTAAAAAAACACAAGTGGCATACTCAAAACTGAGGAAATACCTTAGGATTATTTTAATAATTTAGGATAATGATTCATAAGTCATTTGAGATGTGTATAAATCATCCTTACCTCAATATAATGCACGTTGTGACTGATATGACTCCAAGTGTATCTTTTTATTCAAAATTGACATTAATTTTAGTGAAAAAAACAACTGACATAGTCAAAAAAGAGGAAAAAAATTGTATTTTTTTGGTAATTTAGGAAAAAGATCCATAAGTCATTTTTCATATGTAGGAAATATCCACACCTTAATCTGATACATAATGTTCCCGGTATGACTCAAAGTGTATGTTATCATTTTAAAATTGACATTTTAATATAAAAAAGTGTCACTCACTGAAAACTGAGAAAACACACTAAAATTCTATTTATAATTTAGTAAATTGATTCATAATTCATTTGTGACATGTAGAAATTAGTATCATGTCAAACCCACACACGATGCAACATGTATTACTAAAAGTGCATGTTTCCAATTTAAAATGACAATTTAGTAAAAAACACAAGTGATGTGCTCAAAATCAAGGAAATTCATTTGGGTTATTTTTATAATTTAGGAAAACTATAAACATTTAATTTTAGATGTTTTGGAATTATCCTCAGCTCAATCCTGCACACAGTATGAGCAGTATGACTCCAAGTGCATTTTTTATTCAAAATATACATTAATTTTAGTGGAAAAAAATATCTGACATACTTAAAACTGAGAAAACAAATTTTTATTATTTTGTTACTTTAGTAAAATATTCCATAATTCATTTTTGATGTGTAGGAATAATATTTACCTCAATCTAATACACGATGTTATCAGTATGACTCAAAGTGTCCATTATCAGTTTAAAATTGACATTTTAATACAAAAATGTGTCACTTACTAAAAAATAAAAAAAATGCACTCATATTGTCTTGATAATTTAAGAAAAAATCTTAATAATTCATTTATGATGTATAGTAATTAATCTCATGTAAAACTCACACACGATGCAACTTGTATGACTCAAAGTGCCTATTTCTAGTTTAAAATAACATTTTAGTAAAAAACACAAGTTTCATACTCAAAACTGAGGAAATTCATTCATATTTTGTTAATACTTTAGGAAAAAATCCATAAGTCATTTGGGACATTTATAAATCATCCAAACCTCAATAAAATGTATGGTGTGATCGATATGACTCCAAGTATGTCATTTTATTCAAAATTGACATTAATTTTAGTAAAAAAGCAACTAATATACTCAAAACCAATCAAAAACATTTATATTGTTTTGGTAATTTCGGAAAAAAAATACATAATTCATTTGTGACATGTATAAATTATCCTCACCTCAATCCGACTGATGGTGTGGCTGGTATGACTCAAATTGTCTGTTATCAATTTAAATTTGACATTTTAATATAAAAAAGTGCCACTCCCTGAAAACTGAGAAAACGTGCTTGGATTGTCTTGATAATTTAAAACAATAATTCATAATTTATTTGTGACGTGTATGAATCAGCCTCATGTCAAAACCACACATTATAAAAATTTTATGACTCAAAGTGTTTGTTTTCAGTTTAAAATGACATTTTAGTAAAAAAACACAAGTGGCATACTCAAAACCAAGGAAACGCATTTGGATTGTTTTGATACTTTATTAAAATGATCCATAATTCATTTGGAATGTTTATGTTTTATCCAAACCTCAATCCAACGTACAGTGTGACCGGTATGACTCCAAGTGTGGCTTTTTATTCAAAATTGACATTAATTTTAATAAAAAAAAATAACAGACATACTCAAAACCAAGAAAACACATTCATATTGTTTTGGTAATTTAGGAAAATGATTCATAAGTAATTTTTGAAATGTATGAATCAACTGCACCTCAACTCATGGTGTGATCATTATGACTCCAGGTGGGCCTTTTTATTTAAAATTGATAGTAATTTTAGTTAAAAAAAACAACTAACATACTCTATAATAGTGTTTTTTCTTGTGTTTGTGTTAGAAATTTTATTTCATTTAAATTATATATTTTTTGTTTGATTTTTATAATTTATTGTATTTTTTTTGGTGCTATAGTGTGTTGTACCATCACACTGCAGTATTACCCTTTATCTGTGCTACTAAATGCACTCATAAAGGAGTCCTTTATCAACACTTGTAAATGTGCTGATAAAGGGTCCATTTATCAGCACTCCTAAAAGAGATGATAAAAAGTCCCTTTATAGCACTAAATAAATTCATTG
The DNA here is from genome assembly GCA_963277665.1 of Viscum album. Classification (NCBI taxonomy): domain Eukaryota; kingdom Viridiplantae; phylum Streptophyta; class Magnoliopsida; order Santalales; family Viscaceae; genus Viscum; species Viscum album. The sequence continues at coordinate 702,183,494 of OY728132.1, forward strand.
ATGAATTTTTTCTTTTATTAGAGCTTCTAAAAGCACTGATAAACATGTGATTTATCAGCATTGTTTTTTGCACTGATAAACCACCCCTTTATCAACACTTTTATGGAACTGATAAAAGCCTTGGCCTTTTACTTGTGCTACAGTAGTCAGTGCTTTTTTAGTGTTGATAAATGCCTATTCTAGAATTGTTAAAGTCCTCTTTTGTAGTAGTGATATTGTTTATTAAATTAATTAAAATTATAAATTGGATTATCCCCTGAAGTCTGCTTGGATTCAATTTTTTATTGACCTGGATTGTGGATGCCATTTGGGTGAGAAAACCCTTGAATATAAATGAGTCGTTTAATGGATTAAATTGTGGTTATCATGACATATATTTTGGGTGAATGCTTGATATGGATTCACCTCAGCTTGGGTTTTCTATTGAGATAACTAGCATGTTATTAGTTGTGATCAATTAATATATGAAATGTATAAATGAAAGTTAAATTGTAATTTTCATAATTAACTATTGAGCCATATGATGGGATATTGTGATATCCTTACTGTTATGGCTTGTGTTATGATTTAATGTTGAAATGATTATATATAAATCTTGGCCTAATTGATTTTACTAAAATTATTATATAGCGGGCTAGGCCCAGTGACACATGCTAAAATGTTGATATGGCGAGCTTGGCCTAGTTGACATGCTGAGATGATTATATAGTGGGCTAGGCCTAGTGACACATGATTAAATACTAATATATCAGGCTCGGACCAGATTAAATGTTTTAAATGATTATATAGTAGTTTTGAACCAGATTATTATGATTTATACCTTGGTTATAAGGTTTATTTATTCCATGGTTATATGGATATAGTTGGCATGGTTGTGATACTTTTGCAAAGACACTCTAGAATGGTACCAAGGAAGGTTATGTTATGCCTTGGTTATAATTTTATGTTTGGAATGGGTGTGAGACATGCTCTGAGGCATTCCAGCATGGTGACAAATCAAGTTGATGAGGTATTAAGTTAATTTTTTAATTAATTAATACTCTTGTTTATTGTATTATTGCATACACTTGTTATCAGGATAGTTATATTTAGACATGGTGGTGTTGACCTACTATGTTTTACTCACACCATATTTGGGTCATCATGTAGCACCCAAGTAGATTATATGGATGTAGGTTTTGTAAAAGGGCACAATACCTTGCGGTTGATTGTGTGCATTGTTGTATGGACTAGATTTTGGAGATAGGATCGACGTGGGGTTTGAAACTGGGTACTTTTGAGTCTTTTTTGAGTATACTAGTCTTTTATTTTATATTTTTTCTAACATGAAATTTAGTTACATTCCATTATGTCATTACATTATTCATTTATTATTTATTGGATTGTTCAATTGGATTTTGTTGTTGGTTTTCCACTATATTATATTGTTTCCATTATTTTCTACACTCTGATGTTTATTATAATATGAATATTCCATTGTGTTGTAACTCAATCCAAGGGGTATAGTCTCCCCACTATACTTATCACACCCCCGCTACTAGTTGGTAGGCTTTGTCATATGGGGAGGCGTGTTTGAGATCTTGTAACCAACCCTTTATGGACACTTGAGAGAGTTTCTGATCGGGAGACGTTACAAAGTGGTATCAGAGGTAGGTTTTTTTCTATTTCTGTACTATTTGGGAAATGTTGAAAGGATTCTAGGATGTATTAGGACTTTATAATGAGATTTTGTATGGGAGTAACTATGTAACATCCCCCAATCTAGAACTCTTTCATGTGGCTGGAAAGGGTTGGTTATGAGAACTCAAGTGTGCCTCCCCGTACACCAGAGGCTGTCGACTAGTAGCAGGGGTGTGATAAGTAGTTGGGAGACTATACCCCTTGGTATGAAGTTTCAAAATAGTAGAAACAATTCATAATAAAATGGAAATAATCAAAGTGAATACATAGCAGAAGTCAACAAAAAAATCCAACTGAATAATCTAATAAATAATAAGGAATAATGTAATGACATGATGGAATGTAACTAAATGTTGTGCTAGAATAATACAAGAAAAAGACTAGAAGGCTCAAATAAAAGACTCAAATTCCTAAGTCTCGAACCCCACATTGGTCCCATCTCTAAACTCCAACCCAACCACAAACAGGAAATCAAATAAAAGGTCCTTTTCCCTTGTCCAAACCTACATCCATGAAATCTGTTTGGGTACCAAATGGTGACCCTAATATGGTGTGAGTAAAACTTAGTAGGTCGACACCACTGTGTCTAAACAAAACCAATATGTTAAAAAGTGTATGCTATAAAGCGATAAGCAGGTGTATTGATTAATTTAACAATTAATAAAATAAAAAAACAACCTTCTTTGACTATGTGATGGAATATCTCTGAGCAAGTATTACGACCATACCAAACACAACCATATAACCAAGGTAAAATAACATGATTTGGCACCATGTTGAAATATATCTGTGCATGTCTTACAACCATGATAACCACAACCATATAACCAAGGTAAAATAACTTGTTTTGATGCCATGTTGGAATATCCCTAAGCATGTTTTATGACCATGCCAACCACAACCATATAACCATGGTATAGTCACAACAATATGGGTTAAATCTCTATAAGCATTATAGCATTCCGAGTCAAATCCCTATAAGCATTACAATATTCTAGGTCAAAACTCTATAAGCATTACAACATGGGACTGGGAATATTCCACTCTCTATAATAATTACAGCATGGGACTGGTTCGAGCCTGCTCAATATCAGTATTATAGCATATAAGTGTGCAAGTTCTAGGGCTGATCCTGATATATAATCATTACAACATGGAACACAATCTCTGTCATACAGCATGGATATCACAATATCACATCACAATTATCAATGGTTGATTATGAAAATTACCATTCTACTTTCATATACCACTTTCAATTTAATTCAGAATTGATTAAAAATTATATTAATAAGCAATAATCCATGAATTAGGGATTCTATAACAAGAAATCACCCTAGGTCACATGTCATTGATAAACATACTTTAATCTATTTTCCAACTCAATTATAATCATGGTTCACTCACCCCATGGGTATCCATAAGACATGTCAGAATCCAATTAAAAATAAAGGAATTTAAGGAATAATTACATTCATTATTAAATTGATTTGGGCACATGCTACATTGACGCAATCACAATATTTAATAACTTGGAAATTATCAAACCATAGGGTTAAGATTTAGACCCATACCTTTAACAACTGATCCAAAAACACTTCCAATAGCCAACACACATGAGGAATAAGGTGTGGATGATTTAAAATAGGTTCCTATATCAAAATCAATCAATATCAAAACCAAAAACGCAATTGTTCAAGGGATTACACTATAATGGTTGGACAAGAAGGAAGAGAAGGAAGAGAAAGAAAAAACCAAACAAAAAGGACTTACCAGGGATTTATCACACAATTGGGATATCTAAAAGGTAATTTGGAACCCCAAAAACACCTAGATAATTTCTTGGGGTTGAGAGGGTAGGAGTTGTAGTAGATTAGAAAGAAAACAACCACTCAACTTGTTTAAAACAGTAGGTCGGACATTTACATGGTTTGTAATGTGATCACACATCGTGTAAATGTTTTTAATGGAATGCATCAAAAAACTTATCACTTTGAATTTATTTTATTAAAATCCTCGAACAATTACTTGATGTGTAATCCATTTACATGGTGTGTAAATGTTCTGTAGATGATTTTTCATCCCATTTTCTTTTTAGACAATCTGAAGCCTATTTTAAAGTTTCTCATCTCACCAATAACCTATGAAACACTTAACCCATTTATACTCGGACTCCATTAATTAAAATAAGCATACATCCCTAAAATTTAGGTCATTTTCTCTAATAAAGGCTCTCTATTTCTAAACAATACTCAGAAACCAAGTTTCAAATGAAAAATCTAAAGAGATACATGCCTGGAAAAAGACAAAATCTTATAACATCCCCACCTTATAACAGCTCATCCCCGAGATTCTCCAAGCATCTCTGTGAGGTATCAACAAACAATTCCATCCATTGTGTTTGCATATTAGACTCCCTCTCCCAGGTCTCCTATTGAACTCACCCATGCTTACACTGCACATGAACCAACAATATAGTCCTACCTCGAAGATATTTATCACTACATTCCATAACCCATATCAAATAATCCTCAAAGGACGCATTAACACAAAGCTCAAATTATGCTAAGTCTATCAAATGGGAAGGGTATAGATGATATATTTGTAGTTGAGACACATGGAACACATCATTCATGGCACTATATTCCTATGGAAGGGCTAAATGGTATGCCACCAGACCAACACTTGAGACTATTTCAAACAACCCAAAAAAACTGGGCACTATCTTTCCATGTTTCCTAACACTGTGCTACCCCAACCTGGGAAACACCCAAAGGAAAACATGATGACCAACCTTGAATTACAGAGGTTGTCTCTAATGGTCAGCATATGATTTATACATACTCTACGCGGTCACCAACCATCGTCTAATCAACTGAACCTACTTAGGTGTCTTCTACACAAGACTAGGCCTAACAAGTGTTAACTCACCTACCTCTAGCCAACAAAGAGGCGAACGATGTGACCTGCTATAAAAATCCTCAAATGCTTGGAAGCTATTATTATATACAAACTTTATGAGTGTTATATGTTTCTCCCATGAACCACCAAAATCCAAAACATAGGCTCATAACATATCCTCCAAAACCTAAATAGTCTGGTAAGATTGACCAGCATTCTATGGATGGTAGGAGATTCTTAAAAGAACTTGTGATACTAGGTATTTCTGAATACCCTACTAGAAACACGATGTGAAATGAGGATCTATGTCTAAAACAATACTCCTCGGAACACCATGCAATCGAATCACCTTATGCTTATAAATATTGCCCATATTATAAACTCTGAAGGTTTCCCTAATTGGTAAGAAGTGGGATACCTTGTTAGTTGATCGACAAAAACCTATATATCATCATTCTTATGGGTCATTTTGGGTAGTCCTATCACAAAATCCATTATGACATCATCCCATTTCCACTCCATAATGGGTAAAGACTAAAAAATCCCAGTTGGCCTCTAATGCTCGACTTTCACCTGCTGACAAGTGAAGCATCTAGCCACAAATCTTGCCACCTCATTATTCATTTCTAAAAACCAGTATTGTATATGGAGGTCATGATACATATTTGTTAAACTAGGATGTACCACCCATATAGAATCATGAAACTCCCTCATTAGCTCCTCATGCAAGCCCGTAGGAACCCATACTCAGCCATAGAAAAGAATAAAATTGACACTATTGAGAGACCATCCTAATGGTGTCTCTCCACTATATAATTCTTCTCTAAGAATTTATCCCTCATAATCATACATCTTATCAGTATTAATCTGGTTCAAAATCACAGGTATAACAGATGTCAAAGTCATAGCTACCCGCCTCTAAGATTCTTGAACATCTAGATGCATGTATGCAAAGAGGGCCATTATCCACCATTAATCATAAGACTCTCATACTACCTATGTCTATGTATTTTGGCTCAAAGTATTAGCAATGATGTTTCTCTTAGCTAGTGTATAAGCCAATTCAAAGTTGAAAGACTGCAGATACTCAACCCACCTCCTCTTCCAAAGGTTCAGGTCTCACTGAGAAAAGATATACTTGAGGATCTTATGATCTATGTATACCACAAACCTCTCACCCATGAGATAGTGTATCCAACATATTAGTGCATGTACCACTGCTGAGAACTCTAGATCATGAGTAGGGTAATTACTCTCATGCGGTCTTAGCATATTGAATCTATATGAAACCACATGATCCTCTTGCATTAAAACTACTCTGAGTCCAACTTAGGATGCGTCATAGTACATGGTATATACTTACCCAACATAGGTAAAGTGAGGATATTTTCTAAGTTCAACCTACCTTTCAGCTCTTGAAAATATCTCTCACAAGCATCAAACCAAATAAACTTCACCCCTTTCTTGGTTATCCCAGACATTGGTCCTTCCAAATAGGATAAATCTTGGATAAAACGCCGATAATAACCTACTAAACCTAGAAAGCTCTAAATTTTGAAGACGTTATTGGGTTTTTTCTAAGATATCATGTCTATGACCTTCTTTGGGTCCACTGATACTCTTTCCTCTAATATGACATGGCTAAAGAAGTGCACTTCATTAATCCAGAAACTGTATTTGGTTAGCTTAGTGTAAACTTGATGCTCTCTCAATGTACTCGAGACGATGTCAAGATGTATCAAATGATCATCTATTAACTAGGAGTACACAAATATATCATCAATAAAATCTACCACAAATTGATCTATAAAAGGATGAAATATCCTATTTATTAAGTCCATGAATACCACAGGCACATTAGTCAACCCAAACGGCATCACTAAGAATTCATACAAGACATACCTGCTCCTAAAATAAGTCCAAGGTGTGTTTGATATTATCACCCTTAAATAATGATATCCTTATCTAAATTCAATCTTGGAGAAGATCTTAGAATCTCTTAACTGATTGAAAATATCATCCATGCTTGGAAGAGGATATCGGTTCCTGGACATCATTTTTTTCAACCTCCAATAATCCACACATAAGTGAAAATATCCATCAACCTTTTTGGAGAAGATAATTGGGTAACCATAAGGAGATATACTAGGTCGTATGGATACTTTAGATTCTAGAATCTTCTAACTAAACTTTCAACCCTAAATCTCTTCTGGTGTCATTCGGTGATGTGGGATAGAAACTAGCTCTGCTCCAAGCACGAACTTGATCGTGAACTTGATCTCTTGATCAAGCAGTAATCCATAGAACTCATCAAGGAAAACATCCTAAAAATGGTCTACCATTGTAGGAAAATAATCTTGTCATATTCCACCATTATCATGATCAAGACCGAAGATTTGATCCATGAGACAATTCAATCTACATTGAATTGGTCATGCATGACCAGCCTGAAGATCCCTCTCACCCTGGTGAGAATAGCTGCTTGCTTCTAGAGATGGGAAAGTAACACTCCTCTTGTAACATTTGATATGATCCTGGTATAGAACTAACCAATCCATACTAAGAATCAATTCAAATCCTATCATTTCCAGCATGAATGGTTCATAAAAGAAATGGTAACTACCAATCTCTAGAGAATATGTCTTGCAACATTTGATATTTTTAAACCATACTCCCAGCGGCATGTCAATGGTTAAAACACAATCTAATTTTTCCACATCCAATCCCAAACCATTTTTAAAAAGATCAGATAAAAAATAATGCGATGATCCTATATCAAAAAACACAAGCTAAGGTAGATGATACAAGAATTATAACTCTAATGGTAGACGATCCTACATCCACATTAGTCAGAGTAGTCTTCATCACGTGAAAATGACTTGTCCCCCTGCCCTAGGCTCCAGTTTTAATACCTTGAACTATTTCCTTTGTCGGGTATTGTTTCTCATGAACTGGGGTACCACATCCCTGGCCTTGGCCTGAACAGCATGTGGAACTCCAACTACCAGCCTGCTAAGGGGTAAGTGATCTCCTTCCCAACTCGAGTGCCTATCATGACCCTATGCCACTGGTCTACTATGGAAAGTTTTCATATAACCTTTGAAGATGACATAGTCTTCCATAGGTACGGCACTCGATTGTGGGGTAAGGACACTGCGGGCGCTTGTGGAAAAACATGCCACATAAATAGCACTGAAACAAAACACGATCAGTAGATGGTTTTCCACTGCCCTGAATGCTCTACCCACTACTTCCTTAGTGGAAATTGTCATAATGGCACTTCTTACTACTTGAAGAATAACTCCCAGATCACCCTGCTAAAATAGCATGGCCACTGCTCGGGTCTCTCTCAGATTCCCTTCTATGGTAAGTGATTGATTTATCACATCTTCAAAGATTCTTAAACAAAAAAATTTTACCTATGACCTAATATCATAATGAATATTTTCTCGGAAACGTCTTACCCTGTAGATATCATCTGCTTCCAAAGATGGCACAGATCATTGTAGGTTGGTAAAACGTCCAATATAGTCCATCACTGACAAACCCTCCTACATCAGATGCATGAACTCATGATATTTTTCATCCCTCAAGGTCTCAAGATAGAAATATCTTAGGAACTTCATCTCTAAGTCCTCCAAGATAGCTCATCCTACTACCCAATTTTCCTCCAAAATATCCCACAAACACTTGGCAGGTCCATGAAGCATATATGAAAAAAGCTTCACCCTCCTATCTATGGGTGTCTTTAGATGCTTGAATATTATCCAGACTAACTAATTCCATAACTCGGCTACCTAGGGTCCCCCTTTCCTAGTGAACATAGGAGGATGTTGTAGCTGAAACTCTCTTTTCATCTCAGACATTGAAGGAACAGTATGAACAATCTCCCTTTCCATGGATCACATGACCCTCAGAAAGTTGTCATGAAGTTGAACATACATATACTCCTTGTGAACTACATGAAGTTATGTTTTTGATATGTTAGGAGTGTGTTGATTTCTACTCTCCTGATTCTCGAGTCGAAGACAACAAGGAGTCATTTTCTCTACAAGACAAACACACACCTTAGAGAACTGGCTTGTAACAAAATCAACCCAATAGGTGACTACAACAGAGAACCGCTAGATCTTGGTCTATCTGGACATGTCTTATAAGTATTTTAGCATGAATTGATAACTCATTTTATATATCCATTGAAATAGATATCTCACATCACACTTTAATAGGAAAGTATATATCAAATGAAAAAATATATATGCCCCTATTATAAACAATGCATGTCAATATATCCCTATGTTATTATTATGATGCATGTATTCTCATCTCATTCCATATCAGGCCATGAGTGAAAATATTAAGAAATAATAACATCATAAGACAATAACCTCACACAACATGTGAATCACCCAAGTTGAAATAACATCAAATGTAACAAACACACAATACAAACAGAAATTCCATCACTGGGTACTCAGATTTTCACTCATACATAGGTTAGATACTCCCATGAACAATATCATTACCAAGTCCTTATAAATCCTTGTATCCTTTCTAATTTTTTCTAATTGTAAATTAGAAGAAAATAAAAATCACTGCTCTGATATCACTTTGTAATGTCCCCCAATCTAGCACTCTCTCACGTGGCTAGAAAGGGTTGATTATGAGACTTCAATCACTCCTACCCATACTCCAGAGGATAATGAGTAGTAGTGGGGGTGTGATAAGTATAATAGGGAGACTATACCCCATGGTATAAAGTGTCACAATAATAGAAACAATTCATAATAAAACAAAAATAATCAAAGTAAATACATAGTGGATGAAAACAAAAAAATCCAACTGAATAATCCAATAAATAATAATAAATATTGTAATGACATTAGGGAATGTAACTAAATGTCATGCTAGAAAATTTTAAGAAAAATAATAGAAAAATCAAATAAAAGACTCAAAGTCTTGGGTCTCAAACCCCACATCGGTCCCATCTACAAACTCCATCCCAACAGCAAAAAGCAATCAACTACAAGGTCATTTGCCTCTGTCCAACCCTACATACATGAAATCTACTCAGGTACTAAATGGAGGACTGAATAGGGTGTGAGTAAAACTCAGTAGGTTGACACCACTTTATCTAAACAAAAAAATCTGATAATAAGTGTATACAATAAAACAATAGCCAAGTGTATTAATTAATTTAACAATTAATAAAATAAAAAAACAACCTGCTTTGGATCCATACCGGAATATCTCTAAGCATGTCTTATGACCATGCCAACCACAACCATATAACCAATGTAAAATAACCTACTTCAGTATTAATCCAAAATATATTTGAGTATGTCTTACAACCATTACAACCACAACTATATAACCAAGGTTAAATAACCTAGTTTGGTTCCATGCCAGAATATCTCTAAGCATGTCTTAAGACCATGGAAACCATAAACATATAACCATGGTATAGTCACAACAATCTAGGTCAAATACTTATAATCGTTACAACATTCCGAGTCAAATCCCTATAAGCACTACAACATTCTGAGTCAAAGCCCTATAATCATTACAGCATGGGACTGGGCATAACCTGCTCTCTATAAACATTACAGTATGGGGCTGGGCCGAGCCCACTCAATATCAGCATTACAGTATATAAGTGTGCAAGTGCCAGGGCTGACCCCAATATATAAGCATTACAGCATGGAACATAGTCCCTTTCATATAATATGGATATCACAATATCACATCAGAATTATCAATGGTTAATTATTTGAATTACCATTGTACTTTCATATAACACTTGAAATTTAATTCATAATTGATTAAAAATTATATCAATAAGTAATAAGCTACAAATTAGGAACTCTATAACAAGAAATCATCCTAGGTCACATGTCATTACTAAAAATAATTTAATACATTTTCCAATTCAATTATAATCCTGGTTCCTCACCCCATGGGTATCTATAATCCAAGTCAGAAGCCAACTGGAAACAAAGAACTTCAAGGAATAATTTCATTTGTTATTTAATTTATTTGGGCTCATGCTATGTTGGTGCAATCACAATATTGCATAACTTGGCAATTATCAAACCATAGGGTTAATATTTATACCCCTAACTTTAATTAACGATCCAAAAACACTTCCAATGGACAAATCCCATGAGGAAGATGGTGTGGATGATTGTAAAGAGATTCCTAGATCAAAACTGATCAATATCAAAACCAACAATGCAATCAGTCAAGGGATTTCACTAAAATTCTTGGAGAAGAGGGAAGATAAGGAAGAGAAGGAAGAAACCCAACCAAAAGGACTCAACAAAGATTGATCACACAACTGGGAAATCTAGAAGGGAAGTTGGAACCCCCAAAAATGCCTAGATAATGATCTAGGTTCTATAGGAGAGGAGCTGTAATAGATTAGAAAGAAAAACAGCCACTCAGCATGTTTAAAATAGTATTTATGGCATTTAAACAGCATGTAATGTGATTACACATTGTGTAAATGTTTTTAAGGGAATACACTGAAAAACCTATTGTCTCAGATTTATTTTATTAAAACCCTCAAATAATTACACAACGTGTAATCCCTTTACACAGTGTATAAATATTCTATAGTTTATTTTTCAACCCATTTTATTTTTAAACAATATGAACCTCTTTTAAATTTTCTCATCTCACTAAGAACCTATGAAAGACTTAACCCATTTATACCAGGACTCCATTAATTCAAAAAACCTTACATCCCCAAACTTTAGATCATTTTATCCAATAAAGGCTCTCTATCTCTGAACAAGACTCAGCCACCAAGGCTTAAATGAAAAATTCAAAAAGAGAAATACCTGAAAAAAAGATGGGATATTACAAGCTAGCCCATGTATGGAGGAAAATTCAAGTTCCCAGGAGTGGATTACTATTTTTATTGTGTGCTTATTACAGTTGATGTTATTTCACCTTGGGTGATTCACATGTTGTGTGAGGTTATTGTTTTATGATGTTATTGGTTTTTGAGATTTATACCCATAGCCTAGTATGGTGTGGGGTGAGTATGAATGCATCATAATAGGAACATATAGATATATTGGCATGCATTGTTCATGATAGGGCATATTTATTTTTCATGTGATATATACTTGCCTATGGAATTGTGATATGAGATATCTATTATACCTAATAAATAAAATAAATGAATTGTTATGTCATGATAAAACACATGTAATCCATTTATAGAGAGACCATGAGTTAGTGGTTCTGTTTTTTACCACCAGTTGAGGTTGACCGTGTTGTTATATCCAGTGTTCTAAGGAGTGTGTTTGTCTTGTAGAGAAAATGCCTCCTCATCTTCTTCAAGTTGAGTGTTAGGATAGTGGTAATTAGAACACTTCTAATATAGCTAAACTGAAGCTTCTTGTAGCTCTTGAGGATCATATGAATGTTCAGTTTCATGGTAGCTTCTTGAGGGTCATGAGATCCATGGAAAGGGAGGTTGTTCACACCATGCCTTTGATGTCTGGGATGAAGAGAGAGTTACAGCTGCAACATCCACCTACATTTACTAGGGAGAGAAACCCCCAGAAATCCGAGTTTTGGATTGAGTCTGTCAATATGATATTTAATCATCTTGAGACATTATATATGGGAGTGTGAAGCTTATTGTGTATATGCTTCGTGGACCAACCAAGCGTTGATGGAACATTCTGATGTAGGCAGGAAAGCAGGAGGAGTTATCTTGGAATGACTTATAGATGAAGTTCTTGGGCCATTTCAATCCTAAGGCATTTAGGGATGGGAAGATTGTGATTTTATGCATATGGAATAGGAGAGCATGTTAATGCTAGATTATGTTGAACATGTCACTGACCTATAGTGCTTTGTGCTATATTTGGAAGCTGATAAGATCTCCAAGGTGAGACATTTTTAGGATGGTCTTCACTATGATATCAGGTCATAGGTAAATTTGTTTCATATTAGTAGTTTTGTAGATGTTATAAATCAGGTACTCATCACATAAGGAAATCTAAGAGAGGACATGAGTAGCGATCAGGTTGTTCTAACAAGGAAAAATGTGATCTCTTCTTCTAGTGGAAATAAGTGTCACTATGACAGTTTTTTCTAGTGAAAAATGGTCAGAGAAATCAGGGTAGTGGGCAGTTATCTCAGGATTGTGTTCCTTCGTAGTGTTATTAGTGTGGAAAGATGGGTCAAAAAAAGACCCAGTGTTCGTACCTTGCTTTATAGTGTCACCCTTGCAAAAGATTGGGTCACCTAAAGAGGTTTTATAGGGGTATGCAACAGTAGATAAGTGGAAGAGGAATAAGATAGGTATCGAAGTCTAGGAAGGACTCATTTATGCCTCAAAAGATAGGTAACTGTTGTTCCACAGGATATTTTGGTTGAGGCAAGGGATGTGGTGCCCTAGTGCAGGACCAATTCAATGTAGATTGGTTTGTCTCGTGGCTCAAATAGCCAATCTTGCTCTAGAATATGGTGGAATGTAGCGGGATTCTTATCCTCCAGTGGTAGACCATTTTTAGGATGTCTAACCTGATGAGTTCTATATCTTACTTCCTAAGTGAGAGATTGGGTTTACAATCGATTTGCTACCGGGAGCAAAGCTAGTTTCTATCCCGCCTTATAGAATGACACCGAGATAGATTCAAGAGTTGAAAGTTCAGTTAGAAGATTTGGAATCTAAGGGTTTCATACGTCCTAGTACATATCCTTGGGGTTCTCCAGTTCTCTTTGCCAAGAGGTCTTATGGGTCCTTGCGCTTATGTGTGGATTATTAGAGATTAAACCAGATGACGGTTAAGAACCATTATCCTCTTTTGTGCATCGATGACCTCTTCAATCAGTTGAGAGGTGCTAAGATATTCTCCAAGATTGATTTGAGATCAGGTTACCATCAGTTGAGGTTGTGACCATCGAAAATACCTTAAACTACTTTTAGGAGTAGGTATAGATTGTATGAGTTCATTGTGATGTCTTTTGGTTTAACCAATGCACTAGCGGTATTCATAGCCTTAATGAACAAGATCTTTCATCATTTCCATGATCAGTTTGTGGTGGTTTTATCGATGATATCTTAGTGTACTCCCAGACTGTAAATGATCATGAAAAATATCTTGACATCATCCTGAGTACATTAAGAGAGAATCAGCTTTATGCCAAGCTAACCAAATGTAGTCTATGGATTAATAAAGTGCACTTCTTGGGCTATGTCATCTCAGAGACAGAAGTTTCAGTGAACCTAGATAAAGATGCAACTATGGTATCTTGGGAACGACCCAAGAATGTATTTGAGATTCATAGTTTTCTGGGTTTAGTGGTTTATTATTAGTGCTTTATCCAGGATTTCTCCCACTTGGAAGCACCAATGTCAGTGCTGACCAAAAAGGGAGTGAAGTTTGTTTGGTATGATGCTTGTGAGAGAGCTTTTCAGGAGTTGAAATGCTGGCTGACCTTAGCACCTATCCTTGTTTTACTTGTATTGGGTAAATCATATACTGTGTACTGTGATGCATACAAAGTTGGACTCAGAGAAGTTCTGATGCAGGAGGATTGATTGGTTGCATATGGCTCCAGACAGTTGAGGTTGTATGAGAGGAATTATCCTACTCATGACCTGAAGTTAGCAACAGTGGTACATTCTCTGAGATGTTGGAGGCATTATCTCATGGGTGAGAGGTTTGTGATATACACGGACCACAAGAGCCTCAGGTACATTTTTTCTCATCTGGACCTAAACCTTTATCAAAGGATTTGTGTTGAGTATCTATAGTCTTTCAACTTTGAGTTGGCTTATACATCGATCAAGGGAAACGTCGTTGCCGATGCAGTGAGATGGAATACGCAAGTAGAGCCAGTATGGGAGTCTTTCAATGAGTGTGGGATAATATATCTCTTTAAAGACATGCATCTATATGTTTAGGAGTCTCAGGGATGAGTGGATCTGACCTCAACATTTTTTATACCCGTGCTTTTGGATCAGATCAAGACCGAACAGTTATCTGATCCAAAGGGCATTGTTCTGAGAGACAACTTATATGGTGGAGAGACACCATTGAGATAGTCTCTTGGCAGTGGAAATTCTATCTTATTTTTTTGTTGAGTATGGGTTCCTATGGGCTTGTATGGGGAACTGATGTGGAAGTTTCATGCTTCTAGATGGGCAGTACATCTTGTTTTGAAAAAGATGTATTGTGATATTTGTAGATAGTATTGGTGGTCAAGAATGAAGAAGGAAGTGGCAGGATTTGTGCCAATATGTTTCACCTGTCAGCAGGTGAAAGCCAAGCATCAGAAGTCAGCTAGGATTTTGCAGCCTTTTCCCATTCCCAAGTGAAAATAGGATGATGTCACTATGGATTTTGTGACTGAATTACCTAGGACAACCCATAAGAATGATGTTGTGTGGGTGATTTTGGATTGAATGATGAAGGAATCCCACTTCGTGCCTATTAGGGAGACCTTCACAATTAATGATCTTGGAAGTATTTATGTGTGTGAGGTATTCCAGCTGCATAGTGTTCCGAGGAGTATCATTTCAGATAGAGATCCTCATTTTACATTGTGTTTTTTGAAGATTCTTCGGAAGGATCTGGGATCACGGGTTGTTTTGAGTAAGGCTTATCATCCTTATAATAATGGTCAACCTGAGAGGACTATTCAGGTTCTGGAGGACATGTTGTGAACCTATGTTTTGGATTTTGGTGGTTTTTGGGAGCTGTATAAGACACTCATGGAGTTTTAATATAATAAAAGCTTTCAGGCATCAATCCAGATGACACATTTTGAAGCTTTGTGTGGAAGGAAGTTATGTTCGCCTCTTTACTAGTTGGAGGTAGGTGATTTAGTGCTTATTGGGTCTAGTCTCATGTAGGAGACGTTTGAGGAAGTTCAATTGATCAGATAGTTGTTGGTGACCATGCAAAGCAGGCAAAAATCTTGCACTGGCCATCAAAGATGGCCTTTGGAGTTTGAGTTTGGTCATCGTGTTTTCCTTCAAGTGTCACCTAGGTTGGGAAAATGTAATATTAAAAAACAGGGAAATCTAGCGCCTAGGTTTTTCGGGTTGTTTGAGATAGTGGATTGGGTCAATCTAGTGGTGTACCGTTTAGTCCTTCCACAGTGTTACAATGACATGAATGACATGTTCCATGTGTTGTAGCTTCATAGATATTATACAAACCCTTCTCACATGATAGACGTAGTAGACGTCAAGCTTAGTGTTGACATGTCCTTTGAGGAGCATCTGATATGAATTGTGGACCGTAGTGAGAAGTATTTATGAGGTAAAACTATATTGTTGGTTCAGGTGTTGTGGCGGCATGCACAAGTTCAGGAGGAGACATGGGAGACAGAGTCTCATATGTGAGCACTATGGCCAGACTTGTTTGTCGAGACTTCATAATGATGTTTGGAGCAGTTTGGGATGAGTTGTTATATGGTGGGGAGGTTGTAAGATCTCATCTTTTTCTAGGTATGTCTCTCTCTGAGTTTTCATTAAACTTATATCAGTTGAATTTTGCCTCATCTCTAAACATTGGTGGTTGTGTTTTCATTGTGGTTAACTTTTTTTTTTTGAATAAACACAATCTTAGGTTGCAAGGAAACTTGAGAAAACCGGAGAGGATCCATGTGGAGAGCCTTTATTGGGGAAAATGGCTTAAAGTCCATAGATGTATGCTTGTTTGAATTAATGGAATCTAGGTGTAAATGGGTCAAGTGTTACCACAGGTTCTTGGTAAGTCGAGAAGCTTTAAAGGGGGTTTAGGTTATCTTATAAGGAAAATGGACCAAAAAAGAATCTCTAGAACATTTACACGCTGTGTAAATAGATTACACATCATGTAATGTTCGGGTGAATTTAATATTCAGTCGAGGTGACGAGCTTTTCTGTGTATCTCATTAAAAATAATTACAAGATGTGTAACTATATTTCATGTCGTGTAATTCCTCAACCTGTTGTTTTAAAGTATGTTGTGCAATAAAGTTTTCCATTCATCCACGTGCAACTCTTCTCCTCTCAACCTAGGGAGGCCCTTCAAGCGATTTTGGAGTGCCAACCTCCCTTCTTGATGTATCGATAAGTGGTTTTGGTCTAGTTTTCCCTTCTCATCCTTGGTTCTCCAGACATTGCGGTGTAATCCTTTGACCGTGTGTGTTGTTGGTTTAGATCCTGATCAATTTTGATCTAAGATCCTTCTTGCAATCATTCACACCTTCTTCCTCACATGCGTTTGTCGTTGGAAACGTTGTTTGATCGTCAGTTAAAGGTAGGGGGTCTAAACCTTAATCTTATGTTTTGATTATTGTCAAGTATGTGAAATATTGCAATCGCACCAACATATTGTGCATCGAATGAATTAAAATGATAAATTTGATTATCCCTTGGAGTCCCTTTGGATTCAATTGGTTATTGACTTGGCTTTTGGCTATTGTTCAGGTAAGGGTTCCACCTCACCCCTTAAAAGGTGGATTATTAAAATCAATAAAAAAATGAAAGCCTTCGGGCCATTGGATGGAAAGTTAAATAGTAATTTTCATAATCAACCATTGAGCTATATGATGTGATATTATGATATCTTTATTGTTATAATTTGTGTTATGATTGAATGTTGAAATGCTTATATAGCGGGTTTGGCCCAGTTGACATATTGAGATGCTTATACAGCTGGCTAGGCCCAATGACACATGCTGAAATGTTGATATAGCGGGTTTGGCCCAGTTGACATGCTAAAATGCTTATATAGTGGGTTAGGCCCAGTGACACATGCTAAAATGTCGATATAGCAAGCTCGGCCCATATTAAATGTTGAAATGCTCATATAGTGGATTTGACCCAGATTATTGTAATGTATACCTTGGTTATAAGGTTCGGTTATTCCATGGTTATATGGATATAGCTGGCATGGTTGTGAGACATGCTCAGAGACATTCCAGCATGATGTCGTGACAGGTTATGTTATACCTTGATTATAAGGTTATGGTTGACATGGTTGTGAGGCATGCTTCAAGACATTATGACATGGTGTTGGAACAGTTTGATTTGGTATTAAGTTAATTATTTAATTAATTAATACTCTTGTGTATTACATTATTGCATACACTTGTTATCAGACTGGTTATCTTTAAACACAGTGATGTCAACCTACTGAGTTTTACTCACACCCTATTTTGGTCGTCGCGTGGCACCCGAGTAAATTATATGGATGTAGGTTTTGGATAAGGACAAGAGACCTTATTGTTAATTGTTTACTTTGCTGGATGAGCTGGAGTTTGGAGATGGGACCGACGTGGGGTTCAGGACCGGGGACTTTTGAGTCTTTCGTTGAGTCTGTCAGTCTTTTATTTTGTATTGTTTCCAGCATGACATTAAGTTACATTCAATCACGTCATTACATTATTCCCTTATTATTTATTGGACTGTTCAGTTGGCTTTCGTTACTGGTTTTTCGGAGTATTATATTGTTTCCATTATTTTCCGCACTATGATGTTTATTATAATATGAATATTCTGTTGTGTTGTAACTCTGAATCCAATGGGTATAGTCTCTCCATTATACTTATCACACCCCGCTGTTAGCCGTCAGTCTATGACATACGAAGAGGTGTGCTTGAGGTCTCGTAACCAATTCTTTCTTACCACATGAGAGAGTGTCGGATCCGGGGACGTTACAACCTACTACAATACCTGCTAACTGCTATAGTACCCCCCAACAATTCACCCCCACTCAGATTTGATCATGGGGTCTTTCGAATGGTGGTTTGAGCCTTTTAGGGCATGATTTGTAAGGGGTTTTCGGGCCGATATTGTAAGGGGGTCTATATGCCTATATAGTGGGTGAGCTATCCCTGGGGTGATATGACCTGCCCAATGGCCCGTGTGGGGTTTATGTGTGCGTGTGTTTCGATGTAATTGTACCCTTAATTACCAATAAAATATATAAATATATTTATATAATTATATATATATATATAATTATATTTTTTTAAACATTATATATATTTGAATTATTAAAAAAATTAATATATCATATTTACATTAATTATATACATGCATTCTTTAATTAATGTATATATAAACATTATTTTTGAATATAAATATGATAATTTTATGTATATTAATAATATTTTTTATTAAAAGTTCTTATAAGCGCTGATGAAGGGTACACTATTATCAACGTTTTTTTTTTTTTGCGCTGATAAAAGTTACATTTATCAACGCTTTATTTTTAGCATTAATAATAGTTGATGCCGGGTAAAACGCGATATGTGGTAGTGCTTGATGTCAATGTTCTTAGGAATTGAACTACATATCATATAATTTAGCATTATAGTAAAAAATAACGAATGATATCTTTAAATAATACTTATAAATTTCATGTTATTAAAATACGAACCACATATATCAGTCGTTATTTTTTCATATTTTAATCCCTTTCAAATAATCACTAGACATTCTATTAGTCAGATAATTTCCATATCAATATATGCATGAAAAAATAATGATTGATATCTTTAAAAATTATTCTAAAATTTTAAATGAATTATAGTGTTAAAACAAAATAGACAGGTAGGTGGCCCTTCTTGGCGCGTGATTTGTTGGAGATTTGACCGCCGCAAGCGCCGCCGTGAAATGGGGAGCATTATTGGGGTACGGCGTCGCCCGCCCACGCAGATCGGAGGAGGAGCCAAGGAATGAAAGGAAGACACGGCACCATTTCCATGCCTCTGTAGGCCCCACCCCGACCCCTATGTCCTTTGAATTCAAATTCGAATTTCTTTCCATTCCCAGGGATGTTGATTAATATTAATTTGCTAATTATTTTTTTAAAATGATAACAAGTTTTTTAAATGTATTTTTTTTAATTTGTTATTCATTCATTATAAATTTATAAATGAAATTATAAATTTAGAAATTTAGAAATTTAGAAATTTAGAAATTATAAATGAGAAATTCAACACATTAAGTTATTTAAACACTTATTTGAAAATATAACAGGGTATAGTTGGGTAGTGCATTTTAATTCAATGAATTAAAGTGCAATAGTTTTTTTTATTTACAAATAGTTAACATTGTGTGGCGCTTTAAAAATTAAATGATTTTAATGTTTTGTAAAATTTATTATTTAAAATCCCTCACCGATCATATAAATATTTGAGACATTGCAAAAAATATTTATCTACTTTTACCATTGTTTTTTTTTTTTTGATTAGTTACACCATATTCATTTTTTTCACCATCTCACACAACATATTCATAATTAATATTATTTTTGATATGGTATTGACAATTAATGTCATAAAATACCATTAATGTTATGAAATATCATTTATTATGTAATCTCAAAACAATTATCACCCCCTTTTTTCCAATTTAACCCTTCATATGTTCAATCTTTAATTTTTCTCCAACCATGAGGGGTAGAGATTGATCAGGATCGTTGATTACAACCTTCTTCCATCTTATATACATGTCACTATATTAACGAAAATTAGAACTTTTTTGTCCTATATAATTCCCCCCGTCACTTATTTATTTTTTCTATATTTTGGTTTGTCATCATCCTTACGAACATTCAACTTCATGCTTTGTCAACAATGTGCATCCCAAACGATCGATCATACATTTCTGGTTTCAAAATTATTGCTCATTTCAATCGGTGAACGACCCCTTTCACATCGTGTTATCAATATAGGTGTTTGCCGGATGGGTTTTTTTTTTTTTTTTAATGGGTCAAACGTTTAATTAATTAGGTAAGTGGGTCTCTTGAGCGCCAGACCATGTGGCGCTCAAGAGTTTTGGAATTGGAGCGCCACTTGAAGTGGCGCTCCACCAATTTGGCGGAAGAAGAGTGCAGCGCCACTTGAAGTGGCGCTGAACAAATAAATGCAAACCGTGCAGCGCCACTTGAAGTGGCGCTGCACCCTTCTTCCCAATCAATTCGGCGCCACTTGAAGTGGCGCCGAAACACCCCCCCATCCTATAAATAGGACCCTCGCCCCCCACCCCATTCCTCACTTCCTACCTCACCCACCCCCATTCCTCCCTCCCTATCCCTTCCTCTCTCTCTCTCAAACTTTTTTCTTGCGTTCTTCGGTTGCGGTGAAGCCTTGCCTCTTCAGTTGCTCTGCCTGTGTATCTACGTCGTCACAAATTTGAGGTAAATCTTTCTTTAAATTTATTTAATAGTTTTATTTAATAATTTAGTTGTTTAATTTATAGAATTAGTATATAATGTTTGTATTTTATAAATAGTATGGTTTTTTTAAATGTAATTAGATAATGAAATGATTAGTTAGTTAAATAATTAATCATAATTAGTTGATTAATCAATGATAATTAAGTTATTAATTAATCATAATTAGGTAAATAGTTAAATGTAATTAGATTATTAATTAATGATTATTAGCTAATTAATTAATCATAATTAGCAAATTAATTAATCATAATTATTTAATTAATGAATCATAATTAGTTAATTAATTCATTATAATTAGGTTATTAATTAATGGTAAGTAGGTAATAAATAATCATAATTAGTTAATTAAATAATCATAATTAGTTAATATCATAACTAATTAATTAATTAATCATAACTAGTTAATTAATTAATCATAATTAGTTAATTAATTAATCATAATTAGTTAAGTAATTAATCGTAATTAGTTAATTAATTAATCATCGTACGTAGTTAATTAATTAATCATAATTAGTTAAGTAATTAATCATTATTAGTAAATTAATTAATCATAATTAGTTAAGTAATTAATCATAATTAGTTAAGTAATTAATCATAATTAGTAAATTAATTAATCATAATTAGGTTATTAATTAATCATAATTAGGTTATTAATTAATCATAATTAGTTAATTAATTAATCATTAGTAGTTAATTAATTAATCATAATTAGGTTATTAATTAACCTTAATTAGGTTATTAATTAATCCTAATTAGTTAATTAATTAATCATAATTAGGTAATTAATTAATCATAATTAGGTAATTAATTAATCCTAATTAGGCTATTAATTAATCCTAATTAGGTTATTAATTAATCATAATTAGGTTATTAATTAGTCATAATTAGGTAATTAATTAATCCTAATTAGGTTATTAATTAATCATAATTAGGTTATTAATTAATCATAATTAGGTAATTAATTAATCCTAATTAGGTAATTAATGAAACATAATAGGTTATTAATTAATCATAATTAGCTAATTAATTAATCATCATTAGGTAATTAATGAAACATAATTAGTTAATTAATTAATCATAATTAGGTAATTAATTAATCATAATTAGGTAATTAAATAATCGTAATTAGGTAATTAATTAAGCATAATTAGTTAATTAAGTAATCATAATTAGGTAATTAATTAATCATAATTAGGTAATTAATTAATCATAATTAGTTAATTAATTAATCATTAGTAGTTAATTAATTAATCATAATTAGGTTATTAATTAATCCTATTTAGGTTATTAATTAATCATAATTAGTTAATTAATTAATCATAATTAGGTTATTAATTAATCATAATTAGGTTATTAATTAATCATAATTAGGTTATTAATTAATCATAATTAGGTTATTAATATATCCTAATTAGGTTATTAATTAATCATAATTAGGTTATTAATTAATCCTAATTAGGTTATTAATTAATCATAATTAGGTTATTAATTAATCCTAATTAGGTTATTAATTAATCCTAATTAGGTAATTAATAAATCATAATTAGGTTATTAATGAAACATAATAGGTTATTAATTAATCATAATTAGCTAATTAATTAATCATAATTAGGTAATTAATGAAACATAATTAGTTAATTAATTAATCATAATTAGGTAATTAATTAATCATAATTAGGTAATTAAATAATTGTAATTAGGTTATTAATCAATCATTACTTGCTAATTAATCAATCATCACTTGCTAATTAATCAATCATAATTAGTTAATTAAGTAATCATAATTAGCTAATTAAGTAATCATAATTAGCTAATTAATTAATCATAATTAGTTAATTAATTAAGCATAATTAGTTAATTAATTAATCATAATTAGTTAATTAATTAATCATAATTAGTTAATTAAGTAATCATAATTAGGTAATTACTTAACCATAATTAGGTAATTAGTTAACCATAATTAGGTAATTAGTTAACCATAATTAGGTAATTAGTTAACCATAATTAGGTAATTAGTTAACCATAATTAGGTAATTAGTTAACCATAATTAGATAATTAGTTAACCATAATTAGGTAATTAGTTAATCATAATTAGGTAATTAGTTAACCATAATTAGGTAATTAGTTAAGCATAATTAGGTAATTAGTTAACCATAATTAGGTAATTAGTTAACCATAATTAGGTTATTAGTTAACCATAATTAGGTAATTAGTTAACCATAATTAGGTTATTAGTTAACCATAATTAGGTAATTAGTTAACCATAATTAGGTAATTAATTTATCATAATTATGTTATTAGCGAAGTAGTTATATTATTCAGCGAAGTAGTTATATTAATCAGCGAAGTAGTTATATTAATTAGCGAAGTAGTTATATTAATTAGCCAAGTAGTAGTAAATTGCCTATGGAATATACCTTTGCATTACATTCTAGGAATGATAATGAATTTAGTTTTCAATCTACCTTGACCTCGGTTTGTAATTGAAGTTATGAACTTGAATTTAGTAGTTCAATATATTTTTTGCATATTAAGTGTTAGAGTTATCATGAAATGATTGCTCTCTTGAGTAAAGTATCCCCGGGTAGAGGGGCTTTGGGTCGGACCACCTACTTTCCTGGAGGCTTGCCTTGTCTAGGAAAGTGAATGGGGCTGGCTATCTGTCGCTCCAGGCTTACTCATGTGGAGACTTTCAATTTCAGATGGAGCAGCCACTTTTATCTTGCCAGGAGACGCACGTGTCGCGCGATGTGTTGGCGCGACGACCTGTTAGACATCTTCATGTTCGGAGAGCGCACCGTTTCCATCATGAGGCACCGCCGACAGCTATTTGTCCATACCTTAGACGTGCAGGCTTTTATGGAGTCGCTATGTGTGACTTCAAGACCATCGACCATCATTTGATAGCTGCATTGGTTGAGAGATGGCGGCCAGAGACACACACATTTCATCTCCCAGAGGGGGAGATGACTATTACATTAGAGGACGTTGCCTACATGCTGGGGTTACCTATCCATGGAGATGCAGTTACGGGGGCCAGTACCGGCGATTGGGTTGCAGTTATACAGAGGCTGCTAGGCATTGACGTCATCGGCGCACGGGGTGTCCTTCAGGGTTCGCGCTTGCGAATGAGGTGGCTCGATCAGCATTTCGACGTCATTCCAGATGATGCAGACGAGGAGACGCTTCTTCAGCACACACGTGCATACATTTTGCGGCTGCTCGGAGGCATGTTGTGCGTCGACTACTCCACCGCTTTGGTACACATGATGTACCTCCCATTACTTGAGGATCTGGATCAGACTGCGACATACAGTTGGGGATCCGCTGTATTAGCACATCTGTACAGATCTCTCTGCACCAGTTGTCAGGCCGATTCACATCAGATTGCAGGTTGCATGGTGTTAGTACAGATGTGGTCCTGGGAGCGTTTTCCACGCATCGCTCCTCGAGTTGTCGCACCGCTTGCACCGGAGCTACTTCAGGACTGTCCTCGGGGACGATGGTATGTCTACGTCATTACTTTCGGTTATTTAGTACTTTTGTTATTGTTTTTTATAAAATTACCGTAGGTTACTCTTTTTTCACCAGGTGGAGTCAGTCTCAGAAGTTTGCACATACTCCGAGACATAGTGTGCACAGCTTCAGACAGATATTCGATGCTATAGTGCCGGCTGATGTAAGTTAAACAGTACTTTTTTGTAGGAAAATTTGTTTTGTTATCACTATTTTAAGTTATTTCAATATAATCTCAGTAAAATTATCATGCTACTATATGACTTATTTTTTGAGTTTACATTTCAGGTTTCATGGACTCCTTATACAGGTTATGTCTACGCATCACTTCCACTATACTGCACATCTTTGGCTGGAGATCGTGCTGCAGTAGTACCACTCATTCACTTCCACATCGTTGAGTGGCACCAGCCAGACCGGGTCATGCGCCAGTTCGGTTTTATACAGCATATCCCCTTGGCACCACGACAGTCTACCGAGTTACATTCGATTGTGCTTATAGGTAGACAGACGACAGACTGGCGGCGACATCATGCATCTTATATCCAGCTTTGGGACAGGCGTGCCCGATTCAGTATCTTTCCACAGGGATATATCACATCACACTCTCATTTATCTGATCAGGGGGATTATGCACACTGGTATCGACGACATACCATCATGTACCTTACACGTCAGGGGATTGGCATTCAGCGATTGGTATGTTTACTAAGATTTATTATTTTTGTTTAACTCATTTTTGATATTAATTTGATTGTCATTTCATTTGCAGGCAGACGCCATTGGTCAGCTTGCACATTCCACGCAGCCTCAGGAGCATGCATATATTCTGCGGGAGGTAGTTCATCGGGATGTGGTGGCTCTATTAGATCATCTCCGGTTGATACGTGACAGTTTTTTTGATGAGGAGCCACAGATATATCCTGATCCATATCTTCAGGCAGAAGCACCTGAGGATGACGATGTCCCTGCTATGCCTGCTGAGGAGGATGCACCGCCACCACCGCCGCCAGCTGGACGACAGAGACGAGCACATCCGGGGGGGCAGAGGCGACCACATCGACATCCGAGAGCGGCTCCTGCAGATGTCGTCGCACCACAGACAGACGATCTCGCCCAGCCGACTGATGATTTTGCACAGCAGGGAGACATTTATATACCGCATATGGCGTCTCCGCAGACTACTATGGACTTCGATCTGGGTGCAGTCACACAGCTTATGGCGGCCCCCTCTCCTCCCGACGAGGCCTTCTTCAGTACCCCATTTCTACCATTTATAGGAGCTTCAGAGCCATATGTCACCCCATATGGTTTTGGGGCATCCTCACATGATTTTGGGGCGTCCTCACATGATTTTGGTCAGTCCTCTACACATCATCATGAGGAGGCACCAGAAGCACCGAAAGAGGAGGAACCTGCAGAGAGGACACCGGAGCGACATGGACGTCGGACGCGGAGAGGACGTGACATTCATACACCGCGTTGTGGTACCGGGGGGCATCGTCATTGATGTTTTTGGATGTAATGTTGTATATATTAAAAAACTTATTCACTATGATAAGTAACTGTTGTTTAAGTCAAATAACAAGAAAATCAAAAATCTATCAAATACAAACTTATTTCAATTAACTATTAAATTATAAAGTACAGGTACAATATAAATAAAATTTGTCACAGCGAGTTAACCATTAATAATTAATAATTATAATGACAAATAATAATTAATAATTATATTACTAACTAATTAATTATTGTATATAAAATAATAATATTTTATAGACGTTTAAAGTCACATAGTTGAAACATTTTTAAGTTACAACTAGGTGGTTTTGAAAGCCTATAAAATATTTTCTATCGACATTTTTTACGTAATTTTTTTATTTTCATCTATTCAGTATATGTTTAATCCAAGTTTCAAGTTTCATTCATATTGGTCATATGGATTATGTTTTATAGACGTTTAAAGTCACATAGTTGAAACATTTTTAAGTTACAACTAGGTGGTTTTGAAAGCCTATAAAATATTTTCTATCGACATTTTTTACGTAATTTTTTTATTTTCATCTATTCAGTATATGTTTAATCCAAGTTTCAAGTTTCATTCATATTGGTCGTATGGATTATGTTTTATAGACGTTTAAAGTCACATAGTTGAAACATTTTTAAGTTACAACTAGGTGGTTTTGAAAGCCTATAAAATATTTTCTATCGACATTTTTTACGTAATTTTTTTATTTTCATCTATTCAGTATATGTTTAATCCAAGTTTTAAGTTTCATTCATATTGGTCATATGGATTATGTTTTATAGACGTTCAAAGTCACATAGTTGAAACATTTTTAAGTTACAACTAGGTGGTTTTGAAAGCCTATAAAATATTTTCTATCGACATTTTTTACGTAATTTTTTTATTTTTATCTATTTAGTATATTTTTAATACATGTTTTAAGTTTCATTCATATTGGTCATTTAGATTATATTTTATAGGCTTTCAAAGTCACATACTTGAAACATTTTTAAGTTTCAAGTAGGTGGTATTGAAAGACTATATGTTTAACAATATTTCAATTTTTTTTATAAATAGTTACTTATAACTATGTAAATATATACATGTATAAATATATAATTATACATATACAAGTATAACTATAATTACAATATAATTCTAAATATAATTATAAATATAATTCTACACACACACACACACACACACATATATATATTTATATATGAATATTAAATATATTTATAAATAAATTTTAAATATATATGTAACAATATTTTCATAATTATATATTTTAAATATATTCATATTCATATAATTATAAATATTTATATTTAAAGATTAGTTTATAATTATATAATTACAAATATATTTTTTATTTAAAAATATATATATAAATAGATTTATATTTATAAATATTTATTTTTAATTATATATATACATAATTATATTTATACACACACATATAATTATATATATACATAAATATAATGTCATAATTATATAATTATAAATATAATAATAATTAATTTAGCATTTTTAAATACATATTTATAAGATTATTTTTAAAATTTTATTTATTTATTTTGAAATTATTTATTAAAAAGAGATGAGGTGGAAAAAAACTAAAACAAAAAAAAAAGAAAACAAAATTTTATTTATTTATTTTGAAATTATTTATTAAAAAGAGATGAGGTGAAAAACAATTAAAAAAAAAAGAAATAAAACAAAACCAGAAAAAAAAGGGTGGCAAAGTGCCACTTGAAGTGGCGCTAGCCACCCGAGTTGTTGAGCGCCACTTGAAGTGGCGCTCAACAAACCCTTTTACCTAATTAATCTAAACCTAGACCCATTAAAAAAAAAAAAACCCATCCGTCCAAATTTGCCCGAAAAGACATGTCTCATGTTTTTCCAGATGTTCTTCTTTTGTCATGCTCATTCGCATGCGCATCGGGTCCACTCATTCAAGGAATTATATCAACAAAGGGGACTTGTTTTATATGTCATATATGGTTTCCCCCATCTTGATAAAACTGAAAAAATATATGTGAATTATTTTCTTGATCTTTTGATATGAGGAAAATATTGAACCCCTGAAGAGCACTGCATTCCTTGGAGTGAATGTGACAAGTTATTATTGAAACTGTGTTAATAATAGACATAGTCAATGTCAAGAAAAACGTCATTCATCGAATGAAAAATGAATCGTTGGGACGAGAAGCGGCTAAATGATGATTATTGCATACCTATCATTCGTGGAAGTGAACATCACTGACCATGCAATGTTGACATAATAAAATTTGACATCTCCTAATTACTTGTGCACCCTAAATGTGTCAAATTTGATTATGATGTATAAATTCTCTTGACAAAGATTATATATTTTTTAAAATAAACATTTTATTGTTTTATTTCATTTCTCTCATTTCTTATATGTAAAATATATTTACTGTATTTTATTGACATCCATCCCCCAAAGTGGGTGAAAATACTGAATTGAATATTCCAGCTATTGTTTTGAATACATCATCAAATCCAATCAAGTAATCTTATTTTGCTCCCTAAAGTGAATGAGAGTGTTTATTAAAACAGTTCTATTTCATTCTCCGAAGTGAATCCAAATATATGTGATTTGATTTTAAATCAAGTTTGAGGTGAATATGATATTTTATGATGATCATTGTGTCTTTTTTGTTTATAAAGGAAAATAAATAAATATTGATAATATAACCATTGAAAGTGGTTTGATGACAATACATACTGAGTACAATGAATTTTATTAATACTTAGTGCATCCCCAAAGGATGATACAGAAATAGTGTTTTTTATAAATCATGTTAAAAAATATTTTTGTGTATGAAACCTTGCTCTTATGGCACCAATATCGCGAACAAAAAATGTTATTTATCATGTGCTTATGAATTATCAATATCATCTCATGTAATTTATCTAATTTTATCTTTTGAAGTGGATGTTATACATCTTATAGTTTATATTTGAGATGAGAGTTACACAACTTTTATAATCCAATATATTTTATGAAAATAATTTTAGCCCTTGACGTGATTAAACAATGATTATCATGATAAATAAAATTAGAATTTTTGTACATGATAATTATTGTTGATAAATAATGAATTATAATTCATGGATCATGAAATCCAATGAATGAATTTATTTCCCGTTGTGAATGTAATTTCAATTGTTTTATTTCATTACCTAAAGAGGATGAAATTAATCGAGGATCTTACATGTCTATCTTGAAGCACAAGTTTCGTAAATATTATTTTAATTAAATTCTTTAAAAGAACTCATATATGTTGATTATCAAAACTCTTAAAGATTTACTATATGCTCATCAAGTACATTGACTGGTAGTGAAAATGAATCAAAAGCTCCAAAAGAGAGAACATATTCTTACCCGATGGTAATTTTTTTTAATAAATAATATTTTTTATATCTTAAGTCTTGATGAAATATATTTAGCATCAATGATATTCATGAAAGTGAATATCATAAGCTGATATTGGATGAAGGAGGTGTTGAATACCATACCACAAACATTCATAATTGACAAAAAAATGATTCTAAATAATTTATAAATATTTTCTTTCTTACTATGTATAATTGAATCAATTATGATTAATCATAAGTTTATCAATCCTAACTGTCACACCTCGACCACAGACGCCTATTGTTTTTATTCTTTTCTCGGTTCCGCGACTTTGGGTAGAGTCGGGTTTGGGTTTGAGTTTGAATTTTTGAAGCTTTGATGTTTTCGGTGGGTCTCGGGCCAATGCGCAGTCACCGCACTGCTAGCGGTCACCTCGCATTCGGTCCGGGTGGGTACACGGTCACCGCACCGCTAGTAGTGACCGTGCGTTCGGTCCTGGAGACTACGCGGTTGTTGTTGTTGTTGTTGTTGGTGGTGGTGGTGGTATTAATAATAATATTAGCATTTTTTTTATTTGCTTTTTTATTTTATTTTATTTTATTTTTCTCCTTTCTTTTTCTTCTTTTCTTCTTCTTTCCTCTCTTCCTTTTTTTTCTCCACGTGGTGCTGCCCCCCCTGTCCCCCCTGTTTCGGCGCGCGCCCCCGGGGTCTTCCCCATGTCTTCTCCTGTACCGCCTGGCGCGGCCACCCCCACCTCCTGTGCTCCTGCAGCCCGCCTCCGCCCCTCATGCAGTCGCCTCGCTTGCAGCCTCTCGCCCGCGTCCCGGCCGGTAGACAGCCCCGCGGCCAGGCCTCCCATGCGCTCCCCTCCTCCAACCGTCTCCGCTTCAGCCCGGATCTCCCTCCCTTCTCGCCCTTGGCTTCAAGTCGGCTCGCCCCTCCGCGTTCGCCCGGGACGCCGCCTCCCTATCCGGCCTCACACACCCAACAGGTCCCCGCCGCCTTCACCTCGCACCGCCGCTGCCCGACACCCCTGCTCCGCTCACCTATAGCGACCTACAACCCCCTCCTCCTCCTTGCGCTATCCGACCTCCGCGGCTCCGCCTCCGAACCGCTGTCTGACCACCGCCGCTTCCCAGCCTCCTCCTGTCACGCTGCCACCGTCCACCCCCGTCACGATCGGCGCGCCCTCGGCATGCCTCCGCCTTGCTGCAGTTGTCCAGCCGGCGCACGTCCCCACCGGTGTGCCTCTCCGGCCTGCCCGTGACCATCCGTTTCCCCTCCCTTTGCGTGGCAGCCCCGTTGTGCACACACGACCAGCCACGATGCACTACACCCCTGCTGCTCTGGCGCGAACCCCTCTCCTGGTATGCGAAGACCACCTCGGTCTTGTTCTTGTGTGTTCTGATATCCGCCGCCGATGGCGAAGCAGATTGATTCCGTTTTGGTTCACCGCTGCCATCCAAGGTAAGTGTTCCTTTTTATTTTATTGCACGCTCGTTTGTTTTTAGTGTACGAGTTGTGTTCTGAAGTCCTGTTTTTTTTTAAATTGCAGTGCAGATTATTATTATTATTATTTTTGGATGTAACCTCGGCTTTCAAGGTTGCACCACCGTCTGAGGTAATGATCTTCATCCGTCATCTTTTTGCGCACTTTATTTTTTATTTTTGGGTTCGCGCCGTTTCGCCTGCATTGGGGTTCAGCTGAGGTATGCACTGTCTCTTGTTTTGATTATTTTAAATTAATGTTTATGTTTTTTTTGTAGTTATTTTTGCGATGCTTAATTGTTGGGGTTTTTTTTTCCGAGTTAGTGTTTCTGTGTTTTAGATTATTTTACTTTTGTTGCAGCGCGTTGGCAGGGTAACCCCGCGTTACCGCGATCATCGGTCTGCGCATACTTGCGCGCCTATGCGAGGCGTGTCGCGTTGTCGTGTTCGAGCTGCAAAGTGAGGTATGCCCCCCCACTGCATTCACCTTTAAATTCAGATTTTATTAATTGTTTGATGTTTTTATTAATTTTAATAAATGGGAAATGATATAAGATAATTGATTCTTAAGTGATTATTTTGTGTAAAAAGAGCCGTTTATTTTATACACGACACTTGAAATGTTTTATTGATGAACGAACACTCAGTCGTGAAAGAATGTCCGTTTAGCCTTTAAACATAATTCACGGAATTTCAAATGTAGTTTTGATTTAAATGATAAATGATTTATTCTGAAGCGTGAACAAGTGTTTTGGGTTTTCTTGAGAAATGTGGGTTTTCTTTAAAATTGGTGAAGACCCATTTGACACTTTAATAAAAAAAATTATTTTGGAAAACTCTCTTTGGGGTGACTCAGGGGTGATCTTTGATGTATGTTGATTGTGTGAGTTGTGTGTGATATCTATGCTACTTGATTGACTTTGCCGACTCACCCCTTCCCTTTTATTATGCGTGTTGACATGAGAACCTGACATAGTAAGTGAATCTTTTGAGAACGATTGCTGCACTAGTTTAGATTACGCAATCGCTAGTGGCCCCATAGCAGGGGAATACTGAGTTATTGCTGCTATGAGGATTGGGCCCCTCAGTTAGGCCATGAAGGGCTATACCGAGCGTTAGGGCGTTATGACGTCATCGAGTTAGGGCATGCCTTCAGGATGGACCACGTGCATAGTATGTTTTGGATTGTTCACGAGCTCCTACGTTCGACCCATGTTTCCTTTAGCGTTTATTTGTATGTGGTGGACGATTGAGAGGTATAGTTCGGTAGCTGGCCCTTGTGTGCCACTTTTTCCATTGCCCTTAGTGTGTGTTGTGTGTTGTGTGGTTTTCCCTTTTTACTAACAACTAAAATTTGGGTTTCTAAATGGTTCGCAAAAAAGATTTTAAAAATGCAATGCACATGTTTCTTTCAAACATTAAACTTGTTTTTAAATTAAAAAGGAAAATGGATTGTTACTTGTTTTAGAAATGAAAATGTGTGTGGAAACCCATATTTTTGTATAATTTAGTTCAAACCTGGAATGAGTAAATTTCTTTATTTAAAGGTAGTGCATTGAGAATAGTTTGTTGGACACGCCTACTGAGTTTTAATACTCACGCCTATAGTGTTTTCCTGTTTTTAGTTTTGTTGCAGGTTTGACTTGAGCTTGCTCGCCGTGGGCGAGAGTTGGTTGTGGACTGGTGAGTGACTCTCGGAGTCGCGAGCAGTTTTGGTTGTGGTCAGGTTAGTTTGCTGTTGTTGGTTGTTCCTCCTTTTTTCGTGTCTTTTATTTACCTTGCGTTATTCTACTTTTTCCGCTACTTTATTTATTTTCATGGGCCAAATCATTCCCACTTGTCCTCTGTTGATGCCCTGACGCTTGTCGCCAGCCCGGGAGGATCGGGAACGCCTCTCAGGTCATGTCGCGGACCGGCTCGGGGTGATCGGTTGAGGGTCGACCCGGGTTGGTTCGTGACAAAATGGTATCAGAGCAGACCCTTGTTATTTGGGATGTCTGGTAGAAGGAGATTAAGACTGTTGGGGCTCAGAAGGTAGGTTACGGGTCGGTGCCTGATCACCACCGCTCGTGACGAGACCTGAGTTACCAGGGTTAGTCTGAGATTTGAGTCTCTTATCTTTGGTTGCTTTGGATTGAGAGATGACAATGGAGGCGAATCAGTTCACTTTGCGGCCTCACATGGGGTGGTGAACCATGTGGAGTCCAAGTGCCCGGTTTAAGGTCCTCTTAGTGTTATGCCTTACTTGGGGCATGACTCACCACCATGTTGCTGGGCCAGACATATGCACTAGTTCCTCATCCCAGAGGATTATTATTGCTTGTGTTTTTGTTTTAGTCTCGGTTGATTTGAGTGTGCGTTAAAAGTGAAATTGGTTTTGAAATGAAAAAGTATTTCTTCCAAATTGTTTTTGAAATTACTAAAGTGGGTTTCTAAAGAGAAGGTGTATTGGTTTGGAAAAAAAACTTGGTATGTGTTTGGATTGGGTAAGGAAAAGAAGTGTTTGAACCTTGGAACTCCTTATGGAGGGTCACACGTGCGTGGGTATGTACGAAGAGTGCGTGGGGGGCACTTGTTCGCAGATGATGTGAGCGGGATTGAATAAACACACATGTGGCGGTTCATAAGGTGCCATAGGTGAGTTTTTAAAATTGTAAAGAAATAACGGTTTTGGAAAAGCGATTTATGCTTGTGTTGTATATGTTTGGCCTATGGGCCTGTTGTCCTTGGCTTGTGTTGTTGCTTTGATTGAGTTTTGGCTTGATGCCGGTTTTGATGATGGTTTCGTGTTGTTATGAGTATACCGCCCAGAAAGCCTCCAAAAGTTGTTAATGAGTTATGCCTAGTCCCCAGTTCTTTTTGTGTGTTGTCTTCTTATCGAGGTAATCAGAGTCTGTTAAAGGCAGTTGTATAGTTCAGAAAGATAGTGTGTCTCTGGGTTGTTGGGAACTCCCAGGGTAGTTAAGGTTCGTACCATCCCAGAGTTATTTGAGGGTTTAGTTCTAGACTAGTAAAGATGATATGTCTCATCGTAGTTTGAGTTTTGGATGTGATTAATGGTGGTCGACTTCCGCGAAGGTTCCCCCTATGGCAAGGAGTGCGGGCCGGTGGAACCTGTCTCCAAAAAACCATCCTCGTCGGTACCGGCTCATAGTTCGTCGAACCGCTCTCTTGTGCGCCACCAGTATGGCCTGTCTGAAAATTCTAAGTCGTCATGTTGTATTCCTTTGAAAATGTATGACCATCGTGATTGTTTGAATCATCGAATGGAAGGAGTTAGAGACCAGAATATGGAAATGCATGACTGTGAGGCAGGAGATGCTTCAGCCATCAGGGCCCCATCCACAGGTCTCGAGGTGAAGCTCGCGCATAGTCGGGAGTTTCCAAGGATGTGTGGGACCTCATTCTGGATAATGTTTTTAGCTTTGGGATGGAAATATCCAAAATTTCCTTAATTTCTATTCTCGTCTTCATTGTAAACTCATCCTCGTTAGGGTGGTGTGATGAACTTGTTCAATCACAATCCAAGCGGCCTTATCTGCTCTTACCGTAGGTTCTAAGTCACTTAGATTCCTTGAAGGGGTATTGGGCCCATGAATAAATGGGCCTGTCCTAATTTTGAGTTGGT
Organism: Viscum album; assembly: GCA_963277665.1. Lineage (NCBI taxonomy): Eukaryota > Viridiplantae > Streptophyta > Magnoliopsida > Santalales > Viscaceae > Viscum > Viscum album. Next base: position 702,217,814 of record OY728132.1, read on the forward strand.
CTCAGGTGTGTTCGTTAGGGAGGTGTTCGTTTCGTGAAATTGATGGGAGATGTTGAGTTAATTTCTCATCCTCAAGTTGATGGATTGTTCCGTAGAAAGCTTTTCGTCAAGTCTTAGGTGTGTTGTTCGGTACATGTGGGGAAAATGAATGAGTTTGGTTTGAGAGTTCTTGTGTTGCCCCCCGGGGGGGGGGGGAGTTGTTCGGGTTTCAAGGGTTTTTTGTATTAGTGAATTCTTGTGGTGGGGAGAACCCTCTCATGTTCTCCCCTCAATCTCGGGCAGTGGTTTTCCTTGAATTGGTCGGGTGTGACGTTTTTTGGGAATGGTCACCCCGAGGCTCTCGGTTCTATATGATTTTATTTGGGCACAAACTCAAGTTGTGTCAATTGTTGGCTTGGTGACTTTATGGGGACAGAAAGTGTCTGTGGTGGGGAGAATTGTCACACCCCGACCACGAACGCCTATTGTTCTTATTATTTTCTCGGTCCCGCGACTTTGGGTAGAGTCGGGTTTGGGTTCAGGTTTGATTTTTTGAAGCTTTTATGTTTTCGGTGGGTCTCGGGCCAATGCGCAGTCACCGCACTGCTAGCGGTCACCTCGCATTTGGTCCGAGTGGGTGCGTGGTCACCGCACCGCTAGTAGTGACCGTGCGTTCGATCCTGGAGACTACGCAGTTGACCGATTATTATTATTATTATTATTATTATTATTACTATTGGATTATTATTATTATTAGTATTAATAATAATATTAGTATTATTATTATTATTATTATTTTATTTTATTTTTCTCCTCTCTTTTTCTTCTTTTCCTCTTCTTTCTTCTCTTCCTTTTTTTCTCCACGCGGTGCTGCCCCCCTGTTTCGGCGCGCGACCCCGGGGTCTTCCCCAGGTATTCTCCTCTACTATCTGGTGTGGCCTCCCCCACCTCCTATGCTCCTGCAACCCGCATCCGCCCCTCATGTAGCTGCCTCTCCTACAGCCGCTCGCCCGCGTCCTGGCCTGCAGACAGCACCGCGATCAGGCCTCCCATGCGCTCCCCTCCTCCTATCGTCTCCTTTTCAGGCCGGATCTCCCTCCCTTCTCGCACTCAGCTTCTGGCTGGCTTGCCCTCCGCGTTCGCCCGAGATGTCGCCTCCCTATCTGGCCTCACGCACCCAATAGGCCCCCGCCGCCTTCTCCTCGCACCACCGCTACCCGGCACCCCTGCTCCGCTCACCTGCATCGACCTGTAGCCCTCCTCCTTCTTATGCTATCTGACCTTCGCGACTCCGCCTCCGAACCGCTGTCCGGCCACCGCCGCTTCCCAACCTCCTCCTGTCACGCTGCCACCGTCCTCCCCCGTCACGATCGGCGCGCCCTCGGCATGCCTCCGCCTTACTGCACCTATCCAGCCGGTGCGCGTCCCAGACGGTTTGCCTCTCCGGCCTTCCCGTGACCATCCGCTTCCCCTCCCTTTGCATGTCAGCCCCGTTGTGCGCACACGACCAACCACAATGTACTGCACCCCTGTTGCTCTAGCGCGAACCCCTCTCCTGGTATGTGAAGACCACCTCAGTCTTGTTCTTGTGTGTTTTGATATTCGCCGCCGATGGCAAAGCGGATTGATTCCGTTTTGGTTCGCCGCCGCCATCCAAGGTAAGAGTTCCTTTTTATTTTATCGCGCGCTCATTTGTTTTTAGTGTCTGAGTTGTGTTCTGAAGTCCTGTTTTTTTTTTTAATTGTAGTGCGGATAATAATAATAATTATTTTTGGATGCAAGCTCGGCTTTCAAGGTTGCACCACCGTCTGAGGCAATGATCTTCATCCGTCGTCTTGTTGCGCACTTTTTTTTTGGGTTCGCGCTATTTCTCCTGCATTGGGGTTCAGGTGAGTTATGAACCGTCTCTTGTTTTGATTATTTTAAATTAATTTTTATGTTTTTTTTGTAGTTATTTTTGTGATGTTTAATTATCGGGTTTTTTTTTTCAGGTCAGTGTTTCTGTGTTTTCGATTATTTTACTTTTGTTGTATCTCGTTGGCAGGGTAACCCCACGTTACCGCGATCATCAGTCTGCGCATGCTTGCGCGCCTATGCGAGGTGTTTCGCGTCGTCATGTTTGAGTTGCAAAGTGAGGTAGGTCCCCCACTGCATTCACCTTTAAATTCATATTTTATTAATTGCTTGATGTTTTTATTAATTTTAATAAATGGGAAATGATATAAGATAATTAATTCTTAAATGATTATTTGGTGTAAAAAGAGACGTTTATTTTATACACGACACTTGAAATGTTTTATTGATGAACATACACTCAGTCATGAAATAATACCCATTTGGACTTTAAACATAATTCAAGGAATTTCAAATGCAGTTTTGGTTTAAATGATAAATGATTTATTCTGAAGCGTGAATGAGTGTTTTGGGTTTTCTTGAGAAATGTGGTTTTTCTTTAAAATTGGTGAAGTCCCATTTGACACTTTAATAAAAATAAATTATTTTGGAAAAATCTCTTTGGGGTGAGTCAGGGGTGATCTTTGGTGTACGTTAATTGCGTGAGTTGTGTGTGATATCTTTGCTACTTGATTGACTTTGCTGACTCACCCATTTCCCTTTTATTATGCGTGTTGACATGGGAACCTGACATAGTAAGTGAATCTTCTGATAACGATTGTTGCACTAGTTTAGATTACACACTGGCTAGTGGCCCCATAGCAGGGGAATACTGATTTATTGCTGCTATGGGGATTGAGCCCCTCAGTTAGGCCATGAAGGGCTATACCAAGCGTTAGGGCATTATGACGTCATCGTGTTAGGCCATGCCTTCAGGATGAGCCACCTATATAGTATGTTCTGGATTGTTCACGAGCTCCTAGGTTAGACCCATGGTTCCTTTAGTGTTTATTTGTATGTGGCGGACGATTTAGAGGTCTAGTTCGGTAGCTGGCCCTTGTGTGCCACCTTTTCCATTTCCATTAGTGTGTGTTATGTGTTGTGTGATTTTCCCTTTTTACTAACAACTAAAATTTGGGTTTCTAAATGGTTCGCAAAAATTATTTTAAAAATGAAATGCACATGTTTCTTTCAAACATTAAACTTGTTTTTAAATTAAAAATGGTAATGGACTCTTACTTGTTTTAGAAATGAAAGTGTGTGTGGAAACCCATATTTTGTATAATTTAGTTCAAATATGGAATTAGTAAATTTCTTTATTTAAAGGTAGTGCATTGGGAATAGTTTTTTTGGGAACGCCTACTGAGTTTTAATACTCACGCCTATAGTGTTTTCCTGTTTTTAGTTTTGTTGCAGGTTTGAATTGAGCTTGCTCGCTGTGGGCAAGAGTTGGTTGTGGACTGGTGAGAAACTCTTGGAGTCGCGAGGAGTTTTGGTTGTGGTCAGGTTAGTTTGCTGTTGTTGGTTGTTCCTCCTTTTTCATGTCTTTTATTTGCCTTGAGTTATTCTACTTTTTTCGTTGCTTTATTTATTTTCATGGTCCAAATCATTCCCACTTGTCCTCTGTTGATGTCCTGATGCTTGTTTCCAGTCCGAGAGGATCAAGAACGCATCTCAGGTCATGTCGCGTACCGGCTCGGGTGATTGGTTGAGGGTCGACCCGGGTTGGCTCGTGACACTAACACATTAAATATGTAAAATGATCTTTTAGATCATTTCACAGATCAATTACAATGAAAATATTGATATAATTATACATGAACACATATTTATTGATAAAATAATAAACATCCATCAGGGGGAGAATGATGAATTTATTTAATGAATGTATGTTTACTAAATATCACTTATAAGACAACCATTCATTCTCATTATGGTGTTATGAATGCCTCCTGTATGATGATTTACCATGAATCACCTATTATTAAGGTAAATTATTAATATCATCACCATATATATTGGAAGTGATTTTTTGATATTTATATTAAATATTATTATGGGATATATATGGGTGCACCCGCCTACCATGATAACCATAATTATATTTTATGAAATATGCATCTATTAAATGATCACATATATTATTATTTATTGGTAAGTATACATCGTATGATATGCATGTTGATTAGAATAGATATTGAGCATCATATATCATATATAAAATGGTCCAGTAGAACCATTGATAAGATGATCACAACACTTATATGAATAATTCAGTTGTAAAGTGTTAAAAACCAATATACCGATTATACACATCAAAAGTGTAGTTGAACTGATTATATAAAATCATTGTTAATAATGAGTGGAAAATAATAAATATATTTTCCCTTAAAGAGTAAAATAAATATATTGACAACATTATGCCCTTTTTAGACATTTTCCCTGAAGTTACATGGTACTAGATAAATTATATGATTTAATTAAATGTTATTGATGATATATTCAAATTTTTGTTTGCTTTCAAAAATCTTAAATGACAACGAATTTTGACAGATGTCGCCATCAAAATAATTGGTCAAAAGAATTATTAAAACAACATTTTCTATGTTCAACTTATAAAGTTTTGAATTGGTTATCCAAACTATTAAAACTATTGAATACTGATGAGATTATTATAAGAAATGCTATTCCTTATATTTTTTTATTTATATATATTTGGCTTGTGTCTAGTTGATGTTATCATTTTTCATCTATATGATAACATTGATCACATCATTTATACATGAATCCCTGAAGGGTTCAAAATGCCTAGAGCATATTCAAAATTATGAAAGTTTCATCCAATCTGCTAAAAAACTGTATGGGGTTAACTAAATAAAATATATTTCATATATTCATCTTAAAATATATTTATATAATAAAGAATGGATAATTGATCCTATAATCATATGTTTTGTATAAATCAATGTTTTTTCATTCATCCTTACGTTTTGAATTTCATTAAAAATAATTAATAGTTTGAAAAATTAGTGGAATATTTGATGATAAAATTATAAGGAATTTCCTTCTATTTTTAAATAATCATCTAGAATATGAAATATTAAATTTTGGAATAATTTCATATATTCATGAAAATAACCTTAAAAATTAAACCTCTTACATCCAAGAGTGATATATTTCATACATGAGGAGATGATAAAGAATGAATTTTTCCTTGAAGGATTAAATATAAATGCATATTTTATCCATCCCTAAAGGATATACATGTATACGAGCATATATAAATTTCAAATAATATGAGATCTTATTATGATAAATTTAATGAAAGGTAATGTTTTTTTCTACTCATAAATATTTTAAGGGTATAAATGATTACTTATTCAAAAATTTAGAGTCAAAATTGGTTGGTTATGCTGATATTGGATATTTATATAATCCACATGAATCCATATCTCAAATTGTATATATGTTCACATATGGTGGAACTATCATTTCATGACATTCTACAAAACAAACCATTTATGTGACTTTCTCCAATCACGTTGAGTTGATTTCAATTCATGAAGAAAACCGAGAATGTGTTTGGTTAAGATTGGTTATTTATTATATCGTAAACAATTTTGGATTAAACATAGGTAATGATGTTCCCATCATATTATATGAGTGTAATGCTTCTTGTATAACATAATTGAAGGGTGAGTATATTAAAGGTGATAGAATCTCACCAAAATTATTTTTCACTCACGAAATTCAAAAGAATAGTTAGATTGATATCTATCAAATAAGATTTTATGATAATATTGAAGGTTTGGTCATAATGGTATCACCATATACAATCATATAAGAAAATAATTTATAAAATTAGGATGCAAATACTGAAAAGTATATCATGATTTTATGAGGGGAAGTTTGGAATGAAACAATCTTTTCCCCTTCATCAGGTTTTCCTCATTGGGTTTTCCCAATAAGGTTTTTAATGAGGTAGTGTGGAATGGAATCCAACTATATTGGCTTCACTTATTTTTTACTATAATTCTATTTTTAAATGAAGATTATATAAGATTCCATGAAATTATTACATACAAGGGGGAGTGTTATGAAATATTATTTATTATGTGGACTTCATAATCCCAAAACAATTATTACGCCCCTTTCCCAACTTTAAACCTTCACACGACCAAGCCTTCATTTTCTCCAACTGTCGGCATTCTAATAGTTGGATATGACATGAGAGATAGGGATCGATTTGGATTGTTAATAACAAACTTCATGTATTATATATATATATATGTCACCATATTAATGGAAATTAGAACTTTTGGCCTATATACTATCTCTTTGTCTCTTGTTTATTTATTTTAGATTTTTGTTTATCATCGTCCTTACTAATATTTGACTCCATGTTTCGTCAATAATGTTCATTTCTAGTTTCAAAATTCTTCACGGTTTCAAATGGTGTTTCATACATTTCACAATAATTAATTATATTTATAATTATTCTAATGCATGATAAATTTTTACAAACTTTTATATTATATCAATTCAGTTTGAATTTCATTGCCTATTTTTTTTCAAAATATATAAAAATTCAAAATATATAAAAATTCAAAAATAAATAAATCATATTATAATTTTTTTAGGTTGACATTTTTTTAAAAACAATATGAATAAACAATCAATACCATCATGATGATCTAATTTAAAATTATGAAACATATTAAAAAATATGATAAAAATATAATAAAAACATATTTTCTACTTTGGAGAACATTTCTATATATCAATTTTGAAACAAAAATTCAATATAATATCATCTTGTGAAAATATTAATAAACATCAGTAATAATATCATAAAAAAGAAATATTTTTTTAAGTAACATAAAAAATTATTATAAAAAATAATTATACAAAATAAGAACAGTCATTTAAATACATATTATAAAAAAAATGCAAAAAGAAATCATTATTAGGTTTTAATAAAAATTGGATATTTTGAGATGAATGACTCCAAGGATGGAAAAATTTGGATGTTAATGTTGAGTTTTGATATCAAAGTTAACTTTTGAAACTAATATACCTTTTTTTATACCAAGATTTTTTTGTTATAGTTAAAGATTTTTTTTGAGTTATCTTGAAATTAAAATCATTATATTTTCAATATTATAACTATTTTTTTTGGAAAAGATGCCTCATACGACCCAAAAAATTAATTTATCCTGAAACATTTCTCAATACGCTAAGAGTTTGTAAAAAAATTTAGATTTTGAAATATCAAATCAATTTGTATCTAATAGAATAAAATATCCATGTATTGATTGAAAATGTAGACAATGGTTGAATATAAATTAGTTATATGGCTATTTGATATTGGAATAATTTCTTACTTGATATGTATACTGAATTAGTCATGTAAAAATTAATGTTAAAGAACGTTAAAGCTGTAACATCCTCACTTTATTTCAATGTATGAGATGTTTCAAGTTTATATCTTTCTACTTACTCTTTTAATTCTTCTCTATAATGGGATGTTTAGAGGTTGGTTTTATGTGAATAATGGTTTGGGTTTTGAATATGGAAGAGTTGAGGAAAAGGCTTCGATGCTGGTGGTTGGAAGGCCGCCACCGTCTAGCTAGTGGAACCCACCGGCTAACCGGTGAGCTTCCAGTAGGTCTTTAGATTTGTGTAGACCCCACCATATGGCCAATGAGGCCCACCGGGTATCCATTTCACCCAATTTGAGGGAGTAATTAATACACACTTTGGGATTTTTATGCCACTCGTTTTTGACTCTTTGACACCAAAATCTGACCCAATTCACCTATTATAAATTTTAGACCTCTCCCCTTGAATATAGACTCTCCCATTCTTTTACTCATGCCTCTTCAAGATTTTATAGATCTTGTGACACAATAACAGTGAGTTTTTTCTTAGAATTAATCCAAATCATTCATTCTTCTTGAGAGATGATCATGGATCTTTGGCGGATCAATGCTTTCCTTGGAGATCCAAGGAGTTTTCCTTCCTTTCTTCTTATATTGATGACAGATCTAGCGATTTAATGTTATTCCTTGATCAAATCAAGAATTTCCAAAAAAATATAAACATTATATGGGTGAGTGTTTATATATCATCTTCCTAAAAATATTATTGATAGAAGATTGATGACATAACTAACATCCATTGATGATCCTTTGGTAGATTGGAGGAGGTTTCAATATTTCAATGACATATCTTTGAATAGATCTTGATTCTTCATGAATAGTGGATGTTTTTAGGTAAGTCATCTTGGATTGATCATCTTTAGATATTATTTTTCTTGAATATAATTTTAGACCTCTTTTACGATGATGATTTGATAATGGATCGATGATTGTTGGATAAACCCAAGGTCCTCTTCTAGAATTGAAAAAGAATTCATGATCTGTTCCTCAATTGACAATAAATCTAGTGAATTAGCATCCTCTACTTTGGCATACTTCATAATTGGTTCTGTTGACAAAATTATTAAGGTATGTGATTATAGAACTACCCTTATTGTTATGTAATATTTACAAGTCTCCTTTCTAAACCTCTTTCTTGAAAAAGAAGAACTCGAGCTAGGTATCCTTGACATGTGAGCTTATTCTCCATGGGTGTGTGACATGTTTTGGCCTTTGATCCTTGACAAACCATGGATTTATTCATAAAAAACCTTGATGTATGAAGTTACTACCTTTTGAGGATATTGTATCCTCTTGTTGCTTGATTCATAATGTATCATCATGGATTATTATTCTTGATTGATGGTGATTGTGTCTGGGTGTGTGAATTTCTGTGATACCTATATATGATCTATGTTTCCATGAGTAATGATAGAGTAACTTTTTACCATGCTTGATGTTTATCACATGTTGTTATATGTTTTCTACTATATGATCGTGATGAAATGATGTGCTTTTCTTATTATGCTCTGCCCTGTTATATGTGTTACCATGTCATTGAAGTTTGTTCTTGGTATTTATGATAGGTGACCATCATGGTATGATTACCCCTTAGAGGGGTAATGTGCATGATATGCAGCGATGATGATAGTGGATCCTTACTTGGGGGTAAGAGTATGATAACCTTATGGACTAACCTAGAAATTGATGCCTTACGGATACTGAGTCGACATGACGGAACTCGACGCCTTGTGGATATCAAGTACATGTTCACTAGTCGGTCTTGTGTACTGACTCGAGAATTGATGCATTGAGGATGAAGAGTAGCATATATCTAGCCTTGTGGATTGTTCTTGATTACTTCCAACATCTTTTTTCATCCTTCCAACATGGAGCTGAAGCTAGTACGTTCGGTGCTTAGGGTGGCTTGGTTAGCACATGGGTGATCAATATATAATTGTTATTATTTCTTGAACATTTATTTTTATCATGTAATACACCTGTTATACATGTTCACATTTACTAAGGATGAATTTGCAATGTCCTACTTGGTTTTATTACTCACACCCTACACATGCATCTTGATGTGCATGAAAAATTCATGTATAGGGATCCAAGAAAGGGTAAGGGGCCTGTGGCAGAAAACTGAGTCATGGGGAATGGATCTATTGGTGGGACCAGGATAGACTCAAGGGTATTTTCACAAAGTAACTTTATTTATTACATGCATGCTCACTTAATCTAGCTTGTCTTGCTACATAGGGATCCCGTTTATTTATTTATTTCATGACATGTGTGCCATATGATATTATTTTATTCCACTTTTTTACTTTGAGTTGCTATATTTTATTTATATTATTAGTGCATGAATATGATATTGAGGGTATAATATCCCCATTGACAACATTAAAACCCTCACTGATAGTTGACAACCTCTTGCGTATGGGGAGACATGCATGAGGTTTTGTGGATATATGGCTTATACCCGGTGTTTCGAGTCAACGCGTTATGAAATGGTATCAGTGTATAGTTTTCTTATTTTCTTTTTGAATAACCTTTGAAATAATATAAAGGATATATGCATGGGACTTGGGTAAGAGAGTTTCCATATGCTTAACTAGCTCACGTGTAACAGACCTATGAGTTACTATTGACATGATTGCTATTACATTTTTATAAGATTTTAGGCGTGTTCATGCATCATGAATAGGCATGTAGGATCACATGCTATATATATATATATAACTATTTCATGTAGTATATTAGTTCATTAATTTAATGCCTTGATTGTGATATATGTTCATGATATACCTGTATTCCTTGAGTGTGTGATATATCTATTTTCTATGTTGTTGTGATATATCTATTGGAATTAATTATTTGAACCTAATAATGTTGTTATGTTTATATATATATATATATATATGAGACTGTGGACAACATATAGGGATAAAGACCTTGGTTAGTGCTAGGAGGGATATAACTTGAATTATGGTTATACTTCTATGAGAACCTTGTGTGATCCCACATATTGATTAGGATACATCATAACAAATTTTAATTTTATAAAAGTTTTCTTTGTGTTTTAGAATATTCCTCCCCAAAGGATACTAATGATACCACTAACTGATGTTAAATATGATACTCCTGGTGGAGGGATTCCCCTGTACTACTGCCTACTATGTAGGAGGGTGCAATAAAGCATGCTTCTACACCTACTACAATGGTGTAGGCAGTAAGACCACCTTATCCAGGAGTCTTTCCACTTGTTCTTTCCCAAAGCGGAGGCAAATTGAGGTCCATGTTCAACTACACTAGAGACTTTTGGTTACAACATCCACTATCCTTTTAGGTCACCGGAGGGATGCAAGATATAGAGGACTAGATAGACATCATTGAGGGTGTCTTTGGACTCATTTAGACACCTAAGCTTAAGAGGGTGAATTTTGAATCATTCATGCTATAGGGACTCAGTAGGAGATGATGGGGTGTGATGAGACAATCTAGAAGTGGTGAGGGTCTCACCTGATAGGCCTTTACGGAACAATTTTTAGGTAATTTTTTCATGATAATATAAAGCTGGACCGAGTAGATGATTTCATGGAGATAAAAAAGGGGCCCATGATAGTATCTGTATACTCCATTTGTTTTACTATGTTACTTCAATTTTCTATTTTCTTGGATGAAAATTATGTATAGAAGTCCAAGAGGTATGATATCGGTCTTCTTCATGACATAGGGCTGAAGGTTATGACCTTTTACCTAGTGAAATACTCAAAGGTTACATGTAAGTCCTTGATTGTCGAGAAGGGTCTGGAGGAGGATTAAGTAGTTGGTATTATTCAACTTTTTAGTGCCTCTTATGGTAGAAGGAAAAGGAATATCGGGGATGTGTAGTATAATAGTGGTATGCTGGTAGAGCATAGTTTGTATTCTTCATTTTCTTTAGAAGAAGTACCACAATGCTTCAACTATGGGAAGGTCAGTCATTACCATAGGGTCTTCACAACACCTCCAAGCCAATGTCTAAAATGCGACAAGATAGGGAATCACCAACAATTTTTCTACATATCCACGAGGTTAGGTTTTCATAGAGGATTGATGAAGATATGGTCAGGGAACTGGGGATCCAACTAGGGTCCTCAGAAGTAGACTCAGATGAAAGCGACCTGGGTGGGTCATGTGTCTCAGGGACAGGGTCACAGAGCAAAGAAACATCAAGTTTTTATAGTAGATTAGAATCTAACATATGGTGGAGAGGGGCCATCAACTATTCTAGGTATAGTCTTGATCACTTCTATGTTTTCTACTGCCTTGTTTGATACCAATGCTTCTCTTTCCTTCATATCAATACAAGTTATTATAGGACTTGACTTACCAGTCAAGTTATCTTATGATTTTCTTTCCCTTGATACACCATTGGGAACAAAAGTGGTCCACCTTTAGCAATAACTAGAGTGTTCTATAGTAATTTATAGTTATGGACATCTATGATACTTTATGATTATATATATGAAAAGATTTAATGTGATTCTTGGTATGGAATAATTGACCATATTCTAAGATCACATTGATTACTATAGGAGAAAAGTATCATTTACATCACTAAAAGGATAGAATTATGTGATGACCAAAGAATGAGAATTGGGAGAAGGTATAATGGGTCAATACTTGAGCCATCTCGGGACGATCATGACATTGATTTCAAGATTGTCTCTTTTGGTAGGATCAATAGCATCCCCCTCATATTTCCCCTAGTTATGGATCTCTATTAGGATTTCTTTTCATATGACTTTATAGGCCTTCCCCCTGACAGAGTCATTGAATTTGAAATAGAAATCATGCTAGGTTTACAACCCATTTTGATACCCCCTTATCGTATATAAATGAACAATTTTAAGGAGATCAAGGTAAAAATAAAGTACCTAGTGAAGAATAAATTTATTAGGATGAGAACATCATTATGGGGTGTACCTAGCTTATTATTCAAGAATGTGGATAGAAGTATCAGACTATACATATATTACCAAAAGATAAATCATGAGACAATTCAGAATAAGCGTCCTTTAACTAGGATTGATGATCTATTTGATCAGTTTCAGAGATCTCTATGGTTCTCTAAGATTGATATTCAATCAGGCTATCACCGGTTGTGTGTTAGAGAGGAGGACATCCCAATGATGAAATTTTAGAGTAGTTATGGGATATAAAGTACTTAGTGATTCCTTTTGTATTGAATTATGAACCATAAGTTTTCATGGATCTCATGAATAATATCTTCCACCCATAACTTGACTCATTCATCATGGTGTTCATTGATGACATCCTCATCTACTCATCGACCCTATAATAGTATGGAAGACATATTAAGATAGTTCCTAGTACACTTAAAGCACATCAAATTTATAAAAACCTATAAAAGTGTAACTTTTAGATTCAAAAGGTTCAATTATTATGGAATTTAGTGTTTGATATAGGTATATATGTAGACCTAGAGAAAGTTTAGGTTGTGATGTCATGGATATATCCCTAGAACATGTTTGAATTCAAGATCTTTCTGGGTTTAGTAGGATATTACCAATGATTTATTTTGAAATTATCCTATTTATTAGCACCTATGACCACACTGAAGAGGAAGGGAGTGAAGTTATAGTGGTTGGAGTAGTGTAAATATGATTTCCTTGATCTAAATAGGAGTTTAAATACAGATCTGGTGTTGATACTTCCCAAGATAGGTATTGGATATGATGTATACTATGATGCATCAGGCATTGGTTTGAGAGAAGTACTGATGCAGAGGGAGTGGGTAATAGCTTATGGGTCATGTCATATATGACTTAATGAGTGGAACTATCCTACCCATGACTTGGATATGGAAGCCATGGTCTATTATTTGAAGTGTTGGTGAAACTATATATTTGTAGTGATGTTTATTGTTTATAAGTACCATAAGATCTTTCTCTATATATTCACACAATGGTACCTCAACTTGAGGAAGAGGCATTGGGTAGAGTACTTATATATGTTTGAATTTGAGATAGAATATACACTAGGTAAAGGTAACATTGTTTTAGATGCTCTTATTCATAAGAAACAGGTATATTGGGAACTTTGTGAATGAAATTCAAAGGAATAATGGCACCTGATAATCTTGTTGGAAAATTGGAGGATGGATGCTTCTGAGGATCAGGGATCGATTAAATGTTCCCCATTGGTGTTTAAATATTCTTTAATAGACCTGGTAAAGGCTATATAAGATATTGACCTAGAGTGTGTTGTGATGCAGGAACAACTAGTTGGTGGAGACCTGATACCTAGGTGGCCATTGGACAATGATGATGTGATCCTTATACATGGGAGAGTTGTAGACACTTATTCTATTAGGGAAGAACTAATGAGATAATTCCATACCTCTAAGTGAGTGGTGCATCCAGCAGTAAAAAATATGTACCATGACTTCAGGTGATAGTTCTGGTGGCCAAAGATGAAGAAAATATTTCTAGATTCATTTCTTAATACCTTACACTCCAAAGGATAAAGGTAGAGCATTAGTGTCCTGGTGGACTATTATAACCACTTCCTATGCCTATGTGGAAGTGGAAGGATATCACGATGGACATTATGATGGGGTTACCCAAGACCCCAAGGAGCCATGATGTAGTATGGGTGATTTTTGACTGACTAATGAAAGTTTCTAATTTCTTATCAATCCAAGATACTCACTCAGTAGACAAGTTGAGAAAGATTTATGTCTGTGAGATAGTATACTTTCATGGAGTTCCCTTGAGTATTATATCAGATACAGATGCATGTTTTACATTGTTATTTTTGAAAGGCTTGGAGAAGGCCTTAGGGACTTAGAGGATATGATCTGATCTTGCATTATAGACTTTTTTGGAGCTTTGTATTATCACCTAGAATTGGTTTAATTCACATACAACAACAATTACTAGGTTTCAATTTAGATGGAATCTTATGAGGCTCTCTATGGCAGGGTATTTCATTCACTGCTTTGTTGGAATGAGGATAGTTAGGAAATAGTTGTGGGGACAAGTATGGTATAGTATAATTTTGAGAGAGTACAACTAATTTAGAAGAGATTGATCACAACTCAAAGAAGGAAAAAGTATTATGCCAAAATTAGGAGGAGACCTTTGGAGTTTTCTGTAGGTGATTAGGTTTTTCTAATAGTGACTCATCAGTTAGGCCACCGACATTTGAGGAAGATACGGAAGCTAGTGCCTTGATATGTTGGACCCTTTGAGATCACTGAGTGGGATGGGATAATGGTGTATCATTTGGATCTTCTTTCTCACTACTGAGTTATGCATGACATGTTTTATGTGTCTCAGCTCTGGAGGTACATGCCTGATCCTATTCATGTCCTCAATGGTGAGTATGTTGAGCTGGAGCTGGACACATCATATGTGGAGAGACTAGTTCATATTGTAGAACAGAGTGAGAAAGTACTTTGAGAGATGATGATACCACTTATTTTAATTATATGATGTCATGGACATATTTATGAGGGAAATTGAGAGTGAAAGGTTGATGTTATAGATCAACGTCCCAAGTTGTTCGATCAAAACCTTTGAAGGTACTTCTTGGGGATGAGAAGTCATTAGAGGGGGAGAATTTTAACATCCTCTATTTATTTTAATGTATGATATGTTTCAAGTTTAAAAATTTAACCTTCCTATTTTAATTCTTATCTGTTATGGGATGTTTATAGACTAGTTTTAAGTGAATTAGGGTCTGAATTTTGAAGGTGGGAGAGTTGAGGAAAGGGATTAGTTATTACTGTTTGAAAGGATGACACCAGCTTGCCAGTGGAACCCACTAGCCAGTCAGTGGGAATCTAGTAGGACTAAAATTTTTTGTAGACCCCACTAGCCAACCAATGCTTATTCCAAGCACTCCGACCATTTGGTGGTGCCATCGGCTGGCTAGTGAGTCCCATCGGGTAATTGGTGCATCCAATATAAGGGTGAAATTAATACACCCTATGACATTTTAATGCCACTTGTTCTTAAACCCAATTAACACCAAAATATAACCCCAATGCACCTATTCAAAATTTTTGAACTCCATCCTTGTATATAGACTATACCATTATCCCCCCTTGCCTCTTCAAGCTTTAACTGATCAAGTAGCACAAGAATGGTAAGTTTTTATTAGATTTACTCCAAATTATTCATCCTTATTGAGAGATGAGCATCGATCTATGGTAGATCCGTGGTTTCCTTAGAGATCCAATGATTTACTTCCTTTATTCTTATATTGGTGGTGGATCTAGATATTTTTCATTTTTCCTTAATTAAATCATGATCTACCAATGAATACAAACATTCGATGGGTGGGTGTTTATGGATTATTTTCCCAAACCTCTTCTTGAAGGTGGATAGATGATAGAACTAAAATCCATTTAGGATCATTTGGTAGATTAGATGAGGTTTTGATGTGTCAATGACATATATTTGACCAGATCTTGATCATTCATGAACAATGGACATTTCTAGGAAAGTCATCTTGGATTAATCATATTTAGATATTTTTTTCTTGAATATCATCTTGGACCTATTTTCCGATGATGGTTTGATAGTGGATCAATGATTATTGTCTAGAACTGAGGATATATTCTAGAATTGATAAAGAATTAAAGATTCATTCTTCAATAAACAAAGGATCCAGTGAATTGGTGTCTTCTCCTTTAATATACCTCAGAATTGATTCCATTGAAGAACTCAATAAGGTATGTGAATCTAGAACCACCCTTCTTACCATGAAATCTTATTAAATATCCTTTATAAACCTCTTACTTTACTAACTGAAACCAAATATAGGAATCATTTATGTGTGGGATCATTTTTCATGGGTGTGAGACATGGTTCGGTCTTCGATACTTGACAAACCTTGGATTTATTCATAAAAAACATTGAGGTAGGAAGTTACTTACATTTTTAGGCCCTTGTGTACTATTTTTTTTTGATTCATGATATGATGACATGGATTGTTTCACTTGATTAATGGTGATTTATTGTGGTTGTGTGCATTTCCATGATACTTATATATGATATGTGTTTCCATGATTAATGCTAGAGTATCTTGTTACTATGTTTTATGTTGATCACATATTTTTATATATTTGCTACTATATAATCATGATGAAATTATATGCTTTTATTATTATGCTCTTCCCAGTTATGTGTTTTACCATGTTGTAAAAGGGTTTCCTTGGTATTCGTGATGACTAACCATTGTGGTATGATTACCCCTTAGAGGGGAGTGTGCACGATGTGCGATGATGAAAAAAGTGGACCCTTACTTGGGGTTGGAGCATGATATCCTTGTGGCCTAGCCATAAGCATGATTCCTTGTAGATACTGAGCAAACAAGATGGAACTCGTTGCCTTGTGGAAATTGAGTACATGTTCACTATTTAGTCTTGTGTCCTTACTCAAGACTCGATGCCTTGAGGATACTGTGAATCATCTCACCACCCTTCTGTCTAGTTCTTGATCACTTTTTATATCTTTGATCATCATTATGGATTAGATCTGAAGTAGGTATGATCAAGGATCATGGTGGGTTGGTTAGAACATATGTTCTTGGTATATTATTATTATGATTTCTTGTGTATTTATTATTATCATGGAATACACATTTTATACATGTGCACATTTTTTTAAGGATGCATTGGTTGTGCCCTACCTAGTTTTATTACTCACACCCTACATGGTAATCTCTATGTATGCATATAATTCTTGTATAGAGATCCAAGAAAGGTAAAGAGGACTATGGTATATAGTTGAGTCATGGAGAATAGATCTGGTGGCAGGACTGAGATAGAATCTGAGGGACTTCTGTAGAGTTTATTTATTACCTGGCAGCACATTTACTCTAGTTTGAATTTCTACATAGTGATCCATTTTATTTATTTATTATATGACATGTGTTCCATTTGATATTATTTTATTCCTATTTTTTATTCCAGTTTAATATATTTTATTTATATTATTGGTGTAATGATATGATACTGATGGCATAGTCTCCCCACTAACGGTGTTCAGAACCTTATTGCTAGTTGGCAACCTATTTCATACGAGGAGGAGAACATGAGGTATTGTGTCTCTATATCTCAAAATTGGTGGTTTGGGTTGGGGTGTTACATAAGTGGTGACTATCCTATTTAAAAAAACATAATTTCATGACAATGATAAATTTTTTAATACTTAGTGGGTCTACAGTTTGTTTAATCATACTGTGACTTGAGTTTTTGCTTGAGTGGGTCGCAGATCAATTTTGAGTTTCAAAGTCCAAGGACCTTCCTAGGGGAAAAAATAATTTTACCCTAGAATAAAATATAAAAAAAATTTACATGTTTTTTGATTCAAAATATGAGTTTTACCCCGAGGTAAATCCCACATGTGAAAACAAGTGTCATAGATATTTAAAAATAATATAATAAAAATATTATATTATTTTAAGGGTTTAATGTCTATTTTTAATGAAACAATGATATCTCTCAAAAAATACCTCATATGGGAAAACTAAGACGACCACTGATCCCAAAATGGGGAGTTTACCCTAGGCAAGTGTAAGTTCAGTTTGTATCTAGATTCTTGAGTGTTCGTTTTTGGGAGTAGATTAATTAAATAATTTAATTATTTAATCAGTTGTTTGAGTTGTGATGAAAACTTTAGACCTACTCTATAAATAACCCTATATGAGTTTTCTATAGGGTTATCCATTGGCAATGACTTGAAACCTAAAGAGGAGTGGTGGAGAGACCAGTGATTGGTGTTGGCGATGATGACGAATCGAGGAGTGAGATTGGATTCGTGATGACATTGATGGATGAATTTCCATGACAATGAAAAATGGACCTATGGATGTGACATCACATCAAAACATTAGAAATTTTCCATTGAGGTTGGGATTTGTTATTTTTGGATTCATACCTATTTCTTTCTTGATGTGAACATGGATTTAATCCTCCTAAATTAAATCCGTGACCGCAGGTTCTCTTAGGCCCTGCTAGCCTTTGTTTTTTTATTGAAGATGTGAATTATTTTACATTGTTTATATTTATTTCATCCCCATATATTCAATTTTTGAAAAATAATGGTGGCCAAAATGAACAAAACCATCATTAGATTCTCACTATTATGTTTTATGGATTTCTTCCTCCATTCTACATGCGTTCATAACCAGTGTTCATTTGGCCAATGGTTTGACCATTACTATAGACCCAATTCATTGCATGATTAATCATTGGTTCTGTGGATAATTATTGAGGATTTATCTTTTTGAATCATGAAATAGTAGAGAATCATTGATGATTCTATAGGATCTATGATGATGATATATTTACAAGGAAGGATCGAGTGATGGAGGTTTTTGTGAGCCGACGCATGTGGATGATACAAGGGGTGATAAGATTTCATTTTTCCAATTAGTGGTGGCTAGAATATGAATTATTTACAAGATTTGATGATGGTCAACATAATTTGTAATCATTTTGCGCACGATTTTCAGTGGTGGAGGTACTAAAATTGGAAGACGCGTCACAAAGCTAGGATTTTGGAAATTTAATGACTACACGATGTATAGTTTGGAAGAACACACACAGTGTAGCCCATTTATTGTAGAACTAAGGTTTTAGGATAGAGTTAAATATCACATATCCATGTAACTGATCTACACACCATGTGAAAATTGACCAAACAACTCATAATGTATTGAAAGTACACACCATGGGACCTGTGTGGCCCCACACACCATGTGTGATGGGATACACCCTGTGTACCCTCAAAGGCACATGAATTGGGAAATTGAGGTATATACTAAGTACCCCTACATAAAAGAAACACCATGAAAAACCTCTACAGTTTTTTAGTTGTATTGAGACATTCCATGTTGAATGACATAACACAGCTAGGTGGCCATCTTGGGATAACATGATGTGTAACCATAGGACACACCATGTACTTGAATCTAGCCTGAATGGTTTGACCAGACACGTATTTTACCATCACCATTTCTATGTGGAGTAGGTATTCCACTCATTGGTATTTGGATCCTCTTAGGGATCTGATATTTTACTTGTGTAAGAATGGGGTTGGTATCCTCAACCTATGAAATCATAGAGTCGATATTTCACCCACATTACGGGGTATGGATCCCATATCTCCAGAGTTGGTATTCCCCCCATATATAGAGATTGTATGGGACAAGGATCCTACATTGGAGTTTCTATTTCATCCATATTCATGGTGTAGGTACCCTCCATCATTATCTGGGGGAATGACCACATAGGTTGCTTGAGGCTGTACTTTGGGACTGGAGCATCTTTCTGAGCATATATAGATTTATCTTTACCCTCAGGTAGCATGTGCTATCTCAATGGGTGTGTGAGATTTAGGGTTGAGTGGAATCCCCTTCTTGGCTTCTGTAGGTGAAATGTCTATTAGAATCCTGTTTAGTGATGGATTCTACAAGACTTGTGGTTCCTCAACACCCTAGGGGTTACCTTTGAGACATGATATTGTAGCCAACTATTAACTTCAAGATTCATAGACCCTTTAGTGTACTAACACCACCGGATACCTATGTATGGTGTATTTTTAGTATTGTATCTATTATGATTGGGAATTTTTGTAACACCTCAATATTTCAATATATATTTCTCTTCAAATAATTTTTTTGATAGCTTGTGATACACGCAACCTCGAAACTAAATAAACCATAAAATAGTATACCGTTATAACCTAGACATGACATTGGTGGGTATGAATATGAATAATTAAATTATGAAAAATTTATGTAAAAAATAAAATCATTGATTATCAATTGATTACAATTGGAAATAAAAAACCTTTTAAAGTAAAATAGAGGTTTTTCTAAATTTTTTTATGCACATAACGTGTTTTTATCTTAATAAATAAAATTAATCACTTTCAGTGAATTATTTTAATGAAATTTATGTTTTATATATATATTTTTTTTAAAATTCATATAATGTTTTTTTAGTCATGATATAGTAATAAATCCATTTTTACGCTTAAAAATTTATTTTTCTAAAAAATGGTTTTTATCACATTTTGTGCACTTATTTTAAAATTAATTTCTACCACTTACATAAATTGAATTTGATAAAATGGATTTCATATTTGGAATTATGAGGGTAAAATTTGGTAAATTTTTACCTTTTATTTTTGGTCATTATGAATAGTAACCATATTAATTCTTGTTATTACAGTAAAGGATAAATAGGGTAATTAAGGTTGAAAATAATACGATAAGGACAAAAAATGACCCTAACACTTGAATTTATTTTATTTTATGATTATATCTCATCCATAATCATCCAAACTTATAATAAATGACCTTTTGTTTCCATTTTTCCATGATTTTGATCTTTATAATATTTTATGTAAAGAAAAGTAAAAAATATCATTCTATTTAATTTATTATATCTAAATTTTTGAAATAGGGATAAACATAAGATATGTTTGGTTATAAATAATTTTTAAAAATAAAAATTATTTTTTTTGTCATGGTAATTTATTTCAAATTTTTTGTGTTTTAATGATTACCTTAAATACTTGCGCAATAGTAATACAATATTTATTCAATTAAAAAAAAAATAAACGATTTAAAAAAAATTAATAGTAATATAATTTGAGTGAGTTACAATGTTCCATGAATTTTATAGATAAATATAACATATTAGTTTTTTTAAAAGGATTATATTTTAATTTCATATTTGTCTTGGTGTCTTTAAAGTCAAATTAAATGAATAGTTCCAAAATTGACATTAATGATATTTTATAATAAACAATATTTTATTAAATGATTTAAAATTCATAAAAATATTATATTTTACCAATTGAGTGGAATATGGTTGGATTTATCAACCATAGACCATTTATGAGTCACTCGTTCCATTTATGGTAACATTATTAAATATTTAAGTCTGAAATAATTGTTACTGCAGTTAAGGTAAAAAATGATTAATGAATGCATTAATCAAAAAATAAGGTCTAAAATGACACAAAAACTGTCTAAATTTTATTGGATGATGTTATTTAGACCATATAACCTTTATTTTGAATTCATGGAAATTTTAAATCATTTTGATTGAGAATGACTTTATTATATTTTAATCTTTTAAGAAATTTCTAGTGTGTCCTATCCCTCCCTTATAAAGGGACACCCCTCCTTTATCTTACTTACAACACTTTGAGCCATCTAAATTGACTATAACCTACCTAAATCCATTATAAAATTCTATATACACATTATATATATTTTTTATCCCCAAAATAAAAACCCTAGGATCCTTAAGAGGATATTTAAATGAGTTGTTTCAAAGAAGAGTTAATCACTATAACCGATCACTTTCTTTTTAATTATCATTTACCTCATCTAAATATATGGTATTTATCATAAAATAATAAATTTATTATCCTAAATATAATAAAATGTTAGTATGATTATTAAATAATAATTATCCACCCTCTTTTCCACCAATTTGGAATTGAAAGTATCACTCATACGTACATACAACTTACCGTATCCATATAGCAATACTATTCATTTTTAATCACCATATTTTATAGATAGGTATTATGATGAGTTTAATGTTTATAAATTATATTTATAAATTTTTTACGATTCTATAATTATATTATCACATATATCTTCTTACCTTTAAATCGGTTAGAAAATGATAACGTCGCTCGTGCGTATGTGCGGACTACCACCTCCAAGAAGCAATGTGATTTGTTTTCTTATTTACATTTTACATGGATGGTAATAAGTATATATTTAATGAATATATATTATATATATAATATAATAATTATTTTTTAAAGGTTTAATTATTATTTACCTTTATTTTTTTCTATCTGTTGAAAAGTGAAAACAACATTCATGCGTACATACAATCTACCATCTCCATGAATGTTGTAATTCATTTTTCTATCCCTATCCTTTATGGATGAATAAAAAAATATATATAATGAAAATATATGATATTTATATCATGATTAAAGTTATACTGATGATGAAACCATGATTAAAGTACAAATATGAGGCCTGATAAACTGAAACATGATTAAAGTTTTGGATTTTTTTTTAATTTTTAAAATTGAATTTCAAAGTGGAAAGGGTATTTTACTCAATAAATATTTTAGTGATATTTTAAAGGAAGTTTCATCTATGATAAAATCCTTTTATGTTAATTATGATTTACTATAGACATGATCCAATAAAACCATCCTTATTCTTTATCTAGATGGTTTATGATTATGATAATGAGATGTTTATAAAACCCATTTATTTTCATGGGTTATGATATGATGAATTGATGAAATGTTTATAAAAACTATTTTATTTTCATGAGTTATGATGTGGTGACATGTTTAATGTTTTATCATCTTATGGAACATATATGTATAGTTTTTATTATGTGATGGGTGGGATCAGAATTATATATCCCTCCAATGCATTGGATAAAGTATTATATCTCATGTGAAAATTTTGGGAAACAAGCTGATGTGCTTGATCTATTATGGGAAATAAGTTATTATGCTTGATCCATTATAGGAAATAGTTGTTGATGCTTTATCCATTATGATTTTATAGTCTCGGTAGTTTACCTTGACATATGAAATGGTTTCTGTACTTATTATGGTGCCACACTTTTATAAAATTAAATTATGGATCATGATTGATTTATAAATACTTCTCACTCTTACGATTCATGTATTTTGAAATGATAATACTTCATTCCATGACTCATGTTTACGATCTTTGAAAACTTGGGTATGAACTTTTTAATTTATGGTTATGAACTAATACCATTATACTTATCTCATGCTTTCATATGATCATTGATCGATATATCTTATGTTTTCTCTTATTGAGCATATGAGATCACCCTTTCTTATGTTTCTTTTCCCCAGGTTATTAAGAAAGGTTTAAGCAGGGTATGCCAACAAGGGTAAAAATTAGGAAGAATATTATGAGATATGATAGAAAATGTATCTAAATAAAATTTTTATGTATATAATCTATAAAGGCACCAAACCTTCACATTTCTAGCATAGATCATGATATCATATATGGAATATTCATCTAAAATGATGTAATATTTATCTAATAAAATATTGTTCAGTCATAGTTTTTATCAGAGCAGATTTTATTCAATATTTGGAGATTAGAGTTAGAAAACCTTTATAAAAACACCTTGGGGGTAAGTATAAGAATAAAATAGCATCCTAAAGTTTTGGTAATGTCCATGGATAACCCAGGTTAAACCTAAGGTTTCATATATTGAGAAGAAGGCATCATGATTTAGACATCATATAAATGTTTTTTTCATGTTTATGTGGTTTCCCACTATGATTATTATTACTAACACAATGCTTTTTGGTTTTAGTCAATGGATGGAACCTAAAGTAATCATGTTAATGATGAATGAGATGGAAAATTCAATGATTATACTCATGAGAAACCAAATGTTATGGGAGCAAGAATGCATAATATTTTTTCTATTATCACGTAACTTTATCAATCCATGAATCTTGCTAAGCTTCCAAATGACCACAAGAAGGAACAATGTATTGTTTAATATTTTATGAGTCAACATTAAAATTCTTTTAGTGGTTATTCCAATCCACTAGTGGCTAAGAAATGTATCACCACCATTGAGAAATTTTTTTTTTCTCTAGTGCTCAAAGGTTATTCTACCTATTTATTATTTGGAAGGTGAATAAGATCAATGGTGGAATATTATTAAGAACACAAGTCAAGAGGAAGAAATTGAATCTATAGAATGGGATGGGTTTAAGAGGATATTTTTTAGTAACTACTTACCTCTTATTCTATGTACAAATATGTAGAAGGAATTCCTTGAGATTATGAAAAACGTGGATGAATCCATTAGTACTTAAGAGGAAATTTTTACATGACTTGCAAGGCATGATTCAGTTTTAATCATTAACACTGAAAGAAAAATTTATCGATTATTTAGTTGATTAAAACCAAGTCTTCAATAGAAACTATCTATAATATACTTTAGTATTTATGAAGAAATAATTTGATGTGCACTAAAGGTAGAAATGGAAATTGTAAATTCCCACCATTACCATAGTCTTGAAAAGAAAAGGGATATAGAGTCTCATGATAACTCAAATAAATCACATGGTGTAAAGAAATTACAACCATCTAGATGTTGAAAATATGGGAAGAAATATCAAGGGATTTTCTTGAATAGAACTAAAAGGTTCTTTAAATATGTAAAGGTGGGTCATAAAGCCTGTGAATATCGAAAGGGGATAAATATGTCGATTAATAAAATAGAGGAAAATAAGACACCCACTAATTCACCACCCATGATATAATGATTCAAATTTAAGGAGTATGAGGATTACACAAACTATTGCACAAATATTAAGGTTTTTTATGATGATCGGCATCAAAAAATATGTGGGTTATGAGAATGGCATGATGAAAGGTACACCTTTCATCCACTCTAGAATAGCTAATATCTTATTTTATTCTGGCTCTACCCACTCTTTTGTAACTAAGGAATTTTCTAAGGGTATCGAGTTACAACCTCAATAATTAGATGTTGAGTTCATAGTAAAAACTACTAATGGTACAATGGTCACATTTCAAGTCTATGATTCTTCTCTAGTTTAAGTCTATAGGAACATGCTTCCTGAAAATATCAATATTCTCCCTCTAGATGAATTTGATGTTATCTTAAGCATG
The DNA here is from genome assembly GCA_963277665.1 of Viscum album. NCBI lineage: Eukaryota > Viridiplantae > Streptophyta > Magnoliopsida > Santalales > Viscaceae > Viscum > Viscum album. Next base: position 702,242,890 of record OY728132.1, read on the forward strand.
GATTGGATTTATTTATATAAATCCCAAATCAATTTACAAGGAAGGGAAGTCATGTTAGATATTATAAAACAAGATGCAATCATTAATTAGTGAGATAATAAAAATGAACTTAAAATTGAAACTAAACCCATTGTATGGGTATTTATTACTATTAAAAAGGGGTGTTTATACCAAATGGTTAAAGATAAACTCAACATTCTAGATATACCCATTGATCAAGAATTTGCGAATGTATTTCAAGAAGAGTTTCATAGTCATCCTCCAAATCATGAAGTTGAGTTTTCAATAGAACTTATACCTACTTCTATACCTATTTCAAAGACTCCATATAGAATAGAACCTATTGAGAGTTATAGAAATTGAATAAAAAACTCTAGGAGAATCTTTATAAGGGATTTATTCAGTCAAGTGCCTCACCTTAGGGCACACAAGTTATTTTTATTAAAAATAAATATGGATCAATGCGAATTTGTATTGATTATTGGGAGCTTAACATGATCAAAATCAAGAATAATCATCCCAAACCTCATATTTATTATTTTTTTGATCAACAATTTAGAGTTTAATACTTTTCCAAGATTAACCTTCATTCCTAATATCATCAATTTAGGGTCAATAAGGAGGATATATATAACACCATGAAATTTTATGAAATATTTTTTTGGAATAAATTTAATTTTTAGTTATATTTAAATTCATGAAACACCATGTTTATCTTAAAATTACACACGACACTGAGTTTAGCTTGTGCTACACATAACACTAAGTTTAAATGAAATGTGATATATTATTAAAATATTATTATTTAATATGATAATTATTGATTAGCCATTTGAATAGAGGGTATGAATAGGATTAAATAAATTATGAAAATATATGTTATAAAAATGTACAAAAAATTAATTATTAGATGGCTAATTAATTATAAAATAAAATAAAAACTATTTGAATATAGAAGAAATCTTTTTCTGAAAAACTATTTTTTTTGCACACAAATGTGTTTTATTTTAATAAATTAAATAAAATAATTTTGGTAAATTATTTTAATGAAATTTATATATTATATATTCAATATTTTTTTTAATATTCATCTTATGTGTTTTCTATGTCTGAGATAAGAATAAATCCAATTTTATGCTTAAAAACTATATTTTTTCTAAAAAGTTGTTTTGTCACATTTCACGCACTTATTTTAAAAGTAATTTTTACCACTTTTATAAGATTTATTTTAAAAAATTAACTTCATTTTTGAAATCAAAATTTTAAAATTATCTTGGAGTTATTTTTTTTATAATTTTCTAAAAAGATACAATTTTCAATGAATAGTGAAAAATACTGGTTTTTATTATTGAACCGTCTTTCCATTCAAAGCATTTACAAGTTAAATTTTGTTTTAACATGGTTTTAAATGTAAAATTAGTTAAATTATATCCATATATTAATGAAATTTATATTATTTTAATCAATTTCAAATTTAATTTTGATATAATTTTTTTAAACTTGTAAATACATTCTCTTTGGAAAACTGCTTTCTCGTCATATCTATGGGTTTAATTTTAAATTAAAATTTTCCAATTATTTGAATGTTATTTGGAAAAATGAATTCAATATTTAGAATCAGAATAATTTATATTATATAATAATGTCAACTTAATTTTTGGTAAAAAATGAATAGTAAAAACAATAAAAATTAATTACCACGGTTAAGGTTATAACAAGTTTATCGGGGGTTAAAATAAAAGAAAAGGGGTAAAATGACCAATAAAATCATCCAAAACCCATTTTATAGATATATTTAGACATTATGACATATAAGGTTTGAGAATATACCATTTTTGAGCTTTGTGTCATGTGAAAAATGTGGGTACACTTTATTCTTTTTAGAAATTCCTTGTGTGTTCCCTCCCCCACTTATAAAAGGCCACCCACTCTCCTCTTATATTCACACTTCCAAAACTATTTGGTTAATAAAATACCTGATAAAATTTATTAATTTTATCCATACCCACATACTAGAGTCCTTGGTGAGATTAGAAATCCAATCTATGAATGCTTTAGGTTAAAGTTAAATAGGTTGTCCGAAGAATTGGTAAAGTTTTAAACTATACATTTTTGTTTTAGTTATTCTTATAACTCCTTAAAATATTCTTAAATTATGATAATATAATAAAAATAGTATCTAAAATATAATTATATTTTATTATGTTAATATCATAACCTAAACCCATCTCCTATTCCATAAAATGGGATACAAAATCACCATTCATATGTACGACAGACCACCGCCACACAAACCGATGTTATTTGTTTTCCATCACCATCTATCACAGCTAGATATAATGATGGATTTAATTTTTATATATTATATTTATGATATTATTATACCTATATAATTATAATAACACATCTACTTTCTTACCTCACAACCCATTGTGATGTATTTTTCATTTCTGTTTTAATTGGATGGTAATAAGGAAAGATTAAATGAATATATATGATATTTGTAACATAATTATACATCTTAAATTATTATTTCACATATAAATTCTCACTTTCCATTCTGTGGGGAATATAATAACGTCATTCGTGCGCATGACGAACTACCGCTTCACGAAGCGATGTTATTCGTTTTTCACTAACATTTTACATGGAAGGTAATAAGGGTACATTTAATGAATATATATGATATATATGACATAAAAATTATTATGTAAATATAATATATTATTTACTTTTTTTTTCATCCATCAATAAAATGGAAACAACGTTCATGTATACATACGACTTACCATCTCTATGAACAGTGTATTTCATTTTCTATCTCTAAATTTTATGGATTGATCTAAATACATATATAATGAATATATATGATATTTATATTATGGTTAAATTTTTTTATATTATTTAACCATGATCAAAGTAATAGGATCAAAAATAACAAATCAAAACATACATGAAAAACCAAGTAGTTATTACCTGAAATGTGATTTTAACATGGAATTGTTAATAAATGGGTAATAAAAGGTCATAAGTAAATAATATGTGGTATTATATATATAATTATGTTTATTTAATATATTTATAATAAAATTATGTTTATTATATAGGATTTTTGAATATTTATGAATGAATTCGAGACTTAAGGTAAGGGATTTCTAGTCTCTCTTTCATTTAAGGGATACATACACTATATTCACCACTAGATTCTTGTGTGTGGTGTATATACAAAAAATTTTACATGTTATATAATAAATATAGTTCTTTTCATGATATTTAAAGTTTAATTTTATATTATTCTTTAATGTGTCTTACAATTTAAAAGATTACCAAAACGACAAGGGATTTTTGTTTCAATTTGTAAACTTTGGGACATACATTATGTTATGAACCTATATTCTTTTATGAGGTATATATACAAAAAATTTGACATGTAATTTCATGAATTTATTTATTCTCATAATATTTTAAGTTTTATTTAATGTTATTCCTTCATGGTCCTTATTATTCAAAGTTACTAAATTGGTAAGAGTTTTATGATATAATCTCATCATTTATCAAGATTATTTATGTTTATGATTACAATGATGAAATAATATGAAATATCTCCCAATAAACTCATGAATTTTATTCTCCTTAGTTTATTTCTTTAGAATACATATTTTACCTTCATTTTACTCTCTTTATGTACTCATGATTCCAAAATAACGTTTTTAAAGAAAACCGAACATATTTCTCTCTTTGGTCAAAAACCCTTTTTTTATTCCATATCCATATTTTATAAAAATGTTTTAAAAACATATTTTAAATTAATTTTTACCCTTATTTTAATTTTTTAAAAAATTATTTAAAAATAATCTTCATGTAGTTTTCAAAATAAGGCTGGTTTATATTTTATTGAAAATATAAAAGGAATATTTGTTTTAACGTGTACGACATTTCCCAACACCATGACCACTAAATGTTTTAAATCATCATTTATAAGTTTAAAAGTTTATTTTGAAAGAAAAGTATTTCCAAAATGTTTTATAAATTTTTAGTTTTAAAAATTTATTTTCAAAGAATTTTTATTTTCCTCAATAAATGTTCCAAGTGATTTTTCTTTCAAAATCATTTTCCATCTAAGATGAAATCCTTTAATGTTACATAATCCTTACTGGGGATAAGATCCAATTATACCATTTTTATTCATTCTTAGGATGGCTTATGTTTATAATGAAAATATTATTATGAATCCCATTTCTTATCTATAGGTTATTCTATGATTAAATGTTTATAAAACTCAATTCTTTTCATGGGGTTTGATATGATTAATATTTTAGGATCTTATGGAACATGTATGTATGATTTTAATTATGTGATTAGTGGGACCTGTATATCCCTCATATGAATTAGCTAAATATTCAAATATCATGAGATAAATATGATTGGAATGGGGAGTGAACCCAGTTTAGTAAGGGACTTTGTCCACTATGATGGTATTGGGAGTGAACCTTGACTACTATGATGGTTTGAGGAGTGAAATCATTTCACTATTATAGGATTGGTAATAAGGATTTAATACTATGGAAATGATTTTATATGTTTATGTGTATGCCACAATTCCATGTATTATGTCAATTTTATGCTCTCATGGATTATTTTTTTATTTTCTTATGATTCATGTCTTATGAACTACCAATATTTATACCATGACTCAAGATTTTAATCTTTTATATACTGGGTATGGTTTTCATATGTTATGATCATGTTCTTATACCCTTATTCTCACATTATGTTTATATATTTCCCTTATTTACCCTTTCCAATCATCCTAGGCTCACCCTTTCTTATTTTTCCCTTCCCTAGATTATGATGATAGGTATTATGTGTGATATATCTAAGAAGGGTGCCAGTTATGAGTAACTAAGTGGTAGATTATGTAGAACTCTTATGAATTAGTTGTTTATGTTTCCAAGTTTACAAAGACACTATACCTTTATGATCCTATGGTGTGTGTTGTGTAGTGTAATGAACATTCATAAAAAAGATATAATATCTCCGCATGAAAATAATAGGTTGTTATAATTGGTATTAAATTATAGGTTTAGTTAACCTTTAGAAACTAGGATGAGAAAAATTTAGTGATATCACTAGAAATATGTATAAGGAAAAGTCTAAGTATAATTATAAGTATAGGGAAATGTCCCAGAATATTGATGAAGTATAGAGAGAGTGGTTTACAAGAAATTATATACCTGTTTAGATATTATAAGTAGAATTAGTTATAGAAACAATGTACCTAGGGGTAATAACTCTGAAAAAAAAACTTTGGGATTGACACAAGTGTTACTTGGTACATGATAAAGAGCCTTATTTTACACCTGGTCTGACACTCTCATGGGATATCCTTTGGGAGTTTAAAAACTCTTTACAACCCATAATTAAAGATATAAATAGATGATAATCATGAATGAGCTATGTTTAACCTAATGTGTCATAGATAAAAAATATGGTATCATGATTTAGCCATTCTATAAATGATTTTTCATGATTATGTGGTTTTACACTATGATTATTATTACTCACACTATGATTTTTGGTTTTAGTCAATGACATGAACCATAAAGAACTGAGTTAATATTGAATGTGATAGATAATGTGTTTATGGGAAAAAATGGGTTGATGATTGGATTTAATGATATTGTGATTATTACTAATTAGTTATGATGATATATGATTAAAAACTTGCACCTTAACCAACACTCGGACTCACTAAAGAATATAAGGATAGAGTTTGTTGAGATTTCGTGTGGTGGATACCATAGAGGAAATAAGATTTAGTTTTCTATATATAAATAATGTGGGAAGAATAACTCATGGGAAAGTTTAAAAGGGACTAGAAGATGTTTCATGTGTGGAGAATTAAGGTATAAAGTATGAAATTTATAATGGAAAATGACAAGTTTAGTTAACATAATGGATGAGAATACTGGTCTCCCTAAGGTATTATCAATATATGAATGTTTTAAATGTAGAAATTATAGGCATTATAAAAATTTATTTCCTAGGGGGAAATCTCGTGAAGATAATCAACAAGAAGGCACAAGTAATGGTTATACTAATGATGATAAAGATACCATGAATGGACTATTAAAGGTATGGGCTGTTCTAATAATATTGTTTATGTTAAAAATAATAAGCATGATTAAATTGTTGATTCATATTTTATATTGTAGGAATGAGGTATTAATGGATAAGATGATGAATACTAGTTAATGGTTTAATAATGAAGTGGGATGATTGATGTGTTTGTGTATAGGAATTCAATAATTATGCTATATTAATTGTGAAATATATACAGATTGTTTTTTAGAAGTTTTTCATTAAGGATTTTCAAGAATATGTTCAATGGTACTAATGACCTAGAAAATTTATTTCAAGGAAAAGTGATATTTTATGGAAAACACATGATATAGTGAAGATAAACCTTAATATGTTTCTGATGTTGAGATAATGGTGTTTAGTTTTGATAAAGAGATGATTGACATTGATAAATAAAATTGGGTAATATTGATGACCTTGGAACTGATTAATGATTTGTTGAAAAAGTGGTTTATATTATCATTGATAGAGTTTAAATTTTTTTTTGGATATATGGAATATGTTCAATAATTTGTGGTTTTATTTAAGGAATGAGGAAAGATTTAATTTTTGAAATAATGTATGTTTTCATTAAGAATATATGATCAATGAGTTCACATATTTAGTATGTAACATTAAGAGCTACTTCATACTGTTTGGGGGATTAATGTAAAGTTGATTTTGGTAAATTTAGAGACTTTATTTATAAATTTTTAATTTTGGAAGTTTCTCAAGGTTAACTATTTATGGAATGGTTTAAGTTGAATTTTGGATGAGGTTTTAGAGATTGATGTATTAATTCACTAGATTAGTATTTATTTATATTGGATAACTTGTGCTAACTATTTTTCTATGATGATAACTAGACGTAAAAGGAATGACTTATCTTTATATTATAGATATTGTGTTCCATTAGTGCTTCAGGCATAAAAAATTCATCTTCATTTCTTGGAGTAAGATATGAAATGAAAATTGATCGAAGCACAACCAAAGGATGTAATTGTGCATACGATACAAAGGAAAGATAATCCCTAGGTATATCTTTTACTTTAACAATTATTAATCATATTGGTATGGTATCCTATCTATTGGTGCTTCCAACAAACATCTCTCAAGTCCATAATGTGTTCCATGTATCTCTTCTAAAGAAGTTCATACCCAATCCTTCACACAAACTGAAATCATAGGTCATACTGTTAGAGCATGATATTTCTTATAAGTAACAATCAGTTAAGATTGTAGATCATATAGATAAAGTGATATGAAACAAGACCACACACTTGGTCAATGTTTTTAGGTAAAACCACTAGCTTTAGGAAGATACATAGAAACCTGAGGATGTAATGAGGCTAAAGTATCCTCATTTTTTTTATCAGAGTGATGAATTTTGAGGGAGAAATTCATTTTAAGGGGATTAGAATGTAACACCTTGATATTTTATGAAATATTTTTTTTAATAAATTTAATTTCATTGATATATTATGTTACACATAACACTGAGTTTATATTTCTTTACACACAACATTGAACCTTAATGAAATGTGAAATTCTATTACAATATTATTATTTAATATGATAGTTAACACCTAGCCGTTGGAATGGAAGGTATGAATAGGATTAAATAAATTATTAACATATTTTTTTTACATATGTATATAAAATTAATTATTATGTATCCAATTAATTATAAATGAAAATAAAAACCATTTGAAGATAGATGAAATCTTTTTAAAAAAAACTATTTTTATGTTCATAAACACATTTTATTTCAATAAATTAAATAAATCAATTTTGGTAAATTATTTTAATGAAATTTACATAATATATATTCAATTATATTTTTAACATTCATATTATGTGTTTTCTATGTATGAGATAAGAATAAATCCAATTTTACACTTAAAAACTGTATTTTTTCTAAAAAACAGTTTTGTCTCCTTTTGCGAAATTATTTTAAAATTAAATCTTACCACTTTAATAAGATTTATTTTAAAAAATGAAGTTAATTTTAGAAATAATAATGTTGAAATTATCTTGGATTGATTTTTTGATAATTTTTTGAAAATATAAAAGTTTCATTGAATAGTGAAAAATAATGGTTTTTTTATTAAAAAACCATCTTTTCATTCAAAGAATTTATGTAACGAGCCAACCTGGGTCAAACCTAAACCGGTTACTTGAAATAGCCCACAATAAGTCCTAATAGGAATTCCTAATCCTCCCAGGCTAAAAAATAGTACCAGACATCAAGAATACGTAGTTGGGAATGATTTAGCCCACATATATAATATAAATAAATAGATATAAACTAAACAATAAAAATAAGCACAAATAATGGAAATAAATAAATTTCTACATGTACCTCTATGTGACCTCATGGTTCACCTATAACTATAGGATCACACTCACTCCATGAGCTAACTAGAGTGGGAAGGATCACTATAAGGTAAAAACAAAAATAAAGATATATGCATGAGTATTAAAACTCAGTAGGTATGACTGAATAAACTTTTCCCTATACCTTACCTTTAAAATGAAAACCATTTAATGCTAGTTTGAAATTATAACCATATAAAAATAAGGTTTTCCATTCTTTTAAAATTCAAGTAACAAGATTCCATTTTCAAGAAAAACCATTTTCTTTCCATCACATTTCCAAAATAGTTTCCAAGCATGCACAAACATTTCAAAGTGAAAGGAAAATAGTTTAGATTGAAACATGGTTTTAATAAAGGAGGAAAAAAATATAAAATAAACTAAAATGGAAATCATAGCACAATCACCATGGGAAATCCCTAAGTATCTAGGGTTAGTAGGGACCTAGGTTCCATGTACCATAGTGACATGGTATAGAAACCATAACCCACATAATCCTCATGCACGAGCCAATAGAGAGGAGTCAATACAAAGATCCAGTGGTCTCCAACCATGATCAATGTTTAATTAGTGTTGTAGTGTCAATCCATCCAGGGGTAAACTAGGCCTCAACCCTACCAATCTACCTAGCATACTAGTCCTAGTCTTCCCACCTAAGTACCTATCATTCTCATTTACTTAACCAATTATTAATATCAAACAAAATTCCATTCCACACAATCACCACATCATCACGTGAATCAATACTTGAAAATCAACCATTTTAAAAAGGTAAATCCCCATTTAACCTCAAATTTACACCAAAACCCATGAATTTTTACAAACTTACCAAAAAATGAAATTTCCCTCTCTTTAAAATCACACATGAACCCATTTTAAATCAATTAAACTTTCAAAACTATTTCCCACACACCAAATAGATTTGGAAATACTAATCACACACACAAAACTGTTTTGTAAACCACTTTTAAGAATTTAAAATGTTGATCATTATAAAACAATATTGGAAGGATATTTTAATAAAGAATACACATGTCAAAACTTAATGATGAGCATGAAAAATAAAGGAAAGTCCAAAACAAACAATCACCATTACTTTTAAAAGCATATACATACTATTTAATATTAATTTTTTTTAAAACACTCAAGAAATTAAGTAATTAAAATGAAAGGAATGGGTATAGGGAACTTAACTCAATCACCAGGCGCACTGCTTGAAAAAGACAACTCGAACATTCCCTTTCTTTTTGCATGCATATGAACCATTGAATATATATAAGGAAACCTAGCCCTTATATACATATTCTCATGGCCAAATATGTACAAGGGGATCCTTACATATATGATTAACCTTGCATATAACCCTTTACACTTACATGTGTATACATATTCATATATATACATAAGCACACCTAGCCCCAATATATATATATATATATATATTCATACTACCATGTGTGAATATATATATAATGGGGGAACTTATGTGTATATATATACTTACCTATGCATACCCATGCAATTATCTTTTGAAAACGACAACTTGAAAACATTGAAGTGAGGTCCAACACACTCTAGAAAAATACTGGGAACTCAAAAACCAAAAAATCCCTAATTTAAAATTGATCCAAAATGAAGAAACTGAAGAACCCTTTCTTAAAACCAAATCAAAATTCACTGCCTTCACTAGCCTTGAAAAGAACTGGCCTCAGCAGGACCAACAAACCCTAATTATCAAGAATTGACTAGAAAAAACCCCAAAAAATGTATTAGGGTTCGACATGGAATGAACACCACACAGAATATTAGAAAACCAAGAAAAGAAGAAAAAACATGGGATAAGAGACTTACTGGAGAAAAATACACCCAAAATCAATAGGATAATTGACCACAAATAGAGGTCGAATGGGGAGGGGGGTTGTGTACCAGAGCCCTCTCGGTCGGCTGGGTCACGCGGGAGAGGGAGGGTGTGGGGGGGGGGTGCTTTATGCAAGGTGGTGAGGGGTAACCCCTTTGAGGGTTTACTAAAAACCTAAATATAATAATAATAATATTATTACTATTAAAACTTTTTTATTTTATTTTATTTTTATCTTATTTTATTTTTGTTTATTTTTGTTTATTTTTTTTGAACACTAGGCAGGCCGTATGGTTTTTCCATATGGTTTTCTAGACTATTTTCCAACCGTGAACACCCTACTGGAGAGAAGGGACCCTCACATGGGCTGGCTGTATGGTTTGAGAAACCATGTGCCAATAAGGAAACTCATCTCTGTCGAAGGGCACATAGTCACTACTGGGCCTTACACGTTTGAGCCAAACCATGATCAAACCATGCATCGAGCCAAAAACCACCCAAAGACCTTTAATCTCAAAAATTTTCATCGAGAAATTTACCCAAACCTCAACCAAAAGATACAATATCAAGAAAAGGATAAAAATAAAGAGAAACCATGATCAGGTTGCGACAATTCTCTCCACCAAAAAAAATTTCCACCCCCAAAAAGTCACCCAACCGAATGAGGAATAAAACCAGAACCCAAAACTACACAAGGAAGAATGAAACCATGAACCACAGTGCGACCTTTTAACACCACAAGTCAAAACCAACCATATCTAGAGAGAATCACAACAATAGGAACCAAAAATAAAAGAGGAGGGTTCTCCCCACCCCAAGAACCCAACTAAGACAACCAACACATACCAACTCTAGAACAACCAACACAAACCAAAGAGGAAACCCCCAACATGGATCAACCCCCACCAAGGGGGGGATGAAAGAAACCCCAAACTGAGTATCAAACCCAACCAATATCCATCATATCCATAATATGAAAGCATATCCAAAATGATCATAATTCATAACTAAATACAATCCAAAAATAGACCACCATTCGAGGGTTCACATCCACAAGGCACAATAACAACTACAGAGGTTTACAAGGATACAAGCCCATGAAACCTTTCACAACCAAAGAGGAACTTTTAAGAACCAAGAAAACTACAAAAGAGGAACTTTCAAAACAAATAATACTATAATAAAGAAATTATGCCTCTATTCCTTTTACAATAAAAAGGAACCATCAAAAATGAAGAAAGATACAATAGAAAAACATAAAATGTACCCATTCTAACAGTGGGGACAAAAGCTGGACCAAGGTCACCCACACCTAATGATTCCTCACTATATGAAAAGATTCACTCAAAAACCTATGGATGGATCCCTGATGTCTTGAAGCATCTACTTACTTGCAGTTAGGAGCTAAAAACCATCAATTAAAACTTCATCTTTCAATATTTTGACTTATAGAATCCCTTCATATGAACAAGTGATCACACCGAGCGAAACTTCTTTTCATAAGCCACTATGAATGATAAATTCTTTGGTTTTTTCAGCTAATGAAGTTTTGTGACAAACCAAGAAGGCTTGGGTGCGGTCCAAAGTCCAGAAAGGATCTAGCTCCACCACTCAATTCAAAGTCCGGATAGATTCACCAAAGGGGAAAACTCAGAGAAACACTTATTCAGAATTTCCTCAAAAAACCTAACCACATAATTTTTGATAAGTTAAAATCACTAAATGATGACCAACACTGATTCCCAAAACTAACCTTCACCAAAAAAAAGGATGTCATCCTAGATTCAGACTGTCCACTCCTTATCAGGAATTTTCTGGGGCATAATAAAAAACAAGATGCACGAAGATGAATCAAAATGCATTATAAACCAAAATTCCACACATCAATCACAAAACAAAACCCAAAATCAAATCATTTTTCCAAACTCATTTTCATCATGTCAAAACTAATATCCCACAAAAGAGGATTAAAAACATTAAAAGAAAAACTAAACAATTTCTCATTAACTTTTCAAAACATTGAAATACCCCTTATAATTTTTGGAAAATGAAGAAACATAAATACCCACCATTGGTATTCCATGAAGTCTCACATATATACATCCTTATGCTAGATCAAGTACCCATCCACACATACCATTAATTATCTATTTTACACATGTGTACATCCATATATGTGATCATTCATAGAAATACCAAGGGTCAACTCAAAATATTTCTCATTTCCAAAATAGACCATTCAACCTAAATCCCAAATTACATACCAATTTGAAGTCACCACTTATCATTAAAGAAACACATTTCAAAATTACCAAGAAACTTTCATTTTATATTCCAAAAAGTGTTTCCAAAATCCCAAAATTATTTACAAAAAACCTTCCATTTTTCCATTGAAACTACATATTTTGTTAAAAGAAAACCATTTCTAGAAATCATTTTCATTTAAAAAACAATTTTCCACTTCAAAGACCATTTTCCTTTGAAAAACCACTCATGCCAACAAAAACGAAACAAAAAAAAACCACTCACACCAAAGAACCTGGATGATGAACTAGTGTCCATGCCTAACCCGACTACATGGTTTAGTAGACCATTACCCAAGAAATCACCAACCACTAGAAGTGTCTCAAACAATACACTCAGGATCCACATAGGTCGCTACTCCATGTAATCCTGCCATGCAACACCGAATGACTCCCTTGGTCATCCCCCATCCACAAAAACCAAAACCAAAGACTCCAATCCCGGACTACCTTGGGAAACTAGAGGATCATATCGAGCAAGAGTTTGTGATGCACTTCTCATAAATTCCTCTCAAGTACTAACAGTACTATCTCTAACATACCAAACACCCCAAATAATAAGGGCCTGCTCTGATACCATTTTGTCATGAACCAAACCGAGTCAACCCTGAACTGGTTACCCAAGATAGCCCGAAACAAGGCCTGAGAGGCATTCATAATCCTCTCGGGCTGGAAACTAGTGATGGACATAAAGAATACACAGTTGGAAATGATTTAGCCCATGGAAAAAAGATAAATAAAAAAATGTAAACTAAATAATAAAAACAAGAATAAATAGCAGAAATAAATAAACTGCTACATATACCTCCATGTGACCTCATGGGTCACCTCTAACCATTAGATCACACTCACTCCATGAGAGAACCCAAGCGGGAAGCAGAATTAGAAGCTAAAAAATAAAGCTACAGGTGTGAGTATTAAGACTCAGTAGGCATGCCTGAATAAAATATTTCCCATGACTTACCTTTAAAATTAAAACCATTTCATTCTAGTTTGAAAGTATAACCATATAAAAATAAGGTTTTTTATTCTTTTCAAATTCAAGTAGAAAGATTCCATTTTCAAGAAAAACCATTTTCTTTCCATCACAGTTTCAAAATAGTTTCCAAGTATGCATAAACATTTCAAAGTGAAAAGAAAATAGTTTATATTGAAACATGGTTTTAATAAAGAAGGAAACAATTATGGAAGCAACTGAAATGGAAATCACAACACAAGCACCATGGGAAATCTATAAGTATCTAGTATTAGTGGGGACCTAGTATCATCATACCTTAGTGAAATGGTATAAAAACCAAAAACCATTGTAACCTCATGCACAAACCATTAGAGAGTAATCAACAAAAAGTTCTATCAGTCTCCAATTATCATTAATGTTTAGTTAGTGTTGTAGCATCAATCTAGTAAGGGGAAGCTAGGCCTCATCCCTACTGACCTGTCTAGCATACTCGTCCTACTCTACCCACCTAGGTAACCAAGCTTCCCATGTACTTAACCCATTGCTAATATCAAATGATATTCTATTCCACAAAATCACCACATCATCATGTGAATCCACACTTGACAATAAACCATTTTAAAAAGGAAAATCACTATTTAACCTCTAATTCACACCAAAACCCACACACTCCAAAATTACCAAAACATGAAATTTCCCCCTCTTTAAAATCACACAAAAACCCATTTTCATTCAATTAAACTTTCAAAACCATTTTACACATACCAAACATATTTGGAAATAATCATCACACACTCAAAACCATTTTGGAAACTATTTTTAAGCATTTAAATTTTTTAGAAGTCTAAAACAAGCTTGGAAGCATATTTTAATGAAGAATACATATGTAAAAACTTGACAGTGAATGTGAATAATAAATAAAAGTCCAAAACCAAGAATCACCATAACATTTCATAACATATACATACTATTTAATATTAAAAACACTTTTTAAAACACTCAATAAATTAATGAATTCAAATTAAAGGCCTGAGCATAGGGAACCTACCTCAACCTCAAGGTTCATTGCTTGATGAAGACAACTAGAATATTCTCTTTACAATTGCATGCATATGAACCTTCACATATATATAAGGACACCTAACCCCTATGTACATATTTTCATGGCCAAATATGTATAAGGGGATCCTTAAATATATGATTATACTTGTATATACCCCTTTACCCTTACACATGTATACATCTTCATATATATACACAAGAACACCTATCCCCAATATATATATATATATATATATATTCATACCACCATGTGTGAATATATATATAGTGGGGGAACTTACGTATATATATACTTACCTATGCATACCCATGTAAGTATCTTTTGACAACGGAAACTTAAAACCACCGTAGTAAGGTCCAATGCACTCTATAAAAATACCAAGAACCCAAAAAATACAATAACCCTAATTTAAAATTAATCCAAAACAAATAAATTGAATAAATACTTCCTAAAACCAAAGAAAAACTCATTGAATTTGCTGACTATGGTAATAACTAGCCTCAATGGGACTAAAGAACCATAATCATCAAGAATCGACAAAAAAACCCCAAAACATATTAGGGTTCAACCATGGTGTATGCACCACATAAAAGAGAGGAAAACCAAGAAAATAAGGAAAAAGATGGGAGAAGATACTTAAAAAAGAGGACCGAACCCAAAACCAGGAGGAGAATTGGCCATAAATGGAGGCTGGAGGGGGAGGGGGGTCACACACCAGAGCCCTCCTGGTCTTCTAGGTCATGCGAGAGAGGAAGGGGGAGGGTGCATCACACAAGGGGGGTAAGGGAGAACCGCTTTGAGGGTTTACTAAAAACCTAAATATAACAACATTAATGAACTTAATAATAATAATAATATTATTATTATTAATAAAACATTTTTTTTTATTTTTTTTTATCTTATTTAATTTCTATTTTATTTTTTTTATTTTTTTTATTTTTTTAACTCTGGGTAGGCCGCATGGTTTTCCAGATTGTGCACCATTTGTGTGCACCCTACTGGAGATAAGAGATCCTTTCATGGGATGGACACATGGTTTTCAAAACTATTCACCCACTATAAAACTCAGTTTTGTCATTTTACAAATCCATTTCGCATGCTTGTCACACTACTTTCTCTAACCGTGTGCAAGTCGTGCTCCACCAAGAGAAGGGAGAAAAATCACTACTGGGCCTCTCAAGTTTTGATCCAAACTGTGATCAAACCATGAAGAGGGACAAGAACCACCCAAAGACCCTGAATCTCAAAATATTTCATTAGGAACTCGAACCGAACCTCAACCAAAAGATCCAACATCAAGAAAAGAATAAAAATAAAGATAAACCATGGTCGGGGTGTGGAAATTTACAAGATAAATTTTATTTTAATATTGTTTTAAAATTAAAATTATTTCAATTATATATCTATTAATCTAATTTATTCTACTTTAATCAATTCAATATTGAATTTTTATGTAAACCTATTTAAACTTTTTAATATTTTCTCTTTAGAAAACTGCTTTATCGTCGCATCTGTGGGTTTAATTTTAAATTGAAATTTTCCAATTATATGAATGGAATTTAGAAAAATAGAGTCTAGATTTTGAATCCTCATAATTTATATTATATGACAAGTTCAAATTAATTTTTTGTCAAAATTAATAGTAAAAACAATAAAAGTTAATTCCTGTGGTTAAGGTTAAAATGAGTTTATCGAGGGATAAACTAAAATGATAAGGGGTAAAATAACCTATAAACTTATCTAAAATCCATTGTATGACCATATTTATACCTTAAAACCTATAATTTTTTATAATTTCTTATTTATGATCTTTTTGGAATGTGAAAAATGTGGCTACACTTTATTATTTTTAAAAATTCCATGTGCGCCCTCTCCCCCACTTATAAAAGGTCACCCCTATCCTCTCCTATTTACACTTCAAAAAAATTTTGGTTTAGAAAATAAATACTCAAATATATTCATTTTAACTATAACCACATACTATATTCCTTGGTCAAATCATAAATCCATTCTAGTAAGTCTTTATATTAAACCTAAAGAGGTTTTCTAAAGAAGAGGTAAAGTTTTAAACTATGCGTTTTTGTTTTACTTATTCTTATAT
The DNA here is from genome assembly GCA_963277665.1 of Viscum album. Classification (NCBI taxonomy): domain Eukaryota; kingdom Viridiplantae; phylum Streptophyta; class Magnoliopsida; order Santalales; family Viscaceae; genus Viscum; species Viscum album. Next base: position 702,259,669 of record OY728132.1, read on the forward strand.
ATCCTTAAATTATTATAAAATTATAAAGATATAATAAAAATATTATATTACATGTAATTATATGTTATTATGTTAATATATTAACCTAAATCTATCTCCTCTTCCATCAAATGGTATAAAAAATTATCATTCGTGTGTACGACGGACTACCACCTCATGAACCAATGTTATTCGTTTTCCTTCACCACCTCTCATAAATAGATATAATGATGGATTTAATATTTATATATTATATTTATGATATTATTATACCTATTTAATTATAATAACACATGTAACTTCTTACCTACAAACCTGTTGGAAAACAATAACGTCGTTCGTGTGTACGACAGACTACCGCCTCACGAACCAATGCGATGTGTTTTTCATTTCTATTTTAGTTGAAAGGTAATAAGGATATATTCAAAGAATATATATAATATTTTTAAAATTATTATACTAAATTAATTTTGATATCATATATACCTTCTTACTTTACATTCTTTGGGAGATACAATAACGCCGTTCATGTGTACGACAAACTACCACCTTACGAAGCAATGCGATTTTTTTTCACTATTATTTTGAATGGAAGGAGATAATGGTAAATTAAATGAATATATGTGAAATATATAAAATAAAATGATTCTAGAAATTTAATATATTATTTAACATTCTTTTATTTCATTCATCGAGAAAATGGAAACAATGTTTATGAATACGTATGGCCCACCGTCTCTATAAATGATGTATTTAATTTTCTATCTCTAAATTTTATGGATTAATATAAATAAATATATACTAAAAATATATTATATTAATATCATGTTTAAAATTCATAATATCATTGAATGGATATCAAATTAATAAGACCAAATGTCACGAACCAGCCCAAGTCGACCCTGAACCGGTCACCCAGGCCAGCTCGCGACAAGTCCCGAGAGGCATTCCTGATCCTCCCGGGATGGAGAAAAGCACCAAGGGAATAAATATAGTACACAAGGAAATGATTTTTCCCATATATAAAAAATCAAACAAAAAACGGAAAGAAATGGGCAGCCCAAAATACATTTATATAAAAATTGAACTGAACATTATTTGTACATGAAACAGAAAGTACAACTAAAACAACAACTCAACTAACCAAACCCGATAACCTACTAAATGCATGTGACCCCGATGGTCACTCTACAACACAATGATCACATGTCACCCATGGCGATCGAACTCAATCTGAAACCTGTACAAAGGCTAAAAACAGAAGAAGACTATAGGTGTGAGTATTAAAACTCAGTAGGTTAGCCCGATATTCTATTCCCAATGGACATCCTTTAAAATAAAAGAAACACCAATTTCAAGTTTTAAATAAAAATATAAAGGTATGTTTTCCAAATGAGGTCCCATGCTATAAAAAATTACCAGATAAAACATGCATGTTTTATAAACAAGAATGCTAGTGACAATTTTTAAAGAGGTGCAACTTCAAAATAAGAATTTTTTTCAAGAGGTATGCTTTAAAGAATTTACACTTTTAAATAAATCACAAAAACTACTGAATTTATAAACAAACACACCATATGATTATTGTGAGTACAAAATAGCCAATGAGCACAAGTCACGGGAACACCCCTAGGCACTAGTTAGTTGTGAGCCCTTGGTACCTCGTATCTCAGTGAAAGTAACCAAAATAAATATCCATTCTGATGCACAGAAGCCACTAGTAGGTAGGATACCCATAACCTAGTTGTACCCCCAAAAAATAATCATCATAGTTTAGTTAGTGTTTTCATCATCAAACTCGCTATGTGAAACAGGGGCCAAACCCCATTGAATCACTAGCATACTAGTACACGTCTTCCCACCTAGATACTTAGGATTCCCTTCAGTGCTCAATAAAGTTACACATATTATAAAATAAACATTTCAAATCAAAATTCAATTCCCAAACCATAAACACAAAAACAAACCACAAAAATTCTTCACATTTCTTTCACGAATCAATAAACCACTGAAAATTTTCGTAAAACAATTTCAAGGAGTGTATTGAGGCTTTGCACAAAAAACTCATTCAAAAACACTTTTTTAATTATAAACACAAAACAAAACCATACCCAAACATATTTTTCATCCCTAAAAATTTTTAATAAAATCATTTCATGGACCATAAAACAATACAAATTGACACAACATGGTGTATACAAGTAAAACAATCATTCTTAATTTTTAGGAAAGGCCAAACATGCCTTTAAATATTTTCTCAAAACTAAAATTTGACAAAGTTATGCATTTAAATTTTATTAATTAGGTGTATAAAACCATTTATACCATCAAAACACATTCATAAATCACTTAAAACACTTAGGTTACATATTCAAAACACAACCATTTTTAAAAGAATGTAAAACTGGCCATTTTTCCAGCAACTTGGGCCAAAACATGTGGTAAACCAAAACCCATTTGTTTGTAAAACAAATTCAAAATGTAAATACATAAAAGGATCCCAAAATAATTTTTTACATGCTTAAAATGTATTTATAAATCCAAATAAATAATATTTAAATCAAACATAACACATAAAATCCAACCGGGCAATTTACCAAACACATGACATGCCCTTTCAAACAAAACAATTTATTTTAAGTCCTTGACAATGATTAAAACACCAATTGCATGCCATATTTTAAAAAATATACTGGAACATATTCAAAATTCTATAAACCAGGTTCTAAACCTCACAAAATAGTTGCGAAAGATAGTGGAACATTTAAATAAACACCTGGTGTGCGCTTTTATGACAAAACAACACCACCTTTCATAAAACAAGGATTAAAAAAATCATTTTTCACACCAATAAAATTATATAAGGGATGAAAGATAATAATATAAATATATATATCAGATGAAAAAAACATGAAAATGATGAAACTTAAATGATAAAGGCATGTGCAAGGGATATCCTACCTCAAATCCTTGGCGCAATGGAAACACACACCCAATATCACCATCCTAGGGTTTACAAACCCTAAACCTATGACGACCAGACCCAAATAAAAAAAACCCATAAAAATTAATAGGATAGCAGAACCCTAGGTCGATCATGACTAGTGGAGATTATAAAACCAAGAAATAATGAAAGGAGGAAGAAGACGGAGGATAAAGGAGAAGGAATCTCACCTTTTCAACTAGAAAACTCTTTGTCTTCCATTAGATCTGCACCCTTAGAGACAATGGAATGAGATGTAACTTCTTGTAGAGGATACTAAGGTATAGAATAACCAGGGAAAGAATATTTTTGGGAAAAAGATCACGAATTTAATGAGTTATATTGAAACAATTTACCTTCTCAATTATGGATGATTTTAGGTAACATGAGAACTTTCACCCTAACCCGTGACTCATATGAGATCCAAAGAGGGAAAATCGATAAAGGGGGTGAGTATAGGGATATAATATTCAAGTGGGAGGTGGAATAAACGAAATATATTAAGAATTGAATTAGATATAATAGAAAAAAATTATTTTTTTAAAACTGGAAATGGGCCCATGGGCTGGCCCAATACCTAAATAAGTAACCCCAATTCACCATGATTATGAATTCTTAAGGGGTCCAAAAGGATATTGTAGTTTGAATACGCCAGGGGAGGAAATATATGAAGTGGAATGGGTGAAAAATGTTGAAAAACAAAGGAGTTATAAAATAAACAAATTTGGTTTTTAAAAATAGAAATGGGCTCACGGTTGGCCCAAATCATGATGTAACCACCCTTTCTCCAAAAACTCCTAAAAAAAGAAATGGGGAACCCAAATTAGGGTGATTAGACATATATGGTAGTTCAAAACTCAAAATTAATAACAACCAACACTAAAGAAAATAATCAATATTTTCAATGAACCGGATCAAAACCATGACATTAAAAGAAAAAAAAACAGGGTGTGACACCAAAAATAAAAAATCAAAACATACATGAAAAACAAAGCAATTATTGCCTGAATGTGATTTTAACATGGAATTGTTAATAAAAAGGTAATAAAAGGTCATAAGTAAATAATATATGGTTATATATATATAATTATGGTTATTTAATAGTTATATAATAAACTTATATTTATTATATAGAAGGTTCTAATGTGTATGAAGGAAGTTGATACTTATGGTAAGATATTTCTAGTATCTCTTTTATTTCTGGGAGACATATGCCATATTTACCACTCGATTCTTTTGTGTGGTGTATATAATTTCCATTTTATATGTTATATAATGAATCTAGTTATTTTCATGATATTTAAAGTTTAATTTTATCTTATTCTTTAATGTGTATTACGATTCAAAATAGTACCAATGTGGTAAGGGATTTTTGTCTCAATTTTTCTTCTTTGGGATATACATTATATTATGAAATTATCTTCTTTCTTTGAGGTGTATAATAGCCAATTTTAAAATTAATATCATTAATTTATTTATTCTAATGATATTTTAAGTTTTATTTAATTTTATTCCTTCATGGGGATTATGATCCAAAGTTACCAAATTAGTAAGGGTTTTATGATACAATCTCATTATTTATCAAGATTGTTCATGTTTATTCTTATGATGATGAAATATTATGAAATTTATCTCAATAAACCCATAAATTTTATTTTCCTATGGTTATTCCTTGAGAATAAATGTTTTACATTCATTTCTCTCTCATTAAATTCTCATGATTCCAAAATAAAGTTATTAAATAAAATCGACCTTATTTCTCTCTTCGGTCAAAAACCCTTTTTTTCCTTCCATATCCATATTTTATAAAAGTGTTTTAAAAAATGTTTTAATGTTACTATAATATTTTTTAAATTAATTTTTGATATTTTTTACTTTTTAATTTTTTTAAAAAGAATATTCTTATCATTTTCAAAACAAGGATCATTTGGATTTTACCAAAAATGTGAAAGGAATCTTTGTTTTAATGTGTATGACATTTCCCATTACCATGAAAACTCAATGTTTTAAAGATTTTTTTTATAATTTTTTTGTATATTTTAAAAAAAAGTATTTCCAAAATGTTTTATGATTTTTTAGTTTTAAAAGTGATTTTAAAATAATGGTTATTTTTTCAAGAAATGTTCCAAGTGATTTTTCTTTCAAAATAATTTTCCATCAAAGATGAAATACTTTTATGTTACATACTATTTACTAGGGATAAGATCCAATGATACCATATCTATTTGTTCTAAGGGTGGTTTATATTTATGTTAACAAGATATTTATGAAACCCATTTCTTTTCCATGTGTTATGATATAATGAAATATTTATGAAACCCATTTATTTACATGGGTTCTAATATGATAAATGTTTTATGATATTAGGAAATATGTATATATGATTTTCATTATGTGATGGGTGGGACATATATCTCCCTCCAATACATTGGGTAAATATTAAAATTTCATGAGATAAACTGGATTAGAATGGGGAGTGAACCCAGTTTAGTAAGGGACTTTGTCCACTATGATAGTCTTGTGAGTGAAACTTGACTTCTATGATGGTTTGGGGAGTGAGACCACTCCACTATGATATCCTTGTAAATGAGACTCGACTAATTTGGAAATTATTTGCTATGATTATGTGTATGTCAAAATTCCATGCTTTATGTCAATGTTATGCTATTATGGCTCATGTTCTTTGATTTCATTATGATTCATGTCTTATGAACTTCCAATATTTTTGCCATAAACCATGATTTGAATCTTTGATAGTTTTCATATGTTATGATCATGTTCTCATACCATTATGATCATGTTATTTTTATATATTTCCCTTATTTACCCTTACCGAGCATCCGATCTCACCATTTATTATTTTATTTCCCTAGGATATGATGATAGTTATTACGTGTGATATGTCTAAGAATGGGTGATATTTATGAGGAACTAAGTAGGAGATGATGTATAACTCATATTAAATAGTTTTTTTATGTTTTTGAGTTTTTAAATAAACTATAACTTTATGATCCTCATGCATGTGTTTGTATAATGTAATTAATGTTCATAAAAAAGATGTAATATTTATGTATAAAAATCCTGGGTGACTATAGTATACCCAAGAAATAATTCCATACAAGGTATGAGCACTATAAATATATAGTGATGCCATTTGGTCTTACTAATGCCTCTAATATGTCTATGGATTTAATAAATAGAGTCTTTATAGATTACCTTGATCAGTTTTTGGTAGTCTTTATAGATGACATTATTATATATTTTAAGAGAAAGGAAGACAATGAAGATTATTTGATGATTTTCCTAAAGACCCTAAGGGAGGATAAGTTGTATGAAAAATTTTATGTGTAAATTTTGGCTATAAAAAGTTTTATTTTTGGGTTATATAATCCCAAGTGAGGGTATATTAGTGGATCCATCAAGTATAGAAATTATTGAACGTTATTCCAAGCCAACTACCCGGACTAAGATATGTAGTTTTCTTTTCTTGGATGAATATTATTGGTTCTTTGTTGAGAATTTATCATGGATTTATAATCTACTCATGAAGTTAACTCTAAATTCCTTTGGACTGATGGATGTGAAGAAAATTTCAAATAACTGAAGAGAAAGTTAGCCAGTTCACATGTTCTTACATGACCCAATAACGGAGAAGGTTTTTTAATCTACAATGATGCATCTAAGAAGGGATTGAGATGAATCCTCATGTATAATGATATGGTGATAGCCTATGCCTCAATCGAATTGAAGTTTCATGTGAAAAATTACTCAACTCGTGATTTGGATTTAACTATGACAATTTTTCATTAAAAAAATATAGGAATTATATTTATGGATAAAGGTATGATATATATACTAATAATAAAAGTTTAAAGTATATATTCAGATAGAAATAATTTAATATATTCCAAAGAAGATGGTTGGAGCTAATTAAAGATTATGACTGCTTAATATATTACCACCATGGGAAAGCAAACAAGGTAGAAGATGATCTGAGTTGAAAGGATCTTGCTAGATTTTCTATGATTAGGATGAAAAAAGATCCAATATTATGGAATTTCAAAGTATGGATCTTGAAATCTTGAAGTAAGGGTAGAAATATTATATTTCTCAAAATGAGTGTTCAACCATTTATTCAAGTGAATATTAAAGAGGTGAAGAACGAAAATGTAGAGATGTAAAAGAGGGGGAGAAATGTTCCCAAGTTCAACCTTGATCACGATGAAATGATAATATTCAGGAATCGTGTATGTGTTCCATCCATACCATATTTTAAGAAGGATATATTAGAGGAGGCTCATAGTTCTTCATTATCTTATCATCCTAGAAGTATGAATATGTATAGAGATTTAAAAGAGTATTTCTAGTTGGACATCATGAAGAGAGATATTGCAGAGTATGTATCTCGGTGATTGGTATGTTATCAAGTTAAGACTGAGATATAGAAGTCTGTGGGGATGTTATAACCATTAACCATACAAGAATGGAAGTGGGAAAACATCACCCTACATTTAATCATCAGAATCCCCAAAACTTTTGAAGGACACAATGATATTTGGGTTATAGGAGATCACCTTAAAAATTAAGTACAACTCATTGCTATTAGATAATATTTATATATTGACCATATTACCAGAATTTATATTAAGTAAGTGGTAAGATTGTATATAATACCACATTCTATTGAATTTTTCAAAATATGAGGTTTACCTCAAAGTTTCGGCGAAGTCTTCATCAAGATCAGAATATAGAGTTGAGTTTTAGTACAACTTAGAATCCTCATAAATATTATTAATATGAGAGAATCATTCAAACCATAGAGGATATTATAAGATCTTGTTCTATGGATTTTAAAGGTATTTGGGATAAACTCCCTCATATAGTCAAGTTTTCTCACAATAATAGATTTTACTCGAGCATTCAAATGACTACTTATGAAGACCTATATAGAAAGATGTATAGAACTCCAATGTTCTAGGATGAAGTGGGAGAAAGAAAGCTATTGAGACCGGATCTAGTTTTGGAAATGTTAGAGAAAGTTAGATCCATTCAACAACACATCAAGTCTAATTAGAGTTGACAAAAGAGTTATGATGATAATCATAGATAATATTTAGAGTTCAAAGTTAGTGAGAAGGTATTTATTCAAATTTATTCATGGAAGAAGTTTATTAGATTTTGAAATAATAGAAAACTAATCCCTAGGTATATTGGCTCCTTTTAGATTCTTGATCGAGTAGGGAAGGCAACGTATCACTTGGTGCTTCCACCAAACCTCTCTCAAGTTCATGACATGTTCCATGTATCTCTCCTGAGGAAGTACATACCTAATCCTTCACATGTAATGAACTCATAGGTCATAACACTGGATCCTGAACTATAATATTAAGAATAACTAGTATAAATATTGGATCATAGAGATAAAGTGATATGGAACAAGACTACTCACATGGTTAATGTTCTCTAGAGGAATTAGAAATTTGAAGAAGTTACTTGGGAATCCGAGGATGTAATGAAATAGAGATATATTCATTTATTTGTATTAGAGTGATATATTTTTTAGGTAAAAATTATTTTTAATGGGGTTATAATGTAACACTATGATATTTAAATATATATTTCTCTTTAAATATTTTTTTGATAGCTTGTGATACACACAACCCTGAGACTAAATGAACTATAATATATTATAACATTATAAGCCAGCCATTAAATTGTAAGGTATTAATAGGAATGAATAAATTATGAAACATTTATGTAAAAAATAAATTCATTTATTATCAATTGATTATAAATTTTAATAAAAATCATTTGAAAGTAAAAAAGAGGGTTTTCTGAAAAAATCTGTTTTTATGCACGCTATGTGTTTTTTTCTTAATAAATTAAATTAATAACTTTTGGTGAATTATTTTATTAAAATATATATGTTATAAATTAAATAAAATGTTTTATTATTCATGTAGTGTTTTTTAGGCATGAGATAGAATTAAATCCAATTTTTTACTTAAAGATGTAACTGTCAAAAAAATGTTTTTCATCGCGTTTTGTGCACTTATTTTAAAATAAATTTATTACACTTATAAAAATTAAATTTTATAAAATGGATTACATTTTTATAATTATGAGGGATTTTTTTTAAATTGTTCACTTTTATTTTTTTCCATTATGAATATTAACTATAGTAATTTTTGTTACCACTCTTAAGGGTAAATCAGGTAATTAAGGTTAAAAATAATATGAAAAGAACTAAAATATGACCCCAAAACTTGACCTAATTTTATTATATGAGTATATCTCATCCATAATAATTCAAAATTATAATATATGACTATTTTTTCCATTTTACATGATTTTTACCTTTATAATATTTTATGTAAAGAAAAGTAAAAAATGTCATTCTCTTAGTTTTTATCTATAATTTTTTGACATATAGATAAACAATGCCATGTTCATTATAAATATTTATTTGAAATATTTTTTTATCATTTTAATTTATTTATATGTTTTTTTGATTAAATAATTACCTTTAATGATTTCACGATGCTAATATATTATTTATTCAACTAATAAAAAATAAATGATTTTAAAAATATTAAAACTAATATAATTTGAGTAATTTATATTTTTTATTGAATTTTATAGATATATATAACATATTAGCGATATTTTAAATGATCATATTCAAATTTAATCTTTTTTTTGGTGTCTTTAAAGTCAAATTAAATGAATAGTTACAAAAAATGACATTAATGATATTTTATAATAAGTATTATGTTTTTAAATGATTTAAAGTTAATAAAAATATAATATTTGGAAAAGTGGGTGTAATATAGTTGAATATATCAACCATGTCCCATTTATGAGTCACTTTTCTATTTATGGTATCATTCTTAAACCTTTAATACTGGAATATCTGTTATCGTAGTTAAGGTAAAAAATGGTTAACGAAGGGGTTACTAAAAAAGATAAGGTTTAAAATGACATCAAAACCTATATAAAATTTATTGGATGATTTTATTTCTAAAATATCCTCTATTTTTTTAATTCATGTCTATTTGGAGGTATTTTTATTGAGAATGAATTTATTATATTTTAATCTTTTAAGAAATTCTAAGTGTGTCCTCTCCCTTATAATCAGACACCCCTCCTTTCTCTTCCTTAAAACACTTTGATTCATATAGATATACCATAAACTATACAATTATATTAAAAAATTATTTATAAACATTATATAGGTTATTTTCTTCCCCAAAGACCACCCCTAGGATCCTTAAGAGGATATCTAAATGAGTTCTTTCAAATAAGAGGTAATTGCCTTACCCAATCACTTTCTCTTTACTTCTTCTTTACCTCCTCTAAATATATGATATTTATAATATAATAATAACTTAATTATAATAAATATACTTAAAGTTTATTATTATAATTAAATTTCCATTATCCAACCTCTTTCCCATCAAATGGGAAGTAAAAGTATCGGTTGTGCGTATGTATGGATTACCGTCTCCACATAGCGATACTATTCATTTTTCATCACCATATTTTGTGGATGGGTATTATGATGATTTTAATGCTTATAAATTATATAAAATATATTATTATAATTATAAAATTATAATATCACATCAAACTTCTTAACTTCCAATCCGTTAGAAAATGATAACGTCGCTCATGCGTACGTGTGGACTACCACCACCACGAAGCGATGCGAATTGTTTTTCATTTCTATTTTACTTGAATGGTAATAAGGAAAAATTTAATGAATATATATGATATATATAATATAATAATTATCATTTAAATTTTAATTATTATTTACCTTTCCTTTTTTTCCATCCAAAGAAAAGTGAAAATAATTTTTTTTATGTATGTACAACCTATCGTCTCCATGAACAGTACAATTCATTCTTATTTATATATCCTTTATAGATGACTATATATATATATATATAATGATAATATATGATATTTATATCATTATTAAAGTTATTTATATGATTGAACCATAATTAAAGTACAATTACTAAGACCGTCAAACCGAAACATGCATGAAAAACGAAGTAGTTATTACCCAGAACTGTGATTTTTAATAAACAATTATTTATAAATAGGTGATAAGAATCCATAATTAAATCATAAATTGTATTATATATATTATTATTTTTATGTAATAAATTTATAATAAATATATATTTATTATAGTTGAGGTTTTAATGCGTATGAAGAAGGATGGGACTTGAGGTAAGAGATTTGTGTTTTAATCCTATTTTAATCAGGATTATTTATGCTTGAAATTACATTGAGGAAATATATAATTATTATCTTATAAATATATTTAATTTTATTATAATATGTTTATTTTTTAATAATATATGTTTCCCTTTCATTCTCAACACTTTAAGTATTCAAGAGATCAATAGAGTGTTTTAAAGGAAAACCTATTTTATTTCTCTCTTCAGTCCAAAATTCTTTTTATTCCATATCAAAATTTTATAAATATGTTTTCAATAATTTTTATTGATATTATACTATGATTATTTAAAGTTATTTTTACCCATTATTTTATTTTTTAAAAATATTTTTTTAAAAAGAATCTTCTTGTCATTTTCTGAACATGGTACTTTTTGACTTTTTCTACAACTGTGTAAAAGGAATGATTTATTTTAACTTATATGATATGAACCAAACTTCACACCATCATGATTGATTAATATCTTAAATTTTTATTTACAAGTTTCCAATTTTCCTTTAAAATAATTTTTTATATATAAAATTTTGGAAATATTTTTATTTTTGAGAAGTGATTTTAAAAGTTGAAAGGGTATTTTCATTAAGAAATTTTCAGGGATATTTTAAAGGAATTTTCATCTACAATGACATCCTTTAATGTTAATTATGATTTTATAGGTATATGGTCTAATGACACCATCATAATTATTTCTCTATATGGTTTATGATTATTATGATGATATTTTTGTGAAACTCATTTATTTTCTTGGGTTATGATATGATGGATTGATGAAATGTTTATGAAACCTATTTTCTTTACATGGGTTATGATGTGATGATATGGTGAATGTTTTATGATCTTATATAATACATATGTATGGTTTTAATTATGTTATGGTTGGGCTTGGAATTATACATCCCTCCAATTTATTGGGAAAAGTATTATATATTATGAGATAATTATCAGAAACATGTTGATGTGCTTGATCCACCATGGGAAAAAAGTCGACATGCTTGATCTACTATAGGAAACAGGTTTTGATGCCTGATCTATTATGATTTGATTGTATCATTTTTTAAGATTAACATATGAAATGGTTTCTATACTTATTATGGTGACACACTTTTATGACATTTAATTATGGTTCCTGATTGATTTATAAATACTTTTTACTCTCATGATTCATGTCTTATGAAATGGCAATGCTTTATTCCATGACTCATGTTTATGATCGTTGACTAATTTGGTATAAAATTTGTAAGTTATAGTTATGATCTCATACCCTTATGGTTATCTTATTCTTTTATATGATCATCGATTGATATCTCCCATGTTTTCTCTTACTAAGAATATGAGATCACTCTTTCTTATGTTTCTTTTCCCCAGTTTGTGAAGAAAGGTTTAAGTAGGGTATGTTAAGAAGGGTGAAAAGTAGGAACAAAATTATGAGAGATGATGAATAACGTATATAAATAATATGTTTACATATATAGTCTCAAAAGAAACTAAACGTTTAGGGTTATAGCGTGGATTGTGATGTTATATATGGTATATTCATCTAAAATGATTAAATATTTATGTTTGAAAATCTCAGGCCATTATACTTCTCCAAATCCCTGAGTCCTCTAGAGGTTGAGCATACATGTAATTATTCTTAACTTCCATTAAACTATTACTTAGTTCTAATAATATTGAACAAACTTGGTTTTCTATTTTTCATTATTATCCTCCTTCTAGTCACTCATTGTTCCAGGAGTCAAGTGGACTAGTGCTAATTTCTCCATTTACAGTTTTAGTGTTTCCTAATGAGTATGTTAATACTGACCCCTACAGAGTCCTTGGTTCTACACATTTTGTGTCAGTGAATGTGATGTACAATTCAAATATGGATTTATGGATGTGGAGTTGATGAAGCTTGTTTGGAGATGATTCCTAGAGACTATAGAGGATGTGGTGTTGACAAATATTTGGTGGTACTAGGAGTTGATAGTAGTATGATTTTTTTAGGTATAGTACCATCTTGAAGTGATAAAATATTCACCTTGTATGGTTTTCAAGCTTCCATTTTTGGGTTACTGGTTATGTATTTTTCCCTTTTTACATTATGTTATTCACACATGTAATCTTGTGGATTTTAGTAGATGTATCATGCATGTGTTACGTTCAATTTAGTTGATCTTTAATTTAAATATTACTACCATAGATGGTATTTATTGAATTATATATATGTATCTATTTTAGGTACTGATATTATAAGGATTCCCATGTGTGTGATATGTCTACTCAGTTATAGTCACCAGCCCCTGGTCTATTGGAGGCAGGCTTTAGGTGTCACACTTATCTTACCACTAGTCTAGGTGGGGCCTTGGTGGGTTGGGTCATGTTAGAGTGGTATCAAAGGGTTCATGTATTTTTAATGATGATTGGGATTAGTAGTCACACAATAATTGATTTGGGAACTTAGATAAATTGTGTTAAGGGGGTCTTGAGTGCATTTAATCAACCATGGAAACTAGTATAGGTACGATAACTGACTTATCCTTTCTCTAGAACACTGACAACCTATTAGTTAACCTAAAACCCTAAGAAATTGATAATGGGGTACAAGTAAGTCAGTAAATGCATCATATAATAGTCAATTATAATCTTACATGTCCTTATTATGTTGTATTATCTAGATATGACCAACCCTTGTAGGTGAAACCTATTGATTTTAGGGTGTTTTCCACTGATAGCTAGCTTGTATGTGGAGGTAGGGAGATAGAAATCTCATGAATGTGGTTGGTCCTCTCACAAAAAATTAGTGAGTGATGAGGAATTATTTATTGAGACTTGGTTGAGAGGTTTTTTCCCATGATTTTATGTGGCTACTCTTCCCTTTTTCTTGATGTAAATATTTTTCATAAAGTGGATGGTAATTCACTTCAGGTTGGATGAGACTATTGGTAGATTGGTTACACTTCATGTGTTCGATGATAGAGGCCCCATGAGTTTTTGAGGTGATCCTGAACCTTGGGTAATAGGGGACCAACTATATTTTAAGACTCTCTTTTTTATTTGGTTCATGTAATATCAAAGACTTTATTATAGCAGGTAACCACTACATCCCAAAACTATTACATAATTCACACTCTAAAGAGCCCTCATTCATGAATTTATTTAAAATTTAAACTTTAATTTTAATTTGACCAAATTAAATTAATTTTTGGATTTATAATTTCAATATTCTCTTAAGATGAATTTTTAGTATTTTTTTGAAATGATTGATTTTTAGGTGAATAGTGAAAAATACAATTTTTACCAAAACCATAACTTTTATGACTTTATTATTATGTGAGAAAAAATATAAATTTATATAAAAATTTAATTATTTAAATATTTTTTAAGGTGTAAAAATATAAATTTTGAAATACTATTATTAATTTATAAAACCCATGTTTAACATTTTATGAACTTAAGTAAAATTTTCCAATAAAAGAAACTATTTTTGTCCTTTTTAATTGAATATTATTTTGGTAGAATTAAGTTTTGGATTTATTTTAAAGACACATAACTTTTATTTTTTTTATAATAAACTAATTTATATCATGAAAATCAAACACATTGGTAATTTTATCTTACACATAAATTTTAAGCTTAAAAATGCACTTTTTCTAAAAATGAGTTTCCATGTGTTACATATGATAATATTAAAATTGAGTTTTATCACTCATATAAATTTTATCAGATAAATTTGATTCCATATTATAAATAAATATGTACTAATTATTTAATAATTTTTATTTTTATTATGCATTAAAATTAAATTACCTAGGAAAAAACTAGTTACCATGGTAAAAAAATGGTAAAAGTAAAAATTCCAAGAGAAAAGGACTTAAAAAAAGATTAAACCAAGTGTGAGAATAAATTTATGAGTGATTACTGAACTTATATCATCTAAAAATTAATTACTATCCATTTTTGAAGCCACAATACATGTAAAAATATTCCCTCTTTATATTAATTTAGAATCTTTACAAAATTTATATTCTCATAACTTATAAAAGAAGAATCTCACCACCCCTAAAATACTACTAAAAATTAGGTTTCCTATTTAAAATCTTCAATTATTACTTATAATATAATATTTTTCACCATATTACACTTTTTTTCATAGGATGTTATCCTAATCCTTATATTTCCTAGGAGTCCTCCAAAGGAAATCCCAAATCCCCAACACGAGTACTAATTTTCCTTAATTTATTTTCCTTTCTATATTACATTTACAAATAAATTTTTATCATTAATATATTATTAAATCATATTTTTTTATATTAAATTTTATTCTTCTAATGGAATTACTATTAACCACCTTTCCCCTTTTCCCTTAAAAAAACAAAACGACATTCCTGCATCTGTGCAGACTACCGCCTCCATGAAGTGTCATGTTTCCTTTTATTTAATCACCTTACACGAATGTTCCTAATATTTAATTTAATAAATAAGTATTATATTTATAAAATATTTTATATTCTTAAATTATAAAACATATTATAAATTTCTACCATTCTAAGGAAAACTAAATCATCATCCATGCGTACGTGCAGACAACTGCCTCCATGGAACGATTGATTTCCGTTTTTATTATTTTCATCACCTTATTTTTTGGATGATCATGAGAATGATTTTAATGGATAAATATAATTTTTATGAAATTATTAATTTTTTTAAAGAAAAATTGGACAACCTATTAACAATATTAGCAATAAACAACCATGGTAAATTCAACCGTCCATAAGTGCATTCCAAGGGGAAAAAGGATCTCTTTATACTATGTAATAAATTATTATAGGTTATATTATTATTAAAACTCTTTAAAATTATTATATATCACACTAATAAACCCTAAATAAGTCCATTATGTTTTTTATGATGATATTACAACTAAATCACTTCATAATTGTCCATTAATTATGGTATGTTCTTGTTTGGGTCAGTTTAACCACCTACTTGAATGATGATATAAATTTATATCATGGATGACTATGAGAATTTAATTTCTTGTAATATATAATATAAATAAGTAACTCATGATTTGGTTTTGTTTATATAATTTTAAAATTAATATTAAACTTAGTAGTTAAGATACAAATGTAAATTTATTAAAAATCACTGAAATATGCTCATCGAAGATGTCATCTTTAAGAATCGCAAAAAAAAA
Organism: Viscum album; assembly: GCA_963277665.1. NCBI lineage: Eukaryota > Viridiplantae > Streptophyta > Magnoliopsida > Santalales > Viscaceae > Viscum > Viscum album. The sequence continues at coordinate 702,276,061 of OY728132.1, forward strand.
ACTCACATAGAATGAAATTATAAAATTATAAATAATTATAAATAATTAATTCCAATACCTTGTATGATTTTTATGATTAAATTTATGATATGAATGAATAACAACACTAATATTAAGAAACTAGCTCAAAATGATCAAGATTACTCACCGATATCGAAAAAAGATAATAAATAAATAATATACATGTAGATAATAATTATAAATTATGTTGAAAAATTTATAATTATGAATAAGATTATAAAATAGGCTATTAAGATAGTTTTTTTATATAGGAGGTTATAAAACATTCAGAAAATTTGGATTAAAGGTAAGAGTTTTTTCTCTCAAATTTCAATTCCTTGAAACATGATTATGTTATACAACATGTTTTCTATTATATGATATAATTAATACCCATTAAATATTTTATATCACGATTCTATCATTATTAATTTTATTTAATATTCTATTTTAAATTATATCCTCCAAGTTATTTTGATTGAAAAGTTACCTAAAGCCTTTATAATGAAAAAAATCCTAAATTTCAAAAAAAATACATGTTTGTGGTTTTCATAGAAATTAAATCCATTTCTAGATACTGGAAAGTGGATGTGACTGTGGAAGATATTCACCTAGGGGTAATCTCCCTGAAAAATGTTATTTGAGTATCAACTCAATCTTCACTTAGTGCACAATGAGTGGGCCTAATATTTCACACATGGATAAATACTCCAAGGGGATATGATTTGGATAAATAACATGATCCTTAATAATATTAATGAAGGTTTTTTATATAATTGATTTGGTCTCCTAAAATTTTAAATTTTTGAACAAAATTACTATATTCTATCGATAACCTAACACTTTTAAAGTAACCTCTCTACCATCTTATCATTATTTATTAGATATGGGAACTTACTATTACATTAACAATACCTCATAAATTCTATATTAATTATAGGATATTATCCTAGAAAACCACATTATTATATTTATTGATTGGGGAAATTATTTACTTCACCATATCCCATTACACCATATAATGTTAGTTTGAGGGATTATCACATATAAATATATTCCATTTATTGATTAGGGAAATATTGACAATATATATACTTGTTATTTCAATATGAATGTTTATTGATTACTAAGGAATGTTGGTTATGTATTGTATATTTTATTCATTACCTCATATTATGAATGAATTTTAGTTAATTAATTATGGGTTGAGACCAATATAGATACATCCTCAATGCATTTATAGGTATCATGAGACAAACTATCTAGGGTATTGGCATATGCCTTTACCATTTACATATGATGTTTTGGAATAAGGCCTTGAGGACATGTTTATTATGTCCAACATTATGAATTCCATCAGTATGAGATTGATAATTATTATCCATGATTTTATTTATTTTCATGGATATAGTATTCCCTCAATTTCATTTGATTATAGAACTATATTGATCATTTATTTCTACGATACTATTTATTCCATACTTATTCTATGATGGCTTCCATCGTACACTACTCTTTACTAAGCATCTAAGTTCACTCTTATTTTGTTTTAATTTCCCCAAGAAACCTATAAAGGAACTATGTGTAATTTTCATAGATCTCTTATAAGAGATAATAATGATCTCATGGAGTTTTTATGCTATTTTTTATGTTCCCAAGTGTAATGTAAATTTTTGTAAGTATTTAGTCTTCCAAGGCTACTATGATGTTGGATCCTTAAGGAACTCTTATATTTTGTACCAATAATGTAATATAAATACTTGCTCTAGGTTTCTATTGAATGGGTTGTTACCATTGTTATGTAAGTAATTTTAGTAGAAATCTTGGGGGCTAGATTTAGAGGAAATTAGTTATATATCACAAATATTATGGAAAACCCTTAATATTTTAAGTTTTTTCCCCTATAAAACCTAATAAAAATTTTATTTTACAATTTGATATTATACACTAATTATTAGCATAACATTTTTTATAGATGATGAATAATAGAAGGAATTATAACTCTATAAATACTCATATTAAATGTAGGGATGTTTCTCTAGGTAAAGTCAATGAGGTTAGAGTTGGATTTTATTAGATCATAACTATATTAGGGTTGTATACCTAGGTTATGAAAAATAATATTTCTCATATAGAGAAACCTGCCGATCCACAACATGGTGTAACTATGGTGGAAAAATTAATGAAACAAAAACCTCCACCATTCAATTTAACTACAAATATTTTAATAAACAAGTAATGGATCAAGTCTATAGTAAATATATGTCTTTCTTTGGGAATTAGTGAAATGGAAAAGGTCATAATGGGGGTATATCATCTAAAGGGAGATATAGATCAATGATGATCACTAATTTAGAATAATAAATAATAAGTAGAGATATATCATATGGTATTGATAAATTTTGAGAAGATATTCTATGAAAAATACTTTCATCATGAACAAAGTGATTAAATAGAAAGGAAATTCCTTAATCTCATATACAAGGAAGAGGACAATGTTGCTGAGTATGAGTATAAATTTATGAGGTCATATAGACATGTATTAGACTATATATGTCAACTAAAAATAATGATGGAATATTTCTTTTATGGGATAAATATGAGGCTTTTAAGGGAGTTATTCTCTTAGGAATTTTCATCATATGAGGAAATAGTCTAAAGTTCTATTAATATGGAAAATTGTTTCACCAAGAAATATGTATTTAGATTAAATATGGTGAAGAAGAGGTCCAATGAGCACCATGGAAATAAAATAATGTCAAAGGGGAATAAAGGAATATTGGAATTTACCACAGGTAATAACTATGGAAAGAAATACGACGGGGATTTCTTGAAGGGAATGAGAGTTTTTTTAAGCACTGAGTAAAAGGATATCAAGATCATGAATCAAAAGTTAAGGAATACATTTTTTATGTTTAATTATTTAACTATAAGGATATAGGGCACTATTTAAAATAATTCCCTAAATGTTAAGGGAATTTACCATAGAAAGTGATAAGGGAGAAAGACCGAGCTTATGTGATCACTACAACTAAGGTTGGCGTACAAAATGGTATGATAGAAGGTTCATTGATCCTAAAATCAAGATTATAAAATTATTTTTTTGATTATGGATCTATAAAATCCTTTATATCTTAAATATTTATTGATATCATGGAATAACCCCCAAATAATTTGTTAAAGGAGTTGTCGCTTAAGACACCCACTAATATTCACAATGAAATTATGATTTACTGGGTAGTCTTTATTAATATACATAGATTTGCCCTTGTGGAAAACCTGATTGTTATACCCATGGTTTATTTTGACTTAATAATTGGTATGGATTAGATCTAAATGTATAATAAAATAATTTATTACTGAGCGAATTAGATTTCTATTTGTGAAGGGGGAATATAATCCCTTGTTTTCAAGGGAGAGACTTCACCTTCCGAGTCTTTTCTAGAACCACCTTCAGTAGCCCACATTAATAAAATTATGGGATAAGTGGAAGAGAAAACACTATCTAGGGATATTAATGAAATACTAAGGTTATATGATATACCAATTTTACAAAAATAGATTAATATATTTCTATAGGAATTACTTGGTCATCTGCTAGAGCATGAAGTTATGTTTTATATTTAACTCATTCCTGATGCAAGACCCATATATAAAACTTCTATATAATAGAACCAACAGATTTTATGTAGTTAAATGAACAACTACATGATTTTTGTGATAAGGGATTTATACATCCTAGTGTTTCACCATGGGGATCCCCTTTTTTATTCATGAAAAAGAAGGATGGGTCTATGAGATTATGCATCGATTACAGGGAGATCAATGACATTACTATAAATAATAAGTATCCTTTACCTTTCATTTATGTATTATTTGATCAAATTCTAGGATCATAATTTTTTTCAAATATTTATCTTCACTCTAGTTATAATTATTTAAGGGTGAAGAAGAAGGATATACTGAATATGACATTTCATATTAAATATGAACATTATGAGTTTATGACAATTACCTTCATATTGAATAATGAACTTACGTTTTTATGGATTTTATGAATATAATATTCAAGTATTATATTTATAAATTCATGGTGTTATTAATTTATTATATCTTGATATAATAAAAAAATCTATAAAGATCATTAGAACCATCTATGAATAATTATTAAAACCCTCAGAGAAAAGAAATTATATGGGAAATTTAATAAGTGAATCTTGACTCCATGAAGTTTATTTTCTTAGTAATATTATCTCTAAAGATATAATATATATTGATCCTTGAAAGAAAAATATATTCAAATAATGTACTACACTAATGAATATAATTGAGATACATATTTTCCTTGGATTAGTGGGTTACTATCAGTGGTTTATTCAAAATTTTACCCGATTGACCAACTAATTAACCAAGTAGACTTGTATAGGGGATAAAATTACATGGTCTAGGGAATGTGAATAAATTTTTAAGTCAATAAATAACATATTTATTAATAAAATAACATTGAATTTACCTTTAGGAAAGTAAATATTATTAATATATAGTGATGCATCAAAGAAAGTACTGGGTTATGTCCTCATGTAGAATGATAGAGTGGTTGCTTAAGCATAAAGGAAATTGATGATCCATGAACAAAATTATCCAACTCATGAACTTGAGTTGGAAGTAGTAATGATTTCATTGAATATGTAGAGGCACCATCTATATAGAGAATGATGTTATATATATATGAACCAAAAAAGTTTAAATTCTATTTTTTCTTAGAAATAGATCAACATGAGATAAAGAAGATGGTTAGATCTTCTCAAGTACTATGATTTCTCAATACAATTCCCCCCAGGGAAGGAAAAAAGGTGGCTGATACATTAAGTAGGAGGTACCATGGAGTTATAACCATGATGATGATTGATAATGATCCTATATTTGGGGATCTATTAAAGATAAATATGATAATTTTTAATTAAATGGATCCATCTTTCATTTTCTAATAAATTGGTAAAACATATTTACTAGAAAAAATATAGAAGTCCTAATAGGATGATAAGGATTTATAAAGGAGAATTAAAGTAGATAATAATGGAAAATTGTAATAATTAATATATAAATATAGATTGTTGAAGTTTGGAAATAGCTTATGTGTTCTATCTATTATTGAAATGAAGAGGGAGATATTGGATAAAGAACATATATAAAATTTCCTTATACACCCTTGTAGCACAAAGATGTATAGGGATTTAAGAGAAATGTTTTGGTGGTATGGTATAAAGTGGTAAATTGTGGATTATGTTTCTATATTCTTAGTAATACATCAGGTAAAGGATAAAATAAAATATCCTAATGGCATCATGAAACCTATGCCTATACCTATATGAAAGTAGAACAATATTATAATTGATTTTTTCACTAGACTTCTAAAAAATACAAGGAAGAATATTACTGTATTGGTTATCATAAATTGCCTAATAAGTATGAACATTTATTATAAGTACAATAAGACATCCACCTTAATCACCTTTATAGTCTCTATATTAATGAAATTGCGAGGCTTCATGAGGTACCTATATCAATTGTATTCAATCATGATCCTCAGTTCACATTGAAATTTTGGAAGAGTCTTAAAAAGTCTATCAAAACCAAAGTACATTTAATCACCATCTATCATCACCAAACAAATGGTTAGTCTAAAAGGACTATTTATTCATAAGAAGAGATATTGAGATAATGTTCCCTTAGATTCTAAGGAGCATGGGATCAGTAACCACCTATGGTAGAATTTTCATATAATAACATTTTCGATTCGATCATCCAAATGGCATTGTATAAGGTATGTATAGGAAGATATTTTATACTCTAACTTATCAAGAAGAAGTTGAGAAATGAAGTTATTAGGCCCAAAACTTGTAGAGAAGACAACTATGAAAGTACAGACAATCCAAGATCATATCAAAGAAGCTTAAACCTGGCGAAATATATATGCTAATAATCAAAGGAAAGACTCGGAATTTCAAGTGGGGGATCATGTATTAGTAAAGGTTTCACCATGGAAAGGAGTTTTAAGATATTTAAAAAAGGGGAAGTTAATACCTAAGTATTTCCTTTTAAAACTCTAGAGATAATTGGACATGTAGCTTACCAATTTTCTAGGATACCCAACCTTTTAAAAGTATACAATATATTCCATGTTTCACTATTGAAGAAATAAATTTCAGATCCAACACATATACTAACATATGATGAAATAGATTTGGAAAATGACTTGTCATATAAGGAAGATCCTATCTAGATTTTGGACACTAGAGAGAAATTGTATGGAATTAGACAACTTGAATGGTGAAAGTCCTTTGGAGAAATAAAAAAATAGAGGTGGAAACAAGGGATCCTAAAAAATCTATGAGAAAGAAATACCAAAAATTGTTTAGTAGCTAAAATTTATCCAATTTCAAGGATGAAGTTATTTAATGGTGGGGGAGGAGAGAATGTAATACCCAAGACCTTACAATAATAGGTAAATACTACAACCCTAAACTAATACATAATGTGCACTTTAATGAGCCTTCATTCATACATTTATTTTAAAGTTAAATTTTAATTTTAATTTAACCAAATTAATTTCATTTTTTGATTTATAATGTCAAAATCATCTTAAGATGAAATTTTACAATTTTTCAAAAATAATTTATTTTTTGGTGAATAGTGAAAAATACAGTCTTTATCAAAACTGTATCTTTTATAGATTTATTGTTATATTAGAAAGGCCTATAAATTTATAAAATATTTTAATTTATAAAATATGTGTTTAAAGAGTAAAAATATATATTAAAAAAAACCATTCTGAATTTATCAAACACATGTTTGACATTTTATGAATTTAGGTAATATTTTCCAATAAAAGAAACTATTTTGGTCTTTTTTAATTAAATACTATTTTGGTAAAATTAGGTTTTGGATTTATTTTAAATCCACATAACTTTTATTTATTTTATAATTAACCAATTTATATCATGAAAATCAAATAAATTGGTAATTTTATCCTACATAAAAATTTTAAGCATAATAATACACCTCTTCCAAAAATGGATTTTTACGCATTACATTCACTCATATTAAAATTGAGTTTTATTAAACAAAGAAATTTAATATGATAAATTTTATTTCATACTTTTAATAATTAGGTAAAAATTATGTAATAATATCCATTTTATTTTTAGGAATTAAAATTAAATTACCCAGTTAAAATCTAGTTACCATGCTAACATAAAAATGGTAAAAGTAAAAATTATAAGAGTAATGGACTTAAAAACATGATTAAAACTTGTGTGAAAATTAATGGTTGGGAGATGATAGACCTTACATAATCCACCAATCAATTATTTTATATTTTTTGAGTCACTTGACATGTGAAACATGTTCCCTCTTTATATTAAATTGAAATATTTACAAAAATTACATTCGCACCACTAATAAAAGGGTCCTCTCACCACTACTTTAAAACCACTAAAAAATTTGGTTTCCTATTGAAAATTTAACTTTATTAATTCGACTATAATCCTATTTTACTCTATTAATCTTATGGTCACAAGATATTATCCTAATCTCTCCCTTTCCAAGGAGTCCTTTAAGGGAGAGGCTAAGTCCCCAACATGAGTACTAATTTTCCCTAATTTCTTTTCTTTTATATATTACTATTCTAAATAAAATTTTCTCATTAACATATAATGAAATTAGTATTTTTTATACTTAATTTTATTATTCTATGGGAATGAAAATTAACCACCTTTCCCCCTTTCTGTCAAGGAAACCAAAAATGACATTCATGTGTGTGTTTAGACTATCGTGTCCACAAAGCATCATGTTTTGTTTTCCTTAAACACCTTACATGGATAGTAATAATGTTGAATTTAATAAATAATTATTATATTTATAAAATATGTTAGATTATTAAATAATAAAACATATTATACATTTACCTCATTCTAAGGAAAATGAAATCTTCAATCATGCATACGTGCGAACTACCACCTCTATAGAATGATTGATTTCCATTTTTTTTTATTTTCATCAATACCATTCATGGATGGTCGTGATAATTATTTTAATGGATAAATATGTTTTTTATAAAATTATTAAAGTTATGTAAATAAAAATCGGAAAATGTATTACCAATATCAGCAATAAACAACCATGGAAAATTCAACCGTCCAAAATTGCGTTCTAAGAGAAAAAATGATTTATTTATAATATGTAATACATTTTTATAGGTTATATTATTCTTATTATTCTTTAAAATTATGATATATCACACTAATATATACTAAATAATGTCATTATTCTTAAATAGGTTATTAAGATAATTATTTTTATTATACATGAGGTTATATCATATTCAGTTAAGTGGGATTAAAGGTAAGGGTTCTTTGTTTTAAATTTTAATTCCTTGGGACACAATTATGTTATAAATCATGTTTTCTATTATGTGGTATACTTACTACCCATTAAATATTTTATATAATTATCCTCTAATTATTCATTATATTAAATTTATAATTTGAAATTACACCCTTTAAAGTATTTTGATTTAAATGTTACCTAAATATGTCATAATGCCCAAAAATCCTAAATTTAGGAAAGTAAGTGTGTGTGTTGTTTTCCTAGAAATTAAAACCATGTATGGATACTAGAAAGTGGATGTATATCTGTATAAAATTCACCTAGGGGTAATCAAACTAAAAAGGTTGGTTGAATATCAACTCAATATTCTCCCGGTGCATGATGAGTGGGCCTAAGATGCACACCTGGCGAGACACTCTCAAGAGATATGCTTTGGATAATTCAAAAGATACTTATGAATGTTAATGAAAGATTCTCCTACCATTTCTTTGGTATCATACCATTTAATTATAATAAACATTACTATCTCCTATTTATAACCCAACACTTTGAAAGCACCCTCTCCACCACCTCATCTTTAATTCTTTGATAAGGGCACTTCCTATTACAACGAGAATAAATCATAGTTTTTGTATTGATTATGGGATATTATCTTAGATAGCCACATTATTACATTTATTTATTTGGGAAATTATTGAATTCATAGTATACCATTACTCCATATGGTGTTTGTTTAAGGGATTCTTACATGGAAAGATATTCTATTTATTGATTGGGTAAATATTGAAAATCTATACACTTTTTATTTTAATATGGATGTTTATTGATTACTGAGGAATGTTGGTTGTGTATTTTATATCTTATCCATTAATTCATATTATTAATGAATTATACTTAATTAGTGATGGGTGGGGTCCCATATAAATATCCCCTTAATGCATCAGTGGGTCTCATGAGACAAACTAGCTAGGGTATTGGCCTATGTCTTATTAGTTTGCATATGACATCTTGGCATAAGGCCTTGATGAAATGTTTATGATGTTTGAACATTTTCTATTATATTAGTATGAGATCAATAATTGTTATTTATTTTTTTTATTTATTATCATGAATATATTATTCCCCCAGTTTCATTTGATTATGGAATTATTTTAATTATCTATTTCTATGAAACTATTTATTCCCCGATTATGATCTAACAGATTATATTGTATGCTACTCCTTTCTGAGAATCTAAATTCAACCTTATTTTATTTTCCTTTCCCTAGGAAACCTATAAGATAAATATGTGTAATTTTAAAGGATTATCTAAAAGAGATATTAATATTCTCATGAAGTTTTTATGCTTCATTTTATGTTCTCAAGTGTAATGTGAAAAATATACACATATCTAGTATTTTGAGACTACTAAGCTATTGGATCCTTTAGGTTATCATGTATTGAGTACCAATAATGTAATATAACTACTGTATCTTTATTTAAAGGTATTGGGTTTTTAAAACTCATAATTATAATTTCAGATCCCAGTTCATGTATTGAACTTCATATATGACACTACGAGCCATTATTAGATGATATATTCCTTAAAATTATTTTAGGAATGATGTACTATGGTTAGATTTTGATCTCTTTCTTGGGATGGAGTTATCATCAAAGGAAATTGAACCTTTTCAAGGTGATATGACTATGTTTAACTATACTTTAGAGAACATAGGATTTATGAGGTGTTTCTAGGCATGTTCTGTATAGTAGTTTTTTGAGATTGGAGATTTGGGATAACTCAATATGAAGAGTCTTTGGGATGTGGTTGATATTTCTTGTGATTCCACCTATTATAGAGTCTCTTGATTAATCCTTGAAAAAATGTAAATCTTGACAGATGTACACCCCGAATGTGGGAGAATGTTATTTTTTCACTTGAAGATATCTAGATTGGTGTTGTGGATGGACTCTCCACGTTATAGATGGTGGATATGGGAATATACTTTTTATAGACTTAGATTTTTACAAGAAGTTGTCAGTAGAGGAACATTGGTTCAAGATTCATTGGTGTTTTGAGATGCATTAATTATTTCCCAAAATCACCACCCTTGGGTTGGATTTTGAGTAGTAAGGAGGGCTAGCTATTTGAGTTGTGGAATGATGTGATTATTGGATGCCTATACTTAGGAGGAAACTAATGTGAACTGATGTATGACTTATTCCCATTTTCCTATGTACCCTCACACTATTCTATGTAGGAATGTGTTTCTCACATAGTTCCCTATATCTATGAGTTGGATATTCGAGTGGAACCTTAGGTAAAATTTTGGCCAGCCAGAAAGATTCCTTTGATGTTTTCCATTATATACTCATCTTTTTGGTGGAGCGATTTTACCTCTAGTGAAGGAATAATAAATTTAAAAAATTCTCTTATAATAGAGAATATGAGTGATGGACCCCACCTTAGTGTGTTTTTGTTACTATTATGGGTATCCTTAGGTGATTATAAATTACTTGGATGGGGTGGGTTCTATCATTAGTAGTGATAATTCTGTTTATAGTAGTGAGAAAGGACCCCTAAGATGTAGCAAGTGCAGCCAAACCTTTGGATGTCGAGTGACATTATCCTCATCTAGTTAACATGAATTCATGCACTATGTGTACAAAAAAGAAATTCCCTCACTAATAATATAGAGGATTTTGTTAATTATTTATAGGTGTAACCTATGGTTGACCATTGGTGTCATGACCCATCTCAGAGGGGCCCATGATGTAACTACCCCAAGACCACCTCCAATAGACCAGGGGATAATGACTAGCACCGAGAAGAAATATCCCACAAATGGGAGGCATTTTACTAAGTATATATACACATGAACATGTCTCCAATCCATAAATACTGAATTTTAAAAACACTAAGTAAACAAATTCATGCATACACTATATCCCAACCAATAGAGCATGATATGAAAGTAAAGTTTAGTAAAGTAAACTGGGCTAGAATACAAGCCCACCAAAAAAAATGTCTATAATCTAAAAAGTCAAACTCATAGAAAAAGTTACTGGGAATTCTTCTCAAATATGTAGGAACACCTCAGCCTACCTAAACTCGCAAAGCTCTATCCGGTCCTGGTCTACCTTGGAATCTATCAAAAGGTTGCTCGTTTTCATAATAAATGACATGTGCAGGCAAAGCCTGTGCAAGGGTGAGTAAAAGAATACTCATTAAGACACCCCAAAACTACAAAGGAATACCACAAAGGAAATACCTTACAATAAATACCATATAGGAAATATCATAAAGGAAATACCATATAGGAAATACCACTAAAGAAATACCACCAAGGAATAGTACAATTAGATCCTTAAAGATATAAACCCATGACCCATATATAAAAAATATCTATATATACTCTATCTAATGAGACACAGAGTCTCCATGAGACATATAGTCTCCATGAGACATATAGTCTCCATGAGACACACAGTCTCCATGATACATATAGTCTCAGTAAGACACACCACCATTGGGAGTCACATAGTCTCCATGAGACACAAAATCTTTATAAGACACCTAGTCTTTAGGAGTTAGATAGTCTCCATGAGACACACAATCTCTATAATACACACAATCTTTGCGAGTCATAAAGTCTCCATGAGACACCCAGTATCTCTGTCACAACTATCCAAAATATTCCACTCAAAGTACACTCATTCCAGGATAACCTAATCCTAAATCCATTAGGTTATATGCAAACTTCTATAAAAAATCACTTAGGATATCCCAAAAGGACCACCTCGTCACAAGGGTCCCAATTACACAGAGGGTTCATCAAATAGACACACAATTTTAAAGTTATTGGAATTTAAAAATTCATAAGGGGGTCCATTGGTTTGTGGACTGCCCATGGAAATTGACTTCTGTAGTTGACTGCAACCCATTTACTACTATCGTACAACAACTTGGTCGACCGTGGCCCATTCTGGCCACCTAGGTCTGACCCGGTCCTCCAGGTCGGTCTGGATTGCTTTGGATGGGCTTGGTCTACCGGGCTAACCCGACCTGCTTTTCTGACCTGACCCATTACTGGGTCTGGTCCCTACGGTGCACTTCCAAATCCCATGTGGTGATGCGCTATATCCCTCAGACTTCTCACTGCATCCCGTGGCCTCTACATCGTGTCCTGTGGCCTCCACGCTGTGTCATGTGGCCTCTATACCCACCGGCTTCTCCAAATCCCACGCGACCGCTACTATGCTCCGCTGCCGGTGCCGCTCACCACCCTGCTATTTCCGTGGGATTCCACTCCTCCTCCGGTGGTCGAAACTTTGAAATAAAAACTCATCTGTGATCCTCATGCCGTGATCTACATCGATCCGGCCTTGGTTTTGTCTTACCACTAATCTGGGGGTCTGATCACTTTTGGAGCCTCCCGACAATTTAAGATGCAACCATGAGGGTCCAACAGTGAATAATTCCATGAACAGGGGAGATAAGAATCAAAAGAACACCCATAGGAATAAACATTGTCCTCTGTTTGTGTCAGTATCAATTCATTATTGTTGTAATGAAGAACGAAGAAGAAATAATCACAAAGATTTATCTCCCATTAAAACCCCTCAATCAACCCCATCTTTCAAGAATGATCGAACCACAAATCAAACTATTCATGGGTTGGTTTGCATTCATAATCGAATTCAATAACAGGGAATCACAAAGAAAATAAATGTCCTACCTTGCGTTGGATCGCTAGTTGATGAGGAGCGGTTGCTTTGCTATCATTGATGAGATATTCTAACTCTGTTGGCATGACGATCCACGATCCAATATCTGATCCATCATTGTTCATTGGAGAGGGTTCTTTCTCCAATCTTCAAATGGATTCAAAGGTTATGGAGATAACCCTAAATTCATTGACAAAGGATTATTAAAAATTAAACATCGTTGCTTTGTTATGTAACATTAAATAAAATAAAACTTATTTTATTTTATTTTTTAAAACATCCAAAAATTACTTTTCATAGCTGACCCACACTAGTTGATGTTAGGCCTTTTCTATGATAAAGTCATTGCTCTAAATTCAATGGTTCCCTCAGATTTCTGATATGAGAACCCATTTAGAAGTTATTCTATTTTTTTCAGGAAAAATATATGTGCATGCTATTTAATATTTTAATATTATTCGAACAATTGTTTCAAGCACCCCGGGCCTCAAAATAGAATTCCATCTCAGTGCCTCGTATCAAAATAAATCTATATAATATCTAAAAATAATACATGGAAAATACGAGATGTTACATTCTCCCCAACTCAGGGCTTTATGACCCCAAAAGCTAAAACAAAAGGGATACTCAAACAAATGAGGGTACTGAGCATGAAGTAGAGCCTCCCGCTCCCAAGTTCTCTCTTAGAGATTCCCGTGCTACCACTGAATGAGAACCATAAGAATAGACCACCCAAAAAGGATGTAACACCCCAATATTTTATAGTAAGTTATTTTCTTTAAAGTAATTCAATATCTTGTGCTACATGCAACACTGAGTTCGAGCGCACCACAACTTACCAAACTAGCCGTTCAAAAAGCGGTTATGAATATTATTAACTAAATTTTAAATTTTATATACCACATATAATTTCAGAATCTATATTATGGGTTTCTTAGACATAATATAAGAACAAATTCATTTTTTAGATAAAAGAAGTATTTTTCAAAAGATGCAATTTTACAACCTTTTAATGGAAATCCATTTTTAAAACCAATATTTTATACTTTTATATATTAACTTTAATGAAATTAAAATCTTCTTTAAAATGGGGACATAAAAATTTATTTTGGATAATTTTTGGTACTTCTCTAATAACTTTCATATTTTGATGAATACTGAAAAATACTAAATTTTAATTGAAAACAACCTTTTTAATCAAAATAATTTATAGTGTTAAATTATGCATTAGAATGGTTTATAAGTATAATTATATTATATTTTTATCATTTAATACAATTTATGTCATTATAAGTAATTTCACACTTCAATTTGACATAAACACATGTCAATCTTTTGAAAGTTTGTACTTTTTAAAACCCTGCTTTTCAGTTTTGACAACGGGAATTAATTTTAAATTAATTAATGAAAATAATATGTTTTGAATTTGTTAAAATAGAATTAATTTTTAAATTTGGAATATCAAAACTATATTAGGGTAAATTTTTGGTATTTTTCTGAAAACATTGAATTTTTGATGAATAGTGAAAAACACCGCGTTATTGTTTAAAACTGACTTTTTATTTAAATAGTTATTTATTTTATTTAAATTTATTTTAAGTCAAAATATATATATAATACCTATATAAGTACAATTTATTCATTGGAGTCATTTTATAATAAAATTAGATGTATACAATTTTATTTAACTTTTTACCATCTTTTACCCACCTTCTAAGAGCATTTGAAAATTTGCATAAATCATAATTTTACCGCTTCTGTGAGTTGAATTTCAAAAATCTAAGAGACACGGTTAATATCTATAAGTAAAATGTGGTTCAATAATATGAAAATAATTTTTGGTGAATAGTAACTTTTGGCTTTTATTTACCACGATTAAAAGTAAATAGGATAATTAAAGGTAAAAATGATATTATAATTACCCTAACAATGTCCTAATTCTATTGTATAAGTGTAATTCAACCAAAAATATGATCCTTTTGGTCCACTTGGATTAGATTAGGACATTTATTATTATTTTATTTAAAGAAGAGTTAAAAGTGTTAAATTCAAAGTTCAATAACTAAACCATTTTTAATATAGAGTTACACACAATATAAATTCGACTATAAATATTCATTAGAGATATAAAAATATTTCCTACATAATGGTAATTTATTTATAATTTTTAGACATTAAATAATTTAATTTATTTATGACACAATGATGATGCAGTAATTACCTTATTAATGAAATATTAAAATAATTGATATTATAAATATCCAAATAAATGTAAATTGAGACTTATGATGAATTAAAATAATTTTATAGGTTAATATGGCATGTTAGGGTTGATTAAATAAATTTTATTTGAAGTGATAAAGTTTTTATGGCTTTCAAAAACATCAAATACTAAATAGTGTCAAAATTGACTTAATTGAGTTTTTAAAAAAAATACTATATTATTAATTGATATAATATTCCTAAAAATCTATGGTTCGGCCAAAGGAATTATATAAGGTTATATATATTAATAATAAACTACTTGGGGTTTTCTTGGTAGTTTACAGTAATTTTATTAACCATATAATATAAAAATACAAAGAGACATGGTAAATGTCAAACTATTTAACTAAGAGTTAAAACTAAAAGATAAGGTTAAAATGGTAACCTAAAATTGTATAAAACCTATTTTTGAGATAATTTTGACCCATACCCACCTTATCTTTTAAATAAATCATTTTCTAGCCATTAGAAACCGAAAATTATTTTATTATAAAATAATATTTCAAGCTTTTCCTAAAGTGACCCTCACCTCTCTTATAAAAGGGTACTTCCCCTTCTCTTAATTTCACACCTCCAAAGCCATTTGGCTTGACCAAACCTACCAAAATATCTTTCAAACTTTCCTCACTTCAACCTAGATTCCTTACTTTTACCAGAAATCCAACCTAATGAGCCCTTTTGATCAACTCAAAAGGAAACACCCGAAGAAGAGGTAATAATTTCACCACCCTCTTTCAAGTTCTTTTCTTCTTCCACTTCCTCTTTATTTTTTTTGTTTCCATAACAAAATAATAAATACAGTATCTTCTCCATAATTTGATTTTATTATAAATACGGTACAACCATATTCCTTATTCTATCCATCCTATAAATGAAAAAGTCACCATACGTGCGTACGTACGGCTTACCATCTCCACATCGTGGTGTAGTTTGTTATTCAAACACTTAATTATTTGGATGGGTATAATAACAAGTATAAATGATGTAAATAATAAATATAAAATTTTAATTATTCTGTATATATGATATACCATCCAATTACATACGATTTCACCATCAATATAATGCTATTGTCGCTCGTGCGTACATACGACTTACCGTCTCCACGAACGCGATGAGATTCATTCTCCATCATAATCATTCAAGAATAATTTTCATTTTATTATTAAAAATAATGTTTAATAACTTAATATAATTCTGGATATGAATCAAAAACATCCTATACATAACAAACATGACTTACGAAACAAAACATATAAAGGAAAACAAATCAGTTAACAACCAAAATAATGATACTACTGAAATATCATTAACAAATAAATATTAGAAGATCATATATGATATCATATTTATGTATTTGGTTCTTTTATAATTTAATAACAATTATTTCACCATTATACAGGAGGTTAACCTACCCTATACTAAGGAAAAGTACAAGGTAAGGGGTTTCTTATCTCAATTTTAATTCCGTGAGATTTCCATTGTTTGACACTTATTTATTGCATGTGGTGTATTGTGTACTGCCATTTGATATATATATTATCATTATTCTCTTTATATTCATGGTATTATGTTATTTATTTTTTTGTTATTAACTTTTGGTCATACGACTTGATTGATTATAACGTGGTAAGGGGTTTTCACCTCACTTTTATTCCCATGAGATTCATGCTATATTTTCCACTATTACATTTTGTTTGGTGTATGTACTGCCCATGATTGTATTGTTTTCATAATATAATTTAATTTATGGGTATTTACATCATCATTTGATGATCCTTATTTCATGGGGTGTATTTCTCGTAAGTTACCAAATCGGTAAGGGAATTTCAAATTTCAATTTCCACTCATTCAGTTTTTCGCAAACTTCATTGATTAAATTACTCCAAGATTATGTGTGAAATCACTATTTATTTACTTATTTAGTAATTTACACTCTCCTTTTTTGGATATAATTTTGATACACATAATCAATCCATTTATAAATTCTCAATCCATCGATATAAACTTGATAAGAGTAATTCTAACTGAATTTCTATTCATTGAGTTAAACATCCAAGTCATTGGTGTTGTTTTTACAAGAATATGTTTGAATGTCCTATGATTGATTTAAACTGAATATCCAATCATATTGAGTGTATTTATATTTTTCACACATAATTATGTCATTGATTTATCCTTAACCTAAGGATACAGTCTTTATAAAGAAATTCATCTCAACTTACATTCCATTGAGACTTCTTTGTTGTTATGCGCCAATTCACTTTTATTTGGTGTATATACTATACTTTGACATAGTATATCAGGAATCCCTTTATTCTCATGATATTATAAAGTTTTTATTACCTTAATTATTTTTATTCAAGCATCTCTCATTTGGTTATAAACTCTAACTAAAATATCATTTTAAATGTTTTAAAAATTTATTCTTCTAAATATTTCTCATTAATGTCCATGTTTTAAAAATGGTTTTAAGGTTTTATTTATATGGAAATTAATGTTTTAAAATTGAAATTCCTTTTAAAAGTTTCAAAGTGGTATGGAACACTTTGATTCAAAAATCTATTTTAAACAGCTTCTTGATAAATAGTGAGACTTTTAAATGTTTTCACGAAAAAAGGATATTTCTATCAAAGATTTTTACTGATCATTTTCAACTATGTCAACATCCTTTATGAGATATTATTCTTGATCATGGTTGATTTATTATGATACAAATATTTCATACTATATTGAAGGTTTTTTGATATGTTTGACTGTGGATGTGTTATTTTTATACCATTCATGGGTTATGGATAAAGTATTGACATTTTGTATGCTAATTTTAATACAAATGTTTATGTTATGTTTAAACCTTTTAATATGAGGAATGAATTGGACTTAGTAAGTGACGGGTGGAGCCCACTATACCTCCTCTATGCATTGGTAGTTCTCATGAGACAAACTAGTGTCTTGGCACAAGTCCTTGACAAAATATTATTTGTAGTCTTGGCATAAGTCCTTGACTATGTGGTTATGATGTCTGACATTATGCATTCCAACATCATGAAATTGGATACTGATATTGCATGTGATTATTCGACTAGTAGATTATCCGTGCGAATAAGTAAATGGAATTATTTGATTTATATTTTCCATATTATGAATAATTTTATGTATAAAAGGATTTTGTTTTAGTCTTATACATTGCCTTAAATGTTTATGCTTATTTATGAAAGTTTTCGCTATATTGTTATCCTTACTGAGCATCTGATCTCACCAATTTATATATTTTATTTTTCTAAGTATATGAAGAAGTATATTATGACTGACCTACAGGGATAGTCTAAGGGATATAAATATGGTCAATAGAGACAATGTTGTTGTTTTTTTCATTTTATAATGTAATGTAAAACTTATGAATGTATCTAGTACTTCCAAGACTACTAAACTGATCGGTCTTTCGAGATTTGATCCCGTGTGATCATGCCAATGTTATGTAATAATGAAACAACTATGGGTAATTTGGGTCATGTCATTACAAAGGATCCTCTCCTATCTATCCTCAATCTCCACTAGGTACTTAGTAAAAGTCACCCTGTTGTCGATGTCCAGCTCACCCCAGTCAATGACGTCTGATGGGTCATGTACGTACCTCATAAGTTGTGACACATAGAAGATGTCATGCACCTGCTATAACTGTGAAGGTAGAGAGAATTGGTACACCACCTTTCCAACTCTATGTATAATTGGAAAGGGATGATGAACCTCATAGATAGCTTACCGCCCCACCCAAATATCCATAATCCGCATCGAGGTGAGACCCGAAGGAAAATGTGGTCTCATTCCTGGAACTCCAAAGGTATCTATCACCTGTCATCATTAGACTTATGATAGCTCTATGAAGTCTTAATACACTCTTGGATGACTTGAAACTTCTCTGTAGTTTCCTGCACCAACTCTGGGATGATGAGTGCTGACTCTCCTATGTCCATCCTTCAAAGTGGTGACTTGTAAGGTTGCACATACAAGGCCTTGAATGGTGCCATACCGATAGTGGAATGGTAGATGTTATTATATGAAAACTCCAAAAAATGTAGTTGGTACTCCTAAATGTGTCCAAAATCTAGTATTCAAGCATGTAGAATGTCCTCCAGAACCTAAATGGTCCTCTCAGTCTGGCCATGCATCTGTGGATGAAACACTCTACTCAAGCATAATTGAGTCCCAAATGCCTTCTCAAATCCCTTCCACAACTGGTATGTAAAGTGAGAATCATGATACGAGACTATCAGTGATGTAAATCTATGGATTTGAACTATCTCTTTCCCATAGGGTCATCCCAGGCTCTCTATTGAACTCTTCTCCCCAATAGATAGGGTGTGGGCTGACTTGGTGAGTCGATCAACGATCACTCAAATGGTATATTTCCCCCTATAAATATGTGGTAAAACCATCACTAAGTCCATATATATCCCATCCCACTTCCATTCTAGAACCTCTAGGGGTTGATTCAAACCTGCTAGAACTTGGTACCCAACCTTCAATTACTGAAAAGTGAGGCATTGAGAAAAAACTCTATAACTCCCTTCTTTATTCCTGGCCACTAGAACAGATTCCAGAGGTCCTAGTACATATTCTCCACACCTGGATGTACCGCCAAAGGGGATGTATGAAACTCCCTTAATAATTCCTTGCGTAACACCATCATTACTACTCTGTGTCCTCTAAAAATAATTATGTGCTCCCCACCTTTCGAATATCCATCAGGGGCATGCCCTATGGACATCTGAGCATGTAGAGTCACATATTCGGTATCCCCAATCTATGCCTCCCTGACTCATTTTAAGAATGGAGAGGTAAAAACCATCAACTAGAGTTAAGTTTCTTTATTTACATCCACAAAGGATATCTAAAATGAGACCAGCTACTTCGGGGCCTCATTCAGAAACTGTGAACTGGATCTCCTATTGAGAGAATCTGCCACCACGTTGCACTTCCCAAGAGTATAGAAAATGTCAAAGTCATAGTCATAGAGGAAATATAACCATCGCCTCTGTGTCAAGTTCATATACTTATGAGAGAAGATATACTTGAGACTCTTATGGCCATAATAGGTAATAAACCGCTCATCCATCTGGTAGTGTCACCATATATTCGATGTAAATACTACCACTACTAACTCAAGATCATGAGTCAAGTAGTTCTTCTCATGTGGTCTCGACTGGCATGAACCATAGGCAATTAACAATTTCCACTGTATTAGGGCACAACCAAGACCGATTCCTGATGCATCACAAAACACTACATACTCAGCACCCTCCTTTGGAAATATCAAGATAGGAGCATTCGTCAATATCTGTCTCAACTGCTAAAATATCTCCTAGAACTTCTCCATCCACATGAAAGGCTTCCCATTTCATGTCAAAGATATCAAGGATGCTGCTACTCTAGAACAGTTGGGTACATACTTATAATAGTACCTAGCCAGACAAAGGAAACTCCGCACCTTGGTAACACTCTTGGGAGGCTCCCAAGAAAGAACCTCCTCAATATTCATTGGATCCACTGCAACTCCAACCTTTGAAATGATGTGTCCTATAAAATGGACCTATCAAATCCAGAACTAACACTTCAAGAGATTACCGTAAATATGGTGTTCTCGGAGTGTGTCTAGGACCATCCTTAAGTGTCTCGTGTGCTCCTCCTTATATGCTGAGTACACCAGGATGTCATCAATGATGACCACCATGAACCAGTATAGGTAAGGCTAGAAGATCCCATTCATGTGTCCAAGGAACACTGATGGGGTGTTCATTATGAAAAACAACATCACCAAGTACTCTTAGTGGATGTATCAACATATGAAATCTGTCTTCGGTATATCCTCATCTCATACTCGAATTTTGTGATATAAAGATCTAAGGTAAATATTCTAGAACCACCACGACCCTTTCAACTGATTGAAGAGGTCATCAATCCATGGTAGTGGATACTTATTCTTCATGTTCACCTATTTTAGGTGCCGAAAGTCCACACATAGTATCAAGCTCACTTATGCCTTCTTGGAAAACAAAATTGGGGTTGCCTAGGGTGAAAAAATGGGTCTCATGAAGCTCTTCCTCTGCAAGTCCTCTAACTGTAACCTCAGCTCATGAAGCTCTGTGGGAGCCATCTGATATGAAGGTGTAGATATCAGTGTAATTCTAGAGTACAGATAAATGTAGAAGTATACCTCCCTATAGGGAGGTAATCCTAGAAAATTACTAGGAAAGATGTCCTTGTACTCCTCCACAACTGTAGAAAACTGATGACTCATATAATCCACTGCGCTAAGGGTCTGGCTAGCCAATTGACGAGTGATTGGCTGCACTCTCATATGTTTGAGTCCATCCTACACTGCTTGGGTTTCCTTTTTTCTGAAAAATGAAAACTTGGTCCCATCATTGTGGAAACACTACAATCTACACCTAAAAAAGTCAAATTAAGCATAGACTATGGATAACTAGTTCATACTGAGAATGATGTCATAAGGCATCAACGCCGTTACCAAGAGATCCCAACTGAAACTCTCACCTCCAAGAGCAAGGTCACACTATCGAAACTAGTCTGTGATCATTGAATCTTATCCTGTAGAAGTCTTTAAGTGTAATGGTCGAGTCAGTAGTTCAACTAGAATCTTTGAGCCCCAAAAAAGGTCCATGATAATAAAATAATGACTGGAACCCGTGTCTATAAAAACTAAAGTTAAGGTGGAAAAGTCACAGATTTTACCACTAATCACCCTTGGAGCCTCAGGGTCATAATACTCTATCACCTAAAGCAAGCCTCATCCCTATACACCAGCTCCTGAAGCCTATCATGGACCACCTAGGGGTGGATGTGGTTGTATGTCGAACCTCCACCCACCTCTTACTACCCTACCTGCTCCTATTCCACGTCTATCACCTTAAGACCACCCTGCTCCACTCTCTTACTATACCTCAAAAGTCCCTCAACTACATCTTAATTAGTTATATGAAGGGTCATAAAATCTCATTCCATATGTCCCTGACCACCGCATGTGTGACACAACCTATCCCTCTAATGATTCAATCCACCCTAGGATCCCAAAAACGTTGATCCTATGCCCTGAGATCGTCCCCTAAAGTGACTGACCCACTTGTGTCTCTACGACTGTCGTCATTTACCTGCTGTCGAGGTCTCATCTACCTAGTGTCTACTGGTATCTCCCACTTCCAATGTATTCTCTTCTAGAAAACTCTCTACAAGTAGAGTTCACTCAAATACCCCAACATAAGTAGGAATGCTAAGGGATATCATGGATGCCTTGATATCCTATTATAGGCCCAGCTCAAAGGTATGATCATTGAATAACTAGTCTTGTACCATATCTGTGGAGTAATGTGAAAGATCATTAAACCTTACTGAGTACTCCACCATAGTCAGGATACCCTACTATAGATTCATAATCTCCAGTATGCGCATTGATCGCAATGTAGTTGGAAAGAAATCCTCTATGAAGAGACACTCAAAGTTTGCCTAATAGAGAGTCATCTAATCATGTTTCTGGGTTGCTAAGATCCACCATCACCCTACTAATCCCTGTAAAAGACTTATAGAAATGACTTAAATCTTGTAGGAAGGAATCCTCACAAGGTGGAAGACACGTGTAACTACCTCTAGCCAATCCTCAACATCTTGGGGGTCTGGATCACCCTGAAACCTAGGAGGTCTCTACCTCTAGAACTCATGCAATGCACTCAGGCTGAGTACATCCTTATCCAGTAATGTTGGTAGTAACTATCGATCGATGGGTGGTCGTATCACTGGAACACCACTCGGAGGTTCTATCTCTGGTACACCTGTACCAACAGCTCGTCGCTGGGTAGATTATCCTAGTGATCACACAATGGAATCCTGGATGACTGTCTGTGCGGAGGAATCCTATAATAAAACAAGATGTACCACAGTCAATAGATTATATCTGGAGAGATGACTCAATAAGGACATCAAAAACACAATCCATTGCTATATGATGCATGTACCATTATTTTTTGCCTTTAACCATTATTTTCATTTATCGAGTTGAAAAGCAGAAATTAATGTTCTAGTGTATGGATATGTTGGCCGCCACACCAATACTGGATTCCCTAGTATAAAAGTCAAACTCAAAACACTTAACACTATTTCCCCAAACCAAACTCATAGACTCATGGTCCTAAGGTACAAACAACCTCCTTTGATACCAATCTATCACGACCCATCCCATAGGGGCCCATGCCGTGACTAACCCAAGCCCACCTTCAATAGGCTAGGGGCTAGTGACTAGCACCAAGAAGGAATATCCCACAAATGGGAGGCATTCTCCTAAGTACCTGTACACACACACATGTCTCCTAGCCATAAATGCTGAAATGTAAAAACACTAAGTAACCAAATGCATGAATACACTATATCCCAACTAAGAGAGTTTGATAAGAAAATAAAGTGCAGTAAAGTAAAATGGTCCAGAATACAAGCCCACAAAAATAAAAGTCTATAAACCACAAAGTCCAACTTATAGACAAAGGTATTGGGACTACTGCTTGAAGCCGTAGGAACACCTCAGCCTGCCTGAACTCAAAAAGCTCTGTCCAGTCCTGGTCCACCCTAGACTCTATCAAAAGGTCACTCATCTGCACAAGACATGACACGTGCAGGAAAATCCCATGCAAGGGTGAGTAAAACAATACTCAGTACGACACCCCGAAACCACAAAGGAAGACCACAAAGGAATTACCATATAGGAAATAACACATAGGAAATACTACAAAGGAAATACCACATAGGAAATACCTTATAGGAAATACCACCAAGGAATAGTACAATCATCTACTTAAAGATATACTCCCATGACCCATATAATAAAAATATCTACATATAATCTCTCCAATGAGACACACAGTCTCCATGAGACACACAGTCTCTATGAGACACACAACCTCTATAATACACAAAGTATTTAGGAGTGACACAGTCTCTATGAGACACATAGTCTCTATAAGACACCCAATCATTGAGAGTAACACAACCTCCATGATATAAACAGCATCTATAAGTCACATAGTATTTAGGAGTCACACAATCTTAATGAGACACCCAGTCTCTATGTCACAACCATCCACATGATTTTTCTCAAAGTATACTCGTTCTGGGAGAAACTACTTTTCAAGTCATTAGGTCATATGTAAACTTCCACGAAAACCCACTTAGGATATCTCAAATGGGTAGTCTCATTGAAAGGGTCCCAATTTTGTAGATGATTTTTCAAACGAACACACGATTGGAATGTTAAGAGCGTTTGAAATTTAGAAGGGGGTCTATTGGCTCATGGACCGACAAGGCGGTCAGTCCACTGACCATGGAAGTCGACCGTGCTATGGTAGATTCACCTTCTATGGTGGTCGATTATGACCCAGCTACCACAACCATGTGGTAGCTTGGTCAATTTCCATGGTCGAATGTGGCCCGGTTCTACCGCTTGGGTCCGACCCGACCCACTAGTCCCGACCCACTTCGGCTAGGCCCGAACCACTTTTCCTGCCCAACCCACTCATCCGACACAACCCATTGTCAAGTCCAGTCCATGTGGTGCACCACCGCATCCCATGCACTTTTATGTCGCATCCCATAGCCTCCACAGCCACCGGCTTCACCGACTCCCACGCGGCTATCACCAACGCCGCTTGACAACCCCACTGATTACACAGCCCCCCACTCCTCCTCTAATGGTTGAAACTATGAAAAAAACTCCTCTATGATCCTCAGGTTATGAGTTACATCGATCCATCCTCGTTTTCATATTACCACCAATCCGGGGGTCCGATCACATTTAAAGCCTCCTGGAAATTCGAGCCGTGACCATGAGGGTCCAACGGGGAAGAACGCCATGAACGGGGGAGAGAATAATCACACGAACACCCATAGTAATAAACCTCAACCTTTTTTTATTTCAGCTTCAATTTTTTCCCATTAGAACACAGAAAAAATAATAAATAATCACAAATATTTATCTCCCATTAAAACCTCACAATCAATCCCATCTCGCAAGAACGATTGAACCATAGATCAAACTATTCATGGTTTGGTTCACATTCATCGTTGAATTCAAGAATAGGGAATAAAAAAGAAAAAAAAATCACTACCTTGAGTTGGATCAGTCATTGTTGAGTAGCGGTTGCTTTTCCGTCATTGACGAGATCCTCCAACTCCATTGGTGTAACGATCTAAGATCCGATCTCCGATCAATCATCATTCGTTAGAGAGGTTTCTTTCTCCACACTTCATAGGAATTCTAGGGTTATGGGGATAACCCCTAATTCTCTAAAAAAGGATTATTAAAAAGTAAATTTCACTACATTGTTGTGTAATCTTAAATAAAATAAAACTTAATTTATTTTATTCTTTAAAACATCCAAAAATTACTTTTCACAGCCGACTCGCATCGGTTGATGTTAGGCCTCACCTAAGGTAAATTTTCTACTTTTAATGTAATGGTTTCCTCAAATTTATGATATGGGCACTCGTTTAGAAGCTATTTCACATTTTCAGAAAAACTATGCACATGTGTTATTTAATATTTTAATATTATTCAAACAATTCTTTCAGGCACCCTGGAACTGAGAATCGTATGTTGTCTCAAATCCTAGTCTTGAAATTAATCTATATAATTTCTAAAAATAATATATGGGAAATCTAAGATGTTATAATTAGCATGAAATTAGTGGATGCATTGTTCCTCATACCAGGAATGATGAGTGACTTTTTGAAGTTATGATGTAGTGGTACAAAAATACCATTGAGAAGATTCATGGTAGATCCTATTAGGACTTCATATTCTTACAGTATGAAACCCATATTTATGGAGTGTCTTAGGAATTTGTGAAGTAAGGCCTTAGATACTGTGGATATTAGAGTAGCGAGGTCATATCATGATGGTAGGAACTTCCTACACAAAGGAATCAATGTATGATAAATGGTGGAAGTATGTGTTCAATTATCTCTAGGATGTTGGTTTCCATTTGGGGGAAGAAATGTGTTACATTTCTCACCTTCATCCAATAGTGGTGTCCCCACACCACCCCTTTGTGAAAAGAACGCTATGGGAATGATGTCAAATAGTGATCTCATGTGACCAAATGTTCTCAAATAAAAAACTGGAATAGTTTTCCTTGAAGGTGTGAATCATATCATCCACTTCCTCAGGTGGATAGTGATTCTTACTTGGTGTACATAATGGGGATTATGGTGGAAATCCTAAATGAAGACTACTCTAGTAAAGCATGGTCCTTGGTGTATCATGCCTGATGGTTATGATTGGGTATATCCATCCCTTGGTGAACCTTTTTTGTGTGGAGGGGGAGGTTCCCTCAAGGAGTTTCTAATGTTTGTTGCCTATGCATGTTCTTTACTTGGGCTTAGAGTTAATAGAGAAAGGTTATATGAATAGTTTGGATCATCCACTTTGGATAGTGGAATATTGGGTCACATGATGATCAATGGAGTGTCACTGAATAATCAGTAGAGGTAGTTATTGCAATTGATGTGATCGTTTATAGCTTTCAAAAATGAGTGACGACAACCCTATCAAGATATCTTTGACTAAGGATGTGAGTCGATTCGAGATCATGACATGAAACGAGAAAACCGCGAGAATGGTTATGTAAATGTTTGAGTGAATGGATTATGTTTTAACCTAGGACAAAAGATAACGATGATTGATCATGCTCATTATTGATATTTTTTGTAAAAGGTTTGTGACATGAATCCTTCAAAGTTTATAGAATTAATTTTTTTTGATGTTGGCATGGAATGTTTGTTTAATTATTAGGTTGGCTGTGTGATGTAGACGAGTTTAACTATATGAATACCATCTAAAAAACTCTTTAAAAGTTAGAGAGAAATTCACTCTTACTAGGGTTGATCTTATAGGTGATCGTTTGGGGGTGACAATTAGAGATTTTTTTAATTTATCTCATCCCATATGTTGGGATGACTATAAAATGAAATGTAGCATCTAAGTAAATCCTGAATTGGGAGGATGCATTCCCCCTACTTATTCTTAATTTTAGATGGAATGAGGATGATATCTTCATAGATGAAGGAATGTTTCCACCTTCATAAAGACATATATAGTGATTTTTCTTAGACATTTCATCTCAAATGTGAAGGTATTACATGTGATGATGTGTACATTTTGCAAAATTTCTATCTTGATATTTTTTATTCTTCAGTCAAAATTATTTTCTTTTTGAGAATAAAAATTTATAACATGGGGAGGATATAATGACCCAGATTTTTACTCAATTAGGACTCACCTCCATTTTGAGTTTTGAAGTCCCCAGACCTTCCTAGGGATAAAATACAATTTACCCTTGCAGATGATATCCAAAAAATTTTCTAATGGATTTTTTGGATATGAAATATGTATTTTACCCCTAGATAGATCCGACATATGAAATTGAGTGTCAAAGAGATTTGAAAATAATATAATAAAAATATTATATTATTTTAAACCATACATGTTAATTTTTAACGAAATGAAAATATCTCCTAAACAGAACCTCAGATAGGAAAACTGAGACCATTATTAGGTTCATAATAAGGTGTTTATCCAAGGTTAAATTATAGTTAAGTTCACATTAGGATTGTTGGGCATTCGTTATAATGAAAGAATTATTTAAATAATTTAGTTATTTAATTAATTATTTCAATTGATATGAAAAACCAAGAAATCCTCTATAAATATACCTCTATGATTTTTTCTCTAGGGTTATTTATTTACAATGACTTTAACCCTAGAGAGGAGGAGTGGTAGAGAGAGTAGGGATTGCAATTGGTGATAATGAAGAATTGAGGAGTGATATTAGATTTGTAGCAATGTTGATGGATAGATTTATATGATGACAATGAATGAACCTATTAATTAAAAATTAGATCAAAACATTGAAAATAAAAAATTGAGGTAGGTATTTTTTATTTTTGGATTGATCCTTGTTTTTTTCTTGACATGAACATGGATTTAATCTTCCTAAGTTAAATCCATGACCACAAGTTTGCATAATCCCTACTTGAATTTGATTTTTGTTAGAGTTGTGAATTTTTTACCTTTGTTTATTGTTATTTATTCTATATCTATTAGATTTATGACAAAAAAATGGTGGACAAGAAGAACACATCCATCATTGGATCCTCAATTTTGTTTTTTATGGTTTTCTCCCTCCATTATATGTGAACTCATCATCGGTGTTTGTTTATCAGGTGGTTAAACCATTAACACATACCCAATTCATTATGAGATCGATCATTAATTCCTCATATAGTTCTCATGGATTCAAATTCATGGATCATGGGATTTTAGAAGATCATTGTTGATGATGGAGGATCAATGATGACTACAGATTTCTAAGGAAGGATTCGACGATGTTGGTTTTTATGAGAAAGTGCATGAGAATGACTTGAGTGATAATGAGACTTTGTATTTATGATGATAGGTGCCCTAAATTAGACTTTAAACCAAGATTTGATGATGATAAATATGGTTTGTGGGAATTTTGGGCATGATTCACAACAGATTTAGTGGAGGCAATACTCAAATCAAAATATGCATTACAGAGCTGGGATTCTAGAAAATTTTCTAACTGTACGACATGTGGTATAAAAGAACGCATACCGTATAGACCATTTATTATATTTATAGGGTTTTGGGATAGTGTTAAATATTACATGGATATGTAAATGTTCCAAACACCATATGACAAATACCCAACTAGCTTGATGTGTTTTTGATGTATACAACTAGGGACCTGTGTGGACCCACATAACACGTGTTCTAGAACACTCTTAGTGTACCTTCAAAGGTACATGACTCAGTTAGGTGAGGTAAATTCTGAGTACTCCCACAATAATACATGACATGTGAAACTTATATATACTACATAGTTATACTAACACATTATATAAAGAATAATAGAACATGGTTAGGTGGTTGACTTGGGATAACACATTGTGTAACCATAGGACATGATGTATACTTTCCATTGTCCTGAATTGTTCAATCATAAAAGGATTTTCCTTTCACTATTCCTAGGTGGAGTATGTATTCCTCCTGTTTGGATTATGATCCTCCTTAGGAGTTGGTATTTTCCCCATGTAAGAATGGGGATGGTATTCTATACATGCGGAATCAGATAGATTCGGTATTCCACTCACATTTTAGGGTAGGGATCCTATATATGTAGAGTTAGTATTTTTCCTATCTATAAAGCTATGATGAGATAAGGATACTCCACCAGATTCATTATTTTACCCATCGTCATGGGGTAGGGATCCTCTAGCATCATCCGAGAGAATGATCATGCAGGTTTATTGAGGTTGTAATCTAGGGCTGGGGAATATTTTTGTCATATATGGTTTTATCCTTACCCTTATATAATTCATGATACCTTGGTAGGTGAGTGATATTTAGGTCTGATAAGACTCCCCTTATTGTATTTTGGAGGTGGTGTGATTATTGGAAGCCTATGTAGTACTGGCTTCTTCAAGACTTTTTATTCCTTAGAACATTGGGGGTAACCTTTGTGATGTGATATTATGTTTGGATATTGAAATTAGGAATCTTAGACTCTTTAATGTTCTAAGAACTACTAGCCACCCATGCATGATGGCTTTTTAGGATTGGATCTATGATGATCAGGACTTCTCAACATCCTTGGGTCCTATAGTGGTTGTGATATCTGTACTTATTCTTGAATTAATTTTGGATACTCTTTAGTGCTGGTAATCTTGAGATAACTATCCTCCTCTTTATCACCCCTATGATAGAAGTTGAGTTAACTATATTTTCTTCCTCCATTTATGGTTTCTGGGGCTTCCAACTAAGTATGTTTATACTAACCCCTGTACCGACCTTGGGCCAACACATGATATGCCAATGAAAGTGATACACAAATCAGAGATGTATTTTGGTTGTGGAGTTGATATAGATTATTCAGATCAGATGTTTGGAGACTTTGTAGATGTATTTTTGGTAGATATTTGGTGGTACGAGGAGATGATGGTAGAAGGATTTATTTATATATAGATTCAGCTTGCATTATGCTATTCACAATGGTTTGGAGACTTTGTGGATTTATTTATTTCTCCTTTTTATGATACAAGAAGTGTATTTTCCCCCCTTTACATTATGTTATTCACACTGGTTATCTTTTTTATTTCAGTAGATATCTCATGCATGTTTTATATTCAGTTCATTTGATCATTTATGTATAGACTACTATTATTGAAGGTATCTATTTCATTGGACATATGTATCTTTTATAGATTATGATAGGCTAAGGCTTCCCATATGTGTGATATGCCTACGCAGTGCCAGTCACCAGTCCCTGACCTATTATTGTTGAGATTTGGGTGGGGGGTACACTTGGCTTACCATCAGTCCAGGTGGGGTACCGTTGGGTTGGGTCATGTAAAATCAATCCATGAAAAATCTTGACGAAAAAACATGATAAAGTTGAATAAGAAATGACACAGTTGTGTCTCCCTTAAGTTTTTTATTTTTTCCATTACATGATATATAGAATGAATATCGATATTTTTGAGAATATGGATTTATCCTTTTAAACTATTCAGATATTGTTACTTAATTTTCCACTTACATTATCAAACTTCAAAATTCTATAATTATACCGATATTATCTAGTGAATTTTGTGTGTGATGTTTAGAAAATGGTAATTGTTAAACATACTGTCTTGTCATAT
This sequence comes from Viscum album, assembly GCA_963277665.1. Classification (NCBI taxonomy): domain Eukaryota; kingdom Viridiplantae; phylum Streptophyta; class Magnoliopsida; order Santalales; family Viscaceae; genus Viscum; species Viscum album. Next base: position 702,307,201 of record OY728132.1, read on the forward strand.
AACTATTTAGAGTTAGGTTTCTTTTTGATTCTCCCTACGTTTGTTTGGTTCCTAGTTAAATATTGATATAAAGTGAACAATAAAATCATTTATGAATCATACATTGGATATTTTTTTAATGTAGACCTCAAGGACACATACTATATCCATGCCACTTTAATATTCTAGGTTTTTTTTAAAAAAATGAATTATCCTCAATTTTGACTTTATTAGATTCAATGATATTTTTATTATTAAATAGTTTCATTTTGTAATTTTAAACAAACAATTTTATAAGTTTTGAAATAAAATATTATTATTTTTGTTAAAAAGGATAAAATTTTAATTTCTTTATTAATAAGGTGTTGGATTGAAAAAAATGGATCTTTTTATTGATTTTGTAATGGTGTATTTACTTCAATATTAGATTTTAATAATTTTATGAAACTTTTAAATATTATCATGATATTTTAAATATTATTTTAATACTCTATTATCTAAGAATTCATTGTCTAATTGGTTTGTGATGAGGCTTGAAATCAAAGGATTTAGGGATCAAATCCTAACTCCTGGAATATAATCACTGATTATCATGGCATGGAATCAATAAATGAATAAAATAGGTAAGATGGAAATTTTCACATTGAGAGAAGATATTGTATATGGATTGGTTCATGGGTGAAGAAAACATGGATTGGGTTATGGATGAACTACCTCAGGTGGATGAAATATGAAAGAATGATGTGATGGGATGCTCATTCATGGATGTTATGTAGGTTGGAATAGATGTACATGAAAAATAATTTTTGAGGTAGTTGAAGGCTGGTGAAAGATATTGATAAAATAGAGAATAATCCTGTATAAATTTGAATAGATTAAAAAAACACATACAGATGAGGGGTGAAACTAAGTAAAAATGTGGACCACCCAAGTAATATGGATCTGCATGGGTTTATGAAAAATACCCAAGTACAGATTGAGTTGGATGAGTTTTTAGACTTATACTTTAAAGAATATATCCAATATTTACAATCTATGTAAAAATTCTCTTTTGGGGCCATATAAAATGTTGATCTCATGCAGGTTTTAGGCTAATACTTAGTGGTGGTTGTGGTGGGGGTGTAGTCTTGGATAACCGAGTCCTTTCAAGTGTGTGTATCTTTGTTTGATTATACTCCAATTATCTAGAATGTGTTATTATAATACTCTATTATCTGAATTATAATCCATCTATATATTCATCCTTATGATGAATTTACACTGAGGCCAGGGTTTGATTTTTTTTTCAATTTGGAGGTTTCCATTAGGATTAGAGAATTCATTAGATATTATGGATTCATCGTGTAGAGGTATGGTTTTTTGACATGATTTCAACCTTTTAATGATTTAAAGTCTTTCTTATTCAAATTATTTTACCTTTATATATTAAATAAATTATGGCATGGAATTAATTCATTGAAAATAAAAAAATGAAGAACATGATGAAATTGGAATGAAATCAATTTGATTTACGTATTAAGGATATTCTTAGATATAAGTTTCATTATCCGTTTTTTTTCTAAAATTCAAAGACTAAAACTTGAAATTCATGATAAATAACTTATATTACCTTGATTATTTATATATTAATACAATTCTAGTGACATATAATTTATAAATCTTTGATTTATGTTTTTAGACATATTTTAAGGAAAATATTTGATTCATTTTCTGATAATTATGAGAATAACTTTAACACATAAATAATTTTATTTCAAAAAATATATATTTTTATCGATAGTGAAAAAAATACACAGTGACTGAAATCATTAAAATATTACATATGGATTAAAATTAATTGAAGAGATAATTTTCTCTAAATTTTAATTTCTTTATAACCTTTAGTGTATTTTTTTATTCATATCTCAAAAGTTATGTTTTTTTATTGTCATGATGAGATTAAGCTATAGCGAATATTTGGTTGAACAAAGATATTATCTCTTTATAATTCCACTAAAAATGTTGAAAAATAGCGGTGAATGACAATAACACAATGATGTGACAATGGTGCATTACTAGTTATCCGATTGATGATTAGATAATGTGTGTGGTGACATGTAGCCAAACTAAGAGGGGATTTGTGTGATTACATGAATAAGAGTTCTTAGTTGAAGGCGATATTTGTTGTGGAAACCATCCAATCTATGATTGAAGGATTAGTAGGAAGTGGTGATGAGCTTTGAATATATGAAACATATCTAATTACTAGGTCATGTTGGGGGTTTCATGTGGTACCCCCTGGTTTCTAGAGAGAAGTGATCTCACATTGATGCACATGAGACATCAATTTTGGATACCAAAAGTTTCATTGCACTAATAGTGACCAACCAAACCTAATAAATCCTTATTTGGGTAACTTTAAACAAGCTTTATATACTAATTTAACTAATTTTCATTATATTTGAGTTGCGAAATTATGTTGACCTTCTCTCATTTTGAACTTTGAATAACACCATAATTATTGATATAGATATGTTATGGTAAAGAATTTGATTCCTTAAAATGATAATGGAAAATATTTTTTGATCACATGAATGAAAAACTAGGGATAAATATGTAAATTATTATTATATAATTCATAATAATTATACTTATTCATAATTTGAAATAGTTAAAATTAATTAATTTTTTTGAGATGTCATAGATTATCATTGGTGAATGTGATTAATATAAAAGTTTGGATTGAATTAAAATGAATTTCAATCAATTACATTGAAAATTATAAAGGTCACATTTCTTAATTTTGAATAGAAATAATGAGTATAAATCCTTAAATAACTTAATAATTATATTTATGATATTTTAATGAATTTATATGTAACTATTAATTTCATTTGGATTAAATGAGTTTTATGATATGGAATTATTACATAGAATAGATTTATATAATGTTATTTACATTAAATAAGACATTTCTAATGGTCAATAGAAGTAAAAGAGCATTATCAAAATATTTTTGATAATGTTAAGTAGTATAAGAATGACATGAGTTAATTAATAAGTAATAATAAGTCATTTAAAGAAATATAATGATCCTAATTAGGTGAATGATGTGGAAATATAGTGGTGTTATCTTAATGAAATATATAAATATAACATTTTATTTTATTAATATAAAAGAATGTGAATAGAGAAGATAAATTATGTTAATATGGTGTTGGATATTGATGCTATGATCCAAAAAATAAATGAATAATGAAATTAACATTATAATGGAATATTCTAGTACAGATGGAGAATATTTTCGATATGATTATGAGTATTTAATATTTGACATGTATTTCATGGAGATTTATGAAAAATGATAACTTGTATTTTATCAATTAAATAGGTGAATTCCTTTAGGTGGTGATTTTTTAAAAAAATATGAGAATGATGGGGAAAACTATAACAATACTTTGGGGGAACTTATAATGATGTGGATATTGATATATGAGTTGTTATGATGTGGTAATTTGAATAATCCAATAACTAAAATTTTATTTATATTAGATTTTATTGAGCTAAGGATGTATAAATTTATTTAGAAATACATGAAAACATTTTGGTTTATTATGTGGTAATTTTCTTTTGATTGATATATAGATCATTGATTTGATAATATGAATATTTTTTTCTCATATTACTCTGATGTATGATGTATTTCAGTGACTATTGGATATTAATAGTGATGGTGTACTACTGTTATTATGATATTAGTGATACACTTAATCATTTGATTTTAATCTCACCAAATGACCTAAGATTGAGATATAAAACGATTCAACCAAGTGTTACACTCTTTCTCTAAAAATATATAGGATCTAAGTATGAATGTGCACTGAGTATTGATTCCTTTATCACCCAAAACTATGGGTTCAAGGTAAACCATGAGTATAACTGTGGCTTTGGTATGTGATTTTATATATAGGTATTTCTCAAGGATTAAACAATAATGTATCTTTGATAATTCATTCAGTGAGAAATCTATATCAGGGTGTAAGATGATATTATTATTTTCAGATATATATTTCTTTATGTGACTTTGATCCATATATGGGGTGGGTGAGTTTCAACTTCCAAAGAGGGATGTGTATGGTGATTCATCGAATTACTAGATTTTTACAATATATTCTCCTTTTTGGGTAGCCAAGAGAAAAATTACAGTGTAGTGGGGTGTGGCTCCACTCAATCAAGAAACATTGGGCCTCATCCCCATTCATGATGTTAAATATTCACTAGTACGATCTTGAGACTCCATGCTAGTGGCTCCACTCGATCAAGAAACATTGGGCCTCATCCCCACTCATCACACAAATTATAATCCAACCTAAAATACAACATTAGGCCTGCACACACCTCACAATGTACATACAAGGTTTAGAAATAAATATCTGTATGCCACCCCCAATGGTGAACCTATAATTCTAATATCATAAAAAGTTCATGCACACATGATATGCCTAGACTAGCCAAAACTAACAATAGTTTGAATCAAAGAACAACTGCATAAACAAAGGGGTAAAAGACAACAAAACAAACAACCATGGATTTTATCTTGACAACCAAGGTAAATATACCCTCTATTTGGCCTCCACGAAAGTATTTTATAGCACGTGGCTCACCCAACCACATAATAACCAGCGTGTCTTCCGGATCTACAAATGATCTCCAAGACATCTAAAAAAAGGCATGATTGATGAACCCTAGGGCATAAACATATGCATCTACAATTGCAACATACATTTACTAGGTTCTAGGACCCTGATGGAATGATCTAAACTGGTGAAAAATTCTACCCTCCACATGTTAAAGATATTTTATGTCTTGGAAGTCCTATAGAATGACCCAGGCTTCACCATGGACCCAACATATACACTGCCCTATATGATCCATCCACATGTACCTGAAAGATGTACTATATAGGGAATCTATACATAAGGTTGGGAGTACAAAAACATATATGAAAAATAACCTCTATCCAGGGAAAATACCTAACTAGAGGGGTGCACCCATCCAGAACATCCATTAGATTCCTAATCCCATTTAACCATAGCTAGTCAACAAAGGAGAGAACCAAATCAAAACTCAAGGTCAATTCTCAATTAAAAATATCCCAAGGGCCTCCTCCTCAAACCATAGTCCGAAGTAAAAAATTCCTCAAATGTTACAACAAAAGGCCAAAATAATGTGGGATTATCCAACCTTGAACCCACAATCTAAATAACAAAACTACCAGTATCAATCAACTCTCAGCCAATAAAGCACAAGGCCTCTCTCAACACCTTGGATCTCATCACCCAACAAAGAACCACCAAAATTTCTCAATGACCCACCTTAGGGATAAAAAAAACTTGGGGCTCCCACGGTTCTTAGGGTCAAAAAATAAAGTGACGCCTCCACAAGACTCCCTTGCTACACCCAGATCCTGATCCACTCCCGTAGAAATAACCTCAAACAACCAAAAGGCCACTACAAGTGTAACACACCCTATAAGGGGTTCCTATATCTTATCCAATAGCATGTGACACAACTAGTGTAGAAACATTACAAATTTACCTAAATGGCCACTAACTGATACTAAATAAAAAACACACCCAAAGGTACATGCAAAATCACAATCCCTCCTACAAGGTCATTCAAAATAGTCCTCGTGACCGCCTCAAAAGCAGGAGACCCTCCACCAAGGCTCCTAGAAACAAACCAAACCTTGAAAAAAAGCCCACAAAAAATAAACCCCGATCAACCTTACCAACAAAAACACATCCCTAGGCACTAACACACCGAAAAGGGAATCTAAAGAAGCACTATAACCTATGGGAATTCTCAACAATAGACTATGGAATTCCCTGATCACTTGATCAGAAGCCATCCCACAAAGGCATCCTCAAGAGTCCCCCAAACTCATCTCAATAGAACAAATACACCTACTCATAACCTCTATCGTACAAAATCACCCATCCCAAAGGATCCAATAGTTTGGTTCCTTAAACCTAGAAGATAAACCTCAATCGCTCTAACCTTAAGTAACTAGCCCCATCACAGAGGGACAAACTAATATCTCCTCAGTGTCACTACTTAATCTCTATTTATGATATTTTCATTAAAGAACCTTGAACAACAATGGATGAAATCTATAATACAATCCCACTAATGAGATCAAAACCATCACCTGGGCCTCATATCTCACACCTAACCCACTGTCGGATTTCCAAACCAAACATCAAATAAATTCTCCTGATGAACTCTCTCAGTATAAAACACTATCCATATAGCCTATAAACACCGAAAGCATTCCAGCATCACAATATACATAAATAAAACTCATAATATACTACTCACAAGTCCAATTTTGACTCTAGGGCACAAAACAACCAAAAAACCCCATGTTGGAAAAAGTACACAACATGTACTTTTGAGTACACGACGTGTACTCTCAAATCTACACCTTGCCATATACTTCTACATGGAAAGAGTAGAAATGTGGTTTTCTTGTGTACTATCACATGGCCATGACATACATGGGGTATTTCTATGTACCAATACATGGCCGTGTACCCCTCACATGGGGTTTCTTACCAAGTACATGGCCACATGGCCATGACACTCTACACGACATGTACCCAAAGTGCATGAAATATACAGCCAAAAACTCCATTTTCCCATGTACTCTGCCACATGGCCAAGTACTACTACATGAACTTTACTTAAATTACATGATGTGTACTTATAAAAACTTATCGTACCTGAAAAGGAAGAACATAGAGTGTGTGTTCACTGAACCACATGCTATGTACATCGGTTTACCTAAACATGAAGCCTCTAAATCACCATGAAACCCTTGATTTCTCTACAAAGACCTCATATCAACCCACTAGGGGTCTGCAACAACCCAAAATAGGATTTAAAACATAAAAAAATAGAACTATAGGGGATTTATGGAGAAAAATATAAAATCGAATACCTCTAAGAGGGAACTACCAATGCTTCAGTCTAATATGTGATCCGCAGCTACAACACAATGATCCAGACCTTAAAAGAACTCCCAGTGACACCTCCTCCATTTAACTCTCCCTCTTCTCTCCCTCTCACTATCTCAAACATGAAAAGGGAATCCCATGGGGGCATGAATGGGATGAAAAAGGGAAAAAGGGGAAAAGAAAAAAGAAAAAATAGAAAAAAGAGAAAAAAGAAAAAGAAAAGGAAAAAATAATAGGGGCCCAGATTCGAACTCGGTGGCTGACACAAGGTTATTCCTCACCTAGGAAAAAATCTCCATTAAAAACTGAACCTCGGTGATAAAACCTCAATTTTATGCTCTGTTTAAAAGATATAACCGAAAAAACATGCATAAATTAATTAATAATTAATTAATTAAATATTAAATATTTCTTGAAAATTTGAATTACTTAGATTTCCACCAAAATCTTTTACAAGGATAAAAAACCTATCCTGGGACCAGCAAAGTGGTTGAAAAAATTATCCAAGATCATATCATAGGATAATTTATCATTTCTCCCCTAAAATACTTTTAGGAACAAAATGTCCCAATTTCACCTGATTTTTTATAACCCATGATGATGAAGTTAATCACAAACTCCCCACTAAAAATGATTCACACCCCAAATAATCCTCAGTAAAAAACCAGTAGCTATTCTCTCACCGAATCACTGGCACGAAATATGTTATCTCAACCATCCAATGCCCAGTATTACAATGTCTATAACTTTCTATCAACATGAGATACATTCAATCACGACTGATCTAATGCTCCCCACCACAGGTGTATCCTAATCATCATCCTAATTACCAAATGGGAAACATGACCCACGCTATGTCCATCATTGAATGTAATGGATAATGTGGCCAAAATGCTCAAACCAGAGCACCACCAAAAAACCTAAAACCTCCATGCTAAAAAAACTACTTAAATGAGGATCAAGACCTCTAAAATCCTATGGAGAACTTCCCACCATAAGGAATTGTTTAAATAACTCTCAAATGAGTAACAATAATCGCACTCATGTGGGATAAGTCTTAAAAAAACTAGGCTAATGCTCCTAAAACCACTAACCATTCTCCCCATAAAGGTCAATTCCAATACCCTAGAGCACCATCGATGCTAATATTCAAGAAAGAGGCATCTCCCTCATACCACGATCAACTACATGACTAACCTTCACTTGGGTGTTGATCCAAAACCACAAGCTTCCAACCCCACTCCCACTATGTTTCCCTAGGTATAACCAATAATGAGATGGGCTTGGGGTCCAACTAAACCTTCCCTCTCAAACCAACCATGATACAAGGAGCACTACTAGTGGTCTACTTATCAAAAAAAAAAGTATACTCATATCTAACCACATCCTAGTGATAACAGACCTCAACGAAACCACCAAGGAAGAACAACCACACCCACCCGGGTCATCGGTGATAACAAGCATACATGCCCCACCATAGGACCTGAAAAACAACATATGGAATGAACATATACCTCCCAAAAAACTTAATAATTTAGGGGAACCACCTAATTAGGGAAACTTGAGCCCAAGAAAAATATCTCTGAGTCATCCTTTCCCTCATTGAGAAACCAACAGGTCACTCGGAGCCCATTACTGTCAAACGAGGGTCGCTATTAATGTATTGGTGAAGGGACTGCATCTACAACACTAAATAACCTCTCACCACATGATCTAAATGACCTATCATATGAATAATATATATATATATACACATGTGGTTAAGTTGAGTAAAATGACACCAAGTACTTATACAAGAAAACACCATATAAGCAGTTGATATCAATTTAAATAATTGAACCTCCATCATCAGTAAAACACCATAGATAGGCATATGTCATATGAATACCATGTGAATAGAATGAATCATGAACACTATCCCATTGACCATGGTTCAAGATTCAAAAAATAATAATAAACCATAAGTATACAATCTCAAGTTCATCATACTAGGTGAAGTCACATAACTGTAAAAATAGAATCCAAGACCAACAATCCCATGCCATGGAAACATGGACTTACTATCAAAAAATGTGTTCATGAAACACTAGTATGATATCAATCATAGGCTTCGACACATTACTAGAACACTTGTTTACTAAATCCATAAATCATAAACTAACTTGGCTCTAATACCATTTTGTAACTAACTTTCTAGATTTACCTGGCACATCGCCCTATTTAGCCAACCATAAAGACTCAATCACGCATCACCAAATTATAGAGGCTTAAAACCAACAACACAGGTCTAAAAGGTGCATTGGAGAGACTATACCATCTATTCAGAGCAAAATAAAAACTAGAAATAACCAAAATCATACACATAGATCAACATCAGAGTATGAATAATAAATAAACTAAAATAGGGCTTACTATAACAAATGGAATGTGGAATACAGTCTTACAGAATTTAGCATGAAAAATATACAACATCTAGTCACCAAATGGGTTGAACACATATAAAAAATAAACAACTAAAAATAAAATACAATTGGATCTGATGACAACACTGATCCAAACCACATACTCGGTTTGCATAATGCTCGAGATGAACCAGATCGATCCTGAGGCTAAACACAAGTGGCTCTACTCGATCAAGAAACACTGTGCCTCAACCCTATCCATCAGACAAAATGTGATCCAACCTAAAAGAAGACATCATGTCTAAACACACACCAAAGTGAATGTATAGGGGTGAGAAATAAATCTCAGTAGGCCACCCCTAACAGTGAACCTATAAATCTCCTATTATAATAAGTGCATTGGCATGTGATATTCCCAGCCTAGTCAAAACTAACAATAAAAGGTATAAAAGAAAAATTGTATAAAAAATTGGGGGAAAATAAGAGAATAGCTAATTTTGGGTTATATCCTGATGCTTATGGTAAATCTAACCTTGCTCCAGCCCTTGTAGATGATTTTCAACATGTGGTTAACTAAACACACAACAACCAGTGTATATGCTAGATCAACATAGGAGCTCTAAGATTTAAAAACAAAAAGGCACGAATCTTGAACCCCAGGGAATAACCATAGGCATCCAAAACTGAAAAATACATCAAATGAGCTCTAGGAATACGATGGAATGATTTGAGCTGGTGACAGAGTCTCGCTTCCACACGTCAGAGAGATATCATGTCCTGAAAGCCCTATAGAATGGATCAGAATCCACCATAGACCCATCTGATACACCACCATATGGGTTCCATAAATATGTACCCAACAGATGAACTTCAGAAGGGATTAATACATAAGGTCAGTAGTGTAACAACATCCACGATAAATTATCTCTAGCCAAGGTGAATACTCAACTAGAGTGTGAACTTATCTAGATCATCCATTAGATCCCTAAGATTGTCTAACCACAACCACAAAACATAGGAGAGGACCAGATCAAAACTAAGGTCCACTTCCTAATCCAAAATATCCCAAGGGTATCCTCCTCAAACCATAGTCCTGAGAAGAAAAAATTTCAAACTTCACAACCAAAGGATAAATAATCATTGGATGATCCAACCTCAAACTCTCTATCCAAATAGATGAACTAACAATGTCTATAAACTCTCATCCAACAAAGAAATAAGTCTCTATCATCACCCTTGATATTAGTATCCAACAAATATCCACTACAAGATCTCAACACCCCACCTTAGGTCTAAACAAAACTCAGGGCTCCCATGGTCCCTAGGGTCATATCAAAAAGTGACATCCTCTAAGAGAATCCCCTACTGCATCTAGCACTCAGGCCATGCCTAAAAAAATGACATCAAATGACCAAAATAACACTACAAGATTTAGAAACCCTATTAGGGGTTCCATTATCTCATCCAAGATCATGAGACATACCCAATGTAGAAACATCCCAAATGGACCTCAGTGGCCTCCAACTGATCCTCGATCAATAATGGACCCAAAGGTGCATAAAAAATTACAAGCCTTCCAGTAAGGGAATTCACAATGGTCCTTTTAAACACCTCAAAAGTAGGAGGCACTCCACTAGGGATCCTCAGAATAAGACAAACCTTAGGATAAATACCACACATGATAAAAATCAATTGACCTTCCCATTGACAACCCATCCATGGGTTCTAACTAGTCCACAAGGGTATCTAAAGAAACAACATTCCCCATAGGCACTCCCAATAGAAGACTACAAAATTACATGATATCTTGATTAGAAAATATCCCAAAAAATCATCCTTAAGAGTCCCTTGGACTCATATCAATAGTACAACAACACCCGACCATAACCGCCATCCCATAAAGTCACCCAACCCAAACGATACAACATAGTTAGTCCTCAAACTTAGGATCTAAACATTAACCAATCTAAAATTGAGAAATTGTTCCCATCATACTGTGACAAACTAAGATCTCCTTAGAGAAACTACTAGATCCTAACATCTGGGATCCATCTGAAAGAACCATGAACAACATTGGAAGACATCAACAATCTAGGACCAAAAAAAATCACACAACACTAACATAGACCTCACATCTCACTCCCAACCTACTGGAGGATTCTATAAGCAAACCTTAAATAAGTCCTACCACAAAACCCCCTTAGTCCATAACACCATATATATGAATTATAAACACTGAAACGATTTAACCATCAAAATATATATTGAAAAATAATCATAATGAACAACTCACAAGTCTAATTTATACTTTTTGGAAAAAAATATCCAAAACCCCCAAATTGGAAAAAGTATACAGTGCGTACTTCTGAGTACATGAAATGTACTCTCAAATCTGCATCAGGCCATGTACTTATACATAGTCAGACTAGACATGGTGTGTAACTATGTATTATCACATGGCTAGAGAATATATGGGGTCTTATCATGTACTTATACACGAACATTTACCCCTAATATGTGGTGTATTTCTAAGTACATGGTCACATGGACATGTCCCACTACACAACGTGTACCCAGAGTACATGGAATGTACTTCCCAAAACTCCATCTACCCATGTAATCCACCACATAGACAATAACTTATACGTGAAATGTACCTAAATTACATAAATTATACCTCTAATAACTTATATTTTCTGATCAATAAGAACACATGATATGTGTTCTCTGAATAACACACTTTGTACACAAGTTTCCCCAAATAAGAAGCCCTAAATCACCCTGAAACCCCCCAATTTCTCCACAAAGACAAAAAATCAATCCACTAGGGTTCCCAATAACCCAAAACATGATTTAAAACATAAATAAAACTATTATATGGGGATTTATGGTAAAAAACATAAAATGTTCCTACCTCAAGGTGAAAACATTGATGATTTGCTCTGATCCATGATCTATAATTACCGCATGACGATCCAAGCCTCAGAAAAACCCCCGAAGGTGCCTTATAACTTTAACTCTCCATATTATATCCATATATATCTATATACCACACAAATGGACTCCCACGAGGGAATTAATGGGAATAAAAATGGGAAAATGGGAAAAGAAAAAGGGAAAAAAGACAAAATAGAGAAAAAAAAGAAAAAATAAATGGGGTTTAGGCCCGAACCCAATGCCGAACTCAAGGTTATGCCTCACCTAGAAAAAACCACCCATTAAATACTCAAACACAAAGATAAAATCTCAATTTTAGGCTTCGTTTAAAAGATATTACCGAAAATATGCACAAATTATTTAATATTTAACTAATTAAATGTTAAACATTCCATGAAAATAAAAATAACTCATATTTCCATAAAACTATTTTTCTAGAGAAAGCACCCTATTCTAAGATCAAAAAAGTTGGTAGAAAAATTATCTAAGATCAGATCATAGTATAATTTTCCATTTTTCCCGTGAAACACTTTTGGGAACAAAAAGTTCAAATTTTCCCTAATTATCACAACCCGCGACAATGCAGGTTCTCATAGATGTACATATACACTAGTAGATTTTGGGTTTTAACTCACTATGCGGGGTGAACATATTATTTATTATTACTCACTCTTGCAAGTGAAATAATTAATTTTTTAGTCTTGTGTCTATACAGATTGGAAGATATTGACAGTGGATGATCATAGAGGTTTTATATGGACAGTAGATATAGTATTTGATTGTATAGAGATTCATTATGATATCCTTATTCATATAATCTACATTAAACCTCATACATATTTTTTTTCATGATGTATTACTTGTATGTGGAGATTCATTTGATTATTTCACATTATATTATATAAATACTTATTGTATATGAATGTGTTACATTTCATAGTTTAATTTTTTACTTATATTATGGTGTATATTGCTTCATGATAACTTGTTATTGGATATATTTAGAGGAAATCCCTCCTATCATTTGAGTGGATGCCTCAATGCTAGTCATTATCCATTGACCTATTGGAGTTGGGTATAGGGAGTTTACTTAATTTTAAATAGGTACATGATAGATTGGTATTAGAGTGTTAAATTTGATTATAGATTTAGGTACATAAGATTTTTGGTTGGTACGAATTAGAATAATTTATACTAGGTAAATTTATTTTCTTAATTATTAGAATATGAAATTGCAAAGGTCATGGGTGGCAGATGTATTCTTGATAAATACTCTCATATATGAATATTTATTAAAACCATAGTATAAGAAACTTGGGTATAAAGTAGGGTAATATGAATCATTTAGACTCAGTTCATGACTCTATGAATTTATGTTTTCTCAACTTGATTATAAAGGATATATAAATTTCATCATTGAGACTATGGGAAGTGTTTACTGAGATTGAGATATTATATTATATATTAGTGGCTATAAAAATAAAGTGAGATAGATATAAAATATGAGATAATGTGATATAGTCATCTTATGATCTAATAGATGAGGATATTTAGAAAACTCAAATAGATTGAGATATTAATCTTATTAGTAGTACCGATTCCTTTCACATGAAAAGGGATATTTTTCTTTATATATTTATAAATTTATCCTTTTTGTGATTTTTTATTGGGATTTTGAATTTTCACATTTGTAATCTTTTAAAAGTTATAAGTACTTATATAAGAAGTTTATAGTTGGGACCACTAGTTTTTTAAATAATTGTGGTGTTATCTATAGTTGATGAGATCAATTTTTGATTAATATATAGGAAAAATTTTCTGAAGGATAACTAAGTAGTTCATTTATCCTCAATTAGAAAATGAGGGAACACTATATGAGATGTATTGTAACAATTAATATTTATGATGAAACTATGTGTTGATAAGATATTATGAGTTAACTTAGAATATACCATGGATATTAGTGTGATGGTTATAAGAAGATTAGTGATGAACCTTTCAATCAATAATCTATATGGATATCAATCCAATGAAAGGAAATTTGAAAATTATTCTTTATATTGATTATTTTTTATGATGATGTAATGAGAAATATAAATAAGTTCATCCCATTATATTGTCGATTAACACCAGAGTTATGATTTTTTTATATGATTAAAATTTCAAATTATGGACACAAGTGTTAATCATTAATCTGATATAGGAGACCCAAGCCTATTTTTATTATAGTATATTGATAATAATGTAGGATATTGTTCCTAAAATTTAGTAATAACATATTGAAATAGGTTGGGATATGTGGTTTTGGTATCACTATGGGTTGTAAGGTATTATTATGAGGTCTGGAATGGACCATCCATGGTTAATTGTACTTATTTAGGATGGTTTTATTTAGATGAGGTAGTATTGGTCTTAAATAGACTGTAAACAATTTTTTACTATATTTATAGGTGGTAGTATTATTAAAAAATAAAATAACTCCATAAAAATAGATTCTACAATATATTGATGAAGATATGATCAAGATTTTCTTTAGTTGTTGATAAAATTTTTATTGAATAAATTGAGTAGTAATTAAATTTTATAGAGGATAGATGAAATGAAGTGAAATCGTTGGTTACAAATGTAGTGTGTAAATAGTGGTGGAATGATGAGGTTAGTGTTAAATTAATGAAATGGTGGTGATAATGATATGTTTGTCTTGTTGAGAGGGTGGACTCTTGTACAATTTTGGAAGTAATAATATCTTGAATTTTGTAATATGAATGTGTTAGTGACCTAGATTAATTATTATATGGTGATGATACATTTCAGATTGATGAAACTAAAGATGTTGTGGGGTAGAATCATTAGTATTTTTGATAATAATTAAAGGCATGTTAACTTCTAGATAGAGTGATAATCCATAAAACTAGTTGTTCTTTATGTGGAGTAAATTGAGAGTGATGAAACAATAAAAGTGACTACTCTATAATTCTATGATAATCATTAAAATTTGGAATTTAATTATCCAAAAATATTATCATTATCTAATATTAGCAAAAATATAGCTTTACCTACTACCATATCAAGCTCTATTAACTAGTTTTATTGTGAAGTCATTTGATATATTTTTTCTTATTTAAAGAGTTATCTTTTTATGGGGAAATCCAAGAGAGGATAAGAGTCTTAAGTGAAACTTTAAAGGTAATAAAATATGATGTTGAATTATTTTTGAGATCATTTAAAATTTTAATTAATGGTTCATTTACTCAAATAGATGGTTGAATTATTATGTGATGTTGAAAGGTTTGTACTTGAGAGTTTTGGGTTGCTTAATTAGCATGGTTGTGTCTATTTTTTTGATTGTTGAGTAGTTATGATCTTTTGTGAAGTATGTGATGAGAAGATTTTATGCGGTTAAAAATTATTAATTAAACAACATGATATTCCTATTAAAGGTGGAGATATTAACACTCTATTTAAAGGTGAATGGTGAAATCAAGAGAGTTATGGGGGAAAGTTTTAAGACAATATCACACTTTCAAATAATACATTATGAATGTTTCTAGTATATAATATTATATTTAATGATTATGTGGTTGATAAATTTTGAACATGTTATCCAATAATTTTTTTTATTCTATTTACTTATCTACCATGAGGAAGTCTTCGTAACAAGTTTATCCTGGGTTAGTGATAATAGAGTAGTGTATAGATATACACAAGCCCTTTTTATTTGTTTGGTAGTGGATATATATTAGTAAATGAGTATTATAAGTTATATAAAATTTATTTATTAATATTGAGAGTGGATTTTAAATTAGTATTAAATTGAGGTTAAAACTAATGTAATTCTTGATTTACATTTGAAATTTTAGAATATATGACAACGTTTTATTGATGTTTTTTCACGCTTTCTTTATAAACCATTATTTCATGTGAATTCATGTGAATGGTAATCCATCTAAGAATGTCACTTGATTGTTAATGAAATAAAGGTGTGTTTTAATTGATTAGTGTGTTTTTTAAGGCATCATGAAAATTGGTGTTGCCTATATTGGAATATTTAAAATGGTATATTTATATTGGTAACATGTTTTAGATGTTTTTTTGGGATTTTGGAATGTTTAGTATATTTAAAAATATAATTTACTAGACTTATTATTTTCCATTTATGAATTGATATATGGGTAAAGATATATTCTTTTTGAAAGAAAAGGTTTATAAGAGTGGATATAATGATCAATTTGCTTAAAGTTTATATTATTTTCAAGGACGAAAGGCTTTAAACATTGGAAGACTGTATTATTTTGGATTTTTTTTAGAATTATTTAGCCTCAATTTTAACTTTATTGGATACTATAATATTTTTATTATTCTATGGATGCTTTTTTTATGTTGAAATAAGAAACTTTAGATGATTTGAAAGAAAATATTATTATTTTTTCTTTAAAAAGTGTAAAATTACATTTTTCTTTTACATGGAGTGTTATATTAAAAAAATATTTTTTAATTGATATTATAATAGGATGTTTGCTTTGGGAAGATATTTTGAGAATTTTCTAACATTGTAGGAAATTATCATTAATGTGGTGAATTATTTTTAAGTAAATAATTTGTAAATAATTTTTTAAAACTAAATTTTTTGACCAAGAATCCATCTATATATTCAACCATAAGATGAATTGATATAGAGGATAGGGTTTGGATTTATCTTAACCCAGAGGCTTCCATTGGGATTAGATAAATAATTTGAGATCATTGATTTGTCATAAAGAAGTATTGTTATTTGATTTGATACCTCCCTTTTGATGATTGAAATGCATTCTAATCAAAATTATTTTCTATTTATCTCTTAATTAAATTATGGAATGAAATTTATTTATATAAAATATTAAACAATAAATAACATATGAAAATTAGAATGGAATTAATTTGAGTTAAAAATTGAGGTTTTTCTTAGAGATATTTTTTATTATAAAAAATTTATCTATAAAATTTAAAGGAAATAATTTTAAATTCATGATAAATTACTTATATACCTTGATTTTACATCTCAATATGATTCTAGTGACATAATTTTTTTGAAATTTGGATTTATAGTTTTAAAGATATTTTAGAGAGAATATTGGATTCCTTTTTTGATAATTTTTTTATAATAAATTAAATTTATGAATAATATTGTTTTAGATGATATACCATTATAAATAGAGTGATAAGAAAAAAAATGTAGATATATGAAGTTAGGGGCTTACTTGACTGGTAAATTCTTCCCATAATTCTGCATCAGGATAATGTTCAAATCTAGGCAGTGGAAAATTTCTATGGGTATTGTAGAAGCACTGTAAAACTATAGAAGGTTAGGTATTTTAGTAAGTAATATTGTGGAGGAATTTATAAATGGTACTATTTATCAAAAGTTGTATTTAGAGCCTTGATTTAGTGCTTTAAAGCCATACGAACTTTGGGCCATCAACATGTTGGGCCTTTGGGTTGGTACTGAAGAAGATTGTAATAGATGGAGTGTAACATGGTATGAAGGAAGACACCTACAAAGAAAATAGATATATAATGCACACATTCCAATTGGAAGGATATAGTTAAAACTTTATGGTGAAGGATGACATGGGTAGAAAACAGGAAGATAGGAGGACCTGTTTCTATTTTGGGATTGTGCCTTTGTGCCTTCGAGACTTTGAAAATTTGGGTCATGTAATGGGATTTCTTACCACAAGGAGTTTGGGCCACCAAAATTGTAATTGGTCTTTGGGGAATAGGTAATTTGGTCCATTTAAGGGTTCTATCTCAACCCATAAAATAGTATTTATTATGAAATAAAATAAAAATGGAATTAGAGGGGGTACAATACCAAAATAGTGATAATATGATATAAAAATTAAAAGTTATTGAAGATAAAATATTCTATTATTTTTACCATCTCTATAAATTTTGATAGCTTATTATTTTAGTCTATATATCAAAATTTATATTTATATTATCCTCACATTGATATGAAGCTATGGTGAAAATTTAGTTACATGTGAGTCTTTCTCTTCTTTATAATTCCACCATAGATGGTGGTAAATGGAGGTATCATATAAAGGTGGTGGTAAAATATTGTTTGTTTATACATCATATATTATTAAATGTTTGTGTTTATATATATACAACCATTGGTTTTAATTAATGTAGTATGATATGAGTCTTTTGTTGTTGTCTGATCATTTCGACCAGATGGATGGTTACATAGCCACATGGTTATACAAAGGCATGATTTATTGGAGTTGAGACATGTAGCTACCACCATATGATCAATTTTTGACACTAAATATTTTATTATACTCATATTGACCTCCCTAACCTAATATATCCCTGTTTTTGTGATTTTGGATAAATTTTATAGACTAATAACTTTTTTAAAAAATGAGTCATAAATTCATGTTGATTTTCTCTTATGTCTACCTTCAAATAATTAAACCATTATAGACTTTTATATGTTTCCTTAAAGGAATTTATTAATTAAAATAATAGTTAAAAATATTTTACGACCATGTGATACCCTCTAGTTGGTAGGGAATATTTAAAACAAAGGGGGGTGCCTCGCATAACACCTTGAGATTTTAGAATATATTTATCTTTAATAAATTCAATTCGTTTGATAGATTGTGATACAAAAAACACCAAACTTATGTGAATAATGATTTATTAAAATTAAAATTGAAATATATTGTAAGAAAATTAAATGAAACATAATTAGTAAAAAAATTATGTAATTAAAATAAGTATTAATTTAATTTTTTTGGTTAGAAATAAATTTATTGTTTATAAACATTGTTTTATTTATATATATTTTTATTTAAAGTAAAATTTATCTTATTTTGAGTATTAAACATATGGAATAGTATTTTTTATACATTTATAAAAATTAATGATCATTCTTTTATTTATTATCTATTAGTTATAAATGTAGAAAAAATCATTTGAAGGTAAAAAGAGATATTTTTCAGAAAACTATTTTTTATGTTCACAATGTATTTTACCTTAAAAAATTTAATTAATAAATATTGATGAATGGTTTTAATTAAAATTTTAGATAATATATTCAATTAGATAAATTAGTATTTATATATTGGTTTTTACAAGTCATGAAATGAGAATAAAATCATTTGTTTTCTTAAAAATATATTTTTTCTACAAATTATTTTTTACACGGGTTATGTGTGGATATTATAATTAATTTATGTCTCATATATGAATTAAATATTGAAAAATTTATTCAATATTTGTAATAATAATAATAATAAATATTGGGTAATAATTTCATCTTAATTTTTACCTATAATGAATAATTAAAATGGTAAAAATATTGTCACCACGGTTAGGGTTAAAAGGGTTAATGGGGGGGGGGGGTTAAACTAAGTGAGATAACTTAAAAGTTCACTAAAAACTATGTAAATATGATTTTTATGAGTGGATTTAAACCTTAAATTATCTTATATTTGAAATAGAAATAAATTTGATCCATTTTTCCTGAGAAAGATATTTATTATATTTTAAAGTTATTAATATTTACAAGGGTGACACTCCTCTCACTTAAAAATGAGAACCGCCTTTTCTCAAATATTTGTACCACTTTATCACATTAAGTTAATTAATATCTACCCAAATACATTCCCAACTCTCCTACCCACATCTTACAGGTTCTATTCTTCCCAAAATACCCATTTAACAATCCTTAAGGTGTTTTTCAAATGAGATTATCCAAATAAAATGTATAATTTATTACCGAAAATTTTCAAGTTTCTTTCTTATTAAACCTCATCTAATATGCTATAACCATATTAATATAATAAAATTTGAATCTTTATTATAATTTTTTATGTTAATGTTATAACCATTTTATATATTCTTTCCATCTAATGGAAAATATAAAATTTTCTCATGAGTACGTACAAACTACCACCACCATAAAGTAATATTTTTCATTTTTCATAAACATATCTCATATATTTAATGAACCTAACTCTAGTAACCTATATTTGGGGCCTAATTTTTTACATTATATTATATACAAGGGGTAAAATCATAAATAACTGATCTATTTATAATTTTTATAGAACTAGATACATACATGATACCAATTTAACGTTGGGAATATAAAATAAAACATAATAAAATAAAATGCTCAACATCCTTGAAACTCATTCAAAGGATCCATCTTTATAACCTGGGGAAAGGAAATGAAATAAGGGTGTGCTCAAATGCTCATTAATAGTTAAATATAGTGGAAATTATCATGAATCAATAAATCATAATCAATATCGTAAGGAAAATAACTAAACACACTTTCCATTTAATTAATAACTTGACTATAAAAATTAGATAAGGCGTAATCAATATAGTAAGGTAAATAATTGAACACACATGCCATTTAATCAATAAAATGAGAATGAAACACATCGAGATATAATATCATAGATATAATATCATAGATAGAATATCATAGAAAATAATGACAACTAAAAACTAAATGAAGAAAATACTTAATTATTAGACTTCATGATCTTAGGAATCATGATACCTCAACTATCAAGACCTTTCTAAAAAAGTTTGAAACTATTGGGTAAAAACCCATCAGATTTGGCCAACTGATTTGTCTCACGAGACCTATCAATGAATCAAGATGATATCTATAACTAGTCCCCATCCATATCTTCATGTCCAAAGCATTACTCATATATCTAATAATCGATTTAATTCATGAATCAATATTCCTTATCATTAAATATCCATATTGAGTAAAGGATATAGGTTTATCAATATTTCCCCAGTTAATCAAATAACTTTACAAGTAAACACCATATGTAAAATTGGTATACAATTTAGGAAATAATCATAAAAATCATACAATAATATGGATATTTAAAATAAATTTAATGTCCAATTAAAAATAATAATAATAAAGTTATTGTTTCAAGATAAGGTTAGCAATCATAAAAGAAAGTGAGATTGTACAATAACTTTTACCACTTGGTAATTTTCAAGACAAATCACCATGGATGAAATAATTTAAATTGAAACTTTAAATACATTGAATTATTAATTAATAATGATATTACATGTAAAAGGTTCAATATATACCCTATATAAAATAAATTAGGTGCATAGGATTACAACATGCCTCAATGGAGGGAAATTGAGATGAAATCCCTTACCACTTGGTAAGATTCAAGTAAAATCTACCTGGATGAAATAATTAAATTTGAAACATAAAATAATATTAATTATTAAGGATTAATGATATTACATGTAAATGGGGAAATATGTACATCATATAAAATAAATTAGCCGTACAATAATAAAATATGACTCAATGATGGTAATTTGAGATGAAGACCCTTACCACTTGGTAAAATTCAAATAAAACATCCTTGGATAAAATAAGTAAAATTTAAACATAAAATACCATTAATTATTAATTATTCATGATATTACATATAAAAGGGTAAGTATGTACACAATATAAAATAAATTAGGTGCACAACAATAAAATATGCCTCAATGAAGGGAAATTGAGGTGTAGTCCCTTAACTCATTCTTTATTTTATGTGAATGTGATTTAGCCTCATTTATAATGGTTTTAGGAATGTTATTAATTTATAACAGAACTATAATTATATTTATAATATAATATATTATCCTTATATAACATTTTACCTCCCATTTGTTGATAATTTCATTATTTTCATTGTTTTTGGGTGTTAATTGCCTTGTTTTCTCATGCGCGTGTTGTAATTAATGTTATATTTTTTGTATATAGGGTATAATTACATCATATAAATAACTATAATAATGTTACAAATATTATATTTACTTTGTAGATACATTATTATAACCACTCTTAAAATTTAGGCATGGAAAATGAATCGCATCGCTTTGTGGAGACAGTAGGCCGTACGTAAGCCCGAGCGACAATGTCATTCCATTAACAAGTGAAATTATAAGTAAGTGGGTGATATATTAAATTTAAAGAATCATTATAATATCATATTTATCATTTATATTCATTAATTTTATCCTTATTACATTTCATGTAAAGCGTAAGTGAAAAATGATTCACATCGCTTCGTGAGGCGGTAGTCTGCCGTACACACTAGCGACATTATCATATTTTAAACGATATGGAAAGTAAGAAGTTATATGTGATATTATAATTAAATAAGTATATTTATATCATAAATACTATATATAAACATTAATTCCATCTTTATATCCAACTTCTAGAGGTGTTTATAGAAAATGAGTTACATCGATTCATGAGGCGATATTCAGCTGTACACAAGATCAACGATTTTGTTTCGAATTTTATGAAAGTATAGATGGATAGATATTATGATATAAACATAATAAAATCTAATTATATGCTTTATACTGGTGTTATTATATTATATTTATTAATAAATAATCAAAGGTGTAAGAATAAGAAAGAAAACGAAATATCTTTGTTAGGAGAATTAGCTTCTCTAAGAGAAACCTCCTTTGGATATCCTCTTATGGACCTTAGAGATGGTCTTTTGGGTGGAAAAGAAGATATATAATACATATAATGATATTGGGGAGATATTTTTATAGGTTTTAGTTAATAAAAAATGGTTTGAGAGGTGTGAATAAGTGAGGGGAGGGAGTGCCCTTTTATAAGTGGGGAAATGGGACCTCCTTGGAAATTGCTTTGAAATTTCCCAAAAGAAACCAAAATAATAAAGTCATTAACTAGAAAAAATCTTCCAAATAACCTTATGTTATAATTTTGGATATGATAAGGTGGAAATATTCCCATATAATAATATTTTAACAAGTTGGTAGGTAATTTTCAACCCTTATCTTCTTAGTTTAACCCCTCAGTAAACCCATTTACCTTAACTACAATAATAAAATTTTAATATTTTTTCTATTAATTTTGGTAAAAAATTATGTTGAAAAAATTAAATAACATGAATTATTCTAATTTCAAATATGGAACCTATTTTTCCAAATTCAATTAAAAAATTGGTAGAATCCAATTTAAAATTATACCTGTAGACATGACGAAAAAATGGGCTTTGAAAGAGAACATTCTCATAAGTATGGAAGGTTTTAATATAAAAATTCAATATGAAATTGATTAAAATGAACAAAATTATATTTATTATAGTATAATTGAACTAATATTACTTTAAAACAAAATTTAAATATAATTTAACTCTGTAAATAAATTAAATGAAAAATCATTTTTTAAATAAAAATCCGTATTTTTCAGTATTCATCGAAAAATGAAACTTTTTAGAAAAATAAAAAGAATTCACCCTAATATAATTTTGATATGATGATTTCAAAAATGAAGTTAATTTTATCCAATAAATTTTCTAAAAGTGTTAAAAATTAATATTATCATAAGTGCACAAGAAGCAATGAAACAGTTTTCTTTTAAAAAATAGTTTTTCAGAATACATTTATTTTTCTATTAAATAATTATAATTTTATTTAAAATATATAGATATAAATTTAATTTATTTTATATATGTATAAAACATGTAATTTTCATAATTTATTTAACACTATTCATTTCCTTCAACATATCAGCTAGGTTATAATGGCAATGTTTAAATATTATTTTAATAGAGTATTTTCATTTAATCCTGGTGTTAGATGCATCACAAGCTATTAAAGATATTGAATTTATTTAAAAAGAGATAATTCATAAAGTCTAGAGCTGTTACATCATTACCTCCTAAAAATATTTCATCCTCAACATTTTTTTGGATATCACCTTCTAAACAAATTAGGATTTTTCTTCTTCATAACATCCTCTGGTTCCCACGTTGCTTCCTCTATTATGTGATTTCTTTGATGCTCCTTTACTAGATTAATCATCTAATTCCTTAATGATTTCCCTATAGTATCAAGAATATTTATGTGTTATTAATAGAAAGATATATCAGGTTACAATTATATTTCATCATAGGTGAGCACGAGCATTGGGTCTGACATGTACTTCTTAACCATGATATATGAAACACATCATGTAATTTTTAGAGAATTGGTGGAATTTACAAACAATATGAAAAATATTAAATTATTTCAAGGATTTAAAAGGGTTTTATGTACCTAGGGATCATCTTTCCATTCTTACCAAACTTTATAACACCCTTCCATAGAGATACTTGAAAACGTGATCTCCCACTTAGAATTCCAAATCCATCCTCTGATTATCAGCATAACTCTTTTTCCTACTTTAAAATACTTTAATGTGAGCTTGAATATCCTTTACCTTTGTTGTTAAATCTTAAAAATGTTTTGGGCCTTTTATTTTACTTTCACCAACTTCATCGCAAATTTTTTTGTATGAAATCTCTTTTCATATAATGCTTCATATGATGCTATTTGAATTATTGAATAGAAACAATTGTTATAGGAAAAGTATAAAAAAGTTAATTAATGATCCCAAATACCTTCAAAGTCAAGTGAGTATGAAAAAAAAAATGTCTTACATTGTTCAAATAGTCCTTTTGGACTATCCATGAGTTTGAGTATGGTATGTAGTGCTTAAATGAAGCTCAGTATCAAGGGCCTTCTGAAAACTCTTCCAGAATTTCATTGTAAAATAGGGATCATGATCAGACACAATCGAAATAGGTGCATAATTAATCCTTAAAACTATATTAATATATATACTTGTGTGGAACCTAAGAGGAAAATCTTCTCTTATAGTGAGTAAATGCATATATTTGGTTAGGCTATCAAAGGTAACCCATATTTCATCATTATTTCTAGGAATATTTGGTAGTACTATGAAAAAGTCCATAGTAATGTTATCCCATTTCCACATATAAATATTAAGTTGTTTCATGACTACTATAGGATACTCTCTAATATCATTAACTTATTGAAAAACCAAACATCTAGACACATAATCAACAATTTCTTACTTCATGTTATCCCATAAAAAATGTTCCTTAAAATCCCTATACATATTTGTGCTACCAGGGTGTATAAAGAAATTTGATCTATGAGCATCATAAAACAATTCAATTTTTAGTTTAGGTATATATAGAACACATAATATCTTTCTAAATTTCAAAACACCATATTCAAAAATGAAGTCTACTAATTTCCCATCATTTATAGTTTTAATTTTATTCTGAAAGTTTTCATCATATGATTGATAAATTTTTATATTTTCTAATAAAGTTGGTTTCAAAATCATGTAAAAAAGGAGTTATATTACTCCTTCCTTCATAATTCATACACCTATATTAACTAGATCTATGAACATAGGATCTCTCTCAATCCTCATTGGGGTGATAACTACATGATATTTCCCACTAAATGCATCCATTACCTTATTTTCTTTCCCTATGTGGTGGTGTATCCGGAAATCATGACCCTTGAGTAACTCGAGCCATAAAATATATATAATATAGATATATTTATATAAAAGATTTATTTTATGATTTTATGATCCATGTATATCTCACATATTTCACCATAGTTATAATGTTTCCATATCTTTAAAAGAAAGATTACAGTTGCTAACTCTATATCATGGGTTGGATAGTTCTATTCACGAGTCTTCAATTTTCTTGATGCATATGCAATAAATTTATCATTTTTTATTAGGAAACAACCAAGTCCCTTCTTTTATGCATCAATATATGTCATTGAGCCATAATTTTCATATGGTAGAGTCAAAATCTGATCATTGACCAATCTCATCTTTAGTTTATCAAAAAATTATTCACATTCAATTAACCAAACAAAATTAACCCCTTTGTATGTAAGCTTGGTTAATAGGTTATCCAACTGAGAAAAATTATCTATGAATCACTAATAGTAACCTAATAAACCAATGAAACTACACACCTCAATATCATTATTAGCTTAGTACATTCTTTTAATTTCTTTTTATTCACATGACCATCTGAGATCCAATCATTGAAGACAATATAGTAAAGAAAAGAAACTTCTTGAATCTATAAATCACACTTACTAAATTTATCATATAAATATTTCCTTATAAGAGTCTTAAGAATGATTCAAAAGTGATTACCATGGTCCTATTATATTTTTGAATAAACTAAAATATCATTAATGAACACCAAAATAAAACCATCAAGATATTCCTCGAATACTCTGTTCATTAGATCCATAAAAACAGAGGGTGAATTAGTCAATCCAAATGTCATTACTGTAAAATCATAATTCCCATACCTCGTTAGGAAATATATCTTCATAATTTCTTCCTTCTTTACTCACAATTTATGATACCTAGAACAAAGGTCAATCTTTAAAAAATATTGGGTTCCTAGAAGTTGATCGAATAAGTCAACAATGAAAGGTAGAGGATACTTTTTATTTATTATAACAACATTTATTTCCCTATAATCAATGAACAATATCATGGATCCATATGTCTTATTAATGAAGAGAATAGGGTATCCCCATGATGAAACACTTAGGTAAATAAACCCTTTATCACACAAATCCTCTAGTTTTTTCATCAACTCTAATAATTCTAGAGTGACTATGCTATAGGGAGTCTTTGATAATGGTCTTGAATCATGATTAAATCAATTGAAAACTCAACTTCATTCTCTGGGGGATGTCTAGGAAATTCCTTAGGAAATACATAAATATATTCCTGTAAAATAAGTTAATCCTTAATTTTAAGATTACCTTCTTCATCCCTAGATTTTTTTCTCTTATTACCTAAGAATGTCATTTAGTAGAGCTACCATAGGTGAATATAGACATGTATCAAATGAATATGTATATGTTATAAAGATAAGGAATTCTAAATATTTATCATGTATCAAAATTTCATATTTCTTGCAATGATTTTTTTTCATCTTATTTGAAATCTAGTCCATGCCAAGAATTATATCAAAATCAACCATATGTATGATAATATGATCAGTAAATAAATCACTTTTATATGTCATAATGGGTACTAACTAAAAAACCTTTTTGAAGTGAGAAATTCACTAAGAGTTTTTAATAAAAACTTGCTTCTTAAAGTGCTAGGGAATTATCTAATTTTCTTGGAAAACATGGAAGATATAAAAGAGAGCAAAGATCTAGAATAAAATAAAGAATTAGATAAATTTGAATATATGATTATAGTACCTTCCACTACATCATTAGGCACTTCCACCTTAGTTGTAATGATCATATAAGCTTTTCATTCTCCCCCTATCCTATTTTGTGGTAGATTACCTTGATGCTTGGGGAATTTGTTTGCATAGTGCCCCGTCCCCCTAAAATTGAAAAACTAAATAACAATGTTTTACTTATTCCATTTTAATTATATATCTTGATGACCTTTATATAAAAACTTATAACTAACTCCCAATCAATTCAAGAATTTCCCAAGATGATTCTTTCCATAGTTCTCACAAGGTGGTAATTGACTCATTATATTATTCCTCTCTGACACATTCCATTTTTATTAGTTCTCATTAGACCTATTAATTTACCTTCAAAATATAGGTTCTAGATAATTCATTCTCTATTTTTATGGCATGAAAAACTATTTATCATATAATGAAATTTTTTGAGAGACCTGTAACCTTGAGAGACTTGTATTAATCCCTCAAAAGAAATTACAATTTTTAAACTTTGTGTTCTTATGTAATCTACAACATACTTGAATAACCTTATAAAGGTAGCCTCATACTAGAAACAATTTATTCTTCCTTTTTATTTAAGCTAAGAAAATTTATATTCATTTCAATTTATTTATCACGGGGGAAATATTTTTCAAATAATGTCTCCTTAAAATCTATTCATTCTATGAGTTATATTTCCTCTCCCCCCTTAGTATTATGGATCAACAACCACCATTGATCAACATAACCTTTGAGATAATACACTGAAAGTGTAACCTTTTACTTTTCATCACATCCCTAGTCCATAAATATCTTATAAAGAGAATTAATCTATTTATTAGATACCATTATATTAGTATTCCTGCCAAATGACTAGGGATTCCATCACATAAAGTGATCCAATATAGAATAAAAACTGTTTTCATGTACCGAGTGATGATCGGGTCAATCCCAATGCACAGTTTTTAGAGTTATTACCCATAGGTATATTTGTACTAGAACCACATCCACTTATAGTATCCACTCAGGGTTACATTTCTAGGAAAAACCATATAGTCTCTTTCTTACCAAATCTTTGGGATGCTCACATATTATTATCCTCAAAGTATATTATAGGGTTATAGTACCTAATATATGTTTTCCTTAATCTAGTTCTCAAGGTTTATACTAAAATTTATATGATAACAACTATAAAGACCCCAACTCCAGTAACCTAGATCTAGTTCCCACTTCATTACGTTATATTAGATACATGGGGTTAAATTCCTAAGAAAAAAAATTAGTTTATAAATTTTGGAGAACTAGATACATACATGAAAACCATTTTACATTAGGAAAATAAAATAAAATATTACAAAATAAAATTCTAAACATCCTTAAAACCCATTCAAAGGATTCATATTCATAACCTGAGGAAAGGAAACAAAATAAGGGCAAGCTCAAATGCTCTGTAAGGATTACATACAATAGAGGATATTATGGACGAATAAAGCATAATCAATATGGAAAGGTAAATAATTGAAAAAAATTTCCATTTAATAAATAAATTTATGGTCATAATTGGATAAGGCATAATCATTATGAAAAGGTAAATAACTAAACACACATTCCATTTAATCAAAAAACTGAGAATGAAATGCATCCAGAGATAATATCATAGAAAAATATCATGGATAATAATATTATTAAATAAATTATCGATGAATTAAATGATTAATTATTATATTTCATGATCTCATTCATCAAGATACATATACTATCAAGAGATATATTAAGACAGTTTAAAACTATTGGGTAAAAACCCATCTGATTTGGCCAACTATTTTGTCTCATGAGACTTGTTAATGCATCAATAGACAATATATAACCAAGCCCCATGTAATGACCCAAAAATTCATTAATGGAAATCCCTCTTGATCTAATTAAATATCTCTTTATATAAAATGTTTATATTAAATGTCAACTTCTTTGGTTTTATGTTAATAATTGTGATTGTTGCTAATATAGCCATTGAACAGTGATCACATGATTAGTATAAATATAGGTCTTTAACAAATCCAATTTACTCAGAAAAAGGAAGTGATGACCTCATCCAGTAGATGTGCCCCATACAAAGCCCATTTTTCAGAACTCAGAAAAGAGGTGATGTCATTGGGATTCTCTCTTGACCAATCCCAATCTGAGCTTCAACAAGTTAAGCTCAAGCGGGACCACCTATGAGAGAAGTGTAAGTTGATAGATATTTTCACTCGAGCAATGTTATTCGAACCACACCAAGAGTCGGTCACCATCACACACCTTACCCTTCGGACTTATGTGGGTGTTATAAGGGGTTATGTAACAAGGCCTTAGCACTATGGTTATGTACATTATTTTTGTATATAATAATGAATATATTTTCATGTTATTTTTGTTACCTTGTAAATATTTTTTAAATCTCAAATAGTGTTTTTAGTTAATATTCAACTAAGAAATCTATTTTGATGAATTAATGGATTTTTGTATTAAATAATATTTTAATAAAATATTATTATTATATTAATTTTTATTAAA
Source organism: Viscum album (assembly GCA_963277665.1). Taxonomy (NCBI): domain Eukaryota; kingdom Viridiplantae; phylum Streptophyta; class Magnoliopsida; order Santalales; family Viscaceae; genus Viscum; species Viscum album. Next base: position 702,337,195 of record OY728132.1, read on the forward strand.
TATAAATGATCATATAATTTTATGAATGTAATTGTAATTTTTATTAAAATTCGAAAGCCATTTTTGTCCAAACCCGTGAATTTTCGATAAATGTCGGTTTTTATTTTAATAGTTAGAATTAACATATTTATAAAATTATTTAGATAAAATAAATATTATTTCTAGAATCAGTATGTCGAAATTATCCAACGGTGAATTTTTCATAATTTTCTGAGACAGTCAATTTTTTGGGTAAAAATTAAATACCGTTTAAATATATAATGTGTTTTATGACATAATAATGACCCAATAGTGATGTAATAAAATACTATAAGCCTTATGTTCGGATAATATATGTTTTAACTTTAAAAAAATGTTATTTTGGTATTGTTTGACTTATTTTACAAAGCATTAATGGACCCTTCAAGGCTTATTAAACATCTTGTCTTTTTAAATTGTTTTCCTTGGGAGTGTGACTCACCTCAACATAAGAAAACCCATTATTTTAAGAAGTTAGGACTTTTGCATTATAAAATATTGTTTTCCACTCCCATTTTTCAATAACCATGGGCAAAAACCATGGTATGGTTTGTGGTTTGAATTAGTTTAATGCGAGGTGTCCCAACCCTAAATAATAAATAATTCCCTCACCTTTCCTATATAAACCTACCCAAGCTCCAACTTTCTCCTCACTCAAAGACTTTTAAGTTCGTCCAACCTCTTCCCTACTCTCCCTATAATCCTCCCAAGGTTCCCCAATCTCCCAAGAATCCTCTCTCAAGCCTCTCTCAAGCCTTTGGAAGCACATTTCCATGTAAGGGTTTTTCTTCCTTTCTCATTTTGTCCAATTTTATTAATGTTGTTATGACCTTTTAATTTAAATTATAAATGTTGGGGTATGGTTTATAACCTCCACCATACTTTCCTCTTTATTTTTGAATTATGGGAGACCCCTTTCTCTCTCATTAAATGCCTCCCATGTACATCCGTTACTACGTTGAAATTCCGAAAGGAATTTCTCTCCCCTCTTTTACATTCAAGAAATTATTTTGTATCATGACTAGAAATCCCATTAAAATTGTTGGGACATGTATCTATATGACCCCCTTACTATAAATTTCATGTACATATGATGATACACCCCTTTCCTTCTCATCAACAATTTTTATGAATTTTTACGTCACGCCGTTACGCTCCTGAAATTGCATCGATTTTCCAAGCCAATGTCATTGTGTAGTGAATACCATGCCCATGTCTCTATCAAGGATATTCACCTTTATACACATTTACTTATTGATTATAAAGTTTCGTGTATGAATTACACATTCCTTTATCATGGAATAAATGATGATGTTTTATAAATCCATGTTATATGACCCATGTGGTACACTTATGCATAAAATGAAATGTTTAAGAAGGGTGCCTCCTTATAGCGCTCCAATGAATTGGGAAAAGTATAGTATCATGATACATCATGTGAAATGGGTGTTGAATCATGATAATTCAAGTGAAATTAGGTTTTACTCGTGCTTCATGTGCAATGAGGATTTACTCATGCTCCACGTGCAATGAGCCTTGGCTCATGCTAATTCCATGTTAAGTGTTGTTGCCACATTTCCATGTCATGATTATCATGATTTATCATGCCTTTATGTTTATGATCCTATTTTTATCTATTGATATGCCTATTTTCTAACATGTATTTTATTCCTCATTTCATTTCATGATTATTACATTACTGGGCTTTATAGCTCACCCTTTTCTTATGCATGTCCTCAGGTTATCCCATGCAATGATAAGTACGAGGGAATGTAGTGGTCATGTAAAGGATGTTTTCAACAAAGATGTTTTATTTCATAATTTAAGTTGTTATGAAATGTTCCTAATCCGAAAATACACTATACCTCTCGATATTCCATGTTGTATCAAGTGAAGGTTTTATGTAATAAATCAGATTTAATTTTGTAATAAAAGCAGGGTTGTCATAGTTGGTATCAGAGGATAGGTTTAGTTATTTTTGGGATTAGGATTAGAAAAACCTATTAAAGCCTTAGAGACAAGACTAGGTATAATAAAAACATCCCTAAGTTTTGGTGGGTATTGATTAAGTGGTTTATCAAGAAAATACATCCCTATCTGGATACGTGCAGGTTAAGGCGGCTCTAACACAGATGTATCCTAGGGGTAAAACCTGAAAACACCGCTTTGAGCTAGACTCGAATGGGAACTGGTGCATGAGAATGGGTGTTGATGCACTCTTGGTTACGACACTCCCGGGGGATATGCTTTGGTAAATTCACAAGCTTAGTATGAACCATTATTAAGGGACAAAAAAATGCCCTAAGAATATATGTTAGAAAGTAGATCATGGATTACATAGACTATAACCAGTAGATTCATATGTTAAGGAAATAAGAGTTATTTACAAGTCATCAGTTTTGTCCTTGTATTACCCTTTATGTGTTACCCCTAACTTTCCTTTTATTCCAGCCAATGTATGGTAATAGGAGGACTCAAGCTAACAACTGATGTGAAGATAAATGTGATGACTGTACTAATGAGATACCCAATCCAATGGGAGAAGGAATCGTGAAATTTGTCACGCTTTTCTCTCAGCTAACTCAAGCTTTGAATAGAAACATTGGTCAAGAGGAACGTTCAACCCCCCCAAATATAGAACAAGTCGCTATCGAGAGATTCATGAGATAAAGGCCTCCTACTTTTAATGGATCATCCGATCCCTCAATCTCTGAATAATGGATCAACTCCATTGAAAAGATATTCTACATCCTTCAATGTTTTGAACAAGAGAAGGTTCTCCTGGATGCTTATCGTATGGAGGGTGAAGCTTATCAATGGTGGATGTTGATAAAAAATACAAATCCTGATGAGGAGATCGAGGCATTGGAATGGAAGGATTTCCGAAAGATGTTTTTTGATAAATATTTTCCACGCACCCTCTGGCATAAGATGGAAAGGGACTTTCTTGCTCTCAATAAAAAAGGTGATGAATTTGTTGGGGTGTACGAGGAAAACTTCACAAGGCTTGAATGATACACTTCCATCTTTGTCATTACCCCTGAATACAAGGTTGACGACTTCTTTGGTGGGCTGAAACCTAGACTACGGAAAGCACTGGAAATATGTGACTTCGAAAGTTATGAGAAAATTGTTCGATGTGCCCTCAAGGACGAAATGGAGATCGTAGAATCTCGGGGGTATCATGGGGATAAGAATCTTAAGGTGGAATTCAATGCTGGTGGAAATATGGATAAATCCAACTATGCTAAGAAGATCCAACACCCCACTTGGCAAAGGTGTGGAAAGAAGCACCCTGGAAATTGCTTGAAGGGTACAAGAAAATGCTTTAGGTGTGGAAGAGAAGGGCACCTGGCTGTTAACTGTCAGCAAGAAAGACCCGTGACTGCGATAGAATATAGGAACACTACGTTTGAACCTTAACACGTGGTTCATTTCTACAACTGCAAAGAAGTAGGGAATCTTGAAAATTAGTGCCCTAAGCCAAGGGTTTTTGGAGGCAACCAACAACCTCCAAGGCAGAAAGGCCGATATTTTGCCATCACTACTGCTGAAGTGAACCCCGAAAACGTAGTGGTGAAAGGTACGCTAGTTATTCATTCAAGAATAGCGAACACACTTTTTGATTCAGGTTTTAGGAATTATTTTATATCTCTAAAGTTTAGTAGAACAATACCATCACCACCACAAATCATGGAAGTGAAGATGTCGGTGAGTACGACAAATGGGGCGATTATTGCATCCCATGAATATAACTCCTCCCCTATCATAATCTGTGGATTGAACTTCCTGGAGAACCTTTTCATACTCCCTGTGATGGAATTTGATGAAATTCTTGGCATGGATTGACTTTCCTTATATAGATCCAACATAAATTTCTGTGAGATGGAAATCACTCTCCATGTGGAGAATCGACCCCCGATTATTTACAAGTGTAAGGAGGAAGATGAATCTTCTTTAGCTCCATCATCTCAAGTATGGATATTACTACCCTATGATCATGCATATCTAGCTCAGATGATTTATTCCAAGGAAGTAACCATCCTTAAAGACATTCCTATTGTGAGAGAATTTGCTGAAGTATTTCCCGAGGAATTGCCTAGTCTTCCTCCTAGAAGAGATGTTGAATTATCAATTGAACTTATACCAGGGGAATTGAAAATATCCAAAACACCATATATAATGGCTGTTGTGGATCTTGAAGAGCTGAAGAAACAACTACAGGAGAATCTGGATAAAGGGTTTATACGCCCAAGTGCTTCACCATGGGGTGCACCAGTCCTCTTCATCAAGAAGAAGGATGGATCAATGCGCCTTTGCATCGATTATCACGAGCTCAAAAAAAAAATCACGATACAAAACAAGTATCCTCTCCCATGAATTGATGGCTTGTTTGATCAGCTGCGTGGAGAACAATACTTCTCCAAGGTGGACTTGCGGTCAGGATATTATCAAGTAAGGGTGAAGAAGGAAGATATCCCCAAGACTGCTTTTAGTACAAGATATGGGCACTGTGAATTCATAGTAATTCCTTTTGGACTCACTAATGATCCATAAATCTTCATGGAATTGATGAATAGAGTCTTTAGAGATTAACTCAACAAATTTTTGGTAGTATTTATAGATGATATTATGATATACTCCAAAACCAAGGAGGATCACGAGGAGCATCTAAGAATTGTTCTAGAGACCTTGTATAAGGAGAATCTCTATGCCAAGCATAGCAAGTTTGAATTCTAGTTGAAGGAGGTATCATTCTTGGGCCATATCATCACAAGAAATTGGATATCTATGGATCCCTCCAAAATAGATGCAATTGAGGGATGACCGAGGCCAACATCGGTAACAGATATCCATAGCTTCTTGGGGTTAGCTGGATATTATCGACAATTTGTGAAAAATTTCTCACCATCGTCCAACCCTCTTACCAAGATAGCTTGGAAGAGAGTAAAGTTTTCTTGGAGTGATGAATGTGAAGAAAGATTCAATGAGTTGAAAAGAAGGCTTATCACTCTGCCCATGCTCACTTTACCCACAACTGGAGAAATTTTCATGGTATTCAGTGATGCTTCAAAGAAGGTCCTGGGATGTGTGTTAATGAAAAATGAAAAATTCATTTCCTATGTATCAAGGTAATTGAAAGTTCATGAATAAAACTATCCAACTCATGACCTCGAGCTGGCTGCAGTGATCTTCACTTTGAAAATTTAGTGGCATTATCTCTTTGGGGATAAGTGTGAAATATATACAGACCACAAAAGCCTCAAGTGTATATTCACACAGAAAGAGTTGAATATGTGCCAACAAAGATGGTTAGAGCTGATCAAAGACTATGACTGCTCAATCCATTACCACCCTGGGAAAGCGAACAAGGTGGCAGATGCTCTAAGTAGAAATGACCCAACAATTCAATCATTAATGAGAATTAAAAAGGATCCAATCTTCTTAGATTTGATGAGGATGGACATGGGAATCATAAATAAGGTAACATCATTAATCCTTTCACAAATTATTACTCAACTATCACTTTTGGAAAGGTTAAAGGATGCTCAAAAGGATGATATGAGAATTCAGGAAAAAGTGGAGGCTATCGGAAAAGGGAAATCCTCAGAGTTTAATGTTAATGAAGAAGGAATTGTGAGATTTGGGAAAATACTATGTGTTCCATCATTTCCGGAGCTGAAGAAGGAAATTTTGGATGATGCACATAGTTTAAATTTCTCTATTCACCCAGGAAACACAAAGATGTATCGAGATCTCTGAGATCATTATTGGTGGGATAATATGAAGAAGGAGATCGCTGAATATACATCAAAGTACCTAGTGTGTCAGTAAGTGAAGGAAGAGAGGTAGAAGTATAAGGGGATGATGCAAACATTGCCCATAACAAAATGGAAATGGGAGAACATCACCATGGACTTTGTCACCCGACTTCTGAATACATCCAAAGGCAACAATGCAATCTGTGTTGTTGTGGATCGTCTTACAAAGTCTGCACACTTCATTTCTATTTGAGAGTAATTCTCATTGGATCAACTGAAACGAATATATATTAGGAAAGTGGTAAGACTGCATGGAGTACCAATATATATTATGTATGATCGAGATCCAAGATTCACCACTAAGTTTTGAAGGAGTCTTCAACATGCTCTGAATACTGAACAGAACTTCAGTACGGCCTATCATCCTCAAATTGATGGCCAATCCGAGCAGACTATCCAAACACTTGAGTACATGTTGAGAGCATGCTCAATTGACTTTAAAGGAGGATGGGATCAACATCTTCCTCTGGTTGAGTTCTCTTATAATAACAGTTTCTACTCGAGCATCCAAATGGCACCATATGAAGCCATTTATGGGAAAAGGTGTATAACACCAGTGTGTTGTGATGAGTTTGGTGAGCATAAGCTACTTGGACCAGAAATGGTCGAAGAAATGTTGGAGAAAGTGAAAACCATTCAGCAGTATATCAAGGTAGCCCTGAGTCAAAAAAAAGAGTTATGCAGATAACCGTCGATGAGAGCTTGAGTTTAAAGTTGGAGACATGGTTTTTTATGCATATCTCTGTGGATGAAGTTCATGAGGTTTTAAAAGAAAGGAAAGTTAAGTCCAAGGTACATCATACCCTTTGATATTCTTGATCGTGTCAGGGCTGTGGCTTATCGACTAGCACTTCCACCTACCATGGCCAAGGTACATGATGTATTTCATTAATCCCTCTTAAAGAAGTACATACCAGACCCTTCACATGTACACTCTTCAGATGTGGTACAGTTAGAGGATGATATTTCTTATGATTAGAAACCAGTGAAAATCTTAGACAGTAGAGAAGAATTTCTACGAAATAAGACAATTCCCCTCATCAAGGTGTTGTGGAGAAACCACAAGTTTGAAAAAGCGATGTGGGAATCGAAGTAAGTGATGAAGCAGAGTTACCTGCATTTATTTTAATGTGGGAAAGGGAAATTTCGAGGGCAAAATTACTTAAGGGGGAAGATTGTAACGACCCAAAAATTAATGAATAGAAATACTTCTTGATCTAATTAAATGTATCTTTATGTAAAATGTTTATATAAAATGTCAATTTATTTGGTTTTTTGTTAAGAATTGTGACCGTTGATAATATAGTCATTGAACAGTGATTACATGATTTGTATAAATATAGGGCTTCAACGAATCCAATTTACTCAGACAAAGGAAGCGATGGCCTCATCCAGTAGACGTGCCCTGTACGAAGCCCATTTGTAAAAACTCAAAAAAGAGGTGGTGTCATTGGGATTCTCTCTTGACCAAGCCCAAGCTGAGCTTCAACAGGTTAAGCTCGAGCGAGACCGCCTACGAGAGAAGTGGAAGTTGATAGAGGTTACCACCTGAGCAATGTTAAATGAGCCACCCCAAGAGTCGGTCACCATCACACACCTTACCCTTTGGTCTTATGCGGGTGTTATAAGGGGTTATGTAACAAGACCTTAGCACTATGGTTATGTACATTATTTTTTATATAATAATGAATATATTTTCATGTTATTTTTTTTACCTTGTAAATAGTTTTTAAATCTCAAATAGTGTTTTTAGTTAATATTCAACTAAGAAATCTATTTTGATGAATTAATGGATTTTTTGTATTAAATAATATTTTAATAAAATATTATCATTATTATTAGATTAATTTTTACTAAATATAAATTATCATATAATTTTATGAATGCAATTAAATTTTTTATTAATGTTCGAAAGCCATTTTTGTCCAAACCCGTGAATTTTTGATAAATGTTGGTTTTTATTTTAAAAGTGAGGATTAAAATATTTAGAAAATTATTTTGATAAAATAAATATTATTTCTGGAATCAGGATGTCGAAATTATCCAATGATGAATTTTTCATAATTTTCTGAGACAGTCAAATTTTTGGGTAAAAATTAAATACCGTTTAAATATATAATGTGTTTTATGACATCATAATGACCCAATAGTGATGTAATAAAATAATATAAGCCTTATGTTCGGCCAATATATGTTTTACCATTAAAAAGTGTGATTTTGGATTTGTTTGACTTATTTTACAAAGCATTAATGGACCCTTCAAGGCTTATTAAACATCTCATCTTTTTAAATTGTTTTCCTTGGGAGTGTGACTCACCTCCACATAAGAAAACCCATTATTTTAAGATGTTAGGACTTTGGAATTATAAAATATTGTTTTCCACTCCCCTTTGAAAAAAACCATGGAAAAAATACATGAGCTGATTTGTGGTTTGAATTAGTTTAATGTGAGGTGTCCCAACCCTAAATAATAAATAATTCCCTCACCTTTCCTATATAAACCCACCCAAGATCCCAATTTCTCCTCACTCAAAGGCTTTGGATTTCATCAAAACTCTGACCTACTCTCCCTAGAATCCTCCTAAGGTGCCTCAATCTCCCAATAATCCTCTCTCAAGCCTCTCTCAATCCTTTGGAAGCACACTTCCATGTAAGGGTTTTTCTTCCTTTCTCATTTTGTCCAATTTCCCTAATGTTGTTATGCCCTTTTAATTTCAATTATAAATATTAGGGTATGGTTTCTAACCTCACACATACTGACCTCTTTATTTTTTAATGATGATAGACCCCTTTACCTCTCATTAAATATCTCCCATGTACACCTATTACTATGCCGAAATTCTAAAAGGAATTTCTCTCTATTCTTTTATATTCAAGCAATTATTTTGTATCATGACTCTAAATTCCATTTAAATTGTTGGAACATGTATTTATATGATGCACCTTACTATCCATTTCATGTACATATGATGATACACCCCTTTCTCTCTCATAAACCATTTTTATGAATTCTTACGTCACGCCGTTATGCAGCCGAAATTGCACCAATTTTCCAAGATAATGTCATTGTGTAGTGAATACCATGACCATGTCTCTATCAAGGGTATTCAACTTTATGCACATTTACTTATTGATTATAAAGTTTCATGTATGAATTCCACATTCCTTTATCATGGAATAAATGATGATATTTCATGAATCCATGTTATATGATCCATGTGGAACACTTATGCATGAAATGAAATGTTTAATAAGGGTGCACCCTTATAGCGCTCCAATACATTGGGTAAAGTATAATATCATGATACTTCATGTGCAATGGGTGTTGACTCATTCTAATTCAAGTGAAACGAGGTTTTACTCGTGCTTCATGTGCAATGAGGATTTACTCATGCTCCATGTGCAATGAGCCTTGGCTCATGCTAATTTCATGTTAAGTGTTGTTGCCACATTTCCATGTGATGATTATCATGATTTATCAGGACTTTATGTTTATGCTCCTATTTTTCTCTATTGATATGCCTATTGTCTAACATGTGTTGTATTCCTTTTGTTATTCCATGATTATTCCCTTACTGGGCTTTATAACTCACCCTTTTCTTATGCATGTCCTCAGGTTATCCCATGAAATGATAAGTACGAGGGAATGTAGTGGCCATGTAAAAGATGTTTTCAATAAAGATGTTGTATTTCATGCTTTAAGTTGTTATGTAATGTTCCTAATCCCCAAAGACACTAGACCTCTCGATCTTCCATCTTGTATCTAGTGAAGGTTTTATGTAATAAATCAGGTTTAAGTTTATAATAAAAGCAGGGTTGTCATACCCCACCCATATCTAAATTTAAAAATAATTTATAATAAATAAAATAAATAATTTAATTCAAAAATCAATATGCCTCAAATATCTGTATTGAGTAGAGGATATAGATTTATCAATATTTCTCCAGTTAATCAAATATGTTTCAAAGTAAAAAAGGTATATAAAAATGGTATACAGTTTAAGAAATAATCATATCCATCATAAAATAATATTTATATTTAAGATAAATTTAATTTCAAATGAAAAGTGATCACAAGAAATTGATAATCACTACTAAAAAAATGGGCAAGGGAAACACCACATTTTATCAGCTCTGAGAAAAAAGCACTGATAAAGGTAATTATTTATCAATGCTTATTAAAAGCGCTGATAAAGGTTGCCTTTATCAGCACTTTTCTAGCACTAATAAAGTGACCCTTTATCAGTGCTAAAAAAGTGCTGATAAAGTGACACTTTCACAGGGCTAAAATTTTAGCTCTGATAAAGGGATCCTTTATCAGTGCTTTTCTAGCGCTGATAAAACCATAGTCCCATTTTATAAAATGGAGTGCACAATGCCCTCTGTTTATCACACCCTCAAGCTCTCATGGGATTGTACCCCTGTGACAACTCCCCTCCCCCCCGATCTTCTCTTTGCCAGACCTCCGCCACCACTGGCCTACTCTGCCACTGCTAGCCCTACTCCACCGCCGCTAGCCCTACTCCGCCGCTAGCCCTACTCAGCCGCCGCTAGCCCTACCCAACTGCTAGCCCTACTCCACCGCCACTATCCCTACTCTGCTTCTGGCCCTACTCTGCTGCAAACCCTACTCCATATCCTCCCCCTCGAACCCCTTCTGTAGATCCACCTCCCCATGAACCCTACTTCTCCTCCTCCCCACTGGACCCCACTCCTCGCGAACCCTACTTCAACTGTTTGGGATTCCTTTTGACGAGGTTAGATTATCATCTTCCCATATTTGATCTTTGGAGATTTCTACACTCATCCTCCTTAGTTTCCTTTTGTTCTTATTCTAATATTCATTATGATGGTTTAGTTTGGTTTGGTTTGGGTTGTGTTGTGTGTTTGGGCTACATTTTTAGGGCACATTCTTTCAAAAAATTCATGAAGTGATTAAATTTTTACCAAGTGAATTTTTTATTACTTATAGAGATTTGTTAAGTTATTTTCAAGATTAAGAGTATTCTAAACACTCTATTATAAATGTGAGTAGTGAGAAGGATAAAAGAGGTTGTTATATTTTTCGATGGATTTAAGAATGGTGGCATGGGGTGATGAGGTGGTTGTGTTATTGGAGGGTCTGATGGTGATGATTTCATAGGAATATAATATTTTGTAATGGATTATGAATTGGTTTTGAAGTTTATACATATTGGGGTATATATGATTCTTTTAGTGTGGAAGAGTATCCCTTGGTGTTGGTAAGTTATTTAATTTTTTGGATTAATTTTTTTAATTTTGATGCTTATACATGTTGAAACATTATCATGGTAAAGTGCGCAGGAAGTAGAAAGAGACATAGGATAGAGTGTTGTCAAATTTAAATAGTAGGAGGTGTTGATGTTTGTTGTCTAGGTGTTGGGTCCTAAGGTTAGGAATTGTCTAGAAGAAGTTGATTAGGGTTTTGAATTGGAAAATATTCTATCTCATTTATGGGTTTCCTTAATAGTTGGATTAATTTTAAGGGTGCCTTGAGAATGATGGAAGGAAAATCATGGTCAGTCAAAAGTGGTTTTAGGAAGAGTTTTATTCCCTTAATATAGAAGTATGAGTGTATACAGAATATCATGGAATTCAATCAAGTTGGATACAATGTGCTTTACCTTGGGATTCACATCTATGCATTGATGGTCTTGTTTTTAGAACACTTGGTTGATGAATAAATTAAATCCTATAATTTTGAGTCATCTTTGAGGTTAGAGATTCTAAGGAAGGTTGCGAGTTTGTGTTTGAGATTTTGGTTGTAGATGAGGGATTATGATGAAGTTATCAAGAGTGGTTTTCTTCGAGTTTCTTAGAAGGATAAAGATGGCGCCTTGAGTTGTGGTCCAAATTAAATGAGGAATAATGGAGTGATGAGATTTTCTAGATGTAGGGTGGGGATTATGTCCTAGGGTTGAGTATCTCAAGGTGTAACATAACTTTATAGTTGATCTATTTCAACAATGATGTAGTGGGGAATCAGTAGTATGAGTTCCCCATGATTTGTGGTGTTTCTTGGTTTCAGTAAGGTGTAGTTTTATTTAGTCAGATGGTCATGTTTTAGATGATAAAATTTTGGGATGTTGTGAGTTTGGTTTGAGAGTCTAGGCATGATTATGTCCTGAGTTATTGACCTCATCTCTTTATTAACCAATATCCTCTTTCAATTGATACTAAAATATTTAGTTGAATTATTTTCAATGGAATTATTTATCTCTCTTTACCTTCAAATTATTTTGAAAATATAAATTTTATTGAGTTGGTTAGTGTGTTTGTCAAAATTTAATGATTCATAAGAAAAAAAGGTATCATATTTATATTTTACCTAAATAGATGGGAATTTTTATAATATAAAGGTCATGATTTTGGGAAATAATTTATTTATAAAATTAATTTGACAATTTTTTTCAATATTATGGAAGGTATTAACAGTTAGTGAGAGGAGGTTTGATAGAATTTATATTCACTAACCTCAATTTTATATTTCTTACGTTAATTTGGGTAACAAAACCTATGATATTCCATAGTAATTTTGGATAAACCTAGGTTATTTGTATCCCCTGAGATCCCCTTTGTGTTTGTAAATGTATCTACTATATTAGTTTTCTCATCAAAATTGCATCCTTGTTTTCATTTTATTTGAGTTTGGTCACTAGTTTTGGGCTGTTTAATGTAATTATTTTATTATGAATGAGGTGTATAGTAGGGGTGGTTAAAAGGATGTTTAATGTTTTGATGTAAGGGTAGTGGGTTCTTGAACTTCTGGTAAGGGGTCTAGAAAGTGTGTTGATTTTGATGGGGGGTCTATCCTGGTTCTGTTTATTTCTAAATATTTATTGGAAATGGTTAGGTTTTATTAATATCTATTTTTATAAGGAATTGGTTCTATTATACTGTATTTGGAAGTCTTGTTTTGTGTATTTGAATCATAAATAATAATATTTGAGATTCAAATAGGATGGAGATGAATAAATATTAGATGGATGCTAATCATTTGACAAGAGATTATGGGAATGGAGTGAAAGAGTTCATCATGTTTGCAAAGGATCACGCAAAGGATCCTTCTCAAATTCTTTGTCCATGTTTACGTTGTTTTTATTATAGATTAATTACTCTAGAGGAGTTGGAAGAACATTTGGTATGTCATTAAATAGATCAAAGTTATAAATGTTGGAATAAACACAGAGAAAAAGAGAATGTAGGTACTAGATAGGATAAAACTGCATTTTATGGATCATCAGATATGTTTACAAATATGGATAATGAAGAAGACCATATGGAGGATGTGATTATAGATGTCAATGATAATGAATATCGTATTGAGGAAATGACAAGGATAGTTGAAGATGAACTTCATGATTGCCCAAAATTGTTTGAGAAGTTAAAGAGTTGTGCAAAGACATCATTGTATGCTGGTTGCACTAAATATACAATATTGTCAGCTGTACTGAAGTTTTATAAATTGAAAGTAGGCAATGAATAGAGTGATTTCAGTTTTATGGAACTAATTTCTCTCTTAAATGACATGCTATCTGAAGATAATGAGCTCCCAAGCCAGACATATGAAGCTAAATGAATGCTACGCTCGATGGGTATGATTTTTGAAAGAATACATGCCTACCTTAAAGACTTTATATTGTTTCATAAGGAGAACAAATAACTTATAAAATGCCAAAAGTGTGGTGCTTCTCGATACAAGAAAGATGAATCCAGTCCTAAGAAATTTTTACGGTACTTTCCAATCATTCCAAGGTTTAGGTGTCTATATAGAAGTGAAGAAACTGCAAGACAATTGTCATGGCATGCAGATAAAAGAAATAAAGCTGGGAAATTATGTCACCTGACTGAATATCCTCAATGGAAGAGAATTGATCATGAGTATCCTGAATTTGTAAATGAACTGAGAAACCTTCGTCTCGTGTTATCTATAGATTGAGTGAATCCTTTTGGTTTTCAAACCAGCACTTACAGTACATGGCCGTTTATGTTGTTAAATTATAACTTTCCATCCTGGATATACATGAAATAGAAATTCATTATGTTATCTATGCTTATATTAGGACCAAAACATCCAGGTAACAGTATTGATTTTTTATTTGGCTCCTTTGATCGAGGATTTGAAGTTATTGTGGGATTCAGGTGTTATGTTGTATGATGATTATAAAAGTGAATACTTCACATTAAGAGTGATGTTTTATGGGATGATAAATTATTTCCCTACTTATGGAAAATTTTCAGGATATAGAATTATAGGAGCTCAAGGGTGTCCCATGTGAGAATAAGATATATAATCAATTAGGTTGAAACATTCATCGAAATCTGTGTTTCTAGGACATTGTATATTTTTACCCCATCGGTATAAGTACCAATCTTGAACGACATCATTAAATAGAAGTTTAGAACAATGCACAACACCGCCTACACTAACAGGTGATTAGCTGTTTGAGAAAGTAAAAGATGTGAACACTATTTTTGGTAAACTATTTTTGAAAAACCTTAAGAAAATCAGTTGGAAAAAGAGATCAGTTTTTTTGAATTACCATACTGGAATTGTGTGTACATCAGATTTTTTTTTGATGTGATTCATGTAGAAAAAAAAAATTATGTGGAAGTGTTATCGGAACATTTCTAAATTCCCATGAAAAAATAAAGGATGGAATTAAGGAAAATTTGGACATTGTTGACTTGGGAATATAAGAAGAGTTGGCTCTCGTGAAGGGTGAAAATCGAATGTTTCTTCCTCCAGCTGCTTACACTCTTTCTAGGGAGGAGAGATATCAGTTTTGCAACTTTTTCAATGATGTAAAGGTTCCAGAGGGGTATTCATAAAATATCAAGAACATTGTGTCAATTAATGATTTTAAGTTAAAAGGTTTGAAATCACATGGCTGCCATGTTTTGATGCAAGATTTAATTCCTATAGCTTTACGTTTTATTTTCCCCAAGAATGTTTGTCTTGCGTTAACCAAAATTTTGTTTCTTTTTCAAAGATATATGCAGCAAAGTTTTAGACCTGGTGAAATTAAAAGATGTGGAAAGAGAAATTGTCATCATATTATATGAATTAGAAATGTTCTTCCCGCCATCATTATTTGATATGATGGTTCATTTGATGGTTCATTTTGTGAGAGAGATTCGACTTTGTGGTCCTATTCACTATAGATGGATATACCCCATTGAATGGTATATGAAGATTTTGAAAGGGCATGTCAAAAATTGAAGTCATCTAGAGGGTTGTATTGTGGAGCGATATATTGTTGAGGAAGCCATTGAATTCCATACTGAATACCTATCTGATGTGGAAAGCATTGGTCTCCTGAAATCTTGTCACATTGGATGCATTGAGGGTGAAGGAATTTTTGGAAGAGATGTTGTGATAATCAATATTACAGATCGGGAGAAGGCCCAACTTTATGTTTTTCATAACAGTTGGGAGGTTGCTATATATATTGAAACACACAAATAAATTCTTAGGAATTTGAATCCATCAAGGGATGAAAAATAGATATCAAATACACATAATCACCAGTTTATAGGATAGTTTCAGGACCATATTTTTAAGAAGTTGGATAAAAATCCAAATTCAATTTCCAAATGACTTCGATGGCTAGCCGCTGGACCAACTGTGTATGTATTATCTTATAATGGTTATGTAATTAATGGTTATACATTCTATACATATGAACATGATGAAGATAGTACCACGAAAAATAGGGGAGTTACACTTGGGGAAAAAGCGATGCATGTTTCTGGTAGTAAGGATAGAAATCCAATTTATGTGAATATGTCATACTTTGGCATTATCCAAAAAATATGAGATTTGGATTATACAACATTATAATTACCTATTTTTCAATGAAAATGGGTTGATAACAATAGTGGTGAATGAATTAGGATTTGTGAAATTTGATTTTAGTAAAGAGGGTACACAGATGAACGGTTTATAATGGCATCACAAGAGGTATAAGTATTTTATGTTTCAGATCCTACAAACTGAAAGTGGTCGATTTTTTTATTATCATCCAAAACTACTGATGGGTTCGATGAAAATTCAATTGAGGATGTTTTTTTTAGTGGTACGTTAAAATCATTTTGTAGCGGTCCCAATGTAGATGAAGTTTTGTATGTTAAAGGAGGCCACAATGAAGGGATTTGGATAATCGATAGAGGTTTCAAATCCCTTCAGCCTTTGAAAAAATAAAGAGAGTTCAATAAACATGTTATATATTTTTTGTAATATAGATCTTGTTATCTCATGTTATTACTTTATCATTACTGAATTTATGTAATCTAAATTAACTGTTCAACCACTTTTGCAGATAATGACTTCTGCACGTTCTGGTGCTCCTAACCTGGAGGCTGAACAAGTCTCTCAAGCTGCTGCTGCTCATAGTGCAGAGCAATAACAAGTTTCTGAACCTGTTGTTGCTCCTAGTGTTGAGGTCCATAAACCACCAGCACATGCCATTGCTACCATTCCAGATGAACATATTGATGATGTTGATATCGATGAAATGGTCAGGGATGAAGCAACGACATCGTAGAAAACACAGGTTCATTGTAGTTTGATGATGTTAGACAAAATTCTTAAGGTGAAAAGCAAAGGCATCAAATTTGATGTTGGATGGAATGCACAAGGACAACATGTGAATCACAAAAAGGCTATGTTTAGTAGTTACATTGTAATTGTTACTCAGCAGGGCGTACTGATTGACATAGATTCATGGCACCATGTTGTGTCTGGGCTGAAGGCTGTGATCTGGGAAGAAAATATGGTAACATTATGATATTATTTCTATAATTTACTAGAAAATAAAATAATGAAACAATGTCTTACTATTCTAAATCCCTTGCAGAGTATATTTATAGTAGATGATTCACACAAGAATTATGTACTAAGGCTTGCAGGAAGGATTTATAGAGGTTTTTTCACTATTTTAACAAAATTTCACCTGAAATATTCCAAAGATAAAATAAACCCACACCCACCCCTTGTCTACACTCACCTGATATCCCGATAAGCATGGGATGCATTTATTGGCCACCATGGGGATGAGAAGTTTCAGGTACTTTGTGGCTGATAATACGTTGTTTGAGGATATGTGTATTCATCACTTTGATTTTCAATATTTCATTTATGAAATTGTAACTCAGTACTGAAAATAAGGAATGTGCATCAAAACCAACATACTCCTATCGTAAATCAAGGATGGGGTACACTTCAATAGAAAAGAAAATGGTATGTATTTTAAATTTACATTAATATTGTTATGTGTCAAGAAACAACATAATAATTATCTTTCTATATTTATATGTAGATTGATGAGTCTAAATCCAAAGACACTTCCATCCCACATCATGTGCTATGGAAGGAGGAACATGTGAATAAGTAAGGGATGGTATTAGATGAAAATACACAAAAAGTGTGGGAAATATGTGTAAGTATGACATGATAAAAAGTTTTGTTTTAAATTTATATTACATAATAATAATTAATTATTTTTCTATATCCGATAGTCACAGGAATCAGCTACTCCTGTAGCGGATGCATAACTATTATCGATGGCTTTGAAGCGGCCAGAACAATACGGTCGTGTCAGAGGTGTGGGGTTTTGGGTGACACCCTGATTATATTTGTATATTTTGAAAAAAAACAAACGGATGATAAAAATGAAGAAATGAAACAAATGAGAGAAAGACTAGAAACTCTTGAAGAATGATTTTAATGACAGGGAGAGTTGATAGAAACTTTAATGGGTAAGAAGCAAGGAGAAGTCACAACTCTAGAACAACCAGTGCGTGATGATCCCACCTCACCCCCACCATCTTTGAGGCAAGCCATTCCCCTCAAAGTGCTATCTTAGCTGTGGTAATAAATATTCAAATAATTGTTCCCATGAAATGTGAATCAGACAAACACTGATACTTTTTCTATACTGATATTCTACAGGGTGATAATGACTGTGATTTATATCTATCAACACCCACCTATCACCTTATAGCGAGGGCTATGATGTTCAGTATCCCAGAGGACATGCTGCATAATAGACCACTTCCAACAGATCATCTGAAAGTGATGATTACTTTATCTCATGAGACAAATGTAGATCTAACTATTCCACTTGATGACAATGATATTTATACGATAAAAAAGGCTATTGGGACATTCATTGCATGGCCGTCACAACTTATAAGAGTAAATGTGGAAAAAGAGGTATTTATTTCCATTTTTTTTAAGATAAACTATTAAAAATTAATAAAAAAAAGGTTTGAACCAATGAATGTTATTATATATGGAGAAAGGGAAGGGGGTGACAAGAAATGCGGGCTCAAAAGCATCGAAAGGATCAACCAACCAATCCAAAAGATCTAATTAAATCACAATTACACTGCCTTTTCTCTATCCACATTTACTAGCATTAAAGACTCATGTGGATAAGAAACTAAAAATTGGTAGTATTCATATAGTTGTTTTTGAAGAGAATATATATGGAGAGGAAATTGCAGATTATGTTACTGCTGAATATGTAAATGAAATCCATGAATACGGTTGGATATGCGTCACAGTTGGAAATGTATATATGAGGTATGTTTTCATAAATTGATTTTCTAAAAGCTGATATAATGTTTTAATTATGACTAAATGCATTTTATATTATTGTCAGACATATATATGAAAAATAGTTGAAGGTATTTCCCCATGATCCAAAATTCGGACTCGTTAGTCCTCATGTCACATCTACACAACTAATGAAATTAGAGCCATCAATAAGGGATGAAATAGTGAAAGGCATGCTGAAAATATTTGAAAGAAAGATTACAGATGACAGACACTTCATAATACCAACCATGTAGGGGTAAAACTCTACAATTAAATCATATCAAATATATTTTCACTTCTTTCATTACTTATTCCTTTTTTTTGTTTTTAGGCAACATTGGCTGATAATTGCTATGAACTTGGATAATCCAAAGATTTATTTTCTAGATTCAATTCAAGGATATCCAACAAACCGAACACATGATGGAGTTTGTGAATCTGTAAGACACTACATCCTATGTTTTAGGTCTAAACATCAAGTTATATAATTTATATTATCTTTTACTGAGGATTTTGTTATGATAGGGCAATGTATCAATATCGTCTAAAAAAAGGAACGAGGACTGGGGATAAGTATAAGGAGGTGAAAAAGTACTAAGTCTGGAAAAGTATCAGGGTATATATAATAAAATTTCACTATCCAAACACATATCAAAACAAGTTACTTATTCTCCTAATGATAAAATTTTTTGTAGTGTCCAAAACAAACAGATGATAAATATTTCAGTTATTATGTTTGTAAATTTATGAGAGAGATCGTTTTCCATTAACAAACTATCATCCCTATAGGGGTATTTAAAAAAAAACTATTATTTCATTTAAATTATTTATTTATTGTTTATTTATATATTTTTCAGTACTACTCTGACTGTCAAAAAGCCTCATATTCACAAGACAATATATATTTGTTCAGAAATGAGTGGTCCACATACCTGATGGAAGATTGTACACAAATAGCATGAAGATCTGACTTGGGGATGTGTACAATTGGCGGTCATTTTTGAGAGGGGTTCATGGAGATCAAAAGATGAAACATTGTTGTATGTAAATGCTCTTAGGAAAATTGTAATTTTTATTAAATAAAACATCATTTATCTCATTATTTATTTGTCTATTTTAATAGATGAAATGCTCCAGCAACATGCAAGAATGATGAACCACTTTTCTTTGGGCTCTAGATAAGAAAAACTAGTAAAATATCCAAAATACCTTCATATCACACATTCCCAATCACATTAAAAGAAAAGATAAGTAAAAGTATTTTCCCTAAATTGATTGTAGTATGATCATAGAGATTACAAATTAATTTTCATGCATTGAACATTTTCATTGGTAGAAATTATATGTTTTCTGATTATCCATAATAAGAAAATGAACATTGTTGGAACCCCCTTCATCCACAGGGTCTCCCCCCCACATACATGTTTTCAATTTAAAATAATGATCCATGGGTCATTTTTGACATTTAAGAGTCAACCCCGCCTCAATCCGAGGCATGGTGTGGCTAGTATCACTCAAAGTGTCTCTTTTGTTTAAAATGGACATAATTTTTAAGTGAAAACAACAACCAACGTGCAAAAAATTGACCAAACGCATTAGGATTGTGTTGATACTTTAGCCCAACGATCCATGGGTAATGTGTGATGTGTAATAGTCAATGCTGTCTCAATCTGAGGCACGGTGTGTCTAGTATCACTCAAAGTGTCCCTCTTTTGTTTAAAATGGACAAAATTTTAAGTGAAAACAACAACTGACATTCAGAAAACTGACCAAACGCATTCATATTGTGTTGATACTTTAGGAAAACGATCCATGGGTTATGTGTGACAAGTACGAGTCAACCCTGCCTCAATGAGAGGCACAGTGTTGCCAGTATCACTCAAAGTGTCTCTCTTTTGTTTAAAATGGACATAATTTTATGTGAAAACAACCACTAACGTATGCATAGCATACCAAACACATTCGTATTGTGTTGATACTTTAGGCCAACAATACATGGGTCATGTGTGACGTGTAAGAGTCAACACTACCTCAATATTAGGCACGATGTGGCAAGTATCACTCAAAGTGTCTCTCTTTTGTTTAAAATGGACATAATTTTAAGTGAAAACAACAACTGACATACGAAAAACTGAACAAATGCATTCATATTGTGTTGATACTTCAGGAAAAAGATCCATGGGTCATGTGTGACATGTATGAGTCAACCCCACCTCAATATGAGACACGGTGTGGCCGATATCACTCAAAGTGTCTCTATTTTGTTTAAAATGGATAGAATTTTAAGTGAAAACAACAACTGAAATAAGAAAAAATGACCAAACACATTCAAATTATGTTGATACTTTAGGAGAATGATACGTGGGTCATTTTTAATGTGTATGAGTAAACCCCTACTCAATCAGAGGCATGGTGTGGCCAATATCACTCAAAGTGTCTCTCTTTTGTTTAAAATGGACAGAATTTTAAATGAAAACAACAACTAACATACGGAAAACCAACCAAACACATTCGGATTGTGTTGATAATTTAGGAAAATGATACATGGGTCATTTTTGAACTGTAATATTCAACCCTACCTCAATCTGAGGCATGGTGTGATCGGTATCACTCAAAGTGTCTCTCTTTTGTTTAAAATGGACATAATTTTTAAGTGAAAACAACCACTGACGCACAGAAAACTGAACAAATGAATTTGTATTGTGTTAAGACTTTCAAAAAATTATCCATGGATCATGTGTGATGTGTAAGAGTCAAAACTGCCACAATCCTAGGCATAGTGTGGTCGGTATCACTCAAAGTGTCTCTCTTTTGTTTAAAATGGACAGAATTTTAAGTGAAAACAACAACTGACATACATAAAAGTGACCAAACGCATTCATATTGTGTTGATACTTTAAGATAACTATCCATGAGTCATTTTTAATATGTAATAGTTAAATCCGCCTCAATATGAGGCTTGGTGTGACCGGTATCACTCAAAGTGTCTCTCTTTTTTTAAACCGGACAAAATTTTAAGTGAAAACAACCACTTACTTACGTAAAACTGAACAAATTCATTCATATTGTGTTGATAATTTAGGAAAATTATCCATGGGTCATTTGTGATGTGTAAGAGTTAACAACAACTCAATTTGAGGCACGGTGTGTCCGGTATCACTTAGAGTGTCTCTCTTTTGTTTAAAATGAACATAATTTTTAAATGAAAACAACAACTGACATTCGGAAAACTGAACAAACGCATTTGGATTGTGTTAATACTATATACCATTGATCCATGGGTAATTTTTGACATGTACAAGTCAACCCCTCCTCAATCCGAGGCATGGTGTGACCGGTAACACTCAAAGTGTCTCTCTTTTGTTTAAAATGGAAAGAATTTTAAGTGAAAACAACAAATGACATACAGAAAAGCAACCAAACACATTCATATTGTGTTGATAATTTATGAGAACGATCAATGGGTAATTTTTAAAGTTTATGAGTCAACCCCGCCTTAATCCGAGGAACTATGTGACTGGTATCACTCAAAGTGTCTCTCTTTTGTTTAAAATGGACAAAATTTTAAGTGAAAACAACCACTGACGTACGAAAAACCAACCAAACGTATTTGGATTGTGTTTATACTTTATTACAATGATCCATGGATCATTTTTGAAATGTATGAGTTAACCATACCTCAATATGAGGCATGGTGTGACCGGTATCACTCAAAGTGTCTTTTTTTTTAAAAATGGACATAATTTTTAAGTGAAAACAGCAACTCACATATGGAAAACCAACCAAACACATTCAGATTGTGTTGATACATTAGGAGAATAACACATGGGTAATTTTTACATGTTCTAGGCAAACCTATCTCAATACAAGGCACGGTGTGACCGACATCACTCAAAGTATCTCTCTTTTGTTTAAAATGGACATAATTTTTAAGTGAAAACAACAACTGACGTACGGAAAATAGACCAAACAAATTCAAATTGTGTTGATATTTTAGAAAAACGATCCATGGGTCTTGTGTGATGTTTAATACTCAACATTTTTTCAATCCAAGGCATGGTGTGGCAGGGATCACTCAAATTGTCTCTCTTTTGTTTAAAATGGACATATTTTTTATGTGAAAACAACAACTGATGTATGGAAAATTGACCAAACACATTCGGATTGTGTTGATACTTTAGGAGAACTATCCATTGGTCATTTTTAAAATATAAGAGTCAACCATGACTCAATCTGAGACATGGTGTGTCCGGTATCACTCAAAGTGTCTCTCTTTTGTTTAAAATGGACAGAATTTTAAGTGAAAACAACCACTGACATACGAAAAACCGACAAAACGCATTCAGATTGTGTTGATACTTTAGGGAAATGATCCATGGGTCATGTGTGATGTGTAAGAGTAAAACTCACCTCAATATGAGGCATGGTGTGTCTGGAATCACTAAAATTTTCTCTCTTTTGTTTAAAATGGACATAATTTTAATTGAAAACAACAACGGACATACGGAAAAATGACCAAACACATTTGGATTATTTTTATACTTTAGGAGAACTATCCATGAGTCATTTTTTATGTTTAAGAGTCAACACCACCTCAATATAAGGTATGATGTGACCGGTATCACTCAAAGTTTCTCTCTTTTCTTTAAAATGGACATAATATTTAATTGAAAAAACCACTGATGTATGTAAAACAATCCAAAAGTCATTACCTATGAAATAATACACTTAGACAAGCCTCATAGATTCATAATTAGTCCTTATACAATAATACCCCATTAATTATTCATCACACACCCTAAATATAAAACTTTATCCCTAAAGTTCATGGTGAGGTATGAAAACAAAGAGGAAAGGGAGAGGGAGAAGAAAAAAAGGGAAAGAAAAAAGAATTGAGGATTTAAATTGGATAAATTTTCAAGATAAAGGGCTCTTAGACTATGTTTTAGGAAGGGGACAGGAAGAAATAGCTTGAAATCCCTTAAATTATGCCATATCATCGACAAATTTTATGGTCTGGTTGGGTAGTTTTCCAAACTGTTCACCAACTTTTTGGGATCCATTGGATAAGAAACCCTCTTCTACATAGTTTGGAAAAATAGTTAACTAACCATGTTAAAATCGTTCAAAATGACTTAGTTAAACTATAGATCTATACCACATGGTTTCTCCTAATCATGAGCAACTCGTGTTCCTAAAAACTCTCTCAAAAATGTAAGTTTCATGGTTTTTTACTTCGAGTCATACAACCCATCCTTTTATTATGTATGTAAAACAATAAAAGTTCAAAATGAATAGGAAACTTCCCCATGAAAGTGTACCCACATAGGTTCTTCTAAATTGTGTCCCCCAATAAGAGCACTACATGACAACTAATCCAGAGTCTAGGATAGACAAAGAATAAGCATATATCTCCCCACCATTTATAAATTCTATAAATGGAGTGAAAAGAAGACAACACACCATAAGATAAAGACTTAAAACACAAGAACACATTTCCTTAAGTGTCCCAAGAACCACCCAAATCCATCTACCATGAGGAATCTATAGGGGAAACTCTCTAAGTCCTAAGTCAACATATCCCAAAATTAACACAAAATCTATAAAAAAATTCTATATCTAAGCTTGATATGAATCTTAACCACAAAAAACATGAAGAATAACTCTCGTGCATGCCTTAATAAAATTTTTATTAAGGTTCTGACATTGAACTCTCTCTATATATTTTTTCTTAGGAAATGTAAGATATCATTTGGAGGAGATAGTATTTAATGGTACCTTTTGATAATCATAATGAATAATTAGTACATCACATTAGGTATGGTTTTTTCCCATACTTTGATCCCAAATTGACTACCACTGTATTTTTATCTATGTGAACGACTTGTTTAATATGATGATTTTTTGCAAGTTTTGTTTGGGTGTGCTACTGTAGAATTTAATGTTACAGTTTCCAGGGAATTTATCAGTGCTAAAAAAATCGCTGATAAAGGATCACTTTATCAGTGCTAAAAATCACTGATAAAATATCCCTTTATTATCACTTTTTAGCACTAATAAAGGATCCCTTTTTCAGTGCGTTTTCAGCACTAATAAAGGAACCCTTTATGAGTGCTTTTTTAGCGCTGATAAAGGGTACCCCCTTTATCAACACTGAGATTTACAACACTTTTTTAGTACTATTAAAACCCATTTTGAGCACTGATAAAGCCCATTTTTTTAGTAGTGAATTTTAATAGAAAGTTAACAATCACAAAAGAAAGTGAGATTGTACAATAATTTTTAATCCTTGATAATTTTCAAGTAAAATACCCTTGGATAAAATAATTCAAATTGAAACTTAAAATATCATGAATTATTAATTTATCATTATATTAAATTTAAAATGGTCATTATATACATGATATAAAATAAATTTGGTGCATAACATTACTACATGCCTCAATGGAGGGAAATTGAGATGAATCCCCTTACCACATGGTAATGTACAAGTAAAATCCCCTTGAATAACATAATTCAAATTAAAACTTAAATTACCATTAATTATGAATTATTAATTATATTACATATAAAAGGGGTATTATTTACACTATCTAAAATAAATTAGGTGCATAATAATAAAACATGCCTTAATGAAGGGAAATTAAGATAAAGTCCCTTACCACTAGGTAATATTCAAGAAAAATCCCCTTTGATTGAATAATTATTATTAAAACTTAAAATACCATAAAGTGTTAATGATTTATTATATTACATTTAAAATAGGTAATATTTACACCGTATAAAAGAAATTAGGTTCATAATAACAAAATATGCCTCAAGGAATGGAAATTGAGATGAAGTCCCTACCTCACACTTTCGTTTATTTAAACGTGCTTTAACCTCATTTATAATGGATTAAACATTTTATTAATTTATAAAATCACTATAATAATATTTATAATATCATATATGATCTTATTATAACATTTTACCACCCTTTTGTTAATAATATATCATTATTTTCATTGTTTCTGGTGTTAATTGCCCTGCTTTCTCACACATGTTTTGTAATTAATGTTATAGTTTTTTTACATAGGATATAATTACATAATATAAATAATTATAAATAAATATAATATTTACTCAGTATATATTATTATAAATACTCTTAAAAGTAAGGCATATAAAATTAATTGCATCGCTTCGTGGAGATGGCAGACCGTACCTATTTACGAGCGATGATATCATTCTGTTAACTGGTGAAAGGGTAAGGAATATAGTGATATATTATACTTATAGAGTCAATAAAATATCATATATTTTACATATATCCATTAATTTTATCTTTATTACATTTCATGTAAAGCGCAAGTGAAAAATGATTCACATCACTTCACAGGGTGGTAGTCCACCGTACACATGAGTGACATTATCATATTCTATGTGGAATTAAAAGTAATAATTTTATGTGATATTATAATTAAATAAGAATAATTATGTAATAAAAATTATATATAAACATTAATTACAACATTTTATCCAACCTTAAGAGGTTTTTATGGAAAATGAGTTAAATCAGTTTGTGAAGTGGTAGTCTGCCGTACACATGATCGATGATTTCATTTCCCATTTGATGGAGGCAGAGATGGATAAATATTATGAAGTCAAAAAAATAACATATAAGTATATGAGGTATAATTTTTTTATTATATTTTATGTGTTTAGACATAATTTAAGGTGTAAAAAAAGAAGTAAAAGAAGAGAGCTTTGTAAAGACAATCACCTTCTCTAAGAGAAACCTCCTTTGGATCTCCTTTTAAGGACCCTAGGGATGGTATTTTGGGAGGAACAGAAGATCTATATTATATATAAGGATGTTTGGGAGAGATTTTTTTAATGTTTTAGTCAATCAAAATGGTCTTGGTATCTGTGAATAAGTGAGGGGGTGGGGGAGTGCCCTTTTATAAGTGGGGAATGTGGACCTCTTTTGAAATTTCCAAAAAGAATCCAAAATGATAGTCATTCACATGAAAAAGCTTCCAAATAACATTAGACTCAAATTTGGGATAATATAAGGTGGAAATATTGAAACCCAATAATATGTTGACAAGTTTTTATGTCATTTTTAACCCTTATCTTCTTAGTTTATCCCCTGACAAAACCCATTTTTTCCTTAACTGTGGTAATTATTTTTTACTTTTTTCACTATTAACTTTGGTAAAAAAATTTAGTTAAACTTATTATATAATATAAAATATACTAAATTTAAAATATGGAATTTTTTTTCCATATTCAATTCACAAAATTAGCATAATCCAATTTAAAATTATACCTACAGACGCGATGAAAAAGCAGGTTTTCAAAGAGAGAATTCTCATAAGTATAAAAGGTTTTAATATAAAAATTCAATATGAAATTGATTTCAGTGAACTAAATTGTATTTATTATAAAATATTTTAACTAATTTTAATTTAAAACCAATTTAAAATATAATTTAATTTTTTAAATAATTTAAATGAAAAGGCAGTTTTCAGATAAAAATCAGTATTTTTCACTATTCATTAAAAAATGAAACTTTTTAAAAAAACACAAAAAATTCACCCTAAGATAATATTGATATGGTGATTTAAAAAATAAAATTAATTTTATAAAATAATATTTAATTTTTTTTAAAAATTTATTTTATCATAAGTGCACAAGAAGCGATAAAACTGTTTTCTTTTAAAAAATAGTTTTTCAAAAAACATTTCCTTTTCAGTCAAATAATTCCAATTTTATTTCTAATAAATAGATATCCATTTGATTTATTTTTTACATGTATAAATAATATAATTTATATAATTTATTTATTACTATTCATAACCACCATGTTAATATTTATATTATAATGGTCATGTTTAAATAATATTTTTATAGAGTATTTTCATTTAAACGCAGTGTTGTGTGCATAAAAAGCTATCAAAGTGATTGAATTTATTTAAGAATAAATAATTCATAAAGTTTATAGGTGTTATAATATATGGTTTTATATATTTAGTTAATGAATATATGTGATATATGTGATATATTTATGATTCTATAAAGATAAATTATCTTTTACCTTTGTTTCTTTCCATCTATTGAAAAATTGAGACATCACCCACGTGTACATGGAGACTAACGCTTCTATGAAGTGATGTAATTTATTTTTCATCACCACCTTACATAGATGATTATAAAAGTATATATAATTAATATATATCATATTTATGATGACATTAATATTATATAAATGATGAAACCATGACCAAGATGGAAGAAACAGAATCGCTGAACCAAAACATTCATGGAAAATAGAACAAATGACACCCATATATTTATTTTAATGAATAATATTTAGTATATGGGTAATTAGAAATTATAATTAAATTCTATATTTTAAAATAATCATTTATATGGGTTTTTTGATGTATAATAAGTCAAAATTTATTTTATAGGAGTTTAAAGTATGTATGAAGAAAGTCAAGAGTTGAGGTAATAGTTTATGTTACAATATCACTTTTTTTTTTGTATTATTTATGTTTAAATGTAAATTTTGGGTAATGATATGTTATTTATTTCTTAAACACCATATATTTTATTATTCTATATTTATTCCTAAGTTTATAAATTATTCTTTCCATTTTCCTCACTTAGGTACTAAAATAGATCAAAATAATATTTTTAAGAAACAACGAACTTATTTCTTCTTTTTAATGAGGAATAATTTTTCTCCATATCCATATTCTTCAAAAATTATTTTATGAAAGTTTTTATATAATTTTAAAATATATATAAATGTATTTTTCTACTCTCTTAGACTTTCTTTTAAAATGTTTTAAAGTAATATTCTTTTCATTTTCCGAACAAGTCTTTTTTGACTTCCTTTAAAAAAGTGTAAAAAGAATATTTTTAAACATTTATGACATGATCATATTTTCCAACCATCATTTCCTTGATTCATAATAAATTTTCCTTTATAAGTTTCAAAGGTTTTATAATGATAGTATGTTTCCTAATTTTCTATGTATTTTTATTTTTTAGAAATTACCAAAAGAAGATGATGTTTTTTATTGTTTTTATAATAATATTATGAATGATTTTATAAAATTCATATTCATATATGTATACATCCTTTGATGTTTGTTATGATTCATTCAGAATATTATCTTAATATACCATTAACTTCCTTTATATGGATGGATGGTGATGATGATATTTTACTGATGTTTTATGAGACCCATTTCTTGCTCACATGTTAATTTCACTATGAATAAATAATAAATGTGATTATGTTCTTGTGACATATATATGAGTGGCTAAGTATGTGATGAGTAGTTCAATCAAATACCTCTAATTAATTTGGTAATGTTTTATATCTCATGATTTCAAAGGGTATATATGAGGGTTTTCTAAACTCAAGAGGGTACATGGGAGGTTTTCCCAAGCTAAAGAGGGTACGATGAAGGTTTTCCCATATCCAATAGGGCACACATGAGTTTTTACCATGCCTAATAGGGTATATGGGTGAATATATCAAGCTTAATAGGGTCCTCACATGGTTTTCCCAATCCCAAGAATGTACACAAGTGGTTATCCCAAGCCTAATGCATGATGAATTCCATGATTAGATGCCTTGACAGATGATTTCTTTGCTTATGTTTATGCCACACTTTTATAACAAAATATTGTGTATTATGGTTATGATATTATATCATGGATCGTGATTGAATATTTATGATTCCACACTCTTTTGAATAATGTCTTTTATTATGATAAATCCATATGTCATGACTTATGTTTTATGGTTTATAACTTGTTTGTTATGATCTTGTAAGTTGTGATCGTGTTATAACACCCTTCATCTTATCTTATGATCACTTATGATGATAAATTTATATGTCTTTAATTTAACTTTACTGAGAATATGATCTCACCCATTATTATTGAGAACATATTACTGTGATATGTATTGAATATTCATATAAAATTATGTTACATTTATGTAAATTATGATTGGGTCACCTTGGTTGGTATCACAAATATGTTTAGTTATTTTTAGATATTTAGTTATGAGAAATGAGATGATAAAACCTATGAAAACCAATGATAAACCAAAGGGATATAGAAAAATATAAGGTGACATAGGTTTATATGAATGTGTCATAATTTGGGACATATTATGAATGATTTTAATTGTGATATATTTATCACTTTTATTATTGATTCTTGATACTCTCAATAATATTTTTGGTATTAGTAAATGACTAAAACCAGGAGGAATAATGTAAATGAAGAATGCGATGAAAAATGCAATGATCAACCTCATGAGAAACCAAATGGATTGGGATTTGGGATGATAAATATTATCACTATACTCATCCAACTCTCACAAGAAATGTATGGTAACATAAATCATCCTAAACTTCCAAATGTTAAATAGAAGGAACAACTCAACAGTGATTATTTCTTGTGGAAATTTACATCTTCCTTTGGTGGGTCATTTGATTCACTTATTACTAAGAAATGAATATATTATATAGAAAAATGTTCTCTATTATCTAGTTCTTAGACCTTTAGAAGGTTGTTTTGAATGTGTATCAGTTGGAAGGTGAAGTTTATCAATGGTGGATTCATATTAATAATATGAGTCAAGAGAAAGATATTGAGTCCATGAAATAAAAATATATTAAGAAGGTATTTTTCAATAAGTAATTTCATATAACAATTTACACTAAAATGGATAGGGAATTCATGAAACTAAAGTAGAAGTATAATGAATCCATTTGTGCCTATGGGGAAAATTTCACCAGAATTGCAAGGCATGCTTTTGGTTTTATCATCGACCATGAAAGAAAAATTGATTGATTCTTTAGTGGATTAAAACTAAGCCATTGAATGTAATTGGATATAAGAGACTTTGATAACTATGAATATGTCATCCTATGTTCTCTCAAGGTATAAATAGAGAATATAAAATTTCATTATTCTCATGGTTTTGGGGATTAGAAGATAAAAATGGATTTTCACAGATATTCAAATAATAAAACCCATATAGGAAAGAAAATTAATTTTCCTTTATTCCAATAATGTTGTAATAAGGATAAGGGAAATTGTTTTTGAGGAAAAAATAAATTATTCATGAGTGGGAGATATGATTATTGAGCACATGAATATAAAGGATATATGGGTGAAAAAAACTTAATCAAATGTACCAACCACACTTTAATGCTATAATTGTAAAGAGTATAGGAATTACACCAACTAGTGCATGAATACAAGGGTTGATGAAAAAAATAAACATTAATAACCTCTTAATTCAAAGGATAAAGTGAAGGCTTCTGCAATCACAATTGCTGAAGTGGGTAACAAGAAATAAGTGGTGAACGATAAAATTATTATCCACTTGAGAATTGGAAATATCTTATTTTATTCCTGTTTAATACACTCTTTTACATTTAAATAATTTTCCAGAATTATCGCTTCTCCACCTCAATGTATAGATATTTATTTATCGGTGAAAAATATTAATGGTATTATGATTGTATCTCAAGTCTATAACTCCTATTTGATGGAAGTTTTTGGAAATGTGCTTCCTTAAAATATTGTTATTCTACTTATAGTTGAATTTGATGTGATTTTAGGAATGGGTTATCTCTATCTACATAGATCCCATATCAATTTTTGTGGAAGTTAATTCACATTTAATATTCAGAATCAACCGATGGTCTATTGGTGTAAGTATGAAAATGAAATTCCAATGGAAATTACATCCATTATATGTGTATTACTACCTATTCATGAGGGGTATTTTTATCAAATAATTGGGGAGAAGCCCAACATTGAATATATTCATATTTTTTAGGAATATTATGATGTATTTACTGAATAGTTTCCTAGTATTCCCCCGCATCATGAAGTTTAGTATTCAATAAAACTCATACCTGGTGATACACATATTTTAAATAATCTTTATAGAATTTCCCTAATTAACTTATAGGAATTGAATAAGATACTCTATGAGAATCTGGAAAAGTGATTCATATGAACTAGTGCATTAAGATGGGGTGAAACTATTTTTTTTCTTAAGAAGAAAGATGTGTTATTGAATATTTTTATTGATTATTGGGAACTTAACAAGATCATTATTAAGAGAGAGTATCTTATACCCCATATTGATGAATCTTTTTGATTAAATATATGGAGCTTAATACTTTTCAAATATTTATCTTAGATCTGAATATCATTAGTTAAGGGTAAAAAGGGTGGATATACCCAAGAACACCTTATGTAAGAGGTATATAAGACTTAAAAATTCCTATAATATCTTCTTGGACCGAATGAGTACAGTCTTTATATATTACCTTGATCAGTTTTTATAGACTTAGATTAAATTCTTATATATACTAAGATAAAGGAAGATAATGAATATAAATTGTTTAAAACCTTAAGAAAGGAGAAAATATTTACCAAATTTATCAAGTGTGAACTATGTTTATATAAATTATCATTATTGGGCCATGTTATTTTAAGATAGGGTATATAAGTGGATCCTTTAAAGACAAAATTTATTGAGTAATGGATTAGAACAACCATTGTGACTGAGATATGCAGTTTTCTTGGATTTTATAGGTACTAATAATTATTTTTCAGAAATTTATCATTAAAATAAAATCCACAAACCAAGCTAATGCATTGGGGATCCAAGTTCATTTTCATAGATAAATGTAAAGAAACATTTAAGGAACTAAAGAGAAGTTTGGTTAGTAAACCTATACTTACACTACCCTACAATGTAGAAGGGTTTGTAATATAAATTAATGAATAAAATAATGGACCAAAATATGTTCTCATGTAGAATGATATGGTATTATTGTATGGATTAAAATAATTGAAGGCTCAAGAGTAAAATTATCTGACTCGTGATTTGAAGCTAACAATGGTATTATTTTCTTTTAAAATATAGAGGCATTATCTTTATAGTGAAAATAATGATATATATACTGATTATAAAATATTGAAGTATATATTCACATAGAAAAATTTGAATATGTTCCAAAGTAGATTGTTAGAGTTTATTAAATATTATTACTACTCAATAAATTACCACCCTAGGAAGGTGAATAAAGTGGTTGATGCTATAATTTAGAAGGATAATGCTAGATTATCCATGATGATTATTAAAAAGGTACAATAATTTTGAATTTATAGAGGATAGACCTTGAACTCATGAGATAAGTGGAGAAATACAATCTTTCACAAAGGACTATTGAACCACCCATCCATAATAATATTAAAGTGGAATAGAAGGAGGATTTGGAATAGTAAAAAAAGGTAAGAAATGTTCTATAATTCGATTATGAGTATGATGAAATGAAAAGATTTAGGAACCAGATATCTGTCCCTTAAATAACATAATTTAAGAAGGAGCTATTGGATATAGCACATAGCTCATCATTATCTGTACATGTTGGAAGTAAAAAGATGTATATAGATCTTTAAGACCATTTCTGGTGGGATAACATGAGAAGTGATATTGCAGAGTATGAATCTCAACGCCTCTTATGTTATCAAGTTAAGACTAAACATTATAAGTATAAGGTAATAATGAAACCATTACCCATATCTATATGAAAATGGGAAATAATCACCATGTATTTCAACATAGGACTCCCAAAGACATTTGAAGTCCATAACAATATTTTGGTTATAGTCGATCACCTGTCAAAGTCAAAAAATTTCATTACTATCAAAGAATATTTATCGCTCAACCAACTTTCTAGGATAGGCATTAAGGAATTGTAAATACTTTATGAAGTACCACTATCAATTATATATGATCGAGATCCAAGTTTTACCTTGAAGTTTTCTAAGAAGTGTTTAGAAAGCATTGAATACAGAGTTGAACTTTATCACTGTATATCATCCTTAGATAAATAGTGAATCTCAGAGGACCATTCAAAATCTATATGATATTATTAGATATTTCTATATATATTTAAAATTTAGTAGGGATCAACAACTTGCTCTAGTTGAATTTTATTAGAACAATATATTTCTATAGATAATTTATATGGATCCTTATGAATCCCTCTATGAAAATATGTGAAAAAACAATAATATGGTGTGATAAAGTTGGAGAACAGAAGTTATTTGGGCCTAAGTTAGCTAAAGAAATGGAATAGAAAGTTAAATCCATTAAACATCACATTAGAGTAGATCCTAATTGACAATAAAATTAATCTTAAAATCTATGGAGAGATTTTGAGGTCAAAGTTATTGACAATTTATTCTTATGAATATCTCCCTCGAAGAAAGTTATGAGATTTAGAAAAAGGGGAAGCTAATCGAAATATATACCGAACCTTATGATATTCTTGATCATATCGAGATGGTATATTATCAATTGGAGCTTCCATAGAACCTTTATCAAGTTTCTGATATATTCCATGTATCTATTTTGAGGAAATATATACTTTATCACTCACATATACTAAACTTAAATGTTGTATAACTAAATTATGATCTATATTATAAGGAATGACTAGTGGAGATTTGGGATCGAAGAGATACTGTTTTGTGGTAAAACCATAAATTTAAGGAAGATATATGGAAACCTGATAATTTAATGAGGCAAAAGTATCCTTATTTATTTTCTTTAGAGTAATAAAATTTCAAGGGATAAATTATTTTAAAGGGGTATAATGTAACACCCTAATATTTTAGAATATATTTACCATTAATAAATTTTATTTGTTTGATAACTTATGATGTATGAAAAACTAAACTTAAGTAAATAATTCTTTATTAAAATGAAAAATACTATAGAAAAATTAAATGAAGCACAATTTGTAAAATCAATAAATTAATTTTAAGAATTACTACTTTATTTTTTTTGGTTAAACAAAAATGTATTGTTTACAAAAATTGTTTTATTTATATATTTTTTTTAAAAGATAATTAATTTTTTTTGAGAACTGAAACTATGGAATTATATTTTTTATACATGTATAAAAATAAATTATAATTCATTA
This sequence comes from Viscum album, assembly GCA_963277665.1. Taxonomy (NCBI): domain Eukaryota; kingdom Viridiplantae; phylum Streptophyta; class Magnoliopsida; order Santalales; family Viscaceae; genus Viscum; species Viscum album. The sequence goes on from OY728132.1 coordinate 702,371,694, forward strand.
ATTTATTATCTATTGGTTATAAGTGAAGATAAAGTCATTTGAAGGTAAAAAGATATATTTGTTAGAAAACTATTTTTTATGTGCACAATGTATTTTATCTTAATACATTAAATTATTCACTTCTGATGAATGTTTTTAATTAAATTTTTATGAAATATATTAAATTCAATAAATTAAAATTCATTTAGTTTTTGTTATTATAAAGTTATTGAGAATCAAAACATTTTTATGCTTAATGATAGAATTTTTATAAAAATGGATTTTATGTGTTTTTGTGTGTATATTAGAATTAATTTATTCCTTTTATTGGAAATAAATATTTTAAAATGGATTCCATATTTGGAATCCAAATAATAAATATTGGGTAATAGGGTAAATTTAATTTTTATCCATAATGAATACTTACCATGGTAAAAATCTTGTCACTCCTATAAGGGTTAAAAGTGTTAATGAAGGGGTGAAAATAACTAAAAGATATGGATTAAAATATCACTAATTTTTTTTGAATATGATTGTTCAAGTGTATTTTGACCTTAAATTATAACATCTTTTAAATTAGTTTAAATTGGGGCTTCTTTACTTGAAAAATACATTTATTATATTTTAAAGTTCTTAATATTTACAAGGGTGTCACTCCCCTAATTTATAAAAGGGAACCTCCCCTTATCACTGATGCACGCCACTTTATCACATTATATTAAAAAATATCTACCCAAATACCTTCCAAAATCTCCTCCCCAAATTAGATATGTCATTTCATCATCATCATGTAAATTTTTATTCAAGGAAAAAAAGTTACAAACAGGGCACAACAAGCCACTATTAGATAGAACAAGAGGAGCCTAAGGAGGCCTAAAATATTAAAGGCCAAGGGAATCCCCTCTAACTAGATTGACCCCACCGGGTTTCAAGATGTGAACATTATGTAATCATATGGGCTCTGAACCAGGGATATCAAGTGAAGCAAGGTGGTCCGCAACTTGATTTCCCCCATGCCAAGTATAAACTACTTTGATGTTGTTGTTAAGAATGACCTAACACTTTATGATGATGTAGTATATCGACAAAGGAGTGTAACCAATGCCATTAAAGGTGATTTGAAGGATATTTGAGTCAATTTTTTCATCAGATAGATGGATCCCACACTAGTGGCACAAACTTAAACCCGATAGTTGTGCCTTTGACTCTGCCTGTAGCAAGGTTCCTTGGCCTAGGTGGGATGAAAATTCCAAAATGACAGAACTAGTGGAGTCACAGATAGACCCTCCTCTAAAGAATAACCCATATTTTAGGACCCATATGTATTTATTTTGATACCCCTCAGGGGGGAGGGGGTTCTAATGGACCATATGGTCTCTGGCACTAGTACTGCCAGGCTGGGCGCCATAATGATTCACTTGAAGCCTTTAAAGGAAGGGATCCTCATGCTAGTTGCTGATGAGACTGACCATAATGAGAAGTGGTTTATTTATTCAAATAATTATGTATCTATATAAAGTATTAATCCCATCATGCCTATCCTTTTTTGGAGCCTGTGAAATGCAGTAATAACCTGTATGCAAAACAATGATGCGAGTAGGCTTCTCCAAGCCCCTCTCTCCCAAACCGTGGAACCACCAATCTAGGAATGGTTGATTAAACATGTTATGGGAATATAGGGTAGTGACCTCACTTAAGTATCTCCACACAGAACATGACCAGTAAACCTCAAAGTAGAGATGGCCTTCACTTTCCTCCCTATGGTTTTTGCATCATGGGCATCTAGAAACCATCGGGATGCCACATCATTTGATTTTTTCATCCATAGGGATGACCCTATTCCTTATCCTCCACATTAGAAAGTTGTATTTTGAGGGAGAACCTTTGGGTCATAAGGATTCTTTCCAACTATTAGAATGATCTTGTATATCCAAAGTTCATTGGAAGTACCATGTGGAGAAGTCCCCCGAGGAAGGAGTGAAGAGGCATCTGTCAGGTTCTTAGTTCATATCAATGAGGTTAAAGATTTACTATTGGTTCTCGTCCAACATATCCTTGATAAGGGGTAGATATGATCTGGACTCCCTAAAATAAATAGAGGTGGTTTGGTATCCTGAGAATCCTAGAACATCCCCAACTCAGTTCTGATGCCAAAAGAAGATTTCTCCCTTCCCTATTATCCATCAAGAGTGTGGTTTAAGAGCAGTGATTGGGGGAAGATCACATACTAGAACGGTGATGCTTGGCCATCCACCAAAGTCAGATTGCTGGAGTGGGAGTTATGTATGGTTATTCCACAACATATGATGTTGTAGAAATTCCCATGCCAAATTTTCATGCGTGAAGAGCAGGGTGTCTTGAGGCTTTGGACATTGTTTCCACCTTCCCCATTAGGACTTTCTACCCTAATTTAGGATCTCTAGTGATTCCTTTAAGAAAAAGGGTCCTAGATAAAGCCATCTAGAATTTTTCAATGTTTTTGATGACACCTTAGGGTACTTTATTAGGAGAAAGATCATGGATGGGGGTATCCAAGAGGAAACTGTTAACCAGAGCTATCTGAACCCCAAAGGAATGGTATTTATTCTTTCAGTTAAGAATTTGGTTTGTGATCTTGGTAATGAGGAAGTCAAAGTCCCAAATGTGGAGCCTGCCTAAAGAGATAGGGGCACTGAGGTAGTCCATAAGGAAGTCCCATATTTGCATGTCAAGTATATGATGGACCATCGTGATCTGGATATATGAGTATCTATTAGAGATGTAGAAGTTTCTCTTTGTCTTGTTGATCACCTATCCACTCTAGTGGAAGTACTCCTACAAATCCTTGATAATTCCTTTGATACATATTCTATTAGAATTCATTAAAATTAAAGTGTCATCTACAAACATCAGATGGGAGATTGATGTAGATCTCATTATACTACAATAGGGCAAAATCTCTCCACTGTTTATGCTTCTATGAATGAGGCAACAAAGGACGTCCTGAGAAAGGATAAATATGCTCAGATAAATTCAATCACCTTGCCTTATGCCATGTTTGGCCTTAAAGAATCCATTAGACTTTCCCATGAACATAACTGCCAACCACAAGGAGATGAAACATCTAAAGATAAGATCAATATTCTAGGAAGGTGAAGCTATATTTTCCAGGACTTTGTTAATGAAGACACACTCAACTTGGTCATAAGATTTGTTCATGTCCAACTTGATGACCATGTTAGAACCATGAGTCCTAATGTTAATTTATTTGATCATATATTTTGATAGTGTAATTACCCCTTATATTTAGAGACCCTTCACAAACCTATGCTACTCCATGGAGACCCACTGAGGGAGATGGAAAGACAACCTAGAGTTAATGATGCTGGACAAGATTTTATACAGAAAGTTTTATATGATCACTAGTCTATAATGAATGATAGAGGAAGGGTTCATGTTTTTGGGGAGGTACAAAATGGTAGTGGAATAAGAGACCAGCGGTAAGATACCTTCTCATAAGAAGTCTTGTATGGACAAAACAACATAAGCTTTCACCACATCCCACAAGGTCCTACAGAATGAGCCCATGAACCCATCCAATCACGGGGAACTATATAGAACAAGGGTCATCATTTCCTTGTGTATCTCCTTTTCATTTGGGATAGATCTCAAACCTTCATTGCCCTAGTTAGAGAGATGGTTAGGAATCACTTCAAGGAGTCCCATGTCCACCCCCGAATACACATTAGGCACATGGGAGTTAGGACCTGAAATGAGATCCTTAAAGAAGGAATGGGCCAAGACTCCCATAAGATCTATGTCATCTGTGTATGTACCATCTTACAATATGATATTTCATTTATCTAGCTGCTTACTCTATTTGATACAAGTGTGAAAGATCACCGTATTCATGTCTCCTTCATCAATCCATTTAATTATAGATTATTCCCTTTCTAGGCATTTCTATTTGAGTAGCATGTATACCAAGGAATCTTTCTTTCTAGTAAGATCCTCCAAATTTTAGTTGTCCTAGACCTAATCTAGGATATTCTCGAGTGGTTAAATGTCCTGCATGGTGACATATATATCACAAGAAATGCGGGGTTGATCTCTTTCACCCACACCTAGAGTTTAGACTTGAGGGGTCTCAGTTTATTGTGGATGGAAACCCATGTGTGCCCCTGAGAGGGTTCATTCCAGAGTTCTATAACTAGGTAATGATACCATGGTGTGTCATCCCATTGGTTGTAGTATCAAAATATTCCATGGGGGTTCTACAAAGAAGACATGGAAACCAAAAACAAAGAGTGATTAGATAAAACCCAAACCAGATGGCTTACCTTTTCATTGGAGAACATGGATATGGCTTGAATATTGGCCAAATATTGATCCATGAGGCTCCACGAGATATGGGTGCCTCTTTAGTAGTTGCACCAGGTGAACCGGTCACCTAAGAAGCTGAGATCGATGAGACATTTCCTAGATATGAAATAGACAAAATCCATACTGGGTTTCCTATGGAAATTTATCCTTTTTTTCTTCTTATACGAGTTGACAATTATGTTGAAGTCCCCCCAAAAATCCATGGATGGTTTCTAGGATCAAAATCATTGAGGTATTTCTATAAAGTTTCCCTCTATCTGGGATCAAAACTCCCATATATAAAATACATGAAGAAAGATATATCACCTTGAATCACCTTGGTAGAGATGAATAGGCCTCAGGCCTAAACCAAATCAACAGTGGAGTTCCTGTGCCAAAAAATCCAGACATGCTAGTTGATGGGGTAGGTTTTCATGAAGCCATACAGTCTGATTTTCCTGGAGAATTCACTAATTCTAGTAGGGTTTTTCTTGTTATTAAGGATGGATATGATAATAGCCTTTTTTTTCTTGACTTCAATGGTGATTAAATACACCTTTACCTAGGCACCAAGTCTACAAGAATTCCATATGAGTATAGGAATGATTGATCAAACAGTGTTATAGAACTAGTTGTAGAACTTGTCACCTTTATGAAGTAGGAGGACAAGAACTCATTTAAGTCCTTAGATCTTGATCGTCTGCAGACTCTAACACCGTTGGATGGTAGTGTAGTAGTGGAGTGGAGGAATCCTAGATGCGACCAATGAGATGGCTTCGATCACTAGAGGGAGAAATTGAGACTCTCTCTTGATCTTTGCTACTTTGGCTTAAAGACCCACCCCTTAAACTCATGATAGGTCTAGGGGAGAGTGAGGAATGGAACCCTTCAGAAGGATAACCCTAGGGTATGAGGGCCTCTACACCTTCTATGCTAGAAACCTTAGGAGAACTGCCTGTTGGATTAGTAGGAGGAGGAGGCAAGGCCAGGATGCCAGTTGGATTGGTCCAGTAACTTTACAGGCTATCTTATAGGCGGAACCCATGAGGCATTAGAGAGTAGAGGAGGGGAGGAACAATGAAGCCAACTTGGTTAGGGGAAATCAACTTGAAATATAGGGAACCAAACCCAGATTTTCCGTCATACCACCTTTGATTGAGGGTACTAAGGACAACTTGGGTTCCAGCCCTTGGAGGCCAGAGGGTACCTCCATTGGAACACCATCATAGATTTGGGTCACCAGCTGTGTTACTTATGGGTGACTGATGTTGGGTGAGGATGACTGCCTGAACTTGGAACCTACAACCTTGGGGAGAGGGCGACGATCTCCTTTCTAGCGTCTTCAACAGACCTTATGTGAGTGGCCTTATAGAAAGAAATGAGAGAAAAACATTGGGAAGATAGGGTAATAGATGTCTGTAATTCAACAGAAAGCATCTTACACCTATTGTGAGATCTTTTCCATCAAGTGGAGAGATAGGTCCATCTCCATGCAGATGCGAGCCACCATCTCTCGATGGCACATGAGGTGCGTTATCATGGGTAGAGAGTAAATCCATTTCAAATATTCCCATTTATATTCAAGTAAATTTTGATTTAGATAGGTCATTTTATTCCCAAAATACCCATCCAAGAAACGTTATGGTGTTTTTTTAATGAAGATTATCCAAGGAAGAGGTATATATTCTTACCGACCATTTTCAAGTTTATTTATTCTTAAACCTCATATAAATATTATATAACCATATAAATTTAATTAAATCAATATATTTACTATAATTAAATTTCATGATGTTAATGGTACAACCATTTTTATCTTCTTTACATCTAATATATTATGTAAACTTCACTCATGTGTACATACAGATTACCGCCTCTATGAAGTGATATTTTTCATTTTTCATTTATGTCTATCATAAATGGTTATGTAGATATATTTCATGAATATATATGATATATATGATATATTTATGATTCTATAAATATGAATTATTTTTTACCTTTCTTTCTTCATATCCATTTAAAAATGAAAACATCACCCGTGCGTACGGGTGGACTACCGTCTCCATGAAGTGATGTAATTAATTTTCCATCACTACCTTACATGGATTATTATAAAATTGAATATAATTAATATATATATTATATTTATTACATGATTATTTTGGAGATATGAAACCATGTCCAAGGTGCGAGGACAAGAATCTATGAACCGAAACATACATGGAAAACAGAATAGTTGACACCAAGATATGATATAAACAAAGATTTTTTAATAAAGAAGAAAATAGAAATTATAAGGAATTTATATATATTAATATAATTATATGTTTTTATTTTATATGAATAATAATTCTAAATTTATTATACAGGAGGTTAATGTACATACGAAACAAGTTGGGACTTTAGGTAATGGTTTATGTTACAATCTCACATTTATAGTGATTGTTTATATTATAATTTTTATTATGGGAAATTATATGTTATTTATTTCTTAATTCCATATATTTTCTTATCCCATGGTTGTTTCCTATTTTTTTCAGGTATTATTATCGTTCTCCCATCTTTGGTACTCAATAAGATCAAAAGAAGTTTTTAAGAATGTCGACCATATTTCTCCTTTTTAGTCAAGAATATTTTTCCTCTATATCCATGTTATTCAAAATTGTTTTCCGAAAGTTATTATATAATTTTAAAATATTTCTAAAAATATTTTTATATACTCTTTGATTTTATTTAATTTTTTTTAGAGTAATCTTCTTGTAATTTTCTGAACAATTCATTTTTTACTTCCTTTACAAAAGTGAAAAAATAATGTTTTTAAACATTTATGGCATGAATAAGATTTCCAGACATAATGTAGTTATTTTTTTAGGAATATTACTTTATAGTTTATAATTTTTTTATAAAGAAAACATTTTCCACTTTTTTTTTGGGAATTTTTAGTTTTTAAATGCTTTAAAAAGAAAAGGATGTATTATCTTATTTTTCAAATAATATTTCTAATGCTTTTGTAAAAGTATTTTTCATATATGTAAACATATTTTAAGGATTTTTATAATTCACTTGGGATATGTTCTTATGATACCATCCACTTTCTTTCTTTGGATGTATAATGATGATAATTTTTTAATAATGTTTCATGAAACTTATTTTTTATACATGGGTTAATTAAACCATGAAGGAAGGATAACTACTCTTATATTATTTTGGAATATATATGAATGGTTTATTATATGATGGGTGGGTCTATTATAGGGATAAAATTAATTAAGTAATGTTTTATATATCTCCTGAGATCAAAGGTTACACGATAGGTTTTCACATGCCCAAGAGGGTACGCATGAGGTTTTCCCAAGCCTAAGAGGGCACACAAGATGTTTTCCTAATCCCAAGAGGGTATACCAAGTTTTTAGTCCAAGACCAAGAGGGTAAATGGGTAGTTTTACTGATCCTAAGAAGGTTGTTAGTCCTTAAATAAGGGATTAATGTGTGATAACTTGGGGTGTGGGGGGGGGGGTGGGTGAAAGGGTATGCAAAGTGATTAACAAATTAAAAAACTTATTCTTTTTAATGGTTCACTTACCCTATATAGATATTGACATCTTATCTTTAAGGTTAAATTTTTATGCACTTTTACTGGATTTAATTTAGGTTGTTTTTTTTCTATATTGGTTTTAATGCATAAAGTAAATGTAGACACAAAAATTTACTTTGTTAACTATCAATGACACATGTCTAAAGATCATGTATCAATAATTTTCCATGCACCAAATCACTATAAATCTCACTTATCATCATAGGGTTCACTCTGATTACAATATTTTAGGGAATTATAACTACTTAACAAGGGTAAATAACTTAAAGTAACTTACAATGATAAATTTCTATGGAAATGATCACCTTCACATAGTTTATGGACATGCCCATACCTTAACCAGCTTCATTTGCATGGCTTGCATCCTCAGGTATGAATGAATGCTCTGTTGTCACCCTAATATGCTGTTCCTTCATAATTTGTGAATATCTCCATATAAAACCTTATCTTTCTAGAGTTAATATGGAAATAATATTATTTTTGATGTAGAATAAAAATACTTTTGTCTTTGACATTGAGAAGATGTTCAATAGTTTCCAACTTATTCAAGACCCTCACCTAGAACACCATTCTTCCTCAACTTTGAGATTTTAGATGTCTCTATATAGAATATTCAGTATTTTGTTCTCCCTATTGACCTACTTCTTTAACAAATAGATAGAAATACAATAATTGGCTACCTTACTTACCATTATGGGTTATGAAAACCACCCATAATACCCCCAAATTTCCTTCATTAACACATTCAAACTCTATTACTAATTTAGGTATCATTTCTATCTCCTTTGTATTGTGAATTAAATCTTAATTAATTAAAGTTATTAATCATACAAACTCCCTTTGATACAAGCTTGAATCATGGACTAATTTCAAGGCCCATTATGTAGGAAGCATTGATGATCAATTAAAGAATTATTAGAGTGATTTTTACTAAAATATATGTGTTACCTATCAACACACCCTTCACAACATTTCAGTTAAAATCCTTTGGCCATTTTTCCTACCAAACCACAGACACTATGGTGTGGTCACCAGATGTTGTGCATTTTATCTTGAAGCATTACACATTTACCAGGAACTTCATTGAACTCCACCATGACTATAATTCAGTTCCACATGTTTGACAGAGATCCTCCTGAGCCACTATTCATTTCTCTATGACATGGTCCATCACCTGTTAACATTTTTGAATTTTAGGTCTTCAATACAAAACTTCACTTCAACTATGGCCACCACAATGGTCATGTTTGGACTTATCTATTTTTCACATGCACACCTTAATTTCACCTTGATTAGCATTATGATTTGGCGGAATATCCTTGAATTTTTTTACTCAAAATGGTATATACTAAAACCATACTCGACTTGAAAATTTTTCACAAGTGCTATGAAATACCACCATATGGACCACTATGGTGTGGTACCTTTCTAGTTTCTCATTTGGGAAATTTTATTCTTAAGAAACATTATGCTCTGGTCATGGCCGCACCTAGTCCATACATCACCTCTCCCATTGAACATGGGACGTTCTTTTCTGTGTTGGGAAACTTCAAAACACCATGCCTTGTGCTAACGAATGACATTATTAATTCTTCAAGATTCTTTTGACCCTTCCTTTGACCACGTAGGCTCCTTGTATAATACATTCTCATTCCAAATTTCCATTGTACTTCCATTATATTATTTTGTGTGGATGGTGTATCCAACAAAAAAACCTTTATTATGTATTTTCAATAACTCAAATCATCAAGTAATCAAGATAATTGTTAAAAAACCTACAATCATAACCACTTATTATCAATAATCCTCTTATCAAAAAATCAAACACTTCTTTCCAATAAATATAGCACAATCCATTGGAATTCCTAACATTCTTCCCCTTTGTATTTTATTGATAATATCAAATAAATATCCCCTTTATTTGAAAATAAATACAAAGGTATTCTATGACTCCTTCAAAATTAGGGATCTTTATTTGAAGCTCAAAACACTTTTGTGAATGAGATAATCTTCTTTTCAGTTCAAACTCCCCCTCATGATGCATTGGAAGAAACTCCAAGAAAGATAAACTCCCATTTGTTTTGAACTAAAAAGAGGGATTCCTCATGGGATTCAAATTCCCTGAAGAGGTTAGAGAGGTGTTACCCATATTATGTCTTCCTGTTATTTCAAAACACCTTCATCCATTGGTATCAACCACATAAAGATTAACTAAACCCATTGAAACCGAATGAATACAATTTTTGGTTATAATTCCTAAATATTGAAAAAATCCATAAGATAATATCAATTCCTACTACATTTTATTAGGAGATTCATTGAGCGAAATTACCACTTGGAAGTTTAGATGTAACAATCCTCCATGATTAATAATACAGATCTCAGTGTAGGAAACACGAGTTTCTATAGACAAAAAAGGTTTTCAATGTCACTTATGAATACTAATGTAAAACTCATAAGAAATTTTTATTTTCCATATCTCAAAAAATAACATGTGATCTCCATCACACTTTTACACCAAACAGTTAGTAGATAAATAATATTAGTACTTTGTGTGAGGATCATACCACATGTTAAAACTGATGTCAATTATCATGAACCAGCCTGAGTCAGCCCCGAATCTATCACCCGAGCTGACCCATAACAAGGTCTGAGAGGCATTCCTAATCCTCTAGAGCTAGAAAATAGTGTCAGACATCAAAGATAAACCAAATGAGAACTATTTATCCCAATATAAACTGATATAAAAGAAAAAATAGAGTATGTAGTGTAATAAGATAATAAATAAAAATTAATGAATACATAAACATATCAGAATATAACTACAGATAAACAAAACATAAATAAAATAAAATAAAACTAAACCAAAATAGAATTGAAATGATCTTCATGTGACTTCTTGGTCACCCCATCCACAAAACTATCTTACTTTATTGGAAAACCTGAACAAAATCTAAACCCATAAGTAGCTCGGGTCTACCGAAACTGAGTGGAACAAGAATGGTCTGAGCATAAAACAACTCAGTAGGCAAGCACTATAGAATATGTACATGTAATCTACCAAAAAAGTCCATAATTCTAGTTTTAAATACATATAATAAAAAATATGGTTTTCCAAGTTTTAAAAAAACCAACACTACTTTCTAAAAATCCCACTTTGAAAAAATGACATGATTTTACATCTTAAAACAAATTCTCATTAAAAATAAAGTTTGGAAACCAAATCAGAACACCACTTTAATTAAGAATGCGAGTAAAGAGAATTTTAACTAAGTATAAATAGTAGGGCATAACTGACAGAGTCATAAGTAAATAAAAACAGTACAAGTACAAGTATGCCAATACTAAATAAACAATAATCAATGGGCTACAAAATGAAACAAGAGAATAAAAATATGTAATATTGGAATTTTCTAAACATACTTAGAAGAAATCCCTGAATGTACTTAGTTCATACCAACCTTCTAGTGTATGGTGAAACCCCATATTCAATAACCAACCTGGATTCTCTAAACTAGACTCACCAGTAGAAAATCACACATGGCCTATCCTCTATTTAGGGGGTTCCAATCTGTCTAATAAAACTACAAATTAACCATAACTCAACCCTCAAGATGAAGAATAGGAATCCCATGATAATAGTATAAATGAGAATAAGGAGGTTATCACATTCTTGGCATTAACTGAATTCAAACATTCCACCATGTATTCCTTGTCCAACCCCCAACACCAACTATGTGAAGTCCCTCTCATCAGAAGGATGACCATATGGGTGCCCATCACACATCAAACCTTACAAAGTTCCAACTGAGCCTACACATTATGTGAGTTTTGAAACCAATCTTCAAACCAACATAAGATACAACCAAGACATAACATTTAAACACCCAAACCAATTCCAATGAGAATACATTTCTTCTCAAAACCATTTCCTAAATCAAGGTGGAAACATCATTTTATCTTGGAAGATTCCAAATCGGACTTTTATGTGATTTAGTTACCAAATAAAACCTCAAGGTTCCAAACAAGCAATGATTTAAAAAAAACCTTTGAAAACCACATTTGAAGTCATTTAGAAATTGAAGATCCATTTATAGGACATCAGAAGTTTAAAAATAAAACCATTTAGGAGATATAGTGGAAGAGATAAGGAAAAGAAGAAAGGTGTTTTGAAATCTAGGGTTTAAAATAGACATTATTATGGAAATCCATTATCATTTATGTGCCAATACATATGTGCACCCCATAAACATATTGATACAATCACATCAGATGGAATAAACATATGGAACGTCATAAAAATAATCAAGGTTCTAATTTAAGAATCATAAAGAGAATTACAAAAAATTACACGGACTTAGACACTAGATTCAAACTATAACAAGGTACCTAAAACACACACCATTCTCAATTTCACATGTGAACCAAACTACCAAGAATCAACCATGTACAAAAAAATCTAAAAATACACAATTTCATTTTAAAAGATGAATAAATTTTTTATCAAACACCTTTCATGCATTTACACATAGACATAATTATAGAAATCAATTGAAACACATTTTCATCAAATTTACAACATGAAAACACCATAAAAAATCATACAAACACATAAAAATCATGAATAAAAAATTTATAAATTAATTAGAAATACTCAATCATTAAGTGGAATTTTCCAGAAAGTAAATGGATGGAAACACCTACCTCATGGCGTATGAATGCAATGAAACTCTTAAAGAAAGAAGATCAAGGTGAAAAGAATAGACCACACATCACAGTATCCAATAAAACACAATACAATATTACATGTATACCCCTATGGTTTATCCAAGTGAGAATCCCATATAGAAAAACTAAGGAACCGAGAGTGGGAGATGATGAGGGGTGGAAAATGCCCAGAAACCAATAAGAACTCACCCGAAAACCTTGGAGGAGCTTCAGAAAATGGAAGGAGGTCCAAATATGGTGGTGGTTTGGGAGCCCTATGGTGTACCTAGATCAAATTGGGGATGTAAATACCTAATTGGGGTTGAAATGAGGGAGGAAAAAACATGGAAACTCAAGATTTCAACATTATGGGTAAGTGCCATAGTTTGGCTGCATGGTTTTACAAATTATTCGCCAACCTTGATCACCCTACTGGAAGGAAGGGAACCCGTATGGGTTTAATTCATGATTTGGGAAACCATATTCCAACTGTGAAAATCACCTCTATAAAAATTTTAGAGGCTCCCACTTTCTTGCCACATGGTTTCCCCTAACTGTGTATAAGTAGTGCACCTTATCGTAGACACCACCCAAGAGACACATGGTTACTCTTTTTCCTCACATAGTTTGGGCCAAACTGTTGGTAGTATATGAAAGACAAACTATGAAAGAAAAAAATGAATTGAAAACACCCTATTCCTTATTCATCCCCATGGTTTCTTCCCAAACCATTCACATTAACCATGAACAGGACTAAAAACCACCAAAAACCTTTTAAAATAAAAATTCCACACTCGAAACTCATCCCGAACCTAAAAAAAAGATGTAACATCAATAAATGAATGAAAAATTAAACAAATAATTAAAAAGCAAGGTTATAGTGTGACAATTATCCCCACTATTTTTTTTCTTCCCCTAGAAAGTCACTAAGACAAATGATGAACAAAGTCAAAAATTAATACTAAATAAAGCCAAATGAAACCATGATCCTCAACGTGATCTTTCAACTCTATAAGTCAAACCTAGACAATACTATAGAAGACTAGATACATGGTGGGTCTCCCCACCATTTAAAATTCTACTCACACAGACCAACACTAGAACTCCCAATATAGGGATAAACCCCACAAAAGAAACACAAGCCAAACATTGAAATAAACCTTGTTTCACTATTTTCACAAGACACAAACATCCCCAAAATAAGCACAACCCAAAACTAAGACTAATCCACAAGAAAGAAATCTACTCAATGATTCATATCCATAAATCCCCACTATAGAAATCCTAAGAATACAAGGCTTTAAAAATCCATAAAACAAAAGGGATTTAAAAAAATTAAAACCACAATTAAAAGTAGAACATAAAGTCTCCCCAATCCAAAATCAAGGATAAAATCCAGCCGAAGGTTTACCACACCCAAAAATTCTTAACTGCGTGAAATGCTTCACTCTGGGGCCTATGGATGGAACCATGGTGCCTTGAAGGATATACTTCCCCACAGTTAGGAGCTTACAAATTCTTCCCAAGAATTTATATTCTAGAAACAGTGCTTATAGAATTTCTCCAAATGACCCAAATGACCACACTGTAAACACACCTTTAGAGGATTAATATAAGATGGATTCAAGTTCCTGGACTGACCACACTGGAAGCACATGAGTGAGATGCCCGATGGACAATGAGTAGGAACCAAAAAAGTAGAATTATTATAAATGCGTTATTTTGGATTACACTATCCACCAGATGGGAAACCATCATGATTATCAAAAGAAACCATATTTCCCACTGCTACAACTTGTACTCCAAGAGCCAACTTAGCTAGAAATGCCTCATCTACCATCTTACCAAACAGAACCTCCCCAAATGAGAGTATACACTCTTTAATATTTTAAGGAAGACCCCAAAAAGTGTGGATCTTTAATATAATCCTTTAAGTATATCTCTAGAGAAAATGATACTATCTCTTTGAAGCATTCAACATAGGCCTTCACCATTAGTTGAGCTTACTGAACATCCAAGAGATCCTCCAGTTTCTTCACCTTCACCTCCTTAGGTATGAACCATTATATGAAAGCGGTCTTAAAAACTCCCCGATACATCCCAAACTGTAATGAAAATGGAATGATCACCTTCCATTGGTCCAAACCCATACCCTCAAACAAGCCCAGAATAACTTGCACCCTCACAGATTTGGGAGTTCCTAAAGACATGAAAACTCTTTCAACCTATTCAATCCATTATAAAGATTTTAAGGGACCTAGATCACCACAAAAAACTAGAAGAAACTAAAAATAACTTGGTATTACATCCCCACACAGAGTCTTGGTAGGGTAAAAAATTAGAAGAGACTCATTGGAAAACTTTAGGACCTTTCTAGGTGTCATACTCTATATAACACAAAAATGAAAAATTAAATCAATATCTAACCAAAATTCAACTAAAAGAACACCCCAAGTAAAAAAACCAAGCTTAAAAGTTGAAACATCACAAAAAAACCCCAATATCCATTTTCAAAAATTACCATTCCCATTGAAAATACAAAATCAATTTATTTGAAGTCCAATTTTCAAAAATCGTAATCTGATTTAAAATCCAATTTAAACATCCCAACCCACTTTAAAAATAAAATAATTCCCCAAAAATCATTTTCTTTTTGAAAAACCTTAAAAAAAATCCAATTTTCATTCAAAATCCACTCACACCGACCACAACCAAGGCATAACCCACAATGAATCTTATGGAAATAGATTACTAGTGGCCATACATGGCCCGACCATATGTTTAAGCATACCATTCCTCAAGAAAGCACCAACCACTTGAAGCATATTGAACCATGCACTTGGGATCCACGTGGTTTTCTACACCATGTAATCCCACCATGTAGCACCCGATCACTTCCATTTTTATCCCCCAACATACACAAGCTCATTTAACTCAACATATTCTGACAACATAAACAATAAACAAAAAATAAAGATTCAAAATCCAACCACCCTTGGTGACTCAGGTCTTGTCATGAGTGGTGGTGATCAGGAATTGACCCATGACCTACCTTTTTATCTATAAAAATACTATCTTCAATCTAATTAACATCACAAATAATAAATGCCTCATTTGATACCATTTTTTCTGGAACTAACCTTGTCTGCCCTAAACTGATCACCCAAGACGACCCCTAACAAGGCCCAAGAGGCTTTCCTAATCCTCCTGGGTTGGAAACTAGTGTCTATCATCAAAGATAAACCAAATGGGAATGATTTATCCCAATATAAACTGATATAAAAGAATAAAAATAGATTACACAACATAATACAATAATAATTGAACATAAATGAATATATAAACATATCTAAATACATCTGTAGATGAAAACAATACAAAACAAAAATCATAACTAAAAATAAAACTAAAACCAAATCAATCTGGAACCAACACGATATCCATGTGACCAATTTTTAACTACCATAAACAAAACCATTCTTCTCTATAGGAAAGCCCGTACAAAATCTAAACCTAAAAAATAGCTTGGGTTTACCGATGCCGAGTGGCATAAGTAGGGTGTGAGCATAAAACAACTATGTATATAAGCACCACATAATCTATTCACGTCCTTTCTCTAAATAGTCCATAAAACAAGTTTAAAATACATAGAATGAAAATATGGGTTTCCTCTTTTTAAAATAACCAACATTACTTTCTTAAAATACCACTTTAAAAAAAGGCATGATTTTCCATCTTAAAAAAAATCTCATTCAAAATCTAGTTTGGAAACCACATCAAAACACAAATTTAATTTATAATGAGAGTAAAGAAAATATGAACTATGTATAAATTGCAGGGTATGACCAACATAGTCATAAGTAAAGGAAAAAAATATAAGTACAAGCATGGAAATATTAAATAAATAATATTCAATGAGATAAAAAATGAAATAAGATAATATAGATATGTATTATTAGGAATTTCCTAAACATACCTATAAGAAATCCCTAGAAGTACTCAGTTCGGATCCACCTGCCAGTGTATGGTGAAACTCCATAGTCAATAACTAACCTGGCTACTCTAAACTAGCCTCACCAGTGGCAAAGACCACATAGACTATCCTCTATCCAATGGTTTCCAATCCATATAATCAGGACTTGAAAGTAACTATCACTCAACCCTCTATATGACATCTAATAATCCTATGATAATAGTATAAAGGAGAATGATGAGGTCATCACATGCCTATAATTAACTCAACTCACAGATGCCACCATACATGCCTTGCACAATCCCTAAAACCAACTATTTGAAGGCACTCTCATTGGAAGGAGGACCATAGGGGTCCCATCACACATATAACCTTACAAAGTTCCTACCAATCCTACACATCATATGAGTTTTAAAAGAAATTTCTAAACCAATACAGGATTCCAAACTGGCCTTAACATTTACACACCCAAAACCATTTCCAATGAGAATACCTTTCTTCTCAAAACCATTTCAAAAACCATGATGGAAAAATCATTTAATATTGGATGATTCCAAATAGACATTTTTCCAATTAGTTACCAACTCACACCTCAAGGTTACAAATAGGTCATGATTTTAAAAAAACCTTTGAAAACCACATTTGAAGTCATTTAGAAACTAAATATCCATTTACAGCACATTAAAAGTTTCATAATAAATCCATTTTGGAGATAGAGTGGAAGATATAAGATACATAATAAAAGTGCTTTGAAATCCAGGGTTTAAGATAGAACTTACTATGGAAAAACACTATCATTTGTGTGATAATCAATATGTTCACCCTGTGAACATATGGATATGCTCACATCCAATGGCATAAAAATATCAAACCTCATATAAATACTCAATGTTCAAATTTAAGAATCATAAAGATAATTATAACCAATTGTAAGAACTTACAAACAGGCATCAAACCATGAAAGGGAACCTAAACTACACACCAAGATCAATTTCACATGTGAACCAAACTACCAAGATCCAAATAAGTCCAAACACAATAAAAAAATACCAAATTTTATTTTAAAATACCAATTCACATTTTATCAAACACATTTCATGCATATACACACATGCATAATTATTCAAATTTCTTAAAAACCCATTTTTATAAAATTTCCAACATGAAAACACCACAAAAATTCATACAAACAGATCAAAATCATAAAT
The DNA here is from genome assembly GCA_963277665.1 of Viscum album. Taxonomy (NCBI): domain Eukaryota; kingdom Viridiplantae; phylum Streptophyta; class Magnoliopsida; order Santalales; family Viscaceae; genus Viscum; species Viscum album. Next base: position 702,389,500 of record OY728132.1, read on the forward strand.
AAAACATTTTAAAATTAATTATAAATACTTAAGAATCAAATAGAATGTTCCAGAAAGTAAATTTCTGAAAACACATACCTTAATGATATGTGAATGAAACAAAACTCCCATAGAAGGATAATCACGGTCCTAAGAAGAAACTAAACACCCTAACCCCTAAGAAAACACAATCTGACTTCACCTCACTACCCCTAGGGCTTGTCCAAGATAGAACCTCACCAATAAAAACTACGGAACTAAGAGAGGGAGAAGAGGAGAGGAGGAAAGCACCCAAAAACCAAGAATAAATCCCCTAAAAACCTAAGAGGATATTTAAAAGTGGATGGAGAGCCAAATAGAGAGGGGTTTGGGAGCTCCCTAGTGTACCTAGGTTAGATGTTTGAGAGAAATACTGAATTGGGGTTTAAATAGGGGAGGGGAAAACATAGAAACTCAATATTTTAAAATTATGGGTAAGTCTCATGATTTAGCCACACAGTGTTCCAAACCGTGCAAAAAATGTGCACAACCTACTAGAAGGAAGGGCACCCACACGGGCTAGTTTCACAGTTTGTTAAACCATGCACCACCCAGAAAAATCACCTCTGTCAAAATAACAGAGGCTCCCACACGCTTGCTATAAGGACTCGACCTTAAACATTACTTATTATTGAATTAAATGAATAATTCACATTGAGGATCTTTTAAGGTTTAGAGTTTTAGATAATTAGGACATAACTATTACATCTCAAAGATTACAAAGTAGACACATCTATTCAGCTTCCATTTTTTTCACAAAATAAAAACTCTTGAACAAAAGAGTCATGTCTAGTTCCTTGTTTTAGACAGCCTAACATTTCCTTGATCCCATCCCTGACCCTATTCAATTTATGTCCTATGAAAAACATTTCAAAAAAAACTTTGGATGAGCATAAAAAGCTCAGTAAGGGTTTTAACAATACGTAAAGAAAACATTAGTCCATGTATACATAAGAATCAATGAAATCATACTTTACTCATAAAACATAAGCAATTTAACATACCTCATGAAATCATAGGATTTACGAATAACTCATAGAAATCATAAGACATAAGGGTAACTTGAGGCATTAATAACATTCTTACGTAGGGAGTAACCCTCATGGTTACGTTTGGAATACCCATCACACTATATTCCTTAAATCTCTTCGGAGAAACCTTAATGTTTAACCCCTTTGCGTAACCCAATGCATTAGAGAGCTATATCGGGCTCACCCGCCCTTAGTTTATCACGAAACCACCCGTCTTCATAAACAATGCCCAAGAACCATAACATAATCATAGAACATAACTTAAGCATAAAGGAAAGATAACATTCCCATATTTCAATAACAATATAACATTTTAAGATAATGAATCCATTCTAAAAAACCATTTTCAAAACCATTAAAAACATTAAATAAAGAGATTTTTGAATCAAAGTGTCCCATAACACTTTGAAGTTTTTAAAATTTTAAACCATTAATATCCATATAAATAAATCCTTAAAACCATTTTTAAAACATGGATATTAATGAGAAATATTTATAAGAATAAATCATTAAAATATTTAAAATGATATTTTAGTTAAAGGGTTTTTAACAAAATGAGAGACACTTGAATACAATAATTGAGGAATAACATTAAATCAGAACTTTATAATATCATGAGAATAAAGGGATTCATGATATAATATTCCAAAGGACAGTATATACACCATATTAGAGTGAACTGGTTCATAACAACAATGAAGTCTCTATATAAATGTAAAATGAGATGAAATCCATTATAAAGAAGGTATCCTTAAATTAAGGATAAATCAATCTCATAATTATGTGTGAAAAATATAAATACACCCAATATAAGTGTATATTAAGTTTAAAACAATAAAATGTCATTCACACATATTCAAAGGATGACATATTCAATAACTACATGATGAAACCAAAGAAATCGAAATTGGGTTAAGAAGTTCCCTTGGTAAAAATTCGAAAGCCTAACGGCGTCACTTCCAACTTCAGAAAATGAGTTGATAAGAGATTAAAAGGGTATCTCATCACTTGGACATAAAATTTACATCAATAAGGATATATAACAACATATACCAACATTACAATATGTAAATTAAAAGACCCAACAAAATAAGTCTTTTAAAAAGAGGAGGGTGAAAGGTTCCCTTACCGACTTGGGTATCTTTCGAAACATACACCCCATGAAAGAAGGACAACACAACATTTATATAAATACTCATAAATGAAAGTATATTACACAAAGAGTAGAATAATGTGCATTACATATACCACTAAAAGGAAATGGTGGAAAATGTAGCATAAATCTCACGGGAATAAAAGTGAGATGAAAAATCCCTTACGAAAACTCGGCAACCTAACAGCGCCACATAAAACTTCCAAAAATGTATTGATGAGATCAGATAGGGTCTCTCATAGTATTAAAATAAAATTTACAGAAATAGGAATATAAAAGAACATCCCCCAACATAACAAAGATTAGCTTAAAAGAAGTGACATAAAGGAGAGTACTTAAAAAGAAAGAGAGAGGCTGGATCTCTTACGAAAATTCGGCAGCCTAACGACACCACTCAAAACTTAAAAAATGGAATGATGAGAGAAAATAGGGTGTCTCATCATTTGAACATAAAAAATTAAAGTAATATTAATATAAAATAACATCCCAATCATTAGAAATATGAGATTAAAAGGAATGACATAAAAGAGTATACTTAAAAAGAAAGAGACGGGTAAGATCCCTTACCTCAAGTCTGACTTGTCTTGTTTGTTTCTTTATATTCCCGAATAATAAACTTTGGTCAATTTTTAATTTCTTAAGTACCTCCTTTAAGGATTATTATTCAGTTCATATCACATATTATATTGTTATAATAATTGTTTAATAATGTTAGTTCATTTCAGACGTTTTTGTCGATGTTTGGTACATGAGTCAAAAATGAACTTGTTTGAAAATGATTGTCCATGTAGTTATAAGTAAATCATCTCCGGAATAGTATTAATGATTTAAATATCATATATATCCAGTAAATATTCATTTTATACTATTCCATAACATTTGGAGACAAAAAGAAATGAAATGCACCGTTCATGGAGACGGTAGGCCGTACGTACGCATGAACCCTACTTTCATTTCTTTTTCATATTAATGGAATTAAAAATAATTTAGAGATATATATATTATAATTCCAGTAAAATATATATGTTATATAGGTCACATATGTTCATTAATTTAATTGTTTTTACATTCCATGTATTGCGTGAAGGAGTCACATCACTTGAGGGGGCGGTATTCCACACTTCCTCGTATGAAATTATCGCATTTGCACAACATGAAAAGCATAAAGTAATGTTTTATATATAAAATTCAGAAGCATATAGAAAACATAAATACCATATATATCATATATAAAATATAGTGACATCATAATTTCCACCATGAAAGGTGTTAATAGAAGATTGAACAATCATCGTTTCGTGAGGCAGAAATTCGTCATCCACAGAAACAGTATGTTCTTTAACCATTAGACGAAGGTGTGTGTAAGTTTAGCTAGAATAATTCACATAAAAACATCATAGTATATTGAATATACTGGTTTTGTTACAAAATAAATTAATAAGAAGATTTTGGAGGGTTGGAGAATCAAAATAAAACAAAAGAAGACAAGGGAAGACATTACCTTTAAATCAGGTAACTCTTTTTGATTTGAGGTCAAAGGCTTCCTTGGAAAGGATTATGCCCAAAGTTGAGGATTAAATGATGAAGAGAGGGATGTGGAGAGATGAAATGGTCAGGGGTTGGCATGCCAAAGGCTTGAGAGGTGTGGGTAAGGAGGTATAGGTGGGGGCCTTTTATAAGAGGAAAGGAGGGGCACTCTTGGAAAGTCAAAAAAGGTTACATTATTTTCAAATGAGTTTCGGATTTTAAAGGTCCCACATTGATATATTTCAAGGATAAGGTGATAAGGGTTATAAATCCACCCATACAATATGTTTTTTACATGTTTAGGTCTTATATTTTATATTATCTTTTCATTTTATTTAAATCGTTAAATAATGTGGTAATCGTTGTATCATCATTATGTCATAAATAATTTAATTTATTTAATGTATAAAAATTATAAAAAAAATACTATGATGTAGGAAATATTTTTATCTTTTAAATGAATTTTTATAGTAAAAAATATGACTTGCATAACCCCATGTAAAAAGTGTTTTAGTAAAACAACACATGTTTGTGACATTTTAATTTTAACTTTAAATAAAATGTTATTAATGTCATTTTCCTACCAAATTGTCTCCATGGGGTCCCCAAGTTGACCCGTGGATTTTCTTGGTCGTCCATGACACATCCAATAAGGGTAGGACATGTGTCAAGGTCATTTCATATTATTAAAACATTATTTTTACCTTAAATTACACTAATTACCTCTAATCGCGATTAAAAAATTAAAAGTTACTATTGACCAAAAAATTATTTTAATCTCATTGAACCAAATTTTACTTCTTAATGACAACCATGTATGTCGGATTTTTGAAATTCAAATCACAGAAGTGGTAATTTTTTATTTAAATGAGAAATCAGTTTTTTAATCTACCACTTAGTGGTTTCACTATTCATCAAAAATTGAAGTTTTTTAGAAAAATACCAAAAAATCACCCTAAGATATATTTGATATTATGAATTCAAAAATGATTTATATTTTACAAAATTCAAAACATATAAGTTTCATTAATTAATTTAATAATTAATTCCCGCTGTCAAAACAAATAGCGTGTTTTAAGAAACAATATCTATTAAAAGATTGACGCTAGTTTAAGTCCAATTTCAAATTGAAATTAATTTCAATGACCACCATTGAATTAAATGGTAAAAATATATTCTAATTTCACTTTAAAACCAATTAAAAATATGATCTAATCATATAAATAAATTATATTAAAAATAGATTTTGAATAAAAATACAACATTTTTCACTTACTCATTAAAAAATGAACTTTATCAGAAAAATACCAAAAATTTACACAAAGTAAATTTTGATATCCTGATTATAATGAAGAATTTTATTTTTTCAAATATAACACATAAAATTATCAAAAAGTGGATTTAAAAGAGGTTCGCCATCAAAAGGCGGTTAATCGACCTTTTAAAGAATATTAGAATGTTTACGCTTAAAATTGGATTCATTCACATTTTTAATCCTCTAACATTTATTGTAAAAAGTAAAAATATTTGAAAAACATATATATTCATTTTTTAGTTAGTTCTGTTCATTCCTGTCCTTATAATGGCTAGGTGTTAACTACCATTTAAAATAAAATTATTTTATTATTAGAGTGCAACATAAGATTTCCAAGGAACTCGTTGTTGCGTATTGGGTAAACCATCGATCATAGCATTCCTTTTAAATTAATATTAACATTTTATTCAAAAATAGGGATAAACATTAGAATGTATTATTATTTATTTACCTGGGATGTTACATCCTTCCCCCCTTTTGGGAATTGCGTCCTCGCAATTTCAAAATTGGGCTCGGAAACTTCATTGAAAGTCCCACATCGGAACAAGAGTCAGTAAAACTATCAATTTAAAAGAAAGGGCGAGAAGTATAAAGGTCACCCGAGTTAACCAATACTAGGATTCAATGTATGAAAATATGGATATGGAGGAGAAAACAAAGGGTCACGTTCTGATGGAGAGTGATAGTAAACATGTCTAGGAGAAAGTTATCCATAAGAAAATCACAAAATTGTGATGGGTTAAAGGGTATTCGATTCCACAGTAGGAAAAGTTAACAGACAACATTTTTTTTAAGTTACTCTTCATTGAGGAATTTATTTTTGATCTTAACTAAATCATAATAAAACATACTTACTAGTCACGTAGACTTTCAACTTTTACTAGATTCCTTAGTCAAACTCATATTTTCTCCAAAAGACAAGTATTTAGGAAGGTTTGTTCGCATTAAGAGTACTATAATCAACTTCTTGAGAATCACCTAATCCACAAAAGAGAACTATATATTTCCCATGTCTTTAGATCCTTACCAAAACCAAAATTGTTAGAACAGGATCAGATAATCCAGAAAAGGATAACCCTTTATAAAAAGAAAATCTATTCTTAATATCCAAAATTTGTCCAACAAAACCCAAAGTTCAACGAGGGCCATTCGATAAAAAATTTGTCCATAAAATTATTCAAAGTAAACAAAAATAATATTGAAACCCAAATATTTGAAGGATTTAGTCACATAGTCTTCCAAGGTACAAATTAACACTTATCTCCAAATAACATCAGTTGCTCTAAAAGTCTCATATTGAAAATTAATTAACCTAATCACATATCCTCCATGATAGGTTAATAATTTCCATAGATAACCCAAAATCAACTTACTCTTGATTTATAAAATCATCTAACTAAAAAAAAATTAGTCAAACTAACCAAGGAATTCACATAGTCTAGTGGTATGCGATAAATACCAGTCACACTTTGGTTATGGGTTCGATTCCCACAGCTTCGTCCGACGCGACGAGTTGTCCCACGGTCTGCATGTTTTCCTTTTTCTAAAACTATATAATTATTAAAACATTACCCAAAACGAGATAAAATCTTCAAAAATAAACATAACATAATTTAACCTCAAGTTTCTCTCATGTCATTCATATTCCATCATAACGTATAGTAACCCTTAATTACCTCAAAAGTAAGGATCATATAAAACCTAATGGTTACCTTTATAATTTTTACCTGAACTTCCATGTTGAGTTTGTTCTCTCGTACATAATGCATTATAGAACTCACCAAGGTTCAAGTGGTTGATCATGACTCCTGAGAGTTAGGTTAGAATAACCACAAGATTTCTCATTGAATGCCCCATTTCATCCAGTCTCTTAATCAGAGAACCCCCACAGTTTCCTTCAAACCCTTTGTCACTTTGGTACCTGCTAGATCCATCCATTTACTAAAACCATAAAGGTCAGTGTGATTATATCAGTAAAATCATCATATAATAAAGAGGAAGATAAACACCAAGATATACTTATCCAAGTTATCTCAAACTCATTATGACTTAAAAAAAACAATGACTCCATCTAATATACTAACCATTGTGGTTACACACAACTTGTCACTTTTTCTTAAACAACACTCTAACCTCTAAATTTATCTAAACCGACCTTTAATACCAACTATAAGGACCCGACCTTAAACATTACTTATTATTGAATTAAATGAATAATTCACATTGGGGATATTTTTAGGTTTAGATTTTTAGAGAATTAGGACATAATTATTACATCTCAATGATTACAAAGTAGACACATCTATTCAGCTTCCATTTTTTTCACAAAATAAAAACTCTTGAACAAAAGATTCATGTCTAGTTCCTTGTTTTAGACAGCCTGACATTTCCTTGATCCCATCCTTGACCCTATTCAATTTATGTCCTGTGAAAAACATTTCAAAAAAAAACTTGGTATGAGCATAAAAAGCTCAGTAAGGGTTATAACAATACGGAAAGAAAACATTAGTCCATGTATACATAATAATCAATGAAATTATACTTTACTCATAAAACATAAGCAATTTAACATACCTCATGAAATCATAGGATTTACGAATAACTCATAGAAATCATAAGACATAAAGGTAACTTGAGGCATTCATAACATTATTATGTAGGGAGTAACCCTCATGGTTACGTTTGGAATACCCATCACAGTATAGTCCTTAAATCTCTTCAGAGAAACCTTAACGTTTAACCCCTTCGCGTTACCCAATGCATTGGAGAGCTATATCGGGCTCACCCGCCCTTAGTTTATCACGGAACCACCTGTCTTCATAAACAATGCCCAAGAACCATAAAATAATCATAGCACATAACTTAAGCATAAAGTAAAGATAACATTCTCACATTGCAATAACAATATAACATTTTAAGATAATGAATCCATTCTAAAAAACCATTTTCAAAACCATTTAAAACATTTAATAAAGAGATTTTTGAATCAAAGTGTCCCATACCACTTTAAAGTTTTTAAAATTTTAAACCATTAATATCCATATAAATAAATCCTTAAAAACATTTTAAAAACATGGATATTAATGAGAAATATTTATAAGAATAAATCATTAAAACATTTAAAATAATATTTTAGTTAAAGGGGTTTTAACAAAATGAGAGACACTTGAATACAATAATTGAGGAATAACATTCAATCAGAACTTTATAATATCATGAGAATAAAGGGATTCATGATATAATATTCCAAAGGATAGTATATACACCATATTAGAGTGAACTGGTGCATAACAACAATGAAGTCTCAATATAAATGTAAAATGAGATGAAATCCATTATAAAGAAGGTATCCTTAAATTAAGGATAAATCAATCTCATAATTATGTGTTACAAATATAAATACACCCAATATAAGTGTATAGTAAGTGTAAAAAAATAAAATGTCATTCACACATATTCAAAGGATGACATATTCAATAACTACATGATGAACCCAAAGAAATCGAAATTGGGTTAAGAAGTTCCCTTGGTAAAAATTCGAAAGCCTAACGGCGTCACTTCCAACTTCAGAAAATGAGTTGATAAGAGATTAAAAGGGTATCTCATCACTTGTACATAAAATTTACATCAATAAGGATGTATAATAACATATCCCAACATTACAATATGTAAATTAAAATACCCAACAAAATAAGTTTTTTAAAAAGAGGAGGGTGGAAGGTTCCCTTACCGACTTGGGTATCTTTCGAAACATACACCCCATGAAATAAGGACAATACAACATTGATGTAAATAATCATAAATGAAATTATATTAGACAAAGATTAGAATAATGGTCAGTACATATACCACTAAAAGGAAATGGTGGAAAATGTAGCATAAATCTCACGGGAATAAAAGTGAGATGAAAAATCCCTTACGAAAACTCGGCAACCTAACGTCGCCACATAAAACTTCCAAAAATGGATTTATGAGATCAGATAGGGTCTCTCATAATATTAACATAAAATTTACAGAAATAGTATTATAAAAGAACATCCCCCAACATAACAAAGAGGAGATTAAAAGAAGTGACATAAAGGAGAGTACTTAAAAAGAAAGAGAGAGGTTGGATCTCTTACAAAAATTTGGTAGCCTAACAGCGCCACTCAAAACTTCCAAAATGAATTGATGAGAGAAAATAGGGTGTCTCATCATATGAACATAAAAGAGTACATTAAGAGTAATATAAAATAACATCCCAATCATTATAAAGATGAGCTTAAAAGGAATGACATAAAAGAGTATACTTAAAAAGAAAGAGAGGGGTAGGATCCCAAACCTCAAGTCTGACTTGTCTTGTTTGTTTCTTTATATTCCTGAATAATAAACTTTGGTCAATTTATAATTGCTTAAGGACCTCCTTTAAGGATTATTATTCAGTTCATATCACATATTATAATGTTATAATAATTGTTTAATAATGTTAGTTCATATCAGATGTTTTTGTCGATGTTTGGTACATGAGTCAAAAATGAACTTTTTTGAAAATGATTGTCCATGTAGTTATAAGTAAATCATCTACAGAATAGTATTAATGATTTAAATATCATATATATACAGTAAATATTCATTATATACTATTCCATAACATTTTTAGATAAAAAGAAATGAAATGCACCGTTCATGGAGACGGTAGGCCGTACGTATGCATGAACACTACTTTCATTTATTTTTCATATTAATGGAATTAAAAATAATTTAGAGATATATATATTATAATTACAGTATAATATATATGTTATATAGGTAACATATGTTCATTAATTTCATTATTTATACATTCCATGTATTGCGTGAACGAGTCACATCACTTGAGGGGGCAGTAGTCCACACTTCCTCGTATGAAATTATCGCATTTGCACAACATGAAAAGCATAAAGGAATGTTTTAAATATAAAATTAAGAAGCATATAGAAAACATAAATACCATATACATCATATATAAAATATAGTTACATCATAATGGCCACCATGAAAGGTGTTAATAGAATATTGAACAATCATCGTTTCGTGAGGTAGAAATTCGCCATCCAAAGAAACAGTATGTTCTTTAACCATTAGACGAAGGTGTGTGTAAGTGTAGCTAGAATACTTCACATAAAAAAATCCTAGTATATTTAATATACCGGTGTTGTTACAAAATAAAGGAATAAAAATAGTTTATTGGGTTGGAGAAGAAAAATAAAACAAAAGAAGACAAGGGAAGACATTACCTTTAAATCGGGTAACTCTTTTTGATTTGAGCTCAAAGGCTTCCTTGGAAAGGATTCTGCCCAAAGGTGAGGCTTCAATGATGAATATAGGGATGTGGAGAGATGAAATGGTCAAGTTTTGGCCGATCCAAAGGCTTGAGTTGTGTGGGTAAGGAGGTAGAGGTGGGGGCCTTTTATAAGAGGAAAGGAGGGGCACTCTTGGAAAGTCAAAAAAGGTTACATTATTTTCAAATGAGTTTCAGATTCTAAAGGTCCCAAATTGATATCTTTCGAGGATAAGGTGATAAGGGTTCGAAATCCACCCATAAAATATGGTTTTGACATGTTTAGGGCTTATATTTTACATCATCTTTTCATTTTATTTAAATCGTTAAATAATGAGGTAATCGCTGCATCATCATTATGTCATAAATAATTTAATTTATTTAATGTATAAAAATTATAAAAAAATACTATTGTGTAGGAAATATTTTTATCTTTCCAATGACTATTTATAGTAAAAAATCTGACTTGTATAACCCCATGTAAAAATTGTTTTAGTAAAACAACACATGTTTGTGACATTTTAATTTTAACTTTAAATAAAATGTTATTAATGTCATTTTCCTACCAAATTGGCTCCATGGGGTCCCCAAGTTGACCCATGGATTTTCTTGGTAGTCCATGACACATAAAATAAGGGTAGGACATGTGTTAACGTCATTTCATGTTATTAAAACATTATTTTTACCTTAAATTACACTAATTACCTCTAATCGCGATTAAAAACTTAAATGTTACTATTCACCAAAAAATTATTTTAATCCCATTGAACCAAATTTTACTTCTTAATGAAAACCATGTATGTCGTATTTTTGAAATTAAAATCACAGAAGTGGTAATGTTTCATTTAAATGAGAAATCAGTTTTTTAATCTACCACTTAGTGGTTTCACTATTCATCAAAAATTGATGTTTTTCAGAAAAATACCAAAAATTCACCCTAAACTATATTTGATATTCCAAATTCAAAAATGATGTATATTTTACAAAATTCAAAACATATAAGTTGCATTAATTAATTTAATAATTAATTTCTGCTGTCAAAACAAATAGCGTGTTTTTAAGAAACAATATCTATTAAAAGATTGACGCTAGTTTAAGTCCAATTTCAAATTGAAATTAATTCCAATGACCACCATTGAATTAAATTGTAAAAATATATTCTAATTTAACTTTAAAACCAATTAAAAGTATTATCAAATCATATAAATAAATTAGATTAAAAAGAGATTTTGAATAAAAATACAACATTTTTCACTTACTCATTTAAAAATGAACTTTATCAGAAAAATACCAAAAATTTACACAAAGTAAATTTTGATGTCCCGATTATAAAGAAGAATTTTATTTTGTCAAATATAACACATAAAATTTTCAAGAAGTGGATTTAAAAGAGGTTCTCCATCAAAAGGCGGTTAATCGACCTTTTAAATAATATTAGAATGTTTACGCTTAAAATTGGATTCATTCGCATTTTTAATCCTCTAACATATATTGTAAAAAGTAAAAATATTTGACAAACATATATATTCATTTTTTAGTTAGTTCTGTTCATTCCCGTCATTACAATGGCTACGTGTTAACTACCATTTAAAATAAAATTATTTTATTATTAGAGTGCAACGTAAGATTTCAAAGGAACTCGCTGTTGCGTATTGGGTAAGCCATCGAGCATATCGTTCCTTTTAAATTAATATTAACATTTTATTCACAAATAGGGATAAACATTAGAATGTATTATTATTTATTTACTTGGGATGTTACACTTGCTGCATGATTTCTGAAAACCATGTGAAAGCTATGTGACTTGTCCCAGACACCACCAAAGAGTTCCATGATTACTCATTTTCCTCACACAGTTTGGTCCAAATCATGTGCAGGCTACACAATACTAATTGTGAAAGATGAAAATGAACTGAAAACACCCTCTTCCATAACAAATTTCTTGGTTTCTCCCCAAATTGTTCACACTAACATGAACAGGTCCAAAACCACTTGAAACCTCCAAAAATAAAAAAAATAACACTGGGAACTCAACATGATCCTCAAATAAAATATCCAACATCAATAAATTAATGAGAAATAAAATAAATATGGGAAAAACCAGGTGGGGTGTGACATCAATTTTGAAATACACATTGATACCAATTGAAACATACTATATTTAAATTATTCATAAGAATATTAAAATTCCATATAAGGCTAATAAATCTTTGAATTTTGATAAAAACTCCACCTAATAGTTTATCTCTTTATATCAATTACCGATGTTCAATTTTGGGGGTAGCACTTGTTGCAGTTTTATTAGATCTTATTATAGCTCCAAAACACGTTCTTTACTAACACAATCTCCCCATGGATTGTATATCCATCTAAGTTGTTCACTCATTTACAAATATTTAAAAATAATAAAGCATATTGGGAGAGGGGCACCAAAAATTTCCTATAGCATAGAAATGGGGCTGTTAAAGATAAACCAACCCGTCACCTTATATCTTTCCTTTAAACTTTTTAGATTTTGTGAAAGGAATTCCATAATAATTTCAACTTCATAATTTTCTAAATCTCTAGTATCCATAATCCTCTACCTCTTTCCAAAGGATCTATCTTGTGTGATATCTATTACAAACTTCTCTTCATTTATGTAAGAATTTTCATCCTTCCTTGGTGTGGGATTTTCCACAATTGTGGAATTGACCACTCTTGAACAAGTAACTTCTTATATGGAATAATAAGATGATCTATCCTTTGCATTTATTCTATATTGCATATTTATATGTTTCCTTTTAGTGGTTTGTGTGAGAATACTTTGGAAAAAAGTTTCCTTGATGGTGATAAGTTCCATCTTAGAATAAATTTTCTTCATTAGTGGATTCCCATTTTCTACCACCACTTTTATGGTTGAAACAAACTCTTTATTTTTCTTATAAATTTTCATTCTTTTCTTCCTATAGAGTTGTTGTGAGTATCTATATCTTGGTGAATGATACACACTTTATTAAGGATCTTTCTCATTATACAAAGTATTGAACATGTTTTCCAATTTAACATGATTTATTCTTGGATAAGTATTATACCAATAAGTTATAGGAGAGGAGTGACCCTGTATGAATTCTTTACCCTTCAACAAATTCCTAAAATTATAATACCTTTACATATGACCAATTTTAGAACAAATAAATCATGTACCATTATAATCATACCTCATGTGATCTCTACTTGAAATAGATATAGTTATAGTTATAATTAATCTATTACATTTGGGTTTGTTGGCATTGAAACACCTACTCATGATGTGCCAAATTCTTCTATAATATTATAACTTTGGTGAATATTTATTTTGTGGATATCCTATTTGGGATTCAAGACAAAAATTCTTTTTTTCTTTCAAATTTTAGATTTGAAATATTTCTTCTTTTTGAGGATTTTTTTGGTGGGATTTTTATCTTAACACATGAGGTGTTTATACTCTCATTTAGTTCTCCAATATTCTCATATTTCTTCTTGAATTACACATCCATTTAATTCAAACTTAAAGCAGTATCCATTCTGGTTTGTCTTATTTTTCAAAATGAGTTTTGAGTGGAATGATGTTCTACTTTAATTCCTTCTCCATGACCATTTGATTTAAAATATCTTAGGAAATCTCTTTAATCATATTTCTTTTCTTCTTAATATTTTCCCCTATTTTATTTATGCTAAAATTCAAGGCCACTTATTCTATTTTTTCCTCTTTTTCTCTAAGTCCAAAACTTTGATCATTATAAAATAAACTTTATGCATGACTTCCCATCATTCCACCCACTCTTATCGAGTTGGAGTCTCCTCTTGGTCATTGAATGGAAACCTTATTGATTGGAAATTTTATATTTTTTCCACCATTTCATCACATATTATATTCAAAAATAAAATAGAGTATGAAATTATGCATGTTTTCTATAAACAAGTGTTAGAATGAGACATGAAATTAGATTCAAATTCTATTATCTTGGTAAGAGAATTAATCATTGGAGATTAATTCATATTATTTCTTTTCTTATTTACTTTAGAAATAAGGTATTCTTAAACATATTTTAAAAGTATTTATTCCAATTTAATATATATATATATTTGGAGAATATTCCATGTGCAACCTCCTTGCATACTTCATTTTTGAGGGTATCTTCTAATTCCTTTTTCACAAAAGCATAAATATCAATGTTTCTTTGATATTTTTAAAGATAAATTCATGTATGCTTAAAAAAATAATTACTTTATATAAAACTTCTCGTGTAACTCCAAGTGAATCATCCATGTAGGAAATGAAATCCTCTTTCTATTATTTGAAATGATTTCCATCCAACACTGGATCCTTCAATGCTGATTCTATTTCTCTTCACAACACTTTAGATCAAGTTAGAGAGAAAAATACAAGAATGATAAACCTAAACTTTGATACCCCTTGTTTTCACCTTAATATTGGATTAATGTGTGATATCCCCAAGGGGGGGGGTGTGATTTAGGGTACACAAAGAGATTAACTAATTAAAAAACTTGTTCCTTTTAATACATCACTTTCTGTTTATAAATCTTTAACTCTCAACATTGAGGGTCACTTGTTATGATTTTTTATAGGATATAATTTAGGTTTATTGATCTAATTTGTCATGCATACATAAAGTAAAAATAGACCAGATAATTTACTTGGTTCACCATCACTAGTATATGTATAAGGAGCATATAATGAAAATTTACCATAGACAAAATCACATTAAATATCACTTCCCTACATAGGGGTCACTCCCCTTATAATGGTTTAGGGATATCTCACTGCCTCCCAAGGATCACTCTCTCAGATGTTTCTTCCAATTCTCATGACTAGTGGAAAGGATAACCTTTACATAGTTTATGGACTTGTTGGTCCCTTCACTAGCTTCATTTTCTCATCTTGTATCCTCAGGAAAGAATGGATGCTCTATTGATGTCTTTATAGGATGTTCCTTCACAATATACAGATATATCCTTTTAGAACCTTATTCTTCAAGTGTTAATCTAGGACTCCTATTATCTTTGACATTGAACAACAATACCTTCTTCTTCAACTTTGGAAGGATCTTCAACAAATTTTATCTTCTTATAGACCCTATCTTGGAACATATTTCTTCCTCACCTAAAAAATTTGAATATGTATTTGTGTACTCTATTCATCATTTTCTTCTCATATAGATCTCCCTATTTAATAAGTACATGGTAATACAATAAATTGGTTACATTTCGTACCATTATGGGATATGAAAACCATCCTTAACACCCAAAAATATCTTCCATGATTTCATCTATCACTACAATCAACCTATATAACTGATTCATGGATCATTCCTTTCTACTTTAACATGTGAATTAATTCTCAATTAATTATCCTTATGAATAATGAAAAATTCCTTGTAGTCAGTTTTAGATCATGGCCTAAATTCAAATCCTATGATGTATGAATAATTGATAATCTATTCAGGCATCATCATAGTGATTTCTCCAGAAATCTGTGAATCACTCATTTATAAGACCTTCACCATGGAAAGGTAAAAAACCTTTGGCAATTTTCCTCTAAAATTATGGGCACTATTGCATGATCACTTGGTGTTGGAATTTTGGCCTTGAAACTCCACCTTTCGACCAAGACCACTAATGAACACTACCACACCCATATTGGGCTTCCACATGTTTCATAAAGAAACTCATAATCCACCTTTCATTTGTCTATAACATATTCCATCATGTGTTTGAATTATTAATATGTTGGTCCTCAATGGAACACTTCACTTTGCCTATGGCCACCTCTAAGTATGTGTTTTGCCTTCTCTATTTTGCACATGAACTACTCTATTACACCATGATCATCACTAACACATGGTGTAAGATACTTGGATATTTTTTACTCAACACAACATGAAATATTACCATAATGACCTTGAAATTTTTTCATAGGTTATATGGAATATCACCATAGGGACCACTACAGTATGGTCCCTTTCTAGTTTCTTATTTGGTCAGTTTCCTCTCAACACAGCTTATGCTATGGGCATAAACACAACTTGTCCATCCTTCACCATTCCCACCGACTAGGGCATGGTTTTTCATATATTGTGAAACTTTATCACATCATTCCTTATGATAAGGAATGGACCTCTTCCTTATACAATATTCCTTTGGACCTTCCCTTGTCTATATAGTCTCCATATAGAATACCTTATCACTTCCATATTTCCACTAGACTTTCATTATCTTCATTTGTGTGGATTATATATCTGACACAACAACCTTCAAGATTTCTTTTCAATAACTCCAACTATAAATCAATAAATATCATTATTAATAAATATCTAAGCATTACCATTATTTTCAAAAATCCTCTTGTAAACAAATCCTAATCTTCTTGTCAATAAATCAATGAAAATACTTTGGGATTTTTAAAAAGGGTACATGGGTTTTTATCCCATGCCTACTATGTGATGAAAGTCAAGGTGATATTACTTGACATAAGATTTTGATGATTATATTTATGCTACACTTACAAAATTATGTATTATTCTTACGATATTGAAACACCTTGAAATTCTAAAATAGGAAAATTTTAATTGATATCACATGTGACATGAAACACTGAGCTTAAAAAACCCAAGAAATACATTTATTTAAATTTCATATCCTAGATAGCTTGTAGAAAATGTTACCCTAAGTCTAAATGAACTATAATATAGTATACCATTATTACCCAGTAGTTAAATTGCCAGGTATGAATACTACTAACCAAATTATAAAAATTCTGGTTATCTATTGATTAGAAATATAATAAAAATCATTTAAAATAAAAATAAATATTTTTTTGAAAAACAATTATTTTTATATAATAAAATTTAGTCATGTTTTTTTATAATAGCCTAATATTTTTATAAAATTTATTTTTAAATAATTTTATTTCTATGATAACTTACATTGCCCACAATAATAAGTTTAGACGAAAAATGATATATTATATGTCCTTTATAACCTAGCTGTTAAATTAGAGGGAATAAATATGAATAAATAAATTATAACATAAATATAAATGTCAAAATCAATATTAATTTATTGGTAATTTATAATAAAAATGATCAAAAAATATTTATTAAGTCACTTTATTCTTAAGAAAATATACTTTCTAAAAAAATGAGTTTTTTCTTTTTTTACGAGTGAATATTAATTATTATAAGTTATATAAAACTTATTTTAAAAACAAATTTCATTTTTGAATTCATAATATAAAATATATATTTGAATATTTTTTTGATAGTTTTCTGAAAACATTTATTTTTCAAGGGATAGTGAAAATACTGATTTTTATTGAAAACTCTATTTTCTTTTAAAGAATTTACAAGGTCAAATTATGTTTTGGATTAATTTTAAATTATAATCAGTTAATTTTTTTAAAATAATCCAATTACATTTTTAAATTATTTTATACATCAATTTATTTTAAAAACATTTTATGTTTAAAAAGGGAATATTTCTGAAAAAAATGTTTTTCGTGGCATTTTACCAGTTTTATTTTAAATTAAATACTAAAACTTATCCATTTTGAATTTTGAAAAATCTATTAAATATTTAGATTCATAAGGTTCAAATTTATTAAATATTTCCAATTTAGTTTTGGAAAATATTAGTAGTAACCTAGCTAAATTTTGTTACCACGATAAAGGGCAACATAAGTAATTTAGGTTAAAAATAAAATGATGAGGACTATAAAATGACCCTAACACTTACCCAAATTTTTTTGGATGAAGTAAATTATAACCTTAATATATAAGGACATAAATTGAGTTGTTTAATGGACACTTTGACAAGAAAATTACTTATATATTTTTTAAATCAAAGAAAGTCACAAAATGTCACTTTCGTTGTGTTAAATATCACTTATGTGTCCACATCGAAAAAAGGTAGGTAATGAGTGAATATAAGTGTTAATTTTTAATTTAATAGTCTTATTTTAATTATATAAATTTATTTATGATTTTAGAGGCCACTTGGATGAGATTATGATGTTTATAATATTTGTTTAATGAAAAGTCAATGATGTCACATTCATGTTATTAATAACTATATCATTTTTAATATGGTGTTATCTAGAATATATATTTAAATAAAATACTATTTTTAAATATAAAATATTTATACACATCATGGTATTTTTGTTTTAAAATTTAGTGATGATATAAGTATCTTAAATAATTAGAAAACGATTATGCAGTATTTATTCAATTAACGAAACAATCAAATAAATGATATTATAAATAATAAAATAAATAAAATTTGAATTAATTAAGATGATAAAATAATTTTATATATTATTATGGAATATTAGAAGTGTATTAAATATTTTTTTCAGAGTTATATAGTTGTATTTATTTTCTTAAAGCCAAAGTAATGAATAGTTTCAAAATTGAGCCTAATAATATTTTATGAAAAATTATATGTTATTAAATTATTTAAAAATAATAAAATTATTAAATAAGTAAAAATAGGATAATTTATTATCTAAAATATAATAAATTATCCATTTATTATATAATTGAAACTTTATAAGTTAAAATTAAAACCATTTAATATTGAAAAATTTGTTACCATAGTTAAAATTAAAATGGGTTAAGTCAAGGTTAATAAAAATGATAAGGTTAAAAATAATACCAAAACATTTATAAAATCTATGGGTTTATGAGATTACATTTTTATATTATGTAATTATTTAATCCATAGAATTTTTTTGGTATTTGGATAGAAAATGAATTTATTATAATTTAATATTTTGAGAAATTCCAAAAGTTCCTCTCACCTCGATTATAAAAGGGAACCTCATAACTCACTTATTTACAACACCTTGAGACTTATAGATCATCTATAAACTATAAATTTATTTTATAAACTTACATATAAACATTATAAATGTTATTTTCTTCTCAAAATACCAACTCTAGTTCCCTTTATAGGAGATCCAAAGGTGGCATTTTAAAGACAAGGTAATCACTCTAACCGATCACTTTATTTTTATAATCTCCCTTAAAACTTCTAAATATATGATTATTATCATAAAATAATAACATAAGTATCATAAAATAATAACATAAATATCATAAATATTATTAAATGTTATTATTATTATGAAAAAAATATTACACACCATCTTTCTTATCAAACAAGATGTAAAAGTATCTCTTATGCGTATGTACAACTTGTCGTCTGCACATAGCTATACAATTCATTTTTCATCACCATCTTATATGGATGGGTATTATGATGATATTATTGTTTATATATTAAATTTATAATATAATTATACCTCTTTAATGATAATATTATGTCTATCTTGTCATCATTCAATCTTTTGAGAAATGATAACATCGCTCGTGCATATGTATGGACTACCATCTCCACGATGCGATGTGATTTGTCTTCAATTATATTTAACATGGATGTTAATAAGGATGAGTTTTATGAAAATATATAATATATATAACATAATAATTATTATTTAAAAGGTTATTATTATATACCTATATTTTATTCCATTAGATGAAAAATAGAAACACCGTTCATGCGTACGTACGACCTACCTTCTCCATGAACGGTGTAATTCATTTTTAAATATAAACTTTTTATTAATGATAATAAATATGTATATAATGAATATATATTATGTTTAAAACATTAATAAATTTATATAAATTATGTTACCATAATCAAAGTATAAGGATCGAGACTACCAAATCGAAACATGCATGGAAAACGAAGCAGTTATCACCTATAAAAGTGATTTTAAAAACAAATTATTAATAAATGGGTGATAAGATGATATAAAAAAACATAAATTATATGATAGATATATGGTTATGGAAAACATGTAAAATAAATTCATATTTATTATACTGGATGTTTCAACGTGAATAAATAAATTCAAGACTTGAGGTAAGAGATTTTATTTTTGTCTCAATTTTATTTCCTTGGGACACATGCCTTATAAACTACTTTTTTTATTTTGTTTAGTATATATAATACACATAAATGTAATTTATGAGTATTATCCTGAATATTATTGTATTTATATAACCATATAATTTTATTTATTTCATGGTGCATATAATTTGACTGATCACAAAGTTGTAAGTGTTTATTTCACAATCTCATTACTATTCAATATTGTTTATCTACTGGGGAATATTTCAATTTCTAAAATATGTTTAATAAAAAAAGTAAAAAAATATTTTTAATATTATCCTGTTAATAGTTTATGACATTTTTACCAATGTTTTAAATTTTACAAAATGGTGTAAAAGGAATATTTTTATCATTTTCCAAACAAGGTCCTTTATGGATTCTCTAATAAAAATACAGAAGGAATGTTTTTTTAACTTTTACATAATGAGAGGATTTAAACCCTTTAATGATGAATTAATTTATTGAATTTTCCTTTACAATATTACATGGTTATTTTTGAATAAAATGTTTCCCTTTCTAATTTCATAACTTAAAAAAAAAACTGTTTTCAAAATGGAAAGGATATCTTCTTCAAGAATTATTTCAAGTGATCTTTAAAAATAAATTTCCATATAAGAAATAACTATTTTATGATACTTATGTTATAATGGGGTATGATTAAAGTATACCATTTTTATCCTTTATATGAATGGTTTATGTTTATTATTTCATATTTCTTATGAATTATGATTCTTTTCCATGAGTTATGATATGAAGAAATTTTTATGAAACCCATCTCTTTTTATTGATTTTGATATGATGAATGATTTATATTATTTTGGAACACATATTTATGGTTTTCATTATGTGACTGGTGATAGAAATATCTACCTTTAATTCATTGGTTAATGAGTTATATTTCATGAGATAGAAAAAACTGGAATGAGGATTCAACTCAGTTCAGTAAGGGACTTTATCAACCATGACAGTATTGGGAGTGAACCTTTACTACTATGATGGTTTGGGGAGTTAATAAATTACTCTATGATAGTCTTGGAAAAGATCCTTTAAAAATAATGGAATGATTTTATATGCTTATGTGTTTCCCAAAATTCTATGTTTTATGCCAATGTTATTTTTTTATGTTCTTTTATGATTTATGTCTTATAAACTACGAAAATTTATTATATGACCCAAGATCATGATATACGTTATGAAAATTATGATTTTCAAATGTTATGTTTATGTTTTTATATCATTATGATCATGTTTTTCTTAATATATCCGTTATTTATCCTTATTGAGCATCTGAGTTCACCCTTCTCTTATATTTATTTTCCCCATGATATGAATAATGGTATTAGGTATGATATGTAAAAAAGGGTGATAGATATCAATAAATAAGTGGGAGATGATGCAGATATGTTATGAACCAGTTGTTTATGTTTTGAAGTTTCCAAATAGACTATACCTTTTTGATCCTTATGTGTTTTTTATGTAATGTAATGAATATTTATCTAAAAATATGCAATATCTATGTATAAAAATACTGGGTATTATAAATGGTATTAGAGGATGAGTTAAGTTAACCTTTGAAAACTAGGATTATAAAAACTTAGTAATAAACCTAAAAATAAGCCTATGCTACAATCTTGTAGTTTTGTTAATGACCATGAATAATATAAATTAAACCTAATGTATCACCGATTTAAATTTTATAAGTAATTTCCCATGATTATGTGGTTTTCCCAATGTTATTAGTGTTTATCACACTATAAATTGGTTTTAGTCAGTGTTTGTAACCTGAATTAACTAAATTAGTGTTGAATGGGATGGGAAATGTAATGATTGTCTGCGTGGGAAACAAAATGTTATAGGATATGTAGTGGATAATCTTGATGATATTCTCACACAACTCTCTCAGGATATGAATATTATTGAGTTTCAAAATTATCAATGGAGGGTAAAATTTAATTTTGAATCTTTTATGAGGAAAAAACCACCTTCTTTAGTGTATCTTATGACCCCCCTAGTGTCTGAGTGATGGATAAACACCATTGATAAAATATTCTCTATTCTCCAAGACTTGGGACATAAAGAAGTTTTCTTAGATTTTTATCATTTTGATGGATAAGTAGATCAATGGTGTAATATTATCAAGAATATGAGGTAGGAGGGAGAAATTGACTCTATATAATGGGACTAGGTTAAGAACTTATTTTTCAATAAGAACTGTCCTTGTATTATTTATTCAAATATGGAAAATTAATTCCTTGAGCTAAAGCAAGAGGATGCTGATTTTTTTTGTATCTACAAGGAAAATTTTAAAAGAATTCTAAGGTATGATTATGGTATTATAATCCAATATAAAAGTAAGGTTGACTGATTATTCTGTGGCTTAAAACCAAGTCTCTAAAGGGTGTTATCCATAAGATACTTTGGTATCTATAAATAAAATTTTATATGTGATATTAAGGTGGATATGGAGAGTGGATTTACCCATCAATCTCATGTTTTTGAAAATAGAATAAAAATCGAATTCAAAATCAATTATAAAAACCATGAGGAGAATAAGATGAGTTTTACTTTATATTTAAAGTGTGGGAAGAAACATGGTGGAAATTATATTATGGTGACGGGTAAATGTTTCAAGTGTTAAAAGGCAGGTCATCTATATAAGGAACCATCCTTAAACATTATATAATCTATTTAAATGAAATAGAATTTACTTTATTACATTTTTGAAGATATTTTTAGTTTATATTTTTTGAGAATTAAGACACAATTCATCCATAAAAACCCATATGTATACAAAGTGGGTACTACTAAAATAGTATCCATTTCATCCATAATACATATATTTTTAATAAAACATGAGAAATCATCACAACATTTATATTAGATTCTTCTTTTCTCTTAACCATCCTTAAACCCTGGAAAAACATTTTTAAACTTGGGATAAGCTCAAAATATTAGTAAGGGACATAAAAAAATGAAAGAAACCATTAGTTTAACAATACTTATAAACATATGAAATAATTTTCACAACTATATACTTATCACCCATAATGTATCATATAGTTTCTTTTTGAAAATATGAGATTCCAAAAAAATATAGAAAACATAAGTAAAACCATATGGGTAATATGGAGAATTACTTACTTAAGATTGTAACCCTTGCAGATACAATATGATTTTAACCCTCATGACTACCTTATAATGTAACCCTCATGGCTACCTTATGATGTGACCCCCACAACTAACTTATGGTATAACCATCGTAGTTACACTTAGAGTAACCATACGGTTGACCTCTAACATAAAAATAACCAATGAATTAGAGAGATATATAAGTCCCACCATTCATAATTAAATGACCAAGAACCTGAAAATAATCATAAAACATGAATACTTATATCATAAAAATATTCCTTTTGGATTTTGTAAAAATAGAAATTTAAAAGAGGATTTTTAAAGAAAATTCCCTTACCTCGGGTTCACCTAACTTAAAATGAGTTCAAACCTCCTGTATAATGGTTTTAAGAGTGTATATTAATCTATTACAGAACTATATTCACATTTATAATACCTAATATGATCTTTTTATGACATCTTTCCACCCATTTATCAATAATATTTTGTTATTTGTAGTGTTTCAGGTGTATTTATTTCATGGTTTCCATGGTTGGTTCATTATGAATTTTCTTATCAAAAGGAAGAAAAATAGTATAAGTAGAATGAAATGGTGTTAATAAGTTTCCATAATTTTAAAATTTACCACATATCATTTTTTTTCTGATATGTGGATGATTCATTAGATAAAAGTTTAATGAATATGATTTAATTTATTTTGGCGGGTTTTACAGCCATCAGGAACTCATATAATTTTATTTAATATCATGTTTATATATTATAGAACATTATATAACTTATAATAGGTATAATAAAATCGAGTTTTACCATAATAATTGTTTTATGACCTTCCATGAAGGTGATAATGGAAAATGAAAGTGTATCATCCATGATGGTGGTAAATCTACAAATTAGAGACGATGTTCTCATTTTTAGAATAAAAGGGAGAGGAAAAGAAGTTTGATGATGAATTTTTCCATCAACATGATAAAATTATAGTATATATAATATATTGGAGTTTTATTTCCACTTGGATAAGGTTAGGTTAATAGAGAATAATAAAATAAAGGAAATTAAAAGGAAAATAAAAGAAAATGAAAGAGGATTTTGCCTATCGAATTCTCCTCCTTGAGAATATCCTTAAAAACCTTGGTTTTTTGCTTTTGGTGAGACCATAAGGTCTTGGACATGGATAAGAGGCTTGAGAAATGAATTGGGCATAAATTAGACAAGCTACAAGTCTTTGAGGTGTGAGGAGAAGAGGTGGTGAAGGGGGATATTTATAGTAGATGAGAGATGTGTTTTTTGAATATTTTATACATTAGTTTTTTTATTTTGCCTCAAGACTATAAATAGTATGAGAATTATCCTTAAATATATTAAAAAAATTAAGGAAAGTTAGTAATTATGGTTATTTCATCAGTGATGGATCAAGTAATAGTGTATTTAACTAATAATGTATATATATCACAAATTACCGTATTTTACTATTCACAAAAAATTCAACTATTTTTGAAAAATACCAAAAATTCACCCTTACCATTTTTCGACATGTAGAATTTAAAAATGAACTCAATTTTATGAAATTAAATTTTTAGGAATGATAAATTTAATTTTTAATCAAAATCATCATTTATTAAAAAAATACCAATTTTAAAATTATAAGTGATTAGAACACTTTGAAAAATTAATTAAGTCCTCATAAAATTATATTATAATCATAATAAAAGAAATAATAATTTATGAATATATTTTATGAAGATAAATATTCTATTAAATCATTACATTAATTAAAAAATTGTAAATTAAAAATTATATGTCTTAAAAATACCAACACTTAATTTATAATTTTCAAAAAAAGTATTTAATTATTCCATGATATAAATATATCATATTTTCACTTATAAGATGCATAAATTTTATTTATACTCTCATATTCGAAGTTTTTATTCTATTAGTGTAGATTTATTAATTTCAATAAATACCACTTATTTCATTAAACATTTTAATGGATTTAACTATTTAATTATATAATAAAAAGAAATTATTTTATACGTACCTGGGTTGTTAAATTATCCCCACCTTATTGAAATTTCATCCTCATAGTTTTTATTCACTTATTAAATAAGTGAGGACACCTTCCCCTCATAGCATTTTCAGATTCTCTTGTTTCTTTTTCAACCATGTGGTTTCTCCACAAAACCATAACTAGGTGAATTACCTTATTCCACAATACTTGCTCTATACTATCAAGAATATGAGTAGGTTTATCTTTATAAGAGAGGTCTTCTTTGAGATGAACTACTTCCAGGCTCAAAATGTGAGATGAATCTGGAACATACTTTCTCAACATCAAAACATGAAAAACATTATGTACCTGAGATAAAATTGGAGGGAAATCTACTCGGTAGGCAACCGATCCAACATTCTATAGTATTTTATAAGGTCCAATGAAGCATGTACTTATCTTTCCTTTCTTACCAAAAATAATAACACATTTCCATGGAGATATTTTAAGGAAAACATGATCTCCTACCTTGAAAGTAGAGTCTTTTCTCCTGTTATCCATATAACTTTCCTGTGTTATCTGAGTTATCCTCCTATGTTGGTAGATTATCTTAATTTTCTTAGGCACTTCAACTACTAATTCTAATCCTATCAACTTCCTTTCCTAGAATTCATCCCAAAATGCTTCAGTTTGACACTTCTTTCTATATAATGCCTCAAAAGGTTCCATCTGTATATTGGAATGAAAACTATTATTATAAGAAAACTCAAATAAAGAATGATGATGATCCCAACTTCCCTGGTAATCCATTAAATAATCTCAAAGCATATCCTACAATGTCTGAATTTTTCACTCTTTCTGTCCATTAGATTGAGGATGGAAGACTATGATATAATTTAATTTAGTTCCCAACTACTTCTGAGGGCCTTTCCAAAATTTATAATTAAATCTGGTATCATGTCTAGATATAATGGAGATTGGAACACCGTGTAACTTGAAAATATATTTGATGAACAATCGAGAAAGCTGATCTAGAGAAATATTATCTTGAATATAAAGAAAATGTGTAGATTTAGTATGTTGATCAATAATAACCCAAATCACATTTTTACCTCAAGAAGTCTTTGGTAGTCCCACCACAAAGTTCATGGATATATTTTACCATTTCCACACTGGTACTGGAAAAGGATAAAGCATCCCCTTTAGTATTTTACACTCAACTTTAACTTGTTGACATGTTAAAAATTTACTTTTAAAATCAATAATATATCTTTTCATTCAATCCCACTAGTAATACCACTGAAGGTCTCTTTACATCTTAGTGCTGCTAGGTTGAATTGAAAATAACGAACTATAAGCTTCACTTAACATTTATTTCTTTAGTTGGGAATCATAAGAAACACACAATCTCTTTGCAAATCTCAATACACAATCTTAATCAACATTAAATTCTGGAAACTTTCCCTTTCTAACCAATTTTAAAATTTTCTGAAACTCACAGTATTCCTTCTATATTTTCTTAATTCTGTCTAAGAGATACGACTACACTAACACCCGAAACAAAATAGATGAATTTATTGCACCAACAACTTCCAATCCAAAATTCATAAAATTATTGATAAAGGGGACATGATTCAAATGTAACATAGTTAATGTAACATGATGTTTTCAAATCAAGTCATCCACCACTTTATTTTATTTTCTAGGATGGTAATTGATCGTGCAATAATAATCCTTTATCAATTCAAGCGATATTATCCACCTCATATTCAATTTTTTATGAGTAAATATATACTTCCAACTTTTATGGTGAGTATATATTTCAAATTTATCTCTATAGAAATTATGTATCTATATTTTTAAATTGAAAACCATATCTAATAATTTAAAATCATGTGTGGGATAATTTACCTCATGAGGTTTTAGTTGTCGTAAAACATAAGCAATTAACTAATCATTGTGCATTATAACACAACCAATTCCTTTCAAAGAAGAATCAATGTAGATGAAAAACTCTCCATTTTTGGAAGGCTAGGCAAAAAATGAATCATTCAACAATCTTATTTTTAGTTCCTAAAAACAAACACCATAGTCTTCTATCCAAATAAATTTAATTCCCTTTCGTGTTAACTTAGTTAATAGGCTAGATAATTGTGAAATATTTTTAACAAACCATTGATAATAGCCTACTAATATAAGAAAACTATGAATCTATGTAACATTTTTCTGTGTTTTCCATTCATCAACCTCTTTTGTTTCATAGGATCAACTATTATTCCATCCTTATTTACAATGTGTTCAAGAAAAGAAATCCCTTGAAACCAGAAATCACAATTGCTAAATTTTCCATATAACTTATTTTGTTTGAGAGTTTTAAGAAGAATCATTAAATGTTTTTCATGATCCTCATAACACCAAAATATCATCAATAAAAACAAAAAAACTTACCCAAATATTCACGGAATATTCTATTCATAAGATCCATGAATATTGAAAAATCATTTTTCAAACCAAAGGGTATAGAAACAATCTCATAATTCCGATATCTAGTATGGAATGCTATTTTCAGAATGTCATCCTCTTTCACCTTTAAATAATGGTACTTGGATCTCAAGTCAATTTTGTAAAAATACCGAGCTCCCAAGAGATGATCAAACAAATAATCAATATGAGGAAGTGGATACTTATTCTTAATAGTAATTTTTTTAAAATCTCTATAATAAGTACAAAGTCTCATAGAACCATATTTTTTTTAATGAAAAAATAGGAGAAACCCCTGGTGAAGTTCTACGATGAATGAATCCTTTACCAAGAAACTCCTACAACTGATTTTTCAATTCAAGAAGTTCCCTTTGATCCATTTGATAAGGTGGTTTTGAAATTTTATTAACATCAAGAACCAAGTAAATAGTAAATTTAACTTCCCGATTGGGTATAACACTAGACATATCATCAGGAAAAACATATAGGTATTCATTTACCACATGAACATAATTTATCTGTGCAGTTCCCTTGTTTTAAACATTATGTACAAGATAAATTTCATTTACTTATTTTAAAAATTTCTCAACTTACTGATATGTTATCAATGGTATGGGTTAATTCTTGTATACAAACTGAAACTCTTTCTAAAAAATAACTTCTTTATCTCTATAATCAATCTTATCATGACAAAAAAATCCAATCCATACCCATAATAACATCAAACTCCCATAAGGTAAAAACCAAATGGTTTTTAGGAAATTTCTTCCCACATACAACAAAAAGAAGATTATTATAATTCATTTTTTACTTTATATTTTCCCCATGTGTTTTTACCACAAGTTCTAATTTCATTTATTGATGAGAAATTTAAAATTTACTAAAAAATTATTTATAAATAAAGGAATTAGTAGACCCCATATCAAACAAGACATTATAAAAATATGATTAAACAAAAAATGTACCTAATAATTCTTCATTTGATGTCCCAACATCTTCTGACATATTTGCAAAAGATTTCACTACACATTTCTACTTATATCATGTTCACTTTATATCATTCAAATCTTTCTTTGGGCATGTATTATCATAATTCCCCATCTCACCACATTGTAACACTTTAAAGTTTTCTAATCATGATTAAACTTATGATCAGCTTCATTTCAATCTTAAGACATATTTCCAAACTTAACACATCAAAAAAATTTCCCAGATTTGTTAAGGCACTCCATAGGGTGATTTTTACCACACTACCCACAAACTAGAAACTTGAATTTATTATCTTTATATTTATTTGATTGATTCTTACCCATTTCCTGCCATATAGACCCTTTATTTTTCTTGTTTTCTAAGTAAAATTGATCATAATAAAACACTATTTATAACCTATCATCCGAATATAAAAGTTTCTCATAAATTTGAAATTTATGAGAATACAATATCCTTTGATATCTTGGATTTAATCCTGAGTAAAAATGATTGATTTTACTATCAAGATCTAGAATAATAATTGGATCATACCTTTCCAAATGTGGGAAGTTTGATTCATACACGGTCACTGAATCTTTATACTTTTGTTTCAATTCAAGTAATTTATTTTGAATCTTAAGTTGAACCACTTTATGAATATATTTTTCAGGGAACCTATTCTTAAATTCATTTTATTCTAAGGTATCAATCTCCTCGCTATCCCTAATATTCTTGAACACTGACCATCAATGGTCGACTTCAATTTCAAAATGATAAATAGAGAGACTAAAATTTTGATTATATTAACACCCTATGACATAGAATATCTTTTTAAGGGATTTAATTTACCCTTTATTCACCACTAGGTCAGAAGATTCACTAAAAAGAGGAGGGTGTCGCCTCATAAAATGTTCCACTTTCATCATGTTCCTTTATAGTAGATCTGGTTGTTCTTCTACATAGATAACACCACTATTTATATCTTGCATCAACTGATCCATTACTATCACAAACTATTCGGTTCAAATCATCACTGTTTTGGGTTGTGGATTTTGAAAGATATCATCCTCTCAGTGCCTTCCTACTTTTGCTTCCCTGTTTCTTCTGTGGAAAATCATTTTGAAAAGACACATCTTAGATAAAGACACATGGTAATCATTAAATTATATATCATCTCTAGTTAACTAGAAAAAACATAATTTATGGTATTCTATTAACATAATACTACCCCCTAAAGTTATATAAACCATTTCTTAATACCAACTATAAGGACCCGACCTTAAAAATTACATAATCTTGTTAAATTATCTATAATTTACTTTCTTACTTTCCCAAAGATAATTTTAGTTTTAAGTTTTATATAATTAGAACATAATTCATACATATCAACTCACAAGAATAAAAAGTGGGTAATACTAAAACAATATCCATTTATTATATAATACAAATGTTTTTAATAAAACATGAAAAATATTCACAACTTTCAGCTTGGATTCTTCTTTTCTCTTACCCATCCTTAAACCTTGTGAAAAATATTTTAAAACTCAAGATGGGAACAAAAACTCCAGTAAGGGAAATAAAAATGAGGAAATAAACCATTATTTCATAAATAATTATAAACATATGAAATATTTTTCAAAAAGACATATTTATCACCCATAAAGTATCATATAGTTACTTTGTGAATACATGAGATTCCCATAAAACATATAAACAATAAACAAAACCATACAGGTAACTTGGGGAATTAATTAATTAATATTATAAACCTTATAGATACCATATGATTTGTAACCCTTTTGGATAACTTACAATATAACCTCACAACTACCTTATGAAGTACCCTCACGACTACCTTATAGTGTAACCAATATAGTTACACTTGGAGGAACCATATGGTTAACATCCAACATAAACATACCCAATGAAATAGAGGGAGATATAGGTCACAACCATAAACATAAATAATTCCCAAGAAATATAAAATAATAATAAAGCATTAATACTTTCATCCTAAAAACATTCCTTTTGAATTTTGAAAAAAATAGAAATTTAAAATAGAATTTTCATAGAAAAGTCCCTTACCTCGGGGTTGTATTACTTCAAACGAGCTCAAACCTCTTTCCTAACAGCCCAAATGGCCCGAAGGCCTTAAATTTTTATTGATTTTTTATAATCCCCATTTCAAGGGTTGAGGGGGAACCCTTACATGGCCTGTAGTCTTAGAGACACATTACGATGTAAGCTCTCCACCTTCACAAGGCTAGTCGGACAACTATCCTATGTATAGATGCACATTCTTGGTACTAATAGCAATGTCATACCCTCTCATTCTTCTAATTATGGTTAGCTCTGCTCTGGTGAATATGGCTACTCTTGAATCCTCATTTGGATCCTTTTTTTACTTAAAGTATGTCTAGTTTCATCTACCTTAAATGTGGCCTGAAGGCCTTGAGGTGTCTTGAATGCCTTTAGGTGGCCCGAAATCCTTACTTGCCTGAAGGCCTTGGGTGGTCCGAAGGCCTTACAGGACCTGAAGACTAAACCGGTGGCCTGAAGGAGAAACAAATGAATTGTTCTGACTGCTACAATACTGAATAATACCTACTACAATACTACTACAGTAACCTAGAAATATGCTTATGCCTAGAATTTAACTCGTGTCTCTTGGGTGCACTTGGAGAGTCCTCACCAACTGGGATGAGGCTCATGTGTGAGTTCAAACCTCACATATTTTACTATTTTAGGTGAATTTATTTCATGGTTTCCATGGTTGGTTCATTATAGTTTTTCTTGTAAAAAGTAATAAAAACTACAGAAGTGGAATGAAATGGTGTTAATATGTTTTCATAATTTTAAATTATACCATATATAATTTTGTTTTCTAATATTAGGATGACTCATTAGATAAAACTTAGATGATAATGATTTAATTTATTTTGGTTGTTTTTATAACTATCACAAACTCATATCATTTTATTTAATATCATGTTTATATATTGGTTCCAGAATATTATATAACTTAAAATGAAATATTATTTAACAATAATGATGGTTTTATGACCATACTTAATGGCGTTAATGTAAAATGAATGTGTATCGTCCACAATAGCTGTAAATCGATACATCATAGAATATGATCTCATTTTTAGAATAAAAGGGATAGGAGAAGGATTTTGATGATGATATTTTCAAACAATATGATAAAATTATAGCATATATAAGATACAAGAGTTTTAATTACACTAATAAAATTTTAGTTGAAGAGATAATAATAAATGAAATGAAATTAAAGGGAAAATAATATAAAATGAAAGTGGATTTTACCTCTTGAATTCTCCTCTTTGAGAACCTTTTTAAGGCCCTAGGTTTTGGCCTTTTGGTGAGACCAAAAGGTCTTGGACATGGGAAAGAGGCTTGGAAATGGAATTGAGAATAAATTAAAAATTCAAAAAGGCTATAAGGTGTGATGAGAAGAGGTGGTGATTGGTGATATTTATAGTGGTGGAGAGAGGCATTTTTTTAATATTTTATTCTTTAGTTTACTATTTTCGCTCAAGACTATGAATAGTTTTATAATTATTAATAAATATATTTAAATAATTAATGGGGGTTCAGGATTATTGTTATTTTATTATAAATTACTCAAGGATTAGTGTATTTAATTTATAAAGTATATATACGAAAAATTACCGTATTTCACTATTCACTAAAAATTAAACTATTTTAGAAAAATACCAAAAATTCACCCTTACCATTTTGTGATGTGTATAATTAAAAAATAAACTCAATTTTATGAAAATAATTTTCTAAATATTATAAATTTTATTTTTAATTAAAATTCCCATTTATTTGAAAAATAACAATTTTAAAATTATAACTGATTTTATAACACTTTGAAAAAGTAATTAGGGTACATAAAATTATCTTATAATCATAAGACAAAAAAAATATTAATTCATGGATCTATTTTATGAAGAAAAATTTTCTTTTAAATAATTATATTAATTATAAAATTATAAATAAAAATTTATGTGTCACAAAAATACCAACACTTATTTTATCATTTTCAAAACATTTATTCACTTATCCCATGATATAAATATATGATATTTTCACTTATAAGATGAAAATATTTTATTTATACTCTCATAGATGAGATTACTATTGTTTTAGTATATATTACTTAATTTTTTTAAATACCACTTATTTCATTATACATTTTAATGAATTTAACTATTTAATTTCAGAATGAAAAAAAATTATTTTATATGTGCATGGGTTGTTACAATATAGAAAAAGAATGCCAAAATGATGGGAAAAAATTAGATGATGATGTTAATAGAGATAATGTTTAATTTCATTCACCCCTACATTTCAATACTTCATACGCATGGAAAATGAGAATTATGCTAATCAGTGCCCAAATCCAATGTTTTACAATGTTGATCAATGCCAGCAACCTCTTAAGGCAAAAAACAGAGGAAAATCTCATGAAATATCTATTGGAAATGTGATATATGAAAATTAAGTGTTGAAATTAATTAGTGTTTATATATTGGAATGCAAGAGTAATATTGTAGAAGTAATTTTATGGTATTATGTGATAATGAAACATCTAAGGATTGGTTCACTGTAGTTTTTCCATAAGGATTTTAAAGTATATGTAGAATGGTACATGAAACCATGAAAAGTGATTGAGATGATAAGGTGATATTTTTCAATAACACATTATTAATGGAATGATAACCCTTATTATTTTCATGGTGTTGGGATAATGAGATAAAGAGATGTTGGTTAACTAAATGGGATAACAATAATGACTTTGTAATTGATTAATAATATGATGACAAGGTGGTTTATGATATCAGGGATTGATTTTATATATTTTTTGGTTTATGGTATGAGTAAAGAGTTAATTTTTGAAAGAATGAATTTTTTAACTAAGGTTTTATGGTAATTATTATTATTAAAATGTTATAATATAATACATGATAATGGTATTTACAAGTTTAGAGTGTTGAAATTAAGAGGTACATCAAGTTGTTTGGGGCGATCAATGATAAGCTAATTTTGAAAATTTAGTGACATTATTTCAAAAGTCTTAGATTTTAATATTTTAGAAGGCTTATATGGGTAAACATTTATGAAATTGTTTAAATTGAATTTTAGATAAGGTTTTAGAGATTAATATATTACTTCACCATATGAAGATTTATGCGTATTGAATAACTTGTGCTAACCATTTTTCTAGAATGATAACTAAAATATACAATGAATGACGTATCATTCCATTATGGATCTTATGATCTACTAGTTCTTCCGAAATTAAAATTTTAGCTTCATTTCTTAGTGTAGTA
Organism: Viscum album; assembly: GCA_963277665.1. Taxonomy (NCBI): domain Eukaryota; kingdom Viridiplantae; phylum Streptophyta; class Magnoliopsida; order Santalales; family Viscaceae; genus Viscum; species Viscum album. The sequence continues at coordinate 702,423,774 of OY728132.1, forward strand.
GAAGAAGTAGAAATTGATAAAGGTACAAGAAAAATTTGAGATTTTATTTATGAAATGAAATCGAGTAATTATATCTTCTCAAAGTATTTATAAATAAAACTTTATCCTATTATCATCATTTTTTATTATATAAATGACCTTTTTCAAGCCTATATGGTCTATGGTTTTATAGTCATTAAACTTATCTTAATCATATACTCTATTACTTCCTATTAGTTATTGGGGATTATTTTTCCCTTAAAAATCGACCTTTTAACGTTTTCCTAGTTATGTGTTTCTTTAGGTAACCCTTACATTTCCAACATTCCTTTTTTAAAGGAAGTTTTATTATTCAATTTTATGATGTGGGTTTCTATGAATTAATTGTCAAATGTTAAAACCTTTTATGAACAAGATGAAATTAAAGGGTTAAATTCATTTTAAGGGGGGTAGAATGTAACACCCCACGATATTTGTGAAATATATTTTTAAATAATTTAATTTATTCGATATCTTGCGTTGCATGCAATAACAAGTTTAGAGAAACTATGAAATATTATATATTAGTCATAACATAACCATTTAATGACTGTGAATAAAAATTAATAAACAAATTATGAAATACATATAAATTTATAACTCAATATTAATTTATTTCTAAGTGCTTATAAAAATTATCACACACTTTTTAGAAAGTTGCTTTATTCTTCAACAAATAAGTTTTCTTTAAAAATGTTCATTTATTTTTTTATGAGTGAATATTAATTTATAGAAGTTATATAAAAGTTATTTAACAAAATTAATTTAATTTTTGAATTAATAATGAAAAAATTCTTAAAATCATTTTTTTTAATTTTCTGAAGTTATTTATTATTCAAGGAATAGTGAAAATACTATTTTTTATTGAATTTTGTATTTTATTTTAAATAATTTACACAGTAAAATTTTGTTTTTATTAGTTTTAAACTTTAATTAGCTTATTTTGAGTTAAAATAATCCAAATATGGGTTTTTAAATATATTTTATACATGAATTTATTATAAAAACATTTTATCTTTAAAAAGAGCATTTTTCTAAAAAAAAATCTTTTTCATTGAACTTTTCATATTTTTATTTTAAATTAAATTCAAAAAATTTGTGTTCTAATTTTTAAAAAATGAATTAAATATTTAGATATATATGTTAAAATTTTATTAAATAGGCCCCTTTCATTTTTGGCAAACATGAATAATGATCTTGGTAAATTTTGTAGTAAAAGGTAAATTGAGTAATTTAGGTTAAAATTAAATGATAAAGACCAAAAAATGACCCTAGAACTTTTATAAAATTTATTGAATTAATTTAATTCGACACTTAACACCTAAATATATAAATTAATTTTTTTAATGGGCACTTTTCCATGAAAATGACTTAAAGATTATTTAAAACCAAGAAAGTCAGAAAATGTCACTTTCTTTGTCTTAGATATCTCTTATGTGTCCAAATTGAGAAAAAGGTAGGTTATTAATGAATATAAGTGTCCATTTTTAACATAATATACTAATGTTTATTATATAAATTTATTTATGACTTTTGGGTCTACTTGGATGATATTATGATGTTTATAAATTTTTATTTAATGAAAAGTAAATGATGTCACATTCATGTTATTTATAACTATATCATTTTTATTTAGTGTTATATAGATGATATATTTATATATAAATATTATTTTTAAATAAAAAATATTTATCTACCTCATGGATTATTATTTTTAATTTTTAGTGAAGAAATAAATATATTAAATAACTACATAATGATGATACAATAATTATTCATTTAATGAAGCAATCAAATAAATGATTTTAAAAATATTAAAATAAATATAATTTGAATGAATCAATATGATCCACAAATTTTATAGATTAATATAAAATATTAGGGTTATATTAAATTATTTTTTGAAGTTATATTGTTGTCTTTATTTTCTTAAAGTCAAAGTAATGAATAATGTCAAAATCGACACTAATGATATTTTTTGAAGACCATATTTTATTAAATTATTTAAAAATAATAAAAAAATTTAAATAAAAGGGATAAGGTATGGTATAAAATATAAAATTTTTTCCATTTATATTAGAATAGTAACTTTATAAGTAAAAACTACAATCTTTTAATGTTGAAAAAGTTATTACTATAATTAAAATTAAAATGGGCTAACTAAGGGTAAATCAAAATTATAAGGTTAAAAATAATACCAAAACTTGTATAAATTTTATTGGTTTATGATATTACAGAATTATATTATCTTATATTAGAATCCATATCTATTTTGTGGTTTTTGAAAAAAAAATGACTTTACTACAATTTAATCTTTTTTAGAAATTCCAAAAGTTCTCCTCACCTCAATTATAAAAGGGTACCTCCTATCTCCCTTATTTATATCACATTGACCCTTCTATCTCGACCATAATAAAAAAATTTATCTTATCAAATTCTATAGACACTTTATATAGGTGATGGTATTCTCAAAATACCAAACATAGAGCCCTCGTGAGGAGACCCAAAGGCAACGTTTTGATGAAGAGGTAATCATTCTAACTGATCACTTTATTTTCCTACTCTTCTTTACCTCCTCTAAATCTATGATGTTTATCATAAAATAATAATTTAAGTATCATAAATATTAATAAATGTTATTATTATTATGAAAACACCATTATACACCCTTTTTCCCATCAAACAAGAAGTGAAAGTATTTCTCATGCGTACGTACGACTTACTATCTCCACATAGCAATGCAATTTATTTTTCATAACCATATTATATGGATGGGTACTATAGTGGGATTAGGGATTATATAAGATATTTATAGTATAATTATACCTCTATAATGATAATATTATTTCAAACTTATCATCATCCAATATTTTTAGAAATAATAACGTCGCTCATGCATACGTATGGACTACCATCTCCACGATGCTATGTGATTAATTTTCACTTATATTTCAGATGGATGGTAATAAGGATTAGTTTTATGATAATATATTATATATATAACATAATAATTTTTCTATAATCATATATTATTATTTACCTTTCTTTCATTCCATTAGATGAAAAATGAAAACACCGTTCATGTGTACATACGACCAACCATCTCCATAAACATTATAATTCATTTTCATATCTCTAATTTTTATGAATGATTATAAATATGTATATAATGAATATATATTATATTAATACCACAATTAATTGTCTTTAAATTATGGTACCATGATCAAAGTATAAGTACAGAGACTACCAAACTGAAACTTTCTTGGAAAACGAAGCAGTTATCAATCAGAACAGTGATTTTAATAACAAATTATTAATAAATAGGTGATAATATGAAAAAATAACACATGATATTATAGATATATGGTTATGTAATAAATTTATAATAAATTAATATTTATTAAACATGAGGTTTCAATATGAACAAATAAATTCAATACCTGAGGTAACGAATTTTATTTTTGTCTCACTTTTTTTCTATGGGACACATAACTTATACACTACTTGTTTCTTTTGTGTGGTTTACATACTGAACATGAATTTATTTTTTCGGTATTATACTAATGATAATGTCATTTACATATTCATGTAATTTTATTTATTTCATGGGTAATACGATTCGATTGATTAAAAAGTGGTAAGGGTTAATATCACAATCTCATTTTTATTTGAGATTGTTTATCCTCTGGGAAATATTTCTCTTTCATATCCATGTTTTCTAAAAATATATTAAAAAATGTTTTATTATATTATCTTATTAAAGTTTAAATGCATTTTTACCAATGTTTTACTTTTTAAAAAATTGTTTAAATAAATATTTTTATTATTTTCCAAACAAGTCACTTTGTGAATTTTCCAAAAAAAAATATGGAATGAATTTTTTTAACATACACTAAATGAGAATATTTTATTTATTTCATGATTAATTAATGTATTTAAGTTCTTACAGGGTTATTTTCAAGGAAAATGTATTCCTTTGTAATTTATAAGCTTTAAAAAAATGTTTTCCAAAATGGAAAGGATATTTACTTCAAAAATTATTTCAGGTGATCTTTTAAAATCATTTTCCATATAAGAAAAAATTATTTGATGTTAGTTATGTATTAATAGGGTATAATATAAGAATAAAATTATTATTATTTATCTGAATGGTTTCAATTAAAATTGAATGATCTTTATGAATTTATTTTCTTTTCTATGATTTATGATATGATGAAATGTTTATGAAACCCATCTCTTTTTATGGGCTTTGATATGATGAATGATTTATATTTTTGTGGAAAACCTTTATATGTTTTTAATTATGTGATTATTGGGAAATATATATCCCTAAAATTTATTGGGTAATTATTTATTTCTCATGAGATAGACAGAGCTGGAATGGGGAGTCAACTTGGTTCATTAAGGGACTTTATCCACCATGATAGTTTTGAGAGTGAACCTTGACTACTATGATGGTTGGGGGAGTAAACCCATTCCACTTTGATAGTATTTTCAAAGAGACTTGACTACTAATGAAATGAATTTATATTCTTATGCGTTTTCCACAATTCCATGTTTAATGCTATTGTAATTTTCTCACATTCCTATATGATTTATGTCTCAAAAACTACAAAGATTTATTTGATAAATCTACATCATGATATATTTTAGGAAGGGTAGGATTATGAAATGTTATGTTCATTTTTTTATATCCTTATGCTCATGTGTTTCTCAATATCCACTTTTTTTATCCTTACCGAGCATCTGATATCACCATTTTTTTATGTTTGTTTCCCCCATGATATGAAGAAAGGTATTAGGTATGGTATGTAAAAAGGTATGCTAGATATAGAGAAATAATTGGGAGATGATATAGATATCTTAGGAATGAGTTTTTTATGTTTTCAAGTTTCCAAAGGTTCTAGACCTTTACAATCCTTAGGTGTGTGTTTATGTAATGTAAAGAATATTCATATAAAAAGACGTAATGTCTATGTATAAAAAGCCTGGGTTGTTATACTTTGCACACATAATTTAAAATTAATTTTTACCGATTTTAGAAAATTTAGTTTATAAAAATTACTTAATTTTTGAAATCAGAATATCAAAATTATATAAGGGTGAATTTTTGGGATTTTTCTGAATTGTTTCATTTTTCAATGAATAGTAAATAATAATGAATTTTAATTGAAAAATAACTTTTCATTTAAATTATTTATAAAGTTAAATTATATTTGGAATTAATTTTAAAGTGATATTAGTTAAATTATATATATATTAATCCAATTTATTTCATTGGATTCATTTTAATTTTGATATTTGTTATAAAAACAATGTAAACTTTTGAACATTTTCTCTTTGAAAACTCATTTTCTCATGGCATCTGTGAGATTAATTTTAAATTATATTTTTCTAATTATCTGAATATAATTAAGAAAAATGAATTCTATATTTTTAATTATAATAATTTATATTATCTAATATGATCAAATTATTTTTTGATCAAAATGAATAGTGAAAACATTAAAAATTAATTACCACAATTAAGGTAAAAATGGATTTACCGGGGGTTAAACTAAAAATATAAGAGTTAAAATGGCCTAAAAACTAGTATAAAATATATTATATGGAAATATGTTGACCCTATAATGTCAATTAATTTATAATAATCCATTTTGGACCCTTTTGGAATGTGAAAATCGTGGGTGCACCTTTTTCTTCCCAAATATTAAAAGTATGCCACTCAACCCACTTATAAAAGGCCACCCATCTCCCCTCTTCATCACACATTAAAAAACTTTTATTTACAACAATAAATATCCAAATAACTTATAAAATTTCATCATATCATATGAAAATCCTTATTTTAGCTATAAATCCAACCTAGGAAGGATTTTGGTGAAAACCAAAAGAGGGTACCTGAAGAAGTGGTAACATTCTTCAACGAACATCTTTATTTTATTTATTCCTACAAATCCTTTAATTATTATTAAACCATGATGATATAATAACCTTAATATATTAAATATAATTATATTTTTATATTTTAAGGGCATAACCTACAACCATTTCCACTTCAATCAAATGGGTTACAAAATCATCATTTGTTTGTACGGCAGACTACAACCTCGTGAATCGATGTTATTTGTTTTTCCATTACCACCTATAATGGTTGGGTATGATGATGGATATAAATTATATATATTATATTTATAAAATTATTATATATATTTAATAATTATATAATATATACCATTTTTTACTTTCCATTTCACATGGGATATGATAACATCACTCATGTGTATGATGGACTCCCGCCCCATGAAGCGATGTGATTCATTTTTCACTAAATCTTACATGAAAGGTAATAAGGTTAGAATTAATGATTATATGTGATATAAATGAAATAATGATGATATTTATGATATATTTTTCATTATAAAGGGATAATATATATCATTTTTGTTCATACATTAAAAGATGATAACATCATTCATGTACATATGGACTACTTCCTTTACAAAGTGATGTGACTCTCTTTTCATAACCAAACCACATGTATGAAATATATAAGTATATTTAAATAAATAATATGATATATATGATATTATTATCACTATGTAAAGATAAAAAATTACTTACCTTCTTTCCATGATAATTGTTGGAAAATGGAAACATTAGTCATGAGTACGTACGACCTACCGTCCCCATGATCATAACATACTTCATTTCTCAAAAATATCTTCCATGATTGGTATTAAAATTATAATTGATATATAAATATGATAATTATGTCATTATTATTTTTCTATAGATGATGTAATTGTATAATATGCATAAGAACTGAAACTTTTATAACAAATCATGAATGAGAAAACAATAAAATTAACACCCGAAACAATGAAAACAATGAAAGATTTTTAATGAACGAGTGGTAAGATGTTATATAAGGATCATATATGATATTATTAATATTAATGTGATTCTATAATAAGTTAATAACATTTTTAAAACCACTATATATTATTTGAAATCATGTTAAACCAAAAGGAAGGGTGAGGTAAGATATTTCACCTCAATTTACATTCTATTTATACTTATTTGTTATTATACACCAATGTACTTTTCTGTGGTGTAAATAATTCACCTTTGACATCTAATATCATGATTCATTCACAATTCATGGTATTTTAAGTTTTAATTTTAATAATTTCATCTGAAGGGATTTGAATTGAAAATTACCAAGTGGTAAAAGTTATTTTACAATCTCACTTTTTTAGTGATTGTTAACTTTTCCTTGAAATAATCACTTTATTATAATAATATTTCCTTGTAAATTAAATTTATATCAATTGTAAATATTAGTTTAGGATGTATATAATTATTTTCAAAATCTTATACCATTTTTAAATATGTTTTTTTACTTTGAAATTTATTTGATTAACTGGGGAAATATTAATAAATTTGTATCCTTAATCAATGCAGATATTTGTTGAAAAGGCATATTGTTGACTAATTAAATCAATTATTTATTATATAATGATTTTTTTGGACATGAAAATACATGTGAGGCCTAGTTATATATATATATATATATCCCCTTGATGCATCAACAAGTCTTATGAGATAAATTATTTGGCCAAAATAGATGAGCTTGTACCTTGTTGTTTTAAATTAGTTGGCCAAACCAAATGAGTTTGTACCTAATAGTTTTAACCGGTCTTATAAAAGGTATTTAAGGTCTAGGTATCAAGTTTGTTAGACATGAAATTAAATAATTAATCATTTCCTTTATTAAGAATTCTATTATTATTATCTATGAGATTTTTATAATGACATTATATCTAGATGCATTTCATTATCAGTTTATTGATTAAATGGAATGCTGTTCAATTATTTACCATGTAATGTTTCTTATGTTAATTTATTCATGATAGTTTTTGCTGTTATTAACCCTTAATGATAATTTGAGCTCAACCTTATTTTGTTTCCTTTCCCCCGGATATGAATAATAATTATTGGAATGAATTTAAGGATTCTAAGTGTTTCCAATTTCTATGATTTGTATTTTACATCCCTATGAAAAATTGGTATCATGTATGTATATAGTTCTCCAAAACCGATAAACCAATTGTTAATTTGGGATTTTAATGATTTTATCTATGCTAATATAATAAATTAGATACTAGCTCCAAGTTACTGGAGTCAGGTTCCCCACATTTGGTATCAAAGGAAGTTTAGTAGAAAACATGAGATCTAGATTTAGGAAAAAATATATTAGGGATCATAAACATATGATTAAATTTGAGAATAAGTATATAAGTATATAATAATGTTTTTTAATGATAGAAATTATGTTATTTTTTTTGGAAATACATCCCTTTCTCGATATTACAAGTAGACATGGTTCTGGAATAAATGCACCTAGGGGTAATAACTCGGAAAAAGGTACATTGGACTTGACCCTATTATCACCTAGTGCATGAAAAATGAAATAATAGGATGATAGGGAAAATATAGATAAAGGGATGAATGGAAAGAAGGATTTTTCAACATTTTATAATTTTGTAAAGAAACAACCTAGTTCTTTTTTAAATGGAATGAGATTTTTCTATAAGTGTGGAGAGAAAGTACACCATTTTTGTGATTTCAAAGGCAATAAAAAAGTTTCCAATTTATAATGATTCAATTGTAAGTATATGGGGAACCAAACAAATCAATTTCTCAAGAATCAAATAAATATACCTCAAAATAAGACAATGGATCATGGTCAAGCATATACTATTACCACAGATGAAGTGTAATGGTTAATGGGATTGTGTTTGGGTTCTTTAATTAAGTCATTTGAGTATTTTATCAATGATATCCTAGTTATAATAATTATTAAGTTTATTAGTATTTTACTACATTACCTTCTCATTAAGAGTTTGAAAGCATATATTGAACATTACCAATGACCAAAAAAATGATCTAGTGGAAAGTTGAACTTCTTTGAAAATACATGATTGAGGGAAAGATAACCCTTAATACGTTCCTTATATCGAGATAATGAAGTTGGGATTAGAGATAATTGATATGGAGAAAGTAAATTTTATAGTACCGACTACCTTGGTACAAATTAATGACTTGATAAAAAAGTGTTTTATCCTACCACTGATGAAGTTTACAATATTTTTTATATTTATGTAATATATCCTATAATATATGTTTTACTTAAGGAATAAGGAATAATTCATGTTTTAAATAAGGTTTTATGGTAAACCAGGTTATTATTATGATTCAAGAGAATAAATGATGAATGTATTCACATTCTTGACATGTGAAGATTAAGTGCTACTTCATGTTGTCTGGGGAATTAATGATAAGTTCATTTTTGAAATTTAGCAACCTTATTTATAAAGTTATTGATCTTAATCTTTTGGAAGGGTCATAAGGTTATTTATTTTGAAATTTTTAGGTTAAAATTTTGACTATGTTTTAGATATTAATGTATTACTTCATAATAAAGATATTTATGCATATTGAATAACTTGTGCTAACCATATTGGTTTTAGAAAATATTTAGTGATAGAATGAATGACTTTTTAATGTTTTGTGGAACTTAAGATCCATTAAAAGTGAATTTTAGTGCTTTAGGTATAAAAAAATAATTTTTGGATATTCTTTCCTTAGAGTAATAGATGAATTAGAAGTTAATAGAAACACACCCGAAGGACGAAATTATGCTTATGAAATTGAAACTTATCAATAAGTATATTTTCTAATATTATTAGATAGTAAAATAACTAATCAAATTTAGGAAAAGTTAATTAAAAAAATGTTACCCTATTATCTTCATATCTGATGAATCAGAAGGTCTTTTAAATCATCAAATAAATATGCTTTTTAATTCCTTAACGTTCCATTGATCATTCACTTTATTGTGATCAATTAACTCTATCACTCTCTATAATTATTTACATTTTTTCTTCCATGTTTATGTCATAATTTTACACCAATTTTCTTCTATGTATAATCCTACTTACATTTTATTCCATATGACCTTTTTACTTTCTTATATCTCTTATTAAGATGATATTTTTTTAACCCTTATTAGGATGTGGGTTTTTTAAAAGTAGTATTTCCAAATGTCAAAACCTTGATTACTGAGATCAAGTTTCAATTTTGAGGATGAAATTTATTTAAGTGGGGAGAATTTAATACCCAAAAATTATAAAATAGGAATATTTTATTTGATATAATTTGCGTCACACAACACAGATCTTAATTAACCCACAAAATACATTTATTTAAATTTAATCTCTTCGATATATTATGAAACACAAAACCCCAAGTCTAAATAAACCATTATATAGTATACCATTATAACCTATCCATTAAATTGATGTTTATAAATATTAATAAAAAAATTATGAAAACTATGGTTATCTATTGATTATAAATAGAATGAAAATAATTTAAAATAAAAATAAATGTTTTCTAAAAAACTGTATTTTTTTCTAAAAGATGATTTATTTGTGCTTTGAACATATAATTTAATGTTAATTTTTTCCACTTTTAAAAAATTTATTTTATAAACTGAACTTAATTTTTAAAATAATAATTTCATAATTTTTTGAGGGTGATTTTTTTGTATTTTTCTAAAATGTATAATTTCTTGATGAACAGTGAAAATTACTGCATTTTAATTAAAAACTACATTTTTTCATTTAAATTATTTATAATGTTAAACTATATATTGAATTGGTTTTAGAGTAAAATTAGTAAAATTTTGTATATAAAAATCCAATTTAGGTCATTGTATTCATTTTCATATTAAATCTTGATATAAAAACATAGTAAACTTTTGAACATTTTATCTTTGAAAATCTACTTTATCATTGCATCTATTGGATTAATTTTAAATTATATTTTTACACTTACATGAATGGAATAAAAAAAATTTATTCCATATTTTTAATAAGTATAATTTATATTTTATAATAGGGTCAATTTAATTTTTTTCCAAAATGAATATTGAAAACAGTAAAAATTGATTACCGTTGTTAAGGTAAAAATGGAGTTTTTGGAGGTTAAACTAAAAATATAAGGGTTAAAATAGCATATAAAATTATCTAAAATCTATTTTATTTCCATATTTATACCCTATAATGTATAATTCTACATAACACTCTATTTTGGACCCTTTTTTAATTCAAAAATGTGTAAATGTTATTCTTTCCAAAAATTACAGGTGTTCTACTCACCTCACTTATAAAAAGACACCCCATATCCCTTATTATATAGACCTTAAAAACCTTTTGGTTCAGAAAAAACCTACCAAAATAACTTCTCATATTCATTTATATCATCTTATAATTTTACGTTTGATCAAAAATCCAACGCAGGAAGGATTTAGGTTCAAACCCAAGGTGGTTACCCGAAAAGAGGTAATGTTCTTTAACAAGAATCTCTATTTTATTTATTTCTCCAACTCCTTAAATTATTATTAAAACATGATAATAAAATAAAATCAGTGTCTTAAATTTTCTTATATTTTTTTAAGTTAAGTAAAATACCTACAACCATCTACACTTCTATCAAATGGGTTATATAATCATCATTCTTGTGTACGGTGGACTACCGCCTCACGAACTGATGTCATTCGTTTTTTCCATTACCACCTCTCACGGTTGGGTATGATGATGAATATAAGTTATATATATTAAATTTATAAAATAATTATACATATATAATAATTATATCATATATAAATTTTTATGTTACATTCTATATGGGATACAATAACGTTGCTCATGTGTACGACGGACTACCGCCTCACGAAGTGATGTGATTCATTTTCAACTAATGCTTTCATGAAAGGTAATAAAGATAAAATAAATGAATATATGTGATATAAATGACATAAATATGATATCCATGACTTATAAATATTTCTTAAAAGGTCAATATATATCATTTTCTTTATTATACCAAAATATGATAACATTATTCATGAACGTGTGGACAACCACCTTCAGAAATTGATGCGACTCTATTTTCATCACCACACCAGATGAATGATATATATAATTATATTTAAAGAAATAATATAATATATAATATAATATAATTATTATGTAAAGATAAAATATTACTTACCTTCTTTCTAGGATGATCATTGGAAAATGGGAATGTTACTCATGCATACGTATGGCCTACGGTCCCAATGATCGTAACATACTTCATTTCTCAAAATGATCACCCATGATCAGTATTAAAATATAATTTATGTATAAATATTATAATTATTTCATGATAATTATTATTAAGATGATGGAAATATATAATATTTAAAAGATTTGGAACTTTTATAATAAATCATGATTGAAGAACAAGATAATTAACACCCGAAAAAATGAATATAATGAATTATTTTTAACAAATGGATCATAAAATGTTATAAAAGGTTCGTATATGATATTTTAAATATTAATATAAATTTTTAATAAGTTAATAACATGTTTAAAATCCCTATACAATAGGTTAAATCATGTTAAACTAAAAGGAAGCATGGTGTAAGGGATTTTATCTCAATTTACATTCCATTAGGACTTATTTATTATTGTTCACCAATTTGATTTTATGAGGTGTTTATACTGACCCTTTGATTTGTAATATCTTTATTCATTCATACGTCATGTTATTTTAAGTTTCACTTTGAATCATTTCATCTAAGGAGATTTGAATTGAAAATTACCAAGTGGTAAAAGTTATTGTACAATCTCACATTCTTTGGTGATAGTTAAATTTCCATCGAAACAATCACTCTCTTGTAATAAATTTTCTTTCAAAATTAAATTTATCATAAATATAAATACTCTTACTTGATGGATATGATTATTTACTAAAATATATACTATTTTTATATGTGAATTTTACTTTTAAAGTCATTTGATTAACTGGGAAAATATCAATAAACCCACATCCTTTATTTAATATAAATATTTGATGATAAGAAATATTGTTAAAGAATTAAAACAATTATTAGATACATGAGTAATGTTTTGGATATAAAAATATGGGTGGGTCCTGATTATATATATCTCCTTTTGTATCAAAAAATCTCATGAGACAAATCAGTTGGCCACAAAGACGAGTTTGTACCTAGTAGTTTTAAAACATCTTATGAAAGGTCTTGAAGGTATAGGTTTCATATTACTGAGACATGATGTCTAATAATTAAGAATTTACTTCATTAATAATTTATTTATTATTGTCTATGATATTTTCACAATAATATTTTATCTGGATGCATTTCATTCTCAGTTTATTGATTAAATGACATGTGTGTTTAGTTATTTACATTTTTAGGTTAATTATGATTATTGATTCGGTATAACATCCACTATAATTAATACTTATTGAGTATTTTAGATACCCATTATTTTATTTACTTTATAAAAGATACGAAGAAGAATTATTGGAATGAGTTCAAGGATGCCTGGTGTTTTCCATTTCTATGCTTTATATTTTATATCCCTATGTAAAATGGGTATCATGTATGTATTTGGTTCTCCAAAGTTTCTAAACTGATAATTACTTTGAGATTTTACCATTTGTATCTATTATAATGTCATAAATTAGACACTGAATCTGGATTATAGAATTTTGGTCCATTACATATATTCTATCATGGATCATTATTGATTATTAATGATTCCACACTCTTTTGAATCATGCACTTTTTAAGATAAAGGCTTATTACATGACTCATTTTTTATGTTTTATGACTTATTGGGTATAATATCATAAGTTTTGATTATATTCTCATACTCTAAATCTTATCTTATTATCACTTGTGATCATCTATTGATATTACCAATGTTACCATTACTGTGCATCTGAGCTCACTCTTTCTTACGTTTCCATTCCCCCGATTTATGAATAATGGGTTTTAGTAAGAAATTTTTAGGAAGGTTACTACATGAGAAATTTTTTTTGGGTGATTTTGAATATATTTTATGAAATAATTTTATTATATATTTATTCTTAAAATATTTTAAACCTTTACAACTCCTAGGAATGTATAACTGTGAGATGTATTGAATATTCATCTAAAATGATATAATATTTATATAAGTGTATCTCTGGTATCCTCTACTGTGGAATTGGGTTTATTCAATTTTTTTTGGAATTTAATTGACCTATAAAACCTAATAAAATATTGGTTGGGTGATTTTGGACAAGTTTGGCAGACCAATTTAGCTAGTTTCCATTAGAGAAACTTTATGAACTCATGTTGGCTTTCTCTCAAGCCAACCATTGAAGAATAACACCATTGATGATATTGATATGTTTTAGTAAAGTATTTTATTCCTTGAAGCTAAAATGATAAATATTTTTTGATCATATGAATGAAAAAGTAAGGATAATTAAGTAAATTACTATTATTAAATTAATAATATTTTTTATTAATAAATTGAAAATTTGAAATTAATGAATTTTACTAAGATGCTATGGATTATTATCGAGGAACAATATTAATAGGAAAAGTTAAATTTTACTATTATAAATTTCAATCAAGTATTTTTACAAATATAACTTTCATGTTGATTAAATATGGCTGGAAATGTATAAGAGAAATCAATAAATCATTTAATGATTATCTTTATAATATTCTGATGACTTTAAAAGTAACTATGAATTCATTATAATTAAATGAGTTTTCTAAGATGAAATTTTTAGTTTGAATGGATATATTTAATTCTTTTTAAATTAAAGAGGATATGTTAAATGATTGAAATTAAATATAATTAGAAGGCCATGATTTAATTAATCGGTAATGAAAATTAATTAAAGAAAAGAAGGTGATTCAAATTAAAAGAGTAAAATAGAAATATATTTAAGTCATGTTAATTATATATAAAAATAAAAATATATATCAATTATTAAAACAAAATATTGGGAATTAAGAATATAAATTTTGTTAAGATGGTGTTGGATATTAATGACGTGAACCAAAAATGAAATGAATAATAAACTTAAAAATTTAATGGAATATTCCAATGAGGATGAAGAATATTTTTAACAAGGTGATGGGTGTTTAATAGTCGAACTATGTTTCTAAGAATGGTAAGTAAAATTATAACATAAACTTTATAAATTAAAGAGGTTAATTAATTAAGGTGGAGTTTCAAATATAAGTATTAAAATGGTGAGGAATATTATGACAATGCTTTGGGTCACTTATAGTAATATATAAATTTATAGTAGCGTTGTAATGATGTAGTTAAACATATAACAAAATAAATACCATTTATTTTTTATTTTATTTGGATCATCTAAGGATGTAAAAATGTGCGGAGAAAATAGTGATGACATTATGTTGTATTATGTGAGATGTTTCTTATGAATGATATATGTATCACTGATTAAATGATCTAATTTTTTTGTTTACTCATCTTACTATGAAATGTGATGTAGTCCAGTGATTAGTGGATATTAATGGTGATAATGTTCTATTTTGATTACTCTCATGCTAACCCTTTGACTTTAGTTTGAGTTAAGCAATTATATTTAAGTATTCTCTTTATTCTCACCTAAAGTTTAAGGATAGAGTCTATTGATGATATATTTAATAATTTGGCATTAATATAACCCACTAACCTAGTGTTTTGATATACAATGATTCACTTGGGTGTTGTACTATTTATCTACCATTGCTCCAGGATTGTAGTATAATGATGCAGTAAATACTTATTCCTTTCTCACCGACAACTCTAGGTTATAGGCTGACCCAATGTATAATTGGGTCTCTATTATGATATTAGCTATAGAATTGTTACTCTACCATAATATTATCATGAATACTGGATGATTCATCAGTAGGTAAAATTATAACAGGATACAAGATGATATTATTATTTTTAGTCATGTCATTTATTTAGGTGACTACCATCCACATATAAAGTGGATGAGTTTCAACATTAGATGAATAATGTGTATAATATTTTTTTGAATGATTGGAGTGTTAAGAACATTAATACTCTCTATGTATTAAATGGTAGGATTTTAGTATTTCAGGGTTTGAATCCTAGATATTATTATTCCTCTCCAACAGTCCAAGGTTTTTATTATTGCATAGTGGGCCTAGGAGTCTAGTTCTGTACGAGCCTCTAGCTGGATATGGTACATCATGGGGAACTTTTACTTTTAATATTATAATTTGTGGACAAATAAGTATATATATATATATATATAAATACTTATGATTTATAAAGGGTCATATCATGAACGTGGAATTAGAAGAACCAATTTAAAGTTCTTGATCTATCATCATAAATCAACATACAGTATGAAGAATATAAAATAATAGGTGGACCCAAAATGTATAAAGATCAATTTCTCACATAAAAAACGAGTTATATTTATTGTAATCACCTATACTCTACCTATTTACTCTCACCTCAATAGGGATGAAACCATCCACTAGAATCCTTTTACACTATGAGAGGACCACCGATCACTAAAGTTGTATTAGTAGCTTCTCTACAATGATGAATAGTGAAAAGAGAGGAAGACATATATTTGGTTATGGATTTATAGATTCATGTATGTAATAAATAGGTATATCCCATACCTTTATATAGGTTCTCTTCATTAAATGTATAGAGTTGAACATTGCCTGCCAACACTTGACAACCAACATACATTATAATTAGAAATTATTATTGATTATGTAATAATTTAAACATTTTAAATGAATTTTCATTCTACAAATGAATGAACACATTGATTAATAATCAAAGAAAACCATGTGGAATATGTGGAATTAACCATTCACCCATATCATAATCCTATTGTATGCTATGATGGCACCATAATTTTTTTGTATGATATTAAGATATCACAATTTTTAATATACATAATAAGTATATCATAGGATATGACTCACGTTATATCATAAAATATGATATAATTATTTTATATAATTTTCAAAAATCACCCACTTGCACTAATATTCCATAATGACTTTATGAAAAACATCACAATTCATGTTTGAATCCAGCCAAACTATATTGGATATACTTTATCAAGATCTATTCATTTTGGAAAAAAATTGAACAAAACTTAATCCTTATTCTAAGGCCTAATTGTGTAAACCTACAGGCCTTTGTGGTGTTGATAAAAAACACAAAATCTTGATTTCATACATATAATCAATGTGCAGCCTATTTCAAAACATTCATGCTACTTAAGGTATAAAGGGGTCTAATGTGATATCGATAAAACATACTCATATATCCATATGAATATGTCCCCCAAAATATTTACCATACACATCATATGTATACCTATATAATACAATTTTCAATTACATTTTGTGACCACTATACATGGAACATATCAATATAGTATCAACTATATCATATATTAATGATTCTCTAAAATAGACTGATCAATTTGAATAAATAAATCTTATGTCCTTCATTCAAGTTGCTAATAAAATCACATGTAACTAAACTAATAATGTACATACATTTCATTAGTCTAATTATTCTAGGAAAATGGTGTTATTAACCCACTATATGAGTGAAAAAATATCATCTTGGTTGAGCTCCAACTGATAAAATGATTAGAAATATACCTAACCACCCATCGATTAGCTATGCTTTATGTCTTGAATAAGAAAGGTTCACATGAAAGGTGTCACACCAACCTTAGGTAACGGAGATTCATAATAATAATAAACCCATAAGTATATCAATGATAATATGAAATTATACGTATTATCCATTGGAAAGTTGATCTAAATAAAAAGTCATGACTTATAATCTCACGAATCTACTCATGCTAATATTAACATATCATCACAACCCATAATTATCTATGATTGTCATAAATTAGGGACAATTTAATGTCACACTTTTAGTGGATTATATCATTCCACTATTCATGTTATACACATTTTAGTAAGCATAAAATAATTATAAATAGTGATTTCTATTATTATAAAACAATTATTATATTTTACAACCATTACACCCAATCTCTCTTGTATATAATACCAAGAGATTAAACATGAACCTTGTGATTTTTATACCCTAATGTATTTTTAAATGGATCCCATATATTATCCTTTTTATCTATCTAATTAATCATTACATTATATATCTTAATGATAACTTGAATGAGATGGTACTTGTGAAGGATGTGTTTTGTTATTTTTTGATATTGGGGTTCCTTGGCCTAAGAAATAGCTCAATTATTATCAGAGTAAAGCTTTATTACCATCTAAATGATATTAGACACCCCATTTTTAGTGATATAATAATTTACTCTACCTATGTTATAAATTCGTCTATAATGGATTGTTTGTAACTCTTCTCACTAATAGATCCACCATTTAGGAAAAATAAGAAACCATACTGAGATATCATATCATATTTGTCTTATTAAAAGATAAAATTAGTGTAACCCATTAAAATAAGTTCATTTTAATACCCTAATACTTTATAACTTATTTCTTTTTAAATAAATTCAATCTCTTCGATATATTATGATGCACACAACACCAAGTTTAAATGAAAATACTCTATTAAAATATTATTTCAACATGACCATTATAAACTAGCCATTAAGTTGGTGGGTATGAATATTAATAAGTAAATTATTAAAATTATATTGTTTATATATGTATAAAATAAACCAAATGTATATCTATATATTATAAATAAAAAGAATCACTTGATAGAAAAATAATTTTTTCCTAAAAAACTCTTTTTTGAAGAAAAAAATTTCTTTGCTTCTTGTGAACTTACAATAAAAATATTTATTGAAAATTTTACAAGATTTATTTAATAAAATTAAATTTATTTTTGAGAACATCATATAAAAATTATCTTATGGTAATTGTTTTTTATTTTATGAAAAGTATCATTTTTTGATGAATAATGAAAAATACTAATTTTTATTTGAAAACTACCATTTCATTTAAATTATTTAAAAATTTAAATTATATTTTAAATTGTTTTTAAAGTAAAATTAGTTCAATTAAATTATAATAAATAAAATTTAGGTAATTTGATTCAATTTCATATTCAATTTCTATATTAAAACTTTATATACTTGTGAGAATTTTGTCTTTGAAAACCCGCTTTTTCATCGCATTTGTGAGTATAATTCTAAATTGGATTCTGCTACTTCCATGAATTGAATTTGGAAAAATAGATACCATATTTTTAATATTAATAATTTATATTATCTAATAAGCTTAAATTAAGTTTTTACCATTACGAATAGTAAAAGTGTTAAAAATTAATTATCGTTGTTAAGGTAAAAACTAATTTACTAGGGGATTCAACTAAGAAGATAATGGTTAAAAATAATATAACAACTAGGAAATCACCAATTAGATGGACATATTTCAAACATATTACCTATAATGGTCGATAATGACTGATTTTAAAGGATTTTAACATGATTAAAACGTGGGTGTAATAGAATCTTTTAAAAAAATTCCATCTATGTCTTCTCCCTCACTTATAAAAGGCCACCCCTCTCCTCCCATATTCACACATCCAAAGCCATTTGGA
The DNA here is from genome assembly GCA_963277665.1 of Viscum album. Lineage (NCBI taxonomy): Eukaryota > Viridiplantae > Streptophyta > Magnoliopsida > Santalales > Viscaceae > Viscum > Viscum album. The sequence goes on from OY728132.1 coordinate 702,443,354, forward strand.
TCATACAATCCCTACCTAAATCACTTACTTAACTTGATAAAAATACCCTAGATCCTTTTTTTTATCATAAATTAATTCTATGAATTCTTTTTGTGCAAACCAAAAGAAGTTTCTTGAAGAAGAGGCAACGTTCTTAGACGAGTGTTTGCCTTTTGTTTCTTATTCCACCTTCCTAAAATATTATTTAATCATGATAATATAATAAAAAAATTATCTAAAATATAATTTTATATTATTATATTAATTTCATAACCTATATAAATATTTTATTCCATAAAATGAGAAATGAAATCGTTGATTATGTGAACAACAGACTACCACCTCGCGAACTGATATAATTCATTTTCCATCACCAACTTTCAAGGATGGACATAATCATAGATTTAAAATATTTATATTATATTTATGATATTATTATAATTTTTTAATTATAATATTACATATAACTTATTACTTTACATTTATTTTAAAATATGATAACGTCGCTTGTGTGTATGACGGTACTACCGCCTTGTGATGCGATATGATTCGTTTTTTCACTTACAATTTAAATTGAATGTAATAAGGATAAAATTAATGAATAAATGTCATATATATGAGATTATATTAATTTTTTTACATTAATATATCATCCACTTACTTACCATTTCACCTGCTAATGAAACGATATCGTCGCTCATGCATACGTACGACCTATTGTCCCCATGAAGTGATGCGATTCATTTTCCATGCCAAACATTTAATATTGGTTATAATAATGTATATATTGAGTAAATGAGATATATATATTACATTATAATCATTCTATATATGAATTAATAATATTCTATGGACAAGAACTGAAAATTTCATTACAAAACACACATGAGAAAATAAGGCAATTGACACTTGAAATAATGAAAATACTAAAATATTATTAACAAACAAGTGGTAAAATGTTATAAGAGGGTCATATAAGATATTATAAATATGTATATGGTTTTTTATAAATTAATAACATTATTAAAACCATAATTTATGATATTAGATAATTTTCAACAAAAAGAAACCGTGAGGTAAGGAACTTCATCTCTATTTCCCTTCATTGAAGCATATTTTAATGTTATACACCTTATTTTTTTATATGGTGTATATAATAAAACTTTTACATGAAATATAATGGTTAAATAAAAATTCATGGTATTTTATATTTCAATTTTAATTATTTCATTCAAGGGGATTTGAATTGACAATTACCAAGTGGTAAGGAACTTCGTCTCCATTTCCCTTTATTGAGGCATATAGTAATTTTATGCACCTAATTTTTTTTATATGGTGTATATACTATCCATTTGATATGTAATATCATGATCAATTAATAATTTATCATATTTTAAATTTCAATTTAAATTATTTCATCCAATATGATTTGAATTTATATTTTCCAAGTGGTAAGGAACTTTGTGTAAAGACCCAAAATTTCCGTGGAAATTTTTTTCTTAAATACATGGGAATTTTATGAGTCCGCAAAAACTGACAAGACACGATTTCGAGGCCCGGTGTGCCCGGAACCAATTTTTAAAGTTTTTTTCGGGTACCTTCAATAAACCTACGAGCGAGATTTTATAACTTTTGAACCGGTGCTCGAAATTAAAATCTGAGGGAACCGTTGAACTTCAAGCGCCAATATTCGCTTAAGAATACTTTCACCTCAACAACAGTTGGTTAAAGATGAAAGTTAGTTTTTTTTGGGTTGTACGAGAGAATAATAAATTAATTTAAGTGCATGTCTTAATTTATTTTATTTGAGCCTCCATGTGGATGTTTGTTGGTTAAATCCTTCTCATGGGAGTTGGAGGTGGGACCACCACACCTTAACCTCCAATGAGAGGTTATGGTGGTGGGGCCCACACGAGCATAACCTCCCATGTGAGGATTAATGTGGTGGGGACCACCCAAGGATGAAACCCCTTGAACTCCTCATTAAGTGGGGAGAAACCTCTTGATCTCCCCACTTAAGGGTGCCACCCCCCACCAACTTAATGGAGACAACACACATCATTTATGGCGCCAATCCTCCCATTAATTTGAATGTGCCAACAACTAAATAAAAGATAAATATATTATTTTGTTGGGGGGGACTCACTTTCTTTTTGGTGGAGCTTTGAGGAAGGGAGAAATTGGGAGAAGGCTTCCAGTGAAGAACATGATCCACCACCGAAGAATGCTCCAACCGATGAAGAACATCGACCTCGATCCCGACTTTGACTTCTTTCCTCGGAACCTCCTCGACATGGGACGCGTTAGTCCACAACAAAAAAATTCCGCTTTCCCGAGACTCCATCAATGAACAATGAATCCAAGGTAGGGGTGTTTTTTGATTTGAGCAACATTGATTCTTCCTTCCCTGATTGTTTCTCTTGACCCGCTTACTACCAAACTAAGGCAGAAGGACCGGGCCAAATGAACACCACCCGAACCCTCCGCCATTCATGTGAATGTTTGGTGTGTTCTTCGCGTTATTCATGGGTAATGAACAATGGATAATTGCTAGTCTGTTGTACGACACAATGATCCCAAATTGAAGACCCAATATCACAATGAACTAGTGGAGGTGCGACGATGATAGCGGGCGACAGATCAGACCAGAACTAGTAGGACTGTTCCTCGACCGTTCTTTGAGCGGGTGAATCAAATCGTGTTTTTGGAGCCAATTGGAGGCCTGAAAACACTGGATATGACTACGGGACATCAGGGTGACCTAGTGTATGAAGTTTTGTGATGAAAAGACCGTCAGAATGAAGAACAAGCTTCATGGGAGGTGCACTGGCCAGAGGCGCCATTTCTAGAAAATTCCATAATACACAGCGTGTACTTCTAATGAACACTCCATGTAGTATGAGCGTTCTGTGGCTTGAGTTTCAGACGTTAGTTGAGTAACACATGGTGTGTGACCTCGGTCACACGGCTTGTATTTTCTGCGCAGAATGGTAGAATTGGATTTATGAGACATGGCGTGTATTCTGGGAAATACACAGAGACAAGCAGAATTACACGACCAAGAGGAACGATGTGTACTGTCTACACAGAATGGAAGAAGTGGCTTCGCGAGACTCGGTGTGTATCCTGGGGATACACAGACACGAGGTGGATTACACGAGTATGTACTCCACCACACGACCAGACATGTCTAGTGGCACATGTTTCTCTGTGTACCAGTTAGACGGGTTGGAGAACACGGGTTGAGGCCATGTACGAGCACATGGAAAACATACATGGAGCCAACCCCAGATGCTTGGACACGACGTGTAACCATACCACAATCTATGTAATTTCTTTTCTACATGACCAGCCTTACGACATGGTCTGTTGTACACAGGTAGTACCCGAGGTCTGAAGACACGGCGTGTGCCTCATTCTTACACACCGTGTACTTTTTGGGAAATTGCTTGGTCATCTTGTCCTCAGTATCTTGGACATGTTTGTTTTGGTTAGCCCCCTATAATGTGACGGAACTTTTGGATACATCAACTTAGGACTTCATGGAAGTTGATGTATCAACACTTGGCTTGAGGAGCGGACCATCCCAGAATCAAGCATACTTTGTATGGAACCCTGAGGCTAGCTGTGCACTGACGACTCTTCCTATATCCTGTGTGGGTTGGACCACACTGACGATTGTTCCTAGATCCTGTGTGGGTTTGACAGCACTGAAGACTATTCCAAGATCCTGTGTGGGTCCGACAGTTTTGACTTATGTTCTTGGATCCTGTGTGGGTTTAATAGAACAGCTGGTCATGGATCCTGTGTGGGTCTGATATCTCCAAATACTTTTCTTGGATCCTGTGTGGGTCCGACAGTTCTAACTGCTAGTCCTGGATCCTGTGTGGGTCTGACAACTTAGATGATTCAGTGGCTACATCTGGTCATCTCTATCTCTCTACATAAGTTGAATACTTACATGATATGAGTCAGTAACTTTGTATTTTCCTCATGATTGAGAAGTATTAGTAGATAACTTAGGTATATGTATATCCATATACCTAAGTGGGGTTATCTATTGATTTAATACCTTGGGGTTTATCATTATTGGATTTTGTGAGACCTTGAGGGTCTAGGGGTCCCTACTGAGTATCGTTATACTCAACCCTGCACGAGATATGCCCACACATCATTTTTTTGGGTGCAGACGATGGAAAACACTGACTGAGGATGAGCGTACGAGGATTGGAAGGTACTCGGAGGTGGATCTTTTGATGAGTCGGTACCCAGTGGAGACTGATGGACATGGAGTTCTGAGGAGTATATCTGTACCTACCCTTCAGGTAGGATCCGTGGAGGATGATCTAGGAGCTGCTTTTCACCTTTCATCTATTTTGTCCTTTTCAGTTGTACTTGCACTTTACAGTTGGGATTGTATTTCTTTCCCCTTTACTTTTTACCACTCTCTTGTTATACAGTTTTGCTTAGTTTTTTTTATTCATCTGTGTACTCTGTTGTGTGTGTTTTTAGTTATAAAGGTAATGCCTTCCGAGTTTAGGGATTTATGCCTTTGGTGCTAGTCACTAGCCCCTGGCCTATGGAAGGCAGGCTTGGGGTAGTCACGGCGTGGGCCCTAGGGGACAGGTCATGACAAATTGGTATCAGAGGAGTTAGTTCTACCACAGAACATAGAACTCTAATCTTTCTTTTCTATGAAGTAATAGTGTTAAGAGTACTGAGTGTGGTTTTCAGTCCAGGGATTCCAGTGTTGGTGCGGCGACCGACGTATCCATACACTAGGACCCTGGCTTTTGATTTTCGACTCAGTGCACAAAAACACTGATTTCATGTGTGTTTCAAGAGTTTTCTTTGTGATCTCTTTGAGTCAGCTCACCATGTATAAATTATTAACCATGGAGTAGCTGTATCTTTTCCGGATGGCCCGATGCAGACAGCCAGCCAGGGTTCCAAGAGTTGTACGAGATGACAGCGCACCGAGCGATGATGCCTCGGTGTAGGGCCCTATCACAGCAGAGGCACTAGCGGTACCACTACCCATTGGGCCACTGAGACCACCAGCCCCAGCAGTAGAGAGTTCAAACCACTTGAGCGCATTGCACGAGTTCCATCGCCAGAGGCCGCCCGGGTTCAGGGGGGAGACGGACCCACAGGTAGCTGAGGATTTGCTAGAGGGTGTGGTGAGAGTCTTCTGACTAGTAGGGACAACAACTGATCTTATGGTGATCCTTGCCGAGAGTCTTCTTTAAGAAGTAGCAGGAAGATGGTGGAGCCTGATGCTCCAGATGCATGACAAGGCGACACTTCTCTGGGCAGCCTTCGAGAGCCTGTTTTTGGCAGAGTTTGTCCCAGCCACCCTACGTACGGTGCATATACAGGATCTACTGCAGCTACAGCAGGGTAGCATGATGGTGGAACAATACTCAGAGAGATTCACCGACCTCTCGCGCTACTCCTCCGATATGGTGCGGGACCCTTTCTTCAGGGCCCTGAACTTTGAGCAAGGACTCAGGTGGGAGATCAGAGCGTCGATGATCTCACTCAACATCCCGATGCAGGCATGGGTGTTAGAGAGAACAATCCTAGTGGGGAGTTTTCTTTATTAGCAATCACCAGTAGCGAGGCCCATCACTAGTCAACATACAATGGAGTCTTCTGTAGCTGGAAGTAGACAGATGTTGCAGAGGTCCAAGCAGACCAGGCCATCCGGTGGACAACCTTAGGATACGGGTTCAGTTGTGCGGGGCACATGAGACAGAGCCAGTCATGCCCGGAGCGGGCAGTGTTAATCTTGCTGTAGGCAGGGTCACATGGATCGTGACTCTCTAACCCGCCGTACTGAAGATCAGAAGATGGTCGAAGGACCTCCCAGGCAGAGACAAAGATTCGATCGAGGCGGTCCGCAGGCCATAGGAGGACGTGGCAGAGGAGCTGGTCGAGCTGCTGGCGGTGGGCGACGTTTCAATGTGTTATCGCCACCACCACCAGGAGGTCCACCCTGACCACAGGGAGTAGGTGGATAGGCAAGAGATCAGCTCTAGGAAGCTGAGGTTTACGATCACGATGCTCTAGATATGATTCGAGGTACGATCTGTGTCTATTCCACCATAGTTGCAGTACTTATAGACACAGGTGCCAATCACTCTTTTATTTCCACTGCCCTCATTTAGAGATTGAATATTCTGATGGATCCGTTGGCTCGATCCTTATGGCTAGAGACTCCTATGGGAGCAGACTCGACGATTACACACTAGTGCTGGTAGTGTGAGATTACTCTAGGAGGTAAGATCTTTGGCTGGGATCTCCTCATAGCGGCATCGAGGCCTTACGACGTCATCTTGGGTATGGACTGGTTATCTATAGTCCATGCTCTGATCGACTATATTAGGTGAAAAGTGCGATGTATCCACATGGATGGGAACAGGTTCACCTTCACCAGTGAAAAGGGATCCTTTGCAGCGCAAGACGAACTTACTCAGAGGAGGGTGCAACCAATCACCCATAAGTTGGCCTGCCTTACCCTCAGAGTAGTTGATGTGTAGAGTATGACTAATCCTATAGTGGTGGACTAGTACGCATATTTTTTCCCTGATAATTTCCCAAGTCTACCTCCTCACAGAGAGGTGGACTTCTACATTGACCTGTACCCCAGGAGGACACCGATATCTACACCAGCATATCGGATTGCTCCCGCTGAGCTTCGTGAGCTGAGGGTACAGCTGGAGGGATTGTAGGGGAACTAATTCATCGGGCCCAGTGTTTCTCCCTAGGTAGACTCGATTATGTTCTCCAAGAAGGTGGATTGGATATTGAGGCTTTGTGTCGACTACCATCACCTGAATCAGGTGACCGTGAAGAACAATTACCCACTCCCGAGGATCTACGACCTCTTTGATCAGTTGAAGGGAGCATGATGGTTCTTGAAGATAGACCTCAGATCAGGCTATCACCAGATCATAGTTCGAGATGAGGATGTGTAGAACATGACCTTCAGGTGTTGGTATGACCACTATGAGTTCTTGGTTATTCCCTTCAGCATAACTAATTCTCCAACAGTGTTCATGGGACTCATGAACAAAATATTCTAGACATACATCGATCTCTTTTTCATAGTCTTCATTGATGACATTATGATCTACTCGACTATGGAGGAGGAGCATACCTACCACTTATAGGTAGTACTGGACACACTCCAAGAGCATTAACTTTATGGTAAGATATCTAAGTACTAGTTTTGGATCCGAGAGGTTCACTTTTCAGGACATGTCATCTCGGAGGCTGGAGTTGCAGTGGATCCAACGAAGATTGAGGCGGTACTTTCTTGGGAGCCACCCAGGAGTGTGAAGGAGGTTCAGAGTTTCCTGGGTTTGGATGGATATTACCGGAGGTTTATGCCAGAATTCTCTAGAGTTGCTACACCACTTTCAGGCTTGACAAAGAAAAGGAAACCCTTCGTGTGGTCGGAGAGATGCCAGCCGAGCTTTCAGAAGCTGAGGTAGAGGCTGAGTAGTGCCCCCATCTTGAGGCTTCCAGAGGAGGGAGTAGGGTACGTAGTCTACTACGATGAATCAAGGACTGGACTCAGGTGTGTCCTGATTTAGGAGCGAGCAATGATAGCATATGGTTCTCATTAACTGAGATAGCATGAGAAGAACTACGCTACCCATGACCTGGAGTTAGAAGCAGTTGTCTTCGCCTTGAAGATGTGGAGACACTATATGATGGGTGAGCGTTTCACAATCTACTATGACCACCAGAGTCTCAGGTATGTCTTCTCCCAGAAGGACTTGAACCTGAGACAATGACGATGGATTGAGTTTCTCCAGGACTATGAATTTGAGATAGTCTATACTCCTGGGAAGGGGAACGTTGTAGCAGATGCACTTAGTTGGAGATCTGGTATACAACTTCTAGGTGAGGTGATAGAGTAGATGGATACTTTACAAATATCCTTTGTAGACCGAGATGGAGTAGTTTTCCTTCAGTCACTTACAGTCACCCCCCTTCTTCTTCAGCGATTCAGGGAGGCACAACGTTGAGATGCCGACTATGAGACACGACGTGCTCAAATATCCATAGGTCATGCACCTGATGTATTTTATGAATGTGGGGAGCATGTCGTCCTCTTTAAAGGACATACTATGGTGCTAGAGTCACTTCAGAAGGAAGTGTTGAGGGAGTTCCACACATCCCCTCTAGCGGTACATCCATAAGTGCCGAAGATGTACCAGGACCTTCGACGATAGCACTGGTGGCCATGTGTGAAGATGGTAGTAGCGGAGTTTGTCTCTCGATGCCTCACATGTCAGTAAGTGAAGGCGGAGCAACAGGTACCAGCAGTCTTGGTTTAGCCTTTAGAGGTCCCAAAGTGGAAGTGGGATGAGATATCCATGGACTTCATGACGGGTCTTCCACATACATCAAGGGGTCACGACTCGATTTGGGTGATCGTTGACTGACTCACCAAGTCGGCCCACTTCCAACTAATCAGAGAGATATTTTTAGTAGAGAAATTGGGATGCCTCTACGTGTAGGAGATTGTACAGCTACATGGAGTACCTTCTTATATTATCTCTAATAGTGACGCACACTTTACTTCCCTTCTATAGAAGGGGTTGCAGGAGGCTTTCGGGACGCAACTTCATCTTAGCACCACCTTCTATCCTCAGACAGATGGTCAGACCGAGCGGACCATTCAGAACCTCGAGGACATGGTACGTGATTTTTTCCTTGACTTCGATCATAGATGGGAGGATCACTTACCTTTGGCAGAGTTTGAATACAACAATAGCTATCACTCCACCATAGGGTTGGAACCTTTTGAGGAATTATATGGGCGACCTTGCAGATCACCCTTGTGCTGGACAGACCCAAGGGAGTCAGCACTGGTTGGACCAAAGATGGTACGGGATACCACAAAGAAGGTGAAAATCATCCAGGAGTGGATGAAGAATGCACAGAGCAGGCATAAGTCTTATGCCGACAGGAGACAGATACATCTGGAGTTCGAGGATGACAACCACATATTTCTATGGGTCTCACCCCGACGAGGTTTACAGAGATTTGGATAAGGATACAAGTTATCTATGAGGTTCATCGGACCTTTTTAGGTCCTCAATAGAGTTGGAGAGGTGGCTTACTGCTTGGATCTTCCACCTTAGTTTCACCTGGTGCACGACATTTTATACGTATCTCAGCTGAGGAGATACGAGAACAACCCTTCTCACACCATCGACCATGGTGAGATGGACGTCGATGATGGGGAAACTTTTATGGAGGTTCCAGTGGAGATTGAGGATCCACATGATCGAGTCCTTCGTGGATGGTCAATACCTCTGGTGTGCCTTCGTTGGCAGCACAAGAACCTCCAGGAGAGCACATGAGAGTGGGAGGATTAGATGCGTGCTCAGTACCCCCATTTGTTCCCTTAGTTTGAGTTGTAGCATACAGGAACATAAATCCCTAAGGTAGGGAGAATATAAAGACCCAGAATTTCTGTGGAAATTTTTTTCTTAAATACATGGGTATTTTACGAGTCCACGAAAACTAACAGCGCATGATTCTGAGGCCCGATGTGCCCGAAATCAATTTCTAAAGTTTTTTTTGGGTACTTTCAGTAAATGTACGAGAGAGATTTTATAAATTTTGAACCAGTTCTCAGAATTGAAATCAGATGGCACCGTTGAACTCGCAGCACTAATATTCACTTAAGAAGACTTTCACCTCGATGATAGTTGGTTGAGGATGAAAGTTAGTTTCATTTTGTGTTATATGAGGGAATAATAAAACAATTTAAGTGCATGTCTTAATTTATTTTATTTGAGCCGCCATGTGGGTGTTTGTTGGTTAAATCCTCATCATGGGAGTTGGATGTGGAACCACTACACCTTAACCTCCCATGAGAGGTTATGGTGGTGGGGCCCACCAGAACACAACCTCCCATGTGAGGATTAATGTGGTGGAGACCACTCGAGGATGAAACCCCTTGAACTCCCCATTAAGTGGGGAGAATCCTCTTGAGCTCCCCACATAAGGGTTCCACCACCCCACCACCTTAATGGAGCCAACACACATTATTTATGGTGCCAATCCTCCCATTAATTTTAATGTTCCAATAACTAAATAATAGACAAATCTATTATTTTATTGGGGGGAGACTCACTTTATTTTTTGTGGAGCTTGGAGGAAGGGAGAACTTGGGAGAGGGATTCTAGAAAAGAATGTGATCCACCGATGAAGAACGCTCTAACCGATGAAGAACGCCCACCTCAATCCCGACTTCGACTTATTTCCTCGAAACCTACTCGACATGGGACGCGTTCGTCTACTATGAAACAACATCCTCTTTCCCTCAACTCCATCAACGAATAACAAATCCAAGGTAGGGGTGTGTTTTGATTTGAGAAACGTTAATTATTCCTTCCATGATTGTTTCTCTTGACCTGCTTGCTACCAAACTAACGCGGAAGGACCGGGCCAAACAAACACGGCCCGACCCCTCTTCTGTTCTTGGGAATGTTTGGTGTGTTCTTCGCGTTCTTCATGGGTGACAAAAAACGGATCGTTGTGAGTATGTTGTACAACACACCGATCCCAAATTAAAGACCCAACATCACAACGACCTAGTGGAGGTGCAACGACGATAGTGGGAGACAAATCGGATTGGAACTGGAAAGACCGTTCCTCGAACATTCTTTGAGACGGTGAATCAAATCATTTTTTTGGAGCCGATTGGAGGCCCGAAAACACTAGATATGACTAGGAGACATCAGGGCGACCTAGTGTCTGATGTTTCATGATGAAGAGACCATAAAAATGAAGAATAGACTTCACAGGAGGTGCATTGTCTGGAGGCGCCGTTTCTGGAAAATTCTAGAATACACGGTGTGTACTTCTGACCAACACGTTGTGTAGTATGGGCGTTATACAGCTTGAGTTTTGTACGTTAGACAAGTAACACACGGTGTGTGACCGCAGTCACACGACATGTATTCTCTATGTAGAATGGTAGAAGCAGCTTCACGAGACATGGATTGTATTCTGGGAAATACACGGACACATGCATAATTACACGACCAAGAGGCATGATGTGTACTGTCTACACATAATGGAAGAAGTAGCTTTGTGAGACTTGGAATGTATCCTGGGGATACACAGACACGGGGTGGAGTACATGGGCATGTACTCCGCCACACGGCCAGACTTGGCCAGTGGAATGGGAAACCCCGTGTACCAGTTACACGGGTTGGAGAACACGGGTTGAGGTCATGTACGGGCACATGGCCAGCGTACACGGAACCAAACCTAAATGCTTGGACACGACGTGTAACCATACCACACTCCGTTTACTTTATTTTCTATATGACCAAACTTACAACACGATCCATTGTACACGGGCAGTACCTAAGGTCTGAAGACACAGCATGTGCCTCATTCCTACACGCCATGTACATTTTGGGAAATGTCTTGGTCATCTTATCCTCAGTATCTTGGACACACTTGTTTTGCTTATCCCCCTATGACATGGAAGACCTTTTGGATACTTCAACTTGAGACTTCGTGGCATTTGATGTATCAAAACTTGGCTTGAAAGCAGACCCTCCTGGAATCAAGCATACTTTGTACAGAACCCTGAGGCTTAATGTGCACTGACAACTATTCCTGGATCCTGTGTGGGTTTGACAGCACTGACTACTATTCTTGGATCCTGTGTGGGTTCGACAGCACTGAAGAATATTCCTAGATCCTGTGTGGGTTCTACAACACTGACGACTATTCCTAGATCCAGTGTGGGTCTGACAGTTCTGACTTCTATTCTTGGATCCTGTGTGGGTTCGACAGAATATCTGGTCCTGGATCCAGTGTGGGTCTGACAGCTCCGACTACTATTCCTGGATCCTATGTGGGTCCGATAGTTCTAACTGATAGTCCTGGATCTTGTGTGGTCCGACAGCTTAGATTATTCAGTGGCTACATATGATCATCTATATCTCTCTACATAAGCTGTATACCTGTGTGAGCTGAGTCAGTAACTTTGTGTTTTCTTCATGATTGAGAAGGATTACTAGGTAACTTAGGTATATGTATGGGAATATAACTAAGTGAGCCTATCTATTGATTTCATACCTTGGGGTTTATCCTTGTTGGATTTTGTGAGACCTTGAGGGTCTCGTTGTCCCTACTGAGTATTATTATACTCACCCCTGCACGGGCTATGCCCACACCTCGTTGTGTTGTATGTAGACGACGGACATCACTGACTGAGGCTGAGCGTACGAGGACTAGACGGTACCCAGAGGTGGAACTCACGACGAGTCGGTACCCGGTGGAGACTGATAGACGTGGAGTGTTGAGGAGGCTATCTGTACCTACCCTTCAGGTAGGATCCATGGTGGACGATCCAGGAGAAGATTTTCACCTTTCAGCTATTTTTTCCTTTTCATTTTTACTTGTAATTTATAGTCGGTCTTGTATTTCCATCCCCTTTACTTTTTAACACTCCCTTGTTATACAGTTTTGCTTAGTGTTTTGTATTCAGTTGTGTACTCTGTTGTGTGTGTTTTCTGTTATAAAGGACATGCCTTCCAATTTTAGGGACTTACACCTTTGGTTCTAGTCTTCAGACCCTGGCCTATGGAAGGCGGGCTCGGGGTAGTCACAGCACGGGCCCCGGGGGACGGGTCATGACACTTCATCTCAATTTCCCTTCATTGAGGCATATTGTAATGTTATGCACCTAATTTATTTTATTTGGTCCATAAAATACCCCTTTGACATGTAATATCATGATTTATTAATAATTAATGGTATTTTAAGTTTTAATTTGAATTATTTAATCCAAGGGTATTTGAATTGAAATTGCCAAGTGGTAAAAGTTATTGTACAATCTCACTTTCTTTTGGGATTGTAAACTTTCTCCTAAAAAAATTAATCTATTGTGGTATTTTTTAATTGGAATTTAGATTTATCTTAAATATCCATATTATTATATGATTTATATGATTATTTCCAAAACCATATACCATTTTTACTTTTAATGTTTAATTTTAAAGTTATTTTATTAATTGGGGAAATATTGATAAATCCGTATCCTTTACTCAATACAATTATTTGATGATAAGAAATATTGATTCATGAATAAAATAAATTTTTTGATATATGAGGAATGATTTGGACAAGAAGATGTGGGTGGAAACTATTTATTGATAGTCACTTGATTCATTGACAGGTTTCATTAGACAAATCAATTGGCCAAATCAGATGGGTTTCTACCATGTAGTTTTAAACTATCTTGAGAAGGGTCTTGAATATAGAGTATTTCATGATGCATGAGATCATGAGGTCCAATAATTAATAATTTAACTCATTTTGATGTCAATTATTATTATAAAATATGATATTTTTGCTATAATATTATCTCTAGATGAATTTCATTCTAAGTTTATTGATTAAATAGAACGTGTGTTCAATTATTTACACTACCATATTGATTATACCATATTAATTCATTATATATTCCACTGTATGTATCCCTTAATGAAAATTTTATCTCACCCATATTTTGTTTCGTTTCCCTAGGTTATGAAGATGAATCCTTTGAATGAGTTACAAGGATACTAATTATTTTATTTTGTTTTGATTTATTTTATATTCCCGATGTAAAATGGGTATCATGTACGAATTTAGTTATTCAAAACTACCAAACTTATTGGAGATTTAGGATTTGAACCCTTGTATCTATGATAATGTAATAAAGTAGGCACTAGATCTAGTTTACTAGATTCAGGATTGTTATAGCTTATATTATAGGAAGTTTAGTATAATTTGTGGGAACTAGACTAAAGAAAATATAAATGAGAGAATATAACTATATGATATAATTTGGGGGTAAGTATATAAGAAAATAGTAAAGTTTAGGAAAGTAAGATATTATGTGGGATTTCCTAGTAATACATCACTTTAAGGATACTAAACGTGGATGTGGTTCGGTCATAGAGGTACCTAGGGATAATTACTGCAAAAAACGTATTAGGCTTAACCTGATCACCACTCAGTGCATGAAAATGGGTCTTAATGTGAACCTAGTTTAACACTCCCAGGGGATATTATTAGGATAATTCACATTTTATTTACAAACCATTATGAATTATTTGAAAATGAATATGTACGTAATGAAACCAAGTTTATGATTATGAGATTAATAATGAAAAAATTTTACTTTATGTTAATTGTTTCACCATATTTAGAATTATAAATTATGATTGAAAATTCATAATTTTATGAGCTAATATAGTATATAACATTTTTTAGAAATGGGGCCTGAAAGGAATAAGGGTATCAATACTCATGGACAATGTTGAAATTTCCCTACTAAAAAATTCAATATAGTTTGTATTGGAACTAAGTAAATTATGGCTATATTAGAATAGCTTAATCAGGTTATAAAAAATAACCTTTCCTAGATGGAGCAATCTATTCCACAATGAAAATTTTCTACGTTGTATCACTTTATGTGAGATAATCCCCTATCATTTGGTGGGACTACTAATCCAATGGTATCTGAGTAATGTATTAAGTCTCTTGAGAGGATATTTATGGCCTTAGGCTACAATTAAATGGAAAATGTTACTATTGAAGTGTATTGTCTCAAATTTGATACCAATTAATGTTGGTTATTGATCTAAAATACTAGGGAGGAATAGAAAATATAACACAAGGAATGTAAAGATTTTAAGGAGACATTCTTTGATAAATATTTCCCTCATGACCAATAAACTAAAATGAAGAGAAAGTTTCTCATCTTAAAGGAAATGGAAGAATAAAGTGTTTCTTAGTATGTGGCCACCTTTATAAGGTTATATAGGTATTCTATAGATTACATACAAAACAAAGAGTGTAAGATTGACCATTAATTTGAACAGATTAAGACAAGTTTCTAAAGGGTGATTGTCTCTAAAACTTTTTCATCATATGATGAACTAGTTATATGTACCATAAAAATGGAGAAGAAATTATTGAGATCCTACATGTCTATGGGGAATCAAGAAAATAAGAGGTCGAATGAGAAATAAGAAAAATACAATACATTGAAGAAGAATATAATGAAGTAATTTACACCTTGTGAGAAATGTGGAAAGAATCATCCTTATAAATTATTAAAGATCTTGGGAGTTTTTTATAAGTGTGGATGTAAGTGTCATCAGGCTAGAGAATGAATATGGAAGAAAGAAAAAAAAACTATTATGTTTTTCAAATATAGAATGAAGGTGGATTATGAAAATGAATTCCCCAAGCATCAAGGGAATCTACCGTATAAGAGGCTAAGGGGAGAAGGACAATATTATATGATAACTACAAATTAGGTTGAAATACCCAATGGTGTGGTGATAGGTTCTTTTATCATAACTCAAAATTTAGCTATTTTTTTATTTGATTATGGATCCTCACACTCTTTTATATCGTCTATGTTTTTTAAGAAAATTATATATTTCTCCTGCACATTAAAAAGGGATTTTTTCATTCAAAATTTTTAGTAAAGGCCCTACTACAATAAGGATGTGTTAGGATTTCCCCACTATAAAACATAAATGTGATTTATTTTCTAAAAATATTTTCATACCTATGGTTTAATTAAATATAATACTTTCTATGGGATGAATTTCAAAATATGATGAATTTTTTTTGCAAGAAGGAAATTATTATTCATGATGAATAAATAGAATTCCTTATCTTTTGAGGATGGAAATATTTATCTAAGACATGTATATATCCACACCCAATATTAATAATGAATGAGATAAGTAGGAAATAAAAGAAAACAAAATCTTGGGATAGAGAGGGTAATCTTTAAAATTGAGGATATACCTATTGTATAAGAATACATTAATGTATTTCTTTAGGAATTCCTTAAACATAACCCATAGCGTGAATTTGAGTTTTCCATTGATTTAATCTTCTACGTAAAAGAAATATCAAAGACTCCCTATAGAATAGACACTTTAGAATTAGTTTAGTTTAAGAAACAATTAGAGGAGTTGTGTGATAAGGGATTTATTCTCCCTAGTGTTTCCCCATAGGGAGACCCTATTCTCTTCATTAAGAAGAAATATGGATCCATGTGAGTATAAATTGATTATTGGGAAATGAATTCTATTAAAATAATGAACACATATCCTATTCCTCTCATTGATGACTTATTTGACCAACTTCATAGAACCTAATATTTTTTAAAGACCAACCTTTGTTCCGAGTATCATCAATTGGGATTAAAGTAAGACATTCTAATGATAGTTTTTTGAATGAGGTATGTAAATTTTGAGTTTATGGTAATTTCATTTGGATTGACTAATGAACCCTCTATTTTTATGGATCTAATGAATAGATTATTCAAGGATTATATTGGTGATTTTTTGTGGTATTAATTGATGATATTTTGGCGTATTCTAAAATATATGAGGACCATGAGAATAACTTGATGATCATTCTTTATAATATTATAAGTAAAGAGTTATATGGAAGATTTATTAAGTGTCATTTATTGATTTAGGAAGTTTCTTATCTTTGAAATCTTATCTCTAAGGATGGAAACTCAGTTGATCCTACGGAGACAAAGGCATTCAAAGAATGACCTATACTGACAAACATAACTGAGGTATGTAGTTTCATTGGTTTGTTAGGTTACTATAGGTTATTCATTTAGAATTTTTCCTAATTGGTTAACCCGTTAACCATAATTACATTTATTGGGGTTAGGTTTGTTTGGACAAAGTAATGTGAAGAATGTTTTGATAAACTAAATAATATGTTGGTCCATGCTCAGAATTTGACTCTACCATCTGGAAATGATGGGTTTGTGATATATAGTGATGAATAAAAGAATGGAATTGGTTGTTTTATAATAAAAAATGATAAAGTTATAGCATATACATCAAGGAAATTTAAGACTCATGAATAGAAGTATCCAACCCATGATCTTGAGTTGGTAGCTGTAATCTTTGCTTTGAATATATGTCGACATTATCTCTGTATTTAAATATGTGAGATATACATGGATCTAAAAATCCTAAAATATATCTTTTCATATAAATATCTCAAAATGATACAAAAGTGATGGCTTGAGCTACTCCAGGATTATGACTTCTCAATAGACTACCAACTAGGGAATGAAAATAAGGTAGCAAGTTCATTGAGTAGGAAATATCATGGATTTATAATGCAAAGGATTATTGACAGATATTCTATGTTTATGAGTCTAGTAAATATGGATATGGTAATTATTTATGAATAATATAAATCACTAATTTCTAAAATTATAATGAAACCATATTTATTATAAAATATAAAAAGTAACGAGTATGAGGATTTGAACTTTCTGAAGAAAATAAAGCTATGAATGATTGGAAATTAAAAGACTTCATTTGTGAAGATGGTGTTCTAAAATTTGTCAAGAAATTATGTGTTCCATATATACATGATCTAAAAAGGTAATTTTTTTATGAAATTCATAGATTTAATTTCTCTATACACCCTAGTAGAATAAATATTTATTAAGATTTGGGGGAACATTTTTTGTGGGATAACATGAAGTGAGAAATTTATGATTATGTGTCTAGATGTTTGGTTTGTTGATAATTTAAATCTATGAGACATAATCCTAGAGAAATCATGCAACCTCTTCAAATTATTGTGTAGAAATAGGATGACATTACTATGTATTTTTTCAACAGATTACCAAATAATCCTAGAAAGAGTGATGCAACATAGGTTACAATTGATCGCCTAACCAAATCTAAACATTTAATCACTATAAGAGAAAATTTAAATATGTAAAACTTCATAAGGATCCATATTAATTACGTTTTAATACTTCATGACACAACTATTTTAATAAAGTCTAATAATAATACCTTTTTACATAGAAATTATAGAAGCGTCTTCAAAAGGATATTAATACTGAGCTTTATTTGAGCACTTCCTAATATCCTAAAACTATTAGATAGTCTAAAAGGACTATTAAAATAATGGAATGCCTTATGAGGTCATTCTCACTGGACTTTCAAGGTATGTGGGATCAGTTGTTAAGTTTAGTATATTTTGTTTATAATAATTTTCTCCATTCGAGTATTAAAATGGAGTTATATAAAGCATTATATGGAAAGTGGTTTCAAACTCTAACTTATTGGGATAAATTTGGAGAAAGGAAATTTTTTGTCCCAGAACTAGTTGAAGAGAAAAATAAGGCAAATGCTATTCAGTCTCACACTAAAGCAGCTCGTTATATAAAAATAGTTATGTCGATAACTAGAGGAAAGATTTGGAATTCCAAGACGGTGATCTTGTTTTCTTTATTGTATCTTCATGTAAGGGTATTATAATGTTCAGTAAGAAAGGGAAACTGGGCCCTAGGCACTAAAGAACCTTTTAAATCATTGAAAGAATTGTAGTAGTTGCTTATCATTTGGAAATTCCACTAAGTCTATCAAAAGTACATGACGTGCTTTATATATCACTATTAACCAACACATGTGCTCACCTATGATGAAATAGAATTTAAGACTGGTCTATCTTACTATAAAGATACCATCTAGATTCTTAATACTAGAGAGAAAGTATTGAGGAATCATACCACTCATCTGGTAAAGGTACTTTGTAGAAATCACAAAATGGAGGAAGAAACATGGGCACTGAAGGATTATATGAAGAAGAACTACCCTTAACTATTTAGAAGGTAATGTCCATAAAATTTTGAGGAAAAAGTTTTTTTAGGAGGGAAGAATGTAATACCACAAAAAATTACAACTTATTTCCTTTTAAATTAATTAAATCTCGTCTATAGCTTGAAATGCCTGCAACACTGAGTTTAAATGAAAACACTTTATCAAAATATTATTTAAACATGGACATTATTACATGGTCTTTAAGTTGGAAGGTATGAATAGTACTAAAACAATTATGAAATTTATATTGTTTATACATGTATAAAATAAATTTAATGGATAAATAATGATTATAAATAAAATAAGAATCATTTTATAGAAAAAGAAGTTTTTTCTGAAAAACTATTTTTTAAAGAACAGTTTCATGGATTCTTGTGAACTTATGATAAAATTAATTTTGAAAATTTTAAAAAATATATTTTATAAAATTAACTTCATTTTTTAAAACAATATATCAAAATTATCTTAGGGTGAAGTTTTGGTATTTTTATGAAAAATTTTATTTTTTGATGAATAGTAAAAAATGTCGATTTGTATTAGAAAACCACCTTTTCATTTAAATTATTTACAAATTTAAATTATATTTTTAATTGGTTTTAAAGTAAAATTAGTTAAATTATATTATAATGAATACAATTTAGGTTATTTTAATCAATTTCATATTGAATTTTGATATTAAAACCTTCTATACATATGAGAAGTTTCTCGTTGAAACCCCGTATTTCATCGCGTCCATGGTCATAATTTAAAATTGTTTCCAGAAACTTCTGTGAAATGAATTTGAAAAAATGGATTCTATAATTTTAATAATCAAAATTTATATTATATAATTAGGTTACATTAATTTTTTATTATTAGGAACAATAAAATCAATAAAAATTAATTATTACGATTGATGTAAAAACAGATTTAACAGGGGTAAAACTAAGAAGATAATAGTTAAAAATGAACTAAAAACTTTTAAAAAACCCATTTTATGGTCATATTGTGACCTTATCACCAATAAGGGTTGATAATTACCCTTATTTGTGGCCTGTGGCATGATAGAAACATGGATGTAATTGAATCTTTTCAAAAAAATTATGTGTGTCCTCTCCCCCACTTATAAAAGGCCACCCCTTTCCTCCCCTATTCACACTAAATAGCCATTTGGATCATATAATACCTACCAAAATAACTTCTTTAGTACCATAATAATATCATAGATCCCTTGGTTATATCATAAAGTCATCCTAGGAAGGATTTTTAGGAAAACCAAAAGAAGTTCCCGGATGAATTGGTAAAATTCTTATATGAGCATTTTAATTTTCCTAATTCTCCCACATCCCTAAAATATTAATTAATAATTATAATATAATAAAACTATTATACACCATAAACTTATATGTTATTATGTTAAGATAATAACCTATATCCATCTCCTCTTCCATCAAATTGGAAATGAAACCGTCGATGATATGTACAACGGACCACTGCCTCATGAACCGATATAATTTGTTTTCCATCACCACCTTTAAAGGATGGATATAATGATGGATTTAAAAAATTATTATTACATTTATTCATTAAATCTATTCCTATTATAATATGATAATGTCTCTCCTATGAACGACAGACTGCCACCTCATGAAGTGATGTGATTCATTTTTCACTTATGATTTATTTGAAATGTAATAATGATAGATTTAATGAATATATGTGATATATATAATATGATATTTATTTGGAAAATTTAATATATCACACAATTAAACACCCTTTCACCTGTTAAGGGAATGATATTGTTGTTCGTGCGTAGATACGACCTACTATTTCCACAAAGCAATGCGATTCATTTTCCATGCCCAAATTTTAAGAGTGGTTATAATAATGTATATAATGATTAACTATTATATTTATAAAATTATTATTATTCTTTATATGATGTAACTATATCCTATATAAAAAAACTAGAAATTTAATTAAAAACACGATTGAGAAAATACAACAATTAACATCCAAAACACTAGAAAAAATGAAATATTATTAACAAATAGGTTATAAAATGTTATAAGGGGATAATATATGATATTATAAATATTAATATTGTTATGGTTTAAATTAATAACATGATTAAAACCTTTATATGAGAGATTAAATAATGTTTAATCAAAAGGAAGAATGAGGTTAGGAACTACGTCTCAATTTCCCTTCATTGAGGCATATTATAAAGTTATGCACTTAATTTATTTTTTATGGTGTATATAATTCAAATTTTACATGTAATATCTTGATTCATTATTTATTAATGGTATTTTATGATTCTATTTTAATTATTTCATCGAAGGGTATTTGAATTTATAATTAACAAATGGTAAAGAACTTCTTCTCAATTTCCCTTCATTCAGACATATTGTAATGTTATGCACCTAATTTATTTTATATGATGTATATACTAAACATTTTACATTTAATATAATTATTTCTTAATAATTCATGTAATTTTAAGTTTTAATATTAATTATTTCATCCAAGGGTATTTTAATTGATAATTACCAAGTGGTAAGGAACTTTCTCACAATTTAAATTCATTGAGGCATATTGTAATGTTATGCTCCTAATTTATTTTATATGGTGTACATACCACCATTTTTGTATAATATCCTGATTAATTAATAATTCATGGTATTTTATGTTTCAATTTTAATTATTTCTTCCAAAGGGATTTGAATTGAAAAATACTAAGTGGTAAAAGTTATTGTATAATCACACTTTTTTTTGTGATTGTAATATTTTTCTTGAAACAACCACTCTCTTGTGATTATATTTCATTATAAATTAAATATATCTTCAATATCTATATTATTTTATTTTTTATGTGATTATTTTCTAAAAAATATAACATTTTCACATACAAGTTTTACTTTGAATGTTATTTTGTTAACTGGTAAAATGTTGATAAATCCATATCATTTACTCAATATGAATATTTGATGATAATAAATATTGATTCATGAATTAAATCAATTATTTTATGTGTGAGGAATTATTTATACATTTATATATAGGTGAGAACTGGTTATAGATAGCCCATCAATGCATCAACTGGTCTCATGAGACAAACCAGTTGGCCAAATTAGATGTGTTTTTATAGAGTAGTTTTAAATTGTCTTGAGGAAGGTCTTGAAAGTAGAGGTTTTCAGGATACATGAAATCATAATGTACAATAATTAATAATTTAATTCATTAGTAATTTAGTTATTATTATTATTTATGTTATTTTTTAAATGATATTATATATGGATGCATTTCATTCTTAGTTTATTGATTAAATGACATGTGTGTTCAGTTATTTACATTTTCATATTGATTATGACTTATCCAACTATGATAGTAAAGTTATTGATTAAATAAAATGTGTGTTTAGTTATTTAAATTACTATATTGATTAATTTTTATTTTTTAATGATATATTCTACTGTATGTTACCCTCACCTTTGTTTTGTTTCCTTTTCCCAGGTTATGAATATGAATCTTTTAAATGAGATTCAAGGATGATGATAATTTTCTTTTGTAATGTTTTATTTTATATTCTGAATGTAAAAGGGGTATCATGTGTGTATCTAGTTCTAAAAAACTATTAAACTGATTGGTCCTTTAGTATTTGACCACTTGTGTCTATACTAATGTAATAAAGTATCCATCGACTCTGGGTTATTGGAGTTGGGGTTGTTACACTCATCATATCCCCCAAAGATCAAGACCATATCTTGAATACTTATTAAGTATTTAAGGATGTTATTTACAATAATCTAGTGACTGTCACCAAGATTATATGGTGTATAATTTTTAATTTCAAATAAAAATTATATTCATTTCAGTTACACAACATAAAACACTTGATAGATCTTATAGAAGATGCATTAGGAATTTAATCTATCCTTTCCATATCTTTATAAAAATATTGAATCTTCTTAATATTTGTGCCATGTAACATTGGTAAAGACCCCATTTTAGAGTTATCTATGATAAAATATTTTATTAATTTACCAATATATGTGTTCTGAATTATTCTAAAAAACCTCTTAGATATATCTATATAGATACTCATACCCAGTACATTGGCTTCTTCACCCATTTATTCTATCGAGATACATTTTCCCAACCACATATTTAAAAAAATGTGAATTCAAGAATTCATTTTTGATGATTATTATATCAAACACATACATTATTAGAAACACCACCATACACCCACTTTCTCATTCTTGATGAAATAAAACTATTTAATTCAATAATCAAATTATGTATTCTAAATTTGAGTAGGATGAGACATTTTTTGTTGGGATGGATATAATCAATTTTTCTTGAAATAATGCACTGAACGTGCCACCGTATGTTCAAAATGTTCCAACTATTGTGGTGATGATTCCTTTTGATCCATCTCTAGAGCCCTGAAACCACTTTCTCCCTACCTGTTGAAGGTCCATTGGATGGATATGATGGATATTTCTCTCTTCTGGAGCCCTATAGATCCTCATGTAAATTGATGGTGAAGGAGGCCCTCCTTCACCCTCCCCTGTGTCTTCCGATCTTCCCGATGATCTCGGTTCCATATTCCTACGTGAGATCTTCCAATGGTACTCCCACTTTATCATTACCTACCTCATATTTTTTGGATTCCTAAAATCTTCTCAATTAGACTATGGTGGCTCTGTTTTTGTGTGAAAAACCCCCATTGTGTTTTTTTTCCAGAATATCTTTTTTTCCTGGAAACTTTCCTGTACTACTAAGGTTTCAGAGCTCTCTTGTCACGCCTTCAGTATTGTGATAGATAATCATGAGTATTTAATCAGGTACTAGGTTTAGGCTCCTTAATCATGTAACTGATAGTGGGTTTTTCTATCTCCATGATCGATGGAGGCTCATAAGGGGCGGGAATCCCCCCTCTCAACTGTCTAGATCAAGATATTCGGTCTTTCTTTTCCATTATAGAATTATGATTTTTTAGATAAAATTGGATACCTTCTTGTAGGATTAATTTGTGTGTATGAGAGGAACCTTCATCTCCCAGACACCTCTTCTCCTCGAATTTGTGTTTCCGTGGACTTGAGCTCTCCTTCCCCAGATTACATCCTTCTCAGAGTTGAAGTTTTTTAAGACTGGATTCAAAAAATGGTATTTATTTCATCTAACCACTTTGTTTATTTGTTCTATATATATAGGAATGGTGTGTCTGAATAAAGATTGGTGGCCTTGGTTCAACTGCCACCTCACCCTCATAATCCTGCAGTTGGGTGTGCACCTGGTTCTAGAGGTTTCGAGGTTGGTTACTCCTCAGTGTTCGACCCCCTGCTGGCTCGGTCTTCTTCGTAGGTACCCCTTGCGTCCCCCTCTCCTTGACCTACCCCTTTGACATTGGCTCCCTTTACTTTTTTCCCATTTCTTGGATATCATTCTTTACCCTCCGCCTCCCCCCACTTTCCTTCTCCTTTTCCTTTTCGTCGTCCCTTGTCCAAAGGAAATATCCTGCTCCATGACCCCCTCCACATTTCCTTTGATCTGTCAGGTTTCCAAGGTTCTTTACTTGGATGATGGGTATCTACCCTATTATCCTTTTTCCCTTCATCTTTTGTAGGAATCCTCCTAGAATCATCCTTAATATGGTCCTAATCCTCTTTTATTTATCCTTTCCCCTACCCTCACATCTCTGACTGACATTCTACCCCACTTTCCTTCTCCAAAAGTTTATCTATGATATCCAATGAGGAAGTCTCTCCATCCTCTAGTGGATAAGGTTTTGGGCAGTGAAATTTCAGATAGTTGGACTAGGAAGAAGCCTTGCTACCATTTTAGTGAGAAGTTTTCCCCTAGCGTTCCAAACCGAATCTCAAATCAGAGCCTTTTCTACTGGTGTGAACCTGATCAGTAAGAGGTGCCCTTCACCTGGGGGTAGTTCCAAGCTCCTCTACTTCCAAATATCTCATTAATTATTTTGAAATCCCATGGTCTTAGAGACTAGGTGAAGACCAATTTTCTCTCCAAATAGGTGTCCCATCTCAAGGTGTCTGTTATTATGGTTTTGGAGCCTAAAAAATCCCCTTACAAGATTGGTGTTTTTTCTAGGATAATTGGCCTTAAGAACTATCTCATGGAAGCTCTAAGAATTACTATATATGGGTTTTCTGGAATTCATCGATGGAGATATAGGAGTTTTATTTCTCATATCAACATGTCTCGGTCAGGATGGATTCAGATAATGAGGTTTTCTTATGCTCATTTTGTTATACTAAATGTGATGCCAGACTCCGCAAGGATCTTTGGTGGGACCTTATATATTTTAGCCCGAGGGAATACCCAAGGATAGTGAGGGTTACATTAACATTATTATGGATGTGTCTAAGAATAAGGGATGTTTTCTTGGCTCGATCTGGGATGGGATGGTCTTTACTTCCTTCACTTCCCAAGCGGGTCTTGTAGACCTGGGATTCTCAGGTAGTAGATTTACATGCGAAAATAATCAGAAGGGTTTTTAGAGGACCTATTATATGATTGATCAATGCTTTGGTAACCTTCATTCAATTTACCTATATCCAAATTTGAGTTAATCCATATGGTTTAGTCTCTCTCAGATCACTCCCCTCTTTTGATTCATTTGAAGTTGAGGTTGTATGAGGAGAGATGTTTCTACTACTCTAACGGCTGGTCTTCTTAGAGCAGTTTTCTTCCTACAGTATGTTCCTCATGGGAAAATCAAATTCATTGAAGAAATTGGATGAATATTCAAAACATGATTCATCGGTTGAAGGACTTGGAAGTCATGGTAGATGGGTTACCCTCAATCCATTCTTGTTTAGAGGCAATGGAATAAGGAATTGGTATAATCAAAGCACTTCTTGAAGGGGCCTAGGATGAATATGCTTTCAATTATCTTGGGAGAATAAACCACCCATATAACAAGAAGTTTTTGAAGCTGGAAATAAGCCTTTGAAAAGGGTCCCAAAACCCTTGGCTCAAGAAGGGTGATAGGAATACCCGATTCTTCCATGCATACTTAAAAGAGAAGAAACATCACAAATCTCCAAATATCCAGATGGATGATGACATGTATACCAAGTACCCATAGGTTATTAAGGACAAGGTGATTTCACATTTCAATTTTATATTTTTTTCTTCTAACTTATATGTGTAGAACAGTTACCCAGAGGGATAGGGTAGTCTCTTTAGTGTTATTCTACAGATTATCACTACCCAGATCAATGATCACATCCAAGTGGTTCTTGAGGATAAGGAAACTTGGGATACTATTGTGTCTCTAAAAAAATAAAGTGAACATAGTCTAAATGATTTTTTATCATCCTTTTATGGAATTATATGGCTTATTATTAAATGGGATGTGGTGGATGCTATTCAGGGCTTCTTCTGGGGTGGTTCTCTCCCTAGGGTGGCATGTGCAACTTCTTTGGTACTAATTCATAAGGTAATATACCCCTATTACATAGGTTTGTATCATCTCATTATAATTTGTAATGTGGAATATAGGATCATAGCCTCAATAATTAACATAAGGGTAGCTACTCATATTAATAAGTGGGTTACCAAGGAACAACACATCATTATCCAAGGGAGATCTATTCACAGAGTAATGGGATGACCCAGGAGATGGTCGGGGGGATTTATAGGATGGTCATGGGCTCTAATTTTGTGATTCAAATAGACATGGATAAGGCCTATGACCACCTAGAATGAAGTTACATCATTAAGGTCTTTAGAGCAATGGGCTTCTCAGAGTGGGTCATTGATATCTTCTTTCGATGCTTCAGCTCCACTTGGTTCAATATTCTATTGATGAGAAGGCAATGTGTTTCTTCAAGCCTGTGAGGGGGCTTCAATAGAGAGTCCCACCTCCCCTAGTGTTTTCATTATTTTTCAAGATGCCCAGAGTAAATATGTGCTTTCTAGTATCCAGGGAGGCCTCATAAAACACTACCACTATGAATCTCGGTGAAATGGGATCTACCACCTCATATTTATGGATGATAGGGTGTTTTTTATTAACAGTGGGTGGCACTCGATCAAGGGGTTTAAAAAATTCATGGATTCCTACTCAAGGGTGAGTGGTCATATCCTTAACCAGAAGAAAATCCAT
This sequence comes from Viscum album, assembly GCA_963277665.1. NCBI lineage: Eukaryota > Viridiplantae > Streptophyta > Magnoliopsida > Santalales > Viscaceae > Viscum > Viscum album. The sequence goes on from OY728132.1 coordinate 702,470,177, forward strand.
GTCTATATTTCCTCAAAGTGCTCTAATAGCCGTAGGAGGGACATTGAATCCAATCTTGGTTTCAGGAGGAAGGGATTTCACATGGAATATATTGGAGCACCCATCTCCCCTAGAAGAGTTCATGTTATAAATTTTGATTGAATGGTCAACAAAATCACCAACTGGATTACGAACTTGAAAACTTACTTTATTTAATTCTGGATAATGATTACGCTTGTGAATAGTAAGATAAACTCAATTCTGATGGACATACTATCTATGATTAAAGCACCTAAATCTATTTTGAGAAGGATTGATCAGATTATATGTTCTTTTATTTGGGACTCACAGGGTGAAGGAAAGGGCCACTGGGCAGCTTGGAGTCAATTGGCCATGTAGGTTGAAGATGGGGGAATTAATGTGAGGAATTTTGGGGAGACTATGCACTCGCTTAAAGGTAAGCTAGCCTAGTATGTCATTGAAGGACCCCCCTATGTAGAAATTTCATCAAGAATTAATATAGAAATATCCTTAGAGACAACTACCTGAACCCCTCATCCATTTGGTGATCTTTGAGAGATCACATCCCTACTCATCAGCAGAATTCCAGATGGGTTGTCAAATATGGGGACCTCAGCTTATAGAATTATTATTGTGTGTGAGGGATCTTGAGTTTTCTTGTCTTTATATTTTTTAATTTTTATTTCAAGAAAGCCTCCTATTTCTATAAATTCATTTGTTCCATCCTTAATCTGTCCTAGAGGGAGGTATAAAATGGTATTTTTATGAATAACTCCCCTGACATCTTCTGTTTTATAGGCTCCTCCTCAGGTGAATTAAAGGAAAAGGTTATATGAAGTTTCTCTATCGACATTAGAACTCAGATGAGTAGGGGAGGATTCTCTGGTGCAACTTGATTCCTAGTAAGTTTAACTTTCTGGCATGGAGGATTGGAAAAAAGGATATTCCTACTGATCTGGCTATCAAAAAGAAGGGTGTGCACCTTTCTTCTCAATGATACTATTGTAGAGTTTTTCAAGAGGAGTTCATGCAACACTTGTTCCTCCAAAGTGAATGGGAGGAACTTGTCTGGACTATTTTGGGAAAATATATAGGGTATAACCCGATGTATGATAACATGGAATCCTTTTTATACAATTGGTTCTATGGTTCAGAAGGAAAGAACCATGAAGCGAAGGGTCATACAATGATTTTTTGAATTAGATTTTGGTGTATTTGAGAGGCCCCAAAATAGTCACACCATGATGCCCCTCCTTTCATTCGGGCACTTAAGGTTAGAGATAAATTCCTTAGTGTTGAATTTGTTGGTATTTTTTATAGATCCAACGAAGCCCCCTCTCTTAGGTTCTTCATCTCTACATGCAATGCGATGACCTCTATTCCTCAGTTGAGGTGAATTGGGTTATTTGGAATCCCACTTCCACTGGGTTTACAATCAATATTGATGGATCATTCTTTCAAGGATACATGTGCAGTGGTGGGGTGGTCTCCGAATTAGTTGGATAAGTGATTATTACTTTCAGCTCTTTCTACAGAGATGGCTCTTCCTTACGTGATGAGGCTGAGGAAAGGTATAAAGAGATGATGTTATGTCATCAATAAAAAAATTCCCTTTCTCTGATGGAAACAGATTTAGTAATTATCTGGAGATCTATTAAAGTTACTTCCTCCTCTCTTTGGGTTATCTCTTACCTTATCTGAAGATGTAGGTCCCTCCTCCAACAATATAACCAGTTACACCACACTTAGTGAGAAGGAAATACAGTTTCTTATTTTTTGTCTTCCAAGGTGTGTCAGCAAACTCCTAATATAGTTTTCTCTAGTATGGGATCCCTTCCCCCTGGGGGTGTTGATTTTGTTATTAGTGATTCTCTTAGACTTCATTTTTCAGACCCCCTTGAACTTACTTTTATTCCTCTAGTCTTTGAATAAAATAATTTATTATTTTTTTGTTAATTCTAACTTTGAGAATTTTTATTCAATACATAAATGAACCTTCAAAACTTTAAAACCTTATTAGACTCATTTGAAACACCAAAAAATTTTAGATATATTATACACACATCCTTGAAAAATTTCCCTTTAAGGAAATTAGTTTTGATATCCATTTGATATATCCTACGATTTTAATGAGATGCTATAAAGAATAATATATAAACATAATTTATCATAAAAACTGGTGGAAAAGACTATTCATATTCAATACCATAAATTTATTTGTAACCCTTTTCTACTAGATTAGATTTATAGATATAAAATATACTATCTATGCCATTTTTCAAATGGAAAACACACTCATACCATATGAGCATCACCCTTTCAAGTGCATTCACTAGGTTTTAAAATTGGTTAGTGTATATAGAGTCCATTTAAAAATCCATGGTTTTTAAATATTTATTAATTTCATAAATTTCAATATACTTTTGATAAGAAGTAATATTATCATTTATAAACAATAATTTATTATCATTTTCCATAAAAAATCCTCATCTCTCAATATCCTAATGAATATATCTAGACCTTTGATTTTATTATGTAATCAGTGTCCATTATTTTTCCCTAATTCTTTGAGTAATTTACTCAACTTACATATCAATAACCCCTCCTATTTATTTGTCTTGAATGTATCCAAGTTTTAATTTATACCATGTATTCCTCCAATAATACTCTCTTTATCAAGGGAAACACCATGCTAGGACACAAACAACTTGTGTTCAGTTGGATTATAAAATTAATATCTTATAGTAGCATTGAGATAACTTAAAACTAAGTATTTCATTAACTTAGTGATGATTTTCTCCAAATCCAAATGTCATACATATGATTCGCAACCCCAAATTATCATAAAAGTCATATTGGGAAATTTCTGATTCTATATCTCATATGGTGTCTTCATGAATGAATTATATAGAACATTGTTATGTAGGAATACCGTAGTTTCTAGATCATATCCCCAAAATGAAATAAGAAGTTTACACTCACTCGTCATCAATCAAATAATGTATAACATGGTATGATTATTCCACTCATACACACCATTGCACTACAATGTTCTAGTAGGAGTGAGTTATGGAATAACTCAACTATCTCTCTGATGATTAGTGAATTCTAATATTACGTGTTCTCCATCCCGATCTTACTGAAGACTATTATTACATTTTTTATAAATAATTATATTATTCATTATAAAAGTCTTTAAGCATTTAAAAACTATTATATTTGTGTCTCATTAGAAACACATAACCATAATGATTATAATCATCAATACAATTTATAAATAACATAAAACCACCACTTTATTGAGTACTCATTAGTACATATAAATCACTATTTATAATATACAACAATCCAATATAACTTTCACCTTTCCTATTAAAATTTATTTTGTTTATTTTTTCTATTAAAAAAGATTCATAAATATAAAATTATTCATAATTGAAGAATTTCAAAAATCTATATCTATAGAGTTTATTGGATGTGTTTCACTTTTATATGTCCATCATGATAATTCCAAAGGAAAGTGGGGTTAGAATAAATTTTGAAATTCATATTTTAAATATTATATATAGGATAATCAATATATATAATGTGTAAACCATTTAGTATATCCCCCATTCTATACAGCATTTCATTCATATATATAGGACAACTCTTGTTATAAATAATGAACAAAAATATCATATTTTCCAAATAAGATAAAAAATTATAGTTTTATATTTTTAAAACTAATCTAATACATATATCTTGATCATAAGTGGAAAAATATAATGTAGAAGCTCTTACCCCATTGAAAAATTTAGATCTACTTCACTTTTTTTACAACTCCCACCTATCTATGACTTTTTGTTTATTAACAAAAATGTGTTGTAAAAACCGAATATTTAATACCCATGATTTAGGTTTGGAGATATTGATTTTTATAAATATTTAAATTCTCATAATGATTCTATCTAAGAACATTTCTCAATCTTAGATTCTAATCTAGAATAATTGTATAGGTTATACTTATAAGAGATCTCAAAAGGTAAACATGATGAATGTAACAATTCTATAACATAGTTATATCTATGAGTGAATATCCTATTATATACTCTTTTATAAAATAATTTTAATGAATGTAATCCCACTAAAATGAGTACCCCATACATCATATCCATTTAGTTATCCAACACCTAAATTTCATCATGACTTACCCCGATTTAGAATAAAAGTCTGACATAACTATATCATGTGGACAACTATTGTCAATCATATAATATATAAATCTTGGATAACTAAGTGGATAAATCTTTATCAAAATATGTAATGTGGATTCACTCAATTATATTCCTATGGTATTCTAATGGTTAGGGTTTCCCAACTAACTATAACCCAAATAAAATTCCCAGAATGAAGCACTTAACGATTTGAGATATCTTATTAACTTCTTGAATTACATAATATAATTCATGTGTACCCAATGGTTAGTGTCAGACCTAATAAATGATCAAGGTCTTGAAAAGTTCCAATTTTGATTGAATATCACACTTATTAGTTAAGGGTTTTTCTTTTAAAGTCTTGCTATTTTAATAGAGATCATATGCATATTGAATTCATAACTATTTCATTCCATGAAATCTTTATTATATCATGTTTTATTCCTTTTTTTATACATGATTCTGACAATTTAGTTTTTAAATCCTTATTAAATCCACCAAATTAATATGTTTAAAACATATTAATGTGTTACTCTTTATAAAATCCACAGTTTTTATTACTCACCCTAAAATAGAATCCAAATATATTCACACATATCAAAATTCATCCTATATATAAAGTAAATTATTTTTTCATGTAAATTATTAGAATTATATTAAATTATTAATATCAACATGAGTAATCTTGGAGTAATAGATAGCCAACCCACACTTTTCTAGAATAAGGAATGAGATTCCAGGCTAGTGGGATGTCTGACCAAAAGTCACTCTAGCCAGGGATACTATACTCAAGAGATATTCCAATTCATTATAACTAAAACACTTAATATTTATAAACTACATTAAACAAATAAATTCAAGATAATAAATTTAATTAAAAAATGAGATCAAGTTAAATTAAAACTAAATATTATGGTGTCATACCTGCCATGAAACCCATGCTATGATAATTTATAAAAAGTAATTTATCACATAAATTAAAGTATACATAATATTTACACTTTAGAAACTATTTATAAACATGATTATTCAAAATAAATAAATAAACAAACAAATTTTTTTTCATTTTAAAAACATGATATATTAATCTAAACATTTCATATTTTATTTAGGAATAAATATCACCTATTTATAATGCCTAACACCTATATTTTATAAAAAAATTAACACTATAATCATTTTTATCCAAAATATTAAATTTATTCATTTTGGATCAATTTGTATTTTATGATTAATTGTTACTAATCAATCATAATATGTTACTCAATTAACACTTATGATAATTGATATCATAAAATAGTATCACCTAAGTGTTAAGAAATCCTTGTGTGGAAAAGGGAGTGCCTGAGTATGGACTAACACATATGCAAGATAGTAAATCACACAATGGAAAATATCTTATGTGTAGGGCTTGTAGACTCTTACTTATTGGCCTGTCATAATTGGTGATATATGATATATCCTAATTATGAAATTATTCTTATTTTTATGCAACCCAAATTTTAGTCATAGCCTGTAATATCATATATTGTAGATCACAACATATAAAAAAACCATGGGTTTCAATGTATCATACTATATTATACACACTAGTCATACCTTATGACTAGTAATGCACATTACGTTATCTTATAATTTTGTATTAGGGAGAGAAATATAAAAATTTGATGATTTTAATTCATCCATTCCATATCATATGCTACAATATGACCTCAAGTATATTTTTATTTTCACGTTATTCCTGAAAATATTAAAATAAAATATAAATTCATTCATTTAATGTGGATCTAATACCGTCAATGGGTTATGGAGGATCATTTAATGATCATGGGAGTGGAATGTACCCATTTAAGGTGCCTGGTCTATCATTAAAAACCAACATGTAGTATGAAGAACATAAAATAACAGGTGTACCTGAAATACAAGAATATATATTTCTCACACACTCGAATGATTTTTATTGATTGAAATAACCTAGTGATATCCAATGGACACTCACCTATGCATAGATGAAACCAAACATTAGAATATTTATACACTATAAAAGGATCCTCAAATGAAAAATTTGTTATTGCACCATATCTGTAAAGAGAAATAGTGAAAAATGAGGAAATTATAGATTTATCTAATATTTAGATGTTTTATGTATGTCCTCAATAAGGAGATCTGATCCCTCTGTATACACTATCTCCATTAAATAAAGTGACTTGAACATAGACTACCCACAATTAAAAGATTACATATGTTATGATAACATACTCTTGTTGAGTATGTAATCAATTAAAAATTTCAAATGTTTTTCATTTGATAAATGAATCAAACCATCGATTCATAACTGAAGAAAACCATATAGAAGTTGTGGAAGTATCCATAAACCAATTTCATAATCCAATCATATGCTACGATAAATGAATCACATTCCTTATACAATATCAATATACTATAATCTATGATATGTGTCACATTCATATCACATGATATGATTCATGGTATATCTTATAATATGATATACCCATTTTATGCATTATAATAAAATACCTTTTTATTTATAGGGTGCGAAACTAGTGATCTTGGAATAGATGATATAAAATAGGATCATGATACATTTTTTTATTTCAAAAATTGTGTTGTAGTATTAGTTTGGGTGGACATTATTTATCTAGAATGTATATAGACACTATTTGTTTATAGAGGGTTAACTCACTTTGTATAATGACCATATAGATCATTATTACTCAACCTTGTATGCACACCCGTGTGTTATTCACTATTGTGTTCATAAATATTCATAGATACAAATAATGAATGATTATATATGTTAGGGATGGATGACATATATATCAATTAATGGTGTATAATTTCATTATTTTGAACACATTTTTATCATCCATATCCAGGCATATATATCCTTATATCTTTTTTGGTTGTGTTTATTGTATGTGGAGATTAATTTGATTATTTCAAATTATATTATAGATATAATGACCCACTATTTCACTATATATTCCCCTTAAATAAATAATATATTCAATTAAGTGTTTCACACACTATAATAAACTAAAATTAAAACCCTTAAAATATGTTGAATATGAAATACGACATTTAAAACATAAACATTAAATTACATAGTATAAAATGAAGCAACCATATTGAAAAATTAATAATGAAAGTAGGGTGAAATAATATTCAAAAGTTGAAGTCTTTTTTATAAATCCCAGTTTTATGAGTATATAAAGGAGGTAGCTTCACTAAGGTTTGTCCTGGACTAAGAATAATTCGAACTTGAGTAATTATAGTTTGAGTGAAACTATATATGGGAGAAGTTCATGTTTGTGGAGATTTTCACAAGATCTATTCAAGATAAACCTCAAGCCAAAACTATAACTAGATATTATTATATTCTCAGGTCTTATGAAGAGAGAAAAATGGGTTATTTATTACCTACTATTGACTTTTAGGGATCTACATATTTACCACATAAAACCCTTTTCAAAAGTTTCTTGCTTTACGAACTATGCTGTCCGAAAGGGAATTTGAAAACTCATGTCTCTTTATTTGAGTTATATTGTTTATTTTGAACTTTTACATTTAATATTTTCTTTATTAATTTATTTCCTAATTTATATGATGGTTTATTTTATATTTATGGGGAAAATGATTATTTTTAATCAAGGATTCCTAATTGATTGTTATATAAACTAAAAGTATAATGTTATTAATAATGAACCTACATCTATTAATTATATCTTTGTTTTAAGTGAATGTTTTCATATACTACAAATATTCTCCTTTCATGTATTAAAATACAAGTATCTATCAATTTATGTGATCTTTATACTTTCCTTTTCTACTTTTAAATGATAAGTTTTATTATCTCATTTTTTCAATGTGGATTTTCAACGAAGGAATTTCCAAATATCAAGAATGCTTTTCATTTCAAAATTAAATATTTTAACTTTGTATTACATTTTCCTCATTTTCTTAAGGAAGATATTTTCCATGAATTTATTCTTTATAAAACACCCTCAAAAAGATTTTGTGAATTTTACCATTTGGGTGATTTAATTTGGAATAGATTGATCTAGTTTATGTGGTTATTTCTATGATACCTTTTAAAATGTAATACAAAACTTATTCTTATTCATTGGTTTTAATGATGAAAAAATTAAATGTTTTATTATGGTAAACATGTATGTTTAATCTTTTTGTGATTGATGGGTCCTATATTACCCATAAATACATTGGGTAAAGATTAAAATCCTATGATATAATGGTGAAACTAGTAGTGATGCTCGATCCAAAATGGGAAACTAACTGTGATCTATGATCTACTATGGGAAACAAGTTTTGATTCCTGATCTGATATGGGAAATAGTTTGTGAAATCTTATACACGATAAGAAACAAGTGGTGAATCATGATCCATAATTTTGAGTTTCTATTCTTATTTTGGTTCCACACTATTTGTATACATGAATATGTTACTCCCATGGATCATGATTTATGTCTCACATTTTCATAGTCCTTATTCCATGTTATATGTTTGATCAAATGAGATTACTCATTCCCTTATTATTTAGTATAAATATTTTATATGTTTACAAGTTTATTTAATCTAGGATTTCTTACCTGCTTATGTTTTCCCAAATTATTATGATCTCATCTTGGGTAGCATGTTGATATGTTTATTATTCCCTTAATAATAATTTGAGATCACTACTTTCTTATTATTCCAATTACCAGCTCATGAGGATGATTTTAACTTGTGATATTTCTAGTAGAAGATCTAGTATAATGAAATTATTATGAAATGTTCACAAGTATTATAAAATAAGTCACTTATGTATCAAGTATCATAAGACACTAAACCTATCAAGTCTTAGGATATTGAGATTATTATGTAATGTAATGTTTTAATTATTAAAATGATTCATAATAAAGACATTTTTAGTATGGGTCACCTAATTTGGTTTCAAAGGAATGGTTTAGTTAGTTTTGGAGATTAATTTAGTTTCTTTTGAGATTAAGGTTTCATAACCTTAGTGAAAACCCCATAGATGAGTTAAAGTTTAGGATGACATTCTGAAATATTAGTAAACAATTGAGTGGTCATTTTTTCTAAAAATATATCCCTATTTGGATAATGGTGTCACACATATACACCTAGGGGTAATCACCCTAAAAATGTTTGGATGAGAATTGACTCGATCATCACTCTGAGGCATGGTGAGTGAGCCTAAGATTTCACACCTAGCTAGATACTCTCAGAGGATATGATTTATTTGATTATCTAATCTTTATGAACCACTATAAAGGTTGAATTTTCTATTTACTTTTAGGAATTAGGTTGTGATATATAATATACTCCAACTTAAAGTAACTAATGTTAAACTTGGATTGATATATGTTGAAATAAAGAAATTATAGTATAAATTAATGATGTAAAAGGGTAAAAGGTTTTAATTTTGAATACATTTCGGTTTTAGACCAAATATCCTGAAATATTATTGATAATGTAATCATAACTAAAATCTTGAGTGCATCAAATTGTTTAAGGATAAGGAATCTTGAAAATTCATGAAATTAATTTTATGAAATAAGGGATATTCAAACACCTATATTTAAAAAATGTGAGATGGAGATCCAAATAAATTTCCTCAAGTGTGTTGAAAGATGTTGTACTTGTAGAATAGGGGGTAATCAAGCATCAAACTAATATAAGAAAATGAACAGGATGGTTAACATGATGGGATTGGGAAACATGCATCTAAAAGCACAACTAGTAGTCTCATGCCTTAATTGTGGAAAAATTGAACATTATCGAAGTAAATTTCATAACAAAAGGGATAATAATGATGATAAGAGTGAATAAACACCATGATAAAGGGAAAACATTGGAGACTATACAATGACTATCGATGAGATGAATTATGATAATGAAATACTCTACTTTAGAATTGTTAATATGGGTTCTTTTTTCTATCCACTCTATGTTTCTTATTTTTTTTTCTAATTATAGCATCCTGATGTTATTTTATCAAATAAATTATTTAGTTTTATGATGATTTCTTTTTTAAAATTTATTTTTATGTGATTTTAAATCTTATTATGGGTCCTTTAGATGGATTTCACATGATTCTTGTAATGGGTTAACTATTTCATAAAAAACTCTATATTCAATAATTGTGTTTAGATTACACACAACATATTAATTATTAAAAAATGGATGGTGGTAGAGACAAAAACTGACAGATTCCTTAGAGAGATCTTAAAATCACTACAAAAGTAGATTAAAACAAATGATCATCTTCATACTTATTCATTAATTTACTACCCACGCATGTAAGGCCTGATTTTCCTAGGGAACTTTAAAAAACCATGCCAATGGTGGATATAGAATATAACCCCCACTACAAATATTATTGTAGTATAACACTATAGTTATGTGAAAAATGGGGATACCACCTAGTGACCTTAGGGCTGGGAGTAGTTTAATAATTAGGTTTGATGCCCCTGAGCATACAAGACCATGAGTATTGTGTTGGAAATTATTTAGTTCTGGGAAGGCCCTATTTGGGCACATATAGAGCCACCCATAATGTAAATAGTAGGGCATAAATCCCTCTCAAATTTTAGTGAGGAGGGAATCACTAAGCTAGCATCACACGGACTAGCGAAACAAGCAATTCAGGAGGTGGGTGGTTATCTGTTTAGGCCAGTGGTATAAGAAAGGGATTATCTAGAGATGGTATAGGCTAGTAAGATAGAGGTGGATAATCTATAAAGGGTTATGAGGGGTCTAAACATGGTTCTCAGTGAGCCTTATGAGGATGATCATTCTTTTTTAACTTCATTGTATGACCTCAACTTTCCACCAGTACCACAAAGCTGTAGAACTATTGAGGATGATATATAAGTGTGTGAAGTTTTTCTATTTTGAAAATAGGGAATCCAATTTCATACATCAAACCTATTTATGATAATTCATCACTAAAAGTCTGACTATGAACTCAAGGAAAAATAAAATAGGTCTTAACACCAAATCATGAGAGGTATTTAACTCAAATGGTCAGTAAGAAACAAAATATTGTGATTATGATTATTATAAGTGAATATATATGATTTATACCTCATTAGAAAAAAATTAAAATTTAGTTATCTTATAGATACCCTTATCTAACTTCATTAATATGTAATAATTAAAATTATGAGTATGTTATTTATTTAGGGTGGGGGGAGAATATAATGACTTAGGATATCACTACATATCCTACTTAAATAAATAATGTAATAAATATTGTATTTCACACTCAATAAAAAAATTAAATGAAAAACCATTAAGTTTTTTGAAAATTAAATATGAATGTTAAAACTTATCCATTAAATTATTTGTAAAAAATGTTGTAACCATATTTAGAATCAATAAAAAATAGAAATAAGTAGCATCGAGAAGAAGAATTATTCCTTATGAATCCTATTTTTCTGTGATTGGGAGGGAGGAAGATTATTTAGGGTTTTCCATGGACTAATCCCATTTTTATCTCAAATAATTACAGTTTAAGTGAAACTGTATATAAGAGAAGTTCAAGACCATAGATATTTCCACAAGATCCATACAAGATTAACCGTCACACAAAACTACAATAAGAGATTATCTAATACTTAGGTCTTACATAGAGATTATAAGGGATTATTTAATTATAAATTAGGATGATATCAATGTATAATAAAAAATTTATAAGTATAAATATATCATGATTTTTTATACATTTTGAATGGTCATTTTTTCTCAATTTACTTTATGCTTAATTTTTTTCTATAAATTGGATTTTTATTTCAGGATGTCAAGTTTGTTATGATTTAATAATTAAAATATATATTGACCATATGAACAATAATTTAACACTAGATTAATTAGTAATTTATATGAAAAATAATAGTTAATATACTAAAATTTGTTTTCATATAAAATAACTTTCACTATATTTTATTATTTTATTTAAAATTAATATTTATAAATTTTAGAACAGGAATTTAAAAAAATATTTTTTCTTATAATTATTATAAAAATGTTATCCTAAGTTTAATTTTATAGTTTTTTCTAAAAAAATTGGTTTTTAGGTGAATATGGAAATATACTGTTTTTACAAATACTTTTACTTTTATGAAATTATCAGTATATAATTATGAATTATAAAATTATGAATCATTTTTCTTGAGAAAATATTTATTATAGTTTACAAACTTATATTTTATATTTTATAACTCAAGTAAAATTATTCTTAGAATTGTTTTAAAACATTATAGATTTATTATATTAAAAATAATTTTCAACACATTTAGAAATTAAATTAGAAAAATAGATTTTAAAATTTATAATCATTATTTCCAAATTATCTTATAAGGAACAATTTATTTTTACGCATAAATATTACGTTACCTTAGGTAAAACCTAGTTAACAGGGTAAAAAGTAAAATTATAAAAGTTATAATTCATGGAGAAAAAGGATAGGAACATGTTTAAAACATGTGTGAAAAACTTTGTTTTGGATTTATCAGCCTTATCTCTTCCCCAAACCACAATTTCTCAAATTATGGATCCATCTTCATTTATATTTACTTCCCATTATTAATTTTTTTTAGGTATTTACAAAAATGACATCCATTTTCACTTATAAAAGGGGATCTCCTCTCCTTACTTCCACCCACACCAAAACCCTATAAGTTTAGAAAAAAACTCAATCCAAATCAATGAAAAAATTCCTATAAACCTTAATACGTTATGTTATTCTAAAAATACTATCCCTCAAAGGTTTAACCACTTTCAAAAAGGAGATATTCCCAGAAGTGAGGTATAATCTCCTAACCTCTCTTTCTCATTTCTATTTCTTTTTGTGCACTCATTATTCTTAAAATTTCATTAGAACATCTTAAAATGATAATATTAGTATCCTTAGTATATTATAAATTATTTTATTTATGGTATATTCTTTAACCATTGTTTCAATTTTCCATTAAGAAAAATAAAAACATGAAACATGCGTATGTGAAAAATTCTGCCTTCATGAATAAACTAGTTAATTTTACTTCACTGCCTGACCTGAATTATAAAAAATGGAATTTAATATATAATTATGATATTTATACATTATTTATTTTTTTTAAATTCTAAACCATATTACTTCTTTATCACATTCCTCAAAAAATTAAATCATCATCTATGCATACGTGCGGACTGCTGCCTCCACAGTACAAAGCATTCCATTTTTCAATACCAAATTTCATTGATGGATATAATAATGGGTTTAAAGGATAACATGACATTTTATTATATTAATATGATTGTGTTAATATACATTTAATAACTTCTTAATTATATGAATTATAAATGATCATTATAAAAATAACCATCTTAAAAAAGTGAATTATGAGCAAAAACAATTTATTCATACTATATAATTATTCCATATCCATTTCTTATTATAATATATTTTTTAATTTTTATATATTACAATAAAAAAATAATAATTCCATTATACTTCTATCATATTGATATTGCAACTAAATCACCTTATAATCATCCATTAACCATGGTATGTTCATGTTTGGGTTAGTTTCACCACCTAATTGAATGATGCTTTGGAATTATATAATAGATGATTATAAAAACATAATTAATGGTGTAATATGATATAAATATGTAATTAAATATTTTTTATTAGTATTATAAGGGTCATGTTGATATATAATTCATTAAATAATAAAACACCATTCATGGGTTAAAAATCACCAAAATATGCTTGTTGTCAATTTCATCTTCTAAGATAAAGAAAAATGCACTCATGAAAGGAAATTTAAACTTAAAAAATAATTATAAATAATATATAATAGTTACATTAATGATTTCATAAATATAAATTTTTTAAAAATAAAAAATATCTACACCCTCTTACAAAACTAGTATAAACCATAAACACATGATGTGGGAAAATAAGTAAAAACTAACTAATATATATATAAAAGTAATGGTTATAAATGGGTAGTATAAATGGTTATAGTTTTGAATAAGGTTCTTGAATATGTAATTAATAAACTTAATTTAATTATTTAGGACATTAGTTTAAAGTGAAAAATGAATCAGGAACAAGGTAAGAGTTTTCATCTAAAATTCCTCTCTTTGAGTCATGTTTTGTATTATGAACCAAATTTCTTTTATGTGGTGTATATGCTGACTAATTGATATTTTATATATTGAAATATATTTTATTCATGGTGATTTAATTTCAATTTACATCTCCCTATTTCAATAGGTTTTGATTTAAATTACCCCCAAGTTTTAAGGGTTTTTGTTAAATCAATTCTCATTCATTGAGTTATAAATGTTCTTACCAAACATATTTCATATAAGTTGGGTAAATTATTCCCTATATTTTATTATTTGGTATTATCTATTTTAATTATTGGTTTTTATATTTTTTCCACATAAAACCCTTTATAAAGGCTTTTTACTTCATGAACTATGTTTTCCGTAAGGGATTTTAGTAACTTAAATCTCTTTCTTTGAGTTATATAGTCTCTTTTAAACCTTGTCCTCCAATATCCTGTTTATTAATTTATTTACCATTTTATTTGATGTTATCTTTCATCTTTATATGGAAAATTTTCCTTTTGATTAAAGTCTTCCTAGTTTATTTTTCTCTCACATAAAATTACAAGGTTATCTTAAAAGAACCTCAATTTATTAATTGGATCTTTGTTTCAAGTCCATGTTTTCACTTGACACAAATGTTCTTCATTAATTTATTTAAATAAAAGTAATCATATATTTATTTGATCTTAATTATTTCCTTGTCCAATTTCAAAATATAAGTTTTATAATCCCCTTTTCCATGTGGGTTTTCAATAATGGTATTTGAAAATATCCGAAATGATTTTCCTTTCAAAATAAAGTGTTTTATCATTATATTCCATTTTCCTCCTTATCATAAGTGATATATTTTTCATAAATTTATTCTTTATGAACCAAACCCTAAAATATGTTATGAATTTCATCTTTTGGGTGATAGAATTTGGTATCGATTGTTATATTGTTATTTATATGACAACTTTTATAATGTAAGGTGAAACACATTATTTTTCCCAGGTTTTAATGATGTGATGATTAGATGTTTTATTGTGGAACACATGTATGGTTCATATTTAAGTTATGGGTGGGACTTATATATCCCTCAAATTCATTGGTTATATCTTTACATCTAATGAGATAATGGTGAAATAAGTAGTGATTCTTGATCCAAACTGGGAAACATGTTGTGGTGCCTGATTTTCTATGGGAAATAGGTTATGATACCTAATACACTATATGAGATTACTTGTAATCCTTTCATACAATATAAATAGTTTTTATTATTCCACGTTCTTTTAATCATAGATTTATCTCCTACTTATGTTTTCCCATATTATTAATATCTCACCCTGTTTAACATGTGGATATGTTTATTATTCACTTACTATACATTCAATCTCTCTCATTATGTTTTTATTTCTTAGGTTATGAGGACAATTTTTTACTTGTGAGATGTATGGTAAAAGATATAATATGATGAAATTATGGGTAAATGTTCAAAATTATTTTAAAATAAGTTTCTTATGCTTTCAGTAACTAAGTACACTAAACCTATCAATTTTCAAGATGTTGATATTATTATTTAATGTAATGCTTTTACTTTTGGAAATGATGTAAAATAAAGGCATGTTTAGCTTCAGTCACCTTAATTTATTTTTAAGAGAAGGATTAGTTATTTTTAAATACTACTTTATCTAATTTTTGGATTAAGGTTATATAACCTTAGTAAAAACCCAAAATATGCTTATTTGTATAGGATGATATCCTAAAAAATCATTTATGTCTTGTGTAGGTGGTTTTCCAAGAAATACACCCCTTTATAGATATTGGAATGTAGACAAAGATATATCACAAATTTATCTTTGGATAATCAACCTGAAAAGGGTTGGTTGATCATTTAATTGATCATCACTCTGATGCATGATGAGTGGTCCTAATAATACACACCTGGATAGGAACTCTGGAGGGATCTGATTTGGATTATCATATTCTCTTTAGGAAACAATATGAAGGATTGATTTCCATGTTATAATGAAGGATTAAGTTGAAAAATTATAATATAACCTAACTTAATGTCACATAAGTTAAAATAAGATTTATATAGGTTTAACTAAAAGAATTATATGCTAATGTAATATTGTAAAAGGGTAAAAGGTTATACGGTTAAATCCCTTTTACGTTATTTATTTTGATAACTCCCTATGATATAAATTTTTTTTCACTCATGTTAACCCTATTTGGATTTATATATAGTTATAACTAGATAGAACTAAGTTAATAATGGGTGTGGAGGGTAATTCATGGACTTTATCAATGATCAACCCATTTGAATGAGAGATGTATTGGGAAATCTGGTGATTATTCCAAACCAACTATCATGAAATATTATTAAAACTGTAACCATAGTTGAAATAATGAGTGTACAAAATAAGATAAGGACATAAAATCATGAAAGTACATGCAATGAAGATGATGAATGAATAAATATTCAACCACCTATATATCGATAATGTGGAAATAAAAACCAAGATAATTTACTCAAGGGAATTTGAAGAATATTTACTTATAGAAGATGGATTCATCATGCATCAAACTCCATAAGAAAATAGAAAGGTTTATTAACATTATGGGAGTAGAAAACATCCATCCAAAATATCCAATAACAGTCCAAATCCTTAAGTGTGGAAAACTTGTACATTATCTATGTCAATGTCATAATCCAAGGGATGATAATGATGTTAGGTGTAAATAGCCACCATATCCATGGAAAGAAATTAGATCCTATTTAATGAATACCGATGAGATATATTGTGATAAATAAATCCTACATTTTAGAATTATTAATATGGGATCTTTATTCAAGCTACTCTAAATTTCCAGGATTTGTTTTCTATGTGTACCACCATGATTTTTTTTCAAATAAAATATCTTGATATATGATGGTTTATTTTTAAAATTTAAGTTTGTGGGAATATAAATCTTATTATGGGTCCTTTAGATAGATTTCATGTTATTTTTGATATGGATTATCTATTTCAAAGTAGACTCTATATTCACCTTTTGTGGTTATATTACCCACAACTTCTTAATTATAAAAATATATTTGTGGGAAGATAAAACTACCACCATATATTGTGGAGAGGGAATAACATCTTTGTAATAACAGATGAAAAAATAAAATAATCTTCATAATAATCCATTAATGAACCACTTATATGTGTAATCCTCAATGTTTTCGAAGAAGTTTAAAGAACTATACCAAATTTAAATATAGAATAGAACCCCATTCCATTGTCATTGGTGTAGCGGAATATAATGCTTAGGTGAAAATTGGGAGGATACATATTGACCATGAAGTTGGGATAATTTCGAGAATCAGTTTTTATGTCTCCGAGCATGAAATCTAACATAGTGTGTGTGGTAAATATTTTTGTGTCCTAGAAGTCCCTATTTGGATACATGAAGTTCCAATCAGAGTGGATGTGGCAGGGTGACCACAACCTGCTAAAATTTAGTTGTGAGGGCTTTATGGATTGGGCATCATAGGGACTGGTGTAATAAGTGGGTGAAGAGAAGGTTGATTATATTTTTAGGCTAAAGGTGTAGTCAAGGGATATGATGGATAAGGTGTAGGCTATTGGGGAGGATTTTAAAACTCCAAAAAATTGTTGAGAGTAGTCTGAACATGGATCTCAATGAGCCTTATATAGAGGATGAAAATTCTTCTAAGACTTCATTGATCGACTTATACAATCCAATGGTACCTCTAAGTTCAAAAATAGTTGGGTATGAGAGGTAGGTGTGTTTGGTGTATCTATTAGATAAAAATGGAATGACATTTTATACCTCAGACCAATTTATGATAACTTTTCATTATAAGATTGACTATGAATTCAAGTAAAAATGACATATGCCTTAACCCCAAACCATGAGAGGTATTTAACTCAAATGGTTACGAATAAACAAAATATTTGGATTGTTCTTATTATAATTAAATATATATTATTTATACCTCATTATAAAAAAATCAATATCAAGTCATCATATAGATTCCCTTATCTAAATTTGTTAGTAAGTAATAATTAAAATTATGAGGATGCAATTTCTTTAAAGGGGAAGAATGTAACAACACCATATTTGGATATATATTCTTTTTAAATAAATTATATATTAAATAGTGTGTTTAAAATACTATAAACAACTAAAATAACAAACCTTTATATATTTTGAATATTAAATAGGATTGTTAAAACATATCCCTTAAATTTGTTGGTATAAAACAAAGTAGACATCTTATAAGATCGATAAAGTTGGAAGAAATTGAAATTTGAAGTGGAAGTATTCCTTATAAATCCCATTTTTTAAGATAAAATGGAAGGTAGATTCACTAGTGTTTTTCATGGACCAATCCCAATCCCAAATTGAGAAATTATGGTTCTAGAGAAATTGTATACCGGAGAATTTCAAGCTCATGGAGATTTCTGTAAGATCCATGCTAGCTGAACTGCTGCTCGAGACTGAAACTAGAGCTTATAATATTATTAGGTATTATATAGAGATCATGAGGGTTTATTTAAGTATAAATTAGTATGATATCAACATGTAAGAAAATATTTATATTTATATATATATCATGATTTTTTACTCTTTGAAATGTCATTTTTTCTCCATACACATTATGCTTGAAAAATACATTTTCTGGATATTGGTGTTTCATTTTTAGAAACTAAGTTTTCTATGAGTTAATATTAAAAATTTATATTTACTTTATAAATAATAATTTAACATTATATTAATTATTTATTTATAAAGAAAATAGTTAATATACTAGAATTTGTTTTCCTATAAAAACAATTTTCACTATATTTTATGATTTTATTTAAAATTAAAATTTATAAATTATACAATATGAATTTAAAAAAATTAATTTTTTTTATATTTAGCATAAAAATATTATTGTAAGGTTAAATTTTGATTTTTTAGAAGAAAATGATTTTTAGGTGAATAGTACAATATACCATTTTTACTAATATTCCGAGTTTTGTGACATTATTAGTACATAAGTATGATTTATAAAATTATTAAAAAAAATTCTTGAAAAAATATTTATTTTATAATTTTAATTATACATTTTAATATATTAATAATATTTTTCTAAACATGTATTTGATATTTCAGAACTCAAGTAATAATTTTCTCAAAATTGTTTTAATATATTATCATTTATTATATTAAAATTATTTTTTAAAAATTTCAAAAACTGAATCATAAAAAAGAATTAAAAATTTAGAATTATAATTTTTAAATTATCTAATAAATACCATTTTATTTTATGCAAAAATATTAGGTTAACTTAGGTAAAAACTAGTTACTATAGTAAATGAAAGAATGATTAAAGTAATAATTCAAGAGGTAAATGAATTGAAACATGTTTAATTAATGTAAAAAAACCTGGTTGAGGATATATAGACCTTATCTGTTCTACACCACATTATTTCTTAGTGTCTAGATCTAATTTATTAAGTAATAACTTCCCATTATTAAAAAGTTTTTGGGTATTTAGAAAAATGCTATCCGTTTTCACTTATAAAGGGGGTTATCCTCTCCTCACTTTCCCTCACCCCACAACCCTATAAGTTTATAAAAAACAATAAATAAACCACTTATCCACATTCATATCCACCTAAAATATTTTTTTATCCTTAAAATACCATCCCTCAATGTCTTAACCACCTTCTCAATTGAGATCATCCAAGAAGTGAGAGATAAGTTCCAAACATATCTTTATTATTTCTGTTTATTTTTTTCAATACTTATTATTTAAATTTAATTAAACTATGTTAAAATGATCAAATAAGTATCCTTACTAAAATTATTTTTTATTATAATTATTTAAAAATCCTTAACCATCATTTCCCTTTTCCATTAAAGAAAACAAATAATGTGAAATGTGCATATGTGTGGACTACGAGCTCCACAAATAAAGAAAATGATTTTCCTTAACCTTTTATCTTGGATGATATTAAAATGGAATTTACTATATAATTGTGATATTTATAACTTATTTATGTTTTTGTAATACTGAACCATATAACTTATTTATCCTGTTCCTCAAAATATGAAATCATCATCTATGTGTACGTATGGAAAACTGCCTCCATGGTATAATACATTAACTTTTCAATACCACCATTCATGTATGGATATAATAATGAGTTTTAAGTATAAATATTATTTCAATGATATGAATAATTTTCTAGTGATACAAACCAAATAACCTATTAATTATATGAATGATAAATAATTATTATAAAATAAGATGTTTTAGATAAGAAGACTAAAAGGAAAAAAATTATCTATACTATGTAATTATCAATTTCATCTTCTAGGATAAAAAAATAACTCATGAAACTAAATTTAAACATTATTAATCATTATAAATAAACTTTTATAGTAACATTAATTATTTTTTAAAGTTTAAATTTATAATTAGAACAAATACCAACACTGCTCTTATGAAACTATTGTGAACCATAAACACCAGATCTAGAAAAATGAATAAAAAATAACTAATATATATATCTATACATATATAATGATTATAAATTAGGAGTATAAATGGTTATAAATATGAATAAGTTTCTTGTTTATGTAATTAATAAAATCAATTTAATTATTAATAATGTTTGATGCAAGTGTAGAACGAATCAGGACCTAAATAAGTGTTTCCCTATCAAATTCATCTCTTTGGGAAATGTTTTGTATTATATAAATTATATATTTTATGTGGAATATATTGTGCCTAATTTTGATACTATATAATTAAATAACCCTTATTAATGTCAATTTTTGTTTAATTTAAATCTCTATCTTTCAATAGGTTTTGATTTAAATTCACCTCAATTTGTAAAGGTGTTTGTTAACTCAATTATCATTTACTGAGTTATAAATCTACTTTGAGAACATATTTCATATAAGTTGGGTAAATTATAAACTATTATTATATTATGTGGTATTTTTTCTTTTACATTTTTGGGTTTATATTTTTACCACATGAACCCCTTTTCAAAAGTTTCTTACTTCATGGACCATGTTTTCTGTAGGGTCTTTGGTAACTCAAATATATTACTTTGAGTTATGAGGTTTCTTTTAAACTTAATCCTTCAATATTCTATTTATTAATTTATTTCCCATTTTATATTATATTATATTTTATATTTATAGGGAAAATGTATCTTTTTGATTCAAATCTTCCTATTTGATTATTATCTCACCTAAAATTATATGGTTTTTAAGAATGACCCAACACCTCTTAATTTGTTCTTTGTTTCAGTCCATGTTTTCACTTACCACCAGTGTTCTATTTGATGTATTTAAATCCAAGTATGTATCAATTTATTTTATCTTCATACTTTCCTTTTCCAATTTTAAAATTTAAGTTTCAATGTCTCCTTTTTCAACGTGGTTTTTCTAAAATGGTTTTTCAAAATATCAAAAATTATTTTCCTTTCAAAATCAAATGTTTTAACTTTGGATTTCATTTTCCTCCTTATCTCAATGGAGATATTTTCCATAAAGTCGTGATTTATTAACCATAATCTAAAATATTTTCTAAATTAATGGTTTTTGAAGATTGAATTCAGTATCGATTGATCTGGTTTATGCAATTATTTATGTGATACCTTTTAAAATGAAACATAAAACTCTTTATTATTCCTAGGTTTAATTATATGATGATTAGATGTTTTCTTATATAAAACATTTATGTTTAATTCTTAATTTAGGTGTAGGCCCTATATATATTGACAATTCATTTAGTAAATATTTAAATCTCCTGAGATAATGATAAAATTAGTGGCAATGCTTGATCCAAAAAGGGAAATAGGTTGTGATTCTTGAGCTGATATGGGATTTTTTTTGATTCTTGATCCACTATGAGAAGAAAGTGGTGATTCTTGATCTATGATGGTGAGTTTCTATAACTATGTTAGTGCCACACTATTTTTATATTTGACTATGCTATAACCTACAATCATGATTTATGTTTCATGTTTTCACAGTCTTTACACCATGATATATGTTTGATCATACAAGATTACCTATTCTCTTATTATGCAATATAAATTGTTTTTATGATTCAATGTTATTTAAATTTGTGATTTATATCCAGATTATGTTTTCCTATATTCATATGATCTAACCCTGATTATTGTGTTGATATGTTTATTATTCCCTTACTGAGCATTTCAGCTCACCCCTTTATGATATTTCTATTTCCTTGGCCTTGAGGATGAGTTTAACTGATGATATGTCTAGGATAATGTCTATTATGATGAAATTATGATGAAATGTTCAAAATAATTGTAAAACAAGTCACTTATTTAGCTAGTCTCCAAAAAAACTAAACCTATCAATTCTTAGGATATTGATATTATAATTTAATGAAATGTTCTAATTATGAATATTATGTAAAATAAAGGAATGCTTATCCTGAGTCACCTCAATGGAAAATATTTTCGTATATGAAGGTGTTATATTTTATTTTTACTCTTAATTTGTATTATGGTGTATTGTGTTTCATGATAATAGGTGAAAAGTGTTTTTAGTGGTAATTATACTCATCATTTTAGCGGATAACTCTATGCTAGTTGCTATACCCAAGACTATTGATGTAAGTTTTATAGAGTTCTCATATCGGTAAATTGTGAAATGAAAACCAAAAGGAGAAATTGAAAAAAATGTGTTGAGGAGTTTTACACTATTGGAAAGACTGAATAGAATTTACCAGAATGGATCACTGTTGTAATGAAAGGCCACGTTGGATTCAATAATGTGACGTCCCAAACCCAAACCCCAAGATCTGGTGCCATAAAAACATATTTACATAATTTATTTGATACCATTTATCAAATACTGGATATAAAAAACCATAATTAAAAAATTGATAAAGTTAATTGAATCTCTTACATACGAAGTATATATTTTTGGTTAATGTTCTAGAGATTTAGGACACAACAAAAGATAATAAAATCCATGTTATTTATATCAAATAGACAATTTTGTATTATATTAAAAACAATATAATTCAGGAAAATTATTCAATATCTACCACAAATTCTTTCAGATGTGTTATCATTTTAAATATGTCACACATACTAATTCTCTCCATAACCTAGGAAAATGGTAAAATAATAAGGGTTGAGATCAAATGCTCAGTAAGGAAAACATATAATGAAAAAAATAAAATAAAAAAAATTTATGGAAGAAATAAGTAAAAAACATGAATCCATTATTAATTTTAAACTATTATCATGCTATATCTTTTATAATAAATTAAATCATGTATATCACTAATATTGATCTCATATTGATGGAATTCATATTTCCAAAAATAAAAAACTTGCTATCAAGTCCTTATGCCAAGACACTTTACTTGTCTTTGAGATCGCATTAAAAACATCCTACTATAAGGGACTTGTGGGAAGGCATGATCCTTTTATAGGAAGAGGCATACACTAAAATCCAACTTGTTTTATCTCATGATACCTATCAATTTATGGAGGAGATATATAATGTCAAGACCCACCTCTCACTCGTTTAAGTACAATGTATTAACTATAGGATAAAATTAATAAAAAATATATAATCATCCTTGAAAATAATAATCTATATTGAAATAACAACATAAATAACTCCAATACATTTACCCATATTAATAAAAAGGAAAACAGGGTTGTAACCCTTATCGAGAAAGAAGGTGGATTGTTAAACATGACTATGTGAAAAATAATATATAGTGCAACCATAAGTTTACACTTTCCAAAAGAATTTATTAATTTATTGGTAAACTACATCTAATATGAGTTTTGTAAAATTTTATTTCACTCCTTATAGAACAATGAGTACATGGTTAAGTTAATATTGGAATAACATTATCATAGTCCATTTGTAGAAGGTAAGTGGATGGTTTCAAAAGAACATATCCCAATAAGTGAGAAATATTTTTCAATGGTTTGATGTGGTTGGAATTTATGTCCCAAAAAATAAATGATTTAATACCACATAATATAATAAAAGGGCATAATGTACCAAACTTATATTAAATAAGTTTAAAGAATGATAATTACTTAATGAGAGAAAATTGAGTTACAAAAATATTCACTACTAGGAGAAAACTTAATCACTATCCACTTGAATAAGGGAACCTTATTTTGATAGAAAATTCCATTAAATACAAGTAATATGATATAAATATATACATGGGTAGTTAATACACCATACAAATCAAACACAATGCACAAAAGGAATTATGTTTCAAAGAATTAGAATTGAGACCAAGAAAACCCTTACAGCTTAAGTAACTCTTTAATAAAAACACCTTGAAATAGAAGGATTTTAATTGAACTTTAAATACTATTATTAAAATAAAATTCATGATAATATATATCTAATAGGTAGTATATACACCACATAAACTAAAATAGTTTCATAATTACATTACCTTTCTCAATGAAGGGTGATTTAGACTAAAACCCTTACCACTTGTACTGAATTCCAAGAACATGATTTAAACTCATGTATCATAAATATATATATTAATAACTTAATTTAAAACCTTAAATATATCCATTTCCATCTATAATTTTTATAAATAGCCATTTTCTATACAAATTCTACTGATTTTCCACATCAGGTGTTTATAACTTTGATCGTTTGTACAAGTTACAAAATAGAGGTGTCCATGTTCATCTATATTTCCATTTTTATCATCAATAGATTAAACAATTTACATTTAGGGATTATTTTTCAATTATTTATGATGTTCTAAACTCCTTTCATGAGTGTCATAGTCTTTATTTTTGAAGATGAAATCGATAACAAGAATGTTTTGGTGATTCTTGATGGTCAAAGTGTTTTTTCTTAATTAATGAATTAAGTATTTATATAAAATATAATGAAAGAATTTTTTTAAAATTAATATCATATTATACTAGTAATTATGTTCCCATATTAATTCATGATATAAATTCATAGTATTGTTCAATTAGGTGGTTAAACTGACCCAAATATGAACATACCCTGATTTAATGAATGATTATGAGGTAGTTTTGTAAAAATATCATTATAACTAAATAGTGATGATATTATCTAGTGTGTCTTAGTGTGAAATAGTTTAATTTTAGGTAATTTTAAGAAAAAAATGATATTAAAACATTATATAATTTGAATAAAAGATTATCCTCTTAGTACACTTATTTTAAACGATTAAATTAATGATGATTGTTGGTTGGTAATATCATTAATATTTTCCCTAATTTTTTTTAAAATATTCATAATTATGTAATTAAAATCATATTTATACTTTAATACCATCCTTATATCCATATTTTTAAGGTGTTGTGGGAAAAAAAACATGTTACGCTGTGGAGGCTATAGTCCGCCCAACACATGAACAACAATTTTGTTTTTATTAATGGATGAAGTATATGAATAAATATTGATAATAACCTTGATATAGTAAAATTTAAGTATAAATTTTAATAATATAATTATATTTGTGTTTATAGAATAAATTTAAAAGAAGATAATTGAGAATAAATCCAAGTAGTTAATAATACTGATGTCGGGAACATGGATTTTCCTTGAAGGTATCCTTGAATTTTAAGGGTTTAGGATAAAAATAAGTGACTAAGGGATTATGTTCATGGGGGATGGATATATATAGAGTAAAATTTAATAGTTTAAATGAGTAATTTAACGGTAAATCATGTCTTGAAGTGGTGAATATGTTACATTTTTATAAGTGATGGGAAGTGTTGTTTTGGGAGCACCCCTAAGATTTTCAATAATGCGATGTTACTATTCCTAGGTAAAAGGATCCAAAATGGATTTTTTTAGGAAAAACATCTCTTTTTTGAGAAAAATATCAACCATTCAATTCAAGGAATGTTTTTAAATGTTTTTGGACATTTACACTAGGTAAAACTCAATTTTCCCCATTTATTTTCACCTTGGTAATTAATTTCTTACCTTATTAATTAATTTTAATGAAAAATATTAAGATTCAAATTTTTAAATAATTTGGTAATTCAAATTTTAAATGTTAAAATTATTATATTCAGTATAATTTCTAATGGTTTGAAAAGTTCATTATAAAACAGATTCACTTAATCACGTAAAAGCATTTTTTTAGAGAAATAATGTTTTTAAGATTTAAATATTTATATATGATAAAATTATCATGGTTACAGACTTTAAATCCATAAATTGATTTATTATGAACTAAATAAATTTTAAGAGGCTTTCAATAGAATCCAAAACCGAACCTCACCTAGAAAATAATTGATTTAAAGAGAAGCCAAAAAACAATTATTTTATTACAGTAACATTTTACTTTAGTTCTAAAAACGATTTTCATAAGTTTTATATGTATAAATAATCTTCAAAAATCTATAATTTTATTAATTAATTTTATATTTTATTACTTTAATTGATTTTAAATATTCTATGTTACGTTTATATATTAATAAAATTACGGAAATTATAATTTTAGCAAATCCTATATTTTCAACTAAAAATAATCCTTTATAGAAAATGATCAAAAATTTATACTAAGTAAATTTTGATATTTTGAATTTCAAAATTATGTTAATTTTATTAATTAAAAATTAAAAAATTAAATTTTTTTAATAAAATCATAAAATATAATGAAAAATTACTTTTATTTGAAAATGACATTTGAAAATACTAGCTATTATTTTTATTACCAACTAAATTGGTGTTAACCAATTATTAATTTCAAAAAAAAATCTTTATTAATCTTATGTTTTTTAAAATAAAAATAAATATCTCATAAAAAGAAATTTTTATAAAAATAATTTTCTAAGAAATAAAATTCCATATTAGTCTCTTTAGGTAAACTAATTGAATTTCATTCATATGAAAAGTAGTATTTATATTATTTATACATATATTTCATAAATTAGTTATTAATATTCAATCCAACTAATTCAAAGGCTAGGTTTTAATGGCCGTATCTATATTTTATCTAAATATATCATGGTTTCATTTGTGTTCAATGTCGTATGTGGATAAAGTTATCAAATACGTTGAATTATTTAATGGTAATCATATATTAGAATTTCAGGGTGTTTCATTCTACCACAAATAAATTGAAACCTTGCAATTTGAATGATAAGATCAGAGTAATTTCTATAGGGAACTCATAATTAACCATACCCTGTAAGATGATCATAGGTTCATTTCAGATGTGGAATGAGATGTATCTATATGAAAAATTATTATAAGTGATTTATAATGAGGGATAAACTATTCTAAATTTCATATAGAATTGTAGGAAGGTATGAATATTTATATCCATAAGGAATAAATTCCCCAAAACCCTAATAATTATTTATATCTTAATCATTGTACTTGTTTTTTTTATTTATAACTCAATATCTTTTAGTTGGTGAAAACCTACATGATATAGGACACTATAAAATCTCAAGTGAAAAATCAAAATTTGATCTATTAGTAGCACTTTCATATTATTTTCCTCGTTCTTGTGGTTATTGTTGACAATATCACTTATTGGCCCTTGGATTGGGCCATTGATTTGAATAATAACCAACTCTCTTTCAATTAAAGCAACATATTTTTTTATATTATCTCGTTGCCTTATCACATGGGATTTTGATAAGCTTGAACTTCACACTTATAGTGTCTAACTACCCCTTTAAGGAAAATTCACCTATTTGTATTCACACATTTTATATATATAAAAAATTGAATCTTTTTTTCCTTCATCATCTACATCGCTTGATCTTTCATGGAATCCATCCTTCTCTTCTTTGGCATGTTTAGAACTTTGATTACATTCAAATTATTTATCATATTTTAGGATAGATTTTATGGAATAATCATAAGGTTTCTCATTCTATTCCCTATTATAATGGGTTATTCATTAAGTTAATTTCTACATTCCCCTTGCAACCCTTGTTACTTCTATTTCCATCGATTACTAAAACCAAAAGTGTTTAAATGATTGATAAAACATTAATAATACAGGGGGATTATTATATTAAATAACATAAAAGGGATTCACCCTTAAAACCATTTAACCTTATTATCACGTTAGCCTATAATTATTTTATTTCAATATAACTCAATATTAGTTTAACCTATATCATTATTTTTCAAACCTAGGTTACATTAAGTTGGATTCTGTCATTATTTTTAACCTAATTATTACAATAGATGTGCCAAATTACCATGAAATTTCTTAAAATATTATAATCCTAATATTCATTTAAATATATGATCTTAAAATCCAACTTATCCTTCCTTAGTAATTCCTAAAATCATATATCAAAGTATTTATATACCCATTCATATTCTCTTAATAACACACCATTCTAAAAACCCATTTGAATCTCCAAGATATTAAACCACAATGAGATTATATATTCCTACAGAAATGAACCCTATCTTTGACCATAAATTTTATAAACCACTAATTTAGAATGTCACACACTATTAACTATATATAATAATCCAAAAAAATGAGAATAACTTCTCAAAAAATATCATGAATTAATTATCAATACCAATTTTACCAATTACTATCTAACTTAATTATTCAAGATAAATCGAACCTTTATTACATCAACATCAATCATGTATTAAACCTGAGAGTTACCCATACCTCATTATTTTTATATCTAATACTTATCCTAAAAATATAACCTTTCCATAATATAATTTTTATGGTGATTGATACCATTTAATATATGTTTCAAAACCTTTAAATTAGAAAAACTGAAGAACAATACTTTAATGTTTCATTTAATCCTTAATTATATTTATAATATACAAAAATGTTATCGATAAATTTTAATCTACTACTTAAAATGCGTAGGTATCTCAAGAATTAATTTCTACTAATATATCAACCTCACTACCACAAGTAATACTAGGAAACTCACCTTTTCCATCATAACATACATTTACTAAAATTCAGAATCAATTATATATGTTAGGTTATTCTGTTATAAGACATGGTGATTTATAGATATATACCTTTCTTAGATTCATGTTCATGATCCTATTTTAACCAAATACTAAAACCAAAATGGTTGTGATAATATCCAAAATATGAATATGAAAACATAAATTCAAATATTTCTTCCCTTATTAAAACTTTATTATTAACATATGATACTTTCGTATCAACTAATGAATCTCCTTATTAAATCCTCAGTCTCACATGGTCATTTTCATATTAAGTTCCCTAACCAAATTTGTTAACATCATCATTAAATCATTCATAATTATATATAAGGAGAATGTGATAAAAAAGTGAATCACCATTGGAGTTTCTCTCTAATTGTGTAGCCTTAGGTTCCCTCATCATGCATCAGATCGATGATTGATTTATTGATCAACCAACCCTTTTTATGGTGATTACTCTTATATAATTTTATGACACAGCTGCATCCACTTTCCATCATCCATACAGGGATGTATTTCTATTAAAAATCACATAATCTATACTTTACCGAAACAATAGGATGTTATACAATACTTGTATTTATTACTAGGATTTTCAGTAATATTTTCTTATCCTAATCTATAAATAAAATATTCATTATTACCTTAACAATGAATAAAATACTTGTTCTTAAGGGTTATCCATACCTTTAAACATATGATCAAACCTAACTTATTAACCCTTAAATTATCTTCAACAAACATTCTAATCATAAAATTTATCTAAAGCTTTATATTTATACCAATTGTGGAACCCTGAACAAGCTCTCTCAGACCCGATTCCATAAATAAATACCTTAAATAATTTCTTTAATACTAACTATAAAAGATCATATATAACCAGACATAATTAAAAAACAAAAATGAATATTAAATATCATAAATTTTAAGGATCTTTTTAGGTCTAGATATTTATATAATTACAAAAAAATCATAAACTAATAAATCCTATGTTCCTTGTATCAAATGGAAAATTTTCCATTATATATGATACCACTTAATTCATGACTAGTCTCCAATATTCGACAAAAATTATTTCACACATGTTATCCTTCTAAACATGTCACATGTAATAATTTTCTC
Source organism: Viscum album (assembly GCA_963277665.1). Classification (NCBI taxonomy): domain Eukaryota; kingdom Viridiplantae; phylum Streptophyta; class Magnoliopsida; order Santalales; family Viscaceae; genus Viscum; species Viscum album. Next base: position 702,500,632 of record OY728132.1, read on the forward strand.
TATAACCTATGAAATTGGAAACATAAAAAGGGTTCATCTCAAACTCATAGTAAGGGAAACATATAACTAAAGAGTTATGTCATAAATAGGGAATAAATAATATGAGGGGAATAAGTAAACAATATGAATCCATAATCAGATTAAAACGAAAATAATTATATATCCATGAAAATAAAATAAAACATAGATATCAATAATAATTATCTCATATTGATGTAATTCATATTTTCAAACATCAAAACCATACTTTCAAGGCCTTGTTCTAGACAGTTTATTTATTGTCAAGACCGTAGTCAAGACATCTTACAATCAAGGACTTGCGCCAAGATAATAACATATTATTGGAAGAGGAATACATCAAAAACTAAACCTATTTTTCTCAAGATACCTATAAATGTAATAGCTTTTTTACTTTATGAAATATTTTTTCAAATAAATTTAATTTTTCGATAGCCTACATTACACACAACATCGAGGTTTAACGAACAATGATATACTATAAATATTATTATGAACATCACAACCTAGATATTAAAATTTGCGATATGAATATTAATAACCATATTTTTAAAATTAATTATAAATTTTATAGATAAATAAAACATATTTATATATAAGTACTTAATCTATAAAAATGTCTTTATATTCTTCAAAAATAATTTTTTCTTAAAAAAAGTTTTAGATACATTTTGTGAAAAAATAACATCATTAATTTTTCCAGATTTTGAAAATTTATTTGAAAAAAAATTATTTTTGGAATCGACATTTTAAAATTACATTATGTTGAATTTTTGATATTTTTCTGAAGAGTTTTAATTTTTTGATAAATAGTGAAAAATATTGGTTTTATTGAAAACTGCCTTTTTTTTAAAGAATTTATAAGGGTATGTTATGATTTAAAATGGTTTTAAAAGTAAAATTTAATAAATTACATTATATTTAATCCCTTATTTTTAATTTTAATCAAATTCATATATAATTTAGGTATTAAAACTTTCTATACATATGTAAATTTTCTCTTTGGAAAACTAATTTTTCATCGTGTCTGTAGGTTTAATTTTATATTAAATTTATCAACTTAAATGAATGGAATTTAAAAAAAATTATTCAATATTTGGAATCAGAAAAATAGATATTTTATAATAATATAAAATTAATTTTTTTTTTGAAATTAATAGTAAAAGAAATAAAAATTGATTACTGCGGTTAAGGTTAAAATCGGTTTACCGGGGGGGGGGGGGTTAATCTAAATAGATAAGGGGTAAAATATTCAAAAAACTTATACAAATCCTATGGTATAAACATATTTTAATATTAAATAATATAATTCTTGATAATGACCCATTTTATTATTTTTTATGTTTAAAATTTGGGTACACATTTTAATAAAAAATCTAAGTGTTTCCTCTTCCCCACTTTTAAATGGGAACCCCCTATCCTATAAAATTTATAATTAAAAAAACCCTTGGATCATACAATAAATTAAAAAATAACTTCTTTACTTAAATAACCATATCATATAGGATTTATTTTGATCATTAAACCCTCATAAGAAGGAATTTTGGGCTAACCTAATGTGGTATCCCGAAGAAGAGGTAAATTCTTAAACTTTCATTTTTTATATTATTTATTCTTCCAACTACTTAAAATATTCTCCAACTATACTGATATAATTAAGATAGTAACTAAAATATACTTATATTTTAATATGTTAATGTAATAACCTATATTCACCTCCTCTTTCATCAAATGGGAAATGAAACCATCGATCATGTGTACGACGAACTACCATTTCACAAACCAATGTAATTTGTTTTCCATCACCACATGTGATTGTTGGTTATAATGAAGAATTTACCACACAAACACACGAATATATATATATATATATATATGATATTTATGATATTATTATACTTTTATAATTATGGTATCATATATACCTCTTTAATTTTCATTCTGTAGGAATACGACAATGTCGCCAATGTGTACGATAGACTACCCCCTCAAGAAGTGATGCAAATATTTTTTTAATTATGATTTAATTGGAAGTTAATAAGGATAAAATTAATGAGTATATGTGATATATATGAAATCATATTTTTTATATAAATATGAAACATTATTTATGTTAATTTTGTTCCATCTGTCGTGAAAATGGAAACAATGTTCAAGCGTACGTACGACCTACCATCTACATGAATGATGTAATTCATTTTCTATATATAACTTTTATGGATTAATATAAATAGATATATAATGAATATTTAAAATAATTATATCATGGTTGAAATTCTATAGATTATGGAACCATGGTCAAAGTTAAAGGACCAAAACTATCAAACTAAAAGATGCATGAAAAATGGAGCAATTATTACCCGAAACGTGATTTCAACATGGAATTATTAATAAATGGGTAATAAAAGGTTATAGGTAAATAATATATGGTGTGATACATATGGGTATTTTTAATTAATATATGTATAATAAACATATATTTATTATATATTATATTTTAATGTGTATGAAGAATGTCAAGACTTAAGGTAAGGGATTTTTTGTCTCAAATTGTCTTTTTTGGAACATATGTTATATTATGCACCTATACTATTTTATAAGGTTTATATACAAAAAATTTGAAAATTTATATCATGAATTTATTTATTATAATTTTATTTAAAGTTTCATTTATATTTATTCTCTCATGGGGATTAGGATTTAAAAGACACCGAAGGGGTAAAGGTTTTATGTTACATTATCATTATTTATCATTTTATTTTATGATTAATTTTATGATGATGAAATATTATGATATATATCTAAATAAACTCATGAATTTTATTATACTCTTTTTATTCAAATAAAATACTTATTCTACTTTCATTTTACACTATTTATATACCCAAGAGACCAAAATAATACTTTTATGAAAAATTAACTTTATTTCTATCTTTGGAAAAAAATATTTTTCCTTCCATGTTCATGTTTTATAAAAATGTTTTAAATATTTTTATACTATTCTCTAATTATTTTAGAGTAATTTTTACTCATGTTTTAATTTTTACAAAGTGGTTTAAAATGAATATTCTTGTTATTTTTTTAATGAGGTAGTTTTAAATTTTTCTGAAAATATAAAAGGTATATTTGTTTTGAATATTTATGATATGAATATAATTTTCCTCCATCATGAAAAATCAATTATTTAAATATTTATTTAAAAATTTTCAAGGTTCTTTTCTAAGAAATTGTTTCCCTTAATAATTTGGAAATTTTTATATTTTTAAGAATTTATTTCAAAATAAAATTGATATTTTCCCCAATAATTTTTTAATTATCATTTTATAGAATTTATATTCATCAATAATAACAACCTTTAGTGTTTCTTTTGTTTTACTGGGTATTTTATTCAATGGTACCATCCTCATTCTTTCTTTGGATAGATTATTTTTATGATTATGATGAAGATATTTTTATGAAACCTATTTCTTTTCCACAGGTTATTCTACAATGACATGTTTATGAAAATTGTTTTTTATATGGGTTATGCTATGATGAATTGAAAATTTTTTTATGAAACATTTTTTCTTTTCCATGGGTCAGGATAGGTTGAAATATTTATGAAAACCAGTTCTTTTTATGGTTTTTGATATAAGGAATGGTTTATAATATTTTTACATACTTATGTATGGTTTTCATTATGTGATAGTGGTTACATTATAACCAAGGATGGGAGGGATATATATCTCACTCCAAATCATTAGGTAAATATTGATATCTCATGAGATAAAAAAGAGTGGAATGAGGAGTGAACCTAGTTCAATAAGGGACTATTCCCACAATGACAGTCTTAGGAGTGAACCTTAACTACTATGATGGTTTGGAGAGAGAACCCATTCCATTATGCTATCCTTGGTGGTAAAACTTGAATACTAAATAAATTATATTCTATGATTATTTACATTCCACAAATCAAAATCTTATGCCAAATTTATATTCTTGTCGATTATTTTATTTTATTTATTTATGATTCATATATTATGAAATTCCAAGATTTATTCCATGATTCAAGTTTATAATATATTATATGTAGGGTATGGTTTTCAAATGTTATTATAATGTTATCATACCCTTATACTCATATTTTGTTGATATCTCCCTTATTTACACTTATTGAGTATCTAAGATCACCTTTATTATGTTTCCTTTCCCAGGGTTATTATGAAATTTATTATTTATGAAAAGTAAAAAAATGGTTCAATTTATAAAGAACTTAGTGGGATATGATATAGTTCACTTAGCATCTTGTGGTTTTTGTATCCGAGTTTCCAAAGGAACTAGACTTAAAATATTCTGAAATAGATATCTATGTTATGTAATGAATACTCATTTATTAAGATGTGATATATTTTCATGAAAAGTGTGAGTTTATATAGTTGGTATGTAAGAAAATTAAAGAATCCAATCCTTGGGAAATATCACATGTGAGTGTGGGGAAAACCATGGCTCTCTGCCCAAGGGATTTATGAGAAAATGGCTACCACTAGGGATAACGGTAAGAGTCCTAACTAGGAGTTTCAGCTACCCATGGATTTTTATAATCGGTATCCGTTTTATCCCATTAGTAATAATTTAAAACCACTATAGTTGGTATCAGAATAAGTTTTAGTTAACCTTTGGAGCCTAGGTTGAGAAACATTTAGTGAGAACCCTTGGGATATTCATAACTGTTGGACAATATCCTATGTTATTCTAAATAAAGGAGTGAGATTTTACTAGAAAAATATTATTATTTAGAAACTAAAAGTGGAAGTGGCTCAAGAATAGTTGTAAATTGGTGTAATTAATTTGAAAAGCATGCATTGAGATAGACTCAATCATCACCAAGTTAATGATAACAAGCCTTGCAACACACTTAGTTTGACACTCTGAGAGAATATTCTTTAGAAATTCACAAACTCTTTACAAAACATCATGGAGGATTTTAATGGATGATGACCATGAATAACCTAGGTTAAACTTATGGTGTTATAGATTATAAATAAGGTGACATTATTTATACATCCTATAAATGATTTTCCATGACTACATGGTTTCTCACTATTATTAGTGTTGCTTACACTATGTTTTGTTTGGTTTTAGTCAATGGATTAATCCAAAAGAAATATTGTTAATGATGAATGGGATGGATAGTGTACTGATTTTACTCTTGAGAAACCAAATGATATGGATAATGAAAGGAAAAATCTCATTGCCTCTCTCACAAAAATTTCTCAAGCTATGAATCTTGTTGAACTTCCAAATGAGAAAATAAGGGAACTTTCAGTTGATTACTTCATGAGGAAAAACCCAACTTATTTTAGTGGATACTATGATCCATTAGTATTTGAGCAATATAATAATACCATTGGAAAGATATTTTATATTCTCCAATCTATGGATAATAAAAAATTCATTTTAGAAATATATTGTTTAGAAGGTGAAGCAGATCAATGGTGGAATCTTATCAAAAATAGGTAGAAAAAAATAAAATTGACTCTATGGATTGTGATAATTTTGAGATAATATTTTTCAATAAGTAAATTACTAATATTATTCATAGGAAAATGGAGAATCAATTCCTTGAGAAAAAATATAAGGATGATGAATCTATTGGTACCTATGAGAAATGTTTTATAATACCTATGAGGTACACTTCTGGTATTATCATCCATCCTGAAAGTAAGGTAGATAAATTCTTCAGTGGATTAAAAAAAATTCCCCAAAGGGAATTAGAATAAAGTACTTAAATAGATATGAATAATTCATTCATTGTTCAATAAATGTGGAATATATATTAGATTTACCCATTAATCACATGATTTTAATAAGAAAAGAAATATTGTATTGAAGGGAAAATCTAAAAACAATGAAGAAAAGAAGGAAATATTTTCTTTATGCATGAAGTGTGGAAGGAAACATGGAGGAAATTATCTTAATGGGAATACAAAATTTTTTAAGTGTGTAAAAGAAGGTGATCAAGTGGAATAATGTTAAAGTTATGAGAAGAAGTCATCTAATAATATGAATAGAGAAAAAACTCCACAAAATGTACCACCCACACTCTAGTGTTTCAAATGAAAGGAGTATGGACAATATATGAATCAATGAACCAATATATGGGATAATTGTTAGATATATATATAGAAATATACTGATTAGGATCATAATAATATTCTAATTATGGATAACTTGCAAGAGGTGGGTGAATTGTAGTTTTAAAAACATAGTTTAAAATAATTAGACTAAACAAACACAAATCCTTTTTAAGTTGATTTATTGGACTTGGCCCTCAGTATGATGAACTAAGTCACAATATCATAATTAATATCAATAAAATTTAATCAGAGTGTAAAAGATCAGAGTCACTATGGATATGATTAATCAGAGTATCAGAATCATAACCAAAGTAATTACAATAATAAAATAAAAATAAAAAGATGAATATGATGTTTCAATTTATATTATATGTGCAATGGAATAGTGAATTTCAAACAATTAAAACAATACAAAAAAAAAAATTTCAAGCTACTAAAAATAACAATCCCTTTTATGCTTAAGAGGAAGGTAGTTTATAACCCATACTAAATATATCCATTGATTTATACTTATAAGAAATACTATCTTTCATTACTAGAGAAGCACTTAATATGATGATTAGAAAGTCTCTATATTATTATCCTTAGAAGACCTTGATATGAATATCAAATTATCTATCTACATGTCTCTTCTATCCCTTGATCCGATAGATCCATACATCCATCCAAATTTAAATTTTTATTATTAATCCATTTTGAGGAATATAGGAAACCATTGTTCATAGAGAAGACCAACATGTGCTGAAAGAGGTCACAAAATTATTAAACATAAGACTTAGATTACTCAAGTTAGCTACCCTTTAATGTTCCCATTACAGCGGACTAAACTGTGTTTCTGAGTCCTCTCTAATAAGCTCTTCAAGGTGGGTGAACATCCTCTCCATTGTCTGGATGAATTCCTCTGAGTTGATTATTCTCCGATTGAAGCCCCGGGACAGTATTCGATCTTGTTTATCTATTTATAACTCTTTCTCCTCGTTGGCATCAAATTACAACCCTCTTTCATAAATTCTTTTGATATCCTATTCTGAGACATTAGTTCGGACAACTTTGTCTAACATTTCTTCCTTGGAGTGCAGAATCAAATTCAAACACTCCATAGGCTCTCCACTTTCCCCCTTTATTAGGCCTTTGCTTCCATTGGTCCCGTCCTTCATGGCTGACCTTTTCTCCACCGTCTACTGAAAATGGGAGTAATACTTGCATCCCTTTGGTTTTTTCCCTTGAACTACTATACATTTCCCTGAATCTCAAAATCCTTTTCCCCTTCTTCCTTCGAGGGATATAAGGCCCTTTCCTTTGAAAGGAGTCCATACTATCCACCGAGAGTTGACTATAGCTGTCATATCCTGAAGACTATTCCTCTTGAGTCAAGGGGGGTTCTTGAACCTCCAATCCATCAAATCAGTTCCCTATCTTAATCCCTAAATATTCATTGATGCCCCTCTGCTTTCCCAGAGACTCCCCCTTTCCCGCTTTGTTCTACCATCTATTCTTCTTCCCCCATTCCCAGCCTTCAACTGTGGTGCTAGGTTATCACCGAGTGTGTTAGGGTCTATGGCCCCCAATACAGTCACTCAATTCAGCCTATCTTTTCCACTTTGAGTTTTTGATTCTACCAGAAAGGCAATCTTCTGCACCACATCAGAACCAATGAGCTGTTCATATCCACACCCCATGAACTGCAGATGCTTGTTAGTGTCTTCATATCCATGACCATGGGTGACACCGGTATCCTATGCATCACCAACAATCTAGTCACTCACACCATTTTAATTTTCTATATCCACTTCATTAGCTTATGTTATAACTCCATGCACTACTTGCTTTCCTCCCTCCTGTATAGGAGTAATTCCCAAATCCTCTTTGATGCGGGAAAAAACATCTGCTACACATGGTTCTTACACCTTTAACTTCACAAACTTCACTTACTCTGAGGGAACCAAAGTTAGATAATCCTCTAGGGCGCTAGACTCCACTTCTGTATAGTCCTATTGTAAGGCTGATTCCACTACCTTTGGAATAGCCCCGATCACCTCCTCACACTCGCCCATGCTAGTGTTATCCTGGGGCTATTGGACTATGGGTTCCACCTGAACTTCATTCCCCTCAACTTGAATTACCACTGTATTTGTGATATGCCTAACTCTGAGACCTCAGTGACAACCAGAGACCTAATGGCCTAATCGGTGGCACCCCAGGTAGAAGGCAAGCCATGACTCAAAGACCACTCTTTGCTTCCATCTAAAATATTCTCCAACCAAGACCCGTCACCGTTCTGTTGGATCCTTCGATAGGTCAACCTCGACACATACTCAAGGGGAGATTGGATGAAAAACTGTAGAGGTGTAGATATCAGAACACAAATACCTTCCGAACAGATTACCCAGTATACAGATAATCGATAGATTCTGAAAAGGTAGAGGCAAGTCAGGGAAGCTTACCCAAACTGCTATCAAGGCTGCATCCCAATTCATGTTGAACTCAAAGGACCATCGAAGGAGGTAAAAACCAAAACCATTAAAAATGCGAGGGGCACCGGACTAGGCAACAATCAGATCTTCCTCTGAGGTGAAACAGATCATCAAGTGGCGCCGATCAAGCAGACCCACCACCGCACGATCTTGAAGCCCCTATGAGTCAAATTTGTTTTTGTCAAAAGTGTCCACCGATGGTCGTATACCCCTGAAGGGAGCCACCAGAGTTTTCCTATGAAGATCCGAAGCTGCGTTGAACTCTTTTGTTGAAAGCATGAGCTGAGGAGAGCCATTATGCAAATCCAAGACCTTAGAGAAAAGGTGGATCAACAGGAAAGGAGGAAGGAAATTTGGGTTATTGAAGAGGATGAAAGGCCTAGGAATTAAAGAGGGAGTAGTCCCCCCTCCTCCTGGTTAGGAGGAGGGCCCCAGATCTACAGGAATCCCCACTAGGTCATCGCCACCGCTGAGGCTCCGAGCTCCGCTAGGTCATGAATTACCACATACTCAAAGGTAATTACTGATCCCCATGGGCTAGCAGCTTGCACCCATGCATCAAAAAAAAAAACTTATGACTCAATAATATCCCAAATTTTGGAAAGAACAAACCACAAGACTTAAATATAAAAAAACTTTGAAAAACTTATAATACATTTCTTTTGAGTACTTCATCTTCAAAGTTGTTAATTAAAACTTAACTCCCCCTTTATCTGTAAGTCATCCAAATATAATAGAGAAAGTGATGTTGAATATTATTAACTCCCCCTTAGGGTAACATATTCTCTTAATTATTGTATTTTCTCCATTAATATAACATTCCCTCCCTTTATCAAAATTTCTCCCCCTTTGTTATGGAACCTTCCTTTGATAAAACAATTTCCCCCCCTTTGAGAAAAAACATATCCCTCATAAATATTTCTCCCCCTTTCTATAAAATTATCCCAATTTGTGATTTTCAAAAAGGAATGGGGAAAAAATATAATGTATTCTGAAAAGTTAGATAAACAAAACATACAAAAAAATATAATGAACTAACTTATCATCCATAAAAAAGTACGAAATAACATTAGAACAATCGTAATTGGAAAAAATTCAAACAAATCACAATTGGATGAAATGATTAATTCCTAAATATATTAAAAATATACAAAAAGTTTCATAAAAATATATACAAAGAGAGTTCAGAAAGAAAGTAAATATTTCTTTATAATGGTTTTCAAAAACACCTTGATCTTCTTGGACTTGTGTGTATCCTTATTCAGATTTGTAATCTTCTCTTCCTGATTCTAAATTTTTTCATAAAGTTCTTAATTATGATTCTTGAGTATGATAAGTTTATAATCATGATATTTGAGTCTAGTTATCTAAAAATTAATATATCAGATCTTTCCTTTCAAGGAATTTTCTTCCTCAGTATGATTATTAGTTTAATATTTGAAATATTCTATAAAATTTACCATTTCTTTCATGTCTTAAGTGAACTAATTAAAAGATTTAGTAGATTAATTCATGGGTTTATTCACATTATAAAAGTTCTCATCATAGAGTTTAAGATTAGAATAAACTTGGTGAAATGACATCACTATTTGATCGCATGAATTCATATGAGTTTCAGAACTTTCCTGATAAACTTTAAATTGTGCTTCAAGCTAAATAACACTTTCAGTTAATGAATTGATTTAATCTAATTTACCATTGAGACATTCTTGAATGAATTGAAATCAAGATTCCATATTTATAAAGTAAGGTATGGTTCCTTATAACCTTTTAAAATCTTGGATAATATAGTTAACTCCTTAATAAGTAATTGTTCTGAATAAATCCAAATGTTCAAGATGAATCTCAGGAGGTTTAACTCTACTTGTTCCAGTTTCCACTTACTTTCCTTTCTTCTTTTCTTTTTTGGAATTCAATTTTACAACTTTTCTACCATCAACTTCTTTATCATCATATAATTCATGGATATCATCATCTTTATCAGCTTCAAATCTGTTTTTAGGTTTAGTTTTATAAATATGATCATCTACTTTTTTGATGAGGACTCATATTCCACTTCAAAACTTCCATATTTACTACCCTTATCAATCTTGGTGGTAATATATGATGAGTGTTCCTTCGAATATGAATCCTATGAATTATTATTAGATATAGTTTTTTTTATTTTCGTTTCCCTCTTTATTCTATTCTTCTTCTTCCTCATTATCTTACTTTTTTTATTCTTTTTTCACATGTTCTTAAATATCTTATTCTTAAGCTAATTCTTTATATTCACCTTTTTCACTTACTTATTATTATTATCCTTCTTTTGATTATTTTTCAATTTTATACACAAATTCATATTCACCGAGATTGATTCTTCATTAAGAAATTTTCTTTTTCCCTTGTTTGTGATAAATGAGAATTTTAGATTTTATAGTGGAATTTCATTGAAAAATTAGCCCTGAATCTGGGATAACTTGATTAGTTTGGTAGGTTGAAGGAATAAAATTTTCCGATACCCTTTCTACTCTTTTTAAACTTTTTTCATAAATTTGAGATTCTATCAACTTATTCATTTTATTTTTATTCTTTACTTCTTCCTATAATCCATTGGGAGCATGAATTCTTAAGGCCTTGGCCTCAAAAGGCTCAATTCCAATTTGAGGATCTCCTTTTTTCCTTTGTGCCTTTTTTATCCATTCATCAAATACTTAATCCGAGACTTTATTTTGTTTCTTTAATTTTTTGGTGGGGAGGTCTCAACTTCCCTTTTATTCTTATTTCTAGTTTTCTCTACCTTCATTGAGGGTTATACTCCCGAGGAGGATCTATAAAAGTTTTCAAATTTTTTTTAGACTTATCATCAAATATAAAATTCATTATTTTCATCATATCTTTACTTATGAAAGACATATTTTCTATCATTAGAGTGGATTTCTTGGTGATTTTGAAAAACTCCCTGTATTTTTCAACTAACATACCTAATAAGGCTGAAAACATGATGATCTAAGACTTGATTGTGCCAGATTTGATATTCTTCATGGTTATAAAAATAAAACCCATTAATTCTATATTTTTCATGTTTACTAAAAAGTCTAATATGAAAACATCAGAAAATTTTAGGGCATATTGGTCTCCCTTCCTCGGTATGAGAAACCCTTACATCCATAAGAAAAAAAACCGGTTATCCAGATTTAGGTGTGAAACTTTCATGAATTTCTCATAATGATCAAACAATTAATCTTATTCCCTCTTCTTATTGAATGTACCAAGCTCATCAGGAAACTTGTATGAAGGAAAAAAAGATTATCCTTCCAATGATATTCCAACTAAGATAATATATTTCTTATATAACACCCTATATGCTTTTTTGAATATTTATAAAGAAAGTTTTTGTTTCCCATCCTCCTTGAAAAATTTAACCAAATCATAAAAATCATGAAAAAGACGTAGATAAAATAAATCAGAGTCCTTGTCTAATTTTTCTACAGAGAACAACTACCAACCTTTTAATTCTATAATATTTTTCAAATTATTATCATACTTCTCATAAAAATATCTTTTTACTAACCTTTCCCTGAATATAAAGCATTTTTTGTAATCTTTAATAGATTCTATTAGATTCAGAACTGAAATAGGAGAATCAGCTGTAAAGGTAACTTTTGATACTAGATCCTTTTGAAGGTGCAACAAGTAGGGGAAAAATTCTTAAATAAATGATATGGGACACAAGGGGGTCACATTTATATATGCATTCAGTTTTTCAGTTTATCTTCCAAAACGAAATCAACTATTTAGATTTAACACATTCTAATATGATAGTTCATAATCATCCAAAGAAATTTTAAAGAAATGTTAAACTCTTGTAGTTTTAAATTATTATCAAATTGATAATAAATATGATTTGGAAAAAAATAATATATTTCTTTAAAATCATAACATAATATTTTATAAAATTTAAATTATAACAACAAAAATTATAAAGTAATCATAATAAAATAGTGAAAAAATTATAAGAGTAGAATAATACCTTTCGATGTAGAAAGAGTAATCAGTATGAAAACCTGTAATTCTTTGTGTTTTTAAAATAAATAGATTAAATAGTTTTGATTATGAAATAGAAATGTTTTTAACAGAAAAAAAATTACAATAGTTTTTAAAGAAAAATAATTACGATGATTTCGTTTAAGAAAAATAATTGTAATAGTTTTATTAGAAAAAATTATTATGATAAATTTTTAATCCGGAATTTTTTTAACAAAACTTGAGTACGGAAAATTTTATAACATTTTAAGATATTGTAAATATTTTAAATAATTCTATGTCAAAAAATTTTATAAAGAAATATGACTATGGAAAACTAATTATGAAATTTTTTTTAAGAGCTTAAAATTTAGAGAACAAAAAGTTTTAAAAAAACAGACATATGTACCCCCCTATGAAAAGAAGTAATCATAATGTAAGAAGATAGATAAAAAAGAACTAGATATGAATTATTACTTTACATTGGTCATTCCTAGATTCTATTTAATGTATTCAAATCTATCATAAGGAAGAAATTTTGTAAAAATATAATCCATTAGATATTTCATTCTAATGAATTATAAAATGATATCTCATTTAAGTGTGCGATCTCTAAGGAAATGGTGTCTTATATCTATGTGATTAGCTTGTGAGTGATTTTTTGGGTTTTTAATTAAATAAATGGAACTAGTATTATCACACAGTATTTTATTTTTAGTAAAAATCAAGCCATATTCAGTGAGTGTGTGTTGCATCCACAACACTTGAGCAAAAAAACATCCAAATGCCACATATTCGTCTTCAACAGTAGAAAGTGCTACTGATTTTTGTTTCTTAAAATACCAATAAACTAATTAATATTTTAGGAAATTACAAGTTCTATAAGTGATTTTCCTATCCATTATACAATGACTAAATTTACTATCCAGAAAACTATTTAGTTTAAAAACTTTTCCAAAAGAATAGAAAATTCCTAAATCCACAGTTCCCTTTTGCTAATTAAAAATTCATTTTATTAATTTTAAATTTGATTCCTATGTTTTTTCTTGATATATTGATCACTATATTATAGAAAACATTAAATATGTATGACTAGTAGTTAATTAAAGAAAAATTCATTTCATACCCCTAAAAGTATTTTGATCAACTAGTTGCCCAGCCTCATCAAGATCAAGTGTATTGGATGTACCAATTGGAGTTCTAATACTTTTAGTATTTTCTTATCTAAATTTATTAATAAGATATTTTATATACTTATGTTTATATATAAAATTCCCTTCTAGTTTTTGTGATATTTTAAAGATAAGAAAACATGTTTATTCCCCCATCACACTCATCTCAAACACATATTTCATAAGATTCGCAACAGAATATGTTAAATATTGTTAAGTTGATCCAAATATAATGGAATCAACATATATTTGAACAATAATAATGTTTTTATTTACTTCAGTTATAAAAAGTGTTGTATCTTAATGTAACGTCCTAGACCAGGATTCCACTCAATAATGCCCCAACCCCTGTGGGTCATAAGGCCCTAAGAGCATCTCCCCAAATGCCAGAGGCTATTGACTAGTAGTGAGGGACTAGGTGTGTAAGTGGGGGAACTATTCCCTCATAACTATAGTATACACAACGAAAAATAAATAACATAGAAATAGTGTAAGTAGTAAAATAGGCAGAAAAATGGATTCTAGGAAAGATAGGAATATATGAACAATCCAGAAGCAATCTCATATATAGATGATGATAGTGATACTTTTCACGTGTCTAAGAAAACATCCAAATATAGGTACATAAAAGAGTATTACAATACATTTTTCCAAAATGAAAAAAACAACAAAATGTGCTTCCTTCAAATAGTATCAAGAGCCTTCACTCAGTCACATGATCCCCTGTTTCTAAGCAGCTGTCAATAACCTGTGTTATGGAACTTTCCCCTATCAACACCTACGACCGTATAATATGTTTGGTTTCCCAAGGAGGACCAAACAAGGTGTATGATAATGTGCTAGTAGGAAACCATCCAAAGGTATATACATTTCAGTTGTGCAATATAAACCATGTAGTGTTAATAAACAAGGTAAATAAGTAAGGAGGAACCAAAAGTACTGTGCCCATGGAATGTAAATCACAATAATAAAGTAATATAAAATATATTCTCAAGGATCCCTATAAAATAGTGTCAGTATCCTAACAAGGATACTGCATGAAATATAATAAACAACACAACCTTGTTATACCCTCAAACATATCCTGCCCACACAACCTTTCCATATAAAGAAACCATATCAAAAACCCAAAACATTATCGTATAATCATCCATTACAGTTTACCACGACCGATACATAAATCAAAACATTTCCTAATTTCCATGATTGTGCCATAATATCAAAGTGTCAGACCAATAAGGGCTGGATAGAAGGTGTTAAAGACTAAGACATCCTCGTCGAGTCCTATGAGCATCTTGATGGAAAATCGGTATAGGCACTAGTTGGAGTCCTAGGAGCATGTTATACCGAAAAATTATTATGCAAGTCTAATAAATCTATATACCAGGGGTAGCAAGGCCTAAGGAATCCCACATAATTGAGACCCCAGGGGAATAATCAACCCAGGGTGTCTAATACCACATTCCAGACCCAGGGAGAGCCGTCCAAGGCATCTATACAATCCGTAATCCATTTCATACCATTTAATAATTCAAAGAAATATGAGTCTACCCACTCATATAACTAATTAAATACAATTACAAACAATTAGTATATCCACCCATTCATCAATTACATTTAGTCATGTCACATGGGTATACCCACCAATTTATCATGATTCACAATTAAACATGTCACATGGGTATACCCACCCATTTATAATTATTGAAAACAAAACCATTTAAGAAAAATAATTCCCATTTAAACCACTTAATCAAAGTAATAAACATTCCAAGGAGTAAACACATCTCTTATTTAACCAAAACAATACTATTATTTGTGATTGAGCTCCCTATATCTAGTAAAGCATGAGAACTCACCCTTGGGGTGGTTCAACCAAGGGAAAACATGGTAAATCCATATCGAACACCCCATGGGTTGCTAATATTTATCTAGGGTCCATATTCATATTACAATATATCCTAATAGAATCCCTAATGGGTTTGATTACATCTAATTCAATTAATCAATTAAATTCTGGGGTAACACTAGAAAGTCTGGCGGGTGGCATAATGACTGATAGCTCTATAATGAACCAAAACTCAGAAACAAGTTATAGAGAACCTACCTTAGCTTTTTATTAGAGTTATAATCCAGTATCAAGTCTTGATTCAACTTGAATTAGAAAAAATCTGAATAATGGATGAAGAACAAGAAATTAGGGCATATGAGTCTAAATCCAATTAGTACAATCGATAGCTAGAAGAATCCATAATGGCTAAAAAGGAATGTAGATATTATATATGCGGATCCAATGAGACAAATTGCTCTCAAATTGGAGATAAGATGGAGAACTGGGATTGAATCATAGTTTATACACTTTGGGAGCTCAATATGAGGTCCCCTCTGCTGTGCATTGAATAAAACCCAAATTAGGTTATAAAAAAGGATTTAATTTTAAATTTAAAATTATTAAGATTACCAAAATATAGGGGTGTACCAATTTAGGAGAATGGTTTGGGGAACTGTGCCCCAAAATTGTAAGACTTCCTATAGGCCAAGGTCACCCCAAACAGTTTACCCGCACGGTCTACAAACCATGAAAAAATCCACTATCAAGTTCTATAGAAATTGCAGGCTTGACCACATGACCATGTACCTTTTCTCACACAGTCTAATTAAACTATGAAGCCTGTACACCCCCACTATCTAGCCTCAAATAGTTTAGTCAAACCATGAGGCCTACCTCACATGGTTTGTACTGACCATGTGCCAGGCTAAAAACACCCTAATATTTGGTTCTGAGCTCCGAACAAGCCCTGGACACCTCCAAAAAACTTTTGATCAAGTTGGTAACTTACATAAGGCCATATTTAAGCATTAAAAATAAAAAATAAGGGATCTAAACCTCATACTAAAACCTAGGTTCTTACAATCTTCTCCCCTTATAGAAATTCGTCCTTGAATTTCCCTCTGAAGGGTGATAAAGATTTATATGATAACAATTCTTTCCACTAAGAACATATGTCATCCTCCTGCTCCCAAGTCTCATCCTGTAAAAAACTATACTACCATAGCACCTGTACTAGGGGAGCATATCATCCTTGTATAACCTTTGTGATCATATCAACTACATGAATCAGATACCCCTCAAAGGATACATCAACCTGTAACTCAACCTCCTCAAGCTGAAAATCTTGAGACAGGTCCGAATGATAGCAAAACAAATGAGATATATGGAAGACATCATGCTTGGATCGGTACCTCTGAGGTATCTATAATCGATAGGCCACTGAACCTAATCTCTCTAGAATATTGAACAAACCGACATATCATGGTTAAAGATTTCCTTGTCTCCAATTCCCTAGGTGTACTAGCCTCAATGAAACATGTAAGAAGACATGATCCATGACCTCAAACTCTATAGGTCATCTATGAAGATGGGTGTATGATTTATATCAAGACTATGCTGTATCCGTCTGCTTCTCAATAAAATGTTCCTCCTGCACATGACACAATCTTGGTAAAGCTGCCTCACCTGCCTATAGCCAGTACAAGGGTGACTGAAATGACCTAACATATAAAACCTCATAAGGTTCCATCTACATGGTCTAAAAATAGATATTATTGCAGGTGAACTCATCCAGGGGTATATGATTCTCCCAATATCCCACAAAATCTAGCATTCATGCTCTTAGAATTTCATCTAGCACTTATTTCGTATGCTCTGAATGACCATAAGTTTGGGTGTGGTAAGATATACTTAGAAGCACCTGTGTATCCAATACCCTCTAAAAATTCTACGAGAAAAGAGATGTAAAGAAAGAATCCCTATCCAAAATTATAGTACACAAGACCCTGTGAAGTTGTAAAATATCACAGATGTACAACCTTCCCAGCACATCAACACTAAAGGTATCCTTGAGTAGAAATAAATGAGAAACCTTTGTGAGCCTATCAAAAACAACCCAGACAACATCATTAAATTGAGGCAACCTATATAAACCTATCATGAAATCCATTGCAACATTAGGCCATTTCTACTTTAGAATAGGTAAATGATGTAAAATTCTTGATGGACATTGATGTTCTACCTTCACCTACTATTAGATGAAAGACCTAATAAAAAAACCATCCACCTCATACTTTATACATGTACACCAATAATAATGCCGTAAGTCACGGTACATCTTGGTGACTCTAGAATGCACTACCCATGTTAAGACATGAAACTCCCACATCAAATCCTCATGTATATACCCTGGAACCAAAAAAGTTCCATGGATACACAAGATCTCATCCTTTCCCATAGTCTAACTAGGAGGTGGGTTCTCACTAGCCACACTCTCCCATAGGACTAGGACCTTTGAATCTGATAGCTGGTTCATCCTCACTCTATCCATAAGGGTAAAGGTCACAAATATGGATAATATATAAGTCCGATTCTGACTATTGTACACCTCTAAGTTCATATCAAAGAACAATTCCATAATCTTCCACTCACTACTATCATGTTTCACTTCCTGTATATCATTACCCCTACTTAGTGCATCAGCCACTACATTGCCTTTACCAAGAATGTAGGAAAACTCTAAGTCAAAATACTGTAGGTAATCCACCCACCTTTACTACATCAGATTCATATCACATTGTGTAAATATTTACCTAAGGATTTGTGGTCTTTGTACACCACAAAATGCTCTCCCAATAAGTAATGTATCCAATATTTTAAACAGTGAAAAACTGTAGCTATCTCAATATCATGCGTCGGGTAATTCCTCTCATGTGGACTTAGATATCGAGACCCATATGCCATGAATTTATCTCCCAACATTATCACTTATCCCACCCAAATACCTAATGCATCATGATAAATAATATATATCCTACCCAATTCTGGTAGTATTAGGAATGGTGCTGATGTCAACCTTACTTTCATCTCCTAAAAGGATGTATCATAGGAATATGACCATAAAAAATTTATACGCTTATTAGTCAAGCCTATTAATGGAGCTATTAAGCATGATAAGTCCTGTATGAAATAACTATAGTAACCATCCAAAACTAAGAAACTTTTTATGTCAAAAAAACTCTAGGGGTTTTCCCAAGAAACTACATCTCTCACCTTCTATGGGTCTACTGATACTTCTATTTTTGTGATAATGTGACCTAGGATGTGAATCCGATCCATCTAAAAGTGAAAATGTTTGAGATTAGCATATAACTGATGCTCTTTGAGTGTATCCAAAATGATCTCATGATGTTTGGTTTGGTCATGTTGATTGTGATAATACACCGAGATATCATCGATGAAAATCACTACAAACAAGTCCAAATAAGGATGGATCACTTGGTTCATCAGCTCCATGAAAAATGATGGCACATTCATGAGACCAAATGACATAACCAGATATTCGTATAGACCATACCTACTACTAATGGATATATGAGGTATGTCTAAAGTTTGGACATGCCCATGGTGATATCCTGACCCCAAGTTGATTTTCGAGAACATATGGGCTCCTCGAAGCTGATTGAATAGGTCATCTATATATGGAAAGGGATATAAGTTTTTAACTATTATCTAGTTCAACTTTTAATAATCCAAACATAGTATAAGGGTACCATTCTCATTTTTTCAAAAAAAAAAGGTTCAGAGAACCCCATAGAGAAATACTAGGTCTGATGAACCTATTTTCCTTTAAATCCTCCAACTGCCTCTTGAGATCCTTCAACTCTTTCACAACCATCCTGTAAGGAGGAATGAATACCAGTGTAGATTATGGAACTAGATCGATGTATAATTCCACATCTATCTCAGGAGGTAAACTAGAAAATTCATTGAGAAATACATTTTTGAAACACTCAACCACTAGAAGAAAGTCCACCTGACTCACTCCCTGATCATATAGATAAAAACTAGCAATCTAGGTTTTTATTCCGCAGATCCCACAATGTTATGGTCCATCTAAACTTGCCATTAAAACCCATTAGCCCTTATGAGTATACAATACACCCTCTGGTGATGTACAATTCAACCTATAGTGATAGCTGTCAATGTACGCTTGATAATCCACGTTCTAGTATATCCCGAGTATGACATTAAAACCTATCATCTCGAGGACATAAAGATTCCAGATGAAGTGAAACCCATCAATCTCAAGGGGGAACTCCATGAATTGTTGAAAACTCTCTATTCTGATTCTCAATGGTGTGTCTAGTGTTAAAACACCCTCAGAAGATAGTAAAACAAGCCCAAGTCTTTTCACCACTGGTGTAGATACAAAACTATATAATTAACCTGTATCAAAAAGAGTAGATGCGATAGTAGTGGATACTAGGATCATACCTCTCAAGGTAGAATGTTTGGAACCCTACTCATTAGGGGTAGGCTGTATAGAATAGAACTTCTCTATACCACAGCCTAGTGACACAACCTAACTACCCAGAGTAGGGACACTCTGATATCTCGATGTAATTGGTGTCTACCTACCTCATCCACGACCACCACTACCTTAGCCCGATTTACCAAAACCACTTCAACTCCCTATATAACGTAGATATAAGAAACCTACTTCTGTACCTAGTGTTAGAGATGACCCCATACCACTCACAGCTGGAGGGAAGTTCCTACATAAATGTTTCACATATCCCATCCTACTACAAGATTGGAACTCGATTGGGTTGTGATCGCACTAATTTTTTATGTGACCTCTCCTACCACACTGATAACAGAACATAAATCTACTAGTAATCATATCCTAATTTGTTCTTTTCTTAAGGGAATCCCCAAAATGGAACTTCTTTTCTAAAGACACTAAAATACCAGGTCAAGAAGTGATACTACTATGCTCTACGCCCTCGGATTTTATTAGATTCCACTATATAATCCGTATCTCATTAAAAATATCAGTGATAATGGTCAATCTGGACATGTTGAACTAAGATATAATAGCATTTTAGAGACCTTACTTGAAGTGTCTCTCCCCAGATAACTCATCGGTAAGGTGCGTGAGTGAAAAACACTACAGCTGCATAAAGCATACAGAGTACTCCATAACTGTCATCACGCCCTACTAGAGAAGTATAAAATCACTAGCCCACTCTTCTCATAGAGATGGGAGGTATAAATAGTCATATAAAAAGGTTTGGAATTCAACCCAACCCATATCTCGTAGCCTATCAGTTTGGTTTAGAACATCACACTGGCACTTTGCTTCTCCATGTAACATATATGTGGTGATATTGAACCTCCTCTCATGAGGCATATCAAGATGCCTGAAAATTTATAATGTGGTCTCTTTCCATATCTTAGATGAATATATACCTCTATCGTCTGAAAACATGGGAGGATTTTGCTGCTGGAACACCCATGTTAGCTTATCCATAGACATGGCAGACTGGATTACTCCCTGATACGTTTTCCAGGAGCGAAAGAAACCCTCAAGAAATGCACTTGATCACCTATTTCTGGAACAATAGATGGTTCCATAGTTGGCACTAAAGGAGGATATAACAATATCTCATGGTCCCTCACCCTCATAGTGTGGTCTTCGCCTCTATCCTAGTGTACAACTAGAGTTTATTGTGGTGGAATGTCTCTATAATTCCAAACACACATCTTAGAAAAGAACGATATAAAAGCTACAAATCAAAAGTGTAGGACATGTCATAACCCCCTAAAACAAATTCAACCCATAGCCTACTTATATATCGAGGAATACTTAGGGAATAGACACAAAAAACAATTGATACACTACCTCTTCCCACTCAAAAGTTGGGTCTCTGTTGGGTCTCTATACAAACAATTTTGTTTCCAATCCAAATTAATTTGAATTTATATAGTCATTTACATTAAATTCCATAAAAGGTTTTACTAGTGGTTCACCATGTTCCAATCCATGAAGTCTTATAACACCACATGAACCGAGATATGATTCCCATATAATTCATATCATATCACATTTAATTCACTTTAAACAAAAGAGTCAAAGGGTGCATAATTTTTCAGTTCATAATGGACCGCGCACCTTCTGAATTGAAAGATGATTCCACTTTCTCTCTCCACTACACAAAAGTTTGTCACAATAGCATCCAAAACTATCACAACACTAATCACAACAACATGCGTTAATAAAGGAATCCTAAATGGCACGAAATAATTCATGACATGTGATTTCTAGTAAGGTGCCTATATGGTGCATGGGATGACATACTCTCATCTCATTGGGTTTCAACAAAAACATAACCAGAACCATATAAATAGTAACATCACAACACAAGTGCATCAAAAAATGGTGGAATCAAGTCAATTTTAATTTTCAAAATCTAAAAAATAGAAAATTTTACTTAAGGAAATTTGGATTTCCCCATTATGCGGGGTAGCTAATCCTGGGAACAACTCATTACCAAAATCCATTTCCGTTATATCCCTATCTATTGTCACCATACAGTAAGAAAAACCATAAAATATTTCTATGATACCACTTTTTAATGTCCCAGACCCAGATTCCACTCAACAGTTCCATGATTCTAGTGGGTCACATTGCCTCAAGCATATCTCTCCAAACTCCAGAGGCTGTTCACTAGCAGCGAGGGACTTGGTTTGTGAGAGGGGAGACTATTACCTCTTCAACAGATTATACACATTGGAAAACCAATAACTTATCAATATAAAAAGTAGTAAAAAAGGAAGGCAAATGGATACTAAGAAAGATAGAAATATATGAACCAGTTAGAAGAAATCTCATATATAGATGATGATAGCGATAAATTTCATGTGTCTAAGAAAAATACAAATATAGGTACATAATAGAGTATTACAATACATGTATCCAAAATGATAAATGGAAAAAAATGTGCTATCTCCAAATAACATCGTGATCCTCAGCTTAGTCCCATGCTCCCCTACTCCTAAGAGGAAATCACCAACCTATGTTAGGGTGCTTTCCCCCATCAAAAACGGAAACCATACAATATGTTTGGTTTCCCAAGGAGTCCCAAATGAGGTGTGAGAAAAAATCCCAGTAGGTAACCATCCAAAGGTCTATATATTTCAGTTGTTAAATATAATCCATTTTGTGTAAGCAAAGTAGGTAAACGGGTAAGTAGGAACCAAAAGTAGTATATCCATGAAATATAAAGAACTACAAGCAAGTGATTTTTAATATCATCTCAAGGCTCCATGAAAAACATTATCAAGATTCTAATAAGGCAGATACATGTAAAAAATAAAAAACATGGCCTTGTCGTACCCCCATACATATGATGTCCACACGAACCTTATTTATAAAGAAACCATATCAATAACCCACAACCTTTACATATAACCATCCATTCCAATTTACCATGGCCAAGTCATTAAAGCAATCGGGTCATAATTTCCAAAATTGTGCTATAATATCAATGTGTCGGACCATGAAAGGCGAATCCAAGGTGTCAAAGACCAAGTCATCCTCATCGAGTCCTAGTTGTGTCTGAATGAAAACTTAGTATAGGTATTGGTTAGAGTCCTAGGAGCATGAAATACCGTAAAATTACTATACGAGTCCAAGAATGTCAGATCCAAGGGGCATCAAGGCCCAAGGAATCCCATGGAATCAATATTCAAGGGGAATAATCAACCTATGGAATACACTAACACATTCCGGGCCCATGGAGATCCATCTATGTAATCTATAAAATCATTGAACCATTTTATAACATTTAAAAATTCAGTGACATATGAGTCTACCCACTCATATAACCAATTACATTAAATTCCAGACAATGTGTATACCCACCCATTCATTAATTACATTTAGTCATGTCACATGGGTATACCCACCCATTTATCATGATTCATAATTAAACATGTCACATGGGTGTACCCGCCCATTTATCACGATTTCAAACAAACCATTTTAGTAAAAGCATTCCCATTTAAACCAATTAATCAATGAAATCAACATTCCAAGGAGTAAAAACATCTCCTATTTAAACAAAACAATTTCATTTATTAGTGATTGAGCTCCCTAAAACTAGGAAAGCATGATAACTCACCCCTTGAATTTTTCAACTATAGAAAATTGGGTAAATAAATATAGCTCACCCCATGGGTACCTATAGTTTGGTAAATGTCCACCATCATATTATATTGGAACCAAAGGGAATCCTTAACAGATCCAAGTACGTCTAATTAAATTAATCAATTAAATTCCAAGGTCATTTTGGAAATTCTGGTGGGTGGCATAATGGCCAATAGCTCTATAAAGAATGAAAACTTGGAAATAAATTATAGACCACCTACCTTAGCTCGTTAGTAGAGTGATCATCCAGTACCAAGTCCTGATTCAACTTGGATTAGAAGAAATTTTAAGAGCAAATAAAGAACAGGAAATTAGGGCATTTGAGGCTAAATCTAAATAGTGCAATAGATAGCTAGAAGAATCAAGAATAGCTAAGAAGGAAAGTATATTACTAATGTGGATCTAATGAGATAAACCACACTAAAATCAAAGATCAAATGAAGAAACAAGATTGAATCCTCATTTAGACACCTTGAGAGCTCAAATGGAGGTCCCCTCTATCTTGTGTTGAAGAAAACCCATATTAGGTTATAAAAATGATTTAATTTTAAACTTAAAATTATTTAAATTCTTAAAATATTGGGGACACATGGTTTAGGTGCACTATTTGGAAAGTCATGCACTAAACATGCATGACTTACTATAGGCTACAGGTCACCTGTACAGTTTACCCACACAGTCCTCAAACCATGAAGAAACCATGCAAAAAGCCACTATCAAGTTTTGAAAAAACTGTAGACCTGGTCGCATGGTTGTTCACCTCATATCAAATGGTTTTCTTAAATTATGTGGCATGTACATCCCATATGTCTATCCTTTCCTGATTTAGTCAAACTGTGTGGCCTACCCCACATGGTTTGTACTAACCATGTGCGAGGCTAAAAACACACCAAAATTGGGTTTCAGACTCTGAACAAGCCTCAAAATCCTCCAAAAAACCCATGATCAATTTTGGAACTCACATAAGGCCATATTTAAGCATTAAAGTTGGAAAAATGGTTCTTTACCTCATACTAAAACACGGGTTCTTACACCAAAGCTCCATTAACAAAGTTTTTTTATAATAGAAACCATATTAACCTATCATACCAGAATCTAGGATCTTGTTAAAGTATATATAAATCTTTTGTATATTTATAAACATATTTTGGATGTTTTTTGTTTTCAAAACCAGAGGTTTTATCAACATAAACTTCCTCATGTACATATCCATTAATAAAATAAAACATCACATCCATTTTAATTTTTTTAAATTAAATAATGCTTCAAAGGATTTTATAATATGAATACCTTCAAGTTTAGCTACTAGTGTATAAGTTTCCTTATGGTCTATGCCTTATTGTGGATTATAACCCTTAACAAAAAGTATAGATTTATTTTTAACAATAATTCCATTTTCATCACATTGGTCTCTAAAAACCTATTTTACACCAATTATATAAGTTTATTTAGGCCGTTTTAATAAAGTCCAGACATTATTCCTCTAAAACTCATTGAGATAATCTTGAATATCCTTAATAAAATCCTTTACTTATAAATCCTCATTGGAATTTTTAGGTTCAAATTGGGAAAAGAAATCTATATTTTCAATTTCATTATTTAAGGAACTTCTAGACCTAATTGGTAGATCAACATCACCAATGATACTATCACTAGGATAATTCCTAAGATACAACTGAATTCTTGGTTTTTTGAAAGTCTATTTTCAACATAAGGTAAAAATAATTCCTAAGGAATAAATTCAAAAAAAGTTTCTTGAGTTATATCCTTATGATAACAATTTTCTAACAAAGGTTGAAAATCAATTTTAGAAATAACATCCGAGGAGGATATAGGTTGAGGTTGTTTAAACCGAATAGAATCGATTTCTTAAAACTTATCATGTACTGTTTCCTCAACATTACAAGATTTATTTGACAACCCTATATGAGTTAGAAGTAATGGAATAACCTAAAAATATTCCTTAATCAGATTTGGGTACAAATTTATGTATGTGTTCTTTTGTATTTAGAATGAATACTTTGGAACTAAAAATTTTAAGTAAGAAACTTTTGTTTTTTTCATATCCACAACTCATACAGATGTTTATTAAGAAAAGTCCTAATTAAAACTAGATTTACAATATAGAAGGTAGTAATAATCACTTCAGCCCAAAAATGTTTAGTAATTGAGCATTCACTCAACATGGTTCTAGTTATTTCTTAAATAATTCTATTTCTTCTTTCAACTAAACCATTTTTCTTATTAGTTATAGGAGGTGAAAAGTTAGGTCCTATACATTTATTACTACAAAAAAGATTCAAAATAAGAATTTATAACTTATCCACCATGATCACTATGAATAGTTATCAGGGAAAGGTTTTTATCATTTTTAAATTTGCTATAAAAGTTTTAAAATAAAAAAGCATCAGATTTATTTCCAAGAAAATAAACCCATATATATATTGTTTAATCATCAACTAAGACATATAAATAGTATTTTCACCCAATAATTCCAATTTTTATAGGAATTAATAAATAAATGTGAACTAACTATAAATAATCAGAAGTTTAAACTTCACTAATAGATTTAAAACTTGACTTATGTTGCTTATAAAATTTACATGGGTCATAGAATTTAGAAGTATGAAACATAATTTTTTTTATATCCTAAACAAGTATTTTGGTAGTAAATTTATATAGGTTTCTAAGGTTATAGATTCCTAATATTATATTCCATAACCAATATTGATCTTCCATTACACTAAGGCAAGGTAATTCTTGGATCCTTACGTCTTTTATGTTATGTGTGTCAACATTCTCATGTTGATTTTTAGAAATAATTAATTCATCCTTGGAACTATGTACGAAACATTTTTCATTCCAAAAGTTCACAATTTAAAATTCATCACAAAATTGACTTATGATTATAAGGTTGTGCTTAATACTATTAACAAACAAAACATTTGAAATTAAAGCATTACAAAGAAGAAAAATATTACCTATTCTGATAATCACAAATTGATAATTATCTTCGAAAGTAACTTTATATCCTTTCATCTTGATAATTTTTTTGAAAAAGTTATTATAAGTCATATTCATGGAATATCCACTATACATGTGACATGTATTCTTATTATTAGTACTTTCTTTGTTTTATTGAAAACAAAAAAATTATATTTTCGGCCCCCAAAACTTCTTGGTTCTGGTAATGTTAGGAATGAAAATTTTAGGAATCCACATTTTTATAGAAAAATAGACTTTGTGAAAACCTAGGTGTTGGAATTTATTTATGGAACAATTGTTTTTCCAATGGAAACCACTTTGGAACTTGGTGAAAAAGAAAGCACTTTTAGGAACAAAGAAATTATTACTAAAAATAGGTTTTTTTATAAAAAACCCATTCCCAAGATATTACCATGAGGATGAATTTGTTTTTATATTTTAACAATGTTTTATTTACCAGTGTTAAACATTAAAAAAATTTTCTACAGTGAATGAATTTCTGATTTTTATTTTATAACTAAATCATTATCCTCACTAGTAATATTCTTGGACTTAAGTTGATCAAAACTTGTCTCTAAATAAATTTCCTCATAAACTACTTTTCAAAATATTTTGAAATAATATCCTTATCAAAATTATCTTTATCAAGATATTAATTTTTTTTGATATTTAATTTGTTAAAACATTTATTCATGAATCATCCTTAACAAGTTTTTCATTATCATTATGAAGTTTTTTTACAAATTATGAAATTTTCATTTTCTAACAATTCAGCAAATTGAGAAACTTATTCAAAATAAGGTAAATTATTATCTTCACTAGGTTAGGAAGATTCTTCATTTGAAGATATAGAATCCTTCCCATTTGGATAGTTTTCACTTAGAGGCATTTTATAAAGGTTCTCGACTGTTCATACCTTATCCATAAAACAATTATTTTCTTGAGGTACATTGAAAAAACACCTATGTTCCTCTATCTATAAATTTCATTATTTGGTGAATTATCACTAGAATAACATCCACTATCACTATAAGTGTCAAAATTTTTTAGAATGTTTGTTCCCTTATATTTGTAATATTTTTTTGAATTACTTTATGAATTTATATCTTTCCTGTATTTCCTCTTAGTCTTTGGACAATATGGCCTGATTTGTCCATCTTTCATGCATTCATAACAAGTTACTTAATATTTATTTTCATTTCTATCATTATTAAATTTTTTATATGTGTATTAAAAATATTCCTTTCCAACTATATTACTCATCCTTTTGTGAACATTTTCTAACTCATTCTTAGAATGTTCAAGTGCTAGAATCAGGCTGGATAACAACATTATTCTTTCTTGAAGATTTAACAATTATTTCAGTAGATTGATCTTTGTATGGTAAGGTTGATATTATAGAAAAGGCAACACCACAATTTTTATTTTTCTCTTTCTCAACATCTCTTTTTAATCTTCCCTCATATTATATAAGAGTTCCTATATTATCATTAAGATTAGGATTATTTAACTTTATGGTCTCATCAACAATAATACTCTTTTGATTCCCACTCAATGGGAATTATGTCAATTATCTTCTCAAAAAGAATCTCATCATATAAACCTTTAACACCAATATCTTGTAAACTATTTATAATGGTCATGAACCTATGATGTATCTTTATAATAGATTCACCCAATAAGAAATAAAATTCTTGATAGTAAACTCTTAACATAACTATTTTAGTCTCTACAACCATTGAAGTTCCAAAATGTGTTACTCAAAGATTTTTCCAAAAATTATTAGTAGCTTCACAAGATAATATTTTATTTTAAATACTTATTTTCATGAATCATAATAAAGTTTTTTAACCTTTTAATTCAGTTGATATTCATGTTTCTCTTGATGAGTGAAAGTGGTGACTTCCTTATTAGTAATTTTTAGTCTCCAGTTAACATAACAAATTTAACTACCCCAGTGTTGATAACAAATGTTTTCATCATGTCCCTCCAGTACTCATAGTCAGCACCATCTAAAATAGGTGGACTGTTCAGATTTAAATTTTCTATGGATCCAACATTCATTCCATCCATATTTAAAACACAATTAATATTTTTTTTTCCAAAAAACACATTAGTTTAAAGAAAATATTATAAACAAAAAGTTTAGGAAAAAACTTCAACTCCTTGCAATATTAAATAAAGTAAAAACTTTAGAAAGTATTTGAGCTGTGGAAACTTGCTCCGATACCAATTTTTGGATCATTATATAGAAATATATTGATTAGGATCTTAATAATATGATAACAGTGGAAAACATATAAGAGGGGTGTGAATTGTAGTTTAAAAAAACATTTTTTAAAGAATTAAACTAAAAAAACCCAGATCCTCTTTTAGTAGATTCATCACACTTTTCCCTCAGTATGATGAACTAATTCACAGTATCATAAATATTATCATTATGATTAAATAAAAGTGTAAAATATTGGATTCACAATGGATCTAATTAATCCAAGTATAAGAATTTAAATCAAAGTAATTACAATAATATAATCAGAATTGAAAGATGAATATAATGTTTTAATTTCTATTATTTATGTAGTAGAATAATGACTTGTAAAAAGTAAAACAAAATCAAACAAAATAAATAATGACTTTAAAGATACTAAAAAGAATAATATATTTTATAATTAAGAGTATGGTATTATATAACATAGACTAAAGGTATCCCTTGTTTTATACTTAGAATAAATTTTATCTCTCCTTACCAGGAAATCCCTCGATGTGATGATCAGAAAGTCTCTATCTTCCTATCCCCAGTATCCCTCGATATGAAGATCTGATTCTCTATCTACCTATCCCTAGTAGTCCTCAATCCAATGGATCATATTAAATGTCTTCATGTCCTCTGAATCCCTCAATCAATATGATGACCATATATTTATTAAAAATCACAACAAATCTTAATTATACAAACTGATTAGGTTTCTTTAATAAGACTCCCCTTAAATAATTTCAAAACACAAGAAACAAGTTATTCACACTATATAATATTTAGAAGAATTCAAGAGAGAATGTTATAAACTAGTAGCAATAAGTAGCTCATCCAACTTCAAGATCTTCAAATGACTAGGTTTTTATAACATCTTCCCAATAATTATATTTCATTCCCAAAAATTATATTTTCTCCAATATTTTCACAACAACTTGGACACCAAGCACTTGACTGCTCATAACTTTCAAGAATAATTGTATGTATGATGTCGTATTGGTTTAAACAACAACAATATAAAAAGTATTCCTTAAATTAGAGACAAGTTTTCCATATGATATTATAAACTTAAGTTAGTCCAATGGACTTCCTTAAGAATGTAATTATGATAATTTTATGAGTATCAGTCCAATGTTTAAGACTTTTTATATAAGAAAGTTATTACAGAAAGTCTAACATCTTATTTGATAAGTTTGAGTATGATTTTTATCAAACACATACTCATTATGATAATCATAATGAAGAATATATAAATTAATATCATAATAGTTTATAACTTATTTGAAGTATAGTGAAAGAATATGTTTTCTATAAAAATATTCTAAAAAACTTTGGACATGAAGATTTAGTAAACCATGTTTTTAGAAAGAGTTTTAGATTTACAAAAGAAAAGGAATGGAAAATTAAGAAGTAAAACTTCTGACTCAACACTAATGAGGATGATAAGACACAATTACCTCTAAATAAAAAGGAAGAGGGGAAATATTATACAACCATAACAGTTGAAGTGAATCAGGATAATTATGGAATACATATCCTTAACTCTGTATTTGGGAATTTCATGTTTGATTTTGTATAAAGAATCCATATGAAAATGTTATGATTCATCCATTATGGGGACTTGATGTGATTTTAAGCATTTATTTTCAGTCTCCATATAGATTCTAGAATAAGAAAATCACCTTTGATATTCTGAATCAACTTACAATCATCTATCAGTGCAAGGATAAACCTAGACTTCCAATAGAAATATTTTTAGTATATGATAAGATATTATTTGAGGAATAAAGGGTGAATTATAGTTTTTAATAATATATGTCTCCATGTAATATTAATTCAATAGTTATGAATACCGTCATGGTTGTTTGAGTATAATATTTATCATAATTTCAATGTCTTAGAATCACCTTTTTGGAATTTATGTGATGGTATTTTTTCAAGATTAAGGATATTTTATGAGACATTTAAGGAAATACAACACTTTGGTTTTTTATATGTTTTCGTAAAAAAGTTATTTGAGGAGGAATTCCATTAATATTTTTTTTACATAATACTAAAGGTATTTGTAACCTTTAGGGTTTATCTTATTTTTGATGTTGAGGTAATTATGGGTTATTGAGATTGGTAATGTTATTTGAGTTATATTAATATAGTTTTAGAAAAATGATAACCCATAGGTTGGGTGATAACCCATTGCATCCAACAAGGATGTGGGGCTTGGACACACAACTGAAGGGAAATAAGGCTATATCGCCTACCACTGTCCTATGTGAATGTGTATTTCTAGTAGGAAAGCGTGAAGATAGATTTTTTTAAATATAGATATTGGATTTTTAGAATGTTAATTATGAGAGACACACGGCTAATGTAATTTTGAAACAATCTCCCATACTAGAATGGAAATGAGAAAACATCACCATGGATATTGTCTTCAGACTCCCCAAAACATATAAAGGGAAAAAATGTTATCTGAGTTTTAGTTGATCACCTTAAAAAGTTATAAAACCTCATTTATATTAGATAATTTTTCTATTTGGATCATATTTATAGGATATACATTAAGGAAGTGATAAGGTTGCATGGAGTACCACATTCCATTTTATCTAATCAGGATCTGAGGTTTACCTCAAAGTTCTAGTTAAGTCTTTAGTAAGCTCATGATACAACGTTGAGTTTTATCACTACGTATGATCCTTAGAAAGACGGCCAATATAATGAAAAAAATTCAAATCCAGGAGTATATTTTTAAATCTTCTTCTATTTAATTCGAATGTGGTTTGGAGAAAAACCTTTCTATGTTTGAGTTTTTATACAACTTTATCATTCACATAAAAATTCAAATGGATCCTTATGAATCCATCTATGAAAATGAAGTGTAGAACTAAAACTTGTTGGGATGAAGTTGGATAAAGAAATATATCGGTACAAGAGATATAAGAAGAAATTTAAAATAATTTTAGATCCATTTAGCCCCACATAAGGGTGACACAAAGTCGATAGAAAAGTTAAGCGGATAATTATAAAAAAAATGTGTTTATTTATTTTTAAGAACAATTAATAAAAATAATTTTTACTAATTTTTGAAAATTTATTTGAAAAAAACATAATTTTTGGAACCAATATGTCAAAAATATCTTAGGGTTAATTTTTCATATTTTTTAGAAAAGTTTATTTTTTTGATGAATAGTGAAAAAATGGTTTTTATTTAAAACTGCCTTTAATTTAAAGAATTTATAAGATTAATATTTTTTAAAATGTTTTTAAAAGTAAAATTAGTTCAATTATATTATAATAAATCCATTCTATAACATTGGAATCAAATTCATATTTAATTTAGATATTAAGACTTTTTATACTTATAGAAATTCTCTATTTGGAAAACCATTTTTTCGCTATGACTCCAAGTTTAAGTTTAAATTTAAATTTTACACTTACTTAAATGGAATTTTGAAGAATATATTCCATATTTATAATCATAATAATTTATATTTTATAACATGTTCAATTTAATTTTTTGTTAAAATGAGTAGTAAAAATTAATTAATGTGGTTAAGGTTAAAACTCGTTTACCTGAGGTTAAATTAAATGATAAGGTGTAAAATCACCTATTTTTTTTCCAAATCTGATATTATGGAAATATTTAAACCTTATATCATATAAGATTATATAATTACCATTTTGGATAATTTTGTATTGTTTAACATGTATACACTTTTTTCTTTTCAAAAATTCCTAGTGCATCATCTCCCCCACTTATAAAGGGGCACACTATCTCCTCTCCTGTTCACACTTCAAAACACCTTTGGTTTGGAAAATAAATGAAAAAATATCTTCCTTAATCACCTCCCCACATCCAATATTCCCTATTTTTATTATAAAACTATCTTAAAAAGGATTTTGGTGCTAACCTATGTTGATTTTCCAAAGAAGAGGTAAATTCTTAAACATGAATTTTTATTTTATTTATTATTATAACTAATTAAAATATTATAAAAATATTATTATATAATAAAAAAAATATCTAAAATATAATTATATGTTATTTTGTTTTTTTCATAACCTATATCCACCTCTTATTCCATCAAATGAAAAATGAAACTGTTGATCATTTTCACAACATACTACTACCTCACGAACTGATGTAATTATTTTTCCATCACCATCTATAATGGATGGTTATAATGATTTATTAAACATATTTATATGATACTTATAAAATAATTATACCTTTTTAATGATAATATCACACACATATATTTTTACTTTCCATTCCATGGGAATCCGACAACATCGCTTATGTGTACAGTAGACTACCACCTCATGAAACGATGTGATTCATTTTTCACTTAGGCTTTAAATGAAAGTTGATAAGGATAATTTTAATGAATATATTTGAAAAATATGAAATTTAAATGAATATTAAAATTATATATATTATTTACCTTCTTTTTTTCCATCCTTCGTGAAAATGGAAACAACATTGATGTATATGTATGACCTACCATCTCCATGAACGGTGTAATTAAGTTTTCTATCTCTAAATTTTATATAATAATATAAAAAAATTAATAAAGAATATATATGATGATTATATTGTGGTTAAAATTAATGGTATGATTTAACCATGATCAAATTAGAAGGACCGAAACTACCAACCAAAATATACATGAAAAAAGAAGTAATTATTACCCGAAGCATGATTTTAACATGGAATTATTAATAAACGAGTAATAAAAGGTTATAAATAAATCAAATATAGTATGATATATATTATAATTTTCTTATTATATATTTAAGATAAACTTATATTAATTATACATGAGGTTCAAAAGTGTACGGAGGAAGTTGAAACTTAAGGTAAAAGAGTTTTTGTCTCAAATTGACTTTTTTGGGACATATGTTATGGTTTGGACCTATTATATTTTATGAGGTTTTTATACAGAACCTTTGAAACTTTATATCCAGAATTTATTTATTCTAATTATATTTAAATTTTCATTTAAGATTATTCTCTCTTGGGGATTATGATTCAAAAGATACCAATGAGGTAAATATTTCATGTTACAATTTCATTGTTTATCTGGATTGTTTATGATTAAGTTTACGATGATGAAATATTAATATATATATATATATCAAGAATCTAATTAATTTTCTTATCCTATGTTTATTTCATTAAAATATATGTTTTCCCTTCATTTTCCTCTATTTATATACTTAACAAAAAATGATTTTTTATATGAAAAATCGACTTTATTAATCTCTTCAGTTAAAAATCCTTTTTATTCTATGTTATTGTTTTTTAAAATTATTTTAAATTAAATATTAATATTATATATTGTTTTTTTAAAGATATTCTTACCCATGTTTTACTTTTTACAAAATGGTTTAATATTAATCTTCTTGTCATTTTCCAAATGAGGTAGTTTTGACATTTCACTAAAAATTTGAAAGGAATATTTATTTTTAATGTGTATAGCATGAATGAAATTTTCAACCATCCTGACCTCTTAATGATTTAAATATTTATTTAAAAGTTTTTAAGGTTATTTTAAAGGAAACTTTTTTAGTAATATTTATGAATGTTTAGATTTTAAAGAAGTAATTTAAAAATGGAAAAGAAATTTTCCCCAATAATGTTTTAATGATTTTTTATATAATTTTTATTCATCAGTTACAACCAACTTTAGTGTTGACTATGTTTTACTAGTTATATGATCCGATGGTACTATATTTATTCTTTATCAAGATGTTTTATTTTTATGATTAATATGAATAGATGTTTATGAATCCCATTTCTTTTAAATGGGTTGGGCTATGATGAAATGTTTATAAAACACATTCATTTTCCATGTGTTATAATATGATGAAATAATGAAATGTTTATGAAACAAGTTTCTTTTAAATGAGTTATTCTATGTTAAAATTTTTATGAAACCAATTAATTTTCATGGGTTATAATATGATGAATGTTTTATGATCTTGCAACACACTTATGTATTGTTTTCAATATGTGTCAATAGTTGCATTATAACCAAAGACGGTTGAGTCCTATATCTCCCTTCAATGCATTGGGTATAGATTTATATATCCTTATATTAGTATTACTAGAATGAGAAGTTATCCCAATTTAGTAAGGGACTTTATCTACTATGATAGTCTTGGGAGAGAACCTTGATTACTATGATGGTTTGGGAAGTGAACCCATTCATCTATGATAGTCTTGGATGTAATCCTTGACTACCAAGGAAATGATATTATATTATTTTGTGTATTCCAAAAATCTGGGTATTATTATAATGTTATGTTATCATGGATCATGTTATTTGATTCTGTTATGATTCATGTTTTATTAACTAATAATATTGATGCCATAACTCAAGTTTATGATATATGATATTAAGGGCATGGTTTTCAAATTTTATTCTCATGTTATCAAACCCTTATGCTCATGTTATGTAGATATATCGGTTTTTACCCTTATCTATCATCTTTTCTCAGCCTTTCTTATGTTTCCTTTCACCAAGTTATAAAGAAGGACATTATGCATTCCATGTCTAAGAAGGGTACTAGTTATGAAGAACTTACTTGGTGATGATATTGTTCACTGATGAACCAATGTTTTATGTATCCAAGTTTCCAAAGGCACTCAAGCTAAATGGTTCTAGAATAGATCATTATGTAATGTAAGGAATATTTATATATTAATATGTGATATCTAATTATGAAATTTTTGGGTTTCTATAATCAATGCATCAAAGGTATATATAATTCTGAGCCGCACTCGTCACTTGTTTAAGTCCAATGATTTCACCAAAAGAGAAAATGAATAAAAAATACATAATAATACTTTAAAATAATAATATTTATTAAAATAAAAACAAACATAATAACAATACTTTTCCTCATGATAAAAAAAGGATAACATGATTGTAACCCCTCTTGATAAATAAGGTGGACTGTTAAACCTGCCAATAATCATCTCTATTCGAATACAAATATATGACATGTCAACAATTTTCCATATGTAAATTTAATATAATAAAATATAGGTGAACATAATTCAATAATATTTATTTAAAATTTTATGTTCACAATATATATAAAAATGAGTATACAACTAATTCAATAATGGAATAACATGATCATAATCTATCTAGAGAAAGAAAGTGGATGGTTTCAAAAGAATATATACCAAGAAGTGAAAAATATTTGTCAAATATTTTATATGGAAGGAATTAATATCCAAATAAAAAAATTATATAGTGCCACATAATAAAATAAAAGGGTATATTTTACCCCACTAATATGAAATAAGTTCAAATAATGATCCCAACTCAGTGGTTGAAAATAGAGTTACTAAAAATCATCACTATTGGGAAACAATTGAATCAATAGAAACCTGAATTAAGGAACATAATTTGGATATTAAATCCCATAAAATACAAAATTATAATAGAAATATATCTATAGGTAGTAAATAAACCATACAAAGCAAAAATGGTGTAAAAAATATATTATGTCTCAAATAATCATAATTTAGGCTAGGAAAACGCTTACAACTTAAGTAACAATTTAATAAAAACCCATAGAAATACAAGGAATGTAATTTCACTTAAAATAAAATTATTAAAATAAAATTTATTATATTATATATAAAATAATAATTAATACATCACATAAATAAAAATTGGTCCATAAATATATTACTTGTCTTAATGAAAGAAAATTGAGAATAAAAATATTACTGCTTATCTTGACTTCCTCAAACATGATTTAACATACCATATCATAAACATGGATATCTTAATAACCTAATTAATTAAATTTATTATAGCCATTTTCATCTATACTCTTAAAAAATATTCATTATCTATACGAATTCTACTGATTTTCCACATCGGGTGTTTATTGTTTTGACCATTTGTACTAGTTTTGTAATAAAGGTGTCCATGTTCATATTTGTTTCTAAGTTTTTAATTACTAGATCATTAAATTTACTATTAGGTATTTTTTTATCTAATTTTTATTATTTTTCAAGATCATTTAATGAGTTTCATGGTCTTTATCTTTGAAGATGAAATCGTTAATAAGCATGTTTCAATGATTCTTAACAATCAAAGTGTATTTTATTAATTAATGAATTATATATTGATATAAAATATCTAAAATATAATAATTATTTAAATTTTTATATCATATTATAAAATTTTTATATTTCCATAGTAATTCATGAAATAAATTCATTTTATTGTTCAATTACGTGGTTAAACCGAACCAAATATGAATATGCCCTGATTTAATGAATGACTATGAGGCGAGTTTGCTGTAAGATTATTATACCAGAAGCATAATGGTATTATTTACTGTCTTTATTATTATATAACATAATTTTATGTAAGCATAATAATAAATAATTGATATTAAAACATTTTATAATTTGAGTAAAAGATTATCCTCTAAGTACACTTATTTTAAATAATTAAATTAATGATAATCGTTTATTTATCATATCATTAATAGGTTCTATAAAATTTTATAACATAATGCTAAAAATATTATTAAAATCATATTTATCCTTTAATACCATCCCAATATTAACCCTTGTAAGTTGGTTAAGGAAAACGAAGCATGTTACATTGTGGAGGTGGTAGTCCACACAATGCATAAACAACGGTTTTATTTTTATCAATGGTTGAGTTATATGAATAGATAATTATAATAACCTCAATATAGTAACATTGATGTATATAAATGACGATAATATCATTATATTAGTGTGTATAGATAAAATTTAAATGATTATAATTAAAAATAAAACTAAGTAGTTGATAATACTCACGTTAGAAACATGAATTTTCCTTGAATGTCTCCTTAAATTTGAAGGGATTAGTATAACTATGAGTAAATAGCGGACTATGTTCCTAAGAGAGAGTTATAGGGAGATTAAAATTTAATATTTTCTATGATTAATTAATTGGTATGGAGGGTCTTTAAGGGGTGAATATGTTACCTTTTTTATTTGTTAAGGGAAGGGTAATTTTGGGGGCGCCCATAATATTTTCAATAATGTGATATTAATATTCCAAGGTCAAAGTCTAAAAAATATAAAAAATTATAGGGAAAACATGTACTGGAAATCCAAATATCTGCCATTCAATTCAAGGCATGTTTTGTAAGTGTTTTATGACTTTTACACTAGGTTATACTTAATTTACCCCTTTTACTTTTACCATGGTAATTAATTTCTAACCTTAGTAATTAATTTTAATAAAAAACATTAAGATTGAATTTTAATTTAGTTATAAAAATGTTTGGAATAAGTTATATATATAAAAATTATATTTTAAAATATATATTTATTCCTTAATTTGATATTTTATTAGTTTAATGATTTCTAAATCTTCTAAGTTAAGTTTATATAGTGATAAAATCATGGAAATTTTCATTTTCATAAATCCCACATTTTTTTTCTAAAAATAACTCATTTTTGAAATTTTTTAAAAATTTATACTAAGCCAATTTTATATTAGGAATTAGAAAATGAGGTTCATTTTATTAATTTCAAATTCCCAAATTTATAAATTCAATTTTTTAATAAAATATTAAAATATTTTGATAAATTGTATTTATTAGAAAATAACATTTGAAAATCCTAGCTATTATTATACATATTAACAACTAAATTAATGTTTACCAAATTTTAATATCAAAAATTATTTTTAATTAATTATAATATGTTTCTTGAAATAAAAAATTCATATTGAATGATAGGTAATTTTTAGAAAATTAGGTTTCTAAGAAATAATTGATCTTATTAGTCATTTTTGGTAAAACAATTAAATTTCATTCACATTAAAATTATTATTTGTTTTATTTATACATATATTTAATAAATAAGATATTCTTATTCATTCCTGATAATTCGACAGCTAGGTTTAAAGGGTCGTATTTATATTTTATCTAAATATATCATAGTTTCATTTATGTTCGATATCATGTGTGGAGAGAGATATCAAGCACATTAACTTAATTAAAGTTAACGATGTATTATAATTTCAGAGTGTTACATTACCACCCACCATAAATAAATAGTATCCTAAAAATTTGATTCATAATATCAGATTAATTTCTATAGAAAACTCATAATTAAGCCTATACTGCTAGATGATAATGGTTTTATTTTATATGTAGAATGATATTTATCAATATGGGAAATTATTATTAGACCTTTATAAAGAGGGTTCACCCATTCCAAATTTTACATATAATTCTACTAAAGTATATAGATTTATATCCATAATGAATATGTTCACAAAAACCCTAAAAATCATTTATTTGATAATCATACCACTATGGGTTTTAATTTATAAATAAATATCTAGTAGTTTTTCAAAACTTACATGAAATAAGAAACTATTAATTCTAGAATGAAAAATAACTATTTAATTCATTAGTAGTATTTTCATAGGGGTTTCATTGTTTTTATGGTTGTTGGTGACTATCTACCTTGTTAGCCCTTGGATTGGGACATTGAGTCGTATAATGCCCAACTCTCTCACAATTTAAGGAATGTGTTTTTTATAGATTCACTCTTTTCATTATACTTTTGAATTTTATAACAATTAACTCCACACTTAGATCATTTACTTTCCCATTTAAGGTAATTTCCCCTATCATTTTCTGAAATTTTTTCTATATAGGAAATTTAATATTTTTTCCTTCATCATTTTTATCACTTGATCTTTCATGAGATTCCATCTTTCTATTATTTGGTGTGTTTGGGAATTTTAATTAATTCAAATTATTAATCATATCTCATTATTTATTATTTTTAATGATCTCAAGGTTCTATACTCCAACCCCTATTTCGATGGGTTTCTCATTTCAGTGACCTCCACATTGTCCCTCCCACACATGGTTCTTTATAGTTAAAACTATTTATAAAAAAGAAAGGGTTGAGATGATTGATGGGACATTAACAATACAGGTGGATTATTATAATCAATAACATAAAAGGGATTCAACCTAAAAACATTTTATCCTTATCATAATTTTAGAATGCAATCCCATTAGTCCAACCTACATCAATATTTGTTTAATCAACATCATTCTTGGTTGAACCTAGGTTACTTTGAGTTGGGTTATATCATACTTATTAACCCAATTATTAAAATAGAGATCACATATTACCATGAACTTTCATAAAATATTCTAAACTTAATAATCTTTGAAATATATACTCTCAAAATCCAAATTATCCATCCTAAAATAACATTAGTTATTATTATAATCATATAACCAACTATGTGTATACCCGTATCATATAATCTCAATAACATACCTTTCCAAAAACGTATTTAAATATCAAAGACATTAAAATATTATGAGATTATATATTACTTCAAAAATTAACTCTATATTTAACACTAAAATTGTATTATCTATTATTTCACAAGGACACACACTAATCACTATATATAATTATCCAAAGAATGAGAAGAAATTATTTAAATATATCATGTATCAATTATGGATCCCAAGGTTACCAATTACTATATAAATTACTTCTTCCAAATAAATAATCCATTTATTAACAAAACATCAAGCATGTATTACACCTTAGTGTTATCTATACATTGATATTGTGTTTTCCAAT
Source organism: Viscum album (assembly GCA_963277665.1). Taxonomy (NCBI): domain Eukaryota; kingdom Viridiplantae; phylum Streptophyta; class Magnoliopsida; order Santalales; family Viscaceae; genus Viscum; species Viscum album. Next base: position 702,541,358 of record OY728132.1, read on the forward strand.
TGTTATCCCAAAAATGTAACCTTATCATAAAATCACTTTTCATGGTTATTGATAACATTTAATATATGTTTCCAAAACATTAAAGTAGAACTAATAAATAAAAATCCTTAAATGTTTTACATAATCCTCAATAATATTTGAATATACCAAAATGTTATCAATAAATTTAACTTCAACAATTAAAAAAAGAAAATAGTATCAATAATTTATTTCTATTATGATATCAACCTCACCAATATAGGTAAAACAAAGAAACTCACATTTTCCATCATAATAGGATTATACAGAAATTCATAACAATTTACATATAATTCTTTATTCTATTATAGGACATTGTAATTTATAGATAAATAACTTTCCCAGATTCATCTTCATGATCATATTTCAACTAAATACTAAAACCAAAATGGTTATGATAATATCCAAAACATGAATATATAAATATCAATCAAAAAACTATATTCCCTTATAAATTTTTTTAACATATGATTATTTTATATCAATATATGATTCTCCTTGTTTACTCCTTAGTTATCCATGGTAATTTCTTTATTAGGTTCCCTAACCAAATTAGTTAACATCATTTTTAAATTTTTCAAAATGGTTCATAAAGAGAATGTGATTAACCAAATAATAACCCCTAAGAGTTTCTAACTAGGTGTGTAGTATTACAACCACTCATCAAGAATTAGAGTGAATATTGAGTTAATGCTCAACCATCCCTTTTTTAGGGTGATTACCCCTAGGTGCATCAGTGCTGCAGTAGAATCTAATTTTGCAGTAGCTAGAAAAGGATATATTTCTAGGGAAAACCAAATAATATCTACTTTAACAAAACAAATGGATGTTATTTAATACTTAGATTAATTCATAGGGGTTTTAAAAAAATTTCTTATCTTGATCCATAAATAAAATGTGCATTATTTCCTTACAATAAATTACATACTTTTTCTAAAGGGTTATCTATACCTTTGAACATATGATCAACTATAACTTATCAACCCTTAAATTATCCTCAACAAAAATCTTAAGCTCTAAAGTTATACAAACCTTTACTTTGATACCAACTATGATTCCCAGACTCGTACTCCCAAATCTGGTGCCATAAACACATAATTTACATACTTTCATTGACACCAACTGTAAAAGACTAGATATGACCATCCATAATTACAAAATCAATAATTATTATCCAATTTCTTATATCTGAATATTATTTTTATTTTTATAGCATTAAATAATTAGGAAAAAAAATAGAATAATAAATTCCTTGTTCTATGTATCAAATGGATAATTTCCTATTATATAGAAAATGACTTAATTCAGGAAAATCGTTAACATATCCTAAAAATTATTTTAAATGTGTTATAATTCTAAATATCTAACACATATTACTTTTCTCCAAAACCTCTAAAAATAGAAACATAATAAGGTGTGAATTCAAATACTGAGTACATGAAACGTACAACTAAAACAATCATGGCATAAATATTATAGTATGAATAAGTAAACAACCTGAATCCATAATCAACTTAAAACTGAAAGTATTATATATCCATAAAAATAAATAAAAACATGGATATCAATAAAAATAAACTCATAATTATGGAATGAATAATTTTGGACCTAAAAAATTATCAATCAACATATTTTTCTAAGATACTTTACTTGTCATCAAGTCGACATTCAAGACATCCTACTATCAAGGCCTTGCGTCGAGACACTATACTGTTATAAGAAGACACATACTCAAAAAATCAACCTGTTTTGTCTTTGGTGACATTTTGATACATTGAAAGTTTATATAATTATGGCCCCCATCCACCACTTATTTAAGTCCATTACATTTACCATAAGATAAAATGAAGAAAAAATAAATAATCAACCTTTCTAATAATCATGCATATTTAAATAACAACATGTGAAATGATAATATTTTTCTATACATTATTAAAAGGGAAAAAATGATTATAACCCATCCTAAGAAAAAAGTTGTATGGTCAAACATTTCAATAATAATCCAATTTGGAATAAAAATATATGACACATTAATAAATTTACACATGTTAGTAGAATATCATAATTTCTATGTGAAAATTTTCCAATATGAGTTATGTAAAATGTGATGTTCAAAACATTTAGTAAAATGAGTATAAGACTAAGTCAATACTGAAAAAACTTGATCATAATCTATATGGAGAAATAAAGTGGATTGTTTCAAAAGAACATATCCCAATAAGTGACAAATATTTTCATAGTATCACTTTAATCAAAACACTTTAATCAAAACCCCTTGAAATATAATTCTTATAATTTAACATAAAAAATTATATTATTAAAATAAAATTCATGTTATTATATCTCAAATTGGTAGTATATACACCACATTAATGAAAATAGGTGATAGATACATTACTTGTCTCCATAAAGGGAAATTGTGTCAAAAAACCTTACCTCTTGTCCCAACTTCCACGAACCTGATTTAACTTTTTATATCATAAACAAGAATATATTAATTACTTAATTAAAATCCTTAATCATATCCATTAAAATATATACTCTTCATAAATAGTCATTCTCTACATGAATTCTGCAAATTTTCCACACTGGGCCTTTATAGTTTTGATTGTTTATGCTAGTTTCATAATAGAGTAGTTCATGTTAATAATTATTTCAAAGTTAATCATTATTAGATCATTGAAGTTTCTATTATGGATAATATTTAATTATTTATAATGTTTCAAACTCCTTTCATGAGTGTCACAGTATTTATCTTTGAAGATGAATGTTGATAACAATCATGTTTCAATGATTCTTAATGACCAGAGCATGTTTTTTTAATTACTGAATTAATATTGATATAACACCTAAGAAAAAAAATAATAATTATTTAATTTTTTTATCAGATTCTACTAGTAATTATGTTCCCATAGTCATTCCTGATATAAATATACAGTATTGTTTAATTAGGTTTTTAAACGAACCCAAACATGAACATACCCTAATTTAATGAATGATTATGAGATGGTATTATTATAATGTCATTATATTAGAATAATAATGATAATAATTTTTTTTATTATTGTGATATATTATAATTTAAAGGATATGGAATAATAAATATGAAACATTACATAATTTTAATAAAATATTATCCTTTTAGTACACTTATTTTTAAAGATCAAATTAATGATGATCCTTTGCTGATCATATCACTAGTATATTCTCTAATTCATTATATAAAAAACATTATGTTATAATAAAAATTATATTTATCCTTTAATACCATCTTGAGATACAACCCTGTATAGAGGTTTATAAAAACGATACACATTACGTTGTGGAGGTGGTAGTATGCACAATGCACGAACAATAGTTTTGTTTTCCTTCCTGGACGGGGTATATGAAAAAATAATGAAAATAAACTTAATATAGTAACATTACATTTTATATTTTATAATTATATAATTATATTAGTGTGTCTATAATAAATTCAAAAGAACATAATTCGGATGAAAACTAAGTAGTTAATAATACTAATTTTGGGAGAACCCATAACAATTTCAATAATGTAATGTTACTATTCCAAGTTCAAAGGTTAAAAAATAGAAAAACATTTAATGTACACATTTCTTGGTCAAACCAAATCTAAATAATTTAATTCAAGTAACTTTTTAATATTTTTTAGGACTTTAGTTTAAACTCTATTTACCCATTTTACTTTTACCTTGGTAGTAAATTTGTAACCTTATTAATTAATTTTAATTAAAAATAATCAGATTTAAAATTGTAACTAATTTTATAATTATAATTTCAATTTTGAAAATCAATTTATCCAATATACTTTATAATGTTTTTAAAGGTTAATTTTAAAATGAATTCACTTAATTATGTAAAAGTAATTTTTAGAGAAAGGTCATTTTTAAGATTTAAATTTATATATATGATAAAATTATCATGGTTACTAATTTTAAAGCCATAAATTGATTTAATATGAATTTAATTAAATTTATATGGCTTCTAAGGAAATCCAAAACTGAACCTCACCTAAAAAATACTTGATTTAATGAGAATTCCAAAAACAATTTTTATATTAAAGTTATATTTTAATTTAGTTATAAAATTTTTTACCATAGGTTTTATATGTAAAAATAATATGTAAAAAAGTTTAATTTTATTCCTTAATTTCATATTTTGTTACATTAATTGTTTTGAATTTTTCTAAGTTATGTTTACATAGTCACAAAATCATGGAAAATAATTTTTTTACAAATCTCACATTTTATGACTAAAATTAAACTTTTTTATAAATTAAAAAAATGACTATTAATTAAATTTTAATATGAGGAATTCCAAAATGTAGACCATTTTATTAATTTAAAATTCCAAAATTTATAAATTCAATTTTTGAATAAAATCATAAAATATAATGAAAACTAATTTTTATTAGAAAATGACATTTGAAAATACCAACTGTTATTATTCTTAATTCCAAATAAGTTAGTGGCAAAAAATTATTAATATGAAGATAATTTATCATTATTAACCATATGTTTATTGAAATAAAAATTCATATCGCATAAATGGATCTTTTTTGAAACAAACTTGTCTAAGAAATAAATCATATTTTTAGTCTTTTTGTTAAAATCATTGAAGTTCATTCATATTAAAAGTAATATTTATTTTGTATATATTTATATTCCATAAAAAAATTATTACTATTAATTCACACTAATTAGATATATAGTTTTTAATGTTAGTATTTATATTTTAACTGAATATATCACATCTTCATCTGTGTTCAATGTCATGTGTGGATAAATCTATTTAACAAAAAAGATTTTATAAAGGTAATAATAAATTATAATTACATGGTGTTTCAAATAATAGATTGTTTACTCAATTTTATATTATTATTGGACATCATTATATAAGAAACATGTATACAATAGGTGGTTACTGAAATAAACAACTACTGTTATTGATGATAGTCTTAGGAAAGTTACTAGAGGCTCAGAAGTGGAACGCTATGGCATAATATCTCTTAATTATAAAGGAAATTGAAAAAAATATTTTGGAAGGAAAAAAATGATAAAAACATGGCAGTGAAAATAGTGAATCATACACTAGAAGAAAGGGTTATCTTGGATAGTTTTTAGCTAAATAGATTGAAGAACTTAAAAGGGAAGTTTTGGACTCTCAAAATGATGTTCTGTATTTGATTTTAAAGAGACCCGAGGGGTTCGTGCTTCATAGGTAAAGGTTGTATTTGATTCTAATAGGTTTGTATAAGGCTGGAAATTTTTTAGGGTTGAAAGAAACACCATGATATCAATTGATCAACATATTATATTTTGTGTTTCTAGGATTATGATTCCATTTTCCATTGCAAAATAGTTACAACCTTGTGGTCTCAATGTTTATTATCCTAGTTTGTCACTTGGGAAAGGATCAATTCATCTAATTTTAAATTATTACAAGGATTATCTAGTTTCTTTTATTTCATGTATTATCAAATTATATATTCAGAGGTGTATGTTATATATATAAGTGGTGATGAAGGGTTTTATTGGGTAAAAAACTTATCAAAATATAGGGGAAACAATCATCTAAAATTATTTTATTATAAAATATTATTCAATTAATTTAGACTGAATAAAATTAATGATGAACACCTACCTTTTCTCTGATGATCCAAACTATCCAAGTAGCTCTACATGAACTTTATGGGGATCAATGAGATGTATCTAATGGACAGCTTCCACCCAGGGTATCCATGGGCTATGTGAATCACCCAATTCTTAGGAAGGATTCCCCTTTCCTTATGAGTTTTAGAACCTTTATTAAATTGTAATGAAGCAGGATATCAATAGATTCATGTTAAAGGAGATTAAAAAATAATTTCATAATCTATTCAGATTCCACACAATGAAATAGTATTAAACCTATTTTATTACCATATAAGGATACTCCATTAAACTCAGACATTCTACCATAATTAGTGAATCATTTATCAAACTTTCCTAAAGTTAAAACTCATGGTTCAAACCTTATAATGAATTTTAAAATTTATAAAATTTGTTTTATATTCATAGTATTCTAAATTCATCAAATGATTCTATAAATCAATCATGATAGCTTAGGTGGAAGATTAATTGAAAACACATATTATTATATAATTCCTAAATTATGTTGAATAAAATCATGAAGTAGTGATATTCCGTATGATAGTATTTTCCCTTTTATAAATCACAATGTGGTTAATATCACAACATCATTATTTTATCATTAGTATATATTTCTATAAATATTTTAGTAATATGAAAACCACATTGACTTAGAACATATTCATCTTATATCACATCATATGTTATAAATTTTGAAACCATATCCAAAAAATAATTTTGGATATAATTTAAAACACCCTTTACAAAAGATTTCATACATTTTCACCACATGCTACATCATATATAAGAATATATAAAAATTTATTCAAAACATATTTTAGATATCCCTCAACAATCATTTAAGGTAACTATCAATGTTTTTTTATAAACACAATATAATTAAACATAATCCTCATTCGCATAATCAAATTTTTTAACCTAATGGGATTTAGTATTGTTGATAACTACTATGAATTACTTAATCCATAATTTTAATAAAAGAGTGGACTCTAGAAAAGTGTTAATTCTACTAAAGATAAAAAGGTATTTGGCATGATCTCAATAAAACACATGTATTTCTATACCTGTGTACACCGATTGTATTATATATAATAATTAATAATTATACAATCCCTTTTTCCATGAAATCAAGTTTCCATGAGGCCCATAGTATGTAAATCTTCTACATCTAAGTCATTAAATCTCAATTATTTGAGTATAGAATTACTAAAATGAAGAACAAATCACATTCCATTCACCAAATTGGGTGATCACATCACATGCCTCTCACCCAAATAGAGAGAAATATCACATGTCACTTATTTAGGCAAGTACATACACATTTTTAGTTTATCTCAATCGAGGGTCCATATGTCATATTCGTAATATGAGATGGAAAACCTATCTTGGTTAAACCTTAGTTGATAAAATGATCAACATAAAATCCAACCACCCTTGATTAGATCAATTTCAAGGATGACATAATAAAGGTATCAAAATATGATGGTTTTCATGATAGGAGTATTTTTAACATTAGGTATGGGGATTTAATATAAAAAATTCATGATTGGTATACAAAAAATATAGTGTATGACACTCCACGTAGTGATCATAATGGGTCATCAGGAACACACCAAATCCATTTATTCTTTATGAGAAAATTTTATATATATTTATATTAAATATATCCCATTACAATATTTATATTTAATCATAACCTATACTACTCTAAAATGACCATTGATTAGGGATAACTGAAATTTATATTTTTAGTGGTTAATTATCAATTCACATCATGAATACATGTAACAAATATGGATAAAATTATAAAGTGGAGACTAATTTTTTTAATAACATGATACATTTTATATTCTTCAAATCCTTCAATAATTTTAATAAAACCACACATAAGTTCCAATATAATCATATATCATATGATATACTATTAGAGTTCCCTTATATTTTCTTCAATTTTGGGGTTTTATTAAACTCATTGAATCACTATATAATTATTTTATGTGACTAGATCACAAATCATCCCACTAAATTACTTTAATATGTAACATATTTTAATATATCTTTCTTGGATAATGGAGTGACTTAATTCAAAATCCTCATATTAAACTCATCGAACATAATATTCTAACTTCCTTACTGCACAAAATCCAATGTTAATATGTTAATCACTTATGTTTTTATATATAAAATGTTCTTTGTTCTCTTCATCATCTTAGAAATTTTCCATAAAAACTTTTATTTGAGTTCATTTGGAAAAAAATTAAAATGTTAATCTTTATATTTGATATCATTGTTTAATTGGATATCCTAAAGTATTATTAGATATAAAGTTACCTCCACTTTGAATATGATGTGAATAATTATATATTTTTCATAATTTGAACTTATCTAACTTTAAAGAGACTGTCTATACAAGCCTATAAAATATATTTATAAGAAAAAAATTCCTTTATGTTAGGAAATGAAACTTACTTTCCATGTGGAAATATTTGAAAAAAATTATTAACACCCCTATATTATATAGTTTTCTATAAGTTTGGAAAAATATTTTGAACAGAAAATTTTAATTTTTAAAACATGACACTGAAGGGTGGTAGATATATTTCCCTTATATTTTAACAGATAAATTTGATACACTATTTTTTCCTAGATAATAGTCCTTTTATCCTTATTTTTTTCATACATGTTATAAAATCTATCAAATAATATTCAATGTTTATTAAAACATAATCTTAGAGGATACACTTTTTATATAATCTATCTCAAGTTTTAATTGATAAAGTAAACAAGATGAAATATATATACATTATTATTTGGTATTTGAAGTTATCCATTGCATCCACCTTTTTGATGTATCAACCCTTTTATTCATCACATGAATGCAAGCATCATGCTTAAAACACTAATAATTTTATTTTAAACTCTTATAAACACTATAATAGTTGTTTAATAATAGTTGTAACTATTATACCTTAAAAATATAAAAATTAAACTCTATTAAATTTATACATGACATGGAATCTCCCTGATACTTATTTCAACCCACAATTATTCCAGTCAATTCCTCCTATGGCATCTAGGTTCACCACAATAAAAGCACTTTGCCTCCTTCCAGATAGCTCCCTTAGGTTCAAATAAACTAGGTTGACTATTAGACATTTTAATATCGTTTTTCTAGCTTAAATTATTACCCTTATGTACCATCTACACAACAACAGAGCCCGATATCCTTGGTTGGACGATCAAGATCTTGATAAGTGTTCACATTAGAAGGAATCTAATACTTAGTATTTAAAGGGGGGTTTTAGATATTAATATCTTATATCACACATTCATATTTTAAAATCATTATTTTAACAATTTAATTTTATATCCCAAAACTTCAAATAAAATAATATTTTTGAAATATATTAATGTTTTATAGTTACCCAAGCTAAATATGCCTTTATTTTACATCATTTTCATGATAAAAATATTACATTTAATAAATAATAGTAATAATATATTAGGGATTGGTAGGTTCAATTTCTTTGGAAACTAGATACATAATGAGTTTATTTTAAAATGCTTGGGATTATATATTCTTAAGTGCACCATAATAGACCATCATCTAAACTTATTATTAGAAAACGTCATCCTCAAAATGAGGGGAATAAAAACATAATAAAGGGTGAGCTTAAACTATTAGTTGCGGATGAATAAACATTTCATCAAGGATTGGTATATAAGAATAATAAAAATAATAATAATAGAAATATCATATCCTCATGGGTGATAATTGTAAAACATAAGTGAGCTTCAAAGGACATGTCATAATAATTTAAAGAAAAAAATGATCAAATGCAAACATTGCAGTCATAACATGGATTAAAAAAATTAACATAAACATTGAATCATAATAACATAATATCAGAATGAAAAACATCTATTAACTATGGGAAAAGCATTATCATAAGGAAATATAAAATTCATGAGTCACAAACTTGAACTCAGTCTTGTGAGACAACTTAATTGTAATCATGTATACATGACTTTCACAGGTCACACACTTTTACCCATACTTACGAACAACTAAATTATACCCAAATTTACATATCTCATGAGATTTAAACTTTTAAAAAATGGATTTTAGGGTGATATAAACCCCCAATCACAATTATCCATACTTATGAGATCCACTTTAAAAAAATTCACTTAACATATAAGAAAGAACCCATGAGAATAAAATGGATTTTAAAAAATATTTAAATAAAAATCATTCACTTTTCATAAATAACCATGAATATAAAAATGTTTTTCATAAAAAAATTAACATTATAATCATCCACCTTTCATATCAAAAATAACCTATGGAAATAAAAGCAAGTTTCATAACATTTCCAAATAATATAACAACATGAATTAAATTTTTTTGACATTAAAAACATGATCACCCAAAAATAATCATATAATATAAGAAAATAGAGGGTGAAACTTGAAGCAACACTTCATTAAATATTGATATTTTTTAATATATATAGGAAAATGAAAACAAAATCACAACCAAGTTTTTTTGAAAAATATATTCTGATTGTCAATGTAAGAGTCTTAGTTACATGTATCTTTTCAAAAACACTCATTTTTTTCTTAAAAAAAGTGAAAAGAAAACACTTTGTGGAAATATATTTGAATTAAAATTTCCTTTCCACCCTAGATATTTAAGAGATAAAACAAGTTAAAATTTAAAATTTAGTGAACATAGGGGATACTTTTCAAGAAGAAATCATATAACCAAAGGAATAAGTTTGAGTTACCAAAACCCTTACCATTACTAATGATTTCCACAGTAGTGTTTTAACCTCATTTATAACAAAAATAACCGTCTTAGTCACCTATTTAATAACTTTATTCATTTCCATAAAATTTTATTAGCTTAATTTATAAATATTATATAAATTTATATTAGTTAGTTCTTATCTATTTTCAATTTTGGGTGTGAATAATCGTGATCGTTTTGAACTAGTTTTATAATAGTAGTGTTGTTATTCATTATTATACAAAATTTAATCATTACAAGAAAATAAAAGGTACAATAGTATATTTTTTATAATTTTTTATAATTTTATAATTTAATTTAATAATTATTATTGTAATTATTTTTGTTGATAAAGTTATTAACGAGCTTGTTTGGTTAATTTGTAAGAAACAAACAATGTGGTCTTATTTAATGAGTTAAAAGTTTTTATTTCCATTCATGAATTAAAAAATTAATTATATAATTATTATTATCCAATATTTATTTTCCAATTCGATACATGATATAAATTTATAGCATTTTTCATGTATATGGTTAAACCGACACAACAAGTTTATGTTAAAATCTATGTGTGAGTAAGACTATAGAAGAGATTCCTTTTTAATAATATCATGATACCCAGAGTATAATAAATTTAATTAGATGTTATTAATGTGTTTTTTAACAATTGGTATGATTTATAATGATATGGTAAATGAAAAATAAGCATTCACTTATAAATAAATCACTTTTCCTCTTCGTATGTTTGTTTAGGTAGTTAGTTTTACAATGATCAATTATTGAAAATATTAGTTATAAAATTCTTAATTTATATTTCTATAATATAAATAATGATATAAAAAAATATATTCAATAAACCCATTTATATAACTATCCTTAAAATTTGGTGAAAAAAATGAAATGTGTTATTCATAGAGACAGTAGTTTGCACATGCATATGAGAAATATTTTCATTTTCTCGATTGAATGAGAGGGGAATAAATAATGGTTATACCATATATATAATAAAATTTTAGTATATTATTTAAAATTTATTACCAATTATATGACTGTAAATTATTTTTAATATACGATTTAACATCATATTATCATATGAATTCAAATATATATATTAATTTAATGAAACATAATATTTAGAAAAGTATCATTCTTTGATAAATAATAGTTTTGTCATGGTAACTAATATTTAACTTTGTAACATAATTTTATGAATAAAAATAAAATTAAACCCATTATGAAACACCCCAAAATTAAAAAATAAGAACATTGTATTCAATATAATATGCGACATGCAACACTGATCTTAAAAAACCAACAAAATACATTTCCTTAAATTCAATCTCTTTAATAGCTTTCTTAACAAACAACCCCGAGTCTAGATGAACCGTAATATAGTATATCATTATAACATAGACAATAAATTTTTGGGTATTAATATTAATAACTAAATTATGAAAATTATACTTATATATTGATTATGAATAAAATAAGAATCATTTTAAAGTAAAAGACATGTTCTCTGGAAAATATTTTTTTAAGAAGACTGTTTAGTCTCTTTTTGCACACAGAATTTAAAATTAATTTTTATCACCTTTAAAAAAAATTATTTTATAAAATTAAATTCATTTTTTAAATCATTATATAAAAATTATTTTAGGGTGAATTTTTGGAATTTTTCTGAAATATTTCATTTTTCAATGAATAGGGAAAAATACTGTTTTTTTATTGAAAACTGCATTTTTTTAAATAATTACCTAGGTTAAATTACATTTAAAATTAGTTTTAAAGTAAAATTAGTTCTATTATATTAAAATTTAACTATTTTAGGTAGTTTGAATCAATTTCATATTGACTTTTTATATTAAAACCTTCTATACTTAGAGGAATTTTCTCTTTGAAAACACACTTTTTCGTTACATCTGCAGGAATACATTTAGATTTTATTCTATTAATTTTTGGAATTGAATTTTCAAAAATTTATTTCATATTTTTAATCATCATAATTTATATTACCAGTCCCGTGCGACCCTACATGGGACAACTAGTCGAGTAGTCTGGTGAAGATGGAGACTTGATATAACGATGTAGTCAAAAGGGAGGGGTAGTTTCTGTAGTCTCTATCTAGGTTGACTTTACTTTTAACGTATTTATTTTTTTTAAGTTTTTTGGGTTCACACTTACCCTTTAAAAGTGTAATTTGAAAATGAAAAAAATAGATTCTGACTGACTGACCGTGGTTAAGGTAAAAATTGATTTACTGAGTGGTTAAACTAAAAATACAAGGGTTAACATTACCTACCAAACTTGTAAAAAACCCATTATATGGAAATATTTATACCTTATATCCTATAAGGGTTGATAATGACCCATTTGGACTCTAATTTATTTATGAAAACATGGGTGTAATTGAATCTTTTCAAACATTTCTTGTGTGTCCTCTGCCTCATGTATAAAAGGTCACCCCATATCCTCCCCTCTTCACGCTTCCAAAGACATTTTTCTCAAAAAATAAATAGAAAAATAACTTCATTACACCCATACCGATATCCAATATACCATGGTTTTTTCATAAATCCAACCTAGGAAGGTATTTTTTGCAAACCAAAAGAGTTCAGTCGAAGAATAGGTATCGTTCTTAAACATGTGGTTTTATTTTGTTTCTTCTAACACCTATTTAAATTCTTATTAAACCATGATTATATAATAACATCATTATATTCCATATACTTATTATTTATTATGGTAATTTCATAACCTATATCCATTACCAATTCCATAAAATGGGGAGAAAAATTGTTGATCATGTGTATGGAAGAATAACAGCTCCTGAACTGATGTAATTAATTTTCCATCACCACCTTTCAAGGCTGGATATAATGACGAATTTTAATGCATTTATATGATATTTATGATATTATTATACTTAGAGAATTATAATATCACATATACCTTCTTAATTTCAATTTTGTTTAAAATACGATAATGTCGCCCGTGTGTAAGGTCTAGTATGGTCCTCAAAGTCCCCCTGGAAACCTGAAAACAGTTTTATATACATAGGGTGATCATACAAGTATACTTAACAGAGAAAACTAAATCCACCTGTGCACAAGTGAGGGAGCATACTAATGTCCCTGTGAAAAAATTGTAGAACCTAAAAGAACCTACTAAGGAATTCTAACCATCCCAGGATCACCAAGGAACACTCACCAAATAACAAAAGTCAAGTAAAGTAATAGTATAATCACATCGATATTTGGGTACCCCGCACCACTTTCCCAGTGGTTAGCTACCCATTCCAAATAGATAACGTCTTGACACTACCACTCTTCCCATATGCAGTCCCACTACCACAACTTTTCTGCACTCACCTGGGACTCAAACCACACAAAATCCCTCCCATAGACACCTGGTCCACAATAACCACACCACTCGCCTAAAGACACATGGGCCTCATCCTGAAGACACTTGAAAAAAACCTGGCCCGTAAACACCTAGGACTATTATCTACAACAAACCCTCACCTAAATAATCATGGAATATGGTAAGCCTCAAGCCATTATATCCTACACAAATAAGCTCGATTGATAAGAACCTAGAACAGGGTGCGAGAAAGAGGGGCAGTAATCAACCATCCATCCTCCCACTGGGATATTGGGAAAGACACCCTCCATATGAAATAGAGTTGTTCGACACATAGTTCTCAAAAAGGGTGGGGTTCATATATAAATCACAAGGAACTACAATTTATCTATATATATAGGTAAGAACACACTCATCCCAACCTATGGGTTTCTGAACAAACAACCATCCCACTCAGAACCACTTTCGCTGCCACCCCTACTTGTAAAACAATACAAAAGACTCTGCCAAAGCATAACCCAACCCCTTTTCATTTAAACTCTTACCATTTATTTATTTAGGTGTTCACTTAAGTTTATTACATCACTAATAGGAAATCAATGACCATATCCAATTTAAAACAATGAGAAAAACCAAACTGCAGTCTTTCTGTACAACAACACGAAACCAGATTTGTAGTCCCTCTACATACTCCAATTCACCCACTGTCAACTATCATTCCTCAAAGTTATACTGTAAAATCCTCATATTTCCATTTGTAGTACCACTAAATACAAGTCCATATCCACACCACAGTCCCACTTCCCAATATTACTCCATGAAAACAGCCCAAAAAAGGCAGTTCAGCTACCTTCAAGTTCATCCATTCCACAATCAATCAATCTCTCTGACCGAGAAGCCTACTCACCACCTATATCACACAAAAAAACCCATAATAACTACCACTAACCCCAGCCCCGATTCACACTCATACCACTCCCCTATCATTAAGCCCACTCCTATTCCCAACCTTGTACCCATAACCGTGCTTCCAAGAACAACACCACACAACTCACACAACGTTACAAAGCTCCAAAAAACATATCACTCAACCACACCTATCAATGGGATGTGAATATATTCAGATTTAACCATCATAGGTTATTTAATTCCACTTAGTTATAACTAGGGTGATCACACAAGAGGCTTGATCCAGGGGGATTAATTTATTTAACCAAGTATACGTGATTATGTAGATTTTATGTTATAAACATTTATTCAAGCATCTCAACAGAACATAAAATTATTAGTGCACAAGAAAAGACCACCAATGACCATTATTTTTAGAATTCACGTATTCATGAAAACCATAATAGAATCAAAGATGACAAATAAAACAAGCAATCAACATCAAACCACTCTCTTACCATTATTTTATTTACACATATTATCTTTTGATCAAATTCAGTCCTTACCTACTTCTTATTTCTGAGAAAAGTTTTTAGCTGTTCCTCACATGGATTCATTATCATAATCACCCTATATGATGCACAATTAAATAGAATTAAAATAAATCCCTACCTAGATGATCAAAGGATCGAAGTTCCTCCTTGAGCCAAGAATAGGGGATCATTTGAGTTGGAGGAAAGATCTCTAAAAAACTGAGCATGAGGGGATCTAGCATAGACACATGACTCTTCTTGAAAGTAAGTCTCTAGATGCACCAAGGGGGAATGAAAAAAATAATGGGAAGCAAAAATCCTGTCTTTGAAGAGCCATATCCTACGTTAAAGGAAGAGCGGTTTCCAAAAGTCATTAATCATGGGATTTTGGTCAAGGCCACGCAGTTTGAGTATCTAAAATCACCTTGGTAAGTTAGTATATTTAATGATATAATCAACACCCTTTGAAATGCCCTTAAAATCTCCTGAATAATGTTTTAAACTTGATTTATGTCCAATAAAATGTAAGAGGGGTGAAACAGGAAAATTGGGAAAAAAATGGGAAAACCGCAAATGGGTCACTGATGGGTGAGTCACCGAAATTAACCACTGACGAGTGATCTAATGACATGACCTAACCACACTGATCAATCGATGCTGAGATAATGGCATGACCTACGAACATTGAGCCACCGATGTTGAGCTACCGATGCTGAGCTATCAATGCCACGACCTACCGACACAATGCCCTACTAACGCCTCAACCTACCGATGCCCTGACTTACTGGCACTGATTCCATCAACCCACCAATGCCGACACACCTAACTCACCAATGTCGATGCACCTGACTCACTGATGCCAATTCACCTGACTCACTGATGCTAACACACTGACTTATCGACGCACTGACATGCCGACGCACTGACATGCCAAATAAAAAAATTGGAAATTTGTAAAACACTTGATGTAAGCCACCGACAGCTCCCAGAACACCTCAAACACCAGATCTTATCAAAGTAAGGGCCTAGGAAAATCCTGGTTATTACATCTGATACCACTCAAACTATTCTTGTCCCCAATAATTTCAAAACTAACCTAGAAAAAAGAGGTTTGAACAACCATACCTTAAGATACCTGTCAAGGGTTAAACCACCTTGTGTTGTTCTAAAGCTGGAGTGGAAACCTTGACATCCTGGAACACCTACTTATCATCTATCTCCTGAAAAATTGTAGAAACACTACCACTCCACTTCTTCAAGTAACAGAACAAACACTAAAAAATCACACCATCCAGACACATGGATTAGGGAGCCCATTATTCAATGTCAAGATACTATCCACTTTGGGAAGCATTATCTCAACTGTATAGGTTTAATCACATCTGCATTAGTGTATCTTTATTTGGGATTAGGTTCTACCCTCCCCATAGTCAAGAATTTTTACACAACATCATAGAACAAGGAAACAAATTATTATACAACGAGCGAGGTCAAACATTTCATCATAAGAAAGGTACAAATAAAAACATAAGGGAAACTCAGAACAGCTCCTGGTACTAGGGACACATCTATTCTTATCGCTCCAAAGTACTCTCCTCGAGGACATCATGCCTCAATAACACACGAACCAAAGGAATGGTCCATCCACACATCACCTTCTCCTTGTGATCCTTGATTCTTTCTGATTGGTCCACGAATGTCTCATTGCCCTAGATATCCAACTCTTCCCATTCAAGGACCTGGGAATTATCATGTAGATACTGATAGAGTTTAGAGACATGGAATACATCTTGTATCTTCTCCAACTATAGTGGAAAAACCACCTGATAAGACACCTCGCAAAATCATCCCAACACCTTGAAATGTTCGATGAACCTGGGAGAGATCTTTCTTCCCTTACCAAACCTCTATTGTCTGCGTCGAGGGGAAACCTTCAAGAAAACATGGTACCTAACCTTAAAATCCAAGGACCTCCTCCTATAATCGGCTTATGAATTATTATAGTCTTGATCCACGTTCACCCTCCCACGCACAAGCTGAACATTCTCTGTTGTGCTCTGCACTACCACTGGTCCAAGAAGGATTGCTTTCCCAACCTCTGTTCAGCACATGGGTGAATGACACGATCTTCCGTACAAGTATTTGAATGGTTCCATGATAATGTTAGAGTGATAGCTATTATTGTAAGAAATCTCTACCAGGGTAAAGTGTCACACCCACAATCCTCTGATGTCCAGAACACATGCTCACATCATATCCTCTAATGATTGGATGGTATTTTCTGTCTTCCCATCCGTATGAGGGAGAAAAGCGGTGCTAAGGTGTAAATGGGTGCCAAAAGATTTCTGAAATCCAATCAAGACTTGTGATGTAAAATGTGTATCCCATTATGAGAAAATGGATCTTAGAACTCCATGAAATCTCACAACATCATCCACATATCTCTTGTCCATGGCATCAACTGTTCTAGACTCCTTGATAGCCAAGAAGTGAGCTGACTTTGTCATATATTCCTCTACTACCCAAAGAGAATAACATCCTCCTTGAGCCCTAGGAAATCTTATGAAAAAATCCATTGATTTTTCATTCCACTTCCTCTTGGGAATATCTATGGGCTGCAACAGACCACCGGGAGCATGGTGTTCATCCTTCATTAGTTGATAGAGTAGGCACATTGCCACAAACTCTGCCACTGCCCGCTTCACCCCGGTCCACCAAAACTTCTCTCTTAAGCCTCTATACATCTTAGATACTCTATGACGCACTCACATGGGTGAGCTATAGAACTCAAATATGACTTCCTCATGCATTTCCACTGGGACAAAGATCTTCCCATGGAACATCATTTGATTTTGGCAATCCTATGACCTTCCTTTTGGAGCATCACCCTGGAAAACGTGATCTTGCATCACATAAACCTATAAATCACCCCACTAAGACTCCTCTAACTTCCATACCAAGGAAGAATACATTTTAATATGAAAATGATAGCCTCTTCCATTTTCCTCCCCAATATCCAGGCACAATGCGGCCAACTCTTCCATTTCCTTCCAAGCATTCATAAATTCTAGAACCACCTCTTCTGCGACTTCTAGATCAAGGAATCTTCCACCATGTTCCACTTCACTAGGGTGTAAGAGATTTCTAACTCATAATCCTAGAAAAACTCTACCCACCTTCACTATCACAAGTTTAGGTCTCACTGAGAGAAGATATACCTTAGGATCTTGTGATCCATGAAGACCACAAAGTGCTCCCCAATGAGGTAATTCCACCACATAATCAGTGTGAACATGACTGCTGCAAGTGTTAGATCATGGGTGGCATAGTTACATTCATGAGGATGTAACTGCCTAGAACCATAAGAGATTACTCCTCACTACTGTATCAGCACAAATCCCAAGCCTAGTCCAGGTGTGATACAGAATACCTCAGACATCATCCCTTCATTGGGAAACTTAAGCACTAGGGCACTAACCGACTTCCCCTTTAGATAAATAAAAGATGAATGACACTTCTCACTTCACACAAAGCCCTAGTCTTTTATGGTAAAATCTGTCATTGGAGATGAAACTAAAGATAAGTCAGGTACTAACCTATGATAATAGCTTGCCAGACCTAGGAAGCAACAAACCTCAACCAAATTCTTGGGTGCTACCCAAGAAATAAATTCTTAGTCCTTTGATGGGTATATTGTTATACCTTGCTAAGACAACACGTATCCAAGGAAGTGTACCTCTCGCATCCATAACCTGCACTTGGACAACCTTTTGTAGATCTGGTGGTGTCAGAGGACCTCCAAGATAGTCCTTAGAGGCCCGACATGCTTCTCCACTAACCTCAAGTAGATTAGGATATCTTTGATGAAAACAACGATGAACCATCAAGGTACTCACATAAAACAGAGTTTACGATCCCCATGAACACAACTGGGGAATTCATGAAACTGAAGGGCATGATCAAGAACTCAAAGTTCCCATACCTGAACCTGAAATCAGTCTTCAATATGTCACACATTTTACACTCAAATTATGATATCCCAACTGTAAATCGATCTTAGAGAACCAATCTTACCCCTTTAACAGGTCAAAAATATCCTTGATTCTCTAAAGGGGAAGTCACCTGATTCAGTCTTTGGTAGTTTTTGCACAGTCTCAGACCACAGTATGCCTTCTTCGCAAATAAGACTGGGTCAGCAAATGAAAACACACTTGGATAGATAAAACCATTCTTCATCAGGTCGTCAACCTGAATCCACAACTCCTGCAACACAGAAGGTTCCATTCGATAAAGAGCCATCGAAATCAGATGAGTATGAGGTTGTAAGTCAATTCCAAACTCAACATTATGTAAAGGGGGTTTAGTTACAACCTATTTGGGGAAGACTTTTAGAAAATCACTGAAAACCCCCCAGAACATCCACCATCTCTATATTTGTTGATCCCATGGTCATCTCAACCAACAAATAATAAAGAGGCTCCACATACCGACTGCTCTCCTGACAACTCCGCTCGCTAATGAAAGCCATGCACTGGACACCCACATCTCAGAACATGAATCTTCTATAGAACCATTCGATAACAACATGCATAGAAAACAACCAGTCAATTACTAGGATGACATTGTGTGGGTGTATCTATAGTAGAAGAAGATCCCCACTAGATGGATGTGACCCCAACAACATTCTACATCCTTAAAAAACATAAACAAACTAGTCTAGCCTCAAAATACCATAATAAACACTAGTGGAATGGTAATTTTATCTATGTCTAGACTCAGGGAATGGGATAGAATGAGTGAAACAAAGGAGTATGATTCTTCTGAATCAAACAAGACATATTCAAGTGCACTAAACAGACTAATCCTACCTCTAAAAAATCCAGCCAATCTAGAACTGCTACCTCCACGTTGTGTAGCTACCCACACCCAGATCCTCTACCTCTCTACTGTCAAACAACTCCCCGACCATGCCATGGTCAAGGTCCCTAAGAAGCAGCCTGAGGATGACCTCCTGTGGTATAATCTACCCTCAGTGGAGTGGGAGTTTGCTGCCCCTACTACTAGAAAGTCATAACTAGAAACTACTGCTCCTGAGGTGGGCACTGAACCACCCCCACTGTACTGAGTCTGAAAAAGACACTAGTTTCAAAGATGTCCATGAACTCTACATAAAAATAACCTCTGTCTTAGGCCCATAAGGAAAGGTTGAGGACCAAGAGATCGGAACTAGAACTACTAAGGCCTACTCCCCACTGGCCGAAACCTAGAAGGCCCTAATGCTAGAGACTTGCTGCTGAATGCCTTCCCCATTGAAGAACTCAGATGGATCCCCTATCATAGAACACATCCTAGCGAGTGCATACTTTATACAACGCTGACCTTCTTCTAAACCTATTAGTATGTCGGTAGAGTGAAAGGAGTAGCAACATACTGAAGAGAAAGTCAGAGTGCCTCCTCTAAGAATCCCTTTTTGGACTCCTCATCTGGGAAACGATCTGGTGTAAAGCGTAGTAAATCCTTTAACTTGATACCCAATTCTCTCACTGAAATACTCCTTTACTGTAGGAAGAGTAGCTCCTGCCTCTTATCATCTTTCATCATGGAAGAAATGAATTATAGACGAAACTCCTTTTCAAAGTCAGCCCACAAGACCTCAATTTCCTTCCTCTCCCTGAGGTAATGCATCCACCATTGACACGCTACTCCTCATATATAGATCACTACCAGAAGAACCCATTACCCTCTCAGATCCCAGATCAAGTTGAAAGTGATCACTAGCTCCTCATGCCAACTTTCTGTCTCCATGTTTGAGTGGATTACCTCGTACTTCCCCATAGTCTACCATTAGAAGGCATAGATCGTCTTTTACCACTGGTCATCTTTCTCTTCTCGATCTGCCCTCCGCTTCTCAACCAAGTCAACCTGATGAGTCTCAGCTACTCATACCACACAGGGGCGACATCCGGGTGCCATAGATGAAAAAGTAAACAAGGAACTCATAATCCCAAGTAGTGTGGAAATTTCCTTTTAAATTAGTTTTAAATATTTATTTATTTTAAATTCTAAAAAAAAGAAAAATAAGAACACAAGTAATTATAATTTATTTACTTTTACTAGGGTCTCTACCCTGCAATCAGTGTAGCCTCACTTGGTCATTCAGTAGGTCCTAAGTCCTTGCATCAGATCACAGGGGGCCTAAAATATTGTGTCATAGCCGGTCTTCCCTAGCCTATCTTGCATACCAAGATTTAATAACACCATTTACCTACCATCCCATGCAATTATCACTATTCTTAACCTCTCTTTGATACCATTTTTTCATGAACTACCTTCTTCCAGATGAGGGAAAAGATAAAAAAGTGCCACACACTTCATTCCTCAAGTTCAAGGAGGGATAATGACCCCCAAGTCCCACATTTGATAGACCCTGGAGTGGAGACTAGCACCAAGGGTAAAGAATCTCACACAGAAATGGAAGGAATTACCGTTTTTATAGAACTAGATTAGGAGATAAGATGGTAAATCCAAAAAAACTCCAAATACCAAAAGTAAAACTGATGTCATAACCCATTCCCACATGCATGTTAAAAAGTAAAACTAATAAAAAGTAAAATGAAAAATTCAAGGGAAAAGTACCAAAAGAAAAGAACATGGTAGTGAGAGAAACCAATCTTGATTCCTAAGCAAGTAAGGTCAATCATGGTCTTCTAAGTCCTCATGGAAACCTGAAAAAAGTTTTATATATGTAGGGTGAGCATACAAGTATACTAAGTAAGGAAAAATAATGCCACCCATGAAAAAGTGAGGGAGCATATTAATGTCTATGTGAGAGAATAGTATAACCTCAAAGCACATACCAAAGAATTCTAACCTGCCCATCCTCACTAAGGCACACTCACCAAATAACACAAGTTGAGTAAAGTAATAGTATAAGCACATCAATATTTGGGTACTCCGTGCCAATTTCCCACTGGTTAGTTTCTCATTAATAATAGATAATGTCTTGACACTACCACTCTTCTCATACGTAGTCCCACTGCCACAATGTTCCTGCACTCACCTGGGCCTCAAACCATGCACGATCTCACCCGCAGACACCTGGGACACAACAACAACACCACTCACCCAAAGACACATGGGAATCATCCCAAAGACACTTGGGAAAACAAACCATGACTGTAAACACCCATGCCTCTTATCTACAACAAACCCTCACCCGAAGAATCTTGGACTACGACAAGACTCAAAAAATTATAGCCTACCCGGATATTCTCGATTAGTAAGAATCCGGAAGATGGTGCGAGGAAGAAAGTTAGTAACCAGTCATCCATCCTTCCACTGGGATATTGGGAAAGACACCCTCCCCCATGAAATGGAGGTGTTCAGAACATAGTTCTCAAAAATGGTGGGGTGAGTATAGAAATTACAAGGAAATAATATATATATATATAGGTAAGAAAACACTCAGCCCAACCTGCAACTTTCCAAACAAACAACCGACCCATTCAGAACCACTTTCACTACCACCCATATATGCACAACCACACAACAACCACTGCCAAAGCCTAACCCAACACCTTTTCATATAACCACTTGAAATTTATTTTTTTATGGGTTTATTTTATTTTATTCCAACACTATTGGCCAATAACTAACAAAAAACAAATTTAAACAATGATTAAAACAAAACAGCAGTTCCACTACACAACAACACGAAACCAGATTTGCAGTCCCTCTACACACTCCAGTTCAACGACTTCCAACTATCATTCTTTAATGTTATACTACACAATACTAATATTTACTATTGCAGTCCCACTGCATACAAGTCCATATCCACACCACATTCCCACTTCCCAATGTTTCTCTATGACCACAACACAACAAAGGCAGTTCAGCTACCTACAAGTTCATCCACTCCATAATTAGTAATATATCATACTGAGAAGCCAACTAACCACCGGTACCACTCCACTCAAAAATCCCATTGTAACTACCACTAACCCAAACCAAACTACACACTCATAACACACCCTTCTTATGAATCCCACTCTTCTTCCCAACATTGTACCCATAACCTTTCTCCCAACAGTAGCACCACATAACTCACAAAAGTTTACAAAACTCAAAAAAATACAACACTAAACCACACCTATCAATAGGATGTTTATATATTCAGATTTTACTAGTAGAGGTTCTCTAATTTCACTTAATTATAACTAGGGTGATCACACAACAAACTTGAACCTAGGGAATTAATTTATTTAACCAAGTATATGTGATTAAGTAGATTTCGTGTTACAGTCATTTATTCATTCTTCTCAATAGAACAGAACATTATTAGTGCTCAAGGAAAGACCACCAATGGCCATGATTTTTAGAAGGCATATATCCACAAGAACCATAACATAATCAACGGTAACAAATCAAACATGCAATCAACATCACACCACTCTCTACCTTTTATTTTATTTACTTGTATTGTCTTTTGATCAAATCCTGTTCTCTTCTATTTCTTGTTTCTAAGAAAATTTTTCAGCCATTACTCAAAAGGATTTATTGGCATATCCACCCTGAATGATTCACAATTAAATAGAATCAAAATAAATCCATACCTAGATGATCAATGGATCGAAGTTCCTCTTTGAGTGAAGAGCAGGGGATTTTATGAGTCGGAGGAAAGATCTCTAAGAAAACTGATCAAGAGGGGATCTAGAAAAGATGCATAACTAATTTGGGGAGGAAGGCTTTAGGTGCACCAAGGGGGAACTAAAAACATACTATGAATGGAAAATCATAGCTTTGAAGATCCATATCCTACTTTAAAGGAACAATGATTTCCAAAAATCATTAATCGTGGGATCTTTATCAAGGCCACATGATTTGAATATCTAAAATCACCCCAGGTTGTAAAGATATTTAAATATATAATCAATACCATTTTGAATTCCCTTAAAATTACCGAATATGGCTTTAAACTTAGTTTACATAAAAAAATATAAGATGGGTGAAAATGGAAAAATGGGAAAAACTGGGGAAACCACAAATGAGTCACCGATGGGTGAGTCACTGATGCTGAGCCATTGATGGGTGATGTACAAATGAAAACTACCGAAAATGATTCAACAATGCTGAGATACCGACATGACCTACCGACGCTGAGCCACTGATGCTGAGCTACCGACGCCATAGCCTACCGACGTAATGACCTATCGACACCTCGACCCACTGATGCTCTGACCTACCGATGCGAACACCCTCAACCCACTGATGCCGACACACATGAACTACCAATTACAACACACCTAAATCACTAATGCTGATGCACCTGACTCATTGATGCCGATGTACTGACATGATGACACACTAACATGCAGACAGAAGGAACCGAAAATTTGAAAAACTATTGAATTAATCCACCGACATCTTCCAGAACACATCAAAAACAATATTTTCTCAAAGGTAGGTCTTGGGGGAAATATAGGTTATTTAATTTTTTAAAATTAATATATCTCCCACTTCCTTACCTTTTCAGCTATTAAGGTAATCATAATGTCACTTATGTATATACAACCTACCATCTCTAAAAAGAGATGTGATTCATTCTACATGTTCAAATGTCAACAATTATTATTAAATTATATCTAATAAAGAAATTATATTTATAAAATTAATATAATTCTTTAAATAACGAATCTATATCCTATACCCAAGAACTATAACTTTCATGACAAAACACACATGAAAAAACAAGACAATTAACACTCAAAAAATGGAAATAATGAAAGATTAATAAGGAATGGGTAAGAAGATATTATAGGAGGATAATATATGATATTATAAAAATAAATATGGTTAATTTAAAATTTAATAACATGATTAAAACCATTATACATAAGGTTAAATAATTTTCAACCAAATGGAAGCATGTGGTAAGGGATTTCGTCTCAATTTTTCTTTATTGAGACATATTATATAATTACACACCTAATTTATTTTATATTGTTTATATACATCCCATTTTTTATATAATATCAGGAATAATTAATAATTCATGTTATTTTAAGTTTTAGTTTTAATTATTTCATCTAATGGGATTTTAATTAATAATTACCAAGTGGTAAAGAATTTCGTAACTCAATTTCTTTTCTTTGGGTTATATTATTTCTTTATTGTCTTTGAAATTATAAGATTATGTGTGTAAATAATTTTGAATATATTATTTTTTATTTACACTTTTTTATGTGTATTAACATTTGATACACATAATCAATTCATTGATTAATTATCACTTCAACATTATAATCTTTCTAAGGGTTTATTTTACAATCTCATTTTAATCGGAATTTTTTATACTTGAATTTCCATTGAATGAAATTATTAAATTAATTTCTAATAAACACCTCAAATTTTATTCTCCTATAGTTATTAATGTTTTTTTCAATAAATAGTACCATTTTTCCCTCTTTGGTACTTCAAATGAACGAGAAAATATTTTCAATAAAATATGACTTCATTTCTCTCTTTGGTCGATAATACTTTTTCTTCCCAAACCATGTTTTTAGAAAATGTCTTAAAAAATGTTTCAAAATTATCTATATGATTTATTAAATAAAATTTTACCCTTTTATTAATTTTTAAAAATTGTTTTGAAAGGAATATTCATATCGTTTTCCAAACAAGGCACGTTTGGATTTTGTAAAAAATGTGAAAAGTATCTTTATTTTAACGTGTACGAAATGTAAAAAATGTACCACCATCATGACCAATAAATGTTTAAATTATTTCATTATACGTTTCAAAGGTCATTTTCAAAATAATTTATGAGAATTTAGGTTTAAAAATATTTTCAAATATAAAATGATATTTTCTTAAAGAATGTTTTAAAGATATTTTTATTTTATTTTTATTCTTTAATGACAACAAACCTTGATTTTAATTATACTATGATGGGGATATGTTTTATTGATACCATCATTATTCTTTATATGGATGGTTTATAATCATTTTTACTAAGGAATGTATTGACATTGAATTTCATGATTCTTTTTTGGTAGTCCTCAAATTTCCCTTGAAATATTCACTTTCCTGTGATCATAAAACATTAAGTTTCCTATAAATATATATATTATTTATCATGTATATTCTTATTTATTAAACCATCTATCATTCATACATACAATATTTTACTTTTAATGTTATATGATTGAATGAGGAAATTATTATTAATCTATTTTCCTTAATTGATACATAAATTTATTGATAATGCATATTGTTCATGAATTAAATTGGGCATTCGATATATGCGGAAAGATTTGGACATATAGATTATGGTGGGGACTAGTTATATATATATATCCCCTCTATACATCAGTAGTCTCATGAGATGAATTATTTGTCTAGCCTTAGTTAAATTGTTTTATGGTGTATACCTTCCCATCAGTTTTAAATTGTCTTGTGAAAGGTCTTGATAGTAGATATTTTATTTATTATTGAGATCACTATGTTAAATAATTAAGAATTTTCTTCATTGAAAATTTATTTATCATTATTATTCATGATATTTTCATAATTATATTTTCCATGGATGCATTTCATTCTCAGTTTATTGATTAAATGTAATGTGTTTTTAGTTATTTATCTTTCTATATTGATTATAATTTTTCGAGTTATGTTAGTCATGTTTTTGATTAAATGTAATGTATTTTTAGTTCTTTACCTTTATATATTTATTATGTTAGTCAAATTATTTAAATATAATGTGAGTTCTGTTATTTACCTTACCATGGTTATTCTGATCAATTCATGATAACTTATGCTACACATAACCCTTAATGAGAATTTGAGATTACACTTATTTTGTTTTCTTTCCCACCAATCCAAGATGTTTAATACGAGTGATATTAAATGATATTTTACAGGTAATATTGATATTCTCGAAAAAATGTTATAATTTTGGTTTTTGATGATAATATGGGAATCATGTAGGTATTTAGTTTACTAAGATTACTAAACCATTTGGTACTTTTGAATGTGGTTCCTTTTATCATATGTTAATGTAAAAAAATAACATTGATACAAAAATAGTTTTTTCCAGCACTAGGGTTTTAATAGTGCTAGCTAAAAGCACTATTAAAACTCCCCTTTCTCAGCACTAGAATAAAGTGCTATTAAAGGTGGTATTTTACAATACTTTTTTCCTATGTTGTTAAAGGGGGTATTTAACAGTGCTAAAAAGCATTTTTAAAGGGGGACCTTATCAATGATAGTTAAAAAACATTGATAAAAAATGAATTTATCAGCACTTCTAAAAAAGTTATGATAAATGGGGGCCTTTTATCAGTGCTAGTAAAAAGTGCCGATAAGTGGGGGGGGGTCTTTATCAATGATTTTTTAGAAGCACTGAGAAAGACCCCCACCCTTTTATCAGTGTTTTTTACTGGAATTAATAAAGGGTATATTAAAAAAACATTTCATTAAACCCAAATAAACCTAAAAAACCAAAAAAATTGAAAAACTGATAATAACTCTAGAAATCCTTTATACCCATAAAAATGTTAAGAAACCCTAAAAAACATAAAACGATCATAACTTTTGATCTGGGAGTCCATTTAAGCTCCAAAAAAAGTAAAATAAAATATTTTGAAATAATATAAAACCCCATGATATTTAAATCTTGTTATAATCAAAAGAATAAAACATATTATAGTTTAGAAAAATTCAGAAATCAAACTTGAACTTCAAACAACCATAACTTTTGATTCGGGTGTCCGTTTGGGCATCATAACATATCAAATCAAAACCTGCCACAAGACCAATGCTGTGGAGGTCCAGTGATGAGCTCAGAGATCTCAAATCACATTTGTTAATCCCGAGAATGGCATATAAGGCCTCCAAAACTGAGTTTTTAGTCAGGATACCCCAATTTCTTAAAATTCAAACGGTTATAACTTTTAATCCTGGTGTCCATTAGGCCTATTCCACATATCAAATCAAATATTAGGATGATATATAAACCCCAGTAACCCATGGGAACCCCCTATTACCTTTATCAAATACAAAACTGAGTTTATATTCATTATAACCTAGTTTTTCCACATTTGATGGCCATTAAAACCGCCATAACTTCTACTCTGGGTGTCCATTTGGGCTATAATCCATATAAAATCAAATATTGTGATAAAATATATGCCTTAGTGACCCAAAACATTCCCCGATCACCTCTTTTGAGGTTAAAAAAGGACCAGAAGACCTCCAAAATAGAGTTCTTAGTCTCTATATCCCAATTTTTTAACATTCGATAGATTTTAAGCCTCGTTTAAGGGGGTATTTTTCCATTTTTTAGTGAGGAATGAATTTATTATTATGGATTACATTCGTATTGATATTATATATTTTAAAATTTATCGGTTTTCAAAATGTGATATTATTTAAAATCAAATATATAACCATATATACTAATATTTTTTTATATTAACATATAAAAATTTAATTTTATAAATAAATAATTAAACATATTTACATATAAAATATATTTATCAATATGTAAACTTTCTCTAAATAAAAACTAATATCCATTTTAGAAAGTATATATAAATAAATATATATTTTAAAAAATATATAAATATACATATATGTATATATATAAACATATAAATAAAAATCTATATAAATATATGGATAAAACAATATAAAGATATATATATAAATATATAGATATGTTATAAAATTTAAACTAAAATAGTATAGGGGATTGGAAAATGCGTTGGTGTATAAGTTGGACATCTCAGGTTCGAAACTCACTAGAGTCAAGGGCGCACACTAAGGGTTGGGGTTATCTAATGTTCTAATAAAGGGTTGGAGGAAGCAATGATAAAGGGGTGGGGAAGTGGTAATAAATA
This sequence comes from Viscum album, assembly GCA_963277665.1. NCBI lineage: Eukaryota > Viridiplantae > Streptophyta > Magnoliopsida > Santalales > Viscaceae > Viscum > Viscum album. The sequence goes on from OY728132.1 coordinate 702,570,519, forward strand.
GGGGGGAACACTGATAGGGGGAGCACTGATAAAGTGGGGGTGGGGCATGAAAAAAATTATACCGTTTATCATTGGGGCCTTTATCAGCTCTTTTTTAGCACTATTAAAGGGGGGCCTTTAATAGTGCTAAAAAAGTGATGATAAAGGCCCCATTTATTAGTACTAAATATGAACTGATAAATGACCCCTTTATCGGTGTTTTTATCATTATTAAAGGGGATTTTATCAGTACTTTTTATTAACGCTCTTAAAGTTAACCTTTTAACATTGTTTATATTATCCGTACTTCTATAGAGTTGATAAATCCCTTTTAGTAGCATTTTTGAAGGCCATATTTTTAGTAGTGTAATAAACCATCTCTCGGTTACTAGATTTTGGGTTTTTAATATTGGTATCAAAGGAAGTTTTTTAGAAACCTTGTGAACTAGATTTAGGAAAACATAGATTAGGATTCATAACTCTATGATAGACATTGAAGATAAGAATAAAAGATCATCCTTATTTTTGGTATGGAAGATATTATGTTGTTTTTCCTAGAAATACATCCTTTTATGTATACTAAAAATTTATGGGGTTCTTGTATAGTTGTACCTATCGGTAATAACTCAAAAAAAATTGCACTGATCTTGAACCGATTTCACATAATGAATGATAACAAGCCTTACTGTGCACCTGGTTTGACACTCCAAGTATATATGCGTAAGGTAATTCACATTTTGTTTTACATACTATTATTAAGGATTTAAATAGATAATGAAAATGAATGAACTAGGTTAAATTGAATGTTTCTTAGATTGAAAATAAGGTTTTATGATATAACGATCCTCTAAATGATTATCTGTCTTTCAACTAAGATTATTGTTCCTCAAACTATGATTTTTTGTATTAGTCAATGGATAGAACCTAAAGTAATTGTGTTAACATTGAATATGAAGGACAATGTGGTGACTATGGGAAACTAAATGGGATGACGATAGGAGTGAAAAATATAATGACTATTCCTAATAAATTATATAGAAATATGATTAAAAACCTATAACTTAACCAAATCTTAGACTCAGAAAATAATAAAAGTATAGAGTTTAGAAATAACTTCAGTGGTGGAAACCATGTAGGAAAGAGAGATTGATTTCCATCATGTGAGAAATTTGGAGAGAGACATCTTGGAAAGTGTTGAAAAGGGATGGGGAAATTCCTTATGTTGGAAAAAGAATGGAATAAATCGAACAATTTATAAGGAAAAATGAAGAGTATGATAGAAGGAAATAAATATCATCCTGTGGTTCAATTTATAGTTTTTTTCTTAAATATGGGAAACTTGGGCCTTATCCAATTCAATTCCCTCTTCTAAAAGTTAACACCTAGAGCATAGAAGGACCTATGTTGAAAAAATGGATGAAGTATTTATGTATTGGTATTTAAGAATAAAATTGTGGAATATATTTTACCAAAGGTATTTTGGTTATGATAATTATGATTCATCTAAGGATTGTGAAATTTTTGAGAAGCATATATGTCTTCATCAATTTAAGAGTTACATCGAACACCCTGAAAATTCTAAAAGAATAACATTTTATTCAACAATATATGTGACATGAAATATATAGATTTGAAGAGAATATAAAACTCCAATAATTTAAAATATATTTATTTTACAATAGATTTAATTTATTTTACAGCTTACAATACATGAAAAAAAGAGTTTCTCTTATAAATTGTGTTATACACAAGTCCATTTTTTTTGAAAAACAATATACTATTAATATTATTATTTAATATGGTTGTTGTTGCTTAGACATTGGAATGATGCTAATGAATCATATTAAAAAAATTATTAAAATATATAGTTCATAAAAAATTATTATTTATCTATTTGTGATTAAAAAATAATAATAATCATTTAAAATAAAAAGAAATGTTTTTATAAAAACTGTATTTTTCTAAAAGACAGTTTAGTCATGCTTGTCACACATAATTTAAAATAAAATTTTAAATTTTTTATAAAATTCATATGAAAAAATAAAATTAATCTTTTAATTAATAGTATATAAATTTTCTTAGGTTTAAGTTTGGTAATTTTTATGAAATATTTAATTCTTTGATGAATAATGAAAAATAGGGGATTTTAATTGAAAACCACATTTTCATCTAAATTATTTATAATTTTAAATTTTATTAATAATTAGTTTTAAAGTAAAAATAGTTCAATTAGACATATATTAATATAATTTAGGTAATTGGAATCATTTTAATGTTTAATTTATATATAAAAACATTTTAAACATTTGAACATTTTCACTTTAAAAACCCGCTTTCATGTCGCATATGCAGGATTAATTTTAAATTAAAATTTTCCAATTCTGTGAATTTACTCTTTAAAAATGGATTCAATATTTGGAATCATAATAATTTTTAATTTAAAATACGTTGAACATAATTTTTGACCAAAATTGATAGTGAATGCAGAAAAAATTAATTACCACTGTTAAGTTAAAGAAGGGTTTACCAGGGGTTAAACTAAAAAGATAATAGTAGAAATGAATTATATTTTTTTAAAAACAATATTTGGATATATTTATACCATTACACATACAGGGTTCTATAATGGTCTATTTTGACCCATGTTTTATATAAAAAACATGGGCACACTCAATTATTTTCAAAAATACCAACTGTGTCCTCTCCCCACTTATAAAAGGTCACCTACTACAACAGAATTGCCATTTAGCGGCAATTTTCTTTGCCTTTAGCGGCGGTTTAGACCGCTGCTACATTATTTGGTGGCGGTTTAAAGAAACCACCACCTAATAGGGCATCTCCAATCTATTAGCGGCAGTTATTTGCGTTTAGCGGTGGTTATTTGCATTTAACGACGGTTTCAAAAAAGCGTCATAGCTACCTCATTTCACGGCGATTTTGCTGAATTTAGCGGCAGTTTTACGATCTCTGGATATCACTTTATTAGAGGAAGTTATAACCGCCGCTAATAAACTGTAATTCCAACAGTCGTAAAAATGCCCCTAAAGTCATGGGAACCGCCACGGAATGAGGCAGCCACGATGCTCCAATTTAGCGGCGGTTATAACCACCGCTAAACGTAAATTTTATTTTATGTTTAGTGGTGGTTTTCACCATTTAGCGGCGGTTTAAACCGCCGAAAATATACATTTTGCGGCCGTTAAAACAACCGCGAAAAGATACCCACAATAAAAAAAATAATTCTTTGCTTCTGCCACACCACTGCCCTGAAAAACAAATAAAACCAGAAATATAAACCAACCGAGAACAACCTGAGAAACAACACCCAACATGGGGATCAATAAGATGGAATCACATATCATATCGACCAACCAGGTCCCTACACCTCTTGTGTAGGACAAAGTCATCAGCCTCACAAAAAAAAATGTTTCAACATAGACCCACATAACCTTCCATGAAAGTTAATTATCAGTTTATGAAGGCTCAAAGGTCTCCTTTTTTTAGTAAAATCACACACTAGAAAATATATATGATGTGAATGCTACATTCCAAATATGATGCATGCGAGTCCTCTTTATTCCCCGCCCAAGAGTCAAAAACCATCCCTGGCCTCCCACCAATGACCAAGAGCTGAATATCTAGAATAAATCACAACATCCAAAAACATGTTTTTCTCACAAGGAGAAATAATATTAAACTTTAATATTTAAAAATAGAACAAAAATCTGAAACCCTGGAAAATAAGACTTCCTATTAGACAAAGTATTATTAACACAGTAGTCAGATATCCATCAAAGGTTCCAACACATTCCTCATACTCATGTATACAATATCCTAAATAGTAAATACTAGGAAGATAAAACTCCATTGATACAACATTATAACATCCCAAACTGGATTCCACTAAACTGATGCTCCGAGACGATGGGTTACTAGGCATCGAGCACACCTCCCCATACGCCAGATGCCACCAACTAGTAGTGAGGACCCAAGTGGTAATATTTGGAGAACTATGACCTCATATAAAATTAATAAACAACAGAAAATATATAATTATCATGAAAAGGGATATTAAATGAATGCAGAAGATGTACACAACTAAAAAATAAAAATCTTCAATAATACATTGATGTAAAATCCTGAACAACTACACAACACGATACAACACTGGTAACCCACTAGGATGACCATAAAAATAAAATAGTACGCAAATAAAATCAATGTAAAAGTACATGGATCCACTACAAACTCTATTCTAGACAACATACCTGATCTCCATACATTTTCAAATTGCACTAGCCCAATTAGTAGAACCACTCATGTAGCTCTGCTCGATCATGAAACACTGGGCCTCATCCATATCCCCCATGACAGTTATGATCAACATGAAAAGAAAAAATAAGGGCTAAACATACATCGTGGCGTACATGTAGGAGTGATAAATAATCCCATTAGGACACCCCAACAAACAACCTGTAACTGTTCTGCTAAAAGTGCAATAAAAAACAATTTGACCAGCTTAGCTAAAACACACCCACAAAGGTAGTGAACCAAACATGGGATGACTATCAAATCTAGGGTACGTAATCCCTTTCAATTGGGAATATTCTACCATGGATGTCCATTTCTATATACTCAAACATTTATAGTCTCATACCTATACACTGATACATAAATATAAAATTCATTGGTATGTAATATAAATTATTATATTATAGTTTCTAAAAATTTTCTTTTTACTACCATCTTTAAAAATTATCTTATTAGAATGGTCAAGAGTTTCTTAAATGATAAAAACTATAAGTAATACATATCATCAATTATCAATCAATAAGATTCAACACATAGTAATATCATGAAAATCCATAAAGTACAAGTGACTCACTTTTCCCTTCTAATTTACTCTTAACTAGTTTACTATCTTTATTTAGTTTGTTATTCTTTAAAGAGTGTTCCCCCATGTTCCCATTCCTCATAACCATGAGTAATAAAGTAATCATAACCAAACACATATAAAAATAATAATATAGGACCCTTGAAAAAGTTCTTAGTAGGATAGTCAAAAAATTTATTCCTAAATATAGAATATAAGTTTAGAAATATTCTACCTCTACCAAATATATGATGCCTATTGTGTAATGAAGTAGAAAAATAATATGGTGACCTAAAAAACATGAGGGGAGCCTTAATCAACCTAAAACATAGTTATTTCCCATAAAAACCAAATCCAATCCACTATACAACCCCTCTGATACGTGGTTAAAAATCTTTAAATCAATATCATTGAGGAAGGTCGCAATATGAAAAAAGAACTACAGCATAACGTCACCCAAGGAAGAACCATTATAAATTGACCTCTAGGTCCTTGTGTCATGATAGAGGTAGACACACCATAAATAACCAACTTGAAGAACTCTAAATTCATCCTTTGAACACCATGTCATATCAAGAAAGTACCACTCTATAAATAAACTCTACATAAAACTTCATCCTCTTATTGATTTTATTTTAGAACCTTTGGTCTCTTAAAAGTGAATGTAAATTATCCTCTAAACCTCTCGACTCTGTTCACCACTTGAGGGTTGTATTCATCTTCTAAGTTTTCATTTTATCACTAAAATTTTATCTTTGTTTAACATTAGGTTAACCTCATCCTTTACTCCTCGTTATATCTCCATGCTTGATATCACTTGTCTTAAAAAAATCTAAATTTTCTTTTAATCTCAAAACCTCTTTCACATATAGCTTCATTTTATTATAGATTTTCAGTGAGTGAATTTACAACTTGGAAATTAGTTAAAAATAAATCCTTTAAACCTAATGATCTAGAACTTAATATGAGAAACAAGAACTTAAGTTAATAACTCCAGTGGTATCCATCAAGATATCTTCTTCCATATCCTCAATTAGATACCACTTTATATGTTCTAATGTCACTTTTTATCACCATATTTTGATTTATAGCATTGAATACTTTATATAAGGCTTTTACACCACTTGAATTTAAAATCTAACTATATACCACATGAACTATTTCATTAGTGTTTATAATTTTATTTTTAACAAGAAATGACCAAATTTGTTCAACACATCAACAATGGGGCTCACCAAAGTGTCCACAACACTATCCCCTTGATCACTATGAAATGACCCAATTTGTTCAACACATAAACAATGGGTTTAACTCCTAGTCATCAAAAATCTCGACTACCTATTCAAACACTGACCTAAATGGAATGATGTATACCACACTCGAGAAATGAAGACATAAAAAGAAACATCAAAAATCAATAAAATGCATAAAAAGAAACATGCGAAATCAAGGAAATTTTAGGACATGAAAATGTGTGGTTGAAACTATGTGCCACAAATGTTACATATACAAAGCAATTGTTTCCATTTTTGTTCAACACATCAACAATACAAATACTCAGGGTCCTATGATGCATCGTCACCCTCTCCACTTTCATTTCCACTTTGTGCTTTCACCTGTAAGAACATTATATTGAAAATTAAATACGGTTGCATATTTATATTAAAACTTAAAACCAATGAAAGTTATCAAACTAAATTATTTTGATTTTTTTGTGATTTACCTGCATACCACCAATTGATGCGCTCCCACCGTGGGCATATCTGCTCATCTGTTGACATATTTCAGTCAACTCTTTCTGCAATGCAGATATCTGATCCCCCTGCTGGTGAACTATGTTTTGTAAAGAAACAATCTATTTCTTAGTATCTCCTGGTATGGGATGACTAAATTCAGGAGTAGATGCATCATCTATCCCTAGTGTCCTGCTAAAAACCTCAGATGACATAGGTCCCAAACCCATCTTGCACACTCTCCCAGGATGGTCCTTCCCAAGGACTTTAGCAACCGGGTCATCCTGGGAGACAGAGTAGGAATGCGCAGGATTGTCATCCCATAGTTCTTTAATTTTGATCTATAAATCAAATATCAATATATATTAACATAGTAAAAACTGATAATAAGTTATTATGATAAAAAATTGACTTCATACCCAACTTCAAGTCAACACACCTCGAGATGTTACTTGAATACCCATCAGATACCTTAACATTCTTTAACATTCGAAGGAATGTATCTTTATCCCTATTTTTCATTGCAAAAATTTCCGGAGGATACTTTCCATTCTCATCTAGCCAGAGATCGTGTTTTATGTTCATTGCTTGTAAGTCTTTGCGAGCATTGAGATGATCCTTCGACTTTCCATGCTCATTAAGTAATGTGAAAATAAAATTGTCACATACATTCTTCTAAATATGCACCACATCAAGATTATTCCTCAACAAATTAAATTCCCAATACGGAAGTTTGAAGAATATACTTTTTTTCTTCCATTGTTGCGTTCTAGTTTCGCTTGACAATGCACTTCAGACCCGTTTTCCGCTATCATTCAAATGATGAACCTTCCCAAATTCTATTTCAACATTTTCAAGCTGTGTCAATATTTCAAAACCATTTAACAAATTTGGAGGTGGTCTACGATCAATGGAACCATTAAATTTTGATCTGTTCAGCCAAAATCTATGAGATGCATCAAGAAATATTCGATGACACAAGAATCACCATTTTCTACTGTGAGGTAACTGTTTGGGCTCAAAATCAAAGTTCAAAACAGGACAAGCCAAAACCATGTAAGTGTTCCAACCAGATAAATTCCCAAGACCAGGGAAGTCACTAATGGTCCACATTAAAGCAGCATTCATTTGGAACATTGTTTTAGAAGAAGCATCAAATGTCTCAACACCGTTGCTCCATAAATCCTGCAATTCTTCAATCAAATGCTGCAAGTATACATGAATATAATTTCTAGGGATTTGTTTTCCAAGAATAATCATCGAAAGGATAAAAGATGTTTGTTGCATACACATCCACGGAGGCAGATTATAAGGGATCAAAACAATTGGCCAAATGCTATAATTGGTACTCAAAGTCCCAAATGAGTTGAATCCATCAGCAGCCAATCCCAGTTGAACATTCCTAGGATCGGCTGAGAAATCGAGATGTAATGAATGAAATTTTTTCCACAATTGGGAATCTCATGGACGTCTCATTAACCCATCATTGTTATTATCTACAAAATTCCACTTCATGTGTTTGGCGGTTTTCAATGACATGAATAATCTTTACAATCGAGGCTTCAAAGGAAAGTAACGCAAAACCTTTACAGGTGTGATCTTTTTCTTCTTCTCCATGAAATTATGTTCATTCAGACTTCCAACATCACCCTTTTCCTGCCATCTAGAAGAAGAACATTTCTTGCAATTTTGTCTACTTGAATCCTCTCTCCAGTAAAGCATACAATCATTGGGACACACATGTATTTCTGTATAATTCAGACCAAGCTTGTTAACAAATTTTTTCATATCATAAAAAAATGCTGATATTTTTTCTTCAGGAAATGCATCACGAATCAATTACAATATCATGGACATTTCCTTATTTATAATTCCACAGAGAGATTTGATATGGTATAACTTCAGCAGAAATGAAAGATTTGAATATTTCAAACACCCACTATACAACTCTTGATTTCCATCATCAACTAAATCAGGAAACGCATTTTCCTTAGTGAAGTTTTCTCTTACATTTGGCTCCACAGAATCAAGAGGAGGATCTAATGATATGTGACCATCTTGATCTTCCTGTGTTATAGTCTCAAAAACATCACTTGTCACGTTGCAATTTATAGAACCCTCTTATGGTTGTTCTGATATGTTTTGATGCTGATAGTGGTGTCTTGAAGTGCTGAATGCCTCATTTAATAGGTTTTGCATTTCATTTTCCAATTTTGATGAACTTGGGACCTCATTCTATGGATTAACATCAGTGCTCAATCTTTCTTTAACGTTCGATTCTCCATGCCAAATCCAACACAAATATTGAGCAGGGAATTGCTTCAGTATTAAATGTTCATAAACCTCATCTCTCTTCAACCATGTTCTAAATTTACATTTAGGACATGGACATTTTATTCTCCCTTCAACGGATCAATTAGAAATTGAAAAATCTAAAAACTCATTCAAACCCTTAACATACTGAGGTGTGTTCCTCGGTAATGTGATCCAGCTTTTATCCATGTATATCACAATGTTCCTACACAAAATATACGATAGTGTAAGATTACAGAAACACAATATAATAAAGATGACCCATTGATCATAAAGTATGCATTATATAATAAAGTTGATTCATTGATCACATTTACCACTTTAGACCAACCGAACAAGTATGGTCCCTAAGAGACAGCGTCAACACCTCATTGAGGAGCAGTAAGAATATTGGTTTACAAAAATGTCATAACATGGTCGATCACACATTTATGTTTCCTCAAACAACACCCCATTGACATGTGATCGAAACCGATCATATTGCATTTTAAAACTGAGACCTTATATGATTGTTTAGGCTTGACCTTATATATCCTCCAAGAGGAATGATGTTTCTCAATGGTTTCACACACATCCAACCATATCAAAGTTGTATTTCCAAGCAATAACTCAAGATATTTAAGACATGAGAGCTCAAAAGAAATTCTAGAAAAAATAACTTCATTTTTCAATTGACATCTGAGGTTGTGTTCATTCTACAGGGAATGACACATGTTTAACTAAAATTAAAAGATTATCCCCACTTATAGAGTGTCCTAGTTATCAGAATTAGTGATATATCATCCAATAATAAGTTATCTATTCATATTCACATCAAACAGACGTTTGATTCTCCCCTCAAGCACACTCATTACGTCATAACAATCATAAAGAGGGCCAAAACCAAACCGACCAGCATGCCAAAACACATTATTATTTTTTAAGTCCTCCAATGCTTTGAGACATAGTTGATTATTTAATTCATAGGTCACTCAACTCCGTATACGACCCGACACCTTAAATACATCCCATGGTTCAATGATTTAACCGAACTCCATACATTCATTGCAATATTTAGAACTCGACAGAAAAAACATTGATGTAATCATGTTACCATAGGTTACATAAGAAATTGGACGATTGGCGATCGTGAAGTACACTAAGAAACATTATCGAGTGTATGAAAAAAACACCTCCATTATATTATTCATCAAAGTCTGGTTTCATCGTAAAATCTGAAGACAAATTGAGTAGAAAGTATGATATAATATTGTATTCTTGGACGATTTCCCTTTTAATTGCATTATATAGACCAGGATTGAAAATCATCAATTGATATCCATGAAAAAAATTGTGTAGAAAATTGATTTGTGGTGGTGAAGACAACTAATAATTCACAATAGTCAATAGTTCAATTATCTAAAAATTGATAATATATTAGGGAGAAACATTTAATAGTAATCAAAATTTTGTTTTCCAAATAATGGAGATATATTAATATAATTTTATTAGCCACCTCAAATGATAATGGTAATAATGGATGATATATATATGATTTTATATGAAATTGAGCCATCAAAACCTCATTTTGATAATATGAATATTTGTCATTGTCTCTAAAACTCTAATAGTTATAATAATAAATTTATCAAAAAATTTCTCACAAAAATGACTTGAACATGAAGTAAATCCATAAAATAGTTTTATTATATCCATATTCATCACTGTATCAAAAGAATTTATTGTGTAAAGACACAATTAATAGTAAAATATCTTTACATGAGCCTCTAAAATAAATCAAAAAATATTTTATAATTTCCTATAATAGTTGGATAAACCATTTTGATTGTACATAAAATTTATGATAATTAATATATTCCATTGAATACTATGGACATAGAGATTACATTAATGCATACCAAAATTGATATATAATCCTAGGAACCTGGTTAAACATAATTTATGGGGGTGAATTAATTTCAAAAATATTGAATTTGTAAAAATATACCACTGTAATATATATAAAAACAGGGTACTGGTGGGACACCATTTGGAGACAATCCATAGTCACCCATATGTAATTGTGTTTTCATTTTATTCTTTGTAGACTAATGATACCATCCATAGTTATATGATCCCACGTCCAACTGAGAAATAGTAAGGAGATGAATGTACCCACTATGAGTTGGCTTGTTTCCATGAAAGATTAACATGGTTGGAATCATGATACAAACCCTTGAAAATTACACATTTCACCATCCCACCAATATTTGGTTTTAAACCCTTTATACACCTTCGGGACTCCTAGATGAACAAACCATCTAAAATAATTGTAGCTATGAAAAATCTATTCCTAATAATCTATAAGAACAAATATTTGATATAAAAACTACAATTAATATTTCTTATATAACCACCTTCCCTCAATGTTATTCTCATGATTTAATTTTAGCCAACTATTCAATCATTTTAGGTTTAGTGGTCTGAGCATAAAAAACATATCATTCAAATCAGTAGCGAGATAAACATGATATAAAATAGTAGAATTTCCTTTTTAAACTCAATCTAAATAAATATCAACTATATGAAATATCATATTTCATTAGCCTAAAGCTTATTTATCCAATTGATTATATAAATTGATAATCAATTAATCTATTAAAAAATTACCTATACCCAATGTATATAAATCAATTAAAATTCAAACATTTATATATAATACATTAATATTCATTACCTTTTATTAAAATCCATTTATGATAAAATGTGTTTCATATACTTATGATTTTTGAACACTGTTAATTTCTCACAGAAAATATAATGATGACATGTATTCAAGGAATGATCCTCAGTATCAAATTCAATGTCTTGAATCAGATAAATTTTATCTGGTCATCATTATCAACATGATCCATAAGAAATGACATAATCTCCTTATATAATAATACATACCAACCCAAATCCTAATGAATCTCAATAGAAGATATATTATAAGTATGACTTTGTCAATGTAAGGAGGGGTGTTGTTATAAGATGAACCGACAACTCTTTACAAGTATTATGTAATTCATTATTCCAATTTTATAGAATTCTTTTACTCATCAAATAAATCATTCAGGAGAAATGTTTTGAAACACCATAAACAAAGAATATATAAGTATTTGTAGATTCATATTCTTTATCAAATTACATTAACACATGGAATAACAATTTCAATTAAACATGAATTAGGTATCAAATTAACATTCTAAAACTTAAAGTAACAAACATTATAATCAAATAATAAACATATATTGCACCAAATCTTGTACAAAAAGATGAAAAATGTTGGAAAATTCACTTTGGGGTCGCGGTCTCAGTGATAAGGGTCGCTTGGAGAAGGGGGTCGCGGGTTGCCGGGGTCACCAGTCACCCGTCACGGGCTATGCCGTAGGCGTTGGTCGTGGGGTCACCGGAGACGGAGGTCGTGCGTTCTCCAGAGTCGTCACGGGGTCGCCAGGGGGGGGGGGGGGGTTGCGGGAAGAAGGGAGCACGAGGTCGGGAGTGTTGGGGGAAAACGGGGGTCGAGGTAGGGAAGGGTCGGGAATTTTTTAAAAAAATATGGGTTTAGTGGTAGTTTATTAAAAACCACCGTGAAACCTTTTTCAGAAAACATTTAGCGGCAGTTTTGTGAACCGCCGCCACAAAACCGGCGCTAAACCCTATTTGTGTTGTAGTGACCCTATCCCCTCTACTTCACCCCATCACGCTTCTTTGGTTCAAAAATGAAATTCCAAAATAACTTTTAAACTTCCCTCCCCTTATCCAAGAATCCTTATTTTACGAAAAAATCTATCCTTTCAAAGAATTTGTGCAAACTTATGGAGGACACTCGAAGGAAAGGTAATGTTATTCAACAAGCATATTTATTTTATTTCCCTCTCCATATCCTTAAATTAATATTATAAAATGATTATATAAATAAATTATTATATTAAATTTAATTATATGTTGTTTTTATAATGGTAAAACCTACAAACACATACACTTCCCATAAATGGGTTATAAAATCATCATTTGTGTGTACGGAGGACTACCGCCTTGGGAACCGATGTTGTTAATTTTTCCATTTACACCTCTAAATGTTGGGTATCATGATAGATATAATGGTTATATGTGATATTTATGACATATTTTTTCCTATGGATGCACTATATCATATATTTATTTTTAAATTCTATTCCCTGGTAGTTACGATAACGTCGTTCATGTGTGTGGTGAACTACAACCTCATGAAGTGATGTGATTTGTCTTTCACTAATGATTCACATAGAGGGTGAAAAAAGTTAATGTTAATGATTATATTTTATATAAATGATATAGTTATTATATTTATTATATATTTATCATTTTTTAAAGATAATTAATATCATTTTATTTTTTTCCTTTTCACTCATGTAAAGATGATAACATCATTAGTGTACTTGTGGAGTACCTCTTTCACAGAGCACTATGACTCTATTTTCATCATCACATCACATGGATGACATACATAAGTATATAATATGTTATATATGATATTATTATCATTATTTAAAGGTAATATATCACTTAAATACTTTCCATAATGATCGGTGGAAAATGGAAATGTTACTCATGCGTGCGTACGACCTATTGTCTCTATGATCACATTGTACTTCATTTTTCATAACCGTCATTCATGATTGGTTTTAAAAGGAAATTTTATGTAAAAATTTAATAAAAATATAATTATTATCATTATTTATTTGATGAAATTATATAATATGTGAAATAACATGATCTTTTATGATGAAACACGCATGGGAAAACATGGCAAGTAACACCAGAAATGATGAAATTAATGAAATATTATTAATAAAATGGTAATAATATGTTATAAAATGATAATATATAATATCATAAATATTAATATGGTTTTTTAATAAGTTAATATCAAGTTTAATAATACTATATATGAGGTTAAGTCACATTCAACCAAAATGGAGCATATGGTATGAGATTTTGTCTCAATTTCATTTCATGGAGGCATATTGTAATATTATACACATAATTTATTTCATATGGTGTATTAAATTCCCATATGAAATGTAATATCATGAATACTTCATTATTCATGTTATTTTAAGTTTTTATTTTAATTATTTCATCTAAGGGGATTTTAACTAAAAGTTATCATGTTGTAAAGACTTTCATAACTCAATTTCTTTTTAATGGGTTATATTACTTCTTTGATGTCATTAATATTATAAGATTATGTGTTTAGTGGATTTTAACTATCAAATTTTGTATTGAATTTTGTCTTATGTGGATTTATATTTGATACATATAATCAATTCGTTGGTTGATTCTCACTTCAATGTTATGATCTTTGCTAGGGTTTACTTCACAATCACATCTTATTTAGGATTTTTATTTGACCAATATTTAATAAAAGCCTTAATTTTATTATAATATGGTTATTTATGATTATTTTCAATAAATATTACCATTTTACCACTTTTTGGTACATAAAATGTTTTATATTTGTTTTTTAAAAAACTCATCTTCATTTCTCCCTTCAGTCGTAAATCTGTTTTCTTCCAAAAACACGTTTTCTTAAAATGTATTCAAAAATGTTTTTAACCCTTTTAAAATGATTTTTAAAGAAATTTTCACCAATTTTTTACTTTTTACCAAATTTCTTGAAAGGAATGTTCTTTTCATTTTTTAAACAAGACACTTTTCTAACCTTTTTAAAATTCAAAAGGAATGATCTTTTTACCTTGTATGGAATGTGTGGAATTACTTGACGTCTAGATTCATTTTCAAGATTATAAGGATATTTAAAGGAAATTTGTTTCTTAATATTCTTGAAATTATTATTTTTGAAAGGATTATTTTTAAATAAAGGTATTTTTATATTTTAAAAATTAATTTTCAAAATTAAAAGGATATTTTCCTCAAGAATATTTTTGAAGATCATTTTTATTTCATCAATGAAAAAAACCCTTATTCTTACACCAATGGGTGTACATTGGATTGATACCATTTTTATTATTTCTCTAGATATATTATGACTATTTTGACCAAGTATAGTATTGAAATTCAATTCCTTGAATCATTTTTGTAGTTATTAACTACCCCTTGAGTTATTTTCTTTCTTGTGATCATTGAATGTTAAATTTACCCTAAATATCCATATCATTTATCAAGGATATGATTACTTCCTAGACTATATACTATTTTTACATACAATATTTACTTTGAAATTGATTTGATTAACTGAGGAAATATTTATAAATTTGTGTCTTTTACACAATATAGATATTTTATAAGGCATATTTTTATGAATTAAATAAATTATTAGATATATGAGGAATGATTTAGACATGAAATACATAGGCTGGGGACTAGTTAATGAATTCCATTTGATACATCAGTAGTCTCTAGGGATGAATATGTTGGCTGGCCTAAGCTAAATGATATTTCACCAAGTATGTTTTAAACTATCTTGAGGATATATATTGACGGTAAAGGTATCATTATAATGGGAAACATGGCATGTAATAGTTAAAAATTTCCTTCACTAAAGTCATTATTATTATTTAGGAAATTTTTATTATGACATTGTCTATGGATTCATTTCATTATGAGTTATTTATTAAATGGCATGTGTTTTTAGTTATTTATATTTATATATTGATCATTCCTTATCTATTCATGCAGTCATGTTATTTAAATGGAATGTGTGTTCAGTTATTTACCTCTATATATTTATTATAATTCAGGATATTTTCCCTTTGATAATATCTTTGGATGCACTTCATTTATAGTATATTGATTATATGGAATATATGTTTAGTTATTACCTTGACATATTAGTTATGCTTATTGATTCATGAATTCTTCCATTATAATGAAACCTTACTAATCATTTTATCTAAACCTTATTTTTTTCCTTTTCCCAATATTCCACGAAGTTTACATTGAATAATATTAAAGGATATTCGATAGGAAGTAATGTTATTCTCAAAAAAAATTATGTTTTAATTTGTGTATTCAAATATAATATGGGAATCATTTATGTACCTAGTTTACCAATACTAATAATCTATTCAGTCCTTCAGGATGTGATTCCTTATATCTTATGACAATGTAATGTATTATGGAACCAACTCTAAGATGTTGTGGTCATGGTCCTTATATTATGGATACCAACATGGTTTTATGATTTTAAGTTTGATTATATGTTCAAACTCTTAAACACCCCTTTGTTAATTTTTTAGTTGTAATATAAAATGATTAAGGATACTTTGGAGAAAAATAATGGGAATACAACCCATTGGTTATGTATATGAAAAATCTATTTGAGGAAGAATGCCTTTACATTTTTTTTGGACTTAAGATTAAAGGTATCAGTAACCTTTATGGTTTATTTTATCTTTGATGTTATAGTAATTATTGGTCATAAAAATTTGATAATGTTATATGAATTATATTTATATGGTTTAAAAAAAAGGAAAACTCGCATACTGGGTGAAAAACCACCATATCTAATAAGGTTGCAAGACTTGAACCCAAAATCGATGTATGATAAGGGTTTAGTGCTTTCCAATGGCCTATGCGATGTACAAGTTAATATGTCAATGATTTTAGTTAAAATTATTTGATGACTAAATTATAATTATAACCAGTGGTGTTAATGTTTTGGATTACAGATTAATGTATTATATTAGATAACTTTTGCTAACCATATTTGTTTTGGAAAATAGATAGAGATAGATGGAAAAAATGTGACACTTTTATGGATCTTACAGTCTGTTAAAAGTAAATTTTTGTGCTTCTGGTATAGAAAAATTATTTTTTAGTTGTTCATTTCTTGTAGTTAGTGATGAATTATAAATTGATAAAAGTATAACCAAAGGATGAAATTGTACTTATGAAATAGAAACGTATCAAGTATATTTCCCCAAATTCATAGACAGTAAAATAATTCCCCAACTTTAAGAAAAGGGTATTGAATTTTTTTATCTTATTTACTTCATATCTGATGAATGAAATGGTCTTTTAAATCATCATAGAATTATGGTATTTATCTCCTTAACTTTCCATTTATCATTCTATTTCTTATGATCAATGAACTCCATAATTCTCTATAATTATTTATACTTTTCTTATATTTACATATCTTTAATTTACACCAATGGTATCCTACTTATAAAAATAGTAATTTGTTATTACATGTAACATATGTACTTCCCTTTCTCTCTTATAATATGATGTTTTATTAACCCTTTTTAAAAAAAGGGTTTTCAAAAATGAAATTTTCGAATACTAAAACCTTGATTTCTAAGCGCAAGATCAAATTGCGAGGGCCCAAATTAATTATGATGGAGAGAATGAAACACCCTATTATTATAAAAGAATAAAATTTTATTTTATAGCATATAAAACACACAACTCCATCCTTAAAAAACCCAAGAAATATTTTTCTTAATAGTTAATCTCTTTGATAGCTTGTGAAACACATAACCCCCAGTCTAAATGAATTGTAATATAGTATACCCTTATAACCTAGTCATTAAATTGGAAGGTATAAATAATATTAAATAAATCATGAAAATTATGGTTATTAGTTAATTAGAAATAAAATGTGAATCATTTAATCGAAAAATAAATGTTTTCTAAAAAAACATTTGTTTTTTTTCCAAAAGACGGTTTAGTCACTCTTTGCACATATAATTTCAAATTATTTTTTTATCTGTTTCATAATTTTTTTTAAAAAATTAAATTTATTTTTAAAATCATCATATTAAAATTATATTAGGGTTAATTTTTTAAATTTTTCTGAAATGTTTGATTTTTCCACTGAATAGTGAAAATAATGATTTTTATTGAAAACTGACTTTTCGTATAAATAATTAGCATGGTTAAATTAAATTTTAAATTGGTTTTAAATTAATATTAGTTAAATTACATTAATATTTAACTAATTTATTTCATTTTAATAAATTTAATTTTGAATTTTGATATTAAAACTTTTTATACCTAGGAGAATATTCTCTTTGAAAACCCATTTTTTCATTGCGTCCGCAGGTATAATTTTAAATTAGATTATATCACTTATATGGATTGAATTTGAAAAAATAGATTCAATATTTTTTATATTAATAATTTATATTATCTAATAATCTCAACATAATTTTTGACCATTATGAATAATAAAAGATATAAATATTAATTAGCACAGTTAAGGTAAAAACTGATTTACTGGGATGTTAAACTAAATAGAAATGCATTAAAATGGCCTAACAAATTTCCAAAAACAAATTTGAAGGCCATTGTTAGACCATATCTCTTATAAGGGTATAAAATGACCCATTTTAGAGGGTTGAGGAATGATATAATTTCGGGTGTAATTGAATCTTTTCAAAAATTTCATGTATCCTCTCCCCACTTATAAAAGGTCACCCGTCTCTTCCCCTCTACACACCTCAAAAGACATTAACTATGGGAAAAAAGGTATTTTAGAAAGGTTATTTTCAATGGTTCATAAACCAATAATAAATAGTCCATCGAGTGTGAGTATTTGCGATGGGAAGATATTCCCGTCGCAAGTACATTTGGTGTGCAGTGCGCGCCAAATCCTGGGAAGATTATTTGTAACGGGAATGTACCCCAGTCGTATATAATCTTCCATCATTTTTGTTATTTGTGATGGTAATTTACTCCCATAAAAAATGTTGTCTCTGTAGGGATGTATTTGTGACATGACCCATCGCAAATACTTTCCATTATTTTTTTTTGTTTTTTGCGGTGAGAAATTCTCTCATCACAAATAAATTGTCGATAGAGGGTATTTGCAACGAGTCCCATAAAAATACCCTTATTAATCTTCAATGTAATTAATACAAGTGCCCTAATTTCAATGAGAATCCTTTCAAAAATAATTCCATCACAAATTATCTAACCAATAAAGAACCCACTCAAGTTTTTCCCATTTTATCCGTCATTAAACTTCTCTCATTCTCCACTCTCACATTCTTCTCTTTCCTTTTTTTAAAGACTTAAATTTTAGATCAGAGCTGGTTTTTGGTTTTACATCCAATGAAAGATTATGTTTTAAGATATTTATTTATTTTATTTATTTTTTATTAAATTTATTTTATTTTATATTAGTAATAATTATAATTAATCAGCGGTAATTAGATTTAATTAGAATTAGTTGTTTTTATTTTTCATTCATTTGTTTTATAAATATTTTGTTTTAAATAGCAGTAGTGTTTTAATTAAATGTAAATATTATTAATTTGTAATAACTAGGTTCAATTATCCGTAATTAGTAAAAATTAGTAAAAATTATTATTAATTAGTAATAATCAGTAATAATCAGTAATAATTAGTAATAATTATTAATAATTAGTAATAATTAGTAATAATTAGTAGTAATTAGTAATAATTAGTAATAATTAGTAATAATTAGTAATAATTAGTAATAATTAGTAATAATTAGAAATAATTAATAATAATTAGTAATAATGTAATGGCTCAGTCCCGCCCACGATCATGATATTGTCCACTTTGGGCCTAGCGAGGATGCTTTTTCTTTCCCTGTTGGATGCCTGGGGTCTAGGGCCCAGAGAAAGGAAAACCGTGCGGGATAAACTGAAAGCGAAAAATATCATGATCGTGGGCTAGATTGGGCCATTACCATTGGTATCAGAGCCAGTGTCCATTTTATAGGTCAGTGAAGACGCTAGGGCCCTTATCGGTGGGGTGGATTATGGAAATCCCACATCGATGTAGGAGGAGAATGAATCCCCCCATTATAAGGTGGTGTGAAAACCTATCCCATCATGAGGTCTTTTCATGGGGGGATCATGAGGGCCAGAGCCAAGGGAAAAAAACCATGCAGTCTTGGCCCAAAGAAGACAATATCATGATCGTGAGCTGTGTTAGGCCGTTACAAATGGTATCAGAGCCATATTTCATTCGCTGTGCCAGGGAGGATGTTGGGCCCTTTTAGGGGGATGGATTATGGAAATCCCATATTGAAGGAGGAGGAGCATAAATCATCCATCTATACGGTGGTGCAGATAAACCTTCCATCATGAGGACATTTCTAGGGGGATGTCTCTAGGCCAGAGCCCAAGAAAAGAAAAAACGTAAGAGTTAGGCGCAAAGTGTCCAATATCATGATCATTGGTGGGACTGAGCCGTTACAAATGGTATCAGAGCCAATGTCCATTTGATGTGATGGAGAGTACACTAGGACCCCTCTAGGGGGGTGGAGTATAACAATCCCACATCGATGGAGGAGAAGAATGAAACACCCCTTTATAAGGTGGTGTAGACACCTCTCCTATGATGAGGCCTTTTTCTTAGGGATACATAAGAGCCAAATCCTAGGGAAAGCAAAACCATACAGGTTAGCCCCAAAGCGGACAATACCATGATCGTGGGTTAGACCGAGCTGTTACAAATAATTAGTAATAACTAGTAATAATTAGGGGTAATTTGTAAAAATTAGTGGTAATTAGTAAAAACTAGTAATAATTAGTGGAAATTAGTGATAATTAGTAATAATTAGTAATAATTAGTGGTAATTAGTAATAATTTGCAATAATTAGTATTAATTAGTAATAATTTGTTGTAATTAGAAACAATTAGTAAACATTAGTGATAATTAGTAATAATTAGTAAAAATTAGTGACAATTAGTAATAATTAGTGATAATTAGTAATAATTGGTGGTAATTAGTATTATTTTAGGGCAATTATTAATAATTAGTGATAATTAGTAATAATAAATATAAATTATTAATAATTAGTGATAATTAGTAATTAATAGTGATGATTAGTGTTAATTAGTGATAATTAGTGATAATTAGTGATAATTAGTGGTAATTAGTCATAATTAATGGAAATTCGTCCTAATTAGTGGCAATTAGTGGTAATTCGTGGCAATTAGTCATAATTAGTGGTAATTAGTCTTAATTAGTGGTAACTAGTACCGATTAGTGGTCACTAGTAATAGTTAGTGGTAACTAATAATAATTAGTAATAAGTAGTAATAATAAGAAATAATTAGTAGAAATTAGTAATAATTAGTAATAATTAGTAATAATTATTATTGATTAGTCTTAATTAGTAATAATTAGTAACAATTAGTGGTAAATTGGAATAATTAGTGGTAATTAGTAATAATTAGTGGTAATTAGTAACAATTAGTGGCAATTAGTAACAATTAATATTAATTAGAAATAATTAGTATTAATTAGTACAAATTAATAATAATTAGGGGTAATTTGTAATAATTAGTAGTAATTTGTAACAATTAGTGGTAATTATTAATAATTATTGGTAATTAGTAATAATTATTGATAAGTAGTAATAATTAGGTACAATTAGTTATAATTAGAGAGAATTAGTCACAATTGGTGATTATTAGTTATAATTAGGGATAATTAGTGATAATTAGTGATAATTAATGATAATTAGTGATAATTAGTGACAATTAGTCATAATTAGTAACAATTAGTGATAATTTGTATTAGTTAGTGGTAGTTAGTAATAATTAGTGGTAATTAATGGTAATTAGTAATAATTAGTGGTAATTAATGGTAATTAGTAATAATTAGTGGCAATTAGTAATTGTAACACCTCGGAATTTTATGAGGAAGATTGCTTTTAATGTTATTGATATCTTGTGTTGTATAATACACCAATATTATCCTGTGCTATACACAACACCGTATTAGCTTGCAGTATACACAACACAATTATGGGATTATTTTACGCACAATTTCAAGTTCTTTTGATAGAATTCAATACTGAATATAGATTTTGTTCAATGAAATAAGATTAGATTATGTTATATGAAACACCTAAGGAATCTTTCACGCAACAATTACTTGGCTTGTGTTACACACAAAAGTGACCTTCCTCGATGGCTTGTGTTGTACGCAATACTGAGTTTCACTAAGCAACAAAATATTATTATAATATTGTTATGAACTAGCCGTTAGGAATACTATTAAACAAATTTTAAATTTTATAACATTATCATTCATATTACATATTTTCTAGAACATGGTATGAGATAAAAAATTAATTTTTCGAATAAAAGAAGTATTTTTCAAAAAAATGCAGTTTTGTCACCTTTTGATGGCGCACCCATTTTAAATATAATTTTTGACAAGTTTATAAGTTCAATTTGACAAATGAAACTTCTTATTTTGAATTATGATATAAAAATTTACATTGGTTAAAATTTTGACATTATTCTGATAACCTTCATATTTTGATGAATAGTAAAAATATGCTAAATTTTAATTTAAAACAATTTTTTTCATCGAGATAATTTATATGGTTAAATTAAAATGTTTAATGGTTTTAAAGTATAAATAGAATATATTTTTACCATTTAATATAATGTATGTCATTATCATTAATTTTACATTGAATTCATAGCTAAAAACATTTCAATCTTTTTCAATGTTTGAAATTTTAAAACCCATTTTCCCAACAAAGGGATTAATTTTAAATTAATTAGTAAAACTTCTGTGTTTTGAATTTGGAAAAAAGGATTATATATTTTTAATCCATAGGTCTAAATTATATTAATAAGATACTTATATTTTTGGCCATTATGAACAGTAACCACGGTAAATTTTATTTATCATAGTTAAAGGTAAATCGAAACATTAAGGGTAAAAATAATTTTATAAAATTACCCTAAAACATGTCTTAAAATAATTGGATGACTGTACTTCATCCTAAAAAATAATTGGGTTGAAATGCTATCTATTGGAACCCACTTGGATGAGATTAAGACCTTTAATTTATTTTATTTAATGGAAAGTGAAATATGCCTCACTCAAACTTTAAAAATTAAATTATTTTTAATATAAGGTTAAAAAAATATAAATTAGATTATAAATAAATATTTTAAAGATAATTGTTTTTTATTTTTCAGGGTAATTTATTAGTAATTTTTAATAAATATATAATTACCCTAATAGCTTATACATTAATGATGCCAGAATTATTTATTTAGTGAAAAATCAATAATACAGTTTTTATTAAAATAATAATACCCATAAAATGCCGAAAAACTTGACCAAAACTTATTGGTATAGTATATATATACCATAATCATCAAAGTGTTGACTTTTGGACCATTTGGAGCCCTATAAAACAGATTGTCACATTTATATTATATTATTTTAAATGATGTCAAAGTTGTCACCTTCATAATTTAATAAACATATCATTTTAAAAGTTGTGTGTTTTAGAAGATAAATTCTACTAAAAGTATTATTATGAAATATATTAGGTTTATATTCATCATAGTATTTTATTTTTATTTTTTATACAACAAAATTGTATATTAAATAATTATACAAAAATGTTGTAGTAATTATTTTATTATGCAAAATATCAAATAAATATTTTTAAAAATATTAAAATAAATACTATATGGACTAATTAATGCGGTAAACGAGTTTTTTAGATTCACATGACATGTTAGGAATTTATTAAATATTTTGGTTCGACTCTATCATCTTTTTGGATTTTATTTAAATTCAAATAAATGAATAGTGTCAAAATTGACACTACTAATATTTTATAAAAATAACTTATTATTAAATTGATTAAAAATGACAAAAATATTTAAAAATTAAAAATTTAAATTTATATCGTATAAAATATTATAAGGTATGAAATTATATACAGTTAAAAACACATAAGTAAGTATTTTTAACCATTTAAAATTTAAAATATTATCACCACAAATAAAATTAAATATATTAAATAAGGACAAATAAAAATGATAAGATATAAAATAAAATAAAATAATGTCTAAATTTGATTTTTTGATGATGTTACAACCCTATATTATCTCATATTATAATTTGAGTCAGTTTGGAAGTTTTTAAGTGGGGTTTGATTTTATTATAAATTAATATTTTGGAGGTTTCCAAAAGTACCCCTCTACTCTCTTATAAAAGGGCACATCCTCCCTCTTCTCTTCACTCCATTTTGAGCTTTTAAAATCATCCAAACCCTAACCATTTTCATTCTAAACGTATCTAGAAACATACTAGATGTCCTTTTCTTCTTCAAAGACCAATATGATTGACCTAATATGAGGTTTAGAAGAGGTGCGTCAAAGAAGAGGTAATATCATTTACCGATTTTGTTCAAACTTATTTCTTATTCTGCTTCCTCTATATGATTTGTTTCATTATTAAATAATAACTCTAATATCACTTGTATACGGATATGTTATTATGAATATGAAACAACAATATTTCACCTTTTATCCATCCTATGAAAAACGAAATCACCGCGCATGCGTATGTATGACTTACCGTCTCCACGCCATGGTGTAATCTGTTTTTCCACCACCACCTTACTTGGATGGGTATAATGGTGGAAATAATACCTATATATGATTATTATAACATGATACTAATTATGAGATATTATATCACCCACTACGATTCCATTCAATAATTATGGGAATGATATCATTGCTCGTGCGTACGTACGGATTACCATCTCCATGATGCGGTGAGATTAATTCTCTATGTTAACCATTAAAGAATGATTTTAAAATATATATATTGAATAATAATGATATATATGAAATAATAATGCTACTGGATATGTGTATATATATATATATTTCATCTACTTACTTCCATTCAAGTCAATAAGGAATGGAAAACAACGTTCATGCGTACGTACAACCTACCATCTCCATGAATGGTGTATTTCATTTCTTGTATCTATCTATTATATATATATATATAAAATGAATATATATGTGATATATAAATCATTTTTTACATTATGGAAGTATGTAAATCATGATATAAGTAATAATATCAAGAACAAAAAGTTCAAACACGTACGATAAATGAAACAATTATTACCCAAAACATTTCTTCAACATGGAATTGACAAATGAACGGGTAATATAAAGTCATAAGTGAATCATATATTATATCATAAAAATGACTATGATTCTTGAATAAGTCAATTAAATTATTTAAATCATTATACAAGAGGTTAGGACACATACAGAAGAAATCAAACCTAAGGCAAGGGATTATTTCGTCTCACTTTTATTTCTGTGAGACATATTCCTTAATCACCATCTATTTATTTTGTATGGTTTTATGCTTCCCATGAATGTCTTATGATTTTTATTTTGAAGTATATGATATTTACATATGCATGTAATTTTCTTTATTTTATGACACATTTGATTCCACCGATCATAAATGTAAGGTATAATTATTCCAAACTCATTGTTATTCGAGATTGTTTATTCATAAGTATTTAATGGGGTTATATTTATCATACATGTCCATGTTTTATAAAAATGGTTTCATAAAGATTTTAATATTCTTCCATGTATGATTAAATTCTTGTTTACCTCTTTTTGACTTTTACTATGTGGTATGGAATAAATCTTTCTTTTGTTAACCATATGTGGCACTTTTTGACTTTTCCAGAAAAATTACGAGGAGAATGTTTTTTTAACTTGTACAGTGTGATTTTTTTTATAATTTTATAACTCCCTATTTAAATAAATATTCTTCTACAAGATTTCAAGATTATATTCAACAAAATTTATTTCTTTTAAAATTGCACGTCATTTTGATAAAAGAATATGATTTGAAAGAAGAAATGATATTTTCCTCAAGAATTCATTTCAAGTGTTTTATCAAAACTAATTTCCATATATAATGAAATTTCTTAATATGGTTATGTTTTGAGCATAATGTCTCTATTATTTACATGGTTTGATTTCATTTATAATGAAATTATATCCATTGTTTTATATGGATTATGTTATGATGGGATGATGTTTATTAAACCCATTTCATTCGTTGGATTTTGATTAATGATTTATGTTTATTTTGTGGCACACTAAAGAATGATTTCATTATGAGATGGGTGGGACCTATATATCCCTCTAATGAATTTGGTAATGATTTATATCTTATTAGATAGAAATGGATGAAATGAAAAGTAAATATGATTCAATAATACATGGATGGAATGGTAGTTAAACCCACTTTAGTAATGGACTTTGTCCACTATAATGGTCTTGGAAGCAATGCCTTGGATACTATGGAAATCATATACTATTCTTAATGGTTTTCCACAATTACATGTCTTATTCCAATGCTATTTTATCATGATTAATGTTTCTTTATGATCCATGCCTTACGTACTACCAAGATTTATTTCACAACTCAAGATTTTGATGTTTAAACATTATGTTCATGTTTTTAAGTTCAAATGTATATGGTTTGTTTTATTTTCTCTATGATTACCCTTACTGAGCATTTGAGGTCACCCTTTTTATGTTTTCTTTTCCCCAGGATATAAATAAATGTTTTAGGCAATAAATAAAGGGGAAGATATTTATGGGAGATGTTGAAGATCTTTTACCATGATTAGAATATTATGTTCCGAGTTTCCAAAGATACTAAAATAATACAGTAATTGGGCATCTGTTTGTGACATGTATTAAGTTTTCCACAAAAGTAATGTAATGTCCATGTATATCAAGCTTAGGTATCTACAGTTGGTATCAGAGCGAAGGTTTAGTTAACCTTTGGAAACAAGGATGCAAAAACTTTAGTGAGATCCCTAGAGATATATCTAAGGTATGTCTAGGGATGTCTGTAAGGTTACATATAAGTATAGGTTACAATCCTAGAATTATGATAATGATCATGAATAACCTAGGATTAAACCTAAGATGTTAGATATTGAAAGTAATCCCCCTTTATTATGTTGTTTTCCTAGTATGAGTTTTTCCTCTCATACTATTATTTATGGGTTTTAGGGAATGGACGAGAATAAGAGGATTCATGTTAATAGAGAATACGATGGACAATGTAATTATATTCTTCATGAGTAACCAAATGAAATGGTATTTGGAAGTCCAAAAATCATTGTTATTCCTAATCAGCAATCTCATAATATGATCAATAATCTCTACTTTGGTACGTTTCCTGACTCAACTAATAAGAGAAATATGGAGTTTCATGATGATCATAGAGGAAAGAAAGTTCAATTTCTCTCATGTAAATCATGAGGGAAGAGGAATCAAGGAGAACGATTCAAAGAAACTGGAAGATGTTTTGGGTGTGGAATAGAAGGAAACAAAGCCAATAATTGTGAAGGAAAAGGTTTATTTAACATAATGGACAAGGATAACAGTATTTCTAAGCCATCAACAAAGGTTAAATGTTTTAATTGTGGAATGTGTGGGCATTATTCAAATTGATGCCCTAAGGGAAAATATCATGAGGAGAATCAGCATGGTCGTATGGGTAGTATTTATGTTTCTGGTGATGAAGATACTACAAATGATATATGAGATGAAATAAGTGTTGAGGAATAAAATGATGAATCTTAGTTACTGGTTTAAGAAGGTATTGGAATGATTGTATGTTTATCAAGAGTAATGTTGTATAGGTAATTTAATGGTACTATCGAGTAAAGAAACATCTAAATATTGTTAAACTATTGTCTTTCCTAAAGTATTTGAAAGTATTTGTTGAATGGTATTGGTAACTATGAAATGTTATTCATATATTCTTGGAAAGTAGATGATATGTGCACAATGAAGGGATAAGGAGATAATGAGATGTTTAATAGTATTAATGAGCTCATGATAGGTATAAGGACAAAGTGATATCCGGGTTTGAGTATATATATATTTTTAGAGATTTTGGTATGTGGAAAGAGTTAACTTTTGACAGCATTCATGTTTTCAATAAGGTTCTATGGTAACTCATGTTTCAAGAGAATACATGATTAAGGTATTCACAGGTTTGAAATGTGACCAACAAGATGAATCTAATGATATACTAAGGATAAATAATGGTATTAACATTCTTGTTATATGACCTTTATTGAGTCAATAAGGTTTTCCTTATGACTTTTCCATTCCTTCTTGTTTTGAAAATCACAAAAACCTTATCTTTAAGCAAATATATTTTTACCCCTGTTTTAATTCTATAAGGAAAATTTACTTAAGGAAATTTACCTCTTTCTTGTTTTTATTGTTCATATCAACATTTTATTAAGTATAAAAATTGGATTCATATCTATATTCTCAGAATCATATAATACTTAGATATGATGAATTCTGTTACATGATCTGAATTCTCATTCGGAATTCTGTGATGAATTCTCATTATGAATTTTATGAGGAATTCTCATTACGAATTCTGTAACAAATTCTCATTAAAAATTCTGATGACGAATTCCCATTAAGAATACTAATGCAGAATACCCATTATGAATTTTGATAAAGAATTCTCATTACGAATTATGTGATGAAATATCTTTACGAATTCTGTGATGAATTCTCATTACGAATTCTGTGATGAAATCTCATTAAAAATTCTGTGATGAATTATAATTAAGAATTCTGTGAGGAATTCTCATTAGGAATTCTGTGATGAACTCTCATTTAAAATTATATGAGGAATTCTCATTATGAATTATGTGATGAATTTTCATTACGAATTCTGTGAGGAATTCTCATTATGAATTCTCTGATGATGTCTCATTATGAATTTCAGTGCAGAATTCTCATTACAAATTCTGGTTGTGAATTCTGATTACAAATTATGGATATGAACTTTTATGAAATTCAACTCTGAATTCTTCTGATAAACAGAATCTGAATATCCTTGTAATATAGACTTCGAATATAATTTTTGATTAGACTCTGTACTTTTTACTTACACTCCGATTTGTTAAGTTTGTTATAAAATGATGTCGCTCTTTCAGTTACACATGTTTTGTTATAAAATGTTGTCTTCCATTCTTTTCTTAACTAACCGTTAGTTGAGTGACACGTGTATAGGTCCTTCTGAAATTTAAGTAAAATATGACCATTGGAGGAGGGAGCCGACCATTGCTACCGAGCCTATAAATAGGAGCTCATTTGAAAGAGCTCAATAAGAATTTGATCACTCTAGAGACCACATGCTGTTAAGGTGATTTATAGAGAGAGAATATTTTTATTCCTTGTGCGTACTGAACTGCTAATTCAGATTTCTTCGTGCGACTCTGAATGTTGGTGATTACATTTGAGGGCTTTCGAGGATAGGAAGAGAGAGGTGCCGACTACCTTGATGTTTGAGGGATTCCTTGCTGAGGAAGACAGAGGTTCCAATTACCTTGAATTTGAGGGCTTGCAGGGATAGAAAGACAGAGAATCCGATCTTCGTATCGAGGGCTTACCCGGGTGTGGGTAAGACAGACTTTCTTGAAAGTATAAATCAAAGGACCTTTATCCAAGTTTGTTTGATATCCTTCTCTTTGGGTTAAAAGATTTATATCTTGTTACTTGTTTTTGTTACAAGTTTATTTTTTCTACTGCATTTTGTTTGTTTAAGAAAGTATAATCTTCTTATACTTCCTTACATTTGTGTACTCTGATACAGTCAGATTCTATATGCTTTAAGGTAGAATCTCATATTGTAAACTTTGGTTAAGTTTCATTTTCCGGATCCATATTTCCAGAACCGGTTTTTTGGAATCACTTTCCGGTTTTAATCAAGTGTATAAAACTAGAAGTTTGTAACTTCATACTTTGTCCCAATATTTCAATTTGTGATAGAGGTGTTGTGAATTTTCTTAGTTTAACATTGTTAAACTTAGATCTTTCCTTGTTTAATTTTTTTTAAAGTGTACACTTCACACCCCCTCTTGTATATTGAGCATCTACATTATTATTTCGATCCTACAATTGGTATTAGAGCAAGGTTTCTGAAATACTTATATTCACATATAAGTTTTTCTTGCTCATTTTTTCATTGTTCTATATTTTTCTTGCTTAGGAATATTCTCTTTGAATCTGAAATTTTTTTATTAACAAGTTTTTATATAGAATGTTTGTTAAGATGGCAGGAATCAATGTTGGTTCCATCGACAACCTAAATCCTACAAGACCACCAATTTTTGATGGTAATGATTATGAGTATTTGAGAGATCGAATGAAGACTTTCATTATCTATACCGGAGTAGAAAATTTTGTTATTCTTACCAGAGGTTATCAAATTACTAATAAGGAAGTTATTACTTTCACTAACCAAGTGAAGCACAATTATCAATTAAAGTATAAGGTACGCAATACTTTACTATGTTCAATGACTAGGAATATATATAGCCAAATTTCTTCTTTTGAAGCAGCGACCTGTATATGGAAGAACCTTGAGTTACACATTTTTGTACATCTAAAGTGATTGAGACCAGAAGAGCCATGATTAGAGCTGAGTATCATGGTTTTAATTTTCCTTATGGAGAACCCATTTGTAACGTGCAACAAATATTTATGACTATTGTGAATAACTTACAATCTATGGGAGAGAAAGGTCCAGATGATGAAGCTCTTGTTGACAAGATCATTGATATTATTCCCAATGACTGGGAATCAAAGAGAATAGCTATTGATGAGAACAGGAAGGTTACTCAAATTTCCTTAGATGAGTTATTTGGAACTCTTCTCCAACATGAATCAAGGATGAAGAGAGATGCTGACAACATCAAAAAGAAGAATGGGAATGGTACTATTGCTTTTACTACAACATAAAATCACATGAATGATGAGACTCTTGAGAGAGTAACTAGATCCAAATCTAAGAGGGTTACTATCTAATCCGAATCTAGTGAGAGTGAAGTCTCAGAGAATGAGTTAGCTTATCTTGCTCGAAGGATGAACAAGATAGTTGGACAAAAAAATTTCCAATCCAAGTATAAGAAGAAGGAAAGGAATGCTAAGAAAGATTCAGAGGTCACATGCTATGAATTCAAGAGAAGGGGACATATGAGACCAGACTGACCTATGCTTAAAATGAAAGAAAGAAAAGTGAGACATTCTGAAAGGAACATGAAGAAGTTTTACAAAGATAAATCTAAGAAAAGTCTAAAATCTAATACTACTTGGAGTGATAGCTATGGAGACTCTTCAGAAAGTGAATCTTCGGAATATGATTCATCATCTCAGAATAATATGGGATTCATTGCTAATACTTATTTTCCACATACATGTTTTATGGCCAAGGTACGCTCTGCCGAGGCTTTAATAAATTTATCTCTTGATAAGAATTACTATTCCAAAAATAGAACTTCTAATGAAGATACTTCATCCTCAAAAAATGAAGAACCTTCATATGAAGAAGTATCTAGATTTTCCAAGTTACTTGAAGCAAAAAAATGTAAACTTTCTAAGAAATTAGACAAGGAAAATACAAGGGAAGAAATTCTTACAAAAGAGATTTCAAATATTACTACAAATCTTAGAGATAAAGAAGTGATTTTAGAAATGATTTCTAAAGACCGTGAGAAAGAAAATTATGATAAGGAAGAACTTTATAAAAATCTTAAGAATTCTATTTTAGATATGAAAGTTTTTGAGGAAAAATCTAACTCTAAGGAAATGATTCCTTAGGATAGGAATTTAGTCATTATAATGAAATTTGAAATATTTTCTCTTAAGAAGCTTCTTGCAAAATTTACCTCTGGGAAGGAAAATTTTGACAAGATGTTTCCCCAAATTAAACCTCAAGGAAACACTACTGGAGTAGGTTATACTCACAAAAAATCAGTTTTCAAAAACAACTATTTTGTTCCTTATAGAGCCCCTTTTTGCATTAAGTGTCAAAGTGGTGGGAATTGGAAGAGAAACTGTTCCTTGAATAGAGTTCAATATCTTGGGTTTCATGAAGCATATTTTTCTAAACAAATGTGGATACCGAAAATTTTGTTGTCTAACAATTCTGGATCCCAGCCAGTCTGGGTTCCAAAATCTTAACTTGTTTCTTATTTTCAAGAAAATAGGGAAAGTAACAACAACAATACTTGGTACATGGATAGTGGATGTTCCGGGCATATGACTGTTAACAAAAACTATTTTGAAAATATTATCAAGATGAAAGGAGGAAAATTAACTTTCGGAGACAACACTCTGGAAGAAATTGTTGGTATAGGTAATATTTTTCTTCTTGGTAAAACTTTGATTTCAAATGTTTTGTTTGTTAAGGGTCCTATGCACAACCTTATTAGCATAATTCAATTATGTGATGAAGGATTCCTTGTGAATTTTAGGAATGATAAGTTCTTAGTACACAATTCCAAGTAAGATATTATTCTCTCTTCCCATAGGCAAGAGAATGTTTACACTTTGAACTTAGAAGACCTAAGGATCGCAGACTTACCTTGTCTAAGTGAAATGGAAGTTAATTCTTGGTTATGGCATATAAGGTTAGGAAACTGTAACCTCAGGAACATATGTAAGCTCTCTAAGAAAGGTTTAGTTAAGGATCTACCGGAGCTTAGATTTGATTCTTCTAATGTTTGTGATCATTGTAAATATGGAAAGCAACATAAATCTAGTTTTAAATTAATCGCTGCGGTCTCAATAACTGATGAGTTACAGTTAGTGCACATGGATCATTTTGGTCCAACACAAACTGGAATCATTGGAGGAAAATACTATGTGTTTTTTCTAGTTTATGATTACACTAGATTTACATGGGTTTATTTTCTAGCAAAAAAGTCTGAAGGTTTTTCTTATTTCAAAAGTTTTAGAGCCCAAGTTAAAAATGATAAAAACCTTCCACTAAAAACTATTCATAGTGATCATGGGGGAGAATTTCAAAATTCTAATTTTGAAACTTTTTGTAGTAGAAAAGGTATTACTCATAACTTTTCAGCACCTGAAAACTATCCAAGAGGAAGTTTTTGTTGAACAGCCTACTAGATTTGAAGACACAAAACATCCTTATCATGTTTTTAGACTTACCAAAGCTTTTTATGGACTTAAATAAGCCCCTCAAGCCAGGTATGATAGACTAACATGATTTTTGCTTCAAAATAACTATGTTAAGGGAAATGAAGATCCAACCCTTTTTATAAATAAAGACAAGAAAAATGTTTTTATTGTTCAAATATATGTTGATGACATCATATTTGGTTCAACTCAGCAATCATTAACTAATTACTTTGCAAATCTAATGAAAGCTGAGTTTGAAATGAGTATGATGGGTGAGTTAACTTTTTTCCTTGGTTTTAAAATTTCTTAAAAACCATAAGGAACCTTTATATCTCAACATAAGTATATTAAATATCTTCTTAAAAATTATGGATATGAAAACACTAAAAGTATAAGTATTACCATTGGTACCTCAAACACACTTGATATTGATGAAGCGGGGAAACCAGTGGATCAAACATCTTTTAGAGGTATGATAGGAAGCCTACTATACTTGACAACTAGTCGTCCAGACTTAATGTTTTCAGAATGATTATGTCCTAGATATCAATATAATCCTAAGGAATATCATTTAATGGTAGTGAAATGAATTTTTCACTACTTAAAGGAAACCATGGATCTAGGATTATTTTATACTTCTGGAAAGAATTTATCTTAAAGAGTTTTTCAGATGATGACTTTGGTGGGTGTAGAATGGATACAAAAAGTACATCCAGAACTTGTCATTTTTTATGAGTTTCGTTAGTTTCTTGGTCATTAAAGAAGAAACACTCAGTAGCACTTTCCACTGCTGAAGCTGAATATGTAAGAGTTGGATGTTTTTGTGCTCAAGTGTTGTGGATGCAACACACACTCACAAACTATGGAATGAGTTTTAATAAGACTCATATTTTGTGTGATAACACAAGTGCCATTTCCCTTAGTAAAAACCTTTCACATCACTCCCATGCAAAGCACATAGATATTAAGCACCAATTTCTTAGGGATCACACACAAAAAAGAATATATCATTTTTCAGTTTATCAGCATGCAAGATCAATTTACTGATATTTTCACAAAATATTTACCTTACGATAGATTTGAATACATTAAACAGATGTTAATAATGATAACCGTAATGTAATATTTCTTCATTAACTTCATGTTGAAACAATCTCCTTATAGTAATAAGTTTCTTTTTATAGGGGGAGTACATTTGTTTGTTAGTTTTTCAAAATTTTTCGTAGTGATCTTTTCAATTTTTTTTTCGAAATGAGTTTTTCAAAAAAAAAATTCGTAATGAGATTTTGAAACTCTTCGTAATGAAATTTTCATACTGGAACTTTCATAATGAAATTTTCATACTGGAACATTCGTAATGAAATTTTCATACTGAACTTTTGTAATGAAATTTTCGTACTGGAACTTTCATAATGAAATTTTCATACTGAGATTTTTTTCGTAATGAAATTTTTCGTACTCATGTTTTTTGTACTAAGTTTTTCGTAGTAAGATTTTCGTAGTCAAATTTTCATCAAGAAGATAATCACCTATTACGAACAATCTTTCTAGGCAATCCGAAAGGTATGATTTCCTTACTTAAGTCTTTGTAATCATATTTTTACTTTCTGGTTTTTTTCTTATGTGTTTTTAAAATTTTCGGATTCTAGCTTTCTTAAATCCGAATGATTTTCTTAAAACCTCAAAAGATCAGAGTCATGTTTTCCTTGTAGATAGTTTCTCAACCGTCATATCAAATCTCAATGTTTCTCAACCGTTCGATCAACCATGGAAGTTGAACCGTCGCATCAATGCCTATATAAAGTATAAGGCCTTGACCTTAAACCTTACTTAATATTGAATTAAATGAATAATTCACATTGAGGATCTTGCAGGTTTAGAGTTTTAGAGAATTAGATCATAACTATTACATCTCAAAAGATTACAAAGTAGAAAATTCTACTAAGTTTCCATAAAATAAAAACTCTTAAAAAGAAACATGTCTAGTTCCATGTTTTAGATAGCATGACATTCCCTTGATCCCATCCTTGACCCAATTCCACATTAAGTCCTGTGAAAAAAACATTTCAAAAAAACTTGGGGTGAGCATAAAAAGCTCAGTAAGGGATACACAAAGAATGAAAACTGTTAGTTCTTAAAACAACAAGTAAACCATGTATACTTTATCAAAGTAATAACTTCACCTTTATGAAGTAGTAAAAACTCTTCACTGAATAAAATATCATTACTTACCCTTTTTTAATCACAAGATTATCATAAAACCCATATAAAGAACACATAACTTATAAAGGTAACTTGGGACATAAACATACTTAAGTGGAATAACCATAAGGTCGACTTCCAAACATATCACTTAATGTAATAGCCATTCGGCCAACTTCCATACATACTTAATGGAATATCCATAGGGACGACTTCCATACCCAATGCATTTGAGGTTATAACGTAACCACCCGTCCTGGTATTCATGGCACCACCCGTCATAATGTCCAAGTACCATTATAAAATCATAAGACATTAAAAAAATATATTTCGATCACAATATATCACTTAAATATATCGACATAACAAATCCTTTATAAAAACAATTTTCAATACCAACATACATAAAAGAGTATATGGTATTTATTTCATTTAAAAAAAACATTACGACTTGTTGAGGAATCCAAAGACCAAATAATACTCGCGGCGGCGGAAAAGGTCGCTGTCACCGTGTACGTTAGAAGAAAAATTCCGTTTTATCGTTTAGTAAAACAATTCATATAAAAATATTCCTTTTGAATAAAATTAAAAGTCAAAGGGGATTATACACCGTATAAAAGAAAGTTGTGTGTAAAACCAAATATGCCTCAATGAAAGGAGAGTGAGACGAAGTCCCTTACAAAGTCGGTATCCTTAGATTAAGGATAAATCAATTACATGATTATGTGTGACAAATACGAATAAACAAAATATAAGTGGATATTAAGTGTAAAACAACCAGAGGCCATTCACACATAATCATGGAAAAACAAAACCAATGACATAGATATTTAACTCAATGAAATGAGATTGAGTTATGATTTCCGATACAAGTCCATCTAAATGACATATGAATTTATCAATGAGATGATTATATGTATAAA
Source organism: Viscum album (assembly GCA_963277665.1). NCBI lineage: Eukaryota > Viridiplantae > Streptophyta > Magnoliopsida > Santalales > Viscaceae > Viscum > Viscum album. The sequence goes on from OY728132.1 coordinate 702,606,344, forward strand.
TAGTATATCCACACAAAGGTTTGTGGAAACTACAACATAGAGAGTCCAAACATAATCTTGGCATGATAAAATCAAGAATTAGAGGTTTAACCCAAAGAATTGAAAGTGGGTTAAGAAGTTCCCTTACAGAAATTTGACAGCCTAACGGCGTCACTTCAAAACGCATAAAATGTGTTGATGAGAGATAAAAAGGGTATCTCATCACTTGGACAAAAAAATTTACATTAATAAGGATATATAAGAACATATCCCAATCATAATAGTTTGTTAATTAAAAGACATAACAAAAGAAGTCTTTTAAAAAGAGGATGGTGAAAGGTACCTTACCGACTTGGGTAACTTTCAAAACGTACACCCCATTGAAGAAGGGTCATACAATGAATATGTAAGTAACCATAAATGAAATTATATTACAAAAAGAGTATAATAATTGGAATTACATACACCAATCAAAGGAAATGGTGGAAAATGTAGCATAAATCTCACGGGAATAAAAGTGAGATGAAAAATCCCTTACGAAAACTCGGCAGCCTAACGACGCCACTTAAAACATCCAAAAATGGATTGATGAGGTCAAATAGAGTATCTCATAATATTAAAATAAAATGTAAAGAAAGAGGAATATAAAAGAACATACCCCATCATAACAAAGAGGAGCTTAAAGGAAGTGACATAAATGAGAGTACTTAAAAAAAGAGAGAGGTTAGATCTCTTACGAAAATTCGGCAGCCTAACGGCACCACTCAAAACTTCCAAAATGGATTGATGAGAGAAAATAGGGTCTCTCACCATATGAACATAAAAAGTACAGTAGTAGTAATATAAATGAACATCCCAATCATAATAAAGATGATCTTAAAAGGAATGACATAAAAGAGTGTGCTTAAAAAGAAAGAGAGGAGTAGGATCCCTTACCTCGGGTCCAACTTGACTCGATCATTCTTTAAAGTCCTGAATAATAAACTTGAGTTAATTTATACTTGCTTAAAAACCTTTTTGAAGTTCATTATTACTTTTATATCAATTATTTACATGTTATAAACATTATGTAATCATTTAAGTTAATAATGTTTGTTTTGTCGATATTTGGTTCTTAAGTCAAAAGTGGACTTCTTACAATTACTTGTTGTTCGTGTGGTCAAAGGTTCTTTACATCTAGAATGACATTCCTGATTTGGATATCATATATATCATATATATAAAGCATATACATGTATTTATAATATTACATAATCATTTAGAGGTAAGAAATGAAATGCACCGTTCATGGAGACGGTAAGCCGTACGTACGCATGAACGCTACTTTCATTTCTATGTCATATTAATGGAATTAAAAATAAATGAGATATGTGTATATTTTTAATTCCAGAATTATATTCATCATTTAGATTTATCATACATCATATATATCCATTATATGTACTTATAATAGTACATTACATTTGAGGATAAGAAATGAAATGCACATTTCATGGAGACGGTAAGCCGTACGTACGCATGAACGCTACATTCATTTCTATCTCATACTTTAATGGAAAGAAAAAAATAATGATATAAAGGTATATTATAATTCCAGTATAACATCATATATAATAACTTTAAATCCATCCTTTCTACATCCCACATATGGCATTAACGAATCAAATCACTTTCAGGGGGTGGTAGTCCGCACTTCCTAAAATGAAGATATCACGTATACCCATAATGAAAGCCATAAAGGTATGCCACAAATGAAAAATACAGAAGCTTAAGTAAAACTTAAAAATATTATATATCATATATAAACATAGTGACATCTTAATGGCCACCTTTGAAGGTGTTATATGAGTGTTGAACAATCATCATTTCGTGAGGAAGAAATTCACCATCCACAGAAACTGTATGTTCCTTAACCATTAGATGAAGGTGTGTGTAAGTGTAGCTTGAATACTTATTATAACAACATCCTAGTATATTTAAGACAATGGAGTTGTTACAAAAGAAATGAATAAAAAGAGTTTAGGGGGTTGGAGAAGCAAAATAAAACAAAAGAGCACAAGTGAAGACGTTACCTTAAAATTGGGTAACTCCCTTTGGTTTGAACCAAAAGGGATCCTTGAAGATCTTTATGCCTAAGTTAAGTCTTCTAGGATGAGTAGAGAGATTTGGAGAGACAAAATGATCAGAGGTTGGCCGAACCAATGGTTTGCGAGGTGTGGGTAAGGTGGTAGAGGTGGGGGCCTTTTATAAGAGGAGAGGAGGGGCACTCTTGGAAAAGTATAAAATGTTACTTTATTTTCAAATGGTTTTCGGATTTTAATGGTCCCACATTGATGTGTTTCTAGGATAAGGTGATAAGGGTTCTAAATCCACCAATAAAATAGGTTTTTGACATGTTTAGGTCTTAGAGTTTTCATTATCTTTCCATTTTATTTAAATCGTTAAATAATGAGGTCATCGCTGCATCATCATGATGTAATAAATAATTTAATTTATTTAATGTATAAAAATTATAAAACAAATACTATGATGTAGTAAATATTTTTATCTTTCCAATGACTATTTATAGTCAAAATTATGACTTATTTAACCACATGTAAATTTTTTTAGTAAAACAAATCATGTTTGTGACATTTTTATTTTAACTTTAAATAAAAGGCATAAATGCCATTATATAACCCAAGTGGATCCATGGGGTACCAAAAATAGACCCATGGGTTGTCTTGGTCGGCCATAACTCATCCAATAGGGTTAGGACAAGTGTTAATATATTTTTATTTTATTATAATATCATTTTTACCTTAAATCACATTAATTACCTTTAATCGCGATTAATAAAACTTAAAAGTTACTTTTCATCAAAAATTATTTTCATCCCATTGAACCACATTTTACTTAACAATTAAAATAATTTAAATTGGATTTTTGAAATTAAAATCACAGAAGTGGTAAAGTCCCATTTAAACGAAAAATCAAATTTTGTAACAACCACTTTGTGGTTTCACTATTCATCAAAAATTGGAGATTTTCCGAAAAATACCAAAAATTCACCCTAATCTATATTTGATATTCCGAATTCAAAAATGATGTCTATGTTACCAAATTAATAACATAGAAGTTTCATTAATTAATTTTATAATTAATTCCCACAGTCAGAGCAAATAGCGTGTTTTTATGAAACAATAAGTATCAAAAGATTGACACTAGTTTAAGTCCAATTTCAAAGTGAAATTAATTCCAATGACCACTATTGGATTAAATAGTAAAAATATATTCTAATTTTACTAAAAAAACAATCTAAAAGATAATCTAATCATATAAATAAACTAGATTAAAAAGCGGTTTTGAATTAAAATACATCATTTTTCACTATTCATTAAAAAATGAACTTTATCAGAAAGATACCAAAAATTTAAACAAAGTAAATTTTGATGTCCCGATTCTAAATAATAATTTTATTTTGTCAAATATAACACATAAAATTTTTAAAAAGTGGATTTAAAAGAGGTTCGCCTCCAAAAGGTGGTTAATCGACCTTTTAAAGAATATTAGAATGTCTACGCTTACAATTGGATTCATTCTCATTTTTAATCCTCTAAAATTTATTATAAAGAGTAAAAATATTTGATAAACATATATAATCATTTTTTAGGTAGTTCTGTTTATTCCCGCCATTACAAGGGCTAGGCGTTAACTACTATTTAAAATAATATTATTTTATTATTAGAGTGCAACGTAAGCTTCCCAAGAAACTCGTTGTTGCGTATTGGGTACGCCATCGAGCATAGAATACCCTTTAAAGTAATATTAATATTTTATTCACAAATATGGATAAATATAAAAATGTCATATTCTTTATTTACCTGGGGTGTTACATCCTTCCCCCCTTTTGGGAATTGCATCCTTGCAATTTTAAAATTGGACTTGGAAATATCCTTGAAAGTCCCACATCGGAACAAGAGTCGGTAAAACAATCAATTTAAAATAAAGAAATATAAGTACAGAGGTCACCCGAGTTAACCCATACTAGGATTCCATGTAAGAAAACATGGACATGGAGGAGAAAACATAGGGTCATTTTCTGATGGAGAGTGATAGAAAACATGTTTAGGAGAAAGTTAACCACAAGAAAATCACAAACTTGTGATGGGTTAAATGGTATCCGATTCCCCAGTAGGAAAAGTTAACAGAAAACATTTTTGTTGTAAGTTACTCTTCATTGAGGAAGACTTGTTCACATTAAGAGTACTATAATCAGCTTATAGAGAACCACCTAATCCACAAAAGATAACTATATATTTCCCATGTCTTTATACTTTAACCAAAACCAAAACTAAATAGGTTAGTACAAGATCAGATAATCTAGAAATGGATAACCCTTTATAAAAATAAAATATATTCTTAATCTCCAAAATTTTTCCATCAAAACCCAAAGTTCAATGAGGACCATTCGATAAACAATTTGTCCATAAAATTATTCAAAGTAAACCAAACTAAGATTGAAACCCAAATATTTGAAGGATTTAGTCACATAGTCTTCCAAGTTAAATCATAACATTTATCTCCAAACAACATCAGTTGCTCTTAATGTCTCATATTGAAAAGTAATTAACCTAATCACATATCCTCCATGATAGGTTAATAAATTTACATAGATAACCCAAAATCAACTTAATCTTAATTCATAAAATCATCTAACTAAAAAGAATCATTAAAAATAACCAGGGACTTCACATAGTCCAGTGGTAGGCGATAAATACCAGTCGCACTTTGGTTGTGGGTTCGATTCCCGCAGCTTTGTCCGACACGACGGGTTGTCACACGGTCTGCATCTTGTCCTTTTTATAAAACTCCAAAAATAACACTAACATGTTTTAACCCTAATAGTTTCCTTATAACTCTCATTTTCATCCAAATTCGTTACGGTCTCAACATCTTAACTCTTGAAGTCTTTTTTCACCACCATAAGATAAAATAAAACGATTCCCAAAATGAATAACATCATACCTTGATCATGGCATCCACTCGGTTTCATCATCATCGTGCTCACGTAGGTAGAAGACCCATGCATTACAACAATGATTTAGAGAACCTTCAAAATCATTTTCTTCCTCCATCCAAATACACCTTGTACAACATGGGTCATATGTGTGTTCATAGAAAAACAGTTTTGGAAAATAATCATGTATGACATATAATTCCAAAACATGTGATAAAACATGATTTCTATAAAATAGTCGGACAGAATTTGAGTTGAAACTTTCTATTATTAGTCCTTGTAAAATACCATAAGTATGTGCTGAGAGACTATATTTTAAAATCAAATACAAATAGGTTGCGCAAGGGTCTCATTCCTTATCACCATCTTTAAAATCATAATATGCTTCAAATTCTTGTGATAAGGTAAAATATTTAAAAATACCTTGATAATATTTACCTTTCTTGAAAATATGAGAATATTGTGAAAATAGTATTTGTCTAAAAACAACCCATGATCCATGATGATAACGAGGTATAGTGGAGGTGTTTGATATCTCAAACAACTACTTGCAAGTGAGTTGTATGCTAGAAAAAGTTTCACAATCATCCGAACATGACTTTGCAATAATTATTGCAAGCATGTCATCAGGAAGAGATAGGATTGTCGTTTGAGATCCTTCTCCTTCCATTCATAACCGACTTTACTTGACCTGAAAAAAGTTATAAAACATGGATTTAACTGAAGTAATAGATATAGGGACTAATCATGTGTCTAACAAAAACTCATAATCCCTAAAGTTGTCTAAACCGACCTCTGATACCAACTATAAGGCCCCGACCTTAAACCTTACTTAATATTGAATTAAATGAATAATTCACATTGAGGATCTATTCAGGTTTAGAGTTTTAGAGAATTAGATCATTACTATTACATCTCAAAAGATTACAAAGTAGAAACTTCTACTAAGTTTCCATAAAATAAAAACTCTTAAAAAGAAACATGTCTAGTTCCATGTTTTAGATAGCATGACATTCCCTTGATCCCATCCTTGACCCAATTCTACATTAAGTCCTGTGAAAAAAAAAAACAGTTCAAAAAAACTTGAGGTGAGCATAAAAAGATCAGTAAGGGATACACAAAGAATGAAAACTGTTGGTTCTTAAAACAACAAGTAAGCCATGTATACTTTATCAAAGTAATACCTTCACCTTTATGAATTAGTAAAAACTCTTCACTGAATAAAATATCATTACTTACCCTTTTGTAATCAAAAGATTATCATAAAACCCATATAAAGAACACATAACATATAAAGGTAACTTGGGACATAAACATACTTAAGTGGAATAACCATAAGGTATACTTGCACACATATCACTTAATGTAATATCCATTCGGACAACTTCCATACATACTTAATGGAATAGCCATACGACTGACTTCCATACCCAATGAATTGGAGGTTATAACGTAACCACCCGTCCTGATATTCATGGCACCACCCGTCATAATGTCCAAGTACCATTATAAAATCATAAGACATTAAACAAATATATTTCGATCACAATATATCACTTAAATATATCGACATAACAAATCCTTTATAAAAACAATTTTCAATACCAACATACATAAAAGAGTATATGGTATTTATTTCATTTTAAAAAAAACATTACAGCTTGTTGAGGAAGCCAAAGACCAAATATTACTCGCGGCGGTGGAAAAGGTCGTTGTCACCGTGTACGTTAAAAGAAACATTCCTTTTTATCGTTAAGTAAAACGCTTCATATAAAAAGATTCATTTTGAATAAAATTAAAATTCAAAGGGGATTATACACCGTATAAAAGAAAGTTGTGTGTAAAACCAAATATGCCTCAATGAAAGATATTGAGACGAATTCCCTTACAAAGTCAGTATCCTTAGATTAAGGATAAATCAATTACATGATTATGTGTGACAAATACAAATACAAAAAATATAAGTGGATATTAAGTTTAAAACAATCAGAGGTCATTCACACATAATCATGGAAAAACAAAACCAATGACATAGATATTTAACTCAATGAAATGAGATTGAGTTATGATTTCCGATACAAGTCCGTCTAAATGACATAAGAATTTTTCAATGAGATGATTATGTGTAGAAATAGTATATCCACACAAAGGTCTGTGGAAACTACAACATATAGATTCCACACATAATCTTGGCATGATAAAATCAAGAATTAGAGGTTTAACCCAAAGAATTTAAATTGGGTTAAGAAGTTCCCTTACAGAAATTCGACAGCCTAACGACGTCACTTGAAAACTCATAAAATGAGTTGATGAGAGATAAAAAGGGTATCTCATCACTGGGACAAAAAAATTTACATTAATAAGGATATAGAAGAACATATCCCAATAATAATAGTATGTGAATTAAAATACATAACAAAATAAGTCTTTTAAAAAGAGGAGGGTGAAAGGTTCCCTTACCGACTTGGGTAACTTTCGAAACGTACACCCCATTGAAGAAGGGTCATACAATGAATATGTAAGTACCCATAAATGAAATTATATTACACAAAGAGTATAATAGTGGGAAGTACATACACCACTCAAAGGAAATGGTGGCAAATGTAGCATAAATCTCACAGAAATAAAAGTGAGATGAAAAATCCCTTACGAAAACTCGGCAGCCTAACGGCGCCACTTAAAACTTCCAAAAATGGATTAATGAGATCAAATAGAGTATCTCATAATATTAAAATAAAATGTACAACAAGAGGAATATAAAATAACATCCACCATCATAACAAAGAGGAGCTTAAAGGAAGTGACATAAATGAGAGTACTTAAAAAAAAGAGAGGTTAGATCTCTTACGAAAATTCGGCAGCCTAATGGCGCCACTAAAAAACTTCCAAAATGGATTGATGAGAGAAAATAGGGTCTCTCACCATATGAACATAAAAAGTACAGTAGGAGTAATATAAATGAACAACCCAATCATAATAAATATGATCTTAAAAGGAATGACATAAAAGAGTGTACTTAAAAAGAGAGGAGTAGGATCCCTTACCTCGGGTCCGACTTGACTCGATCGTTCTTTAACGTCCTGAATAATAAACTTCAGTTAATTTATAATTGCTTAAGAACCTTTTTAAAGTTCATTATTCCTTTTATATCAATTATTGAAATGTTATAAACATTATGAAATCATTTAAGTTAATAATGTTTGTTTTGTCGATATTTAGTTCTTAAGTCAAAAGTGGACTTCTTACAATTACATGTTGTTCGTGTGGTCAAAGGTTCTTTATATCCAGAATTACATTACTGATTTGGATATCATATATATCATATATATCCTGCATATAAATGTATTTATAATATTACATAATCATTTAGAGGTAAGAAATGAAATGCACCATTCATGGAGATGGTAAGCCGTACGTACGCATGAATGCTACTTTAATTTCTATGTCATATTAATGGAATTAAAACTAAATGAGAGATGTGTATATTTTTAATTCCAGAATTATATTAATACTTTAGATGTATCATACATAATATATATCCATTATATGTACTTATAATAGTACATTACATTTGAGGATAAGAAATGAAATGCACCGTTCATGGAGACGGTAAGCCGTACGTACGCATGAACGCTACTTTCATTTCTATATCGTAATTTAATGGAAAGAAAACAATAATGATATAAAGGTATATTATAATTCCAGTATAACATGATATATAATAACTTTAAATCCATCCTTTATACATCCCACATATGTCATTAACGAATCAAATCACTTTGAGGGGGCAGTAGTCTGCACTTCCTAAAATGAAGATATCGCGTATACCCATAATGGAAGCCATAAAGGTATGCCACAAATGAAAAATACAGAAGCTTATGTAAAACATAAAAATATTATATATCATATATAAACATAGTTACATCTTAATGTACACCTTTGAAGGTGTTATATGAGTGTTGAACGATCATCGTTTCGTGAGGCAGAAATTTTCCATCCACAGAAACTGTATGTTCTTTAACCATTATATGAAGGTGTGTGTAAGTGTAGCTTGAATAATTATTATTAAAAAATACTATTATATTGAAAATACTGGAGTTGTTACAAAAGAAATGAATAAAAAGAGTTTAGGGGGTTGGAGAAGCAAAATAAAACAAAATAGCACAAGTGAAGATGTTACCTTAAAATTGGGTAACTCCCTTTAGTTTGAACCAAAAGGGTTTCTTGAAGAGCTTTCTGCCTAAGTTAAGTCTTATAGGATGAGTAGAGGGATTTGGAGAGACAAAATGGACAGATCTTGGATGAACCAAAGGTTTGAGAGGTGTGGGTAAAGTGGTAGAGGTGGGGGCCTTTTATAAGAGGAGAGAAGGGGCACTCTTGGAAAAGTATAAAATGTTACTTTATTTTCAAATGGTTTTCGGATTTTAATGGTCCCAAATTGATGTGTTTCTAGGATAATGTGATTAGGGTTCGAAATACACCCATCCAATAGGTTTTTGACATGTGTAGGTCTTAGATTTTTCATTATCTTCCCATTTTATTTAAATCGTTAAATAATGAGGTAATCGCTGCATCATCATGATGTCATAAAGAATTTAATTTATTTAATGTCTAAAAATTATAAAAAAAATACTATGATGTATGAAATCTTTTTATATTTCCAATTACTATTTATAGTAAAAATTATGACTTGTATAACCACATGTAAAAATTGTTTTAGTAAAACAAATCATGCTTGTGACATTTTTATTTTAACTTTAAATAAAAGGCGTAAATGTCATTATCAAACCCAAGTGGCTCCATGGGGTACCAAAAATCGACCCATGGGTTGTCTTGGTCGGCCATAACTCATTCAATAGGGTTACGACAAGTGTCCATATATTTTCATTTTATTATAATATCATTTTTACCTTAAATCACACTAATTACCTTTAATCGTGATTAATAAAACTTAAAAGTTACTTTTCATCAAAAATTATTTTCATCCCATTAAACCACATTTTACTTAACAATTAAAATAATTTAAATTGATTTTTTGAAATTCAAATCACGGAAGTGGTAAAGTCCCATTTAAACGAAAAATCAAAATTTGTAACCACCACTTTGTGGTTTCACTATTCATCAAAAATTGGAGATTTTCAGAAAAATACCAAAAATTCACCCTAAGCTATATTTGATATTCCGAATTAAAAAATGATGTCTATTTTACAAAATTCATAACATAGAAGTTGCATTAATTAATTTTATAATTAATTCCCACAGTCAGAGCAAATAGCGTGTTTTTATGAAATAATAAGTATCAAAAGATTGACACTAGTTTAAGTCCAATTTCAAAGTGAAATTAATTACAATGACCACTATTGGATTAAATGGTAAAAATAAATTATAATTTTACTAAAAAAACAATCCAAAAGATAATCTAATCATATAAATAAACTAGATTAAAAAGAGGTTTTGAATTAAAATACAACATTTTTCACTATTCATTAAAAAATGAACTTTATCAGAAAGATACCAAAAATTTAAACAAAGTAAATTTTGATGTCCCGATTGTAATTAAGAATTTTATTTTGTCAAATATAACACATAAAATTGTCAAAAAGTGGATTTAAAAGAGGTTCGCCTTCAAAAGGCGGTTAATCGACCTTTTAAAGAATATTAGAATTTCTACGCTTAAAATTGGATTCATTCGCATTTTTAATGCTCTAACATTTATTGTAAAGAGTAAAAATATTTGAAAAGCATATATAATAATTTTGTAGGTAGTTCTGTTCATTCCCTCCATTACAACGGCTAGGCGTTAACTACTATTTAAAATAATATTATTTTATTATTAGAGTGAAACATAAGCTTCCCAAGAAACTCGTTGTTGCGTATTGGGTATGCCATAGAGCATAGAATCCCCTTTAAAGTAATATTAATATTTTATTCACAAATATGGATAAATATAAAAATGTCATATTCTTTATTTACCTGGGGTGTTTCATAAAGGAGACCCCCGAGAGTTTTCCCACATCGGATATCAACCTTTTGCGTCTCAAAGCTCTATTCTTATTACTTAAGGCCACTCCGATCTTTCCCAAGTCCGTTCCGATTTCTTCAGAAGCGTTCAGTTCCAGATGTTTATAGAAGCTATTTCTCAATATATTTCAACTGCGAAGCCCATTTATAAGTGATTAATTTACAGGGAGAGGATGGTGCATCCGAATTTCTACAAGTATGATTCTCTTATATCTAAGAACATCAAGCTCAATGGCTGGGAGGATGTATGCTTATCAAAGCCAGCAAATCAGGATCTGGTTTATTCAGATTTTCTTGTAGAGTTTTACGAGTCTGTTTCCTGCTTTGAGGAAGATAGTAGAGAGAAGTTTTCTTTTATGTCTTATGGGAAGACTTACAAATTATCTTACACCAAGGCTGCAAGCTTGGTGGGTTTATCATATGATGGTGAAGCTGAATTTTACTCACATAAGCTGCCGGATGAGCAAGGAAGTTTCAATAAAGTCAAGGCTAAGGAATTCCTTGGACGTAAAGATGTCAAGACTACTAAGATTGCTCATCTCTCTTCAAATAATTGGATTTTATAGTTGTGGGTACAAGGTTTTTTCATACCGAGAAGGGGTGATAAGGATAATATCAAGAAGAGTGATATATACATCATAGATTTCTTGGTAAATCTATAGAAGTTAAATTTGATAAGGAATGTTTTGATTACAGTTAAGAATATTAAAGAAGGGAATCTGAAAGCTCAGATTATAATGTATCCGGCCTTGCTTTACAAGCTTATTATTAGGTGTCTTGATTCGTTTAAAGTTTCTTGGACTTCCAAGAAATGGAATTTCAAGGCAATTCTTATTAGTGATGATACGTTGAAGAGGATGAAAATGGATTTTTCTGTTGAATCTGTAGAATTCTATTCTTTACCAGAGGAAGAGGCTGAGGCAGATTAGAAAGATCAACAAACTCAAGAACCATCAAAGAAATCTGGGAAGAAAAAGAAATTGAAGTAAGTGGAAGTTGCTGACAAAACCCCTAAGTATAAGGAAACTCAATCCGCACCCCCTAAACCCAAGAAACAAAAGGATTATCCAGATGAGGTAGTTTCCAAGTGGAGGCAAGATAAAGAAAAATGTAAAGTAGGGGAGCCTCAATTCGGATTGGACCCTACTGAGGCTAAGGCCTTGAAAGAGAAACTGACTGATGAATTAGAAAAGAAATCCAAAGAGAAGAAGTTGAAAAATAATATGTCAGAGGTAGTGATTGTTCAATATCTTCTGAAGGATATTGTAGTAGCGTCTGAAAATTTACCCATTCTGAAATCCTTTTTGGTTGAAGTTTTCCCTGAAACTCCAAGTGATAAGACTCTGGAAAATTCTAAAAAGAAGAAAGCTGAGAAGGATTTGATGCTAACAGCTCAGCAAGTTGTGGAAGAAATCCAGCAAGTAGAGAGCAGTGGTGGGTCGGGTGGTATAATAAAAAAGTTGAAGACTATCATGAGAAGGATAGTGCTTCCGAGAAATTTTCACTCCAAACTTCCTAAGCCGGATCTTCAAAAATTCCTACCCCTAGAGCTGATGAGAAAGGTGAAGAGGAAGTGAAAAATCCCTATGAAGAAGAAAGTCACAATCATGAATTTATACAGCCTGAGGATGTTGAAGCTGGAGCAGAGAAGGAGAAAGTTGATGAATATGAGATTGTTCAACTTTCAGAAAGTGAGCAAGAATCTCCTGATGAATAGACTGTTCTGAAATATAATAAATATAAGCAAGCGGTTGTTGACACTCCAACAAAATATATTATAAGAAGGAAAGAAGAAGAAGGATCATCTAAAATGAAGCTGATACAGTCAGAGGAAGAGCCATCTCAAACCAGAATATCTAATTCGGAGTCATCTGTCTTTGGACATGACTTTGTTGAATAGTCCCTAAAGAAGCTGGTGGACATCATTCCGATTTTTCCAGAAATAGAATCCAGATGAAAGATGATTCATCATAGAATAAATCAAAATTCGGACTCTATATCCATGATGATGGATAGGTGTGCTAAGCTTGAGGATGATCATAAAAACATTCTTATTAATTATAATGATCATAGATTTTCTTGCAAGAAGATAATCAAGTGGTCTAAGAAAGTTGTTTAAGAGATGGCAGAGCTTTATCAATTCCAAGTAGATGTTAAAGATGCATTTGATGCCGAAGACTCTAAAATCAAGGATCTTACAAATTATTTTGAGAAGAAGTTAACTCTTGATCATGGTGTTCGGATGCAGGAGGTCAAAGATCTGAATGGGAAGCTATTTCTCTTGTTTAGTACTACAGAGAAGAAAAGGATCTTCAAATTCAGATGGAAGAAAAGGTTGTAAAGAAAGATGAATCTCTTAAAGATCAGGTAGTGGCTATGGAGGCTCAAGATGCAAGAATCATTTCTTTAGAGAAGCAAGTGGAGGAGGACCACAATGAAATAAAGAAGCTAAATAAAATTGTCACAATGATAATGCCCAAGGAAAAAGAAACAAAATAGACCACTCCGATCTTTTATTGTACTATTTTCCTTGTCCTAGTTCTTTCCAATAGTATTGAAATTTTGGTTACTTGTCTTTTGTTTGGTTGCATGTACTAATATTTCAAGTACTTTATTATCTTTTCCATTCCATCAATTATTTTTGAAAATCACAAAGGGGGAGAAGAAAAAATTACTCAAAAGTGGGAGAAGGAAGAATATAAAAGGGAGAAGAAAAATTTCTAAGTAAAGACGAACTATCTTTAAGTAAGGGGGAGCTTATCTATGGGGGAGTTTCTCATTATGAAGTTTTTCATTCTTATGATAATGAAAATCCCATTCCAGAAATCCATAATACAATCCTTAGAGTTCCAAAAACTAAGGGGGAGTTAGTTGTATTCACTATCATCCATAAAAAAGTGAGATAAGCTTTAATTTCAAATTCCAGAAATTTATTCTAAGCTCTTATATTCTTTTTTGTAAGTATGTTTATGATTTCCAAAAAGGGGGAGATTGTTGAGTCAATAAAGTTTTCCTAATGAATTTTCCATTCCTTCTTGTTTTGAAAATCACAAACACATTATCTTTAAACAAATATATTTTTACCCCTATTTTACTTCTATAAGGAAAATTTTCTTAATGAAATTTACCTCTTTCTTGTTTTCATTGTTCATATCAACATTTTTCTTCAGTATAAAAATCAGATTCATATCTATATTCTCAGAATTGTATAATACTTTGATATGAATAATTCTGTTACATGATCCGAATTCTGATTTCGAATTCTATGATGAATTCTCATTACGAATTCTATGATGAATTCTCATTAAGAATTCTGTAATGAATTCTCATTATGAATTCTGATGACGAATTCCCATTATGAATTCAAATACAGAATACTCATTACGAATTCTGATGACGAATTCTCATTACGAATTCTGTGATGAATTCTCATTACGAATTCTGTGATGAATTCTCATTACAAATTTTTTGATGAATTCTCATTAGCAATTCTGTGATGACTTATCATTACGGATTCTATGAGGAATTCTCATTACGAATTCTGTGATGAATTCTCATTACGAATTTTGTGATGAATTCTCATTACGAATTCTATGGGGAATTATCATTACGAATTCTGTGATGAATTCTCATTACGAATTCTATGATGAATTCTCATTAAGGATTCTATGATGAATTATAATTACGAATTCTATGAGGAATTCTCAATACGAATTCTTTGACGAATTCTCATTACGAATTTCAGTGCAGAATTCTCATTACAAATTCTGGTTGTGAATTCTGATTATGAATTATGGATACGAACTTTTATGAAATTCGACTCCAAATTCTTCTGATAAACAGAGTCTGAATATCCTTATAATATAGACTCTGAATATAATTTTTTATTAGACTTTGAAATTTTTACTTACACTCCGATTTGTTATGTTTGTTATAAAACAATGTCGTGCTTTCAGTTACACATGTTGTGTTATAAAACAATGTCGTCCATTCTGTTTTTAACTAACTGTTGGTTGAGGGACACATGTACACGTACCTCCGAAATTTAAGTAAAATATGACCGTTGGAGGGGGGAGCTGACCGTTGATACCGAGCCTATAAATAAGAGATCATTTGGAAGAGCTGAATAAGAAGTTGATCACTCTAGAGACCACACGCTATTAAGATGATTTCTAGAGAGAGAAGCTTTTCATGCCTTGGGCGTACTGAAAAACTCGTTCAGATTTCTTCGTGCAACTTCGAATGTTGGTGATTACATTTGAGGGCTTCCAGGGATAAGAAGACAGAGGTGCCGACTACCTTGAAGTTCGAGGGCTTCCTTGTTGAGGAAGACAGAGGTTCCAACTACCTTGAAGTTGAGAGCTTATGGGGATAGCAAGACAAAGACTCCGATCTTTGTATCGAGGGCTTACCCAGGTGTGGGTAAGACATACTTCCTTGAAAGTATCTATAAAGAGACCTTTATCCAAGGTTGTTGGATATTCTTCTCTTTGGGTTAAAAGATTTATGCCTTGTTACTTGTTTTTGTTACAAGTTTATTTTTTTCCGCTGCATTATGTATGTTTAAGAAGGTATAATCATCTTATACTTCCTTACATTTGTGTACTCTGATTCAGTTAGATTCTATATGCTTTAAGGTAGAATCTCATATTGTAAACTTTGGTTAAGTTTCATTTTCCGGATCCATATTTCCAGAATCGGTTTTTCGAAATCACTTTCTTGTTTTAAGCAAGTGTATTGAACTAGAAGTTTGTAACTTCATACTTTTTCCCAATCTTTCAATTGCTGGTAGAGGTGTTCTGAATTTTCTTAGTTTAACTTTGTTAAACTTAGATCTTTCCTTCTTTATATAAATTTTTAAAGTGTACAATTCACCCCCTCCTCTTGTATATTGAGAATCTGCATCATTATTTCGATCCTACAACCTTTCTAGAAATCATTTTCTTTATACTTTGAGTTTGGACATAAGTATTTTGGATAAGACTTAAGGTTGGATTGGATTAAGTTGGACATCAGATAGTATTTTTGTAAGGATAGAACTTTTTCGACATTATTTATGGAATGTTTTAATGGTGTAGTTTTAGAAAAAGAACAACCTGCAGGATGGGCGACAACCCATCGTGTCGGACAGGGTTGCGGGAATCGAACCCACAACTGAAGTGCTCTAGGACTTTATCACCTACCATTGTCCTATAGGAAGTCCCTAGTTAGTAGAAATTAGTTTTATTTTATTAATAGGTATGATAGATGAAGTATAAGTCCATTTTTGGAGTCATATACAGTTAATCTCACCATAAATGAACTTATGTATATTTAATAATTTGTGGTAACATTTTTTTGATAAAGACAGATGGAATGAACTATCTTTCTATCGCATGATCTGCTAACACTTCAAGAATGAAAAATTCAACTTCATTTCCATAAATAAGAGATGAAGGGGAAATTGTTCATGGAATGAACAACGATGACATTACACTAAAATCAAGTAAGTATTTCTCTTTATATAGAAAATCATCAACCTTAGGGAAATGATCTTGAAAACAAAAAACGTTGCCCTAGTACCCTCATATCCGATGAATCAGATAGTACCTTAGATCATCAAAAGTTTATGGCTTTTTTGATTATTGGATTTTTCATAGACATGTTCTCTACCACTCTACATCAGAACATGATGGTTAGATTTCTCTTCCATATCCATGTTTTCACCTATGTTCTCCTATGTGGAAACCCAGTGATGAGTTAATTTGGGTAACCGTTATATTTCTTACTTTACTTTGTAAAATTATGTTTTAGTATTCCTTTTTATAATGTGGGTTTCTATGAAAGAAACTTTCATGTATTAAACCATTTATAACCCCGACGAAGTTTAAGGGAAAAATTCATTTTAAGGGGTGGTAGAATGTAACACCCCAAAATTTTATGAGAAAGATTCTTTTTAATTTTATTGATGTCTTGTGCGGTATACTACACCAAGATTAGCTTACACTATACAAACACCGTATCAGATTGTAGTATATGTAACACTATTATTGGCTTATTTTACGAACAATTTCAAGTTCTTTTGATAGAATTCATCACTAAAAATAGATTTTGTTCAATGAAATAATATTAGATTATGTTATACACAAAACGAAAAGAATATTTCATGCAATACTGACTTGGCTTGCGTTACACGAAAAAGAGACCTTTCTCGATGGCTTGCGTGTACGCAATACCGAGTTTCACTAAACAACAATATATTATTATAATATTGTTATGAAATAGCCGTTATGAATAGTATTAACCAAAATTTGAATTTTATAACATTATCATTCATATTACATATTTTCTAGAACATGGTATGAGAACAAGATTAATTTTTTGCATAAAATAAATATTTTTCAAAAAATGCAGTTTTGTCGCCTTTTGATGGAACATCCATTTTAAATCCAATTTTTGACAAGTTTATAAGTTAAATTTTAGAAATTAAAATTATTCTTTTGAATCAGTATGTAAAAATTTACGTTGGATAAATTTTTGACAATATTCTGATAAACTTCATATTTTGATGAATAGTAAAAATATGGTAAATTTTAATTAAAAACAACTTTTTTTATCGAGATAATTTAAATGGTTAAATTATCATATTAAATGGTTTTAAAGTATAAATAGAATATATTTTTTCCATTTAATATAATTTATGTAATTAGCATTAATTTTACATTGAATTCATAGGTAAAAACATTTCAATCTTTTTCAATGTTTTAAATTTTAAAACCCATTTTCTCAACAACGAGATTAATTTTAAATTTATTACTTAAAAATCTGTGTTTTGAATTTGGAAAATAAATTCCATATTTGGAATCAGTAAGTCTAAATTATTTTAATAGGATACTTTTATTTTTGGCAATTATGAATTGTAACTATGGTAAATTGTATTTACCGTAGTTAAAGATAAATCCCGTAATTAAGGGTACAAATAATATTATAAAATTATCCTAAAACTTGTTCTAATATAATTGGATGATTATAATTCGTCCTAAAATAAACTTGGTATGAGATTTTATCTATTAGAACCCACTTGGATGAGATTAAGACCTTTAATTTATTTTATTTAAAAGAAAAGTGAAATATGTCTCAATCAAACTTTAATAATTAAATTATTTTTAATATAAAGTTAAATGGAATATAAATTAGTTTATAAATACTCATTTAAAAGATAAAATGTTTTTATTTTTCATGTTAATTTATTTGTAATTTTTAAGAAATATATAATTACCATAATAGCTTATACATTAATGATGCATAAATTATTTATTTAGTGAAAAATCAATAATATTTTTTTTATTAAAATAATAATACCCATCAAAAGTCCCAAAAACTTAAAAAAAACTTATTGGTCGAGTATATATACACCATAAGAATCCAATTGTTTACTTTTGGACCATTTCGAGCCTTATAAAAAAGATTATGATATTTATATTATTTTATTTTAAATGATGTCAAAGTTGTCACCTTCATAATTTAATAAAAATATCACTTTTAAAGTTGGGAGTTTTAGAAGATAAATTCGACTAAAAGTATTATTATGAAATATATAAGATTTATATTTATCATAGTATTTTATTTTTAATTTTTGTGCAACAAAAAAGTATATTAAATAATTATACAAAAATGTTTTAGTAATTTTTTTATTAAGAGAAATATAAAAAAAATGGTTTTAAAAATATTAAAGTAAATATTATATGAACTAATTAATGTTCTGAAAAAATTTTCTAGATGCATATATAATTTTAGGAATCTATTAAATATTTTTGTTCGACTCTATCATCTGTTTTGATTTTATTTAAATTCAAATAAATGAATAGTGTCAAAATTGACACTATTGATATTTTATAAAAAACATATTATTAAATTGTTTAAAAATCACAAAAATATTTTAAAATTAAAAATTGAAATTAATATGGTCTAAAATGTCATAAAGTATGCAATTATGGATAATTCACAACACATAAGTAAGTCTTTATAACTATTTTTAATTTAAAATATTATTACCACAAATAAAATTATATAGATTAAATAAGGATAAATCAAAATGATAAGGTTTAAAATAAAATCAAAACATGTATAAATTTGATTGGTTGATGAGGTTACAAACCTATATTATCTCATATTCAAATTGGAGCCACTTTGGAAGTATTTATGTGGGGTTTGAGTTTATTATAAATTCATATTTTGGAGGTTTCCAAAAGTACCCCTATACTCTCTTATAAAAGGGCACCTACTCCCTCTTCTCTTCACTCCATTTTGAGCTTTAAAACTCAGCCAAACCCTATAAATTTCCCTTCTAAATGTATCTATAGAAATACTATATGTCCTGGTATTATTCAAAGACCAACTTTAGTGCCCTAATAGGAGGTTTAGAAGAGGCGCGTTGAAGAAGAGGTAATATCCTTTACTGATTCTTTCAGACTTATTTCTTCTTTTACTTACTCTATATTATTTTTTTTCATTATTAAGTAATAACTCCAGTATCAATTGTGTACTGATATGTTATTATTAATATTAACCAACCATATTTCACCTTCTACCTGTCCTATGAAAATTGAAATCACCGCGATTGCGTACGTACGACTTACCGTCTCCACACCGTGGTGTAATCTATTTTTCCACCACCACCTTACTTGGATGGGTATAATGGTGGAAATAATAACTATATATGATTATTATAACATGATACTAATTATGAGATACTATATCATCCACTCCAATTCCATTCAATAATTATGGGAATGATATCATTTCTCATGCGTACGTACGGATTACCATCTCCACGACGTGATGAGATTCATTATCCATGTTAACCATTCAATAATGATTATAAAGTATATATAATGAATAATAATGAGATATATGAAATAATAATTCTAATGTATATATATATATATATATGTCATCTACTCACTTCCATTCAAGTCAATAAGGAAAGGAAAACATCGTTCATGCATACATACGGCCTACCGTCTCCATGAATGGTGTATTTCATTTCATATATATATTATATATATATATACACAATGAATATATATATATGATATATAAATCATGTTTTACATTTTGGAAGTAATTAAATCATGATATAAGTAATAATATGAAGAATAAAAAGTCCAAACATGTACGATAAATGAAACGATTATTACCCAAAAAATTGCTTCAACATTCAATTCACAAATGAAAAGGTAATATAATGTTATAAGTGAATCATATATGATATCACTACTAGAAATAAAGGTTATAAAAATGGTTTTAAACTGTTGGTATAGGCTAGAAAACCATTGGTATATCCTATAGCAACAGTTTTCCAAACCGTAGGGCAGTAAGCCGTGAGGAAAATCCCTATACAAACAGCTTGATCTAAACCTTTGGTATAGGCTACTATATGTATTGATTTACCAACAGTTGTAGGCTAACCATCGGTATATGTTTTTATAGAATTTTTACCAATGGTTTCGTTGAAAATGTTGGTATATATTATAGACTAATCACTATACCAATGGTTTTATAACCGTTGGGATAGTTTTTAAATTTTACTCAAAGTATATTAATGGTTCAAAACCATTGGTATTGCGTATTTCCAGAACTATTTCACAGCAGCCCATCCTGTAGCCCCTCCAGTATGCACCTGTATAAAAAATAGCACAAAAAACACATACAAACAGACTTAAAATAGCGTAAAAAACACCTGCAATAGCACAAAAAAAAACAAAAAAAACCATCAAACTCTTCCAACCATGTCATGTACTACAATTCCCTATTTCAATCTTCATATGAAAACAATCTTCTAGTAGATTTGAATAACAGTTTCAACGACTCAAACATTATTTACACCCATTGCAATCTTCATATGACAACCACTCTTCCAGTAGTAATTCACCTCACCCTCACACAACCCCCCCAACCAGCACATCCCCCCACCTACCCATAAAATTAAAATAGGTAGAATAGTCTCAGAAATACTTATTAGAGTTGAATAAGAGTTTGAAATTTTCTCAAATCCCAATTTTTTTTTCTGATCCTAGATCTGGGTATGTAATGATTTGTAATGAATTTTTCATTGAACTTGTATTTTTTATAATATATGGTGAAATTGTATTTTCTTAGGAGTCTCATCACTTATGACACCATGAGTGAAACTACCCAACTCATGAAAAATAGTTTGCGACTATCGTTGATGACTGTGAATTTCAGAGACACCACCTCTTTGATTAGAGACATGTTATATATACAAACTGAATGTCATAGTAATATAATTTATTCTAATATGAACTAAATAATTTTTCAGATGTGTTGAATAAAATACATTTATATGTTCAAATTTGAAATGGAATATGTTCTTTGTAATGGAAATGTCAGTTTTGATGCACTAAGAAGGAAGATGAAGGAGGTAGGGGTGTTAATGTCAGATATTGGGTGAATGATAATGGCTTTGTTGGTAGACTCTAAGTGGTAATAAAATAATATACTTGGGTATTGGTTTTTATACGCATAGTGAAAATGTCTAAATTGGATGAATAAGTGGATGTTGAACATGTGTCAGATTCATAGTGTGTCATGATGAATATGAGGTTGACAAAATACAGTCCCCTTCTAGGATGGGTTACAACCATACATAGTGTTCTACTGGTTAATGTAAGGGCAACACTTCTTTATTCCATGATAAAAATAATTGATGAGACCCTCTCTTGCTTAATTGTGAGAATAAAAGTGACGACACATAATATACTCAAAAAAATTGGATCCAACTGAATCATGCACCAAATACCCTCTTTAACCCAACCATCCTACCATATGACTTTGAAAAGTGGTAGCATATTCCCTCGCTACACTTTCTTGATGATGTGAAATAAAACCCATCAAATTGTGAAATTGTTAGGTTTTTGAGGATCATAATAAGATATTTTGACAATGAAAGAACACCAAAATATGACCTATCCTCAAACAAAAGCAACATTTATAGAAAATAAAAATAATCTAAAAATGGATTTTACCTAGGAGTGGTATTCTTCTTCCTAAATATAAAGAGAAATTTTGATGATGAATTCTATGAAACTAAATTTGAAAATGGGGTATGGAAACTGAACCATGGTTCCATGGTCATTACAAAATGAGTAAATTTTGGAACTCTTTACTTGATTTAAAATTCAGGCAGAACTGAAATGATCAAAATTTCAACTTGTGATGGTCTAAAAGAATGGAAGTGTAAGTTTATTGACCTTAGTGTGAATAATATTAATGTTCTTAAGGATATGAACACTAAATGGTACAAGTATGGTGTGATCTATTGATCAAAGTAGGATTCCACAACATTGTGCCTTGGATTGAGGTGAGGTTTACTTATACACATAAAAAACGACGAATGTATTATTGTCCTAAAGTATCAACACAATCCAAATAAATTTGGTCAGTTTTCCATATGTCAGTTGTTCTTTTCACTTAAAATGTTGTTCATTTTAAAAAAGTTAGACATTAGAGTGATACTGGCCACACCATACCTCAGATGGAGGTAGGGTTGAATTTTACATGTCACAAATGACACATGTATCGTTTTCCTAAAGTATTAATACAATCTAAAAGTGTTTAGTCAGATTTCTGTATGCAAGTTGTTGTTTTCACTTAAAATCCTGTCCATTTAAAATAAAAGAGAGAAATTTTGAGTGATACCAGTCACACCATCCCCCAGATTGAGGAGGGGTTGACTCTTACACATCACATATTAATCATGAATTGTTTCCATAAAGTCTCAACAAAATCTGAATGCGTTTGGTCGCTTTTCCGTAGACCAGTTGTCATTTTCACTTAAAATGTTTTCCATTTCAAATAAAGGTGAGACACTTTGAGTGGTGTTGGACACACCTCACATTGGATTGAGGAATGTTTGACTTGTACAAGTCAAATATGAACCATGGATTGTTGTTCTAATTTATCAACACAATCCAAATACGTTTGGTCAGTTTTCCATATGCTGATTGTTTTTACTTAAAAATGATGTCTATTTTAATCAAAAGAAAGAAAATTAGAGTGATACTAGCCACAACACACCTATTATTGAAATGGGGTTGACTCTTACACATCATATATAACCCATGGATTGTTTTTCTAAAGTTTCAACAAAATCCGAATGCGCTTGGTTGGTTTTTCGTATGTCAATTATTGTTTTCACTTAAAATGATGTCCATTTTAAACAAAAGAGAGACACTTTGAGTGGTGTTGGTCAAAAAGTGCCTCTAATTGAGGTGAGGTTGAATCATACACGTCACATATGACCCATGGATCGTTTTACTAAATTTACAATAGAATTTGAATGCATTTGGTCAGTTTTCCGTATGTCAATTGTTGTTTTCACTTAAAATGATGTTCATTTTAAACAAAAGAGAGACACTTTGAGTGGTGATGGCCACACCATGCTTAATATTGAGGCATAGTTGTCTCATACACATCACATATGACCTATGGATCGTTTTACTAAAGTTTCAATATAATCTGAATGCCTTTTCTTGGTTTTCCGTATGTCAGTTGTTGCATTCACTTAAAATGATGTCCATTTTAAACAAAAGAGAGACATTTTGAGGGGTTTCGGCCACACCGCACCTTGAATTGAGGTGGGGTTGACTCGTAAACATCACAAATTAAACATTTATCATTTTCCTAAAGTATCCACTCAATCCAAATGCGTTTTCTCAGTTTTCTGTATGCCAGTTGTTGTTTTCACTTAAAATCCTGTCAGTTTCAAATAAAAGTGAGGCAATTTTAGTGGTGCCAGCCACACTGGCCCTTGGATTGAGGTGGGGTTGACTTTTACACTTCACATATGACCCATGTATTTTTTTGCTAAAGTTTCAATAGAATCTAAATTCCTTTGGTTGGTTTTCCGTATGTCAGTTGTTGTATTAACTTAAAATGATGTCCTTTTGAAACAAAAGAGAGACACTTTGAGTGGTACCGACCACACCACACCTCATATTGAGATGAGGTTGACTCGTACACATCAAAAATGACCCATGGATCATTTTCCTAAATTATCAACACAATCCTAATGTTTTTGGTCAGTTTTTCATATGCCAATTGTGTTTACTTAAAAATGTATCCATTTTAATCAATATAAAGACACTTTGAGTGGTGCTGGACACACTGTGCCTCAAATTGAGGTGGTATTGACTTGTACACATCACAAATGACGCATGGATCCTTTTACTAAAGTATTAATAGAATACGATTGTGTTTGGTTAGTTTTCCGTATGTTAGTTGTTGTTTTCACTTAAAATGTTGTCCATTTCAAAGAAAAGTCAGACACTTTGAGTGGTTCCTGCCACACCGCACCTCAGATTGAGGCGGGGTTGACTCGTACACATCAAAAATGACCCATGGATAGTTTTCCTAAAGTTTTAATAGAATTTGAATGTGTTAAGTTAGTTTTTTGTATGTCAGTTGTTGTTTTCACTTAAAATGATGTCTATTTTAAACAAAATAGATACACTTTGAGTGGTGTCGGCGACACCACACCTCAAATTGAGATGGGGTTAACTCATACACTTTAAAAATGACCCATGGATCGTTTTCCTAAACTATAAACATAATACAAATGCGTTTGGTCAGTTTTTCGTATGCCAGTTGTTGTTTTCACTTAAAATTCTGTCCATTTCAAATAAAAGTGAGACAGTTTGACTGGTGCCGGCCACACCGACCCTTGTATTGAAGCAGGTTTGACTCTTACACATCACATATGACACATGTACTATTTTACTCATGTTTTAACAGAATCATAATGCCTTTGGTCGGTTTTCCGTATGTCAGTTTTTGTATTCACTTTAAATGATGTTCTTTTGAAACAAAAGAGAGACACTTTGAGTGGTTTCGGCCACACATCACCTCAGATTGAGTCGAGGTTGACATGTACACATAAAAAATTACTCATGGATCCTTTTCCTAAAGTATCAACACAATTCGAAAGGGTTTGGCCAGTTTTTCATATGCCAGTTTTTTTAACTTAAAATGGTATCCATTTTAAACAAAAGGAAGAAACTTTGAGTGGTACCGGCCACACCGTGCCTCAGATTGATGTGGGTTTGACTTGTACACATCAAAAATGACCCATGGATTCTTTTCCTAAAGTATCAATAGAATCCAAATTTTTTTGGTCAGTTTTCCGTATGCCAGTTTTTGTTTTTACTAAAAATGTTGCCCATTTCTAAGAAAAGTAAGACAGTTTGAGTCGTGTCGGCCACACCGTGCCTCAGATTGGCAACGACGTGACCAAATCATGACCGCAGTGTGACCAAGGTATGACTGTGACATGTTGGCTCAGTCTAGTGACATCCGCGTGGTAGTATCTTCCCAGCAGGAGTGAAGGGAGTGGGAGGAAGAGAGTCAAAATTATGGCAGTCACCTCCCTCCCCATTAACTATTGGTGGGTAATGTATCTAAAACTATGTCTAGGTATCATACATATAATTATGACAGGACTACGAAACTCATTGGGGTGTCATCCTGGAGCAGGTCGAAATCATGGAATTACCGCGGTGTGACCGCGACGTGACCACGGTGTGACCGCGGCGTGGCCGTAGCGTGACCATGGTGTGACCGCAGCGTGACCGCGGCGTGACCGTGCCGTGACCGTGGTGTGACCGTAGCATAACCATGGTGTGACCGCGGCATGACCGTGGCATGTTGTCCCAGTCTAATGACATATGCGGGGCAACATCTTCCTTCTAGGAGTGAAGGGAGCGAGAGGAAGCGGGGCAGCATTCCGGTCGTCGCCTCCCTCCCCATTAACTATGGATGGGTAATTTATCTAAAACTCTATCTTGGAATCATACATATAATTCCAACATGACTGCGAACTGCCATAGGGTGTCATCCTGGAGCTGGGCCAAAACCTGGCATTACCACAGCGTGACCGCGACATGACCGCAACGTGTTGGCCCGATCCAGTGACATCCGCGGGGCAGCATCTTTCGGCCAGAATTCCAATTAAATCCTATTTAGTTGTCCTTCACGTTATATAAATTGCTCTTATGTTATAAAAAAACTCTTGATTCGGTATTGTGGTATGATAAAGATATATATTTTATATTCATTGTTTTTAAAAGTGGTACTAGGTAGTTGAAAATACTGATTGATAGTGAAATTATGAAGGTGTATTACTTTTCAATGATATATGAATTTCCTGGAACTCTAATAATAAAACTTCAGTCACCTTGAGAACAATAGAATTTGAGTATGTTTTAACATCTCAGGATGCAACACAAATCTTATGGGATAATTCATATATGTAAAAAATTAGATGTGCATCAAGGCCAGGAAAACACCCCAAACAGTGTTATGATGAAGCTTATAGTGGGGAGAACCATAAGACTGATAGGTGTTAAACAATGACACCATCAGTGTTTTTAGATATATAGGCTCGGGTAAACACCATAAGGGGTGGAAGGAGGCCAGGAAAACACCTGAAATGAGTTTCACCATAAGATAAGGTCACAACAGAAATGATAGAAAAAAATCAACTATTTAATATGTTATAAAAAGGGATCGTCGGAAGGTTTTAGTGAGCAGCACAATGATGCAATGTCTAAAGGGAAACAAAACGATGGAAAAGAATCATACACCCTAAACTATCACTATGAGTTTTCGCAGACAGCGCACCTCCGTTGGAGGGATTTTATTATAAAAGCTTGACTTTATTTATCAAATGAAACAATTATATTAAAGAAAACTTATTCATGATACGCAATTCAATATAATTAAGTAGAATTAATAAAGAAGCTAAATTCAATTTCAATAATTCTTAAATTAAAAAGGCTACGAGAGGGACTCTACCTCAAGGTGGAACCAAGCCATCCACTTCAGCTCTTGGAGCTTTCTAACTAAAAGCAGCTCCTTCTCCACTCGGTATACACACCTTCCAACACATGCAAGGACACCTAGACCCTATGCACACACCTTCTTGGCCATGAGCATGTGCAAGGGGATACTTTCACATATGCTTATATGCATATATCAGTCTCCACTCAACTGCGTATGCATTTATATATATATACATGGGAACACCTAGCCCCATACGTGCATAGTCACTACCATGGGTGACTATAGACGTAACGGGGGAACCCACATACATATACTTACTTACCTATGCACACGCAGGCGAGTCGCCCTTGACTTGGAGACTCAAAACCAACGAGCAGGGATCAACGCACTACACACAGGATATTAAGAACCTTAAAACACATGAAGGATGCTACATAACCTATGAGAAACCAACCAATGGCATTAAAGCCTTACCTAGGTAGGCAGCGGAGAACCAAATCCACCCGAACCAACACGAAACGATCCAACGCCCTTCCGAAAACATAATATGGAGTAAAAAACACTAAATCCCCAAATACATGAGGTGCGAGACAAGTAGTAACCATAGAATCTTACCTCGGATCAGAGCTGGTTGACTGAATCAATCTAAACTCCTTCTGGCGCCCTTCGCATAATATAACTACCCTCTGTCTATAAAAAGTAGTCAAAGAACTAAGTGACCATTGTGATAAAGAAAATAAAATAAAAACTAAACTAAAACATACCTGTCTCCTATGACTATACCTATCACCACCCAACATATACGTACCACAGTGCCCCATGGGTCAAATCATCTTCCTGAAAGCAAAGGGGAAACAAATCAATGTTTCAAAATGATACTATCAGATAGTACATTCCTATTAATTAACAATTACTCTTCCTATTAATTGTATATATTACATATGTCCTGAGTTTCAACTTAGTTTGGTTTTGTTCAATACAAGGGATGAGGTCTTATTATTCTTGGTTTTTATGTTTACACTTGAGATATTTATTCAAAAATGATGCATGTATTTGGCATTATTATTTATGGTTTTAGTTCTTATCCTATTCCCATGGGGCCTATCTACATGAATAATTATCAGAATATAGGGTTTAGTTGATATTTATACGCTTTAATCTGATTGAGGTCACTAACTATGAGGATTTAGATCATGTAAAATATTCCTAAGAGGATTGGGCCTTGTAGTGGTAGGTGTGGAAATTGTACATCTATCATTTGATGAGGAAATACTTATGAGGATGGATTGGAATATTGGTAGGTTCTTATAGTGGGATGGTCCCTCTGAGTATATAAAATGTATCATGAAAGGTTTGAATCCATTTAATGATTCAAGAGTTTAACTAAAGAGATGAAGGATGAGATACTAGTGTGGGTATTGGGCATTGTCGGACATATTGGAATTATAATGCCAAGAGTCTTGGTATGATTTAGCTTAGTATGGAACATGGTTAGTGGGTATGGTTTATAATAAATGATTTTGATAAGGTTCTTGACCGGATTATTGAGAATATAATGTAGATGGGTTCGACATGGTTTGATTTTGTGACTAGGACAATTATAAGGTGAATAGTTCTCTTTGTCTAGTTGGATGATGAGATGTGCATCGAGGCATGAGATAATCCTCGATAGATGAGTCTAGACTACGTGACTGAGAGCATAGACTAGGATAGGTTTGGTAGGATTGGGTGAGGGGCCAACCCATCCGAGGATGATTCGATTTATGGAGACACTTGGGGTTATTTATGCTATCTCATGGTGACACTTGGGGTTATTTAATGACTCCAACATACTCAAGAAATGTTCCCAAAAAATGTTTTAGAAAAACAATTCCATCTCATGGAAGACCCCAAGGCTCCTTTGTCTTCCAATGTTTCCTCACACTCACACCTCATGGAATTACAGTATACAAGTGATCTACGTCAAGTAGTCAGGATAACATCACTACCCTCCATCCATAGAAAGAAGTAAAATACCTAAGTGGAATATGTGATAAAGAAAATAAAATAAAAACTAAATAAAAACATACCTATATCATGTGAATATACATGTCACCGCCCAATATATAAGAACCACACCGCCCCATGGGTCAAATCATGTTCTTTAGAGCAAGGGGGAAATAGTTCCATTTAATAATCTCTTCATTTTTCATTATGTTATTTATATATCATGTTGTTGGAAACACTATACCAGTACACTTATCCATTGAATATGAACCTATACTACATTAGTTGAGTTGAAGATTGTGCACATAAAACTCTTATGGTCCATCCTATGTCATGTGAGTAGTCATTTATCTTCAAGATGGTGATTACCCTTATCTAAACATATAATCATGTAGTTTATCAGGGTAACCAATGGAATCTCGAACAATGTGTGAGATACAATTCATATAGGTGACCACCGAGAGGTCTATAACTATCCAGTCTATTTATATAACATTTTAATATAATGATATGATAAATTAAAGCGACAACTAAAAAACTTAAAAGGGTTTTCTATGGTTCCGGAGAAAAATCCCTTCATCTTCAATGGAGGGTTAAAGATTTGATTAATTAAATGTATTCCAATTAATAAATTCTAGGTTAAATCAAAACAAAAACAAAAACATATACACATCAAAATGAAAACTAAAAACTGAAATATTAGATAAATTTCAATAAAAATAAGGTACCACTTAAGAAAATACCTAATTTGGGATGGGTTGGATGGAGATTCAACATAAGATTCAGCAGCTTGGATGGGATGGAGGAAGAGGAAGCCGAAGGTGCTCCAAGGTCTCCGAGAGAGGGGGGGAATTTGGGGTAAGTTCTCTCGTTTAGGGTTCTGTATCGGAATGGGGGAGAGGAGGGGCTGCTGTTAATTTGGGGAAACTTTTACCAATAGTTTTTAAAAGTTTTTGGTAAAACATTTTGGGCCAAAATTATACCAATGGTTCCTTAAAACCATTGGTAAAAGGTCCCCTAAGCCATCCTTTTACCAATGGTTATACTTAAACTGTTGGTAAAGGCTTCTTAGGAGGTGATTTACCAACGGTTCTAAGGAACTGTTGGTAAAACTCTTCTTTACCAATGATTTTATGAAACCGTTAGTAAGAAAGTTTTGGAAAAAACCCACATTCCAGTAGTGTATCATAAAAATGACTATGATTCATGAATAAGTCAATGAAATTATTTAAATCATTATATAGGAGGTTCAGACACATAAGGAAGAAATGATACCTAAGGTAAGGGATTATTTCATCTCACTTTTATTTATGTGAGACATATGCCTTAATCACCATCTATATTTTTGTATGGTGTTTATGCTTTACATGAATGTTTTATGATTTTTATTATGAAAGATATGATATTTACATATGCATGTAGTTTTCTTTATTTTATGACACGTATGATTCCACCGATCATAAATGGTAATGGATAATTATTCCAATCTTATTCTTATCCGAGATTGTTTATTTATAAGTATTTACTGGGGTTATATTCATCATCCATATCCATGTTTTATGAAACATGTTTTCATAAAGTTTTTAATATTCTTATAAGTTTGTTTAAAGTCATGTTTACCTTTCTTTGACTTTTACTATGTGGTATGGAAGGAATATTTCTTTTGTTTACCATATGAGGTACGTTTTTGACTTTTCCGACAAAAGTACGAGGAAAATGTTTTTTTAACTTATAAATCATGAACTAATTATTACGATTTCATAATGACTTATTTAAATAAAGATTCTTCTATAATATTTCATGATTATCTTCAACAAAATTCTTTTCTTATAAAATTTCACATCGTTTTGAGAGAAGAAAATGATTTGAAAGAAGAAATGATATTTCCCTCAAGAATTAATTTCAAGTGTTTTATCAAAAATATTTTCCATCTATGATGACATTATTTAATATGGATATGTTTCAAGCATAATGTCTATATTATTTACATGGTTTGATTTTTTATGATGAAATTATATCCATTGGTTTATATGGATTATCTAATGATGGGATGATGTTTATGAAACACATTTTATTTGTTGGGTTATGATGAATGATTTATGTTTATTTTGTGCCACACGAAAGAATGATTTCATTATGAGATGGGTGGGACCTATATATCCCTCAAATGAATTGGGTAATAATTTATATCTCATGAGATAGACATGGTTGGAATGATAAGTAAATATGGTTCATAAATACATGGCTGGAACGGCAGGTAAACCCGATTTAGTAATGGAATTTTTCCACTATGATGATCTTGGCAGCAATGCCTTGGCTAGTATGGAAATCATATCTTGTGCTTAATTGTTTTCCACAATTACATGTTTTATTCCCATTCTATTTTAGGATGATTAATGTTCCTTTATGATCTATGGCTTACGTACTGCCAATATTTATTTCACAACTCAAGATTTTTATGTTTAAACTTTATGTTCATTTTTTAAAGTTGAAATGTATATGGTTTGTTTTATTTACTCCATGCTTACCCTTATTGAGCATTTGAGCTCACCATTTTTTTGTTTTCTTTTCCCCAGGATATAAAAAAAGGTTTTAGGTAAAAAAGGGGAAGATATTTATGGGAGATGTTGAAGATCTTTCTCCATGATTAGAAGATTATGTTCCGAGTTTCCAAAGACACTAAACTAATATTGTCATTGTGCGTCTGTTTGTGTCATGTATTAAGTTTTCCGCAATAGTAATGTAATGTCCATGTATGTCAAGCTTGGGCCTCTATAGTAATAATTTGTTCCAATTAGTTATAATTAGTGGTAATTAGTAATAATTAGTGACAATTTGTAATAATTAGTGCCAATTAGTAATAATTTGTTGCAATTAGTCATAATTAGTAATTATTAGTGATAATTAGTTATAATTAGTGATAATTTGTAGTAATTAGTTATAATTAGTATTAATTAGTAATAATTCATATTAAATAGTAATGATTAGTTGTAATTAGTAATAATTAGTGCTAATTAGTAATAATCAAAGGTAATTAGAAATAATTATTGGTAATTAGTAATAATTAGTGGTAATTGATAATAATTAGTAATAATTAGTAATAAATAGTAATAATTTGTAATGATTAGTAATAATTATTAATGATTAGTGGTAGTTAGTAATAATTTGCGGTAATTAGTAATAATTAGTGATGATTAGTAATAATTATTGATAATTAGTAATAATTATAGATAATTAGCGATAATTAGTAATAATTAGTGATAATTAGTAATAATTAGTGATAATTAGTAATAATTAGCAACAATTAGTATTAATTAGTGATAATTTTTAATAATTATTATTAGTTAGAAAGAATTTGTATTAATTAGTAATAATTAGTTGTAATTAGTAATAATTTGTGATAATTAGTATTAATTAGTGGGAATTAGAAATAATTAATATCAATTAGTAATTATTAGTAATAATTAGAATAAATTAGTAACAATCAGTAATGATTAGTGGTGATTAGTACTAATTAGTGGTAATTAGTAATAACTAGTGCAAATTAGTGATAATAAGTAATAATTAGTGACAATTAGTAATAATTAGTGAAAATTAGTAATAATTAGTGATAATTAGTAATAATAAGTGATTATTAGTAATAACGAGTAATAATGAGTAACAATGAGTAATAATTAGTGATAATTAATAATAATTAGTAATAATTAGTATAAATTAGTGGTAATAAGTGATAATTAGTGATAATTAGTTGTAATTAGTAATAATTAGTACTATTTAGTAATAATTAGTAACAATTATTAAAAATTTGTAATAATTAGTAATAATTAGTAATAATTAGTAATAATTATTCATAATTAGTAATAATTAATAATAATTTGTGGTAATTAGTGATAATTAGTGGTAATTAGTGCTAACTAGTGATAATTAGTGATAATTAGTGGTAATTAGTAATAATTAGTGGTAATTAGTAATAATTATTGATAATTAGTGATAATTAGCCATAATTAGTGATAATTAGTCATAAATAGGGATATTTAGTCTTAATTACTGATAATTAGGCACAATTAATGATAATTAGTAATAATTAGTGATAATTAGGAATAATTGGGAATAATTACTATTAATTAGTAATAATTGGAATTAATTAGTGTTAATTGGTAATAATTAGTGGCAATTAGTAATAATTTGTGGTAATTAATAGTAATTAATGGTAATTTTTTATAATTATTGGTAATTAAATTTTTTTTAATAGGTGAGGCCTGAAAACCCCTAATATTAAAACAAAAAAGAAGTATAATGAAGGAACATGCAAAGATAAAGCAATTAGAAAAACAATCAAACAAATCATGAATAATTACATAATATTAATGATAATTTTCAAAAAATAAGTGAGGCGAGTAAGATGTGATGCACCTTATTTGAATCATATTATTCTTATATTAAATTAATCATAAAAAATTTATTTATTTTTAAAAATTTTAGGGAAATATGGAACAAGGCAGTCGAAAACTATCCTTATTAATTGATCTCGATTGGATAAATCATCGTATGAATTCAAATGGTTATGGTATAAATCATGTATATATTGAAGGTGTTAAAGCCTTTTTATTATTTTAATCATCAAGATCAGAATTTGTTTCAGAAGGGAAAATTAAGTGTCCATATAAGAAATTTGTTATGAGGAGGTTTGACATAGTTGAAAACATTGGAAGTCATCTATTATAATTTGGTTTTTAATATATTATCTTTTTGGTATCAACAAGGTGAATGAAGTTACACAGAATATTCTAATAATTTGGTTCTACATCCATCACGATTTCAAAATTTAGTTCATGATGTGGTCAGTCTGTCTTTTCAAAAAATCAAAACACATGATGATATTGATTTAAATATGGAGTTTGAACTACATTAAATTTATGAGAAGATGAAGTCTGCTAAAGATGCATTATATCATGGTTATAAGATAAGTAAATTTAAAGTAGCTTCAAAATTTATGGCTACTAAATTAGAAAATGGAATGTAAAAAACTATTTTTATTATATATTCTCTTTGGTTAAAACATTATTACATGAAATAAATGTGTTTCCTACAAATTTCTATAAGATAAAGAGGTTGGTTCATGATTTGGGTCTTAGTTATCATAAAATTCATTTATGTTCAAATGATTGCATCTTATATTATGGTGAAAATGATTCATTAGTTAGTTATACTATATGTAGACAATCGAGGTATAGAGAGGCTCAAACGGGGGAGTCTAGATTGATTACTATAAAAAATTGATGTATTTATCACTTCCACCCAGATTGCACCATTTATTTATGTTTCATAACACAATGTCATTGCTGTCATGGCACAAAACCAATATTTCAACATGTAAAAGTTCAAATCATCCCACTTATGCTGATTCATGGAAACATTTTGACCAAGTACATCAATATTTTTATTTATAAGATCGAAACATGTGATTAGGTCTTTCTACTTCATGGTTTTTATCCATTTGGTTCTTACGGTAGTCAATATTTTTATGTGGACGTATTTATAAATCCATATAATTTACCATCTTGGATGTTGATGAATGAGCCATATATATTTTTGACCTGATTAATTCCAAGACATACAAAAAAGAATATTGTTGTTTATTTTAAGACATTTATTAATGAATTACATTTATTGTGGTGTATTGGTGTCGGTACATATGATGTTTTACGAAACAAAATTTCCCAATGAAAGTTACATTATTGTGGACAATTAGTTACTTGCAAGCATCTGGCAGGTTATCTAGCTAGAGTAAACATGGAACTAAATCATTTCTGTACTGTGTGATATAAAATAAGTCATTTATGATCGTTAATGGAAGAAAAACATGTTTTTTTCGAGTCTCATCATGGATTTATTCCAACTGATCATCATTTTCAGAGTAATAGAAATCATTTTGAAAAATGAACAATTAAAAGAGAATAAAATACAAAAATTATATTAGGTATTGAGTTAATATTCATTATCTCTTCATTACCTCCCATTAGCTTTGGACAGACTATAAAATAGTATAAAATTGATGGCTTTAGGAAAGAACACAACTGGGTAAAATGAATGATTTTTTGGGATCTTCTATATTAGTCTGATTTGTTGGTCCATCACATGTTGCATGTATTGCATATTGAGAAGAACTATTTTGATAATATATTGTATATAGTTTTGGATACACATAGTAAGACCAAATATAATGTAAATGAATGAATAAATCTTGCCCAAATTTTCAAGTGACCATAATTTGATTTGTTTGAAAATGTCAGATTATAGAATATAATAATATAAAAGTGGATTATATAGTTTCCAAAGAAAATTGATTATTATTTTTTCATTGGATTGCAGATTTGAGGCTTATAGATGTTTTTTTCAATTTTTATAGATATATTAAAATGGTCATATTACCAGATTAAAAAGTCATAACTATCATGTTATAATGGAATGACTTCTATTAATTGGATTTAACGATTTTTTAAATTATATGATTTGAGTTTTGATAAAAAATATCATAATTTTATAATATATTCATGTTACAACAATAGATTATGATGCGCTAAGTAGACTGTAAAAAGGATTTGTTTTAATTTTATATAAATTGAAAAAAATCTTCTCACTGGATTTCTTTGATTCAATGGAATATTTGATATTATGATTTCTGTATGAAGAAAAATGAGGAGGTTTGGTAAATTTTTGATGGATGTACCCATTCAAGAGATGCACGAAAAAATTGATGAAAAAAATATGTAACAAATCATCAGTTGAAGGATCAATTGCAGAAGAATATTTTCAGGAGGACATTTCTTTTTTATGCACACATTATTTTTAATCTGAATACCCCACAAAAAATAAGAGTGTGATCCATAATGAGCGAAATTTTTAAGATGAAATGAAAAATAAATTATTAGTTTTTAATAATCTCCAACTTGGTTTTGGTGGAGTTCATGAATTATAACTCTAAGATGATGAACATCACATGACTCATACATATGTTCTGCTCAATTGTGAAGAAATGACACCATTTGTACCGTGA
This sequence comes from Viscum album, assembly GCA_963277665.1. Lineage (NCBI taxonomy): Eukaryota > Viridiplantae > Streptophyta > Magnoliopsida > Santalales > Viscaceae > Viscum > Viscum album. The sequence continues at coordinate 702,642,226 of OY728132.1, forward strand.
GTGCCCACATCAATTATTCTATATTTTTTTAAGTGAATTAATAATATTTATTTTCAAATTATATGATAATCATATCAAGAAAATATTTCCACAAATTATATCATCTTCTCTTGAAGAATTTCAGAAAAATAATTTTTCCTACTAGTTAAAAAATCTCGTAAAGTAAATTATTTATAATTTATCTTAAAAACAATTTATTACTAGTTATATTGATAATGGTTTTTCAATTTTTTAGGCATCTCAACATGGTGATAAAATTGATAATCTATCATGTGTATTAGATAACAAACCTTCCAAAGTAGTTAAATCTTATAATACTTATGTGGTGAATGGTTTTTGATTTCATACACATGCATATGGGGAATAAAAAACAATGAGTAGTGGTGTTTTCTTGAGAGGATCTCATCATAGAGAAATGGAATTTGAATTTTATGGAACAATGGAGGAAATTATTAGTTGGATAATGATAGAGGATTGCATATTCATATGTATTATAGAATTGTTGATATTAAATATAAAATTATTATTACAGTAAATGAACAATTTTTATTAGATCATCAGGCACATAAAATAAAATCTCATGAAAATAAATTTATACAAAATGAATGAGGTTCTACTAAAGTGAAAGGAATTGAAAATATTCAAGAGACAACTCTAAGTCCATATTTTCTTTAAATAGAAATGAATATCAATGATGAAACCCCATAATTATGGGTTGATAGTGGAAATGATGTTGCTAATGTTACAAGTGGATTCGAAATAGAAATAGATGATGAAGATAAAACTCCTATGGAAATTGATGATATTGAGAAGGAATATAAAGATATTAAAACTGTCATATATGATGATGAGGATGAATATTAGAAGAATTAAATACTTGTTATAATTATACATAATATATATCAATATATAATACTAGTTTTTAGTTATTTGTTGAAAACAATCATTTTGTGTTTCAGAAAGACAACAAATGTTTCTATGATATATTTTGTGAGTTGGATGATGTTTTACTACATGATAAAGATCCTGACGACACATCATCTGACTCTTTTACTATTGGTGGTATAATGAGGACTTAGAGGGGTTGCACTCTTGAGATATTTATGATTCCTAACCCTATCTCTGAGCAACTTCCACATCTTCAATTCGATCCACGCATGTGTAGTTATGTTTACTTGTATATTTTAATTTTTTTCCTTAATTTTTATTTATTTATTTATATAATAATTGTTTGATTATTTCTTCTCTTTTTTCAAAGATTTTTGCATATAGATGTTGGACAGGGAAATCCTATATTGTGTAATTATTTTTCTGGAACATGGGTTACATAGGATCAGATTCCCATAGATGTTCAGCACATCATGTTCGATCATTGGATTCTATGTAAATAAATAATAGTTATTTTAAAATTTACTTAATTAATGACTTGATATTATTAATTATTTATAGGGTTTATGGTATCCAAATAAAGATAACATGCATGAAACTATCTGGGAGGCATGAGAGGTCAATATGCGTGATCGTTGCCATCGGTTTTCCACAATCTCATGAGAACAACAATATAGAATACCGGAGTCACATATTTTGATCAGTTTTTCTACACCCACCAACCATATTATATCTCATATCAAGTTTTGGATAGATTATATTCATATAATATAGTATCTTGTTTTTAGAGGAGATCATCATTAGGTCGAATGAACCGAGTGAGACAGGAGGTGACATATTGAGCTTGTAGTCGTACATTCAGTACGCATCAACAACACCTGGTAAGTAATTTTTTAATAATTTATATTACTTTAAATGTAAACTTTTTATTTTATACTCATATTGGCAGTTAAACATCCCAATTTTACCACAATTGAAAATTGAAGTATTTGTGATGGGATCCTATTGCAAAAGGTCATTTGCAACGGGACCTCGTCACAAATAGACCATTGTAGAAAGACACGTTGTAAATATTATTTTTGGCGACAAAACATTGTGAAAAAAAACTATTTGTGATTGGAGTTATTCGCCTCTAAAATAGTTTATCAGGGTTTTTAAATAAACCTTCTATTATGGGTGGATGTACACATCACAAATAATAAAAATAATAAAAATAATAATAAAAAAAATAAATAATAAAAATAAAATAAAAAAATAATAAAAACATAATATTTGAAACAATATAAACAATTATCTATATAGAAATATAAATATATGGATTAATAAAAATGTTTCCAAAAATTTGTACATTAAAATGTTTTTAAGTAAAAGTACATAAATCACTGAGGGGCAAAGTCATCTAGAGGAGATGGATGAGTTGGAGGATCTGGTCGAGGGAACTCTTTCCCTAAACCGTGAGTCAAATGTCACATTTACTCAATCACATGATCATGCTTATACTCTTACCATCGACACATCTCCTCCTCCTCCTGATGTTGATGTTGATGGAGCTCTTCCTACTCCCTATGCAAGGTCTCTATAAGTTCACCATGATATCACAACTACTTCTCATATTGTGCAGTAGATGATGATGACTCTATACGAGCTCCTCTTAAGCTGAATGATGACATCACCATTGTACCATAATAATTCTCAAACATCAATCGAGAGTTGATACCAAAAACCCAGTCTTTCTTGAAGGCATACTGAGTCTCCTCCATTTATGCTGCATCATCAAATCTTGGTGCACTAGAGGTCTGATCTTCGGTCTCGACCTGGCTCTCATCCTATGTATGAGACATCGCAGCATCATATAACTCCTTAAATTACAATTTAAAATTAAAATTATCAAAATATTATTTGTAGTTATTTTTAAAACTCAAAAAGAAATGCTACTGACTTCAATATGACGTTGACGATCACCTCTAATCTCTCAAGTGATAAGATCACTCTAAATCCTCCAATAAACATTGAACTCCATGATATTAGCTGTTTTGACTACCTATATGTGTCTAAAATAAATAGTTATCATTTAAAATTATATAAATTATTTGAAAATAGTATTTATCATATGTTTTTTATCTATACTAAATATACGACTACCAGCTTAATGAATCACCTCCTGTCTTCCCTGGTTCATTAAGCCTAATTATTATCTTTTATTAAATACATCTCCTATCCAATATGAACACAATCCATCCCAAAACTGAGATGAGATGTAATATGGTTAGTGGACATAGTAAGACTGATCAAAATCATTGAATCCAACTTTCTGTATTGTATTCCTTCTTAGATTATGGAAAAAATAACAGCAACACTCACATGTACATACCTCTCATGCCTCCCAGAAAGAGTCTTACATTATATAATTGATGGGATACCACAAAACCTACTAATAATCAATAATATAATGTTATTAATTAAATAAATTTCAAAATAACTATTATTTATATACGTACCATCCAATGATAAAACAACTGGCGATGAACATCAATGGTAATCTGATCCCATATAACCCATTCTCTAGAAAAATAATTCTGTAATATAGCACTTCCTTATCCAACACCTATATATGGAAATTTGTGAAAGAAGAGGAAAAATAATCAAATAAATCGTATATAAATAAATTAATAAAAATTAATGAAAAATAATTAAAATTAAAAACTAAACATACCTCCGCATGCGTGGATTGAACTAAAGACGTGGACTTTACTAGAGGATAGGCCTAGGAATCATCAAACTTACAAGACCATGACCCCTATAAGTCCTCACTATACCTCAAGTAGTATGAGGGTCAGATGATGTATCATTAGGCTCATAAGCAGGTAGTACAACATCATCAAACTCACATAATATATCAGATAAACATTCATTGGCCATCTGAAACTTGAAATGACTGTTGTTGGTAAATAGCTTAAAAAATTATTATATATATAAATATATTTTATAATTATAACCAATATTTAAATGTTTCAATAATTATTATCATCTTTGTATATGACAGTGTCAATATCTTCCCATTCCTCCTCAATATCATCAATTTATATGGGTTATGTGCAGCTCGAGATGGTTCATCTTCCGTGATGATATGGAATGATTTTGTTTTGTTTTTGAATTTGAATCGGTTGGTTGTGTACTGGGTTATTTGTCGCTCATTTTGATTTTGGTATGATGTACAAACGGTGGTAGCTGTGAGGTTCCCACTCAGACTTAAAAGTGGTTTTTTTATTGAAAATGAAAAAAGAGATTGGTGGTGGTGGATATGGGAGTTTTATATTCATCATTTCATTCTATTTCAAATTCACTTGTTATATCAACAACATCATCACCCCCATTGACCCATAACTTTTGGTTTTCATCATCGATATTCATGTATCTTCATAGAAAATATGTATTTAGAGTTTCCTCTTGAAAAATTTCAATTCCTTGCATATCAGTGAAACAAAATTCACTTTAGATAAACTAATTTTCATGAGATTTCATTTTTTATGCACCACCAATCACTTAACTCTCTTAAATCAGCACAATAAGTTTCACAACAAATTTTATGTGACTGATTAGATAATAAAATTGTTTATTTAATGTAATAAGGATTATATATATAATATCAATGATTCTATGACATTAATGGATACAAAATTCTATATCAGCATCCAACCAATGGAATTTAAACATTATTGTGTAATTTTATGCCAAATAACATAGTTCAATTATTTCTTATAGTAATTCATAAAATTTAAATTCACTTTCTTTATGATGAGATCCTCTCATTAAAACTCTACTATTCACTGTTTTTTTGATTCCTCATATGAACATGTTTGAAAAAAAAACCATTCACCACATAGGCATTTTTAGATTTAACCAATTTGGATTGTGGGTTACTTAATATAGAAAATAGATTATCAATTTAATCATTATGTTTAGATAATGGAAGATTTTTAAAACAATTATCAATATAAAAAGTAATAATTTTATTTTATATGTTAATCCATAAACAATTTACATTACAGTTTTTAAAACAATAAGAAAAATTATTTTGCTGATGTTCTTCAAGATAAGTTACTAAAATTTGTGGAAACTAATTATTGATATGATTATCATATAACATACAAATAAAATAATATTAATTTACTTTAAAAAAATTATGGAATAAGTGATAGTAGAACTCACTATAAAATTGGTGTCATTTCTTAACAGTTGAGAAAAACATATGTATGAGCTCTGTGATGTTCATCATCTGAAATCAATTATTCATAAACTCCACCAAAACCAAGTTTAGGCTAATTAAAAACTGATAATTGATTTTTTATTTTATAATAAAAATATTCTTCATTGTGGTCTATGTGGTTATGCTTTGAGGGATATTTAGATCGAATATAATGCGTGCACAAAAATGAAATTTCCTCCTAAAAATAATATTTTTCAATTTATCCTTTAACTGATATTTTACTATATACCTTTTTCTTAAATTGTTTCATTCATATCTTTTATGGGTACATGCATTGAAAATTTACTGTCCCTCCACATTTTTCTTTATGTGGAAAATGTAATATCAAATTTTCCATCAAATCTAATAAAGCTAGTGGTAATCTTTTATCCAATTTACATAAAATTAAAACAACATATTCTTGCAGTCTACTTAGTTCAACATAGTCTATTGCCACCACACAAATGGCTTATAAAAAATACGATAATTCTGTTAAAGTATACTAATTCATAGAATTCAAAAAACCTATAAATCTAATCAATAGAAGACCTTCCATTAAAATATGATAGAAATGACCTTTTAACACGGTGATGTCACTATTTCTAACACATCTAGACGAATTAAAAACATAATCATATGGAAGTATCAAATATTCAATCTTATGAAAAAATAATAATTGTTTTTTTTGGAAACTATATAAGACACTTTTGAACTCATTAACTTCTATGATTGGAATTTTTCAAATAGTACAATTTATTTTCACATGCAAATTTGGGAAAGATCTAATCGTGAATTTAAATTATCTTTGGTCTTACTTTGTGCGTCCAAAAATATATAAAATATACTATAAAAATATTTGTTTCCAATATACATGATATGTAAATTGTGATGGACCAACAAATCAAACCAATATGGAAGATCATAAAAAATGATATGTTTTATCAAATTGTGTTTTTCCCAAAGCCATAAATTTTTTGTTGGTTAATAGTTGGTCCAAATATAATGGGAGCTAATGAAGAGACAATTGATTTTAACTCAATACCTGTGATCATTTTTTGAGTTTCATCTCTTTTAATTCTACATATTCTGAAATGATATCCATTTCTATGAAAATCATGATCAGTTAGAACAAATGTGAAATGATAGTTGAAAAAGCATGGGTTTCTTCCATTAATGAGCATAGAAGATTTTTTCTCACATAGTATGAACATTCATTTAGACCATGTGTATTTTAGCCAGATAATATGTCATATGATGGTAAGTCACTAATTTTCCACATCAATGCAACTCTTATTAAGAAATTTTGTTTCCCAGAAACATCATATATACTGAAACCATTAATCCATAATAAATTTAATTCATCAATAAATGGATTCAAATAACCATAGATATTCTCTTTTGGATGTCCAAGAATTAGTAGGGTCAAAATTATATATGGCTCATTCAGAAACATCCGAGGAGGTAAATTATACAAAGTTATAAAGACGACCCAACAAGTACATTGACTACCGTAAGAACCAAATCGATAGAAACCATTATTTGAAAGACTCAAGCGCATGTTTAGGGATTTTAAAGAAAAAGACGGGTGTACCTAGTCAAAATATTTCCATGAACCATCATCACATAGATGATTTAATCTTTTACTATTTGAAATATGGGTTTTGTTCCATGACATTAATGTTGTTTCGGTCTGAGACCTAAATAAATGCTTCAATATAGGTGTAAGCGGGAAATACCTCAACTCTTTTATAGGAATAAATCAAGACTTCCCTAGATAAGTATCTTTGTACCTAGATTATCCATATGTAGGACAACTATCTAATGAATCATTTTCACTATAATATAAGGTACGATCATTTGAACATGCATGAATCTTTTGATAACCAAGACCCAAATTATGAACTGACCTCTTTCCCTCATAGAAATTTATAGGCAACACATTTCTCTGAGGTAATAATGCTTTAATCAAAGAGAATATATGATCAAAAATGCTATTTGAAATTCCATTATTTAATTTAATATTCATAAATTTTAAAACTACTTCAAATTTATTTATCTAACAACAAGGATATTAATAAACTTTAGTAGACATCAAAAAATCAAAAAATTGATATAGATTTAACTCAGAAGATAAATCAATATCATCATGAGTTTTAGTTTATTGAAAATATGGACCAACCACATCATATTCTAAATTTTGAAATTGTGATGGATCTGGAACCAAATTATTTGTATATTATCTAGAACAACATTCACCATGTAGATACTAAAAAAATAATTGTTTCAAAAACCAAATCAAAATCGGGGACTCCCAACATTTTCAAATGTGTCAAACTTCCTCAGATCACATTTCTTGTATGGGAACATAATTATCCCATCTAAAAAATCTTTTTTTTGATGATGAATGTTAAAGAAAGGATTCAAAATCGTCAATATATAAAACACCTATACAATAATTTTTAGGATTCCTATGATGATTTATACAATCGCGATCAAGTAATAAATACTTTTATCAACTCCCTTGCTGCATATTACTCTCAAAAATATAAAATAAAAAAATTATGATTAATTTGATTTAAGAAAAATATGCTCTAAAATAGAATAGAAATTAAACAACCATAATTAACTTATAAATATTATAAATTTTATTTATTTACCAATATTTTTTTCTAATTACAACACATTTTTACTAATTATCCTTACTATTAACTAATTATAGTGATTTAATGTTTAGTTATACTAATACTTACTAATTCCACAAACATTTAAACATTTTAATCACCAGTAATTTCTAATAGATATAATGATTTATCATTAATTTTTATAATTTATTACAATTTTTTACTAATTAAATTTTAATATTTCTAATTTACAATAACTATCACATGTACTCTATCATTTTCTCATGTTGTTGCTCCAATCATTGATGCATCTCCTCCTCCTACAACCAATAATTATTACCGATTATTACTAATTGTTACTAATTATTTCTAATTACCAGTAATTATTATTAATTACCACTGATTTTTACTAATTACCACTGATTGTTACAAATTACCACTAATTATTACAAATTACCATAGTAATTACCACTAACTTTTACTAATTACAACTAATTTTTACTAATAACTATTAATTTTCACTAATTATTACTAATTATCACAAATTACCGCTAATTACCACTAATTACCACTAATTATCACTAATTACCACTAATTATCACTAATTGTTACAAATTATTACTAATTACAACTAATTATTACTAATTATTTATAATTATTACAATTTTTTCTATTTTTTTACTAGTTATCACTAGTCACCACTAATTATTACTAATTACCACTAATTATTACTAATTACCACTAATTATTACTATTTACCACTAATTATTACTACTTACCACTAATTATTAATAATTACCACTAATCATTACTAATTACCACTAATTATTTATAATCACAACCAATTATTACTAATTATCTCTAATAATTATTTATTAAGTGTAATTTTTTTCTAATTACCACTAATTTATAATTACCACTAATTTTTACAAATTACCACTAATTATTACTAATTACTAACAATTATTACTAATTATTATTAATTATTACTAATTCTTACTAATTGTTACTAATTATTACTAGCTATTACTAATTATTACTAATTATTACTAATTATCATTCATTACCTCTAATTACTACTAATAATTAGTAATTATTACTAATTGCCACTAATTATTACTAATTATTACTAGTTATTACTAATTATTACTAATTATTACTAATTACCACTAATTATTACTAATTACCAGTAATTATTACTACTTATAACTAGTTATTACTAATTACCACTAGTTACCACTAATTACCACTAATTATCAATAATTATCACTGATTACCCCAATTATAACTAATGACCAATAATTACAACTAATTTTTACTAATCATCGCTGATTTTTACTAATTAACACTAATTATCCCTAATTAGTACTAATTACTACTAATTACTAACAATTTCTACTAATTACTACTATTTTATACTAATTATTACAAATAACTACTAATTACTACTAATTAGCACTAATTACCAGTAATTATTACTAATTATCAGAAATTATTACTAATTACCAGTAATTATTACTAATTACCAAAAATTAGTACTAATTACCACTAATTATTACCAATTACCACTAATTATTACTAATTGTTACTAATTATCACTAATTACCACTAATTATTAGTAATTACCACTAATTACCAATAATTTCTACTAAATACCACTAATTTTGTTCTAATTATCACCATTTTTACTAATTATTGCCCCCAATGTTTACTAATCACTACTAAGTTTTACTAATTATTATTTATTATTACTAATTATTACTAATTACCATTAATTACCACTAATTCCCACTGATTATTTCTAATTATTACAAATTACCACAAATTACCACAAATTACTACTAATCATTACAAATTATTACTAATTACCACTAATTACCACTAATTACGACTAATTTTTACTAATAACCACTAATTACCACTAAGTTTTACAAATTACCGCTAATTATTACTAACTAGTACTAAATGTTACTAATTACCGCTAACTATTACAAATTACAACTAATTATGTCTAATTATAGCTAATTATCACTAATTTTTACTAATTATCCCTATTTTTTACTAATTAACACTAATTATCAATAATTAATACTAATTATTACTAATTTGTACTAATTACTACTAATTACAACTAATTACCAATAATTATTGCTAATTTTTGCTAATTACCACTAATGACCACTAATTATTACTAATTGCCACTAATCGACACAAATTATTACTAATTTCCTCTAATTATTACTAATTACCACTAGTTTTTACTAATTATTACTAATTACTACTAATTACAAATAATTGCCACAAATTATTACTTTTTAAAACTAATCACTCATAATTACTCATAATTTATACTAATCACTAGCAATTATTACTAACTATTACTAATTACCAGTAATTGCCACTAAATATTACTAATTTTGACTAATGGACACTAATTAGCACTAATTATTACTAATTACCACTATTTAATACTAATTATAACTAATTATTACTAATTACCACCAATTATTACAAATTACCACTAATTATTACTAATTAGCATTAATTGTTACTAATTACCACTAATTACCACTAATTACCACTAATTATTACTAATTATTACTAATTTCCACTAATTATTACTAATTTCCACTAATTATTACTAATTACCACTAATTATTACTAGTTATTACTAATTATTACTAATTAGAATTAATTTGTACAAATTATTACTAGTTACCACTAATTTTATCTAGTTACCGCTAATTACTAATAATTACTCTAATTACTACTAATTACTTCTAATTACTACTAATTACTACTAGTTATTTAATTATTACAAATTATTTCTAATTATTACTAGCCAATGCTAATTTTTACTAATTACTGCTAATTTTTACTAATTAGCACTAATTTTTACTAATTATTTGTAATTTTTACTAATTACCACTAATTATTATTAATTACTGATAATTATCACTTATTATTACTAATTTGTATTAATTTATAATATTTTTTTTTCTAATTACCATTAATTTTTATTAATTAGTCTGATTTATTGCTAATTTTTACTAATTACCACTAATTAAAACTAATTGCCACTATATTTACTCATTAAAATTAATTATTATTAATTAGAGCTAATTATAGCTATATACCACTAATTAAAACTAATTACGATAAATTAAAACTATATACTTTTTAATTAAAAAGATTAATAAAAATTAATACTAAATAATTATAATTAAATATAACAATTGCTAAATATAAATAAATACTTCTAATTATAAATAATTACTTATAATTATAAAAAGTTACTTCTAATTCACTCTAATTACAACTAATTAATATTATTAAAATCTAATAAAGAATAAGATTAATTAAATAAAAAAATTAAAATATTACGTAAATATCTAAAAAATGAAGCTTTTGGGCGCTGCAAACATCAAAATTTATTTCCCCATAAAAATTTATTCTTTTACTTGAACAATTGGAGAGAAGAATGGGAAAACTGAAGAAATGAGAGGTGAATCAGTGAATGAAGAGAAAAAATTCAGGGGGGTATATATATGTCAGATTAGTAGCTATAAGACTATTTACGAAGGGACCCCCGCAACCAACAATGCCCACAATAAATAATTGATGTGGAGGTAAAAAAAGCAATTGCGATGAGTCTCGTTACAAATACCCACATCCCGACATAGTATTTGTGATGTGAAATGATCCAGTCACATTTACCTTTACATGACCAATGGTATTTGCGATACAAATCATTTCTCATCACAAAATACCCATTCCCGTGTTCTGGATGGAAGGGGGACCAAAAGTATTTGCGACAAGTTTGTTTTTATGTCACAAATACTTGATTATTTAATAGTATTTGGGACAGGCGTCAGACCCGTTGCAAAATGGGCATGTTGCAAAAGGACATTTTTTCTGTGATGTATGGAGTTCAACGTTTATAGAAGGATGTACAGTGATCATGTTACTGGAAAGATTATAATGGATCTTATGCATCATATTGTGGTCAGTATAATTTCTTTTCGGCTTTTAAAATTAACTACCAATAAGATTTTATCTATTTAAATTTTAAATTGAAATTGAAGGAGTTTTACGAGACTGCAATGTCTCAAACATAGGATGAGAGTTAAACCGAGACAAAGGATCAGACCTGCAGTGGAATAGTATTTGATGATGCAACATGAATGCAGGAAACTTAGTATGCCATCGAGAAAGGCTGAGTTGGTGATATCGGCTCTCGATTGACACTTGAGAGATATTATGGTACCACTGTGATGTCATCGTGCAAATTGAGAGGAGCTCATGGAGAGTCATTGTCATCTGCTGCACAGTATGAGGAGCAGATGTGAGCTCATGGTGAGATTATAGAGACCATACATAAAGAGCAGGATGAGCTCTGTCGATAACAACAATAGGAGGAGGATGAGATGTGTCGACGAAAAGGGCAAGAGTATGACCAGACAATGGAGTACATGCAACGTGCCACTCATAATTTAGGGATGATATTCCCTCGACTACCTCCTCCAGTACATCCAAATAACCCCCTTAATGATTTATGTACATTTTATGATAAACATTTGAAGGTATAAATTTTCTGTAAAATTTTTATAAATCCATATATTTACATTTCTATATAGTTTGTTATTCATATTTTTGCGAATATTGAGTTTTTATTATTTTTTATTATTTTTCTTATATTATTAATTATTAATTATTATTTTTTTATTATTTTTTATACTATTGGAAATATTGTGTTTTTATTAGTTTATCATTTTTTTTAATATTTAATTGTTTTATTTATTAATTCTTATTATTATTTTAATTTTTATTATTAATTTATAATTTTATTATTATTATTAATTTTTTATATTATTGTGAATATTATGATTTTTATGATTTTATGAATTTATTATTATAATTATATTTTTATTAATTGTATTTGTTTTTATTATTATTTATTATTTATTATTATTATTATTTTTTTAAATTTTATAAATATTTTTTTAAATTTTTTACTAATATTGTTTTTTTATTTTATTATTATTATTTTTAAAATATTTAAGGTTTTTGTGATGGATGGATCATCCCGTAAAAAATACTTATTTACGACGGGTACATCCACCCATCACAAAAGGGATTAAAAAACGGAGAACTATTTGCGATGGATACATCCACCTGTCGCAAAAGGGATTTAAAAAAATAGAGAACTATTTGCCGCACCATTTTTTGCAATGAGCAATTAGCGACGGGATCCCGTCACAAATGACATTTTGCAATGAGATGACGTCGAAGATAGTTTTTTAGAAATACCTCAATTTCCAGTATTTTTTTTGGATCGACAATGACCTACCCAAATGACTTCTTTACTCCCATAAGAGCATATTAAATCACCTTTTTTAGGATAAATCAATCATAGGAAGGCATTTGGTGAAAACCTAAATAGGTCATCTGAAGAAGAAGTAACATTCTTAAACAAGCGTCTTTATTTTGTTTCTTCTACCAACTTTTTCAAATATTTTTTAACTATGATTATATAATAACCTCATCATATTTCATATAATTATATTTTTTATGTTATGGGCATAAATATATCTATCCCCTGTTTAAATAAATTGGAAATGAAACAGTTGATCGTGTGTACGGAATACTACTTCCTCATTAACCGATGTAATTCATTTTCTATCACCACCTTTCAAAGATGGATAAAATGATAGTTTTAACACATTTATATGATATTTGTGATATTATTATACTTAGTGAATTATAATATCTTATATACCTTCTTACTTTATATTCCATTTTAAATACGATAACGTCTTTCATGTGTACGGAGGACTACCACCTCGCGAAGCGATGCTATTTCTTTTTCAATTACTTATTACATGAAAAGTAATAAAGATAAATTTAATGAATATCTATGATATATATGACATGATATTGATTCTTGAAAATTAATATATCACCCACTTCTTTAACCCTTTCGACCGTTAATGGAATGATAACATTGCTCGTGTGCTCGTACGAACAACAATCTCCATGATGGGTTGCAATCCATTTTCCAAGTTCAAATTTCAATAATGATTCTAAAAATGTATCTAATAAAAAAATGATATTTATAGAATCTATAGCATTCTAGATATGATGGATCAATATCCTATACCCAAGAACCGAAACTTTCATGACAGAACATGCATGATAAAACAAGGCAATTAACACCTGAAATTGAGAAACCAAGGAATGATTAATAACTAATGAGTGATACCCAAATTGGTTTTTTTATTTTATTACGAATAAAATCAGGGTCAGGTAAGAAACAACCAACAACCAACAAATGAACATGATCACTCAGGGGGTGAAAAAGTTGTGCAGACCCAAGGCATCTCCACGAATGATCGACTGAAATTCCTCCTAAAGGGAACCTAGATTTTTATAAACTATTAAGGCTTCCTCTTGATTTCCGCTACATGCTAGAGAGTCTAGTACAAAGTTTGATTCCCTTCAACTATGATGGAACATTTGTCCATTCATATTTTCCCTACCACATCTGTAGATGATATAGCTCAAGTTCCATGGAACTGTGTGACTCCCCTGAACTGCGCTAACCAGGATCTCCGAATAAGAATCGATCTCCTCTACCAGAAGCCCGCGGCCCCTACAAACTAGAATCCCTGAGAGGAGTTCATGATCCTCCGCACCCAAGGAGTTTTCGGAACCATAGTAATCACTAAACCCCAACATCACTGAACCCCTAAAGTCTCGGAGAATCCCAATGCCCCTCATAACCCCATTCCTATAGGATCCATCCACATTAAGTTTCAAACCACTAAGAGGGCGTTCCCATTTGACCCAACAACCATTCACACTTCTCCGGCTGCATGCCTTACCGAGGAACTTTCAAACCGTATCAGATCCTTGGCAGCCTTTCAAAAGCGAAATCATTTTATAAATGAGCAACCTTAACCATATCTGCAAAGAGAGAAGGGACCGACTATTTCCGAGCCTTGCTTGGTTGCGGGTTTCCCATAATATCCAGCAAATGGAAACCAAAATGACTGTCCACACCTTCCGTTCCACCATCACAGATTTGGTGCCACTAAACCAGGTTGCCAGGAACATATTCATGGTGAAATGCTCACCTTCGAGGCAAGGGTGTGGCATGAACAAGGACCATAGAAATCTATCCCATTTTCTTTGAAAAAATAAGTGAATGGAAGACTCTAACTTTGGGTGTTCACAACAACAACATCGAGAGGACTAGGGAATACCCTTCCGTTGAAGATTTTCATTAGTTGGAAGAGCCTTATTTCGAACACGCCATACCAGGAAACTTATTTTCGTTGGGATCTCACTACACCAGATTTTGGATGCCCATTCATCCAGGGCACCATTGACATGAATAAATCTCTTGTAGTCCTGAGCAGAGAACCTCCCCGAACTCGAACCGGTAAAAAAAAACATCTATCAGGGCCATCATTCATAACAATATCTTGGAACACCTTCATCTAATCAGGTGATAGTATCGCATGTATGAGATCGTAGTTCCCTTCAGCTTCCCTAAAGATGATCTCTAGAGAAGGACAATTGGGATATATTAGCGTTTCTCCAGCCCAGTTGGTCATCCAAAAATTTAGATTCTCATCCCCGATTATCCAACGAGATGCATTCCATAAGATCTCCAGGTGATGGATCATGCATTGCATAAGTCTGGACAGAATACCATTACTCATCGCACGGATTTCCCCAACATCTCTATGCCGGTCTCTGAAGAAATCTTCCCATAGGGACTCGCCCACTAGGGTATCCCATGCCAGTCTACCCAGCATGCTCTGCATTGCCATGTACAAGTCCCATAGCCCAACTCCACCTTCTACCACCGGTTTAGCCAGAAGTGCCCAGGAAGCCCAGTGAATGCGGCCTGTGTAGTTGCCATCCCAAAGGAAACCTGTAAGAACCTTCTCCATCCTTTAGACAACCCCTTTGGTTGGATTTATGATTGAAAAAATATGCATTGGAATCGATGAGAGGACATTATTGATCTGGGTGACCCAGCCTCCAAAAGAAAGGCGATTGTTCTTCTAATTCAGGATCCTTCCCAGTAGACGGTTGGTTATATCCTCAAAATAAATCTCCTTAATGCGCTCGCATGAAATAGGGACACCGAGGTATATAATCGGTAGATGTTTTTGTTGACATCCCAAGATGTTTTGAATATCTCTACATCTTCTTCCAGCACATTTGTTTGAGATTAAAACCTTGATTTTCATAGGGTTAATCCTCTATCCACTCAAACAACCATAAGGATTCAGAATTTCCATGAGTTTGTATAGATACCGTTTCCTGCCATTAGAGAAAATTAAGATGTCATCCACAAACATAAGATGGAAGACCCCTTTCCAGCTGCGCCTGCAAGTATAGGAGGAGATCCGACCTTCTTCCAGACCCTTAAGTAAACTCCTGAAAAGAGCATCTTGTGCCAAGATGAAGATCCTGGGGATAAAGGATTTCCTTGGCGAACACCACTGACTGATTTGAAGAACCCATATCTTTTCCCCAGAAGAGACAAGGAGAGCCTAGGTGAAGAATTTCACCAGAAGCATAGATCACAAAACCAATCCTAGAACCCAAATTTTTTCATCACACGAAGGATAAAGCTCCACCCCATTCTATCATAAGCCTTGTCCATGTCTACTTGGAATATCACATTAGAACCCAGAGTTTTCTTGTTCAAGTCCATCACCATATCCTGAGCAATGCTGACAGCCCCTTGGATACTCCTCCCCGAAACAAAACCATGTTGTTATCTCGAAAACACCCTTGGAATGACTGCATTCAGCCACCTAGAAAGAATAGTAGCCAAGATTTTGTAGGTCACATTGCATAAACATATGGCCCTATATTGATTGATGCTTGTGGGGTTTTTAGTTTTTAGAATAAGGACCACTTGTGAAGCACAAGAGCCTATGTTCCGCCCCCTTCCGCCAACCAACCACTTTCCAGGTAGATGCAAAGAATGACGATGGAAAACCGTCTGGACCAGGGGCACTATCTAAGGGCATCTCCAGAATGGAATCCTTAATCTCATCTGCAGATGGGGTTGCTGTAAGAGCTAAGTTTTCGGTTGCCCCCACAAGGCAGGTAACCCATCTCAAAAAGTCTTCACTTTCAATAACATTATGATATAACCCATCGCTATTTCCCCCTGCCCAAAGTTATTCAATGTGTTCTAAGGAAACTTTTCATTCCACGTCCACGTCTGATGTAAACACCCCATTTTCAAGGCTCAAATTGATCTTTGTACTCCTCCTTTCTTTCAAACAATCATGAGAAAAATCATTATTGCAATCACCTTCCCTTAGCCATCTCGTGCAGGCTCTTTTTTTACAGGGTTTCAATCTCCAACAGCTTCTCCACAAGTGTGATTTTTTTACCACAAAGTAGGTTGAAGGTGTTCTCATCCCAAAAAGTTACCAGCGACTCTTCGATTTTATCAACCTCAGCTTGAATATTTCTCTCCCTAGTAGATTCATTTGACCTGCTAGCCAACCACCACTTAATATCCTCCTTGAGATATTTGAGCCCAACTGACAGTCCCTACCATGACCCACAACCTTCCCCTCTCACCCATGACTGCTTCAACAACTTCGTAAACGACTCCTCCTAGTGCCAAGTGTTGGAATACCAGAAACCATGGCCGCTAGTTGTATCCCACCTAAGATTAACAACGAGAAGAGCATGATCTGAGAGGGATCAGGGAAAATGCGTAACCGACACACGCGAGAAATCATCCAATCCTTGAAGGTTCATAAGGCACATGTCCAGCCGACTCCATATTTGGTTATTGACTCGTCGGTTGTTGCACCAGGTATATTTAGAGCCTGAAAACCCCAGGTCCAGCAAACCTACTACTTCCATGAACCTCTAGAAGTCTTGTGAGCCACAAAGATTTTTTGCCGAGCCACCTCTTTGGTCTAAAGAATCCAGTATGCCATTAAAGTCACCCCCGATAAACCACAAAATTTGCCCTGGATCAATGGATTCCAAATCATTCCAAAGAGATCTTCTCCCAAGGTGGCCAGTGTTGGTGTAAACAAAATAAAAAAGAACCTCCATGCCATTGTCCCAGATCGTGATGGTGATGCACTGTGAGTGAATACTCCTTACCTCAACTGACATGTGGTCTTTTAAACATATCCCAATGTGGTCGTTATTTAGGGATCCATAAGCAGCATTCGGAAACCCTATTCTCATGGATATATAAGACAACTTGTTATGATTTTTTTTGGGTTCGATAATAACCTAAATAGAAGAGTGATGATTTCTATTTTCATAGGAGATTAACTCCCACTTCACATGGGATCTGAAACCCCCCGCATTCCTAATGATCAATGAAAACATTAAAAATGTTGCATCCAACCCCTTTGGCTAGAAGAGGGAACGAGAACTATAGAGGGAACAAATCCTGTCTCTTTTGACTTGGAACGCGTGATAGGCCCTGCTGACCGATCCACTGCTGGACCATTTTTAGGAGAAAGAATCTTATTCTTGAAGGAAACTTCCATATCCTCCAGAAGTGACAACTTCAGTGGAGAGCACGGTGTGCATGGAGAAAAATCTTCTTGTAGCAAGGAGATGAATAGAAGACGTTGAGAAGAAAACTGCTGGAACAGACTCGTCCTTTCCACTCCCTCATACATCACTATGGGGGTAACCTGTTTAGTAGGGACACCCAAAAACTAACCAAAGATCTCTGAAGAGACTTTGGGGAAAGCTGGGAGGAGATAAAAAAATCTGTGGAAGGTAGAGATAGTGGTTTACGGGGGCTCAGACAGGAGACCTGACCAAAAGGATCGGAACCAGTGCCCGGAGACAGGACAATAAGGTCCACCTATTTAGAAGACGATGCCTACCGGGGAACCAAGGCGTCAGAGGGAACACCCGAGCATGAGATGTCAGTCACATGGTGACCAAAAACCAAATTTGAATTTGAAAAGGCATCTATAATGGTCACATAAGTCTTCTCATCTGTCAAGAAATCCGCAGGACCCACCACCTGGCCGTCCTGGACGTCGGAGCCTGACGAGCACGCCTTGGAAGATTTCTTCCGGTAGACCGCCTCCGAGTGGCCATGCAGACCGCAGAAGCTGCAAAATCTGGTGGGAGATTGAAAAAACACCCTCTGCCACCAATGAGAACCGTCACTCACCCTCAAGAAAACCTTACGAGGCAGACTCCGTGATAGATTCATTTCCACACATAGGCGCGGATTGGAGGCTGCTTAAAGGCACTTAGTGTTCTCATCTGTGCATAAGAAATAACCCAAGGAGTCTCCTATATCTTTTAGAATCCTTGTGTTGTGGAAAGGTAGCAGGAGGCCAGGTAAACTAACCCAAATGGATTCTTGTGGAGATTCCTTTCCAAAGTGACAGTCCCATGACCATATGAAAAGGGAGAATGTCCAGGATCCACACCTCTTGTCTTTGAGAGACCATGCCTTCGAAAAATCCTTACCTGAAAATAGATTGATGGAGAAGGAGGATTGGGGAAGTTCTGAAATAGCAGTAGGGTAACAGAGGGACCAAGAACTAACAAACTCCTTAAACAACCCCAGAGATAGATTTCTATTCCCAAAGCAGGCAACCAGAGTCAGTTTATGAAAAGAAGAGGCCTCCTGAAGTTCTGTGGCTGCGAGGTCCACCATAAGAGACCCATCAATCAGCCAGAGAGACCTGAATTCCAATGAGATCGGAGGAATAAGATGGGATCACACCGTACCAAGGCCAGCGATCTCCTTGCTAGAGGGTGGATAAAGATCACAATAGGGAGATTCTTAAAAGGAAACCCTCTTGGATGTCCCGAATGAGGACCCTAGGAAACATGACAAAGGGGAATTTGGAGAGGACTGCGAAAGAGAATTATCAACAGAGGAAGGAACAATAGCCAAAATCGACGTTGAAGCTGGGAGCGAAGACGAAGCTGAGAGCTCCATCATGTCCCCAATGGTATATAACTAAATAGAGATAATAAACACATTCCATGTTCTTATAATATAATTATTTATTATATTTGACATTCTAAGATAGAGCATGTATAGACTTTTTAATATATTATGTTTTATTTCCAATTGTTTTATGTGGATTTACATTTGATACACATAATCTATTCATTGATTAATTCTCACATCAATGTTATGTTCTTGCTAAGGGTTTATTTCATAATATCATTTTAATCGGGATTGTTTATACATGAATTTCAATTGAAGGAAATTTTCCAATCATTGTCTAATAAAACCATTCCATTTTCTTCTAATGTATTTATTCATTATGTTTTCAAGTAATAGTAAAATTTTTCCACTCATTGGTACTTAAAAAGATTAATATTTTTTTTAATAATATCATAATTTGTTTCACTCTTCGGTCCATAATCCTTTTTCTTCCAAATCCATGTTTTTAGAAAATGTTTTCAAAAATGTTTTAACATTATATAAATTAATTATTAAATATATTTTTACCCATGTTCTACGTTTTACAAATATTTTTGAAAGGAATCTTCATGTCTTTTTCAAAATAATACCTGTTTACTTTTTACCAAAAATATGAAAGGAATATTTGTTTTAACATGTATGACATTTACAAATTTTCCCAATATTTTGACTACTAAATTATTTGAAGAAAACATTATAATTTAAATATGTAATTTTCAAAATAATTTATGAACATTTATTTTAAATATATTTTCAAAGTTAAAAGGATATTTTCCTTAGAAATGTTTTTAAAGGTATTTTTATGGTATTTCTATTCATAAATGATGAAAAACTTTTTTTTCTTTTACTTATATGGGTATATTTCGTATTTATACCATCCATATTCTTTCCATTTATGGTTTATGATCATTTGACCAAAGAAAGTATTGAAATTCAATTTCTTGATTTATTTTTTTAGTCATTTACTTTCCCTTGAAATATTACATTCCTATGATAATTAGACATTAAATTTCCCCTATATATCCATATTTAGCATAGATATGCTTATCAATTAAACCTTATATCATTCCCATATAAAATATTTTAATTTGGAAGTTATATGATTGACTGGGGAAATTATTGTTAATCCATATTCCTTCCTCGATACAAAAATTTATTTATAAGGCATATTTTCTATGAATAAAATCTATTATTTGATATATATGGAATGCCTTGGACATATAACGAAAAGTGGGGGTCTGTTTATAGATATCACCTTATTTCATTTTTAGTCTCATGAGATGAATTAGTTGGCTAGCCTTAATTAAATGTGTTTCTACTGTATACCTTACCATCTATTTTAAAATATCTTGTGAAATGTCTTGATAGTAGATGTTCTCTTGATGCCTTAGATCACGAAATCCAATATTTAATCATTTACTTCATTTAGAATTCAGTTGTCATTATTATCCATGATATTTTCCCAATTATATTATCTCTGGATGCATTTTACTCTCAGTTTATTAATTAAATGTCATGTATTTTTAGTTATAAACATTATCATATTAATTATTCCAAATCCACTTATGATAGTCATGTTATTGATTAAATGGAATTTTATTTTAGTTATTTACCTTCACATATTGATTATAATAGTAAAATTATTTAAAAGGAATTTATGTTTAGTTATTTACCTTTCCATGGTTATTCATATTGATATATGATAGGTTCCATTATACGTAACAATTACTAGGCATTTGAGCTCACCGTTATTTTGTTTCATATCCCTGGAATACAGGAAGTGTAATATGAATGATATGAAAGGATATGATATAGGTAATATTGATATTCTCAAAAAATATTCAATTTGTGTTTTCAAATACGATATGGGAAACAAGTATGTATCTAGTTTTCCAAGACAACTAAACTATCTAGTCTTTCAGGATGCGATTACTTGTATCCTATGTGAATAAAATAAAGTAAGAAACTAGCTACAAGTTACTGGAGTTATGGTTATTACACAATACCTAATTTTGAAAATTTTAATTAAAAATAATTAAATCATTTCACATGATTCAATTTCTAAAATTGAAAAAATTTAATATTAATATATGTTTTCATAATACATAAAACAATTTTAATAAATAAGTATCTTCTAAGAGGAAAATGAATTTTATTTTATTATATCGTTTTATATAGTTTATATAAAGTGTTTAATTTTAATGATATGAAATAATTTGATGGATATAATATAATGGTAATTTTTAATAATTTAATTAAGGTAACATGGTTTTAATTATCATTTTCTGTTGCGTGAAAATAAGTGAGGATAATGTTGTCTCATTACATCTTTAGGTTTCCACCTAGCTTCCTCAAACTTATGATTCCTCCATCGAACTTTGACCAGATGAGTGTACTTATTTCACAATAATATATCTCTTCGATCTATAATTTCCATAGGTTGTTCCACATATGAGAGATCACATTCTATTTTTTTTGTATTCTGAGTACATTTCATGTTATGGGGATAGTATGTACTTATTTAAAAGTGATACATGAAACACATCATACAGTTAGGATAGGTTTGCAGGGAGCGATAAGGGATAAGCTGTCTCTCTGACATGATCAAGGATCTCAAAAGGGCTGATGTACCTAAGGCTTAACATTCTCTTATTCCAAAACATCATAACCCACTTCCATGTAGATATGTTAGGTCCACTAGGTTAGATACCCTATGGGGGGGGGGAGGAATTAGGGTATGACAGATTAAAACAACTACCCCTATTGATCTTGTTTTGTTGTTAGACAAAACTCTGTTCTATCTCCTTCCCGTTATAGAGTATGAACAAATCTTAAAGAAATCACATGACACATCAATTTTACTTGGTTCAACCTCACTGGGATACATCAAAGGAGCATACACCGGCGATGCACCAATGTACCAAATTCACTAAAAGCCTACTACTATTTAAAATTTTCGGAGCATACTCACTTTCCCTCATAGTTTACAACCACTCACAATATGAAAGCTCATTGCTATCTCAATTAAAGTGTGATATCTTCTTCTTCAAAAGATCCAATCAAAATATAAAGACTTTTATGTCCCTTAATTAACACAAATTTTTACATCTTCTATTATATGTATATGCTCTGTTGAAGTTACACTTTCATCCACCAGTGAATTAATCTTTACCACAGGTGTACTAGGAAATATTCCAACTTTCACACAACTCTAGAATGATTGGAGTGCTTCTCAAAGACTAGCGCACTTCTCAATTCATGGAACACAAGTTTTACCTAACAACTTGTGTGATAATCCCTTCTTTAACTCAGAACTTGGGTGACTCACACCCTTTTACGTCGAAACCAATATTGGAGCACAACTATCAACTGACACGCAACTTCAGAATATATTTATACTTGCACAACCAAACCACCAATTGCTCGCCCAAAACACCTACATGACAGGAGATCAAATTTTCTCAATGTTTCAAGCTTCTTAAAAAATGAGGAGGGGTAGCCCACTATTTATAGGCATTTTAGGCACCCTGAGCACCATGTGCAAGACTCCTCCCAGTGCGCAAGTCCAGCCACCTTAGCCTCTGTCGCCCTAGTCACCTTGCGCGCGCGAACCAATAATTGGGCACCCCTTTTTCTTTGCCATATTTTGATGTTACGATCTTGAAAAACACATGGTGTACAACTTTACAAGCCTCCATTAAACTATCATGTTAGTCCATTTCCCCAAACACTTTTATCCATTTATCAATTTTGAGGCTCAAAAACATGGCAAACACTGTAAAAAGACATCACCTTATATCTGTTCTTTTTTGTACCACCTCTAGATAGTCCATTCCTTTATCGAGGTTATTAGGTCAATCATGGATTGTTAGAAACATATCTTGAACTTGAAAAATCATCATGTAAACCCCCTTTGTCAAAAAATTGAACACCGTGGTCTGCTTTGTCAACAACCACAACATGGTGGTCCGCTATGTCAACAAATAAAATCACCTCAAAAATGCGTCAATGATACCTTGTGGGATTTTTCCTAAAAAGATATCTATAGGAAAACTTTATCATTTAATTAAAACTCAAGGTCTCATTAATGATTTTCTGCAGAACTCTTCCATTAAATTTGTTCTTTTAACACCCAAGCTTCAACTATAACAAGCATTTCCTTATATATAATCATAGGTATAATGAACGTATCTATATTCAAGGGTGGGATAAAAAATAAATTTAAAAATTTTATAAAATTAATTTCAGTTTTGAATTATTAATTTCAAAATTATCTTAGTTTGCTTATTTTTATTTTTTATAAATAATTTATTTTTGGGTAAATAGAGACAAATGTAGATCTAAAAAATACTGTCACTTTTATGGAATTATAATGATATAAGAATAACTTGAAATTTTATTAAACATTTTTTATAAACCAAATTTATATTTAATAATTAGTTAAATTCATATAAAAATATGATTTTTTACTTAGAAATGTATTCTTAACATTTTATAAATCTAATTAATGTTTTTTTTTCAATTAAATTTATTTTTAGTTATTCTCTCTAAATCAAGTATTTGCAAGGTTAATTTAGATTTTTCGGTTTAAGAGAAAATTAATTTTATTTTAAATTAAAATTATCCAATTAATTCTATTATAATAAACATTAAACTTTATTTTTATATAAAATCATTTTAATGCTTAAAATGAACATTTTTTAGAAACAGTTTTCACTAAATTTTATGATCACTTGTTAAAATTAATTTTTACCCCTTATGGAAATTGAATATTTTAAAATTTATTCAATATTTGGAATCCTAATAGTTAATATTTTTTAATAATTTCAACTAAAATTTTGGTCATAATGAATAATAATCATGATTAATATTTATCACTTCAGATAAGGATAAAATAAGTTAAAAAGGTTTAAAATAATTAGACCATGATACAGGATAAATGTTTTTCTTAAATATCATATGTTGGTTTTATTAGGAAAATACCCTTATCATATTTTAATATATAAAAATTTGGATCCACTTTACTTGAGTATGAAAAATATTATATAATAAAGTTCCAAGTATTTAAAGGTTTTCCACTCACCTCACTCATAAAGGGGGACCCCATATCCCATATTATCTAGTATACTTTCACCTATTATATCAACAATTAAATGCCAAAATACCTTCCAAAAATCCCTCACTAGGTCCTAGAGGTCCTAGTATCACCAAAATACCACTTTAGGTAGGTTTAAGGTGTAAGCCAAATGAGTTTAGTAAAAGAAGAGCTATACATTCTTATCGAGTTTTTTTTAAGTTCCTTTCTTCTTAAACATTATCCAAATATTGAATAACCATTTTAAAATAGTTAAATCAGTATATTAAAAATAATTATATGTTTTTATTTTAATGGTCCATACATTTTATACATCCTTTTAATCCTACTGAAAATGAAAGCATCGCTTGGGCACACGTAAGACCTACCGTCTCCATGTAGCTATGTAATTCATTTTTCATAACCGCTTTAAAATTATTTTTATAAATATGGAATTAATAAATATTTATGATATTTATGAAATAATTATGATTCTATAAATTTAATATATCATCTACCTTTTTACAGTTCCATTCATTGGAAAATGATAATGTCACTCATGCGTGCGTATGGACTACCACCTCCACGATGTGATGTGATCCATTTTTCTATTACCAACATGCATGGTTGATTCTAAAATAATGAATAATAATTATATTCATTTCATTAATTAAATTATGGAGATTATGGAACCATTTCATAAAAAGTTTATCTATGGTCAATATACCGAAGTAATTTTGGGGAAATTGACTAAAATAACATAAGTAGTTGATGTAAGTAAGAATAATTCTACAAATGGATTTAAAATTATTATAAAAGGACCTTAAAAAATATAAATTTTGGACTCCTCATTTTTTAATCATGTTTTAATGATCACAAATTGTTACTCCTATTTAATCTATCTCATATCATGTGTAGATATGCTTGGTTTCTTTATGCTTCAAATAAATTTTCTCAAGATCCTGATTCCTATAAATCAGGACTGGTTATTGTAAACTATATGTAACTTTGGATAATAATGATTTATTTTATGAATTATTAAGTCTAATACATTTATTGAATATTACTGCTTAAGTTTAGATACATATATTTGGCTATGTTTGAAAAACTCTAAGTCTGCCACCAGTTTTGGTTTCCTGGAAAAGGACCCAAACGATGTGACTGAGACATCGGGACCCAGACACCATGACCTAAACACTGTGACCCAGACACCGTGACCCAGACACCATGGCCTATATACTGTGACACAAACAACATGACCCAGAAAATGTGACCATACACCATGATGAGACACTGTGACCCATACATCGTGACTAGACACTGTAACCAGTTTTAGATCTAATGAAGTCTGTGACACCATTTCCTTTCTTAGACATCATTTGAAGTTTGGAAAACGACCAGACACTGTGATCCTAACAAAGCATTTGTGATATTGGTTCCTGATCTCAATACAATTATGCCATCTTGACTGTCTCAATGCTTAAAGGAAAATAAGAAGACACTGTTTTGTAGTGACACCTTTTCCAAGTGACACCATTTTTAGATAGACTGTGACACCGTTATTTAATCTATTTTGATATTTTAAATTTAATTTTTAACGATAATATTCGAGTCTTTTAAATGCACTGACATAATAAATATTTATTTTTAGACATGTCACATGACAATACGAGGTACAATATAAAGGATACATGCATCCTATCGGCTCTAAAAAATGCACTCCAAGAATAAAAGAAAAAGTGTGGCCCTGAAACAAGAGACAATTAGTAGTGGGTAGCAGAAGTGAAATCATTCTTGAAAAGTGGACCAATACTTTCACCAAGATACATTTGAAGAACACACAAAGAATTCTCCAATAAAAAACCAAAATACCACAGATCAGAGCCAAATCATCTTCACAATACCAACTCCAAAAAGAACACGAGCTTGATCTTACTGGAAACCAGAACACCAGACTTTCGATACTATGTTTCTTTTAAGAGGATTCGATACTTGAATCTGCTTCATCCTAGAAGTCCAGAGCTGTATATAATAACACTCAGAGCACATGTAACCTTATGTCATCATCTTTGATATATTGTGTTTTGTTTTTAGCTTTTGATCAGTTTGTGTGTCTATATTAAATGAACACACTGTCTCCTACACTAAATTGAAGGATATAAGATATCCTTCCTCTCATATCTTTTTAAACTTGTTTACTCCCACTAATAAGGGTGGAAGAGATCCTTGTGTTACCCGATAGTTTTTACCCAAGAAGAACTATAGAAGAGGTAATTTGATCTGAACATTTCAGTAGACTATTTTTTACCCCAATCCAGGGTGTGGATAAAGTTTATTAATATAAATCTCTTGGTTTTAAGTGATCACAAATTAAAGTAAATTAGATATTGGATTGAGACTGAACCAATTGTTTTATCCTCTATGTTGTTCAATTTAGTTTTCTCTATTTTAATATATAATTCAGAAATCACTAGATTTACTTTTATAGTTAATATTGGATAGAAGTTATAACTATTTTTCCTTATTATAATATATTCAAAAGTTAAATCAATAGCAAATATTGAGGTTAATGAGAATTAATCAATCTTTTGAGAACTTATTTGAACATTCAAACTTTCATAACCGTATTACATTGATTAACTTTGCTATATTCAATTTTATTGGGGAAACTATTTAAGAAAAGTTTTTAATAGAATTTTTTTATAGATACTCAATTTCCCCCTTTTTGAGAAATCTACCCCGACCAACATTTGGTATCAGAGGATTTTATTTTGACTATATTGTTTAAACTATTAAACTGTGATTTTAGTTTTACTTTAAAGATCTATAAATTTCTATTAATTCTAAATTTATAGCTCTTTAAAAGTATTTATTTATTCTGGATAATAGACTAGAAGGGGATGAAAAAGACATACCACCATTATTTAATGGAACTAATTATGACCAATATAAAATTAAAATGAAAATGCATTTAGAATGCATGGGTTTTGAAATTTGGTATTCAATTATAGATGAGTATAAGATTCTTACTAAAGATATAATTACTTGGGATGACCCAACCAAGACTTCCTACAATAACAGTTGCAAATCCATGAACTATTTATATTACTGTTTAGGATATGGGGAATTTAACAGAATTTCTTCATATAAAACTACCCATGAATTTTGGGATACTTTTTCTGTTTCACATGAAGGGACTTATAGTGTTAACAAAATGATACTTAATACTTATACAATTAAAAATGATAACTTTAAAATGAAACCCGATGAGCCTATTTCTGACATATATCTCAGGTTTAACGAAATTTTCAACACAATGATTTCTCTTGGAAGAGAAGTTATTTCCAAAGAACAAATCATGATAAGTCTCAGATGCCTACCTCATAAATGGAGAGGAAAATCTCTCTCTATTATAGAGTCATGTGACATCATCTAGTTTCCTGTCAAAGAACTCATTGGGAAACTAATGATGTATGAAGATGAACTGAATGTTAACAAGGAAGAAGAGGAAAAACCCAAAATAAAATATGTTTCATTTAAGACCACCACCTCTAAACAAAAAAATGAAAGGGGAAATTAGAAGCCTCTGTAGAAAGTTCTAGAAGTGAACAATCATCACCTGACAGTGATGGGGAGATGGCTCAATTAGCTGGATAGTTTAAGAAATTTTATAAGAAGAATAAATTTTTCAGAAATCCTAACTTCAAAGGAAGATATGATCAAAAGTAAATCTAAAAGAAAGACTAGAAAAGAAATGTCAAGTTTGATGAAATATTATGTTATGAATGAAAGCTAAAAGGACATGTAAAGGCTGACTATACCAAGATCAAGTATAAAAAAAATATAAGGACAAAGAAAGAAAGTATAAAAAAGAAATGAAAGAAAATTGGAGTGCTTATGAGGACATTTCAAGTGACTTAGAGTCTTCACATGATAAATAGACTAATAAATCCAATATGTGTTTCATGAAAAAGACATATAAGGTAACCCTGAAATCTCATATACAAAATTCCTATTATTTGGGAGATGGAAGTGATTTTGAAAATATGTCTAAAGAACAAATGTTTGAGCATTACAATATGACTAAAGATACTTGTAATGAACTAAAAGATAAATAAAAGTATTTAAAGAAACAACATGCTATTACCTCTACTGTTAAATATGAACTTCCTATAGAAAGAGGAAAAAATGTTCAATTACTAAAACAAAACAATTTACTAAATCTATATAATGAGCAATTGAAAAAAGACCTTAAAATGTTTACAAATGGTAAAGATAATTTGGTACAAATTCTAGGTAAACCAATTGCTCCAAAATTTAATACTAGTATTGGCTATCGAACAAGTAAAAGAAATTTTAGGAAAACCAATTGTGTTTCTATGTCTAGAACATACATCTTAACACCTAGTTCTGGAAAAACATTCTACGAATTCAAATTATGATACACTATCTACTGTTTCAATATTTTCTTGACCAAATAGAGTTTATTTTTCATGTACATTACACAATGCTTATAGGAAACCTATGAGGAAGATATTGGTTCCTAAAGCACTAGTTACTAATATTACTAGGCCCAAACAAATAAGGGTACCAGAGTCTCTTTTTTATTTTACTATTTTATAGGAATTTTTTTAATGGGATCCTATAAAAGCTTATGGTATTTGGACAATGGTTGTTCAACACACATGATAGGAGACTATTCATGATTCTAGAACTTAATAAAAACTGATGGTGGACATGTCAATTTTGGTGACAATACCTAAATAAAAATAAATGGATTTGGCCGAATTAGTAACTCTAAATCAGTTTTAATTTCCAAAGTACGATTTGTTGATGAATTAAAATATAATCTGCTTAGTATTTCACAATTATGTGATGATGGATTTCATGTTAAATTTTATAATGATGCTTGTAATGTTTTTAATTCTAAAAATGAATTAGTGTTCTATGCATTGAGAAATGAAAATGTATACTCTGTTAACTTAGATTATTTAGTTTCTCAAAATTATTCATGTTTATGTGTATTTCACAAAGAGTCTTAGATTTGGCATGGGAGACTAGGACACTATAATATTCAATCCCTTAGAAAGCTAACTTGAAAAAGATTAATCAAAGAACTACCCAAACATGAGTTTCCAAATGATAAAGTGTGTAATCCTTATCAAAAGGGAAATAAACACAAAATTTCCTTCAAACCAAAGAAATAAGTGTCAAATTATCAACCTCTTGAACTGGTTCTCCTTTATTTTTTTGGACTATCTAGAGTTTCTTGTATAAATGGGAAGCACTATGTTTATGTTCTTGTAGATTACTTCTCTAGATATACTTGGACTTTATTTTTGGCTCACAAAAGTGTAGTATTCTCTCATTTCACCAAATATTCTAAAACTATAGAAAATCTTAGTGAACATAGAATTAAATCCTTAAGAAGTGATCATGGATGTGAGTTTAAAAATCAAGAGTTTGTATACTTTTGTTCACAAAATGGATATAGTCCTAATTTCTCTACCCTTATAACACCTCAAGAAAATGGAGTTATAGAAATAAGAAATAGGACCTTGTAAGAAATTGTTAGAACCATACTTAGTGAATAAAACTTACTTATTTTATTTTTGGAATAAGCAATAAATACAGAATGCTATATTATTAATAGAGTGTTGATTAGACCAATTATTAAAAGAAATCTATATGAACTGTGGAACTATAGAAAACCCAAATTAAGCTACTTCAATATTTTTGGTTGCAAAGTCTATATCCTTAATACTAAGGACAATATTGACAAGTTTTTGTCCAAGAGAGATGAAAGAATTTTTCTAGGATATTCAATCTCTAATAAATATTATAAAGTGTTTAACAAAAGAACTAATTGTGTGAAATAATCTGTCCATGTCAAGTTTGATGAGATAGTTCCACATGAGCCAAAGACCACTCTAGAGAAGCTGGAGGATGATATGTCAAATCAGGACATCAATGAAAAATCCTCTAACTATCATGTAAAGGAATGTATGAAAACTTCTAGTTCTGTAAATTCTCTAGATTCAAGTTAGAATTAACTCAAACCTACTGATGAACCTGAAATCACTAGTATCTATTTTTCTAGAGATGTTAGAACCATTAAGAACCATTATTTAAATTTTTTTTGTAGGAGATTTAGATAAAGAACTCAAACTAGAGCTTCTATTAGAAATTAGGTTTAACATCATGTTTTATTGTCAGAACTTGAACCTAGAAACATTAATGATGCAATCAATGATGAATTTTGGGTGATGGATATGCATGAATAACTTAATCAGTTTGAAAGGAAGAATGTTTGGAAACATGTTGATAGACCTAAAGACACATTTACTATAGGCACTAAGTGGGTGTTTAGAAATAAGGTAGATGAACTAGGTAACATAGTTATAAATAAGGCTAGATTGGTTGCACAAGGATATAGTCTAGAAGAAGGAATTTACTATGAGGAAACCTTTTCACTGGTATCTATACTTGAATTCATCAGAATACTGCTTGCTTGTACTGCTCATTTGAATTTCAAACTATATCAAATGGATGTCAAGAGTGAATTTTTAAATGGGTATATAGATGGGGATGTCTTTGTTGAGAAACCCCTGGTTCTAAAAAGCCTCACTTTCCAAATCATGTTTTTAAATTATCATAAGCTTTGTATGGTTTAAAAAAATATCCAAGAGATTTGTATGATAGATTAAGTATTTTTATTAGTTGAAAATGTTTTACAAAAGGAATATCTGATTCTACCCTTTTTATAAAACGAATTTACAATGATATTTTACCAATTAAAATTTATGAAGATGATATTATCTTTGGATCTTTAAAAAATTATTTATGTGTTGATTTTTCTGAAACGATGCAAAATGAATTTGAAATGAGTCTAATGGGTGAACTAAAATTCTTTCTTGGATTTAAAATCTTTCAAAATAAAGATGTTATTATTTTAAATAAAATATAATATAATAAATATCTTATAAAAAATTTTGTATTGGATAACACTAAAAGTAGGGACACTCCAATGAGTAATTATTGTAGGTTGGATCTTGATGAAGATGGAAAATCTGATGATCAAACCACTTATAGAGAAATAATTGGAATCATACTATACTTAACTGCACGAGGACCTAATATTATGTTTAGTGTATATGTGTGTGCTCATTTTCAAGAAAACCCTAAGGAATATCATTTACATGATGTTAGAAGGATTTTCAAACACCTCAAACATACACCAAATCTAGGACTATTCTACCTCAAAGGAAAATCATTTGAGTTAGTTAGTTATTATGATGTTGATTTCGGTGGTTTTAAATGAGATAGAAAAGGAACTTTTGGAACATGTCACCTTTTAGGCAAGTCTCTAGTAACATGGTGTAGTAGAAAACAAAACTCTTTTGCATTATTTACTACCGAAGACGAATAAACACCTGCGGGTAGTTGTTGTGCATAAATTTTGTTGATGAAACACACATTACTAGATTATGGATATCATTTCAGGCATATACCTATAAATTTTGACAATAAAAGTGCTATTAACATCTCAAAAAATCATATTTCACACTCTAGGACAAAACGTATTGATGTAATACATCACTTTTTGAGAAACCATTATCAAAAGGGTGATATCAATTTGGAATCCAATAGAACTGAGTATCATTTTGCTAATATATCCACCAAAACATTAAATTCCGAAAGAATATATTACATCATACATGAATTATGAATGATAAATCTTAATTACAAAATGTACTAATTTCAAAACTTACTATTTCATATCTTTCTATTTCATAGTTTTTGGTTTCACGAGTCACAATCTTAGAAGTCCTGTCACACTCTCATAGTTCTGCAAGTTACCATCTTAAAGTTGTTTTCTCATGATTATGGTCTCATGGTTACTATCTCTTAGTTATCATTTTTCACATATTGTTTCAAACAATACAGTCACACCTTTTTGAAGTCACACAGTAGAGATGACTCCATGAAAACCTGTTATGGTCTCCCTGTGACAGCCTGTTACGGTCACACCATGAAAGTCTATTCCTGTCTCACTATAATAACAATTTTTCATTTTATTATATATTATAACCCATATCACTATGATTGATTATTTTATTTTTTCTTTCCTGTGCTTCTGAACTTGCCACACTTGATATCCCTAACTGATAAAAATGAAAGTGGTTTCACTCTTTTCTTCACTTGAGCTCTCTTCCCTCAAACTATATGTCCTCATTCAACCCTTCCATTCTCTCTCTCTCTCTCTTGAACTTTTGTTGAATGCCCATAATGAAACACCCGTCTTCATAAACTCCTGAGAAGCACGGATCAAATAAGAAGACGAAAAGAGCACTGAAGATAGTGCTCAAAATTCCTTTGAATCCGAATATTGTTAATAGAATAGTGGTACCCGGAAAGGATATCTGCCCTAAGTGGTTTCTATCAAGTAAGTCTTTAGTGTTTAAAGTACTGAAAGAGTATGGATGACCGACCTGATTCACAAAAGAGAACATATAAATTTACCCAAAGATAGTTGTTGAGTTCTATTAGTTTGTTAAATTCTTTTTCAATATAGAAGATGATTTTGTAGTAAGAAGCTATATGAATTTCCAAATATGTAAATTTTATTCATGGTTATGGGATTATTTACTAGGGATACCTCATGAAATAATTTTTGAGTACTATCAGAGAGGACCTCCTCCTCCCAGTGATATCTTTGTTTTTGAAGAATCATTGGGATGCCTGAATGATAATAAAACAATGAGAAGAGATATTGCTTCTGAGATGGATGGTGAAACCATATTGATGTTTAAATTTATTTAGAATTAGATTAGTCTGAGAAAAGGAAATTTTTCTACCCTCAAATATCAAGATATATTTTTGATACATTTTATAAAGAATGGACACAAGATTAACCTATGCAAGTATGTTATACTTCATATGTGTGATTCAATTAAAGAAACCTCAAATTTTACCTCCTTATTCAACTAAAGGTTAATATCTTCTATGCTGTAAGCTAAAGGAATTGTTGGATTTAATGAAGAATTCATCAAGGACTATGAATTCTGTATCTAAAAGGTTACAGTAAAAAGAATGAAAATTAGTTGGAATCCATGGAAAAAGGCTTGGGTGGAGGATAAAGAAAAGTTGTATGAAAAGTTTAATTCGGTTGAGAACTCTTCAAGAGATAAGGACATATATGATACTAGTTTGGAACTAGATGAAATTTTTGACTATCCTGTTGAAGAAGAATAAGAGGAGGATGTTTCACCTATAGGGGAAACTTTCTTAGACGGGGAAGACATTGGACTTGTTCCTCAAGACGTAGTTGAGAAGGAAGTACCTGTTCCTAAAGAAACTATTATTCTGGAAGAATAACATGCTTCTAGAGAAGAGTCTATTTTTAATGTAAAGGAAAAATATGTTCTAGAAGAGAATCTATAATAAGAACATTCTCTTGAGAAAGAAGATGCTTTTGAGGAACACTTAGAGGAAACAAATGATCCTGATATTATCCTCTATGCTGAGGAAAGAATGGAGAAATCCTTTTAGTTGGCTAGAAAATAAATGGGTGAGGATTTTGGGGTTTAAATCTTGGAAATAGATCAATGAACTGAATCCCTCAGTCCTATGAGAGATGCATTTTTTGAGGGGGAGTATCACCCTAGTCTAGAAAGTGTTGAAATTACTAACCCTATTGATCAAACCACTTTAGACACCTGGTAAAAATTCCCTTTTGACTTTGATGTGATTGATACCCTGTTAGCTTCGGTTAAAGGCATAGACCTATCTACCGTGTTTCAATTAAAATCAGTATCTGATCTTGAAGTAATCTCCACAAAGGAACCCGAGCCTATCTCAACTCCTGTTCCTGAACCTTCACCAAAACCTCCTACTTTTGTGAGTGTGAATGATCTGAAAGCCTTTGGAGCTACATTATTGGTTGGAGTTGAAAAGCTTATGAACACTCAAACTTCTCCTATAACAAACATAATTTAAAGATATAATACTCTACTGTTTGAAAAGATCATATGGTAGATTCATCAAAAAATGATTCATGAAATTCAAGAGGTCATAATTGAGAACAAACACCTATGTGATGAAGTGAAGTATCTCAGACCCATGGTTGAGGATATAAAGAAAGTGTTAAAATATGGACCAAATCCTATTTATCAACATGTTGAGGATGTTAGTGGTTAGATTCCACAGGAAGTTACCTCTCTGATTCATTGAAACCTAACTTCCTTAGCTGACAAGGTGGCTGAGAGAAATAAGAAGACAGTCTAAGAAATGTGTGAGCTTGTTATTGGTCTCAAAAAATTGACTGATGAATACAAGGGATGTCTATAGAATGTTCTAAATCCGTTCAAGTCCCTATATACATCTGTTACAACCTCTATTTATTCTATAAATTCATATCAACCCTTTGATAGTGATCTGCTCAGAACTGTTGCTAAGGAGGAACTTTAATCAGTGATAAGTGTCTTTGACAAGGAGAGTCTATCTATGGTTGTCAAGAATAGCAATAAAGTCCTTGATTTGGTAAGGATTCATTCAAAGATTGAAAATGAAACTCAGGAATAAATTACTAAGAAGGTTTATTTCTACTTCAATAGGATTTTATCTAAAACATGATATGAAAAACCATTTCAAGTACCTTTTAGAGAATTTGAAAATTCCTCCTGTCACCCAAGATTTCAAAACTCAAGTTCAAAAACTAAAATATTTCACTCCTTTGTTGGAAAAGTTCAAGGAGAACAAAGATGATTTTGAGAAAGTGATGTAGTATAGTGGTGAGATTATTGCTGACTTCATAAAGTTATTGAGGCCTTATCTTCATGTGCAGAGAACTGCTATTGTGGCTCCTACAGCTTCACCATTATAGCCTGGTTTGCCTCCTTCCTCATTCACTTCCTTTTCCTCAACCTCTATGTCTATCTCTAAAGATCTGAGTGAGATCAGACCTATTATCCTTGACCAAAAATTACCTCAATGTTACACCAAACCTACCTTGGAACCCTCTATTTTTGAAGGGATCCCTCTTCCTT
Source organism: Viscum album (assembly GCA_963277665.1). NCBI lineage: Eukaryota > Viridiplantae > Streptophyta > Magnoliopsida > Santalales > Viscaceae > Viscum > Viscum album. Next base: position 702,678,083 of record OY728132.1, read on the forward strand.
CTCTAATAGTTGGTTCACTCATTTCTTCAACTTCTACCTATACTTCTGTGGCTCCTCCTAATGCTGCTGCCAATGGAAAAGATAAGACAACCAGTGCTGACGGAAAGTGGAAACTATCTTTTGATAGGGATATTTTGTATTTTTATTTACTACTTATTGTAATAAAACATATTTCTCCATCTAATGCACTATGAACTTTTATTTTATATTATCTTATTTACCTTTGTACTATTTTTGATAATCCCAAAAGAGGGAGAGACACGTACACTAAGGGAAAGAAAACACACTAAGAACAAATATCTCACACATATGATTTGTGATAATCCAAAGTGGGGATGTTTGGAATCCTCTTATTTTAATAATGTTTTAAAGATCACAAATTTTTAATCATGTTTAATATATCTCATATCATGTGTAGATATTATTAGTTTCTTTATGATTCAAATAATGTTCCTCAAGATCTTAATTCCTATAAATCTTGACTGGTTATTATAAACTATATTTAACTTTGGTCTATAATTATTTATTTTATGAATGATTAAGTCTAATTCATTTGGTGAATATTACTGCTTAAGTCTGTATACAGATATTTGGATAAGTCTTAGAAACCGTGAGTCTGCCATCGGTTCTGGTTTTCTAGAAAAGGACCCGGACACCGTGACCCAGACACCGTGAACCAGGCACCGTCACCTAGACACCGTGACCTGGACAACATGATCTAGACACAGTGTGCTAGACAATGTGACCTAGAAGCTGTGACCAGACACCGTGACCAGACAACATGAACTAGACACCATGAGTAGACCCTGTAACCAGTTTTAGAACTCATGAAGTCTATGACACTGGTTCCTTGCTAAGACATTGTTTGATGCATGAAAAAGGACCAGAAACCGTGATCCTAACACCGCATCTGTGCTACTAGTTCCTAATCTAAATTAAATTATTCCATTATGATTGTCTCACCGATCAATGGAAGATAAGAAAACACCGTTTAGTGGTGACACCGATTCCAAGTGACACCATTTTTAGACAGACTGTGACACTATTCTTTAATCTGTTTTGTCGTTTTCAATTTAATTTCTAGAAGTCATATTTGAGTCTTTTAAATGCACTGACCTAATTAATATTTCTTTGTAGACATGCCACCAAATAGTACGAGGTACGAGGTGCATGATACATGCATCTTGTCTGCTCCAACACTTGCACTCCAAGAATAAAAAGAAAAGTGTGGACCTAAAACATGAAATGAGTAGTAGTGTGTAGAAGAAGCATGATCCTTCTTGAAAAGTGGACCAATACATGCACCAAGATACATTTGAAGAACACATGAAGAATTCTCGAATCAAAAAACTGGAATACCACAGATCAGAGGCAAATAATCTTTGCAGTACCAAATCCACAAAGAACACAAGCTAGATCTAACTAGAAACCAGAGCACTAGACTTGAAATACTTTATTTATCTCAAGAGGAAATTATACTTGCCTTTAAATCATCCTAGAAGTCCATAACTACAAAGAATAAAACTAAGATCACTTCTAACCTTATGTAATCATATTTTGTATGTTGTGTTTTGTTTTTAGATTTCAAGTAGTGTGTGTGTCTGTATTAAATACACACATTGTATCCTCCACTAAACCAAAGGATAAAATTTATCCTTCCCCTCATATATTTTTACACTTTTTTACTCCCATAGACAATGCTGGAAGAGGTCCTTGTGTGACCTGATAGTTTTTACCCATGAATAAATGTGGAAGAGGTCGTGTGACCTGGATAGTTCTGTGCACTATTGTTTACCCCAATCTATGGTGAGGATCAACTTTATTAACATAAACTGTTTAGTATCAGGTGATCAACAAGTAGAGTGTATTATGTCTCATCTTGAGACTAAACCACTTGTTTTATCTACTGTGTTGGTTAATTTAGTTTTTCACTATTTTAGTATATAATTCAGAAATCACTATATTTACTTTGATATTTAAAATTATATAGAAGTTATAATTTGTTTTTCCTTATTATAATAGATTTAAAAGTAATATCAATAACTCATATTTAGTTTATTGAGAATTAATCAATATTCTGAGAAGTTATTTGAATAGTAAAATTTTCAGAACCATAGTACCTTTATTAGTTAGTTTATATTCAATTTTATTGGGGAACCTTTTAAAGAAAAATTTTTAACAGAAATTTTTATAGATCCTAAATTCACCCCCTCTTGAGTAATCTACTCAGGGCAACAATAATATATATGAAAAAATTTCTTCATAAAGTATTTAATACATTTAAGTTCATTATATAGGAGGAAAAAACATGTAAGACTAAGTAGATACCCAAGGTAAGGTATTGTTTATTACAATCTCATTTTAATTCCGTATTGTTTATGTACAAATATTCCTTGAAAAAATTATATGATACTAATATATTAAAACTACTACATTTTATTATCATATATTTATATTTGAGGGTTTTATTTTTATTTTCCTTTTATTTTCTTTTTGGATCAATAAACCAGAATTGATTTACATGTAAGGGACTTTATTTAAAAATAATCACATTTTAACATTTTCCTTCTAACTCTTTTTCTTCCTTGTAATGTTTAATTTTAATGTTTCAGGAATTTTTTATTTAAAATCCAATAATTATTTGGTGTCATTCTAAAGCCTATTATTCTTTCATTACAAAGTTTAAAAATGAATCTTTTCATCATTTTCAAAATAGGTGATTTTGGAATTTTTATCAAAATTATAAAAGAAATATTTTTTTACATTTATCATATAAATAGAATTAACCATTTTTTAATCATTCATTAATTTTAAGCTTCCCTTAAAGATTCCATGGTTATTTTCAAAGAAAACATTTTTCTCAATATCGTAAAAAATTTTATTTAATTGTTTTTCAAAATAAAAGGGTATTATTTTCCTAAATGAATGAAATGAATTTTAAAAGTGATTATAACTTATTTCTTACATAAAGTAACAAGGAAGTTATTTTTATTGTCTTAATTATATTTTATATTTTATTTTCAATTGTATTTATTTTACTATAAATCCTTTATTTTTGATGAATTGATGGTCTTCTTTAATCCTTTACTAATTTATGGTTTTGTGGCCATTAACTTTCTCATTATCACATTCCCAATTACAAAACACAATTTAAATAGACATTATTTTCTCCTCCACATCTATATTTTAAGTATCATGGATTTATATGGTTCAATTTCCACCACTTTTATATTGTCTGTACCATATACCATTTATATATATGGTACTTTTAGAATAAATTTTATAAGAATGTTAATTCATTGACTGGGGAAATATTTCATATTATTGATTCAATAAGGTTAAATATTGAATTATAAGTCATTTTAAGAATAAATTGTTTTGATTATTCAATATAAAATGAATTTATAGATGTGTAATTTATGGATGGTTCCCAATTATAAATATCCCCTCAATGAATTGATAGTCCTCATGAGAGAAAATAAAAGGTTTTCCATATTTTTTGGGTAACTGGTTTACACCCATCCATTTATTAATAATGTCTTAGCCAAGGCCTTGACAATATGATTAATGATATATTGGTCAATTCCTTGATGTGAAGATCATGAATATACATAATTATGATTTTTTTTTGTAATTCATTTTCCTTTATCTATGTTATTGCTATGTTGATATTATCAGTGAATGTACTTTTAACTCCAGTTTTAGATTGAATGGATTGTGTTTTTATTATCCAATCTTCCATATTGATTATTCCTTATTTACTCATTATAGCTTCCACTATAAATAATCATTACTGAGCATCTAAGATAACCATTTCTTTGTTTTCATTTCCCAAGGATATGAAGAAGTATATTTTTATTGATTTTAAGGATTCAAGAATGTTTCTTTGTTATGTTTTTATATTTATAATGTAATATGGAAATCATTACTGTATCGGTTTTCCATGATTTATAAAATGATAAATATTTTATTATGTGACCCTTATATCTTGTACCAATGTAATAAATTAAACACTAGCTTTGGGTTACTAGATTTAGGGTTATTACAATTAGTATGAGATAAAGTTAAATAGAAACCTTTGAGACTAGATTTTAAATCAACATAGACGAAATTATAATTATGATAATTATTTAGGGCATTTGAAAAAATTTACCATTATAATTTTTTTACTTTATGGTTTAATATTCTTTATAATTATGGGCTAACTCAGTGTGTGCCACCGATTAGAGATAAAGACTACCTAAATAAATAGAATCAATAACTATAATCCATGTATAGATTTCATTACTAATAAATCTAATATAGATGGTGTGGTAGCTAAGTAGATCATGGACATATTATGGTAGCTAACTTAAATTATGACAAATGAATTTTTCCATATGGAGAAACTTATTGTTCCAAAAAAACTAAACCTAAGTTGGATCACTTTATGTACCATACACTTTTATATTTTAATATAAATAATAATATATTAGTTGATTTACAATATATTAAGTTATTTGAAAAGATATTTATTTCCCGTGATAGTAATTAAATAGAAAATGTTATTTTGGTAGTGTATTTTCTGAAGGGATATACTGACCAATGTCAATCATTGATCTAGAACACTAAGGAGGTTTATGAAATAGAAAGTGTTGAATAGAAAAATTTTAAAGTTATATTCTTCCTGAAATACTTTCCAAAATTGTTGAAAGATTAAATGGAGAGGATTTACCTCATTTTAAAGAGTAAAAAAATAAGAAAGTGTTACGAAGTACAAGGATAACTTTACAAGATTTTATAGGCATGTTGTAGACTATATAAAAAATTTGGAAAAGAAATATTGACCATGTATTTGATGGGATCAGGATGAGTCACTAAAGGGAACTGGTTTCTCAGACATTTCAATCACAAACAAATATAATATCAGGTTTTATAATGAAAAATAAATAATTTTATAGGTTTTTTATCTTCAAGTAAAATTTTGAAAATTAGAGTTCTAGAGACCACCAAGAAAAAATAAACATGTCAATGAAAAATAAAGGGAATATGGGATTTCCAACATGTGATAATTATTGAAAAAACTCATAGGAACTTTATAAATGGGAATATAAGAATGTTTCAAGTGTAGAGAAAATGGTCATAAGGCTCTTGAATGTGAGGGAATGAAGGAAACCACTAATATCTAGTTATTCATTTATAAAGTAATGTGAAATTATTTAAACCAATTTCCAAATGGTTAAAGAAACCTCCCACAGAAGAGGTCAAAGAGAGAATCCCAAGATTATATGTTTACTACAGATTATGTTGAAGTTCCAAAAGATATGGTGGCAATTAATTTGATCCTAACATCAAATTTAGGTAATTATTTATTTTAGTCTAGATCTTCACACTCTGTTATATCTTCCATGTTTGAAAGGAAATTCAGATATTTCCCTTAAAACTTACAAAGAGGGTTATCAATAAATTCTCATAGTGTAAATATTATAGACACAAGGATATTTCTATCAGTTCTCATTATGATAGATAGATATACCCTATTTTAAAACTCGAGTATTTTACCTATAGTTTACTTTGATATAATCGTTGGTATATATTTTTTGTCAAATTATAATGAAAAAAATATTTCCAAGATAATGAGACTACGATTTGTAATGGAGATGTGAAATCCCTTGTCTTTACAGTGCATACTACATCATCTGAATCACGTAAAGATCTACATCCTACAATCCTTCTTAATGAGATTCTTAGGTAAGAACTGAAGAAGAAACCTATGAATGGGGAATTCATCCATAATATAGAGGATGTAACTCTTGTGTAAGAGTAATTGGATATTTTTCATTAAGAACTAACTAGATATCCACCTGATCATGGTGTTGATTTTTCCATTGATCTAATCCCTAATAGAAAAACTATACCAAAGACATGCTATAGGATAACCATAGTGGAATTAGTGGAACTGAAGAAGAAAATATTGGAGTTGTGTGATATGGGATTTATACACCATAGTGATTCACCATTGGGATCCCATATTATTTTTGTTATGAATAAAGGTGGGTCTATGAGGTTGTGCATTGATTATAGGGAAATCGAGGCCATTAATATAATGAAAAAGTATTCTCTTTTCCACATTGGTGAGATTTTTTATCAAATTAAAAGAGATAAATATTTTTCAAATATTTTTATTTATTTTGGGAATCATCAAATACGAGTAATGAAGGAAGATATTCCAAAGATTAAATTTTGTATGATGTATGAATATTCAAAATTAAGAATAATTTCTTTTGGATTGACTAATCCACCAACTATTTTTATAGATTTGATGAAAAAATTATTTAAGGAATATCTTGATAATTCTTATAGGGAATTTTTTAATGATATATTGGAATACTATAAAAGTAATGATGATCATAAGACTCATTCATGAATCAGTATTAATACTCTTAGAGAAAAAGAGTTATATGGAAAATTTAGAAAATAAGAATTATAGATTCATGAATTTTATTTTCTTATCCATGTTTTCTATAAGGATGGAATATTAGTTGATCCTTAAAGGACACAATCATTGATAAAATAGATAAATACAACTAATATAACTAAGGTATGTAGTTTCCTTGGCTTACATGTTAATAATATTTTTTTTATTCAAAAAAAATTGATTAACTAACCCATTGAACTAGTTTACTCTTTAAGGTGGTAATAATAAGGTAAATAAAGTAATAAATAATTAAATAGGATATTGGCTGATGCATTGATATTTACTTTACCAGTGGTAAGGGATGAATTTTTGATATATAGTGATGAATTAAATAAGGGAGTTATATGTACACTTATATAAAACGATATAGTTTTTTCGTATACATCAAAGAAGTTAAATATTCATGAACAGAATTATTCAACCCATGATCTTGAGTTAGTAGTGATAATATTGTCACTAAATATATGAAGGAATTAAATTTATAGTGAAATATGTGAAATATATACAGACTAGAAAAGTTTTAAATAAATATTCTCACAGAACAACCTCAACAAGAAGAAAAATTTATGATAAGAATTACCCAAGGAATATGATTTGTCAATACACTACCACCCAATAATGGAAAATAAGGTGGTAGATGCATTGAGTAAGAAATATCATGGTGTATTAGCTATAATGATTATTGAAAAATAATATATATTCAGGAATTTAGTAATGTTTTATATGGGAATCATTAAGGAAGGGGAACCATCAAATCTATTCTAAATAATTTATAAACCATATTTATAAGAGAAAATAAAAAATTCTCATCTTGATTATAAGAATATTAAAAATAAAATAGAATACATAAATTATGGGAAGTTGGTATAATTCATATATGAAGATGGTATACAGAAATTTAGAAAGAGTCTTTCTGTTCCATCCATTATTGGGATAAAAAGATAATTATTATATGAATCTCATAGCTTAAATTTTTCTATACAGCCTTGTAGCATGAAAAAATATTGGGATTTGAAAGAAAATTTTTTGTGGGATAATATGAAATGGGAAGTTGCAAAATGTGTATCAAGTTGATTTGTTTGTCAATGAGTAAAGTTTGAGAGATAAAATACTAAAGGTGTCATGAATCCATAACATATTCTCATGTGGAAATGGGATGATATTACTATAGACTTAAACACTGGACTTCCAAGGATAAACAAAAAGAATTATTCCATATGGGTTATTGTTGTTAAACTTACTAAGCCCACATATTTATTCATTATATGTAATATCTAAATCTGGAGTTCCTCCCATGGATATATATCAATAAAGTTGTCTGACATCATGGTGCATCACTTTTGATTATATCCGATCAAGATCCATATTTTATATTAAAATTTTGGAAGAATATTTTTAAGGATATTAAAATTGAGCAAAATTCGAGAACTTATTTTCATCATCAAATAGATGAATGGTCTAAAAGTACTATTCAAATATTATAATACATGTTAATATCATGATCACTTGACTTTAAAGGTACATGGGATCAGTATTTACCTTTGGTGGGATTCATATATAATAATAGCTTCCATTCAAGCATTAAAATGTCACCATATAAAGAATTTCATATTTAAATATGTCTTACAAATTTTTTTTTGGTTGAAGTTGGTGAAAGGAATATTTTAGGCCATAAACTTATGGAGGAAACAATGATGCGAATTATGCATAAAAAGGAAGGATATGTAATTTCAAGTGGGAGATAATGTTATCTGGAAGTTATATGCATGGGATAGTTTTGTTAGGTTTGTAAATAAAGGGAAACTAAGTTCTAGATACAACATGCCTTTTAAAATTCTAGAAATAATCGGAGTTGTGGATTACCATTCGACAACACCACCTAGTCTCTCTACAGTTCATGAAATGTTTCATATATATTTATTGAAGAAGTAAATTACATACCAAATGAAAATTATCGAAATTGAGTAAATATAATTGGATTTGGTTTATCTTACTGTAAAGAGACAATAAAAATTATTAACACTATAAAGAAATTGTTTTAGAATCAAATGACTCCATTGGTGAAGGTAATTCAGAAAAATCATAAAATAGAAGAGGAAATGTGGGAACAAAAATACTTTATAATGGATAAAAAACCATATATTTATATGAGGTGAAATTATTGAAATTTTTATGATGAAATTCTTGAATGAGGTAGGAATGTTACACCTAAACTTTAAGTATAATAAACTTAACTTTCTAAAGAAAAAATAGAATAATGTTTGTAGATTTATACATGAATGTGATAAAACCAAAATTACAAAAATTTATAAATTTAATTTGAGGGAACAAATTTCATTTTTTAGCTGAGTATGCCAAAATTATATTAGGGTGATATTTTTAGATTTTTCATAATATAGATTATTTGTGGATGAATTGGGATAAATATCGGTTTCATAAAGACAATCATTTTTAAAAAATTATAATGATATATAAATAACATAAAAGTTTATGATTTTTTTATCAAAATAATATATTTAATAATTAATAAAATTCAAATAAAAATATAATTTTTAACTTAGAAATATATATTTATCATTTTTTGAAATCTAAGTAATTTTTATGTTCAAATAAAAATAGATTTTAGTTCCTCTCTCATAATGAAGATTTTACAATGGTAATTTTATTTTTGGTTTGGTTTGAGGGGAAAATAAGTATAATTTTATTTAAAATAATCCAATTAATTCCATTTCAAGAAAAATTATAGTTTATTTTATTGTAATAACATTTTTATTCTTGAAACAATTTTTTTTTCTTAAAACGGTTTTCATTGTTTATTATGAACTTATATTAAAATTGGTTATCAGAATTTTTTGAAATTGAATCATGTAAAATAGAATAATTTTTTTAATAAAGATAATAAATATTAGTTAATAATTTAAACTTATTTTTTTTATAATAAATAATAACCATGGGAAATATTTATCACTTCTACTAAGGGTAAAATTAGTTAAAATGGTTTAAAATAAAGGTATAAAGGTTTAAGATAACATAAAAAACATAATTAAATATAATTGTTTGGACTTATTTTTATCTTAAACTTATAATATTATAATAAATTCGAATTTTTATTTGTTTTACTTATGTAAGACATATATTATATATTAAAATTTCATGTATTAAAAGTTTTCCACTCACATAACTTATAAAAGGGAACCCCCTCTACTCTCTTATTCACACATCCAAATTCTATTATCATGAACAATACCTTCCCAAAAACCTTACCAAAATCCTCCCCCATGTCCTAGATGTTATTTTCTCACAAAAATTAAACTTTAAGAAGGATTAAGATGTAAATAAAATGAGGTTACCAAAAGAAGAGGTATATGTTCTTACTGATATTTTTCATGTTAATTTCTTCTTAAACCTCATAGAAATATTCAATAACTAAATTAAAATAATTAAATAATTATATTAACTTTACTAATAAATTTTTATGTTAATTTTATATCCAATTTTTAATCTCCTTTCCTTTATATGGAAAATTAAAACATCACTCATGAATATGTACGACATATTGTCTCCACATAGCTGTGTAATTCATTTTTCATCACCGCTTTGCGTGGATGATTAAAATTTGTAGTTAATAAACCTGTATAATATTTATGAAATAATTAGTTTTTTTAAATATAATACATCCTATACCTTCTTACCCTTCCATTCACTGGAAAATGATAACTTCGTTCATGAGTACATGTGGACTACCATCTCCACGAAGCGATGTGATTTGATTTTCTATTAATTGCACGAATGGATAACTATAAATTTATAAAAAATTAATTAAAATTATATATAATTTATTAAAATTATATTTATTATATTAATAATATTCAAGATATTTTGGAACCATTTTATAAAATCATTTACAATTATTAAATTATTTTTTTATATGTATATTTCCTTTGAGAAAATTATATGATTCTAACATCTTAAAACCCATATATTTTCTTATCCTATAGTTATTTTTTGGTTTTACATGTGTATTTTATATTTATTAACTTTCTGAGTCAAGAAAGAGTAAGTGAAATACATGTATGAAATTTTCTTTAAAAAATGCATATTTTAAAGTTGTCCTTCAAACTCTTTTTCTTCCATGTCAATGTTCATTTCAATGTTTCAATAATATTATTATTTAAAATCCAATAATTATTAAAATTTAGTTTTAAAAAATATTTTATTTTTATCCTAGTGGAAAATTTAAACTCCAATAATTATTTAAATTCGAAATTCTGTTTAAAAAATTTTAAAAAAATTTAAATTCTTTTTAAAATATCCCAATTAACTAAAATAGTAAAAATATATATTTTAATTTTTTTGAAATATTTCTCAAAGTTTCAATCAAAACCTAGCTAAAACATTTTCATAATCATTTTAACCTTTGAAATAAATCATATTTCATTATACACCATTGATAAAACAGTAATTAAAGATTAGTATCAGAGTATTGTTTTTTTAAAGTTTTGAAAATGAAAATATTTTAGGCTAAAAACTATAATAAACAAAAATAAAAATAAAATAAACACTCATCTGAATAAGGACAGGAGCTTAGGAATCATTTTTAGTCCAAATCCCATTCACTTGACAATCACCCACTGCCAAGTATTTTTTTTAACAATAAACCTTATCCACCACCTGGATGGGGTTTTTACATATAACACCTCATAAAGAAATCCAAACTAAAATAAACCTCTTCTATAGTTATTCATGGGACAACAAGTGTATAAATAATAATTGAAAGAATCTAGTACTCTTTAATATAGTGTAGGATCTTGTGCTATTAAATGTATAATGTAAAATAAGCATATCTTGAAGGTAAGTTAAAACTGAGGAGAAGAAATAAGGACTGTAGAAGTGTGTGTACTTATTCTTTATCTAATCAAGTATGATATGATCAGGAATGTTTTTATTCTTATTCTAGATTTTCTTTAAATATTTCATTGATGTTGATTCAATCATTGTTCATAAGTTTTTTTTGTGAAACTTACGTATTATTTTTTTAATTGACAATTCTATATGATTTCAGTAAGCACATTGGAGCATAACTATGGAGTTAGTAGAAAAATTAATCAATTGGCCATCAAATTTGAATGAGGGGTTACTATTATTTTATATATTTCCATAATATGAAATTATCTATTTTATTATAATAATAAAATGAGATAATTCCTCATACTGAGAAGAAACTTTGAAAAGTACGACTTTGTCTTTAATGAATAAAGTATCCAATTTAATAATAATCATTCATAATTCCATGTCTCTCCGTCTTGTACTAAATAGCTTAAAAAATCCATCGGAATAATTATTTTTAATTTTATTGCAGATAAAAATGATTGTAGAACTTTAACTGGCAGTTTCAAGAGTGAACTAGTGGCAGCATGCCTAGACTGGTGATATATGATCTCAACTAGTGTTATCATGCTTGATCTAGTTATAACAGGGGTAAACTAGTGGTAGAAAATTCCTTCTAATAGTATCAAAATTTTCAGGAGTATGTCAATTTGGAGGTAGCATCTTTTGAAATGGTGGTATCACATGTGAATTAGATGTAAAAAAACACTTCGAGTGGTAGTATTGTTACACCTGAAGTAGAAGACTTATATCAATAGAAACACAAATACTTCTAGTAGTAGCATAGTTTCACTATAAGTAGTAGACTTATACAAGTGGTTAAAAAAATATTTATTACGGTAGAATCAACTATTCTTGTAGTAGCATGCTATAACCGATGGTATAATCATTGAACCAGAGGTAACATCATGGGCCTAGATAAAATATTCCATAAACCTTACATAAGAGTAATTTTTTTTCATATTCTTCATATGGGTTATCTAACTGTTGTGTAAGGGTAAATAATTTGTTTTAGGTCACCTAAGTGTAAACAGAAACATATTTTAAGGAAAAAAATTTATGTGCACTGTGTAATGGTAAAAAAATTCATTAATAAGGGTAAAAAAATATTTATACATACTTAATAAGGGTTATATGATTCTTGCATAAGGAAAATATGCAATTATGTAAAGGTAAAGAAAAAATCGCACGACATACATAAGGGTATAAAAAAATACTTGTGTAAGGGTACACATAGTTTGTGTAAGGGTACACATAGTTTGTGTAAGGGTAGAACCAATATATGAATTCTCTCATAAAGGTACTTCTAATCTTATGTGAGGGTACTTAAACTCTCACAAAAAGGTAACATAATATTTAAAAGAGTTAAATAAGGGTATTAAAAGACTAATGTAAGTGTAAAAATAAACATGTATGGCTTATACAACGGTAAATCAAAAATTATATGGCTTATAGAAAGGTAAAGAAATCATGATGTCTTAATAAAGAAAAATTATTTGTGAACTAAAAATTAAAGAATTTATAGTACTGATAAATTATTTTAATTTCTTTAAATTGTATCAAAAGGAATCCTCTCAGCATTTTCTAAAGGAATTGATTTTGGACTTTTTTTTGAAAAGTGTGAAAAGAATATTTGTTTTAATTTTTATCTTATGAATGATATTTATAACCATTATAATTATTATTTAATTATAATATTCGTTTATAAGTTTCCATAGTTTTTTTTAAAGCTTTTTTTAATATTCTGTGATTTTTTTTAAATGTTAATAAAAGAAAAAGGGTATTATTTTATTAAAGAATGATTTTTTGAAAGTGATTTATACCATTATTCTTACATGAAGTTACAAGGAAGTTATTTTTAACATTTTACTTATATTTTCATTTTTATTTCCAAAATTATTGGTTTTAATAAAAAACCATTATTTACGATGAATTGATTGTATTATTTCATCCTTTATAGATTTATGGTTTTGTGGTAATCAAATTTCTCATGATTACATTCCCTATCACTCCCTATCATTTCATTGGAAGTTATTTTATCTTCCATGTCCATATTTTAAGTATCTTGGATTTTTAAGACATCATTTCCACCACTTTTATGTCATATCAACCGTATACTATTTTTATATATGGTATCAGTTGATGGAAGTTTATTAAGAAATTATTTTAATTGACAGGGGAAATATTATGTATTCTTTATTCAATATAGGTAAATGTTGATTTATAATTAATTTCAAGGATAAATTTTATTAATCATTTAATATTTAAAGAATGCCTAGTATGTGAAAGAGATAAGCGAGACATAATTATAGATAGCCTATTGATGAATTCATAGGCTTCATGAGACAAAACATCATGCATGCCATATTAGTTGGGTATCTGGTTTACACCTGTCCATTTATTAATAATTTCTTGTACAAGGTCTTGAATGTAATATTCATGATATCTTGGGTAAGTCCTTGATTTCAAGATCATGGAACAATAAAATCATTCATTTCCTTTGCTAGGAATTAATTTTAGATTATCCATATAATTTATATGTTGATATTAGCCATGAATGAGCTTCAAAATCATGTCATCAATTGAGTGGAATGTGTTTTGATTATCCAATCTACCATGTTGATTATACCTTATTTACTCATGATAATTTTCATTGTACATAACCCTTAATGAGAATATAAGATCACTCTTTATTTTCTTTCCTTTCCCCAGGTTATAAAAAAGAATACTTTGAATGATTAAAATGATGAAAAATATTTTTTAATCTATGTTTTTATATTTACAGTGTAATATATGAATCATGTATATATATATATATATATATATATATATATATATATCATTTTCTAAGACTACTAAACTAATAAGTCCTACATGGTGTGATCCCTTTTATATTTTATAGACGTAATAATGTAAACATAGGCTTTGAATTACTGGAGTTGGAGTTTTTATAGTTTTCATCAGATCATGTTTACTTGTTACCTTGGGAACTATTTTTTAAATGAACAAAACTAATATGTGAATAATGATAATCCCTTCGGGTATCTGAGAAATTTTACCATTATAGTTGTTTTTTACATTATGACTCAATATTCATGGTGATTAAGGGATAACTCAATGTGTACCATTTATTAGAGATGTAACATAGTGGAAGGAGGGTAATCAATAACCGTAGTCAATGTATGGATTTCCCTACAAAGAAATCCTATACAACTAGTGTTGGAGATGAGAAAATCCTGGCTATATTAGGGAAGATCAATCAGGTTATTATGAATAACCTTTTACATATAGAATAACCTATATTTTAAAACCATGATTCACATATAATAGATCTCTTTATGTATCAAAATCCCGTATCTTTTAAGGGTACTATTAATCCACTGGTGGATGAATAGTGGATCAAGTCCCTTGAAAATATATTTTTAGGCATGGGAAGTAATGAAAAGAAAATGGTTATTATGGATGTGTATTATATGAAGGGAGATTCTAATAAATTATGGTCAATGATCCATAATACTAAGGAGGTTAATAAAATTAAAATTATGGAATGAAGAACTTTTAAATTGATATTATTTGAGAAAAAATTTCTATAAGATAAGTGAGATAAAATGGAGATGATGTTCCCCACTTTAAAGAAAAAAAAGAAGAAAGTGTTAAAAAGTTTGAGGATAACTTTACAAGATTATCCAAGCATACTGCAAACTTCATACATGATTTGGAAATCTAGATTGACCATTTCATTTATAATATTAATCCAGGCCTCTTAAGGGAATTAATTTCTGATAAATTTTTATCATATTATGATATAATATCTGTTAACATCAAGATAGATAATTAAATTTCCAATTCTTATATCCTCAAGGGAAATCATGAAAAGAAGAGGCCATCCAAGAACCAAGAAAAAATAAATTTATTAAAGAGTAACAAAGTGAAGATGGGATTTATAACATGTAATAATTGTGGAAAGACACACTCAAGTAATTTTATAATGGGAGTTGGAGTTTGTTTCAAGTGTGAAGAAAAGGGTCATAAGGCTCATGAATACAAGGGAAAAAAAATAAGCAAATACTATTTAATGATTTATCTATAAATATATGTTAAGTTATTCAAACCAATATCCCAAGTATTAATAGAACCTCAGGCCGAAGAGGCTAAGGGGAGAAGGCCAAGCTTTTGATATTACTAAAACAGAGGTTAAAGTTCCAAATGTTATGGTGTTTGGTAATTTAATAATCACCACTAATTTAGATAATGGTTTATCTAATTATCTACCTCCACTATCATTTATATCTTTTTTCTTTTCTAATAAAATTTGACATTTCCCTATTACCTTAAGTAGGTAGTTTTCAATCAAGGATCTTAGTGGAAAACATATTACAACATGGATAAATCAATCAATTCCCAATATGACACATAAAAATATGATATTTGAAAACATGATTATTAAAACTATGGTTGACTTAGATAAAATAATTTCTATAGATTGGATTTGAAATTATAATTTGAAAATATATTTTCTAGAGAATTAGATTGAAATTTATGATGGAGAGGTGGAATCTCATTTTTTTCATAGAGGATACTACATCATCTGAATCATGCCTATATAAACATATTTTATCTCTCCTCAATGAAATTCTTAAAGAAGTTGAACATACAAAAACTATGAATGGTAATGGTATACTTATAATGTAAGATGTTGATTCAAAATTTGTACTTATGACTTTTCCAACCTTTTTGTTTTGAAAATCACTAACTATTTCTTAAATAAATGATTACTAACCTTTTATTTCCAAAGCATTTTTAAAAAATTTTCTTGTAGAAATCTTAAACGTTTAACATACTTATAATTAGTTCTAAATTATTCATGAATATAAACATACTTTCTACATTATGATTATCGTACTGGTTATGGATCCGATAATTATCATATTCACCATTATAAGTTTAGATATAAGATTTTCTGTCTTGTCTTTCATACTGACAAAGTCTTTATAATCACACATTAGTATTAGCATAGTTGGATATGAATCATAAAGTGAATCAAAGAGACCTAAGATAAAATATGGGCAGAGGCATATTTATGGGTTACTGTAGCATCACTGTAGCAGATAATGTAGTAGGTACTATTTGATAATATGTGACATGGATCTATTCACCCGTTTTGGCCATTGGGAAACAGTTTTGGTCCTCGAGCCCTTCAAGGCCTTTGGGATAGTCAGGATTTTGGGCCACCTCATGGGCTTGGGCCTACTATAGGGCCTTTAAGACATATTAAGAACCTCAGGCCACCAAAATATACAAATGTACCATACAAATTACAAGGAACAATGATACAGATGTGAATTCAGAGCAGGAACATTCACCATAACAGAGATAACTATATTTGGAAGATTGAGAGGGTATGAAATTGCCATACATATTAGTATTTTGTAGCTCTGCAAAGTACAACTAGCCAACCAGCCATGAAAAGATGGAGATCCGATATAACAATATTTTCTGGGGTGGGTTAGCTGCATTTTTTCTTGTTTAGGTTAATTTCCAAAGACCTATGGGTCATGTAATGTCAGTTAAGCCTTTAGGACTTGTAAGAGCTCCCCCTAATCAATGTAAAGGTGGATTATAAAACAATTAATAAAAAATGAGGGCTTTCAGGCTATTTAAGAAAATTTATTTATTATCATACTGATGATGAAAACCAATAAACATCAAAATCATATTCATAAAAATTATCAAAATGACAACTTTAAAGAAGTCTATTGGACTGGCCAAGTTTAAATTACAAATATGGAAAACTAATTTCTATCATAATGTAATATATCTTACACTGTGATATGTTATTATATAGTTGTTGGAGTTGCATCGATCTAAGTTATTGCAATAAACTCGGAGAAAATATGACCATTGGAGAAAATATAACCACTGGAAATGTTTCCAATAAATACCCAGCCCTTCAAAAAGTTTGAAGAAGATGATAAATTCATTTTACAAATTCTCTTTGTGAATGAGATTTGAAGATAAAATAGAGTGAAAATATTGTTCTTATTCTTTTAGAATTTTTTTAGACTTTTGTCTTCTTAAGGAAACATTGTGAGGTGGTCCTCTTAAGAGTAATTATTCATTGTAATTGCGCATTTGATCATCATATTGATTGAGAGATTGTGGGGGATAAAAAGATGGATAATTTGATAATTTTATTCATTAAGGGATTATGGGGATATAAAGATAGAAAATTTAATCTATCCAATCAAGGAATTTTGGGTACAGGTAGTCAGAATAAATCTGATATTCGTATCGAGTTTTTTCCTAGATGAGGAAGGACAAACATTCCTATAAGTATAATACAAGGGTCACCTTTAGCAAAGGTTTGTGGTTACCTTAATCTTAAGTATAATATATATATATATATATTCTTTTTCAAATAGCTATAAGTAATTATTATATTATTACTAATGATTTACTTTTTCCTTAAAATTCTTTTAAATTCTGCTATGCTTGTATATTTTGATTTTTTCGTAACATGTCTGAATACAATAAACAAAATCTTTTTTATTAATTGGATCTATTGTGAATTCGATAAATACTCATATAATATTATTTTATTGAGATATGATCAATTTATTTTGATTTAATAATATAATTTATGATTATGATTCATTCACTTTGATATATCAAAATCATTACTAATTATGACACTTTAATAATTAGCCTAAGGGCTAAGTCTGAATTCTATATTTTCACTTAAAGAGGTATTTTATATTTAAACTATTTTTAACTAATGATTTTTAAATCTACAATTCACCCCCTCTTGAAATAGATCCATCTAGAATAAATTATTTCAACCCTAACATAAATATATCTCATATCCAAAAATTGGTATTAGGGCATGATTCCATTGTTCAAATACTTGTTGAGTGTTTTTTTATTTACTATTGCAAGTTTGTTTAATTTTTATCACAAACCAAGCTAGGATTCCATCCAACCCAACATCTAACCTAGTCAAAGACATCGATATTAAGGAGTTATTGATCTTCATGGGTTCAAAACTACTGTCAGGAATAAAATATAAACTATGTGGGAATTATTTCATCCCTAATAAAACAAGATCAAAATAAAGAAATTGTACATGTATAAAGAACTGATAACTGAGACTCCATAAATATAAAAAACTAATTTAGCTAAAAAAGATAAAAAAATAGAACTAAATACAAAACCAAAAGCTATAATACACCAACAGGATCTCCATGTGACCTTTTTGTCACGTACAACCACAAGAACAGACTTCTCCTACAATAATAACTCAAACTAGAAGCCGGGACCTGCAAAACTGCTCAAGTCTATCGACACCGAATGGTACAAGTAGGGTGTGAGCTTAATAGATCAGTAGGAAAATACCATAGAATCTATATATTTACTTTCCTGATGATATTCCATTAACCCTAGTTTGAAATACATTTATTAAAATAGGGTTTTTCTCATTTTAATAAACAACACTGATTTTCCTTTTTAAAACGCTACACACAACATCACTAGTTTTCAAAGAAGATTATCATTTTAAAAATTTAAACCCAAGATAAAATCTAACCAAAAAATATCAAACTATGATAAAAATTAAACATGTAGAATAAACAAGAAAACAAATACAGTAAAAAGTAAATAAGATAATATAGATAGTAACCATGGTAATTTACTAAGTATTCATAGAGCGATCCCTATACATACTTGAGTCAAACTCACCTTCCTATATATGGTGAATCTCTATATTCTATAACCAACCGGACACCCTAAACTAACTAACCCAGTAGAATGTACCAGCAAGCCCTATCTAGTCAAGGGGGTACTAACACATCTGACCGGGGTTAATAAGAAACCATCACCTAAACCTTTAAAACATGGTCAATAAACTCATGGTAAAAGTATACTATGTAAGTAAGAGGCCCTATCAAGCATGACTCACCTTACCTTCCATCACCATACTTTCCTAACCCAAACACTAACACCACATATATAATAACCCATAAAAGGAAATCCTCTATAGATTTTCCCATCTTGTAACAGACCAATAAAATGTGAAAACTGGGCCATCACATCACATAATTTTTTTAACCATTTTTCCAAAACATATTAAGGTGCCAACCGGGTAATTATATTTCCCAGACCACTTTCATTTGAAAAACATTATAAGGTTACAATGGGGATTTTTACCATATACATTCCAAATACACTTTAAAAACATTTCTCAACCATTTTCAAAATCAATATTAAAAACCACTTTCCAGAGAAAAATGAAAAACAAGTCTTTATACCAAATATAATTTCATTTCTAACATTATTTTAAAACAAAGATAAAAATACACAATGCACATAAAGTTACCAAATGAGATTTCACACTTATTTAAAATGAAACCATATTCCAAAGTATCAAACAGGTCATATTATTCAAACACCCATTTGAAATCACACCTAAATCATTTGGAAACTAAATGAGTTTAATTAAACACTAAGAGTTTGAAATATACATACAAGTGTTTTGAAAAATGGATTTTATGTAAAAAAAGGCCATCAACATTTTTGTTCCAATCCATGTGTGCACATACGGTAGAAATGGATGTGCCCACATCTTATTGAATACGATAAGAATTTCCCCAAACCATTTTCAAGTAACAACACATGTTCCAACAGCAACAGAATAATCCATACATAAGTGAAAAACTATAAAAGTCACCATACATACAATGCTATGTTCAGAATCTAAAGATGATATAGTAACATGACCAGGATTAAACACCACTCAAAACAAAAAATTTCATTTAAAAATGAATAATTGAGATTTTAACAAACACCTTGTGTGTATACTATGTACTATAATTTGAGAATCCTTTTTTAAAATATCTACCACTAATTTTTGGAAACAGGAAAACCACATAAGAAACAAGGAAAACGTTAAACATGAATGTGAAAATAATTTTCATATTGTTTAAAAATCCACAAGTATCAATGGAATGATTTGAAATGGAAAATAATGGAAACACCTTCCTCAACGATGTGAGTATGAGACAAAACTTCAAGGGGAGGAAGAGAAATGCCTCATAGACCACCCAAATTCCATGAAACTAAGAGATTACAAGGACACACATCAACCCTAATCTCTAAGGTTTGGATAAGAGAGAATACCACATGTATAAACCAAGAAATTAATATAAGTGAAGATAGATAAGATGGAAAAGGGCCAAAAATCCTAAAAAATCACCTTAGATTCGAAGGAGGGGAACCCTTAGAGGAGAAGAATCAAGGGGAGAGGCTTGGGGGATCCCTTCATGTGTAAAAAAAGAGTAGGAAAGAGGGGTTTTGATTTGGGGAAAAAGGAATAGGAGTGTAGAATAGGTTTTTCAAAGTTTTTAATGACCTGATAACTAGCATGGTTTGGCCATATGGTTTTCTAAACCGTGTTCCAACCATATACTCCTCACTATCCAAAGGAGTCACCCTACATGGTTTGTCCACACAGTTTCTGAACTGTAAACCAATCGTAGGTACACCACTTCCAAAAAATGGCACCAAGCCACACAATTTATTGGGCAAGGCACACAGTTTCCTCTAACCATGTGCAAACCGTGCACCGGAAAAAAACTCACCCAAAACTTCCAAAATTCAAAATTTTAAACCGGTTATAAATCAGTACCTCAACCAAAGAGACACAAATAAAATATAATAATAAAATAAAATAATTTAAGAGGTTGGGGTGTGGAAATTTTGTTATAAACTACTTTTTATAAACATTTTCTACACTAAGATGTATCACGAAAAATATTTTTTGTATTTTTTTAAGATGACATGAGTTAATATTGGATATATATACAATATCAATCCAAACAATCCTCCTATTTTTGATGGATATTATTATTAATATTGGATAGATTTAATGAATACTTTTTTAATCAACACGGGATTTGAAAATTTTGTGATGTTCACCGAAAATTATAAGATTCATGATATGGAAGTTAAAACTTTTACTAAGAAAGTGAAGGGGGAGTATTAATTTAATTATATATTTTGAAATAATTTTCTATTACTAATGAATAAAAGTATATATTGTCAAATATCATGTTTCAAATCCATGAACAACAATTTAAAAAAGTTTTAGGTTACACATTTTTGTACATTTAAGGTTGTTGAAACCATAACAGCGATGTTGAGAGGTGACTATAAATATTATAGATTTATACACAGAGAATCTATTGCTAAGATGTATCAAAAGTTTTTTTATTTTATTAATAGTTTAAAATATTTGGAAAAAACTATTATATGATGAAATCCTTGAAAAAAAATCATATATATCATTCTTAATGAATGAGATTTAGGTAGACTGTTGTGGATGTTACAAGGAAGTTGAATAATCTTAATATGGATCATTTGATTGGAACCATTATAAAGAATGAGGGAATATTGAAAAGAGATGTAGATAAATCTAAGAAAAATAATGGAGGTATTGCTTTCAATACCACATCTACCTTACCTTCTAAAGCTCCATCACTGAAAAAAAAGTTTTTAAGTATTCCTGGAAGAAAAATATTTTTATCCAATCTGATTCTAGTGGTTATGAACAATCCAAAAATGAACTAGATAATCATTCTTAGAGGGTGAAAAATAAAATTGGTAAGATATTTTTTCAGTATTGGTATAAGAAAATTAACAAGGACTGGAATGATAATAAAGATTCTAAAGTTACTTATTATGAATGTAAAAAGGATGGACATATCAAGACAAATTTTCCTAAGCTAAAGAGGAAAGAAGACAAGGATAAAAGTTATGATAGGAATCATAAAATGTTTTATAAGTTTAAAAGAAATAAATTCCTTAAAGTTAAAGATTATTAGATTACAAGTGGAGGTGTTTCATAAGATAATTTTTCTCATAATAATAGTTACAGACCCAAGAAGTGAAATAATTACATGGGAAGATGAAATACATGTATATAGAGATTTCAAGACAAAAAGTTTATAAGGGTGAAATCATTGATTTAATGAATCCAAAAAAAATTAGCTGAGAGAATCTAGATTATGGAAGAGAAAATTCTGTCTCAAGATGAAATCATTTCAAATCTTGAAGAATAAAAGGAGGAGTTCAAGAAAATGAATTCTATTATGAGATTATTGAAGAAGAATAATATTTATAAATTATTTTGAAATCTTGGTGTAATCATATTTTAAAATTCCTATTTAATGTATGAATAACATTTTCATCTTATTATGATATGTTTGAATATTTTCCAATTCCGATTGGTGGTGTTTTCTTTCATTTTTTTGGATGATTAGGGACTTAATTATACCTTTTCATTTTATTTTATTCTAACCATTTTTAGGAAGCTTACGAATTTTACCCATTCATTTTGTAAATCACAAAGAGGGAGAAATTATTCTATAGGTGAGAAAAAACTTTTATAAGGAAGAAATCTATAAATAAGGGGAGGAAATTTTTTAATAAGAAATTATTTTACTAATGGGGAGAATGCAATCCTTATGGGTAATTTTTATATTAAGGGGGGTTATTTTTATTCACTAATTTATTCATATATTTTATAGACTCATAGGAGTTAAGTATTGAAGGAAAATTATGAATAAAAATTTCTCAAAAGTAAATGGTCTATAAGTTTTTCAAAGTTATTTTTTTATTTAATCCTTCCGGTTTGTGCTTCCTAAAGGGGGGGGGGATTTTGATTCAAAATCAATAGTTTTAAATTTTCTATCATTTTTCTGAAAATAAAAAACTCTTTATTAAATACTAGATTATTAACCTTTTATATCTAAAGTTTATTTAATAATTTTTTTAGAAAACATAAACATTTTCCATAATTAAAATTAGTTATAAATTGATCATGAATAATAACTCACATTATACATTACAATTATTTTATTAGGTATAGATCTGATAATTTATCAGATTCACCTTTATATGTTTAGATATAAGAGTTTCTGTCTTGCCTTTCATACTAAAAAATTCTTTATAATCGTCCTGATGAAGAAACAAATAAACATCAGAATCGTATTCATAAATAATATTATAATGATAACAATATAGAAGTACCTAGAGCTGACCATATTTAATTTATAAATATTGAAAAATTATTTCTATCATAATTTAATATCTTTTACACTGTGATGGTGTAAAACAAATATGATGTCAGACAATATATTATGATATTTTCGATGGAGTTCCAGCTATCTAAGTTTTAGTAGCAAACTCATAGAAAATATTACCGTCGGAAGTGTTGCCTGTAAATACCCAATAATTCTAAGGTGTGAAGCTGCTGATAAATTAAAATTGTAAATTATCTTTTTGTGAGCGCTTTAAAGATTCCAAAGTGTGAAAACTTATTTTTAGCCTTTTGTAATTATTTTAGAGTTGTTTCTTTTAAAGGGAATCTTTTCAGGTTGTAGTATTAAGAATAATTTTTTACATTGTAATTGTGCATCCGATCATCGTATTGATTGATGGATTATGGGGATAGTAAGAAGAATAATCAGATCATCATATTTATTGAGGAATTTTGGGGATAATAAGATAGAGAATTTGATCTATCAAATTGGGGGGTGTTGGGGATAAGACAATAGAGAAAATACAATATTCATATTGAGGTATTTCATTTCTGAAGAAAGATAGGCATTCTTGTAACTATAAATCAAGGGATACCTTTATCCATCACATGTGTCTACCTTACACTTTAGAATAAAAGGATTCTATTATTTTTAAAATAACAGTAATTCATTTTAATATTTTTGTTATTGGTTTAATTATTTCTTACAAGTCTTTTAAATTACGATGTGATTGTATGTTTTTTATTTTATTGTAACATATCTGAATAGGATTAACACAATTTTCTTATTTATTGGATTTAATGTGAATATAAGACATACTAATATAATCATATTTACTTCAAATACAATATCTTTAGTCTAATTTAATCATATACTTTATAATTATGATTCTTTTAATCTGATATATTGACATCATTAATGATTACGTAACTTTAGTAATCAGATTGAGGGATAAGACAAACTATGATATTTTTACTTAAAGAGGTTTTTGAATTGGTTTAGTTTAAACTATTTTATACTAATGGTTTTTAAATCTTAAATTTACACCTATTGTAATTGATACCTCAAGAATACATTCTTTCGATCCTAATATCAATATATTTCATATTTATATCCAATAAAGGATGTACCTATTTCGAAATAATACATTAATGTGTTTCCTAAAGAAGTAGTTGGATATCCACCTGAGCACGAGGTTGAGTTTTCCATTAATCTCATCCTTGATAGAAGACCTATATATCAGACTCCATATAGGATTCCTATAATAGATTTTGTGGAACATAATAAAAAATAGTAGGAGTTTTGTGATAAGGGATTTACTCAACCTAGTGCTCCCCAATGGGGATCCCATAATTTTTGTTATGAATGAATATCGATCTGTATGGATGTGCATCAATTACAAATAAATTTATTTTATTACTATAATGAATAAGTATATGCTGGCCTATACTGATGGATTATTTGATAAACTAGAAGGTGATCAATTTTTTAAGGATTAATCTTCATTCTAGGTATTATAAACTACAAGTAAATAAAGAAGAAATTATAAGGAAGAAATTTCTTATAAGGTATATACATTATGAACTTATAGTAACACCATTTAGATTGACTAATACACCATCTATTATTATAGATCTGGTGAATAGAGTGTTCAAGAACTACATTGATAATTTTATTTTGGTATTTATTGATTATATATTGGTATACTATATAAGAAATGATGAGCATAAGAGTCATTTGAGAATCATTCTTAAGAATCTTAGAGAAATGGAATTATATAGAAAATTTAAAAATATGAATTTTGGATTCAATATGTTTATTTTGTTTTCAATAGTTTTTTATGTGTCTTTTTATTTTTTTTAAATGTCTTGGTTGAAAATATTTTTTGACAAATGTATGAAAGGATAAAGGGGTCCTGACACCTTTCATCCAAAAAACAAAAAAATTGTTATTTTAGATATACTCCTTTGTAAATTTTAATTTTTTTTTATTTTGTTTGCTTTTGTTTATATAAACATATATAAAATAATTTTTCAAAATAATTTATCTGTTATTTAATATCCCGCATTACTGTCATCACAATAGTCTGGAATTATGATAGAAACCCTTACCCAGGGCTTCCTTTTATAAGAGGTCTTTCTTTGGAAATCTTTCTGCATTTCCAATGTGAGATTGGGGTTCTCCATTTCCTCCATAGAATTACTCTTATATTATTATTAAACAATTTTAATCAATAAATTAATAATATTAATTAATATTTAATAATATTATTGAACAACTAATTAATTTCCAAATTTTTAATAATATATAATCGGTTTTGATTAATTAAAAATTAAATAAAATATAATTAATGAAAAAGAATCTTAAAAAAACTAAATTATAAATAATAAATTTATAATTTATAATTATTAATAAATAATAATATAAATATTAAAAATTCATTAATTTATAATTAATAAATATTTAATTACTTATTAAATTAATTAGTTTATTTGTAATATAATTATTAATTAATTAATAATTAGTTAGTTAATAATTAATTAGTTAATAATTAAGTAGTTAATAATTATGTATTTAAATAGTAATATAATTATTAATTATATAATAATTAATTAGTTAATTACTAATATAATTATTAATTATTAATTATTTGTTTAATAATATTTTTATATTATAGTTAATAATATTAATTAATTGATTAAAAGTGATTAATAATAATATATTAGTAATTATGTGATGGAAAAAGAGAACCTCAATCCCACATTAGAAATATAGAATAATTTCCCACGAAAGTACTCTTATAAAAGGAATCTATGAGTGGGTTTCGGTCAAAATTCCAGACTTTTGTAATGATAGAAATGATGCATATTAAATTGAAAATAAATTATTTTGAAAATTTGTGTTATATATATATATAAAACAAAACAAAATACAAATAAATTTTTTAAATATACCAAAATAATATTTAAAAATATATTTTTTTGGTAAAAAGGTGGTAGGGGGCTTGCTGCCTTTCATACAAATTTTTAAAATTATTTTTGACCTACGTATATTTAAAAAAAATTAGAAAACATATAAAAAAATATCTTGGCCATATTGCCTCTAAGGATGGAATATTAGAGGATCTTTCCAAGATAGAGATAATGATGGAATCGATAATGCCCATAAAACTATAACGGAGGTATGTAGTTTCCTCAGATTAGTCACTTTTTTGTTCTAATTTTTTTAGATTAGATAAATTGTTGACCAAATTGATATATAAAGGGGTTAGGTTTGTCTGGGTAGAATAATGGAAAGAACATTTTGAAGAATTGAAGAGAAGATTGGTCAATCCACATATATTGACTTTACCATAAAGAAGGGATGGATTTGTGAAGTGTAGTGATTCATCAAAGAAGGGGCTTATATGTGTCCTTATATAACATGATTAAGTTGTTTCCTATATATCAAGGAAGCTAAAGATTCATGTACAAAATTATATGACCCATGATATTGAGTCTGAAAATGTAATATTTTCATTAAATATGTAGATCCACTATGTTTATGGAGAGGGATGTGTAATATATACAGATAAAAATATGTTTAAAATAAATCTACTCATATAATGAAATTAACATGGGGAAAACACGATGAGTATAATTTCTTAAGGATTATGATTGGTTAATACACTACCCTCATGGATAGACAAATAAGAAGGTTGATGAGTTTAGTAGGGAAGATTATGGTGTTTTGATTAAAATGAGGACTGAAAAAGATCCTATATTCATGGACTTAGTAAAGTTGGAAATGAGTATTATCAAGGAAGGGGGAACACCACATATATTCTAAATGATTTTTAAACCATTTTTATTTGAGGAAATAAAAAGTTTATATCTTGATGATAAGAATATTCAAAATAAAATCAAAGTTTAGAATTATAGAAATTTGGTAGACTTCATATATGAAGATTGTATATTCAAATTTATAATAAGGCTATGTGTTCCACCTATGATGAAGCTAAAATAAGAAAATTAGATGAATATCATAGATTACATTTCATTATATGCCCTAGTTGCACAAAAATGTATT
Organism: Viscum album; assembly: GCA_963277665.1. Taxonomy (NCBI): domain Eukaryota; kingdom Viridiplantae; phylum Streptophyta; class Magnoliopsida; order Santalales; family Viscaceae; genus Viscum; species Viscum album. The sequence goes on from OY728132.1 coordinate 702,705,587, forward strand.
AAGATATGAAGGAACATTTTTTGTGGGATAATATGGAATAAGAAATTATAGATTCTGTAACAAGATGTTGGGTTTTAAATAGGTAAAATTTGAGATAAAACATCCTAAAAGTGTTATGAAACCTCTCCCTATTATAGTGTGTAAATGGGATGATATTACTATGGACATGGCACTGTATTTCTAAAAAATACTTGAATGAATGATTCCATATAGGTTATTATTGATTATATTTCCATGTATACACATTTAATCACTATAAGGGAAGATATACCTATTTAGAACCATGGAGAACTCTATGTTAATTATGTTTTGAGACTTTTTGGTGAAACTATTTTATTGTATTTAATCATGATTCATGCTTTATAAATAAATTTTGGAAGATTCATAAGAAGGATCTGGACACCGATCTATGTTTGAGAACTTATTATCATCATAAAACATATAGATAGTCCAAAAGTACTACTAAAAAATTATTTCACACATTAGGGTCATGTTTTCATGACTTTTAAGGTATGTGGGATTAGTATTCAACTTCAATGTAATTGACATGTAATAATAGCTTCCATTCAAGTATTCAAATGTCACCATATGAGGTGTTGTAAGAAAAAAGATTTCATACACCAACTTTTAGGATGGAGTTAGTGAAGGGGATATTTTAGTCCTAGTTCTTGTTGAGGTTACAATGAAAAGAATTAAAATCACTTGGAGTTATATTAATTCATTTCAAATTAGACAAAAGAGAATTGTGGATAACCAAATAATGAATCTAGAATTTCAAATTGAAAATCATGTTTTCTTGAATGAATCTTTATGGAAGTATATTATAAGATTTATAAAGAAAGTAAAACTAATTCCTAGGTACATTGGACCTTTTTAAATTTTATAGAGAATTAAAGTCATTCCTTACCATTTTTAAATTCCACATAGCCTATATAATGTTCATGATGTGTTCCATATCTCTTTATTAAAGAAGTAAATTCCATCCCCAATGCATGTGATCACCTCTATGGAAATATAATTAGAACCATATTTATCATAATTTTAATATTGTATCTATATTCTTAACAATAGAGATTAAGTGTTGAGGAATTTTTTGACTCGATTGGTGAAGGTATTTCAGTGAAATCATAAAATAGAAGAGGCAAAATGGAACTTGAATAGTTTATGATGAAGAAATACCTACATATGTTTATGAGGTGAAATTATAGAAATTACTAGGATGGTATTTTATTAAATGGATTTCATTTTTTAATTCATAACATCAAAATTAATTTAGGGTTATTTTTTATGATTTTCCAAAAATTGTTGATTTTCAAGTGAATAGTGAAAATACAATTTTTTTTAAATATTTCCACTTTTAGGACATTATAATGATATTAGAATAACGTGAAATTTTGTAAATTTTTTTATAGACCAAATATATATTTAATAATTGATATAATTCATACAAAAATATAGTTTTAAACTTAAAAATATATACTTTACATTTTGTAAATCTAAGTAATGTTTATGTTCAAATAATTTTTTTTACTTCTTCTCTGTTAATCAAGTCTTTAAAAAGTCACTTTTTGTTTTGGTTTGTTTATAGGGGAAAATAAAACTCATTTTATTTAGAAAATCGAATTAATACCCTTATATTTCCAATTATACATGATTTTTTTGGGAAAAGAATTTTTATGATTAAAATAAACATTTTCTAAAAACAGTTTTCATTGCCTTTAAGGAACATATTTTAAAAGTAATTTTTACCACTTATAGAATATAGAACCTTTAAAAAAATTAAAATATAATAATAATTATAATTAATATATTGTAATAATGTCATCTTAATTTTTGGTCATTATTAATTGTAATTATGGTGAATATTTATCACTTTAGTTAGGTGTAAAATAAGTTAAAAGGGTTAAAAATAAAGGTATATGTCTCATGATAACAAAAAATACTTAATAAAATCACATTTTCGGTTATATTTTTAACTTACTGCTATAATTTTATAATCTATGATACTTTTGATCCAATTTTCATGAAAAATTCATATGTTATATAATAAATTTCACTTTTTTACAAGCTTTTCACCATCCTTAGTTTTAAAAGGGAACACCCTATTATATATTATACACACTACTTGATCCTATTATCTCAAAAAATACCTACAAAAATACCTTAAAAACATTCATACACATGTCCTAAAGGTAACATTCTCAACAAAAGACCACTACAAGAAGGATTAATGTGTAAGTCAAAGGAGGTTACCAAAGAAGAGGTATATATTATTACATGGGGTTTTCAAGTTTATTTCTCATTAAACCTCCTAATAATATTAAATAAACATCTAACCAATAATATATTTGTATATTACCCATAATTAGATATATTTATATTAATTTTATATCCATTTTATATCTCTTTTCCATCCCATGGAAAAATAAAATATTGTTCATATGTACAAATAACCTATCGTCTCTATGTAGCGATGTAATTTGTTTTTCATTACCACTTTACTTAGTTTGTTATAAAGATATAATTTATAAATATATATGATATTTATTACATTATTATAATTTTATAAATATAATATATCATATACCCTCTTACCCTTCCATTCTTTGGATAATGATAACTTCATTAGCATGTACGTGTGTACTACCTCCTCCACAAAGTGATGCCATTCATTTTTCTATTAATTCCTTGCATATATGATCTTAATATGCAATATAATAAATAAAAATTATATTCATGGAATTAAAAATAAATCCAAAGATGATGGAACCATTTTATATCTCCTTTAAACTTGGTCAATTCACTAAAGTAACATTAGAGAAATTGTCTGAAAAACCTAAAGCGGTTGATTAAAGTAAGAACTATTCAACGAATGGTTTTGAAATGATTATAAAAGGACAGAAAAAAATGGAATATTTATGAAAATGGTTATTATGAAAGTATTTAATAAATTTAAATTAATTATTTAAGAGGATCAAACAAATATGACTATGTGGAGATCCAAGGTAAAGGATTTCCATCACAATCTCATTTTAATTTGGTATTGTTTATGATTAGATATCCTTTGGAAAAATTATATAATCCTAATAATTTAAAAAACAGATATTTTCTGATGCTATAGTTATTTTCTTTTGTTTTTACTGGTTTATTTTCCATTTATTCTCTTGTTGGATCATTAAAAAGAAATTGAGTTACATGTAAGGGTATTTCTTTACAAAATTAGAATAATATTTTAATGTTTTCCTTCTAAATATTTATCTTCCATGTCAAGGTTATTTTAAAATTTTCCAGAATATTATTATTTAAACTCTAATCATTATTTGGTGTCATTTTATACCATATTTGATTTTATTTAAAAGGTTTTAACAAGTATCTTATTTCCAAACAAAGTACCTTTTTACTTTTTACCCATAGTGTGAAAGGAAACTTTGATTTAATATTTACCACATAAAAAACATTTCACACAATCATAACCATTATTTACATTGAAGTTTCCTTTTCAAATTTCCATTTTTATTTTCAAATAAAATATTTTTTTTCAATATTATTGTATTTTTTATTTAAAATGTTAAAAAATAAGTGATTATTATTTTCTTAATGGAATGGAAATAATTTTGAATGTGATTTATAAATTTATTATTATACAAAGTTACAAGGAAGTTATTTTTAATGTTTTTATTATATTATATTTTTTATTTATGAAAGGATTGGTTTTTCAACAAAAATTTCATTTCTAATAATTTTTTTATTCTATCAACCTTTACTAATTTATGATTTTTTGGTCATTAACCTTATCATGATCACATTCGCTATTACTATCATTAATTTCATTAGACATTATTTTATATTCCGTGTCCATATTTTTAATATCATGGATTTATATGACATCGTTTCCACCAATTTTATGTTGTCTCTATTATATACCATTTTAATATATGGTTTTAGTTTAAAGAAGTTTACGAATTTTTTCATTGAATTGTTAAATATTACATATTATTGATTAAATATAAATAAATATTGATTTATAATGAATTTAGAGAACAAATTTTTTTGATAATTAAATATATAAGGATTCAATAGGATATGTAAGTGATGGTTTGGGTATTATTATAGATTCAACATGATGCATTGATAGGTATGATGAGATAAAAAATCAGGCATGCCATATGATATGGGTATTTTGATTACACCGACCCATTTATTATTAGTGTCTTAGCCGAGTCCTTGATGGTAAGATTCAAGATATCTTATCCCAAGCCTTGAGAGTAATATCACAAGTATATATATTTATGCATTTACTTTGCTATGAATTTATTTTCCAATATCCATGTAATTTATATGTTGATATTACCCATGAATATACTTTGAACTCAAGTTTTTGAGGTAATGGAATGTTATTTGATTATCCAATCTTACTAATTGGTTCTGCCTTATTAAATCATGATAGTTTCCTCTATACGTAACTCTTATTGGGCATTTAAGCTTAACCTTTTTTGTTTTCATTTCCCTAAGATATGGAGAAATATATTTTTAATGATTTTAGGGATGAAAGAATATTTATTATGCTATGTTTTTATATTTACAATGTAATATAGGAATCAAGTATGTATCAAGTTTTCCAAGATTACTAAACAGATCGATCCTTCCTAGTGTGATCCCTTGTATCTTTTACTAATGTTATAAAGTAAACACTTGCTTTGGGATACTAGATTAAAGGTTGTTGTAGTGATTATTTCATATATTTATGAATGGTTTGAACCATCTCTATAATTTATTGGACATAGCTGGGACCTATCAGCTTCCTCTCTCAAACTCCACCCCAGAACATTGGTGTCCAATATCTCTTCCCATATAGAGCGTCATATAGTAGAATTTGAATGATAGAATGGAAGCTTTTTTTACATAAAATCTCTACCATGGGAAGGTGTTGATCTTAACATCCTTGTAATTCCATAGAATAAGATTTCAGTATGTCCTATAGATTTTTAATAGTACACTCAGACTAACCATCTATCCGAGGGTGATAGGTAGTGCTGGAACTCAACTATATATTTCATGATTTATAAAGACTTCCCCTGAACCTTGAGGTAAAACTATGATCCTGATTAGATACAATGTAGGGTACTATTTAATGTATAATTACCACTTCCATTATGTATATCTTTTCATGTTGTCCTAGATTTAAATCTTATTTGATGGTAATAAAATGTGCTGACTTAGTAAAGTGGAAGACTAAAACCCAAATAAAATTGATGGTTTGGCGATCCATATGATGAAATCCATTTAAATGTTTTAAAATTTCAACATGGCTATAGGTAATGGTTACAAAATTTTTTTATACTTCTTTCATTTAGCCACAACTTATTAGTATATCAAGAATCAAGATTTGTATTTTGTGATTTACCTCATCATGTTATCCCAATAGAAGTTTTTTTAGATACTTATAAATCTTCATACTTCATAGATTAATAAATAATGATGAATTATGAGTATCATTAAAAATTTACATCGTTTTGATTTTTAGGGAACACATATGCATTTTTGAAACCATATAAATCAATATTTATCAAGGTTAAACTCTAGAATGCTCACTACCTTTTTCTATAGTCTCATATCATCTTTCTAGTATTACTTTATCTTCACATGAATATATATTTGAGAAAATTTTTTGGAAAGATAAGATTTATCTCCTCCCGATATAACTTCACGTTTCATCCTCTACAAATCTATGAGTATTTGGTATTTTCAGTCCCCATAATGGATATAGTAGCTTGATATTTCCTATTCAAAACAATAATCAACTTTTTTCTTCCCTTGGTAGAAATTTGTGAAGAATTTATAATATTTTATCAATTAAAACTATCTCCTTTTTTGGGAATATATATTTCAATTTATTGTGATCAGTATATATATCACACTTTGCTCCCAATAGAATTCATAATATGTTATCAATTCAAAGATCACTGCTGCTAGCTCCAAATCACACATTGAGTAATTTTCTCATTATTGTTCAATTTATATGAGGCATAATAAATTAAATTATAATTACACATGAGGAAACATCCTACAACTGTTTTCAATATAGAGTGATTTAAGTACAGGTGTAGTAATAAACCTGTTTTTCAGTTCCTTGAATCATTCCTTACATCATTCTATCAAATGAAACCTCACTCCATTACATGTTAAAATAGTTATTAGATTTTATATTTGTGATTAATTTATCATAAATAATTAATAATATATTAAACCCCAATAAAACTACGTGTCTTTGTTACAATGGTCGATTATTGAAATTTATTAATACCCACCATCTTTGAAAGATCTACTGATATATCCTATTTATTACTAGATGACCCAATAATGATACTTTATATAGCCAAAATTCATACTTAATAAACTTTATGTATATTTAATCCTTTATCAATGTGTAAAATAAAATCCATAAATGATCCTTATGATCTTCATTTATCTTTGAATATATAGTAATATCTTCTATAAAGACTACCAATAATTTATCAAGGTCCTACCTAAAGATTCAATTAATAAAATACATAAAGTCAATAGGATAATTTTTAAGTTCAAATAGAATAACTATAAATTCACAGTGTCTATAAATTGTGTGGTAATCTATTTTATAAATAACATACCTTTTGACCCTAAACTGATGACATTCGTAGGAAAAAATGCCTCAAGGTAACTTTGAAATGTTTTTTGGTTGATTATGTTTATTGAAAAAGATGGGATACAAGGTTAGTTGTGGAGTTACAAAATTATTATTGACATAGTATATTGAATAATATTCAAGATAGAGGTATGGAATATCTAGAATCGATACAGAAAACTATAACTACAAGGCATGGAAGTTGAAAAATGTTGTTGTTTTTTTAAATTTTGGTGATTCATTATGGTTTTGGTACTCATAAAATATGGATGAGTCAAGAAGTAAATTTGGTAAGTTATACGATTAAATAAGTTTCATGGATGAAAATTTTCCCTAAAGTTTATACATGAAAGAGAGTTTCACAAACCAGAATAAAGAGTATCATGAAAAGGCGGTGGTGATCTAGAAAGTTTTAAAAGGTGGGAAACATCTAGATATTGTAAACCACCACCCTCATTTAAAGAGGGTAATAATTAATAAAAATACAAAGGATCTAAATCAAGGAAGGAACTTCACAAAATAATTCCATGAATGAAGGATTAAAAAGAATATTAGTTTTTTAAAGGAAGGAAGCTTAAATAAAGTGAAAGTCCCATGAATAGTTGTGAGTTTTGAGAAATATTAGAATGTTCCGTGAAAGGTTTTTAATTTTTTAAACATAAAATTTTCTTGACAGTTTTAAAAATTTCTTGAATAATTGTGTAGTTTATGGAAAGTTCAGAAAGGTATTTCACAAAAGTGAATCTTATGAGAATCAGAAGGGGTTTCCCAATTATTCTATGGTAAGAGGTATTCATTATGTGTGTGAAAGTATAGATTTTGTATGCACTGAATTATATGTAATTTTTTTTGATTCAAGTGATAAAAAGAAGATTCTTGTGAACAAGTAGTGAGAAAAATTCATTTGAGAGAGTAGTGAGCTTTCAAATTGTGATTGGTTGTAATCTTGGAGGGATAGTGAGTTTACTAAAAAATTTGTAAACAATAATGTGATTTAGTGGATTTGGTATATGGGCACATTTCCTTTTTATTTTTCTTAGATCTAGCCCAGTGTAGGTGAACCAAGTAAAATTGATTTTTCTCATGCATGCTTTCATTTATTCTCATACATTTCTATGGGAAAGTGAGAGAAGAGTGTTTTGTTTAATGATTAACAAGATCCATAGGGGAAAAAGTTTTAATCTATCATACCATGATTCAACCCTATCTCAAGGTATTTAACAAGGTTGGGCTAACTAATATCCAAATCAAATTTCAATCATTGGGAAGTATTTATCTCTTTAGAGATTATATAAAAAGTCATTAATATGGAATTGAGGATACTTGTTTTTATCATAATTTTATAAATATCAAAATAATCAAAGAAATTATTCAATGCTTATTCCCTCTTTTTTAAAAATAGGAAAATTTCACCCCACAACGAAACAATCATGAATATGATTCCCTTATCCATATTCTCTTGAAGTAACTTCTTCAATTCATCTAATTCATTGGGGTCGATTTTATAGAGACTCTTTGAGATTGACATGGATCCATTTATGAGTTTAACTAAAAAATCAACCTAATTATTTGGGGGAAGAATGAACAATTCATCTATAAATACATTAGTATACTCGCATACAAAAAACATGTCATCAATGATGACTTACTACCAGATCATTTGAGAAATAAATACCTCATTACTGGGTATCATTACCCACATTATATAATTTTATTATAAGTAGAGTCGATGATTATTTTTATGTTAATACTTGATAACAATTTGATTTGGGATATGAAATGAGATCGTTTTTTCTCAAAAAATGATAAGTGATTTATATAGGGAAATCCAATTCATACCCAATATTATTTTAAATTCAACAAAAGGAAGAAGAATTAGATATTTAGGAATTATACCCCCGTAAATCTTAGTTAGAGAAAATTTATATACCCTAGATGTGATCATTATTCTGTTAGGTGTTTTCATAGATAGTTCAATATCCATTTCTTGAAGTAATGATTCCACATTATTACATAAATTGTGTGATAAAATAGAATACGATGGATGAAAATCAAATAATGTATTGAAATATATATAAAATAGACAAAGCATACAAAATATCAATTTATTGTCTTGATGTGCCTCTATGGTGGTCATCATGAATTCCCATTCTTATAACCCTTGGTTTTGTATATTTCTATGGCATATTTTGTAAATTGGCATGAAGGTTGGGGCTTTGATTCACATAATGTAAACAATACTTATACTCGGAGCATTGTAGTGTGGGTGGATAATTACTTGGGACCTTCTTTCCCTCTTTTGTGTTAATCCAACTCTTAGTCTTACTTTAGCTATCATGGGATCATTTTCCTACTTTACTATATTAAAACACTTCATTGATCTTTTGAGAAAATTACCCAAGTGATTCTTCCCCAACTTTGGGAAATAAGGGGTTGAAATTTCTTCCCCCTATATGACATACTATTATAGTTCTCTTGATTCTCATCCTTTATTTTCTTGTATCTAAATTAATGATAGTCCCAAATTTCCAGGTTTACCTTTAGCTCACATAATACAATATCCGCAGAGCTCCCAAACCCTATTATGGCTTACTCCCTTCAAATTACTGGTTTCAAACCATCAATGGAATGGTTGATATTTCTTTTGCACTGGGAGATATAACCATATGCATACCACATGATACTCATGAGGTTTTCTATGTAAGTTCCAATAGACTGATATTCCTATTTTTTTATCTCTAAAATTTTTTATGCATCCTTTTGTTAAGAGACAGGGGAATTTTCTTGATGAAGAATACATTATTTTCCTCCTCTTGTTTCATAGTTTCTATTTTATCCTTATATATTCTGTTCTTAATGAGAGTCAAACATTGGTCAACCTCTCCTTTAAAATTATAGACAAGAAATGATATCATTTTGATTCCCCAATCACTTGGGAAGGAAAAATTACTTTTCCATTGCATTGATCCATTACTCATCAATACATGGATTAGAAGATCCATAGAAAGAGGGTGGATATTTTTTCTTGAATGACTCTATAGTAATCTACTACTTATTGGGCTAATTTATTATCTCAACATGGTTTTTGATATTATTAATATATTTTTATATTTGGGTGATCATTTATAATAGGGTTTTTACACTTTATATCATTCCATTTGGCAGATCATTGGAGAAATATTTACATTTCCCATATAACTGATTGTTAACCAAGTTTCTCATAACTCCAACCATTTATTAAATAAATAAAATTCAAGGATTAAAATAATTAATCTTAAAATATAACTATTATTATAGAATCAATGAATCATAAACTACACAGTACACAAAAATCATTAATTAGTTGTGAATTTTCAAAAGTTGCAACTATAATTGTTTTTTTACTTGTGACACTTTTTACCCTATAGAAGGACCCAACCTTAAACGTAAATTATTATAGTTTTGATGAACTAGAATTAAAATTCTACGATCTTTTAAGTTTATAGTTTTTGATAATTAGGACAAACTCTTACAAAGTAGACCTATACATTACATGTGGACAGTTACACTATGTATCCACTTTTTCCCCAAGAGAAAACCCTTTTAAAATAAATCATGATTTCTTTTCAAGGAACATCCTAAATTATTTCATCATAACATATTATATATCCTTAATAATATTAAGGATTATTATTTTTTTTAAACATGGGATGATAAAAAAAATATCATTAAGGGATACACAAAGAAGGAAAACAGTTTGTCATGTAGAAAATTGTGAACCTGTGAATAAAGTAATACATTTCCCCAGTAAGAAGAAATACATAATTAAATTTGAATATAAGATCATTGGTTAATTTTTTTGTAATCAAGATATTAACATAAGACCCCTAGAAAGTACATATAACATATAAAGTTATCTTGGGAAATAATCATACTTAAATGGAATAACTATATGGTCAACCTACATAAACATCACTCTTACAAATGGAATAACCATATTTCCTACTTCCATAACCAAAGAATTGAAGGTTATAACATAACCAACTGTCTTTAGTTTATCACAGAACCACCCTTATTTGGTTTATCATGTGACCAACCATAAAAATTCTATGTATCATTATATAATCATAACGTGTAAAATATTGCAGTTATTAATATTTCACTCATAAAACATCATTTGGAATCCAAAGAAATCATGTCACGATATTCAAATAATCAATTCATTTTCAAAACCATTATCAATACCAAATTATCCAAAAAATGGATTAAGTGATTTATTTTTATTTTAAAAACATTATGTATTTTATAGGAATCCAAATATCAATTAATAGTCATGACAATGATGAATTTATTGTCACTATATATGTTAAAAAGAAAATTCTTTTGTTTTTTTGTCCAAACATTCCATATGAAACATGTAAAAATATTACTTTATTAAACCTTTGAATTAAATTAAAAATATATAAAAAATGTCCTTTGAAATCATTTAATATCCATATAATAAAAATGTAAATTAATATCATGAAGAAAAATATTTTACAATTAAAAATTTAAATGGTGAAGGTGTCCCAAACCACATTGAACATTTAAATCCTAATCTTCATGAATTTATAAATTTATGAGAAAATTAAATAACATTATTATAGATAAAAACATCATTAAAATTAAATATGAAAATTAATTCGATAAGCATACCAATTATTTTGAGACAGTTATGGACAACAAATTATATCAGTTCGTAAAGGTGATAGTTTACACATACACATGAACAATTCTTTCCTTTCCCATTTGATTAAAGTGGAGATGGATTTAGGTGATTATATTAACATAATAACATCTTAGTATATTAGGGATATTGGTTTTATTATCTAATAATGTTGGAAGGTGATTTTAAGGAATATTAAGAAGGAATTATATAGAAACATTTAAATGAAAACATTACCTTTACTTTGGATGATCACACTTCTTAATTCCTTAACACCTCTATAGAGGGTCTTCTACCGAGAATAAGGCTTCAAGAATGTGGGGAGTTATTATAGTAAGGTTCTTTGGAAGATCTTGTCTAAACCAAATTTTTTTTCATGTATGAGTAACAGAGAGGAGTGAGTTCCATTTAATAGGATAGGGTAGAGGTACCCTTGGACACCATTAAAATATTAAATTAATATAAATTCATTTTCTATTAAAAATGGTCAAAAACTAATTTATTTCGAATATATGATGATTTTGGGTGGAATAACAATCATAAAATTAAAATTATAGAAGTTTTTTTAATATTTTTTAATCCTTATCTTTTTGTTTTTACCCTTTTGACTCTTACCATTTTATCAAGTAATTTACACTTTGAGAGTTAAAATAATTACTATAACATGCCAAAAGTCAAATGAATGGGTAATTCATTTCATTCTTTGGTTTTTAATAATAGTTTTTTTATATATTATATTTTTTATAATTTTATAACATTTCAAAAAATATTTTTAATTTTAAAATACCAATAGTGTCAATTTTGATAGTATTCATTAGTTGATTTTTTTTAAAAAATCATAACAGAAAGAAAATTCCAAAACAAATACTTTAAATCATCACCAACATGTAAAATTAATCCAAATTCGTGGATGAGATAAATTCCCTCAAATTATATTTATATTTGTATTTATAACATCATTTAATTGATTCTTTTATTAATTAATGAATTACTGCAATATCATTGTGCAAACATTTAATTTAAATATTTAATTTCTAAAAATTATAAATTAATTACCATGATGTAGGTAATAATTATATCTATCTATGTACTATTTACAGTCTAATATATCACTTATATGAGCCCATATTAAAATTTTTATTATTATGAGAGACATGATTATGACATCTTGGTCTTTACTTTAAATTAAATGTTTATAAATGTCATAATCACACCCAAGTGACTTAAAAAGGACATAGTTTTGGAAAAAATATTTTTTTTGATAATAACTTATCCAATAATATTAGGAAAATTTTTAGGTTAATTTTATATTATTCTAATATTTGTTTCCTTTAATTACTCTATTTACCTTTAACCGTGGTAAATCAAATAATAAAGTTTCTAATCACAAATTTTTGATCTTATTAGACCAAATTTTTTATACTGATTATACCCATGTATGCATTTTTTTTGAAAATTAAATTCAGAAAAGTTGTTAAATTAGGTTTAACACTAATCCCGTTAGTATGGCGAGAAGGTGGGTAAAAGAGAGGTTCAAAATTTCAATAAAGTTTTATATCTAATTTCAATATTAAAGTTTATTCCAATGAACTAAATTGTATTAATACATGAATTATTGGTCCATTATGTATTTATGGATTAGTTTAAATTATAATCATTATTTAAATGAAAAATCATATTTTCTGCTACAATGCAGTATTTTTCACTATTCATAAAAAAATGAAACTTTTTAGAAAAATATCAAAAATTCATCAAAAGATAATTTTGATTCTTCAAATCTAAAAAAAATTATTTTACGAAAAAGAAATTATAAAAATGAAAAAATTGTATTTAAAATGGGGTCACCATCAATAAAAGGTAAAACTACCCTTTAAAAAATATTATATTACTTTATAATTAATATTTGAATTATTCTCATTTTAAGATGATAAAATTTATTAGATGAATATAAAAACATTTCATAAACATGTGTAAAAAAAATACATTTTTTTCTATTCATCACTTCTGATATAATGTCTAGGTGATAACTACCACTTAAAATAATAATATTACAATATATTATTCTTTTGGTATAACTCAGTCTTCCGTAAAGAGTAAGATCTTGGAGAAACCCATTTTTGTGTGTTGGTTATGATATCAGACTATATAATTTTTAAATAAATATCAAAAAGTCTTATTCTATAATTACCTAGGATGTTACTTCATCCACCTTTGGGAAATTATATCGTCAAAATTTTAAATTTGGGCTCTGTAACTAAGGTTTCAATTTTCAAAATTACTTCATTGAAGCCCCACATCAGAGAAAAGATTCAACACAACCTCTAATTTAAAATAAATTTAGTGAAGTAAAAAGGTCACTTGAGTGATCATATACTAGGTTTTCATGTAGGGAAACAAGGAAATCAGAGAAAAACTGACTCTCCTATTCTGATGGAGAGTGGTAGAAAAAATGTTCAGGAGGAATTTAATGGTCACAAAACCATAAATTTGTGATTGGTTAAAGGGTAATTGATTTATTTGTAAGAAAATTAAATGGATAAATTTTTTATTTAAGATCCCTTTCATCAAGTTGTGGAATTAATTTACTACCTTGAATAAGAAAATAAGGAAGCATACTTACTTGAGAAGTAGAGTTTCATTATCTAGTCAATTTCCACCATGAACTTATCTTTTTCTCCAAATTATGAGTATTCAATATGATTTTATTTCACACATGAAGCACTAGAGTAAATTTCTAGAGATTCACATAATCCTCAAAAGATTAACTATTTATTTATACTTTCATGAAACATTAACCAAATTCAAAATTTTTTGGATATGGTAAGACTATTAACCAAAAATAATAATCCTTTATAATAAGGAAGACTACTTTTAATCTCCAAAATTCTTCAATAGTACCCAATGTTCAACATAGACTATTCAATAAATAATTGTCCTTTAATTTATTCGAAATAATCCAAATGAAGATTGAAACCCAAAATTTATAAGTATTTGATTACATATTCTTCCAAGATAAATGTTATCATCTATCTCCAAATAACATAAATAACTCTTAATGTCTAATACCAAAAATGTAATTTCCAAAATCACATATCCTCCAAGATAGGTTAACCATTTACATAAATAACCCAAATCACTATAAGTCCAAAATAAAAATATATATTCTTCCAAAATATAATTTAACTATTATTACTCAATTAAAATACTATAGTATTCTATTTACATCAATATTATTGGATGCCTAAAATAGTGAGCGCATTTTGAAATAATAGTAATCACTTAATCGCCAAATCATTTTCCAATCCCACGGTTATCAGTTAGAAAAAATATATGTTCCCAAAATAAACTTATTATTAATAAATAAAATACTATAACTAAAAATAATAATTCATACTAAATAGGGACATCACGTAGGCCAGTGATGGGCGATAAATCCCTGTCACCCTCCAGTTGTGGGCTCGATTCCCATGACCTTTCCGGACGCGATGGGTTGTCACCCATCCAATGGGTTGACACCCATCCAATGGGTTGTCACCCATCCAATGGGTTGTCACCCATCCAATGGGTTGTCACCCATCCAATGGGTTGTCACCCATCCAATGGGTTGTCCTTTTTCTAAATCTATATCATTATTATAACATTATAAAAATATAATAATGTCCTAAAAAATAACAATAACATTTTTTAACCTCAAAGGTTATCTCATACCTTTCATTTTATATACCAAAATTCAATAACCCTTAATGAATTAAAAAACAAAAGATTATATAAATCCTAAATGTTATCCATTACTTTATAAGTATATATACAAAATACAATTATTCCTCAAATAAAAGTTTCACATAAAAACTTCATGGTTACATATTACACAGCTAAAAATGTCTTCCTAAGTACCCCATCATTAAAAGAGTATTAATACTTTTAAAAATTTCCACATCCTTAATTATACCATAACTACTAAATCTTTTATATGTAGATATATTAATATTTGTAAATTATTCATAATTTATAAACTATAAATTTCCACCTTATCTCTTAATACCCAATTACTAAAAATAAATGATATATATTATATCCTCATGATTCATAAATATCAATAAGACCATGTTTCATACTTTATAGATAATAATAATATTCATACTTTGAATCCAAATTTCAATATCTTCTTGATGTTCCTTTTCTCTTTCGGTATGTTGCCATAATTTTAAAAAGTAAAATTTCACACCACCTTTGGTATTTCACCTTTATAAAGAGTTGGATGAGTTGATATTGTTAAATAATATGAGAATGATACCATAACCCATAAAATCTTTATAAATTAGTAGGGTTAAACAACTCAAACAATTTCTTATATGTGATTTGAATAATCAAGAAGATGTAAAAATAATTAGAACAACCTTTTGTAATAATAGTGATAATAAAATCATTGGAAAGAGATAAAAATTTTGGGCAAGATATATTTACTTCCATTTATACAAATGGTCCTTAATCTACTTAAAAGAATCATCACATAAGTATGAAATGAATTATTTAAGGAAGAATCCCTTATAGGTTAAAGATAACATTTTTTATAGTACTCTAATCCATCAACCTACTTCTATCTCAGTTTTTTGGTTTTTTTCCAATCCACCTAATATTCCACAATCCTCCAAAATTTTCCATATGATAACAACCCTCTTGTATATATGGGATATTTAACCTACACCTAGATAACATCCCAAAATCAAAAGTTATCCGAACCTTTCCTTTGATACCAAAATTTTCTATTTTTTTTGAACTAGAAGTCACATTAGAGGATATTTTAAGTTTATATTTTTATAGAATTAGAACAAACTATTACAAAGTATACCCATAAATTATATCTGGATAGTTACACTAACTATCCACCTTTTCTCCTAAATAAATCCCTTTTAAAATAAAAAATGATTTCTTTTTGAGACATATACCCAATTATTTCATCACGATATATTCTTTGTCCTTAACAATATTAAAAATTGTGAAAAACATTTTAAACCTTGGGATGATCACAAAAAATCTCAGTAAGGGATACACAAAGAAAGAAAACTGATAGTCTTGTGAAAACATGTAAACCTGTGAATAAAGTAATACATTTTACCCTTAAGAAGTAGTAAATACATTAATTTTAATATAATATCATATATTACTTCTTTTTTAATCAATATATTATACTAAAACCCATATAAATCACATATAACATATAAAGTTTACATGGGACATAATCATACTTAAATGGAATAACCATATAGTCGACTTCCAAACATTTCACTCTTACAAATGGAGTGTCCATATCGCTAAATTCCATACCCAATGCATTTAGAGGTTATAACATAACCACCCATATTTGGTTTATCATAGAACCACCCATATTATTTTTATCACTTAACCACATGTAGCATGTCTAAGTACCATTATACAATCATATCACATAGAATATTGGAATTATTTGCATTTCACTCATAAAATTTCATTTTAAATCTAAAGAAATCATTTCATGATATTGAAATAATAAATCCATTTTCAAAACCATATTTAATACCAAATTACCCATAAAAGGGAAAAACTTATTTTTTTATTCTAAAAGCATTAATTCATGTAGAGGAAGCCAAATATCAATTAATGGTCATGGTAAGAGAGAATTTGTTGTTGCAGTATACGTTAAAAATAATATTCTTTTTTTTTGTTTTTCAAAAAGTTCCATATAAAAAAATTAAAAAGATTACTTTTTAAAAAATTATAATTAAATTAAAAATATATAAAAATTTCTTTTAATATACTTTAATATCAATATAAAAATACGTAAATTAATATCATGAATAAAAATACTTTATAAATAAATATTCAAATGTTTTAGGCATTCCATACCACTTTGAACGTTTAAATATTAATATTCATAAACTAATACATTTTCAAAAAATTAAATAAAATTATTATAGATGAAATATGGATATTAAATGTCTTAGTGGCTGTATATACCCCTTATAAAATAATAAAGGTGTATATTATCAAGAACTGTCTTAATGAAAGTAGATTGAGACGAAGTCCCTTACAAGGATCCCTTTATGAATTTTTTTTATAGAAATTAAAAAGTTCCAATTGTAAAACAATCATATACATATAAATATATTAATAAAAACCATTTTTAAATCACGAATAAAAAATATATTTATTTATAATAACAAACCTCAAATATTACCATATTAAAACAATTAAATACTTATTTAAGTTCATATCGGATGTTTTGTTGATATTCGGTACTTGCGCAAAAAGTGAACTTGGGTTGAAGTCAATTGTCTATGTGGTCGTAATTCAGTCATCTCCAGAATAATATTCATGATAAATTAAAAAATATTATATATCAATTATACTTTTAAACCCATTCATTAAATCTAGATATGAATATTGAACAACGTTAAGATCATGGAGATGGTAAGCCATACATACATAGAAGTAACATTTTCATTTTTTCAGTCATCATTGTGGAAAGTAGGTAAATATTATTTTATCTTTTCGAAATAAAAATAACATCATTATTATAATATTAATATTTTAAATATACTTATATATATTTTCCAAGTGATTTGGAGATTAAAAACGAATCATATAACTTCGTGGTGGTGATAGTTCACACCTACGCATGAACGACGTTATCATTTTTGCTTTCATAGAAAGTAAGAATTAATTGTTATATTATTCTATTATAATGATAAAAATTTCATGAAAAAAACTTATTAACATTAATTACATCATTATAACCATTCTTTAGATACAATTATGGAAAACAAATTATATCAGTTCGTGGAGGTGACAGCTCACACGTATGCACAAATGATTAATTCCTTTCCTATTTAATGGGAGTGAATATAGATTTAGGTGATGATGTTAAAATAATAAAATCTCAGTATATTGAGTATAATGGAGTTATTATCTCATAATAGTATAAGGATGTTTTAAGTACAATGAAGACAAAATAAAATAGAAACACTTAAATAAAAACATCACCTTTCCTTCAGATGATCACCCTTCTTAACACCTTAACACATCTTAGGAGGGTGTTATTTTTAAACTAAGGCTTAAATAATGTGATAATTTATTCTAGTAGGGGTATTGGGTAGATATTGGTATAACAATGTTTTTTTAAGTGTGAGTAAAAGAGAGGAATGATGGAATTTTATGGGAGAGGGGAGGGGTACCCTTGGACACCCTCAAAATTTAAAATTAATATAAATTCATTTTGTATTCCAAAATTTCCAAAGCTAATGTATTTTGAATATATATTGATTTTTTATTGAATAAAAATCATCCAATTAAAATTATACATGTTTTTAATTTTTCTTAATCCACATAGTTTTGTGTTAACTATTTTAACTCTTACCGTCTTATCATGTAATTTAAACTTTGAGAGTTAAAATAATTAGCATAACATTAAGAAAACCAATGAATGAGCATTTAATTAAATTTTTTGATTTATCATAATAATTTGGCAGAACACTAGGTTTTTATGAATTTTATATCATTTAATAAAATATATTATATTTTAAAATACCAATAGTGTCAATTTTTGACACTACTCATTAATAGACTTTTTAAAAAATATCATAATAGAAAGATACATTCGATAAAACTTCTTTAAATTCTGAAAAACATGTCAAATACATCCCTGAAATTAGTGGATGACATTAATTCTCTCAAATTATATATATTTTAGTATTTATAAAATCATTTATTTGATTCTTTCATTAATTAAACAATTATTGCATCATCATTGTATAACAATTTAATTTAATTATTTAATTTATAAATATTCAATATAAATTACCATGATCCAAATAATCATCTAATGTTTCTAAAAACTATTTATGGTCAAATATATCAATCATATAACCCCATATAAATATTTAATAGTTATGAGAGACATGATTATGACATATTAGTCTTCACTTTAAATAAAATTTCTATAAATTTCATAATCACACCAAAGAGGATTAAAAAGGATAAAATTTATACCCATGTATTTTATTGGTTTAAAAATTATCCAATAATATTAGGACAAGTGTTAAGAAAATTTTATATCATCACAATATTATATTTACCAATAAATATCATATTTACCTTTAACCTTGGTAAATAAAATACAAAAGTTAATATTCAAAAAAATTATTTTGATCCTATTGGACCAAATGTTTCATAATTTTTACAACCATGTATGAATTATTTTAAATATTCAATTCACACAAGTGGTTAAATGAGGTTAAACGCTAATCTCGGAGGTGTTGCGAGAAGGCGGGTAAAATAGACGTTCAAAATTTCAAGAAAAATTTATATCTAATTTTAATATAAAAATTTATAATAATGAACTAAATTGGATTAATACATGTATTATTGATATATTTTGAATTTTAAAAAAATTATTTTATAATAATTATTTAAATGAAAAATCAGTTTTTTAACTACAATGAAGTATTCTTCACCATTCATCCAAAAATGAAACTTTTCAGAAAAACACCCAAAATTAATCCAAAGTAAATTTTGATACCCTGTTTATAAAGAAGAAATACATTTTCATAATTATAACATATAAAAATGTGAAAAATAATATCTAAAATGGGTTCTCCATCAAAAGGCGGTAAAAATACCATTAAAAAATATTAGAGTATTTTATGCTTAAATTAGATTTATTCTCATTTTAAGCCTGTAAAATTTATTGGATGAATATAAAGAAAATTTCATAAACATGTGTAAAAATATTTTAGTTTTTTTATTCCTTCCCCCTAATACAAATTCTAGGAAATAACTACTATTTAAAATAATAATATTACAATATTGTTTTGTTATAACTCAGTCTTACATGCAACGTAAGACATTGAAGAAACCCACTGTTTCATTTAGGGTACTCTATAGGAAAATATAATTCACAAATAAATATAAAAAATACTTATTATATAATTATAAAAGATGTTAGAACCTCCCTCGCCCCTCTCCCTCGCCCTAAACCTAACACCCCCACCCTCTCTTCCCCTGACCCTATCAAACCCTAGCCCCCTCGCCACTAACCCCCTTCTCCCCCTCACCAGTGGCCCCCTTTTCCATTTCCATCAGCTCCTTTCACACACTACTCTGATACCCAATCAAATATTATCCCCCTCCCTTCCAAAACCCTTCTCCCACTCACCTATGACCCCCTTCTCTATTATTGTTTTCCCCCTTCATGCCCTACTTCACCAAATCACTGACCTATTTTCCGACCCACTTCTCCCCCGATCTCCCCGATCCCTAGTTATCATCATTGGGTTGTTTGGTAATATTGGATTTGGTTATTACATTAGAGAATTTTGGTTTCAGACTATTAGTATATTAATTTAAGTGAATTTAGTATTGGCATAGGTGCTCAAGGACTCATGAAAGGTCGCTGTGAGCATGAAATTAATATCCAATTTGACGATTGAGGTAGATGGAATTATTTGTATTTTTAAATTTAATTTCTTTCATTTATGGATTTATTTTAAATAATAATAAAATGGAAATTAAAATTCATTGAGAGATTTATGTAAAGGAAACTAGTTGAAATGAGATTTGTTGATTTTAATGATTTAAATGAAGGAAACCTATATTTTTGAAAAAATAGATTATAAGCAGAGGATGAAATTCTGTTTTTAAAAAAATTATTGAGTTTCAATAAATTATTGGTAAATTTATTCATATCAGTTGGGTATTTGGTTTTGAATATGGTTGGGTAAAATTTATAAAAGAATGTGATGTATTTAAAGGATTTTAAAATATTGATTCATGGTTTGGTTTTCAAACAAATGAAACAATATTATACATTTTTATTTGTGTTTTTAAAGGCTTAGTTGGAACATTATAAAGAGTTAGTATATATATTTATTGTTTTATGTATGGATATATTGGTATTTGTTGTGTTGTGAATTTGGTCTCTTCTATTGTATATGTGTTATGATATTATGTGTTAGGGATGGTTGAGTAAGAAATAAATTAGAGGGGAGGTGAGGGATATTTTTTCATGCCTTTTCTATTTTATATGATTAAACTAATAATTGGATTACTTACCTATAGTTATTCAATCATGGTAACCTTGATATCCTAGGTTAAGAAGACTATGATAAAGAATATGACCTTCAAATTCTTCTACAATAACTACAAAATTATAGGATATGGATTATATGGTTGTGGGTTACAGATCGAGGTGTCACCATGTTTCTATGCTTGGGGTATGTAATAATTAGAATCTTTAGACATGGTTTTGGTGCAATGGTAGAGTGTTACTATATATATAGGCCAATGTCATGTTCTCCCTAGTGGATTGCATGTGAAATGTGATGTCTTTTTTACCTTTATTTACCTTATTTTACTACCTTTGATATTACGCTTCTTATGTTCATTTATGATTTCATTTTATATTTCTAACAAATTTTTATCGAATAAGATAGGTAACTAACTAGAGTTCCTGTCCTCCTCTATAATTACAACAAAAAAATTAATAGGGAAGATCAAATTATTCACTCCAAATAAAACATCCACAAATAATCTTACTTGAAATGTAGTGGACATGTTAGATAATTTTAAACCCACTATAGATTTTTTAGATATACCATCTATAAATAAGAAAAAAAATAATGTGACATACATAAATAGAATTTATTCTATCGACACTAAAAATGCTAGTGAAACATTATGTGACACCCCCTCTAGCTAGAGATGTGTTAAAACTCTAAATCCACTTCTTTTGTGATAGAGAATTACTTGGTTCACATAGACTTAGTGACCTTAGTGTGTTTATAACATGATACCTATTTTAAATTAACAAATGAATGATTATTATTTTACTTATATTTTATATAATATTATCCATGATTGATTTCTTTTTTTTACATTGGAATTTTTAGTACTTTTATGAATCTTCTTTTAAATAATATGGTGTTTTTCAATTCTATATATCTCTTTTCCTAATTATTTATACTTTTGTGTTTTATTTTTTTAATAAGCTGTAGGTACATTTTGGTATGGATAAAATATGGATCAAATTACTATAGAACACACCGCAGTATGCTAAGGGTTTGGAGGAGTTTTTTTTTCATTTTCCAATCAATCATTTGATGGGATAATAATATGTCCATATACTAAATGTAAATTTAGAATATGGTTGAATAGATATGATGTTTATGAACACTTGATAATAATGAAATTCCTTGCTCAATATTCATGTTGGATTTGTTATAGAGAATCAAATGTTACAGAAAGCTTGAGCATTGATGTCAATTGAAAAAATGAGCTCCAAAATTCATTGAAAATGGAAAATAAAATTCAAAACATTGTAAATGATGCATTCGACATTGAAAAAAACCAAAATAAACATAAAAAGATATAAAAAAACCAGTTGAGGGTGCGATTAATAACAACTTGACAAGTGATGTTTTTGAGACTATAGGACAACCAAATCAAGATTTTTAACACATAAAAGTATCATACTCTTGATTTTGTGGAGAATAATATAAGAGAAAACTTGAATGAGAAAATAATTTCGTTTCATGGTTTAGTTGATGATGTAAATCAAGAGTTGTATAGTAGGTGTTTAAAATATTTAAAACATTCTTTTCAGCTGAAGTTATACCATATCAAATGCCTATATGAAAAAAATAAGGCCATATCCATGGTATTATAATTTTTCCGTGATGTATTTCTTGAAGAGAATATCCTTGAGTCTTTTCATGATATGAAAAAAGGTGAAAACAAGCTTGGTCTAAATTATAGAAAAATAAATTCTTCTTCCAATGATTGTATGTTTTATTGGGGAGAGGATTCAAGAAGAAACAATTGTAAAAAATGTTATTCTTCTAGATGGTAGTTAATGGGTGATGTTAGAAGTATGAATCAGCATACTAATCTAAAGAAAAAGAAAATGAACACACATAAATAAGTTTTTCATTACTTTCCTTTAAATCCTTGATTTCAAATATTATTTATGTTATCGAAAACCACTGAACACATGAATTAGAATTTTATAGATAATAAAAATGATGGGTTAATGCAACATCCTAGAGATTTGAAATTGTGGAATACTTTTGATTCATTACATATAGATTTATCCTCTAATCCTAGTAATGTTTGATTAGGATAGGATACTGATGGATTCAACAAATTTGGAACTTTGAGCATTAATATAGCTTTTGGCCAGTTGTTTTTTCCCTTAAAATTTGCCTCCATGGATGTGTATACAACAAACATATTTTATAATTTGGATGATTATTCCTAAAAAAATTCCTAAAAAGGTTATTGATTTATACTTACAGACTATAATTGAATAATTATAGGAATTATACAATAACAGTGTTGAGAGATAGGATGTGTCTTCTAGAAAATTGTTCAAATTGAATGTTTCTCTAATGAGGACCATTAGTGACTTCCTTGGAATTGGGAATTTAGGTGGTTAGAATACTTTCATGAGTTTTGATTTTCCTATTTGTAACTTTTATTTTGAGTTTGAATGACTGCCTCATAGTAAAAAATTATTATTCTTGTTTCATCAAATATTTCTTGATGTATCTCATAGATTTCAGTTGAAAAAGTCAAAATTCAATGGTTTCACTGATCGTACACCACCTGAAAATTTGTTAATTTTTTTTAAAATATTTGAATACCTTCTAAATGTTTAAATATAATATTGTAAAGTGAATAATTTGAATGATAGTGGGAAATGAGTTTTAAGTGCATCATTAAGTCAAATTGGAACACAACAATAGAAGAAAAAAGTATATTCTTTAAACTTATGTATTGGGAATTTAATTTATTGTGACATAATCTTGATGTTACGCATATTGAAAAAAATGTTTGTGAAACTTTGAACTTCAAATTTCTTAATGATAATGTAAAATTGAAGTACCATATTAATGCTTGAAAATACTTGAAAACAATTAAAATAAATCTTCATCTCTGGACAGATGAGAATATAAAGTATTATCCTCCAAAATTTTCAATGAAAAATAGGGATAAAGATAAGTTCCATCAATTTTTAAAACATGTGAAAGGTATCTGATTGGTATTCAAGTAACATATCAATATTTGTTGACCTAAATCATTATAGGTTACATAGATTAAAAATTTATGATTCACATATCTTGTTTTATCATTTACTTCCATTAGCATTTCACACATTATTACCTGAAAGGGTTAATGCTGTTGTACTAAAAATTTTCACATTATTTAGACAACTATCTGAGAAAAATCAGAAACCATTTGATCTTGAAAACCATTTGGAGATATTTTTATTGACACTTTGTACAATGGAGATGATCTTTTATTCATCATTTTTTACTATCATGATGCACTTAACAATTAATTTGGTTAAAGAAGCTAAATTAAAAGGACCCGTATATTATTAATTAATATATCCAATTGAGAGGTAATTTATTTATAAGTTTTTCATTAACATAAACAATCATTTAAACTCTCTTAAATAAAAAAAATATTTGTAATTTTATTTCATAGATATATTTTCCATTTGAAATCATATGTGAAAAATAAAGCTCAACCTAAAGGCTTTATTTTTGAAGACTATTTGAAAGATGAGTGTCTTAACTTTTGTTCTAGATACTTTGATGATATTGAGACAAGATTCAATTTATTTGGACATATTGATGACACATAAAATCAATCTCAACTACATGGGAAATAAAAAAACTTTCCTGTTATTTGCTGATCAGTTGGGAGGAGCTCGAATGTTACACTGACAGAAATGAAATTATTATAGGCACATAGATACGTGATTCCTAATAGTGTAATTATAGAACCATTTATTTAAGAGTTGAGGGTACAAACTAAGATACTAATGAGAGACCAAACATGAAATGAGAAAGATATAACAAAAGATGTTAATAAAGAGATTGTAAAATGGTTTTCACAACATGTAAGTTCATAAATATTAAAATCAATAAGGATATTAAGTTGAAATATATATTTTGTAAATCTAATAATGTATATTATTTTTTTAGTTGATGGATAATGATACTCGAGATGACTTGTCAAAAGAGTTTTGGTTTCTTTCCTGAGGTCCTCTAAAATAGGCTAGAGAGTTCAATGCATACAATGTGAATGTATTTAAATTTCATACAGAAGATCAGGAAGTGGGTTTGAAAGCACAAAATTATGGTATGCTTGCATTTTATGAAGTGGGATACTATGAAAAGTTGAATTATATTATCTAATTAAACTACCATGACTATTTTTTTGTTATTTTATTCAAATGAAATTGGGTCAATATTATTATGGGTGTTAAAATAGATTCCTTGAAATTTTGTTATGTGAGTTTCCCTAGCTTGATCTATGTTGGTTACCATGAATTACATGATCTGTATATATTATTATTGAAATAGAAAATGGTATATTATGTAGAAGATGTAATGGACGATGGGTGGAGTGTAGTTGGTCATGTAAAATAAAGAGACTTATATGATATGGGTGATGAAGTGAAATATTTGACATTTGACATTGAATCTCAACAATAGAAAGAATAGAACATATTTTTCCATCTGGATATTAAAAATATTTGTCTTGAAAGGGTGTATGGAGTAGATGAATAAATTATGGAGGATGAAAATGACATTATTGAAGGAGAAAATGATTGTATGAGAAGTCATCTATCCATTTATAAAACACTTATATAATTTGTGTAGTCACTAATTATCATAGTTATGTATACTGTTTTGTCAATAATGTGCATCTATTATCATTTATAATTTTTTTCTTCATGATTTTTTTTGAAATATATGTTATGAAGTTAATTTTATTTGATTAAATGATATAAATTCCAAGGAGGAAGCATTATAAAGATGTCAATAGACTCTCAGTTGATGTTCCATCAACTATACTGACAAATAATGATCGACCAGTCTCCCTCCCTACAGCATCTGAGACACCCTCCGCTTGATCCCCTAAACTATCTCTCACACCCTTAATCGGCATCCCATCCTCAGCTCGACCGGTGCCTCACTATTCAACAACCTAAGCAGTGAGGGAGCAGGTATTCTCTCCCAGTTTTTCACGGGGATATTAGAGGGTGAAAATTTTAGGGGCAAATTTTAATATTAATAATGTTATTTCACTTTTTTATGCTACCGACTATTTTCTTCATAAAATATGGAAACTATGATACTATGGAGGAAAATATGAAATGGTTAGATGTATGGAATCTAAATGAACTAAATATATTTTTCCCAATTGAATACTATAGGGTCCCTATAGATGACACTGTAGTATTATTTGGCTATATTCTTGGCTAGCTGGTGGCAGAGCTGGTTACCCTTACAATTACATATGCTAATTGGAGAAACATGCCTTCATCATGAAAAAATGATGTTTTTAATTCACATATAAAGGTAATATTAATAAATTAGGGTGTAATTGAATGTCATTATGTTATTAAATTGTAATATTTTCAAAATGAATGTATTTCTACAGATGTTTTTCCACTTTATCATTACAGATCTTATAGAATGAAAGTGGACATTGAAAAATTTCTATAAGAAGTTGAATGATTTTAAATGGAGATTATGGAATTCATTCCATGATAATTCATTGAGTACCCATCAACTATATGACAAGGTACCCAATTGGGTACCTAGAAATCTATGTAATGTTATTTTTGATATCCATCATGATGAAAAGCTCATGGTATTTAAAAATATATTATTGTATTAACCCCATTTTACATTTATACATACATATGAACTAAATATGATATTTCATACATTATTATTAAATTAAATGTTATTTATTTTAGTATGTTTCAAGGAAGAATGCATCGAGTCAAGCTAAGAAAATAATTCTTCACGCTACGGGGTCAAATATTTTTTCCAAAAACAAATCGACTCTGGTAATCATTTCTTTAGTTTAAATATTTATAAGAAAATATCATATGTTACATATATTAAATTTTTTATTTATCTATTTTTAATATAGTCACATAATTTAGGGCACCAAGTCTTCTAAACAGAACTATGGTGGGATGTTCATAAAAAATATGATGGGAGTTATGTTAATAATCTTGCCACAGATGTTGGGGTTAGAATTAATTTTTCATTATAATAAATTATTATCAGTTTTCAGTATCTTAATATATATTTATTCATATATGAATGATATTGGATTTATAGGTAAAAATCAAAGAACTCTGGTATGTCATTCCCGCACAGTCCTTCTCTATCTCCAAAAATTACCTAGTTGTTAAAGTCTATGGGGAGGATCATCATGGTTGAGTGTGTAGGATGGGTTTAGGACCAGAACTATTTGAGATCTTTAGTATACCATTGGAGATTACAGCTGCACCTACACTTGTTTTTAGTCACTCCCTACCCTGAGATTCTTAGAAAGAGTTTTTTCTATGAAAAACAGAATTCAAGAACATGGGGATGGGATATCTGCTTTATAGAAAGCATTGGTTGATTTATATCAGAAGATGACTAAATATTTTCCTGGTGATATTGCATAGCTATTTTGTGGTTAGCAGGTAAATCTCAAAACTTCAAAATAATTTAGTTCACAAAAATTTTATTGGATTCAATTGTAAATATAAATATACAACACTGTTTAATTTGAAATATAATTGTATTTTAGGCCCCTGTAGTAGGAAGTATAGATGGCGATGGAGAGGGTGATAAGTAGAGTTCATCATTAGACAATGATTAGTGGTCTCTTTGATCTCTTGGACTAATATGGAAAGAGAGTATTTGTTCATTTATCATTTTTTGTAATAGAGTATTCACTTGACATTTTCGTGATTTCCCATATTTGAAGAGGTTGAAACCATTTATATCATGTTTTTTGGTGTAACTATATGGTGGAATGTTATGGTTAGTGTAAACTTATATACTTGTCTATATATTATTACTTTACTTCATTCATTTTTAGGGGACTATGTAGATGAATATGGTCTAAGAAAACTATAGATAAATATATAGGATTGTTTTGGGGATATTTAGCTCAGAATAAGTTCTCTTTAGCACTATAGGTAATTAAAATTGTCTGGTGACCATGTCACCATAGTTAGAGGGTACTATGTAAGTTTAAAAGAGATTTCAGGTGGTATCTAGATATGATAGTTGATGTGGTTATCCTTGTTTGTTTCCCTAAGGCTAGTCCAATATGTATAAGAGGATTAAGACTAGTGAAAAAATGGATGAGATAACCATATGTATCAGGATTTATGATAAACACCCTCATAAGTGTGGGTTGAGGCTTAAGGAGCACTGTGACTAGAACCATGGGATTTTTTTGTGAGGTATGTGATTGGATTCATGCCATATTTTTTATTTGTTGTGTGTAATTTTGTGTGCTTATGATAGGTGATACACCTGGTGGGGTTGAGGATCCTGAGGCCTAGCCTCACTATGAGTGTGATGGATCTACCTAAACTACTAGTGGTGAGATGGATTACTTATGTTAATGAATTATTACCATGCCCTGAGTATTCTTGTGTTGGGATATATGAACTTTCCTTGAGTAATATTAGGTTTTGATAATAGACTATGCTGAGTGAGAGGGTTGGGTCATTGTATAAAGAGATTCATGGATGATGGATTATACCTTGATTGATGAGGTAATGGGTTAGGATTGTGATGTATGATTTTAGAAAGATTTTTTAAGTTGTGAGTCAATGACTTAGATGATTCCCTCCCTGATTATTCAGGTATGCACCAGGTTATGAGTACGATGGAGCGAGGTGAGGTGATGGTGAGATTTTGGCATGAAATAAATGTGGGTATGATAAGTTATAATAGTGTCCCAGTTAGCACATAATGACCTAATGAAGATAGAATTATTTTTTTGAAGTTAAAAAATTCCATTCCTGATCTTATGTGATATGTTTATTTTTACCTTTTGCATACATTTATATGATGGTGTGTACTAGGGAAACCTTTTGAGGCCCTGATTTGATATTCCCTCACACCCTACACATACACCTTTATATGTATACATAACTTATTTTTATTTTTTCCTTTTAGATCATAGGATGTGTATTGATTTTTAATAGAGCCTCTTGATAGGTTATTGGAGGTAGGGTAATCTGGCATGGAGATTTCAGTAGGTCTAGTGTTTGTATTTTTTTATCTTTTTCATAGATTTTAAATGGAATCCGGATAATGGGTGACCTAGGTTTGTTTTTTATAACTATGTTCCTATATTATGTGTTTAATTTTTTATAGAATTATGTTATAGATTTATGTGAACTTTGATAATAATATAATTACATTTTATTATAACTATATAGTTTAATTCGCTGGTCTATACAATGTATGTTTTTTCTAGGGTTGTTCTGGGGATACAAATTGTGCAGCTGGTTTTTTTAAAATCATCATATAGTGATTGTATAGACCACCATTAAATACTAAGTTTTTTGTTGGTTTAAACAACTACTATATTATTATGTTTTTTGGGTGGTTAAAACCACAAAAAATATGTCACACTATTATTTTGTAGTGATTTTCTTCATTTTAGCAATGTTTTAAACTACTGATAATTCCTCATCATTTTTTGGTTGAAAAACCGCCTCTAAAAAAACTATCACTAAATGAACGTTCTATGATACATACTAGAAACCGCCACTAAATTAAATGAACCACCGCGTGTTGGATTCCAACACCAAATTTTGCATAAGTTTTTTGAAACCATCATAGAAACATTTGGCAGTGGTTTAAACCACCACCAAATTAAAAAATAACCCCCGTTAAATGGATATTTTCTTATAGTGACATGTGTGACTTAACTTTGAAATTTTAGGGATTTAATCTAGGTTATTCATTGTCTACTTTCTATTAGGATCCTTAAAATTACCTTAATAATGTGCTCAAATCCTTATTAATAGTTCATAAAGAGAATGTGAATCACGAAGGTGAATACCTTGGGTTTGTACATCTAGTTATGCAGTCTTAGGCCCACTCATAATGTTCTAGATTGAATGTTGAGTTAATTATCAAATCAACTTTTTTTGGGGTGATTAAACCTAGATGAATCTATGACACAACTGCATCCCCTTTCCAGTGTCTAGATAGGTATGTGAAGAATCTTTTGTTCATACACATTTTATCCACTATTGTTAGATTTTTTTTGAATCTAATTAATTTTATGTATGATTGTTTCTAGTGTATTTGATTTATTTACAGGTATATAGCCTGAATGGCCTGAAGGCCTTCATTTTCATTGATTTTTGATAACCCCCCTTTAAAGGGATAAGGGGGAACCCTTACAAGGCCCGTAGGCTTAGAGATTACATGGCCCATGGCCTTATGAGATTACCTGACCCGAAGGTCTTAGGGAATTCAACCAGAAAATCTACAAGGAACTACCCCTCCCCAGTATGTGCATCATGATAATAGATCTCCACCTTTTCATGGCCATCAGGCTAGGCTTCCCATGCAAGCACAGGTTGGTCCTGATGGCATAGCCATACCCTTTCATTCTGAAAAATCCATTTGGTTCTGCTCTGATGAGTGCATCTTCTCTGAATCCTCTTCTGGGGCTGCTCCTTTTTTAGTGTGTCTGGGGAAACTGCATGTGGCCCTTTATAGGAATATAGAGAATTTTAAAATTTATGGAAAATTGGTTCACTGCAGCATTGCTTCTGCATTTTATCATAGTCTGATTAACTCCACAACATCATTTGTATAACTATGCCATAACCGACATGATTGATGAAGGCGAATAAGACATGTGAAATACTCATGTTCCATGTAATGTTATCCCACACTGTAACCTCAACACTTAGAATAAAAAATTTGGCTAACACTAGCTAGACCTCAACCTATGGGGGTATGCGACATGGAATCCAAAGAGGGGAATCTGTCCATGGACACCATGTGGATTTCTAACCATTATAGTGATAGGGGAGTGCATATATATAGGGGAATAGAAACACAATGCATGAGGGTCAAGTCCATGTAGTGCATAGAGGGATAAATTTATTAGTGGGGTCAGGATAGATGGTGATTAAAAGTCCCTCAGATCCTATAATGAATTCGTATGAGTCTGTACTGAAAAAAAAATGTTTTATTAGTTTGTGTCAACCCATATATAAGTTCTATGTGGGATATATAGATTCATCCATACTACAAAACCGATTGATGTGCCAAAAAATGAGGATAATTGACCAATGTAAGGATTTGATCTTGTCCACACTCCATCCTGATGCCTATATAATGGAAGGTAAATTTCTGGTGGTGATGAAAATTTTAAAGAGTTGAGAATTCCATGTTAAATAGGGAATACCAGACAATAAGGAACTCGAGATTCGTTTAATTTTAGTCTGACTATGCATAGGATCTCAAAGATCCCTCGATAATATTCTCTGGGATTTGAAATTTATATCCATATATGATTCACCACATTGTAGAACAAAGAATTACACTATGTGCAAAGTTAATTTCTTTTCCATTACACTATGATCAAGTGTATATTATGGATATACCTAAAGTATTTAAATGAATAAGTAGATAGCTCTTAGGAGGGTTTGTAATTTTTTTCATAGAGAGAGTATGTGATCTAAGTATAACTATAATACCTTTACCAAGGGACAAGAAATAATAAATTTATTATACTTGAATCATTTTTATTTCTTATGATCATATACTTCAAGATATTTTTGTTGTGGTATCATTTTATTTTTACTTATATAATTTATTTTCTGGATTTTAAAAGTCCTGAATCACTCATATATGTAATATAATATTTTTCTCATGATGAATTAACAATATATAACGAGTGATTAGTATCTTACAAATGATGTAAAAGAGTAGAATCACTTATATTGGGTAATTAACACATAATGGAGCAGTGAAATACTTATGGGGAATTCAATACCTTTTTGAAACTCTTATTTTTATTCCTACCCTCAAATTATGACAAGAATAATGATTATTGAGGGATGAATCCCAATAAGGTAGGGGTGAGAGGTAGAGTGATAATTATCCATTCACCATGTCTTGATTGGATATTGAGTGTATGAAATCTAAGTTTGTTTTAGATCATCTCAAGATAGGTATTGAAATACCTAGGTAGAAATAGTGTGTGTCAACCAATTAAAACTATTTTTATAATGATTATTTCAATTAATCAACTAAATTAAATCACATTGAAATTAATTTTATAACATTATAAGTCTATGATATGAAATTGTTCTACCGTGTATTTAATAATTTGATCAGTTTTAATTCTTGTATCAATATTTCTTAGTGTTTAGATTCATACTTTTTCATCCATCCTCTCATGATAGTAAATTATTGGGAAACCTTACTTAACATTGGATAACAAAATCAAGAACCATATGTGAAGTTGGTTTCACACCTTCCCTATGGACGGACATCGAGACTCCAATTGTCTACACTACTCTTTAGTGGTATTATTGTTTAGGTTTTCATGAATTTTAATTATATACTTTGACAAAAACATCTAGAACATAATGAAACCTAGAGGCACGTCACATTTTAAGGAATGTTTCTTGGGAAACCACGATAGAAATTATCATATCATATACTATTGATTTTTTGTTTCATTCTTATCACTTTTATTTCTTTTTAAAATTTTATTTATTTTTATGGGCAACCACTTTTTTTGTTTATTTTCACTATATTATCTCGGTGTATGAGCCATATTTACAAAAAAAATTCAAGAGTGAATATTTTAATAAACGTTTATAATTCAATTCAGAAAGTAAAAATTTTATTTCTATAGACTATATAGCCATAATAAAAAACAATCAAGGTCCATACAATGAATGAGAGGAGCTTTCTGACCTTGTTGGAACTAGAAAATCTATACACAGGGAGAGAACCTTGATTAATTATAGGCTTTTATCTTTAGATAGAGACACATCGATTTTTTTTGACCACCCATACATGATAAATTTGAGATGAAACCAATTTTCTATAAATGATCTTGAATTCAATATAATTTAGAGGATTGTATCATGACATCCCTCATGGTAATCTTTAAATTTTTTTAGAGATTTATGGAACATTCAAGAGAAATGGAGCCTCTAATAGTGAAATCTTACTTTGGGCCTTCCCATTTTAATTGATGGGGTATGCTAAAGAGTGATTGAATTCACAGGCCCCAAGATCTATTATGGATTGGAAAGGTGTTACAAGAAGATTTTATAAAAAATATTTTCCATTGTTAAGAAAGCCAAACCTTATACTTATATATACAAATTTTCTAAATAAGATGGTGATTCGACATCAGATTTTTGGGAGATATTCAAGGATAGATTTGATACAGGCCCCATCATGGGGTATCTATATGATTTTCGATGAAAACCTATTACATTTTTTAAACAAAATTCAAGATCTTTTGTTGACTAGATGGTGGGAGAAGGAATGATGCAGAAGATTCCCACTGAGGATCATATGATATTAGATGATTAGGATAATAATTTTTTATAGTTGAAGAGTGAAAGATGCCTAGTTTTGAGGGTTGTAGATTAGGTGGATGAGATGAAATGGTTATATTCTGAATTTTAGGCTATATCTATGTAAATGAATTTAATTTTAGATATCTATAATACAGGACAATCATCTGAGCCACCCCAAACACTTTCATGAAAAATATATAGAGGTCCTCACCTCTTCCAAGTTTAAAAAGTTGGCATAGAATACCTTTGAATAGTCAAAGAAAAAACTTTCTATTACAACTAACCTCAATAGTACCCCAAGAACAAATATGAATAAAGAGTGTGGTTAGCTCAATAAAACTAAGGATATATAATTACTGATATCCAGAATGTCATAAAAAATCTAGGACCGTAGGGTTTTCCTAGGGAAAAACAATTTAAACCTTCTAACCCAAATTTTTTGGATCCATTACTATATATCCAGCAATGAAAATAAGATAACCATCCATGTTTTGAAGAACTAGAGTAAAAATACATTAATCCTAATAATCAGTTCCTAACTCAGGTAGAAAAAACTAATAAAAACATGGAAATTATTTTTAAAGAAACTATGAATCCTTAAAAAACTTTGAAATATGATTGGGATAAATTTCCCCAAAAATGACCAAGATACCTCTCATAGTTTTTCTTGGAATACTGAAATACCTAGGGAAGAGAAAATAGTGATAACGTTACATAGAATATGGAATATTTAAGTTAAAGAAAAATCTATGGAGAATAAATCTAGATAATAGTGACAATATGAGATAAAAATGAAACATTATCTATAAAGAAATAGTTAAAACATGAATCAAGTAACTATATAAAGTAATGAATCATCTAGAAACAAACCCGATGAGATTAATAAAGTGTATAAGTTTGATGTTACATCATATTGGCTACATAAAATATTTCTAGAGAGTTTGTTCCTTGGGTTGTTGGAAGAGGAATAAAAGATGTTTTTATAAATACTCATTAAAATTAATATTAACATTCCATATTTAGAGGACATATATCAAATTACCACCTATGATAAATTTATTTGGGATCTATATCAAACCGAGAGAGATTAGAATATTTTTGAGTGATATCTTTCATTGAGGAGTGTTTAAGGCTA
The DNA here is from genome assembly GCA_963277665.1 of Viscum album. Lineage (NCBI taxonomy): Eukaryota > Viridiplantae > Streptophyta > Magnoliopsida > Santalales > Viscaceae > Viscum > Viscum album. The sequence goes on from OY728132.1 coordinate 702,740,499, forward strand.
TTCTAGAGGAGTCTGCCACTAAAACTTAGAGACCTAGATATTATTTTATTCCCTATACCAACATGTAATGAACTTTTGGTAATACCCTTGGTGATTTAGATGAAAGTGTGAAATTGATTTCCCTGAATGTTTTAAAAAATTCGTGGTTAAGAGATCCAAAATAGATATGGGTATCTCTGCATTCAGTCAATCAGTTAGTTAAGTATCTGAGTGGAATTAGAGAATATGTTCTAGTTAATCCAAAAAACTTATATTTCACACAAAATTTATCATTTTATATATGGAGGAAGGAGGAGTGGATCCAATTATTCTAAATCATCCTTTTCATGCTATAGAGAAATCCCTTTTTGAGCTTTCGAGTGTGAGATGAGAAAGTCTAGTTTGATTTTAGAAGGGCTTTAAAGAAAGGGTAGGGAACAAAGTATTTTTACTAAATCTTTAATGTGAAGCATATTATCATATTTTTGGAATTTCAATCTTCATGAGATGAAATTTTGGGAGATATGGTGATATACTATAAAGTTCAAGATCATAAAAATATAGTGGTGGAGAATAATTTCCTGGTTGTGGAATAATTTTCTAGGGAAACTTTATAGAACTCATCACTCCAATCATTAAATCACTCTATCTAGAGTAGAATAAACATTCTAGAAACTTCCATTATGCATTTTTAGAAGAACATGGGACACTCTTGGTCATTAATAATGAAACAATCACTAGTGAACAAGTGCAGATGCTGCTCAATGCATTGAAATAGTGGAATAAAATTCCATTCATATATCATCATCAACATCAAAGGAATAATCAATTCTACGTGAAACCACAAAGTCAGGTTTGAAAAAGGGAAAAATCCCAAAGATAAAATATGATGATCGACTCCACCCATGAAGGATTTGGTAAAAAAGTATGATTTTAAATTATGGGAAAAAAGTATTATCTACCACATATCGGGTAGATAATGGGTGATTCCTTTGCATGTTATACCTAAAAAAATAAAAACAAATTTTGCTAAAAATTGTGATGAATTGACTTCCAATAGAACAATTATAAGATGGATATTTTTGTTCATTATAGTATTTTGGATGATATGACATGGAAGACTCATTTACCCTTACCTTCATTAATCAGATGATGGAAATATTGGATGGAATTGAATTCTGTTACTTCTTTGAAAGATAATTTCCATATAAATAGATTCTTATGGAACCCAATGATCAATAAAATAACACATTTACATTTCCTTAAATGAATTTATACTATTGAAAAATATAATTTGGTATTTTTAATTTTCCCACCACATTTTAGCATTGTATTATGCATCATTTTCTTATAATGGAGGAGGAGTTCAGGGAATGTTTCATAGATGATTTCATAGTTAACGGATGGTCATTTGACACACGGCTTAAAAATCATGTCTTACTCCTCAAAATAGATGAAGATACTTATCTTGTAATAAACTAATAAAATTGACACTTTATGTTGTATGTGGGAATTGTATTTGGCTACCGAATCTCTACAGGATTGAAGTTGATTAGGTAAAAGTTATAAATATTAAATATTTTTGATCCCAATACTCTATAAGAAATCATAGGATTTCTAGGTTATGTCGGTTTTTATCAGCGATTTATTAAATAATTATCACATAATACCTAGTTTTTCACTCATCTATTAGGAAAAGACACGACATTCATTTTTAATGGCTTATTAAATAAGGATTTAAAAGAGTCAAAGACATGGTTGATCATTACTTCGATTATAAATCATCTCAGTTGGGAGGAACCATTTGAGTAATGTGACATTAGAGGGATTATGTAGTGGAATATGTACTTGGATAGAAGAAATAATGAATTTTTTGGATAATAATTTACATGAGTACAATCTCAATAGAGGCCTAGTTCAATTACACTACTATATAAAAAGAACTGATTGCTTTAGTTTTTTTACTTTCGATAAGTTCAAATGCCATCTTCATCTCTCAAATGTAATAGTACATACTAACAATGATTCACTGTAGTATTTCCTTACAAAAAGGACTCCAAAACTATTTTGATATGGTGGTTTTTTCTATTATAAAAAATTTATTTTGAGATTTAAGACAAGAAAAGATCTAATAATGCGGTGGATGAACATCTTTCTAGGATGGTATTCCCCAATAATTCCAGGGATCAAGAATTTTACATTTCATTTGAGTTTCAAGATGTGAATATAATTTAAATTATTCTTATAACCAAACCATAGTTTGTGGACATTGAAAATTTCTTGGACACTAAACTCTTGTGTCTAGAATATTCATACCATAAGAAGAAGAAATTTATTTCTGTTGTCTTCCATTATTTTTGGGATGATCCACTTATCCTCAAGTAGTGGGATATTGAATACTACGGAGTTGTGTTCCTCAAAATTGATATTAAAAGTCTGTTATAGTTTTGTCACTCTTCACTAATAGGAGGACACAATGGATTAGATCTCACGACAATTAATATTCTATAGAGTTATTTTTTTGTCCAACCTTATAGAAATACACAAGATCTTTCGTGATAGAATGTAATTGGTACTAATGAACTGGAATAATAGGTAGACAAGATGAGATTACATATATTACCATTATGTAAGTGGAATATTTAGATGTGTGGATAATTGATTTTTTTGAGATTGTTACCTAAATCTAAGGGCCACATTTACTTTTTAGTCCAAATTGAATATGTCTCCTTGTGGGTTGAATTTGAAGCTACTGTGATGCACACAAGAAAATTGGTTATATAGTTCTAAGAAAAGAATACATTTTCTTACATTAGAGTGCCACATATCCCCATAAGTAATAAAGTAACTAAATTAAATAACTATCTATTTAGATAATTATTACTGAATCATGGGGTACACTACCACATGAGTACCCCATATCATCCACATATAAGTGGACAAGTGCACAATTAAAATTAAGAGTTGAATTAGATTTTATAGGAGACAATCAATGCCAATAAAAATGGTTGTTTGATCAAGTTTTATGATATTTTTAGGCCTACCAAATATTATTCAAGTTACCATTGGGGATATCCCCATTCTGGTTGGTGTATGGGAAACTTTTTTATCTTTTAGAAGAACCATCCCAATGATCTTTTTTGGGAAAACAAGGCTATGAACTAGAATAAAGATGATTCTAGAAGGAAGATACTTTTATAGATATAATAATTCAAGGAAATTAAGATATAATTGTATGGAAATAATGAAATTCACATGGATAATACAAAAACATGGCATTATTAGATCATTAGAAGTAAAAACCTCCTACCAGGTGATAAAGTTTTTTGTTTACCGCACAATTGAATTTGTTTCTAAGAAATCTGATGCCAAGATGTTATGAACCACTATTCTTTATTCATGTTTTCCCTAGGGAGATATGGAAATTCATAGGTCTAATGAGTAACCTTTAAATGTCAATATAATTCAACTCAAATATTATTTTGTTCCAGATTAGGTGGGATAAATTCTATACCTAGAATATAAATAACATGAAAATCAGGTACATTAAGATTTTGACTCTAAAGAGTTGACTGGGAGGAAAATTTGGAATATTTTATCTTTTAATTTCAGTCATAAAATTTGTGATTTCTTTAGTTATCTTAGTACTTGTAAAGTCATGGGTATCCTAAGACTCATATATAAATATATATATCCCTGAAACTCCCCATGGGTCGCCAAATTATCTAAATAGGTATATAATTTTTTTTCAACCACATAGTTTTTATATGGTTATGAGAAAATATCCATTCCCATGTATTTATTTAATTAAATATTATTAAGAAACTAAAATTTAGCTATTTTGTAAGCCCCTATAGAGTCCGGCTCTCAAAGTTGGTCATGCTAGAAAATCCTACACCTCAACCCCATGACATTAGAACGACACTAAAAGTTCTTATAAAATTTGGATTTTAAATTTTTATCAACAATCACCATTTCATTGTGGGTCATCCACACCATATCCTTATGGATTATTATATTTTGGAACATATGGTTTTTAAAACCCTATATACCAAAGCTCACCATTGCACTGTAGGGTCCAAGAAGTTTTTATATTTTTTTCAATTTGTTTTGTCTAAATATGAAATTTTGACCGTCCACACTATATCATAGGATCCATGGAATATATTTGGTGTTTTTTTACTTTTTTTTCTTAAGGGATGGATGTTGCTACAACGAAGGTTCTGATTCACAAGGATTCTCTACTTTTTTTAAAAAAAATTCTAGGTTGAAACACCTTTTCCATGATGGATCCCCTCTTCTCCTTTCCCAATTTATGTTACCATACCTCTTCTCAACATGTATATGGTGATAACCCACCCAATAAAAAATAATATACCTTAACCTATATCTTTTTGTTCCTTTGAATCTCTCTCCATCCCACATTTTTGTCATCCCCGAACTCTTTTTTCCCATTCCCTTGAACTAGAGTATCCCCTATTTTTAGCAAGTGCTTGAGTTTCAATTATTGACCTAGATCCTTCATTTATTCACACTTTCCCCATGATTCATCTAAAACATGTTCCCTCTCCCTATTCGTATTTGGAAAAACTTTTCACCTCTAATTGTGAAAACTATACAGAATAAACCATACCTCATATTTCCTCTGATCACACTACCACAAATTCATCTACCTCTGACCACATACCTTCTCATCCTATTTCCAAGATAAATAAATTGAAACCCAAATCATCTAAAACCTTCACCAAACCTTTATCATACTAACACAAAAACCCTACTACCTCCAAACATAAATCCAAGTCTCTACCTAAAATGGCACGAAAACATAAAACCCTACTAATTCCGCCACCCAATTCTCATCAATAGAGAGTCTCCAACAATTTTTCTCAAACCCCCATCACCACCCAAACATCCACAACCTCTATTAACCCTTTCTTTTTTATGTTTCCACTTCGACACCCATTATTTTTATTTTAAGTTGATTATTTAATGCTATGACTAGAGGGGTTACACAATGAGGACCCATAAAACATTGGTCTTGGGTATTATACATAAGATAGGTATAAAACCTAATATAATTATTTCTTTACAATCTATGAATTTAGAAAAAATCCTTTAAGTTAGAGAATAAATTTATATCGATATTCTACTAAAATTTATCACAACACTTGATTTTGAACCAGATAACATTCTATTTTAATTGGGTACATGAAATTAGAGACTGAATCTTCCAAAATTCGGCATTGTCCTTGGTATTTATGGAATATATTTTCTTTCTTCTATGATATATGAGACATTTTTCAAAGGCCCAAGTAATAATAATATGCAGGAAATGTAGTAGCATCTTGAAGTTAACAAAAATAGTCCCCATTATGTAGCTCATACAATGAGTGTACAACTAAAATCTTCCCTCCAGATTATTCCCAGGGTCATTACTCATGCTTGGGTATCTATGGGTGATCCTCAGGTCTTGTTAAAATAACTTAATGTACCGTTTCTATTTACAATATATGGATGTGATAAAATCAATATAGCACATAAATTCATGACTTCCTTTGAGGTTGTAAATAATAAACAAAAAGTTTATCTTATGGGTAAACATTTCATCACCCATTCAGTGAAGTATCCAAAGGTTTAAATTACAGTTAACCCCCTCACTTATCTAATTCATTTAGATTGTATTGATCTTTATCTTTTGGAAAAAATGTACCTGGTTTAAAATTTTTATAATAATTTCATTTGGGATGATGAGTATTACATATATACTTCCAAGGATGGTATTTATATTAGATCCTAGGTGTGACACCCCGAGATTAAAAAAATAAAAATTGTGTTTGAAAATATATATGACATGTAGCATCGAGCCTAAATGAACCATGAAATATCATTTTTAAAATATGACCATTATAACTTAGCCATTAAATCTTTGGGTGTGAATAGGATTAATTACTTTATAATATATATATATATATAATTATACTACTTAAAATAAATGTATTGAAAATTTATTACTAAATAGATACTCAAATTTTAGTAAAAACATTTTATTCTTCAAAAATATTTTATCTTCAAAAATGAATTTTTCTATTTTTCATGAGAAAATATTATAATCAATAATTGGAACTTTTATAAATTTTGTTTTATAAAAATGATATCATTATTGAAAAATTTATATCAAAATTAGCTTGTGATGAAAATTTTAGATGTTTTTGAAAATTTTGGGATTTCAATGATTAGTAAAAATTCTAATTTTTATTGAAAACAATGTTTTATTTTCAAGTATTTACAAATTCAAATTATATTTTGGATTAGTTTTAAAAATTAATTGGTTAATTTTTATTAATATTAACCTAATTATGGTTGTTAAAAACAATTTGATTTTTGGTTAAAGTATAGAAACATTTTTGTCACGAACCGTCAACCAAGGCCCATGTTGCGACTACTCCAAGCTCTCCTACCAATGTAAAGGGGATATAGACTAGCGTTGAAGGCGTTATCTTACAAATGAGAGGCATTCTCCAAGTACATATACACACACAGACTCACAACCTCAGCCCACAAAGCTGAAAAGTAAAACACTAAAAGAAACCACTAAGAAAACCACAACCAAAGTACAAGAGCATGTAAGGTACAAGATGGGAAACATGGCTAATATACAAGCCCGCCAATGGAAAGATAGTACGAAAGTAAAAAACCTAGTCTCAAATACTTGTCCACCGAGAAGCCTACCTTGATGGTAGGTGGACTGTAGATGCATGAAGTCGTAGGAGTACACCTAGTCTGTCTGCTCTCACTAAACACCACTAGGTCCTAGTCCACTCTAGACTCCGTCAAAGCGTCAGTCATATGCACAAGACATGACACATGTGGGAAAATCCTATGTAGGTGTGAGTAAAACAATACTCTGTTAGATACCCCAAAACTACAATGATAAATCAGAAGAGAAAAACTATGAAGAAATGAACAATGAGCTCTACTTAGTTATATGTTCATATATATACCATGAACATCTTGATATACTCATCTCAGCCACAATGAAACATGGTGTCCCATCCTCATAGCCAGCATCAGGATTCTCACTGAAGTCTCAAGTCATATAATACAAAAAAGGAGATCACACACCCTGATCTAATCCGTATTTGGTGGCACCCATTCGAGAGATACATTCCATCGGGAACATTATACTAGGTATAACTATAGTGCCCAATACTAGAGGTCTAGTCATCACAGTCTTGCACCCAATTCAAGACTAAGAAAACCCAAGTGAAGAGGCCTGCCCCTCACCACTGTGGAATGTTAAGGGATCACTACTTGAGCCTATCCTTGGATACCCCATTCTCTAATATAAGGAGTGGCATGCACCTCAGTCTGTCGAGGGATCATTACCTCTTATTTAGGTGTCGTTCACAATAGGTGGAGGGCCCCTTTCCTCATAGTTTTTTCCTACAGTTAAGGGAGCTCAAACTACTATGGAGGACTCGCTCCCCGCTGCTACCCAGATATGGGGGAGTATGACTCTGTAACTGAGGACCCGCACCCTAGTTCCAACAAGGCAGTACAACTCACAAAGGACCCGCACCCTGTTACGATAGGGGAGTACTACTTCTTATATCAAGGACCCATACTATAGTTTGCAAGGGATTACCACTCATTGAATATAGGAAAATCAACCTGGTAATATAGGGTATTACCGACTCTGTTAGATTATTGGATATGGGGGACCCACACCCTAGTACATTGGGGGAGCACTGACCCTTGGCTAGAGGACCCACTTCCTGGAATGATAGGGAAATACTGAAAATACCTAAACAATCCATAAGGAGGACCCACACCCTAAAACATCATGGGAGTACCGAATCCTAGAATATAAGACCAAACCTTACCCAGTAGGGGAGTTACTAAATCTATAAGTTCTAGATATGGAGGACACATGCCCTAGTCATTCACAGGAGTACCTAATCCAAGGTCAGAGGACCCGCTCCCTGGTCCCACAGGGGAGTACCTACTCTTCCTTGACAAAAATCTATGAGAACTCGTGCCCTAATTATTTAGTGGAGTAACACCCTCGGAGAAAACCACTCAAAGGTAATGAACCTGCACCCATGACACGGGGAGTCCCATATAAACCAAATCCTAGGTATAAGGAGTATCCATGCCCAAATTAGTCAACTGACTAAAAATCCTAACATTTATCTAAAGAACCACCCTGACTCTACCCAATGTCTGCCTGTACTAGGATATCCTACTATTCAAACCAATATGTCATCTTCCAACTTCCTGAAAAAGGGACTTAAAGTATCTCCCAAGGACCTTCTTATCGTAAGGGTTCCAACACCATAGCTGGATCATCAAACGAACAGTCATTTTGAATGTTTCTGGTGTTTTAGAGAAATGGGGTCTGGTTGGGTCTGGGTCTGATCTGACCTGTCCCAGACCATTGGGCTTGGACCTGACCGATCGGGCCTGGCCTAGCCTATAGGGCCATGCATCCAGCTTGCCTAGCTGGGTGTGGCTCGCTAGCACCAGCCCAACCTGCTAAGGCAGACTGGATTCTCCAACCTGAACGCCGCTCTCCGCATTAGTCTCTCACCAGATGGTTCCAGATGATGCCAACTACCTGATCAACCAGTACTATCATGCAGACCGAGTTTTCAGGTATGCCTCCCCTCACCTCCTGGCATGGGGCCACCACTGCCAGTGCCAGTGCACCGGGGGAAGCTTCTTGCAGGCCAACAGACTCAGTTCAATGGTTAGTTTTCGAATCTAGATAAAGTTCTGCATCCCTCAGGCCACGTTCTTCATCAATTGGGGTTAAATATCCATTTCCATCACTTCCACTAGGAATCACTTGATCAGAGGTATTTCCCATGCCGCCTTGATCTGATCATCACCATCGTTATCACTCCTTCGTCATCATTGCCCCGAGAATGGTTGCGTAACGACCAACTGTTCTTCGACCCATAAAGAATGTGAATAATGCGCGTCAAGTGGGAGAGTAAAACCAAACAATAAATTTAGGAATGAACCCCTGTTTTCATTCATCATGGTATTAATCTACTCCCATTATAAGGATCAAGAAGGAAAACCAAAATCATCCCACTAGAACGATCAAACCGCAGGACAACCTATTCGTTGGTTGATCTACAGTTGTCATTTAAATACATGAGTGGGGGAAGATATAATTAAAATAACAACCCCTACCTAGAGTTAGTATCACTTGAAGACATATATTGAAGTTACATCATCATGTCAATTCTTGTTTCATTGGAATTCATTGATCATCAAACTAACAATATCTAGTTCGATCTCATTCATTGGTTTTCCATCTTTGGTTGTTTTCCAACAAATATCTTCAAGACCTTTTAGGAAAACTATAGCGTCCTTCAACATGGCCTTGGATCCATGCTATGCAATTAAGTGGTGAAAATGATTCATCATTTTCTATTTCGATGAGTAGTCGATGCTATGCTGTTTTATTTATGAAACACCATTTCCATTACCTAGCTTAGGAGAGTCAATATGTCTCCACGAATTTGAAAGCTCAAAAATAAAATAAATAATTTTATTTTATTCTTTTTTTCTTAAAAAAGTCTGAAAATTATATTTTTCGGTTGACCCATGCCAATCGATGTCAGGCCTTCTCTAGGTGAATCCCATCACTCTGAGTTCAACGGTGCACTTATATTTTTGATCTGGAACCTGTTCAAAAGATAGGAAAAGCTGTTCACATGATTATTTAATAAAATCTAAAAAAATTCAAAAATCTATTCCATCAACTCAATTCCTCAGAATTATGTTCTGTCTGAGAGCCTGGTCTCAAAAAATGCCCATTTAATTTTTTAAAAAAATTCCATTGAATTATGAGCCATTAAAATCTCCCCACCTTTAGACTTTTCATCCCCAAAATGAAAAGGACTACAATCAAGAGAAAAAAACTGAGTTCACCAAGGTTCCCTACGCTTATTACAAGCATGAACCTCAAAAAACCACCAAGATTGACCACTCTCATGTCTAGCTTCTTCTAGGTCAACATCATACAATAACAGAAGATGTTTATTTAGCGATGATAAGTGGGAAAGCACCATTCAATTTTTTCCATCTAAAGTTCTTGGGTATAGCAGCTCAACTCCATGCTAACCTGACATAGATACAGATAGAACTCGACAGTTCACATCCACCCTTGGATGAACTATGCTAATTCCTCCAAAAGAGTGACACATTTAGGTTTGATTCTAAACACAAAAGGGTATTTACAATTGAAATAGGGCTTCCCAAGAGCGAAATTCAGGTCTTACTAGGACCTCTGTCTATAACCTTCTGAAACCACATCATATAATGAAAAAAATAATACCACAGTCACTTGAGGAATCTCAACTTTTTATGGATGGTAAGTCACTAACTCATACTATAGAAAACTTCATAGGGGTCTAAATATGTCACCCCAAAATGATACCTAGAATGAATCTTTGAGATATTCCTCTTGGTGCTTATAAGGTTTTCTATTTACCATAAAGAAAAACCCTTTTTCACCATCTCGAACACACCACATCTTTTTCTTGATACAATAAATCTGAGTATGAACAATATTAGTCCATACCTAGAATGATATAGCAAGGCCTAGATACCATGAATAAGAGATCCCAACCGGAACTCTCACATCCAAGAGTCAGATCACACTCTCAGAGACAGTGTGTGACCAATGGGTCTCCTTTAGCATAAGTCTCTATGCATGAGGGTCAAGTCCACGGTCCAACCGAAACCTCAAATTCTCAAATAGAACTCAGAGGAAAAGGATAACAACTAGAAGCAATATCTATTTAAAAAAATAGAAAAAAGAAAAGGCAACGATCGTAACTTGAATATCTCTTAGAGCTTCATGGTCATAAGCTATGACTGTATATAGCTGTACTGACCCACATACTCTGGCTCGCTGATCCTAGCGTGGACCACATGGGGTTGGTGGTGGGAAAGATGAAAAATGCCCACCAGAAACTTCTACTAATCCAACTCCCCTGCCTTGCATGCCATTTTGTGGAACTCCTAGATATAGATGTTATCTCTGCCAAGGAATTTCATCAACTGGATCCCTCTCAGTGACATAGAGTATCGGAAAATCCCTTGTGAGATGTCTCTAACCATTTTAAGTGTAACACTGCCTCTCCTACAGCTGATCTGCTCCTTGAAACTGCTCTTATTCCATAGACCCACGTGTCTGTGTTCGGGCATGGGTATGCCTCCTATACGATGATCCTTTCACTTGTCTTATACTAGATCCAATAGATGTTCTATATCGTGACCTTTGTTGTAGGTCATATCTATATGCTCCTATGTTAGGAAACTCACAACCACCTAGGCTTGCTTCAGCACCCTAGCATATGACGGAATGCTAAGCGGTATCACTGACGCCTTTATCTTCTAGAGTAGTCCCTGATCAAAGGTTCAGGCCCTGAAGCAAGGTTCCCTCCCCATATCTATAGAGTATAGAGACAAATATTTGAATCTTGTTGAGTATTTTACCACCGTCATGCTGCCTTTTCATAGGTGCAGCAGTTCCTCTATACGCATCAAGCGTAAAGTTTCCAGAAATAACTCTTCCATGAAGAGGCACTCAATGTATATCTTTGTGAGAGTCACCTAATCATGTGTCTTGATATTCAATCTACACTATCTCCCCACTGAGCCTTGAATACGGCTCACATATAATATCACCATTTGGTCGAGAGGGGTCCTCGATAGGTGGAATACTCACGTAACCGCCTCAATCCAATCCTCAGATACCATAGGGTCTGTCTCATCTTGAAACTTGGGAGGTCTCTATCTCTAGAACTCATGTAGCGCACTTAGCCTATACACATCCTCTACTAGTATAGCTGGTAGAAACTATTGATCGACAGGTGGTGGCATCACTGGTGCACCACCGAGAGGTAATGCCTAAAAATTAGTGCCCTGTACTAAAGTCTACACTCTGGGAAGATTGACATTATGATCATGGTATGGAATCCTATCTGGCTATCATCAGGGAGGCATCCAAAAATTAATCAAGATGAACAATGGTTAAAAGAGTATATCTTGATAGATTAATCAAGATTAACATGGAAAGTACAAAGCATTACTATATGATGCATGTACCACTTATTTCATGGTCACTCATGTCTAAATGTACCGAGTAGAAAAAAGGTTATTAGAGTCCCAATGAATGAATACGTCAGCCACCACACCAACACTAGAACCTATGGCATCAGAGTGAAACTCATAACATCTTAACACTATCATGATGAAACCCAACCCGATCTCATAAACTCTCTACCCAAATGTGGAACTGAACCTCTCTAATACCAATTTTTCATGACCCATCCCCTAGGGCTTGTAACATGACTACCCCAAGCCTAGCTCTTAAAGGTCGGGGGTAGGTGACTTGTGCTAAAGGAATTATCCTACCAATGGAAGGCATTTTCCAAGTACCTAGACACACACACACACACACACACACACCCACAACCCCAACCCACACAACTAAAAAGTAAAACACTGAAAGAAACCACTAAGAGAACCAGAACTAGATTATAACAACACGTAAAGTATAAGATGCAAAACCGAGGTAGTATAAAATCCCAACAATGGAAAGACAATACATAAGGAAACCCCCAAGTATATGGTACTTTTACATCAAGAACTAGACCTAGAGGGTAGGTGGAGTGTAGCTTCTTGAAGTCAAATGTTTACGCATTGTCTATCTTCTCTCACTGAACACCACCAGGTCCTAGTCCCCCCTGGACTTTGTCGAATAATTGATCATCTGCACAAGAAACAACACATGCATGAAAAGCTTGTGTAGGGGGGTGTAAAACAATACTCAATAGGGGAACCTGAAGCCACAAAGAAAAATCACAAGAGAAATACTGCGAAGAAATTCACAGTCATATCTACTCAGGTATATAGCATAAAAATACCATGAACATCTAGACATACTCATTCCAGCCACCAATAAACAGAATGTCCCAACCTCATAGACATCATTAAGATTCTCACCAAAGGCTCTAGTCATAGCACACAAACTAGGAGATCACACTCCACAAGCTCAACCATCTTTGGTGGCACTCGTCAGAGAGATACACTATATCGAGAACATTTTACTAGATCTAACTATAGTTCCAGAAACTATAAGTCTATTCATCACAATATTTTGACAAATGCAAGACTAAGGAAACCCAAATGAAGAGTCCCATGCCTCTCCACTACGCAGAGTTAAGGGAGAACTACTCCAGACTATCTTGCGATACACCAGTTGCTCCTGTAAGGAGTGGACCATACCTTAGTCCAACATGGGAGAACTATCTCTACTATATTTATCATTAACACTAAGTGTAGGGGCCCACTCCTCATAGTTGTTTCTTATAGTTGAGGGAGATCTAACTCCTATGGAGGACCCTCTCCCCACTACTACCCATAGATTGGGGAGTACAAATCGTAAGTGGGGACCTGTTCCCTAGTTCCAACAGGGGAGTACTACTCATGAAGGAAACATACTCTGTTACGACATTGGGGTACTAATTTTTATATCGAGGACAGCACCCTACTTGGTAGGGGAGTACCACTCTGTGATTAGAGGACTCGCACCCTGATAACATAGGGGAATACTGACTCTGTTAGTTTATTCATTATGGGGAACCCACACCCTAGTACATTTGGGGAGTATTGACTCCAGGCTAGAGAACCATCTCCCTGCCATGACAGGAGAGTACCAACTCCGTGGGAACAATGCATAAGGGGGAACCAGCCCCTGAAATGGTAGGGTAGTACCGACTACTAGAATAGAGGACGTACACCTTACCCAGTATATAACAACCCTGCTCTTTATTATACACATAAACATGATTTATTACATAAATATTCACTTAAGAGAACTATTAGGATCTATAAGACTAGTGAATTGAGAAATTAGGTACATTACATAACAACTTAGAACATAAAACACAACGTTTTTATTGAAAACATATTTTACATGACCACAACATTCCTTCGTACTTAGCATTGCATGGGATAACCTGAGGAAATGCATAAGAAAATGGCAAGCTATAAATCCCAGTAAGGGAGTAAACAAATCATAAAATGAAGAATATAGTACATGTTAGGAAATATTCACATCAAAGGATCGCAAGAGAAACATGAATATAAAGGCATGATATAGCATGACTATCCTACCATGGAAATGTGGCAACAACATTTAACATGATATTACCATGATCCAAGGATAATTTAACATGGATCTCGAGTAAATCCTCATTTCACTTGAATTAGTAAGAATAAACCCTCATTACACTAGACGTATCATGAGACAAATCTTTACCCAATGCATTGGAGTGCTATCAGGGCATGCCCTTCTTAATCATTTTATTTCATGCATAAGTGTGCTACATGGATTATACAACATAGAATCATTAAAAACCATAATTTATTATACGATAAAGGAATGTGGAATAAATACGTGAAACTCTGTAATCAATAAGTAAATTTGCATAAAGTTTTATACCCTTTATAGATAAATAGGAATGGTATTTACTACACAATGACCTTGGATTGGAAAATCGCTGTGAAATTTTGGAAGCATAACAGCGTGAAATAATAATTCATAAAAATAGTTGAGGAGTGAAAAAGGTATATCTCATTATATGTACATAACATTGACAGTAATTGGGTAATATTGATAAATTTACGAACATATATAATGGAATTTTGATACATAATATAAAATAATTGCTTGAACGTAAATGAGAAGAGAAAAATTCCTTACGGAATTTCAACATGATAACTTGTGTACATGGGAGGCATTAATGAGAGAGAAACAAGTATATAATAATTAAAAAACAAATAGGTCATAATGGGGGATGTTTGAAATCACACCCCAACATTTTTAATTCAAAAAAAGGTTATAAAAAATAATGAAATTTGGAAAAAAATGAGAAAGGAAGAAATCCTTTACCTGGAAGTGTGATCCCAAATGATTGAGAGAGCCTTGAGAGAGACTTTTTGGGATCATGGGGCACCTTGTGAGGATTTTTTATTGATGAGTACTTTTTAGGGATGTGATCGAAGGGTTTTGAGTGAATAAAAGTGGGAGCTTGGGTGTGTTTATATAGAAAAATTGAAGGAATTCTTTATTATATAGGTTTTGGACACCACACATTAAACTAATCATAAACACAAACCATCCCATGGGGTTTTCCAATTGTTTTTTCCAAATTGGAGTGGAAAAAATTATTTTATAAGGCTAATGGGAGAACTTATTAAAATATAAGGCTTGATTATGTGGAGGTGAGTCACAATCACAAGGAAATCATTTTAAAATTTTAAAATGTTTGATAAGTCTTAGAAGGTCCACAAAGGCTTTGTAAAATAAATAAAACAAACCTAAAATCACATTATTTTAAATTTAAAACATATATAGAAAAAAGTACCATTTATATTATTTTATTTAATCATTATTGGGTCACTATGATGTCGTAAAACACATTATATATTTAAACGTTATTAATTTTTACCAGAAAATTCAGTTGTCTTAGAAAATTATGAAAAATTGACCATTTGATAATTTTGACATCCTGATTAAAAAAATAATATTCATTTTATATATTTAATTTTCTAAATATTTTAATTTTCACTTTTAAAGTAAAAATAGACTATTATTGAAAATTTATGGGTTTTTGACCAAAACAGATTTCAAACCATAATAAAAATTACAATTGTATTCATAAAATTTATATGATCATTTATATTTAATACAAATTAATTTATTAATATTGTTTTATTAAAATATTATTTAATTAAAAAAATCCATTAATTCATCAAAATAGATTTGTTAGTTCAATATTAACTAAAGATACCATTTGTGCTTTAAAAACTATTTACAAAGTAACAATTATAAAATTAATTTATATTCATAATTTTATACAAAAAAATAAAATAATCACAGTGCTAGGGTATTGTTACATAAACCTTTATAACACTTGCATAAGACCTAAGGGTAAAGTGTGCGATAGTGACAGACTCTTGAGGAGGCTTAGAAAACATCGCCCGAGTGGTAATCTCTATTAACTTCAAATTATCACATAGGCAGTTATGTTCAAGATTAACGTGTTGAAGCTCATTTTGGGCTTTGTAAAGGGAGAATACCAGTGACACTACCTCATTTATGATCTCAAACAAATGGGATTCGTATAGAAGAATTATAATGGAAGAGGCCATCATTTCCATTGTCGGAGTAAATTGGATTTTTAAAAGCCCAATATTTAGACTAATCATATTTTTATTGTTTAGAGGCTATATTAGAAATGGTAAAAATTATTAATGGTATTTAAAAAATACAAAAAACATAAAATCAAATAAGTGAATATGTTTTATATAACCATTTTACATAATACATTTAATCAGATCAAGAATATTTTTCATTAATACATGTTTGGGTCATTACAATCCGCCCCCATTAAGAAATGTTTCCCTCAAAATTTGCTTTTCCCACACTAAAACTGATGTGGGTAACTTTGATTCATCACCTACTCTGATTCCCAGGTTTCTTCTTCAAACATGGGGTTTATCCATAACACTTCGATGAGGGGCAGTGTCTTATTTCATAGATCCTTTTCCCAATGATCTAAGTTCTTACCCAGATTCTATTCATTGAAGAGGTCATTATCTAATGGTACAAAATCTAGATTGAGTACATGCAATGGGACATGTAGTACTTCCTCAAGGGTGATACATGAAATACATCATGTACTTGAGAGTGGTTTGGTGGGAGTGCTAGTTGATAGGCCACTGCTCCAATGCGGTCAAGGATATCAAAAGAGTTGATGTACCTTGGACTAATCTTTCCCTTCTCTCCAAATATCATAACTATATTACAGAATGATATGTGGAGGAATTCCTTGTATGCAACATCAAACTCTAGGTTTGATCGATGATTATAAGAATAGATCTTTTGTCGACTCTGAGCAGCTTTAAGGTGCTGCTGGATGGTCTTAACCTTCTCCACCATTTCTTAGACTATTTCTAGAACTATGAGTTTTTACTCCCCAACTTCATCCCAACATGTTAGTGTTCTACACCTCTTCCCATACAGGGCTTCATAAGGAGCCATCTGGATTCTTGGGTGGAAACTGTTATTGTAGGAGAACTCAACTAGAGGAAGATGTTGATCTTATCCTCTTTTGATGTCCATTGAGCATGCTCTCAATATTTCCTCAACAGTTTGGATAGTCCGCTCAGATTGGCCATCATTTTGAGGATTATAATCTGTAGTGAAGTTCAACTCAGTATTGGGAGCATTTTGAAGACTCTTCTAGAACTTAGAGGAAAATCTTAGATCTCGATCAGATAAAATAGATAATGGTACTCCATGCAGCCTTACCACTTCTCTGATATTTATCTATGCCAGTTGATCCAATGATAAATCCTCTCAAATTTCAATTAAGTGTATAGTCTTTGTAAGACGATTCACAACAACCCAGATAATATTATTTCCTTTAGATGAATTCATAAGTCCAGTGACAAAGTTCATTCTGATGTTCTCCCAATTCCATGTTGGTATGGGTAATATTTGAATCATCCCCTTAGACTTACTCCACTAAGACTTCACTTTCTGACATACTAGGCACTTTGATGTATACTCAGCAATATCCTTTTTTATGTTATCCAACCAATTATGCTCTTAGAGATCTCGATACATCTTTGTTTTCACTAGGTTAATGAAGAAATTAGAACTATGTGCATCATCCAAAAGTTCATCCATTAACTCTGGGTTTGATGGAATACCAAGTCTTGTACCAAATCTCACAATTTTTTCTTAATTAACATTGAACTCCAAGGATTTCACTTTTCTGATAGTTTCCACTTTATTCTAATTTCCCACATTATTTTTTGAGCATCCTTTAACCATTCCAAAAGATATTATTGACCAATCATTTGTGAATTGAATTATGATGTTGCCTTTTCTAAGATTCCAATTTCATTCTTTATAAAATCTACGAATATTGGATCCTTTTAAATTATCATCAATGAAAGAGTTGTTGGATCCTTTCTACTTAGAGCATACGCCACCTTATTCACTTTCCCAGGGTTGTAATAAATTTAGAAGTTATAGTCTTTGATTAGCTCTAACCATCTTTGTTGGTCCATATTCAACACTTTGGTGTGAATATATACTTGAGGATTTTGTGATCCGTATATATTTCAGACTTCTCTCCAAAGTGGTAATGTCGCCAAAATTTTAAAGTGAAGATTACTGCTTCCAAATCCAGATCACGTGTTGGATATTTTTTCTCATGAACTCTAAATTTCCTTAAATCATATGCAAAAACTTTTTTATTTTTCAATAACACACACCCTAGGCCCTTCTTCAATTAATCTCTAAATACCACAAAATTCCTCCTCTCTTGGGAAGTGTGAGAACAAGCACAATGATAATATTTTTTTTCAACTACTTGACGCTCTCTTAGCATTCATCACTCTAAGAAAACTTGGCTCCCTTCTAAGTTATCTTGGTAAGATGGTTTTCCAATCATGATAATTTTCTCACAAATCAACGATAATATTTAGATAACTGCAGGAAGCTACAAATATCTGTCACCGATGTTGGCCTCGACAATTCCTCAATTGTAGCTATCTTGGAGGGATCCATAGATATCTCATTTCTTGTGATGATATGGCCCAATAATGAGACTTCCTTCAACCAGAACTCACAATTTATGTACTTTTAATAGAGCTTCTCCTTTCTCAAGGTCTATAGGAAAGTTCTTAGATGCTCCTCCTTGTTTTTGGAGTATATTAGAATTTCATCTATAAATACTATCACAAATTTTTCAAGGTAATATATAAAGACTCTCATGTCCATAAATATTGTAGGAGAATTAGTGAGTCTAAAATTCATTACTATGAATTCATAGTGCCCGTACCTTGTACAAAAAGTATTCTTGGGGATATCCTCCTTGTTCAACCTTACTTGGTTATATCCCGACCGAAGATCCACCTTGGAGAAGTATTGTGCTCCACATAGATGATCGAACAAGTCATAAATTTGGGGTAGAGGATACTTTTTCTTTATTGTTATTTTGTTAAGCTCACTATAATCAACTCAAAGGCACATTGATGCATCCTTCTTCTGGATGAAGAAGACTGGTGCACCCCATGGTGAAGAACATGTGTGTATAAACCCTTTATCCATATTCTTATGTAGTTCTTTCTTCATCTCCTCAATCTCCAAAATATCCATTCTTTATAGAGTCTTGGATATTGGAAATTCCCTAAGTATAAAATCAATTGATAATTCAACATCCCTTCTAAGAGGAATACCATTCAATTCCTCAGGAAACACTTTAGCAAATTCCCTCACAATATGCATGTATTCAAGGATGGATGATTCCTTATAATCAATCATCTGAGAAAGATATGCATGATCATTGGTTAGTAATATCCACTCTTGAGAAGATGGCGCTAAATAAGATTCATCCTCCTCCTTGAAATTGTACAAAATCGGGGGTTGATTTTCCATATGGAGAGTGATTTACCTCTCATGGAAATTTATGTTGGCTCTATATAAGGAAATATAATCCATGCCAAGAATTGAATCAAATTAAACCAGAGGGAGTATGATGAGATTTGGTAAGAAGTTCAATGCACAAATTATTACAGGGTAGGAGTTATATTCAAGGGTTGTAATAATTTCCCCATTTTGTGTTATCACTGACAACTTTACTTCCATGATTTTTTGTGGTGTTAGAATTGTTCTAATAAACATTATGTATATATAAGAATGTGTAGAACTAAAATAAAAAAGTATGTATGCTATTCTTGAATGAATAACTAGCGTACCTATTACCACTTCATTATCGGGGTTCACTTCGGTAGTAGTGATGGAAATATCTCACTGTTGCTACCTTGGAGGTTGTTGGTTGCCTCTGAAAACCCTTAGTTTAGGGAACTGGTTTTCCAAGTGCCATGGATCTTTGTAGTTGAAGCAATGAACAATGTGTTGGGGGTCGAACAGAGCGTTCCTCCCCTCTATCACATTTGTGGGTTTTTCTTACTGACTATTAATAGCCAGATTCCTTTCTCTTTCTATAAGTAAGGTTTTATCCCACCAAAGGAGAAGTCAACATTTCATTAGAGGGTAAAGACAAAGCCATAGGCATATCATGAAAGCCTTGTAAATTTTTCTTTATACACTCTAATGGATTATTCATCTATTTGCTTGAGGGTAAGGAAGTCCCTTTATATCTTATGTCGGAGGGTGTATGGAAAATATTTATAAATTTTTTTCTAGAAATCCTTCCATTCCAACAACTCGGTATCTTTTTTAGGATTCATATTTCTGATCAATTTCCACAATTGATTAGATTCACCCTCCATTCAAAAAGTAGCCTAAAGAACCTTCTCTTGTTTATAACATTGAAGGATGGAGAATACCATTTCAATGGAGTTGATTCATTGTTAAACTATTGAGGGATCAGATGACCCATTAAAATTAAGAGGCCTTTGTCTCATAAAGCTCTTGATTACGACTTGTTCTTTATTAGGGGAGTTTGAAGGTTCCTATTGACCCATATTTCTATTCAAAACTTGATTTATCTGAGAGAGTATCACGAAAAATTTTGTGATTCCTACTCCCATCGTATTGGGCATCTCATTAGAACAGTCATCACATTGATACTTTCATTGGTTATTAGCCCGATTCCTATTAATATCAGCCATTGTCTGGAATAAAAGTAAAGCTAGGGGTAGCACATAAAAGGGAATCCAATGACAATAAGATATAAATTATAAATTATATTTATCTCCTTAACTTGTGAATTTATAGTCTTGAATATTTGTTATCCATGATCAATCTCCTAATGTATATTCTTAGGGGAATTTTTTTATTCCCTAATATTGGTTAATACTAAGATTATGAATTTACCAAATCATATCCCCCAGGAGTTTCATAACCAAGAGTGCAACAAGGCCCATTTTCACGCACCAGTTCCTATTTGAGTTAAGCTCAATGCAGTGTTTTCGGGTTTTACCCCTAGATACATCAGTTCTAGAGCCACCTCTACCTAATCGTATCAAAAAAGGGATGTATTTTTTTTGATAAAACACTTAATTAATACACAAAAAATTTTAAGGATGTTTTTATTATACTTATTCTTATCTATATGTCTTTTAATATCATTTTTTGATCCTAATCCCAAAAATAACTAAACCTATCCTATGATACCAACTATAATAATCATTCTCTTTATTACAAACATAAAAATGATTTATTACAAAAAATTGCACTGAAGACAACTCTGAGGATCGATAGGTCTAGTGTCTTGGAAAATTGGTTACATTACACAACAACCTAGAACATAAAACACAACATCTTTATTGAAAACATCTTTTAATTGACCACAATATTCCTTCATACTTAGCATTGCATGGTATAACATGAGAACATGAATAAGAAAAGGGTGAGCTATAAATCCCGGTAAGGGAGTATATGAGGAATAACATGAATAATATAGTACATGTTAGGAAATTGGAGTATAAAAGGATCACAAAAGAAACATGAACATAATGGCATGGTATAGCATGACTATCATAACATGAAAATGTGGAAACTACATTTAACATGATATTAGAATGATCTAAGGCTCATTGCACATGGATCATGAGTAAATCCTAATTTCAGTTGAATTAGAATGAGTAAAATATCATTGCACTTGATGTATCATGATAGTAATATTTATCCAATGCATTGGAGAGAAATCAGGGTTCACCCTTCTTAGTCATTTCATTTCATGATTTAGTGCGCCACATGGATCATACACCATGGAATCATTGAAAACAATAATTTATTCCATGATAAAGGAATGTGAAATAAATATCTGAAACTCTATAGTCAATAAGTAAATATATGTAAAGGTGAATACCCTTGATAGAGAAATGGGCATGGTATTCACTACACAATGACCTTGGCATGGAAAATTGTGCTGTAATTTTGACAGCATAAAGGCCTGACCTAATAATTCATAAAAATGGTTGATGAGAGAGAAAGGGGTGTAAAATAATATATACATTAAATGTAATGTAATTGTGGTAATATATATACATTTCCCAACATATGTAATGGAATTAAGATTCATGTTTTAAAATAATTTCTTGATTGTAAATGAGATGAGATAAATTCATTAGGGAATTTCAGCATGGTAATGAGTGTACATGGGAGACATTAATTAGAGAGAAAGAGGTATCTCATAATTCAAAAATAAGTAGGAAATTATGGGGGAGGTGTGAAATAATACCCCAAAATTTCTAAATGAAAACAAAATGATATAACAATATAATGAAATTTGGACAGAAATGAGAAAGGAAGAAATCCCTTACATGGAAGTGTGATCCCAAAGGCTAGGGAGAGGCTTGAGAGAGAATTATTGGGACCTTAGGGTACCTTAAGAGGATTTTAGAGAGGTTAGGGAAGGGTAGGGACGTGCTATAAAGGTTTTTAGTGAAGCGAAGTTGGATCTTGGGTGGTTTTATATAGGAAAAGAGAGGAAATTCTTTATTATTTAGGTTTTAGACACCCCACATTAAACTAATCCAAACCAAAAACAATACCATGTTTTTTTCCCATGATTTTTTCCAAAGTGGAGTGGAAAAAATTATTTTATAAGGCCAATAGAAGAAATTATTAAAATATTAGACTTTCTTATGTGGAAGTTATTTACAATCTCAAGGAAATCATTTTCAAATTTTAAAATGATTTTTTTGTCTTGGTGGGTCCAATATGAATTTGTAAAATAAATAAATAAAAAAAAACCTAAATTCACATTATTTTTAAGGTAAAACATATATTGGCCAAACAACCAGTTTATATTATTTTACTAAATCACTATTGAGTCATTATAATGTCATAAAACACATTACATATTTAAATAGTGTTTAATTTTTACCCAAAAATTCGACTGTCTCAGAAATTTTTTAAAAATTCACCATTGGATAATTTCAAAGTCTTGATTTCAAAAATAATTTTAATTTTACCCAATTTTTTTATAAATATTTAATTTTATAGTTTTAAAATAAAAACATACTTTTATTAAAAATTCATGGGTTTTGACAAAAACGACTTTCAAACATTAATAAAAATTAAAATTGTATTCAAAAAATATATGATCATTTATATTTAATAAAAATTAATTTAGTAATAATATTTTATTAAAATATTATTTAATTCAAGAATCCATTAATTAATCAAAATATTTTTTTTAATTGAATATTAACTAAAAATACTATTTGTGTTTTAAAAACTATTTAAAAAGTGAAAATAATAAAATGAATGTATATTACTTATTATATACAAAAAAATGCACGTAATAATAGTGGTAGGGTCTTGTTACATAACCCCTCATAACACCTGCAAAAGACCTAAGAGTAAGGTGTATTATTTTGATAGACTTTTGGGGATTCTCAGATAACAACGCTCGAGTGGTAATCTCTGTTAACTTAAACTTCTACTATAGGCGGTCCGTTTAAGATTAACATGTTGAATCTCAGCTTGGTATTGGTTAGGAGAGAGAACCAGTGATTCTACTTCCTATATGATCTCAATCAAATGAGGTTTGTAGGAAAAAATTCTACTAGATAAGGCCATCAGATCCTTTTTCTGAGTAAATTGGATTTGTTAAATCCCAATATATATACTAATCATGTGGTCACTGTTCAACGAATATATTAGCAATGGTAAAAATTCATAATGGTATTTTAAAAATGAAAAAATACAAAACCAAAGAAGTGAATTTGTTTTATATAAACATTTTACATAATAAGACATTCAATTAGATCTAGAGGAATTTTCATTAATAAAAGTTTTGGTCATTACACTATAGGGGAGTAACAGACTCTATGCATGCAAGATATGGAGGACCTACACCCTAGACCATTAGGGGAGTACTGACTCCAAAGTTGGAGGAAATGCTTCCTGGTCCCAAAGGGGAGTACGTACTTATCCTTCATGAACCACTCCGAGATCCCACGCCTTAATCTTACAAGGGAGTAACAGCCCAGGAGGAAACCACTCAAAGGAAACGAATCCGCAGCAATAACGTGGGGAGTCGTATCTTTAAATAATCAGATGGATAAGGAGTAACCGTACCCTGAGTCATCGAGGGAGTAACCGTTCAAACATTTTATCATAAGAACCACCCAGATTCTTCCCAAAGTCTGCTTCTACTGAGAGATCATACTCTTCAAAATAATAGGCCATCCTCAATCTCACTAAAAAACTCACTTAAAGTATCTCAAAAGGACAATATCATCACAAGGGTCCCAACGCTATAAATGGTTCATCAAACAGACGATCTGTTTGAAAGTAATTGGCGTTTCAGCCAAATGGGGGTTGGTGGGGTTTGGGTTTGGTCCAAACCAGCACATTGGGCCTGGCCTGGCCTGCTAGGAAGCGATTCTGGCCTGTTAAGCTTAGCCCACTGGGCTGTGGGTCCGGATCGCTACCAGCGGAGTACTCTTGGTTTGGCACCACCCGTCAACACCAGCCTGACCAACTAAGGAAGGCCTATTTCTCCATCCCAAACATGGCTCGACTGCTTCTGTCTCACACCACGTGACGCCAGCTGGCACCGCATCCCTGGTCAACTAGTCTGATCACATGGACCGAGTTTTCTGGTGCGGCACACGACTTTCTACAGGTACTTGTGAATGCCACGGTTTGAGCTGCACCCCTCCTCCATGCAGACAGCTACGATTTGACTGCCAGTGCCGCTGCAGCGCGCCACCCCCGCCGCCGACAGCATACTGGGGGAAGCTTCTGCGGACCACTGGACTTGCTCTGGTGGTCCATTTTCGAATCTAGAATAAGTTAGGGAGCATTCGGGCCACGTTATTCTTCTAATAAGGTTCAAATCTCCATTTTCATCCCTTCCACTAGGAGGCGCTTGATAAGTGGTATTTCCCAGGCCGTCTCGATCTAATCATCCCCATCATCTTTACACCTCTGTCATCATTGCTCCAAGAACGGTTGTGCAATGACCAACCGTTATTGACACAAAAAAACACAAAGAATTATCATTAAGGTGGAGATGAAATCCAAAAAATAAATCAAGGAACCGACCCCACCTTCATTTTTTATGGTGATAATCCACTCCCATTAGAGGGATCAAGAATAGAAAATGAAAACATCATACTAGAATGATCTAACTACATGTCACCTATTCGTTGTTTGATCTACGTTTGTTGTTTAAAACCAAGAACAAGGGGAATATATAATTCAAATAACAACCTCTACCTGGAGTAAGGATCGCTTGAAGACGTAGATTGAAGTTCCATAGTCACGTCGTTCCTTGTTCGGCTGCTGTTTGTTGATCGTTAAACTACTGAAATATGGTTCGATCTTATTGGTTGACCCATCATCGTTGTTCATTCACAAATGAATTCCTTTAAGACCTCTGAGAAAAACTCCAGCGTCCTTTGACCCAACCTCAGATCCTTTCTAAGCAATTAAGTGATGAATATGATTCAGTGTTTTCTATTTCATGGGTCACTCACATTAAACTATTTCATTTATAAAACTAAGTTTCAATTAATTATCATCAGAGAGACGTTACATCTCCATGAATTTGAATGCTCAAAAATAAAATAAAAAAGTTTATTTTATTAATTTATTTTATTTTTTAATTTTTTTTCGGAAAATTATCTTTTTCAGTCAATCCACACTGGTCGATGTTAGGCCATTTTCTATGTGAATCCCATCACTCTGAGTTCAATGGTTCCCCCATATTTTTGATCTGGGCACTGGTTCAAAAGGTAGAAAAACCCGCTCGCACAATTATTTTATAAACATTAAAAAAGTTCAAAAATCTATCCTGGACACTCTAGGCCTTGAAATTACCTGCCGTCTCAGAGTATGGTCTCAAAAATATCACATTTAATTTAAAAAAAATCCATGGAATTCTGAGCCATTACAAATTTATACATAAAAAGAATTTTTCCAAAAAATGTTTTTTGTTGCTTTCCATAGGTCAAAATTTGAATTAAAATTTTCTAATTATAGGAATTGAATCTTGAAAAATTGATTCCATATTTTTAATCAGGAGGTCTTAATTGGTAACTTATTTCCCTTTTACTTTTCGTTATTATTAATAGTAACTATGGTAAATAATTATCGTCACAGTAAGGGTAAATAATTGCAATTAAGGCATAAAGTAATATGATAAAGACTAAAAATTATCGAAAAAAATTATCTTTATCATATTGGATAAGTTTATATTAGAAATTACTATCAAATTATTTACTTTATAGACACTTTGTGCCGTATTTATTTGATTTTGACCTTTATAATATTTTAAAATTTAAAGGCAAAAATGTCACTTTTTTTCTTTTAATAACTACAATATTTATTGAATAGGATAAGAAAATTATGTTCAGTTATAAATGGTTATTAATAATATAAATGATTTTTTATCATGGTAATTTATTTCTAATTTTTTTTAATGAAATAATCACTTTAAATTATTATGAAATTTTAACACAATATTTATTCAAGTAATAGATAAATTAAACAAATTATTCTAAAAATATGAAAATTAATATTAATTTAATTAATTATTATGTTTCAAAAATTTTATAGAAAAATATAACATGTTAGTGATGCGTTAAATGATTAAATTTTAATTATATTATTGAATTTATTTTCAATTTAAAATTAATTAAACAGGTCCAAAAATGACATTAATGATATATTATAATAAATAATATTGTAATTAATGATTTAACATTCATAAAAATATTATCTTAATCCAACTTATTTTGATATTTCTAAAAATATATATATTGTTCCATTTTTTTTCTTATTTTACATTTATAGTAACTATTGTGATATATAGAAAGTAAAAACTTTGTTTCATGATAATTTTTAGAAAGGGATTATGAGGGTTAAAATAAAGAGATAAGTGTAAAAAACTAAAATAAACACATTTATTGTATGATATTATTTGAAACCATCCTTATCCTATATTTGAATAATGTCCATTTTAACCTTTTTTAAATGAAAATTAATTTATATTAGTTTAATATTTTTAGAAATTTCGAAATTTCCCGTCCCCTCACTTATAGAATGGAACCTCCCATCCTCTTTTTTCACACTTCAAAACACATTTATTTCAGACCAGAACTACCAAAATCCATTACTTACTTATCTTAGTATTACATAAAGACCTTTATATTAAGAAAATTCTCCTTGGAAGGATTTTGGAGGAAACATAAAGAGGATTTCCAAAAAAGATGAAAATAAATAATGAACGCGATGAGTTAGTTTCAAGGTAATTGACTTTCTATAAAAATAAATACCCTGTTAATGTTTCCATTTTAACTCTATTTCTTACATGTCCATGTTCTTATAAATATTTCGTGAAATTTTTTATTTCTGCTTTAATGGATTCTAATTACCATTTTGACTATATTTGACTGTATTTATAATGTTTCAAAAAATGAATATTTTTAATTTTTTATGTAAGGGACACTTTACTTTAAAAAACTAATTTTAAATGTCTTAATGATTTATTGTCTAAATATTATCTTAAATTTCCATATTCTTAAAAATCCCTTATATATGATTTTATATGGACTTAAATGGATTATAATCTACATTTTATGTCTTATTTTTATTTTCCTTCAGAGGTTTTCAAAAGGAATATATTTATGTATTCTATACAGAACATTTAGATTTTTTCCTTAAAAATACATAAGGAATTTTCTATTCTAACAAATTTGACAAAAAAATATTTCCCTTTTTCTACAATTGGTATTGTATATTTGGATTTGTTTATAAGATTCCATGTTTTTTTCAAAGAAAAATAATCTTTCCCATTGTTATATGTATTTTCAATAAGAGTTTCAAATTTAATGAGCATTTTTATATCTAGAAATATTTTTCTTCTGGGTGTAAAAGATCTCTATAAACCAACTTCTTTGGAGTTATAACCATTCTCTATTTAACTAAGTTTCTCTCACTTTTTAATGTTATGAAATGATTTAAAATTATGTATATATGTTTCTCACATATATACCAAAATTATTATACCTTACTTATAGGGGTAATACATGCCTTATGATCATTTCTAAAATTTCTTCTTCAATAAATCACTTTTGATAATTATATGAGGAAATATTCTGAAACCCATTTTCTATCCTAAGGGAATTATTATATTTATGAATTATGATTAATTTACTTTTTGTTGAACACATAATCATGGATAAGTTATTATTGGTTATCTTGTATATAAATCCAATTCATTGTGTAAAATATTTGTCTCCTGAGTTGTTATGTATAGGAATAGGGAGTAAACCTAATCCACTATGGGATGATTTACACCATGTGATGTTTTCTTGGAAGTTATAATAAACTTATTCTTATGCTATGTTTTGTGTTGCTACCACATTTACTATATTATCAGAGTGTTATAATACCATGTTATTTAGGTTATTCTACCATGTGTCTACTCATGAACCTATTTTCATAGAACGTATATGCTACTTTTAAAGGGTGAAATTTACACAATTTTTTAAAATGTTTTCATAAGTTTTCATGAATATAAAGGAACCTTTATGAGTTTTATTTTTTCATTTAATATTTCTAAATAAAGGTTTTATGAAAATATTTGGCAAGAAAAAATGTCTTCGTGGGTATTAAAATATTTATTTTTTACACAAATTTTAATTTTATAAAAGTCAAATCTTTCATAATTATTGATAAACCAATATGATTTTTTCTTTCTCTTAATATATCACTAACTGCGTTTTTTTGTGTTCATACCACATTTTAATGTTTTTTCACAGTGTTAGAGTATGATTAGGACAAGGATGAAGTCAAGATAAAATTTTTAAAGATATGTCATGAGAAGAAAACATTATATATCATAAAAGTTTTGTTTTGTGAAAAAATGGGTACAATGTGGAAGTTTTCACTTTTTGATGTAATATTTATTCATCTAAATGTGACATCCTAATTAACTAAAACTGTAAAACTTTAATATTATAAAATGTAATAAAATTGATTATTTAATTAAATATGAATATTATGCAATTCATAAGGTTGGTTACTTATAGTTGGTGTCATAGGAAATGTTTATATAACACTATAGATTTGGATGTTTTCAAGTGGTGTCAACTTAAGAGTTATAGACACCATAATGTGTTTATGATTTTATGGTTGATCATAAGTTCAAGGTCTGAGAAACCCCTTTTTAGGTTTTATATGAGGGGATTTTAATGTGATTAATAACATTTTGGGAGATTTTTTATTAGGTCAATGTATATGTAAACCATATGATCAACATGAAGTATTATTAGAGAAAAATTGTACTTTTTATAATCTTAAAGGTATTGATAACTTTTTGGGTTTATATGATCATTGATGATTGATTTTATTTTCATGGATGCTCATCATATTTCTGGGGAAGCTATAGGAATTATATAAAAAAAATTAGTAAAAAGGATGACATGTCACATTTGAAAAGGTCGTGAGGCTTGAACCCACAATTGAAGAGTGAAAAGGGAGAAACACCAACAAAAAACATACCTGTTGTCTTGATTAGTATGAAATTTATTTTTTTTAAATGACGTGACATATAAATATTAATTTTATTTTCATAGAAAATTTTTATCATATATTTAACCATGTGATTGAATATTGATTTGGTGATTAGGAAATTAATATTATTTTGGAAGAAGTTTACTATTTTGGGAACTTTATATTATTAATGTAAAAATAACATTATACGAATTTATTTGAGGAATAAATTTGGAATTATATATAGGATGAATACATGATTTTAATGTAGATTTCTGGTTTTTTAGATAATTTATGGGAATGAATATCCCATCTTGGAGATTATTTTATTTGGTAATATACATTTTTAATATGAGACATTAAGAGTGATTGATGTTATTTATAGATAAATACTAAATTTATATTGAAAAAATATGTAATCAAATATTCTAATATTTGGGATTCAATCATAGTGGGAATTATTTTGAATAATTTTAAGGTTTTTTATTTATAAAATATTCTATGTTGAAATTTTGGAGTTATTGTTGAGACATTGGTGATTAATGTTGTATTTATTCATATGATAATATATTCATTTTTTTGAATTATCTTATTCTCACCATTTTGGTTTTGGTTAATGTATGAAAATAATATGAAGATATATTTATCATTTTATAGATTCTATGATCCATTAGGAATTAATTTTTGTGCTTTAGGTTTGAAAAAATTCATCTTGAATTCTCTTCATTTGGAGCAAAAGATAGACTTGTGAGTGAAATTTATTGAAGGATAAATTCTATTTATCAGGAAAGTATATTTCCTTATATTCTTTTTTCTAGATTGAAAGGTAATTCCTAAACTCTAGAAAATTTACGTTGAAACAAAAAATTTATCCTATTACCCTCATTTACGATGAATCAATGGTCTTTTTCACACCTCATCATTTTATGGTTTCGTAGTCATTAACTTTTTCTAGATCATTTAACTTATTGTGACCAATGATCTCTATCACTCTATATAATTATTTTGACGTTGTATTTTCTATCCATGTTCTTATTTTAACTTATCAATAATGTTCTCATATTTTTAAACTTAGTTTTGTGATGACCTTAGTATTTCTTTTTCCCTCTTATTAGGATTATGTTTTATTAACCCTTTTTACAATGTGGGATTTAAAAAAAATGATTTTTTAGATGGAATACCCTTGATTACAGAGCTACATTTCAAATTTTTTTGGTTGAAATTTATTAGGGGGTCTCATATAAAATCCTATTATTTTAAAAAATAAAATTATGTTCGATAGAATATACCACATGCAAGACTAAGCCTAAATAAACCTTGAAATATTATTATTTAAATATGTATGTTATAACCTAGACATTAAAATAGTTGGTATGAATATGATTAAATACATTATGAAATATTCATAAAGATTTTATTCGATATAAATTTATTAATAAATTCTATGTAAATAATCAATAACTTTTCAACAAAGTCATTTTCTTTCTAAAAAATACGTTTTCCAAAAAAATGGATTTCATTAATTTTCATCAGAAAATATTTTAATTAATTTATTGAACATTAAAAAATTTAATTTGATAATTAGGTTATAATTTTAAAATTAGTATATAAAAATTATCTTTTGATAAATGTTTTTGATTTTTTTGATAATTTTTAATTTCAATGAACGGTGAAATATACTAATTTTTTTTTGAAATCTGTATTTTATTTTCAATTATTAGCAAAGTAAAAGCCTATTATTGATTAGTTTTATAATATAATTCATTTATTTTTATTAATAATAATCTAATTATGATATTTTTAGTGAATTTTATACTTTTATACAGTATAAAAACATTTTATACATAAAAAGTAATTTCTATTAAAAACTATTTTTCATCATGTTTCTTGAGTCTAATTTTGAATTAAATTCTGAAAAATATATGAATTGAATCTTAAAAAATGGATACCATATTTGGAATGAGTAGGTCCAAATTTGTAAAATTTTCCCTTTATTTAGTCATCATGAATTTCAATTATATTAAATAATTATAACCACGGTAAATGTAAATCCGTAAATAAATTTTAAAAATAATATGATAAGGACTAAAAATTGACCCTAACACTTAGCTTTATGTAATTGGGCGAGTGGATTTTGGACATGTCCATACAATTATTTAATATATGTCCAATTGGTGCCATATTTTTTGATTTAAAGTAATATAATATTTATATAAATGATAATGGAAAAAATGTCAATTTCTTAATTTTAATAACTATAACAGTTTATATCAGGGATAAAAAATATTATATTCTATTCTAAATAATAATTTGAAATATAAATGATTTTTTATCATGGTTTTTAATTTATAATTTTTAGTAATGGAATAATTTCCTTAAATTCTTATGCAATGCTAACAAAATAATTGTTCAATAAAAATAAAAATAAGATAAATTATTTTTAAAATATAAAAAGTAAGTTAAATTGAATTATTTATTTCATTCCAATTTTTTTAGATATGCATAATATTTTAGTGATATTTTCCAAGTATTATATAATAATTCCATTACTATCATGTTATTTTCAATGTCAAATTAAATGTATAATTCCAGAAACGAAATTAATAATATCTTATAAGAAATATTATTCTATTAAAAGATTTAAATTTATAATTATAATTTATTTGTCCATGTGAATGGTATATGGTATAAAATATTAACCATGGTCAAATTGTTATCATATTTTCCTTTTATAGCAGTTATCTTGATATGTATAGAGTAAAGCATTTATTATCATGGTAATGGTCAAAAAGGGTTAACACGTGTTAAAACAAATATGTATGGTTAAAACCATAATCTAAACTCTTATAAATTTAACTATATGTTAGAATTTTGACCCATATTCATCTTAACTTTGAATTATAACAATTTTGAACCTTTTATCAATGAAAAATAATTTATATTAATTTAATATTTTCAAAAATTCTAAAAGTACCCCTCCACTCACTTATAAAAGGGAACCTCTTCTCCTCATGGAAAGGTTATTTATTTTGAATAAAATCATCTTTTAATGTATTACTTAAAATTTTTTTTCCCAATGCCTTTTTTCTTCTAAATGATTAAAGAAATTTTTTATTTATGATTCAATGGATTCTAGAGGTCATTTTTTTGAATATTTAACTATCCTTACATTGTTTTTAAAAAAAAGAATATTTTTAAAGTTATATAAGGGATACATTAATTTTAAAACATAATTTTAAATGTTTTAAATATCTATCATCTAAATACTTTTTCCCATTCCTATATTCATAAAAATTCTTTTTATATGTATTTATACATACATAAAAGAATTATAAATGAAATTTCATGTCTCGTTTAACTTTCATTCAAAGGCTTTAAAAAGGAATATTTTTACATAATGTATACAAACCATTTTGGCTTCCTTTACAAAAGTCAAAAAAAATGTTTTATATTAACTTATACAACATAAAAAACTTTTCCCGCCTCAAAAAAAATGTTTGATATTTGGATTTATTTATAAGATCCATTATTTTATTAAATGAAAAACCCTATTTTTCTTTATTGTATGTATTTTCAAAAAATGTTTTCAAGGGAATGAATATTTTGATTTATGGAAATGAATTTCTTATGGGTGTAAGGGATCTCTATAAACCACCATTTTAGGGGTTATGACCATTCTACCTTTAACCCACTTTCTCTATTTCTTTAATGTTATGTATTTCTTCACAATCTCTAATATTTGCATCTCACATATATTATCGATTATTATCTATTTTTATGAAAAGGTAATACATTACTTATGATCATATATTAAATTCCTTATAGTAGAAATCTACTTTTATTATGATATGGGGAAATATTATACTACCCATTTTTTCCACTTATTATGTTTATGCCTTACGATTGATTTTATTCTTATGGAATACATAATCATGAACATGTTTTATTGGAGTACCTAGATATATCTCCAATGAACTAGGTAAATAATCTACATCATGAGACATTATGTATAGTATTAGTGATTAAACCAAATCTAATATTGGAATTTTTCTACTATGTGTTGTTGTCTTGACATTTATCCTTGAATTATGCCAGTTTCATATTTTGTGTTTCTACCACATTTCCTATATTAGCATGAACTTATGATACCATGTTCCTTATGTTTTTATCCATTGTCATTACTCATGATATTATTTTTATATAAATCATTTTCTATTTTTTAAGGGTGAATTGTAAAAAAAATTGAAAATGTTTTCATAATTTTTTCGTAATTAAAAAAGAAACCTTTTTGAGTTTTTTTTCATTTAATATTTCTTATGAAATGTTTTATGAAAATATTTTGTTTGAAAAGGATATTTATTTTTTAAATAAATTTTTATTTGGAACCCATAATTTAACTTTGAGAAATAAAATTGTTGTATAATTATTCAGGAACTAACATGTTTCTTTATTTCTTTTAATATGTCCCTTAATGATATTTTTTAGCCTCACAACATATTTTAATTTTTTTTCAAAGGTTTTAAGGATTATTAGGGACAAGGATGTAGAAAAGATGAAAATTATAAAGATATTTCATGAAAATAAATCTATTTATTTCATTAAAGATTTTTTTATGAAAAAATGGGTACTAAGTGGATGTTTACACTTTGTGATGTAATATTTATTTATTTAAGTATGGTGAAATAATTATCTAAAACTCTAAAATATAACGATCCTAAAATGTAAGAAAATTAAGTTGTGACGTAAAACTCAATATTATGTAATTTTTAAAACTAATTCCTTATACTAGGAAACTTATAGGCCATGGGTCCCAATTCAAACAAGATCTCCCCTTCCGGCTTTACCAATTTTTAAAGGAAATAGACTAGGTTTTATAGAGAAACACTCTATTTTATCTTTAGAATATTTGGTAATATTTATCACTATTTGGGGATTTCATGTGACACACCAATATTATTTACACATTAATTCTTAACATCCCCTCTACCTTTGGGAAGCTCCCTAGTACTCATCTATTTTCCAGATATATACTACTTAGACGAGTCTTTGGAACATGATTCCTAGGAAGGGTCCCAACTTGTACCTTTTTTACACACATATCACTGACCACCCTGATGGGAGGTAACTCCATTAGTACTGGATTTTTCCATTGACCATATTGAACTTGATTCCCATATAATGGTATTAGAGAAAATTCCCAAGGCACCCACCCCCTAATGGTAGAATATTTGGATCGACATACCCATTTAAACACCCCTTTTTAGAGTTGGGAACCACCCCCACCAGAAAAACATGTGACACACCTAGATGTTCCTGTTGTTATAGCCACTACTAAGACATCTTCATGAACACCTTTGGAGACCATTCCTACATACAACCCTACCATTCTAAACTCTGTCTAGAAACTTTTGAAATCTATCACCATAGATCAAAACAATACCTAAATGATCATGTGGAAACCATGGAAGAGTCTTAGGATACCTCATTTCTCCTTTATTAATTTTTGTCTCATTATTTTCTCAATTCAATTTAGATTGTAATGTATCATTTTATGGATACTGATTCTAACTTTTTTCTTACTTAATATTCAATGAAAACCCTTTTATGATTTTTTTTCCTCGCAAGGATTCAATTTTTTTATTGTCCAATTTTTGTTTCTATATTATATAATTTCAGCATTATATTATAGTAATTTTATTTAAAATTACCAAAAATAAAAATTTTATTTATTTCAGTTTCTAATTTTTATTTTTGTCACTAATATGTTTTGGGATAGATTTTGAGGGAACTATTACTTTTTTATATTTTCTTTCACACTTCCTTTTTTGGTTTTCAATTATTCACTTTTCCTCTCTTCCCTCTTGGATTTCACATTAGGGAAAACGTGTCGGTTAAGATTGGTGGTGTCCATATGTCCACTTAAATTTATATCTTGATTAATTTAGGTGACACTTGTTAACTAGTGTATATATTGTGGTTTGTGGGACAATTTTGTTTCAATTTTCACTGAATTATGGAGACATAAATGGATATATTTGTAGTTTCAGGCTTAACTAGATTTTAATGTTCAAAAAATTATTACCCATTTGACTCCATTATTAATTTTTATTCTTACAAACTTGTATTTTTTTCAATTTATTTTTAGTATTAGTGCCATATGTGATTGAAACAAATAAGTATATCCCTTCTCAATAGGCTTATAATGGAATTGTATATTATTCTTTCCATGATGATATTTCTTGAGGGATAATTAGGGAATGGCTATATACTTTAACTTTTATAGGTATATTGTCAAGTAAATGAATGTCCAAAATTATCTTTTTTTATAATTGAGGAATTTTTGTTAAATATACCATTATCCTTGATACCTACCGTAAAATGTATATTTATTTAAACCCTTAAAGACTATGAATGACCTTTGATAAAAATATGCTATATTGCATGACAATTTTATCTATTTCTACCCTTACTATAGTGTTTTACATTATTATAAAAAGTTTAAGTGTGGAGGAATATGTTGTATATGGTAAAATGGTATGTACATTTTGTGGAAAACTGTTTCGGGTTGTCATTTCATATTTGAAAAAGTTTCATGTTAGTTTATTCATTATATTTTTTTGTGACCCCAACTTGAACAATGATTTGTTCGATCATTTTTGGTTGGGTGGCGGATGTGATACTTTTCTAAAGCTCAATGTTTTAAAAAAAGAAAAATTTGAAAAATAAAAATTAGTTAAATAGGGTGTATTCATTTTTATGTCCTTTATTTGAACTCAAGATATGAGGAAGATGTTATTTGTGAGAGGATATGTTAATTGAGATTTTATATTGATTATTATGCAAAATGATTTAGACGTTTAACCACTTTTTGAGCCTAATTATTTTTATACATCGATACCTATGAACCCTTATCCTAAAATAAACACAATACTAATTACAAATAACCCATGATTAATTATTTATTTTGTATTTTGGGCATACAGATTTGGGATCTGATGCAAGCCTTTGTCTAGGTTCATATATTCGAGGAAGGAGTACGTATCCAATTTTGATGTTTCCATAAGTTATGAGATTCTAATAATATTGAGGTATATTTTTATTGGAATAAATATTGGTAAAATATTTATTAATGAGAGTATATGGACGGAGATTACCTGAATATGAATCAAAGATGCAGCAAAAATTTTCACTTTTGAATTGATCTATATATTTTCTTCTGATTTGGTTAGTCATTACCTATTATTTAGGAGTAAGTGTTTCTAATTTTATCTATGTTTTAATGTGTGACACCTTTTTGGAATTATGTTGA
This sequence comes from Viscum album, assembly GCA_963277665.1. Taxonomy (NCBI): domain Eukaryota; kingdom Viridiplantae; phylum Streptophyta; class Magnoliopsida; order Santalales; family Viscaceae; genus Viscum; species Viscum album. The sequence goes on from OY728132.1 coordinate 702,777,377, forward strand.
GATTTTATTGGGGACATAAAAATAATCAACTATGGGGAAATTTGAAGAACATTTTTTTCATCCTTCTTTTGGCCACCATTATTAGTCATTTTATTATTCTAATTGAATTTTATACATGAGTTTTTCGGGTGTTTTTGATTTATTTATAGTTATACTAATAACTATAGAATTTTTTGAAAATTTTCCAACCATGGAATAACATATTAATTATGGTCTAGTCTTTTGGAACTCCTAGAACTACATTTGGATCAGTAATCCATAACATAAATGATGTAAAATAGAGAAAAAGGATTGGTAATTTCTATTTCATCAGGTAAGGATAGCGCATGCCACAAAAATTAGTACTTAGATAAAAAATTTGGCAAACAATAGGTTGACCTAAACCTATAGTAGCATGCCAAGAGGCACAAAAGGGGTAACTAGCCAAGCTTGCCATGGGGAGATCCTACTAGTGTTTTGAGAGGTGAGCACATAGAGACAACAATATAGACACATGTCTTGTGAGGGTTAGGTCTGTTCAATGCATGGTGGAATTATTTAACTAGAGAGGCCAGGATTAGTAATGGCTTAGAGTCCCACAAGTCTTGTATATACTTTATATGTTCTTAAAATAGAGTGAAATATTTTTTGAAGCGTCAAACACCTATATAGAAGTTCAACATGGGACATCCAAACTGATCCATGTTGTAGAACTCACTATGGTGACATAAAATGAGGAGAATCAACTAGAGTGAAGATTAATTTTTTCTACACCACAAACCATTACCTACGTCCTGGAAGCTCAATTTCTAGAATTAAATAAAATATTAAAGGTTTGATAAGGGCATGTCATAGAGGGAATACCACTCTATAAAAAAACCCAAGACTTGTTCAATGAAAATCCGACCAAATACCAAATCATAGATATTACTAAACAATAATCTTTTAAGATATGAAAATTTAATCCATACATGACTTTAAAAAAATTAATGGAGAATTAAACCATGCACAATGTTTATTTTTTCTCTTTCACTATGATCAAGAGGTTATTCCATGATATTCATGAAGTATTTAAATGAAGAATTGGATAGATTTCAGAAAAGTGTGTTATTTTTGGAAAAATGAGAATAATTATTAAGGAGAATTGGAATACTTGGATGAGATGAGTCATGGGAGAAGAAATATTACTTTTATAAAAACTTAAATGTTTTTACTTCTTATGATTAGAGACTTTAAGTAAAGTTGGTTGTGTAATTTTTTCTGCTTATCTAGTTGTTTTTTGGTTGTTAATTATCCTGAATCATTAATTTTTTCATATCCTATTTGTCTCATGATGAATGAGTAGTCTATAAAGAGTGAGTAGTAGCATAGGGATGGTGGAACAAGAGTAGGAGGAATTATTCTAAGTAATTGACACAAAATATAATGGTGAATTTCTTAAGGGGAATTTGATACCTTGGGGTGACTCTTCTTTCTATCAAATCAATAAACTATCTAACAATAGTGATTACTATCAAGGGATGAATCCAAAAAATGAAAGCTTGAGAGGGAGAATGAGATATGACCCTACTAAATCTCTTACATAGACATTAAGAGTTTCGTATTTAAGTTAGTTTTTAATTACATTGAGAGAGATTCTGATAGAACTAGGTATAACTAGTATCTCCTGAAAAAGTAAACTAGTGTTTCTAATGATACTTTCAATTAGTCACCCAAAATAAATCATCAGGAAAGTAATTTGTTAAATTTAGGAGTATATCCTTTAAATCTGTTCCATCATCCCATCCATAATTTGAGTTCTTTTTAATCTTAACCCAATCCTACTAAGTATCGGGATTCACCATTGTTCATCCATCCTGTTACAGTAGCCAATTATTAAGAAACCCTATTTAACTTTAGAAAAAACAATAAATAATGACATTTGATGTGACATTCACACCTTCCTTATAGACTGACCTTATGACTCCAATTGTTCATACTACTATTTAGTGGTATTGGTGACCAGGGTTACATGGATTTCAATTGTAAAATTTGATAAAAAATTCCAAAACATGACCATTCCCAAAGGCATTTAGTGATGTAATTTCTTGGACAACCAAATAATCAAGAGTTATAAAAAAATATTGGGACATAATTCTATTCTTAAACACATTTCTATGGTTTTTACTAATGTTTTCTAACCCTAATTATCAAAAATAGATTCTCTAATATCTAAAAACAACTAAAAAATTCCTCTTATATAAACTAGATTAACCTGATCTAAGGAGGTATTTATTTTATATCTTTCACATGATATAAACATTGAATTTCATAAATAAAAATTACAATATCCCAGGGACTGGTAGGTTTAGTGTATTTGGAGACTATATACATAATCAAATTATTTTACAATTCTGGTGATCATATGTTCTTAAGTAAACCGTGCATGGGCATCATCTAAATTTCTCATTATAAAATATCGTCATCATAACTTGGGGAATGCAAACATAATAAAAGGGTGAGATTAAACACTTAGTAATATATAAATAAATATTTCATTAAGGATGATTTTGTAAGAATAATAAGAAAACATAAGAATAATTGAAATATCATATCATCTTGAGTGATAGTCATAAGACGTAAGTGAACTCAAAAGAAACATCATAAGAACATAAATCCACAAAATATCAACATGGAAAAATAATATTCACAAAATGGTTAAAAAAATTATAACATAATACTTGAATCATTATATGATAAGATTAAAATTCATAACTTCTTTAAATAATGTAAGAAACATTAGCACAATGAAAAATGTTTTCATAAGTCACACACTTTCACTCATACTTCTAAGAAAACATAATTTCACCCATGTATAGATCATCTTAATTAGTGAAAATCCTATAACCATGATTGTGAGAAAATAAATTATTCACATGTATAGATATCTCATGATATTTAAACATCTAACCAATGAATTATAGAGAGATATAGTCCCCCACCCATCATCATGCATAATTATGAGGTCCACTTGAAATTCATTTAATTATCACATCATAAAGAACCCATGGAAATTAAATGGGTTTCATAAAACATTTAAATAAAAATAATTAATTTTTCAAAAATAACCTATATAAATAAAAATGGGTTTCATATGAAATTAAAATGAAAATCATTAACCTCTTATTGTATAAATAACCGTAGAGATTAAAGTGGGATTCATAACATTTACAAATCGTATAAAAATATGAATTAAATTTATTGACAACGGATACTCAATCACCAAGAAATAATCACATAATAGAAGAAAAATGGAGGGTGAAACATGAAACATAAATCCATTAGAGATTGGTATTTTTGATTATATAAAGGAAAATGAAAACCAAATAAAAAAGTGTTTTTTCAAAAATCAAATTGTAATCATTGATGTAAAATTCATATTCATGAGTCTATTTTAAAAAAGGGTCATTTTTTTCGAAAATAATTCAAAAAGAAAGAACATAAAAAAGTGTATTAGAATTAACAAGAATTTTACATAGTTATATAATATATAACATCATTTCAAATTTAAAATATATTGAACATAGTAGAAATATTCATGAATAAATCATGTAACTTAGAGGATGGAGTTTGAGTTACCCAAACGCTTATCTTTACACTTGATTTCAGTAGAATATCTTTAACCTTATTTATAATAAAAATAACAACCTAAATAAACCATTTAATAACCTTATTAATATCCATACCATTTTATAAATTTAGTTTTTAATTATTCTTAACATATACATTAGTTAGTTATTAACCATTTCCAATTTTGGGTTCGAGTAATCTTGATCATTCTGAACTAATTTCACAATAGTGGTGTTGTTATTTATTATGATACCATGTTTATACATTAAAAGATCATAAATTTAAATTAATTAATGTTTAATATTTATTTATAATTTTATAATTTTATTTCATAATTATTTTAGTTTTCATCTGTGAAGATGAAATCGATGATGATCTTGTTTTGTTAATATATAACGAACAAATGACATTTTATTAGTTAATTATTTAAATTTTTATACTAAAATTTCAATGGGAAAAAATTTATTTAATTGTTAAAATCCATTATTGAGTTTCTATTTTCATACTTTATAGAAATTTATTGCATTTTTTATATAGGTGGTTAAACTGACCAAAAAAGTGTAAGCTACAATCTAAGTGAGTATGGAAATAGAAGAGAGGATTTTGTTATAATATATTTTTAAAAAAAGTAAAATGAAATTATTTATATGTTATTAATGATATTAAATGTAATTGTTAAGTTTTACAAGGATAAAGTAAGTGAAAACTAATTGTTTACTAATAAATAAATCGCTTTTCCTATAGGTATATTCATTTTAGGCGGTTAGTTTTATAATGACCGCATATTGTTAATTTTAATTACAGAATTACTAATTTATATTTACGTAATATAAATCATGAAATAAATAACATATCCATTCACATAAACCATCTCTAAAACCATCCCTAAATTGTGGTGCTGAAAAATAAAACATGTCATTCATGGCGACGGTAGTCCGCAGTCACACATGAGCAATGTTTTTATTTTTTCATTTGAGGGAGAAGAAAAAAAAGGTAATGGTTATAACATTAGTATAGTAATATTTTATTATATTATTAATATCTGTGTAATTATATATATATGGTTAGAATATTTTTGGATAATGGATGATGAGAAGGATATAGAAAGGAATTTATAGAGTAAGTAATGCTTACATTGAGAATTTGGATCTTCACTTGAAGAAACCATTGAAAATGAAGGAATTGAGGAACTTTTTCTGAGGATAGTGGATTACAAAAAGTCATATTAGACCTGTAAGAAGTTAATTTGTTTTATTTTAATAGAAATTTAATACTATGAGTGTGTCTTGAAAAGGGTACATGCGAGTTTCTTTTATAAGTGAAAAATAGAAAAATCTATGGAAAAGAGTAATAGGGAAGGAGAAAGAATGGAATTGCATGAGTGTTAGGTGAGTTAGGTGGGATAATATTTATGATACATATTGGTATTAATTTAAAACCTAAAAAAATTATTCTTTATTGTCTAAGTATCAAATTTATTTACTATAATTTGAGCCACATTATATTGCCCATTTTAACACTTATTAATCTTGATTAAATATTAATCATGGTTTTTATTTTATCTCTAAAAATAAAAGATGATCCTTTATACAAAATTTATGAATGATGAATAAATTTTTTGAAATAAATAATTTGATTAAATATCTAAATATTTGGAAATTTGTTACATTAAATTGATATATATAACGTCTTTATAAGAGATTTTGGTAAAAAAAAATTCTTAATCATCAAGTGTTATTAATAATATTTAACATTCATTACCACTTAGATGAGTGTTAAATCATTTTTATATATTAATAAAATTCATATTAGAGTTTTAATTTAATATTTAACTATAAAATTTTAAAAAACACAATATATATAAAATAATCATTCTTTAAAAAATAACTGTTTTATATTGGTATATAATATTTACCTTCGTAACTAAATTTTATTCCAAAAAATCAAATTAAAATAATCCACTAATTTCAAAATACTGATTAAAAATAATCAAATCATTTTATATGATTCAATTTCTAAAATTAAAGAAAACATATTTTAATATAAGAACACATAAAATATAAAAATAATTTTTCAAAATAAGTATCATTTATAACAAAAAAACATTAGTTTTAATATACCTTATTATATAGTTTTTATAATGTGTATACTTATATTTATTCCAGATATTTTAACATTTTAATATAGATATTTTTAGTAATTTTATTAAACTAACAATATTTTAATTTTTTTAGTGTTTCATGAAAGACAAGCTACTCGCACAATATTTAATTAAGGAAAAATATTGTAAGATATTGTATTTTTCTAGTTATGAATGTTTTTATATTTTTTGTCATGATAAATTGTTTTGAATTTAATTCAAAATTTGAATTAAATCATAACTTTGAAAATTTACACCCCCTATAAGTAGTTCTCTCCACGTGGCAACATGTCATGAAACTAGAATAAACCACATGTAACTATATATCACCCTGTGTAATATTTCACCACATGTAATTGGATTTAACCACATGTACGATATCACAATGTGTAATTATATTTCACCATGTGTAATATTTCACCACGTGTAATTGGATTTCACCATGTGTAATCTTTTCTTATAATTTCTGTAATTTTTTGATAGGTTTTCCTTAGGAAAAAGTGGAATATGATTAAAAATCATTACATAATGTGAAATGAGGATTCACGCCATGTAAATATCATGCCCAACATAAAAAGCATATCCATCATCACATAAGCCTCTAGACTGGCCTCTCCCCTATTTTAGGACCATCAAACCCTCTCTTATTTTCTACATAAGCCCCGCACACCTCCTCCATGGACCGAAGATCCTCCGAAGAGCATCCTCCATAGACCAGAACACCTAGGTTCACCACTATCTTAAACTCAATACCCTATATACACCTCCTGGTTATGGGTGTTATTCATGTTTAAGATCTGTCTCTCTTTTTCTCCTCCTCTTGGATAAAAGAAAGTTGTTTATCCACTATTAGATCTAGATCAAGATTTTTTGAATCTAAATCTATGATCATTGGATCTACATATAAAGTTAAGAGATCTTATTTCATTTAATCTTGGATTGAGGTTTTGGATCTAGACCATATTCTTCATCACATTCTTGATGGATCCACTTCAAATTGGGGATATCTATTAGAAATAATTCATCACTGTTCTTGAGGTAGGTGATCTAAAATTAAAATCTTATAGTGTTGATTACAATTATGTGTATATAAATGTAGAATTTCTATTTGATGTTTATAAATTTAATTCTTGATCAAATTAATTATCTTAGCGAATTAATTAATTAAGGGAAATGTGAAATTGGGATATAGGGATTTTAGAGCATGAATAATTAATTAGTAATTTACTTACGATATTGTGAAATTGTGATTTGGATAATTAATTGTTGTATTAATTATAGAGAGATAATAATTATTGAAATTGAATAACTAATAGATGGAATAATTATTATTATATTGAAGTTGGTGGAAGGGATAATTAGTTATAGAATTAATTATTGGAGATTGTTATGCTTATAAAATTTATGGAGATAGAAGAATTAATTGATGAATCAATTGGGGGTATTGAATTGATTAAGATATAACAATTAATTTAGGAATTAATTTGGGTTAGTTATTTGATTAAGTTGGAATAATTAATTGATGAATTAATTATGCGGGTTTTTGTGATTGTGGGTTTGAATTAATTAATAAACAAATTATTTAGTTTGAGAAATGAGATTATTTAATTATTGAATTAAATAAAGGGATTTATAAATTGATGAATTAATTAATGGGAGTAATAAGATTATTTAATGGTTGAATTAAATAAAGCGTTTAATAAATTTTGATTTATTTAATGGAATGTGACATGTACAACTAATTGGTAACTTAGTTTAATGGGATGAATACGATTAATTAATTATAAGTTAATTAATGGAACGTGACATGGGAAATTAATTGGAAAATAAATTGAAGGAATTGAATGGGATTAAATAATTATGAATTAATTAATGAGGTTGATGTGGATAATTATTTAAAGAATTAATTAAAGGGTTTATATGTGTAATTAATTGTATAATTAATTAATGGAAAATATGTTCGATCAATTAATTGGTGAATTAATTAATGGGGGTAGTTGTGTTAATAAAATTGAATGTGTTAGGTTTATTAATTGGTGAATTAATTAATGGGGATTGTTGTTATTAAACAATTGAGTGATTTGGATTAACTAATATGTGAATTAATTAATATAGATCATTGGGATAATTATTTGCTGATATGAGATTATTAATTGTAGAATTAATCAAGTGATATTGAGTTGTTGATTTCATATGATTAAATTTATAATTAGTATTGTGATATAGAGTTGTAAATTTAAGAAAATTAACTATAAAATTAATTGTGTGATATTTAATTATTTATTTGAGATAATTAATTATAGAATTAATTATTTGATATTGAGATTGATGAATCAAGATAATTAAATGTATAATTAATTATGATTTATTGAGATCATGAGTGAGATAATTAATTTTGGGATTAATCATGTGATTTTGATTTTATTGAAATTGATTAATTAATTTTTGAATTAATTAATGGGATTCACGTGATTAATTAATTAAGGAAATTTATTAAATGGATTTATGAGATTAACTAATTGTTGAATTGGTGATATAAATGATGTGTTTTATTAATTATTGAATTGACTAATAAAATTGAAGTAATTAATTAATTGTTGAATTAATTAATGTGTTGGATGTGATTGATTAATTATCGAATTAATTAATATTATTGTTGTTATTAGTTAATTATTTAATTAACTTGAGAAAGTAAGTGATTAATTGACAGTTCAGTTAACTAAATAGATTTATATTTTTAATTAATTGGGGAATTAATTAAGGATGTTCATGTGAATTATAATTGTTGAATTTGCAATAGGGATGAGCTTATTAATGAGTTGATAAATTAATTAAAGTGATATTGGGGTAAGTGGTTTAACGTTTATTAATCCTTCTTGATGCAATGATGTGCTATGTGTGATAATGTGGTTAATTTTAAGTAACCTTGATAAATGAGATACATGTGATATGTGTGAAATGGAGAATGGTAACATGCTCATTAATCCAACTATTTTGAATGGTAACATACATAATCAATTATGTATTATTAAATGGTGGATATTAACATGGTCATTCAACATGTATTAAATGATTTTAACATGGTATTCCAAATTCTGTGATTATATAAATAGTAACATGGTCATTCATTTGTGAAATAAGGATGGTAACATGGTCATCCAAATTTCCAGAACTAATGAATGATAACACGATCATGCATTGTGAAATAAATATGGTAATATGGTCATCAAAATTATGTGATCTAGTGAATGATAACATGGTCATTCATTGTGAATTAAGAATGTTAATAATAGTACTCTAAGATATGGCCTTACATGGGAATAATTCAAACTCCAGTATGATTCGAATCTGGTATTGAGATATGATATCAACTTTGAGCAATTTGGGCTCTAACATGAGTCAGAGTATGTATTAAGAAATGATACTACCATGGAAACACTTTAGGATCTCACACGAGACAAAGCTAGTGTTGAGGTATGAGTGCCCTTGGGGACCTAGGAGTTAATGTGGTTAAATAAAGAATAAATGATGATGTGATAACTTTTTATTTATGCGTTGTACATATTTATTTATAGACTTTCATACACTATTATCTAACTATATTTGTTTTAGACATTGTTGGTGGTGGCCTACTGAGTTATACTCACACCATACTTGGGCTGCCTGATCGATACCCAAATAAACTTTTAGTTTTTTAGACAAGTTAAAGGAAAAGGTCCCATGTTGTATAACTTATTTGGGGATTGATCTTGGATGATAGAATCGTACATGGTTCGGGGCCCTCTTGGGATTTATCAGGGTCTTTATTTTTAGTTTATATTTTAGACACTATGAAACTTACTTTGACATGACGTCTTTCCCTTTTACTTGAGTACTGTATTTCCTGTTTTGGTTATCTTATGACATTGGTACTATTTATGATTATATATTCTTCTACTATTGTATATTATTTCTATTGGTATTTATAATGATTAAAGAGGCTATATTCTACCTAAGAATGACTTACCAAACCCTTGTTTCTAGTAATTAGCCTTTGGCATATAGAGAGGTGCACCTGAGGTTTTGTGACCAACTGGCTCCGGGCATCGTTGTGTGGAACCCGAGATGGGATGTTATAAGTATTTTTAAAAAATAATGGGTCACTGAATGTGTAACACTATATATAGCTTATTATTTTTTTTATTAACTCAAAAATAAAATAAAATTATACTAACATCTATCCAAATGTGTCCCATATATAAATTACACAAAAACCTACCATGTAAATCCATACGATTATACCAAACTAAAATCTACCCAAAAGAAACATGGTGTAATATACAACCATCCCACCCTTTCCTAGATAGATCCTATGACTCTGGTCTAGAGAGAAGTGAAATCCAAATATAGACTGTGAATGGATCAATACTCTATAGAGACGTAAATTCGAAAACAATACTAGTACTTAATATGAATAAAGCCAAACCAACCATTACTTTTATGGTTATAACCCATAAAACAAATCATAGTTATGATTAAATGTAACTAAATCTTATATAATACCTAGAATGTAAATCATTATATATATATTATGACATTTATAATAGGTATTCTAACAATTTATACTAAATCATACAGCCATTCATAACATAACATTTATATATTTTAATAATAATGTAGGGGATAAACTAAATGAATGAATAGTTCATAAATTTGGACATCAGATAAACATTTATGAACATTTCATAAATAAATAAAATTATTAACACTTTATAATTATATGTTTTAATCTATAAATTCCATAACATATACATTATTTTAGTATTAAAAATATATAGATTTATTGTTACATAATTTACATGTAATTTATTAGAAATTTTTTATATTCAAATAAATGATATTTATGAGAAAAATTATAATTGTATAAGTTTTTAATAAATAATATAATTTTTTTTAATTTTTAAATATAAAAAATTGACATTGTTTAATCCAATGATCAAATAAAATAAAATAAAAAATCTTTCAGGTTTAAATAAAGTTTAAAATAAGGCTTTATAATATGAACATATCATATAAACATATAAAAACATGTATTTGGCCTTATTTTATAATTTATAAGCATTTTGTAAAATATTTTACCCTATAAATATATTTTAAGACAAGATAGAATCCAAAAAAATGAATTTTTTACAGGATAAACCCATCGAATAATTCAACGAAGGGTTTGTTCTGGTGAAGGTTTCGCATAATGTTTTTCAAAAATATTTTCTTTTAAATCTTAAAAATCACTTCATATTTAAAAGGCACCACAACATAATTTCTACCAAATATAAAACACTTACAAATAGAAACCATGGTCATTTTCATTATGGTAATCCATTTTGAAAACATCATTTAGAATAAAAACTTCTAAAACCATCATATAGTTTCACAATGATACATCATGTTTATCTAAAGTAAATAAAATTTAAATTTTTACAATGGATATTTTACCAATAACCCATGATGTTAAATTATTATATTTAGGATTATTTATATTTTATGAAACTTGTTTTGTGACCATTGTTAATAAACCATGATATGATTTGATGAAATTTATAAAATCACACCAGTTTTTCCAATATATCGCATCATGTTTTAAAAAATTTCAGGAACCCGAAATTTTTTAAATTTAAGACATCACAGTTCTAGAAAATAATAATTTTTATGTTTTTTTATTTAATTTAAAAATCAACCCAGATGTAATGGAAGTGGTCTGAATACCATAGAGGAATTTTAGAGGGAATAAAACTTATCGAAATAATTTAGTAAAAACAAACAAAACTAGTTTATACCACTTGATATTTCTATTTATTTAGACAAAATAAAATTAATTAAGACTGGATACCTTTTCTATGATGATCTATACTATTTATTATTATATAAAATATATTAATTGGTATCACTATGAAGCATCCAATAATCTTATTTCTCTTAGGGTGTCCATAGGTCGTGGGAATCTCTAAATTCTTGGGAAGTCTTTCAATTTCCACATAGTCTACTAGAATATTAGGTAAAGAGGTGAAAATAGAGAGAGTAGAAGTTTTTTAATAGAATAGTTTCATAATAATAACATATAAAATCAATATTACAATCACTAAAATAGCCTTGAACATATCTATATACCCATACAAGTATGCTTGTTGGAACTGAAACATTGTTCCATCAATAAATAAATACTTATCAAATATTCATAAAATTATAGATCATTATAATTCTTTATTCAAACCGTATAAGGATTACTTAACATTTTAAAAAATAATTTACCTTTAAAATTACACTTAATATCATTAAATGAGATTTTAAACCGATCATGATAGCTTAGCTGGAAGCTTAATCAAAAGAAAAACCTTATTACGAAAAATATTAATTTTTAGAATAAAACCAGAATGTGGTGACATTTACCATGATATTTCTTTCCCAAACAAAAAACAAGGCATGGTGAAAAAAAATACTTGTTTCATATCTACTGCAAATATTTATCAAGGGGATCTAGTATAATACCTTGGGAAATAAGTTGGTCTATTAGATAGAGTTTATATAATTCATATTATAGGGATCTTTTCTTAATATGAATTTTTACTAGTACTTTATAGGTTTTGAAATTTTATAAAACTAAGGTAAAAATAAGGAATGAGTTATAAATATAATAACTTCAGTTTCTATCAACAAAAGTTTTTAAAACCTTTTAATTATTGAGGAATAATATCAGAATGATTTTCTATTGGAGATGAATAATTCAAGGAAAAAATAATTAATTAGATAGGATAAGTGTAATTTCACTATAACATTTCATTATGTTTAAAGCTACACGACAACTCAAAATTTAAAGGAGGGAATGTTTTTTTATTTGAAATATTATGAACCCCTTGTGAAGGATAACATATCTTTTTACATTTCCTATTTTTTGTGTTTGTTTTTTATTTCCTTAATTGGGCTCGTACTATGTGTTTTCGTTTTTCATATTTGTGTTTTTGTGTGTAATGAACTTATTGAAATCATATTTTCATTGAAAATGCATATTGTAATGAAATAGTAAATGAAATATTTAGATTTATAAGATATCATGAGAATGATTTTAATATATTAGAAAAACCATTAGTTTATCTTTGTCAAATTAATATATCTAACAATTTTTGTATGTAATGTAATTATGTTTATAAAATAGTTGAAAGAGAAAATAAATAAATAATTTTCTAATGGATGTACCAAATAATTGAAAATATCATTTTCTAGATAGGTTATATCTATTAGACTTGTATTTTCTTAACAATACTATAAAAATCTTAATGATTTTGATGCTCACAAAGACCATTTTTTGTTTTACTAACGAAATTATTTTAAGTATTTATAGAATTATATTTATTGAGAAATTTATCTTGTCATAAATTTATTTATGGGTTATAGTTTTTTTCAAAAGTATCCTAGATATGATTATAGGTATTCTATAAATACTGTTTACACCCTGCATTTTTAATTGGAACATATAGTTTTCAAACAATATGTTTATAGCGAATGTATGGATAAGAAACCATACTATGTTGTAAAAGTATGGAATAGGAACTATAATTTTGGAAGAAAACATATAATTTTAAAAATAATTTTTTGTTTAATAACCTAACATTTTTCAGTTAACCATATTTTTCAGCCGGACTTTCGAAGTTAACCCTATGTTTGACTTGGTCTATTTCATAGATTAAATTAAAGATATTTTTTTTAGATTTGTGTAATGTTCTTGAAAATATTTTTTAATCTCATTTAAAGATAATTAAAGGATTATTCAAAGGCTTGTTTTGAAAAAAATAAATCGTTATTATTTCTAATATATGTTATGACTTTATTTTAATGTTTTAAATTTTAATACTCGTGACTTGTAAGGAATTTTTTTTTGGATTTTTTTAAACAAAATAAAATCAATTTTCTCTTGTTAAATTCTAATATTTATAGCATTCATAGGTGCAACAGATTTTGTAAAGGAATAAACATATCTTTTATTCTAAAGAAGAACACTTTGGAGACTTACATGGTTTTATCTTTTCATATTTGAGTGTTATTCTATTGTTATTACTGAATTTGTTCTATTTTTGTATTTCATTAAGGTCATTTGAAATCAGGATCTATTAAATGATATCCTTTCCCGAAGAATCTTACTTATGAATAAGAAGATCCATTATCTATCAGTTTCTACTGCAACTGTGAGCTAAATTTGTTTCTTTTCAAATCAATTAATCTTGATTTCTTAGATTATCGGTTGATCATACTCTGTCATGGTGTATTTTAATCTTATTTTAATAATATTTTGATTAAGATATTTTCTTTAAAGTAACCTCTCTTATTTTAAGGTGTCAACTACGTACACATAGTTTTGGTGGTCATTTGATATGTGGACCTATTTCACCAAGCTCGCAAAGAGTGTTTTGGTGGATTAGACTATGGAATCTTTGCACCTTAAACCACTATAAGTACCACTATGTTCTTATTCAATGTTTTTTCACTATATAACATTATTAATGAATAGAATATATATATATATATATATTCAGAATATATATATTTATATTTAGAATATATGAATATGGATAAAGTTTTTAATATTTAATTTTTTTGAAAGGAAACAATTCACCCCGTCTTTTTTATCTTTGTATTATTCTGACCATACAATTGGTATCAAAAGAGTTCTTTTTGAAGAAGTATAATATTCTCTATCAAGATTGAGTAAAAGGTATCCATGATCAATGAATATTATTTTAATGGTGATAATTATGGATTATTGAAAGCTTTCATGAATATCTATTTGAATAATATTAGATTCATTGTTTACATGAAGATTATCAAACCTTATAAAATCCTTAGAGAACCATAAAAGTGGGATGTGGGTAAGAAATATAAGCATGATATCAATTCTAATGTAATGAATGATTTTATATATGGACATGGTTTATATGAATTTAATTTTTTTATCTCAATAAACTACTACCAATAAAATATAAAGAAAATTTCTACTTCTTATGAAGGAACCGAAAATGTCATGAAATTATGATACAACACTACAAAGATGAAATTCAATACATTCAGAATATATGATGGCCAATGAATCCCTCAGATGAATGGAAGTTTAAATTAAATAGTCCATGGTGTTAATAACTTGGGAGAACCACTAAAATAACTAGATCAATAATTTAATTACCTCGTAGTCATACGCTCTAAATGGAATGGGATATCATCTATAACCATAAAATCCACTGTTGTCTCAAAACTTACAATGAATGAGTTAATTAACACTCTAATGATGTATGAAGTAGAAATTCAAGGTGAAGATAAATATCATATTATGATAGAAATGGATAATACTTCTCTTAAAGTTACTTCTAAAAAATATGAAATGAAATCAAAAGAGGATATTGTATTATCAAACCGTGGTCATTGGTAATATGCTATGATCCTTATGGAATGATAACTCAAATTTCTAGGAGGCTGACTTAGGCTAGTTTGTTACACAAAAAATAAAAAATAGTTTCCTAAAATCAATAACCATATAATTATGTTTATATCATCAAACGAATCATAGAGTTTAGCTATATATTAATGGACAACGGGTTTTACATTTCTCATATATCAATTTATATTTGATAGTAAATGTGCATGATGAACTATGATTATGTTTTTAGCCTTTCTGTTTATTTTAAAAGGGATAAAATTGGTGAAATTAGATAGTTGGTATTATAGCATAATTGTAGAATTATAAAAAGATCAATAATATTTCAATAAGGGTTATTGGATTAGAAATATCATGTTATGATAAATTAATATATTAAGGATGAAGATGTATTTAAGAATAATAATGATCATGTTAAAATCCCTTAGGATTCGAATCAATAAGTGGAGAATAAATGGAGAGTAAATAGAGTATGAGTTTTTATGGAATTAAAGGTTTTAGATAGGTATAAAAAATATTTCTATTACTTTTGTTTTTTATTGATCATTTCACATACAAAATTATAGTGATAGATATATATTTCCAGATTAATTTATGTTTATTATAGATTTAGTAATTTTATAATTCAATTAGTATTTCCAAAATAATAAAAGGAAAAAATATGGGAAACTAGGTTGTACAAGAAGAGAATGTTGAAACCAAAGATTACTAAAAGATAAAAATGGTAGTGTATGATAAATATAAGTTCCTTTGGTATAATATTTGATAAAAAGGATGATATATGACTATAGTTATATATAAAAGGATTTTGGAGTTTTTTTGTTAATATTTGAGATGTCTTTTTTGAATAAAATCATATCATATTGTAGAAGTGGTTGCAGAAAATGTAATGATTTTGAAATATGATGATGGCTGAAGTGAAGAGGTTTTTGGATTCAGTGGGGATAAAAAAATCATGGTTAATATAGTGACCCAAGATAAAACTTTATTTACATTAAATCATATAAATTATTTATAATTTAAAAATCACATATAACCACACAATCCCAATAATAGAAAGTCAAGTTTCTTTGAGGACCAGCTACATACATAATTGATTTTATGACAATTTTGAAAATTTTTCAATTTTTGAACTATGATATATCTACTTATAAAAATATCCCAGTTTATACACATATTTATAACATGGGGAATGGATATATAATAAAGGGGTGATCTCAAATTCTTGGTAATGTAAATATTAAGAAACATTTTATCAATAGTTTGTACATAAATATATGAGAAAACAAGAGTATGGGATAAATATCTTAATAAAAGAAAATATAACAATAATAATTCTCCACAGTTTCTGATATAATGACTTGATAAATCTAATGAACAAACATATACTATGTAATAAGAGTGTGAGATAATAAACATGAACTATGAATCATAATAATAAGCATTTTACAAAAAAATTGTCCTATATACAGTAAACCTTGAAATTGTGAACAATAGAATATTTTCTCATTTCTACGCCAAATATTGGGAAGAAATCTATACACTATCACTCCCACACACCATCATGTGAACAAATTCATATGAGATCATTTTGGAATACCATCATGTTATTAAATATGTACATGATAATTTACAAACACAATTATGTGAAAAAATATATACTAGTTCCTCCCATACACAATCAAGTGAAAAAACCTATATGAAATCATTTACGGAAATAGTCTTATTAACAAATCTATATTTGATGATGTCCAAACACCATCATGTGAACAACGATATACCTGGTAATTCCCAATCATAAAATTCTTATCTCATGATATATAAAAAGTTAATTAATGATTTTGAGGGATATATAAGACCTCACCCATTAATCATCCATACATGTGTGGTCCACAAGAAAACAATAATTAAACATATCTTAAATAACCCGTAGAAATAGAAATGGGTTTTACAACATTTCAAGGTGGTATCACCAAAATAGACCTCAAAAATGTAAATGGTTGATACCCAAAATTCAATCACCCCAAAATAGTATTTTATAAGAACATTAATAGGGTGATATATGAAAAACAACATCCCTGAAAATAAGGGCTTAAGAGATAAGAGAAAAATGGCAGTGAAATCATAAAACTGGTTTTACAAGATTCATTTATCTCTGGTACAAAATAAAATGTTTTTTTTCACATAGAAATGAAATTATTGAAAAGGAAAAGATAATTTTTTTTGACAAAATTAGCATTAAATAAATCCATAAATAGTGGAACCCTAAAAAGGACAAAAATATTTAAAAAAGGTTGTAAGAAAATATCTTTCAAACATTCTCTTTTTAAAAAGAATCATCAATAATGGATATTTGAAAAATAAAAAATGGTTTAAATAATTTATTAAATAATATAGAGTGGAAAATAAAATCGTTGATTTTGGAAGTATGGATTTTTTTTAATATTTTCAAATACCTTTATTGAAAACCCACATCCAAGAAAGAGGTAGTAAAAATTTATTTTGAAAAGTGGAAACAGAAAATAGGTAAGTCACATGAGTAACCACATATATTTATTTCGAAATATAAAATTAAAGAATTTTTTAGACTAATGAGAATACAAATGGAGAAAAAACTATTTTTAAAGGATTTAATTTTTTTTAAAACAGTTTCACCTTTATGAGAAAGAAATTCACTGAGAAAGAATATTTGAGTTAGAAAAATCATTTTACACCCATATACAAAATATGAGATATATTATAAAATAGTAAATATAAATATTTATCAAACAGAGAAAAATGATTCTCAAGGAAAAATATTTTAATTCATAGAAAGAAAATTGGAGCTAACAAAATCCCTAACATATGCCATAATCCATCAAAAAAGAAGAAATTAAAAAGGGGTTTATATGGTATAAATTTAAATCCCCAGTATGAAAATAATAAATACCAGAAGATAAAATAAATTTTAATAGTCTTACAAACATAAATAGAATATATATAATATGAAAAATCATAACATAATGAATGAGAATTGAGTTTTCTAGGATCCCATGTATCAATATGAAAGTAATAATAAAAGGGTTATCATGAAATAGATATTAAATTATCATGATATAATATATTTTAATTACAATAAGACTAAGTTGAGAATTGAATATGGTGTAGACTAGAAATTATGGTGTGTAACATAAAAAATGACTCATGAACTTGAAAATGAGAAAAAAAACTCTTACAACATTAGAAACATTCTAATAAAACCCCCTTAAAGGTTATGACACCATGAATAATGATATGTTCATGATAAATAATATTAAATGGATATTATATAACCCATTCCAATTAAATCATGGGGGGTATAATAAGTAATATGTCTCAAGGGATGAAAATTGAGACAAGAAACCATTTCCATATTTTCCTACATAGTGGAATGTGATCTACCCTCCCATAAAAAAACATCCGTATCAAAAGATTCTATTTTAGAACCTTAATCAATTATAATAACTTCTATATACTTCATTTATGATAATTTATTATGAATATATTTTTTATATATTACATATTTTTATAATCCCATGTTAGTAACTTTAATTGTTTCACACATGCATTATGATAATGATTATGGTAACCATTATTTTATATTAAGGAAATTTAAGATAATATGATATATATATTATATTTATTAATAAATCTATAATCTCATTCAATAATTTTTTTATGTTATGTTTCACGAAGTGCAATCTGCGTCGACTTATTTCGTTAGTTCTAGAGATATGATATGATATTTTTATAAAAAGATAAATACTTAATAAAAATCATAAAACAATAAAATATAATTAATTTATTATCAAATTTTAATGATTTAAATATCTAAGTTCATGTAGTCACCATTGATAGTGTTTTATAGCATTATTCAAGTAGGTGGTTAGACCGACCTAAAAAAAGAACACACTTTAACTAAGGGTGTGTATGGTTAAGGAAGATTATAATATCATTATAACATAAGAATAAATATATAAATTATATTTTTTAGGCTTTTGAATTATACATGAATAGGTTTAGATAAAAAATTAAAATATTGATTAAAAATGTAAAAAATTAGTTTGTGGGGGAGATAGTCTGCACAATGCACCATTAACATTTTTATTTCCCAATAAATTAGTGGGAATGAAGTTATAATATAACATCCCATCACTTGTTTTTATGTTTTTTGACACATTAATTTGATTACCCAATGAATGGATATCATTTTGGGTCTCTTTCTATGGTGTTCCATAATTTTTTGAAAGTTTATGGGCCTATGAACAATTTATGAATGTTTTGAGAACAAATTGACAAAATATGAAACCTAGAAAGTAGGGGGTTATATGGTTGGTGCACAGTTAGACTATTTGTGCATCGAAACCCTTCAACCCTTTTAGTGTATATATGTTAGGTTCATGGTTAGGTGTACAGTTTGTATTAATCTTGTAAATTGGCCTAGGAAGATATGTAGATGACAATTAAAGTTACAAAAATGTAATTAAAATCACAAAACCCACCTAATTAATGATAACACCTCTTACTCAAACCTAAATTGATTATTTGACTTTTATGATCCCTCTATAGCCATTTTGGCTCTCCCAAAATAATCTCTTGGTGAATTGAAGTTCCAATATAAGTAGACATATTTCATATTGGTGAGTTATTTTCTTCTTATTCTTAGATATCAAATCTCCTCTTGATTCCTTTTTCAAAATGGTTTTGATTTCCTTTCATTTTTTAGATCAATATTTATTGATGCGGAATTTTAGATCTGGGATCTCCTCTATCTTCTGTCAATATCTATTTTCTATGATCCAGGGATTGTCATCGAAGGTGACACTTCTCAGATTTTTGCAATTGGATTTTTTAATTTTCAAGTAGGTGTTTCCATACATTTCCTTCATTTTTTAATTCATTGTTGCTATATAATTTTGAGATACATGTTTCTTAATTTATATCAAATTTTCTATGAAACTAATCCATTTAATTCCTTATAAGTGTCCCTTTGACCAATTTTCTTATAAATTTAACATGGAATGAATTAAATTTTTTTGACATTAATTTATATTATATTTTTGTGAATTAATAAATTCCATGTTTTTTGGATTCATTTTAAAAGAAATTTTAAAGGGTATTTCTGGGAAATTGAGGGCTTCAGACTGGGTTTTGATTTATTAAATGGGATTTGGATGTAGTTTTATTTTATTAAACAAACTTCCTTTATTTTAATTAAATGTATTGAACTATTTGATGTCTTCTAAATAGTATAAAATTATATAGTTTATTAATTGACCAAGAGCCCCATTTGAATTATTTTATGCTTGTTTTAAATTTTTTTCCTTAGGTTTTTTGAAATAAATGATTTATCTTCATGGAAAGAGTGTCTAATCCCATGTTTTTAAATTTATTCAATCCATTTAAAATTGTAATAGTTCCATTAAATGATTTAGGGATTCATTGAAATAAATAATTGTTTTAATGTCATGTTTGGTATTTTAATGATGAATTTTTAAAGGAATAAGATATTATAACCATTGTTAGTATAAAAATTTATAAAATGGTTTGAATTAAAGTTTGGATGGAATGCAAAATAGGATGGAATATATTTTACATTAATTTGTGGAATTTAATTTGTGGAAATTAATATGATGAAATTTATTTTAATGTTCTATTAGATAAAAATGGCTCAAAAAGGATTTGATATAAACCTTAAGATTTTATCTTAGTGAAAAGGAATGGTTTTATTAAAAACACCATTTTTTTAATGTGGGAAATTGTCACAGTTGAAAATGATAATGGGTTTAATTTTTTTAAGAATTATTAAAATAAGTTACCCATATTTGTTTTTTTATTAGATCACATGCAAGAATTAGGTAGTTAGTGAGTTATTTGGATGGCACTTTACTATTTATTATGTTCTAAAACATCATATAATGACATCACATCCCCTAGGATATGGGGATCAGTCCACTTTGTCCTGGGGTCAGATAGGTGTATGTACAAATTTCATGTATTACAGAGAGTGTATGTGTAAAATCCTAGTTTCGGGTGTCACCCAGAGGTGACCCATACTCGGTTGTTCACATGGACTCAAGTCCATTTTCCCATATACCAGAGGATGTTGACTAGAAGTGAGGGCATTGGCTGTGATAGTGGGGAAACTATTCCCTCATTGGTAGATAAATGCAAGGGAAATAAACAGATAACAACTGTGGAAGTAGTAATAACATGCAATAATTAAACAATGGAATACTGAAAGTAATAAAAAACTAGATCAAATATATTAGTGATGCATGATACATATATCTAGTAAATCATCCAAACATGTCACAATGCTAGAATATAGTACTAAACCCAAGTAAAAAATAAAACAAATAAACACCAGTAGCATCGTAAGCCTCAGCTTGGTCCCATGCTCTCCAGCTGCACATCAGTTAAGTACCTGGCATTGCAATGCGCTTTCCCTTATCTATACCTGCAACAACATAATATATTTGGGACAAAAATCATGATGCGAACATTATGTGAGACAATTCTCTGTAGTAAACCACCCATGGATCTTTTCCTAATAGTTAGTGAATAAATATGGAAAGAAATAAGAAAAATGAACCAGTAACAAGGAAGTACTCAAAAGTAAACAAACCTACAGTTTCAATTGCATTTATTTTCATATATTAGGTAAGAATCTAATAAAAAAAAGTAACCCTATGAGAAGTAATCATATCCTAACCCCTCTGGTTCAACAAACTAATCATAAGAAACCATTTGGGAAGTACTCACAGTCTAACCCATCTGGTTCAGCTTTAGCAAAGACTCTCTGAAGAAGAACTCACCGTCAATTCCCCCTTGTGGTCTTGTATCGGTAACTATAGACACTCTGAGGAAGAACTCAATGTCAAATTCCCCCCTGTGGTCTCGCAACATGGAACTACAGAAATTATGAGGGAGTAAAAATTTCATCCCCTATGGTCTCACAACGTAAAAGTAAACATGCACTATAGAGAATCACTCAGCGTACATTTCCCCTATGGTCTACTACACCATGTTCCCAAAGCCATGTGTAAGTCAATCGTGCACAACAATTTTCAACAACCAAAGTGAACATTAAGAACTACATGGATAAATGCCTTTATCTACTACTTGGCTAAACAACTACAAGTATATAACAACATTAGATAATATCACTCCATCCTAACAACACTGGGCATGGAAAAAAAGAAGCCTAAATGGAAAAGCTAGAACAATCAGTCAATATCAAAACAAACATTGGAAACACATCCATATCATATAAATTAAACCTATTCACAATCAAACAACTTCTACTCAGGCACACAAGGCATTACAGGCATTAACAGAGATGAGATCCCTAAACAAGAAATAACTAATTCTATGGTATTGGGAACTTTTCCACAAATTAATCAAGGAATAACTACAGAAAGGCATAAACCACCTACCTCAGTGTTGTTAGATCAATAAACTATAGTGTTGGACCTTGAATCGACCTAGAATGCAGTAGATCTACAAAAACATAAAAAATGATAAACCAAGGATATCTTACAAAAGAGGATAAATTAGGGAGAAAGGCTCCAGATGAAGGAATAAATCACTATGGAAATTCCAACAATATTGAAGGTGGTTAAAACATAGAACTAATGGTTTATTGGGGACTCAATGAATAATCATGCTTCTTAGTCGCTCTTGTATAAGACGTCATTAGAAGAAGGGGTTTTTGTGAATGAAACGTGACCCCGATCTGATATAAAAATTTAAAAGAAAAGTATATGGAATGTTATTTAAAGGTACACAACATGTACTTGATTTAATAGGCCCCTGCTTTCGGTGGTCTCCATGTCACCCCACAAGGCCATGTACTCAGCCGTTAGATGGTCGGTACACGGTCAACCATGAAACCTGGATGCACGGAATGTACTCTAAAGTACATGGCGTGTAATCAATAAATTTCCATATTCTCATATTTTTCTCAAAAAAACCAGAAAAGAAAATCTCATACCTGAAAGGAAGGTCTGTGTTCTTTAAAACTTCCCCCCTTAAAGAAATTCATCCCCAAATTTCCCTAGAAAGGTAGCGTAAAAGAAGAATCCTTGAAAAACCCCGACCATTGTGGTCATACATCGACCTCCCTCTCGAAAGTATCATCCTGTACTCACTCGTGCTTCCATAACACTTGTACTAGAGGAACATGCCCACCACAAAGAACCTTTTCACTATGATCAAAAACCTGGATAAGATGCTCCTCGAATGATGCATACACCTATAGCTCAACCTATTGAGGTTGAAAAACATGAGATGAGTTTGATAAGTAATGACGTAGCTGAGAAATTTGGAAGATGTCATGCATATATTGTTACCTATGAGGTAATATTATCTGATAGGAAACCGGACCGACTCTCTCCAAAACCTCAAATGGTCCAACATATCTCGGCCAAAGCTTGCCCTGTCTCCCAATCCTTCTATGCCCAACCCTAGTTTCACAAGTAGAAAAACTTGGTCTCTGACCTCAAACTCTAGAGGTCTTCTCTGTCAATTAGCATAAGACTTCTATTATGTCTGTCCATTATCCATCCTCTTCTGAATCAACTCTATATGATCTGTGGTCTCCTAGATAAGAAAATGTCCTAGCATAGCTGCCTCTCCTACCTCTAGCCAATACAAGGGTGATCATCATAGCTTACCGTACAAGTCCTCATAAGGTTCCATACAAATAGTTTCATGAAATCTATTATAGTTGTAAAACTCCACAAGAGGTATGATATTATCCCAATAACCTCCAAAATCTAGGATGCATGCTCGAATCATGTCCTCTAGTACCTGTATCGTACGCTCGGACTGGCCATCTGTCTGGGGATGGTAAGTTGTACTAAGATTAACCTTTATACCAAAAGCTTTCTGTAAACCCTTCTATACTAGAGAAGTTAAACGGACATCCCTATTTGAAACAATGGAGAGTGGAACTCCATGTAAACGTACAATCTCCCAGATGTACAACCATCCCATATCTTAAACACTTAAGGTCTCCTTGATTGACAAGAAGTGAGAAAACATTGTGAGACTATTAATGACAAACCATGTTGCATCATTCCCTCTAGGTGACCTCATAAAACCTGTCAAGAAATCCATCACAAAATCATTCCACTTCCACTCGAGAATGGGTAACTGCTTCAAAAGCCTAGCTGGTCCCTAGTGCTCCACCTTCACCTACTGAGAGGTGGAACACCTCATGACAAACTGAGAAACATGTCTCTTCATACCTGGACACCAATACAAATGGGGTAGATCACGATACATCTTTGTGGCACGAGGATGAACTATCCAAACTAAGGAATGAAATTCTTGCATCAGCTCCGTGCATATGTTTGCTGACACCCACACACACCCATGAAAATGGAAGATCTCATCCTTGCCTAGGGTCAATCCCAAAATAGGGTCCTCTCTAGACACACATTCCCATAGGTATATGCCTTAAAAATCTGATAGCTACCTCATTCGTACTTAATAAAGTAGAGTAGAGGTAACAACCATAGATGAAAGAAACATCTTCCCATGTCTGTCATGCACCTAAAAATGCATCTCAAAGAATAGATTCATAAGCTGCCACTCACTATTGGCCTCCTGGACTACCTGTATTTGATTCATCTTTCTCAACACATCAGACACTACATTTCCTTTCCCAGGCGTATAAGCAAGATCAATTTCAAATTTTTTAAAGTACTCAACCCACCTTCATTGTCTCAAATTCAGATCGCACTGGGAACAAATGTACTTGAGAATTTTGTGATTGGTGAAAACCAAAAAATGATCTGCTAGAAGATAATATCTACAATAGCATATAGCATGGACAACTATATCCAACTCAAGATCATGCATTGGGTAATTCTTATCAGGTGTCCTCAATTGCGGAGACTCATATGCAATTACTCCTTCTCCCTGCATAAGCACTGCTCCCAGCCCGATACATGATGCATCACAGTATACATTGTAGCTCTTATCCAGCTCTGAAAAAACTAGTATCAGTGATGAAGTCAACCTTTCTTTTAACTCTTGAAAAGATGAATCACAAGAATCTGACCATAAGTATTTTTCTCCCATCTTAGTCTGGCCCATCTTTGGTGCTGCTACGCATGAAAAGTCATATATGAAACGTATTTAGTAACCATCAAATCCTACAAAACTCCGTACCTCAAAGAAGTTCTTCGGATTCTCCCAGGAAACTACTGCCCTCACATTCTCTGGGTCTAATGATACACCTGCCTCTAAGATAAATTGACTTAAGAAGTGAATATGGTCAATCCAAAAGTGGAATTTTGAGAGATTAAAATATAACGGATACTCCCTCGATGCACTCAAAAATGATCTCAGGATGTGTGTCAAGGTCATGTCGAGTGTGAGAGTACACTAATATATCATCCATAAAGACTACCATGAAGTAATACAAGTATGTATAGAACACTTGGTTCATTAGTTCCATGAAAACTACAGGCACGTTCACGATACCGAACAACATAACCAAATACTCATATAGACCAAACCTTCTCCGAACAGCTGTAAAGGGTATATCAAATGGTATAATGTGAAACTGATGGTGTCTAGATCTCAAGTAAATATTCAAGAACACCTAGGATTCTCGAATCGAATCAAGGAGATCATTAATCCTCGGCAAGGGATATCAGTTCTTGACCGTTAGCTGGTTCAACATCTGATAATCCACACAATGTCAGAGGGTACTGTCCTCCTACTTTGAAAACAGGACAGGAAAACCCGAAAGTGAATTACTGGGTTGGATAAACCCTTATCTTTTCACTCCTCTAATTGCTTATTGACCTCATGTAACTCTATTTTAGAAATCCTATAAGGAGTAATGGACAATGGTGCCGCTCCTAGAACAGAGCTCAATTGAAATGTCCATCTCTCACTTCAGATAAAAACATGAAATGTCCTCTTTAAAGACATCCCCAAAATGACCCACCACTAGAGGGAAGTCGAACTATGAAGTCCCCTGGTCATCCAAATATAGACTAGAAATATGAGATGTAACTTGTGCCAACACATGATGCTTGGGTCCTGCTATACTCACCTGGACATCCCATTCTCCCGTGTGTTGAAAGAATATGCCCTTTGGTGACGTGAAACTCCTCCTAAGGTGATATAAATCGACAATTTTTTGGAAAGGAACTAACCCATTCATTCTGAGAATGACATCATAGCCTATCATCTCTAAGACCAAGAGGTACCATAAGAAGTGACACCCACCAACCTCAAGAGGGAACTCCTTGCATGATGCACACTAGCAGTTCTTGTCCCAAATGGAGTGCTGAGCATCACGATATCAGCAGAAGAAAAGATAACCAGACCAAGGATCTCCACAACAAAAAAATATACAAAACTATGGGAATCCCCTATATTGAAAAGTGCATAAGTTAATACTGGGGAAACTAGAATCATACCTCAAACTGTAGAGGGTTCTGGATCCTGCCCTACTTGATCTGATCCACTACAAAATTCGATCTTGTACCATGATCCTGTGACCCAGCTTGAACACCTTGAGCAGATCTACCCTGTTGTCATCGAATGCCTGCCGACTGGATACCATGGTTATGACCTCCACCTCAGCCTGAACGGCCAGAATAACTCTAGTTCCTAGACTGATGTGAAACTGGTGGCCCTACTCTTATACGGGGTGTTGAAACAGAACCTTTATCACCAGCTTTTTTGGATAAAATATGATATAACCGCATAATATGAAAATTATTTCCACAAGATTGGCAATCCACTGGCTCTCTCAGGCAATGTTTCGTTGTATTACTACTCTTCCCATATTGGTATCCCAAAACCTGTCTACTAGAAGAAGTATATCTCTTCCTTGGGTATTTATGTGTAGACTCCCAACAATGCTTCCTGTAGTTAGTTGGAGGGGTACCAACTTCGGATGTTGAGCCTCCCGAGCTCAGAGACCTAGAAATCATCATATTACACTCTTTTATCAGTGCTTGATTGACTATAGAGGTGATTGAAGTCAACATGAAGATGTTCACCTCAGATCGAATGTCATGCCTGAGACTATCCTAATACTTTCTTTCCAGAAATAAATCATCACCACCTAGAATGGGTGTGAAGCCCTGAAGCTCGATGAATCCGTAAGAATACTCCATGACTAAGAGGGTAACCTTCTACAAACTCATAAAATCTCGAGCTCGATTGGACCTCAAAGTATACGGGTAGAAGTAATCGTAGAAGTCATTCTGGAACTCATCCCAACCCATTGCCTACTAGCTTCCCACCTCTGAGATCACATACCACCATCTATTAATAGAATCCTGAAGAATATATGTAGCGAGATTCACCCTCCTCTTTGGAGGTGTCTCCAGATGCTGAAAGATCGATAGAATGGCTTCTAACCATGATTTTGTAGCCTAAGGTCCTCATTCCCTTGAGAAAATGGGAGGATGATGCTGCTGAAAGACCCATGTCAACTCTACCATAGACGGGGTAGGATTCAGTACTCCCTAGAAGGTCTATATAAACCACATGAGGCCTTATAGAAACTATTCATTAGCACCTGTATCTGAGATAACGTCATGTTCCAAGACATGGAAGATGGGTGGATCTGCTGGTAGCCCTAGATCAGCCATGTTCTGTGTCTGATTAGTGCCTTGTATCAGGTGTACAACCAGAGGAAATCTTTATTGAATGACTCTGTAAGTTCAAGAACACACCTTAGTTCATTATTATCATGGACTGAAAACATATAAGTGCAAGAAAGGAACAGAAGAAGGAATAAAATATTCCTGATTTTCAAAACAGGGATACATGGTTTGTATGATCCCTACACGGTGTGTTCATTTAAGACTTTACATGGGTGTTTACTCTTAGAAATACTAGTTTTGTAACACCCCATACACATGGCATGTTCTCCTAAGACACAACATGTACTTGAATCGTTTTCCCTTGCCTGAGTTCTTATACTTGACTAACCCACACAGTTCTCATTGAGCAAGACTACCTAGCGTGTTTGTGCCAGAAAGAGCATGTACTAGAAATAAATTCACCAACCCGTGTTGTCATTCACACGGTCGGTTATGTGGCATACTCTACACGACATGTTTCTTCCAGAAATGGCACGTACTAACTACCCATAATCCACCTGTGTGGTTGGTCACATAGCAGGACACATGGTCTATACACAAGACGCGTACATTCGGTACATGGTGTGTTCCTCTAAGTATTTTCCAACCCTATGTTTCTACCCACACAACCAATGACAAGGTTAGAGACTACATGATATGTACATGCAGTACAAAAAGTGTACTTATGAAATATAGTTCCTTCCCAAACAGAAGTACACATGGCGTGTATTCTACAATACAGACTATGTATTCTGGGTTTTTCCGGAAAGTAAGGCTCGGAAAATACTCGAGAATCCCATAATACACTAAAAAACATCAAAGTGCCACATTCTGATCCATGGCGCCCCATAATCAATGTGAATCAAATCTTGGAGTCATATTCATGTCATATAAAAGGAATAAAAAAAAATGATCCACCAGATTCCATTCCGTGAGGGCCCATAACAGCTCAAGAACCAATGCTTGGCACTTATTAAAATGAAATCTTACATATTATCAATACCCTTTCAAATTTAAGGTATTCTATCAAGGCATCTATCACAAAAACATTCATATCTTGTAAAACATCTATCAAAACAACATGGAATCAGTAATACATCCTAAATGACATAGAAATAATGCATGACATGTGATCTCAAAAAGTTCCTATATGATGCATGAGTTGAAATACCCTCATATCATCAGGGTGAAACAAAAATATAACATCAATGAAATCAATGATAACAACACAAAACATGTGAATCACCCAATGGTGAAATCAAATCAACTATAAAATTGAAAAACCAAAACAATTAAAATACTAGAGGTAAATTAGATTCTCCTTATACATGGGTTAGATATTACTGAGCACATCTTATTACCAACCCCCATTACTTCCTATCCCTGTCTATAAGCTCTAAATAGAAAGTCAAGAAGTAAATCATTCCCTTGATAACACATTGTAACATCCCAGTTCCGAGTTCCACCTAGAGGTTCCCCATACTCGGTTGGTCACATGGCCTCAACCGCTTTTCCTGAATCACCATAGGTAACCAACTAACAGGGAGGGCCTTGGGTGTGAAAGTGGAGAAAATATTCCCTCATTGGTGGAGTAATTCACCAGAAATAACCAGATAACAATAGTGGAATATTTAATAACATTCAATAAGTAAATAATAGAAGATTGAATGTAATAAACACCTGGAGCACAAATATAAGTGATTCATAATACATATGTCTAGGAAATAAGACAAACTATTCAGAATGACGGAATATATTACAAAACCAAAGTACAAAGAAAACAAATAATCTATAGCATCATTGCAAGCCTCATCTTGGTCCCATGCCCTCCAGCTCCATAGTATTCAAGTACATGACGTAAAAGGGTGCTTTCCCTTATATATACCTACATAAATATAATCTATTTGGGCCCTAAATCATGACCAAAGTAGGATGTGAGACAAATCCCAATAGGCATCCACCCAAAGATCTGTGCCTAATAGTTAGTGAATATAAATGGTAGGAAATAAGATAAATAAATCAATAACAATGAAGTACTCAAAATTAAAGAAAACTAAAATTTCAATTTCATTCATTTTCATATATCATGTAAGCAGCAAATCAAAAACAAGTAACCCTCTAGGAAGTACTTGTATCCTAACCCCTACGGTTCAACCAACCAAACACAGAAAACCCTTTGGGAAGTACTCATAGTCAAACCCCTCTGGTTCATATTTAGTAAATACTCTCCGCGTAAGCACCCACTGTCAATTCTGCTTGTGGTCTCGAATCGGTAACTATAAACACTCTGAAGAAGCACTGAACATCCAATTCCCCCTGCGGTCTCTCAACATGGAACTAAAAAAACTCTGAGGTAGTTCAAAGTCCATCCCCTATATGGTCTCACAATATAAAAGTCAACAGACACTCTGGATAAGCCCTCAACATCTATTCCCATTATGGTCTACTACACCAGGTTCCCACAGCCCTATCTAAGTCAATCCTTCACAACGATGTTGAACAACAAAAGTAAACCTTATGAAATACTTGGATAAAATCAGTCAAGAACTACTTGGCTAAATAAATATATGAATATAACCACATTAGATAATAACAATACATCATAATAACACTAGGCATAAAAAAAAAGTAGCCTAACCGGAAAAGCTAGAATAATCAGTAAATATCAAAGAAAACATGGAAAACACATTCATAGCATGATAATTAACCCTATTAACAATAAAAAAATCTCTACACAGGCACACACAGAATAATAGGAATTAACAGGGCTAAGATTCCTAAACACACAATACCCTGTTTTAGGGTATTGAGCACTTTTGAACATAATTTTCAAAGACTAACTTTGGAAAGGCACAAACCAACAACCTCATCATTGTACAATTGATATACTCTGGAATTATCCCTTGAATCGACCTAGATCTTGGTTGATCTAAAAAAATAAAAAACACTCAACCAGGTATATCTCACGAAAGAGAAGAAATCTTGGAGTGAGGCTCAAGATGAAGGAATAACTCATCATGGAAATTCTAATGCAATCGACAGTGGTTATAATAGATAAATAATGGTTATTTGGGGGCTCAGAGAAGTATCATGCACCTCAGTCACTCCTGGATGAGACGTCATTAGAAGAGGTGGTTTCTGTGAATGAGACGCGACCCCAGTCCGATATAACAATTAAAAATAAATGTACAATGCATGTTATTTAAAGTTACATGGTGTGTACTTGCCTTAAACTACCCACGCTTTAGGTAGTCTTGAGGTCACCACACATGGCCATGTACCCGGCTGTAACACTGCTAGTACACAGTCACCCATGGAAACCAGATACCCAGTGTGTACTCTAAAGTACATGGTGTGTACACATTAAATTTCAAGATTCTTTTATTTTTCTCAAAAACACCATAAAAAAACTCATACCTGAAAAGAAGGTTTGGGTTCTTACAGTGTGGTCCCTATAGCCTTGAACTATCAGACATTATTAGGCATATGAAAATGTTTCTCATTTGTTTTTAGTTGAAATATATATCATTGTTGTTAAAATCTAGTTTACATGCCCTGCCAATTTATATATATTAATTATATCAATGGCATCCATATGCTTGATCTTGATGCATGAAACTATTGGATATCACCATTTTCACCAAAGATGCCTTACGTATTTCATTTATTGTTATTATAAATATTGACTCTGGGGTATTGATTCTTATTAATATTTACATATAAAGTGCATATTCTCATATTTTCTTAATTATATGACTTTCTCTTGTGAAATGGTTTTCAAATATATTCAAGAATTTTATTTAGTTTTCAAATGGTGAAATAGAATGTGTTATAGGTTATTTTAATAATTTTTTTTAAAAAAATTTTAAACTATATTTTTAAAAATAATCCTCATACTCTCCCATTTGTACTTCTTTTTTAAAATAGTTGAATTTTTTTAAAAAGTGATTGTATAGAATCTTTCATGGAATCCCAATGGGCTCTTTAGCTCACACCCTAATTGTATCTTTTGGTGTTTCAAAAAATTTATTATCTTATAGTAGGTGTTCTTGATCTCACCTTCTTTTGTGGGTTCTTGTTTGGGTGACCAAAAGAGGGTTACTTGGGGCATCATGGATGGTCATGGTGCACTAGGAGATTAATTTTTTTGTTTTGTTATAATTTCAATTTTATTAGTGTCTCTTTGTTCTATGATATGTATGTATTGTTTGATATATATATTTGATGGTGTTTCCACATTGTAATCTTTAATTTCAATAGATTGAGAGAAAAATCATTACAAACGGAAATTTTTTATTGTTCAGGCGCTTGTCACCAGCTTGTGCAGTTCAATAACACTCTTCAGGTTAGTACAGAACTGGATCGGGCACTGGTTTAGATTGTATTCTGAGTTAGTTCAGTACTAATGGTATAAAAGGTAGTCCTTTCCATAAAATGAAATACATTTAATTTAAATCTTTATTTTATTTTGCGTGATTCATGGAAGAATGTATATTAAAAATGTGTTGGGGATCAAGAGGTAGTCCCTAAGTCGGTACATGATCACCACCCCTTCATGATGAGACATGAGTTACTAGGGATGATGAGACTTGAGTCTTCCATTTGAATTATTGATTCCATGATGGTAATTTATATTTATATTCAGAATGATACAATCATTAATTTGGAAAATATCTTATGATTTTTTGAACCAAAATACAAGGATGACTATAGTGGAACTATATATTCTTAGTCTGGTAAACTATGGGGAATTAGTCTGGATAATTCAAATATCCTACAATTAATAGTGGTGAGGTTTTTTTGTGATTTACAAGACCATAATCCATGATTTTTACATTTTTAACTTGGTTCTAAACATGAAACTACAACCATTTTCTTACAATTGACTTCACTTATATGATATTGGTTATGTGGTTTATGAATGTCGGTTTTTTCATGCTCCTGTTTGTTTTTTTGTCTAAATTTAATCCCATGTTAATAACTGTAAATACATTGGGAAAACTAAATGGGGTCTTAAAGAATGTTTTGGTAAGTTCTTTGATAAATGTTTTCAAATTACCAAAAAGTGAGTTTTAAGAAAGGTTTGGTTTGGAAAACTAATTATTAAATCCTCTTATGGCATGTGATAAAATAATGTTTTAAGATGGAATTTTGGTTTGTAATGGACTTAAAATAATAATGGGTTTATTAATAGGAAAATAGGGCTAGGTATTTTAAAACCACAGAATAATTTAATACTTTTGGTAAAGGGTTTTTTAAACTGTGATTGATTTATAATATTATTTATATTTTTGAATGGAAATTTTAATGTTTTATAAATGGAGAAATACTATTCATTTTTAAATCTATAATGTTTTTATTAAAATTTTTGTGAATTTGTTTAAAATATTTAGTGAACTTTTTGGGTGTTCATTGATTCCGGAGTTTCTATGCTTTTGTTTTGTAATGTTTTGAAATTTCTCCCCATAAGTCCTTAAAGAAAGATAGAATTGTATTCCAATGGTATGGTCCTTATGGTAGTTCTTTGCATCTTCCATAAGTAGAATCCCTTATCGATGTCTCTACCCATTGTCCATATTGAGTGGTGGAGCTAGAGATGTTACATCCTTTGAACCCCATCCCAGAATTCCTAGATTTTCACCCACCTTCTAATAATACTGAATGAGGTTCCCTTGAGGTAGTGTAGTGGCTTGTTTAATTTTATGTGATCTTTGATACTACCAAGACTCACAAATCTATAAATTTCATGTCTATCCACTCTTTATTTGAGATATTTAGACAAGAGTGGTGGGATGTTGTGATTATATATTGTATGTATGAAATAATTCCTTCGGAATTCTTCAAGTCATTCTTCACTCAATCAAAGTACCATTAGAAAGTGAAGAAGGAAAAATTTTGTTTGTTATTGAGATTCAGTCAAGATCATCTATCAATTATAAAGGGTTCCTATAAGATATCACATATGGTATATTTTATACCTCATCTTTTTTCAAATGAATTTAGTTAGGCTGACACTTTTAGAAGAGGTATTCACCCAGGCCGTGTAACCACCATGCTTTTATAATGGTTGAACTCTTATCCATAGATTCTTGAATGGGAATTCTTAGGTGAAGTGGAGCTAACAAAACAATAGGAATTGAAAAATTCCACATTCCTAGTTTATTAATTTCAGTATCCTCAGGAAAATAAGAGGACTACCTTATGCTTCTAAAGTGAAGTACCTGGTCATTCTAAGAAGTTGTGTTCCAAATTAGTTAGAGTTTATAAACAGTGTTGCCATTTTAGTGAGGATGAAAAATACCGTCTCAGTTATGAATATCAGGTCCTTACTGTAGGGAAGAATATGATTCATGATAATAGGGCTCCAACTATAGGCTTTGGAGTAAATCTATTTATGTAGTGGAGGATTATATGGTGGGTAGCCTATAGTTTCTAACATCAAAGTAGAAACTGTTTTATTTTTCCTTCTTATAGATTGTCCATTTTTGATACCTTTGTTTTGGGATCTTTGTGATTATATATTTTGGACAATATTTTGGGTCATTTATGAATTACATAGGAAATAATTGTTTCTTTTCATGATATATTTTTTCGATTCCTCGGTGATCATCTTAATTTGACTTGATGGTTAAAACATAAATTTGATGTGTTAAATGATCTCCCTTGTGAGAGTATAGTGTCTTATTGTGAACTGAAATGGTTGTGTGACCTCTTTCCGCATGGAATTCAATAGACATTGGAAATGCACACTAGTAACTAGGATGATGTGGATTTTTGATAGAATAGTATCATGGTGATTCACCTATTTGATTTGATAATTTCATCAAGGTGTGAGGATCAGTTATAAATATACTATGCCACCGTCAAGTACTTATCATGGTAATAAATCCTATTTATGTCTTTACCTTGATTGTTGATGATTTATTTTATATTTTTATCCTTTATGTATGGGTGAAGTATCTTCTTTCGTTATAAGGAACATTATTTTCTATTGTTGCACCATTCTTTTGAATCGTTAAATGGTGTGGAGACCTATTGTAGGTCTCTTACACTTATCTGGTTTAGAGACATGTGATGATCTGGATGTTTTTATCTTTGAGTTTTTCATGTTGTTACCCTTCTGTTACTCTCACATATGTACTAGGGAGGGTTCCCCTCAAAAGATAAATGAAGAATACATTATTGTGTCATAGTGTTCAATCTTTTAGATTAGATGATTTATGGGGATATAAAGACCTATATTAGGGAGTTTGTAACCTCCCTTTACTTATTTATGTGTTTTGACCCATTTATTTGATTACCAAAAGATTTCATAACATTGTGGGTTGTTTCTAGAATTATTCAAGCTTTTTTAATGGTTTGTAGGGATGTACATGGTTTTCGAATTGTTTGATAATATTTTGACAAAGTGTGATACTTGAAAATTAGGGGGTCTCAATATTGGTGCAAGAATAAACTAATTATACATCTAATCCGTGCAAACCTTCCAGTGGCTCTATTTTGGGCACAATATTAGATGCACAGTTAGTATTAACCATGAAAAATGGCCTACAAGACCGTGAAGATGGTAAATAAATTTACGAAAATTGTAACTAAAATCTAGAAACCCAGTTAATTAACCCTAAACACCTCCCACTCAAACCGAAATTGATTCTATGACTTTCGGAAGCCCTATAGATCCATCTGGCCCTCCCAAAATCATATTTTATTGAATCTATGTGCCAATTAAAGAAAAATATTTTCTCTTTAGGTGGGTTATTTTCTTCTCAATCATGGATATCTCTTAACATATTAACTTTTTCTTCCTAAAGGTTTTGATAGCCTTTAATTTTTCTATATCTTGGTTGATTGATGTGTAATTTTAGATCTAGGATCTTCTATATCTTCTTTTAAGATCTATTTTCTTAGATCTAGTGATCACCATCGATGGTGACACATCTTGGATTTTTGTGGTTGTATTACTTAATATCCAAGTAAGAATTTATATTATATTCCTTTATTTTGTAATTTATTGTTTTTAGATAATTCATAGATACATTTTTTCAAATTTATATCACATGTTCAATGAAATTCATCCCTTTAATTCCTCATAAATTTTTCTTTGACCAATTTACCTTTGAATTGAATATGGAAAGAATTAAATTTCTTTGAATTTGATTTATCACACATTAGTGTAAAATAAAGTATTCCATGTTTTTTTGTATTTACTTTCAATGTTCTTTTAAAAGGTATTTTGGTGAAATTGATGGATTAGGCTCGGGTATTTATTTATTAAATGGGATTTTCCCCATGTGCTGATTTATAAAATGATCTTCCCATATTTTAATTAAATTAATTAATCTATTTAACATTTTACAAATAGTATAAAATTATTTACTTTATTAAATTACCAAGAGAATCCTTTGAATTATTTTTCTGTTATTTTTAATTTTTCTTGGGTTATTGGAAATAAATTATTTATCTTCATGGAAAGAGTGTGTAAAACCATGTTTTGAAATGTATTCAATCCTTTTAAAATTACAATACTTCCTTTAAGTGGTTTAGAGATGATTTGAAAAGAAATGACTGTTTTAAAGGACCATTTTCCATTTTAATGAGAAATTTTGAAAGTAATCGAGTATTATTACCCTTTTGAATATTGAAATGTAAAAAAGGTTTTCAATTGAAATTTGGATGGATTTTTAAATTTTATGAAATTTAATTGAAAATAAATTGTTGAATATAATTTGTGAAATTGAATTTATGAAATAGATTTCGAAGTTGTATTTGATAAAAACGGATCAAAATGGTTTTGATAGAAACCTCAGAGTTTTATCTTAGTGAAAAGGAATTATTTGATACAAACCATATTGAGGGTTTTAAGTTGAAATTGGGCATATTTGAAATGGGTAATGTGTTAATTGTATTTTAAGAATTCTTAAAATAAATATCTGATTGTTGTTTTGTTATTATATCACACTGAATACATAGGTTTTTAGTGGGATATTTGGAAAGAAGTTTATGATTTACAACATTCCAAAACATAATATCAGCACATCGCATCCCATATGTGATAGGGATGTGACCTCTTTGGATTGATATCAAAGGGGAGTGTGTATATATTTTCTATATTACCTTGAGTGTGGGTTTCCTATAGCATAGAACTATCATAATGTCAGAGAAATATGACCATGTTTCTAACTTTTTTTTTCCTCAAATATATTGAATTATTAATTTATAGTATTTTACATGCCTCTTGAATTTATATATATTTCTCGTACCAATGACATTCATATACTTGATCTTAATGGATGACAGTGTTGGTTGTCTCCATTTGAAACAAAAGTTTCCTTTCATATTACCTTTATTGTTATTATACACCTTTACTATATTTTATATATTCATATTCATATATATATATATATATATATTAGGGTCAAATTATCATCATTTCTTTATTATCCACCTTTAGCTCGTGAAATGGCTTAGTGATACTTTCATGAAAATGTATTATTTTTAAATGGTGAAGTTTTATGTTTTAGAGGATGAGTTTAATAAAATATTTTTTAAATGATATAAAACTATATTTTTAAAAATATTCATCATACTCTACCATTTTTACTCAACTTTTAGAATATATGAATTTCATTATGTAGTAATTTTATAGAATCCTTGGGTAATCCTACTAGGATCTGTAGCTCACGCCCTCCTTATACTTTTTGGTGTTTCCAATCCTTTATTATCTTATAGAAATTTTTCATACTCTCTCCTTACATTGTGAATTAATTATTGGGTGGCTATGAGTGGGTGACTTAGGACATGGTGGTTGGTCATGGACCCACATAAGATGGGTTTTTTTAGTTAAGTTTCTTTCTTTATTTTCATAGTGTCCCTTTATACGATAATATGTATTTATTGATTGATATATATATCTGATGATGATTCTACCTTTTAACATGTTATTTTAATTCTATGAGGGATAAATTTTTTCCAATTGTTTTTTTAATGCATTGTTTCTTGTTTATAGCCTGGAGAGATTGGTAATGCTCTTCAAGTTTGGGGTGAATCGGCTCGGGTACTAGTTTAGAGGGTATTCCTGGTTGTTTTGTAACATGGAATATAATTTTCCTCTTCATAATTTTAATTATATTATATGTAAAAATTTTATTCTTCAATTATATCCTTATAACATCTGAATAGAGGTGATGGTGGAAAATGGAAGATGTCACTTTGTGGAGGTTGTAGTACGTATAAACAGAAGAAAAATGTTTTTTTCTAAATGGATGCAAAGGAATAAATAATTGGGTTTCCATTAATATAATAAAACATTATTATAAAAATTATATAAATTTAATTATATTACTATAGTTATTATATTCTTGGAAGTGAAAAATAAAGAAGAAAATGTTAAAGATAAAGTAATACTCACATTGGGAGCTTCAACATTCTCTTAAAAGAGTCCTTTGAAATATGGAGTTTAGAATAACTAATTGATACTAGATTATTATAAAAAAATAGAGGTTTATTATAGAATATAATTATAAGATTATATTTCTAGAATTTTATGGAATAATGAATGAATGAATGAGTGTAATTGTTCCTCTTTTGTAAGTGAATAAAAGGGATCTTTTTTGAATACCAATAAATTTACAAAAATTGCATGAAATATTGAAAGGTAAATTTCTCAAAAGGTGACAAATAATTCATGTTAGGGTGAGATAAGTTTGGTAAAAAAAATAAAATTAAATTTCAAACATTTTTTAAACACATTTCATGCCCTTTCAGAAGTTGATTTTTACATTTTACCATTTCATTTATGTTGGTAACTAGTTTTTACCCACATCAATTATATTTAATTAAAAATATAGGGTAAACCCTAATATAAATTTTGGGCGTGATAAAACTAAACTTAATCCACATATAATCTAATTAAATTTATAAATAATATAAAATTATATATTAAACTAAAACATTTAATATATTGAAAAAGTATTTTGTAGAATAAATGTTATTTTCAATATTAAGTGCTATTAATATTATTTATGATTGATTTACAATTTAATGAGTTTTAATATTTTTATATATTGGTTTAAAGAGTATATTAATTTAATTTTTGAGAATATACAAATTTATTTTATTTGATAAAATTTACTAAATATTAATTTAATAATTCTTCAAAAAATGGTTTTATCATTGTCATGGTTATTAACTTCAATCTTAGTAATCATAATTTTTTTAATAAAAATTAAATTGAGCTTATTAAATATTATTAAATTTTTGATATAAAATTTGAAATCCATTTTTTTATATTTAGTTTATACGAATGGGGAACCCAGTTTTTAATATAAGATAATTGAAACAATTTTTTGAGTAAAGTATTATTTATATTTTAAAACAATAAATATTGGTTTTATAAATTCAACATAGAATTTTTAAATGATTTATTTCACTTTATAAATAAATTTTTTAGATAAAAATGTTTCAAAAAAATTTATTTCATTATTTTATTATGATAATTTTATAAAAGTGATGGTGTTTCCCAAATCAATATTTTTTATTATTCACCTCGTAATCAACTATTTTTGATCAAATCTCAAAAGCTTACCTTTAGAAAATATTGATAAGTGGAATTCAAAATTTATGTTTATTATATAAAATTAAAAATCTATAATTTATAAATATAAATTTTAAAACAAAATTAAATATATAAAAGAAAACTTTTTTTTTGAATATTTCCTTTTTAAATCATTATGTTTTCTATATCATATTTTATATGTATTTTATAATTAATTACATTATTTTATATTTACTAGAGGTTTTATTATTCTTAATTTTTTTAGTAATTAATGTGTCACATCATATTAGATTGGTGTTGGGTGTGAAAAAATCCATCAAAAATAATATTAATTTAGGGAAATAGACACACACACACACGTACAATCCAAAATTTAAGGGCGTTATAGTTTACTTAAATATTTCATGGTTTGAAATACCATCACAGTGGTTAAATTAGTTTTTAGAAAATTTCTATTTATAGTCTCTCTGGACTTTACAATATGACTAAATAACACTTTGGTAGAATTCATAGTTCATGAATGGAAAAACAGTTATCTCATAGTTTCAGGTAGGGTGTAAGATGTTTATTTACAGAGTTGATATGTAACAACATTAACTCTTGTATCCCAGAGTCGATGGTTACTTTATTACATTGTCACTATATACATGTAATTACATCCCAAAGTACCAAATAGTTTAATAATCTTGGTAAAATAGATACATTCTTGAATTTAAAATTAAAATTGAAAATATAAAAAACATTATATTTTCTTTAAGTAAACCATCATTTCCCTTTTCATATCATTGAATATAAATCATAATAAATATCATGGAATCCTAAAGAAATGAAACATAAGAAAGAGGTGAGTTATAATGCTCAGTAAGGGTACGTATAAAATGAAATCAATCATGAGTAAATAATCATAAATGAAACGGAAAGGTAAATAACTGAACACACATTCCATTTATGAAATTTGACTATAAAAAAAATATGTCAGGGTAAACAACTGAAAAAAATATTATATTTAATCAATGACTTTCGAATGAAATGAATCTATATATTATATCATTATGAAAATATCATGGATTGTTGTAATTGAATTCGTAATAAAGGATAAGATTTAGTTTTCTACTTCATGTTAACTGGAACAAGATACCTTTACCATCCAGATATTTTGTACGATAGTTTATAAATATATTTAAAAACATATTTAACGGTAAGTTACTAATTCACCTTAGGATACTATTGATGCATCGAGGGGATATGTAATTTTTGGGCCCACACATCACTTAATGTCCAATGCATGCCTTATATATGTAATGTAACTTTTAAATTAATGTATCAATATGATATATAATAAAATATCCATATTGAATAAAAATTATGGATTTAACATTATTCCCCCACTTATTCAAATAACATTCAATGTAATCACCATATCTGAAAATGGTTTATGGTTTAGAAAATAATCATATCCATGATCCAAGGAATAAGGGTATTTAATAGGAAAGTAGTATTCAATAAATAATGATCATAAATAAATAAAACAGCCAGTATACTTACCATAGAAAAATAAATTAGGTGCATAATATTAAAATATACGTTAATAAAGTAAAATTGAGTTGAATTCCCTTTCCTCATGATCAAGTGTCCTTGTAAGTGATTTTAACCTATTGCAAAATAAATTGATATTTATTATACATAAATAATCATACATGTATGTTCCATAGAATATATGGTTTACTAATTTTATCACTTTTTTATTAACAATTATTTTTTAAAACCATTATTCTGGGTAATTACTTGTAACACACCAATATTTTTTGCAATAATTTTTTTTGAATTAATATAATATGTTTGATATTTTTTATATAACAAAAAATTTAATATATTTTTTTTTCTATAAGGAAACACTATGTTCTTATTTCATGATACAAAAGACCATGTTAATCTTACACAATACATAACACTGAGTTAGTTTTTGTTATACGCAAGAGTGAGTTTTACCACCTTTTAAGGGCGCACCTATTTTAAAATTCAAATTTGAAACTTTTATAAATATTATTTTTAGAAATAAACATTATTTTTAAATTTATAATGTCAAAATTAGCTTATGGTTACTTTTTTATTTTTTTGATGTTTCACTTTTTATAAATAGTGAAAAATACATCATTTTAGGTAAAAACCACCATTTCATATAAAAAATTGTTATAGTTAAATTACATTTTAAATTGATTTTTAAAGTAAAAACATATTGATTATAAAATAAATTTATCCAATTTAGGTATTTTGAATCATTCTTATATTAAATTTAGATACAAATAACTTATTGAACTTCTCAAAAATTTTATTTTAAAAACCTATATTCTCACCATGTTTGTGGGAACAGATTTAAATTTAATATATCCAATTATGTAAATTGAATTTGTATAAATTGAAATAGTCTATTTTAATATGTGTGATAATTACATTCTAAAAAGATTAACTTTTTTACCAAAAACATTAGTGAAATTGGTTAATATTAATTATTGCGAATAAAAAAAATAATGCTCAATATGGGACTAAACCTTAAACTTAAGGGCCCAAATGATCTAGAAACTTTTCCAAAAGCCATTGACTAAAAATATTTTGAATATATCCATTCATGGTTCTAATTTTATGTCTTTTTGGGATAAAATTCAAAAACAATTTCTTATTTCATAGGTTAAGAAATGAAAAACGAAAAAAAGAAACCTTCCATACCATTAATAATTACAAAACATCGAGAAGTTGAAAAAATAATATTTACGATTATACATATACTTTTGAAATATAAATAAGTTATTATAATAATAATTATTTTTAGTTAATTTTTATAGAATATTTATTTACATTAAACACTTAATAAACTCTACGGTGTGGATTATTTAGTTAAAAAGAAAAGAAAATAAATAATGCTAACAACATCAAAAGTAAAGTTAATTTAATAAATTTTTGTGTTTTATTATTTTTGTAGATTAATATATCACATAAAATGGATTTTAAATTAATATAATTTAATTCCAATATTGGTTTGATATTTTTAATTTAGAATTAAATAAATAATTTCAAAATTGAAAGTATTGTTATTTTACAATAAATTATATCTTATTAAAAGATTTAAAATTAATAAAAATTCATAAATTCTTATAAGTTATTTCTAAGTGTTAATAAATATATAATATTTTCTATTAAGGGTCCAAATAAACTTTTATAATGAACATATAAACCCCTAAATAGTAAAAATATTTTTAGTATGGTTTGGGTTAAAGTAGTGTTTTTGTGTGTTACATGCATTTTTTTTAAAATTATATTCCAACGCATATGTGTTTTTCATTTTATAAATTATTTATAATATTTATAATTATATGGTCCTATATTTTCTAATAATTTTAACTATAATTTTGTCTTAATGGTTTAATTACACAGGTTGGGAAACTATATTCCTAAATAAAATACACAAATGAAAAACATAATGAAAATTAAATACTAAAGAGAACAATTATAAAAATACGCTTATTTTTTTGGTGGATATTTCTTTCAACCATAAATTT
Organism: Viscum album; assembly: GCA_963277665.1. Classification (NCBI taxonomy): domain Eukaryota; kingdom Viridiplantae; phylum Streptophyta; class Magnoliopsida; order Santalales; family Viscaceae; genus Viscum; species Viscum album. Next base: position 702,820,311 of record OY728132.1, read on the forward strand.
TCATTAACCCATTATTTTTTCATTTTTTATGAAAATGCGGTAAGCGATACCTCCCATTTGTTCTTATATTTCGTTATTTACAAGAATATCACTCCTCCATGATAAAAATGAATTCAATATTCCCATTCTGAACACCTATCATAACATTATTGATCTTATAAAATCATCCCATATAGTATCCAAACATCCCCACCCTCATCTTATAATCCAATCTTTGGGCATAAAGTCATCCTAGGAATCCCTTTGATGTAACCATGAGGAGATACCAAAAGAAAATCTAAAATCCTTCCTCAAGCTCCTTTGTTTTATTTTCCTTTTCCACCCCTACACTTTTAAAATTATATTATTATATAATAAAATCTGAATCCTCAATATGATTATATATTTTTTATTCTAATTAATTAACCTTCACTTATGCTCAATTCTATATAATGGGTAACAAGCTTATCGTTTTTGTGTATAGTAGACTACCACCTCATAAAATTAATTTGTTCATTTTTCCTTTACCACCTCTCATGGGTGGGAATTATAATGGGAAATATTAATTTATAATATATATTTTATATTTATTATTTTTTTGTGCTTATATAATTATTATATTAAACATAACATCATGTTTTCGGTTTTTTTTGTAAATACAATAACTTCATTTGTGGAAGTGTGGACTACTACCTCTTAAAAGCAATGTGATTCACTCACACTTTACAAGGAATGTAATAAGTATGGGTTTAGTGAAATTATATGATATATAATACATAATAATTATACTTTAATTATATATATATATATTTATAGGTATTAAATTTCCTTTTTTTCTTTCAATACGACAATAAAATCAAATCAACATTCATGGGTACTTATGGCCTACTATCTCCATGAATGATGTCTTTAATTTCATACTTGTATGTTATATATATTTACTAATAAAAATATAATGAATATAGATTATTTTTATATCACAATTTACATTCTATAAATCATGACATAATTATAAATACATAAAAGTATAACAAATTAATGCACATGCAAAAAATAAAGCAGATATTACCCAAAAGGTAACCTTAACATGGAAGTAGTAATATGCGGGTGATATAAAAAAATAAATTGTATTATATATTATAATATGGTATTTTGTATATGTATAATAAACTTATATTTATTATATAGTAGGTTTGAATGAGTACAATGAGATTCAAGACATAGGGTAATGGAATTTCATCTCGCTTTTTATTATCGTGAGAGACATGCCTTATTCACCCCTAATTTATTTTGTGAGATGTATATACTAACCCTAGATATATTATATTATTATAATAATAAATTTATGGGTTATTAAATATCCATTTTATGATCTATCTAAAATGGTGTTTATGTTTCCGATGTTACCAAATTGGTAAAGCATTTTTTTCTCAAATTCCCTTCTTTGAGACACATGCCATGTTATGAACCTATATTTTTCTATGAGGTTTATATAATTCCATTGAAATATTATATCATTAATCTAATTTTTCCATGATATTTTAAAAATTATTTAATTTTATTCATTCCATTTTATTATTATTTAAAGATACCAAAGTGGTAAAAATTTATAGCTACAATCTCATTGTTTATCGAGATTGTTTTTGATTATGCATTCAATGATGAAATCTTATGATCCACTTCCCAAGAACACTCATGTATTTTATTATACTATGGTTAGACATTATATCATAATGTATTGGTACTATTTTTCTGATATTTGATATATAATATTTTTAAGAATGTTATTTTAAGAAATTTTAACGTTACCTTTCCCTTCGGTCAAAATTTTTGGTTGTTTCAAAACCATATTTTCTAAAAAAATTAAATAATTATTAATAGTTTTAATTTATTTTCAATGATAAAGGTATTAAAAATATTTTCAGGAATTATTTATAAGATTTCAAATTATTTATAATGAAATAGTTTGAAAATCATCTCCATGCTTCTTTTATAAGTTTTCAAGGAAAATATTTTTCAAAACATTTTCAAATTTTCTTTATAAGTTTTTAAATTAAAACTTTTTTAAAAAATATAAAAAATACATTAAAATTTTTTATATTTTATTTTTTAAAAAATATTTTTTAAATTTTTTTATCTGTTAAAAACACTTTTTGAAATAATAAAGGATAATTTCCTCATGAAATGTTTTTAAAATATCTTTCCAAATTATTTCCCATCTTAGATGACATTTGTTTGTGTTACTCATGCATTTCAAGGGAAATGATCCAAGGATCCATTCATATTCTTTCTCAAAATAGTTTATTATTTGATGGTTTTATTTTTATGAAACCCATTTATCATTCATGGGTTATATGATTATGAAACCTGCTTCTTTTCATGGGTAATGCTTTGATGAAATTATAATGAAACTTTCATTTTTTCACATGTTATGATGTGATTACATGTTTATGTCACCCATTTCATTTCATGGGTTATGGTAAGTTTATTTATGATTTTTAGGAACATGTATGGATTATTACATTATGAGATGGTTTGATATATATCTCCCTCTAAGTCATTGGTTAATGATTTTTATCTCATGAGATAATGAAGGGAATTAATTTAAAGAGCTTGATCCACTACAAGATGATGGAAAAACCCAATCCAATCTGGGAAGATGGGGAAACCAGATACCAAATGGGATAATGGGGAAACATGATCCACTCTGGGAATATGGGAAACTTGATCCACTATAGGAATATGGGGACACCCAATCCACAATGGGAATATGGGGAAACTCAACCCCTTACAATAAAAGGACTATGACTAGAGATAGTTGTGTTTCCAGCCTTGTTGGTGTAGTACTCATAAAGTTCCCATATAAGCTATATCAAGGTGTATTTTCTTATAGATAATTATATTAATTTTTTTTGCCAGTGACATTATTCGTATGTTATTATTTGATGTCTTATGATATTATTTCCCTTATAATTCATGTCTTATTATAACACTCTGAAATTCAAAAGTAAGAACAATACATTCTATAGCGTGTGTGACATGAAACAAGAAGAGTGTAAGGTATTCTAATATCTTGAGAAGTTATAATATATTTAATATTTTAAATAAATTTATTATCATTATATTTATGCAATACCTAGTTAGCTTGCGTCGCACGCCACAACGACTTTCTTTGATGACTTTCATTACATGAAAGACCGAGTTTTATCGGACAAAAATATATTAATAAAAATTATTATTTAATATTATAAGATATAATCAAGTCATTATATTTTGTTTATGAATTTTATTAATTAAGGAAAATATATATATTAATTCATTGTAACCAATTAATTTTAAATGACTATAAGAACCAATTGAAAAAAGAGAATATTTTTAAGCTCACAAAGCTATTTTATCCTCATAAATTAAATTACTTAAAAATAGTGAGTGATATTAATTTAATATATATATTATCTATTCAATATTTTTTTTACATTAATCCAATAGATTTTAAAGACATAAAATATGAACATACATATTAAGACATATAAAAACCTATATTTGTGTAAAGGCGCTTTAACCACCTTTTAATGGAGAAGCTATTTTAAATAAATTTTTTATAAATATTATAAATCATATATTACAAAATAAAATTAATATTTTAAATAAGAACATAAATACTAGCTTAGGGTAATTTTTTGTTATTTTAATGTGAAGTTTCATTTCTTGATGAATAGTGAAAAATACTGAATTTTAAATAAAAATTGTGTTTTCTTGTAATTTATTTATAATGATATGTTATTATTTATATTGGATTCAATGTAAAATTATATCAATTATAAATTAATTAATCAAATTAAGTTAATTTTTATCAATTTCTAATCGAAATTGTATATAAACACATCTCAAACTTTTGACCTATCTTTACTTTAAAAACACGATTTGTCATCACATATATGGGATTAAATTTAAGTTAATTTTTTTCCACTTATCTGATTGGAATTTTTCAAAATATATTCCATATATAGAACCATAATAATTTATAATTTCTATAATGTTCAACATTTATTTGAGAAAAAATATTAGTGAAAGTAATTAAAATTAATTACAGCGATTAAGAGACAAATTATTTTAACATGGGAATAAACCTAAAACTTAAGAGACAAAATAACCTAGAAATTTTCCCAAAATCCATTTTATGTCACTATATAGAACATATAAACCATTTTATTTAATTTTTTCTATTATTGGAGAAAATTATTATAGTAAAAATGCTGTTGGAATTCAATTTTCATGAATTTATAAGAGTTCTACTCCTCTTCTACAATAAAAAGGCACTCACCCCTCCCACTTCTTCACATATATCAAGAAAAATTTAAATGAAAAAGATCAGAAAAATTATATCTTAAAAATAATTCCCTATAACCTAGAAGCCCCGCATTTTTTAGAAAACCATCCTTGGAATCCCTTTGGTTCAAACCAAAAGGAGTTACCCGAATAAGAGGTAACATCCTTTCCCAAGTTATTTGTATCATTTTGATTCCACACCTCCTTATATATTCTTATTTAATTCTTAAATAAAAAAATAAGTATCTTAAATATTCTGATTTTTTTATATTATGTTTTATATCTACACTTACACACACTTCCATTTCTTGGGTAAGGAACATATCCATTCATGTGCGATGAACTACTGCCTCACGAAATGAATATTGTTCATTTTTTCATTTACAAAATTCTATGATTGGTAATCATGATATAAAATATGTTTATATATGATAAATATGTTATTAATAAATTATTTATTATTATATAATTATTATATAAAACAAACATTTATGATTTCCATTTTTTGGAATACGATAATATCTTTTGTGGAAGTGTGGACTACTGCCTCGTCAAAGTAATGTTATTCATTCACACTATAAATGGAACATATAAATGATGTTTTTATTAAAAATATATGAAATATATTATATAAATATGATATTGGAATTATTATTTTCATATATATAAATAATTTTCATTCCTTTAATATTAAAAATAAATGAATGTATTGTTAGTGCGTACGTACGACCTACCGTCTCCATGAATGGTGCATTTTATTTCACATATCCAGCTATTATAGATTGTTATAAATACATATATAGTTAATATATATAATATTAAACTCATGTTTTAAATTCTATATATGATGAAAACCTGGTATAATTAATATGAACAACAATTAACAAGTCAAAACATACTTGAAAAACCTAGAAATTAACACCTAAAATAGTTTAAATTTTGAAATATTATTAACAAATGAGTAACAAGATATTATTATCAGTTCATATATTATATCATTAATATTAATATGGATCTGGATTATGTTAGTAACATGTTTAAAACTATTATACATTAATTCAAAGGATGTTCCCCTGAAAGGAAATGCAATGTAAGGTATTTTCATCTAACTTTTTTCATCTATGAGAAAAATGTAATATTCACCACTTACTTTATTTGTTTATAGTTTTTACTACCCATTTTAATGTATTATATAATTATTTTTTATTCATTTTATTTTGAGTTCAAATTTTAATTATTTCTTCTAAGGGGATTTGAGGAATAATTTACCAAGTTGAAAATAATATCATAACCTGATTCTTTTCATTGGGTTATATAATTAACCCATTTTTTCTAATATTATAAGATTACATGTGTAATTAATTTTTTACTATAAATTTTTTTATTTCCATTTATTTTATTTATATTTAAATATTATAAATTTAATCATTTCATTGGTGGATTTTCACATCAACGTTACGGTATTTTTGTGCGTTTACTTCACAATATCGTTTTTTGGGTATTGTTTATACTTGAGTTTCAACCATAGGAAATTATTTGATCGCTATTTGATAAAACCATTAATTTTTTTATCCCTTAGTTATTTATGACCTTTATCAAGTAAAATTTACAATTTCCAACTCTTTTGTATATAAAATTGTTTAGAAAATATTTTCGACAAAACTCGACCTCATTTCTCTATTTAGTCATAAAACATGTTTTCTTCTAAAAATAGTATTTTCTAAAAAAGTTTTCATCAATGTTTTAAAAATTTTCAAAAATTATTTATTAAAGAAAATTTTAAACCATTTTTTCTTTGAAGTGTTTCTAAAAATGTATGTTTTTTCCTCTTTCTAAATAAGGAATTTATCTAACCTTTAACCGTGAAAAATAAATGTTTTTTTACCTTGTATGGAATGTCTGAATTTAACTGATATCATTTCATCAATGATTCCTTTTCAAATTTAAATGGATACTTTATAAAGATTTTTTTTGAAAATTAATTTCAAATAAAATTTTTTTCAAAAGTTTTTTCAAAACAAAATGATATTTTCCTCAGGAATGTTTTTAATGTTTTTTATTTAATCAATGAGAACATTACTTAATTTTACTCCACATGGGTTATTTTGTATTGATACCATCTTTATTATTCATATGGATGATTAATGATTGATTTTTATAAGGCTTTTTTGAAATACACAACCTTTATTCCTTTGTTAGTCCCCTTAGAAATATTCAATTTTCTATGATAGTTGAAATTTAATTTTCCCTAATTTACATATCATTTATCCTTGATATGATTATTTCTTAAATTGTATATAATTTTTACATATTGAATTTACATTGACATGTTATATCATAAATCTCGTAATTCCCATGATATTCTAAGTTTCATTTAATTCAGGGGGAATTGTGATTCAAATGTCTCAAAGTGTTATGGGACACATTATAATGTTTAAAGATTATTTTACTCAGGACTGTTTTAATTATATTTCAATGGTATCTCTATTCATAAACATAAAAATAAGTTTTTTTAGTTATTTTTAATTGATGAATTATTGATAAATATGTATTATTTATTCAATATGGATATTTGATCAGGGATATTTTTTAAATAGATTACTTGAAATAAGTAATTAATTAGACAAGCTGTGAAGGGTGGGGCTCAGAATTTATATATCCCTGTGATTCCTCAATAGGTTCTCGTGAGTCAAATTATTATTGAAAATTAAATAGTTTTCTACCTGTTGATTTAAAAAATATTATAAAATTTCATTAAGGTATAAGTTTTCATGTTACTTAGACATGGAATCCAATAATTTATAATTTTTCCCATTTTGATTCAATAATTATTTATCAGTGTGATTTTTTGTTGACATATCTGTGGATCCATTTCAATCTCATTTGGTTGATTATATGGAAATTTCTCTAAGTTATTTACCTTTCCACATTATTTTCCCACTTCCTTCTCAGATTATTGATTATGTGGAATGTGTATTTAGTTATTAACCTTCTATATTTACTATTGTCATTTATTCCTTATTACTTTCTTTTTACTATACCATTACTGAGAATTTAATCTAAACCTTATTATATTTCTTTTGCTTTGGATTCCATGAAGTGTACTAAGAATGATATGTAAGGATATATTGTATAGAATAAATTTAATATCCAATAAAAAAATATTATGTTTTAATTAGTGTATTCATTTGTAATACATGACTCATGTATGTATATGGTTTACCCATACTACAAAAATGGTTGTTTTTTCGGGCTACATTTCCTTTTAATCTTCCCAATGTAATGGTAGTAGACACCAGATTTAGGATTTATGGGGTCGGGTCACTATAGTTGGTATTAAAAAATGTATAGTAGCCATCATGGGAAATAATTTTAGAAATAAAATATTAGATAACATAACCCATAAGGTATAATTTTATTATATGGATAGAAGATTATCCTATAATTTTGGAATGGTTGAGACTATGTGGGTATTCCTAAAAATACATTCCAATCTGGATACTATAAGTGAACATTGTTCTGGAACATATGTACCTAGGGGTAAAAACTCTAATAAGGTGTGATAGGCCTAACTATGGCATATCATGGTAGATAATAACATTACTTACTTCACACCTCATTTTAAACTCCTGAGGGATACACTTAGGATAAATCACATTTTCATTACAATCCATCACCAAAATTTCAATAGATAATAACGATGAATGAAATTGGTTAAAAATATGGTTATTTATATTGAACATAACTTTTAATGATTTATAAATCCTACAAATGATATTTTAGATAAACTCTAGACCATGGAAGGACCTATGTAGAAATAAATGGACGAAATATTTATATATTGGGGTTGAATTTAAGACCTTAGTTATAAGGATATTAAGTGATTAACATTATTTTAATGGTTTACATCAAATTTATTTTGGAATTATATTAATATGGTTTTAGAAAAGGTCAACCTATATGTCGAGTGACAACCCATCATGTTTGGAAAGGCTGTGGGTATTGAAACTACGAATGAAGGATGGTAATGGGTTTCATGCGAACCACTGACATAGGCAATATCCTGACTAATATGTCAATGATTTTTGATAAAAAAAATTGAAAAATAAATATTAATAATGAACCGTTAGTGTTAATTTTATGGTTTAAGTGTTAATGTATAAAATATATAGGGTTTTTAAAATATTTTGAGATAAATGGAAGGATGTTTTACTCATTTTTTTCTTTATAAACCTTTAAAAGTGTAATTTAGTGCATCAAAAAAGAAGATAATTCTAGGATATCTTTTTCATGGAGTAAGTGAGGAATTATAATTTGATAGAATAACAACCAAAAGTAGTAATTTTTATATGAAATTGTTACCTATCAAGAAATCATATTTCTATATATTCTTGATTAATAAATGAATTCTTCAACATGAGTAATAGTATATTAAAACAAAAAATTTGTCATAATTACTTTTTTTTGAAATGGTGGTATTTTAAAGCATCATAGATTTATGGATTTAAGGCCCTCAACAATCCATTGATCATTCAATTATTTTTTAATGATGGTCTCAATCACTCCCTTCAAATATTTAAATATTTCCTCTATATACGTATCTCTGATTTCCACTAATATTATCCTTCTTAGAAACCAAGTTATATGTTAGTCCACATGACCTTTGTACATCACTTTCTATCTTATCTGGAGGATGTTTTATGAACCCATATCACGGCGTGGTATTTTTACATATGAAATGTTAAAAAATTAATTAGGAAGGATGACATTATATTGCGATGAAAATATTTAATTAATGTGGGGAAATTTAATGCCCCTAAATTCCAAAGTAAGAACATTATATTTGATAGCGTGTATGACACACATCACCACGAGCATAAGGGGAATATAATATCCTGAGACTTTATAATATTTTCACAATTTCAAAAAAAAAAATAGAATACAATGCCTGAAATATTGAGTTATATTTCGTTGCATGTAACAACGACATTCTTTGATGACTTGCGTTACACACAAGACCAAGTTTTACCGAACACCAATATATTATTAAAATTTTATTATTTAATATAATAAGATGTAATATATCCGTTAGATTGTGGTTATAAAAAATATTAACTAACTTATTAAAATATACAATTGAATTAATCGATTACCAATTAATTATAAATGAATATAAGAAAGAATTAAATACAAAGGGAATATTTTTATTCTCACAAAGATATTTTATCCTATTAAATTTGATTAATTACAACTATTGAGTGATATTAATGTAATATATATATATATAGTATTCTATTAAATATTTTTTATATTCAACCAATATAATTTTTATGCACAAAATATGAACAAATCCAATATTACATATAAAAACCAATATTTATTAAAATTCACTTTTACTATCATTTAATGGTGAACCTATTTTAAATAATTTGTCTTATAATTTTTATAAATATTATCAGTGACAATAAAATATATATTTTAAATTGTAATATAAAAACTATATCAGGGTAATTTTTTGGTTCTTTTTTTTAGTTTCATTTTTATGATGAATAGTGAAAGTAATAAACTTAAAATCAATTTTCATTACATTTAATTTATTAGTGAGGTTAAATTGTGATTAAAAATAGTTATAAAGTAAAATTAGATCAATTATAAATTAATTAATTCAATTAATGTCCTTGGAATAAATCTCCCATTAAAATTGTATATAGACACATCTCAAATTTATGAGCTTTTTAACTTCAAAAATCTGCATTATCATCCCATTTACAGGATTAAATTTAAATTAATTTCAAGAACATATGTGAATGGAATTTCGAAAAATAGATTACATATTTGGAATGATAAAAATATATAATATATAATATAGTCAATTTAGTTTTTGACCAAAAATATTATATAATGTAAATACAAATAATTATAGTGATTTAGAAGAAAATTAGCTTAAAAGGAACTAAACCGTAAACAGAAAAGTAAAAATTACCTAAAAAACCGTCCAAAATCCATTTTATGTGCATATTTAGTCCCCATACCACATTTTATATAATGTTTTCCACTATTTTAACCATGTTTCATGGGAAAACCATGGGAGAAATTCCCTTTTCAAAAATCTACAAGATAGAAACTTATCCTCTACTATAAAAAAGCACTCACACCTCCTACTTTATCACACCTCTCAAGCCAAATTAACTCTACAAATATATTCCCAAATAGTTCCTCAACATACCTAAATAAAATATAAATGACTCTCCTTATGAATAAATCCATATATGGAATCCCTTTTCTATAAACCAAAAGGAGTTACCCGAATAAGGGGTAACATCCTTCCTCAAGCTCTTTCTTTTGTTTTAATTCTCCACCCTCTAAAATATTTTTATTCCGTGATTACATAATAAAATAATTAAAATAAATATAATTATTTGTTGTTATATTAAGTGTTCTATATAAACTTATTCACACTTCCATAAAATTACTATCAAACTTAGTGATTCTTGTACAGTGAACCGTCCCCTCATGAAATGACGATTGTTCATGATTCCTTTACCACATTTAATGGTTTGGAATTATAATTGACACTATAATAATATATGATATATATGATATTAATAATTTATTTGTTATTATCTAATTATTATATAACAGATACCTATATTCCTCCCATTTTGTAAGAAAATAATAATAATGTTTGTGGAAGTGTGGACAACCGCCCCCTCAAAGCGATGTGATTCATTCGTATAATATATGGAACATATAAAAGATAGTTTTATTATAACTATATCACATATATGAAATAAATATTAAACTATAAATATAATATAAATACTAATTATTTAGTTTTCATTATTTTAATATGAAAAATAAAAAAGAAAGTAGCATTCATGCATACGCACGACCTACTGTCTTCATGAACGGTAAATTTCATTTCAAACCTATAAATGTTATGGTTAATTATAAATACATAAATAATGAATATATATAATATTTATATCATGGATTAAATTATGGATATTATGAAACCATTATCTAATTAACAGGAACAACAAGTATCAAGTCAAAAAATACTCGAGAAAATTTAAAATTAACACCCGATATAGTGAAAATAATGGCAGATTTTTTAAAAACGGGTAATAAAATATTATAACATGATCATATATGATATAGTAAAGATTAATACTGAAAAATAATAAGTTATTAAAATGTTAAAAACCATTATATAATAATTTAATTTACATTCACCCGAAAGAAAATTCAAGGTAAGGAATTTTCATCTCACCTTTTACATTCAAGAGATATGTGTCATATTCCCCATGTAATTTATTTTTGTGGTGTATCTAATGCCCATTTAGATATATTATATATTTAATTGTTTTATAATCTAGGAATATTGATTTTAAATTTCAATTATTTCTTAAAAGGGTATTTGGGTTAAAAGTTACCAATGGTAAATAATTTCATAACTTTATTCCTTTTATTGGGTTATATTAATTCCTCATTGTCATTAATATTATAATATTATATGAGTAATAAATTTTTAATATATATTATTTTATTAAAACTTATTTTATTGGTATTTACATTTTACTCACATAATATATTTACTAATTGATTCTTACATCAACATTATGGTGTATTTGAGGGTTTACATCACAGTCTCATCTTCTTCTAGATTTTTTACACTTGAATTTCCATCAAAGGTAATTGAATGATCATTTTTTGGTAGACCCATTAATTAATTATACTACATTTATTGATGATTATTTACATGTAATATTATCATTTTCATACTACTGTATACTTAAAAAAATTTAAAAAATATTTTTGAGTAAACCCGACATCATTTCTCTCTTTAGTCAGAGAACCTATTTTCTTCTAAAACCCATATTTTCAAAATGTATTTTCAAAAATTTATTCAACATTTATGAACTGATTTATTAATAAATTTTTTTTCTTATCTTTTCATTTAAAATTGTTTTTAACAATAATATTTTTTTCTTTCGGGGTAAGGTATTTCTCTAACCATTTACAGTGTATAAGGAATGTTATTTTTAACTTGTCTGGCATGTATGGATTTACCTTCAATAATTTATTCAAGTATTACATTAAATTTAAAATATTACTTTTTAATGAATTTTGTTTAAACTATTTTTTTCAATGAAATTGTTTTTAAAAAGGTTTAAAAAACATATATTTTCCTCAATCATTTTAATGTTCTTCTTTTATTTCATCATCAACAACAACACTTTATTTCACTTTACTTGGTATATTTCTTATTACTACCATCCCTATTATTCCTCTAGATGGTTGATGATTTATTTGGAGAAGGATAAGATTAATACTCAATTATTTTATTCATTTATTTGTTCTCTTTGAAAAATTCAATTTCCTATTATTATTTCATATGGAATCCCCCTAATTATCCATATCATTTATCATAGATATGATTATTTCCTAAATCACATATCATTTTTACATACGGTGTTTAATTTAACATGTTAGGTCATGAATCTACTTAAACACGTTATATTTTAAGTTTTATTTAATTCATGGGTAGTTATGATTCAAATATATCAATGTCGTATGTGAAACTTTGGATTGATTACAGATTATTTTTTTCAAGAACGTTTTAATGGTATTTAAATAAAATATCTATTCATAAACATCCAAAAACCTTTTATTTATTTATCCTCCATTAATTAATTATTGATTAATCTATATTATTTATTGAATATGGATGTTTGTAAAGGTGTATTGTTTAAATGAATTAATCGATATAAGGAATTCTTTGGATAGATAGTGAACGGTGGGGACCAGACTTCATAAAGACCCTAGATACATTGACAAGTTCTCATCATAAAAATTAGTTGCAAAAATTAAATAGGTTTCTACATGTTTTTTAAAACCATCATTTGAATGGTTTTGACAGTATATGATTTCAAGTTCCTTAGAAATGATATCCAATAATTAACCAGTTCCTAAATTTTATTCACTTATTATTTATCTATGAGATTTTTCATCACCATATTTATGGATGCATTTAATTATCAATTTTTTTTAAATGACATGTGTTTTTAGTAATTTAGCATTCTACATTATTTATTCGCTTCTTATTTAATGTAGTACATTGAATGTGTATTTAGTTATAACCTTTCCTCAATTACTATTCTCATCGATTGATTATTTTATCCTCTATAATTTAACCTTACTGAGCATTTGAGATCACACATATTATGTTTCTTTTCCCCCGGATTCCGTGAAGTGTACTGTGAATAATATGAAATCATATCATAAATGGTATAAATTTATTATCCAAGAAATAAAAAAATATTTTGTAATTAGTGTATTCATTTGTATTATGACACTATATAAGTATCTAGTTTTCCAAGAATACTAAGCATATCTCTCATTTGTTCTACATTTCCTTGTAATCAATCCAATGTAATGGTAGTAAATAATAATTCTATGATATCTGGGGTCATGTCACCACACTTATGAACTGATCATATTTATTCCATGATTCATGTTTATGATCTTGGATATATAGGGTATGATCTTATAATGATATGATCATGTTATCATACCATTATTCTCTTATTAATGCTTATATATATCCTTTATTTATCCTTAATGAGTATCTGAGATCTCTATGTTATTTTTTCCATCCCCATGTTATTAATATAAATTTAATATATGATATGTATTATAGGGGTACTAGTTTTGGAGAACCATGTAGGATATAATGTAGCACACTCATGTACCATAATTTAAATTTACATGTTTCTAAAGTCAAAAAACTGACATGGTATTTGGGAATCTATTTGTGTAATGCATAATGTATTCTGAAAAAATTGATAAAATATCTATGTATATTAATCCTAGGTTATTATAGTTGGTATCAAAGAAAAGGTTTAGTCAACCTTTGGGAACTAATATGAGAAAACCTTAGTGAGAACCTGTGGAATGTTTCTCAAGATATATCTAGGGATGTCTCTATGGATAATTTTAAGGATGATGAAATTTATAGTAAAAAATCATGAAATTTTGGGAAAGGATAGAGTGATTGGTTTCCTAGAATTACATCCCTCTATGATACTACAAGTAGATGTGGGTCTCCCAAATATGTACTTAGTAATTCACAAACCCTGTACAAACCCCTTACGAACCATCATGAAGGATTTATATAGAAAATGATTATAAATTACCCAGGATTAACTTAATGTGTCATATATTAATGTAGTAGGATTCATTATTTATAAATCCTATAAGTAATTATTTCCTGATTATGTGGTTTATTTTTATGATAAGTGCTTATCACCCAATGATTTTTGGTTTTATCCAATAGTAGTAACTAGAGGGAACTCATTTAACATTTAATGTTCCAGATGTGGAATGTATGGGAATTATTAAAATATATCTTTTGAGTGGAAATCTACTGAAAACAATCAGGAAAGACTACGAGTATTTTCTATACTATTGAAGATAAAGAGACCAAAAAAGACCTGCGAAAGGTATGGGATGTTATTCATGTATTATTTATATTAAATGTAAGAAGCATCATTGGATTGAGGTTAAGGAACCGTAATAATACATGATTCATATTTCATATATTATGAAAGGGATATTATGGGATATGATGAATAATCCTGAGTAATTGTTTAATAATATAGTTAGATAATTGAATTGTATATGTAAAGGAATTTAAGAGTTATGTTATAAGAATTAAAAATTATATTTTTTCCATTAAGGTTATGAAAAAAAATTATTGAATGGATATGATGAACCAGAAAAGGGATTTAATAGAAAGGTGATATTTTTGTTAAGGTAAGGTAACCCTTAATGTGTACATAAAGTTGAGAAAATCATGTTTATCTTGGATAAAGAAATGATTGATATAGATAAACTAAAACGGATCATATTGATTGCCTAAGAACTGGTTATTTATTTTTTTAACAAAGTGGTATATCTCATCATGGATGAAGATTATAACCTCTTTGATTTAAGGAATATATCAACTAATCCTTGGAATAAAAAAGCATGCTTGTTTTTCAAAAGTATTTACAGTAATTCAGGATATTATTATGTTTCAAGATAAAATACAATGAGGGTATTGACATGTTTGTAATGTGACAAATAATAGATAATTTATGATATATGGGGGATTAATGTTATGTTGATTTTGGGACAATATTTATAATGTTTTGGATTTTCAACTTTAGGAATGTCTATATGGCTAACCATTTATGGAAATATAAAGATAAAATTAGAATGAATTTTGTGAGATTAAAGTATTATATCACAACATGAGGATTTATTCATATTGGATAACTTGTTCTAACAACATTGTGTTGATGGTATCTAATGAAACATGAGATGGATTACATTTTTATCATGATCTATTAGTTCATCGGGAATGAAAAAATAACCATCATTTTTGATAAGTTATGATGTGAAAATTGATCAAGGTGTCACAAAGGGT
The DNA here is from genome assembly GCA_963277665.1 of Viscum album. Classification (NCBI taxonomy): domain Eukaryota; kingdom Viridiplantae; phylum Streptophyta; class Magnoliopsida; order Santalales; family Viscaceae; genus Viscum; species Viscum album. The sequence continues at coordinate 702,836,092 of OY728132.1, forward strand.
GAGATTTTTCTAAATCAAGTAAATATATATTCTCATGAAAATTATTCAACTATAGGGGTCGGGTATTGAAACCAAAAAGGATATCCAAGTACCTTATTTTCCAATGAATTAAATGTCCCCTTAGATAAAAACAGATTTATGGATTTTTATTATTAAATTTATCATGACCTTGATCTTTGTAACTCTCCAATATAACATGATGGTAAGATTTATCTTCAGTGTCCATGTTTTCACTTACCACCTAAGTTCTCTTATATAGAAACCTAGTTATAAGCTATTTTGGGTAGACATTATGAATCAAAATTTTATTTTTAAAAGGATATTTTAGTATTAATTTTTATTATGTGAATTTCTATGAATGTAACTTTTTTGTATTAAACCTTTAATAACCTAGATGAATTTTAAGGATGAAATTTATTTTAAGGGGGTAGAATGTAACAACCAGAGATTTTTTGAAATAATATTTTCAATTTAATTTAATGTTTCTGATAATTTTATTCCAATAGGAAAAATGAATATAGATTTTTTATATCAAAGTGCTAATATTTTCTTGGATTATATGTAACACCGTGTTAATATTATGCAACACACAACACTTAGTTAACCTATGATACACGCAAGACCTAGTTTTACTACCTTTTAATAGTGTATCTATTTTAAAACAAAATTTTTAGACATGTAAATTTTATTTTTTAAAATAAAATTTATTTATCAATTTGTAATATAAAAATTATCTTACATTTAATTTTTTGTATTTTTTGTATTTTTTGTAAATATTCATTTTTTGATGAATATTGAAAAAAAAACTTCATTTTAGTTAAAAACTTTTTTTCATTTAAATATTATTAATTTTATAATATATTTTAAATTGGTTATTAATGTAATAATAGATTTATTACAAATATATTAAGCTAATATGGGTAATTTGAATTATTTTTATATTGAATTTAGATATAAAACGTTATTGAACTTTAAACATTTTTACTTTCAAAACCCACTTTCACGTTATGTCTGTGGGATTAGCTTTAAATGTAATTTAGCAAATTCTTTGAATTGAATTTGGAAAAATGGAAATAAATAATTTTAATAATTATGACATTTATATTTTAATAAGTTCAACTTAATTTTTAACTAAAATTTTTAGTGAAAGTGATTAAAATTAATTACAGTGATTAAGGTAAAATTAACCTTAACAAGGGACTAAATGTTAAACTTATGGGCCAAAATGACATAAAAACCTATCAACAATCCATTGGATATAAATATTTAGACTATATCCATTCATGGTTATACTTTTATGAGTTAATTACACACTATTAATTAAAATGTACCGATTTTATAATTTAAGTAAGTAAAAAAGATAACGAAGTAACTTTACTTACCTTTAACAATTATAAAACATTAAGATATGGAAAAAACAACATATTTTTACTTATACATATACTTATAAAATAAAAATGATTTATTTTTGTAATAATTATTTGTAATTATTTTTTATAGAATGATTAGTCCCATTAAACGATTAATAAACACTAATACATGGATTAGTTGGTTAATAATTAAATAAAATAAATGATGATAAAAACATGAAAAATAAAATAAGGTTGATGAATGATGCTTTTTAATTATATTTTTAGATTAATATATCATTTTAAAAATATTTTAACTTAATATATTTTAATTCTAATAATGTTTTTTATATTTTAAAATAATAAATAAATAAGGACCAAATTGACATTAATGTAGTTTTATAATAAATTAAAATTTATTAAATGATTTATAATTAATAAAAACTACCACCATATGAAAAGTGATTTGGAAGTGTTAATAAATATAAAATATGGCGTATCAATGGACCAAATTGTTTTTTATAATAAATATATAGACCCCCAACTAGAAAAAACATTGATAGCATGGTTCAAGTAAAAGTAGTATTTTTGTGCATTACATGCACTTGTTTTAAATTTAATTTATAAAACACATGAGAATTTTATTCTATAAATTAGATATAATATTTAAAATTCAGTGTGTCTATTTTTTCTAATAAATCATAGCTTAATTTAGTCTTAATGGTAAAATTACCTAGGTTTCAAAACTAGTTACCTAAATAAAAAACCAAAATAAAAAATATAAAGAACATTAAAGAATAAAAACAAATTATAAAAATGAAATTATTTTTGTGTTTTCGAAATTCAGTTTGACTATAAATTAATTTTACTCCATTATTTTTTTATTTTTGAAGCTCGCGTGGTAAGGTATACCTCCCATTAGTGCTTACCTTTTGGTATTTATAGGAATTCCACTCCTCCTCCAACATAAAAAGGAATTATCTCTTCCCCTTCCTCACACCTCTGAAGACAATTTTTCTCATCCAAAATCTACTAAAATAGTTTCCCAACATCCCTCCCATAATTATAGAATCCTTCCTTTGGACCAAAACCCTTTATAGGAATCCCTTTGGTGGAAACCAATAAGGGTTACCCCAAGAAGAGGTAAGATCATTCCTCAAGATCCTTTGTCTTATTTTCATTCTCCACTACCTAAAATCCTCTAATTCTAGAATTATATAACAAAATATGTATCCAAAATATACTAAGATGTTTTTATAATTTTTTTTATACTTTCAATTACACAAACATCTATATAATGAATAACAAACTTACCATTTTTGGTGTAGGACGAACTACTACCTCTCAAAATCATGTTGTATATTTTTCTTTTACAACCAATCATGGCTGGAAATTATAATGGAAAATATATTTTTAAATTATACATGTCATATTTATGATATATTTATGATTTTTTAATTATTATATAAAACATATATTTATTCTTTCCATTTTGTGTAAATGTAATAAGTTTGTTTGTGGAAGTGTAGACTACCGCCTCCTCAAAGCAATGTGATTCATTCATATATTGCATAGAATGTATTAAAGATGTTTTAAGTGAAATTATATTATATATATGAAATAATAATTCTAATTTAATGAAATTATATATATACATATTTCATTTAATTTCTTTCTTTTAATACGACAATAAAATGGAAACAACATTCATTCGTACGTGCGACCTACAATCTCCATGAACAATATAATCCATTTCATACTTCTATATTCAAAATATTATTATAATACAAACATAATTAAAATACATAATATTTTTATGATTGTTTAAATTCTATAAATCATGATATAATCATAAAGACAAAAAAAGTTATAAATTAAGGCACATGCGAAAAACAAAGTATATATTATCAGAAACCTAATCTTAACATGAAAGTGGTAATAAAGAGAGTGATATAAAGCCATATATGGTATTAGATATAATATTATTTTTTCTGTAGATTTATAATAAACTTATATTTATTTTTCATTACTTATAGATTAGTACAATGAGAGTCATGACATAAGTTAAGGAAATTTTATCTCACTTTTTATTTTTGTAAGATACATGCCTTATTCCCCACTAATTTACATTATGTGGTGTGTATACTACCCATGAATGTATTCTATGATCATTAAACTTATATTTATGGGTATTTAGATATTAATTTTATGATATTTGTTTCATGAGGTTTATGTTTTGAATTTTACCAAATCTATAATGTAATTTTGTCACAATTTACCTTCTTTGGGATACATGCCATGTTATGTACCTACATTTATTTATGAAGTGTATATAAATACTTTGAAATATTATATAATTAATATCCTTTTATTAGTTATATTTAAAGATAAAATTAATTTTATTATTTCTATTTCATTATGATTCAAATTTACTAAAGTGGTAATATTTTATAGCTACAATCTCATCGTTTATCGAGATTGTTTATTGTTATGATTAATTTGATGAAATCTTAGGATCAATATCTTAATAACTCTCATGAATTTTATTAATCTCTAGTTATTCATAATTTCTTAATATATTGGTTACATTTTTTTCACTCATTGGTACATAATATGAATATATAATTGTTTTTAATAAAGTCTGACTTTACTTCTCTCTACGGTTAAAAATATATGTTCTTTCAAAAACTTTTTTTCAATTTTTTTTTCAAGAAATATTCATAAGTTTTCAAATTATTTTCAAAGGAAAAAATTTTCCAATGGTTCTCAATAGTTATTTATAAGTTTAAATATTAATTTCAATGAAATGGTTTTCATAACATTTCTATATTCTTATATTATTTTTCCAAGAAAATGGTTTTCAATAAAATTTCAAGCTTTATTTATAAGTTTTAAAAGAAAAAGGTTTTATTCAAAATGTTTTCAAAGAGTCCTCAAAAAAGTTTCAAGTTTATTTTAGGAAAATGGTTTTTAAAATATTTTATGTTAAAAAAATATTTTTTTCAAAGTAGAAAGGATAATTTCATCATGTAATGTTTTTCAAAGATCATTCCAAATTATTTCCAATCTAAGATGACATTTTTTGGGGTTTGTAATGATCCTCCAATTATCATTAGCTTGAGAGTAAAACAAGTCATTTCATGGACTTAAGTGACATCCCCAAGATGCCAAAGGCTAAAAATAAATGCTGAAGGGTTTCAAATACAAGTGGGAGATGATTTACCATTTAAGAAGTAAACCAAAAAGCCAACAACCCAACCTTTCACTTATCATGCATGAACAATAATGACAAAAAAACAACTTCATGTATCTCAAAATCACATCAAAGTGCACAACATCATAATAAAAATCAAGCATTAAAGTACATCAAATATAATTAACTAAATACCATCAAGAGATCATAAGACTACATGCTCCACAAGCTTCTTTCTCCACAATCACCTAACATCCCAAACATAATTAAGTAGTGCTAAAAATTTGTGAAACATTACATTTTCCCCTATCATGGAAGAGAGCATCTGGAAAAGCACCAAAGTACTGAAGTAGGGGTGAGTATAGAACTCAGATGGTTTTACCTAATAACTTCTCTACTCATGACACTTGGATAGAAGAGTTAACAACATTTAAAAAATATAATTTATATAAAACATTTCCTCAAAATAGTTTATATAAAAATATAAACATGTTTCCAAAACCATTTTTACCAAAAGCATACGAGTGTGATTAAAACCAATTTTTCCAGCAAGTTATTTTTATAGAAAGTAAATAAATAAAATCATAAAACCATTTCCCAAGTTGTTTTTTAATACCCAATCCATTCCACACATCCACACAATCAAGCATGAATGCTATGCTATGATAGTTACATACTCATGAGCGGTTTCTGTTCAATCTACCAAGTCATCACAAGTCAATGGTTTCCCATGTGCCATTAACCATTTGGAACCAAGCACAATTTCATTTTCCGACAAAAGTACAAAGAGAATGTCATTTTTAACTTATACGGCGTGAATGAATTTTTACGGTCTCATAATGCCTCATTTTCATGAAGTTTACTCTACAAGATTGCATTATTATTTTCAAAATAACCCTTTTATTTTAAAATTTCATGGAATTTTGTGAATATAAAATGATTTTTAAGAAGAAAAGAAATTTTCCTCAAGAATTTATTTCAAGTGTTTTAGCAAAACTATTTTCCATCTAAAATGACATTATTTAAAATCTTTATGTTTCAAGTATAATATCTCCATTATTTACATGGTTTTATTTTTATTATGATGAAATTATATCCATTTTATTTATATATGGATTATGTTATGATGGAATGATGTTTAATAATCCCAATCTATTACATGGGTTATGCTAGGATGTATGATTTATGATTTAGTGGCATACGAAATAATGATTTCATTATGAGATGGGTGGGACCTATTTCTCCCTCCAATGCATTGGGTAAATATTTATATCTCATGAGATAGACATGGTTATAATGGTAAGCTAATTGGGTTCAGTGATACCGGACTAGAACGAGGAGTGAACTCGATTCAGAAAGGGACTTTGTCCACTAAAATGGTCTTGGCAGCAATGCATTGGCTATTATGGAAATCATATCATGTGATTAATGGTTTTCCACAATTTCATGTTTTATTTCCATGCTATTTTATCATGATTGATGTTCCTTTATGATATATTCCTTACGTACTTCCATGATTTATGTCTGTGCTCAAGATTTCGATGTTTAGATTTTATGTTCATGTTTTTGCATTCAAATGTTTAAGGATTGTTTTATGTTCTCTATGTTTACCCTTACTGAGAATTTGAGCTCACCCTTTTTATGTTTTATTTTCCCCAGGATATAAAGAAAGGTTTTAGGTAAGAAAACCAGAAAGGGGAAGATCTTTATGGGAGATGTTGAATATCCTTCAACATGATTCGAAGATTACGTTCTGAGTTTCCAAAGACACTAAACTAATATGGTCTTTGGGCGTCTGTTTTTGTCATGTATTAAGTATTCCGCAAAAGTAATGTAATGTCCATGTACGTTAATCTTTGGGTCTTTACAGTTGGTATGAGAGCAAAGGTTTAGTTAACCTTTGGAAACTAGGATGCGAAAACTTTAGTGAAATCTCTTGAGATATTTCTAAGGTATGTCTAGGGATGTCCCTAAAGATAAGTATACGTATAGGTTATAGTCATAGAATTACGATAACGATATTAGAATTTAACCTAAGATGTTAGATATTGACGGTACTCCCCCTTTATTATGTTGTTTTCCCTACCATGATTTTTTCCTCTCACAATATTCTTTTTGGGTTTTAGAAAATGACTGGAAATAGGAAGATTCACAATAATGGAGGATATGATGGACAATGGAATGATATTCTTCATTAGCAACCAAATGAAATGGGATTTGGAAGTCCAAACATCATTATTATTCCTAATCAGCAATCTCATAATATGATCAATAATCTGAACTTTGGTAAGTTTCCCGGCTCAGCTAATAAGAGAAAGATGGAGTTTCATGGTGATCATAGAGGAAAGAAAGTTCAATTTGTCTCATGTAAATCATGTGGGAAGAGGCATTAAGGAGAATGTTTCAAAGGAACTGGAAGATGCTTTGGCTGTAGAAAATAAGGACACAAATCTAGTAATTGAAAAGGAAAAGGTTCAGTTAACACCATGGATAAGGGTAATGGTATTGCTATGACATCAACAATGATTAGATGTTTTAAATGTGGAATGTATGGGCATTATAAAAACCAATTCCCTAAGGGAAAATCTCATAAAGAGAATCAGTATATTCATATGGGTAGTATTTATGTGGATGATGATAAGGAGACTACAAATGATATATGATATGAAAGAAGTGTTGAAGCTTGGTCAATGGTTTAAGAAGGTAGTGGAATGATTGTATGTTTTGAAGAGTTATGTTATATAGGCAATTTAATTGTACTATGGAATAAATAAATATCTAAGTATTGTTACACTATTTTTTCCTAAATTATTTGAAAGTATATGTTTAATGGTACTGGAAACTTTGAAAGTTTATTCAGATATTTTTGGAAAGAATATGATATGCGCATAATGAAGGGATAAAGATAAAATGAAATGTTGATATTGTTCATGATCTCATGACTAATATAAGGACAAAGTGATATCATGGTTTGAGTATATAGAAATTTTGGGATTTTGGTACGTGGAATGAGTTAACTTTTGACAACATTCATGTTTTCACTAATGTTCTATGGTAATTTATGATTAACGTATTCACATGTTTGGAATATGACCAACAAGATATATCATATGATATATGGGAGATAAATTATGGTATTCACATGCTTGGTATATGACCTCTCTAGTAATCATTTTCTTTATACTATGAGATTGGACAAAAGTATTTTGGATAAGCCTAAATATTGGAATGGATTATGTTGGACATAAGATAGTATTATTTAATGATATAACTTGTTTTTTTGTTATTATTTTTGGAATGTTATAATAGTATAGTTTTGGAAAAAGGACAACCCATAGGACGAGCGACAACCCGTCGGGTCGGACAAGGCTGTGGGAATCGAACCCACAACTGAAGTACGACAGGACTTTATCCCATACCACTGGCCTACATGAGGTCCCTGGTTAGTAGAAACTAGTTTTATTTTTTTATGCGCTATGATAAAAGAAGTATAAGTCCATTTTAGGAACCATATATGATTAATCTCACTATAGATGGACTAATGTATTTTTGATAAATTTTTCTAACCTTTTGTTTGATATAGATGGAATGAACCATCATTCTATCACATGATCTACTAACACTTCACGAATGACAAATTCAACTTCGATTCTTTAAATGATGTAGTGGAAATTGTCCAAGGAACGACCAACAGTGAGATTGTACCAAAATAAAGAAAGTATTTCTTCTAATTCCAATTTCTTCAACTTTAGGGAAATGATCTTGAAAACCAAAAATGTTGTCATAGTGCCCTTATATCTGATGAATTAGATGATACCTTAGATCATCACAAATTTATGGCTTTGTGATTTTTGGATTTTTCATAGCCATGTCCTCTACCACTTTCCATCAGAACATGATGGTTAGATTTATCTTCCATATCCATATTTACACCTATGTTCTCCTATGTGGAAACCCAATGATTAGTTAATTTGGTCAACTGTTACGTTTCATACTTTACTTTTTAAAGTTAGGTTTTGGTATTCTATTTTACGATGTGGGTTTCAATTAAAGAAACCTTCAAGTAGAAAACCATTTATAACCCCAAAAAATTTCTAGGGTGAAATTCATTTTAAGGGGGGTAGAATGTAACAACCTGATATTTTATGGGAATTATTCTTTTCAATTTCATTGATGAATTTTATTATACACTACACTAAGATTATATTGTACTATACACAACACCGTATTAGCTTGAAGTATACGCAAAACTATTCTTGGCTCCTATTATACACAATTTCAAGTTCGTTTTGTGGAAATTATTCTACACAACATTAAGTATAGATTTTGTTTAATGTATAAATGAAAAAAGGTTTGATTATGTTATATGCAGAACTAAACAGAGCTTTAACTACACGCAGCCCTGACTTGACCTGCATTAATCGCAATCAAGACCTTCTTCGATAGGGTGTGTAGTACGCAATACCGAGTTTCACTAAATGAGATTATTATAATTATGAACTAAGCCGTTATGAATAGTAATACCCACTTTTTGAAATTTTATAAAATTTCTCTTTCAAAATAGACTTCATTTTTAGATTCGGAATATCGAAATTAGCCTAGGGTGAATTTTTGGTATTTTTCTGAAAACTTTTAATTTTTGATGAATAGTGACAACACTGCTTTACTATTTAAAAAAGACTTTTTTTTAAATTATTATTTACTTTTTTTAAATTTATTTTAGGTCCAAAATTGATACATATTACCTATATAAGTTCAATATAATTCATTATAGTCATTTTATAATAATTTTAGATATATAAAAATTTTATTAAACTTTTTACCGTCTTTTACCCACCTCCTAGTAGAACTTGAAAATTTACATAAAACATAATTTTACCGCTTCTGTGAGTGGAATTTCGAAAATTCGAGAGACACGGTTAATATCAAGAAGTAAAATCTGGTTCAATAAGATAAAAATATTTTTGTTGGTGAATATTAAATTTTTACTTTTATTTACCACAGTTAAAAGTAAACAGGGTAATTAAGGGTAAAAATGATATTATTATTACCATAACATATATCCTAATTCTATTGGATAAGTATAATTCGACCAAAAACAACCTTAGTAATATAATATTATCATTTAGGTCCACTTGGATTAGATGAAGACATTTATTATTATTTTATTTAAAAAAGAGGTAAAATAGTTAAAATCAAAGTTTAATAACTAAAACATTTTTAATATAGGGTTATACATAAGATATATTCGACTATTTATATTAATTAGAAAGATAAAAAGATTTACTACATAATTTTATTTTATTTATAATTTTTAGACATTACATATTTTAATTTATTTATGACACAATGGTGATGCAGTAATTACCTAAATAATAAAATATTAAAATAATTGATATTATAAATACCTAAATAAATGTAATTTGAAACTTTTTATGAATTAAACTAATTTTCATGGATAATATGACATGTTAGTAATGATTTAATTAACTTTTTTCGAACTAATAATGCTGATTTGATTTTCATAAAAATCAATTACCACATAGTGTCAAAATTGAAATAAAATAATTTTTAAAAAAATACTATATTATTAATTGTTATAATATTCCTAAAAATCTAAGGTTCGGAAAAATGGCTTATTTAAGGTTGTATATATTAATAATAAACCACTTGGGGTTTGTTTTTCTTGTTATAGTAAGTTTATTGACCATATAGTGTAAGACAATAAGAAGACACTATAAAAGTTAAATTATTTAACTTAGAGTTAAATCTAAAATATAAGGTTAAAATAGTAACCTAAACTTGTCTAAAACTTATTGGTTGAGAGGATTTAGACCCATACCGACTTTATCTTCGAAATAAATAAATTTTGAGCTATTATAAACCAAATATGACTTTATTATAAAATAATATTTTATGTTTTTCCAAAGGTGCCCTTCTCCTCCCTTATAAAAAGGGCAGCCCTTCCCTCTTCTCTTCACACCCTTTTGAGCCTTGAATCTCGGACAAAACCAGACAATTACTCTTACCAAACTCCCTAGTTATATCATAGAGGTTCTATTATTCTCAAAAGACCAACTCTAGTTCCCTAATAAGTAGTTTAATGGAGGTGCGTCGAGGAAGAGGTAATCTCCTCTACCAATTCTTTCATGTTTTCTTTATTCTTAAAATTATTCTTATTTAGTTGTTTCATTATAAAGTAATAACATCAGTATCAATAATATACTTATATGTTATTATAAATTTTAAACAAACCCATTTCACCTTCTATCCATCCTACGAAAAACGAAATCTCCGCGCGTGCGTACGTACAAAATACCATCTCCACTTCCTGGTGTAATCTGTTTTTCCACCACCACCTTACTTGGATGAGTATAATGGTGTAAAGAATAACTATATATGATTATTATAAAATCATACTGATTCTAAGATATTATATCATCCACTACAATTCCATTCATAAAATATGGGAACGATATCATCGCTCGTGCGTACGTACGGATTACCGTCTCCACGACGCGATGAGATTCCCTTTTCATGTTAACAATTTGAGAATGATTATAAAGTATATATAATAAGTAATATTGAACTATATGACATAATTATGATACTGGATTTCTGTATATATATATGAATTTCATCTACTTAATTCCATTAAATTCAATAAGGAAACGAAAAATAGTGTTCATGCGTACGTACGGCCGACCGTCTCCATGAACGGTGTATTTCTTTCCATTTATCAATGTATTATATATATGTAAATTCTGAATATATATTATATATAAATCATGTTTTCTATTTTGTAATTATGTAATCATGGTCTAAGTAATCATATTTATTATTACAAGTCAAAACACAGATGATAAATGAAACGATTTTACCCAAAATGCTGCTTTAACATGGAATTGACAAATGAACAGATAATATAAAGTCGTAAGTGAATCATATATGATATCATAAATATTATTATTTTTCTATTACAAGTTAATAATATGTTTAAACCCACTATAAAGGAGTCTCGGACACATATGGAAGAAATTGGACATAAGGTAAGGGATAACTATTCCATTCTCGCTCTTACCAGAGATTGTTTATTCGTATGTATTTATTAGGGTTTCTATTATCATCCATGTCCATGTTTTCTAAAAATGTTTTCATTTATTTTTAATTTCATTTTTACCGATTTTTGAATTTTACCACATGTTATGAAAGGAATCTTACTTTTGTTTACCCACGAGAAACTTTTTTGACTTTTCTGATAAAAGTATGAGAAGAATGTTATTTTTAACTTATATGGCGTGAACGTATTTTTACAGTCTCATAATGCCTCATTTTCATGAGGTTTACTATAAAAGATTGCATGATTATTTTAAAAATAACCTTTTTCTCTTAAAATTTCATGGAGTTTTGTGAAAATAAATTCTTTTTGAAGAATAAAGGATATTTTTTTCAAGAATTTATTTCAAGTGTTTTATCAGAACTATTTTCCATATAAAATTACATTATTTAATATGTTTATGTTTGAAGTATAATGTATGAATTATTTACATGGACGTATTTTTATTATTATGAAATAATATCCATTTTTTTATATATAGATTATGTTATGATGGCATGATGTTTAAATATCCCATTCTATTACATGGGTTATGCTATGATGTATGATTTATGATTTTGTGGCATATGAAAGAATGATTTCATTATGAGATGTGTGGGAACTATATCTCCCTCCAATGCATTGGGTACATATTTATATCTCATGAGATAGACATGGCTGAAATGGTAAGTTAATCCGGTTCAGTGATAGAGGACTGGAACGAGGAGTGAACTCGAATTAGAAAGGGACTTTTTCCACTAAGATGGTCTTGGCAGCAATGCCTTGGCTACTATGGAGATCATAACATGTGTTTAAAGGTTTTCCAAAATTAAATGTTTCATTACCATGCTATTTTATCATGATTGATGTTCCTTTATGATATATGCCTTACGTACTCCCACGATTTATGTCTTTGCTCAAGATTTTGATGTTTAGATTTTATGTTCAAGTTTTTGTTTTCAAATGTTTATGGATTGTTTTCTGTTCTCTATATTTACCCTTACTGAGCATTTGAGCACACCCTTTTTATGTTTTATATTCCCCAGGATATAAAGAAAGGTTTTAGGTAATAAAACCAACAAGGGGAAGATATTTATGGGAGATGTTGAAGATCTTTCACCATGATTAGAAGATTACGTTCCGAGTTTCCAAAGACACTAAAATAATACAGTCTTTGGACGTCTGTTTTTGTCATGTATTAAGTATTCCGCAAAAGTAATGTAATGTCCATATAAGTCAAGATTTGGGTCTCTACAGTTGGTATTAGAGAGAAGGTTTAGGTAACCTTTGGAAACTAGGATGCGAAAACATTAGTGAAATCATTTGAAATATTTCTAAGGTATGTCTAGGGATGTACCTAAGGATAACTATATGTATATGTTATAGTCATAGAATTATGATAATGATCTTAGAATTTAACCTAAGATGTTAGATATTGATGGTACTCCCCCTTTATTATGTTGTTTTCCCTAGCATGATTTTTGCCTCTCACACTATTCTTTTTGGGTTTTAGAAAATGGCTGGAAATAGGAAGATTCACAATAATGGAGGATATGATGGACAATGGAATGGTATTATTCATGAGAAACCAAATGAAACAGGATTTGGAAGTCCCAAAATCGTTATTATGCCTAATCATCAATCTCATAATAAGATCAATAATCTAAACTTTGGTAAGTTTCCCGACTCAGTTAATAAGAGAAAGATGGAGGTTCATGATGATCATAGAGGAAAGAAAGTTCAATTTCTCTCATGTAAATCATGTGGGACGAGTCATCAAGGAGAATGTTTCAAAAGAACTAGAAGATGCATTGGGTGTGTAAAATAAGGACACTAATCCAGTAAGTGCAAAGGAAAAGGTTCAGTTAACACCATGGATAAGGATAATGGTATTTATACGACATCAACAATGATTAGATGTTTTAAATGTGGAATGTATGGGCATTATGAAAACTGATGCCCTAAGTGAAAATCTCTTGAAGAAAATCAGCATGGTCATATGGGTAGTATTTATGTGGATGATGATGAGGAGAATACAAATGATATATGAGTTGAAAGAAGTGTTGAAGCTTGGTCAATGGTTTAAGAAGGTAGTGGAATGATTGTATATTTATCAATAGTTATGTTGTATAGGTAATTTAATGGTACTATGGAATAAAGAAACATCTAAGGATTATTACACTATTGTTTTTCCTAAAGTATTTGAAAGTATATGTTGAATTGTACTAGTAACCATGAAAGGTTATTCAGATATTTTTGGAAAGAAGATGATATGGTCATAATGAAGGGATAAAGAGAAAATGAAATTTTGATATTGTTCATGAGCTCATGACTGATATAAGGACAAAGTGATATCATGGTTTGAGTATATAGAAATTTTGGGATTTTGGTATGGGGAATGAGTTAACTTTTGACAGCATTCATGTTTTCGATAAGGTTCTATGGTAATTGATGACTAAGGTATTCACATGTTTGGAATATGACCAACAAGATATATCGTATGATATATGGGAGATAAATTATGGTATTCACATGCTTGGTATATGACCTCTCTAGTAATCATTTTCTTTATACTATGAGATTGGACAAAAGTATTTTGGATAATCCTAGGGATATGAATGGATTATGTTGGAAATAAGATAGTATTATTTAAATATAGAACTTGTTTTTTCGATATTATTTCTGGAATGTTATAATAGTATAGTTTTTGAAGAAGGATAACCCATAGGACGAGCGACAACCCGTCGCGTCGGACAAGGCTGTGGGAATTGACCCCACAACTGAAGTACGACAGGCCTTTATCGCATAACACTGGCCTACAGGAATTCCCTGGTTAGTAGAAACTAGTTATATTTTATTAAGCACTATGATAGAAGAAGTATAAGTCTATTTTAGGAACCATATATGATTAATCTCACTATAGATGGACTTATGTATTTTTGAAAACTTTTTCTAACCTTTTGTTTGAGACAGATGGAATGACCCATCATTCTATCACATGATCTGCTAACACTTCACGAATGAAAAATTCAACTTCATTTCTTTATGAGATGAATTGTAAATTGTCCAAGGAATGGCCAATGGTGAGATTGTACCAAAATCAAGAAATTATTTCTTCTAATTCCAATTTCTTCAAATTTAGGGAAAAGATCTTGAAAACCAAAAATGTTGTCCTAGTGCCCTTATATCTGATGAATTAGAAGGTACCTAAGATCATAAAAAATGTATGTCTTTGATATTGTTTTCTTTTTTAAAGCCATGTCCTCTACCACTCTCCATCAGAACTTGATGGTTAGATTTCTCTTCCATATCCATATTTTTACCTATTTTCTCCTTTGTGGAAACCCAGTGATTTGTTAATTTGGGTAACCGTTATGTTTCATACTTTAGTTTTTAAAGTTAAGTTTTGGTATTCCATTTTACGATGTGGGTTTCAATTAAAGAAACATTCAATTAGAAAACCATTTATAACCCCGACGAATTTCGAGGGTGAAATTCATTTTAAGGGGGGTAGAATGTAACAACCCGAGATTTTATGAGAATTATATTTTTAATTTCTTTGATGACTTCTATTATACAATACACCAAGATTAGATTGTACTATAAGAAACACCGTATTAGCTTGCAGAATACGCAACACTATTCTTGGCTCGTGTTATGCACAATTTCAAGTTCGTTTTGTGGAAATTATTCTACACAACATTAAGTATAGATTTTGTTTAATGTATAAATGAAAAAAGTTCTGATTATGTTATACGAAATACTAACCAAAGCATTCACTACACACTGTAATGAATTGACTTTCATTACACGCAATCAAGACCTTCTTCGATAGCGTGTGTAGTACGCAATACCGAGTTTCACTAAATGAGATATTATTATAATTATGAACTAAGCTGTTATGAATAGTAATACCCACTTTTTGACATTTTATAAACTTTATATTTCAAAATATACTTCATTTTTAGATTCAGAATATCGAGATTATCCAAGGGTGAATTTTTGGTATTTTTCTGAAAACTTTCAATTTTTGATGAATAGTTAAAACACTGGGTTACTATTTAAAAACCGACTTTTTATTTAAATAATTATTTATTTTATTTAAATTTATTTTAGGTAAAAAATTGATACATAATACCTATATAAGTTAAATTTAATTCATTGGAGTCATTTTATAATAAATTTAGATATATAAAAATTTTATTGAACTTTTCACCGTCTTTTACCCACCTCCTAGGAGAATTTAAAAATTTACATAAAACTTAATTTTACCGCTTTTGTGAGTGGAATTTTAAAAATTCGAGAGACATGGTTAATATCAAGGATTAAAACGTGGTTCAATAAAATAAAAATAATTTTTGGTGAATAGTAACTTTTTACTTTTATTTACCACGAATAGAAGTAAATAGGGTAATTAATGGTCAAAATGATATTATTATTACCCTAAAACATGTCCTAATTCTATTGGATAAGTATAATTCAACCAAAAACAAACTTGGGAATATAATATTATCATTTAGGTCCACCTGGATTAGATTAGGACATTTATCATTATTTTATTTAAAAAAGAGTTAAAATAGTTAAAATCAATGTTTAATAACTAAAACATTTTTAATATAGGTTTATACATAAGATAAATTCAACTATAAATATTCATTAGAAATAAAAAAATATTTCCTACCTAATGGTATTTTATTTATAATTTTTAGACATTAAATAATGTAATTTATTTATGACACAATGTTGATGCAGTAATTACCTAAATAACGAAATATTAAAATAATAGATATTATAAATACCTAAATAATTGTAATTTGAGACTTTTTATGAATTCCACTAATTATCTAGGTTAATGTGATATGTTATTAGTGATTTTATTAACTGTTTTAGAACATATCATACTGATATGATTTTCACAAAAATCAATTACCAAATAGTGTCAAAATTGATATAAAATAGTTTTGAAAACAAATATTATATTATTAATTGTTATAATATTCCTAAAAATACAATGTTTGAAAAAATGACTTAGATAAGGTTATATATATTAATAATGAACCAATTGGGGTTATTTTGGCTTGTTATAGTAAGTTTATCAACCATATAGTGTAAGAAAACAAGAATACACGGTAAAAGTTAAATTATTTAACTTAGAGTTCAATCTAAAAGATAAGTTTAAAATAGTAACCTAAACTTTTATAAATCCTATTGGTTGAGAGTATTGAGACCCATACCAACTTTAGATTATAAATAAATTAATTTTGATCTATTATAAACCGAATACGACTTTATTATAGAATAATATTTTGACTTTTTACAAAGGTGCCCCTCTCCTCCCTTATAAAAAGGGCACCCCTTCCCTCTTCTCTTCACACCCTTTTGAGCCTTGAATCTCGGCCAAATCCTACCAATTATTCTTTCCAACCTCTCTAGTTATATCATAGAGGTTCTGGTATTCTCAAAAGACCAACTCTAGTTCCCTAATAAGAAGTTTAAAGGAGGTGCGTCGAGGAAGAGGTAATCTCTTCTACTGATTCATTCAAGTTGTATTTCTTCTTAAACATCTTCTTATTTACTTATTTCATTATAAAGTAATAACATCGGTATAAATAATATACTGATATGTTATTATAAATATTAAACAAACACATTTCACCTTCTATCCATCCTATGGAAAATGAAATCATCGTGCGTGCGTACGTAAGGAATACGGTCTCCACGCTGTGGTGTAATCTGTTTTCCACCACCACCTTACTTGGATGGGTATAATGGTGTATGGAATTACTATATAGGATTATTATAACATCATACTGATTCTAATATATTATATCATCCACTACAATTCCATTCAATAAATATGGGAACGATATCATCTCTCGTGTGTGCGTACGGATTACCGTCTCCACGACGCGATGAGATTCATTTCCCATGTTAACAATTCAAGAATGATTTTAAAGTATATATAATAAGTAATAATGAAATATATGACATAATTATTATAATGGATTTATGTATATATATATATATATATTTCATCTACTTAATTCCATTCAATTCAATAAGGAAATGAAAAACAACGTTCATGCGTACGTACAGCCTATCGTCTCCATGAACGGTGTATTTATTTCCATTTATCAATATATTATATATATGTATATTCTGAATATATGTATTATATATAAATAATGTTTTATAATCTGGAATTAAGTACTCATGATCTAAGTAATCATATTAATAATTACTAGTCAAAACACGGACGATAAATGAAACGATTTTACCCAAAATGCTGCTTTAACATGGAATTGACAAATGAACGGATAATATAAAGTCATAAGTGAATCATATATGATATAATAAATATTATTATGGTTTTTTACAAGTTAATAAAATTTTTTAACCCACTATACAGGAGTCTTAGACACATACGGATGAAATTGGACATAAGGTAAGGGATAACCATTCCAATCTCTCTCTTATCTGAGATTGTTTATTCGTAAGTATTTACTGGGGTTTTTGTTATCATCCATGTCCATTTTTTCAAAAAAAATTCTCATGTATGTTTAATTTCATTTTTTTCCCATTTTTGAATTTTACCACATGTTATGAAAGTAATATTACTTTTGTTTACCACACGATAATCTTTTTGACTTTTCCGACAAAAGTACGAGAAGAATGTTATTTTTAACTTATACGGTGTGAATGGATTTTTTCGGTCTCATAACGCCTCATTTTCCTGACGTTTCCTCTAGAATATTGCATGATTATTTTCAACATAACCCTTTTCTCTTAAAATTTCATGGAATTTTGTGAAAATAAAATGATTTTGAAGAAGAAAGGATATTTTCCTCAAGAATTTATATCAAGTGTTTTATCAAAACTATTTTCCATCTAAAATGACATTATTTAATATGTTTATGTTCCGAGTATAATGTCTCCATTATTTACATGTTTAGATTTTTCTTATGATTAAATGATACCTATATTTTTATATATGGATTTTGTTATAATGACATGAGGTTTAAGAATCCCATTCTATTACATGGGTTATGCTATGATGTATGATAAATGATTTTGTGGCATACAAAAGAATGATTTAATTATGAGATGGGTGGGACCTATATCTCCCTCAAATGCATTGGGTAAAGATTTATATCTCATGAGATATACATGACTGGAACGGTAAGTTAATCTGGTTCAGTGATAAAGGACTGGAACGAGGAGTGAACTCGATTCAGAAAGGGACTTTGTCTACTAAGATGGTCTTGGCAGCAATGCCTTGGCTACTATGGAAATCATATCATGTGCTTAATGGTTTACCAAAATTACATGTTTTATTCCCATGCTATTTTATCATGATTGATGTTCCTTTATGATATATGCCTTACGTACTTCCATGATTTATGTCTTTGCTCAAGATTTTGATGTCTAGATTTTATGTTAAAGTTTTTGCATTCAAATGTTTATAGATTGTTTTATGTTCTCTATGTTTACCCTTACTGAGCATTTGAGCTCACCCTTTTTATGTTTTATTTTCCTCAGGATATAAAGAAAGGATTTAGGTAAGAAAACCAAAAAAGGAGAAGATCTTTATGGGAGATTTTGAAGATCTTTCACCATGATTAGAAGATTATGTTCCGAGTTTCCAAAGACACTAAACTAATACGGTCTTTGGGCGTCTTTTTTTCATGTATTAAGTATTCCGAAAAAGTAATGTAATTTCCATGTACATCAAGCTTGGGGTATCTACATAGGTCATTTTAATCAATTTCACTATGAGGTTGACTATAAAAACATAGAAAAATTTTAGAGGTTTTTACATTAAAAACCCAATTTTTCATCCCATTAGTTGGATTAAATTTAAATTTTTTATACCACTTATATTATTTTAATTATTTAAAATACATTATACATTTTGAAGAAGAATATTTTTTTTTAATTTCAACTTAATTTTTGTCTGAAAGTAATAGTGAATTTACTAAAAATTATTTATAATTATTGTTGTAAAATTATGCTTAACAAGGGACTAAACCTTAAAATTAAGGGTACAAATGACCAATACAATTTTCAATAATCCATTGGATATCCATATTTTGGTCATATACTCTATTTTATTTATAAGATTACCACTCCTCTTCACCTATAAAAAGGCATCCTCTACTTCCACATACTAAAACTTATCAAGCCACTTTGGCTCGACTAATATCTACCCAAATATAACTTAAAAATCACTACCTCATCCTAGAATCCTCCAATTAAGAATAAATAAATATAATCAATCCTTTTGTTAATAACTAAAAGGAGGTACCCGAATAAGAGGTAACATTATTCTCTTTGTTCTTATAAGTTATTTCCATTTTCCACCTCATAGAATCTTCATATTCCATTCTTATACAAAAAAATTAGTATCCTAAACATACTAAGATAATGTTTTTATAATTTTTCTACCTATAATTACACATACATCCATCTAATAAGAAACAAACAAACTATTTATGTGTAGGGAGAACTACGACCTCATGAAATTATTATTGTTTATTTTTTCTTTTACCGCCTCTCAGGGTGTAAATTATGGTGAAAAATATTTATATATATGTTATATGTAATATTTATTATGTATTTATGTTTCTAAAATTATTTTATAACACATAAATTTATACTTTACATTTTGTGTAAATACAATAATTTAATTTGAGGAATTGTGGATTACTAATCCACCAAAGCGATGTGATTCATTCACACACTACATGGAATATATTAAGGATGGGTTTGGTTATGTTATTTGATATATATGATATAATAATTCTTCTAAAATAATTATATATATATGTATTTAGGTATATGTATATGTAATTTTAACTCTTTCTTTCAATACAACAATTTAATAGAAACAACATTTATACGTACGTACGACCTACCATCTCCATGAATGATGTATTCCATTTCAAACATATAAATTATTTAGTTGGTTATAATACACTTATACTTAATATAAATGATATTTTTATAGTGGGTTACATTCTAGAATTCACGATATAAGTGTAACGGCCCTAGATATGATTAATTATGACCCATGTGAAGACAAACACAAATGGATGAATTATATAAGTATTTACATATTCATTTTAAGATCTTTAGTTAATAGGGTTTATGATTCAAATTAAACCAAGTTGGTCAAGTAATTTTTTCAAAAATTTCTATCAATCAGACAAATTACATTTTATGAACCTATATTATTCCATTTGGTGTATATACTACCTTGGAAATTTTATATCATAAATATCATTCTATCCTGATACTTCAATATTCATGTAAACTAATTTTCTAAAATTGGTAGTATGGGTTTTTGATATCTGTGTAATAAACTTTTATTTAGTAAAGGAGAGGTTTCAATTAGCATGACAAGATACATGACACAAGGTAATAGAATTTCATCTCACTTTTTATTTTTGTGAGATACATGTTTTATTCACCACACATTCCTTTTTTCAGATGTGTATACTTCTTATAGATAAATTATATAATTATTATACTTAAATTTATGGGTATTTACATAGCTATTTTATGATCATTATTTAATAGGGTTTATGTTTCAAATTCTCCTAAGTTTGTCAAGAAATTTTGTCTATATTTTCTTTCATTGAGACACATTCCATGTTATGCACCTATATTTTCTCATGAGGTGTATATAATACCTTTGAAATGTTTTATCATAAATATCATTATTTCAATATATTTTAAGATTCATTTAATTTAGTTTTTTAAATGTAGAGTATGGTTCAAAGTTACCAAGTGGTAAGAGTTTATTGAAACTGTCTCATCGTTTTTTGGAGACTGTTTTTGATTGTCTCTTTTGATAAAATATTTTGATCCATTTCTCAAGAACACTCTTGATTTTTCTTAAACTGTTTATTCAGGATTTATTCAGGTATTGGTTCTATATTTCTAATCATTAGTACATAAAATATTTAATAAAGTTCTTTTTACAGAAGCTCGTCTTTACCCTCTCTTCGATATGAAATCTATATTCCTTAAAACCATGTTTTCCAAAAAGATATGTTTATGATAATATACTAATATTATACAGTGATCATTAAAAGAAATTTATAACTATGTTTTATCTTTTAAAAAAATGGATTTTTTAAGGAATGGAATTTTCTTGTTGTTTTCTGGTCGATGCTATTTTCTAACATTGTTGTGCTGTAAAAGGAATGTTCAATATGTACAGATTTACCCACCATCAGGACTGAAATTCCCCTGAATATTAATTTACCAATTTAAAAGGATAATCATTTTAAAAGAATATTGGTTCCTTATATTCTAGATATTTATTATTTTTAGAGTGGTGTTCAATGTAAAGGGTTATCAAAAAAATTAATTTTTAAGCAAGTATTTTAAATGATTTAAATCTTTATTTATAAGTTTTCAATGTATTTTCAAATAAAATGGTTATAATTTTTTTTGATAATTCATTTACAAGTTTTCAAGGAAAATGGATTTGAAATTTTTTTCAATAATTAAAAATCCATTTTCAAATAATAAATATTATTTTATTCATGAAATTCATTAAATATATATTTATAAATTATTTCTCGTATATGATAGCATATGTTGATGTTAATAATATGTTTTTGCGAAATTATTCAATTTTTTTATTCATATTGTTTCTCTAAATGGTTTATGCTTTGATAACATGATGTTTATTAAAACTATGTTCTCTTTCATTATTGATATTTTTAGGAAACTCATTCCACATCCATAGGTTATATACTTGTAAAACCAATTTCTCCTCACTGGGTTATACCATGATATTTTCTTGTGAACCCACATCCTTTCACGTGTTATACAAAGATGAAATGATTAAAAAACATATATATTTTCTATAGTATATCATATGATTAAATATTTATGGTACCAATTTCATTTCATGGGTTATGATATGATTATTATAAAACCCATCTATTTTTATGTTTCATAAAATGATGAAAGACTTATTATCTTATGGCACGTGTATTATAGATTTTATTATGTGATGGGTGTGAGTTATATGTCTCTCTAATAAATTGGGTAACAATAAATGATTTATCAGCTCAAAGGGTACATGATAGGTCATCCCAATCCCAAAATAAAAGGGTATATGGGAGCTCATTACACCCCAAAACAAGAGGGTACATAAGAGGGTGTCCCAAGACCGAAACAATAGGGTACATAGTAGGGCATCCCAATCCTGATACAAGTGGGTACATAATAGGGAATCCAAAGCCCAAAACAAGATAGTACACAGGAGGGCATCACAATCCTAAAACAAGAGGGTACATAGGAGGGCATCCCAATCCTGAAGTTGGTACATGTGTGATTATCCAATGCCTAAAGTGATCCAAAGGTCTTGGTTTGTAGCCCGAACACCAAGAATCTATATTCTTATGTGTATTCCACAATTCCATGTCTTATTCCTTTGTTTTTATTTTATGTATAATGTTATTTATTTCCTTAAGATTAATACCTTATGTACATCCTATATTTATTCAATGATTCAAGTTTATTATCTTTGATATATAGGGTATGATCTTATGAATATATGTACTAATTAAGTTATGTCTAAGAAGTTTGTTAGTCATGAAAAACCTATTTAGAGACAATGTTTCCATATTATATACTTTTCTTTATGTTTCTATGTTTCTAAAGGCACTAAACTAATATGGTATTTGGGCATCTAATTTTTAATGTATTAAGTATTCTAAAAAAACTAAGTAATGTTTATGTACGTTAGGACTGTGTTGTTATATAGTAAGTGCTCACATGAAATTCAGGGAAAACATTATAAGAATATTTAAATAAATTTTTTTCTTTTATCCCAAGAATAATATAGCTAGTTATAAAAGGAACCAGTGTTATTATTTAAGTAAATGAGTGGTTAGAAAAGTTACTTGGAAAGAGTTTTTACATTGATAAAGTGGGGTATCTATAAATGGATACATTTTTTATTATTTATTTCACATTAAAATAATAACATATAACCATTTATTATTTTATCTACTCAAAAATAAAATTGGATCCTCACTCAGAGATGCTTTGAATAAAAGAATAGGGAACATTGAATTTTGACAAGGTTTGGTTCCTTCTATGAATGATTACTCCTTGATGTGGCCTGTTAGTTTCCCCAACAACATATTCATTACCATAAGGAATTTTTATTACAATGCTTCTCTCATTTTCATTGCATCATACATTTCCTAACAAGATTCACACTAGATAGTGAACATTACACTAATGATACAATGAACTGAAAATGGAATGTTAAAGATAAAACCATATTCCCATTTTATTCCATAAAAAATTATATAGATTTATCTCCATTATCCATCAATATATTCAAAATATATCTTTCCCAATTCATGTAGAATTTTATGTTTATATGAAACTAAAAAACATAAACTCAATATAGACTCCATAAATAAATGATCTCTATCAGATTTTATAATCTTCTCCGAGATTTTGTTTTAGGATATATTTTTCTTTCTTAGAATTTTGGTACCCATCTTCAACAAACAAGAATACTCTAGTATCACACAATTACTTATCCATGTATTTGGAAAGACTAATATACATATAATTAATATAATTCAAGAGAATAGTTTTAAACTTATAATTCTTAAGTATTCTTCTCAATAAAATCATAAACCATGATCCTTTTCATATTCTCACCTAGATAGCCTCAAAACCATACAACATGATCATCTAATATTCATCTCTTTGATAAAGTGCACATCCCATACCCAGTTCTTAATCAACCTTTCATTTCCATATTCCATATAAATTGACAATAATACTCTTTGATAAAAATAAGCATGGATCAACAGAAAATAATTCTCAAATAAATATATTTGTGAATGGGTAAAGTATCCATAAGAAGAATAATTTTTACATTCCACTTGGTCAACTTCATATCACTTTATCTTCAACCTTTTCATAGAATAAAGAACACTATTGTATCATAACTCACAAAATCCCATAAACTCAAAAAACCCATCTAAAATCATTTTCTAAACAAATGAAACTGATTATCAGAACTTTGTTGCTTTAAAAAATCACCACAGAAACATTCCAGAAATAATCTCAAGGTAACATCCTAAAAAACATCGATTGAGCACCAAATTTAATTATAAGAGATAAAATAATTGAATATTAAAAATATTTAATAAATATAACAAAATTTATTTCACATGAATCATCTTGATTCTCATTTTGAATAGGATGTTGTAAATAATAAATACCATTTCTAACATCAATTGGTTTAATTTCCCATAAAATAATATATTATGGAAAATTAATATAAATTACTAAAGTGTTAACTTATAAAGTCCTTTATATGACTCATGCACAAGGCCTAATGACTTGTAAAGAGGTCATAACATATGTGAGTGACTTGTACATAGTTTGAGAAACATAATTATGAAATAAAAAAGACTCATATAAAAATCCAGATAACTCATTTGGACACTTCAAATGAATTATATGTTTCTTCCATTGACTCATACATTGTCTTCCATGACTTGTACATAGGGTATAATATGAAACATATGAGGTTATGAAATGAATCACACATATAATAACTTAGACAAAATAAAATTTCTTCACAAAAATCTATATTTCTACAAATTATCATAGAATCACATCAATACATCCCACGAAATTCTAAATGATCTAAAAAACGTTCCATATAGCCTCAAAACCATCTAAAAACCTATGATTATTATCACTTGTGATTTAAAACAAATACTAATCATAAACTCCAAGTACACCCTCATTGGATTATTATTTAATATATAAATGTATTGTATGATGATTTGATACTTGATTTGAGAGCGGGGGTTTGGGTTATTTCACCCTAGTTCTAAATTCCCTAATCATATTTAATAAAAAATGGATAAAGATGTTTAATATTTCAACTTTAGGTATTTAGTTTCCCTTATACCCTAAAATATTATAAAAAATGACCACTAAAACACCATAAATTATGTGTTTTATTTAAATTTTATTCTATAAATTTGATAAGTAAATTAAAATATTTTCTTATGGGGTGTAATTTATTTTTTTTTCGGAAAATTCTTAAGATAATATTTAATATATACAAATACTGAATTTTTTTAGGAATTATGCCTCTATAAGTGGGAAACATTTGATGATGTTTGAAAGAGAAATAGTAAATAAAGATATTACATTGAACTAATACCATTTTTAGCATAATTAGGATCAAAATTTTAAATATATGATATTTTTGGGAATTTAGTTGTTTTTATTTATAGTTATCTTATTGGTTTTATAACTATTATGAATAATCATTTTATTATTAACTATCTTATAAAAATAGGTTTCAGGATAATTTTCACCATTTTATCTCTCATATTTCTCAATATTGAACCTATATTTGAATCCCCTACATAAAAATAACTATATTATATATATATATATATATATATCACTCAAATATATGACATTATTTCATTAAGAACACATTTCAATTTATCTTAATGTTCTCCTTCAAGTGGTAAAAAAACCTTATCGTTTGTATTTGGATATATTTAGTGTGTTTCTATATATATTGGAAATTTTTAGTATTATTTTTATATTTTTGTTCACATGGGACAAAATATAATTCAACTGAGTAATATAAGGCTACAATTATAAGTTTAAGGTAGGTAAACACACCTTGTTATCATTTAATTTTTCAATCATTGTGTTTATTAGTGGATGGATTGATGAATATTATATTTGACACTGATAATATTTTTTAATGAATTCATTTGATTATCTCATGATTATTCATTAATTGAATGATTATATTGAAGTCAATGATATACTATGGTTCCATTGATTAGTTTTAATGTGAATTTATTTACATGGTATATTTTTTCGGTAAAACTATAACAATAATGAACCCAAACTCTTATATCCGGTGAAACAAAAAGAATATTTACATTTATAGCTTTGATAATGATAAATGTGCCTCAATTTCAACCATCCAAAACATAAAAAATAAAATAGAAATATTGGATCAATTAAATACACAAGGAACTCTTTTGGGTTGGAGTTTTACATAGTTAGGATAAAGTCTTACATAAAAATACTCATATCTTGACGTGAGAATTTTCCCACAATTTCTCACTTTTATTATTTTTATTACATCTACAAAATATCCCATAAAAGCATTTACACATGAAACATCTCAACACGTAATTTATTTAACCTCATTACTCATAATCTAGGGAATAAAAAATCGTAAGGCTAAGCTCAAATTTTCAGTAAGGTTAAAAATAAGCATTAATAATTGAATTCCAAAAGTGTGTAGATGATAAATATAAGGGTATAATGATATAATCAATGTGCTTGAGAATAAAATAAGATAATTAATCCCTATCAAAATTTGGATCATAAATCAAGATATATAACATATATATTTAGCATAAGACTAGATTCATATAGGTAAACAATCCTAAGAAATATGAAAACATTCCTTGAGAAAAGGATCTACTAGAACTATTAGAAATAATTGAAAAATTAGATAGGTATACAGGAACATCAAACATTCATCATGGAATCACCTAATCTAATAATTCCAATATCTATTAAGAGTATCATACAAATGGTAAAACCCTTCATCTCTTTATTGTAACAAAACATTATCATCTCTTTGGAGTAACCTCTATCTAGTTAACTCTATCTCATTACCAAATAAATTTAAGGAATGTAACATACCCAATTGTCACATATCAGAAAAATTCCCTTAAGAATTTGGGTTCACTCCCTAATCCCTCTTTTATCAATAATTTCTAAGTACCATATCATGAAACAAAACATAAGGATAATTTCAGTTCAACAAAAATATAATAGATTAATTTACATAAGAAAAATAAATGGGTGTCTTTAAAATATCTTTAAAAAATGATTATAAAACATTTATAGATACCCAGCCACGTGGATCCTAATGTTGGTGTCTAATACTATTACATTTTCATGATTATAAGGAATAAAAAACATGAAGACTAATCAGTTGAGTATTCTTGGAAAAACAGATACACACATGATTCTTAGATTAAAACTGGATACACTAATTATAATTGATTTTTTTAGGATAAAATTATACCATCTAGTATATCTTTTCATATCTTTCATAGTACACCTCTTGGATTCCAAGGGATAGAAAAATAATAAGGGTGACCTCAAATTCTCATTAATGATTAACTACAATGGAAACAATAATGAATAAATTAGAATAATAAACATTGAAAGGTAATAACTGAATACACGTTTCATATAATCAATAAATTGATAAAGGTGTGCATAAACAGTATGTTAAGGAAAATAATAGGAATCATGTTCATTTAAAATAACTAGATAAGTAATAATCAATACGGAAAGGTAAATAATTGAAAACACATTCCCTTCATTCAATGAAATGAGAATTAAATTCATCAATAGATAATGTCAAATAAAAAATCACATAGATAAATAATAACTAAATATAAATAGAGGAAATTATTAATTATTAGACGTCATGTTTACCAAGAATAAGGAACCATTATCCTTAAGTTCTTTCACACAGTTTTTAAAAAAAAACTGGTTAATTATCGATTTGGTTTTTCTAACCTTAACTCTATTTTGAAAACATTTCACAAGATAGTTTAAAACATACTAGTTATAAATGTGAAGTATTTTCCCAAATAAATTCATCCCATCTTACTATCGATACATGAAGGGGATTTTATTAATTGGTCCCCGACCCATGTCCTTCATTTAAAAAGCATTCCTTATATATTTAATAATTTATTTAAATTAAAAAACAAAGTACATTATGAAATATCTATATTGAGTAAAGGATACAGATTTTTCAATATTTCCCTAGTAAATAAAATAAATTTTAAAGTAAAAATGGTATGTAAATATTATATAAGTTTGAGAAATAAAAATATCTATGATAAAAAAAAGATGTATATTTTTGAGAAATTTAATTTTTAATGATCATAGGGAATTTAATATTTCAAGGGAATTAACAAAGGAATCAAGGTAGTGAATTTCAATAATAACCTTTTTCAAATAAATAATAAACAATACAAAGGAAGGATAAATATGGTATCAATAAAAAATATCCAAATAGAATAAAGATAAAGGTTTTTTTGTCTTTTACGAATATAAATATTAAAAAAACATAAAAACATTTTTGAGGGAATCTAACCTTTTAATTCTGAAAAATATTTGGAAAAAACATTTTCTTTTAAAATATCTTTAAAAAATCATTAAATTAGTTTTTAAAAATTTCAAATAAATCAACAATGAAATGAAGGAGGGAAATTATATATATGTCATAAAAGGTTAAAAGAACATTCATTTTTCACGGAAAAAATGTTATAAATTTTCCTTGTTTAGAAAGTGACAAGAAAATTCCTTTGAAAAAAGTTTAAAATAAAAAATGACTGAAAATAACATTAATATTTTTTTACAAAATTGTAAAAAAATATTTTAGTTTTTTTTATAAAACATCTCTTTGAGAGAAAATAGATTTTTGACCGAAGAGAGAAATGATGTCGGGTTCTCTTGAAAACATTTTATAAAATATATTGAGTACCAAAGAGTCCAAAAATGGTACTATAAATTGTAAAGGTTATTAATAACCATGTCAGAAGGAAATTAAAAGGTTTATTTAGCAATGATCACTTAATTTCTTTTAATGGAATTTCATGAATAGGAAATCTCAATTGGAAAGAGATTTTGAAATAATGTAACGTCTTAAACTTTCATTAATGAAAATTCATCTTAGTCAAATTAAATTTCTTATTATGAAAAAATGGTTAAATAAAATATGCACTTCCTTGGTTTTATTTTTTTGGATTTCAAAATACCATTATGAATTTTTACCATTTCTAATATATTCGTTGAACAATGATCACATGATTAGTATAATTATCGGGATTTAACAAATCCAATTTACTCTGACAAAGAAATCAATGGCCTCATCCATTAGACTTTCCCCATAGGAAGCCCATTTATCAGAGCTCGAAAAGGAGTTAGCATCACTAGTCTTCTCTCTGAAACAATCCCAAACCGAGCTTCAACACGTTATGCTCGATAAGAACTGCCTACATGAGCAGTGAAAGTTAGTAGAGATTACCACCTGAGCGATATTATCTGATCCACCCCAAGATTCTTTCACCATCGCACACCTTACCCTTTGGTCTTATATCAGTGTTATAAGGGGTTATGTAACAATACGTTAGCACTATGATTATGTTCATTATTTTTTTATAGAATAAAGAGTATACATCCATAGTTTCTAAAGCACAAATAGTATTTTTAGTTAATATTCAATTAAGAAAACAATTTTTATGAAATAATGGATTTTTGAATAAAATGATATTTGAATAAAATATTATCACGAAATTACTTTTTATTAAATATAAATGATCGTATAATTTTTATGAAAAAAAATTAAATATTTATTAAGGTTTGAAAACTATTTTTGTCAAAACACATGATTTTTTAAAAAAAATCAGTTATTATTTTAAAAGAAAAAATTCTTGTTGGTCGGAGTGGATACTCAAGAGGGGGTTGAATTGAGTTCCAATTAAAATTTCTGTTAAAAATATTTCTCTTAAAATCCCTCAATTTAAAAACAAAGTTAAACTATAGTGAATCTATATAGAGTGTAAAGGTTCAATTAGTTTTTCAAAGATTTATTAGGTCTCAGTTAACATAATTTGAAGATTAAATTAACTTTTGAAACTAACTTACTTATTTACAATAAGTATAAACACTTTCTAATTTAACTATTAAAGTATATTTAAAATAGTTTTGTATTTCAAAGTAACAACAGTGTAATATGAAATAAATGTATAGTATACTTATAGACTTAAATTAGAATACACAGAAAAGTTAACCAAGAGGTTCAGTCTAAAGCCGAGACTTAGTCCTCTCAACAATTTATATAAATTGATCCACACCCTGGATCAGGGTTAAAAAATAGTACACTACTGTCCAGGTACAAAGACCTCTACCATAGTTCTTTGTGGAATAAAAACAAACAACAACACATAGGCTATTCAGGTCCTACTCGACCTCTACCACCATCCATAGTGGGAAACAAAAGAGTTATGGAGTTTGAGTGAGGATTTTATGAATCATCCAATTTAGCATAGGAGACAGTGTGTGTGTAAAATAAACAGGGTACAAACACTGCTCAAAATATAAAGATAGAATCACTAAGAGAAGTATGATTGAGTTTAGAAATGCTTTAGTGATTAGTAGTGCAGCTCTGGATTCGTTTGGTATATTAGAAATTCTTTTGAGTCCTTCTCTAGTTTTTCTCAGAAAAAAGAGTGTCGTTTTCTTCTTTGATTCTTGGTCCAGCTTTGCAGCCTGAGTTCACGAAGTGTTTAGTGTAGTTCTTCACTCAAGATGCATCTTGTGTCCAAGATTCTTGGGGTAGGGATGTAGACTAGAGAAAAATGCTCCACATTTGAATGTTGTTCAGCTCTTGGATTTTTCACCCTTCGCGTGTCTTCTTAATGCCATTCGTGTCACGTAAAAGTATATATCAAATGTTCTCTTTCCATTCCTTAATAGCTTTCAGCTTCGACAGAAAATAATAATCGCCTTTCTCATGGGTACTAGGTACGGTTCCCTGACATGCAACAGAGATCATTAAATAACATTAACTACCTTAAAACCATCAAATGTAACCATTAGCTAAATAAATAAATTGTATGAAGAGTATAGGGTTTTACTGGTTGGTCAATCATTAGAAGCCTTCTATTGGTAGACGTGCACAGTGGACTTTCTTTTGCAGAACCTTCCATCAGTAACTCTTTTGAACTTGCATCGGTAGCTCATATACCAGTGACTTAATTCCATCGGTAGCACTTGTTATCGGTAGCTTTTGATCCATTGATAGCTATTGTTATCAGTAGCTTTTGATCCATCGGTAGCTTTCTCTCCATCAGTAGCTCTTTGCATCAGTAGTTCTATCGGTAGACTTACACTATCAGCAGACATCTATCGGTAGCTCTGGTTTGTGATTCAGTACTCGTATTAGTAGGCTTTCTCTATCGGTAGCTACTAGTAGACATTCACATCGGTAGCTCATCTGTTATGTCAGTAGACTTTGTGTCTGCTTACCCGTAACTCTGGTGTGTGGTCATATCAGTCACGTCGGGTCGGCAGCTCGTATCGGTAGCTCTTAGTGTTCTGTATCTGTATAATGAATCTGTCGGTAGACTTACATACCGGTGGACTTGTGCATATCAGTAGACTTGGCTTATCGGTGACTCTGTCTATTGGTAGACTGAGTACCAGTTGCTCTATATCAGTAGCTACACCCAGATTAGTGGCATAACACTTGTCTGTCTTATGAAAAACTTATTCCAATGGGTTAGAAGAACTTCATAACTCATATAATCATGGATAAACAAAGATTAACATATCTCAGGGATTATTTTAATATTATTATCATCTTGATCACAGAATGAAATAATTAATATATAGAAAAAAAGTAGATCAAAGTATATGAAAGCATAATTGGGATTATCAAAATAAGTGAGGTCAAAAATCTCCCCCTTTTTGATAATCACAACTTATGATATTATCATTTAAAAAAAAATTTATCAGAGGATATATAATTATACTCAATTTTTCTAAGAGAAAATTGTATGGTATAAAACATAATTTATCAGAGATAGAATTAAATGTATCAGAGATAAAAGAAAAAGCCATGATACCAGAGGTAAAATTTAGTGGTATGAGAGAACTAAATGAAATGATATCATAGGATGAGAGTAAAGGAATTAGTATTAGAAGATGAAATTCATAGGTATGAAAGGGGAAAATCATGATAGCTCTTAGATAAAATTTATCCCCCTTTCATTAATATCTCTCCCTATGGGTGAATATGCCTTTCTCTTTTGATACATAGAGAGTATTTCTCCCCCTTTGTAAAACATTTCTCCCCCTTTTTGATAATCAAAAAGTGTGAAATAACAAAGAGAAGTGGATCAATAGGAATAAAAGAAAATCACTTTTATTAAATGTGACAAAAAGGTATAGAGACAGAAAAAAATACATAGGATTCCTATCAAATAATCCATCCACTTGATCAATCCACATCTTCAACGTGAGATTTTCCCGTGGGGTCAGAAGAGGATTCAGGTGGTGAGGATTCTGGTGAAGGCTTAGGAATTCCGGAAATGACCACAGGAAGCTGAGAAACTGACACTATGCCTGGCCTTTATTGAGTAGTCCTTTTTGTGATCATAGGTGTGAGGCTTCAAATGGATTGGAAAGGAGTCATCTGAATTGGAGAAGCAGTGGAGGCAGAGGCAGGCAAAGCAGGAGGGACAATTACTAGCCTAGCATCTACATGCAGAAAAGGCAGCAACAGATATCTGAAATCCTTAATTATTCCTCCTCCTCTCTCTGTAGCATATATGAAGTCATCCTTGTTCTCCATAAACTTGTCCACCGCTGGAGTCAATTCTCTTAGCTTTCTAACTTTCTCTCTAAAGGCTTGATTTATAAGAGGCAGTTTCATATTCTCAATCAGATGCTTGAAATGACTGGTCATTTGGGTATTTGTGTAAATTTTTGAGAAATAGGAGTCCAACTTTTATTTCAATTCTTTGTGAGAGGAAGAGGATTCTCTCATGTAGTCTTGGACTATCTTCATAATTTCTATGGATGAATCTCCAGTAGAAAGAACAACTCTGCTCAGCTCAGATGACTCCACAGATCCACTGGTTGAGGCAGAACAAATCTCTTCTTTCATCATACCTTGAAACTGATTCAAATCTATCGAAGGTTTAGATTCAAGTGAACAAACTGATAAATATATAGTATCTTTAATGATTTTGGTCAATCCACTGATAAGATTTTGAACTTGGGAATCCTGGATTGTAATATGATCTTTCATAGATGTTTTGAAACCTTCAAATACTGAAACCATCTGGCTTACAACACTCTTCACATAAGCTAAGTCCTTATCTTCTTGGGATTTGGAGCTCATGTAAGAGTCTAAAGAAACAACAGATTCTTTTAGAACTTCAAGATCTGCTTCAATTCTAGAAACTTGAGCCCAGCAGTCTTTAACTTCTTCAAATATTTCTCCCATAAAAGTTGATAAATTACAAGCAAGAGATAGTTCAAAAGTTCTTTCCAACGTAATCATTTCTTTAGAAAAACTCTGGTTCATCTCAGCAACTGAGGCACTAAAAGAATTTTTCATCTCATCTTTTAAGATATCCATATCATCCTTGGTAACCAAATCAGCAGGTGCAACGGCTACAGATACCCTTTTAGAGGCTAAACTGACCACAAAGTCAGTCATAACTGACTGAATTGAAGATACCATAGAAACTTCCATTTTCTTTACCTCTTCCACAAAACATTCCTTAACGTTTTTCTTCAGCTTATTCAGGTCATGTATTCTGACCAAATCTTCTGGAAATAATTCTGATTCAACATCATAAACAATTTTTGGTCTATTTAGAGATGCTTCATCATCTGAATCGGGATAGTCTAAACCACAGACTACAAAACCAGGGTCTTCTGCCCAATCTTCAATTCTAGTAGCCACTTTAACACTTCAAAAATTGGTTTTATGCTCCCCCTCAATGGGTGAATCCTCAATTAGCATAACAGCAGTCTCAGCAACATTCACAGCAGCATCCTCAGCAGGTCTTTCATCCTGAGTAGAATATTCCACTGTCAATTCTTCTTCTACAACAGCTGGAGGGTCTTCTGTATTAGGTAAGGTTATATCAACTTCATTTTCTTCCTTATTAGGTACTAAATATTGTCCAATCACTGGACTCAGGCTTAAATCAGCTGATAGAGATGCTTCACTCTCATGAACATCTTCTTTATTTTCTACAGCAGCCACTTCAACAGCCTCTAAAGCAGCTTCTTCCTTATCTGATTTATGTTGAACTAGATTTTCAAGAGCTGGTCTAGGAGGAAAGTCTGGCTCTCCTCCTTCATCCGTAGAGGACTCTTCCTCTTCTGAATCATCAATATATTCTGGCTCCTCTTCATCAGGTCCCAGACCTGGATCCCTCACATTCATTGGTCTTGAAGGATTATTCATAGGATTAAACTTATCATACACCCTCTGGTCATCATTGACCCATTCTCCTCTCCAAGGGTTCCAATTTATTTTCATATACCTAAAAACTGTAGTTGTGATACAGAAGTACTTATTTATTACCATTGTCTCATCTTGAGAGTCAGCAACCCCTTTTACCTTGATCATCATAGAGATTAACTTAGCAAAGAATAGAGCATTTGTATTTGATTTCGGCCTTGTCATATCTTCCATCTGGAGCATCTGAAATCTACACAAATTAACCATTACACAATGTCTTAAGAGGTGCAGGAGTTAGATATCCTAATATCTCAAATTGGAAAAGTCTCCTCTCCTCAGTATCAAGATATGTTAAACAAATTTGAACAACACTCTATTCTCTCCATCCATTTCTGCAGCAACTACTTGTCTTTGACTTCCATCACCAGTCAGCTCTTCCAAAGTAGTCTCATAATCGAAAATATCACTGGTAGGTGCCATGGCTCTCACAAAATATCCAGATACTCCTTCATGTGGAACTTTCATGCACTCATCCCATTCAATAGATGAAAACGGAATCTCTTTTCCATTCACAAAAGAGGTTACTCGATTTTCATTCTCTGATTCTTCAAAGGTTACAAAATCGTAAAACTGTTTCACTAATTTTGGAATGTAAGGGCCATTATTGTTCAAAAAACACTCTACCCATTTTTGATCTTCAAGAACTTCGAGCACTAAGGACCTTCTAGGTAGCAGCCATTCTATACAGAGTTCCTTTTCAATCATAATAACTCGATTTTGTAGACGAGGATTCACTGGTCGTCTCCCCGACTTAGTTCTAGAAACACTTCCACTACCACTTGCTTCTTGCTTGGTCCTCTACTTATTTGTTTTCGGCTCAACAGTGTCATCTCTGATGGAAGGAAGTTTGGTTCTTTCCATCGCTAGATCGAATGATTTAGGGTTCTCTAAGGATTCGGGAGATAATCTTCAAGGGTTAAGGTTTGAGGCTCGGTGGATTTACAAGTATCTCAGAATTTAGTTTTATCATTTAGGAATCATAAAATAAATAAACAAAATGGAATAATATAAAAATGTTTCAGATTCTGGAGGGAGATAGTTTTAAAATAGCGCACATTGGTGAGAATTTTTATCTGTGAGGTTACATCGGTGAGGTTTCACATCGGTGTGAATTTTACATCGGTGAGAGTTTTACATCGGTGAGAATTTTACATCGGTGAGACTTTTACATCGGTGAGAATTTTACATCGGTGAGAATTTTACATCGGTGAGAATTTTACAACGGTGAGAATATCTACCGATTGAGGTTTAACATTCCTAACTCTTGTCTAATGTAAATTAACCTATCCGAACTCAATGGTTTAGTGAAAATGTCAGCTAATTGATGTTCAGTGCCTATAAAATCAAGACTAATATCCCCCTTTTGGTAATGATCTCTCAATAAATGGTGCCTTACATCAATGTGCTTGGTCCTAGAATGAGACACAGGGTTCTTCGAGATATTTATTGCACTATTATTGTCACAATTGATTGAAACATGCCTAAGGTCATATCCATAGTCCAAAATATTGTGTTTCATCCATAGAATTTTTGCACAACAACTACCAATAACAATGTACTCTGCTTCGGCAGTGGATAATGCTACAAAATTCTGCTTCTTACTACACCAAGATACTAAGGACTTTCCCACTAAATGACATGTTCCTACAGTGCTTTTTCTATCCAACTTGCAACCAGCAAAATCAGTATCTGAATAACTCATTAACCCAAAGGGTTGTCCTTTTGGGTAAATCAAACCAAAGTTTACAGTATGTTTAAGATACTTACAAATTCTTTTAACAGCAAGAAAATGAGATTCTTTTAGATTAGCTGGAAATCTTGAACACATACACACACTAAACATAATATCTGGTCAACTAGAAGTAAGTTAAAGTAAGTTACCAATCATACCTCTTTAATTTCTTTGATCCACTGGTTTATTAGTTTCATCTGCATCCAATTTACAAACAGTACTCATAGGAGTTTCACTTTCCTTAATACTATCCAAACCAAAACGTTTCAAAAGATCCTTTGTATATTATTTTGATTCAAACCAATACCATTTTCATTTTGAAACACTTGAAATCCGAGAAAATATTTAAGTTCTCCCATTTAACTCATTTCAAATTCATTTTGCATACTCATTGAAAAATATTTACATAAATAATGTTTAGAAGATCCAAAAATAATATCATCAACATTGATTTGAACTATTAAAACATCTTTATAAATTATTTCAATAAAAAGAGTTGGATCGGAAATCCCTTTAGTAAAACTTTTTGAAATAAAGAAATTGCTCAGTCTGTCATACCAAGCTCTTGGAGCCTGTTTTAATCTATATAATGATTTAGAATGTTTAAAAACTTGATTTGGAAAATGGGGATTAATAAATCCAGGTGGATGTTAAAAAAAAAAATCTTCAACAATAAAACCATTTAGAAACGCACTTTTGACATCCATTTGATATAACATGGAATTCAAATGAGAAGAATATTCAAGTAAGATCCTAATGGATTCTAATCTGGCTACAGGTGCAAAGGTTTCCTCATAATCTATACCTTCTTCTTGACTATATCCTTGTGATACTAGTCTATCTTTATTTCTAACTATGTTTCCAAACTCATAAACTTTGTTTCTAAAAACCCATTTTGTGCCTATTGTTAAAGTGTCCTTAGGTCTGTCAACTAATTCCCAGACTTGGTTTCTTTCAAATTGATTTAACTCTTCATGCATAGCCATTACCAAAAATTTATCATTGATAGCATCATTAATATTTTTAGGTTCTATCTGTGAAATAAAGGCTTGATGTTCATACTGGTTTCTTAGAGAAGCTCTAGTATGTGTCCCTCTATCAAGATTACCAACAACAGCATCCAAAGGATGATTCTTTATAATCCTTGTTGATCTAGTAAAGGTATGACTAGAAATTTCAGGATCGTCTATAGCTTCGGTTTCCATAGCAGCAGATTATGGAATATGTCCAGAACTGGATGTTTTTATAGCAGGTTCTCTGGATTTATCATTAAGGTCCAGAACACTTAAATCTTCCTCAAGATTTTCAAGAGAGGTTTTAGGCTCATGTGGATTAGTTACATCAAACATCACGTGAAAAGATTCGTCCACACATTTGGTTCTTTTATTAAAGACTCTATAGGCTTTTCTAGTTAAAGAATAACCAAGAAAAATTCCTTCATCACCCTTAGAAGCAAACTTTTCCAGATTATCCTTTGTATTAA
The DNA here is from genome assembly GCA_963277665.1 of Viscum album. Taxonomy (NCBI): domain Eukaryota; kingdom Viridiplantae; phylum Streptophyta; class Magnoliopsida; order Santalales; family Viscaceae; genus Viscum; species Viscum album. The sequence goes on from OY728132.1 coordinate 702,874,127, forward strand.
GAATAAAAACTTTGCAGCCAAAGACTCTAAAGTAACTATATTTAGGTTTTCTATTATTCCACAACTCATAAGGGGTCTTATTAAGAACTGTTCTAATTAAGACTCTATTAATGATATAACAAGCTGTATTTGCAGCTTCAACCCAAAAGTAAATAGGCAGGTCATACTCATTAGGCATGGTTCTAGCTATTTCATGAAGGGTTCTATTCCTTATTTCTACTACACCATTCTGCTGAGGTGTTCTAGGAGCAGAAAAGTTGTGACTATAGCCATTGTGTGAGCAATAAGATTCAAACTCTTGATTTTCAAACTCACGACCATGATCACTTCTTAGAGTTTTAATCTTAAGTCCACTAAGATTTTCTACAGATTTGGAGTATTTAACAAAATACGAACAAGCTTCACTTTTGTGAGCTAAGAAGTATACCCAAGTATATCTAGAAAAGTCATCTACTAGAACATATACATAGTGCTTCCCATTTAAACTAGAAACTCTTGAAGGTCCAAACAAGTCCATGTGAACCAACTCGAGAGGTTGAGAAGTTGAAACTTATTTCTTTGATTTAATAGAAAATTTATGTTGCTTTCCCTTTTGATAGGAATTACAAACATTGTCAATTGGGAATTCAAGTTTAGGTAAGTCTCTAACCAAGTTCTTCCTAGTAATTTTTCTATGTGAATAGATGTTGCAGTGTCCTAATCTTCTGTGCCAAAGCCAAGAATCTTTATAGAAAGTATTTAGGCAAGTAACATTTTGTTTAGCTAAAGAATTTAAATCAACTGCATAAACATTTTCATTTCTTAAAGCAGAAAATAATAAACATTTTTAGAATTAAAAATATTGCAAGAATCATTGTCAAACATGACATTAAAACCATCATCACATAATTGAGAAATACTTAACAGGTTATACTTAAGTCTATCAACAAATAAAACTTTGGAAATTAAAACTGAAGCAGTGTTACCAATTTGGCCTAGGCCGATGATCTTTTTTTTAGAATTATCACTAAAGGTGACATAGACTCCATCAACCTTTATTAAACTCTTGAAACATGAGTAATATCTAGACATATGTCTTGAAAATCCACTGTCCAAGTACCATACCTTCTTTTGAGAACTCTTCAAACATTTTTCCTACAAAATAGATTTAGATAGGAAATGATTTTGGTACCAAGATCTTCTTCGGTCAAGAAAGGTTAGCAATAAAGGATTTAGGTACCCAAATTTGTCTTGTGGGTCTCATATAATTTATATAATCAATATATTTTGAACGATAAACTATAGTTGATCTATAACCATATGAATAACTGGTTGAAGCATAGGGATTTCAAGAACTTGAACTAGCAGTATTCTGTCTAGATTTAGGAATAAATCTATTCTTAATAAGCTGTCTCTGTATAGGTTTGTAGCCTATTCCATTTGTGTATTTTGGTGCTACTTGCTTTCCTAGCATTTGAGTTAGTGTATCCTTTCTATTTGTGAACTTCTCTAGGTCTTTTCTAAGTTTCTCATTTGACATTTTCAGTTCTGTATTTTCCTTTAACAATTTAGCATTCTTCTCTTTTTTAATAGTAAGTTCTGTTTAACAGTAGTAGTGAGAGAATGTTGTTTTTTTAATGTTTTATATTTATCCTTATGTTCATTGCATGTCTCTTCCAGCATATTACAGTATTCAACTAATTCCTCACTAGTCATGTTTTGAGAATCAGAATCAGAGTCTGCATCATCTCCAGAATAATAGGTATTTAAAACAGGAGTATCTAAAGTTACCTCAGATGTGTTGGTCATGAAACACATGTTGGCATGATTCTTCTCAGAATCAGTAGCTTTTGATTCACTTGTGCTGTCCTCAGAAACACTCCAGGTTGCTTTCATAGCTTTATTGTACTTCTTTTCCTTATAATCATATTTCTTTTTGACTTTTAACTTTGGACAATAAGTCTTGATGTGTCCTTTCCTTTTACACTCATAGCAGATTATTTCATTATTCTTGTCATCTTTCTTCCAATCCTTCTTCTAGTGTCCCTTGTTGTCATACTTTCCTTTGTAGTTAGATTTCCTGAAGAATTTATTCTTCCTATAAAACTTCTTGAATCTCCTGGCTATCTGATCCATCTCAGCATCACTATCTGAATCAGAATCTTCACTAGTTGAACTCTAAGTAGATATTTGGATTTTCTCCTTGTCTTTACTCTTAGAGGTAGTAGACTTGAATGAAACGGATTTTCTATTAGGATCATCATCATCTTCCTTATTCATCTTGAGTTCTTCCTCATACATCATTAATTTACCAATATGCTCTTTTACTGGCAGTGCTCCAATGTCAAATGAATCTCTGATTCAGACAGAGGTGCCTTTCCATCGTTCTGGTAGACATCTCAGTATCTTCATAATTTGTTCCTTAGCTGGAATAGATTTCCCAAGTGAACTCATTGTGTTTACTATCTCATTAAATCTGAGATACATATAAGAAATAGGTTCATCAGTTTTCATTTTAAAATTGTCATATTTAATAGTATAAGTATTCAATCTCATTTATTTAACATTGGTTGTTTCTTCATGAGAAACACCCAAAGTATCCCATATTTCAAAGGTAGTTTTACAAGAAAAAATTCTATTAAACTCTTCATCTCCTGAAGCACAGTACACGACATTCATAACTTTATAATTATTATTGTAACAAGTATTTGTAGGTTAATCCCAAGTTTTTCTTTCAGTTTCTGTAATTTTATATTGAGACTCTATAGCAGTCCAAATATCAAAACCCATGCATTCTAAATTAATTTTCATTTTCAGTTTCCACTGGGCATAGTTTGTACCATTGAAGAAAGGTGTCCGGTTAGTAGCATCACCCTCTACTATATTATCTATAACTATATTTTAGAAAATAGTTTTAAAGAGATTAAATATAGAACTACCAGAAATTTAAGATCTTTAAAGATACAACTAAAATCACAGTTCAAAAATAGAGTATTTCCAAAATCCTTGAACAAAAACGAACCTCTGATACCAAATGTTGGTCAGAGTGGATACTCAAGAGGGGGGTGAATTGAGTTCCAATTAAAATTTCTGTTAAAAATATTTCCCTTAAAATCCCCCAATTTAAAAACAATGTAAAACTATAGTGAATATATATAGAGTGTAAAGGTTCAATTAGTTTCTCAAAGATTTATTAGGTCTCATTTAACATAATTTTAAGATTAAATTAACTTTTCGAAACTAAATTACTGATTTACAACAAGTATAAACACTTTATAATTTAAGTATCAATGTAGCTTTAAAATAATTTTTTATTTCAAAGTAATAGTAGAGGAATATGAAATAAATGTATAGTATACTTATAGACTTAAATTAAAATAAACAGCAAACTTAACCAAGAGGTTCAGTCTCAAGCCAAGACTTATTCCTCTCAACAATATATATAAATTGATCCACACTCTGGATCGAGGTTAAACAATAGTACACTACTATCTAGGTACAAAGACCTCTACCACAATTCTTTGTGGAAAAATAACAAACAACAACACATAGGCTGTTCAGGTCTTACTCGACCTCTACCACCATCCATAGTGGGAAACAAAAGAATTATGGAGTTTGTGTGAGGATCTTAAGAATCATCTAGTTTAGCACAGGAGACAGTGTGCGTGTAAAATAAATAGGGTACACAAACTGCTCAAAATATAAAGATAGAATCACTAGGAGAAGTATGATTGAGTTTAGAAATGCTTTAGTGATTAGTAGTGCAGCTCTGGACTCGTTTGGTTTATCAGAAAATCTTCTGAGTACTTCCCTGGTTTTTCTCAAAAAATATATTTTCGTTTTCTCCTTTGATTCTTGGTCCAGCTTAGCAACATAAGTACATAAAGTGTTTGGTGTAGTCCCTCACCCAAGATGCAGCTTGTGTTCTCCTCTAAAATAAGTTTCTTCATGTATGTCCAGGATTCTTGGAGTATAGATGTAGACTGGAGAAAAATGCTCCACATTTGAATGTTGTTCAGCTCTTGGATTTTTAACCCTTCGTGTGTCTTCTTAATACCTTTCGTGTCACGTACATGTATATATATAGTGTTATCTTTCCATCCCTTTATAGATTTTAGCTTCGGCAGAAAAGAATAATCGCCTTTTTCATGGGTACTAGGTACGGTTCCCTGACATGCAACAAAGATCATTAAATAACATTATCTGCATTAAAACCATAAAATGTAACTATTACCTAAATAAATAAATAGTATGAAGAGTATAGGGTTTGACTGGTTGGTCAATCATTAATAGCCTTCTATTTGTAGACATGCACAGTGGAATTTGTGTTGCAGAACCTTCCATTGGTAGCTCTTTTGAACATGAATCGGTAGCTCATATGCCGGTGACTTTAGTTCCATCGGTAGCTTCTGATCCATCGGTAGCTGTTGTTATCGGTAGCTTTTGATCCTTCAGTAGCTGTCTCTCCATTGGTAGCTATTTACATTAGTAGTTCTATTGGTAGACTTACACTATCAGCAGACTTCTATCAGTAGATCTGGTTTGTGATTCAGTACTCATATTAGTAGGCTTCCTCTATCGGTAGCTACTGGTAGACATGCACATCGGTAGCTCATCTGTTCTGTCAGTAGAATTTGTGTATACTTACTGGTAACTCTGGTGTGTGTTCATATCAGTCGTGTCAGGTTAGTAGCTCATATCGGTAGCTCTTAGTGTTCTGTATCGGTATACTGAATCTGTCAGTAGACTTACTTACCAGTGGACTTGTGCATATCGGTAGACTTGGCATATAGGTGACTCTGTCTATCAGTAGACTGAGTACCGGTAGCTCTATATCAGTAGCTATACCCAGATTAGTGGCTTAAAACTTGTCTGTATTATGAAAAACTTATCCGAATGGGTTATAAGAACTTCATAACTCATATAAACATGGATAGAAAATATTAACATATCTCAGGGATTATTTTAATATTATTATCATCTAGATCACTGATTGAAAGAATTAATATATAGGAAAATAGTAGATCAAAGTATATGAAAGAATAATTGGGATTATCAAAATATATGAGGTCAAAAATTCACATATTAAGAAAATTATTTAGATAAAATGAATATTATATTTGTAATCAAGATGTCGAAATTATCCAACGGTGAATTTTACATAATTTTCTGACACAGTAGAATTTTTGGGTAGAAATTAAATACCTTTTAAATATATAATGTGTTTTATGACATCATAATTAACCAATAGTGATGTAATAAAATAATATAAACATTATGTTCGGCCAATATATGTTTTACCATTATCATAATGTTATTTTATTTTTGTTTTATTTATTTTACAAAGCCTTAGTGGACCCTCCAAGACTTATAAAACATTTTATCTTTTTTAAAATGATTTCCTTGAGAGTGTGACTCACCACCACATAAGCAAGCATAATATTTTAATAATTTCAGCCATTGGCCATGTAAAATATTACTTTCCAATCCCCTTTGTCAAAAACCATGGAAAAAACCCACGGTCTGGTTTTTTTGGGATTAATTTAATGTGCGGTGACCCAAACCTAAATAAAAAAGAATTCCCTCTCCTTTCCTATATAAACCCCCAGGCTCCCACTTCCTCTTCACTCAAAGCCTTTGGATCTTGACAAACCCATACCATCCTTTCTCTATAATCCTTCCAAGGCACCCCAAGATCTCAATAATCCCCTCTAAAGCCCCTCCCAAGCCTTTGAGACCACACTTTCTAGTAAGGGATTCCTTCCTTTCTCATTTTATCCAAGATTCTTAATATTATTATCCCCATTAATTTTCAATTAAAAATTTTGGGGTATGATTTCAAACCTCCCACATAATTTTCTCCTTATTTTTTAATGATTATAGACCCATTTATCTCTCATTAATTCCTCTAATGTGCACTCGTTACCATGTAGAAATTCCGTAAGGAATTTCTCTCTCCTCACTTACATATAAGAAATTATTTTGTATTGTGCATCTAAATAAAATTACATATGTTGGAAAATGTATCTATATGACCACTTACTGTAAATTTCGTGTACATATGATGATAAACTCTTTTTACTATCATTAATGCCTCCCATTTACACATGTTACCATACCGAAATTCTATAAGATATTTTCTTCCTTTCTCATTTTTTTCCATCTTCTTTAATGTTGTTATGCCCTTTTAATTTCAATTAAAAATGTTGGTATATGATTTTAAACCACCCCAATACTTACCTCTTTATGTTTGAATGTTGATATACCCCTTTATATCTCATTAATTCTTCCCATGTACACCTGTCACCATGTCGAAATTCTGTAAGTAATTTCTCTCTCATCATTTACATCCAAATTTTTTTTAGTATTATGAACCTAAACTCTATTACGTATGTTGGTACGTGTATCAATATGACCCCTTACTATCAATATCTTGTACATATAATGATACAACCCTTTATCTCTCATCAACCATTATTATGAATTCTTATGTCTCTTCATTATGCTGCCAAAATTGCACCTTGATTTTACAAGCCAAAGTCATTTGGTAGTGAGTACCATGCCCACTTCTCTATCAATGGTGTTAAACTTTATTATCATATACATATTGATTATGGATTTTCATGCATAAATTCAACATTTCTTTATCATGTAATAGATGTTGATTTTTAATGAATCTATGTTGTATGATCCATTTGGCACACTTATGCATGAAATGAAATGATTAAAATGTGTGTTCCCTAACAGCACTCCAATGCATTGGTTAGGAATAGTATCATGATACATCAAGTGAAATGAGGGTTTACTCATGATAATTCAAGTGAAATTATGGTTTACTCATGCTCCATGTATAATGAGCCTTGGCTAATGCTAATACCATATTAAGTGTTGTTGCTAGATTTCTATTTTATGATAATCATTCTATATCATACCTTTATGTTCATTTTTCTATTACGCTCAATTGATATGCCTATTTTCTAGCACGTATTTTGTTCATCATGTTATAACTTTTGTACTCCCTCACTAGGATTTATAGCTTACAATTTTCTTATGAATGTCCTCATGTTATCCCATGAAATGTTTTGTATGAGGGAATGTAGTGGTCATGTAAAGGATGATTCCAATAAAGATGTTGTGTTCCATGTTTTAAGTCATTTTGTAATGTTAGTAAGGCCAAAAGACACTATACCTTCCGATCTTCTATGTTGTATAAAGTGAATATTTTATGTAATAAAACAATTTTAATTGTGTAATAAAGAGTAGGGTTTTTATAGTTGGTATAAGAGGATAGGTTTAGTTATTTTTGGGATTAGTATTAGGAAACCATAGTGAAAGCCTTAGGGATTAGACTAAGTATAATAAGAAAATACCTAAATTTTGGTGAGTATTGAGTAAGTGGTTTATAAAGATAATACAACCTTGTCTGGATATGAGAAGGTAGAGGCAACTCTGGCACAAATGTACCTAGGAGTGAAAACTCCAACTAGGAGTTTCAGGCTTGACCAGGGGTATCCTGGTACACGATAATGGGTCTTGCGGAACTCTTGGTTATAAAACTCCCATGGGATAAACTTTCGTAAATTAACAAGATTATTATAAACCATTATTAAAGGAATTAAAAAAAATTCCCGAAAGAATATATGTTAGAATTTAGATCATGGATAACATATATTGAAGCATAAAGATCCACAAGTTATGGAAATAAAAGTTATTTATAAGTCATCTATTTTTGTCCTTGGATTAACCTTTATGTGTTACCCCTAACATTCCTTTTATTCCATCCAATAGCTGGTAATAGGAGGACTTAGGCTAACAACTGATGTCAAGATCAATGTTATGATTGTTCTAATGAGATGCCCAATCTGATAGGAGCAGGAATCACAAACATTGTCACCATGCTCTCTCAGTTAACTCATGCTCTGAATAGAAACATGGGTCAAGAGTAACATTTAACCCCCCCCCCAAGAATTAACAAGTCGCAATCGAGAGATTCATGAGACAAAGGCCTCCTACATTTAATGGATCATATGATCCCTGATTTGTGGAACAATGGATCAAATCCATTGAAATGATCTTCTCCATCCTTCAATGTTCCAAAAAAGAGAATGTTATTTTGGATGCTTATCGTCTGGAGGGTGAAGCTAATCAATGGAGGACATTTATCAAAAATATGAAGCCTGAGGAAGAGATCAAGGCATTATAATGGAAGGATTTATGGAAAATGTTTTTTAATAAATATTTTTTTCACACCCTCCGACTTAAGATGGAAAGGGATTTCCTTTCCCTCAAGATAAAATATAAATAATCCATTAGAGTGTACGAGGTAAACATCACAAGGCTTGCACAATACGCCTATGGAATTGTTGTTACCCCAAGATTCATGGTTGAATGATTTTTTCATGGGTTGAAACCTAGCCTATGAAAAGCCCTGGCGATCTGTGACTTCAATAGCTAGGAAGAAATTGTACGATGTGCCCTCGAAGTTGAATTGCAGATCAGTGAATCCTAGGGGTATCATTGGGATAACAAGCGTAAGGTGGAATTCAATTCTGGCGGCCTAATGGATATACCCAACAGTTCCTATAAAATACGGTACCCCACTTGAAAAAGGTGTGAAAAGAAGCACCCCAGAAATTACATGAAGGGGACAAAGAAATTCTTTAGGTATAGAAGAGAAGGGAACCTTGTTGTTAACTACCGAAAAGAGAAACCTGCAGCTATGACAGTGAAATTTTTTTTGGTTCTGTGAAATCTTTTATATCTCGAATTCTTAGTAGAAAAATCCCAACACCAACAGAAATCATAGAAGTAAAGATGTCAGTGAGTATGGAAAATGGGGAAATCATAACAACCCATGAATATAACTCCTCCCCAGTCATAATTTGTGGATTGAACTTCTCAGAAAAACTCTTCATACTCCCTATGGTGGAATTTTATTCAATTCTTATCATGGATTGTTTTTCCTTATATAGAGCCATTATAAATTTCCATGATAGGGAAATCACTCTCCATATGGAGAATCGACCCCCGATTCTATACAACTAAAAGGATTTAGATGAAAATTCTTTAGAACCATCAACTCAAGCATGGTAACTACTTCCCTATGAGCATGTGTATATAGATCATATTATTGTGTATAAGGAGGAAACCATCCTTGAAGAAAAGCCTATTGTGATGTAATCTTTTGAAGTGTTTCTCGAGGAATAATTTGGTCTTCCTCATAGAAGAGATGTTGAATTATCAATTTACCTTATACCTGAGGCATTTCCAATATCCAAGACTCTATATAGAATGGCTATTTTGGAGCTTGAGGAGTTGAAAAAACAACTACAGGAGAATCTGGATAAAGGGTTTATATGACCAAGTGCTTCACCATGGGGTGCACCAGTCCCCTTTTTCAAGATGAATGATGGGTTAATGCACCATTGCATTAATTTTCGTGATCTCAATAAAATCATGATAAAGAACAAGTATCATCTACCTCAAATTGATTACTTGTTAAATCAATAACCTGGATTACAATAAATCTCCATGGTGGATCTATGGTTGGGATATTACCAAGTAAGGATGAAGAAGGAGGATATCCCCAAGATATCCTTTTGTACAAGGTACGGGCACTATGAATTCATAGAACTGCCTTTAGAACTCACCAATTCTCCCCCAATCATCATGGACTAGACAAATAACATCTTTAGAGATTACCCTGAAATATTTTTGGTAGTCTTTATAGAGGATATTCTTATATACTCCAAAACCAAGGAGGAGCATGAGGAGTATCTAATCACTGTACTAGAGACCTTGAGAAAGGAGAAGCTCTATGAAAAGTATAGAAAGTGTGATTTTTGGTAGAGGGGGGTATCATTCTTGGGCCATATCATCACAATCACAAGGATATCTATAGATTCCTCCAAGACAGCTGTAATTGAGGGATGGAAGAGACCAGCATTGATAATGTATATTTTCAAATTCTTGGGGTTAGCTAGATATTATCGATAATAATGAATTATTTATCATGATTGGCCAACCCTCTTACCATGATAACTCAGAAGGTATTACAGTTTTCCTGGAGTGATGAATGAAAATGGAGATTCATAGAGTTGAAAAGGTGGCTTGTCACTACACTCATACTCACACTACCAATAAGTTGAGAACTCTTTATAGTGTACATTGATTCTTTAAAAAAGGGTTTAGGAAGTTTGATAATGAAAAATGATAAAGTTATAGCCTATGCCTCAAGCCCATTGAAAATCCAGGAGAAAAAATATCCCACACATGATTTGGAGTTGGAGGCTGTGATCTTTGCATTGAAAATATAACAGCATTATCTATATGGGGAGAAGTGTGAGATATATACTAATCACAAGAGACTAAAATATATATTCACACAAAAATATCTTAATATACACCAACAGAGATATATAGAGCTCATCAAGGGTTATGACATCTCAATCCACTACCATCCTGGTTAGGTGAACAAGGTGGAAGATGATCTCAGTAGAAAGGATCATGCATCTTTATTAATGATGAGGGTTGAAAAAGGATCCAAACATCTTAGATTCACATAGGATGGACATGGTAATAATTAAGGGAAGAACATCATCAATACTTTATCAAATGATTTCTCAACCATCCCACATGAAGAAAATAAAGTATGATCAAAGAAAGTATGTGGAGATTATGAAAAGGGTAGAAGCTATTAGAAATGGGGAATGCTTAGAGTTCATGGTTGATAAGGATGGAATTGTGAGATTTGTGTTAGGATTATATGTACCATTCAACTTAGAGATAAAGAATGATCTTATGAATGATGCACATAACTAAACCTTCTATATTCACCCAGGGAGAACAAAGATGAATCAAGATATATGAGAAAAATTTTTGTGGGACAATATGAAAAGTGAGATTGCTGAATATACATCAAAGTGCCTGGAATATCAGCAAGTGAATGCTATGAGGAAAAATTCAACAGGGATGATGCAAACACTACCCATATCAACATGGAAGTGGAAGAAAATTACCATGGACTTTATCCCTATACTTCTAAGGACATCCAAAGGAAAAAATTCTATAGGTCTCATTGTGGATTATCTTATAAAGACAACACAATTTGTTGTGATTAGAGAGGACTTCTCATTGAATCAAATTGCAAAGAATTGTGTCATAGAAGTGGAAAGGATGCATAGAGTACCATAATATATTGTATTTTATCATGATCCGAGATTCACCTCGAAGTTCTAGAAATGTCTTAAAAATTCTTCAACCACTTAAATGAACTTCAGTATGACATATCATCCTCAAACTGATGGACAAACTGAGAAAACTGTTTAGACACTGGAAGATATATTAAAAAAATGTTCTATGGACTTCAAAGGAGTATGGGACTAACATCTTCCACTAGTTTAATTCTCCTACCATAACGGTTTCCAGTCGAGCATCTAAATGGCACTATATTAAGAACTTTATAGGAAAAGGTGAAGAACATCATCGTGTTGGGAAGAAGTTAGTGAGCATAATCTACTAGTAACTGAAATGGTTTAAGAAATGGTGGAGAAGGTGAAAATAATTCAGCCACATATCAAGGAATCCCAAATTAGATAGAAGAGTTATACATATAATCATCAAAGAGACCTTGAGTTTAATGTTGGAGACATCATATTTCTACGCATACCTCCGTGGTAGAAATTCATGAGGTTTGGAACGAAAGGGATGTTAATTCCTAGGTACATTGACCCTTTAGAGATTCTTGATCGTGTCTGGGCTGTGGAATATTAAAAAGAACTTCCACCTACCATGGTCAAAGTACATGATGTCTTTCATGTATCCCTCTTAACTATGTAAAAAACCAAACCCTTCACATGTACTCTCTTTAGAGGTAGTATAGTTAGACTATGATCTTTCTTACGAGAAATATCCAGGGAAGATCTTGGATTGTAGGGATAAAGTTCTACATAAAAAGACTTCCCACCTGGTCAAGGTACTATGGCGAACACATATGTACTAAGAGGAAACATGGGAACTCAATAAGGTAATGAAGGAAAAGTACATGAACCTGTTTACGGTGTAGAATGTAAAATGAAATGTTGAGTTTGGAATTTCATAAGGGGGGAAGATTGTAATGACCCAAATTTTTATTAATGAAAATTCAACTTGGACTAATTGAATATACTATTATAAAAAATGGTTATATAAAATAAAAACTTCCTTGGTTTTATGTTTTTGGATTTCAAAATACAATTAATAATTGTTACCTTTTCTAATATAGTTATGGAATAGTGATCACATGATTATTATAAATAAAGGGGCTTAAAAATCCAATTTACTCAGAAAAACGACATGATGGCCTCATATAGTAGACTTTCCCCATAAGAAGCCCATTTTTCAGAGCTCATAAATGAGGTGTTGTCATTGGGCTTCGCTCTTGACCAACCCCAAGTCGAGCTTCAACACATCAAGCTCGATCAGAACTGCTTATGGGAGAATTAGAAGTTGATTGAGATTACCACCCAAGCGATGTTTTCTGAGCCACCCCAAGACTCTATCACCATCACACACCTTACCCTTCGGTCTTGTGCGGTTGTTATAAGGGTTTATGTAACAAGACCTTAAAACTAGAATTATGTGCATTATTATTTTATATAATAAAGAGTATACAATCATATTTTTTAAAGAAAAAATAGTATTTTCAATTAATATTCTATTAAAAAACGTATTTTGATGAATTAATGGATTTTTAAATTAAATAATATTTTAATAAAATATAATTACTAAATTACTTTTTAAAAACTATAAATGATTGTATAATTTTTATGAATACAATTGTAATTTTTATTAAGGTTTAAAAGATATTTTTGTCAAAACCCATGATTTATCGATAAATGATGGTTTTTATTGTCAAAGAAAAAATTAAAATATTTAAAAAATATTTATATAAAATGAATATTATTTTTGGAATTAGGACATAGAAATTATACAATAGTGAATTTTTTATAATTTTCTGAGATAGTTGAATTTTTGGGTAAAAAATAAAAACTGTTTTAATATATAATGCAATTTATTACATCATAATGACCCAATAGTGATGTAATAAAATACTAAAAACATTATATTTGGACAATATATGTTTTACCATTAAAATAATGTGATTTTAGGTTTTTTTATTTATTTTAAAAAGCCTTAGGATACCCTCTAAGACTTATAAAACATTTTATGTTTTTAAAATTATTCCCTTGAGAGTGTGACTCACCACCACATAAGAAAGCATAATGTTTAAATAAGTTAGGTAATTGTCCTTATAAAATATTTTTTTACACCCCCATTTAGAAAAAAACCTGGGAAAAAACATGGGATGGTTTTTGGTTTGGATTAGTTTAATGTGTGGTGACCCAAACCTAAATAATAAAGAATTCCCTCTCCTTTCCTATATAAACCGACCCAAGGTCCAACTTCCTCTTTAATAAAAGACTTTGGAGCATGAACAACCCCTTTCATCCTCTATATAGAATCCTCCCAAGGTGCCCCAATCTCTCAAGAAGCCTCTCTAAAGCCCCTCCCATGCCTTTGGGATCACACTTCCAAGTAAGTGATTTCTTCCTTTCTCATTTTATTCATGTTTCTTAATATTGTTTGGCCCTTTTATTTTCAATTAAAAATGTCTGAGCATTCATTCTCACAACCCTCATACTTTCCTAATAATTTTTAATTGATTATATACCCCTTTCTCTTTTATTAATGCCTACCATGTGCAGCCGTTACCAGGCCAAAATTCGAAAAGGCATTTATCTCTCCTCATTTACATCTAAGATATTATTTTGTATTATGCATATAAATTTAATTATATATATTGGGAAATGTATGTATATGACCCCTTATTTTCCATTCCATGTACATATTATGATACACCTCTTTACCTCTCATTAATGCCTCCCATAAACACCTGTTACCATGACAAAATGTGGTAAGGTATTTTCTTCCTTTCTAATTTCTTACATCTTTTTTTATATTGTCATGCCTTTTTAATTTCAATTAAAAATGTTGGGTTATGATTTCTCACCACCCCATACTATCATCCTTATCTTTGAATGGTGATATACCCATTTATCTCTCAATAATGCCTCCCATGTACACCTTTTACCATGATGAAATTCTATAAAGAATTTCTCTCTCTTCATTTACCTCCAAGAAATGTTTTAGTATTATGCATCTAAATTCCATTAAATATATTGTCAAATTCATCTATATGACCCCTTACTATAAATTTTATTACATCTTATGATACAACACTTTCTCTCTCATCAACAATTTTTATGAATTCTTATGTCTCTTCATTATGTTGCCGAAATTACACCGTGATTTTTCAAGAAAAGTCATTGTGAAGTGAATACCATTTCCATTTCTCTATCAAGGGTATTCACCTTTATGAACATTTAATTTTTGATTATGTATTTTCATGCATGAATTCCACATTCCTTTATTGTTGAATAAATGATGTTTTTAATGAATCAATGTTATATGATCCAGTGCCACACTTATGTATGAAATAAAATGATTAAGATCGGTGTGCCATGATAGAGCTCCAATGCGTTGGGTAAATATTAGTATCATGATACTTCAAGTGAAATGAGAATTAACCCATGATAATTTAATTGAAATAAGGGTTTAATCATGCTCTATATGTAATGAGTCTTGGATCATGCTACTACCATGTTAAGTGTTGTTTCCATATTTCCATGTTATGATAATCATACTATATCATGCCTTTATGTTAATGTTTATATTATGATTATTTTATATGCCTATTTCCGAATGCTATGTAATGGGGAATTTAGTGGTCATGTAAAATATTTCTTCAATAAAGATATTGTGTTTCATTATTTAAGTCATTATTTAATATTTGTAAGCTCCAAATACACTAGAAATTTCGATCTTCTATGTTTTACCATGTGAAAACTTAATGTAATAAATCATGTTTAAGTGTGTAATAATGAGCAAAGTTGTTATAAATAAACCATTAAAATTATCATAATGTCATAGTGAGAATTAATCAATGAATATATTATATATATCAACTGTAAATACAAATAAAATAAGTGTAATTTAATCAATATATATATATATATATAAATTCATTATATACCATATCATATATATTCATGATAATGAGGAAGTAATATGACCCAATGGATGAAATTGAGTTATGAAATTTCTTTACCACATAGTAAATTTAACATAAAATCTCTTTAGATTATATAATTCAAATTGAAACTAAAAATAACCATAATAATGAATTATTAATTATATTAAAAGTAAAATGGTCAGTATATACACCATATGAAAGAAACTAGATTCTTAACATTACAATATGCCTAAATGAAATGAAATTGAGACAAAATCCATTACTTGGAGTTTCCTTTTTGGGGAACATAATTAAACCTCCTATATAATTTTTTAAAAATATTATTAACTTTTAAAATAACCAAAATAATATTTATAATATCATATATGATCCTCTTATAATATCTTATTACCCATTTGTTAATATTCTTCCATTATTTTCACCATTTTAGGTTTTATTTTCCATGTCTTTCATGAAGGTTTTGACCTGTTATTTCCTATTAATATTACAAACCATGATTTAAATATTGTATATATTAACTATAAATTTACTTATTTTTATCAATAAATTTTGAATATATGAAATGAAATACACTGTTCAAGGAGACAGTAGGTAATATGTATGCATTAACACTACTTCTATTTATTTTTTCTTTATTTAAAAGAATTAAAAGTAAATGGTAGATATATATTATAATTCCAATATCATATTTATGTCATATATTTTATATAATTTTATTTAAACCATTAATAATAAATTCCATGTATAACATGAACAAATCACATTAATTTCATGAGGCGGTAGTCCACACATCCACAACTGAAGTTATTGTATTCCCACAATGTGAAAAGAATAAAGGTATGTGTTATATAATAATTAAATAAGAATAAATACTTCATAAATATCATAAATATCATATATAAACAATAATTCCATAATTATTACAACATTTAAAGGTTGTAATGGATGAACTAATACCATTAGTTCACAAGGCGGTGGTTCGTCGTTTACACGAACAATGATGGCGTATCTCATTTGAAGGATGTGTGTAAAATTTTCTGTTGGAGTATTAGCCTAAAACATGTCAATATATTTTATATACTTAGGTTATTATATAATCATGATATAAAAAAATTTAAGGGGTTAATAATTAAATGAAACAAAAGTGATTGTTGAATAATGTCACCTCTTATTCGGGTAACTCCATTTGGTTTATCAAAAATATTTCTTTTTTTTGGATTTATTCTTATATTTAGGATTCTAGGAGGTGGTTAGGTTTGTTGGAAAATTATTTGGGTTTTTTTTATGAGAAAAATGGATTGAGATGTGTGAAAAGGTTAGATGGGTGAGTTCCCTTTTATAGTGGAGGGGGAGTGACATCCTTGTAATTATAAAAAAGTAAACACAATTGAGAGGAATCCTTTAGATAATGTGCCTCACATAATATAAAATATTATATAAAAGGGTTTTATGGTCGAAATATGGTCAACCAATTGGGTTTTTAAATGTGAATAGTTCATTTGAGAAATAGTGTTTATAGTTTAGTCCCTCGTTAAACTAAATTTTCTCTTAATCAATGTAATTAATTTTAATTACTTTCACTAATATTTTTGGTAATTAACTAAGTTTAACATACCATAAATTAGAAATTATTATTATTAAAAATATGGAATCCATTTTTCTAAGTTAAAATCATATAAGTGGAAGACAATAATTTAAAACAAATCATGTGGATGAGTCTATAAAGCGGGGTTTTAAAGAGAAAATGTTCAAAAGTCTGAAATATTTTTATATCCAAATTCAATATTAAATTGTTCTTAATGAACTAAAATGTATTAATTGATTTATAATTAGTCCAATGAAACTTAAGAATCAATTTTATATATAATTTAACCCTATAAATTTATTATATGAAAATGAAGTTTTCAATTAAAATTCAGTATTTTTTACTTTTCAACAAAAAATGAATCTTTATAGAAAAATAAAAAAAATTCACACCAAGATAATTTTTACATTTTTAATTAAAATATTATGTTTATTTTGAAATATAAAATTATAAAAGTGTCAAAATTTAATTTAAAAACATATGTTCCATTAACAGGTAACAAAATTGCCTTTAAAAAAATATAGGTTTTTATGCATAAAATTGGGTCTGTTCTTATCTTATGCTTATGAAATATGTTACATAAATGTAAAAAATAATGGATTTAATATATATCATATGTATTCCATCAATATAATCAAAAAAATTTAAATTATTAATACAAAATCCCTTTGCGAGCATTTTAACATTTCTTTTATATTTTGTTTATTTTTATATTCATTTCCAATTAATTTGTAATTTATGAATTCAATTAATAATTGTGTTAAGAGAATATTATAATAATTTAGAATATCATATTCATAAATTATAATTTAAAGACTAGTTTATATCTTATTATATTAAATAATAATATATTAATAATATATTGTTGTTCGATAAAACTCGGTCTTGCATGTAACACTAGCCATCAAAGAACCTCATTATTGCATGTGGTTTAAGATAACTAATTATTGTGTGAATTTAAATCTGTAGAATATATTAAAGTTATTAAAATTATTAAATATAAAATAAGGTTTCAAGAGTTTATATTCCTTTTTACGTTTGGTATTATGTATCATAAATTATATCGAATAAAAAGTTACTCTTTTAGAATTTTTGGGGTGTTATAGCATTCATAGTGTAATGCCATAACCCTAATTATCCAGAGTCAGAGCATTATTACATAACATTGGCATGATACATGGAATCATGTCCTGAAAGACCAATTAGTTTAGTTGCCTTGGAAGTACTAGATATATTCATAAGTTTTACATTACATCATGAAATAAAAATATCAACAACATTTTATCCACATTTTAACACACTTATATCCTTAGACTATATCTGTAGGTCAACCATAAAATACATCTTCACATCCTGGAAAAAATAAAACATAGAAAGGGGTGACCTCAGATGCTCAGTAAGGATAAAAATATAGCATAAAATTTCATAAATAAGAATAAACAATTAAGGAAATGTATTAGATTAAACAAAATCCTTTTAAACTTAAAAATCAGCATAATATGGAAAAGATAAAATCAAATAATTCCATTTAATTAATCACATGGATATTCTACTAGTCGAATAATCACATACAATATCAATAGCCACTTTCATAATGATGGAATGCATAATGCCAGACATCATAACCATAGAGTCAAGGCCTTATACCAAGACTACAAATAAGATTTTTTCAAGGCCTTGTGAGAAGGAATGAGTTTGTCTCATGAGACCTACCGATGCATTGAGAAGCTATAGTGGGCTCCACCTATAACTTACTATGTCCAATGCATTCCTCACATGAAAAGGTTTAAACATAACATAAATATTAGTGTTAAAACTAGCATACGATGTGTCAATACTTTATCCCTAAACCATGAATGGCAGAAGAATAACACATCCACATTAAAACATATCACAAAACCTTCAATACATTATGGAAGATTTGTATCATAATAAATCAACATCAAAAAAGCTTAAAATCCATCAAAAGGATGTTGACATAGTTGAAATCAAAACTTTTTTTAGAGAAATACCTCTTTCTATTTTGAAATCATTTAAAAGTCATATAATTAGAAAAGAAAACATTTATTTTTAAAATATTATTATTAGATTATAAGGTAAGCTTAGACGATTTTATAACGGCAGAAAATAGCTACACTCACCGTATAAGTTAAAAAACAATCTTACATTAATGTTGTCGAAAAAGTCATGAAGTACCTTGTTTGGAAAATGACAGAATGATTCCTTTCAAAACATATAAGATAAAATGTGGGTATAAATTACTTTAACCCAATTTCTATTAAATAGTAAAAATCTTTTTATATACATTTCTAAGAAAATGTGGATGCAGATGATAAAGAGGTCCTAGAAGATACTTACGTAAAAACAACCTCAGATAATAAAGAGATTGTGGAATTAACCCTTACCTCATACTTTTCCTTGGTTGAGGGTATTTTAAACCCTTATATAATAATTAAATATTTTTAATTAAATTATAAAATAACTATATACATAAATATTATATCATATATGATCCTATAATATTGATACGTTAATAATATTTTAGTAGTATCATCATTTCAGGTGTTAACTGATCTGTTTTACTGTATATCCTCGGTTATGTAAGCCATGTTTATTACAGATATGATGTATTTTATTCATATTGAGAATGATAATAAGTTCTTAGATATTATTTTTAATCATAAAATGAAAATTATTTTTGAATGATTACGACGGGGAATGAATCTCATCGCATTCGTGGAGATGGTAATCCGTACGTACGCACAAGTAACAATATCATTATATTGATGGTGAAATCCTATGTAATTGGATGGTATATCATATACAGAGAATAATTAAAATGTTATATTTATTATTTATATCAGTTATACTCATTATTATACCCATCCAAATAATAAATTGTTTGAATAACAAACTACCCCACGACGTGGAGACGGTAAGCCATACGTACGCACATATGGTGACTTGGTAATTCATACGATGGATAGAACAATGAATATGGTTTTACAATTTTAATAAAATTATAGTATATAGAAGATAATTGAGTTATTATTTTAGAATGTAAACAAAAAATAAAGAGGAAGTGGAAGAAGAAAAGAACTTGAAAGAGGTGATGAAATATTTACCTCTTCTTCAGGTTCTTCCTTCTGATTTGATCAAAAGGGATTCTTATGTTGGATTTATGATCGAAGTAAGTCCTCTAGTTTGAATGGGTGTTAGTTAAGTAGATATTTGAGAAAGGTTTGGATGATCCAAAAGGATTTGGAGGCGTGAAGTTAAGAGAATGGAAAGTGGCCTTTTATAAGAGAGGTGAGGGTCACTTTAGGAAAATCTTGAAATATTATTTTATAATAAAATAATATTCGGTTTCTAATGGCTCCAAAATGATTTCATTAGAGTATATGGGGGAATGTGTTGATAAACTCTCAAAGAATATGTTTTATACAGGTTTAGGTCATCATATTAACCTTATCTTATTTATTTAACTCTTAGTTAAATAGTTTGACATTTACCATGTGTCTTTGTATTTTTATATTATATGGTTAATAAACTTACTATAACAAGACAAGAGAACCACATGTGGTTAATTATTAATATATAAAACCTTATATAATTCCTTTGGTGAAACCTTATATTTTTAATAATATTATATCAATTAATAATATAGTATTTATTTTAAAAACTCAATTATGTCAATTTTGACACTATTTCGCATTTGATTTTTTTGAAAGCTATAAAAACTTTATCACTTTGAATAAAATTTATTTTAACAATAAAAAAATATCATATTAAATTATAAAATTAGTGGAATTTATCAGAAGTTTCAATCTACATTTATTTTGATATTAATAATAGCGATTATTTTAATATTTCATTAATAAGGTAATTACTGCATCATCATTGTGTCATAGATAAATTAAATTATATAATGTCTTAAAGTTATAAATAAAATACCATTGTGTATAAATATTTTTATAATTATAATAAATATTTATATTTGAATTTATATTGTGTGTAACCCAATATTAAAAATGTTTTTTAAACAACAAATTTAACTCTTTTAACTCATCATTAAATAAAACAATAATAAATGTCCAAATCTAATCCAAGTGGACCAAATAGGATCATATTTTATTCCCAAGGTTATTTTTGGTCGAATTATACTTATCCAATTGAATTGGGACATGTGTTAGGTTAATTATTATATCATTTTTACCCTTAATTACCCTATTTAATTTTGACCGTGGTAAATAAAATTCAAAAATTACTATTCAAAAAAAAAAATACTTTCATCTTATTGCACCAAAAATTACTTTCTAATATTAACCATGTCTCTCAGATTTTTGATATTCAAATCACAGAAGCGGTAAAATTATTCTTTATGCAAATTTGCAAATTCTTCTAGGAGGTGGGTAAATGATGGCAAAAAGTTAAATAGAATTTTTATATATCTAAACATATTATAAAATGACTCCAATGAATTACATTGAACATATATAGGTATTATGTATCTATTTTATCCTAAGATAAAAATAAATAAAATATATAATTATTTAAATAAAAAGGCAATTTTAACCAATAACAGAGTGTTTTCACTATTCATCAAAAATTGAATGTTTTCAGAAAAATACCAAATATTCACCCTAGGCTAATTTCGATATTATTAATTCGAAAATGAAGTCCATTATGAAAAATAAAATTTATAAAATTTCAAAAATTTGGTATTACGATTCCTAACAGCTAGTTTGATTAGTCACGGTGTGTTAGAATCTCAAAGTTGCGTACAATGCAAGCTATTGCATTATTCAAATGGAAAAGTATCATGGAAGCTTGGGGTTTTACATTATTCCCTCCTTCTAATAATTTGTTCCTAAAAATTTTTATAACACTACCACAAAAAAATATTCGGGTGGTTCTACATCATAAGTTCCTCTGGTTCCCACTTTGCCTCTTCCATCTTATGGTTTCTCCATTGAACTTTTACTAGATGAGTCATCCGGTTTCTCAGCACTTATTCTCTTATATCAAAAAATTTTGACAGAATCTTCACAATAAGACAGATCAGGTTCTGGTAAAATTTCTTCATAGGTGAGTACATGTGTTGGGTTAGGCATGTATTTTATCAATAGTGATACGTGGAACACATCATTAACTTTGGAGACACATGAAGGAATTTCCAAACGATAATCTACAACTCCAATTCGTTCTACAATTTCGAAAGGTCCAATGTACCTGGGACTCAATTTTACCATCTTACCAAAATGTATAACACCCTTCCATGGAGATACCTTCAAGAAAACATGATCTCCTACCTGAAATTATAAATCATTCCTTCAGTTATCAGCATAGATCTTTTTTCTACTTTGAGCTGCATTGATGTAGGTTTGTATAATCTTTACCCTTTGCATCATTTCCTCAACAATTTCTGGGATTACGAGTTTTCTTTCACTAAAATCATCCCAAAAAGTTGGTGTGCGACATCTTTATCTATATAAATCTTCATATAGTTCCATATGAATACTTTAATAGAATCTATTGTTATAGGAAAATTATACCAGAGGTAAAAATTGATCCCACAAACCTTGAAAGTCAAGTGAGAAAGATCTCAATATGTATTATAAGGTTTGAATAGTCTATTCTGATTGTCCATCAGTTTGAGTGTGGTAGCAAGTGCTTAAACAAAGTTCATTATCCAGGTCCTTCTGAAGAATTTTCCAGAATCGTGATGTAAAATGGGGATCACAATCAGAAACAATTGATAGTGGTGCACCATGGAGTCTTATAACTTCATTAATATATGTTCTTTCCATACGTTGAAGTGGTAAATCTTATCTCATATCAAGAAAATGTGATGAATTGGTAAGATGATCAATAATGACCCATATTGTATCATTCCTTCCAGGAGTCATTGGTAGCCCCATGAAAAAGTCCATCGTAACATTATCCCATTTCCACTATGGTATGGGAAGAGGTTGCATGAATCCTCCAGGCTGTTGCCTTCCAGCTTTCCCTGGTTGACAAACCATACATCTTTCCACAAAATTTGAAATCTCCCTCTACATGTTGTCCCACAAAAAATGTTCTTTCAAATATATATACATCTTAGTGCTATAATGGTGTATGGAGAAATTGGAGCTATGGTCATCCTCCAACAATTCCCTTTTTAGATCAGGTATATCAAGAACACAGAGCCTCTTCCCAAAATTCAAAATTCCATATTTTATACGAAGTTGATCATTATCTCATCATTCACAGCTTTAATTTTCTTTTGAAATTAATTATCATCATTCTGATAACTTTTTATCCTTTTTAGTAAAGATGGTGTGGTAACCATTTGAAAAATTATTGATGTTTTACCTTCCATGGTTATTCCCAGATCCATCTTTATTAGATCAATGAAAATATGATCCCTTTCAACTCTCATCTTGTTCAAAACTACCTGATCCTTTCTACTCAAAGCATCTGCTACCATATTTTCCTTCCCCGATTGGTAGTATATTGTGGAATCATAAAACATTAGTAGTTCAAGCCATCTCCTTTGCCTCATGTTTAGTTCATTTTGTGAGAAAATATACTTCAAACTCTTGCGATTAGTATAAATCTAAAATTTTTCTCCACAGAGATGGTGTCTCTATATTTTCAGAGAAATGATTACACCTGCTAACTGAATATCAAGAGTTGGATATTTTTTCTCATGAATTTTTTGCTGTTGTGATGCATATGCAATAAATCTATCATTGTGCATAAGGACAATAACAATTCCTTTCTTTGAAGCATCACTGTAAATAAAAAACCCATCATTCCCTGATGGTAGAGTCCAGATAGAAGCATTAACTAATATTATCTTCTTTTATTCAAAAAATTCATTACATTCTTTTGTCAAAACAAATTTAACACCTTTACGGGCTAGCTTGGTTAATGGGTTAGCCAACCGGGCAAAAGGTTTGGACAAAACGCCGATAATAACCTGCTAAACCAATAAAATTGAGTACCACTGTTATACCCATCAGTGCTGGAAATTCTTGGATTTTCTCAGTCTTTGAAAGATCAATATATATTATATCCTTAGAGATAATATGGCCACAAAAAGAAATCTACTAAATCTATAATTCACACTTTCAATACTTCCCATATAATTCATTTCTTCTAAGAGTCTTTAGACTAATGCGTAAGTTATTTTCATGATCTCCGTAGCTTTTAGAGTATACCAAGATATCATCAATAAAAACCACAATAATGTCATAAAGATATTCCTTGAAAACTCTATTCATTAGATCCATAAAGACAGAGGGTGCATTAGTCAATCCAAAAGGCATTACTGTAAACTAGTAATGCTCGTAACAGGTTTGAAATGCTGTTTTCGGAATGTCTTTCTTCTTCACACACAATTGATGATATCCAGATCGAAGGTCAATCTTTTAAGAAATATTGATCACTATGTAGTTGTTCGAATAAATCATCAATGCATGGTATGTTATACTTGTTCTTTATTGTTATAGAATTGATCTCCCTGTAGTCAATACACAACCTCATAGATCCGTCTTTCTTCTTAACCAAAAGCACATGGGCTCCCCATGGAGAGACACTAGGGTGAATAAATATCTTATTACTCAATTCTTCTAGTTGTTTCTTTAGTTCTGCTAATTCTATAGTGGCCATTCTATAAGGGGTATTCAATATGGGCCTTGAACAAAGAATTAAATCAATGGAAAACTCAATTTCTCGTTCCGGAGGATATCCAGGTAAATCCTCTGAAAACACGTAAAAATATTCTTTCACAATAGGTACGCCCTCTATTCAAGAATTCTTTTCCTCACCAATAATTATTTAATTCTAATCCTCCCCAATATTGAATTTATTAGAGCTACTTGGGGTGGATCTAGATAAGAATCAGATGGTGAAGTTTTTACACTCAAGATAAGGTACTAATTATTAGCATTGAGAATTGTAACATCCTTCTTCTTACAATAAATTTTCACATCATGGTCCGAAAGTCCATCCATACAAAGGATTATATCAAATTCAATCATGGGTATGACAATCAGATCAGCATATAAAGAACATTTATATGCCCAAATGGGAACTGATTCACAAAACGTTGTTACAATGATACGTCCCTTAGGATTTTTGACTGACAACCCCCTTGTTAAATCAAATTGGAAATATCTAATTTTCTTAGCAAACTAGGAAGATATGAAACAATGCATTGATCCAGAATCAAATAAATCATTGGATAAACTTTAAAAAACCATTAAATTACCTTATACCACGTCTTTCAAAGCTTCATCCTCATCAGTTGTGATCGAATAAGCTTGACCTTTCTCCCTTGGCATTTTATATGGTAAGTTACCTTGGAACTTAAGAAATTCATTTTCATAATTCCCCTTTTTTTATACAATTTTAGCATTCAACATTGACAGCCTCTTTTTTTCCTTTGCAATCACGACATTGGTGGCCTTTTTCACCTCACTTGTAATATACTCACATTCCATTCAATAAAGTACATGGGTGTTTCTTCCCACATATACCCCAGGAAGGATATGCAACTTTTCCCTTCATCCCCTTATTTCCATTTCCCGAGTGTTCAAAAAATATCTTCTTCTCCAGATTTCCTCTAAAGTCGTAAGACCAAGATAATTATTTTTCTCTATGGATAGAACATAAGATAATATCTTTATATGATAAGAAGTATTATGAGACTAATTCTCACCAAAGAAATGGTTTTTACCCATCAAAGAATTGATCAATATTACTCCTTGGGTTACGTACATAATCTTCAGCATGTCTCGCTAACCTTCTAAGGATAGCCTCATACTTTCCAACATTCTCATCCTCTTTTTGCCTCAGACTCAGAAATTGTCTTTCCATATCCACTCGATGGTCACGAGGAAATTATTTTGGTAAGAAAATATCTTTAGACTCTCTCTATTACATGTTTGAAACTTCTTCATTTTCCATTGTGTTTTGAATCAATGAACACCCTTGATCTTTATCTCTCGTGAGGCAAAAAACATCCATGACAACTTTTTCTCATGCTCTACTCCCCAAATCATGAAATATTTTCTCTAAGTAACTTATCCATTTCCTCATCAACTAATGGATTTTTAATTCCATTGAATTTTGGTGGTTGTTGCATCATTAAGTGGTCTAACATTGATCCTCCATGTTGGGGATTAGGGTGCTCGATACAGGTAATGTTATTATTCATAACCAGAGTGAGTTGTCCCAGTATGGCGATAAGCTGATCAGCCCCATTTGCATCACCAGATCCACTATAATTATCCTAAGTAGGAGGGAAATCCAAATATGGATTACATGCATTGATACAGTTTACATTCCTTCTACTAGGCACCATTTCTAAACAATGGCATATAGTAGATTAGTTTATGAATCGCAATACAAAATTCTGAAAATGTAAAACACTTAACATATATTGAACAGTTTATGGATATAATCCATAATCATAAATATATTTTATTTGAGGAGGGATATACTCATAAACCCTTCATAATGTTTGTAAAGAAAATGAGAATTATCCTAAGAATATCCTCCGGGAGTGTCGTAACCAAGAGTGCATCAAGGGCCGTTGTCGTGCACCAGTTCGCGTTCAAGTCTTGCCCAAAGCGGAGTTTTCAAGTTTTTCCTCAAGGTACATCTATGATAGATCCACATATACCTTCTCATATCCAGAAAGAAATTTATTTCTTAGAAAACACATAAAATCTCTATAGTACCAACATTCTAGGAAGTTCTTCTATACTAATACTCAAAGTCCGTCTTAGGGTAGTGTTCTCTAATTCGAGTTTTTATAAATCTAGTTTCTAAGGTTTAAAATAAACTTACTATGATATGAACTATAACTCCCTGACCCTAGTTACCCAGAGTCTATGCATTATTACATAACATTGGCATGATACAAGAAAACATGTCCTGAAAGATAGATCAGTTTAGTAGTCTTGGATGCACTAGATATATTCATAAGTTCAACATTACATCATTAAATGAAACATCTACAAAAATTTGACCCATTTTGAACACACTTATATCCTTATCCTATCCCTACATGTGAACCATAAAATACTTATTCACATCCTGGGAAAAATAAAAAAAAGAAAGGGGTTAGCTCAAAAGATTAGTACGGATAAAAATATAGAAGAAACTTTCTTAAATATGCATAAAATTTTAAGGAAATGTATTATACTAAAACAAAAAACTTTTAAACTTAAACATTAGAATAGTATAGAAAAGATAAAATCAAATAATTCCATTTACTTATTTACATGGATATTCTACTAGTCTAATAATCACTTGCAATATCAACAACCACTTTCATAATAATGGAATACATAATGACACACTTAATAACCACATAGTCAAGGCCTTGTTCCAAGAATAAAAATAAGAGTTTGTCAAATCCTTGTGACAAGACACTAGATTGTCTCATTAGACCAATCAATGCATCGAGAAGCTATAGCGGGTTCCACCCATCACTAACTAAATCCATTGCATTCCTCATATGAAAAGGTTTAAACATAACAAAAAAATTATTATTAAAACTAGCATATGAAATGTCAATACTTCATCCATTAACCATGAATGGTATAACAATAACACATCCATAGTCCAAAATTCCATAGAACCTTCAATACAGTATGAAAGATTTTCATCATAATAAATCAACTTCAAACAAGCTTAAAATCCATCAAAAGGATGTTAACATAAATGAAATCCAAATTTTTTTTAGAAATATCTCTTTATATTTTGAAATCACTTAAAATTAATATAATTATAAAAGAAAACATTAATTTTAAAAATATTATTATAAGCTTTAATGGTAATCTTTGAGGATGTTATAACAGCAGAAAATATCCGCACTTGCCATGTAAGTTAAAAAAACATTCTTACCTTAATTTTGTCAAGAAGGTCATAAAGTACCTTGTTCGGAAAACGGCGTAAATATTCCTTTCAAAACATTTAAGGTAAAATAAGGGTATGAATGAATTTAACCCACTGTCTAGTAAATAGTAAAAATGTTTTCAAATACATTTTTATGAAAACATGGATGTGGATGATAATGAGATCCCAGTAGACACTTACGTAAAAAAATCCTTGAATAATAAAGAGATTTTAGAATTAACCCTTACCTTGTACTTTTCCTTGGTTGAGGGTACGTTAACCTCCAGTATAATAGTTAAATAATTTTTATTAAATTATAGAAGAACTATATAAATAAATATGATATCATATATGATCATTTAATATTGCTTTTTTAATAATATTTTAGTAGTATCATCGTTTCAGGTGTTAAATGATCCACTTTCTTTTATATTCTCAGTTTTTTAAGCCATGTTTGTTACAGATAAGATGTATTTTATTCATATCCAGATTGATATTATGTTATTAGACATTATTTTTAATCCTAAAATTAGAATTATTCTTGAATGATTGCGATGGGGAATGAATCTCACTGTGTTCGTGGACACAGTAATCCGTACGTACGCACGAGCGACAATATCATTATATTGATGGCGAAATCGTATTTAATTGGATGGTATATCATATATAAAAAATAATTTCCATGTTATATTTATTATTTACATTAGTTATACTCATTATTATACCCATCCAAATAATTAAGTGTTTGAATAACAAACTACACCAGGAAGTGGAGATGGTAAGTCGTACGTACACACGTATGGTGACTTTGTCAGTCATATGATGGATAGAATAATTAATATGGTTATTCCATTTTAATAACAACATGGTTTATAGAATATACTAGAGTTATTATTTCAGAATAGAAACAACAAATAAAGAGGAAGTGGAAGAAGAAAATAACTTGAAAATGGTGATGAAATATTTACCTCTTCTTTCGGTTCTTCCTTTTGATTTGTTCAAAAAGGCTATTTAGGTTGAATTTATGATCAAATTAAGGTCTATAGGTTTAAGGGAGGATAGTTTAGAGGATACTTGGGTAGGTTTTGGCCAAGATAAAAGTCTTTATAGGTGTGAAATTAATAGAAGGGTAAGTGGCCTTTTATAAGAGAGGTGAGGGTCACTTTAGGAAAAGATTGAAATGTTATTTTAAAATAAAATCATTTTCGGTTTATAATGGCTCAAAAATGAATTAATTCGAGTATAAAAATGGTATGGGTCGAAAACCTATCAAATAATAGATTTTAGACAGGTTTAGGACACCATATTAACCTTGTCTTTTAGATTTAACTCTTAGTTAAATAGTTTGACATTTACCATGTCTCTTTGTATTTTTATATTATATGGTTAATAAACATACTATAACAAGCCAAGTAAACCCAATGTGGTTAATTATTAATATATATAACCTTATATATGTCTTTTGGCCAAACCTTATATTTTTAGGTACATTATATCAATTAATAATATAGTATTTGTTTTAAAAACCCAATTATGTCAATTTTTGACACTATTTAGCATTTGATTTTTAGGAAAGACAGAAAAACATTATCACTTCGAATAAAATTTATTTAACAAATACCAACATGTAATATTAACCTATAAAATTAGTTTAATTCATAAAAAGTCTCAATTTACATTTATTTGGATATTTATAATATCAATTATTTTAATATTTCAGTAATATTGTAATTACTGCATCATCATTGTGTCATAAAAAAAGTTATATTATATAATGTTTAAAAATTATAAATTAAATACTATTATTTTGGAAATATTTTTATCTTTCTAATGATTATTTATAGTTTAATTTATATTGTGTGTAACCCTATATTAAAAATGGTTTTCAAACATTGAATTTAACTCTTTTAACTCTTGTTTAAATAAAATAATAATAAATGTCCTAATCTAATCCAAGTGGACCAAAGAGGATCATATTTTATTCCTTAGGTTGTCTTTGGTCGAATTATACTTATCCAATAGAATTAGGACATGTGTTACGGTAATTATGATATCATTTTTACCCTTAATTACGCTATTTTTTTTAACCGTGATAAATAAAGGTTAGAAATTACTATTCACCAAAAATTATTTTCATCTTATTGAACCAAATTTTACTAACTGATATTTACCATGTTCCTAATATTTTTGAAATTAAACTCACAGAAGCGGTAAAATTATGTTTTATGAAAATTTACAAATGCACCAAGGAGGTGTGTAAAAGACGGCAAAAAGTTCAATAAAATTTATATATATATAAACTTATTATAAAATGATTCCAATGAATTACATTGAACTTATATAGGTATTATGTATCTATAAAGATCTAAAATAAATTAAAAAAATAAATAATTATTTAAATAAAAAGTCGGTTTTAACCAATAATGTAGTGTTTTTTAATATTCATAAAAAATTGAAAGTTTTAAGAAAAATACCAAAAATTCACTCTAAGATAATTTAGATATTCATAATTCCAAAATGAAGTCCAATTCAAAAAATAAAATTAATAAATTTTCAAAATGTGGGTATTACTATTCATAATGGCTAGTTTGATTGGTCGCGGTGTGTTAGAATCTCGATGTTGCGTACAGTGAAAGCTATTGCATTATTCAAAGGAAAACGTACCATGGAAGCTTGGAGTGTTACACATAGAATTAAACTAAATGGTATCATAAGATAATATCCCCATTGAATCTTAATAATCATCATTATATTTTTACATAGATAAAAATATCTTTAAAATTACATTTAAAAAATTTATTGGAAATTATGGTAATATAACATTTTCATTGAGGTGATTTGAAAACTAAAAATTCACAAAAATATTATCAAAGTACATTTCTTTGAAAATAATCATGGAAGCATATAAATCGAGTATAAATGAAAAGGGAATTAATGATGGTGGGAAAATTCATTTATGTCATATACGTTAAAAATAAACCATCTTTTCAAACATTTTGTAAAGAGAGTCAAAAGTGACACATGAGGAAAACATTTATAAATTTATTTGAAAACTTTATAATATAAGGAAAAATATATAGTGAACCCATAATAACATAGATTTATGTTACATAAATTTAGATAAATATACAAAACATTACAAAGTTATATTCCCAATGACCGTAATAGTTTTTTTTCTTGGAAAACATTGAATAAAATCATCAAACTTGGTGAAACATCTTAAATGTTTCCCAAAAATATATTCCCCTTTCATACATCAACATAAAACCATTCTCCATATCATGTGGAAAGGTAACATAAGAAATAGGGGAGCATAGATTCTCGGTGAGACATGAATCATAATGTAATCTAGATCATAAGCCATGAAATCATTACATAAGAATAAGACAAAAAAAATTTGAAATACAAAAAAGCATTGAAAATATTATTTCAAGGATACCTGTCAAAACCTTCATATCAAGTTATCATGGTCTAATCACCATTATACCAACTCTGGGTTTGGGCTAACAACTTGTGTGCCCACTTATTTTTACACTTGGTATGTAACCCATGTACCCTCTTACTTTTAGGCTTGGGCTACAACCTGTGTATCATATTACCTTTAAGATTTGGATACAACCCATGTAATTACATAATTTATGGCTTGAGACCATGAAAATTATTTTTCTCAGGATAGGGATAAAACATGTGTACCTTTTGAGCTCATATACCATTTATCATTTCCCAATGCACTAGAGGGAGATATAGGTGCCACCTGTTATATAATAAAATCATGCATATATATGGAAAAAGATAATAAAACATGAATCATATCACGACCCATAAAAAGAGATGACTTTCATAAAAATCATATCATAACCCAATGAATAAAATGGGTGTCACAAAATTTTTTTAATATCATTACCTATTTAAAATATTTAGATCTCATAATCATTTCATCAAAGCAGAACCTATGAAAATAAGTGGGTTTCAAGAGCATATAACCTATGGCGGAGAAACAAGTGTCATAAAAATCATTCAATCAATAAAATAACTTTTCAATAAATAAGAGGTATTGTGTTCTTAGATCATATCCCTATAAAATAATAATCTATAAAAAATTATTTGATCTTAGATAGAGAAGGATTTTTTAATATCACATGAAACATTTCTTAAGGAAAATATCCTTTCTTTGAAAATAATTTTTAAAAAACCATTTCAAAATCCTTTTCATATAATGAAATCACTATAAGATAACTTAAAATATATTTTGAAGAAATGTTTTTTGACTATGAAAAAAAAATTTCAAACATAAATCATTTTGAAAACATTTTTCATTTCTAATATCTTTTAAAACATACAAAAGATGCTAGAAATTTTAATGAAACCCATTTTTATTGAAAATTACTTGAAAACATAAATAGAAGGCTTGAAATAATTTTGAAAACCATTTCTAGAAAATTTATTTGATAAAATTTAAATAAATTTTGAAATCATTGAAATAATTTTTCATGAAAATAACTTTTTGAAAACATATGAAGAATCGTTAAAATTTTTTTAAAACACTTTTTATGCGTAAAACATTTTCAAAAAATAATTATTTGAAACCCACATTAAATTATAAATATTTCTAGAATATTAGGTAAAATATTTCTTTAAAAATAAACTTTTAAATATATAAATAAATATTAAAATAAATTATAGTAATGATGGCAGTAAGTCTTTACATTGCAAACATTCCTTTTACACTTTAAAATTTCAGAAAAGTGTCGTGACTAGAAAAAGACAATAATATTAAATAGTTTTTTAAAGGATAAAATATAGTTTAAAATTTATTTTAAAATTAATAAGATAACATAAAACATTTTTGCAAATATTTTTAGGAAACAAGATTTTGAAAGAACCCATATTTTTGGACGAACGGAGGAATAAAGTAGGATTTTCATAAAAAAATTATATTAATCATATTATGCAATAACTATTGGTGAAAATGGTACTAATACATGAATATATCATGGATAACCATATTATAAGATAATTAATGAGGTTTATTTGGAGATTTATCAAAATATTTCATCAATTTAAGTGTAATCATAAACAGTCCTGATAAATGATGGCATTGAAGGAATACAGAGTTTCTAATTTGGAAAATGTGAATAAAAATCACCATGAAATGATAAAATTACATGAATATTAAAATATCATAAAAATAAGGATACTCATGATATAACAATTAAATGGGACACATATATAACCCATAGAAAAATGTAAGTGCATAACATGGCATGTTTCTCAAAGAATGAAAACTGAGACAAAATTATTTTTCCGATTTAGTAATTATTGAACTGTATACCCTATGAAATAATGATAAAAAAATAGATATATTAGTACCCATATATATAATTATAAGAATAATATAATACATACAAGGGTATTATACACACCACATATAAGAAATATGAGGTGACCATGGCTTGTGTCTCGTATAAAATAAAAGTGAGATGAGAAAACCCTTACTACTTGAGTAACATTAGAATCGTAATATCCATGAATGAATAACATCATTAAAATATTTTAATATCGTTAAAGAAATAATATTATGATATAAAATGTCATAGGGAAGTGTATACACCACACAAAATAATCGAGTGGGGAATATGGATTGTATGTCGCGTAAATAAAAAGTTATTTGAAAATCCCTTACCTTAAGTATGGAATTTCATTGATCACATTAAAACCTACAATATAATAAATATAAGTTTATAATAAAACTAAATTAGAAACATATTATTATATAAAATACCATTTTTTACAAACTTATGACTTTTTATTACCAATTTATTAACAATTCCATGTTAATGTAATGTTTCAGGCAAAACTGCTTTGTTTATCGTAAAAGTTTTGACTTGTTACACTTGATCCTCTTACATAGATCATGATTTAATAATTTAAATATTTTAATATATTATTTAAATATCATATATATTCATTATATAAATATTTATATTAATTTATGAAATATTGAAATATTAAATGAAATACACCATTCATGGAGAAGGTATGCCATATGTACGCATGAATGCTTCTCATGAATTATTATCCTATTGAAAGAAAGAATGTAAATGAAATATTTGTATGTATATAATATAATTATAGTATAATTAATATTTCATAAATTTCATATATTATTACTAAACCCACCCTTAATAAATTCCATGTAAAGTGTGGCAAGTCACATCTCTTCAAGGATGCAGTAGTCCACACTTCCTCAAACAAAGTTAGCATAGATACAAAAAACTAAAATCATGAAGGTGTGTAATATATAACAAATGAATAAGGGTAATGATATAATTTATATTATATATATAATATAAAAATATATTTTACATCATAATTCCCAACCATGAGAGGTGGTAAAGGAATAATGAACAATATCGTTTCATGAGGTGATAGTTCACCACATACAAGAATTGTAAGTTTGTTACACGTTAGACGGAAGTGTGTGTATGGGGAGGTACAAAAATTTGAATAAATACATAATATTATATTTATTATACTATTTTTATTATATAATCATGGAATAATTATAGTTTAGGGGGATTGAGAATGAAAATAAATATTAAGAGCTTGGGGAAGGATGTTACCTATCCTTTGGGTAACTCCTTTTGGTTGTCACCAAAGTGATTAATTTGATGGATTTACGCAAAAATAGAGGATTATAGGATTAATAGAGTAATTTTTTAAAATTATTTTAGTATATTTCATGTGAGATGTGTGAATAATGGGGAGGGGTGAGTGCCTTTTCAGAGTGGATGAAGTGGGACATTCTCGTAAATTTTGGGAAATGGAATTCGACCCATGTTTCTCCCTAAAAAAGTTTCATCAATAATTGAAACAATAAAATAAATTGTATTATATAGTATAAAAATTAACTTTAAATGAATATTTTAAAATTTTCTAGGTTATTTCACCATTAATTTTATGGTTTCACCCATTATTATGTAGATTTTCCTCTTAAATGTTGTAATTAATTTTAATTATATTCACAAATATTTATGGTCAAAGAATAAATTTCACTTATTGGAAATTAAATATTATTAATATTCCAAATATTGAATTCATTTATTCAAATTCAAATAGAATAATTTGGATAAGTTAATTTATAATTAATATCACAGATGAGATGATAATGTATGTTTTTAAAGTGAAATTGTTCAATAGTTTTATAATTTAATATATATAATTTCAAATTGAAATTAATACCAATGTAGTATATTGGATTAATTTTTTTATAATTTATATAATTAGACTTTAAAACCATCTTTAAATACAATTTAACCATATAATTAAATAAGAAAAAAAAGTAGTTTTGAATTAAAATTCATTATTTTTCATTTTTCATCAAAAAGGAAACTTCATAGAAAAATACCAAAAATTCACCCTAAACTGATTTTTATGTTTCTATTTAAAAAATGATTTTTATTTTTAAATATTAAATTTTTAAAAATTCCAAAATTTAGATTTAAAATAGGTTATTTATTAATAGTTGGTAAAAATGCTTTTATAAAAATATTGGTTTTAATGTTCCATATTGGGTTTGTTCCAATATTATGACTATATAATATATTCTATGAATGTAAAAAATGTTATATTTAAAATAAAAAACATGTATTTCATTAATATATTTCAAAAAAAGTAATTAACTTAATTTATTATGATGAAATTCATTTGTGATCATCAAAGTAGTTTTTATTAAAACATTCCCTTTATATTCAATTGGTTATTATATTCATTTCTAATTAATTTTCAACCAATGAATTCAAAAATTTATTTTCATAAGTTAGTAAATCATATTAGTAACCTCCATCTTAATTTCCCTTTTATATACAATAATATTAAATAATAATATTTTTAATGATATATTATTGTTCTGTAAAACTAAGTCTTGCGTGTTACGCAAGCCATCAAGAAAAAGTTAGTCTTGTGTGTAACATAAGGTACCCTGTGTTATGTGTAGAGAAATGTAAACATTATGTGGTGTGTAGTGAATTATTGAATTGGTGTTTTGTATAACTCAATACATAGATAGTGATTTTGAATTTCAAAGTTTACATTCTGAGTTGTGTTAAATGAAAAATATCAAATGATTAAATGAATTCCTAAAAATACTTCACAATATCTAAAGGTGTTTAATTATACCACCTTAAAATGAATTTTGTCCCAAAACTTTTTTCTCATTTTCTTATGGTCTACTACTTGAATGTTCCTTTCTTAGAAACCCAGATTTTAAAAATGAATACTAAATCTTCCTTTTAAAAGGGAATGTTGAAAACATAAAGGTTACACAGTGTAATGAATAACTATGCTTCGACATAGGAGAACATAAATGGGAAGATAAAATATATATATGAAATAAAAATAGAACTATCATGTTTTGATGGATAGTGAGAGAGAACATGGTCAATTGAAAGTTAACAATAACAAATCCAAAAATATAGGATGGTCTATGGGGCCATTTGATTCATCAGAAATGACGGTACTAGAATAAATATTTTTGTTTCAAGGTAATTTTTCCCAATTTTGAATAACTTTAACAGGATGATATAATTACTTGATTTTATTACATTATATATTAACAATATCCCCCTTTAGTTTTTCCTTTATCAATTCACACTTCATCTATTACTCAATTGAATGATTGTGAATTTTTAATTCATGAAGAACTAATAAATCATGTGATCCGCAAATAGAAAGATAATTTATTAAATCTATCATTTTTTATCACACAAAAAGGTCATCAAAAGTTATAAAATATTAATAATTACTCATGTGGTGATATAATACATTAATCTCACAAACATCATCTATATTTTACAATAAAAGTTCTATAAATGGTCATACACATTTATAAATATAAAAACTCAAAAAATTGGAATGAAGGTTAAGAAATCATCTTAACATTGATCCCCCATACATCACACATCCCCTCATGGTTGTCACATTCCAAAAATGTGAATACCCTCATCATATATTTTCCTGAAACCTGTTAATAACCTAAATAACCATAAATCATTTGGGAAAACATTCATTCTTCTTTCTTCGGAATATCAAGGGATATATTTTTTAAGTCAAAGATGTTGTAAAATTCATCGAGGACGACATATACCACTTATTCCACAAATCCTTTATTAATTTTGAGGTAAAAAAGTAAAGTCCAATTTACTTAATCATAATTAAGACATCATTAGTCAAACATCATTATCTCAACATCTGGTACAATTTAGTGGTTATCTCCCCTTAGTCAATATATCACCTTTTCATGAAATCACTTTTATACCAAAATAACACCATTCAACATATCCTTTCAAATCCATAATGAAAAACATATACTAAAAATACATATATATTTAATATTTTATATAACATAATCATTGAATTCCAAAACATATACACTTTAATTATCAAACATTACTAATATACCAGTACTCAGGGTTCATCATCTTATCTCTTAGTACCCCTTTCTAATAATATGAAGTATGAATCATGTATTAAGGTTACTCAACCACAGTCCAATATTGTTTCTTAAATTTAATGTAAACAATATTGTTAGAACATCCCATACCTTTAATATGTCTTTTGGGGTATGTTTATCTTCACAAGTATAATCAATAATCGTACCACCTTTTTGATTCTCCACATGGTACCTACATATGGGACATAAATTCTTGTGATTCCCATACTGTCCACATCTAAAACATTATATATTAACCTAGTTTTTTGTTGTTTTTTAATTGACTAACACTAGAAATCATACTATGAGAAATATTTATCAAATAATAAAACCTCACAATCATTAAAAATAACTTATAAAAAGTTTAAGTCCTAACAACAACTTTTTTAGTATATGAACACTTCGATTTTATCCAATGTTCTTGATACAGTTCCTCTATTTAAATCCTTCTTGATGGTTCATAATGATTTAGTAATTCCCAAATCATATCCTTGGGAGTGTCAAACTAGGGGTAAAGTATGGTCTCTTGTCGGGTATTAGGTTACATTTGAGTTAGGCCCGACAAAAATTGTCAATGTTCTTACTCCAAGATAAATATGTTCCAGAACCATGTACACTTGTAGTCTTCAGATAAGGATGTATTTATATTAAACCACTCACTTAATACTTTAGTGTCTTTGGAAACATAGAACAAAATCATATAACATAGAGAAATATATTAAATTTTTCTCATAAATATCTTCCCCTTTACTACATATAATTAAAAAGTTATACATATCCTAGGGAAATGAAACATAAAAAATGGGTGATCTCAGATGCTCAGTAATGGTAAAAAAAGGCAATATATAAGACTAAAAATGAGCATAATGGTACAAGGCTATGATCATGGCATTAGAAGATCATACTATATATAAAAAATAATCATAAACATGAATAATGGAATAATTATTTAAATTTAATAAGAATTAATCATAATGGAATCTAGATTAAAATCCAAGAAATCATAACATATGAATAAGACAAAGAATTTTTGGCATTCTCATAAGAATAAAAAATCTTATGTCAGGTCTACCTACCAAGACCTTCATTAAATATTAGGTTTTGGATAATCACCCATGTACTTGCTTCAGGCTTGGGATAATAACCCATCTATATAATATTTTTGGGCTTGTTCTACAACCTATATAGCCTCTTACTTTCAGGATTGGGCTATAACTCGTGTACCCCCTTATTTTAAGGCTTGGGCGACAACTCATGCACCTATTTATTTTTAGGCTTGAGCTATAACCTATGTAACTTAGTTAATTTAGTCTTGGGCTACAACCCATTAACCCTTTTCACTCTTATAAAATATATCATTACCCAATTTATTATAGTGAGATATAGGTCCCACCCATCAAGAAGTTAAATCATGCATACATGGTCTACAACATAACAAAAATAAAATCATATTATGAACCATAAAAAGTGATGATTTTTATAAAAATAATATCATAACATACGAAATTAAATTAGTATCCTAAATATTTCATCATATCATTACCTAATAAAAAGAGATAGGTCTCATATTCATTTTATCAAATCATAACCACTGAAAAGAAGCAGGTTTCAAGAGCATATAACCCATAGAAGTGAAACGAGTTTCATAAAAAAACTTTCATCAAAACACAATACATTCAAAAAAAAATATAGATGGTGTTCTTGGATAATATCCCATGTGAATTATAATATATAAAAATGTATTTCATCTTATATAGATAATTATTATGAAAAATCATATGTAACATTTCTTAAGGAAGACAACCATTCTTTTAAAAACATTTTTAAAAAGTAATTTGAAATTCCTATTAGTATAAATAAATATTTAAAATTTCACTTAAAAATGTTCTTGAGGAAAATATTTTTTCTTTAATGAAAAACTCTTTTTAAAATATAATTCCTTTCTAAAATAAATTTATTTTAAAATAGATTTAAAAAATTATCAAGGACACATGAAAAGATTTTGAAATTTCTTTTCTATGAAAATACCTTGAAAGCCTAAACAAAAGGATCAAAATCATTATGAAAACTCATTTTTATAAATTTCATTTGAAAACATATAAATAAATATTTAAATAATTTATATCCTTATCCTTAAAAATTAGATGAAAACATGTAACAAAATATTTAAAAATCATTTAAAATCAATTTATAAAGATATTTTTTAAAAAAACTTTTTATTTTAAAACCACATTAAATTCAAAAAAATATTATATATTTTTAAGACCATTTATTTAAAAATATCCTTAAAAATTAATACTTTAATCTTAAATTAAATGATGGTCATGAAGGTGGGTAAGTCCGTACATGACAAACTATCCTTTTTCTCCTTTAAAGTTCAGAAAAGTTCCTTGATCGAAAAATGGAAAGAATATTCCTTTTAAAAACATTCTAGAAAAAATTAAAACATGGATTAAAATTGCTTTAAAATTTATAATATTAAAATAAAACTTTTTGGAAAACATTTCAAGAAAAGACCGTTCTAAAAAACACAAATTTTCAACCAGAAGGATAACTAATTTTAGATTTTCATAAAAACGTTATCTTTATTGTATTATATACCAAATAGTCAGAATATGGTATAATTACATCAATGTATTATGGATAACAAGAAGATATTAAAATTAATGTGTTTTACTGAGATATTCTTCATAATATTTCATCAATATAAGAATAATCATAAACAATCCTAATAAATGATGAGATTGTAGCAATTAATAGTTACCAATTTAGTAACATTGAATCATAATCCCCATGAAATAATAAAATTAAATGAAGATTAAAATATAATAAAAATAATTATATTCATGATAAAACATTTCAATGTGACTTATATACAACCTATCAAGAAATATAGGTGCATAACATATTGTGTATATTAAATAAGGGAAGTTGAGACAAAATTACTTTACAAATTTGGTAACTTTTCATCCCTAAACCCTATAAAATAAACTTCATAAAATTAATATATTAATACCCATATATTTAATTTTTATAATCATATAATACATAAGATGGAAGTATACACCCCACATATAAGAAGTATGAGGTGAACATGGCTTGTGTCTCATGGAAAACAAATGTGTGATTGGAAAACCCTTACTAATTGAGTAACTTTAGAATCAAGATCTTTATGAAATAATAAAATCATTTAATTATTTTAATATCATTAAATAAATAAAATTAATTATATAAAACATTATAGGTTAGTATATACACCACACAATATAAGTGACTGGCGGATATGGTATGTATCTTATTGAAATAAAAAGTGGGATGAAATTCCATTACCTTAAGTGGTGGCTTTCTTTGTAAACAATAAAAAATCATCTATAAATAGTATATGTTTCTTATACATATAAAACAGAATCATATTAATATATCTAATACCATAAATTATTCACTTATGAATTTATATTATCTTTTTATTACAATTCCATGTTAAATTAATGTTTTAGGTAATAACAACGTTGTTTATCATACACGTTTTGACTTATTATTCTGGATCCTCTTAATTAGATCATGATTTTAATATTTAAATAATGTAAAATACGATTTATATATATCATATATTCATTATAATAATATTCATATTAATATTCTGAAGACATACATATTAAATTAAATACATTATTCATGGAGACGGGGGGTCGCACGTATTCACGAATGATGCTTCTGTTTTATTGTCATATTGAAATCAAGTAAGTGAATGACATATATGTGTATATAAATAATATCATAAAAGTATAATTATTATTTCATATATATCTTATACATTTACTAAACTCGTCTTTAATACATTCCATGTAACGTGTGAATGAATCGCATCGCTTTGAGGATGCGATAGTCCACACTTCCACAAATGATCTTATCATAGTTTAACCAAAAGGAAATCACAAAGGTATGTTTTATATAATAAATAAAGAAGCATAAATAATTCATAATTATAATTTATTTCTCAGAAAACTATATTTTTTATCACAATTTCTAACCATGATATATTGAAAAGGAAAACGAACAATGTCATTTTGGGAGGCGATAGTTTGCCATACACAAGAACGATACCTTCACTACCCATTATATGGAACTCTGTCTAACTATAAATCTAAAACATAGAATAGAAACAACCTAGTATACTGAGGATACTAAGGCTATTATATAAAAATGTAATTAGAAGGTTTTAGGGAGTGTATAAGGAAAATAAAATAAAAGAGCATAAGGAAGTATGTTACCTCTTCTTTGGATAACTCCATTTTTTTACACCAAAGGGATTCCTTGGATAGATTTCTACCTAAATGGAGGATTATAGGATTATGTGAGATATTATGTAATCTTATTTTATTAGTTTTTTGGTGATCCAAATTTTTGGAGATGTCTGAATATGGGGTAAGTGTGATTTCTTTATTATAGTGGAGGAGGATTGACATCTTGTAAATTTTCGAAAAAGGAATTCCGCCAACATTTTTCACTTGTAATGTGGATCCAATAATAGAAAACCTTAGATATAAGTGATTATAGGGTAAAAATAGGAATATACAACAACTTTTAAACAATTTTTTATGTCATTTGGTCCCTTAATTATATGTTTTAGTCCCTTTTTAAACTAATTTACCACTTAATTATTGTAATTAATTTTAATTACATTCAATTATATTTTTTCTAAAAAAAGTACCATATTAGAAATTTAAAATTATTACTATTATAAATATGAAATCAATTTTTTCAAATTCCAATCATAGAATTTAAAGAAATTATTTTAAAATTAATTCCACTTATGGGATGGCAATGCGAGTTTTTAAAGTAAAAAATGTCCAAAAGTCCCCTAAGTGTTTATTTCTAGTTACAAAGTAAAATTAATCCCAAATAAATAAATTTATTTAATTGAGGTATAATTTATAAAATTATTCATTAAAACCAACTATATATATAATTTATCCTCATAAATATATTATAAAAGTAAAAGTTATTTTAAATTAAAATTTACTATTTTTCACTATTAATCAAAAAATGAAAATTCATAGAAAAATACCATAACTTCATCCTAACCTAATTTCAATGTTTCAATTTCAAAAATGAAATTTATTTTGACAAATGAAATTTACTACAGTTCCAAAAATAATATTTCAAAATGGTTCTCCATTAAAAGGCTGTAAAACCGCTTTTATAAAATGTAGGTTTTTTATGTGTAATATTGGGTGTTTTCCTATGTTATGAATATCTAATATATTTGATAAATGTAAAAATTATTTTTTAGAATATATAAAATATATATATTATTAATATCACTCACATAAATTAATTAATTTAATTTATTAGGAAGAAATACCTTTGTGAGCATAGAATTAGTGTTTATAAAAACATTCTCTTTATATCAATTGGTTCTTATATTCATTTATAATTAATATGTAACAAGTTATTTCAATTGAGTATTTTGATATATCATTTAGTAATATTAACAACCTTAAAATTAATGACAAGTTTATTTATCATTTTATTAAATAATAATATTTTTAGTAGTATATTATTAATCTGTAAAACTCTGTATTGCATGTTATGCAAGCCATCGAGGAATATCAGTGTTCTGTGTAACGAATTCTAAACTCAGTATTCCATGTATAGAAATCTAAAAATTATTTTTATTTTAGTTAAAGGATGAGTTGTTTTTTCATATAATGCAATCCAAACATAGTGCTTTCATATAACAAAGGCTGCAATCAGTGATGTGTGAGATGCGAAATATCAAATGATTAAATTAATTAAAAAAAACACAAAATCTCGCCGTGTTACAAAATATAATGGAAAATAACATTATTAAATAATTTAAAATTATAAAATCTAATTCTTGACAAATAAAAAATAGGTATATTTTTGTTAAATGTCTTTAAAACAATTAAAACAATGTTTTAAAAGGAAAATGATTTACTAGTTTTTAAAACAAAAAATCCCTTCGAAAAAAGGGACAGAAGAAGAACCATAAAAATTAATAGATTATAAAAATTAAATGATATTATATTTTATGATTCATTATA
The DNA here is from genome assembly GCA_963277665.1 of Viscum album. Taxonomy (NCBI): domain Eukaryota; kingdom Viridiplantae; phylum Streptophyta; class Magnoliopsida; order Santalales; family Viscaceae; genus Viscum; species Viscum album. Next base: position 702,917,278 of record OY728132.1, read on the forward strand.
AACACTATATAAATTAATATAATTGAATCAATCAAAAAATGTCTCAAGAAGGTTATTTGAGATGAGAAACCCTTGGAACTTGGTTAATTATTGAATCAAAAATCCATTAAATGAAGGAACATAACATGATTATGTAAATACCATAATTTCTATGAAATAACATTTTAAAACCTATTAATTATCCTATAAGTACATTTTATAATATAAATCATGGTTTATAACATGAATTGGGTCTCAAAGAATTGAAATTGACACTAGGAAAACCATTAGAAATTTTATAAAATATTGATTAATATCTCATGAAACAGAGAACATAACAGGGACTTTAAATAAAAGGATAAAATAATTATACATTATATAGGAAACCTATAAAATATATAAAATTATGTAGGTTCATAATACAATAAATTTCTCAATGAAATTATATTGATATGAATAAACCTTACAAAGATCATATCTTGTAAGTTTGAAATAATAAATGAATTTTTTGTGTAAAAAATTTAAACCAAATAAAATAACTTGAGATAAAGAAACATATAAAAATTGGGGGTCATTTAGAACGTAATATAGGCATAATATAGTTAATTAAGTAGTTATATAACTTAATGGATGAAAATTTTGTTTAGAAACCCCTTAACTTGAGTACATAATTTCCATGTATGTCCTTTAACTCATTTATAAAAAGATTATATAAATTATGTAATTATTTAAAAAATTATGTTTATTAATTTATCAATAAAAAACTTTTTCATTTATTTAAATTAAATATTTAATTATTTAATTAGTTTGGTTCACACTGTGTGTTTTGTGGATCTTCAGTTCATAGTTTCAAAACATATTTGGTATATTGACCGTAGTCAAATAGATATTTATTCCATTATCTCTAGAATAATAATAATTATATAATTATCATTTATATACATTAATTTTACTTTTATAACAAAATATAAATTTTTATTCTAAAAATTAATTACATTACATGATAGAAAGGGTAATCCATACATACATATGAGTAATATTTTCATTTTCAATTATCAAAAGGAAAAAAGGTAAATATCATTTTTTATTTAAAAATTATTGTAATATCATAAATATAATATTCCCAATTTAAATAAACTTATATATACCATTCATGTAATGTGACGACGAAAAACATATCACATCGCTTTGGGGAGTTGGTAATCCACACGTACGGATGAATGATGTTATCATTTTTCAATAGAATAAAAGTTAAGAAAATATAGGTTATATTATATTTAAATAGTGGTACTTATTATAAGAATATCATATATATATACATTAATTATATAATTTTAAACATATTTCTGATTCTGTGATAGAAAACAAAACACATCACTTTGTTGATTTGGTAGTCCACCTACACACATGAATGATGTTTTTATTCACAATTTGTTGGAAAATGAGATGAAATGTGGGTTTTAACATAGTATTAATAACCTCTGAGTAAATAGGGTATACAGTTGTTATTATATTATCAAGGGTTAATAATATATTATGGAGTTTGAGGATGAAGAAAAATGAAAATTTACAATTAAGAGTTATACCTTTTCTTCAGGAAACCACCTTTTGATTAAAACTAAATCCATCTAGTTAGGTATTTTTATGAGACTATATACTATAATAAATTAAATTGAAATTTGGTTTGAGACTTTGGTAGGTATTGTATGAAATATAATACTAAAAATATTTACAGAATAAAGGAGAGTAGGTTCCCTTTTATAAGTGGCGGGAGGGCACACAAGGAAATATATTAAGTACTAAATTAATATAAATTAATTTTCCTGGAAAATTGGATCCGAATTGAAATATTTCAAAAAAAATATTTTTATTAGTATAAATCCTCTAATATTATAAAATTTTGACATGTTTAGGTGACTATTTAACTCTTATATATTATTTTTACACCTATATTAACCCTTTTGATGATTACAACAATATCCATGTTTTTACACATTATTATTTGAAAAAGTTACTATAAAAGGAAAAGTGATACATAAATTGAATATGGACGATATTATAGAAAAAATCTCATTAAATTTTATAAATAAATTTTTAATAAATTTTAATTAATTAAAAAAATGATATTTAACATAATATATAATTACAACCATGTTCAATTCTATTAAAATAGTTTGACTTCAATGAAATCCACATAGTAATTGAATTATAATATAAATTATTAAAATATACATTATATTTTATATTTATCTATTTTTTTAAGTCACTATATGTCCCTGAAAAAATATTACTTTTAGAGTTTTTATAATCATTTACTTGATTATTCTAATTTTTTCACAAGAATTATGTCATTTTTACATATGAATTTAAGGTAACAATTTCTTCACTAAAAAGTAAAAATAAATTAACTTGATAAGTTAAATTCAATAAATTTTTAAATAACCATTTATATCTAAACATAAGTTGAATTTATACCATTCAAAAATTAATATAAATATTAAAAGCAAGAGAGTGACATATTTTACTTTATACATTACCTAAAACAATATAAATGTTATAATCAAAGGTCAGTGGTAATAAATTACGAGATTTTAAAATAATTTACTTTTCTGAAAAAAAATATCTATTTAAATTCAATTAACTAATATTTTTGCATGATTTTAAATCCTTATTCCATAGTTTTAATCATGTTTTAACTGTTTTACCATTACCGATGTGACAAATATTTACAACGGTTACTATTTTTAATCGCAAAAACTAAACAAGAAATATATACAAAATTTTTACCTCATGGTTACAAATATTAAATACATATTTCAATATTTAATAAATATAAGTGTAATAAATAAATATTGATATAAATGAAAAAAACATAGTGAAAATCCTTTTTTAAAAAAATTCATTTTAAGCCAAAAAATGAATATATAAGAAAATTAAGTTCAATGATAATTAAAATGTAATTAATTATATTATTTATAATTAAATAACACTTATGTTACATTAATATATAATCATGATAATAATTTTACCATTAATTAAATGAAATGATAGTTTTACAAAAAATGGTATTTTCACTATTCACTAAGAAATCAATCCTAAAAAAATCCCACAAATTAAACCTAAAGTAAAATTTGAATTATGATTTACTAACTTGTATTAATTTATTAAAATAATATTTCTATTAATTTCATAAATAAATTATAATATCCTCACCAAAAAAGGCAATAAAACCCATTTTGTGAGAAAACATATTTTTAATGCGTAAAATGACTTTACTAAAAATTGATTACTAATTTTTTATTAATAAGTCAATAAATTTTCATTATATAAAACATTTACACATATTTTTATAATATTTTTATAACTATTCATACCTTTTAATTAATTAATAGGTTATTATGGTCACATTTAAATAGTGAAAATTTTATAATATATCGAAATTTTCTTAAAGCTTGGGGTTGAATTATAAGAAAGTTATATAACATAGAGTTACATTTAAAATATTTGTGTTCTAAGTCTCCCCCATTTAATATGTTCCACCATTATAATTTTTCTTGATCTTGGTAATCATGTTTCTAACATTTGAAAATACATTTTTTGAAATCCCACATTAGAAAAAGGGTTAATAAAAATTCATTTTGAAAATAAAGAAAGAGAAAAATGATGGTAATCTCTAATGACACGTAAGTAGGTTAACAAATAGGATAATATTAGTGGAGAGTGAAAATATGGGAATTTTGGAAAAAACTAATGTCTAAATAACTATGGTTATTGATAGTAGACATCAAACACAAAAAAAAAATTGAATGATCATGAGAAATTTATTGGTGAAAAAGCATTAAATCAATGATGTGTGAAAAAAGGCAATCGATTCATCAAAAATTAATTTATTATGGAAAAGTTTTAGTTTCAAGATCCTATTTTTAGAGTTGATAAGTTCATTTACCACCTAGACCAAAAACATAAGGAAATAAAATCCCTTGATTTTCATTAAATCCACAAATAAAATTTCATCCATTGGTTTTATATTTCAATAAGATTCCGCCTTTATTTTACCTTTTACTCCAAATGTTGAGTATGGATTCATAATTATTAAATTACTATAATCAAAAAACATTTGACCAAATGGAATATTAATCATTGAAAATATACTATTCATATCTTTACTAAAATAAAAATGGTTTCCCCACATAACATAAAATCTAATTTGAATAATCATTCATATGAAAAGAATAATTAATTAATGTACAAAATTAAACAATAACACCAATGGTTAAACATAGATCATTGAATAAATAAAAAACATTATATTTTAACTGAACTCAATAACCTCAACATTAAATAAATTTTTAACCTTAAATCCAATCTCATAACTTCATCTTACATCTGTAAAAATGTAATGTTGTTCCTTCAAGAAAAATCGTTGATGTTAAACCCAGGGGTTACTATACATAACTGTAATAATACTTCACCTAAAGTATTATTAATCGCCTCAAAACCCCATGACCTAAAAACCTAAAAAGGGGTTTCTATTCCATGAACAGATTATCAACCTTTAACATATAAACCCATGTAGATATATATAAATTTTAAGTTAACATCACTTCAAAACATCCTAATCTCTAATGTTATATATACCCTACTCTGATTCGAAATATAGTAACCCAAAACCAGAACATCCAAATCAGGTGCAAAAAAATAAATATTACACTTATAGATTTGATAATGATAAATGTGACACAAGATCAACCATCCAAAACATACGACTTTAAATGAAAATATTGGATCACTTATATACCTAAAGACCATTTAAGATTAGAGTCTTAAATAATTTTGAAAAACACTTACATAACAATACCAATGACTCAAATTGATTGTTTTCTCTACTATTTAATGTTTTCTTATTTTACATTACATCATCAAGAAGTACCATACCCTTCTTCACACGCTAAATATTTCTAACCATAGTTTATAACCTAAATATTTATAACCTTTAGAAATAGAATAAAAAATAAGGGTGTGATAAAATTCTCAGTGAGGGTTAACATAATCATTAAAAATTTAATGGTATTATTGATAATAAGGCGATCATAAGGGTTTTATGAGACAATGAAATTTCATGTTCATAAAAAAGAATTAACATCCATCAAAATGTGGATAGTAAATCCGGATAAAAAACATATATCATTCACATAATATAATTCAATAATCCTGAGCCACGTGAAAACAATCCTTGATAAAAGGAACTGTTGAAGCTCTTATAAAGGACTAAAAAACTATACATCTATCTTATAAGATAAAATATTCATCACATAACCACATAACTAGATAATTATCATATCTAATATGAGTATCATATAATCGGTAAACAATTTTTACTCTTAGGAGGAATATAAATCCATCGTCTCTTAAGAGTATCTTCTATATAGTTATCTTCATATCATTACCCAATGCATTAATGAGATATAATGGACACAAACATAACATATCATAAAAATTCTGTAAATTATATGGGTCTATTCTCTAGTCCCTCTTTCATAAATAATTTCCAAGTACCATATCATGAAGCAAAACGTATGAATACTTGATTTCATCAAAACATACCTATCTTGAATTACCTAATAAATTTAAAATATAATCATGAAACATTTTGAGAATAATTTTGAATGGTATCATAATATAATGTCCATAGTGAAAATTATGAATCCCTATTGTATTTTTCTATATTTGAAAATAACATAAAATAATTTAGAATGTTTCATCGAAAATAGGGGAAACCCCATTTTCTTTCTGAAACTTCAAAAATGATATAATCAAATAATGATATGAAAATCCTTTTCTTTGAAAATAACCATGTAAAAAAATAAAGTACTAATAAAATAAAATAATACTAATGGTGTTTGTAAAATTCATTCATGTCATTAATATTAAAAATAAACATTCTTTTCTTGATTTTTTAAAGACAGTCAAATGTGACCCATATAGAAATTATTAAAAAATTTCCTTTTAAAACCTTTTAAAATAATGTAAAATATCATGTAAAATAACTTTATGAACTAATATATTTTTTATTATAAAATTATTAATAAATTAATTTGAGGAATATTTTTTTTAAAATACTTTAAAATTATACATGTTCAAAATGTCATGATATTAAATTTAAAGAGTCAATATATACACCATATAAATAAATATTGGTGAATCCATCCATGAATGTCTCAAGAAGGATGTTTGAGATGAGAAACCCATCAAACATGGGTAATTATTGAATTGAAAATCCATAGAATGATATTAAAGAAAAATGATTATGAAAAACCAATAATTTTTAAAAAACTATGTTAAAACACATTAATGGGGTTATAATTATACTATATGAAATAAATCATGGTGTATATCCGGAATCATATCTCAAATAATTTTAATTAATACCATGAAAACCCTTGAAAGTTATAGAGATTTTGAATCAATATATCTTGAATGAGGGAAATTAAAAAGAACATTAAATTCCAAGATAAAATATTCATTAAATATATAACATCTCAATATGAATCTTATATACCATATGAAGTAATGTAGATTTGTAATATAAGACATGTCTCTAAGAGATAATATTACGACGAACAATACTTTCAAAGATCATATCATTAATGTTGGAATTAATCCATAAAGTGATTATGTGTAACAATTATAAACGGATATGAAGAATTTAAAATAAAATATAATAAAATAATAGTTCATTTCAAATATAATATTTGAATAACATTGCTAATGAAGTTGATGTATAACTCAATTAATGTAAATTGAGTTATGAAATCCCTTACCTCGAGTAGAGACATTCCATATATGTCTTTTAACGCATATATAATAAAATAATTTCATCTATTTAATAATTATAACCATTTATTGGTTTGTTAATTTATCATTAACCAATTTGTTTCTTTTATATTAATTAAATATTTAATTATTTAATCAGTTAAGTTAAAGTCGTATGTTTTGAGGATGTTCGTTTCATTATTACAAACTAGAATCGATATGTTTATTATTATCAAAAAGTAAATTATTCTATAATCTATAGAATAATTATCATATTTTTTTTATTTTTATAAAATAATTAATCTTTTATAATAACCTATGATTGGTGGTTATGAAAAAGGAATTAATTTACATGCTGGAGACACTAGTCTATATGTACACATGAGTAATGTTTCCATTTTTCAACTAACATAAGTGAGATAAGGTAAATATCATTTTATATTTACATAATTATGATTATATAATAAATATAATATTATCTCTTCAAATACACACAAATATATACTATCCATGTTATGTAGTTATGAGAAACATATCACATCGCTTCAAAGAGATGGAAATCCACATGTGTACAATAATGACATTATCATTTTTCAATGGTTGGAAAGGTAAGAAAATATATGATAACTTATATTTAAATAATTATAATTATATCATTAATATATCTATATATATATATATATTAAATCTATCATTATATACATCCACGAGAGCCAGTGATGGAAAATGAATCACATCACTTCGTGGAGGTGGTAGTCCAGAAGTACGCAAGAAAAATATTTTCATTCCCTTTTTGATGGAAAAAGATATGAAAATATTTTATAGTTTAATAATAATAACATATTAGTTTATAAAAGAAACTAATTTTATTATATAACCATGGTTAGATAAGATTTTAAGGTGTTTTAAGAAGAAGTAAAATGAAAATACAAAATTAAGAGTTAGATCACTTCTTCTGCAAACGACCTTTGGCATACAACTTAACCTTTATAGGTTGGTCATTTGATGATAATATATAATCTAGTTATTGAATAAGAAATTTTAGGAGAGACCTCAGGAGTTATTAGAAGAACAAGAGAGCTAAAAATGTGTGATGAATATTGGAGAGTAGGTAACCATTTATAACTTAGGGGAGCAGAACTCTTGAAATTTCTTAATGTATTAAAATAATATATATAAATGTTCATGGAAAAGTGGAAAAAAATTTATATGTTTAGAATATATGATTAGTTTTAATCCAAATCCTATTAAAAAATAAACTCTAAACAAGTTTAAGAGATTCATTCGGCATTATCATTGAGTTTTAACCCCTCGTTACCCTTTTGACGATTACTGCAACATCAAAGTTTCTTACACATTATGGTTAGAAAAGCTACTATAAAGGAAAAAGTGACCAATAAGTGGTAAATAAATGATATTTTAGACCAAATAACATTACATTTGTTTAATTTAATATTTTTATTTATTTAAAATCATTAAATAAAATATTATTTAACATAATATACCATTATAATCCTTTTCAAGATTATTCACATAGTTTTAAATTAATAACATCAAGGGTGAAATAGAATTAAAATATTAAATTTTAAAACTTCCATAATATGTTATATGTATCCAAAATAATTTCAGGACACTAAATCACCAAGAAAATTTTGATTCTAGACTTCTAGAAACAATTTAATAAATTTTATTACAGCTTTCACAAGCTCTTGTCGACATCATGTAATAAATTTTATTAATTGATTCTTTAATAAAAATTAAAAATATATTACCATGATAATAAAATTATTCATTTTTCAAATATTTATTTATAACAGAACCTAATTTTTTTTATCTATTTAAAAAAAATATTATAGATATTAAAATCAAGAGAGTTGCATTTATGACATTATCCTTTCCATAAAATATTATAGATGTTATAATAAAATGTATTTGTAAGATATTAATCATTTGTAGAATATTTTATGTTAATTGTCAATGAACACCCATACAATTATTAACATGCAATTTTTTGGTGTTTTAAAGTGTTTTCCCATAGTTTTATACATTTTTTAAAACTTTTTCCCTTACCAAGGTGACAAATATTTTCTACGATTACTATTCATAATGAGAGAAAATAAAAGGAAAATATTAAGTTAATTTAAAATTATTGATTCCAAATATGGAATAAATATTTCAAGATTCTATTTATAGTATTTTACGAAATAAATTTTAATTTTAATTTATAAAACGTAATGAAAACAATTTTTAGAAAAATGCATTTTTATGCCAAAAAATGAACTCATATGAAAATAAAGTATAATGCCAATTACAATGTAATTAATTAGATTATATCTAATTAAATAAATAATATTTTAATGTAATATGAAATTAAAATCATAATTAATCTTTTTAATGAAAATAATTGATAGTTTAATAAAAACATGCCATTCTTCATGATTCACTTTAAAAATGAATCTTTTCAAAAATATCAAAAGAATATCATAATATAATATTAACATGAAAATTTAATAAATAATATTAATTTACTAGAATAAAATTTATAAAAATCCAAACAAAAATTATAATTTTTGTGGCATGATTTTAAAAAAACTTTTGATGAAAAAAAAATTTCGATGCATAAAATGACCTTACTGAAAAATAACTTCATATTTATTATGAATAAATCAATATATTTTAATTATATAGAACATTTATATATATTTTAATACTATGTTTTTATTATTCACATAGCTAAATTAATTTCTAGGATATAATGATCGGATTTTAATAACAATATTTTTATAATATATCATAATTCACATAAAACATGATTTTGTGTGTGAAGAAGGCAATCGAGAATAGTTTTTTAAAATATTTGGGCGTTACATAAAATATAATTGTAAATGTATCTTTAAAATTTATTCAAAAAATAATTGTTTTTCCTTGTTTGTCCTTGTGGTTTTTGGGTGAGATTTAGACCGTATGTTGATGAATTATGTTAACTTAAAAATTCTAAGCAATTATTTGTGAAATATATGGATTATTTAAAAAAATTTATATTGATGATTGTTATAGTCCATATAATATGAGAGATGTCTATTCTTAGTTTTTGTTTTCATTATATTCATTGATTTATTTCCTATAGTAATAAGAAAAAAAATATTTATGACCATCCCACTATAGTATTAATAAACTCATTATATGAGATAATCTAGTTTGTAAATTTGATTACATCCTTACAAAGTAGAAATTTGTATGAACCTATATAGGTATAGGTACAATATGAAAAAAAATTACTTCAAAATTCATGTACTATATATATTAAATGAATAAATTATGTTAATTTTTTCTATTAAGTGATTTCATAGTGTTAGTATAAGGATAGTTTATCTTCAACTATGAGGAATCTCTAACTTTTAAATACTCCACGCTACATCACATTTCCCTTGTTTTTTTTCTTACGGAAATTATAATTGATTAAAATTTTTATGTTTTTGGGTGTTTGGATATATGTTTTTAATAATATTTATTCTCTTAGTTTCAATGAGTAATTTTTTATTTTTCCTTCCATATTGTATGCCAAAAATATAAATCAATAATTCATTTATTTTTATTCCTTGGGTTTAAATATTCCATTATTCATGAAACTCTTATAATAATTTATTGGATACACATGTATGACAAATAGTTTGGGAACATGTAACAATACCCTTTTGAGTATGTTATACTTTCGGTCTATATGTTCACTTTTGAACATTTGAAAAAGTTTTTTCTGTAAGAGTTGTTTTAAGAAATAGTTTTCTTCCATGGAGGTTTGCATGGATCCAATAAATGGCTATAGCATACAAGTGGAGGATTTTGTTTTGTTTATTTTTTATTATATATATTATTATTTCATTTTATTATAACTATAATCCATATTATAATATATAATCCTTAGATTTTATAACTTTTAATCTCATATAAAAAGCCATAATTTTCCTTTTATTTAAAACCATGTTAGGTATTATAGTAATTACCATATTTTCATCATATTATTTATATGTAATTGTTAAAAAAATATTAAGTAGTTTTTCATGATTATATTTTACATATATGAGAATGAAAATAATTTTAGTATGAAGATATTTATTGAAAGAGTTTAATTTAATCTATTTTAAGATAAAAAATGGATTTAAGAAAATTTCCCCCCTCTACCAAATTTTTTTTATTGAAATCCAAAATAATTGTTTCAATCCTCTAATTTTTTTTAGACAGAAATGATTCCATATTATATTTCATCATGTGTTTTTTGGTTAAATATTAGGTTTGGGAATTAATATATGTTTGTAGATAGAGAGTGTGAAGTTGTTTTAGTGTTATGTTTAGAGATATAATTGTAAAGCATTTAGAGGTAACCAATAAAAAACCCCAAGAAACATATTTATAGTGATTTTAAACATTAAATTATATTATATTAAATGATAGATATAATTTATCCTGATATGAATATTCTAATTTTTTCTTCCTAGTTTAGTGGTCGTGTCTATAGAAGACCAAGACACAATGTCTGTTTCATGTATCATGTTATACCATGGTAGTAATTTCAAGGAATATATATAAATTTTTTTTACCATGAATATGGTTTTATAATAGTTTATCTAAATAATTTTTTAAAAAAATTAAAGATATATTGAAATTATTTTTATCGTTTTTTGTGGGATAAGTTTTGAATGTAAAATTTTAATTCTCAACATATTTTCCATATATATAAAATTTATTATGAAAATATTTTTAGAATGACGGATATCAAATATGTTGATTTTATGAAAACATATTTATAGATGTTTCTAGAAATTTTAATTGAGAATTATGCTTCATTTCAATCCAAGGATATTAAATTTCAATATTTATAGTGATTATTTTTTGAATTTTAGTTTTTAAAATGGGTTATTTTTTTAAAATAATGCACTTGGTGAAGTTTTTTATATTTTTTAATAATATAAATTGATTTATACACAATGAAAAAACTAAAATTAAATGCCCTGTAAATTTTTTGACAATTTCGTTTAAAGAATATATTTTTTTGTAAATATCCAAAGGAGAAATATAAGTGATAAAAAATTATTTTTAAATTATTTTGGTATGTTATTTTGTATTCTATGTATTTTTTTAATAAAGAATATTCAATTTTATAAATCTATAAAATTATATATGGAATAATAAGGGGAGAATTTGTTTTGAATTATGGTAATCATGAAGAGATATTGGATCAATTCAAAATGGGCTTTAATGGGAATCATGTCATTCTAGGAACCCAATATGGAGTTATAAAATCTATTATGTTGATTTAAATTGCTGAAATGTTTTAGTTTTGACATAAATTTTAGGTAATGGTCATTTAAATTTATTGTATATCAATTAAATTTATAACATTCATAAAATTTAAATTTTTTTTCTAAAATGGAATTAATTTAGTTTATTTTAATAATAATATTTTAAAATTGACTTATTAAAAATCTATTTTAAACAATTTCATTTATAAATTTTTATCAATATTATTAATCGAAATTTTTTTTTATGTTTATGATTCATTAAAAAACGTTTAAATATATATATTCTTGTTTATAATAAGATTTTTTTGTATTATTTTCAGAGATATAAAATAGAAACATGTGGGGATATTATTTTAATTAGAGTTCTAACATATGATTATATGTTTTATTTAAATTATAAGTTATCATGGTTTAAGATTATTAGAGTGAATTTCTCTTCTTGGGAGTTTTATTTTTTAAATTATGTTTTTTTACTTTGAGTTGTTATGTTGAAACATAAAAGATGAATTTAAACATAAATATATAATAGAATTTATTGAATAATTTTAGGAATTAATTATATTATTCCTTACAAGTGAAAAGTTAGTAGATCAATTAAAATTAACTGATTAACTACATTGTGCTTGAAAATGGATAATCCTTTGAATATTTAATTGGATGGGTAATTCATAGATTATGAGGAAAGATTAATTTTTTAGTTATAATTTGAAGAGATTTTTAAGTTTTATAAATAATTTTTTTAAAATGAATCTAATATTTAAAATGAATTTCAATATTTTAAAATAAGTATGAATATAGAAATTTTTTAAAGCAAACTCCATATTTATATTAATATTTAATAAAAAACAATTTAATAGGGATTTAATTTTTGTCATCGGTTTGTGTTATGAAACCATGAGAAAAGTGGGAAATCAATAGTTATTTCAATTTTTTTTGAATTTGGTCTATGTTCTAGTTGTGAATTAGATTAAAATATCACAATGAATAAAATTGTGGCCTTAAAATATTTTTGGTCTAAAATTTTTGTTTTTTAATTGATATTGGTTTAAGATATGTGGGTATCTGGATATCTCGAAATTGGTTGGGTGGGGAAAGTACAAATTATTATAAGATTTCAATTAGTGTATAAAGTTTAATTTATAAAATTTCTATGATTAATATTTAATTTTTGATGAAAATCATTGAGGGACATAAATATTTCTGTAGCTAGAATTAATTTATTTTGTATGTTAGGATTTTGCTACAGATTTGGGATATAAGGATATGAAATATGGTGCGTTGTATTGATCATTGGGTCCTTTTTCCATCCAAGAGTTTATTTATGTATAAGAAAATAATTTCTTTGTTTAATATTTTTATAATCATTGATTTTTTGTAATAATGTTTATATTAAAAGTAATTCATTATGAAAAATAGGCTTGTTTTTTTGTGGGAGTGTAATCGGTAATCATTCAGGTGAAATTATGAAAATTGGGTATAAGAATAGTATTTCTATCCTAAATATGAATTGTAATAATGTTTCATGATTATAATCAATGGTTTGGGAAACCATGTAGCGTGTAATATTTTCCAAAATGGATAGTCACATTTAGGTGTGTGGTTCGTCACATGGTTGGGAAATAATGTCATATGATTTGAGGGCTCGAAATGGTTATCAAACTGTGACACATGATTATTTTTTCTCTATTTTATTGAATTTAAATTTTTTTTATGAAGAAAATATTTTAGAATAACCATGAACTCGTGAAAAGGTGGGAAATTATTAAAATGACATGAATTATGGGGTTTTTATTCAATACTACTAATTTAATTTTTATATATAAATTATAATGATATATATGTAGAATATTTTCATTCATATTACATTTTAGGGTTATCATAAAAATGGAATAAATAAAAACAATATGATTTAAAATTGTATTAATTCATTTTTAAAATTATAGTGTGGGCCATAAATATTTTTATGGCTATATGAGTCTAACATTCTAAAAGTTTTTTTATAAAATATGTTTTATAGATTCATTATTTTTATAACTATTTTATAACTCACCATTGTGGTATTTTTTATATATGATTTTGGTTTGAAACCCAATTTTTTTAACATGATTTAATTTTAAGGAATTTTAACTTATAACCATGTTGGGGATTATTATAGGTACTGGTGTTTTGTATTTAATTAATTTTATATTCATTAGTTATATTAAAAATTATAAATAATATAATATAATTATTTAGATGTTCTTTATGAATGTTTATTTTTGGAAAAGTTGGATAAATATAAGATCCTTTATATTTGTATAGTGGAGTGTAATCTCCATTTAGGTTCTTTTGAAATTACTTTTCTATAATATTTAAGTAAATAATAAGAATATACATGATCTAGATAAGTTTTTATGGTGTTTATACTTCTAGGTGAATGGATAAATATCTGTTCTTGATATCCTATGCAATTAGTTTATATTGATAAGGGTTCAGAAATATTTTCATTGTTAAGTGAGTATTTGGAATTTTTTTGGAAGATAGTTTAATATGTCTATATTTGTATTAAAAATATTTTTATTTTAATTTATTATGTGTTGTTTATTATTATAATATTTTTCTTAAATACAAATAAGATAAGAGTGAATATCAGTTTTAAGTATAAGTTGAGTTTGGGTGATTATATTTCTTTAAGATTTATCAACATAGACTAAGATGGTTGATCATTATAAATAGTGATATATATTATCATGTGTTTCATTTTTATGGAGAAAATTTTTATGGTCTAGAGAATTATCACACAATATGTATGGAAAACTATATTGGAATTTTGAAAAAGTGTAATTTATAAAACAATTTCAAATCTAATACAAACAGGTTCAATATTCGAAAAAAACTTTTCTGAATCAAAAGAATCTCGGTTTTAAGGAATTGTTTTAAAACATATAACATTATAATAAATCCTTTCAAAAAAATAACTTATATTCAATGTAAACCCTAATGGAATTTATCAAATATATTAATGAATTCATCAAATTAAACTATTTCATAGAAACACCTACCTCAAAATTTATAAAACTAGATTCCTTCGACAATGGTGATTGGAAAACATGAGATCAACCTTCAAATGATAAGGAATACAAAGATAATAGAATGGATAAATAAAAAGAAATATCAGATCATGAATATGATACCTAACAGAAGGAAAAACTGTGACTGAAAAAAAAATCCAAAGAAGAACTAGAAGGAAGTCTTACCTGAAGAGTTCCCCTACAATAACCTTGATTATTGATTAGCGAACGAATGATCCAAACGGACCAAAGATATCCAAAATATAATAGAGTGAGCTATGGGTTATCAAAGCGAATATTCAGGTGGAATGAAAGAATTAATGCTCGCATATGACCTTGAAAAATCAATCTGTTATTCTTTTACAGTTTGTAATCCCTTTACACGACGTAATTTCCATGAAGGTTGAAATCACTGAAAACTGTATCACCTATTTATAAAAACCTGGTTTTGTAATTTACATGATGTGAAATCCAAAAACACAGTATGTAAACATCACTCCAGGAACTAAAATCATGGAATATGCTCGAGGAATAATACATGAATTGAGATCCCATTATATGACAAGTAATTGACCAACATACATCAAAAAATTCAGTTATTTCCCAAAAAAACAAATGTACATAAGATGTTCTCTAAAATTGGGTAGAAACCCTCAAATCCAGTGAAACATTTATATCTTCAATCAATTAATTCAAAAAAACTCCATGAACTTTAGGTCATTTTCCCTAGTGAAGGATCTCCATAATTGAGAAAACTGCAAACACAAATGAACAAGGATGATAAATAATGAATGGTCAAGTGAGTAACTAAAAAATGTAATAGGATATTACAATCTCCCAACCATGAATTATTTATTCCCCCAAAATCCCCCAAATTCATAAACTTTAAAATGTGAAGGCTACTTCTGCCTCATCAACAATTCCCTATTCCACGTATCCTAGTTATCCCGTCTATACTGCCATAGTACCAAAACAAGAGGAAACATTTTATCTCATAATACCCTCTCTCAAATATCTATAATCTAAACATTATGCTCACCCAGAATTGTTTCATTCTTAATATCAACATTTTCACATACAATCACATGGTAATGATCAATTATACACTTCTTAAAATGGATATCATGAAACTAATCATGTATGGAAGTCAAACATGATGATAAGTCCAATTGATAGTCCACATTTCCTAGTCTCTAACAATCTCAAAGGGGCCCAAAAATGTCAGTTCTGACATACCCTACTTAATCAATAAATGATGTCCAAAGAGACATGAAAATCTAAAAAAACATTATCACCATCCTCAAACTCCATTGGACGATGACACCAATCTTTATAATCTCTTCTAGATCAGTTTCATCCTCTCTTCCATCTCCTGAACAATACTCATCTCTTCCAAGGACTTCTCTCCCAACTACTCCCAGCACAAGGTTGATCTACATGGTTTCCCATACAAAGATACAAATGGTGATATCTTAAAAATAACATGATAACTATTATTGTAGGAAAACTCTACCAGAGGAAAATTCATTTCCCAGGATCTAAAAGAATCAAGCACATAAGCCCATAGAATATTATCATAAACCTGGATAAACCTCTATGTTTTTCTATCTGTCTGGGGATGATAAGATGTACTCAATTTAATCAAGGAACCCATCACCTCCAGAAATCCATTCCAAAACATAGACATGAACCTCATGTCCTTTTTAGATAAAACTAGAGATATAAACCCATGATGTCTAGAAATCAATCAGACATACAAGTCCCCAAGCTATTCCACTTTCTTCATCTCCTTGAAAGGTAAAAACTGTACCAATTTCATGATTCAATCAAAAATAACCCAAATTTTGTCCTTAAACTAGGTGTCTATGGAAAATCAACCAATAAATCAATGGAAATCCCATCCCACTTCCATAAGATAAGGGATAAGGGTATGAGAAAACCCACAAGTCTCTGGTGTTCTTCTTTGATTATGTGACAAGTAAGACACCATGAAATGAAATATGAAATTATCTATATCATCCCATTCCAAAAATACTGTTGTATCAAATCATGATACATATTTTTATCCCCATGGTGAATGATCCAAAATGAAATGATTATACTATCCATTAACACCTAACCTAGGGAAAAAAGAACAACCAACCTACTATAGAAGCATAAAGTTCCATTATGAGACTGCGACCACTCAACTAAGGTTTACCCACCATAAAGGATTATAAAAAATAATTAGAACTCATTGTCTTTCTACTAATAAATCTAAAAACTCACATGAAATGTATATTCATGTTATATAGAAGTCAAGAACACATATCCACCAACCTATTTTACTCTGAATCTCATCTAAAAAAATATACTCATCAGATACCACTCATCGACTGATTCTTTAATGGATTGTTTGGGAAATGTTCTTCTGAATGCATCAGAAACCACATTTACATTTTTAGGGGTGTATGAAATATCAAAATCAAAATTCTAAAGTTACTCATCCTAGTGTCCCTATCACAAGTTCTAATCCCTCTGATTGAAAATATATTTCTGTATATTGTGATTATAATACATAGTAAACCACTACCCAAAGAGGTAGTGTTTCCAAATTTTGAGTGCATGCATAACTAATTGTGTATTATAAATCTTATCATGTGGGAATAACTGACATGATCTATAGTCCACCACATGTTTCCCCTACATCAATACACATCCCAAAATTGTATTAAAAGCATCATAGATAACCCAATAACCTAAAACTGATTCCCAATGAATAAAAATTCATTATGACTTTAAGATCACCTTCATCACCTCAAAATATCTTAGATAATTTATATTCTATTCAAAACATACACCCTTGAGGGTAAAATCAATCATTAAATATTTAACCTTGGAGAAATCTTGAACAACCCTCTTATAATAGCCAACCACACCAAAGAATCACGAAATCTCAATCATATTTCCATGATGATTATCTAATATAATAGTGTGTACCTTTTCTGGATCCAGTAAGGCACCCCCCTTAGATATCACATGCCCCAGAAATTTCACTTCCAAAATCTAAAACTCGCATTTAGTAATTTTACCATATAGAAAATGTTCTATAAATATTTTAAATAATGATATACACATGGTCCCTATTATCCTCATATATCTTCGAGTAAACATAAATAGAATAAATTAAAACAATAGAAAAATATTCAACGAACCATTCAATTATCATTTTTATTAATGTCATAAACACTATACAAGCATTAGTTGAACTGAATGGCATAACCAAAAACTAAAAATGCCCATACTATCTCTCAAATGATGTCCTAATTATATATTCTTTATAGACCCTCAACTATGGGTACCCAAACTGAAGTATAATCTTTGAAAACCATCACGCCCTTTAAATCTAGTGAAAAAGTTAAATAATCAAAGGAAATTTATATTTGTTCTTAATGGTCACTCTATTTAAATTCAAATATTTAATAAAAAGTATAAGTCTCATGTATTCATTTTTACAAAAAAATACATGAGAATCCCATAGTGTCATGATAGGATAGATAGGTAACATAGTCTCTAGGTCCTCATGTTGGACCTTAATGTCCCCTAACATGGTAGGTTCTATTCGATAATATGGAATATAAATGGGAGTTATACCAGGGAGTAGGTCTTTCGTAAACTTGACCTTTCTCTACAGTGGTAAAACAAAAAAAACATCCAGAAACCTCAATGTAAGGAAACACCACCATATGAAGTCAACTACCTAAACAAGTTTCATGTGTATTAGGAAACATATCTAAATGATGACATGAGATTACTCTAGTATAAAGGTAAAAGAGGTCCCTCCCTTCCCTATCTATAGTCTAACTCACTAAAAAACATGGTTGAACCCATCGGAATATAATAACATAACTTCATGGCGATGGATTTCTATCTAGTATATAAAATTAATCATTTAATCCTTGTTGATAATCAAGTTGAAGATGTCATGATCTCGAAATATGAAGTCACATACCAACACAATGTCGACTATTATAGTCCATCATGAAAAACACTTAAATAATTGTTCTAACATCCTTCCTAAAGTTGTGGAAAATTTTAAAATGTATGAAATAATTATTTAATTAAGTTCCAACACATCAACTATCTTTGATGATACAATATAATGAGTAGCACATGTATCAAACAAATTCAATACCATAGATGATGAAATAAACATGCGAACGAGCCCGTACCGGAGTGGTAAGGGCTCCTACTTGGCATCCAAGAGACCCGGTTTCAAAACCGGGTGGAGGAGAATTTCCAGGGTACTGTAGCAGTACTATAGAAATCACTATAGAAGTACTGTAGTAGTTACCGTAGCAGTTACTATTTGGTAATGTAGCAGCCGTAACTATTCACCCGATTTGGGCCTTCGGGCCACCGGTTTGGGCCTTCGGGTCCCCAGGGCCTTCGAGTCATCAAAGGCCTTCGGGCCACAGGGCCTTCGGGTCACGTAGACCATGGAGTAGCCCAGTTCACATAGATCAGGCCCTAGAAGAGGATCATAGCAATAGGAGTAGCAGCCACCATATTTAGAGCTAACCGGATTGGGAGAATGAGAGGGTATGGAAGCTGCCATCAGGACTAGGCACCGTGCAACTTTGTACGGGGAAATGCTAGTCGATCAGCAATGCGAGGTGGGGAGATAAGGCAATCAATGATGCAAGACGCTGGGGAGGGGAATTTTTATGGGGTTGGGCCTGCGGTTCATGTAATGGGTATGGTATGCCTCTGGGCCTTTGGGTCATGTATTGCGGGTCATGTCGGGCCTTGTGCCTTGGGCCTACGGGTCATGTACGGGTTCCCCTTCAACCCTTAAAAGTGGTATTCCCTATAATAAAATAAAAAATAAGGAATTTGGGCCATTCGGAGGATGAAATAAACATGGTACTTCAAATAATAGCTGACCAAGCTTCAAATTCCTATGGTGCATACTTAATTGCTTATAAACATCTAGTATTAGATCATCCTAAATATTTATTATCCAAATAAATCCCCCCCCCCTTTATCCCAAGGATTGGTCCCACCACCCTTGTATGAATCTTTATGCACATGAAAACCCTTAGTGAATGTTGATATAGTCTTACTTCCATAGGATATCCTATCAAAAAAACCTTTCATATTAAAATATCATCCAAAATGATGACAAGACTTGGGTGAATCTACCCAATTTGGCTTGGAATGACTATTATTCATACACTAATTGAAAATAAATTTATACTACCCTAAAAAAACCCCTTGAACTGGTCCTGAGAAAACTGACCACCCTTATGCTTCTTTTTCTGGCCAGAAGATACAACCTGGCTAACCACATCACCAATCCAAGATCCACCCAACCAATCATTCCACTTATTTTTTCCTCATACAAATATAATTTATCAACTACCTCTACAAATTTCAAAAGGAACATGAGAATCAATATCGGCCAAATATTATTCCTAAGAACTAACTTGTACCTCGGGGACTTTAGTTACACATTAGTTACAAGCTCTGGTACTAGATTCACCATATCATCAAAATAAGTAGGTTACTCCATAACTGTATAGACCCATTGCTCTATGTTCTGAAACAATTGGTTCCTTTCCAAAAGTAACATCTCACAAAAATAAATACTTGTTAACTATAATATTGAGGGAACCTCATTGTGTTACATCGTGACCCGAACCACCGTGCCCTAGCTGGAGGTCACATGACCTCATACGTACCTCCCTGTATACAAGAGGATGTTTACATGTTACGAGGGTATAGTTCCATCAATGAAGATACTATACACTCATTATCATGTCATAGGATTAATAATCAATAATAAAAATAAAATGTATAATCATTGTGAACATGAAGAAAGGTAAAGATTGAGTACAAGTCACACAAATAAATTATCTCTCAATGTGGAAAGAATAACCTATGTAATAAGTTGTAGATAAATAAATGGATAAATAGTGAGTCCTCTAGATCCCTCATTGATCCACTTCTATCTCTGTAATCCACTTCTCAACTGTCCATCAAAGGTCCATTTCCTTTCACCAACTCCCTCATGAAATCAAGAAGCAAATTGAAATTCTTGAGTATGGTGTGAGTACAAGACCTATTATGACACCACCAATGTGTCCTTAACTTTATTTGTTCTTGTATAAATGTGTATACCAAAATAATTATAATTTCCTAATAATAATAAACATAAAAATAAAAACAAAGCGGGCGTATGTTAATAAAGGATACACAAAACACTATATGTACCTACCCTATCTCAATTCCAGAAATGTATTGTATGTATTTAAGTATTGAAAACCAGCGAAAAGGTTGTTGGTGAGTCACTTGGAATCAATGATGAATCGAGTGAAAAAAACTTACTAGAAGTCCAAAAAAGTTGGGTAATACTCAAAATCCACTAGGCATCAAGTATTTGTAACCTACCTAAAATACACAGTGTATCATGTAGCACTTAGAATCTATAAGGCATCATGTGTATTCCATATTTTTGGAATCCACAACTAATCAAGTAGATTCCACGTTACAAGGTTATAACTACGTGCCTCTTCATCTATCCAAATCATGCATTCAACCCACAAGAGTAACCACAGGATGATGACCACCTTACAAGTATTCAAATACTAATCCTCCAAAGTAAAACATTAAAATTCATAGAATGATAATAACCATAGAACATATCATCGCGGTTCATCAAGCATCTAGGCATTCAGTCATGAGAGTATAATTGTTCCTTCAATATAGTACATTCTGAGTATTACTCTAGTTCATATATTACTTGGTCCATAAGTGAATACATGACTAATATGGGGGAAGGAAACATAGAACCCTATTCCTCAATGGAATCCATTCTCCAATAATCCAATAAACTCATCATGAACCACAACACCTATGAGGACCACTCAATAATTTCCTTCTCATATTTTTTTTGTGGTTGAGAGAATATACAATGACATTACCATTACTATGTGAATATTCCATCTAAAATTCAAAAATCTACAGATACTCAATCAAGAATCTCTATCTTAGGATAAAGACCCTTTGGGTGATGATATAGAGAAGGCTCATGTTGTTTGTGTAAATAAAAAATATCTCACCAAAGATATATTTTCTTCAATATTTTACGGCATAGACTATATATTCCATATCCAAGTAATATTTAGGGTAGTTTCTCTCATGAGGACATAACTATCAGGATCCATAGTCTACTACCTACTATATTTTCATCAACACCACTCTAAGAAAACTATTGATGCATAAAATTACTCTACATAACCAATCCTCGTCTCCTGGAGTGTTAGTAGTGAACTTTACATTAACCTTATCTTTTGCTCAAGGAAAACCTCTTCACATTGGTCTGATCATTGGAAATTCACTTTCTTTTTTTCTGCACTGTCATGGGTTTTGATAGTTAGTAGAATTCTAGGATAAACTATCAGTAATATCATGATAAACCTAGAAAGCTCCTAATCTCAATCAAGTTCATGGGACATGTCCAGGAAATGACTTCCTCAACTTCCACTAGGCCTATAAATATACCAGTCATATACACCACATATCCAAGGAACTTCATATATTGAATCCACAAGTCACACTTTGATAGCTTGGCATAAATTATTCTTTCTTAAATCATACTCATCACTATCTCTAGTTTCTTATAATGGTGATTTGGTGTTTGTGATTATATGAGTACATAATGGATGAATAAAATGACAAATAATTTGAATAATTGGTGAATGATCGTATTCATTAGGTTCATGACCACTTCTGGTGTGTTATTCACCTAAAAGATAATCACTAATTACTCATACAGTCCGCAACCAATATGAAAATTAATATTTAAAATGTCCTCCTCTCTAACTTGAAACTGCTGATAGGTCAATCTATGATCAATCTTAGAGAACCATTAGGCTCCCCATAGATGATAAAAAATATTATTAATCCTATAAAGAATATATTGGATCATCACTATCATGTAGTTTATCTTCTATTAATCAACGCATGATGAAGTCTACAATCTTACTTAGTGTAAAATGACATATATGAACCCTATGGTGAAGTACTCATTGTTATTAAGTCCAATTAATCTATGTTTTCTAGAAGCACATGGAGATCATTCAGCTAGGTTTTCATAATAAGATATAGTGGTATCCAAATGGGATGTGCAAAAGGAATGAGCTCAATATCAGTTTAACTTTTCAATCCTTTAGAGATTATAAAATGATAATGAAACCAAAAAAAAATTTCAACCCATTCTTCCGAATCTTTAGGGACTCATGTTCTCTTGAAAGATGAATAATTCGGGTGTTGAAAATCACAGAATTTTCAACCATAGTCTTTAACACATAATAATTGGATAGACACAAAGAGAAATACTTCTATTTTAAGTGGACCTATTACCTAAACCATATATCAATTGTGGAAACATGACCAAATAAATTCTCCTACATATCCAATGGTAAATTATAAATATACTACATTGAAATTTTATTCTAGTCTACATCTCATGCAGTCCCATAAGACTATGTTGATGTGAAATCTTCTAAAACGTGAATAAATGCACTTCATAAAAGAAAAAGATTCATTAGGATAATAATTAATATGTATATAGGATCCTACAAGGTTTCTCATAAAAATTCAATAGGATCACACCAGTTTCTTCTAGAAGTATACCCTTAACACAAGGTATACCACTCTTAGCAGTAACCCTTGTTTCCATATCTACATATCAATCACATTCATCATATAAATACTAACACAAAAAATTATTAGTTTAACTAATTAATTCTAATAATGATTTATCACAATAGAATGAAAACTGATATATCAGACTAGGAGAAACAATCATGAAAAGATAACTTAAATCAAAGAATTTAATTAAGTCCTAAATTGCAGTACAACATCAAGTATATATATGGAATATGAACATATGTTTCTACAAATGATGTATGAATGAACATGGAATCTCATAAATCACACATCAATTACATGTGAGTCACCCATGGTGAGTTTAATCAATAGTAACAACAAATCATAAATTCTTTACTTTGTGGAAACTCGAAGGTCCATTATACAGTGTTTTCTAGAAACTATCATAGTTCTCCTTACTGAGTCACAACTATCCTATCTGCTGTCTATCATTTTCCATAATAAGGAAAAGATAATAATAAGTTAGTGAAAAATTATTCTAATATTGTTCTGTAACATCCAAACCCGAACCACAATGTCTAATCCAGAAGGTCGCTTGACCTCATGAATGCCTCTGCATATGTAAGATGTTAATGAATATGAACAAGGTGTTATTCGGTATGTTGGGAGACTATAACCTTAGTTTCAGGGAATATGATCAATAATCAATAAAAAATATATAACTAATAACCATATTAAACATACAGAAAGGTAAATATAGAATTGATGTCATACAAATAATGTAGCTCCTAATGTGGCAAGAATAACTAGTGTAATGAGTAGTAGATAAATTAATGGATACGAAAAGGGTTATATTGTGTCAGACCCAGTACTCTACAATCTCTATAATCCACTTCTCAACCATCTATTTCATGGCCCTTTCCCATCACCATATCCCACATGAAATTTATATGAGCAACGAAATTCATGTTTAGGGTGTGAGTGTAAGACTAAGTAGGAAACCACCAATATTTCTATAGAACTATGTGATCATTTATAATTTTTTATACAATATTAATGATAATTTTGTAACAACCATAAATATAAAAATAAAATCTATGTAGGAATGCACTAACCAAGCAACCACAAACCCCTAGGGCATCGAGTGAGAATAATATACTAACAATACACAAGGCATTAGGTAATACTCGGAATCCATTCAACATCGAGTGTCAGTAACATACCCATAATATACAAACCATTAGGTGACACTTGGATTCCATAGAGAATCAAGTGTCGTCCATCTACTCTAAATCCACAAGGCATTGAGTAGATTACCAATTATTACTTTATTAGGTTGCACTATTTTCATTGTCACACATCATGTACGCATACCACAAAGAGTAATCTTAACACAAAATCCACCAGTCAAGTATCCACAAACTAGTCCCCTGATGGAAAACATGAAAATTCAAACCATGATACACATCAAGAGAAATATAGAATCACATTATACATAAACATGCGAATCGAACATCCTCAAGGAATCAAAAAATCACATCCATCTCATTCAATAAAATCATAATGTATCTTGGGATACAGACACACCCCCAATGCGATCACAATTAAATCATGGTATCAAATAAGCCAACACATATATCATGTTTGGAAACATGTGTAAACCAGAGCCCAAAATGTAATGAAATTCCTACCTCAAAATTCATCGATGTTAAAGGTAAGGATAAATAACCCTATGTGGTGTGATAGTTGGATTGGAAACATCATTATTCAATAACACATCTTCATTGATTTATCCTTTTACAATGATCTCTTGATAATTTATCATAAATTATCCTTATGTATTTATATATAGATAATTTGTTATTAATTATACTTTTATAATTATATATTGATAATTTCTGATATATTACCATTTTATAATTATATTGTACGAATTTCTCATAAATTATCCTCTTATAATTATTCATTGATAATTTCTCATAAATTATAATTTTATAATTATTTATTGATAATTATTAATAAATTATACAAATATAATTATAATGGATAATTTCTGAAAAATTATCATGAAATAAATATAAAATGGTAATTTATGAGAAATTATGAATAAATAATTAAAATTGGATAATTTGTAAAAATTTATTAATATATAATCATAAATGGATAATTTGTGAGAAATTATCAAAAGGTAATAATAAAAGTTTAATTTATGAGAAATTATAAAGAGATAATTATAAAAGGATAATTTATATTATATTTTAAAGAGATAATTATAAAAGGATAATTTATGATAAATTATCAAAACAACATAATAAATGGATATTTTATAAGAAATTAAAAAAACAGAGTTAATCATGTGGATATTATTGCGAGATCATGCGTTGTTCGAGAATGATTAATTAGAAATTATCAAGTAGAGAGTAATTATCATCGCATGAAATATTTTATTTCTTTTTGAAATAAAATTACTAGTTTTGGTTCCTATAACCCTTGATGAACCTAGATCATTGACATGTCGACATTTATAGTAGTAAGGGTGTGGATAGGTGTTCTTAACTATTGAGGTTTCAACTCTATCTATCAAACCACACATTGTGGTTTATCCTTTCCTTTGATG
Organism: Viscum album; assembly: GCA_963277665.1. Taxonomy (NCBI): domain Eukaryota; kingdom Viridiplantae; phylum Streptophyta; class Magnoliopsida; order Santalales; family Viscaceae; genus Viscum; species Viscum album. The sequence goes on from OY728132.1 coordinate 702,943,689, forward strand.
TAAACACATTTTAATGTAGGAAGTTCCTTACCTTTTTGGGCATTTGTTTACACATGTTTCCATACTTGATTTACATGTTGAATTATTTGATATCATGATTGACTTATAATCAAATGTGTGTCTGTGTGTATCCCATGATATGGTATGACTTGAATCCATGAGATTGATGTGATAGCTTGTCTCCATGAGGATGTTTGATTCACATGTTGAGGTATATGATGATGCTATATTTATCATGATATTCATTGTGGTTGTTATCATGATATGAATTTCCATGTTTTCTATTTGAGGATTGGTATGGGTATATGAGATAGATGGTTGTTGTGGTATGATTACTTCTTGTGGTGTGTGCGAGAGATGTGTGGTGATGACAAAAATTAATCATAATAACCTTATAACCTAAAAATCACTTGATTCCTTGAGGAATCTATGTACATGTTCGATACTTGATATATTTTTGATTCTAAGTGTTACCCTAGGCCTTATGGATTCTGGGTTTGTTAGAGATACTTTATGCATTATGGATTTCAAGTATTACCAGATGACATGTGGATTCATGGTTGTTTGTTTCCACAAGATGGCTTTTGAAATCTAAGTGACTCTCAAATTACCTTCTTGCTAGTTTTGGATATATATCGACATGAAATACATTTACAATAGAGAGTTGAATAAGGTATGACGAGACATTTGTTGAAGAAGAGTTAGTGTATTTTTTATTTTTATTCTTGTTATGCATGGATCATAACTTTTTCATGAACTATTATTCTTGATCACATCAGGTTATGGACACATTGTCGGTGTCGTATTGAGACTTTTTATGACAACCCTGATCTTTATTACACAATTAAAAATAATTTATTACATAAAATTAATTTGATACAACAAAGAATATAGATAGTTCCAGAGTCTATGGAGCTTAGGATCATTATATAACAACTTAAAATATAAAAAACAACATCATTATTGAAAACTTCCTTTATATGACCACTACATTCCCTCGTACTTAGCATTGCATGAGATAACCTGAGGACATGCATAAAAAAGGGTAAGCTATAAAGCCGAGTAAGGGAATAATCATGGAATAACATGAGGAATACAATAGATGTTAGAAGATATGAATATCAATAGAGCACAATAAAATCATAAATATAAAGGCATGGTAAAGAATGATAATCATAATATGGAAATGTGGCAACAACACTTAACATGGAATTAGCATGAGGCAAGGCTCATTCCACATGGAGCATGAGTAAACCCTAATTGCACATGAAGCACAAGTAAACCCTAATTTCACATGAATTAGCATGAGTAAATACCCATTTCACATGTCATATCATGATACTATACTTTACCCAATGCATTGGAGTGCTATCAGGGCACACCATTCTTAAACATTTCATTTCATGCATAAGTGTGCCACATAGATCATAAAAAATTGAATCATTCAACATAATAATTAATTACATGATAAAATATTATGGGATAAATATATGAGACTTTTTAAACAATAGGTAAATGTGCATAAAGGTGAATACCCTTGATAGAGAAATGTGCATTGTATTCACTACACAATGACTTTGGCTTGGAAAAGCGGGGTGTAATTTCGGCAGCATAACGACGTGACATAAGAACTCATAAAAATGGTTGATGAGAGATAAATTGGTGTCTCATAATATTTACATGACATGGATAGTGATGGGGTCATATAGATATATATCCAAAAAAATGTAATGGAATTTAGATTAATGATACAAAAGAATTTCTTGAAAGTAAATGGGGAGAGAGAAATTCCTTTCGGAATTTCGGCATAGTAACAGGTGTACATGGGAGGAATTTAATGAGAGGGAAAGGGGTCTCCCATAATTCAAAAATAAATAGGGAAGTATGGTGGATGTGGAAAACTATACCCCAACATTTATAACTTAAATTAAAATGGCATAACAACATTAAGAAAATTGGACAAAAATGAGAAAGGAAGAAAAAAACCTTACTTAGAAGTTTTCTTCCAAAGGCTTGAGAGAGGCTTGAGATAGGCTTCTTGGGATCTTAGAGCACCTTGGGAGAATTATAGAGAGAGGATGGAAGAGGTTGGACAAAATCCAAAGGCTTTTAGTGAGGAGGAAGTGGGAGCATGGGTGTGTTTATATAGGAAAGGTGAGGGAATTCTTTATTATTTAGGTTTGGGACACCTCACATTAAACTAATACAAAACACAAACCAGACCACGTTTTTTTACCATGGTTTTTGGAAAAGGGAAGTGGAAAACTATATTTTATAAGGACAAAGTCTGAACTTCTTAAAATAATGTGTTTTCTTATGTGGAGGTGAGTTACACTCTGAAGGAAAGCAATTTAAAAGACAAAATGTTTAATAAGTCTTGAATGGTCCACTAAAGCTTTGTAAAATAAATAAAACAAACCTAGAATCACATTATTTTAATGGTAAAACATATATTGGCCTAACATAAAGTTTATAGTATTTTATTACATCACTATTGGGTCATTATGATGTCATAAAACACATTATATATTTAAACGATATTTATTTTTTACAGAAAAATTTTATTGTCTTATAAAATTATGAAAAATTCATCGTTGGATAATTTTGAAGTCCTGATCCAAAAATTATATTGATTTTATCTAAATAATTTTCTAAATATGTTAATTTTCAATTTTAAAATAAAAACTGACATTTATTGAAAATTCATGGGTTTTTACAAAAATGGCTTTCAAACCTTAATAAAAATTATAATTGCATTCATAAAATTATATGATCATTTATATTTTATAAAAACTAATTTAATAAAATTAATTTTTTTATTAAAATATTAATTAACTCAAAAATCCATTAATTCATCAATATAGATTTCTTAGTTGAACATTCACTTAAAATACTATTAGTGCTTAAAAGACTATTTACAGGGTAACAATAGTAAAATGAAAGTATATTCATTGTTATATAAATAAATAATGTACATAATACTAGTACTAGGGTCTTGTTACATAACTCCTTATAATACCCGCATATGACTGAAGAGTAAGGTGTGTGATGGTGATAGACTATTAGGGTGGCTCGGATAACATTGCACAGGTGGTAATCTCTATCAACTTCCACTTCTCTCATAGGTAGTTCCGCTCAAGATTAACGTATTCAAGCTTGGATTGGGCTTGGTCAAGAGAAAATACCAATGACACCATCCCCTTTCTACGCTCTAAAAAATGGGCTTCATATGGGGTACGTCTACTGGATGAGGCCATCGCTTCCTTTGTCTGAGTAAATTGGATTTGTTAACGCCCTATATTTATACTAATCATGAGATCACTGTTCAATGGCTATATTAGCAACGGTAAGAATTATTAATAGTATTTTAAAATCTAAAATCATAAACCATAGATGTTTAAAAGTTTATATAAACATTTTACATAAAGAGACATTTAATTAGATTAAGTGGGATTTTGATTAATGAAAATTTGGTTCTTTACAATATTCCCCCCTTAAGAAATTTTTCCCTCAAAAATTATTTTTCCCACACTAAAACATATGTGGGTAACTCTAATTCATCATTTCCTTTGATTCCCACATCTCTTCTTCAAACTTGTGGTTTCGCCAAAACACCTTGATGAGGGGCATTGTCTTATTTCGTTGAACTTTTTTTCTACGATCTATGATCTTCACTGGTTGCTTCTTATATGAAAGATCATCCTCTAACTATACCACCTCTGAAGAGAGTACATGTGAAGGGTCTGGTATGTAATTCCTTAAGAGGGATACATGAAAGACATCATGTACTGTGTCCATGATAGGTGGAAGTACTAGTTGGTAGGGAACTGGCCAAAACGATCAAGAATATCGAAGGGGCCGATGTACCTTGGACTTAAATTCAATTTTTTCTAAACCTCATGACCTTATTCCATGGAGATATGCGTATAAATAACATGTCTCCAACATTAAACTCAAGGTCTTGTCGATGATTATCTACATAACTCTTTTGTCGACTTTGGGCTGCCTTGATATGCTGTTGAGTAGTTTTCACCTTCTACACTATTTCTTCGACCATTTCTGGTCCAAGAAGCATACGCTCACCGACCTCATCCCAACATGCATGTGTTCTACACCTTTTCCCATAATGGGATTCATATGGTGTGATTTGTATTCTCGAGTGTAAACTTTTATTATAAGAGAAATATACCAGAGGTAGATGTTGATCCCATCCTCTTTTAAAGTCCATTGAGCACTCTCTCAAAATTTAATCAAGTGTTTCGATAGTCCGATCAGATTGGCCATCTGTTTGAGGATGATAGGCTCTACTGAAGTTCAATTCAGTATTCAAAGCATGTTGAAGACTCTTCGAAAACATAGAGGTGAATCTTTCATCTCAATCGGATACAATAGATAGTGGTACTCTATGAAGCCTTAACACTTCCCTAATATATATCATTGCCATTTGATCCAATGAGAAATCCTCCCTAATAGAAATGAAGTGTGCAACCTTTGTAAGACGATCCACAACAACCCAGATTGCATTGTTTCCTTTGGATGTCTTCGGATGTCTGGTGACAAAGTATATGGTGATGTTTACCCATTTCCCTTCTAGTATGGGAAATGGTTGCATCATCCCCATAGAATTATGCCTCTCTTCCTTCACTTGCTGACACACCAGGCACTTTGATGTATATTCAATGATCTCTTTCTTCATATTATCCCACCAATAATGATCTTATAGATCTCAATACATCTTTGTGTTTCCTGGGTGAATAGGGAAATTTGAACTATGTGCATCATCCAAACGTTCCTTCTTCAGCTCCAATCTTGATGGAACAAATAGCCTTTTCCCAAATCTCATAATTCCTTCTTCATTAATATTAAAATCCATGTATTTCCCTTTTTCGATAGCTTCCACTTTTTCCTAAATTCCAACATCATCCTTTTGAGCATCCTTTATCCTTTCCAAAAGTAACAGTTGAGAAATAATTTGTGAATGGATTGATGATGTTCTCTTCTATATGATTCCCATGTTCATCTTCATCAAATCTAATAATATTGGATCCTTTTCAATTATCATCAATGATAGAATCATTGGGTCCTTTCTAGTTAGGTCATCTACCACCTTGTCCGCTTTCCTAAGGTGGAAATGGTTTGAGAAGTCACATTATTTTATCAGATCTAACCATATTCATTGGATCATGTTCAACTCATTCTATATGAATATATACTTGAGGCTTTTGTGACCTGTATATATTTCACAGTTATCTCCAAAGAGATAATGACGCTAAATTTTCATGGCCAGGATTACTTCCGCCAACACGAGGTTATGTGTTAGGTAGTTTTTTTCATGAACATTCAATTGCCTTGAAGCATAGGCAATGAATTTTTGATTTTACATCAACACACATCCCATGCCCTTCATCCAAGCATCACTGAATACCACAAAAATTTATCCACTTGTGGGTAAAGTGAGAAAGAGCACAGTGATAAGCCTCTTTTTCAACTCTTTGAATCATTCTTCACATTCGTCACTCCAAGAAAACTTTCTTACCTTGCGAGTTAGCTTGGTAAGAGGGTTGGAAAATCATGAGAAATTTCTCACAAGTTATCAATAATATCTAGCTAACCCGAAGAATCTACGGATATCTGTTACCGATGTTGGCCTTGGTCATCCATCAATTGCATCTTTTTTGGAGGGATCCACAGATATCCCGTTGCTTGTGATTATATGGCCCAATAATGAGACCTCCTCTAACCAGAACTCACACTTGTTGTACTTTTCATAGAGTGTTTCCTTCCTTATGGTCTCTAGTACAGTTCTTAGATGCTCCTCATGATCCTCCGTGGTTTCGGAGTATATCATAATATCATCTATAAAGACAACCACATATTTTTTGAGGTAATATCTAAAGACTCTATTCATCAAATCCATAAATATTTCTATAGAATTAGTGAGTTCGAAAGGCATTACTATGAATTCATAGCTCCCATACCTTGTACGAAAAGCAGTATTGGGGATATTTTCCTTCTTCACCCTTACTTGCTAATGTCTTGACTGCAAATCCACCTTGGAGAAGTGTTCTACTCCACACAGTTAATCGAACAAGTCATCAATTCGTGGGAAAAGATAATTGTTCTTTATTGTGATTTTGTTGAGCTCCCGATAATCGATGCAAAGCAGCATTGACCCATCCTTCTTCTTGACGAAGAGGACTGGTGCACCCCATAGTGAAGCACTTGGGTGTGTAAACCCATTATCCAGATTCTCCAGTAGTTTTTACTTCATCTCCTTAAGCTCCACAACATCCATTCTATATAGAGTCTTGGATATTGAAAATTCCCTAGGTATAAGATCAATTTAGAATTCAACATCTCTTCTAGGAGGAAGACCAGTCAATTCCTTGGGAAACACTTCAGCAAATTCCCTTACAATATGCATGTCGTCTAGGATGGTTTCCTCTTTAGACTCAATCATCTGAGCCAGATACGCATTCTCATAGGGCAGTAATATCCACCCTTGAGATGATGGAGCTAAAGAAGGTTCATATTCCTCCTTACTCTTGTAAAGAATCAGGGATCGATTCTCCACATGGAGAGTGATTTCCCTCTCACAGAAATTTTTGTTGGCTCTATATAATAAAATCCAATCCATGCCAAGAATTGCATTAAATCCCACCAAAGGGAGTATGATGAGGTTCACCGGGAATTTTAATCCACATATTATGACAGCGGAGGAGTTATATTCATGGGATGCAATGATTGCTCCATTTTCCGTACTCACTGATATATTCACTTCCATGATTTGTGGTGGTGCTGGGATTATTCTACTAAACATTCAAGATATAAAAGAATACATAAAACCTAAATAAAAAATACGTTCTCTATTCTTGAATGAATACTAGTGTACCTATCACCACTTCAATGTTAGGGTTCACTTCAGCAGTTGTGATAGAACAAACTTGCACTTGCTACCTTGGAGGATGTTGGTTGCCTCCGAAGACCCTTGGATTAGGGAATTGATTTGCGAGAGTCCCTAGTTCTTTGCAGTTGTAGCAATGAACCATATGTTGAGGTTCAAATAGAGCGTTCCTCTCCTCTGTCACAGCCGTGAGTCTTTCTTGTCGATATTTAATAGCCAGGTGCCCTTCTCTTCCACAGCTAAAGCATTTCCTCTTCCCCTTCAGGTATTTTTGAGGTGTTTCTTTCCTCACCTTTGGAAAGATGGGTGCTAGATCTTCTTAGGACCTTTATATTTATCCATCGGGTTGCCAATATTAATGTCTACCTTACTCTTCTTATCCAGATGATACCCCTGAGATTCTATGTTCTCCATTTCGACCTGGAGGGCACATCAGAAAATTTCCTCATAGTTATAAAAGTCACATATCGCCAGCACTTTCCGCATTCTAGGATTCATCGCACCAAAGCAGTAGTCAACCTTGCATTCAAGGGTAACGACAAAGCCGAAGGTGTATCCTTCAAGCCTTGTGAAGTTTTCCTCAAATGATCTGATATATTTTTCACCTTTTTTTGGGAAAGGAAGTCCCTTTCCATCTTAAGCCGGAGGGTGTAAGGAAAATATTTATCGAAAAACATTTTCTAGAAATCCTTCCATTCCAACGCCTCGATTTCTTCCTCAGGCTACATATTTTTGATCAACGTCCACCATTGATCAGCTTCACCCTCAATACGATAAGGATCTAGAAAAAACATCTCTTTTTACTAACTTTTAAGGATGGAGAATATCCTTTCAATGGAGTTGATTCATTGTTCAATGATTGAGGGATCAGATGATCCATTAAAATTAGGAGGCCTTTGTATCATGATGCTCTTGATAGCAACTTGTTCCTTCTTATGGGGGTTGAATGTTCCTCTTGACCCATTTTTCTATTCAAATCATGAGTTATCTAATAGAGAAGCATGACAAAGTTCCTGATTACCGCTCCCATTGGATTGGGCATCTCATTAGTATAGTCATCACATTGATCTTCACATTGGTTATTAGCCTGAGTCCTCATATTACCGACCATTGGTTGGAATAAAATGAATTTTATGGGTAACACATAAAGGGTAATCCAAGGACATAACTGATGACTTATAAATAACATTTATTACCTTAACATATGAAGTTATTCGCTTCAGTCTGTGTTATCGATGATCTACTTTCTAACATATATTCTTAGGGACTTTTTTTGTCCCTTAATAATGGTTCATAATAAGCTTTTGAATTTACCGAAGCATATATCCCAGTAATGTCATAACAAAGAGTGAAAGAATGCCTATTTTCATGTACCAATTCCCGTTTGAGTCTAGCTCAAAGCGGTGTTTTTTAGTTTTACCGCTGGGATACATCTGTGCCAGAGCCGTCTCTACCTACTCGTATCCAGACAGGGATGTATATTCTTATTAAACCACTTACTCAATACTCACCAAAACATAGTTATGTTTTTATTATACTTATTCTTATATCTATGGATTTACTATGGTTTTCTAATCCTAATCCCAAATATAAAAAAACCTCTCCTATGATACAAACTATGACAATCCTGATCATTATTACACAATTAAACATAATTTATTACATAAAATTTATTTGATACAACGAAGAAGATTGAGAGGTATAGTTTATTTGAGGTTCGGGATCATTACATAACAACTTAAAACATGAAAAACAACATCTTTATTGAAAAATTACTTTACATGACCACTACATTCCCTCGTACTTATCATTGCATGGGATAACCCGAGGACATGCATAAAAAAGGGTGATCTATAAAGCACAATAAAGGAATAATCATGGAATAAAATGAGGAATACAATACATATTAGAAAATAGGAATATAAATAGAGAACAAGAGAATCATAAACATAAAGGCATGGTAAATCAAGATAATCATAACATGGAAATGTGGCAACAACACTTAACATTGAATTAGCATGAGTCAAGGCTCATTGCACATGGATTATGAGTAAACCCTCATTGAAAATGAAGCACGAGTAAACCCTCATTACACTTTAATTACCATGAGTAAACACACATTTCACATGACATATCATGATACTATACTTTACCCAATTCATTGGAGCACTACCAGGGCGCACCCTTCTTCAACATTTCATTTCATGCATAAGTGTGCCAAATGGATCATAAAACATTGAATTATTCAACATAATAATTTATTCCAAGATAAACGAATGTGGAATAAATACATGAAAATTTTTAAACAATAATTAAATGTGATTAAATGTGAATACCATTGATAGATAAATGGGCATGATATTCACTACACAATGACTTTCTCTTGGAATAGCGCAGTGAAATTTCGGCAGCATAACAGCGTGACACAAAAACTCATAAAAATTGATGATGGGAGATAAAGGGGTGTCTCACCATATTTAAATGACATGGACAGTAAGGGGGTAATATAGATACATTTCCCAATAAATTTTATGGAATTTAGATTCATGATACAAAAGAATTTCTTGAATGTAAACGAGGAGAGAGAAATTTCTTTCAGAATTTCGGCATAGAAACTGGTGTACATGGGAGGAATTTAATGACATATAAAGGGGTATCCCATCATTATAAAATAAAGAGGAAAGTATGGGAGAGGTGATAAATCATACCCTAACAATTACAATTGAAATTAAAAGGGCATAACAACATTAAAAAAATTAGACAAAAATAAGAAAGGAAGAAAAAACCCTTACATGGAAGTGTGCTTCCATATGCTTGAGAGAGTCTTGAGAGAGGATTCATGGGAGCTTGGGGCACCTCTTTTGGATTATAGATAGAGTATTTCTAAGTTTTAGAGAACTCTAAATGCTTTTAGTGAGGAGTAATAGGGATCCTGGGTGGGTTTATATAGGAAAGGTGGGGGAATTATTTATTATTTAGGTTTGGGACACCTCATGTTAAACTAATCCAAACCACAAACCAGCCCATGGTTTTTGGAAAAGGGAATAGGAAAAAATTATTTTATAAGGCCAAAGTCTGAACTACTTAAAATAATGGGGTTGCTTATGTGGAGGTGAGTCACACTCCCAAGGAAAACAATTTAAAAAGAGAAAATGTTTAATAAGTCTTGAAGGGTCTACCAAAGCATTGTAAAATAAACCAAACAAACCCAAAATCACAATATTTTAATGGTAAAACATATATTGGTCGAATATAAAGTTTATAGTATTCTATTACATCACTATTGGGTCATTATGATGTCATAAAACACATTATATATTTAAACGATATTTAATTTTACCAAAAAATTTGACTCTCCCAAAAAATTATGAAAAATTCACCATTGGATAATTTCGATGTCCTTATTCTATAAATAATATTCATTTTATCTAAATAATTTTCTAAATATGTTAATTTTTACTTTTAAAATAAAAACTGACATTTATAAAAAATTCATGGGTTTTGACAAAAATAGCTTTCAAACCTTAATAAAAATTACAATTGCGTTCATAAATTTATACGATAATTTATATTTAATAAAAAATAATTATATAAAAATTATAATATTTTATTAAAATATTATTTAGTTCAAAAATCCATTAATTCATCAAAATAGATTTTTTAATTGAACATTAACTAAAAATACTATTAGTGCTTTAAAAACTATTTACAAGGTAACAGAAATAAAATGAAAGTATATTCATTATTATATAAAAAATAATGTACATAACAACAATATTAGGTTCTTGTTACATAACCCCTTATAACACCCAAATAAGACTGAAGAGTAAGGTGTGTGATGGTGATAGACTATTAAGGTGGCTTGGATAACATTCCTCAGGTGGTAATCTCTATCAACTTCCACATCATTCGTAGGCGGTTCCGCTCGAGCTTAAAATATTCAAGATCATCTTGGGCTCAGTCAAGAGAGAATCCCAATGATGCCACCTCCTTTCCGAACTCCAAAAAATGGGCTTCATATGGTGTACATCTACTGAATTAGGGCATTGTTTCCTTTGTCTGAGTAAATTGGATTTGTTAAAGCCCTATATTTATACTAATCATGTGATCAATGTTCAACGGTTATATTATAAATGATCAGAATTTTAAACAGTATTTTAAAATCCAAAAACATAAAACCAAATAAGTTGAAACTTTATATAATCATTTCACATAAAGATACATTTAATTAGATCACAAGGGATTTCCATTAATAAAAGTTTGGGGTGTTACAATCTTCCCCCCTTAAGAAATTTCACCCTCGAAATTTTATTCTCCTAGACTAAAACAGACATGGGTTACTCTGCTTCATCATTTTCTCTGATTCCCACATCACCTCCTCTAAATTGTGGTTCCACCACAACACCTTGATGGGGGGCATTGTCTTATTTTGTAGAACTTTTTCTCTACGATCTATGATCTCCACTGGTTGCTCCCGATAAGAAAGATCATCCTCTAACTATACCACCTCTGAAGAGAGTAAACGTGAAGGGTCCGGTATGTACTTCTTTAAGAGGGATACATGAATGACATCATGTACTTTTTCTATGGTTGGTGGAAGTGCTAGTCGATAGGCCATAGCCCGACATGATCAAGAATCTCTAAGGGTCTAATGTACCTTGGACTAAAATTCTCATTATTTCCAATCATCATTACCTTCTTCCATAGAGATATAGGCAGAAATACTATGTCTTTGAATTTAAACTCATGTCCCATTGTTGATTATCTTCATCACACACTTGTCGACTCTGGGCTACCTTGATATGATGCTGAATGGTTTTTACCTTCTCCACCATTTCTTCAACCATTTCTGGTCCAAGAAACTTACGCTCACCGACCACATCCTAACACGCCGGTGTTCTCTGACTTTTCCCATAAATGGCTTCATTTGGTTCCATTTGGATGCTCGACTAAAAACTGTTATTATAAAAGAACTCAACCAAAGGAAGATGTTGATCCCATCCTCTTTTAAAGTCTATTGAGAATGCTCTCAACATGTCTTCAAGGTTTTGGATATTCCACTCAGATTGGCCATCAATTTGAGGATGATAGGCCGTACTGTAGTTCAGTTCAGTATTCAGAGCATGTTGAAGACTCTTCCAAAACATAGAGGTGAATCTTGGATCTTGATTGGACACAATAGATATTGGTACTCCCTAAAGCCTTACCCATTCCTTGATATATATCCATACCATATTATCTAATGAGAAATACTCTTAAATATAAATGAAGTGTGCAGCCTTTGTAAGATGATCCACAACAACCCAGATTGCATTGTTACCTTTGGATGTCTTTGAATGTCCGGTGACAAAGTCCATGGTGATGTTCTCCCATTTCCATTCTAGAATGGGAAATGGTTGCATCATCCCCTTAGAATTATTCCTCTCTGCCTTCACTTGCTTACACACTAGGCACTTTGATGTATATATATTCAGCGATCTCCTTCTTCATATTATCCCACCAATAATACTCTCAGAGATCTCGATACATCATTGTGTTTCCTAGGTGAATAGAGAAATTTGAACTATGTGCATCATCCAAAACTTCCTTCTTCAGCTCTAAACTTGATAAAACACATAGTCTTTTCCCAAATCTCACAATTCCATCTTGATTAACTTCACACTTTGAGGATTTATCTTTTCTGATAGCTTCCACTTTTTCCTGAATTCCCACATCATCCTTTTGAGCATCCTTTAACCATTCCAAAAGTTATGATTGAGCAATAATTTATGAAAGGATTGATGATGTTCCCGCCTTTATGATTCCCATGTCCATATTCATCAAATCTAAAAAGATTGGGTCCTTTTCAATTTTCATCAATGATAGAATCATTGGGTCATTCCTACTTAGGGCATCCGCCACCTTTTTATCTTTCCCATGGTGGTAATGGATTGAGCAGTCATAGTCATTGATCATCTCTAACCATCTTCACTGGCACATGTTCAAATCTTTTTGTGTGAATATATACTTGAGGATTTTGTGGTCTGCATATATTTCACACTTTTTCCCAAAGAGATAACGCTGCCAAATTTTCAAAGCGAAGATCACTACAGCCAACTCGAGGTCATGTGTTGGATAGTTCTGTTCATGAACATTCAATTTCCTTGAATCATAGTAAATGACTTTGTCATTTTTCATCAACACACATCCCAAGCCCTTCTTGGAAGCATAATTGAATACCATAAAAAGTTATCCACTTGTGGGTAATGTGAGCATGGTCACAATGATAAGCCTCCCTTTCAACTCCATAAAGCTTTCTTCACATTCATCACTCCAAGAAAACATTTCTCCCTTTTGAGTTAGATTGTTAAGAAGGTTGGACAATCATGAGATATTTCTCTCAAATTGTCGATAATATCCAGATAACCCCAAGAAGCTACATATATCTATTACCGATGTTGGTCTTGGCCATTTCTCAATTGCATCTGTTTTGGATGGATCCAAAGATATCCCTTTGCTTCTGATGATATGGCACAATAATGAGACCTCCTTCAACCCGAACTCACACTTGGTGTACTTTTCATAGATCTTATCCTTCCACAAGGTCTCTAGTACAGTTCTTAGATTCTCTTCATGATCCTCCTTGGTTTGTGGAGGTGATCTCTAAAGACTCTATTCATCAAGTCCATGAATATTTCTAGAGCATTAGTGAGTCTGAAAGGCATTACTATGAATTCGTAGTGCTCGTATCTTGTACCAAAAGCAGTCTTGGGGATATCTTCCTTCTTCAACCTTACATGATAATATCCTGACAAAAAATCCACCTTGGAGAAGTATTCTGCTTCACGCAGTTTATTAAACAAGTCATAAATTCTTTGGAGAGGATAATTATTCTTTATCATGATTTTTTTTGAACTCACGATAATTGATGCAAAGGAGCATTGACCCATCCCTCTTCTAGACAAAGAGTACTAGTGCACACCATGGTGAAGCACTTGGGCCTATAAACCCTTTATCCAAATTTTGATATAGTTGTTTCTTCAGCCCCCGAATCTCTACAACCACCATTCTATATAATGTCTTGGATATTGGCAACACCCTAGGTATAAGATCAATTGAGAATTCAACATCTTTTCTAGGAACAAGACCATGTAATTTCTCAGGAAACACTTTAGTGAATTCCCTCACAATAAGAATGTCTTTTAAGATGGTTGCCTCTATAGACTCAATCATCTGATCTAGATATGCATGCTTATAGGGAAGTAATATCCACAATTTAGATGATGGAACTAATAAGGGTTCATCTTCATCCTTTCACTTGTAATGAATCAGGGGTTGATTCTCCATATGGAGAGTGATTTCCCTCTCATGACAATTTATGTTGGCTCTATATAAGTAAAGACAATCCATGCTAAGAACTGCATCAATTTCTATAGGAGGGAGTATGAAAAGGTTCTCCAGGATGTTTAATCCACAGATTATGATAGGGGAGGAGTTATATTCATTGGATGCATTGATTACCCCATTTTCATTACTCACCGATATCTTCACATTCATGATATTTTGTGGTGCTGGAATTGTTCTTCTAAATGTTCAATATATAAAAGAATGCGTAGAACCTGAATCAAAAAGTACATTCACTATTATTGAACGAATAACTAGTGTACCTATCACCACTTCATTTCCGAGGTTCACTTCGGTAGTAGGGAAGGAAAAAGCTCACCCTTTCTTCCTTGGATGTTGTTGGTTTCCTCCGAAGACCCTTGGATTAGGTCACTGAATTGCAAGATCCCATGGTTATTTGTAGTTGTAGTAATGAACCACGCGTTGAGGTTTGAATGGAGCGATCATCTCCTCTCTCATAGCCACAAGTCTTTATTGCCGATATTTAATAGCTAAGTTCCCTTCTCTTCCCTAGCTAAAGCATCTCCTTGTCCCCTTTAGACAGTTTCTGTGGTGCTTCTTTTTTCACCTTTGGGTAGTGGGGTGCTGGATCTTCTTAGCACCATTGGATTTACCCCTCAGTCCACCAGCATTAAAGTCAACCTTATGCTTCTTATCCCCATGATACCCCTGATATTATCTAATCTCCATTTCAACCTTGAGGGAACATGAGACAATTTCATCATAGCTGTCGAAGTCACGGATCACTAGCACTTTCTGTAGGCTAGGTTTCAGCCCACCAAAGAAGCAGTTAACCTTGCATTCAGGGGTAACAAAAAATACAGAGGTGTATAGTACAATCCTTGTGAAGTTCTCCTCATATTCTCCGATATATTTGTCGTTTTTTTCTTGAGGGAAAGGAAGTATCTTTCCATCTTAGGACGAAGGGTGTGCGGAAAATATTTATGGAAAAACAACTTCCAGAAGTCCTTCCATTCCAACACCCCGATCTCCGCCTCAGGCTTTTTATTTTTGATCAACTTCCACCATTGATCAGATTTACCCTCCACATGATAAGCACCAAGGATAACCTTCTCTTGTTCATAACATTTAAGGATGGATAAGATCTTTTCAATGGAGTTGATTCATTGTCCAATGATTGTGGGATTAGATGATCCATTAAATGTAGGAGACCTTTTTCTCATGAATCTCTCAATAGCGACTTGTTCTTTCTTAGGGGGGTGAACGTTCCTCTTGACCCATTTTTCTATTCAAATACTGAGTTAGCTGAGAGATACACATGATAAAGTTCGTGATTTCCGCTCCAATTGGATTGGGAATCCCATTAGTATAGTCATCACATTGATCTTCACATCAGTTGTTTGCTCGAGTCCTCCTCTTACCAGCCATTGGATGGAATAAAAGGAATGTCAGGGGTAACACATAAAGGGTAATCCAAGGACAAAACTGATGACTTGTAACAAACTTTATTTCCTTAACATATGAATCAATTGGCTTCAGTCTATGTTATCCATGATCTACTTTCTAACATATAATCTTAGGGCATTTTTTTGTCCCTTAATAATCATTCATACTAATCTTGTGAATTTACCAAATCATATCCCCA
Source organism: Viscum album (assembly GCA_963277665.1). Taxonomy (NCBI): domain Eukaryota; kingdom Viridiplantae; phylum Streptophyta; class Magnoliopsida; order Santalales; family Viscaceae; genus Viscum; species Viscum album. Next base: position 702,959,582 of record OY728132.1, read on the forward strand.
AGGAGTGTCATAACCAAGAGTGCAGTAAGGCCCATTTTCGTGCACCAGTTCCCGTTGGAGTCTATCTCAAAGCGGTGTTTTTAGGTTTTACCCCTAGGATTCATCTGTGCCAGAGCCGTCTCTACCTGCTCGTATCCAGACAGGGATGTATTTTCTTGATAAACCAATTAATCAATACTCACAAAAAACATAGGTATGTTTTTATTATACTTAGTCTTGTCTCTAAGGCTTTACTAGGTTTTTCTAATACTAATCCCAAATATAACAAAATCTATCCTCTGATACCAACTATGACAACCCTTATCTTTATTACAAAATTAAACATAATTTATTACATAAACTTCATTTTATACAACATAGAAGATCAAGAGGTCTAGTGTCTTTGGGGCATAGGATCATTAAATAACATCTTAAAACATGAAAAAACACCTTTATTGAAAACTTCTTTTACATCACCACTACATTCCCTCGCACTTAGCATTGCATGGGAGAACCTGAGGACATGCATAAAAAAGGGTGAGCTATAAATCCTAGTAAGTGAATAATCATGAAATAACATGAGAAATACAATACATGTTATAAAATAGGCATATCAATAGATTTCAAGAGAAGCATAAACATAAAGGCATGCTAAAGCATGATAATCATAACATGGAAATGTGGCAACAACACTTAACATGGAATTAGCATGAGCCAAGGCTCATTGCACATGAAGCATGATTAAACCCTAATTTCACATGAAGCATGAGTAAACCCTCATTTCACTTGAATTATCATGAGTAAAAACCTTATGCACATGACATATCATGATACTATACTTTAATCAATGCATTGGAGCACTATCAGGGCGTACCCTTCATAAACATTTCATTTCGTGCATAAGTGTGCCACATGGATAATAAAACATTAAATCATTCAACATAATCATTTATTCCATGATAAAAGAATGTGAAATACATACATGAAACATTCTAAACCATAAGAAAATTTTCATAAAGGTGAATACCCTTGATAGGGGAATGGGTATGGTATTCACTACACAATGACTTTGGATTGGAAAAGCATGGTGTAATTACAGTAGCATAACGGTGTGACATAAGAACTCATAAAAATGTTTGATGAGAGATAATGGAGTGTCTAATCATATTTACATGACATGGACAGTAAGGGGGTCATATAGATACATGTCCCAAAAAATTTAATGGAATTTCGATTAATAATTCAAAATAATTACTCGGATGTAAATGAGGGGAGAGAAATTCATTTCAGAATTTCGTCATAGTAATGGGTGTACATGGGAGGCATTTAATGAGAGATAAAGGGGTATCCCATAATTAAAATATATAGAGGGATGTATGGGGGAGATGTGAAACCATACCTTGACATTTTTAATTGAAATTAAAAGGTTATAACAACATTAAGAAAATTGGACAAAAACGAGAAAGGAAGAAAAAACCCTTACTTGGAAGTGTGCTTACAAAGGCTTGATAGAGGCCTGATAGAGGCTTCTTGGGAGCTTGGGGCACCTTGGGAGGATTATAGAGAGATGAGGTCATAGGTTATAATAACTCCAAAGCCTTTGAGTGAGGAGGAAGTGGGACCTTGGGTGGGTTTATATAAGAAAGGTGAGGGAATTCTTTATTATTTAGGTTTGAGACACCTCACATTAAACTAATCCAAAACAGAAACCTGACCATGGTTTTTTTCCCATGGTTTTTGGAAAAAGAAAGTAGAAAAAAATATCTTATAAGACCAAATTTCAATCTTCTTAAAATAAAGTGGTTGCTTATGTGGAGGCAAGTCACACTCCCATGAAAAACTATTTAAAAAGGAAAAATATATAATAATTTTTTAAGGGTCCACTAAAGCTTTGTAAAAAAATAAAACAAACCCAAAATCACATTATTTTAACGGTAAAACATATATCGGCCGAAAATAAAGTTTATTTTATTTTATTATATCATTATTGGGTCATTATGATGTCATAAAACACTTTATATATTTAAACTGTATTTATTTTTTACCAAAACATTTGGATGTCTAAGAAAATTATGAAAAATTCCCCGTTGGATAATTTCAATGTTCTGATTCCAGAAATAATATTCATTTTATATAAATATTTTTATATATATATGTGTGTGTGTGTATGTGTGTGTGTGAATTTTCAATTTTAAAATAAAAACAGACATTTATCGAAAATTCATGGGTTTTGACAAAAATGGCTTTCAGACCTTAATAAAAATTACAATTGCATTCATAAAATTATGTGATAATTTATATTTAATAAAAACTAATTTAATAACAATAATAATAATTTATTAAAATATTATTTAATTAAAAAATCCTTTAATTCATCAAAATATATTTATTTGTTGAACATTAAGTAAAAATACAATTAGTTCTTTAAAAACTATTTACACGGTAACAATAATAAAATGAAAGTATATTCCTTATTATATACAAAAATAATGTACATAACCATAGTACTAGGGTCTTGTTAAATAAACCCTTATAACACCTTTAATACTAAAGAGTAAGGTGTGAGATGGTGATAGACTCTTAGGGTGGCTCGGATGGTAATCTCTATCAACTTCCACTTCTCTCGTAGGTGGTTCCACTCGAGCTTAATGTATTCAATCTCACCTTGGGCTTGGTCAAGAGTGAAGCCCAATGACCCTAACTCCCTTCCGAGCTCCAACAAATAGGCTTCATATGGGGCATGTCTACTAGATGAGGCCATCTCTTCCTTTGTCTGAGTAAATTAGATATTTTAAAGCCCTATATTTATACTAATCATGTGATCACTGTTCAACGACAATATTAGCAACGATCTGAATTCGTAACAGTATTTTAAAATCCAAAAATATAAATAAAAAGAAGTTAAAATTTTATATAAACATTTTACATAAAGGGACATTTAATTCGATCAAGAGGGATTTCCATTAATGAGTGTTTGGGTCATTACACTTGTACTCATGAAAAACTCAAGAATTTTGAAGCGCTTATAGATTTAATGAGAGATCCTATGAAGTGTAAGGTACCTGTGATGGATGAATAGGATGTGTAGTGAATATATAGTATCCGACCAGGGTGGAATTTTGATAGGACATTGTTAATTAATTTCTTTATCTTCGGCTTATTACACTGCTTATTCTTTCCATAATGGGAACTTATTTGTTTGTATGACACATATGTCATCTTTAAATTTCCACATGTCTACTATTATTATTTATTATGTTTTTACTGATTATTATGGACCCTAAAAAATGATACCAATGGTATAATCTCCCCACTAATAGACTCAACCCATCACTACTTGTTGGAAGACTCTTGTATAAAGGGAGAAACATATGAGGTCATGTGACCTTCTCAATTGGACCTAATGGTTTAGTTCAGGATGTTACACCAGGTAAAATCTTCATAAAAATAAGCTTCAACTATAGATTCCCACCATATCTTTCCATGACATTAGGTTCATTAGGTATCTTCAAGATATTTAAGATCTTTAAAATCCACTAAATCCACTCCTCAAATTATTATGGTCCCTTTTTACCTTGGAAGATAGCTAGATGCTTCTTAGTAAATTAATAGCCATGGTCCACAACATATCATGGGTTCCCACCACCCACCTAACCGAGAGTCTAAATAGTGAAAATTAGTGCTTCTATAAAATAAGGTTCCATCAAAGGATTCACTTGTAGATATTATCTCATAGTTTTTATCTCAGATTGGGAAGATCCATTCTTATAGTCATTGTCAAATAAACATAATAAAATTACAAATTAGACAATGAGCTTATTCTAAAATCATATTATCACTTTCAAAACTCAAACCAATGCATTAAAATAACCATAAATTAAATAAGTTATGAATTCCACCAATGAAAGACATAACATAAAAAAGAATAAATCAATTTGAATAAACTTCCCAATTGACTCATTCAAATTAACTTGAAATCTAAGTCTCAAAGCCCAATAAAAGTCTCAAACCACCCATGGTAATTCAAGTCCATTCACATAAGTTACATGAACAGGTCCCTTTTCCACAATTACTCTCTTAATTTTGATTGTCATATATCTTGTCCACCTAAGATACAAAACCAAACTTTTCTGATGAAGAAACACTTCAAGTTGAACATTCCCCTATAATAAAAAATTATAACAGACCAACCAGGATCAACCAAAACATACAAGATAAATAAAACTAAAAAAAGGATAATGAAATGGTGAGGTGAAACAACCAGGATCAACCGACTAGGATCACATGGCGAGGTGAAACAAAGACATTGAAAAAATTCTTGATTAAAACAAAAACAGTAACAACAGAGTATAATAAAGGAGAAAAAGAAATAACTAGATTCACAAAAAACAATTGAAATAAAACATACTAGAAAGGTATAAATCAGATAAGACCATAAGTCTCTCTATGACTAATTTTCACCTGTAAAACAACCTGAAAAAAGAGAAAAAACAACAAGAGAAAACAAAATACTACAAGATGATCTTCCCTATATCTGAATCCAATAATAAATCTACTAGATACTACCAAAGGAAAAAATTAGGGTTTGAGAAAAATTCTCGGTAGGATACCCACTAAAGAGTGTTTTCATGTTTTAGTACTCCCGATTTGAGGTATGTGACCCTTGTTTAGGTTTGTTTGTGCTTTTTGAAGTGGATGGTTAATGTTTGGACAATTCTAGGAAAAACATCTAAAAGTTGTAGTGGTTGTGCAGGGGCGCACGGTTGGCACAAGATCTGAACAAACTGTGCGTCCAGCCCAAGAAGTCGTGCACCCTTGACAGGTGGCTCCACAGGGGGGGGCGGAACACGGTTTGTCAGACCGTGCGGGCAAGATGTGCGAAGTCCCTAGGTGAGATAGTGGCAACCACATGGTTGGCGCACAGTTTGAAAAACTGTGCAGGGTAACCGTGCGGCCACATAAAGTTGGGGTTTTTATGTCCTGGTCTACTTGGGATTTATCATTCTCCCCCATTCTTCCTCCCACTCATGGATCACACAGGAGTTTTGATTTTTAGTGGTTAGGGGATCTCTTAAACTCATTTTGAAGGCAAATCGAAGAGGTTTTTTGGTGGATTGAAGGTGATTATCATCGAGTAACTCCCTCTTTTGGTTCTTTGAGGTTTTGTTAGGGTTATCCGTCTCCCTCTCTTAGTTTCCTAGATGTAAAAGGGTTTCATGTAGATCTATGATTTTGGTTTCCTTGGGTGTTGATTTTAAGACTTGTGGATGTTAGGGAAGAGGATATAGAGTGATTTTAGTGATGTGTTCACCAGATTTGAGGAGGTGTGGTAGCTTGTGGGTTGATTTCCTCGGAACCCTAAAGGTTTGCGGCTTTTCTCTTGACTCCATTTTTATAGAAAATGAAGTTGGTTACAATTAATTTGTGTTGCTTAAAATTAATTGTGGTTTTGATATGTGAAATTTATTGGAAATCCCTTTGGTGTTGTTTTGGGGATTTTTGGGAAGAAATGGGTTTTTGGTTAGAATGTCCTTTTTGTGATTTTAAATTGGAGAATTTAAAATGGGTTATTTTGTTGAATTAATTAAGATGTCTTGTGAAATAGTTTTTCAATAAAGGGGTTGTTTTATTGAAATGGGAATTGGCGTGTAAAAAGGGTGGAAGGGTGTTTTTAATAAATGTTTGATTTATTAAAGTGGTTTGTTATGTAATTGAAATGGTTAAATGAATATTTTGGTGACCTTAGTGGGTTATATGCTTGGTTATGGATTGTTTGAATGTTGTGTGGAAGTGGGTGGAAAGTACCACTATAATAAGGGGATGGGTAGTGGATGGAAGGGCCACCATTAATGGTAAGTGGAATGGATGTGCCACTAAATTTGGGAAGTAAGAAATGGGTTGGACAGAAGTGTTTTTGTGGTTTTTATACTAGTATTGGGTTGTGGGAATTTGTGTGGTGCATTTCTTTGTTGGATGGAAATTGTAGAGATAATTTGAAATGATGAAATTTCTTTTGGCATGTTTGTTGGGCTTTCCCTTGGTTTTCTTGTCTTTTTAAGTGTATGTTTGGATTATAATAATGGATGCACTTGTGATTATTTTATATATACTACTTTATATAAATGTTCTAATGGATTTATCCTAGTGGTGTGTGTAGGGAAGTCATTTGGGGAAAACCTACTGAGTATTAGTACCCACCCTCTACTTTGGAACTTTGGTGATTTTGCAGATGTCTTATTCTGAGACACAGGCAAAGGTAAGGTATCTCATTACTAGTAGTTCATGGTGATTCTTGGGAGATGTGGTGGTGCTTGGAGAAAGGACCTTGGGGTGGAGTTTTGGAGTGTGTCTTCCTTTATTTTGGGTAACTTGTTTATTTTTCCATATAGTACTATGATATCATGTTGGATTGTATTGGTTTTGGGTTATATTGTGGATCAACCTGGTTGTCTTTTGGGAATACATTCTTGAATGTTTTATTGACTTGCATCATATAGTGGCTATTAGTGGATGGTTTGGTTGGTTTTTTTCATAAGGGAAATTTGTTCCCCAATTTGTTGCTGAAGCCCTCATCATTTATCTCCAGCCTTTGGCACCTTGGGAACGTCTCTTAAAGCCAAGTAACCCTTTTTTCCTCCTCAAGCCAATGAGGTAGGGGTGGGGTGTTACATGTGGTATCATCTTGTTCGGTCCTTTGAAGTTGATTCTTGGATTTAGAGTTGACATTTTTTGTGGTATATTCCTTGAGTCGGGATGGTATCAAGGTGTAGGAATGTCAGATTTTGTAATGTATAGCATAAAAGGACATAGCTAACAGTTTTATGATGAACTTCAAGTTACCAGGGAGTTGGGTACATAATTGTTTTTGAGACACTTATAGGCATTGGTAATCTCATTGTCGTGGGTGTATCAAGTCAGATGTGCATGGAATATATGGTAGAAATAACTTCCCTCTAGTATGCATATTTCATTAGGCATAATGATTTATGGTCTGAATGGAGAAATGGGTTTTTAGATGTGTGAAATTGTAATGTGAAAAAATTTGGTATTTTGAAAATGGTTTCATTTTCAAAAATGGTGAAACATGGAAAATGTGGAAAGGTGGAAACCCTCATTGTGGGAAGTGTGAATAGAGTGGAAGAGCCAAAGCATGTTGATTATGTGGCTCAGTTTAATAACTATGATCCACCCATCTTTAGTGGTGATTCGGACCCAGAAAGGGATAAGGCATGGCTGTCCATAATGAATAGAATTTTCGAATTCTTGGGGATGCCGGTAGAGATGAAAGTAAAGCTAGCAACGTATAAACTAGAGGATCTTCCTCTTCAGTGGTGGGAGTCTGTAGTCAAAGCAGGAACGGACCAGGGTATGACATGGGAAGGATTTGAGGAATTTTTTAATAAAAGATTCTACCCACATGCATTCAGAATTCAGCGAACAATTTATTTCTTCAGTCTAAAGAAAGTGCGTATGTCTGTGACGGAGTATGTAGCTATGTTTATGAGCATAGTGTGGTTTGCACCCAAGGTGGTGGGTAGAGCATCATTTAAGGCAAGGATCTTTGAATCAGGGTTAAAGAAAGAGATCTGTTCAAAAATAGCAGTGCTGTGTATTGGTGATTAGACAAAGATGGTGAATCAAGCATCAGTGGATGAGTGGGATCTATTGGGAGCTCCGGGCGGAGGAAGCATGGTGGTACCCATGGGGAATAGTGGGAACTCTAACACTGGGTTTAAGAGGAAGAGAGACACTTATTCCCAGGGTTGTAGTATGGAAAAAAATTTGACGGTAGGACTGGTAAATCTTCTTCCGAATCCTTAGAGAAAACCAGGATGTTTTCAGTGTGGCTCTGCGGCACACATCAAGAGGGACTGTACGGTACAACCTCGAGCATGTCACAATTTCAAGAATATGGGGCATCTTCTGTGCTATTGTAGGAATGCTCTGAGGTTAGGTGTGCATGACACTCCTCAGGGATATCATACGTCGTGTGCTTTGATGGGACGAGGACAGTATCATACCCCTCGCTAGTAGAGAAAAGTCGGTCATGGTGATTATCGTACCACCACAACTCCTCATCATGGAAATAAATAGCAGAGTGTGGCATCCAAGGCATTGTTCGGAGCCGAGCAGGTTGTATTGGATGATCAGTTGGGATCATCCATGGTGTGAGGTACTATTCTTTGAAATTCTACCTTGATGCAAGTTTTGATTCATATAGGTGCTTCAACCTCTTTTATTGCTTCATCTGTGGTTGAGTTTCTAGGTTTAAGGGAAGAAATGATGCCTTAGGTTTTGAAACTTCAAACTCCTCTAGGTCAAAGAGAGTGTCGAGCCTTCTTGTGTAGATTATGTTGTATCATTGTGGGTGAGGTTGAGCTAATGTGGAATTTCTTAGTTCTTGAGATGGATGGGTATCATGTAATCCTGGGAATGGATTGGATGGTGGAGTTTAAGGACCACATCGACTGTAATGCACGAATAGTGGCTTTTAAGACACACGATGGAGTTAGACATATCTTTAGAGGAGAGAGGCATGAAAGGTAGGGTGTAAAAGGTTTGGTGGAACCAGTAGTGGGCACTTTATCATATTAGTTGGCAGTGTTGTCATTGGAATAGGTAGAGGGTGCTGAGCAGAGTGTTCTTCCGGCAGTGGTGGATCAGTTCATGGATGTTTTTTTCGATGAATTCTTTGGGTTACCCCCTGTAAGAAAAGTGGAGTTTACAATAGATCTAATTTTGGGGACCAGTCCTATCTCACATCCATCTTCCCGAATGACACCTACTGAATTGCAAGAATTGAAAGTCCTATCGGAAGAGTTAGAAAACAAAGGGTTTATCTGACCTAGCACATCTCTGTGGGCAGCGCCGATGTTGTTTGAGAAAAAGGCAGATAGAACTTTGAGGCTATGTGTTGATTATTTTAGACTTAAAAAAGTTAATATTAAGAACATATATCCACTAACATGAATTGATGATTTGTTCGACTAGTTTAGGGGAGCCCAGTGGTTCTCCAAGATCGACCTGAGGTTGGGATATCATCAATTACGGGTGAAGAAGAATGATATTCCTAAAATAGCTTTCATAAGTAGATATGGCAATTATCAATATGTGTTTATGCCCTTTGGTCTAATGAATGCACCAGCAGTGTTCATGGCATTGATGAATTGGATATTTTAGAGATATCTGGATGCTTTTGTTGTGGTATTTGTTGACGATATACTGGTTTATTCAAGAACCAAAGTAGATCATGAGAAGCACTTACTAACCAACACATGATTTGGAGTTGGCATTAGTGGTTCATTCTTTAAAAATACGGAATTATTATCTATTCGGTTATAAATTTACAGTTTTTACTGATCGCAAGAACTTAAAGAATATCTTCTAACGAAAATATTTGAACATGAGGCAATGGAGATGGATGGAATATATCTAGATGTTTGATTTTGACATAATGTACACACCAGGTAAGGAAAATTTGGTGGCGGATGAATTAAGTAGAAAATCATATGCTTAGGTGGTGTAACAGGAATCAAATCAGTGGCATTTGATGTTAGTTATTGCTGACATGCAGTTAGAATGTGAGGACAAGGGCGATAGAGCGGTCTTCTTTACAATTTTTTTGATTCCTAACTTGGTTCACCTGGTTAAAGAGGCACATATATCGGATTCTGCGTGTGTGACCATGAGGTCAAAACTCAATGGTGGGGAGAACATTGAGGGTTGGAAACTGAACAGAGATTCAGTTTTGTGTTTTCGGAATCAGATGGTTTTACAAGTTTCTTATCCGGAGGATCATCTCAGGGTGTATCATTATTCTAAGTGGGCTATTCATCCTAGAATTCTAAAAATGTATAAAGTGTTGAAATCACAGTTCTGGTGGGCTGCTATGAAAAGAAGAGTGGTTGAGTTTTTTTCGAGATGGTTGACTTTCCAGTAGGTCAAGGTGGAGCATTAGAGGCCAGCAAAAATGTTGCAGTCTTTACCAATACCTGTTTGGAAGTGGGAGAAAATAGCGATTGATTTTTTCACAGGTCTTCCTAGAATGGACAGAAAAAATGATGTCATTTGGGTGATAGTGAATTGACTAATGAAGTTGGCCTATTTCATTCTAATTTGTTAATCTCATACAGTGGAGGATCTATCCAAAATCTATATCTGGGAGGTTGTAAAGAGGCATGGTGTTTCAGTATTGATTGTATCTGATCGAGATATATGGTTTACATCTGGTTTCTGGGAATCCGTACAACAAAACCTTGGAATTAAGTCAACCTTGAGTATGGCGTATCATTCTTAGACGGATTTTCAATCCAAGAGGACAATAAAAACTTTGGAGGATATGTTGCAGTCTTGTGTCATGGATTTTGGTGGATCTTGGGACGATCACTTGTCATTGGTTGAGTTATCGTAAAATAATAGTTATCAGGCATCCATACATATGGCTCTGTTTGAAACGTTGTATGGGCAGTTGTGTTGTTCTCCACTATGGTTGGTGAAAATGAGTGAGTCCTTTATTGTTGGACTGATCCTTGTCCGGGAGACTACAGAGAAATAATGAAACAATTCTACCTTATAAAATTGAAATAGTTTTAAAAATCTATTTTTATAAAACAAATCCATTTATAAATCATTTCCCTTCTATTTTCATAAAATCCTTTCCTATTATCATACAAGAAACATGAAAATTAAAAGCAATAAAATAAGAAAGATCACCAATGAATAAAAATATAATAAAATAAATACATCTCCATGAGATACCATCATTTGATTCCTCGTCATATAACCACATAAAATAACCTATGAGCAATGATCCATGACAAAAACAATCATGTGATAAAAACTTGTAAATGAACTATCACACTATCATTTGTGATATATCCTAGGTGGAAATACATAATAGACATTAAGAGACCTTGATTGGGATGAACGTTGGATCCAATAGATATTGAGTTAGGCCACAGTGTGTTGATAACAACAAAACAACCACTAGTGGTTCCATACATACTAAAGATTTCTATGTCTATTTCCTGATGCACATAAGGTTACTAAAGTGATAGGCTTGTCAAAACACATTTCAAACACATTTTCAAAATTTTAAAAACATTTTTAAATAGAATACACACTGTTTTGTAGTTTGAAAACCCCATTTCCAATTTAGGATAAATCTATTTTTAAATAAACACATTTTATAAAAATTTATCTTTAGAAAAAATATTTGAAAACAAAAATCATTTCTATTAAATAGTCAACCAAAATAAATTAATCAAGAACAATAATAAATTCATAAAATTAAACCATTGTATAGAAACACCTACCCAAACAATTATAAACTTAGTTTCCTTTGACAAAGGTGATTGGAAGCCAAGATATCGGCCTTCAAAAGACAGGGAACAAAAGAAACATCAAAGGATAGATAAAAACACTATTTGATCAAGAATATGAAACCTAAACACAAATAAAACCAAAGACGCAACCAAATACATTGAAGAACCAGAAGAAAATATCAACTATAGAGGAGAAGAAAAAGAACTTTAATGATCGAACATTGAATAAACGATCCGAAATGAGTGGAGATCTGTAAAATTTCATAGGGTGATCTTTATGTTCTAAGAGGGAAGATGTTGAAAAAATGAATGAATAAACTCTTTTACGGTTCACTAAAGTGTTACAAGATGTTACATATATTAATTATGGAGGGTGTAATGAATCTCAACCATTAATAATATGATTTAAAACACTATATATGATCAATTTTTATCATCATAATTGGATAGTAGCTCGTCATAGCTTTCTATAAGGTTTACTAATCATGCAATCTATCCATGAAATCATTAAAAAAATTTGTATAATATATTTATATATTTAGTTTCCATAATTTTACACCACTTAATCCCATATGTCCCATTTGGAGAATCCCATTATTTCCTTTTTCACTCTAAAATTGATGGATGAATATTTTTTAAATATAATAATGTAAAACTTAAAATAATTTTCCCAACATATATATCTATTCATCTTTAATTTGAAAAAAATATTGCGTATTTATTTTTATAACTTTATTATTATCATATATAAATTTAGTGTTTTTGGTTTTAAGACTACAATGTGTCTTCCATGAATCATATATAAAATTTCAGAGTTAGATGAGCCTATAAAAGTATGTTTATGTTTAGTGAAATGAAATAATTTATATTTATAAGGTAATACATAGTATGCTTGAGTGTGAATATTTTGGGAAAACTCCTCTGATACTATTATTAATTTTTAGTGATTCCATTTTGATATATCATATTTATTCCTAATTTAAATGATTTTATGGCCTAATATGCATTAGGAATCCTTCATATTATTTTTTGTAGATGTTTTTAGTACGATATAAAATTATTTTAATTAAATTATGATATAAATATTTTACTTTACTTTTCTTCTGCATTTAAATATATTTTTTATTGTCCTTTTTCATTGGGTAAGAGGATCCTAGAAGTTTGTTAGTTTGACTAGAATGTGGGTTATAATGTTTTAGTTTATTTAGATACTTTATTATATTATGTTTATTAATTATTGTAATATAACTCATTTGGAGGGGTTTTGGTTTGAACATGGTCATTATACACGTTGTATTCTTTAATTGATTGGTGTATGGGATATGGAATACCATCATTGCCTTAGTTTGTTGATATTAGTGTACTAAATGTTGGAGATAAAGGGTGTTATTTAAATATTTATAAAATTACCACATTGGAATTTTTATAATTTATATAATTGATGAATGGTTCATATTTTTGACATCACCACTTTGAGATTTTTATAGTCTATAATAGAAATAAAGGATCTAGGATTAATGTTCATAACATTTATACTTTAGTATTTTCAAATGAATTATTTATTTTTTTCTCTTATAAGTATTTCATAATAAGTATGTTACACTCACCCATATGTATTTTTATCAATATAAATGAAAATTATATTTCCAAATATATTATAGTATTTATGAGTTCACATCCTTATATTTTTATTTTATGGGAGAATCGATTGATGTTGGATACTTGGTAAGGATTCACTATCTATACTATATATATTCTTATTATATTTTATTATTATTTGAATTTATTTAACCAATAGACTGCATTCATTTCATTGGTTCATATTTAATTTCATGTGGGAATTTTTTATATTGGAAATCTGTTATATGAATCCTAGAAATCACTATTGTTTGTCTTATTTTATTATAAATATTTATTTTGAAAAATCATAATTTGGGATCCTTTACTTTTATATCATTACAAGCATTAAGATAATATTTTCATACAAATACATCATCCAATTTTTTGAAAAAAATCCTTGGAAAGAGAAAAGATTTTTTCCCTTGGAAAACTATCACTTGAAGGTTTATTTAAGCCATAGACTCTTGATTTTAGCCTTTAGTCAAAAGGGGACATCTCAAAGGCTATATAGTGTTCCATGTAAAGTATTATTGTGTATGTTTTAGTCATTTAATTTAACACATGTTATCTTGTACTCCTTTATCCAAGACATCACAACATGAAACACCCACCCACCGGGATTCCCCTTAGATTTCTATCAAATGAGAAATATACTATGAATTATTTATGTTACATTAAAATATTCCTATCACAACCCCTATTAGAATGTCACAAATTTATCTATTTTATCATAACAAATCCCAACACACCACACATAAACTATGAATCCTAAATTCCAATATGGTTTTATGGGATCAATATTAATTTTTAGGAATTCAAACATTAAGCATATATATTTACCTATAATTATTTTATATCTCTGAAAGTGAATTAATTTTATAATACAAAAAAAATTATAATCATTTCTCTAAAATTTATATCCATTAAAATATGTTTACACATTTAATCTAAAAAATAGGTTTTAGAAAGCTCCATGGTTTCCAAAAACTCTTTGGTCATACCTACTTATCTTTCCCACACTTACATAATTCATTCAATGTTTTCAAAAAATTATACAACCTTCACTAAAGATTTATTATTTTTTTAAAATTGTGAATGATTTTTCAAAAATAAAATATAAAACATGATTCAATATATAATAATATTTCACTATATTTTTTTTATTTTTGTTTTAGACTATGATGTTATGAAACACTCTAGAATGATTTTATGAAGGGCTAAAATCATTAAAACTCAAACCAAAGCACCACTTTAAACCCTTCAATGTATTATAATTTCCCAAAAAAATGAATATAGATACCTAGAATTAAAATGGTTTAGATTTTGGAAATTCTTGAGGTTATTTTTGTTATTTTCTACTATGAATGATAAAATATTAATTTTACTTTTTTAAAAATGATTTTTTTGCTCACATTATAGGATATGAGATTTGAATTTTACACTTAGGTGGTATTTAAGAAATCTTATAATGTACTCATTATTTTTGTAAATGTTGGGTGTCTGGAGAAATTTTTTTTATTTAAGAAATTATTTATTAATATATAATTTATATAAAATACATAATACGATTAATGTGTGTCATTTGATTGAAAAATAAAAGGATGTGGATGAGAGATAATTAATTTAGTCAACGAAAATTTGTGTCATCTAGTCACTAGATTATGATATATTTTTATTAAAAATTATATAATGGTTATATGATGTTTGAATGGACAGTTATGATATAATTGTTGATAGAGAATAGATATTTAACACTCAATTTAATATATATTCAATTAGAGAAATTTCTAACTTTTCACTATTATCTCAAAAAAGTAATACTTATAATTTCTTATGTGCGGGTAATCAGAGAGGGAGGTAGATATAGAATTGAAATAGGTTAAAAATCTGTGGTGGTTGAATAATATTGTTCATCATATAATAGAGGCTGGTGATTTGATATTATATTTACTTAAATTCAAATATGAAAATATACCATCTTTATTTTCATCCTTGATGTGTGAATATAACATGATTATTCAATATAATTATTGAAATGGAAAATCAAAAATATGTTATAATGTAAATGTAATTGTTTGAATGAAGATTTGATATGATGATTAATTATGGAATTTAAGACTATCGACAGTGGGTTGAAAATGGTGGGTCTAAAATATGATAATTATCATGAAAATATATTTTATCTATATGGAAATTGATTTTCTGGGAATTTTATAGGGTCAACAATGATGTTTTATATTATAAAAAACAATAGATAATTTTTAATAGGAATTTATAGTGCTATTTTTGATATGGGAAAATTGGAGAATATTATTGTTATTGATAGATATATGTATATTTTAATAATTTGATCTGGGATACCCCACCAAAATTACACTTGGCCCGATTGGTAGCATACTCAAAGGGTATTCCTGATCCCCACGGGCTAGAGACTAGTAATCGAGAATCCATGATAACTGGGGGAATTATTTTTCCCAATCATAAATAGAAATATATATAAATAAGTATACAAAACTAAGAGAAATAATAGACGAGAAACCAAGAAAATATATACCATAACTGGGGGAAGGTAGTAGAAATGAAAAAAATCAAATTGTCATAAAAACACAAGTACAAGTCCAGCAAAAATGGAAAAATTAAATAGAAACTAACTACTCCATGTGATTGTGTGGGAAATTTCCCACCATCTACTCCAACTCAGCTGAAAAAAACTTTTTCACCTCCCTATGACACATTGCCATTCCTTGTATCAAAAGACAAAACCAGGTTATGACAATGTAGAAGGGGTGTGTAGGGTTTGGGCTAAATAGACTTAGTAGAATCCCACGTAGTTGTTCCATATAAAGTCTCTGTAAACCAATTTGAATATGTACAAATTTAACAAAAACAAGTAATAATAATCAATCAAACTATTTTTATATGAAAATCATGGTAAATAATTTCCCCCTTCTATGGTTCTAAATAATTTTGGTAAAAATAGGTTCAATGTATATCACATATATATCAAATTTGGTAATCAAATATCAAGTTGTAAAAAACCATAGAAAGGGTAAATCATTCCAAGGATCACTATAAGTAATAATATCTGAAAAACTCATTCCCAAACATAGAAAATAATGTACATCAAGTCCCATGATATATGCATTGAGTTTATGTAGAATACAAACACACCAAATATAAAACCCCCCAAGAGTTTCTAACAATTCCCTTGAATAATAGGCATAAAAAGTAGAGGGACACCCCATGAATACCCCCCCCCCAAAGGAAACAAAAAATGAGGCCAATTACTACACCTTCCACCTATGTACAAAATTATTCCCATATTCTATACTCCACATATTATTTCATCAAAACCATGATCAGAAAACCTTTTCCGAAATACATTTCAGAATTATTTGTAAATTAGTTTTTTTAACTAAATCATGGGTAAACAAAATTTTCTCAAAAATAAATTTACACAAAAAAATAAAAAAACATTCTCATTCATTTAGAAAAAAAAATTAAAAAAAATTATAGCAATACCTTTCATCCAACATAGGCTAAATACAGAACCACATACCTCAAACATGAGTCTCACACAACTAAAATAAGATCCACCCTCATGTAAGGAATGTAAATATATCCATAGAGGTCCTAGAATTTATTTACTCATCATGTAATCAATCCAACAAGGTTAACGGTTAGTGAAGAAGATAAAATGAAACAATTCTCAAAGAACCCTCATGTCATACCATAACCAACACAAGGGTTATCCTCTAAGATAAAATCAAAAAATAGATATAGAATTAATAAATAACATCAACAACAGATTAAAAAAACAATACAAACTATTTAATATCTCTTCTATGACCAATGGGAAGAATTAGAAATATCACCCACCCATAAATATGTTCTGAAACCACCATTAAGATCAAACACTGAATTTTGTGATTCCAAAAGAGGATAGTCACCCAAAAATTATATAGGGGAGAATAAGAATTGAGGAGAGTAACTGTAAAATGATGAAAAGAAAATAGGTTTTGCATTAATCACATAAAACCTATATATCATGAGAGATTCATTACATGAATCCATTTCACAAAATGAGATCTATGATTCATATGTACGCTTGAAGAATAATTGACTTGACCTAAAATTAAACTAATAAACATTTTCACGATATGATAATGTTTCATTACCTATGAAATTTTAATTCCCTAAAATAGACTTAATATATACTCCTTATAATAAAATCACATCGTGTAACCAATTCATGTTGTGAATGATTCAAGAAGATGGTGAATAGTCCTAGTTCTAGAGAAAAATTCCCAAACCAAATCCAACACACCCAGAACAAAAAAAGATACTAATCATTATAATATATGTAAATGTTTTCTGTATTATACAAATATCCTGATAAGTTTCAATGATGAAGAATATTATATGTTTTTGACATTTTTTTAATTCCTAAAAATAGAGAGAGGTGCGGAAAAACAAATATTATCATGGGTCAAATCAATTTGGATTATAGATCTTACCACTTTTTAGAATATTTCCTCTAGATGTGGGCATAAATTTTTACTAAATATATAATTAGTTAAATTGGTCTATGTGGGGACACATTGGAATTGTAGAAAAAATTTGTGAACATATAATTTTAAATAGTGAGTTACACATAGTGGTTTACGTTTTTACATTGGACATTATATGTTCAACATAGAGTCATTCCATATTCATTAAAGGCTATTCCACTTGAAGAATTGATATACTTTTCATAAGGTATATAGTATATTTTTTCATATGAGTTGATAGTGGTGATTATTCTTAAAAACTCTTATAAGCCATTATATATGACTCTCTTGTATACTTATATAGATGTTTGAATTTAAAATTGTGTGGCACATGGTGAAATAATGTTGGAAATGGGTTTTAAATATGTAATAGCCAATGGTGAAAAATGGAAGTTAGGACTTCCCAGTATATTAAAGAGGTTTGTGAATATAGAATAAATTCATTAGTTCCCTAAAATTTATATTGTGGCTAACATACATGGGAATTTGGTATAACTTTGTGAAATTATTATATTCCTCGTGACATTTATATAAGTTAGTAGAATCGATTGGAGATATAATAGAGGGTGTGGGTCTAAATCCATTTTCAATACATGATATAATAATTGTGTGGAAACTTATATGGTAGTGTCTTGGGATATTTTTTTATTTTTTTTATGATGTGTAATGATGATGATGAAAAATGGGGTGGAGAGAGTCCATAAGGGAGGAAACTTTGAGGAAAAAAGAGTTTATATGGGGGGGGGGAGCTTTCTAACTATTATTACGGTGTAGATATGGGGTGGAGGTGGAGTGAATATCTATAGTTGAATATCTAAAAAATGATATCTCAAATGGGTGAAAAAAATTATAACTCAATTATTATATATAAGTATTTAAAGGTGGAAAACTGATTCACGATATTATAGCAATGTCCTTATAAATAGAAAACCTTTTGGTTATATTATAAAAAGGTCCTTCTGAGTGCATAGTTGATGATATATTTTTATAGTGAATTCCCTATGAATAGAAAATTAAATTGTTTTAAAATTTTAAATTATGTTATAATTACTTGATGGGGAAATATGTTTTTTTCACTCCGAAAATGTTTTGTCTATGTGGTATAAAATGGATTGTGTCTATGATTTAATTTGGGGAAGATTGTTTCAATATTGTGTTTTATTTATTTATTCATGGATTTATTAGTATAATTTATTCACAAAGAAATATTAGATTTCCAGAGATAAACCTATATAATATATTGGTACTATTTCCCTTACATTATATATTAGATTTCGGATTTCCTAAATATAGTTTGTGGAAATTTTAGTTTTCCTTATATTTAAAGATGGGAGAATTTTTGGATGAGGTTCTTTCTATTAAATGTCACTAGAGGTAACAAGGAGTTAAGGAGTTTGTATCCATTTTTTCACTTAGTTTTGAACTTTAATGAAAAGGAATTATTTTTACTTATTGATATTTAAATACTTATGTTTGGTAAATTAATTGGTATTATTTGTCTTGATTTTCGTTTTTCATTTCCAGGGGTAATGTATGTCATATATGATTGATAACATACACTTTTTGTTAGTAAGAAACTAATGGACAATTAAATATGGGCATTAATATCAAATTCAATATCATTTTCAACTCAGGTGAGATCATAATAGTGTTGGATTGTGATAGAATGGTTCGAAAATGAGTTTTTTTAGATGCATTTTAAAGAAGAAATTAGTGAGGTCTTCTTGTTTTGTAAGCCTATTGTATTTGTTAGTTTCATTGAACTACGAAGCTACAATAAGAGGAGGTATGTGAATCAGTGTAGACATGCTTTTACTAAAAAATTATAACTTAAAACTTTACAACATTTTTTTTCTTTAAACCTTTGTCTTATTTAGGATGTATGGATCTTGATAATGATACCACACAAACTATTCTTCTATTTTATGAATATATTGAAATAAATAGAAGCACCGAGAAATTTTTAAGAACGTTCAATCTGAGTGTGAGGAACAAACATCTTTCTACATCCAATTATCTTCCTTATATATATATATATATTATCATCAATCATAAGTGGTGTTGTGTTGTTATTATCTCATACCCATAGTGAATCCCACACTATAACAACTTCACCATATTAAAAAATAAAATGATCAATATTTTAAAAAAGTGAATATTTGTTAATAATACCTATTAAATATTATTAAAGGTCCTCCATGAACTATATGAATATTTCTTTGAATACTAATATTATCCTATGGTATAAGAGCATGAACATCATTTTTGTTATACAACTTCTATAAAATTAATTTCTGAAGCACTCACCATCAATTGACCCACCTTCTATATCATTACAAGATATGTTTATGATGGTGGTATTTCTATGTATCTTTTACTTTCCTAATTTCTTAAAACATCACCACATTTCATTATAATTATAAGTTTCAGTCTTTCCACCCCTTTGACCCAATGAATCTTTTTGAACATACATGGTCAGCTCCTCCCTCCCTTTTGTTCTTCTTAATAATATGACCATAAAATCCTATTTTTGATTTTTCTATATATTGTTTTCAATAATAACTTAAATGGTATGCCCCCACCCTTATATACCAAATCTAACTTTGAAAAATGTGTGGAATGTGGGCTTTAAATTTGAAACCCTCTCTAACCCAAAGTTTTTTGTAAACTACCTTTAATGATCTTGAAGATATTAAAGATTGACTTCATCAAAATATTTGAAAAACATGGAATCAACTATCTTCTAATCTTCAAAAAAAATTAAATGAAATAAAAAATATTCCATCATGAATTTTGAATCATTTAATATCCACCTAAAAATTTCACATCATGTAGGACTTCATAAATTTATGTCGCTCAGTATATTTCGATAATCATACCTCCACGGACTTTAACTGGCATCTTCAACTTCTAGATTTTACTTTTTATCTCTTTCATAATAACATATTCATTTCATGACCTTTGTAACATTAAATATGTTATATCATATATTTGGAGAATATGGTGTTATCCATATATCTCTAAAATATATGTTAAAACATTGTTTTCCAACAACCCAACATCTCGACATAACATAGAGTCATTGTATCTTCTAATCATCTAGACTTGGGCCATTTATAACATTTCAAAAATACCTAATGAAATTATCCTACAATTTTTATAACACTTGATGCTCTCTGACACTAATTTTATCACAGTTCTTATCTCATAGTTATGGAACTTTCAATATTTTTCTATTCCTCCAATATCTTTTCTCTTCGATCAGCATTTCATGATTCCAACACTTTATGATTTTCATTATCCAAATTTATCCGATAAAAAAACTTCTTCTAATGATTTTTACTTTTAACTCACTTAAGTCTGTTATTATATCTTCTAAAAATATTTTACATCATCACTATATTTGATTGAACTATCTTTTAATCACACTGTATTATTCTTAGTGAAGCTTCTATTCTTCTATGGTACTGACTCATCTTTCAATGTTTCAATTATCAATCTCATTCAATGTTGGTCTACTAAATTATAATCAACCTACCTTGAGATTGAAATGAAACCACCTCATATTTGATGTCTTTAACTTCCAAATCATTTACTGTTGATCTAGATTTCGGTGAAATCAAAAATACATAATGGTTTATGACAAATCCAACTATTTAGTGGTATACCCTTTATCAAACTAATTTTTTATATTTTCTAAACTAAATCCTATTAGACCATAATTTCTTTAAATAGTTGTGATATATTTTAACTTGAATGAATAATTTATGTATCATATTTATTAGCTTCAAAACATTCCAGATAGTTCATTTGTCTAAAATCACCTAGAAGCTTCATCTTCTAATGATCTCCCAACTCATAATGTTTAACATACCTTTCAATGGCGTTTCTTCTATAGGTATAACTTGATTCTCATTGAACTCCATTCCTTTTATAATTTCCTAGTACTAGTAACTACATAAGGTGAAATCCACCTTTTGTTCCAAAGAGGTCACATTAAATTCCTCAATGAAAAATACCATGGAATTTGTTAATTATTTATTGAGAATTGTCTTATTATTTCTTATAGTAATATTATATTATTTCATTATTTATTGTTTCTATTTAGGTTATCTCAAATTATCCTTTGGTAGAATCTCTTCTATGAAATCACGATTCAGTGTTCATAACTACTTTTCTTCCATTTTTATGCTAACATTATTTCATTTATAGAATGTCTGTCTTCTAATGTTTTTCAAAAATCCATTAGAGAATGAACCTCAAATATTCAATGGCACAACACATCTCATCGCATCATCATCCTCTGGATGTTTAAATCCCCCCCAGTGAATATTATCAACTAAATAGCTTTGTTTTCATGTCTCCATAAACTTATCAAACATTATTTTATACTCAGCATATTATGGTGTTAATTTTACTTCATCAACTCCTGTAATTGATAGTGATTTATAAAATTTAATTACTTATAATGAAATCCCATAAAGATCATTTTGAAAATAATCAAATGTGTAGTTTGATTATAGATGTCATTATAGTAGTAAATTCATCTTTATCTATTAATTTCATAAACTCAATTATTTTTCATCACTTAAAGTGATCCATTCTTTCCTATTATCCATATAGTTTATTCAATTTTTCCCATTATCATATAATAGAAGTATGATATCTTACATTCTTTATCCCATATTTTAGATAACTGTCACCATTGTATTAACTTTATAAATCCCACATGATGCATCACTCATTATTTTATATCCTTACACTCCAAAATTTAATTTTTGTTTTCATAAATAAATAATTTTTTGGGTTATCCATCATCCCTCAAAAATATAAAAGCTAGAATAAAAAAATATATAAAATCACACACATACAACAGAAAAAATCACATTGTCCATAAACCATTAATATACGTAGAAGTTATGCGTACTAATGGTGGAAATAACATATTTCTAAAACAGGTCCTTTAAATCAAGCTAGGGGATACTCCAGATATTATCTTCATCCAAATAAACTAAAAATTCAACAAATTATTGATATTAATTCATAGAGAAATGTTATAAATCTTGTTATAACTAGGCCTTGGTGACAAAACAGACACCATGCCTTTACATGGTCATCAGGTCATGGCTTTCCAGCTACCACCAGTTTCTCCATAGACATGTGGTCCCCGCCTCGAGGCCCTCCCACATTCTTGAATGGATATTCTAACTAATGACTGACCCACATGCCAACTCATGTCCTTCCCAGTGTGTTTTTTCTTACTCACACTCAACCTAGGAAACTTCCCAGAAAGACACCCATCCTGATCAATACTTCATGCCAAGTATTCTTAACTATGGAGTTCTAATCAAGAAGGTTTCTAAAAAGGAATCACACCTTGTAGACATGAGTCATATCGTTTAGTAATTTAACCCCTTATCATTATGGGGTTTTATATTCATCCCCACCCCCCATAGAGCACAACGTCCTCGTTGTGGGACCTATATCTCAAAGCAAACAGTCCACCATACTTATGTTTGGGTTCCAGCTCTGATACCAAGTGTAACAACTGGGCCCTGCTGATAGTCCAAACACCCTTTCTTTACATTTTCATCAGGTTCTCGCCTGCCAGGTACCACCAGTGGGCTCTACAGGCAAGTGGTCCCCACCCTGGGTCACACCCACATGCCTGAATGGGACTTCTGATGAAAGATTGTCCCCACAAGCCAACACATTTCCTTTATAGTGGGATTTTTCCTCACTCACACACACACACTAGAAAAAATCCCAGAAGGTCACCCATCCTGATAATTAATCATGTCCAAGAACACTTAATTGTGGAGTTTTAATCAAGAAGGCTCTTGAAAAAGAAGGTTCACCTTATTGACATTAGTCATATCATTTTGTCATTTAACCTTTATCATTCTGGGGTGTTACAAATCTAGATCTAGAATAACATCATCATGGGAAAATCAAACCATTAATTTGTTTCATCATTGAGGGGAAAAAGATGAATTTATTTCATCAATTTTGGTTCCTGCCATATGTTCACATCTATAAAAATATTCTGAAATATGTTAATTTCATCAAAATGACCTTTTTTATACTTCCCATAGATAAGATCCACATTTTCTATTGAAATGTCAAAAAAGTAATAGTTTTCACAACTCTAACATCCCAATAACTAACCCATGGGTCTAGACTATTGGTTTAAAAACATATAGAATTCTATAATATTTATATTTTAAGTAGTGATACCTAGATTATTCTACATCTTAGTATCTTTTAATTCAATCTTGGACCCATTTAATCTGATACTAATAATTCCAATAGTTTTGGAATCAAACTTGTTTATCATCGGTTAGTTGGAGTAATCCATGAGATGTCCTTATCTTTTCCTAGAGAAAAATGGGAACCCCCCCCCCCAAGGTAATAATTCCATTTTTACATTTTCCTAACAGTAGTCGGTATGACTAAATAGTTTTCATATCATCATCTAATTTAGTTGTATTATGAAAACAATCCTCCTCCTCCTCGATAGATCCATCAAAATAAACATATTTCTATTAGTTATAAATTTGAACCTACTTTAGAGTCATTATTTTATATTTCATTAGCATAGTATTTTTCTTACTATAATTTACTATATTTTATTAATCATCCTCTTTGTTTCCATTTTATCCCTATTATTTTTTATAGGAATTAAAAATGTTTGGGTAGAGAAACTTTGGAATCTGGTTCCACTTGGATGGTGCTAACATGCACCATCCTATGTGTTAAAATAGATTGAACTTATGGTGTCTCCCATATACGTAAATTCCATCCATACCTAAACTCTTGAATCATTAAGGAATTATCAATAGGGATTTATCACTGCAAAATGTTAATACAATGTTTAAACCTCACCATAGTCTTAACACCTACATAGACTTCTTGTATTGTTGTAACTCCCTTGTCTATGTAAATGAAGCTACTAGAAATATTCACATCTACTAGTATCGATTAGCTTAGTGATTCAAATATCTCTCTGTAATCCCAAGAAAACATGTACTCACCATCACTACAATATTTAACCTTCATAGTATATAAACTAACAACATTCTTTATTGATTTCCTCCTACCATCAGAAGAATATATGACTATATTGTATCATTATTGTTGATAATAAATTATATTTTATATGTTTTCATTATCCTAAATTGGATATGTTTTCAATACCAAATGTATTCATAAATAAATTATACTGTATCTTTATTACTGAAAATAAATAAAATATTCACCAATGATGGAACTTTCATTTCATACACTATAAATCTTATTCTTCTCTCTATAACTTCCATTGAACTTAAAAACCTGGAATTTTCAGACAAATAGTTAAGGATGATATCATTTTACTTAATGAAATGAGCCATAAATTAACCATCTCAATTCAATAATGAGTCATGATCCGTATAGAACAAAATAATGTTCAACATGGACACCAAAGATGTTTATAAGTTATTTAGCAATTTATACTAACTATAAAGTATTTTTTTAAATATAATTTTTCATAGTAGTGTTTTCATCCATCTCAACAATTACATTAAAATATTCAAACCCAAATATGTTTACTCATGATTTTCAAGACACATTAATTATTCATCAAAAGTTATAATTCTCTATCTTATTCAAATAATTGATATTTATAAAATGGTAAAAGAAAATACCAAGTACCTAAAGAATGATTAAATATCATATATATAGTATTTCAATATCTGGAAACTCAGCATCATCATCCATATATTTTATGTTTACAATTCCATAATCCATTTCTACAATTTTTGTTCTTTTAACATTTGGTGATTTAAAATTTTACATTTAAAACTTCTAATGATAAAATATCTAGAACCAACAACTATAATTCAAATCCATCTTAATAAATGATCTTAATCTCTCTTATTTATCTTGGTTGATAATAATTTTTGAGTTTTGAGGAGGCACTATAATTTTTAAAAAAATTATTTTATTTTACAATGGATATATTTGGGAATGTTTTTATAATTTAACAAACTCATTACATTAGTTATCATATTTAATTGAATCACCTTAAATTAACTACTAAATGAAAAATTATAAATATATGAGGGAATAAGGTATATTTTCCTTTTCACATTAGTTAAGGTTACATGATTGAGAAGTGTTTTTAAATTTGAGAAATCCCTTCAATTAAAATTTATTTTTCATTATGATTTCTCCATTTATTTTCCAAGTACCAATCATTTTGGGTTTCATAGATTTATTATATATTCCTTTCATTTTTTTGTAAATTCACTCTTTATTTCTTCTAGTAAGCCACACGCACTATTATGTTGTTTTTTATTCTAACTTCTTTTCTACTACCAATCGATAGAGTAAGATAAACCAAGAAATATAAAAAACATGTTCCAAATAATTTTTTTTGATTATCCATTGTTACATATAAAGTATACTTCCATTTAATGACCAAATTCTATAGTGTAAGTAGTATTTCATACACTTTTCAATAGAGTGTCCAGTATTTTAATATCATCCACAAATATTTAAAATTTCTTTTATCTTTCCCTTATAAGGTAAATTCTGGTAAGCTTTATATTTTCCTTTATATGAGTCATCCATCAATCCAATACCATTAATTTTATTTTTGATTGATTTAATCTATACTTATATATTGATTATGTTAGTTTTAGTGTTCATGGAATGTTTGAAACATTCCATGAAGTGTCCTATTCTTTCACAATAGAACCATTTTCTCCTCAGTGTGATGAATTCTTTTACATTTTTATTATGTTCATTCTCATTTTTAACATAAATATCTTTACACATAAAGGTATAGTTTTACTATATCTTCATTTAATTCTTATTTAGGTTTTTTGGAATCCTTCCATAAGATGTAACTTAGTTGTTATTACATGATAAAATCCAATACATATTTTTATACAAATTAAAGAAAATATAGTCTATTATAATTAAACATATATACATATGACTGTGAAAGTTGGTTATAATTAACTAAATAATTTCTAAATTTTACTCCCTCATTAATGAAGACCTCATTTTTCTTTCTATGGTTTATTTTTTATGACTAAATTTATTGTCATGGTGTCTGAACATTCTACAAAACCATTAGTAGCCAAAATATATGACTTCCTTTTTCTTCTAGTATGTCTAGTGGAAGTGTCTTTTGGTCCTCAAATATGAACGTCTTCTTGAGAAAACCCTATGAGAAACCATATATCTCATTCATTACTTCTTCCACTAGTGGTATATTTTTCATTAATTTTCTATACCAATTTTCTTGGAAGAGAAATTATATATTCAAATATTTATAGAATCCTAATTTGTAAAAAAAATTCAGGAACATGGGGTTAACTTTTTTTCATCTTATAGAAGATTTATATTTTCCTAACTTCATGATCTTTCTACTAATTTATTGATTTTTTCTGAAGTAAGAATCTACTTAAGAATTTTAGCATTGAATATTTTCTTTACTACATGTGAAGATTAAACTTAAATAACTTCTATGTTTATCAATTTTTATTCCCATACAAGACACTTTAAATTGAAATTTCATTTCTGATATTGAAGAGTTATCAGTTTTTATTCACATTACACTCTCATATTCAGAAATTTTTATTCTTGAATCAATGATTTTTCTAGTATAGAATTGTCAGGATATATATTTTTTCTATCTTTAACATGTAACTATGAGTTTCTTACTTAAATATTTTAATCCAATACCCAAAATATTTATTTTAAACTCATCTTAAATGAATTATTATTAAACAGAGACACACACATTCGAAGTTATTCTTCAACCTGAGAAACATTTTCATTGTAAATTGATACATATTATTTACTTTCCAAATTGTTTTATTGAAGTGTCACACATATATAAATTCTTAGCTAGTTTCTTCTCTATTTCACTGGATTCTAATTATATATTTTCTTTTTCATCATATAGTACCTTGAAAATTGTGGTTATGTATTTGAAAACCAGAATAGAAAAATTCTTTATGTGATCCTTTATGTTAAATTAAAAATATTTAATAGTTTCAATAAATTAATATGTTTCATAGAATGAGAGATATTCTTTAATATAATTATTCATAACATATTTGTTAAAAAAATATGCCCTATTGTTTACATTTTAGAAGTGGTTTATCCACCTTATTCTAATTTTTAGATTATAACTAGAAAAACTTACAAGAATATTTCTTATTTTGGTTTCATAATGTTATGGATGAACCCTCTATGTTAGCTTCCATAGATATTTATTCCCCTTTTCATAAACTAAGGTATCTTTGTAACTTTATTATCATTTGGAAGAGCCAACTCTGTAACTTCCCAAAGTAATCACTTCATATTAATTAGAAAAAAATCAAGTATATAAAAAAACATAAGTCCATTTATGTGAATCATCATATATAATAGTAATATTTAGACCTAGCAGAATATGGGGATACACTATCAGGTTAATCAATTTAAAAATGAGTTTACCTTCTTTTAAGTTGTCTGAACCTCTATCTGAGTTAGAATGTATGAATATTGATTATGAGACCTCACTAACTATTCTTGTATTCTTTGAAAATAATGAAATAAAAAAAAAGTTTCTGTTAAAAAAATTTCTCCCACTACGAGAAACCTACTCCTTTCTCTATCAAGTTATCATCTCTAGCCTTTTTATACTAATAATTAAATTATCAACTACAATTGGGTTGTGTTTGTTATTATCTGAGACATACAATAAATCCCACACTACACTAACTTCACCATATTACATATGTTAATCTTCATTATGTTACACAATTGAGGAGTTATTTATACTACCTCATGATAATACATAAAGGTCCTCCATGCATTCCATGAATAGGTCTTCAACTACCAATCTTATCTTTTGATAAAAGAAAATGTATGTAAACTATATTATAAAACATATAAAATAAAAATTTACAGAGTGATCACATTCAAATTAATCAATATCTATAACTTCAAAAGTTATGTTCATAATATTAGTCTTTATTTGTATCTTCTAGATTCACAAACTCTAGAAACCGAATATCACTTCTTCAAAACAATAATTTCGGGTCTTCTCAACTTGTTAACCCAATAGATTTTCTCGAATGAACATGGTTTTATTCCCCCAATCTATAATTAATCTCGATAATATTAATAGAAACCTCTATATTTCACAGTTTTAGATATGTTTCTCAATAATAACATGAACAATTTTCCCTCTTTATATACCCAATATACCTATTGTAAATGTGGGGAATGTGGGATTAGAATTTAAAACTCCCACCAACTCAATGTATTTGTAAAAAACCTTATATTCTAATGATGATTTTAATTTATGACATCATGAAATCCTCCTTATAACATACAGTAAAATATAATCTAATCTTCCAAAACAGAAATTTATAATCAAGAAATTTTCTCAATAAATCGTTAATATTTGAATGTATATCTCAACATCATCACAACATGTTATTCCTACACAAATTAAAGACCCGCAACATTTTCTGGCACTCTAACATCCATAGAATTCACTCAATGTATTCAATATATGGATTTGACATTTTATCTATATTAGTATCACAAAAAAATCATCCTTTGAAACTTCAAATATATTATTACATATATTCTATGTATTTGGTGTTCTCCATCAGTTGCTCAAACATTTGTTTAAGCTTCATCTTTCAGAAGTTCTGCATTTTAACATAACTTCCCATATCACTATACTCTAATTATATGGATTGAAACCATTTATAATTTTCCCTTACCATTATATGTTACCATATTCTAATCTAATCAATAATTTATAATTCATGACGCTGATTTTATCATATTTTATCCTCCATAGTAGTGGAATGTTTTGATTTTCTTCCATTACTATATCATCTCAATACTTGGATATATCTTTCAAACTTCTGACCCTTTATCTGATTAAAAATACAAATTTAGTCACATGTCTAACCGAGAATAGGGATTTAGTGTTTAGCCTCACTCAAGGCTTGTCTTCTACCATTAAAATGTTTATAAATTCATCACTACAGGTGATCAATGTATCTTCTTATAACACTATGATATGGAAAGGGAAATTTTTGTGCTCCCAAGAAACAAACTAAAATTCTTGTTCTTGTACTTACAATCTCATTCAATTTTGGACTACTATTATCTGATCAACCTATCATTGAATTACATTAGAACAAACTCATATTCTAGTTCTTTAACTTCTACATCACTAACTATTTGTCTGACTTCCGGTGACATCACATATCCAAGATGCTCAATGAGAATCCAAAATTTATGGTGTTTATCCCTTTTCAATTATTCTTTTGGGTTTTCTAAATCAACTCAACTTGGACCACAATTACTTTATGTAATTGTGATATACTTTAACTTGAATGATTATGTGATGCATCATCTATCATAGCTATTGAACCCATTAGATGTCTTGGTCTTATCCACTCACTTATTAGATTTGTATTCTATAATTCTCCCAACATATCATTTTTATTGTTTCATCTATCAGTGGTACTTATGTAGGAATAACTCAATTATTAGTGGACACTATAACTTTTCCAATTCCCATTATTTCCTATCTTTGTAATGTAATTTTATCCTTATATTAGTCTCTTAGCACCTTATGATCCTTAGAAATAAATACCAAGGTAGTCGTATATTATTCCATAGGAATCTTCTTCTTCTT
The DNA here is from genome assembly GCA_963277665.1 of Viscum album. NCBI lineage: Eukaryota > Viridiplantae > Streptophyta > Magnoliopsida > Santalales > Viscaceae > Viscum > Viscum album. The sequence goes on from OY728132.1 coordinate 702,989,761, forward strand.
TGTTTCGATGATCCTGGAATCTTGTTTTCTTTATTTAGTGTCTTCTGTCCATATCAATGTCATATCAAGTAAAATAGATTTCATGTGCTCATCAAACATTGGTGATAACCACTTCACATCTACCATCAGTAAAAATTTCATGCATCTCTAGAACATGTTAATTTTTATGATTACTAGAAATTCATTGGAGATTGAAAAAATATATTCATGTTCCTAACTCATATTATCACAATTTCATCATCTAGAAGTTTAAATTTCATGCGAATATTATCTAATAACTGAAAAAATATATATTTATTCTTGAATACACTAATAAAACTATAACTTCTAGTCAACATCTTAATATTTTACACCTACTTGATTAACTTAATTATTCGAAACCACTTTTACAACCTATTTCAGTTTTTAAGAAATCCACTAAATTTTGGTTCCAAAAGCTTCATATATATATGATACATATAGATAGAGTCAACATAGTAAATTTTCCATCATTTTTTAGTATCATAAACTTCATTAATCTTGACTAGTTCTGGTGATATACTCTCTCTTATCATCCATACGGTTTATTTGGTCTTCCTCATTATCAACTACTTTATGTTGGTCTGCTTCTATTCAATGTGTCATCTTATAGAGAAAAAAATTCAAGTGTATTGACTCTAAAACTTCCATTTATGTCATACCATATTCATAAATATCCTTAAACAATTCTAATTCACTCTTCCCACAATTGGAGACTATTGAAAACAAACTATTGAAAAAAATATAACACTTATCATCACAATTAACCCATTGGGTGCTTCTGTATTACATAGAACAAGTATATAAAGAAGAATTGAGAAACATTGTTTCTATATTAGGTCTATTATGATCTAATATTGAATAATTTAATCTAAAAATAAATACATTGGTGATATCATTTTTGTCTTCATGGTATCATTATTAGTCTGTATTGTTACATCATGTAGTTTGAGGTCATGGTGATTCTATATGTTTATCTAGGGGTGACAGTCTAAGTGGGTATTGAATTATATGATAGTTAGACACCCATAACTTATATCCTAACAATAAAATTAGTTTATATATTTATTTACATTCTATTTTTGAAACAAAATCATGGTGGTGAGCAAGAGGAGGTGTATCATTGACCCGTGGATGTGTGTTAGTGGATATACCCAGAGGCTAGACAATCTTGGTAGTCCACCTTGATATAGTTATAATATGTAAATATAATCATGTTGGTTGGTCTAGTTTTGGTCAGGATATTGAATGTTTTTTGAAAAATATTAAGATCTCTTTTTAGTTTATGTCAATGGGTAATGAGAACTCTTCTCTATTCATGGGGAGTTTGGAGCATGGTTTAGAATATTAGTTTTTGACAATTTCCTTGGGATATCGTGATGTGTCTATGATTGGATATAAAATTTTTTGGGAGATATTATAAAAATAATTATTGTCATAGACTCTTATAATTTAGTGATAAAATGAGATTTTGGGTATATAAAATTATATTATTTTTGTTGAAAAGATTAATTTTGGTTTTATGGACTTGATGAATAATTTTTTCTATTTTATAAAGGATCAAATGTTTAGATATTTTTATTTACATTAACTTGTGTGTCCTTATATCCATAGGAAATTTTGGATCTTTTCCCCAAGGATATTTTAATTGGATGATATGTTATAGATATTTTTTAAGGATAGAATCTTTCCTGGATATTTATTAGCAAAGAAATGGTTATAGTGGAGCCATAGGTGGAACCACTTCATTTTAATGAAAATCATGTTTTAAGGAAATTAACGTTCATATAGTGGTGACAAAAGACACGATTCAAGGTAAAATTTTAATTTACATTACTCTTTCTTAAATTTTGAAATATTTTTTTGAATTTATATTCATTTTTTATTCCTTCCTTATCCCACCGATTATAACTTTTGGTGGAGAAGCTTTGTAATCTATTAGAGTTGACTACTCAAGTATGATGTTAGATATGGTTTCTTAGGTGTGTAGTTATGATTTCATTATAGTATGAAATTGGTAATCTTATAGCCTATTTTGATTACATTTTTTACAATAATAGGTTACACATGGTATTTATTGGTTATACTCTATATAATATTATGTCAACCATTTTTGATAGAGAGTGATTTTTTCTACCTAATATAGTGAATATATGGATTTCACTATAGAAATATATTTCCATTTAAGGTTGTGATTGATTTATCCATATAATATAATCTCTATTTTGGAAAATTTTAATATTTATTTTATTTATATTATGATGGAGTATTTTTCATAGTTTCAAGGGATTATATTGATTTGTTTTCAGAGGAGGTTATGTGATTTCCAATGTGAAAAATGGTTGATTTGGAGATTGAGTTATGCCAATGTTTTCCCCCAATTTATATTGAATCTTATCATATATCACCCATTTATATTTAGGAGTTTTTTTAATGAAATTAATTAATTACTCTAGTGAGGATTTATTTGGCATAGTGGGTCACCATGGGCCACTATGGTTTTGTTTCCAAGGAAAGTTGATGGAATTATCAAGTTATATATAGACTACTGATGATTAAACAAATTGATGGTAAAGAATCACACTCCCATTTCTTGGATTGATGACTTACTTGATCTATTAAAATGTGTGAGTTAGTTTTATGAGATTGATTTATTATCATGATATAATTATATAAAAGAAAATAACAATTCATACTTTGGATGGATTTTAGCTATAATTATTAAAACATAAAATATGCAGAAATAGAGTTTAGAATTATGAATTCACTAACCATATATTTTTAGATTACCAATAGGGTGTTTCAATATTATCATGATGGGTTTTTATATTATTAAATAATGGTGCATTTGTTTGATTTGAAAATGGAGGAGGATTATAAAGAACATCTCATGATGGTGTAGTAATTTCTCAAGGAAAATTAGTTGAATGAAAATATATATAATTATAGATTTTTTATATTTGAGTATTTTTTTCGGGGTCATGATATTTTTGGTTATAGTGTTTATGTTTACCAAATAGAGATCGCGGATGTTTTCTAGTGTATCATACTAAATTTCTATAGTATTATTTTTCTAAGGGATATAGTGTGATTATAATGGTTCATACCATTAATCTTTTATATCATGACTGTATTATCATTTTAGATTTATCTAGGTAATGTTTTTTACTAAATAGAAAAGTTTAATGTTTCTTTGGAATATTTAATGGTGAAGTTTTTTAGTTATCTTGATCTTTTATTACCTAAGGAGGATATTATTTATGATCTATATTATAATTAATTTAATCTATGATTTTGATTTTTATTGATATATGGGAGAGTGGTAATTTTGTAAAATTCAAAATCGTTTTTTTCATGAACATAACTTTGAAAATAATTATTTACTTCTTTAAATTGTGGTATTTACACTTAATTTTTAAATTTATTACTTCCTTAATAAAATACTTATGATTTTTTTCAATCATAATAGATTTGGAAATATCTTTTCCCAAAAGGATTTGAATATTTTTAGAAAATACTTGTGGGGTTTTTTAATGATTTTAACATCCAAATCTTATATATATATAAAAGTTAAATGCTAGAGATAAGGAATTTTTTGATAGTTTTTGGGTTATGTTTCCATGTATGTGAGGAAGGAATGTAAAGATATAGTTTTTAATATTTATTCACCTATATTTTAAGGAAATTTATGTGGGTGAACTACATTATTAGATAGTAGTGAAATTTTCATTAGTGAAATATGTGTATGTGTATTATTTGGTAGAACTAGACAAAAAGATGACGTGTTATTGGATAATGAACAAAAATGATCTTGAGAGATGGACTGATGATATGGGTCATCTAGTGGAATAACTTGGGAAAAAGTATATTCCTCAAATTATTCAAGAAATTATTTTTCCTTGGTTTCATATCTTATCATTGGTAGTATATACAAGTTATGTAAAGATGTATTATTGTTTCAAGGATTATTTATAGTAGAGTGGGATAAAAAAATACTTGTGGAGTATTTATCGCCATTTACTATATATTTGTAATTTAAATATAAACTATATTTTCTTATAGGATTATTTAATCCCTTGGATAATCCCTTTTTATGTGTGGGTTTGATTTTATGGATTTTTATGAGATTACATCCTACATGTGAAAACTTAATCTTTTTTCAGTTATCAAGTATCAAATAATGAAGGAATCCCATAACTCAATAATTAAATAATTTATCTTATTGGATAATTTAGAGATGATTTATGTAATGGAGTTGGTAAAGCTTCATAGAGTTCTAGGGATGAAAACAATTTTATCATGATTCTTAGTTTACATTGTGAATTTTTAGTGGACTAAAATGTTTGTTTTGTCCCTAATTATTCTATAACATTACATTTTACCATCAAACTATTGGAAACAAAAAGTATAAAATTCATACCTTGGAGGAAGTGATGAGGGATATATCTTAAATTTAGAGTTTCATGGGTAGATAATTTACTAAAAAAATATTCTTATAAAAAAATTATTGGTCCTCTACATTGTAAGGTACATTATGAGGAATTTTTAAGGCGAAGGTATTGTTCACAACTGTTGTGGGTTGAGGTTGGTGAGTAATGTTTTGTTAGGTAAGAGATGGCGGGGGATATTGTATTTGGTGTGTGTGTAATTTAATTATTCATGAGGGTTTCTTATAGTATTTGGGAATCCGATATGGATCGAAGAAGGATACCATAATAGTTTCCAATTTGGGATAATATATTAGTTTTATAATTTCCTCTATATAGAAAATAAATATTTTCAAAGGTAAATAAGAACTTATATATATATATATATATTAGCCTATTTGAGCTATTAAATCAACTTAGAATGTGTATTATATGTTTCCACTACATTTAAAGTTGGAGGGGATTGATGATGTATTAAAATTATCATAGCTACAGAAGTATTATCATTACTTTTTAGATGTTATTTATTTGGGTAATGTTGATATTGAGGATAATGTTACTTTTGAGGAGTATCAGGTAAAAATTAAACAATTTATTGAAAATGTATTTCAGGGAAAATTTATTCTCTTAGTGTGGATTCTTTGGAAACAATTTATGGTATATGAAAGAACATGTGAAAGGTAATTATAGATTTGAGCGCAATATATTCATTTTTAAAGTTATTTTTGTTGTATTGGATATGGAATTTATCTAAAATGATGAAAGTTAAAGAAATGAGAAATATTTTCATATATTTTTTCCTTTATGAATATTATTAAATCGTTTCATGGATTATTTTTTAAATGGGAGTGAAATATAAATAACTTTAAATTTAATGATTTAGAGAAGGAAAAATCATGGGGTTAATTTTTATTTTTGACTATATTGGCTAAACTGTTTATTTTATTTGACCCAAATTTATATTTTTTGCATGTAATTGGATTCAAGGGATGAATTTTACCATTATGTTATATTTTTTATTATTTTACGAGGTGACTATAATTTCTAATAAATTCTAGGCGTCATTAGAATTTATTTATTTACTAAGTAAAAAAATTAATGGTTTATGTATATAAAATACGTAATTTTATTTATTATTTTTTTGCATTTACATAGAAATGTGAGAGGTTGGTGAGGATAGATATTTTGTTAAGTCAATGTGTTGTCATCTAGTTAGTGGATATATGAGATATTTTGAATTGAATGACATATGTTATAATGGATATATTTAATATGACATGACCTAACCCATAAGGATCCCACTTGGGTCAATAGTCTATCCTAATCTTTCATATTAAGCCTAGATCTAATTAGACAGGGTTTGGTGACTAGAACACAGAATGTGTTTCTAAAATTTGGGTGCCAAATGAACAGGTATGGAACTAAAACCTATAGAAAAAATATGAACATGGAAACTATACAGAATAACCAATGATATTCTTATATACATGTAACACATGATAAAAATCTATTACAATATTAATATTAAAATTACTGAAATATGGTTGGAAGCATGATCTCAATAAGTCAAGAAATTTCAAAATATAATCCATTAAATTTAAAATCCCCATATAAGATCCTAACATGAAAACTGATGGCATCTGATATCGTTGATCATGACTATGAACCTTCTTCACCAACTTTGTGTCTGTTGTAATTACTAATGAACAACCTATTATCTACATAGTAAACTACATGTGAGGGTTTAACGCTAATGATGATTTAGATAAAAATATATCTAATGCATCGCCCTGAAAAAAATAATAGAGGACACAATGATAAGAAAAATCATAATAATGTTAAATTCTTAAACACGCTAATATACATTAAGGATAAGGAAATAATGACATATGAGTTTTCCATTATTCAATTCCCAACTACATAAGGATCATATTATCTAAGAATATAATCAATCCAAACTTCCTAGTTCCACATAACCTATTAATCCACTTAAAATATTTTATGGGTTTCCCACGTCTCTTTCGAGTATGAGTATCCATTGAGGTATTACCAAAATCAATGGAGGAATCTTCATTTATCATGTAAATCTCATAATGTAAAAGTGTAACTACTCTATATATATAGATGTTACACCCCATTATTTGTGGAGTTTCTTAAAAATCATTTAGGGTACCCGTTCCATTTTAGGATCAAGTGCCCATGAATATAAGTGATTTCCAAACTATGTAAACTATGTGGGGGGGGGGACACCCTATTATTAATGCATAGCTAAAGGAGAAATAAATCACCATATAAATGGTCACTATAAAATTATTTAAGAATCACTCATATCCTATCAATACACTAAACATATTTTTAATGGTGAAAACCCCATATGATATTTTCCATGATTCTCATGTCATGGTAGCACAACCTTGACAATTTATAAACCACGACACACAACTTACTTTAAAAGTCATCCATTTCCTTCAATTTTTATGTAACCAAGAAGATATGGTACAAAACCTCATATCTATCTATCACTTCATCCCCGAACCAGACCAACATATCAAATAAATTTCGTGATGAAGAGAATTATACCCACTACATATTTGTACGTTCATTCTAATGTTTTAAAAAAATACCTATCATTCCCCAAAGATATTTTCTACCAGTTTTAAGTGGGTTCTATACCAAATAAAATATAATAATTGAATATAATATTAAAATTTACATTTATTATTAATAAAATAATAATAAAACTAAAAATTATTCATGAACCACCATTGGAGAAATAAGTCACATATCTGAGGTTTATAATTTTATCTAACAATTTATTTTTTCAGAATTTAATTAAAACCATATTACACCTTTTTTATCTCTTTAAAATCCAAAATAATGGATATTAAATAAAATATTATTTAACAATTCTCATTATTCATATTTATTATTTTTTCATTATTGTTATTTTTTCCATCAACTATGAATAATGAAGGAATATGACTCCTTAGGGATTTCAAGAAGGAAGTTATAATCTATAACCAATTACCTAGATTCTATGATGAATTTTGTCTTTTGATCTTCCAATGAACTCCATTGACCAATCATAAAATCAATTTCTTCATTCTCCCCTTTTTCAATCCATAACCACACCAAAATTTGTCAATGTAATTGAAATTACATTATATTGAGAGAATTGGGAATATGGATTGAGGGAGAGAGTGCATTAAAATTCATTATAAGACAAACTTAATTAAATATAATCAATCATTCAACATTAACCTCATAAATATATTTTTTAATTTCCTCATTTGAATTACCTTATTAAATTACTCATTAAACCGCTCATTAAATCAACCCATTCATACTTTTAACAATCCATTAAAACCGTATTAAAATATATTTAACCATATTATCCTACAATGAAACCACATAATTGTTACAAAACTCTATTATTTATGCATTACATATTTAATAAAATACTTTTTTTAAATGGAATACAAAAAACTACATAATAATATTTCATTTACACCCTACATCATTGGGAACACCAACCCTTTCTGAAAATTTCCAAATTATTTCCCAAGGGGAAATATTGCACCCTAAATCCAGTGGTTCATTCAAAATATAATTTTAAGAACTGTAAACATATAATTTTACCCTTATAATTTACCATGAAACCACTTAATCAAAATATTTATCAAAATATTATAAAGGACATATGAAAAACAATTTGGGCCCCACATCCTCTAGTGAGTCTAGGGTTTTAAACCCATGTTACAGAACCTACTCAAAGAGGTGAGGGTATTGAGATTTAATTTGATTATTTCAAATCTATAATCTCCTCTAAATATTCCCATGCTTCCAAAATATACACACCAATAAAATTACCATCCATTTAAGGGTTCTTATCCTATCATTCATCGATCATTATTGAGTACTCTGAAAAGTTGGTTTTGTCTTTAATTTTTAGCCCACCCCAGTTGATAATGCGCCTTTAGGCCATTTATATATCTCCGAAATTGAAATATATAAAAGATATTATCCAAACATTATAAATATGGGAGTATCATTATGTTATAGTAAAACTCACCTATATTTTGAAGGATTTTAAATGGTCCTATGAATCTTGGGGTTAAGATTCCATGCGGTCCAAATACCTAGATATCATGTCATGTTAAGACCTTCAAGAACATATGGTATCACTCCTCAAACACCAATGTTCTATATCATTTTTACACATGGAAAATTTGGTTTATTTGTTTTATACTTATCAATTCTTAGATCACATAGAGATTCTCTATCATACACCTCAACAACTCCACCCCCATAAGAGATTACTTACATATATCCTACAAACAAAACTGAGACATGCATGTTCACCCATAAAGGTCCTCACAAGGTGTTGTTATAATAGTGGAGTGGTAGCTATTTTTGTAAAAAAACTCCAAAAGGGTAGGTTACCAGATAGGATTCTGTCAAAATCAAGAACATAGTGTCTTAAGATATCATTGAAAACTAGAATAATCTTTTAGGTCTATTATTCCTTCAATGATTTGAACATTATACCCAACTATAAATGAGTCCCAAAATCATCCTTCAAGCTCCTCTACAATTAAAACATAAAATGATTTTCTTATTCATAGAAAGTCAGTATGGTTTCCCCTTGAATAATACTATATCATTCATATATATTTTCAAAAAAGTCATAATTTAACATTGATCTCAAGTGGAAAGGAAACTAATTAACTTTTTTAATCAATCGATAATCACCCAAAAAACAGTATAAAACCTCACCAAACATGTAATTACTCTCAGAAGTTCACTCATATAACATCCCAATATCACTAAAGATCTTCACGGTGGTGTTATCTGCTGTTAGGACCTTGTTCTCAGCCTTCACCTACTGATAAGAATGGCACTATGATACAAACTCTACAAAAATACCGTTTATTCCTAGGAACAAATATTCTCACATTAGTTCATAGTGTATATTAATAACACAAATATATACAACTAAAATGGATGTTTGTACCTCCAGTATCAACTCCTCATAAAATTCAATTGTAGCAATTATCATCTCTAAGAAGTGGATGTTATGATATACTCGTTCAGAGAATTTATCTAGCATGTAACCTACGAATATATTGTTATATAACATAATATAATTAATGTATCTAACAAGGGACTCCATCACTAATTTAAGACATGTTGGATAAACAATAATACTTCAATAATAAGTGAAATATTCCTTTAACATAATTTCTTTTATCAAGGATAGTTGTTCATACACCACCTTCATCTCATGATTAAAGGGCTATATACTAAAGATGAAAGAATCCATGTTCCCTATCCTATGAGTATAAAAAATAAAAAATTCATAATCCTATATGAAGTCTACCCATCACCTCTACCTTAGGTTGAGATCTCATAGATATATTATGTTCCCAATAATCATAAGGTTCATTTAGACTACGAATTACTCTCCATGAAGGTAATTTATCTTGGTCATCAAATAAATCATTATAGCTATGAGATATAAATCCTTAGATGCATAGTTCTTATGAGGTATTAGCTACCTAGAACCATAAGTAACCACATCCAACCATGACATCAGTGAAAATAAAAATACATTTCTATAATTATCTTACAACACAATGTACTAAACTCTTTCCTCCAACAATTATAAAATATGATAACTAACCAACCTATGCTTCATATCATTAAATGTCTATAATACTAGTTGTTTCATATTATGGATTGAACATTTTGGAAAAGGGATACCATTATAATGACCCATACTTGACAGAAATTGATATTACTTGAAAATTGATGTAAATTTACTTCAACATATAATAAATCCATGACAATACCATATATGAAGTGTCTTTAGAAACTAGGAAACATAAACAAATTGTTCATAAAACATCTACATTTTCTCCAACTTATTTCTTCATAACTAGAATCCTTTATGAGATAACTTGCTTAATACACATCCTCATGATCTAGGGAATAGAAACATATGAAAGGGTGAGTTCAAATGCTTAGTAAGGCTATACAAGGGAAATATCAATCACATCATAATCAGAAGACATATGAAAATAACATTTTAAAATCTTATCCTACATACAAAATATCATGATATCAGGTCATGGGATAAAAGATCATAATAATTAATTGAAATAATCCCAAAATTCATACCATTAGTCATGAATTTTTTTGGAATAAACAAAATCATAGAAAATAATTTCCATGTTAGCCAAGGCACATAGCCAAGACCATCATAGCAGATAAAGTCCATTACTGAATAGGGTTTAATTGTCGTTCCAGCCCTGTATTACTTAATCGGGTTTACATTAAATTATTGTCATGTATACCTCATGAGATATAAATCTTTACCCAGAGCATTGGAGGTATATATAGGTCCCATCCATCTCATAATTAAATCATTCTTACTTGTTCCACAAAAACCTAAATTATTCATCATATCATAACCCATGAAACAAAATGGGTTTCTTAAACATCATTCTATCATAATCCATATTTTATAAATGGATTTCATAAAAATATTTCCATCATAAAAACAATAAAATAAAATTAATAATAGGTATATAAACATAACCCTATGTCATCGTAGATGGAAAAATAATTTTGATATAGAACATGATTTTAATTCTTGTGGAAAATATCCTTTTTTCTTCAAAAACGTTTTCTTTTCTCAAAATTCCATACAATTTTAAAAGAAAAGTATTTAGTTGAGAATAATAATGAAATAATGTAGATTAATATTCAGGTAAAAAATAAACTATGATGATGTAAAAATCCATTCATGTTGTATAAGTTAAAAAAACATTATCCTCATACTTTTATCAATAAAGTCCAAAAAGTACATTGTATCGAAAAATACCAAAAGGTTCCTTTCATATGGATTAATAAAAAATTTCCAATGGGTAAAACTGACTTCAAACAAATTTTAGAATAATAAAAATCAGATTACATATTTAGAAAACATGTATTTGGATGATAAATATATGCTAGTAAATACTTACATATAAATAATCTCAAATAATAATGAAATTGTGAAATTATCCCTTACCTTAGGTTTGATATCCATCATATGTATCGGAAACCCCTATATAATGGTTATAGTATGTTATTAAATTATAAAAGAACCATATTAAAATTTATGATATCATATATGATTCTATTATATCATTTTGTTAATAGTGTTTCAATATTTCCATTATTTTGGGTCTTAACTGCTTTTTTTCCCATTCATGTTTTTCCATGTAAGTAATGTTTATTATTCATAGGATGTATTTTATTAATTTAAAGAATGAAATTAAGTTCATAATTATTATTCTTTATTCATAATAAAAATTTTATAGTCATTCTGGAATTGTTAACATGGAGAATGAATCTCACCACGTCGTGGAGACGGTATGCCGTACGTATGCATGAGCGAAGATATCATTCCCTTTGATTGTTAAATGGTATATAATGGGATGGAATTTTAATTCTAAAGAATTTTAATAGTTTTATATCCATTATTTATATCCATTAAACCCATACTTATACCCATCCAAATAAATTATTGATGAATAAAAGATTACACAATGACATGAAGATGGTTAGTTGTACGCACACATGCTTGGTGATATTGTTATTCGTGGGATTGATAAAAAGAGGTATAAGGTTAAAAAATAACTATACTAACAACTAAAAATTTATAAGATACTAGATTTATAAATTTATAATGGAAACAATATGAGAATAAGAAGTAGAATAATAAAATAATTTTGAAAGAGGTGATAAAACAATTAACCCTTTTTTGAGTATCTCCTTTTGATTTGCACAAAAGGCCTCCATAGAATGGATTTCAAAAAAAAAGTGTGGCCTATATGTTGAAGTGTGGGAAGTTGGGAGAGGTAATTGTTAGGGTATGGATGAGTAAAAGTGATTTAGGGGTCTGATTAAAAGATAAGGATATGATAACATTTATAAGAGAGGGGAAGGACACCTTTTGAAAAATAAAAACAATAAAATTAATATAAATTTATTTTTGAATTAAAATTCCTTCAAAGTGGATTATTTATAATATTAGATGAATATGAGTCTAAATAATCTTAACAAAGAAATTTTAGATATGTTTTGATTTTATTTTAGACCTTATCATTTTGATTTATTCTTTTTTAATAAATTTAATTTTAATTTTGGTAATATGTTCTAAATGTTTAATGGTTACAAATATTTACATATATGGTGTTAATTTACCAAAAATGGATATTTTATTATATTTTAGAACTTATAATTATCACTTTTTATTTTTTAAATTTTTATTTTATTTTTAAATAATTCAATAAAATATTATTTTTATAAAATATCAATAGTTTCAACTTTGACACTATTAATTTCATTGATTTTAAAAAAATTGTAAAATGATGATAACTTTGAACAAAAAATTTTTATATAATCCAAAAATGTAATAATAACCTATAAAATTCATGGGAACATTAATTAATTCAAATTATATTTCGTTTAATATTTTTAAAATCATTTATTCAATATTTCTATTAATAAAATAATTTATGCATCACTATTGTGTCATCCTTAATGGTAAATATTTAATTTTAAAAAATTATAAAAAAATTAAAATGATGTAGGTAATTATTTTAAATTTATATATACAATCTATAGTCGATATTATCTCTTGATTATCCATATATTAAATTTAATATACTTATATAAAAAGAAAGTGTGCCATTTTTTCACAGTCATTAATTTTAAAAAAATTAATGTCATATTACTGGGAAAGTGTCCATTAAGTGATTAAATTTATAAAGATAGATTATAAGGGTAACATTTAGTCATACAATTGGATTTTTATTGGTGTTAAGGTAATTTTATAATAATATTATTACATTTATTTACCCATTTTAGATTCAACCATGGTAATAAAAATAATTACAAAAGTTACTATTGATAATGAAAAAAAATAAAAGTAACCTATTAAAATAATTTGGACATAAAGATTCCAAATATGGAGTCCATTTTTAAAAATTCAAACACATATGTTTTAGTAATTAATTTAAAATCAATCTCATTGGGGGAATAAAAGAATGAGTTTTTAAAAGTTAAAACATTGCAAAAGATTGAAATATTTTTAAATATGAATTAAATGTAAATTGAAGACAATGAAACAAATTATATTTAATGAGAATTTTTTTTTTCTATTTATAATTTAAAACCATTAAATATTATAATTTAACCATATAAATTATTTTTATGAAAAAATTAGTTTTCTCTAAAAATTTCGTGTGTTTTTAATATTCCTAAAAACATGAATGTTATCAAAAAATATCAAAAAATCATCCAAAGTAAATTTTTATGTCCCACTTAAAAAATATTATGATTATTTTCTCATATTAAAATTATTAATGTGTCAAAACCGTAATTTTATAGGGGCTCTCCATGCAAAGGCGTAAAATTACCCTTTTAAAAAATAGGTTTTTGTATATCAAATAGGGTTCATGAATACCCTATGACTCAAATATCCATTGGATGGATATAAAAGAAATTATTAACTATATAACAAATATATATATATATATATATATATCATAAATTTCATTACCAAATGTAATTCACTTAATAATACAAATATCTAATTGATTTATATTTTTCAATAATAATTGATAGCTAATGAATTCACAATGCATTTTTGTAAGATAGTTATACATATTATCGCTAACATAATGGCTAGGATATAATGGTAATTTTATACTAACGGTGTTTCTTGGTTTATTTAAACTCACAATTTCATGCAATTCAAGCTAATAAAGAATAATTTTTTTAAAGAGAATATTTCATAAAAACATCTGAGTGTTACACCCATAATATTTAAAATCATGAAGAAATGAACCATGAAACACCTATAATATCCCCCAACCGAAGGATGTTTCACACCTCAATCATATCCTATGTGGATCTTAATAAAACACTTATATGGTATTTATAAGGTAAACTATCACTCCACCATTTGTGAGGATGTGTCATATGAAACAGAATTCCCAAATATATATTTTTTGCGTTGAGGTTTTTTTTATAATGTAGGTTCTCTTAAAGTAAATATATGGAAATACTCCGGTTCTCATCATTATTCTCCACTAGTATAGAATATTTGATTATTTTATTGAGGGAGACCAACATATATTGGTCAAATAATGGGTGAAAGGCAATTTTCATGAATCACGTGAATATAATTGGGGAATTATTCATGGAAAATACATCATTTTGAACTCCAGCTTCCCATAACAAAAAATGAACACCATATTTATGATATATTCCTCATTAATGTAAAAAAATTGAAACATGGACCTATATTGAATCATTTAGAACCATTATACTTCCTTCTATTGGTTGAAGAGGCCATTAATCTACAAGAGAGAGATTTGGTTCTTGAATATCACCTAGTTCAACTAAAAATAGTTAACATAAATCCCCATGATCTCATATTTCATCTTGGTAAAAACATTGAGGCTAACTAGGGGTAACCCTTGGTTTGATAAAATCATTCCCAATACATCCTTTAACTTGTACCTTCATTTCCATACACTTGATTAGGGTGATCTAAAAGGCTAAAAATATATTAATTTTATCTATAGGTGTGGATCAATACAAAATTAAATCTATTAATGAGGGTTAATATCAATAAATTTTCTAACAAAATATCTATTGAGTACTTTTTAATATATTTAGTCAACCCACTAATGAAAATGTAGAAAAAAAAATATATTCTTGGTAACTAATGGGTGATCAACTATAACTTACTTCAGGCAGGCCCAACCTTTCTTGAATGAGGTTCCCACTCACCCATGAAAAATAAACTCAATCCATCATCATTATAATAAAAAACACTCACCAATTATATCATTATACGCAATAATGTACTAAATAAAATCATTCCATATCAATGATGGCATCGTATGGATTAATTACAACCATTATGAGGTTCTACAAAAACATCTCACCACTATGCATATTAACTAATATGGGTGAGTATATGATTGCATCAAATCATGGTATGAGGTTTCATAGAATTTTATAGGTGATATACTAAAAATTATAGCTCATAGATGAGGGATACATGAAATAAAAATATAATATCTTACAAGAGTCAATACATTTGAGTGATAATTTAGAGTAGTCAAAGATCATACTTCGAAAAATGTTGGCCACTTCCAAGTAGAAGTACGTTATCTCCATTGATTTTCAATGCCATGTATATTGAATCACTAATCATGACGAGGACCAACTAGAGTTGGATATAGTCGAATAATATCATAAATTCATGTACATATAAATCCTTTGGGTTCATAACCCACTCCCCTACCAAAACCTTATCTGAAAGGGATTTCATACACACTGTTGGGAATCCATTGATTATGATTATTCCCATGATGTAGAGGTCCAGACACAATACCACCCTAATTCCACTTTGGAAATCTCATGAAATATAACCCCTTCCTCTATATGTTTATAAAATCCGATCTCCCTAGTGGTAGGACCCTCTACATATCTCACCCATCATTGATTATTCTTCCTAGGATTTCATTTTCGTAGTTATTAGATAATGGGGTCTTGAATTCTACCATTTACTAGATATTGCTAATGAATCTTCTCTATGGATACCAAAAACATTTTTGGTCCCTGAATTTCCCTCTATTCGTAAAATATCAATCACTAGTTCCCTCTCCAAGACTTCATTATAGGTGTTGGTATATATAGGTATAAATCCATAAGAGAATATTTATATAGGGGCCCTACTTGAACTTCTACTCTATAATTAATCTATCATACACAATTTTAAGAGAGTATTGTCTGAGGTTAGTGAACCTGTACACCTAATCTACCTTAGTTATTTTTCCCTTCCATTTTCATGTTTCCCTAAATAAGGTAAAATTGGTTCTAGATTCACACCATCCTAAAAAACACTAGGTAGTATTTCATTTAGACGTGTTTATCAAAATTATACCATTGTAGAGTACCCTCATCTGGGGTATGATCCATCAAGGCCTAAAAATAAATCACGATAGTGTAATGAAAACTATATACTAGAAAACCATAAATTAATGGGGTCCCAATCTAAGAAATAAACATGAGTCACCAACTCTAGTCAGTAATTAATGGCTTAAGGGTCAAGATCACCATAGAACCTAGGTAGTCTCTTAAAAATAATCTAATATAATGTAATTAACCTATTAGTATCATTATCATACTAAATTGGATTCATTTGCTTCTTATATGGTGGAGGATCATCCACCTTCACTATATATAAATTGTTTTATTATTACAGATTTGGAAGTGGATCGTATATCTATATTCGTATATATGACATCCCTCGATAATGTCCCATGATTGAGGTTTATTCATTCTACTCATCACCAATTATAAAATCTATTTCTATAATTAGTTTTCTATGACCATTCCGTCATATCTATGTAGGTTGTCTATATGGGGAAAAGTTTTCTTCATGAATATGAACCCATGGTCATTAAAGAATATACGGGTGAGTTGAAACAAGAAGGATATTGAAATAAATTATTCAACACTACATGATTCATGTACCATCCTATCCATCCCATGGAAATTATACATTGTGGTAATGAGGTTTTCATTAGATTATTAGAGTCATGGTAAATAATATGCCAATTGTTAGACTAATCATTAGGATTTCTAGTCTAAAAACTGAACTCAAAACCCCATGAAACCCTTTCCCTAAATCCCTAAACCACCCTTACAACACACAAAACTATTTCTTCCATCCATAGGACACAACCATATTGATACCATTTTGAAACAACCTGACTCACTACGACTCCACCTAGTTTTACAATTAGGTTAAGTGTGCCACCTCAATCTCACCTCCAACAGGCCAGAGGCTTGTGACCAACACCAAGAAGGAATGTGACACATATATGAGGCCATGACCAGTTAAACATTCACATAACAACATAGCTCTAGAAAATAATATTACCATGAAATGCATACATTATAACCAACTATAACTTAATATTCACATAACACATTATAAACTTCAAGGATAGTATGATAAATGAAATTACAAAAATAAGTGGAAAACATTATCCCAATAACTTAATAGATTTTACACCTTGAATAATTATATTATAAATACTCGTTATACCATCTCTCACCATAAATAGAGATAGATTTTTATGCCATCGAGAACTACTAATATCATGCTCTATCAAATATTCCTCCACCGTAATGACCATAAAACTACCCATAATCTATAAAGGATACAAAACGTGTGTTTAGAATTCTGATATAGTGGGGAGTGTAAATTTACCTAGTATGATTCATCAGAAACTAGAAAAGAGGTTATAATAACATGTCAACATAGAACGAAGGTAAAGACCTAAATATTTATACATGTTTTAATGGAAATTAAGAATGGACATAGGAATAAAGACAAATTTATATCCTAACTACATAAGGATATAATAATAAATGGAAAACTAGAATCTATATTACCTACATCAACATAATGAACACCACCTCTCAAAATCTATTGTTGTGGAACCATACCTCACTAAACAATGTGTATGGATTGAGGGAATATTGACCTAATCGATGGTTTTACCCTATTTTAGAAAATAATATTGAGCAATGGATAACCAACTCCATAGATAGAGGTCTTGAGCCCCATTATATGGTGGTTTACCCACTCTATTAATCATCGAGGGACATAAAACTTACTAGAAAAAATATAGTATCAAACCCATTGTAAAATAAGAGTACCTTCCCCTTGGGTGTTATTGGAGTACCAAACTTCATAAAATTTGAAGAGGATATACCCTATTATTATTTTTATCCATTGGAGTAATGAATTATTAGTCCACCTTGATTTCCTAGACTAAACCCATTCACTATTCTTATAGAGTAAAAATATCAAAATTTCCAAAGGAACTTTTAAATGTGATTTAAGCTTTTCCTTAAGAATAAATCATTATTTGAGGGTATACATAATAAAAAGAAGGTTTCATGACCCATTTTACAGTCCCAATCCTAAATCACCTAAATAACACTCAATATATAGACTCATAAGCCAATAGAATGTTCCTTCATATTCCAAAGGTTAACAACTTGTGGAGAGGATCTAAGAAGAGGTTGTTGGGAGACTATACCTTATAAATTAAAAAATTAAAACAAGAGGAGTATATGTACAATTAAAAAATCCCAACATAAAATCATAAGAACAACAGGTAATATGTATCATACTATGAAAATTTTATATCAATAATTTCATTCTTGTCAAACAAATGTTAATAGGATCACCTGTAGGTTGATCACATATGTACATGAACTAATGTAATGAAAATAAAATGTTATCCTATTAATACGGAACAAACCAAATCATATATAATTCATAATGTATATAATGTGAACCATATTAACCTATATCTATTAAATTTCAAACACTATCCTTTTACCCTTGCATGATTCATGAAACATAATTTTTATAAGTTCCCTAAAGGGACCATTTTGGGTGTGAATTTTACATCAATAAGACATTACAAAGAGTGTGACAAAATATTATACATATGTATATGAGTATATTAATGGTGAAATTGATATCAACCAATAATAATAAAAAGTATTCCACACCGTTATTAGTTAACTATAGATGATTCCTTAACCTTATCTAGCTAGATTTGGAGTGGGGTGATGCACCCGTAGGCTATCATACCAGAATCCCTGTAGGAATTCCAACCAGTTCGATCCACATGACATTACACACAAACCTATAAATATTGTAACCATCATCAGAAACATAAAATTATATAAATTCATGTACATGTATTAAAAGTTCCATGATAAACCATTTCCTATTTTGAACCATTGGACCAAGAACCCAACGAAACATATGGTATAATGAATACCCAACCTTTACCATTTTCATGCCATCATCACCAAATATCCTATATATATATTGAAAAACTATCTACCAACCAGTGATATCAATTACCCCAAGATCCAACGACTACCTATGACATATCACACCTATGAAATAGTGGTCAACACTATCACCCCAAGGTTGATCAAACCTATGGAGCATACCATAAAAATGAGTCTTGGAATCCGTCACTTGGGACCTATGTTGTGTTATGATGAACACATCATCCTCAAACCCATGGTAAGTGGGAGTCACGAATAACCCATGACCATAACATAGGGAACCTTCATTAACTCTAATGATAATTTCATAACCATGCATATTATATAAGTGTACCACGTAGCCCGGTCACCAATCATCAACATCACCCATATCCACTCTGGTTACACCCATCACATTCCTAATAAACCACATCAATAATCACATACCTGGGAATATCATTTAAAACACATGTAATATTTCTTATCAAGACTAGAAATTTTAAAACCAAATAATCTAATTTATTATATGAAAAATCAATAATATCTCATACGATAATACCCTAAGGATTCTCACAGAAACAACAAAACTAAAAATGGATTCACACTTGGTCACACACATAACCCTGCATGTGATGAAAAAACACACAAAACATAGTCACATATATAAAATAGGAAATATCTAGTAATAACCTACATGGATTTAATATGACACTACTCATTTATAATTATTTACTTATTCATCTTGGATTGAAAAAAATATAAAAAATAAATGAAAATATCTAAAATAGATATTTTAGTCAAAACATTTTGTAACATTGAATAAACTAGAAATATAAAATTGAGTACATCCATAATTATCCATAGTGAATCCATAAAAATAATTAAACAAGGAATGAATATGAAATAACTAGAATATCTCTTTATAAAAAGAAATGAATAATGAGATATAAATAGTGCCTGCCCCCTTTGCTGCTAGTTGAAATGAGGCTAAACCTTAATTTTAACTGTTAAATTTTAATTAAATTAAATAAAATGAAATGAAAAATAAGAAGAAATTACCTCATGGAGTGAACACCCTGGTTATGGCACAAACCCCCACCCAAGGACAGCTTGCTTGTGAGCCTTGTTTACAGTGTGTCACATTTTATCCAAATCCAAATAGAATCTCATCTCTTCTGACTGTGTAATTATATAGTGTGAACCATACCCTTCATGTCACAACACATATAATCATGAAAATTATAATTAAACAAAAAAAATGGCTTGATATATGTATAACACATAATTTAATCTTACGCAACTCCTAGTTATTCATACGTGATACCCAACATGGGGAAACCAGACTTTTTACATTGTCATCTATCACCAACGAACAATTTTAATAATATATTAGACATATTTATTCTTATGTGACACCTAACATAACTTATTTTCCTTTATTATGAATGTTCCTTGACCAACCTATAAAATATTAGTCATAGGTAAAAACATCATGCCATGTTTCCCCTTGGGTGCACCATAACAATCAAACTGCACTAAAATTTTTAATATAATGAACCTAATTATCACACTATGATCCACTATAATATGAAAACGTTAATGAATATTATATAATTTCATCTTCAGGATCAATTTAAATCCTTGAGACTTCACTCCCTACCTACAACCAAACCCCCAACACCTCGATAGGGTCTAAATTGTTAGGTCCTAGATTTTATTAAAGTATGTTTTCATTAGGTGTTGGATTGGATCTCTCCATTACAGCTAGATAAGTGTTTACCATGTTTGGGTCAGGGTTCGGGGGTTCCCTACGGGCTCGGGGTAGGAAGAGAGGAGAAATCGATCCAAGTAGTGCAAGGCGCACGGTCTGCGCATAGTTAAGGGAAATCGTGCGGGTAAACTGTATAGACTATCCATCCTCAAACAGTAGCTTTCGCACGTTCTATGCACGGTTAGGGAAAACTATATGGGATCCCCCAAAAACCATGTGGGCTGGCCTCTCATGGACAGTTTTTTTTGAATGGTTTGCGCACGGCTTGGAAAACTGTACAGGTTAACCGAGCAACCCAGAAAAGTTAGAAAAAATTACAAAAGTGCCACCCCAATATTTTAAGAACCAACTCAAGTTTTTTCTCCTCAATCTCCCTTATAACCCTAAGAACAAACAAAATCCTTGGAGAGCACTCGGCGATGGATCTCTTTTAATTATTTGATGTTTTGAGTGACATCAATTGTGGATTGAAGCTCCAGGTATTCCTAATCCTCCACTTGCTTCTCTTTTTAGTTTAGGGTTTGTATCTTCCTCTCTTATCCATATAAAACCCTAAAACCCTCATTTTTGTATGAGATATAGGTTTATAATTGAAGGAGTTCTTGAATCCAGATCTATGTTCCTGATTAAGAGTGCATTTATCAATGGATATGAGGTAAGTGGTGTAAAACTATTATCCCATAATTTTATTTTAATTTGTGCATGGGAGTTGGTGTTCTTGTTTTTCTCTTTTTGTGTAATTCATTCCGTTGAAGTGTGTGACAAATATGGGTGTCTAAGTGACCAATTGAAACCCTAAAAATTCCTATGGGATGTATTGAGGATGACATGACCATTTTAGGTCCACCCATGGGGTGCAATAAAATTTACGAATCTAGAGAGTGGTACAGTTATGTGAAGGATTTTAGAGTAAAGTGTGAAACCCATGTAGAACATATTCAATGGTTGATTAGTGTGTAAATGGAATGTAGATAAATATGCCTAGGGAGATAAGGGATTAATATGTTTTTGGAATTACGTGAAAATGGGTAATTTAGTTGAAAAAAGATTATGCCGATTGTTTCATGAATTTTTGTTATAAATTCCTAAGGCGATTAGGGCATATAAAATGGTGAACTTGTAATTGGGTAAGGTATTGGGAATTGATAAATGGGATAAATTGGTTAATGAATGGTCAATGATGAATTTGGATAAGGTATAGGGGGTTTTGAATAAACTTAAGGGGTTAAGGCAAGATAATGGTAATTTGGCTACATGGATGTGAATTGTAAATGGTAAATGTATTAATGGGTTATGTCATAGTATTAATTCCCATGTTTTTGTTATGAATTGGGATAAATAATGATGTTGAATATTCTTGGTTGTGTTGTGGAATGGTTGTGGTGATTTGATAAATAAGCATGTGCACATGTCTTGGTAGATTGGGGCATTGATCTGAGGTTCTATGCCCACAGGTCGAGTTAGACTGAGGCTCTAAACACCACCCCAAAATTCACAGGTTAGAGAAGGGGATGGAGGCTCCACTCCCATAATGATTTCATTTCACCGATACTGAGGCTTTGAGGTGACGATGCTGTGTTGATGTGATATGTGGATCCCTAGTGAGATAGGGCCTTGTTTTTTCCCCGATTCATTGTAATTTATTACCTTATATCCATGAGTATATGATATTTATGCCTGTCCTAGGGAACATTTGATTAAATGTATTGAGTAATTAAGATGGTATAAGGAATGTAAATGGGATAAGTGATGTGAATAAATTAAATAAACATGTTAACTTATGGATTCTGAACTGTCCCTTTTTTACATAATGTTTATTTTTGTTCTTGCATGCACTCTCTATTAGAATAGAAGTTTTGTACACACCATTGGTGGTGGCCTACTATGTTTTGTATTCACACCCTACTCGAGCCACCATTGGGTGCCCGAGAAGATCTCTTAGTTGTAGGTCTGGATGAGGGCAAGGGCCCTATACTAAGATATTGAGTTGGGCTTGGGTCGTACATGGAGAAGGATCTAGACTTAGAGTTGGTTCCCATTTGGAGTTGTAGCTATTTGTTTTATTCTTGGGTTTTATTCACTTGAAATATTAGTGTGGCATGGCATTGTTGTATTTTAATTTTTGTTGTACCCATTTGGGAAATGTTTTTTCATGAATTTTGATTGGTTGTTTTATATTGCTTACATTATATTCTTTGTGTTCTACTGGGACATACTCTAGTAAATATGGTATAGTCTCCATAAGTGACTTATTAGACCCTCACTGCTAGTCGGAAAGCTCTGGAATACGGAGAGTCGTGCTTGAGGTCATGTGATGACCCGGCTCGGAGCAACAGTTTATTGGATTCCAGGTCAGGGATGTTACAAAGTGGTATCAGGAGACTTCTTTCAACTTTCGTACTATTTGGGGATGGTAGACAAAAGATTAGGATGAGTCAGGCCTTGGTAATGAGCTCATTCTTTGGAGTCTCTAACCCATGTATGTGGGAAAACCCAAGTCACCCTAGGTAGGAATTTTGATCTTGATGTGCGTTGTTAAATTTGAATATTATTTCACAATTGGGTGATGCACATGTTTTGAAACTTCATATATTTATGATATTTTAATCATGGACTGAATGGAATGGGGATGGGCATTCATGACTCATTTTAGGAACTTTAGGGTATATGTGGCATGAATCATTATAGGCACACACACGGGATGGTTGTGCAGGGAATAGAGAGGAGAGTTCATTTTACTCCCTTGATAAATTTGAAGAAAATTATTCTTATTAATTTTAAAGGAAGTGTGTGAATGAAGAGACCGCAAGTGAATAGTCAAAAAATAATGCATGTTGAGAAATTTTATAACTGGGTTAATGTTTTGGGTTGTGATTAATTATAAAAGTCTTACTCAGTGTCTAAATGAGAAATATTTCACAATGATGGTAAAATTGTTAATGAATTTGTCATATTGAAAGGTGTAAATAGGGTTAAAATGATGATTTGAACAAGATATGAGAAGATAGATGTGCATGAGGGGAGGGTATTCAATTATAAAAGAAGAATGGGTTTAAATAGGTGTTGATGAAAGGCTTGTGATTAAGTAAACCTGTTACCGCCATGTTAACCATGACCCATGGTAGGTATGTTAGAGGGTAGTGTTAAAAGTGTAATGTTGATTGTTAGGGTAGATTATGAAGAATGGTGTTTTTAAGGTTGGTAGTGTGATATATTTTCTATCTTCCATTATACTCTTTATGTCATTCTTTAAAGTGTTTGGTTAACTATAATTTCGTATAGATGCCTGACTTACCCTTTTTGGATGATGAATAACATGGGTCTTGAGGGTGTATTTTATTTGAAAGGAAAGTGTGGATGGAGTGTGGTTATATACCTTTTCCTGATGGCGATACCCGAGGTGAGGGTGGTCACATGGCTGAACTTGTTGTGTAAATGGTTTGGCTGTTGGGGGAGATGCAGGGGCCGCCTAACCAAGATATGGGGTTAGGGAAGTTAGCAGGAGATGGGATATACTTAAGTTAGCATTGTTTTGTGAGAAACTAATGGTTTGGATGGTGTAGTATACCATGTGATACGATTGTTGTTTGTCAGGGACACATAAGAAGAACTCAATTTGTAAGGCAGAAGTAATTCCATGTGAAATATTATTTTATGACTACATAGTGGTTTGGTTGTGGATTGATGGTTGATTTTGGTTTGAAATCACACCTAAGTGGTGGTGGTTGAGTGTTGATGAATTTTTTTTGACAGGGAGGCATGAAATCCTTGGCAGGGCATGGTGTCCCATAATTTGACAACAAAAATGGATAAGTTGGTGGTGGTGTTCCTTGAAAACGTCTTAGCATACCACAACTAGTGAAGCGCATGCCCAATATCTTGACATCATCCTAGGTACGTTGAGATGATCTTTCTCACCCCAAGAAACATATATGTGTTTGGTTGGATGTGGGATATCATGGAGTTTACATTCATGGAAACAGTTTGTGTGGATCGTGATTCTAGAATGCACACCCTCTATGGTTTTGGGTGAGGTCCGCGGGATGGACCGAATGATGAAAAAAATCATGGGTTCCATCAAAGAAAGATGGTAATGGGCACTGGGTGACATTCGTTTTCTAGTTTTGGAGAAATATGGTTGGCAACGTCTAAGTTTGGGGTTCAATTTGTGATTGTGTATAAGATGTGGTGGTTGAAATCCCTATTGAGAGTAGTGGAAACAACAATCCTAAGGTGTGGAGTGGTGATTCAATCCTTGATGTGGAGAGAAGAACATCGAGATGATGTAGTGGCACTGATATTCCACTGAGGAACTTGTAAGGTGTATGTTAGGTCCCTTAGGAAGGCAATGTGGGACTTGTAGGTCGTGACTCATGATATAAGTGTTGTCTTGAGATCAGGGTGGTTCCAAGTGAGGCTTGTGATGTCGTTGCAGAGTCGTAGAAGGGTGTGGTTGGTTATGAAAATAGGTTTTGGAAAGAGAAGTTGGGGTTTTATGACTCCAACGAATATTGGAGTTAGAATCGGGTAATTTTTTCCATGTGTGGTTGTGAAACATCGGAAGGTTGGGTGAACCTTGGCCATGTGATATGGTGTCATGCCAAGGGTGAAGCCAATGATGGTCTAGAGTTTGGTAATTCCGTGATAAAGGAATTCAACTGGAATTTAGGGAACAACCTCAGTTGGCCATGTGGGATGAAAATGATAGGATTCAAGTCAGTAAGCACTTTGGGAAGGTGAGAAAGGAGTAGCGTACCCTCAGTTAAAGGTGGGTGTTCTGGGACAAGACAGTCGAGTGTGGTCCAACCTGATATGGTAAAGTTGGATGGGTTTGGTGAGGGTGACCCAACTTTGGGTTCATGTGGTGATGGAAAGTCCCTTTTTGAAATGATGTTTTACTGGAGTGAGGTTGTGTTGATATTTTTCCTTGAAGGGATTGTGTGAATATGTCGTTGTGGAAGGTCTCGATGGTGTGGATGGATGTCAATGTGGGGTATTTCCCTGTGGAAGCTTGGGAGCAGTGAGTTGGAACATGTTAGGATATGGGAATGTTGGGTTATGTGTTGGTGGTCCCTCAATGATGGAGGAGGTGCCAAGTAACTAAAAATAGTGGAGAGAGCCATACCAGATAAATGGTTGGATGATGACGTGATTAGAATTTCCTGTTGGAAGGACTCTAGTGGTAACCATTTGGGTAATTTTGCCCTGGTAGGGAGCATAAGAATGATTTAACAGGTTGAGTAGCCAGTGGTTTTATAGTTTCATTTGGATGTATAGTTGTGGAATTAAATATTCAAGAATGGTGGTTGGAAGGATTGTATGTTTTCTTCCGTGTGATACCGGGTTTGTCACCGTTTTTGTTGGGTGAACTAGAAAATGACGCCAAGTGATTTGGGTTATAAGTTATGGAGTGGATCAGGATGATGAAGTGACAATGGGTTCCTCCATGATAATGTAATGTTGTGTGTTAAGTTTCCATGTGCTATGATTTAGGTGTTGTCTCATCTGTTTTCCCCATGAAATTCTTGTGGTGGGAATGGATGATGTGGATGCATGCTTGAGGAGTTTTCTGGTTCATGATGTGTGTTGTGGTGAGGAAGTCTTGAGGGGAAAGTTTGTTCCCTTGAACTGTGTTCAGTGGACTTGTGATGTGAAACCAGAAACATGGAAGGTGGGTTGATATGTAGGCCTAGTGGAATGACCTTTAGTAATGAATGTTTAGTAATACTTGTAAGAGAGGCATGAGGATGATCCGTTATAAGGTGGGGAGGTTGTGAGGTCCCTAATTTTTTTAAAGTATTTTTTTATTATGTTTTGGCTTGGGTTTCTCCTTTGTGGCTAGATAAGTTTTTTCCAAGTTAAGGTGGGGGCTCAGGGGTGCCCTGAGATCTTGGGTGTGAAGAGAGGATCAATCGGGCAAATCTATGCAAGGCGCACTATCTATGCACATTTAGGGGAAGCCATGTGGGTAAACCATGTAAACCATCCATCCTCAGAAAGTAGCCTTCGCATGGTCTATGCAAGATTTGAAAAAATGGGTGGGATCCCCATGAAACTATGCAAGATGACCTCTCGTAGAAAGTAGCTATTTCACAGTTTTTGCTTTTTTTGGAAAACCCTGCTGTTAAAGTGTGTGGCAAAGAAAAGTTAAAAAAATTAATAAAAATGCCACCATATGATTTTAAGACCCAGCTCAAGGTTTTCCTCCTCCCTCACCCTCAGAACCCTAGGGATGAACCAAACCTCCCAAGATCTCTCAAAGATGGATCTCCTTCTATTCTTCGGTGTTTTTAGTGTTGTTAACTGCTGATTGAAGACCCGAGTAAGTATAATCCTTCTCTTTATTCTCTTTCTAGTTTAGGGTTTTTATCTCCCAATCTTCCCCATTTGAAACCCTAAACCCCTCATTTTTGGATGATATCTAGGTGGAGACTTAAAGGAGTGCTTGAATACAGATCTAAGGCCATGATTAATAATGCATTCATCAATGGATATGAGGTAGGTGGTCTACAAGTATTATCCCATAGTTTTATTTGAATTTGGGCATGGAAGTTGGTGTTCTTGTTTTCATACTTTTTTAATGGTTTTGTTGATGTTTGTGATAAAAATGGGTGTCTAAGTGACCAACTGAAGTCATCATGATCCCCATTGGATTTGTTGAGGAGGATTTGACTATTTTAGGGCCACCAATGGGGTGTGCTGGAAATTCTGAACCTAGAGAGTGGAAGGGTTAAGTGTTATATTTATGAGTAAAGCGTGAAACCCATGTAGAACATGTTCAATGGTTGATTAGTTTGTAAATATAATGATAATAAATATGATTATGGCAATAAGGGCATGGGATGTGGTTGGAATGACATGAAAATGTGTAATATAGTTGAAATAGATTATGTCTATTATTTCATGAATTTTGGTTACAAATGCCTAAGGGGATTAGGGAATATTAAATGTTGAACATGTAATTGGTTAAATTCTTGGGAAATAATAAATAGACTAAATGGGTTAATGAATAATCAATGATGAATTTGGCTAAGGCATAATGGGTTTTGAATAATCTTAAGGTGTTAAGACATGAGAATGGGAATTTGAAAAAATGTCTCTGAATTGTAAGTGGTAAATGTATTAATAGGTTATCGAATAGTATTAATTCTCAGGTTCTTGTCATGAATTGTGATAACCAATGACATTGAATATGATTTTTGGTGTTGTGGTATGGTTGTTGTGATTTGATAAATAAGCATGTGCACATGGCTTGGTCGAGTGGGGTGTTGACTTGAGGTTCTACGCCCATGTGTCGAGTTAGACTGAGGCTCTAAACTCCACCACAAAATCCATGGTTTAGGGAAGGGGATATAGGCTCTATTCCCTTAAACAGTTTTATTCCACACAGACTGAGGATTCAAGGTGAGGATATTGTGTTGATGTGATATTTGGATCCCTTGTTAGATATGGACTTTATTTGTTTCCCTTAGGCATTGTAATTGATTTCCTTAGACCCATGAGTAGATGATATTTATTCCTAACCTAGGGAACATTTGATTAAATGTATTGTGTAATGAAGATGGTATAAGGAATGCAATTTTCATAAGTGCTTGGAATAAATTAAGTGAACTTGTTAACTTTTGGAACCCAAATTGTCCCCTGTTTACTTACAATTTATTTTTGTACTTGTATACAATATCTATTAGACTGGATGTTTTGTAGACACCAATGGTGGGGGCCTACTGAGTATTGTAACTGCACCCTTCTCTGGCCGTTGTTGGGTACCCGAACTGATATCTTGGTTGGAGGTCAAGATGAGGGAAAAGATCCTATACTAAGATGTTGAGTTGGGCTTGGGTCGTACATGGAGAAGGATCCGGACTTAGAGTCGGGACCCATTTGAAGTTGTGGTCGTTTGTTTTATTTTTGGACTTTATTCATTTTCATTATTAGTGTGGCATTTAATTGTTGTATTTCGATTTGTGTTGTACCCATTTGGGAAATAATTTGTTATCCATGTTTATTGGTTAATTTATTTTGATTTTGTTGTATTTGTTGTGTTCTATTGTGTCCTACTCTGGTAAATAGGGTATATTCTCCCCACATGACTTATTATACCCTTTTCACTAGTTGTAAATCTTTGCGTATCGGGATGTGTGCTGGAGGTCATGTGATGACCCGGCTTAGAGCACCAGTTTAGTGGATTCATGGTCGCGAACGTTAGATAAATACACAAGGCTGACCCGTGTTCAGACTAGAATTACCTCACCCAAAAACCATGGCCATTAAATCATACCCATGATATTGTAGATAATCCTTGATATATCTATAACACCCTAATATTTTTTTAAATAGTTTTATTAAATAATTTAATTTTTTTCAACTGCTCTTATTACATGCCACAATGAGTTTTTAATGAGCTATGATATATTATTAATATTATTCTTTAAACAAGACCATTATAACCTTTTTATTACAATTTTTTGTATGTATAATAATAAACACTATTAATTATTAGGTAAAAAATATTTATATAAATAATAAAAATTGATAAAAACTACCTAATATTTAGTAAAATTTTTGTATGTTTTGAAAATACTATTTTCAAAAAAATTGTTAATATTTGTAGACACCATGAAATATGTTCCATGCACTGTTCCGTAGAGTGCAGATATGATTCTCACATAGAAAAAAATTTTCATGAATGAGTAAATATGTTTTCACCATGAAGAAAGAAGATGCATGCTGTATTTCTATGTGCCAAAGAACAACTCCACACCTGATGAATAAGTTGAATGATTACCCCTTATAGGAGTTTATAGTGGATATCCAGGATTGATGATGAAAAGGTTTCGACATATTAAATTCAATTTATCAGTTTTTTAAAGAATACTTGGTGTATTTATAATCTCAAGAAGTGTAGATCTCTTCAAGACCTTCGATTTGACTAGATAGAGAACCCAAACTAACATACGAATCAAAAGTTATGCCACTAGAAAGACAAATAAATTTTACAAAGGGACCTATACAGAAGACCTAGGTGTAGGACCTATGCAGAGGAACTACAGAGAGGACCTACGGGGAAAATAAATTTTTACACCCCTTTGGGGAAGACCTACATGAAGGACCTATGCCGATGACCTGTGCGGACAACCTCCATTCGGCCAGGTCCCCTCCTTGCCTGTAAATAGGACCCTTGGGCTCCACATTTCAAGACAGATAAAGTTGGATGATGTCCCAAAGCTCTCATTGCATAGCACTTTTTCCAAGATCCCCCAATTATTCTTAGGTAACTCTCTAAAACATGATATAAGAGAGAATTAAAATGGGGAAACATGGTTCAAAGTCCCAGAAAGGTCTAAAACACATCGATCGATGTGTAACACCTTCACAGAGAACCTTGGTAGAGCATTTTTGTGACACACCTTGGCGGATCACCTACGCAACGCACCTGCATGGAGAACCTGTGTCGAGTAGCTATGTGCCACACCTACGCGGGGGAGCTATGCGATTCACCTATGTGAGTTGACATTTTCCATTGTTCCCTTTATGTGGCCCAACTTCCAACCTTCAAATAACATGATTTGAGACAATCCATAACAGTCAATGAGGTTCCTTGAGTTAACTTAGTCCTTTTCATTCCTTTAACATGTTGTCAGTTTAGACTCTCCTTATAGATTCATCAAGTACCTTGAGTCAAAACACTCCTCAAGAAACTACTCAAACTTTATCACCTAAATTATATGCCAGGTTAAACCTCAAATGGTAATCCTCCTTAAGAGTAATCCCCAACAAATCTCAAAAGGGTATCCTTATTAAGAGTAATCCCCAACAAATTTTAAAATGGGTATCCTCCTCAGAAGTAAGCTCCAACCAATTACGAAATGGGTATCCTCCTTAGGAGTAAGCCCTAACCAACTCCAAAATGGGCATCATCCTTAGGAGTAAGCCCCAAAAAATTTCCAGGAAATCCATCCGGGTATAATCCTCTCACCTTCACCCCTCCTCCTTCCATTGAACCCTTGTCCATTATGAAGAGAATAGAGGGATGGATCATTTACTCACCCTCTTCCATGGTAACCTCAACCTCATTCACCTTGGACACTGTAGGTGCGCCATCTTCCACCAACAGAGGAGGAAAAATTTGGAAGTTTGAATGAATTTATTGAATCTTCAAAATTCTCTTGTTTCTAATACCGATCACGACTCATGTGGTCTTATAGATCTTTCATGATTACAACATGGTCATAAACACTCATCGAAGTAGGAAGCTCTTTCAGGGCCCGAGCTCATTGGATATCCTCCTCAAAAATTCAACCCTAATTCTCCCAATTTGGACATCCTCCTTAAGAAATAATCCCCAAATTCAAACCTCAATTAATTAAGGCGTCTTCTTCAGGAAGTAAGCCCAAAGTCTTCTCTCTCAAAGGACCATACTCTCCTATGAAATTTATCAAACTATCTGAGATTTGATTCCCATTAATATGGGATACATAGGAAACCTCCTTGAGGTTCAAACCCAACACTTCAAATCACCCCTGTTCTCCTTGGTCTATATTCCCAATAGAGTCTGATCCCACCTGGAAACCTATATCCTTTCAAAAGTTGCTTATGCTGCTTCAGCATAAGTCCCACACAAAATTTCAACTAAAAACCTTCCGCTTAGAGTTCCTTATCATTTGACCTTAAAAGGTATGATGTGTCCTATTAAGTGGCACTGAACTACGAGGGTTCTGATTCCTTTCACAAGGATATGTATGTAGCTAATTTTAATGGGCATGATCCCAAGATCAAAACAACTATTCAAATCCCTGGATGACAATAAATTATAGAGTGCTACACTTAGTGGCTTAAAAAAAGTATCATCACAAAAATGATTAAAAGAATATCTAATCAGTATATTAGAGGATACCATTGTTGGAAAAACTCGAATACACCCGGATGTTTCCATTAATAAAGAACCTTGAGTGCATACTGATGATTCTAAATTTTACCCATGTTAATAAGTGATTGTAAATTCCATGGGATACCTATGATATACTTGGTGAATTAATAAGGATTCGTGAAAATATCTTAAATTTACAAAGAGAGTCCCTAAGTAGACAATAATTCCCCCAAAAGGGTGTGATGAGTCTGACCACCCATCCTCTTCACCAATGAACATTTTTAAGTATTGTAAAGTTCAGACTTAACGAACGCCTACCTTTTGAAAGCAAGTCCCCAATGGATAAAGAACTGTTGGAAGTTTCTAGTTCCATAAATAAATCCAATGGAAACCGCTTGGAAATAGTGTTTCTTTAAAATTGGACACATGTTCCAAGGAAATACGAATCAATATTGTATTTTTTTTAAAAAAAATATTAATATTAATATTCAAAATATTTAGAAAATATATTTGAAAAAAAGTTCATTTTAAAATATAAATTTTGGAATTGTATTTTAATTAATTTTTTAGATTCTTCAGAGAAGATTAAGCATTCAAAAAATATTAAAAATTATAAATTTTATTAAAAATATTCATTTCATTTAATAAATTAAAAAGTTTTGTATTCAGTAAAAATAATTTAAATTTAACACTAGTTACATTATATATTTATTAATCGAATTTAGTTCATTGGAATAAATTTTATTTTTAATAGTTATATTAAAAAATTATATTATTTTTTAAAAAAATTCTTTGGAAAACCTTTTTGTATTGAATTTGGAAAAATGGATTCCATAATCAAAATCATAATAATTAATATTATATAATAATATCATCTTAATTTTTTTAACATTAATATTAAAAATAGTAAAAATTAATAATTGTAGTAATTGTTAAAACGTGTTTACCAAGTGTATAAACTAAAAACATAAGTTGTAAAATGAATTAGAGACTTGTCAAAAACCAATTTTATTGACATATATTGACATTAAATCCTATAATATTAGATAATGAACCACTTTTAGCCTTTTTTCATGTGAAAAATGTGGGTTCACTTTATTCTTTTCATAAATTCCATGTGTGTCCTATCCCCCACTTATAAAAGATCTTCTACTATCTTCTACTCTCCACACTTCCAAAACTATTCGGTTCATCCAGGAACTTCCCAAATCCCTTAATTACATCTCTACCAACATAATGGCGTAATATTGTATTAGGAAACCCTCTTAACAAGTCTTTCAGTATAAAAACAAAGAGGTTCTCTGAAGAAGAGGTATAATTATTAAACATTTATTTTTTATTTATTCTTCCAATACCATAAAATATTATTTAAATATGATAATATAATTAAAATAGTATCTAACATATACTGATATTTTATTATGTCAATATGGTTACCTAGATCTATCTTCACTTCTATCAAAAGGAAAAAATTGTTGATTGTGTGTACGGAGGTTTACCTCCTCGCGAATAGATGTTATTCATTTTCCATCACCACCTCTCACAGTTGGATATAATGATGCATTTAAAATATTTATAAGATATTTATGAAATTATTATATTTTATTTATTATAACATCGCATATACCTTCTTACCTTACATTCTGTGAGGATACAATAACATTTTTCATGTGTACGATGGACAACCGCCACACGAAACAATGTGATTCATCCTTCACTTACATTTTACATGGAAATTAATAAAGATGGGTTTAATGAAAATATTATATATATATATATATGACATAAAAAATTCTATTATGGTAATATATTATTTACCATCCTTTCCTTTCATCCGTCAAGAAAATGGAAACAATGTCTATGAGTACGTACGACCTACTCTCTCCATATATGGTGTAACTCATTTTTTATATCTAAAATTATTATATTAATATAAATAAATATATAATAAAAATATATTATATTCATATCATAATTAAAATTTGGGAGATAAAGGATCCATAATCAAATTAAGAGGACTAGAAATATCAAATCAAAACATACATGATAAACAAATCTTATATTACCTTAAACATGATTTTTTCATGGTTTTGTTAATAAAAGTGTAATAAAATATCATAATAATATAATATATAGAAAGATACATATAATTATGGTCATTTAATATATTTATAATAAACCTATATTTATTCTACATCAGGTTTGAATGCGTATAAAGGTATTTGATAATTATGGTACGGGGTTTTTGACTTAATTTTTCATCCTTGGGACATTTGTTATATTGTGAACATATACTCTTTTATTATGTGTGTATACATCCAATTTTACATGTAATATCATTAATGTTTTCATTATAATTATATTTTATGTTTCTTTTTTTATTGTTTTTCCATTGACCATACGATTCAAAAGTAACCAAGTGGTAAGGGGTTTATGATATAATCTCATCTTTTTTCAAGATTATTTATTTTTTATGATTCTGATGATGAAATATTATGACCAACATCTCAGTAAACAAATGAATATTATTGTCCTATACTTATTTATTTAAATTGTATTTTTTCCTTTCATTTCCCTCTATTTATGCTCTCAAGAATCCAAAAGAATATATTTAAATAAAAACAGACTTTATTTATCTCTTCAGTCAAAGAACATTTGTATTATATACCCATGTTTCATAAATAAAACTTAAGGAAATTTTTACTATTATATGAAGATAATATAAATAAATTTTTATTAATGTTTAAATTTTTATAATTTTTTTAAAGGTATGTTTTTATCATTTTTTGAATGTGTTACCAGTTATTTTTACAGAATATGTGAAAGATATTTTTTTAAATGTGTACATCATTAACACAATTTACATAACTCATGATCATTAAATGATTTAATGATTCCATTATAAATATCCATATTTATTTTAAAATAATATTATTTTGAAAATGTTTTATGATTTTTTATTTTTGAACAGTGATTTTCAAAGGGAAAATGTTGTTTTCCTACTAGGATTATTTTTGCTACACTATGATTTATGGATTTAGTCAATGGTTTTACCTAGAAGGAAATATGTTAATGATGAATGAAATAGAAAATGAAATTATTTTTATTATAAGAAACCAAATATTATATTATTTTTAATGAAAAATATCATTGATAGGATCACATAATTTTCTCATCCTATGAATCATTCCAAATTTTCAAATAAGAAATGGAGGGAACAAAATTATTTTGATTCCTTCATGAGGAAACACCCAAAATTCTCTTAGTGGTTCTATTGATCCACTTGTTTTCAAGAAATGGATCAATACCATTGAAATTATATTCTCCATTTACCCATGTTCATACCATAAAAATTTCATTTTAAATTTCTATCGTTTGGAAGGCTAAGTTGATTAAGGGGGACTATTATCAAGAGTATTAGTCAATAAGACAAAATTAAATACATGGAATGAGAGTAGTTTAATAACACATTTTCAATAAATATTTTCCTCATATTCTTCATAGAATTGTTAAATTAAAATTATGTTGAATCCATTAGTACCTTCGAGGCAGTTTTTACATGACTTCTGAGGTACTTTTTGTTTTAAAATACACCATAAAAATATGGTTTATCAATTATTTATTTGATTAAATACAATTCTTATGAGGCTGTTGTCCATAAGGGACCTCATTAGATTTGTGTAAATTTTTCATTTCTCTTTCAGGGTATAAATTAATATTGGGTTTAACCATTAATCTCTTGATTTTGATAATAAATGAATGATGGAATTCAAAGGAAGAAATAAAAAACATAGAAAAAAGAAGATGATATTAGCTTCATTCTCAAATTATGGAAGGGAACATGCATGAAGATATATTAAAGGGATTGGTAAATTTTTTATGTGTGGGAAGGAAGGTACTTGATTAGTTTATTTCTTATATCATGGGGAAATGTTAGCTAATGATATGAATAAAGATAAATATCTACAAATAGAACCACCCACACTTTAGTGTTTCTAATGGAAGGATTACAGTCCTGGTGCTAACTACTTCCCAAATCCAAAGCTTAATGATTATGATCAATGTTAGTGACCTATTAAGATAATAGACAAAGGTAAATATCATAAAATCATTATTTCAGATGAGGGGTGAAATAACAACATTTTGAAAGGAACATATATTGTCCACTCTATAAATGGTAATTTATTACATAACTATCGATCAAACCACTCTTTTATATTTAAATAACATTATAAGGTTATCAAAATTACACATTAACAATTAGATATTGAATTATTAGTGAAAACCCATAATTGTACAAAATAACATCAAAAGTCTTTGATTCATCCCCAGTTGATGTTTGTGGGAGTTTTCATCCAATAAATTTTTTTATTCTACCTCTAGTTGCATTATACGTTATCATAGGCATGAGTTGGATTTCACTACATACTGCTAAAATTATTTTATGAGGAAGGCAAGTATCATTTGACAATCCTAACTAACTTATGATCTTCTATTATTTAACTGATATATGTAAAACTTTTATGGAAATAAAATAGATTTTATGGTTTTTTATTCCTATTCAAAATGGTTTTTTATCATATATGGTTGGGTGAAAAATCAACATCAATGATATGCATATTTTATGGGAGCTTTTGATGTTTTTTTTCAGAATTGTTTCTTAGTCTTCCACCAGAACGTGAAGGTAAGTTCTCAATAAAACTCATACCTGGTGCCCCAAAAATAAAAAGTACTCCCTATAGAATGGTCTCAATTGAATTGCATGAATTAAAGAAGAAAATCCAGAATAATCTTTACAGAAGATACATTCGGCCAAGTGTTTCCCCTTGGGGTGAACCTATTCTATTTGTTACAAAGAAATATGTATCATTATGAATCTATATTGATTATCCAGAGTTTAACATGATCACAATTGAAAAAATTTATCCTCTACCCATTACTGATGAACAATTTGATCAACTGTGTAAAGATCAATAATTTTCCATAATTAACATTTATTTTAGGTTCCATCAATTTAGGTTCAAGAAGTAAAATATACCTAGGATATAATTTTATAAAGATTATGGATACTATGAGTATATTGTGATTCCATTTGGTGTTAATAATTCCACCAATATCTTCTTGAATTTAATGAATAGATTCTCTAGAGATTTCACTGATCAATTTGTGTTATTCTTTAATGATGATATTTTCATTTATTCAAAGTGTAAGGAAGTCTCTGATGTTTACTTGAGAATTTTACTAAGAACCCTGAGGAAGGAGAAACTGTATGATAAATTTACAAAGTGTTAATTTTTATTGTAAAACATTTAATTATTGGGCCATATAGTCTCAAGATAGGGTATATTGTTAGATCTATCAAGGACAAAGGATATTTAGAATAGTACCAGGCCAACCATGATGACTAAGATCCATATAATTCTTATATTTCCAGGAAATTATTCACGGTTTATGGATAAAGTATAAAAACTATCTAATCCACTAACTAAATTAACATAGAAGGCAATGAATTTCTTCAGAGAAGATGAATGTGGGAAATTTTGGAGGAACTGATTGGAAGAATATTCAGTGCACCTGTACTAACATTACCTAATAATATAGACAATTTTTAATCAATTATGATGGACACCCTAATGTAAATGGGACAACATCACTATGGATTTTGTTATTAGACTCCACAAAACATCTAAAGAGAATAATATAATATGGGTTATCTCCAATCATGTTATAAAGATATCACACTTCATTGCTATTAGAGAATAATTATCACTAGATCATATTTACATAATAAAAATTAAGGAAGTGGTAAGTTTTCATGAATTAAAACATTACATTTTTTCTAATCAAGATCCATGTTTTACCTCAATTTTATGGAAAATTATTTTGTAAAATCATGATATAATGTTGAGTTTCAGCTTTATGCATCATCCTTAGGCAGTTGGTTAGTGTGAGAGAACCATTAAAACCAAAGAGGATATTATAATATCTTATTCTTTGAATTTAAAAGGTAGTTGGTATCAACACATTCATCTTGTTTAGTTTTCTTACAACAATATATTTCAATCAGGCAATCACATGGCTCCTTATGAAGCCCTATGTGGAAATAATTGTAGAACTCCGACTAAAAAGGGTGATGTTATAGAAATAAAATTTTTAGTACCTCCACTAGCATAATAAATATAAGATAAGGTTATATCCATTCTGAAACACATAAGTAAAACACAAAGTTTGTAGAAATATTATGCTGATAATTCCTGACGTGATATTAAATTTGATGTTGGCTATATGGTGTTTCTAATAATTTCTCTATAGAATAAGGTTATGAGATTTATTAAGAAAGGGAAATTAATCCCCAGGTATTTCAGAACCCTTGAAATTCTTGGTTTTATGTGGATGATATCTTATCGATTGGCTCTTCCACAATAACCTCTCTCAAGTTTATGATGTTTTCCATGTATCTCCCTTGAGAAATTACATACCTGATCTTTCAAATGTACTAGACTCTGAGGTCATAAAACTGGAGCATAAATTTCTTGTAATAAATAACTATTGGAGATTTTGAATCATATGTAGAATGTTCTATGAAATATGACCAAACACCAGATCAATTTTTTTTTGAAACCAACAGTTTAAGAAAACCACAATGGAAACTAATCATGTAATCTGGATGAAGTTACCCCAGTTTTTAAGTCAATGTGATGGAATTTTGATGGTGAAATTCATTTTAATGGGGGTATAATATAAAACCCCAATATTTTATGAATCATTCTTTTTGAATAAATTTATTTTTTGATTGCATGTGTCACACACAAAATCGAATTTTTAAAAAGCCATGATAAATTATAAATATTATTTTTTAATCAAGATCATTATTACCTAGCCAATAAAGTTAGTGGTATGAATAGGAATAAATTTTTTAAAATATTAATTATAAATTTTTTATTTAAATAAAACATACTGATAAAATGTACGTAATTTTTACTAAGGACATTATATGGTTCACATATATTTTTTGCGCTAAATCAAAATTTTATTTCATTTCATATAAAAATACTAAAAATAATTTTTCCAATTTTAGAAAATATATTAGACAAAATAAAAGAAAATTTATAAATCTACATATTGAAATTATATTTCAGTGAATTTTTGATAAATTTTTGAGAAGATTAATTTTTTTGATGAATAGTAAAAGATTCTAAATTTTACTAAAAACAATATTTTACATTTAAATAATTTACAAAGTTAAATGTTGTTTAAAAAATTTTCAAAGTAAAACTAGTTCAATTATATTTTTATTAATATATTTTATTTCATTGGAATCAATTCCCTATTGAATTGGGTTATTAAAACTTTTTATACTTTTAAAAACAATTCATTGGAAAATCTTTTTGTAATCGCATTTCTGGGTGTAATTTTAAATTTTAATTTTCAAGTTCAATGATTGATATTTGGAAAAAAATTAGATAATTGGAATAAAAATAATTAATATTATATTATAAGTTGAACTAAATTTTTGATAAAAATTAATATTAAAAATAGTAAAAATTAATTACCATAATTGATGTAAAAACAATTTACCAGGGTGTTAAACTAAAACTATAAGTGGTAAACATTCATAGAAAAAATTTCAACACCCATTTGATGGAAATATTTATACCATATAACCTACATGTTTCAATAAATATCCATTTTTAATCCTTTTTGAATTTGAAAAACAAGTGTATCATTTAATATTTTCAAGAATTCCATATGTGTCCCCTCCCCCACTTATAAATGGACACCCCATCTCCTCTAATATCCAAACTTCTAAAACCATTTAGTTAAATAAATACCCACACAAATAGTTACATTAATTCCATCCCCTCATCCTAGATGAATTATATTTAATATGAAACTTTCCTAATAAGGATTTATTTATAAACCTAAAGAGGTTCTCTGAAGGAGATGTAAAATTATTAAACCCGTGTTTTTATTCTATTTATTCATAAAACTCCTTAAAATATTATAGGAAAATGATAATATATTAAAAAATATATCTACCATATATTTATAAATTATAATATTAATGGGATAATCTGCATCTCTCTCTACTTCTATCAAGTCAGAAAAAAAACTTTCGATCATGTGTGTCGGGGACGACCACCTCGCAAACCTGTGTTATTTGTTTTCCATCAAAAACTCCCATAGATTAATATAATGATAAATTTAACATATTTATATGATGTTTGTGAAATTATTATATTTATTTAATTATAATATCAGATATACCTTCTTACTTTCCATTACATGGGAATATGGTAACATCACTCACGTGTGTGGAAGACTATAGCCTTGAGAAATATTGTGATTCATTATTTAGTTATCATTTACAAGGAAAGTAATAAGGGTAGGTTTAATTAAAATATTTGATATATATATATATATCTGAAATAAATATTTTTATGGAATGGTAATATATTATTTACCTTTATTTTTTTCATTCATTGAGAAAATAGAAATATCTCTCATGCGTACGTATGTCCTACCGTCTCCATGAACGGTATAATTAATTTTTCTCTAACATTAATGTATTACTATAAATATATATATAATTAATATTTATTATATTAATATCATGATTTAAATTCTTGATTTGAAGGAATTGTGATCAATGTAACAGGAGTGAAAATACCAAATCAAAACATACATGAAAAAGAAATCAATTATTACGAGAAACATGATTTTTAAAAGGAATTATTAATAAAAGGATAATAATGGAAATAAATAAATCATATTTTGTATTATACATATGATTTTGGTTTTCTAGATATATATAATAGACATATAGTTATTAAAAATCAGTTTTAAATGTGAAAGAAGGAATTCGATACTTATGGTATGAATTTTTTTTTCTCAATTTGTCTTCTTTAAGACATAAGTTATGTTGTGAACCTATCTTATTTTATGAGGTGTATATATAGTCCCTTTGACATGTAATAACATAAATTTATTTATTCTAATTATTTTTTAAGTTTAATTTAATTATATTCTTTCATGGAGCATATGATTCAAAAGTTAACAAATTGGTAAGGGTTTTAGGAAAGAATCCCATGTTTTATCAAGATTTTTTATGGTTATGCTTATAATGATGAAATATTTTAAACTATATCTCAATAAAATATTGAATTTTATTAAAAAAATTATTTATTAAAAACCTATGTTACTTTTGTTTCCACCTTTTTATGTACTCTGAATCCTAAATAATTTTTATTAATAAATATAGATTTTATTTTCCTCTTCGGTTGAAAAAACATTTTATTCCATGCACATTTTTTCAAAAATTATTTCAACTAATGATTTTAATATTAAAAAAATTGAAAAAATAATGATGTTTTACATTTCATATTTTTAAAATAAATATTTTAATAGTTTTCTAGATGTGCTAATTTTGAATTTTACCCAAATATGTTAAAGGTATAATTGTTTTTAATCATGTACGAGATGAAACGAATTTCCATCATCCTAAAAAATCAGTGATTTAAATATTAATTTATATGTTTCCAAATTTATTTTAAAATAAAATGACTTCAAATATATTTTATGAATTTTTGTTTTCAAATGATATTTTCAAAGTGTAAAGTCTATTTTCTTCAAGAAATATTTTATGTAGTTATTGAAAATAATTTTACATATATTATGAAATACTTTGATGTTACTTGTTCTTTTACTAGGTATATTGTCCATGGATTATATTATTATTATTATTTATTTTAATGTTTTATGTTTATGATGAAAATATCTCTATGAACCCCCTTTCTCTTCCACATGTTATACCATTATAAAATGTATTTGAACCCCAATTCTTCTTCCACATGTTAGGCTTTGATGAATTGATGAAATAATTATGAAACATATTCCTTTACCACAAGTTTTTCCATTATAAAATGTTTATGTAACCTAGATCCTTTCATAGGTTCCAATATAATGAATTTTTAATTATCTTGTAGCACATGTATTTAGGATTTCCATTATGTGATGGTTGGAACCTATATCTCCCTCTAAGGAAATTAGTAAATAATGATATCTAATGAAATTGTTAGTGATGGAATGGGGAATGTAACAAGTTTAGTAAGGTAAATTTTACTCTTTGATGGTCTTGGGAGTGAACCTTGACAAATATGATAGTTTTGGTAGTGAACCCATTCCACTATGATAGTTTTGGAAACAATATTTGACTACCATGGAAATTATTTTCCATACTTATTTGTATTCCAAAAATATAAGTATTGTTATAATTTTTTAATCTCATGTATTATATACATTGATTTATTTACAATTAATTTCTTATAACTACCATGATTTATTTACTGACTCGAGTTTATAATCTATGATATGCACGGTATGGTTTGAAAATTTTAGGCTCATGTTCTCATACCGTTATGTTAATTTTATTTTTTTAAAATCATTGATATCTACCTTGTTTACCCTTACTGAGAATATGATCTCACCCATTATTATGGTATCTTCCCCAGGTTATGAAGACAAATTTTAAGTGACATTAGTCTAAGAAGAGTTCTAGATATGAACTAATTAGTGGTAGAAGATGTAGTAAACATGTGAAAAAGTTATTTGTGTTTACATGTTTTCAAAGGTATTAGACCCAAATATTTCTAGAGTGGATCATTGTGTTATATAATGAATATTAATATATTAATATCACAACTAGAAATAAGTCCTATTAAAAATAGTTCAAAAGCATGGAAATTGGCCCCAAAACCATGGTTGTTATCATCGTGGGAGTAGGTCCTAACCTATTGCCATGATTTTAACAGTGGAAGTAGCTTCCTATTGCCATGGTTTTGAAAACCATGGCAATAGGCCTCAAAATTAGTCATTGTACCGGTTGACCTATCACCAAAATTTAAACCATGGTGGTTAACCAATATCCATGGTTTAAACCGTTGCTATAGTAAACTATTTCTATGGTTTTAATCATGGTTATAGCCTTGGAAAACAATGAGAATGGCCTAAATAAAAAATGTGACCGCTGAGTTTCAATCCCTACACCTCCCTTTTCCATCATGACACACTAACCAATACACCGCAAAATGATTCACGTATATATGTATATATTATGATATATATATATATATATTAATAAAACCCATGGCAATAGCAACACAACAGTGACAGTAGGCATTCGTGCCAAAAATTTGGCAGGAATTTTTTTCCCTACAGAAGCGCAGAAACCCTATAGCCACAGTTTTGTAAAA
Source organism: Viscum album (assembly GCA_963277665.1). Classification (NCBI taxonomy): domain Eukaryota; kingdom Viridiplantae; phylum Streptophyta; class Magnoliopsida; order Santalales; family Viscaceae; genus Viscum; species Viscum album. The sequence continues at coordinate 703,033,033 of OY728132.1, forward strand.
CCCTGGCTATAGGTATTCAAAAAAACAGTTTATAGTCGTGGTTTTGAAAACTATGGATATAGGCTATATAATCATGACTATAGCTATAGGCTATAGCCATAATTTTTAAAACTATGGCTATAGGCTATAAAACTATGGTTCTAGACACCTATGGACACATTTTTAAAATAGTGGCCATAGGTTCGTGGTATTAGCTTCATTTTATAGTAGTGTATGTAATAACTATATTATTTAAATATATGTGTTTTTATAATATCCTATGATATTCATGGGAAATACATTACAAAAACTGTGTTATTCTAGTCCAAACACCACCAAAATATTGAGATGGTGCTGAATTGTTTCATCTCTTACCAAACACCATGGAATTCCTACTTAAATATATTGATTCCATTTAAGGGAATTCACAAATATAAGAATCATCTACCATATTACATCTCAACAAAATTCACAATACAATGGTATAATAACTTTTCATTATAAAATAATTCACTTGTTCCAACCATCATACATCATAATTTAAAATTATACCATTTCCCACTATCATCCTCTTTCATACCAAATGTTCACACAATAACAAATATCTTGTTATTACACTTCATGCACACACACACACACAGACCATTCCCCATTCCATATTATAAAACACCAAAAACCATCATACTCAAAGCATACCACTAACCACCAATGGATCTCTAGCCTATTAAAAAAATATTGTCTTGATCAGGTGTGACTAACCCAAAGACATACTACAAGATGATTATTCTATGTTTGTAGTCACACTCGTTATTGACCACATCCCCCACTATTGAGTACCCTTACACCTTACATGACATATTGATGTAGATTAATCTTAGATAATAGCTCCCCACATCACACTCGGACATAAATTAGACACCTGATTATAACCTAATCCATGAACCCTAGTTAACTATGAGGTCATCTAATTGAACCACTCTAGATGTAATATCTAGACACATACCCAACAAACCTTATTTAATACATTAAACTACGTGAAATAATACCCTCTATATCCATACCATAAACACTTCACTGATAACCCACTCTAGAATTGAAATTTCTAGCGTTTATGATAATTATATTACTATGTATACTCATGTGTATGCTAATTAAAAAACATATATCCATTACTTATCCCTCCTGAAACCATTGTACAGATTGATTTACTTCTATCTATCAGGTTCTTATCTACTCTGAGTTTATCCATCCCCACATCAAAAAACAGGGTCTACCTAAAGATATTCACACATACCCTGATAAAACACCTTAAACCATCCTTTAATCACCACACCTAGGTGACCTCATCTCTTATAAATATAGGTCAAAATTAATATTATAAATTGATACTTGTGAAAAAAAATCCCTGATTGATGTCTCCTCCAAAACTAGGTTTAATAACTCTCGGGCAAGGTCTTTCCTTAGTTTATTATATAAGAAGTTCTCAAAGAACCTCACCTAAAAGTCATTTTATGCCATCCACTCATTCCAACCAACCTAACACATGTATGTACCACCATCATATTCTAGGCCTCTAATCATATAGGACACTAGTTTTACCCTCCGCCATAGAGACATCTTGATATGATCAAAAATAGTATATACTGAATCAATCCAATACTCCACTACATGGGGTCCACCCTCTCCTTAGAATAAAAGGGGATTCTATCACCAGAACCCCCATGTTATGTATGTCATTGATATATTTTCTATTATATTTTGTCAATGGATGGACTATATAAACCACACTAGACATTACTTGAGATACATATCAATCCACTTCCCCTTCTCCTCTAGCCTCTCTGGTAGTATAACCTACCTTAGAACTTCTACACATGGATCATTCCCACATCCACCCTCAATGGACCTCATATAGTAAATAAAAGAGTGACAGCACATCTCTTCCCTCTATATGATCCCGTAGAGGCAATCTTGGTGGAATATCACTATGAAATAAATCCCAAGACCAATACACATACAATAGTTAAAATATAAAAAATAATTATGTAATTGGTAGTGAATCACACTCTACCATACACCTCTGTAACCATTGGGAAATCCCATATCATTTTTTCTAACAGCCCCACCTTTCTTTATCAGATTTAGGTACAATACACACCACACACATCTAGGATCCACTTTTCGAAAACATCAACAATCACAACTTGGTTTAACTACGTTGAATTCCAACTAGGAATATATTTTCCAAAAAATTATATAAGTATGTTTAGACATTTCAAATTTCCAAACCTCTCTATATCCTATTATTAGATCCAAATTGATACCAAAAATAGGCGCACACATATCATGAGATCCCTATATGACTATCATGATGAATGTGTTAATCCTCTTTCCTCTAAAGTCCAAGAGTATGATATAGAAATCAATAACATAAAAATATCATATTGATCCATGTTAAATAACTCAACTAAAACTAGAAAAACCAAAATTTTGATTCCAATTTACCTTATAAAATAGATTTAATCCTATACTTGTGCTAGTCCAACACATAGCAAGAAATTAAACCAAACATCCATTTCAAAATATATCAGCAAACATTTACTATGTTTCCAATATACCACATTCTCAAATAAAAAAAATACATATTGAGTACTATATTATTTCAACATACTATAATACCACTTTTTATAATTTTTTATTTATATCAGTTGATCAATACATGAGATATAGGCCAATATACATCTTTCACACCACCCTATACACTATAGTATTTTGTCTTGTAGTGGGGGTATAAGATGTGATATTGGGGGGAATATAACCCCTGAACACAAAAAAATATAATCACATGAAGTAATTAAATAATAAAATATAAAATAATATTTACAACTGAAAAAGTGTCACATGCAATACAAAATACAAATCAACAACATCATTATAGTCATAATAAAAGTAAACAGGATTACATATTGGCTGATCACAAACATACATACACAAAATTAACCAAAATTAACTTCTATCTTTGAACTAAGAAACCACCCAACCCATCGACAAGGAATAATGTCAAAACATTTCATTATCATCACATTTATTTACTAAAATCCATATTTCAACCCCATTCCCTCTCCCTTTTCATGTAATATATATTTTACATGCATCTTACAGGGCCCATTCATTGTGTGAGTATGAACTCAGTATTATTCCACCAAGGGTAACCCTATATAAAATTCATTCATATAAAAGTTTATACAATGTGAAATAGATAGAAACCAATAACTAGAAAAATCATCACAAAAATATATTAATTAACCATGGGTAATCTATTTACCTGCCTCAACTAATGCTGGAGTGGGATGATGCATCCACATTTTCTCATGTCAGAATCCTTCTTAGACACCCATTTAATTCTAACCACAAGGAGTTATGTGAAAACCATAACTATTGTAACCACCTTGATCCACTCGCCATGACTAGAAATAATACCCCCAAAACATAGGTTCCTCATTAAAATATTTATCATTTTCATCCAATGGATCAATAATAAAATGAAAACCAAGACATGGCAAATGATCACTCTTTACAAATTTTTTCCCATACACCCTAACACGTCCTATATATATGGAAATAATACCACTCTTAATCAGTGATCTCAATCACCCCGAATATCCAATGGCCACCTGTAATGCATCCCTCCTATGAGATGATGCTAAAAAATAACCACCCTTAGTCCAATAAAATATATGGAGGATACCTCTAGAACTAGTAGTTAAGACCACTTAATGGGACTTCTATAATTCACACACAACCTTAATGGACTCAACCACACTATGAGTGGAAATCACCAAAAACAATATTCCCATAACTATGTGAACATCCATCTCTACATGAACCAATGGTAAACATAATCTATATAACACCTATTTACTATGTTTCCCCACAATAAATTTTCATCATCAAATAAATACACATGATATATACCCATCATATTTCCAAGGAACCAATTCAACCAACACATCCCAAGTAACATCATCAACAACATGTGATATCATGGACATCAATCCCAAAAACCTAAAACCAAGGAAGGTAATACATTTGACAAAAAACACATCATTTTCCATATGAAAATACACCTAAATATTCCAAAAGAACAATAAAAATTTTAAGTGGTTCCATACTAGTTCATACACATGATCCTACCCTTTCCAAAAAACTATGCAATACACACTAGTAGAAAATTAGTTTTTAACAACGTTGAAATAACGTCGGTTTTTTAAAAACTGGCGCGAATAGTATGTGCGGGAAATTTTTTGCGTCGGTTTTACAAAAAACCGACGCCAAAAACAAGTATCTGATGATATTTCGCATCGGTTTTCAAGAAACTGACGCCGAATTTTTTTTAAAAAATGTTTTGGCATCGGTTGTGAAGAAAACCGACGCCGATAATAATAATAAGCCAATTTACCGCGTCATTTTTGAGGAAAACCGATGCCGAAAATAAAAAAAATAAAATATTCGGCGTCGGTTATTTTAAAAACTGACGCCGAAATCTTTTTCTTAAATTTTCGGCGTCTGTTTTCTCTAAAACCAACGCGAAATGTCTTTTAAATTTATTCGGCGACCAAAACCCTCATTTTGTTCGATCGTCGAAAATGAGTTCTATTGCGGCGCTTTGGACTCCCGACGACCTTCGAACATGATTTGCGATCTTGGACGGCCATTGTTGATGGTTTTGTGCCATTTTCATGATTTAGGGTATGCGTTCTTGCTATTTATCTCTTGTTTAATCTCCCATTGTTTATTTCATCTTTAAGAACCCTATTTTGCGTGATTTTTATTATTGGTCCAGTTTTATTTGTAGTTTATCATTATTTTTTGTTTGTATTATCATTGTTGGTATAGATTTGTTTGTATTATCATTGTTTGTTTGTATTATCATTGGTTTGTATTATGATTTTTGTGCGATTTGCATTATTTTTTTTATTATCATTGTTGGTATAGATTTGATTTTGTTTCTTCAAACACTATAGTTTTTGTTTGTATTATCATTGTTGGATTGTGTTATTATTTTTAGTATAGATTTCATCTCCCTATTTTTGCGTGATTTTCATTATTAGTGTTTGTTTATATTATCATTGTTGGTATAGATTTTATAGTGGTAGTTTATCATTTTATAGTGTTTGTTTGTATTATCATTGTTGGTATAGATTTTATTAGTTTATTTTAGGTTTGTATTATCATTCTATCTAGAACTCCTACTATATTCACCATCATATTAATCTCGATACATGTATTTGTTAGTACATAGGTATAGATCATACCACAAAATCTTCAATAATTTATACATATTTCCATGTACTCCCACATTTCACTTATTGCATCCTTTAAAATAATGTACTCTTCAATATTTTTGACACATGCAACATTTAAATATTCCAACTATGTAAAATGAACTAATAAATTTTAAAAGAATGATTTTATAATTAAGTTATAATATCAATATAACACACATGTATATAATATGAAAATAAACTGTTTACTCTATTTGTAAACGTGTTTCGTATCTGATATCTTTTATCTGATTATCAATAGTTTTTATTAAATATGTTTTTGTTTACAATTTATCCAATAGATATTTAAATGTTTATATGTTTTAATATATTCATAAATTATATTGTAATATCAGGTATTAATGGATTGTAATTGGATTTATTTACGAAGAACCACTAGTGAATATGAAAAATGAGTTGATAATTTTTTGGAATTTGCTAAACGAAATCTTAAAAATATTGATTTGATTTTCTGTCCATGTGTGAAGTGTGTAAATATGAGGAAGTTAAACTCCAGGGAAATCAAGGATCATCTCATTTGTTATGGTTTTAGCCTTAATTATACACGTTGGATTTTTCATGGTGAAAGAACTGAAAATTTAACATCCAATGTAGATGACGATATTCATAATGAGGCAAAGGATCGTATTGAAGAATTAATTCATGATTTAGGTGTTGAAACCATCGAAAAAACACCAACTATTGAATGATTGTATGAAGATTCGGAGAAACCATTATTCCCACGTTGCATTAAATATACAATTTTATCAGCAGTTTTGAGATTAGTTAACTTAAAAGAAAAAATGGGTGGGGTGATAAAAGTTTCTCCAGATTACTTGAGCTTTTAAAAGAGCTACTTTCATAAGGCAATGGGCTTCCAGATTCCAAATATGAGGAGAAGAAAATATTATGCCCAATGGGATTGGGGTATAAAAAGATACATGCTTGCCCCAATGATTGTGTACTGTATAGGAATGAAAATGAACATTTATCAAGGTGTCCTACATGTGGGACATCACGCTAAAAGATGGATGAGAAAGTCAACTCAGATTCATTCTCAGGTGATGTCATGTAACGTTATGAAAAATCAATTTTTTACTTTCCAGTGATATCATCCAATATTTTTTGCATACAATTCTGATAATTCAATTCTGATTTATTTTTATGTACCAGAATCAAAACTCCAGCTAAAGCAATTTGGTACCTTTCAAAAATTCCTCATTTGAAGTGTCTATTTAAAAATTCAATTGATGCAAAAAGGTTAAGATTCCATTCATATGTGCGCATCTCTGATGGTAGCTTACGTCACCCTGTCGATTCACTACAGTGGAAGAAGTTTGATAAAAAAATTCATGATTTTGGAAGTGAAATTAGAAATCTCAGAATGGGATTGTGTACTGATGGAATGAATCCATATCGGAGCCTCAGTATCCAACATAGTTCATGGCCTGTTTTGCTGGTACTTTACAACTTGTCCCCACATCTATGTATGAAGAAAAAATATGTTATGATGATCTTGATGATTTTTAGACCAAAAAAACCGGGAAATTATATTGATGTGTATCTTACACCATTGATTGACGATTTGAAAATACTATGGGATGAAGGTGTTAAAGTTTTCGAGGCATACAAGAAAGAGTATTTTCTTTTGTGTGATATGATAATGTTCACTATAAATAAATTTCCTGCATATGGAAACTTATCTAGATATAGTGATAAGGGACATAAAGCATGTCCAATTTGTGAAGAACAAACTTCATATTATCAATTGCAGAATGGAAGAAAGACAGTGTATATGGGACATCGAAGATTTTTGCGAATTGATCATCCTTATCGGAGATTGAAAAAATCCTTTAACGGTTTATAATAATACAACCTCCCCCCTCGACCATTGTCAGCTGAAGAATATTATGACAGAGTGAAAGATATTGATTCGACATTTGGAAAGAGAAAAAGTTATGGTTTACAAAAACATATCTGGAAGAATCAGTCTATTTTTTTCAAAATACCTTATTGGAGATTTTTAGAGATAAAACAAAACATTGATGTTATGAATGTTGAGAAAAACATATGTGATAGTTTGATTGGAACTTTTTTAGACATGAATGGAAAGACAAAATATTTATTACATGCTAGATTGAACTTTATATTAATGAGAATACGTTTGGAGTAATATCCCACTGTGAAAGGAAACAAAACGTATTTACCTCCGGCTTGTCACACATTAAAAAAGATTGAAAAAGATGAATTTTTGTCAGTGTCTTCATGGTATTAAAGTACCCAGTGGTTTTTTATCAAAAGTGAATAATTTTGTGTCATTGAAGGATTTTAAATTAATAAGTATGAAATCACATGATTGACATGTGTTAATGCAACAAATTCTACCAGTAGCAGTGCATGGTATATTTCCGAAAGCTGTCAGAAAGAAAATCATCAGGTTATGTAATTTCTTTAAATCCATTTGCAGCAAAGTCGTTGATCCAAATTTGTTATATGTGTTGGAGAATGAAGCAACTCTTATTCTTTGTCAACTAGAAATGTATTTCCCACCCACATTTTTTTATATAATGATTCATCTATTGATTCATTTGGTGTGTGAGATAAGAATATGTGGGCCTGTTTATTTAAGATGGATGTATCCTTTTGAAAGATATATGAAAATTTTGAAAGGATATGTTAAAAATCCTTATCGACCAGAGGCCTCTATTATTCAAAAATATGTATCAGAATAGGTGATTGAGTTTTTTAATGATTATTTGAATGAGGTGGAGCATATTGGTCTCCCTGTATCTTGATATATGACATTTTATAGAGAAGGTAGAAGGGTTTGAGGCTTAAAGGTAAAGTTAATTCTTTGTGATGAAGTGATGTAAGCACATTTATACATTTTGAACAACAAAGATGAGGTTAAACCATATATATCCTCACATATTTCTGAATTAAAGTTACGATATCAGAAAATAAATGAAAAGTGGTTGATGATTGAACATAAGAAGACATTTGTTTCATGGTTTAAAGAGAAAGTCACCCCAGATATATCTGTATCAGAAACATTGAAGGTAGTGTTTTCTCTTGTGCTCTTTTGTTTTATTTTACTTCTACAACCCCCTATACTCTTTTTATTCATTTCTTTTGTAACAAATACAGTATATTCAATATACAAGGATGTTTTTATAATAAGAATCCGAGCTACAATTACACACACCTTCATCTAATTTTTAAAGAACATACTGTTTCTGTGGATGGCGAATTTCTGCCTCACGAAACGATGATTGTTCAACACTCATATAACACCTTCAAAGGTGGCCATTAAGATGTCACTATGTTTATATATGATATATAATATTTTTATGTTTTACTTAAGCTTCTATAATTTTCATTTGTGGCATACCGTTAAGGATTCCATTATGGGTATACGCGATATCTTCATTTTAGGAAGTGCGGACTACCGCCCCCTCAAAGTGATTTGATTCGTTAATGCCATATGTGGGATGTATAAAGGATTTATTTAAAGTTATATATATGATGTTATAATGGAATTATAATATACCTTTATATCCTTATTGTTCTTTTCGTTAAAGTATGAGATAGAAATGAAAGTAGCGTTCATGCGTACGTACGGCTTACCATCTCTATGAACGGTGCATTTCAATTCTTATCCTCAAATGTAATGTACTATTATAAGTACATATAATGGATATATATGATTTATGACACATATAAAGGATTAATATAATTATGTAATTAAAAATATACACATCTCTCATTTAGTTTTAATTCAATTAATATAACATAGAAATGAAAGTAGTGTTCATGCGTACGTACAGCTTACCGTCTCCATGAACGGTGCATTTCATTTATTACCTCTAAATGATTATGTAATATTATAAATACATGTATATGCTGGATATATATGATATATATGATATCCAAATCAGGAATTTCATTCTTGATATAAAGAACCTTTGACCACACGAACAACATGTAATTGTAAGAAGTCCACTTTTGACTTAAGTACCAAATAACGACAAAACAACCGTTATTAACTTAAATGATTAAATAATGTTTATAACATGTGAATAATTGATATGAAAGGAATAATGAACTTGAAAAAGTTTCTTAATCAAGTAGAAATTAACTCAAGTTTATTATTCAGGACGTTAAAGAACGATCGAGTCAAGTTGGACCCGAGATAAGGGATCCTACTCCTCTCTTTCTTTTTAAGTAAGCTCTTTTATGTCATTCGTTTTAAAAGATCATATTTCTTATTATTGGGATGTTATTTTATATTACTATTACTGTAATATTTATGTTCATATGATGATAGACCCTATTCTCTCTCATAAATCCATTTTGGAAGTTTTGATTGGCACCGTTAGGCTGCCGAATTTTCATAAGAGATCTAACCTCTCTCTTTCTTTTTAAGTACCCTCCTTTATGTCACTTATTTTAATCTCTTCTTTGTTATGTTGGGGGATGTTCTTTTATATTCCTCTTTCTATAAACTTTATGTTTATAATATGAGATACCCTATTTGATCTCATCAATCCATTTTGGTATGTTTTATGTGGCGTCGTTAGGCTGCCATGTTTTCGTAAGGGATTTTTCATCTCACTTTTATTCCCGTGAGATTTATGCTACATTTGCCACAATTTCCATTGAGTGTTGTATGTACTGACCATTATTTTACTCATTGTTTATTATACTTTCATTTATGAGTATTTACATCAATGTTGTATTGTCATTCTTTCATGGGGTGTATGTTTCGAAAGATACCCATGTCGGTAAGGGAACCTTTCACCCTCCTCTTTTTAAATGACTTCTTTTGTTATGTTTTTTAATTCACATAGTATTATATTGGGATATGTTCTTCAATATCCTTATTGATTTAAGTTTTATTTCCATTTGATGAGATAGCCTTTTTATCTCTCATCAACTCATTTTCTGAATTTTGTAGTGACGCCATTTGGCTATCAAATTTTTGAAAGGGAACTTCCTAACCCAAATTTGATTCTTTGGGATAAACTTATACTCCTTGAATATGTTGTTCTATGAATATGTGTGAATAACCTCTGATTGTTTTACACTTAATATCCACTTATATTTGGTGTATTCGTTTGTCACACATAATTATGTAATTGATTTATCCTTAAACCAAGGATACCATATTTGTAAGGGACTTCGTCTCAATCTCCTTTCATTGAGGCATATTTCGTTTTATACACAACTTTCTTTTATACGGTGTATAAACCCCTTTGAATTTTACTTTTATGTAAAAGGAATCTTTTTCTACAAAGTTTTTTACTAAACAACAAAAAGGAATGTTTCTTTTAACGTACATGGTGACAACAATCTTTTCCGCCGCCGCGAGTATTATTTGATCTTTGGCTTCCTCAACAATACTTAATGTTTTTAAAATAAAATAAATACCATATACTCTTTTATGTATTTTGGTATTGAAAATGGTTTTGATAAAGGATTATATTTTTTTAATATATTTAAATGATATATTGTGATTGAAATGTGGAAATGTTATCATTCCTTTATATTGGTTTTATGTGTTATAATTTTATAATGGTACTTGGAAATTTTACAGGTGGTTACGTGATAAACCATATGACGGGTGGTGCCATGAATACCAGGACGGGTGGTTACGTTACAACCTCTAATGCATTGGATATGGAAGTCGGCTGTATGGCTATTCCATTAAGTATGTATGGAAGTTGGCCAAATAGCTATTCCATTTAGTGATATGTGTGGAAGTCGACCTTATGGTTATTCCACTTAAGAATATTTATATCCCAAGTTACCTTTATATGTTATATGATCTTTATATGGGTTTTATGTTAATCTTTTGGTTACAGAAGGGTAAGTGATGAACTTTTATTCAGTGAAGAGTTTTTACTACTTCGAAAAGGTGAAAAGTATTACTTTGATAAAGTATACATGGTTTACTTGTTATTTTGAAAAACTAACAGTTTTCATTCTTTGTGTATCCATTACTGAGCTTTTTATGCTCATCCCATGTTTTTGATATGTTTTTCACAGGACTTAACATGGAATAGGGTCAAGGATGGGATCAAGGGAAATTCATGCAACCTAAAACATGGAACTGAACATGTTTCTTTTTAAGATTTTTTATTTTATGGAAACTTAGTAAAAGTTTCTAAGTTGTAATATTTTGAGATTTAATAGTTATGTCCTAATTTTCTAAAACTCTAAAACTGAAAAGATCCTCAATGTGAATTATTCATTTAATTCAATATTAACTAAGGTTTAAGGTCGGGGCATTATAATAAATATTAAACACTAATATACCCTTTTCATTTTTCTGCCTTCTTAGCATGCTCAACCGAACTACCCTTCCCCAACTGCTAACTTTGAGCCTCCACCTCCTCCCTCGGATCAAGCCTTATATTGTGAGTTGTTTGCGGGAGATCCTCATGTACATATTGATGCGTTAGGACAGGTGTATTTTTTGGGGGACTCGGTACATCATAATCCTATGCAGATGGGTCAGGTTAGAGTATCAGTACCTGTTATTATAGATCCTACTGGTCTACTACCATTTCCTACTGTAGAGATCACTAGTTTTGGGGAATGTATGGGCCATTTTTTACTTTGTCCAACTGCCCTACTTAGTTATATTTTACATGAGGTATGCGTTTTTTTAAATATTAATTACAAATGATTCCAAATTACTTATAATATTTTCTAACATTTGACTTATATAGGAATATCTAAAAGCAAAAAAACTATAAAAATGCAACAAAATGTTCAGGAACAGTTGGTTGTAGATACTTTTGATATTTCTTATGGGTTGAAAAGATTATTTGAGTCTTCTTCTTCCTTGAATTTTATATATGAGTTTCAGATGAGGACCAATATATGTGGAAGAAATTATCAATTGAGAATACTAAAAGAATATATCATGAATTTAGTTAATTTTGATGAGATCGGGATGAATGTGGTGCAGTTGTTTTCCATGTAAATAAATTGATGTTTGAATTGATATTTCTTTAATAAAAGATTGTTATGTCATTGACTAACTATATTTTCTTTTAAATGATGTATCTAAAAAGGATTATTTTACAAAATGAAACTACAAGAATTTACAACTTTATAGATCCAGAGTACATTACCTTGGAAGTCAAACATGTGAAGAATGAAGAAAGAGTTCAATATATATCCGAGATATTATCAAAAATAGAGATTCAGTGCTGGTTTTTTCCATTTCTTGATAAGTAAGAACATCAACATAATTTTTAGCTAATGATCATTATAATGTCATTAATTGTGAACTTTTTGTATTGTAGGAGGCCTTGGATGTAAGGCGTATTTTGCCCAAATGAATGCACCTTATATTGGTTTTTCTCTTTTATTAGGAAAAGTGTGTAAACCATTTTCCAACTTATTAAACAGATAAGTTGTTTTTTATTTTTATAAGTTTGTTATGTTTAATTTTCATTGTTTACACAAGTTTTATTAGTTATTATATAAAAAAATGAAGTTCATGGAAACATTTTACAAAGGAAAACATGTTAGAAAAGAAACCAATGAAAATCAAATATGTGGACGTACAGGTAATTAGTTTTTATATTTTTGTTATATATGGGTTTTTATTATTAGTTAAATGTTTTATAACTGTATTGTCATCATCAAAACGGACATGTTGAATGTGATTATTATATTCTATGATTCATGTACGAGATAATCACAATTGGGGAAACTACTGATTTTCATAAGGTTAGTTGTATTAATTTTTTTATATATTTTCTTCCACTTTTTTCTATTTATTAATTTCATATCATTCAATATTATTGTAGGCATTCAATGATTCACAGTATCTTTCCCAATCTAATATGATCCATATTCAATCTACTTTTTCAAACTTTTTTTTAAGTCTGATTAAGAGTTGAGGTATATATATTGATTAAGATTTGAGGTATGTATATTCTAATATTTGAGGTACGTGTATTTTAATTTTACTTTACTTTGAGTTCTCTCAAGTGCCTCTACAAAAATACTATTTTATTGTTTTTGTATATTGTGTTTTTTTCAGGGGTTTCGATGTTTTTGGAAGTGAAATTGTAATTATTTTATTAAAAAATTATTTATGGCGTCGGTTATTTTCAAAACCGACGCTGAAAGTTTTTTGAAAAAAAAAATGACTTATGGCGGTGGTTTTATATAAAACCGACACCGAAGAACAGATTTTTGGTGTCGGTTTTCTATAAAATCGATGCCAAAACTCATAAGAAAATTATTTTTAGCATCGGTTTTTGAAAAACTGACGTGAAAACCATATTTTTAACGTCACCTTTAAAGATTTCAGTTTATAACCGACGTCAAAAATCAATAAAAACCGATGTTAATAAGTGTTTTTGCACTAGTGACATAATCACCTGTATACCTAAAGAAAGATCTTGGAACCAACTACATGGAGTTATATGGACTCTACTTATCAAGATTATATGGATGATCAGTATATGATAAAATGAAATAATAAAATTAAAGAAAAATCCATAAAATAGAAATTTAACTAACACTTTTTGCAACAACAACCTTACCAAAAATATAGAGTAGATGACGTTGATCCCTACCCATAATGATTATTTATGACAAGTTGTATGGAAAATAAAAGGGGTAAAAATAGTCTAATGTAAAAGAATAATGGAGTAATGAAAGATATTTGGGAATAACATCTTTACTACTATCCAGAATAAGGATAATCCATCATTTTTACATTTTAACATTAAATTTCATTTGATTAAATTTTTTAAAAGAAATATTTAGAACATCCAAAATAGCCTAAACACCATAGGTATGGAACATTGGGTTTCTAGTGGATAGATCATGAAATGACATATAGAAACCCTCATATTTTATATATTATCGTTACATTACTTTTTTCATAATACTTAATACATTTCAAAAACAAACTCCCAAAGACCATATTAGTCTACTGCCTTTGGAAACATGGAAACATAGACAATAGTACAAAAGTGAGCAACATCATCTCCCACTAGGTTCTTCTTGACTAGTACCCTTCTTATACTCATAAAAAATAATACATATCTTCATAACTTGGGTGAAGGAAACAAAAAATGGATGAGATCAGATGATTAGTGAGGCTAAATAAGGGATACATGTGTGAATAATCATGAACCTAAGGGTATGATAACATGATCAAGAAAATATAATATCATACCCAATATATCCCAAATCATAAACATGAATCATGGAATAAATCTTCGATGTTCATAAGATATGAATCATATGTAAATAAAAAAAATCCATGAAATAATTATATAGGAATAAAACAAGAAATTGTGGTGGATACAAAATAATGTAATATGATTTCTATAATATGAAAGAAATATCTTCTATAACCATCTGGGTATTATGGGTTCACTCCCATACCTTCTTGGTATTCGTAGTTCACTCTCATGGCCATCATAGTGGCATTAGTTCACTCCTAATTGCATTTTGGTATTCATGGTTCACTACAATGGATATATTTGTAGTATAAGATCATTCATATGACCATACTAGTTTATCTCGTGAGTTTTAAATCTTTACACAATTAATAAGAGGGAGATATAGGCCTCACCCATCTCATAATGAAATCAGACAGGCATCTTCAAAAAAATTATAAACATTAAAATCTTAACACATGAAATGAAATGGGGATCATAAACATGTAAAAAATTAGAACCTATAAAAATGATATGGGTTTCATAATCATTTCATTTGAAATATAAGCTGTGAAAGAGAAATAGATTTCATAAACATATAACCTAAGAAAAAGAAATGTGTTTTAAAAAAATGAATCCTCTGAAATTAAAATGGGTTTCATAAAGACCATGACATTAGGTATAACCCATTTAGAGAAAAAATATGAATGGAACCTTAAGATCATTTCATAGAAATTCATGAATAACATCAATTGGTGTCATCTTATATAGAAACTAATTTTGAAATAACATTTAAATAAATTTAATAAAGAAATTATCTTTTCTAATTTGAAAATGTTTTTTGATACAAAAACCATTGCAAAATAATTTTCATAGAAAATACAATGAAAATTTTTAAAGAAAACATGAAATCATATTAAATAATCTTTCCTTGAAAACTTATAAAGGAATCTTGAAAACTTTTTGAAAATGTTTTTCCTTGAACAATTACAAACTAATATTGAAAACATTTTATAATGTGTTGGAAAATGTTTTTAAAAAAATATAAAGAAATATTGAAATCGTTTTGAAATCTATTTCTTTGAAAATAAGTTTGAAAATACATAAATAAAGAAGAATTTTTTTTTGAAAAATTGTTTACTTCAAAAATTATAAACAAATATTTAAAATGTTTTTAAATAAAATTTAAAACATATAAAGATAGCTTGAAAATGTTTTGAAACACATTTTACTTGAAAACATATAAAGAAGATTTAATTTATTTGAAAACCATTTATCTGGAAGAAAGTTTAAAAACACATTTTTAAAAATGAAACATTTAAACATGAAAATGGATCTTTATAGAAATAATTGTTGGTAAATCTTTAGATTTTGTATGTTTAAAAAGAATATTACTTTTTCAATGTAAAAAGGGTAGAAAAAATCTTTGTTCATAAAGTAGAAAGAAGGTTCCTTTGAAAACATTATTAAAATACAAAAAGGAAAAAATTGTTTAATAATTATATGATAATATTATAATATTCCTAGAAACCATTTTTAGGAAATATGGTTTTAATGGAACACAGATTTCCAACCAAAGAGACGGTAAATTCGAACTTTCTTAAAAACACATTTTTAACTAACTTATATAAAAGATAGTGGAATAATGGTATCAATACATGAATATATCATGAAAAAAAAGAGGATAAGGAAACTCATGAGTGTTTCTGAGAGATTTATTACATAATTTCATCAATGGAATCAAAAATTATAAATAATTTCTTTAAATAATGTGATTGTCTCAATAAAATCAAACAACATGAAAAATCGGGATCATGCTCTCCAAGTAAGAAAATGAAATTACATGAGGAATAAAATATCATTAAAATAATTATATCCATGGTATAACATGTCAAATACACCTCAAAAAATAATTTCGGTGCATAACAAAAAAATATGTCTCAAAGAAGGTAAAATGTGACTAAACTATCTGACTGATTTGGTACCTTTTGAAACTTAAACCCCATGAGAGAAAGATCATAAAATAGATGTTTATATAACCATAAAATTAATTATAATACACATCTAATAAATTCATGTTCAGTATATACACCACCAAAATGATGTGAGTGGTGGATAAGGCATGTATCTCACAAAAATAAAAGTGAGATAAAATCCCCTTACCTTGTATATTGACTCTCAACGTACCCATTAAAACAAAATGTATAATAAATATAATTTTATTTTAAATCAATCATATAACCATATAATTACTTATAATATCATTTATGGTTGGATTATGGATTTATATTTTCCAATTTTTAACAATTCTATGTTAAGGTTTCACTTCAGGTAGTATCCGATTTGTTTTTCGCATTGGTCTAATTTTTTTATATCTTTGGTCTATATACTTATATAATGATTTAAATACTGTAAAAAATGTTTTAAATATAATTTATATTCATTATATTTTTATTATAATAACACATAGAATATATAAGTATGAAATGTATTACACCATTCAGGGAGAGGGTAAGTCGTACGTATGCATGAACGCTATTTTCATTTAATTGTCATGTTGAAATAAAAATAATAATAAATACATATATGTTTATATATGTATAAATATAATTTTTAATGTAGCTTGATTATATCATAGATATATTATATATGTTCACTAAATCCATTCTTAATAAATTCCATGTAGTTTTTGAACGAATCACATCACTTTGATGGGGCAGTAGTCCACGCATCCTCAAATGAAATTATCATATTAACAAAAAAAGGAAAGTATATGTATTTTTGTTGTAAAATAATTAAAAAATAATAAATAAATAATAAATATAATAAAAATGATATATAAACATAGTTTCCATTATAATTTCCACCATGAAAGGTGGTCATGGAAAAATTAACAATCATCGTTTCATGATGCGGTAGTTCGTTGTACACATAAATAGTACGTTCATTTCCCCTTTGATGTAGGTATGTGTAAGTGTAGTTCAAACAATTAAAATTAAAAAATAAAAGTATATTTAGGATATTTGTGTATTTATACATGTATGTAATAAATATAGTGTAGGGTTATAGAAAGAAATTAAAAGAAAGGATCTTGAGAGAAGACGTTAAATCTTAATTGGGTAACACCTTTTGGTTTCTACCAAAATCCTTCCTTGGATTGATTTCTAAACCGAGGGAGGATTCCAGGATGAATAGAGGGATGCTGAGAATAAATCTTTTAATATATTTTTTTATCAAAAATGGCTTGATACATATGAGGAAGTGTGAAGAGAGGATGCATTTTTATAGTGGGGGGGTGTGGCTCTCTTATAAATATTTGAAGGGAGAATTCCGCAGATGTTTTTCATATTGAAAGTGGATCCAATAATGGAAAAATGTCATGAAAAAAGTTTATATAGGGTAAATATATGGTATTAAAATGGATGTTGTAAAACATTACATTTCATTTTAGTCCTTAAGGATATGGTTTAGTCCCTTATTAAGATTAATTTAACCATAATCGTTGTAGTTAATCTTAATCACTTTCACTACTATTTTTTAACAAAAAATAATTTGAAATTATTAGACATTTTAAATTATTATGATTCCAATTATGGAATCTATTTTTGGAAATTGAAATCATAGAAGTGGCAGAAATTAATTTAAAATTAATCCTATTAAGGGGATGACACTATGAGTTTTAAAGTAAAAATGATCTAAAGTTTGCTATGTTTTTATATCCAATTTCAATGTGAAATTGGTTCAAATGACCAAAATTTGATAAATTTATAGAAATATTATATAAATAAAAATTTAAAACAATTAAAAATATTATTTAATTTTATAAATAAATTATATGAAAAAGCTGTTTTGAATTAAAATTCTATATTTTTAACTATTCGTTAAAAAATGAAACCATATAGAAAATTACTAAATTTTTATGCTAACCAAATTATTATTCTCTTATTTCAAAGATAAATTTTATTTTAAGATATTAAATATATAAATGTTAAAAATATTAGATTTAAAAAAATTTTCCATTAAAAGGTGGGAAAACAACTATTATAAAAATATGGGGGTTTAAGCATAAAATCGGGTTTGTTCATATCTTATGTCTATAAAATCTATTGGATGGATATAATAAATATTTCATTTAATATATAACAAATATAATAAATTAATATAACTCTCTAATTATGCATAATTTAATTTATTAGGGTAAAAATAATTTGTGAACATATTTATAATAATATTTCTATTTATATTCAACAAGATTTCATATTCATTTATAATTAATTGGTAACCTGTGAATTAAAATTATATTTTTTTAAACTATATATTTTCATAAATTAGTTAATACTATTCATAACCACTAATTTAACAGGTAGTTTATATCTTAATATATTATGTAATTATATATTAGTGATATATTATTATTTGGTAAAACTCGGGCTTGCGTGTTACAAAGGCCATCAAGGAAAGAAATTGTTTCATGTAATGGAATATAACCTCGGTGTTCTCTATAGATAATGCTAAAGAATATGTTGTGTGTGTTTCACGATTAACTTGTTGTTTTTTATATTTCTAGGAAAATATTGTTCTTTAAAATATCATAAAATATTTTCAATGTTTCGTGAAATGAAATATTAAAAAACAATATATTAATTCAAAAAATAATAATTCATAAAATCTTAGGTTGTTACATTCTAATCCCATTAAAATAATTTATAATTTTAAATTCATCTAGGTTATCAATGTATAAATATTATATAGTTTCGTTTATAGAAAACCACATCGTAAAAATGGATACTAAAACTTCCCTTAAAAAAGGAAACGTGCAACCATAACAATCAATCAAAGTAACATATAACTATGTTTCGACAAACAAGAACATGGTTTGGGAGTGAATTTTTTACATGGGGAAAAAGTGTAAATATTTTTAGGGGTGATTGAGGTCATCAAATCACAAATAAGTGAATTTTAAAAGACCAGTTTAGGGTATCAAGGTTATAAATTTATGATCATTTGAAAGGCCATCGGTTCCACAAAAATTAATGTATTTGGACCACCCATTATCTTTTGATCACTATCCTAACATTGATTAATTTTTTTATTGACCAAGAATATAGGTAATTATTGTTGATATATTTTTAGAAAACAAAATTATATTCCTGAGTTGTGATTTTATCAACTTATAATTCATCAATTACATCATGTATTGGATGACCATAAATTAAATTTTGTTCCTATAGTGCTAAAATACACATTTAGAAAATCATAAGGCCCATAAAATAATGAAAAATATAACTAATTATCTATAAGTATTATTAAAAATAAATATGGTTAATAAATTAATCTATAAACATAAAAATTAAAATTATTGTTTCATCATAAATAATTATTCATCCGAAGTAATCATACATTAACATGGACATCGCATAGGCTAGTGGAAGGCATGAGAAGCTTATCATCCTTCGGTCGTGGGTTCATGACCCGTGGCCTTGTCGAATTTTATTAGTTTTCACCTGACATACATGATGTCATTTTCTAAAACCATTCTCAGATAATTTCTAAAATTTTATGGTCATACTTGAAATAAGGTTAATCACTAAATAGACAAGAATTTCAATACATTCAGACTTCCTATGAAGTTTAACGTAAAATTTTAATGACTGGTTTTTTAATGTCACGAAATTTATGTGTAATTTTTTTTAATTACATGGAATTATTTCAAAACAAGGCTCTAAGACAGCATGTGATTTTGAGGCTTGTAGAGGCCAGAATGTATTTTAGAACTTTTTTTAAATTATGTTAAGTAATAATGCGAGTATGTTTTTATAAATTTTGAACTGGTACCTAGATTAAAAATTTCGGGGCACCTTTGAATTCAGATTATCATGATTCACCAAAGAGGGGCCTAACCTCGACCTGCATCGGTCGACTAAACAAGGTAAATTTTGAACTTCTATAGAAGAATGAAATAAACTTAAATAAAAATTAATGTTTATTTTATTTAAACTGGTTCCAATAGGATGCAGTGACCAGTCAGCGTTGTGGTATAGGGAAGAGGTGACACTGAATCAGTAATGAAGCTCATTAATGAAACATTATGGTGATGCATAACATGTCACCTTCCTTTAATTAAACAAGGATCCATAGTTGAAAAACAACACTGGGAAATCCTTCGACGAATGAGTAATCACTCAATCTCTCTTTCTCTCTCTGATGATGAACGCCATCAAATAAAGGCCCAACGAATGCTAGTGGGATGGATTCGAGAGATGATGAATGACGAAGAATGCTAACAGATCTAGGATCGATGATGACTCAAAGCTTCATCCCTCATCAGTGATTGATCCTCATTCTATGTAGGGGTTTATTTTATTAACCCTTCCCCATTCTAATTCAGAAACAATGAACCTGGATCAACCCACAAGAATTTTGATCTGCAGATCATGTGTTCTCTAGGGAGGGTGTTTACCTTGGGTTTTTTGCATCGATATTGATGATTATCAGATAGAATTGTCATCCCAAGCCTCCCATGTTTTTAAACTTATAACGCGGAGGGCAGGGGCCGACACGAACAAGGCCTGAGCCCATCCTCTTGTGAGTTCTTTGTGGCCACATCGTTAAAATGGTGGAATGGTGGATCTGAGGCCATGGTAGTCATGGTGATAACCCATGAGGCCCAAGGGTGTATAAACATCTTATACAAAACCACCGTAGAGGACTTGGTGGCCTGCAGAAGGTGCCACCGGCACGACATCCCTGGGTGGCGACGCTGAAGACTGGTGGCGGTGGTCACATGAAGGAGGTGGAACCACCCCAAGAATCATGTGTAGGACAAAGTGGTCGGCTCTCACCAGCCTCTCTAGTGGAGATGGTTCACTCGGTGCACACTGCGATGAATGTGGGCTGCTAATGCAGGCTGGTTCAGTTAAATTTGGGTCACTGGGTGACTGGGTAGACTAGACCAACAACCATTCTTGACTGGGTCCAGTGTGGCCGAATAGGCTATACATATAAGATTTGGTAATGTGGGAACCCTGTCTGGGTTGGTCGGGTTGGTATAAACCTATCGGATTGGGCCCGGATACAACCAGAACTTTTTACAAAAAAGGATGTATCTCCCCGTATGTGCGTCTAATTGACACAACGTCTATGGCATTGGGAGCCACATGATGTGGCGGTCATTATGAAATTCTCTAAATAAAATTTCATGGATTTTGACCTATAAAGTATTAGTAAATCTTCTACTAGCAGGTCTCCATGACTCAGCTTCCTAGTGAGGCTCCATGACTCTTCTATCAGTGAAGCATCGTGACTCATCTACCTAGTAAGGTTTCATAACTTAGCTACCGAGAGAGGCTTTCTGAATCAACTATCAGTGTGGAACTGTGACTCAGGTACCCAGTGAGGCATCATGACATTGCTACTAAATAGGTCTAGGAAACCTATCTACCCTAAGAGGCTCATCAGGGATGAGTTCTTTTGTAGGGATTGATGTTCAGTGTTTTCAACTATTTGTTTTGTTATCAACACTTTTAGTTATACCTGTGTCAAGATAACTCTATTGATCCTAATATTGGTTCATTCCTTTATGAATCCTTTTTTCTGGATTTCAGTGATACCCGAGTTGGTTTCGAGGTCCCTACTGAGTATTGTTATGCTGACCCACACATGGGATTTTCCCTCACATGTTGTGTCTTGTGAAGATGGTGTACATCTTTGATAGGGATCTTCAAGAGCTAGGGGCATGTGGTGCTCAAAGGTGGATCTACAGAAGTTGTGTGCTTCAGTAATATCAAAACATTAGCTACACCTACCCTTCGAGTAGGATCCTTGGTGGACGACCTCTGGATCTTGTACATCCTCTAACTGTACTTTCATTTTTTATTTGGGATTGTATTTTGGCCCCCTTTTTCTTTTCGTGGATCTTTTACTTGTGTGGTTGCTTCCTCATGTGACATACTTTTTATTGGTGTCCCAGTTTCATCTTTAATTTTCAATGTATAGGATGAGTGTGTGTATAGGAATAAAGTAAATTCCATCCCTTTTTGGGATATGCCTGTTTTATGCTAGTTTCCAGCCCATGGTCTATGGAAGTTAGGGTTTGGATAGTCCCAACATGGTCCCTGTGTGATGGTTCGTGGCATAGTGGTATCAGAGGGGGTCAGTTATACCTCAAATACCTAGTGTCCACTACTGGAATTTAGTCTTTTCCCAACGGCAGTATACCAACGGTTTGCTTAAACCGTTGGTATAGTGAGCCTTTGCCAACGGTTTAAGAAAACCGTTGGCAAAGAGAATTTCGGTGGACCCTTTCCCAACGGTTCACTGGAACCGTTGGGAAAGGTTGCTAAAATCACACATTTCCCAACGGTTCAGTGGAACCATTGGGAAAAACTCACACCTTTCCCAACGGTTCACTGGAACCGTTGGGAAAGGGGTGATAAACTCACACATTTCCCAACGGTTCCAGTGAACCATTGGGAAATGTGTGCCTTTGCCAATGGTTTTTATAAACTGTTGGCAAAGGTTTCCCCCAAATTGCAGATCGCGATCTCCTCTCCCCATTCGGACAGAGCCCTAATCTATTCGCTCAGGTGCTCTCGCGAACCCCATCCGACTCCACTGCTCTCGCGAATCCGAACACCAGCACCCCCCATCCCAACAGGTACACCCCATACGAATAGGTAAAATTTGATCTCAACCATATTGTTGTAGTTGTTTTAATGAATATATTTTTTCCAGGTGTTGGTGGTTTAATTGATTATTGAAATTAATATCTAAATAGGATATTGTTTGTGTTTGTGAAGACTTCTTTAATGTTTTTGTATTCTATGTTTGGAAGGAGAGTGTTCAAAACATGTAAATCATAGTTGGGATGTTTACATGTTTTGGATAATGGATTGTGGGAATTATGGATTGTGTTCAAACCAATTTGATATGTTTTGGATAATGGATTGTGGGGGTAGGGGGTGTCCACAGGGGTGGGAGGGTTGTCCACGGGGGTGGGAGGGGGTGTCCACGGGGGTGGGAAAAGCTGTCCACGGGGTGGGCGGTGCTGTCTTGGGGGTGTGGGCTGTCTTGGGGGTCTGGGTGGGGTGTCCTGGTGGGGGAGGGGTGTGTGGGGTGTCCAGGGGGGGTGGTATGTCTAGGTGGTGGTGGTGGGGTTGCAGGGGAGGGGGGTGTGGGCTGTTTGGGAGGGTGGGCGGGGCTATCCAGGGGGGTATGGGGTGTCCAGGGGGGTACGGGGGTGGGCCGGTTGTCCACAAGGGTGGACGGGCTGTCCACGGGGGTGGTCGGGCTGCCAAGGAGGGGTGGGCGGGCTGTCCAGGGGGGGTGGGTGGGCTGGCCATGGGGGGTAGGGGTGTCTAGGGGGGTGGGAGGGCTATCCAAGGGGGTGTGGGCTGTCCATAGGGAGAAGGGGTGTCGAGGGGGGTGGGTGGGCTGTCCACGGGGGTGGTTGGGCTATCTAGGGGGTAGGGGGTGTCCACGGGGGTGGGCGGGGCTGTCCAGGGGGTGTGGGTTGTCCTGGGAGTCTGGGTGGGGTGTCCTGGTGGGGGAGGGGTGTGTGGGGTCTCCAGGTGGGGTGGTATGTCTAGGTGGTGGTGGTGGGGTTGTAGGGAAGGGGGGTGTGGGCTGTTTGGGAGGGTGGGTGGGGAAATCCAGGGGGTACGGGGGTGGGCGGGCTGTCCACGGGGGCGGTCGGGCTGTCAAGGAGGCGTGGGCGGGCTGTCCAGGAGGGTGGGTGGGCTGGCCAAAGGGGGTAGAGGTGTCCAGACACCCCCGGACAGACCCCGCACAGCCCCCCCACCCTCCTCCTTGGTCCCCGGACAGCCCCCCGGACACCCACCGGACAGCCCCCCCGGACAGCCCCCCGGACAGCCCCTCCACCTTCCTTAAATTCATTAGCTCTGAAATGTTTCATAGCACGATCAACTAAAATCTAATCCATACTAAATATGATATAAAAATATTCTGTATGAATTTCCATAATATTTTAAGTGAAAACAAAATGTGAAATACGAAAAACTGACCAAACGCATTCGAAATGTGTTGGACGCCAGTTTTGGCCATTTATGACACCAGAACTGCGTTGTCGGTCACCGTGGGCACACGGCACGTCCGATTGACATGCCGTTTGCTCGACCACTTCATAAATCACTCACCCGTATTTGTCGTCTGATTTCAGGTCATTCTGACTTCGTTCGGCCCATTTGGACCCCCCTCACGCGTGTTTATGAAGCGCGCGCATCACTTAAAACACGAATATTGAGCCGTACCGCACAAACCGCACGTCCGATTGACGTTCCGTCTACGCGTACACATCAAGGATAATAATTAGAATGTTTCACGGTGGTTTCAGTTCAATCTGAGTTCGTCCGCTATGAATTTGACCGTTGGACGCCCGTTTTGGCCATTTATGACACCAGAACTGCGTTGTCGGTCACCGCGGGCACACGGCACGTCCGATTGACGTTCCGTCTACTCGAACACTTCAGAAATCACTCACCCGTATTTGTCGTCTGATTTCAGGATATTCCGACTTCGTTCGGCCTGTTTGGACCCCCTCACGCACGTTTACGAAGCGTGTGCATCACTTAAAACACGAATATTGAGCCGTACCATACAAACCGCACGTCCAATTGGCGTGTCGTCTATGCGTACACATCACGAATAATAATTAGAATGTTTCACGGTCTTTTCAGGTCAATCTGAGGTCGTCCTCTATGAATTTGACCATTGGACGCCCGTTTTGGCCGTTTATGACACCAGAACTGCGTTGTCGGTCACCGCGGGCACACGGCACGTCCGATTGACGTGCTGTCTGCTCGACCACTTCAGAAATCAATCACCTGTATTTGTCGTCTGATTTTAGGCCATTCCGACTTCGTTCGGCCCGTTTGGACCCCCCTCACGCGCGTTTACGAAGCGCGCGCATCACTTAAAACATGAATATTGAGTCGTACCGCGCAAACCGCACATCCGATTGGCGTGCCGTCTGCGCTTACACGTCACTAATAATAATTAGAATGTTGCACGGTGTTTTCAGGACAATCTGAGGTCTTCCGCTATGAATTTGACCGTTTGACGCCCGTTTTGGCCGTTTATGACACCAGAACTGCGTTGTCGGTCACCGCGGGCACACGGCACGTCCGATTGACGTTCCATCTGCTCGACCACTTCATAAATCACTCACTCGTATTGGTCGTCTGATTTCAGGCCATTCCGAAATCGTTCGGCCCGTTTGGACCACCCTCACACGCGTTTACGAAGCGCGAGCATCACTTAAAACACGAATATGGAGCCATACCGCGCAAACCGCACGTCCGATTGATGTTCCGTCTATGCGTACATGTCACGAATAATAATGAGAATGTTTCACGGTGGTTTCATCTCAATCCAAGGTCGTCCGCTATGAATTTGACCATTTGACGCCCGTTTTGGCCGTTTATGACACCAGAACTGCATTGTCGATCACCGCGGGCACATGGCACGTCCGATTGACGTTCCGTCTGCTTGACTACTTCATAAATCACTCACCCGTATTTATCGTCTGATTTCAGGCCATTCCGACTTCGTTTGGCCCGTTTGGACCCTCCTCACGCGCGTTTACGAAGCGCACGCATCACTTAAAATATGAATATTGAGCCGTACCGCGCAAACCGCACGTCCGATTGACGTGCCGTCTGCGCGTACACGTCACGAATAACAATTAGAATGTTGTACGGTGGTTTCAGCTCAATCCGAGGTCGTCCTCTATGAATTTGACCGTTTGACACCCGTTTTGGCCGTTTATGACACCAGAATTGCGTTGTCGGTCACCGCGGGCACAGGGCACGTCCAATTGACATGCCGTCTGCTCGACCACTTCAGAAATCACTCACCCGTATTTTTCGTCTGATTTCAGGTCATTCGGACTTCGTTCGGCCCATTTGGACCCCCCTCACGCGCGTTTACGAAGCGCGTGCATCATTTAAAATACGAATATTGAGTCGTACCGCGCAAACCGCACGTCCGATTGCCGTGCCGTCTGCGCGTACACGTCACGAATAATAATTAGAATGTTTCACGGTGGTTTCAGCTCAATCTGAGTTCGTCCGCTATGAATTTGTCCGTTGGACGCCCGTTTTGGCCGTTTATGACACCAGAACTGCGTTGTCGGTCACCGCGGGCACACGGCACATCCGATTGACGTGTCGTCTGCTCGACCACTTCAGAAATCACTCACCCATATTAGTCGTCTGATTTCAGGCCATTCCAACTTCGTTCGGCCCGTTTGGACCCCCCTCACGCGCGTTTACGAAGCGCGCGCATCACTTAAAACACGAATATTGAGCCGTACCGCGCAAACCACACGTCCGATTGGCGTGCTGTCTGCGCGTACACGTCACGAATAATAATTAGAATGTTTCACGGTGTTTTTAGGTCAATCCGAGGTCGTCCGCTATGAATTTGACAGTTGGACGCCCGTTTTGGCCGTTTATGACACCAGAACTGCGTTGTCGGTCACCGCGGGCACACGGCACGTCCGATTGATGTGCCGTCTGCTCGACCACTTCAGAAATCACTCACCCGTATTTTTCGTCTGATTTCAGGCCATTCCGACTTCGTTCGGCTCGTTTGGACCCCCCTCACGCGCGTTTACGAAGCGCGCGCATCACTTAAAACACGAATATTGAGCCGTACCGTGCAAACCACACGTCCGATTGGCGTGTCGTCTGCGCGTACACGTCACAAATAATAATTAGAATGTTTCACGGTGTTTTCAGGACAATCCGAGGTCGTCCGCTATGAATTTGACCGTTTGACGCCCGTTTTGGCCGTTTATGACACCAGAACTGCGTTGTTGGTCACCGCGGGCACACGGCACATCCGATTGATGTGCCTTCTACTCGACCACTTCATAAATCACTCACCCGTATTTGTCGCCTGATTTCAGGCCATTTCGAAATCGTTCGGCCCGTTTGGACCACCCTCACGCGCGTTTACGAAGCGCGCGCATCACTTAAAACATGAATATTGAGCCGTACCGCGCAAACCGCACGTCCGATTGACGTGCCTTCTACGCGTACACTTCACGAATAATAATGAGAATGTTTCACGGTGGTTTAAGCTCAATCCGAGGTCATCCGCTATGAATTTGACCGTTTGACGCCCGTTTTGGCCGTTTATGACACCAGAACTGCGTTGTCGGTCACCGTGGGCACATGGCACGTCCGATTGATGTTCCGTCTGCTCGACCACTTCATAAATCACTCACCCGTATTTTTCGTCTGATTTCAGGCCATTCCGATTTCATTTGGCCCATTTGGACCCCCCTCACGCGCGTTTACGAAGCGCGCACATCACTTAAAATATGAATATTGAGTCATACGGCGCAAACCGCACGTCCGATTGACGTTCCGTTTGCGCGTACACGTCACGAATAATAATTAGAATGTTTCACAGTGTTTTCAGCTCAATCTGAGGTTGTCCGCTATGAATTTGACCGTTTGACGCCCGTTTGTGCCGTTTATGACACCAGAACTGCGTTGTCGGTCACCGCAGGCACAGGGCACTTCCGATTGATGTACCGTCTGCTCGACCACTTCATAAATCACTCACCCGTATTTGTCGTCTGATTTCAGGTCATTCCGACTTCGTTCGGCCCGTTTGGACCCCCCTCACGCGCGTTTACGAAGCGCGTGCATCACTTAAAATACGAATATTGAGCCGTACCGCACAAACTGCATGTCCGATTGATGTGCCGTCTGCACGTACACGTCAAGAATAATAATTAGAATGTTTCACGGTGGTTCCAGCTCAATCTGAGTTCGTCCGCTATGAATTTGACCATTGGACGCCCGTTTTGGCCGTTTATGACACCAGAACTGCGTTGTCGGTCACCGTGGGCACACAGCACGTCCGATTGACGTGCCGTCTACTCGACCACTTCATAAATCACTCACCCGTATTTGTCGTCTGATTTCAGGCCATTCCGACTTCGTTCGGCCCGTTTGGACCCCCCTCACGTGCGTTTACGAAGCGCGTGCATCACTTAAAACACGAATATTGAGCCGTACCGTGCAAACCGCACGTCCGATTGGCGTTCCGTCTACGCGTACACATCACGAATAATAATTCAAATGTTTCACGGTGTTTTCAGGACAATCCGGGGTCGTCTGCTATGAATTTGACCGTTTGACGCCCGTTTTGGCCGTTTATGACACCAGAACTGCGTTGTCGGTCACCGCGGGCACACGGCACGTCCGATTGACGTTCCGTCTGCTCGAACACTTCAAAAATCACTCACCCGTATTTGTCGTCTGATTTCAGGCCATTCCGAAATCGTTCGGCCCGTTTGGACCACCCTCACGCGCGTTTACAAAGCGCGCGCATCACTTAAAACACGAATATTGAGCCGTACCGCGCAAACCGCACGTCCGATTGACGTGCCGTCTGCGCTTACATGTCACGAATAATAATGATAATGTTTCACAGTGGTTTCAGCTCAATCCGAGGTTGTCCTCTATGAATTTGACCGTTTGACGCCCGTTTTGGCCGTTTATGACACCAGAACTGTGTTGTCGGTCACTGCGGGGACATGGCACGTCTGATTGACATGCCATCTGCTCGAACACTTCATAAATCACTCACCCGTATTTGTCGTCTGATTTCAGGCCATTCCGACTTCGTTTGGCCCGTTTGGACCCCCCTCACGCGCGTTTACGAAGCGTGTGCATCACTTAAAATACGAATATTGAGCCGTACCACGCAAACCACACGTCCGATTGACATGATGTCTGCGCGTACATGTCACGAATAATAATTAGAATGTTTCACGGTGGTTTCAGCTCAATCCGAGGTCGTCCGCTATGAATTTGACCGTTTGACGCCCGTTTTGGCTGTTTATGACACCAGAACTGCGTTGTCGGTCACCGCGGGCACACGGCACGTCCAATTGACGTGCCGTTTACTCGACCACTTCATAAATCACTCTCCCGTAGTTGTCGTCTGATTTAAGTCCATTCCGACTTCGTTCGGCCCATTTGGACCCCCCTCACGCGCGTTTACGAAGCGCGTGCATCACTTAAAATATGAATATTGAGCCGTACCGCGCAAACCGCACGTCCGATTGACGTACCGTCTACGCGTACACGTCACGAATAATAATTAGAATGTTTCACGGTGGTTTCAGCTCAATCTGAGTTCGTCCTCTATGAATTTGACCGTTGGACGCCCGTTTTGGCCGTTTATGACACCAAAACTGCGTTGTCGGTCACCGCGGGCACACGGCACGTCCGATTGATGTGCCGCCTGCTCGACCACTTCAGAAATCACTCACCCGTATTTTTCGTCTGATTTCAGGCCATTCCAACTTCGTTCGGCCCATTTGGACCCCCCTCACGCGCGTTTACGAAGCACACACATCACTTAAAACACGAATATTGAGCCATACCGCGCAAACCGCACATCCGATTCGCGTGCCGTCTGCGCGGACACGTCACGAATAATAATTAGAATGTTTCATGGTGTTTTCAGGTTAATCTGAGGTCGTCCGCTATGAATTTGACCGTTGGATGCCCGTTTTGGCCGTTTATGACACCAGGACTGCGTTGTCGGTCACCGCGGGCACACGGCAGGTCCAATTGACGTGTCGTCTGCTCGACCACTTCAGAAATCACTCAGCCGTATTTTTGGTCTGATTTCAGGCCATTCCGACTTCGTTCGGCCCATTTGGACCCCCCTCACGCGCGTTTACGAAGCGCGCGCATCACTTAAAACATGAATATTGAGTCGTACCGTGCAAACCGCACGTCCGATTGGCGTGCTGTCTGCACGTACACGTCACGAATAATAATTAGAATGTTTCACGGTGTTTTCAGGACAATCCAAGGTCGTCCGCTATGAATTTGACCGTTTGACGCCCGTTTTGGCCGTTTATGACACTAGAACTGCTTTGTCGGTCACCGCAGGCACACGGCACGTCCGATTGACGTGCCGTATGCTCGACCACTTCATAAATCACTCACCCGTATTTGTCGTCTGATTTCAGGCCATTTAGAAATCGTTCGGCCTGTTTGGACCACCGTCACGCGCGTTTACGAAGCGCGCGCATCACTTAAAACACGAATATTGAGCCGTACCGCGCAAACCGCTCGTCCGATTGACGTTCCGTCTACACATACACATAACGAAAAATAATGAGAATGCTTCACGGTGGTTTCAGATCAATCCGAGGTTGTCCGCTATGAATTTGACCGTTTGACGCCCGTTTTGGCCGTTTATGACACCAGAATTGCATTGTCGGTCACCGCTGGCACATGGCACGTCCAATTGACGTTCCGTCTGCTCGAACACTTCAGAAATAACTCACCCGTATTTTTCTTCTGATATCAGGCCATTACGACTTCGTTTGGCCTGTTTGGACCCCCCTCACGCGCGTTTACGAAGCGCGCGCATCACTTAAAATACGAATATTGAGTCGTACCGTGCAAACCGCACGTCCGATTGACGTTCCGTCTGCGCGTACACATCACGAATAATAATTAGAATGTTTCACGGTGGTTTCAGCTGAATCTGAGGCCGTCCGCTAGGAATTTGACTGTTGGACGCCCGTTTTGGCCGTTTATGACACGAGAACTGCGTTGTCGGTCACCGCGGGCACACGGCACGTCCGATTGACGTGCCGTCTGCTCGACCACTTCATAAATCACTCTCCCATATTTTTCATCTTATTTCAGGCCATTCTGACTTCGTTCGGCCTGTTTGGACCCCCCTCACGCGCGTTTACGAAGCGCGCATCACTTAAAACACGAATATTGAGTCGTACCGCGCAAACCGCACGTCCGATTGACGTGCCGTCTGCGCGTACACATCACGAATAATAATTAGAATGTTGCACGGTGGTTTCAACTCAATCCGGAGATGTGGTGTGGCCGGAACCACTCAAAGTGTCCGTCTTTTGTTTCAAAAGGACGTCATTTTAAGTGAAAAGCATCAACTGACATACGGAAAACCGACCAAACGCATTCCGAATCTGTTGATAATTTATCCCAACAATCCATGGGTCATATGTGATGTGTACGAGCCAACCCGGGATGAATCTGAGTCGCGGTGTGGCCCGGATAAGTCTAAGTGACTCTCTTTTGTTTAAAATGGACACCATTTTAAGTACATACAGAAAAACGACCAAACGGATTCGGTTTCCGTTGAACCTTTAGGAGAACGATCCATGGGTCTTATGTGACATGTACGAATCATCCCCGCTTCAATCGGACATGCGGTGCGGCTGACACCACTCAAAGTGTCCGTCTTTTGTTTCAAAAGGACGTCATTTTAAGTGAAAGGCATCAACTGACATACGGAAGAACGACCAAACGCATTTAGATTCTATTGATACTTTATCACAACGATCCATGAGTCATATGTGACGTGTACAAGTCAACCCCGTCTTAATCTGAGATGCGGTGTGGCCGACACCGCTCTAACTCTATCTCTTTGGTTTAAAATGGACATGATTATAAATGAAAAGAACAACTGGCATACGCAAAACCGACCAAACACATTATTAATCTTTTGATAATTTATCACAACGATCCATGGGTCATATGTGACATGTACGAGCCAACCCGGGATGAATTTGAGTCGCGGTGTGGTCAGGATTAGTCTAAGTGTCACTCTTTTGTTTAAAATGGACAACATTTTAAGTACATATGAAAAACTGACCAAACGCATTCGGTTTCCATTTAAAATTTAGGAGAACGATCCATGGGTCATATGTGATGTGTACGAATCAACCCCGCCTCAATTGGAGATGTGGTGTGGTCGGCACCACTCATAGTGTCCGTCTTTTGTTTCAAAAGAACGTCATTTTAAGTGAAAAACATCAACTGACATACGGAAAACCGACCAAACGTATTCGGATTGTGTTGATACTTTAGCACAACGATCCATGGGTCAAATGTGATGTGTACGAGTCAACCCCGACTCAATCTGAGGTGTGGTGTGGCTGATATCACTTCATGTGTCTGTATTTTGTTTAAAATGGACATCATTTGAGGTAAAAATATATGGTATAAAAAAACCGATCAAATTATGAATTGAATTTCGGATTCCACATATAATTGTCATCTAAATTCTAAAATGAATTCTAAATGAATTATGTATGTTTATAATTATGTTATGAATTCTACTTTAATTATGGATGTCTATATTTTCAGGATGCATTATATGTGTTGGTTGGTTGGTTTTCATTATTTGTATGTGTTGGTTTGTTCTCTATATGTATGCATTATATGTGTTACAGGTACAATAATTGGATTGAAAAATGAATTGAAAACGAGGGCATAATTGGATTGAAAATTGAATTGAAAATGCCCAAAAACCAGACCTTCTGTGCAAATTGCAGGCTGCTGTGCAATTTGCACAGCAAAGCCTATGCCAACGGTTTTCAAACCGTTGGCATAGGCTCTATGTAGCTGTTTTTACCAATGGTTCAAGGAACCATTGGTAAAAACACCCTATCCCAATGGTTTGAAACCGTTGGGATACCCTGTTGCAGGGTTGTTTTTACCAACGGTTCATGGAACCGTTGGTAAAAACCTTTCCCAACGGTTTGTAAACCGTTGGGAAAGAAAATTGTCTGTTGATTTCCCAACGGGCCAAACCGTTGGGAAAGGCCTTTACCAATGGTTTGGCAGAACCGTTGGGATAGGTTGATTTTTTCTGACCTATCCCAACGGTTCTGTGTAAACCGTTGGGAAAAGCCTTTCCCAACGGCTTACTTCCCCACGGTTTTCAGAACCGTTGGTATAACATATACCAACGGTTCTGCAGCCTTTCCCAACGGTTCTAAACTATTGGGAAATGCTGGATTTCCAGTAGTGGTCTATTGTTTTGTTTTTTGAGAAACATTGTTAAATGTCTCGAGTTTGAATTCCAGATTTGGGGAGTCCAGTGTTGGTGTGGCGGTCGACGTATCCATACATAAGGACCCTAAATTCTGCTTTCTGATGCATGGAATAAAAACACTAGTTTCTTGCATCTTTAAAATGTTTTTCATGATCTATTTGTGTTATATTCATCTCACCATGTAAAATTAACTGACCCCAGTTCATCTTTATTTCTCTTAGGATGCCTCCACATAGACAGTCAGCCAAGACCTCGGAACAGGATCACGATAATTGTCCATTTACCGATGAGGTATCAGTGAAGTGACCACTTCTAGATATAGCACCCCCAGATGGTGTATCAAAGGCACCACCAACCGTTGGGTAGAATATTTTACTGGACTTACTAGCATAAGATTTATGCTGACTAAGTTTGTTGCATGTTATGCATAGGTATTTTCCTCTGAGGTTTTGAGGCAAGACAGATCCTCTAGTAGCTAAGGATTTTCTAGAGGTGGTGACACGAGTTTTCCTCCTAGTGAGGACACCTTCATACTAGATGGCGGTTATAGCTGCTAGCCTTCTATACGATGCGACGGGAATATGGTGGATCTTGACACTACAGACACACGAGGAGGAAACCCTCACCTGTTAATATATTGACCTCCTTTTCGAGGAGGAGTTATTCCCAGATACCTTGCACTCAGTATGCATATTATAGATTCTCCACTTACAATAGAGAAGCTTGGTCGTGGTTGAGTACTCTAAGAGGTTCACAAACCACTCCAGATACACTTTTGATATGGTGTAGGACCCTTTCTTCAGGGATTGAACCTTTGAGAGGGGGATCAGATGGGAGATCAGGTTATCGATGATCTCTCTCAGCATACCTATGTAGAATGGGGTGTTTAATCATGTTCTTCTAGTAGAGAATTTACAAGCAGAACATCCACCGATTATAAGAGTTACACAGGGTGGCAGGTAGCGGAGTCCTCTGCAGCGGGAAACTGACAGCTGGAACAGGGATCCAAGAGGACCAGACCCTCTAGGGGATGACCCTATGATACTGAATCGATAGTGAGATTACCCCATAACAATGGGACAATAGTAGAGGGAAGGTTGTGCTTCACGGGTAGCGGGTATGGGAACATATATCGAGACAGTTTGACTCGTTGTACAAATAGTTAGAAAATGGTTGAGGGACCACCAAGGCAGAGACAGAGGTTCATGTGAGGAGTTCTGTGTGGTGGCAAACGTGGCAGGGGAGCAGGTCGAGTGATAGGTGGTTGATGACAGTTCAAGGTCCTACCACCACCACCCCAAGGTGGTCCACCATAGGGTCAGGGAGCCTACAGACAGCGGTGAGGCCAGATTTAGGTGATGGAATAATATGACCATGACACTCCAAATATGATTAGATATATTATCTATTTCTTCTCCAGCATAGTTGTAGTTCTTATAGACATTGGTTCCAATAACTATTTCTTTTCCATAAAACCATGTTTGACACTCAAAGACTTTGGTGGAGTTTTTGGCTCGATCCTTACAATTGGAGACTCCTATGGGAGGGGATTCGACAATTGCACACTTTTTCTAGCAGTTTGAGCTTACTCTAGGAGGCTAGAACTTTTTCTTAGATATCTTAGTAGTGGCATCAAGGCCTTATGACGTCATCTTAGGTATGAACTAGTTATCTACACCCCATGATCAGATTGACTTTATTATGCGTATAGTGTGGTGTGTCAACAAGGATGGGACCAGGTCTTCCATCACCAGTCAAAAGGATACTTTTGTTGCACTGGAGGGAATTTCTCAGGGGAATGTGTAGTTGATCACTCACTAGTTGGTGAGCATTACTCTCGGTGTAGTTGAAGATAGAGTCTGAGCTTTCCTGTAGTGGTGTATGACTATGAGGATGACTTTCTTGATGATGTTTTGGGACTACCTCCTCATAGGTAGGTAGACTTTGGCATTTAACTGTACCCCGGAAATACACCTATATCAACAGAAGCATCTCATATGGCCCCTATAGAGCTTTGTGAGTTGAGATAATAGTTGGAGGGCTTGCAGGTGAAGGGATTCATGAGGCCTAGTGTTTCACAATGGGATTCCCCATTGTTGTTTTCCAAGAAGGAAGATGAGAGATTCAGGCTATGAGTTGTCTTCAGGAACTTGAACCAGGTGACCGTGAAGAACAAGTATTCACTACCGAGGATTGATGACATTTTTGACCAGGTGAAGGGAGCGAGGTGGTTCTTGAAGATCGAACTATGATCAGGCTATCATCATCTTCGTGTATGGGGTGAGGACATACCAAAGACAGCCTTTAGATTCCGGTATAGCCACTATGAGTTTTTAGTTATGACTTTCACCATGACCAATTCCCCATCAGTGTTCATAGAACTCATGAAAATGATCTTCCACCCATACCTTGACCGGTTAATCCTAGTATTCATTGATGAAATCTTGTTGTACTCGGTGACAGAGGTGAAGCATGCTACACACCTATGGATAGTCCTGGAAACACTGTGAGAGAACCAAAATTATGATAAGCTCTCGAAGTGCCAGTTCTATATTTGGGAGGTCCACTTTCTAGGACACATCATCTCATATGCTGGAGTTGGAGTGGATTCGGCGAAGATAGAGGTAGTTCTTTCTTGGGACCCACCCAGAAGCGTGACCAAGGTGTGGAGCTTCTTGGGGATAGCTGGATACTAATGGAGCTTCATGCCCGACTTTTCCAGAGTATCATCACCTTTATTTTCCTTAACAAAAAATGGAAAACCCTTCATGTGGACTGAGAAGTGCCAGCATAGTTTTCATGAGATATGGAGGAGACTTAAGAGTGCCCATATCTTTAGTCTACCAGAAGTGGGTGTTGGGTATGTAGTTTTCTGTGACGCATTAGGGACTGGACTGGGTTGTGTCC
Source organism: Viscum album (assembly GCA_963277665.1). Taxonomy (NCBI): domain Eukaryota; kingdom Viridiplantae; phylum Streptophyta; class Magnoliopsida; order Santalales; family Viscaceae; genus Viscum; species Viscum album. The sequence continues at coordinate 703,069,322 of OY728132.1, forward strand.
TGATGCAGGAGCGAGCAATGATCACCTATAACTCATGGCAGTTTAGACAACATGATCATAACTATGCGACACATGACTTGGAGTTATCAACTATGGTATTTTCCATAAATATGTGGCGACACTACTTAATGGGTGAACAATTCACTATCTACTCCAATGACAAGAGTCTCAGGTATATATTCCCACAGAAGGACCTTAACTTGAGATAGTAGAAATTTATAGAGTTCCTCTAGGACTATGCCTTTCAGATAGTCTATATGTAGGTTCTGGGTGCAGCGAAACCGCATCTGTGGGTGTAGCAAACATTAATTTTAGCATTAACAATGATCAATCCGAGATCCATCATGATAATAAAATTTTGGATATTTGGAATAGAACAAAGGAATAAAACGTAATAGGGGATTCCCGGAACAGTAGACAGGATCATCATATGTTGGTTATATTTAATTTAATTAATTATCAAGAATTACATTGATGTAATTCTTTCTTCGTTGATGTTTTCAGAAAAGATCTGATGTGATCCATCATTGCATCGTAGAATCCAAGTATATGATTCCTCTAGTGGTGATCCACATGTTCTCGGCATAATTAGGCATGATTCCGAAGGGATCTCCAGGTGCTAGCATGGAAGAGCCTTCAATTACGTTGTCCTCATTTGATCAACTTGATCTGTTGGAGGTGGATCTTTGTCTCGTAGAATGAGAGTGTTCTTGGTGAAAAAGTAATTCTCTATTGGCTTGAGTGATTTTCCAAATCTATTGTGCACAACCACCGAAAATGGCTAGGCTAATGAGAATTATATAATTGGTATTTTAATTACATAGAATAATAAAATGAACTAATTACCCGAAATATTTTATTCGTTTCATTTAATTCTTAGTAATACCCTATGTTTAAGAATAACAGTAGACTGTTATTATTACTTGACATTTGCAAATTGAATTACACCTAATATTATTTAATTAAATAAATAATATTTTTTCTCATAAATTCCTAGAAATAATACACGGTGTGTATACTAATATACATGACGTGTACTTTTGTTTTTTTGCATTATCCTTATTTCCTCCACCACATTTATTAGACCTTGAATAAAGGATATTTATTTATAAAATAAATATCACTACATTACTCACTAATACATATATTATTTTTCCCACAATATATTCTGTTGAATAACTAGTGTCAAAATAAATATGACCAGGAATCCTTAAATAATTATTAAACCATAATCAGGATTAATATTTATTTAACATGTTAAATAAATATTTAATTGAGATCCATGGACACACTATGTGTGTGACCCTTTAGACTTCTTTCTTAGTGGAGTTAGGTGGATCATGCCTAAAGTCCAAGGATAGGGCCTAGAAACCTACCAAGGCACCCATAGAGAAAGAAGTTAATGCCGCAATGATGTGTCTCCTCTAATGAACACTTACCATGTAATTTAATCCCTTTGTCATGATAGCTCAATTCAAGCGGGTTGTATGCTAGTGTCATCAACCCATGTGCTCAATTATTCTTTCTTTGACATTCTGGAATTGAACTTCCCTATTCCTTACCATGGAAATGGATTTCTTTAGACTATATCAATTTCATCAAAGGGCCTGAGATATCTACTTATGTTATAGAACAAAAGGGAAAAATCCTTTCCCACATTATCTATAAATATTTTATTACTCATGGTGCACCCAAAATATCCTACCTCACTACAAACAATGTGTTCTCACAGTTTTTGTCAATACATATAAGTACACGTGTTTTAATACCCATTAATAACAATCTCAAATTCTAAGGACCAATACACACATCCGTAGATAAGAACATACAATGACACTATGAAATGTCGATTTCCTACTGGTGGGTATCGTTCTCATAATATCCTCTTGGATATTACCAAGGGCACACACCATGAGAAAGTGCCAGAAAATTTTTAGAGTCCTCACCCTTAATGTCCTGTATTATTTGTGTCCCTCAAATAACATCATTGGGCTATAGAACATATGTTCAAGAAAAGTGTTATGGGACTTCCAGGTTCAAATCATATTAGGGATTCTCTACGACCCTTTAATGCAAGAGCCATCCTTAAGAAATTATCACATTCATTATCATGCAGAATAGAAATAAAGATGTGATAAGGTATTTATTAATGAATAAAGTACAAAAAAAAATTGTTCTAGGCCCCAAATTCCAACAAACTCTTTCTTGGACTAGAGCCAAATGCTAACAACCATTAACCTGATAGCTCTCACATGATATTCATGCTTCTGTTGAGATAGCCCTTTAATCATGGGGTCTACCACATTCTCTTCGATGGACACTATTCTCACTACAACTTCACCCCTTTGATAGAAATCTCTCAAGAGGTGATACTTCTAGAGTATGTGCTTTGTCTGTTGATGTGACTTTGGTTCTTTTGAAAGAGCCACCACTGCAGTATTATCACAATATAATGTGATAGGTTCTTCACTACTAGGCACCACATCAAGATCCTGGACGATTTCCCAAATCCATAAATCTTACTTGGCTACATCAGAAGCCTCTATATAATCGGACTCCGCTGTAGAATCGGCAATAACTGGTTTCTTTGAACTCTTCCAACTCATAGCTCCTCCATTGAGATAGAAAACATATCCCGATTGTGACTTCAGATCATTATGATCTGTCTGAAAACCAACATCAACATACCCTCCAATGACAAGCTCATCATCTCATGCATACAACAGGAACATATCCTTAGATCTTCTCAGATACTTAAGGATAGTATTTATAGCATTCCAATGTTGTTCTCCTGGATCTGGTTGATATTTGTCTACCATGCTCAGTGCATAGGAAACATCAAGCCGGGTACATAACATGCCATACATTATGGATCCTATAACCGAAGCATATGGGATCTTACTCATTCTATATTTTCATGTTGTGTGTGGGGACACATTTTCTTAGAAAGATGTAGGCCATGTGACACTAGAACCAATCCTATATTGTATTGTTACATACTAAATATCTTTAGTATCTGGTCAATGTACATACCCTTACATCATCCAAGAAGCCTCTTGGATCTATCACGAATGATCTTGATCCTTATACGGTAGGCTACTTCACCAAAGTCCTTCATGGAGAAACACTTGTTCAACCAGTCCTTAACTGACTATAAGACCGGTACATCATTTCCAATAAGAAATATGTCATCATCATATACTATTAGGATAATGACTGATTTCCCATTAAACCTCTTATAAACGCATGGCTCACATTCATTCCTAATGAAACCAAATTCCTTTATGGATTCATCAAATCAAATGTTCCATGACCTAGATGCTTGTATGCAACTTGGAAACCCATTTGGATTCACCTGGTGTCACAAAACCTTCTGGTTGTGTCATATAAACATCTTCTTGAAGGTTCCCATTAAGGAATGTTGTTTTCACATCCATTTTCCAAATCTCATAGTAACGGTAAGATGTTATGGAAAGTATTATTATTAAGGATTTAAACATGGAAACTGGTGAGAAGGATTCATTATATTCAATTCCTTAACGTTGTGTGAATCCTCTAGCCACTATCCTTACTTTATAGGTTCTAACTTGAACTTTCATTTCCATCTTTCTCTTGAATACCCATTTGAATTTAATAGGCTTTACATCAAATGGCTCATTTATCAGATTCCGGACATGGTTCTGATACATGGAATCCATCTCAGAATTTATATCTTCTACCCATCTTGTAGATTTTGAGGTTTTTACTTCTTCCTTGTAGGATAGAGTTTCATCATTGTTCAACAATAATTATTCCACATCCTTGGTGACTTGGAAACCAAATCTCTCTGGTTCCCTTACCTCCCTTGAGCTCCAATGCAGTACTTGTGTTTCTAGAACGTCTTCCATGGGGACCTGTGGAACTTGTTCCTCTACCAACTCCTATATATCCTGGGCATAAACTTCACCAATGTAAATCTTTCTCTCACTATCTTTTTTGAGGATGATCTCCCTCTCAAGAAATATGGTTTGTTTGGCGACAATCACTTTCTTGTCTGAAGGATTATAAAGGTAATATCCTTTCGTTTCCTTGGGATATTCTATAAAGATACTATTAGTACTCTAGGGTGCTATTTTGTTTCTTGATAAGGCCCTAACAAAATACTGCATCCCCATACATGTGTGTGTGACCAAATAGGGTTCTTTACATTCTTTAACTCAGAGGGGATTCCATTTTTCACCTTAGTTGGTACTCGATTTAATGTGTATGTTGTAGTTTGTAATGCATTTCCCCAAAAAGATTATGGAATATCATCATAACTTATCATTAACCTTATTATGTACAACAAGGTGTTGTTCCTCCTTTCACTAACACCATTCCACTATGGTGTATAAGGAGGAGTTAGTTGAGAAAGAATCCCAAACTCCCGTTGAAGATTGATAAACTCTTGATTTAGATATTCTCCACCTCGATCCAATCAAAGTTTCTCTATCTTCTTACCAAGATGATTCTCTACTTCATTCCTGAATTCCTTAAATTTCTCTAAAGATTATGACTTACACCTCCTTAATTATACATAGCCATATCTACTCAAATAATCAGTAAAAGTAATGAAGTAAGAATATCCACCTCCAGCTTCTACTGGAAATGGCCCACACACATCTATGTGAACTAATCCAAGAAGCTTTGTGGCCCTTTTACCTTGTCCATTGAAAGGCGGCTTGTTCATTTTACCTTGTAAAAAAGTGTGACATCTATCAAGTAGTTTTAGCTTAGTAGAGTCTAAATAACCATCTCTGCAGATCATTGTCAAGTGCTTCTCATTTACATGACTGAGACAAGGAGGCAACAACTAGGTGATGTATGAGTCATGTGAGTTTGTTTCATTATCGATTTCCAACACTTGGTTTTCATTATTTAATACATACAAACCTTTATTTAAATTCCCCATACTATAACATATCTTTTTCTTATAAAATAAGAAACCCTTATTTCCAAACATGAAAATAAATCCATCCATATCCAAACATGATACACAAATTATGTTTTTGGTAACACTAGGCACATAATAAAAGTTATATAAAACCAAAATCAACCCAGTTGGCAATGAGAGGTGGTAATCGCTAAAGGTCAATGCATCCTTCCTCGCGCCATTGGCATCTCGAAGATCCACCTCTCCACTAGAAATCTTTATAAATCTACTTGGTTCCTATATTTGAATATAGATGTGAGCCACACAAGTTGTATCTAATACCAAATCTGTTAAAATAGAAATATTACACTCAATAATGAACACACCTTTAGCATCCTCATGCTTTCGAGTGTAGTTCATCTTCCAATGTCCTTAATTTCCACATGAAAAACATACTGCCTCCCATTTCTTGTCCGACCTCTGGATCTTCCTCTTCTTGGAGGGACTGTGCTTGGGGGATTTAGACTGTTTATATGTCCTTGGAATCTTTACCTTTTCCTTCCTTTTCTTATTCACCATAAGGACTATGGGGTTTTCATGCCTCATTTCCTTATCTATCTGGAAAATTAAGGTCAGAGGTTCTGATAGACTATTCTCATTGTTTCTCATGTTATAGTTGATAATAAAGCTTGAAAAGGTATTGATCAGTGATGATAGGATGAGATCTGTATGCAACTGATTCGGTCACATAATCCCTAAGTTGTCCCATCGTTCAATGTAGGCAATGAGCTTGACTACATGAGGCCCAACTGGGGAAGAATCTCCAAGAATAGATGTAAACAAAGCATTGGATATCAGATATCTCTCCTCTCTCGCCTTATCTTGGTAGAGATCCTTAAGGTCATACATCATGCTATACACATCCATGTTTTCATGTTTCTTCAAGATATCATTAGACATAGCTGATAGCATGAAACATTAGACATATGTGGCATCATCCATATGTTTCATAAAAAGAGATAGTTCCTCATCACTGGACTCTTTTCCTGGTGTAACTGGAACATGATCTTCCAACACATACAATTTCTTCTCATTGAAAAGGATGACGTGTAAACACTTCTACCATTCTTGGAAATTGGTGCTAGTGATAAGGTTTTCTTTCTTGAGTATGGTTCATAATGATATGTTTAAAGAAATTTTTCTTTCCATTTCTAAAAATTAAGATGGGAAAAGGTTTAGTAATTTATCATGATAAAACTAAGATAAATAAATAAATAAATACTCATTTAGTCTCCCACTATTTTATCGAAATCCAATAACCCTCACCATTGACTTCAGAATATTATGTTTCCTGGATATTATAGTGGAAAGAATCCATATTTCCCTTTGAATTACCCCAAATAGGGTTGGTCAAGAAGATTTAAGGGTTTTAGGTCAGCATTCCAAATTCCAACTGCATTAACTCGCTGCTCCTGGATCCGCTGAGTGGACTCCCCAATACTAAAACCTTTTGTTTTGGTTTTTCTCAACCTTTTCTTCTTGGTCACACCAAGTCCTTTTGTGGCAGTCAATCCTTGATGTGAACGAGGTCAGGTTAACCCAAAACCTTGAATTAGAATTCCTCTATAATTGAAAGCACCCAAACTAGGGTTGGTCAAGCACTTTGAACAATTGTTCGATTCTAACCAAGATTATGGATAGCTATATCGACTTAATATTTCTTTGAGGGATTTTATCCTTATATATAAATTTCCATTTTATTATCTTTGATTACATGCTTTTTAATATTATGTGGGATATACTTAAGTGATTAACTAATTCTAAGATAATATTTTATGCATAATCTAGTCTTATTTTAGTTCCATCCTGCATGCTTGTTTAATTCATTAATTGTGTGATCGTGACAACACACCCACAATAAATAAACCATGCAACTGGAAGAAATAAAATAAATGGTATGATCATGAGTTCATTCTATTGGTTAGTTAATCTAGGGGTTGATAAATTAACACAAGACCTAGGTGAGAAACACCTTGAACCTTTTAGGTCTTTGTTTACAGCTTTCCACCTATCCACCTATGTATCTCCTTAGATTGGTTTCACCTTGTGTCAAAACTTGAGCTGCCTCCATTAAATATGCTTTTATCTCACATGAAGGTGAGGGGTAAAATGGGGTTTTACATAAAAGAAACATTGGGCACGTAGGTCCTATATATTAAAGAGAAGAAGGCTTGCAAGCTTACAATTTTAAAATAAATAAATTATAAGAAACCATTCACATACAAAGGTCATGGTCTAGCTCATGATCATCCATGCATGAAATGATATTTACGCATAAATAAAACTAGCATTAAATTCTTTAATCATTATTGTTTAAGATAAATCATGATCTAATCAATTAATTATCTTTAATTAATCAATCATTTTATCTTAATCTCTTTTCTACATTTTCTTGAGATTCTCATCCATCATAATTTTTAAAAAATAAATTCATTTAAAATTATATTTGTACGTAACTTGTACCTTGGAGGAAACACGTTGAATTCTCTTTCATAACTACCCAATGAGTAGAAATTAGCCTTACACAGATATTAAATTAAACACATACATATATCACCTATCAAGTGTTGTGCCTCAGCTTTACGCATGCACTATGTTACACGTGTCAAGGGTTTGTATAATATAATAATAAATTTTAATAAATTTGTTTAATTTAGATGAGAATACGACATGAATATCTGACTACATGGCATGTAATTTTGTTCACTGTCCATCTGAAGTACACACCCAGAGACATGGCCTGTAGATGTAGTTGTAAATTTTTTGGGGTATATGACATGTTCAGTGGGACACACGCCATGTAGTATCTACGTTACACAATTTACAACAAGGAAAACCATGTACGGGGTACACGGTCCAACCCTAACCTGAAAGGACTACATGTCGTGTTCAGTGGACCACACATCATGTAACCCGTAAACCATGTGCCACCTATTCCTGGTCAACACATAGTGTCATTTATGACTTACAAATACACCAACACACAGCCAGATTTGGTGGACCAGTCTGATGCATTGAACCTATACTACATGGCTTGTATTACCAAATACACATTTTGTATTATGGTGTTTTATGGATATGAACATTTTGAACCACCGAATGAGATCCTTTATTTTATTTTAATCAAAATAAAAAAAATCTTTTATGTAAGGTGAACGAGAAATGAGAGAGGAGGAACATATCTCAAGATTCAGATTTAAAGAATGACTAACATGAATTGAAACAACTAAATTAGTAAATGTGTAAGTCACCAATGAAAAACTAAATAATTATAATCAATGATATGAACCCCGTGATACCAATTGTAGGTTCGGGGAACAATAGAAGCACATTGGTGGGTGTAACCAACTTTAATTTTTTTTCATTAACAACAATAAATATGAGATCTATCACGATAATAAAACGTTGGATCTTTAGAATAGAACAAATAATGGAAAAGTAAAAGAGGAGTACTAGAACCATATATAGGATCATCATATATTGGTTATAATAAATTTAATTAATTGATAAGAATTACTTTGATGAAATTCTTTCTTGGTTGATTTTCCGGTCACAATCCAATGTGATCTGTCATTGAGTCATATAATCCAAGTGTAGGATTCCTCTAGCGGTGGTCCACACATGCTCCACGTATCTCTAGACAATGCCAAAGGGATCTCCGGGTGCTAGTGCAGAAGATCCTTCTCTTGCAATATCTGCCATCAATCGCCTTGACCTGGTGGAGGTGGATCTCTTATTCGTATCTTGAGAGCGTTCTTGGTGGAAATCAAATTCTCTCTTAGCTTGAGAGATTTTCCAAATCTGTTTTGCAAAACTGTCGAAAACGGCTAGGCTAATGAGAATTATATAATTGGTATTTTAATTATATAGAATAATAAAATGAATTAAATATCCAAAACTATGTATTCATTTCATTTAATTCTTAGTAATACCTCATGTCTAATAATAATAGTTGACTATTATTATTACTTAACATGCGTCCATGGAATTACACCTAATATTATTTAATTAAATAAATAATATTATTTCCCATAAATTCCCAGAAATAATACATTGAGAGTATATTAATATACATGACATGTACTTTTTTTTCATTCCCTTTATTTCTTCCACCACATTTATTAGACCTTGAATAATGGATATTTATTTATAAAATAAATATCATATAATTACTCACTAATAAATATATTATTTCTCCCACAATATATTTTCTCAAATAACTAGTGTATAAATAAATGCGATCAGGAATCCTTAAATAATTATTATTCCAAATTTAGTAATAATATTTATTTAACTTTATAAATTAATATTTAACTGAGATACTTGGACACACTTAGTGTGTGACCCTCTAGGCCTCTTTCTCAGTGGCATTAGGCGGAGCCTGCCTAAAGTCCAAGGATAGAATCTAGCAACACACCAAGACATCCATAGAGAACGATATTAATGAAACAATGATGTGTCACCTCCTACAAACGCTTACCATATAATGTAATCCCTTTTCCACAATATCTCAAATCAAGCAGGTTGCATGCTAGTGCCATCAACCCATGTGCTCGATTATTCATTCTTTTACTTTCCAGAATTGAACTCGCCCATTCCATACCATGACCATGGATTTATTTAGGATATACCAATTCTAAAAATGGCCTGAGATATCAAATTATGTTGTTGTATAGAATGCTAAAATCCATTCTCGCATTATCTATTAATGCCTTATTACTCATGACACACCCAATATATCTTTTCGTGCTACAGACAGTGTGTTGTCATAGTTTTTGTCAATACATCTAAGTGCGAGAGTTTTAATACCCATTGATAATAACCTTAAATTCTAAGTACCAATACACACGTATGTATATAGGAACATCTAATGACACTCTGAAATGTGGATTTTATATTAGTGGGTCTCGTTCTCATAATATCCTTCCGGATATTACCAAGGGAGCACACCATAAGAAGGTGCCTCAATGTTTTATGAGTCCTCACCCTTAATGGATTCTATTATTTGTGTCCCTCAAAAAACATCATCTAGCCATAGAAAATATGTTCAAGATCATTGTTATGGCACTTCCAGGTTTCATCATAGCAGGGATTCACTATGACCCTTTAATGAAATATAAATCATTATGGTATTATCAAATGCATTGTCATGCAGAAGATAAATCAAGATGTGATAAGGTATTTATTAATGAATAAAGTACAAAGAAGTTTATTCTAGGACACCAACACCGACAATATACTCCTGGGAAGGGGAATGTGGTGGCAGACATGCTTAGTATGAGGTCTGGTTTATAGTTGTCGATTGGGGTGACATAGTAGCTTGCCACGATGAAAATATCATTCATGGATGATGATGGAGAAGCTTACCTTTATCCAATTATTTTCACTCCTCCAATATTATAGCGAGTTAGGAAGGCATTGATTATGGATGTTGATTTTGAGGCATGATGTGCTCTATTATCCTATAGAAAAGATCTTGATGGATTTTCAATAGGTGGGGAGCACTTAATCCTTTTCACAGGATGCACAGTGACACCAGTGACAGTGCGGGTTGAGGTGTTGAGGTAGTTCCATACATCCCCTTTGGTGGTACATCCTACTATGGAAAACAACTACTAGGATATTTGACGTCAGTACTGTTGTCCAAGGATGAAGAAAGCAACGATTGAGTTCGTTTCACAATGCCTCACTTATCAGAAAGTGAAGGTTGTGCATTTGGTTCTAGCATGCATGTCCCATCCACATGAGGTACCAACATTGAAATGGGATGATATCTCGATGGAATTTGTGATGGGGTTACCACGCATGTCCAGGGGACAAGATTCTATCTAGGTGATTATCAACCAACACACCATGTCATATCACTTCCTACCCATCCCGGAGCAGGAGTCAGTATAGTGCTTGTCATGCCTATTTTTCTAGGAGATAGTGCAGATACACTGGGTTTCTTTTATTATCATATTAGATTGTGATTCATGATTTACATCCTAGTTGTGGAAGTAATTACATGAGTCTTTGGGGACTCAGTATCTCTTGAGCACAACCTTTCACCCCCAGAAGGATGGGCAGACAGAGCAGACCATTCAGACCTTAGAGGACATGCTTCATGCCTGTGTCCTATATTTTGGTCACTATTTGGAGGACCACCTACCACAGGTGTGGTTTTCTACAAAACATCTACCACTCCACCATTTGACTTGAATCATTTGAGGCCATGTATAGATGGCCTTGCCGATCACCACTATGTTAGACAGTCCCAGGGGAATGAGCACTCTCGGGTTCGGAGTTGGTACCGGCTACACTAAGAAGGTGAATATCATCCAGCAGAGGATGAGAACATGACAGAGTAGGCATAAATCTTAGGCCGACAAGAGATGTAGACCCTTGGAGTATGAGGAGAGAGACCATGTTTTTCTTCGAGTCTCACCCCGATAGGGATTGCATAGATTTGGCCAAGATGACAAGTTATCTCTGAGGTTTATCAGACCATTTCATATTCTATGTATATTTAGAGAGTTGGAATACCTCTTAGATATTCCCACACAAATTAATATGGTGAATGATGTTTTTCACATGTCATAGGTGAGGAGGTATGTGGATGATCCATCGCACGTCATCAAGTAGGGAAAGAAAGACATTAATGATAGGGCGAATTTTTTAGAGTTTCTAGTGGAGATAGAGGATCAATAGGAGAGGTTCTTCCATGGACAGTAGATTCCTCTAGTGTGCGTTTAGTGGTAGAACGGGAATTATCCAAAGAGAACATGGGAGAGGGAGTCTTAGATTCATGCTCAGTACCCCCCCATTTGTTTTCTTATCCTTGTTTTGGATTTTGAGAACGTGAATCCCAAAAAGGGGGAAGTAATGTAATGTCCTAGAATTTCGGTGAATTTTTTTACAAGGAATTATTTAGAAACCATTCCCTTAGATGGAATGTGATTCCGAGGGCTAGAGAGCCTTGAACTTATTTTAGTAATTTTATTAAAGTACATTAAGTGATCGTGTGATCGTGTTTTTCTAACTTTTGAACTGGTGCTCGGATAAAAAATATGAGGGTACAATTGAATTCATAATGTCAGGATTTGACTAAAAAGGGTATAACCTTGACCAGCATGGGTCGACTGAAAGAGATAAATTTCTCACTTTTAGTGAAAAATAAAATAAACTTACGAGAAATTCAATGTTTATTTTATTCAAAATATTTCATCTGGGACACAACAACCAGTTAGAGGTATGGTACAACGGAGAGGCGATGATGAATCATTAATGGACCTCATTAATGAGATAGTGTGGTGATGCACAACACGTCTCCTCCCATTAATTAAATAGGGACCTATTGTTGAAAAAAAAACACTGTGAAATCCTCTGATGAAGAAGGAATCTCTCTCCCTCTCCCTCTCTCTCCCACCCTAATGAAGAACGCCATCGACAAACGACATCGAATCAAGGATCGATGAATGCTGGTGGGATGGATTTGATAGATGACATACAACAAAAAATGATAACAGATTGAGGATCGACGTCGGCTCGAAGCTTCATCCGTCATCAGTGATGGATCCTCAATACAGGTATGTGTTTAGTTGTTTTATGTTTTCCATGTTATTATTCTGAAATAAAAGATTGTGTATCAACCCACGAATAGGTTTATCCACAAATCTTCTGTTATTGTATGAGGGTGTTTAACTTGGGGTTTTTTCAACAATATTGATGATTATCCAATAAAAATGTGATCCCAAGACTCCCCTATTTTTAAAATTCTAACACGGAGGGTGCGGACCGACATGAACAATGCATGGGCCCTCAGCTAGTGTGTTCTTCGTGGTCACATCCTCAAAATGTAGAAAAGATGGATCTGAGGTCATATCAGTTATGGTGAAGAGATGATAGGCCCAACGGAACATACATAACTGTGATCAGAACAACACAGCAGACCCGGTGGCATGCAGAAGGTGGCGTTGTCATGACACCACCTGCGCAGCGGCGACCACAGGCTGGAGGCGGTGACTCCCTAGGAGCGGCGTTCTGGATGAAGTGTCTAGATCTTTCCAGTCGAACTAGTGGATGTGGAACACTCAGTGCACATCGTGGAACATCAGTCGTGACAGCTGGATGGACTTGACACTAGCATGATGCCACGTAGAAGGAGCGGCCCGCTCCATGCAGACTGTGTGTTGACCAAGGGGGGCGGCCCGCTGATCAGTCGTACGTTCCCCAACCGGACCGGGCCAGTGGCCCAACTAATTTATTTTTTATCTTGTCCTCTTTAGCAGAAATAGATGACAAAATAAAATTGAGCCACAGGGCAGATCGGGCTGGGAAAAGAGACTGACCCAGCAGTGTGGGTCGAGGCAGATAAATTCATGTCACTGGGTGGCCGGGTGGACTGGTCCCACGACCAACCTCTGCTGGGTCCAGTTTAGCCCAATAGGCCAGACATATTGGCCAGAGAGACAGGATCGGGTCATGGGGGACCTTGGGCTAGGTAGGTCAGGTCGGTCTGAACTAGTCAGACCGGGCCCAAACACAACATGCCCATATTTACAAAAAGGGACGTATCTCCTAGAAAGTGCGTCCAATTAAAGCTCCATCTATGTAATTGGGACCCATGTTATGGGGATGCCCTTAGGAAATCCTCTATGTAAAATTTTATGGATGTTGACCTAGTGAGGCTTTGTGACTCAGCTATAAAAGAGGCTCCATGAATCAACTACCCACTGAGGCTTCGTGACTCTGCTACTAGTGAGCCTTCGTGACGCAGCGAGTCGACATGGCTTCGTCACTCAACAACTGAGCGACGCTCTATGACTAAGCTATCAGTGGTTATTCATGACTCATATACCCAGGGATGCTTTGTGACTCAACTTCTAAATAGGTCTAGGTGATCTAGATAGACTAAAGGACTCATTGGGGATGAGTGCCTTTATAGTGATTGATGTTCATTGTTTGAAACTGTTGGGTTTTCTATCAACACATTAAGTTATACCTGTGTCAAGATGACTCTAGGGACTCTAATATTTTCACTTTATTTTGTGATTTTCTTTGAGGATTTATATGAGACCCAATTTTGTTTCGATGTCCCTACTGAGTATTTTTATGGTAACCCATGCACAGGCTTCACCCGCACCTGTTGTGTCTTTTGCAGACAACGGACATCTTTGACTAGGATCCTGGAGAGCCTGGGCTAGGTGGTTATTAGAAGTGGATTTACAGATGCAGTACTCTTCATCGACATCTGACAGGGAGCTACACCTACCCTTCAGGTAGGATCTTTAGCGTACGACCTCCAGAGCTTGTACTTACTTTTACTGCACTTTCCTTTTCTGGTGGGTTTATATTCTGGACCCCTTTTTCTTTTAGTTAAACCTTTACTTGTGGGGTTACTTCCTCATGTGACATACTTTTTGTTGGTATCCAATTTCCAGTTTTACTTTCCATGGTATGGGTTCTTTGTGTGTGTATAGGTATAAATCCAATTCCTTCCCTTTTTGGGATATGCCTTTTGGTGATAGTCGCCAGCCCCTAACCTATAGACGACGGGCTTGTGGTAGTCACAGCACGGGCCCCGAGGTATGGGTCAATACATGGTTAACCTAATAAAACTTCAGCAATATGAAATTATAATATATAGAAAGAAAGTTATTAAATCAACTTAACAGTTATCCCCCATATATCACAAATAATCTGTTTGTTGTTACATTCCAAACATCTGAATACCCTCATCATATATTCACTTGAAACATGGTAATAACCTAAATTACCATAAATGATTATTAAAAGTATGCATGTTTCCTTATTCAAAGTATATTTTATTTATTTGATAAATTGAAAAATGTTTTAAACATCAATAATGATAGCATAAACAACCAATCAACAAGTCCTTAATTAGATATAAGGCAATCAATACCTTCCAAAATACATATTCATATCCCATATATATTTATTCAAAAAACATTATCATAACATTAGGAAAATATTAAGTTTAATTTTTCCTTAATCATGTTTTTTTAAATAACCTTACCAATATAAAAATTTTCTATTTCATCAGAACCATTCATTATGTTCTTGTAAATCTATAGAGAAAAAAATAAATTATACAATCCTTAAATATTTCATCCTTCATATAACATAGTTATTGAATCCAAATCATAAAAAAAAATATTATTCCACTTCTTCCTTATTCCATTAGCAAGTCTACCTCATCCTATTACAAAATACGTATTTCCTTTCACATTTCATCTATAATATCTTCATTATCATCAATCTAACCATCACTCATACCACCTTGCTGATCCTCTTCAGAATATTTACTCCTAGGACATTGAGTTGCATAATGAAAATTTATTCCACACTTAAAACACTTAAACTTCAATGGTGTCTTATGGAGGCTAATATTCTCTTCCATCTTGTTAACTAACATTTTCATTTTTTACATTTATTCACCTGATTTCTATCCTTATTTTCCATAATCAAAACATCTTTTTGTTCCTATAATACATTATCTTAGATGATTCTTTCCACAATATTAACAAAAAAGGAAATTGAATCTTATTTCCTCCATGATCTATATTACCCAAACTCTCAGAAAACTCCTTATATATATTCCTTGGGGAGTTCATGAGTTGGTTAAGGTCTACATTGTTAATCATGTTTCATGAAGACTGGTTAGGCATGATCATAACATCTTTCACTCTAGAGATCATCCCATTTTACTTATCATCAACAAGTTTTTCATCACATTCAATGTTAATCATGTTCCTTCCAGTTTCTTCCATTGACTAAAACCAAAGCATAGTGTTATTATTTATTTTCAAAGTAGAAAACCAAATTTTCCTAAAAAGAATTACTTATACGATGACTAAATCATAAAACCTTCCTTGATATAGGATGCCCTAGGTTCATCCTAGGATATTCATAGACAACATATATTTAAATAATTAATGATTGTTCATGAAGATTTTTTTGAATTCTGAAATCGTATCTCCCGAGAGTGTCAAACTAGGTGTGTATCACGACCCATTATCGTGCACCATATTAACCTAAGTCATGCCCAAAACATTTTTTCAGAGTTGTTACCCCTAGGTACATATGTGATAGATCCACATCCTTTTATAGTATCTAGATAGGGATATATTTTTAGGAAACCACTCAATCTATCCTTTAACAAAATTATAGGACATTTTCCTAAATGCAAACTCAACCTTATACTTATCCTTAAAGACAAACCTAGCCATATACCTAGAAATATACCTATGGATCTTAGTAAAATTTTCTCATCCTTATTTCTAATGGTTGACTAAACCTTTGATCTAATACCATGTATAGCAACCCTTTCTTTTCAGACATTAACATTACATTACTTTTGCATAATAATTAATACATTACACAAACAAACACCTAAAGACTGTATTAGTCTAGTTCCATTAGAAACATGGAAAAAAATTACTCGTACATAAGTGAGATATATCATCTCCTACTAGTTTTTTCTTGATTAGAACCCTTATTAGATTCATCAAACATAATACATATCTTCATTACTTAAAAGAAGGAAACATAAAAAGGGGTGAGGTTTGATGATAAGTAATGGTAAATAAGGGAGACATGTAATCATAATCATGAGAATAAGCTTATGAGAAAATAGAAAATCAAATCCTGCATATCCATGATCATAAACATGAATCATGGAATAAACCTTGATAGTTCATAAGACTTGAATTATAAATAAATAAAGAACATAATCCATGAAATCATAACATAGGAATAAAACATGGAATTGTGGAAAACAAATATGAATGTAATATTATTTCCATAGTATCCAAGACAACACTTATAATACCATCCTGGTAGTATGGTTTCACACCCCATATAATCTTGGTAGTCATGGTTCACTCCCATGGTCGTCATAGTAGCATTAGTTCACTCCTCGTACTAGATTTATAGTCACGGTTCACACCCATGGCCATATTAGTAGCATGATTTCACTCCTCATACCATCTTGGTAGTCATGGTTCACTCTCATGGACACCTTAGTAGTCAAGGTTCATTACCAAGACCATATTATTATATCTCATGAGATATAAATCTTTTCCCAATGCATTAAAGTTATATATATATCCCACCTATATCATAATGAAATCATACATTCATCTTCTACAAAATCATAAAAAATTAACTTAACCCATTAAATGAAATGTGCATAATAAACTTGTAACCATATAATAACATATTTAAAAAGATACAAGTTTCATAATAATTTAATCAGAAGCATAGCCTGTGAATGAGAAACATATTTCATAAACATATAACCTATAAAGGAGGAACATATTTCATAAACATATCACTCATTAAAGAGAAACGGGTTTTATAAAGACCATGAAATTAAGCATAACCCATTTAGAGAAAAAATATAAATGGAACCTTTAGATACTTGAAAGACATGAATAACATCTACAGTTTATATCTTAGATGGAAAATAAATTTGTAATATATTTCAAAAACGTTTGTTGAGGAAAAATTCCTTTCTTCTTGGAAAAAGGGTTTCTAATAAATAAAACCATCGAAAAATAATTTTATTAGAGAATACATTAGAAATTATAAAAAAGACATGAAATCATTTTTAAAACCTTTTATACTTGAAAAAATATAAAATAATCTTGAAAACATTTGAAGGAAATGTTTCCTTGAGAACTTATATAATAAGATTACAAACATTTTAAAAAATCATTACAAACAATTTGAAAAATTATAAATAAATATTGAAATATTTCTGAAAACCATTTCATTGAAAATAACAATGAAAATTTATAAAAGAATCTTTATAATGTTTTTAAAATATTTTTACATAAAAATTTAGGAAAGAATCATGAAAATTCATTGAAATCCATTTCATTGAAAATAAATTTGGAAACATAAAAATAAATCATGAAAAATGATTGAAAACGTTTTTACTTGAATACATATAAATAATATTGAAAATGTTTTGGAAAAAATTCTTTGAAAATACATTTTAAAACACTTTCTTAAAGATTAACCTTTTAGACATGAAAAGTAAGATTCACCAAAATGACGGTGGGTAAATCTACACATGTCATACAAGTTAAAATGAACATTTTATTGGAATAGTAAAAATGGTAAAAAAATTCCTTGTTTGGAAAGTGATAAGAATATTCATTTGAAAAATTTTGTAAAAGAAAAAAGGGGGAAATTTTCTTTTAATTATTATAGGATAATATTATAATATTCTTGAAACCCTTTTTGAAAATATCATTTTGATGGAACACTGATTTCCAACCGAAGAGAGGGTGAAGTCCAAATCTCTTAAAAAACATTATTTATTATATTATATACCAAATAGTGGAATAATGGTTCCAATACATGAACATATCATGAAATAATAGAGGATAAGCAAACCCCAGTGAGTTTTTGAGATATGGATCACAAGATTTCATCAAGGGAAGCATAATCATAAACAGTCCTGATAAACGATGAGATTGTTTCAATAAACTATTTCCATGTGGAAACTTGAGATCATGTGATCCATGTGAGAAAAATAAGTTACATAAAGCATAAAATATCATTAAAATAAAGAGTTTCATGGTATAACATGTCAAATACACCTCAAAAAATGTAGGTGCATAACAAAATATATGTCTCAAAGAAGACAAATTGAGAAAAAACTATATTACTGATTTGTTTACTTTTGAAACTTAAACCCAATGAGATAAATATCATAAATGTATATTTATGTACCCATAAATTTATGTATAATATTAATATAATACATTCATGGTCATTATATAAACCATCCAAAATATGTGAGTGGTGGATATGGCATGTATCTCACGAAAATAAAAAGTGATATGAAATCCCCTTACCTTGTGTCTCGACTCTCATTGTACTCATTCAAACCACATATATAATAAATATAAATTTAATATTAATATATCAAGTAACCATATTCTTATTTAGAATACCATATAGGGTTTTATTATATATATATATTACTCACTTGTTAAAACTTATATGTTATGGTTTCACTTCGAGTAATATCTACATTGTTTTATGGAATATGTTTGGTCCTTATAATTATATAATTATTTCTAGAATTTAAACCATTATTTAAATATAATTTAAATTATTTTTATGTTTATTATAATAATTCATATAATATATAAGTATGAATTGATTACACTATTCATGGATATGGTAATTCATACGTACGCATGAAGGTTTTCATATTTAATTGGGTAAGTCCTTTTGGTTTATGCCAAAAGGATTAGATGGATTGATTTACTAAAAAATGGAGGATTCAATGAGTAATATAGGGAATTTTAGAGTGTATTTTTAATGATCTTGGTCGACCAAAAATGTTTTGGGAGGGGTGAGGAACTGGGGGGAGAGGAGGCCTTTTTATAGTGTGGGAGGAGTGGAACTCTTGTATATATTTAAAGAGAGAATTCAACACACATTTTTCATCATGTAAGTGGATAAAATAAAAATAAATTCTATAAAATATAGGATAGGGTATATATATTTATATAAAATGGATCTTTCAAAAGTTTCTAGGTTGTTTTGAGCCTTAAGGTTTTGGTTTAGTCTGTTATTATGCATAATTTAACCGTAATCGTTATAATTAATTTTAATCACTTTAATTAAAATTTTTGGAGAAACAATCAGCTGAACATATTATAAATTAAAAATTATGATTATTTAAAATATTTAATCCCTTATTTAAAATTAAAATCACATAATTGTCAAAAAATAATTTTAAATTAATTTCACTGATGGGACAAAACTACGGGTTTTTAAAATAAAAATGATCAAAATTTTGCTGAACTTTTATATCGAATTTCAAATTTGAAATTGGTTAAAATGAACTAAAATATATTAATTGAAAATTATTGCATCTAATTAAAATTTTAAACTAATTTTAAATATAATTTAACCATATAAAAAAATTAGATGAAAAATAAGTTTGGAATTGAAAATATGAATTTTTAACTATTCATTAAAAAATGAATCCTTATAAAAAATAACAAGAATTTACCCTAAAATAATTTTTATTTGGTTATTCCAAAGAAGAAGTTTATTTTTATATAATAAATCTATAAAATTTCAAAAATATTTGATTTAAAATTTTTTCTCCATTAAATGGTGGTAAAACTACCATTATAACAATATAGATTTTTACGCATTAAATTTGGTTTGTTCTTATCTTATGTCTATAAAATTAATTGGATGAATACCAAAATTATTTTATTGAATATATAACATATATATTACATTAATATCACTAACTAATTATAATCAATTTAATTTATTATGTTAAAATAGCTTTGTGACCATGAAAATAAAAATACTACAATTTATATTCAATGAGTTTTCATGTTCATTTAGAATTAATTAGTAACCTATGAATACATATTAAATTTTTGTAAACCATATATTTTCCAAAAATAGTAATTAATATTTAAAACTTCTTATTTAATACCTAGGTTATATCTTTTTATATTAAGTAATAACATTTTAATGATATACTATTGCTTGGAAAAACTCAGTCTTGCGTGCTACGAATGCCTCTAGGAAGGTCATTGATGAGTGTAATGCAAGATAACCTCAGTGTTGTGTGCGTAGAAATTTAAATTTTATATTGTGTGTATTTCATTATTAACTTGGTGTTTCATATAATTTAATCTAAATATTGTTTGTTAATATAAAATAAACTGCATTCAATGTTGTGTGAAATGAAAAATATTGAAAATGTTAAATTGATTCAAAAAATAATAATTCATAAATCTCAGGGTGTTACATGACACATCTTTCCAAAATCCAAATAAAAAACTTTTCTCATTTATTCATGTCATACAATGAAATTATTCCTACCAGGAATATTAAAAAAAACATTTAACTCATACCCTTATCCCAAAACACCCCCTTGTGTTATTGCATGATCTACTAACAACCCAAACATTAATATTATACAACTCTTGTTTATTTATATGAGACACCCAACATGTTAAAAAATACCCCTTTTTCATAATACATCAATAAAAAAAATAGTAATATTCCAAACATATTTATTCTATTGTGACAACAACTATGGCGCAAGGACAATGGAAAAAAAGTGGTCCTTGTCTGACCTAAATTATTTTCATATTATGTAGAACCATCATTACATGGTTCCCCATGGATGAATATTGGACATTAACCTACACCAAAATTTATAATATGACATAATACCTCTCCACACCATGATCTCCTTCATTGTGATGTAGTTTTTCCCAACTGTAAAATTTCATCATAGATTCCAAGCCAAATCAACAAGACTCAAATCCTAACCAAAACTAAATCACTCAATACTTCGTTGGGGTCCAAATGAACATGGTAAACCTAATATATAACCCAAACTAACATACCCAAATACCTAAGTATCTTCATAGTGTGATAATTTTCTTGAAACCCATGCCATGGCACTAGGTCCTTATAAAACTCTACACCATCCTCTAAAACTCAATTCCTATAGTCTTTTATTTTCAAAACCGCCATAGACACATGAATATATGGCTGAGACCTATGAATTTTGTTTCCAATCCATCTCTCAAAAAGAAATAACTCCTATGAAAATTTATTAGTTAAATTCATAACACTCATTCCATATTTATACGACCCATTTTTATATTTATAACATTAAATTTTCTCACATATATGGTATTTTATACCTGTATTCACTAACATTGTTTTAATTTTCCAATGCAATATAAATAAAATATCAAACAAGAATCATATTTAATACTAAAAATAAGATCTATCATAAATAACATATTATTAAAATAAAATATGTGTCATGAACTTCCATTAGATAAACAAATCACATATCTAGTTTAATAATCAAACATTCAAAATTCAATTAACATAGAATTTATTTATGTTTAATTAACCACCAATTTATATATTTTTCTTATTTATAAATTCTAAAAGAATTAAACTCCATTAAATTAACCATTATTGACCCATAATTTCCAAATTATGACTTCTCATTATTATATATGTTGATTTCAACAGAAACAAATGATGTGATATTATGATACTATAGGGAATCAAAGAATGAAGTAAGAGTCTAGAATCACCTGCAAGGATTCCCTATTGAACACTATAGTTTAATCCTATAATTATCACTAGTGACCAATTTTTCAATCCTATCCTTTGATATAATCTATTTAAATTCATCAAGACACTACAATATTCCAATGTTAATAATGTTCCCTTATAGAGAGAATAAAGATAATGGAATGATAGAGAGAGTGGAAGAAACTTCTCTCCATGAATAATGAAATTATAAATAATAATCCCCCTAATTTACTCCTCGTAAATCTATGTAATGGTTTCCCCTCATTAATTCTCATAATAAATAACTTATTTAACTCTTCATTAAATATAGACATTAATATATATAACAATCCATAACACCCACCTTAAAATATATTTCTCCTAATTATTTTTTAATGTATCCTCATCTTCACAATCAAAATTTTTCAATGGAACATTAAATAATGTATAAAAATATTCATTTAAAATTTATTAGATAATTAAAATAACAAAATATTCTACTAACACATCACATATTCTATTAAATCAACCCCCTCCAAAAATAATGAAATCACTACCCAAGGGAAAACATCACACTTTTAATATGACTTCATGTTATATTGTTTCCATGAACAATAAAATTATGATATTACCTATATCCATTGACCACATATCAACTAATGAAAATTTTATTATTATTTAAATATAATTAATAAAAAAATATGAGTCACTATATAATGTATGGGTATATCGTGATTTTCAAGGGAAAATAGATCTTTAAACCTCACTTTGATCAATCATACACCAATAATTTTTTTCCTTTTTTGCATTTTATTTAGATTGAAGTCCTTGGAACTCATGTGAGGTGGTGGATTATAGATATTTTGATGAGAATTGAAATTGATGGATGACTAGTGGAAATTGAGAATTTTGATCATCTTGTAATTGAGACTAGTGAAACAACAATCTCATATTTTAATTAAATATTTGTTAATCTATGATAATATTGTTCTTATATGATGGGTTACTATTATATGATAATTTTAGATAAATAGTTTTATTTTAAATTGAAATTATATTTTTATGAATATGAAATGGATGGAACCAAAATATGACTTAAATATTTAAAGTGATTATAAATGGTTTTATGGTATATTATTGGTGCTAAATAGTTAAATACGGTAGTTGAAACAATATTATAGTGGGGAAAATATATTTTATGAAAATATACATTTATTTTATTGTAAATTATTGTGGGTTGATGGTGGATTTGGTAAAATAAAATAAAATTATAGAATATTGTTAAATTAAAATAAGATTCATTTGTTTTTTATAATTAAATTACAAAATATTATTATTTATTAACATAAAAACATATTTATAATATTTTATTGTGATTACGAGTATAATTTTATGATATTTTGATGATAATTATTTAAAGTGGTTATGTGTATGGTTCAGAAAAATTCATGGGCCTTGCTAATTTGGCCTAATGTTTGGGCCACTTTTTAAAAACTTTTCCCTATGATAATGTATTATAAGGTTTTCCTGGATCGTCATATGATATTTAGTTACATAATAAAAACCAAATTGGATGAATGTTTCCTTGAATGAATAAAATGTGAATTTTTTATGAAAAACACTATAAAATATAGAATACCTTGAATAATAGTGCACCATTCCTCCAACGTAAAAATGCTAAGAGAATGATTAAAGAAGATTATAAGAAACATCAAATCATGTCCTACTATATATGAGTAGAATACAATGACCATTGGGTCCTGATGTCTTTCAGAAGACACCTGATGATCTTGGAGGGCTTCTAACACCTTGTCAAGAGATATGAATAAGATTTAGGCAGATAGAAACTTCAAGAAATTTGAATGAAACTAATGATGACTATCATCAACAAATAAACAAGATAATCATCGTACAATTAATAGAACCATTTCTCCATTTAAAGGTGATATTTGATGCTTATTCATACATGAATAACCAGTTTTTTATACTCATTTACTATGAATTAATACCCATTATATGAACCAAATTAATAAATCTGTTCAATGATATTAATAAAAATAGTTTAACCTTGTCTTAATAGATTAAAAAATTGAAACCAGATGGGGAGAAGGTTATTATATCATGTATGAATATATGGGTTTCATCATATATATAAATTTATTATATATTGAAAGAAACACCACACTTGTATACTCACATCACATTTATTTATTCATCATGAATCATATACATAAGAATATACATGCATTTAATTCTTCTAATATATTTTCATTCCATGCTTTAAAATTATAAAAAATACTATATTTTAGCATGATATATAAATTTATATATATTCTTCATGTATTACATGAATTCATTTAATTTTAATTAATCATATTTAGGAATATTTTAGTTCACATTCAAAAATCTCAGACTTTCACTAAAATCGCATTGAGAATTTGTGACATACATCACAACTCTTCATGAATCCATCCAAACTAATTTATATATGGTTTCATCAAGATATCTTCATTTTGGAATAAAAAAATTGTCTAAAATATTACCCTTTTCCAAGTAAATAAATATGTAAACCTAAGAGACATAGTAATATGGACAAAAAATATGAAATATATATTTCATTTATGTAAGGAAAGACTATCCTCTAAAAAGCATCAAATCTACTCAAGATATTAAAGGGTATGGTGTGATCTTCCTCAAACGTACTCATATATCCATATGAATGTATCCACCACTATATGTATCATATTATTCTTATTTTCACCTATATAATACATTTATCCATGATATCAATAACCACTAGGCATGGAAAATTTCAATCTAGTATATTCAGACCCATATTTTATTAATTCTATAAAAAATATTGAACAGGTCAATGCATACACCACATGTCATTTATCTGATAGATGATTGAATCACATGTACCATATTTCAGTAGCTACTCACATCATATGTGACCGAACTAAGAATGTCCACAAATTTCTTTATCCTGATTAAATTAAAGTCCAAATGTATTTAATCGTCATTTAAGTTAGTAAATCTCATATTGGATGTATTCCAACTGACAATGTGATCAACAACAAACCCAACCACCTCTTGATTAGAGAAGAATATATATTTACTTACATAATAACTGTATCAACATATTGAGGTTATAAAGCTAGGTATCTTACCAATATCAAGTGAAGAAGATTGATAACAAACACCCACCCCAAAGTATATTGAGGACCATATGATATTATATGAAATATATGTTAGCATGTATGTTAATTTAATAAGCCTTTAATTATTACCTCTTGAATATATTCTTTATATATCATTTACATCCCTTTGTAATGAGTACAAGAATCTATTCAAGACAACTTTAACATATCATCACAACCCATAATACTCTATGATGATAATCAATTATAGATAACTCAATGTTTGTACCATGATTTGATATTTATTAGTTTATCATTCACATAAAAAAGATTCTAACCCATGTGAATGAAAAAAATAGATATTGAATTTATTGTAAAAACATGATACATTTTCAACTATTTCAACCAATTTTAAAGATATTTAGAACTAGATATTTTACATGATTATCATGTGGTTACTACAGTAATAGTGGTTTTAACTCATTCCATATATATTAATTCTTATCACGTCAATATATGACCACCACATAAAATACTCCCACTAAAACCTTTATTGATTTACAGTTATTTAGAATGAAATTTTGAATATTAGTGAGACTTAGGAATCATATTGGAAATATTAAAACTCCTTATCTTTATATCATAAAAAACTATCTCTTGGGTACATTTAGTAAAATTTCTAAGCTTATAACCATCATCATATCAACAAAATTTTCCTTAATGTATATGTGATAAGTCGCTTTTTTGTCATCCATTATATCCTATACACATTCAGAATAAAATAACTTTAAATTTATTATGGTAAACATATGTATCCATTGTCAATTTATTTTCTAGTTTCTCCTAAAATCCTTTAGGATATTCAGTGAAGTTAAATTTCTAAATAGACTAGTATAATAATGATATTGATTTTATCTTTGTAACTGAATGTAACTAATTAAATTTTTTCCTTATGATTACATATCCTAACACTTTAAAATAACAGTGAATAATTTCTTAATCTAAGAATAGAATGATCATTTATTTGTTAACTATGAACTTATATAAGTTCCAACTTACTCACACTAGTCTATTAGACCTTAAATTCCATCTCAAAATATTTCACTAAGATTTAAAAAAAACTTCTTTGTGTTAGTAAATAACACTTATTCCCTTTTAATAGGAATATTTAATAAACAAACTTTTGTTTCCATATCACATATGGAATAATACGTGTTTGGATAAATTTCTTAAAAATAATATTATTCTTTAAAATATTTCATTGATAAGTGATGGGAACAACTTCCCTTATATTTTAAGAATTACTCGATAATCACTTATATCCTTATCTACTTCTCAAACATGTTATATATTCCAATGAATCATAAAACATTTGTATTTAGTTAATCATACCACATTATTTGTAATAACCATTTTTTAACAAATAATATCCCTTATCATAAAATATGAATAAGTTGATGATACACATCCCTTATTTTCAATTCATTTGAGATTGATGTTTATCTTAATATTGAAATCTCTGATAAAAATACTATTTGATTTATCACTTGACTAATAACAATAATATATATTAATTATTCCCTTGATATTGAACACCTTTATATTCAACACAATTTTAAAAAATTCATTTGGTATCGCATAGCCTTCAAAATCAAATAAACAGTTACTATAACACTAATACTTCACAAGGAAATTCTATATAGTTTTACAAAACTTATTCATGTGCCCTAATAATTCAATTCTATTGAATAATAAATCCTTCCAGATAATACCCATATATTTCAATTGACCTCAATTTTATATTTTAAAAACAAATTGGACTCTCAAACTAAAATTTTCTTCTTCTCGTTCGAATTTTCTCCAATATATAATGTCTATTCAATAATAGAACCAAGACATGAAAACTTTTAGATTATTTATTCTCAACAGTTGAGAATATTAGGGTAAGTATTTATTTTATTCAACTGCATCATTAGTGAAAAATGATAAATTACTTAATGAGATGAAGCCCAAAAGAAAACTTAATAGAGTCATAATATGCTTCGCATAATCATATTGTATTAACCTTTTAAACATATTCAATAGTTTTGTTTCTGATGAATAAATTTCTTTAAAAAAACTAAATCTTTTTTTTACTTATGGTATTTTATTAGGAAAAAAATCTTTGTATTTTTTTTACTTTAATATTCTCCTTCCAATGATTAATTTCAAAGTAATTTTTAGTGATTATGATTATATTCATCTCTAATAGAAGTTTAAATGGTTTTCTTGTTTTATATATTTTCATCAATGAATTTAAATGATAGTTCTCCCACTAACATGATGACCCAATACATCATATCCATTTATTGATCTAAGATCCATATTTTACAACAAAATGAGTCTCTTATGTTGTTTTTATAACCATTTAGTTAGTTAGGTGGGGAATCATCATAATTGAAATTGTTCTAACTATTGGACAGTTGAATGTACAAAATTTGTCTTTATCTACCATATGGATAATACCCAACACTATTTATCTAGTAAACTAATACTATTATGGAATCCTAGTTTTTGTAACCCAAAAACAAACATCAACTGACTGACTGAAATTTAATTTTTATTATTATCCAAACACTTTTGAGGAAAAAGTGAGAAACCAAACAAGACTTCACCACAACGCCAATTCACCACAATTCACCACTGAATCATTTCACCAGTTCCACACTTTACCGTTCCACCACTCCACCACTCACTAAATAAAAAAATATTAATCACACCAAACCAAACCGTCTAATAATCCAAACGAAAACTTGCACCGAGAGAACCAAAGAACACAAACAGCAAAACTGCTGACCAAACCTCATATTTGGCCTCTTCAAACGTCCACCGATGCGGCCATCAACACCGGCCCAAAACCACAAACAACCATCAATATTAACATAAAATGGGTCAATAAAAGGGAACCGAAATATGGAATGACATAGCTAATAGGAAATTCTAGATTTATATATCACTTTATTTCCTTACATAAGATTATCTTGTGGCAGCAAACTGTGGAATGATCTACCCAGTTAGATGATATAGGCATTGAGTTTTTTTTCAAATTCTAACTTAACATAATACTAATCATATGAATATAAAACTCATAAATATTGTATTATATATGGTATTTATCATATCAATTTTGTCCTTTTTGTATGAATGATTCTAGTAATTTCGTTTTTAAATCCCTATTCCTTCCAAAAAAATTAATTCTTTCACAACAGATCAATTTGTAACTTTTACACTACCCAAAAGTTTATGGTCTATGCACAAAAATAGAAGCTAAACATATTCAAACATCTCTGAATGCATCTGATGCATAAGATTCATGAACTCTTAATTTAAAGGATTATAATGAAATGAGATTTTTATTATCCACATTAGAAATCTAAAAGCAATAGACAATAAACACCACACCTTTTTATGATAAGGCATAAGCCTCATGGCTAATGGGTAGTCCGTCCTAGAGTCCCTCTCCTTAATGAGACTTATTTCAAGAGATAATCCAATTCTTTATAATTATAATATCTAATATGAAAAAAATTATGCCCAAAAACAAAAATTGAAGAAAATAACATTAATTAAAACTGAGGTCAAGTTAGATAAATAAAAAATTTATGGATTAATATGTAGAATGTAATTAATGGATCGGTCTCATAGAATGTATTTATCACGTATTTATTTTATAAAAAATATTAAATATATACTAATATATATATAATTAAATAAATGAATAAATATCAAATAAATTAATATTTTAAAAATTCAACCCCTATATGACAATTTCATAAAATACATTTTAATAAGGTCTTACTATAAAAAATTATAATTAAGTGGGTTTTTATGGATATTTCATGATTTTGAATATATAAATATTATATCCATATCCAATATAAACTCTTTATTATTATTATTATATAATATTTTAACTAAATATACGATATTTTTAAAATAATTATAAAAAAATTATAAATCAAAATTTAGAAAGTTATGTTTTAAATAATTTAATATATTATAAAAAATATTTCTAAACCCAATGATCATATAATAAAAAAGACACTTTATTAATTTCAATAATTTCAAATGAATAAATTAAGAAGTCTCATAATTATAAATATAAACATTTTTATAATTTTACATTATTTATGTAACATATTTACTCTTTATTAACAACATTTACGATCATAATATATTTTAAATAATCATTTTATTTAATGTTAACAAAGATTCTATTTAAAAAAACTTTTTTTATGATTCCTAAAAATTTAAAAAATCATATTGATATGAGAAGATATAATATGAAATATTTTAATATTAATAGAATATTTATTAAAAATGTTTCATATTTTTTTTATTAATTACACCATAAACATTTAAATGTTAATGATAGAATAAATTTATAAACTTTATAAACTTTAAAAAAAATATTTTCTATTATTTATAACAGAATTCTAAATAATCTAATTCAATTTTTAATCGAATTATCTTAATAAATAAAAAATTTCATTTTTTATTAAAATAATAGAATCAAATATAAATCTTTTCATATTTAATATAGGAGTCGAAAAATTTATTTTATAATTCCTCTCATTTATTTCTTAAATTGTTTTATAAATAATATGCAATTTTAAGAAAAATATAGTTTTTCTTAATTATTTCCATTACCCTTTTCCAAGAAAAATTTCTCTGTGAATGTAATCTATAGTTAATTTTATATAAATTATTGTGTAGTGGTATTTTATAATCACCTTTATATTGATTTTTGGATAAAGGTTGATGGACAATAACCTTAAATTTGTATCATTTTCAGGAAGATAAAACTTATTTACCTCTCTGAAAATTTATATGTCATGGTATTACCATGGTGTAGATCATTAGATTAAAGGTTAATATAGATTCCCTTTATATGGTCTGATCAATTTAAATTTTTTTATAATTAAATTTACATAGTACTATGTGCATGAATGTAAACCTTGATAACCTTTACATCAGTTTTGTGGGAGTATTCGTTGGCGTAAAACGATGTTATGTTTTTCTTGCTACTCCAACAAAATATTATTATCCCCTAATTAATTTATATCTCACCATTTCAATCATGTTAATAAATTAATGTTATTATATTTTATGTATTAAAACATATATTTCTCTATTTTATCATATTACATAGTTTCATTTAAAACCAAACCAATTAAATTGAATATGTCGTGTTTTTTATAAATAGTAATGAATGCACATTCATAAATATAAAAAACTTTATATAATATAATTATTAAGTTTTCATGGATCATTATATGATCCTACAGATGTTAAAGGACAAAACAATAGGTAGAATATATCCCTAAAAGGAATAAAACTGAAAGTATTTTGAAAAATGATGTTAAACAAAGCACAACATGATTAATAGTAAAACATTATTATAATTATATAGTGTGGATATAATTCTTGATAATTTTTATGAGGGGAATAAAATCTTACTTCTATTGATGAAGATACAGTAGCCACTGAATCCCAATCTTCATTGAAGGATACCTGAATCCCTTAAAGGGGCGCTAACAACTTCTCAAGATAGAGAATGATGATCAGGAATATAGAAGAGTAAACAACATTACATGAAAATAATTATCATTTTTAGCATAAAATAAATGATATAATAACCACACATCAAGGATAACCATTTTTTATTTTATAAGTGACATATTATGATTATTTATAAATTCATAACATGTTTTTATACTTCATTATTATCAAGTAATTCCTCTATTATTTTCCATATTGAAAAAATTATTCAAAAATATTAATGAATATATTTTAATCGATTCTTTGCTGGGTAAAACAAATAGAAACCACATGAGAATAAGGTTTTCTTATAATGAATGCAATAAGACCAAATATAGTAACCTAGTTCTTGTGTTCACTTTATTACATTTTCACATGATATAAGGGATCAAAATGTTATGTATTGATCAGTTTAGTAGTCTTGGAAGACTATATAGATTCATGATTTTCATATTACATTGTAAAAAATAAAACATAGCATGGAAATATTTATTGCATCCATGGTGATCATTCAGAAATTCCACATTCACATCTTAGGGGAAGAAAATATAATAAGTATTGAAATTATATTCTTGGTAATGGAAAACAAACAATAGAATCTATCTTGATTAGATGTGGTATTAATAATAGGGAAGATTGGATAATAAATACATATTCAATTTAATAGAAAAAATAATCTTAAAAATGTATTGATGAAATATATCAATATAACTATCGCATGGATAATAATAACTAAAATATTAAAGAAGTAAATTCATAATGTTGGATGTCATGATATTACTGTCAATTCCTCATTCCAATATATCATTAAATTTACTATCAAGTCCTTATTTCATGAAATTTCCTTGAATGGGTAGGTATACAAAAATTCCCCAACAAATTTGAAAAACAATTTTTCCCATGAAACCCATTTATAGAGCTATGTGCTATCTATAATAGGTAACCACCCATCAGTTTAATATTTCCATCATATTCCATATATATTTAATCAATAATAAAATATAAAATCAATTTTTTTATGAATAAAAAATATTCATAATAAATCAATATTAAAAAATTTCAATATTTTCCCAATCAATGAAATAAAATTCTTAATGATATTAAATCATATAACACCACTTGATGAAATTTTATATGGTTAATAAAACATTTAAATGAAAATTATTTCCTTTATACTGAAAATTTGTAAATGAAGTAGAAAAATAATATCCAATGAATAATGGAAAGTGATTGATAAAATGATTCCAAGAAAGTGAATGATCAAAAAATAAGTTATAATCGAAAATTAATGATATAAGACCATAAATTAATCATAATTAGGGTTTCCCAATAAGGTAAATACTTTTGATAATCAAAGAGAAAAATGGAAGTGAATCTTTAAAAAATAATATTCCATAAGTCATTTATCACATTACTACAAAAACAAACTTATAAACCATTTTAAAAATTAATTTCCACCGTTCATAAAATAATTCTATTTTACTATAAAAACTAACAATTAACTGAATATTGGGAAAATGATTTTCTTGGAAAATCCATGTAAACTATTACAGTAATGTAAATATAGAAAAATGGTCATGGAGATATGAAAATTCGTTCCCTTTGTATTTGTTAAAATGATTATTCCATTCATACTTTTTTCAAAAGATACAAATGACTTGGTCTAAAATTGTTAAAAATATAACTTTTAAACCATTTTAAGGAAAATAAAATTTATTATAATAATTTAAAATTATATAAACCTTCCATACAACTTTTTAAATAATACTGATGTAAAAGAGGAATATGTTTTATCGAAAAATAAAAACATTATTTATTTTCCTTATAAATATTAATTTAATAATTTTGAGTTTTATATAGATGAATAGACGTATTAAAAACACTAAACCCCTAGAAATAACCATAGAAAAAGAATATAGAGTGGTTTTAACAATATAAGGATCATATAATTATACCAACATAAGTATACACCTGAACAGCCCAAAATAAGAGCAGGATTGTAAAAAACCATTACGACTTTAATAACATTTGAATAAAAAACCACATAATAGAAAAAACATGAATTTGAACATTAAATGACATTACTAAATGGTAATTTATGACATAATATGTCAAAGGTTTAGTATATACATCATATAATATAATTTTGGTGCCTAATAGAAAATATTTCTCATTGGAGAGAAACTGAGATGAAAAACTCTTACATTGGATTTCGGTTTGGTAAAATGTTTTATATCCTCCTAAATAATTAATAATACTTTATTAAATAATTTATTAATAAATATTTCATCTATATAACATTTTTTGTTCATTTTATGGTCATTCGGAATTTATTCATTAAATAGTTCTTGGTTACATTGAATACTGAATGTTGTTCTGTTAATTTCATTAAAATTAATTTTGTATATTAACCACATTTAAATGTTTTATGAGGTGGTTCAATTATATCTAGGGTGTTAATAATGTAATTAATATAATTTTTGATCATTATATTAGATTTTATAATTATCCATTAAAGGTGATAATATAAAAATGGATCACATCTCTTCGCGGAGGTTGTAGTCCACACTTATGCATGAGCGAAGTTTTCATCTTCCAATGAAATAAAGGATAAGAATACAGATGGTATATT
This sequence comes from Viscum album, assembly GCA_963277665.1. Lineage (NCBI taxonomy): Eukaryota > Viridiplantae > Streptophyta > Magnoliopsida > Santalales > Viscaceae > Viscum > Viscum album. The sequence continues at coordinate 703,102,728 of OY728132.1, forward strand.
ATATTTTTAAGTCATAATTATATCATAAATATCATATAAATTTATTATTTTCATCTTTAAAACTATCCAAGTAAAGTGGTTTTGAAAAATTAATTAAATTGTGACGTGGAATTCGTAGTCCACACGTACGCATGAGTGATTTTTTATATTTCCATATATTGTAATAAGATAGAAATTAGATGAAACACTGATAAGAAAACATCTAATTATGATATATATTATTACGTAATTAGTATAATATTATTATTTAATATTATAAATGAGTTTAATAAGAAAGGAACTTGAAAATTCTAAGTAAGAACATACACCTCTTCTTTTGGTACATACCTTTGGATCACACCTTAAATCTTCATGAGATGGAATTTTGAGAATACTAGAACCTATATGTTTAGAAAAATAAAATTTTTAAGGTATTTGGACGCTTACTTGTTTAGATAATTGGCTTAATATGTTTGGATAACATAGGATAAGAAGACCCCTTTTATAAGTGAGATGGGTGGAAAAATTATAAATACATTAAATGTTCTTATATAATCTATGTCTTAATCATGTTAATAGGATACAAATTTTTATAATTTATATTATTATAAGTTTAATTTACAAACAAAAATGGTATTTAAGAAAGCTTTTTGTGGTATATTGAAGCAGTATCCCATTATTTTAACCCATTTTACCCTTAACGGAGGTGATAAATATTTACTGTGACTACTATTCATTATAAACAATAATTAATTTTATAATATTAAATAATATAAATTATAAAGAATCAAAATTTAAAATAAATTATAAATGATCTAATCTCTAAAAGTGGCAAAAATTAATTTAATATAATTTTCCAAAAGGCAAAGAAAACATTTTTTAGAAAAATATTATCTCAAGCATAAAAAAAATTATACCAAATTCGTATGTAATATTGATTCCTATAGAATTAATTAAATTATTTGAAATCAGAGGTGACTTATTTGTATTTGAAACCAAAAAAATGAAATTAACCTCATTAATACTTGATTAAAATAGAAAAATCAAAAATGTTTTTTTGAATAACAACACCACTTATATTTCCATAATCTCAAACACATATTTATAAGATCAAAATTATTTTTAAAATTAATTTTATTGTTTATTAAATATATATTTCCCTGTAAATTATTTTGATAAGTTTTAACTATATTCATTAATCCGTAAAATTTTATAAAAGTGCAAGTATTTTTAGAATTAGTATTTCACAATTCATCCAAAAATTAATTATTTATGAAAAATATAAAAATTTACCCCAAAGTTAATTTTGACATTATGAATTAAAAAAATTAAATTGACTTCATCAAATTAAAATTATTATATTTTTCAATTTATGTTATAATCATTTTCATGAATAACCATTTGTGAATTATATTAGAGTTTCTTTAGTATGTAAATTTTTCTATAGTTAAAGCTCTCGTGTTACATTCTACCACCCATCAGAAAATTCAACATAAATATTTTAAAAATTGTTCTTCGTAAAACAATATGGGTTGTTTTTTATTAAAATTCATCAGTTTCCCACTTTTCAACTTCTATCTTTTTATTTCATTGAATTAACTTTATTAGCTGAGTTTTCTAATTTCATAACACACATTCTATAGTGTAAAAAATCAAGATTGGATCTTCCCAATATTATAACTTAGGATCTAATTCCATTTATTCGTAGGTTATTATATGAAATATTCCTATAATATACATACTCAATACTGATATTTGGAACACACCATTAAATTTAGAGAGGTTGGGTGACATTTCCAAATAGTAATTCACTATTCCATTTTTTTCAAAAATCTCAAGGCCTTATATACATGATAGTTAATTTACCATCCTTTCTGAAACTTATGTCACCCTTCCATGGAGATATCTTCAATAAAACATTATTTCCTTCCTGGAATTATGTATCCTTCCTTTTTTTATCAGCATATAACATTTTCTAACTTTGACATACCTTGATAGCATATTAAATTGTTCTAACTTTTCCATTGTCTCATCTACATGTTCTAGAACGAAAATATTAATTTTAACAACTTCATCCCAATAAGTTAGTGTCTAATACATTTTACCAAACAACTCTTCATATAATGAAATTTTATAGTTTTTTATTGGAATCTATTATTATATTTAAATTTTACCCAAGGTAAATAATTATCCCACATACCATGAAAGTCAAGTGAGCACAACCTCAACATGTCTTTTAATATTTAAATAGTTCATTTATAATAACAATATATATTAGGAAGGAAAGAAATTAAAAATTTTAGATCAGTATTTATATCCTTTTAAATAATTTTCTCTATTTTCATTAAAATTTGTTGGTTACCATCATATACAGTCAAAATTGGTGCACCATGAAATCTCATAACCTAATTCATATAAATTAATGCGAGGTACTCAACAGGTTGATCCTCATAGTGAGTAAATGTGCAAACTTTGTAAGTTAATCATTAATAACCCATATAGAATCATTTATTTTAGGATTCTATGAAAATATATATACAAAATATATAGTAATATCACCCCACCTATCCATAGTAATTGGGATAGTTTGTATGACTCCTTTAAGACATTGTATCTCGTCTTTTATTGTTCAAAAACAAATAATCTTGATATATGGTAAGCGAATTCCCATGTTATATTATTCCACCAAAAACATTCTTTTAACTATTCATAAATCGTAGTGCTACAATAGTGTATAAGGAATTTTGAGAAATAATATTTATCAATTAATCCACTTTCCAGCTTAATTATTTATGGAGTATATGGATTTTTTTAATTTTCAACACACCATATTCAAAAAATAAATCTAAAAAATTCCCATCATTTATGGAATTAACCTTTTTGTAAACTCTTATCATCAACCTAGGACATTATCACATTCTAATGTAAATATGGTTTGGAAATAATTTTGATAATGACTGATGTTTCCCCTTAATTAGTTATTCTTATATCCAAATTTACTAAACACGTGAATATAGGAACATAAAAATCCTTATTTTAGTCATAACTACATGAAATTTCTTATTCAATGATCAAAACTTTTATCTTCCTTCCCTGGGTGGTTGTATATTGATAAATCATAATCCTTGTGTATCTTTATCCACCTACAATGTCTTATGTTGAGATCTTTTGGTAAAATTATGTATTTGATACTTTTTTGATCCATATATATCTCACATATTTCACCATATAGATAGTTCCACTATATCTTCAAGGAAATGATTAAAACTTCTAACTCAAGATCCTGGAATAGATAATTATACTCATTAATAATTAACTATCTTGATTTAGAAACAACTACTTTGTCATTTTTTATAAGGATTCATTTGATTTATTTATTCGATGAATCACTCTATATCATGAAACCATCATTTTTTGATTGTAGGATCAATAACAATGCATTAAATAATATCCTCTTCAGTTATTCACAATATTCATTACATTCTTTGGACCATATGAACTTAACTCTATTGCATGTGAATGTAGTCAATGTGTTTTCTAATCCAAAAATAATTAATGAAGAATAAATAGTAACATGATAATCCATGGAATCTACATATCTATATTATGATGGTTGTTATATTCCATTCATTAACTGTGTTTTTTTTTTGAAGTATCAACTAATATTCCATCCTTAGAGATAGTATATCTAACAAAAGAAACTTCCTCAAGCCAAATTTCACAATTACTAAATTTTCCATATAACTCCTTTCCTATGAGAGTCTGAAGATTGATTCACAAATGGATTTATACTCTATATATCATTCAAATTATACTAGGACATCATTAATAAATACAATAATAAAACTATCAAGATAATATATTAATACCATATTCATTATATCCATAAAAATTGTTGGTGCATTAGTCAATCCAAAGGGAATTACTGTAAACTCTTAATGTCCATGCCATGGGTGAAATTTTATTCTTTATAATATCTTCCTTTCTAGATCTCAATAAGTGATACTTATATTGAATATCAATATCTTAAAAAAAATTGTACCTTATATTTTTTCAAAAAAGTCATTAATTTAGGGAACAAGATAATTTTCTTTATAGTAATAGAAATTATTTCACTAAAATCAATACAAAACTTCATAGAAATATCCTTATTTTAAATAAATTGAAAAGGGGTTCTCCATTAAAAAACAATTGGGTGAATGAATTCATTATTACAAAAAAATATAGTTGTTTATAAATTTCCACTAATTCCATTATTTACATTCTTTAGGGAGTCATAGATATAGGTTTTGCATCATGGATTAGTTTAATGAAAAACACAACTTCACACTCTGATGGATTTACCAGAGTCTCTTCTAGAAAAAATCAATATATTCTTGAATGATAGGTACATATTCTATTATAAAGATTAATTTTTCGTTCATAGGGTTTTTTTTGTAATACACATTGAGTTTCATTTATTTGAGATAGTATAGGTAGTTCTTGGAATGATTCAAATGATGTAGTGTCTCCCTTAAAGACAATGGATTCCAAATATCTATAATGAATCATAATCTCCTTCTCTTGGTTATATTATACTATGAAAACCAATCCATACCGAATATTATATCAAATTTAATCATAGGTATAATATTAAAATAGGGTATATGTATATCATAATTGGGACTGACTGACATATCCTTATGAAAATAAGGCTTCCACGAGGATAATTGATTTAAACTTCACTTATTAAGGTTATAAGAAATTGTTTAATGTACAAAGATGTTTCTTTCCACAATTATCACATTATTTAATTATTATATTTAATTTCTTCTTATTTAACAAATTTATATTTTCATAATTATTAATAAAAAACTTCTTTTCTTGATTTACCTAGGAGATATAATACATAAGAAAATCTGTCTCTATCTTGATGGCACATAATACTATATCAAAAAATGATTAAAACATTTGGGTGGCTAATTCCCTTCAACGATCATGATTAATCCAATAAAATAGTAAATCAATCATGATTTTTAGATTATGTTTTTAGATCATTCGATTTCATTCTAATATAATGAAGATACAATCATATTTAGAAGCACTTTTCTCTTTCTTCTTCTTTAGAATGAGAAACATCCTGTCTATTTTACCTTATTTATCTTGAGGGGAGAAAATTATCAAGGAATTTAATATTAAAAGTTATCCATCAAGTACATTAAATTTCATCATATTATTTAGTATTAAAAATAAATTAATATAATTAGTCACCATCTCCCTTTAAAAAACACACTTATATAATAACAGTTTCCATATCATTACTTCACAAAGGTGGGAATATCTTTTAAAGGGACTTGATCCATTTCCTAGAGAAAACAATTTATTAGTAGTTATATAAAAGTATAGAGAATTTTGTCACCAAATTTTATCCAACATAAGTGACTCACACTTTGGAACAACAAGCTACTCTATTCGGGAAATATAATTTATTATAACCCAGTACATTTTCTCGAAAATATCAATGACCTGCACAGCTCCAAAATGAGTTGAATTGATTTATTTTTATGGGAAATACCAATATTGACTTTGATTTTTGATATGATTCCACCTTATTCCATTTTACACCATATATAAACAATGGTACACACATAATTATATTCTGATATCAGGAATATTGAGCCATAATATAAAAATGTAAACAATATACAAAATTATATGAGTTTATCTTGAGGCTTGTTGTAATGACCTCGAAACCAGTAACCAGGAGATGATTTATAAATTATTAAATTAGAATTATATACTGGTGATAATCCCAAATGAATGTGTATTTCATTAGTCTTTAAGCACCTGACACATATAAGACGCCCATTTTACATTGGGAATATGAAAATAAAACATAATACATAAAAAATTTAAATGATCAATATCCTTGAAACTCAATCAAAGATTTCTCATTTCTATCTCGATAAAAGGAAAGAAACTAATGGTGATCTTAAATTCCATGAAGGGTTAAATATAATGGAATCTATCATTAGTAAATAAATGAAATTCTTTATGATAAGGTAAATATATTCAATTTAATCAATAACCTAAGCATTAAATAAGTTATAATCAACATGGAAAGGTAAATAATTGAACAGTTGTTCAATTTAATCAACACAATAATAATGAAATAAATCCATGTCAAGACTCTATTTTCTCTTTATAATAATTTAATTTATTATAATAAAAAATTAGAGTCAGCCGTTGAGAGTGCACATGATTCTATGGTCCAGTGATCCCAAAATTAATTTTATGGAAATATTAAATATATTTTATATCATGTGTGTAAAAATTTTCATAAATAATGTAATAAATCTTGAACACAATATCAAATAATCAATATGAGACCAAAGATGAACCTAGGGAGTGGATTTTACCCTAGGTGTGAACCGGTGATTTTTGGTGCTGGACATTCAAATGAGACAATTGTTAGGTACACTAACTAAACTAATTTATTTATTTATTTAATCAATTAATTTAATTTCCAAAACCATTTATCCTCTACAAGTAGCATATTATGAAAAAATTTATAGGGCTAACCATATAACCCTGGAATCATTGAGTGTAGGTTCTATCACTCTTCATTAGTGGATCAGGATCATAGGAACTACCAGTAACCCAATAGAGGTGGTTTAACAGATAGTGAATGCAATGGATATCCCCCATCAATGGTGAATTTTTTATTCACTAATGAATGATCCAATATTATTTTATGGCTCATAAATTGTGTTTTTATTCCCCTTTTGACTAAATATTTTTATCATGGATAGTAATTTTTTTTTGATTATGTGTTTTTTCACCTATCACATGAGTCTCATTGATAAATAATTAGTTTATTTTATTTTTATTTTTTCATGTCATGATTTCATCTATATTATCCTATATTATGAAATTGTTGGACAAGAATAGACAGTAGTTTTTTACCATAATTCCTATGTTTTCCGCCACCATTTTCATGTTCTTCACTGCTGGCCAATGGGGCCATAGTTCTATATTTTCATGTGGTTATGGGTCTGATTAGACCACCCGTCCCCAATTAATGATGGTTTGGAGAAAAATGACGGGGATGATGATTTGAGTATGTATAGGGGTTCATTTTTAGATAAATGGTCTGATTTACATGTATATGGGATTCGAGACTGATTGAACGTGACAGGAGGCATGTAGGACCTATGACGAACCACTGTGGAAGATCATATTTCAATTTTTGACCAATCGAGTGCCAAAATTGGTAGTAAGTGGAGATTAGTACCATTTTTTGGTGATCAAAAATCATAAATGGGTGTGGTGTAGGCAATATTATGAGGTGTAAGTTAAATTAATATTTCTGTAAAAAATCTTATTATATGTTGTGCAGTCCGGAAAACGCATATCGTGCAGTAACCTTATTGTCGATGTTTGGATTTTTGGGTGAAGATAAAGATCAAAAACCAAGTAAGACTCATATATTCTATGTGATAAAGTTATGGTGTCCTGATTTTTACTCTGGGAATACATAGGCATAGACACAACAAGACACAAAAACACAGGTAGGCACACAAGCATATATCGGTACCTAGGAATTGATTGGAACATGACCTTGTACACAAACATAGACCAACTACATGGGATTGGACATGTTTAGGTACATAGAGAGGTAACAAATCATAACCTGAAGTACATTAGTACATCTTGGAGAGAATGGGATGGCCCCTAGTGGCTGATACATATTGTGTGGTAGCAATATAAGTCATGTACTACCATAAGGCTTGCGAAGACATGTTTTGGGGACAACACAGCCACAGGGAATTGTGAGGTCAAACATAATGTGACCCCCATATAGGTCATCTTCATATTTATGAATCTTATACCTATCATATATCCCTCATTATAACCAATATTTTGGCCCATGAGTATCCTATCTAGAGTGTTTTCTTCATAGAACATGATGGTGGCCCTCATAGTGGATTTTGAGATATGATGCGATATTTTCTAAGAAAAATTCTTATTTAGGTGATGCTGGATGAAAAATATAATTAATTATGATCATCATAGAGATTTAAGGGTTGGAAATACCCCTTACTCTTATACTAATATAGGGGTACCCTCTAGTTTTATTAGATAACGGGTCCTCTACCTACTGAGTTGTACCCTCTTGTTGTATTAGGGAATGAGACCACTAGATACTGAGTGGTACCCTCCTATTGCATCTAGGAATGGGTACTATATCCACTAAGTGGTACCCTACCATTGATTTAGTCCATGGTTTCTCCACCTACTGAGTGGCACCCTCCCGTTGTATTAGGTAATGTGTCATCTACCTACTAAGAGATGCTCTCATATTGTATTATTGCCTCGTTCCTCTACCTACTAAGTGGTACACTCCTTATATACTAGGAAACAGGTCCTAAATATACTGAGTGGTACCCTCTTGTTATATAATAGAATGGGTACTCTTCCTACTATGTGTTATTCCCATTATAGACTAGGTAGTGGGCCCTCAACTAACGAAGTGGTACCCTCCTATTATATCAAAGAATGAGACCTCTACCTAATGAGTGGAACCCCCTTATGGGAAAGGGCATAGGTTCCCACCCCCCATTTACTATGTGGCACATTGGTGATGTATTGAACCTCCAATTAGTAACATCATTATAAAGGCACACGAGATGTTGGCTATTGATGATAGACCTTTGGAACTGTTGGAAGACTCTTTTCCTAGACTGGGATGCGAGATACATATCACTTATGAAGCTACCAGGTACGTATCGGATTCCCAAAAAGTGGGATTTTAAAAAAAAAAACACTGATGTATGACCTGAAATTTTCAACATTGGTGAATTTTTTCCTGATTACTTCATCAGGATCACTTGTGAAAGAGATTAAGCACAACATTAAAACCATAAAATACGTGGTTTTGATCTGAATCCATGCACAGGATTTGATCACCATTGGAGACCCCTAATGAAACAATTTGAAGCTGAATTCCACTAGATCATCCACATGAACTTCAATAAATTCGTAGGAGAGCCGATCGTTGAATTACGAGTGCTCTCACAATTATCCAATGACACATTCGATGCTCCAACGATCAAGTCATACCTTGCTTGTGATTCATGGGAGAGAGCTTAATCTGATCTCCTCGATCTAGATATTTTCTTTCTAGAAAAAGGGAGATATAATAAGAGAGATATATCTCATGAATAATCATTGTTGGAAGGAACTCTTCTTCTATATATAGTGTGCAATTAAGTTGCCCAAAATTTCCTCTCTAGCCCCTGAATACTTAATGCACTATAAAAAAATGTTATGAATACTGAAATGAGTCATAAATATTATTATCAGATTTATTTAATATTTTAAAATATTACATGACAATAAAGGAGTTATTAACTCTACTCATCATACCCAAAAAAATTAATTGAAACTTTAATATATTAAACTAATATTTGTTCAACAAATATTTACATGTATTTACTTCAAAACATGTAAATACATTAAATAAATAAATTCAATGCACATTATTCTTAACTTGAATAATATGAATTTATTTATTTCATATGTGATTGTGTCTCCTTGGACAAATCTCAAATCCCAGTGTTGGGGCCCACCATGCCCAAAACTCATATTCAAATGAATCGGTAAGATTATTGAAAAATCTATTATGTGTGATCTTCTAGGACATCATCTTTACAGCAATGAATATTGTTCACAAACCAAGAGTAGGATTTAGCATCCCACACTAGACCCTAAAGAGATAAGAATTTTCACAGCAACAACAACTAACCTACGAACACATACGGTGTAATATAATCTCTTTTTCTTTAAATATGTCATAAAACAAGAATGACACCTTTTTCATCACCATTTTTCGCTTTATTATTTATTGATCTGACTGGATGGAGTTACATTTGACTACCATGGACATGGATTTATCATAGTAGAACCATCTTGATCATCATGGCCTGGGATATATAACTTCCTTAACATGGAAGCGAAAAATCCTTTCATAACCATTCATCTAATATCATATTACCAAATACACACCCTACACAAGCTACATCACCAAGATTTCATTATCATGTTTTCCCCTTGAATCAAAGTACATTATCGAATGGAATACATTATAAATAATCTTATATTAGGAGACCATTCCACATGTTCGTATATAGAAATATCAAATGACACTGAAAACATGTGGTGTTCTTATTGGTAGGTCTGTCCTAATAATATCACAACTATAGATCACGATGTGCGATCTTTATGAGAATAAGTCTCAATGATTATGAATCCTGAAAACCTGATATTCAAAAATTTACTTCTTCCAGTTATTAAGATGCATCAAGACCATAGAACATATTTAAGATTAAAGTTACGATATCTCAAGGTTCTCATTATAGTATATGATCTACTATAACCCTTTTATATGATAATTATTATATGTACATTACCATTAAAAGTTGATGCAGAAAAGTTACACTATAATGGTAAAAATGCATCTTGTATGTCAAACATTTATAAATGATATGGTAATAAAAAAATTACTGCATAGTTGGCTCTAAAGAACACACTATTTTTACACACCCACTTGAACTATATATAACTTGCTAACAAAATTTTTTAGCTCTCACATGATTAATATCATGTTTCTACTGAGTCACAACTATAGCTGCCCGGTCATCCATATTTCTTCCACGTGGAAATTACTTAATTTGAAACCTCATCTCCTTGAGTAAAACTTCTCAAGAGATGGTATCCCTGAGTATATCCCTTTCTCTCCACTATTATAACTTGACATCTTGAATAGTATGAATATCATAATTTCCATTATGATAAACCTCTTCTTAGTAGGTTTGATTCCAATAACTAGAAAAAATCATTGCAAATAACTAATTCTTAGCTACCTCATAAGATGAAATGTACTCGGTTTTTGTATATATGGATACCACTGTCTTATATGAGCTTATATCACTCAACACCTTATCCTTACTATGATATCCAACCACATGGTTTTAAAGAATACTAGTTTATGTCCCTAGAAAACTAATATCTTTTCTTCTCCACTTACCAGGTGTGTATCTTCTGTACTTTCATAAGTACAATCAGATACTTTTGAATACTTCACTTGAATTCCTCTTGGGTATAATAGATATTTTCCTATAATAAATTATATCCTAAAAGTATTAATTATTGTAGATATCCTAGAATGCGTGATTGATTCATCGCTAAGAAGTATGATATTCAAGTTACCACCTTAATCTCTTCCCATATCCCATACATGTCAACATGGATAGATAATTCCATGTGACATTGGTAACAACTCTATCTTGAATTGGTCTGGATTGTGTTTTCCAATACAATGTCACTATATATATGATTGAACAAGTCCAAGAAACCATTAAATATACCACATTAGATCCTATTATATAGAACTTAGGTTACAACATTAAGTCAATAACTTGAGAATAAATGTCATCCTAGTCTTAACTAACTATAAGACAAATCTCCATTTTCCATATTTTATGAACATATTTTACTGGGAAATTTTGGCGCTCCCACTAACCTCGCATAGACACATCAAAAAAATTTATTGTAAATGTATATTATATGATCCCTTTTCTTTCTTCAATTATAAACAAGATATCACTAACTTGCAAATATTATTAGCATTCTATGTCGTTACTATCCCTTTTTTGGTCGCATCATATGGACACCTTCCATGTTTGTTGGTCATGACAACGGATTCCTTATAATATGATCATAAAAATTATATATGACAAGTAAAATTCTAATGTATTTTGGTATAAGAACCTAGTATTACAAATTAGGAATCATTGATACTACACTTGTACCTTCCATGTATCAACACACTTTAATACCCACCGCATTATTCAAAATAATAATCCCATTTTTAATTTGATATATGAAATCCATTATTGAATTTTAATTGGTGTTTTCAGTCTTAGAAAATTTACATACACTGCTTATTTGTTGGAAATATTATTCTAAATGAATAATAGATCATTGACCATGGTGAATATGTAAATCATAACCATGGTTTTATCCTTCCTACGTAGTATGTGTCTCTGGAACATACATGTTCCACATGTGCTTGTGGAACTATTTCCTATTCCAACCATTTGTGCATCATAATAATTGACTAAACCAAATTCAATATTTATCCCACTATATCAAATAGAAATATGCACCCTTTATATAAATGTAGTTTTTCACTCGACTATTCCTTTTCTATCATAGGTATTTATGTAATATCCAAATAAATAGTTTGGATAATTACAATTGATGGACAAAGTGTTTTCTCCGGATATAAGAGTTTATATGTACTAACAAACTCATTGCATATAAACACATATCTATATGACATAATTGATTTCCATAATACTATGACTCATATGATATCCATTTTTCATTATATTTTTCCTATAGTTATGGTATATCTCTTTATTTTTGAAGCACAACATGAAATACAATGGATGTTAATTGAAGTTGCAAAATTGATACTACTTACATCATAACTCTGATTTATAAACTATGCATTTAGGAATTACCCCATGCTATATTTTGTTTGATCAATGTTGACATGTAATACATTATCATCTACCCTAATCATTAACATAAATTCCATGATTCAGATAAGGTAATGTGTGTTTAGGAATTACTCCACGCTACATTATCTTGATTGTTGAACGCTTTGTCAAGATATTCTTCATCATGTCAGCCTGAAGCTACTCATATCTTCTAACCATGAACATACATCACTGTGTTATTACTTAATGACATAAGGAATCTTATGAATTAAATATAACATTATCTCACGCATGGAATAGTTCACTCTTTTTATCCAAACTAATTCCTTAGGTTTTTTAGAATTCCATTACTTATAAATATTTCTTTGTCCAAACTATAGATATTAATAATACCAAAGTTGTTTATATTTAGCAATCCTAAATACCATACTAGGTATATATATGAAATACACTTTAGTTTTTTCTTTTCCAAGAATTATCTTTACACAACTTTGTAATTAAGTCTTTACATATTATACTTATCAAGTATTTCCTATGATTCATGAATTACTAAAATTTTGGTTGGGTATTCAACACCAAAAACAACATTCATTCTGAAACATGGAATAATGTCTCATGTCTTCCAAAGGAATCATGATATAAATGTATTGGATATACTCAACAATATTTTTACATAAAAATTTCACATGGAAATAAAGAATTCGTGTACATATCACCACTGGCCTAGGTATTACCCTTTCTCATCCACTTGAATAATACTCATGACATCTACTAATATTTATATACTTACTTTGTTTTTTTATATCAATACACATATGTGATAATCATATTGTATCGAATACCCATGAAGAAAAATTGAAACATTACATTGATAAATATTCATGAAGAAGAAGAAGTAACTTTCTTATTTAATTCAGTTAATTTTGATTAAATATCCATATTATTTTTCCATAAAATGAAAATGAAATAATTCTCCTATTAATACCTCATTAATTTAAGGATGTTATGAATGTGATTTTGACATATATTGTTGTTGTCCTTTTCTTATTTTCTTTAAATTTGTTCCCCATAATAATTAAAGATGAATATGTATTTTATATTCTTATTCACTTGGTCAACCTTACCTAAAGTGGTAATGAATTGTTTACTCAATACTTTTCCATTTTTGTAAATTTAATTGAGACTTGAGTAAAGGGGTGAAATATATATTAGAATATTATATATTGAAATATCATATCCTGACTTTCAATTTACATAGATCTTGTGTAAACATTACCTATTCATATCATTACATTTCTTTCTCCTTGAAAACAACTTAGAGATAAGACTTCATGTTCTACTATTTATGTTCTGATATAATCGCTTCAAATAGCATCAGAATACGATGAAAGAATAATGAAATAATCATTATATTCGTTTTCAAATTACTCTCCTGTAAGAAATTTCACCCTCACTTCTTGAGGTAATTTAACAGATATAGGCACATAAGAACCCTATATTTCCAATAGTATTGTGTGAAAGCACCAGTACTATTCTTGGATACTCATTTCAGTAAAGACACTATTTATAACAGTTTTTAAACATGTGGTATAAATTTTCATTTTTCAAAAATAAATTTTATTAGGTTAGTAATTTTTATTTATATTACTAATTAAGACATTCTGAGTAACTAATTAAATCATTAAATGTCTCCACCTATTTTTTAGAATTGTAGGAACCCTCTATGCTATAATCTGAATACTTTATCGCTTGATTATTCTGTTGAAAATAGTCCTTCAAACTCCAATCATAGTCTAAAATATTTGGACATGCTACTACTCAGAGGGTTTAAGGTTGGATTCTGGATGGCCATCCATATGAACATGCGCCTCTTTGATCTATTGAGTGATGTCCCAGCTTCTTAAATTGTTTCTTGATTCACTCAACACATGAATTTTAAATCACAAAAAGTGATATTTTGAAACTTCATTGTGGAAACATTAGATAATAAAACCAATCAATATCATAATAACTCCCTATTAATAATATAAACCCACATCTTTGGCAATAAGAGCACCCCAAACAACAGATTTTGTCCAAATTTGAATGATGGAAGGCAATTTAGACTTAATAATTCCTTGAGGATTTTTGTGTTTTTAATGTGACGAAAGAAATCATTTTATTTTTTATTATCACATACTATGTGATAACACTTACAACTGACCATGAATGAAATAGAAAATTTTTCACATCACATGTTCATTTTATCTATGCATTCATGTTTATTACTATTTTATGTGTTCGTGAGTTAACTACACATACAAAACCCATGGAAAAATAAAATTATGACCTAATAATGGACTAATTATAAGGTTTCATTAATTTAGTGAATAATGGATCAACAGAGACCATAGGGGATATACCTTGAGTCACATCACTTGCGACTCAAGTTGCAGCATCTTTCCATCCACAGAACCAATTCACATATGGTGTGTTTCCATAACTTGGCCTGAAATGCATCAATCCTCATCTCATAATTATAAAAAAATTAATCACTTGAAAACGAGTGGAACTGGGGAGTATAAAATAAAATATGAATTGGAAACATAGGTCCTTATACATATAATAACTCAAATTCAATACACAGATCGTCTTTTATTAATTAATTTTTACAAACCAACATGAAATTATCAAATAAAAAATTTAAAATGCACCAAACATGCATTGGTTGTTCCAAAGGCACATGATCATTCAATACGCATTATCTCACATATTTAAAATTAATACAGAAATAAACTAATCTAGCATTAAAATAATTTGTCGATAATTTTTTATTGAATTAAAATTTTACACTAATTTTAATTCACCAAGTGTCGTCGTTTGGTCCTTTTAATTAATTTAATTCTAAATACAAAAAATTAATTAATTAATTAATTTAATTATCAAAACTTAAATTAATGAAGCTGTGAAAAATTATAAACCCAAAATTAATTTTTAATTAATTTAACTTTCAACTAAATTTAAATTAATTGATTTAATTAATTTTTTATTATTAAAATTAATGGGGCCCTGAAAAGCCCAGGAAGGGCTTATTCGGGTTGGGTTGAACCCACACATGCCCATTTTAGGTGGTGGAGACCCTGTAGAGGGATGCTTTTTGCCAGTTAGGTCCTCCCAATCCTGTTCTGAGATTGGATGACCTAATAGGGCCTTTAATAGAGCAAACTTTCTCTAATAGGGCCATCAATAGGGGTACCTCACCCGGGTCGTTGGGTCGGGTCTGTCTGAAGGTGATTCTGTCATGTTACTGCTTCTTTTTAGTGGTTGGATATGAGGTGAGACAGGTGTCATATCTCGATAGGGGAGTAGCATTGTCTAGTTGGGTGAAGGTGGACTGGAACCATTGGGGGGGTGCTAGAATCCCACTTCAAGGTGGTGGGGTAGGGGAAACTTCTGAGTAGGATGACGCAAGAGGGCCTAACAGGGTAGAGGAACCAACTAATCTTGATCTAGATCTGGAGAAGGTGGTGGCATCAGGGCCTGAAGGGATCCCAGATCTGGGTAGTGCTATCGGATGGGGTGCACGAGAATGGGGAAGCTTGGATCACTGGTAGGGGGAGGAGACAACTAGAGCGAGGTGGCGGTGTTGTGCAGGTGGGAGGAGCGGCCTGATTCTTAGGCGGTGGAATGTGCCGCAACAGGCTGGGGATAGAAGATCCACTGCAAGACTTTGGGTGTGGTAAGAGGGTGGCACCGATGGGGGGGAGCTTCTGGATGAGGAAATAGGGGGGCCACTTGACCCCTAGTTTTTTACTTTGTTTTTGTCTTTTCCACATAGTTTTTCCCCCTATAGTCAAGACCCAACCCTTTTTTTACTTTTTTATCTTTCATTTTTTTATCACCCACATTGGTTATAATGACACCAATATCAAAATCCTAATATATTAGGCTTTGAAAATAAATATTATTTTATAATTATTATTAAAATAAAATTCATATTATTATAATAAAATCACCCACACAAGAAAAAACTATTCTGATGAACGGAATACGAATGGGGACTAGGTTCATTAAGAAAAATGGGTGTTTTATTATTCGGGTATATTAAAATAAAATTATATATATGTATATATATATTCTCTATAATATATCCCAGATGAAATAATTTTAATCTGAATTAAAACCTTCTAATGACTACAGTGCCGGATTGTAAAATTGTCTACAAAATTGGGACCGTATCGACACCCTCTATAAGATTTAATGAAATTTTTTTTGGATTAAAAAATTTCATGCTTCCCTCTGATACCAATTGAAGGTACTAGGAATGCACCAGATGCCACAAAAGATTTATTTAAAATTGTTTCATCTACCTGTGACATGAACTTGTCGACGTCGGTGAATCACTACCTGATTACTTCATCGAGATCACATGTGGAAGAGATTAAGCACAATATTAAAACCGTAAAATACCTAGTATTGATCTGGAGCCACACACGATGTATTCTCCTCATTGGTGATCACTGATTGGAAAATTCTAACCCAAATTACTCTAGATCATCCACACACACTTCAAAAAAATCCATGGGAGTGCTGGTCATCGAATTCGGGGTGCTAGCAAGGAGATCTGACAACACCTTAGATGCTCTGACAATCCCCACATCGCCTCTCTTAAGATTCCTGGAAGAGAAATCGATTCGAGCACCTGGATCTAGAGATGCACACTATAGAACATGGGAGAGAGTAGAAGAGAGATAAAATTCATTAATAGTCACTAGTGGGAGGCTCCCTTCTTCTATAAATAGAGTGTAATTAATTTACCTAGAATTGCCTCTCCATACCCCAAATATATAATGCACTATAAATGACATGTTATGACTACTAAACTGAGTCATAAATATTATTATCACTTTCTTGTAATATACTAAATTATTAAATAATAATAAATGATTCATCAACTCAACTCACCATTCCCAAAAACAAATTATTAAACCTTGAATATATTAAACTAATATTCATTCAATTAATATATTCATTTATTTACCTAAAAACATGAAAATACATTTAATAAATAAATTCAATGATAATTATTATTAACTTGAATAATATGAATTTATTTATTTCATTAGTGATCGTATCTCCTTGGAAAAATCTCAGACCCTAGTGGTTGGGCCCACATTTTCCAAAACACATATTCAACTGAGTAGAGAATATTCTTGAAAACACTATTTTTTGTCACCCATTGGGACCTTATCTCGATAGTAGTGAATACTGTTCATAAACCAATAGTGGGGTCTAGAATCCCATCATGTTCTCTAAAGAGATAATTATTATCATAGAATTGATAACCAACCTACGAACACACATTGTGCAATATAATATATTTGACTTTAAATATCTCATAAAGCACGATTCACTCATATGTCATCACCCTTTTCTTGATTTATTATTTGTTGATCTAACTGGATGGATTTACCTTGGACTAAAATGGGAAAGTATTTATCAAGGTACTACCACCCTGATCAACATGGCCCGAAATATATATCTTCTATAATCTGGAAGTGAAAAATCATTTCTTGACCATTAAAATAATTTCATTCCACCAAAGACACACCCAACATAGGTTGCCTTGCCATGATTTCATTATCACGGTTTATTGCTTGCATCAAAGTATGTGATCAAATGAAAAACATTTGAAATGACCCCAAGTTAAGAGACAATTACAATTTTTCATAGATAGGAACATCAAATGACACATGAAACATGTCATGTTCCTATTGGAAGGTATGTTCTCATGATATCACTACTAGAGATCACCAAGTGTGAAGATCATGATAAGAATTCTCAATGCTTATGATCCCCACCAACTGATAATTAAACTTCCACGCTATTCAGTCATTAAGATGCTTTTGGATTATATGACGTGTTTAAGACTTATTTCATAGTCCCTCGAGGTTCTCATTATAGTCTGGGATCTACTACAACCTTTTTATATGACAATTAATCAATGTACGTTATAATTATACAGTGTACACAAAAAATTATAAAAAATAATGGTATGAATACATCATAAATATCTAACTTGTATAAATTATATGGTAATCAAAAAGAACTGCATAATTTGTTCTAGGGAAGCAATGATTTCAACAAATTTTATCTCTTGTGTTCATTTATTTTATGATAGTAGATATATATTCAATTGGTTGCGTTTTTTTCCTATTTATTTGAGATGAGTTGATTACTTATATCATGTCACCTATTTCTTCCCACTCTAGTTTTCAGAGTGTCCTACTGGGTATGTATGTAACCACCCATGCATGGGCATTACAAACAAATGTCATTTATGATTCAGATAATAAAAATAACGATGTTGATTTATGTGGAGAATAGGGACACTCAGGTGCATTTTAACACATATGGTGGTCGGGTATTTGAGAACTGAATCTAGGCCCTCCCATCATTTCATATTTAAATTGTTTTTAGGTTAATATGTCTTTCTAGGTGGGAATTTATTTTTCACTTTTTATTTTGGATTACTCTATTGCACTCTTTTGTATTCCTTAGAGGCTGTTACATTAATAGATTTTACTCTTGTATTTAATTTCTTTTATTATTATTCATCCACACTTCTACATATATATTGTTGGGTGCATATGTACATGTGGTTTAGGTAAAGGGGTATAATTTTAGTTATGACTTTTGGTACTTCTCACCAACCCCTGACCTATAGAGCTAGGATTTGGGTCATTTAGGATTAGACTTTTTCTAGCCAGGTATCCCCTAGTGGGTTGGTTCATGACATATTGGTATGAAAGGAGGTTTGACCTTGAGACGGTGTTTGGATTTTTATACCCTTATAAGGAATATTTTGAAATTTAGGGAAATGGTGTTAAAGTGTCTTGGGGCCACTTTCAAGCTAGGGAACCCAGTGTTGGTGCGGTGACTAATGTATCCATTGATAGGGACTGTCACTACCTACATATAAACATGGAAAATATATACATCAGATGTAGGTAATATTATTACATGAATTATATGGGATTGATTCTTTTGAATATCCTTCTTGAGTCATCTCACCATAAATATATATATACATGGTAATTTTACCATGGTATGTCTTGATTAACTTTTAGTATTCCTCCATGAAGATAGTTGGGTTGGTTGTTGATTTAGGATAGTGATGATGATCTAATGAGTGGTGAGGCATCAATCCAAGGGACATCTCATGAGATATTTCCTATAGGATGATACGTAGAATCACACCCACCTATAAATAAGAATATTATACTAGAAAAGAAGGACGATAATTCTTATAGTCTTAGATTACTCTCGAAATTCCATTTCCATAGGCCACCAAGGTTCCATGGTGAGTCATATTCCTAAGAAGAAGATAAATGGATAGTGTCAATTATTTGAGTTTTCATAAAATTGTGATCCCTGAATAATATGATGGTTGTGCTGACATCCAGTCATTTCCATGAAGTAACTGGGCACTGGTGGATCCTAGTCACACAGACACATGATGAGTCATCACTCTCATTGTATGACTTATAATAGTTATTTCATGAAGATTAATACCCTTTATACTTATGGGAAGTTCATATTTAAGATATTTTGGAGATACAATAATGGTGGATAATAGTTCCTAAGTATTCCATGAGGGTCACTAACCATACACAGTAATTCATTGAAATGATTTGGAATGGTTACTTCATTGAACAGAAGTTTGAGAAGGTTTTATACAATGAAATTTTTTCTATTGTGGTAACCTTATGCATTCCCACATATGAAGGATTACAAGAGAAGTCATTATTGAGGAAGATAATTCTTTCTGAGGGGTTCCATGTAGCTGTATATTTCCAATGACATCACGGGGTTGAGTCTTTTTCATTATCTAACATGAAAAAAGTCAGCAAGGTCTTGGCATTGGAGACCTTATCATGGATGATCTTAGGGGCATGGCCATACGACTTAAGTAAAATGTTGAGGACTAGACATCCTTAATAGGTGAGATGCTATGCAAGTGATGAGAGAGGTCACATGCAAGTGATTGAGTGACCCAACATGCTGAGTAGGGAAGGAAGGTAGCATGACGACTAACATGAAATAAGTAGTTTCGTGATCACAGTTCTCCCATGCATGGCCAGGGTGATCCCTGGGGAGGTAGACGAGCTACTTTTTTTAGATGATGTTATGATCTACTACTACCACCACCACCAAGATGCCCACTTTGGTCTATGGGAGTGAACATTAATAGTCATGGGATTCTATATGCCATGAAATATTATGACCTAATAACTCATTAGATTATTAGTGGTATGATCTATATTTATTCTAAAATTCCTTATGTACTAGTATACATAGCCATGAGTAATTACTTCACATCCATTGTCTAGGTGAAAGAAGTGGAGCTCCATGTAGATAAATTATCCCAACAAATTTTCTATGAGGTTTCAACTTGGAATTATTATTTGATATCGCTTATCTGATGACAATGAAATTGGTAGAGATGGTTTCTCAAGGGACTTCTCTATCATCACAATGATACCTTAGGAATTCATCATGGGCGTGGACTGTATTCTCGTAGTCTGAAGCAAGATTGACTATCACTATAGATGATTTAGATTCTTTTAGAAAAATAGGACAAGATTTCCCTTTGTGGGAGAGAGGGATCTCATGGGAGAAGGAGTGGTTCTTATGCGTATGAATCTATAACCCATTACCCATTAGTTTGTGTATTTATCCCTTGGAATAATTGGATCTTCAAGAATCTATGTTCCTACAGTCATGGAGTGTTATATAGATCTCTTCCTCAAATACATTCCAAGACTCTTTAAAAGGTTGTAGATTGATTTTTGCATCAAATTTCACCAGGATAACACTCTGATATCTTGTCTATCATATCAAATTGTAACACCCTGAGATTTTGTGAAGTTTTTTTCAAATTAATTTATTCTATGATACTTTTCATTTAATGCAACATTGAATAGAGACTTTATTATAGGAAATCACTAAGTGTGGATTGGGTAATATTCTACACCAAGTTGATATTATTTTAATCGCAACATAAATTTTATCTTTCTCTATACATAACACCAATATTAGCTTATGTTACATAAAATAATGCCTTTCCTTGATGGCTTACATAACACATAAGACAGAGTTTTACCGAACAATAATATTTTATTAAAAATATTATTATACAATATAATGAGATATAACCTAGATGTAAAGTTCAACATTATAAATTGTGTTAGCTAACATATGAAAATAAATTTTTGAATTAATCTATTAAAAACTAATTTGAAATTAATATAAGAACCAATTGAATATAAAGAAAATTTTTCTATAAAAACTACTTTCATGACCACAAAGATATTTCATCCCAATAAATTAAATTAATTAATATTGTTGAATGATATTAAGTAAATATAAATCATATATATTAAATAAATTAAATTACGTTCATCTAATATATTATATCTAAATAACATAGGAACAAACCCAATATTACACATAAAAACCTATATTTAAATAAAATCAATTTTACAATCTCTTAATAGATAACTTATTTTAAATCTAAATTTTGGTAATTTATTAAATTTTATATGTCAAAATAAAATTCATTTTGTAAAAACAAACATAAAAATTATGTTAGGGTGAGTTTTTTGTATTTTTCTATGAATTTTGATTATTTTATTAATAGTGAAAAATATAGAATTTTAATTCAATTATTATTTTTATTATAATTTATTTATACGGATAATATATATATATATGGTTTTAGTTTATAATTATATAAATTATAAAACTATTAATCTTATTTAGGTCATTGGTATAAATTTCACTTTGAAATTTGATACAAAAACATAGAAAACCTTTGAGAATTTTTACATTAAAAACCTGCATTGTCATCCTGTCCATGGGATTGATTTTAAATAAGTTTATTCCTCTTATTTGATTAAAATCTGAAAAAATGTATTCCAATTTTTGAATCTAAATATTTTATGATTTCAAACAAGGTCTACTTTTTTACCACAAATAGCAGTGAATGTAATTAAAATAAATTACAACAATTAAGAATAAAATTTGCTCAACAAGGGACTAAACCATAAACTTAAAAGAAACAATGACCTGTAAATTTGTCCAAAATCAATTTTATGTTAGTATTTAGACCCTATAATCACTTTTATAACAATAAAATCCATTATTTGATCCACATTACAATGGAAAAACGTGGGTATAATTCCCCTTTAATAATTTTACAATAATGCCACTCCTCCTAAAGTATAAGAGGCACTCAACCCCCCCCCCTATTCACACCTTTAAATCCATTTGTCTCACCAAAAATATACAGAATTAATCTCCTTAAAAAACTCCATTAATCCTATAAACCTCACTTTTCTCATAAATACATCCTTAGAAACCCATTATTGAAAGCCAAGAGAAGTTACCCACAGAAGAGGAAACATCCTTCCTCAAGCTCTTTTATATTATTTTCATTCTCCACCCCATAAAATATTATTATTACATATTTATATAATAAATTCAGTATCCTAAATATAAATTTATTTTTTATTGTAGGGTTCCTACTTATATGTAAACAAATATCCATCTATGGGGTTATGAACTTATGTTCCAGTGTACGGAAAACTATAGCCTCAATAAACAATGTTGTTCATTTTTCCTTTACCACCTCTCATGGTTCGGTATTATGATGTGAAAATGATTTTTATATAAAATATATGATTTTTATAATGTTTAATACCGCATATATTTTGTGTAACTGTGATAAATGCATTTCTGGAAATGTATAATACTGCCCCCACAAAGTGGCATGATTCATTCACACATTCAATGGAATGTATTAGGGATAGGTTTGGTAAAATTATATGTTATATATAACATAATTGTTATAAAATTGTGATATTATAAATTTATATACATATATTTCATTTAATTTCTTTCTTTCAATACATAAATAAAATTGAAGTAGTGTTCAGGCGTAGGTACGGCCTAACGTCTCCATGAATAATGTATTCCATTTAATATTTAAATATTTTATAGAAAAATATAAATATAAATATATATAATAATAATTATATGTGATATATAAATATTATTTTACAATCTATAAATATTTAATATAGGATTAAAGTTAGAGTATCATGAATAAAAAGTGAAAACACATACGATTTAAAAAGTGGTTATTGACTGAAACATGAATTTAACATGGAATTATTAATAAAAAAGATAATATAAAGTGATAAGTGAAACGGATATCATAATATTTATAAGAATATTTTTTTTTCAGTAAGATTTATAATAAACTTATATTTACTATACATGATGTTTGAATGTGTGTATAGGAATTCAAGACTTAACTTAAGGGAATTTCATCTCACTTTTTATTTCTATGAGATACACCTCATATTCACCACTCAATTATTTTGTGTGGTGTATATACATATATGTCATGTTATATAATTAACTTACTTTATTTTATGATATAAAAATAATTTTATTTTGTTATTATTATATGTGGATCACGATTATAAAGTTTCTCATGTAGTAAGGGTTTTCTCATCTCAATTCTATTTGCCATGATACACGAGTCTTGTTCACCTATTATTTCATATATGTGGTTTGTATTCTATACCTGGGTGTATTATATTGATACTATAATTTATTATATTTGTATTAACATATCCATTTGAATAACTCTATTTCATAGGGTTTAGGGTTCAAAAGTTTCCAAATCGTTAAAGTCATTTTGACTCAATTTTCCTTCTCTGAGATACATGTCAGGTTATTCAATTGTATTTTTATTTGGGGTGTATATAATTTCCATTGACATGTAATATCATGAATATACTTATTTACATGATATTTATTTTTTCATGTAATTTTCTTCTTTCAAGTGTAATATGATTCAAATATAACAAAGAGGTGATATTTTATTTCTACAATCTCATCATTTTTCAGGATTGTTTATGTTTACACTTATATTGATGAAATATTACGATCTATATCTCAATAAAACTAATTAATTTTATTATACTCTGGTTATCCATTATATATTCTTGTATTAATACCATTTTCCACTCTTTTGTTCATAAGAAAATTAGTATAATGAATTTATGAATATCCGACTTTATTTATCCTTTCTTGTCTAAAATTTAGGATCCTTAAAAACCATGTTTTCCAAAAATGTTTTCCAAAATGTTTTGATATTATCCTATTATGTTTAAAGGACTTGTTAACTAATGTTTTATCTTGTCAAAAAATGATTCTAAAAGTAATATTTTTGTTGTTTTTTGGTCAAGGAACTTTTTTGAACTTTTAACGTGAAAAACGAATGTTTGACATGTATGAACATACCCACCCTCATGAACATAATTTCCTTGAATCTTCCATTATAAGTTTACTAGGTAATTTATAAATAAATTTTTTTCCTAATACTCTAGAAATTTTCTGAATTTAATTTTTTTTAAAATAAAAATTATTCAATTTTTTAGTTTTAAAAATTGTTTTAAATAATTTTTTCTAAGCTTCCATTATATGTTTTCAAAATACTATTTTTGTAACGTCCCAGTTCTAGAAGCCACCCAAAGGCTCCCCATACCCGGTTGGTCACATGGCCTCAAGCGCTTTTCCGAAAACACCAGAGGCTACTGGCTAGCAGCGAGGGCCTCAGGTGTGATAGTGGGGAAACAATGCCCTCATTGGTAGAGTACACAGCGAAAGTAAAAAAAATATGCAATAACAGAAGCCGTAAATATCCAATAACAATAGACAGGGGAAGACTAAAACAATAACCAAATGGAGCACATATGTATATATAAAATGATGCATGATACATATCTATGATAACTTCCAAACGGGTCACAATGATGGAATAAAAATAGTACCGAAACAAGTACAAAATAAAATAAAAATTTCTCCTCAAAATCGCAAGCATAATCTTGGTCCCATGCTCTCCTGCTCCAAAGAAATCAAGTACCAGAAGTTGAAGGGTGTTTTCCATTGTCTATACCTGCAACAACATAGTCTGTTTGGGCCCAAAAGCACGACCCAAACAGGGTGTGAGACTAAATCCCAGTAGTCAACCACCCGATGATTTGTGCCTAATAGTCAGTGAGAATATGGAAAGTAATAGTACACTAAGCAATAAATAGAAGGCAGCAAACAGTAAGCAATAAACAGTTTGTTGTGAAGAAAGCTATACAACAGTAGTCAGTCCACAGAACCACAAGCAGCAGTGAAGAAAACAACTAACCACAACAGGAACCCCTCTGGGAAGTACTCGCAACCAACCCCTCTGGTCCTATCCAAGAAGTACCCACAACCCTCTGGGTCGTGCACTCACCCTAACGCCTCTGGTTTGGTCATAGGAAATTATAAGACTCTCTGGGGAATCTGTCTCAGTCAATTCCACTTATAGTCTAGGGTAGTCAGGGACTCTCTAAGGAAGATCATGCGGTCTAACCCTATTATAGCCCCAAGGACTAGAAACTCTCTGAGGAAGCTCACTCAATCAATTCCTCCTATAATCTACGGTCTATCACAGACTCTCTAAGTAAACTCACTCAGTCAATTCCTTCTCTGTCCGGGAAAGGTTTTAATGAAATTAAAACAAGTAAAGTCTCTCTGAGGAAGCTCACTCGGCCTACCCTCATGTAGTCTATAATATCCAAGACTCTCTGGGAAGCTCACTCGGTCTATCCCCTGTAGTCTATAATGTCCAAGACTCTCTGGGATGCTCACTCAGTCTATCCCCCATAATCTATAATATCCAAGACTCTCTGGGAAGCTCAATCGGTCTATCCCTTATATTCTATATAACTAGGTTCTCACAGTCTCGTGCCATTCAGTGTATAATAATTCTATAAGGCCAAATCACACATACAGAGCTACTTGGCTATCCAGTCTACAACATAAGAAGTATATCAATAATATCATTCCATCCTATAGTCATAAGGCATGGAAAACAGGTATAAAGGCCAAAGGCTAACAAGACCCAATGGTCGTAAACAGAAAAAGTCATGGGAAAAACATCCATGCACATAAATTATCCTCAAACAAGATCAAACTAACTCGACACAAGAAAACAAGAAAGGCAGGAAAACAACAGGGTGAAAAAGGTTAACATGCAATACCCTATTCACATGTATTTTTGAAATTTGCACATAGAACTCAAGGACGTCGAACGGTAAGGCACAAACCTCCTACCTTGATTCTAGGAGATCTAGATACTTTGACCACAAGGATTGATTTTCCTTATAACGATGTAGACCTATTAAAATTCACAAAACGTTCAACCCACGATATCTTGAGAAAGATGGGAAATCATGGAATGAAACTCAATAAGAATAAAGAGCTCACCACTGTGGATCCAACACAATCGACGGTGGTCAATTCGGAAAACAGACGGAGGCTCGGGGGCTTGGGGGATGTTCTCGGCCATACGGATGCTCCTGGTTGAAGATCGTTGAGAAGAAGACAATTTTTTCTATTAGGCGCGACCCCGGTCCATTTAATGAAAAAAAGAAAGCACATGGCGTGTACTTGGATTTTTTGTACTCCGCTTTAAGAGGCCTCCACATCACCCCTACACACCTTGTGTGTGACCTAGACACGGACTTCACATGGCCTGGTGCAGCAACAAGGTACACGGCGTGTACTTATAAAGTACACGGCATGTACTTTGAAATTTTTTAGACTTTCCTCTTTTTCTCAAAAATGACCAGAAAGGGAAAGACATATCTGAAACGAAGATCTGGGTTCTTACAAACTTCCCCCCTTAAAGAAATTTGTCACCTAATTTCCTAGTGAGGCGTAAAAGAGAAAACCTCGAACAGCTCCAGCCACTGTGATTGTAAATCGGCCTCCCTATCCCAAGTCTCGTCCCTTACTCGCCCATGCTGCCATAGCACCCGTACGAGAGGAACAGACTGTCCATGGAGAACCTTCATAATGCGATCGACAATCTGGATAGGATTCTCCTCAAACGATGCATCCCCTTCGATCTCAACCTCCTTGGGTTAAAAAATAGGAGATGGGTCTGAAAATTAACATTGGAGCTGAGAAATGTGGAAGACGTCATGCAAAGCCCTGTACCTCTGAGGTTATTGCAAACAATAGGCAACTGGCCCAAATCTCCCCAACACCTCAAATGGCCCGACGTATCGTGGTGAAAGCTTCCCCTGTCTCCAAATCCTATTGTGTCCCAACCTCGGTGCGACACGCTGGAAAACATTATCCCTGACCTCGAACTCCAGAGGTCATCTCCGCTGATCAGCATAAGACTTCTATCAAGACTGTGCGGTAGCTATCCTCTTCCGAATCAACTCTATCAGCTCTGAGGTCTCCTGAACAAGACGAGGTCCTAGTAAAGCTGCATCTCCTGCCTACAGTTGGCACAAAGGTGATCGGCATGGCCTACCATTCTAATCCTCATAAGGTGCCATATGAATAGTCTCCTGAAAACTGTTGTTATAGGGAAACTATACAAAAGGGATATGCTTCTTCCAAGAACCTCCAAAGTCTAGAATGAAAGCTTGGAGTATATCCTCAAGCACCTGGATCTTACGCTCGGACTGGCCATCTGTTTGGGGATGGAATGCTGTACTCTAAAGTACCTGTGTACCCAAATCCTTATGAAGCCCCTACCAGAACTGAGAAGTAAAATGTGCATCCCTTTCTGAAACAATGGAGTGTGGAACTACATGCAGATGTACAATCTCTCAGATGTACAACCGCCCCAACTCATCAACACTGAACATCTCATTGATTGGAAAGAAATGATCAACCTTCGTAAGCTTGTCGACGACAACCCAAATAGCATCACTCCCTCGAGGTGACCTCGGTATCCCGGTCACGAAGTCCATCGCGACATCATTCCACTTCCACTCGGAAATGGGTAACTGCTGAAAAAGCCTTGCTGCTCATTGATGCTCTGCTTTCACCTGCTGACAAGTAGAACATATCATGAAGAACCCAGCAAAATCTCACTTCATACCTGGCCACCAGTACTGGAAGTGTAGATCACGATACATCTTGGTGATTCCAGGATGAACTTCCCAAACTGACGAATCAAAATCCTGCATCATCTCCTTGCGTATGTCTACTGGCACCCATACGCATCCCTGGAAACGCAAGATCTCATTCTCACCCACTATCCATCCAGGAAGAGGTTCCTATCTGGACACACTATCCCACATGACTAGGCCTTCAGAGTCTGAAAGCTTCCTCATCCGTACCCGATCAAGAAGGGTAGAGGTAACAACTACAGAAGATAGAAAAATCTGCCCCTGTTTGTTATGCACCTCCAAATGCATCTTAGAGAACAGAGCTATAAGCTTCCACTCCCTAATGTCCCCCAAAACTTACTGAATTTGAGTTCCCCTAATCAACACATCAGCCACTGCGTTGACCTTCCCCAGCGTATAGGCGAGCTCCAAGTCGAAGGACTGAAGATACTCGACCCACCTACACTATCTCAGATTCATATCACACTGATTGAAGATGTACTTGAGACTCTTGTGGTCGGTATACACCACAATGTTCTCTCCCAGAAGGTAATGTCTCCATCAACGTAAGGTATGAACAATAGCTTCCAGCTCCAGATCGTGCATCAGGTAGTTCCTCTCGTGCGGTCTCAACTGCCAAGACCCGTAAACAACGACCCCATCTCCCTACATAAGCACAGTTCCTAGCCTGATACCTGAAGCTTCACAGTAAACTCTATAGATATTTCCTGGATCTGGAAAGACTAGTATCGGTGCTAACGTCAACCTCTCTTTCTGCTCCTGAAAGGCTGTCTTACAAGAATCTGACCATAAGAACTTCGCCCCTTTCTTGGTCAGACCTATTAGTGGTGCTGCAAGGTGTGAAATGTCCTGTATAAAATGCATGAAGTATCCAGCTTGCCCTAGAAAACTCTACACCTCAAAGACATTCTTCAGCTTCTCCCATGAAACTACAGCTCTCACTTTATCTGGATATAATGATACTCCTTCCTCTGAGATAACGTTACCCAAGAAGTGAATTTGATCCTTCCAAAAGTGATATTTCGAGAGCCTAGCATATAAATGATGCTCTCTCAGTGTACTCATAATGATCTCAATATGGGTAGCATGGTCATGTCTGGAGTGAGAGTACACTAAGATGTCATCCAAAAAAACCACCACGAAGGAATCCAAGTATGGATGGAACACTCAGTTCATCAATTCCATAAAAACTACTGGTGCGTTCATGATACCGAACAACATGACCATACACTTATATAGACCATACCTACTCTTGAAGGCTGTAAGAGGTATATTTGATGGTCTAACATGAAACTGATGATAACCGTACCTCAAATAAATATTTGAGAATAGTCAGGCTCCTCAAAGATAATCAAAGAGGTCATCGATCCTCAGCAAAGGATATATGTTCTTGACCGTCAACTGGTTCAGCTTCCAATATTCCACGCAAAGCCTACGGGGGTTGTCTTCCTTCTTCACAAGCAGGATAGGAGAACCCCAAGAAGAAGTTCTGGGTCGGATAAAACCCTTTGCCTGCAACTCCTCCAATTGCTTCTTGAGCTCCTGCAACTCAGATGTAGCCATCCTATAAGCAGTAATGGACACCAATGTCGTTCCTGGCATGAGCTCAATAGAGAAGTCTAACTCACGCTCCGGAGGCAAATCATGAAATTCCTCTATAAAGAAATCCCTGAAATGATCTAAAACTAGAGGAAAGTTTAACTGCGAAGTCCCCTGGTCATCCAGATAAAGATTGGTAATCTGGGATGTAACTCCTCTTAGCCCATGATGCTCTCATCTAGCTCTACCTACCTAGACATCCCACTCACCTTTATAAAGAAAAGATCTGCCCTCTGGTGATATGAAACTCACCCTGCGGCGGTAGAAATCGATGACTACCTAGAAGGGAACTAACCAGTACATATCGAGAATGACGTCATAGTCAGTCATCTCTAGGATATAGAGGTCCTATAAGAAGTGACACCCTACAACCTCAAGAGGGAACTATCTGAACTGACGTATGCTATATGTACTCATTCCCAATGGGGTATCAAGATCCATCATGTCAACAGACAAAAAGATAAAGAGCCCAAGACTCTCCACAACAACAACAGATATAAAACTATAGAAAGCACTAGTATCGAGAATGGATAAAGATAAAACTGAGGCTACTAAGTTCATACCTCGAACTGTAGAAGGACCAGGATCCTGCTCTTCATAGGTCTACTCCACGTTGAATGTCTGGCATGTATCATAAACCTGCGCCCCTGGCTGTGAGATCACCTCCCACCACCTCTTGGCAGTGTCTCGGAGCATATAAGTAGAAAGCTTCACCCAATTCTCTGAAGGTATATCTAGAGGCTTGAAGATCTTCTGAGTGGTATCTAACCATGACTCTACAGCCTAGGGTCCTCCATCCCCTGAGAAAGTAAGAGGATGCTAGTGCTAGAAAACCTGTGTCAACTCAGCCATCGAAGGGGTAGGAGGTGGCACTCCCTGAAAGGTCTGCGTCATCCTCAAGAATTCCTCTCTAAACTACGCATCAGCACCTGCAATGGGTATAAATACTAGTTCCAAGGATGGAAGAGAATGAGGATCTTCAAGAAGTCCCTGATCATCCATATCTGGTGTCT
Organism: Viscum album; assembly: GCA_963277665.1. Taxonomy (NCBI): domain Eukaryota; kingdom Viridiplantae; phylum Streptophyta; class Magnoliopsida; order Santalales; family Viscaceae; genus Viscum; species Viscum album. The sequence goes on from OY728132.1 coordinate 703,133,895, forward strand.
GATCACCATCTAGCAGCTGACGTACAACCAGAGGACGTCTCGGTGGCATAGCTCTGAAAAACAAAATCACAGCTTAGATCAGGATTATCATGGACAAAGAACATAAGAGTACAAGATGAGAACAGGAGAAAAGAATAAACAATTTCTACAAAACATGATTGCACGGTGTGTATAAAACTATATGACATGTCATCTTAAGCCAGATACATGGGTGTGTACTTCTGCCACCTATGGTCGTGTAACATCCCAAACTACACGGCGTGTTGTCCCCACACATGGCATGTACTTGAACTCCATTCCCCTACTCGAGTCTCCTTACATGGAAAACTCACACAGTCCTCTTAACCCTAGACTACACGGTGTGTTCACTACGGACACGACGTGTACTAGACAAGGTTTCAGCGACCCGTGTTGTTATTTACATGGTCAGATACACGGATGACCTTTACACGTCTTTTTTCGAATAAACACGGCATGTATAGGAGAGAAAACACCATCCTGTGTTGTTCGTGACAAGGCCGGGTTCCTAGAACAAGGCTACATGGTGTGTTCATACTCAACATGGCATGTACGACACGAGCTTCCCTGACCCGTGTTGTTAGTGACACGGCCAGGTACACGGCTCACTACAACACGGTGTATTATGTCCGTACATGGTGTGTTTCTGAAAAAAATTTCACCACCCCATGTTTCTTCTCACACAATCAGTGACACGGTTTAAAACTACATAGCGTGTAGTCAAGTACACGACGTGTATTCTGGGTTTTTCCGGGTAGTAGCTCAGAAACTGCACCGAAGCCCAGAAAACTCTGAAAAACAAGCATAGAGGTGCCAAATTTTAATTCATGAGGGCCCATACTCCCCACGAATCAAATCTTGGCATCTCCTACATATCATATTCAAGGGAATCAAGTCAATGATCCACCATGTTGCGATTCATGAGGGCTTGTAACACCTCAAGAACCAAAATTTGGCATTCATTTAAGCAAGGTACAACACAAACAATTTATCTATAAAACTGCAGAGATTCTATCAAATCATCTATCACAATAGCATGCATAATCTACACAACGTCTATCACAACGACATATAATTGCTAATACACCCTAGATGGCATGGCAAGAATGCATTTCATGTGATTTATGACAAGTTCCTATATGATGCATGAGATGGCATACCCTCATCTAATCGGTTTGCGATAGAAATAGAACTGTAATAGCAATAACAATAACGACACAAGGCATGTGAATCACTCTAGGTGAAATCATATCAACCGTAAAATCTCAAAACCATAAAACTGCAACAAATAAGGTAGATTGGCATTTTCCCTATACACGAGTTAGCTACTCCTGGGCACAGCTTATTACCAAGTACTGAATCCATACTATTCCGGCTAAAGGCTCCAAATAGTAAATCAAGAGAAAAGAATTCATCTGATACCACTTTGTAACATCTCGGTTCCGGAATCCACCCAGAGGCTCCTCGTACCCGGTTGGTCACATGGCCTCAAGCACATTTCCCCAAATGCCAGAGGCTGCCGACTAGCAGCAAGGTCCTTTGGTGTGACAGTGGGGCAACTATGCCCCCATTAGCAGAGTACACAATGGGAGTAAACAAAATATGCAATAACGGAAGCAGTAAATATCCAAAAAAATAGACTACAGAAGACTAAAACAATAACCAACTGGAGAACATATGTATATATAAAATGATGAATGATACATATCTTGGAAAATAGCCAAACAGGTCATAGTGCTGAAATACAAACAGTACCATAACATGTACAAAAGAAATGATAAAAAAGGCTCCTCAACATCGCCAGACTAATCTTTGTCCCATACTCTACTGCTCCAAATCAATCAAGTACCAGAAGTCGATGGGCACTTTCCCTTGTCTATACCTGCAACAAGATAGTTAGTTTGGGCCCAAAAGCATGACCCAAATAGGGTGTGAGACTAAATCCCAGTAGAAAATCACCTGAATATCTGTGCCTAATAGTCAATGAGCATATAGAAGGTAATAGTACAGTAAGAAGTAAACAGCAGGCAGTAAACAGTAAGCAATAAATAGTAAGAAGTGCAGAAAGCTATACAACAGTAGTCAGTCCACAGAACAACAAGCAGCAATGAAGCAAACATCTAACCACAACAAGAACCCCTCTGGGAAGTACTCGCAGCCAACCCTTCTGGTCATATCCAAGAAGTACCCACATCCCTATGGGTTGTTCACTCAGCCTAACCCCTCTGGTTTTGTCATACAAAATTATAGGACTCTTTGGGGAAGCTCGCTCGGGAATTTCCCCTTATAGTCTAGGGTATTCATGGACTCCCTGATGAAGATCATGTAGTCTAACCCTCTTATAGCCCCAAGGACTAGAAACACTCTAAGGAAGCTCACTTTGTCAATTCCTCCTATAGTCTCTAGTCTATCACAGACTCTCTAAGGAAGATCACTCAGTCAATTCCTTCTCTATCCTAGAATGTTTTTAAAGAAATTCAAACAAGTAAAGACTCTCTGAGGAAGCTCGCTCGATCTACCCTCCTTTATTCTATAATGTCCAAGACTCTCTAAGAAGTTCACTCGGTCTATCCACTATAGTCTATAATGTCCAAGACTCTCTGGGAAGCTCACTCTGTCTATCCATCGTAGTCTATAATATCCAAGACTCTCTGGGAAGCCCACTCGGTCTATCCCTTATAGTCTATAGCACCAGGTTCTCACGGTCCTGTGCCAGTCAGTGCATAATAATTCTATAAGGCCAAAGCACACCTACAGAGCTACTTGGCTAATTAGTCTACATCATAACTAGCATGTCAAGAATATCATTCCATCCTATAGTCATAAGGCATGGAAAACAGGTATAACGGCCAAAGGCTAACAAGACCCAAAGGTCGTAAATAGAAAAAGGCTTGGACAAAACATCCAAGCATAGATATAATCCTCAATCAATATCAAATTACCTCTACACAAGCAAACATAAAGGCTGGAAAACAATAGGGACAAAAAGCTAAACACACAATACCCCTATTCAAAGGTATTGGTGGAATTTTCACATAAAACTCATGGATGTTCAACAGTAAGGAACAAAACACCTACCATGATGATAGGAGATCAATATACTTTGACCATGAGGCTTTATTCTCCATAGAATGACGTATATCTACAAAAATGAACAAAAAGTTCAACCCACAATATCTTGAGAAAGAGGTAAAATCATGGAATGAAACTCAAGAATAAGGAAGAGCTCACATATGCGGTTCCAACGCAATCGACAGTGGTCGATTCAGCAAATAGACGGAGGCTCGGGGGCTCATAGGATGTTTGTGGCCATATGAACGCTCCCGGTCAAAGAACCTTGAAAAGAAGACAATTTTGTCGATTAGGTGTGACCCCAGTCCATTTAATGAAAAAAAGTGCATGGCGTGTACTTCTGGAGTACACAGTGTGTTCTTGGCTTTTTCGTACTCCGCTTTAAGTGGCCTTCACATCACCCCTACACACCATGTATGTGCCCCGGACATGGCCATCACACGGCCTGGCACAACAACAAGGTACATGGCCTGTACTTATACAGTACACGGCGTGTACTTTTAAAATTTCCAGATTTTCCTCTTTTTCTCAAAAATGACCAGAAAGGGAAAAACATACCTGAAATGAAGATCTGTGTTCTTAAAATTTTCAAAGAAAATGATTTCAATTATCTCAAGATCTATTTATAATATTTAATATCCATTTTCTAGAAAAGGGTTTTAAAAATGATTTCTAGCCATCTTTATTTGTTTTCCTAGTAATTTTAAAGATAAAGGTTTTCAAAATATTTTCAAGAATCCTTTAAATGTTATTATATCTAATCTAATATAAAAATGTTTTCCAAATGAATTATGTTTTAAAAAAAATTCATAGCAGAAAAAATATTTTACTCAAGAAATGTTTTAAATGAAATTGTAATGATTTTTTTATAGGAAAATAAATTTGAGATGGTTTTATAAAAATTATTTTCAAATAAAGGCTAAATTTATTAAGAAATAATTCAGGTGATATTTCAAAATCCAAAACCATAAAAGATGAAAAACTTTATAATAGTTTATTATTTACTATTGATATAATTGTGGAACACCATGCACATTCTTTCTTAAATGGTTTATGTTTGGATGGAATGTTTTTTATGACATCTATTTCTCTTCCATGGGTTATATACTCTTCAAACCCACTTTATTTCATGGGTTATAATTTGATGAAATGATTATGAGACCTACAACTTTTCCATATGTAATGATATGATTAAATATTTATGATACCAATTTCAATTTGTGGGTTATTATATGATGTTTATGAAACCCATATCTTTGTATGTTTCATGACATGATGTAATTTTAATTATCTCTACATAAATTTAGGCATGATTTTATTATGTTACAGGTGGGATTTGTAACTACCTCTAATTTATTGGTTAATGATAAATGTTATATAATCTCAAAGGGTACACGGGTTGTAGCAAAATCTATAATACAAGAAGAGACATGGGTTTTAACCCAAACCTAAAAATAAGCAGGTACATGGGTTGTCACCCAATATTAAAAGTAATAGGATGCACTGTAAGTATCCCAATCATTAAAGTAATAGGTTACGCAAGTTATTTTCCAATCCAAAAATTAATAGGCTGCAAGGGTTTTAGTGCAAGCCCAAAAATAAGCGGGCACACTAGTTTTTATCCCAATCCCAAAGTAGGTACAATGGTGATTATCCCAATCCTAACATGTTATGAAGGTCTTGGTAGGTATTCATGACATAATATTTTATATGCTTACGTGTATGAAAAAAATTTCATGTCATACTCTTATGTTATGATTTCATGGATTATTCTCTTGATTACGTTGTGATTCATGTCCTATTAACTAACAATATTTATGGAGTGATTCATGTTTATGATCATTGTTATGTAGAGTACGATCTTATAATGTCACAATCACATTATCATACCCTTAGGCTCGTGTTTATACTTACATATGTCTTTTTTATCCTTACTAGGCATCTTATATCACCCATTTTTATTTCCTATTTTCCCAAGTCATGAAGAAATGATTTAAGTAGAAGTATTAAGGGGGGATCTTTTTGGGAAACATTGATGATCTTTCACTAATTTAAAATATTTCATTATATGTTCCAAATAAACTAAACTATTAAGGTCCTTGGGAATGTACTTTTGTAATCTGTAGAATATTCATCTAAATTGATGTTTTATCCATGTATGTTAATCTTGGGTTACTATATTTAGTATCAAAGTAAATTTTTAGTCAACCTTTGGAAACTATGATGAGAAAAGAATAGTGATATACCTATTGATATTTCTAAGGATATATCTAGGTATGTCTCTAAGGATGATTATAGGGATGAGGTAATGTTTCGGAAAATGTCATGGAATTTTGTAAAAGGATTCCGTGAGTGGATTCCTAGAAATACATCCCTATATCGATGTTATAAGTTCTCGTGGTTCTATTAAAGATATACCATGTAGTAACAACTCTGAAAAGGTTCATCCGGCCTGACTCAAGCATAACCTGGTATACGACAATGACCCTTACCGTGCACCCTATTTTTCACTCCTAAGGCAAATGATTTGAGAATTCCCAAACTCGTTATGAACCAAATTGAATAATTTAAATAGAGGAAAACTATTATTGAACTGGGATTAATACTAAGATTTAAAATGTTAAAAATGTTGGTTCCATGATTTACACATTCTATAATTAATTTTCCATGATTTTGAGGTTTTTTGATATGTTATTTATTTCTCACACTTTGATTTCTGTTGTTACTTAGTAGGAGGAAATGTACAAAACTCGGTTAACATTGAATGTTTCAGATGTGTAATGTTTGTGAAATATAAAAATCTATGTCTTAAGTGGAGATTCCATGAAGAGAATAAATATTTTGTTATGATTATTGGTTATATTTCATATGATGAAGAGACTTGAAAAGATATGGGAAAGATATGGGATATTATAATATAATTTTTTACATTAAATGTAAGATGTGTGATTGGATTGAGGTTGGGGAACCTTAATACATGATTCATATTCTAGGAAATTGGTATTAAGTTATAAGATGATGAAGAATGATTGATGGCTTAAGACCAAAGTTGCGTAATTGAAGTCAATATGTTTTGGAATTCCAATATAATGTTATATGAATCATGAAATATATAAGTATTTTTAAAATAAGTTTTTCATTAAGGATTTTAAAGGATTTGTTTAATTATTGTTGTGAGGTAGAAAAGTTATTTCATGTATAGGTAATATCTTGAATAAGGGAAGATAACACTTAATATGTTTATGATGTTGAGATAATGATGATTGGATAATGATTTGTTCTATATAAATAAGTAAATTGGATGGTATTATTTACCTCAGAACTGTTAATGGATTTGTTGAAAAAGTGGTATATGTCATCATGGATGAAGTTCACACCTTACTAGATTAATGGAATATATCCAATAATCTTCATAATAAGGAAGCATTTGTATTTTCAACAGGATTTATGGTATGTAAGGTTATTACTATGATTCAAGATAATATAAAATGATGGTATTCACATGTTTGGAATGTGAAAACCAAGAGAAACTTTGTCATATATGAGAGATCAATGTTAAGATGATTTTGTGACCTTGTTTCTATATTTTTGTATTTTTATCTTTAGAAAGGGTGATAAGGTTAACTATTTATAGAATTTTTATGATAAACTCTGAATGATGTTTTTGAGATTATAGTATTATCTTGCCACATGAGGATTTAAGCATATTTAGTAAGTTGTCATAAAAATTTTGTGAGATAAAAAATAAAAGATGGAATGACTTATCATTATATTTATGGATCTCATGATTAGATAGTTCTCTAGGAATGAAAAATTCACCTTCACTTCCTATATTAAGAGATGAAGTGGGAATTCATTAAGGAACAACCCAAAGGTGATATTTTTTATATAGAATGGAATAAAATCAAGTGAATATATATTCCTATGAAATTTGTTAAATATTAGAAAAAAGGAAATTAACCCCAAAAATTTAATCCCAGTACCTTTATTTCGGATGACTCAAATGACCCCTCAGATCATCATAGATTTTTGGCTTTATAGACATTTTAATTATATTATCAATGTTCTCTAGCACTCTCCATCAAAAAATTATAGTTATATTTCTTTTCCATGTCCATGTTTTCACTTCCAAAATGAGATTTTAGTATTCATTTTTAAGATGTGGGTTCCTAATAAAATAAATTTATAAAGTATTATACCTTTGATAACCCAAACAAATTTTGAGGGAGAAATTCATTTTAAGGGGGTAGAATGTAACACCTTGATATTTTGTGAATTTTGTTTTGAATTAATTTAATCATTTGATATTTTTCATTTCATGAAACACTGAATATAGCCTCTTTTATACTAATAAAATAAGTGTGTCTTGTGTTATATGAAACACCAAATAAATATTGTGGTAAACGGAATATAAATTTTAGTTTTATCTATATGTAACACTAAGGTTACCTACTATTACATGAAAAACTGACTTTCCTCGATGGTGTGTGTAACACGCAAGATCGTGTTCAACCAAACATTAATATATTATTAAATATATTGTTCTCACCTATAATGACATAAAACCAAAACATTATGTTGGAGGTAAAAAAAGGGTAAACTAACTTATGAGAATACATTATTTAATTCATTGTTTACAAATTAATTATAAATGAATATAAGAACCAATTGAATATAAAGGAAATGTTTTTTTAAAAACAAGTTTTATGATCAAAAAGGAATGTTAACCTAATAAATTAAATTAATTACTACTACTATATGATATTAAGGAAATATATGTTTTATATATTCAATCAAATATTTCTTAAATTCAGTAAATATATTATATAAGCGTAATATAGGAAAAACATGTATTTTTTTAAAACTAGTTTTACCACATTTTAATGGTGAAAGTATTTTAATCTAAATTTTAGAAATTATAAAAAATTTATATGTCAAAATAAACTTAATTTTTTAATTATAAGCATAAAAATTATGTTATGGAAAATATTTGGAATTTTTTCATGAAGTTTCATTTTTTGATAAATAATGAAAATTACTAAATTTTAATTCAAACCATCTTTTTCATCAAACTTATTTATAAGGATAAATTATATTTATAGATTCTTTTAAAGTATAATTATATAAATTATAAACAAATTAATAAAATATTGGTCATTGGGATCAATTTCAATTTGAAATTATATATAAAACATATAAAAATTTTGAACATTTTTACTTAAAACCCTACATTGTTATCCCGTCTGTGGGATTAATTTTAAATTAATTTCAACAACTTATGTGATTGGAATTTGAAAAAATGGATTCCATATTTTTTATAATAATAATTTATCATTTATAATAATTTCAACTTAGTTTTTTACAAAAAAAATATTTGTGAATGTAATCTAAATTAATTACAATGATTAAGAGAAAAATTAGCATAACAAGGGAGTAAACCTTAAACTTATGTGCCAAAATGTACTAGAAACTTTTCCAAAATCAATTTTATATTAATATATAGACCCTATACTCACTTAGATCAATTTTTTTCTTTATGGGGTCCACTTTAAATAGGAAAAAATGGGTGATATTCCCTTTCCCACAATTTACAATAATATCACTCATCATCCAATATAAAAAGACACTAAACTCTCCACCATATCCACAACTCTAAAACCCTTTGGATCATAGAAAATATATTAAAATAAGCTTAAAAATACCTAAATTTATTATATAATCCTCCCTTTTGGAATAAATCCATCTAAGGAATCCATTTGGTGTAAACCAAAATGTGTTACCCAAAGAAGAGGTGACATCATTCCTCAAGCTATTTTATTTTATTTTCATTATCCGCCCCCTAAAATATTATTATTACAAGATTATGTAATATACTAAGAATGCTAAATATATTGTAATTTTTTTACTCTATGTTTTTTACATACACTCACACACACCTCTATCTAATGGGTAATGAACTTACGGTTCTTACGTACGGAGAATTATTGGCTCACGAAACGATGTTGTTCATTTCTCCTTCCCCACCTTTATTGGATTTCAATTATGATGGAAACTATGTATTTATATGAAATATATTATATTTATTTTTTATTTATTCTTATATAATTATAATATAAAATATAACTTCATGATTTCGATTTTGTGTAACTATGATAACTTTGTTTCTGGTAGTGTGGACTACCACCTACTCCAAGAAGTGTGATTCGTTCAGACTTTAAATTAAATGTATTAAGGATGGGTTTAGTAAATGTATATGATATATATATATGACATAATAATTATACTATATTTATATTATATATATACATATATACCAATTTCTTTCTTTATTTTAATACAACAATAAAACTTAAGCCGTATTCATCTGTACATATAGCCTACCGTCTCCATGAACGGTGTATTTCAGTTAATATTCATATTTTTTAGATTAATTTAAATATTTGTTACAAAATATATATTATAAATACATGACATTTTACTTTATGTAAATAAGTAAATCATGATCTATATAAGGGGATCAAGAATAACGTTCCAATACACGTACAATAAACAAAACGGTTATTACCCGAAACATTAATTTATCATGGTATTGTTAATAAATTGTTAATATAAATTCATAATTTAATCATATATGTTATTATATTTATAATAATATGGTTATTTTGTATATTCATACTAAACTTATATTTATTTTATATCAGTTTTAAACATGTAAAAAGAAAGTCAAGACGTAAGGTAAGGGAATTTCATCTCACTTTCTATTTTCCTTAGATACATGCATTTTCACCACTTGCAACTTTTTTCAGGTGGATATACTGCACTTGAACATTTTATATCATTAATGTAATTTATTTTATGATATTAAAAGATAAAAATTATGTTATTATTTCATGGTGATTATGATTCTAAAGTTACTCAAGTAGTAAGGGTTTTTTCCGTATCAATTTTTTTTGTAGCACTAGCCATGTTAACCTACTATTTGTTATATATGGTGTGTATAAATACCATGAATGTATTATATTATTAATTTACATAGATATATTATTATTTAAATATAAATTTTATTAAATTTATTTAATATGTTTTATGGGTCAAAAGCTATCAAATCGGTAATGTAATTTTGTCTCAATTTTCCTTTTTTTGAGATACATTCCATATTATGCATCTATATTTTTATAGTGGTGAATATACTTCCCATTTACATTTTATATAACAAATAAACTTATTTTCATGATATTTTATTCTTCCTTTAATTTTATTTTTTCATGGGTATTATAATTAAATGTTACCAAAGTGGTAATAGTTTATTGTATCAATATCATAACATATCAAGATTGCTTATTATTATGCTTACATTGATGAAATATTATGATATGTATCTCATGAAAACTCATTAAAGTTCTGGTAATATATTTATCCATGATATATTCTTGTATTATTACTATTTTATCACTCTTTGGTACATAAGATAATTAAAATAATTCTTTTATGAAAATTTAATTTTATATATCCTTTTGGTCAGAAATCTATGTTATTTTAAAACCATGTTTTATATAAAAATTTAAATATGTTTTACTATTATCCTATGTTATTTAAAATAATTTTTAATTAATTTTTTATGTTTTTACAAAACATTTTTGAAATGAATCTTCTTGGTGTTTTCTGGTCATGTCACTTTTCTCATGTTTTAAGATGCAAAGGGAATGGTCAACATGTATAGACTTAACCTCAATCATTATAATTATTTAAATGAAGATTAATTTATAATTTTACAAGTTTATTTTCAAATAATTTTTTCCCCTAAAATTTAAGAAATTTATTAGATTTAATGGTTTTTTCAAAGAAAAATGTTTTCAAAATGGTTTTATGTTTAAAAGTTGTTTTAAATGACTTTTCAAAGCATCCTTTGTATGTTTTTAAAATGCAAATTTCCGGGAAATTATTTCAATTATTTCAAAATTTATTTATAATTTTTCAAACAAATTTTATAGAAAATGGTTTTCAAAATTATTTTGAGCCTTAGGTTTTGTTTTTAAAAATATTTTTAATGAAAAACGTTTTAAATATATTTTTAATCATCCTTTAAGTGTTTTCAATGATATTATAAAACCAAATGTTTTTAAAAATTAGTTATGTTTTAAAAATTACTTTTCATATAAAATAAATTTTCTCTCCCAGATGTTTTAAATGAAATTGTAATGATTTATTTATAATAAAATGTTTTTTGAAATGATTTTATAAAAAATAGTTTCAAAGAATGGATATTTTCTTTAAGGAATGTTTCATGTGATATTTCAACATCCTTATCTGTCCAAGATGACATACTTTGTTATAGTTTATTATTTACTATGAATATGATCAACAAAAACCCTCTATATTATTTCTTTAATGGTTTTTTTATTGATGGAATTATTTTTATGACACACATTTCTCTTCTACGGGATATATGCTCTTGAAACCCACTTATTTTCTTAGGTAAAGAATTAATGAAATGATTGTGAAACCTATATATTTTCCATAGGTAATCATGGTTTTCCATATAGATATACCCTACTGATCTCTAGGATATGAGGGTGTAGTCGAAGGACCTTTGAGAGAAGGGTTTTATCATAGCTAGTGTGTCCCCCTAAGTATCCCTGATGATGTTTATGAAAAAGGTGGATGTGATATTTCATCTTTATGTTTATTATCATCACCTAAAATCTCCCATGATAAAGAAAATGTAACTAATTCTTGAGGATTAGTGACCTAAATGATTAGTTATGAGGCATGATATGGTTCTCAATGTTCAATCCTAGGTCCAACTACTAGTAATTGTGATTTTGAGAGGCTGATATTCTGGATCTACTATTCTCATGTCGCTAAAAACACTATGAGTTCCAAGATATGCATTTTAACATGACAAATTCCCACTATTTTATTTTTCCTCTAATGATCTGGATCTACCATCCATATATAGACTGATTTTTTACTTTCTTCATTAAAATTTCTAGATCCACGAGGTTCACTTTATAGGGAATTTCATTTCTGAACATAGAATAGTTATAGACTTGAATAATATTGATGTAGAGCTATCTTGGGATCAACCCATGATCATGTAAGAGGTACATAGCTTTCTTGCCTTGGTGGGGTACTATTGTAGGCTCATGACAGAATTATCTAGGATTTCATCCACTTTTAATGCCTATCGTGTAAGGGGTAGTAATTTACCAAGAGTAAGTCGTTCAAAATATCATCAAATAAGGTGGGGATTAGTAATAAAAGTGATCCTTTTTAGACTATCTAAGGAGGATGTGGGTTACATAGTGTATTATGATTCTTGTTGAGCTGGGAATGGATGTGTGTTGATGTAGAGGTGGGCATTGATCACATATGTGTCAGGGAAGTTGGTACCCTATGACCATAACTACACAACTCAATACCAAGTCATAGTTCCAATATTCTTGGACCTGACGATGTGGTGGAAATATCATTAGGGCGATAAATCGATTGCCTACTAAAACCCTAAAATTCTCATGCAGATATTCACAGAGATAGATTTTTACCTATGATAGAGGAACTGGTGGGAGTTCCTTCAAAACAATGACTTTGACATATTCTATATTCATAGAATGGAAAATTTGGTGGTAGATTACCCCATTTAGAAGTTATTTTCTCACTTGGTTGAGGAGGTATCCAATTAGTTGACTTTGTTATAACTGACCTTTGGAGGGGAGGAGGGTGAAAATTTTCTTCAATCGATAGTTTTAACTCATCCGCATCTCTAGTGTGTGAGGATGGATTATTTAGGAAACATCAAATGTGAGTTCATATGTGACCATATACCCCTAAGACATTCATAAGATGTATTCTTGAAATGAGTTAATCACATCAGCCTTTTCTATAGATAGAGGGTGGTTATGGCCATGAGCTGAGAGGAGGTGATGAGGGGTGTTCACACTTCTCCTTTAGCTATATATATACTGGTGTAGGGAATATGTAAAGTGAAATTTAGATGCATTTTTTATTGGATAGAATGAGGTGTGTGGCCGAGTTCATCTCTTGGTGTCTCACATGTCAGTAGGTGAAGGATGAGAACCATGTTCTAATAGGTTTCTTGGAGCCTCATGAGATACCAGAATGGAAATGGGATGAAATATCCATGGATTTTTTGATAGAGTTTTCATGTATTGCTATAGGCCACTATTCTATAAGTGATATTTGAATGACTTAACAAGTCAGCAGAATTCCTTACTATTATAGAGTAGATTTTGGTGAAGTGTATGAGGAAGATGTTCATGCATGAGATCATAAGACATCATTGGGTTCCATTGATGCTTGTCTCCGACCGTGATGTGTAGTATACATCATGGTTTTGAATAAGTATGTAGGAAAAATTTGGGACCCTGTTGAGGATGAGTATAACTTTTTACCCCCTTATTGATAGGAAGACCAAGTGCACTATCCATGAGTTGAAGGATATGATGAAGGATTGCATGTTTGACCTAGTTTAGATCTTGGATGATCACTTTCCTTTAATATATTTTTCTTGTATTGATATCTATCACTCTACTATCATCATAGAACCTTTAGATTCCATATATGGGAGACACTATAGGTCACCCTTATGTTGGATTGAGATCAGTGAGGCATCTTTTTTGGGCCATAGACGGTGCAATAAATGATGGAGAAGGTCCATGTATTCCATGAATGGATGAGGATAGTCCAGTACTGGAAAAAAATTTAAGTAGATCGACATTATAGGCATTTGGAATTCTATTATAGAGACAATGTTTTCCTAAGAGATCCACCATGATAAGGATTTTAAATATTTTGTTGTGGAAGAATGTTATCCTTAAGGTTTATGAGGCTATTCAAGATCGTGTAGATAGTTGGTGGGGTTTCTTACTACCTCACCTTACCTCCATAGATGCAGAGGATTAATAATTTCTTACACATGTTTCAGTAAAGGAGATACATGCATGATCCTATAAATATTATTGAATGGGGATATATATACATTGATTATAGACACACCATTGCAAAGTACTTGGTGGAGAATGAGAATTGATATGAGTGGATCCTGTGTGGATAGATTATTCCCATGGTTTTTGTGTTGTGGTAGCATGGAAACATGGAGGAGACCTCCTAGGAACAGAAGAGACAGATATGGCCTCAGTATCCCCACATAAAATCTTAGAAGGATTATTTAGATGCACTTTTCTTCCTTATAATAATTTGAAATATATTAAGAAATATTTCTCCTACTAGGCATTGGGATAGTTTATGATTCTGAGGCCAGTGAGCCCAAATGTAATTTTATAAAAATATTAAATATATTTTATATAATACATTCATAGTTTTTTAGAAATAATGAAATATATTTAAAATGGTGTCTCAAATCAATAATCAGAGACTACGATTGAATCCAATATATAGGGTTTACCCTAGGCCTGACTTAATGGTAGTCAGCACCAGACGTTTGAATGAGGCAACCGTTAGTGGGTATGTTGAGTGAATTAATTAAATTAATTAATTCATTCATTAATTTAATTCCAAATATCATTTTCCAACTGGAATTATACTATTTAGGAAAATATCTAGTTATATCCACATAGTTGTGGCATCATTTAGATTATTATCTATCTTTATTTTTAGGGAGATCAATATCAGACGACGACCAATGACAAGATTGAGGTGGTTTGATGGAAAGTGAATACCATAGATCTCCCTCAATATTGGAAAATGTGTTCTTCACCGAATAATGATCCAATATTATGGTAATCCTAATTAACTATGGTTTATAAACCTTTTAATTAAATCTTTTAATCCAATATTGTAATCGACTTTTGATTCTGGATTTTCCCACCCATCACATGAGCCATGTTGATGAATAATTTTTTTTATTGTTATGTTTCCATTCCATGATTTCTGTGAAATTATCCCTGATTACAAAATCACTGGTAAATAAAACTTGGCCAATGATTATTTCACCTTTTTTTCTTGTGATTTTCCCCCACTGTTCTTCAGGTTCTTCACCTTTGGCCTATGTGGCCACCATTTGACTTTTCTAGGTGGGACCAAGCATGATCGGACCCCCCAAGTTCATGGAACTAGGGAGATCAGTTATGAAATAATTATTTTAGGATGGCTCACGTTTTTTTCAGGATAAGTGTGATGATTTATACAAATCTAGGATCTGAGGCCAATCAATTGATAAAGGAGGCATGTAAGATGCGTAAGAGACCACCATAGAAGGCTGGATTTTGATTTTTGAGAAATGAAGGGTTGGATTTGATGAAAGGTAGTGATTACCACCATTTGAGGGTGGTCAATTGACATAAATAGTTGTGATGGTGGCATAATGATGATAGGTAAATAAAACTAGTATTTTAATGAAAAACCCAACTACAGGGTGTGTAGATCGAAGGAACACACATCGTGTAGTCTCCAAGATATTGAAACTTGGGTTTCTGGGGGGAGATAAATCTCACTCACTATGTGGCACCCCCAAAAACTATGTGATCTATTTTTGGTTTCATGGCATGTACATTTAGTGTACATTGTCACATACACAGACAGACACATGGTGACATCTAGTTACACACACATATATTGGTACCTAGGGATGTCTATGTGGATGGTCAAGTATATGGACACGACCCCAATACCTGCTTCGAGACATGGTTTGGTACGAAACTCGGTAGACATTCTTGGCCTGATAAACTCAGGAATAACTTTGAGATCACAAGGAGGCCCATGGGGGTCAAGATACACCGTGTAGCAATACTACATGTTGTGTGCTCCTATATATACAACCAATCCACGTACTGGCAAGGAAAAGGCTCTAAGGATAAGTGATGCCACAAGTCATGTGACCCCCCTTATATGTTGTAGAAATATTTATAAAACTTGTACCTCTCATATCTTCTTTTTTATTGACTTTGATTTTGGCCTATGAGTAGTCTACCCTAAGTGTTTTTCCACACAGAACACGATGATGGCCATTATAATGGATTTTTAGAAATGATTCAATACATTCTAAGAAATATGACTTATTGGAAATTCTTGAAAAAGACAGTGATCTAGAAAGATCATTATAGAGGGTCTATATTGGGAAATCCCTCCATAAAGACTAAGACATGTGTCCTCTAACTAATAAGTGGTACCCTCCAATTATATTAGGCCATGGTTCCTATACCTTCTATGTGGTACCCATATATAGCCTAAGGAATGGATCCTCAACCTAATAATAGGAACCATCCTATTCTATCAGGGCATGGGTCCTCTACCTATAGAAGTGTTCCCCCTTATAGTCATGGGAATGTGCCCTCTACTTGGATTTTGTTACCCCCCTCCCGACTATGTGAAATAATGGTGATGTGTGGGCCCTACACATAGTTACTTATTCAGACACACATGTGTGATGTTCAGAATCAATGATAGACCTTTCAAACTACTGGAAGAATATTTGTCCCGGGCTGGGTTGTGAGATTGATATCACATTTTTATATCTTCTAGGTTTCTTTTATGAGACTATATATATATCCTACATGTTAGTTTTCATTTACCACTTTCTTTGGGTTGAGTTGATTACTTCTATCATGTCACCAATTTCACCCATGTGTTTTTAGAGGGTTCTTAATGTGTATGTATATACTTACCCATTCATTGGATTTTCATGCATGTGTCATATCCTATAATTATGAGAGAAGTGTCGACAGTGATTTCAGAGGAATGTAGGGATAATTGAGTGCACTTGACCATGTACGATGGTTAGGTATTTAATATCTAGAGCCAATATCTCCCAGTATTTCTTTCCCTGTTGTCATTGGGTTGGCACATATTTTTGGGGTGGGGTTTATTTTTTCCATTCTTATTTTGTATTTATCTGTTACACTCATTTTTATTCCCTAGAGGTTATTACATGCATGGTTTTTACTCTATGTGTTATTGTCATTTTATTATTATTCCTCTACACTTATACATAAATGTGTTTTGGTGTGCGAATACTCTTAATTTAGGTAAATGAATCCAATTTTAGTTATTCCTTTCAGCACTTCTCACCACCCCTTACCCTATAGAGGTGGGCTTCTAGTAGTTGTGGCTCAGCCTTTTTCCTGCTAGGTAGGCCTCATCGGGTTGGGTCAAGAAAATATAGAGAAAATATCAATGATAAAATATCATGGATAATACTAATAACTAACATCACAAAAAAATGATTAAATATAGTACTTCATGATCTCGGATATCATGATACCCGTACAATCAATCCCTTCTATAAGTAATTTTAAAACTATGTGTAAAAACCCATCTGATTTGTCAAAGTGATTTGTTTCACGAGACCTTTTGATCCATCAAGGGAATATCTATAATTGGTCCCCATCCATAACTGCATATCCAAATCATTTTTCATATATCTAATACCCAATTTAATTTATGAATCAATATGTTTTATCATAAAATATCTGTATTGAGTAAACGATACAGATTTATCTATGTTTCCCTAGTTAATTTATCAACTTATGTAAACACCATAGGTAAAAAATGGAATATGGTTTATGAAATGATCATATGAATCATAAAAAAAATATTTTTGTTTAATATAGATGTAATTTCTCATAAAACATTATCACAGTAAAGTGATTGTTACATGATAAATTAAAAAACCACAAAAGAAAGTGAGATTATACAAACAAAATTACATCTTTAGTAACTTTTAAGTTCATAAAACTAGGAGAAAAAAACTTGAAATGCACCATTAATAATCATTAATAAATATTTATTCATGTTATATACATCAAATGTGTGGTATATACACCACATCAAATTGAACATGTGTATATTAACAAATATTTCTCAATGAAATGAAAATAGAGATGAAATCCCTTACCTCGTTATTTCATTTAGTTTAACATAATTTAACCTCATTTATATTGGTCTTAAGCATGTTATTAATTTATACAAGAACTATAACCATATTTATAATATCATATATGATCCTCTTATAACATTTTACCACCCATTGGGAAATAAAGTTTCATTATTTTGAATGTTTCAGGTGTTAATTACTTGGTCTACTCAATCATTTTTTATCATGAAGGTTCCAATTCAAATAATTAATATATAGATCCTACATCTAAATATAAATCCTACATCTAAATAATTATAATAATTGTATAAATATCATATTTTATCAATATGCATATTATTATAACCCTTCATTATAGTGTAATTTAAAATGAGTCACATCACATCGTGGAGATGGTAGGTCGTACATATGAATGTGCGACGATATCAATTATTTAATTGGTGAAAGGGTAAGAGAGAGTATGATATAATATTTGTATATAAATTATATCATGTAATAGATTTTACATATATTCAATAAATTTATCCTTATTATCCTCCATATAAAGTGTAAGTGAAAAACAAATCACATCGCTCCGTGAGGCGATAGACCACTTTACACATGAGAGGCATTATCATTTTCTAAATGTATTGGAAATTAAAAAAGGTATATATGATATTATAACTCAATAAGTATAATTATGTCATAAACAATATATATATATATATATTAAATCTATCATTATATCCATCCACAATAGGTTTTTATAGAAAACGATTTACATCAGTTTACGAGGCGGTAATTTACCGTACACACGATTAAAATTTTCATTTCCCAATTGATAGATGAGAATATGGATATAGGTTATTCCATTAACATAATAACAAATCAGTATGTATGGGATATTATTTTTATATATTTTTAAAGTATAATATTATTTTAAGGAGGTGTATGAATAAATAATACAAATACGCATGTTTAATAATTTTATATCTTTTTCAGAGATCCTCTTTAGGTTTATAACTAAAGCCTTATTAGTAGGTTTTAATAAGAAAATTAATTACTTTAGAATATTTTTAGGTAATTCATAATGATATCTGTTTAGTTATCTTCTAAACTAATTTTTTTTTGGATGTGTGAAGAGGGTATGAGAGAGGGTGGTCTTTTATAATTACGGTAGAGGACACACATGTAATTTTTGTAAAGATAAAGTTATGAACATGTTTTTATCATGAGAAAATCCTAAAAATGTGTAATTATATAAATTTAGAGGTTATAAGGTCGAGATACGGCCATAAAATTGGTTTTTACATGTTCTAGGTCAATTTTAGCCATTATATTCTTCATTTAACCCCCCAGTAAACCCATTTTTACCATTACTACGGTAATTAATTTTTTTCTATTTTTACTATTAATTATGGTCAAAGAATTGTGTTAAAATTATTTGATAATATAAATCAGTTAGATTAAAAATAATCAATCCATTGTTTCAAATTCAATCCACATAATTAGAATAATTCAATTTAAAATTAAACTCACAACTGCATCGAAAAATGGTTTTTCCAAAGAATGAATTGAAAGGTTAAAAAAATTATATAATTCAATGTGAAATTTATTAAAATGACCTAAATTAGTTAAATTGTAATTTAATTTAACCAATTTTACATTGAATTTATTTGAAAATAAAATTCAACTTTGTAAATTATTTTAATGAAAAGACAATTGTTATGACATATCCCAGAGGGGTCCATGTCATGACTACCCCAAGCCAACCTCTAATAGGCCAAGGCTGGTGACTAACACTGAGTATAAATATCCCACAAATGGGAATAATTTTCCTATATACCCCTACACATACACACATTACCATGAAAAAACTGCTAAAATATAAAAAAAAAGGTAAATAATTCATGCATACTCTAAGATAATAACCACTGAGTATGATAGTTGGAAAATCAGAATGTAAACTCTGCCAGAATACAAGCTCACCAAAATAAAGATTCTTACTTGTGAACACACTAGTTTCTAAAACTCATCTGCAAAAAACAAACTTAAAGGGTTGGGGTAGGGTAGATTCTTGAAGTCGTTGGATCACAACACATATGTTTGATCCCTCTAAGAACAAACTAGTTCTAGACCACCTAGAGATCTGTCAAAGTGTCGGTCATTTTCATTTGACATGAAACATGAGGGAAAATCATGTGCAGGGATTATTAAAACAATACTCAGTTGGACCCCATAAAACCACAAAATAAATACCGCTAATAAATACATGAAGTCCACCACAAATGAAACACACAAAGTACACCACAAAGGAAACACACTAAGTACACTATAAAGGAAACAAAGGAAGTACAGTCTATACAGTTATCTCACATAGGTAAAAGTCTAAATAATGAAGATAAGTATTTTTAGTTATTGTCCACAAATCTCTTATTCTCAATGATACTAGAAGTGTCGACAACACAGGGAGCATTGATGGGGCATGGAGCGTCGATGGCACACGAAGCGTCAATGGTGCACAAAGAATCAATGGCGCATAGAGCATCAAAGGTGCATAGTGAGGTGATGGCGCATAGAGTGTCAATAAAGCATATAGATTTAATGGTGCACGTAGCATCGATGGTTCATAGATATCCACTAGGTCAAGAATCCCCCAGGTCACATAGTAACTAAGTCATAGACAACCGTAGGATTTCACTCATAGTGCACTTGTTTCGGGAGAACCTACTTCACAAACAATTAGGTTGTAAACCAGCTTCTACAAAACTCACTTAGAGTATCTCCAAAATACTTTCTAGTCGGAAGGGTATCAACCCTGTAAATGGATCATCAAATAAAGCCACGATTTTAATTATATATCCATTTAATTAAAAAGGAATCAGAATGGGTTTGACCTGACCTAAACAGGATCCGGCCAACCCAACACAACATAGTTTGGTATCGGCTAGCCCGAACCGACTTGGACCGATTGGCCAGTAGACCGTGGCCCGGTTCTCCAACTCGACCCCCATCTCATGGGATAGTTTTTATTTTCCAAACACGGCCCTCCATGGGTACGTCCTTCTGGTCCACACGGTCGCTCGACCGCATGGCCAGCCAGCTCCCCAGGTCAACGCAATGTTGAGCACATTTCATGTGATCGGCATGCCCCATACCAAGGTCCTATATCCCCACTTCCACTCAGGGTCTATATGACGTATCTCCATGCCATGTCCCATTACCACTACCACAACCTCATTCTCCGGCCCATAATGGCCGCTCATGGCCTGCACTGTCATGAGCCCCCTCATCAATGCGGTCTCACTTGGATAGAATCTTATTGTCTCTAATGACAACCCATTCTTTTCACACCCCTCCTAGCTCGGCCTCCACTATCAGGCCGGTTCTGCAACTGCTATTGGTCGCCCCGCCTCCGGCTTTGCCCTGCCATGCTTTGCCTGAACCGGTTAGAGATGCCACCATGGTATCAGATCCCTAGTCTCAGACCGTTGTTCCATGAATCTATGGTGAAATGATCCTCTGATCATAATTCGAAGGGAAATATTAACAAGGAACATAATATGATGGGGGAAAGAGACAAAGCACATGAATCCCCCAATGGATGGATCTTGGCCGTGTTCATCTTAGCCTTGATCCATTCTTGTTAAGGGGTTTAATGAAGAACAACCAATAAATATTTAGAATATTTAACATCTCTTTAATCTGAAAAATAAATTTATCCATCCAACAAGAACAAATGAACCACATATCAACATGTTCATGGGTTGGTGTGTGTTATTCATTTGAATATAACAAGGTAAAGGAATTTACAAAGATATCAACACCCTACCTCGAGGATGGATCTGTCGTTGATGAAGAATAGGGTTCCCTATAATTGTCAATCCTCAATCTACCGTTGTCCGTCATTGTTCATAGTAGAGGTTTCTGTCTCCTTGACGAAGAGTAATTTTCAAGGCAATGGCGATAGACCTAGATTCATGAAAATATTCCTTAATTAAAAGAAGCCAACGCAACATTAAATAAAATATTTTTATTATAATATTTTAATGAAGGTTATGTCTAATTTTTAACATTGATAGTCGATTCGCCCCGATCAATTTTGGGCCCCACCTAAGGTAAAGTCGCAGCTCATGATGCATCTGTGTCATCAAATTTCAGATCTAGGCACCCATTTAGAAGTTATTCTTTTTTAAAGAAGAAACTATCTCTGGGATTTTTTTAAAACATAATATTTTATATCATATCATTCCAGTCACACCGGGCCTTAGAATCTCACACCTTCTCATCTCATGGTCTCTGAAAATTCCAAATTAATTTATAAAAATAAAACAAAATAAAATTAGAGTCATTACAACAATTTTCAATAAAAATATTATTTTCACTAATCAATAAAAATTAATAATTTTAGAAAAATGCCAAAAAATTACCCAAAGATAATTTAGACATGTAGTTTTCAAAAATTGGGATATTTTTTTAAATAAATTTTAAAAAAATGGTAAAAATTAATTTTTTAAAATGTTTTCAAAGTGAAGAAGTAAACACTTTTAGAAAAAATTCATCTTTTTCCGAAAACATTTCTTTTTTTTCAAATGATTTATATTTTATTTCCAATAAATAGATATCCAATGTATTTATTTGTAAATTTTTTACCATATAACTTTTAAAATTTATTTATTACTATTTATACCCACAAACTTAATATTTAGGCTATAATGTTATAGTATATTACATTTTATTTGGAATCAGGGTTTTGTATATTGAATTCTTTAGAAGAGATAAAATTTAATTAAAATGAAATATATCATATAGTCTTTGGGTGTTACGTTATTATATAATCTTGAGGTTGTGAGTCATCTACACTATCGAACCCAATTTTATTGTTTTAAAATATAAGGCTGTAACATTCTCCCAACCTTTAATAAATTGTTTCCTCATAATTTTTACTTGTGTGAGGAATTCAATTGATCTATTTTTTAAAATTACAGTATAGTAAACCCACATCATAAAAAGGGTTAACAAAATATCCTATTAATGTAGTGAAATTGAAATATGTAAGTTCATATAGAATAAAAAATAACTACGTTTCGAAGTTGGAGAACATAAGTTTGACGTGAGGAAAATAACATGTTAGAAAAACATAATTCCTAAACAATAATGGAGGGAAATAAAGTTGATTGATCATAAGAAGGTAAATGATAAAGATAAATTCAATAACCAAATACCATAAATATGTGATGAGTCAAAAGGCCCTTTATTTATCAAATCTAATGCTAATAGGATAATTTTTTTCCTTTAAGATCACTCTCATAATGTTAGAGATTTCTTTTACTATCAAAGAATACAAGTAAATATAATAATTTTAATATATTTGTATTTCATAAAGTCAATTTCATCATTTTTTTGCGCTTTGATCAATTTCCAATTCAACTCTTACAGAAAAAATTAATATTCAACTTGAATTTCTATGCCTAAAGCACAAAAATTAAATTTTAATCGATTTTTAGATTCATAAAAGGGTGATGAGTCTTTCTGCCTATTACTAGATATTTTCTAGAACTAATATGGTTAGACCATGTTTTCTAATATAATACATTATTATATAAACCTTAATAGTAAAACCAAGGGAACATCATTAATATTTAATAATTAAATGTTTTAAGTAAAATCAATAGCATACTAACCCAAACATCACATAGGCCATTGGTAGGTGCTAAATCCACTTCATCCTTCAATTATGGGTCTAAACCCTACGACTGTAGTTGGATGAAAGGGGTTGTCATTTTTTCCAAACTATTTTAATTTAATTTTTATAATGTTACCAACTTGAGATGCCCCATAATAATTACAACATAAAATATAAGATAAAATTTAAAGGTTACTAATACCAGTATTCTTCTATCCAAAAAATATAAAGGCATTCTTCCTCCAATAACTATTTCATAAACTAAACCAATGGGTTGTATTATGATAAATTTTTTCCAATTATATCCTTAATCACAGTAGAATTCTATCACATAAATCTTAATAAATGGTTTTTAAAACTTTGAACATATGATAAATCTTAAACTCAGAAACTCATATTAGTTTCTATAACTCGTAAATCAATAAAGAAATATATGATTCCAAAATCTAATAAAATCCTTATATGTTTCTTGATTCTTATAACCAAAATACCATTAGTAAAAATACTTCTAAAATTTAATTATTTAATCCCAATAAATAAATACATCATCTATTTAATTTCAACATAAGTACTTCCTTGGTCATGGGGTTAAACTTTTGAAGATGGAATTGACTCAGATAATGCCCTGGTTCTGTACATTTAAGATAATGAATTATAATGGTATCCCTAGGATGATATTTATTTCCTTTCGTTATACACTTCATGTTTCCTCATCAATTCATTTCTTTCTTCCATTATTTTCCACAAATAAATCATTTTACTATTCCTTAGAGAAATATTCCATTATGTATCTTTCTATATTTTTGGAATAAAGGTGTCACAACCCAAACTCAAATACTCATTTATTTTATCCTTTTCTTGGTATTGGATCTTTCCTGGGGAGGTTCAGGTTGAGACCTAGCCAAAATATTTAATTTTGAAAGTTTGGGTGGGTTTTATTCCTTGGTATGGTCACCACACATTTAGTAGAAACAATGTCGGTTAGCCAAGGTAATTGTGCTTCCAGTCCATGGATTGGAAAGAAGTGACTACATATTTTTTTCATAGTTGTACATACTGTGTGGCATAGTCTTACGGGTAGTCCCTCATTAGGCAGTGACTACCATACGGTTGGTGCATAGTTTTGTAAACTCTATGTCCAAATCGTGTGGCCGTGCCAGGTCATTAAATCTTGAAACCCTCTTATCTCTCTCCCCTAATTTTACCCAAACTCGATCCCCCCACCTCCTTGGTCATATTTTGCGCACCCAGGGCTCCCAAAATCACTTTACCTTTGCTCCTCCTCCCTCAAGGATTATCCTCTGTTGATTCCAAGGTAAGTTTTTAGGTTTTTTGTCCATTTATCATCTATTTGTCCTCTCTTATATCCATTATTTTTTTTCCTTTGGGGTTTCTTGTATGTACAATCCCTAATGGGTAGGGTTTGTGTGTGGGTTGTGTTTTCTTTCGACCAAGGGTGTTTGAAGGGTATGTGGTGATTATATCTCTCCTCTATGAAGGACTTGTTGTGTTTTCACTCCATTGGGGTAGGTGTCTCCATGTTTTTCCTTCCAATACATTTTGTTGATGCTTCATAATTTTTAATAAATTGATATATATGATTCAAACACCTATGGTGACTTTATTTAGATTATGTTGGTGTTTTGGTATTGGTAGAAATTGTTAAAAATAGCTTTTGTAGTGACTCTTCAATTATACCTATGTGTTTGTGAACTTAATGTGTTTGATTAAATTCCAATTGTTTTATTAAGATGAAATCAAGTATTGTTGTGATATTTTTCCCTTGAAGTATTTTGGTAACTTAGTTTTAATTTATGAATTTGGTTTAATGTTCAATTTTGATTCCTTTTTGGTTTTATGTCTATAGTGTAATTTTTTAGAAGGTTCTACACAGTTTTTAAAGAATTCGTTTTATGCTCTGACACTTTTTTGGAATTATTTGGATTGGTTTAAAAAGAAATTGATTGTTTCTTAAATTGTTTTGGGGAGTTTTCATTGAAATTTTGTTGGATCCAGTGGATGATGGCACATCCATGGGTGCACCGAGTGCACTCGTGGATGTGCACTCAAATGAATATGACACCTTAAAGTAATTTTTTCCTTGAATATTTGTTTCTCAAATAGTTTTGGTTCCATTGTGTACTTTCAAAGATTGGTTTCAAATGGAATCTTCAAATCTAAGTATATTTGGCACTTGGATTGCGTTTCAGTAAATGATTGGATTTTGGATCCTTCTAAAATTTCTTACATAAAAGTGGTGTTTGGTGTTTTTTTGGAAAGAACATGTGTAATTGTTTTGGTAAATGCATTTGGATATGTAAAACTAACAGATAATTTGAAAATTTTAACATTTTTCAAGAATGGGATTGAATGTTAAGAGATGTGACAGCCTGGTTGGAACCTTAAATGATCTGATGTATATGTATATATATAGTGGGAACCTCTATAAAAGTTATTTACCTTTATAGGTTATCATATAGTGGTGTCCATGTATGGAGTAGGAAAGTGTGGTGACGACATTTAAAATGAGTCATGCATGCGAGAGCCTCCTACTTACACATTGTACTTTTACCATGTGTTCATGGGCATATTTTATAGGGTCAAGTGATGGTTTCTTTCTAGCCCCAATTAGATAGCTTGGTATCCCCCAGGATCATTAAGAGGCTTGGTGGTTTGTACCACTAGATTAGTTGGTTTAGTATGGTTGGTTGGTTATAGACATAGAGGTTTCACCATATGCTGGCAGGTGGTTCCAAACTGAGTACATAAAGGGTCACTCTATGGATGTTTAGGATCACCCATGGTTATGGTTTATATCTTCTTGTTTAATTTTTATTTCATTTATCTTTCAGATTGTATTGCCTACAAATGTTCTGCAAAGCTTGGTATTTGTTTTGCTTGGAACATGGGATGGGTTTGGGTTTCTTAAATGTTAAACTATTTTTGAACATATAAAATTGTGGCATGAACTTTTTTGGAAAGGGGGAAGTTGTGTAATTCAGTTAGAATAAGAAAAACCTATTTTCTTAAATTTATTTAAAACTAGTGTTAGTGGACTATTTTCAGGATAGGAAACTCGTGGGTTCTCTATTGGTTGCCTACTAAACTGTCTAGATCACACCCATCTTGTACAACTCGGTGTTGGTAGACTGGAGATGTTTTTTCAGTTCTCGCTCTTATTCAGATTATTGGATAATGGGTCCACTGTAGAGTGGTTTGGTAGGTAGAGGATAGTTGTGACCTTGAGGTCACGGGATGATTGTGTGGTCACCCGTTTCAGTGTTGTTGTTTTTTCAGTTTTTTTAGTTGTACCTTGTGGATGAGTTTTTTATTTATTCATTTTAGATTTTATTGTTAGATATTCTTGTCATGATTTATTTTTTTGATCCTGTATATTTATTTTGAGTTAAAATTGTTCCCCTGTGTATTTTTTTGATTCTTGAAACTAGTTTTCAGCCTTTGGGGATCGGGAATTCCATTCAGGCCATGTTTCAAAATTATTTGAGTGATCGGGTCATATGGCATCCCAGTTTGGTTCATGAAAAGAGGAAATCATGCCTTCTTTCCTATATAGTCTCCATAACTTATGGTCTTAGTAAACTATATCCATATCTTCTTTGTTGAGTATGATAGTTTATTAAGGTACATGTTTTAATCATATTATGGGAAAACTAATTTGGCATAATCATTATATCTTTCACTATATTCATCATCCCATTTGGTTGGTAATATTCACCACATTTTGAATCATATTTAATGTTAACATGATTCCTATGAGTTCCAGCCATTGAGAAAAACCAAAAAACATAGTTTTAGCTTAAATAATCATAATAGTAAACTTCATAATCATGGAGAATCATTTAGTTGATGTAAAAATCATGTCACCTTCTTTTAAATATGAGACACCTTAGGTTTAACCTAGTTTATTCATTGTCATTATCTAATCAAATCCTTCATAGTGGTAGGTAAAGAAAATTTGAATTATTCAAAACATATCCCCCAAGAGTGTCAAACTAGGTGTGCAGTAAGTCCCATTATTGTGTACTAGGTGACACTCAAGCAAGATGCAATTTTTTTAAAGTTATTACCCTTAGGTACATCTGTTCCATAACCGTGTCAACTTGTAGTATCTAGAAAGGGATTTATTTCTATGAAAAACCACATTATTTATACCTTACCAAAATATTAGGATGTTCTTACATAATTATGCTCAATGTCTATCATAGTTTTATGTTTTATAATGTATATTTTCCTAAATTCACTTCCTATGGTTTCTACTACATTTTCTCTGATACCAAATTTAATGACCCCAACTCCAATAACCTGAAGATGGTGACTACATTAGTACATTGGCACTTGATACAAGGGATCACATCTAAAAGAATTGAATATTTTAGTAGTCCTATAGAAGTATATACATCCATGTTAATCATTTTACATTGGGAATAGAAAAATATATCATATTACATAAAAAACAAATGATTTTCAACCTTGAGAGTCATTCAATGATTTCTTCTTCATATCCTGTAGAAAGAAAACCAAATAAGGGTGATCAAAAATTCTTATTAAATGTTACATACAACAAAATCTATCATGAATAAATAAATCATATAAAATTTGGGAAGATAAATAACAAAAAATACATTCCATTTTATTAATAACTTGAGAATTTATTAAGGCATAATCAGTATGAAAAGGTAACTAATTGAACACCAATTCCATTTTTTCAAAAAATTGAGAGTAAATTGAATCAAGAGATAATATCAATGTGAAAATATAATTGATAATAATAATAAATAAATTATTAATGAGAGAAATTATTAATCATTGGACATCGTGATCTTAGGCATAAATATACCTCTACTATCAATACCATTCACAAGACAGTTTAAAACTAGGGGTAAAACCCCATCTGCTTTGGAAAACTAATTTTTCTCATGAGACATATCGGTGGATAGAGGGACAATATATAACTAGGACCCACCAATAACTACATTAACAAATCACTCCTAAAATATTTAATAATTTATTTAATTCATGAATCAATATTCCATGTCATCAAATATTTTTATTGAGTAAATGATATCGATTTATTAATATTTCCATAGTTAATCAAATTATATTCCAAGTAAAAACCATATGTAAAAATAATATATTTTTTAGGAAGTAAAAATATCCATTGTACAATAATATGGATGTTTAATAGAAATGTAATTTCTAATGAAAATTCATCTAAAGTGATTGTTTCAAGAGAAATTAAATAACTACAAAATAAAGTGAGATTGTATAATAATTTTTAACTCATCAGTAACATTTAAATTATAAAACCTTGAATAATTAACATGAAACAAAACATTAATCATCATTAATAAAAATAATTCATATTAAATATTTCATCATTTTAGTATATACACAATATAAAATGGAATAGTTTCATATTTACTAATATGTCTCAATAAATTGGAAATTGAGATGAAATTCCTTACCACATGGATTCCTTTAGGTGAACATGATTTGACCAAATTTATACCAGTTTTAATAATGTTATTAACATATTATAGAACAATAATGACATTTATGACACCATATATGATTCTCTTATAATATTTTACCACCCATTTGTTAATAATGTTTCATTATTTTCACAATTTCATGTGTAAGTTGTATTGTTTTCTCATATGTGTGTTGTCATGAAGGTTTTCATTCTTTTACAAAAGATATAAATTCGTAATATTTTAAAAATACATACTAATATTATAAATATCTTATTTAATCATTATATACTTTATAATAACCATTTTTGAAAGTTGGTCATGGAAAATTAATTACATCGCTTCATGGAGACGGTAGGTCGTACGTACACACGAGCGACGATGTCATTAAGTTAATGGATGAAAAGGAAAAATATTGTATAATATATTAATTTTAAATAATTTATATCATGTCATATATATCACATATATTAATTAAATTTATACTTATTAACTTCTATGTAAAGCGTATGTGAAAATCAAATCACATCGCTTCATGAAGAGGTAGTATGTCGTACACCTGAGTAATGTTAAAATATTTTAAAAGTAATGGAAATTAAGATGTTTTACATGATATTATAATTAAATAGTTACAATTATATCATAAATAATATATATAATTATTAAATCCATCATTATATCCAATTGTGGTAGGTGTCAAAGGAAAATGAGATACATCAATTCATGAGGCGGTAGACCTCCGTACAGAAGATCAATGATTTCATTTTCCCATTTAATAGAAGAGGGGAGGAATAAAGGTTATTACATGAAGATAAAACATCTATGTCTACAGCTGATATTTTTTGTTATATAATCATATTTTAATATTATTTTATGGAGGTGGGAGTATAAATAAAACCAATATGCACATTTAATAATTTTACCTCTACTTCAGATAGACTCTTTACAGTTAAACGTTAATCCTTCAATAAGAGGGATTAATAATCTAACTATGGACACTAATATGTGGGGGGTGAGGTAGGTTATATATTTGGGAAATTATTTTTAGAACCAAATATTTTTTGAAATGTGAAGAGCAGGGGAGTAGGGATGGACTTTTTTAAGTGGGGAGAAGATGTACATGAAATTTTTCAAAAGATAAAGTGATGCCCATATTTTTATCATAAAAATGCCTCCAAAATGGGTCATTCTAGAACCTTCGATGTGATAAGGTAAAAATATATCCATAAAATAGTTTTTTTAAAAGTTTTAGAATAATTATAATCCTTATATTCTTAGTTTACCCCCCCCCCCCCCGTAAACTCATTTTTACATTAACCGTGGTAATTAATTTTATAGTTATCACATATCATTATATTAAAAAATTATGCTTAACTTGTTATATAATATAAATTATTATAATTATAAATATCAAATCCACTTTTTCAAATTCAATTTAAATAAGTTATAGAATTTGTAGCATCATGCACTAGTTTCCACTCAGTAGTTCCCTGATCCGGTGACCACAAGACCTCAAGTGTGCCTCTTAAAATGTCATATCCCGATGACTATTATATACAGACTAGGGTGCATATATAGGGAGACTATTTCCTTATATATCATAGTTATCTTATCATTAAAATAAATTTAATTAATATCATAAACATAAATAAGAAACATACAATAATGGAAATATGAGAAATAAACTAAGAAATAAATAAATATAAGAGGAAGATTAATAAATAATATATGGCACTGATGATGATGCTATAAAAATGAATATGAAAATGGTAAGGGATACGTATATATACTACATGCTAAAAATATATAAAAAAATAAAAAAAAATCTACAGTGAGCATCTCGAGCATAAGCTCGATCCTATGCCCCTTACTCCATCCTAGAATGTAAAATAAATCAAGCATCACAAGACAAATGCTTAATTTTATCAAAAACTACAACCATAAAGTATGCTAGGGTACTAAAGGTAGAGCAAGACTGGTGTGAGATACAATCAGAGTATTCCCCCACCCACGGTGTCAAGGATAATCCATTCCATGAAATAAATAAATGAGCATTGTTCATTAGTTAAATAGAATCAAAAAAAGAAAAAAAAATATTTTTTTTAAATACATATAACTAGGTGCCATTGGGACACGAGTCCAAATTTCACCAGCTTTAGAATGAGTCAGTGAGTTTGAACTGATATAACCTACAAAGACAACGTGAGTGGGATAATGTGTTATAAGGTGGGTTGTCCACAAGCTTGTGATTGGGATTAGATAAAACTTCTCAACATTTCTAAGACCAAAGAATCATATTTCATTTTAAAACATTAATTTACCATTTTAATTCAATTAAAATCCTCTTTATTAAATATAGAGAGTCACTTCTTTCCAATCTATAGGAATCCAATGATAGTTGCCAATTATTTATCAATGGGATCAATTTATTCCCAATTCTATTGAGTCCACCCAAAGTGATTGAAGAATGAAGTTCCATGTGTCACTCCAGCAATGTTTTGATAATTTCAAGAACTAACCTTTGAGTCCATACCTAGAATCACACATAGGTTCTTGGTAATTTCTTATGGCATGGTTCAACCATCATGCCAATGAGTCTGTCTAAGTGGTCTTCTCTGTGGAACCAGTTTCCTTGTCTATAGGTAAAACAGAAAATGTAAGGCAAACTTATCCCAGAAATATATAGTGTCACCACTAGAATGTTTACAAAAAATTAACAATTATAAAAATAAGAAATGATGAGTCCGTTCCTAGGGAAATTAAGTACGAACCCTTCGAATCACCCTTGGAACTAAGGTGAAATAATTTAAACAAGAATTTATATCATGATTGGAATTTTTGTCAAGAAATTCAGTTTGATAATCCATTTTTGGAACGGCGGTAACATATGACCACTTGACCAAATTAGCCAATTCAAGTAATTTAATTATGTAATGGGGAGTCACGGCTTAACTCAATGTTCATCACTCTATTAAAATTAATTTATAACTCAATTCATAATTTATTCAGCAACACCCCTCAAGGTATGTTTAAACTAACTTAGTCAAGGAAAAATTATGGTTCAAAGGTAGATAACACTCATTGAATGGAATAAATTCAAGGCGATCGACCTAAGGGTTTGATTCACCACTAGATCGAGTTACAAATATCATGACAAGTATTTCAATTTAATTTAATTAAACAATTTTTGGTGATATCAGAAGCATCCCACTCATAGTACCATGACTTAAATTATAAATTGGAATAAAATTAAGGGATATAACCTGTACCACCAACTTTATCCTCATAGATCTCCGCTCATCCAATATCAACCTTTGATTCAAGATAGAACAGAAGAAATCAGATAAATCATCATATGATATGAAAATATAGAAACATATCTTTCATAAATATAAAGTAATATAGGTTATAGTAAACATGAAATATAATGTAGAGGCTTGAAATATTATCGAGATCCTTCTCATGGATCTGACGGTGAGAAAAACAGACACCAGATGGAGGAGGTATATTGTCGTTAAGGTGAGAGGGAGGAGAGATCCATGTTTAGTGGAGAGGAGGATCCCACTAGAAATTAAGATAAGGAAGAGTAATATATGTTAAATGATTAAAAATGGGTAAATATGTAATTCTACCATAAAATATAGGGTCTCTTGGTTTGGTCGAACGATTGGCTGAATTGTGCACCATTGATGCTCCAAGCCACTACTTCAAAGGGAAACTCGCATAATTAGGTGTATGTTTTATCTAACCATGCACAAAACATGAACAAATCCACTTTCAAATATTAAAAATGGCTCACATGACCGTGCACCTTGGGTCTCATATTTTCTAAAAAAATTGTGCAGACCCCAGGTGCCCACTATCTGTAGTCACACGGTTTTGGGAAACAAAGTTGTCTTGGAAGCACAGTTTCTACTAACCATGTATCCTAGTCAACCACTTTAATTTTTAGTGTTCCACACTCTAAAGGATCCCCAAACTCACCTGAGACCTCATTGACTTCATTAAGAATCCTTATTATAGCCAAATAGGAGAATTTATACCTAAAATGAATGGTTTGTACCTTGAATAATATAGTTATGTTACAACCTACCATCTTTAAGACAACCCATCCTTGAGTTTCACTTCTAAGGGTGGAACAACATTTTTAAATATGAGTTTCCACCACTACACACATATATCAGTTTCTTGCTCCTAGGTATCATACTAGAGGCATGCATGAATCCAAAACACCGAGACCAAAAGAACTGACCTACCTTAGAGAGACTTTATGCTCTAATATATGATATGTATGAGATGCTCCTCAAAAGATGAATCTATCTCCAACTCGATATCCTTAGGGTCCAATGAATGAAATGTTTCATCATGATACTATCGAAGCTGAGATATGTGGAATAAATTATGAATGGCATGGTATCTCTGAGGTAATGACAACTGATAGGCTACCGGCCCAATTCTCCCAACTATCTCGAAAGACCCAATATATCGAGGTGGTTACTTTTACTATCTCTTAATTAGTATATAACACAATATTGGTGAAACAAATAAAGACAACCAATGTCCCACCTCAATCTCTAGAGGTCTTCAGTGATGATTAGTATAAGACTTTTTTATAGACTAGGTTGTTTCCAAATGCTTCTGAATTAGCAGTACTTTCTATAAAGTAACCTGAACAAGATAAGTACTCATTAGAGCTTCCTCACCTACCTAAAACTAGAAAAAAAGTGAATGGAATGAGCTATCATAAAGGTCAACATACAAATCAATATGGATCATTTTCTAAAAGTTTTTTTTGTAGGAAAATACAACCAAGGGGATTTGGGTTTCCTATAAACCTCCAAAATAAAGGATACATGCCCAAAGAATATCCTAGGACACCCGTATCATCTGGTCAAATACATATCGGTATGAGAGTGATATGTTTTACTCAACATCTATAACACCCGAGACTTTTGTGTTATATAAATCATCAAAGGAATCTTTTTCTACACACAACACTTGTTTGGCTTTCTTTACACAAAATCGCGACCTTCCTCAATAGCTTGCGTCGTACGCAATACCGAGTTTCACTAAACAATGATATGTTAATAAAATACTGTTAAAACTAGCCGTTATGAATAGTATTAACTAAATTTTTAATTTTGTAACATTATTATTCATCTTATACATTTTCTAGAACGTGTTAAGAGAACAAAATAATTTTTTCATGTAAAATAAGTATTTTTTCAAAAAAAAATGCAGTTTTACCGGCTTTTGATGGCGCACCCACAATAAATATAGTTTTTGATAAGTTTATAAGTTCAATTTTGAAAAATAGAATTCTTCTATAGAATCAAGATATAAAAATTTACTTTGGATAAATTTTTCATATTATTCTGTTAAATTTCATATTTTAATGAATAGTAAAAACACGCTATATTTTAATTAAAAACAATTTTTTTCATCGTAATAAATTATGTGGTTAAATAATAATATTGAATGGTTTCAAAGTATAAATAGAATATTTTTTTACCATTTAATATAATGTATGTAATTATCCTTGATTTTACATTGAATTCGTAGGTTAAATAAATTCAATCTTTGGCAATATTTTAACTTTTAAAACCTGTTTGCTTAACAACAGGATTAATTTTAAATTAATTAATGCAACTTCTGTGTTTTGAATTTTGAAAAATGGATTCGATATTTGGAATCAGTGGGTCCAAATTATTTTAATATGTTACTTTTATTTTTCTGATATTATGAATAGTAACTACGGTAATTTTTTATTTACTACAGCTAAAGGTAAATAGGGTAATTCAAGGTTAAAGGAATATTATAATAATTCAAAATTACCTTGAAACTTGTATTAACTTTATTATATGAGTATTTTCCGACCATGGGCATCCTTGGGTCCATTTTGGGACCCCATGGGGCCACTTATGAAAGACAATGACACATTAGATTAATTAATTTAATGTAAAGACAAAATTGGAATTAACAAATATCCTTTAGTAATTATTTTTTATAATGGGCTATATAAATTATATTTTGGACTATAAATATTAATTGGAAAGATAAAAATATTAACTACATAATGGTATTTTATTTGTAATTTTTAGACATTGAATAATTTAATTTATTTATGACACAAAGATGATGCAGTAATTATCTTATTAATGAAATATTGACATAATTGATGTTATAAATACCCAAATAAATGGAATTTGAGACTTTTTATGAATTACACTAATTTTATAGGTTAACATGACATGTTATTATTGATTTAATTAACTTTTTTAGAACTAATCATTCTGTTATATGTTTCACAAAAATCAATTACTAAATAGTGTCAAAATTGACATAAAATAGTTTTTAAAACAAATATTATATTATTGATTGTTATTTTATTCCTAAAAATCTAAGGTTCGGCCAAGATACTTATATCATGATATTTTTGTCATTAATGGACCACTTGGTGGTCGCTTGGATGTATATGGTCAGTTTATTAACTATATAATATAAAAATACAAAGTGTCATGGTAAATGTCAATCTAATTAACTAAGAGTTAAAACTAAAAGATAAGGTTAGTATAATGACCTAAAATTGTCTAAATTATATTGGATGAGATGATTTCAACCCATTCCCACCTTATATTCTAAATAAATCAATATGAAGCTATTTAAAACCGAATTTGGCTTTATAATAAAATAATATTTTTAGTTATTCCAAAGGTGCCCCTCTCCTCCCTTATAAAAGGGCACCTCCTCCCCCTCTTCCTCACACCACTTTGAGCCTTCACGCTCGGCCAAACCATGCCCATTTCACTTCCCCACTTCCCTAGAAACATCCTAGAGGTCCTCGTCCTCTTCAAAGACCAATTTTAGTGCCCTAAAATGAGGTCACAAAGAAGCACTTCAAAGAAGAGGTAATGTATGTTACCGATTCTTTCATCTTTATTTCTTCTTCCACTTCTTATTCCTTAGTTGTTTCATTATGAAGTAATAACATCAGTATAACTCATATACTGATTTGTTATTATAAGTATGAAACAACCCTATTTCACCATATATCCATCCTACGGAAAATGAAATCACAGCGCGTGCGTACGTACAGAATATCGTCTCCACGCCGTGGTGTAATCTATTTTCCACCACCACCTTACATGGATGGGTATAATGGTGTAAATAATGACTATATATGACTATTATAAAGTTATATTGATTATGAAATAGTATACATACACTCCAATACAATTCCACGATCATGAGAAGGATATCATCGCTCGTGGGTACATACGGACTACCGTCTCCACGACGCGATGAGATTCATTCTCCACGTTAACCATTCATGAATGATTATAAAGTATATATAATAAGTAATCATGAAATATATGACATAATAATGATACTGTATTTATGTGTATATATATGTATTTCATCCACTTAATTCCATTCAACTCAATAAGAAAACGAAAACAGCGTTCATGCGTACGTACGACCTACCGTCTCCATGAACGGTGTATTTCTTTCCATTTACTGGTCTATTATATATATGTATATTCTGAATATATATTATATATAAATCAAGTTTTATATTCTGTAATTAATTAATCATGATCTAAGTAATCATATGAATAATTACAAGTCAAAACACGGACAAAAAATTAAACGATTTTACCCAAAACGCTCTTTAACAAGGAATTTACAAAAGAACGGGTAATATAAAGTCATAATTGACCATATATGATATCATAACAATAATTATGATTCTGGAATAAGTAAATAACATTATTTAAATCATTATACAGGAGGTTCGGACACTTACAAAACAAATCATACGTAAGTTAAGGGAAATATCACAATCTCATTTTAATCCGAGATTATTTATACTTTGAAATTTACTGGGGTGTATTTTATCATCCACATCAATGTTTCCTCAATATGTAATATTTATATCCTTCAAAAATATTTTGTATTCAATTTTAACCTTCGGTGAGTTTTTAGTAAAAGTTATTAAAGGAATCTTTTATCGTTTTTCGTACGAGGTACTTTTTGACTTTTCCGACAAAAGTATGAGAAGAATGTTTTTTTTAACTTATACGGCATGAATGGATTTTTTTAAAACTTTATTTCCAAGAAGCTTTCTTTACAAGTTTTCATGTTTATTTTTAATCAACTTCTTTTGAAATTTTATGACATGTTAAGAAAGGAAAAGTGTTTTTGAAGTAGAAAGGATATTTTCCTCAAGAATGGAGTTCAAGTGTTTTATCAAAATTATTTTCCATCTAAGATAATAAAAGGGTTCTGTTTTTATCCCTATTATTACATTGATTTGATTATTTTGTGATTATTTTTATGAATTCCTTTATCTTATATGAATTGTTTTATGATGTCACGATGTTTAAGAATCCCATTTTTATTACATGGGTTATTCTATGATGTATGGTTTATGATTTTGTGGCACACATAAGAGTGGTATCATTATGAGATGGGTGGGACCTATATCTCTCTCCAATGCATTGGGTAAAGATTTTATATCTCATGAGATAGACATGGCTGGAATGGTAGGTTATACCGGTTCAGTGAAACAGGACTGAAACGGGGAGTGAACTCGGTTCAGAAATGGACTTTGTCCACTAAGATAGTCATGGAAATGAGTCTTGCCTAATAAGATATGATTCTCTATGATTATGTGTGTATGCCACAAAGTTTCATGTTTTAAGTTGTGATTATTGGGATTACATTTCACTACTATGATTTATCCCATGTTATGATATTATGATCTCTTTTGCAGGTTAAGATTTCCAAAATGTTATGTTCTTATGAATATGATGTGATTGATATTTCTTTTGTTTATCCTTACTGAGCATTTGAGCTAACCCTTTTATGTTTTCTTTTCCCCAGGATATAAAGAAAGGTTTTAGGTAGAAAAAATGAAGATCTTTATGGGAGATGTTGAAGATCTTTCACCATGATTAGAAGATTATATTCCGAGTTTCCAAAGACACTAAACTATTACGGTCCTTGTGTGTGTGTGTTTGTTATGTACTAAGTATTCCGCAAAAGTAATGTAATTTCCATGTATTTCAAGATTCGGGTCTCTACAGTTGGTATCAGAGAAAAGGTTTAGTCAACCTTTGGAAACTAGGATGTGAAAACGTTAGTGAGATCCATAGAGATATTTCTAAGGTTTGTCTAGGGATGTCCCTAAGGATAAGTATACATATAGGATATAGTCCTAGAACTACGGTAACAATCTTAGAATTTAACCAAAGATGTTAGATATTGAAGGTACTCCCCCTTTATTGTGTTGTTTTCCCTAGCATGATTTTTGCCTCTCACACTATTATTTTTGTGTTTTAGAAAATGGCTGGAAACAAGATGATTCACGATAATGGAGGATAGGATGGACAATGGAATGATATTCTTCATGGGCAACCAAATGAAATGGGATTTGTAAGTCCAAACATCATTATTATATCGAATCAGCAATCTCATAATATGATCAATAAAGTAAAATTTGGTAAGTTTCCTGACTTGGCTAATAAGAGAAAGATGGAGTTTCATGATTATCATAGAGGAAAGAAAGTTCAATTTCCCCTATGTAACTCATGTGGGAAGAGGCATCTAGGAGAATGTTTCAAAGGAACTGAAAGATGATTTGGGTGTGGAAAAGAAGGACAAAAAGCTAGTAAGTGCATAGGAAAAGGTTCAGTTAACACCAGGGATGAGGATAATGGTATTGCTACGACATCAACAATGGTTAAATGTTTTAAATGTGGAATGTACGGGCATTATGCAAACCAATTCCCTAAGGGAAAGTCTCATGAAGAGAATCAGTATGGTCGTATGGGTAGTATTTATGTTCATGATGATGAAGATACTACAAGTGATATGTGAGATGAAATAATTGTTGAAGCTCGGTCAATGTTTTAAGAATTTAGTGGAATGATTACATGTTTATCATGTGTAATGTTGTATAAGTAATATCATGGTACTATGGAATAAAGATACCTCTAAGGATTGTTACATTGTTGTCTTTCCTTGAGTTTTGAAAGTGTATGATTAATGGTACCAGTATCCATGAAAGGTTATTCAGATATTTTTGGAATGTATATGATATTCGCATAATGAAGGGATAAAGAGAAAATTAAATGTTTGATAGTATTCATGAGCTCATGACTGATATAAGGAGAAGGTTATATCATGGTTTGAGTATATAGAATTTTTGGATTTTGGTATGTGGAAAGAGTTAACTTTTGACAGCATTCATGTTTTCACTAAGGTTTAATGGGTATTCATTTTTCAAGAGAATACATGCTTAAGGTATTCACATGATTGGGATGTGACCAACAAGATATATGCAGAATAAATGATGGTATTCACATGCTTGGTTGATGACATTTCAAGTAATCATTTTCTTTATACTATAAGCTTGGACCAAAGTATTTTAGATAATCCAAAAGGTTGGAATGGATTATGTTGGACATAAGTTAGTATTGTTTAAGGATAGAACTTTTTTCGATATTGATGATGGGATGTTATAGTAATATAGCTTTAGAAAAAGGAAAACCTGCAGGACGGGAGACAGCCCATTGCGTCGAACAAGGCTGTGGGAATCGAACCCACAACCGAAGTGTGACTGGCCTTTATCGCCTACCACTGGCCTACAGGAAGTCCCTGGTTAGTAGAAACTATTTTTATTTTATTACGCGGTATGATATATGAAGTATAGGTTCATTCTTGGAATCGTATATGATTAACCTCACCATAGATGGAATTATGTATATTTGATAACTTTTTCTAACCTTTTGTTTGAAACAGATGGAATGACCCATCATTCTATCACATGATCTATTAACACTTCAGGAATAACAAATTTAACTTCATTTCTTTAAGAGATGAAGTGGAAATTGTTCAAAGCACAAACAACAGTGAGATTGTACCAAAATAAATTAAGTAATTATTCTAATTCAAATTCTTCAACTTTAGGGAAATGATTTTGAAAACAAAAAATGTTGTCCTAGTGCTCTTATATCCGATGAATCAAATGGTACCTTAGATCATCACAAATTTATGGGTTTGTGATTGTTGGCTATTTCATAGCCATGTTCTCTACCACTCTCCATCAGAACTTGATGGTTAGATTTTTCTTCCATATCCATATTTTCACCTATGTTCTCCTACATGGAAACCCAGTAATGAGTTAATTTGGGTAACCATTACATTTCATACTTAATTTTTAAAATCCAAGTTTGGGTATTCCTTTTTACGATGTGGGTTTCTATTAAACAAACTTTCGAGTAGTAAACCATTTATAACCCCGACGAATTTCGAGGGAGAAATTCATTTTAAGGGGGGTAGAATGTAACACCCGATACTTTTATGTTATATAAATCATAAAAGGAATATTTTTCTACACACAACACTTTCTTGGCTTGCTTTACACTAAATCGCGACCTTCCTCGATAGCTTGCGTCGTACGCAATACCGAGTTTCACTCAACAATGATATGCTAATAAAATATTATTAAAACTAGCCGTTATAAATAGTATTAACTAAATTTTGAATTTTTTAACATTATTATTCATCTTATACATTTTCTAGAACATGTTAAGAGAACAAAATAAGTTTTTTGGGTAAAATAAGTATTTTTTCAAAAAATTGCAGTTTTACCGCCTTTTGATGGCGCACCCACATTAAATCTAATTTTTGACAAGTTTATAAGTTCAATTTGGCAAAATAAAATTCTTCTTTAGAATCAAGATATAAAAATTTACTTTGGATAAATTTTTCATATTATTCTGATAACTTTCATATTTTAATGAATAGTAAAAACATGCTATATTTTAATTAAAAACAATTTTTTTCATCGTAATAAATTATGTGGTTAAATAATAATATTGAATTGTTTCAAAGTATAAATAGAATATATTTTTACCATTTAATATAATGTATGTCATTATCCTTGATTTTACATTGAATTCGTAGGTTAAATAAATTCAATCTTTGGCAATGTTTTGACTTTTAAAACCTGTTGCTTAACAACGGGATTAATTTTAAATTAATTACTGCAAATTATGTGTTTTTAATTTTTAAAAATGGATTCCATATTTGTAATCAGTGGGTCCAAATTATGTTAAAAGGTTACTTTTATTTTTTTGATATTATGAATAGTAACTATGGTAATTTTTTATTTACTACGGCTAAAGGTAAATAGGGTAATTCAACGTTAAAAGAATATTATAATAATTAGAAATTACCTTGACACTTGTATTATCTTTATTTTATGAGTATTGGCCGACCATGGGCATCCTTGGGTCGATTTTGGGACCCCATGGAGCCACTTATGAAAGATAATGACACATTAGATTAATTAATTTAATGTAAAGACAAAATTGGAATTAACAAATATCGTTTAGTAATTAATTTTTATAAGGGGATATATAAATTATATTTTGGACTATAAATATTAATTGGAAATCTAAACATATTTCCTACATAATGGTATTTTATTTGTAATTTGTAGACATTAAATAATTTAATTTATTTATGACACAAAGATGATACAGTAATTATCTTATTAATGAAATATTCACATAATTGATGTTATAAATACCCAAATAAATGTAATTTCATACTTTTCATGAATTAAACTAATTTTATAGGTTAATATGACATGTTATTATTTATTTAATTAACTTTTTTAGAAATAATCATTCTGTTATGATTTTCACAAAAATCAATTACTAAATAGTGTCAAAATTGACATAAAATAGTTTTTAAAACAAATATTATATTATTGATTGTTATTTTATTCCTAAAAATCTAAGGTTCGGCCAAGATACTTATATCATGATAGGTGTATCATTAATGGACCACTTGAGGGTCTATTGGATGTATATGGTAAGTTTATTAACTATATAATATAAAAATACAAAGTGTCATGATAAATGTCAATCTAATTAACTAAGAGTTAAAACTAAACGATAACGTTAGTATAATGACCTAAACTTGTCTAAATTATATTGTATGAGAGTATTTCGACACATCCCCACCTTAGCTTAGAAATAAATCAATTTGTATCTATTTAAAACCGAATTTGGCTTTATAATAAAATAATATTTTTAGTTATTCCAAAGGTGCCCCTCTCCTCCCTTATAAAAGGGAACCTCCTCCCCCTCTTCCTCACACCACTTTGAGCCTTCAAGCTCGGCCAAACCCTGCTCATTTCACTTCCCCACTTCCCTAGAAACATCCTAGAGGTCCTGGTCTTCTTCAAAGACAAATTTTAGTGCCCTAAAAGGAGGTCTCAAAGAAGCACTTCAAAGAAGAGGTAATGTCTGTTACCGATTCTTTCATCTTTATTTCTTCTTCCACTTCTTCTTCTTTAGTTGTTTCATTATTAAGTAATAAAATCAGTATCACTCATATACTGATATTTTATTATAATTATGAAACAACCCTATTTCACCATCTATCCACCCTACGGAAAATGAAATCACCGTGCGTGCGTACGTACGGAATACCGTCTCCACGCCATGGTGTAATCTATTTTCCACAACCACCTTACATGGATGGGTATAATGGTGTAAATAATGACTATATATGACTATTATAAAGTTATATTGATTCTGAAATAGTATACATACACTCCAATACAATTCCACGATCATGAGAACGATATCATCGCTCGTGCGTATGTACGGACTACCGTCTCCACAACGCGATGAGATTCATTCTCCACATTAACCATTCATGAATGATTATAAAGTATATATAATAAGTAATCATGAAATATATTAAATAATAATGATACTGGATTTATGTGTATATATATTTATCTCATCCACTTAATTCCATTCAACTCAATAAGGAAACAAAAACAGCGTTCATGCGTACATACAGCCTACCGTCTCCATGAACGGTGTATTTCTTTCCATTTACTGATCTATTATATATATGTATATTCTGAATATATATTATATATAAATCATGTTTTATATTTGGGAATTAAGTAATCATGATCTAAGTAATCATATGAATAATTACAAGTCAAAACACGGACGAAAAATGAAACGATTTTACCCAAAACGCTCTTTTACATGGAATTTACAGAAGAACGGGTAATATAAAGTCATAAGTGAACCATATATCATATCATAACAATAAGTATGATTCTGGAATAAGTAAATAACATTATTGAAATCATTATACAGGAGGTTCGGACACTTATGAAGCAAATCGGACCTAAGGTAAGGGAAATATCACAATATCATTTTTATCCGAGATTGTTTATACTTTGAATTTTACTAGGGAGTATTTTATCATCCACATCAATGTTTCCTGAATATGTAATATTTATATCCTTCAACAATAGTTTATATTCAATTTTACCCTTCAGTGAGTTTTTAGTAAAAGATATGAAAGGAATCTTTTATCGTTTTTCGTACGAGGTACTTTTTTACTTTTCCGACAAAAGTACGAGAAGAATGTTTCTTTTAACTTATACGGCATGAATAGATTTTTTTTAAACATTATTTCCAAGAAGCTTCCTTTACAAGTTTTCAAGTTTATTTTTAATCAACTTCTTTTAAAATTGTATGACATGTTAAGAAAGGAAAAGTGTTTTTGAAGTAGAAAGGATATTTTCCTCAAGAATGAAGTTCAAGTGTTTTATCAAAATTATTTTCAATCTAAGATAATAAAAGGGTTCTGTTTTTATCCCTTTATTACATTGATTTTATTATGTTGTGATTATTTATATGAATTCCTTTATCTTATATGAATTGTTTTATGATGTCACGATGTTTAAGAATCCAATTTTTATTACATGAGTTATTCTATGATGTATGGTTTATGATTTTGTGGAACACATAAGAATGGTATCATTATGAGATGGGTGGGACCTATATCTCCCTTTAATGAATTGGGTAAAGATTTTATATCTCATGAGATAGACATGGCTAGAACGGTAGGTTATATCGGTTCAGTGAAACAGGACTGAAATGGGGAGTGAACTCAGTTCAGAAATGGAATTTGTCCACTAAGATAGTCTTGGCAATGAGTCTTGACTAATAAGAAATGATTATCTATGATTATGTGTGTACGCCACAAAGTTTCATGTTTTAAGTTGTGATTATTGGGATTACATTTCACTACTATGATTTATCACATGTTATGATATTATGATCTCTTTTGTAGGTTAAGATTACCAAAATGTTATGTTCTTATGAATATGATGTGATTGATATTTCTTTTGTTTACCCTTACTGATCATTTGATCTCACCCTTTTATGTTTTCCTTTCCCCAGGATATAAAGAAACGTTTTAGGTAGAAAAAAAGGAAGATCTTTAAGGGAGATGTTGAAGATCTTTCACCACGATTATAAGATTATATTCTGAGTTTCCAAAGACACTAAACTATTACGGTCCTTGTGTGTGTGTTTTTGTTATGTACTAAGTATTCCGAAAAAGTAATGTAATATCCATGTACATCAACCTTCGGGTCTCTACAACATCACCTATGAAACAAATACCTTTTGAAACCCTTTCTATAACCATGAAGTAAATTGAGCATCTCGATCCAAAAAAATTAATAGGGAACACAATGAAGTCATTCTATCTTCCAGATGTATAGCCTTAATACTTCATCAAGAGATAAGGTCTTCCTAATTGGTATAAAGTTTGGAACTTTGGAAAACAAATCGATGATCACCCATACAACATAGCTTCCTCAATGGGATCTCATAAATCCTGTTAATAAATCTATTGTTATGTAATTCCATTTCC
Source organism: Viscum album (assembly GCA_963277665.1). Lineage (NCBI taxonomy): Eukaryota > Viridiplantae > Streptophyta > Magnoliopsida > Santalales > Viscaceae > Viscum > Viscum album. The sequence continues at coordinate 703,178,767 of OY728132.1, forward strand.
ATTTAGGAATGGATAATGTAAGAATAATTCCATAAGGTCATTGGTTCTCAACCTTCACTTGATGATAGGTGGAGAACTGAGTGATACATCTACCACTTCATACTTGGCCACCAATACTGCCTGATAATGTCTTGGTACATCTTGGTGAGACCAAGATGAACTTCCCAAATAGAGGAATATGATCCCCTCATCAACTCTTCTCATATATTATAAGTTACCAAAACAATCCCACATAAGAGTAGGGTTTCACTTCTATCAACATCCTGACCACGTTGTGGGTTATCACCTCTGATTATCTCCCTTAAGAAAAGGACCTTTGAATCAAACAAATATCTCATTTGTACCTTCTCTAGAAGGGTGGATGTCACTGCTTGATCTCTTAATACAAGTTTCTTATGTTTTTTCAAAACATCAAGGGGAATATTAGAAAAATATCCATCAATTGAAACCCACTAATAGCCTCATAGAAGGATTTAATTTCAGTCTCCTAGCTCAATGAATCAACTACAGTGTTTCATTTCCCATGTGTTCAAGTAATATCAATGTCGAACGATTTTAGGTATTCCACCCACCTGTGCCGCCTGAAATTCAAATACATTTGATTAGAGATGTATATGAGATTTTTTGATCAATATATATAATTAACTACTCAACCTAATGTATGTACATATAAAATAATAGAGCATGGAAAATGGTAGCTAGCTCGAGGTCGTGTATATTGTAATTGTACTCCTGAGGCCTCAACTAGTGAGAACTATACACCAAAACCTATTCACCTTGCATCATAACTACACCCAACCCAATTTTTGAAGCATTATAGTAAACAATATAGCTTTTTATAGCTTAGGAATAATCAAAATTCACACTAAAGTTATTCTTCCCTTTAAATCCTTGAAATAATCCTCACAAGATTCAATACAATTGAATTTCACGCCCTTCTTATTAAATAATATAAGCAGTTCCACCATGTATTATAAGTTCTAAATGGAACACCTATAATATCCATACATCCTTAATATGTTTTTTATGTCAAATATGTTATTGGGTTGCTCCCAGGAAACCATGGTGCTCACCTTCTCTGGGTCAACTGATACATGTTCTTCAGAAATGATATAACCCAAGAAGTGAACCTTGATAATCCAAAAGTGGCATTTTCTAATCATTGAATATAGTTGATTACCTCTTAGTGTACTTAGTTTGATCTTAAGATGATTGGTATGGTTGTGTCTAGTGTGTGAATAAACTAATATGTCATCTACAAAGGCAACAAAAAAAGGAATCAACATATTGGTGGGAACCCTAATTAATAAAATCCATGAAGATAGTCAGTGAATTTTTTAGACCAAACAGTGTGAATAGATACTCATACATTCTATACCTAATCTAGATTGGTGTACGTGGTATATCTGATTTCCTCAATCAAACTTGATGGTAGTCCAAACTCAAATCGATCTTGTAGAAAATGGCCTCTCCTCAAAGCTGTTCCAAGAGGTTTTCAATTTGAGGTAGTGGATTCTGTTTTGTCACCATAAGATAGTTCAGTATGTGATAATTCATGCACATTCTAAGGGTATCATCTTCCTTCCTGGTTAAAATGACAGGTGAACTCCACGGTGTTGTACTGGGTAAGATAAAACCATTATCTTCTAGATTTTGAAGTTAATTCTTAAGTTCCTAGAGCTATGTAGGTGGCATCCTATATGGAGGTATTGAAATAGGTGTCACACCCGAAACAATATTGATTGTGAACTCGACCTATCTCTTATGAGGTAATATAGACAAATAATCAGGTAATACATCCCCAAAAAGATCCATTACAGGAGTAAAGTCCTTGAGCTACAACCTCTGATCACATATAATGAGACTATCCGTCTAGTAAAGACCCGTAAATTTCAAGGAAATTTTTTTCTTAATTTTATTTGGAATTTTTCAAGAGAGCAGTCTCTGACGGCACCTGATTCCGTGGCCCGGTGTGCCCGGAATCATTTTCCGAAGTTTTGGCTCGGGTACGTTCAGTGAACGGACGAGCTGGTCTTTCTAACTTTTGAACCAGTGCCCGGAATCGATTTCTGAGGGCTCCGATGAAATCGCAGTGCCAATATTATCTTAGAAACGCCTCTTCCGGAGTTGCGTTTGCTCGGGTGTGGTTTTTAATTTTCGGGCTTAAAGTTAAGAAATAAAATAATTTTGCGACAACTTTATTTTATTTCACTTAAGCCACTTGGAAGCCACTTGAAGCCACTTAAAAGCGGCTTGAACTGAGTTAAACCGGATAGGATGCTATCCAGAAATATCCTACCCCCTTGGTAGGATATTTGTGAGGTGGGGCTCGCACGAGCCCCGCCGTTTCTTTCCGCTAAGAAACGCACCCGCGAAAACCCGTCTTTATGAAAGTCAACTGACGCTTTTCTTAAAATCTTAACAGACCATTTAATTGTGCGGTTTATTTCGTGAATTAAATGAGTTGTTTCTTTCATTGAATTAATTCAACGAATTGTTGGGTCGTTTCTTACCCATTTTCATGTGTTGGCATAATAATAAAATAAGACCAACCAAAATATTTTGAGGGATTACTCGTTGAGACAGAATCTGTGTTTCTTCTTCCTCCTTCGTGAAGAACGCGAAGAACGCGAAGAACGCGAAGAACGCCGAACCCGGAAATCGATGACGCGACGCCTTCCCATGACGACGCGACTATCCCCCTCTTCTGCGACGAGATTTTCCGCGAAGAACTCTCACGCGCGACGACCAACGAGGAAGGGATTTTATAATTTGGAATACCCCTCTTTATATTCCCGTGAACGTTCTTTAAAAATTAAAGAATCGGTTTCAAATGAACAATTTTATTTTATTAAAATTGTCGGTTCATGTGTTGAACAAAATTCTCCCGTTTGGTTACCTCTAACGCGGAGGGTGCGGGCCAAACGAACACGTCCCGACAACCCTCCGCCGTTCTTCTTTTTGTGCGGATTTAACGGGCGATGACGGAACGTGCCGCAACAGAAGTTTGACGATCCCGTAGTGAAGAACGAGTCCCGGGAGGATCAGCGGCGCAGACAGGAACAAAATCGGACCACCGGAGCGATCCCGGTGGCCCGCAGAACTCGTCGGCGGCGCGGGCCGCCGGCGCGGCTGAAGCCGCGGCGGCGGCGGCACCCGCGGACCTGCGGCCGCGCAAGTCCGATGCCCTCGGACGCGGCTTAAGCCGCGTCCTCGACTCAGCGCGGCCCCACGCGGGGGGCCGCAGCACCACCAGGCCGCGGGGGTAGCGCCCCGCGGCGCCAAGCCGTTCGGCTACTCGGCCGAACCGGACTAGGCCGGTCTGACTGGCCGGGCTGCGCCCTGGCCGGACCGGACCAGGTCGGGTCGACCCGGTTCGGCCGACTCCCCGGGGGGGGGGGGGTCGGGCAGGGTCGGCCCGGGCCCGTACCCCCCCGTCTTCGGACGTTTTCGTTCAAACGCCCATAACTTGAGCTACGGGCCTCTCCAAACGACTCGCCATCAGAGGAAATGCAATCCTTGGATCGAGATGGTTGTTTCAGTATATCACACTCAAGGTTTCGAAATACCTTGTGTTCGGCCAGGTTGGTTCGTACACGAAACCAACCGGGCCTTCGGAGCGGAAACGCTCATATCTTGAGCCACGGACGTCCGATTGACGTGTCGTCAGCTTTGTTGAGTTCCTCTTTGCGAGAAGGATCTTTTGGCATACTCCGCCCGAGGTTAGGACACAGGTGGAGTATGGTCGGGTTGGTTTTTCCTTAAAAACCAACCGGGCCCCTGGGACGAAAAAGCCAATAACTCTCAGACCGGTCGTCCGATTGACGCGCCGTCTGCGACGTTGAGTTCCTATTGACGATACGGAACTTTTGGATACATCAACTTCGGACTTCGTGTCAGTTGATGTGTCGGCCTCTCGGCTCGTGGAACGGACCCTCCCGAACGAGCTTGCTGTGTGCGGGAACCCTAGAGCTGGCTGCGACTGCTTCTTCGACAGCGACGACCGTGCAGAGATCCTCAGTGGACTGCGGCGACAACTGCGCAGAGATCCTCAGTGGACTCCGACGACGACCGTGCAGAGATCCTCAGTGGACTGCGGCGACGACTGTGCAGAGATCCTCAGTGGACTGCGACGACTACTGCACTCAGCGATCCTACGTGGATCAGTGCTACAGGTCCTGTGTGGGCCCGGTCCTCTGTGGGCCCGATCCTGTGTGGGTCATTGCGGGGGTTAGTTACCTATCGATCCTTCATGGGTCCGACGACTTAGATGGATCAGTGATCGTCTTTATCCTCATCCGAAGAAGTATACCTGTGTGAGATGAATCTTGTGTTACTCTCCTTTGTGGATTGTGTTGAGCTATCCTATGTTGATTTACTGTTTACTCTCCATTGTGGATTGTGTTGAGCTATCCTGTGTGGATTTACTGTTTACTCTCCTTTGTGGATTGTGTTGAGCTATCCTGTGTGGGTATACGTTTTGCTTTCCTGTGTGGACTGGGTTGTGCTTGGGCTCGGACGTTGGAGCCGAATGGGAATTGATGACTTGGGTATATGTATGGGAATATACCTAAGATGTGTCAGATGTTACTTCGTGATTGTATCTTTCCTTTGTGGAATATCCTTTGTGGATTTTGGGAGACCTTCGGGGGTCTCGGGGTCCCTACTGAGTAGCTTATACTTACCCCTGCACGGGCTTTGCCCGCACTACGTTGTGTTGGTTGCAGACGACGGACAGCGCTGATCGTGGTGGAGGCGTCTGGAGCTGGACGGTACCTGGAGGTGGATCACTGGGCGGGACGTACTCGGAGCGGTCAGGTGGACCGAGGAGAAGTGAAGGCTATCCGTGCCCACCCTTCAGGTGGGACTTCCAGAGGATGGCTCGACGCTGCGACTTTTCCTTTCAGTTGTTGTTTTTCCTTTCAGTTGTACTTTACAGTTGGGCTTGTATTTCCAGCCCCTTTTACTTTCAGCACAGCTTGTATAGTTTTTACTTAGTGTTTACTTTTCCGCTTGCTTACTCTGTGGTGCTTGTTTACTTTTCAAAGGCAGTGCCTTCCCTTTTTGTTGGGATTCACGCTTTGGTGCTAGTCGCCAGCCCCTGGCCTATGGAAGGCGGGTTTGGGGTAGTCACGGCACGGGCTCCGAGGACGGGTCGTGACAAATTGGTATCAGAGGAGGTCGGTTCTACCGCAGACTCTGATCTTTCTTCTATGTGAAGCAATAGTGTTTAGCGTATTGAGTGTGGTTATCAGTCCAGGGAGTCCAGTGTTGGTGCGGCGGCCGACGTATCCATACACCAGGACCCTGACTTCTGATTTCCGATTTAATGCACAAAAACATTGATTGCATGTGTGTTTCAAGTTTTCTTCGTGATTACTTGTGTCATCTCACCAGGTATACTGTTCTGACCATGGCGCACTTGTTTCCTTTTCAGGATGGCACGACGACAGCAGCCAGCTAGGGTTCCTAGAGTAGAGCGCGACGACATCCCGCCGAGTGATGAGGCCTCGGTACAGGGCCCGTTGACAGCAGAGGCATCAGCGGTACCTTTACCCGCCGAGCCCCCGATGCTTCCAGCACTGGCAGCTGACGACGCACGACACCTCGGAGCTCTGCACGAGTTCCAGCGCTAGCGACCACCCAGGTTCCTTGGGGAGTCGGACCCCCAGGTAGCCGAGGACTGGCTGGAGGCGGTCGTCCGAGTTTTCAGGCTAGTGAGGATACCAGCAGACCTCATGGTGATCCTCGCGGCGAGCCTACTTCACGTAGCAGCAGGGCGATGGTAGAGCCTGATGCTCCAGGTACATGATGAGGCCTCCCTCATCTGGATGGACTTCGAGAGCCTCTTCCGCTCAGAGTTCGTCCCGGCCACCCTCCGTGCGGTGCGCATCCAGGAGCTTCTTCAGCTGCGGCGGGGCAGCTTAACGGTCGCCCAGTACGCGGCGCGGTTCACCGACCTTTCTCGCTACTCGACAGACATGGTACGGGACCCCTTCTTCCGGGCCCGGACCTTCGAGAAGGGATTGAAACACGAGATCAGGGCATCGCTGATCTCCCTCAGTATCCCGACCCAGGCAGGAGTACTGGAGTGAGCCCTCCTGATCGAGAGCTTCCTGGCTGAGTCCACAGTGAGACCTACCGCAGGGCGGCAGATAGCGGAGTCTTTGGCAGCAGGTAGCCGACGGATGACTCAGGGTTCCAGGCAGACAAGACCTTCCGGAAGACGACCTTGGGACACTGGCTCACCAGTGCAGGGCACTCAGCGTGGAGCTAGTCTTCCGAGAGGCAGGCAGTGCTACGAGTGCGTCGGGCAGGGCCACATGGCTCGTGACTGCCCGGCCCATCGTACCGAGTGGCAGCAGACGGTGGAGGGGCCACCCAGGAAGAGGCAGAAGGTCGACCGTGGTGGTCCGTAGGGAGGAGGTGGACGAGGCAGAGGAGCTGGATGAGTAGCAAGTGGTGGGCGACGCTTTGAGGCTCTGCCACCACCACCACCAGGAGGCCCGCCCCGACCACAGGGAGCTGGCGGGCAGAGACAGGCGCAGCTCCAGGCAGCAGAGGCCTACGACCACGGCGCGCCAGTGATGATTCGAGGTGCGATCTGAGTCTATTCCACCCTTTCTGCTATTCTGATAGACACAGGAGCGAGTCACTCTTTCATAGCTGCTTCCCTTGTTCGGAGCTCGGAGATTCCGACAGAGCCGTTAGCTCGATCCTTACGGCTAGAGACTCCTACGGGAGCAGACTCGACGATTACGCACTAGTGACGGCAGTGTGAGCTTACTCTAGGAGGCGAGAGATTCGGCTGGGATCTTCTTGTAGCGGCGTCGAGTCATTACGACGTCATCTTGGGCATGGATTGGTTATCTACGGTCCATGCTCAGATTGACTGCATTAGGCGCAAGGTGCGATGTGTGCGCACCGACGGGAGCAGGTTCACCTTCACCGGTGAGAAGGGAGCCTTAGCATCACAGGATGGACTCACGCAGAGGAGAGGTCAGCCCATCACTCATCAGTTGGCTAGCCTCATCCTGGGAGCAGTTGACGTGCGGAGTCCCAGTTTTCCTGTAGTGGTGGATCAGTACGCGAACATCTTTCCCGATGATGTTCCAGGACTACCTCCTCGCAGAGAGGTAGACTTTTATATTGACCTGCACCCCGAGACAGCCCCGATATCCACTCCAGCATATCGGATGGACCCCGCTGAGCTTCGAGAGCTACGGCTACAGTTGGAGGACTTGCAGGGCAAGGGGTTCATCCGACCCAGTGTTTCACCCTGGGTTTCCCCGATTTTGTTCGCCAAGAAGGCGGACGGGAGCTTGCGACTGTGTGTCGATTATCGTCGCTTGAACTAGGTGATAGTGAGGAACAAGTATCCACTACCCAGGATTGATGACCTCTTCGATCAGCTCAAGGGAGCACGGTGGTTCTCGAAGATAGACCTCAGGTCAGGCTATCATCAGCTCAGAGTTCGAGACGAGGATGTGCAGAAGATGGCCTTCAGGTGTCGGTATGGCCACTACGAGTTCTTGGTTATGACTTTCGGCTTGACCAACGCTCCAGCAGTGTTCATGAGCCTCGTGAACAGGATCTTCCAGCCATACCTTGATCGTTTTTTCATAGTCTTCATCGACGACATCTTGGTGTACTCGACCACGGAGGAGGAGCACGCCTACCACTTGCGTGTTGTACTAGACACACTCCGATAGAACCAGCTTTATGGAAAGCTCTCGAAGTTCCAGTTCTGGTTACGTGAGGTCCACTTCTTAGGGCAAGTCATTTCTGAGGCAGGAGTTGCAGTGGATTCCACGAAGATCGAGGCAGTGCTAGCTTGGGAGCCACCCAAGAACGTGACAGAGTTGCGGAGTTTCTTGGGCCTAGCCAGATACTATCGGAGATTTGTGCCGGACTTCTCTAGAGTTGCGGCCCCACTCTCAGTATTGACAAAGAAGGGGAAACCCTTCGTGGGGTCAGACAGATGTCAGCAGAGCTTCCAGGAGCTGAGGCAGAGGTTGACCAGCGCACCTATCTTGAGGTTGCCTGAGGAGGGAGTTGGATACATAGTCTACTGCGATGCATCAGGGACTGGACTCGGGTGTGTACTGATGCAGGAGCGGGCCGTGATTGCCTACGGATCACGTCAGTTGAGGCCGCATGAGAAGAACTATGCTACCCATGACTTGGAGTTGGCAGCAGTGGTCTTCGCCCTGAAGACATGGCGGCACTATCTGATTGGCGAGCGCTTCACAGTTTTTTCTGACCACCAGAGTCTCAGGTACATCTTCTCTCAGAAGGACCTGAACCTGAGACAGTGGCAATGGCTCGAGTTCCTCCAGGACTATGAATTTGAGATAGTCTATACTCATGGGAAGGGGGACGTGGTAGCCGATGCAATCAGCAGGAGGACGGGCATCCAGCTTCATGAGGAGGCGACAGAGCAGCTAGCCGCCTTGCAGATATCCTTTGTGGATAGAGACGGAGCAGCCTTCCTTCAGTCTCTCACAGTCTCTCCTCCACTTCTACAGCGGGTCAGAGAGGCACAACGTGGGGACGCTGACTGCGAGACATGGCATGCACAGATATCCTCGGGACAGGCACCTGATGGTTTCACCCTTGGAGCAGAGCACGATGTCCTTTTCAGAGGACGTACCTTGGTACCAGTCGCTTTACGAGAGGAGGTGCTGAGAGAGTTCCACACTTCTCCTTTGGCGGTACATCCTGGAGTGGCGAAGATGTACCAGGATCTCAGACGTCAGCACTGGTAGCCGGGAATGAAGAAGGTTGTGGCAGAGTTCGTTTCACGGTGCCTCACCTGCCAGCAGGTGAAGGCAGAGCATCAGGTACCAGCAGGCTTGGTATAGCCCTTGGAGGTCCCGGAGTGGAAGTGGGACGAGATATCTATGGAATTCGTGACTAAACTTCCATGCACTTCCAGAGGTCATGACTCCATTTGGGTGATTGTTGACCGACTCACCAAGTCGGCACACTTCTTACCCATTCGAGAGCAGGGCTCGGTGGAGAGCTTGGGGATTCTCTACATTCAGGAGATTGTATGGCTTCTCGGCGTGCCATCGACTATCGTCTCCTATCGGGACACTCGCTTTACTTCCCGGCTTTGGAAGGGGTTGTAGGAGGCGTTCGGGACGCGGCTACGTCTGAGCACCGCCTTTCACCCTCAGACGGATGGTCAAACGGAGAGGACCATTCAGACCCTCGAGGACATGCTCCGTGCATGTGTCCTCGACTTTGGTCGCAGCTGGGAGGACCACCTACCCTTGGTGGAGTTCGCGTACAACAACATCTACCACTCCACCATCGGGATGGCACCCTATGAGGCGTTGTACGGAAGGCCTTGCAGATCTCCTTTGTGCTGGACAAACCCTGGGGAGTCAGCACTTGTGGGACCAGAGATGGTCCGGGCCACGACAGAGAAGGTCCAGGTCATCCAAGAGCGGATGAGGAGAGCACAGAGCCGGCAGAAGTCATATGCTGACAGGAGGCGGTGGCCACTAGAGTTTGAGGATGGCTACCACGTCTTCTTGCGTGTCTCACCTCGACGTGGTTTGCGGAGATTTGGCCGAGGCGGCAAGTTGTCTCCACGCTTCATCGGGCCTTTCCAAGTCCTCAGCAGGATTGGTGAGGTGGCTTATCGCCTAGCTCTACCACCTCAGTTGCACCGGGTGCACGACGTCTTCCACGTAACCCAGCTGAGGAGATACGTGCACGACCCGACGCACATTATTGACTATGGGGAGCTAGACGTCGATGATGGGGAGACTTTTACAGAGGTCCCAGTGGAGATAGAGGATCGATAGGAGTGGGTCCTACGTGGGCGATCGATTCTTCTTGTGCGCATCAGATGGCAGCACGAGAACCTCCAGGAGAGCACTTGGGAGTGGGAGGCTCAGATGCATGCTCAGTACCCACATTTGTTTCCCTAGTTTTTGATGTATCTTTACGGGGACGTAAAGTACTGAGGTGGTAGTAGTGTAAAGACCCGTAAATTTCAAGGAAATTTTTTTCTTAATTTTCTTTGGAATTTTTCAAGAGCGAAGTCTCTGACGGCACCTAATTCCGAGGCTCGGTGTGCACGGAATCATTTTCCGAAGTTTTGGCTTGGGTACGTTCAGTGAACGGACGAGCGGGTTTTTCTAACTTTTGAACCGGTGCCCAGAATCGAATTTTGAGGGATCCGACGAAATCACAGCGCCGATATTCGCTTAGAAACGCCTCTTCCGGAGTTGCGTTTTCTCGGGTGTGGTTTTTAATTTTTGGGCTTAAAGTTAAGAAATAAAATAATTTTGCGACAACATTATTTTATTTCACTTAAGCCACTTGGAAGCCACTTGAAGCCACTTAAAGGCGGCTTGAACTGAGTTAAACCGGATAGGATGCTATACAGAAATATCCTACCCCCTTGGTAGGATATTTGTGAGGTGGGGCCCACACGAGCCTCGTCGTTTCTTTCCGCTAAGAAACGCACCCGTGAAAACCCGTCTTTATGAATGTCAACTGATGCGTTTCTTAAAATATTAACAGACCATTTAATTGGGCGGTTTATTTCGTGAATTAAATGAGCTGTTTCTTTCGTTGAATTAATTCAACGAATTGTTGGGTCGTTTATTACCTGTTTTCGTGTGTTGGCATAATAATAAAATAAGACCGACCAAAATCTTTTGAGGGATTACTCGTTGAGACAGAATCCTTGTTTCTACTTCCTCCTTCGCGAAGAACGCGAAGAACGCGAAGAACGCGAAGAACGCCGAACCCGGAAATCGACAACGCGACGCCTTCCCGCGACGATGCGACGATCCCCCTCTTCCGCGACGAGATTTTCCGCGAAGAACACTCACGCGTGACGACCAACGAGGTAGGGATTTTATAATTTGGAATACCCCTCTTTATATTCCCGTGAACGTTCTTTAAAAATTAAAGAACTGGTTTCAAATGAACAATTTTATTTTATTAAAATTGTCGGTTCATGTGTAGAACAAAATTCTCCCGTTTGGTTACCTCTAACGCGGAGGGTGCGGGCCAAACAAACACGGCCCGACAACCCTCCGTCGTTCTTCTTTTTGTGCGGATTTGACGGGCGACGACGGAACATGACGCAACGGAAGTTTGACGATCCCGCAGTGAAGAACGAGTCCCGGGAGGAGCAGCGGCGTAGATGGGAACAAAATCAGACCACAGGAGCGATCCTGGTGGCCCGCGGAACTCGCCGGCGGTGTGGGTCGCCGGCGCGGCGGCGCCGGCAGCCGGGAGTGTCGGCGCCCCGGAGCGCCGCCGGACAGGCCGCCGCGGCTGAAGCCGCAACGGCGACGGCACCCGCGGACCCGCGGCCACGCGGGTCCGGTGCCCTCGAATGCAGCTGAAGCCGCGTCCTTGACTCAGCGCGGCCCCACGCGGGGGGCCGCGGCACCACCAGGCCGTGGGGGCAGCGCCCCGCGGCGCCAGGCCGTTCGACCGCTCGGCCGAACCGAACCAGGCCGGTCCGACCGGCCGGGCCGCGCCCTGGCCGGACCGGACCAGGTCGGTTCGACCCGGTTCGGCCGACTCCCTGGGGGGGGGGGGGGGGGGGGGTCGGCCCGGGCCCGTACCCCCCGTCTTCGGACGTTTTCGTTCAAACGCCCGTAACTTGAGATACGGTCCTCAAAACAACTCTCCGTCAGCGGCAACACGATCCTTGGATCGAGACGGTCGTTTCGGTATATCGCACTCGAGGTTTCGGAATACCTTGAGTTTCTCCAGGTTGGTTCGTACACGAAACCAACCGGGCCTTCGGAGCGGAAACACTCATATCTTGAGCCACGGACGTCCGATTGATGTGCCGTCAGCTTTGTTGAGTTCCTCTTCGTGAGACGGATCTTTTGGCATACTCCGCCTGAGGTTTGGACGCAGGTGGAGTACAGTCGGGTTGGTTTTGCCTTAAAAACCAACCGGGCCCCTGGGACGAAAAAGCCAATAACTCTCAGACCGGGCGTCCGATTGACGCGCCGTCTACGGCGTTGAGTTCCTGTTGACGATACGGATCTTTTGGATACATCAACTTCGGACTTCGTTTCAGTTGATGTATCGGCCTCTCGGCTCGTGGAGCGGACCCTCACGAACGAGCTTGCTGTGTGCGGGAACCCTAGAGCTGGCTGTGACTGCTTCTTCGACAGCGACGACCGTGCGGAGATCCTCAGTGGACTGCGGCGACGACAGTGCAGAGATCCTCAGTGGACTCCGACGACGACCGTGCAGAGATCCTCAGTGGACTGCGGCGACGACTATGCAGAGATCCTCAGTGGACTGCGACGACTACTGCACTCAGCGATCCTACGTGGATCAGTGCTACAGGTCATGTGTGGGCCCGGTCCTGTGTGGGCCCGATCCTGTGTGGGTCCGATCCTATGTGGGTCCGCGCTGAGCGGTTTTGTGTGAGCCAGCGCCTACAGGTCCTGTGTGGGCCCGATCCTGTGTGGGTCATTACGGGGGTTATTTACCTATCGATCCTTCGTGGGTCCGACGACTTAGATGGATCAATGATCGTCTTTATCGTGATCCGAAGAAGTATACCTGTGTGAGCTGAATCTTGTGTTACTCTCCTTTGTGGATTGTGTTGAGCTATCCTGTGTGGATTTACTATTTACTCTCCTTTGTGGATTGTGTTGAGCTATCCTGTGTGGATTTACTGTTTACTCTGCTTTGTGGATTGTGTTGAGCTATCCTGTGTGGGTATACGTTTTGCTTTTTTGTGTGGACTGGGTTGTGCTTGGGCTCGGACGTTGGAGCTGAACGGGAATTGATGACTTGGGTATATGTATGGGCATATACCTAAGCCATGTCAGATTTTACTTTGTGATTGTATCTTTCCTTTGTGGAATATCCTTTGTGGATTTCGGGAGACCTTCGGGGGTCTTGGGGTCCCTACTGAGTAGCTTATACTCACCCCTGCACGGGCTTTGCCCGCACTACGTTGTGTTGGTTGCAGACGACGGACAACGATGATCGTGGTGGAGGTGTGTGGAGTAGGACGGTACTTGGAGGTGGAAAACTGGGCGGGACGTACTCGGAGCGGTCAGGTGGACCGAGGAGCAGTGGAGGCTATCCGTACCCACCCTTCAGGTGGGAATTCCAGAGGACGGCTCGATGCTGCGGCTTTTCCTTTCAGTTGCTGTTTTTCCTTTCAGTTTTACTTTACAGTTGGGCTTGTATTTCCGGCCCCTTTTACTTTCAGCACAGCTTGTACAGTTTTTACTTAGTGTTGACTTTTCCGCTTTCTTACTCTGTGGTGCTTGTTTACTTTTCAAAGGCAATGCCTTATTTTTTTGTTGGGATTCAAGCCTTGGTGCTAGTCGCCAGCCCCTGGCCTATGGAAGGCGGGCTTGGGGTAGTCACGGCACGGGCCCTGAGGACGAGTCGTGTCACGTCTAGTTTGTTACTCCACCTAGCCTAGTACGCTTGGGTGTAGATCGACTTTCATGGATATACCATTTTCCATTATACATAAATTTGTTTCCCTTGTGTGATGTGACTGATTCCCGATGGTGATATAAATCCACCTGGGCTCAATAAGGAAAATCCATTCCATACTGAGAATAACAATGAAGTTGGTCATCTTAAGGATAATGAAATTTCATAGAAAATGGTACCAAACTTTATCATGGGGGATAATACTTGCACTAGAATATACCCTTAGCTCTAAATTCTAATAGAATATCAAGAGTCATAATGTCTATGCATTAATCTATCACAAATCCTAGAGTTTCCATAGTTATAGCATATAGAAAAGAGTCTGATTTACTTTTATAACAAAGGGCTGAAACTAGAGTGGAGGATACTAAAATAGTTAATCTACGTATAGAATTCTTAAGACTCTTCTCCTATTTCATAGGCTATACTACATAAATATGACCTGAATGACAGCCTTGACATACAACTAGATTTACAAGATTAGGTGTATATTTCTATCACTGAAACTCTGATCGGTGAAATCCTTGACCATGACCACAGACATTACCCAAACTGCCTATAGAAGACCAATATCAAACCTAATGAGGTGTTTCTAATCCTTCTCCTGAAGGAAGTGATGGAATATAACCTTGATCACCTGGTACATGTGGGAACGATTGGTAGAAATGCTGGAGGTGATCCATCATGACACATGCCTAATAATCGATTGGGTTCTTTATACACTATATATTGTTGTGGCCTGACCTACCACACTGGTGACACACCACATTGAAGTTATTGTATTCCACATGGATGGAACTTCCTCCATGGGTAACCTCAAAATGAAAATTTATGCCACTGGATAAACCACTACTCTTCCAAGAAGCTAAAATACCCTACTTTATGTCACCTTCTTCCATTAGGTTCCACTTGATGATTCCAGACATTGGGGAAGTGTGAAAAGGTGGGAGATATATTAAATTTCATTTCAAAATCATATCTTTAAACCAAGATAAAGGATCTTATACATAAAATTTATAATTAATTTATTTAATATTTGAAGAAATAAATACCTAGTCTTAGTAACATTATTCATTGATGAATTTTGATAATCCAAAATGAACCTTTAGTAATATGTTCATTGTTATATGAGTATCCAAAGATATAATCCCCCTATTATTGATCTACATGTGCTCTAATGATATCTAAACAATACCACTTGATCTCTGGGTTCTGGCACGATGATTCGAATGTCTATTGTTATTCGTCCTTTATCACTCATTCTTCGGTCTTGAAGAAATATCTCTTGCACATCTAGTTCTTGAGTGGGGGAGATAAAGAAGAGTTTAGATATAATTAATTGTGCCCAAAAATTATCTATTCTAATTTTTTTTATACTTTACTTAATAGAAATAACTGACTATTTATAGAGTTAGGATTTAAGTTAAAATAACACTTAATTGTGTACCAGTAATTAAATAACATTTATTACCATTAGTAAATCTCATACCACATAATAATAATTTTGTTATTATTATTTTTTTGGCAGGCACCAACATGCACAATAACAAATTTTATATAATGGTCTTGTTAATTAATAATTTTCATCGGACTCAGTCATCATCCATTCAAACTCGTCAATCATTTATTCAAAAACAGAATTAATATTTTATTCGCAATCTAGAGGGTAACTATTCAATACATAAAATAAATATTTTATTAACTTTTGGGAGAATAAATATTCATCTAATTTATGAAATCAATATAACTTGAATAAAATTATTCCTTCTACCTTAGAATAATATTTATTCTTTTAATTATACTATAATATAACTTGTTCAAGATCTGTGGAAACACTTAGTGTGTGATCCTCTAGGATTCTTTCTAATTAGAGTTAGATTAGATGGCCTAAAATCTAATATTATTATCTATCAATGGGTCAAGGAACCAAATAGAAATAACATAAAGTCAGAACTTCAACAACCACATACGATTGATCACAGTGTAATATAATCCATTTGTCATAATATCTCATTAAAGAGGTTTCATAACTGTGTCACAAAACTATATTCTCGATATCTATTTTCCTTGACTATCTGAAATAAACATAGCATTACACCATGGACATGAAATTTAATGCGATGTTTCTATTCTAGTTAATGGGACAAGATATCAGCTTTCCAAAAGATGGAAGGGTTAAATTCTTCCTTAACTTATTCATTAATAACATGTCACTCGTGACACACCCAACGTATCCAACTTTGCAATGAACTATTGTCATCATGGTTTTAGAAATACATATAAGTAATGATTTGTAACATGAATTAATAATAATCTTAACGTTTAATGATCTTCACACATGCTTGTAGATTGGAGTATTTGATGAAACCAAAACATGTGGAATTCCTACCAGTAGGTCTGTTTTCATAATCTCCCATGTCGGATATTACCCAGTGAAAACTTCATAAGAAGAGGCCTCATATTATTTTGATTACTCACACCTGATAGTCTATGTACTATGTGTATCATCATAGTATGTTATCTACCAGTAGAACTATATTTGAGAATATCTTCATAGCTCATCAAGGTTCTCATCATAACAGGGAACTGTTATTACCTTATCAATGTGATGTATACTCAAGGAAATTATTACATTAGAGGAATAGAAAACAACAAACAGTATGTAATTAAATGTTCTATTAATATTCAATACATCAAATATTCATGTAATAAAAGTACAAAAAGTGGGTCCCAAGAAACCAAATCCAACTAACTCCCACATAGACAAGATCCAACTGCCGATGACCTTCAGTCTTCTAGACCTCACTAGATAGTAATGTTTCTATTGAGTCAGGGATTTAGTCAATGGGTTCGCCAAATTTTCTTCCATAAAAATACTACTCATTGAAACTTCACCTCTCTAAGAAAAATCCCACAAGAGATGATACTTCTGAAGTTTGTGTTTCATCTGCTGATGTGACCTTGGCTCTTTTGATAGAGTCACAACTAAAGTATTATCACAATAGAGCGCAAAAGGATATTTATGGTTAGGTAATGTATATTCATAAGAACAATGGTAAATATATTATATTATAATGGTTATGTAATTAATGGTTATTTGTTCTATATGATGGAAAAAATAAATTCATTACGATGAAAAACAGTGGAGTTACACTTATGGAGGAAGTGAAGCATATATCTGCTTCCAAGGATAGAAATCCAGTTTATGTGAATACATCATACTTCATCAACATCAAACAAATATATGAGTTGGATTATAAAATATTTAAAGTGATGGATTTCCTTTACAAGTAGGTTTTAAACTTCCCAATATTTCATAGTAAGTTATTTTATTTAAAGTAATTCAATAGCTTGAGATACACACAACACTGAGTTCGAGCGCACCATGACTTACCAAACTTACCGTTCAAAAAGTGGTTATGAATATAATTTAATTAATTTTTAATTTTATATACAACATATAATTTCAGAATCCATATTATGTGTTTCTTAGACATAATATAAGAACAAATTCATTTTTTTCAAATAAAAGAAGTTTTTTTCAAAAAATAAAATTTTACAACTTTTTAATGGAAACCCCTTTTAAAAGAAATATTTGACACTATTATATATTCAATTTAATGAAATTAAAATCTTTGTTAAAATTGGGAAATAAAAATTTATTTTGGATAAATTTTTGGTACTTCTCGGATAACTTTTATATTTTGATAAATACTAAAATATACTAAATTTTAATTGAAAACAACTTTTTTAATAGAAATAATTTAGAGTGTTAAATTATGAATTTGAATGTTTTGGAAATATAATTAGATTATATTTTTATCATTTAACATAATGTAGGTCATTATAAGTAATTTCATGTTTAAATTTAACATAAACACATGCCAATATTTTGATAGTTTTTTTTTAAAACCCACTTTTCAGTTCGGAAAACGGGAATTAATTTAAAATTTATTAATGAAAATTATTTGTTTTGAATTTGGTAAAATAGAATTAATTTTTGAATTCAGAATATAAAAATTATATTAGTGTAATTGTTTTGTATTTTTCTAAAAACATTAATGTTTTTATGAATAGTGAAAAACACTCCGTCATTGTTTCAAATAGACTTTTTATTTAAATAGTTATTTATTTTATTTAAATATATTTTAAGTCAAAATAGATATAAAATACTTATATAAGTTCAATTTATTCATTGGAGTCATTTTATAATAAAATTAGATGTATAAAATTTTATTGAAATTTTTACCGTCTTTTACCCACCTTCTAGGAGCATTTGAAAATTTACATAAATCTTAATTTTACCACTTCTGTGAGTTGAATTTCAAAAATCCTAGGGACATTTTTAATATCATTAAGTAAAATTTTGTTCAATAAGATGAAAATAATTTCTTTTGATTAGTAACTTTTGACTTTTATTTACCACGGTTAAAAGTAAATATGGCAATTAGAGGATAAAAAAGATAATATAATTACCATAACACATGTCATAATTCTATTGGATAAGTGTAATTTGGACAAAAAAATTAAGAATAAAATATGATCCTTTTGGTCCACTTGGATTAGATTAGGACATTTATTATTATTTTATTTTAAGAAGAGTTACAAGTGTTAAATTCAATGTTTAATAACTAAACCATTCTTAATATAGGGTTACACACAATATAAATTCGACTATAAATATTAATTAGAAATATAAAATTATTTCCTATATAATTGTATTTTATTTATAATTTTTATACCTTAAATAATTTAATTTATTTATGACACAATGATGATGCAGTAATTACCTTATTAATTAAATATTAAAATAATTGATATTATAAATTTCCAAATAAATGTAAATTGAGACTTCTGATTAATTACACTAATTTTCTAGGTTAATATGAAATTTTAGAGTTGATTAAATAAATTTTATTCTAAGTGATAATGTTTTTTTGGCTTTAAAAAAATCAAATACTAAATAGTGTCAAAATTGACATAATTTAGTTTTTAAAACCAATACTATATTATTAATTGATAAAATATTCCTAAAAATATACGGTTTGGCCAAATCACTTAGATAAAGTCATATATATTAATAATGAACCACTTGGAGTTTTATAGGCAGTTTATAGTAAGTTTTTTAGCCATATAATATAGAAATAAAAAGAGACATGGAAAATGTCAAACTATTTTACAAAGAGATAAAACTAAAAGATAAGGTTAAAATGGTAACCTAAATTTGTCTAAAACCTATTGGTTGAGAGTATTTAGACCCATAACCACCTTATCTTTGATATAAATCATTTTTGAACCATTAAAAACCGAAAATTTTTTATTATAAAATAATATTTCAAGCTTTTCCTAAAGTGACACTCACCTCTCTTATAAAAGGTTACTTCCCCATCACTTAATCTCACACCTCCAAAGTCATTTGGATCGGCCAACCCTATCACAAATATCTTCAAAACATCCCTAACTTCAACATAGAGGCCTTAATTTGATCAGAAAGCCAACCTAGGGAGCCCTTTTGATCAACTCAAAAGGAAACACCTGAAGAAGAGGTAATAATTTCACCACCCTCTTTAAAGTTCTTTTCTTCTTCCACTTCCTCTTTTTTTCTTTCCATACCAAAATAATAAATCCAGTACCTTATACATAATGTGATTTTATTATAAATATGGTACAACCATATTAGTTATTCCATCCATCATATAAATGACAAAGTCACCATACGTGCATACATACGGCTTACCGTCTCCACACCATGGTGTAGTTTGTTATTCAAACACTTAATTATTTGGATTGGTATAATAATAAGTATAACTGATTAAATAATAAATATAACATGTTAATGATTCTTTATATATTTTATAACATCCAATTAAATACGATTTCACCATCAATATAATGATATTGTCACTCGTACGTACGTACGGCATATAGTCTCCATGAACGGGATGAGATTCATTCTCCATCATAATGATTCAAGAATAATATTCATTTTATGATTAAAATTAATATTTAAAAACTTAATATCATTATAGATATGAATCAAATATATCCTATAAATAACAAGCATGACTTATGTAACAAAACATATAAAGGAAAACGAATCAGTTAACAACCAAAACAATGATACTACTAAAATATCATTAACAAAGAAATATTAGAAGATCATATATGATATCATATTTATGTATTTGGTTCTTTCATAATTTAATAACAATTATGTCACGACCCGTCCTCGGGGCCCATGCCGTGACTACCCCAAGCCCGCCTTCCAAAGGCCAGGGGCTGGCGAATAGCACTAAGGCATAATTCCTGGTAAAAAGGGAAGGCATTTCCTTTGTAAAGTAAAAAAAACACCATAGATCAAGGATGCAGTAGAAGTAAACACTAAGTAAAACGGAGTACAACAGTATGTGCGGAAAAGTAAGTGGGCTAGTATAAAAACCCAAACTGAAAGTAAAGTACAACTGGAAGGGAAAACAACAACTGAAAAGTAAAGCCACAACGTCGAGTTGTCCACTGGAAATCCCACCTGAAGGGTGGGTACAGATAGCCTCCACTGCTCCTCGGGTCCAACCGACCGCTCCGAGTACGTCCCGCCCAGTGGTACACCTCCAGGTACCATCCTGCTCCGCAAGCCTCAACCACGATCAGCGCTATCCGTCGTCTGCAACCAACACAACGTAGTGCGGGCATAGCCCGTGCAGGGGTGAGTATAAGCTACTCAGTAGGGACCCTGAGACCCCCGAAGGTCTCCCAAAATCAACAAAGGAAAGATAAAATCACGAAGTAACATACGGCACCGCTTAGGTATATTCCCATACATATACCTAAGTCATCAATTCTCGTTCGGCTCTAACATCCGAGCCCAAGTACAACCCAGTCCACACAAGAAAGAAAAACGTAAATCCACACAGGATAGCCCAACAAAATCTACATAGGAAAGAAAAACGTAAATCCACACAGGATAGCACAACACAATCCACATAGGAAAGCAAATCAGGATTCAGCTGACACAGGTATACTTCTTCGTATGACGATAGAGATGATCAGATATTGCCATTGATTCATCTAAGCCATCGGACCCACAAAGGATTGATAGGTACTAACCCACGCAATGACCCACAAAGGATCTGACCCACACAGGATCGATAGGTAACAAACCCCCGCAAAGACCCACACAGGATCGGACCCACACAAGATCTGTAGGCACTGGCTCACACAGAACCGCTGAGCGCTGACCCACATAGGATCAGACCCACACAGGATCAGTAGCAATGATCCACGTAGGATCGCTGAGTGCTGTAGTCGTCGTCATCGAATCCACTGAGAATGTCTGTACAGTCGTTGTCATCATCACAATCGCAAACGCAGCCAGCACTAGGGTTCCCGCACACAGCAAGCTCGTTCGGGAGGGTCCGCTCCACGAGCCGAGAGGCTGATACATCAACTGACACATAGTCCAGAGTTGATGTATCCAAAAGTTTTGTATCATCAACAGGAACTCAACGTCGCAGACGGCGCGTCAATCGGACGCCCGGTCTGAGAGTTATTAGCTTTTTTATCCCAGGGGCCCGGTTGGTTTTTAAGGCAAAACCAACCCGACCGTACTCCACCTGCGTCCAAACCTCAGGCGGAGTAAGCCAAAATATCCTTCTCACTAAGAGGAATCCAACAAGGTCGACGGCACGTCAATCAGACGTTCAGAGCTTAAGATATGTGTGTTTCCACTCCGAGGGCCCAGTTGGTTTCATGTACGAACCAACCCATCCGAACCCAAAGAATTCTGAAACCTTGAGTACGATATATCGAAACAACCGTCTCGATTCAAGGATCATATCTCAACTAACAGTGCATCGATCGGAGGCCTGTAGCACAAGTTATGGGCGTCCAATCGGAAAAGATTTGGTATTAAGGGGTTCGGGCCCAGTCCGACACGGCCCGATACCCCCAGGGTCGGTCCGAACCGGGTCGACTCTCACCGGGTCCGGGTCCAGCACGCTTGGGCGCGGCCCGGCCCGGCAGGCGCAGCCCACCCAGCGTGCTGGCCAGGCACTCGGCCAAACGGCCGAGCCGTTTGGAGTGGGGGGCGCCTGCCCCCTGTTTGTAACCGCGGCCCCCCTTAATGGGGGCCGCTCAGCTGGCCGGCCAGGGGTTTGAACCCCTGGATTTCCCTTGCTCGGCTGGCCGGTTTCTGTCACCATGGGACCGGCGACGGCCGGTCCCCTCCCTACTCCGACACCGGCGGCCCGTTTCCGGCCGGCGGTTCCCACGCTCCACCGCGGCCCGGTACTGGTTGCGGCCTTCATTCATCCGGTGGGGCGCAACAGCGCCGCACCCCTCCACCGCGGCCCCGCTCCAGCCACAGTGCTTTTGTGGTTCTCCGGCGCGACGCGACGGCGTCGCGTCCTTGTTCGATTTCACGGCGCGGCGTGACGGCGCCGCGCATTCCTTGCTGCATGATTCCGCATGGTGCGACGACACCACACCATTTCTTTCCAACCATATTAGAAACAACATCAATAATGGAGGAGGGTCGGCCGTGTTTGTGCGGTCCGGCCCCCTCTCGTTAGTCATTAGTAATTGGTCGTATTTTCACGAAGAACGACAAGATAGTATACATGAACAAAATAAATTAATAAATCCCCTACCTCGTGCGAGCTTGAACGGAGGTTCGTCGAACGAGGATTCATCGCGGGAAGAGACATCGTGGAAGGAGATGTTGCGGAAGGAGACATCGCGGAAGAAGAAGTTGCGGAAGAACCGTCGCGGATTACGGCGTCACGTAGTCGGTCTCCGAGGACTCGGCATTCTTTGATGGAGTTCGATGCGTTCTTCGCGTTCTTTGTGTTCTTCGACGAAGAAGATGAAGAACTTCTAGCTTCCTTTATCTTTTCTCCTCAAACCTCTCAAGCAACAAATCCCCAAATAAAATAAGCACCTCCCTTATTTTATTAACTCAAAAAAGCTATTGAAATTCAAAAATTTACACTTAACTCCCTTAATTAATAACATAAGTTGTCAAAAATTAATGGTGAGTTGAGGGGGGTTGAAGAATATGAAGGGGTGGGGTTCGTGTGGGCCCCACCACCCTCATAACCTCCCTTGGGAAGTTGGGCAGTTACCCAACTTCCACCCAAAGCCTTAAACCATTAAAAGAAAATAAAAATTTTAGTTTAATTATAAATTAAATTTCCACAATTTTTATCATCTTCTCTCATGCAAACGCAACTCCGGAAATGGCGTTCATAAGCAATTACCGGTGCTACGATTCCATAGGTGCCCTCAGAATTTGATTTCGAGCACTGGTTCAAAAGTAAGAAATTCCCGCTCATTCTTTCACTGAATGTACCCGAGCTAAACTTCGGATCGAAATTCCGGGCACACCAGGCCTCAGAATCCAGTGCCGTCAGAAATTGCGTTTATGTAAAATCTCAAAAAAAAAATAAGAAAAAATTTCCCTTGAATTTTACGGGTCCTTACATTACTCCCACCTCGAGGATTTACGTCCCCGTAAAGTTACATCATAAACTAGGGAAAAAAATATGGGTACTGAGAACGCATCTGAGCCTCCCGCTCCCAAGTGCTCTCCTGGAGATTCCTGTGCTGCCATCTGATGCGCACATGAGGAATCGACTGTCCATGTAGGACCCGCTCCTGTCGATCCTCGATCTCCACTGGGACTTCCATAAAAGTCACCCCATCATTAAAGTCCAGCTCCCCATGGTCAATGATGTGTGTTGGTTCATGCACGTATCTCCTCAGCTGAGATACATGGAAGACGTCATGCACCCGGTGCAACTAAGGTGGTAGAGCTAGGTGATAAGTTACCTCGCCAATCCTGCTGAGGACCTGGAATGGTCCGATGAAGCGTGGAGAAAACTTCTCGCCTCTGCCAAATCTCTGTAATCCACGTCGAGGTGAGACACCCAAGAAGATGTGGTCGCCATCTACGAACTCTAGTGGCCTCCGCCTCTTGTCATCACAAGACTTCTACAAGCTTTGAGCTATCCTCATCCGCTCTTGGATGACCTGGACCTTCTCTGTCGTGGCCTGGACCATCTCTGGTCCCACAAGTGCTGACTCCCTAGGGTCTGTCCACCACAAAAGAGATCTACAAGTTCAGTCGTACAATGCCTCGTATGGTGCCATCCCGATGGTGGAGTGGTAGCTTTTGTTGTACGCAAACTCCACCAAGGGTAGGTGGTCCTCCCAGATGCGACCAAAGCCGAGGACACATGCGCGGAGCATGTCCTCGATAGTCTGAATAGTCCTCTCCGTCTGACCATCTGTCTGAGGGTGAAAGGCAGTGCTCAGACGTAGCTGCGTCCCAAACGCCTCCTGCAACCCCTTCCAAATCCGGGTAGTAAAGCGAGCATCTCGATCGGAGACGATAGATGATGGCACACCGTGAAGCCATAAAATCTCTTGAACTCAAATTCGTCCCAAGCTCTCTACTGAGCCTTGCTCTCTGATGGGTAAGAAGTGTGCCGACATGGTGAGTCGGTCGACAATAACCCAAATGGAGTCGTGACCTCTGGAAGTGCGTGGAATTCTAGTCACGAAGTCCATAGATATGTCGTCCCACTTCCACTCCGGGACCTCCAAGGGCTGTACCAAGCCTGCTGGTACCTGGTGTTCTACCTTCACCTGCTGGCAGGTGAGGCATCGAGAAACGAACTCCACCACAGCCTTCTTCATGCCCGAACAATAGTATTGTCGTCTGAGTTCCTGGTACATCTTCTCAACTCCAGGATGTACTGCTAAAGAAGAAGTGTGAAACTCCCTCAGCACCTCCTCCCATGAAGAAACTGGTACCAAGGTACATCCTCTGAAAAGGAGGTTGTGCTCTACTCCAAAGGTGAAACCATCAGGTTCCTGTCCTGAGGATATCTGTGCACGCCACGTCTCACAGTCAGCGTCCCAACGTTGTGCCTGTATGACCCACTGCAGTAGTGGTGGGGTGACTATGAGTGACTGAAGGAAGGCTAATCCATCTCTATCCACGAAGGATATCTTCAAGGAAGCTTGCTTCTCTGCCACCTCCTCAAGTAGCTGAATTACCGTCCTCCTGCTGAGAGCATCGACTACTACATTCCCCTTCCTAGGAGTATAGACTATCTCAAAGTCATAGTCCTGGAGGAACTCGAGCCATCGCTGCTATCTCAAGTTCAGGTCCTTCTAAGAGAAGATGTACCTGAGACTCTGATGGTCAGAAAAAAACTGTAAAGTGCTCTCCCATCAGATAGTGTCACCATGTATTCAGAGCGAAGACCACTGCTGCTAACTCTAGGACATGGGTAGCGTAGTTCTTCTCATGCGGCCTCAACTGACGTGATCCATAGGCGATCACTGCCCGCTCCTGCATCAGGACACATCCGAGTCCGGTCCCTGATGCATCGCAGTAGACTATGTACCCTACTCCCTCCTCTGGAAACCTCAAGATAGGGGCGATGGTCAATCTCTTTCTCAGCTCCTGGAAGCTCTGCTGACATTTTTCTGACCACACGAAGGGTTTCCCCTTCCTCCTTAACGTTCTGAAAAGCTGCAAAGATTTCTCCTTTGCTGAAAAGGGAAAATCCAATCTCATCCCCTGGATGAACCACGTTCCTTGCCTAATATAGTCAATCCCATCATGATTAGTTAATTCATGGCATGGATGACGTCGTAAGGCCTCGATGCTGTTACCAAGAGATCCAACCGTTACTCTCACCTCCAAGGGTTGAGTCACACTGTCGGCATCAGTGTGTGGTCACTGGGTCTCCTCCAGTAAGAATCAATAAAGTGAGGGTCAAGTCAATAGTTTCTAACCAGCACCTCTTAGTAATAATAAAAAAAAGACAAGAAAGAAAATGTCACCATTGAAAGTGTATTTTATTACTTCAAATCAATGTACAAGGACACAAGGCAACACAAACTACGAAGCTAGAGGCATTATGGGCAAAGGCCTCTATGACTAGAGCTACTCCCGCACTAGTCCACCCGCTTCCGGAGCTCCATGATCGTAATCTTGAGCTGCCTGAAGTTGTGCTCTCCACTGAGGTCGGGGTGGACCTCCTGGTGGTGGTGGTGGTAAAGCCTCAAAACGTCGTCCACCACCTACCGCTCGACCAGCTCCTCGGCCTCGTCCACCTGCTCCCTACAGACCACCACAGTCGAACCTCTGCCTCTTCCTAGGTGGTTCTTCAACCGTCTGCTGCTCCTCTGCATGGCGGTTCGGGCAGTCACGAGCCATGTGGCATTGCCTGCCGCATGCATAACACTTTCTTCCACTCGTAAAACTGGTTCTTTTGTGTGTGCCCCGCACCTCTGAGCCAGTATCCTGTGGTCGTCTACCCATTGGCCAGGCCCTCTTGGACCTCTGCGACATCTGTCTAATGTTGGATGAAGAAGACTCCAACATGTGTCGCCCTGCGGTAGGTCTCGCTGCTGGTGTAGACTCAGCAAGAAAACTCTCGATGAGAAGAGCTCGCTCCAGCACTCCTGCCTGAGTCGGAATGCTGAGGGAGGTCAGCGATGCCCTGATCTCATGCCTCAATCCCTGATCAAAGGTCTGGGCCCGGAAGAATGGGTCTCGTACCATGTCGGTCGAGTAGCGCGAGAGATTGGTAAATCTCGCCGAGTACTGGGCGACTGTCAAGCTACCCTGCCGTAGCTGAAGAAGCTCCTGGATACGCACTGCACAGAGGGTGGCTGGGACGAACTCCGGGTGGAAGAGGATCTCAATGTCCATCCAGATAAGAGATGCCTCAACGTGCACCTCGAGCATCAAGCTCCACCATCAGCCCACTACTGCATGCAGTAGGCTCGCTGCGAGGATCACCATGAGGTCTACTGGTGTCCTCACTAACCGAAAAACTCATATCACTGCCTCCAGCCAGTCCTCGGCTGCCTGGGGGTCCGTCTCCCCGCGGAACCTGGGTGGTCACTGGCGCTGGAACTCATGCAGTGAACTAAGGCGAAGTGCATCGTCAGTGGCTGGGGCTGGAAGCATTGGTGGCTCGGCAGGTAAATGTACCGCTGGTGCCTCAGCTTCAAAGGGCCCTGCACCGAGGCCTCGTCGCTCGGTGGGCTGTCGTCACGCTCAACTCTCGGAACCCTAGCTGGCTGCTGTCGTGGGGCCATCCGGAAAAGAAATAGGTGTGCCACAGTCGAACAGTATACCTGGTGAGCTGGCACAAGTAATCACATAGAAAAATTGAAACACACATGCAATCAATGTTTTCGTTCATTAAGTTGGAAATCAGAAGTCAGGGTCCTACTGTACGGATATGTCGGCCGCCGCACCAACACTGGACTCCCTGGACTGATAACCACACCCAATACACTTAACACTATTGCTACACATAGAAAAAGATCAGAGTCCCAAGTTCTGTGGTAGAAACGAACTCCTCTGATACCAATTTGTCATGACCCATCCTCGGGGCCCGTGCCGTGACTACCCCTAGCCCGCCTTCCATAGGCCAGGGGCTGGCGACTAGCACTAAGTCGTAATTCATGGTAAAAAGGGATGGAATTTCCTTTGTAAAGTAAACAAACACTATAGAGCAAGCTAGTAGTAGAAGTAAACACTAAGTAAAACTTAGGACAACAGTATGTGCGGAAAAGTAAGTGGGCCAGTATACAAACCCAAACTGAAAGTAAAGTACAACTGGAAGGGAAAACAGCAACTGAAAAGTAAAGCAGCAACGTCGAGCTGTCCACTAGAAATACCACCTGAAGGGTGGGTACAGATAGCCTCCACTGCTCCTCGGGTCCAGCCGACCGCTCCGAATACGTCCTGCCCAGTGGTCCACCTCCAGGTACCGTCCTGCTCCACAAGCCTCAACCACCATCAGCGTTATCCATCGTCTATAACCAACACAACGTAGTGCGGGCATAGCCCGTGAAGGGGTGAGTATAAGCTACTCAGTAGGGACCCTGATACCCCCGAAGGTCTCCCAAAATCCACAAAGGAAAGACACAATCACGAAGTAACATACGACACCGCTTAGGTATATGCCCATATATATACCTAAGTCATCAATTCTCGTTCGGCACCAACATCTGAGCCCAAGTACAACCCAGTCCACACAGGAATGCAAAATGTAAATCCATACAAGATAGCACAACACAATCCACATAGGAAAGAAAAACGTAAATCCACACAGGATAGCACACCACAATCCACATAGGAAAGCAACACAGGATTCAGCTCACACAGGTATACTTCTTCGTATAACGATAGAGATGATCATATATTGCCACTAATTCATCTAAGTCGTCGGACCCACAAAGGATGGATAGGTACTAACCCCCGCAATGACCCACAAAGGATCTGACCCACACAGAATCGATAGGTAACTAACCCCTGCAAAGACCCACATAGGATCGGACCCACACAGGATCTGTAGGTGCTGGCTCACACAGAACCGCTGAGCGCTGACCCTCACAGGATCAGACCCGCACAGGATCGGTAGCACTGATCCACGTAGGATCGCTGAGTGCTGTAGTCGTCACCGTCGAATCCACTAAGGATCTCTGTACAGTCGTCGTCATCGTCACAGTCACAAACGCAGCCAGCAATAGGGTTCCCGCACACAGCAAGCTCGTTCGGGAGGGTTCGCTCCACGAGACGAGAGGCTGATACATCAACTGACACATAGTTCAGAGTTGATGTATCCAAAAGTTTTGTATCGTCAATAAGAACTTGACGTCGCAGACAGCGCGTCAATCGGACGCCCGGTATGAGAGTTATTGGCTTTTTCATCCCAGGGGCCCGGTTGGTTTTTAAGGAAAAACCAACCTGACTGTACTCCACCTGTGTCCAAACCTCAGGCAGAGTAAGACAAAAGATCCGTCTCACTAAGAGGAATCCAATAAGGTTGACGACACGTCAATCAGACGTCCAGAGCCTAAGATATGAGCGTTTCCGCTCCGAGGGCCTGGTTGGTTTCGTATATGAACCAACCCGGCCGAACATAAAGTATTCTGAAACCTTGAGTGCGATATACCTAAACGACCGTCTCGATCCAAGGATCACATCACAACTGCCAGTGTGTCGATCATAGGTCTGTAGCACATGTTATGGGCGTCCGACTGGAAAAGATTCGGTATTAAGAGGTTCGGGCCCGGTCCGACCCGGCCCGATACCCCCAGGGTCGACCCGAACCGGGTCCAGGTCCGGCCCGCTTGGGCGCGGCCAGGCGCTCGGCCAAATGGCCGAGCCTTTTGGAGTGGGGGGTGCCTGCCCCCCTGGTTTATAACCGCGACCCCCCTTAATTGGGGCCGCTCAGCTGGCCGGCCGGGAGTTTGAACCCTCAACTTTCCCTTGCCCGGCCAGCCAATTTCTGCCACCATGGGACCGGCAATGGCCGGTCCCCTCCCTGCTCCGACACCGGTGGTCCGTTTCTGCCCGGCGGTTCCCATGCTCCGCCACGGCCCGGTACCGGCCGCGGCCTTTATTTATCCAGTGTAGCGTGATGGCGCCGCACCCCTCTGCCGCGACCCCGCTCCGGTCGCGGTGCTTTTGTGGTTCTCCGGCGCGGCACGACGGTGTCGCGTCCTTGTTCGATTTCATGGCGTGGCGCGACGGCGCCGCACATTCCTTGCTGCACGATTCCACGTGGTGCGACGGCACCACGCCATTTCTTTCCAACCACATTAGAAACAACATCAATAATGGAGGAGGGTCAGCTGTGTTTGTGTGGTCTGGCCCCCTCTCATTAGTCGTTAGCAATTGGTCTTATTTTCATGAAGAACGACAAGATAGTATACACGAACAAAATAAATAAATAAATCCCATTCCTCATGCGAGCTTGAACGGAGGTTCGTCGAACGTGGATTCGTTGCGGGAAGAGACGTCGCGGAAGGAGATGTTGCAGAAGGAGACGTCGCGGAAGAAGACGTCGCGGAAGAACCGTCGCAGATTACGGTGTCGCGTAGTCGGTCTCCGAGGACTCGGCGTTCTTCGACAGAGTTCGATGCATTCTTTGCGTTCTTTGTGTTCTTCGACGAAGAAGAAGAAGAACTTCTAGCTTCCTTTTGCTTTCCTCCCCAAACCTCTCAAGCAACAAATCCCCAAATAAAATAAGCACCTCCCTTATTTTATTAACTCAAAAAAGCTTTTGAAATTCAATCATCCACACTTAACTCACTTAATTAATAACATAAGTTGTCAAAATTATTGGTGAGTTGAGGGGGGTTGAAGAATATGAAGGGGTGGGGTTCGTGTGGGCCCCACCACCCTCATAACCTCCCTTGGGAAGTTGGGTAGTTACCAAACTTCCACCCAAAGCCTTAAACCATTAAAAGAAAATAAAAATTGTAGTTTAATTATAAATTAAACTTCCACAATTTTTATCATCTTCTCTCGTGCAAACGCAACTCCAGAAATGGCGTTCATAATCAATTACTTGCGCTACAGTTCCATCGGTGCCCTCGGAATTCGATTCCGAGCACCGGTTCAAAAGTTATAAATTCTTGCTCGTTCGTTCACTGAACGTACGCGATCTAAACTTTGGATAGAAATTCCAGGCACACCAGGCCTCAGAATCCAGTGCCGTCAGAAACTGCGTTTATGTAAAATCCCAAAGAAAATTAAGAAAAACATTTCCTTGAATTTTACGGGTCTTTACAAATTATTTAACCATTATATAGGAGGTTAAACTACCCTATACTAAGGAAAAGTACAAGCCAAGTGGTTTCTTATCTCACTTTTAATTCCGTGAGATTTCTATTGTTCGCCACTTATTTATTGCATGTGGTGTATTGTATACTACCATTTGATATATATATATATATATATATATATATATTATCATGATTTTCTTTATATTCATGGTATTATGTGATTAATTTGGTGGTTATTAACTTTTGTTCATACGACTCGATTGATTACAACGTGGTAAGAGATTTTCATCTCACTTTTATTCTCATGAGATTCATGGTATATTTTCCACTATTACCCTTTGTGTTGTGTATGTACTTCCCATGATTGTATTGTTTGGATAATATAATTTAATATATGGGTATTGAAATCATCATTGGATGATCCTTCTTTCATGGGGTGTTTGTTTTGTATGTTACCAAATTGGTAATGGAATTTCAAATTTCAGTTTCCACTCATTCAGTTTTACGCAAACTTCATTGATTACAATAATCCAATATTATGTGTGAAATCACAATTGATTTACATATGTAGTAATTTACACTCCCCTTTGTGTGAATATTCTTTTGATACACATAATCAAATCATTTTTTAATTCTCAAGTCATCGATATAATCTTTATAAGAGTAATTTTAACTCAATTTCTATTCATTGAGTTAAACATCAAAGTCATTGGTGTTCTTTTTACAAGAATATGTGTGAATTTCCTCTGACTGATTTACACTGAATATCCAATCATATTGAGTGTATTTATATTTTTCACACATTATTATGTCATTTATTTATCCTTAACCTAAGGATACAGTCTTTATGAAGGAATTCATCTCAACTTACATTCCATTGAGACATATTTGTTGTTATGCGCCAATTCACTTTTATTTGGTGTATATACATTACTTTGACATAGTATATCATGAATCCATTTATTATCATGATATTATAATTTTTTTATTACCTCAATTTGTTTTATTCAATCGTCTCTCATTTGGTTAGAAACTCTAACTAAAATATCATTTTAAATGTTTTAAAAATTTATTCTTCTAAATCTTTCTCATTAATGTCCATTTTTTAAAAATGGTTTTAAGGTTTTATTTATATTGACATTAATGATTTAAAATTAAAATTCCTTCTAAATGTTTCAAAGTGGTATGGTACACATTGATTCAAAAATCTATTTCAAACAGCTTCTTGATAAATATTGAGACTTTTAAATGTTTTCATGAAAACAAGATATTTCTCTCAAAGATTTTTACTGATCATTTTCAACTATGTAAATATCCTTTACGGGATATTATTATTATAGAGGTTTATTTTTTATGATACAAATATTTCATACTGTATTGAATGTTTTGTGATATGTTTTATTGTGGATGTGTTTTTTATACCATCCATGGTTTATGGATAAATTATTGACATTTAGTATGCTATTTTTAAGTCAAATGTGTATGTTATGTTTAAACATTTTCATATGAGGAATGCATTGGACTTATTTAGTGACAGGTGGAGCCCTTTATAGATCTTTGATGCATATGTAGGTATCATGAGAAAAACTAGTGTCTTAGAACAAGGCCTTGAAAAAATATTATTTGTGGTCTTGGTATATGGCCTTGACTATGTGGTTATGAAGCCTGGAATTATGCATTCCATCATCATGAAATTGGCTACTGATATTGCATGTAAGTATTTGACTAGTAGAATATCCATGTGAAGAAGTAAATGGAATTATTTGATTTATATTTTTCATATTATGCAGAATTTTATGTATAAAAGGCTTATGTTTTAGTCTTATACATTGCCTTAAATGTTTATGCTTATTTATGAATGTTTTTTCTATATTGTTATCTTTACTGAGTATCTGAAGTCACCCCTTTCTATGTTTTATTTTTCCCAGGATGCGAAAAGTATATTATGACTAACCTTCAGGGATAGTCTAAGGGATATTAATGTGTTCAATGGAGACAATTTTGTTGTTGTTTTTCATTTTATAATATAATGTTAAACTTTTGAATGTATCTAGTACTTCTGAGGCTACTAAACTGATCGGTATTTCGGGATTTGATCTCTTGTGATCATGAAAATGTTATGTAATAATGCACCGACTCTAGGTAACTGAGGTCGAGGAATTGTAGGGTTGAAAATAGAAGTGTAGTTAAAATTTATGAATCAGGATTTTTGAATATAATTTTTTGTGTGGAAGTTTAAAAGGCTAAACCATTCATAATGGAATCACATGTAGTGCAAGTATTTTATATCCCAGATCCAGCAAATAGAAATTAGAAAACTATTCTTCTAAAAACATAAACATCTATATGGTTAAATGAAAATTCAATTAATGATGAACCTTTTTGTTGTGAGATCAAAATCATTTCACGACAGTCCCAATGTAAACAATGTATTTTACATTATAGGGGACCACAATGAGGGGATTTGGATACTCTATAGGGGATCCAAATCCCTTCGAAAATTATAGAAAGAAAGTGTGTTCAATGAACCTTTTAATGTTTTCTTAAAATGTATTATGCTTTCCACCATAATATTATGTGTTATCTACTATATTTATGTAATGTAAATTACATTTTAAACTACTCCTATTAATAAAAAATTCTCTTCATGTCAACTTTACCAATCCTGAGGAAGAACACACTATGAATGTTGAAATTGAGGAATTCTTAGAGAATCAATATCATTTTGATGAAAAAAACTACAGCAACATAGTATCATTTTGTTAACTACAATTATTAATGAAATAAGAAAATTAATAAAATTTGAGGTTGAATGGAATCAACACAGCCAACCTATTGACGCCAGAATATCCATATTTATTAGTTACATTAGGCTCACAATGTGAATTCGTGTGTTGATTAACATAAATATGTGGAATAATGTCATGCATGAATTGAGGATAATCATTTATGAAGATATTAGGTGAATTTTATAATATACTTTCTCTATTTTACATAATAATTATATAAGGAAATATATATTTAATTTTCATTATCCCTTATAGAGTTTTTTTATTTTATATGACTTCTAAAAGAAATTTGAATTAATAGCTACTGTAAAAGCATATAGATCCTAAAATTAACCTCTTCCAAATTGAGGGTTAAGTAAACTCCCACCAACAAGCTATGTATGTACAGATTATAAGCTAAAAACACAGAAATATTTCATAAGTTATAATGATGAGGGATCATTTTAGGTGTATTATAAATTAAAATATTTTATTTGATGTTATTTTTTTATTCAATTTGATACAAAATTGATAATTTAAAAATCCATAAAAGAGTATTGAAAATATGCAGCATGTATTAAAACCAATGTACCCTACTTTAATGCAAGGATGGAGAATTATTCGCTTGAAAAGAAAATGTATGGAATTTTAAATATATATTAAAAGTTTTTGTGATATTAAAAAACCTCAATTATTTTATTTTATATGAAGATTAATGAATTAGAATCTAAAATTGCATCCAACCCACATTAGCTATAATTTAAGGAGGCTTCTATAAATAAGAAAGCACACATAGTAGATGAAAAGAAAAAAAAAATATAGGTATCATGTGTAAGTATGAAATAAGATAAATTTATTATGATTTATAATAGTATTAAATAAAAATTTATATTTATATACATATGATTATTATTCCATTTAGACACAATATATAAGGAACTGAATTTAAAAATTAAATATTCTAGTGTCTTTATAGTATCATTAACATTATTTATTTCCTAAATATATTTTATGTTTAAATATTTGGATAATTAGGATATAGATCATACATAAAAACCTATATATTAAAAACTGTACACTTCTAATTAGTATCCACGTTTTTCATTATATAAATCTTTTAAAATAAAAAATATTTTATTTTCATGAAAAATCTCCATGACTTTCAACTCGACTTATTCTTTTACATTACCCATCCGTAAACCTTATGAACTATTTTAAAAAAATTGGGACGAGCACAAAATGATCAGTAAGGGATATAAACAAGAAGAAACCTTCTTTGACCAGTGAAAAACATGAAAACCCATGAAATGTTTATTTTTATCTAAATTTTCTTTGAGTTAATAAAATAAATCATTTTAACCTGAAATTAACATACGCTTTTTTTCTAATAAACCATTAAAACCTATAGTAGGAAAAAATGTTCTTTTAGAAACTAGGTGAATCATATTCATAAATTATTTCAAACCCAAGTAAGAAATAACAAGATCTCAATTTAATCCATATGAGAAACCCTCTGTTAACTGTCTCTCTCTTTATTTCCAGTTATTACAAGGAACAATGCATAATGTAGTAGAGAGATATAATGGGGCTCAGGTATTTTATTAGGGATACTGTATTTTATTCTTTTACTTTTTCATAATAAACCCTTTTAAAAACTATTTTAAACCCAGATGAAAAAAACATTTGGAAATCAAAATACCATTTTTTTAGAAACCCATTTTCAACAACAAAATTCATATAAAATGGTAAAGTGGTTTTTTATTTGAATAAAATATGAAATATTGTAAAACAATCCAAAAATCAAATAATGGTTAGATTGGAAGAAAACGTCATTTTCATTGTATATGTTGACTGAAAGTTAATTTTTTATTATCAAAACACTTTTAAGGATAAGTGACAAACCATAAGATCCAACACAACCACTTCGCAACCAAAACATAAAAAAGATCACACACAGGATCAGTTTCTCCCCAGTAGTCGCACCATATTGAAGCCTTCATAAAAAATGACCACTCAGCAAATAGTCCCATGCATAAATGCACGGGCACAGAATCGATGGAAAAGTCATACCCTCATAATAACCAAATCTGAAAGGCATGCTCCGATGAAGACTTCATGCTCTGGTCCCCATCTGGAGAAAACCCACATGTAGTGCTAAGTGTAAGCACCTGACATTCATCATAACAAACCAAAGAACTAATCATAACATAGAAAACACTCGCACAACATTGCACAAAAACCAACCAAACACAAAAAACCAACTTAAAAAGAATCATAAAAGAGTAAATTAAGATTACCAGAGCCCGCTTCCCCAAATAGTTTCCATGAAAAATATGACACTTGAGTGTCTGGTACCATTTTCATCAGGTTTTCAAACTCGTAAGGTAACTGGTCCCAGGATTGGATGTACTCCTCCATACTGATCATATCTTTATTAAATCCCTCTTCCAATATGAGATCATTTTTGTAAACCCAAGAGTATTTTTCCTCATTGAGAGACACTCTTAGGGACCTCCCAATTTTCTTGGATACATCCTCTTCATTTAGAATAATACCAATACCTACTTGGTCACTTCATCATTAGAACATAAAATCAAATCCAAATGTTGATCACTATATCCCCCTATTCTCTTATGACATGGATTCTCACTAGGAATCTTTTTTTCATTTAACATTTTTGACGAGTGGCTCTCCAAAGGAGGGGGTAGTGAAGAGTAATCCATCTTCCCCTTACTACTTCTAACACTCTTGCTATTCCTAGGACTTAATGGTTCATCTTCTATGAGTCTGGGTTCATTCTTAAATACCTCATCTCTCTTATCAAGGATATCTAAATCAGATCAGACATTAGCTTCTACGAGGCCTTCGAACCTGTTACTCTAGTGGATTGGAGTCCGGGTCAAAAATCCCCGAACCCCCTCCATCTTCTCCTCTGTTGGAAAAATATATTGACATAGAGGGTCCCTTCTTCCCCTTACTCCCATCCCCACTTCCTGCCCTTAACTCCTTATTACACAAAGTAGTCGACCCCACATGTGCACCACCCGTTGTCTGTTCCAAGACTATATCCCTCTAATTCCACTAAATCTCCACTCGGACAACTTCATGATGAGACATTCCCTCACCTCACTACAAAATATGTTTGTAAGGACCGAAAAGATCATCCCATAGTATACTAAAATCCTTGGACACCCATGGGTTAAAGTGATGGCCAATGGCCTTCTTCCCTACCTCAGAACCTGAAACAACCTCAACATTCGCATTCCAGTCCGCTGATGCGCTGATGTGTCGTTCCTTCTCCATCGATCACAACAACTGAGGTTCCCCTGCACTATTCTCTCTACCCGCATCCAATTTTTCATCACTTTCCACCATCTTAGTCACAATATAAACACCCCTGTTACCAATACCCATATCCACCAGCTTTGCATACCCCTGTCAACATACATGAGAGTTATGTCCCAACTGTTTATAGGAATTGAATAAATATGACCATCCCTCATAGACCACACGTAGTTTACAACTATAATCCTCATCAATTTTTATCCACACATAATGAAAGGGAATTATATACATTTCTATCTCAACACACACCTGTAGATTCACTATATACTTTAAAACAGAACATTTCTTTGTCTTTTGAAAAGAAAGATGAATATTTCGTAAAAATATTACATTAGAAATCCTTTGAAAGATATTCATAAATATAATTTATAAAAAATTTACCATACATATAAATACATTTATAAATTCATTTTAGAAATATGTACAAGGAATAAAATGATATTGAAAATAAACCATAAAAACTTTTAAAATGGAGTTTCAAGTTAAAGTGACCCTTACCTCAAGTCAAAATCATCTTGTTCGTTATTCCTCTTCCGGAATAATAAAATTATGTTAATTTTTGAATTGATTAAGAATTATTTTCATGTTTATTATTCCTTTTATTATATCTATTACTATTCAATATACAATAAGTTAATCTTTTAAGTTTACTTTGTATGTTTTGACGGTATTCGACTAATATGACAAAAATGAAATAGATATGATTAATATGGTCAGATATTACATTATTTTATCATATAAAAAATAATAATCATGAAATATATTTATATATCCGTTATAGTTTTAAAACCAATTGTAAATTATTTTTATAAAAAATGAACTACGTTAAAATACTAGAGACGGTAGGTCATATGTATGCGTGAGTAACATTTCCATTTCTCAAAGATCATTATAGAAAAAAGTTATGTATAATTTTATCTCTATAAAAATATAATTATATCATAATTATAATATTATTTCCTTAAATACACTTACATATATCATCCATGTGGTGTGGTGGTGAAGAAAATTACATCGCTTCATGGAGGTAGAAGTCCACACATACCCACCAATGACATTACCATTTTTCAGTGAATGGAAAGGTAAATATTAAATGATATATTAAATTTTAAGAATGATAATTATTTCATGAATATAATATGTAACAATATATTCTACCATTATAACCATCTATATAAGTTGGTGATGAAAAATGAATTACATCAGTTTGTGAGATGGTAGTCCATTGTACAAATGAGTGATGATTTCATTTATCATTCGATAAAAGTGGAGATGGAAGTAGGTTATTCCATTAACATAATAAAAACTCATTATATGTTATTTAATTGTGAAATAATATTATAACTTTTAAATAACAATTAATGGATGTGTAATAAGAAACAAAAAACACTAATTTAAGAATGATACACCTTCTTTAGACTGCCTATCTTGGATTATATCTGAAGAATTAATAGATTGGATTTATGATCAAAGTAATTCATTTAGGAAATAGGGATGAAAGTAATTAATGGATTCTTTAAGATATTGGATGAACTAAAATTATTTTAAGGTTTGAAGAGAAGAGGATAAAGGTGGCCTTTTATAAATGGGGGAGAGGACACACTTGGGATTTATTAAAATAAAAAGTTATAACAACATTTTACAAATTCCAAAAGGATTAAATTTTAACCATTATTAATACATAGTTGATATATATTATAAATAATTCCATAAAATAAAATTTAGACAAGTTTTTAGGGAATTTTTACTCTTATCTTTTTTACCACCATGGTAGACCAGTTTTCAACATAACCATTGTAAAATATTTTTACTATTTTAACAATTAATTATGAAAAAAATTAATTTTATATTATAATATAATATAAATTATTTTTATTACAAATAATTAATTCATTTAATAAAATTATATTCATATAATTTTTGAAATTTTCTTTTTTATTAAATCCGCACATGCGATAAAAAATAGTTTTTTTATAAACATATTTTTCACGCATAATATGAATTTATATTTACTTTATCACTCGTAATAAAAAATATATGAATTTAAAATGATTTTTATATAAACAAAATCAATAAATTTAATTTAAATGATTATTCATTTGGAGTTTTTTTAATTAATTAAAATGTAGAAACATTATGAAATTTAAAAAAGAGTAGAAAAATGTGTTTTTAAACAAAAAAAATAAAATTATAAAAAATATAGTTATTTGTGTGAAAACAATATCTCTACTAAATAAAAATTAATTATCTAAAAAAAATACACCTCATACCAATGAATCATTTTTTAGCAGGGGGAGAAAAATCCTGCAACTTATGGTGATTGCATGGGACTCTATATGTTATCGTAGATCTAATTAGCCTGCAAAAGGTGTCCTTGAAAAGGCCATATTTTACAAGCACCCTAGATGGATCAAAATTCAAAAAAAAAGTGTAGTGTGGAATATTAGATGATGGATTGAATCCTTGGTAGGTTATATACCCACATAGACGTAAAAGAAGCTGATAAACTGAAGTGTTCTGTGATGTTATCCTAATGGAAAAGAATGAACATGTCATAGATAAGATTTGTGTGACATAGAAAGAGTTTTATTCCTTGAAGAATAATAATTGTCTCTTGCTCACACAAACTTGAATTCAATGACGGTCACTCAAATCCAAACTTTTTGGAACCTCATAGGTACATAAATTCATGACTTACCTCATATAGTCCCCAACATGTCTTGGTATGTGTTTGAGACATCCTCATAAAACATCACTTAAAGGATAAATGAGAGTGTGTAAGATGACTTACTAGTACACAACACCCAGTCTTCACGTAACTCTAGCAGTTCCATGCACCTCTTCCCCTCTAATCCATGGAATACCCTTATTATAGAACCAAAATTTCACACAATTATATTTGTGTTCAAAATTATGGAGTTGCATGCAATAACCTCTATGTCCCTCATCTAATGTCTCCTTCTTCCAAGTAAAGTTGCGGTAAATTGTAGTGCTCAACCACCTCCAGAATTATTTTATTTGTTTTACCTACACCAAAATCCCCCCTTGTGACTAGTGTCATCAACCATTAAGATGATAACCTTTTATTCAAGCATATCTTAGAACATTACCCTATGTTTTTCTCCTAAACATTTTCACCCTAATGCTTATTACTCCTAATCCTAGGAACACTAACATTAGGACCCCTGATTTCCACTCTTCCATTATAGTTTTAACATTATTCCATACATAAAGGTACCTGAGTATTAGACGCATAAGCCTCAAAGGAAGAATCATCTGTGAAAACATCCCACATTTCCGGGTAAGGTCTTCTTGTGTAGAATATTTCTCTCCAACATAAAAAGGACTCCCTGGGTTTAGGTCCTACCAATGACTATGTTGAATGGAATAAAACTACATGTCCCCACATCCTAGTCATATGATTTTAAACTACATGGTAATGTCCTCAACACATGATGTATAACTATATCCTTACCCCGTGTGATGAGAAAAATATCCCCCGTATATGACTGACAAGGTGTGACCCCACATTTCTTACCCTATGTGATGAACATAGGATGAACCATGTATGATCATCATGGGATTTCATCTCCTTCCCCACTATGAGTTGAAAATATTACATAAGGAATATTGTATGTGTAATCCGCACACCACCCCTTGTTGACACTCCTTCTGTGACAAGAGAATCCTTATCACATGACGTAAACCTGCATGGAACAGTCCTATCATATGGCCTTAAACTGTGGCATTGACCTATATTGGTATTGAACCTTGTTTCCTGACTGGGTAAATTGGATGACTCCATGAGTCTCAATCTGACATCTTAACACATCTGGGGTACCTTGATGACATTCAATCGTTACATCCCTAATATTCCCATAAAAATCTACATGTCTTCTCCTTGAACAGTTGTAATCTCAAAGTGTGATCATCCCCCCCATGGGGGAACACACACCATCTCTCTCTCATTAACATCAAACCCAAATGTGTGGTCATATTTCCATGGGGACATACTAAAAACCAAATTGTGATCATCTTCCCCCTATAAAACATTTTAATACAAAGTATGATCATATCCCCCATGGGGTAACACTTTCTATCATAAAAAAAATGTTTCAAACTGTGATCATATCCCCCTGTGGGAGAACATTTTCTCTCCCTCACTACCATCATATCACAAAGTGTGTTTGTATTTCCCATGGGAACCCACAGAATCATATCTCCACAAGACATTAAACCTGTTACTCAACTCTCCCCGCAAGATGTTAAACATGTGACCTAATCTAGAATCTTTAAACCATAAAATAAACATGGTATGTCTGAGGTAAAATTCCCAAAAATTCTTATGACCATGGCATCAACTACCCTATGACCGACATAGGATGCCATGGTTATTGTGGCTTGGATAAATCACACATGATATTCCCTTTAAAATGACAAGACTTCACATATTAACAATACACCAAACATCAATAAATTCTTAGATATTTCCAATGTTACCATCTACACATACCGAAGTTTTTTCCCTATTAGGATAAAAGCAATGTAATTAACCAGCATCCACCTTGACATGGAACTGAGAATGAGTATCATGAACATGAATTAAATTTTTAAGAGGGACTTAGACTAAGGAAGGAGATACAAGGTGGAATACATAGAATTAGTAACCAGTATCTCATAATACCATTTCAATAAATTATCAAACATCACTAACTATAGTGGTGGAGGATACCCACCTCTGGAAAGCAATAATGTAGGTAAAATGTTGCATATCTGCATGTTCCCCAACGATATATCATTGAAAAAAATCATAAATAAAATTGAAATTATTCTCCCTTAATAGTAATTAGATCATTAATGTTGGGAACTATAATATTTAAGCAAGATTGGATCTAAATATCTAGCACTATCCCCTAGAAAACAACTTTTTGGGCCCAATGAAAAACTATTATCCTATAATTTGGGGAAAATGAAGATTGTTGGGAATCTTTATATTGAGGGATTATCGATGTGGATCATATTTATGCCTTGGAGAATGAATAATAAAGTTGGATACATAAGGAATTAATTTCATTGTTCTTTTACTAATGGTGGTCTCTATATGTTTCCATAGGACCCATGATGGAAGGACCATTGGATGAACCACCACCAATAGGCATGGGGACAAAGGGATTAACAATGTAGTAATAATGAACCATTATACACCCACCATGATGGATACCTCCTCCATGACTATCGAGCACCCTCTAACCACCTTCCGTTTTTGAACTCATCCAGAGATGGTTCATCAATGCCCTTATTCATCAATACAAGTAGAAAGGGGTGTACATAACCACAGATATGTCCTAGAAAGACTTGGAATCTCTAGACCAATGACAACACCACTGACCATGAGGGTTATTTTATAGAAAATCCCCCACAATCATGATGGTTAATAGTTTATAGAGAATCTCTCTAAAATTCTTCGACAACATCCTCTCACATGCCGGTGAATTAAGGGACATATAGGTTTCACCCATAACAACCACTAACCCAGAGCCACCCAAGAGGGCTCCCACCAAACTACACCAATGATGACAGCTAGCCTAATAGATTGAGGATCTAGTTTATCTGACTCCTACTCTATCGACCATGGTCTAGAACACCAGACTCTAACACAGAGGGTGGCCCATAAACCCTATTCATTAAGAGACCTATTATCTATCTTTAGCGGCCCTATCCACCAAGAAAGAACCTTACCACACCCAAACAACCACTTCACAGGGCCCATATTCACCCGCATGGGACTGATCCCAACTTCCTCTTAAGAAGATCATATTTAGTCTCCAAGTTTTAACCACCACCAGCAAGTATTGCGTTTCATCCCATGATGGATAATTTCTCTATAGAGGTCCTCCATCACACTCTCACACTCTGGAAAAGAGTTACTCCCCATAATGAAGATATAACATTATTATAACAATCCTCATGGGGAAAAAAGACAAGTAACATTCATGGAGTTCGTTCCCATGATATAAGTCACAGTATGCCTGGGAAGAAACCTAAGCAATTACTAGTTACTGGTTCTTAGGGAAAATTTTGCAACATTTGATTCATAATCATGGAAAATATCATTTTATCAACAATATCTTAGACTTCTATATAATGGATGACTCATTGAGGAACATTTACTTCTACTTCTTGATAAAGGGGTAGAATACTATCAACTATAGATAATAAAACATGAATTTTAGGCCCACTAAATCTAAAAACACCATTTTAGGTATCAGTAGTAGATGATGTTTTGAACTATTTCCAAGGGCTCACATTGAAATCATTTATTCCCCCATTAACTTCCCTTTTCTCCAACTCTATATTAGAAGTAAGAGACATTTCAGGGTTCGGGTTGATGCCTTCAAATGATAGGGGCCACTTCATTAATCTCTAAAGAGATATTAATGCTCTCATGCATGAGTAAGTCATGAATGACCCATCCTACAAGACATGATCTCGAAGTTTCACTCACAACAAAAATGCATTACAATTTTCAGTGGAAGGTTAACCAGTGAAACGCCCCACTGAAAAAAATGTAATAGCAATTTAGGTATGCATAAGTGCCACCGCCAATTTCTTGGCCAGTGCTAGTTGGGTTTTGGGCTGAACAAAAATGGGATCACCCTTCAGACAACAAGAAAGAGGAGTCACAAAGAATCCAAGTCACTAACCAGTTTTCAATTTCATTTTGGCCACATATAACCTTGATTTTTTCTCCCTGGATTCCAACACTGAGGACCAAGTGGCATGCTGCTACCAAAATACATGGACGATGCTCAACCACCATTAGGATCATCAGATAACCAATAATAGAATTCATGAGCATTTTGATGTCATCCACTAAAAATGTAAGTGGGTTGACGTCACAACAGTCCGGTTATCCCAT
Source organism: Viscum album (assembly GCA_963277665.1). Lineage (NCBI taxonomy): Eukaryota > Viridiplantae > Streptophyta > Magnoliopsida > Santalales > Viscaceae > Viscum > Viscum album. The sequence goes on from OY728132.1 coordinate 703,221,865, forward strand.
AACCCTAACCTATATGAATAACACTAGATCCTCTAGATAACCTCTTTCAAGAGCCTTATTGTTCTTTATCAATACATGGAAGAGGAATCTCAACTTGTGATGATCAGAGCCTAGGGGAACTATGTTTCCCCACATTTCATCTATATCCCATGGAAATAATGAGAATTCCAGTCTATACCACCCAATGACTGGGAAGGTTCTTATATGAAAACCACTACAGTGAATGTTGTCACTATTGAACCTCCTCTAGATCAGAGGAATTGGGTCATGAACACATGGCCCGGTAGGGAGAACTCACCACCAAGGAGATCAATGTACTAGGTGGATCCCCCTACAGGTGATCACACTCACCGATAGAGATTATTACTAGGCCATGGGATTCCCCTGATAAGGCATTTTCATCTACCAAATAATATCCAAAAAAAGGAAAGTGACACGTGGATCTCACAGGTCCATTCGAGATTGTCCTAAAAACTGTGTCAGATTCTAGGATGGAAACATTTCACCAGGATCTAGAGGACTAAAAAAGGATTATTGATGATCTTATCTATGTGGAGTATCCATTCCAGAATGATATCAAAATGGACCCTATATCTCCTCTCGTTGGGAACCTTGTCCTTCTTGGATGAGTTCCCAGATTTGGTCCAGGAGTCTCCATGCATCCAATCAAATAAAATGTAGGGGGATATAGTAAATGACCAATATTTGAGTCACCCACCACATTTAAGAAGTTCGCTTATCTTTCTTGAGATCAAGGCCACCCTACCTCTATATTAGAAAAGTCAATAAGGGAACTTATGACTATAAATATTCATCAGGATGACATAGTATCTTCTCTAATTACTCACCTTAAGGATATATAAATGAGAGAGATGTTGATTTTATTTGAAGGAAATATGTATCTGTCATGGGTAGACCTCATGTTCCCACCATTAGAAATCATAAATATAATATTTGACTATTTTATGGGATGTCTTATCTTCTATAACATATTGATAACATCTCTTCAAGGTGAGGCCTACAATTGGGGACTCTAAAACATTAAGAAGCTTCTAAGTTCCACTATTTCATCTAGATATTGGAGGGGACCACATTCGTTCCAAACAACCAGGTACCCTTGGATCCATTTACAGATGGGAGAATCTCTGTTGGAAGTTCTTCTACATGATCACCTTCACTATCTACAAGACCATTATCTTTGACATCTCTAAATAAAAAAATCATGATGAGTGAGTTTTGGACTTCATTTCACTATATAAGTGACTCACATACTTGCTCAAAATATAGTGTTCTTAGGAAAAACTATTGAAAGTGTTTTTTGAGAATCTTGATGATGATTTGGTCCCTACCGTAATCTCCATGAATTATTCAGGTGAATTTCATGAGTTCACGAAAAAAATATCAGTTCTCATAATATTCCTTACAATGGAATATGAAAATTTCATTCCCACTACCACTTTTATCTATTGTGTGAAGGCCTATGAATGAACAAAGAACAACAATAATGCATTTAAAGGTTCATGAGCTGGTTCACCTATATTTCCCTTTACTAGACGAACATTTCCAATTGTAGCCTTGTTAGGTGTAGACTCTCCAAGTACAATCGCATTAGGCACAACCTCACAGAGAGAAGTTTCCCCTAACCCCCCATATGGACCAGGTGACTAAGGTTCCTTCACAAAAATAAGGAATAAGACTTAATTCTTTAAGGATGTATAAGTCCCACATTATTTCATATATACCCTAGAAAAGGGATTTAAAAGCTGAAAAAATGTAACGAACCCAAATAGTTTGAACATACTGGCCATACCAATCACATCCCATACCACAAGATCCTTATAAATAACATCAATGAATTATTTATCTTCAAATATTGTCTATAAGACTAATTGGACCACAACCTAGTCATGTTGGGGGATGTCCCATATCATGTATCACATGTATCTACTTACCCAAATATAGACAGAAAAGTCTCTAATGAGAGGAAGTAGTCTCTATATAGAAGAAAATATAATTATATAAACAGGTTTGTTTGATGGACAGTCACTCACACCCACAACATTATCCATGCTCGACTAAGAAAACCAAAACCTTCTACAGTTACCACAGCTCCTCCAACCTCCACGTCTACATCTGCATTGCAGCCTTCTTATACTTAAAATAATAGGTATTGATTGCATAAGTGGAATTAGAATACCCTTGTATTGTTTAAAATAATACACACCCTTAGTGATTTCATGCATCTCGAATTAGAAAATGCAATTATATTTTACATAGTATTGGAATATTAACCCGATGAGGAATATGAGTGCCCCTATGAACTCCATCAAATTTTTGGATAAATATACGATGTTTGATGAAAAGTAATTCCATAAAACCCCACCCCAGGAACCTCTGAAAGACACCACCAAAGGAGAGGTAAGGTACATAATAGAAGGAAGAATGTTTAGACCATTGTTTCAGACCAGAATATTCATGACACTATAACTAAACACCATGCCTCAAATAGTGATCAATAACTACAACACTCCAATATTGATCTGTCAGGTTTTCATCCATAATAAATCATATTTTTTACCAGACGACATAGTCATGACCAAGTCATGATCATTAATGACCTACCAGGGCCCAAACTCATTCTTCTCTTGCTCAGACATCAAGTGTTCAGATAAAATCGGTTAACTAATAGTTGAATGTTGCTAGAAATATATTGGCCTCTATACCTTAGCTAATGGTTTTTTATTTGATTCCTACTAATGAATGACCCTCTATAGGAATAATTATTCCCCTTGCATAAAAATATGATGTTTTGAAAAACCCTTCCCACATAATGTCAAGGCTACTAATCCTTGATTGTGTTCTTCCTATAAAAATAGATGCACGAGGCCCTTATCGAGGCCTTAAAAATCACATTCAGTTCAAAAAATTGGTATCTAGCACCGAGTCTTATTACGTATAAGCATTTTAATGGGAGGAATGTCAGGCCATCATTTCATCTTCTGCAGAAGATGAGAGTGATACCATTTGGGGGAATATACGGCTACTACACATCATTGGACAATTCAATGGCATGGAAATCCACCACTTTTTAGTGGATACTTGCTTCAAGGTCATCACATCTTGACTCAAACACTCCACAATCTAGGTATGATAGAAGAGTATCTGACTACATATAACCTGAAAATTCATGTAAATGAGAACAGTGAGTAGAGTCTGTGTGGAAAGATTCAATTAAAGGACTAGTTTTCTGTCCTATTAGAATGTACATAAATTATGTTGGTTTCATCGGGTATGGCCTAAAATTCCATGTTGGGGAGGCATTGTCTTCATCTTCATGTTTTCTCCTTTTCATACCACCAGTTCCTCAAATACACCCTCGAAGATGGATTATAGGTACTCCAGGGTGAGGCTTCTCCATTCAAGTATTTTAAGTCCCATTGCATAGATTTCTTGTACTAAAAAGGGAATTTAAAATATCCCTATATCAATAAAATTGAGTATATCAATTCCCCCAGTGATATGAAAGTCACTATAATGATTTTTGGTCGGAATTGAAAAACATATTTTTCCTCCCAATCCATCAATAAGAACCCACATAACCAGAAAAGGGAGGTTATTTCCTTGTCCTCAAGAAGAAGAAGTGCACACAGATTACCTCATCCTCCTACACTTGAAAGGAATGTCATGTACTGAAAAACCCCACCCCTAAAAAGTATCAATAAGTTCTCCCTATTTCCACCAATCCATAGTATTCTCACATATTCCACAAGGCTGGGATGACTCTATGAAGTTAAAAACATTTTCATTTCCTTGATATCAAGAATTGATCCAACAGTTAGAAACCATATGGGATTAGATCAATAACCTTTTTTAAAATAGTCTTGGTAGAGAAAGATTCCCTTGGTAAGGACTCTCCCCCCATCATATCAAGTTCTTATGTTGTACCTGGGATCATGCTTTTGAAACAGTTGTTTTCTTCCTGTGATCCTCATATCTTAGATAACGAAAAGGATCTGGAAAATTTATCTCATATATTTAAAGAGTGTGTGTGTCCAAAAGTGTTGATGAGTTTAAATTGATAATTCTTGGAACTAAGAATGATATGAGTCATGCACTGATCAGCATAGACATGTTTCTAGAGGAGAAATAGTAGTATGATGCCTTCTTGATGCAGCACCGCAATGTGTTCTCTTGGAGCTATAAAGAGATTCCAAACCTCAATCCCCATATTATTTTCCATCACCTATGCCTCTCAGTGGTCCATCATGGGTTCAAACAACCCCAAAATAGGTAAACCCCTCCCATATTCCCATGTTTAAGGCTGAAGTTGAAAATCATCTTAAGTAAAAATTTATTAGAGAGTTCCATTTCCCCAAATGTTTTGCCAAAATTATCTCATACAAAAATAATAATTGATTGATTGGAGTTTGAATTTACATATAAGACATAAACTACCTTTTTATGAAGGATAACACTCCCCTTCTAATGACATAGCCATTTATTTATGCTACACCTTGGTTCCTGGCATTCTCTTTCATGGATGGATACTTTAGGTATAGTATGACATAATTAGACCTTAAGGATGAGAAATCAACTTCCTTCATCGAACACCATAGAACATAATTCTACCAGGTAATTCCTTTAATCAGGAATAATATTGGATCTTCTTACCATAATTACAAGAAATTTATCTTCAAATATCTCTTCAAGATGTTGGTGATGTTTTGTGTAGATGATCGGGTAGTTAAATATTGCCAACACCAGAACCATACAAAATATATTTAGAAAGTGTTCACCTTTCTCCATTCCCACACCTTGAAAATGAAACCTTTGAAGTCTTCATTTGGGATTACATCCAAAATGATTCCCAACTTTGCCATCAGATATAGAGGCATTAACATTGATCCTAATAAAATAAAAGGTATCGGTCAAATTCCACCTCTACTAAATATTCAAGTTTTACAATCCCTATAAGTCCACTTATCCTATATACACCATTTTATTGAAAATATTTTTGGAAAGTGTAATCCCTTATCAAGACTCGTAGAGAAATGGTTCATTTAGCAGTGGGAAGTTGACTATCAGACCACCTATGAGTATATTAAGCAACATCTTCTACAACCTTCAGTTCTAATTCCACCCGTCTTAATAAATTCTATGGTCTTTTATGTGACCTCGTTGGAACAATACATTGGCTCCCACCTAGCTCAGATGATAAATTAGGGTAGGTAAAATAGTCTATATTATCTCTGTCGCATGCTCCATGACATTGAGACTACAAACTCCCTGATCGATAATATTTTATCTACACTGATATTTGTAGTTAAAAAGTTAGAGCATTACCAATATCATCACAAAATATATATGGTGTTCCATATTGACACTCTGAATTACATCCTCGACTTTCCCATATTGAAAGGGAAATTAGTTCATTGGGTGGTAATCTTCCAATAGTTGGATATCGTGATTTTCCAATAGAAACCCATCAAAGGATGGGATTTTGAAGATTTCGTGGATTCACATCCAAATACATATGAAATTCTCCCTAGATGTTGATTTTATAGATTAATCCATTCTCTCAGTATATTAGGATGCAATGTGTTGGTAGTTGGATTTCAATGGTTCCTCCTAGATCCTAACTAGAAAAAGTCTCATCAACCCCATACTCAATAGGGTGGGTCTGGGGATCATATTTATCAATACATTATAGGCTATCCTATAATAATCATTCTTGTTACAATAAGGAAGCACACTTAATTAGTCATTGTATCAAGATATGATTATTGCCCTTGATTTGGTCCTCAAGATTGATGTCTCGCGTTTACATGTGAAAGGAGACTTTGATCTGGTCATCAAGATGATCAAGGGTGACTACAACATCCAAAAGATAGAAATTATGCCTCTTATAGAATTAACTCATCATCTTATGGCCTAATTTTTCTCCCAAACAAAGGTGAAGTATGTTACCCAATCATAGAATTGTCGACCCAATGCTTTGGAAAGCCTAGTTGTGTCCCCTAAAAAGTATGGTCAAGATGAAATGTTCATTCAACTGGAACACTATATATTCATTTCCCTTACCACTTCAGATGTTGGAAACCAATTTTAATATCAACTAGCCACTTTAATTTCTACACCGAGGTCCTAAAATTCTCCCATGGTCTAAGAAATACATAATTGGATGAATCCTTTAATTAGGTATCTCTATTACGGGATTATCCCAATAGGCCAAGTAGAATGTGAGGTAATCCACCAGTGTGCATCATAGTTCACCCTCAAGAGTCTCCCTAAACTTGATAGGACTCTCTATAAATGCATATTTTATGGAATCCTCCTCCACTACATCCAAGGGAAAGAGATACCTCATGTCATGCAAGATTTCCATATTGATTCCTTTTAAGCCCCACAAGTAGGGTTGAAGCTCTGCCATCAAATTGGGAGGTTGGGTTACATTTTTCCAACCAAGGTTCGTGACTACATTGTATTCACCAAGAGGTGTCATTAATGTCATATCCATGAAACGTTTTTACACCAACCACCATAGTTTCTCAAAAATACCGAATATTCTTTGTCATTTTCAGTTTGGGTACTCAACATTGTGGGTTTCTACACACCGATAGCAACTCAACATTACATGTTTTTTTTTGCAACCAACTTCTTCCTAATGTGGGAAGATACAGTTACCCTCAAAGAAGTTAAAAACTTGTCCATGATTCATTTTGTGATATCCCACATCATCCATAGATTTGGGGTTTCTCACAAAATTCTAATATATAATGGAACCATTATTCAAGCTATCGACCAGAAAAAAATCACCATGTAAAACATCCAGTCTGACCACAATTCCTACTATCATGAACAAGTGAATGGGTAGATTGGGGAATTCAACAAAAAACACTCTAAAATCCTATAGAAAATATTTATCTATAATAAAAATAGTCTCTCAGATAAAATACCTAATTCCCATTGGGCATATAAAATGTCAACTCATTATTCCACCCAGGTGACATCGTACACCCTCATGTATATAATAGTGGCCGTTTTTCCAATAAAGGTTTATTTTCCTCACTATGAATAGATTATTATGATCTTTAAACACTATATAGAATAGATTAATTATTTCTAGTTGAGTTTTAGGACCTCTTGGAAAATAGGCTCCAAGCACTACATAACTTCTAGAGGCACTAGAATAGGGTTGTGTTCACATTCTCCAAAAATTACCATCTCTACTCTTTTCTCTAGGGTGACATGGTACTAAAACTAAAAATGTCGATGATACATACAAAAAATATTTCAAAGCTGGAACCCAAGTGGGAAGGACCTTACATTATTCATAAGGTCTATTCCACTGGTGTTTACTCTTTAATCACTATTGTGGGGAACCCTCAAACCTCTCATTAACACCATGTTCCTGAAGTTTCACTATGCATGAACCCTATGGTCCAAGTTCTATGACCTTAAACTTGTAGCTTTCCTCATGGTTTTCGATCTATGACCACAAACTAGAAGCATACTTAGTTCATGTTTTATGAATTCAAACTACAAATCCTAATATCCTCACCACATGATGTTAAACGATGGTTTTACCCTATCTAACAAATGCAGGATGCCTCATATTTAAAATGTGAGAGGACCAAAACCAATTCCCTTAAAAACGATGTTAAATTATATCCTTACCCTATGTTATAATGATATGACGCCTCATGTCACGAATATGATATTTTTTCATGCCCTCATCATATCATGAAAAACAACATGATGTCATAGGTCCTCACCAAAGAGGGTATCTTTCTTCCCTATTTGGAAATGGTCACCTAAAATTCCACATTATAGAACTATATGTGTCTTCATTCCTAGATTAGTGGGATATATATTGATTCAAAGACCCATTTTATTTAATCCCAGCTGAAAATTTCATATCCAAATGTCATTTTATCATTACCATTAATCTATTCTGGACCTCTTACTCAAGCTGGTAATTATAGTCCTCATGGGCCTCCTCATCAAGTGAAATCCCCAATCATATCCTTAAATTTATTATAAAATAGATATTCCCTTATGACCCAAAATGAGGATGAAATAATGGGAAGATGAATGCATAAATCCTACTATCACCCTCACCAAATGATGTTAAACTATAGCACATTCCAATGTGATGAACATAGAATGCATCATATGAAAAATATGAGATGACCCAGGCCTGAATCCTCAAAACACAATGTTAAATAGTAGTCTAACCATTTTCCACAACATATGGTGCCTCATATCATAAACATGAGACGATTCAATAAATATATATAGTAGATTATACCTTACCAGAATTGGTCTCCCACCACATTGTATTCTAGAACTATATATGATTTGATTTACATGTATGGAATGATATGTAGGGAATCCTAACTCCAACATGGACCACATCTATACCAACTATTTTTAGGCCTCTTCCTGGTTCGATCATCATAACCTTAAACTTCATGAAACTAGTTTCAAAATTTCTATGTGTGGTGAAGATCCACCTTGGCCCCTTCACGTAAGGTTTTAACTCTTTTACACCACCCAAACATCCTCAAAGTACCTACTACCCTTTAGTTTTCAAGTAATATAACATTAAAAATGGTAATATGGACCCCCGCGGCCCCTTATTCACATTTTTGTCTTAACCCTAGGTTTTTTGACAAACTAATTCCCCCTTAACTTTGTCAACACATCCTTTCTCGAGAAGACTGCCTTTACTAGTGTCTCCCCCCATGTCATGTTCCAGAACTACATGTGTCTTGATTCCCACCATAATGGGATACGTACTAGCTCTAAGACTTCAAATCCTGGGAAAATCCCCATCATGAACTCATTGTGGGGGGGGGGGGGTCCCCCTTAGCATCATGACTTAAACCTATAGATAATTTTTAATGGAATGTTTCATGGAAACATGCCTCCTTGGACACCCCTTAATATAGTATTATGACTACTTCATGCTACAGTAGACACTCCAAGACACCCTTCACCCATGGTCCAAAATACATGACCACAAGCTAGCATCATCTTTAGTCTGAGTTGTACAACATTAAAATACAAATTCAATCCTTCTCCACACATGATGTTAAACTATATGCTTATTCTGTCTAATAAATAAAGGATGCCTCATATGAAAAATATAGAATGACACAAGCCAACATCCTCATCACACGACAATAAAATATAGTCTTACCCTATATGGTGAACATAGGATTCACCATAGGATTACTATGAGATGATCCATCATCCTCACTAGAGAGGAAACCACCCTTACAATAATGGTAAACAACCGAGAAAAGTTCTAGAACTATGTTTTTCTTAATTCTAATCACTATGGGATCTATAGAGAAACCCAAATATTGTATCCTAGGACCATCCCCCGCCAACAACTCATTCTGGGGAATTTCTCCAAGATTGATCATTTCCTACTGACATGTTCATCTTGAACTTCCAAGCGTGAGGTGAGATAGCTCCTAGGGAACTCAATATCTCCCTGAGACATTCCCCACATCCTTTTTTACAATTCTTGCTTCCTTCAATTTGGATCCTCATCATCCCCTCAATCAAAATATCCCCCTTAATGGAAATGTTGTTGATCCATAATAGTCCACCAAATATCCTAGGAACATGCCTTGAAGGGTTACTGGTAACATATGATTCTTCTCTTATGTCAACCATAGTCTATGGTTGATCCCGCATTTTTTCTCCCCATCATTGACTTGTGTCGGTGTGGAACCTATGTTTCAAACATGATAAATATTTGTACCCCAATCATTGATCACCCAATTTTTATGATCAAGGTCTTGAAATATATGATTTACCATCCTTTCCACCTCTCTTTGTTCTTGTCGGAATATTATAACCTTGTGTACCACTCTCATATACGCTTTTGTTCGATGACTTAGTGGGTCGGGATTTTGGGGGTTTCCCCATCTTCCCAAACTTTTCCATTTATTTTTCTCTCCCATATGAAAATAATAAATTCATCCATTCTCCTTGTTTCTCACCCTAATCAGGACTCACTAGATCATAGGAGTCAATGATGAATTTTGTGAGCAAGGTTGAGATGCATAGGAATCCCTTAATATAGAGTGTTTTACCATTATATATGAACTCTATGAACTTAAAATAGGTTCCCAATTCCAAGATTTACTAATTTATACTATGAATAAGTTTCCTTAGTAGTCTTTCATATAGAATTGTGCCTCCTTGGCCCTCAATTAATGTAACACCCCAAGATTTCATAGTGTGTTATTTCTTCAAAATAATTCAATAACTTGCACTACACGCAACACTGAGTTCAATTGCACCATGTCTTACCAAAAAAAATCCATTAAAAGAGGTCATGAATAGTATTAACTAAATTTTAAACTTTATATAATCTTTATAAATTTAGAATCCATATTATGAGTTTCTTAGTCATAATGCAAGAACAGATTCATTTTCAGTATTGCACTTTTATCAACTTTTGATAGTGAAACCTTTTTAAATACAATATTTTAAACTTTTTGACTAAATGGAGACATCAAAAAATTTAAAATGAAACATCCCAAGCTTCCACGGTACGCTTTCCTTTGAATAAAACAGTAGCGTGTGTTGTACGCAACTTCGAGTTCTAACACACCGTAACCAATCAAACTAGCTGTTATGAATAGTAATACCTAATTTTTGAAGTTATATATATTTTATATTTTAAAATGGACTTCATTTTTGGATTCGGAATATCAAATTTAGCCTAAGGTGAAATTTTGGTACTTTTCGGATAACTTTCATATTTTGATGAATAGTGAAAATTACTAAATTTTAATTAAAAACAACTTTTTTAATCAAAATAATTAATAGTAATAAATTATGAATTTGAGTGGTTTTAAAGTATATTTAGAATATATTTTTACTATTTAATATAATGTTGGTCATTGGACATAATTTTACAATTAAACCGAACATAAACAAGTGTCAATCTTTTGATAGTTATTATCTCTTAAAAACACGCTTTTTGTTTTGACAGCGGGAATTAATTTTAAATTAATTTCTGCCACTTCTGTGTTTTGAATTTAGGAAAATGGATTCCATAATTGGAATCAGGATGTTCAAGTTGTGTAAATAGGTAACTTTTATTTTTAGACATTTTGAATAATTACTGCGGTAAATATTTTATTTACCATGGTTAAGGGTAAATCCGGTAAATAAGGGTTAAAAAATAATATTATAATAATACTAAATTACCCTAAAACGTGTCTTAACCCTATTGGTTGATACATGGTCGACCATGGGCATCTTTGTGTCAATTTTGGGACCCCATGGATCCATTTGTAAGTGATAATGACACTTTATTTTAATTAAGTCAAAATGAATACAAAAATGACACAAGCATATATCTTTTAGAAAAACAATTGTTACATAAGGTTATATAAGTTGGATTTTAGATTATAAATATTAATTATAAAGATAAAGAGATTTCATACATAATAATATTTTATTTATAATTTTTAGACATTAAATAATTTATTTTATTTATGACACAAAGATGATGCAGTAATTACTATAATAGTGAACAATTAAAATAATTGATATTATAAATACCCAAAAAAATATAATATGAAACTTTTAATGAATTAAACTAATTTTATAGGATAATATGATATATTAGGATTGATTTAATTGACTTTTTTCGAAGTAATCAATCTGTTATGAGTTTAAAAAAAATCAACTATTGAATAGTGTCAAAATTGACATAAAAGAGTTTTTAAAACAAATATTATATAATTAATTGATATTAAATTCCTAAAAATCTAAGTTTCGGCCAAGAGACTTATATAAGGATAGGTTAATCATTAATGGACCACTTGGGGGTCTCTTGGATGTATATAGTAAGTTTATTAACCATATTATATAAAAATACAAAGAGACATTGTAAAAGTGAAACTAATTAACTTAGAGTTAATACTTAAAGATAAGGTTAATATAAGTACCCAAACCTGTCTAAATTCTATTGGTTGAGTGGTTTTCGACCTATCCCCACCTTAACCTTTGAATAATCATCTTTGGAGCCTTTAGAAACCGAATATGAATTTATTATAAATTAATATTTCTAACTTCTCCAAAGGTGCCCCTCACCCCTCTTATAAAAGGGCACTCCTCCTTCTCATTTCTTCACACCTTCAAAGCCTTTTGGCTCGGCCAAACTCTGCCCAAATACACTCCCAACATCCCTCACTACAACCTAGAGGACTTAGTTTGATCAGAAAGCCAACCTAAGGATCCCTTTTGATCAAATCAAAATGAAGAACCCGAAGAAGAGGTAATGATTTCACCACCCTTCTCCAAGTTCATTTCTTCTTCCACTTCTTCTTCCTTTGTTCTTACCATTCTAAAATAATAACTCCAGTATCTCACATATACTGTGATGTTATTATAAATATGGTACAATCATATTCAGTATTCTATCCACCCTTTGAATAACATGTCACCATACGTGCGTACGTACGGCTTACCGTCTCCACATCGTGGTGTAATTGTTATTCAATATAATATTATTTGGATGGGTATAATAATGATGTGTAACTCATGTAAATAATAAATATAACATGTTAATGATTCTGTATATATGATATACCATCCATTTATATATTATTTTAATATCAAAAGAATTATATTGTCGCTCGTGCGTACGTACGGACTACCGTCTCCACGAACGCGATGAGATTCATTCTCCATCGTATCCATTCAAGTATAATTATCATTTGATGATTTAAAAATGATGTTTAAGGACTGGATATCATTCTGGATATGAATAATATACAACAACGATGGCTTATGTAACAAAACATATAAAAGAAAATGAGTAAGTTAACTCCCGAAACGACGATAATTCTAAGATATTATTAACAAATCAATGTTAAAAGATCATATATGATATCATATTAATATATATGATTCTTGTATAATTTAATAACAACTATTTCACCATTATACAGGAGGTTAACCTACCCCAACCAAGGAAAAGTACAAGGTAAGGGTTTACTTTACAACCTCTTCATTATCCAAGGTTGTTTATACGTAATAATCTACTGGGATCTCTTTATCATCCACATCCATGTTTCTTAAAAATGTATTTCAAAACATTTTTACTATTTACTAGAATATGAGTTAAAGTCATTTATACCCTTTTTGACTTTTATAAGTGGTTTATAAAGGAAACTTTCGGTCGTTTTCAAAACAAGGTCCTTTTTAACCTTTTCGACAGAATTAAGGTAAGAATGTTTTTTTTAACTTATACGGTGAGTACAGTTATTTTCCGCCATTATAAAATCTTCAAAGCTTTCCTTACAAGCTTAGAATAATATTTTCAAATTAAATGATTTCTTTTTATAATTATGTGAGTCTTAAATGATTTCAAAAAAATAGATATTTCTCTCAAATATATGAAAATCCAGTGAAAATGTATATGTATTTAACGCAAGATTAAAAATGTTTTTAGAAAACCCGACTCTCGAGTGTGGTAGACAGGAAGGGATTGGGAGTGGACCCATCATGGCCTGTAATTAGTCGAGCAGTCTCAGAAATAGTTATTTTGTTTTCAGAAGCTTGCATAATGTTTTCAGAAAAACACTGGAGTATATTTTAGCAATTTTAAACGTAAGTATCTTCTAAAAAAATTGCATCGGTAGGTCTCATGAGACAAACTAGTGTCTTGGCACAAGGCCTTGACAAAATCTTATTTGTAGTCTTGGCACGAGGCCTTGGCTATGTGGTTATGATAGTCTGGCATTATGCATTCCATCATTATGAAAGTGGTTATTGATTTTTCATGTGATTATTCGATTAGTAGAATAACCATGTGAATAAGTAAATGGCATTATTTCATTTCATTTATGCCATACTATGTTGAAAGTTAAAGTTTTAAAGGCTTTTGTTTTAGTTATACATTGCCTTAAATGTTTATTCTTATTTATGAAAGTTTCTGCTATATTGTTATCCTTACTGGGCATTTGAGCTCACCCCTTTTCTATGTTTTATTTTTCCCAGGAAGTGAAGAAGTAAATTATGAATGACCTGCAGGGATATTATGTGGGGATATGAGTGTGGATTATGGAGACAATATGTTGTTGTAGTAGTTTTTCGTTTAATGATGTAATGTAAACCTTATGAATATATCTAGTGTTTCCAAGGCTACTAAACCAATCGGTCTTTCGATATTTGATCTTTCTTGTGATCATGTCAATGTTACGAAGTAATGCACCGACTCTGGGCAGCTGGGGTCGGGGCGTTACAGTTGGTATCAGAGGAATTTTAGTACAAACCTTGGAAGCTAGATTTAGATAAACTCTGATTAGAGAACGTAGACCTAAGATTAACTTTGAGGATTAGTATAGAAGAACTTCCTAGAATTTTGGTATTGTAGAGATTTTGTGAGTTTTCCGAGCAATACATCCCTGTCTGGATACGAGCAGGTAGAGGCGGCTCTGGCACAGATGTACCTAGGGGTAAAACCCGAAAACACCGCTTTGAGTTAGACTCGAACGGGAACTGGTGCACGACAACGGGCCTTGCTGCACTCTTGGTTACGACACTCCCGGGGGATATGCTTAGGATAACTCTCATTTTCTTTACAAATCATTTTGAATGGATTATGAGTATATACTTCCTCAAAGAAAACATTCTTATGATTATGGATTATATCCATAAATAGTTCAATTTATGTCAAGTGTTTTATAAGTATGGGATTATGTATTTTGATTTATAAACTGATCTAGTTTATGCCATTGTTTAGAAATGGCGCCCAGTAGAAGGAATGAGAACTCCAGAAATGCACATGATCCAAAGAGAAGGAAGGATCATATCTTTCATGGTCTTAAGCTAGAATTTATAAGAGAAATAGTCTCCCATGTATTATCATCATATGAAGAAATAATATCATGTGTTGATAAGATAAGTAAAGAGTTTACTGAGTCCTATGGCTTTGAAGGGAAGTAAGAGAAGAAAAGGATGGAAGAGAGAAAGATGGATAAAAGTAAGAGGGAAAAGAAGAATTTTCCCATATGTGGTAACTGTGGAAAGAAAAACCCTGGAACTTGCCTGAAAGGAATGGGAGTTTGTTATAAGTGTGGAGGAAAAGGGCACAAAGTATGTGACTGCAAGGGTAAGAAAATGGTTTTAAATGTACAATGCTTCATTTGCAAGGAGTTTGGACACTACGCGAACCTATGTCCCAGTCATCAGACTATGTCGCAAATGATGCTATTGGATAATAATCAAGTTATGATACTACCACATATGAAGAGGAATGATTAGAGTTCTTATGTTGATTATGTCAATTGAGTGTTGTATCAACAATGTACTTGTTATAATAATTATGGAGTATATAAGGATTGTACTGTAGTACTATTTCATTAAGGACTTGAGATTGTGTGGAACAAAGAAAAGTGACTCATTAGCAGGATAAATTTTTGGAAAATATATGGTTGAGAGAATGATAAACCATAATATAGTTCTGATACTGAGGTAGTGATTTTGGAATAATATGTGATTGTTTTGGATAAATTATATTGGATATTCTTGACTACCTTGGAACTGATTAATGATTTGTATATTCCATCATTGTTGGGGTTTAAAACATTTTTGGATTAATGAAGTATATCCAGCATTCTATATGGAATAAGGGAGCATGAATGTAATCAATAAGGAATATGGTAATACATGATGAAGGTATTCATATGCTATTACAGGGTAAAAAGGATCTATATTATGTTTACCTTCCTTATGAATGTTGGACTGTGAGTTTGGACAGAAGTATTTTGGATAGTTCTAGTTTGGATTATTTTGGATTGCCATAAAAGGACAACTCGGAGGTCGGGCGGCAACCCGTCGCGTCCGGCAAGGCTGCGAGACTTGAACCCGCAACCAAAGGGCGACAAGGGTGTATCACCTACCACTATCCCACGAGATGTCCTGGATTAAATAAAGTAGTTTTTTAAAAGATCTAGTAGATGAATTATAAATTCGTTTATTTTTGAACCCTCTATGAATAGTATAAATAGAATTTTTTTTACGAGTGAATGATGAGTTTTGGTAGAAATTTATTAATGGATAAAACACTAATTATAAACTAAGTATATCTCCTTATGATCTTAGCCAATCTCATAAATAAATTCCTCATCATTAATAAAATGAACTTAGAACAAAAATGTTGTCCTAGATGGTACCTTAAATCATCACTAATTTATGGCTTTGGGATTGTTGGCCTTTTCATAGCCATGTTCTCTACCACTCTCCATCAGATAATTGATGGCTAGATTTTTCTTCCATATCCATATTTTCTTACATGGAACCCTAGTATGTGTTATTTTCGGTAATCTTCATACTTTCCACTCTTTATTTTAAATAGAGGCCTCATTAATTCATTTTTCGATGTGGGATTTCAACTAAGATATTTTGAAACGTCAAAAATGTGTTATCCTAATACTCTATGTTTTGTTGAACCGATGGTATTTCAAATCATCATAGATTGATGAATTTAAGGACCTCAATTATAAACTTGTTTGTGATTGATGACCTCAATCACTACCTATAAATATTTACGTTTTTCCTCCGATTATATGTCTCTAATTTCCACCAATGTTCTCCTAATCGAGATCATAATTTGGTGGTGACCCTTTGATTTCTCTTTTACTCATATTAAGACTAAATTTTAGTAACCCAATTTCCGATGTGGGTTTTCCCACAAAAATATTTTCTACTTTCAACCTTTTATTTTTGAATATCAATTTCAAATTGCGAGGACGCAATTTATTGAAGGAGGGGAGAATGTAACACCCCAAGATTTCATAGTGTGTTATTTCTTCAAAATAATTCAATAACTTGCACTACACGCAACACTGAGTTCAATTGCACCATGTCTTACCAAAAAAAAGCCATTAAAAGAGGTCATGAATAGTATTAACTAAATTTTAAACTTTATATAATCCTTATAAATTTAGAATCCATATTATGAGTTTCTTAGTCATAATGCAAGAACAGATTCATTTTCAGTATTGCACTTTTATCAACTTTTCATAGTGAAACCTTTTTAAATACAATATTTTAAACTTTTTGACTAAATGGAGACATCAAAAAATTTAAAATGAAACATCCCAAGCTTCCACGGTACGCTTTCCTTTGAATAAAACAGTAGCGTGTGTTGTACGCAACTTCGAGTTCTAACACACCGTAACCAATCAAACTAGCTGTTATGAATAGTAATACCTACTTTTTGAAGTTATATATATTTTATATTTTAAAATGGACTTCATTTTTGGATTTGGAATATCAAATTTAGCCTAAGGTGAAATTTTGGTACTTTTCGGATAACTTTCATATTTTGATGAATAGTGAAAATTACTAAATTTTAATTAAAAACAACTTTTTTAATCAAAATAATTAATAGTAATAAATTATGAATTAGAGTGGTTTTAAAGTATATTTAGAATATATTTTTACTATTTAATATAATGTTGGTCATTGGACATAATTTTACAATTAAACCGAACATAAACAAGTGTCAATCTTTTGATAGTTATTATCTCTTAAAAACACGCTTTTTGTTTTGACAGCGGGAATTAATTTTAAATTAATTTCTGCCACTTCTATGTTTTGAATTTAGGAAAATGGATTCCATATTTGGAATCAGGATGTTCAAATTGTGTAAATAGGTAACTTTTATTTTTAGACATTTTGAATAATTACTGCGGTAAATATTTTATTTACCATGGTTAAGGGTAAATCCGGTAAATAAGGGTTAAAAAATAATATTATAATAATACTAAATTACCCTAAAACGTGTCTTAACCCTATTGGTTGATACATGATCGACCATGGGCATCTTTGTGTCAATTTTGGGACCCCATGGATCCACTTGTAAGTGATAATGACACTTTATTTTAATTAAGTCAAAATGAATACAAAAATGACACAAGCATATATCTTTTAGAAAAACAATTGTTACATAGGGTTATATAAGTTGGATTTTAGATTATAAATATTCATTAGAAAGATAAATAGATTTCCTACATAATGATATTTTATTTATAATTTTTAGACATTAAATAATTTATTTTATTTATGACACAAAGATGATGCAGTAATTACTATAATAGTGAAAAATTAAACTAATTGATATTATAAATACCCAAAAAAATATAATATGAAACTTTTAATGAATTAAACTAATTTTCTAGGATAATATGATATATTAGGATTGATTTAATTTACTTTTTTCGAAGTAATCAATCTGTTATGAGTTTCAAAAAAATCAACTATTGAATAGTGTCAAAATTGACATAAAAGAGTTTTTAAAACAAATATTATATTATTAATTGATATTAAATTCCTAAAAATCTAAGGTTCGGCCAAGAGACTTATATAAGGATAGGTTCATCATTAATGGACCACTTGGGGGTCTCTTGGATGTATATAGTAAGTTTATTAACCATATTATATAAAAATACAAAGAGACATTGTAAAAGTGAAACTAATTAACTTAGAGTTAATACTTAAAGATAAGGTTAATATAAGTACCCAAACCTGTCTAAATTCTATTGGTTGAGTGGTTTTCGACCTATCCCCACCTTAACCTTTGAATAATCAACTTTTTATCCTTTAGAAACCGAATATGAATTTATTATAAATTAATATTTCTAACTTTTCCAAAGGTGCCCCTCACCCCTCTTATAAAAGGGCACTCCTCATTCTCATTTCTTCACACCTTCAAAGCCTTTTGGCTCGGCCAAACTCTGCCCAAATACTCTCCCAACATCCCTCACTACAACCTAGAGGCCTTAGTTTGATCAGAAAGCCAAGCTAAGGAGCCCTTTTGATCAAATCAAAAGGAAGAACCCGGAGAAGAGGTAATGATTTCACCACCCTTCTCCAAGTTCATTTCTTCTTCCACTTCTTCTTCCTTTGTTCTTACCATTCTAAAATAATAAATCCAGTATCTCACATATACTGTGATGTTATTATAAATATGGTACAATCATATTCAGTATTCTATCCACCCTTTGAAAAACATGTCACCATACGTGCGTACGTACGGCTTACCGTCTCCACGTCGTGGTGTAATTGTTATTCAATATAATATTATTTGGATGGGTATAATAATGATGTGTAACTCATGTAAATAATAAATATAACATGTTAATGATTCTGTATATATGATATACCATCCATTTATATATTATTTTAATATCAAAAGAATGATATTGTCGCTCGTGCGTACGTACGGACTACCGTCTCCACGAACGCGATGAGATTCATTCTCCATCGTATCCATTCAAGTATAATTATCATTTGATGATTTAAAAATGATGTTTAAGGACTGGATATCATTCTGGATATGAATAAGATACAACAACCATGGCTTATGTTACAAAACATATAAAAGAAAATGAGTAAGTTAACTCTCGAAACGACGATAATTCTAAGATATTATTAACAAATCAATGTTAAAAGATCATATATGATATCATATTAATATATATGATTCTTGTATAATTTAATAACAACTATTTCACCATTATACAGGAGGTTAACCTACCCCAACCAAGGAAAAGTACAAGGTAAGTGTTTACTTTACAACCTCTTCATTATCCAAGGTTGTTTATACGTAATAATCTACTGAGATCTCTTTATCATCCACATCCATGTTTCTTAAAAATGTATTTCAAAACATTTTTACTATTTACTAGAATATGAGTTAAAGTCATTTATACCCTTTTTGACTTTTATAAGTGGTTTATAAAGGAATCTTTCGGTCATTTTCAAAACAAGGTCCTTTTTAACCTTTTCGACAGAATTAAGGTAAGAATGTTTTTTTAACTTATACGGAGAGTGCGGTTATTTTCCGCCGTTATAAAATCTTCAAAGCTTTCCTTAAAAGCATAGAAGAATATTTTCAAATTAAATGATTTCTTTTTATAATTATGTGAGTCTTAAATGATTTCAAAAAAAAATAGATATTTCTCTCAAATATATGAAAATCTAGTGAAAATGTATATGTATTTAACGCAAGCTTAAAAATGTTTTTAGAAAACCCGACTCTCGAGTGTGGTAGACAGGAAGGGATTGGGAGTGGACCCATCATGGCCTGTAATTAGTCGAGCAGTCTCAGAAATAGTTATTTTGTTTTCAGAAGCTTGCATAATGTTTTCAGAAAAACACTGGAGTATATTTTAGCAATTTTAAACGTAAGTATCTTCTAAAAAAAATTGCATCGGTAGGTCTCATGAGACAAACTAGTGTCTTGGCACAAGGCCTTGACAAAATCTTATTTGTAGTCTTGGCACGAGGCCTTGGCTATGTGGTTATGATAGTCTGGCATTATGCATTCCATCATTATGAAAGTGGTTATTGATTTTTCATGTGATTATTCGATTAGTAGAATAACCATGTGAATAAGTAAATGGCATTATTTCATTTCATTTATGCCATACTATGTTGAAAGTTCAAGTTTTAAAGGCTTTTGTTTTAGTTATACATTGCCTTAAATGTTTATTCTTATTTATGAAAGTTTCCGCTATATTGTTATCCTTACTGGGCATTTGAGCTCACCCCTTTTCTATGTTTTATTTTTCCCAGGAAGTGAAGAAGTAAATTATGAATGACCTGCGGGGATATTATGTGGGGATATGAGTGTGGATTATGGAGACAATATGTTGTTGTAGTAGTTTTTCGTTTAATGATGTAATGTAAACCTTATGAATATATCTAGTGTTTCCAAGGCTACTAAACCAATCGGTCTTTCGAGATTTGATCTTTCTTGTGATCATGCCAATGTTACGAAGTAATGCACCGACTCTGGGCAGCTGGGGTCGGGGCGTTACAATTAACATTGGGTTTCCACTCTTCCATTCCATGAATTCTCTTTCAATATGTTCACACCTCTTCAGATCAAACTCAATTCCCTTAAACTAGAAGCCCATTTCCAATCATCATGACCTTAAAATATGTTCAAGTTATCTAGGAGGTGTTTCATGTGGAACTAAACCCCCCTTTAGTACTCAATAAACTTCAGGTTAACGCTCTTTCATTTCACAAACACCCATTTGAGACATCCCACCTTGTTCCAAGTTCTATGACCTTATACTGAAAGAAATCGTCAGCCCAACTTTATAGTCTAAATCTAACTACCCTAATCTGAATAGAATGACCTTACACTAACCTAACTAAGAGATGCATATGTCTATCTGGTTAAAAACCCATATCGTAAACCTGAGAAAAAGTCAAACTCCCACCTTCTAGGTCACTTTTTCTACTTGGGAAAAATAGTGGTGTAAATAAAGAGGTAAAAAATCAATTGGACCCACCATAAACCTAAAAAAACTAGGCTATTCTTCCTTGACCCAATTGGTTCAAGAAATAGTTAGATCCAAATCTCATCTCACTTTGCTTTCTATGCTCCTCTATGAGGTTCCACCCATTGCATTTTCTTTCTATGCATCCAATTACCCTAATTTTGTGGGGTTTATTTAAATGATTTCACACATCATAAGCACATAGAATTAAACTATATATTACATCATCATCACAATAAGATTCTAAACTACATGTTCAATCTCCTTGCTTCAAGATGTTAAACTTCACATCCTTCATCCCCATGGTATGATGTAAAACTACAAATGATCTTAGGCCCTCACTTAAGAAGAATTATTCCTCCTTTGATGCTACTAACCTACCACACCATTTTTGTTCATTGATTTCACCCTGGATCCCATATGAAACTCACCTTTACAGAATATTTTGGGCTTCATTTGCATCAATATTCCCACTCGATGTGATAAAAAACGCAATGGTCTAATCTTAGGAGTGTTCAAATACATGGGGTCATTCCCCCAGTTCAACCTATTCTTTTCATCTGCATATATTTGGATCCTCATCATCCTTAATGTCAAAGAATTCCCCTTACCATTAAAGGTTATTGTCCTAACTATATCACCTAATTTCTTGGGCACTTGCTCCAAAATACTTGTGATGGCATTTTAAAAGTTCCATGTTTCGAACATGGTTAATAGACAACCTTTATTTTTTTAACTCCATCCATGAGAATGAAAGTGGAATAGATGTTTCCAACATGTTAATAAATTATACACTATCATCATGTTCCCCCAACCCCTTCTATGTTCTAGATCCTATATTCCTTGATTCTCTCCCTTAAAACCCTTGTTAGGGTAGAATTCAACATCCCTGGATTTAGCCCATTTGTGAACTAGTGTAGATTTAGAAAAAAAATATTATTTGGAGGGATAATCATTATCCAAACAAATATTTCTCAATAAGTATACTCCTAGTTTTCAATATAAAATTCAATGAATTAGTTTCCATCCCCTTTTTATCACTCTCATAAAATCAACCAATCTTCTATTTATTTGTTTCCCGTATCAAGAATGAAAAACATGGTCTTGGGTATTTATTTTCAGTTTTATCAGTAATATGATTGAGATTTACAAAAAAAATAACACATTTAAACCTAATAATAATTAAAAAAATAGTTTCAAATTATTGGGGAGGGATATCAACAAGTTGGAGTCACCCCTTATAGAACTCCTTAAGGTTCTACCTGGAAGATTGATAATTCTAGCTTGAACAACATTTACCGAGTGTCCTCTAGGATTTTATATCACCTGAACAGCCTAGACACTTCCTCCTTGTCTATGATTTAGACCTCATTGGCATGAATCCATGCGCAAACCATCTCAACCCCACATTTAGCTACCAAATATGCTTCCTTTTGGGCCTTTTCACCATCTACCACCAAGTGTTCCCTTAGCTGGTTTATGACCTCTACTTTAGTGCTAATATAATCCTTTTCCATTTTCACTATTTTCTACTAACATGAAATTTCATTTTTATATTTCTAGAGTACCTCGGTACCTTCATAATTCTCTATATACTATGAACCATCGACCTCCTGATTCTCTGCACACACATTATTGGTGAGATAGTCATGGGAAAGAGCATGGAAATTATGAGCGTCCACCCCTATGGATCATAGGTTCAATAGAAAGTGCTGAAGGTATCCTATCTAGCTCACTAGATCTACCTATGTGGTGTAAGTGATGAAATTATTCATGATTCACCATTGTTTCATAGGTCCTTGAAACATGATATTCTAGATTTAAGAATCCTGGTTTCTATGCGGTTTCCATTGGATTTATTCATGGAACCGGAAGCTTCCAATAGTTATTTATCCAAAGAGGACCTACTTTCCAAAGTTAGGTGTTTGTTACATTTTGAACTTTATGATACTTAAGAACATGCATTGGTCGAGAGGATGGGAGGTAGAACTCATCACACCCTTTTGAGGGGAAATATTGTCTACTCTGGGAATCTCTTTGAAATTAAAATATTTTCATGAATCCTTATTAATTCAACAAGTATATCATAAGTATCCCTTGGAATTTAAAATCACTTATTTAACATGTGTAAAATTATAGAATTATTAGAATTTATTCAATGTTTTCTATAAATGGTATCCTATTATATACTGATTAGAGATTCTTTTAATAATAATTTATGAAGATACTGGTTTTTAAGCCACTCAGTGGGGCACTCTAGAGTTTATTGTCATCCAGGGAGACGAAGGTTTGTTTTGATCTTGGGATCATGCTCCTAAAATGAGTTACCTACGTATCCTTGTGAAATGAATGAGAACCCTCATAGTTCAGTGCCCCTTAATGGGACACATCATACCTTTTATGGTCATGTGATAAGGACCTCTTAGTGGAAGGTGCTTAGTTATAACTTAGTGTGGGACTTACGTTAAAATAGCCCAAGGAACTTTCGAAAGGATATAAGTTTCCATGTAGGATCAGAACCTTTTCGGAATATGTCCCAAAGAGAACAGGGTTTATTTGAAGTGTTGGGTTTGTACCTCAAGGAGGCTTCCTATATATTCC
This sequence comes from Viscum album, assembly GCA_963277665.1. NCBI lineage: Eukaryota > Viridiplantae > Streptophyta > Magnoliopsida > Santalales > Viscaceae > Viscum > Viscum album. The sequence continues at coordinate 703,245,807 of OY728132.1, forward strand.
ATATGGATGGGAATAAAATCCCATGTAGTTTGATGTGTATCATAGGAGAGTATAAACTTCTGAGATAGATCAGTTTGGGATTACTTCTTGAAAAGGATGCCTTGATGATTTGAGGATTGAATTTAGGGATTATTTCGTGATGAGGATGCACAAATAGGGGGAATTAAGGTTGGATTCTTGATGAGGATATCTAGTGAGCTCAGGCCCTAAAAGGGCTTCCTACGTATCCTAGTTTGAATAGGAATCAGAGTTCTCGTACTTCATTCGTATGAGTGTTTGTGCATATGTTGTAATCATCATGTATCTCGAAGCCCATGTGATTCATGCTTGGTGTGAGAAACAAGAGGATGTGAAAGATTCCACAATGACACTTCATACTTTTCTTCCTCCACTGATTGAATAGGGCGCGTCGACCGAGGAAGAGGGAGAGGTGACTAGCCTTCACTCTGTTCTATTTATATTGGACAAGGTTCCAATGTAAGGAGAAAGGGGTGAAGGTGAGTGGATTATACCAGGATGGCTACCTTGAAATATTGGTTGGGGCTTACTCCAAAGTAGGATTCCCATTTGTAATTGGTTGGGGATTACTCATATGGAGGATGGCCATTTTATGTTTAACCTGGAAAAGAAGTCAGGTGATTAGGGTTGAGGAGTTTCTTGAGGATTGTATCGACTAAAGGTACTTGAGGAATCTATAAAGAGAGTCCAAACTCATAACATGAAAAAGGAACCAAGAGGATTAATTCAACTCATGTAACTTCATTGTGTATGATGGAGTGTCTCAGATCATGGTATTCCAAGTTTGGATGTATGGCCGCAGAAAGGGCGCAATGGAAAATGTCATTAAAGGGAGTTGAAAATATCATGGTGAGACTCTCCAATTTTCATGTGGGTCAGTGACGGATGTGAAGGGACCGGCCCAAAGGGCCGGGACTGCAGCCCAGCAGTAACCCCAAGGGGGGGGGGGGTGCGGGGGCACAACCCCCACGGAACGGACCAGTGGGGTCACGCAGGTGCTCTGCCAAGGTGCCTCGCGCAGGTGCTCCACCAAAGGTGCGTGACGCAGGTGCTCCATGAAGGTGCATCACTTAGGTGATCCGCGACGGTGCATCATGCAGGTGTTCCATGATGGCACATCATGTAGGTGCTCCATGAAGGTTCTTCACACATGTGTTTTGTGAGGTCGCATCGTGAAGGTGCTCCCCGAAGGCGCGTCGTGTAAGTTCTCTACAAAGGTGCTCCGCATAGCTCCCTGTGTTCTAGACCATGATGGGACTTTTAACAACTTTTTTCCCTTTAATTATATCTTATCACATGTTTTAGAGAGATACCTGAGAACAATTAGGGGATCATGGTGAAAGAGCAACGCAATGGGAGCTTTGGGACATCTTTCAACTTTTTTCGTCACTAAAATGTGGATCTTAAGGGTCCTATTTATAGGAAATATGGGGACCTAGTCGAAGGGAAGTTATCTGCACAGGTCGTCCGCATAGGTCCCTCTCGTAGTGGTGTAGAAATTACTCTTCCTTGTAGGTCCTCCACGTAGGTCTTCCGCGTAGATCCTCCGCATAGGTCTCTCGCGTAGGTCCCTTTGTGAAATTTTATCCTTCTTCTGAGTGCCATAACTTTTGATCCTTAATCCTGTTTGGGCTCTATGACCAATCAAATCGATGGTATTGAAGAGATATAAACTTCTTGATATGGTAAATACACCATGTTTTCTCAGATGAAACTCAGAAATTGAATTTAATGTGTAGATACCTTTTCATCATCGATCCAGGAGATTCACTACATACTCTTAGAAGGGGGAATCATTCCACTTATTTATCGAGTATGGGGTAGTATTTTGGCACATAGAAATCTAGCATGTATATTATTTATTTATGGTGAACACATCATTACTCATACTTGACATTTTTTATCTATGTGAGAATCATATATTCACACTATGGAAAAGTGCATGGAACACATTTTATGGTGTCTACAACCATGCTCTGCACTAGAAAATATGGTTTTATTCATCAATATTGGATATTAATTCATTCAAATACTTTAGTAGAAGTGGAACATAATTAGGAAAATACGTGAGGAAAATGGTATAATGGACCTGTTCAGTTAACCCATCTGATGGGCTAAGCTCCATTCCAAGAGGAGGGACTCCATATTATAGCTCTTCATTGAAGGAATCAGCTTCACTAGCTCCAAGTTATTCCCGTCCCATAACTATATCTGCACCCAAAAAAAGATTTATCTTATGAAATCATGGTTGGATCATCCTGATTGGTTACCTCTCTGAGGTCTAGTCTAATCGTTAGCGAAAGCATCCCATCTCACTCATTCATACCTGATTTCTAGGGTCACACTACCTGGAGCACTATTTCAGACAGAGCCAGAAAAGTTAACTCAACTTGTAACAATAGATATGGTATATAAAAAAACTGATCTTTATTACACACTTAAATATTATTTATTACATAAAATATTCACATGATAAAACATATAATATCGAGAGGTCTAGTGTATTTGGGGCTTTGGAACATTACATAACAACTTAAAACATGAAACACAACATCTTTATTGAAAACATCCTTTACATGACCACTATATTCCTTCGTACTTAGCATTGCATGGGATAACCTGAGGACAAGCATAAAAAAGGGTGAGCTATAAAGATTATAAAGGGATTAAAAAAGGAATAACATGAAGAATACAATAATTTTTAGGAAATATGAATATCAATGGATCATAAGAGAAACAAGAACATAAAGGCATGATATAGCATGATTATCATAACATGGAAATATGAAAAAACTGTTAACATGGTATTAGCTTGATCCCGGGATCATTGAACTTGGAGAATGAGTAAACCCTAATTGTACATGAATTAGAATGAGTAAAACCACATTTCAATAGACATATCATGATACTAATCTTTACCCAATGCATTAGAGTGCTATTTGGGCGCACCCTTCTTAAACATTTCATTTCATGCATAAGTGTTCCAAAAGATCTTACAACATGGATTCATTAAACATCATAATTTATTCCATGATAAAGGAATTTGTAATTAATACATCAAACTATTCCATGAATAAGTAAATTTTAGTAAAGGTGAATACCCTTGATATAGAAATGCGCATGGTAATCACTGCACAATGATTTTGGATTAGAAAATTACGGTGCAATTTCGGCAGCATAACGACGTGACATAAGATTTTGTAAAAATGGTTGATGAGAAAGAAAGGGGTGTCTAATAATATATACATTAAATGGATAGTAATGGGTTCATATATATACATTTACCAAAAAAATTAATGGAATTTAGATTCATAATACAAAAAAATTTCTTGAATGTAAATGTGGAGAGAGAAATTCCTTACTGAATATCAGCATGGTAACGGGTGTACATGGAAGGAATTAATGAGAGAGAAAGGAGTCTCACATCATTCAAACTTAAATTGAAAATTATGGGAAAGGTGAGAAATCATACCCCAATATTTAAAATTGAAAATAAAATGGAAAAACAATATTAATAAACTTGTATAAAATGAGAATGAAAGAAACCCCTTACATGGAAGTGCGAACCTAAAGTCTTGGGAGGTGCCTGAGAGAGGCTTAATGGGATCTTAGGGATCCATGGGAGGATTATAGAGAGAGTATGGATGATTTTGGATGTACTCAAAAGACTTTGAGTTAAGAGGAATTTGGAGCAGTGTGGGATTATATAGGAAAAGGGAGGGAATAGTTTATTATTTAGGTTTGGGAATCCACACATTAAACAAATAAAAACCACAAACCAGACAATGTTTTTTCCCATGGTTTTTTCCAAAGTGGACTGGAGAACATTATTTTACAGGTCCAATTTCCTATCTTCTAAAAATATTTTGTTTTCTTATGTGGAGGTCAGTCGCACTCTGAAGTAAATCAATTTAGAAGGTTACAATGTTCTATAATTGTTGAAGGGTCCACTAAAGATTTTTAAAATAAAAAAAAATAAAATCACATTTTTTAATTATAAAACATATATTGGCCTAAAATTATGTTTATAGTATTTTATTACATCACTATTGGGACATTATGATGTCATAAAACAGATTGTATGTTTAAATGGAATTTAATTTTTACCCAAATATTTGACCGTCTCATAAAATTTTGAAAAATTCACCATTGGATAATTTCAATGTACTGATTCCAAAAATAATATTCATTTTATATAAATAATTTTCTAAATATGTGAATTTTTATGTTTTAAATAAAACCCGACATTTATCAAAAATTCATGGGTTTGGACAAAAATAGCTATCAAACCTTAATAAAAATAACAATTGTATTCCTAATAATTATACGGTCATTTATACATAATAAAAATTAATTTAGTGATAATATTTTATTAAAATACAATTTAATTAAAAAATCCATCAATTCATCAAAATAGATTTCATAATTAACTAAATATGTTAGTTTTTCTTTAAAACCTATTTACAAATGAACAATAATAAAATGAATTTATATTCTCTATACAAAAATAATGTACATAGTCATAGCACTAGGGTCTCATTACATAATCCCTTATAACACTCTTATATGACTAAAGGGTAAGGTGTGTGATGGTGACAATATCTTGGGGTTTCTAGTATAACATCTCTTGGGTGGTAATCTCTATCAACTTCAACTTCTCCTGTAGGCGGTTATGTTAAAGCTTCACGTGTTGAAGCTAGGATTGGTCTTGGTCAAGAGAAAATCCCAATGATGCCAACTCCTTCCCAAGATCTAACAAATGGGATTCGTTTGTAGCAATTCTACTGGATGAGGTCATCACTTCCTTTATCTGAGTAAATTGGCTTTGTTAAATCCCTATAATTATACTAATCATGTGATCACTGTTCAACGGATATATTAGCAACAGTCATAATTCATAATCGTATTTTAAAATCACAAAACATAAAACCAAGGAAGTGCATAAGTTATATAACACTTTTACATAATAATACATTTAATTAGATTAAGAGGAATTTTCATTAACAAAAATATTGGGTCATTACAAGGTAGACATAAGTTGTGAAGGAAAATAGACATACATGGCATGAAGGCCTGTTTGATATCCACATCAAATGTATGGAATAGAAATTTCTCGACTGATGACTCTTTAGCACCAGTTGGGTCCTTGATAGTTTACACAACACCCCTATCCACTATGTGGAAATGATCTACATGATACAATTAAACACAACAGTATGAGAGGATTGGATATCTAAAGAAAATCAGGATGAATGGGAATCATATAATTACCCTGAGAAGGTATAGGGATCTCGATGATGAGCCACATCAAGAGGCTTTCCCAATTAGCAGTGAGGGCCATAGTTGGATTCCAGGTAGAGGAACCAATATAAATGACTGGGATGGACAAAGAATCTGAAACATCTAATCCAACATCTTCTATAAAAACATCTTATGTCAAGGACTCAGGAAAAGATCATGAGGTAGAATCCATTGTTCTTGAGAAGGTGTTCACTTCACCATTCTCATAGGTCCCTTGGCTCTATTCATCGGTTTCCACCATAAGACAATATTACAGGTTATTTATGCCAAAGTAAAAGATAGATGAAATGAACAGTGGTAAAAAAATTACCTCTCCAAATTGGAGATTAGTTGGTACATATTACTCTATAGTAATCCACCCACTCTCATAGGAACTTTCTTTTTTATCATCAGATCCCCAGGGATCCTTGTCACCAAATCCTTATGTATCAACATTGGGAGTTATCATGCGTTGGGATAAAGACTCAGAAAATATTGTATCCTCTCATACCATTATAAAAATCAAATTCAACTAAAGAGTTGTAGGTCAAACCACCCCATGAAAATTTCAAAAGTAATCCATATCCTCTATGTACTTCAACCACTCTCACAATTTCACATGATCTATGATTCTTTTGAGCCCGACATCCAAAATATTAATCCCCTCTTTGGTATGATTTCACCAAAACTGCTTTTCTATCTCATAAAACCAAAACATACCCAATTCCTTCCAAATATTGGGTATATAAGTGTCATTATAATTCTTCACTAGATATGGTAACTATTTTCCTCAATCCACACAAGATCTGCTTTCCCCAACATCGGAGCTCCTTGCTTCCTCCTACAGTTGCTTACCCAGGATCCCAACACTTCCAGATGATGGAGGCATGGAAGTACCTAAAACACCTACCATCAAAGGTTATTCTTGAATGTTTGATGAGCACTATGTGCCTCAAAGTTAAGGACTCCTTCCACCCTATTCCACCTATAACTCCCCCCAACTGAACTATCCTTCTAATTGTCTTGATAAGAATAACATCAAAGTATGCTACTACCCAGTTTGTTGAATAAGTCTAGGAGAGCTCGGTATTGGGAGCGACTAGTGGAAACATGATTCTTTCCCCAATTTCATAATCTATAAACATATTCTAGAGATGATAAAGGATACATGGATGCCTCTCCTTATTCCCCACCATATACACTCACTTCAACAATTGTTGGATTCTTTGGCATTGAAAAGAAAAATGGGATTGAGTGTATAACCCATAGTATGTATTATGTCAATCTTTATGACTAGAAATCCACCTGAAATACTGATAGGTACTCTCTATTTTTCATATACCCCTCTGAGTTATCAACCATCTCCCTGGATGGGGTTGGGAAACACTGAAAATTGAAGTTCATACCATTGTTGATACATAATATCATCCGAACCACATTGAAAGTTTTTGGTCTAAATCCAAAAAATTTGAGGATAAAAGAGTGTAAGATAGTGTTTTGGGTGGAGGTAATAAGATTTAATAATTCATACCCCTTGAAGTGAGATTCATCCCAAAAGTGGATAAATTATAATCGACTATAGGTGTTATTACACATGTCCATCTCATAATGTGTCTCATTTGGGGATAGAGTTTGGATAATAGTAAGCCGAACAAGTTGAGAAAATTACATTCCACCTAGATTGCATCCATCGCCAATGATCTGAGTCATAGAACCATACATCATTCCCTAAATAATATTATCCAACCACTAATGAAAGTGTACAGGAACACCGTATATCGAACCTATAGTATCCAGTTCTTCACACCATATCCCCCACTTCTGGTACAAGCCTTCCTCTAATATCAACTAATAAGAACCCAACCTCCTCCTCTGGCTCACCACCAGAAACTACTTTATCCTCCCCAACATCTTCAGTGCTGGTAGATTTTAAAAAAAATAAACAATTTCTTGAAAGAGAAGTATTTATGGAACATGTATGGATGAATGATTACCACTTCTAGATGATCTAGTAGGGTCACCAAAATGAATAGAATATGATATAACATATGGAAAGCATTTTAAGATGAAAGAAATATGTTGTAATAGAATTCGGTCAGAGGGATCCCTCCGTGATTCGCTAGAAGCGGTGTTGGTTCATCATCCCATGTTCCAAAAAGACATATCACTCAAGAAATTGTTTAACATGTTCCTAAATACTCTATAAGTGTAGATTTCGGGGTGGCCAAATAAGTTTCTGATAGTGAGGCAGAGGAGCATTTTAGTAACTTATTAGTTGATATCTGAGGAAGGAATGTACCAGAAGTGGGGGATATGGTGTGAAGAACTAAATTCTATAGGTTTTGTATACAAGATTTTTTTTACTAGAATCTATTAAGAGGAATCTCTATAATGTAATGTAAATCCCATTAGTTAATCCCCAATCCCCATTATGGAGGTGGAAGGTGTTTGTGACTTTAGACCACCAACTGAGAATTTCTAGAAGAAACTATGATTGATGATATACAAGGAACAATGATGTCTACACTACCATATACATTATTATATGGTTTAGTTCATGTCTATACTCATAATAGGTGAGGCATACCTAGTATAACCATGCCCACTCATAGATGAAGTTTCCCCTAGCTCAAAAATCCCAATCTTAGTCACAAATCAAGATGTTGTTTCTTATGCTGGCTTGAATGATGCTTGAGTAATGAGAAATGAATTATTTAGTCAAAGGAAATTCCATCATTCACCATATATATCTTCCCAATCACGGTATAGATAAAAGAAGCTTTATGTTAGCTGGTTCGATGGCCAGAATTGGTAATGTTCTGAGGGTTAATCTCGTCATGATAGGGAAACTAAATTCATAGCGTATTCATCTCTGTGGTTTGAATATCCATGTAATCTAGCAATCATGATTTTTTGACATGTATATATTATCTCTTTATATACCCTTTATAGGACTCTATCGAAAACTTCAGTAGTTCTTTTTTATCAAAGATGATTGTCATGGCCTATATAATTTTAGTGTTTCTGGCTGTATCTACCCACTAAAAAGTAGCATAAGTTGCAATAAGATCATCAACTTGATCGGCAATATCGAGATGATTCTAATAATTCAAAAAGTCTAGATAGTGAAACTCTAGGGTTTTCATTCAAATAAACAATAATAAAATTGACCTCTAATCAAGCAAAAGGGAAATGCGTGAACCTTTTTTCATGTAATGTGAGTTGTGTGAACTTCGGATCTCAATAGCTTAGAAGGTCATGAAAAGGGTTGGAGTTTTTTTCATGAGAGGCTAATTATTGATTGTGAAAGTATGTTGACCATAAAAGGGCCCACTTATCCTATATATAGGAATAGGACCACCCCATTTTCACGGTCATGCATCCTCTTTTTTTGAAAAATAAAAAATATGTGTGACATGTCAGAAACTTACCATTGACTTTGGAATTTTCCTCCGAACTTGGCCCTTCAGTCCCCCATGAGATCCAATTTAGAGGGAGGGAATATTTTAGTATTGAAAAAATGTCTCATCCCTAGAAAGAATAATTTATCTCTTAAAAAGATATCCAATCGGGCCTAATGAATAATTTCTATATAGAGTTATAAAAAACATGCAACTTCTAGTGATTGTGCGCAACTCAATGTTTTTATGTGCAAATGAATCCCTCATAAAAGTACCAATTGAAGAGACCATTTTTTTGGGGGATTCATAGAGTTACCAAGCTTCCAAAAAGGGTGTGGTGTGAGATATTAGACCTTAGCATTCATCCCTAATAATTTCTCTAACCATTTTCATGAAAAATGGGCTGATAATCTAAAGCATATCATGATTTTCTCCTAGATTCAAAGGCATATACATCATTAAAATTAGCTTAACATGACAACGAAATAGTTTCACACCCAAAGACACCCATTTTTTCAATAAATAGAGTATATCCCCAACCATTTGGGGGATCCTTTCAGTAGTCAAGCGTCGACTCTTTCTCAGGTAACCTAGAATTTCATGATGATCAGTAAACACCAAACATCATTTCACCCCAAAGGTATAATATGACAACCCTATTTTTTATTACACAATTAAACATAATTTATTCCATAAACATCACTTGATACAACATAGAGGATCAAGAGGTCTAGTGTATTTGGGGATTAGGATCATTACATAACAACTTAAAACATGAAATACAACATCTTTATTGAAAACTTCCTTTACATGACCACTACATTCACTCATACTTATCATTGCATTGGATAACCTGGGGACATTCATAAGAAACGAGTGAGCTATAAATCCCAGTAAGGGAATAATCCTGGAATAACATGAGGAATACAATACATGTTAGACAGTATGCAAATAAATAGAGAATAAGAGAACCATAAACATAAAGGCATGCTAAATCATGATAATCATAACATTGAAATGTGGCAAGAACACTTAACATGGAATTAGCATGAGCCAAGGCTCATTGCACATGCAGCGTGAGTAAACACTCATTTCACATGAATCACAAGTAAACCCTCGTTAAAAATGAATTATCATGAGTAAACACCAATTGAACATGACGTATCATGAAACTATACTTTACCCAATGCATTCGAGCGCTATCAGGGATCACCCTTCTTAAACATTTCACATCATGCATAAGTGTGCCACATGGATCATAAAACATTGAATCATTCAACCCAATAATTTTTTCCACAATAAAAGAATGTGGAATACATATTTGAAACTCTTTAAACAATAATTAAGTGTGTGTAAAGGTGAATATTATTGATAGAAAATGGGAATGGTATTTACTAGACAATGACTTTGGCTTGGAAAAACACGGTGCGATTTCGGCAGCAGAACGACGTGACATAAAAACTCATAAAAATGGATGATGAGAGAGAAAGGGTAATCTCATAATATTTACCTGACATGGAAATGAAGGGGGTATTATAGATACAAGTCCCATCAAATGTAATGGAATTTATATTCATGATACAAAAGAATTTCTTGAATGTAAATGAGGAGAGAAAAATTCCTTTCGGAATTTTGGCATAATAACGGGTGTACATGTGAGGCATTTAATGAGAGAGAAAAGGGTATACCATAATTCAAACATAAAAAGGTCAGTATGGGGGAGGAGAGAAATCATACCCCAACAGTTATAATTGAAATAAAATGGTTATAACAACTTAAAGAATATTGGACAAAAATGAGAAAGGTAGAGAACCCTTACTAAGAAGTGTGCTTACAAAGGATTCTGAGAGGCTTGAGAGTGGATTCTTGGGAGATTAGGGAACCTTGGGAGGATTATAGAGAGAGGAGGGAAGATTTTGGACAAACTCCAAAGGATTTGAGTGAGCAGGAAGAGGGAGCTTTGGTGGGTTTATATAGGAAAGGAGAGGGAATTATTTATTATTTAGGTGTGGGACACCTCACATTAAACTAATCCAAACCACAAACCAGCCCATAGTTTTTCCCCATGGTTTTTTCTTAAGGGAAGTGGAAAAAAATATTTTATAAGGCCAAATTCCGAACTTCTTAAAATAATGGGGTTTATTATCTGGAGATGAGTCACACTCCCAAGGAAAAAAATTTAAAAATACAAAATGTTTAACAAGTCTTGAAGGTTCCACTAAATATTTGTAAAATAAATAAAAAAAACCCAAAATAACATTATATTAATGGTAAAACTTATATTGTCCGAACATAATGTTTATAGTATTTTATTACATCACTATTGGGTCATTAAGATGTCATTAAACACATTATATATTTAAAATGTATTTAATTTTTACCCAAAAATTTGACTGTCTCAGAAAATTATGAAAAATTCACCATTGGAAAATTTCGACATCATGATTCTAGAAATAATACTAATTTTATCTAAATAATTTTCTCTTTTAAAATAAAAACCTACAATTATCGAAAATTCATGGGTTTTGACAAAAAATGGCTTTCAAACCTTAATAAAAATTAAAATTGCATTCATAATATTATACAATCATTTATATTTAATAAAAATTAATTTAATAATAATAATAATAATTTATTAAAATATTTTTTAATTTAGAAATCCATTAATTCATCAGAATTGATTTCTTCGTTGAATATTTACTAAAAATACTATTTGTGCTTTAAAAACTATTAACAAGGTAACAATAATAAAATGAAAGTATATTTATTTTTATATATAAAAATAATGAACTTATTAATAATGCTAATTTCTTGTTACATAAACCCTTAAAACACCCACAGAAGACCGAAGGGTAAGGTGTGCGATGGTGACCGACTCTTGGGGTGGCTCGGATAACATTGTTCGGGTGGTAATCTCTATCAACTTACACTTCTATCATAGGAAGTTCTCCTTGAGCATAATGTATTCAAGCTTGGCTTGGGATTGGTCAAGAGTGAAGCCCAATGATGCCACCTCCTTTTTGAGCTCTGATAAATGGGCTTCATACGGGGAAAGTCTACTGGATGAGGCTATCGCTTCCTTTGTCTGAGTAATTGGATTTGATAAAGCCCTATATTTATACAAATCACGTGATCACTATTCAATGACTATATTAAAAATTGTAACAATTCGTAAAAGTAGTTTAAAATCCAAAAAAACAAAACCAATGAAGTTGAAATTTTATATAAACATTTTATATAAAGAGACATTTAATTAGATCCAGAGGGATTTCCATTTATGAATGTTTGGGTCATTACAATCTTCCACCCTTAAGAAATTTCACCCTCAAAATTTTTGTTTCCCACACTAAAATAGATTTTTGTAACTCTATTTCATCATTTACTATGATTCCCATGTCACATCTTCAAACTTGTGGGATTTCCACAACACCTTGACGAGGGGCATCGTCTTATTTCGTAGAACTTTTTCTCTACGATCTAATATTTTCACTGGTTTCTCATCATAAGAATGGTCATCCTCTAACTGTACCACCTATGAAGAGAGTATATGTGAAGGTTCCGGTATGTATTTCTTTAAAAGGGATACATGAAAGACATCATGTACTTGGGCCATGATAAGTGTAAGTGCTAGTCGATAGGCCACATCCCCGACACGATCAAGAATCTCAAAGGGGTCGATGTACCTTGGACTTGACTTCCCTTTATTTCCAAACCTCATGACCTTCTTCCATGGAGATATGCATATAAATACCATGTATTCAAATTTAAACTCAAGGTCTCATCTATGGTTATCTGCATAACTCTTCTGTCGACTCTGGGATGCCTTGATATGCTACTGAATGGTTTTCACCTTCTCCGCCATTTCTTCGACCATTTTTGGTCCAAGAAGCTTATGCTCACCGACCACATCCCAACACGTTGGTGTTCTGCACCTTTTCCCATAATGGGATTCATATGGTGCTATTTAAATTCTCGAGTGGAAATTGTTATTATAAGAGAACTAAATCAGAAGAATATGTTGATCCCATCCTCCTTTAAAGACCATTGAGCACACCCTCAACATTTCCTCATGTGCTTGGATAGTCTGCTCGGATTGGATATTAGTTTGAGGATGATAGGTCATACTGATGTTCAGTTTAGTATTCAGAGCATGTTGATGATTCTTCCAAAACATAGAGGTGAATCTTGGATCTCAATTGAACATAGTATATAGTGGTACTCCATGAATTCGTACCACTTCCCTGATATATATTCAAGCTAGTTGATCCAATGAGAAATCGTTCCAAATAGAAATGAATTGTGCAGCTTTTGTAAGATGATCCACAACAAACCAGATTTCATTTTTGCCTTTGGATGTCTTCAGAAGTCAGGTGTCAAATTCCATGGTGATTTTCTCCCATTTCCATTCTGGTATGGGCAATGGTTGAATTATCCCCGTATAATTCTACCTCTCTGCCTTCACTTACTGACACACTAGACACTTTGATGTATATTCAGTAATCTCATTATTTATATTATCCCACCAATAATGCTCTTGGAGATATCGATACATCTTTGTGTTTCCTGGGTGAATAGAGAAATTTGAACTATGTGCATCATCCAAATGTTCCTTCTTCTGCTCCAGACATGATGAAACACATAGTATTTTCCCAAATCACATAATTAATTCTTCATTAACATCAAACTCCAAGGATATCCTTTTTCTGATAGCTTCCACTTTTTCTTGAATTCCCATATGATCCTTTTGATCATACTTCAACCATTCCAAAAGTGATGGTTGATCAATCATTTGTGAAAGGATTGATGACGTTCCTTTCTTTATGATTACCATTCCATCTTCATCAAATCTAATAAGATTGGATCCTTTTCAATTCTAATCAATGATAGAATATCTGGGTCTTTTTTACTTAGGGCATCTTCCACCATGTTTACTTTCCCAGGGTGGTAATGGATTGAGCAATCATAGTCTTTGATCAGCTCTTTCCATCTTCGTTGGTACATGTTCAACTCTTTTTGTGTGATTATATACTTGAGGAGTTTTTGGTCTGTATATATTTCACCCTTCTCCCCGAAGAGATAATGACACAAAATTTTCAAAGAGAAGATCACTGCAGTCAACTCGAGGTCATGTGTTGGATAGTTTTATTCATGAACTTTCAATTAACTTAAAGCATAAGCATTGAATTTTTCATTTTGTATCAACACACATCCCAGGCCCTTCTTCGAAGCATCACTGAATACCACAAAAAGTTCTCCACTTGTTGGTAAAGTGAGCAAGAGTGTATTGATAAGCCTCCTTTTCAACTCCTTGAAGCTTTCTTCATAGTCATCACTCCAAGAAAACTTTACTCCCTTCTGAGTTATCTTGGTAAGAGGGTTGGAAAATCATGTGAAATTTCTCACAAATCTTCTATAATATCCAGAAAACCCCAATAAGCTTTGGATATCTGTTACGGATGTTAGCCTCGACCATCCCTCAATTGCATCTTTTTTGGAGGGATCCATAGATATCCCATTGTTTGTGATGATATGGCCCATGAATGATACCTTCTTCAACCATAACTCACACTTGATGCACTTTTCATAGAGCCTCTCATTCCTCAAGGTCTGTAGTACAGTTCTTAGATGCTCCTCATAATCCTCCTTGGTTTTTGAGTATATCAGAATATCATATAAAAAAACTACCACAAATTTGTCGAGGTAATCTCTATTGTCTCTATTCATCAATTCCATGATGATTTCTGGATAATTAGTGTGTCTAAAAGGCATTACTATGAATTCATAGTTCCCATATCTTTTACGAAATGTAGTCTTGGGGATATATTCATTCTTCACCGTTACTTGATAATATCCTGACCGTAAATCCACCTTGGAGAAGTATTGTGCTCCACGCAGCTGATCAAACAAGTCTTAAATTTGTGGGAGAGGATACTTGTTCTTTATCATGATTTTGTTGAGATCGTGATAATTGATGCAAAGGCACATTGACCCATCATTCTTCTTGATGATGAGGACTGGTGCACCCCTTGGTGAAGCACTTGGGCGTATAAACCCTTTACCCAAATTCTCTTGTAGTTATTTCTTCTGCTCCTCAAGCTCCAAAACATCCATTCTATATAGAGTCTTGGATATTGGAAATGCCCAAATTATAATATCAATCGATAATTCAACATCTCTTCTAGGAAGAAGACCAGGAAATTCCTTGGGAAACACTTCAGCGAATTCCCTCACAATATGCATGTATTCTGGGATGGTTGACTCCTTAGACTCAATAATCTGAGCCGAATATGTATGATCATAGGGAAGTAATATCCACACTTTAGATGATGGAGTTAAAGGAAATTCATCTTCCTCCTTCCACTTGTAATTAATTGGGGTTCGATTCTCCGCATGGAGAGTGATTTCCCTCTCACGACAATTTATGTTGGCTCTATATAAGGAAAACCAATATATTCCAATAATTTCATAAAATTCCACCAGAGGGAGTATGATGAGGTTCACTGGGAATTTTAATCCACATATTATGATAGGGGAGGAGTTATATTCATGGGATGCAATGATTTCCCCATTTTTCATTATCACTGACATCTTCACTTCAATGATTTGGGGTGATGTTGGGATTGTTCTACTAAACTTTTGAGATATAAGGGAATTCATTAAACCTTAATCAAAAAGAACGTTCACTATTATTGAATGAATAATGATAATACCTATCACCACGTCGTTTTTGGGGTTCACTTCAGTAGTAGTGATGGAAAAAGCTCGCCCTTACTACCTTGGAGGTTGTGGGTTGCCTCTGAAAACCCTTGTCTTGGGGAACTTATTTGCAAGATGCCATAGTTCTTTGTAGTTGTAGCAATGAACAATGCATTGAGGTTTGAACGAAGCGTTCCTATCCTCGATTTCAGCCACAGGTTTTTCTTGCTGATAGTTAATAGTCAGGTTCCCTTCTCTTCCACACCTAAACCATTTTCTCATACCCTTCAGGAAATTTCCAGGGTGCTTATTTCTGCACCTTTGGCAAGTGGGGTGGTGGATCTTCATAGCACCATTGGATTTATAAATCAGACCACCAGCATTGAAGTCCAACTTACGCTTCTTATCCCCATGATACCCCTGAGATTCTTCGATCTTCATTTCGACCTTGAGGGAACATCAGACAATTTACTCATAGCTGTCGAAGTTACGGATCAACAGTGCTTTCCATAGGCTAGGTTTCACCCCACCAAAGAAGCAGTCAACCTTGCATTCGGGGGTAACGAAAAATCCAAAGACGTATCGTGAAATTCTTATAAATTTTTCCTCATATGCTCTGACAGATTCATCGAATTTTTTTATGGAGGGCAAGGAAGTCCCTTTCCATCCATATTCGGAGGGTGTGTGGAAAATATTCATAAAAAAAAATCTTCCAGAAATCCTTACATTCCAATGCCTCTATCACTTCCTCAAGATTTTTATTTTTGATCAATGTCCACCATTGACCGGCTTCACCTTCCATACGATAAGCAGCCATAAAAACCTTCTATTTTTCGGAACATTAAAGTATGGATAAGATCTTTTCAATGGATTTGATCCATTGTTCGGTGATTGAGGGATCAAACGATCTATTAAAGGTAGAAGGCCTTTGTCTCATGAAACTCTCGATAGCGACTTGTTATTTCTTGGGGGGGGGGGTTGAATGTTCCTCTTGACCAATGTTTATTTTCAAAGATTGAGTTAGCTGAGAGAGAATCATGACAAAGCTTTCGATCCCTACTCCCATTGGATCAGTCATCTCATTAGTACAATCATCACATTGATCTTTACATCGGTTGTTAGCCCGAGTCATCCTATTACCGGTCATTTGATGAAATAAAAGGAAAGTTAGGGGTAACACATAAAGGGTAATACAAGGACAAAAATGATGAATTATAAATAAATTTTATTTCCTTAAGCTATGAATCCATGGGCATCAATCTATGCTATCCGTGATCTACTTTCTAACATATATTCTTAGGGGCATTGTTTTTAATTCCCTTAATAAGGGTGCATATTAAACTTATGAATTTACCGAAGCATATACCCCAGGAGTGTCATAACCCATAATGTAGAAAGGCCCATTTTCATGCACCTGTTCCCATTCGGGTCTAGCTCAATGCGGTGTTTTCGGGTTTTACCCCTAGGATACATCTCTTCCAGAGCCACCTCTACCAACTCATATTCAGGCAGGGATGTATTTTTTTGATAAACCACTTACTCAATACTCACTAAAACATAGGGATGTTTTTATTATATGTAGTCTTGTCTCTAAGTCTTAACTAAGGGTTTCTAATCCTAATCCCAAAAATAACTAAACCTATCCTCTGATAGAAACTATGACAACCCTGCTTTTAATTACACAATTAAATATAATTTATTACATAAACATCGCATGATACAACATAGAATATCGATAGGTCTAGTATTTTTGGGGCTTAAGAACATTACATAACATCTTTATAGAGGAAATACAACAACTTTACTGAAAACTTCCTTTACATGAGCACTACATTCCCCCATACATAGCATTTCATGGGACAACGTGAGGAGATGCAGAAGAAAAGGGTGAGCTATAAAGCCTAGTAAGGGAATAATCATGGAATAACTTGAGAAATACAATACATGTTACACACTAGGAATACCAATAGAACAAAAGAGAAGAATAAATATAAAGGCATGATAAATCATGATAATCATA
Source organism: Viscum album (assembly GCA_963277665.1). Classification (NCBI taxonomy): domain Eukaryota; kingdom Viridiplantae; phylum Streptophyta; class Magnoliopsida; order Santalales; family Viscaceae; genus Viscum; species Viscum album. The sequence continues at coordinate 703,263,222 of OY728132.1, forward strand.
ACATGGAAATGTGGAAACAACACTTAACATGGAATTAGAATGAGCCAAGGCCCATTGCACATGGAGCATGAGTAAACCCTCATTGAACTGAACCACGAGTAAACCCCAGTTTCACTTGAATTATCATGAGTAAACACTCATTGCACATGACTTATCATGATACTATACTTTACCTAATTCATTGTAGTGCTATCAGGGCACACACTTCTTAAATATTTCACTTCATGCATAAGTGAGACACATGGATCATAAAACATTGAATCATTAAACATAATCATTTATTCTATGATAAAAAAATGTGGAAAAAATTATTGAAACTATTTAAACAATAAATAAATATGCATAAAGTTGAATACCTTTGATAAATAAATGGGCATGTTATTCACTACACAATGACTTTGGCTTGGAAAAATGCGGTGCAATTTCGGCAACATAACGGCGTGACTTAAGAACTCATAAAAATGGTTAATGAGAGAGAAAGGGGTGTATCATCATATTTAAATGAAATGGACAATAATCGGGTCATATAGATACATGTCCCAAGAAATTTAATGTAATTTAGATTCATGATACAAAAATAATTTCTTGAATGTAAATGAGGAGAGATAAATTCCTTTCAGAATTTCGGTATATTAACGGGTGCACATGGGAGGAATTTAATGAGAGGGAAAGGGGTATCACATCATTCAAACATATATAGGGAATTATGGGTGAGGTGATAAACCATACCCCAATATTTATAATTGAAATTAAAAGGGCATAACAACTTAAAGAATATTAGACAAAAATGAGAAGGGTAGAAAACTCTTACTTGGAAGTGTGCTTCCAAAGGCTTGAGAGAGGCTTGAGAGAGGTTTCTTGGGAGTTTGGGGAACCTTAGGAGGATTATAGAGAGGGGAAGGAAGAGGTTTGAGGAACTCAAAATCCTTTTAGTGAGGAGGAAGTGGGAGGTTGGGTGGGTTTATAGAGGAAATGAGAGGGAATTCTTTATTATTTAGGTTTGGGACACCTCACATTAAACTAATACAAACCACAAACCAGACCATGGTTTTTACCCATGGTTTTTTAAAATGGTAATTGGAAAAAAATATGTTAAAAGGATGAAGTCTGAAGTTATTAAAATAATGGGGTTAATTATGTGGAGGTGAGTCAGACTCCCAAGGGAAAAAAATTAAAAAGACAAAATGTTTAACAATTTTTGAAGGGTCCACTAAAGCTTTGTAAAATAAATCAAACAAACCCAAAATCACATTATTTTAATGTTAAAACATATATTGGCCGAACTTAAAGTTTATAGTATTTTTTTACATCACTATTGGGTCATTATGATGTCATTAAACACATTATAAATTTAAATGGTATTTAATTTTTACCCAAAAATTTGACTATCTCATAAAAATATGAAAAATATACCATTGGATAATTTGGACATACTGATTCAAGAAATAATATTAATTTTATCAAAATAATTTTCTAAATATGTTAATTTTCACTTCTAAAATAAAAACCAACATTTATCAAAAATTCATTGGTTTTGACAAAAATGGCTTTCAAACCTTAATAAAAATTACAATTGCATTCATAAAATTATACGATCAATTATATTTAATAAAAATTAATTTAATAATAATAATAATATTTTATTAAAAAATTATTTAATTCAAAAATCCATCAATTCATCAAAATATATTTCTTAGTTGATCATTAACTAAAAATACTATTTGTGCTTAAATTTTTTTGCAAGGTAACAATAATAAAATGAAAGTATATTCAATATTATATACAAAATAATGCACATATTAATAGTGATAATGTCTTGTTACATAACCCCTTGTAACATCCGCATAAGACCTAAGGGTACGGTGTGCGATGTTGACCGACTCTTGGGGTGGCTCAGATAACATTGCTCAGGTGGTAATCTCTACCAACTTCCACTTATCTCGTAGGTGGTTCTACTCGAGCTTAACGTATTCAAGATCAACTTGGGATTGGTCAAAAGAGAATCCCAATGATGCCACCTCCTTTAGAAGCTCTGACAAATGGGCTTCATACGGGGCAAGATTACTAGATGAGGCCATCGCTTACTTTGTCGAAGTACTTGGATTTGTTAAATCCCAATATTTATACTAATCATGTGATCAATATTCAATGGATATATTAGCAATGGTAACAATTATTAATAGTATTTTAAAATCCAAAAACATAAAACAAAATAAGTTGAAATTTAATATAAACATATTACATAAAGAGACATTTAATTTGATCAATAGGGATTTCCATTAATAAAAGTCAGGGTCGTTACATATAAAATGTGCACTACTATACTCACATGGGGCCAAACATGCCTTGGATCATGTTTGATACATCCTCATGGAACTTACCTTAAAGTATAAAATAGTTTCTTCAAGATGTATTTCATTTAAACTACCCTAATATTCACATGACTCGAGTAGTTTCACACACATATTCCCCCGCCCCCTACATCCATGGTATAAACTTTTTCTAGAACTTATGTTTAGTTCAACCCTATATGTGCTCAAAATAGTTGAGTTGAACATAGAAACCTCTAGTTCCCTAATCCAATGTATCCTTCTACAAAATAGATTCACATTAATGTAGAGTGATTATTCACCCACACCTTTTTCACCCATGCAGCCGGTGTCATCAACCCTTGTGTCTTCCCCCTTTTTCACCCATGCAGCCGGTGTCACGTTTTTCACCCATGCAGCCGGTGTTACCAATGTATCCTTGAGGTGCATGAATATTATACAAGCAATCTTTGAAGGTGGAACCTTATTGGGAAACTTCCCACCTTTCATGGTAATGAAGTCTTATGTCGAATATTTCTATCATACCTGTAAATGTTTTCCCAGGATGTTTTTTCCACTAACATTCATGTTTCATGACATAAAACTACCTATCCCAACACCCAATTCATATGATGTTAAACAACCTGACAACACACTCATAACATGATTTAAAACTATATCCTTACACGGGGTTGTGAACACATGATGGACTATATATGACTATAATGGGATGATCCCACAACTCCAACCATATGTGATGAAAACGTGACACCACATAAATTAACATCTTCTGGTTCCACCTCTTTACCCACATGGGATGAAACTCATACCCTCATAATATTCCATGCATAATCCACAAACCAACCATCATTGATTCTCTTTTTGTGACACGAGAATCCTTGCAATATTAATTTAAACTTCATGGACAAATCCTTCCACATGACCATAATTTTTGTGATTAAAATACATGGTTTTTGATCAAAGTGTCCTTAAATGGAATGTAGGACACCTCCATGAGGCTCAATCCCAACATCCAAATAAATATAAGTTTCCTCCATGATATTCTATCCCAAAATGACATACATTCCCATAAAAACTATGTTTCATTCTCTTTAAAAGTATATAATATCAAAGTGTGATCATATCCCCACATGGTGGTACACACTCTCTGTCAAATTACCATCAAATACCAAAGTGTGATCATCTTCCCCATAGAAACCCATTCAAACCCAAAATGTGATCATCCTCCCCTTGGTAACACACTAAAAGCCAAAGTGTGATCATATATCCCTATAGGGAAACTCTTTCTCTCATCACCACCATATTTCAAAGCATGAACATATCCCCCCATGGGGGAACACTTTCCCTCACTACCATCATATCCTGATGTGTGATCATTATCCCCGTGGAACCACAATGAAATCCTATCTGTAGAAGAAATTAAACCTATGACTCACCTATCCCTACAAGATGTCAAACCTGTGAACTGATATAGAATCTTTACCTCATACAATAAACATTGTATGCCTAGGGTAAAAATACTCAAAAGTCATACACCCCTGAAGTAAACTACCTCACGGATAACATGGTATGAGTTGGGTTCCACACCAAAGATGACTCACATGTGAGATTTCATTCAAAAGGGTAAGAGTTTATATATTCCTAGTAAATCCAAAATCTAAAATTCTCAAATATCCCGAGCATCGCCATCTAATTTGTCTTCAAGTTACTTCCCCATCGAGAAATTTGTAGTGTAATTGATCGGCACCCACCTCGAGACGGAACTAGGAATGAGTTTCATGCACATAACTTATATATTTTAGGGAGACCTAGATTGGGAAATTATATCCAGGTGGAATCCATGGAAGGGGTCCCAACATACCATCATCTCAATTAAACCAAGGATCTAACATCACCAAGCACGGTGACAGAGGCTGCCCACCTATAGAAAACATTAATGGAGGGAAATATCATCACATTCACACATTCCCTGGAAATAAATCATCAAAAATACCATAATAAAGATAATTCAAATTAAATTAATTGTGTCCAAAATAACAAAATAATAATTATATTACTTTAAATAAAAATAAAATTAAAAATGGACTTCTAAATTACTTTATTTAATGAAATGAAATGATTGTTTTACAAAAAATGGTATTTTTTAATATTCACTAAAAATGTTTTTTGAAAAATACCAAAACCTCACCATATGTTAATTTTGATATGATGATTTCAAAAATGAAATTAATTTTGTAAAATTTTGATTATATAATTTAGAAATTATTCTTTTTAATAAAAACATATATAAAAAGAGTTTAAAATGGTATTTCTATTATTATTTTAAAAATTACTTAATATTTTTATAATGGATATAAATATAGAATCCATAATTATTAGAAATAAATAAAAATGCATTATTCTATCATTAACTAGGTTCTTATATTATTCCAACCTTTTTTAAATTTCACCCTCAAAATTTTATTCACATACTAAACTTGTGGGGATATCTTTCCCTTAATACATTTTCTAATTCCCAGGTTTCTTCTTCAACCATATGGTTTTTTCATAAAACCCTAACTTGATGAATTAAATTCATCCATTATTATTTATATCCATATTTATGAATCTAAATAGGTTTATCCTAGTAATAAATATATTATTCCAACTAAACTACTTCATGTCTAAATACATGCGATGAATCTGACACAAATTTCCTTAACATTGAAACCTGAAACATGTTTTATACATGAGATAAACTCATAGAAAAAAACACTTAGTAATAAAAAAAATCCAACTTTCTCTAGGATTTCATACTATCAAATAATCCATGGATGTAACTTTACCTCTTTACCAAAACACATAAAACTTTTCCATAGATATGCATTGAGAAAGACATGGACACCTACCTAGAAATAAATATCACTCTTCTAGTTATCTGCGTAATTTTATTCTAGATCCAATACATAATCATGTTACAAAATCAACTCCACCTTCTAAACCATTTAATCTACCATATATGGTCCCATAAACTTTCTTTCTCATACTTCATCCCATAAATATAGCATTTGATATTGATTTCCATATAATGCCTCAAATGGTTCCTTCTTTATACTGCAATGAAAACTATTGTAATAAGATAACTCAACCAATGGAATATGGTGATCTTAAATTCATTAGTAATATATTGAAATATAATGAATCATATCTTCCAAGGTATACATCATTCACATACACTATCCATCAGATTGAGGATGAAAAGATGTACTAATATTTAATCCACTACTCAAAGATTTGTGATGTCCTTTCAAACAAATAGTTGTGAACATGGGATCTTGATCTAATACAATGGACGGATAAATTACATTTCACATGACTATCTCCTTGAGTTATAGTTGATAAAGATCCTCTAAAGACATAGTATCTCAAATGGTAATGAAATTTGTAGATTTATTTAATTGATCAACAATAACCCACATCACATTATTAGATCAAGAATTATTTGGTAATACTACCAAGAATTCCAGAGATAAATTTTTCCATTTTCACTTTGTTACTATAAAAGGATGAATCATTCCCTTTGATAATTATATTTCTACATTATCTTACTAAGAAGTCAAAAACATTATTGTAAATTTAGAAATATATCTTTTCATTCTATCCCAACTATAATACCCCTGAATGTCTCTTTACATATTAGTGCCACTACATTGAATAGAAAAAAAGAATCTTTAAGCCTAATTTAGTAATTATCACTTCAACTGGGAATCAAAAGGCACATATAATATCTTTTCAAATCTCAAAACAAAGTCTTTCTCAACATTAAATTCAGGAAACTTAACCTTCTTAACCAAGTCTACATTCTTCTATAAAAATTGATCCTCTTTCTATTATTACTTAATTATTTATAATATAGATTATTTTTATAACACCTATAATAAAATAAAGGATATTCCTATATTCACAACATCTAGAAAAATTTTCATCAAATTATTAACCAAAGGGTCATGTTCCAGACATAACATGTTTAATGTAGCATTACTTTTCCAAATCAAGGAATCAAATACATTTTTTCCTTTCCAATTTGACAATGAATCATGAAATCATAATCTTTGATCAATTCCCTAAATCTTCTCTATCTCAATTAAATTATTTCTGAGTTAATGTATACATAAAAATGTTGTGATCAGTAGGGGTTGTAGCCTTGTGATGAAAACAAAATTTTAATATTTTATTTATAAGCCCATGATGAAGTCCCATAAAGAATCTATTTCTTGGGGTTGCTTCAATGCATGGAATGGTGGTGTGGGAATCGGGTGGGGTGGAAGGGTGTCATAGCAAAGGCTGACGTTAGAAATTTTTATAGTGTTGTAGAAAGGATACTATGATCTATGATATTTGGAGTTGTAGAGGGAACATAACAACATTGGATAGGGATGGTGGGTCTCAGGCAGTGGTGTACTAGTATCAGTATCAGTGGTGTGGTAATGGGCCATATTGGCATGTTTTGGGACAATGATGGTGGATCGATGGACGTAGGCAGGTTTAGTTGTTTTGATGGTGGTGGGAAGTGTTGCTTTTCTGATGAGTTTCTCAAACAGTGGAGATGTGGTCAGCTCATGGATGTGTTGGATTAATCAGAGGATATATATATATATATATATATATATATATATATTTGTGTGTGTGTGTGTGTGTTTGTTTGTTTGTTTGTTTGCGCAGGGAATATCCAAAAGTATAGGCCTAAAGAGAGGTTTAGACCGAGAAGAATACACCAAAAAAAGATATTAGATTGAATGAATGGGAGGGAATGGTTATCACCAACATTACTAGGAACTATATAGTTCTGTATGGTTATATTCTTGTTGATCACCCATTTAGGTTAGGAGCTTTGGAGCTTCATTAAAGAAATAATTAGGGATGAGGTTTCCTTGTGTGTCTGGTCTATGGGCATGTTGGTCATGTATTGGGCCTTATGCCTATGGACTTATGGGAAATGTAATATTCCCCATAAACCTACTTAAAAAGGGGATTATTAAAAAAGAAATAAATAATGGAAAAATTGGGGATTTGGACTAGTATATATTTCACATATTACTACATATAAAATATTCCTCCAAATTTTAAGAGAAAAAAACACAACAGCTAATTTTAGATCATGTGTATGATAATTTAAATCATAGGGTTTTAGTTATAATGAATCATAATCAATAACCTAATGATTTTTCATCAAGAAACAACCAATCCCCTTCAATAAATAATCACTATAGAAAAAAAATTCACCATTTTCAAAAGGTAGTACCAAAACCAAGTCATTCACAAATCATTATTTTAGTTCCAATAAACAATCGTCACATGATTTTGTCAATATGAATTTGACTCCTTTTTTAGATAACATAATTATTGGGGTAGACAAATGAGAAAAAAATTCAACAAATCATCAGTAGTAACCCACTATTCCAATAAAACTATGAATTTTTATGATATTTTGTGGTATTATACATTATTAAACAACTTTTATAATAGAAGGGTCAATAGTTATGCCTTCTTTTAAAATAATATATCCAAGTAAAGAAGTTTGTTTCAACCAAAATTTACTCTTACAAAATATTCCATATAGTTTATTTTCTTTTAATGTCTAAAAAATAATCCTTACATGTCATTCATATTCATTATAACTTTTAAAAAACAACAAATTATCAGCAATAAGAACAAATTCTCATTGAAACATATTTATTTTTTAAAAACAAAACTATAGCACCCCAAGTTAAAGTACTAAGTTTAATGAAACCTTTATCTTGCAACTTGTGAAATTGTTTTTTCAATTCTAAAAGTTCTACTTGAGATATTTGATAAGTGGGTTTTTAAATATTCTTAGAACCAACCACTAGGTTAATAGTAAATTAAAACTATCAATCAGGAATAAAACCAAGATAATAATATAGAAAAACATCCATATATTCATTCAGTACTAGGACATCACTAATTTGAACAGGTTATTTATTTTCAATAATATGATCTAGGGAACTTTCTCTTTCATCTCTAATTAATTTCTTAGCTTATTTATATGTTATGAAATGTATGGAATTATTTAATAAAATTATATTATCTCTGAAATATATCATACCATGATAATAAAAAATCCACTCCATACCCAAATTAATTTCAAACTCTACTAAAGGCAGTTCAAAAATATTTACCGGAATGATTATTACACTAATAACAATAAGAAAATTCCTATAAATCGAGGCACATAAGTCTTTGAAAAATACATCTCTACATTCTCATCATAATCGTTAACTTTTCCATATATTTTAAATTATCATGCATCGAAATCTCTTCATAAAATTGGTTTTAAACTAGAATAAATTATATTAATTTTACTACCAACGTCCCAAACCAAATCTGATATGTACCTGGCAGCTATTGTAAAATTTTCTTCATATGTACCTATAGAGTCTTAAAACTTTTACCAAAACTCTAATAATTGTTTCTCTATTATCTGTCGAACAAGTTAAGATAAATATTTCTCTATAAAAATATTCTTATATTGTTTTGATTTTATAGCCTCAAGATCATATTTATATCTAGTATTCTTATCTTGATTTCAGCATCTATCAGCACCACCTTCAAAATGATAAATAGTAAGAGTTTCATTTTGATATTTAGAACACCACATGACTTCAAATATCTTCTCTAGTGCATTGATCCATCCTTTAGATAACATTATATTTGAGGTTATAATGAAATACATAGGATTTTGTCTCATAAAATGATCAACAATCATAATTTTCCTCTATGGTAGATCTAGTTTCTCTCTATCCTGGATACAAATACCATTTATGGCCTGCGTCCACTGATCCATCACAGTAACAAACTATTCTCTTCCAATTCCAACCATTATGGGATAATAATTTTGAAGAATATTTTCATATTGGTTCTTTCATAAAATAGATTTCCTATTTTTTTCAGGGAAACCCATTTTAAATATACATAGTTTCATTGAAGAAACATGGTAGTATTCAAATTCCATATCATTTAAACTTAAAAATAAGGAAAAAAAATTGCATGTCAATGCCATTAACATTTTCCAATCCTATAAAATTATCTAAACCTTTAATCTGATACCAACTATAAGGAACCAACCATAAACATTACATATTCGAGTGTCTTTATACTATAATTCAGTTTGATTCATTCCCAAATATCTTTTAGGTTCTTAGTTTTAGATAAGTAGGTTATAGCTCATATATAAAAAAATATATTATAAGTTTGACACTTTTGATTCATATCCATTCTTTCATAATATAGTCATTTTAAACGAAAACATGCATTCTTTTCATGTTAAATATTCATGATTTTTTACTTCACTTCTTATTTTTTTTAACCATCCTTAAACCCTGTGATTTTTTTTTTAAAAATGTGGGATGAGAACAAAAAGCATAGTAAGGGACATAAAATATGGAAATCTATTAGTCGAGTGAAAATAATAAATCCTGTGAAATGTTTAATTTTACATCAATGTTATTTTATTGATAGAAACAAATCATTTCCACAATAAAATGACACACATTTATTCAAATTAAAACTTTGAAACCCATTGAAAGAAAATAAATAAATTTTCTCACCACTTAGATCATCATATTAAAAACATATTTAAAAAACATGTCAAAGACAACTATTTCCAAGTTAAATCCATACGATAAAATATTTGGTAACTCCGTCCTTATTTCCTATTAATACAAGGAAAATTACCAAATTCATTGGAGAGCTATAATATAAATCACTGTTCGTATAAGCTATATCGGGAACACCTGTTTTTCATGATCTATAATGGGGATCAACCCATCGTATATGTGGAATTGGGTTAAATTATTTATCATAATTCCAAATTAATATATCATGAATAAAACATTTTTTACTTTCACTCTTTCATCATAAAACCTTTGAAAAACTCTTTCAAACCCATACGCAAAACTCATTCAAATATCAAAATAACATTTTCCTTCAGAAAATAATTTTTGAATTAAAAAATACCCATAAAAAGGTAGAAAGGGTTTACATTGAATAAAATAAGTAATATTTTAATGGAAACCAAACATAAGATAATGAATATGGTTGAGGAAAATTCATTATCACTATATACGTTAAAGTAGAACATTCCATTTGTCTTTTATAAATACAGTCAAACATTCCCTAAAAAGATTCCATTTGAAAACCTTTGAATGAATGTGAAAAAATTTATTTATAACGCTTTTATTTCCATATTAATACCTACATAAATTAATTTTAAAAATATATACAATGAATATAAGTATTTTGAAAATAAATTGTTAAAACATTTAAAATGAAGTTTTAAGTAAAAGTGGCCCTTACATTGTGTCATGATCATCACATATATTGTTTATATTCTCAAATTAAAAACATATGTTAAATGTTTAGTTTCTTAATAAATAATTTCAATTTTATTAATCCTTTTATTATATCTCTTACCCTACTATACATCGACTATTTAATCATTTATGTTCACTTCACATGTTTTGATGGTAGTTGACTAATTTGTCAAAAATGAATTCAGTAGGTTGGATATGGTCAAATAGGTCATTATTACATCATATATAGAATAAAAATAAATAAATATTTATCATATTTATACAAAAATTATAATTTTATAATAAATCATTAATAATTATTATGAAAAATGAACTATGTTACTATCATAGAGATGGTAAGTCATACGTAAGCATGTGTAACATTTCCATTTTTCAACAATCAGTATAGAAGAAGGTAACAAAAAACTATACTTTCAAATAATTATAATAATATATATATATATATATATATATATATATTATTTCTTTAAATACCATTATATATATCATCCATGGGATTTGGTGATGAAAAAAATCGCATCGCTTCATGGAGGCAATAGTCCACACATACACACGGACAACATTATCATTTTTTAGTTATTGAAAAAGGAAAAAATTAAATGATTTATTATGTTTTAATAATATTAAATATTTCATTAATATCATATATATAACCATTAATCTCATCATTATAATCATTCATAATAGTCAATGATGGAAAATAATTTTCATCAGTTCGTGAGGTGGTAGTTCCGTGTACACACAAATGATGGTTTCATTTCCCATTTTATAGAGGAGGATATGGATGTGGGTTATTAAATTAAAATAATAACATCTACTTATAAGGTATATAATTTTTTTTATTATATCATCTTGGTTTCAGAACAACTATGTATATGGAATATGAAGCCAAAAAATGATCACTTAAGAACGATACCGCTTCTTCAGACCACATCTTTAATATTGTATCTAAATCATTCCTAGATTGAATGAATGATAAAACCAATAACTCTATGACATGTGTATTAATTTAATTTATTTATTGTTTTAGATATTGGTAGAAATTTTTTTTAAGTTGTCAAGAGGAGGGAAGGGGAGGCTTTTATAAGTGGGAGAGAGGACAGACTTGGAATTTTTAAAAATAAAAAGTTATACCCAGATTTTACACATTATAAAATACTCTATAATTGACCATTATAAAGAATTGATGGTATAATGTTTATATATTTGAATAAAATATTATTTAGAAAAAATTAGGTCATTTTAACCTGCATATTTGTAGTTTAACCCCTGGTAAATCTATTTTCAGATTAACATGTGTAAAAGATTTTTACAATTTTCAATATTCATTATGAAAAAAAATTATGTTGAGATTATCATATAATAAAAAATATGATGAATAAAAATATGGTATCTATTTTATCAATTTGAATTTATAAATTTTTTTTAATTTAATTTAAAATAAAACCAATAGAAATGATGAAAAGTGATTTTTTAAGAAACATATTTTTCAAGTATTAGTATAATTTATGTTAACTCTACGACTAGTAATCAAAAATTTATAAATTTTAATTAATATTTATAGATAAATAATCATTTAATTTTATTTAAATTATTCCTCATTAGGTTTTAAAAATTAATTAAAATTGAGAAATATTATGTACTTTAAAACCGTTTTCAGAAAAAATGCTCTTTTAAACTCAAAATCTATCTTATACTAAAATCCAGTATAAATATGATTCCAAAGTAAATAGTAGGATTTGATATAACTAAATAATAATTATTTTACTTGAAATCAAATTCAAATCAAAATGATACCTTTAAATTATTTTATTTATTAAAAAGAAAAGATAACATTAAAAAATTACTATTTTCACTATTCACTGAAAAGTCAATATTCTCTAAAAAATCCCAAAATTTCACCCTAAGATAATTTTGATATTACAATTAAAAAATATAATTAATTTGGTAAAATTATAATTCCTTAATTTTGAAATAAATATTTTAAATAAAACAATATAAAAAATATTTTAATAAATGTATATTCTTTTTTTATTTTAAAAATTAATTAATAATTTGATAATGAATATAACTATATAATTAAAAAATATTTATAAACCTCAATATTGATTTATTATATTATTACCTGGGTTTTTAAAAAATAAATTTCATTGATGGAACTTGAAGTAAAACTACATTCATTAGCTTTGAAGTGGAAAGAACAATATGGTTGTGTTAGGGTTGTAGGTTTTGGAGTGTAACCTCAAGAATATTTTGAGAAAAAAAGTTACAAGTAGATACATATGAGATATTGAATGACATTAAGGGAAAAATTATTATTTAAAATATGTTATTGTTGGGTATGATTTTTCGGACTAGTATATTCAAAATGGTTAAAGAGAACCATTAAAAATAATTATTTGTACATGAAGAGATAGACTCTACAGGGTTTAAGGCTTGAAATTACCTCGACCTTCTACCTTACCTGAGGTAATTAATATAATCATAACACTTTTGAAAATTTTTAATCAAACAACACACAATAACATTCTACTACCAAAATTCTATTGGTTGAAAATGTTTGTTATTTCTATTTATCATCACCCACCCATAACCTTATTTTGAAGGTTACGATGTACAATATACAAGGAGATATCATAAAAATAAACAACTCCCAAAAGATCAAATGAATGTGTGGATTTAAGTAGATCGTGATCTCTGTTTCAAGTTCTCTGTTCCACTTGATGATCTGGATGTTGACAAAAAAGATAATGTTATTGGTACATTCAAATATATTTCATTTAATCTTATAATGATACGTGGAAATAATTAATAATATCCTTTAAATTTTTTTACAAAGGAAAAACTTTAACAATTAATAAAAATGGTCTTAAATAAGGTATGGTATTACAAATGAAAAAAATGGGAATGAAAGATCCGATCAAAAAATTATAGAAGATCATAAAAGAAATAATAAGGATGTTTTTAGAGTACCATCACCCCACCAGTTCCATATTCTTATATATTAAAAATAAAACTTTATAAAAAATACAATATTTGAATGTATTAATATTTACTATATTAAATATTTAGAAGAAATATTTAGAGTGGCCATTATATAAATGGTTAGTCTCAAGAGTATAAATGAAATTATTAAGTTTGAGTGGTTAGGAGTCTATGTTTTGAATTAATACATGAGGTACATTTTTTATGATCTATTTTTATAAAAAAAAATCTATTATATTCATTGTATTTAATAATTATTTAAATTTTATACCAGATTATCTATTACTACTATATAAATTTAAAACCCTACAAATTGAAATTTGGACTCATAAATCTTGTAACAATTTCTCGGAAAGAAGTTAATTTGGAATTGAAATAAATTGAAACAATAAATATGAACTAAAGATGGAGTTTTCAATGAAAATAGCATATAGAGTACTCTTGTTGATTCCTATAATGTTTGGTAAAAACTATCTAATCTAATAATATAAAATTTATATTTATTTTTGTTTTATATTTTTTTGAAGCACTAGATGCTTGTGTTGCTCAATTGTTACACCTTAGATATTTATATTTCAGATCCAAAGAATGGACTTACACGAAATTGAACACATGTGACATCCATTTTAAATTTGTAATGAGATATAATCTATATTTTATAGATAAACATCAAATAATATGTTTTAGTTTATGTTTTAATGTGAATCAGTTGTGATAGGGTGATCTATAAATATCATCCAAATCATGGTATGAGGTTAGTGAATGAATACAAAAATCCTATGGATTTATTAAAATAGGGATAGAATTAGTTAATATATATATATATATATATTTATATTAAGTTTTAACTATCAAAATATATATTAAATTAATATAAATATTTTGGTCAATGTTTAAGAAGCATCTAATACAAAATAACGACAATTATTGTGTATATTATGTTTGTAAATTTATATAAAATATGATACACGTTCAATAAAATAGAATATCTGAATAGATAATTATGAAGTTAAATGTAATTTCATTTTAAAATAATTTTTAATCATTTTTTATATACTTTCTAAGTACTACAAAGATTGTTGATAGTATAGATACACAAAATAAGAAGTAGAATTATTTAGATATGAGTGGGTAGAGAATGTGACAATAAATTGTTTATCAACATCAATTTGAGGTGATTACATATTATTTTTTTATTTTATTTTATTTCACATAGATCATGATGAGTTTACTGAACATGAATATGACACACAAAGTGACTAGTAGGAATCTAAATTCATGTTCACAATAAAAAATTTTCATTTTATACTAAAACAAGATTCAAAAAGAGGAAACCAAGAAAGAAATATCATATTGTCTTGATACTTTTGTATAATGATTCATAATAACTTTTTATGTATCTGAAGCAACGAGACATTAATATAAAACATTACATGGATGGTATGACTGAAAATACTTGTTTTTAATATAAAAGTGTCTTTTTAGACTAAAACTCATTTTTGCAAGCCAAAACTGAGAAAAAAATCTCAAATTATCTTGAAACATTATAAAAAATGTCCATAATTCATTTATACCATGTACTAATTAGATAAACATCAATATGACATATGATGTGGCTGGTATGACTCCAAATACATGTTTTTACATTAAAAAGAATCATTTAACTCTAAAACACATGTCCCGTGAAAAAAAATGAAAATAGATTCAATTATCTTAATAGTTTAATAAAATCGTCCATAATTCATTTTTAATGTGTGGGAATCGACCACGATTCAATCTAACACACTATGTGGCTAGTACTACTCAACCTTTATTTTTTCAATAAAAGTTTCATTTTAGTGTAAAATTTGATTCACATAGCCAAACATGAGAAAAATATTTTTTTTTTATTAAAAATTTAGGGAAATGATCTATAAATCAATTTTGACATATATGAGTTGATTTAATCTAAGCATAACACATTATGTGTCAAGTATGATTAAAATGGTGTGTTTTCACATTAAAAGGGTTTTGTTTAATAATAATCATCCATCACATACCCATAATTGAGAAAATTAGTTAATATATTATTTATACTTAAAGAAAATAATCATAATTAATTTTTTATATGTATAAATTTACCTCCTATAAATATGACACCGGATGTGGGTAATCTGACTCAAAGTTATTGTTTTTAAAATAAGTTTTATTTTAGTCTACAATGCAATTCAAATAAATAAAATAGATAAAAAATATAAAATTTTCTACATAATTTATAACAATTATCCATCATTAATTTTCTATGTGTAATAATTGTACCTACATAAATCTTATACTTTATACGAGTAGTATAACTCAAAGTGCATGTTTTTACATTAAAAAAATCTCATTTAACACTAAAACATGCGTCAAAAATACAAAACTAAGAAAATTAGCTTGTATTATATTGAAACTTTAGTAAAATGATCCAAAATTCTTTTTTGATGGTTGGGAATAAATATGAAACATGATGTAACCTATATGACTCATATTTCATGTTTCCAATATAAGTATCATTTTAGAATAAAACATAATTCATAGAGAAAAAACTATGAAAAAGAGATTGTATTATATTAATACATTAGTAAAATTATACATAATTCATTTTTGACATGTAGTAATTGACTGCATGTCAATCTATAACATGACATGTGTGGTTTGAATCATACTAATTATTTTCAGTATAAAAGTTCCATTTTAGTCTAAAACATGATTCACATTATCAAACATAAGAAAAAATAGGTTTGTCTTGAAACTTTAGTAAAATATCAATATTTTATTTTTAACATGTAGGGATAATCTAAACAACAATCTGATACACGATGTCATCAGTATGACTCAAAGTATGTGTTTTAAATATAAATTTGTTATTTTAGTCTAAAAATGAATCACATATCCAAAAGTGATAAAACAAGTTCAAATTGTCCAGAATCTATAGTAAAATAGTAAATAATTAATTTTTGTTGTGCAGTAAATGACCACATTTCAATATGTTGCATGACAAGGATGTTATTACTAAAAGTGCACGTTTTCAATATAATAGTCTCATTTTAGTCTAAAACATGATTTAAATAGCTAAAATAAATAAAACAAGCTCATATTATCTTGATACTTTAATAAAATGGTCCATAATTCATTTTGTATGTGTGTGATTTGATTGTACATAAATCCAACCCATGATGTGCCCATTATAGATCAAAGTGCTTGTTTTCAATATAAAAGTGTCATTTTAGACTAACATATGAGTCATATATCCAAAAAAATAAAATGATCTTGGTTTTTCTTAATACTTTTAGAAAATGATCCATAATTCATTTTTTGATGTGTAGTAATTGACCACATGTCAATCTAACACATGATGTGTTTGGTATGACTCATAGTGCAAGTTTTCAATATAAAAGTGTAATTTTATTCTAAAATGCAATTCACATAGCCAAAACTGAGATAATGAGCTTTTATGGAATTGATACTTTAATAAAATGATCCAAAATAAATTTTTGATGTGTGAGAAACAACCACACACTAATTCAAAACACAATGTGACTGGTATGACTCACACTTCATGTTTTCACATTAGAAAAAGTGACATTTTACTCTAAAACATGTGTCACGGAGCCAATGCTAAGAAAATGAGAAATGATTAACTTGATACTTTATGAAAACAATTCATAATTAATTTTTGGTGTATAGGATCTGATTGCATGTCCATATTACACATAATGTGGATGGTATAACATAAATTGTGTGTTTTCAAGATAGGTCTCATTTTAGTCTAAAATGAGAATTACAAAGATAAAAATGAGAAAAATAGATCAGATTGTCTTGATAGTTTAGAAAATTGATCTTTAATTCATTTTTTATTTGTATTAATTTACCATACATCAATCAGATATGTGATGTGTCTTGTA
Organism: Viscum album; assembly: GCA_963277665.1. Classification (NCBI taxonomy): domain Eukaryota; kingdom Viridiplantae; phylum Streptophyta; class Magnoliopsida; order Santalales; family Viscaceae; genus Viscum; species Viscum album. The sequence goes on from OY728132.1 coordinate 703,280,835, forward strand.
TGACTCAAATAACTTGTTTTCACATGATGTCTAGTAATAGACTGCACATCAGTCTAACACCAAATGTGGCATAAATGAGTCAAAGTGTGATTATAATATAATATTTTCATTTAAGTTTAAAATGTGTGTTTCATTATCAAAAACGTAAAAATAATATTGGTTTCTTATCATAATCTAAGACAACAATCCACATTTTGAAAAAGGAGTCCAAGGAAGTGTGAACAGAGACACCCTACAAAAGTCCTGAACCATGTTCATGTCCAGTGTGAAAACTGTAATAACTAATAATGTATTAAATTTAATTAATTATATAATTAACTTACAATAAAAAATAACTAATTAATATAACAAATGAATAATAATGAACTAAATAGTATAATAAATAATTAATAATGTAATTAAAATACTAGTAATTAATGATATAATTATTAATAATAATTTAAGTAATTAAGATAATTAATAACTGATAATATCATTAATATATTCATTGATTAGAAATATTATTTATATAAATTATTAAATAAAATTTTAATGAATAATTCATAAGAAAAATATTAATTAATGGTATAATTAATAATTAATATTATAATTAACAAAATTGTCATTAATAATATAAATAAGAGTATAACCGATAATGTAATTAGTATATTCAATCATTAACAATATAATTTATCATATGGGGATTATATAACATTGAAATTTTAATTTATTTTTAATTTTTATGTGTTGTTACCAAAATAAACATTGGTTTTATTGTAGGGATGAGCTTTTGTATAGTTCAGTAGATCATTAGAAAAATCCCACTATAAGAGTTTGTTTTATGTATTAGGTTATAATTTTTTAATCAATTGTAAATTTTAATCAAATAAAATATATTTAAAAAAAATTAATTTAAAATTTGAATTGAAATTGTGGTTTAATGTCATTTTTTATCGAAACTCCTTTTAATCATAATATTGAAAAACATTTATAAATTTGAGGTTGAAGCATAAGTTTTTTTAATCAATGTAAATAACTCTTTTAGTTCAGATAGAAGGAGACCCATTACATGGATTGTGGTCCCAGGGGCATAAATAACCAAGGCACGTGTCATAAAGGCCCAAGGCACATAGGCCTAAAACTACCCGGAAGGCTCAGCACGTCACTCATGTGTGATCCAATGCTCTCTTAAACCTACACCACCAAAGGTATCTGACACTCTATGTCACCCCTGCCACCCAAATACAGAACCAAAGCATCACCCTTCCCCTCTCCCCGCCATCATCGTCCATGTGCACCTACACCACCAGTGTCATCTCATCGTCATATTGTGCACCTACCTATCACATAAAAATATATGTATCCCCCAATGGGTCCCTCCCTATCATTGCACTTGAAATCAACAAACCAGGTATCTTCATGTCCCCAATTTAATTGGGGATCATGGACAATAAAGAACCATCCCTTGACCTTAAATGTAGTAGAGGGTTCCCATTCCACCCGAATGAGAACCCATTTTTATTTATAATATTTAAAGTGTATTGTTATTCTTTTATAAATTTATGGGTTTTCTATCCGGGATTCATGTCTAAAGTATCTTTTAGGACCATGATCAGTGCTTATTTTTAGATCTAATAAATGTCATGTGATTTTTAGAGTGCTTAGCTTATCAGTGTAGACAATGGATAATTCTAGCACTGAATTTATTCTTATTTGTAGCAGTGAATTATCATTAATAAAAACTTCCTCTTACCCCATAACTACTACAGTAACCAATGATACTAGACCCACTTTATCATCATCACCACTAAACATCAAATCATAAGTCACATAACCTTCCCCTTCCCATTCACAACAACTCCAACATAGAATGTTCCTTCACTGATGGTGATATATGTGTCGCATTTCATTAGTGCATGAATACAGGTATCGATAAAATGTTGAAGACCATGTGAGGTTATGATCACTACAAGGCATGGGTGATGAGTGGTATGTGTAGATTCATTCACAATGTGGTCCCGTTTTGGATACAGGAAAAGGCCTTGGGTGGTGTAGACTTCAGGTCTGGGGTGTTGAGCAGAAAAATCCTCCAAAAAAATTGGGCCTCCACTGGGAAATTGAAATGTATTATGGGTCAGGTTTTAAACTTATTTTTATTCCAAAAAATATTTTGGGCTTATTAACATCCCATTTACTTGGGACTTGGTCCAAAATCATGTTACTTTGGCCTTTTTTAAGTTATAGGTCAATCTTCTTAGAGTGGGGTTATAGTTTAAATTGACTAGATCCTGTGAGTTTACATGTGGTTTCTTTTCTTCATAACCCCTCTAATTCCCATTATAAATTATAAATAATTAAATTATATTCATAATATTAAATATTAATAATATCATTATAATAATAATAATTATTGTGTAAAAAAGTATTGGCTGAGTGGTCACTCCATCTTCATCACATCATTTAATACAAGGGATAAATCCATAATTTCCCAAATTAATAGTATTAATTTCATCAATAATCACAAGATATCAAGATGTGTTGTTTTTTTGTAAAATTTTAAGGCTTCATGTGGGATGAAATGTCTTTGTGCGACTGGAATGTCCAGTGATAATTAGTGAGGAATATGATAATACGGAGGCACAATGTGGGCATGTTAAAAAAATGTTGATGCAAATATTGGTATGTGGTGGAATGTTATGGGTATATAGAGGCACTCTATATACTGGTGGTGGCATGTCCCACATGCATGATTTCATGTAGGGAAACCACTATAGAAAATTTGATCTTTTGTGATAAGGTAATTGTGACATATCAAAAGCCTGCCCCAAACAGTGTCTTAGAATGGGTTTTTTTGTAATGAAAGATTTAGTCCATTATAAAGAATATTTTTCACGATGGTTATTAGAAGCAGACCAAAACTTCATCAAAAATAGTTTTTGTGCTAATACATGTTATTTGGAAGGAGATAACTATTTGCAACAGAATTTATATTTTTCTCCTAAATACATTATGCATGACAGAACTACTTTTGATAGAATATATATTTCTATCGAAAATAGATCTATGTGAAACAACTGTGTGTGCTATACTGGATAGTCCACTGTAAATAGTCTAGTAAAAAATTATTTTTAAAAAATATAGATTATCATAAATACCTTTTGGATAAGGTATGGTATGAGAACCAGGTTAAATCTGTTAGTTGCAATGACGATAGAACATAAGAATATAATAAACTATATTTTTTACTATGATTGGTATGATTATTATGATATTGAGCAATATTATGATGTTTGACTATTCAAAGATCTTGTTTTCATGGGGATAGTCCTTGGAATTTGGGGTTTATTTACTTTATCTATTTAATATTATTGGGTGTGGGTAGGTTTTTATTGTTTGACATCATCTCCCCCCTCTTTTGTTCTTTATACTGTTTTTTCTATTTTAAAAGAGGGGCGATGGTCCTTTGGCCTCTTTCTTAGGGTGTTTCTAATAAATAAAATTCACCCCTCCCCCCATTCTATGTGCACACACACTCCTTTTTCTCAAACATATTGATCTATAATCCAAACTATAGTTTGAAATTTTATATATTGTAAATCTATTATTTAGGATCCAGACTCTATTTGATGGTTTCTAGATTTTTGACCTATAATATTCAATCCAAGAAACAATTTAAAGGTATTATTTTAAATATTTTTAAATCGATAACTATCTTTTGTTTTTATTTATATTTTTAAATATATGTTTTATGGTAAATTTAATTTATTAGGGTTTAATTATATCATCATATCGTGTTATTCATTTTTTTAAATATTTTAGATAATAAATAATTATATTATTATAAATAATAAATTAAAAATTTATAATATTATAATAGATAATTATATATAATAAATCATTAAAAAAATTAGTGATAAAAAATAAATCGAATGTAATAAATGTTAGTTACACTTAAATAATTTTAATAAAATTATTAATAATTTAACATAAATAATAATATATATATAATGAACAACTATTGATTACTACAAATTAGAATAAATTTTAAAATTAATAAAAAATAATGAATATTAATAATAATTAGGAAAAAATAGTCTTACTATAAATAATGAATATAACTAATAATGAATGGGAAAATTTTCATTCACTATTGAAACTTAGTATAAGTTACAAAAATTAATATAAAATAAATAAAGAATAATGAATATTCCAATGTGTGAAAGTTGATTATGTTTAATTAATGAATTTTAATATTATTATAAATTACTAAAAAATAATTTATATCGACTAAAATTTGAGAAAATTATTATTTTAATTATATAAAAATGTAATTAGATAGTAAATATTATTTAAAATTAATAAATATTTGTTGTAAATTTTTGAAGACTAAAAATATTATTATATAAATTCAATTTAGGAAATTATTTTATTATAATATATTATTTTTTATATTAAATTACTATAAATTAATTTAGTGATAAAAAAATAATCAAAAACAACAATTGTTAGTTAAAATTAAGGAAAGCTAATAAAATTTTAAAAAATTAATATAAATAATGTTACATATAAAATTAATAGTTATTAATTATTATAAATTAGTATAAATTATTAAAATGAATCTAAAATAAAATTTATTATCTATAATTCGGAAAAAAAATTAAAATTATAAATAATTAAAATAAATTATAATAAAATAATAACTGAATCTAATTAATGATTTTAAATTTGTTTAAGTTATCAAATTAATCTAAAATAGAAATGAATAGGCACATGAATAAAAGATAATTATGTTTTCTTAATAAATATTGATATTATTATAAATTACTAAAAAAATTATATCACCTAAATTTATCGAAAAACATTATTTTTCCTAAATATAATTAGGTAATAAATGTTAATTTTAAATTTATAAATATTTTTAATTTATTTATAAACCAGTACAAAACCTAAGATCAAATATGAGAGGGGGAGAATAAATGTGGTATTATAGCATTACTTTAGTACTATAGCAATATGGTCACTACAATGGGGTATTGTACCAATGGTACAATTCACCTGAAATGGGCTTTTGGGCCATAAAAATTGTCCTTTAAGATACCTTGCCATCGGGTCACCAAGGTCAGTCGAAAGGGTAGTACATTGAGATGAGGCGAATAATGTTGTGTGATTAGGTATGTGGCACGCCATGCCATCACACTAGGATCACCGGGTAGACAACTCGAATGGGTGATATATGCATTGGCACTTATCATCCAGCCCACTACCCACTCAAATTTTCAATGGGGGATAGAGGGGGACCCTACCTTGGTGCGATGATGGGCATAACGATATGAATGTTTTTCGTTGGGGGAGTGGCATTGGGTATTGAATGATGACACTACTGCTTGTGTGATTAGGAAGATGATGTACTATGATTGGATGATGATGAAATGTTAATACATATAGGTATCACTGAGAGGAGTTCACAAAAGAGAAATGGGTGGATTGGAATCTATCAACCATCCTTATACCCATAGAGATTTTTTATATGCGATAAAGGGATGATTTGGCCGGCCGTGACATAGCCATAGGGCATAATGGGATAGCGGGAGTGGTAACACGACGTAAAGACTAGTGTAAATATTGGATACCCATATGGGTCTTCAAACCATCAATTTCTAGGGCCATTGGGAAAAATTCGGTGGGTGTTTTTCATTCCTTATAGGGACGCAAGAGTCTTAATCAACTAGGGTGTCTTAGTGTGTGTGTTGTTTGTAGTTTGTAATCCCCAATACCAAGAAGAAAATTAATTAATTATTTTCAAGGACTCAAAATATTATTATAAAACTGTAAAATATTAAAAAAAATATTTTATTAATTTCTGTTGCGAATAGTTTTACACAGGGAAGTCTTAATTGCGATAGAGAAATTAATGTATGTTGGTGTAAGAAATGTATTCAATGAATTTAGACATATGTATCAAATTCTTACAGTGATATAGTCTTCCAAAAATAGGTCTATACAAACAATAATCCATTTTTTGATTGAAAACGTAGTGAAAATGTGATTAAGAATGAATAAGATTTTAATAATTAAAATAACTAACATCAAATATAAATAATAAAAAATTAAAATAATAAAAACCAAAAAATATTAGTAAATTATTTTTAATATTTAATTAACTTTGTTATACTGAAATTAAAAAATTAATAAAAAATATTTCAAAAATTAAAAATTATTAGATATATATTAGTAAGAATACCAAACAATATATAAGAAAAATAAATAATGAAATATTATTTAACATTTCATGTAATTAACTAATTTTTGTTGCTTGTTTAGAAATTTATAGACCCATGAAATAAAAACAATTTTTTATTATGATGTTGATATTGGATAAATCATTGTAAAAATCCATACAATTCTAGTATAAATCATATCTACATTAAGGGTGTTGAAATTTTTATATCATTTTCGTTTTCAAATGTATAATTCCTTTAGAAGGGATAATTTAAGTGTTGGTGCAATACATGTGGTCTTGAAAAAATAAATTTTTTGATAATGGATGGGTTTATATATTATGTTTTTCTTGAAAAAATTATATTTTTGGGTATCAATATAGTTCATGAAATTTAAATGAACTTTTAATTTTTTTTTGTTCTAAATGCATCATAAAATTATAAGTTTAGTACATGATGATACTTTTCAATATTTTCAAGAAAAAAACTCAAAATGATAATGAAAAATCCGAAATTAAAACCATACCAATTTTATAATTTTTTGAAATCTGTTAAGGATGCCATATATCTCAAATGAATGATAATAAAATTTGAAGATGTTGCAATATTGATGATTGTTAAATCAGATTTTAAAATATCAAATAATTGTTTCAATCAAATATTTTATTTCATTAAATAATTTCTTCCTAAGGTAAATAATCCACTTGTAATTTGTTATGAAATTAATATGGTGTTCCATAATTTGGTTCATAGTTATCAGAAGATCAATGCATGTTCAAATGATTTCAAATTATATTTTTTGTGAATTTATGATATATGTTAATTGACCCACATATGGAAAATCGAGTTATACATAGGTATCATATGGAAATTACAAATTTTATCCTATTAAACAGTTGATGTATTTTCTCTATTAAACCAAGATTGTAGTATCTATTTATTTCTCACAACACAACCACATTGAAGACATTGTATAGATCCAATAATTCATCGAGTTAAAACAAAAGAATCATGTGATGGTGATTCATGGAAACTCTTTGATCAGGTTAATCAGTTATTATCAATGATAAATGAGATTACAATAAACTAAAAAACTCACACAATCATGCACCCCATTGGGCCAGGCCTCATACCTCTCAACAAGGAATATGTAGAACTCACTGGACATATTTTATTAAAATATAGGGATTAAATTACTAGAATCATTGAGGCATTAAAACATTTGTGGCCCAAAGCCCTAGAATCCATAAGGTTCAGCTTTTCGAAATACTGAATACATGGTTCCCCCCAAAATGATGAACCTAAATCATGTTGTGTCGCCAGATTTATGCCACATCTCCCCTATTAATAATCATAATAGTGTTTTAATAGTAATAAATATCCACCACACCCACTAGGAATCATTGCTTCATTATTACCTCCCACACATCAAGGATGGGAACCTTAATATCCCACATCATAGATCCAAATTGCAAGAGGGTCAGATGATAGGTTTAAACACACCCATCTCACTTTCTAGTTTCCCACCTGGCGAAACCTGCATGAAACCCTACAACATCGCTTTCCTACACACCGCAACATCTAACTCATCCCACTAAGTTGATAATCACATGATAGGGAACCCATATATCTCACGTCTAAAATATGTACGGATATATGATTGGATGATATGAGATAGTATACCCATCCCTATTTTGAGGCCTCCCACCAGAAAATGCATATATGTATCCATGCAGCATTTCCTGCCTATTACACCAATTTGTTTGTCTATTCCCTCCATGTCACTTGCTTATCACGGTTGATGGCCTCAATTCCCTGTATCACAAAGGTCTTCTTAATGAATTAATGGCCCATAGGCCCAGTGGACTAGAGACCCATTTTTTTTTAATCCCATTTGAGATGAATGATAATACTGCTACAGACCCTTCTGTAGTACCTGATACAGTACCAATAGTGACCTAATCCTTTTACACATATTATTACATGATTTGTAACATAAATATACATTAAATACAACAAATTTATTTAAGGTCCTGGTGTCTTTGAAAAGGTAAATAAAACAATAACATTAGACCAAAACACAAAATCTTTATTTTATTCTCTAAAATGAGTACATGTATCCCAATAAGCTCCTAAAACTACATTGTATAACCTAGGGAATACATTGACAGAAGGGGTGAGCTAAAAACCCTAGAAATGTAATAAACATGATAAGAATGTATGGTGTGTGTGTGTCTAAGGTATTTTATGATATCATAAAAGAGAAGGTTCATGAGTAGTCTCATGGGAGCATAACATAAATAACATGGTATAATATGATCATGGAAACATAGTAAATATGATAGAAACAAAAACCATCACATGATAATAAGTCAAGGATAGCTTCTAATACAATATCACATGGTGGATAGAGTCCCATAGCAGATTAGGTTTACTCTGTAATACCATACATAATGTATCATGAGATAAAAACTTCACACAATGCCTTGGAATGGTATCTAGGTGAACCCAAAATAACATGTACATGTTTATGTGTTCCAAAAAAATGAAATTAATCAAAAGTAATAATAATCATAATTACTTATGGAAATAAATGGGTTTGATAAACCAATTACATTTCTTAAGGTATAATTTTGAGAAATGAACATAAGGCATGTATTACCCTATAAAATGAATAGATAATAGTCCAGGTATATATTTGATAGAAATATATACATTTCTTACCAGATTTCCATAACATTAAATAGATATATAAAGTGAGTTAGAGAAAGACTGGTCATAACCTAAAGAAAAAATGTGGTTTAGAGTGATCACTTAACTTAAGTATCATCTTTCTTAGTATCTGTTAGAAACTCATGTATAAAAAATATAGATTTATTAAACAAGTATTATATAAAAATACTCATGTCTATAATACCATATTTTTTTATATTACATCTTAACTCCCATTTGTTAATAATTTTTTATTAAAATCAATGTTTCAGGTGATAACTTCTCTTTTTTTCAATCATATTTTGGTTTGACGGTCTCAATAATTATACATTGATCATGGTTCCATAATGTCCAAAATTTTATCCATGATATTAATATAATATATATTACTTATATATATATATATATATATATATTCACCCCTAAATAGTATAGATAAAATATTAATTACACCATTTATAGAGATAGAAGGGCTTACATAGGCATTTACGTTGTCTCCATTTTCATTGGATGGAATGAATGAAATATAAAAAATAATTCACCTTTATTGAATCATAATAATATCATATATAACATATATATTTATTAAATCCATTATTATAACCATTAGTGAGAGGTAGTGATGGAAAACGAAATACATCTGTTCTCAAGGCAGTAGTCTGCAATACACACAAACGATGATTTTATTTCCCATTAAATGAAAGAAGATATTGATATATGTGATTTAGTTAACATAAAAACATCTAAGTATATTGAATTTATTTTAGTTATTAATTCATCACCTTTTTATGTTATTTTAAATAAGTATAAGAATAAATAAAACAAAAACATTCGGTTAAATATGATACCCTTTATTCAGAAAACTTTATTTGTTTTACTCCTAAAACCCTATAAGGTTGTTATTATAAAAAAATAAGACCCCTAGATTATGGTTAAATATATTAGGAAGGATTTTGGGTATTTATTTTCTAAAACAATAATCTTTTTAAGTGTGAATAAAAGAGTAAAGGAGGTTCCCTTTTATAAGTACGGGAAGGGGCACTCTAGGAATTACATAAAATATTCAATTAATATAAATTAATATAATAAAAAAATCATAAAACTGATATAATTATAATATAAGATTATTATAGGTCTAAATACTACCATAAAATAAAATTTTTATAAGTTTAGATTACGTTTTTACCCTTGTCTCTTTATTTAAACCTGTGTTAATCTTTTGTGATAATTACTTTCATAATGAAGTTTTAAATATTTAAGGGTAAAGATAATTATTATAAATGAACAGATGGCCCAAAAATGGACCATGGTTGGTATTTTTAACCACATACTAATCACTTGGATGGGGATATGATTTTTTTAATTTTAAATCATTTTAAAAAAATTAGTTTAATATAAAATATCATTAATGTCATTTTTGAAACTATTCATTTAATTTGACTTTGAAAACTACCTTGCAGAAAATGAATTCAGATATAAGACTTTAATAAATAAATAAAAAATAATATTTATATAAATAAATTCTGGAACAAAAAATTTCAATAAAATTATTTTACTTCAAATAGTTTTGAAATCATTTATTTGTTTCTATTAATTGAATAGATATTGTGTCGATATTGTGTAAACATTTAGGGTAATTATTTCATCAATAAAAATTATAATAAATTACCATGATAAAAAATAATGTATAATCCAAATAAACCTTTTATAACCAAAAATTGCCTATTTTTATCCCTATATAAAAAATTTAGAGATAATAAAAAAAGATAAAAACATTTTTTACTTTTCTTTATATAAAATAATATAAAGTTAAAACTTAAGAAATGTGGCACCTAGTTTTCATATTTTAAAAACATATTTGTACATTACCAAAAAAACTCATAAAATTGAATAAATAAAATTGTTAGAGTAATTTTTTAGTCGTTAGAATATTATTTTTAACCATAGTTACCCGATTTTCCCTTACTGTGCGGACAATTATTTATTATGTCTACTATTCATGAAAACAAAAAATAAAAGGTAAATATTTATAAAATTATTACCTAGTGATTCCAAATATGGAATCAATATTTTAAGATTAAATTTCTAAAAAAATGCTCAAAATCCATTTAGGAATGACACGTAAAATGCAAGGAAAACAGTTTTACAGAAAAATTCATTTTTAAGTTTAAAATGTTTTTATACCAAATTTGAGTATAAAATTCATTATAAGGAATATAATTGAATTAATGACAATAATAAAAGTAATTAAATTTTAAATCTAATCCATAATACAATTCTAATTTATAAATACTTCAAAATAATATACAGTTTTCAATAAAAATCATTATTTTCACAATTTATTGAAAAATTATTCTTTTTTAACAAAAATATCAATATTTAAACATAAAATAATATTAATTTGATGGTTTAAAAAAGGATCTAATATTTATAAAATAAAGTTTTTAAATTTTTTAGCAATTAATTATAATATTTTCCCTCAAAAAGAAATAAATACCATTGTTGGGGAACACATATTTTTGATTAATGAAATGAATTTTAAAAATTGATTGATTATTTAATAAAAATTTATCAATTAAATTATATTTTGTAGGAACTACATATATATATATCATAAATTAGTAAATCACATTCATACCCTCCAATTTAACAGCTAGGTTATAAGAGTAAAATTTAAATAATAATATTCCAAGGTTCTTTTTGGATCAATGTTGTAGGTTATATATGTTATAGCATAGTTTTAGTTTTAAAATATCAAGGTGTTAAATTATTCCCACCTTAATAAATGTTTTATTAAATAATAAGTTGAGAACATGTGAGGTTACTTCTACGTGTTGGCTTCATCTGGTTCCCATTTTTCCTCCTCTTATTTATGGGTTTACCATAGTACTTTGACTAGGTGAGTGGTCTTATTGCATAGAAAATTATCTTTATGTTGAAACAGGGATACTATTCATAAGAGAGATCATTTTACAAGTTTAAAAACTCTAAATTTAGTAAATGAGAGGGATCTGGTATGTTCTTAGTCAGGAGGCACTAGTAGAAAAGTTTTATTCAGTGTTGAAATTTTAACGTTGGTTTTTCCAAAACTAATGTTATAATCAATGAGAATATATTTAAATGATATTTTATTGAAAAAAGATGTTAAATTTATTTCTAATTTAACATTTTAAATCTGTTTTTTTTAATTAACACAAAAAGGTTTTAAAGAAAACTATCAATGTCGATTTTTATAAAAAAAACGTTGTTGAAAGTATATTTTTTAGAAACATTAATGTCGACAATATTATTTTAAAATTAGGTGTTGATTTGAATAAAAAACTATTTTTAAAACATTTTTTAACATTTTCAGGAATTTTTTATTAAAAAGATGTTAAAAATGTCAATCGTTTTACATTTGGTGTCGTTTTTTATAGAAAATATCATTGATAGTTTTTTAAATATTTAACATAATTTTTAATTTAAACCAATATAAAAAGAGTTTAAATCACTCTAACTTGAGTTTACACTATTTAGTCTATCATTATTTTTCCTAAAACCCTAATGCCTAAAACACTATATGGTCAAACCTGTTTATCTCGCTCAATCATCCTCATTTGATTTGAGTTTTTATTGATTTTCATAACATTTGTTCTATATTTCATCCACCCAAATCATCATTAGAATAATTATACCTAGCAATATACATTCTAATAAACATTAATTCATGTGGTACATGGAACTCAATCCTACTTAATTGTTTATAGTTGGATGTTCATCAATTTTCATTTTGGATCTCACTATCATAGATTTTCAGTCTAAATCTCTATATTTTATAATTTAAATATTTATTTTTTTAGAATATTTATTTAGTATTTTTAAGTTTTATTTGTATTCATTTATTTGAATATATAAATCTATTTCAATTATATATTACTGTGATTATAATTAGTTTCAAAGTATACCTGTCATTTTTATTATATTTTTTTGTATAATTTATTTGTAATTATGATTTTTTTGTTTTATAATTTTTTATTTTATATAAAAATTTTATTGTTAATTTCTTTATAAATAACCTAATTGATAATTATATTATGAATGATAGATATCTTAATACTGAATTTAATGCTTTGATATTAGAGAGTCTCTAATGTAATACACCATTTTGAATATACTCCTTTATAAAAACTAAAGTGAATAAAATTAAACTTTATAAACACATAAATATTCAAAATTAATAAATTGAAATAAATATGACTAAATTATGGTTAATGTATGTAATCATTTTAGGAAATTTAATTCAGTGTTTGTTCTTGGTTAGTTGATATTGTTTTAATCACTTCTGTTTAATTTTTTCAATAATATATTTTAAAAATTTTGTATAATTTTTTTTATTAAATAGTTATGAGTAAATTATTAATAAATTAAATTGATTATATGTTTTTATGATTTAAATTAATCTTTTTATATATATTTTTAAATGTTCATGATTTTTAATATATTCAGTTTTTTTTATTGTAATATTAGGCAATTAATGGATCATAATTGGATACATTTATGAAGAGCCACTCGTGAATAAGAAGATAATGATTTAAATTTGTTGGAATTTCCTAAATGAAATCTTTAAAACAAGGATCTGATTTTCTATCCATATATATAGTGTTTTAATATGATAAAGTTAAATTCCAAGGAAATCAATGACCATTTTATTTTCAATGGATTAAACTATAATTATACACATTGTATTCAGGAAACTAGGCCTTGGTCCTTCAGGCTATGTAATGGGTCTCCCTCTGCCCAGAAAAAAAAGAGGTCCTTGAATTAATAATAAAATGAGGCTCCAACCCCAACCTTTTAAAAAAAATACATATTGTATCTAGTATGGTGAAATAATAGAAAATTAAGTATCTAATGTTGATGAAAATCTTTAGCATGAGTCCAAGTATCGTATTAAATAACTAATTCAAGAATTGACTCCAAATGACGTTTTAGAGTTGGTAGTTCATCATTGTAGTGTTTTTTGGATTTGGATGTTTGAGAGGGTATGGCCCCAGCCATCAGATCTGGCCTGGGCTTTGACTCAGGACACTTGCTGGCCAAATTACCTTGCAAAGGTGAATAGCTTCTTCATGTTCAAATGCTAAGGAGGAGTATTTTAGTGCTTTCATCCTAGTTTTTACTCTTACTTCCTTTGATTTTGATTGTACTATGGCCATGATGTCATTGGGTTTCCACCCCCTCATCCCTTAAAAGGGGTACTTATCATACAATAAAAACATTTGATGGCCTTCAGGCCGTTGGATGGATGAAGTTAACTTTAAAACAATAAATGGGTAGAGTGACAAATGTTTCTCTTAATTGATTGAAATTTTAACTATGTTACTTCCAGAAGGTAACATACTTCCATATTCCAATAATGTTGCAAATAAAATATTATGTCTCATGGGATTGGGGTAGGAAAAGATACATAATTGACCTAGTGATTTTTTTGTTTTATAGTATGTAATATTAATGTTTATTAAAATTTCTTAAATTTTAGATATCGTGATATATGATGAATGGAAAATTCAACCATCATTCGTTATACGGTACTAGAAACAAACCTCCAACAAAATAAATTTGGTATATTAAAATAATTCCTTGTTTGAAGAATCTATTTTCAAATTTATATAATGAAAAAAGGATAAGATGACATTTCAATGAGCACATATCTGATTGAAACTTACATCACCCTGATGATTCACCATAGTAGAAGAGATTTGATAAAAAAATATTGATTTTAGAAGTGAATAAAGAAATATGAGAATGAGAATGTGTATAGATTGAATGAATCCATATTGAAGTATTAGTAGCCAACATAGTTCATGGATTTATTTTAGGAATTTTAAAACATTTTCCATCAAATATGTATGGATAAAAAACATATTGTGATGAGCTTTATTATTTCTTGACCAGAACATCTTAGAAAGGATATTTATGTGTATCCATCACCATTGATTTAGGATTACAAATTTCAATTGGAAACATGCATTACAATTTTTATGCATTAAATAAAGAGTATTTTATTTTGCATGCTATAATAATGATCACTGTAAATGATTTTTATGAATACGGAAACATATCTAGACCTAATGTTAATAGACATAAACAATGTCCAATTTGTGAAGAAGTGACTTCCTTTTATAGGTTTCATAATGGAAAATTGTTATTATACAAGGCAAATAAAATAATTTTGTGAATAGATCATCCTTTTTATATATTAAAAATAAAAGTTTACTATTTATAAGAATATAATCTCCCCCCACCCAATAATTTTCAGCATAATAATATTACAATAATGTGAAAAACATTGATTACACTTTCAAAAAAAATAATTTTCTAATAATAAAAAAGTATATAGAAAAAAATAGTCACTCTTATTCGAGAAACCTCATTGGATATTTTTATAGAGAAAAAATAACATTGACGATATCCATGTCGAGGAAAACATATGAGACAATTATATTGGAAATTTGAAGGAAATAAAAGGAAAGACAAAATATGGATTGCAAGATCGATTAGACTTGATATCCATGGAAATATGTTTAGGTTTATCTCCCGCTATGAAAGGAAAAAAAATAATATATTTACCTTCATCATGGTTGACATTAAGAAATAGTGAGAAGATGAAACTTTTTAATATATTCATGGTATTAAAGTACCTAGTGGATATATTTAAAATGTGATGAATTTGGTGTCATTGAATTATTTTAAATTAATATGTTTGAGATCTCAGTACTATCTTATATAGATGCAACAATTGCTATCATACATACTGTATAATATATTTTTAATAACTTTTAGAAATACTATCATCGAGTAATGTTAATTTTTCAAATCCATTTTTAGCAAAGTCATTGTTCCAAAAAAATTTGGTTGTGTTGGATAATGAATATTCCATCATACTTTTCTAACTAGAAATTTTTTTCCCACTATTTTTTTCGATATAATGGTTCATCGGTTGATTCATTTGTTATCAACAATAAGAATTTTTGATATTGTTTTTAAAATTTTTTGCATCCTTTTGAAAGATATATGAAAATTTTGAAGGGATATGTTAAAAACCTCATTGACTAGAGAAAAATATTATTCAAAAATATATATATCAAAATAGGTGATTGAGGTATGTATATATTATTTATATGAAGTGGAGCACATTGGTCTTCATATATATCATTTTTTTACTATTGATAGTGATAGTATAGGGATCCATGTATTAAAGGTAAATTTTATTCCTTGTGATGAAGTAGAGAAAACACATTTATACATTTTGAAAAATACATATGAGGTTAAACCATATATATCATTACATATTGTTGGATTAAAGGTATGATATCTAAAAATAAATGAAAAATGTGTAATGATTAATCATAAAAATGTAATTGTATCATGGTTTGAAAAGTGATTCAATATAGATTTATCTACAACATAAAAATTAATATGGTTGGCAGGGGGACTATTTATTAATTTTATCACATGGTCATGTTTTTATATTAATGTTTACACATTTTACAAAAAAATCAGGATTACAAGATTACCATTCAAAATATAGGGGAAATAGTCATCATTGAAAAATTGTATTTTTTGGGTGAAAAAGTTAAAAACCAGATTTCTTCATTAATGACATATTTTGGAGTTATTGTAGATATATGTTTAATAAATTTTGCTAAATTTATAGTAATGGTGTTTATGTGTACTTGGTTTTATTGTAATGGTGGTGTGACACATAATGATTATGTATTTACTCTCATTTATTTGAAAATATTTAGTTTCAAGGAGGATTTATTTATCATGGTGACACATGAAAAGAAAATATTTTAGGTTATTTATCCTTAAAATGATCAATGGCCTATTGTTTTTTAAGGGAAATTATTTTATTTGGGTGATGAAGATGATGATGATGTAATTTATTTTTTGAGGTTTTTTTATATATTAAATAATTTTTGGATGATAAAATGACTATAATATAGTCATGTTTTATGATTTAATAAATTATCATATCGATTGGATATGGGAAAATACTAAGTTACACTATTAATAATTCTAGAAAATATTTATATTTTATTTCTATTATGAAATCTTACACATGTAAAATTATATTTTTTTTATTTTGGAAGTTTAAATCTATATATATTTATTATTTATATGATTTATAATTTTATATTAAATGGCTCTGGTTAGTTATTTTTGGATTGAAAAACCTTATATTCCCCATTATGTTTTGGTTAAATTTATTTGTATAAAAACCATTTTTGTAATTATAACATTCAAATTTATAAATTTTGATCATTTATATCAAATTTAAATTAATGTTTATATTTATTATTTTCAGTTATATTTTTTGGATAATAATTATTGAGTCATTATTTTTTTGAAACTTACACATGTGTGACACTATTTTTTTACTTACATATTTTTTTATTCATTGTTTTTTCATATTCATTTTTCTATGAATATAAGGGTAAATAGAATATAATTACATTACACTATTTAGATTGTTAACATAGTGGTGTAGGAACATTTACTAAGGTATATGTATGTTTATTTCATATTATTAAATTTTCAATAGTTTAATTATTTAATGATGGTAAGCTATAAATTTTTCAACAATTATTTGCAGGACAGCTCGTGAGCCTCTTATAGGGGAGTCTTCTTTTTCATCTCCAAAGAGAATGATTCCTAGAGTTAGTAGACATGGGATTACATGTATACCAAAAACATCAACTACTCATGGATAAAATAGGGTACAAATTAATTTTGATGATAAAAATAAACAAACTATCCCAAATTCAACACAATTTAGAAGTTATATAATTTTTCAGATCCATGTCATGATTATCATTTTATATACCAATTGGATGTTTATCGACAAGATGATAAAAGTGAAGTTGTGGGAGTCCATAAAGGTAAAATACCCCAATTTATTTAATTTTATCTTATTATTCAAATATTATATATTTTATGTGACTAATATTTAAAGATTTCAATTCTAGAAGACATTCAAATTTCAAGAAATGAAGGAAATTAAGAAAAGTTATATCTCTTTAGAGGCAGTTTGGGGAAGAGCTATGACTCAAGTATGGGTATTTCTAAGCAAAGTCATGGAATACATTTCTCTCTGACTAACATGATAACTAATATATTGTATGATAATTATTTTACAATGTAATTTTTTTTATATATTACCTAATTAAATATTCATTTACATTTTGTAACTGGAATTCAAGATATCTAACCAAGAGTTCTAGTTGGAGAATTTATACCACACTATTTATTAGATAGGGGGTATTATTTTCTGGGTGAGTAAATAATTATTGAAAATTTCCTTGCATCAATAGCTAAATCAAGAAGTGGATTAAAAGAGGTCAAGTTCAGTCTCCCCCCCCCCTCTCCATGAAAAATGAGAAAGATCAAGTATGAATAAAAATAAAAAGTTTCTTAAAGATCAATCTAAATAAGTGGCCGAAATAAATATACATTTTTTTTGAATTATTTTATTTTTTAAATTAATATCACTAATATAACATTTTATTATATCATTTTAGGATGACCTTCAGGAGAAAAAGATGTAGCAGACTTTTATCCTTGGGGTTTTTTTGGAAATTATAGCAACTTCAATTGGAAATCTAGAACACCTAGATCAAATAACAGGATGTGATGGGGGTTTAAATATGAGGAAATTAATTTTTTATAAAAGTAATAAATTTAGGTATGCATAAATAGATTCCTTAAAAGTTGAGATCAAAGACCTAAAAAATTCCATGGGTGATGAAGATAAATCAGTTATCCAAATTATGTTTGAATAAATGATGACACAATCTCATCATGTGCAGCCATACAACTTAGATCATCAACCTCCCCTTTTAGACCTGAATTTATACTATAAGTTATATGTTGGAGATCCAAATTTTTGTATTTTATTATATGAATTCATAAAAATATTATTGGATTATGTACATCACTATCCAATGCAGTTGGGTCGGGTAAGAGTATCGACAGATGATATTATAGATACAAATTATCTCATGACATTACCTATAGGGGAGGTTAACAAATTTGGATATTGTTTGGGTTATTTTTTACTCTAGCTATCTAGATGTCTTCATCACCTAACCTACATGGTATGTAGTTTTTTGTAAATATAATTTACATTTTATTGAAAATTATATATAATTATTTATTATATTAAATTTTCCTTGGAGTATCTATAATAATAATAATTAGTAAAAAAATAAAAAAAAGTTTCAGTAACCAAAAACATCAGATACATATGATATTTATGAGGGGCTAAAAATATTATCCCATATTTCTTCTTTCATGGAAATATTTATGAGTTTTCTATGTTGTTTGATATATGTGGCAGAGGCATTGCATTGAGAATATTGAAAAAAAGATATAATTAATATTGTTTTTTTCATGAGCTCATTGTACTTGTGTTATAATTGATTTCCATGTAAGAAAATTTATATTTTGGGTTTTATTTCTTTGAATAAAAATGAATTTAGGTTACTTAATTTACTACTTATTCAATTATGTATCTATACACACTTTGATTTCAAAATTATACAATATCCTTTATTGAATTTATATATCTAGAATAAATTTCAATGGTTGTGTAAAATATGAATGATGATATTAGAGTTATATATATATATATATATATATATATATATTTGTGTGTGAGATATTAGAAAATGTGAAGATTGAGTGTGGTATTTTTTCATTTATTGATGGGTAAAAAAACTAATATTACTATGAAATAATATTTATTATAATTTCATCAATCTTGAAATTTTTATATAATTGTGGTTATTGGATTTTAGTCATATTCTAACCACATCAATGAACATTATATTGGTTTTTATATTTATTAGGTTGAGTTCATAAAACTATTATAATTTTTTTAAAGTATGTTTTATTCTTTTTTATATGTTTTTTAATATCAATTATTCTTGTTATACATGTTTTGTTAATAGATATGTGAAAATATGGGTCATGGAGAAAGTTAAAAAATCGATCACTTGTCGATACATGAGTTAGATAAAATTAAATTCATGAAAGTAAATTCAACTATGTTTTTATATGAGATCATATTTTTTTATTTTATAAAAATATATTTTATTTTTTTCAACTTAATGTTTCACTATTGTAATGTAATCTTAAAAAAATGAAATATAGAATATGATTATTATATTTTAACATTCATGTTTGAGATCATCACAACTTGGTAAATGACTAAATTTAATATGGTTAGTTATATTATATATTTTAGGTTTTATATCACAATATTCTATTTTTTAATCATATACAATTCATTATTAGTGTATATTTTCAATGATTTTTCTTTGTATACAGATGATTTGATTCCCATATTTGATGGTTGTTTGTAAATTATATTTTAGTTCTTGATTATTTTTAAATTGAGTATCATGTATGCCACTTTTAATTAAAGTGTAACAAATGAGTATTCTGGCAATTGTTTTCGAGTTTATATTGTTTTTTTCTCTTTTTTTATTAGGAAAACTTTTCATATGTTCTTATAAATTTTGTTTTTTCCAGTAAAAAAATTATTAAATTCTATTTAAGTTTTTTATAAACAAAAATGGAATCTAAAATATTGTTTTTTGAAGTCAGTTTTTACCCAAAATCAAGGTTGAAATCTATAATGACCTAAAATTTTATGAATAGAAGTTCCATTTTTATAATTATTTTATATATTATAAATCACATAAAATCAAATTTAGAACACAATAAAAACATTATAAAATAATATTGAATGAAATAATTGGTATTTCTAGAAATTAAGAAACCTAAACCAAAGGAATAGTAACATGACTGTTGGAATAGTAATGACACCATTAGAAATAATAAACCAGAAAATAGAAAATTAAACCCACCTATTAAATTGTAAATAAAATTTTGGTATACTATAAATGAAAATATTATATAATTATACCTTGGTATAAGTAAATAATTGTGTTAAAAATAATTAATTAAGTGTTGGTATTTTTGAAAAGCTTAATTATTTATTTATAATAGTTTAGTTAATATAATGTTTTTAAACAAAATTTTTGTTTAGAAAATACATTTATAATTTAATATTTTATTTTATTCTTATTTTAAGATAATTTTATGAGTCCTTAATTAATTTTTCAAAGTTTCATAAAAGCAGTTATAATTTTAAAATCAATATCTTTCGAATAAATTATGATTTTAAATAAAAATTAAATTTTACATACTTAGAAAATTATTTACATAAAATGGATTCCATATCTGAAATCTGAAAATTTAAAAATGGTTTGGGATAATTTTTTTGTTTTCTCTAAAATATTTGAATTTTGTGAATAGTGAGATACGGTAATTTACTATATTTAACATTATATGTAAATAAATGAATTTTTGAGCCTCGGTAGAGTTATGGATGATGTTAGTGGACATTATATTATACTAAAATGATCTTTTTATAGTATTTAATCACAATAATCAAAAATATTTATAGTGTTGAGCCAAAATAATAAACTAGTATATAAAATGATAATAAAAACACCCCTCTCCTCCACATTAAATACCACCCACTCACCTCCCCTTATTCTCAAACCTTATAAGTCTTGTATCTTGATAATATTCTTAAAAATTAATTACCAAACCACTTACCCATGTTCCAGTGTTTCTATTCTCTCCAAAAGACCATTTCCAAATCCCTTAAGAAGGTTCTCGAGGAGAGGACATACAAGAGGTAAAACCTTCCCTCTCTCCCTTCCAATTTATTTTATTTTCTTATCCTTTACCAATATACCCTATCCTAAGTAACATTATAACTTTAGTATCATATATAGACACTATAAATTTACTATTATAAGGGTATAAACACTATAAATTATCTTCTCTTCCCCTTTTTTTAATAAAAATGAAAACATCGTCTATGAGGTACCAATTTACCACATTTGTGGATGATGGATTTTTGTTTTCTAATACAACATTAAAGGATTGTAATTAAACAATTTTTAATTTTAAACCAGAATATAATATTTTTATTAAAAATATTTTAGTGTTCTTGAACCAGTATATATACATAATATTAATTAATAAAACAAAACCACTAAGTGATGATCAAAAAAGGCCAAAATAATCTAAACGGTTATCATTAACATTTTATCTCATAAATCATCCTCATATAAGAAAAAAATGACATATAATTACATTTAATATTATATAAATTCATTAATAACATATTATTTCAATTCTAGATAACTATTTCCATTATACATGATCTTTCATACATTTATACAGGTGAAACAGTCATGAAATCCAAGGAAATGAACACTCCCAAACGACAAAATTGAATCATATAACTCATCAAACAGGACATAAATAAACTTATTAAAATTATAATAAATCAATTATATGTTTAATAGGTATGAATTAAATTAATAATGAATATAATTTAATTATCTTGGACATTAAGTGAAATTGAAGAACGCTTCCGGACATATGGTACTGGATTCTCTCTCAACCTCTATTTTTTCCTTCGGGCTACACTTTATCTCTCATTACCCCCAATTTAATTCTTAATTTCTCTTATTTGCTACTCATAAATTCTATTTTTATATTCCAAAAATATGTACATATCTCAATTATTCTTTATTTGATAGTTAAATACATATTTTATAAGTTTCTCTTTATAATTACTCCTGATAAGCAAGCCCCATTAACGGGAAATTCCCAATTTCTTACCCATTTTCAAGTACACTTCATAATTTATTTTAATCCACCAAAATTTTTATGATATCAAACATTTTTTATTGAAAAAAATATCTTATTTCATTTTTAGTTTTATGAAAATAAATATTCCTTTTTTCTATTTAAATACTCTTTTATATTTCCCCTTAAACTGCACTAAAGTGGCTCACTTCTAAAGTTTCTTAAACACTCTTTTTAAATATTTTTACTTCAGTTGGACATAAATTATCATGATATATACCGATTTTACCTTAAGAATGTACATGTATTATTTAAATCCATCATTTTATGGTCACCATTATGATTAACCAATTTTTTATTCCTTATAACATGATTACAATTACCATTTCATTTCATGGGTAACACCTATGTTAATTTTCTATTCTTAATTGAGGTTGATTTATTATTAGAAAATCTAACACATTTTATTAATTGGTTTATTATCATTTTTACAAGGGTTTTTCTATCTTTATACCATTCTTCATATTACTCTGGAGAGTTTGTGATTATGTATACTAATTAGGGAAATTATTTACATTTTATATGCTAGTTTCAATATCAATGTATATTTTGATTATGGTTCACCACATTAATAGGAGGAATTAATTAGACTTAGTAAGTGTTTAGAATATCCCTCTATATCCCTTCAATTCATCAGTACGTATCATGAGACAAACTAGACCATGTTTTTGTCGATGCCTTACCCATTTATTTAGACTTCTTGGCTGAGGCCTTGATAGTATTTTTATGAGTTCCCACATTATGCATTTTTTCATTATGAGATTAGTTAGTTATAATCCATGTGATTATTTGAATATTAAAATATACATGGGTAAGTATCATATTCATATGATTATATATATGGCCTTATTTTATTATCTATTATTCCTGATATAGTATGTTCAAATTATGTTTTAATGGCCTGTGTTTTTAGTTATTCTTATTTCATTATTGGTTATAATTATTTATGATAGCTTCCATTGTATTCTTACCCTTACTGAGCATCTCATATCACCCCTATCTTTGGATTTATTTTTCCATAGGATTAAAAGATGTATATTATGATTGACATACAGGGATAAGCTAAGAAAATATGACTATTTGTAATGGAGTTACTATGATTTATTTCATATTATTTTTTAACGTAATACATATGTTTGTATCTAGTTTTTTAAAATACTAAAATATTATATCCTTTGGTATGTGATCGCTTGATCATAGAACCAATGTAATAAAGGTACAAACTATGAGATAATAGGGTTAGGGTATTTAGAGTTGGAATCATAGCAAGTTTAGTAGGTACTTTCTAAACTATATTTTAAATAACATGGAATAGGAATAGATAACCCCATAACTAACTTTGATAATATTACCAAAGTAACCAAGATTATTATTTATATATTAGTTATACCTAAATTTTCAATTTAGATAAAGTGTTTTACTAGTTTTATATTATACATTATCTTTCATAATATTATGATCAAATCTAGTGTATACCTTTTTTTAGAAATGGAACCTATTGTAATAAATGTAAACTGTATCAATGCACATATTTCATTTATGGATTTCCCCTATAAAAGACAATGATGTCAGAGATAGATATACAATTGGATCTAAACAACTTAAAACTATACTGGTATAACTGACTCAGGTTATGATCAATAACCTAACTCACATGGGGAATCTTGATCCACAATGCAGAGTAATGGTGTTAGAATACTTCATGTGACAACAACATCCATCATTCAATGGGACTACAAACATATTTGTATCTAAAAATGGATAATTTCATTAAAGAAAATAGTCCTCACTTTGGTATGTAACAAAAGGGATAAATTTATCATCTCTGATGAGAAGCGAATCAATGGTGGTCATTAATTAAAAACACAAAGGAGGAGGATGGAATTAGAAATATGGAATGGAAGGATTTTAAGATAATTTTCTTGGAAAAATATTTCCCTTGAAAACACCATGCAGATATAGATAAACGATTTCGAGTTTGAGACATAAAGAAGATGAAAATATTACTTTGTAAGAATCTGACTTTACAAGGTTATTAATACAAGTCATAGACTACAATAATAATCCAAAGGTCTAGATTGGACATTTATGTTATGGTATTAAACCAATTCTATGATGGTAACTAGTCTCCCTAACATTTTCAATATATAAGGATATAGTATCATGTTCCGTCATGAAAATGAAAGAATTTTCCAATCCATATGGATTGATGGGAAGCTAGATAATAAAAGAGACGTTGAGTACTCTAGGAAAGGAAATAAAGAAGAAGGGAAGAAGGGAATAATGGAATTTCCAACATTCAATAAATTTGGAAATAAACAGCGTAGAACATGCCTATTGGAAATGGGATTTTTTATAAGTGTGGAGAAAAGGGACACGAGGACCATTATTACAAGGTCAATAAAGAAGTCATAAATGCGAAATTCTTCAACTATAAAGAGGTGGGACACTATGAAAATTAATTTCCTAGATTTTAAGTGAACATTACCCAAAATAATCCAAGGGAACATGGTCATGCTTATGTCATCACACCAACAAAGGATTAAGTTTCAAATGATGTGGTGGTGGGTAGTTTAAATATCTACTAAAATTTATCTATATATTTATTTTATTCTGGATTCATAAATTGTTTTATATCTTCCATGTTTGATAAAAAAATTATATATTTCCAATTCACCTTAACAAGGGAGTTATTAGTAAAAAATCCTAGTGGATATCTTATTCTAACAAATATTACTAGATAAGTTTCTATTATGACACATAAAAATTCTCTAATTATTGTTTTTATTATCATAACTATGGTGGATTTTTATAAAATCCTCAGTATGGAATGGATTTAAAAATAAAATACAAAAATATATTTGAAAGAGAAGGAAATTATGATTCATGATGAAGATATGTAGTTCTTATCTTTTGGGGGAATACTTCATCATCTATTTCATATTTGGATCCACCTCCAATATCTCTTCTAAATGATATTCTTGTAGAAAAAGAGAAGATGAAACCTATTGATAAAAAAAGGTGATCATCAAATTGAGGATGTTCCTATTGTATAATATTATGTTGATGTATTTCTAGAGTATTTTCCTAGAAATCATCCATATAAGGAAGCTGAATTTTAAATTGATTTGATCCATAATACAATACCTTTATCAAATAATCCTTATAGAATGTACATTGTGGAATTAATAGAGTTAAAGAAACAAATTGATGAATTGAGTGATAATGGATTTAAACACCCTAGTGTTTCACCTTGGAGAGCTCATTTTATTTTCATTAAGAATAAATATGGATCAATGAAGCTTTTCATTGACTATAGGGAGATCAATTCCATTAAGATAAAGAACAAGTATCCTCTATCTCAAATTGATAACTACTCTGACCAACATCATGGAGCTCAATAATTTTCAAAGATTGATCTTTGTTCAAGATATCATCAATTATATTTTAAGAGGGAATATATTACAAAGACATTATTTCTCATAATGTATGGATATTACGTGTTAACAATAATTCTATTTGGACTGAAAATTCACCCTCTATTTTTATCGATCTAATGAATAGTGTATTCAAGGAATATCTTGATATTTTTGTTGTGGTATTAATTAGTGATATCTTGGTGTAATAAAAAATCTATGAGGATCGTTAATAAATCCTAATGATTGTTCTGGAGACTCCAATAAGATAAGGGTTATATGAAATTTTTAAAAAATGTGAATTCTGTCTTCAAATAGTTTTTTTCTTTTGCATACCATCTTCAATGATGGAATCTCAATTAAGCTTTCAAAAAAAGTTAGATAGAGAATTTCCTACACCAACAATCATTATTGAGGTATGTAGTTTTATTTATTTAGTAGGTTACAATCAGAATTTCATTCAAAAAATTTCTCGATTATCTAACCCATAAACCAAGATTACTCTTAAAGGGGTAAATTTCACATAGACAAAGAAATGTAAAGAATTATTTGAAGAATTGTAGAGGATATTAGTAAATGCTCTCATATTGATTCCACCATCGAGAAATGGTGGGTTTTTTATTTATAGTGACACACCAAAGAAAGGAGTTGGTTGTGTCTTTATATAGTGATAGATTTATTCCCAGTGCATCAAAACAGTTAAAAACTAAAGAACAAAACTATCCAACTCATTATCTTGAGATAGACGATATAATAGTTTCTATAAAGATATGGAGACATAAAATCTATGGTGAATGATGTGAGGTATATACAAATCACAAGAGTTTGATATATATATTCTCATAGAAAAAACTCAACATTAAGATAAGTTGATGGCTCGATCTACTCAAGAATTATGATTGGTCAATACACTACCACCCGCGGAAGGAAAATTAGGTAGTAGATTCATTGAGTAGGAATAATCATAGAGTTATAAAAAAAATAAGGATTGATTGGGATTCTCTATACACGAATCTGTTAAAGATGGATATGAGAATTATCAAGGAAGTTGAGACATCGTTACTTATTAAAATTATTTCTAAACCATCATTATTATAAAGTATTAAAGTTCTCTATTTAATAAAAGAAAAATTAAAAGAAAATTAAAGCTGGGAATGATATGAAATTTGTTGACTTCATATTTGAAGATGGAATTTTGAAATTTGGAAAGAGGATTTATAATACCTCTATATCCTAGCAAAAAAGGTATTTATTTGATGTTTCTCATAGAACGAATTTATTAATACACCATGGTATCACAAACATGTATAGATATTTGAAGGAATGTTTTTGGTAAGATTATATAATGTGGGAAATTGATGATTATATATCAAAATGATTAGTTTTCCAACTAGTGAAGGAACAAAGAAAACATCCTAAAGGATTCATAAAACCTCTACCCAAACATTCAAAGAAATAGGATAACAATATTAAGGGTTTTTTCCATTAAATTTCCAAATACTCCAAGAAATAATGATTTGATATGGGTAATTTCTGACCGTCTTACTAAATATGCACATTTCCTCGCTATAAGGGTTGATTTTCCACTAGATCTGTAACACCCCAGGTAAATAAATAATATGAAATTTTCACATTTATATATATTTTTGAATAAAATATTAATATTACTTTAAAGGGGACGCTATGCTCGATGGCGTACCCAATACGCAACAATGAGTTTCTTGGGAATCTTACGTTGCACTCAAGTAATAAAATAATATTATTTTAAATTGTAGTTAACGCCTAGATGTTGTAATAGAGGGAATGAACAGAACTAACTACAAAATGATTATATATGTTTGTCAAATATTTTTACTTTTTACAATAAATGTTATATGATTAAAAATATGAATGAATCCAATTTTAAGCGTAAAAATTTTAATATTCTTTAAAAGGTCGATTAACCGCCTTTTGATGACAAACCTCTTTTAAATCCACTTTTTGAAAATTTTATGTGTTATATTTGACAAAATAAAATTCTTCTTTAGAATCGGGACATCAAAATTTACTTTTTGTAAATTTTTGGTATTTTTTCGATAAAGTTCATTTTTTAATGAATAGTGAAAAAGGATGTATTTTAATTCAAAACCTATTTTTAATATAATTTATTTATATGATTAGATTATTTTTTTAATTGGTTTTAAAGTGAAATTAGAATATATTTATACCATTTAATCTAATAGTGGTCATTGGAATTTATTTCATCTTGAAAATGGACTTAACTAGTGTCAATCTTTTGAAACTTATTGTTTCATAAAAACATGTTATTTGCTCTGACAGCGGGAATTAATTATTAAATTAATTAATGTAACTTATATGTTTTGAATTTTGTAAAATAGACATCTTTTTTGAATTTGTAATATCAAATATAGCTTAGTGGAAATTTTTGGTATTTTTCTGAAAAACTTCAATTTTAGATGAATAGTGAAACCACTAAGTGGTAGTTAAAGAAACTGATTTTTCATTTAAATGAAACTTTGCCACTTCTGTGATTTGATTTTAAAAAATACCACATACATTTTTTTCATTAAGAAGTAAAATGTGGTTCAATGAGATTAAAATAATTTTTGGTGAATAGTAACTTTTAAGTTTTATTAATCGCGATTAAAGATAATTTGTGTAATTTAAGGTAAAAATAATGTTTTAATAATATGAAATGACCTAGAAACATGTCCTACCCTCATTGGATGTGTCATGGCCGACCAATAAAATCCATGGGTCATCTTGGGGACCACATGGAGCCACCTTGGTAGGAAAATGACATAAATGACTTTTTATTTAAAGTTAAAATAAAAATGTCACAAACATGAGTTGTTTTACTAAAACAATTTTTAAATGGGGTTATACAAGTCATATTTTTTACTATAAAAATTAATTATAAATAAAAAAATATTTCCTACATCAAGAAATTTTTTTTTATAATTTTTAGACATTAAATAAATTAATTTATTTATGACACCGTGATGATGGAGTGATTACCTCATAAATGAACGATTTAAATCAAATGAGAAGATATGGTGACATACAAGTCTTAAACTTGTCACAAACCTATTGTATGGGTGTATTTATAAACCTTATCACCTTATCCTTGAAATATATCCTTTTGGGACCTTTTAAATCCGAAAAACATTTTATAATAAAGTAATATTTTATAATTTTCCAAGAGTGCCCCTCCTCTCCTCTTATAAAAGGCCCCCACCTCTACCACCTTACACACACCTCTCAAGCCTTTGGATTAGCCAACCCTTCCCATTTCATCTCTACACATCCTTATCTTCATTATTGAAGCCTCACGTTGGGCAGAATCCTTTCCAAGGAAGCCTTTGATCTCAAATCAAAGAGAGTTACCTGATTTAAAGGTAATGTCTTCCCTTGTGTTCTTTTGTCTTATTTTGCTTCTCCAAACCCCTAAACACTTTTTATTACTTTTTTTGTAACAACAACAGTATCTTAAATATACTAGGATGTTTTTATAAGAAGGATTATAGCTACACTTTTACACACCTTCGTCTAATGGTTAAATAACATATTGTTTCTGTGGATGACGAATTACTGCCTCACGAAACGATGATTGTTCAATATTCTTTTAACACCTTCAAAGGTGGCCATTAAGATGTCACTATATTTATATATGATATATAATATGTTTATGTTTTCCCTAAGCTTATTTATTTTTCATTTATGGCATAAATTTATGGTTTCCATTATGGGTAAACGCGATATCTTCATTTTAGAAAGTGTGGACTACCGCTCCCTCAATGTGATTTGATTTGTTAATGCCATATGTGGGATGTATAAAGAATTGAATTAATGGTATTAAATATGATATCCTACTGTAATTATAATAAAACTTTATATAATTATTATTTCAGTCCATTGAATACAAAAAAAAGAAATGAAAGTGGCGTTCATGCGTACGTACGGCTTACCGTCTCCATGAACGGTACATTTCATTTCTTATCTCCAAATGTTATGTACTATTATAAGTACATATATATAATGGATATATATGAAATATATTACATCTAAATGATGTAAATCATTCTGTAATTATAATATATATATATCTCATTTTGTTTTAATTCCATTAATATGACAAAAAAATGAAAGTAGCATTCATGCGTACGTTTGGCCTACCGTCTCCATGAACGGTGCTTTTAATTTTTTGTCTCAAAATGATAGGGAATAGTATAAAATGAATATATACTGGATATATATGATATTTAAAACATCAATACTATTCTGGATATGATGTACCTATAACTACAAGGAAAATTCTTTTCCAACAAGTTCAATTTTTACTCATGTACCGAACATCGACAAAAACGTCTGATATGAACTCACTTTATTAACCAATTATTATAACATTATAATATGTGATATGAACTGAATAATAATATTTAAATTAGGACCTTAAAATTTAGAAATTGACCAAATTTTATTATTCAGGAGATAAAAGAACGATCGAGTCATGTCGGACACGAGGTAAGGAATCCAACCTCCCTCTTTCTTTTTAAGTACTCTCTTTTATGTCATTTATTTTAAGCTCATATTTATTATGTTGGGGGATGTTCTTTTATATTCATCATAATTTAATTTTTATGTTAATATTATTATAGACCCTATTTTATCTCATAAATCCATTTTTGGAAGTTTTAAGTGGCGTCGTTAGGCTGCCGAGTTTTCGTAAGGGATTTTTCATCTCACTTTTATTCCCGTGACATTTATGCTACGTTTGCCACTATTTCCTTTGAGTGATGTAAGTAATGCCCATTATTACACTCTTTGTGTAATATAATTTCATTTATGGGTATTTAAATCTTCATTGTATGACCCTTTTTCCATGGGGTGTACGTTTCAAAAGTTACCCAACTCGGTAAGGGGACCTTTCACCCTCCACTTTTTAAAAGATTTCTTTTGTTATGTCTTTTAATTCACATACTATTATATTGGGATATTTTCTTCTATATCCTTATTTATTTAAATTTTATGTCCAAGTGATGAGATACCATTTTCTCTCTCATCAACTCATTTTCTGAATTTTAAAGTGACGTCGTTAGGCTTTCGGATTCCTATAAGGGACCATCTTAACCAACTTTCAATTCTTTGGGTTAAACCTCTACTTCTTGATTTTAGTATTCCAAGACTATGTTCAGAATATCTATGTTGTAATTTCCACAAACCAATGTGTAGATATATTATTTCTACACATAATCATCTCATTGATAAATTCTTACGAACTTGTATGGGAAATAATAACCCAATCTCATTTCATTGAGTTAAATACCTATGTCATTGGTTTTGTTTTTCCATGATTATGTGTGAATGAACTCTGATTGTTTCACACTTAATATCCAATTATATTTGGTGTATTTATATTTCTCGCACATAATTATGTGATATATTTATCCTTAATTTAAGGATACCGTCTTTATAATGGATTTCATCTCAATTTACATTTCCATTGAGACTTCATTGTTGTTATGCACCAATTCACTCTTATATGGTGTGTATACTGTCCTTTGACATATTATATCATGAATCCCTTTATTCTCATGATATTATAAATCTCAGATTAAATTTTATTTCACAATTATTTGTATTCAAGTGTCTCTCATTTTGTTAAAAACTCTTTAACAAAAATATCGTTTTAAATGTTTTAAAGATTCATTATTCTAAATCTTTATCTTTAATGTCTATGTTTTCAAAATGGTTTTCAGTATTTATTTATATGGACATTAATGTTTTAAAATTATAATTCCATTAAAATCTTCAAAGTGGTATGGGACACTTTGATTCAAAAACCTCTTTTAAATGGTTTTTGAAAATGGATTGATTAATTCGAAATCTTGGAATTACTTATTGTGATTGAAAATTAAATTTTGTTATTAAAATGTTTATATTTTCAATATTTTATGTGTAATGATGGTACTTGGACATTTTACGGGTGGTTACGTGATAAACCATATGACAGGTGGTGCCGTGAATACCAGGACGGGTGGTTACGTTATAACCTCCAATGCATTGGGTATGGAAGTTGGTCGTTTGGCTATTCCATTAAGTATGTGTGGAATTCAACCGTATGGTTATTCCATTTAAGTATGTTTTTTCCCAAGTTACCTTTACATGTTATGTGTTCTTTATATGGGTTTATGGTAATATTTTGGTTACAAAAGGGTAAGTAATGGTCCTTTATTCCATGAATAGTTTTTACTACTTCATAAAGGTGAAAAGTATTACTTTGGTAAAGTATTCATGGTTTACCTATTGTTTTGAAAAAAACTAACAGTTTTCCTTATTTTTGTATCCTTTACTGAGCTTTTTATGCTCATCCCAAGTTTTTTAAATGTTTTTCATAGGTCAAGGGAAAGGTGCATGATATGATGATAGTGTCAAGGAAGTGTCAAGAAAGAATCCATGTTTTATTTTAAATATGTTTCCGTTGATGGGAAAAAATGAATACTATCTTTTATGCAACCACTTTGTTTAAATGTGGAATGTAATTCATGATTTATGATCTAATTCTCTAAAAATCTAAAACCGAAAATATCCTCAATTTGAATTATTCATTTAATTCAAAATTAAGTAAGGTTTAAGGATGGGGCCTTATAGTTGGTATCATAGGTCGGTTTAGATAACTTTAGAGGTTAGGGTATTCTCTAAGCATAAGTGACATTACCATAATGGTTAGGATTTCAGAAAGAGTCCTAGTTTTGATAAAGTGAATGAGTAAGTATATCTTAGTGTTTATATTCCTCATTAGTACATGATGGTTTTGTTGATATACTCACACTGAAATTTCTGTTTTTAGTGAATGGATGGATCTAGCAGGCAACAAAGTGACAATAGGTTTGAAGGAAACTGTGGTGGTTCTCTGATTAAGAGACTGTATGAAATGGGGGATTCAATGAGGAAACTCATGGTTGTTCTAAACCAACTATCAAGGAGTCATGATCAACCACTTGTACCTTGGTATTTTATGTAATGCATCATGTACGAGATAACCAATCGATGAGGAAGTTCAGTTAATAATTATAAAGGTAACCATTAGGGTTTATATGATCCTTACTTTTGAGGTAATTATGGGTTATTATATGTTATGATGGAAAATTAAAGGCATGAGATAAACATGAGGTTAAAATATGTTATGATTATTTTTAAAGATTTTATCTCATTTTGGGGAATGTCTTAAGAATTATATAGTTTTGGAAAAAGGACCACACGCAGACCGTGTGACAACCTGTCGCATCAGACAAAGCTGTGGGTATCGAACCCACAACCAAAGTGAAACTGGTATTTATCCCCTACCATTGTACTACGTAAAGTCCCTGGTTAGTTTGACTACTTATTTTAGTTATATGGTTTTAGGAATCAAGGGTAACTTTATTTTGGGTTATCTATGGAAAGGATTAACCTATCATAGAGGACATGTGATTAGGTTAATTACTTTTCAATATGAGAATTTAAGAGAAACTAATGTTATTTGGAGATAAAAGTTAATTTGTACCTGGGAAGACTATGTGATTAAATACTTCAAATATTTGGGTTTAAATCTTAGTTTGGTTTACTTTGAATAATTTTATGGACAATTGTTTATCTAATAGTCTTCGTTGAACATTGGGTTTGTTGGACAAATTTTGGAGATTAATAATAGATTTTATTTTTTATAAAGGATTATTCATTTGTGGATCTTGTTCTAACAATTTTTGGTTTTGGATTTTTTTCTAAAGACATGGGAAATATATAGTTCTCTTTTGTGGATTAGGTGATTCTCAAAAAGTTGATTATAGTACTCTTAATGCGAACAAGTCTTCCTAAATACTCTTCTTTTGGAGAAAATATGATTATGATTAAGGAATCTAGTAAAAGATGGAAGTCTACGTGACAAGTAAGTATGTTTCATTATGATTTAGTTAAGCTCAAAAATAAATTCCTCAATGAAGAGTAAATTAAAACAAAAATGTTGTCGGTTAACTTTTCCTACTGGGGAATCGAATACCGTTCAACCCATCACAAGTTTGTGATTTTCTTATGGTTAAATTTCTCCTAGATATGTTTACTATCACTCTCCCTCAGAACATGACCCTTTGTTTTTTCCTCTATATTCATATTTTCCTACATGGAATCCTAGTATGAGTTAACTCTAGTGACCTTTTTACTTCCCTTTCTTTATTTTAAAGTGATTGTTTTACTGACTATTGTTCTGATGTGGGATTTTCAATTAAGTTTCCAAGCCCAATTTTAAAATTGCGAGGACGCAATTCCCAAAAGGGGGGAAGGATATAACACCCCAGGTAAGTAAAGAATATGATATTTTCAAATTTATCCATATTTGTGAATAAAATATTAATATTACTTTAAAGGGGACGCTATGCTCGATGGCGTACCCAATACGCAACAACGAGTTTCTTGGGAATCTTACGCTGCACTCTAATAATAAAATAATATTATTTTAAATTATAGTTAACGCCTAGCCGTTGTAATGGCGGGAATGAACAGAACTAACTACAAAATGATTATATATGTTTGTCAAATATTTTTACTTTTTACAATAAATGTTAGAGGATTAAAAATGTGAATGAATCCAATTTTAAGCATAAACATTATAATATTCTTTAAAAGGCTGATTAATCGCCTTTTGATGATGAACCTCTTTTAAATCCACTTTTTGACAATTTTATGTGTTATATTTGACAAAATAAAATTCTTCTTTATAATTGGGACATCAAAATTTACTTTGTGTAAAT
Organism: Viscum album; assembly: GCA_963277665.1. NCBI lineage: Eukaryota > Viridiplantae > Streptophyta > Magnoliopsida > Santalales > Viscaceae > Viscum > Viscum album. Next base: position 703,315,725 of record OY728132.1, read on the forward strand.
TTTTGGTATTTTTCCGATAAAGTTCATTTTTTAATGAATAGTGAAAAATGTTGTATTTTAATTCAAAACCACTTTTTAATATAATTTATTAATATGATTATATTATCTTTTGAATTGGTTTTAAATTGAAATTAGAATATATTTTTACCATTTAATCTAATAGTGGTCGTTGGATTTAATTTCATCTTGAAAATGGACTTAAACTAGTGTCAATCTTTTGATACTTATTGTTTCATAAAAACATGCTATTTGCTCTGACAGTGGGAATTAATTATTAAATTAATTAATGTAACTTATATGTTTTGAATTTTGTAAAATAGACATCATTTTTGAATTCGGAATATCAAATATAGATTATGGAGAATTTTTGGTATTTTTCTGAAAAACTTCAATTTTAGATGAATAGTGAAACCACTAAGTGGTAGTTAATGAAACTGATTTTTCGTTTAAATGAAACTTTTCCACTTCTATGATTTGATTTTCAAAAATCCAACATACATGGTTGTCATTAAGAAGTAAAATGTGGTTCACTGAGATTAAAATAATTTTTGGTGAATAGTGACTTTTATGTTTTATTAATCGCGATTAAAGGTAATTAGTGTAATTTAAGGTAAAAATAATATTTTAAAAATATGAAATGACCTAGACACAAGTCCTACCCTCATTTTATGTGTCATGGACGACCAAGAAAATCCATGGGTCAACTTGGGGACCCCATGGATCCACTTTTGTAGGAAAATGACATAAATAACTTTTTATTTAAAGTTAAAATAAAAATGTCACAAACATGAGTTGTTTTTCTAAAACAATTTTTAAATGGGGTTATACAAGTCATATTTTTTACTATAAATATTAATTAGAATGATAAAAAGATTTCCAACATCATGATATTTTTTATAATTTTTAGACATTAAATAAATTAATTTATTTATGACACCGTGATAATGTAGTGATTACCTCATAAATGAATGATTTAAATAAAATGAGACGATAGGGTGAAATTTAAGTCTTACACTTTTCACAAACCTATTGGATGGGTAGATTTCTAAACCTTATCACCTTATCCTAGAAATATAACCTTTTGGGACCTTTTAAATACGAAAAAAAATTTATAATAAAGTAATATTTTATAACTTTCCAAGAGTGCCCCTCCTCTCCTCTTATAAAAGGCCCCCACCTCTACCACCTTACACAAACCCCTCAAGCCTTTTGCTCGGCCAACCCCTGCCCATTTCATATCTCCACATACCTCTATTCATAATTTAAGCCTCAATATGGGCATAATCCTTTCCAAGGAAGCCTTGGAGCTCAAATCAAAGAGAGTTACACGATTTAAAGGTAATGTCTTCCCTTGTGTTCTTTTGTCTTATTTTACTTATCCAAACCCCTAAACTCTTTTTATTACTTTTTTTTCTAACAACTACAGTATCTTAAATATACTAGTATGTTGTTATAAGAAGGATTCGAGCTACACTTTCACACACCTTCGTCTAATGGTTGAAGAACATACTATTTCTGTGGATGGCAAACTACAGCCTCACGAAACGATGATTTTTCAATATTCTTTTAACACCTTAAAAGGTGGACATTAAGATGTAACTATATTTATATATGATATATAATATGTTTATGTTTTTCTTAATCTTCTGTATTTTTCATTTATGTAATACCTTTATGGTTTCCATTATGGGTAAACGCGATATCTTCATTTTAGGAAGTGCGGACTACCGCCCCCTCAAAGTGATTTTATTCGTTAATGCCATATGTGGGACGTATAAAGGATGGAATTAATGATATTACATATGATATTATACTGTAATTATAATAAACCTTTATATCTTTATTATTTCATTCCATTGAATACAAAAAAAAATAAATGAAAGTAGTGTTCATGCGTACGTACGGCTTACCGTCTCCATGAACGGTACATTTCATTTCTTATCTCCAAATGTTATGTACTATTATAAGTACATATATATGATGGATATTTATTCAATATATTACATCCAAATGATGGATATAATTATGTAATTATAATATATATATATATCTCATTTTCTTTTAATTCCATTAATATGACAAAAAAATGAAAGTAGTGTTCGTGTGTACGTAAGGCCTACCATCTCAATGAACGATGCTTTTATTTTTTTATCTCCAAATGTTATGGAATAGTATAAAACGAATATATACTGGATATATATGATATTTAAAACATCAATACTATTCTGGATATGATGTACCTATAACTACATGGAATATTCTTTTCCAACAAGTTTAATTTTTACTCATGTACCAAACATCGACAAAAATGTCTGATATGAACTCACTTTATTAACCAATTGTTATAACATTATAATATGTGATATAAACTGAATAATAATCTTTAAAGGAGGTCCTTATTGAATTATAAATTGACCAAATTTTATTATTCATGAGATTAAAGAACGATCGAGTCATGTTGGACATGAGGTAAGGGATCCAACCCCTCTCTTTCTTTTTAAGTACTCTCTTTTATGTCATTTATTTTATGCTCATATATCTTATGTTTGGGGATGTTATTTTATATTCCTCATACTGTAATTTTTATGTTCATATTATGAGAGACCCTATTTTATCTCATAAATCTATTTTTTGAAGTATTAAGTGGCGTCGTTAGGCTGCCGAGTTTTGGTAAGGGATTTTTCATCTCACTTTTATTCCTGTGACATTTATGCAACGTTTTCCACTATTTACTTTGAGTGGTGTATGTACTGACCATTATTATACTCTTTGTGTAATATAATTTCATTTATGGGTATTTACATCTTCATTTTATGACCCTTCTTTCATGGGGTGTACGTTTCGAAAGTTAAAAAACTCGGTAAGGGGACCTTTCACCCTCCTCTTTTTAAAAGACTTATTTTGTTATGTCGTTTAATTCACATACTATTATGTTAGGATATGTTATTATATATCCTTATTTATGTAAATTTTATGTCCAAGTTATGACATACCATTTTCTTTCTCATCAACTCATTTTCTGAATTTTACAGTGGCGTCGTTAGGCTGTCGGATTTCTATAAGGGAACTTCTTAACCCACTTTCAATTCTTTGGGTTAAACCTCTACTTCTTGATTTTATTATGACAAGATTATGTGTAGAATATCTATGTTGTAATTTCCACAAACCTTTTTGTAGATACACTATTTCTACACATAATCATCTCATTGATAAATTCTTACGAACTTGTATGGGAAATAATAACCCAATCTCATTTCATTGAGTTAAATACCTATGTCATTGGTTTTGTTTTTCCATGATTATGTGTGAATGACCTATGATTGTTTCACACTTAATATCCAATTATATTTGGTGTATTTATATTTCTCACACATAATTATGTGATAGATTTATCCTTAATTTAAGGATACCATCTTTATAATGGATTTCATCTCAATTTACATTTCCATTGAGACTTCATTGTTGTTATGCACCAATTCACTCTTATATGGTGTGTATACTGTCCTTTGACATATTATATCATGAATCCCTTTATTCTCATGATATTATAAATATCAGATTAAATTTTATTTCTCAATTATTTGTATTCATGTGTCTCTCATTTTGTTAAAAACTCTTTAAGAAAAATATCGTTTTAAATGTTTTAAAGATTCATTATTGTAAATCTTTATCTTTAATGTCCATGTTTTCAAAATGGTTTCAGAATTTATTTATATGGACATTAATGTTTTAAAATTATAATTCCATTAAAATCTCTGAAGTGCTATGGGACACTTTGATTCAAAAATCTCTTTTAAATGGTTTTTGAAAATGGATTGATTTATTCAATATCTTGGAATTACTTATTGTGATTGCAAATGAAATGTTGTTATTAAAATGTTTATATTTTCAATATTTTATGTTTAATGATGGTACTTGGACATTTTACGGGTGGTTAAGTGATAAACCATATGATGGGTGGTGTCGTGAATACCAGGATGGGTGGTTACGTTATAACTTCCAATGCATTGGGTATGGAAGTTGGCCGTATGGCTATTCCATTAAGTATGTGTGGATGTTGACCATATGGTTATTCCATTTAGGTATTTTTATGTCCCAAGTTACCTTTATATGTTATGTGTTCTTTATATTGGTTTCATGGTAATGTTTTGGTTACAAAAGGGTAAGTAATGGTATTTTATTCCATGAATAGTTTTTACTACTTCATAAAGGTGAAAAGTATTACATTGGTAAAGTATTCATGGTTTACCTATTATTTTGAAAAAACTAACAGTTTTCCTTCTTTGTGAATCCTTTACTGAGATTTTTATGCTCATCCCAAGTTTTTGAAATGTTTTTCATAGGTCAAGGTAAAGGTGCATGGTATGATGATAGTGTCAAGGAAGTGTCAAGAAAGAATCCATGTTTTATTTTAAATATGTTTCCGTTGATGGGAAAAAACGAATATTATCTTTTATATAACCACTTTGTTTAAATGTGGAATGTAATTCATGATTTATGATCTAATTCTCTAAAACTCTAAACCTAAAAATATCCTCAATGTGAATTATTAATTTAATTCAATATTAAGAAAGGTTTAAGGTTGGGGCCTTATAAGATCACCTTGAACAAATCTATATTAAAGAAGTTTTAAGACTTCATGGTGAACCTATTTCAGTTGTGTCTGATTTGGATCATTGATTTACATTAAAATATGGAAAATTACTCAGAATTATTTGGATAATAAGGTTCATTTGAGTACTATTTATCACCCTCAAATTGATGGGATGTTCAAAAGTATGATCCATACATTAGAAGATATACTGATATCATGCTCACTTGATTTCCTAGTTATGTTGGATTAGTATTTAACTTTGGTAGAATTTTCCTATGACTGTAGTTTCCATTAAAGTATTCAAATAGCACCATATGAAGAGTTATATGGAAATAGATCCCCTACACTAACTTTTTTTGATGAAATTGGTGAAAGGAATCATGTAGCCCTAAAATATAATGAAGAGAAAATGAAAAAGGTAAAGAATATTCAGTTTCATATCAAAGAAACTTAGAGTATGAAAAATATATATATTGATATCTATAGGAAATATTTGAAGTTTCAAGTGGGAGATAATGTCTTTGAAATGGTATCTCCATGGAAGAGTGTCATAAGGTTTGGTAAGAAAGGGAATTTGAGCCCCAGGTACATCGTACCTTTTTGAAATTTTTGATAGAATTGGATTTGTGGATTATTGTTTGTAAATTCCCCCAAGCCTTTCTAAATAACACAATGTGTTCCACATCTCTTTTTTAAGGATTTACATACCAGAACCAATGCATGTTCTCACTTTTGAAGGAAAATAATTGCAACCTGAATAGTAGAGAACAATTTTTGAGGAATTGGATAACTCAACTAGTAAAGATACTTTGGAAAAATCATAAAATTTAGGTGGTTATGTGGGGACGCAAGGAAATTATGATGAAGAGATAACCAAATCTTTTTATAAGCTGAAATTATGTAAATTTTGAGGAGGAAATTTATAATGGAGGGGAGAATGTAATGACCCAAAATTTTATCAATGGAGATTAACTTCTTATAATTATGATATATATTATAAATCACACCAAATCACATAGGTATGAAAATACAAATTTATAAATGAATAATTAGAAAAATAAGAGGTATTTTTTGAAAATAAAACACTTATACCAATCGAATAGTAACATGAATATTGGAATAGTAATGTGACCATTAGGAATAGTAAACCATCCAATAGAATAGTAACACCACCTTAATTAATTTTTCAAAGTTTTATAAAATCATTTATAACATTAAAATTCATATTTTTTAATAAATGCTTATTTTAAATTAAAATTAAATTTATCATATTTTGAAAATTATTTTCATAAAATGGAGTATATTTTTAAATTATTCATGTGAAAAAATGGTTAGTATATATACTTGATGATGTAATTGGATATTATCTCTAAATTACATGCACTAGTTTCTATATTTAGTCACAAGAATCCTTACTATTGATAATCTTGAGCCAAAAAAATAAACCAATGAATAAAATAAATTAAAAACAGCCCTCTCCTCCACTATAAATACCACCCATCAACACCCATTCTCCTCACACATTAAAATACATGTATCTAGTTAATATTATGCCCAATTACATTAATAAATCTTTTTCCCATGTTCTTTTATTTCTGGTATCACCAAAATACAATTTTCAATACTCTTGAGGAGGTTCTCAAGGAGACAACTAAGAAGGGGTAAAACCTTCCCTCTCTCTCTTTCAATGTATTTTCTTTGTCTTATCCTTTCCTCACCTACCCTGTAAAAGGTAAAATGATAACTATATTATCATATATATACTCTAATGTTATTATTTTAATGCTATATTCACCATCAATTCTCTTCTCTTCCCTTTTGTTCTAAAAATGAAAAGATAATTTGTGGGATGTCGATTCACCACCTTCGTAGATGTTGTTTTTTGTTTTTGAATATAGCATTAAAATCTAGTAATGAAACTATTTTTATGGTTAAATCATATTTTAATATGTTTATTACAACTTATTTAGTGTTCCTGATCTAGTATATATACATAATATTAATTAGTAAAATAATACTAGTGTGTGATGATTGAAAAAACACCAAAATAATATAAACGGTTATCATTAAAATTTTATATAATGAATCATCATAATATCTATATATATATATATAAGACCATTTAATATTCAATAATATCATTAATAACATAAAATTTCAATTCTGGATAACTATTCCCATTTTACATGATCTTTCATACATGTATACTAGTGAACAAATCATGAAAAACAAGGAAACGAACACTGAAGAACGATGAAATTGATTCTTATAACTCATAAAAAAGGCCATAAATGAAATTAATAAAATTATAATTAATAAAATTCATGTATAATTGGTTCTGAATTAAATTATTAATGAATCTAATTTCATTATCCTGGAAATTAAGTGCAAGTGCATAACACTTTTCCGACATAAGGTAAGGGATTCTCCATAAAAATCCCTTTTTTATAAGGTCATTATCTATCTATCTTTACCCCAATGTAATAACTATTTATTCTTATTCACTCCTCATATATTATATATTTTTGTTCCAAAATTTTTTACCTAGCTCAATTATTCTTTCATTGATGGGTAAATACATGCTTTATAAGGGACTCATTTTTATCCCTCACAAAAAGAAAGCCCGGTTAACGAGAACTTCTCAATTTCTTACCCATTCTCAGGTACAGTCCATAATTACAGTTAATCCACCAAAAATTTTCAAAAATAAATATTTTTATAATGTAAATTCATCATATTAAATTTCTAGTTTTATGAAAATAATTATGGATTTGTCCTCTTTAAAGGTTATTTTATATTTCCCCTTAATCCGCACTGAAGTGGTGCATTTCTAAAGATTCTTAAAAACTCTTTTTACATGTTTTCACTTTAAATGGACATAAATTATCATTATATATGCCTATTTTCCCGTAGTAATGTACATGTATTATTTAAATATATCCTTTCATAGAAACCATTATGAAACACCAATTTGTTAAGCCTTATAACATGATTAGGATACCCATTTATTTCCATGGGTAACCCTTATGGTAATTTCATATGCTTAATTTACATTAATTTATTATGATACCATCTACCAAATTTTATTGAATGGTTTATGATCATATTTACTAGTTATTTATCATCTTGATACCATTCGAAATATTACTCTTGATATTTTATGATTATTCTTACAAATTGGGGAAATTATTTACATTTCATATGCTAGATTAAATATTAATGTATATGTTGATTTTGGTTGACCCCTTTCATATGAGTAATTTATTAGGCTTAGTAAGTGTCGAGAGAGCCCTGATATATCCCCTTAATGAATCATTAGGTTCCATGAGACAAAATGGACCAGGTTTTGGCCAAGACCATACTCACTTATGTAGACTTCTTGGTCAAGGCCTTGATGGTACGTTTATCATGTCCCACATTATGCATTTCATCATTATGAGATTAGTTGTTGATAATCCATGTAATTATTCAACTAGAATAATATCTAGGGGTAATTTTAATTTTCATGTGATTGTTTATATGGATTTATTTGATCATCTAGTATTCCTTCCACATTATGCTTAAGAATATGTTTTATTGGCACGAGTTTTTAGTAACTCACCATGCCTTATTATTTATGATTATTTATGACAACTACCATTGTATGCATACCCTTATTGATCATATGATCTCACCCATTCCTTATGTTTTATTTTTCCCATGTATACTAATATATATATTATTATTGAAATTTATAGATAACCTAAGAGAATAAGAGTGTTTTTAATGGAGTTATTATGTTGTATTTCATTTCAAGTTGTAATTTAATACTTATATTTGTATCTAGTTTTTGAAATCTACTAAACTATTCTTTCCTTTGGGATACAATCCCTTTTTCTATGTACTAATTTAATAATGTAAGGCATTGGATCTGAGTTACTTGTGTTATTGTATTTAAAAAATCCCCTATAAATATTAGTTTTCTTTTAAAAATGGACATTAAAATTTGTGTAATTTTTTTGAATTTTCCACCTTTTTTATGGAAAAATAATTTTGAAAGGGGATTCCGATGTTGGTTTTGGGTAAAAATCAAGGTCAAAAGACCATTTTAACGTGAAATTAACATGGAATTTTTTTTATTTTTTCATAATTTTCCACACCCATTTTTTTGAAAGCCGATGAGGAAAGGTGATTTCAATGTCAGTTTTGGATAAAAAGTAATATCAAAATACCATTTTCTCATTGGTTCCTATGTAAAACCGATGTGGAAATTTTTTTAATTTTTGAGAATTTTACTCATAGGTTTTATGAAAAACTAATGTGTGAAGTTATATTTTTTTTAATATTTTCACTTTGGTTAAATCATAAAACTAATGTGGAAACCTAGATTAAACACCATTTTTAAAAAAACCAAAGTTGAAATATCCCTTTAATTTACTTATTATTTAATGTTTCAACATAAGTTTTTTAAAACTAGTTTATAAACTATGAGTTTTAACCTCAAAATTTGATATTGAAAAATAAAAAAAAACTAACATTGAAATATGCTTTTCCACTAGTAACAAATATTTGAACAACATCATGTACTTAAGATAGGGTTGGGGAGAGTGATAGTATATAGGCCACAATTATAAAGTGATTAAGACCATTGAAGGGAATGATGTACATTGGACTTGAATTACCTTCTTCCCAAATCTCATGACTCTTTTCCATGGAGATATGTGGAGAAAAAGTCTATAAATTACCACAAACTCCTTGTCTTATCAATGATCATTAAAATAGATCTTACATCAAATATGAGAAGCCTGGATGTGTTGTAGATTGTTTTTGAACTTTTATTCCATTTTCTCAGCCATTTTAGGTCCCAATAGCTTATGTTTACCTAATTCATCCCAACATACAAGTCTTCTATATATTTTCCCATAAATGGATTTATAAGAATCAATTTAGGTTCCTGAGTGAAAGATATTTTTGTATGAGAACTCATCCAGAAAAAGATATTGAAATCGTCCTTTATTTAATCAAATTAAGAATTCTCATAATATTTTTTCTACTGTCTCGATAGTGCACTCAAATTTTCCATCAGTTTAGGGGTGATAAGTTGTTCTAAAGTTAAACTCGATATTTTGATTGTATTGGAGACTCTTCCAAAACACATAAGTAAATCTCAGATCTTGGTCAGATATAATCGATAGTGGTGTTCCATAGAGCCTCACCACCAGTCAGATCTATATCCCTTCATATTTGTCATGTGATAAATCCTTTCAATTTATAATGAAGTGGGAATTCATTATAAAACAATACGCCAAAACTTATATAGCATTGTTTTTTCTTAATGTCTTAGAATGGCCATAGTAAAATTATATGGTATGTTTTCCCATTTTCCATAGAAGTATGTATAATGGTATCAATATTCCCCAAAAAAATTCCTTTCAAACTACAATTTATGACATACTGTAACACCCCAAGATTTTATGGTTGGTCTTTTTTAAATGTTAATCTCTTTGATTGCATATATTGCATGCAAAAAACATGTTTTTCCATCTTCTAATGGAGAACCTTTTTTAAAAATAAATTTTGGAAATTTTATAAATTTAAATTTTCAAAATAAACTTCATTTTTCAATTTGTAATGTTAAAATTACCTAAGTGTTACTGTTTTTATTTTTCTTGAGAACTTCCATTTTTTTATGAATGGTGAAAAATACTACATTGTAGTTAAAAATTACCTCTTCATTTAGATATTTATTAATATTAAATTATATTTTAAATTATATTTTAAAATAAAAATAGATCAAATATACATATATTATCCCAATTTAGGTTATTGAAATATTTTTTTATTTAAACTGGATATAAAAACATATTGAACTTTTGAACATTTTTACTTTAACCTTTTTTCTCGTTATGTCTGCGAGATTAGAATTAAAAATAATTTAGTCACTTATGGGAATGAAATTTAAAAAAAACATAAAATGGTGTAATTTGTATGATATTTATAGTATAATAGGATCAACATAATGTTTCTACATTATGACTAGTATATTTAGTAATTTTTTCATATTTCATGGTTAAGGGTAAATATGGAAATTAAAGGTAAAAATAATATTATAAATATTATAAAATCACCCTAACACTTGTCATAATTTTATTGGATGATTATTTTTCATCCTCAATCATTAAAGTATTTTTTATTAGAAACTTTACGGCCTTTTAGATGAGAATATAACCTTTATAATTTTGTATTCAAAGAAAAGTCTATTTTATCATTATTTTGTTTTTAACAAGTTAAAAATGTTAACTTGGGGTTACCTAGGAGATATATTCAATTATAAATAGTATTTTCAAATATTAAATTATTTTTATAAACATGGTTACTTATTTTTAATTTTTAGGAAATAAATAATTTCCCTTATGGATTATAAATTGATGATGTTGTAATTGTTTAATTAATGGAAATATCAAAAAAATGATATTAAAAATAATAAAATAAATATAATTTGAGAAAATTAATGAAATCAAAAAAATTTATCGATTACCTAGACATATTATAAATGTATTAAAGTTTTTTTCAATATTTCAAGTTTTTATGGAATTTGTAAAAAGTTAAAAAGTGAAAAGTTTCCAAATTGACATTAATTATATTTAAAATAAATAGTATTTTTTTAAATAATATAAATTCCCTAAAAATATAAAATTAAAAAATAGTTGGTTTATGGTTTACATTTTCTTCCATGAAACATTTTTGGTTCATTTGGAATCTTATAGTAACAATATTATCCTTTGAAGAGTAAAAAGGAAAGTTGTCACGGTAAGAGTTAAAAGATTTTACTAAGGGTTAAATCCAAAAGATAAGGGTAATAATATTACCTAAACTTTTATAACAATTATTGGATGAAAATTATTCAACCCTTATAAAATTAATACATAATTATATTTTTTAATGGACACTTCTATAGGAATATGAATTCTATATTATTTAAATCAAAGATAGTTACAAAATGTCACAGTCTTTGTAATTAATATATTTTATGTGTCCACATAGGAAAAAAAGATATTAAAGAGCCTAAATTTATATTTTAATATTAATGAAATTATTTTAATTATATAAATTTATTTTAAATTTCTATAAATTATATAACTACCTTAAATGATTCTTCAACGGTAATACAATATTTATTTAATTATCATATCAATAAAATAATAGATTCTAAAAGTATTAATCATGATATATTATGAATGATTTAATGTTTCTAATGAATTTTATAGATCTATAGAATGTATTTGAGATGTTTTAAAGAATTATATTCTAATTCACAATTTTTCATTTTGTCTTTTAAGTCAAATTAAATGGATAGAATCAAATTTTACAAAAATGATACATTATTTAATTAATATGTTATTAAATTATTTAAAAATATAAAAATTGATAAATAGCCACAAATTGGATAATATTTGGTCGAAAATGTCTTCTCCCATTAATTGATTAACCACTTTTATGTCTTTGGATCTAAAATAGACTTATTATATTTTATTATTTTGACGATTTCCGAAAGTTCCCCTCACCTCAATTATAAAAGGAAACCTCATCCCTCACTTCCTCACACCACATTGAGCCTTCTAGATCGACCAAAACCTGGTCATTTATCCTTTAAAATTTCATATATTCATCATAAACTCTTTACTTTTGGAATAAATCCAACCAAATAAGTACTTTTATGCAAATCAAAGAAGATATCCAAAGAAGAGGTAACATTCATCAACAAACATTTTGGTTTATTTCTTCCATAAACCCATTAAATTATTTTTATATCATGTTTATCCAATTAAATTAGTATAAAAAATATAAGAGAATGGTTTATGATAATATTTTAACCCACACTTTCACACACATCCATTTAATGGGTAACGAAGTTATTGTTCGTGTACAACGAAATATCACCTCACAAAATGATTTCCTTCATTTTTCCTTTACCATCTCTCGCGGTTGAGAATTACGATGGACACACTATTCATATTTGATATATAACATATTTATTATGTATTTATGCTTCTATAATTATTATATGACTCTTAGCTTCCCCATTTTATTTTTTTAAAATATGATAACATAGTTTTTAGATGTGTGGACTGCTGCCTCATCAATGCGATGTGATACATTCACACTATAACTGGAATGAATAAAGGTTGGTTTTAATAATAACTTGTGAAAAATGTTACATAAAAATTATACTATAATTATAATATAAATACAAATCATTTATGTTTCATTCTTTTTAAATACAACAAAGAAATGGAAGTATCGTTCATGCATATGTACCACCTACCCTCTCCATGAACGATGCCTTCTATTTCCCTTCGCCAAATATTATTAATTATTATAAATAAATATATAATGAATATATATGTTATTTAAATCATGTTTTTCATTCAATATATGATGAAATAATTAACTAATTAACAGTAATAATAAGTAATGTGTCAAAACATACTTGAAAAATTAGTCAATTAACACCGAAAATAAAGAAAATAATGAATGATTACCAACAAACTGTAATAAAATATTATAAGAGGATAATATATGATATCATAAATATTAATATAGTTATTTAATAAGTTATTAACATTCTTAAAACCATTATACATAAGGCTAAGGAACGTTCTCACAAAAGGAAATGAAAATTAAGGGACTTCGTCTCAATATCCTTTTATTGAGGCATTGTTAGATGTTATACACCAACCTTACATAATGAGGTGTACATATTTCCCCTTATAATTATAATACCATTAATTTATTTATTATATTTTTTTTAAAATGTTATTCTTTCATTAGTATCATTATTTAAATATTCAATGTGTTTTGGGACACCTTGAATGTATAATGATTTAATTATCACATCGTTTTCTCCATGTCCATGTTTTCCAAAAATGTTTTCAAAAATATTTTTTATATTACCAAATGATTATTTAAATTAATTTTTAATAATTTTTTATTTTTTAAAAATTCTTTAGAATTTATATTTTTTTATTTTATAAACACGGTTCTTTGATGTTTTTCTTACAAAAAAATACCAAAGGAATGATTTTTTTAACTTATACAGCATGAACGAATTTTATCATAATAATTATGCCTTAATATTTTGAGCTTAAAATACAATTTTAAATTCTATTTTCAAATAATATGTTTTCTTTTTTAATTTTGTGGCTCTGAAATAAATGACATCAAAGTAAAAAAAATGTTATTTCTCTCAATAAATTATAATGGTTTTGATAGACAATTTTCCTCTATGTTAAATCCTTGGTGAGATTTTATGCTTAATTAAGGTTGTTTTATTATGATACCATATTTTATTCAATTTTTTAAAATCATTTTGATTGTCGATGTGTTATTTTGATACCATTCATTTTTTATGGTTAATGTATTCAAACTTCATGTGCTTGTTTTTCAATACAAATGTTTTTTTGTTTAAGTTTCACCCTATTCATATGAGAAATGAATTGGATGTAGTAAGTGACAGGTGGGACCCACAATATCCCCTCTATGCATCGGTAGGTGTCACGAGAAAAACTAGATCAGTTTTTTTAACCATTATTGATGGAAAATTAATTTTTTATTAGCATAAACCCTCTTTTATGCATTCCCTCATTATGAGATTAGTTGTTGATATTCCATGTGAATATTAGACTACTAGAATATATGTGGTTTAGTTTCCTTCTCAGGTGATTATTTATATTGAACTATTTGATCATCTTCCATTCCTTCCACATTATTCCAAGGTTATTGATCAAATGGCTGGTGTTTCAGTTAATCACCTTAATATAATAATTTGTGCTTATTTATGATATCATCTGCTGTATTTCTTTATCTTTCTGATCATCTAATCTCACTACATTCTTATTTTTTATTTTTCCCAAGATTACAAGTTGTATATTTTGAATAGTGTGAAATGTTAATCTATAAGAATGATGTTTTCATAAAAATAGTCTATTTTTTATTTTTTATGATTAAAATTGTAATGTATGTATCATATATGTAATCTGGTTTCCAAAGCTACTCAACTAATCGGTCCTTCATGATTTAATTCCTTGTAATCAGACCAATGTATTAAAATAATTAACCATATTCAGGTATCTAGGGTATTTTCATTATAGTAGGTATCAAATTATATTTTTCATTAACCTTGGAAACTAGATTTAGGAAATCATGGATTAGAAAACATAACCCTATGACTAACTTTGAGGATAATTCTAAATATAGGATATTATCTTATATATTTTTTAATACCATGGATAAACTTCATAAAACGTATAGACTTATATATTGAGAATAATATGTCATGATTTAGGTATCCTATAAATTATTATACATGACTATATCACTATGCATGTGTTTATCACATAGTGATTTGAATTTTGGTCAATGGTTAGAATAACCAAGTCTATAAAAGTAATGGTTTCTCTACTGATGGTGAAGATACTACAAAATAAAAACAAAATGAATAATGTATTAATGAATAAGATGTTGAAGTGTGGTCAATAGTTTAAGATTAAATTATAATTATTAAAGTTCCTGCATATTTGGATTCAATAATTATTTCATTAATAGTGATCTGGTGGTAAGAATCATGAGATATATAAGGATCATACTGCAGTACATCTTATTTAAGTATTTGGAAGCAAAAACGCTTTCATTAATGTTTTTAAGGTGATCCAATGTTTTGAAAGTTACAATAGAGACATTATACTTTTTTGGGGTAAATCTGATGTTATGTTGATTTTGGATGTTTAGTGAACTTCCTTATAAATTTTTGGACTCTGAATTTGAAAAGTTATATTTTGGATGAGTCTTAAGGTTGGAATGGATTAAGTTGAACACTAGATATTATTGTTAGAGGTTAAAGTATGACTTATTGGATACTTTATGACAACTATTGGTTTTAGTAAAAATTTAGAGTATAAAGTAAATACTTGTGGACCTTATGATTAATCAAAAGAGCTTTGGGCATAAAAATTCTTCTTGAATATCCACATCCAGGTGTACCAGAATAAGTGAAAATATTTCAAATCACATCTAAAGGATGACATTATGACCTAGAAATAAATAAAGTTAGTTTTCTTAAGTTCATTATCTTGATAGTAAAAGAATACCTAAATTTTAAGAAAATGATTTTAAAAAAACTGTAACTCTTTACTTTTCTTATAATGAAATCAATTGTCATTTAACCAATCAAAAGATTTTCGATTTTGTGATGGTTAACATTCCAATTACCATGTTCTCTATCACTCTTCATCAGAAGTGATAGTTAAGTTTCTCTTAAATGTCCATTTTTTTCACTTTCCTTTATTTTTATCCTATTCCAAAGCCAAATTCTAGAGTGACCTTCACATATCTCTTTACCTCTTATTAATAGGATATTTTATTTACCCTATTTTTGATGTGGGTTTACCACAAATGAATTTTCAAGTACCAACCATTCATTTTTGATGTTCAATATTAAATTTTGAGGATGAAATTTATTTAATTATGGGATAATGTAACAACCAAATATTTTATGATAGGCCATTTTTCTAAAGTTAATCTCTTTGAAAGCTTGTTTTTCATGAAAAAACTAGTTTTACTGCCTTTTAATGACACAAATATTCTAAAAATAAAATTTGAATGTTTTATAAAATTAATTTTTCAAAATAAAATTCATTTTAAAATTTATAATGTCATAATTATCTTAAGGTTATTTTTTGATATTTTTCTGAGAATTTTCATTTTTTGATGAATAGAGAAAAATAACGTATTGTAATTGAAACTATTTTTTTCTTTTAAATAATTATTAATGTTAAGTTATAATTTAAATGGGGTTTTAAAGTCACAATAGATCAATTATATATTTATTAATCCAATTTATTTCATTGGAATATTTTTTATTCTTAAATAGGATATAAAAACTTAATGAACAATTGAACATTTTTACTTTAACTTTCCTTCTAACCATGTTTTTGGGATTAGCATTCAAATTAATTTATCCACTATTGTGAATTGAATTTTCAATAACGGACATAAAATCTCATAATTAGAATGATATCTATAGTTCAATATGAACAACTTAATTTTTAGACATTAGGAATAGTAACTTTAGTAATTTTTTTATTTACCACAATCATGGGTAAATCAGATAATTAAAGGTAAAAATAATATTACAAATATTATGAAATTACCCAACCACGTTTTATAATATTATTGGATGAATATTTATCACCCATATACATTAAATAATTGGTTATGACACCCTTTATGTCCTTTTAGATGAGAATATGACCTTTATAATATTATATTCCAAGAAAAATCTATTTTTTCATACTTTTGTTTTTAACAATTTAAATATATTAACTTAGTGTTACCTAAGAGATATATTTGAAAATAAATTTTATTTTTAAAGATAAAGTGATTATATTTACCATCATAATGTATTTATAATTTTTAAGAAAATATATAATTACGATTATGTCTTACACAATGATGATACATTAATTGTTTTTTAATAGAAATATCAAAACAAAGGATATTAAAAAACTAAAATAAATACATTTTAATAACATTAATGAAATACAAGAATTTTTTATATGATTTGTACATATTATGTATTTATTAATGTTTTTTGTTTGATGATATCAAGTTGTTATGATATTTGTAAAAAGTCTAATAATGAATAGAGTCAAAATTGACATTAATGGTATTTAAAATAAAAAATATTTAATTAAATGATTTTAAAATCATAAAAATCTAAAATTCAACCAAAAATTTTGTGATAGGGTTTAAAGTTTCATCCAATAGTCATTTATGGTTCGTTTGGTATCTTATAGTAACTATATTATCCCTTAAAGAGTAAAAAGACAAATTATCATGGTAAGTGTTAAAGGGTTTAACTAAGGGTGAATTCCAAAAGGTAAGGGTAATAATATGACTTAAACATGTTTATAAATAATTTTATGAAGATTATTCTACCATTATCATCTTAATATATAATTTTATTTGTCTAATAAATACTTTTATATGAAAATAAATTATATATTTTTTAAATCAAAGATAGTTGAAAAATTTCACACTCTTTGTATTTAATATCTTTTATGTGTCCACACAGGGAAAAATCGGGATATGAACAACAATAAATGTCTATATTAATATTATTTAAATAATTTCCAGTATTTTTTTTTAATTTTTATAAATTATTTAACTAATTCAAATTCTTCTTTAATGCTAAAACACTATTTATTTTTATAACAGAAAAATAAAAAATTGATTTTAAAAGTAATAATTTTGATATATTTGTGATGATTTAATTTGTATAATGACTTTTACAGATCTATAATATATATTAATTATTTTTTAATATTTATATTCTAATACCCACTTTTTAATGATGTTTTTAAGCCAAATTAAATGAATTGTATCAAAGTTGATAATAATGGTATTTTATTGGATTAATATATTGATAAATTGCCTAAAAATCAGAAAAATATTAAATAATAAAAAATGGGATAATATATGGTCTTCAATTACTTCCTCCATTCATTTATTACCCAATATTAAGTCTTTGGATCTAGAATAACCTTATTATATTTAAATATTTTGAGGATTTCCAAAAGCGGCATTCACCTCAATTATAAAAGGAAACCTCCTCCCTCACTTCCTCACACCACTTTGGGCCTTCTAGATTGACCACACCCAATAAATTTTTCCTCCCACGCTCCTTTTATTCAGACTATAAGAATTACTTTGGGAAGAAAGACTACTAATGGAGTTCTTTTGTGAAAATCAAAAATAGATATCCAAAGAAGAGGTAATGTTGATCAACGAATGTTTTCATTTTATTTCTTAATAAAACACACTAAATTTTTTTTATTTCAAGTTTATAAAATAAAATAAGTATACTAAAAATAATTTAATGTTGTTATGATACAATTTTGACCCAAACTATCAAAAACATTCATCTAATGTGTAACAAACTTACCATTCATATATGGAGAACTACCGCTTAACGAAAGGATGTCGTTCATTTTTCCTTTACCACCTCTCATGGTTGAGAATTATTATGTACTTACTATTTATATGTGATATATTTTATAATTATTATTTTTTTATTCTTCATAAATTTTTATATAACTCATACACTCATTATTTTCGTGTTGTGTAAATATGATAACATCGTTTGTGGATATGTGGACTATTGCATCCTCAAAGCGATGTGATAGATTCACACTATAAAAGGAATATATAAAGGACAGTTTCAATAGAAACATGTGAAAAATATTACATAAAAATGATAATGCATTTATTAAATATGTATATATAATTTATGTTTCATTATTTTAAATACAACAAAGAAATGGATGTAGTGTTCATTCATACGAACAACCTACCGTCGCCATGAACGGTTCATTTCATTTCTTATCTCCAAATACAATGTATTATTTTAAAAACATATAAACAGAATATATATGATATTTAAATAATGTTTTATATTCTTTATATTATGAAATCATTATCTAATTAATATTAACAATAAGTAACATGTCAAAACATACACGAAAAACTATGCAATTAACACCCGATATAGTTAAAATAATAAATGATTACTAACAAACGGTAATAAAACATTATAATATTATGAAATATGATATGATAAATATTAATATGGTTCTATAATAAGTTAGTAACATTCTTAAAATAAATATATAGTAGGTTAAATAATTTATTCGTAAAAGGAAACCCAAGGTAAGGGAATTCATCTCAATCTTCTTTCATTGAGGCGTAATTTTATGTTATACACCCATCCTATTTAATGAGGTGTATACACATCCCCTTTGACTAATAGTGTCATTAATTTATTTATTATCATGTTTTATTAAATTTTATCCTTTCATCGGTCTTATGATGTAAATATTCAAATTGGTAATGGACACCTTTAATTTTTACAGATTTAGTTATAAATTTTGTCCACCATGTCCATGCTTTCTAAAAATGTTTTCAAAAATGTACTTACTATTCTCCAATTATTTTTCAAATTAATTTTTAATTTTTTTTACTGTTTTAAAATTCCATAAAATTTATATTTTATCATTTTATAAACAACGTTCTTTGAGATTTTTCTAATAAAAAATATATAGAAGGAATGTTTTTAAAACTTTTACGGCCTGAGCAGGTTTTACAACCATCATGATAAATTAATATTTTGAATCTTACTTCAATAGTTTACAAGTATATTTTCAAATAATATTTTATATTTTATAATTTTTAAGATTTTAAATAAATGAATTCAATGTAAAAAATGTATTTCTCTCAAGATATTTAATGATTTTATTGGACTATTTTCATCTATATCAACATAATTTGTCAGATTTTATGCTTAATTGAGGTTGATATATTATGATACCATATTTTATTAAACGTTTGGTGATATTTTTGACTGTGGATGTTCTATTTTGATACCATTCATGTATTATGTTTAAAGTACTCACATTTCACATGCATTGGACTTAGTAAAGATATGGTGGGGACCACTATATCCCCTTGATGCCTTAGTAGGTCTCATGAGACAAACCATACATTGTTTTTACCAGTTAATGTATAGTGACATGGACAAATCCTTGATAGTATTTTTATGATGTCTATCATTATGCTTTCCCTCATAATGATATTTATTATTGATAATACATGGGATAATTCCACTATTATAATATCTATGGTTATGTTTATTTATCTTGTGATTATTTATATGGAACAATTTTATCACCTTCCACACTTTTCATATTATTCTCAGGATTTTGATAAAAAGGGTTGTGTTTCAGCTATTCACCATTCCATAATATTTTAGGCTTGTTTATAATAGATTTTTTGTATTTATAACCCTTACTGAGCATCTGATCTCACCCCTTTCTTATGTATTATTTTTTCCAGGAATCCAAGATGTATATTATGAATGATATATAGGGTAAATCTAGGATAATGATGGTGTTCTAAAAATATTCTCTATTTTAATTTTTTTGATTTAAATTATAATTTAAGGTTCTTTTATATAATATAATTTCCAAAACTATTAAACTAATCAATCCTTAATGTTTTTATTTCTTGTAATCATGTTAATGTAATAAAATCATAAATTGTCTCTGGGCTTCTAGGGTGGTGGTATGACACATACTAGGAATTTTTATTTATTTAATATGACCTCATTCTTAATATTGTCCCACCAATAGTGAATTTATAGATCTTGACACATCTTTGTGCTCCCTTGGTAGATAGAGAAGGTAAATCTATCTAAAACACACAAAAAACCTTCTTTATCCTAGGATTGGAATGAACATATAATCATGACCCAAATCTTACAAATCTCTCATCATCAATTTTAAACCTTATGGATTTATTTTTTCTTATAGCTTCCACCTCCTTTTGAATTTCCACATAATCTCTTTGAGTATTCTTTATATTATCTAGAAGGGATGTTTGAGCAATAATTTAAGAAAGCAATGATGATATTCCTTTCTTAGCAATTCTCATTTACATCATTTTCTTATTTAAGAATATTGGATCCTTATCAATTCTCATCATTGATGAGGTTTTCATATCCTTCTAACCTAGTTCATATGATACATTATTTTTTTCCCAGGATGGTAGTGGATTGAGAATTCATAGACTTTGATCATCTCTAACCATATCTAAGGGTTCATATTAATCTCATTATGTGTGAATATATAATTGGATCTCTTATGATCTGTATATATTTTACAATTATCCCCATAGAGATAATTTCACTAGATTATCAATGTGAATATCACTACATCCAACTCTACATCATGTGATGGATTATTATACTCCATAATATTTAACTGAATTATGGTGTAGGCTATCAATTTCTAATTTTTCAATAGTACACAACCCCAACCCTTCATTGAAGTACCACTATATACCTTGAAAATTTGAACAATTGAGGGACGTATGGGGACTAGTCTAGTGATAAGGCTCTTTTTTTAATTCCTTGAAACTCTCTTTGCATTCATTAATATAGAAAAACAATAATCTCTTCTTAACTAGCTTGGATACAAAATTTTTACAATTGGGAAATGTTTTCCGCAAATTGTCAGTAATAACTAGCTAGTTCAACAAAACTATAGATATATTTTTTAGATTCCAGTCTAAGATAGTCTTGCATTTCATTTTTCTTAAAATATTCCACATATATCCCTTTTCTAGTGATAACATGTATCAAGAATGGTATTTCCTTTATCCAAAAATTACATTTACTTTATTTTTCATATAGTTCTCCTTTCATGAAGTTTTAGCTCAATATTCAATTTCTGATCATGATCCTTCTTTCTTTTAAAGTATTTCAAAATATCATCTATAAAGACTAATTGAAACTTGTTGATGTAATCTCTAAAGAAACAATTCATCACGTCCACAAATAATGCTGTAGAATTAGGGAGTCCAAAGAGAATAACTATGAACTCATAGTTTCCATACCTTATTTAAAAGTCAGTTTGGGAATACATTCCTTATTAACCATTAATTGGTAATTTCCCAACCAAATTTCCACCTTAGAGAAATAGGGTCCTCACATATTTGATTGAAAGGGTCATATATTCATGTAAGGGGATACATGTTCTTTACCTGGATTTTTTTATTTCATGATAATCGATTGTCATGACCCCTCCCCCCACTGATATCACAATGGAGGGAGAGAGATAATGACCCTTGAGTCTCTCCTTCAGTAGGACATGATTTGATGACTAGAACTGAGGGAATAAAAATATCCTGAAATGGAATGCATTACCCTCTATATTAATATAGGATTGAAAGACAAGATGAATGATCCATAAGAAAATCCATTGAATAGTATAAAAAGAAACCAAACCCATCCCACAACTCATGCATAAATAAAACTAATATTGGTAGAAGATTCAAAAAATTAAATACCCAAAAGAAATGTTAATTCAGAAACACATCAACATTCAAATTACATCTAAGCTAGAAATGTCCAAAACAATCCACAAAGTCCTCCTAGAATCCTGAAAATCGGTTTATAAACATAGGGTGAGAATACAATTATACTCATCTGGAAAACAAAAATATCTCATGACTATGTGAAAGAAGCAAACTATTATGCCTATGATAAAATAGTAGAACCAACAACACCAAAATAGGTTAAATATCCATCCCAACCTCACCAATTCTTGCTCACAAAATAATGCATCCATGTACAGTAACATAATAAGAATCACATTGATAAATGTTACACAACACCACGTAACCACTAGTTTTATGCCCTCAAACCCTAAAATCATATGTTCGGACACTCCCATATATTCTGGATAACATATACCATAATCCAATAGAATGGTAACATCACACCTTGCCTGCAAACATTTAGGATATCGGCCTACAGCATGGTCACATCTCATCTCACCCACAAACACATGTCCCTTCACATCACAACCATAACCAGAGTAGAAGGGTATCCTGAAAATGAAGGATATCATCATCGTACCCTCCAACCACTTTTCACGACCCCCACCATAAGATGACCCACAACCCAAATATATTACATCTTGCCCGAAAAAATCTAGTCCATCGCCCCACAAAAAGGGCATATCACACCTTGCCCAAAAAATCTTCATCCATCACCAAGTGCACTAACTGACCACCATCCATCACAACCTATGCATATATACTCACCAAGAGGAGAGTGTGGGAAAGTTTTAGTGGCCATCCATCCATATTCATCACTAATATGTTGGAAAAAAACACCCCACATATGTGAAAATATAAGTGTCGACACATAGTGCATGATGTGCGTAGGATGTGTGTAGAAATCACAACGAATATACAAGTATACACATATATCCACACACAAGCCCAACCTATGTTTTCACAAATAAAATTAACCAACTCACAACATCCCAACTTTTGTGGCTACCCTTAAATGCATAACACCACACTAAACACAAGCCATATCTCGCACCAAAAACCAATTCCATTATCCATCCCATTCATTTCATTATTTATCAACAACCACATTTAACCACACAAAATATCAGTTATTTTTTCATTATTAATTTCCATCCCATTATCCAAACAAAACCCTATCCATTTTAAACATTATTAACTATTTTCTCCATTATTACTCGAGCATCAAACATAAGGAAACAACAAATAACAAGCAGCTCATACTTACCAATAAACCATTGCCTCACCTCCCCAAATGGAATGCTAAAATAACTATCTTTGAACTTTCCCAAAATAGAATCCAAAAATCCATAACCCTGACACCCAAAAAGAACATCCAAATAAACCATCTCCTCCCTCCCCAAAATCACAGCCAAAAAAACCATCACCCCACTAAATATGAATAACGTCCAAAAAAACATCACCCTACCTCTCCAAAAGTAAGGACTAAAAATCATACATCACAACATATTAAATATCATTTTATATATTTAAAATGGGGGTTTTAAAAAATTTCACATTATTTTTTGGGATTTATCACACAAGCCATAAATCTAGGGAAACCATTTTAATAACCAAATATAATTGTTTAGCCAATTTAAATTTTAGTGTGATATCACAATAACCCCACAAAAAGGGCTCCACAAAACATATCAAACCAGCACAAAAAAATCCCCTAATGACTATAATGTTTAATGGGTCAAACAGCTTGTACAATCACAACAACACAATAATATCAAAGCTATAAAAGTAGGGTAATTGTTACCCATTCCCATTAATTTTCAATTAACCAATTTAATTTTATTGCTTAGGATACTAGAAAGCATCCCCCTTAGATAAAAAAGAGTAAAACCCTCCCACAAGATACAAAAAATATGAGAAATAATGGATTTTCCACCTCAAAGAAGCTTTCTAATCTTTTTTCGCAGCATAAGGAAAAGAAGGATTTCCCAGAAACCACAACCACACCACAAGATCATGTATCAACATAAACCACATCAAAGGATTATCAAAATGCATCTAAATTCACAAAACAACCCAAAACTACACCACCACAGTGGATATTTAAAAAATAACGGAAGAAAACCCATGGCAAAGAGAGGAGAACTCAACACAGATTGCTAATAGTGATTTACTATAACTGATGGATCAAAGTAGGTGGAGGAGAGATATAATATATACTCATTGCACCTAGGTTTCATTTGTAATGGGAGAGAGAGGGATACAACTGAAATATAACAAATCATCTTAAAGGGTTATAAACTAACCTGGGTCGTACTGGTTTCACATCATGTATTACATTCATGACTTGAAATCTATAGGTTTCCCAAATATTCCAACTTCCTATAAAATTCATGTAATCTTGGATTTTATATAATTAAAAATCATGAATTACTTTCATTAAATGAATATATTTCATAGGTTCCACCTCATACACATACAATCCATGAAACAAGTCATATACACAAGCCGTGAACCACCAATTCAGGTTGTGTACTCCTTACATGATGTGAATTTCCTACTACAAATTTGCTTCACCTATAACCACCATGAAACCTCCCCAAGACTCCTCTAAAACACCTCCAAAACATAAAACTAACAAAGTAATAGATCGGGAAGGCATGAACTATTACATTAGATACCCCACAACCAAGCCCAGAAGGAAAGGGGTCTAAAAAATACCCCGCAAGATAAATCTCAAGGATCTCATTGCTCTTTAATGCTTTCACCATTCAAAAATTCCCATCAAAATAGCCATGAAACAAACTTTAAAGCTACATCACCACCTATCACTAAGCTCAACACTATATCATCTTATACCATCCACATCCACCATATTTCTACACAACCTCACTAACCTCCACACAACAAAATCCAATAACTTCCATAACCATACACAACACCCCATTGAACACATAAATCAGGTAATTTGATCTCCCATATCAATATATTATCATTTCTAGGAATTATTGTCTCATTTCTATAGGTTTAATCCCATCATAAGATAATGTTTCTTGAATAGGAATTAAATCCTCCCCATTTTATATGTTGTAACATTATCACACATCAAATATCAAGGGAAAAAACATATCATATCATAGTAAGTTCCAAGAATCCCAACATAAGAAAAATAAATTAAAGAAAAACTCAAATCAACACAGGGTACTGAGAATGAACATGCATCTATCTATCTAATGTACTCTTCTCCAGGCCACCATGAACCAATAACACCTAATCTGGGGGAATTTTATGTTCATCCAGAACCTTCTCTCAATGATCCTAGATCTCTACCACTCTCTCCACAAATATTTCATCATCCTTGATACCCAAATCTCACTATTCAATAATTTGGGAGTCATTATGAAGATACCAATGAAGCTAGGACATATAGAAAACGTCATGGATCATCTATGACTACAGTGTAAATTCTATCTGATATGCCACCTTGCCAACTCACACCCACACCTCAATGGGCCCAACTCTCCTAAGTGAAATATTTCTCCACCTTCAAATCCTCTACTTCCCACATGAAGGGAAAAACATCAAGGAAACGTGGTCCCCAACATCGAACTCCAATGTCCTCCTCCTATGAATTACATAAGACTACTACCATTATTGTTCTTCTTTAATCCTATATCGAACCAACTGAACCTTTTTTGTTGTTCTCTACATGACATATGGGCCACGAACTACTACATCCCCAACCTACATCTAGAAAAATGGAGAACAATATGGTCACCAACAAATATCCTCAAATTCGGACATGATGATGGATAAGTGATAGATATAGTTATATTATTACTCAACCAAGGGTAAGTCTCATTCTCAGGATCTTCCAAAGTCTAAGATGCACACCCACAACATATCCCCCAAAATTTGGATGGTCTATTATTTCTACCCATCTATCTGAGGGTAGAAATAAGTATTGAGGAATAACTAAGTGCCAAAAGAATTTTTCAATACCATCCAGTTAGAAAAGTTAAATATAACATCTAAATCTGAGACAATGTACCAAAAAAATCCCCGAACCTAGACCACCTTATCCAAATTCTACATAGACAATGCGTCAATTATGGCCAACTCCTTTATCACTAAGAAGTGGACCTATTTCATCACCTGATCCATGATTACCAAGATAGCATCACAAAATCCCTCAGTATAGGCTAAAACTTTGGTGAAATTCAAAGATATTTCATCCCATTTCAACATAGAAATATCTAAAAGTTGAAAAAACCCACCTGGAGAACAATAATTGACCTTTACCTACTACAACACTAAACTCTTCGCCACAAAATGTGAAACTTCATGTTTCATCCTCAGAGACCCAAATTGCATATTCAATCTATGGTACATCAAGGATACACCCAATATTATTGCCAAAAGTGATTTATGAAACTAATGAATGACTCCTTTATGCATCACCACTAGAAAAAAAGTATCCCTCAAAACGTCATCTTGTTCTGACCATCCTACCAACATCCTTTCGAAGCATCACCATGTCCAACATTATCATGCATCACCTCTACCTCTGAGTATTTATATTGAGACTCCTCCACCTTCTATATTATAGAAGACTACATGATCATATAAAAAAATTACCTACCATGAATCACCCTTGAATCTATGTGCAAGTATTAAAACTCCCCCATAACTTTCCAAGCATCCACAGAATCTTTATAAACATCCTTCCAGGACTTTCTCTACTAACAATCGGCCACAATATTCCATATTCCTAAGGTGTATGAGATTTAAAAAACAAAATCATAAAGAAACTATACATCCTCTTTTTTTGAAAATTCAAATAACTTTGAGAAAATATATACCTCAAACTATTATGATCTATGAATACGACAAAGTTCTCTTTAATGATGTAATACCACCGTAACATCGGCATTAACACACCCACTTCAAAATCCAAATCATGGGTGGAATAGTTGAGATCATTGGGATGTAAATTTCTAGACCCATTAGGGATCACTTCCGCCTAATACATTAATATGAATTCCAATCCTAGATGGTAAGCACAAAAAACCCCAATCAACATCACACCCTACTTGAGAAACTGAATAACTAGATCATTGACCAACTTCCCCTTTATATAACTGAACACTACTTAGCACTAATCAGCACACACAAAAACATGGTCCTTCCTTATAAACACTATCAATAGGTCTACAACTCAAGATAAATGGGGAACAAACTTCTGATAATAGCTAGTGATAACAAGGGATCTATGAACCTCTCCCGCGTTCTTAGGTTCTACCCAAGAAAGATGTTCCTCAACCTTCGATGGGTATATTACCACGCCCTACTGAGACACCACGTGCCCAAGGAAATTCACCTATCATTTCAAAAACTATTACTTGGATAACTTTCCATAAATATGATAGCATCAAAGAACCATCAATAAAGCTCTGAGATGATCGACAAGCTCCTCCTATCAATATAAGTATATCGATATGTCATTGATTAACCCAACTAAAAAAACATGAACACACACTCAAAGTTCTCATACCTACATTTGAAGGATGTCTTTGAGATATCACTCTACTTCACACTCAAATGGTGATATCTAAAGCTTAGATCATTCCTAGAAATCCAACACACCCCTATCTTCTAGTTTTTATGATCATCAATTCTTGGAATAGGGTAACGATTCTTGATCATCACCAGATTCAACATTTGGTAGTCTATACAAAACCTTATAATATCATTTACCTTCTTCGAGAATAACACTGGATCACCCCATGAGGACACAATGGGTGGGATAAAATCCTTCTGCATTAGATAATATATTAGAATACTCAACTCCCACAACTCAGAAGGTTTCATATGATAAGGATCCATCGAAATAGGAGAGGAACTATGAATGAAGTATATCCCAAACTCAATATCATGTTGAGGGGGTACCATCACAACATCCTTAGAGAAAACATACAAAAACCCCCTAACAACTCTAGGGACCCCCACTATCAAAACTTCCATGTATTACATATAAAACACAATAATTAAATAACAAAGGGGGTCTACATGCCAACCACCCACCTAACAACCTCGGTCACAAACAAAAAACCACATGCTGACCATCCATATCTGAGATCACGACTCTCCTCTACAATATGTGAATAATAGAACAAATAGAATAAAACCAATCATTTACTTTGAGTACATTTTATAGCTTCATATTAATAAATAAAATATTCTCATGGGACTTATGTGTCCCCATCAATAGTCTACACCCCTAGCACACATCAAACAAGTAGGTTTATCCTCTGACTGGTGTAGTCAACACCAGGGGCCTAGGAAGCCTATCTAGATATAGTCCCAAAGAAATAACTAGAGTGGTTGAAATAATGTATTGTGAATATCCTGAATCAAATTAGTCACTAACATGGGTAGATGGTAAAATAAACAAACCTTGAATGGTATTTGGCACCGCTAGTGTTTCTTCCTATAGTGTGTGAAACTAACTATTCTTGTATCCTATACATCTCTACTGATTACCACCTCCAAGACCATGCATGGGTAAAGGTACCTAAACATGAGAAACATCCTGAGGTCACCCTCTACCAACTCCATATCTCATCAATAGAGCTTAATCTCATTACCCCTTCTGCTCAAACGATCCCACTAGAAACTAATGATGAAGATGGAATTGAACCTATCTATATCCACAAAAATGAACTTAATGAACCCTTAGGAATTTATTTTAACAATGACCATGAACCTCAAAGACAAAACACACCATCGTGATATCTATAGGAAAATCATAGAAACCACTAGACTCCGAAGGATGGATGGGAAACTGCTGAGGTTGACTCCACACTGGTAGAAACCTCAAAGGTCATGGTGTATGATACATTGCACGGATAACCCTTCTCCTCAAGGAGCACTATTGATTACCCTATCACAAGAAACCTCCTTGTAAGTGAATCCATTTAATCACCAATACATTCTTTTAAACCACTAGATACATCTTTAATGTAAAATGATTAACTCCATACTAGATAAAAGGATGAAGTTCCTCTTCAAGATGTCTCTCATAAGACTCCTCATCTAGAAAAATATTTTGGTAAAATAAAAAAAGGTCCTTGAAGTTAATTCCCAACTCATGCACTGACACACTCTAATGATAAATATAAATAAGCTCCAATTTATTCAATTTCTTTATATTTGACGGAAGGAACTCTACTAAGAAATATTTATGATATTCGACCCAAGAAACATTTACCACCTTTCGCTCACCCAGATAGAACATCCACTAATGACACACTGCTCCCCATATCTTACTAACTACCAAATGGATCTAATATCCCACTGGAGCCTGGATCAAACTCAAATTGATCTCATTCTATTTCTGTCTATCTCTTTGTCTCCACGTCTAAAATATTTCCCCTGTAAAAACCAAAACCTATCACTAAAAAGATCTAAAATCCCTCTTCCAAGCATCATCCTTATTTACTGGATCAACTCTACAATGATCAATTGGATTAGCCTATTGAACATCAACTACCTAATCCACATTTGGATGATGTCCAAGAGACATAGATGAAAAGAAAACAAGAATTTCCTAATACCAATAGCATGTAAGTTTATTTTGATTCATTTTAATCAACTTTATTCATTTTAACCTTATCGAAATAACCCAACACAAATAGGAACACAAGTAATCAAGATTCATGTACCTCTTTTAGGTCTCTATCCTACAAATATTTACACTTAACTTGGTCAAACAATAATCTCAGATTCCACAAATTGGATCATGGGTAGGCCCTAAATTCATGTTTCCTAGCCGGTATCCCTATCCTATCACACATACCAGGGTCAAACAACACTATTTCCATACTAACCCATGCAATCCTCATTGTTCATAACTGTAACTCCAGATTGTCTCTCAACTACCTACCTTTGAAACCACTCTATCATGACCCCCTACAACCAATGATACCACAATGTAGGGAGAGTGATAATGACCCCTCGATTCTCACCTCCCTTAGGCCTCAGTTTGGACACTATCACCGAGTTTATAAAAATATCAAGAAATGTGAGGCATTTTCATATATAATAATATAAGATCATGAGATAATGTAAATCATCCCCAAGAAACTCCATGAATATAAAAATAAAAAAATACCATCCAAAAATGAATGCATAAATAAAATAGATATAGGTAAAATATCGAATATTAAATACCCAAAATAAAAGCAACAGTAGTGGCTTAGAAATAGTCCAAAAAAATTCAATATAGATATATCCAACACAATCCATGTAATCCTCCTAGAAACCTAAAAATATGTTGATATACATTGGGTGAGATTAAAATTATACTCATTAAGAAAACCAAACTCTATAGTGCATATTTAAAAAGGAATAATAGTGAACACGTGATCAAATAGTATTACAAACAACACCTAAACTTGTCAACTATCCATCTGAATCTCACCAAGGAATGCTCGCCAAAAAATGAAATACATGTATAATAAGATAACACGAAGCATATTAATAAAGGGTACCTTGCACCGCATTCCCACCAGTTTTCCACT
This sequence comes from Viscum album, assembly GCA_963277665.1. Lineage (NCBI taxonomy): Eukaryota > Viridiplantae > Streptophyta > Magnoliopsida > Santalales > Viscaceae > Viscum > Viscum album. The sequence continues at coordinate 703,346,832 of OY728132.1, forward strand.
TTCATAAAAAAAATATCATATTTCATGATGCTCCCATCTCTTCCAAATAATATATACCGCCTCCGCACAGCATGGTCACATCACACCATTCTTGAAGTCACCTGGGCCACCACCCTATTGGGACCACTTGGTGTATGAACATTTTATTTATTTTTAATGGTTGTAAATAGATTTCAATGATGATTTACATGAATAAAGAAACCCTCCTAACTGAAATAGATAATGTAATTCAGATGATTGATGCACTGATCCTAAGTGTTTTTTGGAAGAAGTAAAAGAAAAAAAGTATAAGACGGTGGGAGGAGGCTTGTAATTACAAGGTGGCCATGCATGGGTTTTGAGATAGAAATTTTCTAAGAATTTAAATTCATAATTAGTTTTCTAATAATTTTTTTATAATCCTTACTTAAACAAATAGGTCCAACCCACTAGCCAGTCAGTCAGCCTCAACCCAAGGCTCATACAGGACCACAGGGGTCGACCGCGCACATGGGGAAGCCAGCCTGGCCATCCAGAAGAAGGCACATGGGGGTCGTATATAAGACCCATGGTATTAATAGTGGTAACTTGGATCATGACTGAGGATAACTAATTTGGGGTGGCACCGGAGGGGGGATAGGAGTAATGTGGCCCCAAGGCCATGCAGATTAATTGATAAAATACGGCTCTTATGCATCTCCATTTCAATGTGGGATGAAGATTTTAATGAATAATAAAACATAAGTCCTTCATATGATCCTACACATAATCTCAGTCACACATCACATCTCATGTCCATCGATATAATATAAACCATTCATTTTCCTTGCACTGCGTATGATTCAACGGGCACTGTCTGATCTCCTCCACTAAGGCTGTCTTCAACCTCTGGACACCCACATGCCCCCACAAACCAGTTCTCAATCCAGAAGAAGATCTCACACTTCAGGCATCGATTGGTCTTAGTTCAAGCCCATAGTGATCTTATGGATACTACGAACACATGCATGTAATTACATTTTCAAGCATTTGAATGAAATAAAGAGAAAGAAATTCTCTAAGGCAAATGGTGTTTCCAAGGTCACAAGCATTCGAGAAGATATTAAAAAAGTGATACATGCCATCTTGAATACAATAACAATTAGTGAGAAGGCTATGATTTTGAAAAATAAAACATCCAAGATATGTGGAATATCTTCACGTGGGTTTGAAGATATTAAAGAACCGAAGATCTCTGTTATTCAAGGTTGAATCTTGGGGACCATATCATGTGGATTTTGGATGTGGAAAAGATCTTATCTCAACTTATAAAAAAGAGACCCTCTAATTTGATAAGAGTTTGTTGCTCCCAAGGTTTCGAGGGCTCCTGTTTTGAGAAACAGAGTCCCTACGATATTCCAGATCACAAGGGGAAAGCAAGAGTCGTGAACCATTTTGGGTTCGTGAAGTGTAAACCATGAACCAATGTGGTTCCGTGAAGAGAAAGAATTATGCATACCTCTTGGGTTTGTGAAGCAAGGAACCACGTACCACTATGGTATGTGGGGTAGGAGTGCCGCAAACCATTCTTGGTTCATGAAGAGAGGCCTCGCGAACCATTTTGGGTTCGTGAGGAAATGGTATTATGTACCATTCTGGTTCTCCAAAGAGAATAAACCTTGAACCAACTCTATATCGAAGAAGTGGATAACTTCATACCACTTGGTATAGGAAGGAGGCCCACACTCTCTTTGTGATGGAATCTCACACATCCCTTGCGTAAGGAGAATCCGCAAACCATTATGGATCACAAAGGATACCTGGACACTATATTGATAAAAAAACTCTATACCATTGATCTGAATGAGGAAAACAAGAACATTATAAAAAACCTAAGGAGATGTGTGTGTAGATAAGGGACACCAAAATACCCACACTGAAGTTTGAATAAAATCACATGATCATAACTATAAATAGATGAAATTGAATGGTTTGTGTTGATAAAAGGAAAATAAAATAATGTGCATGGTGATGGGAAGTGAGTCCATGCATTAATATGCATGATTTTATGAAGAACATAATTAATTCCCAAGAATATATAAATCAAGTGCTAAGAAAAGGGAAAAAGAGGCGGCATGGGTATGTAAAGGAACCATATCCATTTGGTTCTTCACATGAGGAAGTAGAAGAGGAGGTGCATGAATTCAGGCATTCACATGAATACGTGAATACTCTTAAGGAAATCATACTAAACTGAGGGTGCACGTGTGTAAAGAAGTGAAGAGGAAGAGAAAATATAAATTGACACATGCATGGTCACATGCACATATGTAAGAATAAGGGATGATTATGATGATGCCTAGTGAGCTATTTTTAGTGTTTGAATAATCATAAAAGAATTTTTGATTCTGGAAAAGAAGAATAAGAAGTTTTATTACATTTGGTTGTTTCACTGGAGAAGAAGATTGACGGTTAAATAGATTCAAATATGGACCTCAATTCAAGAAAAGTCACATGTTGAATAAAAGACAAATAATTTCATGCATATCCATCGAATGGACCTTCACATCTATAAAATGAGTGTGACTTAACCCAGCATAGTGAGTAAGGGTTAGTCAATGGATTTGATCCGAGGGAAGCAGTGATCTATCCTTGAATTTTTTTGAAGGCAATGTGCATGTGACAGAGTCATTGTACCTGAACCTTGTAATCCATAGCTGGTGAAGAATAGTAGAATTAGGTATTACTGACAACTTGTCATCATATCCTCCTGGGATGTAGCCCATTGTGGTGAACCAAGTAAAAGTGTTGTGTTTTCTATCTGCATGTGATTTTTTGAATTACGGAACATATCCATCATCCCTATTTAATTGAATTCCTACCAATATGGTAATAGGATCCAATAAAAAGGGGAAAATTTTGACACCCTGATTCACCCCCCACCCCTCAGGGTAACCTAGGTTCCTTCAATTGGTATTAGAGTGCAACAGTTTACGTATGTTGGATACTCCTCAGTAATTGTATTCATAAGAGGATTTGAGTTTTCTCTCCCATGTCAATAATGAAGAGAAATCTTGAGGAAAGCTTGGTTATCTCTGAACAAAAGTCGATACCTATAAAGACTGTAACGAACAGGAAAAAGAAATAGAAGAAGCGATTGAGGAAGTCACTCATGCCTAAAAAATATGAAATAGATTGTTCTCCATGCCTTCTTAATAATGAGGAAATATCAGGCTTGGAAATTAAGGAAAATGTGGCACAGGTTTCCACCAAAAGCATGGATTCCGACACAAGTGGTGATGGTGATCAAACCTTTTCTCCACATGAGTTATCAATGGATAAATTAAGATCCTATCTACATGATATTCTTGAAGAAATAATTGATGTTGTTTGAAGAATATTTCAATGTATGTTGTTTGAGATTACTCGACTAGAAGGAGAAGATGATTATGTGGAAAAGGGATTGGAAGAAAAAATTATTGAATTTTAAGGATCTCTAGATGGATTGATGCCTTTAAAGAGAAATATAGAGCCAATAAGACTTTGTAAGAAAAATAAATGCATTTATAGATTAGATGAAAAAGGTCACTAAAGTCAAGGTTCTAAATTTGGAAGAAACGTTGAAGAAAAACAAAATGCTTGACTCTTTGTTACAAAGAAAAATTAAGATGCATGAAAGTGGGGTTGAAATATTGAAAAATGCTTACGATGAAAAGATGGTCATGATTGAAGATCAAAAGACCATCCTCAATATGGAATGTCTAAAATTAGAAGCCAAGTTGACCAATCTTGAGAAAAAACATATTGAGACTTCACAAAAGAATGAAATAGTAGCTGCTAGTACTCTATGCTCACTAGAGGATTCTAAAGATGAAATACCTCTAACATGTGATAAGAAGATCATGAATTCACTCATTGATCTATCAAAACAGCTGAGAATGTAAAGGTACCATTCATAACAACTTGTAACATTGTTTCTAAATATGTTTCTACTAAAATTGTGGGTTGGAAGAAAAATTATAAACAAGTATAGACCAGGAAAGGTGGGGAGAAGAAACATACCACCATGGCTAGGATGGATAGGAATAAGAAGCTAGAAGATGGTTCCCCATATAGAGAACAACACATTAAAAGGAAGTACCAACAAACATATATAGAAGATATCAAGAAGATATGATTTGTGGGTCAATGTTGGTGCTATAACAGATTTGGGAATTATGCACTGGATTGTTCGTACAATCTTTTAAATGAAAAAGAATATAAAAAGCCTATGTCAAAAGGGAGAAAACCTAAGAAAAAAACAAAAATCAATAGATGTTGAAGCATATGTATACCGCAAATAGGTTTGGAATTATAGACAACATATGTGATATATACAATGGGATTCGTCACGAGAATGGATCATGCTTATCTCAACATGTGTCCAGAGCTGATAAGAAAAGAATATCACATAAGCCAACTAAGAAATAAGAAGCGAACTTTGGAATAAATCAGAAGAATGTTGCCAAAGAAAATTCTCCCAAGAATACTACAGGAAGTAAAGGTGAGAAGTCATTGGATTAAAAATCCAATAAGTTAAAGAGTGATACATCCAAAAGAATACCTAAAAATGATGACAGTCTAAAGAGCCCATGTGGAAAATCCAAACGTACTGCCATTGTTCCTAGAGTCATACTGGTTATCTGACCTAAAGATTTGGAAACATTGAGAATGAAAGGAGATTAATAGGCTAAGGCTATTGCAATAGGAACTAAGAAGATTCCACTTGAAGATAGAGATGTCCTATGTGTGAGGTGAAACAATGTTGTTCACACTGTTAAGAATATCAGTGTATTTATTCCAACCCAAGAAGAATTCCTTAGGAAGATGAAAGTTTCACCAAGAGATTCTAGTACCTTGAAAGCTATTTTAGAAAGAATACTCACACACAATGAGATGGAAGAAATATTGAGATCCAAACAACCAAAGTCAGAACTGATGATCAAATTTTCAATTGTGAGGAGTGGTGAAAACAGAGCATATTGGTTGAGAAAATTATCTCAACATTCAAGATCATTTTGAAGAAACAAGAAGGATCCACCTTATTACCTTAAAACTTTGTGTATTTTACTAATTTTACAAGGAATTTAAGATGATTCAAGAACTAAGGGGGAGAACTTGATAAGTGTTCCCTTGAGGGGGAGACACATAGAAAAGTTACTAGTGTTATTATTTCAATTAAGTGTCAACCTCGGTTGGTATCAAATTCAATTACTCTGAATATTGTATGAAAATCATGTCACTAGAAAATATATTTCATTTCTCAATCTCTCAACCTCAGTTACTTAAAAAATTATTTTACAAGGGGGTGTAACTAAGTCAATCAGTGACATAATAAAATTTCAAAGGACCTTGAAGAAAAGTACATGAGTTCTCATCACAATGAGGTATCATGATTGGGGTATAATGGACCGCTTTTTGTCCAGATCAAATCCTCTTGTTTTCTTCATCGATCATTTCTCAAGTAGACTTAGATTGAAATTATTTATGGAACAATTTCTTAAGTATGGACGGATGTTCTATATACCATAAACTTTTTATTTATTGCAAATAAGGGGAGAGAAAGTGAAATGAAAGTTGAAAAGAGAATGGGAGAGATCAGATATAAGACTCTCATTTTTACATTGACAAGATCATTTTATAGAATGTTGAAGTATTTACAAAAAACACATAGGGGGATATTGTTTGGACCATTTTTTCTATGGAGATTGTATTTGTTTTCAATGGGTTTCAATGGATGCCAATGAGATCGACATGAAGAAATGAACTCTCCTAATTAAATTGGAAAATAGAATTCAGATTACTAATGCATCGATCCTAAGTGTTCTTTAGAAGAAGTAAAAGAAAAATAGAAGAAGAGGGTGTGAAGAGGATTGGAATTGAAAGGTGTTCATGCATGGGTTTGTAGGTAGAAAGTGTTCATGAATTTAAATACATACTTAGTTTTCTACTAAGCATTTTTATAAGCCTTTCCTAAAAAAAGGGCCAGCCCTCTAGCTAGACAGCCAGCCTCAACCCGAGGCCCATGTGGGACCACAGGGGTCAACTATGCCCATGGGGAAGGCAGCCCAGCTAGCCCGTAGGAGGCACAATTGGGATGTGTATAGTCTCTAGGGTATGCAGAGTGGGTACTAGGAGCATGCCCGAGGAGAATTGATGTGGGGTGGCACCAGAGGGAGGAGAGGAGTAATATGGTGCTAAGGCTGCTCAGATTTATTGATAAACTACGGCTCTTCAACATCTCTACTTCGATGTGGGATAAATAATTTAATTAACATATAATCTAATCTATCCATCTGATCCCACACATGATCTCAATCGCACATCACATCTCGTGTCCATCGATATAGTCTGAGCTATTCGTTTTCCCTGTGCCTCATATGATTTAACCACCACCGTCTGATCTCCTCTACTGAGCTTTTCTTCAACCTCCAGACACCCTCATTCACTCGTGAACTAATGCTCGAGCTGAACAATTATCTCACCTATGCAGGCATCAATTGAGCTCAGTTCAAGCCCAAAGTGATCATCTGGATGATATGAACACATGCATGAAATTACATTTACATGCATGCAAATGAAATGAAGAAAAAGTGATCGGCTGAGGAAAAAGAAGTTTCTAAGGCCACGTGGATTCGTGAAGGGATTAAAAAAGTGATTCATTCCCTCTTTAATACATGAACGATCAGCGAGAAGGACACGAATTTGAAAAGGTAAATATAACGACCCATACTTTACATACATTGTTAATACTTCGAAATTGAAGCACACTTATTACAACATATGACAAAACCACAAAGGACCGTATAGGTATAGTGTCTTTAGAAACTGGGAAACATAAACAACTGGTTCATAAATATTCTACAGTGTCTCCCATTTATTTCATCATATCTAGGGTCCCTTTTAGCATATTCTACTTAATATCCATCTTCCTGACCTGGGGAAAAGAAAACATAAAAGGGTGAGCTCAAATGCTCAGCAAGGGAAAATAAAAGAAATAAAAATCATATCATATCTTTATGAAAATCAAAACCTGCAAAAGAGATCATAATATATTAACATGGAATAAATAATAGAAGTGAAAATGAGATCCCCATAATCATAAGATAAAACTTGAAACTTTGTGGCATGCACACATAATCATGGAAAATCATTTCTTGTTAGTCATGACTCATTGCCAAGACTATCTTAGTGGACAAAGTCCCTTTCTGAACCGAGTTCACTCCTCGTTTCAGTCCTGTATCACTGAACCGAAATAACCTTCCGTTCCAGCCATGTCTATCTCATGAGATATAAAATCTTTACCCAATGCATTGGAGGGAGATATAGGTCCCACCCATCTTATAATGAATCCTTTCTTATGTGTGCCACATAATCATAAAACATACATCATCGCATAACACATGTAACAAAAATGGGATTCTTGAAACATCATGACATCATAAATCAATTCATATAAGATAAAGGAATTCATAAAAATAATTCCATCACAACATGAACAAATCAATTTAATAATAGAGATAAAAACAGAACCCTTTATTATCTTAGATGGAAAATCATTTTGATAAAACACTTGAACTCCATTCTTGAGGAAACTATCCTTTCTTCTTAAAAAACATTTTTCCTTTCATAACATGTCATAAAACTTTAAAATAAATGAATTTGATTAAAAATAAACTTGAAAACTTGTAAAGGAAGCTTTTTGGAAACAATGTTTTAAAAATCCATTCATGCTGTATAAGTTAAAAAAACATTCTTCGTACTTTTGTCGGAAAAGTCAAAAAGCACCTCGTACGGAAAACGACAAAAGATTCCTTTCATTTCTTTTACTAAAAACTCACCAAAGGGTAAAATTAGATTTAAAAAATTTTAATTGGATGGAAATAATATTACATATTTATGAAACATGGATGTGGATGATAAAATACACCCCAGTAAATACTTACGAATAAACAAGCTCGGATAAAAATGAGATTGTGATATTTCCCTTACCTTAGGTCCGATTTGCTTTGTTCGTGTCCGAAGCTCCTTTATAATGGTTTAAATAATGTTATTGACTTATTACAGAATCATACATATTGATATGATATCATATATGGTCATATTTTTAGCTTCTTGTTAGTAATATTTCATTGTTACTTGTTACTCGGGTCTTTATAACTTTTAGTTCTTATGCGTGTTTTGTCGAATAAATTCTTATTCTTATCTTTAGGTTATAGATAATTCATTTACAGAATGTTATTAGTGTAGTATATATCATATTCATTCATTCAATTCATTTATATAATCATTATGAAATGAAGATCATGTAGAACGAGTCGCATCACATCGTGGAGACGGTATTCCGTACGTACGCACGAGTGATGATATCGTTCCTATGATCGTGGAATTGTATTGGAGTATATATATATATTATTTCAGTATAAATATTACTTCATAATAATCATATATAGTTACTCATTACACCATTATACCCATCCTTGTAAGGTGATGGTGGAAAAATAGATTACACCACGGCGTGGAGACGGTATTCCGTACGTACGCACGCGCGGTGATTTCATTTTTCCGTAGGATGGATAGAAGGTGAATTAGGGTTGTTTCATATTTATAATAACATATCAGTATGTAAGTAATACTGATGTTATTACTTTATCATGAAACAACTAAAGAAGAAGAAGTTGAAGAAGAAAGAAATTGAAAAGATCGGTAATGGATATTACCTCTTCTTTGGAACGCCTCTTTGAATCCTCCACTTAAGGAACTAAGATTGGTCTTTGGAGAAGACCAGGACCTCTAGGATTATTCTAGGTAAGTGGAGAGGAGAAAATTGCAAGGGTTTTCCGAGCTTGAGTGCTCAAATTGGTGTGAGGAGGAGGGGGAGGAGGTGCCCTTTTATAAGGGAGGAGAGGGGCACCTTAGGAATATCTCAAAATATTATTTTATATTAAAGTCAAAATCGGTTTATAATGGTTCCAAAGGGTCTTATTTCGAAGATAAAGTGGGGATGGGTCGAAATCCTATCAACCAATAGGATTTAGACAAGTTTAGGGTATTATTTTAACCTTATCAATTAGATTTAACTCTAAGTTAATTAATTTAACTTTTACCGTGTCTTTTTGTTTTCTTTCACTATATGGTTAATACACTTACTATAACATGCCAAAAGAACCCCAAATTGTTTATTATTAATATATATATATCCTTATCTAAGTCATTTGGCCGAACCTTAGATTTTTAGGAATAAAATAACAATTAATAATATAATATTTGATTTAAAAACTATTTTGTGTCAATTTTGACACCATTTGATATATGATTTTTGTGAAAGTCATAACAGAATTATATGTTCGAACCAAGTTGATTAAATAAACATTAATATATCATAGTAACCTAAAAAATTAGTGTAATTCATAAAAAGTCTTAAATTACATTTATTTTGGTATTTATATTATCAATTTTGTCAATATTTCATTAATAAGATAATTACTGCATCATCTTTGTGTCATAAATAAATTAAATTATTTGATGTCTAAAAATTACAAATAAAATATCATCATGTAGGAAATCTTTTTAGCTTTCTAATTAATATTTACAATTGAATTTATCTTATGTATAACCCCATATTAAAAATGATTTACTTATTAAACTTTGATTTTAACTATTTTAACCCTTCTTTAAATAAATTAATAATAAATGTCCTAATCTAATCCAAGTGGGCCTAAATGGTCATATTTTATTCCTAAGTTTGTTTTTGGTCGAATTACACTTGTCCAATAGAATTAGGACATGTGTTAGGGTAATATTAATATCATATTTACCCTTAGTTACCCTATTTACTATTAACCGCGGTAAAAAAAAGTAAAAAGTTACTATTCACCAAAAAAATTATTTTTATCTCATTGAACCACATTTTACTTACTGATATCAACCGTGTCTGTCGGATTTTCGAAATTCCATTCACAGAAGTGGTAAAATTAAGTTTTATGCAAAATCCAGTTTTTAACCTACCACTTAGTGGTTTCACTATTCATCAAAAATTGAAAGTTTTCAGAAAAATACCAAAATTTCACCCTAGGCTAATTTCGATATTCTGAGTCCAAAAATGAAGTCCATTTTGAAAAATAAAATTTATAAAATTTCAAAAAGTGGTTATTACTATTCATAACGGCTAGTTTTAATAGCATATTGTTGTTTAGTGAAACTCGGTATTGCGTACGACGCAAGCTATCGAGGAAGGTCGCGATTGCGTGTAAAGCAAGCCAAGAAAGTGTTGTGTAGAAAAATATCCCTTTGATGATTTATATAACATAAAAGTCTCGGGTGTTACATTCTACCCCCCTTAAAAATAATTTCGCCCTCGAAATTCGTCACTTTGCAACAAACAGATGAGGATACTTCTCCCTCATCATATCCTCAAGCTCCCATGTAGCTTCTTCAAGTTGGTGGTTTCTCTATAAAACTTTCACCAAGCGAGTGGTCTTGTTTCGTAGGACTTTTTCGCTACGACCCAGAATCTCTATCGGCTGTTCTTCATAAGAAAGATCTTGCTCCAGCGGTACAACTTCTGAGCTGAGTACATGTGAAGGATCTGGTATGTACTTTCTCAGGAGAGATACATGGAACACATCGTGAACTTGAGAGAGATTCGGTGGAAGCGCCAATCGGTAAGCTACCTTCCCAACACGATCCAGTATTTCAAAAGGACCGATATATCTAGGGCTCAACTTCCCCTTCTTTCCAAATCTCATAACCCTCTTCCAGGGAGATATTCGTAAGAACACTTTATCGCCCACTTCAAACTCTAGGTCTTTTCTTCGGTTGTCGGCATAACTTTTCTATCGACTCTGAGCTTCTCTTATGTGTTGTTGAATAGATCTGACCTTTTCTTCCATTTCATCAACGAGATCAGGTCCTAATAGCTTTCTTTCCCCAACTTCATCCCAGCAAGTTGGAGTCCTGCATTTCTTTCCATAGAGAGCTTCATAAGGATCCATCTGAATACTGGAGTGAAAGCTATTATTATAAGAAAATTCCACCAAAGGTAGGTGTTGATCCCAACCTCCTTTGAAATCCATAGAGCAAGCTCTCAACATATCTTCTAGGGTTTGAATTGTTCTCTCAGACTGACCGTCTGTCTGGGGATGATAAGCAGTGCTGAAACTCAACTCTGTATCCAGAGTATGCTGAAGACTTCGCCAGAACTTCGAGGTAAATCTCGGATCTCGATCAGATATAATAGAAAGTGGTACTCCATGCAATCTTACCACTTCTTTTACATATATCCTGGCAAGCTGATCTAGAGAGAAATCCTCTCTAATAGCAATGAAGTGTGCAAACTTTGTAAGACGATCAACTATGACCCAGATAGCATTATTGCCTTTGGATGTTTTAGGAATTCCTATGACAAAGTCCATAGTGATGTTTTCCCATTTCCATTCGGGTATGGGTAATGGTTGTAACATCCCCTTAGACTTCTGTCTCTCAGCTTTAACTTGTTGACAAACCAAGCATCGAGAGACATATTTAGCAACATCTCTTTTCATGCCATCCCACCAGAAGTACTCTTTCAGGTCCCTATACATCTTCGTGCTTCCAGGATGAATAGAGAATGATGAACTATGAGCCTCATCCAGCAGCTCATTCTTTAATTCGGGGATGGGAGGAATGCAAACCCGATTCCTGAACTTTATTATCCCATCACAATCAAGGTTGAATTCAGGAACATTTCTCACCTTCTTTTGTAACTCGACATCTTCTTTCTGTGCCTCTTTAATCTTCACACGTATAGATGGTTGAACATTCATTTGAGAAAGATAAGATTTTTCCCCTTCCATTATAATTCCAAGATCCATCCTTTGTAAATCCATAAATATTGGATCTTTTGTGATCCTCATCATGGATAAACTAGCATGGTCTTGTCGACTTAATGCATCTGCCACCTTGTTTGCTTTCCCAGGGTGGTAATGGATTGAGCAGTCATAATCCTTAATCAGCTCCAACCATCTTCTTTGACGCATATTCAACTCCTTTTGTGTGAAAATATACTTTAAACTTTTATGATCAGTATAAATATCACACCTTTCACCATAAAGGTAATGCCTCCAAATCTTTAATGCAAAGATTACCGCAGCCAACTCCAAATCATGTGTTGGGTAATTTTGCTCATGGATTTTCAACTGTCGTGAGGCATAAGCTATCACCATATCATTTTTCATAAGAACACACCCCAATCCCTTCTTGGATGCATCACTGTAGATCACAAACCTTTCTCCACTACAAGGAAGTGTGAGCACAGGTGCACTGGATAACCTTCTTTTCAACTCCTTGAAATTCTCTTCACATTCCTCTGTCCAGACAAACTTAACTCCCTTCCGAGTCAACTTGGTGATTGGATTAGATAATCGTGAAAACTATTTTACAAAACCTCGATAATATCCAGCCAAACCAAGAAAACTTCGGATCTCAGTTACTGTTGTTGGTCTTGACCATCTTTCGATAACCTCTGTTTTTGCTGGATCCACAGATATCCCCTCTTTTGAGATTATATGACCCAAAAATGCAACTTTTTGAAGCCAAAATTCACACTTGGTAAATTTGGCATAAAGCTTCTCCTTTATCAGGGTCTTCAATATAATTCTCAAGTGATCTTCATGCTCTTCCTTGCTCTTTGAATAGACAAGAATATCGTATATAAAGACTACCACAAATTGATCAAGATAGTCTCTAAAGACTCTATTCATTAGATCCATGAAGATAGCAGGGGCATTAGTAAGACCAAATGGAATCACTATAAATTCATAGTGTCCATACCTTGTACGGAAATCCGTCTTTGGTATATCCTCCCTTTTGACCCTTAATTGATGATACCCTGAACGAAGATCAATCTTGGAAAAGTATTGATCTCCGCGTAGTTGGTCAAATAAGTCATCAATGCGTGGGAGAGGATATTTGTTCTTGATAGTGATCTTGTTAAGTTCTCGATAATCAATGCAGAGTCTCATTGATCCATCTTTCTTCTTAACAAATAGAACAGGTGCTCCCCAAGGTGACGCACTAGGGCGTATGAATCCCTTATCAAGATTCTCTTGGAGTTGCTTCTTCAATTCCTGCAACTCAATTGGGGCCATTCTATAAGGTGTCTTTGAAATAGGCAAAGCACCCGGTACGAGTTCTATTGAAAACTCAACTTCACGATTTGGTGGAAGACCCGACAATTCCTCCTGAAAGACATCATCAAACTCCCGTACAATGGTCATATACTTAATCGTGAGTTTCTCACCAACCATTTGAGATAAATAACCTTCATTTAGTGGAATCAATACCCATAAGATGGAAGAAATTTCCACTGGAAGGTTATGTTCATCCTTGCATTGATAGACGATCGTAGATTGATCTGGAATATGAAATGTGACTTCCCTTCTTTGGCAATCGATATGAGCTCCATGTAGAGAAAGCCAATCCATGCCAAGAATCACATCAAATTCCACTAAAGGAAGGATCACAAGATTTGCAGGAAGCACTTTCCCACAAACTTCGATCGGAGAAGAATTATAAACTTTTGATGCGATTGATGTGCCATTAGGTGTTGTCACAGCTAACTCAACATCTAATTGTTGAGGTAATACGGTGATACCCTTAGAAAAGTCTTCAGAAATAAAAGAGTGGGTGGATCCAGAATCAAATAAAACATTTGCTACTTTAGAGTGGATGGTAAGTGTACCTTTCACCACATCGTTATCGTACTCCACATCGCTGATAGAAATTGCATGTGACTTTCCTTTGTCTTTAGCCTTAAGAGTTTTTTGACGTCGACCATCATCATCAACCCTTGGATTTGGGAATTGATTGGCATAATGCCCCATCTCCTTGCACTTGAAACATTGAAGTGTAGTAGGTTCATTCTGTGTATCCCTTCCTTTGTTTGCATCATTAGACATCTTCTTCCCATTATCACGTCATTCAAATGCCCGTGTCCTTCTTTTCCACATTTAAAACATTTACTTGTCCCTTTAAGACAACTCCCTCCATGTTTCTTTCCACACTTTGAGCATAAGGAAAAGCTCATCTTCTTTTCCGTGTGCTCTTTAGATTTTTCTTTGAATTCCATCTTCCTCTTCTTATCAAACCCATGTGACTGATGGATTACTCCAATCTCAATCTCGACTTTGAGAGCACATCGAACGATTTCCTCGTAGCTATTGAAGTCCCTTATGGCTAACGCCCTTCGAAGACTTGGTTTTAAGCCACTAAAGAATCGATCGATCTTACTCTCAGGTTGGATAATAATACCAGAAGCGTACCTTGCAAGTCTTGTAAAATTTGCTTCATAGGTACCAACAGATTCATCATCCCTTTGCTTCAGTTCAAGAAACTCTTTCTCCATCTTTGTTCGGAGAATACGAGGGAAGTACTTATTGAAAAATAAGTTCTTGAACTCGTCCCATTCCATAGACTCAATTTCATCCCTTTGCCTCGTATTCTTAACAAGATTCCACCATTGATCAGCATCTCCTTCCAAACGATACACTGCTAGGATGACATTATCATGTTCAGAACATTGAAGAACTGAAAATATGTTTTCAGTAGTACTAATACATTGTTCAGCAACTAATGGATCAGTAGACCCGCTGAAAGAAGGTGGATGCTGCCTCATGAAGGATTCAACAGAATGTTGCTCCCTCCTTTGCTCGTTTGGAAATCCTGCATGATTCATAGCTTGAGAAAGTTGTGTGAGCATGGTTGCATTCTATCTCCCATATCGTTTGGTTGCTCAGGGGGACAATCATTGCATTGCCCATCGCATTCCGCATTAACACGGTTCCTTCGGGTTCCAGCCATTGACTAAAACCAAGAAGAATAGTGTGAGCAACACTAATTATAATAGGAAACCACATAATTCAAGAATAAAATTTTCATGCTTAAGGTCTTATCCTAGGTTATTCAAGGCCATTTCTAAAACACTAAGATTGTGTTCTATGCTTAGACTTATCCTTAGGGTTCTTACTAAGGCTTTCACATCCTAGTTTCCAAAGGTTGACTATACCTTTCCTCTGATACCAACTATAACGACCCATACTTTACATACATTGTTAATACTTCGAAATTGAAGCACACTTATTACAACATATGACAAAACCACAAAGGACCGTATAGGTATAGTGTCTTTAGAAACTGGGAAACATAAACAACTGGTTCATAAATCTTCTACAGTGTCTCCCATTTATTTCATCATATCTAGGGTCCCTTTTAGCATATTCTACTTAATATCCATCTTCCTGACCTGGGGAAAAGAAAACATAAAAGGGTGAGCTCAAATGCTCAGCAAGGGCAAATAAAAGAAATAAAAATCATATCATATCTTTATGAAAATCAAAACCTGCAAAAGGGTCATAATATCTTAACATGGAATAAATCATCGAAGTGAAAATGAGATCCCCATAATCATAACATAAAACTTGAAACTTTGTGGCATGCACACATAATCATGGAAAATCATTTCTTGTTAGTCATGACTCATTGCCAAGACTATCTTAGTGGACAAAGTCCCTTTCTGAACCGAGTTCACTCCTCGTTTCAGTCCTGTATCACTGAACCGAAATAACCTTCTGTTCCAGCCATGTCTATCTCATGAGATATAAAATCTTTACCCAATGCATTGGAGGGAGATATAGGTCCCACCCATCTTATAATTAATCCTTTCTTATGTGTGCCACATAATCATAAAACATACATCATCGCATAACACATGTAACAAAAATGGGATTCTTGAAACATCATGACATCATAAATCAATTCATATAAGATAAAGGAATTCATAAAAATAATTCCATCACAACATGAACAAATCAATTTAATAATAGGGATAAAAACAGAACCCTTTATTATCTTAGATGGAAAATCATTTTGATAAAACACTTGAACTCCATTATTGAGGAAAATATCCTTTCTTCTTAAAAAACATTTTTCCTTTCATAACATGTCATACAACTTTAAAATAAAAGAAGTTGATTAAAAATAAACTTGAAAACTTGTAAAGGAAGCTTTTTGGAAACAATGTTTTAAAAATCCATTCATGCCGTATAAGTTAAAAAAAACATTCTTCGTACTTTTGTCGGAAAAGTCAAAAAGTACCTCGTACGGAAAACGACAAAAGATTCCTTTCATTTCTTTTACTAAAAACTCACCGAAGGGTAAAATTGGATTTAAACAATTGTAATTGGATGGAAATAATATTACATATTTATGAAACATGGATGTGGATGATAAAATACACCCTAGTAAATACTTACGAATAAACAATCTCGGATAAAAATGAGATTGTGATATTTCCCTTACCTTAGGTCCGATTTGCTTTGTTCGTGTCCGAAGCTCCTGTATAATGGTTTAAATAATGTTATTGACTTATTCCAGAATCATACATATTGATATGATATCATATATGGTCATATTATTAGCTTCTTGTTAGTAATATTTCATTGTTACTTGTTACTCGGGTCTTTATAACTTTTTGTTCTTATGCGTGTTTTGTCAAATAAATTCTTATTATTATCTTTAGGTTATAGATAATTCATTTACAGAATGGTATTAGTGTAGTATATACCATATTCATTCATTCAATTCATTTATATAATCATTATGAAATGAAGATCATGTAGAACGAGTCGCATCACATCGTGGAGACGGTATTCCGTACGTACGCACAAGTGATGATATCGTTCCTATGATCGTGGAATTGTATTGGAGTATATATATATATTATTTCAGTATCAATATTACTTCATAATAATCATATATAGTTACTCATTACACCATTATACCCATCCTTGTAAGGTGATGGTGGAAAAATAGATTACACCACGGTGTGGAGACGGTATTCCGTACGTACGCACGCGCGGTGATTTCATTTTTCCGTAGGATGGATAGAAGGTGAATTAGGGTTGTTTCATATTTATAATAACATATAAGTATGTAAGTAATAATGATGTTATTACTTTATCATGAAACAACTAAAGAATAAGAAGTTGAAGAAGAAAGAAATTGAAAAGATCGGTAATGGATATTACCTCTTCTTTGGAACGCCTCTTTGAATCCTCCACTTAAGGAACTAAGATTGGTCTTTGGAGAAGACCAGGACCTCTAGGATTATTCTAGGTAAGTGGAGAGGAGAGAATGGCAGGGGTTGGCCGAGAATGAGTGCTCAAATTGGTGTGAGGAGGAGGGGGAGGAGGTGCCCTTTTATAAGGGAGGAGAGGGGCACCTTAGGAATATCTCAAAATATTATTTTATATTAAAGTCAAAATCGGTTTATAATGGTTTCAAAGGGTCTTATTTCGAAGCTAAAGTGGGGATGGGTCGAAATCCTATCAACCAATAGGATTTAGACAAGTTTAGGGTATTATTTTAACCTTATCAATTAGATTTAACTCTAAGTTAATTAATTTAACTTTTACCGTGTCTTTTTGTTTTCTTTCACTATATGGTTAATACACTTACTATAACATGCCAAACGAACCCCAAATTGTTTATTATTAATATATATATCCTTATATAAGTCATTTGGCCGAACCTTATATTTTTAGGAATAAAATAACAATTAATAATATAATATTTTATTTAAAAACTATTTTGTGTCAATTTTGACACCATTTGATATATGCTTTTTGTGAAAGTCATAACAGAATTATATGTTCTAACCAAGTTGATTAAATCAACATTAATATATCATAGTAACCTAGAAAATTAGTGGAATTCATAAAAAGTCTTAAATTACATTTATTTTGGTATTTATATTTTCAATTTTGTCAATATTTCATTAATAAGATAATTACTGCATCATCTTTGTGTCATAAATAAATTAAATTATTCGATGTCTAAAAATTACAAATAAAATATCATCATTTAGGAAATCTTTTTAGCTTTCTAATGAATATTTACAATTTAATTTATCGTATGTATAACCCCATATTAAAAATGATTTACTTATTAAACTTTGATTTTAACTATTTTAACCCTTCTTTAAATAAATGAATAATAAATGTCCTAATCTAATCCAAGTGGGCCTAAATGGTCATATTTTATTCCTAAGTTTGTTTTTGGTCGAATTACACTTGTCCAATAGAATTAGGACATGTTTTAGGGTAATATTAATATCATATTTACCCTTAGTTACCCTATTTTCTATTAACCGCGGTAAAAAAAAGTAAAAAGTTACTATTCACCAAAAAATTATTTTTATCTCATTGAACCACATTTTACTTACTGATATCAACCGTGTCTGTCGGATTTTCGAAATTCCATTCACAGAAGCGGTAAAATTATGTTTTATGCAAAATTCAGTTTTTAACCTACCACTTAGTGGTTTCACTATTCATCAAAAATTGAAAGTTTTCAGAAAAATACCAAAATTTCACCCTAGGCTAATTTCGATATTCTGAGTCCAAAAATGAAGTCCATTTTGAAAAATAAAATTTATAAAATTTCAAAAAGTGGTTATTACTATTCATAACGGCTAGTTTTAATAGCATATTGTTGTTTAGTGAAACTCGGTATTGCGTACGACGCAAGCTATCGAGGAAGGTCGCGATTGCGTGTAAAGCAAGCCAAGCAAGTGTTGTGTAGAAAAAGATCCCTTTGATGATTTATATAACATAAAAGTCTCAGGTGTTACAGTAAACATCCAAGATAAGCACTGTATCTTCACAAGAGTTTAAAGATACGAAAGAAATGAAGATTTCAGTTATTTACGAAAGAATATTGAAGAGTGTATCCTATGGATTTTGGACACAGAAAAGATATAATCTCTACTTATAAATAGATACCCACTGATTTTAGAAGAGATTTTTTCTACCAAGGTTTCCAGGGCTCTTTTTTTGAGAAACAGAGTCTCACTGATGTTCCAAATCACAAGGGTCAGGGAAGAGTGGCGAACCATTCTGGGTTCGTGAAGAATAAACTGAGAACCACTCTGGTTCCATGAAGATAAAGAGTTTCGCATACCTATTGAGTTTGCAAAGCAAGGAACTATGTACCACTTAGGTACATGAGGTAAGAGATCCACGAACCATTCTTGGTTCATGACGAGAGGTCCTGTGAACCATTCTGGGTTCGTGAGGAAATGGTACTGCATAACGTTATGGTTTTATGAAGACAAAGTACCGCGAACCAACTATATTTTGATGAAGTGGAGAACCACGTACCACTCGGTGCATAAAGGAGTCCTTCACTCTTTGTGCGAAGGAAGCTCATGCATCCCTTGCGTAAAGAGGATCCGCAAACCATTCTGGTTCGCAAAGAAGACCTGGACACCCTGTGCAAAGAAACACTTCTTACCCTTGATGTGAATGAGGAAAACAAGAACATCATAAAAACCCTGAGGATATGGGTGTTCAAATAAGGGTGACACAAATACAGAAATTGAAGTTTGAATAAAATGACATGTGCATAACAATAAAAAAATCATATTGAATAGTGTGTGTTTAGAAAATGAGAAGAAAATAATGTGCATGGTGATGGGAAGTGAGTGCATGAATTCATGTGAATGATTTGAAGAAGAACAAAATTAAAGCCCAAGAATATCTGAATCAAGTGTTATGAAAATAAAAAAGGAGGTGTCATGTGTTCTTAAAGATACCATATCCATTTGGGTCTACACATGAGGAAGTAGAAGAGTAAGTGAATGCATTCATGCATATGTGAATACTCTAAAAAAAGAATCCTAAACCAAGGGTGCATGTGTGTAAAGAAGTTAAGAGGAATAGAATATATAAATTGTCACATGCATGGTCACACGCACATATGGAAGAAGAAGGGCAGATTATGATGATGCCTAGAAAGCTATTATTTATTGTTTGAATACTCGCAATAGAATTTGTGATTCTGGAAAAGAAAAATAAGAAGTCTTAGTACATCTGGTTGTTGCACTGTAGATGAAGGTTGAACGTTAAAGAGCATCAACTCTGGACCTTGATGCAAGAAAAGTCTCATGTTGAATAGGAGATAAAGACTTTCATGCTTATCTATTCAAGGGAACTTCATGCCCATAAACTGAGTGTGACTTCACCCAATGTAGTGAGCAAAGGGGGGTAAATGGAAGTGATCTCAGGGAAGCAGTAAGTTATCCCGAAACTTTTGTAAATGCAATGTTCCTAGGATAGAGTGACTATACCCAAACTCTATAATACATAGCTAGTGAAGAAAAGTGCAATTAGGTACGACCGGTAACCTGTCAGCTCATGCTCCTTGGATGTATCCCTTAGTGTTGAACCAAGTAAAATTGATGTGTTTTCTTTCTAAATGTAAATGTTTTAATTACTGTACATATCCATCATAGAAGTATGATTCGGTTACTACCAACGTGGAAAAATATCCAATAAAAAGGAGAAAATTTTGACACCCTAATTAACCCCCCCCCCCTCAGGGAGACCTAAGGTCTTTCGCACACCAAATCAGAGTCACATCTTATCTTTCACACAAACACCTCGGCCATCAAATCACATGAATAACCAGAGTAGTAGGGTATCATGAACATGAAGTAAACCAACCTTGTGACCTCATTCTACCATGAACGACCCCCACCTTAAGTTTTACCACATCACAGACTTATCATATCTTGTCTAGAAACACCTAGGCCACTGCCCGATACCATGGTCATATCACATTTTCCTAAAAACACTTGGTCCATCACCTAGTGAAGTAACAGACCTCCGAACATCATAGCATGTGCATATCTACTCACCTGAAATAGAGCGAGGGAAAGAGTGGATATCCATCTATCCATCTGCATCACTATAAATTTGTAAAAATCATCCCCCATGTGAAAATATGGTGTCGGTACATTGTCCACAATGTGGGTGGGGTGATTATATAAATTACAAGTAATATACAAGTATATACATATATCCACACAAAATACCAACCTCCGTGTTCATAAAAAAAATAACCCACTACCAATATCCACACATTCACATCCACCTCTAAATGCATAACCCCACAAAACCCACAAGCCAAATCTCAAACCACTAACCAATTCCATTATCCATCCCATTCACTTCATTATTTACCAAAAACTACATTAAAACTCACAAACCATTATTTATTTGGTCATTTTTCTTTTCCTTACCATTAAAAAAAAAAACCCGAACTATTTGAAACATTATTATCCAGTTATTCCATCACCACATGGGCATCTAGAATAAACAAACCTGAAATCACAAGAAACTCTACATTCCCAATCAACCATTGTCTCACTACCCCCAAAAGCACAACTAAACAAAATATCACATCACCACCCCAAAAGAACAACTAAAAAACCATCACCGCCAACCCAAAATCATGGCCAAACAAACCATCACATTTCCACCCAAAAATAACACCCAAACAAACCATCACCACACAACCCAAAAAGCATTACCAAACAAACACCATCGTACTTCCACAAAAACATATCTGAACAAACAACACATAAAAACACATCAAATATCATTTTATAAATTTACTAAAGGTGATTTTATCACATTTAATATTATTTTGGGATCATTATCACACAAGACAAAAATCCAAGGGAAACCCTTTTATAAACCAAATATATGTGCTTAGCCCATTTTTATTTTAGGGTGATTTCACAAAAACTGCTCAAAAAAAGGATCCACAACACATACCAAACATATGTAAACAAATCCCCCAACAACCACAACTTTCAAAAGGGAAGTCATCCCATACAATCACAATATCAAAATAATATAAATGATTTAAAAGAATGTGAATCATTCCTATTTCACATTAAATTTAAATTAACTAATCGATTTATCTTGATTATGAAAGAGAAAAACATCCCCCATAGATAAGCAATAGTAAAACCCGCCAGCATGATACCCAAAAGTGGAAAATTAGATGTTCCATACCATAAATAATCTTTCTATAAGTTGGCCTCTTCTTTCTCTAGATCGGGAGTTCTCCCTCAGGGTCTTAATTCTCAATTTATCACTTTGATCCCAAAAATTGATAATTATTGTGAAATTAATCTTTTTAGACCCATTTCCTTGGTCCACACAATTTTTATAGTCATTAGCTTGATTATTTCTAACAAACATTCGAGCATTGTTTCAAATATAGTCTCTTGGATGCAATTTGACTTTTTAAAGGAATATTTATCCAAGAATGCATTTTATTTTCCTTGGAATGTATTAATTTTATCAAGAAACCTGGAAGAGAAATTATAATTTTTCTTAATCTTAATATTAAAAAGGCCATTGATACTCTGGACTAGTTTTTTTGTAAAAAGGTTCTTGGATGCTTTGGTGTCAACAAAACATTAATTAATTGGGTTGCCTCCATATTTCAATATGCTCATGTCTTGGTTCTTATAAATGGTTCTCCAAAATGTTAATTTACATGTTCTATAGGTTTTCATTAAGGTTAAACCCTCTCAACTTTACTCTTTACTATTTCTAAGGATTATCTCAGCAGGCTCATCACTCACATGGTCTCATAAAGAAATCTCAATCCAATTCAGACATCTAGGTCTCTCACTACCCCTACACATCTCTTCTATACTCAGGATATCATTATTTTCATTCATGGATGTAAAAATAATATTCTTGTTCCATATCAAAATTTACACCACTATGAATGTGTTTTTGGAAAAAGTTTCAGTTGGGATAAATCTTTCATCTTTTTTTTTGGGAATTGGTTATCCATTACCAAGAAAAAATTATATTCTCTCGGAGATGGGAATCTGAGAAGTGACCATACCCCTTAATTAACTAGAAGTTTCACTTTTTGGGATGATACCTAGAGCATCTTATTTATCTAAACCCACAGATATGTTCATTGGAAAACTCTCAACCTGAAAGGGGAAGAGTTTTTTCATGGCTAGGAGGATTAGTTTGGTGAAGGCTATTATTATTTTCCAATTGGTATACTCTTTCATAGTATATAAATGGATGAGAGGTATTTTCAAAAGATTAAATGTGTATATTAAGAACATTATTTGGGGTGGAAATATCCATGAAAGAAATTAGGTCCCTCTTCTTTAGAAGTCTTACTATAATTCCTTATCCAATGGTGTCATTAGTGTGAAGTATATTGGGATTTTCAATGGTTCTCTTTAGGATAGACTTACTTGGATCCTTATTCATAGAAATTTAGACTCTACGAAGTTTGTCAACGATTGTTTCTAGATAAAACAAAACATGGATGTAATGATTACTCCGAATCTTCAATTATTAAATAAATTTAATCATATTTTCAGAATATCTTTTTAATTTTAATATGGATAGTGAATAAGAGCTCTGATTTAATGTTTTTGTTTGAAAATTTTAATGGTTCTATCTTCATTGAGGATTTTCAGCCACCTGTTTCGGGTAATGATGTTATGATTTCAGTGAAATATTTTTTGGATGCTCCCCAATAGTTATTTCGGGATAAACTTAAGGGAGTTTTTGGGAACTATAATTTTTTTTGTCCATATTTTCTGTTAAGGGAGAAGGTGAGAAATGGAGTTCCCATTAGTAATTTCTTTTATCAAAATGACATCAGGGGATCAAATATTGATTTCAATAGGTTATATTCTTTCAAAAGTATTATATTAGACCATCTCAGTTAACACTTATTTAGAGGCTTTCTTATAATATAATACCCATTGATTATATTTTATAGAAGTTTGATCTTCCTCTTTTCCCTATGTGTGTTCTACATCATCAACATAGAGAATAATCATATCATATCTTCCATAATTGTGCAACAACCTCAACTATATGGAATGAGATCTTTGAAGTATTTAGATTGCATGGATTAAGGTTATCAGGTTTTAAGGACTTTCTACATTGTTGTTCATATATACAACATTATACTCAGGTGTGTGTACATTTTAGAATTGTTGTTACTAAAGGCTTTCTCTCAATTTGGTTGAGTTCAAATGTTATTATTCATATTGAGAAATGATTCTATTTGAAGCTGATTTTGCAGAAGCTATTTGATAATATTAAGGAAACATGTGTGACTTGAATGGGATATTGTAATAACGGTATACAAGATATTATCATTATGAAATAATTGTGTTTCCTTGTAAACTTCAAACATATTATGGGTACAATTGAAGTTTTTTTGTTGTCTCTTTTCCCTCATTGGATTAAGGTGAACACTGATGGTTCCTCTAAAAGACACCCTGACCCCTCAGGGTGTGGTGCTATTTTTTATGGCCATAAAGATAACGTTAAGGGATGTTTATATGATTATTGTGGTGTGACTTCTTATCATGATGTGGAGAATCTCATAATCATCCATGTTGTCTCTTTTGCAAAAAAATGAAAGGTTGGAATAACATTTAATGGAAAGTGGCTCTTCTAATCTCACATAGTATATTAGAATTGGTGAATTTCATATTTAGTAGAGGATAAAAGAAATGTGTATGGAATGTTCTAATAGTATTATGAGTATCAACTTCATTATAAAACATGTTTTTTGGGGGGGAAATATG
This sequence comes from Viscum album, assembly GCA_963277665.1. Lineage (NCBI taxonomy): Eukaryota > Viridiplantae > Streptophyta > Magnoliopsida > Santalales > Viscaceae > Viscum > Viscum album. The sequence goes on from OY728132.1 coordinate 703,371,304, forward strand.
ATTGTGGATGGGCTTACTGACATGGTCATTGGTGTGACTCACACCTAGTTAGGCACACTCTCGGTTGAATTGCTTCTTTTATGTAAAATTTATTTTAATAATATCCTTTGATTTTAACTTTTGTAACTTATTTTTAGAAATAAATACCTTGGAATTTTGATCAAGGGATGATTTTCAAAAAAAATCATCTACTGAAACCAACATATCGAAGCCGGTGGAAGAGGTATAGATGAACTTCAAAAGGCACCTAGGGTTTTTCTGGAACGATAGAGAAAGGGAGTGTGTTTGATATGTCAAAATGAAAATAAATCAGCTAAAAGGGTTATAAAATAACATTAATATCACTGGTTTGACATCATGTATTCCATTCATGAACTGAAATCCAGGGGTTTCCCAAAATATTCAACTTCTAATAAAATTCATATCACTACGAACTTTATTTAATTACACTTCCTGAATTACTTTCATGAAGTGATTCCATTTCAAGGGTTCGTCTTTAGTAACATATATGCTATGAAACTAACGAACTACACAACCTATAAACCACCAATTTATGTCCTGAACCCTTTCATGATGTAAGTTTCCCACTACATCTTTTTTGTACATCCAACCACCATGGAACATTCACAAGCGTCCTTTGAAACAAATCCAATTCCCAAAAATCAAAATGTATTAGATCAGGAAGTCATGAACTATTATATCAATATAGAGGCACATTAAACTATCCTTATTCATTATGAAGAGGATTAGTGAACCCCATAGCTTAGCACACAGGCATATAAAATCTATTTCCAGATTCACTTGTACCTTCATTTTCAATTTTTCTAATTCAATGGTGGGAATTCAGTAAGGAGTCTCGGATATAGGAAAATATCCATATATACATTTGATTGAGAATTCAACCTCTACGTCAGGGGGGAGATCATGGTACTCTTTAGTGGAATACATCTGTATAATCCCTCACTATTATCACGACTTCAAGAAAGATTATCTCTTTTTCCTAAATAATTTATGATAGATATGTTTTCTAACAAAGCAATAATATCCAAAATTTTGGAGAAAAATATAAGGTAGATTCATACTCCATTGTACACATATACAGAATTAAAGGATGACTTTGGATGTGAAGAGTGGCCTCCCTCTCACAATAGTTGTTGTTGTATTTAAATAACGACACACAATCCATGCCTTATATAGAATCAAACTCTACTAAAATAAGCAAGAAAATATTTTATAGAAGATTTATTTCACAAACATTGATTGGGGAGGAGTTATATACTTGGAAATTTCAATTCCTTCATTTTTTTCTCAAATATAGCTCATCCCTAATGATTTTAGGTGGTATTTTAATAGCTCTACTAAACATGAAATATATAAAATTATTTAGTAAATAAGAATAAAAAAATTTGTTCTCTATTCTCTAAATAATAAACATCATAAATTTCGTAACATCATTGTCAGGATCCACCTAATAAGTAGTGGTATCATATGCTCTTCCATTCTCTCTAGGACTTAACGGTTTTTATCATTGATTGTATTTGACAGCCCTAGTCTTAGGGAATTGGATTTCATAATTCCCATGTCAATTTCTATTGATACACTACACTGAAGGCTGAGTGTTGATCTGAACCCTATTTTATTCTACTATAATCATGGTTTTATTCATCTCTCCTTGTTATTTATTAGCATAATGACCCTATTTTCCACCCTTAAAATATCTCCTCATACCCTATAGATAGTTTATGAGAAGCTTATTCCCACACTTTTGACACATGGGATGTTGGTTTTTCATTCCTTACGATATTTATCCATTGATCCAACTAAAGAAAAATCCATTTTTGGATTTTTATATATAATCCCACATTACCACTAAGAGTTAAAAACTCAACTTATACCTTAAGGGAACGACGAACAATCTCTTCATAGCTCTCAAAGTCTCGAATCACCAATGATTTTCATATATTTGTCTTTAATACATAAAATATTTGGTCCACTTTACTAATTCGGTGTTAATGAAGAAGTCAAAGACATATCGTGCAATCCTTTTAAATTTTTCTTTATTGCCCTTGATATACACAAATTCCTTTTATTTCAGTTCAAGGAATTCCCATTCAATTTTATGATAGAGAGTCCAGGGAAAATAATTATTGAAAAATATTTTCTTGAACACTTTTCATTCCATGTAATCACTATCCTCTTTGGACATTGTGTTATTGATAAGAATACACCACTAATTGGATTTCCTATCATTGTGATAAATGGATAGCACAAATTCCTCTTATTCAAAGCATTGGAAGACAAAAAGTATCTTCAAAATTGAGTTATTTCATTATTATGTGATGAGGGGATCAAAAGATCCACAATAGGTTGGAGGCCTTTATTACATAAAATAATTTATCACAACATTTTATTTAATAGGAGTAGGAGGGAGTTCAATGTGATTTAAGAAACTATTCATAGAATAATTCATATGATCTAGTACTTCCATGAAGTTCCTAGCTCCCGCTCCAATAAGGTTAGGCATATCATTAAGGAAATCATCACATTTACTATAACATTAGTTGTGGGAACAATTTCTTCTATTTATTACCATAAAACTAAAAAATATAAAAAATTAGAGAATTATTTTACCAATAAAAATACAATTGGTAAAATTGTGGATTTTATAGATCGACTTATAAATGATAATTATATTATAACTTATGATTCCATAACTATTAATCTAAGATATCCATGGTCATTTCCATATTATGGTTTATATCCCAAAAATTTGTTCAAGTCATTTATAATGGTTCATACTGAGTTTTTTAATTTCCAAATCATATCCTCTAGGAGTTTGAAAATAAGTGTTAAACTATGCATCTTTATCATGCACTAAGTGATTATAGAGTCAATACCTAATGTACCCTTTGGTGTTATTAACACTAGGTACAGTTGTTCCTGGGTCACATCCAATTATAGTATCTATACAGGGATGTAATTTCTTGGATTCCACTCACATTATACTACACCAAGATTCTAGGATATTTTCCTAAACATATAATTATCCCAAGGGTTCTCACTAAAGTGTTCTAGTCCTAATACCCAAAATAACTAGAATTTAATTTGATATAAACTATAGAAATTTAAAAAAAAATTCACATACTGTCACATGATTTTAATATAAGTATCCATTAAGTTCAACCAAATGGTCAAAATTCATAGGGTCTCTAGAAGACTGGGAACATAAAACAACAATATAGAACCAAAACACAACATCTTTATTTTATTCTCTTATATGATATCCTATATCCTCCTGATATCCTAAAACACCATAGGATAGCCTGAGGAATACAAAGACAAAAGGCTTGAGCTAAAAATACACAATAAAGAATAAAAATGATAAGGAATCATAAAGTGGGAGTCAAAGGTATAACTTGATATCATAAAAGAGAAGTCTCGTAAGTAATCACAAGGGAGAATAACATAAAGAGTATGGTATCATATGTTCATGTAAATATAGTAAATGTGAAAAAAACAAAACATGACATAAGAATAAGTCAAAGATAACTTCCAAGGTGACATCACATAGTGGATAGAGTCCCATAGTGGATTGGGTTTACTTTCTAATCCTATAGATAACGTCTCATGAGACAAAAACTTTACCTGATGAATTGAAGAACTATCTGGGTGTACCTATCATAACATGTACATGATTATTTTCTAAAAAAAGGAAATAAATCATAATACATGAACATAATAGTTACTCAAGGAAATAAATGGGTTTCCAAAACTTTCCAAATATCATAATCTAAAGGGATTTCTTAGATAAGGTAGTTGAGAAATGGAAAAAAGGCTTATATTGACCCATAAAAGGTTGGGACAATAAGCGAAGAATAAATTTTATTAAAATTTATAAATAATTTATAAAAATTATATAACATTAAATTGAGATAGGAAGTGATTTAGAGATATAATGGTCATAACCTGATGAAAAAAGGTTGTTCAAAGTTATCTCTTACCTTAAGTCCTGTATTTATTAGTACACATTAGAAACTCATATATAATAAACATATATTTATTATAAATAAATTTTAGAACCATAAAATTATATATCATACCATATATAATTTTCTTATAACATCTTACCACCCATTTATTAACAATTATTTATTAAAATCATTATTCCTAATGATAACTACATCATTTTTCAGGCATGTTTTGGTTTAATAATATCGATATTTATACATTTAAATCACCCATAAAATTTTAAAATGATATTAATATAAAATATATCAGTTATATATATATATATATTCATCCATAAATTTTAGAGATACAAAATGAATTATATCATTCATGTAGAGAGTGGGTGGTATGTACACATGAACACTATTTCCATATTCGATGGATAGAATGAAAGAAAGGTAAATAATTTTTCACCTATAAAAAATAACTAAAATATAAGAAGTATCATATTTATTTATTAAATACATTTTTATAATCATCAGTGATAGGTGGTGATGCAAAATTAATTACATCAGTTCGTGAGGCAGTAGTCCAGCATACACATGAATGATGATTTTGTTTACCATCTGATGGAAGAGGAGATAGATTTAAGTGATTCCATTAGCATGATGACATGTCATTATATTTAAGATACTATTTTTATTATTTCATAATTTTTGAAAAAATATTTTAAGAATTTATAAGAAGAAATAAAACTAAAACATTCAGTTAAAGACTATACGTCTTCTGTTGACAACTTCTTATACATTACACCTTAAATCCTATAAGGATGTTATTAAGAAAAAATAATATCTATATAATGTGAATATGGATTTTAAAAATGTACTTGGTTAATTATTGTCTAAACCAATAGGATATTGAAGCCTGAATAAAAGTGGAGTATAAGTTCCATTTTATAAGTGAGGGGGGGGGACACTCTTGAAATTACATAAAATATTAAATTAATATAAAATAGTTATCAAGTAAAAAAAGTATGAAAATAATATAATTATAATATAGTATTATTATGGGCCTAAATAATATCATATAATAAAATTTTGATGAGTTTATATTAGGTTTTCACCATTATCTCATTGTTTAAACTCACGTGAACATTTTTAACAATTTCTGCAATAACAATGTTTTTATTATTTAGGGGTAATGATTGTTACTATAAAAAGGAAAATTGGCCCGTAAATTAACCATGGATGATATTTTAATCCAGATCCAAATCACGTGAAAAAATATAGTATTTTTGTAATTTTAAATAATTTTTTAAAATATTTTTTAACATAAAATATCATTAATTCTATCTTATACACTATTCAATTAATATGAATTTGAAAACAATATGGAAGGAAATGAATTTGAATAAACTACTTTAACAAATAAATAATATATTATATTTGTTTAAAAAAATCGTGTAACATAATAATTCATTTAAATTATATTTTTTTTAATATTTTAAATATAATTTTTTTTTTCTTTCTATTAATTTAATAAATATTGTGTCAAAATTTGGTAAGAAATTTAGTTAATTATTTAACCACCAAAATTTAGAAATAGATTACCATGATTAAAAATTATCTTAAAAATAATCCTTTTATTATTAAACATAGCCACTATTTATCCCTTTGTCAAAAATTTAGAGATAATAAAACTCGGAGAATGACTTTTTTATTTTTCTTTACATAAATTAATATAAAGGTAAAAATCAATGAAATATGTCACAAAGATTCCATATTTTTGAAATCTTTATAGAAATAGATTAAATACGATCATAAAATAGGATAAGTTCAAGTTTTTGGTTCATTTTATAGTCTTTATCGTATTATTTTTTACCTCAGTTTTTTGATTTACACTTACTCTGCTGAAAATTATTTGATATGGTTATTATTCATAATGAGTAAAAATAAAAGGGATCTATTTAAAAAATTTAAACCTAATAATTAAAAATATGGAATCCATTTTTAAATATTTAATTTCTACAAGAGGAATAAATTAATTTAGGATTAAAATGAAAAATGCAACGAAAACAATTTTTTTAGAAAAAATTTCTTTTTTAAGTATAAAAATGTTTTATACCAAATTGAATAATAAAATAAATTGAAAATATTATAATTGGATTATTTATAAAAAATTAACTAATAAATTTTTAAAAACGATCTAAAGAATAAATTTACATTGTAATTAATTTTAAATAAAACATAATTTTTAGTAAAAATCAGTATTTTTCACTTTTTATTGAAAAATAATAAATTTAGGAACAATTTCAAAACTTCACCATAAGATATTTTTGATATAATTATTTCAAAAATTATATCTTTTTTCTAAAATAAAATTTCTTTAATTTTTTATAAATTAATAATATTATTTCCTCAAAAAACAAAAAAAAAACCATTTTTATAAAAAACAAATTTTTGATCAGTAAAATGACATTACAAAAAACCAAGTTGTAATTTACAAAAAAAATTATCATTTAATTTATATTGAGTAAGGAATTTATATTAATTTCATAAATCTAGAAATCATATTAATACTTTTCAATTTAAAGGTTATGTTTTCATTGTCATATTTAAATGATAAAATTTCATACTTCGTTTAGGCTTGGTGTTGTGGGTTGTATACTCTACCGAACATAGTTCTTGTTTTAAAAACTCAGGGTGTCACAGTACCAAAAAAATTTGTGATATATTACTAATATAGAACATCCTACATTAATGCTAGAGTACCTATGGAAATTTTCTCCCACCCAGATTTGATCATAGGTTTCTGATGTAAGATTATAGTGGGTTTACCACTCGAGCACCAGAAAAATTTCAAATCATGTTTATATTTTTTATTAAAAACTTCATAATGTGCAGTTAGGTATTTTAATGGTTTTTTGTATCCATTTGGTTATTATGTCAGTAAATATTCTTGTTATCTTATTTTAAAAACTTCATACCAATTACCTCTTTGGATATTGATGATAAAACCGTATATCTATTTGGAATTTCTAATTCCATGATATCTAAATAAGAATATTGACGTTTATTTGAAGCCACTGATTGATGAGTTAATTTTATTATGGTGTGATGGTGTAACTACATTTTATGTATTTTTATAATATAATATTATGCTAATTTGTTTTAATGTGTAAAATATGTAACTTTCCAGCATATATTATTGTTAGGTATCCAAAACCATAAGATTATAGAATGTAATCACCAGAAGAACCATAAAGTAGACAAAAATACATGGAACATTCATGATCCAAAGTTTTAGACCAATTTAAATTAAAAATTAGGACTATAGAGGGGTGAATATACCTTTTAGAAAACATAAATGAAATCACATGATTAGATTACATTATTTTATACAAGAATAGTCTAATATAGTGTAGTGTTCAAAGATAAAATTTACCTAGAAAAAAAGTATGAAAACATGATTTTTAGATTAGTTTGGATCTAAAGATCTTACATATACACTTCAATCACCTCTACTTTACAATAGTAAAGGAACTCACTAGAACAAGACATCACTTTTTAATGTATTAAAAACATTTTACAACATTTCTTTTTATACAACCCAAAAAATACCTTCTATTATTTAGACCATGGAACAACCAAGAACCTAACATTTGATAAGAGTCAAAACTCAAGGATATACCTTTTTTGGATTTATAACCATATCCAAACTTTTTTTTGGTTGGAAAAACCATCAATCATCTAATGAGAACAAAAAAATATTGATACAACTTTTTAAAACTATAAATAAATGAAGAATAGAATAATTTAGATGATGATGAAGCTTTAATGTTGCTTTTATCACTTAAAAAACAATAAATATTGAGGTTTATATATGATTGCAGTAATTTAATAGTATTTGAGTATAAGATATTAAACACTCTATAATATGGTTCATGTAACTTGTCAGTTGCATCTATGTGAATATTATAATGGGTTTTTTTCATTATAATTTTACAATGATAAGAATAAGAACTCTACGATAATTTCAACCACATTGGCCTTTCTTGAGGAGAAATTACAGCCTACATTATTAATAAAAAATATGAATAAGGTAAAATATTATAAATTTTATATAAAAATATCAGATACTATATCCTTCATTAGAAATCTGAAAAACAATTTTCAATGCACCATTATCATATACATGTTTCTTTACAAACTGAAAAAAAATCAAACAAACATAAACTATTAGTAATTCAAAATATCATAACAGTGAGAAAAAAGTATAAAAATGAACTTAAAATTTTGGAGGAAGTTTATCATAAACATTATTTTAATTTTATATTACCATCATTTTTATTTATTATAACCATTATTTTTTATACATGATTTTCCTTAACAATCATTCTTCAGTAAGCGTCATTTAAAGTTCTGGATAACCACAAATTTCAAAAAATAGGCAGGAATATAGTTGTACCTAAACATTATTATATATGTTCATAAAAATCATTCCAGTTTGTTAAAAAATCAATATATATGTTCATAAACATATATATCATTTTTTGTAACCATGAATCATGTTTGTGTAAACATGAGACAAACTAAATTTCATAAAAAGTATATAAATACACAACACTACAGAAAAATATAGTAATTGTAGAATACTTTATAAAAACATCATAATCATCAAAACTTGTTAAATAATAAACAAACTATTATTTAAAAATACATTAAAAAATTATAATTATCCAATCTAAACATGTTAGGTATTTGTAAAAAATGTGAGGTTTTTTTAATATTCAAAACATCAAAAATCAAACTAATAAACAATATACTCAATAACTAAAAATATACATATCAATAAAACATAAAACTAGGATTCTCCCACTTATTTTAAATTAAAAAATAAAAATAAAATTTACATAAATTACAAAAAAAAATATCCTTTCTAAATTTAATAAAAAATTCAACGAAAATTTTCCACTTTTAGAAAAGAATATTTAACATATTGAAAATATTGTTAATATAATATAAAAGAAGTTATAGTAAAACTATTTTAAACATAAAACATTTAATCACCCCCTTAATTGGTTAATATATAAAACATTAATCTATAGTAAATAATTTTCCAAATATTTTCAAATAGATTAATCTTTTCTTGAAGAAATACTTCACACAAATATATGAATTAGTGAGAAATAATAAAATAATTAAATTCTGAATCAAATAATATGCATAATGATGTGTATATGAACTATATGAGCTTACATAATCTGAATAAATCAATGTTGTTAACTTCAAAACATCAAATTTTTCCCTGAAAAAATATTTTTCACTAATCTGTACAAATGATATTCTTACACATTAAAATTGTAATAAACATTTAAAAAAGATTCAATAGTTCAAGCTAGATCTCCATTATACCATGTTAAAATTTTAGTTTCTTTAACATAATTGTATCTAATGGTTTAGTGAATATATCAATAAATGGAATATCAACTGAAATAAATTCTATAGTAATAGCTCCTTTATTAATCTGATATCTTAGAAAATGAAATCTAACATCAATATATGTTATCCTTAAATTTTGTAAAAGTTTTTTAGATATTTAAATACTCAAATTATTATAAAAAATTATAATTTCATCAAAATAAATATTGAAATTAGATAATGTTTATTTTAAACAAATATTGTGAGTACAACATTTAGGAGTAGATATATACTTATGCTCAAATGTGGATAATGTAGTTGTTAATTTCCTTTTAAAGCTCTGTGAAATTAGAACTTCCCAAAGTAAATAACACATAGTTGATGTTCTCTTTTTATAAAGACAAAATCATGGGTAGTTCCAAAACCTATCCATGTTTGGATAGATTTTATAGTTTCAAAAAATGAATATTTCCCAACCTTATATTCCAAAGAACGTCATCTCCTTACATAGTTTTGAGACACTTAAAATTTTTCTTGAATAGTTCTAAAAAATAATATAATAAAAAATATGTTTTTAATTAAAATAAAATAACACATGAGCATATTAAAAACTAAAAAATATATCTGTAAAATTAACAATCTCTAGTTTATCACAAATCTATGAGATATTGATTAAGTTGATTTTAATCCATTTATATATAATACTATTGAAATTCTGACATATTTAAATATACCTAATTCTTTAAAGCCTTTAACATTGACATTAGTGTTATCACTAAATGTGATAAGACTTTATCACCTTAATTAAAAGATAATAATTTATAAGGATCACCATTTAAGTGTCTATAACTCTCTTTGTTCATGTGCCATGTTTCATTTACAGTGCTAAGGTATATTTATTGAAAAGTGGATTAAGTAGAAAATTATTTTGGTACACATAATATATTTCACCCAATAGGATTATTATATGACTACTTTTTTACCCAAAAAATATTCAGACATTTATTGTAGAGTAATCTAGAAGATAAATTATGTGAAATAAAATCATTAGTATGATCCAATTATTGAGTAAATATCAAATAACATTCATTTTACTTATTTTATTTCAAATTAAATCATAACGATGTAACACTAGAAACATTTCCTTTAGTTATTATAATAATTGAATACTTACACCACTTAGATATATGAATATTATATCTAAAAAATAATTTATCCTTATTTTATTTATTCATATCCATCATATTTTCCAATTTGAATTTAACTTGAACAAACGTAGATAAGTTTTCTTTCAAACTACAAATTGTTTTCCTTATTTTCTCATTTTATTTTTGATTGGTTTTGAATCATCACAAATTTTATCATTTGAGAATGAAATTGAATTTTTTAGTATTTTATTTTATTTTTTAAGATTCTTATATTATTACTTATTTTGATTCATATCATAAAAATCATACCATTTTCGTTTTCTTCCCCTTAATTATTCATACAATTTAAGCATTAGATTCCCTCGTTTCTATCTTTATGTTTCACAATTTATGTCTTTATTTTTTATTTTATGAATCAAAGAGAAAAAATTCACTAGATACTATAATTTTATGTTTTTTATTTTCTTGAATTAATTTATTATTTTTTTTAACAAGATAGTTATTTTTCTTCTATAGTTCACAATATTATTCTGCCATTATTATAACATCCATTTAATTTTTTTCATTTTTTCTCATTAACTCTTTAAAATTAGTTTCATAATTAGATTTATGACCTGAATTAGTATCAGAACTATGGTTCAAATCATCTTTATTTGATTTTATTAAGCGTAGGTTGGAAAATTTTCCCTCACTCTCATTATCATCACTACTAGATTTTGACTCCTTGGTGTAGATCTATATAATCAAAAATGTTGTTTTCTCTTTCATTTTGTATTTATTATCTTTCTTTTGTTGCTTCATTTTTTTATAATCTAACTTGATGTTTCCCTTGTTTATGCATTCAAAGCATTTTAATACTAATAAATTATTGTATGTACTACTTTGACCATATTTAATTCCCTTTTGGTTATCCTTATGATGATCTCTTTTGGATATCTTCTCAATATCTCACTTTATTTTTATTTATTTATAAAATCCTCATGTAAATTTTTTATTTTATCCTTCTTTCTTGCTGAAACTCATAATCATAATAATTAGTGGTAAAATTTGCATTATATTTAAATTAACTTCCTTTCTAATTTGAAGTCTCTTCATACAAAATTTCCTTAAACTCAAGTTCACACAGAAATAGGGATCCAATGAATTAATATGAGGTTTACATCCTAAATTTATTACTCTCGTTTATTGCAACTTTATTTGAATTCCACTTCATAAAAAGTGATTGAAACTCTATTTAAACAATAGGATTTTTATCCAATACCTATCCATGTGAATTCCTACTATTTATGGTCTTTTAAATCGATAAAACATCTGGTTCACATAGTATTATTATCCCATTTCAAAGTCTTGGTTTTTTTCATATAACATTCCCAGTTTTATTCTTTTAATCTTATATGATATATAGTGAGTTACTTGAAGTATACTTCAAATATGTTCAGTTATCTTACATACTAAGACTTGGATAAACACACTTTTAATTCTATAATAGTATAATATATTTATTACTCTATAATTCAAATCATACTTTACTGCATCATTACCAAATAGTTCATTGGTTAAGAATCAGTTAGATTATTTGGTTTCACTAGGATCGCTCAATAATTGATTCTTAATTTCTTCAAGTATACGTCCACTCGAGCCTATCTAAAACCATAGTAATTTCGATAAAAATAAAGTGGGTTTTATGAAATATACTCATCATTTAAGTTCCTTACTACTATCTTACAAAAATATTTTTACTTATAATACCCTTAAATTAAACAAATACATAACATTATATTATTTCATGCAGAAACAGGGTAATGTAGTGTACGGTTAAAAAATAAAATAAAATATAATAAAATAAATTAAAAGGTGTTTTTCAAGTTTTTAGGATCAAATGATCCAATATTTACTAGTCACTCCACTCTCATCAAATAAAGGAATGGTAATCACTAGAAAAATCCCTCACTTTTGAAGGAGTGACCACATTTTACAAGACCTTCCTTATTATCACCAAGAGGTACAACCCAGAAAACACATTCCTTTCTTCAAACCAAGTCATAAACAAGAACCTGACTTTTGATGAGAGTCAAAAATCAAGGACATAACTTTTTTTAGGATTTATAACCAAAACCATAATTTAATTTGTTTGGGAAAATCATAAATTAATGAATAAGTATCAATAGAAAATAAAGATACATTTTTTGAAAACTATAAATAAATAAAGAACAAATAAATGTTTATGATGATGAATATTTGATTTAGATTTAGTAACTTAAGAAAAATAATGAACCTTGAAGTTCCCCCATGATCACATAAATATAATAATAGTCATAGTAGCATATATTTGACACTTCACAATTCAGTTTATGTAATTTTCTTTGTACCCATCTCCTGATCAGAATGGTGCTATTATTTTTTCAAGTTACCATGATCACATTTAAAAGGTAAGAACAATAATTCTAAGATAATTATAACCACATGGGTATTTTTTCAGATCCAATCACTGCATTCTATTTTTACAAACCACATGAATGAGGAATAATATTGTATCGTATATATGAAAATATTCCATGCTTAATGTTGTTATTAGTATAGGAAAATACCCAACAATTTATCCTTCACTAAACAATTAAAAAACACTTAACATGGAAACATTATAATACACATGTTTTTTAAAAATGGATAAAATGAATAAAACTAATCTCATAAACTTGTATTTTCTTAAAATATTAATAATATGAAAAAATAGAATATCCAAATTCAAATAAATTGTTAAAGTAAGTTTTTCATAAACATTATTTTAATTTTTTTTAACCATCATTTTGATTTTTTCTAACCATAATTTTTACTTTTTGATTACATGGTTTTCTTTAACCATTGTTTTTATGTAAGCATCATTTTAAGTTTTGTATAACCATGAATTGAACCACTCTAAGAATGAATCTAGATATACATAAAAATCATTCTATATATTCATAAAAAAATATAGTATGTGTAATAATCCTTATATACATGGATGAAAATTAATCTAGTTTGTGTAACCATGAATCATATGGGTGTAAACTTGAGAAAAACTAAACTTTAAGAAAACATTACTAATTCAAAAAAAAACATAGTGACTATGAAATTCTTTATAAAAACATTATAATAATAAAAAATATATGAAGAATAGAATAAAAAATTGATTTAAAAATGTCATTAAATATTATAATTATCCAATTTATAAATTTTAGGTATTGTTAAGCAATGTTAATTATTTTTAATATTCAAAACAACAAACATTAAACTAATATAAAATCTCAAAAATTACCAAAAGTTTCTATTTCAATCAAACTTAACACTAATAAGAACAACTTTCATGGGATTGGTGTTCTGAAAGAAAAGAAGAACATACACCCTACTCACTACACCAACTCAACCTCACATACTCAGTTTGACTCAAGACTCATCCAACATTAAAAAATACAAAATTAAACGAATTATGAATGAACACATTGGGTTTAAATTGTTGGATGGGATCCCTACACCAATGAGAGTACACTATTGTGACATTTATTATTATAAGAAGATGAATATAATTACAATAAAAAATTATATAATACAACCTATATTATACAAACTTAGTAATTATGATTCACAATATACATATATAGCTTGTTCTAACCCAATATTATAGTTGGATCCATTCATTCATCAAGTAGCACCGACATCTAATATTTTTTGGTATCTCGTGATAGAAAATAGGTGACTTTTTATCACCTATAGAAAATGCTACCAATAAACCTCAATGAATAATTATGGTTACCCAAATTCTAGTAACTTCTATTCACAACCTTTTGACCACTTCTAGTACATCCATCAGAAGAAGGCATCTTCCGATCATACTATCTGAAATACATCATCTAAATAACCTACTTCAGATAAAGGATTTCTACTATCACTTTATAAACCCCAAGGCCAACCCACATTTCAGGTATTCTTCTTCTGGTAGAACTAAACCAGTACTTGAAAAGTATCACATTCCAAAATATATCCCACTTAGACACCACTTCTGGTAAACCTTTAGATACTCTCAAATTCTTAGGAACATTCATGATCTTCCATAAGAAACATCAGTATGTTCTCTCTATATATTTCTATTCACCTAAGTCCTGCTGAGGCATATAATTTGCTCAAAAATTCTTTCATAATCACTTTTTTAAACATGTCCATTGGATTTTACTTCAAAAATATATTCTAAAACTCCAGAAACTTATCCTTTGGTAAACATTGGATTAAGTTATATGTCATGTTAATGTGTTTCATCCGTATAATAAACAATAGATTATGATCTAATTTAATTTAAATAGGACCATTATAGAAAAACACTCCACCTTCCTGGAATCTTCTGAGTTCATTTAACAAGTGAACCAACCATATCAATTCCTTTCTTGATTTCTTTGATTCCACATACTCAAATTATGTTGTGAAAAAAGTAACAACTAATTGAAGCCACAATATTAAATTGAATGAAATTATTTTATAGGTAATCACAAAAATGGTTAAGATTTTATAGGTTTCTGAATACCTAGTAAATTCTATGTCAATATAACCTTAAAATGGATCATCTATACTAATATATGGACCTTTATAATATGATCCTTTCAAGTAAAGAATGATCCACTTCCTATCCACCTAGTCTTCCCACACCATATTTTAAATAAAACATCATGCCACTCCCACAAAAAAATCTAATTTTAATCAAGCATGTATCATGGAATACATTAGGCTACTTATCACTGATTCAAATGCAACTTTAATCATGTAAAAAACCTCGTATTCTACTTTGGGAAACTTCCCCTTAGAAAATTTTAAGTGTTTGACCAATGGATTTGAGACTAACCTGCATCTAAAAATTCTGAATTTATTGGTGATCTTCTTGATATAGTCCCTCTAATATAGAATCAAAGTCTTAGCTTCCCTACCTCTCTCAATCGTTATCTCTAATGCATTCTTATATTGTCCAAGATCTTTCATCTAAAATATTAAAGAAATTTTTTTCTTTAACTTCGGAATAATTATAATGTACGAACAATGCAAAAATATTTCATCTATGTATAAGAGAATAAAGATGTAACTTCCATCATACCACGCCTTTTGGTAGCTATAGTGATCTTTGTTTCATGAAATGAATCTTCTTTGGCCACAAAAGCATTATATTTATAATTCCACTACATGGAACTTACTTCAAACTATAGTGGGTAATTTTTAACTTGCACATCAAGACCTCATTCACATTTTCCTCAAAACCCATGAATTTTTCTATGTAAATATCATCCACTAAGTCACCATGGAGGAAGTAAACCTTTTCATCCATCAATTCTAAGTGAAAATGTGTTCACTGGATACTATGGGACTAAACATTAAACATAATGGTGGAAATGACATGAAAACATTACCAAAACTAGTTTTATGGACATATTTTTACCTTATACCTTTTATTATATATATTTCTTATTTATGGAATACTTATGGTAGCTAAAAACATGGGTACAACAAACTTCTTTTCAAAAATTTCTAGTGTGTCCTCTCCCCCACTTATAAAAGGCAACCCCCTATCCTCTCCCCTTCACAGCTTCAAACAAGTTTGGTTCTAAAAATAACTTTGCAAATCACATAAAAACTTCCCTACCGTCATTATAAAAGCATTATCTTGAGTATAAATCCAACCTATAAATTATTTAGTGCAAACCTAACAATGATACCCAAAGAAGAGGTAATGTTCTTTTAAAATCATTTTTATTTTATTTCCATATCCAACTCATTCAGGTCCTATTATTACATGATTTTATAATACCCATAGTATCATAAATATACTGATGGGTTTTAATGTTAAGGTTATTACTGAAAACTAAATACACTTCTATAAAATGGGTTATGAAATCATCATTCGTGTGTGCGATGGACTACCACCACGCGAACTAATATCATTAGTTTTTTTTTCTATTACTAGCTTTAATGGATGGAATTAATGATGGATTTATAATGTAAATATGATATATATAATATTTATCATTTTATTATTCTTATTTAATTATTATATTACATATAACATCATGCTTTACATTTTTTGGGAATATGATAATATCGCTCGTGCGTACGGAAGACTACCTCCTCGTGAAGAAATGTGATTCACTAACGCTTTACATGGAATGTATTAATGACAATTTTAATAAGAATACATGATATATATTACATTTAAATGATATAGGAATGATAATATATCTATATATACAATATAATTTTCATTCTTTCTATATGATAAGAAAATGGAAATAGTGTTCTTGCATACGTACGGTCTACTGTCTCTATGAACTGTGTATTTAATTCCATATCACCAAATTTTATGGATTACTATATATTAATATATAATTAATATAAATTATTTTTATATCATCGAGTACATTATATATATGATTAAATCATGATATAAGTAAGAGGAAAAATATAATGAGTCAAAACAAACTCGAAAAACAAAGCACTTATTACCCTAAAACAATGAAAATAACTAGAAATTAATAATGAATGGGTGATAAGATGTATAAAATAATAATATATGATATTTTGAAAATTATTATGGTTCTAGTTTAAGTTATTAACATGATTAAAACCATTATACATGAGTTTAAATAGCATTTAAGTAAAAGTAAGAAAAATGTAAGGGGTTTTGTCTCAATATACATTCCATTGAGACTTATTTGTTATTATACACCAATACACTTTTATGTGGTGTATATAATAACCCTTTGAAATGAAATAACATGAATCATTCATTATTAATTTTATTTTATCTTTCAATTTGAATTAACTCATCCAATATGATTTAACATGAAGATTAACAAGTGATAAAAGTTATTATGAAATCTCATTTTCTTTTGTGATTTTCAACTTTATACTGAAAAAATAACTTTATTGTAATTATTTTTTATTATACATTAAATTTATCTTAAATATCCATATTTTGTGTGATGAAAATATTTATTTCTTAAACCATATGCCATTTTTCATATATTATTTACTTTGAATATTATTTGATCAAACGGGGAAATAGTGAAAATCTGTATACTTTACTCAATCTGAATATTTGATAAGGAACATTTCTTAAAAATTGAATCAATTATTTGATTAATTAAGAATTATTTGGACATGAAATATATGGTTTTATTACTAGTAAATGCAATCCCAATGATGCATCAGCAGTCACATGAGACAAATCAGTTGGCCAAATCATATGGCTTTTTACCCAAAATGTTTTAAATTGTATTGAGGATAGATCTTGATGGTAAAGGTATAATATTCCTAGGAAACATGACATATGATAATTAATAATTTTCTTCATTCAGTATTTATTTATTACTATCCATTATATTTTCACTATGGCGTTATCACTGGATTCATTTCATTATTAATTTTTTATTAAATGAAATGTATTTTTAGGTACATACCTTACTATATTTATTATGTATTATCTATTATTGTAGTAAATTTAATTAAATGGAATGTGTGTTCATATATTTAACTTTCCATAATTTTTATGATCATAGAATAATTATTACTTCTACTATTATTAAACCTTACTTAGAATTCAATCTTACCCTTATTTTGTTTCTTTAACCTAGGTAATGAATAAGAGATCCTTTAATGAGTTTTAAATGATATATTTTATTAATTTTTTTTATATATTATGTTTTATTTTCTTTTACCAATGTAAAATGGGTATCATGTACATATCTTTTTCTCCAAAACTGCTAAAATATTCAGTCTTTTGGGATTTAACCCGTTGTATCTATGGAATTTTAATAAAGTAAATCACTGAATCTAGGCTTCTAGGGTTGGTGTCATTATATATGGTATCAAAAAATATTTTAGTAGAAACCTTTGGAACTATATTTAGGAAAATGTTTATTTGGGAACATAACCTCATGATAGACCTCGAGGATAATTATAGAAGAATATCCCAAAGTTTTTTTGAGGTAGATAGTATGTGGTTTTCCTATAAATATAACCCTTAATAGATACTACAAGTGGGTGTGGTTCTAGCACATTGGTACCAAGGGGAAATAAAATCAGAAAAGGAATGTTGGGATTCACTCAAACATTACTTGGTACCCAACAATAGGCCTTACCATAAACCTAGATTGACACTACAGGGGGATATTCTTATGATAAATCACATTTTTCATTCAAACCATTATGAAGGATATAAAAAAAAGATATCACCAAATAAACCATTTTTAGGATTTTGATATTAACAATTCATAAATTTTAATTTATGCTATGTGTTACAATATATTTGGAATTATATATTAGTTATAATCATATGAGCTAATTTAGTGTTTTCATTTTTTAAAGATGAAACCTAGAAGGAATAAAGGTATCAATACTTATGGGGGATATTCATAGGATAATTCTCTCTGGGGTTCTAATGTTATTATCCCTTGTCTATTTTCTTGATTCAATTATATGTATCCCAGTGTTCATTGTCACATAGATCTTTGATTGATCATCGATTGTGGTGAAAATCAAATATGGGTACCACACTTTCAAAGCTTCCACTTCACCTAGACCCTTAAAGTGGTATCAAAGAGGGGTATATAATTTTTATATTTATTTTAAATAATTGGTGATTTAAAAAATTGTAATTTAGTTTCTTAATTCAATTTTAATCATTATTTTAATCCTAATTCAGAGATCCAATTCTTCCACAGTCGTTTCTTGAAGATCTGGTGGAAATGATTAATTTTATTATCAAAATAAAATTTATGAACTCATACAAAGGTCCCAAGGTTTATGGCCATAAAACACTAGACTACAGACCCTGTAACTAGAGTTACATGTTGTTTTGTCACATTCAATTCTTCAAGATTGATTCAGAAATAAATTTGATATTTTGTGTTGATTATGGAATTAATATACCATTTATTCACACTGTGTGTTGACCAGAATTACATTGAACATAGTCATCCATACTACTTGTTGTATATCCCATGTACTTGGCATGTAGTCCCTTTGGGTCATAAAAGAGTTGTGTATTCCATACATGTCCTACCTGATCAGTAATCGTGTAATACAAATTCAATATGGTGTGTGTCCTATTGGACATGTTGTATACTGCAAAAAAAAATCTGAGATATTCTTAATGTGTTGAGTCCCTAGGCTTGTACCTTGAATATATGGTAAAATATGTACACACCATGTAAATTTTATCTACACACCATGTACTTATACAAAGTTAGGAATATTTAAATTTTATTTATTTTACTATGTAAACTTTGATACATGAACTTGCTTGTGGTCATAAAGATAGGACATTCCACATGATCAGTTTTAATATACATAAAAATTTAAAGGTTTAATTAGTATTAATGTAATGTTCACATATTCATATCATATATGAGTAGTATTACATGTTCTTATTCTTTTTGAATTTAAGCATAACATGTGACTGAAATCCACGAAGTACACATTGTGAAAGTACATGATAATTCATGAATTCCATATGTCACAAGAGTAAAAAAATATATAAGTAAAATACATGTTGGGTAGATTTTGATGGGTATTCACAATGTAACCTATAAATTACATTTATGTACAAAATATATTTTATATGAATTTATTTCATTTTTTTAAAATTATAACTAATGTGAATCTCAAGAAAATCCAAATAATGATTAAGATAAAAGGATTGATTAATTAAAGATAATAATTAATCGATTCATGCATGATTTTTCTTAAATAAGAACAATTAATAATTGAATGATAGTTTTACTAAATTCTTAATTTGTTTCATGAATGTGGATGATCATGCACCAAATAAGACCTTTTTAATGTGATTGGTTTCAATTAATTTATAATTAAATTATGTTGTGGACCTGCGTGGCTTTTCCCCCCGTTATTATGTAGGGCATGCATGCCCATGGTTTATTTTATGTACACCCCTTTTACCCCTCACATGCACCCGAGTAAAGGAATTTTTAATAAATGGAGCTCCAAATATAGTATAGGCGGATCAATTTTAGAGCCAAGGTGAAGCCAATCCAATTAGAAAAAAATATCGATAGTTGGAAAGCTATAAAACTAAACCAAAATTGGTTCAAGTTGTTTCTCCACTAAGTCAATGGTTATCATTGAAACTACTAGATAAACTAACCCTTAGTATAACCTAAATATCATACCATTTATTTTATTTCTGTCAGCTTTATGGATATTTCTTTATGGATGTGTTGTCGCGATCATATAATTAATGAATTAACAAGCATGCAAGATAGAACTAAAATAAACTAGATTATGAATAAATATTATCTAATAAAAGGTTAATAAATTAATAAATACCACTTTATAATAATAATCATTTGATAAATATAATAATTATAAATTTATAAATAAAGGATAAAATCTATCAATAAAATATAAAGTTGGTATAGCCTTCTATTACATCAGTTAGAATTGAACTGTAGTTCAAAGTTCTTGACCAGCCAAACTTGGAGTGCTTTAAATTATTGGTAAATTCTAACATGATTTTTTGGGCTCACTTAACTGGGTTTAAATCAAGGTTTTATTGTTAAATGGGGACTTGGTGTAACTAAGATGCAATGGTTGAGTAAATATAAATTAATGATTTCAGGAATGGTGATTCCGCGTAGTAGATCAAGGAAATGCAGGTTAATGTAGTTATAATTTTAAATGCCTACCTAAAACTATTAGAGTTGTTTAACCAACAAAATTTTGGGTAATGAGAAGGGGAATATGGATCCTTGACACAATAATTTCCAAGAAATTGGATATACAGAAGCCAATGGTGAGGTCTATTGGGTTTCGATAAAATAGTGGGAGGCTAATAAATAGAATATTTATTTATTTTTCTAATTTTTATCGGATAAAGTACTAAAATTATGGTTATCTTATCTTGTATAAAGATCAATAAAATGACATAAAACATATAATTTCTATCCATACATGAGAAGAAATACCTTATCACAGGCACTAATTTCCAAGAGTGGAAAAGGTGCATATGGGTCATCCATCACCATAATGTAAATTATATGTGTTGTAAAAACCTTTCCTAGTAGTGCCTGGTAATGAGGCAAGTGATGAAGACCTATCTCTCTATGAGAAACATCATAATGATGCTACAGATGTTCAGTGATTCAAGCTATCATCCATTTCCAATGGCCATGTAAAGTAACATGAGGGTATGGATGCCTATTGAATAAAGTATCACCTTATGGATCTATATCAATAGAAGGCGAGACAATAAAGGAATGAGATCTCTAATGCTTTGCTTATAGCTAAACTTGAGAGTTTACAATATTTGGGCCACATATAGTCAAGATTATTAGCTATATTAAACACCAAGAAATCATAGGGATTAAATTCTAGGATTTTTTGTGTAAAGATCACAGACTTTCATCACTTTCCAACACATTATCTAAATTTATTATTAATCAAAATAAGAGAAATAGTGCGAAGAATGTTTCAAAACATCTGACCATAATTCTTCAAGTGGATAAGGACATTGTGTGTGAAAACCGTGTAGTACATATGGTGAATAAGAAGATGAAGGACAACGAAAAGGTTCCCAAGAATTATAAAAATTATAAATATCTTCATAACCATCCTACCAAGAATATGACTATCCAGATATAGGGAAAGAAAAAGGAGGCATTATATTTTTCATCTAGCAAGTAAGTCCACTAGAAGAGGAACTACACCTATAGGCAATGGGAAGCTAAAGTTGTATCCGTTATTGATTGGAATAATTCCATTTAAACCCACTGGGTAATAGATATAGCTTTTGGTACTGAAATATATATCCATATTAAGGAACCAAGTTGATTTTGAAAGATTTCTAAAGGATAGGTGGATCTGACAGCTACCAATGGAGAGAGGTTAGTTACCCTAACCATTGGTGACTACAACCTTTCATTTCCAATTAGATGGATTTCGGTTTTAATATATTGTTATTGTGTACCTACAGTTAACAAGAACAAAATATATGTTTCATGTTTAGATACATATGGTTTTATTTTCAAACTTGTAAATAAAATTTATTTATTTTATTGGGAAAACATATGTTAGGGTATGACACATTTAAATAATAGTCTGTATGTATTAAATTATTAAAACCAAGTTTTGGAAATCAATAAAAAATCATGTTCAAATTACTCATATAACATCCAACTATGGAATCACCATCTTTTTCATGTAAATGAGAAGAATTTGAAAAAGCTCTGTCAAGATGGTTATTTAGACTCCTCCAAGTAAAAACTACTTGAAATTTGTCATGCTTGTCTGAAAGGGAAAATAACCAAACCACTATTCGGTGGACCGGGTGAAAGGGTCACAGATTTTCTTGGATTGGTACAAACTGATGTGTGTGGACCATTTTTAATAGAAGATAGGGGTGTATATTATATCTTTATATCTTTTACTGGTGACTTGAGTATATATGGCTATGTATACTTAATGAGGTTTAAGTTAGAGTCCTTTGATAAATTCAAGTAATTCAATAATGAAGTAGATTATTGGATTGGTAAGAAGATAAAGAAAATTAGATCTAATATATGTGGTAGATATCCTAACAAAGAGTTAATTGAATTTCTATGGAAGTTTCGGATTAAATCTCAACTCACTCCAACATACACACCACAGTGGAGTGGTGTTAGTGAAAGGAGGAACCAAGACTTATTTGACATGGTTAGGATGAAGATGGGTTGTGTAGATATTACATTTTCCTTTTGGGGATATTCATTACAAAATGTGGCATACACATTAAATTGAGTACAAACTAAATCATAAAATGTAATTTACTTCAAGTTATTGAGTGGAAAGAAACCCATTACATCCCATACATGTGTATGGGGCTGTGAAAAGTTTGTTAATGCATTCTCAGGAAAAAAAACTTGATCCACATGGCACAAAGTGTATCTTTATAGGTTATACCAAGGAAAAAATGGATAGTACCTATACAACCCCTCAGACAAGAAAGTTATTTTCACAAAAAAACTATTTTTCTTGAGATGGATAACATCCTCCAAAAGAACAATAGGAGCAAGATTGACTTTTACAAAGTTGATGATCAAGATACACAAGAGTTGATAGAGGATCTAATTTCACAAGTCCCTATAGAAGAATTAGTTACTAAAAGACATATACTATATAGGAGCGTAAGAGATGTATGAGAACCAAAGGGATATGTTTTTTTGGTCACTGAGATAGAGACTCATTATTGGTTGACAATGATGAACCTATCTCCTACCATGAGGCAGTAGAGAGATCAGAAGATTCAAGATGGCTAGAAGCTGTGAATTTTGAGATGGATTCTATGTATCAAAACCACATTTGGGTTATTTTTAATGTTCCAGTTGAAGTAAATAATTATGGATGAAAATGTGTATTCAAGAGAAAGTGGACATTGAAGGTAAATTAAGTACCCATAAATCATGGATAGTGGCTAAAGGTTTTAAACAGCATCAAAGAATTGACAATAATGAAAAAATGCCTATTTCCATGTTTAAATCCATAAGAATCATACTTTCTATAAAATATTAACATGACTATTATATTTGGAATATGGATGTAAAAACTGTATTCTTTAATGGGAACCTTCAGGAAGATGTCTGTATGACACAACTATAAGGGTTTGTGACTCTAAGTGATGCCAAAAATATTTTCAAGTTTCATAGATTGAATTATATATTGAAGAAAGAATCTTGGTCATGGAACATTTGATTCGATGAAGCCATAAAATAATTTGGTTTCATGAAGAATTAATGTGATCCATGTGTTTATAAAAGGATTAGTGTAAATGTGGTCATTATCCTAGTTATATATGTTGATGAAATTTTGATCATTGAAAACGACATAAAAGTATTACATTTTATTAATGGTTGAAAAATTTCATCTCTATGAAAGAATTAGGTGAAGAAACCTACATTCTAGGGATAAAGATCATTAATGATATATCTAAGAGGTTGCTTGTAATAATTCTAATTACATATATTAACGAGATTCTAAAGATATTTATTTAGGAATAATCCAAGATGGGATTGGTTCTAGTGTCATATGGCTCACATATTTCTAAAAATATGTATCCCCAGACATAATAAGAGTAATAGAGAATGAGTAAGATCCCATGCACTTCAGTGAAAGGATCAATCATGTATGTCATTTTGTGTACTAGACTTGATGTTACCTATGCATTAAGAATGGTAGGAATATTTAAAGTATATATAAGATAATATCATTAGAATGTTATTAAGGCTATCCTTATGTATATGAGATAAAATAATGATATGTTTCTAGTGTATGGAGGAGACGAGGATCTAGTCATCAATAGTTATACTGATGCTAGTTTTTAGACAAATCAGAATGATCGGAAGTAGAAATCACGATATGTTTTTTATCTAAATGGAGGACTTGTGTGGTGGAAGAGTTCAAAGAAGCCAATTTCCAGTGATTCTATAGTGGAGTCTCAGTATATAGTAGCTTATGTTGTATCTGTTGAATTTATTTCAATTCATAACTTTGTTTAATATCTTTATGTGGTAACTTGTAGTAAATACCCAATCACATTTTATTGCGACAATATTGTAGTGGTGGCTCTTTCAAAAGATCTAAGGTCACACAAACATAGGAAGCAGATACTCCAAAAGTACCACCTCTTGAATGATTTTCATCATAGGTTAGAATTTGTAGTGAGAAGAATATCCAAGGAATAGAATGTGGTGGACCCCTTTACTAAAGGCATGTCTTAGAAGAATTATGAGTATCATTTGAGAGATAGTAGACTAAAGCTTGTTTGTAGTTTTCTCTAATACAAGTAGAAGTCTATTGGAGTTGGTTCCCTATAACCAACTTCTATATAGTTTATGATAAAAATGTATTCATTTTTTTCAATATTAATAAACTATGTATCACATCATTATTGTTCTTTTTCCATACAAGTATTTGATAATGTCCTAATAGTAGTTATCTCACTAAAAAGGTTATAAAAGTTCCCGGCTATGATGAGAACCAAGAAGTTCTATGAGCCTATTATTTAATAAATTTTATATAGTCAGATGATATCATTTTAGAGATACAGATTATATAGGATATTAGGGGTGAAGACTCATGGGACTTTAATGAACCTTCTCGTGGAGTTCACCCTTGGTAATATCGAGTAAGATATTATGAAAATTGGACTTTCCATTAGGAAATTCACATTTATATGTGTCATTAGATGTTTCTTTATGTGTATGTGTGTATTGGTTCTTAGTATTTAAGATTATTATTAATGAATATTTTGAGTCATTTATATTTATGTATTGCTGAAAAGTGTGATGACAGATGTTCTTGGGGAGGTAGGATATGTTGGGTGTGTCACAAGTAATATTGTATTAATGAATAATGTGAGAGAGAATTTATCCCTTATGTTCATTAAGGGAAGTTAATATCTTGGTCCCTTTGATGGAAATGATATATCGAAAATAAATCCATAACCATGGTTTTCTTTAGCCAAGTTCTATTTCTGGAAATTCAAAGAAATAGATATCGAGTACATAGGTTGATAGAACTAGCATGAAATATACCCGATTAGAAATATTGTGATAAAGGGATTATATTATATAGTAAGAATCCATGTGATGTGACATGTCATTGAGGTATTAAATTCTTTCTCTATGGGTACCTTGGCGTATTTTTAGATGTTAACCTGGGACTCTAGGATTCTTTTCCTAATACCATTGAGAAACAAGACTAGAGGGTCACACGCTAAGTGTTTCCGAGATCTCAGTTTAATAATATATTATTTTTTATTATTTAATAGGCTGAAAAAATATTATTATCATATGTGGTTTAATAATTATTCATGTATGCCTAATCACATTTATACAATCACTAGTTATTTAAGAGAATATATTGTGAGAAGAAAATTTAATATATATTTATTTTCTATTTAGTGAATATAATATTTATTTATTTATTAGTGAATAATGTAGTGAAATTTATTTAACAAATAAATTGACATTATTCAAGTCTTGATAAATATTGTGGAGGAATGGCATATCGAGTTTAATGGTCTAGTGATAAATGATAATAATAAATATTAATTAATTAAATAATATTTAATGATAATTCACAAGTTACGTGCTTGTCAAGAAATAAAAATATTACTATTATTATTTGATATGGGGTATTTCTCGGATTAAATAAATAATTAAGGGAACTTGTGAAATTAGTTAATTTTAACCTTACAAATATAAAGAGATAAGTGTTCTATTTTTATCATTATCCAATTTAGTTGTGCACAATGATTTGTGGATAATCCTCTCAATACTAGAGAGATATCTTCTCCAAGAATGAATCTAAGAATCATAATAAATTCTTCTCCACTAGTTCAATGAGAACTATTTATAAGGTTATATCAAGGCTATCAAGGTGGATGATGCAAGCACAAAGATCTTTTGTACTATCACCCATAGACTCCTTCAGAGACTTCTGGAGATTCATGGAACATGTGTGGATCACCTTTACAGGAAATCTAAACTTGGTATCTACAGTGCAATGATAGTGCACTAGAGATCTATCTCCAGACTCATCAACGAAGAAATAATTCCTTATAAGTAATTATTTATCTAATTAAATTTATTATAAAAAATATTTGTTCATTTTCTCTCCTTGGGACTGATGTCATTATCCCTAATCTATTTGTGTGATTCAATTTCGTGGATCATGGCGTTCAACGTCGCCTAGATCTCGGGTTGACCATCGATTATAGAAAAAAGCAAAGTTGGAAACTACCCATTCTATGCTTCTACTGCGCTCGAAACCATAAAATTCAGCCCATTGTATCTCTTCTAAAGTAATAAAGTAAGGAATCAGATTGTTGGTTCTAGGATTGGTGTTATTGTAGCTTTCATCTGAGCTCACTAGAACTTGTGTCCCTCAATTATTTTTAATTATATCAACTTAGACTTGTCCAATTTATTATTTTTATCATCTTCTAATTAAACCAAGTTCTTATCCTTCTATAAAACCTTCTTAATGAACATGACATTCTGAATCATAATTATCATATGATTATCATCATCCCAGAGTAGGAATCTAAATTTTTTATCAACATATCCCATAAATAAATATAATTAGGAATATACCTCAATATTTTATTTTTCTGTGGAATCTATGTGGACATAAGTGATGCTTCAAAAAAGTTATAAGTGAATAACATCCATTGGTTGATATAAATCTAAATAATTATAATTTTATATACCGAAGGAGAAGATGAACATAAATTAATAAGATATTACAATGTGTTCACTCATTCCACCCAAATTATGGTTCGCATCGATGACTAAACTCTCATTTTTCAAACCTCAGTTAAATTCTAGTTCATTTACTCTACAACATCATTCTATTGTATTGCATAGGGAAATGTTTTCCTCAGCCTAATCTCCTTCTTTAAATACAAGTTTCAAAATTTCCTTCCTTTAAACATTCCACCACTATCAAATCATATAAATTTTATCATCTAATTATCTCCCCTATCCACTTTGAATTTCCATTAAATAAATTTTGAAAATACACCAGATTTTTTCTTCATAAAGTAAACTCATATTTTACTTGATAAATTTTCAATTAAAATCACAAAGTAAAGTGACCCACTTTAGGACTAAATTGGCTCAGGTCCCCAAATATATAATTAATCCAAATAAATCATTCAAGATCTATGATTTTATCATTAAGGTTAAAATACACCCTGTTTTTCATCCAAAGAACCCAAATATCATAAATTTTGAAGCTATTAATATAGCCTCACATAACTAGATTACCTATGAAAATTATGTTCTCCCATCGCCCCAAAATGTGTTTGAATTCATTTAACCTCATGTTGATTTTTTTATTAATTCAGATATAAATTTTTCTTTTCTCCATGACTTCCAGAGTTTCATTATCTTTCAAATGAACCATTTTGAATTTTATAAACACCTAATTTTCCATTAATCCTATTTCTTATATGGAATGAGACTATGATTTAGATTAAGTCACCCATGACTCTATTGATGTTTTGAATCTCATTAAAAAGTTTCTTCCTCCCTTAGTTAAATTCATATAATTTTAAATTTATAAATATTACCTTCTAAAATATGTTTTATGATCCCTATAATACTTTTAGATATGTCCACTTCTACAACATTTCTAACATGTAGGCCCAAGACCACCTTATTCGACTTGGAATCTTTAATGTGTACTATATTATGATTATTTCTCCTGAATTATTATATATAGTGATTTCCCCATTTATTCACCATTTAACATTGATCCAAAGGTTTTTAAATCTCTTTATCTCTAAGATATTGATTCAATATTAAATTATTGACATCCTCAAATGCCAGGAAAAACTTGTTGGGATAATTTATAATTATTTTTATCAATTCATACAATGATACTGGTAGTGATAATAGTATTATAAGACCTCAAAAATATCTACGAAATTCACCTTCACTAATTGGACCAACCCTTAGATCATTCTAAACTCAATCAAATGGTCTTCTATTTGCCTACCTTTCATTTTTTGCATGTTGAAAAACCTCTATATTTTGATCATTTGTTAAGTGTCTTAAACTTATCATAAATGATTTATAAGGCCTTCATCGACACAATAGTGTTCTTTACTTCCTAAAATATGGACGATAAATTCCATGTTAATTAAATACTAACCAACCAATATATTTTCAGTCCAACCATTCTCATTCCACCTTCTACATTTATTCTAATTTGACCCCAAATAATATAATCCTAAAATATTTCCTAATTATCTAGTCCTCCATTTACATTCTCCAAAACCTAAACTCTATTCCATTGAACTTTTCTATTCATACCTTTCCTTTTTTTATTCTATTCATTATGATGAAATTAAACTCCAACTGAAATCTAAATAATGTAATTATACGAGCTTGAGTTTTACCATAGTTCCCTCGAGGTGTTGCGAGTGTCATAAGGACCAAAATATTTATTCCCACTTGTTGGGAATCTAGTTTCATATAATTATAATAATTTATCATTAGAATCACCTTATATTAAAAATAGCCTCACGTAACATCCTTAATCAGAAGGAATCCATGGAGCCCGGAGTACTAAATGATAGGAATACCTCACACCCTACTCATCGTACCATGTTAACCCCGCATGCACTCAATAAAAGTAATGGATAACACAATATTGAAACAAGTAAAAATTATACAATTAATGAAATGAACACTTTAGGTTTACAGGGTTAGGATGACAGTCCTATATCTATGGGATAACCCTGTTGACACATTCATTAATTTTGAAAGATAAAATATATTACAATAGTACTCAGAAGATACATGAAGTTACCTAATACTTTATGATATTTTCCATATAGAATAAATATAATTTTTTATCATGATTTATACACAAAGTTAAGCTTACACTATACACAACACTAATTTAACTTGTGTTACATGTAAGAATAAGTTTTATGGATTTTTAATGGGGAACCTATTTTAAATCCAATTTTATACACTTATATATATATATATATTATTTCACAAAATAAACTTCTAATTTTAATTTGGAATATTGAAATTATCTTTCGGAAATTTTTATTTTTTTGAGAAGTTTCATTTTTTTATGAATAGTGAAAAATAGTGCATTGAAGTTAAATACTACCTTTTCATTTAAATAATTATTAATGAAAATTTACATTTTAAATTGGTTTTTTAGGTCACTATAGATCAATTAAACAAATATTAATCTAATTTATCTCATTAAAATATTTCTATATTGAAATTGTATATAAAAACATATTGAATTTTTTATATATTTACTTTAACCCGCTTTCTCGCCATGTCTAAGGGTTTAACAATAAACTTAATTTTTTCAATTTTGTGAATTGAATTTATAATAATGTATACACCCGGTTTCAAGGATTATGAGTTTTTTTTAATATGATCAACTTGATTTTTAGTGAACAGTAACTTTAGTATTTTATTTACCGTGGTTTAAGGTAAATCCTATAATTAAAGGTAAAAATAAAATTATAATATTATAAAGTTACCCTAACACTTTTAACAATTACATTAGAAAATTTTTTTTGATAGAAATAATCCTTAGGCATAAATTGTAACCTTTTATTCTATATGGATAATAATATGAAACTTATAATGTTTTATTTAAACATAGGTTAAAAATCACATTCTCGCATTATTAATAACAATACCATTTTTATTATAGGGTTATAAAAGATATATATTTAACTATAAATATTAATTTGAAAGATAAAATGTTTCTATAAATCATGATGATTTATTTATAATTTTTAATGATAAAATAATTAAATTAAATCATGAGACAATGATGATGCAGTATTTGTTTAAATAATGAAAGAATCAAATAAATGATATTAAAAATATTAATATAAATATAATTTGAGAGATTTAATGTCACAAACTATTTTAATTGATGAATTGGATATATTATTAATGTTTTATAAATCTTGGTTCAAATTTATCTTGTTGTTTTGAATTTTTTATAAGAAAAAATAAAGGATACTGTTAAAATTGACATTTAATATATTTTAAAATAAATAATATAAAATATCGAAAAAACTAAAATTCATCCAAATAATTGAAATAAGTATAAAAATGTCATAAATGGCTCATTTACTGGTTGTTTCAAATTTTATAGTAATTATATTAAACCATGATGTATAAATTATGTGATATCACACAAAGAGTTAAAGGGGTTAAGTCAAAGTTAAAACAAAATCTTATGGATTAAAAAAACAAATAAAATCAAGTCAAAAAACGATTGGATGAATAATATTTTATCCTTATCACATTATTATCTATTTTGAGTTGTTTAGTGCACACTTTCTAAGAAAATAAATAAGATTTTATTTAAATCAAGGATTGTCACAAAATATCACTGTATGTTTTCATATATTTTATGTGTTATGATAATGAAAAAATCAAGATATGAATGAACATAAATTTATAATTATTACTAAGGTATTTATTTTCATTATAGAAATTTATTTTTATTTTTATAAATTATAGAATTACCTTAAAAGATTTTTCAATACTAAAATAGTATTTATTTATTCAATAGAAAAATAAAATAATTTATTTTAATATTATTAATTTTGATATATTTGGGATTATTTAATGTGTTTAGTTAATTTTATTGAATTATAGGATATAATGGAGATGTGTGAAAGCATTAGATTCAAATTCCCACTTGTATTGAGGTATTTAAAGTCAAATTAAAAAATAGTTTCAAATTTGACTTCTTTATCTACAAAACCCTACCCATTTAGCTTATTAACTTCCATAGACATATCCTACTTATGTTGGTATTCTCAGAATACCAAATCTAGTATCCCTAAGAAGAGATATAAAGGAAGTCCACTAAAGAAGAGGTAATTGTTTTACCAATTCCCACGAGTTGTTTTCTTCTTCTACTTTCTCTTCATATGTGGTTTCTAGACTAAATTAATTACAGTAGTATCATATATATGATGATATTTTATTATGATTATGATACAATCAAATTCCTCCTTTTTTCATCCTTTGAAAAAAAATGTCACCATAGGTGCGTATGTACAACTTATCATCTCCACATTATGGTGTAATATCTTTTTCATCACTAATTTATTTGGATGGGTTTAATGATGGGTATTATTGATTAAAATAATATATATTACATGATATTTATTATTGATAATTAACATTCCATAAAATTACTTACCATTTAACCATTAATGAAATGATATTGTTGTTTGTGCGTACGCACGGCCAACTGTCTCCACAATGTGATGTGATTCATCTCCCATGTTAACGATTCAAGAATGATTATAAACATGTATATAATGATTAAATATGAAATATATGACATAATAGTTATAATATAATTATATTTATATACATATAAGTCATTTAATTTCTTTCATTCAATATGATAATAAAACAGAAATAACATTCATGCGTACGTACGGTCTACCGTCCCCATGAATGGTGTATTCCATATCATATATATATATATTTTTATATTTATATATTGAATATATATTATATTTAATTATTTTATAAATAATTTAAGTAACTAAATAATGATCTAAGAAATAGGATCAAGAATAACAATTCAAAACAAGTACATTAAAGAAAGAGGTTATTACCAGAAATATTTCATTAAATTGGAATTGTTAATAAATGCGTAATATAAAGTTATAAGTGAATCATATGTGATATTATAAATATTATTATGATTCTAGTACAAGTTAATAATATGTTTAAAATCACTATATAGAATGTTTTATACTTTTATGGAGGGAATCAAACCTAAGGTAAAGGTTAATTTCACAATCTCATTTTTATTCAAAATTGTTTATAGGTAGGTATGTACTAGAAAATATATATCATGATTATCCATGTATCATTAAAAAATTTATAAACTATTCTTAAAATTCATCTAAATTTTTTTAAAGTTCTTTTCACCCTTTTTGAAAGGAATTTTTGTCATTTTCCAAAGGAGGTACATTATGCATTTTTTTGACGGTAAGAATGTTTTTTAACTTATACAACGTGAGATGATTTTTTTCCATTGTCATGATGCCTTAACATTTTTAAAAATTACATAAAATATTAAATGGTTAAAATCAAAATAAATTTATTCTTGTATAGTTTTTTAACTTTTAAATAAATTTTTTGAAAGAAAAATTATATATCTCTCAAGATATTTCAAATGATTTTATTCGAGTATTTTCATATATGTCAACAAATTCGGTTGAATTTTTTGTTATATTGAGGATGATATATTATGAAAAAATATACCATATTTTATTGAAGTTTTTATTATCATTTTGACTGTGGATATTCTATTTTGATACCATTCAAGATTTATAGTCAAGTATTCACATTTTGTATGCTAGTTTTTTAATACAAATGTTTATGTTGTTTATGTCTTCATATGAGGAATGAATTAGACTTTGTAAGTGAAGGTAGGGTCCCTATATATCCCCTCAATTCATTAGTAGGTCTCGTGAGATGAAATCATTTTGCATCAAACCCATCATGTTTGTTTCCAATCAATTTTAAATAATGAGGAAGATTAATCTTGACATAAATCAGACAGGATTCTACCTATATACTAAAATAGAATCGAAGATATATCTTGATAGTTTATATCTTGATGATAGATATTGATATTGTAGGTGTCCAAAATTATGCATTCCCTAATTATGAGATTAGTTATTGTTATTCCATGGGATTATTCGACTAGTATAATATCCCTGGTTATGTTTTTAACACATTTGATCATTTTATAGGGTATTATTTATGATTTCCATATTATGATCATATTATATTTAAATGAATTATGCTTCAGTTATTCACCTTTCCATAATTTTTTTTTATTTATAATAGCTTCTGTTATACACCTATCCTTACCGATCATTTGAGCTCACCCCTTTTTTATGTTTTATTTTTTATAGGATGCTAAGATGTGTATTAAAATTGATATGTAGGGTAAAGCTAAGGGAATAATATTTTTCTCAAGAGATTTACTATAATGTATTTTAGGTTTTAAATTATAATATAAGGTACATGTATAAAATTTATTTTTCCAAAACTACTAAACTAATTGGTCCTTTGGGGTTTTTTCCATGTAAACATGCTAATGTAAATAAATAATGCACCAGGTCAGGACTTATAGGGTTGAGGAATTATAGGTTGTATCAAATGAAGTTTACAAGAAACCTTGGAAACTAGATTTAAAAATCAAATAATAGAAAATATAATCATATGAATGACTTTGAGGGTAATTTTAAGTTAAGGATATCATACTTTATATTTGTTAATGGATAACCAAGATTAATCCAATGTGCTTATATATTTATATGAATATTTCATCATTTAGAGATCCTATAAATGATTCTTCATGACTATATCACTATGATTAGTATTTATGAAATTGTGCTATGATTCTTCATCGATGGTTAGAATCAGCAAGGTTATAAAAGAAATGGTTATACTACTTATGATGAAGAGAATACAAAAGGAAGATTAAATGAAGGAAGTATTAAGTAATATGATAATAAAGCATAGTTAAGGGCTTAAAATTAAGTAGAATAATTAATGTTCATGTGTATTTTGATTTAGGAATTATTTTATCAATTGTGCAATTTTAATAATAATCATGACATATATAAGGATTGTGTTGTAGTACATCTTCATTAAGGATTTAGAAACATGAATGATTTCATTAAGGTTTTTATGGTGATAAAGGTATGTGATAATAAGATCTAAATTACATAGTTTAGAGAATCAAATGTATTTTGGAAATTTAGAGACCATTTTGGACTTCAAATTTGGACAGATGTATTTTGGAAGAGTCATAATGTTGGAATATAATGAGTTGAACATCAGATATTATTTTTTGAGGTTAAAGTATGATTTATTGGATACTTTGTGCAATCCTTTTTTGGTTTTAGTAAAATGATGAACTAATTACATATGGATTTTATGATTCATTAAATGTTATTAAAGAATAAAAATTCATCTTGAATATCAATCTTCACGTGTATCAAATATAGTTAAAATAGATCTCGGTACAACTAAAGGATAAGATTGCGCTTATGATATGGAAAGAAATCAAGTAAGTCTATTTTCTCAAGTGATTATATAAATAGTAAAATAATACATAAATGTAAAGAAAAGGATTTTGGAAACATATTATTGTCCTAGTACCTTCTTTTCCGATGAATCAAATTACCCCTCAAATCATTGCAGATTTATAGCATTATTATTGTTAACTTTCTCCGATCATATTCTCTTCTCTCTCAATTAGAACTTGATGGTTATATTTCTATTCCCTGTACATGTTTTACTACATGGAACCCAATTACGTGTTATCTCTAGTGACCATCATAATTACCTTTCATTACATTAAAGAGGAAATTTTATCAACCCTTGTTCTAATGTTGGATTTCAATAATGAAATTTTGAATAGTCAAACCTTAGTTACCAAACCCGAATTCTAAAATTTTGAGGACAAAATATTTTAATGAGGGGAGAATATATACCCAAAAACTTTAAAAAATGTTCATTTTAGAATAAATTTAATTTTTTTAGTATGATTTATATATAAAGATAAACTCACGCTACACACAACACTAAGTTAGCTTGTGTTACACGCAAGATCAATTTTACTGTATTTTAATGTTGAACCTATTTAAAATCCAATTTTTGATAATTTTCGTTTTTATTTGAAAAATTAAAATTCTTATTTGAATCTTTAAAAGAGAAATTATCTTAGGTATAATTTTTGGTATTTTTTTGAGAAGTTTTGTTTTTTATGAATAGTTAAAATACTACATTGAAGATAAAAACTCCCTTTTCATTTTAATAATTATTAATGTTAAATTAAATTTTAAATCAGTTTTTAAAGCCACAATAGTTAAATTATACATATATTAATCAAATTTAGGTCACTAGAATCTTTTTATATTGAAATTGGATATAAAAATTTATAAAACTTTTGAGCATTTTTTACTTTAACAAGCTTTTGTTCCACCTCAACCTAATTAACGTTAAACTTAATTTTTTCCCTTTTATGAATTAAATTTTGAAAAATGGGAATACATGGTTTTCAATAAAGTTAAAAAATTTGGTCTAATAGAATTAGATTAATTTTGGGTGAATAGTAACTTTAGTATTTTATTTACCATAGTTAAAGGTAAATCGTGTAATTAGAAGTAAACACTAATATTATAATTTTATAAAGTTACCCTAACACTTGTACTAATTTAATTGTATGAGTGGTTTCAACCAAATTCAACATTATGCTAAAATTATAACCTTTTTGAGAAACTTGGGTACAAAATTTGATATTTATAATGTTTTATTTAAAAATAAGTTAAAAATGGCAGACTCATATTTTAAATAAATATACCATTTTTATTATAGTGTCATAAAAAATATAAATTATGCTATAAATATTAATTTGAGAGAAAAAAATGTTTATCTAAATCGTGATAATTTATTTATACCTTTTAATGGGAAAATAATTAACTTAAATGGGGACACAATGATGATTCAATAATTGTTGAAATAATGGAACAATCAAAAATATGATATTAAAAATATTAATATAAATTTAATTTGAGTTATTTAATATCTTAAAATATTTTTATTGGTTAAATGGAAATATTATTAATGTTTTGTAAGTGTTGGTTTGAATTTATCTTACTGGTTTGAATTTTGTATAAGACAAAATAAAAAATACTATCAAAATTAACATTTAAGATATTTTAAAATAAATAATATATTATTAAATGATATAAAATATCTAAATAATATTAGGCCATCTAAATAAAATATGTATACAATGTCACAAATGACTCATTTATTAGTCGTTTGGAATTTTATAGTAATTTTATTAACCCATAATGTATAAATTATATGATATCACAGTAATAGTTAAAGGGGTTAAATGAGGGTTTAAAGAAAATGTTAAGGATTAAAAACATAATAAAAATTGTAAAAAAATTATTTGATGAAGAATATTATACACTTATCATGTTATGATTTATTTGGAGTTGTTTAAAGGACACTTTTTGAAGAAAATAAATTATATATCATTTAAATCAAAGAGAGTTACAATGTATCACTCTATTTATTTTTAATATATTTTATGTGTCAACATAAAGAAAAAACCAATATATGAACAAACCAAAATGAATATTTTGATCGAAAAAAAGTCGGTTTCATTATATAATTTTATTTTTAATTTTAAATATTATATAATTATATTAAATACTCTTCAATACTAAAATAGTATTTATTTGAAAAAAAAATTAAATAATTTATTTAAATAATTTTAATTTGGATATATTTTGGATGATTTAATGTGAATATTTAATTTTATATACCTATAGGATATAATATATAAGTTTAACACTATTATATTCTAATTCCCACTTGTATTGAGGTATTTAAAGTCAAATTAAAATAATGGTATCAAATTTGATAATAGTGATATCATATTGAATTAATATGTTATTAAATAATAATAAAAATTATAAATAATCATATGGGGATAGGGTATGGTCGAAAATTTATTCTAATTTTAATTTATGGTCCATTTTTAAGTATTTGGATCTAGAATAGTATTATTATATTTTAATATTTTGTGGATTTCCAAAAATGCCCCTCAGCTCAATTTTAAAAGGGAACCTCCATTCTCACTTCCTCATACCATATTGAGCCATATTTAATTACCCAAACCAACTCAGTTCCCTTAAAAACTTCTTTAGATAGATCTCATAGGTTCAGGTCTTCTCAAAAGACCAACTCTAGTGTCCCTAAAAAGGAGATCCAAAGGAAGTACATCGAATAAGAGGTAATTGTTTTACCAATTCATACAATTTCTTTTCTTATTATACTTCCACTTCATATGATGTTACCATAATGCTGTAATAAATATGACATAATCTATATAATGATATGTTATTATGATTATGGTAGAACCATATTCCTCCTTTTATATATCCTACGAAAAACAATATCATCATGCATGCGTACGTACAACTTACCGTCTCCACGTTGTGGTGTAAACTGTTTTTCATCACTACATTATTTGGATGGGTATAATGATGTATATAATGGATCTAGATAATATATATTACTTGATACTGATTTTGTATAATTAATATAACATCCAACTCTTTACCATTTCACTAGTATGGTAATGATATCATCGCTCATGCGTATGTACGACATACCGTCTCCATGACCTGATGGGATTAATATTTCATGTTAACCATTCAAGAATCATTATAAAAATATATATAATGAATAAATATGAAATATATGACATAATATTTATAATTTAATAATATATATATATCATTTACTTTATTCCATTCAAAACAATAAGAAAGGGGAAACGATGTTCATGTGTATGTACGACCAACCATCTCCATGAATGGTGTCTTCCATTTCATATATATGTATTTTATATATATTTAAATATAAAATATATATGAATTGTAAATAATTTTTTAAATTCTGTAGGTATTTAAATCATGATCTAAGTAATTGGATCAAGAATAACAAGTCAAAACTTCTACGCTAATCAAAGTGGTAATTACCTGAAACATTGATTTAACTTGGAAGTTTTAATAAACGAGTAATACAAAGTCATAAATGAATCATATATGATGTTATAAATATTATTATGATTCTATTACATGTTAATAATATTTTTAAAACCAATATACATGAATTTCATACACGTACCAAGGGAATCATTCCTAAGGTAAGGGCTAATTTCATAATCTCATTTTTATTCATGATTGTTCATACATATAATGTTTTTTTAACTTATACGGTGTGAGAAGATTTTTTCTGCCATCATTAATCTTTAAAATATTAAATATTACCTTAAAATCTTAAAAGTTATTTTCAAAAGAAATTTTCTCTTTTAAAATTGTGAGTTTCTTGAATAAATGATTTCAAAGTAAATGGTTTTTTTATCAAGATATTTCAAAATATTTTATTAGATTATTTACATCTATGTCAACATCCTTCATTGAATTTTATCTTTGATTGGGGTTGATTTCTTATGATATAAACTAACTAATTTTATTAAATCCTTTATAGACAGTTTTATATTATATGTTCTCTTTTGATACCATTCATGGTTTATGGTTAAAGTATTCACATTTTGTATAATTTTTTTTCAATATGAATGTTTATGTTGTTTATGTTTTAATATGAGGAATTCATTGGAATTACTAAGTTACAAGAGGGGACATCTATAGAACTTCTTTGAATTGGTAGGTATAATACGATGAAATTAGTTGGTGATAAACCCTTCATGTTTGTTTCCAACCAGTTTAATATTGTCAAGAGTAAAAAATATTGACACAAATCCAAAGGGTTTCTAACCACAAACTTAAACTAACAAGAGGATAGACCATGAAAGTAACTATCTTGAAAATAAATCATGAACGTTGGGACATCCATCATTTTAAATTCCATCATTATGAGATAAGTTATTGATATTCCATGTGATTATTCGATTGGCATAATATCCATGGTTATATTTTACAGCTCATGACATTATTTTATATGGTATCATTTATTCTTTCCATATTTTGATAAATATTATGTTTAAATGGATTTTGTTTCATTTATTCACATTACTATAATGTTTATGATTGTTTATGATAGAATCCACTATACACTTACCATCACTAAGCATCTGATCTCACCCCTTTATTATGTTTTATTTTTCTAAGGATGACAAGATGTGTATTACGACTGATATTCAGGGTTAAGCTAGGAAAATAATTGAGTTCTCCAAAGATTTCATATGTTGTATTTTGTTTTTAAAATTTTATGATAAAGTTCATGTATCTAATCTTGTTTTACAAAACATCTAAACTAACTGTTCCTTTGATATTAGTTTCCCTGTAAACATGCCAATGTAAATAAATAATGCACCGAATCTTGGACTTTGGGATCGAGGCATTACTGTACAACTGATATCATACAACCGTAGTAAATTTAAGACATAGAATATGTGTATAAGTTATACCTCTCCATATTTATAGTGTATACCAACTAGTAATGCAGTGGAATTAAAATTAAATATTTTTTGTGGTACCTCCATTAATCAGTAGTGAATGCCAATCACCTAGAGAAAATTATTTTGACAACTAGTCCCGGTGAATAGTGAAAATTACCCATATGATAGTATCTTATATTTACTACCTACCAGAAAAATTCTAACACACTCATCAAAATAAGGAGTCTTATAATATCAAAATCTATATTTCCACTTCAAAAAACCATACCTTAAATATATGATTTTCACAAATGTTTCTTGAACCCCAAGGTTGATCCATCTTCTTAATCATCTCCTTCCGGTAAAACTAGAATGGTACTTGAAATAAGATTCAAATTCCCAACATGTATTTCATAAAGATGGATTATAATGTTCCAAAATTAGGTCAACACAATATAGGTGATAGAGAATAATTTATTCTTGTCAATAGAATAAAACCTTGTTTTTTCAACTATCATAGAAAATTTCTTCCTACAAATCATCCTTTATAAAGTAATAAAAAAATAAAAAAGTTATAATTGAAAGAGATGGACCTCTAATAGTTCTCTCAAGAATTAAAGTAAAATTTATAATCACATTAATTGTTCCTATTAACTTTGGACCAAATACAAACAAATAAAAAATATATTGATTCAGGAGTGATCAAAATTAGATACAGAACCTTGTTTTTTGGGACCTTCCATTTTTGTGTGATTTATAGGTATTTCACATGTTAGATGTTATTCACATTGAGAATAATTCATTTTATAACATATTTTTTGTAGTGTCATACACACCTATAAAGACTAAAGATATTATAAAGTTATGGTTAGATCTTGCACAAATTTGCAGGCATCCCAAATATGAGTCATTTAAAGTGAAAGATCCTAAATTTGAAGGAGTCCAAAAAATTATTATTCAATTTATAAAAACATTGATTATATTTTGTAAGTGGATTATATATTTTAGGTCACTAGATGTTTATACCTCTAAATTATCTTTTTGTGTCAAAAATGGTCAAATTACCGGATTGAAAATTCATTGTTTTCATTTTATAATGGAAATATTACTATTTATTTATCATAAAGAGTTATTAAATTATTTGATTTGGGAAGTTTTAACTAAAATATCATATTTTTTAAATAAATTTATGTAAAAACAAGATTATGATTCACTGAGTACGATAAAAATGAAGTTCTTATGATTTTATGTAAATTAGAAAAAATATTTCATCTTGTCTTCTTTGATTAGGTAAAATATTTAATAAATTTTTTTTATGAAGAAAAATTTAGTGGGTTAGTACTATCTTGATAGATGTACCTATATGGAAGATTCATATAAAAATATAAAAAGGTGTGTAATAAATAATTACATTAAGGGTCAATTATATAAGCATAATTATAAAAGGATTTTAAAATTTGTTACTCTTATTATTTTAAATATTAATATCCTTCATAACAAATTAAAATAGGTCATAATTAGGGAAAATTAGATGATGTAATAAACCATTGATAATCAATATTTAATAATTATGAGTTTGGTTTTTGTAGTGATCATAGATAATTTCTTTTATGTGGATACTAACATAGAGATCATATGTATATTTAGTTCAATTGTTGAGAAATAGAGGGATTTTTTCAATAAGTGATACTTTTACCTATGTTTTTAAAAAATATTTTTTAAAATTAAATTAATATTAATTATTTTATAGACTACATGATAATAATCTCTAAAAAATCATGTAAATTATTTTTAATTATTTTGAATAACATCAAAAGTGTATGGATTCCTACTTGTTTTGAAGACTCGTAGGTAACTTTTTTTACTATCAAACATATAAAATTAATTTATTATTTTATATATTAGAATTCTTTTTTTCCAAGTATCACATCATGGAAATAAAATTGTTAATTGAATATTATAATGTGTATAAGGTAAATATATTTATACGACATACAAGAATATATAGTGAATCAAAAAAATAAATTAACTGTGGTGTTTGTTTAAAAGGGTCACAACATAAAGAAAGAGAAGTTATATTTTATAGCATGCTATATAAAATAATTGAGTTATTTAATCTAGGATATAATTATGTAATAATGTTTAAATTTAATAGTTTAGATACTAATCAAGGATTTCATATTCACACATGGCATTGAGTCATTGAAATTAAATATAAACATTACCTTATAGAAAATGAACCAGTTGCACTGGCGAGTCAAACACATCAAGTTTATTATAAAAATTATTTCTCTTCTTTAAGTGATTTAAATTATGGGTGGAGTGAAATAAAAGTCAAATCTTAGGAAAATAAATTTATATAAAATAAAAGTGGTTCTATAGAGGTGAAAATATTGAATTTTTTTTAGAAACATCTACAAATACATCCCTCACTCAAAGTGTCATATATATTTATAATGGTACCACATATTTAGGAATTTATATTGTTGATAATATTAATGATATAACTAATAAATTTTTAAAAAAATAGATGATTAAATTAAATATTTTTGGAAAATTAATGATGCAAATGAGGAAGATAAAGATATTGGCATCGATGCAGATGAATATAAATAATGATATATTATTTTTTTAATAAATATTTATTTATTTATTTATTTTGATATTCTTATTAACAATTATTTACAGGTTACATTATTTTTATTCAGTTTCATTGAAAAAATATTCTGTAAATTTAAAATTATTTATATTTTTATAGATAATGGATAATTTTTTATAAAATTAATTATATGTCTCAAATGTATCAAGAGAAATTTGATGAGATTATACAAAACTTAATTAAAGATGATCTACCCAGTGATGATCCTCCTGTTAAATTTTTTGAGGGTTCTAAAATGGAATCAGTTGTTAGGTCGGATTTGATGCCTTATATGGTTAAATATTTCATATCCAATTGTTGAGCGGTTTCTAGATCTTTATTTTGATCCCTGTTAGAGGAACAAATTTTTAATATGAATTTTATTTAATTTTTTAAAAATTTATTTTATTTAGTAAATGTGTTACTAATTATTTCTATTTTCATATCGTTTCACATTAAGTCATTGGCTAGGCCAGTGATATTTTGTGGAATAATTTTTATGCTTTGTTGGTGCCATGGGTTCCAATGACTACCAATGTGTTTTTTCATATGTTTGAGTGGTGTATGTTACATACAAATAAACAATTCATGTTATTTTAAATTTACATAATGTATAATGTACTATATTATAAAATATTTATTGAGGTTATGGTCTAATGTTGATGAGAGCAAGAGACCCCCTATTTGGGAGGTATTGGAGATTTAATGCATGATTATTTTCATCAATTTTACATAATTGTTGGAGTAAATATATGGATAGAGAATTTCTGAATATCTATTATGATTATTGTCTGCCTCATTGAACCAATTGCGTCCCCATATTGGCTTAAGAGATATTTTTTGCTTACTAAATAAAGGATACTTTTAGGAAGAGATTATCTTCTAATTGATAGAATCAAGGGAGGAGGTATGTTACACATAGATTTGGGAGTCATACTTTCAATATAAATTATCAATAGTTTGAAATTAAAATTATTTAATAATGTATATATATATATATATATTTCAAAATTTCTATGAAAAATTTACAAATTCTCTGGATAATCTTGTTGTTACAGAGTTTGATGTGTGTAATAGTATGTACAGTGATAAATAATATTTAGTAGACAGAAAATGATAGACAATAATAGATTATGGTTAGTATTTTTTGTTTTTTAAATTAAAATAAAATAAAAATTTTAACTTTTAAATTTATATTTATATGGTTGTGGAAGATATATGAGATAGATATTTCTCAAATATGTGAGTGTATGGTATAGATAGATGGTGGAGATGAGGCCACATATAAGCTATATTTTGACAAGGTAGGATGGTTGTGAGCGAGGATGAGTGGTATTATAAATGATCAAGTGATTGATATCAATTCATGATCGAATTCGGTTAGTTAATATGTTACAAAAGTGATGTCATTATTTAGTTCATAGTGGGCCCATATAGAATTATAATACCTCACTCTATTAGAGTATGATGAAAATTTGGGAGTACAATATGATATTATACAAACACATAACAGATAGTAGGAATAGGAGAGATATTAACTAGAGAAACAATAAAAAAATAGGAGCATCAGTATTTGAAGTAGAATAAGAAAATAAAGGAGCTTATGTAGCAACTTGGACATAGTTTAGGGATAGATTTGATTAATACTAATGAATATTATCAATCATCCCTTTATTGACTTTATAATTAAATTCATTTTAAAAAAATATGTTTTATGAGTTTTAATTTTATTATTAATTTCTTTAGTTTATATTTTTTAGTGCATTTAAATTTTTATTTTATATTTTTAAAATTAATTTTGATGGATAAACAGTCCTTTAAGAAATATTATTTGGGAAAAAATCCTAAATTCATCCCAAATAAGTTCACAAAATTCTATTTTTGATAGAATTATGATTTTTTCATT
The DNA here is from genome assembly GCA_963277665.1 of Viscum album. NCBI lineage: Eukaryota > Viridiplantae > Streptophyta > Magnoliopsida > Santalales > Viscaceae > Viscum > Viscum album. Next base: position 703,415,962 of record OY728132.1, read on the forward strand.
ACTAGTATTTGTGATGGTATTCTAAATCCATCACAAAGAGATTTCTCCATGAAAATCAAAATGTCATCAAAAATAATTTGGAATAAAGTTTTTTTTATGATTTTTTAAATCCTTGAAAAATAGTATTTATAACGGATAAATAATTTCATCATAAGTAGAATTATTTGTAGGTGAATAGTGATGGTTCATTACATATAATAGAATTTGTGATGTTATTTTCCACAATAGGCTATTTGGGAAAGATTTCATGCAAAAATAATATTTTTAAGGGAATCTATCACAAATATCCTATAGGAAAAAATCTTTATTTTTATAGTAATCACACCTTCATCTAGAATGGTGATCTCTTGATCAAGTGGGGTGTAAACCTTGTGGTGGTTGAAGCGTGATAGGCACATCCATTAAAAATAAGGGGTCTTTGAAACAATTAAACATCATAATTTAGGTAATATCATATTTGTATCACAAGGCCAATCTCTAATTTATTCTATCAAGGCCTCTAAAATTTAATAAAGGCTAAAATGTTTAGTTGGTTCCTATAATTATTTTGGGGTGAGGTATAGCCCAATTTGATCCATTGAGTGCATGCATTTATTTTTTTCTTTGAAACCCCAATACCTACCTTATATTACAATTATTATTATCATTATTTTTTTGTTTATTATAAATTAAATTAACACTTTCATCTCTTCGGATATTCGTTAGGATGCTAAAATTCAAAATTAGTATAATGCATAACTCTATTGAGGAAAGAATAACTTATTGACTTCTTAGAGTTAATATAATTCCAAGGAAACCTATAAATCCAAAGTATATTAGTTGGATACCACCCTTTCCATTATGGATTATGGTCAACATAGATAGTGATTCATGGGGTTCCCATGGTCCTATAGTTTGTGGTGGTGTTTTCATAACTTCAAGATTATTTATTAAGGAACAATTTTATATATTTCTTGCAAACTATATTTCTTTCAAAGTTTAAATTGGGAATTTATTAATTTAATTATCTAGAAAAACTAGTTTGGTTTGGAAAAAATTTAGATCAAGAATAAGTCTCATTTTTTTACATTTTATTAAAAGAATATATACTATTTTCCATTGAAATATCTATAGATATTTTATGGAATGTATCTGATGAATTAGAAATATTCCAAAACCATTAATGTAGATTTTTAGGGAGGTAAATATGGATGTTGATTACCTTTAGAAGAAAGCACTTGTGGGATGTAAGGACCCAAATCATTATGAATTGAGAATCTATAAAAGAATCATAATTTTTCATTTGTTTAGAGGTTATTTTTGAGAAATAAGACTCAAAATTAGATTACAAGAGTTTGGGTGCTATTTAAAGGTGTTTTTAGATTGGGATTAAGGATTTGGTGGTGTTTTGAGGGTTTTAGATGATGCCATAAGAGTTTCCAGGTGATTGGGATGCTAAAAGATTGATCAGAAGGTAACTCATAGTTTGAAAGATGAGGGTCACATAGTGAATGATATTTACATGGTTTTCATTGGTCAGTTACACTAGTTTATAGGGACCCTTAATCTATATTTCAGTTATGAACATAGGTTCACATCATGAAATCATCAAGACTAAGGGCTTATCTTTCTTCCTAGGATCCTTCATAACATGAAACCTTTCTTTACATTTTCAAACATTCAAAAAACCATATTCTTTATATATTTTTAATAATTTTTTCGAGGATTTTATTTTGGGAACCCCATTTGGGTTTCCTTCATTTTTTATTTTCATATAGATAGGGAGAGATCCTCTTGGATATTCCTTTTCTCTCCCTTTGGAGTGCTTTGATCCGGTTCATTTTCAAGGGATTCAACATTCCATTTTAAGGTAATATCCACCCCTATATACACCTTGTTATTCCTCCTTCAATCACATGTGATTTTAGTTCATTATATATGGTTTTAGATGAACGATTTTAATAGAGAAATGAGAATTTTTTGTGCTTTATGAGGATTTATAATGTGTATCATGAAGTATTTCCCAGAAAAAGGATATTCATTTTTTAAATTCTCATTTTAGGTGATGTATGTTTCTCTAGAGTTTTCTTAACATTTTGGCCAAACTTGGGTTAAATTTTCTATTGATTCAGTTTGAAATTTTGGGGATTTTTTTTCTTAGGCTCCAGAGTTCACTGAGAGTGTACCACACCCCATCACTCATAGTTTCGATGTAATTGGACTAACTAATGAGTTTGATACCTAAAAATCCAATTTGGAATGTTGTTTTTAAATGTTTAAATAATTAATTTTTTGAATTTACAGATGATACATGTGATTATGGACTTGGTGGAGGTTGATATGAGCCTCAGATAAACCATAAAAGCAAAAATTGAGGTAGGTTAATTATATTTATTTGAGTCTCTTGGTAATATAGTGCTCATCATTATTATTATTTTCATGTATATTGATTATATTTTTTGAGTTCCTCATTAATGTTGGGTTGGGATCACATCAATAAAATAGTTAACATGGACCATATTCATTTATAAAATGTAACGCCCTGACCTCATAATCCCAGAGATGATGCATTATTTTATTACATTGGAATGATTACAAGGAATCAAATAAAAAAGGACCGATCATTTTAGTAGTCTTGAAAAAACTAGATACATAAATGGAACCCATTTTTTACTTTTGGAAAAGAAAAACTATATATAATGCATAACAAAATCTAATAATCTAAATCCTTGAAAACTCAATAAATGGTCTATTATTCATAACCTATAGAAGGAAAAAAAGTAAGGGGTGAACTAAAATTCTCATAAAGGGTAAAACATAGAGGAATCATGAAACAATAGTAATTGAATCATAAATAAATTATACATACTTATTATGGCATGGTGAATATTTGAAAAGCACACAACATCAATAAACTGAAAATGAACGTACATCCATAGATTTTATAATAGTGAAAACCTCATGGAAAGTAAGAACTTAATAATTAATAAAGATAATTCTTATTATTTATAAATCGCGTATCTATCACATGAACCATCATACTATCAAGACGTCTTAAGTCTAGGGGTAGAAACACGTCTGATTCTATTTGGAAACAAACCCAAATGGTTTATCACCAACTATTTGGTCTCATGAGACCTGTCGATGAATAAAAGGATATAAAGGGATAATCACTTCATTAAAAGTCCCAATAATTATTCATTCATAGATTTAATTCAATAACAAAATTCCTTTTCAATTTCTATATTGAGTAGAGGATACAGATTCATTATTATTTCCATAGTTAAAGAAACATTCAAAATAAACACCTTATGTAAAAGGGTATACGACTAAGACAATGATCATTACCATGTTACAAGAATATGGATATTTAATATAAATAAAATTTCATATTAATAATTATCTCAAAGTGGAAGTATATACACCACATAAAAATTATTAGTTTCACAATACCAAGTATGTCTCAATGAAGAGGAAATTAAGACGAAGTCCCCTACAACATTGTAATTAATTGAATCATTGGAAAAAAATCATCAAATGAATCATTTAATACCACAAATATAAATATAATCATGATATTATATGTCAAATGGAAGTATAAATACACCTCATACAAGAAATAAATGGTGAAAAATGGTAATCTCATAGAAATAAATGTGTGATGAGAAACCCCTAACCAAATGTCCTAATGTGTTATTAATTTGATCTTAAAGTCATTAATAATAATATTAAATACATTAATTAATATATTTAGAATATTATATACATATATATGATTTTTTTTTCTTTTATGGTCTTTTTGATGTGTTATAAGATGCAATTTTATCAACTGGGATCATTCTTTTCCTTGGTTTCCATGATCAGTTTACTTGTATACATGTAATGAAGTTCATGTAAAATGGGAATAATTCTATTAAGTTGGAATTATATGAAATTAGTGATAATAATGAAGTGTAAATGGTAATAAATGTAATTTATTTATGTGTTTTTTGGATTAATCATTAGATAAGATGTTTACTGATAATAATTTAGCTTAATTTTAGCTATTTTTTCACAATGAACTTGTTTTGTTAGATTATTTAATATCATGTGTATAAAATGGTTACAGAACCTTAAATAAGAGATAATAAATATTTTATAATCTATTTCAACTATAAAAATGTTTTCATACCCTTCTATGATGGAGAAATAATAGAACAAAGGTTTATAATCCAATAAGGTTGTAAATAGACACCTCCTTGATGATGACTTCGTTTTAAAAATACAAGAGTGCGAGTAAGAAGATTGAATATGGATATTCCATTAACATGATATCATTAAAGTATATAAATGATTCTAGATTTATCATGATAATTTTAATATTGGATGTGAGGAGAGAATAATAAAATAATGAGCTTAAAAATAAATTAAAAGTGAAAGGAATAGGATTTTACCTCTTGAATACTCCTCATTAAGAACCTCCTTAAGGGGATTGGTTTTGGCCTTGTGGAGAGACCAAGATATCTTGGAAATGGGGAGATACTTTTGAAGAGTATTTGGGCAGAACTTTGACAAGATTCAAGGCTTAGATTAATGAGGAGAAGAGGGGGTGAGGGGTGGTTTTTATAGTGGAGGACAAAGATTTTTTCTCAATATTTTATTCATTATTTTATTATTTTTCTCAAGAAAAGAACTAGTATTGATTCTTGAGACTAAATAAAATAATTAGAGAATATGAGTTAGAACTGATGGTTTCTTACATCATACATGATTCAAGTAATAGTTTACTTAACATGTAATGTATTTATACCGTAAATTACCATATTTTACTATTTACCAAAAATTCAAGTATCTTAGAAAAATCCCAAAAATTAACACTAACCAATTTTCAACATGTAGAGTTAAAAACTTTCATGAAAATAATTTTCTAAATATGATAAATTTATTTTTTAATTAAAATAATTATTTATTTGAAAAATACATATTTAAAAAATAAAACTCATTTTATAACACTCTGAAAAATTAACTAAGGTCTAATTAAATTATCCTAAAATCATATAAAGATGAAATATGGATTTATGATTAGATTTTATGAAAATTAATTATATTTTAAATAATTTTATTGATTGTAAAATTGTAATTAAATATTTATTATTCACAAAAATACCAACACTTAATTATTAGTTTTTAAAATATTCACCTTCATTTATAAGGTGCTTAAATTTTATTTATACTTTCATGGGAGATGTTACTATTCATAAGGGGAACATCACTATTCATAAGGGTAAATTACTATTCATCAAAAAATAAGTTAATCCAATCAGATTATAAATATCCTGCTGAACACAACTATGTGTGTCTGTATTTTGAAATCCATACCAGAGAAGAAACAAAATTATGTTTAAAGTCTAGGTTATAACAATCTATTTTAAATAAAATGTGTTGTTTTAAAGAGAATCAGTGTTTCATGCATTATAATCATTCTATTGACTTGAATTTTTTTAAGAACCAATATACAATAAAATATTCGTGTGTTGTATAAAAGGTTTTTGATGGTGGATCTTTAATCGAATGAGTACTGGTGGACCTCTTTACTTATTGTTTCGATTTGGGTGTTAGGTTTTAGAAATTAAAATGGTTTCTCTTTTTAAAAAATAGTTTTAAATATGGGTTCAATAAAATATGAATTTTAAGGTAAATTGAATTAATCAAGATAGTTATTTAAAAATAGTATTTAAAAATGGTAAGGGGGTTTTATAAGGATTATTTTGAAAATATTTTGTTTAAGGGACTGTTATGAGAAAAATTATACATAATAACATTTTTAAAATGATATGTAAAATTCAATTTACTAAGGTTTCGAATGATATTTTAGATGTATGGATTTGAATTGTTTTGTTCTATTTGACCTCATGAGGAAAATGCCCTATTTTCAAAATCTTGGGTACTTGATGTGTTTCTTAGTTGTACATGTTGGGTGTGAGAATTGTTACATGATGATGTATGTTATCTGATTAGCCATATGAGAACCCTACTTTATATGAAAGTGATGGGTTGATTAGGTTATATTTGATATAACCCTTAGTGGTTGGAGTTGGGAATCGGGATATATAAAGATGTGAGTCTGGGTTCTAAGAGAATAGTGTTTGGGGGATGAGTTGGTGAGGTGTGAGGTAAGCAACATCCCTTGTTTTTTGTTTCATGTGTATTATGTCTATATGTGTTGTGATGGAAAACAAATATTAGTGTCAAAGAGGATCCTTTGTCCTGGCCTCACGATGAGTGATATCTAATTTCCAGGATCATCATGGGAGAGATGGAAGCCTCGTGTTCATGATTTTAGTCCATACCTTAAGTGATGGGGTAGTTGTTGTGAAAGGTTCATTTCCCTGAGTGAGATGTCTTGATCAATCACATCTAATTTAAATATCCCAATTTGAGGTACAACCTTATGATCCTATTTTTTTTAAATCAATTTTCATTGTTTTAGTTAAGTTCAAGGTGCTTGGGTGAGTTTCCAAAAGCATTTGGGATTGGAAATCCTTTTCTGGGTCCGCCATGGGCAACGACCAATGTGGTGGTGGGCATATTTTTTCAGTTGTGTCCTTGTGAAAAATATGGAGGGGTCTGAAACTGGGATCTACTGATTGTGGTTAGGTAACGAAACCCATAGAGACATTCTATGAAAAATTGATAGAGATTCCACACCATGTGATGGTTCTGGGTGTAGCGAGCCTAAAATGGCCATTTATATTACAACATGCCATAGTGGATAGACTTTTCACTCCTATTGGGTATCATATGATCAAAGGTATCATGGTCTTGGTGGCTCCACTAGGCCATGGTGGTGGTCAAAACCATTTGTTAATCATCTCTTTCATGTGCTGGTTTTTCTGGGGAGAAGTTATGGAGTTAAATACAATATTCTTGGAATTGTTTTAATGTGGTTTTTAATTAGATATCACGTCTTCTAACATATACATACCACATCCTCCTTACTTTTTTCAAATCAATCAAAACCAATGGGATATTTTGAACGTTTTGACTTAGCAACAGGGTCTATTACTTAGTGTTATGACTAAGATTTATCTCTCTTTTTTTGAGGTGTAGTTGAAAAGAGGTAGTAGGATTCTCTATCACCCAATTATTTATAGAATTGGGAGGCTTATATTTCTTTCCAATCTTATTCAAGTTTTCAATAGAAAACCCATATTATACATTTTTTTTAAATCTCAAGGATTTAAGTAATTCAAGCTGATTGTTTTTAAAATAGATTGTGTCTCAAAGAAATTTTCATGAACATTTGAGAATTATTTTTTTCGGGTTTGAGAATGAAATTTATATTTGAATATTTTTTTAAATTAATAATTTTTTTTTAATAAACGTAAATATAGAATATGGTTTGGGAATGCATGGGGATGTGGTTTCATATTTTATTGTATGAGGGATTATTGGTACATGCATGGTGTTTGTACCAATCTGGAGGTGCATGGGTATATCATCAAGTAAAATCTTGGTGAAGGATAGATCAAAACTTGTGAGTATTGATATTTTACTTGATAATGCATGTGAGAGAGATATATAAATATGGTACAGGTATGTTAATTGAAAAGAAATAATGAATAAAGTGATTTTAAAAAAAAATCCTTAAACTATTTTCTTATGGTAAAATATTTTGTTATTTTTACCTTCTGTTTTCTATAAACTATATGCTAACCAATTTTTGGTCCAAGTGGAATGTGATGGTAAATATCTTGGAAAATCCAACTTGGTATGAGTACTTCCACCCTATATAATCACTTTCGTTCTTATGCAGATGTTATTACTCATGAAAAAAGGTAAAGGAAAGGTCTCACTCTTCTCTAATGGAGAATCATGGTGATACTTCCTCATGTTGATGTTTGGAGGTTTTATTTTCTTACATGGATTTTTTGAAGTGATTCCACATTGGTGTTGCTACACTGAGACGTACATTGGTCTTCTTGAGTCATTTGTTATAATTTTTCACTAAAACACTAGTGTTGGTTTTTTATTGGTTTTCATTTTAGTTTTATTATGTATAATCATGCATCATATAGTTGGTTTAGTTTTTATATTTCTCCTAAGAAATTATTATTTTCTAAAAGGATAAAATTAACCCCCAATTTCTTAGTAATACCTTGGAATTTATTTCCGACATTTTTTGTCTTGTTGATGTCACCAAAGGATAGGGGTGACTCTAACTCATCTGAAGCCAATGTGTTGGCCTGGGATACTACAAATGGTATCAGTATTAATCTCTTCCACATCTTGTAATGTTAGTAAGGAGATAGAAATTTAGGAACATGAAATGTATTGAATAAATATACGTAGTTATCCTTGTTGTGATGAAATCCAAGTTACAAGGGTGGCATGGGTACAAAAAGTTGTCGAAAATACTTTTAGGTGTGTTTTCATCTCATCATCATGGGTGTAGTCGATGAGTGTAGCATCTCATACATCAGTAGGGAGACTCCCCACTAGGACTACATTATTTATACAATATTTTATGTATTTTTAAAAATAGTTATATTGGTTATTTATTTTGATTGTTGGGAATATTTTAATCCTCCAGTTGCTAATGGGTGATAACTAAGTACTATTATTTTCTATATTTAAATAAATTCCATTGGTTAGGTGATATAGGAACCTATTAAACAAGGAAGAAAATAATGTGGTATCACCTAATACATATGTGAACCAAAAGTTTATCAAAATCATTTTTCAAGGTTTTCAATCATTTGATAAGAAAAATTGAAATTATGAACCACAAAGAAGGATCATTTTATGTAGTTTTAGAAATAGAATCCAAAAAAATTGGTGATTTAGAACATAAAAAGAAAGAATTCTAGATTAAAAGAACAAACTAAATTTTTTATTTCCTTGGAACACTAACTAATATAAATGTCAATTTATTACTATAAATACTAGAAGATCTTCTATGAAAATGGTGGGATCTAGCTATCCAATATAAATTCAACCAATGACTTTTGTGGGAGTACATTGAAGAACTATTCAATAACTAATTATACCCCCACACATTCAAAATAGTTATAATGATAGATTTCATCAGACTAAATCAAGACAATCTATAAGTGATTGAATATACATGTATGTTTATGAACATAGTTGATTTTTCTCTATAAGTGGATGATATTTAATCCATGAAGGCATGCATTTTTTAGTTGGGACTATAGTTAGAGATTCATTCCATGATATATGTACTATGTATTATATATTTTATAGTGATGGTTAATAGAGAAATATTGGTGCAAATGGATATTTATAGAAAAATAAATATGGGAAGTATATTTGTACCTTAGGGAATAAGAAGGAATTCTAATATTTTTTACTAGTGTAAGAGATACACCTACCTAAAAAGTGGTGGATAATCTCAGAATAAAACTTGTAAATATATTAAATTTCCTCCTCAACCCAGTACAAATCTTAGATCTTTCTAATGTGGTTCATTAAACCATAAAAAGTGATATTCTATGGATCTTCCTAGATCATGTCAGAGTTCAAATAATATGGGGAATCTTATATTTTAATATCATAGTGATCTAAATTTAGTTATTGGAAATACATCTCATGTGTCATAGAAATATTATTCTTTAATTGGATAATCAGATCAGACTAATTATCATCCTCAGAACTGAGTGATTCAAAGTGATTCTTGGAAAACCATAACTCTAAAAGAAATGTATCCATAGTATTGAAGCAAAAAAACAAGTGGGAGTGAGTTAGTAGTAGTATTTTAATGAGAATATGATCATGGATGACTAATTAGTTTCTATAAATATATGATGCACCATTTTACTTAACTCAACTTTTATGCACATCCAATTTTTTATTGGTGCATCCCACTTTTTTATTGATCCATGTGTCATTGATCAAATGGGACTGCATGTCGAGATGATACCACAGGTGATGATTATCTAGAAAAATATTTGGTGGTGAGATTTTATGGTATTAAAATGTTAATATTGTTCTATAAGAATCGACAAGCTCAATTTTATTGGGACTTTTTTCAACATCGATTTTTTTCACATGATCATGAGAACGTATGGGTTAGTTTATTTCTAGTCATGTGACAAAACATAACTTTTAAACACTTATTTCCTGATTTATTACATAGATAAACACATAATAGAATCCAAAAAGATATATATACCATTTTTCTTTGTCCAATTAGGTACATATCACAATAACATAAAATAGAAATATAATAATATAATAATAAACTTTATAACATGCCATTAAAATAAACTATACTTATAATAATGCATCAGATAACCTGGGGATGTACATAAGAAAGGGTGAGTTATTAAACCTAGTAATGGAATAATAAAATAATATAGTAATATAAATAATTATAAGTGATTCAAGGGGCATAACATGGTGATAAAAAATGTAAGAATCATAATCATTAATATTGAACTATGACACAAGATGATAATAGAAAGGAGTCATAATAATGTGGAAACAATATAAAACATGACATAATAAGCATAATTCAAGGATATCCATTGAGACATCATAATATAGTGTTCTTAGGATAACTTCCCATGAACTACACATGGTGTCTCATGAGATAAAAACATTACCCAATGCATTGGAGGGCTATATAATTTTGGGTCCACTCATCACATTCATGTTATGTACATTCATTTGTTTTCCACATATATTATACAATATAAATACTTATTTACTCACTTTTAATCCCATGATTAAAGATATTTTGTTAAATAAATGTTCATCCCCAATAAAAAAAGGATAATTACGTCTAGTTGAATATCATTGATTTAAAATGGGGATGGGTATTCACAGTGCAACATTTTGTCTTGGAAAAATACAGGAAAATTTCAATGGAATAACGGGTCTACATAAAGGTTTGTGAAAGGGATTTTTTGAGAGTTAAAGGTCGTATCTCATTAATTTTAATCATAATTATAGTATATTTATGTGTAAAAACACATTACAATGCAAAAAAAATGAAATCAAAAGGCCTAGTACAGAGAATGTGCTTAAATAAAAAAGCAAGGGGAGATAATCCATTACCTTGAGAGAGTGTTTCTAAAATCTTGGGAGGAGCTTATTATGAGCTTAATAACACCTTGGTTTAGGTTTAAATATGTATATGGATAGTAAATTCATGATCAATGGGTTTTTAGTGAAGAGGAATGGGGGGTTGTGTGGGTATTCATAGCTAAAGAGAGAAATTCTTTATCAGTTTCTAAGAATATATTTTGGATCTAAGTGATAAAATAATCAAAACCACAATCTGTACCATGGGTTGTTCCAATCGTTTCTACTAAATAATAGTTTAATTAAATATTTTATTTGGATAAGAACCGAATGCCTTAAAATAATATCAATGATGATGTGGAAGTTACTCATGTTCATAAATAATTATTTTTACATCCTTAAATATGTATATGGATAGTAATAATATTTATTACAACACTTTTATCCTATTATGATGTCATAATTCATACTGTATATATATACGGTATTTATTTTTTTCCCAAAAATTTGACAGTATTGAAAAGTTACAAATAACTAAAAATTTACTACTTTACACATTGTGATTCAAATATTAATATTTATTTTATAAAAATAATTTATTAAATATTATAATTTCACTTTAAAATAAAAATCATTATTTATTAGAAAATACTAGTTTTACGACACTAGCTTCTTTCTAATACTTATACAAGTTAGATTGGTATTTATTAAATTATGTTATCATTTTCATTTAAATAAATTTTATTTAATAAAAATATTTTATGAAAATAAACTTAATTTAAAAATTATTTGATTTATCAAAAATCATGATTAAATTGAAACAATATATTTTCAAAAAATATAATTTTAGTTTCATTATATAAAAATCTAATTTTTATTAAACTCATTATAATATATACCTATAAGAATCAATAATGAAAAGGGGATAAATATAATCATTATTTCAATAAAAATAATATAAATAAATTCATACTATTAAGGTCTAGCTTTATAACCCCTTATGACACCAAAAAATTCCCTAAGGGTAAGGTGTATGATGGTGGTACTTTCTTGGGGCGGTTTGAAAAACATGGTTTGAATAATGATATTGATAAGCTTGAACTTATCTTGAAAAAACATTTCTAGAGTTTTAGTTATTTAACCTCAACTTGTTCTAGGGAAAGAACAAATCCTAGTGATTCTATATCTCTCATAAGCTTCGATAAATAGGATTTATAGGGTATGGTTCTACTGGATGATGCCATCTATTCTTCCATCTGTTTCAATAATAATTCCTCATAACCCTTTATATATACTAAATGAAGGACCCCAAAACACCCTGAGAGGGGAGGGGTGAATCCGGGTGTCAACTTTTTCCTTTAAACTAATGGATCTTGTTCCCACATTGGTATGAATCTGTTAAACCTGTCTGAATAAGAAGTGCATAATATAAACAATCACATGTAAAGAAATGACACAACAATTTTACTTGGTTCATCACTAAGGGCTATGTCCAAGGATCATATGTTGATAGTGTGTCAGTTGTACTAAAAACGACTCATCTTTAAAAGTTGTGGATTACAAGAGTTTAGCACAGTCACTTTGTGATAAGCGCACTACCTTTACCAGATTTTAGGGATAGCACATTGTGTCCCCTAGATCACTTCAGTTGACTCCCCTTTGCTTACTTTTTGGGAAGAATCGTCACTCATTTTAGCAACGTGAAGGTCACATCAATGGTTTACCATCAAATCATGCATAATCAACTGTAAATGGATTCTCTTTCGAAGTCCCGTAATCTCCCACATATGTAATTTATTTTCCTGTACACTCATATATTATGGAAATTAATTTCTCATATTGATTTGGTTCATTTTTAGGCTTCCTTGGGTGTTCCGCATACTGCTACTATTTCCACGTACCTCTACTATTATCGCATACCGTCCAACTCCTCCGTGTACTATCTAGCTCCTCTGTGAACTGCCCTTCTCGGTGTATATCCCTTCACAGCATACTTCTACACTCCTTGGAATATCATCCTGCTCCACCGTGTACCACTTCAAACATCACCAAATTTCTTTCTGAAATTTTAATCTTCAATCTCATCTCCTAAAAAATGGGATTATTATTTCTTAAATAGGCACGTAACTCTGCAAATTTCGGTAATATGATTTACCAAAATTTTTAATGTGGGATAAACTTCACTATAAACCAAACTTCATCTGCGTATTATTAGGCTCCACCGTGTACCACTCATGTTTTTTGGGCCGAAACAATCTTTCCAAACATCATCATCCCGCGAACCACATGTCTTCACTATGTATCGTCACTGTGAACCATTTTCGCCAGCATTCGGCATATTGCATGCCTTCACTGCATACTATTTCTGTGAACTGTTTTCGGTTATGGGAAATGCCTTCACCACGTACCGTACACCTTCACCATGTACCATGAACCTTCATCGTGTTCCGAATGCCTTCACCACATACTATGCACCTCCATTGTGTACCGTTGATTCAAATTGTTACCAAACTCCCAATTTTGGAGGCCCAAAAAATTGGCAGACACTGGGAAACTACACCACCTTCAATACTGATTTCAGCCTTAAACATATGACATCATTCCTTTCAAGCTCCCTATTCATCCATGTGAATATTGAAAAAAAATAAAAACCAAACTCCAATATTAGAGACAAATAATCATGGTTCGAACATTAAAATTAATAGTCACTATAAAATGGATTTATTATAAATAGTTCAGATTATTAATGGTCTTTAAATATCAACTAACAAATTATTTCCATATATTATAATGGTACTAAATAACAAAATAAAATTTAGTGTGTGTGATTTATATAACTATATTTTTTTAATAAGGAGTTTATTCATTAAAAAATAGAATTTCATTTAAAAAATTTTGGGTCATTACATTATTCATCCACTCATAAGCTTCACCATTGAAATTTCATTCCATACACTAAAACGGATGAGGGAACTTATTTTTCATTCCCTCATCCAATTCCCATGTTGCCTCCTCAATCCTATTGTTCCACCCCAGTAATTTGATAAGGTGAGTTATTATGTTTCATAGAAAATTGTCTCTATAATATAAGATATTCACTAAATACTAAGCATATAATATATCATTCTCTAAGGGTACCCCATTTGGATTTAGTACATGAGGGATTCTAGTTTTCACTTTCTTTAGAGGGATACATGGAACACATCATGTAGTTGAGATAGTTTAGGAGGGGTTTCTAGTCAATAGGACATATATCTGATATGATTAGGTATCTAAAAGGGTAAAATGTTTCACAGACTATGATTACCCCTATTCCCAAACCTCATGAATTTCTTATACGAAGATATATAAAGTAACACTTTATCTTCAACATCAAACTCTGGGTCTTATCTATGATCATATGTTTATATTTACTATCAAATTCATGTGGATTTCATATGACATTGAATGGTTTTTTCCTTCTTTGTCTTCTATTGGATAATATCAATTCTCATAATCTTTCACTCTCTAAATTCACCTCAACATGTTGGAGTCCAATACCACTTCCCATATAGATACACATTAGGTTTCATTTGAATGCGAGAATGGAAATTATTTGTATATGAGAAATCCAGTAGGGGTAGTTCCTAATCCTAACATCCTTGCAAAACAATTGAACATTATATCAACACATCATCTAGAGTTTGAGTGGTTCTCTTAAAATTACTATTTTTTTGGGGTGATAAGCATTATTGAAGCTCAGATATATATCCAATAATTTCTATAGACTTCTCCAGAACCTTGAAGTATGCCTCAGATCTCGATCTGATATAATGGAGAGGAGTACTCAATGCAGTCTAACTGCTTCAATTATATATATCTTAGTGATTTGGACGAGAGATAAATCTTCCTTGATAGCAATGAAATATGAAAACTTTGTAAGGTGATCAATGACAAACCAAAGATTGTTATTTCCTTTTTATGTCCTAGGGAATCCTACAATAAAATACATTATTATGTTTTCCCATATTCATATTGTTAGGGGAAATGTTTACATCATACCCTAAGACTTTTTCATTCGACATTGACTTGTTTTAATACCAATAATCATGAAACAAATTTCAATATCCCACTTTATGTTATCCCACTAGAAATGTTTTCTCAAATATCTATACATAATAATACTTACTAGATTAATATAGAAGTTTGATATGTGTGAATAATCCAAAAATTCCCCCTATAGTTTTACTTTTTATGGGACTCATATTCGGGTTTAAAACCTTATATCCCCATATTTAGAAAATTTGAACTTCATAATATTCATAACCCTTCTCCGTATCCCCTCATCATATATTTAGGCCTCCTTTATCCTATCATGAATTTATAGTTGATAATTTATTTGATAAATGATGTATGGAGTTCCTTTATTATTCTCATGTCCATATGTTTCATGTATAATATTATTGGATCCCTTTTAATCCTCGTCATGGATAGGGTTCTGGGATCCACTCTACTTAGAGGATTTTACACTTTATTTTCTTTCCTATGATGACAATGGATTGAAAAATAATAATATGTGATCATCTATAACCACCTTCATTGGTGAATATTAATATCCAATTTTTTGAATATATAATTAAGGTTTTTATGATCCATATATATACAACACATATCCCTAGAGAGATATTGTCACCAAATGTTCAAAGTGGAGATCACCTTAGCCAATTATAGATCAAGTGTTGGGTAGTTATACTAGTTAATATTTAATAGGTGGGAGGACTAGTCTATCACTTTATATTTTCATGATCACGCATACCAAGAATTTTTAGATACATCACTATATATTATAAATCCATACCTACTGGTGGGTAATGTGAACCTTGGTGTAGTGATTAACCTCTCAGTTAACACTTTAAATATAAACTCGCATTAATTATTTCAGAAAATATTCTCTCTATTATGAGTTATCATATTTAGTGGGCTTCATAATCATGAATAGTCTCATAAAAATTCATGATACTACCCAGATAATCAAAGGAAACAATGGATTTCCATCATAGATTTTGGTTTGGGCCATCCTTTAATTACATTTGTCTTCATAGGATCCATAGATATATCTTTTTTGTTGATAAGATGACCCAGAAATGTTATTTGGTCTATAAAAAACATTCATTTAGTGTACTTATCATATAATGCTTCCTTTTTCAATTTTTTCAGAACAACATTCAAATGATCCTCATGTTCCCCATTTTGTATAGTAGATAATAATATATTTTACAAAGACTACCCAAAATTTATCAGGGTAACCCCTAAAGATTCTATTTATTAACTCCATTAAAATTGTTAGAGAAATAGTGAATCCAAATGGAATCACTATGAACTCTTATTGATCATTCATTTTATAAAAATAAATCGTAATTATATAACCCTTATCCACCTTCACTTGATAATATATAAACCCAATGTCAACATTAGAGAAATAATTGTCTCTTCATAGCTGATCAAAAATTCATTCATTCAGGTAAGTTGATACTTGTTCCTTATCTTGAACTTTTTGAGCTCATGATAATAAATCTTTAGGTGCATTAAACCATATTGATGAAAATGACCAGTGCACCCCATGGTAAATCACTTGGGAATACAAACCCTTTTTCCAAATTCTCTTATAGTTGCTTCTTCATATCTTCAAGTTTAATTGTTCCCATTACAAATTAAGTATTGAATATTGGAAAATAACTAGCTATAAGTTATATTGAAAACTAGAACTCTAAACTAGGATGATCTCCATAAAATTATTAGGTAAACACATAAGTATATTCTCTTATAATGGGAATGTCATCAAGGATTTTATTTTCCTTAGTCTCAATCATTTGATCTAGATATACATGCTCATAAGGAATTAATATCCCTTCTTAACATGATGATTCCAAATGATATTAATCCTCATCATTACACTTGTATAGAATCATAGGTTGATTTATGATACAGAGGGTGATTTCCTTCTCCTATAAATTTATGTGGCCTCTACGCAAGGAAATAAAATTAATAGCCGAAATATCATTGAATTCTGAAAAGGGGAGTATCAAAAAGGTCATTGGTAAATAAATCCCACATATGTTGATAGGAGAGAAGTTATATACTTGGGATGAAATAATTAACCCATTTTCAATTTTAACTGAGACATTGACTTCCACATTTTGAGGTGGTGTTTGAATAGTTTTACTAAACCATCGTGATATGAAATAATGCATATAAAATTAATCAAATAGTATATTCACAATCTTTTATTGAAGACAAATTGTAAATTTCACCAAATCATTTTTAATATCCACCTCATAAATTTTAAAAGAAAAATATCTCCCATTATATGAAGGCCTTGGACATTACTGTCATCTGTTATTATCAATAAACCTTAACTTAAAAAATTTCTTTCCATAGTGTCTTTGTTCCTTGGAGTTGAAACATTGGATATTAGGCTAAGGGTTGAATTGATAATTCCTTTCTTTAATCACATTTGTCAGTTTCTCTCATCTGTATTCACTGATTTAGTTCCCCTCCTTACCAAACCTAAAGAAATTCATTTTCTTCTTTAGGAAATTTATGGGATTTTTTTCCCACACTTTTGATAGTGGTCTGTTTTACTTTCTTACCAACATGTGATTTATCCATCACCCTACTAGAATTAAAATTCATCTCCACTTCCTATATTTAAAACCATATGACCCTTGAGATTATCTGATATCTATTTCAACAATGAGTGCATATCATTCTATTTATTTAATGTTTCTATGGTCTTTAATTGCTATAAAATATTATATGTTCAGATTTAAACCACTGAATATGTAGTTAATTTTACATTCAGGGACAATAAAAAAGCCATAGGTCTATTGTAAAAATATTTTGTAGTTTTTCTTGTACATCCTGATGGATTCTTTTTCCTTTTTCTTAAGTCCAATGAAATCCCACTTCATTTTAAGTCAGAGAGTGTGAGGAAAATATTTATCAAAAAATATTTCCATAAATTATTTCCACTCTATCACTTCAATTTCATTCTTAGGATACATATTAGTGATAAACATCCATCAATGATCATATTGTACCTCCACGGGATAAAAAACCATCTTGATCTTCTCTTACTTAGAGCGTTAAAGTATAGAGAAAATATTTTTAATGTATTTGGTTTATTATTTCAAGACTAAGGGATAAGTAGATCCACTAAAAGTTAGAGGTTTTTGTCACAATAAGGTTCCAATTGCAACTTTATATTTCTTAGGGGGATGTGTGTTTTCCCCTTGATTCAAGTATCCATTCAAAACATGTGTTAGTTGAGTAAGGATTTTCATATAGTTCCCAACACATTCTCCCATTGGTTTGGAAATCCCCTTTGGGTAGTAATCACATTTCCCATCACACTAGTTTTTTACTCAGTTCCTCATATTTCTATACATTTTCTAAAATAAAGACAAATTTATGGATGATAATTTTTAAACTATTTAACACATAAAAGAGAAAATATAGAAATTGAAGGGTTAACTCATAAATGGAATATATTCCTAAACCAAAAAATTTATAGGTTTTAGTATTAGTTATCTATGGTCTATCATTAAGTTTCATAGGAATTTTTTCCCTTCATAATGGTTCGTAAAGATATTGTGAATTTACTAATGCAAATCTTTGAGGAGTGTAAAAACAGGTGTGTATTAAGGCATATTTTTCATTCACTAAGTAGCGATTGAGTTAATACCCAAAGAACCATTTTTTGGTTATTATACCTAGGTATAACTATATCACAACCATATATACTTGTAGTATCCAGATAGATATTTTATTTTTTGGAAACCACTTGCACTATATTTTCTCTAAATTTTGGGTTGTTTTCTTATGATTATTCTTATCCCTAAGTCTTTGTCTAATTGTTTATAATCATAATAACAAAAAATAACTATAACATTCTCTAATACCCATTATGAATACCAATATATTTTATACACTCTATTTCATGATTAGTTACATAAATATACATATTACAAAATCCCATAAGTTTGAGATCTATACTTTCTTTGGGTAATTAGGTACGTATCAAAATAAATTGAAACATGGATATGATGAAAATGGTTAATACTCCATAACATTACATTAAAATTAATTATCCTTATAATACTATAAGAGATAACATGGGGATGTATATTAGAAAGGGATGAGCTATAAATATTGGTAAGGAAATAATCAATGTATATAATGAAGTAAAGCAGTACAGCTGATTCTAGGGTAATAAAATGGTGAAATAAAAATATTATAATCCTAATCATTAATATAAAAGCATGACATAAGATGATAACAACAAGAATTCATTGGAATGTGGAAACAACATAAAACATGACATCATAAGCATAAGTCAAGTCTAACAGCTATGAAATCATAAAATAATGTTCTTAGATGAGCCTCTTGTGCACTATGCATGGAATTTCAGGATATAAAAAAGTACTCAATGCATTTGAGGGCCATATAATTATGTTCCCACTCATCACATCCAAATTATGTACATGCATGTGTGGGCCACATAGATCATACAACATAAGAATGTATTTCCCCACATGTAATCCAATCATTAAAAATTTTGGGTTACATATAAGAAATTACCAAATTATTGGAGGAAAATTTTGACTAGATTAATACCTGTTTGTGTAAATAGAGATGGGTACTCACAATACAATAGTTCAGCATTAAAATATATGGGATACTTCCGGTATCATGATGGGTGTCTATAATAGTTCATGGAAGGGTTTAATGAGAGTGAAATTTCATAGATCATTACTTTTAATCATAGTAAATATATTTGTAAAAACACATTAGTACACGAAAAAAATGAAATCAAAAGTCTTAATACAAAAAAGTACATAAATTAAAAGGAAGAGGAGAGAATCTATCATCTTGAGAGGGAGCTTCTAAAAGCATGGTAGGAACTTATTAATAACTTGGGAACACCATGGGATTTTTTAATATATATAGAGAGAGAGAGAAGATTAATGATTCATGGGTTTTTATTGAAGGGGAATTTGATGTTTTGTGGGAATTTATAGACCAAGAAAGGGGAATTATTTATTAAATTCTAAAAAAGGGTTTTGGAAACTAAGTGATAAAATAATCAAAGCCATAATAATTCCAATATTTCATCCCATTATTTCCACAAAAGAATAGTGGTATTAAAATTTTTATTAGTTGAATAACTAAACCACATAAAAAATACAATTTATTATGTTTAAGTGACTCATGTTCATAAATAATGGTTTTTAAAACATTAAAATATAATATAGATTTTTGAGGATTTATTATTGGATTGTAAATTCGATAAAATAACATCAAGAAAATATTTAAAAGGGAAATATATTTTTAGTCATAAATTCCCTTTATAATATTTATTACATGACTTCGGGGCTATTATGATGTCATAATACAAATTCTGTATTTATTCTGTATTTTATTTTTAACCAAAAATTCAGTTATTTTAGAAAATTATGAAAAATTCAACAATGGATAATTTATATATAATTATTTAAAAAATAATATTAATATTTTTAAAATATATTTTTAAATATAAGAAAGTACACTTTTAAAAAAATGTATTTATTTATTAGAAAATAATATTTTTAATGACACTAACTTCTTTCTGAACCTTATAAAAATTACATTGGTTTTCATTAAATTATTTTATCATTTATATTTAAATAAATATTATTTAATAAAAATATTTCATAAAAATGAAATTCATTTCAAAAATTCATGAATTTATTAAAAAGTATGTTTTAACTAAAATTATAAATTTCCCAAAAATATAATTTTCATTTCTTCACATCTATATATAATTTTGATAAAAATCATTATATAGTAATATATATATATAAGAATTAATAACGAAAAGTAGAAAAATATAATCACTATTTTCTTAAAAATCCAACAAAAAATTTATACTACTGGGTCTAGATATATAGAACCTTATTACACTGTTTTACACTCTAAGGGTAATGTGTGTAATAAAAGTATGCTATTTTGATGGTTTGGGTAACATGGTTTGGATCGTTATTTTGACAAACTTTATCTTCTACCATAAATGGTTTCACTCAATTTTTGATTATTGATCCTTGTTTTGGTCTTGATCAAGGTAGAATCTCAGGGACTCTATCTCCCTTGAGTGCTCTGATAAATAGGATTCATAGGGTATGATCCTACTTGTTGAGACCGTCACTTCTCATGTCTATAAAAATTAGACTTTATCCTAACCATTAACATATAATAATATTGACAGTCACAGTTTAATTTCTATATTATCAATGATTATGATTCTTAACTATAGAGACCCTTCTTTTTCTTACATTACTATTACATCATTTTAAAAATAAACAATAAAATAGTGTCACAAAACTAAGATCCAAAGGTTTTATGTCTTGGGAATATTAGTACCATAAATAAAATTTACATAATAAAACATAAAACTATTTAAATTCTTTCCATTATACATTTTTAGTGTCCCTTATTTACTCCTTATTATAAATAATCACCTAATGATGTACATCAAAGAAAGGGGAGAGCTAAAATCCCATTAAGAGGATTGATAAGAACATGGATCAGTATAACATGAGTGAGAATAATCATCCACATCAGAACATAATCATACTATCATCATCATAATCATGATAGGGAGCATTAGATAAAGGCATGGAATATGTCAGTGCATAAAAACGAAACAACATGTCATAATGGTCAATTACCACACATAGTTGTGAAGAATTCTAGCATCATGTTCACTCACAACATATGTTTAAAATAATAACATAGTTATCAATTTAAAAAATATAGAAACATGTTCATATATATTACACATTATCTAATGAGATAAATCACATTACCCAATGCTTTAGAAAAATATATAATTCTGGGTGCACCTATCACATTCTAACATTTACATAATCATCCATGCCATATAGAACATATAACAATATTTTCCACAAAATAACTTAAGAAAATTACATTGGTTTCATGATAATTTAATTTATCATAATTTCATGAATAGTCATGAGGGATCCAAAATTAAAAAAGCAAATAACATTCTCGGTATAATAACCATCAGTCTCGAGTGAAGAAGAAACAATGTCAAGAGGAGTAAAAGATGTGCTTTTTAAAAAGAATATTTCTTTTGGAAAAATATTTACATTTATCCTAAAATCATATTGGATGCATGTATATCCCAAAAAAAATAAAAACAAAAGAATAATATTTTAGGAATGTTAAAGAACATCTACACTAAAATTTTTCATGAAAGAGGAATAATCCAAAAAAGGAAATTGGGTTCAAGAATCACCATACCATACGTCTGTATGATTTCTTCACTTTAATATCCTAGATAATCAAATTATATTTATTATTTAATAAATCTAGAACTTATTATACATTTATTTTATTTATTATAGTTTTATTAAGTTCATTTATGTCTGTTTTGATGAGTTAGAGAGTTCAACTCTATCATTATGATATTGTTCATTTCTTGGTTTTCATGATCGGTTCGCTTATATAAAAGAATATAAGTTCATTTAATATGATAAAGATTCTTTAAAATTGAAATTATAAGTTATTAGTGAACTTTAAGTAGTTTAATCGGTCTTATATATAAATATTTTTAGATATGAAGATGGTTCATTAGAAAAAATGTTAATCATAATCATTTAGAATAATTTTGGCGATTTTCGATCACAAAAAACTCATTTTGTTTTAATATTTATATTATGTATATAAAGTTGGTTGGAGTAGGGTCCTCAAGAGGGGGTTAATTGAGTTCCCAAAAAAACTTATGTTAAAAACTTTATTTGAAGATCCCCCAATTTTAAAATAAAATAGGATAGTAAATAAAAGTATTAAATTTATAATAGTTTGGATGATCAATTAATTTCTCAAGAGATTCATTACTTAATAATTATCTAAACATAGAAGACTGAAATAACTTTTGAAACCAACTTACTAAATAAAAATAGTTATAAATACTATCTAAGACTAACTATCAAATTGAAACATAGTTTTCTGAAATATGAGTTAAAATAGGGAAAAACTAAATTGAAAAACACAGCAGATAAAACAAGTGTTTTAGTCACAAGATGAGACCTAATCCACTCCCCTTAATTATAACCTTCCACCAAGAAAAATATATATAAATATTTGATCCAAACCTTGGATTGGGGTTTACACAATCGTACACAAGACTGTCCATGTTACAAGACCTCAACCCTAGTTCTATGTGTGAAATATAACAACTCGGTCACAGAGGATCTCTTTCGCAGTTCTATGTGGGTGAAACATGGTCCAAAGTGATATTTGTGTGAGTATATCTCATATCCTCCAGTTCAGTTTTTGGAAACAATGTGTGTCTTTACTACATACACACACACTTATCGAAAGATTAATAACATAGTACAAAATAGAGAAAAATATAATAATAAAGGATTATAAATTCTCTTACTGTTGTTATATAAAACTCTGGACTTCTAGAATGTCGCAGATTTGATGTTTTAGTCTCCTTATGAAATCAGACTCAGAAAAAAAGTATCATTAGCTTTGTGTTTTAGTTTCTAGGGTGTTTTTCTATAACTCTTTGTAGAACATCTTCATCTTTGAGTTGGTGTTGCATGGATGTTTGCAGGATGGTACATAGAAAATAGTATAGATTATCATTGTTCTCTTTTGTGTTCTTGAATGCATGTATGTTCACTCTAATGTCCCTTTTGGCCTTTTATTCCCATCCTCTAATTCATTAACCACCTTGTATATTAATATTGAGTGTTTGTGTTATGGCCGACAATGAGCATGGTCCCTTCACCTCATACCTCATACTATCATGTGTCATGTCTACAAAATATCATTAATTCTATTAGTGTCATTAAATGACACAAATATGATAGTTATAATCAACTTTTAAATTTAATTGAAAAAGATAGAAAATTTTTTAAGGAACAATCTCATAGTTGTGGTGAGTCAAAAACAGTGTCATAGTCATGGTGAGTCAGAAGCAGTGACTTGGAACTGTGTCTTGTTATGGTGTCATAGAAAAGGTATCTTGTCATTTATAAAAAAAATTGTATGGTGTCTTGTTACGGTTCCACCAAACCGGTGTTATGGAAAAGGTTTCTAACCCTTTGTGAATTCTAGAACTGGTAGCATGGTCATGGTGTATTGTCCTTTGTGAATTCTGGAACCAGTAACATAGTTATGGTGTCTGGTCCTTTGCAAATTCTGGAACTGGTAGCATGGTTATGGTGTTTGGTCCTTTTAGAATTTTGGAACTGGTAGCATGGTTACGGTGTTAGGGAAACAGTGTACATACTTAGTTGATTCCCAGTCAAAACAGTGAGATCGTTTGGGATTAGAAACGATGTATCATAATTTTTTGATTTTTCAGACTAACTGGTGAGACAGTTTGATCACAGAAACGGTGTCTCATACTTAGTCAAATATCTTCCATCCGTATTAAGAAATAATATTCTTGGAATGGATTAAGGTTAAACATAAGCTTAATAAAACATAATAGAACATGATTAAACATAATTAATAATATTTAAACATAATTTTCTTGATTTACAATATTTACATGATTTAAATGATTTACATTATTTACATTATTTTTGAGCATTAAAGCAAGAGGATTCCAACAATCTCCCCCTTTTTTATGATCAGAAATCATGACATTTACAATCCATGCATTTTAGAAAGGAACAAACAGTGTGTGAGAGCAAGGCATAATCTCAAGAAAGTAATAAAAAAAGTATGTGAGAGAAATACATAAACTCAAAAAAATCCAAGAAAGTACTATAGAATATATGTAAAAAGAGATTTTATCCCTTTAGCACACATATATTTAAAGAGATGGGTTCACCCTTTAGCAAAAATATATGTAAAAAGAGTGTTTCTACCTTTATCAAAAATTCCACCTCTTCTCCACCATTGGGATTATCAAAATGAGAGTAATAAAACAAACACTAAATGAAACCAACAAGTGAATAAAATTGATATAATGTTTCATTTAATATATAAATAGAGTTGATTTACTATCAAAAAAAGAGAATACATCACAACCATATCAAAAAGTATCCTTCACTTCTATTCAGATTCTGCAGCTAGCATTTTATCCTTGTCAGATACAACAGAAGTAGAAGAAATAGGTGCAGATGTAGATGTGGTACAATCAGTATTTAGGGAAGGTAATGGAACCCCTTCAATGATAAAAGGGGAAAATTTTGTATTGGTGGATGACCATGGAAAAGGATGTTCAATAATGACAGGTCTGATCTGACTCAAAGCTTGATAAACAGACATTGTAGTATGGGAAAATGAAGTGGATGAAGAAGAATAAGTGGAAGGAGGTATACCATTTCTCAATGGAGAGTTTGCAGGAGCCACAATGGTTGTGCTCTGAATATTTAGATACTTGAAATGCCTAGTAAAGTCATGCTTAGAATGGATCATCTTAAAGAAGTAGTCCACTTTCTTTGAGATTTATTCTTGAGCATCAGTGGAAATTTTTTACTGAACTCTTACCAGGTCATTCACATGGTCATTGTTCTTAATGATTTTATAGAGACTCTCCAGATTAGTACCACTCAACATAGACTGAAGTTCTTCCCAAAATATAGATCTAATCATTTCAGTGTCTAAAGGCTGAGATGGCTGAGTAGAAGTATATGGAGAAAAACAGCTGATGTGGGAGAATTAAGCTGTTTTAGAACTGTCTGTTAACATCCTTTATATTAATTGGTTAGATTATTGATTCCTGAGATAATCACATGCATTTTGTTTACTGTTTTTTTTGTACTCAACCAACTTTTCCAACACAGTAATCAAGTTGGGTGGAATCAGAGATACAACCTTCTTTGGGATCTTATTTGCATCATCCTCACTGATATGACCAATAGGGTATTGAGAAACATCCAAGTATTTCCTCATTTGATCAACCATAGATTTTAAAGATTTCACATCATCACTCAACTTCATATTTTCAATCAGGACATCCTGAATCTCATGAAGCATCTTGGGTGGGAATTCCCATATGATTTTCTTTAGAATCAAAGAAGCATCCCTTTCACTAAAATTGGTCATAGGGACAGGCAGTGACTTCATGAGATTCTCAAAAATAGATAAAAAAATTATCTCCAAACTCTTTTAAATCACCTTGACTTATATAATTTGGAGTTTCTTGAGCCTGATCTGAAGCAGTAACATAGGCAGGTTTGGTCGCTTTATCTAATATTACTTCTTTAATAGTGATTAGTTTTAGATGAAACTTAATTTAAATATCTAATCCCTGAACTGAGGTTCCACGAGAGTCATAAACATCAAAATACATTGGAAAAATTTACTGGGTATCCATATAACTTGAGTCAATAGGATTTGGAACTTAAATACTTTCCAATCTAGGGTTTTTATCCACCTAAATAGATGTTTTTTAAGACTAAGAGACTCAATCTCTTGACTAGTTTCCACACACTCTGTACTACTAGATTAAGCCACATCTCTAGCTAATTTAAAATATTTCTCCATTCTTAAATCAGTAAGAAAAATCACTTACGTTTCTACATATTCTTCCTCTTACTATTTCTTATTAGAAGCAAGCTCTACCATATTAGCATTTTCTTCATCTTATTCAGCAACTTTACTTTTACCAATAACTTCACCATTTCTACCTACATCTTCATCACCTTTTGAGAGAGGAGACTCTCTAGAGGGAACTATTTGAAATCGATCATGATATTCTTCCATAATTTCTCCACCTTTATGAGCATATTTTTCTCTTTATGTTCTATTAACATTTATTCCATCACAAAATTATTTTACAAGATCATCTAACTCTAAACAAGGTTTAGTGACATTCTTAGGTCTTGAAGGGTTATCAGCAGAATTAAAATCCTTATAAAGTTTGTCATTATCTTCAACCCAGGATCTCTTCCATGGATTTCAACTAATCCTCATTCATCTTCATGTATCCTTATATATACAAAAAACAAAATATTGAAAGACTTCTTCATTCATACCAACCACACCTTTGGCTAATAGCTTTATAGAGATAAACCTTGAATAAAAAAGAGAGGCTAAATTTGATGTTGTCTTGATCATGTCACATATGTGAAGAATAAAGTATTTAAACATATTAATCTTCTGACCCTTCTACAGAAGTTGTATCAAAAACACATCGTGATATTTTAGATTAGAAAGGTAGAATTTCCTTGGACATATTAGATGTTGAATAAACTTAAACAAAAACCTAGTCTCTCCGTCCAGTTCAACAACAATATGCCTTCTTTTCTTTTTTTCTATTAAAACTACACAGAGACTCTTCTTAGATAAACAAATCAATTGGTGTAGGAGGAACTCATTGATAGTCTTAACAAATTCCTTCATGTGGTATTTCTAAGAAGGCATCCGAAAACCTCAAAGAAAATGTACATCTCTGCCCACTCATCAAGATTCTAACCACAAAATCATCTTTAGAGTTGAAAGTGAACAGAACATACTGATAAAATTTGAAAACCAACTTTGGATAGATATGTCTTTTCTATTTTGTAAACCACTCCAACCATACATGTTCTCCAAATACTTTTAGAGAAGGTGAGTTACTTGACAAGATCCACATCACACATAATTAATTCACTGGCATGATTGTAAGATCCTGAATACCTAGGTTTAGCGGTTTCTTAGGCATGGTAATCGGAGCCTTTTTCTATTTCATTGAGGAAATGTGCTATCCAGAAGATGATGAAGATGCATTCTTTATCCTGGGCATTCAATGTGGGCTCATGAAAGATGATTAGTTTTAGAGAAAAGAGATCGGCTTCGGGAGTAGAGAGTACAAGTGAAGACATAAGTGAAAAGATGGGTTTTTATCATTTAGGGAGTTCAAACTTAGAAAAACACAAAAATTATATATATAAAAGAAATAAAATAATCAATATATTGATATGGGAAAAATATTTCTAAAATTGTAATTATGAGTCATAATGGTGAGACCAGAACAAGCAGTCCTCATGGAAACATTGTGGTGTGACTCTAAACGGTGCAATCATAACTAGTGATACATCTAACATGAGACATCAAACATGAGACAACAAGTTTGGAGATAGTAACAGAGATACAGTAACTATGAATCTGTAACTATTAGATAGTAAACTAGTCCCTCAAGGTTAACCATTCATGATTCATGTGTGATGTAACTCATCCTTTTAGAATTTATTGTCTTAGTGAAAATATCAATAATCTGATGTACAGTGCCAATTAATTCTAAAGTAATATCACCCTTTTGATAATTATCAATCAAAAAGTGATTTTTACATCAATATGTTTTGTTTTTCAATGAAAAATAGGATTTTTAGAGATGTTAATAGCACTTGTGTTATCGTAATTTATAAGAACATGTCTAAATTGATATCCATAATCTAGAAAAGTTTTATTCATCCATAAAATCTGAGGACAATAACTACCAGCAGCTATGTATTCATCTTTGGCAGTAGATAATGCAACATAATTTTGCTTTTTACTACACCATAATACTAGTAACATGCCCAAAAAGTGACATGTTCTAAAGGTATATTTTCTATCTAACTTACAACTACTAAAATTAGCATCTGAATAGATAACTAGATCAAATAATAGTCCTCTAGGACATAATAGTCCTAAGTTGGTAGTATTAGTAATGTATTTAAAAATCCTTTTAACAGTACAAAGACTTGACTCTTTAAAATTTTCTTTAAAAAGATCTCACATACACACACTAAACATAATATTAGGCCTACCAGTAGTTAACTAGGGTAAACACCCAATAATTCCTCAGTAAGTGGTTTGATCAAGAGATTTATCATTCTTATCAAGATCATACTTACAGGTGGTAATCATAGGATTATCACAACTTTTATTACATTCCATACCAAAACATTTCAGAAGATATTTATTATATTTACATTCATTCAAAAAAATAACTTCTTTATTTTGAAAGATTTGAAATCCAAGAAATAATTTTACTTCACCCATCATACTCATTTCAATTTCATTTTGCATCATTTTTGAAAAATCTACACATGAGGAATTTTTCGAAGATCTAAAAATAATATCATCAACATATATTTTAACAACTAAAACAACTTTAAAAATTATTTTTATAAATAGAGTAGGATCATCTATACATTTTATAAATCCATCATAAACAACAAAACTACATATTCTATCATACCATGCTCTTGGATCTTGTTTTAAACCATATAAATCCTTTATTAATTTAAAAACATGATTTTTAACCTGGGTTTGTAAAACCAAGGTATTTTTCTCCAAAAACATCCTCAACTATATACCCATTTAGAAATTAGCTCTTAACATCCATTTAATATATCTTGAAATTTAGATGTGTTTCATATGAAAGAAAGAATATAATGGATTCAAGTCCAGAAACTAGTGAATAGGTTTCCTCATAGTCTATTCCTTCTTATTGACTATAACCTCGTGCAACTAATCTAGATTAATTTCTTACTATGGTTCAAAATTCATCTACAATATTCCTAAACACATATTTAGTACCTACAATCATGGTGTCTAGGTTTATCCACTAGTTTACAAACATAATTTCATTCAAACTAATTTAATTCTTCTTGCATAGCCATCACCCAAAATTCATCACTAATTTCCTCATTGATGTTATTGGGATCAATCTATGATAAGAAAGATTGATGTTCAACTTGATTTCTTAGAGAAGCTCTAGTTTGAGTTCCTTTATCTAAGCCCCCAACTATAGCATATAACGGATGGTCTTTATGGGTTATAACAGATCTAGAAAAATAAGGGATATTGATTTTATCTTCTTCAATAGGTTCAGGTTCATCAAGACTAGAATCTGGATAATTTACAAAACTGGATGATTTTAAATATTTCTTAATAGTATGGTCAAAATATTTTTATTTTATTTCCAGATTTGACAAATTATCCTCAAGATTTTCAAGATAGATCTTAATTTCTTGTGGATCGATTTCATAAAAATTCACATGTACAGAATTTTTCATACACATAGTTATTTTGCTAAGACTCTATAGGATTTACTAGAGATTGAGTAACCTAGGAAAATTTCTTCATCTCTTTTGCAAGAATTTTTTTTAATATTGTCCTTATTATTGAAATATAAACATTGCAACCAAAAACTTTAAAGTAATTAACTATGAGTTTTCTATTACTCAACAACTCATAGGTAATTTTCATAAGAATTTCTATGATTAAGACTCTATTAATAATATAGAAAGTTATATTGACATCTTCAGCCTGAAATTAGATGGTTAGGTCATATTCATTAAAGATAGTTCTTTTTATTTCTTGTAAGGTTATATTTCTTATTTCTATAAAACCATTTTTTATGTCCCCTAGGGGTAGAGAGGTTATGACTATAGTCATTTTTTGAGAAAAATGATTCACACTTTTGGTTTTCAAATTAATGGTCATGGTCACTTCTTAGAGTTTTAATTTTATGACCACTTAGGTTCTCTGTTGTTCAAGAATACCATACAGAATGAGAACATGCTTCACTTTTGTGATCTAAGAAAAGGTCCAAGTATATCTAGAATAGTCATCTAGAAGAACATATACATAGTTCTTCCCATTAATGCTTGAAACTCTAGATGGCCAAAAAAGTCCATGTGAGCTAACACAAGATGTTGAGAAGTTGAATCTTTTTTCTTTGGTTTGAAATAGATTTTGTGATTTTTACCCTTTTGACAAGGATTATAGACTTTTTCATTAGGAAAATAAAGTTTGGGTATATCCATGACCAATCCTTTTTTAGTAATCTTTCTAAGAGTCTATATATTATATATTCAAATTCTTCTAGGCCAAATCCAAGACACTTTGTGAAAGGAACACTAATTAGAAAAAAAAAATTAAAAACTAAAGAATCTAAGTTAACAGCATATATATTTTAATTTCTAAAAGTAGTAAATATTAATTCATTTTTAGAATTAAAAACTTTGAAAGAATTGTTTTCAAATTTAACATTGAAACCATCATCACTTAATTATGAAATACTAAGTAGATTATATTTTAATCTATCAATAAAAGGTACTTTATAAATTAAAATTGAGTTAGTGTTACCAAACTGGTTAAGGCCATTTTTTTTCCTTTATAATTGTCACCAAAAGTGACTTGTACACCATCAATCATTAAGTTCATTATTCTCTTTATGAAATTGTGAATTCTTTTCCCTTTATATAGTGAGCTCATAATTAACATTATAACTAACAACATGTTCTTTCTTTAGAGATTTATATTTATCTTTTAATTCATTGTATGTATCTTCACGAATTTGGAAGTATTCAAAAATTTCTTCACTAGTCATATTTTTATAATAACTCTCATCTCTAGAATAATAATAATTTTTTATGGGAGACTCAAGAGTTACCTCATATATATTTTTCATGAAACACATATTGGATTTGTCATCATTTTCATCATGTGAAGATTTTGAGTCACTTGAACTATCCCCAGAAGCACTCCATGTTGCTTTTATTACCTTTTTGAACTTTTTATAGTTTTCCTCATACTTATTTTTATACCTTAGCTTGGGATAGTCATCCTTTACATTTTCTTTTCTCTTACATTCATAGAACACTATTTCATTTGAGTTTTCATTAATTTTCCATACCATCATCTAGTTACCTTTATTATCATATTTTCCTTTCTAGTTGGGATTCCAAAAGAATTTATTCCTCCTATAAAACTTCTTAAACCTTTAAGATAATTGATCGATTTACTAATCAATCTCAAATGGTGAATCCTCATTACTTATACTGTTAGAATGAGTCTCTATACTTTCATTTTTGTTATTCTTTGAAGTAGTGGTTTTAGAATCCACTAAAATTATATTTGGTTCATCCTCATCCTCATTGTTTACATTTAAATCTTTCTCATAAATCATCAGTTTACCTAGAAGATCCTTGACTAGAAACTTGCTAATATCATACGATTCTCTAATTGATTCGGAGTTTCCTCTCCACCATTCGGGTAAACATCTAAGTAGCCTAATGAATTATTCTTTGGCATCCACTGGCTTTCCAAGAGAGATCATTTTATTTAATATTTCATTAAACCAGAAATTCATTTCAAAAATTCGTTTATTAGGTTTTATCCTAAAGTAATCATACTTAATAGTATATGTATTAAGTCTCATTTCTTTAACATTAGTATTTCATTCAAGTGAGACAACTAAGGTATCCCAAATTTCATAGGCATATTTACAAGCAGATATTCTATCCAATTATTTATCCCCTAAAGAAGAAAAAATAAGGTATTCATATCTTTATAATTATTATTATTACCAAATTTTGTATATTCACTCCATGTACTTCATAGAGTTTATGTTATTTCATATTTTTCTTCTCTTACTATCCAAATATAAAAGTCTATACTTTTTAAGTGAATTTTTATTTTAATTTTCCACTGAGCATAATTTATTCCATTAGAGTAGGGAGGTCTGTTGGTAGCATCACCTTCTTGTCTATTATCCATAACTAATAATAAATGCCAGATTTTAAAGAGAAGTAAATTTATAACTAATTGAAATTTATAGATCTTTAAAACATAACTAAATCAAAGTTGAAAAGATTTTAAAAATCTTTGAAACTATTAAAAACAACAGTTTAAAAATGACCTATGATACCAAATGTTGGTCAGAGTATGACACTCAAGAGGGGGGTGAATTGATTTCCTATATAAATTTAAGTTACAAAATTTATTTGAATATCCCCCAATTTAAAAACAAAATATTCTAGTTGATCAAAGTAGTAAATTTATAATAGTTTTACTATTCCATTGATTTCTCAATATATTCATTACTTCTCAATTATGTCAACCTAAAATACTAAAATAAATTTTGAAACCAATTTACTAAATTAAAATAGTTATAAATACTATCCAATACTAACTGTCAAATTGAAACTTATTATTCTAAAATATGAGTTAAAATAGATAAAAAATAAATTAAAAACAAAATGGATAAAAC
The DNA here is from genome assembly GCA_963277665.1 of Viscum album. NCBI lineage: Eukaryota > Viridiplantae > Streptophyta > Magnoliopsida > Santalales > Viscaceae > Viscum > Viscum album. Next base: position 703,449,002 of record OY728132.1, read on the forward strand.
AAGTAGTTTACTATCAAAACTAAGACCCAATCCACTCCACTTGGTGATCACATTCCACCCAGAAAAATATATATAAATCTTTGATCCACAGCCTAGATTCGGGTTAACACAATAGAACTCATGATTGTCCATGTCACAAGACCTTAACCATAGCTCTACATGGGAAATATAACATCCAGGTCACACACGACCTCTTTCATTACTCTACGTGGGTGAAAAAAGGTTTAAAAAGATATTGGTGTGAGGATATCTTGTATTCTCCAGTTCATTGTAGGAGAAAGTGTGTATTTTTAGTACAGACACACACACTGCTTGAAATATTAATAACACAGTAAAAAATAGTGTAGAAAATAATAATAAATAATTATAAATGCTCTTAGTGTTGTTCTATGAAGCTCTGGACTTCTAGAATGTAGTATATTTCTTGTTCAGGTACTCTTATGAAACAATACTCAGAAACAGATTATTGTGGGCTCTGGGTTATGGTTTCCTGTGAGTTTTTTTGTAACTATTTGTAGAACTTCTTATTTTTTGAGTTGGTGATAAAAGGATGTTTGTAGAATGGTACAAAACAAGCAGTATGGAATATCGTTGTTCTTTTGTGTGTTCTTTAATTCATGTATGTTCATTGTAATGTCTATTTCAGTCAATACATACCATCATCCTGCTCATGCACCACCTTTTATATTTATATTGACTACTTTTATTATGGACAACAAGGATCATGATCCCTTCACCCCATTCCATGTGAGAACTAGGATCTCTTTTTCAGGTATGGATCTTGTTTTGGGGTTTTTTTGAGGAAAAAGGAAGAAAAAATGAATTTATTAAGCACACACTATGTACTTATAAGTGCGCACTATGTACTTCTATGTACATGCCATGTACTGATATTGGAACGTATTGTTGCGTTTTGACCATGTAATGGCTGAGTACATGGTCGTGTGGTGACCTGTCATACCACTTAAGTCGAGGGGGAGTTAAGACGACTACATGGAATATAGTTTTAATGAACACCCCATGTACTATTTTTTTTATTTAATAAATCATAGAGCGGTCACATCTAATATCTGTAATCATCTTCTGGTCGTAGTTTTTATAGGAGCACTCTAGAGTGACGAACGAACATGAAACCGCCGATTCTCCATCCGAGCATCGATTGAGACATCATGAGATATGTTGGAATCCCACCGATGATTTTTAGAATCCCCTTGATCCTTTATTCCAGATTCCTCCTCACTTATGAGTTATCAAGGGTTGATTTTCTTTCACCATTTTGTAGATCTATGCCGATCTAGGCCGATTCAAGGGCCGAATTTCCAGTATATCGATTTTATGATATCAAGGTAGGTGGTTTGTTCCTTTTTTTGTTCATCTTTGGATTATATATTATGAAAATGATGCATACCCAGGTTTGGGGTATTTCTTAATTTGGAATTTAACCCTATTTATTACCTGTTATGGTTTGATTGATTGATAAAGGGTTCTTGATTATGTGTAAGGTTACATACCTTGGTTATGGAACACCCCAATTGTGTGTTTCCCTTGACTAAATTTTTATGTCCATTTGGTCTAGGATTCCTATTAGTCTTGCCTTTTTTTTACTTTCCTTGTTGGTTAGGATAGAGTTTTTGATTATATGAAATTTATATGATTTTCTTTGACAATGTTTTTCCATGAAGTAGTTTTAGATTACATGAGCTGCTTTGATATGGTATGCATGCTATTTTTCCAATAGACCATGATATCCTTGGACTAGGAAGATGGAGGGGACTTCCAGATTATTTTCAGATGACTGTGAGAGCCTTGGTGTAGATATTTGGCCTGAGGGGATTAGACTGTGAGATATTTCTTCAGTGGTTGTTTATATTTCACGCTATGTAGGACCAAAGAGGTTAGATAGTGAGAGATTTCACATAGGTCCACTATTGAAATGAAGTGATGATGGTAGACCAAAGTTGTTTGACTGTGAGAGCTTTCCCAGAGGGTTGTGAATAAATGAATGATTGTGAAGTGTCTTCCAAGATAAAGCACAAGCTTGGAGTCAGTATTACTTTTTTTCTTAGATTCTCTTCTGAATTTTTTGTTTTGTTACTTGACACGGGGGGATAGAAATATTAGGCTAGATCCTAAGGATACATGGTTCAATAGATGAATATTAAATTTCAAATGAATGTAATTGAAAACTATAGGATTTTTTACTTTTGAGTCCTTTCTAGTTTGTTTCTTCTTTATTGCATAGTACCCTCTATATATTTTCACTGAAAATTAGGCATAGATATTTTGGTGTTTGCCTACTAGGATTTGTCTCACAGCCTATTTGGGTCTTGCTTTTAGACCCAAACAGATTATATGGTTGCAGTTATAGATAAGGGAAAGCGCCATTCTTCATCAGGTACTTGATTTCTATTGGAGCTGGAGAGCATGAGACCAAACTGAGGCTTGCGATGCTGTTAGAGTTTGTTGTTACTTCTGTACTTTGGTTTCTATATTTCTATCCAGAATTGTGACTTTTTTGGATATTTTCTTAGATACATATTCCATGAATCATATATATATATATATATTGTGTAATCTATTGGATTTACTTTTAGTCTTCCACTATTTATTTCTGTTTGGTATTACTACTTCCGTTATTGTTACTATTTTTTCTGATGTGTTTACTCTTCCAATGAGGTCATAGTTTCCCCACTATCACACCCTAGGCCCTTCCTGGTAGTTGGAATCCTTTGGAATTTGGGGATGTGTGCTTGAGGCCATGTGACCAATTGGGTACGGGGTACCCTTGAGTGGCACCCAGATTCGGGATGTTAAAAAGTGGTATTAGAAGAGTTTTATTTTATACTTTGTCTCAAAGTTTGGATACATTATAAATGAATATAAATCAAATGTAATTTGTTAATTAGCTATGCCCGAGTGTAGCTACATCATGTTTAGGGAAGAGATAAATTAGCTCGAATTGAATTGTAATTTTTGGATTTTGAACTATTACAGTTGATTCGATTTCACCATTGGGTGATGCACTTGTTTTGTTCCTTTATTATTAATATTATTGAGGTTATATTCTTTTCGAACGCTTTGAGATGAGGGTATTTCATCTCATACATCATATAGGAACTTTCTAGAGATCACATGTCATGCATTCTTGTCATTCCATTTAGGGTGCATTATTGATTGCATGTTATTGTGATTGATGTTGTGGTATATATGAATTCTTCTGTGATAAATTCCATGATAGAAATACCTACTGTTTTTATAGGTTATTTTTATGTGTAAAGTTTCATTTGGATGGATTCTAAACATTGGCCCCTGCGGTTTTATGTGCCCTCTTGGATCAGAATTATGTGGATCATGTTTGGAATTTAATTGAATTCTGTTAATACGATATGAATTCGGATTTCAAACATTGATTCATGGAGAGTATGGGATCTTGCGGATCGGAACTTGGAATGTCGTTGACAAATTTTGATATTTTGGGGGTTCTAAAGAAGTTTTAGAGCCTTGCTGTCTAGAAACCCAAACAACGGGGCATGTGATGTTATGAACACATGCCTTGTGTTCTTCTGTTCAGGAAGAACTGGATTTTCTTAAGTACATGTTGTGTACCATATGTACATTATGTGTAGTTGTTTACCATGTGAATGATTGTGTGATTAGATACATGGGTTTGGTAAACTATCGGTAGAACATGTCGTGTACTGGGAGTACAAACTTTGTTGTAATCAACCATGTATTCAGCCTTGTGACTAATGACACGGGTGGATGGAACTTTTATTATACACATCATGTCTGGAGTGTGCATTTCGTGTAGTATTACACCATCTAACCCATGTAGTTCTAGAAATTTAGAAGAAATTGGGAAACATAGAACATTCAATTACATGTTGTGTATCAAGAGGAAAACGTTGTGTGTATGGGGTGTCAAAGGACCAGGTTGGCAGAGGTACACATCCATGTTAAGGATTAATGGAACATGCCTTGTAGTTTTTATACATGTTGTGTAACCCTATTTTGAAAAACATGAATGTTTTCCCTCACTTGTTCCTTTCTTGCACTTTTAAGTTTCATTCCTTGATATTCTTGAACTCAGGTATGAGCTTGACCTTGAAGAGTCATGCCACCAAGATGTCCTCCGGTTGCATGCCAGGTACAAGGAGATGATCAGACACTGCAAATGGTAGATCAGGGACTACCAGTAGATCCTCCAATCATGTTCATCTTGGTACCAGCTAATTTACCAATCATAAGTGTTGATTCGCAGTTCTATGAAGGATTTATAAGGAAGATTCAGACCTTTCACGGAGCACCACATCCTACCCCGATTATGGAAGAGTTGACATGGGTGTTCCAATAGCATCATCCTCAAATTTTTTCAAAGGATGGAGGACCAAAGTCCATAGAATCTTGGTTGGAGTCCATTATTTCTATCTTATAGAATCTGGAGAAGCCTCTCGAAAGGAGTTTGAAGCTCGCGACTTACATGCTACATGATTCCTTCAAGATAGGGTGAGAAGTTGTTTTACAAGTTGGACGTTATCGGGATATGTCTTGGGAAGAGTTTTAAAAGACCATATATAACTACTTATACCCCAAGAGGTTGAGGGCTAACCAAGCCTGAGGGTTCATGAATTTGGAGTAGGGAACTCTTTCAGTGGTGGATTATTATTCTTACTTTACAGATCTAGAGTGCTTCACACCTATTCTGGGGGGGTGACGAGTGGTCACTGGTTAGGTAATTTGAGGATGGTCTTAAGTATGACATCTGATCGTAAGTGAATGGTTTCAAGTTGAATTTGGTGGCTGCAATAGTAAAGCAGATGTAGATTACTGAGCACAATATGAGGTATTAGGGAGCTGTGATCCATGGTGGTTTATCATGTAGTGTTGTTACTCCTTCGTTTGATAGCATGATAAATCATAGGGAGCCTTTTCATGGTGATTCTAGTAGCAGGGGTGTATCTTCACGTAGCCAGGTGAGGTGCTACTAGTGCGGGAAGAGTGGGAACATGAGACCTCAGTGCCTGATAGACTCAGTTGAGTGTCGATATTGCAGAAATATGGTCCATCTTAGGAATTTTTTTGATGTTCTCACCAGTAGTAAGTGATATAGGATCTATTATGAATCCACATACATGAGAGGGGCCACTAGTTCCTCATCAGTTAGGGAACTGGACTTTATTAGGCTATTCAAGTCGAGGAGGGGGTCGTGGTCAAGGTATCCAGATGATATGTTTTCAATGATAAAACGGTGAGTCAGCTCAGGGTATCCAGGTAGGGTCGTAGGTCCATGGTACAAGTCACACCATTGTGATGGAATAGACCTACCATTAGCAGGATCCCAAACATTCTACAGTTAGAGTTACGATTCTAGTTGCCTCATTTTTAGCTTCTCCTCTCTTTTATATAGGGTCTTCCCATAGTTTTTTATATGTTTCCATTGTAGAGTGCCTCAAGATATATATATTTACTTTTGATGATGTTATGATGCAAGAAACTCTGTTGGAGATTAGGACGGCTAATGTACATTAGTGCATGTAGTTTCCTCTTGAGGTTGGTGGGTGTCACTTCTTATAAGACCTCTATGTCTTATAGATGATTGGTTTAAATTTCATTATCAAAATGGACTGGTTGGTATCCTTTTAGGACTTTCTTGACTTCTATCATCCTAGAGTGATTTTCATGTCACCAGAGGGAGGATCTTTTCTACCCAAGGGTGAATGGGATGTTTAGGAGAGCAGAGAGAGACCCGAACTTCATGGGTTGAGAGGAATCATAGCCCAGATTTTTAGTTTATATTTGGATGACCAGGGGACTTCACAAATGGACTTTCCTCCAGTAGTGGAAGGTTTTAAAGATTTCTTTCAAGAATGATTTTCTGGTTTACCTCTACATCAAGAGTTTTATTTCCCTATTGAGCATGTGTTGGTAGTGGAACTGGTGTCCATGCATTCATATAATATGCCTAAACCAGAGTTATAGGATCTTAAGAAGTAGTTAGAGGGGTTTCAGGAAAAGGGTTTCATTTATCCCAGAACTTCTCCTTGGGGTTCACCTATCCTTTTTCCGAAGAAGGTGGATAGTACCCTCAAACTTTGTGTGGATTTTCGGAAGCTGAACCAGTTGAAAGTCAAGAATTGATATCCCTTACCAAGGATTAATGATCTCGTTGATCATATTTCAGGAGCCCTTTTGTTCTAAAATATTGACTGGAGATCTAGTTATCAATAGTTGTGTGTTAGACCCTCAGATATAGCTCTTACAACCTTTCAGAGAAAGTATGGTCTGTGCGACTATTTGGTTTTTCCCTTCGGTCTCACAAACATGCCGACTATTTTCAAGGTACTATTAAACTGAGTGTTCCATCATTACTTGGATTATTTTTGGTAGTATTCGTGGATAATATCTTGGGTTACTCTCACACTCGACATGAGCATTCCATCCATCTAGAGATCATATTGAGTACAATAAGAGAGAATCTGTTATATGCTAAGCTCTCAAAGTGCCACTTTTGGATGGACTAGATTCATTTATCGAGTCATGTTATCTCAGATATAGGAGTATTAGTAGAGCCAGATATGGTGAGAGTAGTAGTTTCATTGGTGAATATGAATAACGTATTTGAGGTATGGAGTTTTCTTGGGTAGGCTGGTTACTAGAGATGCTTTATTCATGACTTTTCATGCGTAGTGGTGGCACTAAAAGGCCTGACTAAGAAGGTTGAAAAGTACATGTGGATAGATTCATACAATACAGCCTTTCCGAAGTTGAAAGGGAGATTTACTTCATCACTGATACTGATTTTAATGGAGTCGGGAAAGAGTTACACCATAAACTACGACGCATCAGCTGTCAAGCTGGGAGAAGTTCTTATGAAAGGGGTAGGAGTCATTGCATACAGGTCTCGGCTTTTGATACCACTTGAGAGTAATTACCTAACACAGGATCTCGAGTTTCATGCAGTTTATTTTTTCAAAATGGAATTCCCGGGAGTGGCATTTTCTATCCATACACGCCCAGGAACCCCCCTCCCCACAAAGAAGTCATCTTGATAAGCCTCAACTGGGAAGGATCTGTTGTCAACCAAGATGATAGAGCATCCCCATGGGGTTACACCTCAATCAGTGATAGTTCGACATAGAAATCTATCAGCCAGGTGAATGTATGTTGAGTACCATCAGTCCTTTCACTTTGATCTTTCCAACACAGTAGGAAAAGGCAACACAGTGGCTGATGAGTTGAGTAGGAGAGGTCAGACATAGGTAGCTCAGGAGGCCATCAGTGAGTGGAAGCTTATGGCTCTGTTCTATGAGATGCATATGAAGGTTCACGACACACAGGGGAATACTTTTCTTTACTCAATAGTTGTTACCTATAATCTACCAAATCGAGTTTAGATGAGGTAGATATCAAATTTTGAAGGCCTAGTCATACGGAAGAGTGTGTTAGGCGAGGACCCTTCTCATGGGTGGACTGTACAGGAGGATGAGGTTTTGCATTTTCATGAACATATATGGGTGTCTGTAGATATACGTGAGGAGCTGTAGTGAGATTTTCATACCTCAGTATGGGAAGATCATCCTGGTGTCACCAAGATGTATTGAGATTTACATCTTCATTATTGGTGTCTAGGTATGAAGAGGGATGTGGCTAGTTTTTTATGATATATTCAATTTATTAGTAGGTGAAGGCAGAGAATCAGTGGCCAGTAGGGATATTATAGCAGTTAACCATACCTGAGTGGAAGTGGAATGGTGTCGCTATGGATTTTGTGACAGGTTTACCAAGGTCACCCCGAGGGAATGATGTGGTTTGGGTTGTCATCAAAAGGCTCATAAAGGTTACCCATTTCCTTCTGATTAAGGAAACCTTTAGTGTTGATGATATTAGAAGGTTTTACATCCAATAGATAGTACATTTTCATTAGGTTACACACTCTATCATTTCAGACAGGGAAGATCGGTTTACTTATCATGTCTAACAGGGACTACAGGGGGCTTTGGGTATATAAGTACTTCTGAGTAAATCTGACCATCCCCAGACAGATGGTCAATCCCAGTGCATGATTCAGGTTTTGGAGGACATGCTTCGATCATGTGTACTAGATTTCATGGGCTCTTGGGAGAGAAACATACCCCTAGTGGAGTTTCCCTGCAATAATATTTTTCAAGCAATGATTCTTATGGCACCATAAGAGGATTTTTCAAGTATTTCATGTTGATCACCCCTATGTTTTATGGAGGTAGGATAGGCATCTATGATGGGACCTTATATTCTCCAAGAGACCACTAGCACGTGGAGTTAATTCAGAAGAGGATGGCTACTGCACAGTCTTGGTAGAAATCTTATGCTGATCGACGAAGATAAACTTTGAAGTTTGAGGTTAGAGATCAGGTTTTCCGACGTGTCACACTGATATTTGGACACAGTAGTATTAGGAGATAGGGGAATAATTCACTAAGATACATTGGGTTATTTTAGGTTTTGGATAGTGTCAGGTCGGTTGCCTATCGGTTGTAGTTACCTTAGAGGTACCGAGCTATGCACAACATCTTTTAGGTTTCTCAGCTACATCGTTACTTTTCAGACCCATATCATGTTTTTCAACCCAATGAGTTAGAGTTAGAGGTGGATTAATCATTTGAGAAGAACCCTATTTAGATTGTGGATCACAGCACAAAGGTTATTTGTGTTCAGTCTATTCCTCTAGTACAGGTGCTATGGAAGCACAATCAAGTGCAATATGAGACTTGAGAGAGGGAGGCTAATGTGTGATCACAGTGGCTGGAGTTGTTCATAGATTATTCCCCACTCTTAGAAGGGAAAATCGGGGATGAATTTCTTTAAGGGGGTATGTTCGTGAGAACCCAGATCTTATTTTCAGGTATGGATCCTGTTTTTGGTTTCTTTTGTAGAAAAAGAATGAAAATAGGATTTCTCTAAGCTCACATCCTGTACTTATGGATAAACATTGTGTACCTATATTTCCATGTACAGTCACATTTTGATCATGTAACAGCATAGTACTAGGTCGTTTGGTGACCTGGCAGACCTCTTAAATCTGGGGTCAGTTAAGGCTACTACACAGCATGTAGTTTTAATGAACATTCCATGTACTTTTCTTTTTATTTGATAAATCAGAGTGGGGTCGCATCTCATATATGGAAACATCGTCTTCTAGACATGGTTTGTACAGGAGCGCTTCGGAGTAATGAACGAACTCCAAACCCTCGATTCTTCATTCAAGTTCTGATTGAGACAATGTCAAATGCATTGGAATCCCATGGGTGAGTTCTCAAATCCTATTGAGCCTTTCTTCCAGATTCCTCCTCTCTTGTGAGTTATCAAGGGTTGAGTGTTTTTCACCCCTTTGTAGATCTATGCCAATATAAGTTGATTCAAGGGATGTTGTTGAATTATATCAATCGTAAAACAATTAGGTAGGTGGTATGTGTAATTTTTTGTTCATCTATGGATTATATATACTAAAATGTCACATACCCATGTTTGGGTATTGCTTGATTTGGAATTCAACCCGAATTATTACCTACTGTGGTTTTATTGATTGATAAAGGGTGGCTGTTTATGTGTAATGCTAGATACCTTGTTTATGGGACACCCCATGAGTGTGTTTCCCTCGATAGATTGTTTAAGGGTGTTTGGTCTAGGATTCCTATTAGGATTTCCTTATTTTCTACACCTTGTTGGTTAGGATGGAGTTGTTGATTATATGAAATGTCTGTGATATGCTTTTCAAATGTTTAGACATGTAGTAGTTATAAATTACATAAGCTGATTTGATATGGTATTTGCATTATTTTTTACAATGGACCAAAAGACCCTTAGACCAGGAAGACTGAGTGGACTTCCAGATTATTTGAACGAGACCATGAGAACCCGGGTGTAGATATTTGACTTGAGGGGATTAGAATATGAAAGCTTTCCCATGTAGTCATTTATATTTGAAATTATATTATACCAAAGTGGTTAGACCATAAGAGCTTTCCGTGAGGGTTGTTATTTAAATGAAGATAAGTTGTTAGACCAAATGGATTATACTGTGAGATCCTTCCCATAGGTTCATTGTGAATAAATGAATGATTGTGACATGCCTTCTAAGCCAAAGAACAAGATTGGATTTTGTCTTACTTGTTTGGTTAGATGGACTTATGAGACGTTTATTTTGTTATTTTACATAGGGTATATAGTTCTTAGGCTATATCCCACGGTTAGATGATTCAATATATGAATATTAAATTATTAAATGAATGTAAATGAAAACTGTAGGATAGTTTAATTTTGAGTAACTTCTAGTTTATTTCTTCATTCTTTTATATTACCTACTATATGTATTCATTGACAGTTAGTCATAGCTATTTTGGTGGTTTCCTACTAGGATTCATCCTACACCTTGTTTGGATCATGATTTTTGATCCAAATAGATTATATGATTATAGGTATATATATGGTCAAGCTCCCTTCTTCATCAGGTGCATGATTGCTCTTGGAGCTGGAGAGAATGGGACCAAGTTCAGGTTTGTGATACAGCAGGAGTTTTCAGTTTCTTTTGTACTTTTTTTTTCATTATACTTTAAATCATTGTGAATTGTTTGGATATTTCCTTATATACATATTCCATGAATCATATATATATATATATATATTGTGCCTTTTTTTGGATTTACATTCAGTCTTCCACTGTTTATTTCTGTTTGGTATTACTACTTCCGTTATTGTTAATATTTGTTTTCTGTTGTATTTACTCTGATAATTAGGGCATAGTTTTTCCACTATCACATATTAGGCCCTCACTAGTATTCAGCAGCCTCTAGCATTTTGAGAAATGCACTTGAGGCCATGTGACCAACCGTGTACGGGTCACCATTGAGTGGCACCCAGATCTGGGATGTTGCATTCCTCTTATTTTCAGGTGTCATGCATAAAAAATATCATTAATAATGTCAATGTCATTAAATGAATAAAATATGACCATTAAAATTTTATTTTAAATTTAAATTAAAAATATAGAAAAATTGTTAAGAAACAGTGTCATAGTAGTGGTGAGTCAGGAATGGTGCCATAGTCACGGTGAATTAGAACTGGTGACTTGGGACTGTGCCTTGTTTATGGAGTCTTGTTACGGTGTCATAGAAATGGTATCTTGTCATTTTTCAAACATATGAATAGTGTATTATTATGGTGTTATAGAAAAGGTGTTACGAAAATGGTGTCAAGTCCTTTGAGAATTCTGGAACCGGTAGCATAGTCATGGTGTCTAGTCCATTGCAAATTCTGGAACCAGTACCATAGTTACGGTGTCTGGACCTTTGTGAATTTTGGAACTAGTAGTACAGTTACAATGTTTGATCCTTTGTGAATTCAGAAACTAGTATCATTGTTACAATGTTAGAGAAATTGTGTCACAAACTTTGTCGATTTCCAGACTAAACAGTGAGATCGTTTTGGCATAAAAATTGTGTCTCATATTTTGTCGATTTTTCAGACAAATCGGTGGGATAGATTGATGACAGAAAAAGTATCTCATACTTAGTCAAATATCCACTATCTGTCTTAATACGTAATACTCACATAAAGGATAAGGATAAACATAAGTGTAATAAAACATAATAGAACACGATTACCTATGATTTAAAATATTTAAACATGATTTACATTATTTACATGATTTGTGAGCATTAAAACAAGAGGATTCCAACATATATGTTAGTTCCAAAACATAAAAAATGTTATAACATAAATTTTAAAATATGTTTCAACAATTATAATTATTTTATGACCATCCATGAAGGAAATTAAGGAAAATGAAAACTTTTCATCCCCAAAGGCGATAAATCAACACCTCATGGATGATGTTTTCATTTTTATAATATAAGGGAGATGAGAAGAGTTTTGATGATATATTATTCTATTAACATAATAAAATTATATTATATATAAGATATTAGAGTTATAATGTCACTTGGATAAGGGGGGTTAGGAGATAATGAGAATGGAAGAGAACTTGAAGAAAAATTAAGAGAAACAGAATAGGATTTAACCTCTTGAACTTATTCTCCTTGAGACCCTCCTTTAGTAAATTGGATTTGGTCTATTGTTGACAAAAAAAATCCTGGACATGGGTAAGATTATTGGGATGTGCATTATGAATAAATTTTACAAGATTAAAATCTTTGGAGGTTTGAGGAGAAGAGGTGGTGAGGGGTAGTGTTTAGAGGTGATGAGACAAGTGTTTTATGATTATTTCATTTGTGAGTTTATTATTTTGGATCACTACAATAAATAGTTTGAACCTTATTAATAAATATATTAAATAATTAATGATATTTTGAGATTATGTTCTTACATTATCCATACATCATCTATGAAACAACAATTTTTGTATTTGTTAGACACCATAAATTGCAGTATTTTTCTATTCACTAAAAATTCCACTATTTTATACAAATCCCAAAAATTTAACCTAACCATTTTTCAACATGTTGAGAAATTTAATTTTTAATTAAAATCAACACTTATTCAAAAAAATGTTGATTTTAAAATTATAATTCATTTTGCGACACTTAAAAAAATTACTTAAGGTCTCATAAAATTATCTTATAATCATAAGACAATGAAATAAAAATTTATGAATCTATTTTATGAAATAAATTTTCTTTTAAATAATTATATTAATGATATAATTATAAATTAACATTTATGGTTTATAAAAATTTGAACAGATAATTTATAATTTTTAAAACATTTATTTACTTATATTATGTTATAATTATATCATATTTTAATTTACAAGATGCCTGAATTTTATTTATTATTTTATATGTGAGGTCACTATTCTATTGGCTGGATTACTATTCATAATGATCACAATACTATTCCAAAGTTCTTGTTACTATTTTATTGTTATAAGTTCTTTAATTTTTATGAATACCATCTATTTAATGATTAATTCATACAAATAATGTTTTATTGGGATATCTATGCTATGTATGTGTTTTATACCATAAAACATAATTAAAATAAGGGAAAAAAATCATTGATAAAATTTTGGGTTTTGCATTCTTTCCCCTTTTGATATTTCTCCCTCTAATTTTTTTCATACTTAGAATAGAATGGGTGGGGGTAATTCTCATTCATTTTTTCCCTCCAGATATCATCTTTCCTCTTCATACTTATGGTTCTTCCACTGTTATTTGACTAGCTAAGTAGTCTTGTGGTATATAACTTTATCTCAATGGTCCAACATCTTAACTAGTTATTCTTTATAAGAGGGATCATTTTCTAACTATAACACATCTGAATTCAGTACATGTGAGGGATCGGGTATGTACTTTTTCATGAGGGTATGTATAATACATCGTGTACTTGAAACATGGGTGTGGGAAGTACTAGTCTATAAGCCAAATCTCTAATAAGATCAAGAATATCAAATGGTATGATGTACTTGGTACTTAGCCTTATATTCTTCTAAAATATCATGATTCTATTTAATGGAGATATGTAGAGGAATATCATGTATCCAACCTCAATGACTAGGTCTCTTTGATGATTTTCTACATAGCTCTTCTCTTAACTTTTGGATTCCATGATATGTTGTTGAATGGTTTTTACCCTTTACCCCATTAATTTGAAAATTTCTGGTTATAAAACCTAATATTCACTGAATTCAACCTAGTACACTGTTGTTCGACATCTTTTCTCATAAAGGTATTCCTATAGATCCATTTGAATGCTTGATTAGAAACTGTTATTGTAAGAGAACATGGTCAGAGGTATATGTCGGTCCCATCCTCCTTTGAAGTGCATAGAACATGCTCTCAACATGTCTTACTATTCTTGAATAGTTTTCTGAGATTTTCCATTAGTTTGAAAATGATAATCTATACTAAAGTTCACCACAATGGTTAGATCATGTTGAATAATTTTCTAGAAATTAGAGGTAATTCTCAGATCTTGATATGATAAAATTGATAGTGTTACTCCATGAAACCTTACCAAATATCTAATGCATATATGTGAAAGTTGATCTAGTGATAAGTACTCTCAAATTTCGATAAATTGAGCTATCATTATAAGATTATTTACAACAACCCATATGGCATTGCTTCCTCTATATTTTTTCATAAGTCAAGTGACAAAGTCCATGGTGATGATTTCTAATTTCCATGTTGTTATGGGTAATGTATTCATAATACTCTACGTATTTTTCCTTTCAACCATCAATTACTGAAATACAAAGAACTTTGAGTTATATTCATTGATCCCCTTAATCATATTATCCCACAAATAGTTCTCTCGAAGATCTCGATACATCTTTATGCTTCCTGGGTGAATAGAGAAAGTTGATCTATGTGTTTCATTCAGACAACCTTTATTTATCTATGGATTTATTGGTACACATAGTCATGACCCAAATCTCTTGACACCTTCTTCATCAATGTTTAACTCTAAGCATTTATCCTTTCTAATATCTTGCACCTTCTTCTGAATTTCCACATCATTTATTTGAGCATCCATTATTTTCTCTATGAGGGATGGTTGAGAAATAATTTGATAAATATTAGATTATGTTCCTTGTTTAACGATTCCTATGTCCATAATTTAAAAATATGAGAAGATTTAATCCTTCCCAATTCTCATCATCGATAATCTTGCAGGATCATTTCAACTTAGATCATCTTTCACTTTATTTTATTTTCTAGGATGGTAGGGGGTTGAGTAGCCATGATCCTTGATGAGCTCTAAACATCTTCATTGGGCATATTAATATCCTTCTGTGTGAATATATATGTGAGTCTCTTATGAACACTATATATCTAACACTTCTCCCCATAGAGATAATGTTGTCAGGTTTTCAATGCCGATATCACAACCTCCAACTCTAAATCATGTGTTGTATAGTTTTGCTCATGAATTTTCTACTACCTTGAGGTGTAGGTTATCACTTTATCTCTTTTCAGTTGTGTGCATACTAGTTTAGTGATAAGCCTCTTTTTCCACTCTTTAAATTAGTCTTCACATTCACTAGTATAGAAAAACGTTACTCCCTTCTAGGTCAACTTGGTTAGTGGGTTTGATAATCGTGATAAATTATTCACAAATCATCAGAAATATTTTGATAGTCCAAGGAAACTACAAATATCTATTACTAATATTGGTATAGGCCACTCCTCAATTGAATTTATATTTTAAGGGTCCACATATATTTCTTTTTTAGTGATAACATTTCACAAGAATGATACTTCTTCCATACAGAAATAATATCTATTATACTTTGTATATATCTTCTCCCTTTGCAAAGGTTTTATCATAGTATTCACATTCTCCTCATGCTTCCTCTTTCTTTTGAACTATACTAGAATATCATCTATGAAAAATACCATAAATTATTTGAGGTAATCTCTAAATACACTATTCATTAATTCCATGAATAATGTTGGAGCATTAGTGAGTCCCAAAGGAATAAATATGAACTCATAGTGTCCATACCTCATTCAAAAGGCAGTCTTGGGAATATCTTCCATACTCATTTTTTATTGCTGATATCATGACCAAAGATCCATCCTAGAGAAATACTTTGCCTCACATAGATGATTGAACAAGTCATCTATCCATGGAAGGGGATACTTTTTCTTTATCATGATTTTTTTAAGATCTTGTTAATTAATGCAGAGGTGCATTGATCCATACTTCTTCTTTATGAAGAGGACTGGAACACCCCCTAGTGAAGCACTCCATCATATGAAACCCTTTTCCATGTACTCTGGTATCTAGTTATTTAGTTCTTCTAATTCAATGTTGTCCATTCTGTACGGAGTATTTGATATCAAAATTTATCCAAGAATAATTTCAATCGATAACTCGACCTCTCGGTCCGGAGGAAGACAAGGAAATTCTTTGGGGAACACAACAATATAGTTCCTCACAAAGGGCTTGTCTTTGATCATTATTCAATCCTTTGCCTCAATTATTTGAGCTAGATATCATTTCTCGTATGTAAATAATATCCCTAATTGTGATAATGATTATGAAGGTGATCCATCCTCCTCATTACACTTATAAAAAATTGGAGGATGTCTCAGGATGTGAAGAGTGATATCCCTTTCCTAGTAGTTTATGTTGGATTTGTATAAAGATAGCAAATCCATGCATAATATAGCATCAAACTCTACAAAAGGATGTTAGACTATATTTTTAAGAGGTTTAGTCCATAAATATTAATTAGGGAGGAATTATATACTTTGGATGTAATAATTTCCCCATTCTATGTTCTCATAGATAACTCAACCTCTATATTTTGAGGGGGTGTTTTAATTGTTCTACTGAAATTGTAAGATATGAAATAATGAGTAGAACCAGACTAAAATATTAAATTCTATATTATTGAATGAATAACTAGTGTACCTATTACCACATCATTTTGAGGATCCACCTCAATAGTGGTGGTGGTATAATCTTTCCTTTGCTCCTTTTCCTTTTTTGGATGCTGAATCTAATTAAATTTGAGTACTCGAGGTTTAGTGCACTAGCTTCAATAGTGACATTGCTTACTACAATTGAATCATTAAACCATATGTGGTGCTCTCCTTTACTCTACCACATTTTACATCTTCCTCATGTGTCTTCAAAATTCCAGATCTCGATGTCCTTATATCCCAAACGTGATGCATTTCCCCATTCCTTTGAGGTAATTCCCATGATGCTTCTTCCCACATTTTTTGGCAAGTGAGTGGTGGAGTTTTCTTTCCACCATTTTCATTAGTTATTCAATATTGAAACTACATGTTTCATTTATTATCGTCATATCCATGGGACCATTCTATAAACTCCATCTCCACTTTGAGAGCACATTTAACAACTTCTTCATAACTCCCATTGTCTCAAATAGATATAGTCTTTTGTAGGTTTTGTTTTAATCAACTAAATAACCAATCAATTTTTCTATCATTTTTTATAACAAAACCTGAGGCGTAACATGAAATCCATGTTAAATTGTTTTCATAAATCGTGATAGATTCACCTTGATTTTTTTTAATCTCTATGAATTATCTCCCCAGCGTGGTATGAAGAGTTTGAGGGAAATACTTATTAGTAAATATTTTCTTATTGTCTTCCCACTCTATCTCTTCAATTTCATCATTTTGATTGGTTATCTTAATCAAAAACAGCCATTGTTCACCCTCTCCATCTAAACGATAAATGAAAAGAGTCACCTTCTCCATCTTAGAACAATGAACTTTAGAAATGATCTTCTCTATTGATTTGACTCAATATTCTGCAACTAGTGGATCGGAAGATCCCCTAAACGTCAGTGGTCATTAACACATAAAATATTCGACATCTAGTTACTCCCTATGAGGTGAAAGAGGACATTCAACATTATTCAGATTATTGTATACATCCTGACACAGTTTGGGAAGCATCACCTTGAGATTTTGAACTCCACATCCTAAGGAACTGGGGATATCGTTGTACTATCCCTCACATGGTTTTTAAGCCTATTTTGTCCATGTTCCCAACATTCTCTAAAATAAAATCATTTCAAACAAAACCTATGTAAAAAAATTAATTAATAAATAATTTATTCTTATGTGAAATTTACTCTAAAGTCATATCTTAATGGTATCCCTATATTTAACATTTTTTTCTAAAACCAAGATTTTTAGCATCTTACATTTACATTGTATCATAATAATTCTTCTCATTAATGTTATCTAATCCTAATTCCCATATTTACTAAACTTTATTCTAATACCAACTATAGAGATCCTGATTTTCCTTAAATTACTATTACATCATTTTAAAGATAAATGATATAATAGTGTTACAATACCAGAATCCAAAGGTTTAGTGTATTTGAAAAGTTAGGACCATATATCACTTTTACATAATAAAAAATCAATATTATTTAATTACTTATCATCTATAATCTTAGTGTCCTTCATATACTCCTTAGTAGAAGTAATCATTGGAGGATATAAATCAAAGAAAAGTGTTGAGCTAAAATCCTAGAAAGTGGATAGATAAGAACATGGATCAATATAACATGGGTGAGAATAATAATTAACATGATAATATAATCATAGGATGATCATCATAATAATAAAAGGAAGAATTATATGAATTCATGGAATTTCACAATGAATAAAAATGAAACATTTTGTCTTACTAGTAAAATTCCACACATATTGTGAACAAAGTTGGCATCATGTTCACACATAACATATGTGCATAATTATAACATAATAATCATTGTGAAAAAAATATTGCATAATTTTCATTCATAGTGCTCAATAACTCATGGAATACATCACATTATCCATTTCATTAAAGCACTATAAAATTCCAGGTTCACCTATCACATCATAACATTTATATAATCATGCCTTCCACATATTACATATAATAATATTTTCCATAAAATACCCATGGAAATGAAATGGGTTAAATGAGAATTTAATAAATAATAATTACAAAAATAATCATTGGGGATACCAAAATAAAAATGTAATAATATAATTGGTATTATAATAATCAATCATGAGAGAAGAGAAACAATCTCAAGAGTTGTAAAAGATGTGTTTTTTGTAAAGAATAGTTCTTTTGGGAATATATTTTTATTTTTCATAAAATCAGATTGAAAAAATGTATATTCCAAAAAATAAAATGTAAAAATAAATAAATTATATTTGAGGAATATTAAATAACATCCACACTAAATATTGGCATTAAAGAGGAATGAACCAATTAAAGGAAATTGGGTTCAAGAATCCACTTACCTTATGTCTAAATTTTTTATTCACTTTGATATTCTATGTAAACAAATTAGATTTGTTATTTAATAAATCAAAAACCTATTTTACATGTATTTGATTTATTATAATTTCATTATGTTCATTTATGGTCGTTGTGATGAGTTATAGAGTTCAATTTCATCGTTTCGAGAGTGTTCATTTCTTTTATTTCATGATTGGTTCACTTGTATAAAAGTATAGAAGTTCATGTAGGATGATAATAATTCTCTACAAAAAAATTATATGTTTTTGGTGAACTTACAGAAGTTTAATTGGTCTTATATATTTTTTTTCAAGATATGAGGTTGGTAAAGTATATAAAATGTTAATGATAATCGTTTAGATTATTTTTGGCAGTTTTCAATCACAACGAAGTCGTTTAGTTTTATTATTTAATATTATGTACATAAGTTAGTTCCAGAACATAAAATGTTGTAAAATAAAATTTAAATTATATTTAATCAATTATAATGGTTTTATGACCATCCTTGAAGGTGGTAAATGAAAATGAAATCCTTTCATCCTTGAAGGCGATAAATCAACAACTCACAGAAAATGTTTTCATTTTTAGATTAAATGGGAGATGAGAAAAGTTTTGATGATAGATTATTCCATTAACATAATGAAATTATAATACATATATTATACATGATTTATCATTCCACTTGGATATCGGTGGGTTAGGCTAGAATAAAAAATGAAAATAACTTGAAAAGAAATTAAAATAAAATGAAATAGGATTTTACCTCTTCAAATTACTCTCATTAAGAGCCTACATTAGGAAATTGGAAATTGGATTTGGTATTTGGTTGAGAAAAAAGGATCCTTGAACTGGGTAAAAGGATTGGGAAGAGTATTGGGCAAAATTTGGACAATCTTAAAATATTTGGAGGTGTGAGAAGAATAGGTAGTGATGGGTAGTATTCATAGGGGAGGAGAGGGGAGGTTTATTATTTTATTCATTAGTTTATTATTATCGCTCAAGACAATGAATAGTTTGAAACTTATTACTAAAAAATAAAATATCTAAGTATAGTTCAGAATTATGGGCTTACATCATCCATACATCATTTATGGCTCTATAATTAATGTATTTATTAAATACCCTAAATTATTATATTTCACTATTCAACAAAAATTCAACTATTTTAAGAAAATCACAAAAAAAATCAACCTAATAATTTTCCAAAATTTCGTATTCAAAAATTAACTCAAATTTATGAAAATAATTTTCTAAATATAAGAAATTAAATTTTTAATTAAAATCATCATTTATTTGAAAAATACAAATTTTAAAATTATAACTAATTTTATAACACCATGAAAAATTAGATAAGGTCTCAAAAATTATATTATAATAATAAGAAAACAAAATATTAAATTATGGATCTATTTCATGATAATAAATTTTCTTTGAAATCATTATATTAATTATAAAATAGTAAAGAAACTTTTGTGTTTTATAAAAATATCAACACTTAATTTATCATTTTAGAAATATTAGTTTACTTTTACTAAGATATAATTATATTATAATTTCAAATATAACATGCCTAATGTTTATTTATACTTTCATAGGTCAGGTTACAATTCTATTAGCCGGATTACTATTTCTAATGGTCACATTACTACTCCAAAGTTCAAGTTACTATTTTTTTGGCATATGTTCTATAATTTCATTGAATACCACTTATTTCATTATTAATTCATAAAAATAATGTTTTATTGGGCTCTATATTCTATTTATGTGTTTCATACCATATAAAATAATTGTAATAAGGGAAAAAATTCCACTGATAAAAGTTTGGGTTGTTAGATTAACGGTCTTTTAATCTCAAAAAACAAATTATCCCCATATTTGATAATGGCCAAAAATAAAAAAACTGAAATATAGTGAATGTATTTTATATAAATATATTTATTAATAAGGAAATTATTCCTTCAAATAGGTAATTTTATTTTTAAAATTTTGGTTCATTGCATGAAGGATGTCTTGGGTGGATGAAATCAAATCAAAGTACATCATTTTATATGTGGTATGTTACCCCTATAGTTTTATTTGTGCTTTTGGACAAAATTGGGTGAAATTAGTCTTTGATTTGGGATAATGTTTTAGGGATTTTTTGTCTTAGGCTCGAGGGTGTATCGGGAGTAGATCACACCCCATCACTCATGGTTTTAATTTAATAGTATTTCCTAATGAGTTGGAAACATATTATTCTTAGTTTAAATGTTGTTTTAAATGATTAAATAATTAATTTTTGGTGTTTATGAATGTGGAGGGTGATCATATATTTAGTGGAGGTCAATATGAGCCTTGGATAAATTATCATAGCAACATTTTAGGTAGGGACCTTTGATTTATTTCAGTATCTTGGTTATTTGGTTATTTTATATTCATGTTCATTATTAGTATTATTTTCCAGTATATTTATTATCTTGAATGAGTTGACCCATAATTTTGGGATGGTCACACATCAGTCAAATATTAAACTGGTACTATATAGCTTGCTAAACAGTTTGATGTGAATTTTTGGTTTTAATGACTATCAGTGGCCATACTTATTGATTGTTTGGAGTTTTTGTTTATTTTTAGAAGGTAAAATAGTTTTCTTTATTTAAATGTGTTTTAAAAAGTGGTATAAATTAAATAGGAATTTTAAGTGAAAATGGATGAATTTAGAAACATGTTTTAAAACAATATTTTCCAAATGAGAAGGGGTTTTCTAAGGAACATTTTGATACGAAATTTTCCAAGGTATTAATGTGTGTAAAATGAAACATGACGCCCTTCTTGAAATGATTTGGAAAAGGGAATTCACTTAGGTTTTAATGTAAATATAAGAGGTCTTTATTTAATTTGCTTTTTTTCATTTGACCTCATGAGGGAGATGCTCTATTTTCTAAATCTTGTGTGCTTAATGTAATTCTTGGTTGTTATTTTTAGGTTTGACTCTTATTTCATAATGATTTGTATTGTGTGTGTATCCCTATTAGAAATATTTTTGGTTTTAAAGTGATTAATTGCTCCAATTATATGTGATATAACCCATATAGGGTTGATTTGGGCATAGGTATATGTATATATTAGGATAGATACCCAGGGACTAGTTAATGAGGGAGGAATTGGTGATCTGTGAGACTAGTTGCGTGCATTATTTGTCTTTTTTATGTGTGTGTTGATTTTATTCATTTTGATAGGAAATATATGTTTGTGTGGGAAAGGATCCTAAGTCATGTCATCACCATGAGTGAGCTACCATTGGTAGGATCACCAAGGTTGATATAGGATCCTAGTTTTCATGACATCAGGTCATACATTGAATGATAAGGTAGTGGTTGTGAAAAAGGAACATTCTATGAGTGAGATCACCTAGTTGACCTCAATTTGAGTGGGAGGAAATGGGAAGATAGGTCAATTTTGAAATAATTATGAGTGAGATGATATGATCTGGATGTGAGATTAGACTTTGGGGCCATAATAAGTGATATGGGGTTCGATTTGTGATGTGTTTCTGATTATGGATGGATTTCCCTACCTTGATAGATGATAGAATAACATTGGGAAAAAAAGTTTGTAGATTAAACATAATCATAGAAAATCATTTCCTTAGTCAAGGATCACTACCAATTGTTTCATGGTGGATTGGTATCAATTAACATTCCATTATATCATTTGTTAAGGTTCACTCCCAATACTATCATAGTTGAAATAGTCCCTTAAAAAGTGTGAAGGTAGTGTCCAGTTTGTGACGTAGCCTTCCTTGAGTGAGAAGCGATGATCAGATGCTAGGTATAAGATAAATTGTTGCATGGAACCCAACCTTATGTATTCAGGTATGGGATGAGGACTTGTTTAGACTTCCTAACTTGAATCTTCTAGTATGTGTTGTATTTTCATACATGTGACTATATTCCCTCTCGCATGGAGGTGTAGGTGGTAGTTTCAAGTGTTTTGGTAGACTAGTTGACTCATGAAAGCCTTATTTGTTTGATTGTATGTGTGTTGCATGTCATATTTATAGGTGGATGAATTTCATGGAAAAAACATCACCTTATTATATGTATTTCATGCACATAAACTTGATCAAAGGGAACTTAGTATTGTTGAGGAATTATGGATTCTGAATGGGTAATTAAACTCATCCCCTACCCATATACATGGCATGGGTTTCTGTGTTCTTGGAGAGACCTTAATATTTTCTCTCAAGACATAGGTATCTCTTGGATCTAGACACAAGATACAGGTCTGGTATTTCTTGGAGTCTGAGGATTTTTTCGGATGATTATCTGAGTTGGACTAGAGGATGTGTATTTTATTTTCATTTATTGTTCACTATATATTTCCTAATGTTCCATTTTTTATATATGATGCATATAATTCCATGTTTATTTAATACTGATATATTTTTTTATGCATTATATAAAATATTTTATTTATTTCTAATCTATATTTAGGGGGATTATAGGTTTCCTATATTATGTATATAGGTTTTTGGGATATACATTGTATGGATGGTTCATGATGAATTTTATCTACATCAATGCATAGCCCTTAAGCCCTATTTTATAGGGAAAAGTATCCCCATGACTATGTTTGGCCCACACCACTGGTCATTATCCTTAATAGTATGGGGAGGCGTGTTTGAGTCTATATAGAGACCCTTTTTCTGGTTCCATTCGAACAATCCATGTTAGGGGTATACATTGGACGTGGTTATACTTAGTTATTTACTTTGGATGATTCTTTTTATATAATTCATGATTCTAATGTATGATTTTATAACAACACTCTCCCCTAACTCTGTTTGTAAGCTCATATCCTTATTTTATTAATAAATGTGTGTGCATGGGCCTCTATCACATCACCCCTATTCTATTTGACTATTATTATCATCATTATCATTATTATTATTATAAAATATGATGAAAAACTATATAAATGACCCTCAGGAGATCAATAATGAAACCATAACTCTAATTATTTCTCATGTATAGATGTCAGCATTGTAAAACCCTCTTCTAATCCAAGTGAAGAATCAAAAAATGAATCAACTGATACTATTATTCCAAATAAATTCAAGCATCAGAGCTACTCTATGATTATGTTATCTAATATTTTCTATAAAATTTCTTTCTTATAATCTTTATTTTATGTGTTTTGGTAAATTTACCAAATTAAGACCATCGGTTAATATTTTCAGAATTTTTCTTCAAGTTGTATTTTTTTGTGTTCCATATTTCTATCTTTAATTATTTGAATGTTATGTTATGAGTTTTCTATAAACAATAATATTACCACTTATGATTAATAGGTTCATGTAATGTCAATTGTTTCTCTATTAAATTTCTGAAATGGACTATATACTTCATTGTTGATTTCAGACCACCGATTATTCTGATCTGGTAAATATTTCATAAATTTTATTTTCCTTTTTTAAGAAAAAATATCCTTTTATTATTGTGGTCTTAATTGAAAATTCACTTATGTTAGGCTCAAAAAAATATCACAAGACCATCTATCATAAGGGTTTCACTGAATTTTATCTTACCCAACCTATTATATCTTTCATTTGAATTAAAAATGGTGACTCGTGATTCTTTCAAGAGGTGGAATATGAAAATATACTTCATTGTTATACTAATTTTCAGAATATTGGAAATTATTTATAATAATGTAGAAATATATAATCTTATGTATCTCATCCCTTTGTCAGGAAAAAAATATTTTTCATTGATGAAGGCAAATAGAATATGATTTATGGCGAAAATGAACCTAAACAAGATAAAGAAAATACTTTATCCCGGTGGGTGGCTCATGTTGTGATTCTTGGTAGATTTAAAAATGAAAAAAATAGATATTCTAGAATCATCTAGCTATAAGAAGGATTTAGATGATTGTATTAATTGGATGATTTCCTAAGAGATTATATAGGATAGATTGGGAGTTACTCCTAAAATAAATACTAATGGGATGAATGTTATTGATTATTCATCAGATAACATGGGAATTGTTCCCAATGATGTATAGGATAAGAAAAATAATGATTATAATTAATTTTTTGAATCCATTCAATATATAAAACCTCTATAAAAATTTCAAGAGATCGAGGAAAATAACTTTTATTCAAGTTTAATCAAAGGGAAGAAATACATTATTGATGTTGATGGATTCATCATCCCTCACTAGAAAAATCATGAAAATATAAAGATTACTCAAATTTAGAAAGAAATATTTTAAATATATCCATGGGGTTAACTGACAAGGGACTGATCAAGGAGAAAAACATATTCTCAAATACCATTAAAGGTAGTAGAGAAATAAAAACCCTTATCAAAATTAAGAAAGGTTGGGGATGTAGAGAAGCTTCAGAAATCTTTCAAAGTCAAAGAAGGCCTTATTAAGGATATCTAAACTAGTATTGATAATTAGAATACAAATATATTTAATAAATATATATATTATGATATCATCTTTTAATATTTACAACAGATCAAGGAAAGAATTATTTTTAATATTGAATAAAAATTTGATCACAAACCTAAGATAGACTTTCTCTGTGTTTCATATGAATAATTCATTGGATAATGATCATCTATTTGAATTTTTTGGTTTTTTGTCTTGATTTATAGGCTTTTATTTGGAATTTTTGTTACATTTTGAATGAATGGTTATTATTTGTTTCAATATTTTTGTTATAAATTATTCTATGGAAAGATGATTGTAAGAATTATTGATTCTATTGCGGAACTATCTCACTAAAAGTTAGCTAAAGTTAACTTAACACTTAAACTGGTGATCAACTTTTCCCATGTTATAATTGGTTTATAATGTTTTGATATAATTTATGGAACTTGTTTTATTAATTATTAGATTTATTTTGGACTTTTAAAGTCAATTTGAGGTTCTTTTGTTGTAGATTTTCATTAAAGGTACATAATTATTCGGGAAAATTAATATTTTCTGCTGCTCTCAAATTTCCTCAGAATACCTTGAATATTTTAACTATATTTCTAGATATTATATATTATTACATAAATTTTAGGATTATATACATATTATCCATATCAAATCTCTATTAAATTTAAATATAAGATTTATATTTTCTTTGGATCACTTGGGTTATTCCTCAGAGGTAGAGAAAAAGATGTTAATTCATGGATGCATGAACTCTTTTTATTCTAATACTTTTTTTATAATGGATAAAAATAAGTTTAACATATAGTGTGAGATGTTTGGTTGAAGATTTAGTTGACACAATGGTATTATATTTCATAGGTGACCTCTTTTTGAACTAATTTTTTCAAGAAGTTGGTTGAAGGAACTCTTAATACAATCATTATCACTAGAATTTCTTTGAACATAATTTTTTAACTTATTATTTTTATATACTACAATCAACCACTCCCTAATGGTGTTTTCTATTTTTACCTCATGCATGTAATCATGTAGTTTTTTATTGATAATCCTTTAGTGTGTATGGGTTGGCTACCAAATCATGATTAGAAATATTTTTTGTTGTTGTTTTTATTAATATCATCACCATTATAATTATGTTAATAACTTTTAGGTTGATGGTCAAAGTAATTACTTACACCATGTTAATTCATTAAATCCAAGGTAATAATGAATTTTATATATAATGGCAGGGTAAGTGGGTTTATTTACCCTTGAATCATGACCACATAGAAATATGCTTTCAATGATTATATAATATCATGGATATTTGGGAATGTTAACATAATTACTTGTTTAAAGGCGTCTAAGGCAGAGGGTACAATCCATTAACACCCTTAAGATGGTATTATTGTTGTAGTTATTTTATTTGTTTTTGTTTTTGTTTTTTGTTAGTGAGATAAATTTCTTTATGATTTATTATGGTGTTTTACGTTCCAACCTTTTCAAATGTGGTTCTTGGGAAAAAATCACATTGTATCTTTCATTCTCTTAGATATGGTATTATTCCTTTATATTTTAGGAATAAAATTATATTAGTCATAGAATTCTCCATTGATGGTTTCCATAAGTTAGCCTTTGATATCCATTTTTCCATGGTAGATAAAATATTTTATCAAAGACCTTGATTCATTTTTTTTTCAAAACACTCTTGAAAATATTTGTTTTCCTAAGTTTTTGTTTGGGATTATATATAAATTTTATGTAATAATTTGAATTTACTATGAATAATCATGAAACAGGTGTTGAATGAGTGGTGTGTGGAATATTATTTAGTGTTTAATTGACTCATAAATTTATTTTTCACTTTAAATACTCATTTTATACCTTTATAACTTGGATTTTTGAGTCTTCTATTTAATTTATTCAAGAATGTAATTTTATTTTTATTACTAATCTCATTGTAAGAAAAATGAGATTAGATTTAGAAACTAAGAATCTTTCTAGGCCTTTAATATCAAGGGTATGTACTAAAACCAATATTTAAAATACTTTACTTTATGGAATTTAAATTTAAAATATGGATTTTGGTTCATTCGAGAAGTTATCTATGATAATCATCATGATTTTTCACTTCCTACATTAAAATTATACATAGTATGAAGTTTTGTAATAGTGTTAGTCTATATAAGACTACATATTGGGGTTCCATAATGAATCTTGTGAAAGAAAGGATACAAGTAGATAAGATTTGGGTGGAAAAATAAAACCCATTGAATAAGGACTACACTAATTTAGTAAAGTAATCAAATAATACGGATACTGGTTATAAAGTAAGAATACCATATTTGGGTGTTAGTATTTCTCATCCCTTTATTAATTCAAGAGTTGAGGCAAAATAATAATGAAAGTTCTAGGGGATATAGATGGATTTTTTGAGGAAAAATACCATCGTCTAGCTTCACTCTTTCACTATGAGATTGATGAAACAATTTTTCAACCATTTCCCAAAAACTAAAATAATGATTTAGTTGACTTGGATGAGTTTGTTCAACAAAAAAATCAAGGAAATAGATGGGTTATTATTTAATTAAAAGGATCATTTAAACTCAATCTATTGGATTATATAGTAAATAACCAAAGGTAAGTTTATTATATAATGTTATACCTATAAATTAATTCCTGTATGCGATTGCTAAAATTTCAAAAGAAAATTCTAAGTAAACTTATGGTTTTTTTCATTGAGACATAGGTGAATATTATTTAACAATAATGTGAATAAAATATTGATGAGGAGTCTATAAATGTAGATATTTATATAGTTTCAAAACAAAATAATTCTCATCATGAGTATTTTTAATTTTTTAAAGAAAGTTTTAATTGAATTTGATCTCTAGACCTCATTATGTACAATAAGTATAAGTAATTTTTAGTTTTCTTCGATAAATATTTCGGTCTTAGAGATATATTGATTTCTAAGATATAACAGGTCTTCAAAATTAGTCATACTTTGTCTTATGTATACAATTATAAATTACCAATATAGGTCTCTTTATAATAATATACATAAGAAAAAATTTTAAGGATTCAAAATTATTAAAGTATTAAAATAAAATTCCAAGGACCTTTATTCAGTTAAATTTAAAAAATATATGTATATATTAAAAAAATACGGTTGTATGAGGTGTAATTACTTAAAAACTATTAATTTGATAAATTATATGTAAATGATCCAATATTACCAAATATTTTGTTAATTAAACAACATCCAAATGTGCAATAATTTTTCTATTTATGTCAAGTAACATATTTTTAAATCAATAAAGTAATTAATAGAATACATGAAAAAAAATATCTGAATTTCAAAAGGACTTATTGATAAGATATATTAAGTAATTAAAAACTTGAAGGAAAATTTTGAAATTAAAGACTTCAAAGAAAAAAAAATATTGTCTTGGTTTGAAAATTGAGAATATGTCAAGTAGAATATTTTTACATAAAAAACATTAAACTAAAAACATCCTAAAATGATTTAATATAGATAAATTTAATCCTTTAATTATATCAATATCTTTTAGATCATTAATTATAAAAAATAACTATTAAGATCTTGTAAAAAATAAATTGTTGAGTAAAATGATAGATCTTATGTAACATACCAATTATATTGACTATATATATAATTTAATATTATTTTATCTAAAACATTTAGTTCAAGTCCACTATATAGGCATCATAATGAAATTAAACATATTTTCCATTATTTTGATGGAAATATTTATTATAGTTTATTTTATTTTCAGAGTTAAAAAACTATATTTAGTTTTTTATATATAGGTTATATATAAAGCATAAATAAGTTTAGAACATACCAAAATTATGTATTCATGGTTAGTGGCATTATAATCTCTTAGATATCATAGAATTATATGATTATATCCAAATTCTCTAATCGTGTAAAGGTGATAACACAATATGAGTCATGCAAAGAATGTTTATACTTAGGATATTTAACTCAAAAAATCAAAACATTAAATGGATTAACTAAATAAATAAAATAATATGATAGTATTATTTGATGATAATGTTTAATATATCACTCAGGTAAAAAAAGGTTACATCAAAATTGACAGGATGAAGCACATCCTACTAAATTTAATCTCCTTTACTCAAGATTTGATAAGAAAATGTATATTAACATAAAATATGTTTGATCAAGTGAAAACATGGTGAATTTATTAATTAAGGCACAATTAAGTACAATTTTTAAAAAACTTTTACATGATATAAGTATAAGTATATTACAGTGTTCTCAATTTTTCTTATTACATAATTATTTGGGAGAGTTTAACATAGTTGTACTCATTTACTTATTGTTTTCGAGCCAACTGATTTTTTCTATGAAAGATTTTTTAGTAAGGAACTATACAGACATGTATGACTCAATACACTATAATGGATAGTGGATATAAAAAGAGGAGTGTTGAGGTGAGTCCAAGTTGGTGGAAACCAATCATCAACTATTTCATACGTTTTTAATATGGGATATATATGGATGGTGAGATAGATGCCTACCGTACTTTCTAAGGATCTCCTATAAAAGGTGAGGCACCACTTCCCCCATAATATAGTAAAATAGAAAACAATAAAAGAATAAAATGAAGCTCTATAAGATTTATTTCACACCCATTTTTAATTCCGTAAATATTATTTATATTTAACTCTTATATTTTCCTCCTTAGATGCATTTTTTTCATTTTTAAATTTCAAAAAAAAAATCTATCATTAATTGAAACAATAAAGCCTAAGAAAAATCATAATTTTTTTCATAAAAAATTAACAATTAAAAAATAATAGGATGAGAACACATGTTATATCAGATATCATATGTAACAAATAAATATTCAAAAAACAAAAAACACATGTTTTATTCTAATAAATAGTTAAAATAAAGAACATAAAAACATTCCATTATATATTTTTTATGAAATATCTAAACATGAATTATTTAATTAAAAAAGTATTAATCAAAAAATATAAAACATATATTATTTTTTATTATTAATTTTAAAAAATAAGGAACATTAAAAACACAAGATAAAAAATTATAGATAAAATGGAAATTTTTGTTATGGTTGGGAATTTTTGTGTGATTTATTTATCATTTTAATGTTTTATGTATTGAATTTTTATGGGAAAATCATTTAAGATGTATATAATGTGAGTCCAAAAAAAATTCATTCAGTTTTTGTGTTTAATGGGTGTTACAAAAGGAAGGAGAAGAAAAAAAGTTGAATTTGTAGGGAAATTAAACTTGCAATGAAAACCAAATCTTGTTCTAAGTATAAAATGTCATGGATAGTTTGATAATAAGATAATTATAGTGAATTAATTATGGCTCAATGGGAATGGAAATTAAGGAATATATTGGTTAACATGATTGGGGTAACATGTCATGATCTGTTTAGACATGCCATTGGTCATTATAATGGATTTTGGTATAGATATAAGAATTGGGGATGATAGAAACATGATAAGTTAGATTTGAAATGTGTTCTAGAGTATTTTGATGAGATAATAGGTATTTATTAGATCAACGTGAAGAATTAGATTTTTCATGGACTCTTATTGTGTTATATGAGGATTAAATAAATGCATCGTGGTTATTTCAAAATTTCATGTTGGAGGTTATATAGTAATAAATTTAACATCATAATGGATGGTGATTATAAAGAGATTATACAAAAAAAATCATTATGTTTTTGGTCAACAATTCATAGTTTTTGGATATCAAAAATAAATATATTAGACACAACCCAAAACCTTTATATTTACTCAAAACGCATCTATAACCTTGGGATATACTAGAGAGTGACTCGAGAGATAACTCTATGAAATTGAGCATTTGTTGTAAAATTTATTCTTATGGGTGATCGAATCAAATCTAGGATCAATAAAGAGTAAAATTATGAACTATTAATTATGCAAGATAGTAGAAATATTCTTTATCACCATTTTTATTTAGAAAAATATGTTTGAATGTATGTATTATGAATATTCTTATCATAGATAGGTATTTTATTTATAGTATGATATTGACAGAAATTCCTGTAAAGGATCATACATTTATGGGGTAGATAATTAAAACTTCTCTTTTAGATGTGTTAGGTGAATTTATGTAATAAATTTTATGTGGTGGTAAGTAAATGTCATGTCTTATATATAATTAATAAAAGATAAAATAAAAAATTAGATATGTGTGGAAAGTGAATATTTAATCAATATAGAAAAATAAATTAGATTGGAATATGGTAATTGTAATTCCTTGTCCTGGTCTATTAAAATAGAAATTGCTCCAATGATTCCATAACACCTTAGGCACACCTCCCCACACCCCAAAGGATTTTGACTAGTATAGAGATTCTATAACAAAAATTGGGGAGATTATAATCTTGATATCACAAAACTAAATATTAATTGTATAATATAACAAAACATGTGATAGAAATTTTTTCACAAGGTTTTATAAAAAAAATATAACCATCAATAATATAAAACCCTAAAAAATTTGTTACAAAATAGACCCATAATAAACATACATATATAGATTAAATATCACCCAATGAGTCAATCGTATACAAAAGGGACAATAAAACAAAATACATAATAAAACATAACCATTAACAAGAGTCTCTCCTTAGAACCAACTCCACAACACTTATAGCTACTCTAATGAGATCCCTTATACAACATGTTGCTGATAATTCAAACATAGAATTCTAAAAATACACTAGAGTGAATATACGGGGTGTAAGCATAAAAATCACAAGGGAACCACTAACACAATTCCTTGTATATTTTATGATATCTAGTATATGCATATATATATATATAATAATTAAATTAGTGATATATAATCTTCAATAAATCCATATGGTTGTAATGTGATAACTAAGAACCATGACACCAGACCCATTTTTTCACAATTATGTAAATGGATCCTTCAATCCTCCATGGAAAATATAAGCCACATGGTTTCTTGATCATGGTGATAGTTTGTCCCTAGGTAACAATCAATAGATTCCAAAATGTGTCCTGGTCATGCGGTTATTCAATACTTGGAAAATAATTATTAGATGCTAAATTGTATCCCAGCCATACGGTTAGTCTATCCATGGAATGTAAATAGTATATTCTATATAGAATCATAATCATGTGGTCAGTATATTCATGGGTGATAATCCGTATATATTAGATGGAATCCAAGTGATGAAACTTCTTTATCCAGGGGATATAATTTATAGATTCTAGATGGTTCCCCGATCAAATGGATGGTCTATTCCATGGGTTAAAATTAAAAGATACAAGATGTAATCTTGATCACATGGTTAGTCTATCCATCTTCACTTTTGAGAATTCTATATGGAAACATATAACACTTATACATACAAATATATTAGATAAATTATTGATCCACTCATGCATCCATGATCTTCCTAGATCTCAATGATAAATGAGCATCTATGAAGACTTGCTAATTCTTAATTCCACCATTGAAATATAATTCCAACACTCATTTCGGATTCAATATTAGATATAATCATACTTCTCATGCACCTAATATAGATAACTATTATCTTATTGAAAATTTTCAATCTTATCCCTCCCACTCATTAGTAATATTTTAAATGATATATCTAGAAAAAATTATCTTATCACATATTTGATTACTTTTGAGAAGAATTTATTTGTCTATCATCGCACTAACTACTATTACAATCTACCTGGGCCACTCACCCTAGACCCATACTCCTCTAATCCACAATTTATCCACTCTTGTGACACCATGAAAACACCAACATGTTATTCCCCAATTTCAACCTTGATTATAGGATAAAATTCTAACCGACCCTTTTTAACCTAGTAATCTTGTCAACATACTTTACACCCCCAAGAACTGACATTCCCCAATGCTTGGTTCATACTTGGTCAATCATTAAATAAAATCCCTTATAAATAACCAATCACCCAACTATAACAAAAAATTACATGTTTATTCTAATCCTATAAATATAGAGTAATTTTATGGAATTCATCTACTAGTGGAATGATATCTCGAGATTCAATTCAACAACCCAACTCAATCATTTTCCTCAAAGTATAATCAATAAATAGTTTTGTCAATGAATCCAATATGATGAACCCTACCATAAAATTACACATATCCCCATATTGAGAAGATAAAATTTCCTAAATACTAACATTCTTCAAGGTTTTCCACACAAAATTGATTATTGTCAAAACCCACCAAACCCAATCCACATACCTATAACACCCCATAGATTTTTGGGTCATTAATTTTTGGATAGAATTTGAATTTTTGATATAAATCAGGGTTCATTGCATGAATTCTAGCTCATATATTAATTATGAGTTTGTATATATCCTTAAATTATGATTTTGGATGTGTTTTGAGGCCCGGTGAAGTTTCATGTTTCACTTGACAAAACTGAGTGCTTCCTCATTTTAGGATGAATGATTTGCACCACTAACCTCATGTAAAAACATGAATTTTATGGTTGAGGGTTGCCTTCACGTTGTGAACCCCGAATTCAGATTGTGAATGACGGATGGTGTCTTTTTTTATGAGGGGTAGTCTCTTTT
Organism: Viscum album; assembly: GCA_963277665.1. Lineage (NCBI taxonomy): Eukaryota > Viridiplantae > Streptophyta > Magnoliopsida > Santalales > Viscaceae > Viscum > Viscum album. Next base: position 703,482,872 of record OY728132.1, read on the forward strand.
TGGGGGGTTGGATCTCTTTCATTTTAGGTCTGAATTAGCATTGATGAGGTATTCTCAGGTGAAAATTCATCTCTTCTTTCTCCCTTCAATCCCCCATGGTATTGTATGATTTATGGTGCATTTTAACAACATCGAAGGTATGATTCTACCATTTCATACTCTTTTTTAGGTTTCCTTTTCTAGATTTTCATTTTAGTTCAAATTTTTCTAGGGTTTTAGGGATGATTTCACTATATCAATTTAAAATCATCTAAGCATGGTGGGGTTTTAATGTGTGGAGGCTAGAGGAGGATCATTAGTTTCATCTCATGTCGTTGGAAGTGGTTTTGGTTGGGCACAGATTCATGGTGATTTTTTAAGAGATTATTACTACATACATTAAATTATAAATTAATTATAAATGTTTATCATTAATAATTGATCTATATTGGAATGAAATAGGTTCTCATGAGGAAAGAAGAGGATCGATGGGATTATATAAGGCTTTACGTAGCTCTATGAGGGGTAAACTCCCCAGATGAGGTAGGTGACCCTATGATACAACTTCATACACACATTTATGCTAGATCATGCATGGCCTACATACTACATGCTTTTAGATTTGGGGACTTAGGACTAAGTGTGACCTGAGTAGGTCAGATAAGATGGTGTTAGGCCTCTCATACTGGGAATAATAAATCTTTACCACTTATGTGATTTGGGATCGGTCAATGACTTTCTATCCATTGGGAAATAGAATTCAATTTGTTGGTTAGGGAAATCGTAGAGATTCTAAAATATGATATGTGGTGTTTTATATATTGGGTAATTTTCAGGAGGTTTTGGAAAGGCATAAGTATATTTTGGTTGAGTTTTGATGGGAAAGATAGTCATATGTATCATGAGTAATGAGAAGTGACCTCCTGATGATGAAGGTGAGTCTTAGAGTTTTCTTAGAGTGAATGAATCTCATTTGGACCTTATTTGGGATAGTATAGAGTCTTTCCCTCCATGAAGGCTTGATAGGTCTACCATAGGGAATGTGAGACGGGACCCTAGTGTGGGTCAAGGTAATTGTTCAGGGGTATGTCATTGGGATGATAAGGGGTTTTGTTTGGAATAAAAACCTACTTATTGAGGCCAATATCATGAATCATATAGTTTGTGAGGTCATTGAGAGGTTCAGAATGTGGGGTGGTATCAAGGAGCAGTGATTGGGATGGTTCTAGAGGACCCAAGATGATGCCCTAATGGGATTTATGAGATGTGATGTGACATTAGAGGCTAGATGATGGCTAGGACAGGATGTGGGGATATAGTGAGTTTTTATGTCGATATGTGTGATCTGTGTGAAATTTTAATCATGTTTGGGTTTGTATTCTCATGTTAGGAGATATATTCTAGTGGGGAAGAGGGTCTTGAGGCCTTATGTCACTATGAGTGAAATGGTGATGGTGGAACTGCCAGGAGATGGATTCATAGTTATTTATAGATTTTGGGTTATCCATGAGTTGTATGGTTTTGTTGACTGTGATGGGCCTTATTTAAGTGAGTTGATTAGATTTGAGGACCGAATGATATGAATTTAATGAGTAGGAATGGGTTTGGGATGTGACTTGATGGTATCCTAGGATAGTCTTCCATGAGTGATATAGAGTTTGGGATGAGATGTGATGTGGAGTGGGACAATGGGACCTCCATGAGTGAGATGTGGTCTATGATGGAATGATAATTAGGATATGGATGGAACCTTCCTTGAGTGATAAGGTAGAGTTCAATCCTTATACATACTGACATTTTAGTGATATTTCTAGAAAAGATAATGGTATAGGACCCTACTTTGAAAGGGTAGTGGTTGTGAATTGGTTTTTTCCCTACTCTGATTCTTTGGGTATAGACCAGTGCATGTGGGATGATACAACTAGATTCTAAAATAGTGTTGAAGCATGTATGGTCAAGTTGTGTGGTTGTCTCACTACTACAGAATTATTTTTATCCAGCACTGGGTCTTTAACAGTGCCAGCTAAAAAGTGTTGTTAAAGACACCCATTATCAGTTCTAGAAAAGGCAATAATAAAGGGCCCCTTTAACAGCACTAAAAAAGAACTGATAAAGGGGGTCTTTTTCAACACTTTTTTACTAGTGTTTATATAGGGTATATTTCAAAAAGTATATTTAATTAAAAATAATATATCAATATATAAACATATTTTTCTTGATATAAATATAATATATATTTTTTCAATCTGTTTTCGATCATGTAAATAGGCATTTATACTTAATATAAAAGACATTTAGTGAAAATGAATTATAAAATTATTAAAATAAATTAATTAGTAATTTTCTAACTATTATAGAGTAATATTAATATAATATCAATTTGAATATAAAAAAATAAAAAATTTATTAAATTTTTTAAAATAAGTAGAAAACAAAACTCAAACTTCAAAGACACATACATTTTGATCTAAGAGTCTGTTTGGGTTCTACCACATATCAAATCAATGCTTACCATGAGATAAAAACACCTTATCATACAAGTAAATCTTCTTCATGGCTTCTGAGACCTAAAAAGGTCCATAAGGCCACCAAAATTAAGTTTTTAGTCATAGTACCGCATTTTTTTAACATTCAATGAAATTTCAGCCACGTTTAAGGGGTTCTTTTTCCCATTTTCAATGAGACTGAATTTATTTCCAAGTATTATATTCATATTGATATTATGATTTTGAAATTTTATCATTTTTCACAATTTAGTTTTATTTATAATTAAATATATTCATATTTTTTATATTTACTTATAATAAATCACTTGTATAAATTCATATATCAACATAATTATGTAGAAATGTATTTTTAAATATATAAAATTAATATTTATTATTTCTTTAATTTAAAGTAAAAAAATATCTATTTTATTTACCTAATTAAAATTCATTCATATGTATATATAACTTTTATATATACAAATTTGTGTGTATTAATAAACATGCACACACATACATGTATATATTTATTTATTTATATTATAATATATATAAATGAAAATTAGTATACAACATATTTAACTAAATACAACTGTGTGTATATATATCACAGATTTCAAAATATATACAAATGAAAAGAAAAGTCATTAAATACATAACAAAATACGCACGACATAGTGGTAAAGATCATTCATTCTCATATGGGGGGCTTTGGGATTGAATCCAAGCACACATAATCATTCGGTGTATCCTTCTAGTGTTGATAAAGGGATTCAGGGTTCATTATGGCATATGGGTTGTGGAAAACAATGAGAAAGTGGATGTAAGTGCTGAGAAAGGGGGCGGGGCCTGTGAAAAATTAATTTTTTCCATATTTTTTAATAGCATTTTTAAAAAACACCCTTTAACCGTGCTAAAAAGGACATGTTAAAGAAGACCTTCAATAATTATAAAAAATTATTGTTAAGGTACTCATTAATAATGCTAAAAATGATAATAAAGGGTTCCTTTAACATAACATTTTTAACGTTTTTAAATACCTCCCTTTTAACACCACTCACAATATCATTGATTTTTAAGCGTTGGTAAAACCCTTTATTAGTACTATGAATGCATATATTTTTAGTAGCGTCTAGTTATCAGACGGTGGAATTATGGGTGTGTGTGTCTTACTGAGTGTCACGTAGGACTATTTAGGGAATGATGAATTGGAAAGCATGTTTATTTTTTTACTTTTTTCTATTTTATACACATGAATATAAAATAATATATTAGGGGTTCTTGAAGAGACCCTATGGAGTTATATTCTTATACCCAAAATTTCCACTCTAGTGTGTATGAATACCTTAAGTCTGCTTTCAGGTTAGACAAAGGTTCGTGTAGTGGATCTAACTAGGGTATTTTGATGGGTATCAGATATTGGGATGAGTCTCTATAATGGAAATAGTGATCGTTTTCATTTTTTTTCCTTCTATTTATTTTGTGCATGAGATCAACCCTGTGGAAAATCGTTTGATATGTGATGTGTGATTGTGGGTTTTTATGTGCATTCCATATGTCATTGTCTACTTTTATTTATTTTTGTGTACTTTTATATGGATTTTGTCTAGTTATTTACCATTATTTATCATGATGATATCAACTTAAGAGTCTCTATGATGAATTTTTTTTACACACATAGTTGGAAGCCTTTGGCATATGGGGAGGTTCGCTTTAGGCCATGTGGAAATATATCTCAAAGTGGAATTCTGAGATAGGGCATTAAAAAATGTTATCAGATCCTTTTTTATCTTAACATTTGAGGATATGATATATTGGTAGTTTATAAATGTGTTGAAGTATTTGATGGACCTCGAACTAGTGCTTTGCAAACACTTTTGCATTGGAAAATCCTGGTCACTATGGTAAGGGGATTGATATTTTGGATTTTTGATGTTACTATTTGGATATTGATTTGAATATAATGTGTATATTAATATCATTATTGTATTTTGGATCATTTTTGTGGATTTAAGAGGTTTTGTACCTAACTCGTGATTAGCATGTAGAATTTACATGAAATTTATGTGCTTGTATGTGATGTTTTTACTGATGGGATATTTAGTGTTCAAGGTGTTAATAATAACTTATATGGAATTTTTCTATAAAACCTGTTTGTGTAATTCTATTAAAATTAACCAAATATGGTTTCTTCTAATGATAGGAAATGTGGATCTTATTAGGGGAGGTTTTTTGTGATTGAAATGTAGTAAATTTATCGACAGATGTATTGAGATCATTTGTGGGTTGGAAGAGGCACTAAATGACTAAATTTATCTTAAAATGGGAACATATTGGAAAATAGATGTAAAAAACTAGAGGTGTTGTGGGGTAAGGAAAGAGTGATATTCCTTGTTTTGGGATGTGGAGTGTATGGAGTGATCCCAGCATTGAGGTTGGGTTTTTAGAGGGTATGATCAGTTGGATGCTTGGCCCATTGGTTATAGTATGATGAGATCCTGAGTGGATGCTCGTGGTTATAAAAGTGATTCCCATGTGGGTAGTGGAAGTGTGGTTATCCTTGGAATGAGTGATATTCCTTGGTTTATTGGATGAAAGTAACATGCATGTGGGGAATGGTCAATGGGATAGATGTGTGAGGCTAGGTCTGGTGGGATGCGACTCATGGGAGTGTGAATCTTGTTGTGCAATCGGTTTGTATGGGAGTGTACACCTATTGGGTTTGGGATACACTGAGGTAGATAATGGGTGATAACCTGTGATTGGGTTCTTGGTGGACCACTTTGCCTAAGTACAAGATTAAGCATTGGCATGGAATTTTAGGAAAATTCTAAGTGTATGAGTGTAGGGGAATATTGGTCATCTACGGTGATAATTTATGTTATGGATTAGTTGACAGAGCATGTATGATCCCATTGACATGTTTTGGGGTTATAAATGAACCAACACTATAACACCTAGATATTTTAGGTTATATTTCTCTTCAAATATAATTTTTTCAATAACAAGCGATACATGAAACTCTGAGTCTAAATAGACCATAACATAATAAACCATTATAACCTAGTTATTAAATTGGTGGAGTGAATTGGAATTTCCATATTTTGAAAATATGTATAACGCTAAAGAAAATATATTGATAAATTAGTACTCAATTTTAGTAAAGTCATTATATGCTTAAAAATTACTTTTTCCTTTAAAAAGATTTTTATTTATTTTTATGAGTAAATAATAAAATTAATTTATCCAAATTTAAGAAATTTTATTTGAAAAAATTAACTTTATTTTTTAAATAAATATATCAAAAATAATATAGTTCGGAATTTTGGGATTTTTATAAAATGATTTATTTTTTATTCAATATTGAAAAATACAGATTTTTTAAATAATGTCATTTATTTTCATTAAATCAATTAATTAAAAAGTCCCATTATATTTTTTATTTGCTCACAAAGTGATATATAATCATTTTTATTTTTAATAATCTAATTAATTCCATTTTAATAAAAAAAATTCATGATTTTAATATATCTAAATTCTTATGTTTAAAACCCCATTTTTCAAAAATCTGTTTTTCATTTCATTTTACACATTTATATTAAAATTCATTTATTTCACTTTTAGAGATTTAATATTGAAAAATATATATCATATTTGGAATTAAGAAATTTAAATTTTTAAATAGGTCCATTTTATTTGTGGTCATTATGAATAGTAATCGTTATAAATATTTGTCACCTTAGTAAGGGTAAAATGGGTAAAATAGGGTTAAAACCATGAGATAAGTTCTCAAAAATAAATTTAACACTATAATTTATTTCATATTATGGATTAAATGCTTCCAAAGAAATAAAAAATTGAATATAAATAATTTGGATGCCATTATGAATTGATAATGATGTTTATATTATTTCAAGTAAGAAAAATAGAAATATGCTCCCTTAGAATTTAATATCTTCAAAAAAAATTAAAAGTATATAAAAAGGATAAATTTGGTATAAATGTGTATTTTAAATAATAATTAACTTTTTTATCATGGTAATTTATTTATAATTTTTATTTATTTAATAATAACCTTAAATTTTTACGCTATATTGACACAATATTTGTTCAATTAATTGAAAAATAAAATAAATTATATTAAAAATATTAAAACTAATATAATTTAGTTGAAATATTATGTTATTTGATTTTTTTACATAAATATAATATGTTAGGGGTGTTTAAAAGGTATAGATTCTAATTCCATAACAATCTTGATGACTTTAAATTCAATATAAATGAATAGTGTCAAAAATGGCGTCAATGATATTTTATGAAAATTGATATTTTATTAAATTATTTAAAAAACATGAAATAGGGAAATTATAATGATAATTTGTCTAAAAATTCATCCCTTGGTAATTTAAAATCCAATTTTTATCGTATAAGTAATATTAAGACCCATTATGTTTTAAAAAGTCATTACCATATTTAAGGTTAAAATCGGTTAACGAAGGGGTTAAACCAAAAAATAATTAATAAAATAACACCAAAACCCAACTAAATTCTATTAAATAATGATATTTCAATAGTATAATATTTTTATTTGAATTAATGGATATTTTTAAGCATTATACTTGTGAAATTAATTAGTTATATTTAAATCTTTTTGGTAATTCCAAGTGTGTTCTCCCTCTCCCCCAAATAAAAGTAAACAAATTCTCTCCTTTTTTACAGCACTTTGAGACATATATGTCAAAAAACCCTCTAAAATTTTCTTATAATATTCCCTATGAATTAATTAGATTTTTTTTCTTATTAAAATACCATTCCAATGGTCCTTAAGAATGGATCTAAAGGAGGCCTACTGAAGAAGAGGTAATCATCCTACCCGACCATTTTCAATTTTTTATTATTTTACCTCCACTAAATATATTGTATTTATCCTAAAATAATATATTAATCATCTTAAATATAGTTAAGGTTTATTATTATTAAGGAAGTATAAGTATCCACCATCTTTTTTGTAAAATTGAAAGTGAAAGCATCGCTCATGCGTGGGTGTGGACTACCACCTCCGTGTAGTAATACAATTCATCTTCCATAACCATATTTCATAAATAGTTATTAAGATGGGTATAATGATTATTAATTATATTTGTGACTTAATTATTCTCTTTTTTCATTATAATTTCATATCTACCTTTTTCCTTCCAATCCTTTGGAAAATGATAATGTCTCTCATGCGTACATGTGGACTAGCACCTCCACAAAGTGATGTGGTTCATTTTTCATTTACAATTTACATAGATGGTAATAAGAATATATTTAATTAATATATATCATATATATGATATTATAATGATTCTATAAAGTTGAATTATTATTAACCTTTCTTTTGATCCATCATCTGAAAAGTGAAAATAAAGCTCATGTGTACGTTTGGCATATCGTCTCCATGAATGGTGTAATTAATTTTTCTATATCTATCCATTATGGATGAATATAAATATATATATATATATATAATGAAAATATATTATATTTATATCATTATTAAAATTATGGATATGATGGAACTGTGAACAAAGACCAAGGATCATAACTACCAAACAGAAATTCTTATGTAAAAATGAAACAATTAACACCTAGAAATAGTAGTTTTAATTTGGAGTAATTAATAAATGGGTGTAAAAAAATTATAAGTGTATCAAATATGTTATTATAAGAATTTAAATTATTATTTTATAAAATTATAATTAATTAAAATTTATTATAAATGATGCTAAATATATTTCAAAGAAAGTCAGACTCGAGGTAAGGGATTTATGTTTCAATCCCATTTTAATCAGAATTATTTATGATTGAATTTACATTAAAGAAAATTATATAATACTCTCATGATAAATCCCTTTAATTTTATTCTAATCTAATTATTTATAAAAAATGAAGTTTTTTATTATTAATTTTCCTCACTTTAATTACTCAAGAGACAGTAAGATTGTTTTTAAATAAAAATGACTTTATTTCTCTCTTCGGTCAAAAATCCTTTTTCTTCCGACTCCATGATTTCTATAAATGTTTTCAAAAAAAGTTATATTATTATATTATTGTGTAAATTTATTTTTACCTATTATATACTTTTTTAAAAAAATATTTTAAATTAATCTTCTTTTTGTTTTCAAAATGAGGTATTTTTTTCTTTTCAGAGAAAATGTGAAAAGAATCCAGTTTTAACATACATGACACGAACAGAATTTCCTTATATCATGAATGATAAATGAAATGAAGCTTATTTTAAAAGTTTTAATGTTTATTTTCAATGAAATTGTTTTATTTATTATTTGTGAATTTTTTATAATTTAATATTTGATTTAAAAAGGAAAAGGTATTTTACTCATGAAATATTCCAAGAGTCTTTTAAAGGAATTTTTCATCCATGATATCATACTTTGATATTGCCTATTATTTACTAGGTATGTGATCCAATTATACCATATTTTTCATTTCTCGATATCGTTTATGTTTATAATGATGACATATCAATGAAACTGATTTTCTTTTCCATGGGTTAAATTACGACGAATGTTTTTTTTTATCTTATGGAATATATATGAATGGATTGATGATTATGTGATGTGTGGGCCTAGAATTATATATCACTCTAATAAATTAGATATAGATTAATGTTATAAAATATTAAAGGGTATATGATAGGTTTTCCTAATCCAGAAATATGGTATATTGGATGTTATCCCAAGCTGAAAAGAGGGTACATCGGAGGTTATCCAAAGCCTAAACCAGGTACACAAGTAGTTATACCAATCCTAACATATTATGAATGTATTTGTGGGTGGACTTGACATAATATTACTATAATTATGATTATTCCACAATTTATGACACTCTTTTATGATATGATTTATGATCATGTTATGTTCTCATGGATCATGTTCTTTAATCCCTTTAACAATTCATGTCTTATAGAATTCCAATATTTATTACATGACACATGTTTATGATCTAATAATTTCTAGGTATGAGTTTCAATGTTTAATCTCATGTTCTCATTCCCTTTATGATCATGGTATATTTAAATGATTGTTGATATATCCCTTGTTTACCATTACTGATCATCTAAGATCACCCTTTATTATGTTTTCTTTTCGCTAGGATATGAATAATTTTGTTATGTGTGATGTGTTTAATAATTGTGCAATTTCTGAATAACTATGTGGTAGATGATGTAGAGCTATTATGAATAAGTTTTTTATGTATCCATGTTTCATAATACTATAATGTTATATGATTCTAGCTTGGATCGTAATATTATGTAATAAATATCCATCTAATAATATGTAATATTTCTGTATTAAAGGTATGGGTCACTATAGAATCAATGTTTTTGTGGTATCATGGTGGTGGGACACCCATGATCATGACAACCCTAAATATCAGATTTGGTGGGGTAATGTCACGAAAAGATTGGAGTATTTTTTTACTATCATCCTGAGGTAGTGCCTTCACATGAATTTTCAGGGAGGCATGGTTTTGGGACTTATAACACATTGAGAATTTACAATATATTTATTTTTATATAAATTAAATCTCTTTGATAGCATGTGATGCACATAACACCAGGTATAAATGAAATGCGATACATAATTAAAATATTATTATTTAAAAATGGACATTATAAACAAACTGTTAAATTAGAGGGTATTAATGGGACTGACTAAATTATTAACCATATGTTTTACACTTGTATAAAATAAATTCAATGGTTATATTTTTATTATAAATAATATAAGCAGTTTAGTTGTGATTTTCATGCATAATTTAAAATTTATTTTTACCACTTTTATAAAACAAAATTACAAAATAAACATAATTTTCTAAATCTAAATGTAAAAAATATCATAGGGTAAATGCTTTTTATTTTTATGAAAAAGTTTTTTTATAAATAGTGAAAAATACATATTTTTATTAAAAATTGTCTTTTCATTTAAAGAATTTACAAGGTCTACTTTATTTTATTGGGGTTTTAAAACTAAAATTAGTTCACTTATATATTAATTCCTATAAATTATATAATTGGAATCAATTTCATATTGAATTTTTATATTAAAAAATTTCAACTTTTGAAAGTTTTCCTTTTTGGAAAACCATTTTTTCAACACGTCTATGGGTTTAATTTTAAATTAAAATATACATATTTTTTGATTATAATTTGAAATAAAATGGATAATATATTTATAATTATTATAATTTATATTATCTAATATTTTTTTCTAAATTTTTAACCATAATTATTAGTGAAAATAGAAAAAAAATATTTACCATGGTTATGGTAGAAAGGGTTTACCAGGGGTTAAACTAAAAATAATAAGGTTTAAAAATTACCCAAAACTTGTTAAGTACCTATTTTTTGTCATATTTTGACCTTATATATTCTAATGTTCCAAAATTTTAAATTATTTATTCTTTTATGTTGAGAAAAAAGTAGTTAGAATTCATTATTTTCAAAAATTCCAAGTGTGACTTATCCCCCACTAATAAAAGGTCACTCTGTCTTCTATCCTTTCCACACATAAAAAATACATTGGTTTATAAAGTCCCAAAAATCACTATCCTACATAAATTTAGTTATCCTATAATCCATGTTTTGGTGAGGATTCAAATTTAGTAAGGCTTTTTGTTTAAACCAAAATAAGTTGTTTGGAGAAGAGGTATCATCCACAACCAAGCGTTTTATTTTATTTCTTCTTCCACATCCTTAAAAACTTATTAAAAAATTATGATATAAAAAAATAATTATCTTACATATACTGATATGTTTTTATATTAATATAATTACCTAAAACCATCTTCTCCTCCCTTAAATTGTAAATGAAATTGTTGATCATGTGCACGATGAACTACTGCCTCGTGAACGTTCATAATTTGTTTCCCATCACCACTTCTCACAGATTAATGTAATGATGTGTATAATATTTATAGAATTTTTTTATGATATAATTATAATTTTTTATTATAATAACATATATAAATTCTTGCATTCCATTTCAAATAGAATATGATAATGTCGTTCGTGTGTATGGTGGACTACCACCTCACGAAGTGATGTGATTTAGTTTTCACTTATGATTTACATGTAAAGTAATAAGGAATTATTTATGGTTTATATATGATATTATGACATATTAACCATTCCTTAAAATTATTATATCCTATAATTTCTTACCATATCCTTCATTTAATAAATGATAATTTTGTTCAAGTGTACGACTAACTACCTCCTCGCGAAGTGATGTGATTCGTTTTTATTACTGCATCACATGGATGGTATGTGTTGGGGAATTTAAAGAAATAATAGTATATTTATGATATAATAATAATAAATTAAAGAAAAAATGACACTTAACTTCCTGCCATCATGATCTTTAAAAAATGAAAATGTAACTCATGCGTATGTATGGCTTACCATCTCCATGATTGTAACGTAGTTTATTTTTCATAACTATATTTCATGTTTGGTTTAAAAAGTACAATTTTTATATATATTTGATAATTTTTACATGTTTAACATTATTTATATGGTGAATTAATAATATATTAGATCTTATTTAACATACAGAAGTGATTATTAGACATATGAGTCATTTATCATTAAAAAATATGACATGAAATTAATGGGTTAAGTAATTGAATAAGAATGGTTAAAAATTAAAATAAATGGAATAATAAAGTTTAATGTTTATTAAGAATTTAAATATTTAACATAATTATTTTGTTTAGTAAGATAAAGAACATAAGTGACAAATTGAGGTCGTGGTAAGGGATCTCTCTAAACCACCCTTTCCATCAGGTTATGAACTATCTCTCTCTAACTCATTTTATCTCTCTATTAATGTTATGGAATGCTTATAAATTATATATATATATATATATATATCTTAAATATATAACTATATTATTATCCCTTCCTTTTATTGGGTAAATATTTTGTCCCATGAGACTTCATGTAATGGATCAAGGAGTAAACATAATCCATTATGGGACTTTGTCCACTATGTAATATGTTATATCCAGTTAGCCTTGAATAATTTTTTATCATGTTATATTTTTTCCCACATTTACTATGATTACCTCATATTATTATACCATGTTATTTATGATATTATTCAACGAAATTACACATGATCCTTCAATTTTATGATATCATGTTATAATGTTGACTCTGATATTATGTTTCCTTATCATGTATATTCCCTTACTAAGCTTTTTAGATCACCCCATTATTTTTTTATTCCCCCTGGTTACCCCATGTTATTTTAATAGTTCCAATGTGTTTTAGAATACCACTAGGTAGAATAAAATAAGGATTCCATGTTTTATGTTCCTTTTTATGTAATATAAACCAATTTTTCAAAAGACAGCGGGCCTTTGCAATCCTTAAATTATATTAAAAGATATGTATATTTAAGTATCATATTAAAATATGTGTAAAATACTTGGGTAGACATTTTTGGTATCAGAGAGAGGGTTTAGTTATCCTTTAGAACTATTATAATAAAAATTGAGTGAGAACCCATGGGATAAGTCTAATAATAAGACTAACTATAGAAAAATATCATAAAATCTTGGTGCAGTGTAGAGAAAGTGGTTTTCTAGAAAATGCATGTCACAAACTAAATCAGTTTGCCTTCAAAACCAGCACCTGACCCAGCCCGTTACATGGCCCGATGGGCGTTCCCAATCTCCATTGGATGGTACAAGTTCTTGGGTTTCATAAACTAAAAATTGGGAATGATTTACCCAAGTTCATAAACGTAAAACAAAAAATTAATCCAATAAAACGAATCTGAATTTTTCAATCCAAACAATATTTTACAAAAAATTGTAACTCAATTAGATAGTTTAAAACAACTCACAAATACTATAACAAAGATAAAAAATAAAAAAGAAACATCCCATAAACCCTCATGGAAAGAGGCACCGCCCTCAAGCCATCTTCACAAGACATCACCACCCAGAACCTGCTAAAAACCCGCACTACTGGCACTAAAAACTGTACCCAATCTATGAAAAAAATAACCAATTATACTTAAACCCAAGGGTGTAAATAGGGTGTGAGCCAATTCCCAGTAGGATACTAGAACTAAGATATTCCATGTGATAAACATTCAAAGACAAAAATCTTGCAAATTTTCATAAACATGAAATGCTATTTACAATATCAAAAAAAGGGAACATAAAAATTTAAAAACAATCAAGTGGGATATCATTAAGAATAAACACATTTAAAAATAATTTCAACACTACTTAATTTTCTATACAACCATACCGTATGGCAAAGGTACGCACAAAGTAACTAATGGGAACCGGCAATAGGAAATAACCCCTAGGCACTAACTCATTGTGGGTCCCAGGTACCTCGTATCTCGGTGAGAGTAACTATCACAAATATTTGTTCTAATGCAAGAACCACTAGTATGGAACATACCCATAACCTAGTGGTCCCAAATCATCATCATCATTGTTTTTTTACAGTTTTAAGTGTCTGTCTTGCTAAGTGAAACTGAGGCCAAATCCCACGGATTCACTAGCATACTAGTACACATCCACCCACCTAGATACCCGGGTTTTCCCGTTGTGCTCAAACAATTTCAAAAAGCCAAGAAATATAATTTGAACATGAAAAAATTGTTTCCACATCAGAAATTTACCAAACAGCCCACACGTAATCCACACAATCCAAAAAATTCTACTTTTCATTCTAATTTATTTTGAAATCCAACTTACACCAAAATAGCCCACAACACTTTTCACATTTCTTTAACACTTCTATAAATCCATTAAAGAATTTTATAAAACATTTACAAGGTGATACATGTCACATAACATCCCACACACACATTCCACATAATACCCTTTTTACATTCAAAATCATTTTATCATCAAACTTACATGAAACAACCCCCAAACAAGTTTTGCTCCAACATCACAATTTAATAAAACATTTAAGAAATTTACAGAACATTCTAAAAAAATTAAATCTTAAATAATCGCATCACCTTTCAAAAACCCATATTAGGTGAACACACACACCAAACAATACATATGAACCATTTTCCCACTTTGTTTAACCAACTAAAACATTTACAATTTTTATAAAAAGAACCCAAGTGGTGTAACTATGTCTTGCACACAAAACCCATTTCAAAACCCCCATTTAAGACCAAAAAAAATCCAATTCATATCCAAAACAGAATTGGAATCCCTATAGACAATTATAAAACCACTTTCAAATGTTATAAAATCACCATTAATAATACCAAAAAAGATATAAATGAAAACACAAATTTTCATAAAATGCTCTCAAGAAGTATAACAATGTTTTACACATCAAAACTATTCAAAACCCCTATTTTTAGAACCACTTGAAACTAATAAATTACCAAAAAATAATTTTCAGGCCAAACTAGGGTTATTAAACCAATTCCATAAGTTCTGAAATACACCCAAATAATACCCCATGAGTTACACATGAAAACACCCAATTTCAAGTTAAAAAGAAACTGCAAAATTAAACACTAAACCAAATAAATAATAAATAGTTTTCACACCACACCCAACATATCAAGAATATGAAAATTGAGTAAATATAGAAATCTAACTCACCAAAATTTGTTTACAAATGGAAGCACCTACCTTTTATGTCGAAACCCTCAAAACATGGTGTGAAACATCAACTGCACCACCGCCGCACCTCAAGGAAGTGAAATCCGACCTAAAACCTCAATATTTCACCCAAAAGACAAAAAATAAAAACCTATATTAAAACCATAACTTCTAGACATTAGTAAACTCAAGGATAAGGGAAGAAACCTTAATCACATTGAATTTAACCCTATGAAAATTGAAAGAAGAATGACGGAGACAAACATACTTGAGGGATCTTGTAGAAATCACCCAAAATATACTAGTAGATGAATTTTAAAACAGAGAACAATTTAAGGGGGGTTTGAACAAGGATAATGATATCATGTGTGAATTCGAATAGGGAAAAATAGTGAGAAATGACGAAGTTATGAAGGAAAAAAATTACCTTTATAAATCAGCTCAAATTGGGGAAGCTTAAGATGTTTCAACTTGTTATGCGAAGAAAATGAGCTCCAAAGAAGGAGGTAAGATATTGGGGGCGTGACTAGGTTCAGTGGTCTTGGTTTATAGGTGGAATCACCAAAAATATTTAAAATTTAATAAGTTATTAAAAAGAAAAATGCATTTTTTAACTGGAAATGGGCTTTCGTGGTGGCCCAACTCCTTAAATAAAAACCTAAATCCACCATGATTATGGATTCCTAAAGGGTACAAATTTATATGGTGGTGTTAATAGGTCAGGGTTTGAAAATTAGGTATTAGAATGGATGAAAAATGTTGAAAAATGAAGGAGTTATAAAAATATAAAATTTATTTTTAAATCTGGAATTGGGCTCATGGTTTGGCGCAAATTTTGAAAACCCTCCATTTCCACCAAAATGAATGGAAAACCCCAAAAACAAAGAAATAATGGAAATTAAATGAAAAATCATTTAAAATAATTCATGTAAGTGACAATTCTCCCCACCATAAAAACTAACCATCCCCGGAAAGCCACAGTAAGGCCAAATACAAAACCCAAAAACTACCAATAAACCAAGACGTACTTCTTTGCCATGATTCACCCCTAAAGAATAAAACACTTCAAGAGATCAATTAAGGAAGGATTAATCTCACAACCAAAACATAAAACACTTTACTGAAATGGTCAATCACATTCATACTTTATCCCAAAAGAAAACTCCTCAAACACTATCCGAACAAGACTCAAGCAATTCACCCAAATGAATAAAAACATTGAAAAAGGTTACACTTACCTTACTTTAACTAAACCATTGGGTGCTCTCCAATCCCAATTTTTACTCAAACAAGATATTGTTATGTAGATAACTCTGAATGATACTACCTAACACCAAGCCAATACCACGGATAAATCTGAGTTTCTAGTACTGGGGGACATAATTAGGCCCCCCACCATAAGAGACCAACCATCTTAATGGACCATCATGGGAAGACATAGAAAGACCCAAACATTTAAAGATTTGGGAAGGTCACATGGTTAGTCCGCACGGTTTGAGAAACTGTGCCCTAACTATGCAGATCATTCATTCTGCATGGCTTCCTGGAACACGGTAACTACTAATCGTGCACAAATAGTGTGCTCAGCCTGTCTAGCCAAATTTCAAACCACTCTCCAAAGACTCAATGTAAAACAAAGGGGTAGGTAATGACATTGGGCGATGACATGGGTACAAGGTCCGCCACCTATTTCAATTGAACAATAATAACATAAGAAAGATGATGACACTATAGGTTTAAACTCATCCTATATTTCATACTAAGGATATGACTTTGTACAAGGATTTAAACAACCCTGGGATTTCCCCTAACTACCAGCCAACTTCTCTCCAAGACCTATGGATGGAGCTCAATTGATTAAAGCATCTTCGGTAATGTAGTTAGGCTTTAAAAACACCCTAAACGAGAATTATTCTTTCGGTGCCACCAACAACTACACCACAATCCCTGATAAGTTTTCCAAGACATAACACATTAAAAATCACTTTACCCTAACCAAATATTTCACTAAAACAAGGGATTAGAAGATGCAGACACATCACACCTTGTTTTGATGTTTTTTCAAGGGATACTTTCTCACAACCTAATATAAAATCTCAGACGATTGAATGAATTTCACATTTATGGTCAATTGAGCATATAACATCACAAGGTTTCACCGAACATGACCATTGTGACTGATATAAACAATTCATGGAGAGGGACCCTATACAACATCCATAAACAACACACAATTATAGAAAATGGCCATAATATCCTCTCATTACCTAATTTTCCACACTGGTAGTTTAACATGAACTACAACCTTAAAGAGACTATGAAAGACCCAGAGGCCCTCTTAGATACCATCCAGACACTCATCCACACTAACAACCCCAGACCACTTCCACATTCGACGAATCAGGAAACTTAAGAAACTATGGCCTCTTTCAAACTTCCATAGGCACTCTCCCTCTACAAGAGTATCCTCAAACCCAAAAATGAAAGGGTGTAGACTCATTCTACTAAACTCGAGAAAAGATTCCATACATTGATCAACTGGAGTATTTTTCAATGGCGAAACTATCTGGGTTGCACTTCACTTGTGCACTAACCCTTAGTGGGGGCGTACCATGTCCAACAAGAGAACCCAAGGACCCATCCAAGCTAGTCCATTGGTTAAGAAATACCACAACCAGATCCAAATAGATGAGGGGAACCACCATAAATGCTTCTAAAAACTTTTCTCAGAAGAGACCACTAACCAACCCTTCAACCCAGCTTACTGACCAAACACAAACCCAAAACACTATTCAAACAGGAGGGGTTCTTGGACTCAAAACATCAACAACATCAACATTTCCAAAAACACATAATACACACCATCCAAAAAACACTCATCAAGACATAAAGTTTTCCTTTTAAATAAATTTCTTTGAAAACAAACGGTTCAGCGGTTAGCGTATCCACCAATGGTACCCGATGGGCCCCACACATGCATGTTTCCAGGCCACATAGGGCACCCTCCTCATATCAATCCTGGCACTCATCCAGTCATTCCATTAACTATCCATCATCCCATATAACCCCAGACATGTGGTCACTTAAAAAAATACCAAAGTTCAAAACAAAAACTTTTTCCACTTTTCAAAACTAACACAATTAACCAATACTTCCTTTTTCTCAATCCCTCTAACCATGAAATCAAACCAAAATTACTGCTTACCAAAAATTTTAGAAAGGTACAATCATTCAAATGAAAACTCACTTTCAAGTCAAACACATTAATTACAAAACATCTCATCCCATTAAGATACCTTTAAACAGTTTATAAAACTCTTTTGGAAACACTTATTCAAAACCAACTTTAACATACTTTTTTATTTAAAAAGAGGCATAAACACCCCATTTTCATAATTCAAAAAAAATGAAATTTTTGTTCCACCATTTCAAAATTAAAACCCTTCCCTCTTTATTTGAAAATCATTTCACAAAAACCTTACACTTCTTAAAACCATGTCATTTTTAATTTAAAATCAAACTTCTAAGATTAAAAAACTAAAGAAGACAAGACAATGCGTGGGGGAACTAGCTTTGGTGGGTAACTTGGACATATGGTTGGTGGCCATACGCTAATCACTTCACCATCACTGAGAGTGTTCTAGGGAAATATCATCGGCTCTACATGGCTTGCCAGGACCTGCGAGATCACTAAGACCATTACCCAACTCTCTTTTCATTTCCTCTGATCATCATCAAACCAAAAAAAACCAAAAGAATTAGATAAGTCCTGACTTCCCATGGTGACTTGAATCCCATCAGGAGGTGTGGTGATTAGGCACACTACCCATAAACATAATGTCAAATCCCGAAAATCCTAACTCCAGACTATCCCGAATCTTCCCCAGATAACATAACCCAAAGAGAGAGAACCACCTCTGATACCATTTCGTCAGGAAGAGAATCTGGTCGCCTTCAAAACCGGCACCCGACCCAGCCTGCGACAAGGCCTGAAGGGTGTTCCAGATTCCCATGAGCTGGAACAAGTGCCCGGGTATCATAAACTAAAAATTGGGAATGATTTACCCAAGTTCACAAACTTAAAACAACAAATGAGTCCAATAAAACGAATCTGTATTTTTCAAACCAAACAATCTTTTACAAAAAATAAAAAATGAATTACATAGTTTAAAACAACTCAAAAATACTATAACAAAATACAAAACCAATAAATAAATAGCCCATAAACCCTCAATGGAAGAGGAACTTCCCTCAAGAAATCTCCACAATACATCACCACCAAGAACCTACAAAAAACCCGAACCACTGGCACTAAAAATTGTACCCAACCTACGATAACAAAAAAAATAACCAATTCTACAAAAATCTTGCATGTTTTCATAAACATGAAAAGCTAGTTACAATTTCTAAAAAAAGAAATTTAAAAATTAAAATAGTTTTCAAGTGGGCTATCATTAAGAATAAGAACTTTTAAAAATAATGTCAACACTGCTGAATTTTCAATCCAGCCACACCATATGCCAAAGGTATGCCCAAATTAACTAATGAGCACAAGAAATTGGAAATAACCCCTAGGCACTAGCTTGATGTGGGTCCCAGGTACCTCGTATCTCGGTGAGAGTAACCATAAAAAATATATGTTCTCATGCAAGAGCCACTATTAGGGAACATACCCATAACCTATTGGTCCCCAATAATCATCATCATAGTATTTTTAGAGTTTAAAGTGTCAATATTGCTTAGTGAAACTGAGGCCAAACCCCACGGATTCACCATCATACTAGTACACATCCACCCACCTAGATACCTGGGTTTTCCCTTTGTGCTCAAACAAGTTCAACAAGTCAAGAAATATAATTTTCACATGAAAATATCATTTTCACATCACAAATTCACCAAACAGACCACATATATACCAAAAAAGTCACAAAAATTCCACTTTTCATTCAAATTGATTTTGAAATCTAACTCACACAAAAATACCCCACAACAATTTTCACATTTCTTTAACACTTCCACAAATCCATTAAAAAAATTAAAATATTTACAAGTTGATACACATCACATAAAATCCCACAAACACATTCCACATAATACCCTTTTTACCTACAAAATCATTTTATCATCAAACTTACACAAAACAGCCCACAAACAAGTTTTTCTCCAACATCACAATTTAATGAAACATTTAAGAAATTTACAAAACATTTTAAAAATATTTTACATTTTAAAACATCACTTAACATTTCAAAAACACATATTAGGTGAACACACACACGAAATATTACATATTCCCCCTTTTCCCACTTTGTTTAACCAACTAAATCATTTACAATTTTCATAACAAGAACCCAAGTGGTCTAACTATGTCTTGCACACAAAACCCATTTCAAAGCCCCCATTTATGACAAAAACCATACCAATTCCTATGAAAAACCTAATTTTCAGACTTATAGACATTTATAAAACCACATTCAGGTGTTATAAAATCACCTTGAATAATACCACAAAAGATACAAATGAAAACACACATTTTCATAAAATACTCTCAAGAGGTATAATAATGTTTTACACATAAAAACTATTCGAAAACCCTCTTTTTAGGCCCACATGAAACTGATACATAACCAAACAAGAATTTTCAAGCCAAAAAAGACTTATTAATCCAATTCCATAATTTATGAAATACACCCAAATAATACCCCATGAGTAACACATGAAAACACCCAACTTCAAGTTAAAAAGAAACTATAAAATTAAACACTTGACCAAATCAATAATAAAAAGTTTTCGTACCACACCCAATATATGAGGAATATTAAAAACGAGTGAATATATAAAGTTAACATATCAAAAAAAATTACACATTTAACCACCTACCTTTTATGTTGAAACCCTCAAAACATGGTGTGAAACATCAACCACACCACCGCCGCACCTCAAGGAAGTGAAATCCAACCTAAAACCTCAATATTTCACTCGAAAGACAAGAAATAAAACCATAGGTTCAATCCATAACTTCTTGACATTTTGAAACTCAAGTGTAAGAGAATAAACCCTAATCCCATTGAATATAACCCTAATAAAATTGAAAGAAGAATGATGGAGACCAACTTATTTGAGGTATCTTCTAGAAATATCCAAAATTACACCAGTAGATGTATTTTAAAATAGCCAAAAATTTAAGGGGGGTTCCAACAAGGATAATTATATCATTTAGGAATTTTAATAGGGAATAAAGAATGAGAAATGATGGAGTTATGAAGGAAACAAATTACCTTTATAAATTTGCTCTAATTGAGGAAGCTTAAGAACTTTCAACTTGTTTCGCGAAGCAAATGAGCACCAAAGAGAGAGGTAAGAGATTGGGGGTGTGAATAGGTTCATTGGTCTAGTTTTAGTGGTGGATCACCAAAAAAGAGTTAAAATTTAATAATTTATTAAAAAAAATTATTTTTATAAACTGGAAATGGGATGTCATGGTGGCCCAAATTCTAAAATAAAAACCTAAACCCACAATTATTATGGATTCCTAAAGGGTAAAAATTTATATGGTTGTGTTAATAGTTTAGGATTTAAAAAGTATGAATTTGAATGGATGAAAAATGTTGAAAAATGAAGGAGTTATAAAATAAATACAATTTATTTTTAAATTTGGAATTGGGAACACGGTTTGGCCCAAATTTTGAAAACCCTCCATTTCCACCAAAATGAATGGAAAACCCCCAAAACAAAGAAAGAATGGAAATTAAAGAAAAATACATTTAAAATAAGTCATGGATGTGAAAATTCATCCATGTTTTGATATTACAATAGGATGTGGCAATGATATAGAGGTACCAAGGGGTAATAACAACAAAAATGGTGCATTGAGTTGGACTCTATCATCACCTAGTTCATGAAAACAAGACTTGTTTCATACCCGGTTTGACACACCTGAGGGAAATGTTTTATTAATTCACAAACTCTTTATGGATCATTATAAAGTACTTGAAAAAAATATTATGTTGGAAAACATACTAGGTAAATTTGTAACACCCCAAGATTTCATAGTGTGTTAGTTCTTCAAAATAATTCAATAACTTTCACTACATGAAACACCAAGTTCAATCACACCATGACTTACAAAAAAAAAGCCATTAAAAGAGGTCATGAATAATATTAACAACATTTTGAACTTTATATAATCCTTATAATTTTAGAATCCCTATTATGAGTTTCTTAGTCATAATGCAAGAACAGATTCATTTTCAGTATTTCACTTTTATAAACTTCTAATAGTGAAACCTTTTTAAATACTATATTTTAAACTTTTTGACTAAATGGGGACATCAAAAATTTAAAATGAAACACCCCAAGCTTCCACGGTACGTTTCCCTTTGAATAATGTGATAGCGTGTGTTGTACGCAACCTCGAGTTCTAACACACACCACAACTAATTAAACTAGCCGTTGTGAATAGTAATACCTAATTTTTGAAATCATATATGTTCTATATTTCAAAATGGACTTCATTTTTGGATTCGTAATATCAAAATTAGCCTAGGGTGAAATTTTGGTACATTTCGGATAACTTTCATATTTTGATGAATAGTGAAAATTTCTAAATTTTAATTAAAAACAACTTTTTTAATCAAAATAATTAATAGTGATAAATTATGAATTTGAGTGGTTTTAAAGTATATTTAGAATATATTTTTACCATTCAATTTAATGTTTATCATTGGACATAATTTTACAATTAAACCGAACATAAACAAGTGTCAATCTTTTGATAGTTATTATCTCTTAAAAACACGCTTTTTGTTTTGACAGCGGGAATTAATTTTAAATTAATTTCTGCCACTTCTGTGTTTTGAATTTAGAAAAATGGATTCCATATTTGGAATCAGGATGTTCAAATTGTGTAAATAGGTAACTTTTATTTTTAGACATTTTGAATAATTACTGCGGTAAATATTTTATTTACCATGGTTAAGGGTAAATACGGTAAATAAGGGTTAAAAGATAATATTATAATAATACTAAATTACCCTAAAACGTGTCTTAACCCTATTGGTTGATACATGGTCGACCATGGGAATCTTTGGGTCTATTTTGGGACCCCATGGATCCACTTGTGAGTGATAATGACACTTTATTTTAATTAAGTTAAAATGAATACAAAAATGGCATAAGCTTACATCTTTTAGAAGAAGACTTTTTACATAAGGTTATACATGTTGTATTTTTGATTATAAATATTCATTAGAAAGCTAAAAAGATTTCCTACATAATGATATTTTATTTATAATTTTTAGACATTAAATAATTTATTTTATTTATGACACAATGATGATGCAGTAATTACTATAATAGTGAAAAATTAAAATAAGTGATATTATAAATACCCAAATAAATAAAATATGAAACTTTTAATTAATTAAAATAATTTTCTAGGATACTATGATATATTATGATTGATTTAATTGACGTTTTTCGAAGTAATCAATCTGTTATGAGTTTCACAAAAATCAACTAATGAATAGTTTCAAAATTGACATAAAAGAGTTCTTAAAACAAATATTATATTATTAATTGATATTAAATTCCTAAAAATCTAAGGTTCGGCCAAGAGACTTATATCATGATAGGTTAATCATTAATGGACCACTTGGGGGTCTCTTGGATGTATATGGTAAGTTTATTAACCATATAATATAAAAATACAAAGAGACATTGTAAAAGTGAAACTAATTAACTTAGAGTTAATACTTAAAGATAAGGTTAATATAAGTACCCAAACCTGTCTAAATTCTATTGGATGAGTTGTTTTCGACCCATCCCCACCTCAACCTTTGAATAGTCAACTTTGGAGCCATTAGAAACCGAATATGAATTTATTATAAATTAATATTTCTAGCTTTTCCAAAGGTGCCCCTCACCCCTCTTATAAAAGGGCACTCCTCCTTCTCATTTCCTCACACCTCTCAAGCCACTTGGCTCGTCCAAAGTCTGCCCAACTAAGCTCCCCACATCCCTCTCCTCCTCCTTGAAGCTTCCCCCTAGGCAGAAAGCATTTTAAGAAGTCCTTTGGTTCCAACCAAAGTGAGTTACCTAGATTAAAGGTAACGATTTCTCTTAAATTATTTTCATTTATTTTGCTTCTCCAACCCCCAAACTCTTTTTATTTCCTTTATTTGGTAACAACACCAGTATCCAAAATATACTAGGATGTTGTTATAAGAAGTATTCAAACTACACATACACACAACGCCATCTAATGGATGATGAACATAATGTTTCTGTGGATGGCAAACTAACGCCTCACGAAACAATGATTGTTCAAATACATCTTACCACCTTTCATGGTGGCCATTATGATGGCACTGTAATTAAATATGATATTAATGATATATATTTTATATATAAGCTTCTGTAATTCCATTTTATTTCATACCATTATTCGTTTCATGTTGTATATACATATGATAATTTCATTTGAGGAAGTGCGGACTACCGCCCCCTTAAAATGATATGACTCGTTCATACCACACATGGAACGTATAAAGGATGGTGTTAATGAACTTAAGTAACATATATAAAATATTATATTATACTGGAATAGTAATATACCTATGTATCATTTGGATTTGATTCATTTAAAATGAAAATCAAATGGAAGTAGCGTTCGTGCGTACGTACGGACTACCGTCTCCACGAACGCGATAAGATTCATTCTCCATCATATCCATTCAAGTATTATTCTCATTTTAGGGTTAAAAATAATGTTAATATCATTCTGATTATGAATAAGATATAATCTATCCACTACAAACATGTCTTACGTAACCAAACATTTAAGAAGAACGAATCGATTATCACCCGAAACGACGATAATACTAAGATATTATTAATAAAGCAATGTTAAAATATCATATATGATATCATATTAATGTATATGATTCTTGTATAATTTAATAACAATTATTTCACCATTATACAGGAGGTTAACCTACCACAACCAAGGAAAAGTACAAGGTAAGGGTTATTTCACAATCTCTTCATTATCCGAGGTTGTTTATATGTAATAATCTACTGGGATCTCTTTATCATCCACATCCATGTTTCTTAAAAATGTATTTCAAAACATTTTTACTATTTACAAGAATATGGGTTAAAGTCATTTATACCCTTTTTTTTGACTTTTTATAAGAGGTTTATAAAGGAATCTTTCCGTCGTTTTCAAAACAAGGTCCTTTTTAACCTTTTCGACAGAATTGAGGTAAGAATGTTTTTTTTTAACTTATACGGCGGGTGCGGTTATTTTACGCCGTTATAAAATCTTCAAAGCTTTCCTTACAAGCTTATAAGAATATTTTCAAAGAAAATGTTTTATTTTATATGGATCTTAAATGATTTGAAAATAAAAGGAGATATTTCTTTAAAAAGAATTTTGATTTCATCTATGTCAACATCCTTTGATGGATTTTAAGATTATTTGAAGTTGATTTATTATGATACAAAACTTCTATATTGTATTGAAGGTTTTGTGATATGTTTGACTGTGGATGTGCTATTTTTATACCATTCATAGTTTATGGTGAAATTATTGACATTTCGTATGCTAGTTTTAATACGAATGTTTATGTTATGTTTAAACCTTTTCATATGGGAATGCATTGGACTTAATAAGTGACGGGTGGAGCCCGCTATAGCTCCTCGATGCATCGGTAGGTCTCATGAGACAAACTAGTGTCTTGGCACAAGGCCTTGACAAAATCTTATTTGTAGTCTTGGCACGAGGCCTTGGCTATGTGGTTATGATAGTCTGGCATTATGCATTCCAACATTGTGAAAGTGGTTATTGATTTTTGCATGTGATTATTCGATTAGTAGAATATCCATGTGAATAAGTAAATGGCATTATTTCATTTTACTTTTGCCATACCATGTTGAAGTTCAATTTTAAAAGGCTTTTGTTTTAGTAATGCATTGCCTTAAATGTTTATTCTTATTTATGAAAGTTTCCGCTATATTGTTATCCTTACTGGGCATTTGAGCTCACCCCTTTTCTATGTTTTATTTTTCCCCAGGATGTGAAGAAGTAAATTATGAATGACCTGCAGGGATATTATGAGGGGATAGTAGTGTGGATTATGGAGACATTATGTTGTTGTAGTAGTTTTTGATTTTATGATGTAATGTAAAACTTATGAATATATCTAGTGTTTCCAAGGCTACTAAACCAATCGGTCTTTCGAGATTTGATCTTTCTTGTGATCATGCCAATGTTACGAAGTAATGCACCGACTCTGGGTAGCTGGGGTCGGGGCGTTACAGTTGGTATCAGAGGAAGTTTAGTACAAACCTTGGAAGCTAGATTTAGATAAACTCTGATTAGAGCACGTAGACCTAAGATGAACTTTGAGGATTAGTATAGAAGAATTTCCTAGAATTTTGGTATTGTAGAGATTTTGTGAGTTTTCCGAGCAATACATCCCTGTCTGGATACGAGCAGGTAGAGGCGGATCTGGCACAGATGTACCTAGGGGTAAAACCCGAAAACACCGCTTTGAGCTAGACTCGAACGGGAACTGGTGCACGACAACGGGCCTTGCTGCACTCTTGGTTACGACACTCCCGGGGGATATGCTTAGGATAACTCTCACTATCTTTACAAATCATTATGAAGGGTTTATGAGTATATACTTCCTCAAAGAAAACATTTTTATGATTATGGATTATATCCATAAATAGTTAAATTTATGTTAAGTGTTTTATAAGTATGGGATTATGTATTTTGATTCATAAACTGATCTAGTTTATGCCATTGTTTAGAAATGGCGCCCAGTAGAAGGAATTAGAACTCCAGAAATGCACATGATCCAAAGAGAATGAAGGATCATATCATTCATGGTCTTAAGCTAGAATTTATAAGAGAAATAGTCTCCCATGTATTATCATCATATGAAGAAATAATATCATGTGTTGATAAGATAAGCAAAGAGTTTACTGAGTCCTATGGATTTGAAGGGAAGCAAGAGAAGAAAAGGATGGAAGAGAGAAAGATGGATAAAAGTAAGAGGGAAAAGAAGAATTTTCCCATATGTGGTGACTGTGGAAAGAAACACCCTGGAACTTGCCTGAAAGGAATGGGAGTTTGATATAAGTGTGGACGAAAAGGGCACAAAGTACGTGACTGCAAGGGTAAGAAAATGGTTTTAAATGTACAATGCTTCATTTTCAAGGAGTTTGGACACTACGCGAACCTATGCCCCAGTCATCAGACTATGCCGCAAATGATGCTATTGGATAATAATCAAGTTATGATACTACCACAGATGAAGAGGAATGATTAGAGTTCTTATGTTGATTATGTCAATTGAGTGTTGTATCAACAATGTACTTGTTATAATAATTATGGGGTATATAAGGATTGTACTGCAGTACTATTTCATTAAGGACTTGAGATAGTGTGGAACAAAGAAAAGTGACTCAATAGAAGGATAAATTTTTGGAAAATATATGGTTGAGAGAATGATAAATCATAATATAGTTCTGATACTGAGGTAGTGATTTTGGAATAATATGTGATTGTTTTGGAAAAATTATATTGGATATTCTTGACTACCTTGGAACTGATTAATGATTTGTATATTCCATCATTGTTGGGGTTTAAAACATTTTTTGATTAATGAAGTATATCCAGCTTTCTATATGGAATAAGGGAGCATGAATGTAATCAATAAGGAATATGGTAATACATGATGAAGGTATTCATATTCTATTACGGGGTAAAAAGGATCTATATTATGTTTACCTTCCTTATAAATGTTGGACGGTGAGTTTAGACAGAAGTATTTTGGATAGTTCTAGTTTGGATTATTTTGATTGCCATAAAAGGACAACCCGGAGGTCGGGTGGCAACCCGTCGCATCCGGCAAGGCCGCGAGACTTGAACCCGCAATCGAAGGGCGACAAGGGTGTATCACCTACCACTGGCCCACGAGATGTCCTGGATTAAATAATGTAGTTTTTATTAAAAGATCTTTTAGATGAATTATAAATTCGTTTATTTTGGAACCCTATACGAATAGTGTAAATAGAATTTTTTTTACATTCTATTATCTTTTAGAGTGAAAGATGAGTATGTGGTAGAAATTTATTAATGGATAAAACTCTAATTATAAAGTAAGTATATCTCTATATTATCTTAGCCAATCTCATAAAAAAATTCCTCAATATTAAGAAAAGCAAATTAGAAAAAAAATGTTTTCCTAGATGGTACCTTAAATCATCACTAATTTATGGCTTTGGGATTGTTGGCCTTTTCATAGCCATGTTCTCTACCACTCTCCATCAGGTAATTGATGGTTAGATTTTTCTTCCATATCCATATTTTACTACATGGAACCCTAGTATGTGTTATTTTCGGTAAACTTCATACTTTCGACTCTTTATTTTAAATAGAGGCCTCATTAATTCATTTTTCGATGTGGGATTTCAACTAAGATATTTTGAAACATCAAAAATGTGTTATCCTAATACCCTATGTTTTGTTGAACCGATGGTATTTCAAATCATCATAGATTGATGAATTTAAGGACCTCAATTTTATACTTGTTTGTGATTGATTACCTCAATCACTACCTATAAATATTTACGTTTTTCCTCCAATTATATGTCTCAAATTTCCACCAATGTTCTCCTAATCGAGATCATAATTTGGTGGTGACCCTTTCATTTCTCTTTTCCTCATATTAAGACTAAATTTTAGCAACCCAATTTCCGATGTGGGGTTTCCCACAAATATATTATCTATTTTCAACCTTTTATTTTCGAAGAACAATTTCAAATTGCGAGGACGCAATTTATTTAAGGAGGGGAGAATGTAACACCCCAAGATTTCATAGTGTGTTAGTTCTTCAAAATAATTCAATAACTTTCACTACATGAAACACCAAGTTCAATCACACCATGACTTACAAAAAAAAAGCCATTAAAAGAGGTCATGAATAATATTAACAACATTTTGAACTTTATATAATCCTTATAATTTTAGAATCCCTATTATGAGTTTCTTAGTCATAATGCAAGAACAGATTCATTTTCAGTATTTCACTTTTATAAACTTCTAATAGTGAAACCTTTTTAAATACTATATTTTAAACTTTTTGACTAAATGGGGACATCAAAAATTTAAAATGAAACACCCCAAGCTTCCACGGTACGTTTCCCTTTGAATAATGTGATAGCGTGTGTTGTACGCAACCTCGAGTTCTAACACACACCACAACTAATTAAACTAGCCGTTGTGAATAGTAATACCTAATTTTTGAAATCATATATGTTCTATATTTCAAAATGGACTTCATTTTTGGATTCGGAATATCAAAATTAGCCTAGGGTGAAATTTTGGTACATTTCGGATAACTTTCATATTTTGATGAATAGTGAAAATTTCTAAATTTTAATTAAAAACAACTTTTTTAATCAAAATAATTAATAGTGATAAATTATGAATTTGAGTGGTTTTAAAGTATATTTAGAATATATTTTTACCATTCAATTTAATGTTTATCATTGGACATAATTTTACAATTAAACCGAACATAAACAAGTGTCAATCTTTTGATAGTTATTATCTCTTAAAAACACGCTTTTTGTTTTGACAGCGGGAATTAATTTTAAATTAATTTCTGCCACTTCTGTGTTTTGAATTTAGAAAAATGGATTCCATATTTGGAATCAGGATGTTCAAATTGTGTAAATAGGTAACTTTTATTTTTAGACATTTTGAATAATTACTGCGGTAAATATTTTATTTACCATGGTTAAGGGTAAATACGGTAAATAAGGGTTAAAAGATAATATTATAATAATACTAAATTACCCTAAAACGTGTCTTAACCCTATTGGTTGATACATGGTCGACCATGGGAATCTTTGGGTCTATTTTGGGACCCCATGGATCCACTTGTGAGTGATAATGACACTTTATTTTAATTAAGTTAAAATGAATACAAAAATGGCATAAGCTTACATCTTTTAGAAGAAGACTTTTTACATAAGGTTATACATGTTGTATTTTTGATTATAAATATTCATTAGAAAGCTAAAAAGATTTCCTACATAATGATATTTTATTTATAATTTTTAGACATTAAATAATTTATTTTATTTATGACACAATGATGATGCAGTAATTACTATAATAGTGAAAAATTAAAATAAGTGATATTATAAATACCCAAATAAATAAAATATGAAACTTTTAATTAATTAAAATAATTTTCTAGGATACTATGATATATTATGATTGATTTAATTGACGTTTTTCGAAGTAATCAATCTGTTATGAGTTTCACAAAAATCAACTAATGAATAGTTTCAAAATTGACATAAAAGAGTTCTTAAAACAAATATTATATTATTAATTGATATTAAATTCCTAAAAATCTAAGGTTCGGCCAAGAGACTTATATCATGATAGGTTAATCATTAATGGACCACTTGGGGGTCTCTTGGATGTATATGGTAAGTTTATTAACCATATAATATAAAAATACAAAGAGACATTGTAAAAGTGAAACTAATTAACTTAGAGTTAATACTTAAAGATAAGGTTAATATAAGTACCCAAACCTGTCTAAATTCTATTGG
This sequence comes from Viscum album, assembly GCA_963277665.1. NCBI lineage: Eukaryota > Viridiplantae > Streptophyta > Magnoliopsida > Santalales > Viscaceae > Viscum > Viscum album. The sequence continues at coordinate 703,513,648 of OY728132.1, forward strand.
ATGAGTTGTTTTCGACCCATCCCCACCTCAACCTTTGAATAGTCAACTTTGGAGCCATTAGAAACCGAATATGAATTTATTATAAATTAATATTTCTAGCTTTTCCAAAGGTGCCCCTCACCCCTCTTATAAAAGGGCACTCCTCCTTCTCATTTCCTCACACCTCTCAAGCCACTTGGCTCGTCCAAAGTCTGCCCAACTAAGCTCCCCACATCCCTCTCCTCCTCCTTGAAGCTTCCCCCTAGGCAGAAAGCATTTTAAGAAGTCCTTTGGTTCCAACCAAAGTGAGTTACCTAGATTAAAGGTAACGATTTCTCTTAAATTATTTTCATTTATTTTGCTTCTCCAACCCCCAAACTCTTTTTATTTCCTTTATTTGGTAACAACACCAGTATCCAAAATATACTAGGATGTTGTTATAAGAAGTATTCAAACTACACATACACACAACGCCATCTAATGGATGATGAACATAATGTTTCTGTGGATGGCAAACTAACGCCTCACGAAACAATGATTGTTCAAATACATCTTACCACCTTTCATGGTGGCCATTATGATGGCACTGTAATTAAATATGATATTAATGATATATATTTTATATATAAGCTTCTGTAATTCCATTTTATTTCATACCATTATTCGTTTCATGTTGTATATACATATGATAATTTCATTTGAGGAAGTGCGGACTACCGCCCCCTTAAAATGATATGACTCGTTCATACCACACATGGAACGTATAAAGGATGGTGTTAATGAACTTAAGTAACATATATAAAATATTATATTATACTGGAATATTAATATACCTATGTATCATTTGGATTTGATTCATTTAAAATGAAAATCAAATGGAAGTAGCGTTCGTGCGTACGTACGGACTACCGTCTCCACGAACGCGATAAGATTCATTCTCCATCATATCCATTCAAGTATTATTCTCATTTTAGGGTTAAAAATAATGTTAATATCATTCTGATTATGAATAAGATATAATCTATCCACTACAAACATGTCTTACGTAACCAAACATTTAAGAAGAACGAATCGATTATCACCCGAAACGACGATAATACTAAGATATTATTAATAAAGCAATGTTAAAATATCATATATGATATCATATTAATGTATATGATTCTTGTATAATTTAATAACAATTATTTCACCATTATACAGGAGGTTAACCTACCACAACCAAGGAAAAGTACAAGGTAAGGGTTATTTCACAATCTCTTCATTATCCGAGGTTGTTTATATGTAATAATCTACTGGGATCTCTTTATCATCCACATCCATGTTTCTTAAAAATGTATTTCAAAACATTTTTACTATTTACAAGAATATGGGTTAAAGTCATTTATACCCTTTTTTTTGACTTTTTATAAGAGGTTTATAAAGGAATCTTTCCGTCGTTTTCAAAACAAGGTCCTTTTTAACCTTTTCGACAGAATTGAGGTAAGAATGTTTTTTTTTAACTTATACGGCGGGTGCGGTTATTTTACGCCGTTATAAAATCTTCAAAGCTTTCCTTACAATCTTATAAGAATATTTTCAAAGAAAATGTTTTATTTTATATGGATCTTAAATGATTTGAAAATAAAAGGAGATATTTCTTTAAAAAGAATTTTGATTTCATCTATGTCAACATCCTTTGATGGATTTTAAGATTATTTGAAGTTGATTTATTATGATACAAAACTTCTATATTGTATTGAAGGTTTTGTGATATGTTTGACTGTGGATGTGCTATTTTTATACCATTCATAGTTTATGGTGAAATTATTGACATTTCGTATGCTAGTTTTAATACGAATGTTTATGTTATGTTTAAACCTTTTCATATGGGAATGCATTGGACTTAATAAGTGACGGGTGGAGCCCGCTATAGCTCCTCGATGCATCGGTAGGTCTCATGAGACAAACTAGTGTCTTGGCACAAGGCCTTGACAAAATCTTATTTGTAGTCTTGGCACGAGGCCTTGGCTATGTGGTTATGATAGTCTGGCATTATGCATTCCAACATTGTGAAAGTGGTTATTGATTTTTGCATGTGATTATTCGATTAGTAGAATATCCATGTGAATAAGTAAATGGCATTATTTCATTTTACTTTTGCCATACCATGTTGAAGTTCAATTTTAAAAGGCTTTTGTTTTAGTAATGCATTGCCTTAAATGTTTATTCTTATTTATGAAAGTTTCCGCTATATTGTTATCCTTACTGGGCATTTGAGCTCACCCCTTTTCTATGTTTTATTTTTCCCCAGGATGTGAAGAAGTAAATTATGAATGACCTGCAGGGATATTATGAGGGGATAGTAGTGTGGATTATGGAGACATTATGTTGTTGTAGTAGTTTTTGATTTTATGATGTAATGTAAAACTTATGAATATATCTAGTGTTTCCAAGGCTACTAAACCAATCGGTCTTTCGAGATTTGATCTTTCTTGTGATCATGCCAATGTTACGAAGTAATGCACCGACTCTGGGTAGCTGGGGTCGGGGCGTTACAGTTGGTATCAGAGGAAGTTTAGTACAAACCTTGGAAGCTAGATTTAGATAAACTCTGATTAGAGCACGTAGACCTAAGATGAACTTTGAGGATTAGTATAGAAGAATTTCCTAGAATTTTGGTATTGTAGAGATTTTGTGAGTTTTCCGAGCAATACATCCCTGTCTGGATACGAGCAGGTAGAGGCGGATCTGGCACAGATGTACCTAGGGGTAAAACCCGAAAACACCGCTTTGAGCTAGACTCGAACGGGAACTGGTGCACGACAACGGGCCTTGCTGCACTCTTGGTTACGACACTCCCGGGGGATATGCTTAGGATAACTCTCACTATCTTTACAAATCATTATGAAGGGTTTATGAGTATATACTTCCTCAAAGAAAACATTTTTATGATTCTGGATTATATCCATAAATAGTTAAATTTATGTTAAGTGTTTTATAAGTATGGGATTATGTATTTTGATTCATAAACTGATCTAGTTTATGCCATTGTTTAGAAATGGCGCCCAGTAGAAGGAATTAGAACTCCAGAAATGCACATGATCCAAAGAGAATGAAGGATCATATCATTCATGGTCTTAAGCTAGAATTTATAAGAGAAATAGTCTCCCATGTATTATCATCATATGAAGAAATAATATCATGTGTTGATAAGATAAGCAAAGAGTTTACTGAGTCCTATGGATTTGAAGGGAAGCAAGAGAAGAAAAGGATGGAAGAGAGAAAGATGGATAAAAGTAAGAGGGAAAAGAAGAATTTTCCCATATGTGGTGACTGTGGAAAGAAACACCCTGGAACTTGCCTGAAAGGAATGGGAGTTTGATATAAGTGTGGACGAAAAGGGCACAAAGTACGTGACTGCAAGGGTAAGAAAATGGTTTTAAATGTACAATGCTTCATTTTCAAGGAGTTTGGACACTACGCGAACCTATGCCCCAGTCATCAGACTATGCCGCAAATGATGCTATTGGATAATAATCAAGTTATGATACTACCACAGATGAAGAGGAATGATTAGAGTTCTTATGTTGATTATGTCAATTGAGTGTTGTATCAACAATGTACTTGTTATAATAATTATGGGGTATATAAGGATTGTACTGCAGTACTATTTCATTAAGGACTTGAGATAGTGTGGAACAAAGAAAAGTGACTCAATAGAAGGATAAATTTTTGGAAAATATATGGTTGAGAGAATGATAAATCATAATATAGTTCTGATACTGAGGTAGTGATTTTGGAATAATATGTGATTGTTTTGGAAAAATTATATTGGATATTCTTGACTACCTTGGAACTGATTAATGATTTGTATATTCCATCATTGTTGGGGTTTAAAACATTTTTTGATTAATGAAGTATATCCAGCTTTCTATATGGAATAAGGGAGCATGAATGTAATCAATAAGGAATATGGTAATACATGATGAAGGTATTCATATTCTATTACGGGGTAAAAAGGATCTATATTATGTTTACCTTCCTTATAAATGTTGGACGGTGAGTTTAGACAGAAGTATTTTGGATAGTTCTAGTTTGGATTATTTTGATTGCCATAAAAGGACAACCCGGAGGTCGGGTGGCAACCCGTCGCATCCGGCAAGGCCGCGAGACTTGAACCCGCAATCGAAGGGCGACAAGGGTGTATCACCTACCACTGGCCCACGAGATGTCCTGGATTAAATAATGTAGTTTTTATTAAAAGATCTTTTAGATGAATTATAAATTCGTTTATTTTGGAACCCTATACGAATAGTGTAAATAGAATTTTTTTTACATTCTATTATCTTTTAGAGTGAAAGATGAGTATGTGGTAGAAATTTATTAATGGATAAAACTCTAATTATAAAGTAAGTATATCTCTATATTATCTTAGCCAATCTCATAAAAAAATTCCTCAATATTAAGAAAAGCAAATTAGAAAAAAAATGTTTTCCTAGATGGTACCTTAAATCATCACTAATTTATGGCTTTGGGATTGTTGGCCTTTTCATAGCCATGTTCTCTACCACTCTCCATCAGGTAATTGATGGTTAGATTTTTCTTCCATATCCATATTTTACTACATGGAACCCTAGTATGTGTTATTTTCGGTAAACTTCATACTTTCGACTCTTTATTTTAAATAGAGGCCTCATTAATTCATTTTTCGATGTGGGATTTCAACTAAGATATTTTGAAACATCAAAAATGTGTTATCCTAATACCCTATGTTTTGTTGAACCGATGGTATTTCAAATCATCATAGATTGATGAATTTAAGGACCTCAATTTTATACTTGTTTGTGATTGATTACCTCAATCACTACCTATAAATATTTACGTTTTTCCTCCAATTATATGTCTCAAATTTCCACCAATGTTCTCCTAATCGAGATCATAATTTGGTGGTGACCCTTTCATTTCTCTTTTCCTCATATTAAGACTAAATTTTAGCAACCCAATTTCCGATGTGGGGTTTCCCACAAATATATTATCTATTTTCAACCTTTTATTTTCGAAGAACAATTTCAAATTGCGAGGACGCAATTTATTTAAGGAGGGGAGAATGTAACACCCCAAGATTTCATAGTGTGTTAGTTCTTCAAAATAATTCAATAACTTTCACTACATGAAACACCAAGTTCAATCACACCATGACTTACAAAAAAAAAGCCATTAAAAGAGGTCATGAATAATATTAACAACATTTTGAACTTTATATAATCCTTATAATTTTAGAATCCCTATTATGAGTTTCTTAGTCATAATGCAAGAACAGATTCATTTTCAGTATTTCACTTTTATAAACTTCTAATAGTGAAACCTTTTTAAATACTATATTTTAAACTTTTTGACTAAATGGGGACATCAAAAATTTAAAATGAAACACCCCAAGCTTCCACGGTACGTTTCCCTTTGAATAATGTGATAGCGTGTGTTGTACGCAACCTCGAGTTCTAACACACACCACAACTAATTAAACTAGCCGTTGTGAATAGTAATACCTAATTTTTGAAATCATATATGTTCTATATTTCAAAATGGACTTCATTTTTGGATTCGGAATATCAAAATTAGCCTAGGGTGAAATTTTGGTACATTTCGGATAACTTTCATATTTTGATGAATAGTGAAAATTTCTAAATTTTAATTAAAAACAACTTTTTTAATCAAAATAATTAATAGTGATAAATTATGAATTTGAGTGGTTTTAAAGTATATTTAGAATATATTTTTACCATTCAATTTAATGTTTATCATTGGACATAATTTTACAATTAAACCGAACATAAACAAGTGTCAATCTTTTGATAGTTATTATCTCTTAAAAACACGCTTTTTGTTTTGACAGCGGGAATTAATTTTAAATTAATTTCTGCCACTTCTGTGTTTTGAATTTAGAAAAATGGATTCCATATTTGGAATCAGGATGTTCAAATTGTGTAAATAGGTAACTTTTATTTTTAGACATTTTGAATAATTACTGCGGTAAATATTTTATTTACCATGGTTAAGGGTAAATACGGTAAATAAGGGTTAAAAGATAATATTATAATAATACTAAATTACCCTAAAACGTGTCTTAACCCTATTGGTTGATACATGGTCGACCATGGGAATCTTTGGGTCTATTTTGGGACCCCATGGATCCACTTGTGAGTGATAATGACACTTTATTTTAATTAAGTTAAAATGAATACAAAAATGGCATAAGCTTACATCTTTTAGAAGAAGACTTTTTACATAAGGTTATACATGTTGTATTTTTGATTATAAATATTCATTAGAAAGCTAAAAAGATTTCCTACATAATGATATTTTATTTATAATTTTTAGACATTAAATAATTTATTTTATTTATGACACAATGATGATGCAGTAATTACTATAATAGTGAAAAATTAAAATAAGTGATATTATAAATACCCAAATAAATATAATATGAAACTTTTAATTAATTAAAATAATTTTCTAGGATACTATGATATATTATGATTGATTTAATTGACTTTTTTCGAAGTAATCAATCTGTTATGAGTTTCACAAAAATCAACTAATGAATAGTTTCAAAATTGACATAAAAGAGTTCTTAAAACAAATATTATATTATTAATTGATATTAAATTCCTAAAAATCTAAGGTTCGGCCAAGAGACTTATATCATGATATGTTAATCATTAATGGACCACTTGGGGGTCTCTTGGATGTATATGGTAAGTTTATTAACCATATAATATAAAAATACAAAGAGACATTGTAAAAGTGAAACTAATTAACTTAGAGCTAATACTTAAAGATAAGGTTAATATAAGTACCCAAACCTGTCTAAATTCTATTGGATGAGTTGTTTTCGACCCCTCCCCACCTCAACCTTTGAATAGTCAACTTTGGAGCCATTAGAAACCGAATATGAATTTATTATAAATTAATATTTCTAGCTTTTCCAAAGGTGCCCCTCACCCCTCTTATAAAAGGGCACTCCTCCTTCTCATTTCCTCACACCTCTCAAGCCACTTGGCTCGTCCAAACTCTGCCCAACTAATCTCCCCACATCCCTCTCCTCCTCCTTGAAGCTTCCCCCTAGGCAGAAAGCATTTTAAGAAGTCCTTTGGTTCCAACCAAAGTGAGTTACCTAGATTAAAGGTAACGATTTCTCTTAAATTATTTTCATTTATTTTGCTTCTCCAACCCCCAAACTCTTTTTATTTCCTTTCTTTGGTAACAACACCAGTATCCAAAATATACTAGGATGTTGTTATAAGAAGTATTCAAACTACACATACACACAACGCCATCTAATGGATGATGAACATAATGTTTCTGTGGATGGCAAACTAACGCCTCACGAAACGATGATTGTTCAAATACATCTTACCACCTTTCATGGTGGCCATTATGATGGCACTGTAATTAAATATGATATTAATGATATATATTTTATATATAAGCTTCTGTAATTCCATTTTATTTCATACCATTATTCGTTTCATGTTGTATATACATACGATAATTTCATTTGAGGAAGTGCGGACTACCGCCCCCTTAAAATGATATGACTCGTTCATACCACACATGGAACGTATAAAGGATGGTGTTAATGAACTTAAGTAACATATATAAAATATTATATTATACTGGAATAGTAATATACCTATGTATCATTTGGATTTGATTCATTTAAAATGAAAATCAAATGGAAGTAGCGTTCGTGCGTACGTACGGACTACCGTCTCCACGAACGCGATAAGATTCATTCTCCATCATATCCATTCAAGTATTATTCTCATTTTAGGGTTAAAAATAATGTTAATATCATTCTGATTATGAATAAGATATAATCTATCCACTACAAACATGTCTTACGTAACCAAACATTTAAGAAGAACGAATCGATTATCACCCGAAACGACGATAATACTAAGATATTATTAATAAAGCAATGTTAAAAGATCATATATGATATCATATTAATGTATATGATTCTTGTATAATTTAATAACAATTATTTCACCATTATACAGGAGGTTAACCTACCACAACCAAGGAAAAGTACAAGGTAAGGGTTATTTCACAATCTCTTCATTATCCGAGGTTGTTTATATGTAATAATCTACTGGGATCTCTTTATCATCCACATCCATGTTTCTTAAAAATGTATTTCAAAACATTTTTACTATTTACAAGAATATGGGTTAAAGTCATTTATACCCTTTTTTTTGACTTTTTATAAGAGGTTTATAAAGGAATCTTTCCGTCGTTTTCAAAACAAGGTCCTTTTTAACCTTTTCGACAGAATTGAGGTAAGAATGTTTTTTTTAACTTATACGGCGGGTGCGGTTATTTTACGCCGTTATAAAATCTTCAAAGCTTTCCTTACAAGCTTATAAGAATATTTTCAAAGAAAATGTTTTATTTTATATGGATCTTAAATGATTTCAAAATAAAAGGAGATATTTCTTTAAAAAGAATTTTGATTTCATCTATGTCAACATCCTTTGATGGATTTTAAGATTATTTGAAGTTGATTTATTATGATACAAAACTTCTATATTGTATTGAAGGTTTTGTGATATGTTTGACTGTGGATGTGCTATTTTTATACCATTCATAGTTTATGGTGAAATTATTGACATTTCGTATGCTAGTTTTAATACGAATGTTTATGTTATGTTTAAACCTTTTCATATGGGAATGCATTGGACTTAATAAGTGACGGGTGGAGCCCGCTATAGCTCCTCGATGCATCGGTAGGTCTCATGAGACAAACTAGTGTCTTGGCACAAGGCCTTGACAAAATCTTATTTGTAGTCTTGGCACGAGGCCTTGGCTATGTGGTTATGATAGTCTGGCATTATGCATTCCAACATTATGAAAGTGGTTATTGATTTTTGCATGTGATTATTCGATTAGTAGAATATCCATGTGAATAAGTAAATGGCATTATTTCATTTTACTTTTGCCATACCATGTTGAAGTTCAATTTTAAAAGGCTTTTGTTTTAGTAATGCATTGCCTTAAATGTTTATTCTTATTTATGAAAGTTTCCGCTATATTGTTATCCTTACTGGGCATTTGAGCTCACCCCTTTTCTATGTTTTATTTTTCCCCAGGATGTGAAGAAGTAAATTATGAATGACCTGCAGGGATATTATGAGGGGATAGTAGTGTGGATTATGGAGACATTATGTTGTTGTAGTAGTTTTTGATTTTATGATGTAATGTAAAACTTATGAATATATCTAGTGTTTCCAAGGCTACTAAACCAATCGGTCTTTCGAGATTTGATCTTTCTTGTGATCATGCCAATGTTACGAAGTAATGCACCGACTCTGGGTAGCTGGGGTCGGGGCGTTACAAAATTACTATGCATAACCTAGGTTGAAACCAAGATAATCATAAGTTAGGATGTATTTATCATTTATATGTTATTCCTCTAAAGTTTATAATTTTCCCTTGTGTAAATGTATTAGATAATGTATTTTCATTTTTTAATTCTTCTAGTTAATGGATACAAATGGTCAAAACCATTCCAACAACCAACATGATAATAAATGTGATGATTGTTAGAACCAAGTTGGATGCAGAAAATTTTGGAAGTAAGAAATGGATGTTTTCAAGAGTGTTGTATTTTATTGTACAAAAGGATAAATCAATTAAATTTGTAAAAGGTCTTGAAAAATATGATTGTTATTTTCTGATTTTTATTTCTGAAATTAGAAAAGGAGAAAGGTGTTATGCGGACCGCATATCCCAGTTCAAGGTGAAGGCTATCCCACATTGAAATTTTTGGTAAATCAGATTCGTGGGTTTTATATGTTTTATTTTCATATATAAAGGACACTAATACCATCATTAATTTGGAGACAATTTAATAAAGAAGTTACCACTGGTCTAGGAATAATTTGGAGAAGTCTGAAGTAGTTCACGAATTAGAATTCTGTGAATAAGAAGAGTTCATGGAGAGAATATTTCTACAATGGAGACAGTTCACAGATACAGCTCATAGAAGTTTTTTTCTCGTATCTCTAGACTTAAAAAGAAAAGTGATCACGTAGGAGAGGTGTCCACTAAGGCATCACCCATTAGAAAAGAGGATATGGTCTATGGAAGAATAGGCAATTCACAAATCACTCACACCATGCGGTGAAACTCAATTCGTGGAGGATATTGGTAATTCATGGAAGAAGAAGGAAAATTCAAAGAAGACTAAATGAAGTTTTCAAAGGGACTAAAATGTATTGTGAATGAAATTTATGAAAAATAAAAGTACACAAGGAGTGGGATTTCAGTTGTGATAAATCAGACAAATAAATCAGATTGGGGTATCAGACTAAGTATCATTACAAAGTCCAAGAAGTTCTTACCATATTTTTTGTAAGGATGTGAAGAATTATTTTGATATATCATATTTGTGATAGTATATCATGAATCACCATAAGATTGTATTTTATATTTTGTGACATAATCATCACACACACTACTAGATTTTTTACAAAGTGCTACATGAGTGTAAGGGAATATCATACTTATTTTATTCTACAAAAAGGATTGTTTTCTAGTGTATTGGGTGGTATTTTACTATTTTCAAACCATACCAAGGATGTAGATACTCTTTTTCTGTAGTGAACCTTTTAAATTCTTGTGTTCCTATGGATGTGTGTTTTAATTGTCTTCAATAGGGAAAAAATCTTTAAAAGGATGTGAAAGAAGTTTCATAAGTAAAGAAAAATAAAAGAAAATGATATCACAGATTCACCCCCTCCCCCTCTTAATGATACTTTAATCGTGATAGGGAAACATTAATTATTTCCCCAATTATATTCCAAATATCATGGGTGTTGTATATAATAACTTCAGGGAAGTATTGGCTCAACTATTTTAAGGTATGAATAATAACCTGAATCATATGGAATTCCAACTCCAACTATAAAGGATCACATTGTTGTTGAATATTTTATGTGACAAAGTCCCACTTAATTAAGTGGAACCTTTGATCCCCTCATCACTGAAAAATGTATTAACTACATTAATAATATATTCTCTATCCTTTAATGCATAAAGGAATATAAAGTTTTGCTGGTAGTTTATCAAATTGATGTAGAATCTGATCCGTGGAGGACACATATAAAAAAATTAGAGAGGGTATTGATTCTATGGAATGGGAAGAATTCAAGAAAATATTTTTCAATAAATGTTTTCCCCAATATCTCCATCTTAAAATGGAGAGGAACGTCCTCAGTTTGAAGTAAAAGGATGAAAAATATGACAAGGAATATGAGGAAAATATTACAATCCTCTCCCAGTACACCTCTATATTTTTTTATCATCATCAAAAGTAAGTTGGAACATTCCTTTAGTGGGTTAAATCTGAGTCTATGTTAATTTTTAGCAATGTGATACTTTAATAGTTAGGAAGAGACTTTCTGTGGTTATTTAAAAATTCTGATGGAGATTAATGACTCTCAGTGGTATCATGGGTCTTCAGACAAGAAACATAAAATGGTGTTTCCTTTGGGAACATTAGTATATAAATCCCATAGATATAACAAAACCCAACATACCACTTGTCAAAAGTGTGGCAAGAATCATCTTGAATACTGCCTAATAGGAACCGAAATATTCATCAATTGTGGAAGTGAGGGTAATTTGGCTAATTTGTGTCATAGGGAGATGAATAATCCCATTAATGAGGAAGAATAAAATAAGGTTTAAAAAACACTATGACTATCTTATAGTTTTTTAACTATAATTAACATGGTAATTATGCAAGATAATTACCTAAACCAAGTGTTTTCTAAGACAATCATTGAAAAAAAAACTCCATGGTATCATGGAAGGTTGTATTATATCACTATGGTTGAGGTGGATTCCTAAAATGATGGGGTGATAGATACACAATTTATTCATTCAAGAATAGTGAATGAACTTTTGGATTCTAGTTCTACACATTCTTTCAAATCTTAAAAGTTTAGTATAATTTTTCAAACACCACCTCAATGAATGGGGGTTGAATTATTTGTGAGAATAAAAAATGGATCTATGGTTGAATCCCAAGTATATAATTCCTCCCCAGTTATTTTTTCTATTTTCAATCATCTAGATAATATAGGTATACATCCTTTAGTGTAGTTTTATTCTATTTTGGGCATGTATTGGATATCCTTATATAAATACAACATCAAATATTTAGATATAGATATCACTCTTCACCTCCCAATTCATCCTTTGATTCTGTACAAGTTTAAATACAAGGATTAATCTCCCATAGAGTATTCTATTCAAGAATGGATATTATTTAGCATATTTATTGCAATGATTGAGACAAGGGAAAATCATTCTTGAAGACATTCCCATTGTGATGGATTATACTGATGTATTCCATGAAGAGTTTCCTGGACTTTCTCCTAATCAAGTGGTTGATTTCACAGTTAAACTTATACATGGATCTCTACCCATATCCAAGACTCCTTATAGAATGGCCACTATTGAGTAAAAATAATAGAATAAGCAGATACAATATAATCTCAAAAAAAAATTATATGCCTGATTGCATCACCATGGGGTGTGTTGGTCCTCTTCTTCAATAAAAAGGATGGGTCAATGCGTCTATGTATTGATTATCATGAATTCAAAAAAATCATGTTAAATAACAAGTATACCCTACCATGGGTAGATACCTTCTAAGATCAACTATATAGAGATTAATATTTCTCTACGGTGGACCATCAGTTTGGATATCACTAATTATGTGTGATGAAGGATGATATTCCCAAAACTACCTTTCAAACATGTTATGGACACTATGATTTCATAGTAATGCCTTTCGAACTCACCAATTATCTATCAATCATTGTTGAATTTATGAATAGAGTCTTTAGAGATTACCTTGAAAAATTATTGGTAGTCTTTATAGATGATATTAGGACTTACTCTAAAATAATAGAGGAGGATGAGGAGTATTTAAAATATATACTGAGGGATTTGAGAATGAATAAAATATATTAAAATTATAGTAAATGTTAGTTTTGGATGAAGAAAGTATCATTCTTGGGGAATATTATTACCAGAAAAGGGATACCTTTGGACCTATATAAGTAAAAGGAAATTTTGGGCTGTCTTAGACCAGCATTGGTAATGGAGATCCATAGTTTCCTTGAATTATCTAGGTATTACCGATGAATTGTGAAAAAAATTCACAGTTTTCAAAATCCCTAACCAATCTAACATGGATTGGAGTAAAAATTTTCTTCACTATTGAATGTTAAGAGAGATTTAAAGAGTTTAAAATTAGTTTTATCACTACGTCTGTACTTACAATACCCTAAAGTGGGAAATTTTTTGTGGTTTATAGTGATGCTTAAAAAATGGCTTGGTCTGTGTACTAATGTAGAATGATAAGGTAGTAGCCTATTCTTTAAGGTGGTTGAAAGTACCTGAGAAGAACTATCCCATTCAAAACATAGAGTTGGCCTTAGTAATATTTGCATTGAATTTATGAAGACAATATCTCTCTGGGGAGAAGTTTAAAATATATACATATCACAAGATCCTCAAATATATATTTATACATAAGGAGATTAACATGTTCCAATGAATATGATTAGAGATGGTCAAGGACTATGACTTGTCATTCCATTACCATCCTAGGAGAGAAAACAAGGTTGAAGATTCTCTAAGTAGAAATGATCCATAAATTTTATCAATGATGATAATTGAAAAGGATACGATATGATTAGATTTGAAAAGGATGGATATGGGAATAGTAAAGGGATATTAATCCTATATTTCTCAAATTACGACCCAACCATCTATTCCTTAGAGGATCAAGGAGTCCTAGAATGATAATAATATGCTAAAGAAAAAGTTACCTAATATTATATAGTTCAACTTTATTGAAGTTGGTGTTATAAGGTTTTTAACACATATATGTGTCCCCTGAAAATCAGGGCTAAAGAGGGACATTTTGGATGATGCACATATATAAACCTTTTTTATTCATCTAGGAATAAATAAAAATTATAAATATCTAAAGTAGAACTATTGGTGGAATAAAATGATGAGGGAGATTGAATAAATTGTATCTTATTGCTTGGTATGCCACCAATTCAAGGATAAATGATACAAGTCTAATGGTATGATGAAACGGTTTCCCATACCAGTTTTTAACTATGAGAACCTAACCATGGATTTCATAATAGTACTCCCCAGGAAACCTAAAGGTAATAATACCATATAGGTGGTAGTAGATCACCTTACAAATTTGGTAAATTTTAATTTTTATCATGGAAGATTTCTTTCTTCTCCGACTCACTAAGGTATACATAAGGTAAGTGGAAATATTTCATGGAGGGACACTCTCTATTATATTTTATTGATATTTGAGTGTTATCACAAGGTTATAGATAATACTTCAGTAAGCATTGGATATAGAACTCAATTTCAAAAATTATTATTTCCCTCATATGTATGGTCAGTCTGAAAGAACCATAATAACCCTATAGGATATATTGAGGGATTATTTAGTATATTTCCAATGATGTTTGGATCATCACCTTAACCTAGTAGAGTTCTCATATAAAAACAATTTTCATTATATCATTCAAATACCACCTTATGAGGCCCTGTTAGGAAAGCCGTGTCAGACTCTAACATGCTGGGATGAAATTGGAGAGAGGAAGCTAATGGGACTTGATCTTTCCCAATAGATGACAGAGAAGGTCCAAATAATTTTACTTCACATGGAATCCGTGAAAAGTTAATACAATATTTAGGCATACAACCTTCTAAGAGACCTATATTTTGAGGTTGGAGATAAGGATTTTCTCCATATTTCAATATGAAATAATGTCATGATGTTTGGGAAGAAGGGAGTGCTGATCACTAGATACATCAGGACCTTGGAGATCCTTTATTTCAATAGAGTGGTGGTTTATCCACTAGCACACCCACATAACCTATCTCAAGTACATTATGTATTCCATGCATCCCTCTTGAGGAAGTATATACTAAAACCCTCACATATACTGAATACATAAATGGTACCACTAGAGAAAAACATTTATATGAGGAGAATCTAGTAAACATGTTGGGTCATAAAGATAATGTTCTCTAAAACAAGATAAATCACATGTTTAAAGTATTGTGATGAACCATAATTTTGTAGAAGCAACTTGGGAACTGACATAGGAGATGAAGCAAAAGTACCCTAACCTCTTTTCCACTTTGTATTTAATATGAAATTTCAAGGGTGAAATTATTTAAAGTGGGAATAATGTAACTCTATGAGGATTTATGATATATTTTTATTTAAATAAATTCAATATATTTAATATATTATGATTCACACAACACTAGGTTTAAATAAAATGTGATACTCTATTAAAATATTATTATTTAAACTTGACCATTATAGAAAAGCTATTAAATTGGTGGGTAAGAAAAGGACTAAATAAATAATTAAAATTATATTTTATATATGTATAAAATAAATTCAATTTTTATCTATTGGTTAGAAATAAAATAATAACCATTTGAAGGAAACAAAAAATTTTAGAAAATCTATATTTTTCTAAAAGGCACTTTAGTCACTCTTTGCAAATAAATTCAAAATTATATCATAAAAAATGTAAAAAATTTATATATTTAAAGAAAATACTTCATTTTTTAAATCTTTATGTCAAAATTATATTAGGGTAATTTTTCTATATTTATGAATAGTTTTATTTTTTGATGAATATTGGAAAATACTAATTTTTTTTAAAAACTACCTTTTCATTTAAATAAATTACATGATATATTTTATTTTAATGTGGTTTTAAAGTAAAATTATTGAAATAATATATTAATTCATCCAATTATTTAAT
Organism: Viscum album; assembly: GCA_963277665.1. Taxonomy (NCBI): domain Eukaryota; kingdom Viridiplantae; phylum Streptophyta; class Magnoliopsida; order Santalales; family Viscaceae; genus Viscum; species Viscum album. Next base: position 703,529,514 of record OY728132.1, read on the forward strand.
TTTAATTAATTTCAAATTTAATTTTGATATTCTAAACTTTTTTAACATTTGAAAGTTTTTATTTTGGGAAACTATTTTTTCGACACGTCTTTGAGTTTAATTTCAAAGTAAAGTCTACCAAATTTTGAGTTGAATTTGAAAAAATAGACTCCATATTTATAATCCTAATAATTTATATTATCTAAAATGGTCAACATAATTTTTGACCATAATGAATCGTGAAAAAAGTATAACTTATTTACCATGGTCAAGGTAAAAATAGGTTTAACATGGGTTAAACTATAAATATAAATTTTAAAATTACCGAAAACTTATATAATTCCTACTGGATAGCCTTATTTATACCTCAAAAATTATAATTTTAAAAAATGTTTAATTTTAAAGTATTATTTAAATATAAAAACATGGGTGTAAATATTTCTTTTCAAAAACTCCAAATGCGACCTCTCTACCACTTAAAAAGGGCCATCCACTCTCTTATCCTTTTCACACTTCCAAAACCCATTATCTCAGCCAATAAATTGCCAAATAAATTTCATAATTCAATTCAATCATCTTATAAATATTTTTTGGTCAAAAATCTATCCTAGGAAGGATTTTATTTTAAACCAAAAGAAGTTTTCTGAAGAAGAGGTAACGTCCTTAACCAAACATTTATTTTATTTCTTCTTCCACCTCATAAAAATATTATTAAAAAATGTTTATACGAAAACCTCATTATATTAAAAATAATTACATATTTTTATGTTTATATAATTACCAAAAACATCTCCCCCTTCAAATGAGAAATGAAAATGTTGATCGTGTGTACGGTGGACAACCGTCTCACAAACCGACGCAATTCATTTTCCATCGCTGCTTCTCAAGAATGTATATAATGATGTATATAATGTTTATATATGATATTTTTGATATAATTATACTTATCGAATTATAATATCATATATATCTTCTTAATTTCCATTCCATAAAGAATACGATAATGTTCGACAAATATATGGTGGACTACCACCATATATAATTTCTTACATTATCATCAATCAAATAAATGATAACGTCATTCGGGTGTACGACGAACTACCTCCTTTCCCATTGATGTGATTCATTTTTATTACCATGTCACATAGAAGGTATGAGTAAGGGTATTTAAAAAAATAATATTATATTTATGATATAATTATCATTATATAAGGATAAATTAACTGTTACCTTCCTTCCATCATGATCTCCAAAAAATGAAAATGTTAATTGGTTATGTAATTTAGTATGACGTGGTAGAAATTAAAACAAAAGGAATAATAAAATTTAAAAAGTTTATTAATCAAGTAAAAAATTAATATAATTTTATTATTCAAGAATATAAATAATACACGTGACAAATCGGGCATAAGGTATGGGGTCTCTCTAAACCACCCTTTCCTCGAGGTTATGAAATTTCTCTATCTAACTCACATTATCTCTATATTAATTTTATGGAATTCTTATAAATTAGGTATAAATTTATTTAAAATATATACCTATATTATTATCCCTTAATTTTATAGGGTAATACATTCCTTGATATCATATCTGAAATGCATTTGTTTTGAAATTTCCTTTATTTATTATTTGAAGCAATATTATGGAACCCATTTTCATTCCATGGGTAATTATTATGTTACTAATTATAATTTATTCCTTTAGTTGGAACATATATATCATGATCACTTTATGATGTGTAACGCCCCAACCCCAGTTACCTAGATCTGGTGCATTATTACATAACATTGGCATGATCACAAGAAAGATCAAATCTCAAAAGACCGATTGGTTTAGTAGCCTTGGTAACACTAGATATATTAATAAAGTTTACATTACATCATAAAATGAAAACTACAACAATATAGTCTCCATATTACACATTCTTATCCCCTCATATTATCCCAGCAGGTCATTCATAAATTACTTCTTCACATCCTGGGAAAGAAAAAACATTGAAAGGGGTGAGCTCAAATGCCCAGTAAGGATAACAATATAGCGGAAACTTTCATAAATAAGAATAAACATTTAAGGCAATGTATAACTAAAAAAAATCATTTTAAACTTGAACTTAAACATAGTATGGAAAAAATAAAATTAAATAATGCCATTTATTTATTCACATGGATATTCTACTAATCGAATAATCAAATGCAAAATCAATAACCACTTTCATAATGATGGAATTCATAATTCCAGACTATCATAACCACATATCCAAGGCCTCGTGCCAAGACTACAAATAAGATTTTGTCAAGGCCTTGTTCCAAGACACTAGTTTGTCTCATGAGACCTACCGATGCATCGAGGAGCTATAGCAGGCTCCACCCATCACATATTAAGTCCAATGTATTCCCATATGAAAAGGTTTAAACATAACATAAACATTCGTATTAAAACTAGCATACGAAATGTAAATACTTTCACCATAAACCATGAAGGGTATAAAAATAACATATACATAGTCAAACATATCACAAAACCTTCAATAATGTATGGAAGTTTTGTTTCATAATAAATCAGCTTCAAATAATCTTAAAATCCATCAAAGGATGTTGACATAGATGAAATCAAAACTCTTTTTAGAGAAATATCTATTTTTATTTTGAAATCATTTAAGATCCATATAAAATAAAAAAATTTCTTTGAGAATATTCTTATAATCTTGTAAGGGAATCTTAGACTATTTTATAATGGTGGAAAATAGCCGCACCCGCCGTATAAGTTAAAAAAAACATTCCTACCTTAATTCTGTCGAAAAGGTTAAAAAGAACCTTGTTTGGAAAATGACGGAAATATTCCTTTATAAACCTCTTATAAAAAGTCAAACAAGGGTATAAATGACTTTAACCCATATTCTAGTAAATAGTAAAAATGTTTGGAAATAAATTTCTAAGAAACATGGATGTGTATGATAAAGAAGTCACAGTAGATTATTACGTATAAACAACCTCGGATAATGAAGAGATTAAGAAATAAAAACTTACCTTGTACTTTTCCTTGGTTAGGTGTAGGTTAACCTCCTGTATAATGGTGAAATAATTGTTATTAAATTATACAAGAATCATATACATTAATATGATATCATATATGATCGTTTAACATTGATTTTTTAATAATATCTTAGTATTATCGTTGTTTCGGGTGTTAACTTACTCGTTTTCTTTTATATGTTTTCTTATGTAAGACATGTTTTTCATGGATAGGTTTTATATTAATCATATCAATAATTATATCAAGTCCTTAGATACTATTATTAATCATCAAATGAGAATTAGACTTGAATAGATACGATGGAGAATGAATCTCATCGCGTTCGTGGAGACGGTAGTCCGTACGTACGCACGAGCGACAATATCATTCTTTTGATATTAAAATAATATATAATTTGATGGTATATCATATATACAGAATTATTATCATGTTATATTTATTATTTAAATGAATTACAAATAATTATTATTCCCATCCAAATAATAATATATTGAATAACAATTACACCACGGCGTGGAGACGGTAAGCCGTACGTACGCACATATGGTGACATGTCATTCAAAGGATGGATAGAATACTGAATATGGTTGAACCATATTTATAATAATATTACAGTATATAGGAGATACTGGATTCATTATTTTAGAATGGTAATAACAAATAAAGAAGAAGTTGAAGAAGAAAGGAACTTGAAAGAGGGTGGTGAAAACATTACCTCTTCTTTGGGTTCTTCCTTTTGATTTGATCAAAAGGGCTCCATAGGATGGCTTTCCAACTAAAGTAAGGCCTCTAGGATGAATTGAGGGAAGTTGGGAGAGTCTTTGGGCAGATTTTTTCCGAGAAAAATGGCTTTGAAGGTGTGAATTAATGAGAAGTGGGAGTGCCCTTTTATAAGAGGGGTGAGGGGAACCTTTGGAAAAGCTAGAAATATTATTTTATAATAAATTCATATTCAGTTTCTGATGGATCCAAAGTGGATTATTTAAATCTTAAGGTGGCGATAGGTCAAAAACCACTCAACCAATAGAATTTAGATAGGTTTCGGTTACTATACTAACCTTATCATTAAGTATTAACTCTTAGTTAATTAGTTTCACTTTTACAATGTCTCTTTGTATTTTTATATTATATGTTTAATACACTTACTATATACATCCAAGAGACCCCCCAAGTGGTCCATTAATGATACACCTATCATTATATAAGTCTCTTGGCCGAACCGTATATTTTTCTAAATTTAATATCAATTAATAATATAATATTTGTTTTAAAAACTCTTTTATGTCAATTTTGACACTATTCAATAATTGATTTTTTTGAAAATCATAACAGAATGATTATTTCGAAAAAAGTTAATTAAGTCAATCCTAACATGACATATTAACCTATAAAATTAGTTAAATTCATAAAAAGTCTCAAATTATATTTATTTTTGTATTTATAATATCAATTTTTTTTATTTTTCACTATTATGGTAATTACTGCATCATCATTGGGTCATAAATAAATTAAATTATTTAATGTATAAAAATTATAAATAAAGTACCATTATGTAGGAAATATTTTTAGCTTTCTAATTAATATTTACAATCGAATTTATCTTATGTTTAACCCTATATTAAAAATGTTTTAGTAAATACACCTTGATTTTAACTCTTTTAACTCTTCTTTGAATTAAATAATAATAAATCTCCTAATCTAATCCAATTGGACCTAAATGATAATATTTTATTCCTAAAGTTGTTTTTGGTCAAGATATACTTGTCCAATAGCATTAGCACATCTTTTAGGGTAATATTAATATCATTTTTACCCTTAATTACCCTATTTACTTTTAACCATAGTAAGTAAAAGTAAAAAGTTACTATTCACCAAAAATTATTTTCATCTCATTGAACCACATTTTACTAATTGATATTAACCGTGTCTCTCGGATTTTCAAAATTTCATTCACAGAAGCTGTAAAATTAAGTTTTATGAAAAATTCAGTATTTTAACTACCACTTAGCGGTTTCACTATTCATCAAAAATTGAAGTTTTTCAAGACAATGCCAAAATTTCACCCTAAGCTATAATTGATATTCTGAATTCAAAAATGATATCTATTTTAAATAATTCCTAACATATAAGTTTCATTAATTAATTTTATAATTAATTCCCGTTGTTACAACAAATAGCGTGTTTTTAAGAAACAATATATATCAAAAGATTGACAATTATTTATGTCCAATTTCAAAGTGAAATTAATTCTAATGAACACCATTGGATAAAATGGTAAAAATATATTCTAATTATAATTTAAAACCACTAAATAATATAATTTATCACTATAAATTTTTTTGATTAAAAAATTTGTTTTTAAGTATTTTTCACTATTCATAAAAATTGGATGTTCTTAGAAAAATACCAAAAATTCAACTTAGGATAATTTCGATATTCTGAATCCAAAAATGATGTCCATTTTTAAATATAAAATATATATAATTTCAAAAATTAGTCATTACTATTCATAACGGCTAGTTTGATTGGTTGTGGTGTGTTAGAACTCGATGTTGCGTACAACACACGCTATCACATTAATCAAAGAGAAGCGTATCGTAGAAGCTTGGGGTGTTACATTCTCCCCTCCTTAAAATAATTTTTTCCTCAAAATTTATAGAATACTACCGCATGAAAAGACTCGGGTGGTTCTTCATCATAAGTTCCTCGGGTTCCCACGTTGCCTCTTCCATCTTATGGTTTCTCCGCAAAACTTTTACCAGACGCGTTGTCCGGTTTCTCAGTACTAGTTCTCTCATATCAAGAATCCTGACGGGCTCTTCGCAATAAGACAGATCGAGTTCCAGTTTTAATTCTTCGTAGGTGAGTACATGCGTTGGGTCAGGCATGTATTTCCTCAATAGAGATATGTGGAACACATTGTGAACTTTGGAGAGACTTGGCGGCATTGCCAATCGGTAAGCTACAGCACCAATTCGTTCTAGAATTTTGAAAGGTCCGATGTACCTGAGACACAATTTACCTTTCTTACCAAAACGTATTACTCCCTTCAATGGAGATAACTTCAGGAAAAAATGATCACCAACTTGAAATTCCAAATCCTTCCTTCGATTATCAGCATAGCTCTTCTGCCTACTTTGTGCTGCTTTGATGTGATTTTGGATTACCTTCACCTTTTCCATTGTTTCCTCCACCAGTTCTGGACCTACAAGTTTTCTTTCACCAACGTCATCCCGAAAGGTTGGTGTGCGACATCTCTTTCCGTATAATGCTTCATATGGTGCCATCTGAATACTCGAATGGAAGCTATTGTTATAGGAAAATTCTACCCAAGGTAAATATTGATCCCACATACCATGAAAGTCAAGTGAGAAAGATCTCAACATGTCTTCTAAGGTTTGAATAGTCTATTCTGATTATTCGTCTGTCTGAGGGTGGTAGGCAGTGCTCAAATGAAGTTCAGTATTCAATGATTTCTGAAGACACTTCCAGAATCTTGAAGTAAAATGGGGATCACAATCAGAAACAATCGATAGGGGTACTCCATGAAGTCTCACAACTTCATTAATATATAGTCTTGCTAGACGTTCCAGTGGTAGATCTTCTCTTATAGTAAGAAAATGTGATGACTTTGTAAGAAGATCAACAATAACCCATATTGCATCATTCCTTATAGGAGTCTTTGGAAGCCCCATGACAAAGTCCATCGTAATATTGTCCCATTTCCACTCAGGTATGGGAAGAGGTTGTTATACTCCACCAGGTTGTTGCCTTCCAGCTTTCACTTGTTGACAAACCATATATCTTGACACAAAATTGGCAATCTCCCTCTTCATGTTGTCCCACCAAAAATGTTCCTTCAAATATCTATACATTTTGGTGCTCCCAGGGTGTATAGATAACTTGGAACTATGAGCATCATCCAGCAATTCCCTTTTTAGATCAGGTATATCAGGAACACAAAGTCTCTTTCCGAATTTCAAAATTCCTTCTTCATACACAAAGTCTCTCAATCTCCCATCATTCACAGATTTAATCTTCTTTTGAAATTCTTCATCATTGGTCTGAGGACTCTTAATCCTTTCTAGTAAAGATGGTTTGGCAACCATTTAAAAAGGCATTGATGTTTCACCTTCCCTGGTTATTCCCATGTCCATCTTCACTAGAACCATGAAAATTGGATCCCTTTCAATTCTCATATTGTTCAAAACTCCATGATCTTTTCTTCTCAAAGCATCTTCCACCATGTTTGCTTTCCCTGGGTGTTAGTGTATCGTACAATCATAATCCTTGAGTAATTCAAGCCATCTCCTTTGCCTCATGTTGAGTTCTTTTTGTGAGAAAATATACTTTAAACTCTTGTGATCAATATAAATCTCACATTTTTTACCATAGAGGTAGTTCCTCCATATCTTCAAAGAAAAGATCACAGCTGCTAACTCAAGATCATGAGTAGGATAGTTTTGTTCATGATTTTTCAACTATCGTGATGCATAGGCAATAACCCTATCATTCTGCATAAGGACACAACCAAGTCCTTTCTTCGATGCATCACTATAAATAACGAACCCATCATTCCCCAATGGTAGAGTCAATATAGGAGCATTGACTAATATTATCTTTATTTCTAAGAAACATTCTTCACACTCTTTTGTCCAAACAAATTTAACCCCTTTACGTGTTAGCTTCGTTAATGGGTTAGCCAATCGGGCAAAATTCTGGACGAAACGTCGATAATAACCTGCTAAACCAATAAAACTATGTACCTCAGTTATACTCGTAGGTGCTGGACATTCTTGAATTGCCTTGGTCTTAGAAGGATCAACAAAGATTCCATCTTTAGAGACAATATGGCCAAGAAAATAAATCTCCTGAAGCCAGAATTCACACTTGCTAAACTTCCCATATAATTCATGTCTTCTCAGAGTCTTCAGGACAATGCGCAAGTGATTTTCATGATCTTCTTACCTTTTGGAGTATACCAAGATATCATCAATAAATACCACCACAAATTCATCGAGATACTCCTTGAAAACCTTATTCATCAGATCCATGAATACAGAGGGTGCATTAGTCAATCCAAAAGGCATTACTGTAAACTCGTAATGCCCATACCTGGTTCGAAATGTTTTCTTTGGAATGTCTTCCTTCTTCACACATAACTGATGGTATCCAGATCGAAGGTCAATCTTTGAAAAGTATTGAGCTCCATGCAGTTGGTCAAATAAATCATCAATGCAAGGTAGGGGATACTTGTTCTTTGTTGTTATAGAATTGATCTCCCTGTAGTCGATACATAACCTCATAGATCCATTTTTCTTTTTAACAAAAAGAACAGGGGATCTCCATGGAGAAACACTAGCAATAATAAATCCTTTTTTACTGAATTCCTCTAGTTGTTTATTTAGTTCGACTAATTCTACAATGGCCATTCTATAAGGGGTCTTCGATGTAGGATTTGATCGAGGAATTAAATCAATGGAAAACCCAACTTCTCGTTCTGGAGGATGTCCAGGTAAATATTCTGGAAATATATCTACATACTCTTTCACAATAGGTACATCCTCTATTTGAACATTCCTTTCCTCACCCATAGTCATTTCATTCTATTCCTCCCAAATAATTGAATTTAGTTGAGCTACTGGGGGTGGATATAGATAAGAATTAGGTGGTGACGATTATGCTCTAAAGATAAGGTGCTCCTTATCATCATCAACAAAAATCGTAACCTCCTTCTTCTTACAATAAATCTTCGCATCATAGTCTGAAAGCCAATCCATACCAAGAATTATTTCAAACTCAATCATAGGTATGATGATGAGATCAGCAGATAAAGAACATTTATGTGCTCTAATGGGGACTGATTCACAAAACTTTGTTGCAATGATACTTCCCTTAGGAGTTTTAACTGACAAATCCCTTGTTAAATCAAATTGGAAATATCTAATTTTCTTAGAAAACTGGGAAGATATGAAATAATGCGATGATCCGGAATCAAATAATGCATTTTCTAAACTTTAGGAAACCATTAAATTACCTGCCACCATGTCTTTCGGAGCTTCTACCTTAGCAGTAGTGATAGCATAAGATTGGCCTTGATCCATTGTCCTTTTCTTGAGGTAAGTTCCCCTGACACTTAGGACATTCATTTTCATAATGTCCCATCTCCCTACAATTGTAGCACTGAACATCGGTAGCTTCCTTCTTCCCTTTGTAATCACGAGTTTGGTGGCCTTTTTCACCACACTTGTAATAGACTCTCGTTCCCTTCAAGCAAGTACCGGGGTGTTTCTTCCCATATTTACCACAGGATGGATATTCAACCTTTCCCTTCTTCCCCTTATTTCCATTCCCATATTGATTAGAAGATCTCTTATTCTCTTTCTTTGCTTTAAAGTCATAAGACTTAGAGAATTATTTCTCTGTCCTGATAGCACATGAGACAATGTCTTCATACGATGGGAAGGATTGTGAGACTATTGCTCGACGGAGAAATGGGTTTAACCCATCAAAGAAATGATCAATCTTAATTCTTGGGTTACGTATATAATCTCCAGTATACTTTGATAACCTTTTAATGTTAGCCTCATACTTTGCGACATTCTCATCCTTCTTTTGTATCAGACTCAAAAATTGCCTTTCCATATATTCTCGATGGTCACGAGGAAAGTATTTTTCTAAAAACAGATCTTTTAAATCTATACATTCCCTATTTGATACTTCATAATCTTCCTTCATGTTTTGAATCAATGACCACCATTGATCCGCATCTCTAGTGAGGCGGTAAACATCCATGATAACTTTTTCCCTTTCACTACTCCCCAAAGCCTGAAATATTTTCTCTATGGAACTTATCCATTGCTCATCTGCTAATGGATTTGTACTCCCATTGAATGTTAGTGGTTACTACCTCATGAAGCGATCTAACATTGATCCTCCACGCTGCAGATCAGGGTGCTCTATATGGGTAAGGTTATTATTTATAACTTGAGTGAGTTGTCCCAGTATGGTGATTAGCAGATCGGCACCAGTTGCATCACCAGCTCCACTATAATTATCTTGAGTAGGAGGGAAATCCCTACATGGAGTGTGTGCATTGATACGGTTTCCATTTCTTCCACTAGCCACCATTTCTAAACAATGGCATAAACTAGATCAATTTATGAATCAAAATACATAATCCCATACTTATAAAACACTTAACATAAATTGAACTATTTATGGATATAATCCATAATCATAAAAATGTTTTCTTTGAGAAATTATATACTCATAAACCACTCATAATGATTTGTAAAGAAAATGAGAGTTATCCTAAGCATATCCCCTGGGAGTGTCGTAACCAACAGTGCAGCAAGGCCCGTTGTCATGCACCAGTTCCCATTTGAGTCTAGCTCAAAGCGGTGCTTTCGGGTTTTACCCCTTGGTACATCTGTGCCAGAGCCGCCTCTACCTACTCATATCCAGATAGGGATGTATTGCTCGGAAAACTCACAAAATATCTAAAATACCAAAATTCTAGGAAGTTCTTCTATACTAATCCTCAAAGTTCATCTTAGGTCTGCGTGCTCTAATCAGAGTTTATATAAATCTAGCTTCCAAGGTTTGTACAAAACTTCCTCTAATACCAACTGTAACTCCCCGACCCTAGTTACCCAGATCCAGTGCATTATTACATAACATTGGCATGATCACAAGAAAGATCAAATCTCAAAAGACCATTTGGTTTAGTAGCCTTTATAACTCTAGATATATTAATAAAGATTACATTATATCATAAAGTGAAAACTACAACAACATAGTCTCCATATTCCACATTCTTATCCCCTCATATTATCCCTGTAGGTCATTCATAAATTACTTCTTCATATCCTGGGAAAAATAAAACATTGAAAGGGGTGAGCTCAAATGCCTAGTAAGGATAACAATATAGCGGAAACTTTCATAAATAAGAATAAACATTTAAGGCAATGTATAACTAAAAAAGCCTTTTAAACTTGAACTTCAACAAAGTATGGAAAAAATAAAATGAAATAATGCCATTTACTTATTCACATGGATATTCTACTAATCTAATAATCACATGCAATATCAATAACCACTTTCATAATGATGGAATGCATAATGCTAGACTATCATAACCACATAGCCAAGGCCTCGTGCCAAGACTACAAATAAGATTTTGTCAAGGCCTTGTTCCAAGACACAAGTTTGTCTCCTGAGACCTACCGATGCATTGAGGAGATATATCAGGCTCCACCCATCACATATTAAGTCCAATGCATTCCCACATGAAAAGGCTTAAACATAACATAAACATTAATATTAAAAATAGCATACGAAATTTCAATACTTTCACCATAAACCATGAAGGGTATAGAAATAACATATACATAGTCAAAAATATCACAAAACCTTCAATACAGTATGGAAGTTTTGTTTCATAATAAATCATCTTCAAATAAGCTTAAAATCCATCAAAGGAAGTTGACATAGATGAAATCAAAACTCTTTTTAGAGAAATATATATTTTTATTTTGAAATCATTAAAGATTCATATAAAATAAAACATTTTCTTTGAAAATATTATTATAAGCTTGTAAGGGAAGCTTTGACGATTTTATAATGGCAGAAAATATCCGCACCCGCCGTATAAGTTAAAAAAACATTCTTACCTTAATTCTGTCGAAAAGGTTAAAAAGCACCTTGTTTGGAAAATGACGGAAATATTCCTTTATAAACCTCTTATAAAAAAGTTAACAAAGGGAATAAATGAATTTAACCCATATTCTAGTAAATAGTAAAAAAAAATTGAAATAAATTTTTAAGAAGCATGGATGTGGATGATAAAGAAGTCCCAGTAGATTATTACGTATAAACAACCTTGGATAATAAAGAGATTGCAAAATAAACACTTACCTTGTACTTTTCCTTGGTTGGGGGTAGGTTAATCTCATGTATAATGGTGAAATAATTTTTATTAAATTATAAAAGAATCATATACATTAATATGATATCATATATGATCTTTTAACATTGATTTGTTAATAATATCTTAGTATTATCGTTGTTTCGGGTGTTAACTTACTCGTTTTCTTTTATATGTTTTGTTACGTAAGCCATGTTTGTCATGGATAGGTTGTATATTAATCATATATAGAATTATATCAAGTCCTTAGATACTATTATTAATCATCAAATGAGAATTATACTTGAATGGATACGATGGAGAATGAATCTCATCGCGTTCGTGGAGACGGTAGTCTGTACGTACGCACGAGCGACAATATCATTCTTTTGATATTAAAATAATATATAATTTGATGGTATATCATATATAAAAAATAATTATCATGTTATATTTATTATTTACATTAATTACAAATCGTTATTATACCCATCCAAATAATAATATATTGAATAACAATTACACCACGACGTGGAGACGGTAAGTCGTACGTACGCATGTATGGTGACATGTCATTCAAAGGATGGATAGAATACTGAATATGTTTGTACCATATTTATAATAATATTAAAGTATATAGGAGATACGGGATTCATTATGTTATAATGGTAATAACAAATAATTAAGAAGTTGAAGAAGAAAGGAACTTAAAAGAGGGTGGTGAAAACATTACCTCTTCTTCGGGTTATTTTTTTATTTGATCAAAAGGGCTCCTTAGGTTGGCTTTCTGACTAAATGAAGGCCTCTAGGATGAAGTGAGGGAAGTTGGTAGAGTATTTGGGCAGATTTTTGCCGAGCCAAATGGCTTTGAAGGTGTGAATTAATGAGAAGTGGGAGTGCCCTTTTATAAGAGGGGTGAGGGGCACCTTTGGAAAAGCTAGAAATATTATTTTATAATAAATTCATATTCGGTTTCTAATGGCTCCAAAGTGGATTATTTAAATTTTAAGGTGGTTATAGGTCTAAAACCACTCAACCAATAGAATTTAGACAGGTTTGGGTTACTATATTAACCTTATCATTAAGTATTAACTCTTAGTTAATTAGTTTCACTTTTACAATGACTCTTTGTATTTTTATATTATATGGTTAATAAACTTACTATATAAATCCAAGAGACCCCCCAAGTGGTCCATTAATGATACACCTATCATGATATAAGTTTATTGGAAGAACCTTAGATTTTTTGGAATTTAATATCAATTAATAATATAATATTTGTTTTAAAAACTCTTTTAATGCAATTTTGACACTATTCAATAATTGATTTTTTTGAAAATCATAACAGAATGATTACATCAAAAAACGTTAATTAAGTCAATCCTAACATGTCATATTAACCTTGAAAATTAGTTAAATTCATAAAAAGTCTCAAATTAGATTTATTTTGGTATTTATAATATCAATTATTTTATTTTTTCACTATTATGGTAATTACTGCATCATCATTGTGTCATAAATAAATTAAATTATTTAATGTCTAAAAATTATAAATAAAATACCATTATGTAGGAAATATTTTTTTCTTTCTAATGAATATTTAAAATTGAATTTATCTTATGTTTAACCCTATATTAAATATTTTTTAGTAAATAAACCTTGATTTTAACTCTTTTAACTCTTCTTTGAATTAAATAATAATAAATGTCCTAATCTAATCCAAGTGGACCTAAATGATAATATTTTATTCCTAAGGTTGTTTTTGGTTGAGATAAACTTTTCCAATAGAATTAGTACATGTGTTAGGGTAATATTAATATCATTTTTACCCTTAATTACCCTATTTACTTTTAACCGTGGTAAATAAAAGTAAAAAAGTTACTATTCACCAAAAAATATTTTCATATCATTGAACCACATTTTACAGCTTTATATTAACCGTGTCTCTCGGATTTTTGAAATTCCATTCACAAAAATGGTAAAATTAAGTTTTATGAAGAATTCAGTTTTTTATCTACCACTTAGTGGTTTCACTATTCATCAAAAATTGAAGTTTTTCAAAACAATGCAAAAATTTCACCCTAAGATATAATTGATATTATGAATTCAAAAATGATGTCTATTTTACAAAATTCCAAAAATATAATTTTCATTAATTAATTTTATAATTAATTCCCGCTGTTACAACAAATAGCGTGTTTTTAAGAAACAATATATATCAAAAGATTGACAATTGTTTATGTCCAATTTTAAAGTGTAATTAATTTTAATGAACACCGTTGGATAAAATGGTAAAAATATATTCTAATTATAATTTAAAACCACTAAATAATATAATTTATCACTATAAATTATTTTGATTAAAAAATTTGTTTTTAAGTATTTTTCACTATTCATAAAAATTGGAAGTTCTCAGAAAAATACCAAAAATTCAACTTAGGATAATTTTGATCTTCTGAAACCAAAAATGAATTCCATTTTGAAATATAAAATATATATAATTTCAAAAATTAGGTATTACTATTCATAACGGCTAGTTTGATTGGTTGTGGTGTGTTAAAACTCGATGTTGCGTACAACACACGCTATCACTTTATTCAAAGAGAAGCGTATCGTAGAATCTTGGGGTGTTACATGATGGGTGTGTCCAAATTGAAATCTAATTAATTGGGAAAATATTTATACTCCTGAGATGTTAAGTATGGGATAAGGGATTAAACTTAATCCATTATAAGACTTTTTCCACCAAATGATATTGTCTAGGAAGTTATCATTGACTTTAGTTTTTTCCAATTTATATATTTTTACCATATTTTCTATTATTCTGTGACCATATTTTATCATGTTATATATGATATTCTTTTATGCAATTAATCATGATCATTCACTTTTATTATATCATGTTATAGCTTTAGATATCGTGTTATGTTTTTTATCATGTTTATTCCACTACAAGTAGTTTTTTTTCACCCCTTTCTTTATTTATTTCCTAAGTTATCTCATTTATTTTTTAGGATCAAAAATGTATTTTAGGATCTCACTATAAATAATAAAATAAGGATGTCATGTTTTAAGTTTCTTTTGATGTAATATGGACCTAGTTTTATAAATACATTTGGCCTTTATGATCCTTGTGTTATATTAATGTATATTTATGTTTATGTATCATGTAATAATATGTTTAAAAAACTTGGATTTCCACATGACTCATTTTTTTCATCACTTTAGGAGTGGTGTGAGGGAATACATATAGTAGGGAGATCATCATTGGTTGTTTGAGGATTTTATTCTCAGTTGGTTGGGAATAGAAAATGTTTGTGTTTACATTGTCACTCAAGTATGATTAGCATGGTCACATCCAGTCATCACATGTTTTAATGGATAGAGAGTGTCAATTGTGGTGTTCTGTAGTTGTTTCAACAAGGTGAATAAAATGATAAATCTATGGTGGATAGAATAGTATTAGTTGTGGGTGTGAGACCCTCATGTTAAAAGGTTCATGGAGGTGGTGAGATCGGTCAGTGAATTGAAAATTGTGGAAGGTCAAGACACATGTTTTTTGGACTAATAAAGCTAATTTAATATTAGAAGCAATATGGTGGGGATTTGGTAACACCCCATATATTTTTGGGTCATTATATTTTGGAGAGAATGTTAATTATTGATATCAAGAAAGGGTTGTTCCATGAATTGGAAATCATGTAAAGATTATGAGGGTTTTGAAAATTTTAAATGATTATGTTGAACATTTTTTTAGTCATAGTGAGTGCCTCAGGTTATTGGGTGATTGATGGAGCACTTTCGAGTGGATCAGGTTCTGAAATTCAACAACCCGTAGTAGGTCACACCATGACCCAGGTGGGGTTTCACCATGAAATGTTGCAGGTTGAGGGAAGTACCCTTATATAGGTGGCCTTTTCATTATGAATGGAATTTGGTAAAACATTTAATTCTGTGATTGAGGAAGTAAATTACTACCCCCTTATAGAGTAATGATTCATTCCATAAACCTCAGGTCGTGCTATGAATTTGTTAGGAGAGTGTTCCCTTTACTCATTGAACCCCTTGTTTGCATCATGGACCTGGGCTAAATGCATTTTATTATAATAGATAGACATGTTTTTTGGGTCACCCCCCCTCCCACACACACACGCACGAGCATTAATTATAGGTCAAGCCTCATGTGTAAGGAGGCTATTTCAGTAAGAACTCAAACTCTACTTCCTACCTTCAATCCCACATGGAGATAGACGATTATTGGTGAATTTTGATGGTTTCAAAGGTACAATTCTTCCATTTATTCCACTATTTTTTATTTTCATTTCAAAAATTTTATTTTTGTTCAAATTTAGTTAGGTTTTTAGTGATTGTTTCACCATATCATGGTCAAATCAACCAATAATGATGGGTACGTTTTGTGTTATATCTAAAAGGTTGATTCATAAGCCTTATTTCCCATCCTTAGAAGTGGTTTCAATTGGGTGTGGATGTATGATGAGTTTTTAGGTGATAATATCCATTTAAATTAAATTTTAAAATTAATTACAAATTTTATAATTATAAATAGATTATTCTTGGCATGATATAGGTTCCCAAGAGAGTGTAAGAGGCTCAATGTACTTAGATGAGGCTCTCCAGAGATTGGCCAGGGGTTTACTTTGATATCAAGGTAGGTGGACCCTATATTAAAATTTCATATGAATATTTGTGTTTAAGAATGAAAGTAATAAAAACTACATGGATTTTTGTGTTGGGATTTGTAACTAAGGGTTCCCTAGTTAGATGGGACGGGATGGAGTTAGGAAACCTATTCTTGGAACTGATTTCTCTTTAGAAATTATGTGAATTCGGATCACATGATGATTGGGTCCCTAAGTGGTGAGGTCATTGTTTCAAATAAAGAGGAACCACTAGGAGGTTATGGGATGTGTTTTGAGATGCAGTATAGCCTAGGGGAGATCATATAGTTAGTGGGTAGGAATGAGGAGATTGGGGCCATGATTTGATGGGAGAGATAGTCATGTGTCCCCTGAGAGATGAAAAACTCCCTCATGGGGATAGAAGTGAGCCATATAGTGAAATTATAGTAGCAGAAGCCCATCATAACTTGACATGGGGTGAAGTATATGGTTTACCTCTAGTAAAGGTTGAGAGGTGTCCATTAAAGAATGTGATATTATACCCTAATGTGGGTTTATGGAATTGTTTTAGGGATTCATATTGGGATGGCTAGGGGTTTTGGTTGGAATTAGACCCTACCTAATTATTCTAGGGTTTGGATGAGCCTATGGGATGTGAGGTTATAGAGGAATGAGGGAAATTAGGTGGTATAAACTAATAGTGACTGATATAGGTCTGTAGGAACCAAAAATATTCTTTAATTGTAGATACAATATATTTTGATACATGAATGTTTAGCTGAGGGCTAGGTTGGGATGTGGTGAGTTGGTGAGTTTGTTTTCCAGGATGAATACCCTATGTGTTGTTACAAGTGTGTATGGGATTATGTGTTCATGTTAGGTGATTTATTTTGGTGGGGAGAGTGTTTTAATGCCTTTCCTCACTATGAGTGAGATGTAGATGTTGGGACCGCCATGAGATGGTGTCTCGGTTATGTGTAGAGGTTGGGTCATTCATGGGTGAGATGGTTGGATTGAGTGTGATGGGACTTCCATGAGTAAGATGATTGGTCCTAAGAACTGGATGATCAGACCACCATGAGGGAAATGTGTTCGAGATATTTTTTGTTGTGGTATATGGATTAAACAAACATTCAGGGAGAAGGTGGAGGTATAGCCTTGAACATGAGACCTTCACAGTAAGAGGGATGGTCAAGATTCTTGGTATGACACCCTACTCTAATGGAGTAGTAGTAATTACTTGGATAACACTCTACCCTGAGTCATAAGGTCTGGGTTAGTTTGTGTGTCAGGATACGAATTGATTCTAAAATGGCACTGTAGTAGGTATGGTTGGGCATAATGGTATAATGTTTAGCACATGGTTACCTAATGGGATTGTGTATCTCATCGAGTGTCATTAAAGTCTGGTTACTACACAACAAATAAATGGGCTTGTATATTTTTGAATTTCTTTCCTCATGCATACTCATGCATATAATGACATATTTTAGGGGTATTTATTGATACGCTACTGAGTTATATTCTCACACAATGCACGAGCACTATGGAGAATGTGAATATCTTATGACCTCTTCCAGTTCAAAGCATAGGCCATCCATTGGATTGAGCTAGGGTGTGTTAATGGGTATCAGAGAATGGGATTAGAGACATTCATGGCAATAGGGTAAGTATGCATATTTTTTCATTTTTTATATTTTGTTCATGAGATCAACCTAGTGGTTGATCAGATGATATATGATGTATGCATGTGGTTTTGTATGACAAATTCCATATGTAATTGGTTGTGTTTGTTTATTATGAATACACTTATGTGGATATTTTTTGGTTATTAATAATTATTGATCACTATGATATTGATGGAATATTCTCCCTAATGTATTTTTATGCCCTCAACACATGTCTACAACCTCTTGTGTATGGGGAGGCATGCTTGAGGCCATGCTGAACTCGAGCTCAGATGATAATTCTGGGTCAGATCATTAAAAATTCCTTCTCTTAAGTAATATAATTTCAATATATTTTGAATATACCTAACATGACTCGGCTCGATGAGACCCTAAACCCAACTACCCCAATTTGGCCTCTGATAGGCCAGAGGCAAGTGACCAATGTTGAGTAGGTATATCACACATGTGGGAGGAATTATCCTTATCTAATTGTACACCCACACACATCTCCAAGCCCATAAAATTATAAAATGTAAAACAAAACAAAAAATAATACATGAATACATAAAAAATCCAACAATCCTAGTATGATAATAAAGTACTAAAAGAGATAAAGGGGCCAAATACAATCCCAACAAAAAATACCAATATTTCATCCTTCTCTGAATATGGGGACTACTATAAAATTAAACCACCTAGAAAACACCTTAGTATGTATTGCTCAATCTATGCTCCACCAACCCCCTATCCCCCATGGACACAGTCAAATGGGTTATCATTTTCATAAGAGAATAAATGTGCAGGAAGAACCCATATTGGGGTGATTATAGTAATACCCAATAGGACCCCACAAAAACACTAAACACAAAGAATCAAGAGTATAAATATCACAACAAGTATATATAAATCAATGGAAAAACCTTGATATTCTTAGGAAGGAAATCACACATCTAGGTGGTCTCAACCAATCTATTAGCCATAGGATTCTGCTCGAAGCTTCTACACAATTATTGTTCCTGTAGAACCCACACCATGAGCTATGTAATCACTGAAGACACTCATCGAAGAGGCCATGGTCATTTGTACCTGCTCAAGAAAACTCAATGGTCTCTGAAGAACTCAACACTCAAATAGGGGAACACACCTAGGACCACTAGGGGACACAACAATCCCAATCAAGATCAACCATCTTTATAGGGGATTGTATGATAATGTTACTATAAATCCTATATAAATTTCCTGATATAAGGAGGATAAATGCCCTACATTATAAGGTCACACTGATCCCATGAACCTTTCCTTGGGTATAAGTAATAATGACATAGGATCACACTCTGTTCTTAGGGAGGCACTCCAAAAACACTATCTATGACTCATCCACCAGAGGGGATCACAATCCAATGTTTTTTATGTAATTATACATTTTACCCTTCAGAGTATGGACCAAGGTAACACACTCAACTTGTACTTGTCAAAACTAAATAAATGAAGATCTTTAAACACCCTTAAAGGGGGAAAATGTGTGTAATAGGGATTACACAGCATTCCCAGTCAACCTATGGTATGAACATGTGTCCCTACCTCACATAGCATATAAAACTCAAAATACTTGTTGTGTAAGTAAGTATATAAAACATTTATAGGTATGGTGGCACCCTACCCATACCATTTGTCCATTCCCAAGTACTTATATTCATGACCATATATACTTGGTTGTGATCATGTACACCTAGCCATGTCTGAGTATACAACACTATATGTATACTTTTTTCATGTTCATGTACCATGACCTAATCATGCCCATGTACCCTTTAAGTTATATATCGAAAATATAAAATAGTTCACACAGCATGTTATTGATGTCACATGGTGTGTGATATTTTCCACTCCATTAAATCCATATAACCACACAAAGGGTCCCACATGGCCTACATCTTTGGATTATATGTCGTGTAACGTGATATTTTCTTGATCTTGTAGATCTTTTCCACATCGCCACAGCCACTAATATTTTCCTGATTCTAGTTATGGAATAATGGATCTGAGGCCTCCTAACCCATAATTTCACTAATCTCTAGGACCCAAAATCTAATCTTCTCAAAAAACAAAACCATCGATCCACCCATCTCTACTTCCTGTCAAACCATAAAGAACAGGAATCCTTGGTTTAATCCAAATTACCTCTAATTTTCCTCAATTACTACACCTCAATTGCACACTTATTCATGAACCGCACACATGGTATTGATCTGTCGCATTGAAGAACGAATGTGTAATGATCATATACAGAATTTTCATTGAATCGTGGGCCAAAAAAATGAATGTGCTGAATGTGTGAAGAAGAAGGGGAGAATCTATAAACCAAAAATGTTAGGAACAAACCACAACATTTTTTTAAATAATCTTAGATCCATGGTCAAATAATTTTATGAAGAAAGAGGAAAAATAATATATGAAAAAATAAATCAGCCCTAAATAAATTCAACCATCGTTGTAAGAATCAATGCTTGTTCATGGAATTGATATGCATTTGACTGGGACAAAATAAAGTGTTGTAATAGAAAAAATCAAACATCACACCAAAATTCTAGAATGACTATTGATGAAGAATGGTCCTTTTTTTCCATCATTTTAAATATCCATGAACTTTGATGGTGTAATGATCCTTGATCATGATTTGATCATATCTTATATGATGTAGTTCTCTAAGAATGATCTCCTCCCATAGTTCTCTAGATACCTAGCATTAAGAGGCTAACCCTGAGGGCCCATCATAACCATAGATTTTTAGAGAAAAATATTTCACTGCATAAAAATAACATAATTGATATATTTACTTATTTATTTTGTTATTTTTTCTCAGGGTGTCTTTTAACCAAATTCCTAACACCAACAAAGATTATTTCATGTCTTGGATAAATCTCATTCTGTAAACTCAACGATGGCCTTAGATTTCTTATTTGAGCCATAACTTAATATAAATTCCACTTTTTTAGGAAAACTACACATGTGGGAAATTAATATTATTAATATTTTTCAAATATCATTTCTAGGATCATTGGGCCTCTTAATATCACACTGTATTAGCACCTAGATTCAAAAATAATCCATATAATATTATAAAGTAATACATGGAAAACTAAGATTCATTAAATTCTACCCAAATTATGGATTTTCACCAAAAAGATGAAAAAAGTACTCAAAAATATGAGGGTACTGATCTCACATTTGGTTCTATCACTCTTAGGTGCACTCTTCTAGATTAATGAGTTTCCACCAAATACGCACTATGGGAATCAATCACCCATTAAGTATCCTCTACTTTCAATCCTTGATATCTATTGGGTACTCAGCAAAGGTATCCCCATCATTGATTTTTACCTCACCTCGGTTGATAAAATGTGATGGGTCTTGCACTTACCTCCGCAGCTACAACATGTGGAAGATGTCATTTACCCAATCTAACTGTGGTGATAGAGCTAAGAAGTACACCACCTTTCCAACTCTACAAAATATTTGGAAAGGTCTAAGGAATCTCAGAGAAATATTTTATCCCTAGACAAAACTTTGTAATCCACATTCAGTTTAGACCCTCTATAACGCATGGTAACCCTCCTAGAACTCCAAATGCCACTTTCATTGGTCTTTATAGGACTCATGACTACTCTATATAGTCATAATTCTCTCCTGGATGATATGAACCTTCTCTTTAATATCTCACACCAACTATGGGCCCATGAGTACTGACTCACTTGGATCATTCCAAAAAAAGTGGGGAGCTGCAGGGTCACCCATAAAAGGCCCCAAATGGTGTCATATCCAGAGTGGAATGGTAGTTTCTGTTATAATCAGACTCCCCTGAGGGTAGTTTATACTCCCAATAATGTCCAAAATCTAACATACAAGTCTGCAACATGTCCTCCAAGACCTGAATGGTCTGCTCAGTCTAGCTATTGTTCGGGGGTGAAACACCATGATCAAATATAACTTAGTCGAAAAGTAATACTAAAATACTCTCTATAACCACAATTTGAAGCAATAATCACAATCTCAAATGTTCATTAAGGGAAATCCATGGAGAATTACTTTCTCAATAAGATACAAGAATCCAAATATCTTTACTAAACACTGCTCTTGAATAGCTAGAAAGTGGGCCGACATGGTGTGTTGGTCTACAATCACTCGAATGGAATTATGTACCATGGATGTATGTGGTAACCCTATCATAAAGTACATGGATATCTAATCCAACTTCCACTCTGGAACATCAAGGGGTTGATCTAAACCCATTGGAACCTGGTGCTCGACCTTCACTTGCTGAAAAGTGAGTCATCGCAATAAAAAATTTGTAACACATATCTTCATGTATGACCACCAAATATAACATCGGATGTACTAATATATATTTTGAAAACTTGTATATATCGTAAAATGGTATGTATGAGAGTTCATCAACACATCCTCTCACAATATCAGGGGTACCATCATCTATCCTCTTAAAAGGATAACATGCTCCCCACCATCCTAAAATCCATCATGAGCACATCTAGTAGATATCTAAGTATGTAAAGTCTAGTAGTCAATATCTTCGTGCTTAGATTCCATAACACATTATAAAATAAGTGGGTTAATGACCATTCAGTGAATATATGAATAATCATCCTTTTTCAAAAAGGAAAGAGAAGTGAGGCTAAATTCTCTAACACCTCAACCAAAAACTAAGAACACGATCTCCTCCTGAGAGAATATTTCACAATGTTCCCCTTCCTAGGTGTATAAAAATTTTCAATTTCATAGTCCTATAGAAACTCTAGTAATCGCCACAATCTAAATTTAAGCTTGATATGTGAAAATATGTACTTGAGACTCTAGTGGTTAGAGTAGACAATTAACTACTCACCTATAAGGTAGTGTCCTCAAATATTCACAGCGAAGACTATCACTGCTAGCTCAATATCATGGGTTTCATGGTTCTGATAATGTGTTCTTAATTTCCTGGACCCATATGCAATAACTACCTAACTCTATATCAGTAAACAACCATGTTTGGTCCCTGAGGCATCATATAACACTACGTACTCAACACCCTCCTCCAGAAATCCCAATATGGGGGTGTTCATCAATTTATCACTGAAATCTTGGAGAAACTTCTGAAATTTTTCTATCCACATAAATGGATTACCCTTTCAGATCAAAGATATTAAGGGTGCTACAACTCTAGAGAAATCTGGTACAATCCTTTGATAGTACCCTACCAACCCAAGGAATCTCTACACCGTAGTAACAGAATTGGGTGGCTCCAAATCTTGCACTACCTCAACCTTCACTGGGTCTACTTCTACTCCTTCTTCTGAGATGACGTGTCATAGGAAGTAGGCCTCTTGAATCCAAAACTAAAACTTCAAGAGATTATTATAAATTGGGTTCTCTCTGAGTGTGTCAAAGATCATCCTCAAGTATCTCATGTTCCCATCCTTATATTCTAGGTACACGAGGATACCATTGATGAAGCCCGCTAAAAAATGGTCTAATAAAGGA
Source organism: Viscum album (assembly GCA_963277665.1). NCBI lineage: Eukaryota > Viridiplantae > Streptophyta > Magnoliopsida > Santalales > Viscaceae > Viscum > Viscum album. The sequence goes on from OY728132.1 coordinate 703,553,282, forward strand.
AAAAATATATTGTTCATGAGTAAAATGAATAATTTTGGGGTATTTTTCCTTCTGAAGGACATCACCAAGTACTCATAGTTACCTTAGAAAGATATGAATGTTTTCTTTGTTAAATCCTCGTCTCGTTCTTTTAGTTGGTGATAGCCTAATCTGAGGCGAATCTTTGAGAACCATTGTACCCATATTAGTTGATCAAAGAGGCCATTGATCCCTATTATTGGATACTTATTCTTCATAGTCACCTGGTTCATGCATCAGGAATCAACATATAACCTCAAGCTCTCATCCTCATTTTTTGGTGAAGAACACTAGGGATGCCTAGGGAAAACAAAATGTCTAACAAATCCCTTCTTCTGCAAGTCCTCCGACTACACCCTTTGCTCATGAATCTCTATGGGAGTCATCTGATATTTTTTTGTATTTATTGGGGTTATACTAGCGTGTATGTCAATTCATAAGTCTCGCTCCTGACGGGGTGGTAATTCTATGACATCCTTAGCAAATATGTCTTCATTTTTCACCACTACCATAGGGAACTGGTATATAATAGAATCCACTAATCCCAGAGTTATTCTAGCCAACTTGTGAGTGATTGGATGAAAAATACTATTTATTATCCCATCCTACTCCATAAAGGGTAAATTTTCATCCCCAAAGTAAAACATCATCCCATCACTAAAAACACACTACATCCTCCACCGAAAACAGACCATCATGGCATGGACATTAGATAGATATTCCATACCTAAGATGATTTAATAAAGTCCTATAACTAATATAAAGATATCCCATACTAATCTCTTGCTTCCAAGAATTAGATCTTCCCATTGGTAGAAGTGTGAAATCATTGATTCGCCTCCTATTGGAATCTCCAAGTGCAGAGTTCGAGCCAAAGGCTCAATCAGAATCTCTATGTTCTAAAACATAGAAGTGAAAATAAAATAATTACTCGCACCTATGTCTCTCAATACTAAATATATGGTAGAAAATATTTATATCATACCTCATATAATCCTTGGTTATTTGAGGTCAAAGGCCTACATAGCCTGTAGTTGGTCTCATCCCTGACCACCAGCTCCATGAGCATGGCATGGAAAACCTGAGGGTGGTGGTAATAGGTCAAACCTCTAATCACCTAAAACTACTCTATAGGACCCTCTTCCAAATTCTCCACCTTGAGGACCATTATGCTTTAACCTATGTCTCTAATAAAGAGATCCATTGATTGTCTCGTGATAAGCTATATGATGGGTTGGTCAGTCACATGGAAAATGTATGTGACCATCATAGTAGAAAAATTACCACCCCCTCATCCAATTTAATCCATCTTGAAATCCCTTCACTACTAATCCTCTGTATTGGTATCATCTTCTGAGGCATCTTACATGATCAGATCCATGTGACTATCGTTGACTACTTGTTATCGAGGTCTCAGCTCAAAGATACCGACTACCGGTACCTAATGTAATAATATTCTCTTCTAGGAAGATCTCCACTACTAAGGATCACTCAAGCACTCTGGCATATCTGGGAATGAAAATATATATCACTAGATCCCCAATATCTCTGTGCAATCCATGCTCAAAGGTCTGGTCTATGAAGACTGGATCTCCCACTATATCCATGGAGTACCATGAGGGACTATCACGCCTCAAGGAATACTTCACCATTGTTAAACTACCCTTATTTAGATGTAGAAGATCTGGTATGAGCATTGATTGAAATTTGGTCAAATAAAACTCCTCCATGAAGAAAGAATCGACATCTGACTAGGAGAGAGTTTTCTCATCTTGTGACAAAGTCACCATACTCCACCATCACCTAGTGGATCCCAGAAGAAGGCTCTTTTTGAGTACCACCATCTGATCTTTAGGCATCCTCACAAGGAAAAAAAATTTATTGTCTATCTCTATCTAGTCTTCAACCACCTAGGGGTTTGGATAAACCTAAAACCTGGGAGGTCACTACCTCTATAACTAATAAAGTTCACTCATCTTGTGTACATCCTCATCCAATATAATCAGCATTAACTTCTTCTTAATGGGTGGTTGTATAACTAGTAAACCACCTAGAGGTACTATCTCTTGTACATGAATCTCTATTGAAGCCTCATCACTTAGTGGATCATCCTTAAGATCACACAGTGGATTCATGGTTGGTTGTATTCATAGAGGCAACCTAAAATAAGCAAGATGTACCATGGTCAAAGAGTATATCTGGGGTTATAAATTAATAAGGACATGGAAACTATAAAAATTAATATATCATGAATGTACTATTGTTTCCCATACAACCGATTTCTACATGTACCGATTCTAAAGGTCTATGAATATTATTTTAGTGTATGGATGCGTCAACTGTCGCACCAACACTGGAATCCCTGATCGTAATATTAAACTTGAAACACCTAATATTATTTCCATAAAACCCATACTAATCTTGTCGCCTCTATTCTTAAGGTAGACCCATAGCCTTTGATACCAGTCTATTATGACCCGGCTCGACATGGCCTGAATCACAACTACCCCAAGCTCACCTCTAATAGGCCATAGGCTGGAGATCATCTCTGAGTTGGCATATCAAAAAACATGGGAGGAATTATCCTAATGTACCTTCACACACACAAAAATATCCAAACCCATATAATACTGAAATATAAAAAAATAAACCAATTCATGCACACATCTATAATCCCATAATTAGACTTTGATAATAGAGTATTGAAAATAATAAAGGGCCCAAATACAGCTCATCCAAAAACTATAGAGAGTCCAGCCTGCTCCGAAGGTGGGGACTACTATCAAATGAAACCACCAATAAAACACGTAGGTCTTTCTAGCTGAGGATATTCTCCACCAGCTCCGAGTCCTCCTATTACACCATTAAATAGTTCATCATCTTCTTAATACATGACACGTGTGGGTAGATCCCATGCATGGGTGAGTGAAACAATACCTAGTTGAAAACCCCAAAAACAATAAACAAAAAGCATCAATAATAGTGAAGTCATAACAATGATGTAGAAATCAAAGTAAAAAACCCAAAAATATTCACCAAGGACACCACACCTCTAAGTTGTTGCAACAAAACTAACATCCATTGGATTATGCTTGAAGATCCTAGTAAATTCTCGTTCTGAGTGAACCCAGTCAAAAATCCATGTTATCATCTAAGAAACTCATCCAAGAGGTTATGAACATTGGACACTACACAAGAAAACTCACTGGTCTTTGAAGCCTCTGATACTCAGATAGGGGATCACACTAGAGACCACTGGGGGATACCAAGAACCCAATGTAGATCATCCCATTATATAGGGGTTCATATGTCAAAAATACTGTGAACCCTACTAAAATGGCCTACTATATAGAGGATGAAATCCATGATCAAGGAGGACATTCAGATTCCAAAAACCCCTCCTAGGGTATAAGTAAAAATTATAGAGTATCGCACTCTAGTCTCATGGAGGGGCACCACAAACTCTATTTGAGACTCATCCTCTAGTTGGGATCACAATTCAAATTTTTGTTTGTAATTCCACACTGTACCCCCGAGGGGATCACCCAAGGGAATACACTCAATTGAAATTGGGCCAAATTGAAGAAATGAAGGGCTCCAGACACCCTAAAAGCATGTACATGGAATGTACTAGGGAGTAGATGGCATGACTAGCCAACCCCTACTCATCCCGTGTTTTACTACCATACACAGCATGTAAACCTCAAAATACATAGTGTGTAAGTATAAATGAAATGAAGAGGTGTTTTGACACACTTATCATGTCGTCTATAAATACCCATTTACTTATGTTCATGCCAGTATACCAACCCATGTACACTTGGTTATACCCTAGTACACCTAGTCATGTCTGAGTACACAATCATGCCTATGTAATTTGGTTATGTCTATGCACACTAGCAGGCGCACGATTGTGTTCCTTATGAGGTGCCTATCAAGATTCCAACATTGTGCAAACAATGTGTGAAATATGTCAAACAACATCTATTATTTTTTCTTCCATGGAAACCCTATCATCACACATAGGGTCCTACATAGCATGTATCTTAGGATTACATGCCATAGAACATGAGATTTTCCAAAACCCATAGATCTCCTCTATGTTGTATCCACCACTACCACCACTACGATTCCGACTAGGGAATTAGGGATATTAGATTGTATGACCCCTTCCTTCACCAATCACTAAGATTTGGACTCTCATGTTCTCCTAAAACACAACCATTGTTCCACCCATCACTATTTCATGTCAAATTAGGAAGAACATGAATCCTTGGTCTGATCTGGTCTACCTTATATCATCTTCTATCACCACACCCATGGTCATGAACCGAACCCACAGTATTGATCTATTTCATTAAAGAATGATCATGAAACAATCATATACATGGTTTTAATAAAATTGTACGCTAAATAAATTTCCCACAATGAACATGTGAAGAAATGGGGGGAGAAACCCATAAACCACAAACATGAGGAATGAACCTCAAACTATATCTGATTTAGGCCTCAATCCATTTTTAAATAATTTTATAAATGAAAAGTGAAAATAATCAACAAAGAAATAAATCAATAGTAAATAAAATCAACTGTTATGCATAAATCAATTCTTAAACATGGAATTGATATTCATTCGACCGAGATAAAATAATGGGATTGAATCACATTAATCAAATATCGCAACTATATTTTGGATTTATCACTGACAAAGAATGGTCTTCTGTTTCCATCTTTGGTGAGATCCATGAACTGTGATGTGCAATGATCCTTGATCTTGATCTGATCTGATTTGATTTTGTTCACCAAGAATGATCTCCTCCATCTGTACTCTAAATCTCCAGGGTTAATAAACTCACCGTAAGATCCCATAATAACCATATATTTAAAGAGTAAAATAAGTAATTGTTTTATTTATTTTATTATTTACTCCCACTGTGGATTTTAACCAAATTCAGAACTAGGACAAAGATTATGTTTCACCTAGGGTAAATCCCACACTATGAACTCAATAGAGGTCATAGATTTCTTATCCAAACCTCCATTTAATATTTACTCCACTTTTTCATGAAAACTATGTGTTCATGAAATTAATATTATTAATATTTGTTAAAAATCAATTCTATGATATTAGGTCCTTAGAATCTCTTGTCGTTATAACACCTAGCTCTGAAACTAATCCATATAATATTCTAAAGTAATATATGGGAAAATCAGAGTCATTAAAATCGCCCCACCAAATCTTTCTAACCCTTTTTCATTACCTTAAATCATCATTATCAATATGTATCTAAGAATGTTCCATAATCAACACAACATAACAAATTTTTCTTATCTTAGTGACTACTAGTAATCATCTCCTACATTTTATTCAACATAAGTTGTCAACTCTACACATTCCTATAAAGTGTCTTGAAAAGGTCCAACAATTTCCTAACTCACCTAAGATGAGGCATTATCTTTTTCCACTCCAATCTATTGTTACATCACCACATTGAAGTTTTAATTCATTTTCTAACAAACCTACATAATTTTTATCACCACTAAAGTACCAATCCATTCATCAATGGTTTAAACCAAGACATATTAACCATCATCACCATCCCACTAAGAAACTGATTCCAATATATCCAATTATTTTAAAATATGACAACTTAAAGTGTAGATTCAATAAGTTAATTCCCATATAAGTAACTTCATTCTAATTTTGACCATCCAAATCTCAAGGTTCTTTGGAACACTTTATAAAAATCTATTAGCATCCAATAAATTCTTCTATAGCATGTCACATTATATAGATCCTTAACTATAACACCTCGATATTTTAAAATAGGAACATCATATTCGATAGCATATATGAAATAAAACACAAAGATTATGTTATAATTTAACACCATTAGAATTTAATATATATTTATTTTAAAATAAATTCAATTTTTTGATATCTTTCAATGCATGCAACAACTGGTTTTAACGAAAATTGAGATTCTATTAAAATACTATTATTTAACATGACCATCATAATTTATCAGTTAAGATAGTGAGTATGAATACTAATAAATAAATTAAGAAACTTATATGGTTTAAAAGGTATAAAATAAATTCAATGTTTATATATTTATTACAAATAAAATAAGATCCTTTTGAAAGAGAAAGAAATATTTTCTTAAAAACTACATTTTTCTAAAAGTCAGTTTATTCATGCTTTGTGCAAATAATTTAAAATTATTTTTTTTACTAATTTTAGAAAATTTATTCGAGAGAATAATATTCACCTTTGAAAATATACATATAAAAATTATATTTTGGTGAATTTTTTTGATTTTTCAGAAAATATTAATTTTGTATGAATAATGAAATATAAAGATTTTTATTGCAAAATGAATTTTTATTTTAATTATTTAAAAAGTTAAATCATATTTTAATTTGATTATAAAGTAAAATTAGTTCAGTTATATTAAAATATAACTAATTTAGTTCATTTTAATCAATTTCATATTAAATTTTGATATTAAAATATTCAATACTTATGAGAATTTTCTCTTTGGAAAACCACACTTTTGTCACATCTGTGATTTAATTTTAAATAGAATTCTAACAATTTTAGAATTGAATTTTGATAAATGGATTATATATTTAAATAATAATAATTTATATTATATAATAATATAAAATCAATTTTTTCCATAATGAATAGTAAAGATAGTAAAAATTAATTATCATGGTTAAGGTAAAAATAGGTTTATCATGGGTTAAATTAAAAAGATAAGGGTTAAAAATGACCTAAAACTTGTCCAAAACCAATTTTTTTCCATATTTTAACCCTATAATATCTAATGTTCTATAATTACACATTTTGGAGGCCTGTTTAATGATAAAAATGTGGGTATCACTTTATTTTTTCAAAAATTTCATGTGTGTCCTCAGTCCCACTTATGAAGGCCCACCCAGCCTTCTACCTTCTTCACACTTCAAAAAACCCTTTACTTTGGACACGACCTAATGAAATGCCTTTATTAATTCCCTCAAAAAATCCTAGTGGAATTATTTTGATTGTTAAACCCTCCTAAAAAGGCTCTCAGTATAAACCTAAAATCACTCTGTGAAGAAGAGGTAGATTTTTTAAATATGTGTATTTTTTTTATTTCTTATTCAACCTACGTGAAACCTTATTAAACAATTATCATATAATAACACCATTATATCCTATATACTTATATGTGATTATATTAATTTAAAAACCCATTTCCATCTCCAATTCTATCAAATGAGAATCTAAACTATCGATCATGAGTACGGTGGACTACCACCTTGTGAACTGATGTAATTATTTTTCCATAACCACCGCTCAAGGATATATATATATATATAATGATTTATTTAAAAAATTATTATATTAATGAAAAGAATATACTTATTTAGTTATTATTTCACATATAACTTCCTACATTCAATTCTGTGGAGGTTATGATAGTATCCCTCATGTGTACGACGAATTATTGCCTCGTGAAGTGATGTGATTCATTTTTCATTTGATCTTTAAATGAAAGGTATTATGGTTAATCTTTATGAATATATGTGAAATATATGATATAAACATAATTTTTTAAATATAATATCACATATAACTTCTTACCTTCCAATCCATTGGAAGGATATAATGTCGCTCATGTGCATGTGTGCACTACCGCCTGTACATAGCAATGTGAAATGTTTTCCGATTTATTTTTACATGGATGTTAATAAGGATGTATTTGATTAATATTAATGATATATATGACATAATAATTATTTTAGAAAAATTAATTAATATTTATTTTTCATTTATTCTATCTGTCGAGAAAAATTCAAACGATATTCAAGCGTATGTACGGTCTACCGTCTATATGAACTATGTAATACATTTTCTTTCTCTAAATTTAATAGATTACTATAAATAAGTATATAATGAATATATATTATATTTAGATAATTTTTAAAAAAATTATGTACCATGATAAAATTAAAAGGACCTAAATTACCGAACTAAAACAAACATGAAAATGAAGAAATTATCACCCAAAATGGAGATTTAATAAAGAATTGTTTATAAACTGGTGAAAAATTACTATAATTAAACCATATATGGTATTATAAATATGTTAATGGTTCATTAATGGATTTATAACAAACTAATATTTATTATAAATGAGGTTTAGACACATATAAAGTTATACAAACCTAACGTATGGATTTCCCCTCTCGCTTTTAATTCTGTGAGGAATACACAATATTCACCACTTATTCATTTATGTGGTGTATATACTGCTGATTTTACATGTTATATAATGAATCTATTTATCATAATGGTATATAAAGTTTTATTTGATGATTATTTCTTTTATGTTCCTTACGATTGAGAAGTTACCAAAGTGGTTGGGGTTTATTTCATAATCTAATAATTATTCAAGATTTTTTTTACTTAAGTCTCTCTTAGGGTACTTATTTGAAATTTTTATCCTAAAATAAATATATTTTACTATACTATTTTTATTCATGAACTTTTTCAATTTATATTACCATGCTTCCACTCTTTGGTATTTAAAAAATTGAAAAAATGTGTTTAAGAAAATCTGACTTTATTTCTCCCTTTAGTCAAAAAAATATTTTTCATCAAAATCCATGTTTTATAAATATGTTTTAAAAAAATTAATATTTTTATAAAAAATATTATATAAAATTTTAAAATTTTTAATTTTAAAAAAAATAATTGAATCTTCATATAATTTTTAAAACAAGGATTGTTTGTCATTTACCAAAAATGTAGAAGTAATCTCCCTTTTTACATTTATGGCAAGAATAAGGTTTTACACAATCATAACCACTTGATGTTTTAAAGAATATTTTATTGGTTTTCAATGTTTATTCTCAAATAAAAGTATTTTCAAATATTTTGTGAACTTTTTGTTTTAAAAATATTTTCAAAGTGAACAAGTTATTTTCCTTAAAATTGTTTTTAATGAATTTTTATGGTGATTCTATTCATCAATGGCATATAACATTTATTTCTCTTATGATACAATTTGGATATTTTGTGTTGATATCTTCATTATTATCTATTTGATTGGTTTATGAGCAGTTTGATTGAGAACTTACAATTTTATTACCACTCACCATATTACTCTGGATGCTTTATAATTATGTTTATTTGATTGGGATAAGTATTAACATTTCTTATGTTAGTTTTTCAATAATAATTCTTATGTTGATTATGTTTTACCTATTTCATATGAGGAATTCATTATACATGGTAAGTGAAGGGTGGGTCTTGGTTTTACATAGACCCTTGATGCATCGATAAGTCTCATGAGACAAATTAGTTGGCCAAAGGAGATGGATTTCTACCAATAAATTTAAACTTTTTTTGTGAAATCTCTTTATAATTTTAGATGTATGAAATTATGTATTCTCTCATTGTGAGATGAGTTATTTCCTTTTGATTATTCAATTAGTCAAAATATCCATGGATAAGTTTCAAGATTATGTGATTATTTATATGGATTTATTTGATCATCATTTATTTCTACCATATTTTCTTATTTTATTGATTAAATAGAATGTATTTTAGTTATTTACCTTTAAATATTTATTATTATTATATATTTATGATATATTTCACTATACACATACCTGTATTGATCATTTGATCTCACCACTTTCTTAAGTTTTATTTTATTTAGGACACCATGAAGTGATTTGTGATTGATATTTAGGGATATTATTGAATGTCTTGAAGGCCTTGTTTTTTATTAATTATTGATAATCCAAATTTAAAGAGATGAGTTTGATTCCTTACAAGGCCAAAAGGCTTAAGAGAAAACTACATGACCCACTGGTCTTAGAGGAAATCACATAGACAGGACAACTTGGAACTGCTCCTCCCTAGAAAATGTCATGATATTAGCACTCCACCTTCGCAAGGCTAGTCGGCTAGTTGTCTTGTGCAGATTAGAACTAACCTAGTAACGATAGAAACTATATACCCTCTCAATCTTTTAATTATGGTTAGCTATTCTATGGTGAATTTACCTACTCTGAATCCTCGTCTGGAGCCTTGTACCTTGTAATCTGACTGGTATATTTGTATATTTCATGTGGCCTCAAGGACTTGGGGTGGTCTGAAGGCCTCCAGGTGGCCTAAATGCCTTGATAGATAACTATATCAAAGGCCTTGGGTGTCTTAAAATCCTTTCAGGACCCGAGGACCAAACTGGTTGCCCGAAGGCCCATATGGATGAATATTTTGGGCTGCTACAATACCATATAGTACCTGCTACGGTACCTGCACCAGTAACCCTGAAATTTTTCTCCACCCAGATTTGATCTTAGGTATTTTGGATTAACTTATCATGTCCTCACAAACTTGGATTAGGATCATGTGCATCAGGGATATTATAATAAGAATAATGGTGTTCACAAAGAAAACACTTTGTTTATTTTATGTTTGAAATATAATGTGAATTTTAAGGATGTATCTAGTTCACCAGGGATACTATACTATTTTTTTCTTCTAGATTTAATAACTAGTATATATTTCCAATGTAATAATGTAGATACTATCTATGGGTTACCAGAGTCAGTTTCATTATATTTTTTATCAAAGGAGGTCTAGTAGAAACCTTGGGAACTACATTTATGAAAACATAGATTATGGAACATAACCTTGGGATATACATTGAGGATAAGTATAGAAGAACATCTTAAAGTTTATTCAAAATATATATTATGTAGTTTTCCTAGAAATACATCCATTCCTGGATACTACAAGTGGATTTGGTTCTAGAACAGATGTACCTATAGGTAATAACTTTGAAAATGGTGCATCAAGCCTGACTCTAAGCTAAGATGGTAAATGAAAATAAATCTTACCATGCACCTAATTTGACACTCCCGGTTGAAATGCGCAGGAAAATTCAAATTTTATTTATAAACCATTATTAAGATTTGAAAAAAATAGGATTTAGAAACTTTTCCAAAGAAACCATGTCTATGATTATGAGATTATCCATGCATAAATTTTTCAACATATGTTAATTATTTCCATAGTTTTAGTATCATACATTATGATTCATAATATTATTCTCTAATATAGTGTATAAAATGTTTTAGAAATGGAACATAGTGTAAGGAATGATAATCGTATCAATTCACACAATCCAAAGTGTAATAATGATCACTTATTTAATGGGATTAAGATAATATTTTAAAGGGGGATAGTCTCCCAAAAATTCTCATTATAGGATGACATAATATCATGTTCAATAAAAATATTGAAAAAATTATCTATGAATTATGTATTTTAAGGGTAGAAAGATAGGAATATGATGGAATACCAAAAAATGGATAAGGGGAAGAAGGGAAAAATGGTTTTTTCACATGTAATAATTGTGGAAAAAAACACTCTAGTAATTACATGATAGAAATGGAATTTTTCTATAAGTTTGGATAGAAATACCATAATGCCCAAAATTTAAAGGGTAAGAAAGAAATATCCAACATTCAATGCTTCAACTTTAATAATATTAGGCACTATGCAAATGAAAATCCCAAGAGTTAAGGAACATTCCTCCAAATAAGCTAAGGGGTCACGGTCAAGCTTATGTTATTACCACATAAAAAGTGGAATGATTACTGTTCTTATATTGGATTCAATAATTATGTTATAAAGTATTTTATTGATGATATTCTGGTTATAAAAATCATGATATTTTTAAGGTTTATATTGTAGTACTATTTCATAACAGATTTGAGAGAATATAATGAATAGTATCGATGATTAAGAAAATTGATTCAGTGAAAATTTGAACCTATTGTAAAACTCATCATTAATGGATTATAACCCTTAATAGGTTCCTTATGTTGATATAATAATAATATGTTTAAGGGATGTGTTGGTGACTATGAAATTGGTTGAGTTTTGATGGTTTATGCCATCTTTTATAGAGTTTACTATAAGTATTGATTTATATAATATATTCGAAAACATGATATTTTATTTTTGGAAGCATGAACTTTTTATTGTGGTTTTATAGTGATCAAGGTATTCACATATTTTTAGTGTGACATTAGGTGACACTATATTTTCTGCGGAATATAATGTTAATTTAGTGACCTTCCTTCAAACATTTTGGACTTTGAATTTGGACAGAAAAATTTTGGGTGAGTATTGAGGTTAACTATATATGGAATGGATTAATTTGAAGCTTGGATGTTATTGGATAACTTGTGATAACCATTTTTTATTCATAAAATATCTGAATATTTGAGGAATTAATTTCCATTCTAATGATCTTTAAAATGTTCTTCGGGAATAAAAAATCGTTTTAGAAATTCATTTCCTGGAGTATGAAATGAATTGGGAATTGATCAAAGCAAAAAATAGATGAAATTTTTCCTATAAAATAGAAATATATGAAGTAATTATATTTTCATATGTTCTAAATCAATATGGTAAAGGGACTCCACAACTTCGGGAAGGGGATCTTGAAATAAAAATTTTATCCTATTACCTCCATTTTTTATGAGTCTAATAGTCCCTTAACTCATCATAGAATTATGGTTTTGTGTTTATTGAATTTATCTTTATCATTAAACTTATTTGTATCAATTACCTTTATCACCTCCATCATTATTTGGGCATTACGCTTTTCTTAAATGTCCATGACTTCACTTCCCACCTATATTCTCTTACTTGGAAACCTAGATATGTGATTATTCCAGCTGACCTTCATACTTTCCTTTATCTATTATCAGTAGGATATTTTATTAAACCTTCTCAATATTTGAGATTTCAAGAATAGTATCTTCAAATTATAAATCTTTATTATTAATATCAGGAATTAATTGCGAGTATGCAATTTATTTAAGGAGGTAGAATGTAGCACCCTAGGATTTAAAAAGAGAAACATCATATCTGATAGCTTATATGACATGAAATACCAAGATTACAAGAGAATGTATAATCCCTAAAACTTATAATATATTCCTTTTTGAATAATAAAAATCTCTTTGATATCCTGCAATACAAGAAACATCAGGTTTTAATGAAATACGATACTCTATTAAAATTTTATTATTTAAACCTGACCATTATAACCTAGCCATTAAGATGAAGGGTATGAATAGTAACAAAAAAATTTAAAAAATATATTTTTTACACATGTATAAAATAAATTCCCTAGTTATAAATTGATTAGAAACTAAATAAAAAACATTTGGAAGAGAAATAAATGTTTTCTAAAAAGAAATATTTTTCAAATAGGCGGTTTATTCGTGCTTTGTGAAAATAATTTAAAATTAATTTTTACAGATTTTAGAAAATTTATTTTAAAAAATAAAATTCATTTTTTAATAGAAATTTCAAAATTAGATTTGGGTGATTTTTTGAGATTTTTCTGAAAATGTTAACTTTTTATGAATAGTGAAAAATATTGATTTTTATTAAAAACTATCATTTCATTTAAATTACATAAAAAGTTAAATTATATTTTAAATTGGTTTCAAAGTTAAAATTAGTTCAAATGTGTTAAAATTTGCCTAATTTATTTCACTTTTATCAAATTTATACTGAATTTTGATATTAAAACATTCTATACTTACGATAATTTTCTCTTTGGAAAACTGCCCTTTCATCGCATTTGCGGTTTAGTTTTAAAATTAATTCTACCACTTATATGAATTAGATTTGTAAAAAATAGATTCAATATTTGGAATCATTATAATTTACATTATCTAATAATATCAACTTAAATTTTTACTATAAAGAATAGTCAAACAAATAAAAAATCAATTGTTGTGGTTAAGGTAAAAATGAGTTTCTAGGGGGTTAAATTAATAATATAAGGGTTAAAATGGCCTAAAACATGAAAAAAACCGATTTTCCCATATTTTTACCCTAAAATCTCTCATTTTCTATAATTACTCAGTTTTTAGGATTTTGGTATGAATACAATATCAGTATCACTTTATCTTTTCAAAAATTTCATGTGTGTCCCCACTCTCACTTAAAAAATCTACTCACTCTCCTCCCCAGTTAAGAATTCAAAAACCCTTTTATTTGGGAAATAACTGCCCAAATAACTTATTTAATTCCATATCGACATCCTAGTGTCCTTATTTTTATTATAAATCTCTCCTAGTAAGGATTTAGGTATAAACCTAAATAGGTTCTCTGAAGAAGCGATAAAATTATTAAACATCTGTATTTGTTTAGTTCTTCTTCCACCTCATTAAAATCATATTAAACAATGATAATATAATAACACAATTATATAATATATTATTCTATGTTATTATATTAATTAAATAATCTACATCTATATCCATTTCTATCAAATGGGAAACAAAACCGTTGATAATGTGTACAGTGGACTACTTCCCCACGAACCAATGTAATTCGTTTTGTAAAGACCCGGAAATTTCAAGGGAAATTTTTTTTCTTAATTTTCTTTTGAATTTTACAAGAACGCAGTTTCTGAAGGCACCTGATTCCGAGGCCCGGTGTGCCCTGAATCATTTTCTGAAGTTTGGCTTTGGTACGTTCAGTGAACGAACGAGCGGGTTTTTCTAACTTTTGAATCGGTGCTCGGAATCGAATTCTGAGGACACTTATGGAATCGCAGCGCCAGTATTTGCTTAGAAATGCCTTTTTTGGAGTTGTGTTTGCTCGGGTGTGGGTTTTAATTTTTGGGGTTAAGTTAAGAAATAAAATAAAGTGGTGCAACAACTTTATTTTTATTTCACTTAAAGCCACATAAAGCCACTTAAGCTAAGTTGAAGCGGATAGGGTGGAACCCAAAATATCCTACCCTCTTGGTATGATATTTGTGAGGTGGGGCATGCACGATCCCCACCATTTCTTTTCCTCTAAGTAACGCACCCGGGAAAACACTTTTTAAATGAAAGTCAACCGGTGCGTTTCTTAAATTATTAATGCCCCTATTAATTGGGCAGTTAAGTCGTTACCATTAATTCATCGAATTAATGGTTTATTTCTTAACTTTGTTTTTCAATCGTTGGCATGGGAATAAAATAAGGCCAACGCATGTCTTTCTTGGGGGTGGCTTGTTGAGAGGATTTGGAGAAACTCTATCTTCATCTTTCTTCGCGCAGAACGTGAAGAACATGAAGAACGCGAAGAACGTGAAGAACGCTGTCCTTCGACGAAAGGTGACGAAGAACACCGAACCCTCGGAGATCGACGAAGCGACGTCGTGTACCGCGACGCCGACGATTCTCCTTCCGCGACGTTCTTCCGTGACGTTTCTTCCCCACAACAATCTTCGATCATCAACTGCTAGAGGTAGGAGATTACGGTTCCTGAATTCTTTGTAAATTATATCCTCAACATGGATTTAATTGATGCAATTAAATCTGTGTGATTTTAATCCATATTTTGACGGCGCGACGCTGTGTACCGCGACGACAGCGAAGCCCATCCGCGACGCGATGATCCTCTTTTTCCGCGACGGTCATCTCTGCGACGAACTCACTTTGGACGAGTACGACGAGGTAGGGGTTGATTATTTTAAATCTTTTTGATTTATACCCGCGGAGTGTGATTAAAATTGTTGTGAGACTTTTAAATCGCTAACGCGGTGGGTGCGGACTAACGAACAAGTCCGAACCCACCGCCCCTTTCGTTCTTGGTGTGCGAAACGGCAGACATCGACAAAATCAGTCGCACGGGCGACGTAAGGTCCTTGTAGTGAAGGACGAACCCCGGGAAGGTTTTTGGCGAAGACGACAAGGAATTCCGACCACCGGAACTCATCCGGTGGTCCGCGGAGAAAACCGCCGACGTGCCACGCCAACACGGCAGCGCCGGCGGTGGAAGGCGGCAGCGGCTGGCAAACCAGAGACCGCACGGGTCCAGCGAGGGACGGGACGTGGCCGGATACCGTGTCCGCTGGGAAGGGCGGCCCCACGCAGGCCGCGGTTCCTTCACGCAGGGGCAGCGCACCCCCAGCGTCGCTCGGCCGTAACCGGCCGAGCCGACCCCTGGTGGTCGGGCCGTGCCCGTGCCGGCTGGGTCGGGTCGTGCCCAGGCCGGGCCGGGCCACGCCGGCCGAGTCGGACCCGGACCCGGGTCGGCTCAACCCGGTTCGGGCCGATCCAGGGGGGTTGGGCCGGGTCGGTCCGGGCCCAGACCCCCTGTTTTCGGACCCTTTTCGGTCTTTTCCCATATCTTGAGCTACGGGCCTCCGATCGACACACCGTCAGCGGCGATGCGATCCTTGGACTGAGACGGTCGCCTTGACATATCTCACTCCAGGTTTCGGAATACTTTGGGTTCGACCGGGTTGGTTCGTGCGCGGAACCAACCGGGACCTCAGAGCGGAAACACTCATAACTTAAACTCTGGATGTCCGATTGACGTGTCGTCGACTTTGATGAATTCCTCTAAGTGAGACGGATCTCTGGATTACTCCACTCGAGGTTTGGATGTCGTTGAAGTGTGGTCGGGTTGGTTCGCTCACGAAACCAACCGGGCCCCTAGAACAAAAAAGCCAATAACTCACAGACCGGGCGTCCGATTGACGCGCTGTCTGTCTCATTGAATTCCTCTTGATGAGGCGGAACTTTTGGAATACTTCGCTTGAGTTTTGGATGCAGTTGAATAGTGGCCGGGTTGGATTGCACCCGAAATCCAACCGAGCCCCTGGAACGGAAAAGATCATAACTTGAACACCGGACGTCCGTTTGACGAACCGTCAGCGGCGTTGGTGATCACGTGGAGAAACGGTCCCTATGAGTATACCCTATGAGAGTTCGGGGTACATTTGAGATACGGTCGGGTTGGTTCGCACACAAAACCAACCGGTCCCCAGGGATGAAAAGACTAGTAACTCACAGACCGGGCGTCCGATTGACGTGTCGTCTGTTGCGTTGAGACCCCTGTGACGAGGAGGTCCTTTGAGATACTTCTTCATGGAACTTTGTGATACTTGTAGTATCGACCAGAAGCTCGTGGAGCGGACCCTCCCAGAGATGAACATGCGGAGTACGGAGACCGTGTAGCTGGCTGAGACCTGACAACTGCTTGACTGATCGACTCGGTGTGTTTCGGATAGCCCAGTGGGAAGCGCCTGGTTGTAGCGGCAGACCCATGGAGGAGGAGCGCTTGGTTGTAGCGGCAGACCCGCGGTACTCAAAATAAGGAGTACCTCTGGTGGCTATAAGGGGGATCGCTTGGTTGTAGCGGCAGACCCACGGCGGAGGAGCGCTTGGTTGTAGCGGAAGACCCGCGGTAATCAACAGAAGGTGTACCTCTGGAGGCTATGAGGGGGAGCGCTTGGTTGTAGCGTCAGACTCATGGTGGGAAGCGCTTGGTTGTAGCAGCATGCCCACATTACTCGACAGGAGGAGTACCTCAGCAGTCTTAGGTTAGGGAGCAGTACCTCGGAGTTGTGACAGGACCATTGTACACTCCAGAGACGGGGCTCTTCAGCAGTTACGGTTTCTATAATGAAAATCCTAGTTTGAGCTGAGTCTATGACCTTTGTGTTTACCTCATGATTAAGATGGGTCACTTGATAACTTGGGTATATGTATGGGCATATACCTGGGTAGTAGTTATCCGTTGATTTCAAAATATTGTGTTTCCTCATGATTGAGATGGGTTACTTGATAACTTAGGTATATGTATGGGCATATACCTAAGTAGAGGTTATCTGTTGAGATCTTCTTTGTGGTTATCCTTGTTGGTTTTAGTGAGACCTTGAGGGTCTCAGGGTCCCTACTGAGTAGCTTATACTCACCCCTACATGGGTTATTCCCGCACTACGTTGTGTTGGTTTCAGACGACAGACAGCGCTGATCGCGGTTGAGGCTGGCAGAGCAGGTCGGTACCCGGAGGTGGACCACTGGGCGGAACATACTCTGAGCGGACGGTTGGACCCGAGGAGCTATGGAGGCTATCTGTACTCACCCTTCAGGTGGGACTTCCAATGGACGGCTCGACGTAGCAGCTTTACTTTCAGTTTTTGTTTTCCCTTTCCAGTTATACTTTACTTCAGTTTGGGTTTGTATTCTGGCCCACTTACTTTTACGCACTTACTTTGTATCAGCTTTTACTTAGTGTTTACTTCTACTGCTTGCTTGCTCTGTGGTGTTTGTTTACTTTACAAAGGCAATGCCTTCCCTTTTTACTAGGATTTATGGCTTGGTGCTAGTCGCCAGCCCCTGGCCTAGGGAAGGCGGGCTTGGGGTAGTCACGGCACAGGCCCCGAGGACGGGTCATGACAATTGGTATCAGAGGAGTTCAGTTCTACCGCAGAACTCAGGACTCTGTTCTTTTTCTATGCGAAGCAATATTGTTGAGAGTATTGAGTGCGGTTATCAGTCCAGGGAGTCCAGTGTTGGTGCGACGGCCGACGTATCCGTACACCAGGACCCTGACTTTTGATTTCCGACTTAATACATGAAAACACTGATTGCGTGTGTGTTTTCAAAGGTTTTCCCTTAAAACAGCTCAAACTAGGTCAGATCACCATGTAAAATCGTTTGACCAAGTCACGTTGTTTCTTTCAGGATGCCTTTTTACGGATGACCAGCTAGAGCCCAAAGGGATGTGCGTACTGATAGCCTGCCGAGCGACAAGGCTTCGGTACAGGGCTCTCTTGCAATTGAGGCACCAGCGGTACTACCATACGTTGGGCCACCGATGCCACCAGCCCCAGCAGTTGGCGATGCACGCCACTTGAGCACGCTGCATGAGTTCCAGCGCCAGAGGCCACCCAGGTTCTAGGGAGAGACGGACCCACAGGCGGCGGAGGATTGGCTGGAGGTTGTGGTGAGAGTCTTCAGACTAGTGGGGACGCCAGCAGACTTCATGGTGATCTTTGCTACCAGCCTCCTTCAAGCAGCAACAGTCAGGTGGTGGAGCCACTTGTTCCAGTTTTGCGATGAGATGACCTTCACATTGGGAGACTTCGAGACCTTCTTCAGGGTGGAGTTTGTGGTAGTAGCTCTACACCCGAGCGTGTACAGGAGCTGCTGCCTTTGCCATAGGATTTTCGATCAGTAGCCGAGTCATCTGTGGGAAGTATACAGATGATGCAGAGGTCCAAGAGGACTAGAGCCAGCCGTACGAGGAGCAGGAAGTGTTATGAATGCGGCAGGAAGGGTCACCTGGCACGTGACTGTCCGACCCCCCGCAGAGTCGATCCGTAGGCTTTAGAGGAGTCACCGAGGCAGAAGCAGCGGCAGGTGCTTGAGCAAAAGCCGAGCAGTGGACAAGGAAGTAGAGCTCTGGGAGCAGGTGGACAAGATTGGAACTAGTGGATTTGTCCCTTGTACTTCTAGTTCCATGTTGCTATTGTTTTTGTGTCTTTGTACTATGATCTGCAATAATAAAAAGACACTTATCTTTGTTTTCTTTCCTATCCTTTTGTTTGGTTGATACTAAGTGGTCCTTGTTAAGACTGTTGACTTGACCCTCACTTTCAATATTTCTACTGGAGGAGACCCAGTGACCTCACACTGATGCTGACAGTGTGACTCGACCCTTGGAGGCAAGAGTGACAGTTGGATCTCTTGGTAGTTATGTCGAGGCCTTACGACGTCATCCATGGCATGAATTCATCATTCATGTCAGGATTGACTGTATTAGGCAATGGGCGTGGTTCATCTAGGGGATGAGACCGAGTTTTTCTTTTTGGAAAAGGAGAAATTTTAGAAGCTCTTTCAGATCGTAGGCAAGGAAGGTTCAAATCATTTAGGGGTGGATAAAGACTGCACCATGCAGTAACAAACGGGAAACCGGCGCCAGTATTGAGACTCGGGCGTGTTAAATGTTTCAATAAGAGGAATCTCAAAGGAGAGATGATTCTGTGAAGTAGCAGACGTGGAGGCAGAGCTTGGAGAGCAGCAAGAGGTGGTGTACGTTTTAATAAGCTACAACCACCCGCCTTAGTTGTCCCCGCCAGGCTCAGGGAGCTGGAGGGCGGGGGGAGAGAGTAGCTGCATGCGGTCAGGGAGAGTGACCCAATGGATCTAAGAATGAATCGAGGGACAGTCTGTGTTCACTAATAGCTTCCATAGTAACAGACGTTGATACGAATCATTCCTCCCTTCCACGAATATTTTCCCATACCTAGAGTTTTCGGTAAGCCGTAGACTTGACCCTCACATCTGGAGATACCTTGGGAGAATACTCAATAATCACACTTACGCCGATAGTGTGGTCAGACCATCAAGGCGAGAGTTTCGATTATAATCTCTTGGTGGCAGCGTCAAGGCCTTAAAACGTTGGTTTGAGTATGGACTGGGAAATCACAGTTCATACACAGATTGACGGTATTAGGGAAAAAGGTTGTGGTTTAACTACGACGTCGGGATGGGTTTTCCTTAGTCGGAGAAAAGGAAACCCCAGGCAGCACAGGATAAACTCATGCACAGGAGGGTGTGACCAATCACTCTTGAGTCAGTAAACAATACATTCGTGGCAACAGTCGTTTTGAGTTTCAGTTCTAACAGGAATTTGAGACCTCTAGAGTTCGAGGATGATGATCACGTCCTTATACGGGTCTCACCTTGACGAGGTTTACGGAGATGTGGTCAAGGCGAAAAGTTATCTCCGAAGTTCGACGGACCTTTCTAGGTCCTCAGCTGGGTAGGCGAGGTAGTTTACCACTTGTCCCATCCACCTTAGTTGCATCAGGTGCACGACGACTTCCAACTGAGGAGATACGTGCATGATCCTTCACGTATCATCGACCATGTGGAACTGAACTTTGGCGATGGGATGACTTTCACTGAGGTTCTAGTTGGAATCTGGGATCGACAGGAGAAGATTCTACAAGGATGTTCGATTCCTCGGGTGCGTTTTCACTGGCATTACGGGAACCTCCAGGTGATCACATGGGAGCGGAAGGCTCATATGCGTGCTCAGTACCGCTTTGTATCCCTAGTTTGTGATTAAGCTTTACGGGGACGTAAAGCCCTGAGGTGGGAGTAATGTAAAGACCCGTAAATTTCAAGGGAAATTTTTTTTCTTAATTTTATTTGGAATTTTACAAGAACGTAGTTTCTGAAGGCACCTGATTCCGAGGCCCGGTGTGCCCAGAATCATTTTCCGAAGTTTGGCTCAGGTACGTTCACTGAACGAACGAGCGGGTTTTTCTAACTTTTGAATCGGTGCTCGGAATCGAATTCCGAGGACACCGATGGAATCGCAGCGCTGGTATTTGATTAGAAATGCCTTTTTCGGAGTTGCGTTTGCTCTGGTGTGGGTTTTAATTTTTGGGGTTAAGTTAAGAAATAAAATAAAGTGGTGTGACAACTTTATTTTTATTTCACTTAAAGCCACTTAAGTTAAGTTGAAGCGGATAGGGTGGAACCCAAAATATCCTACCCTCTTGGTAGGATATTTGTGAGGTGGGGCCCGCACGAGCCCCACCGTTTCTTTTCCTCTATGTAACGCACCCGTGAAAACACTTTTTAAATGAAAGTCAACTGGTGCATTTCTTAAATTCTTAATGCCCCTATTAATTGGGCAGTTAAGTCGTTACCATTAATTCATCGAATTAATGGTTCGTTTCTTAAATTTTTTTTTCAATCATTGGCATGGGAATAAAATAAGACCAATGCATGTCTTTCTTGGGGGTGGCTTGTTGAGAGGATTTGGAGAAACTCTATCTTCATCCTCCTTCGCGAAGAACGCGAAGAACGCGAAGAACACGAAGAACGCGAAGAACGCTGGCCCTCGACTAAAGGTGATGAAAAACACCGAACCCTTGGAGATCGACGAAGCGACGCCGTGTACCGAGACCCTGACGATTCTCCTTCCGCGAAGTTATTCCGTGACGTTTCTTCCCCACAATAATCTTCGATCATCAACTGCTGGAGGTAGGGGATTACGGTTCCTTAATTCTTTGTGAATTATATCCACAACAAGGATTTAATTGATGCAATTAAATCTGTGTGATTTTAATCCGGAGTTTTACGGTGTGACGCCGTGTACCGCGACGACAGTGACGCCCATCCGCGACGCGACAATCCTCTTTTTCCGCGACGGTCATCTCTGCGACGAACTCACGTCCAACGACTACGACGAGGTAGGGGTTGATTATTTTAAATCTTTGTGATTTATACCTGTGGCGTGTGATTAAAATTGTTGTGAGACTATTAAATCGCTAAAGCAGTGTGTGCGGACTAACGAACTAGTCCGAACCCACCACCCCTTTTGTTCTTGGTGTGCGAAATGGCGTACATCGACAAAATCAGTCGCACGGGAAACGTAAGGTCCTCGTAGTGAAGGAAGGACCCCGGGAAGGTTTTTGGTGAAGACGGGAAGGAATTCTGACCACCGAAACTCATCCGGTGGTCCGCGGAGCAAACCACTGGCGCGCCGCCGAGGAGAACCGTCGCGGCTGAAGCTGCGGCGGCGGATGGCAGACCCGAGACCACACAGGTCTAGCAAGGGACGGGATGCGGCCGGCTGTCGCGTCCGTTGGCAAGGGCGGCCCCACGCGGGCCGTGGTTCTTTCACGCGGGGGCAGCGCGCCCCCCGCGCCGCTTGGCCGTAACCGGCCGAGCCGACCCCTGGCGGCCGGGCCGCGCCTGCGCCAGCTAGGCCGGGTCGCGCCCAGGCCGAGCCGGGCCACCCAGGCCGGGTTGGTCCGGGCCCAGACCCCCCATTTTCGGACCCTTTTCGGTCTTTTGCCCGTATCTTGAGCTACAGGCCTCCGATCGGCGCACCGTTAGCGGCGATGAGATCATTGGACCGAGACGGTCGTTTTGACATATCGCACTCAAGGTTTCGGAATACTTTGGGTTTGACCGGGTTGGTTCGTGCACGGAACCAACGGTGCCCTCGGAGCGGAAACGCTCATAACTTGAACTTCGGACGTCTGATTGACGTTCCATCGACTTTGATGGATTCCCCTAAGTTAGACGGATCTCTGGCTTACTCCGCTCGAGGTTTGGATGTCGTCGGAGTGCGGTCGGGTTGGTTCGCTCACGAAACCAACCGGGCCCCTGGAACAAAAAAGTCAATAACTCACAGACCGGGCGTCTGATTGACGCACCGTCTGTCTCGTTGAATTCCTCTTGATGAGGCGGAACTTTTTGAATACTTCGCTTGAGTTTTGGATGCAATTGGATAGTTTCCGGGTTGGATTGAACCCGAAATCCAACCGAGCCCCTGGAACGGAAAAGCTCATGACTTGAACACCGGACGTCCGTTTGACGAACCGTCAGCGGCGTTGGAGATCATGTGGAGAAACGGTCCCTATGAGTATACCCTATGAGAGTTCAGGGTATAGTTGAGATACGACCGGGTTGGTTTGCACACGAAACCAACCGGTCCCCGAGGATGAAATGGCTAGTAACTCACAGACAGGGCATCCGATTGACGCATCGTCTGTTGCGTTGAGACCCCTATGACGAGGCAGTCCTTTGAGATACTTCTTCGTGGAACTTTGTGATACTTGTAGTATCGACCAACAGCTCGTGGATCGGACCCTCTCGGAGATGAGCATGCGGAGTACGGAGACCGTGTAGCCGGCTGAGACCTGACGGCTGCTTGACCGATCGACTCGGTGTGTTTCGGATAGCCCAGTGGGGAGTGCTTGGTTGTAGCGGCACACCCAAGGCGGAGGAGCGCTTGGTTGTAGCGGCAGACCTGCGGTACTCAATAGAAGGATTACCTCTGGTGGCTATGAGGGGGAGCGTTTGGTTGTAGCGGCAGACCCACGGCGGAGGAGTGCTTGGTTGTAGCGGCAGACCCGCGGTACTCAACAGAAGGTGTACCTCTGGAGGCTATGAGGGGGAGCGCTTGGTTGTAGCGGCAGACCCATGGTGGGAAGCGCTTGGTTGTAGCAGCAGGCCCACATTACTCGACAGGAGGAGTACCTCAGCTGTCTTAGGTTAGTCAGCAGTACCTCGGAGTCGTGACAGGACCACTGTACACTCCAGAGACGGGGCTCTTCAGCAGTTACGGTTTTGATAATGAAAATCCTGGTTTGAGATGAGTCTATGACCTTTGTGTTTACTTCATGATTAATATGGGTCACTTGATAACTTTGGTATATGTATGGGTATATACCTGGGTAGTAGTTATCCGTTGATTTCAAAATATTTTGTTTCCTCATGATTGAGATGTGTTACTTGATAACTTAGGTATATGTATGGGCATATACCTAAGTATAGGTTATCTGTTGAGATCTTCTTTGTGGTTATCCTTGTTGGTTTTAGTGAGACCTTGAGGGTCTCGGGGTCCCTACTGAGTAGCTTATACTCACCCCTGCATGGGCTATGCCCGCACTACATTGTGTTGGTTGCAGATGACAGATAGCGCTGATCACGGTTGAGGCTAGCAGAGCCGGTCGGTACCCGGAGGTGGACCACTGGGCGGAACATACTCGGAGCGGACGGCTAGACCCGAGGAGCTGTGGAGGTTATCTGTACTCACCCTTCAGGTGGGACTTCCAGTGGACGGCTCGACGTAGCGTCTTTACTTTCAGTTGCTCTTTTCCCTTTCCAGTTGTACTTTACTTCCGTTTGGGTTTGTATTCTGGCCCACTTACTTTTCCGCACTTACTTTGTATCAGCTTTTACTTAGTGTTTACTTCTACTACTTGCTTTCTTTGTGGTGTTTGTTAACTTTACAAAGGCAATGCCTTCCCTTTTTACCAGGATTTACACCTTGGTGCTAGTCACCAGCCCCTAGCCTATGGAAGGCGGGCTTGGGGTAGTCACGGCACGGGCACCGAGGACGGGTCGTGACACGTTTTCCATCACCACCATTCAAGGATGGATATAATGACTTATTTAATTATTATATTATATTTCCATAATTATTATATTACATATTCCTTTCTTAATTTCTATTCTTTGGGGGATATGATAACGTTACGATGTGTACGGGAGACTACCAACATGCAAAGTGATGTGAATCGTATTTCACTTACACTTCACATGAAAGGTATTACGGTTAATTCCAATTAATATATGGGTTATATATTATCTAAACTTATTTATGTAATTATAATATCGCATATTACTCCTTATGTTCCAATATTTTTGAAAACAATAGTGTCACTCGCCCGCACGTGTGGACTTCTGCCACCATGTAGTGATGTGAAATGTAATTCATTTTATTTTTACATAGATAGTAATAAGGATGTATTTGATTAATATAAATAATATCTATGGAAAAATAATTAGTATATAAATATTAATTAATATATATTTTCCTTTTTTCCATTCATCCAGAAAATGGAAACAACATTCATGCGCACGTATGACATACCATCTCCATGAATAGTGTAATCCTTTTTCTATCTCTAACATTAATAGATTACTCTAAATAAATATATAATCAATATATATGACCTATATATATATATATTTCAATATTATAGATGTTATTTTAACATGATCAAATTAAAATGACCAAAATTACCGAACTAAAACATACATGAAAATAAAGAAATTATCACCCATGATTTTAAGAAAGAATTGTTAATAAACACGTGATAAAATACTATAAGTAAATAATATATGATAAGATATATAGTAGTATTATTATTTAATATATTTATAATAAACCTATTTTTATTAAACATGAGGTTCATAAACATAGGAAGGAATTCAAACCATAGGTAAGGGTTTCTCATCTTACTTTTACTTCTGTATGACATACACCATATTCACCACTTATTCCTTTGAATGGTGTATATACTACCCATATGATATTTTATATCATGAATATATTTTTCTTCACGGTATTTCAATATTCATTTTATGATTATTTATTTTATGTGGCTTACGATTCTGAACTTACTAAAGTGAAAATGGTTTATTTTACAATCTCATCATTATTCAGGATTGTTTTTGTTTAAGTATCCCTTGGGGAAATTATTTTATATTTTTTATTGATATAAATAAATTTTATTATCCTCTAGTTATTCATTAAATTTTTTAAGTAATAGTGCCATTTTTTCACTCTTTTTATTAAAATAATTGAAAAGTGTTTTTAAGAAAATATGAATTTATTTCTCTCTTCAGTCAAAAATACTTTTTCATCGAAAATCAATGTTTTCTAAAAAAATTAAAAAAAGTTTTTAACCTTTTAAAAATGTTTAATTAAATAAATATTTACCCATTTTTAATTTTTTTTAAAAAAATTAAATGGATATTCATGTCGTTTTCAAAACAAGGCCTACTAGCCGTTTACCAAAAAAGTGGAAGGAACCTTTATTTTAACATGTACGAAATTAATTGAAATTTTCTCTCTCATGGAACTTAATGTTTTAATGTTTATTTTACAAGTTTTCAAAGGATATTTTCTATTAAAATCATTTCAAAAATATTTTTTGAACTTTTTGTAATAAAAATATTTTCAAAGTGAAAATTTATTTTCCTCAAAAAAATTTGTAATGACATTTTTATGGTACCTCTATCCATCAATGATATCAAACCTTTATTATACTTATGATCCACTATGGATAATTTGTATTTATATCGTTCTTATTATTTCTTTAGATAGTTTATGATTATTTTTATTGAGGATGTACAATTTTATTACCATTTAACATATTACTCTAGATGGTTTATGATTATGTTTATTATATTAGGGTAAGTATTAATATATTATGTGTTTGTTTTAAGTATGAGTGTTTATGTAGATTATATTTTAACATTTTAATATAAGGAATTCATTAGAATTGTTATGTGATAGTTTGGGATTGGTTATAGATAAGCCCTCAATTCATCGACAGGTATCATGAGGCAAATTAGTTGGGAAAATTAGATGGGTTTCTTGGTATATATTAAAAGTATCATGTGAAAGGTCTTTATAGTTTCAGATGTATAGAATTATGAATTCCCTCATAATGAGATAAGTTATTTTTGTGTGATTATTCTATTAGTTAGAATATCTATGTATAAGTTTCAATATCATGTGATTATTTATATGCATTTATTTTAGCGTCATTTATTTATGTCATAATATGATCATTTTATTGATTAAATGGAATGTGTTTTAATTATTTTCCTTATCATATTTAATATGTTTATTTATACTTAATAGCTTCCGTTTTATGCATACCCTTACTGAGCATCTGATCTCACCTCATTCTTTTGTTTTATTTTCCCCAAGATTCTAGTAAGTGTTTTGTGATTTATATTTAGGGATATTCTAAGGGGAATAATTGTGTTCACAAATAAAACACATTGTGTATTTTATGTTTAAAATGTAATGTGAATATCAATTATGTTCATATTTTACCAAGACTATTAAACTATTCAGTCCTTTGAGATGTGATACCTTATATCTAGTTCCAATTTAATAAAGTTTACATTGGTTCCAAATTACTAGATTTGGGATCGTTAAATTAAACCACCGTTTTTCAAAAGGAATTATAATTTTACAAGCCATAAAAATAAGCTTCATTACATTTTAAGACTAATTTATAGTTTCGATCATAAAACCAAAACCAATTTCTATACCATACCAACTCCTTTAATATAAACACATCCTTCATGAAAAACCCCATAGTACTTTCTAATCTAAATTGATTAAGATATTTTCAAAGTAAAACTAAACACTCGATCAAACATTACTCAAGACTTGTTCTAATGTCTAAAGTATATCCCTATTCTTCCCTATAACCAGGTAAAAATATCATATACACCTCATTCCATAACCATAACTACTCACCTTCTTTAATAGTATGGAAAAAAATTATTCACTTTCCTCCAAGGAATGTGACATTAAACTACCCAATATACCAATATCATCAACCAACCATATAATTTTCAAATAAATTATCTATGACTCTGAACTCGTCTCGACTTACACCATAAAGGGATATATATCACTATCCCATGGAAATACCATTAACCATATTAACCACTCATAGGTCTCTAAATGATCAAACAACCCTTAATAGAAAAAATCTATAATGCAGCCACACATTCTCCACTCTTGAGATAAGGCATCAAATAATGAAATATACCCACTATAGACCAATCATCTACTAATTGAATTAATTTCAATTCATAATATACAATAGAAAATTAAAATCACCATGAGAGTTTCAATTAGTTAATGCACAACAAATAGGTTATTTGGTAAAAAATTGAATAACTTATTCTTAACATTTAAATTAATTTAAATATACTTCCCAGAACATTTTACTAAATATTTTATTTATTAAAACCATTTTAAAAATCCATTTCCATTTACTATTACCATTTATCACTCACTAGAAGTCATGTACCTGTTAGGTACACCTATGTGAATCAACTCAGTCACTCTATCCACACTAGACTCGGAGTAAAATAATAAAAGAAAAACTTAAACTAACACAACATACTTTTATCACTACTGGAAAAAAAACTCTATTCCAAAAGTTTAGAATCATTGGTATAGGTCTCCAAATCGTTGGTATATCATATACCAATGGTTTGTAGGGCCATTGGTTGTTATGGAGTTGTTATAGGTCATATGATAAACCTATACTGACTATTTAAAAAATCCATTGGTATAGTTAATGAAAAAATAAAATTATGATGGGTTTTGATCCCAAAACTACCCATTTATAATCCAAAGACCTAACCACTAACCTAATATGACTTTTGTGAACATAATTTCATAAATATTTATATATATACTAGTGTTTTAACATTTCATGTATTTTATTTTATTTGACACTAGAGTCTAAATAAAATTATGTTTACTTATGCCATCAGTTATCAAAACCATTGGTATAGGGCCATACCAATGGTTTTGAGAATCGTTGGTATAGGTAACATGATTTTTTGAGCTATTATAGTGGTTTTGTAAAAACTGTTATCATAGGGTGGACCTATATCAATGATATTGGACTAAACCATTCGTATAGGGTCCCTAAAATGGATGTATACCAACCATTTTGGCCAAAACTATTGTAATAGTTGCTTATAAGTTACTTATACCAATGTTTTTGTCAAAAAACGTTTTGATAGGTCTAAAACCAATAGTGTAGGGTCTCTAAAAAAGACTTATACCAACATTTATTTCCAGAACCATTGGTATAGGGTCTCTCGATGGAACCTAGAGTCTCTCTAAGATACCTATACCAACAGTTTTATCCAAAATGTCGGTATAGGTACACTATACCAACAGTTTTGAAACCCGTTGGTATATGTATTTTGGTATAGCTCCAAATTCTAATAGTCTATAAAAATATTAAATGTAACAAAAAAAATAAATAAGAAATATCCCATGACCATGGTATATTAGGATTCCCCCATACAGTTATTCTCGCTGCATATGGTCAATGTACATGCCAAGTCCCAACCATCCTTAACACTATCTACTATATTCGCATATAGTAAGATAAGAAAAATACCTCATATTCCATTTTGTATTTATTCCATCAAAATAATGTTCATTTTGGTGACACCACAAGACCTCAGGCAGACCTCCCTGTATGCCAGAGTCTATCAATTAGAGACAGAGGTCTATAACAAATTTTGGGTGGAAAATACTCTTCTTATCAAAACATAAAATTTAAATAAAATTACAAATAACATCATATAATAACATATTACATAGGGGGTTTATAGATAAAATATATCTATCAATAATATACAACCATAAGTAATACTCTAATAAAATAGACCCATGATGAACTTACATATATACGTTAAGGATCACCCATTGTTCTAATTATATATATAAACAAAATATTAAAGGAAAATTAACCATGAACTTGAGTCCCAACTCAAACCTATCTCTAAATCAAATCTAGATACTCTTGGTATATCACCAATATTACATGTTACCTAAAATTTATACATAGAATTATGCACACTCATCAGAGTGAACATGCATGTTATGAGCATAAAACTAAGTAAAACACCACCAATATCATACCTTACATAAGCTATAATATCTAATGTATATAGGTATAGAAAATAAATAAAGTAATAACATATAGAAAGAAATAAAAAATTATAAGACAATATGTGATAACAAAGTCACCATGACACCGGACCCTAACTCCTTTGGCCAACACCTAAAATGGATTTTTCATCCCTCTGTGGAATAATATAAGCTACATAAATTCCTAGTCATGAGGAAGGTATATCCATGTTTAATAACCATTAGAATCCATATGGTGTCTTGGTCATGTGCTTGGTATTACCACGAGGGATAATTAATATATTCAAAATGGACTCCTAATCACATAGTCAATCTATCAATGTGTGATAATCAGTGGATTTTAGAAGGAATTATGGTCATATGGTCTTCCAATCAATAGGAGCATGAGAAATCACATCAAGGAAAGGCATAACACAAATCCAAATCCATGTAGCTAAGTAAATATGGATCCTATAACTCATCCATGATCTCCTAGAAACTCAATAATAAATGATCACCTAGGTGGTGTAATATAACACCAATGATCTTATGCCTCCTGACATTGACACATTGGTCTTACTTTAAATAAACCCACTACATCAATATAGTAAAGATAAAATAATGATATATAGAAAATATATCACATAACCTATCTCTAAGCTAGATTAAAATACTTCTATATACCTTTACTAGGTAATAACATCAAATACATCAATCCTAACTCATCTCATACAAATATAAAAACTACAAATAAGCTATAGTTATAAAAAATACTTATTAATCTCAAAATCCCTAAGCTATGTTAAATCCATCAACCCTAATTCACCAATCATACTTGGGTGAGTCAATTTACTATAATGATCTCATACAAAGGAGCACCATATAGGTCCAAAGAGACCCACTCATGTTATCTATATAATTACTACTCATAATGTAACCATCCTATTATGATTCATTCACTTGATTTCTTAACCCAACCCAAACATGCACTAAATATGTGAAACAAATCCATCCATAACCAACTATCCCACCTAATTTGAGGTTGTGAATTTATCTACACTATATATTCCATATAAAGATTTCTTCTAAATCCAATATCCTAACATATC
The DNA here is from genome assembly GCA_963277665.1 of Viscum album. Classification (NCBI taxonomy): domain Eukaryota; kingdom Viridiplantae; phylum Streptophyta; class Magnoliopsida; order Santalales; family Viscaceae; genus Viscum; species Viscum album. Next base: position 703,584,302 of record OY728132.1, read on the forward strand.
CCAAAACCCCTCTTCAAAAGAGTAAAATACCCACAGGAAACTCAATTTCCACTTCCACCTCTCACTGTCATTTACCTATAATGAATGGTTATGCAGTCTAACCACTCTATTCAAACCATCCACCAATTCACACTAGGCCTTTTAGCATAATCATGGTCAATTATTCACATTCATATCAACCCACACCTTTCTAATGAAATTACAAGGTCTTAAGGCTATACACAAGAACCAATCCACACCACTTCCCAATTTAGATGAAAACTAGAACCATTGTCCAAGGAATTACTCACTCAGTAGTTTTCTACCCTAAAAACCAATAAACATTCCAATACCCTTATAATTTATCATTATAACCAATAACCTTTTGGATTCATCAAGAATATATAGTAATAAATCCCCTTAATAATATAGTCTCTAATCATCTCTCTATATCTCAAACCATATAAAAAATAACCAATCTAATCCTAAAAGAAAGTACCCTACCCCTTATAATTGGAAAACAATGTTTCCCAATATAAAAACCCAAACTAGAACCCTTAATTATTTGCACATAAAAAACTTCATACATAACATATACTTAAGTAATAAAAGGACCACATACCTTTTTTTTGTTACGCTCCATTAGATACACTATAATAAAATTTAATGTGATTATACCAAGACTTGTTTAAATCTTGAGCCCTTGTATCATGACACAAGATGTAATTAAATAGTTGTAAATATTTATAATTTATTTCCCAATTTTATCCAAAGATTCATAATCCCGTATATCTTACTGAGATTCCTTGAATGATTAAAACCTCAAGAGATGGAAGACAGATAACTCCTAGAATACCTTCAAAACTTCCATGAGAACACTAAATAAAATCTTGTTTCATATCACCTATCAGTTTTACCCTATTTCACTAAAATAAAATATTAAAATCACTGAGCGACTTAACTTTATTGAAATGGTATGTTTGGGGGAGTGTTTATCCTTTTTTGATATCCTTAATCCATTACACTAAAAATCCCACTCATACTGGTCATATTTCATAATAACTCTGTGAAATCCTACACAAGTCTCTAAAAAAACTCAACAAAATTAAGATAGAGGAACATGAATAAGAAATGAAGGGAATTATATGAGAAACATACCTTAAATAATCATGTAAATTAATCTATAACTATCCCTAACCATAGGTATTTACAAGTTAAAGGAAAGGGGGAGCCTATATTATGGTCCTCCCTCAAGAACCCCTACCAATTTAAAATAAAAGTGGGGTCATCCATGAAATTGTGGTTGGGTTTTGTGTTTTAAAAAATGGGTTCTAGGCCTATCAATTATCTATTATGATAATATTGGGTGTGAAGTTCTTAATTGTCATAGAACAAATGATATGTGGGTGTTGAATTGGTTGTTATCTTTTTACAAATTTTTAGCATTAAGAAACTTAACCCCTATAACTTGTTATAGTTATTTCTTTATCACCATTTAGTAAACTAACATGAAAGACAAATTAGGAAATTAATAAAATCAGATAAGATTTACAAGGTTCAGCCTCAGTGTGAGAGCTTATATCCTTATCCAATATACTCCCATGGGTCCATGGAAATTCACTATTATATATAATTGAATTCAAATTTTGATCCAAATCCCATTGTTCTCATTTTATCTACCAAAAGGTTTGAATATAATAACTCCTGTAAATTTAAAAAAAATATTAAAAAATTTGAGCCATAATTAAAATGTAACATTGTGAATTCTACTCCATGAAAGTTCATCTAGAAACTTCGTCTAATTCTTCTGTCTGAATTCTCCATCCAGTGTGCATGCATCTAGTAATCTCCATCTGATACATGTTTTCTAATAATGCACCTGATAAAAAATTCTATTTTAACTAATTCAACAAAAGTCAATGCCAAATAAACTGTCATCATAAAAACTTTGTCTCTTTTACTCTATCCAGTAATTGAACTGACCTCTCACTAATTTCTATGATCAAAACATTCTATCCATAACTCTTATTCAACAAAAAACTCAAATTATATCAAAAAATCACTCTTAAAAAACTCTATAGCATTTCAACTTTTCACATAAATGAATAATGTCAATTATGATACACTTTTGCACTCCTACTTATAGGTGCTCACAAAGTAGTAAATGCAGGAAACTAATTTAGTTTTTCTGATAACTAGAATTCATAAATCCAAATTTCCCACATATTAAAAAACTTCTAGGTTGCCTTCCAAATATTCTATAACATTAATTAATTTTCATGAATTCTTCATCATTTTAAAATTTCTTCGAATTTCATTTAACTCAAAGTTTAATAAACTCATCAAACTTTGTAACATCCACTTTTTTACAACATGAAACACTAACTTTGTAAATCTATAAAGACTTAAAATTTGAAACTTCGTGAAACTTAAACTTTATAAAACTGTAAAAAATTCAACTTATTAAATTCATGAAACTTCAAATTTGTAACTCAGTGAAAACTTTAACTTTGTAACTTTATGAAACATAAACTTTGTAACTTTTTAAAAGCACAAATTTTTTATCTGGAAAACATCATGTTTATACATTTGGAAAACAATCTCCATACAATCATATTCTTCATTTAATTGTACGTTTCATTAACTAGATAAAAAAATTTCTGATTCAAAATGTTCATATTATTACAAAAGTTTTTCTGATCTGCACTTTGTAAAAATTGGCATGGTGAAATTTATTACAAATCATTTTTAATAATTTTTTTCCAAAAAAATCTGTCTGATTCACTGCACATCCAATTATGAAGTAAAAATATTCTAACAAAAAGTTAATCAAGAAAATTAAACTTCAGAAAATTTATAAATTTCCACTTCTATTTTCTTCTACTAACTTCATCGATCATTATGACATCTTTATGATGTTATAAGAACATGAAATAATAATATAGAATTATCTTACTTTGTAAGAAATTTACTTAACAAAGTAACCTTTCTAGCTTCCTAAATCTCTTACTTTATTCATCTCATTAACATTTTTAACTCCCATACTTTATAAAATTCTTCATATCGGAAATATTATTAACTTCTAGGCATTCTAACTTCCTTCATCTCAAAAACTTTCTTAACTTCTAGTCTTTCTAATATTTCATCATTTTTTACGTCTATAAAACTTTGTGACTTTCTACTTCTTCAAAACATTTTGAGATTCTAATTTTTCTAACTTTATATATCTATAAAACATTTTTACTTTCTAACCTTTCTAGATTTCTACATCTGTAGAACTTTATTATTATCTATAAAATTTAAAACAAAAGTTTTTTTCTTCCAACAAATTTTCTTATCAAATTTAAAAAAACTTTATAAAAAGTTAATTGTTAATAAATTAAAAACTTTTTTAGCAAAACATCACAAATTATCTTTAATATATCCCTTTGTATTTGTTGACAACATTCACTAACAACTTTTAATAGTCATAATTTTTCACCACTAAGACTTTTTCACAACTCATTTTTTTAACAACTCAAATTTTTCAAATTTTAACCAAACAAAATATTTATCCAAGGATATATTCCCAACAACAAACATCTAGATAAAGTAATGTTTTTTAAGGAATTCCATATCTATGAGAAAATAAAATATTTAGCTAAGTTAAGATAAACTCCTCCTCACTTTTATATTCCATACTTTTTGTTAGAAATTCCTAACTTACAATTTCTCACACTCTCCTTATTTTGTCTACTCCCTCATTTTATGATAACCATAGATTTATATTAATTATATAAAGAAATGTAAAAAGTTTCTAAAAATTCATTACTTTATATCCCCCTTTTTTATCATAATATAAATCATGGTTGGGGACTTCCTCTATAACACTATGAATTAATTGGTGGAGGCTGAAAAATAATTTACAACCTCAGATATGAAAAATATTTATTTTTCTATAGCTTTTGTAAAGATATCAGAAATTTTATACTTTATTGAAATATATTCCAAAAAATCATCTCTACCAGAAACTTTATCTTTTATAATGTGATAAAAAATATATGAATTTTCATTGATATTGAGTATTAGAAAATATTTTTAGAAAGATAAATTATATTCTTATTGTAACAAAGTATCATAAATGGTGTAGAAACTTTCACTTTGAGATCTTCCAACTAATCTTTCATCCAAAAAATTTTAGTTCAAGACTAGGTAGGAGAAACATATTCAAATTATATTGTGCTCAAAATTATTGAACTCTATTTCTTATTATTCCAACTCAAACAATATTATCCAAAGAAAAAATCTCCTCCTTAAGTTTATTTTCGGTCATTGAAATCTCTACCCCAATCAGCATCAGTATAACCATGAATGTTCATATCACAAATTATTCTTTACATAAACCCATATGAATTTGTTCATTTAATATATATCATAAGATATTCTTTTAGATCACTCTAATATCTAGAAAATAAAGTCACAGTATTAAAAATATCAGGTCTTGGGGTTGTAATGTAAACAAAACTTCCTACCAACTTCCATAATTATTTCTAAATTAAACTTTATGATTTCATATCTACTCTAATTTATTCTCAATAAAATTGGATTAGAAACTTCTTTAGAATACTACAGGGAAAACTTTTTTAAAAACTCACTATTGTACTTTTCTTGAGATAAAAAAATTTATTTTTCCTTCTGTTAAACTTGTAAACCCAGAAAGAAATTTAATTCTGCAAAATTTGACATCTCAAAATTATTCTTCATCTAGTTATAAAATTATTATAAAAAAATTCTATATCCTTATAAAAAATTATATCATACATATACATAATTACAATCATGGTGTATGAATCTAATTCCTTCATATAAAACTCGTTGTTAACTTTTCCTTTCGAAAATTTCAACTTTTTCAGAAAAATATTAAGTTTGGAGTACTAGGAATGTGGATCTTGTTTTGACCCATATATGAATTTATTCAATATAAAAACCTTTTTTCATAGTTATCAAGTAGAAAAAAAGTTTTCTCAATGTACACTTCTTCCCCAATCTTCCCATTTAAGAAATATGACTTTACATCCATCTGATAAACTTTATAACATTGATGTGTGGCCACTTCTATGAATATTCTAATGGATTATAATCTTGAAACTGTGGAAAATTTTTCTAAAAATTACACACCCTCCACCTTTGGATAACCTTTACGAAATATCATTTCTTTGTTTCTTGAAACTATTCCATGTTAATTTAACATGTTTATATACCCCCATATTGTTCTAATAAATTTTTTATCTATTATACATGGAACATGTTCTCGTGTTTCATTTTTCTCAATTTGAACCAAATCTTCATTTATTTCATTCACCCATTATGTTTGTTTTACTGCTTCTAAAATTGACTATCGCTTATTATATGAAATGAGTTATTTCTAGTCTCTTAATTTCAACATTATTCTAGTATAAATCAATGCTTACTAATTTACAAGTAAATTTTCAGTTTCACCATGTTTCTGTACAATTGGAAATTTCAAAGATTCTCTTATAGATTCACTTTCCTCATCACATGATTCATTTAAGTCTTGATATATCTATTTTGGATCAATTGCACTTTCATTAGAACTCTTCAATTTTTCTTCCTCGACATTTTCAACATCTTTGTTATGGAAATTTTATTTTCAATAACTTTCACAACATAGGAATTAACTAAATTTTGTATATTTTTATTCCAATATTTGTAACTTATTATGTTGAGTTAATATCACTTTAATCTTCCTTCATAATCTTTTTCATCAAAATTCCAAAGATATGGGTTTTTTATTTAGTAAACAGGGACTTCTAACCTTGAATTATTTCACTAAAGGTTTTTTTATAACACATTTAATAGGAAGTCATGTTTGATTCTGACCTTAATAATCTTTTTTTTACACGTACAATAGTGCTAATGGATTCTCTCTAGTTGTAATTTGAAAATTTGTACTCTTCCAACATGATTCTTACCATTTTCACAAAAGTTATATTTTTATTTATGAAGCTCCATTTTTTTGAGGTGTATATGGAGCACTACTTTGATTTTTGATCCCACTCCACTTTAGATAAAATTCAAAATCATTGCATTTGGAATCTATACCCTTATTATTTCTCAACTTTTTTATATTGGTTGTGAGGCATAGGATGTCACTTGGCCCAAGAAAAATTAATAATTTATAAAACCTACTTAAGACTAGTTTAGTGATGAATTGGGTTTGATACTCATGGGAGGACTTCCATAGAATGCGTGTTTCATGAGACCAAGTAAAATAAAAAATGAAAAAAAACAAAGGGTAGAAGGATGGGTGAAATGATGGTGAAGAAGTTTATGGGATGGAGGCTAGGGCTAGGAGACAAAAAAAGGTTGAGCACTAAGGGAAAAGAAAATTTGGAAAACCGATCGAATTCAAGAGATGTAGTAGGGGAAATTGGTTGGCTAGCTAGATTACTAAGATATTTGTTTTCGTATATTTTTTTCTTCACTCATGGTCAGAGGCTGTAGGACCTACAAAAAATGGATAGATAGTTATCTCTAATGGAAAACATTTAGGGGAAATGAGTCTTCAGTTTTTCAAATAGAGACCACATTCACCCACTCAATGAAGAAACTAGGTAGCCTACCATAACATGATATGTACTATTCTCATATAAACTTCTTGATGGAAAGTTAAAACTAACTCTAATGAGCAAAAAAATATCTCAATTATTTAAGATAGTCCAAGGTCAGAAATTACTTTTTAGGTGATAAAAGTGTAAAATCTATTAACTCTTCACACTTAAGTGAGATAAATGTTCCTATCAGCTCAATATCATTCTTCGATTCAAGTTTAGAAAACCATAGTAATATAAAAATTTAGTATAACTGTAATTGTTTTAGAAATATAATAACAAAATGAAAAACAAAAACAAAAAATTCTTTAGAAAGGGATTAGAAATTTTTTGATCACTCAATATGGTTACCCAGATCCCTCCTAGTCATCATCTTCTCTATTGTATTCTATATTTTTCTTTTACCCCACTTATGTGTTGTCTTAATAAACCAACAATAAATCAAAAAAACTTACACTCTGACAATACCTAATCACTGGAAGAACCAAATACTTGATTGAAATACACCTAATATGCTCTGCTATTTTAGTCATAAATTTTTTATCCTCGATGAAACTTAAGAAGGCCTCCATATGTAAGATTTAATGGCAGAAATTATAGCTGGCCTATGTATAGGACTCCTGCCTTTAATAGTGAAAAATCCAAATTGATACCATGTAGTCAATTTAATCAACATAGATGAATGGTCAACATAGGTTTTTATCTGCATAGATGATTCCCTTTACAAGAGCAATTGGAGAATGTGCACAATTTTCCACAGAGGAATTTTGATCGACATAGTCGAATGGTCAACATAAGAAATTCATGATGTATCTTTTTCAGTTCACAGAGCCGATTATATTGATGTATAAGATTCCCCAAGTATCCATTTAGATTAACATAATCAAATTTTGATGACATTTTCAAATCCCAACGTCATAATATCTACCATGTATATGAAACATATGGTCGGTTGGTGAATGTCAAATAAAACTTTATTGGTCTCATCTCACCTCTAAATTCAAACCATCAAGTGATAGAGGAACTGTAGGTCTGAGTAGGATGACATGTTTCATACTTATTCTCACATCAGGCTCAAATATCATGCTCTACATAATCTATTATAAAACAAATGACCTAAAATATTCCATAATACAGCACTTGGTATCCATGGGAGGAGTATCATTAAGCTTTATCAAGAGATGTGCAATCAAATTATTTGGGAGTGGATCAGCTCAAATTTTAGTGCATTTGAGTAAAGACATTGGAATTCAAAACATGAGATTCTTGTTAAGTATTCAGATGATGGGGATGGTATCAGCTTCACTCCCTAGGACTCTACTCAGTATGCAGTCCTTTTTAGATGGGGCATCCCGTGTTGGTGGAGGATGCAACAAGAAGTCCACTCTAATGATCATCTATAAACAAGGAGTTCATGATTTATGTTTCTTTTTTTAATTTTGTACATGAGACAATATATATCCTTAAATTTTTCAAAAAAAATATAGATTTTATATTATTAATAATTTAATTAGGATCACCCTTCAATTCATAGATGAAGAATAGAAAACCAAAAATTGAAAACCACTCAAACACCATAAAAATAATAAAATTTGACATTAGAAGACAATGAGAAAAAACAAAAAATTTATTCCAGATTAAATTATCCTATATTATAATATTAATTAAATATTAAAAAATAATTTAATTAATTAAAATATATGTGGAAATATTTGTAAGATGATTATGTTCGGACCAAGATGGATGGATAAGTAAGAAAGAAGAGTTTGCTGTTACAGAGTGTTGTTTTTCGTTGTCAAATAAGCTAAATCAATTCACATTGTAAAGGACTTGTAAACCAGACGATGCTTTACTGATATGTATTTCAAAAATATCACAAGTTATGAGAACTTGTGATGAAAGCCTCATGAAGGAAATGGTGAGAAATGATGATGCCCTTCATATACAGTTTTGATTGGAAGGAATGATGCTGCTGGAAGATATGGAAGTTTCAGAACTTTCCATTGTAATTATGATGATGTTAAATCTGGTCTATCAAAGGATGTATATCACGATATCAGAGTTCATGATGAAAGTTGAGGAATGTTTATGGGAATAAGCAAAGAAAGAAATGACAAAGGAATGGACAATCTGGATATGGCACAAAAGAATAGTTTAAGGTGGCACCGTTTTCTAGTGTTTTCCAAATTTTAGAGCCGGAAAATTGGGAGATGAAGAAATGTGTTTTTGAAAATGGATGTTGCGCAAAATATTTAAGATGATTTAGATTTTTGTTCACAAGGCATGATTCAAGTCCAGAACATTGAAAAATAGAAAAGGTATGTAGTGCGTGAAAAATTGGGTAGAGTGTGCGAAAAAATGAAGGCTCTGTGAAATAGGAGTGGGATGTGTGAAAAATTAGCAGGATGCGAGAAAAATAAAAAGACTGCATGAAATATTTGTGGGATGCACAAAATAATAGTGGGATGTGGGAAAAATAATGTTGTGCGCGAAATATCAGCGGGATTCGTGAAAAATAAAGGTTGTAAAAAATATTAGCGAGGTGTGCGGAATAGAGGAATGAAGTTTTTCTCGAAAAAGCTCTTTCAAGATCAGAAGCTTGAAAATTGGAAAAGGCATGTGGTGTGCACAATATTGGAGCATGGAGAGAAATATGATTTTGTGCGAATGAGTTTTTATGTGAACAAAATGGGGTTTATGTGCAGATTAGTATTTTTCGCATGAAGTTAAAAAGGGCTATAAATACGAGGTGACCCCTCTCATTATGTGTGGCTCGACACTTATAGAAAATCTTGAGCTCTAATGTGCCTAAAATTTTATGTTATTTGAGTTGTGTGAAAAGATAGAGGTTTTCCCAAAAAGAGAAATAATGCGTGAAAAAAGTGGGAAGTTTCATGAAAAATCAGAAGCTGCGTAAAAAGTGAAAGGTTTTGCAAAAAGTTAAAAGTTGTGCGAAAAAAGGAAAGTTGTGTGAAAAAAAATTACGTGCCAAAAAGAAATTTTTACGGGCAATCCATTTGAATTTCACGCAAGGTACCCTAAAGTCTGCTATGTGGTCTTGGCATGTATTTAGTTGTGTGTAAGATAGTTCTTATTGGATTTTGGGTAAGAAAGTGAAGATTTGTACTTCAAACGATACACTTGTTCAATTATAAAGAATCACTAAAATACATTAATTCCCTATTTGTGCTAATAGGGTGAAAACACACTTGCGTATTGTTTTCCAAGTTCTATATGAGTTTAAGGGCATATCCTACTCATTGTATTCCACATCAAAGGATTGGTTTCTAGTGGATTGTGTGGTACTGGATTGTTTTTGTACCATACAATGGATGTAGCTACTCTTGTTGAGTAGTGAACCTTGTAAATCATGTGTTCTTGTGGTTGTGTGTGTTTAGTAGGGAATAAACTCTTTAACAGGGGGAAAAGGTTGATTCAAAAAGAAGGAAACATAAAAAGAAAAAGATATCACATATTCACCCCCTCCCCCTCTCAGTGTCACTTGGATCTTGACTTGGAACATTTGATTCCACAACAAACTTCCCACACTTAATCCATTAAACTCTTGGGTAACTTAGCCATTTAAATGGTTCCTTAACAATGGAATCAGAGTTAGTATATATCACTCTACCAAGCTTGAACACCATAGAAATGAGTTAAACAATATCATAAAATCATCTATTGCAAGAAATTTTAAGGCCTCATATGTGAGTTCACCATGCATCCCCACTTGAATACAAACTCAAATCCCATTTAATTGAGAAAATACTAGAGAGACCCAAGTAGAATTATATTTATATCAAAAGGAAAAAAACATTCACTCTCTCTTATATTGGTTAAACCAATACTTCACTTTTCTCTTTGTTAATACAACTAAAAATATTTTATTATAAATAAATTTTCACCCTGTTCATTTGGGTTCAATATTCCCCCCACTGCCATGAACTCATTTTTGACATGGAAACTTTATTTTAATATTTTCTAGACATGAAATTTTGCATAGAACTATGTAGAGAACTTATTGATTTGAATTTATTTATGAAAAATCAACATGTTCCCTTCCTCAGATACCCATCATTGGATCCCAATTTCCTATTTTACTCCATATTCAAGGAAACTAAAATACTTATCAAATGAGTTGGCTTCCTAGGGTGTTCAATTTTATCCAGGAAAATTATCTATGTTCAAGTTCAAGTTAAATATTCTTAAAGTTATAGTTCAAATTCCACAAGAGTATAATGTATCAAACCTCCTTTCCCCAGTCCCCAATCAATATTACCACATAGACATCATACAACAACACTCAGTGGCCACTCAATTCCCATGTCTTCAAACTCAATGAAATCACTTAAACAATTCATGACATTTTTCTTAGGATGGAAACATTGATTTATTATTTATCAAACCAATAGACACCGAGAACTTCTATTTACGCAGCCCAAAAATTATTTGAATTCCTCAAAAATAGAGTAATTTTAAAAAAAAGGGTGTTTTATGGTATAATTGAAGCACAACTAAGACACAAAAAGTTCACTCTACCACACACTTAAACAAAAATTTTACCCAATGTTTAATCCTAAGTTAGATAATAGTTAAATTTCAAAATGAATATTTATTTCATTAGTTCATATATTTTTAGAGGGGAAACATGATAGTTTAATATAGCACAATTTCCACACTTCCCGTCAGTTTTTGAAAAAAAAAATTGGGTTTTGAAAGTTCATGATTTTCATTATTATAAGTCAAACAATAAAATTTTCAAAGTGTATCAAAAAGAAGAATAATAAACAATCAGAATATTGTTTTATAAATTCAAGTGGGATACCCCCCATACTTATTTTATAGTAGAAATAAGAAATAAATGGGAAGAATTAAAACAAAAACTCCCCTCGTGTGGAATCTTAATCATTAGATCCCTGTCAAATTTTTCTCCCAACCTCATAAAAATAGAATCTTCTGGTTGATATTTCATCTTATGCACAAATGGGTGAAGAAAAAAAATAATTCAATAAGTATAATGAGGAAAAATAATGGAAAAAATAAAATAAAAATAAGGAACCATGAGTTGACTCCCATGAAGCACTGAGTTTAGATTCATCAGTTAGATATTAAAAAAGACTCAAACCTGAAGGAATAAAGTGGAATCCAAACCCTTTAGTATTACCTCAAAGTAATTCTTCACTCTTTTCCCATTGACTAAAAATATCTGTTTATCATGTACATCTAACTTCACTTCTTACTTTACTAACACTAAAAATTACCAAAGGAACGAACCACTTTGATCGAATCTTATCAGGGAATTTATTCATCCTATAATTGAATCAAAGTTCCTTATTTCCCTCTTGAAAGTGATGATTTTGAATTAAATAATCATGACTATATTTTGCCATTTTCTTATATATCTTTACATCATCATAATATTCTCTTCTAAATTCTTCCAGATCTCTTAATTCTAGTAGTCATCTTTCCCCGATAGATTTAAAATAAAAAATACAGTTTTTAATCATCGAAAATGATTTATTTTCTAACTTCACATTCAATTATAAATCCTTTCCAAAGATAATCTGATATGGATGTATTCTAATTAGTGTTTTGAAGGTAGTATGATAATCCAATAGTACGTCATCTAACATTAAGGACCAATCCTTCCTGGATCTATTGAAAGAATTCTATAAGATTTGTCTCATATTCCAATTAGAGACTTCATATGTTCTACTAGATTATATATGATAATGCATATCAGTTTTTTGTTTTTAGTCATAATTTTCCATAAACTATTTTAACTTATAGCTCTCAAATTGAGTCTCATTGTTAGTAATGGAAACCTTTTCACACCAAACATAGGAAATATGATCTTTTTAACAAAATTGGTCACACTGCTATCTTGGTTGTTTGGAAGATAAATTTCCTCAACACACTATGAAACATAATTAAATAACACTAAAATCTATTCATTTGCATGGGATAAAAGAAAAGGACCCATGAATCCCATTCCCCAAAAAACAAATATTTCAACTTTTAAAATTCCCTTCGGGGGAAGCTCTTGCTTCCTTCCAATGTTACCAAGTCTTTAAAATTTATCACACCCTAAAACTAGACTTTGAACATATTTAAATAGTGTAAGCCTGTAGAAACCAAATTAGAGAACCTTTTGAAAAGTTCTATCACTACCATGGTATCCTCCCCATGAAGACAAATGACAAATATCCATAATGGGAAGTGTTTCTTCCTCAGGGACACATTTTCACACTATTCCATCAGAACACCTTCTAAATAATAGGGGACCATCCTAAAAATAATACTTCATCTCTAAGATAAAATTCCATCTCTAGTTTTGTGAAAATTTTGTAGGTATAATTTTATTATAAATAAAGTTTAAAAATTCAGCAAACAAAGGAGTAATATTTTCAAAAACTATGAAAATACTTTTATCTAAAAATTAATAGTTTATCTTCCTTGGGTCTTCATTTAGGGTATTTGCTAGCCTAGAAAAATGATTGGCCATAGAATTTTCAGACCCATGTTTATCCTTGAAAACTATGTCGAATTCATGAATTAGAAAAACCCATATCATCAGTCAAGGTTTAGTTTCTTTCTTAGAAAATAGATACTTAAGGGGAAAATAATCTATGAAAATAATGGCCATATATACAATTAGATACCACCTAAACTTTTCCAAAGAAAGAACCACTGTGAAAATTTCCTTCTCTATTGTGGTGTAACAACTTTGAGCCTCATCAAGAAATCTTCTAGCATAATATATAACAAAAAACCTATATTATTTACTTTGTCCTAAAACAACTCCCACATCAACGTCACTAGCATAGAACATGATTTAAAAAGGGATTTCCCAGTCTGGGAAAGTGATAATGGGTGAAGATTTAATATTTTCCTTAAGAAAATTAAAAGAGTCTGAACACTTCTCATCAGACAAAAATGGTGTGTCCCTAAAAATAAGAGATCAAAGTTGTTTAGTTATCTGAGAGGACTCCTTGATGAATATCTAATATAAACCATCATGTCCTAAAAAATTATAATACCCCTAAAAGTTTTAGGTGGAGGTACATTTTGAATGACTTTAATTTTAGCAATATCAATGTCTATTCAATTCTTATAAACCTTGTGAACTAACACAATGCGCTCAATTATCATGAACTGACATTTTCCACAATTTTAGAAAAAAAAATTATATTCACATATTAATAGAGTGGATTATAGATATTTCAAATAATGTTCAAAAATTGAACCCACAATGGATAATTCATCCATGAACACTTTGAAAGACCTCTCGATCATATAAAAAAAGTTCATCATGAAATGTTGTAAGGTAGTTGGAGCACCACACAAACTGAAATGAATTCATCTCTGAGAAAATGTAAAAATATAAATGTGAAATTGGTTCTCTCTTGGTCCTTATAGTAAATGGGAATCTGAATATAACTAAAAAATCATCCAAAATAATAAAAATTTATCCCTAGCCAACCTCTCCAACATTTGGTCTAAAATGGAATTTGAAAATGGTCTTGTCTAGCATCAGAGTTATGTTTCCTATAATATATGGTGACCATGAATTTTTTCACCATTATAATTTGAAACTATTCATTAATCTTGTTGGTGATCACAGTGATACTGCTCTTCTTAGGAACCACCTAAACAGGACATACCCATGGGCTCTTTGAAATGGGAAATATTATTCCAACATCAAGGATTCAAATCACTTCTTCTCAAACTACCAATTTTATTTTTGGGTTGAGACTTCTCTTAGTTTCCACCCTTGTCTAATTGTCAGTTTCTCTGGGAAATTTTTACAAGAAATATGTTTAAATTATACCTTTTATATCAGCAATAGACTAGTTAATAACATATTTAATCTTTCTCATAAGATCTAGAAGTTTATGCTCAAGAAATCCCTCTAAATCATAAGAAATTATGGCCGGTAATGTTTTTTAATCACCCAAAAAACATACTATACATGAACTGAAAAAGGATTGAAATCCATTGTGGTAGGAACTTTAATCAATGGGAAGAAATTGGTCTTGAGTGATCCAACTTCATCATGTTTTTTCCTGAAAAATGAAGTGTAGAAAGATTACTCTTCATCACTATTGGTGGTTGACAGTTACTCTTAAGACGTAGGATCCTCAAGTGAGGTTAAATTATCTTCTATATAAAATTAATCTAAGTGACCTAGGAATTCCCCTTCAAATTCATATAATGGATTCCTACCTCTAGGAAAAAAATTCACATGCATGTTTTTGCAGTCAACTTAGGAGTATCATTTATTTTTTCAAGCAACCTTAAAAACTCTTCTTCCTCCCCATTTACAAATTCGTCATCATGAAAAATATCATCTATTGGCATTATATAGTACTGGGTGGTTCTTAAATATTTTTTAAAATATTAAATTTCTATATTTATTCACAAAGGTTTGAAATTATTTTTCTATTTAAAATATAAATGAACCCCCCTACTGGTAGAGAAGGGAATTCCAAGAATAATAGTGGCTGATTGGTCACATTCCATATCAAAAATGAGAAAATGAATGGGAAAAAAGAGATGAACCACTCGAACTATAAATTCATTTAACTGACCAAATGGGGGGTAGTAATGCGGTAATCTATAAGTTTCAAAACTATTGTAGTTAGTTGTGGGACTCCTAGTATCAATTTCTGGATCATGGATAATGGAATCATATTGATACTTTCAAGAAGATTACACATGCAATTAAATTAGATAATCCTATCACCATAAGTGAAAGTAATGAAAAAATACTCTGGATCTTAATGTTTTGGAGGTATCATGGTTTGTAAGACTACACCAGACTCCTTTGTGAGGTTATAAGTAGAATGCTATTAAAGTATTTTTTTACATGAAAACTTTTTCTTAATAGATTTCAAATTGGAATGTATTTGAATGAGTTCCTCAAGAAAAGGAATATCAATGTATAGTTTCTTAAAAACCTTCAGAAATTTGAAACAAATAATAATAGTTTTAAGGGTGAGTGAACTGGTTATGATGAAGTTAATTAGATGGAGGTTGAGGCCAATAGATACCAAAAGGTTTTGCACTTAGGGAGAAGAAAATTTAGAAAAATAGTGGAATTCAAGAGATAGAACAAGGGAAATTAGTAGTCTAGAAATATTATTTGATAGGGGTTTTTTTATATTTTTACTTCACTTAAGGTCAGAAATTGTAGTTCATAGAAAATGTTGTTGTCCAGTTCTCTAGAAGGGACAGCTTTTAGGTGAAAAGAGTCTTCAGTTTCTCAATTAGAGACCTCATTAAAGCACTTAATGAATCAACCATGTGGCCTAATCTTGTATTATCTATCCTATTCTCATATAGAATTCCAGATGAAAAATAAAAAGCAACTAAAATAACCAAAATAGCTCACACTAAGTTTAGATAGTTGAAGCTCAGAAATTACTCATTCTATGATAAAAGTGTAGAATCTAGTAACTCATAACACTCGATTATGATAAATGTTTGAACCAGATCAACCTCATTCCCCAATTTATTTTTATCCAGTCATTATAATTTAAAATTTTAATATAACTGAAAATTCTTAAGAAATAGAGAAAAAGAGTAAGCAACAAAAGAATAAACCCTCAGTAGTGGATTTAAAAACTTTTTCTCAAACAGCCTGGTTTCCTAACTCGTTCTGAGTCATCTTCTTCTCTATTGTCTCCCATATTCCACTCCCCCTCCCTATTATTACGATAAACCAAAACCAAATCCTTCTAAATTACACTCTGACAATACCTTCTCACTGAAAGAACATACTCCCTGATATAAGTACAGCTACTTTTTCTCTTCTGTTTAATTCCTAAAATTTTGAGCCTTGATCAACCCTCCTACTTCCCACCACATGAAAGTTCAAATGGTATAAATTCCTGCTAGCCTGTATACAAGCCTCCTACCTAGAATAGCGATGTAGCTTAATTTATCCTACATAGTCAATTTTATCGATGTAGTAGAATGGTCGATGTAGGTATATATTCATTTAGTTTACTCCCTTAACATAAACAATTGGGATATGTATGCAATTTTCAATGTATTTATTTTAGTCGACAAAGTCAAACGGTTGATTTAGGAAATTCTCTATGTAGATTTTTTTGTTCATGTTGCCGATTATATTGACATATACAATTCCCGACATAGACATTTTGATTGATGTAGTCAAATTTTGATGATGTATCCAAATATTAAAAAATGTGTTCCAATCCCATATATGAATCACATAACTAATTATTTGAAATCAACTCAAACTTTACCAGGCTCTTCTCACCATCTATTTCAAACCATTGAGTGATATAAGAACTACAGGTTTAAGCAAGATGGCCTATTTTATTCTGCCTCTCACCACATACGTTTATATCACACCCAACGTGATCAGTTATAAAATAAGAACACTAAAATCATAAATAATAGTGTGCTCAAAAATCCATGGGAGGAGTAGTACTGAGCTACTTCAATAAATGTGCATGTGGATTATTTGGCTATGACATAGCTCAAATTTTAGTGTAGACTTTGGAATTCAAAATAGGTGATACTGGACAAGGATTCAAATGATATGGATGGTATCATCTACAACTCCCTATGACTCTACTCAGTTTTTATTCCTCTTTAGATTGGTAATCCCTTGTAGGAATAGGAGGCCAAACGAATTCAATTATTGTGATTGTCTGTTAACAAGAAATGCAAATTCTTTTAGTTATTTTTTTTATTTCTATATATATGATTTTGTGACCGAGTTGATAACTTCTTCTACAAAATTTTTCTAGTTATTCAAGCTAATTTTTCATTGAATATTTTCTAACATATTGAGATTTTACTTTTCTTATTTCTCATGCCTTAGAATAGTTACTCTTTATTCTTATACCATTGTTTCCCCTCTATTCATACCTATTTTCTATAAGTGACATGTTATGATAAAAGTTGTAATGTATATTCCCATAAATTTCATTATACTAATAAAAACCATCAAAACTTTTTTTTCTATTTAAGTATAATTTATCTGTATAGAATTTTTTTTAGATTCATAACTTCTTTATATTGTCATTTTATTTAGTCATGGGTCATAATTCCTATGGAAATAATTTTTAAATTTTGTGGAATTGGTAGGTTTCTCACATCCCTTCTCAATACATGTTGTCTCAACACTATTCTTAATTCCTGAAATGTTAGGAAAATCCTATGACCATTGACAATTAGTGGGTGGATATTTCAATTGATTCTTGGATATATATTTTTCTCTATCTTTAGATGATTTATATTTTACTTCCGAATCCTTAATAAAATTTTCATTAAACATTATTAAGGTTATTTAAACCTCAATTATTTTTTATTGTGTTTTTTAACTTCATATTCATCACCTTCCAAATTATAATAAGGACCTCAACCATCATTCCATGTTCATTAATTCTCAGTTTATATTTTAATATTTCTTGGATGTACTATTATTATATCTTATGTACAACTTTTTTTCCTTCAAAAATATTTCCACCTTCTTTCTTTATCATTCTGATTTTTTTCTTAAGAGATCAGTTTTGATCAATACATGTTACAAGTTTTGATCTGATATGAAACTCTCTATAAAATTCTTCAAATATTTATTATTCACTATTTTATGAATCTTCTTTTGTATCAACATTTGAAAAGAAGGAAATGAATATTCCCAAACATTCATATTTTTATGAATCAATCTCATCTAAGTTAGATTTGAATTTCTTACTCAACACTCTTCTTCTATTTCTAGTGAACATTTTCATTCCACCAACATACTTCTTTTCTTATTTATAATTTTTTACAACTACTTCTTTTAAATATTTTCTATAGTATGATCTTCAAAATTCATTAACTTTATTATTATATAAATTCACAGAAAAGTTCCCAATTCTATAAAACTCAAAAAAAATTGAGAGGAATTTTTACTCCATACTATCCTCTTCCTCTTTGATAATTCTTGGAGATAAGATACCTTATTTTTTCATTAAAATCATCATTATCCTTACCTTCCAAATAATAAGGATCAACATCTTCAGTATCTTGAATTTTCATTTCCCTCATAGCATCAACATCTATTTCAACATTGACATTTTTTAAAAAAGTTGGATATTTTCTCATTTCATAGGCAACAAGAAATTTATGCAATTTGTCAAGTGATAAATATTATTTATCTTATAAATCAATTATTTTTCAATCAAAACTGTATAAAAAGTTTCTTTGGAGTTTCTTAACATGTGTGAAATCTTATAAGACATCGCTGAAACCTATGATGTTTCATACAACTTCATTATCTCTAGTGAAGTACTCAACAATAGTTTCTTCATATCTCATTCTTATGTCTTCAAAATTTCTCTGCCAAATTTTTAGATTCACTTATTTTACTATAGTATTTCCCTTGAAAACACTTTTGATCTTGTCTCATGTTTTCTTTATTTTTTTGAGACTCATCACCTTCCTATAAACATTTTCTAATAGATACATAAGAATTTAATTTCTAGAATTTACATCAATTTTAATGTTTCGAAAGTCTGCAAAAGTCATGGGTGCATCTTTCTCAATGGGTGGAAACACAATAGTTACTGCATCAAAAATCTCCAAGCCAAGAGATAGAATATAGGGTATCATTCTATTTTTATGTCCATGATAATTTTTTCTATAAAATGTATGAATCCATATTCTATTCACAAAAATAATATTTTCTAGGATAAGGATTTGAAAAAGGGACCTTTTCCCAAATACCACTTTATGTTCCTGAGGATATTAAAAAAACTGATAAGGGGGTTGAATCAGTTGTTATCTTTTTAAAAATTTCCATATTTAAGAAACTTAACCACAGTAACTTGTTAAAGTTAATTCCTTATTACCATTAAGCCAACTCACATTCATGGAAATGTAGAAAAGTAAGGAAAGCACACAAGATTTACAATTTTTAGCCTCAATGTGAGAAACTATATCCTTTACATGGCTAATACCACTTGTCCATGGAAATTAGCTATTATAAATAAGTGAATAAAAATTTTGAGCCAACTCTTGTTGGTCTCCTTCTATCTCCCAATAGGTATGATTATACTAACTTCTAGCAGTTTAAAAAAAATCTTAAAAAACTTGATAAACAAAAAAATATAAATTTTTGAATTATTCTCTAGTAAAGTTCATCCAAAAATTCCATCTAGTTCCTCTTTAAAATTTCTTCATATGGTGTTCTTGTGTATGTTAATCTTCATCTGATACACCTTTTCTAAAACTACACCTGATATAAACTTCTATTCAATATGATTTAACAAAACTTAGTTCCTCACAAAATTTATTTATAGAAACTCTATCCATTTTACTCTATCCAGTAACTGAACTATCCTCTATTTGATTCCTTTAATAAAAAAATTCCGTCCAGAACTCTTTTTTAACAAGAAAATTAACTTAGATTACAAACTCACTCTTACACAAACTCTAAAGCACTTCATCTATTAACACATAATAATATTTTCAAGTATGATGTACATTTACACTTTTATTTATACGTTCTCCAATAATTATAAAGGTGGGAAAATAGTTTAATTTTCCCACTCATTGAAATTCATAAATCTAAATTTCATGCTTATTTGAATTTTTTGGATCTCTTATCAACTCTTCTATAACCTTCTTAAATATTCATGAATTCCCCAGCATTTCCAACTTTCATAAAAATTAATTAAACTCAATGTTTGAGAAACTCATAAATATTTGTTACATAAACTTTTTACAATTGGAAACTTTAACTTTATAACTCTGTACAGAATTCAACTTTGTGACTTCATGAAACTTAAACTTTGTAACTCTATTCAAACTTCAACTTTATAACTTCATAAAAATTAAAATTTTATATCTATAAAAACATTAAATTTGAAACTTTGTGGAACATTAAATTTTTAAATTTTTTAAACTTCAAATTTTTAAATATAGAAAACAGTAACATTGTATATCTGAAAAACATTCTATGTCTGGTCATACTGCTTGTCTGATCATATTATTCATCTACTGAACAAATGTTCATCCACTTACAAATGACCATCCAATTTAAAAATTCTCTTTGATATACAATTTTTAAAATAAAAAATTTCATGCTTTCTTGTAACATACCATTTAGAATGTTTTTTTGTTAAATTTTTATTTGATTCATTATTCATATAATGATGAAGTACAAAATGTTTAATAAACATTCATCTAGAAACTTGAACTTTCGAAATTTTATAAAATTTCACTTTTATTTTCCCTTTCTAGATTTATCCCAAATCATGACTTATTCATGATGTTTTAGGAACTTGAAATAATATCATATCATCGCCCCACTTTGTATGAATTTAACAAATTAAACTTTCTAACATGATGGATTTCTTACATTCTTCATCTCTTAAATTTTTTTAACACCAAAAATTTCTGAATTTCTTCATCTAAAAAATTTTATTAACTTCTAGACTTTATAAATTTATTCATCCTAGAAACTTTCTTAACATTAATACTTTATTACTTTTCTTATTTTTCATCTGTTGAACTTTTACACTTTCTACACCTTCTGAACATTCTAACATTCTAATTTTTTTTAATTTCAAAATCTTTATAACATTCTGACTTTATAACTTTTTTTCCTTTCTACATCTATAGAAATTTATTCTTTTCCAGAAACTTTATAAAAAAATTGTTAACTTCAAGTAACTATTTTGTTCCTATTTTACAAAAAATATATTTAATGAAATCTAATTGTCAACAAATACAAAACTTTGTAAGAAAAAAAATCAAAAACGATCTTCAGATGCATGATGACACACTGACCACCTGATATATGACCACCAACTTGTCAGTGGGAATCTGAGGGGTATTTCCCCTAGAGTTTGAACAAGGTACTTGATACTCATTCCCTAAGTACCCTTCAACTACTTTCACCATATATAAGTAGTAATGACACTCACACTATACTCTTTTGAGCCACTAATACCAAGATACTCTCAAACCCACACATAACCACCCTCTATTCAATCCTATGTCCTTGGAAACTAGATAAAAACCACCAATTCAAAACTCATAATACACTTGATCCATAAACATTAAAATTTTCCTAAAAATCACCAACTAAGAACAACAAGGGTCATTATAATAATTGTAGTAAATCATGGTGAGTGTAATTTATATAGATTGATAATGTGGTGAGAATATGCGTGAAGAGTTTGATATAATGAAAAATAAATTTAATTTGACTACTTATTTTGATTCCATATTTAGTGTTTTATGTTGATTATGGCCCTTAATATTCTTATTTTATATTGTAAACCTTGATAAGTATTATATAATAGAATATTGAAAACCATATAGTGGTAGTGAGTTATATTATTATAAGGTAAAATTATATTATATATGGAATCTGGTTAATTGTAGATAGTTAAGGTAGGTTAACCATGGACTTGTGGATGTTATACAAATGGGGAGTTTGGTTGTGATTATTTTTATGCTATAGAATAATGTCTTTATACTGTTCTTGATGTGGTGATTTGACATATGTGTCAATTCAAACAATGTTAATGCTTGTAATATTAATTAGAATAAATATGTTTGGATTGATGATGATATAGATTCCATACGGATATGATAGGTTAGTATGGAGTATGATATTATACTCTATACCAATATTAAGATCGCAATAGAACTGAACATGCACAATATACAAGAGGGGGTGAATTGTATACTTTAAAATTTTCTTAGGGAAATTTTGTATAAACAAAATTCACAACACCTCTAATAAGAAAACACCTTCTAAGAGAAATATAAATTTCTTAAGTCTAAATCTTAAGAAAATTTTCTTACAAAGATATTCTACCATAACGTGTATATAATCTCTTACAGACATAGATACAAGTTAGAATGTTTTTACAAAAAGAAAACTTTATATATTTTATAAAGCAGCGGAAATTTACAATATTCTTTTAACCCAAAGAGGAGGGTATCCAACAACCTTGGATAAAGGTCCCTTTTTTATTCTTATAATAAATTCTTTCTTACCCAAACCCAGGTAAACCCACAATCCTAAGATCAATATCTATCTTGATATCCCCAAAATCCCTCTATTTGTAAGGAAATTGGCACCTCTGACTTCACAACCCAAAGTATCTGATTTTAAGGAAATTTTACCTCTCCACGAAGTAATTCTACACGAAGTAAGGTTTGAACAAGCCATTCAAACTTTCTGCATGAAGCCTGGGAGTTTATAAGAGCCTATCACTCTATATCAAATCACTTTTAGAGAGATGAACTCCAAAATGAAAACATGTGAACTATTTTTTGTAGTTGTTCTTCTTGTTCTTCTTGATCTCATCATCTGAGGTCTTATTTATATCTTTAAAAAATCTACTGGTCGTATCCACTACAATGGTCATATTTCCTTAAATCTCGGAGGGACCTGGGCACATGGAAAACATACAATGGTTAGTTTATAACAGAAACAATGACATCATTTTATATAACTAACCATGAAAATAAAGATATTACACCTTAAGTGTAAGGAACTTGGAATCCGATAAAATTGAAATGATATGAAGGAAATTATATTGTTTGAAATTATATGGAAATAAATATTTTAATAATAAATTCCAGAATTATAAATTTTAGAATGGATTTTCATAAAATCGGTACGAGTAAAGTTTAAGGAAATATTTTATGAAAACTCAGATTTACAGATTTCAGTACCAGTTTCCTATTCTCCAGTATTGGTATCATAAAAAATGGTATCATTGTCTCTAACATAAATGGTATTAATAAAATATTATTTAGAAATGCAGAATGGAAATTTCCGATATAGAAATTTCAGATTTAAAAACATCAGCATTTAAAGATGTATGAAAATAAAATTTTCGATAGGGAAAATATCAGTATAAGAAATTCGGTATTTGGATTTCTGATATCGGTATGACAAATCTATATCAAGTAATTTCAGTACTGATAACTAAGAAGTCGGAGTTTAAGAACTTTGGAAAACTGGAAAACTAAAAATCTAAGAATAAGAAAAATATGATACCGGATTTCATTCAAGATAGAAATCGGTATCACAGTGAAAATAGAGAATGGGAAATTGTGTCTTAAGGAATTTTGGTATGGTATAACCATGAACTAAACTACTGAACCATAAGAACTTTTCCGGTATGTAAAAAAATAATTTTAAAAACCTTACTAAAAATATATTTAACTCAAAAGTATAAGGAAGTTTTGATTATAAATAAATTTATTTAAGTGTAAGGAGATATATTTAAGAATAAGGTGTTTGTGATTTTCAAAATAAAAACTTATGGAATGGATAGTTCTTATAGACCTAACAGTATGTGGTAGTCCATGATATTGATGTCATAAAGAGATATTGTATACCTCGATTTTGATGTGATGTAAGGGGTGTGGTATTCAGTGTGATATAGTATTCTTAACATAGGTATAATTATTTTTGGGTTTGTTTTATTTCTATATTATTGTTATAATTTTATGATTTATGCATCAAAAAGCATATAATCATTATGATTATAGTAATACTGTTATTCAATGTATTGTTATTGATATGTTGATAATGATTTACAATGGTAATGGTGATATGTATTTAGTGACATGGATGGTGTATTTAATAACATTTATGGAGTTTTACCTTTATTTTTTATTTTTTATAATAAATTAAAATTATATATTCCTTTCATGGAGTCTTTATTATCCCAATTCACCAAAAAAATGGAAGGTTAGAGGAGTAATCTACTTCATATACTTATATATTCACCCAATCATTCTCTATTATTTTTTAGATTTACAAGATCTTATTATAGATAGTATTGGGAGATGTTAGTTGGTGATGAGATGATCTAGATGGGAGTAGAAGGAGTTTTGTGTTGATGTTTCTCATAGTTTTAGTGGATCTTTTATTTTATACATGTGACAAACTAATTCACGAATTTAATTTTGAGATGTTGAGGTTGGTTTATTTATTAGTGCAATATTTCCTATTAGTTTTAAAAAAATAATGGTAATGTATAATATAATTGTGATATACCCTTGGAGCTAGTCACCACATTAGGTAATATTTGATGTCGGATTTGGGGGTCACTATCATTGTCATTTTTTACTCAGTAGGATTTTTAGTGGGGTATGTATGTGAAGGAATAAAATTAGGGTGAGTGTTTTAAGATATATTTTAGAGTATAAAATGTTTAAGATTTCATGGTTGGTAAGTATACTATATTTCTAGAAACTCATATGTTAGTTAGGCTAGTAAAACAGGATAATGATATAAAGGATCCCAAGGATTATATGCATAGACTCCAATTATATATGAATTATTACCAGAAGGATAGTATACTATCAAAAGTGCAATTTTGTATTTATGGGTTCATGCATCATATCGTATCAAGTCATGATGATTTCTTATTTAATCAATTCAAATATTGTTTGTGATTCCCTTTGAGGTAATATAATGACCGAAACCTATATTATTTTAGTCCCTTTTATATAAGGATTTTCTTCCTCTCAAGATTTTCATTTCCCCTTTGTTCACACCAAGTTATTTGTTTTAGGTTTTTTCCCCTGGAATCCTCCTTGTGATTTCCTAATACTAGTCTCTGGATTTGGGGATTTTTTCCCTTCTCTCAACAATTTTTTCATTTAGGGTTTCATTTTTCCTCTTGTATTTATTTTTTCTTCCCCCTTTAGAGTTTTTTGATGCATTTTGAATTTGATTCTAACAATTTAGGGCCTCTTACAACACATACTTCTTATCTTTCTACCATACTCACCATGTCTAACCCTATATTTGGTCAAGAATAATGATGTTTATGGCGGTCTAGAATTGTGATAGTGGGCACATATGGAGGAGTTTTTAGTGAGTGAAAGTTGTATTGGCATAAAATCCTCTTTTAGTGGTTTGTTGATTCCTTCTAGTTTTTTTGGTCACCCTAAGGTCTCTATGGATATTCATATTTACCTATTTTAATCTATACTTATTTTTTTCCAACCTAAACCACCTAAAAAACTCTATATTGAGTCTAGAGTTAATGAGATTAAAGTGTATTGGGATTATGATGATGGATTGGGGGGGGGAATATAGTGATTGTAAACTATTCTAGGATCTCCTTCCTTGGATATGCCTCAGTTTGGTCCTCTAGAATTCAGTCAAGATTTTTTCTAGTTTCCAATTCACACAAACATCTCATGGTAGTGTCATTTGTTCCTTTTAATCCCTAGATTAGTTCATGCATCATGATCATGGTAGTTTATTTTTTCCTATTAATCTATAGTACTATTCATGTGTCTCTATGGTCTTTCCTCACTAATATGCTTTCATCACCAATTGTGGGGTGCTCGTCAAATAAATTATTGAACCCAAAAAAATTATTAGTATCAGGACATGGGCTTATCTTTGGAGAGGATGATTATATGGGTGTTTTTCTCTTTTTTTATGGTTTCAATTCATGAAAACAAAAATGAAATTAAACTGAATTGGTTTTTAATTCAATTTTAAAAGTAGTGGTCTAACCTCATATAATCCCCTTCTCTTTCTTATTAAATTATTATTCCAATTTATACTCTCTTGTTTTCTATTTAATCAAGTAAAATATCACTTGATTACCCTTACCTATAATTTTTTATTTAACGAGATGGATTATATTATTACTACAACCTCCAATCTCTCTTATCCTAGTAATCATATATTTCTAATTATCCTTATGTTATCCCGCTGCTCATGATCAAAGTGAATGGAGAGGACCTAAGTGGAATGTGTGTGTGATCCGGTGAAGAAGGTATGATAAATTCAAAATGTAAAAAGTTATTAAATATCCTGACATATATATAGTTTGAATTAATCTAGAGATTAAGCAAATAGAATAAATATTTAAAATTTGGAATTCATTAATAGGGATATAGGGATAATATCCTCATCTTGGAAACTAAGGGCTTTGTGTTCCATCTCCAAAGTTATTATTATAAGAAATTAAGGAAAGAAGTTATAAAAGAAACATTTATTAATTATAGGGAAACCTCCAAGAGAGATAAAGATTCATCTCCTTCAACATAGTGAATAATGCACTATTTAAATAATAATGCTCAGAGATCCATGGCACACTTCAAAATTCACCACGTGAGTAGCAAAAATATCTTCAACTTCTTCGAGTATCATTGGTAATGTTATCATTCATAGTGGATAGCAATGTCCTCTTCATCAATAGATGATTGAAAAATTTCCAGCATCGAGGGTCTAGATGATTCATTTATAGAATGTTTTCATGAATTATTCTATCTTGGAATGTATTCCCTCTTATGAATGACTTTGGGATGGAATGTTTCAGTTCTTTGCAACTCCAACAAAAAAATTTGATCTGTTTTATATGATTTTTTTGAGTAATGTAAGTTCTAAATGGATCTTCAATTATCCAAGTAGGCTTGAGAATATTTTGGTATGCACCTGACATGGGCCTATTTGTTTTAAAACTTCTTCAAACCTATATTTTTATACACATCTTAGAGTTGGAACTAGAATAGGGACGCCCTAGTAAGTCAAGGAACTCTAAATTTATATTCTTTCTGGAGGTATATCAAAAATAATGTGGTGTTCATCCTCTAATGGAATAAATATAGGTCCATTAGGGAATGTCAAATTCCACCTATGTTATTTATGACACCTACACATGTACAAAATCAAAAAAAAAGCAATTTAAATTTTTATATTTTCCTAATTTCAATATCGCGACTCATAAGGTTCAACATCTAGTATTATCAGGATTCAAACTTCATGATTTTAGTTATTCAGAAATCATGGAATTCCAGACATCTACTCATCATAAGTTCTTTATCTAGTTGCAATCCAAATTAGAACAGTGGTGGTGAATCTTCTTCAAATTTCATTTATCAACAAGATTCTATTAGGCGAACATCAGTGGCTCGGTCTTCAATTCCAATTAGCTCAAATCCACATAAAAATTTCGTATGTCCATTTAAACTCTTTAGATTTGTATAACCTCCAGCATGCACTGGACACTTAGAAATTCAATTTGGGGTTAGAAACTTTAAATTAATATTCATCATTATTCCAAAATATGTGTTTGTATCCCATTTCCCATATAAAAAATAGTACCAGTCTTCAAATTCCATTTGGTTGTTAGAACTTCCTAAAACAAACGGTGACAAATCACACTTCCATGAACTCATGTTTTTTTAATGATGCAGTGACCAAATCTTTCATAAGAATTAATTCAAATACATATATCACGCCTTCTTATAAATATACATACAAACCCAAGTGGGGAGCTGAGGTACCATTCTTCTCAAATGAAATGAAACTAAAAATAGTGTAATTTAGCTATCTTGGAACATTAATATCAATTACTTATTCAAAAAACCTCACTTAAACTTTCCTTAGTAATCCTACTAGTGTAATTTTATTCTAAAAAAAGATATAATCCCATTTATCTAAGTCTCAAAAACTCATTTATCTTAAAAAATTTATCAATTCATTGCTTCCCATTGGTGAGCTTTGGATTTTCCATCAGCATAGGGTGGTACAAGCATTGGTTTTGTGTTCATTATAGATTAATAAGGGAATCATGGGATGTGTATTCCATTGTCGAAAGGCTTCCTCTCCCCAAATTAGAAAAATAATAACAGTATCGGTGAGCATTAGCCTCCCTCGGTTGGTGTGGGGTTTCAACATCATGTTTTATTTCAACAAGGCATTGTTGTTATTCTTCCTCATAGCCAAAAATCATGGGATTTATCTTGATGATTCAGCCATGTGGTGAGGAACATGTATTTTCCATCAGCCTAAATGGGGTGGAATGGTGATTTAGTTGTCCACTACTGTCATTAACTTCTTCCTAGGTTAAGGATTCTACAAGCAGTGTGCGGCCTTCGATATGCACTTCCAGATTCAATTTTGTGGACGTCTCCCAATCCAAATTCAAGCATTGGCATTCCTTGAGTGTCGATATCCTTGTTTTAAATGGGAAGAGGTCATCTTGTTTGTTAGAAATTTTGAAATGGTTTCTCTTTATTGGTGCAATATCAGATCAGGTACGAGCATTAGCTTTCATTGAAAGTTAATTCTATATTTCATTGTGGGAGTTTGGTGGATATATATAGGTATATGTGTGGGGATGGTGAGGTTCATCCATAGAGGAGGGAGTGATATAAAATTATTTTAGGGGTTGGTCATACTGGAATAGTGATAGTATTGGTGGAATGGTGGCAGTAGAAAATTTTTATTCTTATGGTTGTAAGGGAGGAAGCGGTGGTAGCATTAGTGTGATGGTAATAGATATAAGGCATGTTTGTAGTAAAATTGTGTATGTGGTGTAGTATAGAATAGTGATGGAAGCACAATTTTTCTTATAATAATGACACAGCACTCATTTGTAGCAGAGGGTACTGAAGGATGGAGGTATCATATTTTTAACTAGTGATATGATTTTTTTAAAATTGGCAATAATAGTTATTCTCTTCTAGCGGTATCAAGGACGGTGGTGGAACTAGACCTTAGTTGAAAAAAGTCACACACTTGTATAAATTAAGAAATATGCATTTTTTTAGTTTATTAATTTCTCCAAATTAATTTCAAAAATAATAAAATAATAAAATTCGAGATTGAATTTCGTTGCATAATTATATTATGGATAAAATTCAAATTCATTGTTTTATTAAGTCAATTTAAAATAAAAATTTGAAAAAAATAAATAAATTTTATTGTATACTTTAAAAACACATTTTAAATTTCACATTGATATCTTGATATTATAAAAATAAACAAATTCAAATTCAATTATTCGCTTTTAAAACAATTATGATTTATGTTTTTTCAATTAATTTCAAAAAAATGATTGAAACTCATGAAAAAATCCATTAAAAATTAAAATTTCAAATTGAATCAAAAAATCATAGTTCAAGATCTAAATCTAAATCTAAATAAATTTTAATTTTTTTAAAATCAATTTATTTCTTAATCATCGTAATTCCAAAAAGTAATAAATCACTAAAACCAAAGTTTAGAGAGAATTAAAAATTATGTTTAAAATTCATAAAGTCACACAAAATTACTTGTAATTTTAATTAAATTAAAGGGTATTTTCAATGAATAATGGACAAAAAAATTCAAAATTTCAACTCACATCACTCCTCCACACTTGAGATATTACACTCCCAAGTAATTTTATCATTGAATTCCAAAAAAAAATATTGTACTACCTAATGTTAAATGAAAAAAAACATAATTGAGTAATATCAAGGATTCTTTTACTAAATGGTCATGCCTCTTATTTCACCTCCACACACTGTTTTATTTCAATAAATATTCAAAATATTATTCCCAAAGTGGATTTTAAATATTTAAAGGAATTAAAATTTAACATGTAGTACTTATATTCTTCCCTTATTCTTAATATTATGACATATAAGTTCATCTTCACACTTCATTGATATATTATAAATAAAAAATTTATTATTAAAATATACCTATAATCATTTGGGTTTAATATTAATCTCACATGAATAAATTATTTTTGAAAAATGGGTAATTTAGTATTACTTTTTAAAAAATCCCAACTATTTATTTGTGAGGAACTATGAAAAATAGATTATTTAATATGTACAAAGGACTTAAACTCACACACCCAATTCCATTGTCTTAGAGATTGACCAAGGGATCCTAATAGTCCATTTTACTATAGGTTCAAGGAACTTATATCAATTTATTTTAGGGAGGATTTCTGAGGTTCTATTCAATTGAAAAGGCAAGTCACTTGAGATTAAGTTTGAAATTTTAGGGACCATATGTTATAATTTTGATTCTATAAAGATCTTTTAATTTTCCACTTCATTTACCTTGTCTTTAAATATAATTTCCATGTAACGGTTGTAATGTTCACTCAATAAATCATAAAAATTTAATAATTTAGAATCAATAAAATCCTTATATCTATATTTTTACTTTAATTGGATAGGATAACATTAAAGTTAAATTTTCCTATAATAAAAATTCTCTAAAGTTTTCAAAAAAATTAAAAAAATGTATACATAGGCTCTTGATCAACCATTTTGTTTTATTTTTTCATATTGTTAATAATTTACACTCCAAAAAAAACCTACAATAAGATTATAAAAATTCCTAACATGGATTTGGATTTTTTTTGTTTTTTCGTACATCCTAAACTACCCTATCCATTTCACCCACACTTGTCTCAGAAACACATCAAGTTAATTATAGTAACCATTTTTTGTTTAAAAAATCATAATTAAAAAACATGATTCATCCAGAAAAATATATATGAAATAGAAAACCTAGGATTTTTTATTTTATGGAATCATGGAGGAATTAAAACTCATATATGGTAACTTCCCAAGGATCTTAAAAAAATTATTCACCTTTTGGCCCTTCACTTTGAAGGTTCTCTATGATTTAACACTCTTGACCTCGATTTCACTAGATGAAAAAATCTTAGTCAGCATATATGGGCCATCACACTTGGAATGTTTTTTCCAGGAATCATCTTCATTCTTGAAGAGTGAATCATCAATTTGTCTCTAATTTTAATGTCTCTCTTTTGGGTAGTTTTTTCATGGAAAGAACTAGAATTTTCCTTGTACATTAGGTTAATCTCATAAGCTTCCCTTCCAGATTCATCTAGTTCTAATTTTTTCATCTTTTTCTTCTCTCCAATCTTTCCAAATTTTTGGTTAATTTATTTTTCCACCCAGTATGTGTAATGTTTCCGATTTTCCATTCAAATTTTTTTAAAATTATATAGGTCTATTTGGAGACCAAAAATATAAGACAGCATGTCATTCCGAGGCTCAAGGTGCTCCAAATAAATGTTTGAACTATTTTTATGTTTATTAAAATTATCACTTGTGTACAGTTTTAGTAAATTTTAAACAACTACTTGGATTTGAAATATGAGGGCACCATTTTGTTCAGAGCATTGGTTTTGGCTAAGGTAGGACCTAACTTTGACTGGCATGGATTGACTATAGAAAATAATATTCAGATGTTTTAAATAAGAATAAATATAATCTTAAAAGGTTAATTTTATTTTTCTTTTAACATTTCATGACGTCATAGCCATGTTGTGGTGTGGTGACTTAATAATGCTACAACACATCATCGTGGCAATGCTAAAATTCATTAACGTGTTTCCTCTATTAATCATAGTAAGGGTCCAGTGTAAGAATTCATAATGATGGAAAATTTCCCTAGATCCTAGAAGTTTCCCTAAGGAAGGAGAATAAATCTCTCTCAATGGCAATGACGGATGATGGATCAAGCAAGTTCATGGATTAATCTCTATCAACGATGGTTTATCCCCTCTGACTGATACTCTTTCTTGGTATGGTGTTTATTTTCTTTATGATTCTTTTCCCCATTCTTGTTTCCAAGGACGAACACAGACCAACCCATGAACAGGTTGATCTGTGGTTCGATAGTTCTTGCAGGATGGTTAAAAATGTGGGATTAAAGGAGATGAATATTATTAAATATTCTCTTTGTCCCTTTTAATATTTCCACTGACATGAATATACCAAGGCCAACATGATCAAGTCTAAGGTTTCTTCTAAGGGTATTCTTATTCTTATCTCTCTTCCATGTTCTTGCGTTCTTCATCGATGGACCCCCATGGTCACGTTGGGCTTTCCTAGGATGTTTTGAATGTGACCAGACCAACGGAATTATGGAGAGAATATTTGGAGTCCATGATAGTGAAGAACGCAACCCTAGGGTCGTAGTAATTATTTCTTTTGAAAACGGAGCACTAGAGTGAGACCGGCGACCTGCGAAAGGAGGGCCATTGTTGAGGTGCGTTGTGGCAAGGTTACCTGGCAGTAGACGTCTGGTGGTGGAGGACCCTATGGCTCGGTGGCCGTGGGTGGCGGACAGGGCCTCTGACTTGAAGGTTGGTGGTGGGCTTTGACTATACATGGCGCAAATCCACATCAAGCGGCAAAGGGGTCATGGTTTGGCTGTACCACGGGGCAGTTCACATGGCGGTCAGTTGCATTGACAAGGTGGGGAAATGACACGTGCCACATCTTGGGCGAAATAACAAGCCCGCTTCAGTGGGTCAGGCTGGATTAGGTGGACTGGACTGGAAGGGGTCTAGGACAGCAGTCGACTAGGCCCTACTAGGTCCACCTGGTGGGTTGGATTTTTACAGGAGGATCGAGTCAGGTGGGACTTGGTTCGGGTCAGGTCGGACCAGACCTAGACTCAACTGGACCCTTTTTACTTAAATGCCCATAACTCTCAAACTGTGTGTCGTTTTGATGAGTCATTTGCAGCGTTGAAACCATTTCAACAAGGTGGTACTTTTGGGATACTCTAAGTGAGTTTTCATGGAATCTGGTGGATGGAATTTTGGCTTGAGTAAGAGATTATCCCGGAACAAGTGTGTTGAGTATGAAATCCCACAGCTTTTTGCAACCTAAAAGCTATGTGATTACCTAGACTATGTTTATTACCTAGACTATGTGTCTTACCTAGACTATGTTACTTTTCTAGACTAGGTTACTTACTAAGAGAGAGTCAATACTCCCCTATCCCACCTAGGTGTGGGTCCTCTACTCTTTGACAACACTTCGTGTTTTACCTACACTCCATGTGTTATCTACATTATGTGTGTTACCTACACTCCGTGTTACCTATACTCTGTGTGTTACTGACACTTCGTGTGTTAACTATACTCTGTTTGTTGCCAATTATCCTCTTGTTACTACTTGAGGGTACTATGGATTCTTACAACAATCATGTTTATGTACCGTAGACCTATACTAGGTGTGAGATTACTCTGGTGACTCTCACGATTATTCTTCTTATATTATACACTTCTTTTACCTCTTTGGAAGTCTACTTGGTGTATTTCTTCATGATCTTCTTTGTGGTATATTGCGTGTGATTCCTTATAGTTTAATTTTTGTAATTCCTTTCTGGTTTGGGGTCCCTAGTGAGTATTGTTTTACTCACCCATGCACAGACTTCGCCTACACGTGTCATATCTTGTGAAGATGATCAGTAGATTTGATGAAGTTCTTGGTGGGTTGGAGATATGGGTTCTTCAGGGTGACCCTAAAGACGTGGTACTCTTCCGTGACATTCATACAACTTACAATATCTAACCTTCAGGTAGGGTTTTCTATTGATGAGAACTAGGAGCTTGTACTTTTCTATTTCAATTGGAAATATATTCTGTCTTTTTTACTTTTAAGTTTGAACTGTTCCTCTGAGTGGGTTTTCTTAGTGGTTTGAACCCATGTTTACTTAGTGTTTTTAGTTTCAATTTTTTCTTGGATACGGATGCGTGCATACAGGTACTTGGGAAAATTCCTCTCGTTTTTAGGATATTCCTACTCAGTGATCTTCGCTAGATCCTAACCTATAGGATTCATCCTTGGGGTAGTCACGGCATAGGCCCTAGGGGACGGGTCATGATAGAGTGGTATCATCAGTAAGTCAGTCTTACTCCTGTTTTGGGGAAATAGTGTTTAGTGTTTCGTGTTCGGATTTCAGGCTAGGGAACCCAGTGTTGGTGGGGCAACTGACATATCCATACACTTGGACCTTGAATTATTCTTTCTTACATGGTACATGAAAGCTCTAGCTTCATGGGAAATATATGGTTTGTGCATTATATAGGAATCCAGTGTGGTCTAAGGTCCTTCTTAAGTCGGAGTCATCTCAACAAGTATACTCTATTGACTATGGTACATCTTGATTTGTTTCCAGATTCCTCCATATAGATAGCCAACCATGATTTTGATGCATGGACATGAGAATGGTTCTCTAAGAAATGAGGCATCAGTGCAGGGACCATTGATAGATCTAGAACCTCTAAGGGGTGTACTATTGATACCACCACCTAGAGAGCAGTAGTTCCTACCATAATTACCATTAGAGTATGCACACAGGCTTAGTGAATTTCCTGAGTTCCAAAGACAACAAATTATTAGGTTCCATGGTGAGACAGATCCTTAGATAGCTTAGGACTGGTTGGAGACTATGATTTGAGTCTTCCTCTTAGTGAGGACACCTTATAACTAGATGGCAGTTCTAGCCGCGAGCCTTTTTCAGGGCTCGGTGTGGAGATGGTGGATCCTGATGACTCGGACGCATGAGGAGGTGATTCTATCCTAGATAAACTTTGAGAAACTCTTTAGGGAGGAGTTATTTCTAGTGGTCATACACTCTGTGTATATACAGGAGCTACTACATCTGGATTAGGGCATCCAATTGGTAGTAGAGAACTCAGCGAGATTCCCGGATCATTCTCGCTACCCAACTGACAAGGTTCGGGAAACATTATTTAGGGATCAAACCTTAGAGCAGGGACTACATCAGTGGATAAATTAATTGATGATATTCATTATAATACCTATGCATGTTGGGGTGTCAGAGAAATCTCTACTGGTAGATAACTTTCTTACGGAGCAGTCATCGACAGTGGGAGGTACCATCAGGCAACAAGTAGCAGAGACTTCAGTAGCGGGTAGCCGACAGATGACACAGTGACCCAAGCAAGTCAAGAACTCCAAGGGACGACCCTAGAATATGGGATCAGCGATGCGAGCCTCCCAAGGTAGAGCGAGTCTACAGAACAAAATATTGTGCTACTTGTTCAGTGGTCTAGGGAATCTCGCCAGAGATTTTATAACCAACCATAGAACTGACTAGAAGATAGAAGAGGTACCACCGAGACATCGGTAGAGGTAGGAACAGGATAGTCTTCCAATTAGCGGATGTGGAAGAGGAGTGGGATGAGTGGAAGAATGTGGGTGGGGTTTGAGGAACTTCTACCACCACCCCAGGTGGTCCACCCCGAGCTCACGGATATAGTGGAAAGGGGTGAGGCTAGCTCCAATCGATTGAGGCTAACTATACAGAGACTCCTAGGATAATTAGAGGTAATATTTGTGCCTTTTCCACCCCAGTTTTTGTTTTGATAGGCATGGATTCTATTTACTCTTTTCTTGACACAACACTTGTTCGAGACATGGAGATTTCAGTGGAACCTTTGACTCAATCCCTATTCTTAGAGACTCATACGAGATGATATTCAATGATTACACAATGGTTTCGATAGTGTTTTCTTACTCTTGGAGGTGAGAGATTCGGTTGGGATCTCTTGGTGGCAGTGTCGAGGCCTTGCAACATCACTCTGGATATGGACTGGTTGTCCACTTTTCATGCTTAGATCAACTATTTTAGGCACACAGTGCAGTGTGTCCGAAAAGATGGGGCCAGGTTTTCCTTTGTCATTGAAAGAGAGACACAAGCAATGTAGGATGGAAAATTATGTAAGAGGGTGTATCTGATCACACAACAGTTGGCTAGTATGACCCTCAGTGTTTTAGATGAGACAAGTCCACAGTTTCCTATAGTTTTGGATGAGTTTGAGGACATCTTTCTATGAGATGTTTCAGGACTACCTTCTTATAGGGATGTACACTTCTGCATTGATATGTACCCTAGGATGTAACTGATATATGTATTGGAATATTGGATGGCTTCTGCAGAGCTTCTTGAATTTATGGTATAGTTGGAGGACTTAAAGAGGAAGGGCTTAATGATACTCAGTGTTTCACCATGGGCAGCCCCAGTATTGTTTGTTGAGAAGGAAGACAAAGCTTGAGGTTATGTGTGGAATTCTAGCACTTGAATCAGGTGATTGTGAAGAACAAGTATCCACTACTGGGGATTGATGAACTCTTTGATCAGCTAAAGGGAGAAAGATGGTTCTCGAAGATACACCTCGGATTAGGTTATCACCATCTTTTTTTATGGGATGAGTACATCCCAAAGACATCTTGAAGATGTCTGTATGGTCACTAAGATTACTTAGTTATGTTGTTTGGAATAATGAACACCCCAATAGTGTTCATGGGAATTGTGAATTAAATCTTCTATCCTTACCTAGACCTGTTTGTATTGGTCTTCATTGATGACATCCTGGTGTACTCGGTGTACAAGAAAGAGCATGAAATACACTTAAGGATGGTCCGGGACTTACTCTGGGAGCACCAGTTATACGGTAATATCTTGAAGTATTAGTTCTGGATATGAGAGTTCCACTTTCAAGAACATTTCATTTCAAAGGATGGAGTTTCTGTATATCTAGTGAAGATAGAGGCGGTGTTTTCTTGGGATCCACCCAAGAACATTACCAAGGTGCAGAGATTCCTTAGGTTGGATGGGTACTATTGGAGGTTCGTACCTAACTCTTTCATAGTATAATCATCCATTACATCCTTGACAAGAAATGGGAAACCATTAATATGGACAAATAAGTGTCAAGAGAGCTTTGATTATGTGAGACAGATATTGACGAGTGCTCCCATTCTGAGACTGTGAGAGGAGGGTGTTCAGTATATGGTGTTTTGAGATGCCTAAGAAACCAGGCTTGTTCGTGTCCTGATGTAGGGGAAAGAGATTATTTCTAATGGTTCATGGTGGATGATACCACATGAGCAGAACTACGTTACCCATGATCTCGAGTTGGAGGTGGTAGTCTTCACATTAAAGATGTGGTAAGATTGCCTTATGGGTGAGTGGCTTATCATCTACTCAGACTACGAATGGATCAGGTATATCTTTTCTCAGAATTATATGAACCTGAGATAGCATCATTTTCTAGATCTCCTCAAAGAATATAATTTCTAGATAGCCATTACTCTTGGGAATAAGAACATGGGGGAATTTTCTCTCAGTTGGAGATCAAGTTCGCAGGTACTGAAATAGGCCTCAGAGTAGTTGGACTTGATTTATATATCCTTCATGGGTGCAGATTAATCACATTATCACAAGTATATGGTAGTTACCCTCCACTCTTATAGAATGTGTGGTAGGCCCATTTCGTAAAATTCATCTGTGAGACTACACATGCCCAGATGTCCATAGGGCATGTCCCTGATGGACATTCCAAAGGTGGGGAGCATTTCAACCTTTTAAGAGGAAACACATTTGTACCAGCAATGTTTCGGGAGGAGGTGTTGAGGGAGTTTCATACATCCCCTTTGGTGTTACATCCAGGTGTATAAAAGATGTACTAGGACCTCTGACATCAGTTTTGGTGGTTGGGGATGAAGAAGGCAGTGGTAGATTTTGCCTCCAGATGTCTCACTTGTCAGCAACTGAACGCCGAGAACCAGGTTCCGGTGGGTTTGACTCAACCCTGTGAGGTACCATAGTGGAAGGGGGATGGAATATTGATGGAATTATTGGTGGGTATACCATGTACATCCATATGGAACGATACTATATGGTTGATCGTTGATCGACTCCCCAAGTCGGCCCACATCTAATTGATTTGGGAACATGGTTTAGTAGAGAGATCTAGATGCTTCTACGTACAGGAGATAGTTCGGTTCCACGGAGTCCCATTGATTATAGTCTTGGATCGAGATGAATTCTTTAAATCCTAGATGTGCAAGGGATTTTAGGAGGCCTTTGGGACTCAGCTTTTCTCGAGCACAGCTTTCCACCCGTAGACAGACAACCAAATGAAGGGAACCATTTAAGTCTTAGAGGAAAATCTATGTGTGTGCATCCTTGATTTTGGTCATAGTTGGGAGGATCACCTACCCCTAGTAGTGTTCTTGTACAATAATAGCTACCACTCCACCATCGGTTTGGCACTATTCGATACCTTGTATGGGCAACCCTGTAAGTCATCACATTGATAGAATGGCCCCGAAGAGTCAGCACTTATGGGCCCAGAGTTGGTACAGACCACTACGGGGGAGGTGAAGTCACCCAGGAGTGGATAAAGACTACATAAATCCATCAAAAGTTCTATATTGATAGGTTATGGAGACCCTTGGAGGTCGAGGAGGGAGACCATGTGTTCCTTTGGGTCTCTCCTTGAAGTAGGATATAGAGATTTGGTCGGGGCGGCGAGTTATCTCGGAGATTCATCAGACCTTTTCTTATATTGTTTATAATGGGAAATGTATCATATCACTTGGTTGTAACTCTGTAGTTATAGAGGGTGCATGAATTATTTTATGTATCCCATCTGAGGAAATACGTACATGACCCTTCGTACGTCATTGACTGGAGCAAACTAGACATTGATGATGGGACGACTTTAATGGAGTACCTGGTGGAGATTGAGGATCAATAGGAGAGGATCCTTCATGGATCGTTGATTCCTTTGGTTCTTGTTTAGTGAAAGCGTGGAAATCTATGGAAGATTATTTGAGAGAATGAGGCTTAGATTCGGGCTTAGTATCCCCATTTATTTGTTTAGCCCTTATTTTGGATTTTGGGGACGTAAACCCCTAAGGGAAGAGAATGTCATGACCCGTATTTTCAGTGTAAAATTTTTAAAAATTATATGGGACTATTTTGAGTCCAGGATCTGAGATGGAACGTGATTCTGAGACCCATGGTTCATGAAATAAATGTTCCAACTATTTTTAAGATTATTAAAAATAGTGCTTGCAGGTGTTTTTAGTAACTTTTAAACAAGTGGTCAGATTTGAAATCTGAGGGTACCGTTGTGTTTAGAGATTTTATTTTTTCATAGGTAGGACCTAACATCAATCAGTGCGGGTCGAATATGAAAAATATTTTTCGGATGTTTTAAGGAAGAATAAAGATAAACTTAAAAAGTTTATTTTATTTTATTTTAATGTTTCATGATGACGCAGTCATGCTATGGTGCAGTGACTCAGAGACGCCGCAACACATCATCATGGAAACACTGAAACACATTTAAAATACTAAAATTCATTAACATGTTTTCTCCATTAATCAGGGGAAAGGTCTGGTGTTATAATTCATAAGGATAGAAAATTTTTCTAGAGCCCGAAATTTTCCCTAAGGGAGAATAAGGAAGCTCTCTCACCAACGACGAAGAATGATGAATGCTGAAAAATGATGGATCGACAAAGTTCGTGGAAATATCTCTATAAATGATGTTTTATCTCCTATAAATGATCCTATTTCCAGGTAGGGGGTTTATTTTTTTCGTGATTGTTTTCCCCATTCTTTTTTCCACTTATGAATGTAGACCAACCCATGAACAAGTTGATCTGCGGTTCGATCATTCTTGAGGGATGGTTAAAAATGCAAGATTAAAGAGTACAAATATTATTAAATATTATATTTCTCCCACTTCATATTTATGATGACATGAATGGACCAATTCCAACACGAGAAAGGCCAAGGTTCATTGTAAGTTTGTTCTTGTGCTTATTTCTCTTCTATGTTCTAACGTTCTTCACTGACGGACCCATGTGGTCACGTTGGATTTTCTGGGAGGTTCTGAACATGACTGAATGCCCAAAGTTATGGAAAGAAGATTCTATGTCCACGGTAGTGAATAATGTGGCTAGAGGGTCACAGGTGTGATTTTTTTCGAAAAATGGAGCACTGGAGTGCCACTGGTGACTTGAAGAAGGAGCGTCGCCAGTGGAGGTGCCAACTGCGTGGCTGTCAGCTCAACAGCCAGTGGGGGAGGACCCCATGGCTCAGTGGTAGTGGGTGTCAGATAGGGTCTTTGTCTCGAAGGTTGGTGGTGGGCTTTTCCTGAACAAAGCAAAGTGGTCACGGTCTAGCTGGACCATGGTGATACCCCGCAACAACCGTCGTGAAGTGGTTCACATGGAATTCGACTGTGTTGAACGGGTTGGTGAGCCGCGTTGAACATGGAAGTCAGTTGTGTTGACAAAGTGGGAAGTGGCACCCACCAAGTCCTTGGTAAATGAACTGGACCACTTCAGTGAGCTGGGATGGAGCCAGTGGACTAGGGTCAGCCAGGGTGGGCCAGACCCCATGGGTCGGGTTGACACAAAGGGGCATGTCGGACCTGGCGGATCGGAAAAACCCTATAGGTTGGGCAGACCCAGCGGGTCTAGTCTGGTTAGTTTGGTGGGGTCGGACCGAACCCGGACCCAACTAGACCCTTTTATTTAAATTCCCATAACTCTCAAACTGTGTACCCATTTGATGATCCATTTGCGGTGTTGGGACCCTTACTAATAATTAGTCCTCATGATATACTCTAAGTGAGTTTTTATGGAATTTTTTGTACATCCATAGGGTTCGAGGAGGATATGCTCCCAGAAAGAGTGTGCTAAGGATGCAATCTAATAGCTGGTTGTGACATAGAAGCTGTGTAATTACCTATATTGTATGTATTACCTAGATTTCATGTCTTTCCTAGACTATGTTTCTTAAATAGACTTTGTGTCTTACCAATACGGAGACGGTACACCCCTGTCCCCCTAGGGTGTGGGTCCTCTATTCTTTTATGACACTCTGTGTGTTACCAACACTTCGTGTGTTACCAACACTCTGTATGTTATTTACACTCTGTGTATTACCTACACTCCATGTCTTACCGACACTCCATGTGTTACCTACACTATTTTTGTCTCCAATACTTTTTGTGTTACTCCTTGACGATACTATGGATTCTTACAAAGGTTTACATACCATAGACCTATACTTGGTGTGAGCTTACTATAGTGACTCTGTCACGAACCGAATCGGGTCGCAATCAACTCGACGCCCGACCCAACCCGTGGAAAGACCCGAAGTGCGTCCCCGATCCCCACGGGCTGGCACAAGTGCCCGGGTATCAATTTAAACTTTGGGAACGACTTACCCGAGTGAACAAATATAGAGCAGCCAACCAAAGTAAACCAAACAAAAGTAAAAGTTACCATCAAACGTGCATTTAACCAAAACAGGTTGTTGAGTCACAAGTATTCAAAATCCAAATAACACTAAAAACAAGGTGACCAAAAACCAACCTAAGAACTATCACTCGGTGTGAGGACACCGCCCCTAAGCCACCACCAAAACGCAACATACATAGGCCAGCTAACAACCTGAACCACTGCTCCCAAAAGCAGGACCCTTACCTGTATCAGAAGTAAACAAATCTACTTACACCCAAGGGTGTAAGTAGGGTGTGAGCAATCGCCCAGCAGGATATCACCAAGAAAATATTCCATGCACAAATATCAAAAGACAAACCATTTGCAATGCTAAAAAAAGAAAGAAAGAAGTGCAAAAAGAAATGGTTTTCATAAAACGATTTAAAAGAAAGACAGTTCAAGATGAACACATTAGGGTAGTAATTCAAGTGACATATCACGTATCATTGTGCACGCAAAGTAACTGGTAGCACCAAAG
The DNA here is from genome assembly GCA_963277665.1 of Viscum album. Taxonomy (NCBI): domain Eukaryota; kingdom Viridiplantae; phylum Streptophyta; class Magnoliopsida; order Santalales; family Viscaceae; genus Viscum; species Viscum album. Next base: position 703,626,068 of record OY728132.1, read on the forward strand.
GATGGGAGAGGCCCAAAAGGGTACTAGAGCAAGTGGGACCTTAGGACATCGTGTCTCGGTGAAACGTGGCTTAGGTGGACACGACCCTCATATAACCTAGCTTAGAAGGCCACGACCCTCAGAACACGTGGCTTAGAAGGCCACGACCCTCAGATATCATATGTTTAGTTAGTGTTTTAATCGTGAAACCTGCCAGTGAAACCGAGTCGGGTCATCTCCAGAACACTAGCTCACTAGTCCTAGTCTCCCCACCTAATACCCCGTCTTCCCTCCTTGTGCTCAACTATATTCAAAGTTCACATAACATGTCACATGCACAGTGATATCCTTTTTGAAAACCACACGCACACAAAACTTTTAAAAAAAACTAAATCTGCACCCCTTACACATTAAATTAAACTAGCTGCAAAACTTAACAAAACACTTTGATAATTGAGCAACCCACTAAAAGAAATTATTAAATAGTTTCAAACATGTTGCAAAAGTTTTTGAAGGGAAAAAGTCACTCAAAACCCTTTTTTTAAATAGAACATATGCTGACACACGCCAAAATATAAACTGCGTCAACTGCACTTCCTAACTCACACACTGCACAGTTTGCAAACAATAATAAACAGTCCAAATGGAGTTTTTACAATAAAATTTACTAGAGTCACTAGAACATAACTCTAACTAAACAAACACACAATAACTCTAAGTCATAGGAAAAATTTCACAGCATGTAAACAAATGGATAAAACATTAAATTAATTAAATAAGAAAGCAAATGATTGTAAACCAATACTTGTGTGCGGAACCACCTACCTCAAATAGGAACGGGAAATGACACGGCGCAAAACTCCCATTGCGCCACGGTCGCACCGTATTGAGCCGTCAAACAGGTCCTAAAACAGCAGACCGTTAAAGAGGTTCAATAATAATGTTAACATAATAATAATAATAATAATAATAATAACGTAAAAAATAACAATAGTAATATCAATAACATAATAATAATAGTAATAATAGCATAATAATAATCATAGTAATCTTAATAATAATAATATTATAAAAATAATAATAACAATACAATCATATAATAATAATAATAATTGCATAATCATACTAATAATGATAATAACATAATAACAATAAAAATAGTAACATAATAATATTAACATGATAATAATAATAATAATAATAATAATAATATAGTAATAATAATAACATAATAATAATGTAATAATTATAACAATAATAATATAATATTATTATTATTATTATTATTAACATAATAATAATAATAACATAATAATAATTATAGTAATGATATAATAATAATATTAACATATTAATAATAACAATACTATAATAATAATCATCATCATATAATCATAATTTTATAATAAAATGTTAATAGCTTATTAAACAAAATAAAATAATAGAATAAATTAAAATAAAAAAACAGATCCTTCTTGGCGGAGCGGAGGAGGAGGGAGGGGTGTGGCGGTCTGCTGGAGGAGGGCGGCCGAACAGGGAGGTGCGGGAGCGGGGAGGCACGGTCGAGCGGAGAGGCGTGGCCGTGCAGGAGGGGCTCGGGCAGTAGGAGGGAGGTGTGCCGGTAAGCAGGAGGGGGCTCGGAGATGCGCCGGCCGTGGAAGCAGGGAGGCGGCCGAATGGAACAGGGGAGTGGCGGTCTGCTGGTGGAGGGCGTCGTTCGGATGGGAGGACAGCAGATGGGGAGGTGCGGGTGCGGCTAGGGTGAGAAAGGGAGAGGAAAATGTGGCAAAAGAGAAGAGAAGGGAGGAGAAAAATAAAAGAAGAAGGAGAAGAAGGAGGAGAGGAGGAGAAGAGGGGTGAGGCGCACGGCAGGAGAAAGTAAGGGGGAGCGCTATGGGAGAGCAGTGCTGGGAGAGGATACGGGAAATGGGGAGATAGAGAGAGAGATATGTGGGGACGAAGAAAAGAAAAAAAAAGAAAAAGAAAATAAATAAAAAAAGATGGGAGTTAGGGGTGGGGGCTAGGGTTTCGGGGGGAGAGAAGTTAAACAAAATAAATCAAAACAAATTAATGATATTAATATCATAATAATAATAATAATAATAGTAATAGTAATAATAATACAAATAACATAATAATCAATAAAATAATAAGCCTATTAGCAATAATAATAATAATAACAATAGAATCGTGATAATAATAAAAAAAATAATCATCATCATAATAACAATAACAATAATAATATAATAATAATAATAATACTTTGAAACTGAAGTTAATCGCCCAGAAAAAGAACGTTCGCGTAGAGAGCGCCGCATGTTAAAAAGGCAAGGCCACGCGGCTACGCCCATGCTCTGCCTGTGCACCGAGCGGCGTAGAGCTAATGCTCATTTATCAGCGCCATAGCAAAAGCCTCACATCAGGTTCAGCCCGCACTTAAAACCAGTAATTAAATAAGCAAGCGATTAAACTCATGAAATAAAAATTTAAAATTAAGGTCATACCTCAAAGCGAAGACCGGGAATGACAATTCTCCCAACCATAAAAACTTTCTGCCCTCGAAAAGTCAGCTCAATGCCTGATCAGAGAATAGAAAAGGGTACTCCTACTTAACCCACGACTTCCGCTCCCAAGTCTCATGTTCATCACTCCCGTGCTGCCAAAGGATACGGACTAGAGGAATGGACTTTCCACGCAACACATTTTCCTGAGAATCCACTATACGCACTGGTCGCTCAACCACAGACAAGTCGGAGTCTATCTCCAGATCCTACCAATTCAGCACATGCGACGGGTTGGGGTTGTACTTCTTTAGTTAGGAGACATGAAATACGTCATGAATCAACATCAACTATGAGGGAAAATCTAACCTGTATGTCACCTTGCCAATCCGTTCAAGAATCTCGAAGGGTCCGACATATCTCGGTGTCAGCTTCCCCGGCTTCCCCAAACGACGGTGACCCAAGCTAGGGGCCACTCTCAGGAACACTCTATCCCCCACTAAAAACTCAAGATCCCACCGCCTCTGATCTTAATAAGACTTGTGGCGACTCTGAGCTGTCAACAATCGCGGCCTAACCAGCTTGATCTTCTCAGATGTCTCCTGAAGAAGGCTCGGTCCCAAGAGCAAGGCCTCTCCTACCTCAGTCCAACACAGAGGAGACCGACAAGGCCATCCATAGAGCGCCTCAAAGGGTGCCATTCTGATGGAAGACTGGTAACTGTTATTATAAGCAAACTCGACCAGTCCCAAATGGCTATCCCACGAGCCTCCAAAATCTAGCACACAGGCTCGGAGCATTTCTTCCAGAATCTGATTCACCCGCTCCGTCTGGCCATCAGTCTGAGGATGGTATGTTGTGCTCATCTTAATCTGTGACCACAAAGCCTTCTGGAGGCCTCCCCAAAATCGAGATGTAAAGTGGGGGTCCCTGTTAGAAACAATTACCGATGGCACACCATGAATTATGACCACCTTCTGAACATACAAGCAGCCCATCTCTTCTACCTCCGCTGTATCTCTGATAGGAATAAAGTGAGCTGACTTGGTCAAGTGGTCAATCACCACCCGGATAGCATTCCTTCCCCAAGGTGTACAAGGTAACCCAATAATGAAGTCCATGGAGACCTCGTCCCACTTCCAAGTAGGAATGGGTAATGGCTAGAGTAGGCCAGATGGTCTCTGATGCTCTGCTTTTACCTGCTGGCAAGTATAGCATCTGGATACAAAGTCGGCTATGTCCTGTCTCATACCTGGCCACCAGAACTGACAGCGAACATCGTAATACATCTTTGTGGTACCAGGATGGACGGCCCACTGAGATTGGTGGCTATCCTTCATCACCACCTTCCGTAGAGACAACGGCACTACAGCACGGCCCTTGAAGCACAAGACCCTCTGGGGAGACAAGGACCAATCAGAAGGAGTCTCCCCACCATGAAGAAACTGCCTAGATCGCTGACACAGCTCATCATCAGGCTGCTCTCGCTGAATCAACTCTGTAAGAGTAGGAGTCAACTGGATTCTATCCAAGAAGGTACCTCCACTATAGTCCCTGCTCTCCAAGTGCATCTGGGCGAAGAGCCCCCTCAAATTCCACTCATCGCTGGACTTCCTCAACACCTGCACTGGTACTTTTCTGCTCAAAGCGTCAACTACCACATTACCCTTGCCAGGGGTATAGACAATATCAAAATCAAAACCCTACAGGTACTTGACCCAGCGGTGCTGCCTCAAATTGAGATCCTTCCGAGAGAAAATGTAGGTCAGGCTATTATGGTCAGAATAGACCACAAACTTCTCCCCAAGAATATAGTGACGCCATGTCTTCAAAGCATGCATCACCGCCGCTAACTCTAAGTCATGAGTCGGATAGTTCTTCTCATGCGGCCGGAGATGGCGAGAACCATAAGCCACGACATGGTCTTCCTGCATGAGCACACATCCGAGGCCCGTACCTGAAACATCACAGTAAACCACATAGCCCTTTCCCGATTCTAGTAAGGTCAACACAGGTGCAGTGGTCAACCTCCGCTTCAATTCCTCAAAAGATGCTTGGCACTGTGGGCTCCAGTCAAACTTCACCCCTTTTCGGGTGAGTGCGGTCATGGGGGAGGCAAGCCGCGAGAAGTCCCGGACAAAGCGCCTGTAATAACCAGCCAAGCCCAGAAAACTCCTGATCTCAAACACATTTCTCGGCTGCTCCCAAGACATAACTGCCCTGATCTTTTCGGGATCCACTGAAACCCCTTGTTCTGAGACAACATGCCCCAAAAACTTCACTTCCCTGATCCAGAAAGTGCACTTCGAGAGTTTGGCATACAGGCGGTGATCCCGCAATGTGCCCAAAACAATGCGCAGGTGATGCTCATGCTCCTCCTTAGATACATAATAAACCAGGATGTCATCCACGAATACCATGACAAATGAGTCGAGATATTGGTGGAACACCCTATTCATGAGCGCCATGAAAACTGCAGGAGCATTCGTCAGTCCGAACGGCATGACCAAGTACTCCAAGTGACCGTACCTGCTTCAGAAAGCCGTCTTCGGGATATCTGCTTCTCTCACACTGAGCTGGTGGTATCCCGAACGCAAATCAATCTTGGAGAACCACTTTCCCCCTTCAGTTGGTCGAACAAATCATCAATCTGAGGCAAAGGGTATTTATTCTTGATGGTTACCTTGTTCAATTTCTGGTAATCAATGGACAACCGAAGGGTTCCATCGGCCTTCTTTGCAAATAAAACTGGGGCGGCCCAAGGAGATATGCTCGGGCAAATGAATCCTTTGGATTCCAAATCGTCCAGCTGTATCTTTAATTCCCTCAGTTCGGTAGGGGTCATTTGATATGAGGGAAGAGATATAGGCTGTGCTCCCGGTGCCAACTCAATAGATAACTCCACGTCCCGCTCTGGGGGTATGCTAGAAAAAACATCTGGGAAGACCTATGGGAACTAATCCACTACACGAGGTAACCCACCCTGTAAAACACAACCATCATCCTCTAGTGCGAGCGACGACGACTGATAAGCAAGATTTACCAGCTCAGGGAGTGGAGGTCCCACATATCCCGACCGAGGATCCCATTCTCCGTGAAATAACTGGGGAGTCCCATCTGGTGCCGTAAAAATGACTCGGCGCTGATAGCAATCAATGTGCGCCTGAAAACACACCAACCAGTCCATACTGAGGATCACATCAAATAGGTCCATTTCAAGGACCAAGAAATCCCATTCCATCTCGACTCCCGACATAGAGACTGTGCACGATCGCCACTTAAGGCCTTGCTCCCTCTTTTTCCCCAGCGGTGTTACTAACTCCATAGCAAACGATAACAGCTCGGTTGGTTGGTTTAGCAGATTCAAAAAATGAGAAGATATGAAAGAAACTGAAGCACCAGTATCAAATAAAACTGCAGCTATAGAAGATGCAACCATAATAGTACCTCGAACCATCGAAGGCCCTGCATCAGATCCTGCTGGTGGCTGATCCACAGCATGCAGTTGCCTGGTCCCTTCCTGAGAACGATCGCTCGTCTGAGGCTCTACCCTGATCTAGCTCTACCCTGAAGACTATTTGGTCCTACCACCACGCCCCCCAAACCGAGATCATGTCATTCTGGTCGGCTCTGACTGAACTGATACCCCTCTGGAAGCCACAGATCCAGCCCCACTCTGGTATGGGCGTGCAGTCCTACAGAAGCACTGTAGATGTCCAACAACTCCACATCCATGGCATGGTCTAGGAGGGTATGGACAAACAGGTCGGATGTGCCCTACCCTTCCGCACTTATGTCACACTACGAACCCTACACTAGAATCCCCAGATGAAAACTTCCTGGGAGGATGACCTAAGCTGCCATCACTCTTCTTCCATTGCTCATCATGCTTCCTCTTCTTCTCAAATGAACTTCCACTGCCAAGCCCGGACACTGATCCAGAAAACCCCGACTTCCCCTTCTGTTCAATCTCGGCCATACAAGCACGATCGACCACCTCAGCATAAGTCTTCAGCTTGAATAAGAAAACCTGGGAGTGGATTTTTGGTTGAAGGCCCTTCTCAAACTTCCGAGCATTCAAGAATTTGCTCAAAACTATCTCAGGTGCATACCGTACCAGTTCAGCAAAGCAATTTGCATACTCCATCATTGTAAGATTCCCTTGCGAAAGGTCCATGAACTCCTGAGATCTAGCGTAGGCTTGGAACTCTGGACAATATTGCTCGTTCAAGATCACCTTGAAATCTTTCCAGCTCATGTGCTCATGTTTCCTAGCTTAGACCACTGATTCCCACCATTTGAGACCGGAACCCTCTAGCTGGAACGAGGCACACTTCACCCTGACTTCCTCGGGCATGTTAAGGAATTCGAACATACGTTCTATCTTTTCAAGCCACTCCTCTGCCTCCTGAGGTTCTGAACTGCCTCGGAAAAAAGGAGGTTTGTTCCCCAGAAACACCTGAGCTCTATCCTTCCTGGAGTCAAATTCTTCCCCTCTAGCTAGAATAGGGGCGGGGGCAAGAGTCGCCCCTTGTCCCAAAGACTGAACGGCTCGGACCATAGCCTCTACCAATCTCTGATCAAGCGGCATGGGAGAACTCTCTTCGGCTTCCTCCCATGGGTGCAAGGGAGCTCTCTAGGGAGGCATCTTACTGCAAAGGTCAACAATCAAGAAGGAATACCATCAATATCACATATCTCAAAAGGAACTAATTTTTTTCAGCAAGATAAATAACCATAAGCATACCAAACATGAAAAACGACTTCGTGTCAAAACTCTACTTTCTTACCTGGTGTCCACGTATAGTCTGCAGCCTGTACGTCCCACCTAGGAAAGAAGTCAAACAAGCACCCTGACATCCCATGGTGACTCAGTATCTGTCACGAGGCGTGCTGGCCAGGCACCCTACTCGCAACATGAATTCTGAGCCCTGACAGACAAAACTCCTGTATAGTCTAACTCATCCCAAATAACATAAACCACAAACAACCTTCCTCTGAAACCATTTTGTCACGAACCAAATCGGGTCGCCATCAACACGATGCCCGACCCGACCCATAGCAAGACCCGAAGTGCGTCCCCGATCCCCACGGGCTGGTACAAGTGCCCGGGTATCAATTTAAACTTTGGAAACGATTTACCCGAGTAAACAAATATAGAGCAGCCAACCAAGGTAAACCAAAAAAAGCAAAAGTTACCGTCAAAAGTGTATTTAACCAAAACAGTTTTTTGAGTCACAAGTATTCAAAATCCAAATAACATTAAAAACAAGGTGACCAAAAACCAACCTAAGAACTGTCGCCCGGTGTGAGGACACCACCCCTAAGCCACCACCAAAACACCACGTAGATAGGCCAGCTAACAACCTGAACCACTACTCCCAAAAGCTGGACCCTTACCTGTATCAGAAGTAAACAAATCTACTTAAACCCAAGGGTGTAAGTAGGGTGTGAGCAATCGCCCAGCAGGATATCACCAAGAAAAGATTCCACGCACAAATATCAAAAGACAAACCATTTGCAATGCTAAAAAAAGAAAGAAAAAAGTGAAAAAAGAAATGGTTTTTATAAAACGATTTAAAATAAAGACAGTTCAATATAAACACATTAGGGTAGTAATTCAAGTGACATATCACGTATCATTGTGCACGCAAAGTAACCAGTAGCACCAAAGGATGGGAGAGGCCCAAAAGGGTACTAGAGCAAGTGGGACCTTAGGACATCGTGTCTCGGTGAAACGTGGCTTAGGTGGCCACGACCCTCAGATAACGTGGATTAGAAGGCCACGACCCTCAGAACATGTGGCTTATAAGGCCATGACCCTCAGATATCATATGTTTAGATAGTGTTGCAATCGTCAAACCTGCTAGTGAAACCGGGTCAGGTCATCTCCGGAACACTAGCTCACTAGTCCTAGTCTCCCCACCTAATACCCCGGCTTCCCTCCTTGTGCTCACCTAAATTCAAAGTTCACATAACATGTCACCTGAACAGTGATATCCTTTTTGAAAACCACATGCACACAAAACTTTAAAAAAAAAACTAAATCTGAACCCCTTACACATTAAATTAAACCAGCTGCAAAACTTAACAAAGCACTTTGATAATTGAGAAACCTACTAAAAGAAATTATTAAATAGTTTCAAACATGTCGCAAAAGTTTTTGAAGGGAAAAAGTCACTCAAAACCCTTTTTTTAAATAGAACATATGCTGACACACGCCAAAATATAAACTGCATCATCTGCACTTCCTAACTCACACACTACACAGTTTTCAAACAATAATAAATAGTACAAAGGGGGTTTTCACAATAAAATTTACTAGAGTCACCAGAACATAACTCTAACTAAACAAACACACAATAACTCTAAGTCAGAGGAAAAATTTCACATCATGTAAACAAATGGATAAAACATTAAATTAATTAAATAAGTAAGAAAATGATTGTAAACCAATACTTGTGTGTGGAAACACCTACCTCAAATAGGAACGGGAAATGACACGGTGCAAAACTCTCGTTGCGCCACGGTCGCACCGTATTGAGCCGTCAAACAGGTCCTAAAATAGTAGACCGTTAAACAGGTTCGATAATAATGTTAACATAATAATAATAATAACAATAATAATAATAATAATAATAATAATAATAATAATAATAACATGAAAAAATAATAATAGTAATATCAATAACATAATAATAATAATAATAATATCATAATACTAATAATAGTAATCTTAATAATAACAATATTATATAAATAATAATAACAATACAATCATATAATAATAATAATAATAATAGCATAATCATACTAATAATGATAATAACATAATAATAATAAAAATATTAACATAATAATATTAACATGATAATAATAATAAAAATAATAATAATATTGTAATAATAATAACATAATAATAATGTAATAAATATAACAATAATAATATAATAATATTATTATTATTATTAACATAATAATAATAATAACATAATAATAATTATAGTAATGATATAATAATAATATTAACATATTAATAATAACAATACTATAATAATAATAATAATCATAAAATCATAATTTTATAATAAAACGTTAATAACTTATTAAAAAAAATAAAATAACAGAATAAATTAAAATAAAAAAACAGACCCTGGTTAGCGGAGCGGAGGAGGAGGGAGGGGTGCGGCGGTCTGCTGGAGGAGGGCGGCCGAACACGGAGGTGCGGGAGCGGGGAGGCACGGCCGAGCGGAGAGGCGTGGTCGAGCAGGAGGGGCTCGGGCAGTAGGAGGGAGGTGCGTCGGTAAGCAGGAGGGGGCTCAGAGATGCGTCGGCCGTGGAAGCAGGGAGGCGGCCGAATGGAACAGGGGAGCGGCGGTCTGCTGGTGGAGGGCGTCGTTCTGATGGGAAGAGAGCAGATGGGGGGTGCGGGTGCTGCTAGGGTGAGAAAGGGAGAGGAAAACGTGGAAGAAGAGAAGATAAGGGAGGAGAAAAAGAAAAGAAGAAGGAGAAGAAGGAGGAGAGGAGGAGAAGAGGGGTGAGGCACGTAGCTGGAGAAAGTGAGGAAGGGGGAGCGCTGTGGGAGAGTAGTGCTGGGAGAGGAGAAGGGAAATGGGGGGAGAGAGAGAGAGAGATACGTGGGGAGGAAGAAAAGAAAAAAATAGAAAAGGAAAATAAATAAAAAAAGATGGGAGTTAGGGGTGGCAGCTAGGGTTTCAGGGGGGAGAGAAGTTAAACAATAGAAATCAAAACAAATTAATGATATTAATATCATAATAATAATAATATTAATATTAATAGTAATAATAATACTAATAACATAATAATCAATAAAATAATAATCCTATTAGCAATAATAATAATAATAACAATAGCATCGTGATAATAAAAAATAATAATCATAACCATAATAACAATAAGAATAATATAATAATAATAATAATAATACTTTGAAACTGAAGTTAATCGCCCTGCAAAAGAACGTTCGCGTAGCGAGCACCGCATGTTAAAAAGGCAAGGTCACACGGCTACACCCGTGCTCTGCCCGTGCACCGAGTGGCGTAGAGCTAATGCGCATTTATCAGCGCCACAGCAAAAGCCTCGCATCAGGTTCAGCCCACACTTAAAACCAGTAATTAAATAAGCAAGTGATTAAACTCATGAAATAAAAATTTAAAATTAAGGGCATACCTCAAAGCGAATTCTGGGCGTGATAGACTCTCTTGATTATACTTCTTATAGGATACACTTCATGTGCCTCTTAGGTAGTCTACTTGGTGTATTTCTTAGTGATCTTCTTTGGGGTATACTTCGTGTGATTCCTTGTGTTTTACTTTTTCTAATTCAATTATGATTTGGGATCCCTACTGAGTATTGTTTTAGTCACCCCTGCATGGGATTCACCCACACAAGTCATGTCTTGTAAAGAAGATCGGTAGCTTTGGCGGAGTCCTTAGTGGGCCAGAGATAGAGGCCCTTCAGGGTCACTCGGTAGACATGGTATGCTTCAGTGACATTCAGATAGCTTATTGTACCTACCATTCAGTTAGGGTTTTCTACATATGATATCCAGGTTCTTGTACTTTCCTATTTCATTTGGGCTTGTATTCTGGCTAGTTTACTTTTCAGTTTGTAATGTTACATTGAGTGGGTTTTCTTAGTGGTTTGTATACATGATTACATAGTGTTTTCAGTTTCATCTTTTTCTTGGAAATGGGTTTGTGTGTGTATAGGTACATGGTCAAATGCCTCCCACTTTTTGGATATGCCTACTCGGCTCTAGTCGCCAGCCCCTAGCCTATGAGAGGTGGGCTTGTGGAAGGCACGACATGGGCCCCAGGGGATGGGTCATGATAGTAGGCTATATTCTATATCTCAACAAATAATTCATTATTTATCATAGCCTGTATAGGTAAGGGAGAGGTTCCATTTGAAAATTTTATTAAATTCTAGGAATAGATCTCACAAAAATCTTTATGCTTTTCAATTTTAAAAATATATTCCAAATTGAAAATTATTTCAAAAATAGTTTCATTAGAAATATCCTAAGGTTTTAAATCCTTTATTAATGCAATTTTATAATTCAAATTCCAATTTATTCTTCAAAAAAACATGGTAATAAAAAATGGTTCCTGGTAAAATAAGTTTATTCGTCAAAAGGGTATTTAATTGAATCAAGTATATTAAAATCCATTGTTTCAGCACCAAAGTTCATGGAAAGAGTGTCTTAGTTTGAATTTGTTATAGTTTTGGAAGTCTTGAAAAATAGCCTACCTAAGATGATGGGGGAATGTTTCTTACCTTTTTCTTCCACCATATTCAGAATATAGAAACCATTCAGGAACAAAAAAATCATTTACACACACCAGTATATCTTCTAAAACACCTATTGGGAAGACAATGGTTCAGTTTGAAAGTTTCATAACAACTTGGGTGGGTTTGAGTTATCCAATCTAGAGAGATGAATAAATTGAGTAAGGGATGATATTAATTGAATCTCCTAAATAAAAAATTTATTACAAAAATTATGCTCTCTTATTGTGGTGGGAATAGAGAAGATACTTGGATATTGATGTTTTTAGTGGATTTATGTGTTTATAAGTGGAAAAAACTTAGTCATACCTTTTCATTAACTTGAAATATTCTCTTTAAAATGCACATGTATTTGATGAATTTTTCATACCCTTGTATTTGGAAGATGTCCCCCAATAGTGGGATAATTATTTCAACTATTTTTATCACTTCCAACATCTCTTTTTTAAATGGTTATTCATTGGTTTTGTTTGGTGCTTGTATATTTTTAGGGAAGGTAGTTTGATCTTGATTTGGATCTTATATTTTGAAATTCACTATATCCTTCTTTATAGGAGTTTTTTCTATAGGTACATATTCTTTAGGTTATTTTCTAGTGGTAAATTCTTCATGTTAAGTGGTTTTTCCAATTCTAGCTTCTTCTTAGGATAGTGAGTCTTCACTACTTCCCATATCCTTTCCACTCCTTAATGTAATAGAACTAATATTCCCTCTGGGGATAAGAATGGATTGGGAAGGAAACTTACCTAATCCATGGTTTTTCAATTAATTTATAGAAGTTAGGATCTAGTTTTTAGAAATCACAATTTCTTTCATCAGTTCCTCTATTCAAGGTTTTTTGATCTTGCCTCATTTGATATCTTGTAGAAGGTTGAGAGTTATTTCTTTGAAAAGGATGTGGATAGATATTTTCTTATAATCCTTATTAAAAGTTTGGTCATTTAATTTCTTTGTTTCTATCTCTATATTGAATCTTAGATTACTCTATGATTCCTTGGTTGTATCTTGCCTGCTATTGTTATGGTCTTTCTTGCATGGCTTTACAATTTTCATAAACTTGAGGAAAAACATTGGTGAAGTGTTCCTAAGAAAAAAAGATGGAATACCCAAGGGGTATGGTGAGTGATATCTCCTAAAACCTATTCGTGGATTCATTATTCAAAAAATAGGTTAGTTCATAAATTTTATCCAAAAATATAGACTTATAACCATTCACCTCATGTACCCCCCTTTTGGTAGTTCTCATGAAAAAATTTTGTGGATTCTGTGAAATTATTTCAAATGGATCTCTAGATTTATTAGGGAATTTTTTAATCAGTGCTCCTCCAGAGGAATCATCCAAAAGGTTTTGTTTTTTATTCATCAATCCTTGGTAAAATAATACCAATAAATGATATTATATATAGTTTTGGTGTGGTTATAGGTTTTCTAATCCTTTGAATCTCTCCTAATATTCATAAAGGGTCTCTATGAATACTTTTTTATTCCATAAATATTCTTTCTTAGTTGGAAACTTCTTAAGGAATATAAATACTTATGGAGGAAGGATTGGCATATTTCATCATACGTGGTGATCTCTCTAGATTGTATGTTGTAGACACACTCTTTGGTAGATCCTTCAAAAGATAATGGAAATTCCTTCCATCTGATTTGAGCATTAGTGGATCCTATAGGTTTGAATAAATTATAGAATTTTAAAACTTCTCAAAAATTTCTATTTCGGTCCTCTATATAATAATCATGAAACTTAGGCAAGTGACTTTACATTACAATTTTAAGCTCACAATCCTGTTGATAATTCATTTATAAATGTTATTTTTTGTTGTTAAAATTAGGTGCATATAGTTCTATTAAAGTTATATTCAACTAAAAATCATTATCTTCCATGTTTTTGGTTCATAAGGTGACTCTGGTGGTAGTAGAAGAAGGTGGTGAGGATTCAGTCAATGGGATAGTGAAAAACTCACTTTCTACTTCCTCTATTACTCTCAAAGTCCTAAGTCTTTCTAGAAAATTTTTCTCAACCTATAGATCAAAGACAATGAAGTGGTATGAGTTGGTTATGAATTTTTTTTGAAATAATATTAAAAATATGTAAAAAACACTAGAATTAGGTCAAGACCCCCACCCTCCAAAGATTCAGTAATGAGGGGAGAAAGATAATGACCCTCGAGTCCCACCTCCAGCAAACCCTAGGTTGGCGACTATCATCAAGGGTATAAAACTCAAATGATATGGGAGACATTAACCTCTATAATAATATAGAATCAGTAAATAATATAAATCCCGCACAAAATACTCAAAGACATAATATAAAAATAAGGCTAAAAACTATCTCACATGCATGTATTAATATATGTGATAAAGATAAAATAAAGTATCCATATTAAATACCCAAAATTAAAGCTAAAGTAGTGGCACAGTGTCTATCCTAAGGTCCAAGCTAGAAATGTCTAGAACGATCCACATAGTCCTCTTAAAAATCTGAAAATAGTTTTATATATGTAGGGTGAGCATACAATTATACTAAGTATGAAAAACTAAAGTATCTCATGCACATGTGAAAGAAGCATACTACTAAACCTATGAGAAAATAGCATAACCAAAAAAACTTATCAAGGCATACTAACCATCCCAACCTCACCAAGGAACACTCACCAAATAATGAAAACCAAGTAATATAATATAACAGGAATCACATCGATAATGGTACCCTGCACCACTTTCTCACTGGTATTCCACTCTCACACCAAACATTGTATGTCCTGGTTCTCCCATATATTATGTAAACCACACCACCCCACAAGCTCGGTCACAGCACACTTCACCTACAGAAACCTAGTCTCGCTTTCCCAAAAGCGTGGCCATAACACATCTCACCCAAAAACACCCGGGTCGTCACACCTCACCCTCAAAGACATAGGCTTGCCTCCCCAAAAGCACGACCAAATCCCATCTCACTCGACAACACATGGGCCTTCACAAATCACCCACAAAGACCTAGGCTATCACAGCCACCATATAATGAACTAACAGACCTTTTACCATCATAACTTGTGAAATACCTACCTTGCCTGGAAGAGTAGCGGGAAAGATTGGGTACTCATTCATCCATTCTCCTCACCAGATTTTGGTAACACCCCCCGTATCACAATGTGGTTTTCAGAAAAAAGTTCTTAGTGTGGGAGGGTGAATATAGAAATAAAAAAATATAAATATATACATATATAATATCAATCACTTGAGATCATACTATGGGTTCACAAACAAACCAACCAACTCACAACACCGTCACTTTTTTTCACCTCTAAATGCATACACCACACAACAAGCTACAAATCCCATTCCACATTTCCAAACAATTTCATTTAATAATTCCATTATTTTCATTATTTATCATCAACCACATTTAAACTCACAACCCACAATTTAATATTTCATTAACCACTTTCATCTCATTAACCAAACCAACCCAAAAGCATGTCCAAAAAAACCATCTCCTTACCACCCCAAAAGCATGTCCAAACAAACCACCTCTTCATCACCTCAAAATAACATCAAAACAAATCACCTCCTCATGAACCTAAAAGAATGTTTAATCAAACCACCTCCTCACTGCCCCAAAAGCACAACCAAACAAAATACCACCTCACCACCCAAAAAGAACATCCAAACAAAACACCTCCTTGCCACCCCAAAAGAACGTCCAAACAAACCACCTCCTTTCCACCCCAAAAGAACATCTAAACAAACCACATCCTCACCACCCTAAAATCATAGCCAAACAAACCCCCTCCTCACCACCCTAAAAGCACATCCAAACAAACCACCTCCTCATCAACCCAAAAGTACAACAAAAAAATCACATATTTCTCCACACCCCATTACAAGCACACATCACTGTCTCATAAGCATGACCACACATCACAACACATCAAGATCACTTTTATAGGTTTAAAAAGGTGATTTTATCACATTCAGATTTGTTTTAGGGGTGTTATCACACACACAAAAAATACTGGGGAAACCATTTCATTATCCGAGTATAAGTAATTAACCAATTTTTATTTAGGGTGATATAACAACAATCAAAACCAATGCAGAAATCTCAACACATATATTCAGAGCAAACAAAGACCCCAATGGCCATAATTTTCGGTGGGTCATCAAGCCCATAGAAACCAAATTATCATAAATAACATCAAAAGTAGTAAAATAATGAAAATGAAACCCCATTTACCCATTTAAATTCAATTAACCAATTATTTATATTTTATTAATCTAGAAAAATCATAACCCATAGATAAAAAATAAAACCCCTCCCGCATGATAAAAAATAAAGATATACAAGAGATTACCTACCTCAGAGAATATTTCCAACTCGTCTAGCACCGAAGGGTGAAGAGAAATGCCATAAAACCACAACCACACCACGATAAAACATGGTTCAACCTAAACCACAACCAAATACCATTAAAATTCAACCCAACACACACTCCAAACCATTACAATGTCACTACAGAAAATCCTCAAGAGAAGAATGGGAGAAAACCAAACAACAAGGAGGAAGGGGTTACAATAGATTACCAGTGAACAACCACTAGAAGCAACAGACCAAAGAGGGAGGAAGAGGTCATGATGAACTCTTCAGGGAACCTAGGTTTCTCCCAAAAATGAGAGGAGGAATAATCCAACACCGAATGAATAAAAATTCATCTGAAAAGAACTTTTAAAACTATATATCATTGGGGATTTTCTTGACATGTAATCCCCTGTCATGTTATGTAATCATCAGAGTTTGATTTCACTGAAAAAAGAATCACCTTTTTATTATTTAACCCTGAAACCCGTACGTTATGAAATATCCCTAGACAAGTTATGAAACCAACTTTCATGTCATGTAATATACTTACCGGACATGTATTTCTTACAGCAGCTCTTTTTCACCCCCAACTTCCATCGAACACTCCTAGAACCTTCCCACGAACACCCCCAACAAAAAAATAGCAAAGTAATGGACCAGGAGGGCACATACCATTACATCAGATACCTCTCAAATGATTATCAGCCTCGAAAATCCAAAACCAATCCCATAAGTAATGGTTTCTGAGTAGCCACCCCATGAGATACCTCTCAATGATCTCATCATACATCAAAATGCTACCACCAACCAAACACATCAACCCAAACAGCCAAAAAAACACACTACATATCCACATCCCACCTTATTTCACATAACCATATTGATAAACAATCACTATACAACCATATCAACCTCTATATATTCTAAACCAACAAACACTACAATAAAAAAACCAAAACATTCCGAACACATGAATATAAAAAAAAATCTTCCAAGTTAAGATAATATTAGCTCTAGGCGGCACTGACTCGCCCACATAGGTTTAATTACATCATAGTTAAAGCATTTTGAATATAAATTAGGTCCTACCCTTTTAATATTTCAGGAATTTATCACACATCACACCACACACATCACAAACCAAGGAAAATAGATCACATCATAAAACAGAAAGGATCCAAAAATCACATCACAGGATAAACAGAGTAAATAAAAACTCAAAACAATTCTAGGCACTAGGCACACATCTGTGTTTATCTCTCCCAAGTACTCTCCTTTAGGCCACCATTACCCCACAACACACAAACCAAAGGAATGGTTCATCTACATAGTTCCTTCTCATGGAGATCTTGGATCTCTACTAGTCATTCCACAAATGTCGTATCATCCTTGATATCCAACTCTCCTCAATAAATGACATGGGATTCATCATGAAGATACCAATGAATCTAATAGACATGGAAGATGTTGTTGATCATATCCAACCATGATAGAAACGCCAATTGATATTCCACCTCGCCAACTCACCCCAACACCTCAAAGGGACCAACAAAACTAGGATAAATCTCACTCCCTCTTCCAAACCTTCACTACCCACATTGAGGGGAAATATTTAAGAACATTCAGTCCCCAAACGTGAGCTCCATTCAACCACACCACCTCATCCATGTACCTATTACCCAAGGCATCCATTGTGCTCAAATCCTTGATCGCTAAGAAGTGGGATGATTTCGTCAACCGATCCATTATCACTCAGATATCATCACAACCTCCTTGAGCTTTGGGTAAAACTGTGATGAAATCCATCGAGATGTCATCCCATTCCCACTCAGGAATATCCAAGGGCTAAAAACATCATGAACACGATGCTCTTCCTTTAATTTCTAGAAAACCAAGCACTTTGTCACAAACTCCACCTCTACCCATTTCATCTCGGGCAAGAAAAATGCATCTTCAAGCCAAGGTACATCTTAGAAACTCCTAGGTACACTGCCAAAGGTGAGTTATGAAACTCATAAAATACTCTATCATGAATTACTACCTAAACAAAAAAATCCAATTAAACAATATCTGGTTTCGACCATCCTCTGAACATCCCTTTGGAGCATCAACATGGACAACACGATCGTACATCAACTATACCTCTAAGTCTCCCCACCAAGACTTCTCCACCAGTTGTATCAAAGAGGATTATACAGCCATATGAAAAAAAATATCTTCTACCATCATCCACCCTTTCATCTTAGTGAAATGCTGAAAACTCCTCCATTACACTCCAAGCATCCCCATACTCCCAAACAACACCCTTCCACGGCTTCCTACTCAAAGATTAGACAACAACATTACCTTTTCCTAAGGTATAAGAGATATAAAAATCATATTCTTAAAGAAACTCAATCCACCTCTACTTTCACATGTTCAAATCACATCGGGAAAATATATACCTCAAACTCTTGTGATCTGTGAAGACCAAAAAGCACTCCCCAATGAGTAATATCACCACAACTATAGAGCAAACACAACTGTTGCTAGCTACATATCATGGGTGGTGTAGTTATGTTCATGGAGACATAACTACCTAGGACCATAAGAGATCATCGTTCCTAACTACATCATCATGCATCCCAATCCCAGAGAGGAAGCGTCACAAAACACCAAAAAAAACACACCCAACTCTAGCAGCTGAAGCATTGGAGCACTGACCAACATCCCCTTTAGGTAATAAAATGACACCTAGAACTAATCACTCCACAAAAATCCTAGTATTTCCTAGTAAAATATATCAATGGGGATATAAATCAAGAAAAATTGATTAAAAATCTCTAATAATAGCCTACAAGACAAAGTAAACTATAAACCACTACCACATTCTTGGGCATTGCCCAAGAAACAATTGCCTCAACCTTTGAAGGGTCTACTACCACACAATATTGAGACACCACATGCCCAAGGAAATGAACCTATCCTACCCTAAACATACACCTGGACAACTTTCCATAGAGCTGGTGGTGTTGAAGAAAATATTATACATTTTGGATATGCTCATCATGCTCCGCCTCTAACTTAGAGTAGAGTAATATATCATTAATGAATACAATGATGAACCAATCTTGTAACTCATGGAACAAAGAGCCCATCATACCCAAAAACATGACTGGTGCATTCTTAACACCAAATGGAATGACTATAAAGTTGAAGTTCCCATACCTATATCTGAAGGTAGTCTTCGAGATATGGACCTACTTCACCCTAAATTGTTGAGATCCAGACAGTATATCTATCTTATAAAACCAACTCACCCCTCTCATCTGGTTGAGAAGATCATCTATAATAGAAAAGGGATAACAGTTTTTGTTAGTCACATGATTCAACCTTTGGTAGTCTATAAAAAACCTGAGACCACCATCCACCTTCTTTGCAAACAATACTAGACCACCCCACGGTGACACACTAGGCTAGATAAAACCCTTATGCATCATATCATCTATACGAATCCTCAACTCATGTAACTCATAAGGTTTTATTCGATAAAGATTCATCAAAATCATAGAAGCACTATGCTACAACTTTATCCGAAACTCAACATCACATTGAGGGGGTAGCATCACAACCTCCTTGGGAAAAATCCAGGAACTCCTTAAAGAACCTGGGAACCTCTACCATATCAGTATCCACTGATTCCACTAACAAGTTAAATAAAAAGGAAGGTAGGGGATCCACACATTGACCACCCACTTGAAAACCCCTCTGGCCAATTAAAAACACACATTGTCCATCCACATCAGAAAACATGACTCTCCTATGGAATCTGTCGATATCAACACATAAAAAATAAAACCATTCGATGTTGAGGATGAAATCATTTAGATGCATCTTTAGCAACAAAATATCCCCATGGGATTGATGCGGTCTCCTCATTAGTCTACACCCTAGGAATGCATCAAAAAAAATTAACCTTCGTCTGGCGTAGTCAATACCAGGGTCCTGGGAAGCCTCTCTACATCTAGTCCCAGATCATGGACTAGAGTGGGTGAAATAAAGGAGTGTGAAGCTCCTGAAAAAAATAAGGTACAAAAAGGGTACTAACCAAACCAATCATACCTCTAATGATATCTGGTCCCACTAGAACTATTGCCTCTATAGCATGCAACTGACCACACCTAACTCCCCTACCACTCTATAGATGACCACCTCCACGATCATGCTCGGGTAGTGGTCCCTGAACATGAGGAATATCTTAATGTTGTCATCAATCTACTCCATCTCCCCTTGGTGGAGAAAAAACCTATTGCACCTACTAATGAAGTGGTCTCACTAGTAATTTTCAGTAAGGTTGGTGCTAAACCTATCCACCTCCACAAAAATGAGCTCGGTGAACCATTAGGAACTGCTTCTAGTGATAAAAACAAAATTCACAACGAAAACACACTAGAACAAAGCTCCTAATAAAATAACAGAACCCACTGGACCTAGAAGGTTGTAAAAGAAGTTAATGTTGTTGACTCCCTATTGGTCAAAATCTTGAAGGTTCTATTTCCTGATACCTATCACTAACAACTCTGATCCTCAAGTAACCCTATTGGTTTCCCTCATACAGAAAAATTCCTCAAAAGTGCATCTACTTGATCACCTCTGTATTTTTTTGAACATTAAGATATGTTGTCGACATAAAAGGAGTAATTTCATGTTGGATAGAAGGAAAGAATGCCTCTTAAAGTCGTCTCTCACATGACTCCTTTTCTGGAAAAAGATCTAGGGAAAATTTAGGAGTTCCTTGATCTTAATTCCAAAATATCACACTTGCATTCTCCCCTACTGAGTAAAAGTAAGCTCCAACCTATTTACTGCCTTTATGGTCAACAAAAGGAACTCTATCCAGAACTCCTTCTATAAGTTGACCCACAAAATATTTACCTCCTTACACTCACCCAAATATATCATCCACCACTAATATGAACTTCCCCATATCTGATTAACTTCCAAAGGTACCCAATACTCTTTCGAGGCCTGAATCAAACTAAAAGTGATCTCGGTTACTTATAGACAACTCTCTATCTCCACATCTGAGACACTGCCCTTATACATTCCCCAAGTTTGTCACTAGAAATTACACAAAATCATCATCAACTAATAATCCTCCTCAACCAAATCAACCTTATGGTGATCAACTGGATCATCCTTTTAAACCTCAATTTCTATATCTACACTCGAATGATGAATAGGATCCATAACTGAAAGGAAAATAAGTAACATCCTCAGCCCGGTATTGTGGAATTTTTATAAAGATTCATTTTAACTCATTTAATTCATTTTTTATCCATTTTGATCTTCCCAAAATAACCCAATTCAAATAAGAACATAGGTCATTATGATTCATGTACCTATCCTAGGTCTCTACCCTGCAAGAAGGATCATCTCACTTCGTCGTTCAATAAGCTCAGAGTCTGTGCATTGGATCACGGTGGGGCCTAACGTCCCATGTCATGGTCGGTCTCCCTAACCTATGTTATGCACCAAGGTCAACAGTCACTGTTTCCAAACCACACCATGCACTCATCACTGTTAGTAACTCCAAACATCATCCTATCTCTCAACCATCACCACAGATACCACTCTGTGATCACCACCTCCCAATAAAGAAACCTAGATGAGGGGAGAGAGAGATAATGACCCCCTAAGTCCCAAATCCAGTACTCCCTAAGTTGGAAACTATCACTAAGGGTATAAAAATATCTTGATGTGGGAAGCATTACCTTCTATAATAATATAGCATCGGGAGATAATATGAATCACCCAAATACAACTCCCTGACATAATGTAAAAAAGAAATCCAAAAACCATCCCACATGCATGTATAAATAGAACCGATATAGATACAATAAAGTCTCCAAATTAAATACCCAAAAGCAAAGCTAAAGTATCAACACAATAGATATCCAAAGGTCCAAGCTAGAAATATCCAGAACGGTCTACATATTCCTCATGGAAACCTGAAAATAGTTTTATAAACAAAGGGTGATCATACAAGTATAATCAGTAGGAAAAACTCAAGTCTCACGTGCATATGTGAAAGAAGCATACTAATGAACCTGTGAGAAAATAGAAAAACAAGATGGCATCTATCAAAGAATACTAACCATCCCAACCTCACTAAGTAACACTCACCAAATATTTAAAACTAGGTAACATAATATAATTGGAATCACATAGATAAGGGTACCCTACACCACTTTCCCACTGTTAGGCTACTCTCACACCCAACGTCGTATATCCTAGCGCACCCAAATCTTCTATATTCCACACCACCCCACAAGCATGGTCACAACATACCTTAACTAAAAACACCAGGGCTCACCACCCCACAAGTAAGACCACAACACATCTAACCTGAAAAAACCTAGGTCATCACACCTCACTCATAACCACCAAGGCTTGTCGCCCCAAAAGCACAACCACAACACATCTCAGCTGAAAACACCTCGGTCGTCACACCTTTCCCTCAGACACCAGGGCTATCACAACCACCATCTAATGCACTAACAAACCTCTAGACATCACATCATGTGCAGTACTTACCTCACCTTGAAGATAGATCATGAAAGATAGGGTATCGAGCCATCTTTACACCTAACCGGATGTTGGAAAAAACACCCCCTGTGTGACTATCATAGTTTCGGAAAAAAGTGATCATCGTGGGTGGGGTGTGTATAGAAATCACAAAAACATACAAGAATATATATAATATAAAACACTAAATCCCAAGCTAGAAGTTTATAAACAAACCAACCAACTCACAACACTGTCACTTTTTCTTCCACATTTAAATGCATGCAACATACAACAAACCACAAATCTCATTCCACATTTCCAAAAAAAATCATTTAATCATTCCATTATTTTAATTATTTAGCATCAAGCACATTTAAAAACACAATTCACCATTTAGTATTTCATTAACCACATTCATCTCATTAACCAAACCAATCCATGTCATTTCAAACATTATTAAACAATTAATTATTCATTCCATCACTACTTTGGTGTGGTATTTTTGTGGGTCTATAGGTGTGGATCTACGGGTAAATTTATGTGGTGTGGTAGAGGATGAATTGATAGAAAGATAGGGGAGGGGATGGAAGTAGTATAAGGGTGACAGTGTTGGTGGAATGGTGGTGGTGGTAAAAAATTATTCTAATGGTATCAAGGGTGGAAGTAGACCTCACTCACAAAATATTTTTCACACACCTATACAACTCAAAAAATTAAAAAAAATTAGTGTAGTAATTTTACCAAACCAATTTCAAAAAATATAAAATAATAAATTCAATATTGAAGTCCTTTGAACAATTAAATTCCAGATCAATTTCAAATTCATTTATTTATTTAATAAATTTAAAATCAAACTTTAAAAAATAATTTAATTTTTAGTTAATATATTAAAAACACATTTTAAAATTAACACTAACATTTAACTCTTTTAAAAATCACAAATTAAAATTAATTTTTTTTTTAAATAATTACAATTTATGTATTTTCAGTTAATTTCAAAAAAAATAATTCAAACTCATGAATAAATATTTTAAAGATTTAAATTCCAGATTTAATCAAACAATAACAGTTCAAAATCAATTTATTACTTTATCATTGTAATTAAAAAAAATTAATAAATAACTAAAATCCACATTTTGTGCCAATTATGAATTAAGTTTAGAATTCACAAAGTCGCAAAAAATAAAAAAAATTACCCGAATTTTCAAGAAATCAGGGGACATTTTCAATGAATAACAGAAAAAAATCACATTTTCCTCCCACATCTAGGACATTATAGTGGTCTATTTAAAAAAATTAGATGGAGATTATTGAAATAGGGGTTGAATTCCCCTTTTAAAAAATTAAAAAAGAAAAAAAATATAAATTTTAAAATAAAATATGTTGAAATAAAAAAGTAATAAATAAAATAAGTGATAGTTGATAAATTTGATTTGAGTTTATAAATATAATATCAAAGCAATTAAATTTTGTAGATTATCAAACTATATTTATGAAAGAATATGGATCGAGGTTAAATGATGTAATGCAGAAAAGTAAATAGGTCATAGACCTAATTGATAAGTAGTTTGGATAAAGCTCAATGTGATACCCTTTATCTCCACCCCTCGACTATAGAGGTTTATTATATAAACCCCTTGATCTTGATAGTGATAAAGAAACACATCCCCCATAATTTTGGTTTGTGAGAACCCTTTTGATCATTGGCAATATTCAAGTAACCCATCTAAAACTTTTATGGAGTGTGAAACCTTGGATAATAGAGGTTGAAGAAAGAGAGGTTTTCTTTTGGCAAACTCATTATAACTTGATTGGTCATAAATCTATTTTATGGATCAATATGATGAAGATATAGATATATGAGAAGATTTTAGATGGCCTTTTATGTATTTATAACTTTTTTTATTGATCTTTGAGAATATTTAAGAGGTTAGGAAAATCCCCAATGAGTCAGATCAAGATTAGTGTTTAGGATCATGGTCAATCTTATAGAGGAAAATAACATCTTTTTATAGTCTCCAAAAGGCCTGATGGGAATCCGAAATTTTCAAGGTGTAATGAATCTAAAATGGACCATCATAATTGAATTTTCTACCACATTTAATGCAATCTTACTTAATCCTTATCGATATTATTGGGTAAATGATAGCCTCCACTAGGTAGATGGTGGGATTCTTGGAGTTGAGAGATTCTATAGTTACTCAATCAGACCACTGCTACTAGATAGCATCTATACAGTGGCCTTTATGCAATGATTTGAAAGTCTGGTGGAGCCACCATCTAGTTGGTGCTCCTCCACCGAGTATTTGGTGGTCCTGATGCACTCCTGAGAAGCTGTCATAGCGGAATCAGGTAGATAGTGCCCTATACCTACTAGATAATGAAACTTGTTACATCCCATCTACATCTAAGGCCTTTATTTCATCTTTATAAAGAGTTATATGGATCTTCTAACTTGATTACAAGATGATCCCAAATCCTTGAATCAAGAGTAGATGATGTCATGTGCCTTTGAAAAAGATCAAAGTGTTATCCTTGAATTGAATTTAAAAACCCCATAAAGTCTAATAAAGTCTTACCATTAAATGAAATTAAAGAGTATGAAAAACACTCAAATTAAAATAATAGATATATAGGATAGTTTTGTGATCATGAAAAACGTAATGAGATATAGAGAGAGGTACAACAGCCTCTTCTTTTTTATGATCACAAACACTTAACAAAAAAAATATAAATTAATTTTAAATATAGAGAAAATGAGATTAATGATATAAAAGGAAATTAACGATATTATAGATCAAGATATTTAACATTATTGTCAAAATATATTAAATAAAATTTTAAATGCTCAAAAAGTCAACAAATAAAGCATGTTACTAAAAAAATAATGATAATTTGAAGAATTTCCCCCTTTATAAATAAGAAGTGAAGAATAAATATATGAAAATCATAAGGTAACAATAATATAAAATAAGACAATTAGGAAAATAAAAACAAAAATTTTACATACCCTTTCCATGATAAAATTTTTCCCCAGTATATGACTGTACTTCAAGGATTGATTTATCCATTGAAATATTTGAGGAAGGAATGTCTATGGAAAGTGAACAAAAACCTTTAAAAAGTATTTTTATTTGCATTAATAAATGAAAAATAAGGAACAAAATGGTAGAGATACAAGTATATAAAATATTTCTTACTCAACATTAATATTATCTAAGAAATATATAAACAAACATTTTTGTTTTAAAAATATTATATATATACACACTTAAATACTTTTATTAATTTTGAAAAAAAAAATTAAAAAAAATTAAAAAAATGTATCAAAGGTTGTTTTAAAAAAAAGATATTTTTGAAATGAATTAAAAAGATATAATTTTAGAAAAATTTAATAACTAACAAAAGATAAGGATCCCACTCAAATGATAATGTAGGTGAGACAAAGGGATCATAGACAATATAAAATACAAGAATAAAACAATAAATTAATGAAAATATAAAAGAGAATCAAGATTTAAAAATATTTGAATAATATTTTTAAAATAACTAAATATATCCATAGATCAATTGAGTGATGTCATAATAGAATCATTCTTAATTCACCTTTGATGAATTCAAAATGATTAAGGGGCAAAGGTTTATTAAAAATACCATCACGTTGACATTCCATTAGGAAAAAATCTAATAAGATGGAACCCTTATTGAAGGGATATCTTGGTAAATAGTGATAAAGATCAATTTGATAGGTATAAGAGTTCTAGATATTATTTTTAGAGATATTAGTTGAACTATTATTATCACGCTTGATAGGGATATAGTCAAATGTTATCCTAAAGTCCAAGAGAGTGTTGCACCCATAGAATTTGAGTGTAATAACTCCCAATGGCTATGTATTCCACTTTTTCTACTGAAAGAGATACATAATTTTTTTTCTTTCACTCCATGAGATGAGGTATTTTCCTATAATATGGAAATTTGTACTGGTACTTTTCTTATTTAGTTAGAATCTTCTAAAATCTATGGCCAAAAAATAAGTTAATTAGAAAGAGTTTCCTTTTGGATTGAATAAAATGAGATTTTTGTGTCCTTTTAAATAATGAAAAATACTTTTGATATATTTGAAATTAGATTCTTTAGGATTCAACTGAAAATAATAAAATAGAAAAACACTGAACATGATATTAGCCTGGGTCACAATAAGGTAAAATAGAATACTAATCATACTTCTAAAAATTCTATTGTTGACAACTTTATTATCTTCATCTAATTTTAACAAACAATTCATACTCATGGGAATTATAATTTCCTTATCATAATTCATTTCGAATAATTTTAAAATTCCATTTTTTATTTACCTTGGTTGAAGAAGATATCATCATTTATTTGAGAAATTTGAAAACTAAGGAAGAATTTGAGTTCACCCATTAAGTTCATCTCAAATTAATTTTTAATTAAATCGTAGAATTTAAAACAAATCTTTTTATTAGTAGAGTTAAAAATATCATAATCAATGTAAATTTATATGAGTAAAATACCATTTGATATTTTTTTGAAAAGATGGTTGAATTATATTTTCCCATTTTAAAACCATTTGAAATAATATTATTTGAAAGATGTTTATAACAGGTCTGAGGGATTTTTTTTAACCATAAAGTTCTATGGTAAGTTTGAAAATAGAATTTGGAAAAATTAGGATTTTCAAAACTATGTGGTTGTTCCAAAAAATCATTTTTGGAAATAAAACCATTAAAAATAGACTTTTACAACCCTTTGAAAGAGTTTGAAATTATGTTGAGAGTTGAATGCCAGTAATATTCTTAAGGATTATTACCAAGTGAAAGGTGAAAAGGTTTCACCTATAATGTCTTAGAAATTTTCGTGTAATTTTTTTTAATTAGATGGAATTATTCTGAGACCACACGCTTTGACGAAACGTGATTTCAAGGCCCGGTGAGTGTGGAATGTAATTTTGAACTTTTTTTAAGTACGCTTAGAAAAAACTCGCTCGCACATTTACTTAAGCATACTTAAAAAAGTTCAAAATTCCATTCCAGGCTCATCGGGTATCAGAATCGCATGCTGTGAAAGCGTGTGGTCTCAGAATAATTCCATATAATTAAAAGCATACATGGAAATTCCTAATACATTACATTTACTTTTTCAAAACCCGTCCCCTGGGTCCCATGCCTTGGCAACCCCAAGCCCACCTTCCGAAGTCCAGGGGCTAGAGACTAGTGTTGAAGGCATCAACCTACAAGAGGGAGTCATTTGCATGAACACTTGTATGCACACACATGCCCAACCAAGTCCCACAATCTAAAAAGGAAACAAGTGAAACTAAAAAAATATGAGTACCAGTACAACTAATACAAGTGGTCCAGAATACAAACCCAACAAAATAACTGAAAACAGGAAAGTAAAAAAAGGAAACTATGATGTTCATCCATGGAAAAACCCACCAAATCATGATAGTAGTCTAGCTACTGGGAGCCTAAATAGAACATATTGTCCACCCGATCCTACTGGGCCCTGCCTGGTCCTAGGCCACCGAGTCCACCATTGTAGCATCTGTCAGTCCCGTCTCCCTGAGCACCTCTGGATATTGGTCCACCAAAGACTTTTTCTAAACATTAATCATATATACCAGACATGACACGTGCAGGTGAAACCCGTGTAGGGGTGATTAATTCGATACTCAGTGGGGACCCCAAAATAAAAAAAAAATAAAGACCACACAAAGATCGTCAAATTAAAGCATTAATCATAAGACAGATCACACCAGGTATACGTTTAGGGTAGTGATAGAATAATCATCAGACACATCATTTTACACCTCATTTTCTAAATAAAAAACACCTCTATCGAGTACAATGGGTATGTAATGTTGTACAGAAGTACTTCCCACTAACCTTGGATTTCTTAGGTACACCTCCTCATCACGTACCGCGGGTTTTCAAGGTCACATAGAAGTGATTCCCACCTCATCACATATCATGGGCTTACAAAGTCACAAAAAAAAATTTCCCACCGTGGGCATGAAAATTCACACAGAAGTTCTTCCCATTGGGACATAATCGAGTCACACAGAGTGGAAATTCAGTAGTCTTTAGGTCTCATCCAACCGTAGGGTTCTGTATGTAGCATGCCTGGGAGAACCGCTCCTTAAGCCATTCGTCACTTCTCAACTTTCATAAAGGCCTACTCCGTGCATTTCAAAAGATCTTCTTCATCAAGAGGGTCCCAAGGCATCAAACTTCTCATCAATCGGACGTTTGGTTTAAAAGATACAGGAATTTTATTAAACGGGGGACAGTTGCATCTAGGCCCAGTCCGACCTGGTCGGACCGACCCGACCAACCTGGCATGGGGGTCCCACATACCCCGGTTTAGTTTTGACTGACTCTACCTAACCTAGTTTGGGTCTGGGTCACTCTGGTCTGGCATGGCCAGTGGGCAATGCCCAAAGGGCATCGCTGGGCCCGACTTGGTTTGGTTGAGGGACCATCCTACTAGGTCACCCGGTGACCTGATCTAGTGTGTCCTGGCCCGAAGGGCGTGGTTCTGGCCTGCTGACATGGGTCTAGCCTACTGGGTGCAAGTATGTCCCGCTAGCATGGGTCCGTCCAACTGGTTGATGATGCAGCCCGCTAGCCCGAAGCCCGACCCGCACAGTGCAGGCCGGTGGTGAGCCGCCTGACCGGGACATAGTCGGTTGCCACGTTTGTCCTCTGTTGGCCCTGTGGATGCATGGGGACCTCCTACCATAGTAAAGAAACTGCGGCTCCCCAAGCCACCTGGATGGCCCAAACGTAGGTTGTCCCTCCATGCGGTGCCAAGCGGGCACCGCATCTCCCTGTTGCCGCCGCGGCTAGCCGGAGGCATCCTCCTACAGCCGCGGTGTGCTGATAATCATTCCACTACTATGGGCCCCCACCACCACCAACACACTGAAAGATTTTTTGGTGTACCACCGAATGCACCGCCTGTGTTTGTGCTCTCCGGGGAACGTCCTCTTTACCACAAAGGTCCCGGAACCATCTTGTCGCGACTTTTAGGGTGCGGCCAGAAAGAATTCACATGACGGAAGTGCTCGGGCTTTGTTCATGTCAGCCTATGCCCTCCACGTTAGAATCTTAAAGTAGGGAAAGGTATGGGGGGTTAGTTCAATCAATACAAGTGATGTTTGAATCCAAGATAGGTAAATCTCAAAAAAGTTACCCTCTTACTTAAATTCACGATTTACGGATCAACCTGTTTGTGGGTTGATCCACGTTCATCATTTCTAGAAAATAACAAGTAATAACTTTAATATAAATTAACCCTACCTCTTTGACATTCATTTCTATATCGTTTCATCCTTGAGTTTTCAAGATGATGACGTCGTTCATCCCTTCCTGCTCCATTCTTTGAGGTGCATCGAATATGTTTGATGTTTTTCAGTGTTTATCGTTCTTTGTTGGAGAGTAAATTCATCAGAGGTTTGTCAGATAATCCTTAAATTTTAATTTCTCTTTCCACCAATGCATCAACCAAAATAAAAGGGAAACACATCATATCATTTATATTACATTGTGACTTCGTGTCGTTACGTTGTTTTATTTATTAAACAACATTTCTGCTATGCATCATTGAAGTGTTATTACATTCAGAGTTAAAGAACCATTAATGATCCCCATCAATGTGCATCGTCGCTGCACCATAGCATCTCCGTCCACCTCTCAATGGATGAGAAAATAAAATAAAATAACTTTAAAAAGTTATTTTATTATTTTTTGAAAAATACGATAATTAAATTTTCTATTCGGCCCTTTCCGAATGAAGTTAACTTCTTTCTAGGAGAATCTCAGTGTTTTGAATTCAACGGTTCCCTCAGATTTTAGATCCAATCACTGTTACAAAAGTTATAAAAACCTACTCACATGTTTACTTAAGCATACTTAAAAAAAATTTAAAATTCCATTCCCGGCTCACCGGGCCTCAGAATCCCATGTCGTCAAATCGTGTGGCCTTAGAATAATTCCATATAATTAAAAAAAATACATGGAAATTTCTAAGACATTACATCACCATAGTCGATTCCTTCTACTTAATTATAAACTTTTAAAACTAAATGATCTTAATTTCAAGTAATATTACTATATTCATCCAGTTTATTTCTATAGAATCATTTAGAGAATGTAATATAATGATTTTTATGCCTTTCTATTAATATTTACAAATCATTTTGAATAAATTACTTAATATCTTGATGTATGGAAAGTACCTGATTTTCATCATTATGGTTTTGAGGTTTAATATGAGAGATAAATGATAGAGGTTCAACCTCCTTTAAAACCGATCTATGAGTATGAGTTCCTTCTTGTAAATCACCAATTATATTTTCATTGGGATGATCTTTATTTTTTTTGAAAATTTTTGGAAGAGGACTAGAAGGAGATTCTTTTTCTTATTCAAATTTTTATTTTGAAAAGGTTAATTTAAAAAATTATTTTAAAAAGTATTTTTAGAAAAAGATTCTCAAAAAGATTCTTAAAAAAACAATATAGAATTATTCTTCAACCATTTTAGTATTTTTTTTTAAATACATTATAACATTTCATTGAGTGGAAGTACACAATAAATATACCTTCATCAGATTTAGAATCAAAATTTCCAAGATAATATTTGGTGTTTAAAATAAAATATTTACAACAAAAAACTCTAAAAATGATGATTGGGTGTTTCTTATTAAATAATAATCCATAAGGGAATTTATTAAGTAATTTACTAATGATAATTTTATTATTTATATATAAATAATTATTCACATCCTCATTTCGAAAAAAATAGGAAGATAAAATTCATTTAAAAGAGTTTGAAAAAATTATTGAATTGTTCGATTTCACTTCTCTACTACCCCATTTTGATGAGGGGTTTGAGGAAGAGAAAAATAATCATTATAGCCTTATTAAGAGAACAAATCATTAAATTGATAATTATTTAATTATTCCCCTTGATCACATTGAATTGAAATAATTTTAAAATCTTTTTCATTTTCAACCCTTTTTGAAAAATTGATAAAGTATTTTCAAGATTCACTTTTATGAGTTAAGAAATTATCCCATGTCAATCTTGTAAATTCATAACAAAAATAATCAAATTATGGGATTTACCTCCTAAACTTTCAATTTTATCAGGGAAAAAATTTCAACATGAATTAGTTCAGAATATTTTAAATATGAACACCATTTTTTTGGTTTAAAAGAGGATTTGTGTTTCTTACCATATTGGATTGCTTCACAAAGCATGTAATTATTGAGATTAAATTTGGGAATATCTCAAGAAAGTTTATAATGGTTGATTTTGGCAAGGGATT
Source organism: Viscum album (assembly GCA_963277665.1). Classification (NCBI taxonomy): domain Eukaryota; kingdom Viridiplantae; phylum Streptophyta; class Magnoliopsida; order Santalales; family Viscaceae; genus Viscum; species Viscum album. The sequence goes on from OY728132.1 coordinate 703,658,130, forward strand.
GAGAGATAAAATTATCAAGGTGTTTAGTAAAAATCTATGACTCTAACTTTTTCACTCAAACATTTGAAATTTTGGTTAGAAAGTGATTTTAAATTTATTTTGTATAAATTTTTAAATCCTAAAGTAGTAAATAAATATTTTCCTTTTTAATTAAAAAGTTTACAAAATATATATATTTAAAAGATATTTTCAAACCACTATCACACAATTCACTTATATTTATAAAATTTTGTATCAATCCTTTAATGAATAAAATATTAATAATTAAATTTGATATAGAAAAATTGATGGTAACATCACCAATTACATTACCCTTATAATTATCATCAAATGTTATATGACCTCCTTTAAGTTTATCAATATTATTATATTCATAGAGGATTATACACATGTGTCTCCAATAACCACTACATATGACTAAATTGATTCTTGGTTTTTCTTATAGGACACTTTTCCAAAAAAAATTATACGATTAAAGGTTTTGGTACCCACACAAATTTGGGTCTGCTTATGTTATCCAATAATGATTTCAGAATCCATATTTTATTATAAGGTTTTCTTTTGAAAAAATTATAATATTTATGTATTGAATTTATTCTTCCATATCATGAATTTATTCAATTGCATTCATAAATTAAATGATCGATTATTTTAAAATAATTAAAAAAATTATTAGGAAAAAATAATTTAACAAAAATAGTTTTTGTGGGGTTTTAAGAGGTTATTATAATATTTTAGGAACCAAATATAAACTAATATCTTCCAAGTTTTTTATAACCTAAAATTTTATTTAAATTTTAATCACCTTGGGTGAATTTAAAAAGGTAATTTTATGGATCTTTAATGGTGAATTCAAGGTTATCGATATCTGGTTGATTTTTTATTTTCGTGATGAGATATTACTTTTCCATTAAGAAAATATCCTTTTCTTTTTGGATATTATATTTTTATTTAACAAATTGATTATATTTCTTTTCGAGTTGTTTATAAAAATGAGAAAGTTAAAAAAAATCTATTTCTGAGTTGATTGTGAGCATGTATTAGATCTTCATAATATAGGTGACTAAAGATGAAAGAAGAAGAGAGAGAGGAGACAAGGAAAAAGAGGAGTGAATCTGACCACAACTTCTTCATCAACATGTTTCATTTGGAACTTCAGGCTTGAGTCACTTGAACTGTATGATGATGTAGAATCCATGGATTCATCGCTTTTACTCCATATTGTGACTTTTAAATCCTTTTGCATTATTTATTTTCTCTATGATTTTTCCTGTAAATAGGGTACTCCAAATTTATGTTACCTTTATTTTAACATTCAAAGAACATCACCTTTGGTTCTAACTTTTTCCTTGACTTTTTTGATCACTTGTGGAATTTCTTCTTTTAAAAGAAATTGTTCTTTTTTATAAGAAAAATAAGTTCAACTAACTCACATTTATAATGTTCATCCTTGATAGATTTTAATTAAATTATTTTATTAACTTCTTTGGTTTCATTGAACTTCTTCTACCCTTGTCGTTTCATCATGACATCATATGTCATTAGGGAGTCAATCAGTTCATTAACCGCTATCTTTTTCACATATTTTTCCTGTTGAATGTTTATGGACTTAGGATTACATGAGATAGGTAAAACACATAGATTTTTTTAGGAGTACCTATATATATAATTCATTACTTAAATACTTTATTCCTTTATATATTTCAGTAAATCTCATTAACATACTTTTAATAGATTCATTATAATGCATAGTGAAACACTAAAAATATTAACGGTGCATATCTAATCAATTTTAATTTACTTTATTTCTAACCTAATGTGTGGATTATAATAATTTATAGATCTCATAAAGAGTTATAAAATAAAAAATAGAATTAAATTAATTTCTATGAATACCACAATGCAAGTTATTCATATCTTTGTTATATAATTCAAAAATAAATGGTTTAGAAATAATAAAGCGAGAAGTACAATGCATAGTAAATGATAAATTCAATTCGAGTTTATAAAGGTAATATAAGTGTAATTAAATCAAAAAAAATTATTGAACTAATATTATGCAAGTTTGTGGATCGATTTTTAATGATGAAATGTAATAAATTAAAGAGAAGGAAAAGCCAATTGATAAGGAGTTTAGATAAAGATCGATGTATGCCAATATGTCTCCACCCATTGGATCAATAAGTCTATTATATAAATACCTTAATATTAAAAGTGATAAATAAACCTATCCCTCATAATTTTATTTTGTGATAACCCTCTTGAGATTATTTGGTAACAGAGTAACTCATCCTGTACTTTTGTGGAGTGTGGACTATTAAAGAGTGGAGTTTGAGGATAGACAGGTTTGATTTAGGAAAACCTCTTACAATCTGCTAAAAAATCACTTCGATGGATGCATAAAATAAATAAAGAGATATTTTAAGGTATTTTAGAGAGCCTTTAAAGGATTTGAAACTTTTTAGTTGGCACTTTCAGGAGCATTAAAGATCTACCAAATCAGTATTGATTCAGATTGAGAACATTAATCAGGAGTAACGTGAATCCTCCATGGTGAAAACCACATCCTTTTTAAAGGATATAAAAGTACTTAGAATAATAATGAATTCAATGAGTTCAATGAAGATAAAATGGAACACCTTAATTACATTGTTGATCACATTTAATGTAAACTTATTGAAGCTTTCTCGACATCATTGGGTACTAAGTAGCCTCCACTAAGTCACTCATGGGATTCTAGGAGCTAAGATAGGTTGAAGATCCTCCACCAGTGAGCCACTACTAGCCAGCGAATGTTTGGTGTCCATATCGAGGAGGAATAGGAGTCTTGTAGAGAAACTGGTTGGTTGGTGATCCTCCATTTGGTAGTCAATGGCCCTACTGCACTCATGGGGTGCTTCCACCAAGGAATGGGGTAGCTGGTGGATCCATCTATTACCCATATAGTTCCATGTCCTTATTTTCTTAATTATAAGGACTTATATGGATCTTATAACTTGATTCCAAGTTTATTCCAATTATATGAAGTAATATTAAGGGATTTCATATTACTTTGACATGATAATTATTTTCCCCTTGATTTGATTTAAAAAATCCTTAAAGTACAATAAATTATTCACTTTAAATAAAATTAAAGATTCATAAAAACACTTAAATTAATACATTGGATACATAAGAGAGTGTTTTTAACCATGAAAAACACAATGAGAGAGAGAGGTGAGACACAAAGGTGGAATGTTAATGGCATGATGGCGGCATATGATTGAGATAACATTGTGTGATGGAATGTGGGTTCATGGATGTGTAGTTGTCTCTCCAAAATCTACAATGTGTTGCAAGTTTTTGGTTTCATGATTAGTGATGGTTGTGATATTTTATATTTTCATGGTAAATGTTTTTTTATAAGTTCCTTTTTGGGGATTCTATGATTAGATATGGTGTGACAATTGGCAATAATTTTTGATGGTGGATAGTGAATCTATTGGGATGTTTTAGCTAATGATTATGGTAGTGGTTATTTTATTGTTAGTTTTTTATTTACATCATAAAGGGTTTTGTAAAAAGTTTTTTCTATAATTCATTTTCTATGGTGGTCATTTTAATTATTAAGGGAGGTTTGTGATGACTATTATTGGTGATGATCAGTGTCTTTATGATGTTTCAGTGGTGAATTTGATCAGTGATGACTAGTAGTTGTTTTATCAGTAGTACAACATTAGATTATGTGTTGACTGATAATCTCACTAGTCATGTCATCACAGGGTTTGAGGAAACATTGTGTTAGATGTAACTGGCATGGAAGAGTGTCACTAGAGGCTTGATTTTGTTTTATTGGGTTTTGGGTGGATTGTGGATGATCTAAGGAGTCATGTGGTTAACCCAATCATGGTGTCTTGGGGTAAGATATTAGGTCTTATTTTTTTTTCTAGTTTCAATAATATGTTTAGTGCATGAACACATTCCCACTTAACTCCAAAAGGTGATTTCTCCCAAAATAAAAAAAAATTGATAAAGGGGAAACCATTTCTAGTAAATAAACAAAGAATTATTTAGATGAGTTAGAGATATATTTTCAACTATTCTATGTAGTTTAGGAGCATTGGCTTCCCACTGCTGGAAATCGGATCTTTCCCAACACTTCTATACCAACGGTTTGTAAAAACCGTTGGTATAGGCACCCTTTCCCAACGGTTCCCCCAAACCGTTGGGTAAGGGAGCTCAAAACACCCATTTCCCAACGGTTTGGGAGAACCGTTGGGAAAGGGTTGGGTCTTTCCCAACATTTCTCCCAAACCGTTGGGAAAGGGAGCTCAAAACACCCCTTTCCCAAGGGTTTGGGAGAACCGTTGGGAAAGGGGTGGGTCTTTCCCAACGGTTCCCCCAAACCGTTGGGAAAGGGAGCTCAAAACACCCCTTTCCCAACGGTTTTGGAGAACCGTTGGGAAAGACCCAACCCTTTCCCAACGGTTTGGGAGAACCGTTGGGAAAGGGTGCCCCAAAATCCAGCATACAACCCGACAAAAAAATATGCACTATCCCAACGGTTTTGCGAACCGTTGGGATAGGTTCTTCGATTTTTTTCCAGGTCTACTGCCCGAGAACATTATATAAATCTAAATTTTAAATAATTATTATAATACATATATATATTTATGAAATTATGTTTAAAAAAGTCATATTAGGTTAGTGGTTAAGTCGTTCTATTATAAACGAGGGGTTCAGGGATCAAATCACACCGAATGTATTTTTTTTGAAATACATATACCAACGGTTTTATAACTGTTGGAATATATTTTCATATTACCTATGCCAACGGTTTTCAAAACTGTTGGGATAGGTCTATACCAACGGTTTTCCCAAAACCGTTGGTATAGACCTATCCCAACGGCTTACTTCGCCACGGTTCTCCAAACCGTTTGTATAGGCTATACCAACGGTTTGGAGGCCTATACCAACGGTTCCAAACCGTTGGTATAGGTTAGTTTTCCATTAGTGTCCTTTTGATACGAATTTTTTATCTAGGGTAGCTCAGAAATGTTGGGTGCTAAATCTTAATGATCTTGATGTATATAAAGTCTAGTGGATTAAGTTACAAGAATATATTTGAGAGGATTTATTAATTATTACCCCTTGGTTATAGTTTCAAAAAATGATGTTGTTTATCCAGTATGGGAGCACTGATTTTTGGATTGTGGAGTAAAATTCATAAAACTATTAAAATATTATTTCGATTTTTTGACTAATGAAAAATATATATCTCACCATTAATTGAAATTTTATGACCATATACTCAAAAAAAGTAAATCCATTCTCTCTAAGGATTTACAAAGAGGTTAAATGAAAAGTAGCAGTCATAGTGTGGACCTTATCTCAGACTCATGTTATGAATGAAGAAGGATGGTAAAGCTTAATTCTAGGAAAACCTAGGATTATAAGATCTTTGTTCTCAATGTATATTGGTTATTGGTATAAAAATCCTTATTTTAGATTCTCTGGAGTGAGTACTTTTCATACCTTAGGTGTAGGAAATGATTTTATAAGTTACTCACGGGTAGTATAAGAAATTGGATTTTTATGTACCCTTAATTTTAAGGAGGTAAACTGAGCTAGATCATAGTATCATAGTGGAATGACCACCTTGTCAAATGTAGAATCTTCCTTGATAGTTTCCTTCATAGTAGTGTCGGTAACCAAATGAACCACCAGTGTAGGGTGGTACTAGTATAGGATTGACCAAAATTATTGTGTATCCCAAGGTATATGGGAATAATCTTAAGTAATATTGATGCAAGAAGGCTAGGAAACACAGTAGAAGATTTGGTCATGGAAAACCTCACATAGAGGAAGTTTATGACCTAGGAGAATATGAAGAGGAAATATCAGAAAAATATATCTTTTAACTCTTACATCTATTTTATTTGAATTTCTTTATCACATTCATTTATTTTTCCTGGATTATTAAGAGGACAACATTTATACACATCAAGAATTAACTAACTATATGAGATATCTATTCTTGTGGGAGATCAGTCGGGGTTATTTTAGGTGATTTGTGGGTTCTAGTTGATGATAGAAGGTAAAAATATTAAATGGGACATATTCCTATTTCAAATGAAATGTTACAATGTCATATATATCTTGTATTTGTTATATTTAGTGAAAATTTGCATGTATTTCTATTTAATAAGAGTGATTTATTCTAATATTGATGGATATTTTGTGGTATTCATCACATAAAAATTTCAAATGAATGGTTTATACTATATTTATCCTTAAATCACTAAATTTAAATTGGTAAGTTTATTACTTTATGTGTTTGGGGTGGAGGTGATGAAGATTTTGAGTGCAGTGATGCATTTTGTTGATTTTTTAATAGATCATTAATCTTCCTCCGAAAAAGGATATAAATTATAGAATAGAGTTTTATCCACGTACATATTTAATATATATGGTTACTTATCATATTTTACCAATTTAGATTCCATTACTATGGATACATATCGATGATATACTAAAGAGGGGATTTATTTATCCTAGTGTGTCTTCATAAGGTTCTCTAGTGTTATTTTCAAATAAGGAAATTTGTATTTTGAGGTTGTGTATATATTATAGGTGGTTGAATCAGGTGATAATTAAGAATTATTATCTCTTATCATTCATTTATTAATTGATAGATCAGCTGAAGGTATCCTGTTGGTTTTTAGATATATATTTTCTATTAAAGTAACATCATATGAATATAAATAATTAATATATCAATTCATAAATGATTGATAAAAGATATTGATTCTTAATTATCACCTGATTTAACAACCTATAATATATACACAACTTAAAAAAACATTATACTTCTTTGAAAATGACACCACAAAACATTATGGAGTCACACTAAAATAAATAAACCCCATCTTTAACATATTCTTAATATTTCATTCTAGTATCATTATAGGTTTTTTTATTCACTTTATAGTTACCAATACACTAGAAGTACTTATGGAATTGAGTTATTGGGTGTTTATACCTCATATAAATTTAATTTTATTAGTGTTTATCAATAATTTCTTGGTTTTTAGGACTAAGTAAGAAAATGTTGAAAATTTATAGATGGTTTTTAAATTTCTTTTCTAACATCAGTTACATGGAATAATTTCTAAGTGTAAGATTTTGGTGTGGGAAGTATATTTCTTTAGACATGTTATTTCTCATCAATGAGTAGTTATGGATCCATTGGAGTTTGAATTATTAGTTTCTTAGAGCTTTCCTAATAATATCTATAAGGTTCTTATATATCTTAGTTTATCTTGATATTATTAGATATTTGTATATGATTTATCTTATATTTTATCACTTTAAACTTTTTTGACTAAAAATGACCAATAATTCATTTGAAAACTACAATGTTAGTCAGTATTTTAATTCTTCAATGATAATTTTACTATCACCCATATACTTTTCATACCCTGGAAATGGGTTTCTTTTTAAGTCAATTGAAATTTTTCACATCATGGATTAGGGTGTGTATTGATATAAGTGAGGGTGGTTATCTCATATGGATCTATAAAATTTCAATATCATTAATTTAATTATGAAACTCTTGATCATGAGTTGGAAATTATGGTATTGACCTTAAAGTTATGAAGACATTACTTGTTGGATGAATGTTTTCTAGTCTTCAATAATGATGAGATTTTTTACTATATAATATCATATATATATTTGAACCTACATTAATATATAAGGGTGGTGTTTTTATAGGATTTTAATTTTATAATTTAAAAACTATGGGGAAAGGTAATGTGGTGGTTGATTCTTTGAGTAGTTTTACTAATAGTGATGTTTCTCAAGAAGTTAGTTGTTAATGGAATATCAAGAGAAAGATCAAGGTTTTATATTTTTGAATTATACCATATATGTATATATGTTTTTTATTATTATTTTTATGTGTTATGGGTGTTATAGGACAAAAGGTAAAGGAAAAAATGTTGAATCTGAAAATATTATATATTTGGCTCAAAAACCATGTTGTGTTCAAGTAAAACATGTCATGGTTAGTTTAAGTGGTAAAGGACTTTAGTAGGGTGTTTTTAGTTTAGAATATATAGTGGTTGATAAGTTAGTTTGATGAAATGAATTAAATAACAATACATGTTATGTGTGAACATGTTGTGGTTATTTATACATATTTTAGTTCATGGGTGTCCTTTGAAGATGAATTCGGTGGACCTATTGGATTCCTGGAAGGAGAAAGCACAATGTGTTTATTTAAAACACATAATTGTGAATTATGATTGGATTTTGGATATTTTTTGGTTAACAGAATTTATAATAAATTTCATGGATTTATGTTATGGTTTTCAATAAAAACACAAAGCATAGCATATTTTATACAAACATGTCATGTCAGGTCTTTGATATGCATGGGTTTAAAACAGAAGTTATTGTGGATTCTATGGAAGGAAATCGAAACACACTATAAATTTCATATTCATATTTGATAAAAAAACACACCATTTTTTGGACATGTAATAATTTTTAGAAAGATTTATTAAAAATAATTTAAACTATTAAGACCCTCCATATTTTCTCTTATGGATTCTCCTTGATGTTGAGTCAAACCATTGGATGGATTTTGAAATGATTTTGAAGATATTAGAATCCATTTTCATATTTATTCATGGGAGTCTTCAAATAAAAGATTTTATTATCGATAAGTTGTATTTTAGACCTATTCTTGTAGTGGATGGGTAAAACCATTCTTAGTCCATGCTTCTTTTAGGGGATGTAAGTATGTGGGGATAATGGATTCTAGAAATCACTTATCAAGGATAGGTAATTAGATATTGGAGCATGGGATGGAAAATAAATAGATTTATGGAAAGGTAGGATATTTTGATAACTCTCTTATTAAGTATGTGTTTATGTGGATATATTAATCTTTGGTGCTTATGGATGGATCACTTATCATAGAAATCTATTTAAGGTTATTGGGATTGTGATTATCTGGTTAATGTTATTGAAAATTGACATATAATTGTTTAAATTATAATATTATTATTTGATCAATTTGGTATAGAAGTTTATGACGATTATGTGGAATTTTGGACTGGATTTTTTATTATAGATTAAATTAATTGGTTTTTGTATCCTAGAAAGGATAATAGATATAGTATTTTGTATGTACTAGATAGAGGTGGGAATGTATATGGTATTCACATGTTTTATTTGAGAGGTGTGAATGGATGTGTTGATCCAATATATATATATATATATATATATATATAAATTAACATATATTCTACACAAATAATATTAATTTTATTTGGTAATTAGAATAGGTGATTAAATATTATATTCCAAAGATGTCTGAGAGAAGTGGTGTCGAGTTAAGAGGTTTTAATATATTAGATGATATGTTTATGATGTTTGTAAGGGAAAATTATTATGAGGATATTTTACTAAGATTAATATGATATTATAATTATATTTTTCTAAATATCGGGATACATAAACCATGTAGTGTAACTAGTATACCATTTAAAGAATAAGATGACCATTGTGTGGTGACTAAATTGAACTAAATGTGTGGTGTGGATTATTAAGGAAATGGTAATTGTGGAAAAAATATTGTATTCATTGGGAGAATATCATTTTATCTTGAAGAACCTAGGTCAATAAATACACCACTTGGTGTTGAATAAGTGGTGTAGGTTTTTACAATTTATTTTAGAAATAAACCATTGTGTCTTATTCAGGTCTTGATTCACTCTTATTCAAACACTCTCCCACCAGTATGTAACTATAATATAAATATAAAAAACACACAGGTTTTCTTAAAAGTTCCATCTCCAATGAGGTAACTTACTCATTATTCTGTTCAGGTTCTTTCAAAACATAGATTTTTTACTGTTTAAATTTATAATGATTATAAGCACTTTAAAATTACATAAAATGGTTGGTTATGTATCATTCACATCCCAAAGGATGGTATCATCCACTTCCATTCTATAATAGGGAGTTATTTATAATAAAACCACCAGTATTCAAGAACTTATTTTTCTATTATCTTTAGTACACTTAAATATGTATCTACAACTGATAATAACACATTCTTCCACATGTAAGGTCTTTAAATTCCATAAAAATAATACCAGAATTGCATGCATGTCGACCTTACACCTCAACTATTCAGAGTGATTTCATTTTGCATAAAAGTGAAAAAAATACACCTTAGAATTCTTCCTCATCAACATAAATCATAAAGATGATTAGCAATATAGTTGGATTTCATGGACACTAATAATTAATTGTGGCATCAAGAATTGGTTAATTTTATCTTCTCTCACTCTTTGATATGGTAGTTTTGCATTATAGAAAAGTATTGGCACTCAAATTATTAAGGTTTGATCAACATATTCCTTTATCTATTTTATTCCTTTTGTATTCATACGAATTATATGGAAAATATTTTCCATATTTTGAATATGGAAACCTCCTATAATTTGTGGTAATGAGATCTTACCATATTTAAAACTAGTCAAAAAACCCTTCTATTTAATTCTCTTCTAATATTGATCAATATATTTATTCAATATTCTATGAGAATTATAATATTTACTTTTTAAAAAAACTCCATAAAATCCATGGGAAATTTAAAATCATTACATGCTAGAATTCATGAATATATATATGGTCTGGAAAATCAACTTACAGTTCAACAAGAAAAAATTACAAAATTAGTTTTGTCTTGATACTTCATTCTTAGATTGAATCAAAATCCCCTTTTAATCATCGTGTTATTTAAATTCATGAAGAATATATCTTATATCTTTTAATTTAATCCCCAGAAATGATCACACTTTTTTAAACCATTAGATAATATATAAGATATTTCATTTCCATTACTCTATGAATTTTCAAATATTAAGTGGTTTTTATAAGGGTAAATTACCCTTAAGTTGGTTTCCTTTTCTAAAATATATCTTAAAATAATCCTCATTATGATCCTTATGAAGTCAGTTTACCCATATAAGAATTACTTATCCACATGTTCAGCACTACTTAGACTCTTATGAAGTAGGTAATGACCATTATAAAGTTATCAATAAATCTTATGAAGTCACAAATGACTCTTAAAAAGTCATTAATGACTCTTATAAAGTAAAGTGAGCCTTATTATTTTTTCATAATTTTAGTTAGTTGTTATATATGACTCTTACAAATATTTCATGCTATTTTTAATTAGATATACCAAATTTTAAATAACAATTTTGAAGGAACACTTATAAAACTTTATTTATCATTATGTAGGTTAAAATTAACACAATAATTCCTTGAAATATTTTGAAAAATATTCCAAAAACTTATTCTAATATCAAAAACATTCAATAATACTACAAACATATCCTCATTAGATTCCAATTATTTCTAAATATGGTTGATAGTAAATACAAAATTCATTAACAATTTCGTTGGTTTCTTCAATATCCCCATTTTTATTTGTTTTCAACCACAAAAACTCACACCAAGAAACACTAAATCATATACTTCATCAAGGATAAAAATACTAACACTATGACACTAGATAAATCAAATTTTTGGGATAATTCCATACCTCAATGAAAAAAAATATTGATAAGTGAATTAGATTCTCTCCCTATAAATCCATACACTCACTCTAGTTTTTCTTCTCATTTTTTAAATAATAATTTGGATTTATAAAAGAAAATAAGACACAATGTTTTAGACCACTTATCCCCATTTTAAAACAAAATCCAACGCATATTAGGGATATGACCAAAGTACCAAAATTAATAGGGAAGGGATGAACATTCATGTTCATCCTTAATATCTCAAATCTATCCAAAGGTAGAGCCTTAGTGAAGATATTAGAGAGTTTTTATCTTATAGGAATGAATTCCATTTTTATATATATGGTGGAAACCTTCTCTTTGATGATGAAAAATATGATATAAATATTCTTATAACTAAAGTGTTTCACTGGTTTTTTAGATAGATCAATTTTACTTTTATTTTCATATGAAATTCTATTTATCTTTTTAAAATTTACCCTTAAGTATTAAAATTTTTCATTCATACATCTCATATGGGTATAGTCACATGTGGTGGGAAAATATTTAGTTTTTATAGTGATTCAGGTATCTGAATTATTTTTCTTGTATTTATAGCTAACAAATATCCTTCTTAAAATAAAAATTCAACCTGAAGTATACTTTCTTTCATTATAATCACCTACCTAGTTAGTATTAGTGAATCCAAATGGATACTAGTGATCACCTATTTTATATATAAACCCATAGTCTATGGTTACTCGGATATTCTTGAGAACTCTTTTGGAATCCAAAAAATGTGACTCTTTAGGATCACTTTGATACCTTGCACACAAGGTGAACAAAGAGAAAATACCAAGTCAGGATATAGTGAGATAAAATAATTTACCAATCAATTTTATTAAATATTTGTTATTTTAAGTTTCTCTTTCAGTATCCTCTCCAATATTTAACCCAACCAGTATAGGTGTAGACACAAGTTTGGATACTTCCATTCCAAACTTCTTCAATAATTGAATTTCATTCTTTTCTTATAATAGAAAAATAATTTTTACTTTTTCATCACTTTCAATCTCCGAAAATATATCATCTTTCCCAATATAGACACTCCCAAATAAGTATTTATTTGACTATAAAATTATTCTAAATCACTCTCGTTATCACCATCAAAAATAGTATCATCAAGATATATAATTATAATGAGAATACCAACCTCCAAATTCATGACATATAAATTATTTTCTATTTTCCACTTAGTGAAATTCATTTTTCTAAAACATTCATCCAACTTAGAATACCAGGTTCTAGGGAACTATTTTAGCCCAAAGAGAGTGTTCTTCAGCTTTTAAAATCTTGTTGCATCAATTACTAGAACAAATCTTTCAGGTTGTTCAATATATACTTCTTCTTCCATGTCTCTATTTATGAAGGTAGGTTTCAAATCCATTTAATATAATTGATCTACCATTGAGCTATAACAACTAAGAACATTATTATGGATTTTATATATGAAATATGTGAAAAGGTATCTTAAAAATTAACAACTACAACCTATAACTATCCTTTAATTTAATTCTAGCCTTGTTCATTGAATCTCACATTTTATCATTCAGTTTTCTTCAAAACACTCACACCATCACAATAATATTTTTCACTTTTGGTCTATGGATAATAATATAAGTGGAATTATTATCAATTTGGTATATTTTATCATTCAAAATATTTACCCATTCTTTATGATAAATAGCCTATTCAACTTTATGAGGCTCAATTTTAAAGATAAGAGTAGTTTAGTTTTCAATCCTCAATATCCTTCTAATTTAGACTAGATCACGCTAAATTCCTATTATATTTTCTATTGATGTTAATTTAGATTATTATATTTCATATATTAATTTTTCGCAGCCTCTCCTTCATCAATTTTCTAATAAAAGTAAATATCAACATCATAGGTATCCTTATTTACTTTTTATTTACTAATTTTCAAAAAAAATCTCCCATTTATATCATCAAAATCCTCTAAAAAGGATTTAACAAATCATTAATATTTGGTTTATTTTAAATTACCTTCATGTTATAAAAATAAATAACTTTATGAAACCATTTGTTCGAGAATCTGTTTACATTCCTATTAGACAAGTATCTCAAAAAAATACTTTCCTCAGCATTCACATCAAATTTTCTCAGATTTTAGTTTATAATTTTTATCAATTAGGGATAGCCAAAGACTATGAAGTAGTTGATGTTTTGTCTCATTTTGTACTACATCTCATAAGAATTCATGATTAAGTTAGGTCACAGTAAAAAACTATTCTGAATATACAAGGTTGTTCACACAACTTCTCTTCATAAAAACATAAACCTCTTAAACTTATAAATAAATGATCTTCCTATTTAAATATGACTTATATTAATTGTTTTTTCATGAAACCATACCCCCAAGGAGTGCCCCTTCTGGGATGAAAAGGAGGTAGGGGAGGTGGGGACTACCTGAGTCCCACCTCCAGTAGGCCTTGGGTTAGAGACTATCATCGTAGGTATAAGAAGCATATATATGGGAGGAATTACCCTCTAAGAGAACATGTGGAAGAGAGAGATAATACAAATAAACCAATAAAATACTACACATCTATATAAAATAAATCCCAAGTGAATACATGTAATTTCATAAAGTACTAAAATAGCTAAAAATGTAACTATAAGAACCAAAAAGGTAAACTCAGCAGCAACCATAGAGCCCAAACATATCCTTCAAAACCATGAGATAGTAATATTTAGCCCAATCTTCAACCTACTATTGCTAACATAAAAATAGTTAATATATATATGTGTGGGTGGGTGGGTTGATAATAAAAGTAAACTTAGTAGGATCCTCCCTGTTTCATCTTGTATAAAAGTTAGAGAAAGCATGATAAAGCACAGTGAAAATAGTGAAACTAACTTGTATACTAGGTTCCTAGCCTCACCATGCATAACTCTCACCAAGTATAGAATAAAATATAATATATAATATAGTAATTAATCATATATGGTACCCCTCTACCGCTTCCCCACTAGTTTTATGCTATTCCACAACATTTCACATCATAATCCATCTCTCTCCAAAAGTAAGCCAGCCTATAGATACTTGGGCTAAGTAACATAGCATGAATAGCGTGCATAACATCATCAGATCATCCCTTATAACATCCCCATATAGTAAAAATTTAGTTTCTAGGAGCCACCACATCCCATATAACATGTATCATACATTGAATATTATAGCTCAAGCCATCCCAACCCATACACCAAGTAAGGTACATCAAACCATCACAAATTGTACAAGTCACACCTATAATAACCAATTGGATACTATATCCAGTGATACATGTGTTTGAAATAACCACAAACCATCACATATCTCTACACATATATATAGAAAAACTAACCTACATGCATGTTAGCACGTGAACTACTAAGAGAAGAGAGTGGGGCCAGATGGGGTAGCCAGTCATTCATCCTCCCATTGGGATGCTGGGGAAAACACCCTCTCATAGTCCACTGGGTGTCAGTCACCCTAATCAACATGATTGTGGTAGCCTATGGAGTCCCAAAATATATAGGATATAATATATCTCATAATCACACTATGGGTATAACCTAGTCTTAGACTCAATTGTAGCTAATATCACTTGGACTCCCCGTTTACAAAGCTATGACTAGATATCCTATAAGCACACAAGAATTTTATATAGATTATTTAAATTACTTGTTTCATTTTTACCATTTCCTTTCATTAATTAAATAATTATCCATTAATTAACCATTTATAGTTTTAATCATTAAACATTAGTATCCCTAAAAGTCAATTCCATTCCCTCCAGGCATAATCCAAACCGAGTTCATGGTTTCTATAGAGTAACATCTTAGTTTCATTCCAGTAACTAAAAACATGTGGGTTAACTCATTAATTAAACTTTATTACTTTCCATAATCCATGTACTCTAGGAAAAACCATCCTAATATACCACTAATATGAAAATTGAAACCAAGCACATCTAGCTACCTCGAGCAGCTGGGAAAGGAATATAGATAAAAAAAGAAATACAGTCATCAACCATTAAACATATTCATATCAAAAAATCATAAAACTTTTATCACATTAATGGGTGAGATAATATTTAACCCATTCCATTATCTACATTTTCATCCCTAATACCTACATGTATATCCCAATGAATCTCCCCATCACAGGCATCAATAGCTGCCACATCATCCATGCCTCCCCACCCTATATCACATCATCCATCCCAGTCTCAGTTATCCCAGACACACAACAGATCACATAAAAAATCTCAAATCTATATAAACTCACAATGTAGTAGAAAACAATAAAAAACAATAGTACAACTAGGCCCTAA
The DNA here is from genome assembly GCA_963277665.1 of Viscum album. NCBI lineage: Eukaryota > Viridiplantae > Streptophyta > Magnoliopsida > Santalales > Viscaceae > Viscum > Viscum album. The sequence goes on from OY728132.1 coordinate 703,674,097, forward strand.
AATAAGGCATTCAACCTTTACACACAAACGACCTCTTAGGGCCCCCAATACAAGGCATCTAACCTTTAAGAAAATAGGCACTACCAACCCCAAATATTTATCTTTGTCAAACAACTAATTATAATTACATATTTAATTAAACAATTAATTATTCATAGGTTCTAACTATGGGTGGCCAAAGGCAGCATATATAACAAGCTATCAAAATTTTAACATTCCCTTAGCATTAATTCGAGTTTATCAACTCAGATAAGTACCATTCTCATTTAACATGCCATTTCATTTTATTATAAACAATAATTATCATGGTTCATGTTATTTATAAAATTAAATTAACATATAGAATATCACAATCAATAAAACCTGTGAATTTACTTAATTTGAATTACCAAAAAATTACAAGAAATGGTGTATTACCTTTAATATGCCTCTTATTAAATTATTCATACAATTAATAAATTAATTATGGATTTATTTTAATTACCATTTCCATAAAAAGAAACATGATAACATAATAATAATAATATGGTATACAATCATAGTATATATAGAAAAATTTCTAGCAAAACAAGATCCATACCATTATCACAGTATAAAACATCAGCAACATGGGACTTCTAAAAAATTATTTATTAATCCAGTAAAATATTAATAGATTAATTCCATTTTCATATAAATGGAAAAAACATGCCAACTTTACTATTTTACACAAATAAATAGGTCAAGTAATGAATCCCCTATCACAACGGTGTCAACACTCCTCATACGAGAACATATCAATGTTGCAGATCTCGATCACCATTCCAACAATGAGACTACATCCCTTTAAGGATGACAAGACACAACTATGATAATAACAAAAAACTCCATTATAAAATAGATAGGAACCTCTATATCCTAAAAATAAAGAAATAGGAGGGACAATATCAAAGAAACAGAAGAGAACAAGGGAGAACTAACCTTGGATCATAACAGATCGAACATGAGAATTTGGGAATCGATCCCCTTTAATGGGTACTTGAAACGCCTAAAGAAAACCATTTCTGCTACCTGGAGCTTTGGGAGAATGGTAGGGTTTGGGAGAATCCAAGAAGTGATGCATTTTATAAACACACCCCCCTTATGACATTTACAGTGTAAATAATTCATTTATGTCATAAATGTGTCAAATTTTAATTTTCCCTAAAAAACAAATTACCTCAACCATTTTAACTCATAAATTATTTAATTCCCAAAACCCACTATTATAAATGTAATGTAAATAGTACATGTAACACAATACATAACCCACTTATGATGTAAATCCCACTTATGATTTAAACCTATAATTACATCATAAGTTCTCCCTAGTTCCATCCTTTATTAGAAAGACACATCTTCAGTCCCACTAAGCTTTCTCCAAGCACCATGGGCATAAAAAACACAACAGTTTGGACTATGCAGATCCAGACCCTTACATATGATACCCCTCAAAACATTATCATCCTTGAGAATCCAAAACCAAACCTATAGATTCATCCAAACAACCACCCTGCAAGATACCTCTTAAATATATGACCATCAAAGGATCCTTAAAACCTCATTATGGATACAGTCTTGAAAAAATGAAATAGAAACACCTAGATCCTAAACCCTCTCTAGGGGAGATACCTCTCAAATGAGATGAAGGCCACACAAAAAAATAGGAAACAATCTCATTACTAGAAATGGTTAAAAAAAAGGGTATTACAAAAAGTTAAGAGAAAAAAATCAAACATCTCAGGGTATTGAGTGCATATATATGACTCGCATACCCAGGTAATCTTCTCCATGTAACTATGCCTCCAAAATACATGAACCAAGGGAATAGTATTCCCTTGAAACACCATCTCTTAGTGGTCTTGGATCTCCATGGGATACTCCTCAAAGTCCACATCATCATCAACATTGATCTCCCCTCAATAGATGACGTCAGAGTATTAATAAATATAAATACGGAGCTGTGAAAAATAAAAAACATCATGTATCCATATCATATATTGGTGAAGTGATTTACAATATTCCATGATTTTAACATGATCCAATACCTTGGAAGTCTCAAAAAACTAGGGAGAAATCATACTCCCATGACCAAACTATCACTTCCCACAATGGGGAGTCGCATTCAGAAATGCATTACCTCAAATGTTGAACTATTGGGGTCTCCCTATATGACTGACATAAGATTTATAATGATCCTACACAACTTTAATTCTTTCATGAAGTACCTAAACTATATCGTTCATATTATTTACTAGTTCTAGCCCAATATTGCTGACTCTTCGACCCTGGTCCAGTAAAATAGAGAATGGAATGGTTAGCAATACAATGTTTCAAACAATGATATACCAATGGTGGAGTGAAAACTATTTTTTTAAGATAATTCAACCAAAGGATGATGCCTCATCCACAAACCTCTAAAATCTAGGACACAAGAATTAAACATGCCTTTAATATTTTGGATGGTCTAATTCATCAGATTGTCCATATTCATAAGAAAATAATTGCTATAGAATAACTATGAGCCAAAATCATGTTGGAGACCTCTCCAAACCCAAGTGTAAAAATAAGGATCATAATGCGAGATGATCATCTTTGGGACTACATGGAGTTTCTCCACCTCATATAGACACTACCTCAAAAAATATTCCATTGAACTTGAGTCCTTGATTTTTATAAAGTGTGATGGTTTTATCCAATGATCCAATATCACCCATATAGAATCATAGAATCAATGTGCTCATGGTAAACCATTAACAAAGTACATTAAGATGTCCTCCCACATCCATTGGGGGACATATAATGGCTGGATAAAACCACTAGGAACATGAGGCTCATTATTCACCCTCTGACAGACCAAATATCTAGACACAAACTCTAAAACAGTACACTTCAACCCAATCCACCAAAAAGTAACTCTCAAATCTCAATACCTCTTTGTCACGCCAGGATGTACCACTATGGGTGAGCTATGAAACTCATGGAAAACCATCTCACACATCATCGAAGGGATGAAAAGTATCCCCTGGAACAAAACTTGTGTTTTTAATCCGCATACCAACCATCAAGGGAATCTCCAAAAACCAATCTATCTCTCCATACCCCTATATAAAAATCCCCCAACAAGGACCCCTCCGCCTGTTGCACCAATTATGACTAAATTTTCACCTGGAAAAGAATACATCTACCTGTAACATCTCCAATATGTATATTCATCCTTGAGAGTTCTCTAGTTACTCCCTAGGAATCTCCAAACTTATTCATGACATCACTACAAGAATTCTTACTAAGAGAATTAGCTACAACATTTCCCTTTCTAGTCATATACAATATAATAATGTTTTAATCCTGTAATAATTATATCCACTAGCATTATCATAAGTTCATTTCACTTTGGGAGAATACATACCTCAAGATATTATGATCAATAAAAACTATAAAATTATCATCTATGAGGTAATGTCACCAAAACTTCAAGGAAAACACAAATGTTGCCAACTTGAGATCATGGGTGTCACTGTTGTGCTCATGGGGAACACTGCTGAAACTTATAAGAAATAACTTATCACTATTGAATCAAAACATATCATAAACCAATACATGATTCATCATAGAAAACCATAAACTCAACTCCCTCTATTGGTAAAAAATGGATTGGAGCACTAACCAACTTCTCCATCATGTAATCAAAATCTACATGAAACCCGTCGATCCAAAATAACACCTAATCCTTTCTGGTCAAAGGTATCATATGAGTTTCAAGCTTAGAGAAATGATCTACGAACATCCTATAATAGCCTAAAAGGCCAAGAAAACTATGCATCACTACCACTTTCTTAGGGGCTTCCTAAGAAACCATTGCCTCTATCTTCGGAGGATCTAGAGTCACTCCTTGCTCGGATACCACATGCCCATGAAACAAAATTCATGATACCAGAACTGACACTTCAACAACTTCCCAAATAGATAATAATGATGAATAACTCCCAACATTGCATGTAGATGCTTGGCATGCTCTTCTTTATATGTGGAGTATATAAGGATTTCATTGATTAAAACCACCACAAACTTATCTAGTAACTCTCTAAACATTGTGCTCTTTAACCCAGTGAATATAATTGGAGTATTCATCACACAAAATTGCATCACAATGAAATCATAACTACAATGATGATAACAAAAAGCATTTTTTGGAATATCCTTATCTATCACCCATATCTATTTATATCCTAATCATATATTGATCTTCAAGAACCAACTTGTTTTTTTCAGCTGATAAAATAAATCATCAATCTATAGAAGAGGGTAGTGGTTCTCCACTAAGACCCAGTTCAAGTGTGGGTAATCAATAAAGAGACACAAACTTCCATAATCCTTATTCATGAAGAAAACTAGTACACCACATGGTGACACACTCAGTCGAACAAAACCTCCCTAAAATAGATCATTGAGTTGTACTCACAACTCTCACAACTCATAATGTGTCATCCTATATAGTGAAATTGAGATAAGAGACATACCAAGTTATAGATATATCCCAAACTATATCTCTCTTCGACAAGGGTAACGCTACAACCACCTTAGGAAATACTTTAGGGAACTCTTATACAACCCTGGGAAACATTGATGGCTGAACCTACAATGAACTCAGTATCAACTCAGCCATCAAAGATGTCAAGGAAAGAATGTGCCGCTAGCACATCTGAGGGTCTCACTCTCCAATGAACATTGTTGGATATCCATCATCATCATAGAATACAATTTGCCTCTCAAAACAACCCATAATGCCTTGCACCAAATTAAACCAATCTAAATTGAGGATAGTGTTTTAAGTCTATAACTATATATATAGTAAGCCTACCCAAGAGTGGTGCTTCCCCCAAAACTTGATCATAGTCTCTACAAACTTGATACAAGTCATCTTGACCTCCAACTGGCATAGTCAGTGCTAAGGGAACTGGAAGCCTCTCCACCTCAAGTCCCAAAGCATAGACAAGGGAAGGTGATATAAAGGACTGCATAGATCCTGAATCAAAAAAAGCATCCACCCATGTAGAAAAAAAGAAAAGGGTACCTCGAACGATACCTGGATCACCCAGAACTAGAACTGCTAAAGCATGAAGCTAACCACAACCTACTCTACGGCCTCTCTAACCATGATGAAAACCACCTCTATGGTCGTTCTTTACTCGCTGAGGAAGAGGAGAATTTAGGGGTTATCCTACGCTCGCCCCATCTCTCAATACAAAAAACCTGTTTTTTGTGACGGGTTATTTGCGATGGGTTGATTTTCCTGACGTAAATAATTGGTTATTTGCGACGGGAAGAGGCGCCCCGTCGCAAAAACTTATGCGTGGATTGGTGCCTTTTGCATGCCAAACCACACGAAAGGGTATTTGCGATGGGTAGACACCACCCGTCGTAAATACCGAGAGATGGTAAGAACTAGTTGCGATAGGGGATCCCTCGTCGCAACAAGTTCGACCCCCGTAGGGTATTTGCAATGGGACCCGTCACAAATAAGAGGCGGTGGTAAAATGCTATTTTGCAACGGAATGTTTTCCCCGTCGCAACTAGTTCTCCCCCCAGAGGGTATTCGCAACGGGCCACGTCACAAATAATAAGTGGTGGTAACATGCTATTTATGATGGGATGTTATCCCCGTCGCAACTAGTTCCACCCCCCCATCCCAGAGGGTATTTGTGACGGGACCTGTCGCAAATACCCGATAGCAGTAAAATCTATTTGCGACGAGATGTTGTCTCGTCGCAAATAGTGTGTTGGCAGGTTACTTTTTTGCGATGGGACTCGTCGTAAATAACCTTTTAACCATAAACCGTAATTAATGCGGCCGAAGGTATTTGTGACGGGTCCCATCGCCAAAAATACTATTTGTGATGGGATTCCTGTCGCAAATAGTTCTATCACAATAAATCTAACCTATATATACCTCCCATCCGTTTTTTCTTCTCTTCTCCTGAATTCCTTCTTCCTCTGCTTCTCTAAACTCTAATTTTAGAGTGAAATTTTTTGAGAGTTAGTTTTTTTGTACGAAGAAGTTGTGAAGCTTCCTACAATTATAAGAGATCAAGTTTCAAGGTATTTTTGTTTTATTTAATTTAGTATTTATTTCATTTATTTATATTAATTTTAATTATTGTTGATTAGTTGTAATTAAGTTAGATTTAAAATGTTTTGTCATCAGAATTTATTTGTAATAATAAAATTAAATTATTAGTACTAATTCTAAATAATTAGTAAAAATTAATAATTATTAACGATAATTAGTAATGTATATAAATAATTAGCGGTAGTTTGTAATTAGTAGCTGAATTTTGCAGCAATTAATAGTAATTAACACTAATTAGTAATAATTAAAAATAAATAGTAATAAATAGAAAGAAATAGTAGTAAATATTTACAATTAGTAATAAATAGTATTAATTAGTAATAATTAGTAATAAATACTAATAATTAGTAATAAATACTAATAATTAGTAACAAATACTAATCAATAGTAATAAGTAATAAAAAATAGTAATAAATACTAATAATTAATAATAAATACTAATGAATAGAAATAATTAGTAATAATTAGTAATAATTAGTAATAATAAGTAATAAATAGTAATAAATAGTAATAAATAGAAATAAATAGTAATAATTAATAATAAATAGTAACAAATATTAATAAATGGTAATAAAATGTAATAAATATTAATAATTAGTAATAATTAGTAATAATTAGTAAAAATTAGAAATAATTAGTAATAATTAGAAATAATTAGTAATAATTAGTAATAATAAGTAATAATTAGTAATAAATACTAATAAATAGAAATAAATAGAAATAAATAGAAATAAATAGTAATAAAGAGTAATAAATAGTAATAATTAGAAATAATTTGTAATAATTAGTAATAATTACTAATAAATACTAATAATTAGTAATAAAATATAATTATTAGTAATAATTGGTAATAATTAGTAATAATAAGTAATAAATAGTAATAAATAATAATAAATGATAATAAATAGTAATAAATGGTAATAATTAGTAATAAATATTAATAATTAGTAATAAATAGTAATAAATATGAATAAATAGTAATAATTAGGAATAAATAGTAATAAAAAGGAATAAATAAATATAATTAAAAATAAATAGTAATAATTATTATTAATAAATAGTAATAATTATTATTAATAAATAGTAATAATTTGTAATAATTAGTAATAAATTGTAATAATTAGTAATAAATAGTAATAAATGGTAATAAATAGTAATAAATAGTAACAAATAGTAATAAATAGTAATAATTAGGAATAAATAGTAATAAATATAAATAAATAGGAATAAATAAAATAAATATGTGTAATTAGGAATAAATAGGAATAATTATGATTAAATAGAAATAATTAGAAATAATTAGTAATGATTAGTAATAACATTAATATTATTTTTTCATTAATCATAATTTTATTATTTTATTATTTTATTAAGTATTTTCAAATATTGAGAATTTTAATATGTTTTATTTTTTATTATTTTAATAATATTAATATTATTTTTTTATGAATCATAATTATATATATATATTATTTTATTAAGTATTTGCGACGGGGCATTTTGCGATGGGGTCTCATCGCAAATATATTATATATTTTTTTTAAAACTTATTTGCAACGGGATATTTTACCATTGTAAAAAAAATTGTGACGGGCACGTTGGAACAAGTTTATAATATAAATCTATTTGTGACGGGATGACGGCCAGTCGCAAATACTTTATGAAATGGGCTCGTCGCAACAGGTTCTTGTATATATAATGTATTTAATAAGAGATCTATTTGTAATGGGACTGCTTTCAGTCGCAACTAGTATTTGTTGTGATGGGCCCATCGTAAAAAATACTAGTTGCGAGGTCATTTTCTGCAATGATCTATTTGCGATGGGACCCCATTGCAAAAGAGTTTTAGAGATGGGATCCCATTGCAAATAGTCCATCGCAAATATCTAAAATTATAGTAGTGACTTCTCTACATATACAAAACTAGAACAACTTGTTGATTCTACTATCTCGACTGAAACTACCTCAATGGAGAAACCTGAGTTAGAACACCTATTGCGAATTAAATACTCAAAACGGTTAGGAACTCTCTCTACTGATAACCCCAAAATCTATAGGAGAAACATTCGACTAATCCATTGGAAATGGTCTAAGAGCTACCACCCCTAGAAAATGAGATGATGAGATATGGGACCAACCCCCAACTCATCAAAAACTCTTCTGTCTAAGAAATTGGGAACCCCAAACCACAGTTCTACTTCATGAGGAATCTTGAATACTCTTCTCTTATGATGATCCAATTTTATCCATGATTCTCTCAACAACCTCTGCTCTAACTAGAACTTCCAGATATGTTGAAAACATGAATAAGGTGACCTAATGATTGATCTCTATATATAAAGCCTCCATGAAATTTCTCACCCTGTCCTCCTCATTTAGAAAGAGGTTTCAAGCATATCATAGAAGGGTCCAAAAATATATCCCAAACTTCAACACACTAAAAAGACACTGTCAAAGGGTAAGAAGATCTATGTGGCTAGCCTCTTTCCTGATCGAAGAAATAAACTCTACTCAGAACTGGTCTCTTAACTTCTCCCACAAGACTGTTGAATCCTCATGATCTCTGAGGAAAAAGATCCACCACTACCTCGCTACTCTATACAGCATCTTCATAGCCAATGAAACCCATTGCCCCTAATGAGAATAGATCAAACTAAAAGTTATCTCAACCTTCTCTAACCAGTCTTCTATCAATAGATCTGAAACAAAGCTTTCATACTTCTGTATACTCTAACTCTAAAAATATTAGAGTGTCCTCCTCTAAGTTTTATAATTGTCAACATCTACTCTACAGCAATTTTTTGCCTCTTCCTACTGAACATCTTTGGTACAAACCTGAATATGAAATCGACCTAGAGCAATTCTTATAAGAATAACAAATGGTTAGACTCTCAAACCTAGAATGTGGAATATTCAAAATTAATTAATTTATTAATTTATTTATTTATTTATTATTTCATTTAATTTTTAACTAATCCCAAGTTCTACCCATTTCAAACATAGGTGAAAAGAAGAATAATGTGTGATTCCTTTCTAGGTCTCTACCCTGTAACTAGTATCACTTCATATAGTAGGATTATTAAACTTAAATTTCCATGCATCAGATCATATGGGAACCAAAATACCCATGAATCAGCTGGTGTCCTATGTTTACATCACTTTCTAAACATATATAACAACATTTCTCTACCAACGAATACAGTCTCACCTATTCCAAACTCCAAACTCCATCATATCCCTCAACCTAAAATTTTGATACCACACTGTCATGACCCCCTACCCCTAAAGAGTACCCCTCCTAATCCAGTAATGAGATAAGGGAGGTGGTGACTAGTTAATTTCCACCTCCATTAGGCTCCTAATTAGCAACTTGCACCAAGGGTACAATAAGTATACATATGAGAGGCATTACCCTCTAAGAGAACATATAGAAGCGAGAGATAGGAAAGATACACTAATCAAAAACTTCTCAGATATATAAAATGGATCCCAAGTGAATAAATATAATATCATAAAGTAAGAAAATATCTTAAAAAAGAAACTATAATCACAAAAAATGTATACTCAGCAACGACAATGAATCCCATGCAACTCCTTAAAAACTATGAGATGGTAATATCTATCCAGATATCTAACCTTATCCATCTAACCTCAAAATAGTTTATATATTTAAATGGGGTGATCATAAAAATATAGTAAATAGGATCCTCCCAGGATATTCTCATAGGAAAGATAAAGAAATCATGCAAAATCATGGTTTACAATAGTGAAAATAACTCGTCACCTAAATAGGTATAGTAAGTTCTGAACCTCACTATAGAAAACTCTCACTAAGTATTTCATACAATAGGGCATGAAATATAGTAATGATCCATCAAGGGTTTCCCTATACCACTTCCCCACTAGTTTTCCACTCTTCCCCAACATCGCAAGTCCTAATCCATTTCTCTCTAAAAGTAGGCCCACAGATTTATGGGATAAGTATCACAACATGCACCACATGCATCACATAATCACACTTCCCACATCACATCTCTATATAGTAACCTGGTAGTTTATTGGATCCACTGTATCCCATATAACATGTATCATACATTGGAAATTAAACCTCAAACCATCATATCCCATACACCGAGTAAGGTACCTCAATCCATCACAACATATATACATCATACTAAAAATAACCATTTAGACACTATATTTGGAGATACATGTGTTTGAAAAAACCATAATCCATAACATTACTCTATAGGAATATATATATATATATATATATAGGGAAACAAACCTTTAAGAATACAATCAGATGAACTACCAAGAGAAGAGAGCGTGGCTATATAGGGAAGTCAGTCATCCATCTTCCCACATGGATGTTGGGGAAAACACCCCCCCATAATCCACTATGTGTTAGACTCCCTGACAAACATGTGTGGGGTAGAGTATTTAATCATATAATATATAGGATTTAATATATCTAACAACCATACAATGGGAATAACCTAGTCTTAGACTCAATTGAAACTAACACCACTCAGACTCCCAACTCCCACTAATAAGACTGGATATCCTGTAAGCACACTAGAATTTTAAAGAGCTACCTTAAATTACTTCATTACTTTTTATCATTTCATTTCACTAATAAATCTATTATATATAAATTAACAATCATAATTATTCCATAATAAACATTATTATCCATAAAATTGAATTCCTTTATCTCTATAAATAATCAATACCGAGTCCATAACTTCCCAACAGTAACATCTCATTTACATTCTAGAAAGACTAACCCCATGGGTTAAGTCATTTATTAAGCATTATTTTATATAATCTCAGTACTCAAGGAAAAAAAATCCAAATTTAACACCAAGAGGAAAAATGTAACCAAGCACATCCAGATAGCTCAAGTAGTGGGAAAAGGAATGTGTATAAAATAAGAAACTCTTCCATCAAACATTAAACTATTTCATGTCAAGAAAGCATCAAGATTTATCACCTTAATGGGTAATCTCATATTCAAGCCATTCCATTATCTCTAATGTCATCCCTGACACCCACAAGATTATCTTGATGCATCTCGCACTATAAAAAATAGCATATTAGCGGCAGTTTTTAGAGGGGGTGTGCACAACCCCACTCTAAATTCATTTTAGAGGAGGTTATGCACAACCCCTTTAAATCATAAAATTGTTATGGGGTTCAAAAAACCCTTTAAATTTTTAAGCATTATTTTTTTAGTATTTGGTTTGATTTTAGATGTGGTTATGTCAAAAAGACCACTAATTTAATAATTAGTGGTGCTATATATTCAGTTGGATTTCAGAGGATATATATACTATTAATTTGGATATATATATATATATATATATATAATTGACTTTTTTAGGAAATAGTGGGGGTTCACTACCTCCACTAATTTAAGATATTATGGGGGTTCTTGAACCGCCACTAATCCCCTAGATTAGAGGAGGTTCTGAACCCGTTTTAATTTAAGAAATTAGAGGGGGGTTTGAACCCCCTCTAATTGATGACATTATGGGGGTCATGAACCCCTACTAATCCATGTGATTAGAGGGGGTTTTAAACCCCCTCTAAATTTTTATTTATTTTTTAAAATAAATCTCATATAAATTCAAATGTTATAATATATGTGTGTATGTGCACATGTGTCTATTTATATATATTACATAAACATGTTATATAAATGTATTTAAATTAATTATAAATATATATATAAGAACATTATATAAATACTTTAAATAAATACTTATACATATAAAAAAATGTATACATATATAAATATTTGTATACATAATATAATTGTAATTATAAATATATTTATTCAATTTTATAAAATTTATATATGTTGTTATAAATATTGTACATTTATATCATGATTTATATTATTCATATATTATATTAAACAAATTTTTATTGTATATTTTTGTATAAATAAATTTATGTTATATTATGTATACAAATATATATAATATATACAAAATTAAACATAAATATAAAAATATATATTATAATTATATTATAAATATTATATTATAAATATTTAATTATATATAAATTGATATATATTATATAATTATTTTATACATATTGTAGTATACCATATTAATTATAAATTAATTTAGTGTGTGTATATATATATATATATATCATTTAATTATATTATATATTTCTAATTATATGAATGTATTTAGTTTTGTGTATATATATAATATATAATATAAATGTATATAATCACATGCATAAATATATAATATAAATGTATTTAATATAATATATGTATAATATAAATCCAAAAATATATAAATTTATAGTATTTATAGAACCAACATATATTTTTTATAGTTTAAAAAATATATGTAATAAAAATAATAATAATTAATAATATTATTGTTACACACACATACATATATTATATATATGTGTTCATATTGTAGACAAGTATATACATCATATATTATACACAAATTAATTATATATATATATATATATTATACACAAAAAAAATTATTTTTTTATTATATAAAAAAATTCATTATATATATATATATATATTATACACAGATACATCATATATATATATTATAAAATATATATATATTACATATAAATATTATACCCAAATATATAATATATATAAATATTTATTCAAATTATATATATTTGAATCACCTTACAAATGTATATAAATATAATAATGTCTAAATAATTTAAGCCAATTCATTTTCCATAATGGTGATGGGGCACTCGGTTTATATAGTAGGTCTGCTGTTTAAAAATCAATGGGCTTAAATTTTACAAAACGGGAGAGGCATCATGAACATGAGTCAAGGAAGGGAGGTGTGGGGCCAGAATGCCATGGGAGGGAGAGGAGAGTGGCGTCGTGGGATCGAAATGACGTAGAAGGGCGGAACGGCACATCACATGAGGGGGAGAGGGTTGTGGCAGGACCGACACCGGATGGAGAGGGGGGTGCGGGGCATAAGAGGGGAGAGGGGTAGGAACAGGATGAATGGGAGGGTGATGGGGAGTGAGGGGTCGTAACAGGAGGGAGAGGTTTCTCAAAATTTAAAAAAAAAATAACTAATTAGAGGTGGTTAAGAAAACTACCTCTAATGCCCTTTATTAGAGGAGGTTAACCCCCCACCCCCCTCTAATTTATCCTTAAATAGTGGTGGTTTTGGAAACCACCTTTTATTATGTAACTTATATTTCAAATGGTGGCGATTTTCAACCACCACTATGCTAGTAATTAGATTATTTGGGGTTTTAACCCCCTCTAATATAGTCACCACTAATTTAATCATTATTTTTCCAACGATTCTTCAAAACTGCCTCTAACAATAGTAGGCGGGAACATTAGTAAAAGTTCATCATAACAACCGCTAATGTTTTTAGAAGGGGTTATAACCCCTTCTAAACTAAAAAATAACCCCCTCTAATCGGGTCATTTTTTTGTAGCTTCGCCATCACAGGTGTCAAATGATACCACATCACCCGGGCTTCCCCACCCCATATCACATCATCCATCCTAGGCTTAGCCATCCCAGGATAATAACTCATCACATGGAAAACGTCACATACAGATCACATCATAATGAAGAAATAAAATAATCATAAATAATAGGGAAAATAATCCTTAAAATAATTCATTCATCCTTTTTACACAAATGATCTCTCACGAACTCCAACACAAGGCATCCATCCTTTAAGAAAAGAGGCACTACCAACCACAAAGATTTATCTTTATAAAATAATTGGTTCTTATTCCGTATTAAATCAACTGATTCATTATTCATAGGTTCTAACTGTGGGGGACCTAAGATATCATCTATAACAAGCTATAAAATGTTTAACATGCTCTTGGTATTAATTCCAATCCATCCACTCAGAGAAGTATCATTCTCATTTAACATGCCTTTTCATTTTATTATAAAAAATAACTAACATGATTCATGTACTTTATCAAATTTCTTAACATATGGAAGATAAAATTCAATTAAACATGTGCATTGCAACAATTTTAATTACCATAATATTAAAAGAAACAATTTATTCCTTTAACATGAATTTTATTAAATTCTTAATCAAAATAATCAATTAATTCTAGATTTATGTTCTTTTCTATTTCAATAAAAAGAAACATACTAACCCAAGAATAACAACATATTACACAAGCATAGTATAGATAATAGACTATCTAGAAAAATAAAAGTCAAATTGTTATCATGGTACCAAAAATTGACAATATATGATCAATGTCCAATTATTTATTAATTAGGTTCAATATTATTTGGTTAATTCCATTGTCATTGAAAGGGTTAAAACATGATAAATTTACAATTGTGCGTAAATAAATAAGAGAATCAATGGATCCCCTACCTAAATGGATTCAACGTCCTTTTCATGGTAATGAATCAATATTGTATATCTTGATCACCTCTCCCACAAAAATATTTCATCCCTCCAAGGACAATGTGCCACAACCATGCCAATAACAACAAAACACCATTAGAATATAGAGGAACCTCCATCACATTCCAAGAAAGAAATAAAAGGAAAAAAATTAGATAACCCCAATAAAATAAGTGATAACTAACCTTGGTTCATTTTGGATAAAACAAAAGAATCCAAAAATCAATCCCCTTTAAAGGTCTCTTGAAATTCTTGAAGAAAACCACTACTATTTCCTGGAGTTTTAGGATAAGGGGTAGGGTTTTAAAAAATAAAAGTGGTGAAAACTTTATAAATTCACCACCCAAGGGATATTTATAGATTGAATACTTCATTTATGTCATAAATTATTTGAATTTTAAGTTTCTATGAAAAACAAATCACCTCAAACATTTCAACTCATAATTGATTTACGTTATAAACCCCCAATTTGCAACATAAAGTCAAGTTCTTGAATAACACAATTCTCAAACCACTTATTTTGTAAACCTCACTTGCACTATAAACCCATACATAAATCACATGTTTTCCCTGCTTCCATATTTAAGAAAAGAAACCTCCTCTTCATCCCTGATAATACTCCTTCAAGAACCACGGACTTCAAAAACATGCAAAGGGTCGGACTACACAGATCCGAGAACTTATAATTTTAGTAACACTATTATTTTGAGGTATTTAAGTAGAATTTTATTGATTTTTAATAACATTTTTATTATGGTATGGTTTAAAATAATTTCTAGTAAACTCCCTTCAATTATTTCTTCAAAACTTTTTGATAGGAACCCTTAGCTCTCTATCATATTTCCTTTTAAAAATATTAAATATAATAATGGACTGCTACTTATGTTTCATAAAAAAACACATTGGACATTCTTATAAAATCACAAATAATTGTGATGAATTAAAATTAACATATAGTGGATTGATCTATCATGGTTTTATATAAATATGAGTGGATTAATTCAAGTGTTCGGGTTGATCTGACTTTCACTCTTTTATGTTTACCCTGTATCATCTTCCCCTTTTTACAAGATTCATAAAAAGAATCTATATATCTACATAATTGGGTCATATAATTCATATGATTTTATTTTGAGATTTTTCTCAAACCCTTCTAATGAAAATTTCCAAAACTAATGTTCTAAATATTTGTTTCTTCTTTTGAACTGTAAGATCAGGAATTTCTTATATTTCCAATCTAAAATAGATTATCACAGGTTATTTCACTTTGAGTGATGATTTTTCCATATTTTATTCTCTTGATGTAGTAAGTGTTTTATTGAAGTTCATCCCATTTCCTTTATTAAAAATCTAACTCACACTCATAATGTTTTTATTGGGACCATCAACAAATAACTCATATGCATATTTCAAATTTTGAGGATCAATTTTATTTAAACTAATTCATTTGGTAATTAAGGATATTTCATTTCCAAAAGTGATAGAACCAGCATTATGTTCTTAAATTTTATTTAAGATCTTGACATCCTGAGTTATATTTGATGTGTAGACACTATTAATAATCCATGTTTTTTATCATATTTTTAGCTTTGCGAGCCACATCAACTAGAAGAGATTTTTTTTGTTTCTTATTTGAGTCTTATTTTCTTTTTAAATATATTGATCTTGTCCTTGAAGAATGATAATGTATTCCTAATCATATTTACCTTGTTGGTCACACATTATATATAATCAAAAAAATTGGATATGTAACTGAGATGAATTTTTTTTTCATTGTTGGATTCCTATCAGGATTTTTGTATTTACCATTTAGATAACCCCCCTAGTTCCTAATTTTTTACTTATTTAAAGAGACATATTATAACATAAAACATATTATTTATTCTTAAATAATCTACAACACTAAAATACCCAAAAAAAAAGTCTTCCTTGAAACTATTGAGTCTATCTATAATCTCCAACTTGTTGTTTTGATACTTTTATAGCTTCAATCTACTAAGGTTATTGAGTATATTTATTTCCAAAGTTTCAGTCAAGTTTATTAGAAGTACAAGTAATATTTTTAGATATTTTATCAAAACATGATTTACTAGATTGGATTCTAGAACCTATATTTTTAGTTAAAACATTTTAAACATTTTTTTTGTTCATAAGTGTAGTGGTTTCATGAGGTTTTGTACAGTATTTATCAGCATCCTAAGATGACCCAACCTTTATTTCCATATATTTATCAAAATAATATTTCATTTTTTCTAGGATCTTATCATACATAAGAAACCTTGAATCTACCTTGTTTATATCTTCTTATTTTACTACAAATTTCCTTAGAAACACCTTCAACATTATTTATATCTTAGAAACTTTAACTTTAAGGAATTTAATTTACTCAACATAATCACTATTTTTATATAATTCATCATTATCTATCTTAAACTTTTCATCCACATTATTCCATGATTTTATTTACTTATTTTTTTATGTATTTCACTCAAGATAGACTTCAAGATTAAATTTTAGCTTGTGTTTAGTGTGGATTTCTTTTCTTTATTCCTCAATATTTAATCTCTCTTCATATTTTCAACATTATCTATGAAGTTACTTGATTTTCCAATAAAATACCAATCATAATAACTACTTGTAGTATATTAGTCACTTATACCTTAGTTAAAAAACTTTTTTATTTTAATTGTTTAATCATTTTTCTTAATCCTTCCAGATTTATTGATATCTTTAGAGATTTTTCACCATTTATCTCTCTAAGGAACATCAAATACATATTCATATTTAAATTATACACTTTTAATTCACGATAAATCAATTAAAAAGTGTCCAATTTCACCAAACTTAAAGAACATAAGTGGGAGTTTTCCTTTATACATACCCTTCTCCATTTTCATGTTTTTCAAGATAAATTCCACTATACTCTTCTATTTTTTATCATTACCCTTATTCTCCTCTAATTAAATAGAGGAATAAAATTTCTTTTCCTTACTCTTGAGTTTATTTATAGCTTAAAAATAAATTTCATCCTTAGATTTTTACTTTAATACGAGAGCCTTCCCAATTATAAAATTGATAAGAGTATTGTGTAACTTGTCTAGGGATAATTCTGCCTTTTTTGATAGGAATGAAATATTTGGATCAAATCTATCATTAAAATTTATCATTATATTCTTAATAACAATTATTATTTCAAAGTATCACCAAATCCCTTGATGTGAATTGATAACTCATTCACCCTAGTCAAATAACCATTAACTTCCACATCTTGAATCATTCTAATGTATTCAAATTTATCTCTCAAGATTTACAGTTTGGATTCTTTGAATTTAACATTTACTTCATACATGTTCTCAATATTGTCCCACATTTTCATGGATGATTTGAGTCTCATAACTTTGTTGTTCACCTTATCAAACAAGGATGGTAGAATTTCATTTCTAGACTTTCCATAAAACTCTATATTTTCCTTTTTTGAAAATGTCATGGGAGTATCTCTTGCAAGGGGTACAAAACCCACTACTATAGTATCACTAACTTAAACACACTATGATAAAAAATATAGAAAAATTTTATTTATTAATCCATGAAATTTATTTCTATCAGAGAAAGTAACACCCCTAGTGTTGATAGAATTAATATTATCCATGCTTCACCTTGATTGGAGTATGATCTCAAAGGAAACCTGGTTAAATATGATACAACTTAAAGATCCCAGATCAATAGATAAACCATTGAGAGGCGGCGGTGAATCAGTGGTGTAGGTTTTTATAATTTCTTTTAGAATTAAACCTCTATGACTTATTAAGGTTTTGATCCACTCTTATTATACACTCTCTCACAAAAATTAAATAAAAATATAAATAAGTACAATAAAAATAAATTTTTTACATGGTTTGGTTCTAATAAGGAAAAGTAAACCTTGATGTGCTTGGGTTATTCCAAGAATAAAATTCATTACTATTTAAATTTTTGTGATTAAAAGTTATTTATAATTGAAAGAATGGGTAGGAAGGTATCATCCACATCCCACAGGTATGTATCATTAACTTCCCTTCTATAATAGGGAGTTATTTATATTGGAATCACCCGTTTTCAAGAAGATATTCATATCTTGTTATGAAAAATATCATTAATTCACTTTAAGATGTCTCCACATCTGTAATTAGATCTTATTTATAAATAAGGATCTTATGTAGCTAGATAAATAACACCAAAAGTCAATGTACATCAGTCTTCCTCCACAATAATTAAAAATGATCGATTTTCTCATGAGAGTGTGCACAAACACCTTGGTATTATTCCTCCCCAAAAATAATCCTCAATATGGTCAAAAACCAAATTGGATTTACTTGATGCTAATATTTAATAGTAGAATTAATCACTCATTAATCACTTCTCTCTCTCTCATTGATACAACGGTTCTATAGTACAAAAAAGTATTGACATAAAATTTTTTATTTTTTATCAGTATATTCCTTTCTGAATTTTCTTCCATTTAAATTAATTGGATTTTTGTGAACAATATTTTCCATATTTTGAATATATAAACCTCCAATAATTCACAGTAGTTAGATCTTCTCATATTTAAAACTAGTTAAATAAAAACTCTAATTTAATTATAATATAATCTTGGTCAATATCTTCACTAAAACATCCATTAAATGAAATATATTTCCTTATTTAAAAAAATAAATAAAATACATTGGTAATTTAAAATCTTTCAATGCTAGAATGCATAAATATCCTCATGGAGTGGAATATAAACTCATGGAATAATAATAAAACATTATATAATTATCTTTAACTTGATTCCTTTTTCTAATCATGAATCATAATCTAGTTAAAATTATTTTAATGATTAAATACTTAAGTAAAATATATTTCATTATCTTATTTAATAACTTAAAAGTCACACATTTTTTAAAATTTTAAGATCATACATAAAATATTTTATCTTCATGCCTTTATAAATTTTTATAAACTAAGTGGTTTTTATAAGGGTAAATAACCTTTAAATTGTTTTCATTTTCTTAAATATTCCTTACTACTATACCTTATGATAACCCTTGTGAAGTCGACTTACCCTTAAAACAATGAATTAGCTTAATTTTTAGTTATTCTCATGTTACCCTTATGAAAATGACTTTTAAAAAGTAGGTAATGACCATTATGATGTTATAAATGAATATTATAAATTCACTAATTACTCTTACAAGTTCATCAATAAATCATATGAAATCTAGTGATCCTTCTTATATTTTGAAAATTTTATCCAATTTCTTCATATGACTCTTAAAAATTTTCCATGATTTTTTTTATTTTTTACACTATATTTTAAATTACTCTTACAAAGAAACACTTAGTTATATTTATTCCTCAATTTTGAAATCATAATTAATATAAACCTTTCCTAAAATCATTTTATTAATATTCCAATATCCTTGATCTCATATAAATTCAATCATCTCAGAAAAACATCCTCAATAGTTTCAACTATTTTAAAAATATGGTTGAAAAAACTACATCATTCTTTAAAAAATCCAATTGATTATTCCTATATTTTATTATTTCAATGATGTTTTTTGTATTATCCATTATCTATGTGACCACCATCTTAGTTGGACACCATCTAATCCAATATTGATGTTGGATTAGATACCAATTGAACAAAATCATCTATGTTTTCTTGGATGGCCATCTATCAAACTCTCATGATACTCAAATAGGATGTATTATTATGAGGGATGTTTCACTTCCTTGAGGGTATTCTATTATAACAATAAATTTAATTATAGGATATTTTATTCCCCAAATATATTTTATTCCTTTAAAGTCATATTTTGTGGGAAGCGGGTTATGGGGGACCTATTCATATTAATATTTTTTCATTGATATCATCGTATAGATTTTTTTTATGATTTTGTATGTAGTGAGATATAATTTTTTACAATTAATTAAAATCATGATATATTATCTATATTTTTATTTCATTCACATAGGATTTAGTTTTCTTTATCAACATTAACACTAGGGTTTATAAGGAGGATCCTAAGAAGTATCATAGAATATTTACCCCTACTTTTATCATTTCTAGAATGAACAGACTGAGTCAGAGGTTGTGTTGGTCCATATTATCATGGAGCACATGGTGGTTATCTAGAGTCAATGTAATTCCAATTTAGTTTCATTTATCATCGATTGAGTTGAGGATTGTATTTTGGTATTGTTCACTATTTAAATTCTTTTATTTAATCTATTTTAGATTGTATAGAATACCATGTATTTGAGGTATCATATAGTTATGTTTTTATTTAGGGTTGTCAATATTGATAGTTTTGTATAGATATTTACAAATAAAAAAGAATAATTATTTCTTCTATATAGTTAAATTTTTACTCTTAGTGGTAGTTTTTCCTATAAACTATTGGAGGTGCGCTTTAAAAGTCACTCTTGATCTCTCTATTGACTCAGAATGATTATTACCTGGTAAATTTCATGAAAAAATGATATTATAGCTTCATTTATGATATATTTTAGAGTATATACTAATTATTAAAACATTGGGTTAGTAATAGAACAATATGTTTGAACTTAGGATACATCACAAACCAAGGAACCTAGTAAAGGGCGTAGGGGTAGACACATTCCTAAACTAAGACCTTGATTGTCTATTAGCTATACTTGAGAAATAGTTTAATATTTTCAAGGTACTCTGTTATTTTTGTAATACATAATATAATACAAGGTCATAATGATTTCACATGCAGTGTTAATTTTTAATTTATTAAAGGTGGGGATTTTGTAGTAAAATAAAAACATTTATATATCCTTAGGCATAAGGATTATTCTTCTCGATAATAGATATTTCATTTATATAACATTCTTGTGTTGTTTGTTTATAGAAATAGGAGGGGGTAACAAATATATTTCATTAAATTATTGGTCTAGGGTATGGTGAGATTTGAGGGATACCCTACATAAGTTTTATCCAAATAACTTTCAATAATATGAGGATTCTATTTTTAATCATCAAACAAAGCACTAGTTATAATATTTGAAGATTTATTTTAGTTAATTCAGATAAAGTGTGATCATTTTATGACACTAAAAGTTATATTATATTTTTTAACATCTTTAAAATGGGGGATTCTTTATCTATATGGTCAAGATGTATCTGATGTTTTAAAGAATCATTTTTAAGGGAAATTTTAGAGAGACTTCTATTAATAGATTCTCAGTGTTGATAAACAACAATATTTATTAGTTATTAAATATAGATGTTCTAGTGTAAGGTAATTTATATTTTTGATCATGAATTTTTTAAGGAATTCATTAAATTTTTTGGATTATTAATAGATTTGAGCATGAAATTTTAAGAGGGCCTTATATTTGTATATCCAGTTTCAGGATAATATTTTTATTCAGAGGTTTGATCTAGTTATGGGTAGATATATATCAACATGGGAGTTGATATTATGGGAAAAAATAATATGATAATATAATTAACAAGGATTGGTTTTAATTTGTGAAATACTAAATAAATTTATTACTATGGTGGGTTGTTTTCAGGAATGTGGAGACTAGTCATGTGAATTTCATCGATGAGTGGAACTATCATATGGATTATTGATGTGTGGATTAAATAATGTAAAGATTGGATAGTTTAATATTTTTTATAGTATAGACAAGAATGTGGTAGTTTTTTAGGGTTTTAGAGCACATTTATTATGTTTTATTTGATTAGGTTATGTAGTTACCTTCACATCACATGATTAAATTTGGATTATAGTTAGAACAAAGTGCATCGCCTATCTATATAACCCCTTATCATATAGTGTCAATGAATATTAATAATTTCTAAATTCAAATTGATGATTTTTTGTAGAGGTATTTTATTCATCCTAGTATTTATTCATGGGGATCTATTAATTTTTTAAATGAAAGCGGATGGTAGCATGGGGTTGTTCATTGATTACTAGCATTAGAATTAAATGACGACTGAAAATTGATATCCTTTATTAATAATTTAGGACTAATTAAATAAATTGAAGGTATAAAGTAGGTTTTATAAGGTAAATATATGGTTTGAATATCATTAGATGAGGTTTAATGAGAAGTGCATTCCAAAAAAACATTTCCATGTCATTATGATCATTTTAATTTCATTATGATTCCATTTGGTGTTATAAATAAACTCGTAATGTTTATGGGATTGATGAAATTGGGGTTTTATCCTTATATTTTATTATTTGAATGTGGTGTTACTTGATGATATATTTATCTATTTGATTTTGGATGCAAAACAAGTTGAACATTTGAGGATGATGTTGTCACCTCTTTATTGAGATCAGTTGTATGATAAGAAGATCAAGTGAGATTTTTATATTGGAAAAGTTCATTTACCTAACCACATTATTTATCAAAAATTTATATCTATAGATCCAACAAAGATATAGGAAATTATATATTCTAAATTTCAAAATAGTGTATCACAGGTCCAAAAAATTCTTGGTTTAGCTAATTATTACAAGAGGTTTTTTTATGAATTTTCTTAGATTACAACTCCTTTAACAGATTTAACCAATAATAATCATGTATTTATATAAAAAGAGGAATTTAAAACATATTTGGAGTTCCTATAGTAGATTCTAGTGATTGGGCCTATTATTTGGATACCATCGGAAAGAGTTATTCTCATGACTAACTATAATGAATCACATATTGTTTTATGTTTCATGTTGATAAAAGAGAGTGAAGTTATATCATAGAGGACCAGTCTGATATGAACTTATGAATGTAATAACACTACCCATTAACTTGTTCTTATAGATACTTAATTATATATATATATATATATATATTATTTTCTTAGTGAAATATTTGTGGTCTTCAACATTTATAAGAGTTTGTGTTTTATATTCTCATAGAGATAAAAGAATTTTTTTTCAATTAAAATGAGAATAATTCTTCTAAGATTAGTTTTTTATATTTCATATACATCTGGGAAAGATAATGGGGTAGATTATATATTGATCTAGAAAATATTTGGTTATATATTACTCAATAATAAAGTGGTGAGTGAAATATAATGGAATAGATCATGGGTTTACAATTGGATTTTAATGATATTATTTGTGTGGGTTACTTGTATTAGGTGATGGTGCATTCTCTATTATTCCAAAAAAATGGAAGAGTCTAATTTTGGAGACCATAAAGTGGATTTATATAGAGATTGGATAGTCAATGGAAATGATCTTAGTGAATGGGTGGAGTATGAGGAATATCGAGTGTGGTTTCATGGAAAGTTATTTGCTCCTAAAGACATATGAGATGTAACACCCTGAGATTTTAAAATATTTTTCCCTTTAATAAATTTGATGTGTTTGATAGTTTTTGATGCATGAAACACCAAAATTAAGTGAAAAATATTTACAATAAAAAATGAAATATATTACATGATAATTAAATTAAACGTAATTTGTAAAATCAATTAAGTAATTATGAAAAGTAATACTTTAATTATTCTTTTTCAAATTGAAGTGTATTTCTTACAAACATTGTTTTATTATATACGTATTATTTTAAATTTAATTTATATTATTTAGAGTATTAAAATTATTAAAAATTATTGTTTATAATTGTATAAAAATTAATAATTATTCATACATTAATTATCATATGGTTAGAAATAGAGATAAATTCATTTTAAGGTAAAAAAGTTATATATTTACAAAAACTATATTTTTATGTGCATAGTGTATTTTTATCTTAATAAATTAAATTAACAACATTTTATGAATGTTTTTAAGAATTTTTTAGATAAAATATTCAATAAAATAAATTATCATTCATCTAGTGGTTTTTGCTTAGAAAGTAATGAGAATAGAATCATTTTTATGTTAAAAAATATTTCTTTTTCTAAAAATGGGTTTTATGCATTTTTTTCAGGTATAAAGCTATTAATTTATACCACCTAAAGGAATTGAATTTTTTAAAATAGGTTCTATATTTTAAACCAAAATAATTAGTATTTTTTAATAATTACAACTTAATTTCTTGCCATAATAAATAGTTACCATGATAAAAATCTTGTCATCACGGTAAGGATTAAAAGTATTGAGGATGGGGTTAAACTAAAATATAAGGATTTAAATATCACTAAACCATGTATACATTTGATTGGTTAAGTGAATTTAGACCTTAAATTATTTTATATTTGAAAATCAATTCATTCTGTGCCATTTTCCCACAAAATGACATTAAATTATTTTTAAACTAATGGTATTTAAAAGGGTGTCTTTCCCCACACTTATAAAAAACATCCTCTTATAACTTTTCCACACCACTTGAGAAATTATTTTAATAAATATATTCCTAAATACCTTCCCAAATCTCCTCCTTGTGTTATTTATGTTCTGGTATTCCCAAAAGACCCATCCAATAATCCTTGAGGTGTTTTTCAAAGGAGATTATTCAAGGAAGAGGTATATGTTCTTACTGACATTTTTCAACTTTATTTATTCTCAAACCTCTTAAAAATATTTCATAATAATATTAACATAATTAAATAATTATATTTAATATAATTAAATGTTTTTATGTTAATTATTTAACCATTTTCTATCTCCTTTCCATCTAATGAAAAATGTAAACTTCTCTCATGTGTATGTGTGGACTACCGCCTCTATGAAGCGATATTTTTCATTTTTCATTACCATATCTCATATATGGTTATATTTATGTATTTAATAAAAATTCAAACTTTGCTCATGTGTACTATAGCAGTACTATTCACAGAATGGTCTTTGGGCCAAAAATTAGGACCTAAGGGCCATGTAATGGGCTAAATGCCCTCTCAACCTTCGGGCTATGTAATGGGTTTCCCTATACCTAGTTAAAAAGAGGTATTTTTCTTTATTTAATAATAAATGAGGCTTCGGCCCCAACCTTTTCAAAAAGAACTCGTACATACGTGTGGATTACCACCTCTATGAAGTGATGTAAATCATTTTTTATCACTATCTTACATGGATGGTTATAAAATTGTATATAATAAATTTATATGATATTTATTATATGATTAATATTATATAGTAGTGAAAATTAAAAGTATTATAATCTTCAAACCAAAACATTTATGAAAAATAGAATAATCGACACATGAATATTAATTTTAACAAAGAATTGTTAACAAAAAGGGATTATAAATTATAATGGAATGATATAGAGTTATATAAGTATTAATATGGTTCTATTATAGTTTTATAATAAGTTTCAATTTTTTATATAGAAGTTTAGAGTGCATACGAATCAATTCGAGACTTGAGGTAAGGGTCTATCTTACATACTCACTTTTATCAAGATTATTTAAGTTTTAATCTATATTATAAGAAAGTATATATTGTTTCTTTATTAAAAAATATATATTTTCTTATTGAATGGATATTACTACCTCTTTAAATTTTTATTTCTATTTTACTTCTTTTTGTTACTCAAAATACCCAAATAAGTTTTTTTAAGAAAAAATAGCCTTATTTATCCTATTTGGTCAAGAATATTTTTCTTCCATGTCCATGTTCCTTAAAATATTTAAAAAATGTTATTTTATATCTTCAAATAATTTTTTAAAGTTATTTTTAAATATATTTTACTTTCTTTAAAAAAAATTAAAAAATAATATTTACAAAGTTTTCCATACGGGTTATATTTTTCTTTTTAAAAAAATGTGAAAAGAATATTTTTTAACATTTACTAATAAATATCATTTACCATCATCATGTATGTTCTTCTTTACATAGATTAATTTACAACTTTCTATATTTTTTATAAATAATATCTTATTTCCATCTTTCTATGATAAAATATTCCAAAAGAAAAAGGATTTTTTCTATTTTTTTTTAAATAATATATCTAATTATTTTATAAAAGTATTTTTCATATATGTTATCATATTTTAATGATTATTATGCTTCACCGGGTATATGATATTGTCATATCAACCACTTTCATTCTATTTATGTCTTATGATGATGATGTTTTAATAATTTTTTCATAAAACCCATTTCATTACCAAGGGTTAATTAAGATGAATGATAGATGTGTTTATGATCTTATGGAATATGTATGTATGGTTTTCATTATTTGAATATTGGGACTGAAATTATATAGCCCTCTAATGCATTGGGTAAATCTAGATATCTTATGAGATAATATAAAAGGGAAAGGGGAGTGAACCGAATCCACTATGGGACTCTGTCCACTATGTTTACAGAAATGGAATGTGAATTCAATCCACTATGGGACTATGTCCACTATGGTAGTATTGGTAGTGAGTATTGAAGAATGGTGTGATTTTCTATGCTTATGTGTATGTAAAAAATGGATGTCTTATTCTTATGATATTATCTCATATCTCATAAATGATTATTGATGATTATGAACTCTTATGACCTGTGCGTTTTATTATGACAAAGATTTATACCATGACTCTTGATTTATGGTTTATGAATTATTGGGTATATTTTTATAAGTTATAATAATGTTATAAAACCCTTGTAGAGCATCTGAGATCACCCTTTCATAAATTTCTTCTTCCCCATGTTATAAATAATGGTTTTAAGTGGGATATGTCTAAAAGGGTACAATGTGATAAGAACATTATGAGAGATGTTGAACATTTTCATCAAATAAGTTGATTATGTATATAGTCTATAAATACACTAAACCTTTAAAATTATTAGGTGTTTATTATTGTTATATGTATTAAATATCCATATTAAATGCTATAATTTTTATATAAGTGAAGCTGGGGTTGATATAATTAGTATCAAAGCAGGGTTTTGTTATTTTTATAGATTCAAATTAGAAAACCCTAGTGAGAGTCCAAGGGATAATTCTATATATGGGATAACATCATGAAGATTTTCTAAAGTGGATATTTTATGGCTTCCTATCAATGAAATACCTATATGAAAAAAATAGTGGATGCAGGATCTTGCATAGAAGCACCTAGGGGTAGTAACCTTAAAAGGTATGGTTGGATATTAACTTGAAATTAACCAGGTGTATGAGATAGAGGGCTAACTGCATGTTTGGTTTGAATCTCCCAGGGTATATGATCTAGTTAATTCACATTCCATTTATGAAAAATTGTGAGGTATTTGAATATAAAAACATAAAACATATATTGAAACTTGGAATATCATGGGTTGATAGGAAGGTGTCATAATTTAAGATGTATTAGGAATTATTTTAATTATCATATGATTTATTACTCTGATTAATAATGATTTATACTCACACTAAACTTTCTAGAGTAATTTAATGATGAGAACCTAAATAAAATATTAAAAAGTATCCTAATTTTTCATTCTTAAACATTAAAAGTGTTATTTTTTATAGTTATACCTACTCCTTTATATCTGAATGTTTTTGAAGTGTTTTACATCACCAACTAAATAGTTAGATATTGATTTATTGGTGAAAACATCTAATGGTATGATGATCACATCTCAAGTATATAACTCCTCTACGATAGAATATTTTGGAATTGTGCTTCCTAAAAATATTTTTATTATCTCTATAGTCAAATTTGATGTGATTTTGGAAATAGATTGGATATATCTATATAGATCCTATATAAATTGTCGATGAAAGGAAGTTACATTTTATATCCTTCAGCAACCTATGATCTTATAAAATTTCAAGGATGAACAGGAACTTCTAATGAAAATTACTTCCATTATATGGGACTTACTACCTATTCATGAGGGGTATTTATCTCAAATATTTTGGTAGAAACTCAACATTGAGGATATGCCTATTGTTTGGTAATATTATGATGGATTTCTTAATGATTTACCATGTCTTCCCCCAAATCATGATATTTGTTTTATAGAACACATATATGGTGATACACCTATTCCCAATACTCCTTATATAATGACCCTAACTGAAATGCAAGAATTAAAGAAGAAATTCTAGGGGAATCTAGAAAATATATTCAAACACCCAATTACATCACCATGGAGTGTACCTTTTATTTTTATTAAGAATAAATATGGGTCAATGTGCCCTTATATTGATTATTTTGAGCTAAACAAGTTCTCTATCAAGAACAAGTATCCTATACCCCATATTTATTGCTTTCTTTATCATATATGTAGGGATCAATACTTCACCAAAATTGATATTCAATATTGATATCATAAATTAAGGGGGGAAATGGGAGGATATACCAAAGAAAACATTTCATAACATGTATGGAAACTATGAATTTATAGTTATTCCATTTAGACTTACCAATTCCCCGACTGTATTTATGGATCTAATGAATAGAGTCTTTAGATATTACCCTGATTAGTTTCTGGTAGTCTTTATAGATGATATTTTCATATATTATAAGAGTAAGAAAGAGCATGAAGATCATTTTAGGATTGTGTTGAATACCTTGAGGTGGGAGAAGTTGTATTCTAAATTTATCAACTATGAATTTTGGCTACATAAAGTATCATTCTTGGGTAATGTAATTACAAGAGAGGATATATTTGTGGACCCTTCAAAGAAATAAATTATTGAATAGTGGAACATACTAAACATGTTGAGATAGATCCGTAGTTTTTTTGGATTAGATGGATATTACTGGTGCTTTGTGAGAAATTTATCATGACTATAAAATACACTAACCAAGTTGACTTATAAGGAAACCAAGTTCCTTTAGACAAATTAATGTGATGATATTTTCAAGGAGATGAAAAGAAAGCTAGTCAGTGCACATGTGCTCACACTACCCTATAGTTGAGAAGGGTTTTTGATATACAGTGATGTATCAAGTAAGTGAGTGGGTTTTTTCTCTTACATAATGATATGGTAGTAGTATGTACCTCATTTTAATTGAATATTCATGAGTAAAATTAACCGAATCATGATTTAGAGCTTGAAGCAATAATTTTTACTTTGAAATAATAGAGGTGTTATCTTTATAGTGAAATGTGTTACATATATACTGATCATAAAATCATGAAGTATTTATTCATAAAGAAATATTTGAATATGATATGGTTTGATTTTATGAAAACTTATAATTTCTCAATACATTAACACCCTGGTAATGAAAACAAGGTGGTTGATGCTCTAAGTTAGAAGGATCATACTAGCTTGTCTTTGATGAGGATTGAAAAATATTCAATACTTATGAATTTAAAGTGGGTAGGCCTTGATGTTATAAGGTAAGTAGATAAATTCTATCTTTCTTAAGTAAATTTTCAATCATCCATCCATGTAAACATTAAAGAATAACAATAGGAAGATGTAGAGCTGCAAAATAATGTAATGACTATTTTGAAGTCCAACCTTGACCATGATGGAATAATAAGATTCAATAATTGGATATGTGTCCCTTAGATACCATAATTGAAGAAGGAGATATTTTATGAAGAACATTGATCATCATTATCTATCCATCCTCGAATAACAAAAAATATATAGAGATCTAAAAGAGAATTTACACTGGGGAAACATGAAAAGGGTTATTTCAAAGTTTATATATTAATTCTTGATATGTAATCAAGATAAGGAAAAATAATATAATTAAAAAGGGTTTATGTAATCATTACCTATACATGAATTTAAATGGGAAATGATCAATAAGGATTTTGTCATAAGACTCCCCAAGATAGCTAAAGTACATAAGGTCATTTGGGTTGTTGTTGAACTCTTTATAAAGATAGAAATTTTATTACTATAAAAGAACATTTCTATACTAAACCTTTCTAGTATAAACATTAATTAGGTGATAAGGTTTTATGGAGTACCAATATCAATTGTATCTAATCAAGATATGAGGTTTACCTTTAAGTTATAGAGAATTATTCAGGAAGCATTGAATATGGATTTGAACTTTGGAATTGTATATCACTCTAAAAAAATGGTCAATCTAAGAGGACCATTCAAACCCTTGAATATATTTCAGGATCTTTATTTATATATTTCATAGGTGGTTGGGGTCAACACCTTCTTCTGCTTAAATTTTCTTATAATAATAATTTTCAATCAAGCATTCAGATGACTCCTTATGAATATCCTTATAGAAAGAAGTCGATAACTCTAACAAATAGGGATTAATTTAGAGAATTATATTAATCAGGGCCTAAGTTATCAAAGGAAATGTTAGATAAAGTTATATTTATTCCAAAACACATCATACCAGCTCAAATTAGGCAAAGATATTATACTTACAACCAACAGAAAGATATAGAGTTTGAAGTTGGTAAAAAGGTATTTGTGTGAATAACACCTTGGAATAAAGTTATAATATTCGAAAATAAGAGGAATTTTATCACTATATATACCAATCCCTATGAGATTATTTATCATATTGATATGGTTTATTATATATTATCACTTCCACCAAAACCCAACCAAGCTCACAATGTGTTCCATGTATCTATTCTTAGGAAGTACATACTCATTCCTTCTCATGTATTAAACTTTGAGGTTGTACTATTAGACAATGATATTTATTATTAAGAACAACCGATATAGATTCTAGACATAATAGAAAAAGTGATTCAAAACAATACCACTCACCTTGTCAAAGTTTTATGAAAAACCTATAAATATGAGGAGGTTACATGTGATCCTAAGGATGTAATTGAGGAAAAATTATCCTCATTTTCATTATTCAAAGTAAAGTAATTTCAATAGAAAAATTGTTATATTGGGTTATAATGTAAAAACCTAATATTTTAGAATATATTTCAATTTAATAAATTTGATGTGTTGTGTATATTATGATTCACGCACCATCAATCTTAAGAAAAAAATGATTTATAATCAAAATGAAATATATTAAATTATAATTAAATAAAAAATTATTAGTAAAATCAAACAATTAATTATAATATGTACTACTCTGTGTCCAGACTTGTAGTTGAGTGGTACTTAATATAACGACCCACACTTTACATACATTGTTAATACTTCAAAATTTAATCACACTTATTACAACATATGACAAAACCACAAAGGACCGTATAGGTATAGTGTCTTTAGAAACTGGGAAACATAAACAACTGGTTCATAAATCTTCTACAGTGTCTCCCATTTATTTCATCATATCTAGGGTCCCTTTTAGCATATTCTACTTAATATCCATATTCCTGACCTGGGGAAAAGAAAACATAAAAGGGTGAGCTCAAATGCTCAGCAAGGGAAAATAAAGGAAATAAAAATCATATCATATCTTTTTGAAAATCAAAACCTGCAAAAGAGATCATAATATCTTAACATGGAATAAATCATAGAAGTGAAAATGAGATCCCCAAAATCATAACATAAAACTTGAAACTTTGTGGCATGCACACATAATCATGGAAAATCATTTCTTGTTAGTCATGACTCATTGCCAAGACTATCTTAGTGGACAAAGTCCCTTTCTGAACCGAGTTCACTCCTCGTTTCAGTCCTGTATCACTGAACCGAAATAACCTTCCGTTCCAGCCATGTCTATCTCATGAGATATAAAATCCTTACCCAATGCATTGGAGGGAGATATAGGTCCCACCCATCTTATAATGAATCCTTTCTTATGTGTGCCACATAATCATAAAACATACATCATCGCATAACACATGTAACAAAAATGGGATTCTTGAAACATCATGACATCATAAATCAATTCATATAAGATAAAGGAATTCATAAAAATAATTCCATCACAACATGATCAAATCAATGTAATAATAGGGATAAAAACAGAACCCTTTATTATCTTAGATGGAAAATAATTTTGATAAAACACCTGAACTCCATTCTTGAGGAAAATATCTTTTCAAAAACATTTTTACTTTCATAACATGTCATATAACTTTAAAATAAAAGAAGTTGATTAAAAATAAACTTGAAAACTTGTAAAGGAAGATTCTTTGAAATAATGTTTTATAAATCCATTCATGCCGTATAAGTTAAAAAAAACATTCTTCGTACTTTTGTCGGAAAAGTCAAAAAGTACCTCGTACGGAAAAACGACAAAAGATTCCTTTCATATTCATTACTAAAAACTCACCTAAGGGTAAAATTGGATTTAAACTATTGCAAGTGGATGGAAACAATATTTCATATTGAGGGAACATGGATGTGGATGATAAAATACACCCCAGTAAATACTTACGAATAAACAATCTCGGATAAAAATGAGATTGTGATATTTCCCTTACCTTAGGTCTGATTTGCTTTGTTCGTATCCGAAGCTCCTGTATAATGGTTTAAATAATGTTATTGACTTATTCCAGAATCATACATATTGATATGAGATCATATATGGTCATATTATTAGCTTCTTGTTAGTAATATTTCATTGTTACTTGTTACTCGGGTCTTTATAACTTTTTGTTCTTATGCGTGTTTTGTCGAATAAATTCTTATTCTTATATTTAGGTTATAGATAATTCATTTCCAGAATGGTATTAGTGTATTATATACCATATTCATTCATTCAATTCATTTATATAATCATTATGAAATGAAGATCATGTAGAACAAGTCGCATCACATCGTGGAGACGGTATTCCGTACGTACGCACGAGTGATGATATCGTTCCTATGATCGTGGAATTGTATTGGAGTATATATATATATATTATTTCAGTATCAATATTACTTAATAATAATCATATATAGTTACTGATTACACCATTATACCCATCCTTGTAAGGTGATGGTGGAAAATAGATTACACCACGGCGTGGAGACGGTATTCCGTACGTACGCACGCGCGGTGATTTCATTTTTCCGTAGGATGGATAGAAGGTGAATTAGGGTTGTTTCATATTTATAATAACATATCAGTATGTAAGTAATACTGATGTTATTACTTTATCATGAAACAACTAAAGAAGAAGAAGTTGAAGAAGAAAGAAATTGAAAAGATCGGTAATGGATATTACCTCTTCTTTGGAACGCCTTTTTGAATCCTCCACTTAAGGAACTAAGATTGGTCTTTGGAGAAGACCAGGACCTCTAGGATTATTCTAGGGAAGTGGAGAAGGGAAAATGGCAGGGGTTGGCCGAGCTTGAGTGCTCAAATTGGTGTGAGGAGGAGGGGGAGGAGGTGCCCTTTTATAAGGGAGGAGAGGGGCACCTTAGGAATATCTCAAAATATTATTTTATATTAAAGTCAAAATCGGTTTATAATGGTTCCAAAGGGTATTATTTCGAAGATAAAGTGTGGATGGGTCGAAATCATATCAACCAATAGAATTTAGACAAGTTTAGGGTATTATTTTAACCTTATCAATTAGATTTAACTCTAAGTTAAATAATTTAACTTTTACCATGACTTTTTGTTTTCTTTCAC
This sequence comes from Viscum album, assembly GCA_963277665.1. Lineage (NCBI taxonomy): Eukaryota > Viridiplantae > Streptophyta > Magnoliopsida > Santalales > Viscaceae > Viscum > Viscum album. The sequence goes on from OY728132.1 coordinate 703,708,035, forward strand.
TATATGGTTAATACACTTACTATAACATGCCAAACGAACCCCAAATTGTTTATTATTAAAATATATATCCTTATCTAAGTCATTTGGCCGAACCTTAGATTTTTAGGAATAAAATAACAATTAATAATATAATATTTGATTTAAAAACTATTTTGTGTCAATTTTGACACTATTTGATATATGATTTTTTTCAAAGTCATAACAGAATTATATGTTCGAACCAAGTTGATTAAATCAATACTAATATATCATAGTAACCTAGAAAATTAGTGGAATTCATAAAAAGTCTCAAATTACATTTATTTTGGTATTTATATTATCAATTTTGTCAATATTTCATTAATAAGATAATTACTGCATCATCTTTGTGTCATAAATAAATTAAATTATTTGATGTCTAAAAATTACAAATAAAATACCATCATGCAGGAAATCTTTTTAGCTTTCTAATTAATATTTACAATCGAATTTATCTTATGTATAACCCTATATTAAAAATGATTTACTTATTAAACTTTGATTTTAACTATTTTAACCCTTCTTTAAATAAATTAATAATAAATGTCCTAATCTAATCCAAGTGGGCCTAAATGGTCATATTTTATTCCTAAGTTTGTTTTTGGTCGAATTACACTTGTCCAATAGAATTAGGACATGTGTTAGGGTAATATTAATATCATAATTACCCTTAGTTACCCTATTTACTATTAACCGCGGTAAAAATAGTAAAAAGTTACTATTCACCAAAAAATTATTTTCATCTCATTGAACCACATTTTAGTCCTTGATATTAACCGTGTCTCTCGGATTTTTGAAATTCCATTCACAGAAGCGGTAAAATTAAGTTTTATGCAAAATTCAGTTTTTAACCTACCACTTAGTGGTTTCACTATTCATCAAAAATTGAAAGTTTTCAGAAAAATACCAAAATTTCACCCTAGGCTAATTTCGATATTCTGAGTCCAAAAATGAAGTCCATTTTGAAAAATAAAATTTATAAAATTTCAAAAAGTGGTTATTACTATTCATAACGGCTAGTTTAAATAGCATATTGTTGTTTAGTGAAACTCGGTATTGCGTACGACGCAAGCTATCGAGGAAGGTCGCGATTGCGTGTAAAGCAAGCCAAGAAAGTGTTGTGTAGAAAAAGATTCCTTTGATGATTTATATAACATAAAAGTCTCAGGTGTTACATTCTACCCCCCTTAAAAAGAATTTCGCCCTCGAAATTCGTCACTTTGCAACAAACAAATGAGGATACTTCTCCCTCATCATATCCTCAAGCTCCCATGTAGCTTCTTCAAGTTGGTGGTTTCTCCATAAAACTTTCACCAAGCGAGTGGTCTTGTTTCGTAGGACTTTTTCGCTACGATCCAGAATCTCTATCGGCTGTTCTTCATAAGAAAGATCTTGCTCCAGTGGTACAACTTCTGAGCTGAGTACATGTGAAGGATCTCGTATGTACTTTCTCAGGAGAGATACATGGAACACATCGTGAACTTGAGAGAGATTCGGTGGAAGCGCCAATCGGTAAGCTACCTTCCCAACACGATCCAGTATTTCAAAAGGACCGATATATCTAGGGCTCAACTTCCCCTTCTTTCCAAATCTCATAACCCTCTTCCAGGGAGATATTCGTAAGAACACTTTATCACCCACTTCAAACTCTAGGTCTTTTCTTCGGTTGTCGGCATAACTTTTCTGTCGACTCTGAGCTGCTCTTATGTGTTGTTGAATAGATCTGACCTTTTCTGCCATTTCATCAACGAGATCAGGTCCTAATAGCTTTCTTTCCCCAACTTCATCCCAGCAAGTTGGAGTCCTGCATTTCTTTCCATAGAGAGCTTCATAAGGAGCCATCTGAATACTGGAGTGAAAGCTATTATTATAAGAAAATTCCACCAAAGGTAGGTGTTGACCCCAACCTCCTTTGAAATCCATAGAGCAAGCTCTCAACATATCTTCTAGGGTTTGAATTGTTCTCTCAGACTGACCGTCTGTCTGGGGATGATAAGCAGTGCTGAAACTCAACTCTGTATCCAGAGTATGCTGAAGACTTCGCCAGAACTTCGAGGTAAATCTCGGATCTCGATCAGATATAATAGAAAGTGGTACTCCATGCAATCTTACCACTTCCTTTACATATATCTTGGCAAGCTGATCTAGAGAGAAATCCTCTCTAATAGCAATGAAGTGTGCAGACTTTGTAAGACGATCAACTATGACCCAGATAGCATTATTGCCTTTGGATGTTTTAGGAAGTCCTGTGACAAAGTCCATAGTGATGTTTTCCCATTTCCATTCGGGTATGGGTAATGGTTGTAACATCCCCTTAGACTTCTGTCTCTCAGCTTTAACTTGTTGACAAACCAAGCATCGAGAGACATATTCAGCAACATCTCTTTTCATGCCATCCCACCAGAAGTACTCTTTCAGGTCCCTATACATCTTCGTGCTTCCAGGATGAATAGAGAATGAAGAACTATGAGCCTCATCCAGCAGCTCTTTCTTTAATTCGGGGATGGGAGGAACACAAACCCGATTCCTGAACTTTATTATCCCATCACAATCAAGGTTGAATTCAGGAACATTTCTCACCTTCTTTTGTAACTCGACATCTTCTTTCTGTGCCTCTTTAATCTTCACATGTATAGATGGTTGAACATTCATTTGAGAAAGATAAGATTTTTCCCCTTCCATTATAATTCCAAGATCCATCCTTTGTAAATCCATAAATATTGGATCTTTTGTGATCCTCATCATGGATAAACTAGCATGGTCTTGTCGACTTAATGCATCTGCCACCTTGTTTGCTTTCCCAGGGTGGTAATGGATTGAGCAGTCATAATCCTTAATCAGCTCCAACCATCTTCTTTGGCGCATATTCAGCTCCTTTTGTGTGAAAATATACTTTAAACTTTTATGATCAGTATAAATATCACACCTTTCACCATAAAGGTAATGCCTCCAAATCTTTAATGCAAAGATTACCGCAGCCAACTCCAAATCATGTGTTGGGTAATTTTGTTCATGGATTTTCAACTGTCGTGAGGCATAAGCTATCACCATATCATTTTGCATAAGAACACACCCCAATCCCTTCTTGGATGCATCACTGTAGATCACAAACCTTTCTCCACTACAAGGCAGTGTGAGCACAGGTGCACTGGATAACCTTCTTTTCAACTCCTTGAAATTCTCTTCACATTCCTCTGTCCAGACAAACTTAATTCCTTTCCGAGTCAACTTGGTGAGTGGATTAGATAATCGTGAAAAATCTTTTACAAAACGTCGATAATATCCAGCCAAAGCAAGAAAACTTCGGATCTCAGTTACTGTTGTTGGTCTCGACCATCTTTCGATAACCTCTGTTTTTGCTGGATCCACAGATATCCCCTCTTTTGAGATTATATGACCCAAAAATGCAACTTTTTGAAGCCAAAATTCACACTTGGTAAATTTGGCATAAAGCTTCTCCTTTCTCAGGGTCTTCAATATAATTCTCAAGTGATCTTCATGCTCTTCCTTGCTCTTTGAATAGACAAGAATATCGTCTATAAAGACTACCACAAATTGATCAAGATAGTCTCTAAAGACTCTATTCATTAGATCCATGAAGATAGCAGGGGCATTAGTAAGACCAAATGGCATCACTATAAATTCATAGTGTCCATACCTTGTACGGAAAGCCGTCTTTGGTATAACCTCCCTCTGATACCAACTATAACGACCCACACTTTACATACATTGTTAATACTTCAAAATTTAATCACACTTATTACAACATATGACAAAACCACAAAGGACCGTATAGGTATAGTGTCTTTAGAAACTGGGAAACATAAACAACTGGTTCATAAATCTTCTACAGTGTCTCCCATTTATTTCATCATATCTAGGGTCCCTTTTAGCATATTCTACTTAATATCCATCTTCCTGACCTGGGGAAAAGAAAACATAAAAGGGTGAGCTCAAATGCTCAGCAAGGGAAAATAAAGGAAATAAAAATCATATCATATCTTTTTGAAAATCAAAACCTGCAAAAGAGATCATAATATCTTAACATGGAATAAATCATAGAAGTGAAAATGAGATCCCCAAAATCATAACATAAAACTTGAAACTTTGTGGCATGCACACATAATCATGGAAAATCATTTCTTGTTAGTCATGACTCATTGCCAATACTATCTTAGTGGACAAAGTCCCTTTCTGAACCGAGTTCACTCCTCGTTTCAGTCCTGTATCACTGAACCAAAATAACCTTCCGTTCCAGCCATGTCTATCTCATGAGATATAAAATCATTACCCAATGCATTGGAGGGAGATATAGGTCCCACCCATCTTATAATGAATCCTTTCTTATGTGTGCCACATAATCATAAAACATACATCATCGCATAACACATGTAACAAAAATGGGATTCTTGAAACATCATGACATCATAAATCAATTCATATAAGATAAAGGAATTCATAAAAATAATTCCATCACAACATGATCAAATCAATGTAATAATAGGGATAAAAACAGAACCCTTTATTATCTTAGATGGAAAATAATTTTGATAAAACACCTGAACTCCATTCTTGAGGAAAATATCCTTTCAAAAACATTTTTACTTTCATAACATGTCATATAACTTTAAAATAAAAGAAGTTGATTAAAAATAAACTTGAAAACTTGTAAAGGAAGATTCTTTGAAATAATTTTTTATAAATCCATTCATGCCGTATAAGTTAAAAAAACATTCTTCGTACTTTTGTCGGAAAAGTCAAAAAGTACCTCGTACGGAAAAACGACAAAAGATTCCTTTCATATTCATTACTAAAAACTCACCTAAGGGTAAAATTGGATTTAAACTATTGCAAGTGGATGGAAACAATATTTCATATTGAGGGAACATGGATGTGGATGATAAAATACACCCCAGTAAATACTTACGAATAAACAATCTCGGATAAAAATGAGATTGTGATATTTCACTTACCTTAGGTCCGATTTGCTTTGTTCGTATCCGAAGCTCCTGTATAATGGTTTAAATAATGTTATTGACTTATTCCAGAATCATACATATTGATATGAGATCATATATGGTCATATTATTAGCTTCTTGTTAGTAATATTTCATTGTTACTTGTTACTCGGGTCTTTATAACTTTTTGTTCTTATGCGTGTTTTGTCGAATAAATTCTTATTCTTATCTTTAGGTTATAGATAATTCATTTCCAGAATGGTATTAGTGTATTATATACCATATTCATTCATTCAATTCATTTATATAATCATTATGAAATGAAGATCATGTAGAACGAGTCGCATCACATCGTGGAGACGGTATTCCGTACGTACGCACGAGTGATGATATCGTTCCTATGATCGTGGAATTGTATTGGAGTATATATATATATTATTTCAGTATCAATATTACTTAATAATAATCATATATAGTTACTGATTACACCATTATACCCATCCTTGTAAGGTGATGGTGGAAAATAGATTACACCACGGCGTGGAGACGGTATTTCGTACGTACGCACGCGCGGTGATTTCATTTTTCCGTAGGATGGATAGAAGGTGAATTAGGGTTGTTTCATATTTATAATAACATATCAGTATGTAAGTAATACTGATGTTATTACTTTATCATGAAACAACTAAAGAAGAAGAAGTTGAAGAAGAAAGAAATTGAAAAGATCGGTAATGGATATTACCTCTTCTTTGGAACGCCTTTTTGAATCCTCCACTTAAGGAACTAAGATTGGTCTTTGGAGAAGACCAGGACCTCTAGGATTATTCTAGGGAAGTGGAGAAGGGAAAATGGCAGGGGTTGGCCGAGCTTGAGTGCTCAAATTGGTGTGAGGAGGAGGGGGAGGAGGTGCCCTTTTATAAGGGAGGAGAGGGGCACCTTAGGAATATCTCAAAATATTATTTTATATTAAAGTCAAAATCGGTTTATAATGGTTCCAAAGGGTCTTATTTCGAAGATAAAGTGGGGATGGGTCTAAATCCTATCAACCAATATAATTTAGACAAGTTTAGGGTATTATTTTAACCTTATCAATTAGATTTAACTCTAAGTTAAATAATTTAACTTTTACCATGACTTTTTGTTTTCTTTCACTATATGGTTAATACACTTACTATAACATGCCAAACGAACCCCAAATTGTTTATTATTAAAATATATATCCTTATCTAAGTCATTTGTCCGAACCTTAGATTTTTAGGAATAAAATAACAATTAATAATATAATATTTTATTTAAAAACTATTTTGTGTCAATTTTGACACTATTTGATATATGATTTTTGTCAAAGTCATAACAGAATTATATGTTCGAACCAAGTTGATTAAATCAATACTAATATATCATAGTAACCTAGAAAATTAGTGGAATTCATAAAAAGTCTCAAATTACATTTATTTTGGTATTTATATTATCAATTTTGTCAATATTTCATTAATAAGATAATTACTGCATCATATTTGTGTCATAAATAAATTAAATTATTTGATGTCTAAAAATTACAAATAAAATACCATAATGTAGGAAATCTTTTTAGCTTTCTAATGAATATTTACAATCGAATTTATCTTATGTATAACCCTATATTAAAAATGATTTACTTATTAAACTTTGATTTTAACTATTTTAACCCTTCTTAAAATAAATTAATAATAAATGTCCTAATCTAATCCAAGTGGGCCTAAATGGTCATATTTTATTCCTAAGTTTGTTTTTGGTCGAATTACACTTGTCCAATAGAATTAGGACATGTGTTAGGGTAATATTAATATCATAATTACCCTTAGTTACCCTATTTACTATTAACCGCGGTAAAAATAGTAAAAAGTTACTATTCACCAAAAAATTATTTTCATCTCATTGAACCACATTTTAGTCCTTGATATTAACCGTGTCTCTCGGATTTTTGAAATTCCATTCACAGAAGCGGTAAAATTAAGTTTTATGCAAAATTCAGTTTTTAACCTACCACTTAGTGGTTTCACTATTCATCAAAAATTGAAAGTTTTCAGAAAAATACCAAAATTTCACCCTAGGCTAATTTCGATATTCTGAGTCCAAAAATGAAGTCCATTTTGAAAAATAAAATTTATAAAATTTCAAAAAGTGGTTATTACTATTCATAACGGCTAGTTTAAATAGCATATTGTTGTTTAGTGAAACTCGGTATTGCGTACGACGCAAGCTATCGAGGAAGGTCGCGATTGCGTGTAAAGCAAGCCAAGAAAGTGTTGTGTAGAAAAAGATTCCTTTGATGATTTATATAACATAAAAGTCTCGGGTGTTACACTTAACACAAGCCTCCACATCCAAGAGACAACAGTTCAATTCCTGGAAGCCCCATGGTGAATTTCTGGATGGTGATGCAGGAAACTGGTGACATAAAAATAGTGATGCAGGAATATTGATTCAATCATGGGGTTCAGACCAAGTTTCACACTGATGTAGCATAAGGCCTTCGGGACATGTATGGGATTTCAATCCAACTAGGGCTTCGGCCTATGTAAGATAATAAAATAGGTCCAGTGGGTGCTTGTGATTCCTTATGATTAGGGATGAGGATTGATCAATTGGGGTGTTTGGGTGTGTGTGTTTTTTGATTTCTTATAATCCCATATATATATATATTAAATAAATAATAAGTACTACAATTATTCTTTTTAAAGTGATAATGTATTTTTTACAAAAAAAAATTATTATATATGTATTATTTAAAACATAATTTTCATTTTTGATAATATTAAAATTTTATAAAAGTACGGTTTATTAATATAAAAAATTAATAGTCATTCATACAATGATTATCAAATGGATAGAAATAATGATAAATTTATTTAAAAGTAAAAAAAGATATATTTTCCCAAAAATTATATTTTTATGCGCAAATTATATTTTTATCTTAATAAATTAAATAAATCAATTATGATGAATGGATTTAATAAAATTTTTAGATACTATATTCAATAATATAAATTAAAATTCATCAAGTGGTTTATATTAGGCAAGGAATGTGAATAAAATAATTTATATGCTTAAAAATATTTTTTTTCTAAATATAATCTATACATGTTTTGTGCACGGATATTAGAATTAATTTATGCCACCTCTAGAAATTTAATCTTGTAAAATTGATTCTATATTTTCAATAAACATAATATATATTATAAAATAATTTAAGCTTAATTTTTATCCATAATGAATACTTACCATGGTAAAAGTCATGTCACTCTGGTAAGGGTTAAATGGGTGAATAAAGGGATTAAACTAAAAGATAAAAATTAAAATATCAATAAAACATATATAAATATTATTGGTTAAGTGTATTTAGACATTTAACAATCCTATATTTAAAACTTTGGCCATTTTTTCCACTTTCCTATAAAAATGTTTTTATATTATTTTAATGTTAAGGGTATTTACAAGAGTGTCACTCCCCTAACTTATAAAAGGGCACCTCCACTTCTAAAATTTCAAAACCATGTGATCACTTTAGATCAACCATGATCTAATCATACAACTTAAAAAATCCTATCTTTATTTCATATAGGTTCTTATCTTCCCAAAAAACATCCAAAAATCCTTAAGGTGTTTTTCAAATGATATTATCTAACACCACTATAAAAATTCTCTATTACCACACATCTACTACCACACTTTTCTAAAAATGTGGCAATATGTTATCTACGACCATGGTTTATTTCAAACCCATGGTAACACATAAGCCCCTGATTTAGTTACTCCCTGATGTATCCCTCCCATGATCAATCCCTCGCCACCTCCCCATGATACAACTCCACTAACGCGGATCCGATGTGGATTTGAGGTGGCCACCCCACCTTCCATAAATATCCACTTCTCCTTAATTAGAATTAAGATATCCCCATTCAACTTGGGTTTTAGAGGGGGTGAGTGCCATCAAAAGTAATTTTGGCTTCCCCAAACCTCCACCTCTCATCATTTCTCATTTCTCTAAAATGACAACAAATATTCTAGAGTACTATAGAAAGATCAGTTACCCCTCATATCATTCTCATATTTTAATCAAACTATACATTTAATATTTATTTCTCATTGAATCCACTCAAGGTGAACTTTTACAATCAGTTCACACAACACAACAACTCATGGTATTCCCTACAGTATAACACTCACTGTGTTATACCTACAAAATCTCAAAATTTACACATAGAAAAAACTATAGTGTAGTCTTCTTTAGTTCACTCATCATGTGGTGTAATATCCATTTCATAAGCATGTAGTATCTCAGTCTCTAACATATTTCACCGCTAGAAAATAAAAAACAATAGAATGAGTAATAATAAATCTAATTGATTATAATATTTAATGTCATTAATGATTCATTCACACGGTACTAGGTGGTGTTTATATAGTATTTTTAATCTTAAAAATCTATTTTTTGATTATCTTTGGTTGATGGACTCAATATTTTTACTGAATATTTTTGTTTTTTATATTCTTATTTTCAATATTTTGTAATTTTACTAATACTATTGAAGAGTTTTTATGGTATTGTTATGAGTCTTAGTCAACTTCATTATAAGGAAATGTTTTCTTCTAATAAATTTTATATATAAATTGTTCTGTAGTATTTGATATTTTGTTATTGAATTTTTTTAAAGATATGATCTATTCTAATTTGATTTCATGCCTAATTTTGTAGACTGATTGGAAAACATTTATTTTGTTAACTAACGATAGAATACTATGAACAAACATACTTTATAATCTTGTAATATTTTCATTGTTTGATATACATGCATTATTTTGATCATAGATACTACAAGGAACTTTGTAAAATATTCATTTTTATCTTTTTTGGTCAACATAATTATAGAATAAGCTATTTAATTGGACATTTTTTCTTCCAAAATAAATAGGAAAATAGAAATTGTTCATTTTTTCTTTAACTAAGAAATTATTTCTTCCCAATATATACTTAATAAGTTAATCAATTGATGTAAAATTTACTTTTAGTTACTAAAAATCTTCACTATTTCCAATTGAAATTTCAGTGCAATGTTCCAATCAATCTAGGAACCCTAATCGATGACATTTCAGTATTCTAGAATCAATACCTCAAAGAAATCATCAAATATATGTTATCCTCACTAGGATCCTAGTCTAGTTTCCCAACAAAAATACCCCTTCTCTCACTTCATAAGATTTGATCTGGGCTAATACATTCGGCCACCATTCTAAAACCAACTGTTCTTATTTAGTTATTGTTTTCTTTTAATTAAATTTTTTCATGGACTGATAAGGAATAAATATTATTTTATGAATTTTCAATTATTTCTGGTATTTTTTTCTTAATTTTATGTCAATATTAATTTCTTTTTATTTTATTGTTGAGGCCCTAGTTCATTTATATTGTCTAAATGGAGCAAGAAATATTGATAAATGGATAGATAATTTGATAGATGGGTTACTATTATACATTATTAAACCCTTTTCATTACTTAATCCATATCCACAATCTATATTTTTCATTCAACATCATTCATTTATAGCAAAACAAATAGTGATTAATGGAATGTCTTACAGTGGATTTATTTACGCTTTTGTTATTTCATCCATGTATATTTTTTTTAACTATAGAAAATTAAATCCATTTATTAGGAAGAACCATTTAAAGATATGTTTTTAGTTTCTTTATATTATAAAATAAATAACCATTTAAATGGATAAATGTCAGTAATTTATTTTTTTTGGGTATTAATATGGTTTTCTGTAAGAATTTTCAGCCGACACACTCTTTGTTTCTACAACCCAAAAGGTCACTGTATAGAGTAATATATAACCAAAATAAAAATTGAATGTATTCAAATTTATTAATTTAAAAGATTGAATTTTTTCCCATTATATTCCTGGACCATATTATTTGCATACTTTATAATTTGTAGTGTGACATTTAATATATTTGTAGGATCTTGTTTCTATGTTACTTCCATATCAGTGGAAAGAGAAAATAGTTGAAATGTTAATCCAAAATTTACGAATCACTATGAAAATTCATATATTTATTTTTCATAAAAGGATCGTATTAATAAATATAGTTTTAGCATAATTATTTTTAAATAGATAATATTAAATATTTATTATCACCGAGAAAATTAATTAGTACTGCATGATGTTAGATAGATCTCATTCCATGAAAGTTTTAAAATCTATTTATTTCAAATGAACCCCCTCATCTATCTAGAGGCTAATTCTAAGAATTTATTAATAGAAAAAATGTTTGAATAATAGAAGGATGCTTCTTTATCTATCAATCTAAAGGAGAATGTCTCATTGACAAGTATTTTATTTTTAAAATTTTTTGGATGTTTATAGATAGAGAAGTATTGTAAGATAGAAGAAGTTAGCATAGGTTTAAGGTTTTTAAGAGCATAGGAAAAATGGAATTAGTTGAGTATTTATGATTTAATTTATTAATTTATTTATTCAATCTTAAATTCCTTGATATATTTTCACTATAATTTTATATTTTTTCTATTTAAAATTCAAATACATATCACAATGAGATCTTAAATTAAGAATTAAAACAAATAAAGAAAATGATTTATATTTTCCCTACTTACAAAAATATTTTTACATGAGGGAAGATGATACTATGGATTCTTACTTTGAAATCCTCACTAATATAAAAATTCATTCAACTTTGAATAATGTGAATACCACATTGATTTCAATATGAAAAAGTATAAGCATGATTCTCATGCCAAATAAATGGTTAAATTTGAGTGGTTTTGTATCAATGATGAATAAGAGTATTTCTAGAATATAATATCTACATGTTATTATATTCATTTATCAATTCTTCATAGGCTGTAATATGTAAATATATGTGAACCCTCTAATTATCACTCAAGATGCAAGGTGGTGTGGGGATATAAATTTTTCTATTGATGGGATGTAGGTTTTTGCAAAACCTTTTGTTGTAAAATATGGTATATAGCTTATTTACATAAACATATTCCATTCCATTCAATAATAATTATATATATCAAATTTTTATGTTATCGATGATTATATTGCACATAATAGTTCACATGCTTCATCACATTGGCTACTTATAGTTTTTATCACTTGTATTACACATGCGAAAAAACAAGTGGTATTAGTTATAGTTCTAAGAAAAACAACTTAAATTCTCAAAGAAACCAACTTAATTAAGTTGAAAAAATTATTTATTCAATAAAAAATCTCCAAAACCAATACATATTCATTTATCAAAAGTGATAAATGTTAAATAATCTTTCATTTAGTTTCATCAAAAAAATGCTATGAGAATCTTCTAACAAAGATTTTCTTATAACACTATCAAGACATTGATGATATCCTGATTCACCCTCTCCTTATTTCCTTTTTTATAATTCAGTTTTATCTTGTATAGAACTGTCTTTACGATAAATATACTCATTTTTTATATAAAAATTTGAAAGATCGATACATCTAGAAAGCATTTGTTATGTTTTTTACACATGTAGTAATATAGAATAAATTATTTTTAAAATAGATTTTCAAACATAAAAGTGTAGCTGATTCCCCCTTTTCTTTAACTAGTATTTAGAAGTGTGTTGGATTACCAACCAATTTGGACAATACACCTTCCACTGAATTATCCCTTTATAATCACATATTTATAATAATTTATTAAATCTCACTTTTTTCACATTATTTCCTTACAGGTGGTTTCTTATGATGAGGTTGGTTCTATCCACTATCATCAAAGGTAGTGAGTTTGAAATTGTATTTGGGTAATTTTTCTTTAATTTTAATTCTTTTGACCAATTTTAATTAGGTAATTTGTGATTTTTGGGTTCCTTATATTTTTTTAGTGAATTTTGGATCTTATTGAAAAAATAGTACCGTATTGATATAACCATATACTTGTTTGGAAAATGTGAAAAGTAATATTGAATGAAAATAAAATTATAGATTATATTTGGTATTTAAAACTCACTAATAAGGTTTACTCCTCTCCAGGATTAACTTGTAGATATTATATTTGTTTGGAATTAATGTTATGAAATTCTGGGAATGTGCATGCTTTATGCCACGTTGATATGATATCTCGTATATCATTGAGATGACTGTCCAAATTTTTATTTTGATAATAAATATAATTGGTATACTAGATTTACACTTGAATCATGATAATTCATCTATATGTCATGAGCAATATATAAGGGGTATGTGTGTATATGTTCTTGTTATTGTAAATTGTTAAAGCTTGTTAGTCTAATATTAACATTCAGGTAAATTATATGGGATATTTTTTTTTGAGACCTAATTGAGTATATTCCTTACCCTATTCCACAATATGGTTGTTGGTCCTAATTTTATGTACACTTTCCCCTTTCCATGTATCAGATATATGGAATTACTCAAGAATTGCACCTGGGTGGGATGGGCTGTAAGACAACCCAATCCTCATCCTGGATGGGAGGGATCAAAATATTGACCAACCTGCAACTTGATATTGATATATGTCAATACACACCAATTATGGTTAAGTGAGTTTAGGTATAAACCTAAGCGATGTGTTATTATATTTGTTAAAACCTAGAATTATTTACTAATCATAATTATCCTTGAAGGAAACTGAACCATTTTGGAATTAATCTATTATTTATCTATTCTCATAATAAATCCTTGAGTTAATAGATGTTTTTGTAATATTTAACAAGTATTACATTCTCACTCACTATACATAACACCTTTTGTGGGTACAAATTGAATACATTATTTTTCTGGTAATTGAAAGTGGCCTTTGTAGCTAAGTGTTGATTTTTAGCAATAGATTAAAGATTAATCTGTTATCTTATAGGGGAGTGTGTTTTCCTCATGGTATTTAATAATTTATTTCATGTATAATTTACTTCCATATTAAAAACTCATTCAAATATATTCCTTTAATTTTGTAATTCTGTTTAGTTATTGATGTTTTAGTGATTCTATTTTAAATTTTTTTCACGAAAATATGAGTTTATATGTTAATTTTGAGGTATCATATACTAGGATGGGAAGCCTAATAGAGTTAAAGAGAATTTTCAACTAGCCAAAAAAATAGTATGTGAACCTAAAATTCTAAAAAACATCAAACCTGAAAACCCAATTTATAGAGTCAAAAGCTTTTTTAAAATCAATCTAAAGATAAATTCCACTACTGTTAAGAAGAATACCATTTCTAAAGAATATATATATAATTTTTTAAAAAATCATACATAGATACCAATATCATTAAATCCATTTTGATATTCCAAGTTTGTTTTCATTTCATTTAATGAACCTCTTGATCATTGGTTCGTTCATCTGAATATTCTTTCCTACCTTAAAAAAGAGCACTTTATTGACTTCCACATTTTTTTATTTTTGAATAAAATTTATCTAACTAGAATCACTAGATTCATTTTCATTTATTTAATCATTTTTTATCTTATTATTTTCTGTTTTCTTTTATAGATTCAAACCTTTCTGCTATGTGTGTGTGGATTTAGACATTTTTATAAAAAACTAATTAATATTTTCCTTCCCCAAACCACAACAACACTTGTCTCTGATAATGATAATTCTAAATACTCGAATAATCCTTTGAACTTCTTTTCTCCCTTTTCATGTGCACCTACATTTTTATAATTAAGGTAGTGTAGTTTCTTACTTTAATTATTCTATCTAAAATTTTATTCTTCAACAAATCTTTTGCCCCTTAACTCCTCCCAAAATATAGGAATCATCCTCATCACTGTATGTATTTTTTTATCTTCTATGATTCTATAATCTCTAACTTCCTACTTCCATATTTTTTCATTTATTTCATCAAGATAGTAATGTTCAGGCTATATGTGAATTCCATTTTTGAACATATACCAATATTATAGATTTTATCTTAGAAAACCATACACTGGATATTATTCAATTAATGAACTGAATATTCTTCAAACATTAAATATTTAATCTTGTGAATTTTTATTTGGTATCATGAACTGAATATGAATTTTACTTTAAATATTTATGAAATTATATTTATTTAATATATATTTAGTTTTTAAAAATGTATGTTACCTTATTTTCAGTATGTATGTGTAGTTTCTACACTAAAAAATTTTATTACCTTGTCTACAAAATCGTTTTTTTATTTCTTAAAAATATATGCAGTTTGTCAAAATGTATTCAGTGTTATTCAATTTGAATTAAGCATTTAGTTTCATTTACCTAATATAAGAATGTGATTTCAATTACATAATATACATAGTAATTTTTATCTTTTGAATTTGTATCTAATACCATTTACTTAATAAAGTTATGAAATTTTAATTATCAATATAAACATTAGTTTATATTGAATAGTCATGAAATTTAAATAAATTAACATTATTTTAATATAACTGTGGAATTTTTATGTTGTCTATGTTGTAGATTATATTAATATAAATTTTTTATCCTTTTGTATGTATTATTATGATCAGAATCTACAGTTTATGTTGCATTATATTTCATTTTATAGTGAAATGTGATATTGCAGTTTATATTGTTCTGAAATTGAAGTTTACATTTCAATTTTTATTTCCATTTAACTAAAACATTATATTTTAGTTCATCTTGAATATTATATTGCATTATCATTTAATGAATTTTAAATTTTTTTACATTTCACATTGTAGTTTTTATTAATATACTTGTTATTTCCTTAGGTAAAGTCAATTTCTTTCTTTATGAATTATTATTTATTGAAATTAAATTCTATATTCAATACACATGAAGTTTAATTTAATTATTATGAAAGATATTTCTATAAATTCTTTCAGTTTCTTTTACTAAACAAATGAGAAATATTAATGGTTTTATTTTCTTGCAACACATAATATGACAGTACTTTGTAATTATGTAATCATGAATAAGTCATATAAGTTTGTTATTAAGTGTTCTATAACCACACTAAATTTAAGGTTTTTATTGTGTTTTGAATTGATTTATTTTAAATTTCTCTATAATTCAATGCATGATAAAGGTTCTACACTGAGAAGAGCTTGTGAAATTGTTAAGACTCCACTAGATACGATTTTGTATCTCTCCACACCTCCCCCATTATTACAAACTACCACAATCCTTTCATGCACATATATTCTACAACATAAATTTAATGATTTGAAATAGTGGTAAATACATAAGTTCTCTAGAGGAGGAAGGTTTTATATATTCAATAATCTATGACCACCACTATAAATTATTGGGAACTACTTGAGCATGTGAGTAGTTCAATCTATTTTCCTCAATCAGTCATCACATTACCATATTTCATATATAGTTATAAAGATGGATTTAATAAATATATATTATATTTATGATATAATTATTATTTTATAAATATAAATTATTGTTTAACTTTCACTCTTTACATCCATTGAAAAATGGAAACATCACATATGTGTATATGCAAACTGACACCTCCACAATGTGATGTAATTCATTTTTCATCATCACCTTGCATGGATAATTATAAAAGTGTATATAATAAATATATATTATATTTATGAAATTATTAATATTCTAGAACTATGAAGAAATTTCAAGGACTGGAATCTATAAATCAAAACATACATGGAAAACAGAACAGTTGAGATTAGATATTGATTTTAATGAAGAAGTATTAATAAAGGGGAAATAAAAAATTATAGGGGGATGATATATATTAATATAAGTATTACTATGGTTATTTTATAGATTTATTATATGTTTTAATTTATTATACCTAATTTTAGAGTGTGTATTAATAAATTTAATACTTGAGGTAAGGGTATACGTTACAATCTCACTTTTAACGAGATTATTTATGTTTCAATTTCCATTGTAGGAAAAAAATTATTTATTTGATAAACCATGTATATTTTCTTAAATATGGTTGTTACTATGTTTTTCATGTATCATATCTATTTTCCCCTATTTGATACATAAAAATACCGAAATAATGTTTTTAATAAAAAACAACCTTATTTATCAATTTTATTTAGGAATATTTTTCTTCCATGTCCATATTCTTTAAAATGTTTCAAAAAAAATTATATCCTAAAATTATTTTTTAATGTAATTTTAAACTATATTTGGATTTATTTGAAAACATTAAAAATAAATCTTTAAAATTTTTTCTATAAGGGTTCTATTTTACTTTTTTAAAAAGTGTGAAATAAATCATTATTAACGTTTACCAAATTAAGGTATTTCCCCACTATCATATCCTTTATTTATAATACTGGTTACTTTTAAAGTTTCCATTTTTTTTCAATGAAAATACTATTATCATATTTCTAGTAATATTATTTTCTTAAAAGTTACCAAAATAAAAGGTTGTTTTCTCTTATTTTTTAAAACATATTTTTAATGCTTTTATAAAATTATTTTTCATCTATGTTGATATCCTTTAATAATTTTTATGATTCACTAGGGATGTGAAATTATGATACAATCCACTTTATTTTTTTGGATAGATTATGATTATGATTGTTTATTAATTTTTTCCAGAAAATATTTTATTTCCCTTGGGTTAATTAAGTTATGATGAA
Organism: Viscum album; assembly: GCA_963277665.1. Classification (NCBI taxonomy): domain Eukaryota; kingdom Viridiplantae; phylum Streptophyta; class Magnoliopsida; order Santalales; family Viscaceae; genus Viscum; species Viscum album. The sequence continues at coordinate 703,725,652 of OY728132.1, forward strand.
TGGTGAATGTTTTTATGATCTTGTGAAACACATATATATAGTTTTCCATTATGTAAATGTTGGGCCTAGAATTATATATCCATCTAATGAATTATGTAAATATTTATATCTCATGATAGAATATGAAATGGAATGGGTAGTTAACCTAATACACTATGATACTTTGTCTGCTATGTTTATAGGAATGGGTAATGAACCCAATTCATTATGGGAGTCTTCCTCTATGATAATCTTGGTAGTGATACTTGACTAAGGAAAATGTTTTATAATATTATGTTTTCTCCAAAAAATTATATCTTATAATTATAACATTCTCTCAGGTCTCATGAATTATTTTTGAGTATTCCACACACTTATGACTCATGTATTTTGTTAGGATAAAGCCTTATTCCACGACTCATGGTTTATGGTATATGGCTTGTTGTGTATGTTTTCATAATTTATATTCTTTTTTTCATACCCTTATGATCATTTTATGCTCATCTATGATAAATTATGGACATATTATATGTTTAGACTTACTAATAATATTATCTCACCCTTTCTTATGTCTTTATTTCCCCGGGTTATACAGAAAAGTTTTACATAGGATATGTCTGAGAAGGGTACTCTGTGAGAAGAATTGTTTGGGAGATGTCGAATATCTTTATGAAATAAGTTTATTCTTTATCTAATATCTATAGAAAATAAAAAATTTATGGTTTTATGGAATGTATTATTATGAGATATATTTAATAATCATCTAAAATAATGTAATATTTATTTAAGCGATGCTCGAGTCGATATATGAGAGATTTTTTTTCATGATTTTTATCATGTTCCATTAGTGGTGAATTTGTGCATTGGTAAACTATTTCATGCCATGAATAAGTGGTTTTGGTATCCTGGGATGATATATCAGTGGATATTTTTGTATACAAGTGTTTTATATTTTAATAAATTAAGGTTAAACATCATGTTTCCCATTTTATTATAAACATAAAATGTTCCATAGTGGAAATGAGAAGATATATCAACAAAATTTATTATTGAATAATCTTTTTCATTGAAGGGACATAACTCAATTTGGATCATTATTTAGAGGTTGAAAAATTCTTCTAATTTCTTATCAATCAAATAATATACCTCAATGGATAGCATATAAGGATTTACATGGAATAAGTAGTAAATATTTATAGGGTTATGAGGATGATTATTTCGAACTATGACCCTAAGTTTACATCAGATATATGGAGGGGATATAAGTTGTATTTTGGAACTTTTTTATTCCTTAGATATGTATTACATGCAAATATTAGTGGAAAACTGGGTAGAAAATTCAACCATTAAAGTATATTTTGATATCTTTCATTCTAGATTTAGGATGATATTGGTTTTAACACCTACCATTGTTTGAGTTTTCCTATAATAATTATTATTATTAATCATACGTTGGTATGAAACCATTCGAATCATTATTTTGGTGAACTTTTTTATCAACCTTATATTGGAATTATATAAAAGAGTTGATGATCATAAGACAAGATCTCATATTTGATAAATAGAAACGGTGAAGATGATTTGGGAATGGGTGAATACTACAAAAGATATCAATAAGTCATATATTGAGCAGAATAAGTGGCTATTAGATCTTGATATTAGTGATCATGTATTGTTTAAGTTTTCAACTTGGCATGGGTAACATATATATAGTAATGGTAATTATCTTCTTTCGAGTTAAATATTTCCTTTTTAATTATTATAACATATGGGTGAGGTGTCATAATGAATTCAACTTCCACCATAGTTTAAGAAGATTCATAATGTTTTTTGTGTGTCATGGATTTAGAAATACCTTAATGATAATTAGCATGTGGATGATTGGATCAAGATTCATAATGAGAAGTATTTTTCATTTGTTAAGTGATTGTTGAAAATATAAGACCATTGAGAAATGGTTTTGTATGGATAGATCACTCCCTTGGTATGTGTTTTATGAAAATATGGTGTCTTGGTGTAAATTACATGGAATAGGAAGTCATGAATGATGTATTAATATATTGAGTAATTTTAGACCTCATTTTGTGTTACCCAAATAAATATTTTCATTTTTAATTCAAAATTTTATTAGTCTTTTAAAAGATAAAAAACACTTGAGTGGTATAACTAGTGTTAGTTTGATTTATAGAGATATCTTTACATGATTTTAGGTGGTATGGATTTTATTTTCAAGGATGAAAATAATTTTAGATGTATCTAATAGTGATGTATATTTTTTCCCTATTTTTTTATATAGGTGATGAAGAAGGAAGGGCATGTTGAAAGGTTGAATTTGATGATAATTTATAACTAAATATAAAACCAAGTCATAATGGAATATAAAGTGTCTTTATTATTTATAATATCTTAATATTGTAGTATATTATCGGGTTTTTAGGGGATATTGGGGGTGATGAGGTGGTTAGATGTCATGAATTAAAGAATGTTTTGTGCCTTTCATGAAGATTTCATTGTCTATTAGAAATATCACAGTTCTTGGGTGTGGTTTGAAGAGGATTTTGGATATTCTACTAGAATAGGGGATCGAAGAAGATGATATGTTTATTAAAAAATAATATATAATTATAATGTTTTTTTATGATTCAACCAGTTGATGTGTGGAAGGAGGCATTTCCTAGTTTTATGTTATATTTTTCTAAGAAATTTCCAAAAAATATGGTTTATATAAACACATCATATTAGTAATTTGATATATATAGTTTTAATATGGAAGTGGTTTTAGATTTTGAGTAAGGAAATTTAAACACATCGGATTTTTTTTTAGCATAGACAGAAGTAAACCTACTACATTTTTATTAGACACACATTGGTGTTTTGTGATATATATTAAAAGTAATATAAACCTCTTAAACCATATGTATTTTATTTCATGACTTATCATCAACCTTGTGATGAAAATATAGTGATATTATTAATAAATTTAAATATTTTAGGCATTTTTTATGAATTTATTCTTAGGAGTGATTGCATCGAAGCTTTGATTATTAATAAGTGAGACTCTTTACACATTCTTGTGGAGGATAGGTAAAATATTTCATTATCTCTATTTATTTTATAGAATAAAAGGATGTATGGATAATATATCATGGGGTTTATTTTTCATGGATAATTAATAGATTATTTCATTACAGGATTGGTGAGATTTCATTTATTGGTTCAAATAATTTATGTGACATTTAATTCAAATAACTCACTTTATAATTACATATTCATGTGTATTTATAATTCTTCAGTGCTTATGAGTGGATAGTTCTAAATTTTTGTCTCGATAATATTAAGAGGTAGATGATATGGTATGAATTAAGTATAATTATTGATTAAATTTTGTTTAAATTTTAATATTATAATTAGATCATTGTGGTATAGAAGTGGATGAAGATGATGGTGAAGTGAAAAGTAGATATTGTATTTTTATTAAATTCATTGGGTATTGTATCATAGAGAGGTTAGTTGATGTATTATCCCATATAAACTAAATGGATATATTAATATAGATTTTTTTTCATATGTTTTATTCTAAGAGGTTAAAATGGATGTGGTATTCCAATATATGTGTATATATATATAATAGTTAAATTATTTCAATGACATTCAATTGGTATAGTAATGAGAATAGTTTTCCTAATGTTGTTTTCCAAATATAATTATAAAATGTAATGTGGAGTTAAAATTTATTAATATATGGTACAATTTTATTATGATGTGTAAAGGGTGGGTAATTATGGGGATTTATTGTTAAGATAGAGAATACATTATTAAAAGGTTTTTCAAAATCCTAAACTATAGAAACCATGTTATAGAATTGTTAGAAACTTAAATGTGTGAGATAAATGTTTTGTGATGACTAAGTTGAAATAAATGTGTGGTGTAGATTAATATAGGGATTAGAATTTGTAGTTGTGAAGAGATGAGGCCCAAGGTTGTGTCGATTTTGAGTATATCATTTTATATTTTATGATTTTTATGATTTTTTGTAAAGAACTAGAATTTCCATGAATTTTTTTTTAATTAAACAGGAATTTTATAAGTCTACAAAAATTGATGGCACGGGATTCTAAGGCCCAAAATGCCCAGAATGAATTTCTGAACTTTTTTTCAGGTATGTTCAATAAACGTGTGAGTGTGTTTTTCTAACTTTTGAACCGTTGCTCGGAATTAAAATCTGATGCACCATTGAACTCACATCACCGGTTTTTTCTTAAAGATACCTTCACCTCGACCACAGTAGGTCGAGGGTGGAAATTAGTTTTTCACTTATTGGTGGAAGACTAAAAATAAAATAAAATGGTGTAACATTTTATTTTTATTTTATTTTGAAACTCCCATGTAGATGTTTCACATATAGGGACCACCTGAACTAAACCTCCCTTGAGAGGTTATGGTGGTGGGGACCACCCAAGAATAAACCCCCTTGAACTCCCCTTTAATGGAAGAAACCCTCAAACTTCCAATTAAATGAGGGGGAGCCTCTTCAACTCCTCCAACATTTATTATGACAACTCAGTTAATTAATTAACCCTTTTTGAATGTATGCCAATGAACTAAATAGAAAACATAATCTATTATGTTGGCTAATTGGCATTTTCAGTGGAATTGGGAGGAAGGAGCCTTGGGATAAAGCCCTCCAATGAAGAATGCCAACGAAGAACACCGACTTCGACTCCGACTTCTTCCATGAGACATTCGTTGACGAGGAACATCTTCAACATCAACGAACCGATGATCGAGGAAAGGTCGGTGTCACCAACATTTGTCTATACCCATTGACATTGTATCCTTACACAGGGACAATATTCAACGAATCAAACGAACGAGGTAGGGAGGGTGTTTGAATTATTTTCCTTTACCCATTCTTGATATTCTTGTTCTTGTTGAGCCGCATGCTACCACTCTAACATGGAGGCTCAGGGCCAAAAAAAACATAGCCCAAACCCTTCTTCGTTCTTCTTAAATAGTGTATCCTTCACGATGAAAGAAGGAGACTTTGGTGATGGTGACCGGTGCCGGCAATTGGCACCGATGGAACTCAAGAACCACTGATGAAGCCAAAGTGCCCTAAATCCCTGCGGCCTCCACACCCTGCGGCGCTCCTCCATCTGCGGCCATCGCTGCCCCGCGACCTCACTGCGTTTCCCAGTTCGAGCCACCCCGCGGCACCCTCAGCCTCCACCCTCTCAGCCGAGTAGCCCCGCAGCCTCCGCCCTCATGACCGAGCCGCCCTGAGGCCTCCGTCGTCCCTACTGAGCCACCCAGACTGAGTCGCCCCACCGCCTCCGCCCTCCTGGTCGAGCCACTCCGGCCGAGCCACCCTATGGCCTCGTGCCCTCATGGAACCCCCGAAACAGATCCGCCCCACACCCTCGCAGCACCCACGTGGCCGAGCAGCCTCGCACCCTCGCGGTACCCCCGCGGTCGAGCTGCCCCGCGCCATCACGGCACCCCTGCGGTTGAGCCGCCCCAGGCCCACACGGAAACCCCACGATCAAACCACCCCACGCCCCCATGGTACCCCCGTGGCATGTCGGGCCACCCAGCGGGCCGGGCCAGACCCAGGTTGGGTTGGGCTGGGTCGGTCTGACAGAGTCGGACCGGACCCAGACCAGATACAACCATATACTTTACTTGGGACATAACATGGGCACCAAACGTCCGTTTGAAAAACCGCCAGCGACGCAGGAAACCTTAGAGCGATAAGGTCCCTTCGTTATACCCCAATAGAGTTTTGGATAAATTTGGGGAACAGTCAGGTTGGATCGAGCATGAATCCAACCGGGCCCTTGGGAAAAAAAGGCTAATAACTCACAGACCGGGCGACTGAATGACGCGCTGTCTGTTGCATTGAGACCCCTATGACATGGAGGTCCTTTGCGATACTTATTCGTGGGACTTATTGGAAGTTGTATTATCCACCAGTAGCTTGTAGAGAAGATCCTCTCGGAGATGAGCGAGCATAGTGCAGGAACCCAGTAGCTGGTTGTGGCGTGAAGAATGTAGAGCGATCCTATGTGGGTCAGCACTTATAGAGATCTTGTGTGGATCAGCACTGAGCGATCCTCTGTGGGTCAGCACCTAGAGTGATCCTATGTGGGTCAGTACTTAGAGCGATCCTGTGTGGGTCAGCACCTAGCAATCCTGTGTGGGTCAGCACCTTGCGATCCTGTGTGGGTCAGCACCTGGAAATACTGTGTGGGTCTGCCTCTTAATAGAGTAAAATTATTTAGTATTTACATCTAATCATCTCTACTATTGTACTTAAGATATACTTGGAATGTGCTGAGTTCGTACTTGTGTGGTACTTTATTTCGTGGTAATACCATGGTGGTATTCTTCTGTGTGGCGTACCAGTTTGGTACTTGCCTTTGTGGTTTTCCTTCCTTTGTGGAACATTTGATCTTTGGGCTTTTGGGTTGGACCCTGTGTTTCCTCATGATTTATATGGGTATACTTGATAACTTAGGTATATGTATGGGAATATACCTAAGTAGGTTTGATAGTTGACTTCATGTTTTGAGATTCATCCTTTTTGGATTTTGTGATACCTTGGGGGCCTCTGGGTCCCTTCTGAGTATCGTGATACTCACCCCTGCACGGGCTATGACCGCACCTTGTTGTGTTTGGTGCAGACGATAGACAGTTTTTATCGAGGCTGAGGATACCAGGACTAAACGGTGCCCAGTTGTGGACCATATGATGTGACGGTATGTAGAGGAGACAGACGGATGTGGAGTGTTGTGGAGGAGATCTATACCTACCCTTCAGGTAGGAACCTCGGAGGAAGAAATCGTAGATGTTTTCCTTTTTCTTTCAGTTTTATTTCAGTTGTACTTGTATCTTTACAGTTGGGCGTGTACTTACGTCCCCTTTTACTTTCAGCACTCTTTTTTTTATATATTTTACTTGTGTTTGTATCTTACTGTGTTCTTGGTTGAGTGTGTTTACAGGATATAAAGGCAACGTCTTCCCATTTATAGGGAATATTCCTTTCAGTGCTAGTCACCAGAACCTGATCTATGGAAGGTGGGCATGGGGTTGTCACGGTACGGACCCTAGGGGATAGGTTGTGAAAAATTGGTATTAGAGGAGTCGGTTCTACTTTAGAACATAGGACTCTGATATTTCTTTTTAATGGAAATAGTGTTAAGTGTAGTGAGTGTGGTTATCAGTTTAGGGAATCCAGTATTGGTGCGGTGACTGACATATCCATACACCAGGACCTTGTATTCTGATTTCCGACTTACTGCACGAAAACACTAATTGTGTGTGTGTTTTGAAGGGTTTTCTTTTTTATCTCTTTGAGTCATCTCACTAGGTATAACTTTTGACCATGGCGCGCCTGTTGCCTTTTCGGATGCCTCCACGAAGACAGCCAGCTAGGGTTCCAAGAGTTGTACATTATGACATCCCACCAAGCGATGAGGACTCAGTGTAGGGCCCTCTTCCAGTAGAGGCACAAGCAGAGGCACCAGTGGTACCATTACCCATTGGGCCACCGATTCCACCAGCCCCAGCAGCAGAGAGTGCATGCCGATTGAGTGCATTGCATGAGTTCTAGAACTAGAGGCCACCCAGGTTTAGGGGATAGATGAACCCACAGGCGGCTGAGGATTGGTTGGAGGCTATAGTGAGAGTCTTCTGACTAGTAGGGACACCAGCTGATCCCATGGTGATCCTAGCTTCCAGTCTTCTACAGGAAGCAGTAGGCAGATGGTGGAGCTTGATGCTCTAAGTTCACGACGAGGTGACGCTTCTCTGGGAAGACTTCTAGATCCTATTTCAGGCAGAGTTTTTCCCAGTGACTCTTCGCTCAGTGTGCGTTCAGGAGCTACTTCATCTGCAGCAGGGCAACATGATTGTGGATCAGTACTCGGTGAGGTTCACTAACCTCTCACGCTACTCCACAGATAGGCTTCGGGACCCATTTTTCAGGTCTTGGACCTTCGAGTAGGGACTCAGGTAGGAGATCAGGGTTTTGATGATCTCACTCAGCACCCCGACGTAGGTGGGGGTGTTAGAGCGATCCCTTTTAGTAGAGAGTTTCCTTGATGAGAAGTCACCAACAGAGGGACCCACTACCAGTCATCACGTAGCGGAGTCTTCTTTAGTTGGAAACAGACAGATGACACAGAGTTCCAAGAGGACTAAATATATAGCTGGACAACCACATGATTCAAAGTCGATTGAGTGGGGCAACTGAGGCAGATACGGTCATTCCAGGAGTGGGCAGTGTTACACATGTGGCGGGCAGGGTCACATGGATCATGACTGTACGAACCACCGTATGGGTGATTAGAATACGGTCGAAGGACTGCCCAGGCAGAGATAGAGATTTGATTGAGGAGGTCCACAGGGAGCTGGCGGACGTGGCAAAGGAGCTTGTCGCACAGCTGGTGGTGGGTGATGATTTAGGATGTTATCGCCACCACCACCAGGTGGTCCACCCCGACCAGAGGGAGCAGGAGGATAGTAGTGATCTCAGTTCTAGGCATCAGAGGCCTACAATCACGGCGCTCTGGAGATGATTCGCGATACGATATGTGTCTACTCCACCTTAGTTGCAGTACTTATAGACACATGTGCTAGTCATTATTTTATTTCCACTATCCTCGTTTGAACCTCGGAGATTCTGATGGAGTCGTTGGATCGATCCTTACAGTTAGAGACTCCTATGGGAGCGGATTCGACGATTACACACTGGTGTCGGCACTGTGAGCTTACTCTAGGAGGTGAGAGCTTCAACTGAGATCTCCTAGTAGTGGCATCAAGTCCTTACGACGTCATCTTGGGTATGGACTGGTTATCTACAGTCCATGATCAAATTGACTATATTGGGTGCAAAGTGTGGTGTGTCTGCATGGATGGGATTATATTTACCTTCACTAGTGATAAGGGAGCCTTTGCAGTATAGGATGGACTTACCCAGAGGAGGGTGCAACTGATTACACGTCAGTTGTATAGCCTTACCCTTGGAGCGGTTGATGCGGAGAGTCTGAGTTATCCTGTGGTGGTAGACCATTACATGGATGTTTTCCCTGAATATGTTCCATGTCTACCTCCTCGTAGATAGGTGGATTTCTACAATGACTTGTAACTCGGGATGGCACTGATATTTACACCAGCATATCGGATTTCTTCTTCGGAGCTTCGTGAGCTGCGGGTGAAGCTAGATGACTTACAGTGGAAGGGATTCATTCGTCCCAGTGTTTATCCTTGGGTAGACCCGATTTTTTTCTCCAAGAAGGCGTATGGGAGTTTGAGACTTTGTGTCGACTATCAATGCCTGAACCAGGTCACCGTGAAGAACAAGTACACACTTCCAAGGATTGATGACCTCTTTGATCAGCTGAAGGGAGCACGGTGGTTCTCGAAGATAGACCTCAGATCAGGCTATCACCAAGTCAAAGTGCGAGACGAGGATGTGCAGAAGATAGCTTTTAGATGTCGGTATGGCCATTATAAGTTCTTGGTTAGGCCTTTCAGTATGACCAGTGCTCCATCAGTGTTCATGGGACTCAAGAATAGGATCTTTCAGCCATACCTTGATCACTTTGTAGTAGTCTTCATCGAATACATTCTGGTCTACTCGGCTACTGAGGAGGAGCATGCCTATTATTTGAATGTAGTATTGTACACACTCTGAGAGCACTAGCTTTATGGTAATCCCTTGAAGTGACAGTTTTGGATCCAAGAGGTTCACTTTCTGGGACATGGCATATCAGAGGACGGAGTTGCACTGGATCCAGTAAAGATTGAGGCGGTACTTTCTTGGGATCCACCCAGAAGTGTGACATAGGAATGGAGTTTCCTAGGTTTGGTTGGATACTACCAGAGGTTTGTGCCATATTTCTCTAGAGTTGCAGCACCTTTATTAGCGTTGATGTAGAAGGGGACACCCTTCATGTGGTCAGAGAGATTCTAGTGGGGTTTTCAAGAGCTGAGGCAGAGGCTGACTAGTGCCCCCATCTTGAGGCTTCCAGAGGAGGTAATAGGGTACGTAGTCCATTGCAATGCATCAGGGACCGGGCTTAGATGTCTCCTGGTGCAGGAGTGAGCAGTGATCGCATATGGTTCTCAACATCTAAGACCGCATGAGAAAAACTATGCTACCATGACCGGGATTTAGCAGCAGTGGTCTTCACCTTAAAGATGTGGTGACATTAATTGATGGGTGACCATTTTACAATGTACTCTGATCACAATAGTCTTTAGTATATCTTTTCTCAGAAGGAACTGAACCTAAGACAGTGAAATTGTCTTGAGTTACTCCAGGACTACGACTTTGAGATATAATATACTCCTAGGAAGGGGAATGATGTAGTAGATGCACTTAGTAGGAGGACTGGTATACAGCTGCTAGGTGAGGTGATGGAGCAGCTGGATGCTTTGCAGATATCCTTTGTGGATAGAGATGGAGAAACTTTTATTTAGTCTCTTACAGTCACTCCCCCACTTCTTCAGTGAGTTGGGGAGGCATAGAAAGGGGACACTAACAGTGAGACACGACGTGCTTAGATATCCATAGGACAGGCACCTGTTGGATTTTTTGAAGGTGGGGAGCACATCATCTTCTTCATAGGATGTACTATGGTACCAGTGTCACTTCAGGAGGAAGTGATGAGAGATTTCCACACATCCCATCTAGTATTAAATCCAGGAGTGGCGAAGATGTACTAGGATCTCAGATGACAGCATTGGTGGCTTAGAATGAATAAAGTAGTAGCAGAGTTTGTTACTCGATGCCTCACTTATCAGCAAGTGATGGCGGAGCATCAGGTACCAGCAGGCTTGGTTCAGCCTTTAGAGGTCCCAGAGTGGAAGTAGGATGGGATATCTATGGACTTCGTGATAGGACTTCCACATACATCCAGGGGGCATGACTCGATTTCGGTGATCGTCAACCGGCTCACCAAGTCGTCTCACTTCCTATAGATCAGAGAGCAGGGTTTAGTATAGAATTTGGGATGGCTCTATGTGCAAGAGATTTTGACTCTACATGGAGTACCATCAACAACTGTCTCCGATCGTGATGCGTGTTTTACTTCTCGACTATGGAAGGGGCTGCAGGAGGCTTTCGAGACGCAACCTTGTTTGAGCACTTCCTTCCATCCTCAGATGGATGGCCATACTAATCGGACCATTCAGACCCTCGAGAACATGTTGTGTGCTTCTGTCCTCGACTACGGTCGTATCTGGTAGGATCACTTGCCTTTGGTGGAGTTTTAATACAACAACAGCGATCACTCCACCATTGGGATTGCACCTTTCGAGGTGTTGTACAGGCGACCTTGCAGATCACCTTTGTGCTGGACTAACCCAGGGGATTCAGTACTAGTGGGACCAGAGATGGTATGAGCTACCACAGATAAAGTGCATATCATCCAGGATCAGATGAAGACTACACAGAGTAGGAAAAAGTCTTATGTCGATAGGAGATGGAGACCTCTAGAGTTCGAGGATAGTGACCATGTCTTTCTATGGGTCTCACCTTGATGAGTTTTACAGATATTTGGCCGAGGCGGCAAGTTATCTCCAAGGTTAATTGTAACTTTTCAAGTCCTCAGAAAAGTTGGCGAGGTGGCTTACCGCTTATCTCTTCCACCTCAGTTGCACTAGGTGCATGACGTCTTCCACGTATCTCAGTTGAGGAAATATGTACACGACCCTTCTCACATCATCGACCATGGAGAGTTAGACATTGATGATGGGGAGAATTTTATGGAGGTTCTAGTAGAGATTGAGGATCGAGAGGAGTGGTTCCTTAGTGGACAGTCGATACCTCTGGTGTGTGTTCGCTAGCAGCACGGGAACCTTCAGAAGAGCACATGGGAGTGAGAGGCTCAGATGTGTGCTCAGTACCCCCACTTGTTCCTTTAGTTTGAGTGGTTTCTTATGGGGACATAAATCCCTAAGGTGGGGAGAATGTAAAGACCCAGAATTTCCATGCAAATTTTTTTTAATTAAATGAAAATTTTACGAGTCCGTGAAAATTGACAGCGCGTGATTCTGAGGCCCGGAGTGCCCGAAATGAATTTCTAAACTTTTTTTTAGGTACGTTCATTAAATGTGTGAGTGAGTTTTTCTAACTTTTGAACTGGTGCTTGGAATTTAAATCTAAGGGCACTGTTGAACTTGCACCGCCGGTATTCGCTTAAGGAGACCTTCACCTTGACCACAGTAGGTCAAGGGTGGAAGTTAGTTTTTCACTTATTTGTGAAAGAATAAAAATAAAATAAAATGGTGTAACATTTTTTTTATTTTATTTTGAAACTCCCATGTGGATGTTTAACAGGTGGGGACCACCTAAACTAAACCTCCCTTGAGAGTTTATGGAGGTGGGGACTACTCGAGTATAAACCCCCCTTGAACTCCCCTTTAATGGGAGAAACCCTCAAACTTCCTATTAAATGTGGATGAGACTCTTCAACTACACTAACATTTATTATGCCAACTCAATTAATTAATTAAGACTTTTTGAGTTTATGCCAACAAAATAAATAGACAACATAATCTATTATGTTGGCTACTTGGCATTTTTGGTGGAATTGGGATGAAGGTGCCTTGGGAGAAAGCGCTCCAAAAAAGAATGCCAACAAAGAACACCGACTTCGACTCTGAATTCTTACAAGGGACATTCGTTGATGAGGAACGTCTTCAATGTCAACGAACCGACGATCGAGGAAACTCCAATGTTAACAATGTCTTTCTATTCCCAACGACATCGTCTCCTTCCCCGTGGACAATCTTAAACGAATCAAAGGAACGAGGTAGGGAGGGTGTTTGAATTATTTTCCTTTACCCATTCTTGATTTTCCTATTCTTGTTGAGCCACTTGCTACCGCTCTAACACAGAGGGTGCGGGCCAAAAAAATATGGCTCGACCCCTCCGCCATTCTTTTTAAATTGTGTATCCTTCTCGATGAAAGAAGGCGACTTTGGTGACGGCGAACGGTGTAGGTGATTAGAACTGGTGGAACTCGAGAACCGCCAATGAAGGCATGACACCCCGCCGCCCCGCAGTGTTCCGCCATCTATGGCCATCACCGCCCCATGTCCCCGTCGCGCCGCCCCAACCGAGCCGCCCCGTGGCACCCGCGGCCTCTGCCTTTCCGATCGAACAACCCCGGCCGAGCCACCCTGCGGCCTCCGCCCTCTTGGCCGAGTCACTCTGCGGCCTCCACCCTCCCGGTCGAGCCGCTCCAGCCGAGCCGCTCCAGCCGAGCCGCCCCATAGTCTCACACCCTCGCGGCACTGCCGCAGCCGAGCCGCCCTCGCGGCACCCCCGTGGTCGAGCTGCCCTGCGACCTCACAGTACCTCCACGGTTGAGTCACCTCGCGCCCTCACTACACCCCTGCGGAAAAGCTGCCCCGCGCCCTCACGGCACCCTCACGGCACCCCCGCGACCGAGCCGCCCAGTGGGTCAGACCGGACCCAGACCAGATATGACCCTACACTATCCTTGGGCCATAAGTTTGGCATTAAACATCCTTTTGATGAACTGTCAGTAGCACCAGAAACCTTGGAGCGAAACGGCCCCTTTGGTATACCCCACTGAAGTTTTGAATAAATCTAGGGAATGGTCAAGTTTGATCGATCACGAATCCAACTGGTCCTTCGGGACAAAAATGCTAATAACTCACAGACCGGGTGTCTGAATGATGTGTCGTCTGTTGCGTTGAGACCCCTATGACATGGCGGTCTTTTGAGATACTTCTTCATGGTACTTCATGGCAGTTGGAGTATAGACCAGTAGATTTTGGAGCGGAACATCCCTGAGACGAGCGAGCATAGTGAGGGAACCCAGTAGCTGGCTGGGACGTGAAGAATGTAGAGCAATCCTTTGTGTGTCAAAACTTAGAGCGATCATGTGTGGATCAGCACCAAGCGTTCTTATGTGGGTCAACACATAGAGAGATCCTGTGTGGGTCAGCACCTAGCAGTCCTGTGTGGGTCATCACTTTGCGATCATGTGTGGGTCAGCACTTAGTGATCCTGTGTGGGTCAACACCTTGAGATCTTGCGTGGGTCAGCACTTAGCAATCCTGTGTAGGTCAGCACCTTGCGATCCTGTGTGGGTATTACCTGTGTGGTACTTTCCTTTGTGGTAATACCTTGGTGGTATTCTTCTGTGTGGCATATCTGTGTGGTAATTTATTTTGTGTTTTTCCTTCCTTTGTGGAATATTTGAGATTTGGGATTTTGAGTTAGACCATGTGTTTCCTCATGATAGTGATGGGTATAATTGATAACGTAGGTATATGTACCTAAGTAGGGTTGACAATTGACTTCATGTTTTGAGATATATCCTTTTTGGATTTTGTGAGACCTTGAGGGTCTCAATTTCCCTACTGAGTATCGTTATAGTCACCCCTACATGGGATATGCCCGCACTTTGTTGTGTTTGGTGCAGATGACGGACAATATTGATCGAGGCTGAGGATACCAAGACTAAACGGTTCCCGGTGGTGGACCATACGATGTGACGGTACATAGAGGAGACAAACGGACAAGGAGTGATGAGGAGACGATCTGTACCTACCCTTTAGGTAGGAACCTTGAAGGACTACCCAGTAGTTGTTTTCCTTTTTCTTTCAGTTGTATTTTAGCTGTACTTGTATCTTTACAGTTGGGCTTGTATTTCAGGCCCCTTTTACTTTTAGCACTCTTTTTTTATATAGTTTACTTGTGTTCATATCTTTTTGTGTGCTTGGTTGAGTGTGTTTACAAGTTATAAAGTAAATTCCTTCTTAGTTATATGGAATACAGCTTTTAGTACTAGCCACCAGCCCCTGGCCTATGGAAGGCGGGCTTGGGTTAGTCACGGCACGGGCCCCAGGGGACGTGTCATAACATTTTTGATGTTTTATTCTTCATTCTCTACATGTCCATTTTCTGAGTTGGACTATGTGAGAGCCAACATCCACCTTTTATTGAATTACAATTGAAACTCAACATCAATTTTTTATTGTATGGTCATATACCAACCTCTTATGTTACTCATATTGGTTTCTATATTCCTGGTGATGTTTTATTCCCTTTTAGATATTTTATTCTACTAATTCATTTACTTATAAGATATTTTATTCCCTCATAGGTGGATTTGAGAGGAATGGGGTTGTGAGGGACTTGTTGATATTATTATTTTTATTATGATCATATATTTTAAAAAAATATTGTTTTTAGAGTGTTCTTTTGGGGATAAGGGATGTTTTATATATACTTAGGGAGGGTTTGGATTTTTTTATTTTTTAGTTTCATTCATAAAGTATTTAGTATAATTTATCCACAATGGAATGAGTGTTTTAGGAGAGGAACTTATTGAGTATTATGACATAATCATCCCTAATTTTATAATTTTTAAATTTTCAACATCGAGTCAGAGGTTTTAGTTGGTCATATAATCATATATCATTTGGTGGTTATCAGAAGTTAAAAGATTTTTATTTTAGTTCCCCTTAGCATTGAGTATGTTGAACATTGTGTTTTGGTCTTGTATATTGTTTGGATTTTTTTTATTTTTTTACTGTAAGATATATAATTTATTTTATTTTTATATAGTTATGTTATGATTATATATTTTTCAGGTCTATAGTCTTCATAGGTGACTTTAAATATCTTATATGACTCATTAAGGGTCTTGGTGGGGTCGGGACATGATAGAATGGTATCAGAGCTACATTTAGTATTGAGTTTGAAATATGAACTAGTGAGGATTACAATAGGTTTGTAAGGAAATAATATAACTAAACATAAGATGGAATATAGATCAGGGAACCCAATAATTGGTGTGGTCACTGACACGTTTTTGTATTAAGACCATGGTGTTCAACTGACTATACTTGGGGAATTTTTTTTATTTATGTGGTAATTTATTTGGATGTACATAAAACATGTAGTACTATGTTGTGTGGATTTTACATATTTTGTTTATTTTTTAATGATTTAAAAGTGGATTTTATAGTGAAATAAAAATTCATCTATGTACTTGGGTTTAGTAAATTTCATTTTTTTTATTTGTATTTTTTTCATATAATCCTTTTTTGTTTTAGTTAGAGGTTGATTTTTAGACTCTTGATCTAGTATATAATAGGATTTATCTAAGAGTCAATGAAACTTATTAGGCTACCTTATAGATTTTCTATGACAGATCCTTCAAATATATAAAGGGTTTATTTTTTATTAGAACCTAAGTACTAAATATAATAGGTATAGATTTATTTTTAGTTGATTCAGGAAGACCATGAGTCTTTGATTCTACTAGTGTTTATTTTATTGTGTGTAGTATCTTGATAATGGTGGGTTATATATCTGGGTCACTAATATGTGTCTATGGTATTGTGGAATCTTTTCACAGAGTGGTTCTAGAGAGTTTCTTTAATAAACTCTTATGGGGGAGTGAGAGAATGAGTTATTGGTTATATGACTGGGAGGGTCTAAAATGCTATAATTTGAAGTTTAATTCATGAACTTATTATGGTATTCATTAGATTTTTTGGTTGATTAAGTGATGAGAGTTCAATATTTTGAGAGGACCTAGATTTAATTCTAGGTTATTCCTTTAACCTTAAAAACATTTAGGGAATTGGTGATGAAATAAGAGGTGATTGATAGGACTTTATCTCAGATAAATATGGTTTTATAATAGGTATGTTAGCCTAATTTTTAGGGTGGGAGCCTAGAAAATATTTCTAATTTCATGGGATATTCTACTTTATGATTTTTGTGTGTATGTCAGCAGCAACCCTCATCTTGTTTCCATGAATCTAGTAGTTGCTGAAATTATCTATTATCACTAGGGTGTTCATAGATATTGGAAGTTATTATATCCAAAAATACATATTTTTTTATTTTAAAAAGTCCATTTTACGGGTAAATGGTAACCATACATTTCCAAATACAAAACCATTCAACAACATGACATTAAACCAAATTCGGGATTCACGACCGTTCCAAATTCAAAATTTGAAAATACACCATCGATACCACCAAACCGCCTTAGGTAGTGTGATCCTTGATCCTTGATCCACACTTCCTAGCTCCCAAACACAAATATCCATCATAAAGAAAAATACTACCTAAAAAATTGATTCCCACCAGTATCCATAATCACCCTAAAACCGTCGGAGTCAACAACCGAGGAAATATTTCTGAGATTCTGGCAAAACCCACTAGCCATCGACCTATCGATGATTCAAACTAGGATAACCAGAAACAATGTCATCCTTTCCATCATCATATTACCTACGAATCAAACTAAAATCCATAACTATAACCAACCTTCATAGTAAACACCATTCAAGACAAATTTATTGGGTAAAACTAAAAAAATAGATCTATCGACATGATCTGCATCCATCCTTGTATCATCATCATATTTCCATCATGAACAACATACCACATCAAAACCACATAATGAAACACAGAAAACATTCATCCTTATATCATTCATATTAATTATTTAGTGATGGTCAAGTACTGTGATAGTGGATGGATCATTCCATTATCAGATGCCATGACAACAACTGTTACCTCCTCAATCATTCTTGAAAAAGTAATACCAATGAGCATTGGGACAACCGATTTAGGATGATGAAATAGGAGGTCTACCAAGGTATATTTACAACCCTCAAAGACCTCATGTAGATTTATAATAAGTGGTTGTAGTCATTAAAGATGATGTTGTGGTGGATATAAATATAGGAAACTTTATGTGATGAAATTACCAACCCTAAAAGGACCAGTAGTCATTTGAGATACCATATAAGATTATTTTACCATTTATTTTGTATTGATAGATATTGTAACTTATCATACTTTTATTTATTCTTTATTATTTTAGGAATTGGGGATCACAGTAGAGATACTTTTTAGATCCTTATCCTTATCTTCCCTCATGAGAGGTCAGATTGTTTGTAGAATATTTCCATGGGTGTGAGCTAGTGATGGGGATATATTTGTCAACTCATGATTTTATATTGATATATATACAACCATATGATATCATTTTTATCATATTTGGGTGTATTATTTTCAAGTTTGTATATAGTGCTATTAGAATTATGTTTTTTTCATGGATGTAGAGGGTGAATATGTTAATTTCATTAGTGAGAGGGATCATCAGATGGATCATTGATGTGGGGATCTAATCAAATCTTTGTTTCCTAGTTTAAATTTTTTATTAGAAGAGATATGAATGAGGGATTTTTTAAGGGTTGTGGATTAATTTTATGATATTTTTAAAAAGTGTTTTTTGGGGTTTACCTTCTCTTCATGAGATTAAATTATTCTTAGATTTGTAATATAGTACCTATCCTATGTTTATGTCATCTTATAAGATAGTGTTAGTGTTTATTCAAAAGTTTAAGATTCAAATTAATGATATGATACAAAATGGTTTTATTAATTAGAGTGTGTCTCCATAGGGAGCCCGAATACCATTTTCAATAATCCTGATGGTGGATCAAGGTTTTGTATCAATTACCAGAATCTCATCAAGTGATTTTAAAGAACTAATATCATTTATCAAGAATTGATGACTTATTTTATCAATTAAATGGATTTATCTAGTTTTTTAAGTAATATATATTATCATGATATTATATAATGATGTGAAGGGGGATATATTTTAAAATATCGGTTTGATATCGGTAAATATAGTTTTAGTTTTTTGTGATATCCTTTATATTTATAAATATACAAGTGGTATTTATAAAACAAATGCATTGAGTGTTTCATCCCAAACATGATTAGTTTTTGTGGTATTACTTGATGAAATATTATTAATTCAAGAATAGAATAAGAAAAGGTGAAACATTTGAGGTTGGTGTTGGTAATTCTTTATAAACATCACTTTTATAGTAAAATTTCCATGTTTAAGTTTTGAAAATGTTAAGTTCATTGTCTTTGACTTGTTGTTTCTAAAAAAGGTGTATTTATTCATTTATCAAAGATTAAGTAATTTTATCTTGGAAAGTACTAAATAATATATCAAATGTTTGTAAATTTCTTAGTTTATCTGGTTATCATAGATGATTTTTATCTATACATTCATGGATTGAAACTCCTTTAACCACTTTAACCATAAAAGATCATACCTTTGTGTAGACAGATAAATATCGTGCCACTTTTGAGTATTTTAAGGAAAAACTATCTAGTGTACCAATTCTTCAACACCCTAGGGAAGGAGTTATATTCAAGGGATACTACAATACATCTCACACTATAGGAAAATTTACCCTTAATGGTGTTTTTTAAATTTAGTGAATATTAACACTCTTGATAAATAATTTCATGATAGTTGCAAACAACTTCCACTAAGTAGTACATTGATAATTGTTTCATGATCCTTTCTTTTTTTTGTCATGAAAAAATAATTTATGATGATTGTTTTTGTTTAGTGACTATTTATAAAACTGTCAATAAAGTTATCCCTGATATACCATATTTAGTAGTAGTTTATATAACCGCCACTAATATGGTACATTTATAAAATTTTATACCATATTTAATGGAAGTTTTAACTTCCACAAATTATTTCATACCAATAAAACCCCCTAATAAATATGGTATAGAAAAAAGTAAAGGAATTATTAGGCATCCCAAATTCACTCTACCCATCAAATTAATATATACAAAACAAATAATCTAGTTAGTATAACGTAATATTAAAAACAATTACCAGATTTTAACTTACAAAAAACATTATATAACATAGATAAATAATATTATAAGTACAAAAATGTCAAATAATTTAATAATATAACATTTTAGTGTTTGTTGACAAACATCAATCCCCCTTTCCTTCACTATCTCTAAATGGGTCATACTGCTTATCCCCAAATTGCATATTTCATGCCTCCAGTGCCTGCTATGAAATTAGTTGAATTCACATTATTAATAAACATATTACAAAAATATTAAAAATATACAATTGAAACAATCTCAAAAATTATAAACAAATAAAATATTTCACATAAATAAATTCATTTTCTATAATTTTTTTAAAATATGACATAATTCATTACATAAAAGAAAACTATAAAAAATATATCCATGTAATATAAAAATAATTAATCAATTATATATTATTGGAGAATGATAATGTTTCCCTGAGAATAGATTCCTCAAAATGGAGAAAAAAAATATTTACTTAAGGTATGATATCATACCGATTAATCTACATTAATATACTAATAAATTCATCATTCAAATTATTGAAAATGAAATATAGAAATACCTTTAACTCAAAGAATAATATTTACATGTATGAAGGATATTTCTTGTTACTTGATATCATTTTTATTGTTTCATTATATAATTTGAATATCATTTCTATTGTTTCATTGTGTATGATAAATGTTTCATATTACTCGATGACTACTTTATTTTACAGTATTCTATTATCCTATAATTTTTATGACTATTTTGATTTTTTTTGTTTATAAAAGTTTCATTTTTCTTTGAAATATTTCATATAATAATTTTTTAGAAACCAAATTGTTTCAAAAGTATCTTGTTTCATAGGTGTTTCAAGTATATAGAAAATTATGGTTTCAAAGTAAGTATGGGAGTATGATTATTTTCAAAAACCATTTCAACCCTAAGGTTTATTTATTAAAATTTCAAATTTCATTCTCTTTAAAAAATATTTTTGATTTTTATTTATAATAAATCCTCTTTGGAAAAACATATTTGAATGATTTTGGTTTTATAAATAAAGGATGACTATGTTTACCTATTGATATTTGATTTCATAAAATCCAAAAGAATATTTTTCTTATATGTATTTTAAACTAGAATTTCATGTTTATTTTTTAAAAATTATTTGTATATATCATGACATGGAATCCTAATGGGTATATTTTATCACACCTTACATAAAATATTTATGTGCATATAGACTTGTTTTAATCTTATAGAGGTAAATATTGGTATATTCCATGGGATATACACCATAAATAGAAACTATAAAACTCACTCTGATGAGTTTTTTATAGTTATCATAGATATGATTATGGTCCAATGATCATTTATAAAAAACCATGAATTTTATTAAAGCCCTTATTTTTTTATTAGATTTCTTTTTTATGATTTCATATCACTTTTATTATTACTTTTGACTTATTTGAGATTTTTTAAGGGAAATTTTTACAATGTATTGACATTATTCTTTGAGTTATATTTGAATTCATTTACCTTTAAAATCATGGAATGTGATTTTATTAATCTTGGTATCCCTTGTTTCTTATAGAAATATACCTATAAGAAAGTTCATGGTGAATCATAGATATGGATTTGAAAATAATTCCCTATAATGAATTACTCTTGTTGATCTTATCATTGTTTAATAAGTCTTTTGGTTTAAAGAAAAACATATAAGGTGGGCTTAGTAAGAACCTACCTGAGTAATTTATCACAATTAGTAGTTCACTAGTTCGAGTATGCCTACATTCTATGGTGATAATGGACATATGAAAGTTGCGAAATGGATAAATAAAATAAATTAAATTTTTAAAAGCCTCTATAAATATCAAACTTCCATATTTAAGTTTAGCATGTATATATTGAGTGATCTAAGTGGGAAATATTGTGAATTAGAAGTGATTATCATACCTCATGAAGAACTCATTGGGAAAGATTTCATGGATTTTTTCAACAAAAGTTTTTTCCCAAAGACCTTAAAAATAGTTAAGGACTAAGAGAACTTTGATATGAAAGAAAAGAATGATTTAGTGGAAGAATATATTGCCTAATCTAATGAATTGACCTAGTTTTCTCCAAATACTATTCCAAATAATACTATAAAATATCATCAATTTGAAATGTTATTTTAACTTAATATAAAATCTAAAAAATATTTTATATCTAAACTCATATGATAATGTTTTGAATAAGATATATTTGGTTGTTATTGGGATGGGAGGTTCTTAGTTTGCAACTAGTGTGACTCAAAGTACCTCCAATAATCATAAGATAAAGCATGAGAATGTTCAGAGGGAAAGTGGTAGAAGTAGAAAATTAAAATATCACATTATTTATAGAAGAAAAGGATAATATAAATGATGTGGATCCCATAGTTGATATTTTTATATAGAGGAAAATTATAATATAAATCTTACCTAATAGCACACAATATAACTGGATGTGGTTTTAGTTGAGCCTCAGAAGGCTTTCCTAGTAACTACCTAGGAATATCTAACCAATGAACCTTATTTAGAAAAGATACACTACTCGAAATTTGGGGAGTTACTGTTCCATCTACACAATTGGCTCCCAAATTCACTTTCTTACTTTTCATTATAGTTCCAAGTAGTAAATTATATTGACATGCAAATTCATTTTTCTATAGTGCCCTGATGTCTAGATAAAAATTCATCCAATACTCAAGTAGAGGTCCCTAGATTAAAGTCGTTAACTTTTTTGGTTAAAAATTGAATGGAAAATTGAGATGATTGGGTAGAATTTTCAATAGATAGAGTGGAAGCTCCAATAACTAAGGTGGAAGATATTATAGCCTAAATTGACCCCCCCCCCCCCCTCCACCCCGCTAGTATGGTGTCAATTCTACTAGATTGGGTGGAACATTTAGATTTTATTCCAAAAACTAATCCTAAATTGGGGAAATTTGTAGAAGGTGGGTTTTTTACACACCATTTTCTCCTTTAACAAAATTCTAACCATCATTCTTCCATAACTGTTAAAGGCTTCATCGTGGATGCTTTGAATGTCACTCTAATAACCATGAAGGACATTGAAGAATTTAGTGTTATGCTAAAATAATGTAATTAATTTTCTATAATACCTTAATTATATGCTTTTTATATTATTGGTATTAACCTTGTTGTATTTTATTAATAAATTTGAATTTGGTTGATCATAATTAAGTGAACTGGGATTAAATAACAATGCAACCCTTATTGTAACATGCCATTTATCTTACCACCTAGTTCCATAAAGGACACTTGCCTTGGGTAATAATTCTACCCAAACCTATAAGTCTTAAAATTATGATGATAATGGTGTCCAAAATCGGCAACACTATGAGTATTGGTGATTCTCAAAATTTTATTTGATTAAAGATTTTCCAATTTAAAGACTAACTAGTTTTTCTATCTAGCTATTATTAGGCTATCCAAGACCACTTTTTAGGTATATAAAATAATTTCTTGATCTATAAATATCATATTATTAATTTTATTGAATCCACTAATCAGATTATATTCCCAGAAAAATCTTGTGCCAAACTATGTGTTAATTCCAAATGAAGAAATATATTTAGGCCCAGAACCTACTACAACATATTAGATAATTTGAACAAATATGTTTCGTCAATGTGGATACTTAAGGTACCTATAGAGGTTTTTTATGAATCCTCAATAATAGGTAATAATGGAAAATTCCTCTATTTTTATGGGTCCAAAAATATATATTGATGCCTCCAACGTAGAAATAGGTCATTCTTAAAAAATTGTATCAAACCAAACTGAACCAACTTGGATTGTTCTAAAATAGTACAATCCACACCAAACTAAATTGAATGTAGAAAAATCTAAATTAATTTAATGTATTATAATTTAATATAATCAAAATAAACAAAATGGAACTAAAATTAACTAATATAATTAAAATTAACTAAACTAAATCGAACCAAAAAAGAACTAATGAAACCCAAACTAATCTAAAAAATAATAATATGATGTTGTTATACTATTGCATGTTTATGCCTATGAAGTTAATGAGGATAGTCTACTATAAAATATAACTAGGAAAATATATAATAGAAGTGTGAATTTATGAAGTATATTAATCCTGAATCCCCTACCAGTGTTGTTATATCTTCTTAAATATTTCCTACCATACTCTGAAACATGGTTCCTAACACTCTCCAAAGATAACACCCAATAATATTTTGTCTTAATAAGTGACTCATGATATTTAACATTATTTTTAAGTTTATTTATTTTCTTATGAACTTTAGTATCATCAATATGTCAATGAAAAATATGTATGTGGCTTTCCAAAGACTCATGGTGGAGATGCTCCACAACTTATCCCCCTTGCATGATAGTAATGTTATTTTCCTAAAACTTGAGTGATAATGTCTTCCAATTATATCAAAGCTTATAGGGAAGGATTAGAATCCCAAAATTATTTGATTTAACATTATAAATGGAATAATATTGTTAAATTTTAAAATAATTTAATAATACAAAATAGAAATTAAAATTTTCTACCCCAATGTTTTCTATAAGTTATTTCACAAACCTCTATCATTTTTTGTGGAAATCAGACCACATATTCACTTGTATAATAAGATGACCTACCCCATTTACCTGAATCAAAAAACAAATAAATAATATTTAAAAAAACTATATTACTTGAATTAATATATATTTATTTTATAATAAATTAAATAGTACCATTCCATCTCATTTACAAGAGAAACCTTTTGACCCAATTGTGTGGGGAATTACTTACTTCTCATGAATAATTTATTTTCTCATAGAACACACCTAAAATAACTATATATAAATAAATCTTGATATTTAATTAATAAAATGTTATTAATCTAATAAGATATAATAATATACCTTATGTGATTTGACTCAATAATGATCAATAAACACCTTCCATTGATCTGTATTCATGCTCTTAGTGACCCTCTCATATATCTATGACATTAATAGAGATGCATTATGAAATTCGTGCTTCAATTTCCACTTAAAATATTTTTATTTCTTGACTATGTTTCTTAACACCCATAGAAATAAAATCACATAAAAAAATAACAACATATACAAATATAATATATAAAATTAATTATATTATTTACATATAAAAAAAATAATATATGATTTAATCATATATGAATACATAAATATATAGTATCCTTATATGAACATAAAACTACTCAATATTTACAAGTAATGGAATATTCCTCTAGTTGGAAAAATTAATGGGGAGGTATTCCACCTCACATGCCAACTATCATATAATCTACTTATAGATGCATGAAACATCCTCGATATTTTCCCAATATATATAAAATTATATGATTATCTTTATGTATATGAAATTCCAAAAAAACTTGTTTGTTGATTTTTATCTCAATTTTTTTATTATTTTTATCTATTTAATATATAAATTACCATATTAGTATGAATTTTTAAGAAACCAGTGTGATCAGATTACAATAAATACCGATAACAGTAACATTCCAGTAGCCTCTCAATGATAAATTAGTCATTATTTGAACACCTGATGACCCAACATCTTAAATAGTATGTGTACCTATGAATAAAATAATAATATAATATCTGAAAATAGAAATAAAGAGTATATACGGTATGTGATGAAGTGTACCTAGTATAGTATATATAAATCAATTTTCTTGTACACCCTATGTACTCTTGATAGTAGGAGTAGAATGGTTATGATGTGTAACCAGTAGACCTTTTTTAGAATTAGTATATTGAATCTATCATACTCCTGGTGTACTTGGGGTTGCAAGAATAGAATGTTTTTCATGTTTTATAGAGTGGATACAATCTCTAAATCTCTTTTGAGCATGGAATTCCTGTAAAAAATATCAATAAAGCAACTAATTTAATTAAACCTGTAATCGAATTAAATGTCATTGAAATCATATTTATATAATTAAATATTACACAAACTTATTATTCAATATTATAATTAGTTTCTTCTTGGTTATAAATGTTATTATTAGCTTCTACTGTGAACACTACTCTTTCTCCTTCATTTTCACCCTCCATCGCAAGACCAAAGTATTCAATATCGTAAGGGATTAACAATTCAATATGGTTTTTTAGGGGGTTCACCATCACAAATTACTATACCTTCATCACCTATATCATATAAGCCTATTGGTTTCAAATGAAAAACAACACTCCACCCTCTATATACTATATCATCGACATAATAATTTATTTTTTCTTAGGAATCAAAAATATATGGATCATCCTATTCATATTCACCAGTTTTGATCAACCAATTGAAGTTCATATAAATAAATTTTAATGATTCTTTCCTTATAGCCATATTAATATTTACCCATGTGAATTTGAATAACAAAACTAAAAATTTCTCATGATAATTTAACTTGACAATATCTTCCAAATTTCCATAGTAACCCTAATATTTCACTATAAATATATCGATGTTTTGTTTTTTAACCCATCCTAATGATCTGTAGTATGAAAATTTAGCCCAAAAATATTATTAGAATTGAATCTCCTATAATGATTCATAGGACCTTGATAAAAATACTTCAAATCTTCTGGTAGTTCAACTCAATAATTATTATTAATTTACTATAAAAAATTAATATAAAATATTTTTATATAAATTAGATAATTATCAATAAATTTATATTTAAAATATATATTAGATTACGAACTTATTCATTGTGAATACTAATCAAAAATTTCTTTGTTAACCACTTTAGTTATTACTGCCTCATTTTGATTTCAACTCCTAAGAAGATTTTTTATTTTTGTCTTCAATTATTCAATATATATATCAAAAATTTAAATATTGAGTATCAGATATAAGTGTTATTATCTTAAATGAAACTCTAAAAATTAAAATTAGGACAATTTTTCAAATTCTCAACCTAAATTTATAAATATTGATGATTCATTATCAGCCTAAGAATGGATTTCATTATCATCAACACATCCCACTAAATTAAATATTTTCTTTATCAAATCCAAATACCTAAACAATTAAATAATGCAACCTTTTGGTTGATTTTTATTATTTAAATATGAATTCAAATGGTAAATATGCCAAATAAAAAAACTAAGAAATTAGAAAATAAATTTCTTAAGTATTGACTTGAAAAATTATAATTCATTAAACAAAATAATATTAAAATAAATTACCTATAAATGGGATACATCCAATGATAATTCATGTCTCCAATAGCTTTATATTCCTTCACTAAATTAAAATTCAAATAAATCATATCCACGAAAAATGATGGGAGAAATATCATCTCTAAATGACATAGTGTTTCAATAATTCTTTTATGAAGTTTATCCTGTTAAAGTTGGCTTTAGATCTTATGATAAATTTTTCTAAAGAATGTGAAAATTTCAATTAGAACTATAGTTATTTATTCAGTAATAAACTATAAATTTAAAAAGGTATAAATTTATCCATTAGAACATTTGATTCGTGAGTTTTTGATCCATGTAAATTTTAATTCCTCAAATCAACACATCTTGAAATTCTACTTGAATATTCATTATGAACTTCCATATTTTTTAATCTTCAAAGTAAAAAATATTTTTACTAATTTTTCATTGAAAAAAAAAGTTTTTTTATACTTCCCATTATCATTTTACCATAGATCAGGATTGATATTAAATGTTTCTAAGTCCTTACAAACTTTTATATGATCCTTAGATTTTCCCTTCTCATTAAGAATTGTACAAAGTAAATTGTATCACATATTCCTCTCAATGTGCATAAAATTAATAATGTGATGTAATAAATTAAATTCCTAATATGGGAGATCAAAAAATATACTCCTTTTCATCCAATGTTTTGTTCCACTTTTATTTAATGGAGTTTAAAATCTTTTTATGCTTTCACTTAACTAGAAATATTTTCTATTATTTTATTTTTGATGAGATGTATAAAGTAATTAATGATGACATATAAAATAACACTTTTTTTATAATTCAATCATTGAGTCTCAAATAAAATTAACAAACTAAACAATCCAAACTACTTTGTGTTCCAAAAGAAGAAATTTCCTAGTCTAGGAAAGTCATTGATGGTCCACACTAGGGCTGTATGAATTTTGAACATTTCAATGGTAGATACATCATATTTCTCTATACCATCATTATATAAATCAAGAAATTATTAGATAATATACTAACGATATACATCAATTTCATTTAAAGAAATTTATTTTCCAGGAATAATCATCAATATAATGAATGGATTTCATTGCATACACATCCTTAAGGTAAATTATAAGGGATCAAAACAACTAACCATATGCTATAATTATGAATTAAAGTTCCAAAAGGATTTAATCATTCATCTACCAATATCAATTAAATATTTCTTAGATCAGAAGAGAAATCAGGGTTTAATAACTCAAAGGCCCTTCGTGCATTTGAATCTCATGGATATCACATGAACTCCATGTTGTTATTGCACAATTCATGTGACTTCATATGTTCAGTGGTTTAAGATGACATAAAAAATCTTTACAATCATGGTTTTAAAGTAAGGTACATAATACATTCACTTTAGTTTTTATTATTACCTAGACTCACACTCCCAGAATCTAGTATGAATAAACACATTATTTAAATATTATATTTGAATTGAACCAAAGTAAACCAATTTTAACCATAAATAATTAAAATATAACTAACAAATATCATTTCACTTATATCTTAAGTAAATTTTAGGTTTATAGTCTAAGAGATTTAACAAAAACTTTTAACTAAAAAATCACCTATATTTCTTATCAAATGGATATTTTTTCCACTATATAATAAATATCTTAATCCATAATAATTCATTAACAAATCCCAAAAAAAATTCCACATATGATACTCTTCTATACATATCATGTGTAATAATTTTATTCATAACCTAGAGAAATGTAAACATAAAAATTTTGAGCTCAATTAGTCAGTAGTGGAAAACTTATATCAAAAGTTATCAAGTCATGAACTTGGCATGAATAATATGGTAGGAAACAAATTATAATTAAATAATTTCATATAACTAATCACATAAAATTGAAACAAAAACATGGTTAAAAATATAAAGAAACACATGGACCAAAATAATATAATTCATGGTGATGGAATAAAAAATTATAGATATTTCTATCTTTACCATCAGGCCCTTATCCAATTCATTATTCTTTTCATCAAGGTTGCAACTGGGACATCCTGACTGAATTCGATAGGTATACACCAAATACCCAAAACTTTTGTCTCATGGGACCAACTGATGTATCGAGCGGAAATATAATACCAAGGCCAACCCATTACTTCTTTAAGTCCAATGAATTAAACATATGAAAGATATGAATATAAATAAAATATATGATCAACTTTCTCAAATAACCCATAAACATCTAAATTTAGATACAAACATATAGAATTTCAATACTTTTCCTCTTTCTAATCAAAGGTCTAATATAATAATAACTCATCCATAGAAATAATTTGGATTGTTAAACAATACATAATCAACTTTCCTAAGTAATCAATAAACATATGTATTATAATAACAGACATATGAATTTTCAAAAATTCCTAAATAAATAATTGGAATGTTTTTATATATAAGTATGCCTCAAACTAACCCTGCATAGAGAAACAGGCATATGTTTATGTTAATATTTCCCCTTATAAATCGATATATGGAACCATGGTGATTAATAATAGGAATGAATTATTTATTTTTCATTGAGTAAAGGCATTGGAAGAAAAAACATGCCTATAATAGAGGATGATTTGGCTGGAAAAGGTAGTAATAGGTCATTTGTTTGATAGAAAAGAACATTAAAAAAGTGATCTGGAGAAATAATTTAGATGGTATTATTTTAAAAACAAATTAAATAAAGTATGAGATATATCAAATGGGAATTACTTGGATAAAAAATACTTCTAATGATTTTTAGAAAAATAACTTTATAAATAAGAAATATCCTTCATCTCTTGAAAACATTTTATTTTATAAAAACAATAGAGTAATAATTTCTTTGAGAAACCATGAAAGTGCATAGATAAAGCTTCATTGAGAATACAATGATGGTGTACTGCTGTTTTGAAATGAAAGAAAACTTAAAAATAGACTATATAATACATTTTTATCATTATCACAAAAAGATGAAGTTACGAGTCACCATTAAAAGTTATTTTCCAAAAAAGATGAATTGAAAACATTGAAATGTATAATTTTAAAAATATTAGATCCTTGAAAATACATAAATTTCATCCAAATAAATTTGGGGTATAAAATAAATCATTTTATTTTTAAGGAATAGAAAACCCTTTTGAATATTTTGATATACCTTTATTTTAAAACCCACATTGTGAAAATATTATTATATTTTAATTTAAAAAATAAATAAAGATAATTATGAGAATCATAGAAAATAATCCATATTAAATTTCCCAAAAAGATAGGAGAAATTTGGAAGGAATTAAAATCTGGACATGAAGGAAAAGATCTGTTGGAAAGAATGGGAGTAATTATTTACAACATCAAAGTTTTATTTGAGAATATATTTCATCATGGAAGATGATATTAATGAAAATAAGTAACTTAATTATATAAGAAGATAAAATATCATATAGAAATGTAATTTAAAGGATAAAATGGTCTTATAATATCATCATTAAGTAGAGAATTTATTACTTAAGGAGAAAGAATTTGAGTCAAGAAATCTTTCATGACTTAACTAACATTTAAATTGAATCCCATAAATAATTGAATTTCAAATAAAACTTTAAATACCAATAATAATGATAGAATAATTATATAAAATTTTAAATGGTATATATATAAACCATTTCAAATAAAAAATGGTGTATAATAAGAAATATATCTCAAGGGGTAAAAATTTGAGACCAAAAACCCTTTCCTTTTTCCAAATTCATTATATTTATGCGTCTAAATTCCTGAATAATAAAATAAATATTATTAGATACTTTATTATGAACCATGTTTATATATATTTAATTTAATATATACCATTTATTATCATATTCTATTAATTTATTATAAAAATTTTTCTTATGATTTCATGAAAATTGAATCGTTGTCGGCTTATTTTGGTAATTTTAGAGATCAAAATGATATTTTAATAATAAGTTAAATAATTTATATAACCTTTACCGACCCATAAAAAATCATGATTTGATTATTAAATTATAATAATATTGTTATTTAAGTTTCCAAATCCATCCATATAGATTTTTATATAATTTTTTAAGTAGGTGGTGATACCAACCCAAACATGAACATGCCATATCTCAATGGGTGAGTATGGATGATGAAGTGTATAATATCATTTTATAAGAATAAAAATGATATTATTTACATTTTTCTATGTTTTTAACCACATTTTAAGTTTTTTTTGATAAAGAAATAAAATAAACATGTAAAATTAAAAATGTTACTTTGTGGTGGCGGTAGTCCACACAACACACGTTTAACATTGTTTTGTTTTTCTAAGTGGATGAAAAGTAATCAATAATGGTTTTAAATTAATATAATAAAACTTAATTATAATAATTATACTTATTTAATTTTATTACTATGTTTATTATAGTTTTATAATATAAATATTAATAAAAAAATATCAATAGTAAGTAATAATCACTTTGGTATGTTGAAATATTTATTGAAAGCCTCCTTGAAAATGAAGGTATTCTGATAAATAATTGAAACAAGAGGATTATAAACTTGATATAGTTTTCCATAAGGATAAAATTTTATATATTTATGATGAAATCCAAAGTAATGGGTGTGGTGTGAAGGGGTGTAAGTGACCCCTTTTACAAGTGAAGAAAAAGGCACTTCTATAAACACCCATTATTTTTTAATAATAAAATTGCACTATTCAGGGGTAAATAGTTAAAAACATTAGAAATAATTTCTTTTGGGGTTATATAAGGTTGATAAATCATCCCAAACTCATTTAATCAAATGTTTTAAACATTATTCATGCATTTTACTCTATGATTTTTATTTTTTACCATTTTGGATTTTACCTTGGTAACTAGTTTATACCCCAATGATTTATATTTTAGTAATAATATAAGGTAAAATTATTAAAAAGTTTTAATATAAACCAAAATTTTGGATAAATATTTTATAATTATATTTATTAATAAGATGAAATTTACTTTTAAATTAAAAGATTTTTTATTTAGAAAAAATATTTTTAAGAAAAAAAAATTATTTTAACCATTCCGTGATCCTAATCTTATTTAGTGCTGATTTAAAATTTAATGAGTGATAATATATTTAAATATATATATTTAAACATAATATTAATGTCTCTTTTGAAAATATATTAATTTATTTGATAAAAATTTCATAATGTTAATAGAATAATTTTCTGAAAATAATAGTTTTACTATTATGATGGTTATTAAATTTAATCTTAGTAATCTTACGTTTATGCCCAAAATTTAAATTAAACATATTAAATAATATTATTATGTTGATCTAAAAGATGAAGTCCATTTTTTATATTTTATTTCTACAATTTATTAAAACTAATTTTTTTATATAAACAAATAAATCATTTTTCAAAGTAAAATATTACCTATGTTTCCAAAATGAAAAACATGGGCTTTATAAATACAACATAGTAATATTAAATGATATATATTACATATAAATATATATATATATATATATATATATATTATATAAAAAGGTTTCATAAACATTTAATTTATTATTGTGTTATGATAGTTTCATAAAAGTTTCAATTTTGACAATATCGGTTTTTTCACCATTCACCTAAATATAAACTACTTCAGAGAAATTCCCAAAAAACAACTTAAGATTAAATTTATATTCTAAATAAAAAGTAAAGTTATTTGGCCAAATTATAATTCTAAAATTTTTTAATTTAAATTTTAAATAAAAATATAATGAAAAAATCATAGGAAAATAACTTTTTAAAATTTCAAATTTTCTTATTCTTAGTTCCTATCAATTACCAATTTGAGTATGGTTAATACATATTCATATAAACAATATATTTTATCTATAATATATCTATTTTGTTAATATGAATCATTTAGAAATTCAATTTTAGAAGATAAAAATAAATGTTTAGAAAAAATTGGTCTTATTAGCTATTTAGCTATATTAATTGAATTTTATCAATTAATTAATATTCATACGGAACTTTATTTTTATTTCCACATATATTTCATAATTTAGTTACATTTATTTTTACTCACTAATTTTACATCTATATTTTAAAGGTTATATAATCACCATGTTTCATATTGGTTAAGTGTTATATTCATTACATGCTATAGAATATTACGTTTGAAAGGAAAATTTAATATATAATCTTTAATCATGGGGTATTAAAAATTTATTTTTCTATTTCTTTATGGTATTACATTGATTTATACTAGAATCTTTATTTTTTTGACTTCCTTCTAGAATTTAAACATCTATTGCACTCTTCTCTGTTAGAATATTCTCCCTAGTGTAACATAAAATCCTTATAATATGCCTGTATTTTCATATAACTCTTTCTAATATTGATAATAATCTTATTCATATCACAAAATGATATAGGGATCTTAGCTTCAGAAAATAAATCATGAAAAATATCCAATATTCTGGAAATTTATTTATTTTTAATTCCACTTAGGCACTTGATGTGGTACAAATGTTGTAAAAAGATAATTTTGAATACTTGGCATATCCTTCATATAATTCTTGATTTACATATTATAATAATTAATAAAAGGAAGTTTTTTTCTTAACTAAATTTTTCATTATATTAGTCTCAAAAACATCATCTATTAATATGTTATCATCTTGATCTAGTTTTTCTACTATTCTAGAATCATTATTAATATTTGTGAGATAGATATTTGGATCAAATTATGTGTTAATATCTTGATTATTCCACCCTAATACGTCGAAAACATCATTTATCAAGATCTTAATTTCATTATCCATAATTAGCGAATTAACTTATTCACTCTAATTTTTTAAACAAAAGATCAAACTTTTTGTAATGTTTGATTCTCTATGCCAAGTTGACTACACATATTTTTGAGGAAATTGTTTTAATATCAAGTGCTCAAATACTTTATATCTCTTCAGTTATCATTTTAATTTATATTTATGGTGTGTGAATTTTATTATTCTATCCATGGATCAATTTTCAATTGAAAAATAAACAAACGTCTCTAAACCCTTGGCATGATGAGATGTGTTATATGGTATTGTAATCCAAATTTTATCCATACATAATCAATTTCCAAAAATTTCAAATAAAAAATATAGTTATATAAATATATAGGAATAAAAGGATAAATTTTAGTTAAAATAACATGAAAACCTTGAATAAAATTTCCAGTAAATCCATCCATGGATGAGAACTCATATTAAAGGGTAATAATTTTGACTATAAAATCATATAAGTAAACAAAGGGTAAAAATTCTGAGTATACACCTTAACACTTTAAAAATAATCCTTCTATGAATGAAAACACATATTATATTCAAAAGTCTCATGTTTACCTCCCTTTCTATCTTTAAATTATTTTCCAATTATGATCAAGATGAAGCATAGAAAATATAAACTACATAGGCAATCAAGGGTTGAGACATAGCCCTAAAAACCTATCCTAGGGGAAAGGAAACATGTATAATTAGTCAAGGAAAACTTACATCACATCCTAGGGGGGGAAGGGGTATAATGATTCAGGCCATTGTGGGCTTATACCAATAGTAGACTTATTCTCTGACATAAGTTGTACTTATGTGCCTTTTATACATGCACAATATATACATATTAAATAAAATATACCATTAGTAAATGCCAAATGAATTAATTTTATCATTAATATTACCAGTCTACCATATAACACTTTTAAAAAATAAATTATAAAATTTAATCATGTAAGATAACAATCAATACAATGATCATTATTAAAATTTAAATTAAGGAAAAAGGTATAATAACTATTATTTCAAAAGAAATGGTAATTTAAGGCATAATATGTCTCACTTAAACATAGTCAAAACAGGCTTCACATAGCTTCAGTAATATCATTAAAAAATTAACTTTAACACAATAAATTTTTTTATACATGGAAACTTTAATTTCATCAAAAACAAGCGGTGTATAATCTATAATTTTAGCAATTAATTATATCATATAAATTGGCATAGTTTACTTGGAAAAAAACAAGGCACATGGAATAACAAGTTCAAATTTAAGGGTGATAAACATATACTTGACCAAAAATCCAATATGTCTATTAACAACCAAGGTTAATTATTCCTTTATGGGTAGAAAGTACCTAAAATAGTAGTGGGATGCCCAAGATACAAATCCATATTAATTCCAATTTTGGATCAAAACCTTAGTTAAAATCCAAATTTCATCAAAGGAGTTGGAATATATATTTTTCACAAAAGTGATATTCTTGAAACCAAGATTCCAAAATATCCTCAATAAAATATGGATAAACGTTGTAATGCCTCAATCAAATATTCTAACAAGATATA
Organism: Viscum album; assembly: GCA_963277665.1. NCBI lineage: Eukaryota > Viridiplantae > Streptophyta > Magnoliopsida > Santalales > Viscaceae > Viscum > Viscum album. The sequence continues at coordinate 703,760,975 of OY728132.1, forward strand.
CACCAAGACGATTTGGGTTAAATCCATGTAATAGTTGATAAAACATGTAATAAAAGTGATCAATGGTTGTTTTAACCTTATACTAAGAACTCTAAAGGAAGATAGACCCTAGGAAATCGATGACATAGAGACTGGTGAGGTGAGTATGGAGACATTAGAGCATAGGAAATTATCTTTTCCATGAAGGAGGAAGGACTAGGATGTCGATGGAATAATGGATGACAAGTAAAGGGTAGTGATGTTAGAGTGGAGGAAAGGATCTTAATCATAATGTAGAAGCACACAACTAGTGATCATTCGCATGATCAATTTTGAGGTTGGGGTAAGGGATGAGGGAGGGGTCTATTTTTTTAAGAATAATTAGTGAAAGTTTCAATAATAACTTCCAGTAAATACAAAATTTAACAATTCTTTTAAAAATTGTCACTAGAAATACAATATTCAACCATTTAGTGGTAGTTATGGAAACTGTTGCAAAGTATGTATTTTTGTGAAGTGTTATATTGGTTTAGGTTATGGTTTCATGAAATGTAAGTAATTTATATCATATTGGTCCTTAAATATATGACCTCATGAACATAACTATGTTACTCGTGACCTTGGAATCTCATCCATTGTGTTTGTCTTAAAGCGATATAAACATTACCTTCTTGGTGAAACCTTATGTTCTTTACTAACTATGAAAGTTTTAATTATATATTCTTACAGAGTAATTTAATTCTATGTTAGTGGAGAGTTTTATAATTCCACCAAGAATATTATCTTGATGTTTCATATACTTTGAGGAAACTCAATTTGGTAATTGTTTGATTGAGTGGGAAAACCTATAGTAATATTTCTTAGAGAGAGGTTGAGTGGATAGTGATAGAAAAACTCACATATTTTTTATTAGTTTTGGATACACTTGTAGGTGGAAGTTTATTTTATGAGATAATAGTACACCCTCCTTATTATATAAAGTGTAAGATTATCAATTAGGATAACTCGAAGTCAAATTATGGAGGGACCAAATAGTTTATGGGTGATCATAATGAATGGGAGAAGGATAAGGAACATCGATTTTTAGTTCAAGGGAAGTTATATGCTACTAGATACATATGAGAGATAGTTTTTTATGAGATTCATATCTCATATTTATTAGGCCATCTAGACATGGGAAGATATATCATGCCCTGAATAAGTAGTTATGTTAACTTAGGATGAAAATATTAATGGATGGATTTGTAACTTGGTGTTTTGTATGTTAGTAGGTGAAGGTTTAACTTAATTTTTAATTGATCTATTTTACCCTTCTATAGTATAAGTAAGAAAATATATCTATGGGTTTTTTTACTAGGTACCCTTGTGTAATGAAAGGGCATGATACAATTTGGGTCATTATTCATAAGTTTATGAAGTGTTCTCATTTATTTTAAATAATATAATTGATCTCCATGGATATCCTCAATAGGATTTATATGGTATGAGTGGTTAATATTCATGGAGTTCTAGGATAATTTAAATCATGACCCTTAGTTTATGATATACGTATAGTATGGATTGTATCATATTTATTTTCACCTTTTTGTGGCTTATATAACACTATTCAAGGAAACATATACGCACGCTTTTCAGTTACCCTAATATTAAACCGATACCGGTGAGGTGGTGATCAGCTGACCAGATCTGGCGTTGGATATAGAAAAAAGGGTTCAGATGATTCAAGATTGGATGAAGACTATTCAATATCACCAGAATTTATATATTGATCGGAAGATCGTATTGTTGGAGTAAGGTATAAATGATTATGTATTCTTTAAAGTCTTATCCTTATGTGGCTAGTGAATATTTGGTAAGAGTAGTAGGTTTTTTTGAGTTTTATCGGGCCTTATGAAGTGTTGAAAGGTGCTCATGATGTGGCATATTGAATTTCACTTCCACCCATGATGGAGCAGATTAATGGTATTTTCTATGTGTTATAACATTAGATATTCCTTCATAATGACTTACAAGTGGTTTATTATAGAGAGATTTATATTTATGAGGATGTGATATTCATTGAGAAAATATTATATACCATCTAGAAAATGTATTGTGTGGATGGAATATTTTGTTAATATGTACTATATGGAAGCATGGTGGACTAAAGGAAAGTATATGGGATCGTGAGTCAGAGATAAAAGCTCAATATCTCAAGTAATTTTAAAACTTGTTACTTGTAACCTAAAATAAAAGTTTAAATTTTAATATATAATATGGTTGGTATTTTCACAGATGAAAAGCATTTGAAAAGTATCTATTATGATAGTTTGGTTTCAAATGATCTCTTTCATATCTTTGAAATTGTATGTTTTGGATTTTCAAAGATGAAAATCATTAATAGGTCTCTAATATAGAGGCTTGGTTTTTTTCCCTTTTTGTGTCTTATGGGTGTTGGAGAAGTAAAATAAAGGAAAAAAGATTAAAAAAATTAATAATTTACATTTAATTCAAAAACCGAGTCATGTTAGAGTAAAACACACCATGGTTAGTTCTAGAAATTCATAGTTTTAGTAGGGTGTCTAGGAATTTAAGGAGATGGTAGTTAGTGAGGTAGTGGGATGATAATATTTAAATAAAACATCATGGTTTCTAGGAACATATCATGGTGAGTTGTAAATTTTAAAGTTATTAAGTGTGGTTTGAAGATAATTTTAGGGAATCAACTGGAACCCTAGATGGAGAAAACACAACATTTTTATTAAAAACACATCATGGTGGGATTTTAGGTATTTGATATGTATAGATTAAAAACACATCATGTTTGGGATTTGATATGTATATATTAAATATATAATTAGTCCTGGATTTTGAGTAAGAAAATTAAATTGTCATGACCAGATCCACTGGGACCTTCTTGGACAATAGTAAACCAATTTTGAAATCCCAATATCACCTCTAATAGGTCAGTGGATGGAAACTAGCATTGAGTATCCATATCACACACATGGAAGGACTTAGCCTAAATTACCTGTACTCACCCATATATCTTCATGCACCAATATAATGTAATAAATATAAACAAATTATACTGTAAATGCATGAATAAAAACTAATCCCACATCAGAGTATGACAAATAATATGGAAAAGTAAAGGGAAATATACAAGCTCACCAAAAATATAAAAATATTCCAACTTGTCAATAAGTAGGGAACTGCTATCAAGTTGAAACTCCTGTTACTATCCATGGTTGATCTAAAAAAACTTATCTCTACACACTCTTGGTCCTTGAAGGTCTCCATCAAATATCATATTGTCGGTATAAGACATGACATGTGTGTGTATATCCCATGATATAATTTTATTTTAAAGGTTGATAAAAAGAAAATTAAAAATCTCAAAAGAGCCCTAGAACATTATGAAGATGTTTCGGGTCAAGCGATAAGTTGGAACAAATCTTTTGTTTTATTTGGGAAAAAAATTTCCCTAAACAGAAAAAGTCACATCATTGATTACCTTGGAATCAAAGAAGGATCTTTCCCTTTCACTTATTTTGGTGTTCCTATTTTTTGGGGAAGGCTTAAATCCAGTTATTTTCATAGCATTATTGATCAAATAATCAATCAACTTTCATCATGGAAGGGTAAGTCCCTTTCTATGGCTGGTAGAGTTTGTCTTGTTAAGTCTATTATTGTTTCAAAGATGGTTTATTCGATGATGGTTTACACTTGGCCTTTTAATCTTCTCAAGAAAATCAATGCTTTTATTAAAATTTTTGTTTGGTCCGGTAGTACGATTGAAAGAAAAATTGTCACCATTCCTTGGGCCACTTGCTATAAACCCCTCGATAAAGGTGGCCTTGGCATTAAGAATATTAAGTTCTTTAATTAATCTCTTCAAGCCAGAATGACTTGGAATTTGATCCATAGCAACTCTAATTCCTTGACCTTTCTTAAGAAAAGATTCGTGACCAAGCTTCGGAATGGTAACTTGGGTTACATAACTTCTTCTATTTGGCCATCCATTAGGCGTTCTTTCCTTAAAATCATGAGCAATTTTAGATGGATGGTTAGTGCTGATTCCTCTATGAATTTCTGGCTTGAAAACTAGACAGTTGTTCCTTTAATCTCCATTCTAACTTCCACCACTACTCCTGTGAACACCAACTACTCTATAAGTGAGGTTGTTAACCCTCATGAAATCATCCTTCCAACCCACATCAGTCACGTCATTGACAATTATCATTTTTTTGATACTGATGACTTCCTCATTCGGAAACCTGCTCCAAATGGTATCTTGGATTCTAAAAACTTCTACAAAAATAATTTTAGTAACTCTGACTCTAGAGTTGTTTGGTTGAAAGATTTTAGAAAGCCTTGGATCAATCCCTCACGGCTCTCTCTCATTTGGCGTGTTGCTCATGATAGGGTCCCCACCGATGTGTGTCTTCAATCTTTTGGGATCTATCTTTGTTCTAGATGTCACCTGTGCAACCAACATCGTGAGGATTCTAATCATTTGTTCTTGTCTTGTGTTACAGCTGCAGCTCTTTGGAATTACATTTCTAATATTTTTAGTTGTAGATGGTCTCTTCTTGCTTCTATTAGCTCTCAAATTCAATACTTTGTGACTTGGGACACTTCCAAGAAAATTAGGAATCTCTTTCTGGCTGCGGTGGCAGAGCTCCTGCATGTGATCTGGTATTATAGAAATAATTTCATTCATAATAATTTCTCTATCAATCTCAATGTAGGTAAAATGCGTATTCTCATTACCATCAAAGATGTTGCCTCTCTTCAAAAGGATCATTATGACAACTCTGTTGGTGATTTTGAGATACTCCGCTGGCTTCGAATTGCGGGCTCTTATAGGCTACCCCGACGTACCTTTGAGGTCTTCTGGCAAGCCCTGATTCTAGGATGGATCAAAGTGAATGTTGATGGCGCCTCTAGAGGAAACCCGGGTCCAGCAGGCTATGGTGCCATCTTCAGATATTTTCTTGGAAAATTCCTCGGTTGCTTCTTCAGTGGATGTGATACGGCCTCGGCTTTGGAAGCCTAAATTATGGGAGTCATTCATGTGGTGGATTTCACCAATCAAAAAAGTTGGTGCAGCCTGTGGATTGAATGTGATTCAACCACTGTTGTCTAAGCTATCTGTAAAGGGGTGGTTCATCTTGCTTGGCCGCTTACCTCTCGTTGGATGAAATGTCTTGACTCGCTCAGGGATCTCAACTACATTTCCACTCATATATTTCGAGAAGTGAAAATGGTTGCCGATAGTCTTTCCAATAAGGGAGTCAATCAGGTTTTTACCTGGTTGGATGATTTTCCTGATGAATCACTCCCTTTTTTCCACAAGGATTGTAATAAGATTCCGTCTTTCAGAATTTTGTAGCTCCCTTTATTTTTAATCAATAAATTGTGCCTTGGTCTTTGACTGAGGCACCACCTCTTAAAAAAACCAAGAGGTCAAACTCGTCTATAATTTAATTAAACACTGGGACTCAAAATATATTGATACACAAGAAGGGGATTACAACCAGGGCCTATGAGGGATACCTAACCTTATTTGGTATAACCCACTAGGAAGGGGATCACTTTCCCTTGATGTCAGGAATGGGATACCTGACCCAACCTTTGGAATAATGATAGAGGATCATACCCCAGGACACATGGATGGATCTCTAAATATATATATATATATATATAATTAGACCATAGAATGGATCACCCATTCTATGATCAGGAAAAAATTCCACATGGTACCATCTTAGTGATTAACCAAGGGAACACAGCCATACTGATAATAAAAAATGACTAAGGGGATCAAGGGATCTAACCTACATTGTAAATAGTACACATCATGTACAAGGGATACATGGTGTTTCCCACTAAGTTTAGTCTTGTCTGTGTTTGAGTTTGTGTACTTAAACCCATGCCTATATACTATGGTTGTGTCCATGTATACTAGTCATGTTTGTGCTCATGGAAGTTGGGGAACACGTCAGGTCATTGGCTTAAAGACCACATGGCATGTGGCCAACTCACATGGCCATTTTTTATTCAACAGCACATGTAACCCTAGCCTCTAGGGAAGGGGGCCTACATGGTATGTGTTTTTTTGAACTACGTGTCGTGTGGATCAAGGTTTCATAAAAATTCTAGATCTTTCACGCATTTTTTCATGCCACCACCACTTCTAATTCTACCGTTGATTCCACTATAAATCTCAAATCTAGGTTGACTGAGCAATATCATTGATGGTGGCTAGATTCCAACCACCCTTTGATCGTAAAATTCCCACTGTCACCATCCTAAAACACATGCTGATGTAAACCATGTAAACTCCACCACTCGCACAATCATTGAATATCCATAATCATTTTTACATGTATGTAGAAATTTAAATCTCAAAAATGAACCTAAGGAAATGTTCCATTAAACTAGAGAGTGATTTCAAAATGATCGATTCCTAGGTTTTTTCAAATCATAAACTAATCAAAATACCAATGATGGATATCAAAAGAGGAGAGGGAGAAAATCATGAAACACAAAAGTAAAAAAATGTTTCTCATTTTTTGGTTTTCCCTTCACTCATTGATAGAGAATTCGATGAACAGGGAAGAAAAATTAAGGTCAACAATTTATAAAACTTGGAATTAAAAGTAATCAATCGTAAATCAACAAAACGATCTACAAATTAATTTTCTAAAGGAATTAATTAATTTTTTCCATAGAAAAATAAAGAATAAGGATTAAACTAAAAAATCAAACATTCGGCCATTATAATGGATTTATTTCAAATGAAGAATGATTTGACATTATTTTTGTTGATGAGATCCAAGAACTACATTGATAATGATAATTTCCTCAGTATACCAATCCTTGATCCATGATCTCATCATCATATGCCAATTCTCTCCTCCATGGTCCTCTCCTTCAATCTCTAGGGTTATGTGGATAACCCTAGGATTTCAATACAACCATGCTTAAATAGAGGATGATTAGGTTGCAAGAATTTAATAGACAATAAATTATTCAATTTATTTTTTTTCATTATTTTACTCGTCACTTCACTTAAATAAAAAACCCAATACGTACAATGGCTACGTCACCACTATGGTAAAACTTTTACTCTGGATTTAATAGAGGCCTCGATTTTTTTTAAAAGACACCAATTGTGAGATATTCCATTATTTATAAAAAATTGTGCATGAATGATATAATAAATTTAATATTTTTTATATATCAACTTCGAGGATCCATAGGCCTCAGAATATCATACCAACTCCACACATAAATCTAAAAATATTCTTTAAAATATTGAAAAATGATATGTGAAAAAAAAAAGATTCATTAAATTCTCCTCGCCTTAAGGTATTTTTATCTTGAAAAATAAAATCCTACTCAAAAAGATGAGGCTACTAAGACCTCACATGGTTTTTCTACTCATGAGTACTCTCTTAAAGATTACCATGTGTCCAAAGAATATGCACCAAGGGAATCACTCTACCATGAAGGATCTTCTCCCATCGATCAAAAGTGGTCATTAGGTACTCTGAGAAAGTAGCCCCACACTCAATGCCCAAATCACACCATTTGATAATGTGTGATGTGTACGGAACATATTTCCTCAGCTATGATATGTGGAATACATCATCCAACCGATTTAAATGCAGTGGTAAGGCAAATTGGTACACCACCACACCAAAACTACACAGTATCTGGAATAGACCAATGAATTTCAGAGATAGATTATCACCTTATCCAAATCTATGTGATCCTAACTGGGGTGAGATCATCAAGAACACATGGTCTCCCTTATTAAACTACAAATGCCTCCATAATCAGTCTTCATAGGAATTATGATAGCTATGGGTAATCCTCATCCACTCTTGGATAATCTACAACTTCTCTATCATCGCTCACACCAAATTTAGGCCTAAAAGCAATGTCTCACCAGTCTCTCTCCAGCGTAGTGGTGACTTGTAAGGTCTCAAGTATGGGGCCTTGAATTGTGTCATAATAATGGTGGAATAGTAGCTGTTATTATATGAAAACTACAACAAGGGGAGATGATCCTCCAAGCTATAGCCAAAATCCAACACACAATCTCAAAAATTGTCTTCCAGAACCTGAATGGCCCTCTATATCTAATCATTGGTCAAGGGGTTGAACATCCTTTTCAATCAAAATGGAGTCCCAAAATCCTATTGTAATTCTATCCATAATCAAGATATGAAGTGAGAATCACGTTACAAAATTATTTTCAAGGAAAATCCATAAATATATACTATCTCATGCATGTACATGCATCCCAAATGCACTACTAAACACTTCTCTTAGATGTCTAGGTGGTGGGATGACAAGGTGGTTCAGTCTATGATCACCCAGATAACATCATGAAATATTACTAATAAGAAATTTCCCATCTCAAAATCAATGGAGATACCATCCCACTTCCACTCTAGAACCCCAAGGAGTTAAGATAAACCCACTAGAACCTAGTGTTTGGCCTTCACCTGCTAGAAAATAAGGCATTTATAGATGAACTCAACTATGATTTGTTTCATCCCCAACCACCAAAACTAGTGTCAAAGGTCTTGGTATATCTTATTCATGTTTGTATGTACCTTTGAGTGGGATGTATATAATTCCCTCAACACCTCCTCTCATAGTAAGACTAGAACCATCATCCATCCTTGAAAAAGAATGATGTCCTCCCCACCTTCATAAAATCCATCAAAATCATGTCTTGTGGATAACTAATCACGCAATACCTTGCAATTGATATCAAAAAGTTATGTGTCCTAGATATGCTAAAGAATCATAGGGGTAAAAACCAGTGACTGGAGGTATGTTTCACCACCGTCATACACTATGGAAAACTTCAATGAGGCCAACAACTTTGATTTATTGCTCAATAACTACGAACATGATTTCATATTGAGAGAATATTCCACGACATCCCCCTTCTTGAGAGTATAGACTATCTCAAATTCATAGTCCTGAAGGAACTATAGCCTTCACCTCTACCTCAGGTTAAGATATTTTTATGAGAATATATACCTAAGTCTCTTATGGTCAAAATAGATAATGAATTTCTCCCCTATAAGATAACATATCCAAGTCTTCATAATGAACACCACTACAGCCAAATCCAAATAGTGGGTCATGTAAATCTGTTCATGGGTATCAGATATCAAGACACATAAGAAATCACTAACTCCCTCTATGTTAGAATTCATCCAAGTTCAACTCTATAGTCATCACAGAACACCACATACTCAAAACACTTCTCTAGAAATATCAATATAGGTAAACTCTTAAACTTATACTATAGTACCTAAAAATCCTTTTGAAACTTCTATATCCACAAGAAAGTCTGCCCATTTCAACTTAAGGAGGTGGGTTATGAAATGATCCAAGAGAAATTAGGTACTAATCTATAATAATAGCCAACCAATCCTTGGAATCTCTGCACCTCGATCACACTCTTGGGTGGTTCCCAAGCTAGCACTTCCTCGATATTGGGGGGGTTCACTCATACTCCATCTTCTAAGATGAAATGTCTCAAGAAGTGGACCTCTCAAATCCAAAAAATGAAACTTCAAGAGCTTCTTATAAATCTTTCTCTCTTGGAGTATATCTAGAAACACCCTCAAATATCTCATGTGATTCTCCTTCGATACTGAGTGCATAAGGATTTCATCAATGAGGAAAACCATGAATCAGTATAAGAATTCATGAAAGATCTATTTAATGAGTCTTATGAACACTATTGGGGCATTCATCATACCAAATAGAATCTCCAAGTGCTCATAGTGACCATGAAGTACCATTATGATAAACTATTTTTAACAAAGTGTTTGTATTTGTTGAAAACTAACTTTCTTCAAATAATAATGTTTTTTAACTAGAAATAATGAGGTTTCCAAGAAATAAGTTTCTCAAGAAAAAAATTTCGGAATGTAGAAGAATTTTTGTTGTTGAAGAGTTTTGAAAGAGCATGTAGCTGAAGAGTGAAAAGTCAGAAGTTAGAAAGTTTCTAAAACTTTATAAACAAAATCGGATGATGATTTTCTGAACAAGAAGTTATAAAAAATCATGACAACTTTCATGATAAAAGATTTTGATGAAATGGTGGAGAGGTTTGAAGAAATTAGAATCACTAAGAAGAATATGAAAAATGGATCCAATATCATTGTTCTGAAAATCAGATCCAACATTCTGTGCAATTCAGAACCTGATTTATGAGTAATTTGAAAACTTATTTCTGAGAAATTTAGAACCTAATTTTATAGAAATTTGGAACCTGAGATCTAAGAAATTCATAACCTGATTATTAAGCAATTTAGAACCTGATTTCTGAGAAATTCAAAACCTGATTTCTGAGTAATTAAGAACCTGAGTTCTGAGAGATTTAGGAACTAATTTAAGAGTAATTCAAAAGCTAATTTCTCTGTAATTCAGAACCTGATTTTTGAGCAAATCGGAACTTGTTTTCTGAGAAAATTGGAACCTGTTTTCTAAAGAAACCAGAACCACTTTTCTAATCATGTTTTTGATGGAATAGGAGCCACATTCTTTCTCATGTTTTTGAGAAAATATGAACAACATTTCTAATCATGTTTCTGAAAAAAAAACAAGAACCAAGATTCAGCATTATCGTACTGAGAAATATTTGAAGAGTTAAAGAAGTCCAACTTGAACTTAAATATATATCATAGAAATTTAAGGAGGTTTGATGAATTCAAAGTTGAAATTTTAATGTGAGATATTTTTGGAGTTTTTGAGATATGAAGAAGCGGTGAAAAATTTAAGTTTCCTGCCTTTGTTTTCCGAGTTGCCTATAAATATTTTCTCAAATTATTTGTTCATTTATAAATTTTTCACATGAAAAAAAGGAGGAGCTCTGGATAATTAAAATTGAAAGGTTCCCACCAGATTGAAGAAGTTTTCTCTAAGTGTTTGAGTAGGGGAAGATCAGAATCATATTTACTGTACTTATAAGATCAGACTTTGCCAAATCAGACTAAGGATTTGAACTGAGCATTTGTGGAGCAGATTCAACAATGTTTTTATTATTTTGTTTGGTTCAATTATTCTATAAGAAAACATTTTATACTAATGGGATTTAGTATAATCTCTCATATTGGGAGATATAAGGTGTCTAACGGTAGTTGGAACAAGTTTTATTCACTTTTTCATTATAGTGGGTTTCCATAGACCCATGGGAGTGGATATGGAAAGGACTTAGGTTCTCACATTGAGGATGAACCTTTTTAATCATGTGTTCCTTACTTGATTTACCATTATTTCATGCATAAGTATTTGATAAAGGTTAATAAAGAAATAAATCTTAACAGGTTGCAGGGATTAAGCTTCTTAAGGCTTTGAAATTTATAAAAAGTGGACAACTGATTCACACCCCCCCACACACACACAAACACACATTATTAGTTGTTATTTGGTCCTTGGAACTTTAATTGGTATTATAGGAAGTTTCCCTTGTTGAATCCTTATCATGGATAATATCAATTCTGTCAATAATAGAGGAATTCTTACATTCGATGGAAAAAATTATTATGGATGAAAAAATAGGATGATTCTTTATCTTCTATCTCTTGTCATGTGTAAAGACCTAGAAATTTGGTGGAAAATTTTTTTCTTCAATTCATGGGAATTTTATGAGTCCTCATTTTCTGACGGTGCTTGATTCCGAGGACCGGTGTGCCCAGAATCAATTTCGGAAGTTTTATTAAGCTTAAATTAAAAGGTGTAAGCAGTTTTCCTGAAAAAGTGGAATAACTCTTAAAAGGTTACTTGGATCAGAAATCTGAGGGCACCGTTGCACTCAGGATGGTGGGTTTACTCTAGGCGCGACTTAATTTTAATCGACGCGGGCCTCCTGTGAGAAATCCCAAAAATGGCATAACCGTAAATAAAATAATTAAATAAATTATTTTATTTTTTAAATGCTTATAACTCACAAACAGTAGCTCGGATTAAAAATCTGAGACCGTCGATGAACTCATGAGGGCATGCTTTATTTAAGAAGATACAAACTTTGGTCGGTGCGGGCCACCAGGAAAAGTTAGTTTTTTGCCACAAATAAAATAATTAAGTGACAATTATTTTATTGTAAAATTCATAACTTCTAAAAAGTAACTCGGATTGAAAATACAAGAGTACCGTTAGGTTCTTTGGGGTGTGTTTCACCTAGGCAGAGCCTAACCTCGGTCGTAGCGTGTCTAGGATGACTGATAATAATTTTCCGAACTTTTTTTCGTGTACGTTCAGTAAATGCGCTAGCAGCGTTTTGCATCTTTCGAACCAGTGCTCAGAACTGAAATCTGAGGGCACCATTTAACTTGCAGCATCAGTAATTGATTAGTGAGACCTTCACTGTAGTTGCATTCTGACATGAGTGGAAAATAGTTTTTGGGGGATTTTAATTAAGTTAAATAAAAATAAGAGATAGCTTATTTTTGTTCCATGGTTGTTAAAACCTCCAAGAGGAGGTTAGTGTGGGGCCCACCAGCACATAACCTCCCTTGGGAGGATATAACTAAGGTGGGACCCACCCGAGAACCTGAACTCCCCTAATCCCCCCCATTAACCTCTTGGAACTCCCAATTAAATTGGGGAGCCTCTTCACCTTCTCTCATAAGTGTGCCAAACCACAAATTAATTAATGGCATAATTAATTAATTTGAAATGATTTTGATTCTTTTGAATTCATTATGCCAACATTATAATAAGAGGTCATCTTTTATCATTTTGTGGTTGGCATAATCTTTGGGGGAGCTCTGGAGAACCTTTGGGAGAACTTCATCCTCCCAACAAAGAACGTTCTTCATCACCAAAAATCGATAAACACAGTCTTCTCCCTCTTCAACTGGGGTGAGAGGAAGATGTCGCCCACGGAGAACGTCACCAACAACGATGTTACCTCCGAACGCTCGTCTTCCAATGATGAGTACCATCTTATTTCTCCGAAATTGACGGAATGACGTCCGCCTTCCACGACACTGTCATCGATCATCGACAAATACGAGGTAGGGGGTTTTGAATTGTTTTGTACTCATTCTTCATCGTACAAATTTCTGGAATAAGAACCAAATGATATCACCGTAACAAGGATGGTTTGGACCGCACAAACATGGCCAGACCTTCCCCTTTTGTTAGTTCTCCTTTGATGTTGATGGCATGGCAATGAGGCGACGGTGAACAAAGGATGTGTTGCCCGCAACCTCCATGAACCGCACCGCCGACCAAGCGGCGCAGGACCCACGCCCCATGCGCTGCCCTGTGGCCCTACTGCCAGCCCACCGCGCTTCACCGGCGCGCTGCCCGCGCCCCGCCGGCACGCTGCCCGGCCCTGCCAGCGGACTGACCGGCACCCCCCAGCGCCCTCGCGTGCAGCCTGGCGCACCCCGCGGTGCCCTACGGCCCTACCTGGCACCCCCCGATGCCCTGCCGAGCTGCACGACGCACCCCGTGGCGCCCTGCCGCGCTACCCAGCGTGCCCCCCACGCGTTTTCCGGCACCCTGCCTGGTGCCCCCCGCACTGCCTGACGCCCTCGCGCACAGCCCGGAACCCCCGCACCCCCACGGCCTGTCGCACCCTGCCTGGTGCACCTACGGCCTGCCCGGTGTCCAGCCGTCCTACCGTACCCTGCGCGGCTTGCCCGCTGGCCACCCAGCCACTGGCCTCTCAAGCCGACCCGCAGTGTCACTATCCAAACCGGCCCGGTCTTTTGGTCCAAGTCACTGAGCCGCCTACGTGGTGACTACCGGGCCGAACCGGCCTTGCGGTCCGCTGGGTCGGGCCCAACGGACCGGGTCAAAACATAGCATCCTGACCCACCCAATGGGACGGTTCAGACCCAGCGAGTCTAAACGGGTCAGCCCAGACTGGGTTGGGCCGAGTCGGTCCGACCGGGTCAGACCGGACATGGGCCCATTACTGACCCTTTACCTTATTGGGCCATAACTTTGGCATCGGACATCCATTTGACGAACCATCAGCGGTGCTGGTATTCTTAGAGAATAGTCGTCCTTTTTATCATACCCCACTAGAGTTCAAGGTATAGTTGAGTCATGGTCAGGTTGGTTCGTACACGAATCCAACCGGGCCCCCGGGACTAAAATGCTAATAACTCACAGACCGGGCGTCCGATTGACGCGTCGTCTCTTGCGTTGAGACCCCAATGATGTGGCGGTCCTTTGAGATACTTCCACCTGAGACTTTGTGACACTTGGAGTATCGACCAGTATCTTGTGGAGAATATCCTCCCGGAGACGAGAAGACAGAGTGCAGAGACCTAGTAGTTGTAAACCTGACGACTGCTTGACAGATTTGACTCGGAGTGATTCGACTAGCCCAGTGGACGGAGCGCCCGGTTTGGCGGCAGACCCATAGCAGATGGAGCGCCTGGTTTGGCAGCAGACCCGCGGTACTCGACAGGAGGAGTACCTATGACGGCTATTAGGGGGAGTGCCCGGTTTGGTGGCAGACCCACTTCGGACGGAGCACCCGGTTTGGCAGGATACCAGCGGTAGTCGACAGGAGTAGTACCCCAGCAATCTAAGGTTAGTGTGTAGCGCCTCGGAGTCGCGACAGGGCCTCCGTACAAGATAGAGGAGTTCTCCAACAGTCGTGGTTTCGATAATGAAAATCCTGGTTTGATCTGAGTCAATGACCTTTGTGTTTTCCTCATGATTGAATGGGTTACTTGATAACTTAGGTATATGTATGGACATATACCTAAGTAATGGTTATATGTTGATTTTATACTTTTTGGTTTATCCTTGTTGGATTTTTTGAGACCATGAGGGTCTCGGGGTCCCTACTAAGTATCGTTATTCTCACCCTTGTATGGGTTACGCCAGCACCTCATTGTGTTGGATGCAGATGACGGACAGCGCTGACTGAGGCGGAGTGTGTGAGGACTGGATGGTGCCCGGAGGTGGCCCTCATGACGAGACGGTACCCAGAGGATATGGATAGATGTGGAGCACTGAGGAGGATATTTTTACCTACCCTTCAAGTAGGATTTGTGGTGGACAATCCAGTATCTTCTAGACACCTTCCAGCTCTTTGTCTTTTCCTTGTACTTTACTTTTGGGCTTGTATTTTAGGTCCCTTTTACTTTCAATCACATCTTTTGTTATATAGTTTTTACTTAGTGTTTTCTTCCGCTTGTACTCTGGTTGTGTGTGATTACGTTTTATAAAGTCAATGCCTTCCCATTTTTAGGGAATTACACCTTTGGTGCTAGTCGCCAACCCCTGGCATATAGAAGGCGGTCTTGGGGTAGTCATGATGCGGGCCCTGGGGGACGGGTCGTGACAAATTGGTATCAGAGGAGTCGGTTCTACCATAGAACTTAGGACTCTGATATTTCTTTACTGTGAAGCAATAGTGTTAAGGGTACTGAGTGTGGTCTTCAGTTTAGGGAGTCCAGTGTTGGTGCGGCGGTCGACGTATCCATACACCAGGACCTGGACTACTGATTTCCAACTCAGTGCATGAAAACACTGATTGCGTGTGTGTTTTCAAAATTTTTCTTTAAGTCATCTCAAACCAGGTCAAATCACTGGGTATAAATCATTTGATTATGTTGCATCTATTCAGGATGCCTCCACACAGACAGTTAGTTGGAGTTTCGAGAGAGTTCCCGATCACGGCCCACCGAGCAACAAGGCTCCGGTGCAAGGCCCTCTTACTATGTTGGAACCTTCGGGTGGTGTACCAGCAACACCACCACCCATTGGGCAGAAGATTCCACCAGCCGTACTAGCAGACTGTACATTCCAACAGAGCGCGTTGCACGAGTTCTAGTAGTAGAGGCCTTCAAGGTTACGAGGTGAGACAGATTCCCAGGCAGTAGAGGACTGACTGGAGGCGATTGCTAGAGTTCTCCACCTAGTTGAGACACCAGTAGAGCAGATGGTGATCTTAGCTACTAGTGTTTCCCAGTGAGTAACCATGAGGCTGGTCCACATAGTAATGAGGCTTTCATATGTGGACCTTTGCCCGAGATTGTACCTTTAGGTAGTGTGTCAGCTATATCACTGCCTGTTGGTCAGGAGTTTCAACCGGCGGTACCAGTTGGTGACACATATAAGATTAGTGCCTTACATGTGTTTCAGCATCAGATAAACCTCAGGTTCTGAGGCGATCCCGACATAAAGACAGCTGAGGACTGTCCTGAGGAGGTGGTTGAGAGTTCCCTTTAGCTTGTACAGTTTCGGCAGGATGACATTTCGGTAGCTAAGTATTCATCGAGGTGTACTGATCCTTCCTGGTACTCGATGAAGATGATACAATCAGTGCTTCGGAGCTTGGACTTCCGAGTGAGGTGTGTTTAGGGACATTTGGTCCATCACTTTTTCTTCTGTTCATTCCTACCTATGTTAGGATTCTAGAGAGAACCTTTTCGGTTGAATGTTCTTTGGCTGATCAGATACAGCCAGTGAATGTTAGTAATGGGAAATTAGGAAACTAGCGCCAGTCTTAGAGACGTGGGCATGTAAACTGTTTCGGAAAGAGGAAGTATTAAGGACAGATGAATCTGTAGAGTAGCAGACATGGAAGCAGAGCCAGGAGAGCAGCATGAGATGGGGTACATTTCAACATGTTACAACAACCCAACTTTGTAGTCCCCGCTAGGCTCAGGGAGCTAGAGGGCAGTGGAAGAGAATAGCTACATACGGTCAAGGATTGTGACCCAAGGGCTCTAGGAATGATTCGAGGTACAGACTGTGTCTACTACTAGCTGCCGTATCAATAGACATAGGTACCAATCATTCCTTCCTTCCACGAATCTTGTCCCAAACCTAGAGTTTCCAGTTAAACCATTGACTTGAACCTCACTTCTAGAGATACCTTTGGGAGGATACTCGATAATCACACTTACACCGACGGTGTGATCTGACCCTCGAGGTGAGAGTTTCGGTTGTAACCTCTTGGTGGCATTGTCGAGGCCTTATGATTTTGGTTTGGGTATGGATTGGACATTCACAGTTCATACTCAGATTGACTGTATTAAGAAACAAGGTTGTGGTTTATCTACAACGTTGGAGTAGGGTTTTCCATGGTTGGCAAAAAAGGAAACCCAGGTAGCACAGGATCAGCTCATGTATAGGAGGGTGCAGCTGATCACTCTTGAGTCGGCCGATAGGATATGGAGACCTCTGGAATTCGAGGATGGCGACCACGTATTTCTACAGGTCTCACCTCAACGAGGTCTACGGAGATTTGGCCGAGGCAGCAAGTTATCTCCATGATTCATCGGACCTTTCCAGGTCCTCAGCAGAGTAGGTGAGGTGGCTTACCAATTAGCTATTCCACCTCAGTTTCACTGGGTACACGACATCTTCCACGTATCTCGGTTGAAGAGATACGTGCACGACCCTTCCCACACCATCGACCATGAAGAGTTGGACATCGATGATGGGGAAACTTTTACGGAGGTTCCAGTGGAGATTGAGGATCGAAGGAGCGGGTCCTACGTGGACGATCGATACCTCTGGTGTGAATTCATTGGTAGCACGGGAACCTCCAGGAGATCACATGGGAGCGGGAGGCTCAGATGCATGCTCAGTACCCCCATTTGTTCTCTTAGTGTGAGTTGTAGCTTACGGGGACGTAAAGCCCTGAGGTGGGGAGAATTTAAAGACTCGGAAATTTGGTGGAAATTTTTTTTCTTAAATTCATTGGAATTTTACGAGTCCTTAGTTTCTTACGGCGCTTTATTTCGAGGCCCAGTGTGCCCAGAATCAATTTCTGAAATATTGTTAAGCTTAAATTAACACTCATAAGCAGTTTTCTAGAAAAAGTGGAATAACTCTTAAATGGTTACTCGGATTAGAAATCTAAGGGAACCGTTGCGCTCAGAATAGAATTTTTACCCTAGGAACGACTTAAGTTTAGTTGGCACGGGTCTCCTATGAGAAATCCCAAAAATGGCATAACCGTAAATAAAATAATTAAATAAATTATTTTATTTTTCAAATTCTTATAACTCACAAACGGTAGCTCGGATTAAAAATCTGAGACCACCGATGAACTCGTGAGGGAATTATTTATTTAAGTAGATACTAAATTTGGCCGCTGCGAGCCACCAGAAAAAGTTAGTTTTTTGCCACAAATAAAATAATTAAGTGACAATTATTTTATTGTAAAATTCATAACTTCTAAATAGTAACTCAGATTGAAAATCCAAGAGTACCGTTGGGTTCTTTGGGGTGTGTTTCACCTAGGAAGATCCTAACCTCGACCGTAGTGTGTCGAGGGCAACTGATAATAATTTTCCGAACTTTTTTTCAGGTACGTTCAGTAAATGTGCGATCGGCATTTTGCAACTTTTGAACCAATTCTCATAACTGAAATCTGAGGGCACTATTGAACTCGCAGCGTCGGTAATTTCTCAGTGAGACCTTCACTATAGTTGCGTTCTGACGTGAGTGGAAGATAGTTTTTGGGGGGTTTTAATTAAGTTAAATAAAAATAAGAGATAGCTTATTTTTATTCCATGGGGGTTAAAACCTCCAAGAGGAGGTTAGTGTGGGACCCACCCGCACATAACCTCCCTTGGGAGGATATAACTAATGTGGGGCCCACCCGAGATCCTTAACTCCCCTAACCCCCCCCCCCCCATTAACCTCTTGGAACTCCTAATTAAATTGGGGAGCCTCTTCACCTTCTCTCATAAGTGTGCCAAACCACAAATTAATTAATGGAATAATTAATTAATTTGAAATGATTTGAATTCTTTTGAATTAATTATGCCAACATTATAATAAGAGGTCATCTTATATCATTTTTTGGTTGGAATAATCTTTGGTGGAGCTCTGGAGAACCTTTGCGAGAATTTCATCCTCCCAACGAAGAACGCCCGTCATCACCAAAAATCGATGAACATCGTCTTCTCCCTCTTCAACTGGGGCGAGAGGAAGACACCGCCCATGGAGAAAGTCACCAACGACGATGTTACCTCCAAATTCCCGTCCGCCAATGAAGAGTACCATCTTCCTTCTCCGACATTGACGGAATGGCGTATGCCTTCTGCGACACCGTCATCAATCATCGACAATTATGAGGTAGGGGGTTTTGAATTGTTTTGTACTCATTCTTCGTCGTACAAATTTATGGAAAAAGAACCAAATTATATCACCGTAACGAGGATGGTTCAGACCACATGAACACAGCTCAAACCTCCCCTTTTGTTAGTTCTTCTTTGATGTTGACAGCATGGCAATGAGGTGACGGCGAACAAAGGCCGCGCTGCACACGGCCTCCATGAACCGCACTGCCGGCCAAGTGGTGCCCGACCCGCACCCCATGCGCTGCTCCGCGGCCCTATCGCCGGCCCGCCATGCATCATCGGCGTGCTTCCTGCACCAGACCTGCGGATTGACCGGCACCCCCTGGCGCGCTACCCGGTACACCCCGCGGCGCCCTGTCGCCCTGCCCGTCACCCCCCGGCACCCTGCCGCGCTGCACGACGCACCTCGCGGCGCCCTGCCGCCCTGCCTGGTGCCCGGCTGCACTACCCGGCACACCCTCATGCCCTGCCCAGCGCCCCCCACGCTGCCCGGCACCCCCCGCGCTATATGGCGCCCCCGTGCGCATCCCTTCACCCTGGAACCCCCGCGGCCTACCGTGCCCTACCTGGTGCACCCACGGCCTGCCCGGTGTCCAGCTGGCATGCTCGTGCCATACCCGACCTTCCCACTGGCCACCTGGCCACCGGCCTCTCGAGTCGACCCGCGGCGTCCCCCACGTTGTCGCTGGCCGAATAATCCCGGTCTTCCGGGCCAAGTCACTGAGCCGCTTACGTGGCGACTACTGGGCCGAACCTCCCTCGTCGCCCGCTGGTCCGGGCCCAGTGGCCCGGGTCAAAACTTAGCAGGCTGACCCCCCCAATGGGATGGGTCAGACCCAGCGTGTGTGACCGGGTCGACCCAGACCGGGTCTTCCCAGACTGGGTTGGGCTGAGTCCATCCGACCAGGTCAGACCGGACTTGGGCCCATTACTGACCCTTTAACTTCTTGGGCCATATCTTTGGGACCGGACGTCCGTGTGACGAACCCTCAGTGGAGCTGGTATTCTTGGAGTATAGCTGTCCTTTTGATTATACCCCACTGGAGTTCGGGGTATAGTTGAGTCACGGTCAGGTTGGTTCGTACACGAATCCAACCAGGCCCCTGGGACTAAAATGCTAATAACTCACAGACTGGGTGTCCGATTGATGCACCGTCTATTGAATTGAGAACCCAATGACATGGCGGTCCTTTGAGATACTTCCACATGAGACTTCGTGACACTCAGAGTATCGACAAGTAGATCGTGGATCAGATCCACCTAGAGACGAGCAGACGGAGTGTAGAGACCTAGTAGTTGTAGACCTGACAACTGCTTGACTGATTCGACTCGGAGTGATTCGACTAGCCCAATGGACGGAGCACCCAGTTTGGGGGCAGACCCACGACGGACAGAGCACCTGGTTTGTAAGAATACCTGCAGTACTCAATAGGAGGAGTACCTTTGACGGCTACTAGGGGGAGCACTCGGTTTGGCGGTAGACCCACAGCGGACGGAGCGCCTGATTTGGAAGCAGACCCACGGTACTCAATAGGAGGAGTACCTCAGCAGTCTTAGGTTAGTGAGTAGCGCCTCGGAGTCGCAGTAGGGCCAATGTACATGATATAGGAGTAGTTCTCCAGTAGTTGTGGTTTTGATAATGAAAATCTTGGTTTGAGCTCAGTCAATGACCTTTGTGTTTTCCTCATGATTGAGATGGGTTACTTGATAACTTAGGTATATGTATGGGCATATACCTAAGTAATGGTTATCCGTTGATTTCATACTTTGTGGTTTATCCTTGTTGGATTTTGTGAGACCTTGAGGGTCTCGGGGTCTATACTGAGTATCGTTATACTCACCCCTGCACGGGCTCTGCCCGTACCTCATTCTGTTGGATGCAGACGACGGACAGTGCTGACCGAGGCGGAGCGTGCGAGGACTAGACAGTGCCCGGAGGTGGACCTCACGACGAGACGGTACCTAGAGGAGACGGACGGATGTGGAGCGCTGAGGAGGCTATATGTACCTACCCTTCAGGTAGGATCTGTGGTGGATGATCTAGGAGCTTATAGACACCTTCCAGTTGTTTGTCTTTTCCTTGTACTTTACTATTAGGATAGTATTTCCGGCCCCTTTTACATTCCAGCACATCTTTTGTTATAAAATTTTTACTTAGGGTTTTCTTCCGCTTGTACTCTGGTTGTGTGTGATTGCGTTTTATAAAGGCAATTCCTTCCCAGTTTTAGGGAATTATGCCTTTGGTGCTAGTTTCCAGCCGCTGGTCTATGGAATACGGGCTTGGGGTAGTCACGATGCGGGCCCTGGGGGACGAGTCGTGATAGCCTAAGAGTTGTAGATGTTAATACTATTGGTTTTCCACCAATTGAGAAAGATGCTCCTATGAAATTTTCTTATAAGAGAAATATAGAATTTAGTGGAATGGATAGAAATGAAATCCTTATTTCCTTATTAGAAAATTTTTATTAGAAGGTGAAGGGTCTCAAAACATCAAAATGTAAGTGGGAAAATCTAGAAATTTTTTTTAAAGGGAATAATAAAGTCAATGAATAAAATCTATAAATCTGGTATAATAAGTATGAAGACATTAGAATTAGGGATGAAGAAACAACTGATGAATACTTCACTAGAGTAAATGAAATGATTTGCAACATCAGTGGATTCGTAGATATCCTGGAAGATTCTAAAATTGTGAAGAACCTTATGAAAAACTTTCTAGATAGGTTAAATTCTAAAATTTCTTCATTAGAAGATAAGGATGATTTATCTCTTGATGAATTCCATAACCTTCTTATTTCTTATGAAATGAGGAAAGACCCCATGTTTAAAAAGAATATGAAAGATGAAATAGATTTTGAAGCTATAAGAAAGATGAAAATATAAGATATTGAAGAAGCAGATCCTTGTGAGTCTGAAGATAAAGAGGATGATGAGCTGAATGAAAAAATCATGTCTCTTATATACAAGAACTATTGAAGAGGAAGAGGAAATTATAGAGGTAAAATTCCTCTCCAATGTTTTGAGTGTGATGGAATTGGACACTTTTCTATGAATTTCCCTAAGAAGAAAGTTGGAGAATATCAAGATGATTCTAATAAAAATCCTTGATGGAAGAAGTAGAAAAAAAATGATAAAGAAGAAAAGTCTTCCAATAAATAAAAGAATAATTTTACTAGAAACAAAATAATTTTGTTGAGTAAGAAATTTGAAATGGACTCAACTAAAAATAATTCATCTGAAGATGACCATTCATAAAAATTCTGAACCTTTATTGCAAAATTTTAGAAAACAAAAGATTCCACAGATAGTGAATAAGGTGGTGAAAAATATTATAGAGAGTTTCAACTCAGAACTGAACTCGTTGTATTTGTTGAGCAAAACAAAACTCTCAATAAATAAATTAGATTAATTAATAAATATAATGAAGAAGTTTCTAATGGAGTAAAATATTTCATCAAGTAGTAGGATGAATACATTAAGGATATTCTGGGTTACAAACTCAGAATTTCTGAACAAGGAAAGATTATTGAATATATTAGAAAGAAGCTAAAAACTAAGTAAGAAGAGGCTGAAAAGTTTCAATCAAAACTTCTTGAGTCTTAAAGTACCTTGAGGAAGATGAATGTGAACTTTAACAAAGATTCAGAAGTAAAAACCGAGACTTCTAAAGTTACTGAGAATGATCAATACGAGAATTAGGTGAAATATTCTATTACCATAAATAATGTTTCATCTGATTCCTTTAACTTTTTAGGTTTCAAAAAAAGTATTATGAAATCATGGGTTGAGAAAGGAAGTGAGAAACCTATCAATAATACAAAATTATAAAACTCACTCAAAAGAAAAGATGGTCTATTTCCTGAGCATGTTAGAGCTGAAAGAAGTCACCAACCTCATAAATGTTTCTATAGAGAAAGATCTTTATTGAATAAAAAATCTATATTTGATTGCTATTGCGAGTTTTGTAGAATATATGGGAATAGAGCTTATAATTTTTGGCACAAATTATCTTTATATGGAAGAAGGTTTGAGAAAAATGGAAGAAATAGTGAAAGAAGAATGAGTATCTTTCCTAACTTACAGGAAGTGTAAAAGGTGAATTCCCAAGATGTTAGTTTCATTCCAATAAAGAATAAATTTGAATTTCTGGAAGAAGTTTTTGGAAGATGTGATCATTCTATTCATTATGCTGAAAGTTGTATGACACTCCTTCCAAAACAAGTTTCTTATAATATAAAAGAATAGAAAGCTGCAAAGAAGTAGGTTGAGGAAAGAAATTTTTTTGTTGATATAGTTTTGAAGGAAAGTAAGATGAACAAACCATGGATATATGATATTGGTTTTTATTCACATATGATAGGTGATATAAAATTTTTGAAACGTGTTGAAATTCATGATGGAGGACCAGTTACTTTTGGAAATGATAGTTCTTTAAAAATAAAAGGAATCAGAACAGAAGAGATTGAAGTATAGAAATTGAAATCTAAGGAAGTTTTACTTGTTAAGGGGCTAAAACAAAACTTAATTAATATAAGTCAACTTTTTTATGAGGAAAAAAAGTATTTTTCAGAAATGATTCTTGTATCATCAAAAGTATGAAAGATGGAAAAGTCATTATAAAGGGAGAAAGAACTGAAGGAAATCTCTTTCAAATAAGAGAATTCAGTGGCTCTTGTTACTTGAGTGATGAAAATGGAAACAAGTTCTGGCATTGAATAATTTTCTACCTTGGGTAGAAAATCATGAATAAACTTTATAAAGTTGATGTTGACAAGAATTTTCTATAATTTAAAAGAAGAGATAAAGATGTTTTTATTACTTTTTAGAAAGGAAAAATGACTTACAAAAGTCTTAAAAGAGTTGAGATTCAATCTACCAGACCACAAGTTAGAGGCTATTGAAATTTTCAAATTCTTCAGAAAATATGTTGAGAAATAATTGGGGGTTTCTGTCAAAAATTCAAGAACAGATAATGGTACTAAATTCAAAAATAATTATTTTGAAGATTATCTAAGGAAACATGGTATCAAACATCAGTATAGTTCTTCCTATACTTCACAATAAAATGGAGTTGTAGAAAGAAATAATATAAGCATGGTGTAAATGGGAAGAATTATGTTATCATAATACAAACTTTCAATATTCTTTTGGAGTGAAGTTGGTAGTACTGATGTACGTGTTAAAAATATATGCTTGTTGAGATCAGAAACCAACATGACTCCTTATGAAATGTGGTATAAAAAAAACTTCCTTGAAATACTTCAAAGTTTTTGGAAGTATATGTTTTCTCAAGGTCAAAAATCTAGATTTGGGAATGTTTGATGAGTAAGATAAGGAAGGAACATTCATGGGCTATTCAAAAAATGGGAGAAGTTAAAAATGTTGGAATAAAAATTTAAAAAAGTTGGTGGAATCATATGATGTGAAGGCAATTTAAAATCAACATTCCTTAACAAAGATTGTTTAGAGTTCTCAGGAAGATAAATTGGATATTTTCAACAGTAGTGAAAGTAATTTAAAACATTATTATAATGATTCAAAAGAATCATGTGATGAGGAAATTATTACTGAGAAAAAAACTTTGAAATTTCCTACCTTTCAAAAACATGTTGAATATGAAATCATTATTGGGAATCAGAAGGCTCTAGTTCAGACCATAAGGAAGTTGATATTAGAAAATCAGACTTCACTTATTTCAAAAGTTGAACCATAATTAGTTTTAGAGTCTATTTAATATAAAGAATGGGTGGATGTTATGAACGAAGATTTGGATCGTATTGAGAAGAATGAAACATGGTAAATTGTTCTGAGGCCAATAAATAAAAAAAATTTCATAACCAAGAGAGTTTATAGGAACAAATTGAATTAATATGGAGAAGTTTTAAGAAACAAAGCAAGACTTGTTTGTAAAGTATATGCACGAGTGCAATGTATGGATTATGATGAAACCTTTACCCCCATTTCAAGACTAGAAACTATTTGAATGTTACTTGTAGTATCTACTCATCAAAATTACAAATTTTATCATATGGATGTAAATTCATATTTCTTAAATGGTGATATTTAGGACAAAGTTTACACTGGTCAACCCGGTGGGTTTCTACTTGATTAGGATGAAAACAAATTTTTTAAATTGAAGAATGATTTGTATGGTATAAAACAAGACTCATATTCTTGGAATTCCAAGCTTGACAGTTGTTTGATAATGATGAACTTTTCTCAAGGAAAAGTTGATAGAAACTTTTATGTAAAAGATTTTAACTCTAGAACTTTAATTTTAATTATTTATGTGGATGATATAATTTTTGTTGGGGATGAAGAAAATATTTGTGAAGAGTTTTCTAAAGAAATGAAGAAGAATTTTGAAATTTCAATGTTCGTAGAATTAGCTTTCTTAATTGGATTAAAAGTTCTTCATAAGGAAAAATATATCTTCTTATCTCAAGAAAAGTATACAAAGTAATTGTTAAAGAAGTTTGGGATGGTTGAATCCAAAGAAGTTTCAAATCTTATTTCAGTGAGCATAAATTTGAGTAAAGATGAATCCATAATAAGTGTGAATCATAAAGACATTTGAAATTTGGTAGGATGTCTTATTTACCTTACATCTTCAAGGCCTGATATAGTTTATGTTGTGACTTTATGTACCAGGTATCAAATTCATCTGAAATAATCACATATGTTGGTAGCAAATATGATTTTGAGATATATCAAAGGAACAAATTCACATGGGTTGTTATACAAAAGAAATAGTGATATAAAGTTTCATGGTTATATTGATGCTTATTGGGTTAGATATTGTAATGATATAAAGTCAACCTCAGGAGGAACATTTTTCTGAGTGAATGTTGTGTGAGTTGGAACAGTAAGAAACAAAGTTCAGTAACTTTGAGCACAGTTGAATATGAATATGTTGCAGCCTCACAGGCTTGTATTCAAATGTTGTTGATGAAAGTTTAGTTGGAGGACTTGAAAGTAATAGTTTAAAAATATTTGAAGATATTTTGTGATAATCAGAGTGAAATTGATCTTTCTAAGAATCAAGTCCAAAATTCAAGATCAAAACACATTGATATAAAGTTTCACTTTATAAAAGATAAAGTTTTTGCAGGATATGTTTTGATGGAATACATTTCAGTAAAGTACCATATTGCTGATATCTTTAAAAATGTAATTTTTAAGAAAAGGTTTGTTGAATTGAGGCTCTAACTTCATGTTCATCCTCCTCCCATGTCTTCCTAAACCTCATAAGTAATCACCCCCACTGTGCTTTGGATTATGTTGACAAAGGGTGAGAGAAAGTAATAACTTTATACTTTTTAAGAAGTTTTACTTAACTTCATTTTTTGAATATGAAGTTATGGTTATCATATAATGGGGAAGATAAAAGGAAAAGTGATAAAAGAAAAGATAATATTGAGATAAGAAGAGAAGATAGGTGAATTTATCTTTACATGGATGAAAAAATTTCTTGCCACTGAGGGATGGAATTCCTTCAAAAACATTACTTTATCTAGTAGTGTGCTGTCAGGACACTCGCTTTTGAGAAAGACTGTGTTCTAATAAAAGTCAAAAAAATTGATTTTCTTGCAAAAGATTAGTTGTGAGAAAATATGACACTTGGAAAAGTTGTTAACTATGGTTGTAAACAAATCCAAAGGGGGAGATTGAAGTACCTTAGTGATAAATTATTTTTAACAAAGTTTTTTTATTTTTTGACAAATAAATTTTTTTATATATGAATGGTTTTTTTATCTAGGAAGAATAAAGTTTCTGAGAAATAAGTTTTTGAAGAAAAAACTTACTGAATGAAGAATACTTGTTGTTACTGAAGAGTTTTGAAAGAGTGTGTTATTGAAGAGTGAAAATTCAGAAGTTATAAATTTTCTCAAACTTTCTAAACAAAATAAAATGATAATTTTGTGATCAAGAAGTTCAAAAAAGTCATGAAAATTTTCATGATAGATTATTTTTAAGGAATAATGGAGAGGTTTGAAGAAATTATAATCATTAAGAAGAATCTGAAAAATGTATCTAGCATCATTGTTCT
Organism: Viscum album; assembly: GCA_963277665.1. Lineage (NCBI taxonomy): Eukaryota > Viridiplantae > Streptophyta > Magnoliopsida > Santalales > Viscaceae > Viscum > Viscum album. Next base: position 703,788,104 of record OY728132.1, read on the forward strand.
AAAAATCGGTTCCAGCATTCTGTGCAATTCAAAACCTAATTTCTGAGCCATTCAAAACCTGATTTCTGAGCAATTTGGAACCTGATTTCAAAGAAATTTGAAACCTGATTTTTGAGTACTTCGGAACCTGGTTTCTAAGAAATTCTGAACCTGATTTCTAAGAAATTTAGAATCTAATTTCTAAGAAATTCAGAACCTGAGTTCTAATCAATTTTGAATCAGACTTCTAAGAAATTTAAAACCTAATTTCTGAGCAATTTAGAATATGATTTCTAAGAAAATTGGAACCTATTTTCTAAAAAAACATAACTTATTTTCTGAATAAATCAGAACTACTTTTTTGAGAATGTTTCCGAGGAAATTGGAACCACATTTCTAAGAATATTTCTAAGAAAATATGAACAACATTTCTGATCATGTTTCGAAAAAAACCAGAACCAAGATTCATCATTATCATACTGAGAAACATTTTAAGAGTTAAATAATTCCAACTTGAAGTTAAATCTTGCACAAATCTTGGAGAAATTTAAGGAGGTTTGATAAAGTCAAAGTTTAAGTTTTAATGCGATATATTTTTGTAGCTTTTGAGATTTAAGGAAGTAGGAAAGTTTTTCAAGTTTCCTGCCTTTGTTTTCTGTGTTTCCTATAAATATTTTCTTAGATAATTTTTCCATATGTAACTTTTTTACACACACAAAATGAGGAGCTCTAGAGAATTCAAAGAAAAAAGTTCCCACCAAATTGAAGAAGGTTTCTTCTAGTGTTTGAGTAATAGAAAATCGGAATAATCTTTACCATACTGAGAATATCATAATTTTCCAAATAGGACTAAGCATTTATAAAGCATATTAAACAGAGTTTTTATTCTTCTTTTTCACAATTATTATATAATAAAACATTGTAAACTAATGGGAGTCAGATAGAAGGTATCTAATAGGATTTGACATAAGTTTTATTCGCTTATTCATTATAGTGGATTTCCATTGATCCATGGGAGTAACTATGGAAAGGATGTAGGTTCTCACAATGAGGTCGAACATTATTAATTTTGTGTGCCTTAATTTCTTTAACATTATTTCATGTGTAAGTATTTTCAAAATATTGATAAGGAAATAAATCTTAACGGGTTACAGGGGTTAAGTTTCTTAAAGTTTTGAAACTTATAAAAAGTGAAAAATTGATTTAACCCCCCCCCCCCTCTTTGTGGTTATTCAATCCTTGGAACTTCATACCATAGTGGTACCAAAAAAAATTCTTCAGTATATGCTTCTCTCAAACTTGGAGATGGTGATAACCTGACTTGAGGTCGATCATCAAGAACCACCTTACCCCTTTCAACTGGTCGAATATGTCATCAGTTCTTGAAAGTGGATACTTATTCTTGATATTCACCTAGTTCAGGTGATAATAATTTATGCACAACCTAAATCTCTCATCCACCTTATTGTAAAACAACACTAGGGCCCCCCAATAGGGAACACTAGGTCTAACGAATCTCTTCCTCTATAGATCCTCCAAATGAACCTTCGTCTCTCATAGCTCTATGGATTTATCCGATATGTTGGAGTAGATATTAGGGTATTCCCTGTGTGCAGGACTATATAGAATTTTATATCTCGTTGGGTATGTAATCCCAATACATCCATAAGAAAGATGTCATCATACTGCTCCAAAACTTGTAGAAATTTAAATCTCATAGCATCTACTGCTCCAAGGGACATACTAAAAAACTGAAGAGATATTGATTGTATCCTCTTGCATAGGATTTCATCCTACTCTTCTTGGGATTTTGTCTCACCAATGAAAGAAAATACCATCCCATTAACTTAGATGAATCATATCCAATACCTAAAATATTCAATCTACACATGGACTACACAAAAACAGTCTATAACTAGGAAGATATTGTAAGGACTCATAATGACTATGAAGAGATCGCATAAGAATCTCTCTTCCCCAAGGGTCATGTCACATTGGTGTTAGAAGTCTAAGGTCTCTAAATCTCCCCTCGAAGGAGTCTCTACTCACAAAGATCAAGTCAAAAGCTCCACTAGAATCTCTAGATCTTGAATATGGGATTCATCAAGGGAAAATTGGATTGTGACTATGTCTATAAAAATTGAAGATAAATTATAGAAGACACGTATTGTAACTTAGATCATACCCAAATCCTATGAGTCATAAGCCTTAACGTCTTGCATATATCCATGATCCTGAACACTGAATCCCTATGCCTAGAAGGGACCACCTGGAGGTTGTAGTAGTGGTAATAGATCATAATGTTGACTTCTGCATGATGCTCTCCTAGTTCCTCTACTATGTCCACCACTATGTGGACCTACATTCTCGAGTTTTTGCCTCTTTCTTGGCACTCCAATGACCATATACATGTCTATTGTATAGAGGGTTGGGAAATATTGTGTGATATGAACTCACCCATCATAGGTTAATCATTTCCTCTCCCTTAAATGACTAGAACCTACCTTAGTTCCCTGAGCGGTTGAACTGTTGTCCTAAGACTGCCTCCAAAGCTACCTCACGCACCTGGATCCCTAATTCTGACATAGACTACTAGTTTTTGAGGTCTCATCTCTAGGGTATCCACTACTTTAACTACTATTCAATAACTGCTCAGCTAAAAATATCTCCATAACCAAGTCATGCTCTAGAACCCTAGTGTAGGAAGGGGTAAAGTGATACCACTCCAACTTGAATATATTGTTGAAGGACACACTCAAAGGTCCCTGATTTAATGTATCCATTACGAACCATATCCATGGAATATCACTAGAGGATACTAAACCATGACACGTATTCTATGAATAGAAATATTCCCTATTGAAGATCCAGAGGCCCTTGGATACGTTCTTCCCACAACATCGCTAGATAAAACTCCTCTATAAAGAGAAACTCAAACTATATCTAAGAGAGAGTTGCCTCATCATGCATCTATGTCACCAAGATCCACCATCACCCTTATAGACCATGGAGAAGCCTCACCATTAGGACCACCATCTGATCGAGAGAGGTCCTAACAAGGTGGAAAACTTTCTCTACTACCTTGAGCTAGTCCTCTATTTCATAGGGGTACAACTCACCCTGAAACCTGAGTGATATCTACCTATGTAACTCATGAAGTAAAATCATCTTGCACACATCATATTCTAGTACTATTGGAATAATTAGATGCTCAAAGAGTGGAGGTAATATTGGAAAACCACCCAGAGGAACTTCCTCCTATACAGGTCCCTGAACTGAAGCCTCATCGCTAATCGAATCATCATCATGATCCCACTATGTAATCCAAGATGGATATTATAATGGGGTCATCCTACAACAGTCAAGATGTACCATGGTCAAAAAGAATATCTGGGGAGTTGACTCAAAAAGGATATGGAAACTAAAACCCATTCCTATATTATGAAAGTATCAATTTTTTCCCTATAACCAGTTTCTACATGTTTCGAGTCAACAAGTCAGTTATCAGAGTCCTGGTGAATGGATACATCGGCCATCTCACCATCATTGGGTTCCTTGTCCTTATATCTAAACTTGAGACACTTTAACACAGTCTTCCTATAAATGAATCAATCCTCAGGACTATACTATATCCAAACTCTAGTTTAATAAATCCTACTCTGATACCACTCTATCACAACTCAACCCACCAGGGCCCACCTGACTAATAGTAATCTGAGTGTGACACCATATGGCTTCATCCAAATAGTTAGGGGTAAGAAACTTGTTTTGAGTAGGCATATCACACACATGAGAGGACTTAGCCTAAATTACATGTACACACTCATATTTATACACTAGTATAATGCAGAAAATATAAACAACTAATACTATAAATTCACTAATAATAACTAATACCACATCAGAGAATGACAAAAAGTATGGAAATATAAAGTTCTAAATACAATCCCACCATAATTTTAAAAAGTGTCCAACATTCTAACAAGTAGGTAACTTATATCAAGATGAAACTCCTAGAACCATCTGTTGTATATCTATAACAACTAATCTCTACCTATTTTTAGTCCACTTAGAACTACATCAAACGGCATGTATCCTTCATAATATATGACACATTTAGGCAGATCCCATGTAGGGATAATTATAACATTCCAAGTAGTAAAAAACAAAATCACAAAACAAATCATCAAATAGATTCAAATAAAAACAAAAAAAGGTAGGTCAACCATAAGGAAAGACAAAAAAAACTATATATTCTCAATGATATACATCAAGTCTTAAAGTAAGGTCTTGTATTCACTACCAGCCTAGGATTCTATCTGAGGCTCAAAGTTCATTTTCATTGGATGGAAATTACTTCTTGAGCCTCATTGATACTAATGGAACTCATCTGAGAGGTCACACTCAATGGTATATTCCTTGTTGAAGTATGCATTAGAACTCATAAAATGTTTATGTCGGGAATAAGTTGGTTAGAAGTTATTTTTTGGAAGCTGGAAGAAGTTTTTAATGAAAATATTTTATTTTTTTATTAAGAAAATAAATCAATTAACTTTATAATTTTTTATGATTGCATGAAAAGTATGAATGGTTGTATCATAATCAGAATATTGAATGCAAAATGATTAAGGAAGTCCATCATTTTGTGAATAAGTTTTTTGAGAGAAAAGGTTCATCGGACTCACCTTGGGTTTGGAATGAAAGTTTTCATCATAATGAGAAATTTTATCAGAGTCTAAAAGTATCTACACTAAATCTACAATTATTTTCTAATCTTGGAGTTCTCATAAATCATAAGTTTTCTAGAAAACTTGTGATGAAATCATTATGATGAAGAGTGGGAGAAAAAGTGCTACCAATTGGTTTTAGGTTTGATTGGAAAGAAGGAAGTTATGGTAGGAGGTGGAGTTATAATACTTTTTAATGAAATTTAGATAGTGCTATATTGATTCTAATGTTTTAAAATTCAGGAGGAATTCAAGATTACAATTAGGAGTCTGTGAAAGAATTAATTCAAAGTTTTCCGGTCTTAGTTCATTGGTGTGATATCATTGGATGTATTTTTGTTTAAAGTCTAGGAATTTTTTTTTAAAATGTGAGAAGATAAAGATGCTAGTTTTTAGTTATACTAATAAGGCACAAGATACAAATCTTCAAAGAAAGAAATTGGTGTATTCTAGAAGTTTTTTTATTATAATTAGAAAAGGAAAGAATTTGTTTTTGGTACTAGTCCGTCGGACATGATGTTCAAAAAATCAATTTGAGGTAGAATTGTTTTTATTAGGAGTTGTTGGAATAAATGGAAAAGAAAATAAGTGGAGTTTTTTGGGAACTATGAATCTAATAAATATAGATACCGATCAACTGGATGAACATCAACATTGTATTCAACCATTTTCATAAAATATATGTTAGTTGTATTCAATTAGGTCAAGAGGAAAAGAAGTATTATTTTTCCTTAACAAGTGGATTAAGAAAGAAAGAAGAACAATTGTTTGTTTTTCAAGTGGTTCAATAGTCATCAAAAAAATATGTGGTGTTGACTCATCAGACTGAAGGTGACACCGATTCAATAGAGTAATATGGAGACTGATCCATCAGATGCATTCTAACACCGATAACTTCATTGGACAAAATATCACTGGCCTGAGGAAATGGAATAAAAGATTAAAAGTTTTGAAGCAGTTGAAAAATTGTTGTCAAAGGGGATCTTGAAGTTTGTTTGAACAGTTTTATATAATTTTTTGTTAAAGGGTTTTTTTCTACCATTGAAGTCATGGAAATAAGTGTTGATATCTTTAGAAGTTTTGACCATGTTTATGGTAGAAAGATTTCAAATTTTTATGTTTTTCATATTGGTGGGTATATTTAAAATGTTTTATTTATTACTATTAGTATGGAGAAACCTAATGGGGAGTCTTGTATCTTAAAAATGTATCCATTATAATGAAGAAAATTAGAATGACTTTGATATCAGACTGAAGAAAGGCTTGAAATTTTGAAGTAGGCTAGAGTCCTGAGAAGATTTGAGAAGGTTCAAAAATATTTGAGAAGAGTATAGAAGAACTGAATAAGTAAAATATAGATCCAAAATTAATGGTAAATTAAAGTTTCAGGAAATATGATTAAGTAGGAAAATTATTAAGACTCCCACATAAACCACTTTTGGTGTACCTATAAAAGGAGGAGAGTTCATTATACTTTCTAAGGGATCATAACAATTCTCACATGAAGATGAAGAGAGATAAGTTATAATTCTTTAGGGATAAGAGGTTTCCAGATAGATATTTCCTTAAGAAGTTTTCTGGAGAGAAAAAGAAGAAGGAATATTGAATTCAGTGTTCAAAAAATCAAATTAGGTCATCGGACTGAGAAATCATACTGAGATTTCCAGACTGAGGTAGAATCATTTCAAAATTATTTCAGCGGTATTCTGGAAAAATTGTATTTCCGAACTGAGGAATAAGATTTAATAATTGGATTGGGATATCAAATTTTCTATCATTACGAAGTCTAATAAAGTTCTTACCTACTACTAGGTAGGAAAGTGAATAATTTTTTTTAATGTTATTGAAATTGAAAGTTGATAAGGCTTCACAGTAACATGTTTGTAACTAATTGGGAAACGTTTTTTTACTTATTACACAAACTTATATTACATCATTTCATTCTACTTGAAGCAAATTCACTATTTTATTGATCATAATTTTACACAATTGTAAGGTTATATTCTACTTGTTTGTATCCACAAAAAAGGATTGTATTATAGTGGATTGTGTTGTATTGGATTGCTTCCATACCATACTAAGGACGTAGCTACTCTTTTTGAGTAGTGTAACTTGTAAATACTTGTATTCTTGTGAAAGTGTGATTTTTTAGTGAAGTGATAGATATTTAACTAGAGTCAAAGGATGTTTCAAAATAAATGAAACTTAAAAGAAAAAGGTATCACTAATTCACCCCCTCCCCCTCTCAGTGATACATGGATCCTGGATGGGATATGTCAATTGGAATCTGAGTGAAGGTTCCCTATATTTACTCTTTGCTGAAGTTTTTTAATAAAATTTGTTATGGAGAATATTAATTGTGTGAATAGTAAGGGGATTCTATTCTTTGATGGTACGAACTATTATATCTAAAAATATGTAATGTTTTCTTATCTTTTGTCAATTGTGTATGATGTTCTAGAAGTAACTACAAATAGATTTCCTCCTATTGATAAAAGAGTTCCTCTCACATCTATTGATAAGAAGAATATTGAGAATAATAGAATAGATAAAAATGATTTACTCTCATCGCTATCTGAAAATGAGTTTCTAAGAGTAAAGTGAGTTACCACTACCAATGTTATTTGGTAAAAGTGGAAAAACATTTACGAAGTAAATACAAAGGTGAAGAAAGCCAAGTTAAAAATATGGAGGTTTAATTATTAAGATATTAAGATGGGTGAGTATAAATATGTTTGTGGATTATTTACATGGTTTAATGATATTGTAAACACTATAACATATCTTGGTGATATGTTGTAAGAATCAACTATTATTGAAAATATCTTGATAATTCTTCCTGATAAGTCTGGTGCCAAATTTTTTTCCCTAGAAGATATAAATCTTGAAACTCTATCTTTGGATGATCATCATAGTACTCTCATTACTTATGATATGAGAAGGGAGAAAGTTATAAAAGGTAAAACAAGAGTTAATCAAGAAATGTCATTCAAGGATACCATGAAATGAAAGTCTAAGAAGATTCTTGAAGAATACGAAGCTCAAGATTTTTATTCCCAAAATGATTTGTGTAAAAATATTGATGAATTTTTATCCTTGTTTTCTAACAATGTGAAAACAGGTACGGGTAAATATAAAGGGAAACTTCCCATGAAATGTTCTGAATGTGGAGCCATTAGTCACATTTTATCAAATTTTTCTCGAATAAATAATGAATACAATAGTGATGAATATAATAGAAGGTAGAGAATATCATGAAATAAATATGGAAATAAGGCTAAATCCTATTCCAATGGGAACGATAAAAAATTATCCAAATCCAAAAGTTGAAGTTTTTTGTCTAAAGATGATGAAGAACAATAAGGTGAAGATGAATCCAAAAATTATACTAATAATACTGGAGAAAATACTTTAGTTTCAATAATTAACAATGAAGAGTTTAGAATTAGTGGTTCTAAAGAAGAAGATACATGATTAGTGATTCATTTAAAATAAGAATTGAAATAATTTTTGAGAAATATTGGAAGGATTGAGAAAGAAATTAGGAAATTGAAAAATTAAATATCCTTAAAAAAATCAAGAATGTTTTCTTGATGATAATGTTGAGCTATTATATGAGATTAATGACTTGAATAAATCTGTTGAGAAATAAAATAATCATAATGAACATCTAGAAGTTAATATGAAAGTAAAATAATAATAATTGGAACGAGTTCAACAAAAAAAATCCAAATTTTAGAAGAGGGTTACAATTTTTAAGAACTCTATATTTGAATTTTTTGAAAGATGTGGAAAGGGTGAACCTGATAATGATAAAAAGTTAAATTCAAATGTTAAGAAGAAAGTTGAAATTTCTTCTGAGAAGAAGAAAGCTGGGAAATTTATTTATATGGCCGAAATCAATAAAGTGGAGAAGTCATAAGTTTTAAAAAATATGATTCCTAAATAATTCCTCCAACTTATAGTTCTGATAAGGTTGAAAAGAAAACCTAGATAAAGAATAAGGTTCTAGTTGAGAACATAAAGTTTTAGACTAAACAAAGTTCTAATTTCAAAAAAGAAAAGTTTTTTTAGAAACATGATCACAAATATGGAAATTATAGAAATTATAGAGGTAAATATTATTTCTATGGATACTGATAGTATTTTGGTGGATTTCTAAATACAGAAAATATATGTGGGTTTAATCAACAACATTATGACTATTACATAAATTACATAAGGAAAAGTTTTTTGGGGAGTCAATCCTCTCAAGGAAAGAATACTCAGAATGATATTTTGAAGAAACCTGATAAGGTTGATGTCAAAGTTGAAAATAGATTCCAACCTTTGGAAACTATTTCTGAAATATTTGAATATCCTGGATATATTTCAAAATTATGTCTTGTTTTTTCATAGGCATGACAAAAGGTTTATTAAAATTCTCAGAATACGAATGTAAAGAAAGAAAAAGGGGAAGAAAAAGTTCTTATTGTAAAAACCACTCTCAAATCTATGAAAGGATAATAAACTTGTATATTAGATCATGGGTGTTTTCCTCACATAATAAGAGACCTAAAATTATTTAATAATTTGAAATACTTCAAATAAGGAACAGTGACAATTGGAAATGATGAATCCTTTGGAATCAAATGTGTTGGATTTTCTATTATTGGGGAAGAAAAAATAAAATTCTAAGAAATAATTTTTTCTTAATAGGTTAAAACATAACTTTTTAAGTGGTTTACAAATTTTATGAATTCAAAAAAAGTTATTTTTAGAAAATATGGGTTTATTCTGAAAATAGAGTAGATAGAAAGATAGTTACAAGATGCCAATATACAAAAGGAAACTTATTCCAGGTTGGTGAGGTTCAAAACTCTTATTACTTGAGTATGATAAAAGAAAATCAGTAATGGAATAAAAGGCTAGGACACATGTCTCAGATAAACATGATAAAGTTATCAAATAGAGATATTATCCATGGAATTTATGATATTTCAAGAATAAGATATTAGTGTTACACAATTTTTTAGAAAGTAAATATTACAAACTCTGTGCATAATAAAGTTAAAATTTATTCAAAAAATGACCTAGAACATATTAATTCAGATATATGTGGAAAAATGAAAAAAAAATAAACTCATGTAGATAATTACTTCATTACTTTCATTAATTACTTTACTCTCATTACTTGTGTTATTTTTGTGAAATATAAGTTAGATTCTCTAAAAATGTTTAAATGTTTCAGGAGAAAATCTGAGAAGGAAAGTGAGTATTCAGTAATTATGTTAAGAACAGAAAATGGTGGTGAATACAAAAATGAAGAGTTTTAAAGTTATCTTGACAAGCATAAAATACAGCATGAGTTTAGTAAACCAAACACTCCCCAAAAAAATTTTGCTCTCTGAAAGAAAAATAGAAGTATGGTTTAAATGGGACGAACTATGTTACTTGAACATGGTCTCTCTCATTAATTTTGGAGGAAATCCATGAGAACTATTGTTTATATTCAAAACTAATTTTTCTAAAATCCAAGTTTAGATATGACTCTATATGAAATTTTCTCTGATAAAAATCTAAGTTTGAAACATTTAATAATTTTTGGTATTCTAAGAATCATAAAGAGTAAATGTGGAAACCTTGTAAAGTTTGAGAAAAGAGGTGAATATGAATTTTTTTTAGATACGCTCCGGAAGTAAGAAGATATAAGTGTTTTAACAAAGATAAAATAAGATTAGTAGACCCTATTGATGTGAAAGTTATTGAAAAATATGAGTAAGATGATAAAAAAACTCATACAGATAAGGAATATGAATAGGATGAAAGGATTTTTATTAATATTTCTAATAAGGATACATAAAATTATAATCATTTTCAAGAATAAGAATCAAACTCAATCATTTCTAGTGATGAGGAAGAATCAAAAACATCTCCTCCTAGACTGAGAAGGCAGGTGGAAGCTCAAAACATAATTGGTGGTCAACATTAAAAGGTTCAAACAAGAATAACATCAAAAGTAATTAAAAATACTTCTTTGTATTCAAAAGTTGAGATGAAATATGTGGATGAATATTTTGATCATTTGTTATGGATTAAGGCTATGAATGAAGAGTTGGATTAGATAGAAAATAATGATACTTGGGAAATCTAACCTAAAACAAATGACAAAAATGTTATTGGTAAAAAGTGGATTTTCTGAAACAAGCGGAATGAAAATGGTGAGGTGATAAGAAACAAAGAAATATTATTATGAAAGTTTTACTCATGTATTGAAGGAATTAACTTTGATGATACTTTTTCTCTAGTGTAAAGTCTAGTAACAAATAGAATATTTATTGTTATTACTATACAATGAAGTTAAGAAAATTTTCATATAGATGTGAAATCAGTATTTTTAGATGGAGAACATGATGAAGAATTTTATATTGAAAAACCATGTGGATTTTTTTTGGGAAAGATGAAAGTTATGTGTGTAAGTTAAAGAAAGCCTTATATGGGCTAAATCAAGATCTGAGGGCATGGTATTAAAATTGGATACTTTCTTGAGTAATTTTAATTTCAGGAAAGGAATGGTTGATAGTAATATGTACATTAAAGAAATTCAGGAGATTTACCTCATTGTAATTGTGTATGTTTATGATATAATATTTACTGGGAATGATGAAAGAACTTGTGAAATATTTTCTAAAGAAATAAAATAGTTTTTTGAAATTTCCATGCTGAAGGAAATGAAGTACTTTCCTAGGTTACAAATCTCAAAAAATAAGAAACATGTATTTTTTTCTTAGGAAAAGTATGTTAAGGAACTTCTTAATAAGTTTGGAATAGAAAATTAAAAACTGGTTTCCACAAAAATTTTAGTGGAAAATAAGTTCACTAAAGATGGAGAAGGAAAGGGAGTTCACCCTAAAGAGTTTTAAAATCTGATTAGAAGTTTGTTATATTTGGCTACCTCAAGACTAGGCATTGTTTATATTGTTACCTTATGTGAAAGATTTCACATTACTCCTAAATAATCAAACATATTGGTCGGGAAAAAAATCTTAGATATATCAATGGAACAGTAGATTTTAGATCAGATATGAAAGCTTAGAAATTATTGACTTGGTTGGGCATTTAGATACTGATTGGTTAGGAAATGTAGATGATGGAAGATCCACATCTGGTGGAGTTTTCTTTCTGGAAAAATTGTTGTGTAATTCAGCATACTAAGAAACAAAAATCAGTAACTATTTTCATAGATAAAGATAACTATGTTGCTTCCACTCATGTTGTTACCCAACTTATGTGGTTGAAGACTCACTTAGAATACATACTTGTTGAAGTGCAGTTAACCTTTCTCTTGGGTTCTGATAATCAAATTACAGTCAATATTATAACAAACCTAGTATAACATTATCATTCAAAACATATTAATATCAAATATCATTTAACTAAAGAATATATGGAGAATAATGAATTGAATCTAGAGTATATTCCTACATTGGAACAATTTGCTAACATATTCATAAAACCTTTACCAAATAAAGCATTTTCCAAAATGAGATTTACAGTTTTAGGCATGTGTTACTATCCCATCTCTCGTCTAGTCTTTGGATAGTGTTTTCAAGGGAGTAAATTGCTTCATAAATCTATCCATTAATATTTGATAAACCTTTTAAGGAATCATGTAAGTAGGGGGAGTTGTTGATAATCTATGAACTCATCATGTAAGTGTGTAAACTATTCTAACAGTTTTTTGGAGTGGTTGTAGAAAACTTTTATTTATAAGTGTAATAAGTGAAGAAATATGTGAATAAAATATGAAGAAATTTCATGAGTCACTACTTTTGGACATCATGGTTTGGAAATCAACAATTCTTTTTCCTACAATGAGTCAGATCATGTGGGATTAGAATTATTTACACGTAATACATTACTTGAGGTGAAAAAATTTAGTGATTTATTAACCTTTATTGACAACAAAATCTAAATGGGGGTTGTTGGGACCAAGTTGGTTGGAATTTTTCTTTGGAAGCTGGAAGAAGTTTGTGCAGAAAGTATTATCTTTTTTTTCAAGAAAAGAAATCAATTAACTTTATAAGTTTTGCTGATCAGATGAAAAGGATAAAAAGTTTCATCATAATTAGAATATCAGATATAAAATGATTAAAGAAGTCCATCAGTTTGTGAAGAAGTTTTCTGGGAGAAAAGGTTCATCGGACTCACCTTAGGTCTAGAATGAAAGTTTTGATCGTAATGAGAAATTATATCAAATTCTGAAAGTCTCCATAATAAATCTATTGATTCTTTTAAAATCATGTAGTTCTCATAAATTATAATTTTTCTATAAAACTTTTGATGCAATCCTTATAAAGAAGAGTGGGAGAAAAATTTATGCCAATCGGTTTGAGGTTTGATTGGAAAGAAGCAAGTGTTGGTAGGATGTAAAGTTATAATAATTTACAATGAGATTCAGACAATTATATTCTAATTATAAAGTTATAAAATTTATGAAGAAGACATTATTACAAGTAGGATTTTGTGAAAGAAGTAATTCAAAATCTTTTAGTCTTAGTTCATCGGTGTAAGATCACCGGGCACAGTTTTTTTTAAGGCTATGAATTTTTTTTAAAAACTTGAGAAGATGATGATGCTAGCTTTTAGTCAGACCAATAATCCACAAGATAAAAATCTTCAGAGAAAGAAATTGGTGAATTCTAGAAGTTTTTTTATTGTAATTATAAAAGGAAATAAGTTTTTGTTCATACCAGTCCATCAGAATCGGTGTGCCACCGATCAATCAGAGGCAGAATTTTTTTTATTGGGAGTTATTAAGACCAATGTAAAAGAAAATAAGTGGATTTTTTGGGGCCAATATGTGTAATAAAGTCAAATAATGATCAACTAGATGAATATCAACAATGTAATCAATCATTTTCAAAAAAACATTTGTTAGTTTTCTTTAATTGGGTCAAGAGAAAAATACGTTTTTTCCTTAAAAAGTGGGTCAATAAAGAAAGCATAACTATGGTTTGTTTTTTAAGTTAGTCAAGATTAATCAGAAAAATATGTGGTGATAGCTATTCATACTCTAGGTGACACCAATTTATCTAAGTAAGATGGAGGTCGATCCATCAGTCGTAGTCTGACATAGATAACTTCAACGGATACAAGGTCACTAATATAGGGAAAAAGAAGAAAAGATTAAATGTTTTGAAGAAGTTACAAAAGTGTTTTTAAAGGGGATCTTAAAGTTTGTTTGAATATTTTGGTAGAAGTTTTTGTTAAAGGGGTTTTTTCTTCTATTTAAGTTCTGCTAAGAAGTGATTATATCTTTAGAAGTTGTGACCATGTTTATGGTAGAATTATTCCAAAGTTTTATGTTTTCCAGATTATTGTGGAGCTTCAGAATTCTTTATTTCAAACATTGGTATGAATAAATTTAATTTATATTCTTCTATTTTACACATGTTTCTATCATAATAAAGAAAATATAAATTAATTCAGTATCAGATTGAAGAAAGGATTGAAATTTCAAATAAGGATAAAGTCTTAAGAAGATTAAAAAAGGTTAGAGAAGAATCATAAAGAGTGTATAAGTGATGAAAAAGTAAAATATATAGGTGAAATTAAGGGGAAATTCAAGTTTTAATAAATTTGTTTAAGTGGGAAAATTTTTAATATTCCCACCTAAACCACTGTTGGGGCACCAATAAAAGGAGGAGAGTAAATTGCAATTTTTAATGGATCAGAACATTGTTCACATGTGAATGAAAAGAGAGAAGTAATAATGTTTTAAAGAGAAGAGTCTTGTAGATAGATCTTTCCTAGGGTAGGTTTCTGGAAAGAAGAATAATAAAGAATATCTTTTTCAATGGTCATCAGATCGGACTGGGTCATCGTACCAAGAAATTGGACTAATATTTCCAGACTGAGGCAGAAGTAGTTTAGAATTGTTTTAGTAGTATTACAGTGTACTTATATTTCTAGACTAGGAAATCAGATTGAATAATCAGACTGGGATATTGGAATGAGTATCATTATGAAGTCCAAATAAGTTTTTACCTACTTCTGGTTAGGAAAGTGAAGAATTTTTTTAAAGGTTATCAAAAGTGAAAGTTGATAAGTCAGAATAGTAACATATTTGGAACTAATTGGTGAAATTTTTATTACTTGTTACACAAAATTGTATTATATCATTTCATGCTACATGAAGCATAGGCATTGTTGTATTGATCAAAGTGCTACACAAGTGTAAGGGTATATCTTAATTTTTTGTATCCACACAAAATGATTTTTTTTTCTAATGTATTATGTGGTATTGTATTATTTCCATAACATACTAAGGAAGTATCTATTCTTGTTGAATACTAGACCTTATAAATACATGTGTTTCTATGGAATTGTGATTGTTTTGTTTTCAAAACAGTGATAAATATTTAATAGGAGATGGAGGTTGTTTCAAATTAAAGGAAACTTAAAAGAAAAAGTTTTCATAGATTAACCCCTACCCATCTCGGATATACATTGATCCTAGTTTGGAAATATTATTTGATACATAGGTAAGGGATCGTGGCTAGGGAATATGGGGATACTAGACCCAATCTAGGATAACCTGCTGGAAAGGGTATTACCTTCCCTAGATTTCAGTAATGGGTGTACGTGACCCAACCTATAGGAAAATGATAGAGGATCACACCCTACCCATATTGAAGGATACCTGACTCTATCCAGAACTAGACTTTTGAGCGGATCGCTAAACCTATACTCATGATAGGATAACATATTTTACCCTCTCAAGAGTGTACCAAGGGAAAGAACCCATACTGATACTGAAACTGTACTAAGGGGAAAAAGGGATCTAACCTACCCTATAAAGAAAACATATTTTGTACAAGGGACAAACAACATGTCCCACTAAGTTTGGTATTTCTCATGTTTGTGTATGTGTACTCCATCACATGCATATTTACTCTGATCTGCCCATGTATACTAGTTATTTCTATGCCTATTCACCCTGGGGTGTATCCCAGTTCATTGGCTTAAGGACCACATAGCATGTGACCAAGTCACATGGTTTTTTGATATTTAACTTCAGGCATAAACACTTGCTACCAAGAAAGGGGGACCATATTGCGTGTGTTCTTTCGAAAAATACTCCATGTAGATTTGGATTTTAAATAGATCCAAACTATTTCATTATTATTAACCCACTCTGCCTCCACCTCAAATTTCATTTATGATTCCACTATAAATCTATAATCTAGGTTGATCGAGCTGCATAAAAATTGGTGGGCTGATTCCAGCCACTCTTTGATCAGAAAATGCTCGTCGTCACTATCCTGAAACACCCACACAATCCATCCCATATAAACTCCACCAACTACACCATCATCAAATATCTATCATTGCTATCACATATCTTCTATACCTTTGATTTCAAAACTAAACCCACAAAACTGATTTGTTGTTACAAAGATCAATTTCACAATGATCGGTTCTTGGGTTTTGTCAAATCCTCATCCAATCAAAATACTGATGACGGATGTCTGAATAATAGAGGGAAAAATCATGAAACGAAAAATTAAGGAATGAATGTTGGAAATTTTTTAGTTTGGATTTTAGTCATTGAGATACAACTCAATGAACGGGGGAGAAAAATCAAGGATCAACAATTATTAAATCTATGAATTAAAATTAATCAACTGTAAATCAATAGAACGATCCATGAATTAATTCTCTAAATAAATTAATTCAAAATTTCTATATTCAAATCAAGAATGGGGATTAAACCAAAAAATAAAACACCCTAACTTGAGAACAAATCAATTTCATATGAAGAAGTATTATGCATTATTATTAGTGGTGAGATCCAAGAAATTCATTTATAATGACAATTTCCTTGGTATACTGATCTTCGATCCATGATCCCTTCATCAGTCGCCAATGCCCTCCTCCATATTCCTCTCTTATGATCTCTAGGGTTATGAGGATAACCATTGGATTTGGCTATATCCATGCTTAAAAACATGAGGATTATGTAACAATAATTTAATAGATAGTAAATTGTTTAATTAATTTATTCATACATTATTTCACATGTGACCGCACTTAAAAGAAACACTTGACATGTACAAAGATTATATCATGCCTAGGGTAAAACCTATATTCAAGATTAATGGTGGTATCGGTATTAAGATTCAAGACACTATTCAGTAGATATTCCATTATTTCTGAAAAACTGCGTGTGTGTGTGATATAATAAATTTAATATTCTTAATATATCAACACAGAGGCTCCACGGGCTCCAGAATCTCACAAAAAGTATGCACCTAATTCAGAAAATATTCTTTAAAATATTCCAAAATGTTACATTCCAAAAATAAAGTTTTTGAAAAATAGTACTATAAAATTAAAATCAAATATTGATTAAATAAAACATTTCATGTTTTTTTGAACACGCCATGGATTTTGTGAAGATGGATTAAAAATAATTTAAACTACCCTAACCCTCCATATTTTCTTTTGAGACTTATCAACAAATTCATCCTGAAACTTCTATAAATTAAGAAATACCCAATGATGCAGGTTGTTAAAAACTCTCCACCATAATTTTTTTCACCCCTAAAAATCATAACCCATCATTCACCTACAATCCCTATAACGACCCATCGTTTCATGAAAGTAAGGATCATTAGTTTTTCAAATTAAATTCCTTAAAGATCCCTTATAATGATATCTAATCAAGTTGATGAGGATTCGAGTGTGTCTGAGGCTCATTCAGAGTTTGGAGCCCAGAAATGGGGAGAAAAGACTGGGCCACATGGTTTAAGAAAATTGCACCGCCCATACCACATGGCTTCTCTAAAACCATGTGGTTGTAGATAGTGGTAACATGGGGTCCGCACTATTTTTCTACAACTCTGTAACCCAAGGCACATGATTGTGCAGTTCTACTAAGTTTCAAAAGAGATCCTTTTCTCATGATTTGAACATGGTTAGTAAAACTGTGAACCTAATCATGTGGTGTGCCTCGGAATAGCGGTGACTTGCGCTTGATTTGCGCACGATTTGAAAATTTTACACCTAAATCATGTAAGCCATTATTTTTTAGAGAAAGGTACAAAATTCCCCTCACTTAAACTTAAACTTATTTCTTTATTTCCTTTTGCTCATTCCAGCAGACCAGCCTTATTTCTCATCCCTTGAGCTAACTTCCTCCTCAATCTAGCCTTGGAGATAACTCTCTCTTACGGTATCTGATTCACAATCCATCAGAAGCAATGAATCTGTCTTGGTAAGAACTTCTAGTACCTTCTGTCCTATTCAAGTTTATTTTTGAATCCATCACGCTATTTTGGTGCAAGCTCATTTTCCATATTTTTAGGGTGTTGATCCATTTCTTAGATCTTTTCTATCCTACTCTAAATATGTGGTCGATATCGAACGATGATCCATCTATGGCCATGAGGTAGGTGGTCACATTTTTTCCCTTTAATTTTTATGCTTCGTAGCTATGTAATTGTTCTGGACACTGGATTTTTTCCAAGAATCCCCTATATAATGATTTATTCATATCAATTTGACCAATGTACCTTTATATAAACCTATTGATACTTGTTTAGTGAGTCAAAGGATGAACTCCATGTTTATGGACACCCCATGGGTGTATCAAGTGAAATTTTCTCTTATTGATAATTGAAAAAAATGCCTAGGATGCCTATTTGGATTTAAAATTGAATTTTAAATTGAATTAAACTTGTATTGCGAATGTATTATTGAACCAAGGGTACCTCCCATGTGGTTTTCCAACCTAGACTTGGAATTTCCCATGTAGTAAATTTCCTTTAATGACCATGTAACCTTTTAAAAAGACTCATGGAGCCTCATAAATGAATTTTACATGCTTTTTTGAATTGAATGGGTTAGAACCATATGGAATGGATTTACATGGTGGATTTATTTTAACCAAATAATTAAATGAATGAAGTGAAATGAACTATAAGGGGTAGAAAGTCCACACAATCTATTGCATGTCATATTAAATTTCCTTTTTTAATTGGATTTCATTGAATGAAATTGAACTTGACTATTGGGACATATGAAACATATTACCTCATGTGTTATATTATAAACATGAATGTGCATAGTGTCTTGCTTATATATATATATATATATGATAGATAAAAGAGATGTATGGGAGGTAATGCCCTAGGCCAATTATAATTATTATATTCCTTGATATAGATTGTGATACAATGGTAATGGAATTTTTGAGCATTATGGTATCACTCTCCCTTACATCAAGTGTTGAGCATGAAGTCTCACACCAATGACACTAGTTGGGTGTTGGGCTTTACACGCCGCGTCCCTGTTTCAAGTGATGACATGATGGTTCCCTCACCATCTCTAGTGTCATGCATGTTGTATCACACTATTATTAGGATGTAGGGAATATACCCTATCGCTTAAGCTTATAGGATCATTAAACTGGTTATGGATGTCTGAGCTATGCCCCATTCCATCCACCAACTAATATTCCAGGTATATGGCCACTTATGTCCGCACATACTTGGTTCATATAGGTGGATAAAATATATAACTATACTATATATATATTATTACTATATATGTAGTAACTAATCAGACTCCATTTCAGCTATGAGTTGAAGTAGTCAGAGTCATCGGGTGTCCTTTAGGAACCTGAGAAGCTTGGTTTTTATTTCAGCATTGGTTTCCTATTCTATTTATACCTGAACACTTTTTAGTTATGAGCACTTCTTAGATTATATGTAGACACCATTGGTGGTGGACTACTAATATTTTTATCTCACACACTACTCGAACTACCTTTTATACCCAAGAAGACTATATTCTGGTTTTTGATATGCTATTAATTATAGATGGATCATAGGAGTAGAGGACCAAGCTTAGACTCAAGATGCTCATGGAGCATTTTTTGTTCTTTTTGTAATTTTTTATAGCATGTTTTTTTCTGTATTCACATGTTACCCTTTTTTTTATCAGTATTCCATGAATCCATGTATTTTGACACTACCTGGTGAATTTCGGTTATTATTCAATTGTTCAGTTATTCAGTCTCCCATTGCTTATATATTCTTTATATTGATTTAATCTTCCATAGTTTATTGATTATTTCTATTTAGATATATATGCTTATGATGTTATATGTTTATCGGTGCATCCATTGTGACACTCTAATAAGAGGGTATAGTCACCCCACCATACCACCTTTACACCCTCACTGTTGTTCAACAGCCTCTGGAAAATGGGGAGGCATGCTTGAGGCCATGTGACCCACTGGCTTGGGACACGGGTTGAGTGGATTTTGGATCGGGATGTTACAAAGTGGTATCGTAGCATTATTTTTTCTTTGTATTATTATTTGGTAATTAGCCAAGAGACAAGGAGTTAATGGGATTTTGAATTGACCCTCTTCCAGGATGTCACTAACCCATGTATAAGGGAAACCCAAATTACCTGGGATGAGAACCTGTTATTATTGCTTTTTCCTGTTGTGGTTAATATGAATTCACTATTGTGTGGCTCATTTGTTTTATGAAATTGTTGATATTGGTATTATTGAAATAATATTTCTTTACCATGGCCCAATAAAATGAGGGATTTTCATTAGATCATGTGTCATGATTAGGCACACTAGGATTAATATGCCATGCATATTTCTATGCCATGTCTATTTTTATCATGCATTTTCCTATTGAATATTTATAGTACCTTCAACATTTATTGAATTGAGCTAACACTTCTTGTATGGACTATAAAACATGATCGAAACTTAAAGTTTCATCCTTAACCTAACACTATTTTTCTAAATAGGTTAAAGTAAACACATTAAGTAGTAAATTATAGAATTTTGAGTCATGGAACATTGGTCACATGGGATAAAATGTGTTATGGTGTGGGTTAAGTGAATGACATGTTTTGGTTCATAAATATTATGGGACCTTATGGATTAGAAATGGTAATCCACCTAATTCAACCATTTAAAGTGATTTAATTATTTAAACAAGCAAAAACTTAAAATGAATATTACTATTAAAGTGAAATTATCTTATACCTATGAAACCAAGACTGACACTCGAGTTAGGCCTTAGTAGTGGTAGTGGGGTATCTCTTACATTCTGATGGTCGGTTGTGGTCTCCTTATATCGTCTAGACATGGATTTTGAAGTAGAAAGAGAGGCATGATAATTCTTATAGGAAGGATTTATACCTGTTCTAGTTTTATAACTTAAAACTTTTAAATTGGTTAAATATCTTCTGAGGTGTTCCTATGTCATTGTAGTATCATGCCTCTACAATGTCCTCTAGTCGCACACCTTGAAGCTGGAGATTACCATGATTCTAAGGTGGTGGTCCCTGAACCTCCAGTGATCTCTATTATAGTACCACTTATGGAACCTATTCCTATTAAAAATATGGTCACTAATTCTCAATTATGAGAGGGATTATTACATTGTTTTATTCCATATATGTTGTAGTTAGACCTGCCCTGAGTATGGTAGAGTTGACTTGTGAGTTTCAGCAGCAGCATCCTCCCACATTTTCAAGGGATAGAGGACCACATATTATTGAGTCATGTATCGAATCAATTATATCTATATTTGAGTATATTAAGATGCATCCATTGTAGAGATTCAATCTAGTTGCAAATATGTTACGTGATTATGCTAAGTGGTGGTGGGACATTATCACCCCTGTGGATCAGCATCATGATATGATCTAAGTAGATTTCTAGATGATCTTATATGATTATTTATTTCCCAAAACTCTATGGGATTATAGATCTAGAGAATTAATGAACCTACAGAAGGGGAGAATGTTTTTTATGGAGTATTTTTCTCATTTCACAGAGCTTCAATGGTTCACTCTCACTATGGTGGGTGGTGATCTTATGACTTCCAGGTGATTCAAGGATGGGTCGGTATATGCCATCCGGTCATAGGTCAATGTCTATCGATTGAAGACCATATCTGAAATTATCAACCAAGACCTTATTATAGATAAAAATATGAGGGAAGATGATGGTGCGAGTAAGGGTGGTTCAGCACCTAAAGCTATCAGTGTTTCATCTTCTGGGTGAAAGAGTTGCTTTGAGGCTACTCATGGTAGTTGAAGAAGTCGTACCCCATGTGCAGATAGTTTCTTGATCTATCACAAGTGTGGGAAATTGGGGCATACAAAACATTAGTTTCTACATGATCAAGTAGAGTGAATAGGTTTGGTAGGATGTGAAATATTTATCATTTCTATAGAACCTTCCCATTAGTGCCTAGGGAGAAGGTATTCACTCCTACCCTTCATTTAGGAGTTGGACCAGTAGTATCACTGTAGGTAGGAAGATGGAATACCACCAGTCAATAAGGACAAGGAGGTAGAGGCATTCAGACTTATGATTCTTAGTGTTAGCAAAGAGGGTCTACTCAGAACAATCAATCAGTGACTCAAGGTTGCGGTATAGGCTAGTTACATGCAATCCAACTTATGAAATATGAGAAGATCATGAGGCCTTCTACTATATGATGTAAAATTCTAGTAGCCTTCACTTTAGTGTATTCCTTATTTTACATAGGCATGTCTCAGTCATTTATATTTGAGACTATTATGGGAAGTATGGGCCTTGAGATCGATCAATTTCATAGAGATATGATGCTAGATACCCCGTTAGGTATCCGGTCAAAGGGTGTTCACTATTGTAAGGATTTATCATTTAGGTAGGTGGTTACCTTTTTATATGGAATCTTTACATCCTCAACATGTCAGGATTTGACGTAATCATCAGGATGGACTGTTTAATTCCCTACCGAGCTCATATTAACTGCCATCATCATAAGGTAACATTTACATCACCAAGGGTGTTAGGCATGTGCATAAGGGAGAATGGGATTTCAATGTAACATGATTAAGACCTGAATAGTAGAGGCTAGGTAGTGTGACAACTCAAGTCACCAGTCTTTTCTAGATGACCAGGGGTTATGACCCGCTATTTTTTCTTTTATAGTGAAGAATCTCAGGGATGTATTTCCTAAATACTTCTCTAGTATACCTCTAGTTCCAGAGGTAGATATTACTTTTTAGATAATACTAGGAGCAGCACCAGTGATAATTCCTCCTTATAATATAGAACATTAGGAGATTCTGGAAATCAAGAAGCAATTGGAGGATCTAGAGGATAAAGTCTTTATACTCCCTAGTACTTCTCCTTGGGTTTCACCGATCCTTTTTTCCAAGAAGGCAGATGGTACCCTTAGTATTTTTGTATATTACTAACATTTTAATCATCTCATGATAAAGAATAGATTACAACTTCCTAGAATAGATGACCTCTTTGATCAACTCTAAGGGGTGAAGGTGTTTTCAAAGATATACCTAAGGTCGGGATATCATCTGGTGCATTTTTGGACTTCAGACATAACTTTCATAGATTTCAGGAGAAGTTGGGGTCTATACGAGTACCTGGTAATTTAATTTGGACATATGAATGCACTTGCAGCTTTCATGGATCTTATGAATTGGGTTTTACACCTATATCTGGATTCATTTGTGTTTGTATTTTTTGATGATATCTTGGTGTATTCACGCTCTTGACACGAACATGAAACCCATCTTGAGAGTTTACTGAATACACTGAGAGATAATTAGATCTATGATAAGAAAATAAAATACCAATTTTTTATCAACAAAGTCCACTTCTTGTGTCTCATTATCTCAGAGTCAGGAATTTTAGTATACCCAAATAAAGTGAGATCTGTAGTTTTCTAGGATCATCCCACGAATATATTTGACATCCAGAGTTTCTTGGGACTTTCTGAATATTACAGATGATTTATCTAGGATTTCTCATGAGATTTAGAACCACTTATAGGCTTAACAAATAAGGGTGTGAAATTCATATGGTCAGAATCTTGTGAAGTATCCTTTCAGGAGTTGAAGGGTCATTTTACTTCAGCGTCAACATTGATTCTTCTAGATCTAGGTAGATGATATACTATATATTGTGACACATCAGTTATTAGTCTTAGATATTTTCTGATATAGGATGAGCGAGTCATCACGTATTGGTCACATCAGTTGATGCCACAAAAGCAAAATTACCAGACATATGACCTTGAGCTCACTTTTTTTGTTCATGTCTTACACTATTGTAGACGCTATCTACTTAGAGGGTGTTTTTTAGTATACACTGATCAAAAAAGCCTCAAGTACGTCTTCACATAGTGGGATCTCAATCTCAGATAGCATAGGTGGGTTGATTACCTATATTCATTTGATTTTGAGTTTTCTAACATGCTTGGAAAGAGGAATTCAGTAGCTGAGACTCTGAGCTAAAAGACTCAAACATAGGTGGTTTGGGAATCTAGTGGTGAATAGAAGCTTATGGACTTATTCTGAGAGATTCAAGTTGAGGTTTAGTAGGACCATGGTTTGACTATCCTCTCATCCTTAGTAATAACCTCTACTCTTAAGGAAAATGTAAGGTTGAGACAGTTATATGATCCTAAAGGCATTGTCTTAAGGGAAAGTATCTTTGATGATGATACATCTTCAAGCTGGACAGTGGATGGGGATGATACCATATTGTTCCATGGGAATGTATGGGTCCTAGAAGACATCATAGAAGATATGATGTGGTAATTCCACACCTCATCATGGGAGGCTCACCCCGGTGTCACCAAAATTTATCTAGATTTACAAATCCAATACTAGTGGCCTAGAATGAAACATGATATTTATAATTTCATTACTCTGTGTTCCACCTATTAGCAGGTAAAGGTGGAACATTAGTTACTAGCAAAAATTTTATAGTCGTTTTCTATTCCTAAGGGGAAATGGGATGATGTTTTAATGGATTTCATGATTGGTTTACATAGATCACCTCATGGAAATTATTCAATGTAGGTTCTCTTTGATCATTTGATGAAGGTCAAACACTTCTTACCTATGCAAGAGACCTTCTCGATAGATGATCTAGTAAGATTGTACATTATAGAGGTATTACATCTTCATATAGCTCATCGTTCTATTGTTTCTGACAGAGACACTTGTTCCACATCACAGTTTTGATAGGGGTTATAGAAGGCCTTGGGTACATGGGTGCTTCTGAGCATGTTCTGTCACCATTAAATTTATGGATAGATAGATTGTATGATTCAAGTACTTGAGGACATACTCCATGCATGTGTCCATGAACTTGGAGGTTCTTGGGAGAAACACATTCCTATTTTGTATTAATATTATAATAAAAGATTTTTGGGTACCATTGAGATGGATCCTTATGAATCCTTATATGGTAGGCCTTGCTACTCACCTTTGTGTTGGCTAGAGGCAGGGGAGGTATCTATGATTGGGCCATGTCTCTCGTAGGAGACTACAAAGTTGTTCTAACTGATAAGGAAGCACATGTTCGTAGCTTAGTCCAGACAGAAGTCATATGCCAAAATACTCCAGCGACCTCTTGAGTTCAAGGTTGGAGACCATGTTTTCTTGAGAGTCTCTTTTAGGTTGGGCCATAGATATATTCAAAATCAGGGTAAGCTCTCACCAAGATTCGTTGGACCCTTCAAGGTTGTGAAATGGATTAGTTTTGTGGCTTACCAGTTGGAACTTCCTTAGAGAGATTGGTCTATGCACGATGACTTTCATGTATCTCATCTTCATCGATATCATCCAGACCCATCACATGTCTTTAAGCTTCATAAGGTTGAATCGGATGTTGATTCTTCCTTTGAGTAGTATCTAGTGAGTATAGTGTATTAGATTATGAAGACACTTCGAGAAAGGTCAGTTCCCTTGGTATGGGTTCTATGGTATCATATACTAGTACAATATGAGACCTATGAATGGGAAGTTGATGTATGAGAACAATGGCTAGAAATCTTCCCATATGACACCTCTTTTCCCTCATAAGGCCAACTCAGGGATGAGTTGATTTAAGAATGGTGCATTCGGGGCTCGTTCAAAGTCTGAAGCTCTAGAATGGGGAGAAAAGACTAGGCTACATGGTTAGAGAAAACCGAGTCACCCAACTTGTACTGTTTTTATGAAAAAAATTTTTTGCAGACCATGGAAACTTGGGGGCCACATGGTTTTTCTACAACTATGCGACCCAAGGTTCATGATCATGCAGTGCTACTAAGTTTTAGGATAGATCCTTTTCATGGTTTGCAAACGATTAGTTAAAGTATTCACCTAACTATGTGGTGTTCGCCTTAATAGCAGTGACTTGCACGTGGTTTGGTCCTGGTTTAAAAATCATTTTCTAAAACTGTGTTTCCCCTTATTTTTGGGTGAAAATTCCTAAATTCCCCACACTTAAACATAAACCTATTTATTTTTTACCTTTTTTTCATTCCAGTGGACCAGCCTCATTTTTCCTCCCTTGAGAAACCTTCCTCATAAATATAGTCTTGGAGATAACTCTCTTGTTCGGTGTCCAGTTCACGATCCATCAGAAGCATTGAATTCATTGTGGTAATCTCTTTTAGTCTCTCCCTTCCTATTCATATTTATTTTTGAATCCATCCTATTATTTAGATGCAATATCATATTCCCTATTTTTAGGGTGGTGGACCATTTCTTAGATCTCTTTCAACCTACTATGAATATGAGGCCAATATCAAGCAAGGAGTCTTCTATGACCTTGAGGTAGGTGGTCACATTGTTTTCCCATTGAGTTTTGATGCTTTGTAGCTATGTAATTGTGTCGTATTCTGTCTTTTTCCAAGAATCCACTTTATAATGAGTTCATCATATCAATTTTATCACTACACCTTTATGTACACCTATTGGCCCTTATTTAGTGAGTTAGAGGATGACTGACATGTTTATAGACACCTCATGGTAGTTCCAGGTAAAATTTCCCCTTATGGGTAATTGCATCAAATGACTAGGATGCCTATTTGAATTTTGGATAGAATTTTAAAATGAATTTCCCTTGTATTTTGAATGTATGATCGATCCAAGGGTGCCTCTCATGTGTTTGGACAACCTAGACTTGGAATTTCCCATATAAGAAATTCCCTTAATGACCATGTCACCTTTTAAAAATACCCATGGATCCTTATAAATTAATTTTTCATGCTTAGGTTAATTGAATGGGTTGGAACCATATGGAATGGATTTACATGGTGGATTTTATTAACTGAATAATTAAATGAATGAAATGAAATGGAATATGAATGGAGGAAAGGCTACACCATCTATTTCATGTCACATTAAATGCCCTTGTTTAATTGGATTTCCTTGAATGAAATTGAGCTTGACAATTGTGACATATGAGAGGTATTGCCTCATGTGTTATATTATAAACATGAATGTGCATAGTGTCTTTCTTGCATATATATAGTCTAGATAAAAGAGTTAGATTTGGGTAATGAACCATTCCAATTATAATTATTATACACATTGATAAAGGTTTTGATATGATGATAAGGTACCTATTGTGCAAGATGGTATCATGCTCCCTTACATCGAGTGTTGAGCATGATGTCTCACACCATTGACACTAGTTGGGTGTTGATGTTTACACATTGTGTCCCTATTTCGAGTGATGACACAATGGATCACTTACCATACCAAGTTTCATACATAAAATCTCACTCTTATTGGGATATATATAATGTACCCTATTTCTTGAGCTTATAGGCTTGTTATACTTGTTACATATTTTTGAGTAACACCCCAATTCATCCAGCAACTAGTATTCCTGGTATATGGCCACTTACGTCCGCACATACTTTTTTCATATAGGTGGATGAAATATATAACTATACTATATATATATATATATATATAAACAAATTAGACTCCATTTTGACTATGATCTGAAGTAGGTAGAGTCGTTAGGTGTCCTTTAGAAACCTGAGCAGCCTGGTTTTTATTTCTGCATTGTTTTCTTATTCTTTTTATGTCATCATATTTTTTAGTTATAGGCACTACTTGGATTACACATTTACACCATTGGTGGTGGCCTACTGAGATTGTTATCTAACACCCTACTCCGATTTCCTTTGGTGCCTGAGAAAACTATCTTCCTGCAGGTGTTGATAAGGGAAAGTTCCCCTATATAGGTTATTGACTTGCTATTTCTTATAGATGGAGCATAGGAGTATATGACTGATCTTAGATTTGAGATGCTGGTGGAGAATATCTTGTTCTTTTTGTACTTTTTATATAAAATATTTTTATCTACCTACCCCTATTCCCCTTTTTTCATATCATCATACCATAAATCCATGTATTTTGACACCGCCAAGTGGATTTGGGTTATTATTCAAATTTTCAGTTATTCAGTATGCCACTGTTTATATATTCTTTCTATTGATTTATGCTTCCAAAGTTTATTGATTATGTCTATTTATATATATATATATATATATATATTCTTTCATTGTTGTATTTTTATTGTTTCATTTTCTATTCTACTCTGATAAGAGGGTACAGTCTCCCCACTGTATCACCTTTACACCCTCACTTCTAATCGGTAACCTATGGAATACGGGGAGGCGTGCTTAAGTCCATGTGATAAATAGGCTCAGGACATGAGTTAAGTGAGTAACACCCCAAGATTTCATAGTAAGTTATTTTCTTTAAAGTAATTCAATAGCTTGCGCTACACGCAACACCGAGTTCGAACGCACCATGACATACCAAACTAGTCAATCAAAAAGTGGTTTTTAATAGTATTAACTAAATTTTGAATTTTATATACTCTATATAATTTCATAATCCATATTACGTGTTTCTTAGATAAAATATAATAACAAATTCATTTTTTCAGATAAAAGAATTATTTTTCAAAAAATGCAATTTTACCACCTTTTAATGGAAAACCCTTTTTAAAACCAATATTTGACACTTTAATATATTCAATTTAATGAAATTAAATTCTTATTTAAAATCAGGACAAAAAAAATTATTTTGGATAAATTTTTGGTACTTCTCTGATAACTTTCATATTTTGATAAATACTGAAAAATACTAAATTTTAATTGAAAACAACTTTTTTAATAGAAATAATTTATAGTGTTAAATTATGCATTTAAATGGTTTGGGAGTATAATTAGATTATATTTTTACCATTTAATACAATTTAGGTCATTATAAGTAATTTCACATTTGAATTTGACATAAACACATGACAATCTTTTGATAGTTTTCACTTTTTAAAATCCCACTTTTCGGTTTTGACAACGGGGGTTAATTTTAAATTAATTAATTCAAATTATATATTTTAAATTTGGTAAAATAGAATTCATTTTTGAATTAGGAATATCAAAATTATATTAGGGTAAATTTTTGGTATTTTTCTAAAAACATTCAATTTTTGATGAATAGTGAAAAACACTACGTTATTGTTTAAAACCGGCTTTTTATTTAAATAATTATTTATTTCATTTAAATTTATTTTTAGTAAAAATAGATATATAATACCTACATAATTTCAATTTATTCATTGGATTCATTTAATAACAAAATTAGATGTATACAATTTTATTGAACTTTTTAACGTCTTTTACACACCTTCTAGGAGCATTTGAAAATTTGCATAAATATTAATTTTACCGCTTCTGTGAATTGAATTTAAAAAATCCTAAAGACCCGGTTAATATCAGTAAGTAAAATGTGGTTTAATAAGATTAAAATAATTTTTTGGTGAATAGTAACTTTTGACTTTTATTTACCACGGTTAAAAGTAAATAGGGTAATTAAAGGTGAAAATGATATTATAATTACCCTAACACATGTCCTAATTCTACTGGATAAGTGTAATTCAACAAAAAACAACATTAGGAATAAAATATGATTCTTTTGGTTCACTTGTATTAGATTAGGACATTTATTGTTATTTTATTTAAAGAAGAGTTAAAAGTGTTAAATTCAAAGTTTAATAACTAAACCATTTTAAATATAGGGTTACACACAATATAAATTTGACTATAAATATTCATTATAAATATTAATATATTTCATACATAATGGTATTTTATTTATAATTTTTAGACATTAAATAATTTAATTTATTTATGACACAATGATGATATAGTAATTACCATATTAATGAAATATTAAAATAATTGATATTATATATATCCAAATAAATGTAAATTGAGACTTTCGATGAATTCCATTAATTTTATAGGTTAATATGACATGTCAGGGTTTATTAAATAAATTTTATGTGAAGTGATAAAGTTTTTATGGCTTTCAAAAAAAATTAAATACTAAATAGTGTCAAAATTGACATAATTGAGTTTTTAAAAAAATACTATATTATTAATTGATATAATATTCCTAAAAATCTAAGTATCGGGAAAAGGACTTATATGTGGTTATATATATTAATAATGAACCACTTGTGGTTTTCTTGGCAGTTTATAGTAATTTTATTGACCATATAATATAAAATTACAAAGAGATATGGTAAATGTCAAACTATTTAACTAGGAATTAAAACTAAAAGATAAGGTTAAAATGGTAACATAAAATTGTCTAAAACCTATTGGTTGAGATAATTTCAACCCATCCCCAAATTATATTCAAAATAAATCATTTTTGAGCCATTATAAACCAAAAATTATTTTATTATAAAATAATATTTCAAGCTTTTCCTACAGTGACCCTCACCTCTTTTATAAAAGGGTACTTCACCTTCTCTTAATTTCACACATCCAAATCCATTTGGCTCGGCCAACCCCAGCCCAAATATCTTACCAACTTTCCTCAATTCAACCTAGAGTTCTTATTTAGATTAGAAATCCAACCTGAGGATCCCTTTTGATCAACTCAAAAGGAAACACCCGAAGAAGAGATAATAATTTCACCACCCTCTTTCAAGTTCTTTTCTTCTTCCAATTCCTCTTTATTTTTTTATTTACATACCAAAATAACAAATCCAGTACCTTCTACATATTTTTATGTTATTATAAATATGTTACAATCATATTTGATATTCTATCAATCCTATAAATGACAAAGTCACCATGTGTGTGTACGTACGGTTTACCATCTCCACGTCGTGGTGTAGTTTGTTATTCAGACACTTTATTATTTGGATGGGTATAATAATGAGTATAAATGATGTAAATAACAAATATAACATGTTAATTATTCTGTATATATGATATACAATCCAATTATATATGATTTCACCATTAATATAATGATATTGTCGCTCATGCGTACGTGCGGCTTACCGTCTCCACGAACGCGATGAGATTCATTCCCCATCGTAATCATTCAAGAATAATTTTAATTTTATAATTAAAAATATTTTTTAAGAACTTAATATCATTATGGATA
Organism: Viscum album; assembly: GCA_963277665.1. NCBI lineage: Eukaryota > Viridiplantae > Streptophyta > Magnoliopsida > Santalales > Viscaceae > Viscum > Viscum album. The sequence goes on from OY728132.1 coordinate 703,819,117, forward strand.
TGAATAAAACACATCCTATACATAACAAACATGACTTACACAATAAAACATATAAAGGAAAACAAATCAGTTAACAACCAAGACAATGATACTGCTGAAATATCTTTAACAAAGAAATATTAGAAGATAGTATATGATATCATACTGTATTGAAGGTATTGTGATATGTTTGACTGTGGATGTGTTATTTTTATATTATCCATGGTTTATGGATAAAGTATTGACATTTCTTATGCTAGTTTTAATATGAATGTTTATGTTATGTTTAAACATTTTTATATGAGGAATTCATTGGACTTAGTAAGTGATGGGTGGAGCCCTATATAGCTCCTCGATGCATCGGTAGGTCTCATGAGACAAACTAGTGTCTTGGAACAAGGGCTTCACAAAATCTTATTTGTATTCTGGGCACAAGGCCCTGACTATGTGGTTATGAAGTCTGGAATTATGCATTCCATCATCATAAAATTGGCTACTGATATTGCATTTGATTATTCGACTAGTAAAATATCCATGTGAATAAGTAAATGGAATTATTTGATTTATATTGGCCATATTATATAGAAGTTTATGTAGAAAAGGCTTATGTTTTAGTCTTATACATTGCCTTAAATGTTTATGCTTATTTATGAAAGTTTCTGCTATATTTTTATCCTTACTGAGCATATGAGCTCGCCCCTTTCTATGTTTTATTTTTATCAGGATGCGAAAAAGTATATTATGACTGACATGAAGGGATATTCTAAGAGATATTAATGTGGTCAATGGAGACAATGTTTTTGTTGTTTTTCATTTTATAATGTAATGTAAAACTTATGAATGTATCTAGTACTTCCAAGGCTACTAAACTAATCGATTTTTCGAGATTTGATCCCTTGTGATCATGCCAATGTTATGTAATAATGCACCGACTCTGGGTAACTAGGGTTGGGTCATTACAGTTGGTATTAGAGGAAGTTTAGTACAAACCTTGGAAGCTATATTTGAAAAAAAAACTCTGATTATAAAACACTACCCTAGGATATAAATTGAGGATTAGTATAAAAGAACATCCAAAAAATATGGTAATGTAAATATTATGTGGATTTTCTAAGAAATATATCCCTGTCTGGATACGAGCAGGTAGAGGTAGCTCTGGCACAGATGTACCAATGAGTGGAAAATCTGACAAGGAGTTTCGGGCTTGACTCGGGGTATCCTGGTACAGGATAATAGGCCTTTTTGTACTCTTGGTTACGAAACTCCCAGGGGATATTCTTAGGATAATTCACATTTTCTTTACAAACCGATTTGAAGGATTTTAATATAATATGAGAATAAATAACTTTGGTTAATCCTAAGGTGTTTAAGATTAAAAATAAGGTGTTATGATATTATCTAAATGATTTTATGACTCACACTATGCTTTCTTGTCTTATTCAATGGCTAGATTCCAAGGAAGTCACAGTAACATTGAACATGATGTACAAGGTGGGCTTGGTGGTGGAAATGAGCGAGAAAATGGAATGTTGATAGGTGTAAAAGATATCGTGTTCATTCTGAATCAGTTTTCCAAAAATATTATCAATAACATATATATTAACCAACTCCCAGACTTAACAAAGAAGAGAAAGGTGGTGAATGATAAGAGCTCCAGCAGTGGAGACCATGGAGAAAAGAAATCCCAATTTACATCATGAAGGAAATGTGGAATGAGACACCTAGGAAAGTTTCTTAATGGAAAAAATAAATGCTTTATGTGTCATAAAGAAGGACATAAAGTAAATAATTTTCGAGGGAAATTAAGAGTACTATGGAAGAAAATAAAAATGATCCCAAGAATCCATTTACAGTCATTTTTCGTAAATGTAGGGGACCTGGGCATTACTCAAGTGAATACCCTATTTTATAGGATAACCTCTTAGTCATGGAAGAACCTATGTGGAAATAAATAGATGGTGAAATTTTTAAAAGTATTAGTGCTCTTTGTTGATGGGATTACTTTGGAAGACTTTTCTCTTGTATGTGTAACCTTGCAGTTTGTTATGTGAAAATTCTATTTTAGGAAGAATTGTCTTTTCTATTATTGATATAGTTTTTAATAACCATTTGGGTTTATATGATCCTTTAATTTGAGTCAATTACAAGTTATTAAATTTTGGGATGAAAATGGGAGGTATGAGATAACATTTGTAGTGAAATTATGTTATAGTTATTTTAAGGAATTTATCTCATTTTGGGAATGTAATAAAATATAGTTTTTGAAAAAGGACAACACACGGACTGTGTAACACCCCGTAGCGTCGAAAAAAGCTACGGGAATCGAACCCACAACCAGAGTGCGATTGGGATTTATCACCTACCACTGGACTAGGTGAATTCCATAGTTAGTGTGACTAATTCTTTTTAGTCAAATGATTTTATTGATCAATAATAAGTTGGTCTGGGATCTTATGTCTTATCAAATAGATATCCTTAGTATAAGAAAATTATTTGGTGATTAAGTGATAAATGTTATTTTGGAAGACGTTCACTCTATTGGGAACACTATATGCCTAAGGAAGATAGAATACTATGGGATTTAATTTGAGGAGTAATGGTGGATTTTTATCAATGTTTTTTATTATGGATTTATAGTGATTTGGGTTATTTATAGAAATGATTAACCTATCATAGAAAACATGTGATTAGGTTAATTAATTTTAATTATGTGACTTTAAGAGTATTCAATGTTATTTGAAGATAAAATTTAATGTAGAAGACTACGTAATAAAATTCTTCTAAGTTTTTGGGTTTCAATATTAGTTTGGATTATATTGAAGTATTTCAAGGACAATTGTTTATTGAATGGTAATTATTAAACTTTGGGTATTGTTGGTTTAATTTTATAAATTAAGATTAGTATTTATTTCTCTAAAGGAATATCATTTTTGGATCATATGATCTTGTACTAACCATTTTGGTTTTGGTTAATCCCTAAAGACAAGGTAAATATATAGTGTATCCTTTGTGGATCATGTGATTCTATAGAAGTTGATTCTAGCACTTCAAGTGTGACCAAGTCATCTTGAATACTCATCGTTTGAAAAAAAAGATGAGTTGGTGGTAAAAATTTATTAATGGATGAAACTCTACTTAAAAAGTAAGTAAATCTCTTTATGTTCTTAGTAAATTCCATAAATAAATTCCTCAACTTTATGAAATGGAACTTAAAACAAAAAACGTTGTCTTTTTACTTTTCCTACTGGGAAACTAATGACCATTTATCCCATCACAAGTTTGTGGTTTTCTTATTGTTAAATTTCTTCTGATAATGTTTTCTATCACTCTCCATCAGAACTTGATACTTAGTTTATCTTCCATATCCTTGTTTTCCTACATGGAATCCTAGTATGGGTTATCTCGAGTGACCTTTATACTTTTCTTTCTTTCTTTTAAAGTGATAGTTTTATTGACTCTTTTTTTGATGTGGGACATTCAATGAAGTTCCCAAGCCCAATTTTAAAATTATGAGGACTCAATTTCCAAAAGGGGCGGAATAATGTAACACCCCAAGATTTCATAGTAAGTTATTTTCTTTAAAGTAATTCAATAGCTTGTGCTACATGAAACACCGAGTTCGAGCGCACCATGACTTACCAAACTAGCCATTCAAAAAGCGGTTATAAATATTATTAATTTAATTTTGAATTTTATATAATCCATATAATTTTAGAATCCATATTATGTGTTTCTTAGACATAATATAAGAACAAATTCATTTTTTCAGATAAAATAAGTATTTTTTAAAAAATACAATTTAACCACCTTTTAATGGAAAACCCTTTTTTAAACCAATATTTGACACTTTTATGTATTAAATTTTATGAAATTAAATTCTTCTATAAAATCATGACATAAAAATTTATTTTGGATAAATTTTTGGTACTTCTCTGATAACTTTCATATTTTGATGAATACTGAAAAATACTAAATTTTAATTGAAAAAAACTTTTTAATAGAAATAATTTATAGTGTCAAATTATGCATTTTAATTTATTTTAAGTATAAGTAGATTATATTTTTATCATTTGATACAATTTATGTCATTATAAGTAATTTCACATTTAAATTTGACATAAACACATGTCAATCTTTTGATAGTTTTTACTTCTTAAAAACCTGCTTTTCGGCTTTGACAACGGGAATTAATTTTAAAATAATTAATGAAACTTATATGTTTTTAATTTGGTAAAATAGAATTCATTTTTGAATTCGGAATATCAAAATTATATTAGGGTAAATTTTTTTCATTTTTCTGAAAACACTCAATTTTTGATGAATAGTGAAAAACACTGGGTTACTGTTTAAAACCAACTTTTTATTTAAATAATTATTTATTTTATTTAAATTTATTTTAAGTCAAAATAGATATATAATACCTATATAAGTTCAATTTATTCATTGTAGTCATTTTATAATAAAATTAGATCTATAAAATTTTATTGAACATTTTACTCTCTTTTACCCACTTTCTAGGAGCATTTGAAAATTTGCATAAATCTTAATTTTACCGCTTCTGTGAGTTGAATTTCAAAAATTTTAAAGACATGGTTAATATCAATAAGTAAAATTTAGTTCAATAAGATGAAAAAAAAATGGTGAATAGTAACTTTTGACTTTTATTTACCACGGTTAAAAGTAAATAGGGTAATTAAACGTAAAAATGATATTATAATTACCCTAACACTTCTCCTAATTCTATTGTATAAGTTTAATTCAACAAAAAACAACCTTAGGAATAAAATATTATCCTTTTTGTCTACTTGGATTAGATAAAGAAATTTATTATTATTTTATTTAAAGAAGAGTTAAAAGTGTTAAATTCAAAGTTTAATAACTAAACCATTTTTAATATAGTGTTACACACAATATAAATTTGAATATAAATATTCATTAGAAATATAAAAATATTTACTACATAATGATATTTTATTTATAATTTTTAGACATTAAATAATTTAATTTATTTATGACACAATGATGATGCAGTAATTACCTTATTAATGAAATATTAAAATAATTGATATTATAAATATCCAAATAAATGTAAATTGATACTTATGATGAATTAAACTAATTTTTTAGTTTACTATGACATGTTATAGTTGAATAAATAAATTTTATTCAAAGTGATAAAGTTTTTATGGCTTTCAAACAAATTAAATACTAAATAGTGTCAAAATTGACATAATTGAGTTTTTAAAACAAATACTATATTATTAATTGATATAATATTCCTAAAAATCTAGTGTTTGGACTAAGGACTTATATAAGGTTATATATATTAATAATGAACCATTTGGGGTTTTTTTGGCAGTTTATAGTAATTTTATTAACCATATAATATAAAAATACAAAGAGACATGGTAAATGTCAAACTATTTAACTAAGAGTTAAAACTAAAAGATAAGGTTAAAATGGTAAACTAAACTTGTCTAAAACCTATTGGTTGAGGTTATTTAGACTCATACCCGCCTTATCTTCTAAATAAATCATTTTAAACCATTAGAAACTGAAAATGATTTTATTATAAAATAATATTTCAATCTTTTCCTAAAGTAACCCTCACCTCTCTTATAAAATGGTACTTCCCATTCTCCTAATTTCACACCTCCAAATACGTTTTTCTATGACAACCCCTGCCCACATATCTTCCCAACTTCCATCACTTCAACCTATAGTCATTACTTTGATCAAAAATCCAACCTAAGGATCCCTTTTGATCAACTCAAAATGAAACACTCGAAGAAGAGGTAATAATTTCACCACCCTCTTTCAAGTTCTTTTCTTCTTCCACTTCCTCTTTATTTTTTTTTGTTTCCATACCATAATAATAAATCCATTACCTTATATATACTTTTCTTTTATTATAAATATGGTACAGCCATATTCTTTATTCTATCCATCCTATAAATGACAAAGTCACCATATGTGCGTACGTACGACTTACCGTCTCCACGTCGTGGTGTAGTTTGTTATTCAAACACTTCATTATTTGTATGGGTATAATAATGAGTATAAATGATGTAAATAATAAATATAACATGTTAAGGATTTTCTATATATGATATTCTATCCAATTACATACGATTTCACCATCAATATAATGATATTATCGCTTGTGTGTACGTACGGCTTACCGTCTCCACGACCGCAATGAGATTCAATTCCCATCGTAATCATTCAAAAATAATTTTCATTTTATGATTTAAAATAATATTTAAGAACTTAATATCATTCTTGATATGAATCAAATACAGCCTATACGTAACAAACATGACATACGTAACAAAACATATAAAGGAAAATGAATTAGTTAACAACCAACACAATGATACTAATGAAATATAATTAACAAAGAAATATTAGAAGATAATATATGATATAATATTTATGTATTTGGTTATTTTATAATTTAATAATAATGATTTTACCATTATACAGGAGGTTAACCTACCCTATACTAAGGAAAAGTACAATGTAAGGGGTTTCTTATCTCACTTTTAATTCTGTGAGATTTCCATTGTTCACCACTTATTTATTGCATGTGGTGTATTTTGTAATGCCATTTGAAATATATATTATCATGATATTCTTTATATTCATGGTATTCTATGATTAATTTTGTGGTTATTAACTTTTGGTCATACGACTCGATTGATTACAACATGGTAAGGGGTTTCCATCTCACTTTTATTCTCGTGAGATTCATGCTATATTTGCCACTATTATATTTTGTGTGGTGTATGTACTGCCCATGATTATATTATATGTGTAATATAATTTAATTTATGGGTATTTACATCATTATTGGATAATACTTATTTCATGGGGTGTATGTTTCCTATGTTACCAAATCGGTAAGGGAATTTCAAATTTCAATTTCCACTCATTCGGTTTTATGAAATCTTCATTGATTACTTTACTCCAAGATTATGTGTGAAATAACTATTTATTTACTTATATATTAATTTCCAATACCCTTTTTTGGATATAATTTTGATACACATAATCACTCTGTTTTTTGAATTCTCGATTCATCGATATAAACTTGATAAGAGTAATTTTAACTCAATTTCTATTCATTGAGTTAAACATCCAAGTCATTGGTGTTGTTTTTAAAAGAATACGTGTCAATGTCCTTTGATTTATTTACACTGAATATCCAATCATATTGAGTGTATTTATATTTTTTACACATAATTATGTCATTGATTTATCCTTAACCTAAGGATATAGTCTTTATAAATGAATTCATCTCAACTTACATTCCATTGAGACTTCTTTGTTGTGATGCACCAACTCACTTTTATTTGGTGTATATAATGTACTTTGACATAGTATATCATGACTCCCATTATTATCATGATATTATAAAGTTTTTATTACCTCAATTATTTTTATTCAAGCATCTCTCATTTGGTTAGAAACTCTAACAAAAATATCATTTTAAATGTTTTAAAAATTTATTCTTCTAAATATTTCTCATTAATGTCCATTTTTTAAAAATGGTTTTAAGATTTTATTTATATGAAAAATAATGTTTTAAAATTGAAATTCCTTTTAAAAGTTTCAAAGTGGTATGGGACATTTTGATTCAAAAATCTATTTTAAACAAGTTCTTGATAAATAGTGAGACTTTTAAATGTTTTCATGAAAAAGTTATATTTCTCTCAAAGATTTTTACTAATCATTTTCAACTATGTCAACATCCTTTACGGGATATTATTCTTGATCGAGGTTGATTTATTATGATAAAAATATTTCATACTATATTCAAGGTTTTGTGTTATGTTTGACTGTGGATGTGTTATTTGTATACTATCTGTGGTTTATGGATAAAGTATTGACATTTCGTATGCTAGTTTTAATACAAATGTTTATGTTATGTTTAAACATTTTCATATGAGGAATGCATTGGACTTAGTAAGTGACGGGTGGAGCCTGCTATAGCTCTTCGATGCATCGGTAGGTCTCATGAGACAAACTAGTGTCTTGGAACAAGGCCTTGACAAAATCTTATTTGTAGTCTTGGCACAAGGCCTTGACTATGTGGTTATGAAGTCTGTCGTTATTCATTCCATCATCATGAAATTGACTACTAATATTGCATGTGATTATTTGACTAGTAGAATATCCATGTGAATAAGTAAATGGAATTATTTGATTTATATTGGCCGTATTATACAGAAGTTTATGCATAAAAGGCTTATGTTTTAGTCTTATACATTTCCTTAAATGTTTATGCTTATTTATGAAGGTTTCCGCTATATTGTTATCCTTACTAAGCATCTGATCTCACCCATTTCTATGTCTTATTTTTCCCAGGATGCGAAGAATTATATTATGACTAACTTGCATGGATAGTCTAAGGGATATGAATGTGGTCAATTTTTTTTATAAAATATTGAGGGTCAATCCCTCTTTATTGAACAAAGAACCTCTTTTACAACTAGGTAAGAGGGAACCTATTACAGAGAAGGGAAAAATTCCAAGGGAGAAAAAGAAGACAGAAGGTTAAAATGGGAAAATAAGTTCAAAAGAAGAAAACATCCAGGAAAGCATAAGTGAAAGCCTCATTTCCCCCTTTCCAAACAGTGCAAAAGTAAGATCAATCTAAATGTTGCATCACCCCCCCTGTCAAGAAGTTGCACCATGATGGTAGTACAATGTGTCAGAGCACCTCTCCAACCAACACATGAGTGTGGAGAAGAGCTGGATGAAAGGTGATAGCACACCTTTCTCTCAAAAGAGCCGCCCACCCATAAAAATCATGAAATCAAGCAATGTCACCTGATGTGATGCGAGACCATACAAGAAAACACTGAGAAAAAGTCAATGGCAAGGCATCCATTAGTCCATCAAGATGATGACCAATGGATGGATGATGGATGTCAACACACCCATCCCTCATTCAAGTCTGCCCACCCAGTGACACATGAAAAAATTGTGCTACACCAAATGCAACAAGGAAAGAAAGGGCTCATAAAGAAATCAGCCGCTCAAGAGAAAACAAGACCACTGAGACCAGATGAAAAATAGGATGAAATTCGAATGAATCACTCCTGAAAACCAAACTGAGAACACCACATAGCAGAAAAAAAACCAAGCACCAAAACTCAATCCAAAGATACTGCATCCATCACCCAAATCAAAACCTTCGAAGGTAGCAAAGTCACCAATCAAGCAAAAACAACATCACATCCCGAGCATGTAGCAACCAAAGCATCATGGAAAGCATGAAGAAACTGACCCCAAAACAGAATCCACATACCTCCACTGATCCATCAGAGACCACCGCTCGAAGGTTCCCTATCCACTCAGAGTCCTTCACCTTCGTGCAGAGGATCATTGAAGACACTTCTCGAATAAACTCCTCCACTGGAAGCATGGAACACCGATGCAAAATGAAAGATGATCCAGCTCGGTGTTGTGCAGATCTGAAAATAGATTTGAAGGTAAGGATGAATCGTTTCCACTGCAAGAATGATGAAAACACTGCCCAAAAGTCCCTGAAAAGAGGAAAAAGCGCTTCGAACCTCACCGGACCCAGAGTCGGCCAGATCAAGTAGACAGCGAGGAGAGAAAAACGCATCAAATGAAGGAAGAAGGGATGAGAGCAAAAGTGTTGGAATCAAGAAGGAGGCAAGGCGCAAAAGAATAATGAAGCGGAAAGGAGGAAAATCTGACGAAGACCATCAGAGAAAATAAGCTGAGGATGGATCAAAGGCGCCAACTCTGGGTAACTGGGGTTGGGGCGTTACAGAGTGGATCCCGAGTCCAGATGTTACATTCCCAAACATGTAAAATAATAAATTCATTATTAGATAATTGTGTTCTATAATATAAATCTATGACATCTACTCATCCATATACCCACCAATTCCTCTATAATCACCATTACATCACTCGAATCATTATTCTCTATGATAACCGTTAATGGTATTAAAATTAATTTTGATCATTTGACTAATATTCTCGTTTCCATAAACACTATTGAGATGGTGCATAAATTCACCCACTAATCCTAAATAAAAATAGTCAATAAATACATATACTTATGGTGCTCCCCACTATAAGGATTAACTTCTAAATACCCAGTATATTTCATGATGCTTCCCACCATAGGAATCGACTACTAAAAATGCATCTCGCATAATCTAAACTATGAAATTATAAATTTATATAATTGACTACTCAAGTATTACTAAAACCAATAGTTCCTCAAATGTAAATCACACATGTCTCTCAAACTGAATGAAACACACATCACAAACACATAGTTCAAAATTGTCAATACAATCCTAGTCAAATCACTAAAACCAAAAACCTTATCTCATCCACTAGTTGTTATTTGAAAACATAGTCAGAAATATTGTATGCATACTAACACTCATAATTTTCTATGATTGGACACTTTTCTTAGAGAACCCCTCTAATACAATGCCTCAATAATAACCCCAAAATGTAAAACCAAAAATATAAAATGGGTTTGGGGGGGAATGGAAAGTTTCTACCCTATTATATTTTTTTATACCTCCATGTGGTAGTAAATTTGATATCGAGGGAGTATAGGAATCTCAAAAGGTCTTAGAGCATCATCTTCATGTATAATCACTTCTCAGGTGGCATTATATTCAAACTTTACCAAAGTGGGTTTTAGTTAATTATCAAAGTAAACTTCATCAAGCTCTTCTTTGTATTTTTGGGCAGCCACTTCTTAAAATTTAAACTCTAGTTTCTTCTCTATGGTGGATTCCCCATACTATTCATCATTTTCTAGGGTGTATAGATCATCCAAACCTATAAATTCAATGAAAATTGTGTTATAAGTCATTTCTATTAATGAAAAATTAGTAAAAATGGATTCTAAAGAAGATTCTACTCCCTTTAGTGGCTTAACCATGATCTTTTTATATTGAATGAATGCCTATAGATTTATTTTTGTTGGATATGTAAGTGGATCCATAAACTTCTCTTTAGATCCTAGTATTTACTTTTTTACTCTTTTTCCAAGGCATACTCCACTAGTGCTAAATCTAAATTTTCAAAAAAAAAGAGGGTTAGTTTTCAAATGAATTTAAGAAAATATAAAAACATTAGATATTGGGGTTTGGTCATCTCCCTATAATGGTTTATCTAGAAGTATTTTTTTCTCCTTAAGTTCCTTGAGTAAAATTTCATAAATGTGTGGGAGAGAAGGGTTTTCAAGTGTTTCTTCCATATCTTGGATGTCTTCCTAAGAAAAGTACATTGGTTACCCTTATTTTTCTTATTATTTTTTTACTTAATCCATTTGATGTTTTATGGTTATGGACATATTATCCATCATTTTACTCAACTCTCTCATCGCACCTTATTTCTCCTTGAGTTTTTGGTCCAGCAGTAGAGATTTTTTTATGTATGATTGGATATCCTATGGTGTAGGATCTTCTTCACTTCGATGGTGTGGGGGTATATGTGGTTGATGTTTTTTGGGTTCATTAGTGTAACATCTTCCATCTTCACACCTGTTTTTTTGTACCAAAGCTTGCTAATACTGCTCCTCTTTAATTTTCTCCTCCATAAGCTCTTATAGTGAGAGAAATTGATTAATGTTAAATAAGTGGTTTAGGTGTGGTTTCATGACCTCAGTAGTGATTCAATTAGTATATATAAATTGGGTATAAATGTTATTATAAATTAAAGAACGATCCCACTATTATGCTTATCCCAATTGAATAAAGGAAAGAAAGAAAAATGGGGGGAGAAAAGAGACACAAATAAAGGAAGGAGCTAATTAAAAATGTTCAAAAACAAGTAAATACTCAACTCATGTCCCTAAAAACAGCCCCAATTTTGATAGTGTTATCACTGTGGAGGGTTGAAAAATCAGAATTTATAATCCTCTATATATCAAGAAGCTAAACACAGGCTTGTCTCTTAAGGATCTAGGTCTAGAGATTCATTTTCCTTACTCTTATATTTTTTTATGTTTTTTAAATAAAGACATAAATATAGTTTGATTTGGGTTTTTGATTTTCTAAAATCAAAATATAATGAATGCATAAAAATAAGTACAATGGGTTAGCAAGAAATATATATGGGGATAGGGTGAATTCCAATGGGTTATATCATTATTTACATTTGTTTTAAATCACCTAACTCAATAATAAGAATCGATACCATTCATCCACTTATCCCATAATTTAACCTTTTGTATGAGAATAATAATATACTCAAGGACCCCAAACATACTAGAAACTATTTTTTTCTCATCGGTTAGTTGGAAAGAACACTCTTCAGACAATTGAGTGAACCTACTCACACACTTGGTTGCAACTGCATACCCTTCATCCTCTCAAACCACTCACCTCTTTTAGTATGGTGAGTAGTTATAATGGAGGGAAACTTTTAAATTCAAGATATTAGAATAATGCAGTAGTGTTAATATAATGCAAAGTGATAACCACCTCCTCTACACTCCACCTTCACTATCTCACTAGAATCAGGGAAGAAATACAATATGAATTAAATTAATATATTAAAAAACCCATTGTGACTCCATAAAACCACCAAAAATGGGTTATTACTTCATAACCATGAAATTTTACATCACTTGGAAATCATAGGGGTTGATAAACACATATAAATCGGGGAGAGAAGAATGCATCAAGAATCCAAAGAGCATAAAATTAAAATAATATGTGTAAAATTACAAAAAAAAACTAATTAAAACCTATGAAAAATCTAAGGTTTCAAAACCTTTTTCAATTTCAGAGGGGAAAATATTTTTAAAAATGAAGCATTTTCTTCATCCTCATACAAAAAATATATATCATGAGTAGTGATACCCTTCATCCTTGGATGGATTCCAAATGTTTATATTGAGGGTACAAATTTATTTGATTGAGTGGATCTCAAATCTACTCCTTAGCTCAAATTCTTCCCATGATCATTTTCACCATCCATTGATGGAGGTAAATCATATAGATCAATAGATAGAATCTCCATGATTTGGATAGATTGGGAATGAGTTTTGATTTTGATATTTTTTCTTTTCTAGAATTTTATTGCTTAATACCCATGAAAAAATATGATAACTTTTATACGTATTATGATGAACTTTACATAGTGCTTTTTGTTGGGATGAACCTTACATAGCCTCTAGAATGTGTCTGTTACCCTTACATAGCATATTTGTAGGGGGTGACCTATATGTAGTGTCTTGAATACCTTAACACAACACATATTCCCCTTATGAATCTTTATGTCCCAATAGTACCTTTATGCAAGTTTGGATTACCTTGATGTGGCATGTTGGGCATGCCCATACCTTTCCCCTTCCACGTGAGCTTAAATAAACTCATCTATGATATTACATTTATGTAGCACCCTTACACAGGTCCATAATAACATTTAAATAGGTTTTTCTTCAGATAATCACTTTTACACAAGTTGAATCTTATGTAGGTTTGTTTAAATTGACTCTTACATGCTTTGTACTTCACTAAATTTAATCCTAGACCTGTACTCATGAAAATGAAAACTATTATTAGGATTATTTCAGTTCATTCCTGAATTAAATTATTTAATAAAATAAAATATTAAAATATTTTTAATAGTTCAAAATTAAAATCTAAAAAAATGTATAGTTTTCAATTAATACCAAAAATGAATAAAAAAATATTTTATATCTTTTGTGTGGTTAATTTCCAATGAAAAATGGAATAAAATTTTGAAAATATTGGTTGTCATCAATTGGCTACTTAAAGAAACATTATTGGACACTAGAACTAACTTTTCTTCTTCTAGTTTTAACTTTTACCCACTTGTACTGTCCATATAAGAACCTAGACAATATATGACCAGTTCATCTATTTTTAACACTTTGATAATATTGAGTAAACTTTTTTTGAACCCATTCACATTGTTTGAACATTTCCATCAATGATCGTATGATAAATTCTTCAACCATAACAGTCCTTATAAGAAATATTCAGTCTCTCCAATCCATTATCATACTCAATCATATTGATTATCATTGACATACCCAATCATATTGAGTATATGAGACTAAAAATTATATAGGTTAATTTTCCTTTAATACCTTTGAAAAATTAAATGAATCATTCTATGCTTCTCACAATAATCTAGATTCACCAGTTAAATAACTTCAACACTTGGTTAATTGAGAATATGTTTCACTAACACATATAATCTTTCTTTTACTTGAGAATTATTCTTATGTTACTAGTATCAAGAGTTTCTTTTGTTAATTATATTCTATCAAGGATTAATTTCAAGGTTAATTTTAATGATGATTATTTTTTATATAAAAAAAAGAATATTTTATCATATGAGTATCATGTTTCATTACTATTTAATAATGATTTTTATTAAATAGGCTCTCATTGAAATGATAACCACTTTTTAATTCATAATATTCATTAGTGGTATAAGATCCATATTTCATCATGACTTCCATCGAGTATCACATAAATAGTCTATTACTATATCTAGTAGAAAAAAAATTCCAGTCATATCATATAAGACTCTTGGATAGTCAACTGGAAAACTCATTGTCTAGTCCCTCATGTGAATAAAATCAACTATATTCCTCTAGTATCCTAATGTTTAGGGTTACCTATTTAAGTGTAACCTAAAGATAATTCCAAAAATGAGGCACCTAATTATTAGGGTCACATCATTACATGTTTTCCTTACACAAGATAATTCATGGGCCCCTAACAGTTACATTCACCCATATTGAATGAGTGGCGTCTTGAAAAGTGCTTCATTGAATGAAATTTAACACTTATTATTTTAAGGGAATTTAATATAACCATATTATCTCATGTAATTACCTTTTATGTTTGTATGATTCTGGTGGTTTATTTTGGAATCTTATTTCCTCCACAATATCAATGTGTTCAAACTACATTCATGTGAATCTCTTTACACAACTCACAATTTGTGTTACTCACCCAAAAATAGAAGCTAAATATATTTATACACATCCAAATTCATCTCATGAATAATGTAAATCAATTATTCATATAAAAGTTTAAAATTATATGACATTGAAAATCTTTCCATGACTAAGTCCAAAGCCATAGATAGCCAACCACCATCTTTATAGATATGGCATAATCCTCTAAGCCAATGGAAAGTTTTAACCAAAGTCCCTCTACCTGGTGATACTTTTCCCAAAATAGAATCCAATCCATAATAATTCAAACACCTAATATTTATAAACTATATTCCAACTAAGTCTAAGATAATAACTACAATTATAAACTAAAGTTAAGGTCGATATGAACTAAATCCTTTTATCATACCTAACATGTAAATAATTAAATTCATGTATGAAAATATCTAAAATAATATTAACTTTTAAACTAAATAATATATCATTCATAATATAAACAATTTATAACTATGAATAAAGCAGGGAATAGACTTTAAATAAATGAACAATTCAAATATTTATACACGAGATAAATATTTATATCCAATTGAAAAACAAAGTCTAATTATAAATACTTTATAAATTAGATAATCTTTATGAAAATTATATAATATTGAATATAAATAATTTATATTCATTCCATGATATTAATTTTTCATATTTTCTATTTTATATAATTTTACTTTAAAAATATTATATTTTCATGATTTATAAACATTTTTTAATTCACTTTTTTATTATGTAAACATTTTAAAAAATCTAAATATAATATACTTAACATTATTTTATCCTTTATAACATCATTCATCAAAAATCATTTTTATGTGGTCTAAATAATATTTCAAATAAGGCTCTTAATTTGAACATTTCAAATTAATTAATTATGATTCATTCATAATCTTTAAATATAAACATTTTATATTTTATTCTTATTTTGTAATTTATAAACTCTTTATAAATTACCCTTATTATTTATAAATAAAAATTTTATTTCTATATCACAATAAATGTCATATAATTTTTTAAAATGTATTTTAAATGTTAATATTTCATATTAAGGAATATTTATTAATAAATGATTCGTAAAAATTATTTAATTAATTATAAACTACTTATAATTAATTAATTTCTAAAATTTTTATATATTAAAAAATAACAATAAAATACCTTTTAAAATTAATTATAAACAATTTATAAATAATTAGATTCAATTCTTAATTATGAATATTGAAAATCTCATTTTTTTTCAATGCATTATAGCTTGCGCCACAGTGTGGAGATCTCATGGTCCTCTCAAAATTTTACCTCTACATTGAAACAAGCATCAACCATGACACAAACCCTCGTCATTTCCTATGGCCCATGACTCCCACAATGGAATAGTGGAGTTTCCCTTCCATTTTTACATGCGTTAAAATTTAACAGCATCATGGAACTAAAATGGTTGGCTCTTTGTCATGCTTCAAATTTGGTGTCCATTTTTTCCTATGAGAGACCCTCTATGGAATGGTGACATATTTTCTTTGGTTTTGAGACACATGAAATATTATGCTCTTATTTTTAGTGTTCTTTATTTCGCATAAGATTTCACAAATCTAAAAACATGGGATTCTCTAATACCACTAGTGGGATTAGAAGGGGTCTAATAACTCTTCTTAGAATAATTGGAAGTTATTTAAATCCCATTCCCAATATCTTCATGCTAGCATATATTAAATCATGAAAAATTAGAGTGAACAATATTGTATATGTACGTAACTTTCACTGAAGAATTCATCACATCATCTCAGTCATTACCACATAGGCATGAGTGAAATCACTAGAGTGGAAGAATAAAGCCTCCCACCTCCATAATTATCCACATTTTATTCATAAATCATAATTCATATGGATGGTAATTCTCTTCCATTCATGATGTGTTAGAATCTCATTATAACACATGAGTTAATGTCTCATCTAGTTCATGCATCACATTCATGAATGCATCTCCTATATTAAGTTTCATCTTATAAAATGGTTTATTAAATGATATCTTAGCTGGAAGATTAATTTTAATGATAATAATTTATCATGTTCATTGATGATTATATGTAGAATCATATCATACATATTGAAACTCCTATCATACGTTGTGCCAACATATTCTCAAAATATGTATCTCATGAATACTACAATGTGTTCATGATAATGTACTCTTAGGAAATTGATTTAAGGATATATTTGAAGAAACATATTCTTAAGTTTTTTATTTATGTAATATCATATTCTTTATCGATACTATCAAGGCTTGGTCATTTTGGCTTTTGGTGCCTTTTATAGTGAAGGGAACTCTATCATTATTGAAGATTGATCTATGATCAATGGGATACTTCTCTGAAGATTCTATAATATCACCATATTCATTGTGGAATCATACTTTGATTTGGTGGTAAATTTATTATTGGGTCACCCCCTTATCCATTGGTACATCACTTTATTCATTAGAGTTTGTAGAAGCTTGCTCAACCAAAATGTGGTTATCCCTCACTTATGGAATTAGGGAAATAAGGAAGTGAATATACTAGCCTCTCAAGGATATTGGGAGAAAATTATCATTATTTACTCTAGAACTTGATCTCTCCCCCAGCTTTTAGGGAAATTTTTTAGGGAGAATCCCTTGATCTCCACCACATTAGACCCCCATGATTCTTGGTTTTGGAATTTTTCGCCTTTAAAAAATTATTATTGTATAATTAGGCCCATTTTTACCACAATTATCGATAACAACATCTATGGACTTAGATCTGGAATGATTATCCCTAGATTGGTTATGGTTCTTTCTATTCTTCCTCCCTTTAACTTTTCTTTTACCTCTAAATTCATGTTGATCCCTAACTATTAGACTCGCTAATTTGGGATTAACCTTATGTTTGTCACGTAATTATATTTAAATCAAGGTAGATTGAAATTCATTAAAAGATAATTAATTTATACCATATTTCATAGAATCAACAATATTATCATAATAGTTATCAGGGGAGGCCAATAAAATTAAATCTTGGTCTTTATTATTTATAGTAACATTAGTATTAGTTAGGTTAAGAATAAAGTTATTAAACCCATAAATATGTTCCTATATTGGGATCCTAGGATGCATCTTGAAATTATACAATTTATGTTTCTTATATAGATACTCAACTAATGAAGGAGTCATGTATAATTTTTCAATATTGGACCATTTACCAACAATAGAGTTTTTATGAGCAACCCAATATAGGACCTTATCACCCAAATATAGTATAATCGATTTATGTTCTTTCATTATAATTTCAAAAGATATATCTATATAGGCAGTCACAACCTATACATCAGGAGACTAACTAACCAAAAGATTCTTGGGCTAATGATTTAAATCCAAAATTCCTTGTTGAATTGAGAGTGCATTCATCTTGATTCATCAAATATTGAAATAATTCTATCCAAAAAACTGATCAATTTCATACTTAGAAGATTTCATTTAAAATTTAATGAGGATCTGATACTAATTGTTTAGGATAACACTAATAGTACACCCTTATCAAACAACCTATGAAGCACTAAATATTCCTATGGTTTATTTAAGTTGAAAAATAAAATATGATAAGTAAATTAAAAATATATTTTTTGATGATTTGAGAAATGTGTGAGAAGAAAATAAAAGGAATTAAAGAAAATAATACATCAATATAATGCGTTTCGAACCAACTTAGTCCTACATCTGTGGAAATAACACAGAACTGTCATATATTTTATTAATTATCAATAAAATTATAGGAATACAAATGAGCAGTGACATAAAAATATTTAAGAACAACAAAGAAAAATAACTAATCCATGAAAGAACCAAAAAAAGATAGTATACACTTACATGCGGTCAGATTTACCAACCAACTGGATATTCTAGTTCTCCAGAAATGCTTTAGGAAACATTAAAAACTAATGATCAAGGAGATCCTCACAAGTGGAAACCAAGGATCTCCACTATAATCCAATACTGGGATCAACTGTGTACTCTAATAGTAAGGAAACAAGTGTGCACTCCTTCAATGGATGGAAAACTCTAACTCTAGTGATGACCTTCTCTTCCTCAAGATCTCTCTTTCTCCATAGTTTGATATTAAATGGTTTGAATCCCAAATCTATCCACAATCTAAGCTACCATATTAATGATGAATCTTGGCAGTCAAGTTTGTGGTGTAATGTCCCACAATAAGTGTAAATTCATGATAAAATCAATCATAACAACCTACATCCAATGATGGCCATGAGATACAAGCCACAGGTTATAAAATTCATTTAAAGTGAAGTTCTGGGCCACATCGAGTGAATAAAAATATTTTGTGAGAATGAAAAAAAAAATATTGTTTGTATGAATAAAAATTTGGAAAAACTAACTTGTGTAAGGTGAAACCAAATGCTCTTGTAAGGTGAATCTCACCACTCGCATCAGGTAAAACCCAGTGCTCACATCAAGTGAAAACCCAACTCAAATGAGATTAAATCACACTATTTATAGATCATGTTAAAATATCAACTACAAGATTCATTTAAAGTGATATCAAAATCATAATATCCCTATGTATGATTAACTAGATTATATGTAAGAATAAAACAAATGGAAAAGGCCTCAAGTCAGATTCAAAGGAACCTCACATAATATTAATCAAGGTAGAATAATTCACATGGTAATAAACAGTAATGGGTATAATTAGTAAAATAAAACCAAAGTAAACTGGAATATAATATTATGAACATGTGAAACTTGCAGATTCAAAAAAAGAACAAGTAATTAATTATTTTCATTTTCAAATAAAATAAATCATGATAAATTCAATTGGCTCCAATTCCACTAGATCCCAACCCTTCTCTAAATTTACTAATGCCCAGCATCATGGGTATTTATTGTAACAGCCCTGGAAAAGCTATACTTAAAAGCCTACATGTTACTAGCCTTGTCAAAAAGATGCACATTTATTTTCAAGGTCCATCCTAATTATAACTCCATAGTTAAGTGTGCTTATCCTAGAGTAGTTTTAGGATGGGTGACCTCCTGGTAAGTTTTCTAGGGTGTGTGTGAATGAGGAAAATCAGATTAAAAGAACATGTGTTGTCCTGTGGGGGAATTCATTAGTCTGATAAGTGACTCTAATGGGTAATAGCATGTGGTGTTCTAAGAATGAGACCAAATTATTATGGTATATCCATAAGGTTAGATGACTAGTTTTATGGCCCGAGGAGGTTGGGTTGTCAAATAATGTTATCAAATCTAATACACGGCCTAAAGCATAGAGTCACTACCTAGGTTTGAGGTGTGGGGTCCACAAAGAGGGTGTTGTTATTTAAATTTTGGGAGAGTGTGATGCCTCTGGAAAATTTTGACTTAAAAGGATAAATGTTATACTCATGACAACAAGGTGCACCTTTCTTTTTAGGAACCTAAATAATTAGAACTCCTAAATTAAGTGTACTTGTCTTGGAGTAGTGTTAGGATGGATGACCTCCTGAGAAGTTTCTTAGGGTGTGTGTGAGTGAGGAAAAATAACACTAAAAGAACATGTGTTTGCCTATGGGGACAGTCATTAGTTTGATAAGTGACCCCAATAGGTAATATCCTATGGTGTTCTATGAATTAAACTAAATTATTACAAGAGACCCATGGGGTTATATGATTAGGTTCAAGTTATGAAGAGGTTGGGTTGTGAAAATTACACTTATAATGGAAATTAAAGTAAGGCCTACTTGTGTTACAAATTATGAGTGAAATAAGATGGTTGACAAACTAGATTTAGTGTTGTTTAACTCAATCCTTTCAAGTAATAAAAAAATTGGTGGAAGTGGAGATTTGAGAAGGGGTATCCAAAGTTGGATCCTAGATCCCTGAGTATATTCCTAGTATATATTGATAATGTTAAGATTTTTCACGAGTGGGAGATTAATTTCCATGATATTATTATCATGGATGGTGTAATACTATGACCAAAAGGTTTTAAATAATAATAAGTTTGATTTGTATATTAACTAAATCATAGTAGGAAGTTTTCATCAATGCATTGGTACAAACTAATTAAATCGTAGTATTAAGTGTGCATAAATGCATTAGTAAAAATGATTTTATTCCTTCATTTTTAGTCTTAATTATTATGAAATAAACATAAATTATTATGTATGGTGGGTTTTATATTTTGGTGATTAGATTCAATAAAGAACTATTTTTTGAATTGAAAAAATAATTAACTAGATTTTTTGTATAAATGACCTCTAATCTATACGTAAGATTTTATGAATGCTAAATTATCAAGATGAGAATATGTAACTTTTGGATTTTAAAAAATAAATCTTATTGGAATGTAGTATGACACTATAACATGCAATATTGTAATTAAAATTTTATCTCTCTTGATTAATTTAAATTTATCCTTAAATATGTGCCTTGGTGATTAAATAGTGAGGGTCGGAAAGTATTAAGTATTAGTTTCATCAACAATGAAAAACCTAATTTATGTTATGTTCATTTGACACGTGATATATTAAATTTAGAGTTATTAAAATGGAAATGTAAATATGAATATTATATGTGAATATATAAATGATACTCATTCACAACTCCATGTGAAAGATTAATAGATAATTCATAAAGGTGCCATTATTTTACTTGATTACATTTATTTTTTCATGTTCAATAATTAATGTGGTTAACTATCATAAAATAGTTAGTAAATAAATAGTTTTAATTGATACTGTATTTACACGTTGAAGGGTGAGTTGTGTTGATGATGTTGTGTGTATTGGTAATTTTGAGGATGTGATAGAATGACTTGTCAAGTGAAAATCTTGAATGTGAAATCATTTATCCGAAATGATTTCTTATAACATGAGATACATTATTTAAATATACTATATGAATGTTTTTTGATTATTTTATTCTAGGGAAATACGAACTATGAATCAAAATTTCATGTTTATTTCAATAAGAGTCTGTTATTTTTATGGATATGTTTATTGAATCTTGAACAATGAAACAAATGCATGCATACCAGCATAAAATAAAACAAACATAGAAGATTTGAATATTTTCCAAAGAATATGGTTCAAAGTGATTAAATATTATGACTACTCAATACATTACCACCCCTGGAAGGCGAACAAGGTGGTTAATTCTCTAAGTCTAAAGGACCATTCTAGTTTTTTCCATAATTGGGATTGAAAGAGATCCAATACTTATGTATTTTCAGAATATGGATCTTAAAATCATGAGGAAAGGATATAGATATAATCTTTCTCAGATGAATGTTCAACTATTCATCCATGTGAGGATTAAGGAGGCGTAAAATGAAGATTTGGAACTACAGAAGAAGGTGAGGAATGTTTGTAACATCCCAAACCAAAATAAACTAACCGGTTCCTCAAACTAGTTCGTTACATAACCTTAGGCGCACCTCCCCATATTCCAGAGGATTTTGTCTAGCATTCAGGGTCTAGTAAAACACATGGAGAGACTATACCCTCTTTATCATAGTAATCCATAGAAGATAAAATAAGAATTAAGAGGAATAGCACCAAAGATAATCATGAATTACCAAAAGGATTCCCTAAACTGGGTACATGCACATAACCAAATAGTAACCATTCCATGCCATGTCCTATAGTTCCAAGTTTAAAGGAAACCCCAAAATAAAAAAAAAGCCAAAGAATACCCAAAATGGGTCCTGAAAACAGGTATGTTCCCCTCATCCATGTACATCCATGATCCCAAATCATCATTATATCATAGGACCTTTACCCTTATCCTAACCAGCAACTATGAAGTCTGCTCAGGTAACTAATGGCGGCCCAAGAAAGGTGTGATTACAACTCAGTAGGCCACCACCAATAGTGTAGAAAAAATATCAAGTCTAATGCAATGTATATAGAAGTGAAAGTAATAATAAAATAGAAAAATAAACAGGATACGTCATTTAACATTTATTAGATCAATTACTTTCATTTCCTTGTACAATGTTTTACCAATTTTTCATCAAACCTACTTTGTCTTGTGTCGGTCTTCTGAGTAATGTGTCAAAAGGGTCGAAGATTAGAAAACAAGAAGCCTCGGTCCATAAATCTAACTGGGGTTTGGAACTCCATGTTTGATCATCCCAAACACGATATATAAATCCATGTTCATACCCTTGGGTTCAGGAGAATAAATTCATTCCCAAAATAACTAATATGCATAGGGGAACTGAGCACATCAGTCTAGACTGCCCATAGGAATGGGCCATTAGTCCAATATATCACTACCACTTATCACATTCACATAGGCTCATCATCATTATCCATTTTATCATAGAAAACTATAAGGGTGCACCATTTACATTTAATTTCTTTCTCATATTTATTTACCATAACCATGTTCTTAATTTCCAATATCATCCCATTTTACCATTTTAACACATTAAAACCATTTATCACCCCCTCCAAGACATTTAACCATGAGGCCAATCCCCATTAACCAATTATCACATACATCCATTTACCCATCATCAATTACTTAACTCTTTGAGTTAAGATATACATATCGTCTTTCCATGTTACCAAGTTCATCACATTTACCATTGGTTTAACATCATAAACCCTAAAATTTATCATTCAACATCCCAATCTTTTATGTTCAAGGGAGGTCCACCCCATGGGTGTCCATAGACCCAGTCAAATCATCCTCATCGGATCCCACATGCATTATAAGGGTTTAAATTCATCATTCAATTAACCCAATTACTATTTCCTACCAAGGAAACCAAATGTAAAGCAATAATGTACCACCACACAACCACATACACATTCAAATAGGGCATCAAGACTATGGGATAAAACTTATAGACCACCTACCTCAATTTTTTAGACAAACTCTTGCTTAACCTTATCCTTTGATTGAAAATAAAACACCCTTCAAGGACCCAACTTATAATATGATGTAAAATCATGTTTTTAGGGATTCATAAGGATAAGAATAACTACACAATAAATTTTCTAGAAAATAAAAAAGAACACTACTATAATTTGGACCTATAGCCATGGATCTATAGCCACAGACAATAAAAATTGTGGCTATAGGTCACTTATACCCATAGTTGTTTTACTACCAGTGGCCCTAGCCCCATACGCGACCCCCCCCCCCCTCCCTTGTGAGTTTAGCATCCCCGTTGCCCCGTGATCCTATTCCCTCCCGTGATCCTCCTCCTCTCCTGACATCTCTGATGCAACCACCCCACCTCCCCGTGACCCTCCTTCTCTGACGCAGCTTCAGCACAGTTTCGACGTGGCTCTGGCACGGTTCTGATGTGGCTCCAACACGGTTCTAACGTGACCACCTCCCCCCCCCCCCCCCCACAATCCTCCTCCTCTCCTGACTTCTCCGACACGGCCACCCCACCTCCCCAAGACCCTTTTTCTCTGACACGTCTCTAGCATGGTTCCAACATGGCTCCAGCATGATTCCGATGTGGCCACCCCACCTCTAGAGATCCTCATCATACATGTGATGGATCCATGAATAAGTTACATTTATCTAGTGTTTATTTTATTATTACCATATCTAGGTTTGATCCCACACTTAGAGTAGTTTCTAGGTACAATTGACCGTGGAGATTAAAATCTGGAATACCCAAAAATTGAAATAGACATCCTAAAATCAATTCCCATTCCTACTATACAAAAAAATCAGAGAGGATCCCACACTTGGTGTGTTGGTTTGCGGGTGGGGTGACATCAATTACTAGAAATAAAACTTGTTAGTTCATTTTCACTTCATCCCTAGATTCCCAATCCCTCACATTTACTTTAGAAATGTGAGAATAAACCCTGTATTTATATCATCATCCCTCGATGAGGATCATAAGATTTTTTATAATAGGATTTATATGCTCGATGAACCAAATATGGGCACATTATCAAAGTTTACCTTATGATAATTTAATGATTGGGAGTTTCACTTGTTATTAATATCCAACCAAGAGCATGATGAGTGGGTGAGAACTTGTCTAAATAAATCCTAGTTAAGTTGTGCATACATTTCTGGAGGTTCTTCAATAAGGTAATACCAACTAAAATTAATATCCATAGAAAATTAATTTAGATACCCTCATCATGTATGTGTTGTGAGAGGCTAAAATCTAATTTAGTCTAGAACTTATTTTTTTATGTAGAATGGGACCATTTTTCTTGGGCCCTTATTGGGAAACTTATGGGATTTCAATTTTAGGGGGGATACATCTCTGAATTTTTGTCTACATTATTTAAAAGTGTTGAGAAACATTCATATGTGGTTAATCATCATGTAATATTGTTTTCAGTGGTGTGTTGGGTGATATAGGAGAAAAGGAACAAGGGTCTTGAAGGAAAGAATAGCTCCCTCTTTTCATTCAAGTTCATGTTCTCTCTCTCATGAAAAAACTTGGTTCCCTTCTTCCTATTTAAAAGTTAATGGCTACTAGTAAGGGGATCATACCTAGGGATGTGATTAAAAATGATAGAGCTCCTTTAGGGTGGTGGATCAAGTGGATACCCCCCAATGTTGGACTAAAACATAATGTGAATGGATCCTGTAAATAGGGAGTTATGAGGAGGTATTGTGCTTGATTCTAGGGGATTTGTGGTTATAGAATATAGTTCCTTTTATGGTTTAGGTGATTCTATCTGGGTGGAGAGAATATCTTTACTCAGTGGCCTTTAAATTTTGAGGATAGATAACCTCAATATTTGTATGGTTGAGTAGAACTCTGAGATTATTTTAATATTCCTACATAATGATGCAAGTGCTCCTTGGTATTCAGTTTATAATATTAGGAAGTGTAGGTCCCCTATCGATCAATGCATAAATATCATTCATACCTAGAGTGATGGAAACTTTTCTGCATAAAATATATCTATTAAAGAGATACCTTATGAGATTCTTGTTATTTATCATATTACAGGGAATCTTCCACATTACTATGAAATTATTGTTAGTGGTGAAACCCGTAATATTCACCACTTTAGACTCCCAAAGTGAAATATTTTCTAATAAAATGTTCTTCTTGAGTGACTAATAATTTCCCAACTATTAAATCAATCAAGGAAATTCTTATCACCTCTCATGGGCCCCTCAACCCCATGTCAAACTAGCCTGAAAGCTCGGGTGTCGTTACATCGGGCCCTACGGATGGGGGAGTACATAAAGGCACTCGGTGGTGGGTGACAGCCCACCTATACTGTGTAACCCCTTGGGCCTGAAAACCCCAATGTACTTTTTGCAACTTCTGTGGTGGTGTGGTGGTGAAGGAGAGTGGCTAAAACACGTCGTTCTTTTGGAGGTTCGGGTTTCGAATCCAAGGATTTTTCTTTCTGGGAGATCATCTCCCCTAGGATCCACCTACCATTCTGAGTCACCCAGATTCTTCTAGGCTAGCAAAATGAGGCGCAACCCAATTTCTGATGGATCGTTGTGATAGACCATCACTGTCAGTTTGTTTCCCTCCTAGACGCTCTTCCATCTCAGCTGGCAACAACTCCTTCTCCGTCTGGGGAAATACCTCAGGGTAATGACCTCTTTGGGGGGGGGGGTTCTCTATGTGGAGGGTTCAAAAATTACACATAGGGGAATTCCCTTTTAAAAAGAAAAGGAAGTTCTTTTATGGATACCATTAATGGAGGCGAATGATCTGAATACTCAAGAGATTTATGAATAAAACAAATTTCATCACATGTACAATGAAAATACTAAATTAAATTGGTTGGATAATCAATTACCCAATCAAATACATGGTCTAAATCCTAACCATCTAGAAAATTTTCCAACCCATGACCAATTTCAATCCCAACCATCTCAACATCGAATCCAATATTTTCCATACAAATTATTAGAATATTTTTAAAAAAATGAAAATGAATTATCAATTTTCATCATTGAGATTAGATATGTAAAACATTGAAATGGTTATGGAACCCATTCCCACTCAGGTTTACCCTTCCTCAATATCTTATAAGAATCTTGTTACACACAAACCACTCATGAATAACTCAAAGTTGTGACTATTCCCAAGAGTGGGAAAGCTATTTTAAAACCTAAACCATTGATTCCTAAACCATTATATTATTCAAAATCATAGGAAGAAACTAAATAACCAACATTAGAAACTGAAAAAACAGAGTTGGATAATGAGTGAATTGGTTGGGGAATGTTGAAATTCAACCAGAGGAACATGGAGAAAGTAGTGTATCAAAAATGATTTTTTTTACTACCTAACCTAACACACTAAAGAGAGAGTGAATGGATTGAGATCTTGGGTCATTCTAGGGTATTATTTAGGGGTTGAATTTATTTTATAAGTGATTATTATATAATTAATGAGAGAATTATATAATGGAACCCTTCATTATATTCATAATTTTTTACTTTTATTTTATTTTTTCCCATGCACTTGTGGTTCCACTCCATTATTTCATTATTTTAAAATTAATAGAATTATATTAGTGTAGGTGTGAGGATAATTAAAGATTATATACTTTTATTCACTTGTGGTTCCCTATCTATTTTCACCATAAAATATAGTATTTTTAATTTTCTATTGTATTAAATTTTCAGATTGGAGTTGCAAATTAGTGGAAACCATGTTTTGAGGTCTTAATCAGATCTACCTATTGAATTAGAAAACACTGGTGTTTTTCATGCTTCACTTTGATCATCATTTTGTAATCATGATATTTTTTAAGGAAATTCTTATTGAATACTATTAGTTAATGCCTATATGATATAATGATTTAAATTTTTGTTTCATATAATCATGCTCATTTGAATCTGCATTTTATTAACTTGGAAAGAGGGTTGGGCAGTGCTTATTTACTTGATTGTCAGGTTGGTTCGAGATTAATATGAATATTTTTTGTTGATTAAGTGAAACACTTCTAATTATGGAAGAGCGGAAAAAGTGGATGTTGCAACAGGATTTTCTATATGGAGTTTTTCTATGCTTTATGGCTCATACGGTGACTCCTTTTCCTCATTATATGAAGTTTTATTATAATTCATATTTATTTCTAGTTTGATTTATGAATAAATTCCAGAACCACATCCCATGATGAAGGTTCATATTTTTTACCTTCATTCATGACTATTATATAAAGTCATGGGTTTACATACCAAAAAAATATAAGTCTTTTGAAACATTTAAAACATTAAACAAACTTTATTGAAATCTAGATTGTAAATATAATAAAAGTAATGATAATTGATAATTATTTGGAGTACTTATCTACTAAACTTGTCTAGTTCTATAAATTTGAGGTCATAAAATGATATCATATTATTAGGTAGACCCACAACATAATGAACTTATTGATAACATGAGTAAAACTATTCTTGAGTGTGTTTGAGGAATGATTCCATACTCAGGCCTACCTAAATTCTTTTGGGCAGAAGCTATGACTATGATAGTATACCTGTTTAAAAGGTTCCCATATGCTTCTAATTAGTTCAAACCCACAGATGAACTTTTCAATGGTAAACCACCTTTCGATAACCACCAAAGATTCTTTGTGTGTGCAACCTATACCTACATTAAAACTGATAAGTTGGAACCAAGATCTATTATGTATGTTTTCATGGGATACCCCAATGGTGTCAAGGGATATATGTTGTGGGTTGAAAAACATAGATACAAAAGGTTTATGATCATCATAGATGTTGAATTTCATGAATTTAGTTCTCCTAAATCATAATCTATCACTCATGATAGTGATGATACAACCCTTAGTGAGACTATTGATCCTTATTCCCCAACTGAGTTAGAGGATGCTGATGATCCCCTTCCTCTTGATCCTAAATGTGAATTCTAAAATGAGTCCATTGATGATGATTCTAAAATCTATAATAAATTATTTAATGATAGAGATTTCAAAGGCTAAATCTCTAACATACGTGAAGAAATGGAAACCTTGAATGAAAACCATACATTGTCTATTTTTTATAGACCTCCCAATGCCATGTACATTGGGCGTAAATGGATTTATAGGAGGAAGAAATATAATACTAATGAAAGGAAAATAAAATTTATGGATATATTATGTAAAAGTGTTTCTTTTAAAGAGAGGTTGTTGATTATGTTAATATTTTTTCACCATTTTCTAAGAATTATTCTATTGGTTTGCTTCTTTTTTTAATATTTTAATGACTTTCAGAAAGAATAATTAGATGAAAAATCTGCCTTCTTACACAGTGAACTTAATGGGAAATTTTACATGGAACCACTTTATGGTTACCAAAAGGTGTTTAAAACTAACCAAGTTTTTATTTTAAATAAATCCTTGTATGGTTTAATACTGGAGTCTTGTTAGTGGTATAGGATATTTGACTCTTTTATGTTGGATATCCAATTTAATAGGATCCAGTAGGATGTATGTGTTTACTTTAAATGGGTTGAAACATACATTATTTACCTACTACTTTATTTTGATTATATATTGGTTATGTGAAGTAATATTAAGCTCATTAATTCTATAGTGTGTCAGTTGAAAACAATTTTTTAGATGCAAGATTTAAGAGTGAAAAAATAGATATTAATTAAGAAAATCAAAGAGAGAGACCTAATAAAATGTTATATTTTTTCCAAAATCTTATATCTTTAACTTATTGGAGAGGTAATTTCTTGAGACCTTAAATCCAATTAATGATCCATTTTCCCAAAACTTCAAAGTGTAATTGACTCAAGTTTATACTTCTACTGTATAAACTTAATATATGTCAAAGAACACTTATAACAACATTTTTGGTAGCCTAATGTATTATATGATTTTAACTAGGATGAACATAGTTTTTTCTATTTTTATTCTCAATAGATTCACAAAAAAATCCAAGGAAACTTCATTGGTAGGTGTTAAAATGGTTACTTATATTTGTTTCACATACTTCCATCCTATATTTTTGTTTTTATAGAAATTTAAATATAGATGAACTAATTGCCGGATATGTTGATGCTGATTACATAGGTAACATAGATACTGAGAAGTCACTTACTAGATATTTCCTCACCGCTTTTGGAGGAACCATATCATGGGAATAAAACATGTAATTAGTTGTTTCTATTTTAACCATATAAGATGGGTATATTCCCCTTACCAAGGATATCAAGGAGGATTTATGGTTAAAGGGTATGGTTTCTAAACTGAATTTATTCAATTTTGTAATATAAGTTTATTGTTATAGTCTATAAGATTTCCATTTGTACAAAAAATTTGTTTGTCATGGTAAATTCAAACATATAGAAATTAGGCTACATTATATTAGAGATACCATTGTGGAGTGTTGATGATATACCTTCATAAAGAATAATTTTGGTTGTTTGTTTGATCCAGAAGGTCCCAAAGAACTATGAACCATCACCTCCAGAGTTTTTTTTACATTATGAAGGGATCAGAAATATTTGAGAGGCACCCTATTTGGATTGTAAGAACTCCTCTTATTCTTTTTTAGTTATTGAAAATAGAATATTTTTATCATTTCTATTTTCTTATTTTTCATACTATTGGTTTGTTACTTGTAACATTTTGTTTGAGCATAGTAAAATGGGTTCCTTTTGGGAGATGTTCATTCCATTCACATAGGCCATAAAGAGACCAAATAAAACTAAATCTTTGGTTCTTATTTATTGTATTTTTTATTTATTTTTAATTAATTTATACAAATCATTATTGAAGTAATTTCTTTGTTATATTAAATTGTGTGTACCTAGGGGACACATACTGTGTTTTTTGAAGCCTTGCTGCTTGCTTTTTTTAAAAAAAATGTTTTGCATTTCTTCTCACCTGTGTTAGCATCCAAAAATTAAATATTATATTCAGAGTAATTTTATACGTAGATAATGATGTTATGATCATATTATACATAAGATAAAGTTTATAATGAATCTTAAAGAATTTGATATTATTTTCCCTACAAAGGAGACTACTAGGTTTGGACAACTTTATCAGAGTTGGCACACGGTTAAGTACTATATAAGAGATATGCTAGTGACATGGAACAGTTCCTCATAATTCTATGTAGAGTTATATACTAACATAGCAACATATTTATTATAGGATTGACTTCCTCTATATTCTTTCTAGAATTTTAACACTACCTCACATACTCAAAGTGGGGTTCCTCCATATTAGGGGCTAGTTTTTTGAACCAGTTGTAGATATTTTTTCCTAAGAGTCTCCCTATGAACAATGTAAGAAATAACAATTCTTCCAATTTTTAAAAAATTCCAAGGTTGACTTACTTCTATATTTTTATTTTTAACTTCAAGATATAATAATTTCATATTGAATATGTTTCTCTCATAATCAATTGTTTTTATCTTGTCTTCACGGGGCTTCTTGATTTTATCAAATTCATCATAAATAATTTTGTTTTTTTCCTATAACAGATGGTCAAACTATTTAATCTCTAGTTCATTATTCATGAAAACAACTACTTCTTTTTATGTATGTTTCCATACTTATATATTTTTCAAGTATTTTTATTTCTCTTGGATTTCATTCAGAAAATCCATACAGGTGGGGTGCAAGAGGGAGGGCGCAGTAGAGTCTGTAGGGGTGGGAGGAGGGGGAGGGTGCAGGAGGGGTCTACATGGGGGAGGGAAAATTGTTAGGGGGCTAGCAGGGGGGAGGAAAAACCAGAAAGGGGTGGTTTGCAGGGGGTCTGCAGGGGGAGGTATGCAGGGCAGAGGGAGGGGGAGGGCAGGGGTAGGGGGCAGGGGTAGGGGGCAGGGGGTAGGGGTAGTTCTGTAGGGAAGGGGGTAGGGGTGGTCTACAGGGGGTCTTTAGGGCAAGGGGGAGGGGGAGGGTACAGGTGGGATGCAAGGGGGAGGAGGTGGTGGTCTACAGGGGGTCTTCAGAGCAGGGGGTACAAGAGAGTGGGGTAGGGGGTAGGGGGTGCAAGGGGTGCAGTGGAGGGAGGGAAAACTGGAAGGGGTAGGGTGCAAGGGGGAGGGGGTAGGGGGTCAGTAGGGGGTCAGTAGGGCAGTGGGGAGGGTACAGATGGGGTGCAAGGGGGGAGGTGTGAGGAAGGGGGTGTAAGGGGGTGGGGTATAGGTTAATGATGAATCCATTCATGAATAACCTTTAGATATTCACCCAATAACATATAGTGTTCCCCCTATATGGACTAATTTTTCATTTATTTTTATGAATTATAATAATTTCCCCCTTTAATGAAATCCATACATGAATGAACATATAGAATAATATCATCATTAAATAAATATGATTTAATATTTGAACCATATTCAAACTTGATTACTCTCTCATTATTATTTTGTTCTATTTAGATCATAAGATTCTTACTATTTCTCTATATTCTAAACATCCTTCTTATTTATCTTCAATTTTATGTTCTCAAATCATCATACACAAGAATATTTCAATGTTTTTATTAATTATATGTGTTCTCATTTGTATGAATTATGTTTGTCAGGTTATTTTATTGGTAACATAATGATATTATATGAATCTCCATATAAACATTGAATGTTTTCATTAATTAAATGTGTTCTCATTTGTATGAATTATTTTTATTAGGATTCTTTGCTCCTTCTACTAATTTAGGTACATAAACCAATGAATATTTCAATGATCATGATGGTGGTGGTAGTGGCGGTGGTCTGAGAGGAGGTGATAATGATGTTTGTGTTTATATAGGATATGATGAGGGTCAAGATGGTTCTAGTGATGTTGATGTTGAGGTGCATTTAATATGTAAATTTTATTCTTGGTTTATTCATTTAATTTTATCAAATAGTTATTTTTATTATGATGATATTGATATTGATCTTTTATATTGTTTATATTGGATAGAGTTTGAATTCTTATAATATATATTGTATTATGTTTGAGTTCAGTTTTATTTGGAAGGTGGTGTTTCTTTTCTTGTAACTAGAGGATGTTAGTACTTCTATAAGGTGCAGATATTATGGAAGCATTTGTTGATTAAGTATAGATAGGTATGAATCAATTTACATGGTTATTAACTGTAGTTGTAGGGTCTATTTTTCATGGTTTTGAAAGTGTTATTAGGGACCAAGAGATCCATGGTTTAACCAAGGGGGCAGTGGGGGGGAACTGGAAGGGGGTGCAGGGGGTGGGGGGAGGGGCAGGGGCGTCTGCAGGGGGGTTTGTAGGGGGGGTCTGCAGGTCAGGGGGGTGCAGGGGGTGGGGGTCTGTAGGGAAAGGGGCAGCGGGTGGGGCAGGGGTGTGCTAGGGGTAGGGCAGGGGGTGAAAGGGGGCAGTGGGGGGAGGGAAAACTGGTAGGGGGTGCTCAGGGTCTGGGGGGGTCCAGGGTCTGGGGGTGTCCAGGAGGGGGGTGTCTAGGGTTTTTTTAGGGGAATGGAGATATGGTTTTGTCCTAGGGGGTTGTCCAGGAGGGGGGATGTCCAGGGGAGTGGGGGCTATCTAGGGGAGTGGAGGGGGCTTTACATGGGGGAAGGGTGCTATATGAGGGGCTTTGCAGGGGGTGGGGGTGTCCGAGGTCTCGGGGGGTCTGTCCAGGGGGGGATGTCCAGGGTCTGGGGGTGTCTAGGGTCTGTCCTAGGGGGTCTGGGGTCATTCTGGGGGGTGTCAAGGGTATGGGGGTGTCCAGGTTCTGTCCAGAAGGGGGGATGTCTAGGGGAGTAGGGGGGCTTTTCATGGGAGAAGGGGTGTTGCAGGGGGTGTCCAAGGTCTGGGGGTGTCCAGGGTTTGTCCTAGGAGGGGTCTATCTAGGGTCTGTCTGGGGGGTGTCCAGGGTCTGTCCAAGAGGGGGGGTTGTCCAAGGTCTATCCTGAGGGGGGTCTATCTAGGGTTTGTCCATGATGGGGTTGTCCAGGGGAGTGGAGGGGGGATTTTCATGGGGGAAGGGGTGCTGCAAGGTGGTGCATGGGGGAAGGGCTACTATAGGGTGTGCTTTGCAGGGGGTGGGGTGTTTTTTTATGAAATGGGAAACCCTAGAGACACGGTTTGAAACAATGACTATAGTATTGTGTGCCTTAAGCTGCTTCCATGGTTTCAAACCGTGGATTTAGGTATTTATCTAGGGTTCAAACCGTGGCTATAGGGCTATATCCACAGTTTGAACCGTGGATATAGAGATGTAGCCACGGTTTGAAACCATAGCTATAGGTCTTGCCCTATAGTCATGCTAATACTAGCCACGGTTCATAAATCCATGGCTATAACCTATATCCATGGTTTTTGGAATTATAGTCATGGTTTAAAACTGTGGCTATAGCCTAAATTTCCAGTATTAGAAGATGAGTGTTAGACTCACCCAAATATTAAATTTTCACCCAAACACACTCCAAATGGTCATGAATCGAGGTAGAATTGTCCCCTGAAAGCTTGGGGAGGAGGTTCATCACCTAGGTTGTAGTAGGGTGAAATGGGAGGAAAATAAGGTGAGGGTTCACAATGCCCAAGGGGGAAATTTTAAAAATTCCCCCTCTATCATGAGGCAAACAGTTTGGCTTCACGGTTAGATAAACCATGCAAAAACTGTGAACCACCCTCTATCCAAAGGGGACCTAGGTCGCATGGTCTCCTGAGAGATTGCATAGTTTGGGAAATCATGTGGTGACTGTGAGAAATGAATCTTTCCAAGTTTTCATGGTTTGTGAGCTCTTCCTTACATAGTTTGTCAATCGTGCACCCTCCCCCTATAGGAGGCATGGTTAATGAACATGGTTACTACTAACTGTATGCCAACTGTTCACCTTCTAAGTATATCCTCTTTTCTTTCTTCTTCATTCCTTGGACTCTCAGAACACCCTTGAGCCTTCCTATACTCTCGGGAACATTTCATTAATTTGGAAAGGAAGAGTTCAACCCAAAACTTAAATGTAACATACCTTATTAGAAGTTTTGGATCTTGAAAACTCACCACCTTATAATGAATCATCCTCAAGCCACACTCCCAAAAATTAATGAGTCTCCAAGGAAAAAAATGATTGGTCCACTAGGATTACATATCCACCTCACTCTCCCAAGTTTCTTCCTAAACATTACTATACTACCACAACACTCAAACCAATGGTACATTCTTTCCCTGCAATATTTTCTCACTACGATCCATAATACAAACCAGATTCTCCTCAAAGGACACATCAGCCTCAAACTCAAAATCATCAACAACAATCACATGAGAAGGGTCATAGTGATACTTCTGAAGCTTTGACACATGAAAATCATCATTTGTGGCACTATACCACTATGGAAGATCCAATAGGTATGCCAATAGTCTGATCCTATCCACAATCTCAAATGGCCCCACATACATGGGCACCAACTTTCCCTTTTTCTGAAACTGATGATGACCTAACCTTGGTGACACCCAAAAGAACACACGATCACCCATTTTAAAATCCATCAGTTTATGATGTTGATCAGAATAAGACTTATTCCTACTCTGATCCATATCCACATGTTTCTGAATCAAATTAACCTTCTCTGATGTCTCCTCCATGAGACTCGACCCCAACAACTCTGATTTCCCATACATTATCCATCATAATGGGGATCTATGTGGCCTAACATAGAGTGCCTCATATGGTTCCATCTAAATAGTTTTCTGGAAACTATTATTGTAGGAAAACTTTACAAGTTATATGTTCTTTTCACAAGTTCCACCAAAATCTAGGATGCATTCTCTCAGCATGTGCACCTGGATAGTACAATTCGATTGTCTGTCTGTCTTTCTATGGGTGGAAAGTTGTACTCAAAAGCACCTAAGTACCAATCACCTTATGAAATCCTTAACAGAATCATGATGTAAAATTCATATCATGATCTAAAATGATACTCTAAGGAACCCCATGCAATAATACTATCTTCTGAACATACATGTCTCCTAACTAGTCCATGATAAAATTCCCTCAAATCGGTAATAAATGGTCCATATTCATCAACCAATCAATAATTACCCATATATCATCATTATTCCATGGAATCCTCAGAATATATATCACAATTTATATGGTGAAATAATCCCACTTCCATTCTAGGATGGGTAATGGATAAAACAAACCACCCGATCATTGATGCTCATCCTTCACCTGCTAACAGGTGTAGCATCGCTTTAGGAAACCTAAAATTTCTTTCTTCATCCCTCTCCATCAATACTTTCTACTAAGATAATGATACATTTTGTTTAAACTAGGATGCACCTACCACTTCGAGTTATGGAACTCATGCATTAGCTTCTTATTCATACACATAGACACAATAACACAGCCCTAGACATAAATGATATCATCCTCATTTATTGTCCAATCGGAAGGTGACACCCAACCTTCAAGGTTTTCCCTCAAGGTGCCAAGAACTCTGGATCCCTTTACTACCATTCCTTGATCTAGATTATAAGTTTGGACTCAATCGCGAAGGATGTGAGGTTCATTTGTCCCTATCCTTCTTGGACCTCCATGTGCATCTCAGCAAATAAAGCTATCATCTTTCACTCGAAACTAAACTCCTGGACTACCTGATAATGTGTCTTTCTGCTCAAAGCATCTACAACATTGTTTCCCTTCATTAGTGTGTAAGCCAACTCAAAATTGAAATATTTCATATACGTGACCCATATTCACTATTGTAGGTTTAAATACTGTAGATAAAATATGTACGTTAGGCTTTTATGGTCAGTGTACATAATAAATATTTCACCCAAAAAGTAGTGTCGCCAACACCTTAGATCATTAAACCACCGTGGAAAAATTGAGATCGTTCATAGGGTAATCTCGTTAATGTGACCTCAATTTTTGAGACCCATATTCCAAAATTGATCTCCCTTCATCAACACTACTCCCAATCCGACCCCGGATGAATCACCAAACAAGGTATACTCCTTACCTGGATTGGGTAGGATCAAAATCAATGCAATAGTAAAATGCTTCTTCAACACTTGAAAGGTATTATCACATACTCTAGGACATTCAAAATTGATTCCCTTATTATTCAATCTCAAAACAGTGCTTCCAAGTGAGATAACTCCTTGATGAACCTTCTATAATAGACTGCTAAACCCAGAAATCTCTTGATTTCAAAAACATTCTTAGGCTGCTGACAACATACAACTACTTATGCTTTTTCTGGGTCCACTGAAACACCTTCCTTGGAGATGATGTGAACAAAGAAATGTACCTTGTTGATTCAGAAGATACACTTAGATAACTTGGTGTATAGCTGATTCTCTCTCAGTGTACTCCAGATGATGTCAAGATGTTTGGCATGATTGTAATGACTTTAGGAGTACACCAAGATGTTTTCCACAAAAACAACTAAAAAATGGTCTAGGTATGGGTGGAAGATTTAGTTCATCAATTCCATAAATACTAATAGATAATTCTTCAACCCGAATGGCATCACAACAAACTCATACAGACTATATTTTCTCCTAAAAGAAGTCCATGGTATATCAGAAGTTCTTACCCTCAACTGATGATAACCCAACCAAAAATCGATCGTGTAGAACATAGAATCACCCCTCAATTTGTCAAAATTATTATCGATACATGGAATAGTATTTTTATTACTAACTTTCATCTTATTTAACCTCTTTTAATCAATGCACAAGTGAAATGACCCATCGAACTTCTTGGAAAACAAGACTGGTGAACCCCAAGGTGACATACTTGGGTAGATAAATCTCTTACCCTCTAATTTTTCTAGCTAATTATTGATCTCATGAATCTCCACTGGTTCCATTTTGTAAGGTGGATTGGAAACCAATTCTCCTCCAGGTACTAACTCAATCATGAACTCAACATCTCTCTCGGGTAAAAATCTTGAGAAATCCTTAGGAAACACTTCTTGAAACTGACCCACCATAGGAGGAAAGAAATCATACTATCCTTCTACATCATCAAGAACAATAAATGATACTTGGGTTGTGATATCACCTAACCACTAAAGAACTGGACCTATATGGCCTACTTGGATATCCCATTCCCCATGATGACCATAAGTGTTGCTATCAAGGAAATTGAGCATTACCCTTTGTTAGTAACAGTCGATATAGGCTCGATACAACATCATCCAATCCATCCCAAAAATCATATCAAAATCAATAATCTAGAGCACAAACAATTCTGAAAAGAAGCAGTACCCACCAACCTGAGGAGCACACTCCTTACATTTCTAGACATTTTTTAATTTTAATCCTAACAGTGTGTCTATCGACATAACCCTACACACATGTTCCACTGATAGACCCAAATAATTTACAAAATGATCAGATATAAAATAATTTTAGGCTTCTATATAAAATAAAGAAATAGAAAGAATGGAATCTAAAAGAATTGTACCTCGAAAAGTCGATGGCCCAACCTCTCCACCTCTGGGTGTAGGCTGAACTGTATAAAACAAACCTACCCATCTAACTTTGGCTCCAGTCTAAATTCTTGGTGTTTCACTACTCTTATAGTATGTACGCTCTTGTCCTAAAGTACCACATACCCCACACCACATGGTATAACTGATGGAACTCTGATTTCCTAACTGATACGGAGTATCTAACCACCTGTCGGTACTCTATACTAGCCTAGATCCACCACCACTACCTATTTACTAAGGTTTTCTACAAAACCTTTGTATATGACCCATCCTTTCGAATTCTTGAAATTCCACTGGTGACCATAGAAACTAGCCTCTCCTTTGTCTTGGACTACCATACTAATAGAAAAAAATTAAGCTACTCCCCTAGAAGACGGTTTCCCTTCCCTGACTACTCTTTCTTCTACTACTCTAGTTAGAACTCTCATAATGGTGCTTTCGTCTATCAGAAGTTATACCTCAATATTTCTTACTATAAGATCTTCCCAACACCAAAATCATCATTTAGGTTTCCTTCAAAAATAAGACCTTGATCCACCACCTCAGCAAACCTCTTCAAGAAAAATATATTCACACGGGACTTGATTTCACAACTAATCTCATCTTGAAAACACTTATCCATAAACCTCTCATCTCCTACCAACATTGGAGAAAAACATTATGGATCTATGAAGTGGCTAGCATAATTTATCATTGTCATTCTTCCTTTGGTCAATTGCATAAAATCTTCAGCCTTCCTCTGCCTCTAGGTCTTAAGGTAATAGTGTTCTAGGAACTTTTCCTAGAAATCCTTCCATGCCATGCCCTAAATATGTTCATTAGGGGCCCATATATCCCACCATCTCTTTGTTGGTTCTCACAATATATAAGTTTCCATCTTAACCCTATTCTCAGATAGGGTTTCCAAGTGATCCAGAATCATTTGGATGGACTCAATACAAAACTTTTCTGCCTCATGTCTACCCTCTCCAGCAAATACAAGAAGGTGTTTCAGCCAAAACTCTCTTGTCAAATCGAACATACTCAGTGTAGCCTGTCCAGGGTCTCACTCCATAAATTGCATAAAAAAAGTGAATTTCTCATGGAAATGCAATTCCCCCTATTACCCAAAATCATTAGGGGTTCTTTCTCCTCTATTAGAGGAACATTTTCAATGATTTCTTCATGTCTCTCAATCGGTAAACATCGTCATGGTGAAATATCTCTCCAATTCCAAACATATGTCTCAAAATACATAACATAGTATTTTCACAGTTTTCCAAAAGAAATTTGACACCCCATTAAACATATCACCCCGCATACACTATCCCAACTGACACAACCATTGAATTAATTTCCCAAAGGCCTAAATTTTTATTAGTTTTGGATAAACACCCTTTTAAGGGTAAAGGGGGGGAACCTCACATGACTTAAAGGAAAAAGAGACATTAAAAATCCGAAAATCAAGTGGGTTGCAACCCAAAACAAGACTAAGTAGAAAATACCCCTTCCCAGGATAAACATCGTTAAGGCACACCTCCACCAGTGCATGGATACTCAGTAAGTTGTCCCGTGCAAAAATGCATGGGCCCGGAACTGATGGCAGTGCCATACCCTCTCGATCATCCAAATCTGAAAAGCCACTCATAATGGAGGAAACTAGCTCTAAACTACATCTGAATCATTTCTTTGTAGATTTTTTGTGTTCCCCATTAAAAACCATTCACATGTCCATTGAACCTCTATTATCTATCATTCTTGATGGACCCTGCCACATTCCACTAGACACCCCTACCACCACAGCCACAGAAGACCAAAACACAATCCAGGGGAAACGAGTTCAAGACATCCTCACCTAAGACTGGATGGCCTAGCACCATGCTAAGGGAATGCCTCCAATGATGGAATTAGAGTCCTCCTGAATTAGAAATACCTCTATGGGCATGGATCTACTATGCTTAGAACCTTAGAAGCACCCACACTAGGTTTTGAAGTAATCCAGTCATGGTGGTAAGAACATCAGTGTGAAAGTACAATGATAAACGTCAAACCAAAACAACCAAATACCTCCAAATCATAGCCAATAAAACAAACACCAACATCACCATATCAAAACCCTAAAAAAACTCATAATAGGAAGCCCAAATCCTCCCCCCTATGAGGCACTGTAGATCAGACGCGAAGCCATGCTAGAATCCAGTCGAAGGCCTCACCTGGACACTCAGGATGAACCGAGAAGCCAGAGCCACTCAGTCGACGTTGGAAAGACCGTCAGAGGTGTCACCTGGATGCGTTGGGTGAAACGAGAAGCTGGAGTACACCGATAATGCCAGAAATGTCGGGACGTACCAAACTGAATCACGTCGGAACCGCACCAGGCCACCTCGAAACTGCACCAGACCACGTTGTCATCGAAAATCCATACCAAGACGAAAAAATAGAGAAGAATGTCTTTGCCGAGACTAGAGACATGTCAAACACCGCTGGATCTTGTCACGCCACACCAGAGAAATACCACATCCATGCTGATCTGAGACAGGAAGGAGCTTCCATGAACTGATCCATGCTGGAGGGGGAAGGAGAAATGAAAGAGAGGGGAAACCCTAGCCGCCTCAGATGTGAGAGAGGATGCTACTCAGAGGCCCAAATTGTATTCCCAACTGACACAACCATTAACTCATCACTTTTATCAATAACTTCTAACCTAGTCCATTTCAAATAAGGGGTAAACCAACTCCCAAATTTTTACTTTACATTAAATGTCAATTTAACAATACCAAGACTGTATTTCAATTCTTTTTACAATTATAAAATTTTTATTTTGCACATTTTATTTTAAAATTGCAATAGAATAAGGATGCATTTTCAATTCACATACCCGACCATGTCCCATTTCCCTATGTGTTCCTAGCATGATTCATGTCACATGTATCCCTAAGATCCTAAAATTATTCCTTCATATAAAACCTCGTTCCATGTTGGACCATAAATAAAATATCAAAAAAATCAATAACATCACACTATAGATACATCACTCAAGATTAAATAACATCCAACTATAAAGACAACCCACAAGAATATCAATCCCACCTTAGGTACTTGGGTTTTCTCCATACATGGGTTAGCTACTCCCATGAATGAGATCATCGCCAAGTCCTGACACCTTCTATTATCCTTTCTACCATCCTTAAATAGAATAAATAAGAGAAAAAAACCCAATCTAAAACCACTTTGTAATATCTTAACCTGTAATCCACTAACTGATTCCTCTATCCAGTTCATTATATAACCTCAGGTGCCCCTCCACATATTTCAGAGTCTGCTGACTAGTAGTATGGGTCTAATATAAAACATGGGGATACTATAACCTCTTCATTAGAGTAAGAAATAGTAGATAAAATAATAACTAAGAGAAACAAAACCAAAGATAATCATGCATTACCAAAATGATTTCCCAAAACTATGTACATTCCCACAGCCAAACAGTAACCATGACATTTCATGTCATACAGTCCCAAGTGTAAATAAAAAACCAAAATAAAAACAATCTAAAGAGTCCCCAAAAGGTTTCCAACATCAGGTCGGTTCCCCTCATCCATGCACATCCCGAAGCCTAAATAAAAACTCTAGCATTGGATCATTTCCCTTATCCTGACCTACAACCATGCAGTCTGCTTGGGTACCCAATGGAGGCCTGAGTAGGGTGTGAGTACAACTAGATAGGCCACCAAAAAAGGTTTCAAAAAAATTTCTAGTCTAATACATTGTATGAAAAAGTGAAGGTAATAATTAAACAACAAAATAAACTAGTTACAACATTTAACATTTATTATATTAATAACTTTCATTTCCTTGTTTCATGTTTTACCCATTTTTCATCAAACATGGTCTAGCCTATGCCAGTCATCTGATCCATGTGTTAAAATGTTTAGAGGTCGAAAAACATGGAGCCTTAGTTCATGAATCTGACCAGGATTTGAAACACAATGTCTGACTATCCCAACCATGATATGGAACACCATGTCCATACCCTTGGGTTCAGGAGCATCAATTCATTCCCCAAATAACTTTTGTACATAGGGGAACCTGGAGGATCGTTCTAGCCTTCCCATGGGAGTGGAGAATCAGTACAACATCCCACTACCATTTATCACATTCATATAGGCTCATCATTATAAACATTTTATCACAGAAATCCATAAGGTTACACCATTTCTATTTAATCACATTCACATGGTTC
Organism: Viscum album; assembly: GCA_963277665.1. Lineage (NCBI taxonomy): Eukaryota > Viridiplantae > Streptophyta > Magnoliopsida > Santalales > Viscaceae > Viscum > Viscum album. Next base: position 703,861,677 of record OY728132.1, read on the forward strand.
TTTACCATCATCATGTTCTCAGTTTCCAAAATCATCCCATTTTACCATTTTAATACATTACAACCATTTATCATTCCATCCAAGCCATTTTACCATGAGGGAAATCCCCATTAACCAATTATCACATACATCCATTTACCCATCATCAATTACTTAAATCTTCAAGTTAAGCCAAACATCATGTTTTTCCATGTTACCAGGTTAATCACATTTAGCATGGATTTGACATCATAAACCACCAAAATTTATCATTCAACGTCCCAATTTTTCATGTTCAAGAGAGTGGTCCACCCCATTGGTGTCCATAGGCTCGGTTAACTCATCCTCATCATATCCCATGAGGATCATAAGGGTTTCAATTAATCATTCAATTAATCATTAAATTAACCCAATTACCATTACCTACCAAGTAAACCAAATGGATAGTAAGAATATACCCCCACACAACCAAATAAACATTCAAATAGGATATCAATACTATGTTATAAAACTTTATACCACCTACCTCAAGTTTATAGATGAACACTCGCTTAACCTTTTTATTTGATTCAAACTCAAACACTATTCAAGACCCCAACTTATATTATTCTATAAAAGAAATTTTTTAGGGATTTGAAATGATAAGAACAAATTCACAAGGCCTTTTCCAGAAAATAAAAGGAAGATAAGTGTTATAATCACTCATATCTTTGATTTGTACCCAAATGCACTTTAAACAATCAAGAATTGAGGGAGAATCATCCCTTGGATGCTTGGGAGAGGAGGTTCATCACCTAGAATTTTTTAGGGCGAAATGGGAGTAAAATAAGGTGATATTTCATAAAGTATAAGGGGAAATTTTTGGAAATTTTTTCTCTTTAATGGGGTGCGCGGTTTGGCCAAACTGTGCGCTAACCATGTGTTGCCCTCTGTCCAAAGGGGTCCTGGGTCGCACAATCTTCTGGGATCTTGTTCTATTTTGGAAACCATGTGGTGACCATGTGTAATGGATTTTTCCAAGTTCATATAGTTTTTGGGATCCCCCTTTCACATTTTTTCAACCGTGAACCCTCCCCCTACATGATGCATGGTTAAGGCACACAGTTACTATTAATCGTGCGCCAACCATAAACCCTGCCCAGTATATCCTCTTTCATTCCTTCTTCATTTTTTGAACCTCTGGAACACCCCTGAGCCTTACCATACTCTCGATAACATTTCTTTAACCATAAAAGGAAGAGTTAAACCCAAAACATAAATGGAACATACCACATTAGAAGTTTGGGATCTTACAATGTTCCTTCAAAAACTAAGTATGTGTCCCATTTTAGTCCGAATTGCCCGAAGGACTTATTTTTATTTTATTATGGATAATCCCCCTTTTTAAGGGTTGAAGGGGAACCTGTACATGACTTGTAGGCCCAAGGCATAAGTCCTGACTGACTCGAAATACATGACTCGAAGGCACGGAGGGATACCATGCCCAATACATGACCCGTAGGCCCAACCCACTTGAACTACCCCTCCCCAACTTCTACGTCATTGATCACCTATCTCCCCACCTTGCATTGCTGATCGGCTAGAATTTCCCCGTAAAAAGATGCACGGTGCCTGGTCCTAATGGTGGCTGTCATACCCTCTCATTCTTCCAATCTAGTTAGCTCTGCATCTGGTGGTTGTTACTCTTGTTGCTCTGATCCTCTTCTGGGGAATATTCTGTGTGAACTGGGCTACTCCATAGTCCTTTGTGGCCCGAAGGCCCTGTGGCCTAAAGTCCTTTGATGACCCAAAGGCCCTTGAGACCCATAGTCCCAAACCGGTGGCCCAAAGGCCCAAATCGGGTGAATAGTTCCTAATGCTACAGTACCGAATAGTAACTACTACAGTACCCCAGAAATTCACCTCGGCCCAGTTTTGAACCTGGGTCTCTTGGATGCCAAGCAGGAGCCCTTACCACTTGGGTACGGGCTCGTTGGCATATGTGTCTAATCAATACAAGATTTTAACGTGGATATATTGGATGAATCTCATAGATCATCATTATCTATTTATCTTGTAAGTATAAATATGTATAGAGATATTAAAGAGTATTTATGCTAGGATAACATGAAAATGGATATTTTGGAGTATGTATCTCATGCTCAGTATATCACCTAGTTAAGGCTAGGAGATAGAATTCTGAGGGGATTTTACAACCATTACTCATACCAAAATGGAAATGGGAAAACCTTACCATGGATTTCATCATTAGACTCCCAAAATATTTAAAGGTAATAATACTATTTGGGTTATATGCAATCACCTTATAAAATTGGTGCATTTTATTTCCATGGGAGAAAATTTATATCTTGATTATATTACCATGATATACAATAAGGAAGTGGTAAGATTGTATGGAATAGTATTATCAATCATATATGATCATAATTTTAGGTTTAACTATAATTTTTGAAGAAGTTTTTAGTAGGATCTGGATGCAGAGTTGAGTTTTAGTACTGCATATAATCCTCAAAAAGCTGGTCAGTCTAAGAGGACCATTAAAACTCTAGAAGACATGTGGAGATATTAATACATGGATTTCAATGGTGGTTGGGATCAACACCTTCCTTTGGTGGAATTTTCTTATAATATTATCTTTTACTCTAGTATTTAGATAGTTTCTTATGAATCCCTCTATAGTAGGAAGTACAGAACTCCAATGTACTGAGATAAAATTAGATAATGAATACTATTGGGACCTGAGATGGCTAAGGAAATGGAATAGAATATCATATCCATTCAGCATCACATCAGGGATGTTGAGAGTCGACAGAAATGTTATACCCCCATCATCAGCAAGATCTGGAGTTCAAAAATGGTTATAAGGTATTTCTATGAATATCTCTTTGGAATAAGGTTATGAGATATATAAATAAAAAAATTATCTATATATATATTGGTCCCTTATAAGTTATTGATCACATCAGGATAGTATCTTATTTCTTGGGGCTTATATCAAATCTATCACATATTTATTATGTGTTCCATGTATCTCTCCTAAGGAAGTATATACCTGATCTTTCACATATAATGAACTCATATATCGTACAACTATATCAAAATATTTCATATGAGGAACAACCATTGGATATTTTGGATTTAAAAGAGAAAGTGTTGTGAAACTAGATCACTCTCCTAGTGAAAGTTTTGTGGTGAAACCCTAAATTTTTAGAAAACTATGAAAGAACTTGAGGATGTGATGAGGTAGAAGTATCCTCAATTGTTTGTATTAGAGTAATTTAATTTTAAGGTATAAATTTCTATAAGGGATAGAATGTAACACCTATTTATTTAATGATTTATTTATCTTTAAATAAATTAAATTTCTTTGATAGCTTACTTTATACGCAACACCAAGTTTAAATGAACCACAATATACTATTGAATTATTATTATTTAACGTGGTGGTTATCACCAAGTTATGGGATTAGAGGGTATGAATAGGACCAAATAAATTATGAAAAAAATATTTTTTACACGTGTAGAAAATAAATTCATTGGTTTTCAATTGATTAGAAAAGTAAATAAAAGCATTTGAAGGTTAAAATGGATTTTTTTCTGAAAAATTATTTCTATACTCGTAATGTGTCTTTATATTACTAAATTAAATTAATAATTATTGATGAATGATTTAATAAAAAAAATATTCAATAAAATATTTTATCATTCATTTAATTGTATATGTTAGTAAAAGAATTAAAATAAATTTATTTTAGGCTTCAAAAATACATTTTATTCAAAATGTTTTTTATTTCATTTTATACCCAAAAACTATAATTAATTTCTAACACTTTTATAAATTCTATTTAAAAAAATAGAAATAATTTTTGAAATAATTATTTCATAATATAATTAGGATTATTTTTGGGGAATTTTCTGAAAAGATTGATGTTTGAGTGAATAGTAAAAACTCAAGTTTTTAAATATTACCACTTTTATAAGATTATTATGATGTATGCATGAATTAATAAATTTTAAAGCTTTTGTAACAACCAAATATATTTTTATGGATTAAAATAATGCTTTTAAAACATTATTTTGTATCTAGAAACCCAAACATGTCTTTTGTGAACATAAGTTATATTTTATTCAAATTAAAAACTATTTTTGCGTCTTTGCATTTGATGGTATGGTTGGTAAGTTTCATTCAGTTTTGGTTTCATAAAAAAGTATAAAAATATTATTTTTTATTAAATAACCTAAAAAATCATGGAAACTAATTTTTTACATGATTTCAATATAAGATGATTTTTACGCTTAAATTAGTTATTTTCCTAAAAACTATTTTCATGCGTTTTGTGTTCTTATATTAATGGTAATTTCTACCACCTATAGAAATTGAATCTGATAAAATAGATTTAAAATTTTTAATCATAATATAAAAAAAAATTTATAATTCTCCTTTTATTTTTTCCATATAATTAAGTTACCATGTTAAAATGTCAAGTTATCACATTTAAGATTAAAATGGGTTTAAAGTGGTTTATCTAGGAAATAAGGATTAAAATATCTCCAACACTTGTGTAAATTTAATTTTTTTTAGTTATTTAGACCCTGTAACATCTTATGTTATAATATTTTTTTCCTTGGTTCCACTTGAAATGATTATTATATATATTATATTTAAATATATTAAGTAACTCCAAGTGTGTCCTTTCCCTCACTTATAAAAGGGAACCCCCTCTCCTCCATTATTCACAAATTTTGAACCTTATTCTTGATCAATACCTATCCTAATACCTTAATATATTATTTCAATTAATCATATAGCTTATATTCTACCTATAATACCATCTTAAGAAGGATTAAAGTGTAATTCAAAGGAGGTATCACAAAGAATAGGTAATCATCTTACTCGGATCTTTCAAATATAATTTCTTCTTTTTATTCCTATAAATATGTTGAATTCATCCTAAAACAATGACTCCAATTTCATAAATATACTATGATTTTATTATGATTATGTGACAACCTTTTTCCACCTCCTTTATATCAAATGAGAAATGAAAGTATCGTTCGAGCGTACGTGTGGACAACCACCTCTACGTAGCGATGTGATTCATTTTCCCATCACCTATTCACTTTGATGGTTATGATGAGGGATTTAAATAATATATATAATATTTTTTATATTATTTTAGTTATATAAAGGTGATTTAATATTTACTTTTTTTCTTTCATCCATCGAAAAGTGGAAACATCACTCGTGTATACATACATACTATCATCTTCATGAAGTGATGTAATTTGTTTTCCATCACCACTTTATATGAGTAGTAATAAAAGTGTATATAATGGTTAAATATAATACTTATGAAATTAATAATATTTTATAGATGAAAGAACCATTATCAATATACAAGGGCCAAAACTATCAAACTGAAACATGCATGAAAAGTGAAAGAGTTATAACCCAGAACAGTGATTTTAATAAAGTATTGTTAATAAATGGGTGATAATGTGTTATAATTAAATCATATATGGTATGATATATAATAATATGGTTCTATAATTTATTTATAATAAATATATATTTATTATATATGAGGTTCGAACAGGTATAAAGTAAGACAAAACTTGAGGTAAGGGTTTATGTTACAATCTCATTTCTTTTCAGGATTGTCAATGCTGAATTTACATTGAGGGAAATTATATATTTCATATCCTTTAAATCCTGTATATTTTCTTCTCATATGATTATTCCTAGAATTTTCATGTATTAGTACCATTTTCCTCACTTTTGTACTTAAAAGGATTGAAATTTTTTTTTTAAAAAAAAGACGGCTTTATTTCCTCTTTAGTTGATGAAATTTTTATTACATGACCATACTCTTAAAAAAATTATGAAATTTATTAAATATACTTGAAATGATTTAAATTTTTCATTTAAATTACCTTTTACATAATTTACCAGGGTTTAAAATGGATTTTTTAAAGAAATATTTTCTGAACAAGTCCTCATTGACTTTTTACAAAAGTGTGAAAAAAATGTTCTCTTTTAATGTATATGGTATTAATGTATTTTCCCAAAAAAAATTATATTATTAAATTTAAATTTTCCTTTATAATTTTACATGTTTCTTTTTAAAAATTACCTAATATATTGTAAATTTTTAGATTTTAACTGATTTCAAAATAAAAAGAGAATTTTCCTCAAGAAATATTCCAATGATATTTTAAAGGAATTTTTAATCTATGATAACATCCTTTGATGTTACTTATTCTTTACTAGGAATATGATCCAATAATGTTGTCTTTATTCTTTATTTGGATGGTTTATTATTATTATGATGAGATGTTTATGAAATCCATTTATTTTTCATGGGTTATGCTATGATGATATGATGAATGTTTTATGATCTTGTGTCACACATATATATGGTTTTCATTATGTGATAGGTGGACCCAGAATTATATAGTCTTATAATTAATTCAATAAAGCCTTATATCTCATGGGATAATTATAGGAAATGATTTCGATACACTATGAGAAATAGGTAGGGAGTCCTGATTAACTATGATATGGGAAATAGTTGGTGGTGCTTGATCCTCTAGGATATGATGGTCTTGATAGTTAACCTGGACATATGATATGGTTTTTATGCCTATAATGGTGTCACACTCATATGAAATATTGTTATGTTTATGGTTTAAACTCATGGAACATGATTGATTTTTTTCTGATGATGTCCAAATCTTATGACATGCTAAATTTTTATTCCATGACACGTGATTATGAACTATGAAATGTTAGGTATGATTTTATATTGATAATATAATGTTCCTATACCCTTATGCTTATGATATGCTTATATATGATCATTGATTGACATCTTACATGTTTACCCTTACTGGAAATTTGAGCAAAACCCTTCTTATGTTTTAATTTTTTCCTATTTTATGAGGAAGGGTACTGACTATGATGAGTCTATAAGGGTACCTTATGTAATTAATGATATTATAGATTATAAATATTATACATAAATAATATGTTTATGTATATTTTCTGTAATTATAAAAAACCTTTATGGTTCTCGAGCATGTTTATTTGGGAGATATATTGAGTATTCATCAAAAATATGTAATATTTATGTATTTTATGCCTGTCTAGATATTGAAACTCTTTTGAAAAAATAACACACTACCATTCAAGCAAAGGGAAAAAGAATAATAAAATAGGACATTCAAGAATTTATGTGGTTTGAACTTTAAGTCCTACATCTATGGGAGAACACTATAAAACTTTATTACTAGGAAGACATAAGGATTATTATTCTCAATTAGTAATTAATGATATTTGAATGGTTGGTCTGAGTCAAATACAAATTATTAATCTATAATTGTGTGTAGGTGGTCTCACTATAATTTTATACAAATATTAGGCCAATTGAGAAGATTTTTATGCCAACTGAAATTTTCAGAGAACTTCCCTTTAAAACTAGAAACCACTGATTCTTTTTTGTTTCCACCACCTTTGTCGTTACATCTGGTAAACCACCCTTATACCTCCATATTCACCCATCCACTACTAGAAATCTAGGCTATAACCATAGAACTATATCCACAGTTTTATAGGTCTATGGCTATAGATTTTCTATAGCCATGATTGGATGATAGAGGCATGGCTAAAACATGCTTCTCTATTTTTTTTCAAAACTCTTCGGGCTTATCCTCCCTCCTCCCTGATACCTTCTACATGTGACCCTCAGATACCCTTTGACCTTCACAATGGAACGCTCCTCCCCAATACCCTATGAGCCTCACAGAGACTCCCTCCTCCCCGATACCCTCTTCACGTGACCCTCCGAACACTCAGCCTTCATGACGGTACCCTCCTCTCTGATACCCTCTATGCGCGACCCTCCTTCCCTGATAGTGCCCATCGCAACCTCCCCTATCCCTGATCCTCTTCCACCGACGGTGACCCTCGTGATAGTGCCCATCGCTGCCACCGAACAAGGAAACCCCACCACCATCTCTCACCTCAGATCCTCCTCCCCGACGCTGCCACCAATTGCGGGACACCTCAACTCCCCCTCTGACGTTGCTCTTAGATGGCCTCCCCACCTCCTCTGACACGGCCAACCCCCTCCCGGTGATCATCCTCCTCCTTGTTATGAAAAATTATGTGTTCATTATTTTTTTATCATTTATTCATATCTATTTTGTATCAAATATATACAATTTTTTTGACATTTCATGAAATTCCACCTTTAATATCTCTTTCACAACTAGTTATTCTTGGATTGAGGTAGGTATTTTTGTGTATTTACTTTAATTAGCATGTCATTTTATGATTGGTGTTTTCTAAAACTTTTTTTATCAAAGTAAATCAATATTTAATAGATATAGTTTGTTTCAAAAGTGTTATAAATGTTTTTCCCTCTTGGAATAAAGGTTTTATAATGGTTTTATAAATTTTAATTAATTGGTTTAAATGACAAGAGTTTGTAGGAATTCCTATATGGATTGTTTTAAAATAATTTATATAACAAAAGGTATTTGAACCCATTTGGGTATTGGTATGATTTTCAAGGATTTTTTGAAATGGAATTGGCTTAATGGATTTTAAAATGACTTGAATGAAAAGGTAGTTGGTTTTACAAATGATTTTAAGTGTGGTTTCACATTGAATAGTTATAAAGAAGGTGATAAAGTCAGTTTTTAAATGATTGAAATGACTTGGAATTCCTATTTGGTTTCTAAAAAGTCATATTTTCACTTTATATAAGATATTTTTATAGTGAGTATCTAACCATCGATTATTCCCCTTGTTTTGATTATGCCTGATTTGAATTGTGGCCCCCTAAGAGGGATGTTGTATTCAATTTTTGATATGGATGAAGTGAAAGGGGTTATTTCTTATGAGGGAGTTTGATTTGGAGGTGAGATGTGATTTATTTAAAATAATTTTTTATCAATTCTTGTGATTCTTTTGATTTTCCACCTCCACTAGATTGATTTATCATGGGAACTTAGGTAAATAATGGAAGTTCTAGCGGCATGTGATGCTAGCTTAGTGTATGTTAGCTGGATAGTGCCCTAGGAGATTAGAACCCTACTAGGGGTTTATTTTATATGTGGAGAGACATAAAAGGGGAATCTGAATGGGGTGATCTAATTTTACATAGGGTCCCAATGAGTAATATGATTAACTAGGTCTAGTATCACCCATTCTAGAGCCTAATGAGTTTCCCATGAAGTCTATAATTCATTGAATATTGATTAGAGGATGTATCCCCACTATTACTTCAGTTATTTCTAATTATCAATTTACCATTGATATCTTGGTGCATGTTATGTTTCTATATTCCATTTCGGTTATGGTTCTGGTTTATATTCAAACTGAATTAAAAAATAGTTTTTAAGGTATATTATTAAAGAAAAGAATGATGTTTGATTTAAAGGTGTGGTTTTGAGATATGGATTTGAAAAAAATGGAAAAAGGATTAGTTCTCTTTTAATGGATTTGAAACTCCTTTTTTCTTATTTTGAAAGCATTTCCTTTTAAAATGAAAATGGAAGTTGTTTTATAAAAGAAGTTATGTCATGTTACACTTTTTCTGTACACCCTCTTGTGAAAAACCTATTCACTACTTATATTTTAAACTATCATTAATAAAATGTCTTTTCAAAGGAATTATACAAACTCTTTAGTGAAATTATACTAGGCACAGTTTGGTTAACACCGTGTATACACCAATGGGTGTATGAAAATTTCATGTTTACTTTTAAGATCCCAGGTTATGTTCTTTTACCTTGGTTAATGTTCAAGTTGGTTTAATGATAGATGGTATAGGATAGTATGGGGGATTTTGGGTCATAAGGAGGTAGTTAGTAGTGATCCAGGTTTGGTCATATTTTTGGATGTTTATATATAATCCTTGTTGGCTGAGATAATTATTTTGTTTTATTATATACTTGGTATTCTTCTTATTACTTTATTATGTGATGATGTGATTTATGACCTTTTATTATTTCTAAAATATTATACTATGTTTTATTGTTTCATTTATATTGAAACTATTTATTTTGTGCATGAGTGACTGATGTATATATGAGTCATGTTGGATTTATGGGTGGAGTCCTTGATGTGGTTATTCGTATTCAGAGGGTGAAACCATTACCAATGGTTATACTTTGATACCCTGACACTTGTCACCATCCAACAACAATCAGAGACATTCTTTGGGCCTTGTTGAGATCCGGGTTGGGTGACATGTCAGGTTGATCTGGTCCGGTTCATTACAAAATGGTATTAAAGGATCCTATTATTATTTGGAGTGCATATTAGTATAAAGAATATATGATCATCATCGGGACTCAATAGGTAGGTCACGAGTAGTTTATTGATCACCACTTTTCATAATAAAACTTGAGTTTCCATGGGTAGTTGTTATTTCAATATTTTATTTGGATTCCAGTTTTAATTATTTTGATAATGATGATTATATCCCCATTGAGTTATATCAGATACTTTGGGGGATTTATTTAAGATTTGGGATGAAAGTAGGAAGGAACCAAAGTATTATCATCATCTCACATGGTCTGAAAAAATATATAGAGCCTATCTGTGTGGTCTTAGAAATTTTTCAGATGCTATTGTATGATCGGTGGATGGTCAGCTAAACCATGTGGCCAAGTCATGCACAACTTTGCATCAATTTTGGATTTATTTTGTAAATTAATTTTGATTCCCAATGGTTCCTAAGAAAATTTACACCCTGGGAAATTGATTAAAGGAATTTTTAGTGATTTTTTTGTGTTTTTTTAATGTATTTTGTATGTTGTGCCACATTATGATTTACTTATGTTTGGTGCATCAATTTTTTTGTACAGAAGTAAATTTATTGAAATTTTTTGATTCCAAAACTGGTTTTGGGGGCTTCTTTGTAAAGTATTTTGAATATCATGTATAATGTTTTCAAGAGTAGTAAGGTTTAAAAATAAATTGGGAAATGATTTAAAATGAAAGTACATTTCATGAAGTGTTTTAATTTAAAACCTTTTCCATGATTAATTTGAAAATGGTACTCATGGATGTTTTGGATTAAAAAATAGGTTTTATGATTTTTTTTTACTTTCACATGATTATTTGAAAGTGTTTTATTACATTATATAATTTGGGAAATGATTTAAAACAAAATGGGATTTCATGAAATTTTTTGGTCTTATGATGAAATTCATGAGGTGTTTTGAAAATAGAGGAGAACTTTATGAATTTTGAGTGAGATTTTATTTTAAATAAGTTTGTGATTATAAAATCTAGTGTTAATATTTTTTAAAACTATATACTTGGGAAGTTGTAATTTTACCCTAGATTTTGTATTTTTTTAAGGAAGTGAGATTCTTTTCAATATTAATTTTTTTAAAATGAGTTGTCATACTTCATTTTAAAATGTGGGGATTTTTAAGAAAGATATTTTTACAGGGGGTGTGTGGGGTAGGGGGGAGGGGGTGTGCAATGGGGAGGGAGCAGTGGGGGTGCAATGGGCAGGGGGAGGGGTGAAAGGTGTGGAGGGGGTGTGTTAGGGGCAGGCGGGGGTGAAAGGGGGTGGGGCAGGGGGGTGAAGGAGAAGGGGGCAGGGGTGTGTTCAGGGGAGGGGTGTGCAGCGGGGATGGGTAGGGTGTGAAAGGGGGTGTGCACAAATGGAATACGTGGATCCATTTGATCAAACTAACATTGTTTTATTTATATAATTATTATCGAGGAACAATAACCATGTGTCTGTAATCCCAATTAAATTATCAGGATGCTATTACCATGCATTATAAGCCATACCATGAAAACATGCACCTTGTCTTAAATTGATTCTTACATTTGGTGATATTTTTTTCCATGAATTCAAATTTAAATTTTTTGTAACTTATGCTGCTTAATCATGTTTAATATACTTTTATTGCAATAGTATGTACCAAAAATGTATGTTTTCAATATATTAAGTATAATAAATATTCATGCAGGGTTTAGATCCTTCATTCAAGGTGACAGGGTGGACTAACACTCGATTTTTTATAAATACACCATTATGAAAAATTGGAGAAACGGTATATTTTCAAGAAGTGGGTCATTTTATTTTTTTTCAGTTAATATTTTATCTTACTTGTATTAAATATGAGTTTTGCTTCATTTTTTATAATGCATGTACTCTTATTGAGAAATGTGTGATTTATTTAATTTGAGCAGTAGATAGTTTTTTATACCATTAGAACATTTTTTTTGAGCATTCATGTTTTTCTATTGAGCAATGGGTCATTTATTAGAGCATTATATTATCATCGTGTGAATTCACATGCGAGAACCACTGTGGGGGGGGTCCTTCTAGGGGGGTCTGTCAAGGGGGGCTATCATAAATAATTTTCATTGAATTATAAAAATTTGGGGGGTAAGAGATCTTACATCCTTCATCTATAACCAATGTAATGGCGACCATTGTGCCCTGAGTTTTGGGATAATCCCATTTTCTTCCATTATCATATAGTTCATGGATAGTACCCACTGCCTTCTTGAATTTCTCACTGACCTAAATAGCCTTGATAGTTCCATTTGTGTTGGTGTACTCAAGGAAATAAGGATTAGATACATGAATTACTTGGTGGTGAAACTATAGGGCAGCCACACATGTCCTATGGTGCCAAATGAAGAGGTAGTCACGCAAGGCGCTCATCGATCATAATAAGTGGTATCTATTCAAGTTGCTTTATCTCCTAGGTTTAATGTGAGGGGTAGGAATCTATAATCTCTTCCCCCTACCCCAATTATTTATATAAATTTTATAATAATAATATTTTTGTTGTTGTTGTTAACCATTTTTTCGGTTGTAACTTTTAACCAAGATGTTGGATTGATAATTTGTTTGTTGCATCATGGCCAAAACAATGAGATGAACGATTCAAGGGCAATATTTGATACCTAAATATAACTCATGGAATGAGCTCTAGTCCATATTAGGTAATGTATCATGTTTTTTATATAATAAAATTCACATTTATCATTTATTATATAATTTTTATAAGTGGATAGCTAATCTAGACAATTTGTCTATGTAGATCACAATGGAGTGATCAATTTATCTATCCAAGGCTGTTTATAAGGGAAAATAGGTAGATTTATGATTTAGCTTTGTAGGACTAGCGATGGGGTTTAGGTGTAATTAATGGAATGATATTGGGGTCGGTATCCCCTGAATTATAATGACTTATAGGGTAGAATGGACCCCCCCCCCCCACACTTCCTTTTTATAGATAGTGTAAGTATCAAACCATACACACCAGGGGTGTAGGTCCCCTCTCTATAGTGTCTTAATCCCCCAATATAAGAACTCTGGTGGGGTATAAATCCTCTACATGGGTCAGTATCCCCTTGAATGTTGTTGATCCATTAGTGAGGCATGGTTCCCCCACCACTCTTCTAGATAGGTTATATGGATTGTTGAATTGGGGTAGTTTAGAGGTTGGATCAATCATATAGTATTAATTGGGTAGAGGATGTAGTAATACCTTGACTAGATATCTAACTTCAATGGTGAGAAAACTAACCTCCATGGATTTTGGTGACACTATAGTAGTTCCAAAGGCTATGTAGTGTGTATTTCATTTATTATTATGAATTTTTGTGTATATTTATACTTAAACATGCATAAAAATTATGCCCACATGTGTTGTGATTGAGTAAAAGATTCATGGGTTTGGAGATGGCTTGGATAGACATAGAGTTGGGGTGTCTTGTTCAGAGAAAATGCTCAGGGATTCTTGGATATTCATTATAGAGCATAGGGATTTTTGATAGTAGTGGTCAACAATATAGATAAACTGTGATCTAATAGTATGTGAAATGTGTAGGATCTTCTTAGTAATTCATGTTCTATAGAATTTTCATATATATTGTTTTCCTTGTTTTTATCTCATGGGATATATTTGTGTCTACTGTCTCTTGCATATATTATATATAGTTCAGTTGATTATATATATTCTACTGGTATTTTCTATTTATCTTTTGTACTGGAGATGTGTATTTTGTAGGTTGTTATTGGTGAAGGCCTCCAATACAATGATCCCCACTGTTAAAGCATCCTTCCCAGCCTTCCTAGATTCAACTAAGCTGTTAGTTTCACTGCTAGAAGTACCACCATCCAATTCCATACTTTGATCATCCTCATTCCTTGTATCATCCTTCTTAAATCCATAAAAAAGGAATTATATCTAGATATAACCTTGGATTTTCCATTAATAGATTGGTTATTTTTAACTTCCTCCGATATTGAAATAAAGGTAGACTTCACATATTTATCTCTCTTATCAGCCCTAATAGAGGTAGTTTGAATAGGTGAATAAACATTCATAATTCCAAGGGAATTATTCCCCTTCCTGGTATCATAACTCATAAAAATTTTCTCCTGTAAGTCAACAAGGTCATCTCCTACACCCGATTAGAACTAAGACCAGGTTGAGAGGGTGACTCTTAGTGGTGTTTATGATTGATTATTGGAAGTCATTTATGGGATGGGATATTTGGTTTTTATATTCATATAACCCCATGTTTTTGGAAATACAACCATAAAGGAAGTAGAATGGGAAGCACACTTAGAAGAGAGTCTTCTACTAGATGATAGAGGTAATGAATTGTATGACTTCACATGCATTGGGACTACTAGGTTTTTTCCCTACATTATCTCTAACATCTCTTCCATGATAAGGTCACCCATACACACCTGCATGTGTGCATCCCAAATCTATATCATCCACCTATAAATCATAATATTAATACATACAAATCATAATAGTAATACATATAGCTAACTTGGCCATGGGATCCTTGAGATTCATGTTTTATCCCCCAAAACTACAATCTGTTCTCCTCTAGTATTTTATAAAATGGTTTCTCTTTTCCTTATTAAATATCCTTTGGATAATGACATAACTTCTTTTTTATGTATGTTCATTGATTCATTATGAAAATACCCAAAACATTGCGTGAAATGGATGTCTATCATTTGTATTTTTTGGTCACTCCTCCCTAGGACAAGGGTTGTAACACCCATGTGATCGTTGGCTTCTCCTCCTTATCATCACAGACGTCCTTATCTAGTTGGATCTCATCATACATCTCTCCTTAGATATAGATTCTCGTGAAGTGGTAGAGATCCCATATACCATTTCTAACCTCCCAATGATGTAGGAGAAATTTTTTGGTCCCGGGTTTCCAATTTCTCAGTAGCTTTGGAATGAAGTCCTGATTATTGTAGACATGGAATTTTGATCACTATGTTGGATCATAAATCCCAACACACTATATATCCAACTAAAATTCATGACAGGACAAACATACCCAATATACCCTCGCCCCTCTCTTCAAGAAGTTTCTATAATGAATTAGGTTCTAGTATTATGTCAACAATCATTGAATTTAAAAGTGGAAGTAGATTAGTTTAGAAATGAGGGGGATGTCTGTCGAGGAAGGAGGGTAGGGGGTGCAAGGGGGTTTTTCCAAGAAGGGAGGGATGTCTGGGGGTGTCCTGTGGGGTGTCCAAGCGGGAGGGGGTGTCCAGGAGGGGGGATGTCCAGGGGGTGGGGCTGTCCAGGGGGGGTCGGGGGGTGTCCAGAAAGGATGGGGATTGTCCAGGTGGAGTCTGTCAGGGAGGGGGTCTGTCTAAAAAGGAGGGGGGTTGTCCAGGGGGTGTCCAGGAGGGATGGGGGGTTGTCTAGGGGGGTCTTTTAGGGAGGGGGGAATATCCAGGGGGTGGGGTCTGTCCAGGGGTGTGTGCAGGGGGGTCTATCCATGAAGGAGGGGGTGTCTTATTGAATATTTCCTTTAAAACTTAGTAATTTATAATTTTGTTTCTGATTATTTAATGTTATCTAATGAGGAATCAAGTTATGTGAATATGTTATTGATTTTGTTTCTCTTTAGGTACTTCAATGAGAATATCCAGGTTGAGTGAAAAATATTAGAAGATGTTTGGATCATTAAAAATAAGAAAACTACATCATATCATCACAGGGGAGTACTTAATTTGGTTTTTACTTGTTTAGAACAATTAATTCATGCTGAAACTTATTGGAAATATATTTAAAATCTTTATTTTAGGATGTTATGCTTGTTGATTTTTTGTGCTTAAATTGATGAATACTTTTCATGCTGATGTTATTGAACTAAATCTGTTTATGATCGTTATTGAAAATATTCTTGCTTATGGTAAAACATGCTGAGTGTTTAGTTTTAATGTATGATGATGTTTATTGTGAAATTTATATTTCATGATTTTTTTGTTGAAAATATGTTAAATATTCATTAATTAGGGTAGAGTGGTAATATAAAAAATGTTTTCATGGTGATTTTAATGTTAAATTTTCACTGTATTTTTCACTTATCCTACTAAAAAGAGTTTCTTTACATGTTGTTCTACATGTTTGATAGGAAATAATTTTGGGTTTTCAATGAATTAATGAATGTACACACTGGAAATAATTTTTTACCAGTTTATTTTTTTTATATCATTGGAACATGTATTTTAGGGGTCTCCCTATATTTTATAGGGGTGTCTAGAAGGGGGTGTCCAGGAGGGTGGGGGTTGTCTAGGGGGTGTCCAAGAGGGGGGAGTGCTGTCTAGGGGGGTCTGTAGGGGGGAGGGGGATGTCCTGTCCAGGAGGGGGTGTCTAAGAGGGGGGTGTCCAGGAGGGGGTGTCTAGAAGGGGGGTTTTCCAGAAGGGAGGAGGATCTTTCTAGGGGGTGTCTAGGAGGGGGGATCATATCCAGGGGGGCTATCCAGGAGGGGGGAAGTCCACGGGGGGTGTCCTAGAGGGATGGGGGCTATCCAGGGGGGTGCAAGGGGGTCTGAAGGGGGGAGGGGGTTGTCCGGGAGGGATGGGGGGTGCTGTCCAAGGGGGTTTCTAGGAGGTATGGGGATCTATAGGGGGTGAAAGGGAGGTCTACAGAGGGGGGAGGGGGGCTTCCCAGGAGGGGGGTTGTCTGGGGTATGTCCAGGAGGGGGGTGTCTCGGAGGGAGGGGGCTGTCCAGGGGGGTGAAAGGGGTTCTACAGGGGGGAAGGGGGGTTTTCCAGGAGGGGGGTTGTAATGGTGATTGTGAAAAATTTATCGAGGGAGAACCATTGTTTTTCTCTATGTGGGACTGAGGTATGAAATAAAACTCATTCTAAGGGTATCCAGTGAGTATACGCAAGAAAATTGATACTTGTAGGAGGTAAACTTGATGGTTCTCCCCAATAGTGGGAGACAAATCATCCAATTCCACTATATGATAATTATAGTCCCATAATATCATTTTGGTTATAGCCATTAGCATTTGAGTAAGGATATTACCCAGTGGAGTATAGTCCTTGATAAAGTATGTTTTGTAGAGTATTTTTTTTATTTCCAACATATAGTGATTTGAGATATAAAGTTGAGGATGTATTCCAAATATCTATTGCTCTAGTTTCATGATTTTGTAAGGTGTTATCCTAGCATATGAATATCATTGAGTCGGGTTATTTGAGCAGATAGGATCATCTACTTTAGATTTTTTTTAATAGGTCACTAAAGTTTAGTGTACAAGGGGGTCCATGGGGGTCCGGGGGGGTCCGGGGGGGTCCGGGGGGGTCCGGGGGTGTCCGGGGGGGTCCGGGGGGTCCAGGGGGGTGTCCTGAGGGGGGTGTCCAGGGGGTGTCTAGGGGGGTGTCCAGGGGGTGTCCAGGGGGGGGGGTCCTAGGGGGTGTCTGGGGGTCTAGGGGGTGTCGAGTGAGGGGGTGTCGCTGGGGGAGGGGGTGTACAGGGGGTCCAGGGGGTGTCCAGTGGTGGGTGGGTGTCCAGTGGGGGGTCTTGAGTAGGGGGTGTCTGGGGGGGGTGTCCAGGGGGTGTCCAAGGGGGTGTCAAGGGGGGTGTCCAGGGGGGGTGTCTAGGGGGGTGTCCAAGGGGGTGTCCAAGGGGGTGTCCAGTGGGGGTGTCTAGGGGGGAGGGGGTGTCCAGGGGGGTGTCTAGGGGGGATGGGTGTTCGGGGGGTGCAAGGGGGTCTTCCAGAGGGTGCCTATGGGGGGGATGGGGTTTCCAAGGGGGTGTCTAGGGGGGAGGGGTGCCCAAGGGGGGTGTCTAGGGGGTATCTGGGGGGAGGGGAGTTTAGGGGGTTCAAGGGGGGTCTACCGGGGGAGAGTGGGGGTGTGAAAGGGGGGAGGGGTGTGCTGAGGGGATGTAGGGGGGTTGTGGGGTATTTTTTATGAAATTGGAAGGCCTGTAGCCATGGTTTTAAACCGTGGCTATATGCCTATTTCCACGGTTTGAAACCATGGCTAAAGCCCTATAGCCATGGTTTCAAACTGTGGATATAGTTTCTGTGTGGATTAAGGTTCTGCCACGGTTTCAAACTATGGTTATAGGTCTTTCCCTATAGCCACGCCAATACCATCCATGGTCCTTGAAACTGTGGCTATAACTTATATCCATGTTTTTTGGGCTTATAGCCATGGTTTCAAACTGTGGCTATAGCCTTAATTTCTAGTAGTGATCATAAGTTGTGGTCCTTTTGTCATTTTGATCAATCTCTAGAGTTTCTTGCTACTGATAACCAAAACTTCAAGGCCATCATATCTTCCGATATTCACTCATTTTGGTTGAACTGAACAGAACATGAAACATGCTTCATAATTTCTAACAACCTCCCACTTGAATACTATTTTCAATGAACATTCTAAAAACCCTTCAACACTTAGGAAAATCTTGCAAGAATCCTTCTTTAATATGCATATAGTGTTCTCTATCTCTCCTTCTATTCACCCAAGTACAACTAAGGCATAGTGTTGTCTCGGGATATCCTGGACCAAGACCTTCATGAGAATGTTAGTCATATTTTTCTTTCTGACTATCTTCTACAGCTAACACTTTTTCCTCCAACAAATCACAGATGAAATGGAATTTTAGATCAGTGTGATTTCTCCTTACATGAAAAAATGGATTCTGGGAAAGGTGAATTGCACTCTTACTATCAAGGAATAATACTCCTCCTTTTAGAATTCTTTTTAACTCCTTCTGAGTTCCATCAACGAGTGCATCAACAAAACTAACTCTTTTATGAATTTCATAACTACTGTGTATTCTTATTACATTGTAGACAAGGTAACCATAGGTTATGATTGATACATCCAACTGATCATTGTTCCACCTAAGGTAAACACAAAACCAATCATGATCTTATGGGTGTTTGAATCTCCATTAAATTCTACATTAATAAACCCTTGTAAAAAATCATCATCTACAAAACATAAAGAAACATATTCCGATCCTTTCAAGTATCAGGTGATCCATTTCACGGCTTCCTAGTTCTCCCTTCTAGGGTTTGTCATGTAATGACTCACTACTCCCACTATAAAGGAAATATTTGGTCGTGTACAAATCATCATGTATATCAAACTTCCAACCACTAATGAAAACATACCTTTTTCCATGTACTAGACCTCATCTTCTATTTTGGGAACCTTATCGTTGGATAACTTGAAGTGTCTGTCAAGAGGGGTTGATATGTGATTATATATGATCATTCCAAAATTTTCAATGATCTTATGAATGTATTCCTTCTGTGATAATAATAAACTATCTAGAGAAATAATAAAGATGGTATCATTGGATCATATCCCCAGTAAATCATAATTAACATAAAAGGATGTTATCTTATATGAAAAATTAATTTAAAATATCTCATAAATATTTCTTGAGGTAAATAAACTTTTAATTTTAAAATCAATTAAAATCTAAAAAATTTCAAAATATTAGTAAAACCATTTTCTTTGAAAAGAATCATATAAAATTATAAAGGAAACTTAAAAGAAAAGAACGAACGTGATAGTAGGAAATCCATTCATGTCGTATATGTTAAAAGAGAACATTTCTTCACACTTTTTTAAAAAGTAAACAATGACTTGTTTGGAAAACAATTCTTTAAAAAAATCATTTTAAACCATTGAAAATGGAGTATAAGTTAATGAAAATGACCTTTTAAAAAAATTCAAATATATTTAAGAACTCTCATAAAATAATTTCAAAGTTCATGGAAATGAAATAAATTGTTCATCGACCAAAGAATAAATAAGGTCATCTTTTTTTTAAAAACATTTTCTCGGTAATTTTTAGTACCAAAGAGAGGAAAATGGTAAAAATACTTAAAAATTTCAAGAATAACCATATGATAAGAAAATAAATAGGTTTTAAAAGATAATATCAATATAATTTCCCTTAATAGAAATTTAGCATAGACAATCATGAAAAGAAATGAGATTGTAACATAAACCCTTACCCTAAGTCTCATCTTGATTTGTACACATTCAAACCTCCAATATAATAAATATATATTTATTATAAATCTATTCTAGAACCATATTAATATATATAATACCATATATTATTTAATTATAAAATATTATAACTTGTTTCTCTTAGTTCTTATTTTATATATTGTGGATTACTCTGATGAATAGGGTATAGTCTTCACATGTGTTTCACTAGACCCTCACTGATATTCAGAATCATCTGGCATATGGGAAGGTTCACCTAAGGTTATGTAATGAATCATCTTGAGGCACCAGTTATTGGATTTTGGATTGGGATATTACAAACATTTCTCACCTTCTTCTATAGTTCTGCATATTCCTTTTTCACCTCATTAATCCTCACATGGATGGATATTTGAACATTCATCTAAGAAAGATAAGATCTGTACCCTTTCCTCATGATTTTAATATCTATATTCTAAAAGTACATAAGTATTATATCACTTTCAATCCTAATTTTGGACAAACTATCATGGTCCTCTAGACTTAGATCATTAACCACCTTGTTCGCCTTCCCAGGGTGGTAATTTATTGAGTAGTCATAATCTTTAATCAATTCCAACCATATTGTTTGTAAAATATTCAACTCTTTTATGTGAATATGAAATTAAAGCTTTTATGAATCATATATATATGTCACACATTTCACTATAAAGATAATTCCACTATATTTTCAATTTGAAAATTAATGTTTCAAACTCTAAATAATGATTCAGGTAATTTTACTCATGAATTTTCAATTAATGTGAGACATAAGTTATCACAATGTCATTCTACATAATGTAACACCCGAGATTTTTATGAGTAATATTTTTTTTTTATATATCATCAAAGGAATCTTTCACTACATACTAGCTTGGCTTACTTTACACGCAATCGCGACCTTCCTCGATAGCTTGCGTCGTACGCAATACCGAGTTTCACTAAACAACGATATGCTATTAAAATATTATTAAAACTAGCCATTATGAATAGTAATAACCACTTTTTGAAATTTTATAAATTTTATCTTTCAAAATGGACTTCATTTTTGGATTCGGAATACCGAAATTAGCCTAGGGTGAAATTTTGGTATTTTTCTGAAAACTTTCAATTTTTGATGAATAGTGAAACCACTAAGTGGTAGGTTAAAAACTGAATTTTGCATAAAACTTAATTTTACCGCTTCTGTGAATGGAATTTCGAAAATCCGACAGACATGGTTGATATCAGTAAGTAAAATGTGGTTCAATGAGATAAAAATAATTTTTTGGTGAATAGTAACTTTTTACTTTTTTACCGCGGTTAATAGTAAATAGGGTAACTAAGGGTAAATATGATATTACTATTACCCTAACACATGTCCTAATTCTATTGGATAAGTGTAATTCGACCAAAAACAACCTTATGAATAAAATATGACCATTTAGGCCCACTTGGGTTAGATTAGGACATTTATTATTAATTTATTTAAAGAAGGGTTAAAATAGTTAAAATCAAAGTTTAATAAGTAAATCATTTTTAATATGGGGTTATACATAAGATAAATTCGACTATAAATATTCATTAGAAATCTAAAAAGATTTCCTACATAATGGTATTTTATTTATAATTTTTAGACATTAAATAATTTAATTTATTTATGACACAATTATGATGCAGTAATTATCTTATTTATGAAATATTGACATAATTGATGTTATAAACACCAAAATAAATATAATTTGAGACTTTTTATGAATTACAAAAATTTTCTAGGTTACTATGATATATTAGTGTTGATTTAATCAAATTGGTTCGAACATATAATTCTGTTATGACTTTCACAAAAATCATATATCAAATAGTGTCAAAATTGACACAAAATAGTTTTTAAATCAAATATTATATTATTAATTGTTATTTTATTCCTAAAAATATAAGGTTCGGTCAAATGACTTAGATAAGGATATATATATTAATAATAAACAATTTGGGGCTCGTTTGGCATGTTATAGTAAGTGTATTAACCATATAGTGAAAGAAAACAAAAAGACATGGTAAAAGTTAAATTATTTAACTTAGAGTTAAATCTAATTGATAAGGTTAAAATAATACCCTAAACTTGTCTAAATCCTATTGGTTGATAGGATTTCGACCCTTCCCCACTTTATCTTCGAAATAAGACCCTTTGGAACCATTATAAACCGATTTTGACTTTAATATAAAATAATATTTTGAGATATTCCTAAGGTGCCCCTCTCCTCCCTTATAAAAGGGCACCTCCTCCCCCTCCTCCTCACACCAAATTGAGCACTCAAGCTCGGCCAACCCCTGCCATTTTCTCCTCTCCACTTCCCTAGAATAATCCTAGAGTTCCCGGTCTTCTTCAAAGACCAATCTTAGTTCCCTAAGTGGAGGATTCAAAGAAGCGTTCCAAAGAAGAGGTAATATCCATTACCGATCTTTTCAATTTCTTTCTTCTTCAACTTCTTCTTATTTAGTTGTTTCATGATAAAGTAATAACATCAGTATTACTTTCATACTGATATGTTATTATAAATATGAAACAACCCTAATTCACCTTCTATCCATCCTACGGAAAAATGAAATCACCGCGCGTGCGTACGTACGGAATACCGTCTCCACGCCGTGGTGTAATCTATTTTCCACCATCACCTTAAAAGGATGGGTATAATGGTGTAATGAGTAACTATTTATAATTATTATAAAGTAATATTGATACTGAAATAATATATATATACTCCAATACAATTCCACGATCACAGGAACGATATCATCACTCGTGCGTACGTACGGAATACCGTCTCCACGATGTGATGCGACTCGTTCTACATGATCATCATTACATAGTAATTATATAAATGAATTGAATGAATAAATATGATATATGTTACACTAATACCATTCTGGATATAAGGTATCTATAACCTTAAAAGAAGAATAAGAATCTATTCGGCAAAACACGCATAAGAACAAAAGGCAATAAAGACCCGAGTAACAAGTAACAATGAAATATTACTAACAAGAAGCTAAGAATATGACCATATATGATATCATATCAATATGTATGATTCTGGAATAAGTCAATAACATTATTTAAATCATTATACAGGAGCTTCGGACACGTACAAAGCAAATCGGACCTAAGGTAAGGGAAAATACCACAATCTCATTTTTATCTGAGATTGTTTATTCGTAAGTATTTACTGGGGTGTATTTTATCATCCACATCCATATTCCCTCAATATGTAATATTGTTTCCATCCACTTACAATAGTTTAAATCCAATTTTACCCTTCGGTGAGTTTTTAGTAAAGAATATTAAAGGAATCTTTTGTCGTTTTTTTCGTACGAGGTACTTTTTGACTTTTCCAACAAAGGTACGAAGAATGTTTTTTTTAACTTATACGGCATGTATGGATTTTTAAAACATTATTTCCAAGAAGATTCCTTTACAAGTTTTCAAGTTTATTTTTAATCAACTTCTTTTATTTTAAAGTCGTATGACATGTTATGAAAGGAAAAATGTTTTTTGAAGAAGAAAGGATATTTTCCTCAAGAATGGAGTTCAAGTGTTTTATCAAAATTATTTTCCATCTAAGATAATAAAGGGTTCTGTTTTTATCCCTATTATTACATTGATTTGATCATGTTGTGATTGAATTATTTTTATGAATTCCTTTATCTTGTATGAATTCTTTTATGATGTCATGGTGTTTAAGATTCCAATTTGTATTACATGGGTTATGCAATGATGTATGATTTATGATTTTGTGGCACACATAAGAAATGATTCATTATAAGATGGGTGGGACCTATATCTCCCTCCAATGCATTGGGTAAAGATTTTATATCTCATGAGATAGACATGGCTGGAACGGAAGGTTATTTCGGTTCAGTGATACAGGACTGAAACGAGGAGTGAACTCGGTTCAGAAAGGGACTTTGTCCACTAAGATAGTCTTGGCAATGAGTCATGACTAACAAGAAATGATTTTCCATGATTATGTATGCATGCCACAAAGTTTAAAGTTTCATGTTATGATTATGGGGATCTCATTTTCACTTCTATGATTTATTCCATGTTAAGATATTATGATCTCTTTTGCAGGTTATGATTTTCAAAAAGATATGATATGATTTTTATTTCCTTTATTTTCCCTTGTTGAGCATTTGAGCTCACCCTTTTATGTTTTCTTTTCCCCAGGTCAGGAAGATGGATATTAAGTAAAATATGCTAAAAGGGACCCTAGATATGATGAAATAAATGGGAGACACTGTAAAAGATTTATGAACCAGTTGTTTATGTTTCCCAGTTTCTAAAGATACTATACCTATACGGTTCTTTGTGGTTTTGTCATATGTTGTAATAAGTGTGCTTTAATTTTGAAGTATTAACAATGTATGTAAAGTATGGGTCGTTATAGTTGGTATCAGAGGAAAGGTATAGTCAACCTTTGGAAACTAGGATGTGAAAGACTTAGTAAGAACCCTAAGGATAAGTCTAAGCATAGAACACAATCTTAGTGTTTTAGAAATTGCCATGAATACCCTAGGATAAAACCTTAAGTGTGAAATTTTATCCTTGATTATGTGGTTTTCCTATTATAATTAGTGTTGCTCACACTATTCTTCTTGGTTTTAGTCAATGGCTGGAACCCGAAGGAACCGTGTTAATGCGGAATGCGATGGGCAATGCAATGATTGTCCCCCTGAGCAACCAAACGATATGGGAGCTGGAATGCAAAATCTTGTAGCCATGCTCACACAACTTTCTCAAGCTATGAATCATGCAGGACTTCCAAACGAGCAAAGGAAGGAGCAACATTCTTTTGAATCCTTCATGAGGCAGCATCCACCTTCTTTCAGCGGGTCTACTGATCCATTAGTTACTGAACAATGTATTAGTACTACTGAAAAGATATTTTCAGTTCTTCAATGTTCTGAGCATGATAAAGTCATCCTAGCAGTGTATCGTTTGGAAGGAGATGCTGATCAATGGTGGAATCTTATTAAGAATACGAGGCAAAGGGATGAAATTGAGTCTATGGAATGGGACGAGTTCAAGAACTTATTTTTCAATAAGTACTTCCCTCGTATTCTCCGAACAAAGATGGAGAAAGAGTTTCTTGAACTGAAGCAAAGGGATGATGAATCTGTTGGTACCTATGAAGCAAATTTTACAAGACTTGCAAGGTACGCTTCTGGTATTATTATCCAACCTGAGAGTAAGATCGATCGATTCTTTAGTGGCTTAAAACCAAAGTTTCGAAGGGCGTTAGCCATAAGGGACTTCAATAGATACGAGGAAATCGTTCGATGTGCTCTCAAAGTCGAGATGGAGATTGGAGTAACCCATCAGTCACATGGGTTTGATAAGAAGAGGAAGATGGAATTCAAAGGAAAATCTAAAGAGCACACTGAAAAGAATATGAACTTTCCCTTATGCTCAAAGTGTGGAAAGAAACATGGAGGGAGTTGTCTTAAAGGGACAAGTAAATGTTTTAAATGTGGAAAGGAAGGTCATCGGGCATTTGAATGCCGCGATAATGGGAAGAAGATGTCTAATGATGCAAAAAAAGGAAGGGATACACAGAATGAACCTACTACACTTCAATGTTTCAAGTGCAAGGAGATGGGGCATTATGCCAATCAATGCCCAAATACAAGGGTTGATGATGATGGTCTATGTCAACAAAATCTTAAGGCTAAAGACAAAGGAAAGTCACATGCAATTTCTATCAGCGATGTGGAGTACGATAACGAAGTGGTGAAAGGTACACTTACCATCCACTCTAAAGTAGCAAATGTTTTATTTGATTCTGGATCCACCCACTCTTTTATTTCTGAAAAATTTTCTAAGGGTATCACCGTACTACCTCAACAATTAGATGTTGAGTTAAATGGCACAACAGTCGCATCAAAAGTTTATAATTCTTCTCCGATCGAAGTTTGTGGGAAAGTGCTTCCTGCAAATCTTGTGATCCTTCCTTTAGTGGAATTTGATGTGATTCTTGGCATGGATTGGCTTTCTCTACATGGAGCTCATATCAATTGCCAAAGAAGGGAAGTCACATTTCATATTCCAGATCAATCTACGATCGTCTATCAATGCAAGGATGAACATAACCTTCCAGTGGAAATTTCTTCCATCTTATGGGTATTGATTCCACTAAATGAAGGTTATTTATCTCAAATGGTTGGTGAGAAACTCACGATTAAGAATATGCCCATTGTACGGGAGTTTGATGATGTATTTCCGGAGGAATTACCGGGTCTTCCACCAAATCGTGAAGTTGAGTTTTCAATAGAACTCGTACCGGGCGCTTTGCCAATTTCAAAGACACCTTATAGAATGGCCCCAATTGAGTTGCAGGAATTGAAGAAGCAACTCCAAGAGAATCTTGATAAGGGATTCATACACCCTAGTGTGTCACCTTGGGGAGCACCTGTTCTATTTGTTAAGAAGAAAGATGGATCAATGAGACTCTGTATTGATTATCGAGAACTTAACAAGATCACTATCAAGAACAAATATCCTCTCCCACGCATTGATGACTTATTTGACCAACTACGCGGAGCTCAATAATTTTCCAAGATTGATCTTCGTTCAGGGTATCATCAATTAAGGGTCAAAAGGGAGGATATACCAAAGACGGCTTTCCGTACAAGGTATGGACACTATGAATTTATAGTGATGCCATTTGGTCTTACTAATGCCCCTGCTATCTTCATGGATCTAATGAATAGAGTCTTTAGAGACTATCTTGATCAATTTGTGGTAGTTTTTATAGACAATATTCTTGTCTATTCAAAGAGAAAGGAAGAGCATGAAGATCACTTGAGAATTATATTGAAGACCCTGAGAAAGGAGAAGATTTATGCCAAATTTACCAAGTGTGAATTTTGGCTTCAAAAAGTTGCATTTTTGGGTCACATAATCTCAAAATAGGGGATATCTGTGGATCCAGCAAAAACAGAGGTTATCAAAAGATGGTCAAGACCAACAACAGTAACTGAGATCCTAAGTTTTCTTGGTTTGGCTGGATATTATCGATGTTTTGTAAAAGATTTTTCACGATTATCTAATCCACTCACCATGTTGACTCGGAAAGGAGTTAAGTTTGTTTGGACAGAGGAATGTGAAGAGAATTTCAAGGAGTTGAAAAGAAGGTTATCCAGTGCACCTGTGCTTACACTGCCTTGTAGTGGAGAAAGGTTTGTGATCTACAGTGATGCATCCAAGAAGGGATTGGGGTGTGTTCTTATGCAAAATGATATGGTGATAGCTTATGCCTCATGACAGTTGAAAATCCATGAGAAAAATTACCCAACTCATGATTTGGAGTTGGCTGCGGTAATCTTTGCATTAAAGATTTGGAGGCATTACCTTTATGGTGAAAGGTGTGATATTTATACTGATCATAAAAGTTTAAAGTATATTTTCACACAAAAGGTGTTGAATATGCGTCAAAGAAGATGGTTGGAGCTGATTAAGGATTATGACTGCTCAATCCATTACCACCCTGAGAAAGCAAACACGGTGGCAGATGCATTAAGTCGACAAGACAATGCTAGTTTATCCATGATGAGGATCACAAAAGATCCAATATTTATGGATTTACAAAGGATGGATCTTGGAATTATAATGGAAGGGGGAAAATCTTATCTTTGTAAAATGAATGTTCAACCATCTATACATGTGAAGATTAAAGAGGCACAGAAAGAAGATGTCTAGTTACAAAAGAAGGTGAGAAATGTTCCTCAATTCAACCTTGATTGTGATGGGATAATAAAGTTCATGAATCGGGTTTGTGTTCATCCCATCCCCGAATTAAAGAAGGAGCTGCTGGATGAGGCTCATAGTTCTTCATTCTCTATTCATCCTGGAAGCACGAAGATGTATAGGGACCTGAAAGAGTACTTCTGGTGGGATGGCATGAAAAGAGATGTTGCTGAATATGTCTCTCGATGCTTGGTTTGTCAACAAGTTAAAGCTGAGAGACAAAAGTCTAAGGGGATGTTACAACCATTACCCATACCCGAATGGAAATGGGAAAACATCACTATGGACTTTGTCACAGGACTTCCTAAAACATCCAAAGGCAATAATGATATTTGGGTCATAGTTGATCGTCTTACAAAGTATGCACACTTCATTGCTATTAGAGAGGATTTCTCTCTAGATCAGCTTGCCAGGATATATGTAAAGGAAGTGGTAAGATTGCATGGAGTACCAATTTCTATTATATCTGATCGGGATCCGAGATTTACCTAGAAGTTCTGGCGAAGTCTTCAGCATACTCTGGATACAGAGTTGAGTATCAGCACTGCTTATCATCCCCAGACAGACGGTCAGTCTGAGAGAACAATTCAAACCCTAGAAGATATGTTGAGAGCTTGCTCTATGGATTTCAAAGGAGGTTGGAATCAACACCTACCTTTGGTGGAATTTTCTTATAATAATAGCTTTCACTCCAGTATTCAGATGGCTCCTTATGAATCTCTCTATGGAAAGAAATGCAGGACTCCAACTTGCTGGGATGAAGTTGGGGAAAGAAAGCTATTAGGACCTGATCTCGTTGATGAAATGGAAGAAAAGGTCAGATCTATTCAACAACACATAAGAGAAGCTCAGAGTCGACAGAAAAGTTATGCCGACAACCGAAGAAAATACCTAGAGTTTGAAGTGGGTGATAAAGTGTTCTTACGAATATCTCCCTGGAAGAGGGTTATGAGATTTGGAAAGAAGGGGAAGTTGAGCCCTAGATATATCGGTCCTTTCGAAATACTGGATCGTGTTGGAAAGGTAGCTTACCGATTGGCGCTTCCACCGAATCTCTCTCAAGTTCACGATGTGTTCCATGTATCTCTCCTGAGAAAGTACATACCTGATCCTTCACATGTACTCAGCTCAGAAGTTGTACCGCTGGAGCAAGATCTTTCTTATGAAGAACAACCGATAGAGATTCTGGATCGTAGCGAAAAAGTCCTACGAAACAAGACCACTCGATTGGTGAAAGTTTTATGGAGGAACCACCAATTAGAAGAAGCTACATGGGAGCTTGAGGATATGATGAGGGAAAAGTATCCTCATCTGTTTGTTACAAAGTGATGAATTTCGAGGGCGAAATTCTTTTTAAGGGGGGTAGAATGTAACACCCGAGATTTTTATGAGTAATATTTTGTTTTTATATATCATCAAAGGAATCTTTCACTACATACTAGCTTGGCTTACTTTACACGCAATCGCGACCTTCCTCGATAGCTTGCGTCGTACGCAATACCGAGTTTCACTAAACAACGATATGCTATTAAAATATTATTAAAACTAGCCGTTATGAATAGTAATAACCACTTTTTGAAATTTTATAAATTTTATCTTTCAAAATGGACTTCATTTTTGGATTCGGAATACCGAAATTAGCCTAGGGTGAAATTTTGGTATTTTTCTGAAAACTTTCAATTTTTGATGAATAGTGAAACCACTAAGTGGTAGGTTAAAAACTGAATTTTGCATAAAACTTAATTTTACCGCTTCTGTGAATGGAATTTCGAAAATCCGACAGACACGGTTGATATCAGTAAGTAAAATGTGGTTCAATGAGATAAAAATAATTTTTTTGTGAATAGTAACTTTTTACTTTTTTTACCGCGGTTAATAGTAAATAGGGTAACTAAGGGTAAATATGATATTACTATTATCCTAACACATGTCCTAATTCTATTGGATAAGTGTAATTCGACCAAAAACAACCTTATGAATAAAATATGACCATTTAGGCCCACTTGGGTTAGATTAGGACATTTATTATTAATTTATTTAAAGAAGGGTTAAAATAGTTAAAATCAAAGTTTAATAAGTAAATCATTTTTAATATGGGGTTATACATAAGATAAATTCGACTATAAATATTCATTAGAAAGCTAAAAATATTTCCTACATAATGGTATTTTATTTATAATTTTTAGACATTAAATAATTTAATTTATTTATGACACAATTATGATGCAGTAATTATCTTATTTATGAAATATTGACATAATTGATGTTATAAACACCAAAATAAATATAATTTGAGGCTTTTTATGAATTACACAAATTTTCTAGGTTACTATGATATATTAGTGTTGATTTAATCAACTTGGTTCGAACATATAATTCTGTTATGACTTTCACAAAAATCATATATCAAATAGTGTCAAATTTGACACAAAATAGTTTTTAAATAAAATATTATATTATTAATTGTTATTTTATTCCTAAAAATATAAGGTTCAGCCAAATGACTTATATAAGGATATATATATTAATAATAAACAATTTGGGTCTCGTTTGGCATGTTATAGTAAGTGTATTAACCATATAGTGAAAGAAAACAAAAAGACATGGTAAAATTTAAATTATTTAACTTAGAGTTAAATCTAATTGATAAGGTTAAAATAATACCCTAAACTTGTCTAAATTCTATTGGTTGATAGGATTTCTACCCTTCCCCACTTTAGATTCGAAATAATACCCTTTGGAACCATTATAAACCGATTTTGACTTTAATATAAAATAATATTTTGAGATATTCCTAAGGTGCCCCTCTCCTCCCTTATAAAAGGGCACCTCCTCCCCCTCCTCCTCACACCAAATTGAGCACTCAAGCTTGGACAACCCCTACCATTTTCTCCTATACACTTCCCTAGAATAATCCTAGAGGTCCTGGTCTTCTTCAAAGACCAATCTTAGTTCCCTAAGTGGAGGATTCAAAGAAGCGTTCCAAAGAAGAGGTAATATCCATTACCGATCTTTTCAATTTCTTTCTTCTTCAAATTCTTCTTATTTATTTGTTTCATGATAAAGTAATAACATCAGTATTAATTTAATACTGATATGTTATTATAAATATGAAACAACCCTAATTCACCTTCTATCCATCCTACGGAAAAATGAAATCATCGCGCGTGCGTACGTACGGAATACCGTCTCCACGCCGTGGTGTAATCTATTTTCCACCATCACCTTAAAAGGATGGGTATAATGGTGTAATGAGTAACTATTTATAATTATTATAAAGTAATATTGATACTATAATAATATATATATACTCCAATACAATTCCACGATCACAGGAACGATATCATCACTCGTGTGTACGTACGGAATACCGTCTCCACGATGTGATGCGACTCGTTCTACATGATCATCATTACATAGTAATTATATAAATGAATTTAATGAATAAATATGATATATGTTACACTAATACCATTCTGGATATAAGGTATCTATAACCTTAAAATAAGAATAAGAATCTATTCGGAAAAACACGCATAAGAACAAAAGGCAATAAAGACCCGAGTAACAAGTAACAATGAAATATTACTAACAAGAAGCTAAGAATATGACCATATATGATATCATATCAATATGTATGATTTTGGAATAAGTAAATAACATTATTTAAACCATTATACAGGAGCTTCGGACACGTACAAAGCAAATCGGACCTAAGGTAAGGGAAAATACCACAATCTCATTTTTATCCGAGATTGTTTATTCGTAAGTATTTACTGGGGTGTATTTTATCATCCACATCCATGTTCCCTCAATATGTAATATTGTTTCCATCCACTTACAATAGTTTAAATCCAATTTTACCCTTCGGTGAGTTTTTATTAAAGAATATGAAAGGAATCTTTTATTGTTTTTTTCGTACGAGGTACTTTTTGACTTTTCCGACAAAGGTACGAAGAATGTTTTTTTTAACTTATACGGCATGTATGGATTTTTAAAACATTATTTACAAGAAGATTCCTTTACAAGTTTTCAAGTTTATTTTTAATCAACTTATTTTATTTTAAAGTCATATGACATGTTATGAAAGGAAAAATGTTTTTTGAAGAAGAAAGGATATTTTCCTCAAGAATGGAGTTCAAGTGTTTTATCAAAATTATTTTCCATCTAAGATAATAAAGGGTTTTGTTTTTATCCCTATTATTACATTGATTTGATCATGTTGTGATTGAATTATTTTTATGAATTCCTTTATCTTGTATGAATTGTTTTATGATGTCATGATGTTTAAGATTCCAATTTGTATTACATGGGTTATGCAATGATGTATGATTTATGATTTTGTGGCAC
Source organism: Viscum album (assembly GCA_963277665.1). Classification (NCBI taxonomy): domain Eukaryota; kingdom Viridiplantae; phylum Streptophyta; class Magnoliopsida; order Santalales; family Viscaceae; genus Viscum; species Viscum album. The sequence goes on from OY728132.1 coordinate 703,894,126, forward strand.
ACATAAGAAAGGATTCATTATAAGATGGGTGGGACCTATATCTCCCTCCAATGCATTGGGTAAAGATTTTATATCTCATGAGATAGACATGGCTGGAACGGAAGGTTATTTCGGTTCAGTGATACAGGACTGAAACGAGGAGTGAACTCGGTCCAGAAAGGGACTTTGTCCACTAAGATAGTCTTGGCAATGAGTCATGACTAACAAGAAATGATTTTCCATGATTATGTGTGCATGCCACAAAGTTTAAAGTTTCATGTTATGATTATGGGGATCTCATTTTCACTTCTATGATTTATTCCATGTTAAGATATTATGATCTCTTTTGCAGGTTATGATTTTCAAAAAGATATGATATGATTTTTATTTCCTTTATTTTCCCTTGATGAGCATTTGAGATCACCCTTTTATGTTTTCTTTTCCCCAGGTTAGGAAGATGGATATTAAGTAAAATATGCTAAAAGGGACCCTAGATATGATGAAATAAATGGGAGACACTGTAGAAGATTTATGAACCAGTTGTTTATGTTTCCCAGTTTCTAAAGATACTATACCTATACGGTCCTTTGTGGTTTTGTCATATGTTGTAATAAGTGTGCTTCAATTTTGAAGTATTAACAATGTATGTAAAGTATGGGTCGTTATAGACACATCCTAATACCTTATTTTATATATCACTATAGACTGAAAACCCTTCCCACTACAGGGCAGTGTGAGAACAAGTATATTGTCCAACCTTATCTTTAGCTCCTTGAAATTCTCTTCACATTTATCATTCCATAAGAACTAAACTCTCTTCCAAGTCAACTTGGTGATTATATTAGATAGTATTGAGAAATATCTCAAAAATCATTAGTAGTATCTAACCAACCTAAGAAAAATACAAATATCGATTACTATGGTTGGTCTATGCCATTACTCAATAACTTCCATCTTTTAAAGATTTTGTTTTAATCCACCAAATAATCGATCAATTTTTCTTTCAAGGTTTATGATTAGATCATAATCATACCTTAAAAGTATTATAAAATTTTCCTCATAGGTTCCAATGGATTCATCATCCTTTTTCATAAGTTCAAATAATTCCTTATCCATTTTTGTAAATAGAATATGAGGAAAGTACTTACTAAAAAATATCCTTTTAAACTCATCCCATTCCATGGAGTAAATTTCTTCGTCTTACCTCATATTCTTAATAACATGATACTATTGATCACTTTTCTTTCCAAATGAAAAATGACTATGACAAATTTTTCATGTTCTGGTCATTAGATAACATATTATATTTTCTCAATGGAATTGATCCATTACCCAGCTACTAGTGGATTAGAAGAACCACTAAAAATGGTGGATGTTTTCTCATGAAATAATAAATAGTACATTGTTACCTCCTTTTATTATTTGGAAGATTAACATGATTCATGGATTTAGAAAGTTATGTGAGAATGTCAATAAGAATTTTCATTCCATTTCCCAAAGTATTCAGTTGCTCAGGAAGACAATCATTGCATTTTCCATCAAATTTGTTATTATCGTGATTCCTTTTGGTTCCATACATTGATTTAAACCAAAAACAATAGTGTAAGCATCAACTTAAAATAATTATAGTAAGTAATCATATGATTATGAAAATCATTATTATGATGTCCTAAATTATGACATATTATTTTTAATCTATGGAACCTTAGGTTTAACCTAATTCATTCACAATCATTATCTATTAAAATCCTTCATAATGTTTCATACAAAAAATTTGAATTAACCCAAGAATATCCATCTGGAGTTCCTAGCCAGGTGTGCAGTCATCGACCCACTCATCATGCACCAGTGATTATTGATTTAATACCCAATCCGCCTCTTTCAGAGTTATTAACCCTTAGTGCATCAGTGCCACAACTGTATCCACATTCCAATATCCATATAGGGATGTATTTTCTAGGAAAACACAAAATCACTGCTTTATAACTTTAGGATTCTATCCTATAATTTAGACTTATCACCAAGGTTTTCATCAAAGTTTTCTAATCATAATCTCAAAAAATAACTAAACCATCCTTTGATACCAACTATAGTGACCCAATAATGACATACATAGACATTACATCTTTTCAAGGAATACTCAAAATATCTCCCAAATAAACATGACAGAGAACTGTAAAGGATTAGTTTATTTGGAGGCTAGATACATCAATATATTATTTAAGTACATTCTTCTCTATCTCTGATATCATTCATTATATAAGGTATCCTTATAGACTCATCATACTTAATACCCTTCTTTATAACCTGGGGAAACATAAGAAGGGGTGATATCATATGATCAGTAAGGTTAAACATAATATATATCAATAAATGATATTATATAAGCATATCATAATAATAAGGGTATGATAATATGATATTATCAATAGGAAATCACACCCAACATTTCATAGTTCTTAATCATGAGTCATGACATAAAACTTTATCATGTCACAAGATTGGGAAATCATCAGGTAAAAAAAATCAATCGTGAGACATGATTTTAAATCATAATCATAAAAACATTTCATATTAGTGTGGTGTAATCATAGAAATATAAATCATATAATATGTCAAGTTTAACAACCAATACCATCACATCATAGTGGATCAGGAATCACCACTTGTTTCCCATATCATAGTGTATCATGAATCCCTACCTATTTCCCAAGTGAATCGATCACATCAAATCATTTACCATAATTATCTCATGAGATATAAGGTTTTACCAAATGTATTATAGGCCCATATAATTCCATTACCATCCTTTACATAATGAAAATCATACATGTGTGTGTCGTATGATCGTAAAACATTCATCATATCATTATATCATAACCCATGGAAAATAAATTTGTTTCATAAACATATAATCATCATAATAATAAACCATCCATAGAAATAATAAATATGGTATCATTGGATCATATCCCCAATAAATCATAAGTAATATCATAGGATATTATCATAGATGAAAAAATCCTTTATAAGATCTCTGAAATATTTCTTGAGGTAAATAACCTTTTCATTTTAAAATCACTTAAATCTAAAAAATTTCAAAATATTAGTGAAACCATTTTATTTTAAAATAACCATAAAAATTTTGAAGGGAAAATTTAAAGAAAATAATGAACATGACTATAGTAAAATCTATTCATACTGTATATGTTAAAATAGAACATTCTTTTCACACTTCTATAAAAACTCAATGATGACTTGTTTGGAAAACAATTCTTTAAAATTTACTTTTAAACCTTTGAAAATTAAGTAAAAGTTATTGAAAATGAACTTCTAAAAAAATTTAAAATACATTTAATAACTACCATAAAATAATTTTAAATAACATGGACATGGAAGAAAATTTTCATTAACCAAAGAGGAAATAAGGTCAACTTTTCTTCATCCACTTCGGTGGTGGTTCGGTGGTGAAGGTGAGTTGCCAAAAATGGTCGTTCTTTGGGAGGTGAAGGGTTCGAAACCTGGGAAGTCCGCTTTCGGGGGCCGGGCCTCTCCCCCGGGATCCACCCGCCTTGCTGGGTCACCCATATTCTTCTGGGCGGGCAAAATGAGGCGTGACACAATTGTTGATGGATTGTTGTGCCGGTCCATCGCTACCTATGGGTACTAACCCTTCGTGGGGGAGGGGGTTCCTCTGTGTGGAGGGTTCGAAAAGGCCACACTGGGGAATTCCCTTCTAGATAAATCATAAGGTCAACTTTTCTTTAAAAACTTTTTATCAATCATTTTAAGTAAAAAATAGATAAAAATTGTAAAAAATACTTAAAATCCCAGGAATAACCATAGGATAAGAAAAATATATATTTTTTAAAATATAATATCCATATAGTTTCCCTCAATGTAAATTTAGCATTGATAATCCTAAAAATAAATGAGATTTTAACATAAACCCTTATCCCAAGTCTCATCTTACTTCATAAACATTCAAAACTCCTATATAATAAATATAAATTCATTATAAATATATTATAGAACCATATTAATACATATAATACCATTTATTATTTACTTATAATATCTTATCACTTATTTATTAACAGTTATTTATTACCCAACTCATGATTTGGAGTTGGAAACGGTAATTTTTACATTGAAAATATAGAGGTATTATCTTTATAGTGAAAGGTGTAACATATATATATGAGTTATAAAATCTTGAAGTGTATATTCACATAAAAATAGTTGAATATGTGCCAAATAATATGGTCATAATTTATTAAAGATTATGATTTCTCAATACATTACCACCCTAAGAAGGTGAACAAGGTGGTTAATGCTCTATGTCTAAAGACTCATGATATTTTTTCCATAATGAGGATTGAAAGAGATCCAATAATTATGGATTTTTAGAATATGGATCTTAAAATCATGAGTAAATGGTATATATCATATCTTTCTTATATGAATGTTCAACTATTTATCCATTTAAGGGTTAAGGAGGTGCAGAAGGGAGATGTGGAACTATAGAAGAAGGTGAGGAATGTTTGTAAAGTCCCAAACCTAAATCCACTAACCGGTGCCCCAATATGGTTCATTACATAACCTCGGGCACACCTCCCCATATACCAGAGGCTTCTGACTACCAGTGAGGGTCTATTGAAACACATGGGGAGACTATACCCTCTCCATTAGAGTAAGCCACGGTAGATAGAATAATAACTAAGAGAAACAAAACCAAAGATAATCATGAATTACCAAAATGATTTCCCAAATTGGGTACAGTCCCACAACAAAACAGTAACCATGCCATGTAATGTCATATAGTTCCAAGTTTAAAGGAAAACCCAAAATAAAAACAAGCTAAAGAATCTCCAAAATGGGTCTCAAAATCAAGTATGGTCCCCTCATCCATGCACATCACTGAGCCCCAATCGACCCTGTAGCATAGGGCCTTTTCCCTTATCCTAACCTGAAACCATGAAGTCTATTCAGGTAACTAATAGCGGCCCATGAAGGGTGTAAGTAAAACTTAGTAGTCGACCACCAATGGTGTCTACAAAATATACAGTCTAATACAGTGTATACATAAGTGCAGGTAATAATAAAATAGAAAAATAAATAGGTTACAACATTTAACATTTATTAGATCAATTACATGAATTTCCTTGTTCTGTGTTTTACCAATTTTTTATCAAACCTACTTCATTATGTGTCAGTATTTTGAGTCATGTGTCAAAAGGGTCGAAGGTTAGAAAACATGGAGCCATGGTCTATGAATCCAGCTGGGATTCACAACTCTATTTTTGACCATCCCAACCATGATATGGAATGCCATGTCCATACCCTTGGGTTCGGGAGAATCAATCCATTCTTTGAATAAATACTCTACATAGGGGCACTTGGATCATCATTCTGGCATGACCATGGGAGTGGAGCATTAGTCCAACATCCCTCTACCATTTATCACATTCACATAGGATCCTCATCATTAACCATTTTATCACAGAAAACTATAAGGGTGCAATGTTTCCATTTAATCACATTCCCATGGTTTTTTACCATCATCATGTTCCCAATTTCCAACATCAAACCACTTTACCATTTTAACACATTAAAACCATTTATCACCCCCTCTAATCCATTTAACCATGAGGATAATCCCCATTAACCAATTATCACATACATGCATTTACCCATCATCAATTACTTAAGTCTTCAATTTAAGACAAACATATTGTCTTTCCATGTTACCAAGTTAATCACATTTACCATTATTTTAACATCATAAACCCTGTAATTTATAATTCAAAATCTCAATCTTTCATGTTCAAGGGATTGGTCCACCCCATGGGTGTCTATAGGCCCGATCAAATCATCCTCATCAGATCCCACATGGATCATGAGGGTTTTAATTCATCATTTAATTAACCCAATTACCATTTCCTATCAAGGAAACCAAATAGAAATAAATAATGTACCACTACATAACCACATACACATTCAAATATGGCATCAAGACTATGGGAAAAAACATGTAGACCACCTACCTCAATTTCATAAACGAACGCTTGCTTAACCTTTTCCTTTGATTCAAACTCAAACACCCTTCAAGTCCCCAACTTAGATTATTTTCTAAAATAAAGGTTTTAGGGATTAAAAAGGAGAAGAAAAACTACACAATTCCTTTTCCATAAAATATTAGGAATAGGAGTGTTGGACTCACATGGATCTTCGATTCACACCCAAACACACTTCAAATGGTCATGAATTGAGGGAGAATTGTCCCTTGGAAGCCTAGGGTAGTAGATTCATAACCTAGGTTATTATAGAGTGAAATGGGAGGAAAATAAGGTGATAGTTTATAAATCCTGATGGGAAATGTAAAAGTTACCCCTCTTTAATGATGCACACAGTTTGGCCGCACGGTTAGCTAAACTATGTGATAATCGTGCACCACCCTCGGTCTAAAGGGGTCCTTAGTCATACAGTCTCCTGGGATCCTGCACAATTAGGGAAATCGTGTGGTGATCGTTTGAAATGGATCCATCCAATTTAGCATGGTTTTTGGGATCTTCCTTGCACAGTTTTTCAAACGTACAACCTCCCCCTATAGGTTGTGCGATTAAGGCGCACGGTTACTACTAATCGTACATCAACTATGTGCCATGCCCAATATATCCTCTTTTCTTCCTTCTTCATGTCCCAAACTCCCAAAACACCCTCAAGCCTTATAATACTCTCAGAAAAATTTCATTTACTAAGAAAGGAAGATTTCAACCCAAAACATAAAAAGAAATTACCTTATTAGAATTTTGGGATCTTAAAACCTCTCCACCTTATAATGGATCATCCTTGAACCACACTCCTAATCATTACTGAGTCTCCAAGGTAAAAATGTCATTCCATTGGGCCCACACATCTGCCTCCCTCTCCCAAGTTTCCTCATGAATGTTATCATGCCTCCACAACACTCAAACCAATAGCACGGTCTTGCCCCACAAGATTTTCTCACTACAATCCACAATATGAACTGGATTCTCCTCAAAGGAAGCATGAGCCTCAAACTCAACATCATAAAAATCGATCACATTAGAAGGGTCGAGGTGATACTATAGAATCTATGACACATGAAAATCATCATGCATGCCACTATATTGTTGTGGAATAGCATTCCACTGGTATGATCCTCTCTAAAATCCCAAACGGCCCCACATACCTAGGAAGAAACTTTCCCTATTTCTAAATCTGATGATGACCCAACCTTGGTGACACCCAAAGGAACACACGATCACCCACTACAAACTTTATAGGTTGAAGATTTTGATCATAATATGACTTCTTTCTACTCTAATCCATATCCATACATTTTCAAATCAACTAAACCTACTCTGATATCTCCTGCATGAGACTCATCTCCAACAACTCTAATTCCCCAACCTCCATCCAACATAATGGAGATCTACAGGGCCTAACATAGAGCGCCTCATATGGTTCCATATAAATAGTTTTCTAGTAACTATTATTATAGAAAAACTTAACACGTGCCAAGTGATTTTCCCAGGTTCAACCAAAATCTAGGATGCATGCTCTTATTATGTCCTCTAGCACCTAGATAGTACAATATGATTGGCTGTCTATCTGGGGGTATAAATTTGTACTCAAAAGAACATAGGTACCAAATTCCTTCTATAATCCTTTCCAAAAGTGTGAATTAAAACACTGATCATGATCTGAAACAATACTCTAAGGCACTCCATGCTATCATACTATATTTCAAACATACATGTCACCCAACTGGTTCGTGATAAAAGTCTCTCAAATCAGTAAAAAATGGTCCACCTTTATCAACCAATTGACAATTACCCATATCACATCATTGTTATATGGAATCCTCAAAATACCTATTATAATTTATATGGTGACACCATCCCACTTCAATTCTAGGATGGGTAAAGGCTTCAACAAACCACCCATTCACTAATGCTCGGCCTTTACCTACTGACAGGTGTAGCACCGCATCACGAAACATAAAATTTCTTTCTTCATCCTTGACCACTAATACTGCCAATGAAGATAATGATGTATTTTGGTTAAAATAGGATACACCACCACTTAGAGGTATGGAACTCATGTATCAACTCCTCATTCATGCACGTAGTAACAACAACATAGCCCCATACATAGATGATCTCATCCTCATCTATAGTCCAATCGAAAGGTGACTTCCCACCTTCAAGGATTTCCCTCAAGGCCAAGCACTCTAGATCCTCATGCCATCTTTCCAGGATCTGGATTAGAAGGGTGGAATCAATCACCAAGGATTGGAGGGTCACCTATCCCTATCCCTCTTCAACCTCCACATGCATCTCAGCAAACAAATTCATTATCATCCACTCAGAACTAGACTCCTGGACTACCTAAGTTTGTGTATTTCTGTTCAAATCATTTGCAACACTATTTCTCTTCCTCTGCATGTAAGACAACTCAAAATCAAAATATTTCATATACTTGACCCATATTCAATGTTGTATGTTCAAATATAATTGAAAAAATATGTACTTTAGGATTTTATGGTCAGTGTACACAATAAATATTTCGCCTAATAGGTAGTGTCGCCAACACTTTAGATCATAAACCATCGCGGACAACTCAAGATCATATGTAGGGTAATTTTGTTCATGTGGCCTCAATTTTTGAGTCCCATATGCCACTATTCTATCTCCCTACATCAACACTTCTCTTAGTCTGACCCCATATGCATCACAAAACAAGGTATACTCCTTACCTGTCTTGGTTAGGATTAAAATCGGTGAGATAGTCAAATGATTATTTAGATCCTGGAAGGTATTATCAAATGATATAGAACATTAAAACTTGATTACATTATTATTCAAGACCTAAATTAGTGTTTAAAAGTGAGATAGTTCCTTAATGAACCTCCGATAATAGACTACCAAACCCAGAAAGCTCTTTATTTCAAAAACATTCTTGGGTTGCCCCCAAGATACAACTGCTTGTGCTTTTTATGGGTCCACTGACACACATTCCTTGGAGATGATTTGGCCTAATAAATGTACCTTATCAATTGAGAAACTACACTTGGATAACTTGGTGTATATCTGATTTTCTCTCAGTGTACTCAAGATGATGTCAAGATGTTTGGCATGATCATCATGAGTCTGGAATTACACCAAGATGTTATCCAAAAAACAACTACAAACTATTCTAGGTATAGATGGAAGATTTGGTTCATCAATGCCATAAACACTAATATATTATTCATGAACCTAAATGGAATCATAACAAGAACATACAAACTATACTGGCTCCTAAAAGTAGTCTGTGATATATCAGAAGGTATTACCCTCAGCTAATGATAACCTAACCTCAAATCGATCTTGGAGAAAACAAAAGCACCCCTCAATTGGTAAAAAATATTTTTGATGCATGGAAGAGGATATGAATTCCTAACTTTCATCCTATTTAACTTCTTTTAATCGATGCACAAGCACAATGACCCATCATCCTTTTTGGAAAACAAGACTGGTGAACCCCAAGGTGACGTACATGGGCAGATAAATCCCTTACCCTCCAATTCCTCTAGCTGAGTCTTGAGATCCTGAAACTATGATAGTTCCATTCTGTAAGGTGTAATGGAAACCAGTTCTGCTCCAAGTACTAACTCAATCATGAACTCAACATCTCTCTTGGGTAGTAATCCTGATAAATCCTTAGGATACACGTCCTAAAACTGATCCACCATATGATGAAAGACATCATACTCTCCTTATCCATCATAAAATACAAGACATGCTACTTGGGTTGTGATTTCACATAACCTCTAATGAACTTTCCCTACACAGCCTGCTTGGATATCTCATTCCCCACGATGAACATAAGTGTCACTGTCAAGGAAAGTGAACGTTACCCTTTTTTGGTAACAGTCGATATAGGATCAATATAACATTATCCAATCCATCCCCAAAATCATATCAAAACTAGACATCTCGATCATTAAAAGTCCTAAAAGAAGTGATACCCACTAACCTCGGGAGCAAACTCCTTACATTTCCAGAAATTTTCTACTCGTACTCCCAGTAGTGTGTCTATCGACATAACCCCGCACACATGTTCTTCCACTACACCCAAATAATTTACAAACTACGTAGATGTAAAATAATGTGAGGATCATATATCAAATAAATCACTATAAATCATAAAATCTACAAGAATCATACCTCAAACTGTCGATGGCTAAGCCTTACCACCTTTAGGTGCAGGCTGAATTGTATGAAGCTAAACTGCCCCTCTACCTTGGGCTCCAATCTGAATTCTTGATGTTTCACTACTCTAATGATGTAGACTATCTTGTTATAAATTACCACATCCCCCACCCTAACTGGTACAGCTAGTGTAACTCCAATTGCCTGACTGATACAGAGTAGTTAACCCCCTATCGGTGCTCTATAATGGCCTAGATCCTCCACCACTGCCTGTCTGTTAAGGGTTCCTGCAAAACCTTTGTATATGACTCGTCCTACCATATGATCAACATTCCACTGGTGGTCATGGACTTTAACCACGCATGTGGACTAGCCTAAGACACTAATAGAAAAGGACTGAGCTACTCCTCTGGGAGACAGTTCCCCTTCCCTAACTACACTATTTTCCACTAATCCAATTGGAACTCTCGTAATGGTTCTTCCTACTATCAGAATATGTACCACTAGATCACCCAGATACAATGATCTTCCCATCACCAGAAGCTTAATTTAGGTTTCCTTTAGAAATGACTTCTTGATCCACCACCTCAGCAAACCCTTTAAGTGAAAGATATTCACCTAGTACTTGATCTCATATCTAATCCCATCTTGAAATCACCTAGCCATAATAACATCATCTCCTATCAACATTGGATAAAAACATTGTGGTTCTATGAAGCGGTTAGCATAATATATCACTATCATGCATCCCAGGGTCAATCGCATAAAATCTTCATCCTTCCTCTACCTCAAGGTCTCAAGGTAATAGTGTTCCAGGAACTTTTCCTAGAAATCCTTCCATGTCATGCTCTCCATCTGCTCATCATGGGCCTATATATCCTACCATATCTTTGCTGGTCCTCACAACATATAAGTTTCCAGCTTAACCCTCTTCTCATATGGGGTTTCCAAGTGATCCAAAATAATTTTTATGGTCTCTGTCCAAAACTTTTCTGCCTTAGATCCACCCTCTCTAATAAATGTTAGAGGTTGTTGTAGTTGAAACACCCTTTTCAAATCAAAAATACTTGGTGTATATCATCCTGGGACTCACTCCATAAACTGTATAAAATAGGGGAATTTCTCAAGAAAATTATATTCCCCCTATTACATGGAATCACCATGGGTTATTACCCCTCCATTGGAGGAGAATTTTTGGTTATTTCCTCCTATCGTCCAACCAGTAGACGTCATTATGGTGGAATATCTATAAAATCACAAATGTACATCTCAAAAAAAATAACATAGTATTTTTATAATTTCACAAAAGAAATCTGAAACCCCATTAAACATATCACTCCACATACACTATCCCAACAGACACACCCACTAACTCATCACTCTTCTTAACAACTTCTAATCTGGGCCATTTCAAATAAGGGGCAAACAAACTACCAAATTTTAACTTTACATTAAATGTTGATTTAACAATACCATAACTTTATTTCAATTCTTTTTACAATTCTAACATTTTTATTTGGAACATTTTCTTTTAAAATTACAATAGAATAAAGATGCATTTGTAATTCCCATACCCAACCATAGCCCATTTCCCCGTGTGTTCCTAGCATTATGCATTTCACAAGTATCCCTAAGTTCCTAGAACGATGCATGAATATACGAACTAATTCCATGATGGACCATAAATTAAAAATAAAAAAATAGCATCACACTATAAGTGCATCACTCGTGGTGAAATAACATTCAATTATAACAGAAAACCACAAGATCATCAATCCCACCTAGGTACTTGGGTTTTCCCCTGTACATGGGTTATCTACTTCCATGCACGAGATCATCACCAAGGCCTAACACCTTCTAGTATCCTTTCTACCTTACCCAAATAAAATAAATAACTAAAAAGAACCCGCTCTGATACAGCTTTGTAACATCCCAACCTAGAATCCACTAATTAGTGCCCCAATCCAGTTCGTTACATAACCCCAGGCAAGCCTCCCTATATGCCAAAGGCTATAGACTAGTATAGAGGGTCTAGTAAAACATATGGGGAGACTATACTCTCTTCATTAGAGTAATCCATATAAGATAAAATAATAACTAAGAGAAACAACACCAAATATAATCATGCATTACCAAAACGATTTCCCAAAACTGGGTACATGCCCACAACCAAATAGTAGCCATGCTATGTCATGTCATACAAACCCAAGTGTAAAAGAAAACCCAAAATAAAAACAAGACAAAGAGTCCCAAAAAAGGGTTATGACATTAGGTCCATTCCCCTCATCCATGCACATCCATGAGCCCAAATCAACACTCTAGCATAGGGTGTATTCCCGTATCCTGGTCTACAACCATGAAGTCATCTTGGGTACCCAATGGAGGCCTGAGCGGAGTGTGAGTAAAAATCAGTAAGCCACCACCAATGGTGTCTACAAAATATAAAGTCTAATACAGTGTATGAAGATGTGCAGGTAATAATAAAACAACAAAATAAACTGGTTACAACATTTAACATTTATGAGATCAATTACTTTCAATTTCTTATTCTGTGTTTTACCCATTTTTCATCAAACATTATTTGGCCAGTGTGGGTCATCTGATCCATGTTTCAAAAGGTTCGTAGGTTGGAAAACATGGAGCCTTAGTCAATAAATCCAATTGGGATTTGGAACATCGTGTCTGACCATCCCAACCATGATATGGAACGCCATGCCCATACCCTTGGGTTCAGGAGCATCAGTCCATTCCTTGAATAACTATTGTGCATAGGGGCACTTGGAGCATCAGTCTAGCCTTCCCACGGGAGTGGAGAATCAGTACAACATCCCACTACCATTTATCACATTCACATAGTCTTATCATCATTAACCATTTTATCATAGAAAACCATAAGGGTGCACCATTTCCATTTAATCACATTGTTATGGTTCTTTACCATCATCATGTTCTCGGTTTCCAACATCAACCCATTTTACTATTTTATTATTACATCGGTGCAGAGAGGGGGATAAACAATGAAAATCTATACTAAATGCGCATGGGGAGACTTGAAACCAAGACCTCCCAAATACCACCATAGGTATGCAACCACTAGGTTACGCCTGTGGGGTAGCCCATTTTACCATTTTAACACATTACAACCATTTATCACCCCTTATAATCCATTTGACCATGAGGCCAAGCCCCACTAACCAATTATCACATACATCCATTTACCCATCATCAATTACTTAACTCTTCAAGTTAATCCAAACATTGTGTCTTTACATGTTATTAGGTTAATCACATTTATCATTTGTTTAACATCATAAACCCCAAGAATTTATCATTCAACATCCCAATATTTCATGTTTAAGAGACTAGTCTATCCCATGGGTGTCCATAGGCCCAGTCAACTCATCCTCATCGGATCCCATGGGGATCATGAGGGTTTCAATTCATCGTTCAATTAACCCAATTACCATTACCTACCAAGGAAACCAAATGGACAGTAATAATATACCACCACACAACCACATACACATTCAAATAGGGCATCAATACTATGGGATAAAACATTATACTACCAACCACAAGTTCATAGATGAACATAGTTACTACTAACCATGTGCTAACCATGAACCCTTCCCAGAATATCCTCTTTTCTTCCTTCTTCATGCCCTAAACCCCTAGAACACCCCCGAGCCTTCCCAAAAATTAAAAAAAACATACCTCATTAGAAGTTCAGGATCTTATAATGTTCCTAAGTTCAACCATGATTATGATGGAATAATAAGGTTCGAAAAATAAGTATGTGTCCCATCAATACCAGATTTGAAGGAGGATCTATTGGATGAAGTTCATAGCTTGTAAGTATCTATTTATATTGGAATTATGATGATGTATAGATATCTGAAAGAGTATTTATGGTGGGATAACATGAAAATGGATATTGTGGAGTATGTATCTCATGCCCGGTATGTCACCAATTTAAGGATGGGATTCAAAAGTATGATGGGATGTTACAACCATTACCCATACCAAAAGGGAAATGGGAAAACCTTACCAAGGATTTCATCATCAGACTCCCCAAAATATCTAAAGGTAACAATGTTATTTGGGTTATAGTCGATCACCTTATAAAATTGGTGTATTATATTACCATTGGAGAAAATTTATCTCTTGATCAGCTTACCAAGATATACATTAAGGAAGTGGTAAGATTGTATGGAATACTACTCTCAATCATATCTGGTTAGAATTTGAGATGTACCTCAAAGTTCTGAAGAAGTCTTTAGTAAGCTCTAGATATAGAGTTGAGTTTTAGTGCTGCATATAATCCTCATAAAGATGGTCAGTTTGAGAGGACCATAAAATATCTAGAAGACATGTGGATATCTTACTCTATGGATTTCAATGGTGGTTGGGATCAACACCTTCATTTGGTGGAATTTTCTTATAATAATATCTTTTACTCGAGTATTCGTACGGTTCCTTATGAAGCTCTCTATGGAAGGAAGTGCATAACTCCAGTGTAATGGGATGAAATTGAAGAAAGAAAACTATTGGGACTTAAGATGGCTGATGAAATGGAAGATAAGATCGGATCCATTCAACATCACATCAGGGCAGCTCAGAGTCGACATAAATGTTATACTGCCAATCATCAGCAAGATCTAGAGTTCAAAATTGGTGACAAGGTATTTCTATGAATATCTCTTTGGAATAAGGTTATGATATATATAAAGATGGGAAATATGAACCCTAGATATATCGGTCCCTTTGAAATTATTGATTGCATCGGGACTGTAGATTATTTCTTAGTGCTTCTACCAAATCTCTCACAAGTTTACGATGTGTTTCATGCATCTCTCTTGAGGAAGTACATACTTGATCTTTCACATACACTGAACTCAAAGATCATACAACTAGATCATGATCTATCATATGAGGAACAAAGAGTGTATATTTTGGATTTAAGATAGAAAGTGTTTCAAAACTAGATCACTCACATAGTGAAAGTTTTGTGGTGAAACAATAAATTTTTAGGAAACTACGTGAGAACCTGAGGATGTGATGAGGCAGAAGTATCTTCAGTTGTTTTTATTAGAGTAATGGAATTTAGAGAGAGAAATTATTATAAGGGGTAGAATGTAACACCTTGAGATTTAATTATTTATTTCTATTTAAATAAATTTATTTTATTTTATGGCTTACTTTACATAAAACACCAATTTTAAAAGAACCATGATATACTATTGAAGTGTTATTATTTAATGTGACGGTTATTGCCTAGCTATGAGATTGGAGGGTATGAATAGGAACAAATAAATTATGAAAAAATTATTGTTTACACATGTAGAAAATAAATTCATCGGTTTTCAATTGATTAGAAAAGGAAATAAAATCATTTGAAGGTTAAAATGGATTTTTTTTTCTGAAAAACTATTTTTATATGCGTAATGTTTCTTTATCTTACTAAATTAAATTAATCATAATTGATGAATTATTTTAATAAAAATTTTAAATAATATATTCAATAAAATATTTTAACATTCATTTAATTTTTTCTATTAGGAAAGGAATTAAAATAAAGTCATTTTTTGCTTCAAAAACACATTTTCTTCAAAATGGTTTTTATTGCATTTTATACACAAATATTATAATTAATTTCTAAAATTTAATAAATTTTATTTAAAAAAATAGAAATAATTTCTTAAATCATTATGTCTTAATATAATTAGGATGAATTTTTGGGAATTTTCTGAAAAGATTGATTTTTGAGTGAATAGTGAAAAATCTGAGTTTTTAAATACTGTCACTTTTATGACATTATTAGGATGTATGCATGACTTAATAAATTATAAAACTTTTGGAATAACTAAATATATTTTTATGTATTAAAATAATTCTTTTAAAACATTATTTTTAATTTGGAAACCCAAACTTGACTTTTGTGAACATAAGTTATATTTTATTCAAATTAAAAACTATTTTTGGGTTTTTGCATTTAATGGTATGCTTGGGAGGTTTCATTCTATTTTGGTTTGATCCAAGAGTCTAAAAACCATATTTTTTTATTAAATAACCAAAAAAATCATGGAAACCAATTTTTTACATGATTTCAATGTAAGATTATTTTTACACTTAAATTAGGTATTTTCCTCAATATTGTTTTTCATGTGTTTTGTGCTCTTATATTAATGGTAATTTCTGCCACCTATAGAAATTGAATATGATAAAATGGATTACAAATTTTTAATCATCATATAAAAATTTGTTTAGAAAGCCCCATTTTTTCATATAATTAAGTTACCATGGTAAAATGTTAAGTTATCACATTTAAGATTAAAATGGGTTTAAAGTGGTTTAACTAGGAGATAAGGATTAAAATGTCTCCAACGCTTTTCTAAATGTAATTTATTTAGTTATTTAAACCCTATCACATATTATATTCTAATTTTGGGTGCCTTGTATCCACTTGAAATTATTATTATTCATATTATATTTAAATCTATTAAGTAATTCCAAGTGTGTCTTTTTCCTTCACTTATAAAAGGAAACCTCCTCTCCTCCATTATTCAAAAATTTTGATCCTTTTATATCACTCAAGACCTATCCTAATACCTTACTAGCTTATTTACCTTCATCATAGAGCTTATATTATTCCTCTAATACCATCTTAAGAAGGCTTAAAGTGTAATTCAAAGGAGGTCTCACAAAGAAGGGGTGATCATCTTACACGACTCTTTCAAAGCTTATTTCTTATTTTTATTCCTATAAATATGTTGCATCCATACTAACACAATGAATCTAATTTCATAAATATAATAAAAATTTATTATTATTATGGGAAAACCTTTTTCCACCACCTTTTTATCAAATGAGAAATGAAAGTACCGTTTGCGCATATGTGTAGACTACCACCTCTACGTAGCGATGTGATTCATTTTCCCATCACTACTTCCCTTTGATGGTTATGATGATAGATTTAATGAATATATATGACATTTTTATATTATTTTAGTTCTATAATGTTGAATTATTATTTAATTTTTTTCTTTCATACATCACAAAGTGGAAACATCACTCATGTATACGTACAGACTATCATCTTCACAAAGTGATGTAATTCATTTTTCATCACTGCTTTATATGATTTGTTATAAAAGTTTATATAATGATTACATATGATACTTATTAAATGATTAATATTCTAGATATTATATAACCATGGTCAACCTACAAGGATGAGAACTTCCAAACTGAAACATGCATGAAAAATGAAACAATTATGACCCAGAACAGTGATTTTAATAAAGAATTGTTAATAAATGGGTGATAAAATGTTAAAATTAAATCATATATGGTATGATATGTATGAATATGGTTTTGTAATAGATTTATAATAAATATATATTTATTATACATGAGGTTCGAACACGAAAACAACAAGACAAGACTTGAGGTAAGATTTTATGTTACAATCTCATTTTTTTTAGGATTGTCAGTGATAAATTTCCATTGAGGGGAATTATATAGATATTATCCTTTAAACCTTGTATATTTTATTCTTATATTATTCCTTTAATTTTTATGTATTAGTACTATTTCACTCTCTTTAGTACTTAAAATGATCTAGAAAATGTGTTTAAAGAAAATATGACTTTATTTTTTCTTTGGTTGATGAACTTTTTCTTCCATGTCCATACTCTTTAAAATTGTTTTATCAAAGTTCTTACCTATACTTTAAGTGCTTTAAAATTTTCATTTTCATTACCTTTTACATAATTTACAAATCTTTAAAATGGATTTTTTAAAGAAACATTTTTTGAACAAGTCCTCGTTGACTTTTTACAAAAGTGTGAAAAGAATATTCTTTTTTAATGTATACGGTATGAATATATTTTCCCCCCAGAATGTATATTATTTTCTTTGAACCTTACTTTATAAGTTTACATGGTTATTTTCAAAGAAAATTTTTTCCCTAATATTTTGTAAATTTTTATATTTTAAGTGATTTCAAAATGAAAAGGGTATTTTCTTCAAGAAATATTCAAGTGATCTTATAAAAGAATTTTTCATCTATAATAACATCATTTAATGTTAATTATGATTTTCTAGGAATATGATTCAATGATATCATATTTATTCTTTCTTTGTATGGTTTATTTTTATGATGAAGATATGTTTATAAAACCCATTTATTTTTCACGGGTTATGTTATAATGATATGATGAATGTTTTATGATCTTGTGGAAAACATATGTATAGTTTTCATTATGTGACGAGTGGACCCAAAATTATATAGTCTTATAATGAATTGTATAAATCCTTATATATCATGGGATAATTATAGAAAATGAGTTGATGTTCTTGATCCACTATGAGAAATTGGTAGGGAGGCCCGATCCACTATGATATAGAAAAATGGTGGCGGTTCTTGATCCGCTGTGATATGATGGTATTGGTAGTTAACCTTATAATATGATATGGTTTCTATGCTTATGATGGTGTCACACTCATATGACATGTTTTTATGTTTATTATTTGAACTCATGGCACATGATTGCTTTTTTTTTATGATGTCCTAATATCGTGACATGCTGAAATTTTATTCCATGACTCGTGATTATGAAATTTGAAATGTTGGGTATGATTTTATATTGATAATATCATGTTATAATACCCTTATGGTTATGATATGATTACATATGATCATTGATTGACATATTCCATGTTTATCCTTACTGGAGATTTGAGCTCACCCCTTCTTATGTTTTAATTTTTTCTAGGTTATAAAGAAGGTTACTAAGTATGATGAGTCTAGAAGGGTACCTTATGTAACGATTAATATTATATGTTATGAAGATTGTACTTAAATAATATTTTTATTTATCTAGTCTCTAATTATATAAAACCTTTGTGGTTCTCAGGCATGTTTTTTTGGGAGATATATTGAGTATTCATCAAAAAGATGTAATACCTATGTATGTTATGCTTGGGTCGCTATAGAAAATCTTCTGAAAAAGTCACACAATGACATTCAAAAAAAGGGAAAAAAGAATAAGAGAATATAACATTCAAGAATTTATGTGGTTTGGACTCTAATTCCTACGTCCATGGGAGAACACTGCAAAACTTTATTACTAGGAAGATACAAGGATTGCTATTCTCAATCAATAATTAACAATACCTAAATGATTGGTACGAGTTAAATACAAAGTATTACTCTCTAGTTCTATGTAGGTGGTCTCATTATACTTTCATAAAAGTATTCAACTGATTGAACATATTTCACTACCATCTGAAATTTACAAAGCACTGCCCTTTGAAACTAGAAACATATGATTATTTTTAGTTTCCACCACCTCAACTGTTACATCTGGTAAACCACCCCTATACCTCTCTATGAACCCATTAGAAGTTGTGGTCTTTTGGTTATGCTGATCAATCACTAGATTTTCCTACTATTAGTAACTGAAACATCAAGACCATCATATATTCTAGTTTTCCCTTCTTTTAGTTGAATTGAACAAAACATGAAACATGCTTCGTAATTCCTAACAACCTCCCACTTGAATACTATTTTCAAGGAACATTCTAGAAACCCTTCAACACTTAGGAAAATCTTGCAAACGTCCTTCTTTAATATGCATGAAATGTTCTCCATCTCTTCTTTTGTTGACCCAATTCCAACAAAGGCATAGCATTGCCTCAGGCTATCTTGGACCAAGACCTTCATGAGCATGTTATATATATTTTTCTTTCTAACTATCTTCTACAACTAACACTTCGTCCTCCAATAGATTGTAGATGAAATGGAATTTCATATCAATGTGCTTTTTCCTTGCATGAAACATTGGATTCTAGGAAAGTTGAATTTCACTCTTACAGTCATAGAATAACACTCCTCCTTTCAGACTCCTTTAGAACTCCTTTTGATATCCATAAACAAGTGCATCAACCAAACTAAATCTTTTATGGATTTAATAATTGTTGTGTATTCTTCTTCCATTGTAGACAAGGTAACCATAGGCGATTGATATATCCAACTGATCATTGTTCTACCAAAGGTAAACATAAAACCAATCATGATCTTATGGATGTTTGAATCTCCATTAAAGTATGCATCGACAAACCCTTGCAATGAATCATCCTACCTAAAACATAGAGCAACATCTTCTGATCCTTTCAAGTATCAGGTGATCCATTTCACGGCTTCCTAGTGCTCCCTTCCAGGTTTGGAATGAAACGAATCACTACTCCCACTATAAAGGCAATATTTGGCCATGTACAAATCATCATATAAATAAAACTTCCAACCACTAATAAAAACATACTTTTTATATGTACCAGACCTCATCTTTTGTTTTGAAAACCTTATCCTCGGATAGCTTGAAGTGTCTGGGAAGAGGGGTTGAGACATGATTAAATTTTATCATTCCAAACTTTTTAATGATCTTATAAATCTAGTCCTTTTGGGATAACACTAATGATCTAGCTCTATTATCCCTCTTTATCCTCATTCTCAAGATTTCATTGGCTTGTACGAGATCTTTCATCTCAAATATTCTAGAAAATATACTCTTTAGCTCCAGAATCCTTGTAATTTCTAGACCAGTAAGCAACATTTCATCCATGTATGGAAGAAGTATAATGTAACTCCCATCATTCCATGTATTCCAATAATAATAATGATTATATTTTCTCTATTTGAAACATTATCTAGTCATAAATTCATTAAACCTTTGGTTTCACTACTGAGGTGCTTTTTTCAATCCATAGAGGATTCATTTCAACTTACAAACAATACCATCATTTTGGTAATATTTAAAACCCTTATAATGATTCATGTAAATCTCATACTCCAAGCCACCATGAAGAAATGTAGCTTTTACATCCATTTTCTCATCGAAAGCAACAAAACTCAACATTGTCTAGATTGTGGCATGTTTAACAACCGGTGAAAAAAATTATGAGAAGTAAACTCCCACATTATATTGGAAACCTATAACCATCATTCGTTCTTTGTATCTTCTTCTCTTGTAGGTTTCTTCTCACTAAAAAAAATACCCATTTATTTTCAAGTGCTTGTTTCCCTTATGGTAATTCAGTCACCACCCCAGTTTCATTGAACTTCAAGGAATTAATCTCTTCCTTCATTACTAACTATCATTGTTCTGAGTCACTGAGTGTCATCTCTTCTTCCAGACATTTGGGTTCTCCAATATCTATTATAAGTAAGAAATTCACATCAACTCTAAATCTTTGGATCGATCACCTGACTCTAGAAAATATTCTCAACATAGATTGGGATTCAGCTCTTCATGGTGCTTCTCTTTCTGGTGCCCTATTTTCTTGAGCATCATCTTCCAATTACTTGACTTCAGAGCTATCCCTTGGGCTTTATCGGTCTTTAAGAATCCTTTCATATCTTCCACTATTCTAACTTCTAGACAATTTATACTAACATCTAGAATCACTAGAACTTGTGATATTCTGGTGCCTTCATCTAGATCAACTTGAATGTAGTTTACTCTTTTCCCTTAACTTATGATCCATCTAAGTTTTGGTCCTTCTACAGGACATTTTCATTGAAGAGAAAATCTTAGCTTCTGATGACTTGTCGCTTTTTATCATCCCACAACCAATATCCAAAATCTTTATTTCCAAAACCAACATGGAAACATACCTTGGACTTGGACTCAAGTTTTTCTCCATCCTTGGCATCGATATGAATATATGCCAAAATTTTAAAGACTTAGAGATGGACAACTTTCGATAGCTTTCCAGACCATAACACTTTTGGTATACTCAGTATTATAGCAGATAACATACTTTTATTGGCTAAGTATACAGTCATGTTGATAGTTTCTGTCCAAATTTCCTTGGTCATTCTAGAATGTATTCGCATGCATCCCACCTTCTCAGAAAAAGTCCGATTCATTCTTTATTCTATGACATTTTGGTGTGGTGTTCCAGGTACAATCTTCTCTATTCTGATCCCTTTCTTCTAATAGAAGTTTTGGAAGTTGCAATCATTATACTCTCCATTTTTTTCTGATATGAGTCATTTCAAATTCTATCCACTTTCTTTTTTCAACCATGAATTTCCATTGTACAAATTCATTAAAAGCATTAGATTTATGCATAAGGAAATACAATAATATCTTCTTTGTTTCATCATCAATGAATATGATGAATTAAATAGATCCTCCATGAGACTAGACTAGGTTTGGCCCCATACATCCGAGTGAACAAGTTTTGAATTATGGGTTCTTGGCTTCTGACCATTCAAGCTTAATGAAACCCTCTTATGTTTCTCCATCATGAAACTCTCGTGAATTCTGATATTCATGTGATCGGTCTTCAATATGTCTTTACTTGATAAAACCTTCATATTATTCTCACTAATATGATTAGGCCTATAATTCCAAACTCTCGGATCTTCATAATTTATTGTACCGACCATTGCACTTTTGTCTAATATTTCGGTCAAATAAATTGTTTCATCCTTTACTCCTTGTGCCATAATCATGGACTCTCGAGTCACTTTCCATACTCCATTGGGAAAGTTTGTTTTGTATCCTTCCTCATCAAGTTTTATTATATAAATAAGGTTTTTTCATAGCCCTATGATGTGTCTGGATCCTTTGAGTCTCAAGAATCCATTATTCTTCATCCATATGTTCATATCTCCCTTTCCAAAAACTTCCAAGGCTTCATCATCTACTGTATAAACTCTACCAAAACTTCTAGATACATAGTTGACAATGCACCCACGTTCTATCATTGAATGTAAAGATGCTTTGGGGTCAACCATCCATGACTGCATCGAAATATTGACACTAAGTAACAAATTGTTACCTCCCTCATCTATATTCATGGAGTTCGAACTTCTGATAAACTTATCAAAATTAACCCTTACATCCCTGCATTATTTATAGAGATTTCCACACTTCCCACAATGCTAACAAGTAAGGTTCGGACCGGTCAAATTTCTTTGACTCCTCTCCCTTGATTTATCTTTTGATCATCATCGATTTCTCCTCTGAGATGACCACTCCCTTCCATCAACATTAAAATTGTTACCATAAGGTGCATGGACCTCCCTCCTCCAGATTTCTTCATTGATGATTAAAATCTAAACATCCTCAAATACTAAGTTGATCTTTCTATAGGAATTTCTAACTGATGTTACCATAACATCTCATGATTTAAACAGTGATGAAAATAGAAGAATTGTTTGCACATAATTTGTGAAAGTCGCTTTCACTGATTCGAGCTAGCTCCAGATCATATTGAAGTTGTTCACATGATCTGTCACTATCCTATCATCTGATAACCTCATACTAAACAATTGTCGCTTCAGGAACACTTTTTTAAGTGCCATAGGTTTCTCATACATATCTGTCAAGGATGCCATTAACTCTTTTGTAGTTTTCTTCTCCCATATGTTAAAGGTCACGTTATAGGCCAGTGGCATCCTCGCTAATCCAAGTGCTTTCCTGTGTCACTTTTCCCGTTCAACTTTCTACAAAAATTCTGGTTTGACATTAGCCAATGGAAGTTCCAAGTCCTTTAAGATGAGATAATATTTCATTTGCATCCTCTAGAAGCTGAATTCAATTCCGTTGAGTTTATAAACTCGAACCTTGCCTTATTTCATTGTGAAATATCTTTTGATGACATTAATACCAATTGAAATCTATATAATGTCAAGGAAAACATGAGAATGTTACCTGAGCTATTTTTAAGTGTGATGAGAACCACAAGCTTTGATACCACATGATGGGAAGTAGAAGACTATACGCGTAACTTTTGATGATTGGAAGTCCATTCACTCGAAGACACAGAATGTGGTAAAAACTGATCCTCGAGAATGGTTTCCTCCAACTAAGCTTAGTGTACCAAGAGATAAGAAGACAATGCACCCCACTCAACACACAAAGTCAAACTTCACACACACTCTTCCAAATAACTTCACGCAACATTAAAACAAAGGGAAAATAATAAGAAAAGAGGACGCACAAGAATTTACATGGTTCGGAGTTTAAGACTTACATCTAAGGGAGAACATTGTCAAATTTTGTTACTAGGAAGATGTATGGATTACTCAAGGGAGAACATTGTCAAACTTTATTACTAGGATGGTACATGGATTACTATTTTCAATCAGTAATTACCGATATCTGAATGGTTGATCTAGGTTAAGTACAAAGTACTACTCTCTACATCGTCCTGCCATACTTTTATAGAAGTATTCAATCAATTGAACAAATTGCACCACCGTAAGAAATTTGCGGAGCACCTCCATTTGAAACCGTTAACATCCAATTATTTGTAACTGTAATTGTCTCCTACTACATCTGGTAAACCACTCTTGGACCTCTACACCCATCAGAAGTTTCATGAATCTTTACCTATATACCCATGGTACCCACGGTTTGATAAAACTATGGGTATAGGTCCTTATTAAAAAAACATCCGCTGGGATTTGATCCCAGCACCTTCCACCTACACTCCAATGACTTTACCAATATCCTATAACACATCTTCTATTCTTATATTCAAATATATATATATATATATATATATATATATATATATTATTTTTTTTATTATGAAAAAATAATGAGTCAACCTATACCCATGGTTTTAGGTTCCTTGTTAAAAAAAATCTACCACTAAGAATTGATCTTAGCACCTTTCACTTATAATACAATAAATTTACCACTATCCTATAATAAGGTTTTTGTTCTTATATTCCAATATATATATATATATATATAAATTTATTTATATTAAATTATTTATTACTATTATTATTATTATGGAAAAATAATGGGTCAATCTATACCCACGGTTTGGTCAACCGTGGGTATAGGTTTTCACGTAGCCTTCTCGTGAAATTTTTTTTCCATACAACCTATTGTCACGGTTTACAAAAACCATGGGTATAGAGGTGAACTATACCCATTGGTTTTGGAGAACTATGGGTATAGGTCCTTCTTACAAATCCCCCCCTATGAACTGATTCGCATGGTTCACAAAAACTATGGGTATATAGGTGACCTATACCCACGGTTTTTGGAGAACCGTGGGTATAGGTCCTTCCTGTGAAAAAATCCCCCTGTGAAACCTATTCCCATGGTTCTCCAAAAATCATGGGTGTAAGTCATTTTCGTGATTTTTTTCCCCCGTGGATATAGGGGTAACCTATAGACATGGTTTTTTCCAAAACCGTGGGTATAGCCCTGTTTTCAAGTAGTGTTGGGGTCTTCCTATTATTAAACCACCCAATCACTAGAGTTCCCTATTGTCGATAGCTAAAACATCAAAACAATTGTATCTTTTGATTTTCCCTAATTTTGATTGAACTGAACAAAACATGAAATAAACCTCACAATTCCTAACATCCTTCACTCTAGTTAAAGAGATGAACTTCACCTCAGTAATGATATAAATTGATTATAGATTGAAATGTCACTTTCCAACTAATAGCTCCACTAAATAGAGTGACAATAAAGCATATCAATGGCCTCTTTCCGATAATATTTTCTCCATAGTCTGAGTTTGTATACCCTGCTTCACCTTCACTAAAATCATTAGCTCCATAAACTAAACACAAATTCAATGATAGAACCCCATTGAGACTTATGTTGAGTTTGATAAGTTATTGTCTAAGAAGAAGATCCTAACAAGTGGTATTGGAGTTGTGGTTTGGCTCACCTATTGATATTGTGAAATTGGATATTTGATTTCACGTTTTTTATTTTCATATTAAAATTTGTCTTTTAATATGTTGCCATTTATTTAAATTTTAATAACACCATGTTGGTTATTTTGATCTCATTAGAAATATGCTTGCATGTTGGGCATTGTATTCCCTTTGGGCGGCCGGTTTTTTTGTGAGGCATGTTTTATTTCCTGTTTGTATTGCTGGAAATTTTCATTTTACTCTCTAGTTTTATTTGCACCATTGATCATCTATGTCTACCCTTGTATATTGGATGTCCATTTTTTTAGCAATCTGTTTGAACCGCCGTTGTTGTTTTGGTTTGCAGTTTCACTTGCTTGGCTCAATGGCACCTACTGGTTGGATGTGTGGTTATGGGAACCAACCGCACCCAGGGGGTTTCATCACCCCTGCCTTTAGTGCTTCATGATGCATCACGTTTCGATCCCCTTCTCAGCTCTCCCTTTAGCGTGGTTCTACGGTCTTCCTCGATGAACCCTAGCATTACTAGGTTCTCTAGTTCTCGATGTAAGCCTTCTCCTCAGAGCACGTCCAGGACTATCAATCTCTCTCTGCCTTATCTCATGGGTGGACCATGGTGGAGATGATATCCTTCCCTGTCAGAAGATGTGCGTCTTTGTGATTGACGAGACTAGGAACCCTAGAAGGACCGGTGTGTGGACACGCCAACAGATCCAGGAGGTTGTGCAATCGACCTCCACTTTAAGTGTTCAGGACCGTCGAACTAGTTTTGGTCTGGCATTGTAAGTGTCAATTTGCAGTTTTGTTTTTCTATTCAAAATATGTAAATCATTTTTCTTTCGTGTTTTTGTTCTTCAATTTGGTCTGATTATCTTGTACTGTTTTCATTTCTTTTGAAAGCAATAAAACACGTGCATGGGTGTGGGTGGTGTTCTTGTCGTGTAGTAGGACCCCTAAGGGTCTGAAGCACATTAAATCAACATGTCCCTTTATTTTTCTTGCATTTGTTGCATTCAGGTTTGCTTCCTGCTATATTAAAAATATAGTTCCAGTTCATTCCTCGGTTTATTGTGGTTGTCCGGCTACCATTGCACTACCCCCTCAACCATAAAAAGTGGTATCAGAGGGTTCCTGGCTACTATGTTGTTTTAATTTCAATATATTCTTACCTATGTTGTGATTGCGCTGATGTTAATTAAATCTATTTGTTATTGATCTCTTTTACACTTGTTTGCGTTGTATTCATCTGTTTGTAATCGTTGTACTCTATTGACAATAAATCAATTGATCTTGGTATTGGTTTTGGGGTTCTGTCGTCGTACTATTGCTGTCCATCACACATATCCCCCATAACATGTGGTATCAGAGTTGTTTTGATTTTCTTTTGTCTATTGTTAGCGATTATTGCCCCTAAATTTGCATATGTTGCTATTGCCATTGCAAATCTGTTGTTTTTGTACTACCGCCTTGTAATATTTTTGTATGTTGCCTACTGTTTTGCATATACTTCTATTGTCTATCAATCTTCTGCCCCTTTTTTTACAATTCTGAATATTGGTTTTTTTTTGCAAAAATAACTCTCTTAAATCGCCATAGGTTTAGTTAATTGCATTGTGTTAAAGCCATTATCCCGTTAATAATTTCTATGCTTTTCATATCCCTTCAACAAAGCATAGTTTACCCAAGAGATTGGTAATTTTTTTGGGGGTGTACATTTAGAGTTGTCTGCAAGAACTCGGCATCTACCTTGTGGGTAAACATGTCCACGATGAGGTATGAAATCGAGAAATCCGACCCTGATAATGATTTTTAACCTATGGTGGATTAAGATGAGGAACTTTCTTATACAACAAGGCCTAATAGATGCCCAATGTGGGCGCTAGAAACCAATTATCACTGTAAATGAGACATTAAGCAGCATGCGGCTGTCTAGTTTGTGTCTCTGGTTTCAGGGTAGAAATTGGGTTATGTGTGAAGTTTTCCTAAAATTGTGAGCTGGTTAGCAGTTATGTCTCGGCAGGATCTTGTGTCTCTAGAGTCCACCTTTTGCCTAGGAGATGAGATTGCGTTACTCTGTCATGTTCCACCGCATCCTTTAGGACTATTTCCTCTAGGTATGGTCCTATAACGAGATCAATGTTTGGACTTGGGTAGCTTTTGGGTGCAGTGCTCTTGTTTGATGCTCGATTGGCCACCAAACTTCTTTGTTTGTTATCTGACCCTATTTAGCGGCTATGTTTGGTTTCCTAGGAACTGTGTGTCATTAGTTAGTATAGACTAGGATGTGTGGCCTTTTAGTGGCTTGTTTCCCCTAGTTTCCAGCTGGCTCCTAGCCTTTTATTCTCACGTCTTAGAGATGTCATGGGATGTTGGGACTGCTTGCATGTGTCCTTATAGTTTCTCTTCGTTTGAGGATATCACCTTTTAGCTTTTGTTAGGCAGTCGTCTCCTTGGATAGAGATTCTAAATCCATATGTTAAGGATCTTCTAGTGACTTGCATCAAGAGTCTTCCTGTTAGAGTTTTCAGGCGGCGTGTCTCGGCTTTAAAGTCGACGGTACTAGGTGCTTTGGTCCTCTTATGTTTTTTATGGGTTCAGGTGGAGACTCTTCTCATTTGTGCCAGGTTGGCTTGAGCAAGAGTGTATCGGTTAGCAGTTGGGTGTATGGTAGGGTATGTTTGTCTGTTTGTTTGGTCTCCTAGTTCTTCTACCTTTATCTTAGGAGAGTGAGCTATTAATTAGCTCATGTTTGTTCCTCTGGTGTGTGTCCTGGTTTTGGGATGGTGTCTCTAGTTGTAGCATGTTAGGAGTGGTGATTGGGTCTGGGCAGTGTGTAGAGAGACGGTGTCATGTGAATAGGTTCGGTGATGATCGGGCTTCATGGCGGTTCTATCGGGATCTGTTTAGCGATGTTAGGCGGTTTCAAAATATCATTAGGATGCTAGACTAGGATGAGATTTCTTAGTCAGTAGCGGGCTGCCCTTGGATCACCAGTGTTCTCGTAGGCTTAGAGTTTTTTCTTAGGACTCTTAGGGCTGTATTTGTTTTGCAGTGGTACTCGGTTTTGAGGAACCTCTCTTGTTGGCTTGGTTTAGGCTGTGCTTCTATCTAGTGTGCTTCAATGGGGTAGAGTTGTGGGTTCAACTCTGGTTTTTGTTTTCCTTCTTCATGTCTTAGGAGGGTTGGTCTTCTCAGGAGTTAACCAGATGTAAGGACCGTAAGGTCTTGGGCAGTGGATAGAGAAGCAGGTTCATGGGGAGATGTCTGGCTAACCACTAGACTTCATGACGGTGTTGCTGGTATCTCTTTAACGACATTGGATGGGTACCTGGGAATTAGGTGCTTGATGTCGTGGGCTAGACTAGGATGAGTTTTTCCTAGGTTGGTAGCGGGCTACCCTTGTTTGTTGGGTTTGTTTCCTCTTGGTTTCGAGTTGGCGTTTAGGAACGAGGTTGTATGGGTTACACAACAGTCAAGGTTAGGATGTGGTTTCCCCTATTGCACGGTTCTAGGCAGTGTTTTCTCCTTAGGTGGAGTGTTTTCTGGGTTTGTCTTAGATTCAGGTGGAGCAAGTGATTTGCTTGCTCTGAGGCTTGTGTTTTGTTTGCTTGTTTGTTTTCTTTTGCATGATCTGTTTTCTTTGCTACTACTGTATGCATATGAACTGTTCCATGTTGAGTTTATGTTCATACCTTTTGTTGCTGTTATGCTTTGAGGATGGGTACTGCTCGGTTTATTGGTCTTCTGTAGGTACTGGAGCTGTCTCGAGAACCTTTAGTGGGCATGTGACCAGTAGGGAGTTGAGGTATGTGGAACGAGAAACTCAGGTATGTGAAGGTAAGTTCAGTTTTATGCAGTTATGTTTAGAGGTTTTAATTCTAAGCATGTTTAAGTAGTAGCATATATGTAATTGATGAGGGAAAATGTGTATCGCATTTATACACATGTTGGACATAAGCGGTGTATAGTTTGACTCGCACTGTTTATTGTCATTTTTGTTTTGCTTAGGTTGTTTAGCATGATTGATCGATTCAATTATAGGTTAGGAGCAAGATTGATTGGGTTTGGGGTGTCGGTTTTTTTGTGAGGCCCGTTTTATTTCCTATTTGTATTGCTGGCAATTTGCATTTTACTCTGTCGTTTTATTTGCACCATTGATCAGCTTTGTCGCCCCTTGTATGATGGTCGTCCATTTGTTTGACCAATATGTTCAAACTGTCGTTGCTGCTTTGGTTTGTGGTTTCACTTGCATGGCTTTGTGGCACCTACTAGTTGGATGTGTGGTTACAGGAACCAGTCACGCGCAGTGGGGTTCATCACCCCTACCTCCGGTGCTTCCCAATGCATCACGTTTCGATCCCTTTCTCAGCTCTCCCTCCGGTGTGGTGCTACAGTCTTCCTTGACGAACCCTAGCGCTACTTAGGTTCTCTGGTTCTTGGTGTAAGCCTCCTCCTCAGAGCATGTCCGGGCCTATCGATCTCTCTCAGCCTCATCTCGTGGGTGGACCGTGGTGGAGACGATATCCTTTCTTGTTGGAAGATGTGTGGCTTCGTGATTGACGAGACCAGGTGTCTCAATGATCAAAAACTACAATGCAGTAAGATTAGATCAGGTGGATTGGATTCTCATCATAGGAGAGGCCTAGGTGTGTATTGGACAACGATATAAGTTGGGGAGTACTATTAACATCACCAATTGGTTTTAGAATCTAAATATATTTACACTTAGCATGTTAAAAGGACAGTTTTGAAGGTGTTTATAACTAGTTGGTTCTTTCATTCAAATAAAACTCTGATTTGTAGGTGTCATTTTCCCTCTATTCAATTATTTCTTTGTGTCGTGTGCAGATGGTACTCAATTTTTTTTTTTTTGAAAATAGATGATTGAAAGATTTTTATGATTCAGTTAGAGAAGGTATGGGAGCATGGATGACGCTGAAGGCACACCAACTCTACTCTTTGGCGCAGCCTCTCCCTTTTCAATATCTTCCGCGCCTCTTTTCCTCCCACGAGTCATTACGTAGAAAGAATAGTGTGGGTAAAAATATATTAAAATGATTGAAAAAACCCACGAGTCATTACGTAGAAAGAATAGTGTGTGTAAAAATATATTAAAATGATTGAAAAAATCGCCTCTTTTCTTTCCAGCGACGTGGCGGCCATTTATTGGCCGAAACCCAACCTGGGGGTCAGGTTGGGGTGCCCAACTTGAAACGATTTAAATACTAAAATGATGGAATCGATACGGTTGAGACCAACGCCATGACGGACGGAAGTGGGGACCGTGGATGACGACTGATGTGATGAGTTTGATGGGGCGGGGAACTCGTCGGTGCACGTACCGACGGTGGCGCCACCGCAAAAGAAAACGATAATGGCGCGGCGCGATGTATACAACCATCCACTAACAAATTAATTAATATTACAGTCCAGTACAACAAGAGCGACTGCTCTCCACGTCACGTCATCGCCACTCACCCCGAGGATCCGCCCCCCGTGACTCGGAAATCCGCCGTGCTCCCCGTCTCCGGCTCCAGCCCCAAGAAGGATTCCAGGCTCAGTATCTGCTCCTTCAGCGCCGCCGCCCGGCTGCTCTCCTCCGCCGCCGCCACGCACCGCCTTTTGGGCTGCGGCGGTGGCGCGGATGGGGAAGGGGAACCGAAGGCGGGGAAGTTGAGCTTCGCCCTGTCCCCGCGGATGCGCTTGGCGGCCTCGTCGTAGGCCCGGGCCGCCTCTTCCGCGGTGCTGAAGGTGCCCAGCCAGACTCGGACCCCTTTGCGGGGGTCGCGGATCTCCGCCGCCCACTTCCCCCACGGCCGCCGTCTGATCCCCCTGTAAACGTTCTTCCGCGCCCTCTGACGCTTCTCCTCCTTCGAACCGGCCTCCCCGACCTCCCCGCGGCCCCCTGCCCTTCCAGAAACATCAGTTGCATACTCGCAGTCATGTTGCAAGGCGAGTGACACATTTAAAACCGATACCAGTTCAATCACACCTTCTAGAACAGCATATTGTTGCGATTTCGCAAAAGAATGTTCGATCGGAAGGTTTTTCTCTATTTTCTCATGAATCTAATCTAGTCAGTATAGTACGATCACAGAGCCAAGGCGATTTGGATTTGAAAAAAATAGAGGATAACGTAAAAAAACGATGATCCAAAACGAGGAAGAAGATGGTGATGACGGCATTACAGTTGCTCCGTGGCGAGCGGAAACTTGATTTTCAAAGGATCATCGCTCAACTAGCCTCCGATTCGAATACTGATTTCTAAAAAACTCTTCGATCGGATTTTTTCCCTGAATTTCTCCTCAGTTTTGAATCTAATCTAGTCAGTTGAGTACGATCACAAAGCCGACGCGATTTGGATTTGAAGAAAATTGAGGATACCGTAAAAACTGATGATCCAAGACGAAGAAGATGGAGATAACGGCATTACCGAGGGAAACCTGGTCCGTGGAGAGCGGAATCCTCATCTTTAAAGGATCATCACTACCTGGAGGATCGAGGCCAGGGAGATCGGAGAAGGCGCCGAGCTCCGCCCAGAGCTCCTCCATCGTCAGCTTCCGCGCACCACTCCCGTCGACGTCATCGGATATGATAGCTCCGCCGCACATGACGCTGTGGAAAGATTACGCAGAAGAATACCAGAGCAAGGGAACCAGAACGGGAGGGGGAAGGAGCGATCGTGGAGGAGAGGCAACTGAGAGGCGAGAGGAGAGAGGAGGGCGAGGCATCCACATTTATGGAGCGAGAGGGCTGCTACTTTTTCAGCCAGGGGCAAGGAAAGGAGGCAAACGGGTAAAAGGTGCAGAACCGAGAATTTGAAGCATCAAAGGGGTGAAAAATATCGTGGGTGGGCCCCGCACCGGGAGGCTAGCTGGGACGACGTGTCAGACGGCGGATGGCGCCGGGAGCGGGGGCGGAAGGCAGTGGGGCCCGGAGCTTGTGGCCGACACACGCGACGGGACTCGTGCCCCGCGGCGGAGGGCTCCGCCATGGCGTAACCGAAGGAGGGGGGCGGTGGGTCTCCGGAGTCGCTGTGTCGCCCCGTGATCCCCTCGCGAAAAAACTTCGATAATCGTTCCACATTAAGGTTAATACGATATAATATTGAATTATATATATGCATGTTGTTTACCTCCTTCAAAGATGCTTCATAACCTATTTACAGGGTTTAAGTTGTCAACTTCAAGTTTGTTTTATCACATAGTGTTGGGGCGCAGCGGAGGTGCGCGGTACCTAAAACACACAAAACCGGAATCAAAACGGATCAACACACGAATTTTTAACGTGGTTCGGCAGATCTGGCTACATCCACGGAGAAGGGGGGCTGGTTTCTCTATTATCTCTCCGGTCTCGTCGGAGGATTACAAACACATACACCACAATTTTTTCCCTTACAAACAATGGGATTTCCATCCCGTTTAAATAGAGAAGGAAAACTAGGTCGTTGGAGGGTAGCTCATCTACCCTTGAGAAGTCCTCCCGCCGCCTGCTGTGGTCCCCCGCGTCGGCTGCCAAACTTTGACGCCCACCAAAGGAGAGAATCCGCAGCCGCCTGAGTAGGTGTTGCCGTCAAAGGAGACTCCCAAAATGGGAGTGGCCCCCACAAATCTCCCCCTCGCGACCAATTTGGGGTAGAAGCTTGACCTACAGTCTCCTTGCAGGTTTCGAAAAATTCATCACCAAATCGAACACGCTTCTTCACGCCAGATGACGTGGCACTTCCATCGTCTTCACTTGATCTCGGGCTGACTGCGATCCCCATCAAATAATACAGCCCCTGGGACTTCTTCCCATTAAACATCGTTGCATCCCCACGTGAGACTTCCAGCACTCCACCTGCAATGGAAATCTTGAATCATCTCGCATCGAGCCTACTTAATGATATCAAGTTCCGCCTCATCCTCGGAACAAATTTCACGTCAGCCAGTTTTCGTATTGCTCCATCGGGTGTCTTCAGGTTCATCATCCCGACTCCTCGAACCTCGCATGTAGACCCATCACCAAGTCTCACCGAGTCTCGCACCTGCTGAAAAGTATCAAATGTACCTCTCGTCGTACATATGTGTGCCGAGCTCCCCGAATCCAGAACCCATCCGTCTTCTTTTGGATTTTGAGCCCGCTCGTTCTTCCTTCTCAGAAAACGACATTCCCGCTTCATGTGCCCATATCTTTTGCAGTAATGACACTGCACTTCTCCCCGTTCAACTCGCTCATCTGAGTGCACGCTTCCCGTTGTCACGCAGATTTCATCATCTACATATAATCCTGTGATGTTCACATCCTCCTCTTCAACTTTCTTCTTCCCAGCAACGTACCGTTTGCGCTCTCCACAATCACTTTTATAGTGACCCTTCTTCTCGCACCAGAAACACGTGATTTCGCTCGGATCGCGTCCCCTGGATTTTGGCCGCCATTCTTTACCTCCTGACTGTCGATGTCGGCTCCTCCCACGCTGAGCATCTCGCATTGCCATGATTTGATCACCTGAATGCGTCATGGGTCTTCGAAATGCTTCCGAATCTTGAAGCGACGTCATCACATCGTCCCGCTTCAATGTCTCCTTCCCCACGAGCAATGCAGTCACAAGCCCATCAAATGAGCTTGGTAGTGATGACAAAAGCAAAAGTGTTTTGTCTTCCTCTTCAACCTTCACACCGAGCCCCAATAACTGCGTCAGGATCTTGTTGAATTCATTGGTATGATCCAACAAATTCGCTCCCTCGTCCATGCGCAACTGGTACAGTTTCTTCTTCAGGAACAACTTGTTGGTGAGCGACTTCGCCATATACCGCTGCTCCAACTTCTTCCAGATCTCCTTCGGTGATGTCTCGTCCAACACCGAGTACTTTACCTCATTCGCCAGACATAGCCGAATCGTGCTGATGACCCGCATCTCGAGCTCTTCCCAATCATTGGCACTGGTTGTCTCGGGCTTTTCTCCGATCAACGGTCTGATCATGCCCTGCTGCACCAAAAGATCCTTCACCGTGCTTTGCCACAAACCGAAATTGTTTCGACCATCGAACTTCTCGATGTCAAATTTTGGTAGTGCTCCGCCACCAGCCATCGTCGTCGTCGCAAAACGCGATCACCACCGTCGATGTCACACCCTTTAATCACCACCTGAAAGAGTGTGAATTTTCAAAAACTAACCGTACGGATGTGTCCGGAACGGTCGAAATAGTCGGAATCGACTCCTGGATCGCCGAAATCGGACACCAATTGACCGAGATAATGTCAAAACACGTTCAACGGTCCAGATCACCCATTGTCGTGGCGCTGACGTGGCACGCCGGAATTCTTGCCGGAATCTTGCCGAAATTGTTGCCGGCGGCGTGAACAGTGCCTTCTTCTCCGGCACGGGGTTACTGTTCACCCGCGGGTTTGACCGAACTTTGACCGGCCATATCTCATTCGTTTCAATTCCGTTTTTCTCGCCGTTTGCGCCGTTGGAATCGTCTCGCCGCCCTCTTCCCGAATCTGCCCTCGGAAAAATTTTCCGACCACTTTCAATTTTCCGGCCACCGGAAAATTTGCCGTCGTCCCGTCGGTTCACCTCCGTTCGCTCCGACTCGCATCTGACACCACTTGTTGGGGCGCAGCGGAGGTGCGCGGTACCTCAAACACACAAAACCGGAAGCAAAACGGATCAACACACAAATTTTTAACGTGGTTCGGCAGATCTGCCTACATCCACGGAGAAGGGGGGCCGGTTTCTCTATTATCTCTCCGGTCTCGTCGGAGGATTACAAACACATACACCACAATTTTTTCCCTTACAAACAATGAGATTTTCATCCCGTTTAAATAGAGAAGGAAAACTAGGTCGTTGGAGGGTAGCTCATCTACCCTTGAGAAGTCCTCCCGCCGCCTGCTGTGGTCCACCGCGTCGGCTGCCAAACTTTGATGCCCACCAAAGGAGAGAATCCGCAGCCGCCTGAGTAGGTGTTGCCGTCAAAGGAGACTCCCAAAATGGGAGTGGCCCCCACACATAGGCACTTAATAGATCATAACCAGTATGTATGTAAAATCAAGGTTAAATATTTTCTTGATATGTCTCCGATGTCGTTTTATTTGAAATATGTGACAATATCTTCATAATTATTTCACTCAATATTTCCATCAAATGTCTTCTTAAATAAAGCTTCATAGGAGTTTTTGTTTAGGTTTTTTTTTAATGGAAAACAAGTTGGGGTTCAAAATATTTCGAAAATAGGTTCAACCTCATTCGCGACCAAGTAGGCGTTAACCTCATTCACCGTTCTACCCTGTTTTTTTTTTAAATAAATTTTTTATTTTTATTTTTGTCGTGTTTTTATATATATATCTATATAAAATAATTGATATAGTAATTATTAATAATACATATACAATTGATTGAAATAATTAATAAATCAAATGATTAAAATAAATCACATATGAAGATGAATCAAACAAGCCTTCATTGGAGTTTTTTAGGTTTAAAAAAAATACAAAATGGATTACAGTTCGAAATAATTTAAAAATTATGTACTGAAATAAGTTTTTTTTTTATTTTTTTTTAGTTATGTTTCGATTTATACACACACACAACAGTTTCACAAAGAGGGTACAACTTAACGAAAATGCACACACACACATGCAATAAGTCATAGATATTCAAATTCAAGACATCCCCAACACCCCACAAGGCTACTCCCATAGAGTTGTGCCTTGGGGGCATATATATATATAACTTAATAAAATAATTGATATAATAAACAATTATTAATAATAAATATTCAAATAAATGAAATAATTATTAAACAATACAACTTAATCAACATGCCTTAAAAATCAATAATTGTTCGTATTGGAAGAACTATCATATAGAATGTCAATACTTTTCTCAGTCAAACTAATCATAAACATTCAAAGAAAGAATAAAGATGATATCATTACAATATATCCTCAGTGGAGCGTAAATAAAATAAAGGGTTGTTGTCACTGATGAATAGAAATGTCATAAAAACATTATTAAAAACATTATTTGAGTAAAATAACTTTTTCTCTTTGAAATTCACTTTTAAAAACTAAAAATTTCCCAGATATTAGGGAAAAATTATTTGAGAAAAATCATAGAAACTTGTAAAATAAGTTTCAAATCATTGAGTGATCATGACGGAAGGAAATTTTGTTCATGCCATATAAGTTAAAAAAAACATTCCTTTCACACTTTTGTAAGAAAAGTCAAAACGTACCTCATTCAGAAAATGACAAAAAAATTTTTTGAACTTTTTTGTAAAATTCGAATATGGGTAAAAATGTATTTAATAAACCATTAGAGAATATTAAAAATATTCTTTAAAACATTTTAGGGAAAATATGGATATAGGAAAAAGATTCATGACAGAGTAGGGAAAAAATTGGGTTTCCATAAAAACATTATTTAGGTATCATAAGTACTTAAAAGAGAAAAATGAAAAGAAAACTTGTATGTAATGTCCCGAATTTTCCATGTATTTTTTTAATATTATATGGAATTAATTCGAAACCAGACGCTGAGACGACATGCGATTCTGAGACCCGGTGTGCCGAGAATAAATGTTTGAATAATATTAAAATATTAAATAACACGCGTGCGCTATTTTCCTGAAAAAGTGGAATAACTTCTAAACGGGTGTACAGATCAGAAATATGAGGGCACCATTATGTTGGTTGGGATAGCGGTATGCGTGCATTTGTTTCTTAGTGATTTTTACATTTCAGTATTTATGGGGTTAGAGATGTGTGTGTGCGTACAAGTACATAAGCAATGCCTCCCATGTTAGTGATATGTCTACTCGGTGCTAGTCAATAGCCCTTAGCCTATTGGAGGCGGGCTTGGGGAGTCACGGCACGGGCCCCACTGGGACGAGTCGTGATAGAGTGGTATCAGAGGTGGTTTGTTCTACTTTAGAACCGAGAGTCTGTGAGATTGGATTGGGGCAACGATGTTAAATGTTTCGAGTTCAGCTTTCAGACTAGGGACTTCGGTGTTGTTGCGGGCAACCAACGTATCCATACATCAGGACTCTGATAACCTAGTTTTTTTCTCGATACAAGAGAACACTGGTTGTAGGGAAACAATAATGGTACATGCATCATATAGGAATGAGTTGTCGTTTCCATTTCTTTCTTGAGTCATCTTTCCAGATATACTCATTGACCGTGGTACATCTTGTTTTCTTACAGGATGCCTCCATGGTGTATACTAACTCGGACTCATCAGCTTGATCACGAGGATGACCCCCTCAGTGATGGGGCTTCGATACAA
This sequence comes from Viscum album, assembly GCA_963277665.1. NCBI lineage: Eukaryota > Viridiplantae > Streptophyta > Magnoliopsida > Santalales > Viscaceae > Viscum > Viscum album. The sequence continues at coordinate 703,932,311 of OY728132.1, forward strand.
GTGATAGTTCCCAAGATTTTGCCTCCAGGTGGTGCCTCCAGCTGGTGCACCAGCTAAACAAATGCATGCATACCGCTCCACGAGTTTTAGAGACAGAGACCCCTCAGGTTCTGAGGCGAGCCCGACCTCCAGGCGGTTGAGGACTGACTTGAGGTAATGACCAGAGTTTTCTGTCTTGTCAGGACACCAACAGAACAAATGGTGATCCTAGTGGCGAGCCTTCTTCAAGGTTCAACAGGGTGATGGTGGAGTTTGTCCAGAAAGACTCATGATGAGGCAACTCTTTCATGGACAGAGTCCGAGCGCCTCTTTAGAGAGAAGTTCTCATTGGCTACGTTGAGAGCTGTGCATATACAGGAGCTTCTTCAGCTCCACCAGGGTAGCTTGACGGTGCCTGACTATTCATCGAGGTTCACCAACCTTTCCGAGTACTCGATGGATATGGTCAGAGATCAGTGCTTCAGGGCTCAGAACTTCAAGCAAGGTCTACGTAGAGACATCTGAGCCAACGTTATACCTCTGCATTCTGACTTATACTGGAGTGCTCGAGCGAGCTTTGGTGGTCGAAAGCTTCTTGGTTGAGCTGATACGGCCAGTGACAGTCAGCACCAGGCAGGCAGGTACAGAGACCTCAGCAGCGGGGGCTGATGTCAGACTCATGGATATGAACGTGGGAGACATTTCAGAAGGTCCCAGGATAGGGTATCTACGGTTTTGGGCTCTTAGACTGGATCCAGTCAGTCTAGGGAGAGGTGATGCTACACATGTGGCAGCAGAGGACATCTCGCTCGAGATTGTCCAACCCTTCGAGCTGCTAATATGGAGACGGTGGATAGACCACCAAGGCAGAGGCAACAACAGGAGCAGACAAATCCGCCGAACAACAGACGTGACATAGGAGCAGGGAGAGCTGCAGGAGGTGGTAGATGTTTTGACATATTACCACCACCACCCCCAGGTGGTCCACGCCAGGCTCAGGGAGCAGGAGGACAGGGGTGAGGATAACTGCATGCGGTCAAGGCATACAACCCAGGGTCTCTAGGGATGATTTGCGGTACGATCTATGTATTTTCTACTTTAGCTACCGTACCAATAGACACAGGTTCCAGTCTTTCCTTTCTTGCTACATACCTTGTACGAGACCTTGAGATTCGAGTAGAACTGTTGACTCGACCATTATGCTTGGAGACACCTACGGGAGGATACTCGATGATCACACATCTATACCGACAGTTTGAGATGACCCTTGGAGGCGAGAGTTTCGGTTGGAGCCTCTTGGTAGCTGCATTGAGACCTTATGACATCATTCTTGGTATGAATTGGTTATCTTTGATCCATGCCCAGATTGACTGTTTAAGGAGAAGGGTGTGGTGTGTTTGCAGCGATGGAACCGAGTTTTCCTTTGTTAGAGAAAAGGAGACCCAAATAGTCGGAGATGAACTCATGCATAAGAGGGTGCGGCTGATTACTTATGAGTTAGCTAGCCTGACCCTCAAAGCAGCAGACATTATGAGTTTTTAGTTCCCAGCTGTAGTGGCGGAGTATGAAGACGTCTTTCCAAAATATGTTTTAGGTTTAACTCCCTACCGAGAGATAGACATCTGCATCGACTTACATACCAGGATGACACCGATATCAACACCAGCATAGCGGATGGCTCCTGTAGATCTTCGCGAGCTAAGGGTACAATTTGAGGAATTGCAGAGGAAGAGCTTCATGAGACCCAATGTTTCACCCTGGGCACCCCTAGTTTTGTTTGCCAAAAAAGGCAGACGAGAGCTTGAGGTTGTGTGTGATTACCAGTGCTTGAACCAAGTGACCGTGAAGAACAAGTACCCACTACTGAGAATCGATGACCTCTTAGATCAGTTGAGAGGGGCATGATGGTTCTTGAAGGTTGACCTTCAATCAGGCTATCACTAGTTGCGAGTACGAGATGAGGATATACCGAATATGACTTTCAGATGCCACTACGGTCACTATGAGTACTTTGTGATTCCATTTGGTGCGATGAATGCCCCCACAATGTTCATAAGACCCATGAACTGGATATTTCATCCTTATTTAGACCAGTTTATGGTAGTCTTCATCGATGATATCCTTGTATACTCGGCGTTTGAGGAGGAGCATACAAGACACCTAAGGATGAATTTGGATGTACTTTGAGAGCACCATCTTTGTGGGAAACTCTCGAAGTGCCAGTTATGGATTCAGGAGGTTCACTTTCTGGGACATGTTATCTCAGCAGATGGAGTGGTTGTGGACCCAGCCAAGGTAGAAGTAGTGTTAGCAAGAGAGCCACCTAGGAGCGTGATAGAGGTGAGGATCTTCCTTGGGTTAGCAGGCTATTACCATATACTCATACCTGATTTCTATAGTACATCAGCATTGATGATAGCTTTGACTCGAAAGGGGCAGCCTTTCATGTGGACAGAGAAGTGCCAGCAGGATTTCAAGTAGTTGTGGCTGTGTTTGATGGGCACTTCGATTTTGAGATTTCCATAGGAGGGTGTCGAGTGCGTAGTGTTCTATGATGCATCAGGGACCGAACTTGGTTGTGTCCTAATGTAGAGGCAAGCGATGTTTACCTATGGTTCGCGCTAGTTGAGACTACATGAGCAGAACCATACGACCCATGATATTGAGTTGACAGTGGTAGTCTTCACATTAAAGATGTGGAAACACTATCTGATGGATGAGCAGTTTATCATCTACTATGATCACAAGAGTCTCATGTATATCTTCTCTCAGAAGGATAGGAACTTGAGATAAAGGTGATGGATAGAGTTCCTCTAGGACTATGACTTTGAGATTATCTATACTCCGGGGAAGAGGAACGTGTCGGAAGATGCTCTCAGCTGGAGATCTAGTTCATAGTTGCTAAACAAGGTGTCAAAGTATTTGGCCTCATTATAGTTATCCTATATGGATAGAGATGGAGCAACTTACCTCTAGTCAATGGTTTCCACCCCTCCACTCTTACAACGAGTCGGGGAGGTACAACTTGGGGATACTGACTGTGAGACCCTATATGCTCAGATGTCTGCAATATATGCGCTTGATGGATATTCACAAGGTGGGGAGCACGTCGTCCTTTTCAGAGGATGCACAATTGTACTGGTGGCGTTATAGGAAGAGATTCTGTAGGAGTTTCATACATCTCATTTGGCGGTACATCCTAGAGTGGTGCAGATATACCAAAACCTCCGACATCAGTTTTGGTGGGTAGGGATGAAGAAGACACTGACAAAGTTCATGTCTTGATGCCTTACGTGCCAACATGTGATGATTGAGCACCGAGTTCCAGCGAGTTTAGCTCAACCCCTTGAGGTACTAGAATGGAAGTGGGATGGGATATTGATGGACTTCGTGATGAGTTTACCACATACATCCAGGGGACACGATGATATCTAGGTGATCATTGACCGACTCACCAAGTCGGCCCACTTCCTAGTTATCCGAGAGTAGAGTTCAGTAGAGAGATTGAGAAGCATCTATGTTCAGGAGATAGTTCGACTCCATGGAATCCCATCAACGATAGTTTCTGATTGTGATGATCATTTTACATCCCAATTGTGGAAGGGATTGTAGGAGGCGTTTGGGAACCAATTACGTTTGAGCACGGTGTTTCACCCCTAGAAAAACGACCAGACGGAGCATACCATTCAGGTCCTGGAGGGCATACTGTAGGCTTGCATGTTAGACTTCGACCTTAGTTGGGAGGATCACCTACCTCTGGCGGAGTTTGTGTATAAAAACAACTACCATTCCACCATTGGTATGACACCATTTGAGGATTTGTATGGGTGACACTTCTGGTCACCACTTTGCTAGACTGACCCAGGAGTCAACACTCATGGGCTTAGAGTTGGTGTGAGCTACTACATAGAAGGTGCATATCATCCAGGAGTGAATGAATACTGCACATAGCTATTAGAAGTCTTATACTGACTGGCAGTGGAGGCCTTTGAAGTTCGATAAAGGAGACCATGTGCTCTTTCAAGTTTCACCTCGATGGGGATTACGGAGATTTGGTCGGGGTGAAAAGTTATCTTTGAGGTTTATCACCCCTTTTCAGATGCAACGTAGAGTTGGCGAGGTAGAATACCACTTATTTCTACCCCCGTAGTTGGACCAGGTATACGATGTATTCCACATGTCGCAGCTAAGGAGATACGTGCATGATCCATCCCACATCATTGATTGGGGTGAGCTGGACATTGATGATGGAGTGAATTTTTCCGAGTACCTAGTAGAGATCGAGGATCAGTATGATAGGATTCTTCATGGGTGAGTGATTCCTTCAGTGTGTGTCTGGTGGCAGTACAAGAATCTCTAGGAGAGAACTTAGGAGTGTGAGTCTCAGATGCATGCTCAGTACCTTTATCTTTTTTAGTAGCCATTGTTTTGGATTTTCAGAGACGTAAAGCCCCAAGGTGGGGAGAATGCAATGTCTCATATTTTCCATGTATTATTTTTTAAATATTACATGGAATTAATTCGAGACCAGGTGCTGAGATAGACAAATTGGGGTGACCTAGCAGAGGTGCAACAATGATGGTGACAGATGAATCAAAGCGATTTGGAAATACCCGTTCTTCGGACGATTTACGAGTAGATGAATGAAATCGGTTTTCAAAGCCAATTGAAGGCCCTAAACTCACCAATTTGGTGTTGCAATAGAGATATGACCCTGGATCTACAGTTTTGAGATGAAAAAATCTTTGGACTGAGCTTTAGAGGATCATCTGAGGTGTGTGGAAAAAGGAGACAGTTTCTAGAAAATCGCGATGAACACGGCGTGTAACCTGGGGTTACATAGCATGTGGCCTCCACTGAGCGGCAACTAGGGTTTCATGAGACATTTAGGTGTCACACGGTGTTTAGGAACTCCCCAGAGACTCGGTATGTATCACGAGAGATACACAAACACATGGTGGAGTACACAGGTTGCCTATTTGGCGTGTACCCGACCACACGACTTGGCCTGGATCAAGTACACAGACTACTCCATGTACCGATACATGAACAGAGCTACACGAATTGACACCGTGTACTGGAACACAACCATAGTACATGGGTGGACCCTAGATGGATGGTCATGATGTGTAAGTCTTTCTACATGCTGTGTACTCTCTTTTTACACGACATGTACTTTTGACACGGGTCGTTGTAAACGGGCAGTACCCGGGGTGAAGGGACACGACGTGCGACCCTACTATATCTATGTACTCTCTTCTACATGGATTGATTCACTTTTCCACCGTATCTTGGACATATTTCATTCAGGATTCTTTCCCATATCCTTCCCCTAAAGGTTAGTTGGTATCGTTTCCTACTTATAGGAGTATAATCTCTTCAATAAGACTTTCTGGATAGAGTTGTTGGAATCTTCTCCAGGAGGCACAGAGTAGGATCCTCTATTAATTATTCATGCCCTAGGTAGAGTCCTTGGTATTGACATGACCAACTTTACCGGGTGTCGATCCTCTACTTAGCAGGTTAATCCAGATGGAGAAGGTGTCGACCTCTGCCCAGAGCTCCTCTATCACTAGCTTCCGCACACCACTCCAGTTGATGTCATCAGATATGATAGCTCCACCGCACATGACGCTATGAAAATATTACGTAGCAGAATACTAGAGTAAGGGAACCAAAACAGGAGGGGGATGGAGCGATCGAGGATGAGAAGAAAAGAACCGGGAGAACTAAGTGCGAGGGAAGTGAGAGGAGAGAGGAGCGAGGAGGGTGAGGTATCCACATTTATGGAGCGAGAGGGCAGATACTTTTTCAGCCAGGGGCAAGGAAAGGAGAAAAATGGGTAAAAGGTACAGAATCAAAAAATTTAAGCATCAAAGAGGTGAAAAATATCATGGGTGGGCCCCACACCGGTAGGTGAGATGGGATGACGTGTCGGATGACGGATGGCGCTGGGAGTGAGGGTGTATGATAGTGGGGCCTGTGGATTGTGGGAGACACACGTGACAGGACTCGTGCCACACGGTGGAGGGTTCAACCATGGTGCAACTGAAGCAAAGGGGCAGGAGGGTGGTGGTGGGTCTTTGGAGTCACTGTGTCACCCCGTGATCCCATCGCGAAAAAGCTTCGATTATCATTCCACATTGAGGTTAATATGATATAATATTGAATTATATATATATATGCATGTTTTTTACCTCCTTCAGAGATGCTTCATCACCTATTTATAGGGTTTATGTTGTCAACTTCAAGTTTTCTTTATCACATAGGCACTTAATAGATCATGACCAATATGTATGTAAAATCAAGGTTAAATTTTTGCTTGATATTTCTCCAACGTATTTTTATCTGAAATATGAGATAATATGTCCATAATTATTTCACTCAATATTTCCATCAAATGTCTTCTTGAATAAGACTTTATAATAGTTTTTCTTCAGTTTTTTTTTAAAATAGAAAACGAGTTGGGGTTAGAAATATTTTGAAAATAGGTTTCGAGAAGTGTCAACCTCATTCGCGCTTCATTTGCGACCTAGGCAGTAAGCATTCACCTCATTCACCATTCTTCCCTGTTTTTTAATTTTTTTAAAATTCAAAATTTTTATTTTTGCTAATAGATATATAAAATAATTGATATAGTAATTATTAATAATACATATTCAATTAATTGAAATAATTAATAAATAAAATGATTAAAATAAATCACATATGAAGATTATTCAAATAAGCCTTCATAATACAAAATAGATTATAGTTCGAAATATTTTCAAAATTGTGTTTAGAAATGTGTCAACCTCATTCATGCTTCTACCTCATCCATAAAGAGTGAATGAAGTTCACACTTCATATACGACCCAGGCAAGAGGCGTAGACCTCATTCACATTTTTTATCTTTTTTTTTAAAAAAATTAATCTTTTTTATTTTTATTTTAGTTATGTTTCGATTTATATATATACACACGCACACACACAACAGTTCTGGAAAGGAGGTACAACTTAAAAAAAATGCACACGCACACATGCAGTAAGCCAGGGAGACTCGAACTCGAGACATACTGAACACCCCACAGAGCCACTCCCACTGAATTGCGCCCTGGGGGCACATATATATAACTTAGTAAAATAATTGATATAATATACAATTATTAATAATAAATATTCAAATAAATAAAATAATTATTAAATCACATAATTAAAATATATCACATATGAAAATTAAAATTAATTAATAAATAACATAATTTAAATAATTAGTAATCAATAATATAACTAATAAATGATAATATATATAATAGTAATAATTAAGTTATTAATATAATTATAAACTAATAATATAATTAATATAATTATTAATTATTAATAATATAGTTAATAATAACAATTATTAGTATAATAAATTTAATTAACAAATAAAAATTACTAATATTAGTAATTATCTAAACAATTATAATAATTAATAATGAAAATAATATATAGTAACATTGTTAATAATAAAAATTATAAAATTAATTAATTAATAATGTTATAATTAATTCCATTATTTATTATATTTTTACTATAATTAGTAATTGTATTAAAAAAAATTATAAATTGCATGAAAAATTATAATTGATAACTACTAAATATGCCAGTAATTATTATTATTAAGCATTAATTATTCTTGATATTTCTTAATTATATTAATTAATTACTAATTATATCAATTTTTTAGTTAATTGTTAACTATTATAATATATTTTTAGTTATCAGTTATATAATTAATTATTAATTATATTATTAATTAGTACTTTTATTATTTATTTAATTTTTAATAATCTATATTAGGCACAAGGGATTACAAACTACAAATAAAAAAATAGTGTAAAGACCCTGACTTCAGTAGGTTAAAGTCGGTGGTTACTTTATTACATTGGTATTAGATACAAACGATCACATCCCAAATGACTGAATCATTTAGTAGTCTTGGTAAACTAGATACATACATGTTTCCCATATTACACTAGAAATAAAATATAAAACATAGTAAAAGTAAATATTATGCATCATCAAACTCTTTCAAAGATTCATTCTTCATATCATGGGGATATGGAACCAAATAAGGATGAGCTTAGATGCTTAATAAATGTTACATACAATGGAAGCTATCATGAGGAGAAAGGTCTGCATGAGTTTAGAGTGAAGATGTCTTTGGAAGACTGTGGTGTGACTTGAATCTTGAGGAGAAAGGTTTGCATGAGGTTAGAGTGCTTGATGGGGTGTGCAATTCAGGAATGTTTGAGCAGAATACCACTGCTCCCAAGGCTGCGTCATATCTGAAGGTTGTGCGTGCTAGGAGTGAGGGGTCTCAAGAGAATGAAAAGGTGCCTTATGAAGCTAGGAAGGGTAAAGAAACCTGTGGAAAAGGTAAGGAAGTACATACTATAGGGGGTGGGGTGAAGATCGATGCTGACACAGTTAATTTAGGAGGCAAGGTGGTTCTTTCTCAAAACCAGTTTTCAGTGCTGGGAGAAGAGGATATACATATATTCGAGGAAGGGAACGATGTGGAGGCTGCCCAGGATTCTGACTCAGACGCACCGGTTGGGTCCAAGGAAGTGGATTTTGCGGAGGAATATATTAGATCCTCTTCAAGGAAGGGAAAAAACAATCTAATTGATTCAGAAGGGTTTATCCAACACTCTCGGAGGCCGCGTAGGAAGAAAGATTACTCTTTTTTACCTCAACCTCTTATTACTCGATCCTCAAGTAAAGGAAAGATGCCTATAAAGGTTTCTAAGACAGGAGAGGCAAACTCTACTAAGGGGTTGACTCTTCAGTAGGGATTTATTCTACCTCTGACCTGTCGAATGTGGTTAAGGAGGTTACTGATTCTGATATCCAACCATGTGGCAAGGAATTTTTAGAATTTGATGAGCGGGAAAACATCTTCAATTGTAATGAAGAGTTTTGTGATAAGGGACTTCAGGTCGTTACCACACAAGAGGAATTTGACAGGCTGTTGGGAAGGTGTTTTCAGGCTAGTTACACTAAGGAGAATGGCGATTGGATCCAAAAACATCTTGGAATACTGGCACATGGTTTCAATGGGAATAATATTTCTATGGAAGAGCTCATCCAGACTTGGGATATGATAGCTTACAACATTGAGATCTTTCTCAACGACAATCTAGATGAGAAGGCTTCATCACTACAATGGAGTCTCCTCAGAGTTAAGCTCTCCAATAGGCTTAAATTATAGTTTAGTGATTCAGCCATCAAATATCAGGTTGGGTGATTTTCTTGTTTAATATGGACTAATTTACCACTTTTCCTTAAAAGTGATTCTTAATAATAAAAATATATATTAGAGGTAACATGACAAGGAAAATAACTGAAAATACATTTCATTTAATCAATAACCAGAGCAATGGAATAATATGATATGAATAAAATGATAATCAAATAGTATCATATAAATAATCACATAAGCTTGAAACTCATCCATGGATATCATAAATATTAAAATAATCACATGAACATCAATAATTGATTTCATGATAATGGAATGTATAATACCAAACATCTGAAACTTACCGTTGATGCCTCATGCCAAGACATCTAAAACATACCGTTAAAGCCTTGTGCTAAGACATCTTATATAAATGGATATGGTCTTAACCAAATATTCAATCTAGTTTGTCTCAAGAGACTTGTCGATGTATCACAAGGCTATGTAATTTTGGGCCTCACCCGTTACTTAATAAGTCCAATGATTTTATCATATGAATAAATAATACAACTTAATCAACATGCCTTAAAAATCAATAATTGTTCGTATTGGAAGAACTAGCATATAGAATGTCAATACTTTTCCCAGTCAAACTGATCATAAACATCCAAAGAAAGAATAAAGATGGTATCATTACAACATATACCCAATGGAGCATAAGTAAAATAAAGAGTTGTTGTCATTGATGAATATAAATGTCATAAAAATATCATTAAAAAATATTCTTTGAGTAAAATAACCTTTTCACTTTGAAATTCACTTTTAAAAACTAAAAATTTCTCGAATATTAGGAAAAAAATTTATTTGAAAAGAATCATGGAAACTTGTAAAAGAAGCTTCAAATCATTGAGCAGTCATAACAAAAGGAAATTTTGTTCATGCTGTATAAGTTAAAAAAAATTCATTTCACACTTTTGTAAGAAAAGTCAAAACATACCTCGCTCAGAAAATGATAAGAAAATTATTTTTAAACTATTTTGTAAAATTCCAACATGGGTAAAAATGTATTTAATAAATCATTAGAGAATATTAAAAATATTATTTAAAATGTTTTAGGGAAAATATGGATGTAGAAAAAAATATTCCCGACTGAGTAGGGAAAAACTGGTTTTCCTTATAAACATTATTTCGGTATCATGAGTACTTAAATAGAGAAAAATGAAATGAAAACTTTTATGTAATGTCCTGGATTTTCCATGTATTATTTTTTAAATACTATATGAAATTAATTTGAGACTAGGAACTGAGACAACATGCGATTTTGAGACCTAGTGTGTCGAGAATAAATTTTTGAATAATATTAAAATATTAAATAACACGCGCGCACAGTTTTCCTGAAAAAGTGGAATAACTTCTAAATGGGTGCCCAGATCATAAATTTGTGGTCACAATTCTGTTCAGAGCAGTGACTTTACCCTAGGAAAGGCCTAACATCAGCCGGTGTGGGTCGGTTGTAAAAGATAGTTTTTGGATGTTTTAAAGAATAAAATAAATTTAATATTTATTTTATTTTTATGTTTCATAGCGATGAAACGAAGTGTTTTATATTTTTTTATTAAGCCTTTAGGTATGGAATCAGGGTTAGACTCATAAACTTGGAAAAATACCTGGAGGCTCTGGTGAGGAAACTTGGAGAAATCTCTTGGTGGACAACGATGAAACTTAGAGGAAGGATCATTCCTGACAGGATTCGCCAACGACAATCAGTCTTTAGTGGAAAAAAATCCTTTCTAAGGTAGGTAATGTTGTTTTATTTCTCTTTCCCCATTCTTGGATTCAACGATGAACGCAGACCAACCAACGAACAGGTTGATCCGCAGATCGATCGTTTTTACGGGATGAGTTTTATTTGCAGGAATTAATCGGGGTTTGATGTAGAGATTATTGTGTTTGGATTTCTTGTTAATTCTTATGGGAATGGATTGACATCATAATGAACAATGGCCAAGGTTCGTTCCTTGGGTTGTTCTTTATGATTTTTCTCCCCTGTTATATTCTCCGCATTCTTCGTTCTTCATGGTTTATGAATGAATGATTGTTTTGCCTTCAATACTTGGCACAACAATATGAAATTGAAGATCCTACACCGGGGTGACCTAGAGAAGGTGCGACGATGATGGTGACAGATGAATCAAAGCGATTCGATAACACCCTTTCTTCAGAAGATTTGCGAGCGGATAAACAGAATCGATTTTTGAAGCCAATTGAAGGCTTGAAACTCACCGATTCGGTGTTGCGATAGTGAGACAACCCTAGATATGTGGTTTTGAGATGAACGAACCTTTGGATTGAGCTCTAGAGGATTGGACAAGGCATGTAGAGGAAGGAGACGATTTATAGAAAATCGCAATGAACACAGCGCGCAACCTAGGGTTACACGGCGTGTGACGCCCACTAAGTGGTGGATAGGGTTTCAGGAGGTAGTTAGGTGTCACATGTTGTTTGAACCGTGTCACAGGACATGTAGGCCCTCCCCAGAGACTTGGCATGTATCTTGGGAGATACACTAACATGGGGTGGAGTACATGGGTTGCCTACACAGCGTGCACCCCACCACACAACTTTTCCTGGACCAAGTACACAAACTACCCTATGTACTGGTACTCAGGAAGAGTTACACGGGTTGAAACTGTGTACTGGAACATGACTAGAGTACACAGGTGGACCCCAGATTGAAGGGAACAACGTGTAAGTCTTTCTACACGCCGTTTACTCTCTTTCTACATGACATATAATTTTGACATGGGTCGTTGTACACGGGAAGTACCTAGGGTCAAGGGACATGGCGTGAGACCCTACTACACGCTGTGTACTCTCTTTTACATGGTTTGATCCACTTGTCCATTGTATCTTGGATAGGTTTTGTTAAGGGTTCATTCTCGTATCCTTCCCCTAAAGGTTAGTTGGCATCATTTCCTACTCATATAAGTATGATCCCTTCATCAAGATTTTTTGGATAGAGTTGTTGGAATCCCCTTTGAGTGTGCTAGAGAAGGATTTTCTATTCATTATTCATGCCCTAGGTAGAGTCCTTGGTATTGACGTGACCAACTTCACCTGGCATCGATTCTCTACTTAGCGGGTTAATCCAGATGGAGTTGTTAGTATCACCCCATGGCCCTGGATGTGATCTTTATCTATTGTATCATATCTATCTCTTCAGATTTATCAACGTATCTCTCTCATGATGGTTCTCGATGAACAATACTTATCTTACGGACTTCATCAATGCTATAAAAATTAGGAGTGTGTTCTCCAGGATGATTACTTCATGGAATCTCTGTACTGAATCTCTAGTGTTGGTATATAGTGATAGTGACTTTCCTCTAGACTACATGTCTTGGTTTGAGTATATCTAGGTGTTTTTGTTATATTTACTATAGACATATACTGTGTAGAGATGACTGTACATTTCCTTTGTGTATTGCTTTGTGGTTTTTGGGGTGTCTTATTGAGTATTGTTATACTCACCCCTACACTGGATTTTCCTACACGTGTCATGTCTTGTGCAGATGGGAAAACTTTTGACAAAGTCCAGGGCGGACCAGGATCAGACAGAGCTTTATGATTTCAGACAGGCGGAGGTGTTCCTACAACATTGAGGAGTAGTCCCAGTACTTGTTTGTTTACAAGTTGGACTTTATAGTTGCAGACTCTTTCTTTTGGTTAGCCTATATTCTAGCCCAGTTTACTTTTACTACACTTTACTTCTTGTTGTACTTTGTTGTTTGGGATAACAATATGCATGCATTTGTTTCTTAGTGGTTTTTACATTTCATCATTTATGGGCTTGGAGATGTGTGTGTGCGTACATGTACATAGGCAATGCCTCCCATGTTGGTGATATGTCTACTCGATGCTAGTCACCAACCCTTGGACTATTGAAGATGGGCTTTGGGAGTTGTATAACATGCTCCACTAGGACGGGTCATGACAAAGTGGTATCAAAGGCGGTTGGTTCTACTTCGGGACCGGGAGTCTGTGAGATTGGTTTGGGGAAACAGTGTTAAGTGTTTTGAGTTTAGTTTTCAAGCCAGGGACTCTAGTGTTGGTGTGGGCGACCGACATATCCATACACTAGGACTCTAATAACCTACTTTTAGACTCATTGTAATAGAACATTGGTTGGAGGTAAACAATAATGGTACATACATCATATATGAATGGGTTGTTGTTTTCATGTCCCTCTTGAGTCAGTTTTCTAGATATTCTCATTGACCGTGGTACATCTTGTTTTCTTAAAGGATGCCTCTGTGATGCATAATAGTTAGGATTCAATAGCTTGATCACAAGGATGAGCCCCTTAGTGATGGGGCTTCAATACAAAGGCCAGTTCCCCATATGTTTCCTCCAGGTGGTGCACTATCTATACCACCACCGGTGGAGCAACACGTGGTACATGTATTACCAAAAATGAGGTTCGCAAGCTGAGCGCACCCCACAAGTTTTAGAGAAAAAGACCCCTTAGGTTATGAGGTGAGCCTGAACTTTAGGTGGATGAGGACTGGCTTGAGGTAGTTACCAGATTTTTCCATCTTGTCAGGACACCAGTATAGCAGATGGTGATCCTGGCAGCGAGCCTTCGCTAGGGTTCGACAGGGTGATGATGGAGTTTTTCCACACAGACTCACGATGAGGCAAATCTTTCTTGGATAGAGTTCAACTATATATTTAGAGAGAATTTCTCACTAGTTATGATGAGTTATGTGAGTATACAGGAGCTTCTTCAGCTCTAGTAGGGTAGCTTGATGGTGGATGACTATTCATCGAGGTTCACCAAACTTTCCAGGTACTCGATGGATATGGTTAGAGATCATTACTTTAGGTATCAGACCTTTGAGCAAGGTCTACGTAGAGACATCCAAGCTAGTGTTATACCTCTATGAATTCTGACTTATGCTGGAGTGCTCGAGCAAGCTTTGGTGGTCAAAAGATTCTTGGTTGAGTAGATGCAGCCAACAACAGTTAGTAGTAGGAAGGCATGTACAGAGACCTCAACATTGAGGATACGATGTCAGACTCAAGGATCTCGACATGGGAGATATTTCCAGAGGTACCGGGATATGGGATATGTGGTTCTGGGATCTTAGGAAAGATCCATTAAGCCTAGGGAGAGGCGATGCTACACATGTGGTGGTAGAGAAAATATCACTCGAGATTGTCCAACCTGTCGAGCTACTGATAGGGAGACGGTGGATAGACCATTGAGGTAGAGGTAATGAAAGGATTAGGCAGATCTATTGGGAAACAGACATGGAATGGGATAAGGGAGAGCTGTAGGAGGAGGCAAGAATTTTGACATATTACCACCACCACCCCCAGGAGGTCCACGCTAGGCTCAGGGAGATGGAGGAAAGGGGTGGGGCCAACTGCATGCGGTTGAGTCATACAACCCAGGGTCTCTAGGGATGATTTGAGGTATGATCTGTGTATTTTCTACTTTAGTTGTTGTACTTATAGGCACAGGTTCCATTCATTCCTTTCTTGCTACATACCTTGTATGAGACCTTGATATTCTGGTAGAACCATTAACTCGACCCTTATGCTTGGAGACACATACGGGAGGAGACTCGATGATCACACATCTATACCAATAGTGTGACCTAACCCTTGGAGGTGAGAGTTTTGGTTGGAACATCTTGGTGGCTGCATCTAGGCCTTACAACATCATTCTTGGTATGGATTGGTTATCTTAGGTCCATGCCTAGATTGGATGTTTTAGATGAAGGGTGTGGTGTGTCCGTAGTGATGGAATGAGGTTCTCCTTTGTCAGAGAAAAGGAGACACATGCAGCATGATATGGACTCATGCATAGGAGGGTGCAGCTGATTACTCATGAGTTGGCTATCCTGACCCTCAGAGTAGTAGATGTTATGAGTTTTTAGTTCCCAGTAGTAGTGGTGAAGTAAGAGGACGTCTTTCCAGAAGATGTTTTAGGTTTACCTCCCCACCAGGAGATAGAATTCTTCATTGACTTAAACCTCGAGAAGACACCGATATCAGCACCAACATATCAGATGGATCCTTTAGAGCTTCACAAGCTGAGGGTATAGTTGGAGGACTTATAGAGGAAGGTATTCGTGAGACCCGATGTTTCACCCTGGGCAGCCCCAGTTTTGTTTTCCAAAAAAGGCAGATGGGAGCTTGAGGTTGTGTGTGGATTACCAGTGCTTAAACTAAGTGACCATGAAGAAAAAGTACCCACTACTGAGAATCGATGATCTATTTGATTAGTTTAGAGGGGAATGATGGTTCTCAAAGGTTTACCTTTGATCAGGATATCACCAGTTGTGAGTACTAGACAAGGATATACTGAAGATGACTTTCAGATGCTGCTACGGTCACTATGAGTACTTGGTGATGCCATTTGGTGTGACGAATGACCTCGCAGTGTTCATGGGACTCATAAACCAGATCTTTTAGACTTATTTAGACCGGTTCATGGTAGTATTCATCGATAGTATCATTGTGTACTTAGAGTCCCAAGAGGAGCACACAAGACACCTAAGGATGGTTCTTGATGTACTCTGAGAGTACCAGTTTTATGGAAAACTCTCAAAGTGCCGGTTCTGGATTCAGGAGGTCCACTTTATGGGACATGTTATCTCAGCAGATGGAGTGGTTGTGGACCCAGCCAAGGTGTAGGTAGTGTTAGCATGGGAGCCACCTAGGAGCGTGACGGAGGTGAGGAGCTTCCTTAGGCTAGCATGCTATTACCGGAGATTCATACCTGATTTCTCTAGGATATCATAACTGATGATAGCTTTGAATCGAAATGGGAGGCCTTTCATGTGGAAAAATAAGTGCCATCATACTTTCTAGCAATTGAGGAAGAGTTTGACGAGCACTCCGATTTTGAGATTGCCAGAGGAGGGTGTTGAGTTCAAAGTGTTTTATGATGTATTGGGGACTAGACTTGGTTGTGTCCTAATGCAGAGGCAAGAAGTGATTGCCTATGGTTCACACCGGTTGATACCACAAGAGAATAACTAGATGACCCATGATTTTGAGTTGGCAGTGGTAGTCTTCGTATTGAAGATGTGGTGACACTACCTGATGGGAGAGTGGTTTATTTTCTACTATGATTACAAGAGTCTAAAGTATATATTATCTCAGAAGGATCTGAATTTTAGATAGAGGTTATGAATAGATTTTTTCTAGGACTATTACTTTGAGATTGTATATACCCCTAAGAAGGGGAACGTGGTTGCTGATGCTCTCAACAAGAGATCTAGTTCGTAGTTGCTGAACAAGGTGTCAAGATAGTTAGCCTCGTTACAGTTATCTTTTATGGATGGAGATGGAGCAGCTTATATCTAGTCAATGGTTCCCACCCCTACAATCTTACAGCGATTTAGGGAGGCATAGCTTGGGGATACCGATTGCGAGACCCTACATGCTCAGATGTCCATAATACATGCACCTAATGGATATTCACATGGTGGGGAGAACATCATCCTTTTCATAGGATGCATAGTTGTACTAGTGGTGTCGTGCGAGGAGTTTCTTCAGGAGTTTCATACACCCCCTTTGGCGGTACATCCTGGAGTGGCAAAGATATACAAGAACCTCTAATACCAGTTTTGGTGGATAGGGATAAAGAAGGCAATGATAGAGTTTGTTTCTCGATGCCTTATGTGCCAACAGGTGAAGGATGAGCACCAAGTTCTAGCGGGTTTAGATCAACCCCTTGAGGTGCCATAATAGATGTGGGATGAGATATCAATAGACTTCGTGATGGGTTTACCACGTACATCCAGGGGAAACGATTCCATCTAGGTGATCATTGACTAAATAACCAAGTCATCCCACTTCCAAGCTATCTGAGAGCAGAGTTCAGTAGAAAGATTAGGCCGCCTCTACATTTAGGAGATAGTACAACTCCATAGAGTCCCATCGATGATAGTTTCTGAATGTGATTCTCATTTTACATATTGGTTATGGAAGGATTATAAGAGGCTTTTTGAGACTCAGTTATGATTCAGTACGACGTTTCACCCCCAGATAGAGGACCAGGCGGAGTAGACCATTTAGGTCTTGGAGGACATACTGCGGGCTTGCATGTTAGACTTTGGCCGTAGTTGGGAGGATCACCTAACTTTGGCAGATTTCGTGTATAAAAATAACTACCATCCCACCATTGGTATGAAACCATTAGAGCATTTATAAGGATGATACTTTCAGTCACCACTTTTCTAGACTGACCCTGGAGAGTCAGCACTAATGGGCCCAGAGTTAGTGTGAGCTATTATAAAGAAGGTGCAAATCATTGAGGATCAGATGAATACTTCATAGAGACATTATAAGTCTTATGATGATAGATAGATAAGGCCTTTGGAGTTTGAGGAAGGAGACCATGTGTTCCTTCGAGTTTCACCTCGATGGGGATTGTAGATATTTGTCTAGGGTGGAAAGTTATATTTGAAGTTTATCATACCTTTTCAGATACTGCGTAGATTTGACAAGGTGTAATACCACTTAGTTCTACCCCCATAGTTAGACCGGGTGTAATATGTATTCCATTTGTCGTAGATGAGGAGGTATGTGCATGATCCATCCCCTGTCATCGACTGGGGCGAGCTGGACATTGATGATGTAGTGAATTTTGCTGAGCGCCCAGTGGAGATTGAGGATCAGCAGGAGAGGATTCTTCATGTGTGAGAGATTACTTTAGTGCGTGTCTAGTGAAAACACAAGAATCTCTTGTAGAGAACTTAGGAGCGGGAGCCTCAAATGTGTGCTCAGTACCGTCATCTTTTTGATTAGTCCTTTTTTGGATTTTTGGGGACATAAAGCCCCAAGGTGGGGAAAATGTAATGTCTCAGATTTTCTGTGTATTATTTTTTAAATATTATATGGAATTAATTCGAGACCAGGAGCTAAGACTAATGAATCAGAGTGAACTAGAGGAGGTGAGACAGTGATGGCGACAGATGAATCGAAGTGCTTCAAGAATACCTGTTCTTTAGACGATTTTTGAGCGGATGAATGAAATTAGTTTTCAGAGCCGATTGAAGTCCTAAAGCTCACCGATTCAGTGTTGCAATGGTGAGATGACCTTGAATATGCGGTTTTGAGATGAAAAAACATTTGGATCGACCTTTGGAGGATCATCCGAGGCGTGCAGAGAAAGGATACAATTTCTAGAAAATTGCGATGAACATGACATGTAACCCAGGGTTACACAACATGTGGCCCCCACTGAGCGACAACTAGGGTTTTAGGAGGCAGTTAGGTGTCACACGGTGTGTGACCCCTGTTACACGGTGTATAGGACCTCCCCAGAGACTCATCATGTATCTCAAGAGATACACAGACACGGGGTGGAGTACACGGGTTGCCTACATAGCGTGTACCGCACCACACAACTTGGCCTAGACCAAGTACATGGATTACCCCATGTACTGGTACATGGGAAGAGCTAAACGGGTTGACACTGTGTACTAGAACATGGCCAGAGTACATGGTTGGACCCTGGATGGAAGGGAACGATGTGTAAGTCTTTCTACACACTGTGTACTCTCTTTTTACACGACATGTACTTTTGACACGAGCCATTGTACATGGGCAGTACTCAGGGTCAAGGGACACAATGTGAGACCCTACTAAAGCTATTTACCCTCTTATACATGGCTTGATCCACTTTTACCACCATATATTGGACATGTTTTGTTAAGGGTTTGTTCCCATATCCTTCCTATGAAGGTTATTTGGCATCGTTTCCTACTCACATGAGTATGATCCCTTCAAAAATAATTTATGGATAGAGTTATTGGAATCCCATATAATAGGCACAAAGAAGGATCCTATATTCATTCTTCATACCCTAGGTAGAGTCCTTGGTATTTATGTGACCAACTTCACTGGGTTTCGATCCTCTACTTAATGGGTTAATTCAGATGGAGTTGTTGGTATCACCCCATGACCCTGGATATGATCCTCATCTATTGTATCATATATCTCTATTTAAATCTATCAGTGTATCTATATCATGATGTTTCCTGATGAATTTTACTTCTTGGATAGATCTTATCAGTGCTATCATACTCATGAGTGTGTTCTCCCAGATGAGTGCTTCGTGGAATCTTTGGACTGAATATCTAGTGTTGGTATACAATGGTAGTGACTTGCCTTTAGACTGTGTGTCTTGGTTTGAGTATATCTGGATGTTCTTGTTATATGTATTGTAGACATATACTGTGTAGATATGATTGTACCTTTCCTTTGTGTATTGATTTTTGGTTTTTAGGTTGTCCTACTAAGTATTGTTATACTCACCCCTACATGGGCTTTGCTCGCATGTGTCGTGTCTTGTGTAGACGAGAGAACTTTTGATGGATTCTAGGGAAGGACAGGAACAGACAAAGATTTGCGTGTTCAGATAGACCAAGGTGTTCCAATGAATTTGAGACGTAGTCCCAGTACCTATTTGTTTACAGGTTGGACTTTGTAGTTGCATACTCTTTCTTTTGGTGGGCTTGTATTATGTCCTATTTTACTTTACTAAACTTTACTTCTTGTTTTAATCTGTTGGTTAAGATAGCTATATGCATGCATTTATTTCTTACTGTTTTTTACATTTAAGTATTTTTGGGCTTGGAGATGTGTGCATCCATACGAGTACATAGGCAATGCCTCCCATGTTAGTGACATTCCTACCCAATTCTAGTCATCAGCCCCTGGCCTATTGGAGGTGGGCTTGGGGAGTCGCGACACATGCCCCACTGGGATGGGTCATGACATTTTAATTTAATGAAATAATTATAGGAGAATAAAATATATTGGTTTTAATATATAAAGATCAAATAATTCCCCTAGTGAAGACTTTAACGCAAACAATCCCAAATAATTATGAGATTGTAAAATAAACCTTTACCACTTTGGTAACTTTTGAATCATAACCCCCATGAAAGGAGTAAATTTGAATGAAAATTTAAATACCATGAATATAAATTAAATCAAAATATATCACATTAAATTGGTAGTATACAAGTGATGAATATGACACATGTCTCATGGAAACAAAAGTGAGATGAGAAACCCCTACCTCAGATCCGACTTCCTTCGTATGCATTCGAACTTCCTATATAATAAATATATATTTATTATAAATATATTATAGAACCATAATCATATATATCACACCATATATGATTTAATTATAATCTTTTATCACCCATTTATCAACAATTCTTTATTAAAATCACCATTTTAGGTGACAACTGCTTCATTTTTCATGTATGTTTTGGTTCAGTAGTTTTGGTTCTTGTACTTTGATCGTGGTTTCATCATCTCCAAAATTTTAATCATGATATAAATATCATATATATTCATTATATATATTTTTTATATTTATCTATAAAATTAGATATAGAAAAGTGAATTACACCGTTCATGGAGATGACAGACTGTACATACGCATGAACGCTGTTTTTACATTTTGATGAACATAATGAAAAAAGGAAAATAATACTTCACCTTTATAAAATAATTTTATTTCTTATATATAATATATATTCATTAAATATATTTTTATTACAATCTATGTAAATCATAAATGGAAAATGAATCACATCACTTCGTGGAGGTGGTAGTCCATACGTACACACGAGCGACGTTATCATTTTCCAATAGATTAGAAGTTAAGAAGTTAGATATAATATTATCATTACATAAGAATAGTTATTCCATAAATATAATATATAAACATTAATTTAATCATAATACCCATCCATAAAATATGGTGATGAAAATTGAATTGTATCGCTAAGTGAAGACGATAAGCCATACGTACGCACAAGTAATACTTTCATTTCCCATTTGATAGAAAAGTGGATGGATAATGGTGGTTTCATAATCATAATAAAATTTCAGTATATTGAGGATACTGAATTTATTATTTTATGATCAATACCATATATTAATAGGGTAAAATAATACATAAAAAGAAAGTGATCAGTTATGACGATTACATCTTCTTTGAAAGAACTCTTTTAGATCTCATCTTAAAGACCTTGGGGATAATATTTTGGGGATATAAACACCTATATAATGTTTATAAGAGAATTTTTCAGGTCTTTTTTAAGCTATGTTTCTCATGGTGGTGTAAAGAAGAGAGGGAATGAGTGTCCTTTTATAAGTGAAGGGAGGTGTACTTTGAGAATTTCTTAAAAGATTAAAATATAATAAGGTAATTCTCAAGACAAATGATTCCAAATGGCCATAAATTTAAATATAAGGTAGGATATGGTTTAAATATAATCAAATAATAAAATTTGGGCAGGTTTAAGTGGTATTTTAAACCTTATCTTTTGGTTTAACCCCTTAGTAAACTTATTTTAAACTTTCCCACGATAACGTCTTTTTCACTCTAAAAGATTTATAATTTTACTTATAATTTAAAAATTGGACCATAAATGATCTAGGGATAAAATTTTATACCATATATTATCCTATTTTTACTATTGAAATATTTTTATGACAATTTAATAAAATATTAGTTTTCAAAATATATCAATAATTCCATTTTTGACATTATTTATTTAATTTGAATTTAAAGGCATTAAGAAAAATATGTAATTCAAATATATAATTTTAAAAAATCTCAAATAATTCATATGTATCTATAAAATTTGTATCTCACTGTAACTCACTCAAAAAATATTACTTTTAGAGTTTTAAAAATAATTTATTTTATTTTTCTAAATATTGTGTTATCATGATGTAAGCATTTAAGTTAATTATTTCATCACTAAAATTATAAATAAATCACCATGACCAAAATAAATAAATTATGTTCAAAATAATATTTTAAATTCATTCATAACATATTATTATCCTTATGTGATCATATAAAAAAAATTAAAAGCATGAAAGGAACATTTTGGAATTTTCTTTACTTAAAATAATATAAATTTCATTACTAAGGTCAAATGACACCAAAATGACATATATTATAATTTGGGATGAATATGAATGAATTAATTATATCCAATTAAATAATGAAAAGTTTTTTTTAATTTTTAACGCCTTATCACATTTTTTTAACATTATCTACTCGATTTACCCTTTAGTGATGTGATAAATTTTACCACAGTTACTATTCATAATGCATAAAAAAGATGAAAATTTATCCAATTTGATCCTCTTAATTCAAAATATGATTTAATTTTTTCAAGATTCATTTTCAAGAAGTTTCAAAAATCAATTTAAGATTAAAATACAAAATGCAATGAAAAATAATTTATCAGGAAAATGCCTATTTAAGTATAAAAATGTTTTTATACTAAATGAAACCATAAAATTGATCCCAATGAAATTATTTGAATTATAAATAATATAAGAGAACTAATTTTACTTTGAAATTATTTTAAAACAAAATGGAACTTTGTAAATTCCTGAAACAAATATACAGTTTTCAATGAAGATCAATATTTTTCACTATTCACTGGAAAATCAATATTTTCAGAAAAATCAAAAAAATTTAATATATGATAATTTTGAAATGATAATTACAGTAATTATATAATTTTTATCAAAAAAAATTTCTAACAGTTTAAAAAATTAATTATAATATTCGCTTACAAAAAACAATAAAAACCATTTTTGAAGAAAACATATTTTTAAGAATAAAATGTCTACTAAAAATTTAGTGCATTTTTTATAAGAATTAATAAATAATTTTTTATTGAGTAAATACTTAATATATATTTCATAATTTAGTTAATCCTATTCATACCCATCAATTCAATAAATAGGTTATAATGGTCATATAATAATATTTCGCGGTTCGTTTAACTTCGGTGTTACGTGTCGTATACACTATCGAACATAGTGTTGTTTTAAAATATTAGAGTGTCACATTATCCCCCCATAATAAATTTCACCCTCATAATTTAAACTTATGATATGTAATAAAAGGTTTGACATTTAAAAATACAATTATTGAAAACCCATATCATGAAAAGGGTTAATAGAAGTCCCTCTTAAAAAGAGGAAAAGGGAAATATGAAGTTCATCTAAAATAATAAAAAACTAGGTTTCCAAATATGATAACATTAGTGGGAAGTGAAAATATAGACATGGAGGATAAAAATAACACCCAAGGACTAATAAAGAGTGATAGAGAATATGGTAAGGATAAAGATAATAACCATAAAACCATAAATTAGTGAGGGGTGGAAAGACCATTAATTCATTAGAAATGAAAGTAATAGGATAAATTTTTTATTTAAAGATAATTTTATTAGAGTTTAAGAATTAATTTACCATCTAGGATAATAAAATTAGGAAATATACTTACTTGACAAGTATATTTTCATCATTTAATCAATTTACACTACAATCTCATCTTTTTCTCCAAACGATGAGTATTCAAGATGATTTTTAATGCACGAAGCACTAAAAACAACTTATAAAGGATCAAATAATCCATAAATGGATAATAATATATTTCTCCTATCTTTAAATTTTAACCAAAACTGAAATTATTGCTATAAGGTGAGATAATATCTAAAACATATAAACCTTTATATGAAGAAATAATACATTTTACTTCAAAATTTCCACAATAACACCAATGGTACAACTTAGATTATTCCAAAAATAAATAACACTATATAAAAATTAACCTTAATAACCTAACCATTAAAGAATGTTTTAATCTCAAAGGTGATCTCATACCATTTAACTTACATCCCAAATTTTTTTATTGAATTCTTCCAAAATAATATTTCACGTCAAACCACATCTTAAACATAAATGTTACCTATAACTCAACCCAATGAATCATCTCTAAAAATATCATTAATCACCATGATAAATTAATATATAATCTTATGATGTAGTGAAATTCACTAAAATATCATATTCAAATTTAGATACTAACCTGAAAGGTAATCCTTATCTTCACCATAAATATCTCCAAAAATATCTCATTGTCAATGAATCACTTTTTAACCATCAAGATAATATATATACCACTATCCAATAGACTATAATTAACTTAACATCAAATTATATACTAACCCAAAGGGTTATTTAAACCTTAATAGATTATTCTTCCTAAAACCCTGCAAAAGTTTCAAATCACCTCAAAATCCCATTACTTAAAGCTTTTAAAGGGGTATCTATACTTTTGAACTTATGATAAACCTTAAACTTTTAAACCCATGTTCGTTTCCATAACTATCAATTTAATCCCACATGAAAAAATATATGCTTATAAAATGTAACACAATCCTTATTACTCAAATAAAATCACACACTATTTCCATAAATCCAAAACTGAAATAAATTTCATCAAAGATGAGCTAAATCACCTTTCCTTTAAATCACTAACCAATTTAAAGGTTACCAATACTATCCAATTTACTTAATCAATGTCAATCATCTCTTTATACCAACCTAACATTATCACATTACCACTAAATCAATTTTATTGGTTATCGGTACCTTTAAAAAATGTTTTCAAATCTATAAAGAAAATTTATTATGGAATAGTCCTTAGATGTATCATGATTCTTATATCTAGAATTTCATTGATATAACACTTATACAACATAATTATCAAATCCTAATAAATAAAAACTTTAATACTTCTTCTTTAATGATTGGAATAAAATTTTTACTTCTTTGTTCTAGGAGATAACCCTTGGATTGGGGAATTGACTCGAATAATGTCCATATTCCCCACACATAAGACATTGGATAATAAATGGTGTCGTAGGATGAATTTTTTTCCTTCCATAACACTCTTCAATTTACTATACAATTGATTGATCTATTCCCTTATTTTCCATACATAAAACATTTCTCATCCCTTTGAGACATTCTCTGGGGTTTCTCTTTCCCCATTCCAGACATGAAATAAATTGATCCTTCTATCCTCCACGGTCTCTACCACCCGAGATCTCAGTGAAGTCTATCCTTATCTTCTTTGATGATCCTAAGAGTTGTTTAAGGTCTAATTTTTTAATCAAATATCTTGATAACTAATTAAGTATAATCACAACATCTTTTACTCTAGAAATTATCCCATTTGGTTTACCATAATCACCACACTGTCCATCACATCCAATGTTGACATGGTTCCTTATGGTTGTATCCATTATCTGAAATAAAAAATCATAGTATGAGCTATAATAATAATTATGGTAAATCATGAAATATTATTCATAGGATGTATAAATCATGACACCTTAGGTTTACCCTAGGCCATCCTTGGTTACCATATATTCAAATCCTTCATAATGGTTCATATAGAAAATATAAATTTACCCAAGAATATCCCTCAAGAGTGTCAAACTAGGTGCGCAGTACAAACACATTCACCGTGCACTAAAATGATGATTTAGATATACTCTACCAATACTTTTTGGGGTTATTACCCATAGTTTCATCCATGTCAAAACAAATTCAACTTGTAGTATCAAGATAGGGATGTATTTCTAAGAAAACCACATAATCTATACCATAATTATACTTAGAATTATCCTAAAAGTAGGTCATAGGGTTATGTTCTCTAACCTATGTTTTTATAAATCTAGTTCCCAAGGTTTTTACTAAACTTTCTCTGATACTAACTTTAAAGACCCCAACCCCAGTAGCCTAGAGTTTTTGGTTACTTTATTACATTGGTACTAGATAAAAGCAACCACATCCCAAAGAAACAAATAGTTTATTAGTCTTGGTAAACTATATATATACATGCTTCCCATATTACATTGGAAATAAAATATTATCTGTAATGAAAGAAAAACTTTTGTATCCATAAACTTATTTAAAGATTCCGTCTTCATATCTTGGGGATAGGAAACAAAATAAGGGTGAGTTTAAATGCTGATAATGGGTTACATAAAATGGAATATATCATGATTAAATAATATACAATCAATGTGGAAAGGTAAATAACTAAAAAAACATACCATTGAATCAATAACTTGAGCACAATGAATAATTTGAAAAGAATAAACAATGATCAAATAATGTCATATAATTAATCACATAAGCTTGAAACTTATCCTTGGATATCATAACTATTTAAATAATCACATGTAAATCAATAACCTATGTCATGATAATGGAATTCATAATTTCAGGCATCCGGAACTTACCATCACGACCTCATTCCAAGACATCTAAAACATACTGTCAAGACCTTATGCTAATACATCTTATATAAATGGGAAAAGCCTAAAAAAAATATCCAATCTAGTTGGTATCATGTGACCTAACAATTCATTAAGTGGATATGTAATTTTGGGACCCTCCCATCACTTAATAATTCCAATGCATTCATCATATGAATGAATAATACAACTTATTGAACATGACTTAAAAATCAATAACTGTCCATATTGGAATAACTAGCATACAAGATTTCAATACTTTTATCAGTAAAAATGACCATAAACTATCCATAGAAAGAAAAATTATGATATAATTACAACATATACTCAGTGGAGCATAAGTAAAATAAATGATTGTTGTCATTGATGAATAGAACTACCACAAAAATATTATAAACTTTTTTTTGAGGGAAATACCCTTTTCACTTTGGAATGCACTTTTAAAATCTAAAAATTTCCTAAATATTAAGAAAAATAATTTATTTGAAAATAATCATGCAAAATTTTAAAGGAAGATTAAAATCATTGAGCAATCATTACAACAGAAAATTCTTTTCATGCTATATAAGTTAAAAAAACATTCATTCCACACTTTTGTAAGAAAATTCAAAAAATAACTCATTCATAAATGACAATAAAATTAATTTTAAACCATTTTTTAAAATTAATAAATGGGTAAAAGTTAATCTAATAAATCATTGTATAATATTAAAAATATTCTTTAAAAACACTTATGGAAAATATGGATATGTAAGAAAAATATTCCTAATTGAGTAGATTAAAAATTAGTTTTCCTTAAAAACATTATTTCAGTATCACGAGTAATTAAATAGAGTAAAATGAAATGAAAACATGTAATTTATAGAAATAAATACATGATAATAAAATATATTGGTTTTAAGGTTGAAATATCAAATAATTTTCTCAGTGGATACTTTAACATAAATAATCTCAAATAATGATAAGATTGTGAAATAAACCCTTATTGCTTTGGTAACTTTTGAATCATAACCCACATAAAAAGAATAAATTAAATTAAAACCTTAAATATCATGAATATAAATTAAATAATGATATATTATATCAAAGGTGTGGTATAAAAGTGGTGAATATGGAATATGTCTCATAGAAATAAAAGTGAGACAAGAAACCCTTACCTCAGGTCCGACTTCCTTCGTATGTGTTCGAAACTCCTGTATAACAAATATTGATTTATTATAAATATATTAAATAACCATACTCATATATATATATATATATATATTTATTATTTACTTATAACCTTTTATCACCCATTTATTAACAATTCTCTATTAAAATCACTATTTTGGGTGATAATTTCTTCATTTTTCATGTATGTTTTGGTTCAATAGTTTTGGTCCTCGTACTTTGATCATGGTTTAATAATATAAATAATTATAATAAAGATATTAATATAATATATATTCATCATATATATATAAATATATATATATTTATCCAAAAATATAGAGATAGAAAACCGAATTACGCCGTTCATGGAGATGGCAGGTTGTACGTACATATGAACGCTATCTTCACTTTTAAAAGAATAAAAAAAGAAAATAAAATAACAATTAACCTTTAAATAATAAATATGATTTCATATATATCATATATATTCATTAAATATACCTTTATTACCATCCATGTAAATCTTAAATGAAAAATGAATCACATCACTTCGTGAAGGTGGTAGTCCACACGCATGTATGAGCGACATTATCATTTTCCAATGGATTTAAAGGTAAGAAGGAAGATATGATATTTAAATTAACAAATTATAATTATTTCATAAATATAATATATAAACATTAAAACCATCATAATAACCATCCATAAAATATGGCGATGAAAAATGAATTGTATTGCTATGTGGAGACGACAAGCCGTACGTATGCACAAGCGATACTTTTATTTCCCATTTGATGAAAAAGTAGGCGTATAATGGAAGTTTCATAATCATAATAGCATTTCAGTATATTTAGTATAATGAATTTATTATTTTATGATAAATACCACTTATTTAGATGAGGTAAAATAATAAGTAAAAAAAGAAAGTGATCGGTTATGATAATTACCGCTTCTTTGAAAGAACTCTTAGATATCCCCTTAAGGACCCTAGGGATGGTATTTTAGGGTGAAAAAACATCTATAATGTATATAAGGGTATTTAAAATATACATTTATAGGTCTTGGACGATATATGATGCTCAAGGTGGTGTAAAGAAGAGAGTAAAGATGTGACCTTTTATAAGTGAGAGGAGGGGCACTTTTGAAATTTCTTAAAAGATTAAAAATATAATGAGGTCATTCTTAATAAAAATGTTTCAAAATGGAAATATAATTGAATATAAGGTAGTATATGGTAGAAATATAATCAACCAATAAAATTTTTAGAGGTTTAGGTGGTATTTTAAACCTTATCTTCTGGTTTAACCCCTCAGCTAACCTATTTTAACCTTAACCACAGTAACACCTCTTTCACTTTTAAAGGGATATAATTTTACTTATAAGGTAAAAATTGACCCATAAATGGAAAAGGAATAATTTTTTTTGACAATATATTATCCTATTTGTCATATTTAAATATTTTTACGATAATTTAATGGAATATTATTTTTTAAAATAATATCAATAATGTCATTTTGACACTATTAATCTAATTTGACTTTAAAGACATCAAGACAAATATGTATCCAAATATAGACTTTTAAAACATATAAAAAATTTAATATATATATATATCTATAAAATTAATGGTTCACTATAACTAACTAAAAAAATATTTCTTTTAGATCTTTTAAAATAATTTATTTTATTTTTCTATTAATTGAATAAGCACCGTGTCAGCGTTACAAAAACATTTGAACTAATTATCCCATCACTAAAAATTATAAATAAATTATCATGATAAAAATAAATAAATTATGTTCAAATAATATTTTATATTAATTCATAAAATATTATTATCCTTATGTGAACATATAAAAGAAATTAAAAGCATGAGAGTGACATTTTAGAATTTTCATTATTTAAAATAATATAAATGTCATTACTAAGGTCAAATGACACTAAAATGCTATATATTAATTTTTTTAATGATATTTTGTAATTAATTCTATAAAATGAAATAAATCCATGTGTTAATTTTATTTTTAATGCTTTATCATGTTGTTTTTAACCTTAATTACTTGATTTACCCTTTACCGATGTGATAAATTTTACC
This sequence comes from Viscum album, assembly GCA_963277665.1. Taxonomy (NCBI): domain Eukaryota; kingdom Viridiplantae; phylum Streptophyta; class Magnoliopsida; order Santalales; family Viscaceae; genus Viscum; species Viscum album. The sequence goes on from OY728132.1 coordinate 703,961,934, forward strand.
ACAGTTACTATTTATAATGCCTAAAAATAAAAGGGGAATATTTATAAAATTTTAACCAATTGATTCAAAAATATGGAATCCATTTTTTAATATTCATTTTCTAGAATTTTCAGAAATTAATTTATGATTAAAAAGCAATACGTAATGAAAAACTGTTTTTCAGAAAAATGAATTTTTAAGTATGAAAATGTTTTTATACTAAATTAAACCATAAAATGGATTCCAATTAAATTAATTGGATTATTAATAATATAATAGAACTAATTTTAATTTGAAACCATTTTAAAACAAAATTAAACTTTGTAAATTTTTGAAACAAAAATACATTTTTCAATGAAAATCAGCATTTTCACTATTCACTGGAAAATCAATCTTTTCAGAAAAATAAAAAAATTAACTCTAAGATAATTTTGAAATGATAAATAAAAAAATTATATACTTTTTATCAAATAAAGTTTCCAAAATTTCCATTAATTAATTATAACATTCACTCTAAAAAATCATTTTTGAAGAAAACATATTTTCATGAATACAATATCTTTACTAAGAATTGAGTGCTTATTTTCTAAGAATTTATCAATAAATTTGTATTATATAGGTACTTTATATATATTTCACAATTTAGTTAATTCTATCCATACCCATAAATTAAAATTCTAGGTTATAACGGTTATATAGTAATATTTCATGGTTCGTTTTTAAGTTCAATGTTGCATGTTGTATATGCTATCCAACATAGTGTTCTTTTAAAATATTGGGGTGTTACACCTAAATTACCCAATGAGTCAAGCCTTACCCCCAGTAAAAAATGAAAAGTACCCACTAGACCTATTTTATTACAAAAAGTTTCTTGAAGACCCCAAATCGAAATGACCATAAAAATCAGTTGAGTGTGGCCCAAAGGCCCTTGAAAAAGATGCCATGAAGAACCAAATGAGTAGTCTACATCACTCCATGTCACTAGTATTAACCCCTACTAGTAATCATCACACCATTTCACTAATCTGAATATTGTACAACCACCTACCAAAAAGCAACGTGTTGTACTTTTCGTGCTCCCCTCCATCACACTATGGCATGGTACACCTTTATCCCACATAAAAATATGTGTGTGAAGCGGGTTGGATGATAGGTGCCAATTCAATCATGAATATTTTGATATTTACACCCAACAGTGTTTGTGTAGCTCCCCGCCGCACTGCCTACCAAGTTGTACGATTCCCATCAACCGAACTCACCATGTTGATCATGACATGATAGGGCACCCCTCCTTATCACATCAGAAAGCTGAATAGGAAGATGGATTATTTTTAGGTGTCAACACACTCATCACTCTTTTGAGCCACCTTTTAGGCGATGCCTTTGTGTTTCCACGCTATACCACACACCTATCGCATTGTTCCATTATCCTGGTTTCACATTTGATGCTCTATTTCCTATTTTTGTGTAGACACCTTGTCCATACCATGAACTATTGTATAGATAGTGTGCCCAAGTTATGACTATCAATATTTGTGATTTAGTGTACACTACTCCTACATAACATTCATTATAGATTCCTCTGTATGATCTTGTGTGATATGAATTGAATATGAATTCCCCTCATGTGTTCCATCTCTTACCTGGAAGAAATATAGTTGCTGGTTGGAACTCTCTTCCCCATGGGAAGAAAAAAACTATTGGCTAAAACATTCTCCCACATAGGAAGATGATAGTTATTGTGCGATGAGAATCCAATTAATTAGAAAAATAGAAAATCACATATTTTCTATCCAATAGTTATTATAAAAAAGTAATTTAATAAATTAAGAGGAATAAATAGAAAAATAACTAACAGAGGTGTCGTGACCCTCAGTGGCATAGCTAATGAAAGTGAAATCTCTATATGATGAGAATGAGATGTATGAGGAGGAATATGATAGGAATTTGGAGGATTATCAAGATTATCATGTTTTACATCCTCCTTATGTGTCACATCATCACTTGAAACATTTAGATGAAGCCCTTTACCCTCTAGCACATTGACACAGGGTTCAACATCACATGAAATGTCAAAGAAAATATCATGATAAATCTCATCCATAGAAAAAAACAACACTACTATTGATATGTGAAAAGAGTCTTGGATAAATTTTTACCCCTATGTGGTATTAGATATGTATAAGAGGCATGCGATATGAGAATCTAATAATTTTTTCCAATTAATTATAGTTAATAAAAGAGCTATTCAAAAGGGGGAAAAGTTATTAACAAGTCATGACAACCCCAACTGCGTCACATTAGATATAACAATGAAATCATATGGTACTAGATCTTAAAATCACACTATTGTGATAGATGCATGTGCACTTTGGATTCCCTCTGTTATAAATAATTCTGGAATCTATCCCATATCTCATTATATTATGCAATATATGAGCTCTAATGAAAGTCTCTACTATCTTACATCTTGAGGGAATGAAGTTAAGCCAATTGATTTTATGGTGTGGGAATGGGCTGAAGGAACCTGAACTACCTCATAAATCAATTGATATGGTGTCAGTCAATCATGTGAAAATGAAAATGAGACACCACACATGAGATGACAAGAATCATCACCATGCAATAAGGCGAGAGACTCAGAAGAACATGACCAACATATGGAATCCATGAAACCTAAAATAAAATAAAATGAATATAATATTAAGAAAATAAATCATTTATAAAAAATAATAATAATTTATGTATATAATTAATAATCATAGACATCATCCATTCAAAGGGTTTCTAGCATAAATCTACAAGTGTGTACATCATGTCTTGAAGTATATGAATATCTATGGGTCTAACTCCACATACACATAACTTTATTCCATCAGCTTCTCGGTACCACTCTCATTGATAACATCATATATGATGGATCCACCAAACATGATGTTTTGGAAATATTATTATTCATAATACCATAGTAGGGGAACCATAATGAGAGGGGGGGGGGGGAGCGATCGAGGAGGAGTAGAGAACTGGGATAACCGAGTGTGAGGGAATTGATAAGAGAGAGGTCTGAGGATGGTGAGACATCCACATTAATGGAGCGAGCTGACGATTAATTTTTTATCTAATGTGAGAGAAAGGTTTAAAATGGGTAAAATGTGTAGAACAAAAAATTTTAATAATCCAAGGGGGTAAAAAACAACATGGGTGGGGCCCACACCAAGAAGCGGGTGGAAGGAGAGCTGAGATGACGTGTTAGATGACAGATGACACTGGGATTGGGGGTGCTCAGTAGTGGGGCCTGAGGCTTGTAGATAACACACTCAATGGGACTTATGCCTTATGGTGGAGGGTTCAGGCATGAAGTGGGTAAATGAAGCAGAGGGGTAGGAGGGTAGTGGTAGGTCTAAGGAGTTTTTGTGTTAAACCCATGATCGTGCCATGAAAAAGCTTCGATTATCATCCCACGTTGAGGTTAATATATTATAATATTGAATTATATATATATATATGCATGTTATTTAACTCCTTTAATGATGATTCATTATCTATTTATAATTTTAATTTGTTAGCTTCAAGTTTTCTTTATCATATAGGCACTCAATAGATCATGAATATATTTATGAAATTTACTTGGAGATTATATTCTATATTGACTAGTATGTCTATAAAATAAAATTTTAATCTTTTCTTGATATTTCTACAATGTTTTTTTATTTTTAAATATGACTTAGTATCTCCATAATTATTTCACTCCATATTTCCATCAAATATCTTCTCAAATAAGACTTAATAAAAGTTTTTTAGGTTATTAAAAAAAATAGAAAATGGGTTAGGTTTCAAAATATTTCAAAAATTGGTACTGAGAAGTATCAACCTCACTAATTATTTTGCCTCAGCCATGAAGTTGTAGGTTCTAGGTGTAACACCCCAACCCCAGTTACCCAGATTCGGTGCATTATTACGTAATATTTTCATGATCACAAAAGATCAAGTCTCGAAAGTCCGATTAGTTTAGTAGCCTTGGAAACACTAGATACATTCATAAATGTTACATTATATCATAAAGTGAAAAACTACAATAGAATAGTCTCCATAGTCCACACTCATATCCCCTTAAGACTATCCCTGCAGGTCAGTCATAAAATATTTCTTCACATCGTGGGAAAAATAAAACATAGAAAGGGGTGAGCTCAGATGCTCAGTAAGGATAACAATATAGCGGAAACTTTCATAAATAAATATAAACATTTAAGGCAATGTATAACTAAAACAAAAGCCTTTAAAACTTGAACTTAAGAATAATATGGAAAAAGTAAAATGAAATAATGCCATTTACTTATTCACATGGATATTTTACCAGTCGAATAATCACTTGCAATATCAATAACCACTTTCATAATGATGGAATGCATAATTCCATACTATCATAACCACATAGCCAAGACCTCGTGCCAAGAATACAAATAATATTTTGTCAAGGTCTCGTGCCAAGACACTAGTTTGTCTCATGAGACCTACTGATGCATCGAGGAGCTATAGCGGGATCCACCCGTCACTTATTAAGTCCAATGCATTCCTCATATTAACAGGTTTAAACATATCATAAACCATAACATAATCGTATCACATAAAACATGCATAAAGGGAACATAAAATTTCCACATTTCAATCAAAAGATATAAATACAACACATTTAAATAATAAAAAAACTTTCAAAACCATTTTCAATACCAAAATAAAATAAAATTAAAACTTGGTATTTATTTTTCATTTTAAAAAAGTTATGGCTTATAGAGGAAGCCGAAACTCAAATAATGGTCACGGCGGTGGAGAAGTCGTTGTCGCCGAATACGTATGACAAAAAAACATTCCCTTTTGTCATTTAGTAAAATGATTCATATAAAAAAGATTCCTTTTGAATAAAAGTAAAAGTCAAAGGGGTTTATACACCGTATAAAGGAAAGTTGTGTATAAAACAAAATATGCCTCAATGAAATGAGATTGAGATGAAGTCCCTTACCTCACGTCCGACTTGACTCGATCATTCTTTAACCTCATGAATAATAAACTAGAGTTAATTTAAACTTGATTAAGAACCTTTTTCAAGTTCATTATTCCTTTTATATCACTTATTACCATGTTATGAACATTATGTAATTATTTAAGTTAATAACGGTCATTTTGTCGATCTTTGGTACTTGAGTCAAAAATAAACTTCTTATAATTACAAGTTGTTCATGTGGTAAAATATCCATTATATCCAGAATTATATTCATGATGTATATATCATATATATCATATATATCCAGTATATACATTCATTCATAATATTACATAACATTTAGAGGTAAGAAATGAAATGCACCGTTCATGGAGACGGTAAGTAATACGTATGCATGAACGCTACTTTCATTTCTATTTCATATTTAATGGAATGAAATCATAATTATATAAAGGTATATTATAATTACAGTATAATATCATAAATAACATCATAAACTCCATACTTTATACGTCCCACATATGGAATTAACGATTCAAATCACTTTAAGGGGGCGGTAGTCCGCACTTCCTAAAATGAAATTATCGCATTTACCCATAATGGAAATCATAAAGGTATGCCATAAATGAAAAATAAAGAAGAATAAAGAAAACATAAACATAATATATATCATATATAGAAATAGTGTCATCATAATGGCCTCCATTAGAGGTGTTAAAAGAATATTGAACAATCATCGTTTCGTGAGGCACTAATTCGCTACCCACAGAAACAGTATGTTCTTTAACCATTATACGAAGGTGTGTGTAAGTTTAAATAAAATAATATTCATAAAAAATCCTATTATATTTAATATACTGGTTTTGTTACAAAATAAAGGAATAAAAAGAGTTTAAGGGGTTGGAGAAGCAAAATAAAACAGAAGAACACAAGTGAAGACATTACCTTTAAAATCGAGTAACTCTTTTTGATTTGAGACAAAGGCTTACTTGGGAAGACTTATGCCCAAAGTGAGGCTTATAAGAGTAAGAGAGGGAAGTTGAGAGAGTATTTGGGCAGAGTTTGGCCGAGATAAATGGCTTGAAGGTGTGAATAAAGTGGTAGAGGTGGGGGCCTTTTATAAGAGGAGAGGAGGGGCACTCTTGGAAAGTCATGAAATGTTACTTTATTATGAAATGATTTTCAGATTTTAAAGGTCCCAAAATGATATATTTCTAGAATAAGGTGATAAGGGTTCGAAATATACTCATCCAATAGGTTTTTTAAAAGTGTAAGTCTTATATTTTACATTATCTTTTCATTTTGTTTAAATCATTAATTAATGAGGTAACCGTTGCATCATCATGGTGTCATAAATAAATTTATTTTTTTAATTTCTAAAAATTATAAAAAAATTACCATGATGTAGGAAATCTTTTTATATTTCTAATGGATATTTATAGTAAAAAATATTACCTGTATAACCCCTTCTAAAAATTGTTTTAGTAAAACAATACATGTTTGTGACATTTTTATTTTTACTTTAAATAAAAGGTATTAATGTCATTATCTTACCCAAGTGGCTCCATGGGGTCCCACAAATTGACCGATGGATTGTATTGGTCGTTCATGACTCATAAAATAAGGTTAGGACAAGTGTAAAGGTAATTTCATATTATTATAACATTATTTTTACCTTAAATTACTCTAATTACCTCTAATCGCGGTTAATAAAACTCAAAAGTTACAATTCACCAAAAATTATTTTCATCCCACTGAACCATGTTTTACTTCCTAATTACAACCATGTATGTTGGATTTTTGAAATTAAATTCACATAAGTGGTAAAGTTTCATTTAAACGAAAAATTAGTTTTTTAACTACCACTTAGTGGTTTCACTATTCATCAAAAATTGAAGTTTTTCAGAAAAATATAAAAAATTCACCCTAAGCTATATTTGATATTACAAATTCAAAAATAATGTCTATTTTACAAAATTAAAAACATATAAGTTGCATTAATTAATTTTATAATTAATTCCCGCTGTCACAACAAACAACGTGTTTTTAAGAAACAATATACATCAAAAGATTGACAATTGTTTATATCCAATTTCAAAGTGAAATTAATTATAATGACCACCATTGGATAAAATGGTAAAAATATATTATAATTATACTTTAAAACCACTCAATAGTGTAATTTATCACTATAAATTATTTTGATTAAAAAAGTTGTTTTTATGTATTTTTTTACTATTCATAGAAAATTGGAAGTTCTCAGAAAATTACAAAAAAATCAACTTAGGATAATTTTGATATTCCGAATATAAAAATGAAGTCCATTTTGAAATATAAAATTTATATAATTTCAAAAAGTGGTTATTACTATTCATAACAGATACTTTGATTGGTCGCGATGTGTTAGAATCTCGAAGTTGCGTACAACACACACTGCTCTATAATTCAAAGAGAAGCGTACCATGGAATCTTGGGGTGTTACATTCTCCCCTCCTTCAATAAATTGCATCCTCACAATTTGAAAATGTTCTTCGAAAATAAAAGGTTGAAAATAGAAAATACCTTTGTGGAAAACCCACATCGGAAATAAGGTTAATAAAATTTAGCTTTAATAAGAGGGAAAGGGAAATGAAAAAAGTCACCACAAAATTATGATCTAGATTAGGAGAACATTGGTGGAAGTTAGAGACAAATAATTGGAGGGAAAACGTAAATATTTTTAGGGAGTTATTGAGGTCATCAATTACAAACAAGTGTAAAATTGAGGGCCTCAAAGCCTTCAATCTATGGTGATTTAAAATATCATCAGTTCAACAAAACATAAGGTATTAGGATAAATTTTTTTAATATCCCTTTCCTAAAGTTTAAGTATTAATTTATTCATAGAATAAGAGAGAGGTGTATATATATATACTTGACAAGTAGAGTTTCAACCTTCAACTAATTTCTACCACTGACTCATCTTTCCCTCAAAAAGATAATAGAACTCAAAAATATTATATTTATCCTAATCGTACAAGGTTCCAAATATTAACACATACCATTTAGATTAGGAAAACTATTTTGTAATAACCAGGGAATTTTTGTAGGCTAGTGGTAGGTAATAAAGGCGTGTCTCACTATGGTTGTGGGTTCGATTCGTGCAGCTTTGTCCAACGCGATGAGTTATCCCCCAACCTGCAGGTTGTCCTTTTCCTAAAACTATAGTATTATAATACTCCAAAAATAATATTCAGAAATGTTCTAACCTTAAACAATACTATCCAAAGTTCAACTTAATCCATTCCAACCTTTATAGTTATCCAAAATACCTCTGTCCAGACTTTCTCTAAAAGGTCTCTAAATTCCAAAATCAATTGTAACATAAGATTCCCCAAACAAAGTAAAGTTTCTCTTATTGTCACATACTAAAAATATGATTACCTTCATCATATTAAAACCTTAATGAGAAAAACAAGTACTGCAGTACAATCCTTATATATATATCACATTATTCTTATAACCAGAATATAATCCTTGAGTCCAAAATCACCAATACATTAATTATTCCACTTCAACTGTAGTAACAACATAAGATTGGCCTTGATCCCTTGGCCTTTTCTGAGTTAATTTTCCCTGACGCTTAGGATATTCATTTGCATAATGCCCCATTTCCCTACAATTTTAGCATTCAACATTGATAGCATATTTATTTCCCTTGTAATCACGAGCCTGGTGACCTTTTTCTCCACATTTATAACAAACTCCCATTCCTTTTAGGCAAGTACCAGGGCGATTCTTCCCACAATTATCGCATAATAGAAAATCCTTCTTTCCCTTTTCCCCTTTATTTGTCTCTTGTTCCACCATTCTCTTCTTCTCTTGCTTTATTTTATTGTCATATGATTTAGAGAATTCATTTTCTATCTTGATAGCACACAAGACTATATCTTCATACGACGAGAAAGATTGTGAGACTAAGGCTCGACAGAGAAACGTTTTTAACCCATCAAAGAAACAATCAATCTTACTTCTTGGGTTACGTATATAATCTGCTGCATACCTCGCTAACCTTGTAAAATTGGCCTCATACTTTGCGACATTCTCATCCTCCTTTTGTCTTAGACTCAGAAATTTCCTTTCCATATCTGCTCGATGGTCATGTGGAAAGTATTTTTCTAAGAAAATTTCCTTAAACTCCCTCCATTCCATACTTGATACTTCTTCATCTTCCTTTGTGTTTTGAATCAGCGACCACCATTGATCGGCATCTCCAGTGAGGCGGTAAACTGCCATGACAACTTTCTCCCTTTCACTACTCCACAAGGCGTGGAATATTTTCTCTAAGGAGTTTATCCATTGCTCAGCTACTAATGGATTTGCACCCCCATTAAATGTTGGCAGTTGTTTCCTCATGAAACGATCTAACATTGATCCTCCATGTTGCAGATCAGGATGCTCCATACGAGTAAGGTTATTATTCATAACCTGAGTGAGTTGTCTCAGTATGGTGATAAGTTGATCAGCACCAGTTGTATCACCAGCTCCACTATAATTATCTTGAGCAGGAGGGAAATCCCTACATGGAGTGCGTGCATTGATACAGTTTCCATTCCTTCCACTAGGTTCCATTTCTAAACAATGGCATAAACTAGATTAGTTTATGAATCAAAATACATAATTTCATACTTGTAAAACACTTAACATAAATTGAACTATTTATGGATATAACCCATAATCATAAACTTTTTTTCTTTGAGGAAGTATATACTCATAAACCCTTTATAATGGTTTGTAAAGAAAATGAGAATTATCCTAAGCATATCCCCCATGAGTGTCATAACCAAGAGTGAAGCAAGGCCCGTTAACGTGCACCAGTTCCCGTTCGAGTCTATCTCAAAGAGGTTTTTTCAGGTTTTACCCCTAGGTATATCTGTGCCAGAGCCACCTCTACCTGCTCGTATCCAAACAGGGATGTATTTCTCAGAAAACTCAAAAAAATCTCTATAATACCAAAATTCTAGGATTTCTTCTATACTTATCCTCAAAGTCTATCTTAGGGCTATGTTCTCTAATCAGAGTTTATCTAAATCTAGCTTCCAAGGTTAGTACTAAACTGCCTCTAATACCAACTGTAATGCCCCGACCCAAGTTACCCAGAGTCGGTGCATTTTTATTTAACATTGGCATGATCACAAAAGATCAAGTCTCGAAAGACCGATTAGTTTAGTAGCCTTGGAAACACCATATACATTCATAAATGTTACATTACATCATAAAGTGAAAAACTACAATAACATAGTCTCCATAGTCCACACTCATATCCCCTTCAGACTATCCCTGTAGGTCAGTCATAAAATATTTCTTCACATCCTGGGAAAAATAAAACATATAAAGGGGTGAGCTCAGATGCTCAGTAAGGATAACAATATAGAGGAAACTTTCATAAATAAACATAAACATTTAAGACAATATATAACTAAAACAAAAGCCTTTAAAACTTGAACTTCAGCATAATATGGAAAAATTAAAATGAAATAATTCCATTTACTTATTCACATGGATATTCTACTAGTCGAATAATCATATGAAATATCAATAACCACTTTTATAATGATGGAATGCATAATGCCAGACTATCATAACCACGTAGCCAAGACCTCGTGCCAAGACTACAAATAAGATTTTGTCAAGGCCTCATGCCAAGACACTAGTTTGTCTCATGAGACCTACTGATGCATCGAGGAGCTATATCGGGCTCCACCCGTCACTTATTAAGTCCAATGCATTCTTCATATGAACAAGTTTAAATATATCATAAACCACAACATAATTGTATCACATAAAACATGCATAAAGGGAACATAACATTTCCAAATTTCAATCATAAGATATCAATACAAAACATTGATATAATAAAAAAACTTTCAAAACCATTTTCAATACCAAAATAAATAAAATTAAAACTTGGTATTTATTTTTCATTTAAAAAAAGTTATGGCTTGTAGAGGAAGCTGAAACTCAAATAATAGTCACAGCGGAGGAGAAGTCGTTGTCGCCGCATACGTACGACAAAAAAACATTCCCTTTTGTAATTTAGTAAAATGCTTCATATAAAAAATATTCCTTTTGAATAAAATTAAAAGTCAAAGGGGTTTATACACCGTATAAAGGAAAGTTGTGTATAAAACAAAATATGCCTCAATGAAATGGGATTGAGACGAAGTCCTTACCTCGCGTCCGACTTGACTCGATCGTTATTTAACCTCCTGAATAATAAATTAGAGTTAATTTATACTTTATTAAGAGCCTTTTTAAAGTTAATTATTCCTTTTATATCACTTATTACCATGTTATGAACATTATGTAATTATTTAAGTTAATAACGGTAGTTTTGTCGATCTTTGGTACTTGAGTCAAAAATAAACTTCTTATAATCACAAGTTGTTCATGTGGTAAAATATCTATTATATCCAGAATTATATACGTGATGTAGATATAATATATATCATATATATCCAGTATATACATTCATTCATAATATTACCTAACATTTAGAGGTAAGAAATGAAATGCACCGTTCTTGGAGACGGTAAACAGTACGTACGCATGAACGCTAATTTCATTTCTATTTCGTATTTAATGGAATGAAATCATAATAACATAAAGGTATATTATAATTCCAGTATAATATCATAGATAACATAATAAACTCCATCCTTTATACGTCCCACATATGGCATTAACGATTCAAATCACTTTGAGGGGGCGGTAGTCCACACTTCCTAAAATGAAATTATCGCGTTTACCCATAATGGAAATCATAAAGGTATGCCATAAATTAAAAATACATAAGCATAAAGAAAACATAAACATAATATATATCATATATATAAATAGTGTCATCATAATGGCCACCATGATAGGTGTTAAATGAAGATTGAACAATCATCATTTCGTGAGGCAGTAATTCGCCACCCACAGAAACAGTATGTTCTTTAACCATTAGAAGAAGGTGTGTGTAAGTGTAAATAAAATCCTTTTCATAACAACATCCTAGTATATTGAAGATACTGGTGTTGTTACAAAATAAAGGAATAAAAAGAGTTTAAGAGGTTGGAGAAGCAAAATAAAACAAAAGAACACAAGTGAAGACATTACCTTTAAAATAGGGTAACTCTTTTTGATTTGAGCCAAAAGCTTCCTTGGGAATACTTTTGCCCAAATTGATGCTTCTAGGATTAAGAGAGGGAATTTGAGAGAGTATTTGGGCAGAGGTTGGCCGACCTGAATGGCTTGAAGGTGTGAATAAGGTGGTAGAGGTGGGGGCCTTTTATAAGAGGAGAGGAGGGACATTCTTGGAAAGTCATGAAATATTAAATTATTATGAAATGATTTTCGGATTTTAAAGGTCCCAAAATGATATATTTCTAAGATAAGGTGATAAGGGTTCAAAATATACTCATCCAATAGGTTTTTGACAAGTGTAAGTCTTATATTTTACATTATCTTTTCATTTTATTTAAATCATTAATTAATGAGGTAACCGTTGCATTATCATGGTGTCATAAATAAATTTATATTTTAATGTCTAAAAATTATAAAAAAATTACCATGATGTAGGAAATATTTTTATCTTTCCAATGGATATTTATAGTAAAAAATATGACTTGTATAACCCCTTATAATTTTTTTTATTAAAACAATACATGTTTGTGACATTTTTATTTTTACTTTAAATAAAAGGTATTAATGTCATTATCTTACCCAAGTGGCTCCATGAGGTCCCAAAAATTGACCCATGGATTTTCTTGGTCGTCCATGACTCATCCAATAATGGTAAGACAAGTGTAAAGGTAATTTCATATTATTATAACATTATTTTTACCTTAAATTACTCTAATTACCTCTAATCGCGGTTAATAAAACTCAAAAGTTACTATTCACCAAAAATTATTTTCATCCCATTGAACCAAATTTTACTTACTAATTACAATCATGTATGTTGGATTTTTGAAATTAAATTCACAGAAGTGGTAAAGTTTCATTTAAACGAAAAATTAGTTTTTTAACTACCACTTAGTGGTTTCACTATTCATCAAAAATTGAAGTTTTTCAGAAAAATACCAAAAATTCACCCTAAGATATATTTGATATTCCGAATTCAAAAATGATGTCTATTTTAAAAAATTCAAAACATATAAGTTGCATTAATTAATTTTATAATTAATTCCCACTGTCACAACAAACACCATGTTTTTAAGAAACAATATATATCAAAAGATTGACAATTGTTTATATCCAATTTCAAAGTGAAATTAATTCTAATGACCACCATTGGATAAAATGGTAAAAATATATTCTAATTATACTTTAAAACCACTCAATAGTATAATTTATCACTATAAATTATTTTGATTAAAAAAGTTGTTTTTAAGTATTATTTTACTATTCATAGAAAATTAAAAGTTCTCAGAAAATTACAAAAAAATCAACTTAGGATAATTTAAATATTCCAAATATAAAAATGAAGTCTATTTTGAAATATAAAATTTATATAATTTCAAAAAGTGGGTATTACTATTCATAACAGCTACTTTGATTGGTCGCGGTGTGTTATAATCTCGAAGTTGCGTACAACACACGATGCTCTATTATTCAAAGAGAAGCGTACCATGGAAGCTTGGGGTGTTACACTAGGAATAATGGAAACACCTTTGGTGGGTGTTATATTAAAATTTCTTTCAACATAGAGTTTCATGAAACCTCTAGATAGGATCTTTCACGTTAAATTTATAATTAATTTATTTATATCTAAAGAAATGATTACATTGTCTTAGGAACCTCTCTTAGATGACATTATTGATCCTCTAAAACCCTTTAGAATTACCTTCATTATTCTGTATGGATTCAACTGTATAATCCCTCTAGCGGTGGTCTGCACTTGTTCTTTTGACCTCTGAGAAACTCTAATTGATTTTTGGGTGCTAGTGCGGTTAATCAATTATCTTGCATTATTTGTATTGATCACTACAAAATCCTTTAGGCTTAAAGGAATTCTTATCATTATTTATAGGAAGAGATGATTAATTTAAGAGAGAGAGAGACAAGTTTTTTGTGTTCAAAGATTCTCTATTCTTAATTTTTGATTAACCCTACATAATAGACATAACCATTTATTTTTAGAGATAGAGTTTAGGTTAAAATATTATATAATTTCACATTGGTACTTAAATAATATTATAATATTTATTAAAAACTATGAAACATAATAATAATAATATTATTTTATGGTACACACTCTAACTTTCATAGAAAAAAATATTATTTTACCAACTTGTAAATTAATATTTATCACCGGATGTGGTCTTGGTTGCTCTGAACTCCTTGAAAATTATTGAATACCTGTATAAATATTTAATTAAATATTTCATTCATCAATAAATATTTTACGATTGATTAAACTTTAATAAAATTATTCATCGGTCTTGAGAATAAAATTTAAATTCAAATAGAATTTAATTGAGATCAACAAAAACACTTAGTGTGCGACCCTATAGGATTCTTTCTGACTGGAATTAGGTGGGATTGACTAAAGTCCAAGATAACTATCTATAAATGGGTCAAGGAACCCAAGATAAATAATTTAATGTCACAAAATTTAAAACCAAATATAAATTCTTACTGTGTAATATAATCCCTTTTGTATCAATATCTCAATAAGTAGGGTGCACATCTGTGTCATCAACCTATGTGCTCGATATGTATTTCTTTGAATATCTGAAATAAAAATTTCATTGAACCATGACCATGGAATTTAATGTGAAGATTATATCCCAATAAAAGAGCTGAGATATAATCTTCCATAAATATGGAAGAGACAAATCCTTCCTCGAATTATCAGTTAATAACATGTCATTCGTGACGCACCCAACATACCCTACTTCCCACCAACATATGGTGTGATTTTTTTAGTCATTAAATCTAGGTTTGCAAGTCATGATATTTATAAATGATAATATTAAAGTCTAAGGACCATTACACATGCTCACAAATAGAAATATCTGATGACACCAAAATATACAGAATTTCTATTAGAAGGTCTATTCTCACAATCTCCAATCTTTGATAGTACCAAGTGTGAACTTCATTATAAGAAGCCTCATACACTTATGATCAATTTCACCTAAAATTCACATTCTATGTGTCCCATAATAGAATGTTACCCAACTGTATAACTATATTTAATAATATCATCATATCATTTCAAGGTTATCATCATAACGGAGAACTAATATGATCTTATCAATGCGGCAGAGACCCTAAGACATTATTACATTAAATTCATCTAGAATAATGAACAATATATAGTAAGATGTTTTATTAATATTAAATTTATAGAATATACATGCAATCAAAGTACAATTAGTTGATCCTAGTACACCAACTCCAAAAAACCCCCACTTAGACTAGAGCCAACTGTCTACGACTTTCAATTTTTTAGACCTCACATGATAATAATGTTTCAACTGAGTCAAGAATCTAGTCAATGAGTCCACCACTTTGTCTTCTATGGAAATATTGATCACTGAAAATTCACCTATCTGAGAAAAATACCTCAAGATATGATACTTCTGAAGTATATGATTCGTCCATTGATGTGAACTTGGCTCCATTGTGAGAGCCACCACTACAATATTATCACAATAGAGTGTGATAGGATCTTTAATACTAGGTACCACATCAAGATTTTGGATGAATTTTCATATCCATACTATTTATTTATCTTTATTAGAAGATACAATATACTTATATTCTTCTATAGAATCTACGACCATAACCTTTTTTAAGCTCTTGCAGCTCACGACACCTCCATTCAAAGTGAAGATGTATCCTATCCATGATTTAAAATCATCTTGATCTGTTTGGAAACTAGAATCTACATATCCTATGAATACTAGTTCCTCATATTATCCATATACCAGGAACATATCCTTAGTATTCATAAGATACTTAAGTATAGTCTTGAATTCCATCCAATTGTGGTCACCTAGGCCAACTTTATATCTTCCTACCTCACTTAAGGCATAAACAACATCTATACTAGTACATATAATCACATATATGACTGATCAAATCATCAACACATATAGAATCATTACCTTTATTTGTCTTTCCTCCTGTGTTTGAGGGAACATTTTCTTAGAAATATGAATTCTATGTGACATTAGAAACAATCCACTCTTGGATTGTTCTATACTGAATCTATTTAGTATCTTGTCAATATCCATACTTTGACTTAGTCCAAGCAATATCTTGGATCTATCATTATGTATCTTGATACAAATAATGTATGTTTACTCACCTAAGCCCTTTATATATAATCATTTATTCAACTCAGCTTTAACATATTATAAGACTAGTATTTTTCTTCTAATAAATAACATTTCATTGACATAAAATAATATAAAAATGACAACACTCCCACTAAAACAAATATAGAAACAAGTCTCACATTCATTATTTATGAAAGAAAATTCCACTATGGCCTTATCAAAATGAATGTTCCATGACCTGGATTCTTGATTTAATCTATAAATGGATCTTTTCAATCTGCAAACTTTATTGGCATACTTTTAAGTCACAAACCCTTTTGGTTATTTCATATAGACATCATCATAAAGGTTCCCATTAAGTAAGGTTATTTTGAAATCCATTTACCAAATCTCATAATCATGTAAGGCCACAATGGAAAGTCGAATTCTAATGGATTTTAGCATTTCAACTGGTAAATATGTTTCACTATAGTCAATGCCTTGACAGAGTTTAAACCCTTTTACAACCGGTCATGCCTTATTGGTATTTAATTTCCCACCCATGTATAATTTCTTCTTGAATACCCATTTATAACCAATGGGATTTAAATCCACTGGGGGATCTATCAAAATCTAGACCTGGTTTTTGTAAATGGAATCCATTTCAGAATTCATGGATTCTTTCCACTTGGAAACATATGTTCCACTTACTACTTCTTTATAGGTTATAGGATCATAATTATCAACTAATAATAAGTTACCATCCTTTTTGACTAGAAAACAATACCATTTTGATTAAATAACCTCTCTTATACTCCTATATAGTACTTGTGTCTCTGTAGATTCTTCTTCTATGGGGATTTGTGGAACTTGTTCCTACACAAACTCTTGTGTACCTTAATCCCTGAATTCATCAAAGTCTATCCTGCTTCAACTATCTTTTTTAGATTTGTACTCCTTCTTAAGGAATATAAAATTATTTCCACTATTACCTCTTTTTATGAGGGGTTATATTAGTAATATCCACTTGTTTCCTTAGGGTATCCTATAAAGGTACAATTTGTGCCTTAGGGTGCAAGTTTTTTGCCTAAATAGGCCTTAATAAATTAGTCACTACCCTAAACATGTAAATTCAAAAATATAGTTTTTATGGAATACAATTTATCAATTTAGTTGGTACTTGGTTTAGTACGTGTGCTACTGTTTATAATGTGTATCCCCAAAAGGATAATGGAAGACTTACATGAATCATCATTGATCTCACCATGTTCAATAAGGTGCGGTTCCTCCTTTCACTCACACCATCCCATTGAGGTCTATAAGGAGGAGTGAGTTGAGATAGGATCCCAAAATCCTATTAATAATCAACTAAGTCTTGACTAAGATATTCTCCACCATGGTCTGGGAAAAGTTCCTTAATATTCCTACCAAGATGGTTCTCAACTTCATTCTTATATTCCTTGAATTTTTCAATGGAATCTGACTTATACCTCATTAAGTATACATGTCTAGATCTACTAAAATAATTAGTGAAAATTATGAAGTTTGATTACCCACCACTTTCTTTAATAGGAATGGTCTATACACATTGGTATAAACTAATTCAAGAATCTCTTTGGACCTTTTACCTTTCAAAATAAATGGGGTTTTAGTCATTTTACCTTGTAAACATGCATAATATACACCAAGTGGCTTTAGTTTAAAAGAATATAAATATCTATCTTGGTGAAATTTAGTCAAACATTTTTTATTTACCTGACCTAGCCGGTGATACCAAAGTTGGGTGTGGTATGAGTCATGTGAAGTAGTTTCATCATCGATTTCCATTACTTGGTTTGTGTAGTCCAATACATAAAGACCATTATTTAAATACGCCTTACCATAAAAAAATTATATCCTTATAAAAGAAGTAAAATTTATTCCCAAATTTGAAAATAAATCCATTGGTATTAAGTCTAGATACATATATAATGTTTTTGGAAATAGATGACACATAATAACAACCTTTCAAAATCAAGATCATTCCTATTGACAATGTAAGGTGGTATTAACCGATACCCACAACAACAAGTTTACCTCTTTTGGATTCTCATATATCTATATTCCCTCAATCAATATTTCTAAATATACTTGATTCATGTATTTTAATACATATGTGAGCACCCCAATCTGTATCTAATAACCAATTTGTATAAACATATAAATTTCACTTGATAACAAATGCACATGAAGATTCCTCTTGATTATTAGTATGGGTGTAATTTTTCTTTCAGTGGACCTTCTTACCACATGTGAAACAAACAACATCATGCTCCCTTTCTTTACCCTTGATCTTTCTCTTCTTATAATGGTATGAATAAATCTTGATCTAAGATCTCTTCGATTTCCCTTTACATTTGTTCACCATAAGGAAGGAAGATTTTTTTTGCTTCATCTCCTTATATAATTAGATAATTAGATTGAGTAGATATAGGAGAGAATTCTCAATATTGTTCATATTAAAATTTACAACAAAGCCAGATAAGCTCCGAAGGAGTGGTGCAAGAATGAGATCGATGCGAATTTCTTAAGGGAGTTTATATCCTGGAATCTCTAGATGATTAATATATCCAACGAGCTTGACTACGTGAGGCCTAGATAGTGTACCATCCGTAAGATTTCTCTAAAAAATATCCTTGTAGATATCAAACCATTCCTATCTATCTCTCTCCTAGTATAGACTACGAATATGCTCGAGCATTCTATAAACATCCATGTTGTCATGAGACTTCATAAGTTCACTAGAGATAGATGATAACATCAAACATTGTACATTGAATTCATTGTTCATATATTTTTTATAAATAAGGAACTTTTCATACATCACCTCCTTGTAAGTAAGATCATGCATTGAGGATTCTAGCACATAAGATTTCTGTTCATGGCGCAACACAACCTGAAGGTGTCTAAACCACTCCTGGAAGTTACTGTTGGTGAGAAACCAATATTTCTCCAACATCAATCATAGGGATAGTGTGTATGATAAAATTTCAATTTATTCTACAATTTAAATGATTATATTATTAATAATTTTCTTGATTACAAATTATATAGGAAATAATAATAATTAATTTTTTATTAAATATCTTACTATTTTATCAACTCTTAATAACCCTCATCATTGGAATAATATTTTCTAGTTTCTAGGACATTATAGTGGAAAAGATTCATATTCCCATTTGCATAACCCCCAAAAGGGGGTTTTTAAGCTACTTTAAGGTATTTAGGTAGGATTTTTTTTACAACTGTGGGATTATAACTCCTTGATCCATTGAGTGGATTCCCCAATACTGAAATCCTAAATGGGATTTCCTCAACACTTCCCTCTAAGTTACACCAATTCTAGCTAGGGATACTCCTCTTGATGTAAAATGGTTAATTTGAACCAATTTTTAATAACTCCCATTATAAAAGTAAGTGTCTCAATAAGGGTTAGTCAAAAACTTTGTTATATTGGTTTCATTCCTAATCAAGTAATATAAACCTAAGTCTGATTTAATATATATTTGTGGGATTTGATTTATTATGCGTGAATTTTATCTTTTTTTATCTTTTACATTCCTTTTTAATCTTAAGTGGATTTTACTTAATTAATTAATCATGTTTGATAAAACATTTACGTATAATCATTTTATTTAAATTCTATCTTTTCACATTAATTCATTTATTTAGGTGATCATGGTATTTCATCCATAAAATAAATAACATATAAGATAGAAATAAATAAATAAATAAATGACATGATCATGAGATTATCTAATATTTTATTTATTGTGTGAATAATAAATCAACCTTTAACTTAGGGGGATAACTCCTTGTGTCGGTCTTGGATTGAGTTGCAACATTTAACCTATCCACTTATGTATCACCTGAGTTGACACTATCATATTTCTGCATTGAACCACCTACACATACCTTGGGATGCTCCATTAATTACAAGTATTTATAACTCACACATAGGTGAGGGGAATTAAAATACTGGTTAATGGGTATTACATAAATAACCTTATACACACAAGTCTTACATAATAATCGAGGGAGAGATAACTCAAAGACAAAAAAATCTAATTTAATAAATAATAATTACAAAACCATGAAATAAATTAAATTAAATAAAGCCAAAACATATATAGGTCTCCATCAAGCTCATGAATGGTCATAGACATGCAACAAATATGCAAAGGAAAAAAATGCTTAACATTTATTTTATCAGTTATTTATTATTAGGAGAAAAAAACTTTCATTGATTAATTAATTCCCTTTCATATTAATGAAAATATGAATTCTTTTGAGGATAACCATCATTAAAATCATTCATGGAAAATAAATGATAGAACGAATAATGAAAAATTATTACAATAAATTAATTGAGAATTTAATGATTCTTTAAAACCATTATTAAATTGTCAAACACAATAGGTGCCAATCAATATAATAAGGTTTTAATGTTGCAATTATCAATTTAATGTAATTTAGTCCTGTCCTATATTAGGAGACTACATGACATGTACTTACGAACTAAATGATGTGTACCATGATTGCTATGTACTCGGGATACATGCCTGGGGAATCAGCATGTACCTCGACTGAACTACATGACATATACTAACTAGCCACATGCCATGTGCTCTACTTGCAGTGTGCCCGTGAAACCCACTGAAGGACTCATCATGTTCATCAGATGTGGGACTACATGATGTGTACAATCTAACTACATTCCATGTATCTCACATGTCCTATGTCTGCATTACTCACAGAGGAACTAAGTGTGTATTTAGAACAAGGGAATTAATGAAATAAATGCAGTGTATACTGACTACATGTTGTTTACTTCATTAAGACTCTAGACTATTAGTCTCACATGGTTTTTACCATGTATTTGAGCACACAGTTTGAACGAATTTCATTGCTAAACCATGTATAATACACAATGTGTACGTTATCTATACGTCGTGTAATCCGACATGTCATGTTCTATTTTGACATAGTCTACACATGTTGTGAAATAAATGCACCACATGTGGTTACTTCTCGATGCTTTATGTATCCCATGACATGGCCAAGTGCATTGCACTTGGGTACACAATGTGTACTCCAACTACACACTATGTATTCCCATGCCATCCGGCCAAAATATTCGACACTTCTCGATGTCATCTTCATACATTCTTCATCTTTTATTAATAATTTAATAAAATAGAACACTGATCAATGATGATTAATATGTTGAAATCATGTTAATTAATCTCATATTAAAGAATGAATAATTCTTGAAATGAAAATCTAACCACTATTGCCCATATAGATCAAAAATCAAATAAATAATTATAAATTTGAAATGTGACCAATTTGATACCACTTTTAGGTTCTGGGTGCAGTGGAAGCACCTTTGGTGGGTGTTATATCAAAATTTATTTTAATATAGAGTTTCTGAAACCCCTAGAGAGGATCTTTCACATTAAAATTTTAATTATTTTATTTAGATATGAAGAAACAATTGTCTCATCTTAGGATCCTCTATTCGATGAAGTTTTTTATCCTCTAAAAATCTTTTGGATTAACTTCATTGTGATATAAGTATTGAAGTTTATAATACCTCTAGAGATGATTCACATGACCCCCTTTGATCTCTAAGAAATGCCAATTGATTTCTAGGTGTTAGTGCGATGAATCAATTTTCTTGTATTTTTCATCTTGATTGATCCAAGATCCTTCAAGCTTAAAGGAGTTATCCCCATTCTTTAGAGGAAGATAAGATGAATTCAAGAGAGAGATATAGAGAGAAGTCTATTGTGCACAATGATTCTATATTCTAAATTTTTGATAAATCATACACAATAGACATAACCATTTATTTATAGAGCTATGTATTAGGTTTAAATATTATTTAATCGTATACCAACCCTTAAATAATATTATAATATTTATTAAAACCCATGTCACATAATAATAATAATATTTTATGGTGCATGCTAATTTACGTAATAAACAATATTATTTTACCAGTTTATAAATTAATATTTATCACCGAACGTGGTCTTGGTCTATTCGAACCCCTAATAATTTATTGAATACCCAAATAAATATTTAATTAATATTTCATTAATCAATAAATATTTTGTGACCGATAAAACTTGAATAAATTTATTCCTCAGTCTTGATAATAATATTTATTTCATTAATTAAATTCAAATAGAATTTAATTGAGATCAATGGAAACATTTAGTGTGTAACCCTCTAGGATTATTTCTTATTAGCATTAGGAGGGCTTGCCTAAATTATAAGATTACTATCTAGAAACGAGTTAAAGAACCTAAAAGAAAGAAATTAATGTCGTAATGTCGAAAACCACATACAAATGCTCATTGTAAAATATAATCTCTTTTGTCTCAATATCTCTTCAAGTAGGTTTCACATTCATGTCGTCAACCTATGTGCTCGATACCTCTTTCTTTTACTATCTAAAATAAACATGTTGTTGCACCGTGACCATGGAATTTAATGCGATGGTTCTATTCAAATAAAAGGTCCAAGATATAAGCTTATATAAATATATAAGGGACAA
Organism: Viscum album; assembly: GCA_963277665.1. Lineage (NCBI taxonomy): Eukaryota > Viridiplantae > Streptophyta > Magnoliopsida > Santalales > Viscaceae > Viscum > Viscum album. The sequence continues at coordinate 703,984,810 of OY728132.1, forward strand.
ATCCTTCCTTGACTTATACAATAATAACATATACTTTGCGACACATACAACATACCCTACTTCTCACCAACATATGGCGTGATGGTTTTGGTCAGTAAATCTAAGTGCACAAGTCATGACATGCATCAATGATAATATTAAAGTATAAAGACCATTAAACACACTTGTAAATAGGAATATATGATGACAAAAAAACATATAGAATTACCAATGGCAGGTCTGTTCTCATAATCTCCCATCTTAGAGATTACCAAGTGCGAACTTCATGAGAATAAGCCTCACTCACCTATGAGTACTTGCAACTGATAGTCACATTCCATATGTCCCATCATAGAATGTTATCTAATCATAAAACTATATTTAATAATATTGTCATAGAATTTCAAGGTTCTCATCATAACAGGGAACTACCATGACCTTATCAATGTGTCAGATACCCTAAGATATTATTATATTAAATTCATGCAGAATAATGAAAAATATGTAATAAGATATTTTATTAATATTCAATTCATTGAATATACATGTAATCAAAGTATAATCAGTTGGTCTTAGGACAAAATCTATAATAGAAGTGTGAATGAGGTTCATGCTTCATCTATGGCTCAGGCAGGTGGCATGAACCTCATTCATGCTTCTTCCATTTTTTAGAATTTTTATTTTAGTTATGTTTTGTTATATATATAAAAAATTAATAAAATAATTTATATAATATATAATTATTAATAATACATATTCAATTAGTTGAAATAATTAATAAATAAAATAATTAAAATAAACCACATATAAAAATTAATCAAATAATCCTTCATAAGAGTTTTTTTAGTTTTTTTTAAAAATTGAAAATGGATTAGGGTTTGAAATATTTAAAAAAATGGGTTCTGAGAAGTTTCAAACTTATTAATGCTTCTTCCCCATCCATGAAGTGTAAATGGGGTTCATACTTCATCTACGACCTAGGTAGGAGATGTGAACCATATTCACACTTCCCCCTTTTGATTTTTTATTTTAGTTATGTTTTGTTATATATATAACTTAATAAAATAATTGACATAATTAATATTTATTATGCCCTATAGGGTGTATTTTAGTGGTTCCACCCCTATTATATCTATGGCAGCCTATTTAGGAGGTCTTGGTTTTGAGCCTCTATGCCTACAAGTTTCTTTCCTTTGCATCCCTCCCCATGACCAACTGTAATAAGGAATAATGAATAATATAATTATTATTAATACATATTCAATTAAATGAAATAATTAATAAATCAAATAATTAAAATAAATCACATATGAAAGTTAATATTAATTAATTAATTAAATGATTTAAATAATTAGTTTTTACTAATATAATTAATAAACGATAGTTTAAATAATAGTAATAATTAAGTTATTAATAAAATTATCAACTAATAATATAATTAATATTTAATAAAATAAATAAAATAACTAATAATTATTAATAATATAGTTAATAATAACAATTAATAATATAATTAACTTAATTAACAAATAAAAAATACTAATATTAGTAATTATCTAAAAAATTATAATAATTAATAATGAAAATAATACATAATAATATTGTTAATAATAAAAATTATCAAATTAATTAATTAATTAATAATGTTATAATTACTTCCATTATTTATTATATTATTTACTATAATTAATAATTTTATTAAAATTACATTACAAATTACTTGATAAATTACAACTATTAACTATTAAATATATTGGTAATTATTATTATGAAGTATTAATTATTCTTTATATTTATTAACTATATTAATTAATTACTTATTGTAACAATTTCTTTGTTAATTTAATCAAATATATTATATTATTAGTTATTAACTATACAATTAAATATAAATTATATTATTAATTAGTAATTTTATAGTTTAATTATTTTTTAATTATCTATATTAAGTATAAGGGATTATAAAATACAAATACAAAAACACACACACAAACACATATAGTAACCCCAATGGGTTAAGCCTCATCCCTCCCCATAAAGAATGAGAAACACCCACTAGACCTATTTTATTACAAAGAGTTCCTCAAAGGACCAGGATCCAAATGAACCTAAGGCTCTGCTGAGCGTGGCCCAAAGGCCCTTGAAATAGATGACCATCAGACCCAAATGATTAGTCTTCATCATTCTATGTCACTAATATTACCTCCCCCACTAGTAATTATTTCATCATGTCACCAGTCTGAATATCGTCCCACCTGGATGAAAGATAGTTACTGGCTAGAACTCTCTTCCAAGTGGGAAGAAGAAGGCTGTTGGATAAAAACTTATTCTATATAGAAAAAAGATGGTTTTTGTGCCATGTGAATTTGACTACTAGGAAAAAATGGAGAATCACATACATTCCAGCCACTAGCTATCATGATAATGTAATTAGAAAAATTAAGGGGAATAAACAGTATAATTACTAGATGAAACATCATAAAACTCTGTGGCATAGCTACTGAAAGTGGAATCTCTATATGCCAAGCATGAGATGTATTAGGAGGATTATGGCGGGGTTGTGGAGGAGCATCTGGATGATCATGTTGGATATCATCCTCATGTGTCACATTATCATATGACACATCTAGATGAAGATCGTCACCCTATAGAATATCGACATAGGGTCCAACATTTTTGTGACACATAAAAGAAAATCTCATCAATAGGAGGGTACAAATCTACTTCTGATATGTGAAAATAGATCTATTCAAATGTGAATCCCTATGTGAGATTATATATGTGTATAAGGTGTGTGATATGAGAATCCTATAACAAAATTGTGCAGTTAATTATAGTTTATAAAAGGGATATAAAAATGGGGGAGAGTTATTACCAAGTCAAGATAATACAACCCATGTGATGTAAGATATAATAATGATATCATATGGTACCAAGGCTCATCATCTAACTGTTGTGATAGATGTATTTGTATTGTGGCGACCCCTATTATCATGACTCCTGATGTCTATCCCACATCTTATTATATTGTGCATGATATTGGCTCTAGTCAAAGTCTCACTTCTCTAACATATTCAAGGAATTAAGTGAAGCCAACTGTTTGGGTGGTGCAAGAATGGGATGAAGGAACCCGAACTACCTTATAAAATTATTGATATGGGGTTACATAACCATGTAAAAATGAATAAGATACACCACACATGTTCTTGCTACAAGCATCACCATGGAATAAGGAAAGAGAATATAGAGAATAGACCTGACATATGGCATACATGAAACTTAAAATAACATAAAATGAACATACAATTAATAAAATAAATCATATATGACAAATAATAATAATTTAAGTATATCATTAATAATCATGTACATAATCTGGTCCAAGTCTGTTTAACATAAATATATAAGTGTGGACATCATGTCTAGAAATATTTGAATGTATATGGGTCTGAATCCACCTATAGATAATATTATTGCAGTTATTGTTTCATAATATAAATTTATTGATTTGACTTTCATATAATAAGGATAGATAAACATACCAACATCCATGAAGGTATTCCTGCATAATATCCATTGTAAATGGTTCTCAAACATGTGGAACAAAGCAAGGGATTCAATCTCATACCCACATATGAATAATAATAACACATCCTATAATCTGTATCTTAATGAGGTTACATGTGTTTCATAACACTCTGTATGTATATAAAAGACACACATACCCCTAGTTGTACCTCCCTATTTGGCTAAGGTCCTCATGTAAAGGTAAATTCATCATATAGATGAATTTCATTGAATGATTTACAAATATCATTATGAAAATAAGTTATACAATGTATGTTCATTCTAATCACAAGACAATGATATTGTTTACATAATCATATTGATGGTTTAAGTGATCCTTTATCCATATAATGCATAGAAAGCTACCGAAGATGGACTTTCCATCATCCAGAACCTTTATTCCTGATAGTCTCTATACCAAATCATATTTATCTCCAAAAACTGATCTTATCATATTTGAACCCTCAATAGAGAGGCTTAACATAATGGAGACATCCTCAAGAGTAATGGTCATCTCTGTCTCCAGTGGAAGTGCTGCGATGAGATGATGATTGAAAAATGTGAAGTTTCACATTTCTAAACCATAGAACCATGTACATCACATATGTGGGATGATTTTGGGAGGGAGTGTTATGTGATGGAAGTTATGTGACCTCCATATTCTTAGTGGTGGAATGGGACAACCCTCTAAGTTACCATAAGGGTGACATGTGATGGAAGTGGTGTGACCACCTGACACATTTATACCATCTTAGTAATATGATATCAGTTCAAATAGATGTGGTTAACCTCCAATATATAATGTTTTATCCATTGATGCAGATGTCTTTCCCATGATATCTAGGAATTCAATACTTGGTGTAATAACATTCCAATAAAAATGTTAAGCATGTAACATTCCCTCTACCAATGAAGTCAACAACAAAGGATGGTTAAAAATGCATGGTTGTTGGCTACCCAATAAACTAACCTATGAAGTTTGATTGACTACATCATCCTCACCTAACTCATCTCCATTGAATCCTTAGATACTTCCTCAACCGAGAAATTTTCGTTCATTAAATTTGGAGTATTGATAGGGATGTCTCTTATATTTCTCTTGAATTTATAGTTTCCACATTCACACTTAGCATCATTTGATATTACAAACCTCAAAATATTTGTATTTATAGTATCTATTACCAATTTCATATGAAAAGATATTGAATCATATTTTTGCGAAGCTTCGACTTCAAAAGATATCCCATAATAGGTTTGTTAGGTCCACTAGGTTAGATACCCTAAGGGGGGGGGTGAATTAGGGTATGAAAGATTAAAAAACTTCCCCCATTGATCTTGTTTTGCTGTTAAGAAAAACTCTCTTCTCTCTCTTTCCTGTAGCAGAGTATAAACATAAATTAAATCATGCACATGACACAACAATTTTTACTTGGTTCACCCTCACTGGGCTACGTCCATGGAGCATACACCGGCGATGTGCTAATGTACCAAATACAATAAAAGTGCACTGTTGTTTATAATTTTCAGAGAAAACTCACTGTCCCTCCTAGTTTATAACTACTCATAATATTCAAGCTCAATGATCTCTCAATTGATGTGTGCTCACTACTTCTTCAGAAGATCCACTCGCAGTTTAAAGACTTTTTGGTCCCTTTATTATCACAAATGAATACACCTTTATTTGTATGTAGATGCTCTATTGAAGTTCCACTTTCATCCACTGATGAATACAACTTTACCATTGGTGTACCGGGAAATACTCCGACTTTCACATATCCCTAGAATGATCGGTGTGCTTCTCCAAGCCTGACACTATTCTCTATTCCTTAGCACGCTTCTCCAAGACTGGAGTGCAAGTGTCACCCAAACACTTACACAAAACTCCCTTCGCCGACTCAGAACTTGGACGACTCACACTCTTTTACTCTCAAACCAATATTGGTGTGAAACTATCAACTGGTGCACAACTTCTGAATAACCTTATACTTGCGCGCCCAAACCACTAATTGCACGGATGAACCTACTTGCGGGACTGGAGCTATAATTATCTGTAAGTTTTGAGCTCTTAGATAAATGAGGAGGGATGGACCTATATTTATAGGCATTTTGACCACCCTGAGCACTGTGCACAAGTATCCTCCTGGCGCGCAAGTCCAGCCGCCCTAGTCTCTATCTCCCTAGTCACCTTGTGAGCCCAAACCAAAACCTAGGCACCCTTATTTCCTTTGCCATATTTTGATCTTCTAATCTTGAAAAACATATGGAACACAACTTTACAAGCCTCTAAGACACCGGCGGAAAAGTCCCTTTTCCAAAAACACTTTTATCCATTTGTTGATTTTGAGGCCCAAAAATTTGGCAAACACTAGAAAACGACGCCACCTTGTATCTGCACTTTTTGTACCACCTCCAGATCATCCATTCCTTTTTCAAGGTTCTTCTTTCAATCATATATTGTTGACAACATATCTAGAACTCGACAACTCACCATGAAAATCCTCCTTTGTCAACAGATTGAATGTCGTTGTGTACTTTGACAACAAACACAACATGGAGGCCCGCTTTGTCAATAAACACAACCACCTCAAAAATGATTCAATAATACCTTGATGGATTTTTTTCCAACAAGGTTTATATAACCATAGATTTCACCATATAAATAATAGAAATTTATATATACAATTACATTAAACCATGATTACACTATTGCATGAACAAAAGTGATGTTTCAACATAATCCTCATCATCAAGTAGAGGATACACAATGTTCCATAGGTGATCAACATAATAAAGATGTTAATATATTATATATTTTATTACTTATCCAACCCTCAATTTTAAGAGACTATGAATCCTCATATAAAATTATTCCAATTTTATACACTCACAAAGACTAGAAACTCTTATTAGTGGTAATCTATAGATAAGACCCTTATCACTATAAATTACTTATCCATTATAGTATATGGATGCACATGTTATATATATATATATACTTGTATATATTTATACTTCATAAATTAAACCATAGTTGATTGAAATTTCTTGCATGTTAGAAATTAAAAACAAATTCATGTTAAAATGATATTTAAATTTCTAATTTATTGAAAATATTAATAAATAAAGTAAATTTAACATATAATTTTAAATAAATTAAATTATATTAAAAAGTTCAATAGAAACACACATCATAATTTTTTAAAACTTTAGTAACATAGCCCACGATGCATGAGACATCTGGGTGTGGGTGATTATAAACGGATGATGGGTTACTGAGTGATTGTGCAAACAATGAAGACTAGAGTGAAATATAGCCTTGAGAAATCACAAAATCCTTTGATATTCATGAAATCATTTGGAAGTTCTGGAATCCTTTCACAATCATGAAATCATTTGGTAGTCATAAAATCCTGTAGCAAAGACTTTGACTATCGTGAAATAATTTTTCAATCATGAAAGCCTTTGCAAATCATTTATTTTATAAATTTATATATAAGATAAATTTCATTTTCATTTTTTTAAATTACTCTTTTATTTATTTTTGAAAAAATATATGTTTTTATGTTTTTTGTTCAAACCATTATTTTAATATCATATCTATGTATTAATTTAGAAGTAATTAAATATTTGAAATGTAACATCCTAGAAACTCCACACTTAGTTTTATTATATAAATATTTTATAAAATAGATTAGATTATAATTAAAACAAACTAATAATATTTTTTTGAGATGATTTTATTTAAAAAAAATAATTTAAATTATGTGTTTTAATTAATTTGATTATAAAATAATAATACTTATAATTAATTATACTTATTATTTACAGCTTTTAAATTTATTTTAAATTAATATTCTAAAAAAGAATACTATTTTTTAGTATTATATTTATTTGAATTTAAATGAAAATATTTGTTTTTATCAAAGTATTATTTAATAAATTCATTTAAATGAATAAATTTCTAAAGACAATATATATTTCATATAAATAATTAATATATAATATATAATTTTTTTTTATAAATTTTGATTAAAAAAAAAAAATATGATATATATCTAATTAGAATTATATATATCTTTACTATTTTAATTAAATATTTATATTTTACATACATTATTATCTTATGATAATTTTATAAAATTATTACTATTACGTATTTTATAAATATATGAAAATTATTATATTTTTATTAAAATTTGTATAAATTAATTGAAATAAACATTTTTCTTTATTTATAAACCAATATAATTTGTTATTATAATAATTATAATTATATAAAATCTAGTTTATATTTTGAATTAATTTTTTTTAGAATAAAAAAAATAAATAAAAAAACAGAATGTGGTAAAGGGGATAAGGGGTGTGCGAGTCTCATTTAGGGGTTAGGGGTATCACAATTTGGGAAATCCAGGGTGTCGAGTAGTATGGTGAGCTGTGGTCCATGTAGAGGGAGAGCAGTTGCTAGTAAGGGAGTTGAGCCGCCCATGGAGCTTCGGCTGAGGGAGTTTGTGCATCGCTAATGGGGTTGGTCAAGGTTAGGGTTTCAAACAATGACAAGGAAGAAGATCAACCGTTGGACCGAGTACCGAAAAAGGTGATCTGAACTGGTTAGTGTTTGACCAAGATCCTAATCCGAGGGTTTAGATCTTCTTCAACCAAGTAAGGTAGGCGTGCGTTATCCTTTTGTCGGTGTCTAATTTTCCTTCAGTTGGTTGTTTTCTCTTGTTCGATGTCGTTTTCCTCCTAATCATCATTTACTCGCGGTCCTATTTTTGTATACTCTGTTGCTTTAAGATTATGAACAGAACACTTTGAATATTAATTGTTTTCTTCTTTTTAACTGAATTAAATATCCTATATTAGTCTTTTTAAATTATTGTTTTGTGAAATTTTTTGGTGGTTTATCTATGCTTTCTACGTCTCTATATTCAGCTTTCATTGCAAGCATACTGGTGTTAGTGTTTTTAAATCCATGGAAATCTCCTATAGACCACTTGATAAGCCTTTTTATTATTTTTTATATCACTTCACATTGGAAGTTATGTCTATAAAAGGGTTGTACCTTTGTGCAAACTAGAATGGGGAAAGCCATTTTTGCAGTTTGGGAGAGAAATAGTTGGGGGTTCAAAGCAGTAAATATTTTATGATTGTCTGCAAATCGAGTAAGGGAGATTATATACCATATTTTTAGTATTCAAAATTTAATTATCAATTTAGGTTTTAATTTAAGTTTGCACAAGCATGCTCTTAAACTTATTTTTAGATTTTTATTCTTACTAAATTCTATGAGGGAATTAATATTTATTTTTATGTTCAAAATTATTTTGTAAGGGATTGTATACTTTTATTTTTATACTTATTCATAATTACATGTTTAGTTACACCCAAATTAATTTTTTCAAAAATGTGTTTAAATGTGAATTGTTCTACTAAAATGGTTTATATATAGACACACACACACACACACCAAAACTATGTTTTAATTCATGATTTTTCTATAAGGGATCAATTTATTTATTTATTTCTATTAAGTTATATAATTTATATTTTATTTTTAAGGGTGTATATACATATACATATATATGTATATACACATATATATGTATATCTATCCAACTTTGTATAATTATTTTCAGAACTAATAATGTAAGGGTGTATATTTATTTTGTCAAAATTTAATTTATTTTGGAATAATGGGATAAAAATTCTATGTATGATTCTAAATCCATTATTTCACTTATATATATGTATTTAAAAATGTTTATGTTTTAATTTGATTTCATATTAATTTTTCCAAGTGATATTTTCATTTATCAAAGTTTTTTTTAAAAAAATGATTTTAATATGCTATTATGTGTATTATAAATTTCATGGTATATATTTATATATATCAGGATGAAATTTTTATTATAATGATTATAATTTTATTTTCATGTTTATAATTTTATTTACATGTTTGTGCATACATATCATTTGTATATAGTCATGTCCATTCAGAAATTTATAATATAAGAGATTTATTATTTAATTTTAATGTTTTGATTCTAATTTAAATTTATAAAACTACGTTCAATTTATAAATATATATATATATATATATATATATATCACTCTTGATGATTATATATATGTATGTGTATATTTCATTTTATGTAAAAGCATTATTATTTTTAACATCGATATACATTGATGTGAGTATGAAAATTACATTTCATAAAAAAAATTTATGTAAACAAATGAATATATGTATGTATCTTTTATGTAAAAATGTTATACACATATATAGGTATGATTTCATGAAAAACTATTTTTTTCATGACACATGTTTAGTCAACTAATTTATTTTCATGAAATGGACATTGAAGATCAAAAATTTAAAGAAGATTCATGGTCCTTATTATGAAAATCTAAAGTTATAATGTCTTTAATTCCAAAGCGTCACACCTAGATATTATGAAGGTTGGGTATGGGGATTGAACCCAAAACCCTTACGAGACTTTTGTCTAATTACGATGGGTGCACCCAGATAGAATCCCAATGCATTGGGTAATGTGTTAATCTCATGAGATGTTATGTATGGTGTGTGATAGGTTTATCCTAAGAACATTATGGGATTAGGTAGCGAACCTAATTCATCATGGGACTATGTCCACCATATCTCAGGAGTGAACTGAGAATCAATGCTATGATCCAAGGTGCCTTTGAGAATTAATGCTTATAACTTTTCAAGTGAATTCACTATAATTTTACGAATGAATGAAGTTGAAATCCAATGAATTGTTTTAAAATGTTATTATTTTGGAAAATTATAGTTTTCAAAATTGTATGGAAATTATTATTATTTTTCAATAAGTCAAAAACTCACTTCTAAGATTTTTTTTAGGAAATGAAATATTTTAAATGTGTTTCTTTCCAATTAAATTTTCAAAACCCCTTATTGGGAATGTTTAATGCTCACCCCTATTTTAAATTATTTTTCTATAGTTTTAGTAGATTTCCTAGTGGCATTTATTTTGATTAAGGAGTTAGCTCACATGAAGTATTTTCATTTATTTTATTTTATTCTGAATAGATTGGTTAAGTTGTAAGGTTCGTCTAATCCTCAAAAAACCTAGACCGGTAAAAGTTCCTGGTATATAATTAAATGTTGTGTATTGTTTTAGTTTCTTTTTTTAAAATAATCAACATTTATAGGTGTTGAGTCTGGAAGGATGGGTTCAGGACGTTATATGAAATGTAACTTAAATCTATCTCTTTTATACTTATTATTAAATTTTCTACATATGATCACATTAGTAACTAATTAAAAATTATCATAAAAAATATTAAAATGATCATCAAGTATATGGAATGAGTTTGGATTATAAAAAAAATGATACACCAACCACATCCTAGGGTAAAATATTTATATGGTTTGATCAAATAAACTAAAAAAACTATCATTCTGCTTCATCCTCTATATACATATACAACATTGAACATCATGAGTTCATTTGGAATATTTATTTTTCAAAAAATTACATAGATACAAGTGAGGGGTATTGGGAGATCATGATACATTAAATTTATCATGGAAACATAGGTCCTATATATAAGAGAAAGTGAAAATATGAAGATCTTAAAAAATAAAAATAAAATTAATTATTACAAATTATAAATGGAAATAAAAATACCAAATATGCATTGGTTAGTCTAACTCATGATCATTCTACATTTATTAGAACTGTTGATAAATTATATCTCATAATCCATCACTTCTTTGAAATAGTTTATTTTTCTATACAATAATAGATATAAATTTATTAAATTATTCAGTAACATGTAAATCATTAAAACAACATGTTTAAATTCAATAAATTATTCAAAAAAATAAACAAATCATCCAAAAAACATATTATTTAATTTATATAATCTTTTTAATTATTAATTAATATAAACAACTAAAAAAATGATATAAATAAACTAAATAAAAAACTGAAATTTTAAAAAATAAAATTTACCCCCTCAAAGACTGAAAATGATAATTTGAAAGGAGATTCTAATCCGGCAGAGCTTTGTAACAAAATCAGATGAACAAAATGAGGATTTTTTTGGGGGACCCCTTTTATAGTTTTTACTCGATAGAATGAATGAACCCCATTCACACCTCCTATTTATAGGTTTCATAGGAGACTTGAATGGGGTTCACGATTCCTACCTAGGTGGCCTAGGAAGCATGAAATCCATTCATGCTTCTTGGCTGAGGCAGAAGTGTGAACCAAGTTCATGCTTCTCAAAATCCATTTTAAAAAATATTTCAAACGCTAACCCATTTTCCATGTTTTTTAAAAACCCTAAAAAATAAAACATTCATATATTCACAAAATTTGATCAAATATCTCCAAGACTTTCCAAAATTGATCAAATAAGATTCTACTTTGACTTTCATATGTAGAAAAAATAGAACACATATTTGAAATTTGAACTATTGAGAATAGAGGATTGTGTCTCTCTTATGGTATCCATATATATCATACAATATGGATATGAGTTTCACTATGAAAATACCCCACTTTTCTTCATATTTCATACTATGATATACTTATATCATAAGATTTTATTTCATTTTATAGTGTACTTCATCTCCTACTCAAAACACATAAAATATCATTATTTATTTTTTAGACAGCTTCAACATCTATTATTATAAAATGTATTTAAATCAAAGGGTATGGTCGAGCGGTGTTCATCACATAAATTGATCTTAATTCACTTAAAAAATGTGAATTAAACTCATGTGGTACAATATCTCCATGTGCCTATATTAAATATAATTAATTAAAATGCATCTCTTCATATCATAGCCCCTTCCTTTTCAAAGTCATAAAATACACCATAACTAAAGCCTTATATGCATTATAAGTTGAAAATCGATTCATATCACTTTTATGATTATTTTATATTCATTAGGATATGAAATACATAATTTGGTGCTAAATTTTTTGGTAGAAACAATTCACCTCATGCCATAATATACAAATTTATTTCATATTATTCAAAAACCATAGTTCATAGAATATGAATTTACCAGTTAGTTTATATTTATTAACTATAGTACATTCTTTAGAATATAATATACTCATGAATTTTTAAATGATATACTCTCATATATGTTGGATATGAATTTACTCATAACATATGGGTTAATATATGATCACTCGAGGATAATCCTCAAGAGATTTATATAGAGGAAGTACCCATATGGTGGGCTATGCTGGTTCGTGTGATGATTTCGCTAAAAATATCTCCCTCTCAAAACTCTCTTTATTCTTCATCTATTTCCTAGTTAGTTAATAGAATACAATGGATGTGGGGATGATCCCACCAAAGAATCGAGTGATTATTTCAACCTGTGGATACACCATGATAGGGTGAGTCTTTTAACTACATGTATTGGATCTTTTTCAAGCATATGGGATGATGGAAGTAGTAATATTGATAAATAATATAAAGCACACACTGTATTATTCATTTTATAGTTTACATGATTATGTGTTTCATTCATAATGTTCATAGTTTATGATTTCTTATTTCCATAGATGATTAAATTAAGTGTCAATATATCCTTAGAAACCCAATAGTGGTATCAGATCCTTTCCATGATCTTTGATTCTCAAAATCACATTGAAAATAAAGAAATAGTAAAACTTAATACATGTCATATTGTTCTTAATTAGCTGAGATACATTATTTTCACAAGGAAAATTTATATCATAATCCATATCACTAAATATGATTCACATGGATGACATTATGTTATGAGATAACGTAATCTGCATTGGGGTCATATCATACGATATCTGTTATCATAGGATTCAACACAATCCAATTCTTTGGTTTTTATTGTATTGTAGTGTATGATATATAAAGTGTCATATCCAACAATAGTGTGGTCTAATTAATTAAAAAATAAATCATCATATGATAAATATATTTCAATGTCTGTCGTAGGGTATGACCTACTAGGCACAGAAGAGTCAACCTTAAGCAAGCTGCATAACATAAGGAGTGATAGCCAACGCTTTCCAAGATCATCTTACACAAGATATCATAGGCAATGATACACATTATCAAACATAAAATTCAACTGACAATGCTAAAATAGTTTAAGCGTCATGGCCTTATCAATCATATCTTACAATTTAAGTATACCATAACATAAAATATAGAAGAATAATTTGTTTTTTATAACTTTCAATTTTTAAATTGAATTATATTGTTTATATAATGTTTATAAGTTACTCTAAAAGGTATTTTGGAATATTTATATAATTTATAAAGGTGATTATAAATTAATTAAATATAATTTTTTTATAATTAATGAATTACATGTTTATGAAACATTTATTGAATAAATATCCATAATATTTATTTTTAATATTAAAATATCTTTTCAAGTTATATGTAATGACTTATAATTTAGATATAAATGGTTTATATGGAAATTATAAGAATAATTTATAAAGTTTTAATAAATTAAAAAGCAAATAAATATATAAAATAGTTTATATTAGAATTATGAATTGTTTATAATTATTTAATTTAAATTGTTAAAATTAATTATCTTATTTGAGAAATTGTTTAAACCATATCAAAGTTTTGATAAATGATACGATCAAAGTTTAAAATAATATTAAAATATATGATATTTAGATTATGTAAAACTATTTACATAATATAATTGGAATATAAAATGTTTATATTTCATTTAATATCATATATTTAAATTAAATTTCTTATAATGAATAAAATGAAAGAGTTTATATTGTAAATAAATATAAAATTTTTATATTTACATATTCAATTATGAAATATTCATAATGCATGGATAAATTATAAAATGTTTATAATAGTTTTATCTCTGATTTTTTTTATAAATTATTTATCACATATTTAAAAATATGAATTGTTTATCTATTTATTTTATTCCTTTTTATTATTATTCATAAATATAATTTTTTTATTATGAATGAATTTATGGTTTAGTTTAATATTGTTAAACCACTTTTATGTTATCATTCATTCATATAAGGAGTTACATGCTAGGTATGATAAATGATTTATTTTTCTTTAACCTTGAATCTAGTATTATCTATGTTATGAGACTTAATTAAATAGTTAATTATAATTTATAAATATTTGATGAAATAATTATGATGGAATTGACATTTCTATTGAGTAAAGTATCCTTGGGTAGAGGGACTTTGGGTTAGAATCCTCAATTTCTTGGAGACTTATTCCTTGTCCAGAAAAGTATAGGTTGGCTATCTCTGAGAGGGGGAGGGGTCACTCGGGCTTGAATCCCCCCAATTACTTTGCTCCTCTCATAGATCTGGTGAAGCTCTCGACATTCCCTTTCATCGATCACACCCCCAAAGTCCCCTCATTGGTCGAGGGATTCCCAAATCTTTTGGTAATGGGTAAGGAGTTCTCTGATGAAGTGGACCTCTATAGGAACTCTCTGGTGGCCCGCTTTGGTTGGAATCATCCTTCCGTTGACGCCTTCGATTTCTTTGTCTCTGAGTCATGGGGTTTGAATCACCACACTATTTTTAGGATTCTAGACCCTCGACACCTTCTTATTCTCTTCGTGAATAAAGATGACCTTATCACTACCTGGACCGAAAATAAACATTCCTATAGTGGAGCTCGCTTCTTCCTCTTCCGATGGTCCTTCAATTTCCATTTGAGGTGTGATACTTCAATGGTTCCAATCTGGGTAAGCTTCCCCAGTCTTCCACTTCCTCTCCAAAACCCCTCAATCCTTTCCATGCTTGTTAATATGGTGGGTAGGTTCTTATGTTTTGATGACCGATCTCGATCCCTCTACCATACAATTTCTCTGCAGATTTTTGTAGAGGTAAATGTTTCTAAACCACCAGTCGATTTTGTGTGGATTGAGATTAAAAATGAGTACGATATCAAACAGAGGGTTAGTTTTGATTATTGGATCGATTTCTATTATTTTTGTGGTCGTCTGGGTCATATCCAACAGGCTTGTAGGCATGTGCAAGGAGGTAATACCATAGGTATAGCCAGAAAAGGTGGGGCAATGGTTATTGATTATGCAAAATCCTATGTGGATGCATTATCTCACCCCTTGAGTTGTATTCTGGAGGCGGTTGGTGCTAATGGTGGCCACACCATCTTGTCCCCAGTGCGTGAGAATGGACCCTCGGGGTCTAATCCAAGAATTCCTGGACCAGTTTCTCTGAGGACGGGAGGAATTTATCTCTTAAAGTTGACTCATGGTGCGGATGGGGCCATAGATAAAGGGGAATGGGCCAAGATGACTCACAGGAAGGCCTAGGATAGGAGTACATCTACTGCTAATCATCCTTCAAGAGCATCCTTAGATGAGACCCCCAATCTCCCCCGAAGTATGAAGAAGATTATAAACTCAAGAATATCTTGTATGATAAGATATAAAAAGGGAATCTAAAGCTAATTTATGTTGGGTACTATTCGGTTTATACCAGGAGGAAGACCAAGACTCAGAGAGATTACTCGTACCTTCCAAAACTGATGACTACCCGATCATCTGGAAATGATATTCATTTTAGGGATCTCATCCAACCTTCCTTCCGTGACAAGGTTAAGGAGTCTAAAGGTGAAAATCTTGAGGATCCAAATCGGTTGATGGACATGGTGGCATAAGAGGATGTCCAAAAGAAGGCAAGGAAAGAGGAAGCTGACCTGGAGCTTCTCATACATCATGAGGAAGAGATAGCGGATAATCAATTTACTGTTAATGTTATAAATCTGGGAGCTGATAGAATGTATTCTAGATCATTAAAAGTTGACCTTAATGAAGATAAAGATGATTGGATCGGCAAGAAAGACCAGATCTTGGCTCATGGAATCAATGAGAAGGAAATAAACCTGTATGAATACATTTAGACTTGGGATAGTATGGCCGACCACTTCGAGGATCTCATCAAAGACGACCCAGATGAAAAGGTAACTTATATCTCCTAGAGAGTACATAGGGTGTTTAATTCAAAACTTTTAAAGTTTTTTTGGAATAGTTTGGTAACCTTTTATGAGGTTTGACATGAGGTTGGCTTGTAATATGCTTTGTTTTATCACTTTCCCTCAAAGTGGTCTCCTTTATAAAAATTTAAATTGGTAGGGTAACACAAGCTATGAGTTCTGTAAAAAGTTACACACCATATGGTTTGAACATATTGATTTGGTATAAGGAATATGATTCCTAACTAAATAATCATAATCATGAATACATATAAAGGTAATGGTGTAACAACTCTGTTTTTACCATGTAAAACTTTGGAATATTTAAAAGAATATTTTGAGGCTAAGCGTTGAGTCATCATGGGATTATAGGGCTTGAGGAGACTCAATATTGATATAATATAAATATTAAATATATCATATCATGTGTGCACATATTTATTTTTTAAATAATTGAATAAAACCCAAATAGAGTCTCTAATAGGAAATTTGATACCTCTAATAAATATGAAATGCGGGTTTTACCCTAGGACCGACATAACCTTTGTGCGTGTAAGGTGTCTGGATGTACGATCACATGTAGATTAGTAATTTAATTAATTAATTAATAAATGTATTATTTATTATATATCTAGATATAATATCCTCTATTTAATACCTCTTATGTAAAATCACTAGGGTTTCATAACCCTAGATATTTGGGAGGAGTCATTGGAGGAGTGTTCTTGGATGAATGAAAACAAATCATGGATCAGCGATGGGTGTACTAAAAGAATCATAAAAAACAATGGATTTCATGGATCTCACCAATGATGTTGACATAGAACCATTATTCATCATAAATTGACCCAAACTCAAGGTACAATGTTTTTTTATTTGGATTAATCACATTTTTTTTATCCCACGTCAAACACGAATCAATACTCATAACAATTTATTCACACGTCGAATTTTGATTTAGGGTTGATGAATTTTATACCTAGTATTATTTTTTGTTTATAACTTCTTTATTAATCATTATCATGACAATGTATTGAGGTAGACTTGAACAATGACCAAGGTTCATTTCTTATGTTTATGTTTTATACATTTCTCCAATCTTTCTTTTCATGTTCATCTTTGATATTTCCTTTAGCTGATGGGTTGACAAATACCTAGCATGATATCATTGCCCAATAGTTATTTGGAACAATAGATTGATACCATGGATTTGGGTTCAGGATCGATGACATAGTTGTAGTATGTGATGAGGATGGATGATTTGGGATCAGATCAGGAGACCATTTTTTCATGGGAGTGATGTTCAGATAATGCAATGCTATAAGAATCGAATCGTGAGCAAATCAGAGGTCATAATCTATCAACCAGTGACAACAAGGATCTATAAATCCTAGATCCATTTTTATTGGTGGATTTGGATGAAAAATCCAATATGGTGGTTGAGTGGGTGAGACACATGAAACTTTCCAAAGTTTCTGGAAAGTCCCAAAATACATGACATGTAGTTCAAAGAACACACACACTATGTGACATATGACTGGAAACTTGACATGTACCCCTGGGGTATATGGATATAGACACAACCAGGTATATGGACTTAACCTGAGTACACAAGCATGACCCAGTACTAAAACACAACTAGATTACCTAGACATGACCGGGTACATGAGAATGGATAGAGTAAATAAGCATGACCTAAAGTGCTTGAGCATGAACCAAAGCACACAGGAAACCTAGGGTAGTGAAGGTACTCTGTGTACTACTAGTACACACTGTATAATTTTCACATGATAGTTTGAGGCCCTCGTTCTCTTTAGTATAGACCATAATATTTAGGATAGATTCTCTATATGATATTATTAAATAGAGTTATGAAATTTTTCCTTGTGATCTGAGGTACGATCCTATAATTACCTGAAATTTCATAAATGAAACTCCCATTTTGAATGAATAAATTCCTTATCAATTAATTTAGTTATAGAAAACAAATTCACTACTTTGTTTACTTTGGGACTATTATAAAATATATTATATTTAAAATACCAATAATAATAATATCTGTTGATAATATATCCATTATACAGTTACCTTTAAGATTAGTATATTAAGGTTTCTGATAAATTCTAGTTGACACAGATAAATGAATCGATGACCTTGACCGGTAGGATCATACCCTATAAATCCCATTTATTAAAGCTTTTGTGGGAGGGAATTACTGTAATTTACCCTTGATCAAGAACAAGATGATATTCAACAACTAAATCACGAGCAAAACCATTTACAAGAGTTCAAGCTTATTGAGATCACAACCCAAGCCATGTTCGCCGAACCACCCCATGAAAATATCACCATTGCAAACCTTAATCTTAGGTCATTCGCTGGTATAATAAAGGGCTATGTATTTAGACCCTAAAAATATGAATTTCATATTTTATTTTTAATACAAAAATTATTATATTTATCCCTTTTTAATATTATTTTTTAAATTATTAAATAATGAGTTTTATAAAAATAGATTCTGATGTGATGAAACACAAATTTTATTTTTGGGAAATATATAGTTTCAATCAAGACACTCTTTTAGAGAATTTAAGAATTTTTGAAATAAATGATATTTTAATGAAATATTATTATTAAATAATATTTAAATATAATTGATAATATAATTTTACAAATTCAAATATAACTGTTATAAGGGTTAAAAAACTGTTATTGTAAAAAAACCAGTATTTTCAATAAATGGGTATTTTGATTTAAATGTGTAACTTCTAATATTTAGATAATTATTTTTATAAAATAAATGTTATTTTTAAATAATCACATTGAAATCATCCAATGATCATTTTTCATAATTTTATGAGACCACCATTTTTTAGGTATAAATTAAATACAATATAAGTATATGATATGTATTATGAAATCATAATGACCCAAAAGTGATGTTATATATGATATAAAAGGTATACAAAACCAAATATATATTTCCCCTTTAAAATAATATATTTATTAATTTATTTTATTATTTTTAAAAAATATTAATGAATTTTCCAAAACCAATATTACAGTTTAAGGTTTTAAAATAATTTTTCATAAACACGACTCACTTCCACATCACAAATGGATTTATTTTAATGTGTTCTGTTATTAGCCTTATAAAATAATTAAATAAATTTCTATTTGGTAGAAACCAGGGTGGAAAACCATAATAAGGTTTTTGGTTTTTATTACTTTATCATATAGAGTCTAAAACCTAAGTTTGGAAATTAATAAATAATTCTCCTCACTTTTCCTATATAAACCCATACAACCTCCCATTCCACTTCAATAAAAACACTTATAAAATGAAGTTACTATAACTTTACCTCTATATATCCATACTAAGGTGACCCTAATATTTTAAGAATCTCCTCTCAAGCTTTTAGAAGCACCCTCTCAAGGTAAGGGATCCTCTCCTTATCCTATTTATTTAAGCACCTTTTTTAAATTGTTGTAATAGTGGGTGACCTCAACCCAACTTGAATAGTAATTTTCAATTACCATATCATGTATATAGTGAGTTATGCACGATTTAAACTTACTATAATAATGTTAATATTTCTTCATCCACTATTTTTATGATAATTTCCATAGATTATTTTTCACATCAAAAGGTTATATGAGTTCCCAGGCTATAATGAGAACCATGAGATACTATGACATTATTCTTAGACATATGTACCATGGTCTAGAAACATTATGTTGGATATACCTAGTTGATGATTGAATATCAAGTACTGGGGGATCATAAGAATTGATAATTCTTCACATTAATTTCTCACATGGTGATCTCGGTAGGTGAGATCACGAGGACAGACCCCCCAATAGGAACACCATATGTTTCATGTGTCATTAGTTTTCCCTATTTATGAACATGTGTATTTCTCTCCTGACTTGATATCATTATCAATGTGTTCCATTTGATCATGTAATTTTATACAAGATAAAAACCATGAAAATGAAGTCATGGCGAGGTAGCTTGTGTTGGGTGCATCATTGGTTGTATGAAATTATTCAAATGGTCAATATAGAATTTATCGCTTCCAAGTTGAGGAAGTGATATCTCAAGCTTAGTTGATCAAGATGGTAGTGTAATGACCTAGTTTTTTTTCAAATGTATATAATTGATTTGGTAAATAATATAATATTTTATAAGGATATATTATAAATTAATATTTTATTTATCATGATAATTTATGTTTAAATATATATATATATATATATATTATATAAATATATGAAAATAAACATGTTATATTTATATGTTAAGATATATGAATGATAAAATATATGTTTTATTTTTATATATTAAATTTATATAATTTTTTTATTCTTAGTAATTTATTATAATATAAGATACATACTTTAGATGGTAATATAAATTAATTAAGTCCTTAGTAATTACATTAATGACATTAATTCTTATCCATTAATAGAACATTGGTTTCAATTCTTTCCTCTAAAAGTTTGCATATTTTTGGATAATTAAATTTATAAATATATTTAAGATGTATTCATTAAATTTATTCATCTTTGTATTCTAATTTATTCCTTAAAATTTAATCATATTTGGCCATGCATTGAAGAAGTTATGGCTAAATAATTTAAAAAAATAATTTTTTCAAGTCAAATTTTCCAGGTTTAATGTACCGAATATCCATGGGTTTTTTATTATCATAATGAAAGAATTTTGGAATATAGTATTCTGTGTAATTTCTTCCCTATCTCTTCCACGTGCACCATAAAATTTTTAGCTTATTTGGCCTCGTAAGAACCCGATTTTTCACTTTGGTATGGATCCCATAATTTTCAATCTAAATCTATAATTTGGACTTAATATAGATGCCTAATGAGTTAGTAAAGGTTCTGAGTGTGTATGGGGATTTTTCGGAGCCCAAAACCCATATTTTTGGAGGAAACAGAACTTGCGCATGGTTTAGAGTAAACCATGTAGATGGTGTTTTTTTTGGACAGTGGCACCTCACACGGTTGGCGCACGACCGTTCAGCCTAACTGTGTGAACACCCCTTTTTACTAGGTAACTGTGTATGGATGGCATCGTGTGGAGGAAGACTTTTCAAGCAGAACCGTCTCGCACGGTTTGCGCATAGTTTGACATACCGTGCGAAGGCTAAAAGCCTGTGTAAAATGTCCAAAATTCTCTTAATGATCTATTAATACAACCCCTTCCTCCCTAATCCGAGTTTATGCAGGATTGACCTATTTCTCTCTCAATTTGGGGTTCTTTGAAGATCAAATCTTGGAATCAAGAGATCTTCTTCATCTGGCTTCCGATCGAGCTTCCGTTTATCTTGTTGGATGCGCAACGGTAAGTAATCGAGTCCTCTTTAGCCATTTTTCTTCTCTTTATCTCTCGACCTAGTTATCTCTATGTGAGAGTTTTTCACCTTTTCTTAGATATACTTTGATCCGAGGTAAATTAAGGGCCGATACTAGAGGATAATTATCATACAACCCTAAGGTGGGTGGTCTATAAATCATCCCTAAAGTTTGTTGTTTTTGGAATGTTTGTGTGGGGCCCACCAGTTTCATTGGAGACCATTTCTTAAATTTACATGCAATTACTATGATTATTAGAATTTTATGGTTATGATCTTTCCAAATATGTTATTATTTGTTAGTGGTTACACCCACAACTCAATCCGCCTCATGTCGAAGGTTATGCCTTAATTGGGTTTTTAGAGTTTTTGACACGCTTGAGCCACTGTTCGGGTGTGACTTTGCTTTAACTTCCTAAAGGTGAGTCTTCCTATAATAAATGGTTTGTTGTTTAATGAGGATTACATAATGGCATGTACCATGTATGCTCACCACCTGACCCGACAAAGGTAAGTGCTTCAAATGATTATTAAATGTGAAATGTGGAATGGAAAGTATACTAAGTATATAACTTGGCCTTATTAAAAGAGATTGAATAAAGGTTACATGTCCATAGCGACCCTTCCATGTTGATATAAGGTAGCAGAATGAAACTCAATAATTGAATATTCCTTAATGGTTAACTAATACTTAATAAAATGGTTGAAATGCTACTTGGCCTATCCACACTAACAGAAGACAATTATTGGACCAATAAACAAATGGTTTCAACTCTACTTGACCTATCCAGACTAATGTAAGGTAAGAATTGGACCAAATAAATTACTACATGATTACAATATCAAATAAGAATGGACTGACTCAATCTCACCTTGGATTTTGAGAGGAGAATACCTTGGGTCTCGAGAACCCCATTCCGATTCAAGGATGCAGTTTGATTAGGTTGATACCCACCTAGATTCTGGTTCTTTTATATTACTTGGATGCTCAATATAGTACCGCTGGATCCCTTTCATTATTCAGGATACCTCAGATACACTCCTTAGATCCAGCATTGACAAGTAGGTGGCTTGGATACACTCCTTGGACCCATTCCTTGCTTAGCCCCATTGTACCTTGGATGCATTCCTTGGAATCAGTAGGTGCCTTATTGTGGAATGAATTGAATTACGCTCCTTAGATTACACACTTACCCCTTAGCTAGACTCAGATACTACTGAGTTAGCTTTCTCTGAGTTTACGTTACCTTGGTTTTTACCCTAGAACTCCCTCAATGGATATCATTTTCAGGTTGCCTTATTACATCTTGAGACCTTCACTACTTATACTATCATGCAGTGATGTTAGTGTTGGAAATGACTCACATGATCTGTTAACATTAAATGGTAATTAATTAATAAAATGAACTGGTTACATGTTCAGACACCAACCGAGGGATGAAGCAGGTACTTGGGTATTTAGTTATTTTGTATTACTTGCTTTATTTTATATATACATGCCTACATACTACTATATTCCATTACACGGGCCGAATGTTATAGACAAATTTGGTGGTGGCCAAGTGAGATTTATCTTACACCCTCTCCGAGTTCCATTTGGTACCTGGAGTAGATTATATGACTACAAGTGTGGACAAAGGGAAGCATATAGCTTCCAAAACTTGATTGAATGCTGATAGGATAGAGCTTAATAGAAGATGACCGAGTTGGATCTCGAGATGCTTGGAGTAGTTTATGTTTTCCTTTAATTTTTGGAACATGTTATGCCTATTGTCTTGTATCCATGATTTCCAGTTTTCAAGTGACATGAAATTACATTATCATTGTTCATTTGATACAATTATGGTTGTTCTCAGTTACATATTGCATTAGTTTTCTTCCACTATTTCATTATATTGTTTCCGCTATTTACTATTACACCATATTCCTTCCACTATGCTATGCTCTGCTAATGAGGGCATAATCTTCCCATGGACACACCCTAGGTCCTCACTTCTAGTCAATAGCCTCTGGTGTTTGGGAATATGTGCTTGAGTCCATGTGGCCCACCAGGCTTGGGGCACCTATTAAGTGGCATCCAGGTTTGGGTCATCACAAAGTTGTATCAGAGGAGGTTTTTTTCTTGATTTACTATTTATAGAAACTATATTGGAGAATAGGAATGCTTGGGACTTGGTTATAAGCTGTTCTTGGGCGTCGCGAACCCATGTCTGGGGTAAAATCCACATTACCCAAAATGCAATTGTTGTTATATTTTTCCTATTACAGTTGATATCATTTCAACATTGAGTGATGCACATGCTGTGTTGTGTTGTCGATTATTATTTTATTTGAGAATTTATTTCATCCTTGACCCGATGATACGAGGGCAAGAATCATTTCTACATGCATCATTATAGACACCTAGAATTCACATTTCATGCATATTTCCATTCCATATAGGTGCATCTCACTACTTTGCATTGCTTGATATGCATGTGATTGTTTAGTGATGTTGTGATAGTTTGACTGTACTTGTATTACATTAGATGCGATTGAGTGATTTCCTGTCTCAATTAATGAGGTGTATGGGCCCTCATGGGTTGGGATGAGTAATTTATCAAGTCAAGAGATTATACTATAAAGAAATAGGTGTCATTTCTGGTTATAGATGTATGGGAACTAAGTTATTGGAAATGGATATTCATTATAAAGTAAATCATGAAATATAAATTGAATTGGTTTCACATATTTATCCAGACTTTTCATGTTTATGAAAGGAAAAGGAGTGAACCTAGAAATTAACTGCAAAATGACATGAAACCTATACTTGAGCACTTACCAATACCTGGCTATCTAAGCGGGTAGTTTGGGTAGTATGCCTTGGTTAGTGAGTTTTATTTCATTCAAATTATTTTAGTGATTCTTTATCCTTGCTCCTTATCTTGTTCTAAGACGTGTGATTGGAATTTGTAGACCAATGCCATTGCGTCGTCCTTGTGTCATTCGCTGGGAGGGTGGTGATGACCATATTCCAGACATGGTGGTCCGTGAGCCACCAGTCTTACTTCCCAGAGTGCCACTTGAGGCACCACCTACTGTACCTAATTCGAGCACTGATGCTCAATTCTTTGATAGTTTCTTACATCTGATGATTTCCATGAAAGATGCTCTATGTGTTGAACCTACAATGGCTGATCTAACTTACGTGTTCCAGCAACAACATCCTCTTACTTTTTCTGGGGATGGCGGTTCTCAGGCTATTGATTCTTGGCTAGAGGCCATGCTGTCTATCTTTGAGCATCTGGAAACACCTCCAGAGTAGATATTCAATCTTGCTACATAAATTCTTTGGGATTCGGCCAAACATTGGTGGGATGTGGTTACCCAGGTCAATCATAATTAGGGCATGTTATGGGTAAACTTCCAGACTGCCTTCTATGATTAGTTCTTTCCTCAGGCACTGAGGGATGATAGATCCAGATATTTCATCCATTTAAAGTAGGGTTTTATGTCAGTTATGGAATATTAAGCATGTTTCCCTGATTTATTGTGCTTTCCACCACTTCTAGCTGGTGATGAGCTTTCACGTGATAGATGTTTTGGGTATGGGATCCAATACACCATCTGAACTCAAGTGAATGTCTTTCAACTTCCTAAATTTTATTAAATAGTTTATCAGGACCTTATCACTGGGTATAACCTGAGGGACGACACAAGTACCAAATTTAATGATCAGTTCCATGTCAGGCCAGTAGTTCTTTCAGTGGTAGGAAATATTCCCTCGAGGTTTTTCATTAGGGAAGTGGCATCCATATTATCCAGTTTGATAGCTCTGTGGTGTGTCATAAGTGTGGGAAACCAGGGCATAAAAATACTCAATGTGATAGAGACCCTATAGAGTCCTGATCTTGAAGCCATAGGGGTCATCTTCAGCATTTCCGCAGGACCTTTCCACCATCTTTGAGTGGAAAAGGATCTGTGCTAGCTCCACCTTCAGGAGTGAGTTATTTTGCACCGCGTCAGGAAAGGAGTTGGAATATCACTATAAGGTCTGACCGAGGAGGAAGTCATGGTTATGGTAGTTTGATCCCTGATCACTAGCAGAGCCAGCAGAACAGTCATGATCGTGGTAGTCCATCTGTTGCACATGGTTGTGGATTAGGTCAGTTGCATGCTTTATAAATGATACACAAGGATCAGGAAACAAGACCATCTACAGTATGAGGTACTATTCTAATAGCCTCTACTATTGTCTCTTCTTTGTTTGATATAGGTGCTTCAAACTCTTTTATTTCTGTATCTATCATGGAAAGTCTCAGACTAGAGATACAGTATCACTATGGTGTAATGACCCTCGACACACCGTTGGGAATATGGACGGAGGGAATACGCTAGTGTAGGGATTGTCCTCTTAAGGTAGGAAGTTACCCTTTCTTATTGAATCTCTTTGTTCTTGAGACGAAGGTCTTGAATGTCATTATTAGGATGGACAAGTTAGTCCACTTTCACTCCTTTGTAGACTACTATCACCACAAGGTCTCTTTTACATCACAAGAAGGCATCAATTATCTTTTCAAAGGGTAGTGGGATGTCTAGGATATGATAGATGGACCGAAGCATCATGGGTTAGGTGGAGTGACCACCCAGATTTCAAATCTTTTCATAGAGGATCAGGGTTTTCTTCAAACTGATTTCCCTCCAGTAGTTGATCGTTTTAGGGATGTCTTTCCTGATGACTTCTCTGGATTACCTTTTAAGATAGAGGTAGAGTTTATAATTGAGCTTGATCTAGGAGTAGCTCCAGTGTCCATTCCTCTGTACAGGATGAAACCTAATGAGCTTCAGGAGCTTAAGTGGCAGATAAAGGACCTAGAGGCCAAAGGCTTTATATGGCCTAGTACATCTTCTTGGGGTTCACCCATGCTTTTTTCCAAGAAGGAAGATGGAACCTAACTTCTATGTTTATATTACAGAAGGTTGAACCAGCATACAGTCAAGAAACAGTATCCACTTCCTCAAATAGATGATCTCTTTGACCAGATCTAAGGAGAAAAGGTTTTCTCTAAGATCAACCTGAGATCGGGTTATCATCAGGTGTGAGTCAGACCCTCAAACATAACTCGTACAACTTTCCATAGTAGGTATTTTCTATATGAGTATCTTGTTATGCCTTTTAGTCTTACGAACATGCATGCTATTTTCATGGTTTTGATGAATAGGGTTTTCCATCCCTATTTGGACTCTTTTTTTGTGGTCTTTGTGGAAAACATCTTGGTGCATTCTCACACTCATAGTAACCATTCCAAACATCTTGAGATCGTTCTGAGTACACTAAGAGAGAATAATCTTTTTTCCAAGCTTTCAAAATGAAACTTCTAGATGTACAAGGTACACTTCTTGGGTCATATTATTTCAGAATCATGAGTATCTGTTGACCTTGAAAAGGTTAGTGCTTTAGTTTTCTAGGAGAATCCCAAGAATGTGTTTGATATTAAGAGTTCTTGGGGATGGATGTATATTACATGCATTTCATACGAGACTTGTCATGTCTTGTTTCACCTCTTAATGGAATTACAGAGAAGTGTGTTAAGTTCCTGTGGTCAGAAGCATGCAAGAAATAATTTTAGGAGCTGAAAGGGAGGATTGTCTTGGCACAGATTCTGATTCTTCCAGAACCTGGTAAAGGTTATATCATCTTCTGCGATGCAATAGGAATTGGACTAGGAATAATGTTGATGCAGGAAGAAAAATTCATATCATATGGATCTTGAAAATTGAGGCCTCATGAGAGAAATTACCCAACACACGATCTTGAGCTATCAGCAGTTGTCCATGCCTTAAGTTTCTGGAGACATTATCTATTGGGTGAGCACTTTGTGGTGTATACAAACCAAAAAAGCCTCAAGTATATATTTTCTAAGTGTGAATTGAACCTCAGACAACAGATATGGGTCAAATATCTACAATACTTTGATTTTGAGCTTTCCTATACGCCTGGAAAGGGAAATGTGGTCACTGATGCACTGAGTTGAAAAACTCAAACGCAGGCTGTACCAGAAACCAGTGATGAATAGAAGTTAATAGCCCTCTTTTCTGAACTTCATTTGGAGTTTCATGATAGTCATGAGTAGTATTACCTCTCAAACATAAAAGTTAGATTTTACCTCCTTGAGAAGGTGAAGAGTTGGCAGTTTTGAGATCCTGATGGTTTGGTTCTCTGTGATAATATATCTGGAGATAACTCACCTCCAGATTGGTCTGTAGACAGAGATGAATTTATATGTCTACATGGATGTATCTGGGTTCTTGTAGTTATAAGAGAGGAGTTAATGAAAGAGTCCCATGCTTCTTAGTGGGCAGTTCATCCAGGAATCTTGATGATGTATCGAGATATGCGACGCCAGTATTGGTGGCCTGGAATGAAACATCAAATTGAAAGATTCATCACAAGGTGTTCCACCTTTCAATAGGTGAAGGCGGAGCACTATAGACCTACAGGTTTGTTGTCGGATTACCTAGGTCGCTGAGGGGTAGATATACTATCTAGGTAGTCATTGACCGACTAAAAAAATCATCCCACTTCATTCCTATACGAGAGACTTTCTCAGTTGATGAATTATAAATACTATATGTCCATGAGATCATACGACTACATGGGTTTCCATGTACTATCGTTTCAGATAGGGATTCTCATTTCACTTCACGGTTCTAGTAGGGTTTTCAGAAATATATGGGAACTCAGGTGATTCTAAGCACATCTTTTCACCCTTAGACCAATGGAAAATCAGAATGGACAATACATGTTTTAGAGGATATGCTCTTAGCATACGTCCTTGATTTTGATAGTTCCTTGGAGAAGCATATCCCTCTCATTGAGTTCGCTTATAATA
Organism: Viscum album; assembly: GCA_963277665.1. Classification (NCBI taxonomy): domain Eukaryota; kingdom Viridiplantae; phylum Streptophyta; class Magnoliopsida; order Santalales; family Viscaceae; genus Viscum; species Viscum album. The sequence continues at coordinate 704,013,614 of OY728132.1, forward strand.
ACAGTTTTCAGGCTATTATTCTTATGGATCCCTTTGAGGCCTTATATGGTAGGCCATTCTATTCACCCTTGTGCTGGCTAGAGGTAGGTGAGGTAGATCTACTAGGTCCTCATCTTGTTTAGGAGACTTCATAATAGGTATACCTGATCAAGATGAGTATGACTACTGCTCAGTCTAGATAGAAATCTTATACCGGTCACCATCGATGACCACTTGAGTTTGAGATTTGTGATCATGTTTTTCTTTGGGTATCACCCAGACTAGGGCATAGACAGTTAAGGAAGTATGGAAAGATGTTTCCTCATAATGTCAGACTATTTGAAATTCGAGAGAGATTCAGGCCGATAGCCTATCGGTTGCTACTACCTCAAAGGTACTATGCCATGCACGATGTATTTCACATCTCACAGCTTCACCAGTATCATGCTGACACGTCTCATATATTTAATTCAGAGGAAGTTGAGTTAGATGCTGATTCTACCTATGAGGAGTATCTAGTAAGCATTGTTGACCGAAGCACGAAGGTTCTTTGAGGCTAGTCTGTCCATCTAGTATGGGTGCTATGGCAGCATGGTCGAGTACATGACAAGACTTGGGAGAGGGAAGCTGATGTACATGCTCAGTGTCCAGAGTTGTTCTCAGACAATGTTTCTTTACCCCTGGAAGGAGAATTTGGGGGTGAGTTCTTTTAAGGGGGAAGATTGTAAGAACTCAGTTTTTCACTCAGGTATGGGTCCTTTAATTTTCCATCTAAATCTATACTTTTGACCTTATATGGATTCCTAATGAGTTATTAAAGGTTACGTGGGTGTCTAGGGATTGTTCGGAGCCTGAAACCTATCTTTTTTGTAGGAAATAGACCCTATACACGGTTTTGAGTAAACCACGCGGGATTTCTGAACGATTTTCCAAACCATGAAGATGGTGTTTTTTCAGATAGTGGCACCTCGCATGGTTGGTGCATGTTCGTGTAACTTAATCATGCGAACACCCCTTTTTCCCAGGTAACCTTGCATTGATGGTGCACAGTTTGATCAAACCATTCAGAGGAAGACTTTTCAGGCAGAACCGCCTCACACGGTTTGTGCACGGTTTGATTAACCGTGCAGACAAACCATGCACAAGCTAAAAGCCTGTGAAAAATGTCAAAACGCCCTTAATAATCTATTAAACCATTATTATACTTGTTAGAATCATATGGTTATGCTCTTTCCAAATATGTGATTATTTGTTAGTGGTTACACCCACAACTCAATTCGCCTCATGTCGAAGGTTATGCCATAATTGGGTTTGTAGTGTTTTTGACAAGTTTGAGCCACTATTTGGGTGTGCCTTTTCTTGACCTTCTTAAAGGAAATACTTCTTATAATAAATGGTTTGTTGTTTAATAAGGATTTCATAATGGCATGTATCATGTATGCTCACCACTTGACCCATATAAGGTAAGTGCTTAAAATGATTTTTAAATGTAAAATGTGGAATGACAAGTATACTAAGTATATAACTTGGCCTTGTTAAAAGTGATTGAATAAATGTTACATGTCTTTATCACCCCTTCCATGTTGATAGAAGGAAGTGGAGTGAACCTAAATAATTGAATATCCCTTAATGGTTAACTAAGACTTAATAAAATGGTTGCAATGCTACTTGGCTTATCCACACTAATGGAAGAAAAGGCTTAGACCAATAAATAAATGGTTTTAACTATACTTGACCTATCCACACTAATGGAAGGAAAGACTTGAACCAAATGAATTACTAATTGATTACAATATCAAATAGGAATGGACTGACTTGTGCTCGCCTTGGATTCTAAGATGAGAATACCTTGGGTCTCAGGAACCCTATCCCGATTCAAGGATGCAATTTTCTTAGGTTGATACCCACCTAGATTCCGGTTCTTATCTATTCCTTTAATGCCCAATATACTACTGTTGGATCCCATTCATTATTCTAGGATACCGCAGATACACTCCTTGGATCCAACAATGAAAAGTAGGTGCCTTGGATAAACTCCTTGGACCCAGTCCTTTCTTAGCCCTATTTTACCTTGGATGAACTCCTTGGACTTAGTAGGAACCTTATTGTGGAATGCCTTGGATTACGCTCCTTGGATCACACTCCTACCCCTTAGCTAGACTCAGATACTACTGAGTTAGCTTTTTGTGAGTTTACGTTACCTTGGTTTTTACCCTGGAACACCCTCACTGGATATCATTTTTAGGTTTCCTTTTTACATCTTGAAACCTTCACTACTTATACTATCACAAGGTGATGTCAGTTTTAGCTATGCCTCAGGTGACCTATTAACATTAAATGGTAATTACTTAATAAAATGAACTGGCTAGATGTTCAGAAACTAGGCAAGGGATGAAGTAGGTACTTAGGTATTTAGTTATTTTGTATTGCTTGATTTATTTTGTATATACATGCCTACATACTACTATATTCCATTACACAGACCAGATATTATAGACATTGTTGATGGTGGCCCATTGAGATTTATCTCACACCCTCTCCGGGTGCCGTTTGGTACCCAGAGTAGATTATATGACTGTAGGTGTGGAAAAAGGGAATAATATATCTTCTAACACTTGATTGCGTGCTGATAGGATGGATCTTGATATCAGATGACCAAGTTAGATATTGGGATGCTTGGAGTAGTCTTTGTTTTCCTTTACTTTGTGGAATATGTTATACCTATTGTCTTGTATCTATGCTTTCCAATTTTCCAGTGACATGACATCACATTATCATTGTTTAGTTGATATAGTTATGGTTTTTCTCATTTACCTATGGAATTAGTTTGCTTCTATTGTTTCATTATATTACTTTTGCTGTTTACTATTACATTATATTCCTTCCACTGTGCTATGCTCTATTAATGAGGGAATAGTATTCCCACAGACACACCCTAGGCCCTCATTTCTAGTTGGAAGCCTCTAGCTTTTGGGAAGATGCATTAAGGCCATGTGGCCCACTGGGCTCAGGGCACCCATTAAGTGGAATCCGGGTCTGGGTCATCACAGACCTTGTATTGAATAATTTATGACCAAATAATTTTAGAAATTAACTATGCATAGACATTCTCTCTAGATTCAATGTACCTAATGTCTATGAATTTTTGAATACTTTAATGTTTTAATTTTGGAATATGGTATCATATGGAATTTCTCCCATATGTCTTTTGTGTCCAAATTTAAAATTTCATCTTCTAAAATGATGTTTTTCAATATTTATGGTCAAATGATTAATGAAAATAATCCCACTCTAACAGCTTCATTAAACATATAATATTTTACTTTACATGAGATTTTGACCATGATAAATTTAGAACCATATGTTCCTCTAGTTGTATTAAATGATACAAATTAATTCATATAAAATCTTTTATAATTTTAGACCAATACAAGAATGGGAAAAAATGTTATGACAAAATTTTTATGGTGGGACCCATCCTGTTGGATACACATCGGTGTTGATTTTATGTCCACTTATCACCTCTAAAAATTTTGATCCACATTTCATTATCTAAATGATATATATATATATATATATATTAGTATATAATCTATAAAAAAATTAAAATATGGTTGAAATAAATTTTTTGAAGAAAAATACTGAAGTGCAATTGAAATGGAAAAACTGGAATTCCCATGAAATTTTTCAAATTTATCTTTATTATTGGTTAAAATTTATTTAACAAATTACATAAAATTAAATGTGTGATTGATGTTTTGGATGAACTTAACTATCCATGAAAACATTAATCAACAACCAAAATTTTTAGAATTAATTCCACCCAAAATTAACTGGATTTACTGAAAAAGAATTATTATTTAACCCTTTAACACCAACCCTCATCAAGTATAAATACCCACCCCCTATTCTCATTATACCTCACCCAATTTGAATTTATCTCATAATTTACATACCAATGAGTCTCTTCCCTTACTCTCTCTTCAATCTGGAATAGTTTTTTTGGTCTGAAGGTTTTCCACTCCAAGATTTAGGAAGTTACTCTTCAAGGTAAGGGAATTAACCTCTTCTCCCTTTTTTGTCAAAGTACTCCTCTTTTGTGAGTCTTATAAATTTAATTGATTCTTTATTTTCATGTAATTTTTTCTTCCCTCTACTACCAAAAATGTGTTTTACTAATGGGATACCTCCATTCTCTCTCATTATGTTTTCACATCATCCATGTTATATACTGTTATGTTGCTGAAATCATTTCATGAATTTTTATCTTTTAATGAAATATGATCATATTGTGAATACCCAAACCTCTTACATTTACATGTTTGTTCACTTAGATGTAAAAATAATTTATTTATTTAGGGATTTACATGTATGAAACACACATTCCATTTCTATGGGTTAAAAATAACGTCATGTTCAAGTTGTTAAGCATGTATTTACTGAATGTTTTTATATATACATAAATGAATTATAAAGTAAGTTTTATGTTTTTTTGACTTTATTTAAAATGTTTTCAAAAGGAATATTTTTACAGGATGTTTTGAATCTCTTTACAAATAAAAAAAGGAATATTCTATTTTAACATATACAAGAATCAAAAAAATTTACCACCACTTAAATCATTATTAGAAGCTAGATTACATTATAATATTTCATTTTTTATTCAAATAAAAACCCTCTTTACCTTTTTTTTGGAATTTTGGAAATGTGGTTTTAAAATAAAAGGGAATTTTTATATCCAAAAGAGTTTTGTATACGAGCTTAAAAGAATTTTTCAAAGGTTTTATGATAAAAAGTGAAAGCATAAAATGTTTTGTTCATGAAATGGTACTAAATAATTATATATAAAAAATGAGCGATCTCGATACAACTTATACAATGGGTTGTGCCCCATTATATCTCATGGGTGAGATCGATATATCATATACGAAGGGTGAGACCAATTATATCTCTCTTATTAATTGGTTTATGATACCTTGTAAGCATTCCTTGGTAATGTTATATGACAACTCATTCAAAATCCTTGGTTATTATGATTTATGAAAACTTGGTGATATGCTTATGAATGTCCCATTTTTATGTTGTATCCATATTTTCATGTTATGATTCATGTTATTTATATTATGATATGCATCCTATTCATATTATCATGCCCTATTTATATGCCTCTTTTCTTCTGTTGTTTATTCCCTTGCTTGGCTTTATCCTCACTCCTTTATTTCATGTATGCCTCTAGGATATGAGATTCTACAAGATTAACCTATGAAGAACCTATGAATAAGTCTATCAAGTGGATTAGAATAATTTTTATGTTTATGACTTTTCATGTATCATGTTCTTATTTCCAAGATAATAAACCCAAAAAGAACTTATGAATTGTTAAATATTGTATCATGAAATGAAAGATTTATGTAATAAAAAGGAAAGTCGCCATAATTGGTATCAAAGTATAGTTTAATTATTTTTGGAAAATAGTATTAGAAAAAATTAGTAAAAAACACCGAGGATAAGGATAAATATAGAAAAAAATCTTGGAATTTTTTTGATTATTGAATAAGTGGTTTCCAAGAAAACACATCCCTATATGGATACTACATATGACATCCCACCTTTTTATTACATAAGTTTTCATTACATTTTACAAACAGAGGATCTTTAAAGTCTAGTGTAATGTAAATCAGGAACAATATACAAGAAAACAACATAAAAAATTCTTCTGATATAATTTAAAGGATTCATCATAAGTTTATTCTAAGTAAAATTACTGCATCTCATAACTTAGGGACATACATCAAAGGAAAGGGTGAGTAGAAGGCCCAGTAAGGGAAAATAAGTGAAACAGTTTACATGTGAACTTGATCGATATCAATAAGAACTGGATAAAAACATAAATAAATGGGCAATGGAAGAAGTGGAATATAATAATAAAAAGAACATGAATCATAACTTGAATATGTGGCTACAACATTTAATTTAGTCATTCATGAACATATCACCAAGGTTCATCCCCAAGGTGTCATAAAATTTACTAAGGTTATTCACCAAGGTATCGTGAAATTTGTCATCTCTAGAGATTAAATTCTTTACCCAATGCATTGGAGTGCTATTAGGTTACACCCTTAATATGTCTTTATTTTAATTTAATCCACATAGATAATAATTACACATTTTATAAATGACCCAAATAGAGTAAAAGAAATGGGTTTCACTTCAAAATCATGACGTTTTAAAAATGATTAAAGATATGATCATTATGTCATTTATAACCCATGGAAAGGGAGTGAGGGTTATATGTATGTCAATTCCAGAATCAAATAGATAAATTTTCTATGTTGATGAATAACCCTATAAATGAAAATAGATTTGGGTATTCACATAAATAAAACAAGAGATTTTCTTGAGAAAAAGAGAGAGAGGTTTTGAGACGAAATTTCGGCAGCATAACGACTATATAACATGGTTTTAGGAAACATTAAAAGGAGAAGGGACAAGAGTAACACACTCATAAATAAATCATAATACAGTATGGGTTCAGAATAAAAATATGTAAGATCATGGTATGGATATTTTAATGAAATACCACAAGGAAAAGAAACTCGAAATAAAAGAGAAGATGTAATTTCTTTTAAGAAAAATTCGGCAGCCTAATGACATCACTTAAGATTCAAAAAAAATAAGTTGATGTGAGTGTAAAGGTTATATCATAATTTGGGTATAAAATGTATAGAAATAAGGACATATAAGAACATAACCCAACATAATAAGATGGAAACTAGAAGACATAACATAAAGTAAGTCATGACTAAAAGAGGAGGGTGAAAGGTTCCCTTACCTTGAAGAGCGACTTCAAAAAATCAAAGGTTGGGACCTTGGGGGGATTGAGGGAACCTCAGAAGGAATCCTTGGGAGGTAAAAGGGCCAGATCTTCATTGAGGAGTAATTTGGAATGAAATTAATGAAGGAATGAGTTGGTATTTATTGCAAAAGTGAGGGAATATTATATTAATTTGCAAGGGACACCTCATTAGTGGTATTAGTAAAACCATGGGCTTGCCCATGGTATTGGATACTCAGGAAACCTCATAACATACCTTACTATTCACAATTTGACCAGAATTATTACATCACTAATGATGTCATTAAACACACCGAAACACAAAACTGCATTTTTACTATTCACCAAAAAACAAAACATTTTATAAAAATATCATAAATTCATCCTAACCTAATATAGATGCTCTGAATTCAAAAATGAAATCCATTTTTTGAAAATAATTTTCTAAATATTTTTAATTTAATTTATAAATAAAATCATAATTTATTTCAAAATAACTACTTTAAAACTATAACTCGTTTTGTAACACCTTGAGAAATTAATCAGGGTCCCATAAAATTATCTTATAACCATAATATAATAAAGTAAAAATTTATTATCAAATTTTATGAAAATAAATTTCCATTTTAAATTATTAAATTAATCATAAAATTTTAAATAAAATATTCATTACATACAAAAATAACAATACTTACACTATGATCATTTTTTCACTTTTAAGATGACTACATTGTATTTATAAATTCATGGGTGAAGTTTCTATTTTTTCCCAATTTACTATTCATTACTATTCAATAAGGGTATGGGTCAAGTTACTATTCACAAAAAAATAAGTTGATCCAATTAGACTCTAAATTTCTTACTGATCACAACTGTAGAAGACCATTTTTTAAAATCATTTCATAGAAAAAGTTATTTAATAATAAAATATTTTCTTTACTATTCATAAAAATAACACTATTCATCAAGAAAACACTAGTCATCAAACACTATTCGTCAAATAAAATACTATTTATCAATGTAACGCCCTGACCCTAGATACCCAGAGTCGGTGCATTATTACATAACATTGGCATGATCATAAGAAAGATCAAGTATCGAAAGACCGATTAGTTTAGTAGCCTTGGAATAACTAGATACATTAATAAAGGTTACATTACATCATAAAATGAAAACTACAAAAATATAGTCTCCATAGTCTACACTCTTATCCCCTCATACTATCCCTGCAGGTCATTCATAAATTACTTCTTCACATCCTGGGAAAAATAAAACATAGAAAAGGGGTGAGCTCAAATGGCCAGTAAGGATAACAATATAGCGAAAACTTTCATAAATAAGAATAAACATTTAAGGCAATGTATAACTAAAATAAAAGCCTTTTAAACTTGAACTTAAACACAGTATGGAAAAAAAATAAAATTAAAAAATTCCATTTACTTATCACATGGATATTCTACTAATCGAATAATCACATGCAATATCAATAACCACTTTCATAATGATGGAATGCATAATGCCAGACTATCATAACCACATAGTCAAGGCCTCATGCCAAGACTACAAATAATATTTTATCAAGGCCTTGTTCCAAGACACTAGTTTGTCTCATGAGACCTACCGATGCATCGAGGAGCTATAGCGGGCTCCACCCGTCACTTATTAAGTCCAATGCATTCCTCATATGAACATGTTTCAACATAACATAAACATTCGTATTAAAACTAGCATACGAAATGTCAATACTTTCACCATAAACCATGAATGGTATAAAAATAACACATCCACACTCAAACATATCACAAAACCTTCAATACATTATGGAAGTTTTGTATCATAATAAATCAACTTCAAATAATCTTAAAACCCATCAAAGGATGTTGACATAGATGAAATCAAAACTATTTGAGAGAAATATCTATTTTTTTGAATTTAATTAAAGGTCACATTATTATAAAATAAAACATTTACTTTGAAAATTTTCCTATAATCTTGTAATGGAAGCTTCGAAGATTTTATAATGGTATAAAATAGCCGCACCCTCCGTATAAGTTAAAAAAACATTCTTACCTTAATTCTGTCGAAAAGGTTTAAAAAAAGGACCTTCTTTGGAAAACGACAGAAAGATTACTTTATAAACCTCTTATAAAAAGTCAAACAAGGGTATAAATTAATTTAACCCATATTATAGTAAATATTAAATTTTTTTTTGAAATACATTTTTAAGAAACATGGATGTGGATGATAAAGAGGTCCCAGTAGATAATCACGTATAAACTACCTCGGATAATGAAGAGATTGTGAAATAAACCCTTACCTTGTACTTTTCCTTAGTCGATGGTATGTTAACCTCCTGTATAATATTTAAACATTGTTATTAAATTATACAAGAACCATATACATAATTATGATATCATATATGATCTTCTATTAATGCTTTGTTAATAATATTTTAGTATTTTCATCGTTTCGGGTGTTAACTTAATCGTTTTATTTTATATGTTTTGTTACATAAGACATGTTTATTATGAATAGGTTGTATATTATTCACATCTAGAATTATATAAAGTCCTTAAACATTATTTTTAATCATCAAATGAGAATTAGACATGAATGGATACGATGGAGAATGAATCTCATCGCGTTCATGGAGACGGTAGTCCGTACGTACGCACGAGTGACAATATCATTCTTTTGATATTAAAATAATATATAATTGGATGGTATATCATATATACAGAATAATTATTATGTTATATTTATTATTTACATGAATTACACATCATTATTATACCCATCCAAATAATAATTTATTGAATAACAATTACACCACGACGTGGAGACGGTAAGCCGTACGTACGCACGTATGGTGACATGTCATTCAAAGGATGGATAGACTAATTAATATGGTTGTACCATATTTATAATAACATCACAGTATATATACTATACTGGATTTATTATTTTAGAATGGAAAAAACAAAGAAATAAGAAGTTGAAGAAGAAAGGAACTAGAAAGAGGGTGGTGAAAACATTACCTCTTCTTCGGGTTCTTCCTTTTGATTTGATCAAAAGGGGTCCTTAGATTGGATTTCTGATCAAACTAAGGCCTCTAGGTTGAAGTGAGTGAATTTGAGAGAGTATTTGGGTAGGGGTTGGCCGATCCAAAAGGCTTTGAATGTGTGAATTAGTGATAAGGGGGAGTGCCCTTTTATAAGAGGGGTGAGGGACACCTTTGGAAAAGCTAGAAATATTATTTTATAATAAATTCATATTTGGTTTATAATGGCTCCAAAGTGGATTAATTAAAGGTTAAGGTGGGGATGGGTCGAACATCACTCAACCAATAGAATTTATACATGTTTGGTTCATTATATTAACCTTATCTTTTAGTTTTAACTCTTAGTTAATTAGTTTGACACTTACAATGTCACTTTGTTTTTTTATATTATATAGTTAATAAACTTACTATATACCTCCAAGAGACCCCAAAGTGGTCCATTAATGATACACCTATCATTATATAAGTCTCTTGGATGAACCTTAGATTTTTAGGAATTGAATATCAATTAATAATATAATATTTGTTTTAAAAACTCTTTTATGTCAATTTTGACACTATTTGGAAAATTGATTTTTTTGGAAATCATAAAAGAATGATTACTTCGAAAAAAGTTAATTAAATCAATCCTAACATGTCATATTAACCTATAAAATTAGTTTAATTCATAAAAAGTCTCAAATTATATTTATTTGGGTATTTATAATATCAATTATTTTAATTTTTCACTATTATGGTAATTACTGCATCATCATTGTGTCATAAATAAATTAAATAATTTAATTTCTAAAAATTATAAATAAAATATCATTATGTAGGAAATATTTTTAGCTTTTTAATGAATGTTTATAATCAAATTTATCTTATGTGTAACCCTGTATTAAAAATGTTTTAGTTGTAAAACATTGATTTTACCTCTTTTAACTCTTCTTTGAATTAAATAATAATAAATGTCCTAATCTAATCCAAGTGGACCAAAGATGTTCATATTTTATTCCTAAGGTTGTTTTTGGTCTAATTAAGCTTATCCAATAGAATGAGGACATGTTTCAGGGTAATATTAATATCATTTTTACCCTTAATTATCCTATTTACTTTTAACCGTGGTAAATAACAGTAAAAAGTTACTATTCACCAAAAATTATTTTCATCTCATTGAACCACATTTTACTCCTTGATATTAACCGTGTCTCTCGGATTTTTGAAATTACACTCACAGAAGCGGTAAAATTAAGTTTTATGAAAAATTCAGTTTTTTAACTACAACTTAGTGGTTTCACTATTCATCAAAAAATGAAGTTTTTCCAAAAAATACCAAAAATTCACCCTAGGATAATTTCGATATTACGAATCCAAAAATGAAGTCCATTTTGAAAAATAAAATTTATAAATTTCAAAAAGTGGGTATTACTATTCATAACGGCTAGTTTGATTGGTTGTGGTGTGTTAGAACTCGATGTTGCGTACAACACACGCTATTGCATTATTCAAAGAGAAGCGTACCATAGAAACTTGGAGTGTTACATTCTCCCCTCATTCAAATAATTTCATCCTCGAAATTTCTAGAATACTACCGCATGAAAAGACTCGGGTGGTTCTTCATCATAAGTTCCTCAGGTTCCCACGTTGCCTCTTCCATCTTATGGTTTCATCACAAGACTTTTACCAGACGAGTCATCCAGTTTTTCAGTACTTGTTCTCTCGTATCAATAATATTGACGGGCTCTTCGCAATAAGACAGATCGGGTTCCAGTTCTAATTCTTCATAGGTGAGTACATGCGTTGGGCCAGGCATGTATTTCCTCAACAAAGATATTTGGAACACATCGTTAACTTTAGAGAGACTTGGAGGCATTGCCAATCGGTAAGCTACAACCCCAATTCATTCAAGAATTTCGAAAGGTCCGATGTACCTGGGACTCAATTTACCTTTCTTAACAAAACGTATGACTCCCTTCCATGGAGATACCTTTAGTAAAACATGATCACCGACTTGAAATTCCAAATCCTTCCTTCGATTATCGGCATAGCTCTTCTGCCTACTTTGAGCTGCTTTTATATGGTTTTGGATTACCTTTACCTTTTCCATCATTTCCTCCACCAGTTCTGGGCTTACAAGTTTTCTTTCACCAACATCATCCCAACAGGTTGGTGTGGGACATCTCTTTCCGTATAACGCTTCATATGGTGCCATCTGAATACTCGAATGAAATCTATTGTTATAGGAAAATTCTACCAGAGGTAAATATTGATCCCACATACCCCGAAAGTCAAGTGGGAAGGATCTCAACATGTCTTATAAGGTTTGAATAGTTCATTCTGATTGTCCATCTGTTTGAGGGTGGTAGACAGTGCTCAAATGAAGTTCAGTATCCAAGGCTTTCTGAAGACTTTTCCGGAATCTTGAAGTAAAATAGGGATCATGATCAGAAACAATCGATAGGGGTACTCCATGAAGTCTCACAACTTCATCAATATATAGTCTTTGTAGACGTTCCAGTGGTAGATCTTCTCTTATAGCAAGAAAATGTGTTGACTTGGTAAGATGATCAACAGTAACCCATATTGCATCGTTCCTTCTAGGAGTCTTTGGTAGTCCCATGACAAAGTCCATTGTGATATTTATCCCATTTCCACTCAGGTATGGGAAGAGGTTTCAATACTCCACTAGGCTATTGCCTTACAGCTTTCACTTGTTGACAAACCATAAATCTTGACACAAAATCAGAAATCTCTCTCTTCATGTTGTCTCACCAAAAATGTTCCTTCAAGTCTCTATACATTTTGGTGCTCCCAGGGTGTATAGAGAAATTGGAACTATGAGCATCGTCCAACAATTCCATTTTTAGATTAGGTATATTGGGAACACAAAGTCTCTTCCCAAATTTCAAAATTCCATCTTCATACACAAAGTCACTCAATTTCCCATGATTCACAGCTTTAATCTTCCTTTGTAACTCTTCATCACCGGTCTGAGAACTCTTTATCCTTTCTAGTAAAGATGGTTTGGCAACTATTTGAAAAAGTGTCGATGTTTCACCTTCCATGGTTATTCTCATATCCATCTTTACTAGATCCATGTATATAGGATCCTTTTCAACTCTCATCTTGTTCAAAACTCCATGATCCTTTCTGCTCAAAGCATCTACGACCTTATTTGCCTTCCCCAGGTGGTAGTGTATTGTACAATCATAATCCTTGAGTAGTTTAATCCATCTCCTTTGCCTCATGTTGAGTTCTTTTTGTGAGAAAATATACTTCAAACTCTTGTGATCAGTACAAATCTCACATTTTTCACCATAGAGGTAGTGCCTCCATATCTTCAAATCAAAGATCACAGCTGCTAACTCGAGATATTGAGTAGGATAGTTTTGTTCATAAATTTTCAACTGTCATGATGCATAGGCAATAACCCTATCATTCTACATAAGGACACAACCAAGTCCTTTCTTCGATGCATCACTATAAATAACGAACCCATCATTCCCCGATGGTAGAGTCAATATAGGAGCATTGAATAATCTTCTCTTCAGTTCTTCGAAACATTATTCAAACTCTTTTGTCCAAACAAATTTAACCCCTTTACGTGTGAGCTTTGTTTATGGGTTAGCCAACCAGGCAAAATTCTGGATGAAACGTCGATAATAACCCGCTAAACCAATAAAACTACGTACCTCAGTTATACTCGTCGATGCAGGAAATTCTTGGATTTCCTTGGTCTTATAAGTATCAACAAAGATTCCATCTTTAGAGACAATATGGCCAAGAAAAGAAATCTCCTGAAGCCAGAATTCACACTTGCTAAACTTCCCATATAATTCATGTCTTCTCAGAGTCGTCTAGATAATGCGCAAGTGATTTTTATGATCTTCATAGCTTTTAGAGTATACCAAGATATCATCAATAAATATCACCACAAATTCATCGAGATATTCCTTGAAAACTCTATTCATCAGATCCATGAATATAGAGGGTGCATTAGTCAATCCAAAAGGCATTACTATAAACTCATAATGCCCGTACCAGGTTCGAAATGCTGTCTTCGGAATGTCTTCCTTCTTCACACACAACTGATGGTATCCAGATCAGAGGTCAATCTTTGAAAAGTATTGATCTCCATGCAGTTGGTCAAATAAATCATCAATGCGAGGTAGGGGATACTTTTTCTTTATTGTTATAGAATTGATCTCCCTATAGTCGATTCATAACCTCATAGATCCATCTTTCTTTTTAACAAAAAGAACAGGGGCTCCCCATGGAGAAACACTAGGGAGAATAAATACCTTATTACTCAATTCCTCTAGTTGTTTCTTTAGTTAAACTAATTCTACAGTGGATATTCTATAAGGGGTCTTCGATATAGGCCTTGATCCAGGAATTAAATCAATGGAAAACTCAACTTCTCATTCTGGAGGATGTCCAGGTAAATATTCCAGAAACACATCTACATATTCTTTCACAATAGGTACATCCTCTATTTGAACATTCCTTTCCTCACTCATTGTAATTTCATTCTCTTCCTCCCTAATAATTGAATTTAGTTGAGCTACTGGGGGTGGATCTAGATAAGAATTAGGTGGTGACGATTCTGCTCTAAAGATAAGGCGTTCCTTATCATTATCATCAAAAATAGTAACCTTCTTCTTCTTACAATAAATCTTCACATCATGGTCCGAAACCCAATACATACCGAGGATTATATCAAACTCAATCATAGGTATGACGATGAGATCAGCAGATAAAGAACATTTATGTGCTCTAATGGGGACTAGTTCACAAAAATTTGTTGCAATGATACTTCCCTTAGGAGTTTTAACTGACAACTCCCTTGTTAAATAAAATTGGAAATATCTAATTTTCTTAGAAAACTAGGAAGATATGAAATAATGTGATGATCCAGAATCAAATAATGCATTTGATAAACTTGAGGAAACCATTAAATTACCTGCCACCACATCTTTCGGAGCTTCTACCTCAGCAGTAATGATAACATAATCTTGGCCTTGATCCCTTGGACTTTTCTGAGGTAAGTTCCCCTAACGCTTAGGACATTCATATTCATAATGTCCCATCTCCTTGCAATTGTAGCATTGGACATCAGTAGCTTCCTTCTTCCCCTTGAAATCACGAGCTTGGTGGCCTTTTTCACCACACTTGTAACAGACTCCCATTCCTTTTAAGCAAGTACCATGGTGTTTCTTCCCACATTTACTGCATGATGGATATTCAACTTTTCCCTTCTTCCCCTTATTTCCATTCCCAGATTGATCAACAGATCTCTTCTTCTCTTTCTTTGCTTTAAAGTCATAAGACTTAGAGAATTCCTTTTTTGTCTTGATAGCACATGAGACAATGTCTTCGTACGATGAGAAGGATTATGAGACTAATGCTCGACGAAGAAATGGTTTTAACCCATCAAATAAATGATCAATCTTACTTCTTGGGTTAAGTATATAATCTCCTGCATACCTTGCTAACCTTGTAAAGTTAGCCTCATACTTTGCGACATTCTCATCCTCCTTTTGTCTCAGACTTAGAAATTTCCTTTCCATATTTGCTCGATGTTCACGAGGAAATTATTTTTCTAAAAATAGTTCTTTTAACTCCTTACATTCCATATTTGATACTCCATCATCTTCCTTCATGTTTTGAATCAATGAACACCATTGATCAGCATCTCCAGTGAGGCGGTAAACTGCCATGATAACGTTTTCCCTTTCACTACTTCCCAAAGCCTGAAATATTTTCTCTAGGAAACTTATCCATTGATCAGATACCAATGGATTTGTACTCCCATTGAATGTTGGTGGTTTTTGCCTCATGAAGCGATCTAACATTGATCCTCCACGCTGTGGATCAGGGTGCTCCATACAGGTAAGGTTATTATTCATAACCTGAGTGAGTTGTCCCAATATGGTGATTAGTTGATCAGCACCAGGTGCATCACCAGCTCCACTATAATTATCTTGAGCAGGAGGGAAATCCCTACATGGAGTGCGTTCATTGATACGGTCTCCATTTCTTTCACTAGGCGCCATTTCTAAACAATGGCATAAACTAGATCAGTTTATGAATCAAAATACATAATTCCATACTTATAAAACACTTAACATAAATTGAACTATTTATGGATATAATCCATAATCATAAAAATGTTTTTTTGAGGAAGTATATACTCATAAACCCTTCATAATGGTTTGTAAAGAAAATGAGAGTTATCCTAAGCATATCCCCCGGGAGTGTCGTAACCAAGAGTGCAGCAAGGCCCGTTGTCGTGCACCAGTTCCCGTTTGAGTCTAGCTCAAAGCGGTGTTTTCGGGTTTTACCCCTAGATACATCTGTGCCAGAGCCACCTCTACCTGCTCGTATCCAGATAGGGATGTATTTCTAGGAAAACTCACAAAATCTCTACAATACCAAAACTCTAGGAAGTTCTTATATACTAATCCTCAAAGTCCATATTAAATCTATGTTCTCTAATCGGAGTTTATCTAAATCTAGATTCCAAGGTTTGTACTAAACTTCCTCTGATACCAAATGTAACGCCTCTACCCTAGATATCTAGAGTTGGTGCATTATTATATAACATTGTCATGATCACAAGAAAGATCAAGTCTCGAAAGACTGATTAGTTTATTAGCCTTGGAATAACTAGATACATTAATAAAGTTTACATTACTTCATAAAATGAAAACTACAACAATATAGTCTCCATTGTCCATACTCTTATCTCCTCATACTATCCCTGCAGGTCATTCATAAATTACTTCTTCACATCCTGGGAAAAATAAAACATAGAAAAGGGGTGAGCTCAAATGCCCAGTAAGGATAACAATATAGCGGAAACTTTCATAAATAAGAATAAACATTTAAGGCAATGTATAACTAAAAAAAATCCTTTTAAACGTGAACTACAACATAGTATTGAAAAAAAATAAAATGAAATAATTCCATTTACTTATTCACATGGATATTCTACTAATCGAATAATCACATGCAATATCAATAACCACTTTCATAATGATGGAATGCATAATTCCAGACTATCATAACCTCATAGTCAAGGCCTCGTGCCAAGACTAAAAATAATATTTGGTCAAGGACATGTTCTAAGACACTAGTTTGTCTCATGAGACCTACCGATGCATCAAGGAGCTATAGCGGGCTCTACCTGTCACTTATTAAGTCCAATGTATTCCTCATATGAACAGGTTTCAACATAACATAAACATTCGTATTAAAACTAGCATACAAAATGTCAATACTTTCACCATAAACCATTAATGGTATAAAAATAACACATCCATATTCAAACATATCACAAAACCTTCAATACATTATGGAAGTTTTGTATCATAATAAATCAACTTCAAATAAGCTTAAAATCCATCAAAGGATGTTGACATAGATGAAATCAAAACTATTTGAGAGAAATATCTCTTTTTTGAATTTATTTAAAAGTCACATTATTATAAAATAAAAAATTTACTTTGAAAATTTTCCTATAAGCTTGTAAGGGAAGCTCCGAAGATTTTATAACGGTGGAAAATAGCCGCACCCGCCGTATAAGTTAAAAAAAAATTCTTACCTTAATTCTGTCAAAAAGTTTTAAAAAAAGGACCTTGTTTGGAAGACGATGGAAAGATTACTTTATAAACCTCTTATAAAAAGTCAAAAAAGGGTATAAATGACTTTAACCCATATTCTAGTAAATAGTAAAAAATGTTTTGAAATACATTTTTAAGAAACATGTATGTGGATGATACAGATGTCCCAATAGATAATCACGTATAAATAACCTCGGATAATGAAGAGATTGTGAAATAAACCCTTACCTTGTACTTTTCCTTAGTCGATGGTATGTTAACCTACTATATAATAGTTAAAAATTGTTATTAAATTATACAAGAACCATATACATAATTATGATATCATATATGATCTTCTATTAATGCTTTGTTAATAATATTTTAGTATTATCGTCGTTTTGGGTGTTAACTTAATCGTTTTCTTTTATATGTTTTGTTACATATGTTTGTTATGAATAGGTTGTATATTATTCATATCCATAATGATATCAAGTCCTTAAACATTATTTTTAATCATCAAATGAGAATTAGGCTTGAATGGATACGATGGAGAATGAATCTCATCGCATTCGTGGAGACGGTAGTCCGTACGTACGCATGAGCGACAATATCATTCTTTTGATATTAAAATAATATATAATTGGATGTTATATCATATATACAGAATCATTATCATGTTATATTTATTATTTACATGAATTATACATCATTATTATACCAAATAATAATTTATTGAATAACAATTACACCACGATGTGGAGACGGTAAGCCGTACGTACGCTCGTATGGTGACATGTCATTCAAAGGATGGATAGAATAATTAATATGGTTGTACCATATTTATAATAAAATCACAGTATATATACTATACTGGATTTATTATTTTAGAATGGAAAAAACAAAGAAAGAAGAAGTTGAAGAAGAAAGGAACTAGAAAGAGGGTGGTGAAAACATTACCTCTTCTTCGGGTTCTTCCTTTTGATTTGATCAAAAGGGATCCTTAGATTGGATTTCTGATCAAACTAAGGCCTCTAGGTTGAAGTGAGTGAATTTGAGAGAGTATTTGGGTAGGGGTTGGCCGATCCAAAAGGCTTTGAATGTGTGAATTAGTGATAATGGGGAGTGCCCTTTTATAAGAGGGGTGAGGGACACCTTTGGAAAAGCTAGAAATATTATTTTATAATAAATTCATATTTGGTTTATAATGGCTCCAAAGTGGATTAATTAAAGGTTAAGGTAGGGATGGGTCGAACATCACTCAACCAATAGAATTTATACATGTTTGGTTCATTATATTAACCTTATCTTTTAGTTTTAACTCTTAGTTAATTAGTTCGACACTTACAATGTCACTTTGTTTTTTTATATTATATAGTTAATAAACTTACTATATACCTCCAAGAGACCCCCCAAGTGGTCCATTAATGATACACATATCATGATATAGGTCTCTTGGCCGAACATTAGATTTTTAGGAATTGAATATCAATTAATAATATAATATTTGTTTTAAAAACTCTTTTATGTCAATTTTGACACTATTTGGAAAATTGATTTTTTGTGGAAATCATAACAGAATGATTACTTCGAAAAAAGTTAATTAAATCAATTCTAACATGTCATATTAACCGAAAAAATTAGTGTAATTCATAAAAAGTCTCAAATTATATTTATTTGGTTATTTATAATATCAATTATTTTAATTTTTCACTATTATGGTAATTACTGCATCATCATTGTGTCATAAATAAATTAAATTATTTAATGTATAAAAATTATAAATAAAATATCATTATGTAATAAATATTTTTATATTTCTAATTAATATTTATAATATAATTTATCTTATGTGTAACCCTATATTAAAAATGTTTTAGTTGTAAAACATTGATTTTACCTCTTTTAACTCTTCTTTGAATTAAATAATAATAAATGTCCTAATCTAATCCAAGTGGACCAAAGAGATTCATATTTTATTCCTAAGGTTTTTTTCGGTCTAATTAAGCTTATCCAATAGAATTAGGACATGTGTTAGGGTAATATTAATATCATTTTTACCCTTAATTATCCTATTTACTTTTAACCGTGGTAAATAAAAGTAAAAAGTTACAATTCACCAAAAATTATTTTCATCTCATTGAACCAAATTTTAATCATTGATATTAACCGTGTCCCTCGGATTTTCGAAATTCCACTCACAGAAGCGGTAAAATTAAGTTTTATGAAAAATTCAGTTTTTTAACTACCACTTAGTGGTTTCACTATTCATCAAAAAATGAAGTTATTAGAAAAATACCAAAAATTCACCCTAGGCTAATTTCGATATTCCGAATTCAAAAATGAAGTCCATTTTGAAAAATAAAATTTATAAATTTCAAAAAGTGGGTATTACTATTCATAACGGCTAGTTTGATTGGTTGTGGTGTGTTAGAACTCGATGTTGCGTACAACACACGCTATTGCATTCTTGAAAAAGAAGCGTGCCATAGATCATTGGTGAGATCATTGGTGAGATCGATATAGATTATATGAATATTGATACCCATTAAAGATCTCCAATTCATTGGGTTGTGATACCTTATTAGTAAGACTAGGAAAGTTTTTTATAATACCTTGGTCAAAATCCTTAGTAATTATAATTTATGAAACCTTGGTGATGTGATTATGAATGTCCTATTTTTATGTTTTAGCCACATTTTGATGTTATGATTCATGTTCTTTATATTATGATACGACGCATATTCATATTATCATTCCTTATTTATATGCCTCTTGCTCACATGATTCCATTATTTATTCCCTTGTTGGGATTTATGCTCACCAATTTCTTTGATGTATTCTTCCATGATATGAGATACAATAAGAGTAACCTAACAGAAACCTATGAATAAGTCTAGCAAGTAGATTAAAATATTTTTTTGTTTATGTATTTTCATGTGTTATGTTCTTATTTCCAAGTCAATAAACCCAAAATATATTTTGAATTGTTAAATGATGTATCATGAAATGAAAGATTTATATAATAAAAATATGGATTTCCATAGGCAGTACTTTCAAAAATCATTGGACAAGGTATTCAAAGGTAAGAATTTATATTTAGATGAACAAATAACAAAAGAAATAATAGATGACGACACAATCTATGCATCCTTCTTTATGAGATATAATGAGACAAAGAGATTATATTATATAGTGCATGTTTGTAAGAAAGGTTTTCATTATTATGACAATTACTTATCTATTTAGGGTCCTTGATGGGTTTCTAGAATCTGTTATTGGTTTGTGAATAGTATTCACTACTATTGAGATAAGGGCCTAAAGGGTCACGCATAATAAATTATTCAAAAGTCTTCCCTATTCTGGTGAATAGGCGTGTTGGACATGGTAGGCCCCACCATGGGGTCTGGGAGTTGTCTAAGTATTAATGATCACCGATGAATAAATATATTCATTAATATTAGAGTATAGAATAATTGTATTGAATTTATTTATTAAAAGTATTCACAAGGTATTAAATGAATATGCAGAAAATATTATGTGAATGAATATTATTTTATTCAAGGTTCGTTTAATATTTGTGGGAATTACGAGTCGAGTTAATGACTTGGGTTTCTCATGTAATATATTTATTATATATTAAAAGTAGTTTATATAATATAAATGATGTTATTGATGTAGTTAGTTCATTATAATGTGTCATTTATTGATTATTTAGTGTATGTTTGATATACGGGGGGGGGGGGGGGGGAGAACCCTTAATGGGTATTTTGGACATCCACTATATAAACAAAGGAGGAGATCATTCCATATACAATTCATCATTTAGAATTGAGAGATTATCTCTCCTCTAACATCATAGATTGAGATAGAATATATCCTAGTGAATGATCTAATAAATCCTTCATGGATCTAAGGCATAAGATCGATATGATCTTCACGACATCGAAGGAATCATAAGATCTCTGCACTAGCACCCTGAATTCAACGATCGACGTACGCGTGGACTCTTGAAGCATGTGTATACATTCTAGAGGGGTTTAGCTTTAGATCCTCCGAGAAATGGTTAAAGGTGATGAGTTACAATTGAGAATTATTTGATTTTAATGAGGTACTAATTTATTTAGTTTTGTGATTTGAAATATTCACATGAGATCCTTGGACCTCTACCAGGGCTCAGATCGTTGGAGACGATGAAGTTTCATCACTCCGGTGATAAAAAATTTGAAATCTCTAGGACAACAGCTTCCACTGCATGCCCCAGTACTAGAAATTGGTATCAGAGGGATCATATGAATTTTTTAAGGAGATAAGAAAGTTAATTTTTATTAAATTAACTAGAGGGAATTAATTTTGATCATAATAGAATAGACTGCATGTCAATATGATTTCGGTTGACCATGTTATGAACATCTAGAAATTTTGATACCAATCGTTTGTGGTTTGTGGGTATTAATTTTAATGAATTTATATATATATATATATGTTATTCTCAACCTGAAGGAATCAGTGGAAATATTTTATGGTGATCCCTAGTATTCCAGTCGCAAGTCTGGTGGCTGGAATAGGGATTTCTTGTGAGTGTTTAATTCCAAACCATCATGGAATTCAAAAAATTAATTAAATTAATTTTTAAAAATAATTACAAGGTGTTGAAACTTGGTGAAATTTTTTCAAAGGCCTTTATATAGGAAGAAGAAAAAAATGGTTCTAGGTAATTAGCTACCAATTTTTTGAAAATTTTAAAGGGGGCTTTCAGGTACAGCAAAGAAAAAAAGGAAAATCATGAGGCAACGGTATAAAAATAAGAAAGAAAAGAAAAAATATTTTTTTTACCCAAAAAGAGGAGGGTTGGACCCCCTATCATATCCTCATTTATTCCACCCCACCTAGCCTATTAGCCTGTAGCTGTTGCCAATAGGAGCCCCCCTCACCACCACTACCTGGTCCTGGTCGTCGTCGTGGCCTCCGCCCAGCCGACACCACTGCCGCCACTCCTCTGGAGAGCTTCCCTGTAGCATGAATGCACCCTATCTGATTCCCTACCAAGTCAAATCTTTACAGATCCTCCTTAACCAGTTTGACCTCCACTCTGTTCATTCCCACTGGCCTCCTCTGGCTGGGCACCCTGCCACCATTACAATCCAACCCTAACACCGTCGATCCACTACCGCTGTGGTTTCCTCTGGTGAACTTCTTACACGCTAGTTGATCTGGCTATCCCATGAGCCGACCCCATGAACCGTAGTTGTCGATGAGCCAAATCTCAAACCGCCACCACCACTTCACATGGGTCCCCACTTTCAAAGGGCCACTCCCGCTCCCGTATAACCTCCTCTATCCGGATCTACTAGTGTAGGATTCTCTGCCACATGGTAACCCACTATCTGATGGTTTATTTGTCCAAATTGGATATCCACATGACCTGTTTTACCCAACCTCCTTTGTAATGAGCTTGGTCAGGGCTGCTCGACCTGGATCGGGTCAGGGTGGGTCTGCCTAGCCCACAAGAGCCTTGCATGGGGTTTTACTAGTACGGTATGAGCCTGCGTGGGTTCGACCGAGGCCATAATTGGTTTGGGAAAGTTTTAGGGCCCAAAAAAATATTTTAAATATCCAAAATTAATTTTTGAATGTTTGGAATTTAAAATAAATAATAATTTTAATATTATGAAAAATTAATTTAATTTTGTAATTAAAAAAATTAAATTAATAATTAGGCTGAGTTAAATTAAACTATTTGAATTAAAATAATTCATTTAATTTATCAATTACCATCATACTTAAATTTATTGCATTTTAATTTTTATCATGCTCTTAATTTATACATAGACTAGTGTTAAAAATTGATTTTTCATGTCTAGTTTTATTTTATTATTTATTACAATTTCATGCGATGTTTGTAATAATTAGTTAATTTTTATGATGGTCTACACATCAGCCTCTTTTATTCAATATATATAAACGCCTTCGATTCCATCATTATTAGTATGTATATTATGCTTCCTGAGACCCCCTCTCCTACATGCAAGTATTGATGTACCATTGATGATGACATTGTAAGTCACAGACCACGCCAAGTTGTGGTGAAAACCCAGACAAGATATGGACACACTGGACCAGGGAAGAGATGCATCATGAGTCAAGAACTAACTTAGGCATGATACCCTCAAGTCATGGTTGATCCATTTCATTTAAATAGATCAATAAATATTAGATTCTCAAGACCAGTTGGGTAATCTTATTTCCCTTATGCATTGTTTATTATTTTATTCAATTTCATGTCTACAGGAAACACATAAAATAATAAACTTAAAAATACCTAAATATGTGACGAATGTTTTTATATTAATGTAGGTTCAGTTGTGATAACAAAAACTTAGTATTAAAATATTTAATAAAAATATATTACATTCATAAAGAATATTAAAAATACCTTAGAAATATTAAGTCTCAAATGCCTTATGTCCTTTAGATTTGAACACAACCAGGTGTATAGGGTGCCCGTTAGCCATAGTTGAGGGAGCCTCCTAATACTGGCGAGTTATTATAAGATAGATAAGTTGAATTAACTAACTATGGTATCAGAGAAGTAGCAATAGCTAGCTTACTATTTCTTTATAGGCAAGCATTGACTAAATCAAGTTTATGATTTTAGAAGCTGGGATATTACCCCATAGATCAAGGAAAAACAATTTAATGCATTTGGCCAGTCAAAATCCCACCATGAAACTCTTCAAGTAATGGTGTAGTCGTAGCTTGTAGAATATGAGGATATGTTTCAAGGATCCTTTATAGTATAATAATCAAGTGATAAAGTATTCTAATTCTAGTATAGAGGGTTGCTAGTGTTTGATAAAATAGTGGGTGAAATTTCATGATTAAATTAATTGGTAATGTATAATCAGTAATCAATATAATAATACCAATCTTCTATATTTATTTTATAAAAAAGTGACTAATACCACAAGTACACTTCTATTCATTTTGGATAAAGAAAATGTCCAAAATAGTATGAATTTCTAAGATTAATATCAAGGCTTTCAAAAAGTAATATGATATAGGAAATTCATGGTGGTGGAGTCCCCAATGCTTGTAAAGCCCCCCCTAGGGAGCGAGGGTGAGAAAAATACTTACAGGAGACTCATGTATGAAAAATATGATGGTTATGAAATAATTTGATCATTAACTTCTGATTTGATTTGTGAATAAATCAGGACATGGATGATTTCACATGTACTCTCATTTCCAAGAATATTTCAAGGAGAAAGTGAAGTGAGATATGAATGGATGATGATTACACTAGATTCATGTAAATTGAGAGATGGATCATGATTTTTCTATGCATCAATTTCTTATATAATTTTCACCTATTTACTTTAGTTTATTTTAATATTTCAAAATGAAAAATATGGAGAAAACGCTTCATTACCTTTTGGGTATGGTTCTCCAAGAAATAAGAACATTAAAGAAAGATTAATATTTAATTCTTATGGAGAAAAAGTTAAAATAAAAGGTGAATAGGACAATGGAAAGCAGGAAATCAAAGGTACCTTTATAATGTTATTTAAAGGAAAGAGGTATTAAATAGAAGGTTATTTTCTTCACATATCATGAAATAAAATCTATGGAAGTTTAAATTGAATAAAAGGAATTAAATAATCAAGTAATAACTTCTTATTCAGGTATATTCATCAATTATAAGTGATGTTTTTTTCTATTATTCTTGGGTATTAAATAAAATATGCCTTTCAAAATAATGTATTAAAATATAGTAACCAAGTAAGTATATAAATGTTATAATAAGTAAGGTGTGTTCTCCAAGCAGCTGAGAAAGGGTGGTTCCTAAGTCAGCAGTGAGAAGCACACAAACTCTAATTTCCATGTAAATAGTTTAAATTGAACTTTTGTAATGTATTACTGAAACATTAATCTCACATGTCTATTGGAAATAATGAGACATTATTCTAGTTTTGGAACAAATATTGTTTGTGGGTTTTAATACTCAACCAATAGTTCAATAATGTTTTAATCATTGGAAATACCTGATGAATATAAAATGTTATACTCTCACATCTAGTTATTGAAATAAACTCTTTGTCAAGTAAAAATAAAAGTGTACATCAAAAATATACCCAACATGGTATTTAGAATCTATGGAGTCAAAGACCATAGGTATTATCAACACACTTACATACTTAGTTTTGGACAAAAGAACCATTTTAAATAAAGGCAAGTCACACAGATTTTAGAATTAGTTCAGTTAGAGAGTGAGAAATTTTCCAAGGGTAATCTGGTAGTAGATATACTTCATTATATTCCTTTAATTGTTTATTATGGAATGTGAAAGTGAATTAAGATATATTTATGGTTATAAGATATTATTTTCTTTGGGCCTGTGTGCTAACGAGTATATTGACCAAGCTTTCATCGATCATCATAATGTAGCATGGAGTAATTATTAAATGCACATTACCTTATCATTATAAAATTTATGATATTAATTAGGAGGATTGATGTTGAGTATTACATATATAAATTGATTAATAAAATATATCATGTTGTAATTCCAAAATGAATGTTTCCTTATACACATTAGAGATACGATGTAAGTAAAAGGGGAATCAATATTGAGACTTATATGCATTGAAAAAACATCCATTATTTTCAAGACATGCTATGAAAATAGAGGCATTATCCCATAAAAATATTTAAACTATAATTACCAATGGATATCATATGAAATAAATTTATTATTTCATAAGAACATGTGTATAGATGCGGAAAGTTTGTTAGGATATAAATAAGATTACATCATAAAAATCACAACGTGAATCAGAAGTAATTATCCCAAAATTTTATTAGGATATTACAGAAATCACTATAATATAAAATTTTTAGTTAAGTGATAGACTTAATCATTTTAGGGGTGATGCACACAACTTGTATCATTTTATACCTCCTTGAAATTCTCTTTCACTTCTCATCTTTTAGAATAAAAAGATACTTTTGAGTAAGTGATAGATTGAATTTCTATAAAAGGGTAAAAATATCTACTTGAGATAGTGGGAGAAAGATTGAATTGTATTTAGTCAATATTGAGATGAAAAAATAGTTGTCATAAGAAATATTTTCACAAGATCTTGTGGAAAATTAATGTTCCTGAGACACATACTGTTGGAAGAATAAAACTATTGTAAGTGTTTTGTATTCACAATGGATAGTGATACTTTATTCATTGATAATGATGAATCGTATAAGAAAAAAATATATGGAAATCAACTAATATTTATAATATCAATTAAAATTTAATAATGGATTCCATGTATCAAAGTACATGGGATTATTATTTTGAATACTACGGTGGGTATTCCAGTGAAACTATACATAGATGGTTCAAGCATGGTACCAATAAGGCTCAATTAGTTATACCAATTCATTAATCCTAAATCCATTAGAATTTTAATTATCGTAGCTACTTTATATGATCATTTTATTGAGAATTGGATGTAAAAACTAGTAATTGTGTAAGGTGTCTATACGACACAACCAAAAAGGGATGGTAACACCATAAAATGCCAATATGGGGTGTAATTTATTAAAATTAACTTTAGGATTAGATTAAGAAAAAGGATCAAATAATATTCATTTTAAATGAATTATTTTGAAGTGTCTACAAGAGTTTAGTTTGATCACTAATGTTTCCAATTAAAATATGTTTTATAACATATGGAAAACAGCTATTGGTCTTATAGTTAGTTAATACCAAGATGGAAGTAACTGTCTAGAGATTTATTTAAAGTATCAACCTAAATTATAGGGAATTTTATATACTGAGGTAGATCTAAAGGTTTCTTAGACCAAGTCAAAGTATATATATTGATAAGGTATTGAAAAATATAATTTGGAACAATTAAAGACAGATTTTTGACTAATGTCACTTGACATAAATCTCTCCAAAAAGAAATGCATGGGAAATATGAGGAGATTAAAGAGGTTAGTAGAATTCCATAAGTTCAAAAGATGGATCTATCACATTTTCCATGTTATGTAATATATATTATATTTTCAACATATAATTTATGGTAGAAATATATCAGTATTATCTATTATAATTTCATGAGAATAAGTAATCACTATCCAATTTTACTTGAAAGAGTACAAGGGATAAGTACCTAGTAGTTGGATAGGAAAGGATACTAGTTATAAGGGGACACAAACTATTTTCCCTATAGATCAATATGATCTAATATTGAAGTTAGTATAAGGTAATGAGAAATACAATATCATTCAATCGAGTGGTATCCATATCTACAAATATCAAATGCATTGTGTCTTTTAAGTCAGTTAAAGAAGAAATGTAAAATACGAAATGATTTGTTCCAGTTTTTGGAATAAAACCTATTAGTTAAATTTTTATCCTAATATAAATTATGATAATTCTAGTACTAGTACTAGACAAGATTTCAAGTTTTAATAGTTTACAAAAGGATATACACGGTGATATCATCTTTTGATAAGTGTTAATCAAGGAGGTAAAGTCGCAAATAATAGTATTTCCATACAGTGGAAATGTGAGATGAGCATGACTAAAGCCATAACTCAGCAAAAACATGATAAAATCACATGAGATATAACAAGGCTAGTTAAAAAGTTGGCTACAGTCCAAGTGGGAGTGTTTTAATAGTGGGTACCCTAGACCCAACTTGAACAATACTTTTCGATTACCATATCATGTATATATTGAGTTATGCATGATGTACACTTACTATAATAATGTTGATATTTCTACATCCATTATTTATATGGTAATTTACATATATTATTTTTCATATCGAAAGGTTATAACAGTTCCCAGGATATAATGGGAACCTTGAGATACCATTACATTAATCTTAAACATATTCCTTATGGTCTAGACACATCATACAAATTGGAAATGGTTGATGTATGACTATCAGGTGCTGGGGGATCATAAGCATTGAGACTTATTCTCATGAATTTTATACTTGGTGATATATAGTAGGTGAGATCATGAGAAAATACACACCAATAGGAACACCACACGTTTCATGTGTCATTGGTTGTTCCTATCTATGAACACGTGTATTGGTCTCATGACTTGAGATCATTATCAATGTGTTCCATTTAATCACATACTTTTATGCAAGGTAGAAACCATGATAATAAAGTCCTTGTGAGGTAGCTTGTGTTGGGTATGTAATTGGTGGTATGACATTGGTTGAATTTTCGAGATATAATTTATTGCTTCTGAGTTGAGGAAGTGATATCTTAGGCCTAGTTGAAGAGGATATTAGTAGCTTCATAAATCCTTGGACAAGAAAGTTGAAGGTAAGTCTATCCAATTAGATCAATAAATAATAAAACAAGAATGGATGATGACACAAGCTGTGAATCCTGCTTCATGAGATATCGTGAGTCAAAGAGATTATATTACATAGTCCATGTTTATAGGAAAGGTTGTCATTTCTTTGACCATTCCTTATCTCTTTAAGGGCCTTGATGGTCTGCTAGACTCTTATATTAGTCTATGAATAGTATTCAATGCTATTAAGATAAGGGCCTAGAGGGTTAACCACAATAATGTATTCAATAATCTTCCCTATTCTAGTAAATAGGAGTATTGGACATGGTGGGACCCACCATGGGTCCTGAGAGTTTTCTAAGTATTAAAAATCACAGAAGAATAAATAAATTCATTATTATTTTAGTACCTAATATTTTGATTGAATTTATTTGTTAAAAGTATTCACAAGGTATTAAGTGAATACATTCAAAATATTATACGAAGGAATATTATTTTATTCAATGTTTGGTTAATATTAGTGGGAATTATGATTCAAGTTAATGAATAATTTTTATAACATAATATATTTGTTAGATATTATAATAATGTGTTAAAATATAAATGATGTTAATGATGTAGTTAGTTTTTCATAACATTTCATTTGTTTTTTATTTAATGGAAGTTGGATATACGGGGGTTTGGGAACAATTACTGGGTATTTTGGACATCCACTATACAAATAGAGAAGAATATCATCCCATGTACTATTCAACATTAAAAATTGATATATTATCTTTCTTAACGCATCCTATAGGGAGAAAGTATCCATTCGAGTGAATGATCCAAGAAGTTATTCATGGATCGAAGACACTAGATCGAGGTGATCATCATGAAATTGAAGGAATCATTGGGGATCTTTACTAGCACCCATAATTTTTATATTGGCCTATGTGCAGACTCTTTAAGAATGTGTGGAAATTCTAGAGGGGTTCAACTTCAGATCCTTCGAGAAACGGTCATCAATAATGATCTAAATTCGAGTATGATTTGATTTGAATGAGGTACTCTTTTATTTAATTTTATGCTTTTAAATATTCACATGAGATCCTTGTACCTCTATAAGGTCTTGGATCATCACATATAATGAATTTACATCACTAAAACGATGAAAAATTTGAAATATCCAGCCCACTGGCTTCCACTACGCGCCCTAGTACCAGCATAAATTATGCCTTTTGTTTTCCAATTGTTCATGTTGGGATATGTTTACACTCAACCCACTTACCATCCTTATGATTTCCAAGTAATTATAGACCCATTTATCTCTCATTCACCCCTTATATAGATATTTATGTACACCCATTATGCTATTGAAATTATCTTGTGATTTTACATGCCAAATATTTGGGTAGTGAATACCTCTATCCATTTACACTTAAGGGTATAAACCTAGTTTTACCTATTCTTTATTGATTGGGTATTTAAATGTATATAACCTGCACTCCTTAATCATGGGGTTAAAATTAATGAAATACATCCTTATGTTGTATGATATATGTGGAACACTTATGCATGTACATGAAATGAAGGTGTTGGTTGGGACCAGAATTATATTTCCCTCTAGGGAATTGGGTAATATTTTTATCTCATGAGATTCCATGTATGGTGTAAAATAGATTATCATAAGAACCCTATGTTATGTTTTCTTAGTGGTTACCCTTGACTTATGTTTATGATCTCTTGTTTTATGTTATTTCCACATTCCTATTGTAAAGTCCCGTGTTTTTGAACCAGGTTAAAATACAAAGGTTTTCAAAAAAAAAATCGGTTTATCAACTGTTCGGTCTCTAGAATTTTATTCCAAGTGATGGAACACCTAAAGGTATCATTTTTGGACTTGCGTAATTACCCTATAATTTTAGCGGGTGTCCCGATGAGTCTCTGGAGCACTTAATACAGAAAAGTCCACTTTAATGGATCTTCATGGGCATCACACGATTGCGGTCCGACCCGTGTAGTTTACCATGTTTAATAAATTATTTAATTTAATTAAATAATATTATATGATATATTGTGATCAATTAAAAGAAAGTTTTAATAATAATAATAATTAAGTTATTATTATTATTATTATTATTGTGGTTGTTTAATTAAATGAATGATATAGAATTAATTAAATAATGGTTGAAGAAATTAGTGTGGATTTTGGGTTTATCGAAGAACCATTTTAATTAAATGAAGAGTTTTATAATTATTAAAGGACCATTTGTATGAAATATAGGTTATGAGTTGGAGTTTTTATTGTTAATGATGTTACAATAAATTGGGAGTTATTGTATTAATAAATGAAGGTTAATGGAAATAATAATAAAGATATTATGATTATTATTATTATGGTTATATTTATTATTATTATTAGCTTATTATAGTGGTTTTATAATTAATAATAATAATAATAATATATTTTGTGTGTTTGGGTTTTAAATAAACGATTATTGGAATAATAATAATAATGTTGTTGTTATTATTATTGTGTTTATTTAATTAAATAAATGTTAAAAGAATTTAATTAAATGATTAATAGGTAGTTTCATAATTTATTACAAATCATTTATTAAAATAATAATAAATGAAGAAGTGTTTTTAATTAAATGGGAAGTTTTTCACTTATTAGATAAGTGTTAAATGTGTATAATAATAATAATAATAATAAAATGAGTATTATTATAATAATAATTACATTCAATTAATTAAAGTTAATTTAGGGTTTTATTTTTAGGTTTTAAAAAGGTAAAACCAAAGGAAGGAGATCTCTCCTCCTTCCTCCAGACACAGGAGCCTCGACCCCTCCCAGGCGCGA
This sequence comes from Viscum album, assembly GCA_963277665.1. Lineage (NCBI taxonomy): Eukaryota > Viridiplantae > Streptophyta > Magnoliopsida > Santalales > Viscaceae > Viscum > Viscum album. The sequence continues at coordinate 704,045,243 of OY728132.1, forward strand.
CGCACCAGTAGGAAGCCCCCTTGTGCACCAAACCTCCTCTTTTATGTTGCCTTCTCCCTTACTCCTCCATGGACGGATCTACCTCGTCCAAACCACCTCCTCCCTGAAACGCAACCTGCAGCAGTGCGTGACTCCCGTGGTGCGACCTAGTAGCGTGCGACCCACCCCGAACGACCCCTAGCAGCAGTGCGTGACCCTATGGCACGACCCCTTCTTCATCTTCAATGTTTTTCTTCTGATATTTCCATGAGTTTAGTCTGATTATTCAAGGTAGGATCTTTTATATGGTTCTTCTTCATCTCTTTGGCGATTTAGTGTGTTTTCGCTACCTGATTTGGTTTAGCCGATTTTAGGGTTTAAACTGTTTTGATGTTCTTCCTTTATTAAGGTGTGAAAATTGTATTTTGGTGTCCTTTGTTCTATAATCCGGCATCTACCACCAAGAGTGAGGAATATGGTCTCAAATTGTTTCGCCGCCTTTGGTTTAGGTAAGATTTTAAAACCGCTGTTTGGTTTTACACCAGTTAAATTAAGGTCTTTTAATTTTTTATGAGTCCCTGGTACCAAGTTAGAGGGGCGTTGATCATTACTGCTTTGTTTCTGGATACCAGTTTAATATTCTGAATATTTTTGATCAATATAGAAAACACACACACACACTCACACAGATATATATATATATATATGAAGGTGTGCATGCATGTGACTACATACCAATTGTGGATTGGTTTTCGACGTATGACGTAATGCAGTGTGTTTTGGTTCCACCCCGAGGTAGGGTCCCAAATCTCTATCAATTTATCTAAGAATTATTTTCTTCTTTAAATAATTTGAGGGTATGAGTTTCCTTGATTTTTGGAACTGCTAAATTTTCCATAAATGATGATTAAATATAAACTGTTGGTTGGTGGTAATGTCATATCATGCTTGCTAAAGGTTGGGATTTAGTATGTATCCTTGTTGATGCAGATACATGATATGTTGATGCAAGAATTTTGATGTTACTGAATGAATCTTTCCACATGTGATAAATTAGGAAATTTCCATGTGTTGGTGTTAAGCATATATTGATACTATTGAAAATATGTTGAGATTATGCCCTGAATATTAAATGGTTAAACATGAAGCACCCATTAGTGTTTCTTGTAAATGTGACTTAAATGGCGATGGACTTGGACACCCTTAGGTGTGCCTTTTTAACCCATGTCATGCAATGTTAATTATGCAAATAATGATATATCAGTTGGTGAATTAGATGTTTGAATGTGGCGGGATGGGTGATTGGGTAATTAATTGAAGAATTAATTATCTAGTCACGAGTTGAAAAAATTGTGGCATTTACTGAATATTGAGAATCTTGAATATTTTGACATGTTCAGATTATAAATTGGAAACTGGTAATAATTAATGGATGGATTTATTATTACATGATAAATGATCAATGGTTAATTAAGTGATGAACTGGTTAAATAGACATGATTTAATTAATTAATTGTTGAATTAATTAATTTTCATGAATTAATTTAAGATTGTGAATTGATTGGATTGTAATGACTGTTTTCCAATAATACCTTTGGTTAAGTGTTTATTTTCCATTCCTTATATTGTTTAGGATTGAGTTGTTTAAAAATATGATATTATATGTGTGATTGTTGCTAAATATGTGGGCCTTGTTTATCATATTTTACTTGATATGTTTATAACATTCATGTTAAATTGTTAATGTCCTAGATGAAACACTATTTCAGTGGATGGGTTTAGACATGTTAATGATTTGGGATAATTAATTGAGAATAATTAATTGATAATTAATTATTAACTATTGGGATGTTGAATGGTTAAATGATCGTAGAATTATTTTACAGGAGTTTTTTGTTGTTAATTAGTTATTGAATTAATTAACGAACTGGATTAATTAATTTATGAATTAATTAATAGATGGGTTTGGGGTGTTACACATGGTGTTCTACACTAATGATAAATATTATTTATGATTGATAAATAGGTTGTGAGATAGGGACTGATGCTCCAAATACTTAGGAGGTTCCAAACATGGTGTTCTACACCCAGCTTGAATGTAAATATTCTTTTATGGTACATGGACTAATGCTCCAAACATCCATGGGTTTTGAGACAAGTACTAACACTCCAAATACTCATGAGGGTGCTAGACATGATGTTCTACACCCATTAATTCACATTTAACTCTTGGTCCAAATGGTTGTACATGAAATGAATTAATAGGTTAATGAAAACTATTGTGACATAATGATTTGTGAATTGAATTTGAGAAAGGGTTCAAACTTATCAATGAATTGGGTGAATCACTGTTAGTGGATGGATCGAGGAGAGAATCACTTTTTTAGTGGATGGGCTTAGATATAGTATATGAAAGATTAAATTGGATATCTTATGACCCATTATACAATCCAAAGCACAAGCTTGGATTCAGTCTTTTCTTTGTTTACTTAGATGGACTTTAGAGACATATGTGGTGAGTGACTTATACGGGGGATGTTGGGCTTAGGCCAGATCATGAGAATTATGAAATTTATTAGTGTTTGAATAAATGATAAATGAAAATTAATTTCTAGTGACTGTATACATTAAAAATGAATAATATGGGTTCATACACCAGCTGAGAGCTAAAACAGGTACTTGGGTATATAGTTACATTGTACTGCTTACTTTAATTATGCATGCTTTCACACTATTTAAATTATTTTTTGAATGTATGGATTTGGGGTAGATAACGGTGGTCCCGACCTAATGAGATTTATATCTCACACCCTACTCATTCCGCCATTGCACCGGAGAACCCTACTAGATTCTATTTGGTTGCAAGATTGTGTTGCTATCAAATTATTGGGAGATTGGAGAAGAGGACCGAGTGGGACCTCGGGATGCTCAATTTGAAAGCCCGTAGGGATTCGTTGTCTTTTATTTGTATTGTACATGATGTGTAAATCATGCTGTATTGTTTATTGATTTTAATTATGTATCCATAACATGTCATGCATTCATCTGATGTATAATTGGCATTGGACACTTTTATAAAATGAGTACTATTTGTCTTCCACTATTTTTTCAATTATGTATTACTGCTTCCACTATTTTTTATAATTTACTCTGATATAACACTGTGAAACTCTGATAAGAGGTTATAGTCTCCCCACTGACTATCCTTAGACCCTCACTGCTAGTTGGCAACCTCTGGCATACGGGGAGATGCGCTTGAGGTCATGTGGTGACTGGTCCGGCCACCGGTTCTGGGGTGAGCTGGGTTGGGACGTTACAAAGTGGTATCAAAGAGAGGTTTCTATTCCTTTTGTATTTCTGTTTTGGGTTGGTATATAGGAGACTAGGAATGTGTCAGCGCTTGGGTTAATAGTCGTGCTTGGGACTGATCGTCCCATGTATGAGAAATGACCAAGTGGACAGGGATGGGAATTGATGTTTGTAGTATATGAGGTTACAGTTGATATGATTTCACCTTGTGTGATTGGTGTATTTTCTATTGCTTATTGATTTTTAGAATTTTGAAAAATAATTTTCTTGGTCGGATATAGAAAGCAAGTTTCATACATGCATCATCTTAGGCACTTAGAGATTCACATGTCATGCATATAACATGCCATGTAATTGAATTATTAGGATGCCTGCTAATTTGGATTGTGTTCCTTTGGTGAAATGCCATGTTTTGATCTGATTTATCCTGCCTCTATAGATAGCATGTTTCAGTGATAAATTTAACATGACTGAATGATTATATGCCATACTACCTCAGTTATTATCATGTTTTGTTGATGTGACATGCTTCTGTGTTATAGTATGTTGTTGTTTTACTACTCATGCTAACATGCTAGAGATATTTTGATATATGAAAGGGCTGCTAAAGTTAAAATGTTAAATGAATGTTGTTGTGATAAATGGGAGCCAAATTCCAGTAATAAAGTGTATGGGCGCCTTTTTGATTGGTTGATGGCGACCCATGTTTTTAAACCTTATATAACCATAGTATGTTTAAAAATGGTTATAAATGTAAAACTGCTGAGTTTTGATTGAAATGAACTGTTGTTGGGTTGGATTTTGAAGAAACCAGATTAAATAAATGGGACCCTCGAAGGTCTCCTTCTTGATAAAAGGAATTTAGATACTAAATTTCCTATTTGAATTTAAATAACACTGAATGTTAAATGATAAAAGAGGATTTTATGATAGCATGCCTATTTCTTTCTTGTAGGGAATTGTTTTGAAAACCAAGTGACTTGTTAATAAAAAGTACTTGTGTGTTTTTTGAAATTCATTCAAATGTTGAAAGGTTGAAATGAATTAATTAAAATGGATAAAATGAAAAAGGGGATTTTGAATCTTGTGATTTCGGTTTTGTGTGACTAGGAGAGAGGGTCTACATTTATGATTCTTAAGGGGCTAACCCATGGTAGGTAGTACCCTTATAATGTTCTAGGTCATTAAAGTAAGTTCATCCTACTCTTGGGAGGACTTCTTGGGACTCGACTATTATGTCACGCCGAAAGGTTTATGTCATGACTTTTATGATCAATGTTTGACATGGTGATCATGGTTTGAGGAACATCACATGCATCCATTAATGTGTTCTAAAATAGCACACTGGTGAGAAGATGATCTTTTCTTGTGACTTCATGGAAAATCCTAAGGTGGGTAGTGTCGCATCATTTTCGGTAAATGTGTAGGCATGAGATGCCAATCTTTTAGAACAGAGCTGTCCGGTAGTAGTTTGACTGATATTCTTAATGACCTTGGTTTTTCTTATAGTGCGCTCTTCTGAATACAATGAGCATATCTCCTATATTGACCTCTTCATGGAGACACTAAGATAGCGTTGGTCTTATGCCGCGCTATAGTTTAAATGTTGTTGGGCTTGATGAGTGGTTGTTTTCTAGGTAGTACATGGGATGCATGGTTTCTTTGGTCTACTCGTTTATTTGTGTTGGGGCACAATTGTTATTTTAAATATTCTTATGATGGCTTGAATTATAAATTTCATCAGAGTTCGGGTGGGGAATTCGTTATACATGCATATGGTTTTGGAATAGTTTTAAAGGCACGTTGTTAGATAAAGGGAGAATGTGGGTTTTGGGTCCGCAACGTCTTTCGAGGGAAGCATGTGTAACCTGTTCTTTTGGTTGATCGAGATTCAACTGTTTTTTTTGAAAAGGTCCCCATAATGGCCTCAAATATAAGCTTCGTTTCGATGTTTAAGCTATAAAGTGAGCTTTGTCTCTAGTTTTAAAGGCTTGGCCATTAGTCTTGTGAAGGGTTAAAGGTGTGTTTGGTATTGGGAACGCAACATGTCAGTTCTAATGAGATTAAATAACCTTGGTAGGTCAGTTGTTTTAGTATTGGTTTTCAATGGCTTCTCAGGGATGGGGAGTTTTTAATATGGGTTGATTGTAAAGTCCTGTGTTTTTAAACTGGGTTAAAATACAATGGTTTTCAAAAAAAAAATTGGTTTATCATGTGGTCATTTTTTTAAACCAAGCTTCGGAATTTTATTCCGAGTGTTGGAACACCTAAAGGTGTCGTTTTTGTACTTGCGTAATTAATCTATAATTTTAGCAGGTGTCCCAATGAGTCTTCGAAACACCAAATCTAGAAAATTCCACTTTAATAGATCTTCACAGGTAGCGCACGGTTGTGGTCCAACCCTTGCAGTTTACCCTGTTTAATAAATTATTTAATTAAATTAAATAAGATTATATGATATATTGGGATTAATTAATATAAATTTTTAATAATAATAATAATGAAGTTATTTTTATTATTATTGTGGTTTTTTAATTAAATGAATGATAAAGAATTAATTAAATGATGGTTGAAGAAATTAATGTGGATTTTGAGTTTATCAAAGAACTATTTTAATTAAATGAAGAGTTTCAAAATTATTAAAGGACTATTTTTATTAAATAGAGGTTATGAGTTGGAGTTTTTATCATTAATGATGTTACAATAAATTGGGAGTTATAGTCTAAATAAATGAAGGTCAATGGAAATAATAATAATCATATTATGATGATGATTATTATGCATATTATTATGGTTATCTTTATTATAATTATTAACTTATTACGGTTGTTTTATAATTAATAATAATAATAATAATATATTTTTGGGGTTTGGGTTTTAAATAAATTAAAGTTGGAATAATAATAATGATGATGTTATTATTATTATTATGTTTATTTAATTAAATAAATGTTAACAGAATTTAATTAAATGATTAATAAGGAGTTTCATAATTTATTAGGAAACATTTATTAAAATAATAATAAATGAAGATGTGTTTTTAATTAAATGGGTTGTTTTTCACTTATTAGATAAGTGTTAAATGTGTATCATAATAATAATAAAATGTTGATTATTATTATAATAATTAAATTAAATTAATTAAAGTTAATTTAGGGTTTTAGTTTTAGTCTTTAAAAGGGTAAAACCAAAGGAAGGAGATCTCTCCCCCTTCCTCCACGCAGAGGAGGTGCGACCCCTCCCAGGCGCGACACACCAGCAGGCAACCCCCTTGCGCACCAAGACTCCTCTTGTGCACTGCCTTCTCCCTTCCTCCTCCATGGATGGATCTTCCTTGGCTGAACCACCTCCTCCCTACGGCACGACCTGCAACAGTGTGCGACTCCCGTGGTGCGACGTAGTATCCCGCGACCCACCCCGGACGACCCCTGGTAGCAGCACGCGACCCCCATGGCGCAACCCCTTCTTCCTCCACAATGTTTTTCTTCCGATATTTCCATGATTTTAGTCTGATTATTCAAGGTAGGATCTTCTATAAGGTTCTTCCTCATCACTTTGGCGATTTGGTGTGTTTTCGGTACCCGATTTTGTTTGGCCAATTTTAGGGTTTGACAGAAATACCCTGTTTTGATGTTCTTCCTTCATTAAGGTGTGAAAATGGTGTTTTGGGGTCCTTTGTTCCATAATCCGGCATCCACCACCAAGGGAGAGGCGGATGGAATTGAATTGTTTCACCGCTATTTTTTCGGGTAAGATTCTAAACCAGCTGTTTGGTTTTGCACCAGTTAAATTAAGGTCTGTTAATTTTTTATGAGTCCCTGGTACCAAGTTAGAGGTGCGTTGATCATTACTTCTTTTTTTGGGTACCAGTTTAATATTTTGAATATTATTGATCAATGTAGAAAACGTGCACATATATATTTATATGTATGTATGTATGTATGTATATATATATATATATATATATATATATGAAGGTGTGCGTGCATGAGACTGCGGACCAGTTGTGGATTGGTTGCCGACGTATGATGAAGTGCAACGTGTTTTGGTTCCACCCTGAGGCAGGTTTTGTACCTCTCGTACCCCTCGTGGTTTAATTTACATGATCACAATCACTCTCTTTTTATCTAATCTTGTTTTAAGTGTTTTTGGATGATAGGCATGATTTCAGGTTGCCAAGGAATTGGGTCAAGAAAGCCATGAAAGCAAAAGTGGACTGATTTCAGTCCACCGGTCAACCGGTGTCCCATCACCGGCCAGCCGGTGGAACCCAGATAGAAGGGACACCTACTGTCTCACCACCGGCCAACCGGTGGCCTCCTCACCGGCCAGCCGGTGGAACCCAGACAGAAGGGACACCCACTGTCTCAGCACCGGCCAACCGGTGGACTCCTCACCGGCCAGCCGGTGGTGCCTGGGCAGAAGGTCTCTCCCTTTTCCAAAGCACCGGCCAACCGGTGGCCAAGCACCGGTCAGCCGGTAGAGCCAGTCAAACTAGCCGTTGGGCTTTGACCAGACTTGCCCACTTGACCCCCAACGGCTCCGAAGGCCTCTCCAACGGCTCCGAAGACCCCCAAAGGCCATTTGAGGGTTCCCCCTCTATAAATAAAGGACTAGGAAGCCCCGGAAATGTACGGTAGCCCACGGGAACATTGTTCGATCATTTGGCGAACCTCCGGAGCATTCCTTCAAGGAACCTCAATTGCTCCAACCCACTTCCACATCCAAGGAGCACCATCAAAGAAGCTTGGGAGCGCTCTTCATCAACTCCAATCAATCCATTGGCGCCCAAGACTTCTTCACATTACGGTTTTTCATTATTTATCTTTTTGAGCATCAATTTGGGTTTGTGCCTACAAACCCCTCTTTCTTTTATCTTCCTCTTGTTTGGGTTTTCACACCACCTTCAAGGTATGAAGAGGTTAGTCAAGCCTTCCCTTTAAAAGGCTTGAGTCATAGGTGAGCTAGCCTTCACCTGTAAGAAGGATAGTGGGTTCTTGCTCAACCATTAAAAGCAAGCTGTAATAGGTTCTAGACTACCTTAAAGTCTAGTGGGTTTCTTGCTAAAACCATTAAAAATCAAGCGGTAGTAAATCTCTCAACGGTTGAGTTGGGAGCGGAGACGTAGGCTTTGGTTTAAGCCGAACTCCGTTATCAAGTTTTGTGTCTTTCCTCTTTTATTTCCGCTGCACTTTTTACTTTGATTTTAAATTGTTAATTATTTTTTAAAAGGCAATTCACCCCCCCTCTTGCCATCACTCTCCGCCCAACAATTGGTATCAGATGAAAAATTTGAGTAATACCCTAACCGGTTTCAAATTCAAGATCCTTTGTGATGGCTTCAACTTCTTTCGCCCCCGAAGGCTATTCTTTGGGTCGTGCTCCATTCTTTGATGGAACCGACTATACCTATTGGAAAACCCGCATGACCACTTTTCTTAGAAGTATAGGTTATCCTATTTATAGAATTGTCATGCATGGTTATTCTCTTTCTTCTCCCGATGAATCCAAATGGACTCAAGCCGATATTAAAAATTTCGAGCTTGATGGCAAAGCCATGAACGCTCTACATTGCGGCCTTGATCGTAATGAATTCAATCGAGTTTCCACATGCACTTCATCTCATGAAATCTGGAAACTATTGGAGGTTACCCATGAGGGGACCAACAAAGTTAAAGATACTCGATTGGATATGTACCATCAGGATAACTCCACATCCTCCTCCTCCTCCTCCTCAAGTGACAACGGTAAAAAATTCCTAATGGCATTTCATGAGGTATCCTCTTCCGACTCCTCATCCTCTTGTTCTTCAAATTCTTTCAATCATTTATCTTATGAGGATATCCAACATGCTAGAGATCAATTGGAGGAAGGTTTTCACGAACTCTCTTCCAAATTTATTGCTTTAAAAAAGAATTTCAAAAAACTTTCTTCCGAAAAGGAACAACTTCTCAAAGAGAAGGAGGAGTTGTCCCTCAAGTTCCAAAACCTTCCCGATGTTGATTCTATGGAATCAACAATCAAGGATTTAAGGGAATCCCTAGCTAAGTTCACCGAAGGTGAACATAACATTTCGAAGCTCCTTGGTTCCCAATTCATATCTAGAACCACCCAAGGGCTTGGCTATTCCAAGCAAGCTTCCTCTTCCCATGCTCCTACTATTTTTGTAAGGGGGAGCTCCCAATATAAATTTTGCAACTATTGTAAAAAACCCGGGCACTTAATTTATGAGTGCAATTGCAAAAATGCCCGGTATGGAAGGCCCAAAACCATTTCCTTTAATGATGAATTTCATAGGAGAAGACCCGCCACTAGACAAGTATGGATTAAAAAATCCCTTTTAGCGAGTCTCTCCAGGCCAAAATTTGTCTCGGTTTCAAAATCCTCTCCTCGATGATTTGTTGTTTTTATTTAGGGGGAGTTAGGATCGTTTAAGCCTTTTTGCTTTATATTCAAAACTTTCAATTCAAAACCTTCACTTCAAAACTTTCAATTCAAATCTCAAAAATTTCAATTGGTTTAAAATCTCTATCTTGTTTTTTTCAATCCTTTCCCTCAATCAAGTTTTATGCCCCGTGCTATTTTGATAATCAAAAAGGGGGAGAAATTCTTGGTTGATTGGGGAAGAAATCTTTCTCTCATGCTTTGCTTTACTTTTCAATTTATCCTTTAAAGCATGCCTTTCATTTCAGTCTTTTACTTTGATTGTTTTGGTGATTGTGATCATCAAAATAGGGGGAGATTGTTGTACCTCTCGTACACCTCGTGGTTTAATTTTCATGATCACAATCACTCTCTTTTTATCTAATCTTGTTTTAAGTGTTTTTGGATGATAGACATGATTTCAGGTTGCCAAGGAATTGGGTCAAGAAAGCCATGAAAGCAAAAGTGGACTGATTTCAGTCCACCGACCAACCGGTGTCCCATCACCGGCCATCCGGTGGAACCCAGACAGAAGGGACACCTACTGTCTCACCACCGGCCAACCGATGGCCTCCTCACCGGCCAGCCGGTGGAACCCAGATAGAAGGGACACCCACTGTCTCAGCACCGGCCAACCGGTGGACTCCTCACCGGCCAGCCGGTGGTGCCTGGGCAGAAGGTCTCTCCCTTTTCCAAAGCACCGACCAACTGGTGGCCAAGCACCGGTCAGCCGGTAGAGCCAGTCAAACTAGCCGTTGGGCTTTGACCAGACTTGCCCACTTGACCCCCAACGGCTCCGAAGGCCTCTCCAACGGCTCCGAAGACCCCCAAAGGCTATTTGAGGGTTCCCCCTCTATAAATAAAGGACTAGGAAGCCCCAGAAATGTACGGTAGCCCACGGGAACATTGTTCGATCATTTGGAGAACCTCCGGCGCATTCCTTCAAGGAACCTCAATTGCTCCAACCCACTTCCACATCCAAGGAGCACCATCAAAGAAGCTTGGGAGCTCTCTTCATAAACTCCAATCAATCCATTGGCGCCCAAGACTTCTCCACATTATGGTTTTTCATTATTTATCTTTTTGAGCATCAATTTGGGTTTGTGCCTACAAACCCCTCTTTCTTTTATCTTCCTCTTCTTTGGGTTTTCACACCACCTTCAAGGTGTGAAGAGGTTAGTCAAGCCTTCCCTTTAAAAGGCTTGAGTCATAGGTGAGCTAGCCTTCACCTGTAAGAAGGCTAGTGGGTTCTTGATCAACCATTAAAAGCAAGCTGTAATAGGTTCTAGAATACCTTAAAGTCTAGTGGGTTTCTTGCTAAAACCATTAAAAAGCAAGCGGTAGTAAATCTCTCAACGATTGAGTTGGGAGTGGAGACGTAGGCTTTGGTTTAAGCCGAACTCCGTTATCAAGTTTTGTGTCTTGCCTATTTTATTTCCGCTGCACTTTTTACTTTGATTTTAAATTGTTAATTATTTTTTAAAAGGAAATTCACCCCCCCTCTTGCCATCACTCTCCGCCCAACAGCAGGGTCCCAAATCTCTATCACTTTATTCAAGAATTATTTTCTTCTTTAAATAACTTGAGAGTATGAGTTTACTTGATTTTTGGAACTGCTAAATTTTCTTTAAATGATGATTAAAGATAAACTTTTGGTTATTGGTAATGTCATATCATGATTGCTTAAGGTTGGGCTTTTGTATATATCCCTGTTGATGCTGATACATGATATTTTGATGTAAGAATTTTTATGTTTCTGAATTAATATTTCCACATGTGATAAATGAGGAAATTTCCATGTGTTGGTGTTAACATATATTGCTGCTATTGAAAATATGTTGAGCTTATGCCCTGAATATTAAATGGTTAAACATGATGCACCCATGGGTCTTTCTTGTAAATTGGACTTAAATAGAGATGGACTTGGACACCCTTATGTGTGCCTTTTTTACCCATGTCACGGAATGTTAATTATGTAAACGATGATATATCAGTTGGTGAATTAGATGTTTGAATGGGGCGGGATGGGTGATTGGGTAATTAATTGAATAATTAATTATCTAGTCACGAGTTGAAAAAATTGTGGCATTTACTGAATATTGAGAATCTTGAATATTTTGACATGTTCAGATTATAAATTGGAAACTGGTAATAATTAATGGATGGATTTATTATTACATGATAAATGATCAATGGTTAATTAAGTGATGAACTGGTTAAATAGACATGATTTAATTAATTAATTGTTGAATTAATTAATTTTCATGCATTAATTGAAGATTGTGAATTGATTGGATTGTTATGACCGTTGGCTAATAATACCTTTAGTTGAATGTTTATTTTCCATTCCTTATGTTGTTTAGGATAGAGTTGTTTAAAATTATGATATGATATGGAGATTGTTGCTAAATATGTGGGCCTAGTTTATCATGATTGAATTGAGATGTTTACGATGTACGTGTTAAATTGTTAAAGTCCTGGATGAAACACTATTTTAATGGGCGGGTTTAGGCTCGTTAATGATTTGGGATAATTAATTGAGAATAATTAATTTATAATTAGTTATTGACTATTGTGATGTTGAATGGTTAAATTATTGTATAATTATTTGACGAGAGTTTTATGTTGTTAATTAGTTGTTGAATTAATCAACAGATTGTATTAATTAATTTATAAATTAATTAATGGATGGTTTTGGGGTGTTAAAAATGGAGTTCTACACCAATGATAAATATTATATATGATTGATAAACGGGTTGTGAGACAGGGACTGATGCTCCAAATATTCATGGGGTGCTAGACAGAGGATTCTACACCCAGCTTGCATGAAATCATTCTTTTATGGGACAGGGGCTGATGCTCCAAACACCCATGGGTTGTGAGACAAGGAATGATGCTCCAAATACTCACGAGGGTGCTAGAAATGATGTTCTACACCCATTAATTGACATTGGATTGTGGATCCAAATGGTCATACATGAAATGAATTAATTGGTTAATGAAAAATATTGTGACATAATGATTTGTGAATTGAATATGAGAAAGGGTTCAAACTTATCAATGAATTGGGTGAATCACTGTTAGTGGAAGGACCCAGGAGTAAATCAATTTTTTTAGTGGATGGGCTTGGACATAGTATATGAAAGATTAAATTGGATATCTTATGACGTGTTATCCAAGCCAAAGCACAAGCTTGGATTCAGTTTTTTCTTTGTTTACTTAGATGGTCTTTAGAGGCATCTGTGTTGAGTGACTTATACGGGGGATGTCAGGCATATGATGGATCATGAGAATTATGTAATTTATCGAGTTTTGAATAAATGATAAAAGAAAATGAATGTGTTATGACTGTTGGGTATACATGACAAATGTAAAATCCAAGTTTTGGCACTAGCTAGGAGCTGAAGCAGGTACTTGGTTATATAGTTACATTGTACTGATTACTTTAGTTATGCATGTTTTCACACTGTTTAAATTATTTATTGAATTTATGGATTTGAGGTAGACACCGGTGGTCCCGAACTACTGAGATTTATATCTCACACCCTACTTGGGCTGCCATTGCACTAGGGTACCCGAGTAGATTCTATTTGGTTGCAGGATTGTGCTGCTATCAAATTATTGGGAGATTGGAGAAGAGGACCAAGAGAGAGATTGGGATGCACGAGTTGATAGCCCGTAGTGCTTGGTTGTCTTTTATTTTTATTATACATGATGTGTAAAGCATGCTGTATTTTTTATTGCTTTCAATTATGTATCCATAACATATCATTCATTCATCTTCTGTATAATTGGCATTGAACACTTTTATAAATTGAGTACTATTTTTCTTCAGCTATTTTTTCAATTATGTATTATTTATTTTGCTATTGTTTGTTATTTACTATGATACACCACTATGAAACTCTGATAAGAGGGTATAGTCTCCCCACTGACTATCCTTAGACCCTCACTATTAGTCGGCAGCCTCTGGCATATAGGGATACACGTTTGAGGTCATGTGGTGATCGGTCCAGCCACCGATTCAGGGGTGAGTTGAGTCAGGATGTTATACCTATGTTACCTCTATGTTATCATGTTATATCATTCCTCATTATTCAATATTATGATTCTCACCCCTCTTAATCTTCCTTGATTTTCCTCTTGGTGCACATGTATTGCTTTACCTTATGATATGATTTTTTATTCTCTTAATGGGTTTTATAGCTCACTCCATTCTTATGTACATCCCCAATTCATCCCATAAAATTTTAAAAGAATCAAGAGAATCTTAGTAAGTATTATGGAGTTTTAGTTTATGTATTTATATTTATGTTTCAAGTTGTTATTCTATGTACCTAATTTTCTAAATACAACAGACCTCATGATATTCTAGGATTGTATTAAGTGTATCTTTTTGTAATAAATCATGAATTAAGGTATAATAAAATATGGGTTTTCATTTTTGGTATTAGAAAAAATTCTAGTTATTTTTGGGGATTAGGATTAGAAAACTCTAGTGAAAGACTTAGGGATAAGAATAAACATAGGAAAACATCCCTATATTTTGGTAAAGTATTTAGTAAGTGGTTTCTAAGAAAATACATCCATGTATGGATACTATAAGTGGATGTGGATCTGGTATAGTTTCACCTAGGTGTAATAACCCTGAAAATGGTACATCGAGATGGACTCGATCATCACCTGGTGCATGACAATGAGCCTTGATTCCCACATAGTTTGAAACTCCTAGGGGATATGCTTTGGTAAATTTTCAAGCTCATTATGAACCATTATTAAGGTAAAAGAAATTCCCATGATATTTTACGTTAGAAAATAGATTTTGGATAACTTATATTGGAAACTATAAATTCACAGGTTAAGGAATATATGTCACTAATGAGTTATCAGTTTAATGTTCTTGTTTTCCCATTTATGTGTTTAATAGTTTGAAAATTATGCTCCCTAATCCTATTTTTGGATGAAGTAAATGATTAGAACTAGAATAAAATAGTGAAAGGTAGTCATATCATCCATTTTTCTACACAATCTTTCATATCACACAAGTTTAGTAGAACTATTCAAACACCACCACAAAACATGGATGCCTAGTTACCAGTGAAGATGAAAAATGAAGAAATTATTGAATCCCAAGTTTATAACTTCTATCTAGTCTATATTTATAGGAAAAACTTTCTAGAAAAAATTATGATACTCCCTTTAGTGTAATTTGATATTATTATGGGCATTGAATGACTTTCCTTACATAGAGAAAACATAAATTGATGAGATAAGGAAATTACCATCCATATCAAAAAAATTTCTCTGATTATATACAAGTTCAAGGAGGAGGATTAATATCCTTTGGTATCATCATATTAAGCATGGATATTATTTCCTTATGAGAAGCTATATCTTGCTCAAATGATAGAGACTAAGGAAAATATCATCCTTGATGACATACCCACTGTAAGGGAATATAATTTTGTATTTCCCAAAGAACTACATAGTCTTCCACCAAGTTGTGAGGTTTTGTTCTAAATAAATATTATACCTAGAGATATTTTAATATCCAAGACTCCTTATATAATGTCCATTTTTGAACTTAAGGAGTTGAAGAACAAACTAAATGAGAATTTAGATAGAGGGTTTATATTCCCAAGTGCTTCACCATGGGGGGCCTCAGTCCTCTTTATTAAGAATAAGGATAGGTAAATTCACCTCTAAATTGGTTCATGTTCTTAATAATATCTTGATAAAGAACAATTATCCTCTTACATGGATTTATGAATTGTTTGATTAGTTACATGGGTCCCAATACTTCTCCTATTTAGATCTTTGTTCAGGATATTATCATGTAAAGGTGAAGAAGGAGAATATACCAAAGGATAATTTTTGTTCAATGTGTTGGTACTATGAATATAGTATTCATGTATTACCTTGATAAAATTTTTGGTAGACATGATAGAAAATATTCTTATCCACTCCAAAAGAAAGGAGGAACATGAGGTGCATTTGAATCCTATACTAAAGAACTTGAAGAAGCAATACTTTTATGCAAAGTACAATAAATGTGAGTTATATATAGAACAAGTAACCATATTAGGGAATTTTATCACCAAAAAAGAAATATTTGTTGATCCATAAATAATATAGGGAATATAAGGATGGCCTAGAACAACATCCATGACAAAAATCTATAGTTCCCTTGGAATAGTGGGGTAATATCATTGATCTGTGAGAAAATTATCATGATTTTAATTCCCAAAAACAAGATTACTTGGAAGGGAGTCAAGTATTTATGGAATTATGAATGTGAATAAATCTTTAAAGAGACGAATAAGAGGCTAATAACCACACCTGTGATCACATTTCCCACAAGTGGGGAAGGATTTGTGATTTACACTGATGTATTGAAAAAGGGATTGGGTTTTTCACTCAATAAAGATAAAAAATTTATATCATTTTCCTTCCATAAATTAAATATCCTTGAGGAAAACTATCCAAACCATGATCTAGAATTGGATCTAGTGATCTTCATGCTGGATTTTTGGAAATATTATATATATAGGGAGAAGTGTGAAATATATACAGATCATAAAATCCTCAAGTATACATTAAAAAATATAAGATTAATATTCACCAATGAAGGTGGTTAGATATAATCAAGGATTATTATTTTTAAATCCATTACCATCCTAGGAAGATAAACAAATTGGTAGATTCTTTAAGTAGAGAGGATCCTACAAACCTATTTATGATGAGGATTGAAAGGGATCCAATCTTATTATACATAAAAAAGATGGATATGGGAATAATAAAATGATTTTTATTTTACCTTTCTCAAATAAATTCTCAACCATCTAATCTTGACAGGATTGACGAGTCCCGAAAAGATGATGAGTTTCAAAAAAATAAAGTAGTGAATATTCTTGAGCTCAAATTTACTGAAGAAGGTGTTATAAGGTTTTGAACCTAGATATGTGTCCCA
Source organism: Viscum album (assembly GCA_963277665.1). Lineage (NCBI taxonomy): Eukaryota > Viridiplantae > Streptophyta > Magnoliopsida > Santalales > Viscaceae > Viscum > Viscum album. The sequence continues at coordinate 704,061,924 of OY728132.1, forward strand.
TAAAAACCATAACTGAAGAAGGAACTTATAGATAATGTACATAGATAATCATTCTCTGTTAAAACAGGAAGAACTAATATTTATAGATATTTAAATCAAAACTTATGGTGTGATAACATGAAGTAGGAGACTATAGAGTTTTTATCTCTATGCTTGGTATGCCAACAAGTTAAGGAAGAATGACAGAAGTCCAAGGATATGATGTAACCATTACCCAGACTAGTATGGAAATGGGAAAACATAACTATATATTTAATCATAGGACTCCCCAGGACATATAAAATCAATAACACCATCTGTGTGGTAGTCAATCACCTTTCCAAGTCAGTGCATTTCATATTTATTAAGGAAGATTTATCTCTTGATCAGCTCGCCAAGATATACATAAGAGAAATGGTAAGACTACATGGAGTTCCACTATCTATTTTATCTGATCTAGATCCGAGGTTTACCTCAAGGTTTTTAAGAATCCTTTAGTATACTTTGGATACAAAATTGGTCTTTAGTAATTCTTATCAACCTCAAATAGATGGTTAGTTTGAAAAGACCATTCAAACTCTATAAGACATTTTGAGATCATATTAAATGGATTTCCAAGGATGTTGGGACCTACAACACACCCTATTGGTGTTCTCATATAATAAAATTTTCCATTCTAGCATTCAAATGAAACATTATGATGTTCTATATTAGAAGTGTCATCAAACTCCGATATTCTAGGAAGAAGTTGGATAATGTAAGATGATGGGACCTGATCTTGTCCAAGATATGACAAAAAGGGTTCAAACCATTGAACGAAATAATAAATCCATAAAAATTTGATATAAAATATATGCATACAATCATCGACGAGACCTAGAGTTTGTGGTTGTGGATAAAGTATTTCTTTATATATCACCATGGAAGAAATTCATGAGGTTTGGAAAAAAGGGAAGTCTTTGTCCTAGATACATCAACCCCTTTGGGATCCTTGATCACATCAGAGTGGTGGCCTATCAACTAGAACTCTCACCTAACCTATCTCAAGTACATGATGTGTTCCATGTACCCATTTTGAGGAAGTACATAATAGATCCACCACACATAATAAATCCATAGGTGATACTATTGGAGAATGATATTTAATACGAGGATCACCTGATGAAGATGTTAAATCATAGATACAAAGTTCTATGAAACAATACAAATCACTTGGTCAATGTATTGTGGAAAAATCACAAGTTTGAGGAAGTAACATGGTAACCAGAAGAGGCGGTGAAACATAAGCGACATAATCTATTTAGTCTATGAAATAAAAATTTATTGGTTGAAGTTTATAAATGGGTTAATAATGCAACGACCCAAACTTTTACTAATGAAACTCCCATTTTGAATAAATAAATTCCTTATCAAGTAATTTAGTTATAAAAAACATAGGAACTTATTTTGTTACTTTTGGACCATTATATAATCTATCAGATTTGAAAGACTGTTAATAATCATATCCATTGATAATATAGCTATTTTATAGTGACTATTAAGATTAGTACATTAAGGGTTATGATAAAGTCCAATTGACACAGATAAAGGAAGTGATGACCTTTACTAATAGGATAATACCCTATGAGGCCCATTTATTAGATATTATGAGGGAGATAGAATCACTATGATTCTCCCTTTATCAATCCCAATATGAGATCTGAAAACTAAAGAATGAGTGAAACCGTTTATGGGATAAGTTAAATCTCATAGAGATCACGACCCAAACCATGTTTGTTGAACCACCCCATGAAAATATCACTATCGCACACCTTACCCTTAGGGAATTTGCTGGTGTAATAAAAAGCTATGTATTTAGACTATAATGGTATAGATTTTTATATTTTATTTTTAATAAAAAAATGGATTTATTTATCCATTTTTGATATTAATTTTGAAATGAGTGAATAATGAGTTTGATAAAATTAGATTCTGATATGATGAAATTAAAATTGTATTTTTGGGAAATATATATTTTCAATGAAGACACTTTTTTGAATAATTCAATATTAAATGAAATTAATTATATTCTAATAAAATATTTTTATTTAATACTATTTAAATAAAAATTATAATATAATTTTACAAATTCAAATGTAATTTTTATAAGGTTCATAAAAATCTTATTATTAAAAAACAAGTATTTTTCAATAAATGTGTATTTTGATTTAAATGTATAAATTATCATATTTAGAGATTTTTTTGATAAAATAAATATTATTTTTGAAATCATCCCATCAAAATTATCCAAAAATTATTTTTTCATAATTTTCTAAGACAATCAAATTTTTGGGTAAAAATTAAATACGGTATAAATATACAGTATATATTATGACAACATAATGACCCAAAAGTGATGTATTATATGCCATAAAAGGTATAAATGACCAAATATATATTTACCATTTAAAATAACATGTTATTTAATTTATTTTATTAATTTTATAAACCCTTAATGAATCCTCAAAAACCTATATTATATTTTAAGGCTTTAAAATCAATTATTTTATAAACACGACTCACTTTCACATCACCAAGGAAATTATTTTAATGTTTTATGTTCTTATACTTATAAAATAATTAAAACCATTTCTATTTTGTAGAAACCACAGCCAAAAACCATAATAAGGTATGTGGTTTTTATTACTTTATCATATAGAGTCCAAAACCTATGTTTGGAAATTAATAAAGAATTATCCTCTCTTATACTATATAAAACCACCCAAAATCTAATTCATTTTCCCTTAAAAATATTTTAGTATGAGTTTTCTCTTTCCTTACCTCTCTAAATACCTCCTATGGTGTCTTAAAGATCTTAATAAGCTCCTACCAAGATTTTAGTAGTTCCCTCTCACGGAAAGGGATCCTCTCATTCTATTCTTTATTCAATAAACTTATTTAAATTATTATTTTTTACAAGGATTCATGATGGGATATGTTTTAAAACATCCCTATTACTTCTATTATGATTCAAAAGTAATTATATACCCATTTCAAACTCATTAACCTCTTCTATAAACCTTTATGTACACCCGTTATGTTGTTGAAATTATTCTACAATTTTCCAAGCCAAACATTTGTATAGTGAATAACCATACCCATTTACAGTCAATGGTATTCAACTAGTTTTACATATACTTTACTGATTTTTTATTTAAATATATTTAACCTACACTCCTTAATCTTGAAGTTAACATTGATAAAATATGCTCTTATATTGTATGATCTATGTGACACACTTATGCATGTACATGATATGCAAGTGATGGGTGGTCCTGGAATTATATAGCCATCCAATGCATTGGGTAATGTTTTTATATAATTATATTCCATGTATGGTGCATGAGATGTTATACTAATCAGACTATTTTATGTTGTATTGGGTTATCCTTGACTTATGTTTATGATGTCATGTTTTATGTTGGTTCCACATTCATATGTTGCCTTCATGTTATTATGTTATATGATGCTTGATTGTTCAATATTATGATTCTCACCCATCTTACATTACCTCAATATTACTCTTGGTGCACATGTACTTATTTACCTTATGTTATGTTTTTTTATTCTCTTAATAGTCTTTATAACTCACCCCTTTCTTATGTACATCCCCAGGTCATCCCATACTATTTTAGAAGAATTTTGAGAATATAAGGGTATGTTATGGAGTTTTAGTTTATGTATTTGTATTTATGTTGCAATTTGTTATGAAATATACCTAATTTCCCCAATACACTATCCCTCATGATCTTATGGGGTTTCATTGAGTGTATCTTTATGTAATAAATAATGAATTAATTTGTAATAAAATATGGGTTGTCATATATCCTCTATAATTCTATCTTTACCTAGGTGGGGTTTTAGGAATTATCATGACCAATGTACCCAAGCATTTGATCTATTATAAGGATATTCCAGATAAGGTTCGGTATAACTCATAGGCTTTGGGTGAGATCTTCTTTCTTTGTATCAATCTCTTTTGAGTTCTAGGTTATAATTCTTCATGGATAGTCCTTACAATCATGACTTATAAAATAAGAACCATTAGTGTTATCAGACCCATAGAGTGAGTTCTATCAAATGAGTGTTACTTTGAAGACTCAAGTAGGATCCTAAGATGTCAATATAGTTGTGGATTTACCTTGAAACATAGTTTATATCTTGATTATATTCAGGTTATTATTATTATGTCTCATTTTTGGATTGACATGCCTTTGTGATGATGAGCTGACTAATCTCTTGATGCCTTATGTTTGGTGTTTTTTGGGTGTCTTATTGGATATTTTTATACTCACTCCTTCATGGGATCTTCCTATACATGTCATGTCTTATGTAGAATATAAACCATTTGAAATATTCCTAGGTGGAATAGGAGGAGCAGGAGAATAGTTTAGCTAGACATATCATGGTTCATACCAGGTGTTGCATTTGACAGTAGTCTTCTCCTTCCTAGAATATTAGAATCATTTTACAGTTTTGGTGGGCTTGTATTTGGACCTTATGATTTCCAATTCTTATGTTATACTCTGATTTGGGATATAGATGTAAACATGCACTAAGATATCCACTTTATTATTATTTTACACATTGTATGAGTATTTGGAGATGTGATCATGGGTAGAGGTACCATAAGTTAAGTCATCCCATGTGTGATATATGCCTTCTTGGCACTAGTCACTAGGACCTGGCCTATTGTATGTGGGATTAGGGTGTCACCCTTGGCTTATCACTATCTAGGAAGGACCTAGTGGTTTGGGTCATGATAGAGTGTCATATGATCAAGTTTTTCTTAGGACCAGAGTTTGGAGATTGTCTAACTGTGAGGTTTGGTTTGAGAACTATGGAAATAGTGTTAAAGAGTTTTGAGTTTGGATCTCAAGTCAGGGAATCTAGTGTTAGTATAGTGTCTAGCATATTTATTCCCTAATACTTTGATAACCTTTTTTCTGACTCGGTATATATAGGCACAAGTTCTAGTGAAAACATTGGTACATGAAAATTATAGAAATGGGTTGTGGTTACCATGTCCTTCTTAAGTCAGCTCCCTAGATATAGTCTTTGACCAAGGTACATCTTGTCTATTTTAGGATGCCTCTATGATTTCTATCACATAGGATCTCATAGTAGGATCTCGAGGATGATCCCCCTAATGATGAGGCTTTGATACATGGTCTTGTATAGAAGGTGGTACCTCTAGGTGGTTTTCTAGTCTTACCACCACCTCATGAGAAGAAGGTTGCACTGACAGTATTGGTTGAAAATAGGCATAGGCTGAGCATGATTTATGAGTTCTAGAGGCAACAAACCATTAGGTTTATGGGTGATCTAGACTCACAGGTAGCTGAGGATTTACTTGAGATAGTTACATGAGTTTTTTCCTTGTTAGGACACCTACCGATCAGATGATTGTCTTAGTAGTGAGCCTTTTCTTGGATTTATAGGATGATGATGGAGTATAGTGACTTTGATGTATGATGAGGTGATTATTTCTTAGGCATATTTTGAGTGTCTTTTCAGAGAGGATATTTATCCAGCTACGTTGTGATCAGTTCATATCTAGAAGCTTCTAGAGCTTCAATAGAGTAGAATGATAGTAGCACAGTATTTTTAGTGGTTCAATAACCTCTCATGATATTCCATGGATATGGTTCAAGATGTATTCTTTCAATCATGGACCATCAAGCATAGCCTTCACAAAAATATATAGGCTAGTGTGATACCCATTTATATTACTACTTATGTTGGAGTGCTTGAGAGAGATTTGGTAGGGGAGAGCTTCTTGGTAGAGTAGTCACTGATGGTTGTTGCATTAAATGGGAACCCTAGAGACGAGACTTCAGAAGCTATCATCCAATGTCATTCATAGGGATCTAGGTGATGTAGTAATTTATAGAGGAAGTCTCAGGATTGAGGGTCTATAGTTTAGGGATCACATAATGGTTCTAGTTATTTGAGAGAGTGGAAGTGTTACTCTTGCGACAGATAGGGATATCTCACTCAAGATTTTCCATTTCCCATGTATTTGATAGGGAGGTAGTTTATGGGACACTTATACAGTTTCATTTGATATATTAGGTAGGTCCACAGGGAAAAATATGTAGCAGAGGAGCTAGGAGAGTAGTTGACGGTGGTCGATGATTTGATCTGTTTCCACCACCACCGCTAGGTCATCCACACCAGGCTTAGGGAGCTAGTGGACATGGATGTGGATAGATCTAGGTAGTGTAGGAATACAACCCAATGGATCCAAGGATGATTAGATGTATGATCTATGTATTTTCCACATCATTTACAGTTTTTATATAGACATGCATGAGTCATTTCATTCTTTCCACATATTGTGTTTGAGAACTAGAGATTCTAGTTGATCCTTTGGCTTGACTATTTTGTTTAGAGACTCCCATTGGAGAAGATTCAAAAATCAAAAACTTTACTAAAATTGTGACCTGACTCTTGTTGGAGATAACTTCTTGTGGGATCTCTTTTTAGTAGCGATGAGTCTTCATAAAATTATCATAGGTATGGACTATATTTTCATAGTTTATGCATATATTGACTATTTCATGTGGATGATGTGTAATGTTCTCAAATATGGGATTAATTTTTCCTTGTTCGGTGAGAAGGAAACCCAGGAATAGTATTACTGGATTAGATGTAGGAGGATACAACCGATTAATCATTAGTTAGCTATTATTCCCCTTAGAGAAGTAGATTCTTTGATCTTTTAGCTTCCTTAGTAGTGGCAGAGTATGAGGACATATTCCCTGAGGACGTGTCAAAATTACCTCCCCACTGGGAGATTGAATTCTATATAGAGTTTTACCAAGGGACTTCCCCAATATCTATTCTAGTATATCAGATGTCACCCAAAAATATTTGTGAGATGAAGGTGCTATTGGAGGATTTACAGATAAAGGGATTTTTTAGACCTAGTGTGTCACCCTGGGTAGCCCCAGTTTTGTTCTCTAAGACGTTGGATAAAATAATGAGGTTATGTGTGGATTACCATCAACTGAATTGGGTGACCATCAATAATAATTATCCTCTACCAAGAATCGATGACCTCTTTGACCAGTTAAAAGGGGAGATATGGTTCTTGAAGATTAACCTTAGGTCGGGCTATCACCATCTCTATGTTCAAGATAAGGATATACCAAATATGGTATTTTGATGTTTCCACATTCACTATGATTACTAGGTGTTTCCCTTTGTCATGAAAAACACCCCAATAGTTTTTATGGGACTCATAAGCCAGATATTTTAGCCTTTATTGGATCAGTTCATGGTGTTCTTCATCGATGATATCCTAGTTGACTCAGCGCCAAAGGAGGATCATGTGAGACACTTGAGGATGGTCCTGGACATACTCTAAGAGCACCAGATTTATGGGAATCTCTCAAATTATTAGTTACGGATTAAATAGGTCTTCATCCTAGGACATGTCACCTCATTAGAGGGTGTAACAGTGGACCCAACCAAGATTTAGTTAGTCGTAACTTGGGAGCCACCCAAGGGTGATATGGAAGTGTTAATCTTCCTTGAGTTAATAGTCTATTATCACATATTCATGACCAATTCACTTGACGACTCACTTTTCTGTAGGTAAAGGATGAGCTTTAGGTTATAGTGGGTTTGGATAAATCGCTTAAGGTGTTAGAGTGGATGTAGGATGATATATATATAGACTTCAGGAAAGGTCTTCCATGATCATATAGATTACAAAATGTTGTCTGGGTCATCATAGACCAACTCACCAAGTCATTCCACTTAATATCCATCCAGGAGTAGAATTTAGTAGAGATCTTGGGACACCTTCATGTGTAAGAGATAGTATGACTTCATGGAGTTCCCTCAATGAATATTTAAAAGTGTAATTCTCTTTTTATATCTTTATTATGGAGAAGATTTCAGGATGCCTTTGGGAATCAATTATGGTTGAGCACCACATTTCACCCCCAGAAAGATGGCCCGACGGAGCAAACTATTCAGGTTATAGAGGACATGCTTCAATATTACATGTTGGAATTTGACTATAGTTGGGAGGATCACATAACCTTGGTGGTGTTATTGTACAAAAATTGTTACCACTCCACCATCGATATGAAACCATTCAAGGATTTGTATGGGAGGCCCTGCAGGTCGCTATTGTATTGGACTGATCCAGTGGAGTCTGCAGTCATGGGCCCAGAGTTGGTGTGAGGGATAATAGTGAAGGTGTAAGCCATACAAGTGAAGTTTAGTACTTTACATAGTCATTCTTATGAGAACTGATGATAGATGCCTTTGGAGTTTGATAAGGGAGATCTTGTGTTCCTAATGGCATCACCTTAATGAGGATTGCATATATTTGTACAGGGAAACAAACTATATATGAGATTCATTTTCCATTTCCAGATACATGAAAGGTTAGTGAGGTGGAGTTCCACTTAGACCTACCTCCATAGATAGACTAGGTATAAGACATCTTCCATGTTTAGCGGCTAAGGAGGTACATGCATGAATCATCGCGTGTTATTGAATGGGGGGATCTGGACATTGCGGATGGATATAATTTCATAGGGTACCCGATAAAGATCAAGGATCAGTTTGAGAAGGTCCTTCATGGGTGAGTGATTACCTTGGTGCATGTACGGTGGAAGGACGAGAATATTTTGGAGAGCACATGAGAGTGGGAGAACAAGATGTGACCTCAGTACCCTCATTTTTTCGTAAGATTTTTTCTTTTTGGTACAAAAATCCCAATGTTGGGGAGAGTGATGTAGTTTGCTATTCAAACACTTCATCATTTGGATGTGTATAATAATGAGTATAACTGATGTAAATAATAAATATAACATGATAATGATTCTGTATATATGATATACCATCCAATTATATATTATTTTAATATCAAAAGAATGATATTGTCGCTCGTGCATATGTACGGATTACCGTCTCCACAAACGTGATGAGATTCATTACCCATCGTATCCATTCAAGACTAATTTTAATTTTATGATTAAAAATAATGTTTCAGGACTTAATATCATTATTAATATGAATAAGATACATCCTATCCATAACAAACATTACTTACGTAACAAATCATATAAAGGAAAACGAACCAGTTAACACCCGAAATGATCATACTACTGAAATATCATTAACAAAACAATATTAGAAGATCATATATGATATAATATTAATTTATATGGTTCCTGTATAATTTAATAACAATTATTTCACCATTATAAAGGAGGTTAACCAACCCTCGATCAAGGAAAAGTACAAGGTAACGGTTAATTTCACAATCTATTTATTATCCGAGGTTGTTTTATACGTGAGTATCTATTAGGACGTCTTTATCATCCACATATGTTTTTCTTAAAAATGTATTTCAAAACATTTTTACTATTTAATAGACAATGGGTTAAAGTCATTTATACCTTTATTTTACCATATATGTTTTTTAAAGTAATCTTTTCTTCATTTTCCAAACAAGGTATTTTATAACCTTTTCGAAAAAATTAAGGTAAGAATGTTATTTTTAACTTATATAGTGGGTGCGGCTATTTTCCATCGTTATAAAATCATTGAAGCTTCCCTTACAAGATTTTAAGAATATTTTCAAAATAAATGTTTTCTTTTATAATTATATGACTTTTAAATTATTTCAAAATAGAAAGAGATATTTCTCTAAAAAAAGTTTTTATTTCATCTATGTTAACATCCTTTGATGGATTTTAAGCAGATTTGAAGTTGATTTGTTATGATACAAATCTTACACATTGTATTGAAGGTTTTTTGATATGTTTGACTATGGATGTGTTATTTTTACACCATTAATGCTTTATGGATAAAGTATTGACCTTTTTTATGTTAGTTTTAATATGAATGTTTATGTTATGTTTAAACCTTTTCATATGAGGAATGCATTGGACTTAGAAGTGACGGGTGGAACCTGCTATAGCTCCTCGATGCATCGGTAGGTCTCATGAGAGAAACTAGTGTCTTGGAACAAGGCCTTGACCAAATATTATTTGTAGTCTTGGCACAAGGTGTTGACTATGTGGTTATGAAGTCTGGCATTATGCATTCCATCATTATGAAAGTGGCTATTGATATTACATGTGATTATTCAACTATTAGAATACCCATGTGAATAAGTAAATGTAATTATTTGATTTTATATTTTCCATATTATGCTGAAGTTCAAGTTTAAAAGGCTTTTGTTTTAGTCTTATTCATTACCTTAAATGTTTATGCTTATTTATGAAAGTTTCCACTATATTGTTATCCTTACAGAGCATCTGAGATCACCCCTTTCTATGTTTTATTTTTCCCAGGATGCAAAGAAGTATATTATGGATGACCTGCAGGGATAGTATAAGGGATATGAGTGTGGCCTATGGAGACTATGTTGTTGTAGTTTTTCATTTTATTTTGTAATGTAAAACTTATGAATATATCTAGTACTTCCAAGGCTACTAAACTAATCGGTCTTTCGAGACTTGATATTTTGTGATCATGCCAATGTTATGTAATAATGCACTGACTCTGGGTAACTGGGCTTAGGGAATTATAGTTGGTATCAGAGGAAGTTTAGTACAAACCTTTGAAACTAGATTTAGATAAACTCTGATTAGAGTACATTACCCTAAGACAGACTTTGAGGATTAGTATCGAAGAACTTCCTAAAATTTTTGTAATGTATAGATTTTGTGTATTTTCCAAGTAATACATCCCTGTCTGGATACGATCAGGTAGAGGGGGATCCGACACAGATTTACCTATGGGTAAAACCTGAAAACACCACTTTGAGCTAGACTCAAACGGAAACTGGTGCATGACAACTGGCCTTGTTGCACTCTTGGTTACAACACTCCTGGGGGATATGCTTAGGATAATTCTCATTTTCTTTACAAACCATTATGAAGGGTTTATCAATATATACTTTCTCAAAGAATTTTTTTATGATTATGGATTATATCAATAAACTGTTCAATCACTACTAAAAATTCCACTTATAGCGGCCGCCATTGGCGGTCGCTATTGGCCTGTAGAGACCGCCCAGCGACTGCCAATGGCGGTCGCTGAAGGTGGATGAGACTTCGGCCTACGGCGACCACAGCGGTCGCTGAAGCCGGCCAGAATTCTAGACTAAAGCGACCACCGGTGGTGGTTGCTGAAGCTCGATGAAAATTCGGACTACAGCGACCGCCAATGACGGTCACTACACTGTAATTTTTTTTTTCAATTTTTTTTTCATGATACAAAATAAAAAAACAGCATATAAATCATAAAAAATGAAAAACAAATCCAAACACAATAGACATCAAGATCAACATAAACAATAAATGATAGACGTGCTTCAACGATCCACAACCATCTGCTTTAAAAACCTACAATAAGATACAAAGAAAACTAAAAAAAACAAATGTAAATTTGAAATATTTATTCAGTTATTATATAAATATAATAAAATGAAATTTGACATCTCATGGGAGCTATAATAATTTAAAACCACCAATTTAAGAAATTTTATCATTTTTGAATTTGTTTTTCTTATTTTGGAGTCTTTGCTTTAATTTAGGAAAATGTTTTTTGTTGTCTTAAAATGAATCTTTTCCGCATGCACCGCATGTCCGATGGACATTCCATCTCCTCCTACATCTCATGAATAATATTCCTATCGTTCTCGTGCGGTTTCAGGTCATTCGGATCACGTTTGCTCTGAATTCCACCATGAGACGCCGTTTTGGTGTTTTATGACTCCAGAAACGCGTTTCCAGTCACCGCGGTCAAACAGAACCTCCGATTGATGTGCCATATATCCGGACATTTCAAAATTCACACCGCAGTTGTTGTTGTATGATTTAATGGCAATCCGAGGTCCTTCGGGTGGTTTTGATCACCCAGCGCGCCCTTTGAGAGCGCGCCGAACAGCTGAAAATGACACATTCCGTCGTACCGTGCGTACCGCATGTACGATGGACATGCCTTCTCCTTCTACATATCAAGAATAATATTCCTATCATTCTTGTGTAGTTTCAAGTCATTCGGAGCACGTTTTCTATGAATTCAACCGTGACATGCTGTTTTGGTGTTTTATGACTCCGGAAACGCGTTTCAGGTCACCGTGATCAAAAAACACCTCAGATTGACATTCCGTCTATCCGAACATTTCAAAATTCACACCACGGTTGTTTTCGTATGATTTCGTGTAAATATGAGGTTGTTCGGGGGGTTTTGACCACCCAGCGCGCCCTTTTAGAGCGTACCGAACTGCTGAAAATGACACATTTGGTCGTACCGTGCGCACCGCACATCTGATGGATGTGAAGTCTCCTCCTGCATCTCATGAATAATATTCCTATCGTTCTCGTGCGGTTTCAAGTCATTTGGAGCACGTTTTCTCTGAATTCGACCGTGACACGCCGTTTTTGTGTTTTATGACTCCAGAAACGCGTTTCCGGTCACCGCAGTCAAACGGCACCTCTGATTGATGTTCCATCTGTCCGAACATTTCACAATTCACACCGCGGTTGTTGTCGTATTATTTCGTGGAATTATGAGGTTGTTCGGGTGGTTTTGACCACCCAGCGCGCCCTTTTAGAGCGCACCCTTTTAGAGCGCGCTGAACTGCTGAAAACGACACATTTGGTCGTACCGCGTGCACCGCATGTCTCATGGACATGATGTCTCCTCCTGCATCTCACAAATAATATTCTTGTCATTCTCGTGCGGTTTTAGGTCTTTCGGAGCATGTTTTCTCTGAATTCGACCGTGACACGCCGTTTTGGTGTTTTTTGACTTTAGAAATGTGTTTCTGGTCACCACAGTCAAAGAGAACATCCAATTGATGTGCCTTCTATCCGAACATTTCAAAATTCACACCGCGGTTGTTGTCGTATGATTTCGTGGCATTCCGAGGTCGTTCGGGTGGTTTTGAGCACCCAGTGCACCCTTTTAGAGCGTACCGAACTGCTGAAAACGACACATTCGGTCATACCGCGCGCACCGCACGTCTGATGGACGTGCCGTATTCTCCTACATCTTATGAATAATATTCCTATCGTTCTCATGCAGTTTCAGGACATTCGGAGCACGTTTGCTCTGAATTCGACTGTGACATGCCATTTTGGTGTTTTATGTCTCCAGAAACGCGTTTCTGGTCACCGCAGTCAAACATCACCTCTGATTGACATGAATTCTATCCAAAAATTTCACAATTCACACTGTAGTTGTTGTCCTATGATATCGTGGCAATCTGAGGTTGTTCGGGTGGGTTTGACCACCCAGCGCGCCCTTTTAGAGCGCACCGAACAGCTGAAAACGACACATTCGGTCATACTGTGCGCACCGCACGTCTGATGGATGTTCTGTATCCTCCTGCATCTCACGAATAATATTCCTATTATTCTTGTGTGGTTTCAGGTCATTCGAAGAGCATTTGCTCTGAATTTGACCGTGACACGCCGTTTTGGTGTTTTATGACTCTGGAAACGCGTTTCCGGTCACCGCGGTCAAACAACACCTCCGATTGACATGCCATATATCTTACCATTTCACAATTCACACTGCGGTTGTTTTCGTATGATTTTGTGGCAATCTGAGGTCATTCGGGTGGTCTTGACCACCCTGCGCGCCCTTTTAGAACGCGTCAAACTGCTAAAAACGACACATTCAGTTGTACCGCGCGCACCACATGTCCGATGGACGTTCCGTCCTCTCCTGAATCTCATGAATAATATTCCTATCGTTCTCATGCGGTTTCAGGTCATTCGGAGCAGGTTTGTTCTGAATTCGACCGTGACACCCCGTTTTGGTGTTTTATGACTCCGGAAACGCATTTCTGTTCCCCGCGGTCAAATGGGACCTCTGATTGACGTGCCGTCTGTCCAACCATTTCACAATTCACACCGCGGTTGTTGTCGTATGATTTCGTGGCATTCCGAGGTCGTTCAGGTGGTTTTAACCACCCAACATGCCCTTTTAGAGCGCGCCGAACTGCTGAAAACGACACATTCAGTCGTACCGCGCGCACCGCATGTCCGATAGATGTGCCGTCTCCTCCTGCATCCCACGAATAAAATTTCTATCATTCTTGTTCAGTTTCAGGTCATTAAGAGCACGTTTTCTCTGAATTCGACCGTGACACGCCGTTTTGGTGTTTTATAACTCCAGAAACGTGTTTCTGGTCGCCGTGGTCAAAGCACACCTCTGATTGACGTGCTGTCTATCCGACCATTTCACAATTAACACCGCGGTTGTTTTCGTATGATTTTGTGACATTCCGAGGTCGTTTGGGTGATTTTGACCACCCAGCGCGCCATTTTAGAGCGCGCCGAACTGCTGAAAACGACACATTCAGTCGTACCGCGCGCACCGCATGTTTGATGGATGTGCCGTCTCCTCCTGCATCTCAAGAATAATATTCATATCATTCTCGTGCGGTTTCAGGTCATTCGGAGCACGTTTGCTCTTAATTCGATCGTGACACACCGTTTTGGTGTTTTTTGACTCTGGAAATGCGTTTCCGGTCACCGCGGTCAAACGACACCTCCAATTGATGTTCTGTTTGTCTGAATATTTCAAAATTCACGTCATGGTTGTTGTCGTATGATTTAGTGGCATTCAGAGGTTGTTCGGGTGGTTTTGACCATCCAACGCGCCCTTTTAGAGCTTGCCGAATTGCTGAAAAAGACACATTCGGTCGCACTACTCGCACCGCACGTCCGATGGATGTTCCGTATCCTCCTGTATCTCACGAATAATATTTCTATCATTCTCGTGAGGTTTCAGGTCATTCGGAGCACGTTTGCTCTGAATTCGATCGTGACATGCCATTTTGGTATTTTATTACTCCAGAAACGCGTTTCCGGTCACCGCGGTCAAAAGGAACCTCCGATTGACATTCCGTCTATCCTACCATTTCAAAATTCACACCGCGGTTGTTGTTGTATGATTTCGTGGCAATCTGAGGTCGTTCGGGTGATTTTGACCACCCAGCGCGCCCTTTTCGAGCGCGCCGAACTAGTGAAAACGACACATTCGGTCGTACCATGCGCACCGCACGTCCGATGGACATGCCATCTTCTCCTACATCTCATGAATAATATTAATATCGTTCTCGTGCGGTTTTAGGTCATTTAGAGCACGTTTTCTCTGAATTCGACTGTGACACGCCGTTTTGGTGTTTTATGACTCCGGAAATGCGTTTCGGGTCACCGCGGTCAAACGACACCTCCGATTGACATTCCACCTGTCCGACCATTTTACAATTCACTCTGCAGTTGTTGTAGTATGATTTTGTGACATTCCAATGTCCTTCGGGTGGTTTTGACCACCCAGCGCGCCCTTTTAGAGTGCGCTGAACTGCTGAAAACGAGACATTCGGTCGTACCGTGCGCACTGCACGTCCGATGGATGTGCCGTCTCCTCGTGCATCTCACGAATAATATTCCTATCGTTCTCATGCGGTTTTAGGTCATTCGGAACACGTTTTCTCTGAATTCGACCGTGACACACCGTTTTGGTGTTTTATGACTCCGAACACGCATTTCCGGTCACCACGGTCAAATGGAACCTCCGATTGACGTTCCATATATCTGAACATTTCACAATTTACACCGCGGTTGTTGTCTTATGATTTCGTGGAAATCCGAGGTCGTTTGGGTGGTTTTGACCACCTAGCGCACCCTTTTAGAGCATGCCAAACTGCTGAAAATGACAAATTCGGTCGTACCGCACGTACCACACGTCTGATTGATGTGCCGTCCCCTCCTGCATCTCACAAATAATATTCCTATCATTCTCGTGCGGTTTCAGGTCATTCAGAGCACGTTTTCTCTGAATTCGACCGTAATGCTCCGTTTTGGTGTTTTATGACTCCCAAAACACGTTTCCGGTCACCGTTGTCAAATGGCACCTCTGATTGACATTCCATGTGTTTGACCATTTCACAATTCACACCATGGTTGTTTTCGTATGATTTCCTGGCATTCCGAGGTCATTCGTGTGATTTTGACCACCATGCGCGCCCTTTTAGAGCGCGTCGAACTGCTGAAAATGACACATTCGGTCATACTGCGCGCACCGCATGTCCGATGAATGTGCCGTCTCCTCCTGCAACTCATGAATAATATTCCTATCGTTCTCGTGCGGTTTCGGGTCATTCAGAGCATGTTTTCTCTGAATTCGACCGTGATACGCCGTTTTGGTGTTTTATGACTCCAGAAACGCGTTTCCGGTCACCGCGGTCAAACGGAGCCTCCAATTGATGTGCTTTCTATCTAAACATTTCACAATTTACTCCGCAGTTGTTCTCGTATGATTTCGTGGCATTCTGAGGTCGTTCAGGTGGTTATGACCATCCAGCGCGCCCTTTTAGAGCGCGCCGAACTGCTGAAAACGACACATTCGATCGTACTGCGTGCACCGCACGTCCGATGGATGTGTCGTCTCCTCTTGCATCTCAAAAATAATATAACTATAGTTATCATGCAGTTTCAGGTCATTTGGAGCACGTTTTATCTAAATTCGACCGCGACACTCCGTTTTGGTGTTTTATGACTCCAGAAACGCGTTTCCAGTCACCGTTGTCAAATGACACCTCTGATTGATGTTCCATCTATCTGACCATTTTAAAATTCACTCCGAGGTTGTTGTCGTATGATTTCGTGGTATTCCGAGGTCGTTCGGGTGGTTTTGACTACCCAGCGTGCCCTTTTAGAGTGCGCCGAACTGCTAAAAACGACACATTCGGTCGTACCGCATGCACCGCACGTCCGATGGACGTTCCGTCTCCTCCTGCATCTCACAAATAGTATTCCTATTGTTATCGTGCCATTTCAGGTCATTCGGAGCACATTTTCTCTGAATTCGACCGTGACATGCCGTTTTGGTGTTTTATGACTCCGGAAACGCATTTTCGGTCACCGCGGTCAAACGGTACCTTCAATTGACGTTCCATATGTCCGAACATTTCACAATTCACTCCACGGTATTTTTTGTATGATTTCGTGGCATTCCGAGGTCGTTCGGGTGGTTTTGACCACCCAGCGCGCCCTTTTAGAGCGCGCCAAACTGCTGAAAACGACACATTAGGTCGTACCGTGTGCACCGCACATCCGATGGACATGCCGTCTCCTCCTACATCTCACTAATAATATTCCTATCGTTCTTGTGTGGTTTCAGGTCATTCGGAGCACGTTTGCTCTGAATTTGACCGTGACACGCCGTTTTGGTGTTTTATGACTTCTGAAATGCTTTTCCAATCACCGCAGTCAAACGACACCTCCGATTAACGTGTCGTCTATCTGACCATTTCACAATTCACTCCACGGTTGTTGTCGTATGTTTTCGTGGCATTCCGAGGTCGTTCGGGTGGTTTTAACCACCCATCGCGCCCTTTTAGAGCGCGCTAAACTGCTGAGGATCCTAATAGGAATGCATCTTCATACATATAGAAACTAAGGACTCGAGTGGGTGCGCTATTGATAGAATGATCTTGAGTGGGTGTGTGTGTTTGGGTAATGATGCTTGCGAGTGTTACATTATAATCTGAATCGATGTGGAATCCTGGTTTGGGACAATATGTTGAGGTCAGCTGTGGATGATTCTACAAGCATTGTTTTATTTTTATTTCTGTTTATGCATGATGCTTGAGATTCACCAGGATTCCGGGGGTGGGGCGGGCTGTCTGTGGTGGGGGGGGGATGTCCGGGGGTGTAGGGGGGGGGGGTGTCCAGGGGTGCGGGGTGGGCTGTACGGGGGTGGGGGGGGGGGGGTGGGGGGCTATCCAGGGTGGGGGGGGGGGAGCTTTCCGGGTGTGGGGGGTGCTGTCCGGGGGGGTGCGGGGGGGGGGGGGGGGGCTGTACCGGGTTGTGGGGGGGCTGTCTGGGGGGGGGGGGTGTATGAGGGTGGGGGTGCTATCCGGGGTGGGGGGGGGGGGGGCTGTACGGGGGTGCGAGGGGGGGGGGGGGCTGTCCGGGGTTGGGGGGGCTGTACGGGGGTGGGGGGGGAGGGTGCTGTCTGGGGTGGGGTTGTTTGGGGGGTGTGGGGGGGCTGTCTGGGGGGTGCGGTGGGGCTGTTCGGGGATGTGGGGGGGCTGTCTGGGGTGGGGAGGGGGGTTGTCCAGGGGGTGTTGGGGGGCTGTCCGGGGGTGCGGAGGGGCTGTCCGGTGATGGGGGGTGCTGTCCGGGGGTGGGGGGGGGTGTACGGGGGTGGGGGGGTGTCCGGGGTTGGTTACAGAACATGTTTTTTTCAAAACTATTACAGAACATGAAATTTAAAACATCAAATAACTAAATGAACAAAAATATTCAAATCATTAATCAGTTTCCTGGTTACTTCTCAATTTATGCACACAAACATTGCGTCAGACCAAAACACACATGATACCCCCAAATCACAAAAAATCTCACTAGAAACCCAACTTATACATCAATAACAACCCCACCAGTAAAAACAAAAACACACCCCGTGAATATGACGCGTCACGCGTGGTCATCACTACTACCTGCATCCGGTGGGCTAGGGGCCTACAACAAATAAACATTATGAATATTTTCATAACAAAAACAATTTAAATTAAATAAATAAATACAGTATAAATATGCGTCGTATGATCCCCTACACCATCACCTGGACGCACATATTCCCAAAGTGCTCTAACCTCAGCAGTCAATTGCGCATTTGCCTCCTCGGAAGTGCACAACCGTGCCTCGAAATCTGACAACTACTGTGTCATCTGATAAACAACAGGACCGAAAACTACAGTGCGTGACACTACATAATGAGGAATCCCTGTTCCATAGGTCAAACTATATCCATGCCTGTCCCGACCAATAATGTGATGAAAGATCTCATCCCTTCGCATGGGAAGCTGTCGTTGGTCCTCTGGAAGATGTTCTAACTCAGCTTCAAATCGAGCCTGTGAAATATTTAAATATATATACATATATATGTTAATATACAGATTTATTTAAGTATTGGTATGTACAAGCACTTACTATCAATGCTGCAACCTCTGGATCATTGCGATCACGAGTCCTCATCCACACTGACATTTTATCAGTCGCTGCACCTTGCTCCTGCAACTGTATATGAATATAATATAAACACAAAACCATATTAATTAATAAATTAAAAAACAAATAATAAATACCTCATGTCGGATCTGAGACACGTGACGAGTCCCGAGCCTGTGAGGTGGTCCCTGCAACGCTCGATTCTCAGAATGGCGTGCTGACACCTCCTACATTCAATTCATCCAAATTTCAAAAAAATAACACATTCTTGAAAATATATATACACCAAAATAAATATACAAACCACAAACCGCAACACCCTCAGTAGACCAATATACAACAAAGTCATGCCACTGAGCCGGGAGGACACCTCTCGGGACTTTTTCCAGAATGTCTAGGGCACCCACATTTGCTACCCAGTGGTCCCACTTCAATTTTCCTTTATAGTATTTCCACATCTTATGACATTTTCTCATACACACGGGCTGAAACTCTTCAGGGAATACTTTCAAATTTTGATATAAAGAAAAAAATCACACATATTAGTATTGTTTATACATAGAGAATAAAGTAAAATGGTTTTCTTACCTGAACCTCCCTCCAAAGATGATCTAATGTGTCCTGAGGGATAGAAGCCCAGTCACGCATGGTCAATGAAAATAGATGTGGGTCACGTATGATATGACCCACATGACAAATAAATGTAGGGGCATTCGGTCCCACAGGATGAAATACCTCATCAAATGAAACATCAATCATCGTGTCGGAATTCCATGATAAAATGCCACGACCGAGGCCTCTCTTGCAAGAAGAAGAAGCAATCGAGTATGATCCTGTTGAAATTTTATATATAATTTGACAGATGTTATAAATATATAAATATATATATGTTTATCAATTACATAAAAAATAGAGACAATGACATTCAAACATACCTCGATCCTGAGTCATAGATGCCTCAGATGGATGATGTGGATCCGCTGACTCTTCCCCTGACATGCCTGCAGTCATAGAAAACATTAGGAAGGGGACTATCCAAAGTTTCTAAAAGATAAATTGGATTGTTCTTAAAAAAATCAAACTTGTACAATTTTTAATCAAACAAAAAATGGATTGAATAATTATTTGTGAATGAATTTTAAAAAATCATAAAGTTAACAAAACAGATATACAAATTATGTACAAAACCAGTCAATGCATAGCCAAATTTTAGATAGAATTAATAAAAATTCAAGCAACACATGAACCAGATGAAGAATACCTCAAAGGGAAGATACACCAACAATAACATCAATAAACCAAGAGTAAAATCACCTTAAATATTTATAACTGAATAAACTTCCAAAATTAAGGATTAAAACTTACAAGGATTTATAAAATGGTTAGATAATTTATGATATCCTAGGAAATTCAATACTGAATAGCGGGAAAACAATTATACCTTTCATTAAGCATGAAAATTGACCGTTTTTCCTTCAACAGCCGCTCTGACCCAATAAATATCTTCTTCACGTTGAACTACGATATGTTGATCAAGTTGTTGGTAAACAAATGGAACAGTCTCGGGTTCATCTTCTTTAAATAAAAATACTCCTTGCTGAGACATTTTTACAACAACTTGCCAACTTGGATCCGAAGGCAAAGTAATGAAGAATACTTGTTCTTCTTGTGATGTCAAAATGAAAGGTTCACTCTCAACTCATTCATTATTTCTGTATAACATATAGTTAAAATTCACCAGTGAAAACTGATATTGATCGACTTTACATCCACGCACTGGATCAACCCAATTACACTTTAACAATATGTACTTCAAACCGTGTGTGTATACAACTTCAATGATGTCTATCAATTGACCATAGTAATAACCAGAATCAAAAAATGGACAACTGATGCCACTATTTTGTGTTGCTCGTTTGTCATCAACATCTTTAATGCGAAATCAGAAACCATTAGCATCAATAGATTTATAACGACGAGCTGTTATAGATGGACCCTCATCTAGTTGGATAAATACTTCAGTTAGCATGGGGTCCCCTTACTCCCTCAGCTTACGAACCTACATAATTTATAAAATTCAATAATGATATATGTAGAAATAAATTAGTATAATAATTCACTCATAATGAAAATCAATTTATACATGCATAATCCTTGAACCAATCATGAAATGACGCATAATGAGATTGTTGAATTTGCAACTCAGTCGTATGATACATCTATTGTTTTATCTCATTAATGTGTTTCCTGCAAATGATAACGCGATGTTTAAATCATCAACTTATGCAAACAAAACATGTAAAAGTTATACAAGCACATTGATAAGATACTTACTGAATTAATGGTGCAAATGATGGAGTATTGAACAAGATATATCGATGTGCTTGTATCCACTTGATGTTGTCTATATCAAATGCGCTTCCTTCTCTAACTGGACCATCATGAATCCGATAGGGCTTATCTAATTTTGTTTCAACATCTATAAGATATTCTTCACAAAAATTAGTACACTCATCCATCAAATAACCATTGGCTATTGATGCCTCTGGATGAGCTCTGTTGCATACAAATATTTTCAATGTACTCAAATACCGTTCAATAGGATACATACACCTAAATTGCACTGGACCAGTAGCTATTACTTCATCAGTTAGGTACACTGTCAAGTGGACCATAACATCGAAAAATGAAGGGGGGGGGGGGTTTCTCAAAGTGATAAAGCGTAAGTACAATTCGGTCCTGCAAACTTTTTAAATCACTCATTCATTTATTTCTTAAACAAAGATGTTTAAAAAAATTACTCATCTCAATAAACGACTGAACAACATTGGGGGATAAACAATCACAAATTTCAATTGGAATCAACTGCTGAAGTAGTATGTGATTGTCATGACTTTTCAACCCTTGTAATGTCTTGCTCGTCAGATTCACACAATTTGAAATATTAGAAGAGTAACCATCAGGCACCTTGACCATCTTCAAAATGGAAATAAATTTCTCTTTCTCCTTTTTAGTCATCGTATACTGTGCAGCAGACATATATGCTTTGTTTTCCTCAGCTAACTGTAAATGCAACTGTTTCCTTAAACCCATTTCTTCCAAATCACGGCGTGCATTAACATGGTCCTTTTATTTTCCACTGAAACCTAAAATGGTCCATAATATCTTATCACAAACATTTTTTTCAATGTGCATGACATCCAAATTAGGCCTCATCATGTTAGTTTTCCAATACGGAAGACTATAAAAAATCCTTTTCTTTTTCCACTTGTGACTGCACTGCCTACCCACAACACGAATATTACGTACTGGAGGAGCCACCAAATCCTGAATTTCTTATACTGTGCAGATGTTTTCTTCCTCAATCTGCGATAACATTTCGACTCCTGTCATGATCTTTGGTGCTAGGCTGAACTCTCTAGAACCATCAAATGCCACTCTGTCCTTTCTGAACTTGTGCTGAGGGGGGAGAAAACGTCTGTGACCCATGTATACCCATTTTTTGGAATGTTTAAGCCATACAATTTTTTTACTTTTATTGCAACAAGGGAAAGAAAATTACCCTTTCATACTCCAGCCTGATAAATTTTCATAAGGTGGGAAGTCATTGATTGTCCATAATAAAGTATCCTGCACTTTGAACATTTCATTCGTTTCGCAGTCATAAGTCATCACACCATCACCCCAAAATTCATTCAACTCATCAATCAATGGCTGAAGTTAAACATCAATCTTATCCCCCCGGAATTTTAGGTCCATCAATAAGAGTGGAAAGTAATATAAATTGTTGCTTCATACAAAGCCACAGAGGGAGATTATATGGAACCAACACCACGGGCCATGTGCTATGAGTTGCACCAACCATAGACTTGAATGGATTGAAACCATCTGCTGCCAATCCCAATAGGACATTATGAACATCTTTAGCAAAGTCAGGATGTATCTTATCAAAATACTTCCATGCATCAGAGTCTTCCAGGTGGGTTAACATATCACTTTCATGAACTCTTTCTGCATGGCATCTCATGAAATTAGAAACTTTAGATTACATAAAAAATCTTTTCAACCTCGGTTTAAGGGAAAATTAACGCATTTTCTTTACGACAATCGGTTTACCCTATATCGCAATCTGACTTTGATGAGTCTTATTTACCCTGTTCTCTTTCCACCTGAAAGCACCAAAAACTGTACAAATATCCAAATGGGCAGTTTCCTTTCTAAACAACATACAGTTTTTTGCACATGCATCTATGGTCTCATACGTAAAACCTAAGTTCTCTGTCAACTTACGAGCATAGTAATATGACTTGGTAATCTTAGCATCGACAGGAAGAACCTTTTTCAATAACACCAAAATCATGTCGAATGATGTGTCTGACCAATTATTAAAAGTCTTAAAATGCAACAACTCCACGATAAATGATAGTTTATTGTAAGAAGTACATCTAGGATATAATTCTGTTTTCGCGTCATCAAGTGCTTCATAAAACCTTCTCGAATCACGATATGCACCAGAGCGAATATTTATCTCACCGGTATCAAGATTCTGGATGTCAATGCCTTCAAGATCAAACCCACGTACCATTTCAGTAAGTATTTCATGCATTGGATCATTCATCCTTGCATCAACATCCATATGAGCTGCATCCGTATTTTGACAACAAACATATTCTTCTCCATGATGAGTCCTACTCTTATAATTCTTCATAAATCCATTAAAGAATAGGTGCACCCTCACAGTATCTCGTGTGAATTGATATCTATTAGCACATTTTCTACGTGGAAAACTAATATAGTCACTTTCAAATCCTCTGGTGAAGTCAATAAACTGCATAATTACATTGAAATATTCTCTAGATGTTCGATTTGGAAGATCAATCCAACTCTTATCCATAATAATATCGGTATAACAAACATTTACACAATACTTATTACATTTTCATTTTTCAAATCAACTATATTTAATATAAATACTAATCATTTGTTTATGAACCATTGATAAAATAACAATGTAAGTGAAAGCCCATGTCATACCTAATTGCGCTACAAACCTGAAAGGGAGGGGAACCGAAGGCGGTGCTACGAGGGAGAGGAGAGGCAGCGAAGGGGAGCCAGAGAAAAAGGCAGTGCGGCGAGGGAGGGGATGGGCGGCGGCGGTGGCGGGGAGCCAGAGGAGAGGAGGCGGTGAGGGGACGGGGGACAGGCAGCGAGGGGGGGGGGGGATATCCGGGGTTCGAGGAAAGGTGTTCGAGGTGCGGGGGGGGGGGGGGGCTGTCCGGGGTGTGGGGTGCTGTCTGGGGTGCGGGGAGGGGTGTCTGGGGTGCGGGGTGGCTATTTGGGGTGAGGGGGGGCTCTCCGGGGTGCGGGGGGGGGGGGGGGGGGGGGGGAGGGGGGAGGGGCTGTCTGGGGTGTGAGGGCCATCCGAAGGGGGGGAGGGCCGGGGGCGGAGGCCGGAGGGCATAGGGGTAGGAGACGGAGGGGGCGGAGGCCAGAGGGCGGAGGGATTCTGGAGGGGAGCGAAGGATGGCTGGAGGGAGGAGGGCGGATAGAGCGGGAGGGCAGAGGGCGGAGGGCGCGCGGAGGGCAGAGGCCGACGAGGGCGGCGACGACAAGTGGTGGAGGGCGGCGGGGCGCGCGGCGAGGCAGGGTGGCGGGGGTAGGGCGATCGGGGAGGGCGGAGGAGGGCGACGAAGGGGGGGGGGGGGGTAGGTCGAGGGCGATGGTGTGGGGGGGGGGGGCACCGAAGCCCTAAGTTTTTTTACAAAGGGAAGCGACCGCCAATGGTGGTCACTATTGGGTACCTACAACGACCGCCAAAGGCGGTCGCCCATGTCAGGGGGATTCAAAGCCCAATATTCTAGTAGTGAATTTATGTTAAGTGTTTTACAAGTTTGGAATTATGTATTGTGATTCATAAACTAATCTAATGTATTCCATCGTTTATAAATGACGCCTAGTGGAAGGAATAGAAACCGTATCAACACACATAATCCTTGTAGGGATTTCCCTCCTACTCAAAATAATTATAGTGGAGCTGGTGATGCAACTATTTATGATCTGCTAATCACCATACTGGTACAACTCACTCAAGTTATGAATAATAACCTTACCCGTATGGAGCACCTTGATCCAAAACATGGAGGATCAATGTTAGACCGCTTCATGAGGAAATTACCACCAACATTCAATGGGACTACAAATCCATTTGTAGCTGAGCAATGGATAAGTTCCTTAGAAAAAATATTTCATGCTTTGTGGAGTAGAAAAAGGGAAAACATTGTCATGATAGTTTATCGCCTCACTGAAGATGTAGATCAATGGTGGTCATTGATTCAAAACACAAAGGAAGATGAAAAAGTATCAAGTATGTAATAGAGGGAGTTTAAAGATATTTTATTAGAAAAATACTTTCCTCGTGACCATCGAACGGATATGGAAATGCAATTTCTTAGTCTGAGGAAAAAATAGGATGAGAATGTTGCAAAGTATAAGGATAACTTTACAAGGTTACTAGGGCATGCTGTAGATTATATACGTAACCCAAGAAGTAAATTGATCATTTCTTTGATGGGTTAAAACCATTTCTCCGTCGATCATTAGTCTCACAATCATTCTCGTCGTACGAAGATATTGTATCATGTGCTATCAAGATAGAAATGAAATTCTCTAAGTCTTACGACTTTAAAGAAAAGCAGGAGAAGAAGAGATCTACTGAACACTCTGGAAATGGAAATAAGGGGAAGAAGGGAAAATTTGAATATTAATCATGCGGTAAATGTGAGAAGAAACACCCTGGTACTTGCCTGAAGGAAATGAGAGTCTGTTATAAGTGTGGTGAAAAAGGCCACCAAACTCATGATTGTAAGGGGAAGAAAGAGGGTGTCAATGTTGATTGCTACAATTGTAGAGAAAGGGGGAATTATTCAAATGAATGTCCTAAGCACCAAGGGAACTTACCTTAGAAAAGGCCAAGGGATCAAGGCCAAGATTATACGATCACTAATGCTGAGGTTCAAGCTCTGAAAGACATGGTGGAAGGTAATTTAATGGTTTCCTCAAGTTTATCCAATGATTTATTTGAATCTAGATCATCGCATTGTTTCACATCTTCCCAGTTTGCTTAGAAAATTAGATATTTCCAATTTGATTTAACAAGGGAGTTGTCAGTAAAAACTCCTAAGGGAAGTATCACTGCAAAAATTTTTTTTAATCAGTTCCCATTAAGGAATATAAAAATTATTTATCTACTGATCTCATCATCATAACCATGATTGAATTTAATATAATTCTTGGTATGGATTGGATATTGGACCATGATGCAAAAATTTATTGTAATAAGTAGGAGGTTACAATTTTTGATGATGATAAGGAGTACCTTATGTTTAGAGAAGAAACATAACCACCTGATTCTTATCTAGATCCACCCCCAGTAGCTCAATTAAATTCAATTATTGGGGAGGAAGAGAATGAAATAACTATGGGCGAGGAAAAGAATATTTGAATAGAGGATGTACCTATTGTGCAAGAATATGTTGATGTGCTTCTAGAGGATTTACCTGGACATCCTCCAGAATGAGAAATTTATTTTTCCATTGACTTAATTCTTGGTTCAAGGCCCATATCAAAGACCCCTTATAGAATGGCCACTGTGGAATTAGTGTAACTAAATAAAAAACTAGAGGAATTTAGTAAAAAGGGATTTATTCTCCCTTGTGTTTCTCCTTGGGGAGCCTCTTCCCTTTTTGTTAGAATGAAATACGGATCTATGAGGTTGTGCATTGACTATAGGGAGATCAATGCTATAACAATAAAGAAAAAGTATCCCCTACCTCGTATTGATGATTTTTTCGACCAACTTCATGGAGCTAAATATTTATCAAAGATTGACCTTCGATCTGAATATCATCAGTTGTGTGTGAAGAAGGAAGACATTTCGAAAATAGCATTTTGAACCGAGTACGAGTATTATGAGTTTACAGTAATGCTTTTTGGATTGACTAATGCACCCTCTATTTTCATGGATCTAATGAACAGAGTTTTCAAGGAATATCTTGATGAATTTGTAGTGGTATTTATTGATGATATATTGGTATACTCAAAAAGCTATGAAGATCATGAAAATCACTTGTGAATTATCCTAAGTACTCTTAGAAGAAATGAATTATATGAGAAATTTAGCAAGTGTAAATTCTGGCTTCAGGAGATTTCTTTTCTTGGCCATATTATCTCTAAGGATGGAATCTCTGTTGATTCTTTTAAGACAAGAGCATTCCAAGAATGGCCATCACTGACGAGTATAAGTTAGGTACACAGTTTTATTGGTTTAGTAGGTTATTATCGGTGTTTTGTCCAGAATTTTTCCCTATTGGCTAACCCATTAACCAAGCTCACACGTAAAGGGGTTAAATTTTTTTGGACAAAAGAGTGTGAAGAATGTTTTGAAGAATTGAAGACAAGATTATTCAATTCTTCTATATTGAATCTACCATCAGCGAATGATGTGTTTTTTATTTATAGTGATGCTTCAAAGAAAGGAATTGGTTGTGTCCTTATGCAGAATGATAGCGTTATTGCCTATTCATCAGAACAGCTAAAAATTCATGATCTTGAGTTAGCATCTCTAATATTTTCTTTGAGGATATGGAGACATTATCTCTATGGTGAAAAATCTGAGATATATAGGAATCAAAAGAGTTTGAAGTATATTTTCTCATAGAAATAACTCAACATGAGGGAAAGGAGATGTCTTGAACTACTCAAGGATTATGATTTCACAATACACTACCACCCGGGGAAGGCAAATAAGGTGGCAGATGCTTTGATCAGAAAGGATCATGGATTTTTGAACAGGATGATAGTTGAAAGTGATCCTATTTTCATAGATCTTGTGAAAATGGATATGGGAATAATCATGGAAGGTGAACCATCAATACCTTTTCAAATGGTTTCCAAACCATCTTTACTAGAAAGGATAAAAATTTCTTAGGCTGATGATGAGGAGTTTCAAAATAAAATCAAAGATGTGAACAATGGGAGATTGATCGACTTCATATATGAAGATGAGATTTTGAAATTTAGGATGAGAATTTGTGTTCCCAATAAACCTGATCGGAAAAGGGAATTTTTAGATGATGCTCATAGCTCCAATTTCTCTATACACCCCGGTAGCACTAAGATGTATAGAGATTTGAAAGAACATTTTTGGTGGGAAAACATGAAGAGGGAGATTGTTGATTTTGTGTCAAGATATATGGTTTTTCAACAAGTGAAAGCTGGAAGGTAATAGCCTGGAAGAGTCATGCAACCTCTTCCCATACCTGAGTGGAAATGGGATAATATTACGATGGACTTTGTCAAGGGACTACCAAAGAATCCTAGAAGGAATGTTTCAATATGGGTCATTATTGATCGTCTTACCAAGTCAGCACATTTTATTGCTATAAGAGAAGATTTACCACTTGAACGTTTAGAAAGACTGTATATTAATGAATTTTTAAGACTCAATGGAGTACCCCTATCGATTGTTTCTGATCATGATCCTCATTTTTCATCAAGATTCTGGAAAAATCTTCAGAAATCCCTGGATACTGAACTATGTTTGAGCACTGCCTACCACCCTCAAACTGATTGACATTCAGAATAGACTGTTCAAATCTTAGAAGACATGTTGAGATCTTTCTCACTTGACTTTCTAGGATGTGGGATCAATATTTACCTCTGGTAAAATTTTTATATAACAATAGCTTCCATTCAAGTATTCAAATGGAACCATATGATGCGTTATATGGAAAGAGATGTCGCACACCAACTTGTTGGCATGATGTTGGTGAAAGAAAAGTTGTAGGCTCAGAACTTGTTGAGGAAACAATAGAAAAGGTGAAGGTTATCCAAACCCACATCAAAGAATCCCAAAGTAGGAAAAAGACCTATGCCGATAACCAAAGGAAGGATTTGGAATTTCAGGTTGGAGACCATGTTTTTTTAAAGGTATATCTGTGGAAGGGAATTATACGATTCGGTAAGAAGGGTAAATTGAGTCCCAGGTACATCAGACCTTTCGAAATTCTAGAATGAATTGGGGCTGTAGCTTACCATTTGGAAATGCCACCAAGTCTCTCCAAAGTTCATGTTGTGTTCCACGTATCACAGTTGAGAAAATACATGCTTGACCCAAAGCATGTACTCATCTATGAGAAATTAGAACTGGAACCTAATCTATCTTATTGTGAAGAGCCTGTCAAGATTCTTGATACAAGAGAACAAGTGTTGAAAAACCGGACGACTCATCTAGAAAAAGTTCAATAGAGAAACCATAAGATGGAAGATGCAACATGGGAACCTGAGGAACTTATGATGAAGAACCACCTGAATCTTTTTATGGAGTAATATTCTAAAAATTTTGAGGATGAAACTATTTGAAGGAGGGGAGAATGTAACACCCCAAGTTTCCACAGTACGTTCCCCTTTGAATAATGCAATAGCTTGTGTTGTACGCTACTTGGAGTTTTAACACACCATGACCAATCAAACTAGCCATTATGAATAGTAGTACCAACTTTTTGAAATTTTATAAATTTTATCCTTCAAAATGGACTTCATTTTTGGATTTGTAATATCGAATTTATCTTAGGGTGAATTTTTGGTATTTTTATGAAAACTTTCAATTTTTGATGAATAGTGAAAAAACACTGCATTATTGGTCAAAAATGACTTTTTATTTAAATAAATAGTTATTTTATTTTAATTTATTTTAGGTCAAAATAGATACACGATACCTATATATGCTAAAAATAATTCATTAGATTCATTTTATAATAAGTTTAGATATATAAAATTTTATCAAACTTTTTACGATCTTTTACCCACCACCTAGGAGAATTTTCAAATTTGTATTAAACTTAATTTTACCACTTCTGTGTGTTGAATTTAAAAAATCAGAGAGACACGGTTAATATCATTAAGTAAAATGTGGTTCAATAAGATGAAAATATTTTTTGGGTGAATAGTAACTTTTGACTTTTATTTACC
This sequence comes from Viscum album, assembly GCA_963277665.1. Classification (NCBI taxonomy): domain Eukaryota; kingdom Viridiplantae; phylum Streptophyta; class Magnoliopsida; order Santalales; family Viscaceae; genus Viscum; species Viscum album. Next base: position 704,091,983 of record OY728132.1, read on the forward strand.
ACGGTTAAAAGTAAATAGGGCAATTAAGGGTAAAAATGATATCATAATTACCTAAAACATGTCCTAATTCTATTGGATAAGTATAATTCGACCAAAAAAAATCTTAGGAATAAAATATGGCCCCCTTTGGTCCACGTGGATTAGATTAGGATATTTATTATTATTTTATTTAAAGAATATTTAAAAGAGTTAAAATCAAAGTTTAATAACTAAACCATTTTTAATATAGGGTTATACATAAGATAAATTAGACTATAAATATTAATTATAAATCTAAAGATATTTCCTACATAATGGTATTTTATTTATAATTTTTATACATTAAATAATTAAATTTATTTATGACACAATGATGATGCAATAATTACCTTATTAATGATAGATTAAAATAATTGATATTATAAATATCCAAATAAATATAATTTGAGACTTTTAATAAATTATACTAATTTTCTAGGTTAATATGACATGTTAGGGTTGATTAAATGAATTTTTTTCCAAGTAATAAAGCTGTTATGAATTTAACAAAAACAAAATACCAAATAGTGTCAAAATTGACATAAAAGAGTTTTTAAAACCAATATTATATTATTAATTGATATTATATTCCTAAAAATATAAGGTTCTGCCAAAGGGATTAAATAATATTATATATTTCATTAATTAACCACTTTATATTCTTTTGGAAGTTTATAGTTATTTTATTAACCATATAATATAAAAATACAAAGAGACACTGTAAATGTAAAACTATTTAACTATGAGTTAAATCTAAAAGATAAGGTTAATATAGTGACCCAAACCTGTATAAAACCTATTGTTTGAGTGTTTTTCGAACCATCCTCACCTTATCCTTTAAATAATTAATTTTGGAGCCATTCTAAAATGAAAATTATTTTATTATAAAATAATATTTTAATCTTTTCCTAAGGTGCCCCTTACCCCTCTTATAAAAGGGAACTTCCACTTCTATCAAATTCACACCTTAAAAGCCCTTTGGCTCGTCCAAAACCTACCCAAATATCCTCTAAAATTTCCTCACTTAATCCTAGAGGCCTTACTTTATTCATAAATACAACCTAAGGAGACCTTTTGATCAAATCAAAAGGAAGAACCCAAAGAAGAGGAAAATATTTCATCACCTCTTTCAATTTCTTTTCTTCTTCCACTTCATCTTTATTTTTTGTTTTCATTATAAAATAATAACTATAGTATATTATATATACTTTGATTTAATTATAAATATGGTACAACCATATTCATTATTCTATCCATCCTATAAATGACAAAGTCACTATACGTGGGTACGTACGGATTACCGTCTCCACATCGTAGTGTAGTTTGTTATTCAAACACTTCATCATTTGGATGGGTATAATAATGAGTATAAATGATGTAAATAATAAATATAAAATGATAATGATTCTTTATATATGATATAACATCCAATTATATACTATTTTAATATCAAAATAATGATATTATCGCTCGTGCATACGTACAGATTGCCGTCTCCACGAACGCGATGAGATTCATTCCCCATCGTATCCATTCAAGACTAATTTTCATTTTATGATTAAAAAGAATGTTTAAGGACTTAATATAATTCTGAATATGAATAAGATACATCTTATCCATAACAAAAATTACTTACATAACAAATCATATAAAAGAAAACGAATCCGTTAACACCCAAAACGATGATACTACTGAAATATCATTAACAAAACAATATTAGAAGATCATATATGATATAATATTAATGTATATGGTTCTTTTATAATTTAATAACAATTATTTCACCATTATATAGGAGGTTAACCTACCCAACGATAGAGGAAAAGTATAAGGTAAGGGTTAATTTTACAATCTCTTTATTATCCGAGGTTGTTTTATACGCGAGTATCTACTAGGACCTCTTTATCATCCACATCTATGTTTCTTAAAAATATATTTCAAAACATTTTTAATATTCAATATAAAATGTATTAAATTCATTTATAACCTTATTTGACTTTATATGTTTTTTAAACGAATATTTCTGTCGTTTTCCAAACAAGGTACTTTATGACCTTTTTGACAAAATTAAGGCAAGGATGTTATGTTTAACTTATACGGCGGGTGCAGCTATTTTCTGCCATTATAACATTATCAAATCTTCCCTTAAAATATTTTAAGAATATTTTAAAAATAAATGTTTTATTTTATAATTATATTACTTTTAAATGATTTCAAAATAGAAATATATATTTCTATAAAAAACAAGTTTTGATTTCATCTATGTCAACATCCTTTGATGGATTTTAAGCATTTTTGAAGTTGATTTATTATGATACAAAACTTACACATTATATTGAAGGTTTTGTGATATGTTTGAATGTGGATGTGTTATTTTTACACCATTCATGGTTTATGGATAAATTATTGACATTTCATATGCTAGTTTTAATACGAATGTTTATGTTATGTTTAAACCTTTTCATATGAGGAATGCATTGGACTTAGTAAGTGATGGGTGGAGCCCGATATAGCTCATTAATGCATCGTTAGGTTTCATGAGACAAACTAGTGTCCTGGGATAAGGCCTTGAAAAAATCTTATTTTTAATCTTGGCACAAGGCCTTGACTATGTGGTTATGAAGTCTGGCATTATGCATTCCATCATTATGAAATTGGCTATTGATATTGCATGTGATTATTCGACTAGTAGAATATCCCTGTGAATAAGTAAATGAAATTATTTGATTTTATCTTTTCCATATTATGATGAAGTTAAAGTTTAAAAGTCTTTTGTTTTAGTCTTATACATTTCCTTAAATGTTTATGCTTATTTATGAATGTTTCTGCTATATTTTTATCCTTACTGAACATCTAAGCTCATACCTTTCTATGTTTTTTTCCCAGGATGCGAAGAAGTATATTATGACTGACCTACAAGGATAGTCTAAGGGATTTGAGTGTGGACTATGGAGACTATGTTGTTGTAGTTTTTCATTTTATATTGTAATGTAAAACTTATGAATGTATCTATTACTTCCAAGGCTACTAAAATAATCAGTCATTTGAGACTTGATCTTTTGTGATCATGCCAATGTTATGTAATAATGCACTAACTCTGGGTAACTGGGGTTGGGGTGTTACAATCAACAACAGTGGAGTCCTTGGATCTCACCAACAACCTTGATTTATAATCTTTCTTCATTAGTGATTGATCCAAACTCAAGGTAAGAAATTTTCTTTATTTGGTTTTTTCCTATTTTTATACCATATCGAACGTGAGTCAATCCTCTTAAAAATTGATTCAGTGGTTGAATTTTGATTTAGGGTTGATGAATTTTTCCCCGATGTTATTGTATTTTTTATTTCTTTGTTATTATTTCTCATGTCAATGGATTGAGTCCAACCTGAAAAATGGCCGGGGTTCGTTCATCATGTTTATGTTTATGAATTTCTTTTATCATTCTTCACATGTTCATCATCATCATTTCCTATTACTGGTGGTTTGAAAAATACCCGGTAGGTGATCATTTCAAAAAATTTATATGTTAAAATAGATCGATAACATGGGTTTGATTTCAGGATCAGCCGCATGGTTGTGGTGTGTGACGACGATGGAGAATTTGGGATCGGATTGGGTGACCACGTTTTCATAGAAATAACACTAGGATGATGCGGTTCTATAAGAATCTATTAATGAGAGGACTAGAGACTGAAATACAACCACTGACAATGTTAAGGATTGTTGAATCACATATATGTTTTTATTAGTGTATTTTGTAGTGGAATCAAAGGCAACAACGGAACAAGCGATACATGTGAGGCTTTTTGGTGTTTCTATAAAATCAAGACATACCTGATATGTAGTGCGAAGAACACACTCCATATTGACCCTTGGACGTGGAGGCTAGGGTTTCATAAAAATAAAATATCACTCACCATGTGTAACACCTCGATATTTTAAAATAACACCATGTTTGATAGCATATACAACATGCAACACCGAGCTTAACGTACCAAAATACACTATTAAAATAATAATTATTTTAATATGGCCATTATAACCTAGCAGTTAAATTGGTGAGTCTAAATAAGATTAACCATATTATTAAATATATATAAAGGTATTAATAAATATAAATTTATTTATTAATTCTTATGAAATAAACACATAAATTTTAGTAAATCTGTTTTATACACTTTCTTCAAAACTGATTTTTATTACATTTTATGAGAAAATTTTATAATTAATTTTTTATAATATTATAAAATGTATTGGATAAAATGAAATTAATTTTTTAAATTAACATATCAAAATTATATTAATGTGAAATTTTATATTTTTTCTAAAAATATTTATTTTCTAGTGAATAGTGGAAAATAGCATTTTTTATTGAAGAAAATATTTTTGTTTCAACCATTCCAGAAGTTGCATTTTATTTTAAAATTATTTCAAAGTAAATTTAGTCATATTATATTATTAATAATACAATTAAGTTCATTTTAATCAATTTCATTGTTGAATTTGGAATAAAAACATTTTTATACTTAAAAAGGTCATTTTTCTGAAAAAATGTTTTTCGTTACATTCTTACAGTTTAGTTTTAAATTAAATTATGCCACTTCTTTATTATTAATTTTGAAAATTGGATTTTTTTTTGGATTTAGGTGGTCCAAATTTATTAAATATTTCCCTTTTATTTTTGGTCAATTTGAATAACAACCTTAGTAATTTTTACTAGCATAGTAAAGGGTATATCAGATAATTAAAGTTAAAAATAAAATGATAAGGGCTAAAAAATAACTCCAACACTTGAATAAGCATTATTTTATGATTTAATTTCATAAAAAATCATCCAAAATTCCGTTATATGGAATTTTATGTCAATTTCTATGAGATTATGACATTTAATGTATTTTATTTCAAGAAAAGTCAAACATGTCACACTCTTATTTTTAATAACTATTATATTTTTAATATGGAGTTTTCGAGAGTATATGTCTTACTATAAATATTATTTTGAAATATAAAATGATTATATTCATCATGGTACATTTTTTTAATTTTTATGGAAGAAATAATTACCTTAAATTCTTTTATAATGCTGATCACTACCACAAAACTGGGCAAGGCATGCACCTGCCTTTATCAGCGCTAACTAAAAAGCGCTGATAAAGGGCCGGACCTTTATCAGTGCTAACAAAAGCGATGATAAAGGTCACCTTTATCAGTGCTTGTTTAGCGCTGATAAAGGCCTTACACTGTATCAGCGCTAGAAAAGCGCTGATAAAGGGTACCCCTTTATCAGCGCTTTTCTAGCGCTGATAAAGGCTGTATTTATCAGCGCTTTTCATTTTAGCGCTGATAAATACACCCTTTATCAGCGCTTTTTACTAGCACTGATAAAGGGTCCCGCGGATTTATTAAAAACCCGCGGGTCCTCTTCCTCCTCCCCGCACACAATCAAGCTCTCGCGGAAGCCCTCGTCTGCGCCGCTGCCGCCGCTGCCGCCGCTGCCGCCGCTGCCGCCGCCTCCTTCTCCTCCGCCGCGACCACCGAAACCCCTCCCCCTTCTCTTATTCTCTCTCCCTGCGGCCCCCCTCCTCTGCGTAGCAGCCCAGCCGAAGCGCTCCCCCTCCGGCGCACTGCCCCTCCGGCGCGCTCCCCCTCCGGCGCGCTCCCCCTCCGGCGCGCTCCCCCTCCGGCGCCGCTCCCCCTGCGGCGCCGCTCCCCCTGCGGCGCCGCTCCCCCTGCGGCGCCGCTCCCTCGCGCGACCTCCTCCGGACCCCGATTCTCCCGCATCCCCTTCACCGCGCCGTCGGTCCCTGCGCGGCTCCCTCGGCGATCACGGTTCCCTCTGTCGCTCCCCGGCCCAGCAGACGCCCTCCCCAGCTTGTTCCCTCCATCGCGCGACGCCGCCTCCGTCGCTGCCCTCCCACCGGATTCCGGCTGCCGCACCTTCACATCAGGTTATCAATATATTTTACAAGTATTTATATTAAGATCATTATGTAATATGTTTCTAGGATGGTCATGATCTAGGTCCCAAATTCCTATTTTCCAAATGCAAGAACCCTATCACCAACATCGTGATGATGAAGATGCTATGATTAAAGTGGGAGGACATGAGGTTGAAATGTATCTCTATATATATATTTTCTTCTTTGGTTCCCTATAATAGAATTAATAAATGTCTATAGATCCTATTTCTAATTTCATATACCTATGAAATTGTTTAATTTCTATATATTCTTCTTTAGGGTGTGATAGCCATTCATTCAGAGAGGATAATTGTGTTAGGAATTGGGCATCAAAAAATGCTTCTATATTTCTCATGCCAGTCCATGATGTTGTCATATATTCAACACATAATAGAATGATGAGTCTATAATTGGACGTCATAGAATAATTTATTCTCCTTCTTCATCTTAGGATATGAAATTTTATTATTATAATCAAAAAAGGCATCCTCTTCTTATCACCTAACTTATATTTCTAACATCAAATACATTTTTTTTAAGAAAAGCAAAGCAAGAGATTCAAATAAATGAGGCAAATTACAGGAGTCTAAAGGAGGAGATTTTACACTTGTCCCTATTAAGCAGATCAGTCAAATCCTCATCAGGTGTGGTCAGGTGCACTCTAGAGGTTTCAGAAACGGTGTACTCCTCCACCGATGCCTCCTCCTCCTCCGCCGGTGCCGCCAGTGCCTCCACGTCTCCTCCTCCTCCGCGCGCTGCGGTCACGCCGCGGTAACGCCGCGGTCACGCCGGTGCCTCCACGGCCGCCGCCTCCTCCTATTACGCCGCGGCCGCCTCCTCCTCCTCTGCTCCTGCTCCTCCTCCTCCTCCTCCACCGGCCTCATCCTCCTCCTCCTCCGCTGCCTCCGCTACCTCAGCCCTGCCTCCGCCCTGCCTCTGCGCTGCCGCCGGTGCCTCCTCCTCCACCGCGGCCTCCTCCTCCTCCGCTGATGCCTCCTCCTCCTCCACCGGTGCCGCCGGTGCCTCCGCGGCCGCCTCCTCCTCTGCGGTCATGCCGCGGTCATGCCACGGTCACGCCGCGGTCACGCCGGTGCCTCTGCGGCCGCCTCCTCCTCCTCTGCTCTGCTCCTGCTCCTCCTCCCTCCACCAGCCTCATCCTCCTCCTCCTCCGCTGCCTTCGCTGCCTCCGCCCTGCCTCCGCCCTGCCTCCGCGCTGCCGCCGGTGCCTCCGGTGCTTCCTCCTCCACCGCGGCCTCCTCCTCCTCCTCCGCCGATGCCTCCTCCTCCTCCGTCGGTGCCGCCAGTGCCTCCCCGTCTCCTCCTCCTCCGCGCGCTGCGGTCACGCCGCGGTCACGCCGCGGTCACGCCGGTGCCTCATTCTCCACCGCAGCCTCCTCCTCCTCCACCGCGGCCTCCTCCTCCTCCTTCGCTGCCTCCGCTGCCTCCTCCTCCGCCGCGGCCGCCTCCTCCTCCTCTGCTCCTGCTCCTCCTCCTCCTCCTCCATCGGCCTCATCCTCCTCCTCCTCCACTGCCTCCGCTGCCTCCGCCCTGCCTCCGCCCTGCCTCTGCGCTACAGCCGGTGCCTCCTCCTCCACCGCGGCCTCCTCCTCCTCCGCCGATGCCTCCTCCTCCTCCGCCGGTGCCGCCGGTGCCTCCGCGGCCGCCTCCTCCTCTGCGGTCACGCCGCGGTCACGCCGGTGCCTCTGCGGCCTCCTCCTCCTCCTCTGCTCCTACTCCTCCTCCCCTCCACCGGCCTCATCCTCCTCCTCCTCCGCTGCCTCCGGTGCTTCCTCCTCCACCGTGGCCTCCTCCTCCTCCACCGATGCCTCCTCCTCCGCCGCCGGTGCCGCCAGTGCCTCCACGTATCCTCCTCCTCCGCGCGCTGCGGTCACGCCGCGGTCACGCTGCGGTCACGCCGCGGTCACGCCGTGGTCACGCCGCGGTCACGACGCGGTCACGCCGCGGTCACGCCGCGGTCACGCCGCGGTCACGCCGCGGTCACGCCGCGGTCACGCCGCCGTCACGCCGCGGTCACGCCGCGGTCACGCCGCGGTCACGCCGCGGTCACGCCGCGGTCACGCCGCGGTCACACCGCGGTCACGCCGCGGTCACGCCGCGGTCACGCCGCGGTCACGCCGCGGTCACGCCGGTGCCTCCTCCTCCACCATGGCCTCCTCCTCCTCCACCACGGCCTCCTCCTCCTCCTTCGCTGCCTCCGCTGCCTCCTCCTTCTCCGCGGCCGCCGCCTCCTCCTCTGCTCCTGCTCCTCTCCTCCTCCTCCTCCTCCTCCACCGGCCTCATCCTCCTCCTCCTCCGCTGCCTCCGCCCTGCCTCCGCCCTGCCTCTGCGCTACGGCCGGTGCCTCCTCCTCCACCGCGGCCTCCTCCTCCTCCGCCGATGCCTCCTCCTCCTCTGCCGGCGCCGCCGGTGCCTCTGCGGCCGCCTCCTCCTCTGCGGTCACGCCGGTGCCTCTGCGGCCGCCTCCTCCTCCTCTGCTCCTGCTCCTCCTCCCCTCCACCGGCCTCATCCTCCTCCTCCTCCGCTGCCTTCGCCCTGCCTCCGCGCTGCCGCCGGTGCCTCCGGTGCTTCCTCCTCCACCGCGGCCTCCTCCTCCTCCGCCGATGCCTCCTCCTCCTCCGCCGGTGCCGCCAGTGCCTCCACGTCTCCTCCTCCTCCGCGCGCCGTGGTCACGCCGCGGTCATGCCGCGGTCACGCCGCGGTCACGCCGCGGTCACGCCGGTGCCTCCTCCTCCACCGCGGCCTCCTCCTCCTCCACCGCGGCCTCCTCCTCCTCCTTCGCTGCCTCCACTGCCTCCTCCTCCACCGCGGCCGCCTCCTCCTCCTCTGCTCCTGCTCCTGCTCCTCCTCCTCCACCGGCCTCATCCTCCTCCTCCACCGCGGCCTCCTCCTCCTCCGCCGATGCCTCCTCCTCCTCCGCCGGTGCCGCCGGTGCCTCCGCGGCCGCCTCCTCCTCTGCGGTCACGCCGCGGTCACGCCGGTGCCTCTGCGGCCGCCTCCTCCTCCTTCGCTGCCTCCGCCCTGCCTCCGTGCTGCCGCTGGTGCCTCCGGTGCTTCCTCCTCCACCGCGGCCTCCTCCTCCTCCACCGATGCCTCCTCCTCCTCCGTCGGTGCCTCCAGTGCCTCCACGTCTCCTCCTCCTCCGTGCGCTGCGGTCACGCCGCGGTCACGCCGCGGTCACGCCGCGGTCACGCTGCGGTCACGCCGCGGTCACGCCGCGGTCACGTCGCGGTCACGCCGCAGTCACGCCGCGGTCACGCTGCGGTCACGCCGGTGCCTCCTCCTCCACCGCGGCCTCCTCCTCCTCCACCGCGGCCTTCCTCCTCCTCCTTCGCTGCCTCCGCTGCCTCCTCCCCTCCACCGGCCTCATCCTCCTCCTCCTCTGCTGCCTCTTCCTCCTCCTCCTCCTCTGCTCCTCCTCCTCCTCCTCCTCCTCCTCCTCCTCCTCCTTCTCCTCCACTGCAGCCTCGTCCTCCTCCTCCTCCACCGGCACTTCCTCCTCCTCCTCCTAGTCCGCTGCCTCATCCTCCTCCTCCACTGGTGCACGGTGGTATCATATTGATGTGAGGCTTGGGGATTGTAGTGGTTCCCAATATATTTTTTATTTTGGTATTTATTTATTCCTTTATTTCCTTGAAGTATCTTGTTTTTTATCTAAATTATACTCATATTCCTTCTCCTTTAACCTATATACTTATCCTATGGATTTTAAATAGGATGAATATAAATGAAGAATGGATGAATGCCAATCGGTTGACAAAAGAGTATGAAGAAGGCGTGAAAGAATTTATCAAGTTTGCAATAGATCATGCATGTGACTCTTCTCAAATCCTTTGTCCGTGTTTACGCTGTTGTTATTCAAAACAAATTAGTCCAGATGAGTTGGAAGAACACTTGATCTGTCACGAAATAGATCAAAGTTATACATGTTGGAATAAACACGGGGAAACAACGAATGTAGGTAGTGACTGGGGTGACACTGCGTTTTATGGATCATCTGATATGATTAAAAACATGAACAATGAAGATGACCGTATGGAGGATGTGATTACAGATGTGAATGACGATGAAGATCGTATTGAGAAAAAGACAAGGACCTTCGAAGATGAACTTCGTGATTGCCCAAAATTGTTTGAGAAGTTAAAAAGTTGTGCAAAGACACCATTGTATGCTGGTTGCACTAAATATACGGCATTGTCAGTGGTACTGAAGCTGTATAATTTGAAAGCAGATAACGGGTGGAGTGACGACAGTTTTACAAAACTACTTGCCCTCTTGAATGACATGCTCCCAGAAGACAATGAGCTCTCGAGCCGAACATACGATGCCAAACGAATGCTACGCTCTATGGGTATGATCTCTGAAAGAATACACGCCTGCCTGAATGACTGTATACTGTTTCGCAAGGACCACAAATCACTTAAAGAATGCCCAAAGTGTGGTGCTTCTAGATACAAGAAAGATGAATCCAGTCCTACTAAAGTTGTATGGTACTTTCCAATCATTCCAAGGTTTAGACGCCTATATGGAAGTGAGGAGACTGCAAAACAATTAACATGGAATGCAGATACAATAATTAAATATGGGATACTACGTCACCCGACAGACTCTCCTCAGTGGAAGAGAATCGATCATGAGTATCCTGAATTTGGAAACGAGTTGAGAAACCTTCGTCTTGCGTTATCTACAGATGGAGTGAATCCTTTTGGTTTTCAAAGTATCAGTCACAGTACATGGCCGGTTATGTTGATAAATTATAACTTACCACCGTGGTTATGCATGAAACGAAAATACATCATGTTATCTATGCTTATATCAGGACCAAAAAAACCGGGTAATGATATTGATGTTTATTTAGCTCCATTGATCGAAGATTTGAAATTATTGTGGGATTCAGGTGTTACATTGTATGATGCTTACAGAAAGGAAGATTTCACTTTGAGAGTCATGTTGTATGGGACGATAAATGACTTCCCATCGTATGGAAATTTGTCAGGATATAGCATTAAAGGAACTCAAGGCTGTCCCGTTTGCGAAGAAGGTACACAATCAATTAGGTTGAAACATTCATTGAAAACCATGTTTCTAGAACATCACAGATTTCTACCACGACGACATAAGTACCGTTCTTGGAAGACATCATTCGATGTAAGTTCAGAATAACGTACAACACCGTCTCCACTAACAGGCGATCAATTGTTTGAGAAAGTTAAAAATTTGGACACTACTTTTGGTAAACCGGCTTCGAAAAACCTTACGAAAATCGGTTGGAAAAAGTGATCAATTTTTTTTGAATTACAATACTAGAATTGTCTGTATGTAAGACATTTTATTGATGTTATGCATGTAGAAAAAAATGTATTTGACAATGTTATCGGCACGTTGCTAAATACATCTGGCAAAACAAAATATGGAATTAAGGCTAGGTTGGACATGGTTGAGATGGGAATACGAGAAGTGTTGGCACCAGTAAAGAGTGAAAAACGAAAATTTCTTCCTCCTGCTGCTTACACTCTTTCCAGGCAGGAGAGATATCAGTTTTGCAACTTCTTGAATGACGTAAAAGTTCCAGAGGGGTATTCGTCAAATATCAGTAACCTTGTGTCAATGAGCGACTTGAAGTTAAAAGGTCTGAAATCACATGACTATCATGTTTTGATGAAAAATTTCATTCCAATTGCTTTACGTTGCATTTTGCCCAAGAATGTCCGCCATACATTAACGAAACTGTGTTTCTTCTTCAAAGCTATATGCAGCAAAGTTATAGACCCGGCGAAATTGCCAGCTATGGAAAAAGAAATTGCCGTCATATTATGTGAATTAGAAATGTTCTTCCCGCCTTCATTTTTTGATATGATGGTTCATTTTATGGTCCACTTGGTGAGAGAGATTCGACTATGTGGTCCTGTACATTACATATGGATGTACCCCATTGAACGGTATATGAAGATTTTGAAAGGGTATGTCAAAAATCGAAGTCGGCCAGAGGGTTGTATTGCAGAGCGATATATTGTTGAGGAAGCCGTTGAATTCTGTACCGAATACTTGTCTGGTGTGGAGAGCATTGGCTTACCGAAATCTCGTCACACTGGGCGGTTAGAGGGTGAAGGAATTTCTGGAAGAAAGGTTGTCACAATCAATATTACAGATCGGGAGCAGGCCCACCTTTTGTTTTGCATAACAGTTTGGACGTTGACCCATATGTTGAAATCCACAAAGAAATTCTTAGGCAATTGAATCCATCAAGGGCTGAAAAATGGATATCAAATACACATAATCGACAGTTTATAGGATGGTTTCGAGATCATATTTTTAAGAAGTCAGATGAAAATCCAAATTCTATTTCGGAATGACTTCGATGGCTAGCCGGAGGACCAAGTGTGTATGCATTATCTTACAATGCTTATGTAGTTAATGGTTATACATTTTATACTAATGAACATGATGAAGACAGTACCATGCAGAATAGTGGGGTTACACTTGTGGCTAAAGCGATGCATGTTTCTGGTGCTAAGGAAAGAAATCCAATTTATGCGAATATGTCATACTTTGGCATCATCAAACAAATATGGGAGTTGGATTATACGGAATTTCAAGTTCCGATATTTCAATGAAAGTGGGTTGATAACAGGAGTGCTGTTAAAATAGATGATTTGGGATTTGTGAAAGTTGATTTCAGTAAGGAAGGGGAGAAAGACGAACCATTTATAATGGCATCACAGGCAGTGAAAGTATTTTATGTTCCCGATCCCGCAAACTGAAACTGGTCAATTGTTCTGTTATCGACCAAAACAGCTGAAGGGTCAGATGAAAATTCAATGGAAGATGATCCTTTCATTGGGATTTCGCAATCATTTCGCAGTGGTCTCAATGTAGACGACGTTTTGTATGTCAGAGGAGACCACAATGAAGGGATATGGATAATTGATAGAGGGGTCAAATCCCTTCAGCCTTTTAAAAAAAAGGGAGTTCAATAATCAGGTTATTGATTTTTATTGTAATATAGATTGTGTTACATTATGTTATTATCTGTTCGCTGCTGCTTTTATGTGATCTAACTTAAATTTTAAACCAGTTCTGCAGATAATGACTTCTTCACCTGCTGATGCACCCAATCCCGAGACACAACACGTCTCTCAACCTATTGCAGCTGGTCCCATTGCTGAGAGACAACAGGTCTCTCAACCTGTTGCAGCTGGTCCCACTGCTGACGTACAACAGGTCTCTCAACCTGTTGCAGCTGGTCCCACTACTGAGAGACAACAGGTCTCTCAACCTGTTGCAGCTGGTCCCACTACTGAGAGACAACAGGTCTCTCAACCTGTTGCAGCTGGTCCCACTGCTGACGTACAACAGGTCTCTCAACCTGTTGCAGCTGGTGTCAGTGCCGAAGCTAGTGTTTCGGAGAAACATAATGATGATGCAGAAACTGAGGAAATGGTAGGCGATGAAACCCCAGCGACACAAAAAAAACAGGTGCGCCGTAGTTTGACAGTTTTAGCAAAAATCCTTAAGGCAAAAGCAAAAGGCATCAAATTTGAGGTGGGATGGAATAAGCTAGGCCAGCATGTAAACCCCAACAAAGCCATGTTTAGTAGCTACATTGGAATCGTCACTCGACAACGCGTGCCGATTGACGTAGAGTCGTGGCACCATGTTGTCAGCGGGTTGAAAACATTAATGTGGGAAGAGATTACGGTAACATTACGATATCATCTATTTAATTTATTAAAATAAAATAAAATATTGAAATATTGACTAACCCTTCATCATCTCTTGTAGAGTGCATTTATAGTAGATGTTTCGCACAAAGAATATGTTTTCAGACTGGCAGGAAGGATTCATAGAGGCTTTCGCACCATTTTAACGAAAAATCATCTGAAAGATGCCGAAGGGAAAATCAAGCCGCACCCGCCTCCTCTTTATGCACACTTGATTTCCCAAGGAACGTGGGATGCATTTTGCAACCGTCGTGCGGAAAAGAATTTTCAGGTACATTGTGTTTGGTTACACGTTGTGTAACGTTGCTTGTATTCATCACATTGATTGATAAGTTTTTATTTATGAAACAACAACTCAGTGATGGAAATAAAGAACGGGCAGCAAAACCAACGTACCCCTACCGTAAAGCAAGGTTGGGGTACGCTTCAATTGAAAAACAATTGGTATGTATTTTAAAAGTACTGTAATAATTTTATGTGACATAAAACAACACTGTAACCATGTTTCTCTGCTTATAAGCAGATTGATGAAGCAAAATCTCAAGTCACTTCCATTCCACGCCATGTGCTATGGAAGGAGGCTCGTGTTAATAAAGAGGGGAAACTGATAGATGAAAACACACAAAAAGTGTGGGAAACATGTGTAAGTATGACATAATATAAACTTGTTTTGCTTTAAATCACTATTACATAACGATGCTTACTTATTTTTTCATATTTTCTATTTGACATAGTCACAGGAAACATCAACACCCGCACCAGATGCAGACGTACTTTCAACGGCCTTGAAACAGCCAGAACAGTATGGCCGCATCAGAGGTGTGGGTTTTGGGGTGTCACCCAAGACATATTTTAAGAAAAAAAAACAAGAGGATGAAGAAACGAAATAATTGCATGTAATGAGAGATAGAGTAGCTACCCTTGAAGAACTAATCCAAACTCAGGGAGAGATGCTAAAGAGTTTGATGGATGAGAGGCGAAGAGAACAAACAACTCAAGAACAACCCCCGCGAGAAGATCCACCCCTCGCCAGCTTTGAGGCGAGCCATTCCCCTCAAAGACCTGACTTAACCGAGGTAATCAATGTTATAATATTTGTTTTTGTGAGATGTGAATAACATAGACACTGATACCTTTCATTTAATGATATTCTGCAGGGTGAAAATGACTGTGATTTATATCTGTCAACTCCCACCCATCGCCTTGTAGCGAGGGCTACGGTGTTCAATATGCAGAATGACACGCTACACTCCAGACCACTTCCAACCGGTCATGTCAAAGTGTCGATTAACGTAGATAATGATCCGAGCGTCGAGCTACCCGTGCCAAATGACGATGACGACATTCATACGGTGGAAAAAGCTATTGGAACATTCGTTGCGTGGCCGTCGAATCTTGTAAAAAAACACGTCGAGCAGGAGGTATTCATTTCCAGTTCATTTTTCAAGCAGAACCTTTAACATTAAATTACAAAATGGATGAACCGATGAATGTTATTACAGAAGGATAAAATGGAGAATCTAAAACGAAAGAGCGGCTCCAAGATTGGATCAACCAACCGATCAAAACGATCTACTGAGAGCATGTTCACCCCGCCCGTTCTATATCCACATTTAATATCATTGCAAGCTCATGTGGATACGAAAATGAAAGATGGAAATAATCATACAATTGTTTGTGAAAAAGATATGTACGGAGAGGAAACAATGGATTTCGTTAGTGCATACGCTGTTTCTGAGATCATCACATACGACTGGCTAGGCGCCTCAGTTATAAATGTATACATGAGGTATGTTTTCATGATTTGATTTTATAGAAGCTGATATACTTTGATAATTATGGATAAATACGTCTCATATTTTTTACAGGCGTATATATGAAAAACAGTTGAAGGGATTTGCCCATGAATACAAATTTGGACTCGTTAGTCCTCACACCATTT
The DNA here is from genome assembly GCA_963277665.1 of Viscum album. Classification (NCBI taxonomy): domain Eukaryota; kingdom Viridiplantae; phylum Streptophyta; class Magnoliopsida; order Santalales; family Viscaceae; genus Viscum; species Viscum album. The sequence goes on from OY728132.1 coordinate 704,107,643, forward strand.
CTACACAACGAACAGAAATAGATTCTAATTTTCAGGCTGAATTGATGTCAAATCTGCTCATAACGTTTCAAAGAAGAATTACGACTGACAGGATCTTTTTAATACCAACGATGCAAGGGTAAAACTCTACATTTTAATCATATCAATTATATTTTCATTTCTATCAGTACTTATTTCTTTTTGTGTTTTTAGGGAACATTGGATGCTCATTGCAGTCAATTTGGATACTCCAAAGATTTATTTTCTGGATTCACTGCATGGATATCCAACTAACCGGCCACACATGATGGCGATTGTCAATTTTTAATACAATAGATCCAACATTTTAGAACTAAATATCTAGTTATATAATTTATATTATCTTTTAATGAGGATTTTGTTATGATAGGGCGGTGTATGAATATCGTCTAAAGGCTGGAATGAATCCAGGGCGTAAGGACGACAATGCCCACAAGATCTACAAATGGAGAAGTATCTGGGTATATATAATTATATTTCACTATCCAAATACATATCAAAACAAATTACTTATTTTTCTCGATGTTTATGCAGTGTCCGAAACAAACAAATGACAAGGACTGCGATTATTATGTTTGTAAATTTATGAAAGAGATCGTATTTCATGGACAAACTAGCATCCCTGAAGAGGTATTTTTGAAAATAATTACTACTTTATTTAAAATAATTATTAATCCCTTGTGTATTTATATTTTTTCAGTACTACTATGACTGTCGCAAAAACTCCTATTCAGAAGATGATATAAATGTCTTTAGAAACGAATGGGAAGCGTACCTGATCGAAGAATGTAAACAAATAGGACAATGAAGGTGAATTCCTAATACTTATGTTATCTTTATATGGTCATTGATATCTCCCTTTACACTTATTGAGCATCTATGATCTCCCTTTCTTATGTTTCATATCCTTAGATTAGTGAATTCCTACTACTTAGTTTGAAAATGAGATAAACTTTGGAAAACAACAACAATGACATACACCAAATCGAGAAAACGCGTTCGGATTGTTTTGATACTTTAGGACAACGATCCACGAGTCATTTGTGACGCATACGAATCGACCGAACCTCAATCCGATGCACGGTGTGACCGGTATGGCTAAAATTGTCTGATATCAGTTTGAAAATGACATGAACTTTGGAAAACAACACCAATGACATACGCCAAACCAAGAAAATGCGTACGGATTGTTTTGATACTTTAGGACAACGATCCACGAGTCATTTGTGACGCGTACGAATCGACCGCACCTCAATCCGACATACGGTGTGACCGGTATGGCTAAAAGTGTCTGATATCAGTTTGAAAATGAGATAAACTTTGGAAAACAACACCAATGACATACACCAAACCGAGCAAACGCCTTTGGATTGTTTTGATACTTTAGGACAACAATCCACGAGTCATTTGTGACGCGTACGAATCGACCGCACCTCAATCCGACGCACGGTGTGACCGGCATGGCTAAAAGTTTCTGATATCAGTTTGAAAATGACATGAACTTTGGAAAACAACACCAATGAGATACGTCAAACCGAGAAAACGCGTTCGGATTGTTTTGATACTTTAGGACAACAATCCACGAGTCATTTGTGACACGTAAAAATCAACCGCACCTCAATCCGACGCACGGTGTGACCGGTATGGCTAAAAGTGTCTGATATCAGTTTCAAATTGAGATAAACTTTGGAAAACAACACCAATGACATACGCCAAACCAAGAAAACGCATTCGGATTGTTTTGATACTTTAGGACAATGATCCAGGAGTCATTTTTGATGCGTACGAATCGACCGCACCTCAATACAATGCACGGTGTGACCGGTATGGCTAAAAGTGTCTGATATCAGTTTCAAATTGAGGTAAACTTCGGAAAACAACACCAATGACATACGCCAAACCAAGCAAACGCCTTCGGATTGTTTTGATACTTTAGGACAACGATCCACGAGTCATTTGTGACGCGTACGAATCGACCACACCTCAATCCGACGCACGGTGTGACCGGTATGGCTAAAATTTTCTGATATCAGTTTGAAAATGACATGAACTTTGGAAAACAACACCAATGACATACGCCAAACCGATAAAACGCGTTCGGATTGTTTTGATACTTTAGGAAAACGATCCACGAGTCATTTGTGACGCGTACGAATCGACCGCACCTCAATCCGGCGCATGGTGTGACCGGTATGGCTAAAATTGTCTGATATCAGTTTGAAAATGACATGAACTTTGGAAAACAACACCAATGACATACGCCAAACCGAGAAAACGCATTCGGATTGTTTTGATACTTTAGGAAAACGATCCACGAGTCATTTGTGACTCGTAAGAATCGACCGAACCTCAATCCGACACACGGTGTGACCGGTATGGCTAAAAGTGTCTGATATCAGTTTGAAAATGAGATGAACTTTGGAAAACAACACCAATGACATACGCCAAACCAAGAAAACGCCTTCGGATTGTTTTGATACTATAGGAAAATGATCCACGAGTCATTTGTGACGTGTACGAATCGACCGCACCTCAATCCGACGCACGGTGTGACCGTTATGGCTAAAAGTGTCTGATATCAGTTTCAAATTGAGATAAACTTTGGAAAACAACACCAATGACATACGCCAAACCGAGAAAACGCCTTCGGATTGTTTTGATACTTTAGGAAAATGATCCATGAGTCATTTTTGACGCGTACGAATCGACCGCACCTCAATCCGACACACGGTGTGACCAGTATGGCTAAAATTGTCTGATATCAGTTTGAAAATGACATGAACTTTGGAAAACAACACCAATGACATACGCCAAACCGAGCAAAAGCGTTCGGATTGTTTTGATACTTTAGGAAAACGATCCACGAGTCATTTGTGACACGTACGAATCGACCGCACCTCAATCCGACGCACGGTGTGACCGGTATGGCTAAAAGTGTCTGATATCAGTTTGAAAATGAGATGAACTTTGGAAAACAACACCAATGACATACGCCAAACCGAGCAAACGCCTTAGGATTGTTTTGATACTTTAGGACAACTATCCAAGAGTCATTTTTGACGCTTATGAATCGACCGCACCTCAATCCGACGCACGGTGTGACCGGTATGACTAAAAGTGTCTGATATCAGTTTCAAATTGAGATCAACTTTGGAAAACAACACCAATGACATACGCCAAACTGAGTAAACGCCTTCAGATTGTTTTGATACTTTAGGACAATGATCCACGAGTAATTTGTGACCCGTACGAATTGACCTCACCTCAATCTGACGCACGGTGTGACCAGTATGGCTAAAATTGTCTGATATCAGTTTGAAAATGACATGAACTTTGGAAAACAACACCAATGACATACTCCAAACCGAGCAAACGCGTTCGGATTGTTTTGATACTTTAGGACAACGATCCACGAGTCATTTGTGACGCGTACGAATCGACCGCACCTCAATCCGACGCATGGTGTGACCGGTATGGCTAAAATTGTCTGATATCAGTTTGAAAATGACATGAACTTTGGAAAACAACACCAATGACATACGCCAAACCGAGCAAACGCGTTCGGATTGTTTTGATACTTTAGGACAACGATCCAAGAGTCATTTTTGACGTGTACGAATTGACCGCACCTCAATCTGACGTACGGTGTGACCGGTATGGCTAAAAGTGTCTGATATCAGTTTGAAAATGAGATAAACTTTGGAAAACAACACCAATGACATACGCCAAATGAGAAAACGCATTCAGATTGTTTTGATACTTTAGGACAACGATCCACGAGTCATTTGTGATGCGTAGGAATCGACCGAACCTCAATCCGACGCACGGTGTGACCGGTATGGCTAAAATTGTCTGATATCAGTTTGAAAATGACATGAAACTTTGGAAAACAACACCAATGACATACGCCAAACCGATCAAACCCCTTGGGATTGTTTTGATACTTTAGGACAATGATCCACGAGTCATTTGTGATGCGTAAAAATCGACTGCACCTCAATCCGACGCACGATGTGACCGGTATGGCTAAAATTGTCTGATATCAGTTTGAAAATGACATGAACTTTGGAAAAAAACACCAATGACATACGCCAAACCGAGAAAACGCGTTCGGATTGTTTTGATACTTTAGGAAAAAGATCCACGAGTCATTTGTGACGCGTACGAATCGACCGCACCTCAATCCGACGCACGGTGTGACCAGTATGGCTAAAAGTGTCTGATATCAGTTTGAAAATGAGATAAACTTTGGAAAACAACACCAATGACATACGCCAAACCGAGCAAACGCCTTCAGATTGTTTTGATACTTTAGGACAACGATCCATGAGTCATTTGTGATGCGTACGAATCGACCGCACCTCAATCCGACGCACGGTGTGACTGGCAAATCTTTTCATTAGATAAAGAATCAGTATTTATTAAATTAGACAAATCAATCAAAAACATATTGATTTTACATTATTCCCTTTCATTGTTATGAAAATGAAAACTTTTGAGTTTAAAATTTAATATTTTAGTTTCACATTTCCATATTAATGTATTCTTTCATATTCTGTTTTAATTTCTTTCATTATTACATTACTAACATAATATTTGTTTTCTTATATAGGTGATTTTTTTCCTTGAGTTCGGATGCTTTGTTCGGCAACAAATACCATCGAGAGCGGATCACGTATATCAAAGGATGAAACATGAATGTTTATAACTGTTGTTGAATAATTTTAAATGTAACCATGTAAAACAATTTTTGAAATGTATATAGCAATGAGTTTTTTTTGTATTCACGATGTTAAGTAAATGTATATACCGTTGTCAGTCAAAATATTGGGTGTGGGTGCTATGGTGTGCAGGTGTGCATGTGCTACTTTGTGCAGGTATTCTGGTGTGCAGGTACTGTTTTTTAGGTGTGCAGGTACTGTTTTTTAGGTGTGCAGGTACTGTTTTTTAGGTGCAGGCGCTGGGCCCTTTATCAGCGCTTTTTTAGCGCTGATAAAGGAAACCTTTAACAGCGCTAAAGGAGCGCTGATAAAGGAACCTATATCAGCGCTCCGAGAAGCGCTGATATAGTTGAACTTTATCAGCGCTCCACCACACACTGATAAAGGACCCCTTTATCTACGCCGGAATTAACAGCGCTTTTCTAGCGCTGTTAATGATGGTTTTTAGCGCTGATAAAGGTGAAGGTTGTAGTAGTGGATGCAGTAATTATTCAATTAATTTAAAAATAAAATAAATGATATTAAAAGTTTTAAGAGTATTATTATTGAAGTGCCCAGATCAGTGTGAATCGGTGAGAGGGGGAGGGGTGAATCAGTGATCCCTTTAAATCTTTTTACGAATTGATTCTTTTTAATTGAACCTCTATGTCTGGTTAAAGCCTCGATCCACTCTTCTTGTGTCTGTCAGCCTTACCTGGAATGATGCTGTAAATTTAAATCCACTGATCACAAGGATTTATAAGATTCATTTCAAAGACCCACTCCTTGCTGTGTTGGTTATTCTCCCCAAAAAATATTATCCTATATAATCTTATTATCAATTACAATGGTTGATACATAGTCCCACTGTATCTCTCTTGAGTCCCACACGAGGTTCTTTATACCGCTTACCACAGTGTTACAAGAGTCCCACTAGTCTACTTCAAAGTCCCACTGAATACTTCTTCCTCTTGGATTTCACAAGAGATGTTACTTGATTCATTGTGGATGGATCTTATGATATTCCCTCATGATCTTGCTGAATCACACTTACTCGTGAATCTCTTAAAGAATCTTCAACATCCTTTCGTAAGGTCTGTTGTCCTTTGCTCAATAACTTTGATCACTTTTTTGATCAGTCCTCAGTTTAATAATGATCAGTAAATTCTTTTTTCTTTTGATGAATACCCGACCTCACTTAGATGTGTGCATGTGATGAATACTAATTCTTCAAGAATCTTGATAGGAAATAATGATCTTTCACTATGTTAGCTCTATCTATCTACTTGAATCCTCAAACAATGTACTCAGATAAAAGATCTTCTTTAATTCACTACCACAAAACTGGGTTTCCGTAGCGCCACCCTTTATCAGCGCTAAAAAAAGCACTGATAAAGGGGGGGGGGGGGCTTTATCAATACTAAAACAATGGGCTGATAAAGGGAACTTTTAACACCACTATAAAAAGAACTATTAAAAGTGACCCTTTATCAGCGCTTTTTTTAGCACTGATAAAGGCCTCCCCTTTATCAGCGCTTTTTTTAGTAGCGCGATAAAGGAGGGTTTTATCAGAACACATTTTCTTAGCACTGATAAATGTGTATATTTCAAAAAAAAAATCATAAAAAATAATATATTTATATATAAGTATAGTTATATTGATATAAATATAATAAATATTTTTTAAAATATGTTTTATATCGATTTGATATGTCGTAGACCCAAAATGGACACCCCAGAGCAGAAATTATGGCAGTTTATAGGGATTAAAGACCATTTTGCACCTTGAATAATATGAGAAGGTGTTACAATGGTCACTGTAGTGTAGGTCTGGTCGTAATATTCGATTTGATATGTGGTTGTGGCAAAATGGACACCCGGAGCAGAAGTTATGGAAAAACGGACCCCCGGAGGCAAACTTATGACCATTCAGAGGGTTTTTTTTGTTTTTGAACCTCAAAGAACGTGATAAGGGGTTTAGGTGATCACTAGAGTGTGTAAATTTTCTCAATCTTTGATTTGATATGTGGTAGAGTCAAAACAGACACTCGAAGCAGAAGTTATTGTCGTTTGAAATTTTTTAACTCTCGTATCTCCTAAGAACCTAAGAAACCAGCAACTCACTAAAACGAGAATAAATTCTGCTCCAGTTGTCCATTTGAGTGCTGTGACCATTAAAATCGAATATCGTGAAATGAGTGACGACCACGTCTAGTCGAAGCCATTAGAAGATCATTGGAACAAAATATATATCAGCTATAACACTAAAAAAAAGGCCAACTTCAAACAACCATAAATTTCACTCCAGGTGTCCATTTGGGCTCTAACACATATCAAATCGAAGGAAGAGAAGATATCTATGCATCAGGTTGACTCATATGTAGTTTTAGTCACAATTAGGACCCAAAAATCCCAAAAAACCACCAGAAGGCCTCCAAAACTCAGTTTCTGTGTCCGGACCCCTATCAAATTTTTATTAAAAGAGTCATAACTTTTGATATGTGTGTCTGTTTGGCCTCCAAAACCTGTTTTATCATAGTTCGTTCCATGATCATTAGTTTTACTATTAATGGATCTGAAATGGACACCCGGAGAAGAAGTTATGTCTTTTTTAGTAACTGCGATTTGTTAGGTTTTTCGAGACCCCATTTCTAGCACTTTTGTATATAAATATTAATATATAATATTTTTAAATATATATAAATATGTATAATTATACCTACAGATATACATATAATATATATCTATGTGTGTGTGTGTTGTATATATGTATGTTTGTATTTATTTATTTATTTATAAAAACACACATAAGAAAACATATTTTATAAATGTATTTAAAAATAATCTTATAAATATATATTAATATATATTAATATACAAATAAATATAAGGATAAAAAATTATAACTAAATATATATATATATATATATATAAATATATGTAAATATATATTAATATACAGATATATATATATTAATATAATTAATTATATGTATATATTAATAAGACTAAATATATATGTATGTATTAATATGACTAAATATATATATATATGTTAATATATATAAATATAAATATAAATATGTTAATATATATAAATATATATATACATTAATATACACATATATATATATATTAATATAATTAAATATATGTATATATTAATATGACTAAATATATATGTATATATTAATATGAAAAAATATACATATGTATTAATATTGAGTAAATATAACTAAATATATATATAAATAAATAGATATATTAATAAATGAAAATAAAAGCAATATGATGGGGTGGTAAAGGCTTAGGCGTACATGCACAAGGTCTCGAGTTTGAATCTTGGGGGAGGCATGTCACACACGCAGGTGTGGGGAATTACCTAGCACTGTTAAAGGGGGTGGGGCTAGGTGAAGATGGTCTGGGGCGTGTGTGGGCTACCATGGGCGGTGGGCACTGTTAAAGGGGGGCTTCAAATGCTGTTGAAGCCCCCCAGAATTGAAAAAATATATTTTTTTTATTTTTTTTAATATTTTTCAACTTTTATCAGTGCTGAAAAAGCACTAATAAAAGGGACCCCCTTTATCTTCGCCTCGATTAACAGTGGTTTTTTAGTGCTGTTAATCGACTTTTGTAGCACTGATAAAACCCCCCTTTATGCATGGATTGCATAGGATCCAATAACTCTTGAATTTTTATATCTCAATGACTTGTTGCACGTTCATGTGATTATGTATGATTGCATACATGCATATTTTTCTTGTAAACTCAAATACACACAATTAGGTTCAATGAGTGTGTCTCATTCATATGCACTATCTTTCTTCTTTTCATCACTCACTTTTCACACACACAAATTCTTCCTTTAAGTGTCTTCACATGTTCATGTGCATGCATGCATAATTATTTTCTTCTTTCTTGTGTGAAAACCCTAATGGGTATACAAAACTTCTTCTCTTTCTCTTATTCCTTTTTGGTTCTTAGTACACACACACTTCTTCTTTTAATTTGAGTTCAATTATGTGTTGTTATTTCAAACCCAAATGGGTGCATTCATTTGTGTGTTTTATTCCTTCTTTCTTCCTCCTCTTTCTTCACATGTACACATGCACTTTCTTATTTTGTTTTCTTTGCATGCAAGTAGTTTCAAATCTTGCACATGTATGTAAGTGCATCATGTATTCCCTTTGTGGGTTATGTCCTCGTAGAGTACAACAAGGGTGTGATTGCAGCTATTGTGTACCAGCGGGATGATTCATAGAAAGACACACGAGGGTTTGAAAGAACCTATCGCATGCTCACAGATTTCTTTCTTCACACAAAGGGTGTAGATTCTTTCATGAACCAAGGTGGTTTGAGGTTCTCCTTCGCGCAAGGGTTGCATGGGGCTTCTTATTCGCGAGACCCTTCTAGAGTGAGTAGTACTTATCGAAGGGCAGCGAGATCCTCTTCTCCTTCATGTAGAAAAGCTGCATGGTACCTTTGCCTTTCGCAAACCAAAGGGGTTAGCGGTGTCTCTGTTTTTTCAAATAAATGAGAGATAATTTTTATGAGAATGGAAGCTGCATATTTTATCTTGGGGATACTCCTTTTATAGTAAGAGGATGCTTGTTCAAATCTGTGGAAATCAAATATTTTAAATTCCAACATCATCATCTTTGAATATTTTCAAACGTGGATCAAAATATGGCTGCAAGTTTTGGTTTCTTTCTGTTCAATGTAAAATCCTTTTTTCTCGATGAAATACTCACATGCATGGGTTTTCAAAAGAATGAAAATATTCACTTTATAAATCGAACGGGCAGTGCAACCTCGACAACTTCATTTGCCTCGGGTTACTTCGATTTTCTTTGTTTCGTTTCATGCATGAAACTTTTAATGCATGCATGATATCGTGGACTTCAAATGATTCTTTTGCACTAGGTTTCATCATCAATAGTGGCCAAGAGATCAATCATGGTGGATTGGCTTCGTCTGCATCGATCAATGATGTCGGGAGTTCCTTCATGTGAGCAGAGGTTAAAGATGATGCGGTGAAGGAGATCAGATGGTCTTGGATCAATCCCGAACTATGTAGAGCATATGGATTTTCTGGATGCGTGCAATAGATCCCACGATTGATCAGATGGTGATCCGCATCGTGTTTCTGTCCCACATCAAAATGTGATAGTGGGGGAGAACATGTTTATAATGCTAAGCACTCCAGCCTCAGCTCATAATTCTCTTCCCCTTCTCCCAGTGCCTCCCCACACCGATATTATATGGGAACACTTCTGTGCCCACTCTTTCCTCTTTGGGAATACTCCTAGCGTCCACTATGCACACCTGAGGGCTTATACACAACCCCCATGTGCCTCTTGCAGGCTGTCCTTGAGGGCCTCCCTTGGACGCGGTTGACCCTCGGGTCCAGCATACGCCTGAGGTCCGATGTCCTCAGCTGGCCTTGTAAGTTGGCCCATATTTTTGGAAAATGCATAGAACAAATTTACTTTGTTAAAAAAAAAGTATAACCAAGATGATATGCCATAAAAAATACCAAAATTTCCTTCCTCTTCTCTTTTTCTTCTTCATCCACCATCATTGATTCGTTTCTTTTTAGATCATGAATCCCAAATATCTTCAACACATTCATTTAATCTAACCATTTATGATTTATGAATCATTTCTTTATTCCTCATGTATTAAATCATAATGCATGGAATCATTGTTGTGAGTGATGTGTTATATTTTTAAACACATGTCTTCTTCTTTGAAGATCAACACAAACAATCATCTGATATTTAAACTTCATCCATTTAGATTCAATGGATGGTTCTTCACTTCTTTCCTCATGCAATTGAGTATTTCATGGACTTATTCAATTGTTGTAACAATGTTTCATTCTTTGACACATGATTTGGAACTTAAGATCAGTTCTAAAATTGTCTGAATTATATCCTCTTGGATAATTGATCAAGTGCAGCATTCAATGCTTTAAATCAACAAAAATTCTCCAAGGATTCACCAACTTCTTCATCAATACCTTTCATTCAAATATTGACTTCTCATTGACAACAAATGAAAATCTTATGCACTTCAATCTCCCCCTTTTTATTTTTTTATCAATATCACCTAAGCACACTTTGTATGGGTCAATATTTATTAAAATATTTCCTCCCCTTATTAGAAACCAAATGCAAAGGTGTAGTGGGGTCTATTAAAAAACATATCCTCCTCCCTTTAAGAAATATATTCTTGAATATTTTTAAGAGAGGGATGATGTCACATGGTTCACTTAGAAAATATCCTTTATTAAATCAACTCTAAATCTACTTGGGCTAACCCGGTGTAGAAAACAAGAGAGATATGACCAAGGTTTTCAATGTTGTCCATAAACAACCATACATGTAAAATCATGATCAAAATGTATCAACTCTTATCCCAGGGGTTGGAAATAGTCAGATTTATCAATGAAATTCTGAATCCTACACATAACTCACCAAACATATTATAAAGTTCAAGTGAAAAGTTAAATATCCCCCTTTCATCCCATATTTTCATCAATCAAGAACCCCCCCTTAATTGATATGATAAATACAATTAAGAGCAAGGGATGAATGTTTGATTGGAAACCTTAGTTTCAGCTTCTTGAGATGTTATTAGTTTCAAGATTTTTCATGAAATAATTCTTGATATCATCTCCTTCATATTTTCTCCCCCTCAAGGGGTGAAATCCCTTTGATTCGTCATGGTGGAACATATCATCACATATTCTTCAAAATATTCATGTTGATAATATTCCACTGTGGAACACTTCAAATTATTATGAAATCATGAATAATGATTCCAACTTGTTGTTATCCTCTTTTCTCATTCAATTCTCATTTTGATAATGACCTTCATCTTTAATTCCCTGTAATGTAAGCACACATGTATAAATAACTTATAAGGGAATAAGATAGAATCTCTTTTCTTCATCAATGTGAACAACAAGGTTGGGATGGTTTTACCAACCAAGATGCTTTATTTTCTTTACTCTTCACACTTTCACATGTGATCTTAAATGATGGTTGTGCTTGTGTAGATCTCAATACTTCTTCTACCTCTTTGTGTGTGAGCCCTCTTTCTTCAAGTGATTTTAGAGCACTAGAATCTCTTGGTGTCATTTTCATTCTATTGAGAAATTCTTCCGGAGATGGAATAAGTTCCATACACTTTTTAATAGTATGACCATCTTTCTTTCACCTCCCTACTAGGACTTGTGTGACACTTGGGTTGTCATGTGTTCATAACCTCTCATGAAATTCTAATTTTCCTTCATGTGTAATGACATGTTTCCCATTTTCCTTTGATTTAGCTAGTACTTTATCTTCATCTCTTTGAAGTTATCCAGTAAATTTCAATTGATTAGGCCAAATAACTAAACACACTTTCTTAACATATTCTGGTTTGGAGCTTCCACATTTCTTCTTCAATGTTTTCAAGTTACCTTTCTTAGGAAACTTATCTTTAATCAATCCTGCCTTCTCTTGAATTTATTTTATTTTTAAGTTCAGCTTGCTTCTACTCATTTCCATGGCTTGTTTGCAGTGATCCATGGTGTGAACTTTCTTTCCACATTAGAAGCATGTTTTCTTGGATGAGATGAAATTATGTGAATTTGGATTAAACTTCTTCTTGGGAATAATTTCTTTCACTGTTTTCCTGACTTCATTGTTTTGCATATTCCAAATGGAAGACTTTTCAAAACTTTTTTCTTTCTCTTTCCTTTATTATGGTCTATGATTTTTATAATTATATGCATGAGGCATGGTAGTAGTAAATCAGCACTCATCATAACTGTGACCAAATATGTTGAAATTATCATAGAATTCTTAAATATTTTCAAATCTATTCTTGATAGATAGATTATTCTTAATCTATGTTTTCTGGCTCTTCTTTGCAAGATGCTTCATTTATTCACATCTACTTTCCCTGAATGTAGGATCAGTGTGAATCAATAAAAGGGAGAGAGGGTGAATCAGTGATCCCTTTAAATATTTTTACTAATTGATTCTTTTAAATTAAACCTCTATAGCTATTTAAAGCCTCGATCCACTGTTCTTGTGTGTCTCAGTATTACTTGTACTTGTAGATGAAACTACATTAGTAGAAATAGAAATAACTAGGTTATGGGATACCTTCTTCTTGGAGTATATTTCCATTTGATTATAGGATGATTTTATATTCCTATTGGAATCATATTTCTCAATGAAAATTTGAGTGGCATCATCTCTTATTTTAGTTGTTTGGGAAGTTCCAGCTTGGAGTGATTGTTGATTCTTCAATTTCACCTCCAACTCCAAACACTTCATGTTGAGGGAGTTCTTATCATACTAAACTGATCTTATCTTGCTTTCAAAATTCTTCTTCAGCTTTGTCATTTGTTCTTGATGAATTCCTTTTAATTCTTTCAAATAAATGTAAAGATCCTTTACCCTGTTACTTTGTCATCCAGTTGGTAATCTTTGAAAACCATAGAGACTTTGTGCAACTTTTCAAATCCATGGAAAGCTTCTACAAATACAATATCAAAGAATTATTTCTAAAAAATACTTCCTTATAATTCTTCAGTAATTTGATAATGTCTTTCATTGAAAAGGGAAATTGTTTCTTTATTTTCTTTCATAAGTTTTGTGAGAGTGTTGGATATGCCAGCCCTTTTAGACAATGCATCTTCCATGGCATCAGCATATTATTTCTATTGTAAAATTTCATCTTGAAGAGTACTAATACTTGTAGCAATATATCTTTCCACTTCTCTAGGGACTTTCTTTAGAAGATATTTGAGTTCATTATGAATATCACTAATTAATCTATCATCATCATAACTTGAAAATGCATCATCAGAAGAACAATAAGTATTATCACATGCTATACCTTTCAGATTACCTTCAGTAGAAGGTGTCTTCCCATTAGTATTAATCTTCTTCTTCATCTTCCTTGCCTGTTTATTCTTTATATTTTTCTAAGTCTTGGAAGATATCTCTATTTGAGGTTTCTCACTCATTTCTAGAAATATACACTTCATAAGGACTCCCTTGGATCTTTTATAGGTGACCATCGCTCTGATAACAGTTTAAGTGCCCAGATCAGTGTGAATCGCTGATAAGGGGAGGGGTGAATTAGTGATCCCTTTAAATATTTTTACTAATTTATTCTTTTAAATTAAACCTTTATGGAGGGTTAAAGCCTTGATACGCTCTTCTTGTGTCTCTCAGCCTTACCTTGAATGATTCGATAAATGTAAATCCACTGAACACAAGGATTTACAAGGTTCAGTTCAAAAGACCTACTCCTTGTTGTGTTGGTTATTCTCCCCAACACAGATTCTTCACTATAATATTATTATCAATTAAAACGGTCGATACAGAGTCTCACTATATCTATCCTGAGTCCCATAGGAGGTTATTTATACTACTTCCCATAGTGTTACCAGAGTCCCACTAGCCTACTTCAGAGTCCCACTAAAGACTTCTTCCTCATGGATTTCATAAGTGGTTATTCTTGATTCACTGTAGACGGATCTTTTGATCTTCCCTCACAAGCTTACTGAATCACACTTGCTCATGAATTTCTTAAATAATCTTCAACAGCCTTTGGTAAGGTCTATGGGCCTTGATCAATAACTCTGATGACTTTTCTGATCATTCATTAGTTTCATAATGCTCGAGAAATTTTTTCTTCTTATAATGAATACCGGACCTCACATAGATGTGTGGAAGTGATGCATACTACTTCTTAAAGAATGTTGATAGGAAATAATGATCTTGCACTATGTGAGATCTTTCTGGCTTCTTGAATCCTCAAACACTGTACTCAGATAAAAGATATTCTTTAACTCTATCTGGCTTCAGTCTGAATTCTCATCTACTTCATGCATGGATTTCATTGGATCCAATACCTCTTTTATTTAGATATCTCAATGACTTTTATGCACATGCATGTGATTATATATGATTTCATGCATGCATATTTTTCTTTTAAACTCAAACACACACAATTAGGTTTAATGAGTGTGTCTCATTCACATGCACTATCTTTCTTCTTTTCTTCACCCACTTTGTACACACAAAAATTCTTCCTTTAAGTGTATTCACGTGTGCATGTGCATGCATGAATTCATGAATGATTATTTTCTTCTTTCTTGTGTGAAAACCCTAATGGGTATACACAACTTCTTCTATTTCTATTCTTGATTTTCGGTTCTTAGCACACACACACTTGTTATTTTAATTTGAGTTCAATTAAGTGTTGTTATTTCAAACCCAAATGGGTGCATTCATTTTTGTGTGTTATTACTTATTTCATCCTACCCTCTCTTCACATGTGCTCATGCACTGTCTTCTTTTGTTTTCTTTGCATACAAGTGGTTTCAACTCATGCACATGTATGAATGTGTATCATGCATTCCCTTCTTATTATTTTTTTCCTCACAACTCGAATGGGTGTAACAAGGGTGTGAATGAGTTTTTCTTCTTCTCTAAGGGTAGTGTATATGTATACCATCCCTTTATGATCTCTCCTTGTATTCTCTTCATGAAACCAAGAGTTCAAGAGTTCTTATTATTTGTGAAAACTGTAGGGTACACAAGGTCTTCTTCTTCATGCACAAGGTGCGTGTGGATATCCTTAACAAAACCAAGGAATGATTCGTGGGTTCTGTCCTCATGGAGTACAGAAAGGGTGCGATTTCACCTATTGTGTACCAAAAAGATGCTTCTCACAAAGACACATGAGGGTTTGAAAGAACCCATCACGTGTTTGTGGATTTCTTCCTTCTCACAGAAGGTGCAACTTCTTTCACGAACCAAGGTGGTTTTCGGTTCTGATTCATGCAAGGGATTCATGGGAATTATTCTTCCTGAGACCTTTCGAGAGTGTGCAATACTTGTCAAAGGGCAGCGGGATCCTCTTCTCCTTCACGTAACAAAGCTACGCGGTACCTTTTCCTTTCACGAACCAGATGGGTTCGTGACGTCTCTATTTATTTAGAGAAATGATAGATCATTTTTATGAGAATGGTAACTACATATTTTGGATTGGGTCTACTCCTTTTATAGGCAGAGAATGCTTGTTCAAATCTGTGGGAATTAATGCTTTGAAAGGCTGAGATCTTCGACTTTAAATATGTTTAAACACGGATCAAGATATAGTTTCAAGTCTCAGTTTCTTTCTTTTCAATGTAAAATACTTACTTCTCAGTGAAATCCTCATGTGCATTCATTTTTGAATGCATGAAAATATTCTCTTTGTACATCGAATAGGAAGTGAAGCCTCAACAACTTTGTTCTCCTCTGGTTCCTTCAATTTTGATTATTTCATTTTATGCATGAAAATTTTAATGCATGCACGATATTGTGGCCTTCCAACGATCCTTTTTCAAAATGTTTCATCATCAATAGTGTCCGGAAGCTTGATCATAGTGGATCAGCTTCGTCTACAGTGAGCAACGATGTCAGGAGTTCCTTCATGCGGGAGGAGGTTGAAGACGTTGCAGTGAAGGAGATCAGACAACTATGGATCGATCCCAAACTGCGGAGATCAGATGGATGGAATGGATGCGTGTGATCGATCCCACCATGGATGCGTGTCACCCGCTATGGACACCCGGGGGCTTATACATGACCCCCATGTGCCTCTTGTGGGCTGTCCTTAAGGGCTTCCCTTGGGTGTGGTTGACCCTTGGGTCCCGCATATGCCTGAGGTTTGATGTCCTTGGCTGGCCTTGTAAGTTGCCCCATATTTTTGGAAAAGGCATAGAACAAATGTACTTTGTTAAAAACAAAGTATAACTAAGATGATGTTCCATTAAAAAAACCAAAATCCCCTTCCTCTTCTCTTCTTCTTATCCGTACACCATCATTAATTACTTTCTTTTTAGATGATGAATCCCAAATATCATCAATACATTCCTTTAATCCAATCATGGATGATGCATGGATCATTTCTTCATTCCTCATGCATTAAATCATAATGCATGGAATCATTGTTGTGAGTGATGTGTTCTCTTTTAAACACATGTCTTCTTCTTTGAGGATCATTGCAAACAATCATCTGTTTTTTAAACTTCATCCATTTAGATTCAATGGATGGTTCTTCACTTCTTTCCTCATGCAATTGAGTATTGCATGGAATTCTTTAAATGTTGTAATAATGTGTCATTCTTTGACACATGATTTTGAAATTAAGGTCAGTTCTATAATCATCTGAATTATATCCTCTTGGAGAATTAATCAACTGTAGAATTTAATGCTTTGAATCAAAAATAATTATCCAAGGCTTCACCAACTTCTTCATCAATACCTTTCATTCACATATTGAATTCTCATTGACAAAAAATGAAACTCTTATACACTTCAATTATTTGAGATAATTAAG
Organism: Viscum album; assembly: GCA_963277665.1. Lineage (NCBI taxonomy): Eukaryota > Viridiplantae > Streptophyta > Magnoliopsida > Santalales > Viscaceae > Viscum > Viscum album. The sequence goes on from OY728132.1 coordinate 704,124,760, forward strand.
GAGATACATAAATTCTATAGATTACCATGACATATTCGAGATATTTTAAAATACATTTTTCTAATTATAAGTGTTTTATTGATATAATTAAATTCAAAGTAATGAATAGTATTAAAATTGGAAATAATGATATTTTATAAAAATATTTTTTTTTAAATTATGTAAAAATCATAAAAATATTAAATAAGGATAAAGGGGATAATATACGGTATAAAATGTCATAACAGATGAATTTATAGGAAATTTGGAAGCATTTGGATCTAGAATAGTCTTATTATATTTTAATCTTTCTAGGAATTTCAAAAGTTCCCATCACCTCAATTATTAAAGGCCCCCTCCTCCCTCACTTATTTACACCACTTTGAGCCTTATATCTCAAAAATACCCTGAAAAAACCTCTTTTAAACATAATTAGACTTTTTATTGAGGTTATGTACCTTCCAAAATAGTAATCCTAGGTCTCCTATGAAGAGATCCAAAGGTAGTCCACTGAAGAAGAGGTAATCATCTTTACCGAATATTTCAAGTTTATTTCTTCTTCTACTTCATATTCATGTGTAGTTTCCGTACTAAATTAATAGATCCAATATCATCAATATACTGATATGTTATTATGATTAAGTCACAACCATATCCAATCTCTTTTCCATCCTATAAAAATAAAAAACATCACTCATGCATAGGTACAACTTACCGTCTCCATGTAGTGGTGTAATTCATTTTTCATCACCACTTTACTTGTATGGTTATAAATATAGAAATAATGGATATATATGATATATATGACATAATAACGATTCTATAAATTTTAATTGTTCTTTATCTTTATTTTTTTCTATCCATTGAAAAATGAAAACAACGTTCATGCTTATGTACGACCCACTATCTCTATGAATGGTGTAATTCATTTTTCTATGTCAATTTTTTATGGATGAATATAATTATCTATATATTGAATATATATCATATTCATACCATGAATAAAATTTTAGAGATAATGGGACTATATCCTATACACAATAATCAAAACTTATATGAAAAAACATGCATGAGAAAATGGGGCAATTAACACCCGAAACAAGGGTAATAAAAAAATATTTTTAAAAAAGGGTGATAAGATGATATAATAGGATCATATATGATATTATGGTTCTTTTATAATTTAATTAAATATTTAAAACCATTATACTGGGGGTTATAACACATTTTAAAGAAATAAAACTCGAGGTAAGGTTTTTTTATCTCACATTTACTTATGTGAGATATATGTGATATTCACACATTATTTATTTTATGTGGTGTATATACCACCCCTTTGATATATTATATCATGAATAAATTTTTATTATTGGTATTTAAAGTTTCATTTGAAGTTATTTATTTCATAGAGATTACGATTCAAAAGATACCCTAGTAGTAGGGGTTTATTTCTCAATCCCATCATTATTTAGGATTGTCTATGTTTAAGTCTCTACTATGGAATATTTATCTTCCATGTCCATGTTTTCAAAAAATGTTTTCAAAAAGGTTTATAATATTATGCTAATTTTTTTAAATTTATTTTTACCCTTGTTTGAATTTTTATATATATATTTAAAAGGAATCTTTCAATTGTTTTCTGAACAAGGTACTTTTTAGATTTCCATATAAAAGTGTGAAAAGAGTGTTCTTTTAACTTACATGGAATGAATATAATTTCATTATGTATTGATTCCTAATTTATTTTAATATTCCTTTGTAATTTTACAAGTTTATTTTCAAATAAAATTATTTTCTTATTACATGCCTGATACTTAGAATTAAAAAAAATCGTAGTAAAAAGGGTATTTTCCTCAAGAAATATTCAAGTAATATCTTTAAAGTATTTTCATCTATGTCAATATTATTTTTTGAATATTATAATGAGAATATAATCTAATGATACCATCCACCTTATTTCTCTAGATGGTTTTTGATTAGTTTGGCTGGGGATGTACTATTTTGATACCATTCACCATATTATTCTAGATGGTTTATGATTATGTTTATGGATTTGAGAAATTATTAACATTTAATATTCTAGTTTATATTTGAATTTTTATGTTTATTATGTTTCATACCTTTAATATGAGGAATTAATTTGACTTAGTAAGTGATTTAAGGTCCCACTATAGCCCCTTGATACATCGGTAGGTCTCATGAGCCAAACTAGCTTGGGTATTGGCTGAGGCCTTACCCATTTATGTGAGATGTATTGGAATGATCCCTTGATGTTATAGTTATCTATAATTATGAATTACCTCACTATGATATTAGTAATTAATTTATATTTGATCATTCTATTATCTATAATATCCCTAGAAAAGTTTCAAGCTCATGTAATTACATATATATCATTATTTATTCCTACCATATTATGTTCAAGTTATTTATTAAATGAAATGTGTTTCATTTATTTACATACCATATTGTTAATGATTATTTATCCATGATAGCTTCCACTATACGCATACCCTTACTAATTATTAGATATCACCCATTTCTTATGTTTCCTTTCTCCAGGGTGCTAGAAAGTGTATTATGATTGACTAAAAGGGATATACTAAATGGAATAATGGTGTACTAAAAAATACTATGTTTTATTTTAGGTTTTCAATTATAAATTTAAATTCATGTTTGTCTTTATTTTATCAAGGCTACTAAACTATTCATCCCTTTAAGATGCGATTCCTTGTATTTAGTTCTAATGTAACAAAGTAACCACTAAATTTGGGCTACTAGAATTTAGGTATTTATATTTGGTATCATAGGAAGTTTATTAAAAACCATGAGAACTACAGTTAAGAAAACATATATTTGAGAATATAACACAATGAATGACTTTTAGGATAAGTCTAAGTACAATATTGCATCCTATATATTTATTAATGACCGTGGATAACCTAGGTTAAATACAAGGAATCATAGATTAAGAAGAATGTTTCATGATTTAAACATAATTTGAATAATATTTGTTGATTATTTGATATCTCTCTCTGATTATTATAGTTTTATGTTTATAATTTTCATTTTGGTTTTAGTCAATATAGGGAACCAAAAGGAATTGGGTTAAAATTGAATGTGATAGACAATGTGTTGATGAGAAACCTAGTGGGATATTGACCACTATAAATGATATTGTGATTATTCCTAATAAGTTATCGTGATATATGATTAAAAAAATTCACCTTAACCAACTCTCAGACTCACCAAAATATGAGAAGGATAGAGTTTGCTGAGATATGATGTGGTGGAGACCATGGAGGAAATAAAATTTAGTTTCCTATATATTGATAATGTGAGAGTAAACACCCAAGTAAATGTCTTAGAGTAACAAGAAGTGTTTTATGTGTGAAAAAATAAGTAAAAAAATTAAGTAATTATTGAGGAATAATGAAAAGTTTGATTAACATAATGGATGTGAATAATGGTATTCCTAAGGTAAAATCAATGATTGAACATTTTAAATGTGGAAAGTATGGGAATTATAAAAATCAATGTCCCATGGGTGAAACTTGTGAAGAGAATCATACTGGATGTACGAGTAATTTTTATTCTAATTATGACGAAGATACTACAAATATAATTACCCGACCTCAGTTATGGGAGTCAATGAATTATTTTAATACATTGGAATGATTACAAGGAATCAAGTCCTGAAATACTGATCAATTTAGTAGTCTTGGAAAATAGATTACATACCTGAGTGTTACATTACACATTAGAAAATAAAACACAACATAAATTATCCTTTGATAATTCCAATAATCCCATAGCTTAACCCTGCTTATGAATCATAATACACTTCTTGGAATCCTAGGAAAATGAAAACATAGAAAGGGGTGAGATCAGATGCTCTGTAAGGATAAAAATATAGCATGAACTTTCATAAATAAGCATAAAAATTTAAGGCAATGAATAAGACTAAAACAGAAGCCTTTTAAACTTTAACTTCATAATAATATGGAAAAGATAAAATAAAATAATTCCATTTACTTATTCACATAGATATTATACTAGTCGAATAATCACATGCAATATCTATAGCCACATTAATAATGATGGAATGCATAATTCTAGACTTCATAACCACATAGTAAAGGCCTTGTTCCAAGACTACAAATAAGATTTTTTCAAGGCCTTGTGCCACGAAACTAGTTTGTCTCATGAGACCTACCGATGCATTGAAGAGCTATAGTGGGCTCCACCCATCACTTACTAAGTCTAATGCATTCCTCATATGAAAAGGTTTAAATATAAAATAAAAATTTGCATTAAAACTACCATATGAAATGTCAATAATATATCCATAAACCATGAAAGGTATAAAAATAATTCATACACGGTTAAAAATATCACAAAACCGTAAATACAATATGGAATATTTTTATCATAATAAATCAAACTCGATCAAGAAAAATATCCTATAAATGATGTTGACATAGTTGAAAATGATCAGAAAAAATCTTTGAGAGAAATATCACTTTTTCATGAAATCATTTAAAAGTCAAATAATTTATGAAGGAATTCATTTAAAATATATTTTTAAATCAAAGTGTCCCATACCACTTTGAAACTTTTTAAAGGAATTAACATTTTAAAACATTCATGTCCATATAAAGAAATCCTTAAAACCATTTTGAAAACATGGACATTAATGAGAAAGGTTTAGAAGAATAAATCTTTAAAACATTTAAAATGATGTTTTAGTAAAAATTCCCTTAAAAATAATATCTTTGAAAACTCTTTTATAAAACATGGAAATGGATAATAAATATGTCCCAGTAGCTACATATGTAAAACCAACCTTAGATAATAAAGAGATTGTGAAATTAACCCTTACCTTGCACTTTCCTTTGGTCGAGGGTACGTTTATCCTCCTGTATAATGACCATAGTATGTTATTAAATTATACTAGAACCATATTCATATTTATTATATCATACAAGATCCATTTATGACTTTATACTTCCCATTTAATAATTATTTTCATGTTAAATTAACATTTTGGGTAATAATCACTTTCTTTATCGTACGTGTTTTAACTTGTTATTTTTGATCATATCATTTAGATAATGATTAAAATACTTCAAGAATATAAACCTTGATTTATATATCACATATATTTATAATATAAATATTTATAATAGATAGATATTTGAAATGGAAGGCACCATTTATGGAGACGGTATGCTATACGTACACATAAACGTTGTTTCTGTTTTCATATCGTATTGAATGGAAGTAAGTGAATAAAATATATGTAAGTACATATATATATATATCCAATAGAATTATTATTTCATATATTACATACTTATTAATAATATATATTTTTATAATCATCTTTGAATGGTGAACGTGGGAATGAATCTCATCGCTTCGTGGAGACGGTAATCCGAACGTACGCACGAGCAACAATATCATTATATTGATGGTGAAATCATATGTAATTGGATGGTATATCATATATAAAAAATCATTAACATGTTATATTTATTATTTACATCAGTTACACTCATTATTATACACATCTAAATAATGAGGTGTTTGAATAACAAACTACACCACGACGTGGAGACGGTAATCCGTACGTACGCACATATGGTGACTTTGTCATTTATAGGATGGATAGAATAATGAATATGGTTACACCATTTTTATAATAACATAACATTATATAGAATATACTAGCATTATTATTTTAGAATGGAAACAACAAAGAAAGAGGAAGTGGAAGAAGAAAAGAACTTCAAAGAGGTGATGAAATATTTACCTCTTCTTCAAGATCTTCCTTTTGATTTGATCAAAATGGATCCTTAGGATGGATTTTTGACCAAAGGAAGGACTCTAGGATGAAGGGACGAAATTTGGGAGGATATTTGGGCAGGGTTTGGTCGAGAAAAAAATGCTTTGCAGGTGTGAAATTAAGAGAATGGGAAGTTCCCTTTTATAAGAGAGGTGAGGGTCACTTTAGGAAAACTTGAAATATTATTTTATAATAAAATCATTTTCGGTTTCTAATGGCTCAAAAATGAATTATTTAAAGTATAAGGTGGATATGAGTCTAAAAAAGCTCAACCAATAGGTTTTAGACAGGTTTAGGACATCATATTAACCTTATCTTTTAGATTTAACTCTTAGTTAAATAGTTTGAGATTTACCATGTCTCTTTGTATTTTTATATTATATGGTTAATAAACTTACTATAACAAGACAAGAGGAACCCATGTGGTTCGTTATTAATATATATATCACTATCTAAGTCTTTTGGCTGAACCTTAGATTTTTAGGAATATTATATCAATTAATAATATAATATTTGTTTTAAAAACTCAATTATGTCAATTTTGAAACTATTTAGTATTTGATTTTTTTAAAGCCATAAAAACTTCATCACTTCAAATAAAATCGATTTAACCAACCCTAACATGTCTTATTAACCTTTAAAATTAGTTTAATTCATCATAAGTCTCAATTTACATTTATTTGTATATTTATAATATAAATTATTTTAATATTTCATTAATAAGGTAATTACTGCATCATCATTGTGTCAAAAATAAAATAAATTATTTAATTTCTAAAAATTATAAATAAAATAAAATAATGTAGGAAATATTTTTAGATTTCTAATAAATATTTATAGTCTAATTTATATTGTGTGTAACTCTATATTAAAAATGGTTTAGTTATTAAACTTTGAATTTGAATCTTTTAACTCTTCTTTAAATAAAATAATAATAAATGTCCTAATCTAATCCAAGTGGATCAAAGAGTATAATATTTTATTCCAAAGGTTGTTTTTGGTCGAATTATACATATCCAATAGAATTAGGACATGTGTTAGGGTAATTATGATATCATTTTTACCCTTAATTACCCTATTTATTTTTATCCGTGGTAAATAAAAGTCAAAAGTTACTATTCATCAAAAATTATTTTTGTCTTATTGAACCACATTTTACTTACTGATATTTACCGTGTCTTTTGGATTTTTGAAATTCAACTTACAGAAGCGGTAAAATTATGTTTTTTGCAAATTTGCTAATGTTCCTAGGAGGTGGGTAAAAGACGGTAGAAAGTTCGATAAAATTTTATATATCTAAACTTATTATAAAATGACGCCAATGAATTACATTGAAATTATATAGGTATTATATATCTATTCTGACCTAAAATAAATTACAATAAAATAACTAGTTATTTAAATAAAAAGTCAGTTTTAAATAATAACTCAGTGTTTTTCACTATTCATCAAAAAAAGAAAGTTTTCAGAAAAATACCAAAAAATTACCCCTAATATAATTTTTATATTATAAATTAAAAAATGAAGTCTATTTTACCATATTAAAAACATATAAGTTGAATCTATTAATTTAAAATTAATTCCCGTTGTCAAAACCAAAAAGGGGGTTTTTAAAAAGTAAAAACTATCAAAAGATTGACATGTGTTTATGTCAAATTTAAATGTGAAATTACTTATAATGAATTAATTGTATTAAATGATAAAAATAAAATCTAATTATACTTCCAAACTATTCAAATGAATAATTTATCACTATAAATTATTTCGATTAAAAAATTTGTTTTCAATTAAAATATAGTATTTTTCACTATTCATCAAAATATGAAAGTTATCAGAAAAGTTCCAAAAATTTATCCAAACTAAATTTTTATGTCCCACTTATAAAGAAGAATTTAATTTCATTAAATTGAATATATAAATTTAAAATATTAGTTTTAAAAAAAGGTTCGCCATTAAAAGGCGGTAAAATTGAATTTTTTAAAAAATACTTACTTTATCTGAAAAAAATGAATTTGTTCTTATATTATGTATAAGAAACACATAACATGGATGTTAAAATTATATGGAGTATATAAGATTCAAAATGCAGTTAATACTATCCATAACTGTTTTTTGAATGGTTAGTTTAGTAATTTGTGGTGCTCTCAAACTCGGTGTTGCGTATAGCACAACCTATTGAATTACTTTAGTGAGATAATGTACTATGAAATCTTGGGGTGTTACATTCTCCCTCATTCAATAAATTGTATCCTCGCAATTTGAATTTTTTTTTCAAAAATAAATAGTTAGAAATAGAAAAAATACCATTTTGGAAAACCCACATCAGAAATTGGGTTAATAAAATTTAGTCTTAATAAGAGGGAAAGGGAAATGGAAAAGTCACCATCAAATTATGATCTCTATTAGGAGAACATTGGTGGAAATTAGAGACATATAATTGGAAGAAAAACTTAAATATTTATAGGGAGTGATTGAGGTCATCAATCACAAAAAATATAAAATTGAGGGCCTTAAAGCCATCAATCTAAGATGATGTAAAATATCATCGATTAAAAAAACATATGGTATTAGGATAACACATTTTTGGTTTTAAGATCCCTTCCGAAAATTTTAATAATTAATTTATTCATAGAATAAGAGGAACAAAAATATATATATACTTGACAAGTAGAGTTTCATTCTTTAACTAATTCCTGCCACAAACTCATCTTTCACTCCAAAAGATAATAGAATTAAAAAATATTCTATTTATCCTAATCGTATAGGGTTAAAAAAATGAATTTATATTCAATTTTCATACTATTTAAAAAAACTACATTATACAAACCAGGACATCACGTAGGCCAGTGGTAGACGATGCACCCTTGTCGCCCTTCAGTTGCGGGTTCAAGTCTCGTGGCCTTGCCGGACACGACAGGTTGTCGCCCAAACTCCGGGTTTTCCTTTTTTAACAATTCAAAAATAATATCAAGAAGTTATTTAACCTTAAAAATAGTATCCAATGTCAAAATTAATTTATTCCAACCTTTAGACTTATCCAAAATACTTCTGGCCAAACTCACAGTCCAAAACTTATAAGGAAGGTAAACACAATAAAGATCCTTTTTTCCACGTAATAACATGTAAATACTGTAGAGACCCAAAGCTTGACGTACATGGACAATATATTACTTTTTCGGAATACTTAATACATAAAAAAAAACAGACACACAAGGATCGTAATAGTTTAGTGTCTTTGGAAACTTGAAATAAAATCTTCTAATCGTGGTGAAAGATCTTCAACATCTCCCAATAAAGATCTTCCCCTTTTTTTCTTACCTAAAACCTTTCTTTATATCCCGGGGAAAAGAAAACATAAAAGGGTTGAGCTCAAATGCACAGTAAGGGTAAACATAGAGAACATAAAACAATCCATAAACATTTGAATGCAAAAACTTGAACATGAAATCTAAACATCAAAATCTTGAGAAAAGACATGAATCTTGGAAGTACGTAAGGCATATATCATAAGGGAACATCAATAATGATAAAATATCATGGGAATAAAACATGTAATTGTGGAAACCATTAAGCACATGATATGATTTCCATAGTAGCCAAGGCATTGCTGCCAAGACCATCTTAGTGGACAAAGTTCCTTTCTAAATCGAGTTCACTCCTCGTTCCAGTCCTGTATTACTGAACCGATTTAACTTTCTGTTCCTGCCATGTCTATCTCATGAGATATAAATATTTACCCAATGCATTGGAGGGAGATATATGTCCCACCCATCTCATAATGAAATCATTCTTACTTGTGCCACAAAATAAACATACATCATTCATAATAACCCAATAAATAAAATGGGTTTCATAAACATCATCCCATCATCACATAATCCATATAAAGGAAATGGATATCATTTCATAATAAGAAAAGTGAAACCATATAAATCATAGATACATGATACTTGAAACATACACATATGAAATAATGTCATCTAAGATGGAAAATGGTTTTGATAAAACACTTGAAAGGAATTCTTGAGGAAAGTATCCTTTTTTCTTCAAAATCATTTTCTTTTCACAAAATGTCGTGCAATTTTAAAAGAAAAGGATTTTGTTGAAAATATTCATGAAATATTTTGGAGGAAGCTTCATGAAAACAAGGCTTTATAAAACCGTAAAAATCCATTCATGCCGTATAAGTTAAAAAAAACATTCTCCGCGTACTTTTGCCAGAAATGTCAAAAAGTACATCGTAAAATAAAGATTCCTTCCGTACCTTGTGGTAAAAGTCAAAAAGGGGTAAAAATGACTTTAAACATACAAGGATGAATATTAAACATTTTATGAAAACATTTTGAGAAAACATGGACATGGATGATAAACATAACCCCAATAAATACTTATGAATAAACAATCTCGGATGAGAAACAAGATTGAAATAATTATCCCTTACCTTAGGCCCGATATACTTCGTACGTATCCGAACCTCCTGTATAATGATTTAAATAATGTCATTGACTTATTACAGAATCATATTCATTGTTATGATATCATATATGTTTCACTTATGACTTTATATTATCCGTTCTTTTGTAAATTCCATGTTAAAGCAGCGTTTTGGGTAAAATCATTTCATTTATCGTATGTGTTTCGACTTGTCGTTATTGATATTAATACTTATACCCTGATTTACATAATTCCAGAATGTAAAACATTATTTATATATAATATATATTCACCATATACATATATATATTATATATCGATAAAAGGAATGAAATACACCGTTCATGGAGACGGTAGGCCGTACGTACGCATGAACGCTATTTTCATTTACTTATTGAATTGAATGAAACTAAATAGATGACATACATATATATATATACATAAATCCAGTATCATTCATATATTTCATTATTATTCATTATATAAACTTTATGATCATTCATTTATGGTTAACATGGAGAATGAATCTCATCGCGTTGTGGAGACGGTAGTCCGTACGTATGCACGAGCGATGATATCGTTCCCATAATTATTGAATATAATTAGAGTGGATGGTATAATATATCAGAATCAGTATGATGTTATAATAACCTTATGTAGTTATTATTTACACCATTATACCCATCCATGTAAGGTGTTGGTGGAAAAACAGATTTCACCACGGCGTGGAGACGGTATTCCGTACGTACGCACGCGTGGTGATTTCGTTTTCCGTAGGATGGATAGATGGTGAAATAGGTTTATTTCATACTTATAATAACATATCAGTATATGAGTTATACTGATGTTATTATTTCATAATGAAACAACTAAAGAAGAAGAAGTGGAAGAAGAAATAAAGTTGATAGAATCGGTAACGGACATTACCTCTTCTTTGAAGAGCCTCTTTGAGACCTCCTCTTAGGGTAATAAATTGGTCTTTGAAGAAGACTAGAACCTCTAGGATGTTTCTATGGAAGTGTAGAAGATAATTTGTCAGGGGTTGGCCGAGATTGAAGGCTCAAAGTGGTGTGAGGAAGAGAGGGAGGAGGTGCCCTTTTATAAGGGAGGAGAGGGGCACCTTTAGAAAAACTAAAAATATTATTTTATTATAAAGTCATATTCTGTTTTTAATAGCTTCAAATTGAGTTATTTCGAATCTAAGGTAGGGATGGGTCGAAATAATCTCATCCAATAAAATTTAGACAAGTTTAGGTTTCTATTTTAACCTTATCATTTAGATTTAACCTTAAGTTAAATAATTTAACTTTTACCGTGTCTTCTTGTTTTCTTACACTATAATGTTAATAAACTTACTATAACAAGCCAAAAGAACCCCAAGTTATTTATTATTAATATATATATAACATTATCTAAGTCATTTGGATGAACCTTAGATTTTTAAGAATAAAATAATAATTAATAATATAATATTTTTTTAAAAAACTATTTTTTGTCAATTTTGACACTATTTGGTAATTTATTTTTGTTAAAATCATAACAGAATGATTAGTTCAAAAAACATTAACTAAATCAATACTAACATGTCATATTAACCTATAAAATTAGTGGAATTCATAAAAAGTCTCAAATTACATTTGTTTGGGTATTTATAACATCAATTATGTGAATATTTCATTAATAAGATAATTACTGCATCATCATTGTGTCATAAATAAATTAAATTATTTAATGTATAAAAATTATAAATAAAATACCATTATGTATTAAATAGTTTTATCTTTCTAATTAATATTTATAGTCGAATTTATCTTATGTATAACTCTATATTAAAAATGATTTACTTATTAAACTTTGATTTTAACTATTTTAACCCTTCTATAAATAAATTAATATTAAATGTCCTAATCTAATCAAATTGGGCCTAAATGGTAATATTTTATTCCTAAGGTTGTTTTTGGTCGAATTAAACTTATCCAATAGAATTAGGACATGTTTTAGGGTAATAAGAATATCATTTTACCCTTAATTATCCTATTTACTTTTAACCGTGGTAAATAAAAGTAAAAAGTTACTATTCACCAAAAAATATTTTTAATCTCATTGAACCAAATTTTAGTCCTTGATATTAACCGTGTCTCTCGGATTTTCGAAATTACACTCACAGAAGCGGTATAATTAAGTTTTAGGAAAAATTCAGTTTTTTAACTACCGCTTAGTGGTTTCACTATTCATCAAAAAATGAAAGTTTCCAGAAAAATACCAAAAATTAGGCCTAAGCTATATTTGAAATTATGAATTCAAAAATGATGTCTATTTTAACGAATTCAAAAATGATGTCTATTTTAACAAATTCAAAACATATCAGTTGCATTAATTAATTTAAAAATTAATTCCCGTCGTCAAAACAAATAGCGTGTTTTTAAGAGATAATAACTATCAAAATATTGACACTTGTTTATGTCTGGTTTAAATGTGAAATTACATCCAATGACCAAAGTTGTATTAAATGGTAAAAATATATTCTAAAAATACTTTAAAACCACTCCAATTAATAATTTATCACTATTAATTATTTCGATTAAAAAAGTTGTTTTTAATTAAAATTTAGTAATTTTCACTATTCATCAGAATATGAAAGTTATCCGAAAAGTACCAAAATTTCACCCTAAGCTAATTTCGATATTCTGAATCAAAAAATGAAGTCCATTTTGAAAGATAAAATTAATAAAATTTCAAAAAGTGGGTATTACTATTCCTAACGGTTTGTTCATAATAATATTATCTCGTTTAGTGTAACTCGGTATTGCGTACTACACACGCTATCGAGCAAGGTCTTTATTGCGTGTAATGCAATCCAAGTCAGGGATGCGTGTTGTGCAAGCTCCTTTTGGTGTAGCGTACAACAAAAGACATTAATGAAATTAAAAAGAATATTTTTCACAAAATCTCGGGGTGTTACAAATACCTTTATCATATATTGTTTTAAAACATGGTAACACCCTGAATTTCCATTAAACATTATTGATTAAATTCATGATCCCTTATTCCTTATAGAATAGTGGATATACTCCTTTTATCAAAAAATGTTGTAAACTCCAACAATGAAGGAATAAAAAAACCATTAACCAGTTCCAAGGATGTCAATAATATCCAATATAATAAATCAATAATCTATTATTCTAAAATCAATACCTCAGTATGAGGGAAATATTAATTTTTTTTCTTTCCTTCAACCATGTATTTTCCAAACATTTAACTTGCCATTGAGTCACTTTTCATGGTTCCACACAATCCCAAGTTCTTAATGAAATAGTACTGTAGTAAAATTCTTATATACTCTATAATTCTTATAACATGTACATCATTAATACAATACTCAAATGACACCATACTTTAATAACAACATAAGAAATCTTAATCATTCCTCTTCATCTTCGGTAGTATCATAACTTGATTATTATCCAATAACAGCATTTGGGGTATACTCTGATGATTTGGACATTGATTCGCATAGTGTCCCAACTCCTTGCAGAGGAAACATTGTACGTTTGAAACCTTTTTCTTACCCTTTCAATCACGTACTTGATGTCCTTTTTTCTCCACACTTATAACAAACTCCCATTCCCTCCAAGAATTTACCAAGGTGATTCTTTACATAGTTATCACATATGGTAAAATACTTCTTTCCCTTATTCCCTTTATTAATCTTTCTTTCTACCATCATTTTATTTTCTGGATTCCCTTTAAAGCCATAGGACTCAGAGAATTATTTACTTATCTTATTAACACATGATACTATTTCTTCATATGATGATAATAGGTGGGGGACTATTTACTTTCTAAATGTTGGCTTAATACCATTAAAGATGTGATCCTTCTTACTCTTTGGATCATGCGTATTGTTGGAGTTCTTATTCCATCTACTGGGTGCCATTTCTAAACAATGGCATACACTAGGTTAGTTTATGAATCGCAATTCATAATTCTGAACTTGTAAAATATCAAACATAAGTTGAAAAGATTATGCATATAATCTATAATCATAATTTTTTTTGAGGAAGTATTTAATCCTAAATCCTTCATAGTGGCTTGTAAAGAAAATGTGAATTACCGTAAGCATATCCCCCGAGAGTGTCGTAACCAAGAGAGCAGCAAGACCCATTTTTGTGTGCCAGTTCCCATTCGAGTCTAGCTCAAAGCGGCGTTTTCGGGTTTTACCCCTAGGTACATTTGTTCCAGAGCCGCCTCTACCTGATCGTATCCAGACAGGGATGCATTTTTTTGGAAAACTCACAAAATCTCTACAGTACTAAAATTCTAGGAAGTTCTTCTATACTAATCCTCAAATTTTATCTTAGGGTAATGTTATCTAATACGAGTTTATCTAAATATATTTCCAAGGTTTTTCCTAAACTTCCTCTGATACCAATTGTAACACCCCGACCCCAGTTATGGGAGTTAGTGCATTGTTTTAATACATTGTCATGATTACAAGGAATCAAGTCCCGAAAAACGGATCAGTTTAGCAGTCTTGGAAAATAGATTAGATATATGAATGTTACGTTACACATTAAAAAATAAATCACAACATAAATGATCCTTTGAGAACGCCACTAGCTTAACCCTGCTTATCAATCATAATACACTTCTTGGAATCCTAGGAAAATTAAAACATAGAAAGGGGTGAGCTCAGATGCTCAGTAAGGATAAAAATATAGTAGAAACTTTCATAAATAAGCATAAACATTTAAGGTAATGTATAAGACTAAAACAAAAGCCTTTTAAACTTAAACTTCAATATAATATGGAAAAGATACAATAAAATAATGTCATTTACTTATTCACATGGATATTATACTAGTTGAATAATCACATGCAATACCAATAGCCACTTTCATAATGATGGAATGCATAATACCAGACTTCATAACCACATAGTCAAGGCCTTGTGCCAAGACTACAAATAAGATTTTGTCAAGGCCTTGTGCCAAGACACTAGTTTTTCTCATGAGACCTACCGATGCATCGAGGAGTTTTAGCGGGCTCTGACTGTCACTTACTAATTCCAATGCATTTATTATATGAAAAGGTTTAAACATAAGATAAACATTCATATTAAAAACACCATATGAAATGAAAATACTTTATCCATAAACCGTGAATGGTATAAAAATAACTCATCCAGAGTCAAACATATCACAAAACCTTCAATAAAATATGGAATATTTGTATCATAATAAATCAACCACGATCAAGAATAATATTCTATAAAGGATGTTGACATAGTTGAAAATGATCAGTAAAAATCTTTGAGAGAAATATACCCTTTTCATGAAATCATTTAAAAGTCACTTAATTTATAAAGGAATTCATTTAAAATATTGTTTTTAATCAAAGTGTCCAATACCACTTTGAAACTTTTTTAAATAATTAACATTTTAAAACATTTATGTCCATATAAATAAATTATTAAAACCATTTTGAAAACATGGAAATTAATGAGAAAGGTTTAGAAGAATAAATCTTTAAAACATTTAAAATGATGTTTTAGTAAAAATTACATTTAAAGGAATATATTTGAAAACTCTTTTATTAAACATGGAAATGGATAACAAATATTTCCCAGTAGATACTTATGGGAAACCAACCTCAGATAATAAAGAGATTGTGAAATTAACCCTTACCTTGCACTTTCCTTTGACCGAGGGTACGTTTATCCTCCTATATAATGACCATAGTATGTTATTAGATTATAACAAAACCATATTCATATTTATTTTATCATACATGATTCATTTATTACTTTATACTACCCATTTAATAATGATTTCCATGTTAAATTAACATTTTGGGTAATAATCGCTTTCTTTATCGTACGTGTTTTAACTTGTTATTCTTGATCATATCATTTAGATCACGATTTAAATACTTCCAGAATATAATCCTTGATTTATATATCAAATTAATTTAGAATATAAGTATTTATAACAGATAGATATATGAAATGTAAGGCACCGTTTATGGAGACAGTAGGCCGTACGTACGCATAAACGTTGTTTTCCATTTTCATATCGTATTGAACGGAAGTAAGTGAATAAAATATATGTAAGTACATACATATATATATATATATATCCAGTAGAATTATTATTTAATATATTAAATAATTATTAATAATATATTTTTTTATAATCATCATTGAATGGTGAACGTGAGAATGAATCTCATCGCTTCATGGAGACGGTAATCCGTACGTACGCACGAGCGAAAATATCATTATATTGATGGTGAAATAATTTTTAATTGGATGGTATATTATATATACATAATCATTAAAATGTTATATTTATTATTTACATCAGTTATACTCATTATTATACCCATCCAAATAATGAAGTGTTTGAATAACAAACTACACCACGACATGGAGAAGGTAATCCGTACGTACACACGTATGGTGACTTTGTCATTTATAGGATGGATAGAATAATAAATATGGTTGTACAATTTTTATAATAACATCACAGTATATAGAAGATACTGGGGTTATTATTTTATAATGGAAACAACAAATAAAGAGGAAGTGGAAGAAGAAAATAACTTGAAATAGGTGATGAAATATTTACCTCTTCTTCGGGTTCTTCCTTTTGATTTGATCAAAAGGGATACTTAGGTTGGATTTTTGACAAAAAAATACTCTAGGATGAAGGGAGGAAATTTGGGAGGATATTTGGGTAGGGTTTTTCCGAGCCAAAAGGCTTTGGAGGTGTGAAATTAAGAGAATGGGAAGTGCCCTTTTATAAGAGAGGTGAGGGTCACTTTAGGAAAAGCTTGAAATATTATTTTATAATAAAATCATGTTCGGTTTCTAATGGCTCGAAAATAACATATTTAAAGTCTAAGGTGGGGATGTGTCTAAAACCTCTCAACCAATAGGTTTTATATAGGTTAAGTCATCATATTAATCTTATCTTTTAGATTTAACTCTTAGTTAAATAGTTTGACATTTACCATGTCTCTTTGTATTTTTATATTATATAGTTAATAAACATACTATGACAAGCCAAGATAAGCCTATGTGGTTCATTATTAATATATATATCATTATCTAAGTCTTTTGGCCGAACCTTATATTTTTAGGAATATTATATCAATTAATAATATAATATTTGTTTTAAAAACTCAATTATGCCAATTTTGACACTATTTAGTATTTTATTTTTTTGAAAGCCATAAAAACTTTATCACTTAGAATAAAATTTATTTAACCAAACCTAAAATGTCATATTAACCTATAAAATTAGTGTGATTCATCATAAGTATCACTTTACATTTATTTAGATATTTATTATATCAATTATTTTAATATTTTATTAATAAGGTAATTACTGCATCATCATTATGTCATAAAAAAATTAAATTATTTAATGTCTAAAAATTATAAATAGAATACCATTATGTAGGAAATATTTTTAGGTTTCTGATGAATATTTATAGTCTAATTTATATTGGTTGTAACCTTATATTAAGAATTATTTAGGTATTAAACTTTGAATTTGACTCTTTTAACTCTTCTTTAAATAAAATAACAATAAATGTCCTAATCTAATCCAAGTGGACCAAATAGGATCATATTTTATTCCTAAGGTTGTTTTTGGTCGAATTATACTTATCCAATAGAATTAGGACATGTGTTAGGGTAATTATGATATCATTTTTACCCTTAATTACCCTATTTACTTTTAAAAGTGGTAAATAAAAGTCAAAAGTTACTATTCACCGAAAATTATTTTCATGTTATTGAACCACATTTTACTTACTGATATTTACTGTGTCTCATGGATTTCTGAAATTCAAATTATAGAAGCGGTAAAATTAAGTTTTATGCAAATTTGCAAATGCTCCTAGGTGGTGGGTAAAAGACGGTAAAAAGTTCGATAAAATTTTATATATCTAAAATTATTATAAAATGAAACCAATGAATTAAATTGAACTTATATAGGTATTATATATATTATGAATTAAAATAAATTAAAATAAAATATCTAGTTATTTAAACAAAAAGTCAGTTTTAAATAAAAACATAGTGTTTTTCACTATTCATCAAAAATTGAATGTTTTCAGAAAAATTCCAAAAATTTACCCTATGATAATATTGACATTCCGAATTCAAAAATGAAGTCTATATTTCCAAATTAAAAACATAGAAGTTGCATTTATTAATTTTAAATTAATTCCTGTTGTCAAAACCAAAAAGAGGGTTTTTAAAAAGTAAAAACTATCAAAAGATTGACATGTGTTTATGTCAAATTTAAATGTGAAATTACTTATAATGACCTATATTGTATTAAATGATAAAAATATAATCTAATTATAATTCCAAAATATTCAAATTTATAATTTATCACTATAAATTATTTCGATTAAAAAAGTTGTTTTCAATTAAAACATAGTATTTTTCACTATTCATCAAAATATGAAAGTTATCAGAAAAGTACCAAAAATTTATACAAAATAAATTTTTATGTCCTGATTATAAAGATGAATTTAATTTCATTAAACTGAATATATGAAAGTGTAAAATATTGGTTTTAAAAAAAGGTTCACCATTAAAAGGTGGTAAAATTGCATTTTTTTGAAAAATACTTTATCTGAAAAAATGAATTTGTTCTTATATTATGTCTAAGAAACACATAATATGGAGTTTTAAATTATATAGAGTATATAAGATTCAAAATGCAATTAATACTATTCATAACCGCATTTTGAAGAGTTAGTTTAGTAAGTTGTGGTGCGCTTGAACTCGGTGTTGCGTGTAGCGCAAGCTATTTAATTACTTTAATGAGATAATGTACTATGAAATCTTGGGGTGTTACAAAAAATGACATATGAAAGGTTGGAGGTATTAAGTTATAATATGCTAAATCCTAGTTAATGTTTTAATAATGAAGTGGAATGATTAATGTGCTTGTGTTTGGATTCAAGAATTATGATATCAGTGTATTTTATTAATGATATTATGGTTATATGAGTTATGAAATGTATGATGATTGTACTATATTAATTTTACTTTAAGGATTTTAGAGAATATGTTGAATGGTACCGATGACCAGGAAAAGTGATTCAGTGGAAAGTTGATATTTTTGGAAAAAATATGATTGAGGGAAGATAACCCTTAATATATGCTCGATGTCAAGATAATAATTATAATGATATGTTTATGGGATAGTATTGATAACCATGAAATTGGTTATTGATTTTATGGTTTATGTTATCTTTGATGGAGTTTACTATATGTTTGGATGTATGGAATATATTTGAAAACATGAGATTTTATTTTTGTAACAATGCATGCTTTTATTAATGTTTTATGGCGATTCAAGTTATTTCCATGTTTTACGTAATATGTGATTAGTGTATTTACATGTTTAGAATGTGGAATCATGAAATGATTTATATTGTCTAGGGATTAATGTTTGATCAAATTTTTGGATTTTGAAAATGGTCAGTAATATTTTGGAAGAGTGTTAAGTTTAACTACTCATGGAATGGACTAAGTTAAACTTTGGACATTATTGTTTGAGGTTAAAGTATGATTTATCATATTTCATTACATGTACTAACCATTTTAGTTTCATTAAATACTTAGAGGCTTAAGGAATGACTTATTTCTCTTATGATCTGTTAAAAGTTCTTCAGGCATGAAAAATTCTTCATGAATAACCATTTCTTGTAGTAAGAGATGAATTGAAAATAGATCGAATCACTTAAAAAGGATGATATTATGATTATGACATGGAAAGAAATAAAGTAATTCTATTTTCTTGTTAAATTTATTTAGATAGTAAAAGATTTTATCAAATTTAGGAAACATACCTTGAAATAAAAAAATATCTAATTACTTTTCTTACCT
Source organism: Viscum album (assembly GCA_963277665.1). Lineage (NCBI taxonomy): Eukaryota > Viridiplantae > Streptophyta > Magnoliopsida > Santalales > Viscaceae > Viscum > Viscum album. Next base: position 704,144,937 of record OY728132.1, read on the forward strand.
AGAAATCAATGGCCTTTTATCCCATCATAGATTTATGGATTTGGGATGAATAAATTTCCCTTGAACATGTTTTATATTACTCTCTTATAATCATTAGATGTTAGTTTTTTCTTACATATTATTTTTTTACTTCCCAATAATTTTATCCTATTCGGAAATTGAATTTTGTAGCAGCCTTCAAATTTCCCTTTACCTCTTTTTAAGAGGAAGTTTTATTGACCCTTTTTATGGTATAGGATTTCCCAAAATCAATTTTCAAATGTCAAACCCTTGATTAAAAATCAAAAGTTAAAATAGTGAGGACACAATTTATTGAAGGAGGGGAGAATGTAACACCCTAATATTTTAAAATAACACTATGTTTGATAGATAAAACAACACGCAACACTAAGCTTGAATGATCCATGTTACACTATTAAAATAATTACCATTTTAAGAAGAAAATTATAACCTTGAAATTAAATTTCCAAGTGTGAATATTATTATAAATATTATGAAATATATATAAAGGTATTAATCAATATAAATTTATTTATTAATTCTTAGTAAATAAACACTCAAATTTTACTAAAATCATTTTATACATTTTTTTCAAAAATGTTTTTTATTAATTTTTAGGAGAAAATAATATAGTTAATTTTTCTACTTTTAGAAAATATATATGATAAAGTGAACTTTATTTTTCAAATCATCATATCAAAATTATCTTAGTGTGAAGGTTTCTTATTTTTCTGAAAAGATTTATTTTCTAGTGAATTGTGAAAATACCAATTTTTATTTAAAATTGTATTTTTCTTCCAACCATTTTTAAAGTTAAATTTTGTTAAAATGGTTTAAAAGTAAAATTATTTATATTATATTATTAATAATAAAATTAATTTCATTATAATTAATTTCGTGGTTGAATTTAGAGTAAAAACATATTTATACTTAAAAATGACATGTTCTGAAGAACTGTTTTTTGTTACATTTTTCCGATTTAATTTTAAATTAAATTATGCCACTTATATGATTTTAATTTTGAAAAATGGAATATTTATTTGGATTCAGGAGTTAAAAATATATTAAATAGGTCTCTTTTATTTTTTTTAATATGAATATTAACCTTAGTAATTTTTATTACGATGATAAATGGTGAATCAGATAATTAAGTTTAACAATAAAATGATAAGGACTAAAAAATAACCCCAAAGCTTAAATAAATTTTATAGGATGAGTTAATTTTCTCCATAATAATATAAAATCAATTTATATGGAATTTTATTTCAATTTGGATGAGAATACGACATTTAATGTATTTTATTTCAAGAAAATCCAAACTTGTCACACTATTGCTTTTAATAATTATAATATTTTTAATATGAGGTTATAAAAATTATACGTTAGAATATAATTATTATTTTTAAATATAAAATAATTATATAAATTATGGTAATTTATTTTTAATTTTTAGGAAATAAATAATTACCTTAAATTCATACACAATACTGACGTAGTAATTTTTTAATTAATGGAAAAATCAAATAAATGATATTAAATTTTTTAAAAGTATTATAATTTGAGATAATTAATGTGATAAATTAATTTTATAGATTACAATTACATGTTGGGGATATTTTAAAATAATATTTTGTAATTTTATGTATTTTATTGATATTATTAAATTCAAAGTAATGAATAGTAAAAAATTTGACAATAATGATATTTTATGAAAATAATATTTTATTAAATTATTTTAAAATAATAAAAATAATAAATAAGGAAAAAATGGATAATATATGGTCTAATATTTCATACTCTATTCATTTATAGTCATTTTTAAGTATTTGGATCTAGAATAGTCTTATTATATTTTAATATTTTGTAAAATTTCAAAAGTGTCCCTCACTTCAATTATAAAAGGGTACCTCCTCGCTCACTTATTTATAGAACATTGAGAATTATAGATCAACCATAACCTAAAAAATCCTCTTTTCAACATCCTTATCCATGTTCTTGAGGTTATATACCTTCCAAAATTTCAATCCTATGTCCCTTAAAAAGAGATCTAAAGGGAGTCCATGGAAGAAGTGGTAATCATCTTTACAACATATTTTAAGTTTATTTATTAATATAACTACTATTCACGTGTTTTTTACATAATAAATTATTAAATTCAGTATTATAAATATATTGAGATATTATTGTGATTATGGGACAACCATATTCCATCTCTTTTTTGATCTTATGATAAGCGAAATCAGTGCTCGTGCATATGTACGACTTACTGTCTCCATGTAACTGTGTAATTCATTTTTCATTACCAATTTACATCGATGGTTATAAATATGAAAATAGTTAATATATATGATATATATTACATAATAATTATTCTATAAAGGTTAATTATTCTTTATCTATCTTTTGTTCCATACATCAAAAAACAAAAACAACATTCATGAAAATGTAGAACCTACTATCTCCATGAATGGTGTAATTTATTTTTATATATCTATATTTTTATGGATGACTTTAAATATATATATATATTGAATATATACAATATTTATAACATGAATAATATTCTAGAGATTATGGGACCATATCCTATGCAAAAGAACCAAAACATACATGAACAAACTTGTATGGGAAAATGAGGCAATTAACACCCAAAACAAGGTTAATAATGAAATACTATTGAAAAACATGTGATTAGATGATATAAGAGGATAATATATGATATTATAGTTCTGGTATAATTTAATAACATGTTTAAAACCATTATACATGAGTTTCAAACATATTTTACAGAATTTGAATCTAAGGTAAGGGTTTCTTGCCTCACTATTACTTCTATGAGATATATACCATATTAACCACTTATTAATTTTACGTGGTGTATATAATAGACATTTAATATATTATATCATGAATAAATTTGTAGTCATGGTATTTAAAGTTTTATTTGAAGTTATTTATTTCATGGGTCTTATAATTCAAAATATACCAAAATGGTAAGGGTTTATTTCACAATCTCATCATTATTCAGGATTATTTATGTTTAAGCCTCTGTTGGGGTATATTTATCTTCCATGTACATGTTTTCTAAAAATTTTTTCAAAAAGTTTTCTACTTTTCTTATGAATTTTCTTAAATTCATTTTTTCCCTTATTTTACTTTTTACAATTTTTTGAAGGAATCTTCCTATCATTTTCCAAATAAGGTACTTTTTTGATTTTCTTATAAAAGTATGAAGAGAATGTTTCTTAACTGACAAAAAATGAATGGAATTTCTTTAAGTCACGAATACTCAATGATTTTATGATTAATTTATAATTTTATGGGGTTTTTTAAATAAAATGATTTCTTTATTACATGTACAATATTTATATTCTAAAAATAATTTTCAAAGTAAAAAGGGTATTTTCCACTAGAATTATTCCAATAATCTCTTCAAAATATTTTCATCTATGTCAACATACTTTTTTGAGTATAATACATTTAATATACACTAATGATATCATCCACCTTATTTCTCTGGATGATTTATGATCATTTTGATTGGGGATATACTGTTTTGATACCATTCACCTTACTACTATGGATAGCTTATAATTATGTTTCTTGATTAGGGAAATTATTAACATTTTCTATGATAGTTTCAATATGAATGTTTATGTTAATTATGTTCCAAACCATTCATTTGAGGAATGAATTGGACTTAGTAAGTCATGGGTGGGGCCTGATATATCCTCTCGATCCATGGATAGATTTCATAAGACAAACTAGTTTTGGTATTGGATGAGACCTTACCCATTTATGTAAGATGTCTTGGAATAAATCCTTGATGGTATGGCTATGATGTCCAATATTATAAATTCCCTCACTATGAGATTATTTCTTGATTTCCATGTGATTATTCGACTAGTTAGAATATTCATGGAAAATTTTCAAGCTCAAGTGATTACGTATATGGAATTATTTGATCATTATTTATTCATACCATATTATGTTCAAGTTATTGATTAAATAGAATGTGTTTCAATTATTACCTTACTATATTTTTTATGATTATTTATTCATGATTTCCTCTTCTATACACATACCATTACTGAGCATTAAATCTCACCACTTTATTATGTTTCCTTTCTCCAAGATTCTAGAAAGTATATTATGATGGAAAATAAGGAATATAATAATGGGAATAATGTCTTACTAAAAAAAAATACTAAGTTGTGTTTTATGTTTTCAATTGTAATATGAAACTCAAGGATGTATCAAGTTTACCAAGACTACTAAAATGTTTGTTCCTTCAAGATGTGATTACTTGTATCTAGTTCCAATGTAATAAAGTAACCACTGACTCTAGGTGACTAGGGTGTGGGTCTTTATACCATGTGGGACCTACCACACATGGTGTGACTCATGTATAGTGTCTTAAAGCATACCACTGGGGTACATGGGCACAAACATGGCTAGGTACACAATCAAAACTAGAGTACATGGGCATAACCCGGTACTCATACATGAGTAGGTATACAGGTATGACCAGAGGGCATAGGTATGGCCTAAAGTACACAAGCACAAGATGTAGTACACATGGAGACTTGGGGTAGTGAAGAAACACCCTATACTACGAATACACTCTATGTACTTTTTCTAGGGCTATTTGAATCCCTAGTTCTCTTCAATACAAACCATAATCTATAAGATGTGATCCACTCTATAGGTTTAGTCTTGGATTGTATTATATAATCCCTCAGTGTAGCTTAGGGTGTGATCCTCTATAATTATCATCTTCCCTAAGTGGAGTTTTAGGTATCTTCATGACCAATTTACTCAAGAATTTGATCCCCTACTTAGTAGGATATTTTGGATAGGGCCTGATATATTCCATAGTCTCTAGAAGAGACCCCCCATCTTTGTATCAACAAATTCTGACATATAGAGTATTCTTATTCACAGCGATGACCAAAGATCAAGACTTTTTGGATGAATTCCATCAGTGTTATCTAACCTATGGAGTTAGTTCTCATTAACATGTGTTACTTTAAAGCCTCAAACATGATCTTAGGCTTGCAATATAATTATGGAATTACCTTGAGACTTAGTGTCTATCTTGAGTATATCTGGGTTACTATTATTATGTCTCATTTTCAGATTGACATGCCTTTGTGATGACGAGCTGACCACTCTATTAATGTCTTAGTTTAGATGATTTTGGGGTTTCCTACAGGGTATTGTTATACTCATCCATGCATGGGAACTACCCACACATATTGTGTCTTATAAAGAATATAGACCCTTAGATGGATTCCTAGGTGGACCAGGAGTAGGTGAAGTATGGTTGTGCAAGAATGAACATGGTTTGTACTAGTTGTTTCATTTGACAATAGTCCTGAACTTCCTAATAGGTTGGAAAAATTTTATAATTTTGGAGGGATTGTATTTAGACCTTATTCATTCCAGTTCTTGAGTCATACTCTGATGTGAGATATAAATGTATGAAAGCTTTTTGGTATTATATATATTTTACCTTTCATCATTGTATTGGTATTTGGAAATGTGAGCATGTGCATAGGTACCTTTGGTTAAGGCCTACCATTTGTGAGATATGCCTACTCAGTGCTGGTTGCCAGCCCCTAACCCATTATAGGTAGACTTAGGGTGTCATACTTAGCTTATCACTAAAAAGGTGGGTTCTAGTGGGCTGGGTCATGAAAAATGACATGAGATAAGATGGTGTGATTAAATTATATTTAAAAATACCAAGTTCTATATTGATTTGAAAGAAAACACATATAAAGACCCTGATCATTCAGATAAGTATATTTTTCCATGGTTGGGTACCCATGGATTGTATTGTGTAAGGCATGGTGGAAATAAAGAAATCTAAAATTTTGGTAACCAAATACTGGTGTGAGGTTTGGGTTACACTTATCTGAGAAATCCATAGGAAGGATACTATAGGAAAGGTATCGAGTTTATCAATATGATGGATTGGAAAAAGTATTGTCCACTTAGCCATCCAAGAGTTATATATGATGTGATTGGGATGATGACCTACCTAAATAACTAAGTGGTGAGAGGAACACCAAAGTTGACTCATTTTTTAATGAAATAGGGATCTTTTACAACTAAGGTATATTATGAGTTTAAAAGGGGTCATCATTTTAGTGGGAACACATTTAATAAAATTTCTTATTAATTGTTTGTAAAAAATGATACTCATCTGATAAATTATTCTATTGTAGAAGAATAAAATCATCATCATAAAACTTAATTTTGAGATTAATATTTGAAAAGGATAATCTTAATGTAATAATATCCTAGGAATGGTAACTTAAGAAAATTTATAAAGTAAGATAAGTTCTACCTGTTAGAGAAACACCTTCCTACATAAACAAACAATTTAAATTATTCAACAGTTGAATCTAGATACTTATGATAAGTGTATAATAATTCAGTCAAGGTTTCCTTAAGGTTTGTTATAACTATGTAATTCATTACATTGTATTTTTTAAATGTTATTATATTGTGAATAAGTTCAAGAAAAGTTCACTAAATATTCTCAAATTGTTTGGGATTAATGAAATAGGAATTTGATGTTTAGGTTCTAGTATTGTGTTGATAGAAAATGTTGGTAACATTTAAAACTAAAATAATAAAAGTCAATTGAAAAATTCAAAAAAGTTTCTTTGAATACTTAGTCAAGGTTATTGAATTATAATTGTGTTATTAGGTAGGAGGAGTAATGATTCCATAAAATTCAATTTTACAAAATATTTTAAGGGGTTTAAAAACTCCATATAAGGCCCATGTTAGGTTTTAATATTATAGAAACTAATATTTTCCTTTTGAAAGGAATATGATAGAAAATTTATACTTTATAATTTTTTTAATTTTATAGAAATCTAAAAATTGGGATAGAATTGATAAATCTTGTATTTTTCATTCAAGTAATGAAAAAAAATATTTTCCATATAAAAGAGTTGAATGTAGATGGAATATATCAAGCCCAAATGGATCTAAATAAAGGATTTGTGTTCTTCATCTTATATCTCATATATGATAATATAAATGTTTTCTTAACAAATATTTTTTTATAAAAAAATGAGATTATTGTTTTAATACACATGGTTTATGATTCATTATATTCTATAACACAAGTAATGATCCAAACTCATAAAATACCATATTTGATATGGTTATAATAGTTTGTTTGTTAAAATATACCCACTGAAGGAAATACAAGTTATTTAATTAACATAAAATATTTTTCTATGTATTAGAAATATATTATAAAGCGAATACTGTGTCAAAGAGGTTAGTGGGGGAATGTTTTGACTTTAAAAAGTCTAAATTTAACAAATATAGGATTATTATTGTCAAATAGAATGACACTGAAATATTCTAAAAGGTGTAGGGCTTGTAAATAAAAGATTACTGTAAATATTTACATTAGTTACCAAAATATTTCAAGGAAATATTAATGGAAAAGGTTCAAAGGATAATGATGATGAACTTAGAAAGAGTTTTAAGTAGAAAAAAAGTTATTCACATCATAACATTGAATGTTGTGGTGTTAAATAATTTTAATATATTCAAGGATTTGAACTTTGGGTATATGATTCCTAAGTCTCACCACTATCCAAATTGGCCTTCTTTATAGATGTTACTCACTAAAAAGTTTTGTGGGGGGGGGGGTATCAGATGGTCATATAGAGATGTGGTAAGAATTATATATATGTAATGAGATTAATAAACCCCTTAAATTATAGTAAACATAAGGTTAATATGGCTATCTATCGTATGTGATATGTTTTACAGACACCTATAAATATATATGATATTTTTAAAAATATCAAAGGAGTTTAAGAATGTAAATGTATCGTGTTATCCTAAAAAGAATTATATACTTTATCATCGTTTCATGTTTCCAGTATGTGTGTGTGTGTGTGTATTTCATAAAGTGAAATGATAATTTACCTCTCAAAGTATGAATTTGAGTTAACCGTAATCGATTTCCATCATGTATTATTATAGGTTGTGATTAAAAGGAAATATATACCAGGAGTGTATTATTCATATTTGGATTTACCATACCTAAGTATGGAAGGACACCTAGAATGATAAAATTCATAATTTGATATTTTTCTAACCCAAGCCTTGAGTCTTAACTTATTAGGGGTTAGTTATGTGTGATTTTATCACGTCATTGTTTGTAGCTTTACTAAGATGAGATTTTTTCTCTCATATGAAAATTATGATATTTGGGACCTCAATTGATATAGATTAAGGAAGTGTAAAACCATAACTATATGGTACATATGATGTGATTATCTATTAGGATGAGGGGAATGAGATGTGAACATTTATAAAGGTTAATAACATGTGATGTATTCATTGACCTCTTTAGTATTTACTTAGAGAATTTAGAACATATACAGAAGCTATATGGGATTAAAATACTCTGTGTCCCATGGTCACATGAAGTCTTAGAAAAGGGATAATATGAAAATTCATGATTCCATATAATATAGCTGGTGGAAATTGGTATATGGACATAATTGTTTGATAGAGATCATGTCAAATTTCTTTATAGTCTAAGTAGAATTGATTATTTACTAAAGAATAAATTTCAATTACATTAGTGAATTTATAAATTCATATTTATTTTCAATGATGAAAAGTCCTTTGGGGTTACACTTTGCATTTGACTAAATGAGAAATTATTTTAACTTAAAAATATTATCTATAAGTGTTTTAGAGTTTATATAAAATGAGTTTTGGATGGCTATTCACAATGTATTTCATATGATGTGATACATGATGAAATTAATGATAGATTTCCTAAAGTTTTTTCAAAGATATCCAAAAGAAGATTTTGGTATGGTTTCATAATTTATTTTAGACAATACAATATAATGTTAAATGGATCTAAGTCTACTAGGCTTTAGTGTAAGTGGAATTTTATTGGATATATTCCCTAAAATCCTAATATATATATGTGATATATTTAGTTCATAAGAGAATATCATATAGTATGACATGAATGGTTCCGAAAGAATTTTTTATACCTTGATTCAATATCATAATTCATTTTATTAAGGATTTTGTATGCCATGTTATGTGATAACATCCCACTTCTTTGGAATGGAAACGGAATGTTAAAGTGTTAACATTCAAATATTCCTATATTTTCTATCATTAAATTATATTTTTCATAAGATGAAATTCTTGGGAGGTTGGCATAGATGAGGCTTATAGATGATGTGACTGCATGAATTAACTCATAATATATTATTTCATATATATTCACTTTAAGAGAATACTAAAGGGATTTATATGGTGGAAATAATTATAACATGCATCCCCCAGTCTGTGATCACTGAATGGTGCCTGATCTAGAGGCAGATCTACTAGGACCTCAAGCATGCTTCCCGATATTCTAGATGCCACTAACTAGTAGCATAGGTCTATAGTGGTCTATTGGGGATACTATACCAACAATATTAGAGTATAAGTTATAAAAAAATAAATACAATCATATACATCCATAAAGATAAATAAATCAGTAAAGAGACATCTCGATAAGTGAAAATAAATAAATAAAATCCCATGTTATATTAAAATTAACTTTCTACAAATCCAAGTATTCATAAAACAGAAAGTCATGTATAAAAAATTCAAAAAAGGAACAAAATACAAATAGGAAGACTTCTCAAAATGGTCTTGATTCCTGTCCCATCTTCAATCTTACCTGATTCAACCTAGTAGTCCAAATTATGCATCAATCATAGGGTGTCTTCTCTTGTCTTGATAAAGAGTCGTGAAGTCTTCTCAATTACCAAATGAAGTCTTGATAAGGGTATGATTATGAATTAGTAGGACACCATTAACGATGTCTAAAACATATAAAATCTAAGAAAAGTGTGCATGCTAAAGTTCATAATAAAATGATAGAAAGATAAATAAGCAAATACAAAAATATTCACCAACCCTCAGTTTCCCAGGGACTCCTGAGGTTTACTATACCTGCTTTGGACCAATCTAGATGTATCTATCCATAATAACTCAATTCATAAATTCCAACCTCATGGGGTTAATTACAAGTGGTAAAGGTAGATCAGAAACCACTTCTGAACCCCCAGTGGAATCATGCTAAGGCGTTCCAAGATTATAAGAATCATAAAAAAACCTAATGGGATTCACCCCATGAAATTATAAATAGAAATAATCATTAACGACCCTAATGGGATTCACCCCAAGGGGTTCCAAGTAGTATTCACCTTTTTGGAACCCAAGGGGATTCACCCCATAGTGTTTTAAGTAGTAGGCATCATCGCTGAGCCCAAGGGGATTCACCCCAAGGCATTCCAAGTTACAGTTATCTATTTAAATTTGATCAGTAATACATAAATAATTTAATTCATATCAACCCAATAGGTATACCATGATACTCAAGTACACTATATCCTAGAGATTTTCTTAGGCATCCACGATCACCCACCCATAGTCATATCTCGAGTCCCAAGCACCCCTAGGGTCACCTCACGAACTGCCCAATTTATTCCCAAAGTCACACACACCTCAAAGGGTGGGAAATATCTTAGTTTACATGATAATGAACCAATTATGGAATTTTTAGGAGTTATATTTCATGATTTAATGATAAAAATATTGAAATATATTTTAGGTCAAGCACACAGTACGTCAGTGCGACTGCACATAACACATACCAGTAAAAACAGTGAGACTTTTAGGGGAAATATTTAGAACCACCTACTTTATGCTCACAAATGATAAATTATCTAGTACCATCCTATATTTCATGATAATTTATTAAAAAATTAAAAGTAAAAGAATATCCTACAAGTAGGGTATATTAGATAAAAATGGAAAGAGTTTAAATGACCATGGAATAAACCTAGAACAGTTAGTGGTGAAAGGATAGACTTACCAGATTATTATAATCATAACTAAAAATAGATAAATCCATGGATAAATGAGGAATAACACCACCTGAATAGAATAGGGATAAATTAGGAGGTTCTTCATGTGTTTCTATCCAAGAAAGAACACACTTTTTTATTTTAATAAATGTCCCATAAAAATAATTAGTTTAAGAAAATTTAAAAAGTCACACATCACAAATTTATAGCATAAATTAAATTCAATCCATGAATGAGTTGGGGAAGGGGTTACTTCCATCTACCTAATAATATAGAGCATAAAGTAATGATTCATTCTATGAATGGGATATATTCTATATTGTAACACCCCAAGCTTCCATAGTACATTTCCCTTTGAATAATGCAATAGCTTGCGTTGTACGCTACTTGGAGTTTTAACACACAACGACCAATCAAACTAGCCATTATGAATAGTAACACCCACTTTTTTAAATTTTATAAATTTTATCTTTCAAAATGAACTTCATTTTTGGATTCTGAATATCGAATTTAGCTTAGGGTGAATTTTTGGTATTTTTCTAAAAACTTTCAATTTTTGATAAATAGTGAAAAAACACTCTGTTATTGGTTAAAACTAACTTTTTATTTAAATAATCAGTTATTTTATTTTAATTTATTTTAGGTCAAAATAAAAACATAATACCTATATATGTTCAATGCAATTCATTGGAGTCATTTTATAATAAGTTTAGATATATAAAATTTTATCGAACTTTTTACCGTCTTTTACCCACCTCCTAGGAGCATTTGCAATTTTGTATTAAATTCAATTTTACCGCTTCTGTGATTTGAATTTAAAAAATCCTAGAGACACGGTTAATATCATTAAGTAAAATTTTGTTTAATAAGATGAAAATAATTTTTTGGTGAATAGTAACTTTTGACTTTTATTTACCACGGTTAAAAGTAAATAGGGTAATTAAGGGTAAAAATGATATCATAATTAGCCTAAGACATGTCCTAATTCTATTGGAAAAGTGTAATTAAAACCAAAACAACCTTAGGAATAAAATATGATCTCCCTTGGTCCACTTAGATTAGATTAGGACATTTATTATTATTTTATTTAAAGAAGAGTTAAAAGAGTTAAAATCAAAGTTTAATAACTAAACTATTTTTAATATAGAGTTATACATAATATAAATTCGACTATAAATATTCATTATAAATATAAAAAGATTTCCTACATAATGGTATTTTATTTATAATTTTTAGACATTAAATAATTAAATTTATTTATGACACAATGATGATACAATAATTACCTTATTAATGAAATATTAAAATAATTGATATTATAAATATCCAAATAAATATAATTTGAGACTTTTAATGAATTTAACTAATTTTATAGGTTAATATGAAATGTTAGGGTTTATTAAATGAATTTTTTTCGAAGTAATAATGCTGTTATGAATTCAACAAAAACAAAATACCAAATAGTGTCAAAATTGACATAAAAGAGTTTTTAAAAAAAATATTATATTATTAATTTTTATTCTATTCCTAAAAATCTAAGGTTCGTCCAAAAGGCTTAAATAATATTATATATTTCATTAATGAACCAATTTAGGTTCACTTGGAAGTTTATAGTAAGTTTATTAACCATATATTATAAAAATACAAAGAGACATGGTAAATGTCAAACAATTTAACTAAGAGTTAAATCTAAAAGATAAGATTAATATAGAGTCCCAAACCTGTATAAAACCTATTAGTTGAGTATTTTTAGACCCATACCCACCTTAGACTTTAAATAATTAATTTTTGAGCCATTATAAACCGAAAATTATTTTATTATAAAATAATATTTCAATCTTTTCCTAAGGTGCCCCTCACCCCTCTTATAAAAGGGCACTTCCCCTTCTCTCAAATTCACACCTTCAAAGCCATTTGGATCAGCCAAACCCTGCCCAAATATCCTATAAACTGTCATACCTTTATCCTAGAGGCCTTAATTTTGTCATAAATCCAACCTATGAATCCCTTTTTATCAAATCAATATAAAGAACCCGAAGAAGAGGTAAATATTTCATCACCTCTTTCAAGTTCTTTTCTTCTTCCACTTCCTCTTTCTTTGTTGTTTCCATTATAAAAAAATAACTCCAGTATATTCTTTATATTTTTATGTTATTATAAAAATTATACAACCATATTCATTATTCTATCCATCCTATAAATGACAAAGTCACCATACGTTTGTACGTACGGATTACCGTCTCCACGCCGTAGTGTAGTTTGTTATTCAAACACTTCATCATTTGGATGGGTATAATAATTAGTATAACTGATTTAAATAATAAATATGACATGATAATTATTATTTATATATGATATACCATCCAATTATATACTATTTTAATATCAAAAGAATGATATTGTCGTTCGTGCGTACGTATGGATTACCGTCTCCACGAACGCGATGAGATTGATTCCCCATCGTATCCATTCAAGACTAATTTTCATTTGTTGATTGATAACAATGTTTAAGGACTTAATATCATTATGAATATAAATAAGATACATTCTATCCATAACAAACATTACTTACTTAACAAATCAAATAAAGGAAAATGGATCAGTTAACACCCGAAATGATGATACTACTGAAATATCATTAACAAAGAAATATTAGAAGATCATATATGATATCATATTAATGTATATGGTTCTTGTATAATTTAATAAAAATTATTTCACCATTATAAAAGAGGTTAAACTACCCTCAACCAAGGAAAAGTACAAGGTAAGGGTAATTTCACAATCTCTTTATTATCCGAGATTGTTTTATACGTGATTATCTACTGGGACCTCTCTGTCACCCACATCCGCATTTATTAAAAATTTATTTCATATTTTTTTTACTATTTAATAAAAAATGGGTTAAATTCATTTATACCCTTATTTGACCTTATATGTTTTTTAAAGGAATCTTTCTGTCGTTTTCCAAACATGGTACTTTATGACCTTTTCGACAAAATTAAGGCCAGAATATTTTTTTAACTTATACGGTGGGTGCAGCTATTTTTTTTCATTATAACATCATCGAAGCTTACCTTAAAATATTTTAGAAATATTTTCAAAATAAATGTTTTTTTATAATTATATTACTTTTAAATGATTTCAAAATAGAAAGAGATATTTCTCGAAAAAAAAGTTTTATTTCATCTATGTCAACATCCTTTGATGGATTTTAAGCTTATTTGATGTTGATTTATTATGATACAAAACTTCCACATTGTATTGAAGGTTTTGTGATATGTTTGACTGTGGATGTGTTATTTTTACACAATTCATGGTTTATGGAGAAATTATTGATATTTATTTTTCTAGTTTTAATACGAATGTCTATGTTATGTTTAAACCTTTTCATATGAGGAATGCATTGGACTTAGTAAGTGACAGGTGGAGCCTAATATAGCTCCTCGATTCATCGGTAGGTCTCTTGAGAGAAACTAGTGTCTTGGCACAAGGCCTTGACAAAATTTTATTTGTAGTCTTGAAACAAGGCCTTGACTATGTGGCTATGAAGTCTGGCATTATGCATTCCATCATTTTAAAAGTTTCTACTGATATTGCTTATGATTATTTGACTAGTAGAATATCCATGTGAATAAGTAAATGGAATTATTTGATTTTATCTTTTCCATATTATTATGAAGTTCATGTTTAAAAGGCTTTTATTTTAGTCTTATACATTTCCTTAAATGTTTATGCTTATTTATGAAAGTTTTCGCTATATTGTTATCATTTCTGAGCATTTGAGATCACCTCTTTCTATGTTTTATTTTTCTCAGGATGCGAAGAACTATATTATGGCTGACCTATAGGGATAGTCTAAGGGATATGAGTGTGTCTTATAGGGACTATGTTTTTGTAGTTTTTCATTTTATAATGTAATGTAAAACTTATGAATGTATATAGTACTTCTAAGGCTACTAAACTAACCAGTCTTTCGAGACTTGATCTTTTGTGATCATGATAATGTTATGTAATAATGCACCGACTTTGGGTAACTGGGGTCAGGGCGTTACAGTTGGTATCTGAGTATGTTTAGTACAAACCTTGGAAACTAGATTTAGATAAACTCTGATTAGAGCACATTACCCTAAGGTAGACTTTGAGGATTAGTATAGAAGAACTTCCTAGAATTTTGGTAATGTAGAGATTTTGTGTATTTTACAAGAAATACTTTCCTATCTGGATACGAGCAGGTAGAGGCGGCTCAAGCATAGATGTACCTAGGGGTAATACCCAAAAAAACCTCTTTGAGATAGTCTCGAACAGGAAATGGTGCACGATAACGGGTCTTGCTGCACTCTTGGTTACGACACTCCCGAGGGATATGCTTTGGATAATTCTCATTTTCTTTACAAACCATTATGAAGGGTTTATGAGTATATACTTCCTCAAAGAATTTTTTTTATGATTATGGATTATATCCATAAACTGTTCACTTTATGTTAAGTTCTTTACAATTTTGGAATTATGTATTGTGATTGATAAACTAATCTAGTGTATGACATTTTTTAGAAATGGCACCTAGTGGAAGGAATGGAAACTATATCAATGCACGTAATCCATGTAGGGATTTCCCTACTACTCAAGATAATTATAGTGGAGCTGGTGATGTAACTAGTACTGATCAACTAATCACTATACTGGGACAACTCACTTAGGTTATTAATAATAACCTTACCCGTATGGAGCACCCTGATCCACAACGCGGAGGATAAATTTTGGACCGATTCATGAGTCAAAAAACACTAGCATTCAGTGGGACAAAAAATCTATTTGTGGCTGAGAAATGGATAAGTTCCTTAGAGAAATTATTTCATGCTTTGAGGGGTAGAAAAAGTGAAAAAGTTTTCATGGTAGTTTATCACCTCACTGGAGATGCAAATCAATGGTGGTTATTAATCCAAAACACAATGGAAGATGAAGAAGTATCAAACATGGAATGGAGGGAGTTTAAAGAGATTTTCTTGAAAAAATACTTTCCTCATGACCATCGAGCGGATATGGAAATACAATTTCTAAGTCTGAGGCAAAAAGAGGTTGAGAATGTACCAAAGTAAGAGGCTACCTTTACAAGGTTAGCAAGGCATGTGTTAGATTATATACATAACCCAAGGAGTAATATTGATTGATTATTTGATGGGTTAAAACCATTTTTTCCGTCGATAATTAGTGTCACAATCCTTCTCATCGTATGAAGATATTATCTCATGTGCTATCAAGATATAAAAGGAATTCTCTTAGTCTTACAGCTTTAAAGAAAAGCAAGAGAAAATAGATATGATCAAGACTCTAGATATAGAAACAAGGGGAATAATAGAAAAGTTGAATATCCATCCTGTGGTAAATGTGGGAGGAAACACCTCAGTACTTACCTGAAGGGAATGGGAGTCTGTAACAAGTGTGGTGAAAAAGGCCACCAAGCTCGTGATTGCAAGGGGAAGAAAGAGGCCATTGAATGCTACAATTTTTGAGAAAAGGGGCATTATGAAAATAAATATCCTAAGCACCAATGTAACTTACCTCATAAAAATACAAGGGAGCAAGGTCAAGCTTATGCGATCACTACTGCTAAGGTTGAATCTCCGAAAGATGTTGTGGAAGGTAATTTAATGGTTTCCTCAAGTTTATCCAATGATTTTTTTGATTCTGGATCAACGAATGTTTTCATATCTTCCCAGTTTGCTAAGAAAATTTGATATTTTCAATTTGACTGAACAAGGGAGTTGTCAGTCAAAACACCTAAGGGAAGTATCACCACAACAAAGTTTTGTGAATCAGTTCCCATTAGGGCATATAAATGTTATTTATCTACTGATTTCATCATCATTCCCATGATTGAATTTGATATAATCCTCGTATTAGATTGGATTTAGGACCATGATGTGAAAATTTATTGTAAAAAGAAGGAGGTCACAATTTTCTATGATGATAAGAAGTACCTTATCTTTAGAGCAGAAACGTCAGTAACTGATTCTTATCTAGATCCTCCCCCAGTAGATCTACTAAATTCAATTATTGTAGAGGAAGATAATGAAATAACTATGGGTGAGGAAAAGAATATTAGAATAGAGGACATACCTATTGTGCAAGAATATGTTGATGTGTTTCCATAGGATTTACCTGGACATCCTCCAGAATGAGAAATTGATCTTTCCATTGACTTAATTCATGGTTCAAGGCCCATATCAAAGACCCCTTATAGAATGGCCACTTTGCATTTAGTGTAACTAAATAAAAAACCGGAGGAATTGAGTAAAAAGGGATTTATTCTCCCTAGTGTTTCTCCATGGGGAGCCTCTGTCCTTTTTGTTAAAAAGAAAGACAGATCTATGAGGTTGTGCATTGACTACAGAGAGATCAATGCTATAACAATAAAGAACAAGTATCCCCTACCTCGAGTTGATGATTTATTTGACCAACTTCATGGAACTCAATATTTTTCAAAGACTGACCTTCGATATGGATATCATCAGTTGTGTGTGAAGAAGTAAGACATTCTGAAAACAACATTTCAAACTAGGTACAAGCATTACGAGTTTACAGTAATTCCTTTTGGGTTGACTAATGCAACCTCTATTTTCATGGATCTAATGAACAGAGTTTTCAAGGAATATCTTGATGAATTTTTAGTGGTATTTATTGATGATATTTTGGTATACTGAAAAAGCTATGAAGATCAAAAAAATCACTTGCGCATTATTCTATAGACTCTTAGAATAAATGAATTATATGGGAAATTTAGCAAGTGTGAATTCTGGCTTGAAGAGATTTCTTCTCTTGGACATATTGTCTCTTAGGATGGAATCTCCGTTGATCCTTATAAGACAAGAGCAATCAAAAAATGGCTAGCACTAATGAGTATAACTGAGGTACACAGTTTTATTGGTTTAGAAATTTTTTATCGGCATTTCATCCAGAATTTTGCCTGATTGGCTAACCCATTAACCAATCTCACACGTAAAGGGGTTAAATTTGTTTAGACAAAATAATGTGAAGAATGTTTTTAATAATTGAAGAGAAGATTAGTCAATTATCTTATATTGACTCTACCATCGGGGAATGATGGGTTTGTTATTTATAGTGATGCTTCAAAGAAAGGACTTGGTTGTGTACTTATGCAGAATGATAGGGTTATTGCCTATGCATCATGCCAGCTAAAAATTAATGAGAAAAACTATCCTACTCATGATATTGAGTTAGAATTGGTAATTTTTCCTTTAAAGATATGGAGACATTATATCTATGGTGAAAAATGTGAGATATATACCGATCACAAGAGTTTGAAGTATATTTTCTCACAGAAATAACTCAACATGAGGCAAAGAAGATGGCTTGAACTACTAAAGGATTATTATTTCACAATACACCACCACCTGGGGAAGGAAAATAAGGTGGAAGATGCTTTGAGCAGAAAGGATCATGGATTTTTTAACAAGATAAGAGTTGAAAGGGATCCTATTTTCATGGATCTAGTGAAAATGGATATGGGAATAATGATGGAAGGTGAACCATCAATACTTTTTTAAATGGTTTCCAAAACATATTTACTAGAAAGGATAAAAAGTTCTTAGGATGATGATGAGGATTTTCAGAAGAAAATCAAAGTTGTGAATGATGGGAGATTGATCGTCTTCATATATAAAGACGAGATTTTGAAATTTGGGAAGAGACTTTGTGTTCCTGATATACCGGATTTGAAAAGAGAATTGTTAGATGATGCTCATAGCTCCAATTTTTCTATACAACCTGGTAGCACTAAGATGAATAGATATTTGAAAGAACATTTTTGGTTGGACAACATGAATAAGAATATTGCATATTTTGTGTCAATATATATGGTTTTTAAATAAGTGAAAGATGAAAGGAAACAGCCTGGAGTAGTCATGCAACCTCTTCCCATACCTGAGTGGAAATGGGATAATATTAAGATGGACTTTGTCATGGGACTACCAAAGACTCCTAGAAGGAAAGATGAAATAAGAGTCATTGTTGATCATATTACCAAGGAAACACATTTTATTGCTATAAGAGAAGATTTACCACTTGAACGTTTAGGAAGACTATATATTAATGAGGTTTTAAGACTTCATGGAGTACCCATATCGATTGTTTCTGATCGTGATCCTCATTTTACATCAATATTCTGGAAAATTCTTCAGAAAGACCCAGATAAAGAACTTCATTTGAGCACTGCCTACCACCCTCAAACTGATGGAAAATCAGAACGGACTATTCAAACCTTTGAAGAAATGTTGAGATCTTGCTCACTTGACTTTCAAGGTATGTGGGATCAATATTTATCTCTAGTAGATTTTTCCTATAACAATAGCTTCCATTCAAGTATTTAGATGGCACCATATGAAGCGTTATATGGAAAGAGATGTTGCACACCAACTTGTTGGGATGATGTTGGTGAAAGAAAACTCATAGGCCCAGAACTTGTTGAGGAAACAATGGAAAAGGTGAAGGTTATCCAAACCCACATCAAAGCAGCCCAAAGTAGGCAAAAGAGCTATACCGATAACTGAAGGAAGTATTTGGAATTTTAGGTAGGAGACCATGTTTTCTTGAAGGTATCTCCATAGAAGGGAATTATACGATTCAGTAAGAAGGGTAAATTTAGTCCTAGGTACATCAGACCTTTTGAAATTCTAGAACGAATTGGGGATGTAGCTTACCATTTGAAAATGCCGCCAAGTCTCTCCAAATATCATGATGTGTTCCAAGTATCACTTTTGAGAAAATACATGCCTGACCCAATGCATGTACTCACCTATGAGGAATTGGAATTGGAACCCGATCTGTCTTATTGTGAAGATCCTGTCAAGATTCTTGATATAAGAGAACAAGTGTTGAGAAACCAGATGACTCGTCTGGTAAAAGTTCTACGGAGAAACAATAAGATGGAAGAGACAACTTGGGAACCCACAGAACTTATGACGAAGAACCACCCAAATATTTTTATGCAGTAATATTCTAGAAATTTAGAGGGAAAAATTATTTGAATGAGGGTTGAATGTAACACACCAAGCTTCCACAGTACGTTTCCCTATGAATAATGCAATAGCTTGCGTTGTACGCCACTTGAAGTTTTAACACACCACAACCAATCAAACTAGCCGCTATTAATAGTAATACCCACTTTTTTAAATTTTATAAATTTTATCTTTCAAAATGGACTTCATTTTTGGATTCCGAATATCAAATTTAGCTCAGGGTGAATTTTTGGTATTTTTCTGAAAACTTTCAATTTTTGATGAATAGTGAAAAAACATTGTGTTATTGGTTAAAACAAAATTTTTATTTAAATAATTAGTTATTTTATTTTAATTTATTTTCGGTCAAAATAGATACATAATACCTATATATATTCAATTTAATTCATTGGAGTCATTTTATAATAAGTTTAGATATATAAAATTTTTTCGAACTTTTTACCGTCTTTTACCCACCTCCTAGGAGCATTTGAAAATTTGTATTAAACTTAATTTTATCACTTCTATGATATGAATTTAAAAAATTGGAGAGACACAGTTAATATCAGTAAGTAAAATGTGGTTCATTAAGATGAAAATAATTTTTTTGGTGAATAGTAACTTTTGACTTTTATTTACCACGGTTAAAAGTAAATTGGGTATGTAAGGGTAAAAATGATATCATAATTACCCTAACACATGTTCTAATTCTATTAGATAAGTATAATTATACCAAAAACAACCTTAGGAATAAAATATGACCCCCTTTGGTACACTTGTATTAGATTAGGACATTTATTATTATTTTATTTAAACAAGAGTTAAAAGAGTTAAAATCAAAGTTTTCTAACTAAACCATTTTAATATAGGGTTATATATAAGATAAATTTGACTATAAATATTCATTAGAAAAATAAAAATATTACCTATATAATAGTATTTTATTTTTAATTTTTATACATTAAATAATTAAATTTATTTATGACACAATGAT
The DNA here is from genome assembly GCA_963277665.1 of Viscum album. Lineage (NCBI taxonomy): Eukaryota > Viridiplantae > Streptophyta > Magnoliopsida > Santalales > Viscaceae > Viscum > Viscum album. The sequence continues at coordinate 704,165,882 of OY728132.1, forward strand.
GATTCAATAATTACCTTATTAATGAAACATTAAAATAAGTGATATTATAAATATCCAAATAAATATAATTTGAGACTTTTAATGAATTAAAATAATTTTATAGGCTAATATGACATGTTAGGGTTGATTTAATTATTTTTTTGGAAGTAATAATGCTGTTATGAATTAAAAAAAACAAAATACCAAATAGTGTCAAAATTGACATAAAAGAGTTTTTAAAACAAATATTATATTATTAATTGATATTCTATTACTAAAAATCTAAGGTTCATCCAAAGGGATTAAATAATATTATATATGTCATTAATTAAACACTTGATCTTCTATTGTATGTTTATAGTATGTTTATTAACCATTTAATATAAAAATACTAAGAGACATGGTAAATGTCAAACTATTTAACTAAGAGTTTAATTTAAAAGATAAGGTTAATATAGTGACCCAAAGCTGTCGAAAACCTATTGGTTGATTGGTTTTAAACCCATACCCACCCTATCCTTTAAATAATTTATTTTTGAGCCATTATAAACCAATAATGATTTTATTATAAAATAATATTTCAATCTTTTCCTAAGCTGCCCCTCACCCCTCTTATAAAAGGGCACTTCACCTTCTCTCAAATTCACACCTTCAAATCCATTTTGATCGGCCAACCACTGCTCAAATATCCTCTCAAATGTCCTCTATTAGTCTTAGGGGCCTTCATTTAGTCATAAATCCAACTTAAGGAGCCCTTTTGATCAAATCGAAAGGAAGAACCCGAAGAAGAGGTAAATATTTCATCACCTCTTTCAAGTTCTTTTTTTCTTCCACTTTCTCTTTCTTTGTTGTTTTGATTTTAAAATAATAAATCCAGTATATTATATATATTGTGATGTTATTATAAATATGGTACAACCGTATTCATTATTCTATCGATCCTATAAATGAAAAAGTCACCATACGTGCGTATATACGGATACCGTTTCCACGTCGTGGTGTAGTTTGTTATTCAAACACTTCATCATTTGTATGGGTATAATAATGAGTATAAATGATGTAAATAATAAATATAACATGATAATTAATCTTTATATATGATATACCATCCAATTATATACAATCTTAATATCAAATGAATGATATTGTTGCGCGTGCGTAGGTACAGATTACTGTCTCCATGAACATGATGAGATTCATTCCCCATCGTGTCCATTCAAGAAAAATTTTCATTTGATGATTAAAAATAATTTTTAAGGAATTAATATCATTCTTAATAAAAACAAGATACATCCTATCCATAATAAACATTACTTATGTAACAAATCATATAAAGGAATACGAATTAGTTAACATCCAAAACGATGATACTACTGAAATATCATTAACAAAGAAATATTAGAAGATCATATATGATATCATATTAATGTATATGGTTCTTGTATAATTATATAACAATTATTTCACCCCTATACAGGAGGTTAACCTACCCTCAACCAAGGAAAAGTACAAGGTAAGGGTTTATTTCACAATCTCTTTATTATCCGAGGTTGTTTTATGCGTGAGTATCTACTAGGACCTCTTTATCATCCACATCCGTGTTTCTTAAAAATGTATTTCAAAACATTTTTAATATTTAATAGACAGTGGTTCAAAGTCATTTATACCCTTATTTGACCTTATATTTTGTTGAAATTAATCTTTTTGTTGTTTTCCAAACAAGGTACATTATGACCTTTTCGACAAAATTAAGGTAAGAATGTTTTTTTAACTTATACGGCGGGTGCTGCTATTTTCCACCGTTATAACATCATCGAAGCTTACTTTACAATATTTTAATAATATTTTAAAAATAAAAGTTTTCTTTTATAATTATATGACTTTTAAATTATTTCAAAATTAAAAGATATATTTCTCCAAAAAAAGTTTTGATTTTATCTATGTCAACATCCTTTGATGGATTTTAAGCTTATTTGAAGTTGATTTATTATGATAAAAAACTGCCACATTATATTGAAGGTTTTGTGATATTTTTTTACTATGGATGTGTTATTTTTACACCATTCATGGTTTATGGATAAATTATTGACATTTCGTATGCTAGTTTTAATACGAATGTTTATGTTATGTTTAAACCTTTTCATATGAGGAATGCATTGGAATTAGTAAGTGATGGGTGGATCCCGCTATAGCTCCTTGATGCATAGGTAGGTCTCTTGATACAAACTAGTGTCTTGGCACAAGTCCTTGACAAATTATTATTTGTTGTCTTGGCACAAGACCTTGACTATGTGGTTATGAAGTTTGGCATTATGCATTCCATCATTATGAAAGTGGATATTGATATTGCATGTGATTATTCGACTAGTAGAATATCCATGCGAATAAGTAAATGGAACTATTTGATTTTATCTTTGCCATATTATCCTAAAATTAAAGTTTAAATGGATTTTGTTTTAGTCTTATACATTGCCTTAAATGTTTATTCTTATTTATGAAAGTTTCCACTATATTGTTATCCTTACTGAGCATCTGAGCTCACCCCTTTCTATATTTTATTTTTCCCAGGATGAGAAGAAATATATTATTACTGACCTTAAGGGATAGTATAAGGGATATGAGTGTGGCCTATGGAGACTATGTTGTTGTAATTTTTTATTTTATAATGTAATGTTAAACTTATGAATGTATCTAGTACTTCCAAGGCTAATAAACTAATCGGTCTTTCGAGACTTGATCTTTTATTATCATGTCAATGTTATGTAATAATACTATGACTCTGGGTAATTGGGGTCGGGGCGTTATAGTTTTTATTAGAGAAAGTTTAGTACAAACAATGGAAACTAGATTTAGATAAACTCTGATTAGAGTACATTACCCTAAGATAGACTTTGAGGATTAGTATAGAAGAACTTACTAGAATTTTGGTAATGTAGAGATTTTGTATATTTTACAAGAAATACATCCCTGTCTAGATATGAACAGGTAGAGGTGGCTCTGGCATAGATGTACCTAGGGGTAAAACCCGAAAACACCACTTTGAGCTAGACTCAAATGCGAACTGGTGCAGGACAACGGGCCTTGCTGCACTCTTGGTTAAGACACTCCCGATGGATATGCTTAGGATAATTCTAATTTTCATTAAAAACCATTATGAAGGGTTTATGAGTATATACTTACTAAAAGAAAACATTCTTATGATTATGGATTATATCCATAAACTGTTCAATTTATGTTAAGTGTTTTACAAGTTTGGAATTGTGTATTGCGATTCATAAAATAATCTAGTGTATGTCGTTGTTTAGAAATGGTGCCTAGTGGAGGGAATAGAAACTGTATCAATGCACTTAATCCATGTATGGATTTACCTACTACTCAAGATAATTATAGTGGATCTGGTGATGTAATTGGTACTGATCAGCTAATCACCATACTGGGACAACTCACTCAGGTTATGAATAATAACCTTACCTGTATGGAGCACCCTGATCCACAACACAGAGGATCAATGTTAGACCACTTCATGAGGCAACAACCACCAAAATTAAATGGGACTACAAATCCATTTGTAACTGAGTAATGCATAAGTTCCTTAAAGAAAATATTTCATGCTTTGGGGAGTAGCAAAAGGGAAAAAGTTGTCATGACAGTTTATCACCTCACGGAAGATGCAGATCAATGGTGGTCATTAATCCAAAACACAAAGGAAGATGAAGAAGTATCGAAAATAAAATGGAGGGAGTTTAAAGATATTTTCTTGGAAAAATACTTTTCTCATCACCAACAAGTGGATATGGAAAGACAATTTCTATATCTGAGGCAAAAGGAGGATGAGAATGTCGCAAAGTATGAGGCTAACTCTATAAGGTTTGCAAGGCATGTAGTAGATTATATACATAACCCAATTATTAAGATTGATTGATTATTTTATGGGTTAAAACCATTTATCCATCGAGCATTAGTCTCACAATCCTTCTCATCGTACGAAGATATTGTCTCATGCGCTATCAAGACAGAAAATGAATTCTCTAAGTCTTATGACTTTAAATAAAAGCAAGAGAAAAAGAGATCTATTGAACACTCTGGAAATGGAAGTAATGGGAAGAAGGAAAAGGTTGAACATCCATCCTATGGTAAATGTGGGAAGAAATACCCCGGTACTTTCCTGAAGGGAATGGGTGTCTGTTACAAGTGTGGTGAAAAAGTCCACCAAGTTCGTGAATGTCCAAATGCATCTAACCATAGAGAGCCATTAGCTTCCACTCATTACTAGAATCTTAGACTTACCAAGTTTGTGTCTTCAAGATCAGTGCATCTGTGACACCTTTTTTGGTCTCTTTTATGTCTAGTTTTGAGTTTTATTTATCCTTTGTTTTTTCGTTGGAGTTCCTCGTTGTATGGGTCTAAAAAGTGTAGATTTTGGGAGAAAAAGACCAGACACAAGATTGGTTCATGGTCTATTTAACCATGTGGATTACCATGTGAGGTGGATGTAGAGGGTTACAATGGCGATTTTCATGATTTTAGCATGGGTTTTAAAACCATAATACACCTCTAAAAAACTTTACATCTCTATTTTTTGGAGAAAGTTTCTTTCGCACAGTTGGCGCAGAATTTTTCAAACCACGAGGCCAAACCATGAAGCCATATCCAGCCCACTTAAAATTTTGCATGTTACCATTTTCCCTATTTTTTTTAAGGATTTGGCCCTCATTTTCCTTAACCCATCATGTGTATATCCTCCTCCTTGTCCTTGAATCTTACCCCTCTCCTATGGTGGTAGTTTCTTCTTAGATTATTAGTGATTTGGCTCAAGGTAAGTCAAAAAATTCTTGACTTCTTATTCCTTTCCCCTCGTTTGTGATTTTTATACCTATTACATGGAAGTATGGAACCCTAGATTATGGGTTTAGATAAACCTAGTGTTTTGATGTGGGGTTTTATTTATTTTCTTGTGGTTTTTGTGTTTGATGGATTCTTCTTCTTATTTTGGGAAGTTTTTGTTGAAGGTGATGAGGTTGGAACCACTTCTAAGGTGTGTGTATCTATTTTAGGGGGTTTTACATGTATTAAATTCATATTAATATTCTCCTTTGGTTTGTGTTTATAAAATTTCCATTTATTTGATTTATGGTTGACATTGATCCAATTCTTGCGGTACTTTATGGCTTGGTTTGGAAATTTGGTGGTTTAAAGTGGGGTTTCCAAATGGGTGTGGCTTGAGTGCACTCCAAGTGTTTGATAAAATGGATCAAAGAGATTTTTTGTTTTAAATTGGATCTATAAATTGGTTTTAGAAATAGTTTTACCCTATGGGAAGTTGTTTTATAAAATGGGAATGTTTATTTTTGAAATTTTCATATGTAATGGATTTTGATTAGTTTGCACTTATTCATGATTATGTTGGAATGGAGTTGCACATGGGTTAACCGGGGTGTGAGAGAGGGGTTTTTAAATGGAACATGATATCATTTGGTTAGGAAGATTACAAGACCCCCCATTTGTTTTTCAAATAACCATGATAGCATTTGGATGGAAGACCATGAGAGCTTCTATTCATTTGCTGAGAGACTATGTGAGATATTAGAGTTCGGCTAAGGGAAGACTACGAGAGCTTAATTTTTTACTTATATGGATAGAATACATTGTTTAGAACCACTCACATTAGACCCTTATAGTTGGAGACCTAGGTTCAATTACTCATTCTCAATTAGTTTATATTATTTATGTATTTTATTGGTTCTATGTTTTATGTGATTAGATATATTATACCCATTTAATTTTATTTGGTTATATGATGATAATGATGTTTATACTCACTCTTATAGGATATATTGAAAACATAGTACCCTGGGACCAAATTTTTTACTTGATTCATGTTAGAATTTTTTAGAAAACATGTTTTATTTGAAATGGAAACCAAAGGGATTTAAAAGTCTTATTTGAAAGTGAAATGTTTTCAAAGTGTTTTACATTTTAAAATTGATTTTGAGATAGTTTATTGGTTTTCATGGGTAAAATCCTTAAATATATTCATGGTGTAATCATAAGAGAATTTTTTCCTCACAACCTACATATTCCTTTGGGAATATGTAGGATTTTTTTGTAAGACATGGGTAAAGGAAGGGGAAGTATATACCTGGGTGACTCTTCTTGATTACCACCATCCAATGTTTTGTGGCGGAGACATGGTCTCACGTAGTTGGATCATGTGGAGCCGTTTTGGGACTTTATAACCATTGGGATGTATGTATTGGTACTATTGGTCCTTATTTTGAACTATTACCATTATTTTGAGTTTCGTTTTATGAATTGAGATACTCTGTTTTTTTATATATATATATATATATATCCTATTATGGAATGGTTTTTATGATGTTTTTTGGTTTATGGTGTCTCCTTTTGACATGCTGTGTTTCTATGGATGATTATTTATAATTATTGTCTCTAATTTTGTTGGAATGGTTTTCGCTTTCCATGGATGGGTCATGCCAGTTTACCATGGGTGAAACCATTCCCATAAGATTATTTATTATGCCCAGGGTGTGTAGCCAACCTTTGGAAATATGGAACATGTTTCGGTCCATGTTGTGGCCCAGCTTGGGTGATGAATTGGTTCGACCTAGGATGGTTCATTTCAATGTGGTATCATATTTGGTTTTTTATTTGGGAGTTAGTGGTAGACTAGATCTAGGTCCTTTGGTACTCGAGAGGTAGGAATGGGGGAGTGCCTTTATAGCACTTCTTCATGTCAAATCTCAAGTTTCCATGGGTATTATAGGATTTTGGTTATTATTTGAGCCTATTTTTGGGGTTTTTAATGAGATTTTGAGGTATTTATTGGTCGGTGGTGAGTCCTAGGGTCATATCAGGGGATGTTTTGAGTTTTAGGGGTGAATAAGGGAGGTTTGGGGGAGGTTCGTGGTTCGTGAGAATGGTTTGTAGTAACCATTTGAATGTCATGCAACGTTTTCATTCAACTCTAGTGAAAACCATATGGTTGACACACATTTTTCCAGACCATAAAGTTAAACTATGCATAGTTTGAAATTCTTAATATTTTTGATTTTCTTGATCCTTTTTTTGATATGTTTTTGATGATAGTGTTTCTTTTTGGTACCCATGATGATTTCTTATTTTGTTTCTTTTGATGTGATTTGACATGGAATCGTGCTTGATGAAGCTTGTGTTTTATATATTTTCAAAAGTGCATCCTAGAAATTCCTCATCCAGGCATAGAGAGGGTGATTTGAATAATACCCCAAAGTTGAACCATCCACTTGAACTGTATTTGGTGGAGTCAATGATTTTTACAATATAATCCTTATGTTAAGTGGGTAGTCGAGAGAAGGCATGAATTTTGGACTATGCTCAAGAGTTCACCATGAAAAACCCACTGGTGTTCCATGATGGTAAGGAAGAAAATGCACCTGAGGAGTGGTTGGATCATATTGATTTGATCCTTGAGTTTTTAAATACCCATTAAACCTCTAATGAGGGATTCCCCACATATGTGTGGTAAGTACCATATAAAAAGTGGTGGGAGTCAATGGTGTTTGTTGAGAAGCATGAGAATGTCACATGGACCACTTTAAAGGTGGATTTAAATTGGTAGTTCTGCCCAGAGACTTTGAGGGCAGTGAAGGCCCATGAGTACTTGAAGTTGGAGAAATTATATCATTAAGTGATGGAGTATATCTCTCATTTTACCATGTTAGTTCATATTTACTCATATCTCCTCATGAAAGACTATATCAAGGCTCAGTTTTTTGAGATGGGATTGAGTCCATTGACCCGGTCAATGCTTATTCTTATTTATCTACTGACCCTTTTAGAGGCGGTTAAAAAGGAGGCCATGTAAAAGGAAGATTTTACTAGAAAGATAAGGCTTTATGGTGTTATTTAAATTGGAGAAATACATATTTCTTCATCAGGGAAGAAGTAAAAATAGGATGAGTCTCATTGGGGTAGGGGAAAGGGTGTCCAACAGTTTAAATTTGTGAAATCTAGATTACTTCATCAGGGAAGACGTTAAAATAGGATGAGTCTCATCGGGGTAGTGTCAAGAGTGTCTAGTAGTCATTAGGTTCATCTCCTGTGGATTTTTTGGGGTGTAATACCATTTTTTGTTATGCATATAGGAAGGGTGGGAACACTAGGCCTAGATACCTAGATACTTCAAGGGTGTTCCACTAGTATGGATGTTTGGGTCTTCTTCAACACTTATTTTATTTAGATTTATGGGGGAGCGATGCAAGCTCTACTTTATCAAAGGGTTATCAGGTGAATTCAGAGAATTCTAAGGGTAAAGGATCTCACTCTCATGGTAAGAGGGGTTATCACCAGAGGAAGAAGATAAATAGTGGGTTTAATCAAAGGTGTCTCCATGTATTAGAGGATATTCCAGAGGAATTAGATTCTGGGTCAAACACTGTGAGAGGTATGATGTTCATTGCATCTTCCATGGTATCAATTTAATTTGATATTAGAACATAACATTCCTTTAATTTATTGAAATTTATTGATGATTTGGGTATGTGAGATGAGTTTATTCTATATGTTATTATTTTTCTAACCTTGATGGCAATGAATAAGGAGAAAGGTTTTAAGATCCCTACGTGCCTTGTGGAGGGAATCTCGGGTGACAGGTCAGGTCAACCCATCTTGGTTATTTATAAAATCCATTACCACATTCACCTTTCCAGAAATGTAAGGAATCTCAAAACCAAATGAATGTAAATAATAATCCCATAACCACCATTGAAGGTTCAAGTGTGTTTGATAGAAATTTTAATTCAAAATTGTTTAGTCAGTGAACATAAAAATATATCCCCCAGTAAGCAATGTCTCTAACATCTTAGGGAATGAACTAATGAATCCATATCCAAGTCATTTATAGGGTAGTTATGATTATTCAACCTCAAATTCCTAGACCCATACATGACCATCTAACCTCCCTGCATAAAAATACACATAGCACAATCCTAGATGAATAAAAATACCTGATGTACTCCTTACCTAGATTGGGTAAGCTAAGGATTGGTGTTATAGTCACTCTACCCTTCAAATCCTGAAAGGAACTCTCATAGAAATTAGACTAAATGACATTAACTCTCTTTTTGGCTAGTCCTATCATCAGTTCTTCCAAAAGAGGTAAGTACTAGATAAATCTATAGTAATAACCATCCAATCCTAGAAAACTACACATGTAAAAAACGTTCTTGATATTCTCCAATGAAACAATGTCTACGAACTTCTTAGGGTCAATATATACTCTTACGTCAAATATCACATTCCTGAAAAAGTATCCATTTTCAATCCAAAAGTGAAAATTGTGGATATTAGCATGAATCCAATGATCCTTGAGTGTGATCAAAATGATATTCAGGTTCCTCATTTGAATTAGAGTATATGAATTTTTCATCCATGAAGAAGAAAATGAATATGTACAAGTGCGGTTGGAAAAATCAATTAATAAAATCCATGATCATGGTTGGAAAATTCATAAATCTGAAAAATATAACTAGATACTCATATAAACATTACCTTATCTTATAAATAGTATGATGTGTATCTGAGGGCCTCACCCTTACCTAGTGATAACCCAATATTTAATCAATCTTATAGAATACACAGGATCCTCTCAAATGGTTAAACATGTCATCAATTTGAGGAATTGGATATGAATTTTTAACTATACTTTGTTTCAACTTTAAATAATCAATGAATAATATCTAATAGATATCCACCTTCTTAGAGAAAAATGTAGTAGAACCCCAAGATGATGTTCCCATATGAATGAATCCATTAGACTCTAAATCCTACAACTAAGAATTAATCTCTCAAAGCTCTATAGAATCCATATTGTAAGGTAGAATAGATACTGAATCTATTATCAACATTATCTTAAAGGTTAACTCAACCTATCTCTTTGGGTGAAAATATAGAGAAATACTTAGGGAAGAAATCCCAAAACTAATCAACAATAGGTGAAAAAAAACCATTTTTTATGGCCTCATCATCCAACTTCAATTTAACCTCCTAGGCCATAATTGCACCCAACTGCCAATGGTCAAGCCTTGCATGACCTAACCAAATATTACTTTCTCTTATATGAATATATTTGACTCCATATAAATATGTAAAATACACCCATTAATGGTAATGGTTAATTTAGGATTAATACCTCACTAACATGTCTATCCTAAGAATAAAATGAAAATTGATTATATCCAACACAAAAAGATCTTATAGGAATATATATTTACCAAACTTTTGGGAAAACCCACTACACTATATAACAACCTCTTACTGGACTCCTAACAGAGTGTTGATAAAAATCACCCCTTTCAGATACTCTATAGATATCCCTAGGACCTCAATAATTTGTACACATATAAAGGAATATAAAACCCCTATATCAAATAGAACACATGCCATAGTAGATGCTACCAAGATCAAACCATTGACCATAGAAGGTCATGCATCATGGCCTATAAGAGTAGGTTGAGTAGCATGTAACTTTCCCTAACCATGATCCTATACCTCAGATTGAACCCCTTAAGCTACATCTCTATGTTGGTGCTACTAATCCTGACCTTGAGCACCATTCACACCACCTTATACTAAACAGGAAATATAACTCTAGATGCCTACCTATCATAGTATATTTGATCCAGGTCCAGATGCCTACACGTGCCCAGATTCTCATTCACTAGGTATCCACTATTCACTCCTTTAAAACCTTTTTAAATAACCTATCCTACCCCATGATCAACACTTAATAGGTGGTTAGACACAATGAGGGTCGATGTGGAAAAACTTGTGACACTGGTGGAACTTCACAAGATGATATTCCTCCCTTGTTTTGAACCAACATAGGATGTCCATCCATCAAAAACCTAATCCAATTTGGAACATACCTGAGGCATGATCCCAATCTCCATTATCTAGAAACTAGTGTTAAGGTGTCAAAACATGATCAATGGGAATTATTTCACCCTGGGTAATAAATAAACGCATATATAATAAAAAACAAAATCTGAGTAAGAAAAATAAATAAATAGATATACAAGAAACTGAATATAAAATACAAGAATAATATCATACATAATTGAACAATAAAAACATAAACTAAATTGAATAAGATCTAGGTTATAGAATAATACACATAAAAACCAATATAAATAAAATAAAAACCCAAACCAAAATCTACTACCACTATCTCCATGTGACCCTTGGTCACTACCCACATCCCAAGCCATTGGAAACTTAGACACACCCACTGGAAGAAGACCAATCCAGGGCTCCTAAGAAGAAATCCATAATAACTCTAACACTGAGTGGTGTATACTGGATGTGAGTGAAACCAATAATAGTAGGTAAGCACAATGAAGTTTATGGAATTCCTTACAAGTGACATTTTATTTTATGATAATTTGAAATATAATAGAAAAAACTTTTCTATTTCAAATGAAAATCTAATAACATATCCATAAAAATTTACAAAACCTAACTTTTCTTTTCTTTATTAATGAAAACAATCACTCGGAAAACTATTTTTTGGGAATCAACCCCTTTTAATCAAAAACAAAATTTAAAATATACAATAAAATTCACTTTATAAATTCATTTTTAAGCTCCTTAAAAAATTTTAAATAGACAAAGAAAGTACAGAAATCATAATAAATCACTAAGGGAACATTTCAAAAAACAATCTCTGACACACTATTCCCTAATTCAAATCACCTTAGTGAACATAATAAGAGAAATTTCACTCTTGAGAATAATTATGTGAACATAGAAAATTATTCAACATCACATGAGGAGAACCTAGATGCACTTGGTTCAGAATAATCTGTAGACCTATCAATGACCCTAAGCTAATAAACAACTAGCTTCTCTTAATTATCCCCACCAATGGAACAACCCTTTGCACACTATATACATACATCACAATGAAGGATTTAGTCTGTCTCATTGGGAGTAGATAAAAATTTCACTCAATGATCACTAATATGACTAGTATCCCCATGCATGTCAATCAATAATAGGTGATCAATAAAAAATGGATTCAATAATATGAAATCTAGTAAACCTCATATCAATTCCTATGCCCTCACAAGAAACATACCTAATCATATATCATACATTTAAAAAATTAAAAAATATCCTCATTAGGGGTTATAATTCATGAGGGGATTAAGAGGGACACACACACACAACATTTGGAAACCACTCAAAAGTTCAAAGCATGACTTTTTTGAAAGGGGATCGATAGTCTAATCCATTTGTTAATGGTTAAAAATTTAATTTCAATCCATTATTTGAAATATAACCTTTAAAATTCTAAAACATTTTTAAACCTACTCATCAAAACCATTTGAAATCCCATCAAACCAACTCACCATTTTTCACTAAAAACCCTCAAAATCTAAAAATTCTAATTTCAAATTACATTTAAAACCCAAATAGGGTCAAATCATTTTAAAATAATCACATATTAATTAAAATAATTCTTTTAATGTTTACAAATACTTGGAATTTTAAGTACCACTTGAAATGACATGTAAAAGATTTATTACAAATAAAATAACCATTTAAACCTTTATGGAACCCACTACAACTATAATACATAGGCATAATTAGTCAAATAAAACATTCATAAATCTCAATTATCAAATGAAATTCAATTTTAGAAAATTACACAAAACATCTACCTCGTTTCAATGGAAATCTAGCTGGAATTCATAACATTTAATGATAAATTCTCCAAAAATCATCAAGGGACCCTATATAGTCCCTAGAAATTAAAACCCCTATATATACATAACCTTGAGCCTCTAATCCACACCTAGAAACCCCTTGTGTTTGTGGTAGGAGAGAAAATCTAGTGGAGAAGGGAGAGGTATAAGAAAAAGGTGAAAACCAAGGAGAGTAGGGAGGGTTGCCTTGACAAATCAAAGAGGAGAGGAATGGGAGGACTTTAGATCACAAAGGAGGAAGGAGGATATCCCTTGGAGGGAACATAGACTAAGTCAAATTAATTGTAAGGAAAATAAGGGAATATATCTTTAAAATTGGGCAAGGTTATTTTTAGAAAATCACTTTTAAGTGATTTCGGTAAAATCACATGGTTTGGCTGCCCAGTTTTGTAAACCATGATCTTATAATGAATGAGAAACTAGAGGGAAAAAACACCACCACATAGTTTACTAACCATGTTACATGCATGAAAAACAACTATGACAAATTTTAGAGCTATATAAAATGCCTAATATGTAGTTTACCTAACCACACGTAAGACATGATTTAAGAAACTATCTACGAAGAGGTATTCCACATGTTTTTTACTTGGATGTGTATCAACCATTTTCTACCCTTATAGTTCAAAACATGCACATTCAAAATTAACTACACATAAGGGTACCAAAGGGATACATATGGGTCATCACATGGTTTATTATAAAGAGTTCACCTCAAACCATGTGTCAAAACAATTTTGTTTAAAAAAAATTCAAAGCCAAAACTCATAAAAATTATAAATTTTCCAAAAATAAAACAAGATAATATAAAATAGACACCTATATAGTGACATAGGGCGTGAAAAAATCCACACTTTGAGACTTACTACCCCCAAAAAGAATTTATATGAAAATAACGTATCTAAAGTAAAACCACAACCACACCTCGCGTAATGAGGTGAGTTGGGAGGCAAAACATCTAGAGAGAACATTAGGATAAAACCCATCAAACATAATTTATTCCCCCAAACCAAAAAAATCATATTAACAACACTAAAAGTTGTCTCCAAAATAAACTATATACTATCACAAAATAATGCTTAGAAATAAAGAAGACAAAACATAGGTCTCCCCACCATATAGAAATTCTCTAAATGGTTTTATAAGAGGGGAACAAAGAATAAGGTCATGAAATAACCACAAGAAACCATATCTAAAAATATCTAAAGAATCACTAAAATACATCATCCATAGAAACACAAATTAAACCATTTTTAACTCCCAAATAAACCATGATTCAACGGAAAATCAACAACCACAAAACCCCTGAAGAACAAATCACAAGCATGAAACAACAAGAAAAAATATGGTTTTTAGAACCAGGTCACCATGATTGGTGGGTAAAATAGGAACTCAGTATAGAAGAACCATCCCACATAGAACCTTATGACACTAGGACCACAAGATTCTCAACATACCAAAGGAAATATCCATCTTTATTTCCCAAGCACCAACCCAAAGGTCACACATGCTCAACCCCTTAAGAAAGTGACTTCAAAATAGTTACATAATAAGATAAAACTGAAATCCCCTAGAAAAGGTAACACAATAACTAGGAATATCCAAGATCTCAAAGACCTAATACCATTCAAAACACAACAAAAAAAATTATCCCCAACCCAACAATATCTGAAAAAACTAGGAGGCCTACACACCAATTCAAAAGTAATTTTCATACATAAGATAACACCCAATAAAATTATCATTAAAAATTAAAATTATTCTCCCAAACCATTTTATTAAACCTTATCTAATAGGAGAACACTAAACTATGATGTCTTGAAATAAAAACAATTCTAGGTCCAATTATCCAATTAGAGTATGGGTAGATCCACCAACTTGGAGGATTACACCTTGGATCACGAAAGAGACCTTGCCATTCATTAATCCATTTATGGGAGTTATATTATGATAATAATGAACCATGAACCTTGTTATTCATGTTCCCATTTCAAATTAAGTGGTCTGAAGACTGAAGGGACAACCCAAAAGCACCCATTTTCCAAAAACACATAATTCAAAAACTATTGTTTCCTTAAAATGAAACACCCTTTAAGAAATATCTCCTCACTTTACATTTTCAAAAGACCCCATTTCAAAACCACATCATTCCATGAATTAGCTTAATGGATAAAAATTATCTCATGATAAAACACTTCCTAAATTCTTATAAAAAACCACCCTTTTTAACTCTAAATCACGTTCAAAATTATATTTTTATATCAATTTATATTGGAAACACTCTAAATAACTATTGAAAAAAATACCAATTTAATATTTAACATTTAAAAAACTCTTATTTTTAAACTGAAAACCTTTATCATTTTAAAAAAATCCTTTAAACCCATTTTAAACAAAAAATCAACTCAAATCAAAGCCAATATCAAACCATTTTACACAACACAAAATTAAAACCAAATTTTAAAATGAAAAACCATGCATGCTGTTAATTATTTTTAAATGTGGTAAAAAAACTTCTCAAAAAAACCATTCTCCACCAAAAAAATAATTTTTCAAACACATAATACAAAAATATATAAGGGGAAAAGCTAAGGTTTAAAAAAAAAATCATCAAACCAAACTACAATCAATCATATAAAAATATCCCCTAATTAACATCACACTAATCGTAGAAACCATTGGGATAAATTCAGAATATAGGAGAGGAAAAATCTTATGGAGGAGAAATAACAATGTGTACGGTTTGGCTGCATGGGCTGGTAAACCATGTGATAAGCACTATCATGGTTCCGAATCATCTACACAGGATCCATACAGTTTACTAGATCATGAAGGATAATCATGTATCCCTAGTTCCTTATATACTTTTGAATTTCAAAACCAAAACAACCCAAAAATCATTTTCATACACAAAGGGTATCAAATAATCATCTCAACATACCAAAATCCATAATAAATATCTAAAACTAAACTCAAAATCAAGAAGCAGATTCCTAAATACCCATGGAAACTCGAGGATTGGGATGAAAAATAACTAATAAAACTATTCCTAGCATTTAACTCCTGAGCACTGATGACGATCATAGTTTTCAAACTACCCAAACACACCACAAATAAAAAGAAGGTGTGCCATGTCACCATTTTGTCAAGAACTAACCCATGATTATAGTCCATCAGAATCTTGAGCTAGTATGGGATGAAAATAATGTGTATTCCCAATCACCCTTGGCCGGAAACTAGTAACAGAGTCTCAGAACATAATTAATGGTAGTGATTTCACCCAGAGTAATAAAGAAAAAAATCTATAATAAAAATCAGTGTAAGAATAAGAAATAAGGAGGAATATAAGAAACTTAATATAAAATAAAAGAAACATCTCATACATAATTAAATAATGAAATCATCAACAGAATTGAACAAGATTCAATCTATAATATTATACAAGTGCAACCTAATATAAAGGAAATTGAAACCCACACCAAAAGATACCAAAACTTTCTCTATATAACCCTTGTTGCCTCTACATATCCCAATCCACTGGTATCCTAGGAAAACCCACAGGAAGAAGACTAATCCAAGGAACTTGAGGAGAAATCCACAATATATGCATATACTGAGTGGTGTATATAGGTTGTGAGAGAAAATGATCCATATAGGTAATAATTATAGAGTTTGTGAAATTACCAAAATGTTACATTTAATTTTACACTAGTTTGAAATAAAATATAAAATAGGTTTTGTATTTCATATTAAAATCCAAGAACACATCCATCTACATTTACAAAACTACCCATTTCTTTTTGATGTTAAATGAAAAAAAATCACATTGAAAACCATTTTCCAGGCCTCGACCCATTTTCAATAAAAACCACCATTTAAAATACACTATAATATTAAATCTATAAATACCTTTTAAACTATTTAAAACAATTTAAATAGACAATTAAAATTCATAAAACATAATAAATCACTAATTCATCATGTCATAAAACAAGAAACGACACACGACACCCTAGAGCCAATCATGATAAGAAACAACAAAATAGGAAGTTACCTAATGATAATAATTAAGTAAACATTGGAAATTCATAAAAATATCATGATTAAAAACTATAGGTACTCAATTGGGAACCATCTACATGCCTACCAGTGATCCTAAGTTAATAACCAACTAGTTGCTCTCAACTATCCCCAACAGTGGTACAACCTTTCATGGCCTGTATACATCTATCCCCATGGGGTATCTAGTCCATCTCATTAGGAATACATAGAAATGTCTCTCAAACCAGACTATGACACCTAGGATATCATTTCATGTCAATTAATAGTAGTTGAAAAATCAATGATGGATTAAATAATATGAAACAAGTAAACCTCATCTCACCTTCTACACCCTCATAAGAATCAGACCTAATCATATTTCATCAATACCAAAAAACTAAAGAATATTCAAATGAAGGGTTGAAATTTAAAATGGGTCTTACACATGCTCACACCATTTGTAAACAACTCAAAAGTTCCCAACATGGATTTCTTGAAAAGGGATCAAAAGGATAAATCAATCTTTGAGATCTAACCTTTAAAATCCATTTCTAAAACATTTCCAGAAAAATTCATCAAATATCTGACTATCCATTTTTCACTATAAACCATAAAAATATCCAAATGTAACTTTTCAAATGTGAAAATCATCACATTTAACTTAAAAAAATTCTTTCAAAATTTACAATTACTTGGAATTTCTAGTACCATTTAAAATGCTAAGTAAAATATTTATGCCAAATGAAAACCTTATTAAATCCTTTATAGAAACCATTATAACTATAATACATAGATATAATTAATCAAATAAAACATTTAGAAAGATTAATCATCAAATTACATGCCATTTTTAGAAATTACATAAAAACACATAAGTTGGTTCAATGAAACTCCAGCTGTAAGTCACCGCCTTCGATTGTGAATGCTCCAAAAAGAATTAAGGGACCCTAAAAAAGAATTATAAATCAAAAACCCCATAAATATAAAACATTTAACCCCTAATACACATTTTACATTCGCTAGTTTTTTCACTAGGAGAGGAAATTGAGTGGAGAAAAGGGAGGGGGTAAGAAATAGGAGAAAACCAAGGTGAGGAGGGAGGGTTACCTTGATAAATCATGGAGGAGAGACTTATAAGGACTTAAAATCACCAAAAGAATAAGGGATATTTATTTTTGGGTTACTAGGAATAGTTTAATTAAGGTTAAGAAAAATTAGGGAAACCCTCCTTAAAACCTAGAAAGGGAATTTCTAGAAATTCGATTTTAAGTGATTATGGGAAACTCAGACGGTATGGCTGCAGAGTTTAGTAAACAGTGAGCCAATTATGTGGGAGATATTGGAATGGAAAACCATCACCTAATATTTTGGTTTCATGGTTTATTGATCATACACCATCAATGTAAAACAAATTTATCAAATTGGAGATCCATACCACATGATTTTCTCCTGATTTTTCATACCATTCACAAGTTGTGCGCCAGAAAAATCTCCATGGAAAGGTATGTCACATGGTTTATACTAAGAAATATCCCAACCATGAGATACCCATGTATATAAAACTTTTCATATTCCAAATGAACTGTATGCAAGGGAACTAGAGGGTTACATAAGGGTCATTGCACAATTTTTTCTAAACCATGCACCAGAAAAAATTTTCCGAAAAATTAAAATTCAAAGAAAAAACTCATAAAACTTTTAAATTTCCCCTAAATAAATCAAAATAATATAAAATAAACACCTCTATAGTGACATGAGGAGGGTGAAATACCTATATTCTCTTCCCACCACTACTTTGGTGTCAACTTTTCCTAGAATACTTCCTAATGCCCGAAGACTCACTACCGGTCCTCCCAACGGTGATTATCTATCTAAAAACCCTTCCCTCACCCAAAATACTTTCGATAATAAAGAATTGTTTAATGAAATTTTAAAAGGATAATGGAAAGAAAATTTTCACCTAGACTCATATCTCATATCATAACCCATCCTCAAAGCGCCTCAATCAAGCTACTTCATCTCCTGTAAGCACAGGGGAAAAGCACTATTGATCAGTAAAACGTTTGGTATTTCCCATGATAGAAATATTACCCTGTATAAGATATATAAATTCTCTATATCTGATATCTCTAAACATATCTAGGTATAAGTGGTCAAGTAAATAGATCTCAAATTTCTTCTAAGACATTACCTCATGTTGATATGTCTCGACTAAAATGTCTCACCATTTCTTCCCAAATCATCAAAGAATATAAATATCCAATTTCACCTTCTTATCCTAAGGTGTCTCAAAGTGATAAAAAATATTACTGATAGAATCAATAAAATACTCATTTTTCTAGACACCACCCTTATTGGTAAATATTGGTTGATTCTAGAGAAGTAACTCTCTATTTATACCAGACATTATAGCTGATGTTTGGGGAGACTCACTCTCCATAGCCTGCACTATTTACTACAAGATCACATGAAGCTAATCATCTGTGACCTGCCCTAGTATTGTAGGAGGTGTTGGACCAATGAACTTAGAGGAGTGTTTTTCACTGACCTCCTAGTGCTTAACTAGTTGCCATCATGGACATATGTTTCTATAATGCCATATACACACCTCACAACATGCCACTTTAACAATTATTATTATCAATGTTTAGGGAAAGAGATAACCGACATACCACCCACTACCCTCTATATCTCATACCATAAGAACCTCATAAAATGGGTACTCTCACTAGACCCATCTACCTATACATAGGGTAAACATAATATATATATATATATATTCATTTATTTATAAGGTCCACATAATATAGAAAAGACCCTAGGCATCATATTTTTTTCAATTTTTTTAACCATAATTTCCCCAACCAAGGCTCAGTTAAATGAAATGCCAATTACAAGTTATAGAATAACACACTTTATAAGTTTTAATTGGAATTTTATTTAGAATATTTCACATACTAATCACTATAAATGATCAAAACCTACACCTTTAACCATTTTCTTAACCATAATTTTTAACAATTGAGGCTTAGTTAAATGAAATTTCAATTACATGTTATAGATAAAAATGATTTATAATTTGTAATTGGAATTTTATTTATTTGATGCCTCATAATAACTCATTCAAGTAATTATCTAATACATTCTCACCCATTTAAGGGATAAATTAATTAAGATTACACTATACATTTATATGTGATCATATCATATAAATGGTTGTAGAAACTTGAAATAACTAACCCTATACCGGTGTCCCATATCAAACTAGAGTAAATAAAAAAGACGACATGTGAATTGTGCATTCCTATTATGATTCATGAACACATTTTTCAAGATTGAAAAAATTCCATAAACTAATACCCTCATAATCTTGTTCATCAATAAAGGTGAAATAACCCAAATATAAAATTGAAATGCAAGAACATTAATCTCATTCATCGGAATTTAGCCTTTCCCTCATATGTAACTCTAAATCAAAAGTTCCGTATTAATTCCAAAAAAAGATCTACTTCTTATATACCATCCCCAAATCATAATACAAATGAAAATGGATCTAATACCACTTTTTAACATTCTTCTCTCAGTCCATGAGCACTAAATGGTTCCTGAACCGGATGTGGGGCTACCAGGGCCTTATGTGAGATTTTTTGTATGCTAGAGGCAACCAACTTAGAGCATAGGTCTATGGTGGTATGGTGGGGAGACTAACCCATAATATTAGAGAATAAAAATTAATGAAAAAAATACAATCATATACATACTTCCAGATAAATAAATTAGTAAACAAACATCTTGAAAAGTGTAAATAAATAAATACAAACACTTAGTATATCAAAAGGAATTGTCTATAAAGTCATGTATTTATACACCAATAAGTCATGTATATATAATTTGAAAAAGAAATAAAATAAATACAAGAATAATCCTCTAAATTTTCCCGAGTTCTAGCCTAGTCTCGATATCTCATGCTCTAACCTGACTATTTAAATCATGTATCTGTTATAGGAAACTTTAATCTTTTCCTAACCTACAAACATGAATTCTACTCAGGTACTAAACGATGGCCCAATCATGGTGCGATTAAATCTAAGTATGCCACCACAAATGATTTCTAAAATATATCCATTTAGAGAAAAAATTGCATGATGAGGTGAATAATAAAATGGAAGATAAACAAACAAACAAACAAAGAAACAAAAAAAACAAACAAAAAATCAAAAAAAAAACAAAAAACAAACAAACAAACAAACTAACTAACAAACAAACGTCAACCCTCAAGTATTAAGTTAAGACTCGAGGTAAACCATAATTTCATCATCCAAAGTTGAATGTCTCTATTTATACTAACTCAAGTCATAAAAATTTACCCCATAAGGTTAATTTTGGGTGGTAAAGTGAGATCAAGAAACACTGCTAAACCCAAGGGGGAATCACCTAGATAAGTTACAAGATAAAAAGAATCATCACAGAAACCAAAGGTATTCACCCCATGGTGTTCCAAAGAGGAGGATTTATCGATGAATCTAAGATTATTATCCCTAAGGAATTCTAATTAGAAGGATTCATTGCCTAACCCAAGGGTATTCACCTCATAACATTCCAAGTATCTGGAATTATCAGAAAACCTAAAGGGATTCACCCCAATGCGTTCCAAGTAGTAGTTATCCATTTAAATTACATTGGAAACTCATAAATAATTTAATTAATTTGAATACATTTGGTATTCCATGATACTCAACTTCACCAGAGCCTAGATTATGTCTTAGGCATCCCTATTCACTCTCACATAATCATATTTCAAGTACCCGGAACCCCTAGAGTTTCTTTATGAACTACCCAATTTTCACGAGGTCACAAACACCTCAAAGGGTGGGAAAAGTCCCAGTCTACATGATAATGGACCACTCATGGTCCATGGTGGAGTTCCATTTTCTGATTTAGGGTTAAAAAATATTTAATTATATTTTAGATCAATCATGGGGTATATCAATGTGACCACAAGACACACACACCCATAAAATGGTGAGACTTTTAGGGAAAGGATTTAGAACCACCTACCTTATTATTGAAGATAACAACATATCTAGTATAAGGAATGTTTTGTGTTAATCATATTAAAAATAAAAATAAAAAGAATACCTTGGAAATAGGGTATATTGGATAAAAATGGTGAGAGGATAAAAGTCTACAGAAGGGACTAAGAAAATTCAGTTACATAAGGTTTAAATTACGGTAAGCTTCTAATCATAATAAATGGTTTCCATATCTGTAGAGAAATGAAGAATAATACCACTTGAAGAGAAAACCCACTTTTTATTTTAATAACCCCACTAATAATAATTAGTTTAAACACATAAAAAAAGTTACACAACATGAATTCATTGCATGATTTAATTACAAGACATGAATTAGTTAAGGTAGGGGATTCCTCCCCTTTTCCTGATAATTCACTATGTGAAATAATGATTCATGCCCTAAATGGGCTGCAGACTTTCCCACTCCAATTGAAACACACCCTAATCCAACAGAAACCCCCATAAAATTTAAATATTGGTAAAATTCACATGTTTATGAAAAAACTTAAAAATATTGGCACCTTTAAATGTGTGGCATTTTACAGTGCCCTTATGATTGGTTTTTCTGGTTTTTGTGAAGATTTGGAGAAACCTATACCTTTTAAAAGATCTCTTAATTTTTCATCCTTTACCTCGTGAGGTACTAGAATAACATAGATGTTATGATTATCCCAATGAAGCATTGGGTGATTATTTCAAGTCACAGATACACCACATATTATGGAGTCTTTTAGATGCATCTAAGGGATCATTATCAAGCATATGAGATTAAGGTAATAATAATGGCTACCAACTGTTTAAGGTATATATTGTTTTCCTCATTTTAAAATTTTCTTGATTATGGTTTTTATGCATGGTGATCCTAGTTTATGGTTTCTTTTTTACTTCCACTACTTAGATCAAGTGCTAATTAATCCTTAGAAACCCAATAACATAGTCCAAATACTCTCTTATAACATATTTATCCACCCTTTGAAATCCAATCTAGAGTACCTTATCTTCCAAATAAATTCATTAGTTAAATTAATCAATAAATGTGAAATAAATTTATCCATAATCAACTATATGATCATTAAAATTTATAATTATAAAAAACAAGAATGATAATTTTCAATTAAAGACTTTCAATAAGGTAAAAATCATCATATTATGCCAAATGATACCAATTTTTGTGAAATTTTTAGAGAATAACCCCAAATTATTTCATGAATAAATCTTAATAAACTATACTTAACTACTCATTTTCATTTTATTGATAATGTGAATAACAATGACTTATTTTGGGAGGGTTTTAGAGGGATGCAAGTAATCCTAAACACAGTGAAAGAAAACTCCAAAACTCAAAATAAGTAGGATCTCTCTATAAAATTGGAATGAATTATAAAATCAAGGTAAAATATCATACCTTAAACCATGATTAATCATCATGATTAAGATTCACATGGGATTAATTGAGATCATTTAGGAGAAAGGGATGGGATCATCCCTTCTAGAGTATCCATAGATTTTGGGAATCTACCAACACTTGAGAACCATCTCTCTCAAGATATTCCATGCTAGATCCTTTATAAAAATATTGATAGTAATTAGAGATTTATTAAGTCTTAGTTTGAGGAGTTTTCACGTTGTCTTGACACAATGGGTTTTCACACATTGCATAAGGATTTAACTATTTTATGCAGGAATCCAAGATCATTAAATGCTCATCCATATTTATGAAATGTTTTATAATCATATAATTTTTTTAAATATATGGTTAAATTCTCATTGAATAGTTTAACATTTAAATAAATTTAAAAGATATTTAAACTCATCACAATATTCATCTAATGATAAATAACTGACCATGATAACATTTAAAATGGAGAAACAAAGAAATCAAAGCCTGATCACATAATGTTCATGATCATGTATGATCCACCATGAACTTGTTTCATAAACTACATCATGGTTCACATAATGATGAACCAAGGCACGTTCTAAACCACCTCACTATTTTTTATAATTTTACTGTATATTTTCATCAATATCCCACTTTCACTAAAAGCCTCTAAACTGTTCATAATTTCACCTTAGGTCACCTTTATATGTAATAACTTGTGAACCATAACCAAATGTAAATTTGTATATATTATTTTTTTGGAAAATTTGTCATTCATTTTACCACATGTCACATCATATGCAATAAATTTTAAAAAATACAACAATTTTTTTTTGATATCTTACAAAAACACTTTTGGGGTAGCTCTCAATATTTTATAAAATTTATTCTTATCCACTCAATCAAAAATTGTGACCCCACAAGTCTTTAAATAATTGTATGAAATTATAAATTCACAAATCAATAAATTTAAGCAATGAGCAACCTATAGAAAAGCGTCAATACTACTCAAGCTATAAATGGATCTGGCTTGTTCTATATCAAACACATGTATCATTATACCCATGTACACTATCTATATTCATAATATTATTATAAATTTATATAATACATCAAGTGAACATGATACATAGAGTATTTCAATCCTATATGGTCTAATAATATGTTCTCAATTCTCTTAGTATAGATTGAACAAGTTGATGAATACAAAATATGTCGTTTATTTAAGCAGATAATAAATTCACATGCACCTTATCTAGGTATTCCCATGAACTTCCTCAATATATCTCAATCAAGGGACCAAATGTAATACTCATCATATGAGAATAAAAATTCCTTCTTGGTTATACCTCAACTAATGACATAGTCAGCGACCTACCCAACCACCCTTAATTATTTAAGCCTTAAGGCTTGTGTAAGAAAAGTATCTAAATATGAATGTTATCATACTAGATATATCTACAAACTTAGGTATTGGGTTTAAATATGATATATTAACCTCTATAATACTAAATATATAATGTATGATACTCCATGTGGTATACTTGGTGGGCCATCTAGCGCACAAAACTCCTTTTTGCCTCTCATGAGCATATTTCATATCTCTATATAGACTATTACTCATGTTAACCTTTATATTTCATCACAAACTTTAATAATCCATGGTGAAGTCCAGTTAGAGATGATTCGAATTCATACTCTTAGAGGCCAATTATCATTTTACTTCATTCAATATATATGAAGAACAAGAAATAATTATAAAGTAGAGACTATGTATTGTATAAATCAATACATTTTATTTTCTAAATTTTCTTTAATAATACTAATGAAACCATACATAAATTCCTACATAATTAAATCCTATATGACATACCACTAGAGAGTCCTTCTTCTTTCTTCATTTTTTGTATTTTATTTAACGCATTACATATCTATGTAATTTCATCCACATCTTAAGTAAACTTTTATTTCACTCATTCATGTTATAATTCAAAATAAACTTTTATAATCCTTTTATAAGTGATTATAGAATGAATTCTATGTCTTAATCAATCCTAGGTTGTGTCCCCAATCTCTCCAAGTAATTTACATACCAAATCATATTGGGAAAATGAGTAGAGATAGAACTACCTTCATCCATTAAACACAAAAAAAGTGATTTAGAATCATCATATCTTTAATGTATAGCTTTCTTTTGATATAACATTTTTGTTATCTATTATCCTATAATAATCCATGTTTTAATGTTTGTTTTATATTTTTGGATCCATATAGAAAACCATAAATATTTACACATCAATAGAATATTTTTTATATTTATAATAATCATTATTCACCTCTTGACTATATTTTCTATAAGGTGTTACCTTGGTAATTAGTTTCTATAACATATATAAATTTCATTCCTTCTTGAGAACTATTCTCAAATTTCTGTACTATTCTAAGATATTACTTCCATCATTATTCTATTTCTCCAATATCAATATCAAAGTTATGTTCGACAGTGATTATTCCATTTTATCTATAATAGAATATTTTATTATATAGGTATCATGTTTTACATGAGTTTAATAAGGACCTTTATTAAATATGAAAACACTAAAATGATAGACCCTTTTTACATCAAATCCATTAGTGATCTAGGATCTATATTTTATCATGACTTTTTTAGCTAATCTTATAATATAATCCATGATTATATCTGGTAGATAATCATTTAAATCATATCATATATGATTATTGGGTAGTTGAGTTCATAACTCTTTATCCTAATATACCATATATATTATATCATCTCTATTCCTATGGTATCCTAATAGTTATTATTTCCTAGATAAGTTTAACCAAAATAATATTCCTAAAATGTGGCACATAATGGTTAGTGTCACATCATTAATTTCTTTCATTGCATAAGATAATTTAAGGGAACCCAAATTTGGTATTACTCACCCTTTTGGATGATTATAGTCTGGAAAATAATTTTATTTAGAAGGAATCTAGTATAATATTTTTAATTTTAATTTAATATCAAAATCCCATATCATGTATTCCCTTTACTTTTATTCATCCTAATAATGTGTTATTTTTCAATCCATATTCCCTTTACCACAATTAATATGGTCATACCATGGTAAAGAAGGTTTTAAATATATGTATGAGAAGAGTGGAAGTAATGATGAGCTATTTTCATTGTACATGGAAAATAAAAATTAAAGAAGATCTATCCTTTGAGAACCAAATTTGTAAACTAATATATCTGATTAATGAGACTATTTGGGTAATGTATAGTGAAATTTTGAAATGTTTTTGAAGGCATTAGGTTAAACCAAATAGGTCCTGATTTGAATTGAGTAAGGTATGTATATCTTTTTCTTAATCTATAGTGCATATGACATTGATAAATAAATCAAACCAATTTTAAATGATGAAAAATATAATGTTTGGAGGATCGTGTAAGATATTTGGAGGACCACATAAGTTATATTACTTCGAGAACTTCATATGATATATATATATATCTTATAATATAGTGGGTTATCATATGAATTTGTGAAATATTACTTTGAGTGTATGAATTTATAGGAGATCCATAAGAATTTGAGATAATCAGAAAATGTTCCATGTGATGATCTTTATGGATTCAATATCACAATGAGATCAAAACTCTTTGTGATTCAAGATGAGTTATTAAATCAAGTCAATAGATGATTCAAGTATAATAGGTCCATGCCACAACATAATGAAAACTTAGAGATGTTGAAAAAGTAAGGTGAGAAGGGAGACCCCAAATTTAATGTAATGGTGTAAGTGAAATAAAGATGAGACCACACAATGTTGATTTTTTAGTGAGCATCTTCATCATCATAGAGGCTTGTGAAGAAAAGCGAGTGTTGAAATAGAAATTTATCGATTTCATTGTGCATATTGAAGGTCATGGTGATAAAAAATATATAATATGAACACCAAACCATAATAATGAATGTTTTTTGTGAGAAAATATCCTATTATAAAAAATGACTTTTGTTTGATGAAGCATGTTGTGGGGAATTTTTAGTGGGTGTTTCAACTGGGATTTTTCCCTATGAGAAATGATTATATATTCTATGCCATGAATCACATCATGGTGACTATCTAGGAGGCTAAAATGGTGAGGAACACATCATATTTCACTCATGGTGACCATTTTGAGAAGAACACATAGTTAGAAGTTGATCGAGGTCTAGAATAGGGAGATCCACATCATGGTACACATCATTTATCTATGTGATTCATGCATGCATGGAAAAAAAATAAAATTTCACGAAACTTTTAGAGAAGATAAATCTTCAATAATTCATTTACCTCATGGTGGTTCTTGATTGAGTCCTAAGTAATATTTTAATACTATGAATCGATTTGAATGATCGGTTTGAATGAGTTCAAAGATGATACCAACCTATTGATATTTTAGGAGAATAAAGGTTCAAATATTTTGAAAATAATATTTGTCAAATATTCAGGAAGAAATACATGAATTTATACATTTGTAGGTGAGTAAAATGGAGGTCATGTGAAAAACTGTGACTACTACTGCAACATATTTTTTATGTACTGATAAAAGAATAAAGATGATGATATTTAGGAACACATATACATCAAATATGGAGGATAAAATAAATATGGTTTCATTTAGGAGTTCCCTATACACTAAGGCGATGTGATAAGAACATCATCACCACAACTGCTGTATTGTAATGAGAAAGGACCATGATCCAAGTTTAGAAGGAGGTATAGATGTAAGGACTTGATAAGAATAACCCCAACATACTACTTATAGTGATATAAGTTCTTGAATACCTATTCAAAAGTGGGGTTCAAAAGGACCCTACAATAACTATCAGAAATCAGTATAAAGGCCCCACCAGGAGGAGGAAAGATGTTTTTCAGGAGATAACTTAAACTTGCGGGATATAGTATAAAGAACCCATTGGGGGTGGATGCTATAATCATGAGAGACCATGAATTTTGAGATATTTTCTTCCAAACATTTCAGGAGATAACTTTTACTTGTACTCAATGATTTATAGTGGGGAACCCAAGTCACAGAACTCAACCCCAACCTGAAAAGGTGTAGGATTTAAAGGATGAACCTTGTAAATATATATTTTATCTATATTTTAATTATTGTGTCTTTTGGGTGAGGTTGTGGGACATAATATAATTTTATTAAGGATTTAACTGGCCACAAAGTTTGAAGTAAAATAGGAATTCATAAAATAAAAAGGGACTATTGATTCACCCACTCTCTCTCTTAGTGATCTCGCCGAACTTGGGTACTAAAAGTGGAATCTAATCTAGCTATGTTCACCTTTGATTGGATCTAATTTTATGTTGTTTTTTATGGATCAGATTAAGTGAATATTTTAGGAAATTTTTGAGCCGCCTCAGATGAAGAAATATAAATTTTCTTTAATTGATAATAACATTGGAGTCTTAGAAATGATTATATTGAGTATAAGGAAAATATAGGCAAGAAATTATAGAAAATTGTCAAAGTAAAAGAAGGATCATCCACTAAAATAAATTGATCATAGAGGTAAAATCTATTTTTTAAAATATATTGAAAGAGATATTAAAAAAACAAGTTCAACCTATAAAGAATATGAAGAGGATGAACACATTAAAATAGTTGAATAATTTTACTATAAAGTTGGAAGGTATGTGAATAAATTTAATGTTTAAGTAATAAAATATATACTTGTTTTTTTTAAAGGAACTCCTTAATGAAAAAATACATCTAGAAGAAGAAATTAAAGAAATTGAAGATGCACTAGGAAGAAAATTCAAAATGTTCAATACTCACATAGACCTTGTAGGAGAAAAGGATAATCAATTGTACTTTATAATGAATATATGTCATTGATTGAGAAAAATATTCAAATAATTTAATTCGATAAAGAAATAACAATAATTAAACTTGAATAATTGATATATACATTAAGGATGTTTTATAAGACCTATATGAATGTTAAAGATGGTCAATTAGAGATCAAAGTAAAAAAAGAATAAAAGAGATTGATAAATCTATACAAGCATCAATCAAAATGATTTAATATCAAATAAAAAAAATTAAACATTGATTGTGAAGAAATATTGATAATATTTTAGGATAAAAAATAACCCCTTAACATGAAGTGTTGTGAACTTGGTGTAAAATTAAGAAATCTTGAATCCACAAAAGATGGACCTTCCCAAGTTGTTGTGAATAAATATACTACTACACTGGCTTTTGAAGTGAATTTTTATCACAAGGGTATTATAATAGTGGAAAAAAGTTTATAACATAATATAAATAATAATTTTCATTAATTTCTGAAAGGAAGGTGTTTCCACTCGGATTACGGGGATGACCTCCTGGACAGGAGATTCAAACGTTCCGATCGGTTTCTAGCGGGTTTGTTCGTAGAACCGGAAACATCCAATGATTCCACATCCGTTTGGACCTACTTTCCAAAGGCAGGCGCTCATTAGCTTGTGGACTGATGAGGCTTAGGAATTTGCATTGGTCGAGAGGATGGGAGGTCGGACTCATCACACCTTTTTGAGGGGAATTATTGTCTACTCCGGGACTCTCTTTATAGATTTAAGTTATGTTCGTGAATCCTTATTATATTACCAAGTATAAAATGAGCTTTCCTTTAGTTTTAACAATCAATGATTAAATATGCAAGAAATTTAGAGAATCTTTTATATGTATTTGAGGTTCTTCATCAATAGAGAATCATCCATATCTGTTTAGAGATTCTTGGTTAATGGTATCCTTCAAAACATTTATATAAAATTCTCTTGGTCATTATGATGACCAGGCTGGTTTTAAAGCCACTCAGTGGGGCACTTGAAGTTTATTGTCATTCAGAAGGACATAGATTATTTCAAAGTTGGGATCGAACCCATAAATGGGCTACCTACGTATCCTTTGTTTTGGAAAAGGAATCAGAACCCACGTAGTTCGAGGAATAGGGTATGATGTTTATGATTGATGGCTCAAAGATGAATGTCATAATTACTTTTACACTCTAAGCTCACGTGAGTCATGCTCGGTGTGAGAAACAAGAGGTATTGGTAAAATTTAAACAATTGTGCCATGAAAGATGCAATCATAAGAATTTGTTTGGGGCTTATGTATGGATGACTGCCCAGATAGATGAAGGTTTAGGATTCACTTTTAGGGAGAAAATCCAGGAACATGGTCCATAAAGGTATATGTGCTTTATGGAGATTTGAATACTCTAATCTTGGGGCTTACTCCTAAGGAGGATGCCCAAGTTAGGAGGGTACTTATGACTGGGGCTTTATTCCTGAGAAGGAAGCCCAGGTTAAGGATTAAGGCTTGGGGCTTACTCCTAAGGAGGATGCCCAAGGTTTATGACTGGGACTTATTCCTGAGAAGGAAGCCCAGGTTAGGGGACTTGGGGCTTACTCCTGAAAAGGAAGCCCAAGGTTATGACTGAGTCTTATTCCTGAAAAGGAGACCCAGGTTAGGGATTAAGGTTTGGGGCTTACTCCTAAGGAAGATGCCCATATCTGAGGTTGGGGCTTATTCTTAAGAAAGATGCCCAAAATTAGAGGACTTGATTGGGGCTTACTCCTGAGGAGGATGCCCAAGATTATGACTGGGACTTACTCCTAAAAAGGAAGCCCAGGTTAGGGGACTTGGGACTTACTCCTAAAAAGGAAGCCCAAGTTAGGGGACTTGGGACTTACTCCTAAAAAGGAAGCCCAAGGTTATGACTGAGTCTTATTACTGAAAAGGAGACCCAGGTTAGGGATTAAGGTTTGGGGCTTACTCCTGAGGAGGATGCCCATATTTGAGGTTGGGGCTTATTCTTAAGAAAGATGCCCAAGATTAAAGGACTTGATTGGGGCTTACTCCTGAGGAGGATTCCCAGATCAAAGGTTTTATAACTGGGGATTATTCCTGAAAAGGAGACCCAGGTTAGGATTCTCTCATCTTAAAGGATGAGGTTGAATGAATGAACTCTCAATCTTTGGTGACATAAAGATGTTTAAATCACTAGGTTTTGAGAGATATTTCACAGAATTCCTTTCAGATAAGGATGTCAATTCAAGAAATCATGCCATAAATGGATTTGAAGAGTATCTTGAAGACTGAATCTTGAATAGGAAGGGTGAAATGGCTTAAGAGGGGTAAAATGGGCAAGATGGGCACCCAAAAAGATAGGGGCGCGCAAGTATTAAAAGTCGCGCAAGTCCTGCGGCGGCGCGCAAGTACTGGTCGCGCAAGTATACTTGCGCGACATGAGGGATACTTGCGCGATTTTCAACCAGAGTTGAATTACTTGAGCGACTCTTTAGAAAACCCTTTACAATCCTCTTGAGGTTCTTCCAGAAGAGGGACGCGCAAGTTATATTGAAGGAATTAAGTCGGCGCGCAAGTGTTTGATAAGTTTCAACACTTATGCCTTCCTTCTTCTCTTTAGATCTTCCATTCTAGGTAAGAAATTACCTTAGAAGTGTTATGGAAGCTTTAAGAAGAGACTTGGGCGTTGGGAGCTTCAATCCGAGTTTCTGGAAAAATATCCTCTCGAATGGGGGGCCCACAGGGTCTATTTATAGGCAAAAGAAGACCCCGGGCGGTTACTGGGCGGTTACCAGGCGGTTATCACTTAGGTCGCGCAAGTCACTTGCACGACCATAAGGCGTCGCGCAAGTACTTGCACGACCACTAGGCGGCGCGCAAGTGTACTTGCGCGACCATGAGGGAACTTGCGCGACCTATGGGCAATGTTCTCCTTGTTCATCCCTTTGTCGATTTTTGATGTTTCTTCAAAGGATGAATCACTTTATGCTCAGATATTCCCCTTTTCCGATCTTTAGATTCTGTGACGAAAGGAGCGTCAACAAAAGTCCCCCCTCAGAGTTGGATCCGGAATGAAATGAGGATTTGACTCTGAGGAAATTGAATCCATCCAAAGGAAAAGGGGGGCGCGCAAGTCTTCAGTGCACAGAGGGCAGCGCGCAAGTGTGCTGGAACTTGACTTTTATTCAGAGTTCCTTTTTCTTTTGTGGGCAGTTTAATGTCATGCATGCCGGACATAAAGGGGCTAATGTTTAAGGTCGAAATAGCTTTGACCGAAAATGGATTAAAAATGGATTCAATTCCTTGATAATTTATCTGAAAACATATTTACCATACTCAAGTATGAGGGAAAAAATGTAAACTATGGCTTAAGAATATTTGAATCTGAGGAATGATATGAAAAAAGAGCTAAAAGGCATTAGAAGAAGTAGTTTCCAAGAATGAAGTTACTATTATTTAACAAAACCCGTTAGGGGGTTGAAATATGCAGGGCCACCTATGGGCATTGGCTGCATAGTCAAATAAAATAGCATCTTTTGGCTGACAAGTCTGTTATGTGGACTGTTTATGCAAGGCCACCTATGGGCACGTGCTGCATAGTCAGGCCAAAGAATTCTCAGAAGTTTGACATTTTTGTGACTAGAAGTCCTGAAAAGGGTTATGAAGATCTGAAAATATTTAAGGTTAGGATTATAATACATAAATATGGGTATTGTCCAATGTATATAGAGATACATAGGTCAATGAAAACCATAATCATGTTGTGGCTGGGTCCTAAATTGAAATTTTGGACTTCACTACGTATCTCATAAGAATGAGAATCAAGCCATACATAGTTCTTGAAATGTAGTTTAACGTCGTGTAGGACGAAAGTATGAGTGATCTTAGTTTAGGGTCATAGAATTCGGACCATAATAATGAATACACAGTGTGTGTTTTCATGAGGACTTTTCAGCCAAGGGACTGAAAGTGAAATTTGGGGTTAGGCCCAAAAGACTTGGGACTGGATTCGAGGGACACTCGAATGTTCCTACGTATCCCATAAGGATGGGAATCAAGTCCACGTAGTTCTAGAACTACCCTTTGTACAAATTTGGTTCGTACATGTGAAGGGTGAAAGGGGACTTTAGTGTAATGATGGTTTTAACCTAAGATAAAAAGTTTAGGCATTACCATGTATGCACGTAGTCTTTTTGAAATTAAACATGATTGAAAAATCAATGTCAATAATAGTTCTCTCTCAAGTGAGGAGATCAAAGAATATTGTAGTTTATTGTCGTACCGGACAAAAGTGTTGTATAGTTTAAAGTCATATAACAAGGACGAAAGTGAATCAATGTAATGATATTGATTCCAAGGGGCGGTTTCACGAATCAACATCATATGAGATGGTGGTGAACCGATGTGAAGAGATTGTTTTTGGGACAATGATCTAATAAAAAATGTTTTTGGGACTTACACATGGTTAGTGGCCCAAAGGGAGTGTTATGGTTGATGTTCACTCTAAGCTCACGTGAGTCATACTCGGTGTGAGAAACAAGAGGTAATAACAACCTTAACGATGCACAGTTTAATGTTATGTAGGACATATCAATGACTTTCTGTACAGTTTAGCGTCATGTAGTTAGGACGATGGGGACAATACAGTTTAACGTCATATTGGACGAAAGGGGGATTGTGCAGTTTTAATGTCATGCTGGACTTTTGATGATTATATAGTTTAACGTCTTTCCGGACGTGAGGGACTTTTATACAGTTTAGCGTCATGTAGTTAGGACGTCACAGTTTAACGTCTTGCTGGACATAAGGGATTTGCAAATAGTTTATGGTCATATACATGGACCAGGGATGATGCAGTTTAAGGTCATGCTGGACGGTTTAGAGAACTTTTTCACAGTTTAATGTCGTGTGGGACGAAGTTGCTGTTTAAGGTCATACTGGACCATTACTGTACAGTTTAAAGTCATGTAGCTAGGACTAACTGGTGCTGTACAGTTTAAAGTCATGTAACTAGGACTAAGGTGAACAAATATGAGGATATCAGTTCTGGGGACTTTTTACAGTTTAACGTCATGCTGGACGAATTAGTAACCAATGTGACAGTTTAATGTCATGTTGGACGATAAGGGAACTGACACAGTTTAACGTCATGCTGGACGATGAAAGTGCCACACAGTTTAATGTCATGTTGCTAGGACACAATATAGTTTAATGTCATCTCGGACAAAATACAGTTTAGTGTCATGTAGGACAATAAGGGACTTAACACAGTTTAACGTCATGCTGGACGATAGAAGTGCCACACATTTTAATGTCATGTTGCTAGGACACAATATAGTTTAATGTAATCTCGGACAAAATATAGTTTAATGTCATCTCGGACAAAATATAGGAACTTCTATACAGTTTATTGTCATGTAGGACAAAATCAGGGACTATGCAGTTTAAAGTCTTGTAGTTAGGACTATTGGTGCTGCACAGTTTAGTGTCATGTTGCAGGGACATAAGTGCGAATAGTTTAAGGTCATATGCATGGACCGTACAGTTTATCGTCATGCTGGACGTAGTTGTAGTTTAAGGTCATACTGGACCATTGCTGTATAGTTTAACGTCATATAGCAAGGACAACATATAGTTTAATGTCATCTCGGACATATACAGTTTAGTGTCATGTAGGACATATTTGCAGTTTAAGGTCATACTGGACCATGGTGCAGTTTAAGGTCATACTGGACCATTGTGCAGTTTAAGGTCATACTGGACCATGGTGCAGTTTAAGGTCATACTGGACCGTGGTGCAGTTTAAGGTCATACTGGACCGTGGTGCAGTTTAAGGTCATACTGGACCGTGGTGCAGTTTAAGGTCATACTGGACCATGGTGCAGTTTAAGGTCATACTGGACCATGGTGCAGTTTAAGGTCATACTGGACCGTGGTGCAGTTTAAGGTCATACTGGACCGTGGTGCAGTTTAAGGTCATACTGGACCGTGGTGCAGTTTAAGGTCATACTGGACCGTGGTGCAGTTTAAGGTCATACTGGACCCTGGTGCAGTTTAAGGTCATACTGGACCATGGTGCAGTTTAAGGTCATACTGGACCGTGGTGCAGTTTAAGGTCATACTGGACCGTGGTGCAGTTTAAGGTCATACTGGACCATGGTGCAGTTTAAGGTCATACTGGACCGTGGTGCAGTTTAAGGTCATACTGGACCGTGGTGCAGTTTAAGGTCATACTGGACCATTGCTGTATGAACCAAATGTAAGAGTCTTGGTTCTGGGGGCCATATTTTGTGCTTATACAAAATATTTCTTCAGAAATCTGGCGTTGGTTGGAGTCGTGATGTGTTCTCCATCCATTGAGATCAAACAGAACCAAAGATTAACTCTTCGTCTGATAAAGACTCTGCCTGGTTAGCCTGTTTAGGCTGTGCCGTTTGGTGGGACGGTGCCCGTTGCTTTGAAGTAGATGGTATGAAATCTGCTAAAGTCAAAGACAATTTAGGCTTTGATACATACTCATCTTCTCCTGATTCCTCTTTCTTCTTTGAATTGCGCTGCCCTTTTGAGGATTTGTCCTTTGATGGAGGCTTTACTGCAGCTTTTGTAGGAGACACAATTGGCTTCTTCAATTGTGTTCGCAAAATGGAATGGGTCCGATTGATTGTCTTTCTGACCATCCAATCATCATATTTTTTCGCAGTTTTGCTTTTGACTTCCTGCCACTCGCCTCCTTCTTCTGGATCTGTAGCGGTAATACATGCTACATGAGCTGAAGAACATCTCAATTTGACTTGTCCCAAGTCGACCATCTTTTGTAGGAGGTCTTTAAAGACAAAACACTCCTGGATGGGATGTCCCAACATTTGATGAAAGGGACAATAATTGGGACGGTCTTCATCTCCTTCCTTGTTTGGTCTCTTCGGCACTGGTAATTGAACCAAATTATTTTCCAGAGCTGAAATGAAGTAACCAGGAACTTGCTCATTTCGGAAAGAGTATGTTTTACTCTTCATATCCTCAAATTGTTTTCGTCGTTGATATTTTTGATCATTTGGACGAAATAGCCTTTGTTGTTGGCGTTTAGGAGGTGGAGCCCTTCGAGAAGATGAAGGTTTTGAAGTAGAAATAGGTACAGGTGCCTGTTTAAGCATAACTGTAGCAGTTTCTGCTTTACCCACTCTTCTTCCTGGAGCTGATGGAATTACACGAGATTTAACCTTAGCCTGTATAAGGGAATCTTCAATCTGTTGAGCGATTGAAGTAAGGTCTCGAAACCCTCCTGTGTATTTCACAGGGATCAATGGCGTGCGTAATTCGTCACGCAAATTTGCCACACAGATTGGCAACAATTCCTCCTGAGGGAGTGATAAACTCAAGGAATATGTTAATCCCTTCCAACGAGCAATGAAATCAGAGACTCTTTCATTCTCCCTTTGCTTGCAGTTTGTAAGATCGAAAACTGTCATTTTTGGCAAAGTTGAGCTAAACTGAAGAAGGAATTTTTGACGAAGATCCTCCCATCCGATGACTGACCGGGATTTCAAGCTTGTATACCAGACAAAAGCTGGTCCTTGCAAGGTTCGCACGAAGCATCTGAGTTTCACTGCTTCTTGCTGCTCTGGAGTTCCCATCATAGGATCACAACAAGATATGTAATGCGTCAAATGTTGTTCAGGGTCGCCTGATCCATTGAAAGTAGAGAAAATAGGGTTTCCAAAACTGGATGGAGGAGAAATTGAATCTACCCATTTAGGGTAAACTTTCTTTTCAGGTTGAACTTGTGCCCGTTTCCCTTCCATAGTTTCTAACCGAGCTGTTAATGACTCAATAGTAGTTATTAACTTTTGAGAAACGTCAGGTTGAACTTGGTTTTGGGTAGGTGCAATGAATGGAGCTTGGACAGACGTGGTGGTTGGTGCTGCAACTGATGGTAGTGCTGCCAACCGTTGTTGCGTTTGACCCATAGGATTAGACCTCTGTGGGTGTACTGATAAAGGAGGATATTCTTGATCCATCTCAGTAGTTACAACAAATTCCTTCGGCTGTCGGACTTCAGCATTCTTAAGAAGAAGACTACTCTGAAGTTGTTCTGCATTCAACCTTCTTAATTCTTTCATTTCTTCCTCCTATTGTGCAAATCTTTGCTCTAATGAGAGCGATTGACCTCCTTCAGAGGAAGGGTGAGAAGTAACCTGATTCTTTCCTTTCCCCTTATTAGATCCTTTTCGGAGAGGGGGAAGTGGGTTACTTGAAGGAATACCCAGATTTTGGGTAAGCCTTTGATTACGTGTACGCACACCTTCTTCATTTAGGTCTGTGTGCGCAACTTCTTGAGCAGGAACCTCTTCGTCTGATCCCTCTGATTGAGCCTCATCTGGTGAATCAGCAGCAATAGCATTGATGACATTAATGGATGCATATTGCATGGAATCCTTTTTATCAGCATTTCTGTGATATTGTCTTCTTCCATGCCCATGATGAGACATGGAATTCCGTTGACTTGATCCCTCAGGAACTTCTTGGAAAACCGTCACTTGGAGAGAATCTCCTGATAGCTTGGCTCTTCGTTCCTCTTGAGGCTTATTCCCTAATCGAGAGAATACTGACTTTCTATGAGGGAGGGATTGAAGATTTGAAAAAGTCCCCAGTCCGGTGGACTGGGGGTGTTCCTGCTGCTTCCGCGCAACTCCTCGAATCCCATTTGTTGACTCTGAGGGTTGGGTTAGAGAAGTCCCCAGTCTGGCAAGCTGGGGTGTCTCTTGACATGCTATGTCTGAGATCTTCTTGAAATCTCTTTTGATCTTGCGAATCTTAGTTCAGAAATTAGCTGGATGCATTAACCTGTATCCACTTTTATCACCTGGTTCAACAGACCGTTGGATGATTTCCGAAACTTCTGTCATTTGATGATGTGTTTGCTCCAGATGAGAGGCTTGTGCAATATTCTCGCCTGCTTGATGTAGGAGCAATTCAACAACCTGTTCTCTATATACTTGGTTTTGAGAGGAACTAGTTGAAGCTTGATCTCGAGTAAGATTTTGATTATGAACAAAGCCCATTGACTGTGGCCGGCCATGGGCAATAACATTGCATGAGACCATTTTCGGCGGGCTTTGCTGACCGGAAAGCACTGTGAAATGTAGTGCTCCGTGAACACCCCATCCTCTGATATGAACATTAGATGAAGCATTGGAAATTAACTGATGCAATCTTCTTAGTGCGCCAAGGCATGAACGTTGAAGGGTTCTCTGTTTCTTTTCAGCCTTCAGATACCGAGAGACTGATAGAAATGCCAAATCAATCTGGCGTTGTAACCCTTCTATTATCTTAAGATGATTTTCATATTCATCGTAAGATAATACCTTCTTCTTTAATTGACAAAGAGTTTTCCATATGTTGAGACGAATATCATGGATTCCATCATCCGTCAACATCTTTGGAATGTCGTACTGGGAGTCAGCCAAAGGCCAAAACATGACTGGTACTTCACCTTTTGCCAGTTTTTTCCTCATGTTCAGCATTTCCTCTTTATCATTAAATGAAGATTCTTCTACCTGTTTGGACCAGAGTTGGTGTTTCCTTGTTGCTTCATCGGATTCAACAAGATTGGTAGAGAAATCACTATTCATGCTGGAAGATGAATGACCCAGGGAAGGTTCGGAGAATAACCTGAACCCCAGGCTATCTTCTGATGGAGAAAGAGTTTCACCTGCCGATAGTAAAGCATCAGACATGACTGGTTTTACGTTTGCAAGTTCCTCGAGATAGGAGGGCTTTCTCGTCACTACATTGCCTTTTGAAGAATTTTCGAGACAACGTGAATCACTACTGCGGAGAGGACTTTCGCAGCGAAGTTCATCACCATGAGGAGGACCATCATGATGGGTTACAGCAAAAGATGA
Source organism: Viscum album (assembly GCA_963277665.1). Lineage (NCBI taxonomy): Eukaryota > Viridiplantae > Streptophyta > Magnoliopsida > Santalales > Viscaceae > Viscum > Viscum album. The sequence continues at coordinate 704,204,884 of OY728132.1, forward strand.
AATCTCTTGCTCCTTGGCCTTCTGACCACACAGAGGGTTCCTGTGGCTCTCATCTGAAGAAGAAACTTCAAGATTGACCGAATTTTCATGAAGCAAGTCTTCATGAGGAAGTGTCTGTTGAAGACCTTCGAGATTAATGTTCCTGTTATTGTGAACTGAGGGAGTAGAATCTTGAATTTCGACAGATAAATGTCTGAGGACTTCAAGAACTCCAGCATCGAGCAAGGCCTTGTTGCAGATTGGCCTTTGATCTCCTGACTGTGCTGGGCAGATCTTTTTCTTAGATGCCTTCTTACTCGCTTTAGAAACCACTTGATGACGAAAGTGATTGCTCTGAGCAGGTGTATGTGCCTAATCAGGAAAGATGGTCAGGTTAGGCTAACGATCATCGCTCAAGTCAAGTGTATGTGCCTGACTTGGTTGTCCGTATGATATGGGGGAGTATGCCCCATAACCCTATTGGACTGGAACAGATGTGTGTGTCTGTTCCGGAGTGAATTGTTGATGTGCCACTCCACTGCTAGGGATAGATTTATGTGTCTGTCCCTGAGATGATGCTGAAGTTGTTATGATATCCTGGCAAGCATCCAGAATATGAGCAGGAATTTGCTTCTGCTCCTTCACCATTGACAAAATATGTTTGGTGACTTCAGCCGCCGGAACGGGGATATACGTCCATTCCGGGCTTGGAGTAGGTGTATGTGCCTGCTCCTGTCCTCCTTTTCCTGTCAGTGAATCCTGACAGTACTCAAGTGTGGAGGTAGAGAGTTTAGTCTGCCTCCTGTTTGTCGTCGGGACTTTCCGACTGACTTCTCCGTGCGCTACTAAGCGAGAATGTTGGTAGGCTTGATTAGTATTAGCTGGTGTATGTGCCTGCTGATTACACTTCGCCAAACGCGGTTGACGAGATCCATCATATGTAGTCAGACGAGCCTGCTGACTAACTGCTGATGTATAAGCAGGTGTATGTTCCTGCCTATGGTACTCCGCCGGAATTGCCTGGCGGGATCGGCTTGATGCTGCCAGACGAGTCTGCTGGATAGCGGGATTAAAACGAACAGGTGTGTATGCCTGCTCGTTATTTGCCACCAAGTTAGGTTGGTGGACTTCTCCGGAGATGGCAGGGATGACAACCTGCCTATTGTTAACCGGATTCCGTCTCTGGCGGTTCATCTTGCCTGCTCGGGTTCGAGGAACCTGAGCTGAATGCCTGGAGTCGGTACCCTCATCATGTTGAGGGCGCACTACCGCACGAGTCTGGCGGCGATTGTTGATGGGAGCCCTTGAGAAGGACTCCTGTCTTTTTGAATTAAGGTCCTGCGGGACCTGCTCATTCACTTCCTTGGAGTAAGGGAGTGAATGGAAATTGCGTTCCGGGGATAACGACCCGAAACGGTTGGAGACGGTAGTCAGCACCGCCTGCTTCTTGATTGCTGGCCGCCGTTGTCCGGACGACCAGGTAGAGTTGTTAACCTGGAGGGCTTGACGAGCGGCCTCCAGAGTTGGGATAGTACCGTTGCGACGGTACTCCTTAACCAGTGCATTAGAAACACAGCGTTGAAGATGCTGAGTTGGTGATGTCATCCTCAGAGCGGATGACGTTCCAGCAGGAGTAGCAGCATTGGTTTTCACAGCAGCAGACCTCACAGTAGAGGTGTTCACAGCAGCAGTATTCACAGGGGTGAATTTAAGGAAAGCCATTTTTTGCAGAAGATCTTTGTGAAAAGAGTGCCTGTTCCATGTAACAGACATAATCAAGATGAATTTGGCTACTGCATCTTTTGGATGAGCATATGTCAATGATTGCTTTGTTGGCCCAAGGGGCCTAACAAATAAGAAGAACATCATTTTAACTTGGTTAAGGATTCACGTCGGGTTCACCATTTTTGTTTTCACTCGGATTACGGGGATGACCTCCTGGACAGGAGATTCAAACGTTCCGATCGGTTTCTAGCGGGTTTGTTCGTAGAACCGGAAACATCCAATGATTCCACATCCGTTTGGACCTACTTTCCAAAGGCAGGCGCTCATTATCTTGTGGACTGATGAGGCTTAGGAATTTGCATTGGTCGAGAGGATGGGAGGTCGGACTCATCACACATTTTTGAGGGGAATTATTGTCTACTCCGGGACTCTCTTTATAGATTTAAGTTATGTTCGTGAATCCTTATTATATTACCAAGTATAAAATGAGCTTTCCTTTAGTTTTAACAATCAATGATTAAATATGAAAGAAATTTAGAGAATCTTTTATATGTATTTGAGGTTCTTCATCAATAGAGAATCATCCATATCTGTTTAGAGATTCTTGGTTAATGGTATCCTTCAAAACATTTATATAAAAGTCTCTTGGTCATTATGATGACCAGGCTGGTTTTAAAGCCACTCAGTGGGGCACTTGAAGTTTATTGTCATTCAGAAGGACATAGATTATTTCAAAGTTGGGATCGAACCCATAAATGGGCTACCTACGTATCCTTTGTTTTGGAAAAGGAATCAGAACCCACGTAGTTCGAGGAATGGGGTATGATGTTTATGATTGATGGATCAAAGATGAATGTCATAATTACTTTTACACTCTAAGCTCACTTGAGTCATGCTCGGTGTGATAAACAAGAGGTATTGGTAAAATTTAGACAATTGTGCCATGAAAGATGCAATCATAAGAATTTGTTTGGGGCTTATGTATGGATGACTGCCCAGATAGATGAAGGTTTAGGATTCACTTTTAGGGAGAAAATCCAGGTACATGGTCCATAAAGGTATATGTGCTTTATGGAGATTTGAATACTCTAATCTTGGGGCTTACTCATAAGGAGGATGCCCAAGTTAGGAGGGTACTTATGACTGGGGATTTATTCCTGAGAAGGAAGCCCAGGTTAGGGGACTTGGGGCTTACTCCTGAAAAGGAAGCCCAAGGTTATGACTGAGTCTTATTCCTGAAAAGGAGACCCAGGTTAGGGATTAAGGTTTGGGGCTTACTCCTAAGGAGGATGCCCATATCTGAGGTTGGGGCTTATTCTTAAGAAAGATGCCCAAAATTAGAGGACTTGATTGGGGCTTACTCCTGAGGAGGATGCCCAAGATTATGACTGGGACTTACTCCTAAAAAGGAATCCCAGGTTAGGGGACTTGGGACTTACTCCTAAAAAGGAAGCCCAAGTTAGGGGACTTGGGACTTACTCCTAAAAAGGAAGCCCAAGGTTATGACTGAGTCTTATTCCTGAAAAGGAGACCCAGGTTAGGGATTAAGGTTTGGGGCTTACTCCTGAGGAGGATGCCCATATTTGAGGTTGGGGCTTATTCTTAAGAAAGATGCCCAAGATTAAAGGACTTGATTGGGGCTTACTCCTGAGGAGGATGCCCAGATCAAAGGTTTTATAACTGGGGATTATTCCTGAAAAGGAGACCCAGGTTAGGATTCTCTCATCTTAAAGGATGAGGTTGAATGAATGAACTCTCAATCTTTGGTGACATAAAGATGTTTAAATCACTAGGTTTTGAGAGATATTTCACATAATTCCTTTCAGATAAGGATGTCAATTTAATAAATCATGCCATAAATGGCTTTGAAGAGTATCTTGAAGACTGAATCTTGAATAGGAAGGGTGAAATGGCTTAAGAGGGGTAAAATGGGCAAGATGGGCACCCAAAAAGATAGGGGCGCGCAAGTATTAAAAGTCGCGCAAGTTCTGCGGCGGCACGCAAGTACTGGTCGCGCAAGTATACTTGCACGACATGAGGGATACTTGCGCGATTTTCAACCAGAGTTGAATTACTTGAGCGACTCTTTAGAAAACCCTTTACAATCCTCTTGAGGTTCTTCCAGAAGAGGGACGCACAAGTTATATTGAAGGAATTAAGTCGGCGCGCAAGTGTTTGATAAGTTTCAACACTTAGGCCTTCCTTCTTCTCTTTAGATCTTCCATTCTAGTTAAGAAATTACCTTAGAAGTGTTATGGAAGCTTTAAGAAGAGACTTGGGCGTTGGGAGCTTCAATCCGAGTTTCTGGAAAAAGATCCTCTCGAATGGGGGGCCCACAGGGTCTATTTATAGGCAAAAGAAGACCCCGGGCGGTTACTGGGCGGTTACCAGGCGGTTATCACTTAGGTCGCGCAAGTCACTTTCACGACCATAAGGCGTCGCGCAAGTACTTGCACGACCACTAGGCGGCGCGCAAGTGTACTTGCGCGACCATGAGGGAACTTGCGCGACCTATGGGCAATGTTCTCCTTGTTCATCCCTTTGTCGATTTTTGATGTTTCTTCAAAGGATGAATCACTTTATGCTCAGATATTCCCCTTTTCCGATCTTTAGATTCTGTGACGAAAGGAGCGTCAATAGAAGGAAACCCATTTTCCGAGTAATGCAGATTTTACTAAATATGTCATAGGTGCATGTGTATGTGCTAAAAAAACCTAGAAAAAATGGGTGGATAAAAAATTATAAAAAATTATAAAAAATTAACCAACAAATGAAATATCAATTATATCATATCAAAGAAATATTTACCTCCAAATAAATCAAAATAGTGATGATTTAGCCCAAAAAATAGCATGGTTTACAAGGAGAAAAATCTGGACAGATTATAACTAAAGTTAGGAGAATAAGATTTATAGGCTACCAGTAGTGCTATTAGAGGTTCATTAATAAGGTCATTGAATTTTGAAACAATACATAAAATTATATAGATTTTATAAGGCCATAATTGAGTAATATTTCATCAGAAAAATAGAGAAAAATTCCTTAAAAATGTAGATTTTATAGATAAATAGGAATCTATTATGTAAAAATAGATTTTAATATTTAAAATACTTATGTGATTTTAGCAACATATATACTCACTATTATGATAAGTGTTGGTATGTTCCAAAAAAACACATATCCTATGCATATAATAATAAAATACCACAATATATATATAATAAAGTTAGATAAATGGAAGAACTACCTTGGAAAAAAAGAAAGCTAAGTTAGGTGATCAGTAATAGAAAACAACTAAGAAAAATTCCCTCAAGAAGTCTAAGAAGAAGGATAAAAAGGATGCTTCAACAAAGATAAAATTATTTTACTGGGGTAAAATGGGCCACACTATGAATCATTACATGAAATCTATAAAAATCAAGATCAATGGAAGTAAGAAAAATCAAAGAAGAGAATCAATATAAGAGGAAAATATAGGGATTGATTTAGTAGTTGAAATCCCATAAGAATAAGAGAATAAGTTTCCTAAAAAGTGTAACATATAATATATGAAGAAACCATGTGGAATCACTAAGAAAGTAGAATATATTAATAAGGATTGCGTAAATATTTTTCATGACCAACTGTAAGCTACTATAAAAAAAGAGAAATCTTAATAGTAAGAACAATCAAGTGTAAATTCCAAAGGAGATAATATTAGTGCACATGAGGAAGGGAAATGCCTTTGTAGAATGTTTAAGTAAGTTGGTTATTATGATAATAGTTGTATGAATATCTTTCATACTCAACAAGAAATGATAAAAAAGATTAAAGATAAAAAAATCACCATTATCTAAAAGTAATTTAATAAAAAATGTTAACGAGTCTATTCCACATAAGAAGAGATATGAAAACAAAACAAAATCCATCATGCGCTAGAATTCTCAAAGTTGTAAAATAAAATGGGATCTAAGAATGATGAGTTATCCAAATATAAAACTTGGAATTTATGGATATCATTCACATTATATTGAATTGAGGCATTATAATCACACTTAATGAACCTGTTTGGTTTTATTAAACATATATTTAAAGGAGGATTAATTTCTCTTGAAATTGAAACATTTTGAAGTATTTCTTGAGATGAGTGAATGATACATAATTTTTGGTAAATATTTTGATCAAACCATAACATTGAGATGTTTGTGTCTGGTATCACATGTATAGGAATTCATAGACAACATTGATATAATAGTGAAGTCTCTCTTGTTTTCTATACTAGGTCAGACCATATAGACTTTGAATTGATAAACTAATGGTTCTTGATTAATTTGTGTGTGGTTCCATCCTTATCTCAATAAGTGGAAACAAGCTATGATTTGGAATTATAAGAGAGAAGAGTTTTCTTTAGATAATTAAGGGGGAGAATTAAGGAGTCAATGAGTGAGATGAAACCCATATAAGACCATTTTATTTATTCTAAATACGAGGGATAAAATTAATAAAAACACATTTTTCAATAAGATTAGTTTTTTAGTATGGAAAAAAATCCAAAAGGCGAGGTATAAATGCCCATGCATGGATTGTATTTGTTTTCAATAAGGAAGGAAATAAATATGTGTTAGAGAAGAGTGGAAGTAATGATGAGATGTTTTCATTTTATATGTAAAGTAAAAGATTAATTAATATATATCATTTGAGAAAAAAATATGTAAAAATCTATATCTGATGAAGGAAACTCTTTGGGAGATGTATAAAGAAGGTGTTATGTGTTTTAAAGGTCTTAGATTGATCTAAATAGGTTTTGATTTGAATTGAGTGAAGTCTGTGTAAAACCATGAGATTTTGTGAAATATATATTTTTTCAAATAAATTTATACTTTTTTATATTTTGTAAAATAATGAACATTGCTTGCGGTACACAGAACATTAAGTTTAAACAAAACATGACACACCTTTAAAAATTATTAGTTAATATGATAGTTATCACCTAGCCATATGAATGATGTGTATGAATAGTATTAAATAAATTATGAAAATATATGTTTTACACATGTATGTATAATGAATTATTTGGTGACTAATTAATTATAAATTAAAATAAAAACCACTAGATAGTAAAAGAAAACTTTTTTATGAAAAACAATTTTTATGCACAAAAACAAGTTTTACTGCAATAAATTAAAAGAATCAATTTTGGTGAATTATTTTTATAAAATCAATGTATTATGTATTCAATAAATATTTTAACATTCATATTATTTGATTTTAATATAATAGATAATAATAAATCCAATTTTACACTTAAAATTGTATTTTTCCGAAAAGAATTTTTTTGAACTCAGACAAACTTATTTTAAAACTAATTTTTGACACATTTATAAAATTAATTTTAAAAAAATTTAAATTATTTAAATTATAATTCAAAAATTATCTTATGATTATTTCTTTATAGTTTTCTAAGAAGGTAAATTTTTTGATGTATAGTGAAAATACTGGTTTTTATTAAGAATTATCATTTATTTAAAATTATTTAAAAACTTAATTTTTTAAGATGGTTTTAAAAGAATAATTAGTTAAATTATAAATATATTAATATAATTTTGGTAAATTATATAATTTTCATATTGAATTTTGATATAATTTTTTTAATATTTTGAACATTTTCTCTTTTAAAACATGATTTCTCATCACATCCGTGAGATTAATTTTAAATTAAAAAATTCCACTTATGGGAATGGAATTTGTAAAAATGAATTCCATATTTTTAATCATAGTAATTTATATTTTATAAAAATTTCAACTTAATTTTTGACTGTAATTAATAGCAAAAACAGTACAAATTATTTTCCACGGTTAAGGTAAAAATGGGTTTACTGGGGGTTAAACAAAAAAGATAAGCGTTAAAAATGTCCCAAATTTTTTCCATAACCCATTTTATACCTATATTTAGACTTTATATCTTATAGGTTCTATAATTTCCCATTTTGGATCCTTTTTCATGTAAAAAACATGGGTATACCTTTTTATTTTAAAAATTTACAAGTGTATCACTCACCTTACCTATAAAAGCCCTCGACACCCCCCTATGATTCAGACTAAAAAAAACCATTTGTTTTGGAAAATAAATACCAAATTAAATTACTTAATTCCATAATATCATCGTATAATTCTTATTTACCTTATAAATACAACTTAGTAATCCTTTTGGTATAAACCAAAAGAATTTGTCCGAAGAAGAGGTAACGTCCCTAATCAAGCATTTTATTTTTTATTCCTCCAACTACTTAAATTATTATTAAAACATGATGATATATTATCCTGAGTATATTAAATATTTATAGATGTTATTATATTAATTTAATAACCTAAATCCTTATCCTCTTTCATTAAATGGGATATTAAATCATCATTTGTGTGTACAACATACTACCGTCTCATGAACTGATGTCATTCATTTTTCCATTACCACCTTTCATGGTTGGATATAATAATATATTAAATGTTCATATATGATATTAATGATATTATTATACTTATGTAATCATTATCTTACATATAACTCATTACTTTCTATTTAGCGGAATACGATAACGTCACTTGTGTGTATGACAGATTACCGCCTCATGAAGCGATGCAATTCATTCTTCACATATGATTTATGTGGAAGGTAATAAGGTGTGGTTTAAATAAACAAATGTGATATATATTACATAAAAATTATTTTTAATGGTAATATATTATTTACCTTTATTTCTCTTTATCGTTCTAGGAAATGGAAACAGCGTTCATATGTACATACGATGTACTATCTCCATTAATGATGTATTTCATTTTATATATCTTAATTTTATGGATTACTATAAATAAATTTATAACGAATATATATTATATTTATACCATGGTTAATATGCTTTATATAATTTAACTATGATCAAATTAATATGAAAAAATAACAAATAAAAACTTACACGGAAAACAAAGCGGTTATTACCCAAAACATGAATTTGACATGGAAATGTTAATAAAAGGGTAATAAAAGGTCATAGGTAAATAATAAATGATATGATATATATAAATATTATTTTTTAGTATATTTATAATAAAATTATATTTATTATACAGGAGGTTTCAATGTGTACAAAGGAAGGCAAGACTTACGGTAACAAATTTCTGTCTCACTTTTATTTTCTATGAGACACAATCCATATTCATCATGTGATTATTTTATGTGGGGTATGTACTTTAAATAAATAAATTATAAGATTATTATCATTAAAATTTTTGTATTTAAATATCCATTTTAGGATTGATCTTTCATGGGTTTTACGGTTCCAATGTTACCAAAGCGGTAAGATATTTTTGTCTCAAATTGCCTTCTTGGAGACCTAAGTTATGTTATGAACCTATATTATTCTATGAGGTGAATATACTACCCCTTTGAAATGTTATATCATTAATATCTTTAATTTCATGATATTAAAACTTTCATTTAATTTTGTTTTTTCATGGGTATTGTGATTCAAAGTTACCAAAGTGGTAAGAGTTTTAGGTTACAATCTCATCATCAATCAGGATTATTTATGATTATGATTTAATGATGAAATATTATGATCTATATCTCAATAAAATCATGAATTTTATTCTCATATGGGTATTTCTAAATAATAAATGTTTTCCATTCATTTTCCTCTCTTTATTTTCTCAAGAGTTCCAAAAAATATTTTTAAGAAAAATTGTCTTTATTTCTCTCTTTGGTCAAAAACATTTTTTCTTGTAAAACTGTGTTTGATAAAAATATTTTAAAAAATATTTTTAACATTATTAAAATGATTCATGAAAAGAATTTTTAAGCATGTTTTAATTTTTAATTTTTTTTAAAGGAATACTCATGTCTTTTTTGAAACAATTCCCATTTGGATTTTACTGAAAATGTGAAAGGAATATTTGTTTTAACATGTATGACATGAATGAAATTTCCTACCATCATGACCACTATTTAATATGAATATTAATTTATAAAATTTTAATATTATTTTCAAATAAAAGTATTTTAAAAATTTATTATGTTTTAAAAATATTTTTTTTAAATGGGAAAGGTTTTTTTCATCGAAAATATTTTAAATAATTTTTAAAGGTTCCTTTATAAATTTTCAAGATTATTTTTAAAGAAAATAATTTACAAAATTTTATTTTGAAAAAGTAATTTTCAAAGAAAGTTATTTTCCTAAATAAATTTTTCAAGTGATCCTTCAAAATCATTTTTCATCTAATATGGAATCCTTTGATGCTACTTATGATTTACGACAGATATTATCCAAATATAAAATTATTATTCTTTCTATGGATGGTTTATTTTTATGATGAAAAGATGTTTAGAAACCCCATTTCTCTTCCATGGGTTAAAAAATGATAAAATTATTATGAAAATTATTCCTTTTTCCATGAGTTGTGATTTTTTGAAATAATGAAATGATTATAAATATTATTTCTTTTCTAAAGGTTATGTTATGATGAAATGTTTATGAAACCCATTTATTTTCATGGGTTTTGATATGATGATTTTTTAGGATCTTATGGAACACATATATATGATTTTCATTATGTGAAGGGTGGGAACTATATCTACCTCCAATTAATTGGGTCAAGATTTCTTTCTCATGAGATATAATGGATTGGAATAGGGAGTAAACCCCATTCAATTTGGGTCTCTGTCTGGTTTGTTGGTCTTGGGAGTGAACCTTGACTACTATGATATTTGGTGTAACGACCCAAAGTTTCATTAATGGAAATCCCACTTGATCTAATTAGATGTCTCTTTATGTAAAATGTTTATATTAAATTTAAACTTATTTGGTTTTATGTTAAGAATTTTGACCATTTATAATATATCCATTGAACAGTGATCACATGATTAGTATAAATATAGGGCTTTAACAAATCCAATTTACTCAGACAAAAGAAGCGATGGCCCCATCCAGTAGAATTTCTCCATACGAAGCCCATTTTTCGGAGCTCAAAAAATAGGTGGCGTCCTTGGGGTTCTCTCTAGACCAAGCCCAAGCTGAGCTTCATCATGTAAAGATCGAACGGGACCGTCTATGGGAAAAGTGGAAGTTGATAGAGATTACCACTCGAGCGATGTTATCCGAGCCACCCCAAGAGTCTGTCACCGTCGCACACCTTACCCTTAGGTCTTATGCGGCTATTTTAAGGGGTTATGTAACAAATCTCTAGTACTATGTTCATGTATATTATTATTTTTATATATAATAATAAATATACCTTTTTTTCATTATTGACACTTTGTAAATAGTTTTTATAAAGTACAAGTAGTATTTTTTTAGTTAATATTCAGCTAAGAAATCTATTTTGATGAATTAATGGATTTTTGAATTAAATAATATTTTAATAAAATATTATTATTATTATTAAATTAATTTTTATTAAATATAAATTATCTTATAATTTATGAATGCAATTGTAATTTTTATTAAGGTTTGAAAGCCATTTTTGTCAAAACCCGTGAATTTCCGATAAATGTCGATTTTTATTTTAAAAGTGAAAATTAACATATTTAGAAAATTATTTATATAAAATAAATGTTATTTCTAGAATCAAGACGTTGAAATTATCCAATAGTGAATTTTTCATAATTTTCTGAGCCAGTCAAATTTTTGGGTAAAAATTAAATACCGTTTAAGTATATAATGTGTTTTATGACAACATAATGAACCAATAGTGATGTAATAAAATACTATAAGCTTTATGTTCGGACAATATAAGTTTTACCATTAAAATAATGTGATTTTGGGTTTGTTTGACTGATTTTACAATGCATTAATGGACCCCTCAAGACTTATTAAACATCTTGTCTTTTTAAATTATTTTCCATGGGAGTGTGACTCACCTCCACATAAGCAACCCCATTATTTTATGAAGTTCAGAATTTGTCCTTATAAAATATTTTTTTCCTCTTCCATTTTCCAAAAACCACGGGTAAAAACCATGAGCTGATTTGTGGTTTGGATTAGTTTAATGTAAGGGGTCCCAAACCTAAATAATAAAGAATTCACTCACCTTTCCTATATAAACCCACCCAAACTCCCACTTCCTCCTCACTCAAAGCCTTTGGAGTTCGTCTAACCTCTGCCCTACTCTCTCTAGAATCCTCCCAAGGTTTCGCAAGCTCCCAAGAAGCCTCTCCCAAGCCTCTCTCAAGCCTTTGGAAGCACACTTCTAAGTAAGGGTTTTTCTTCCTTTCACTTTTTTGTCCAATTTTCTTAATATTGTTATGCCCTTTTAATTTCAATTATAAATTCTGGGGTATGGTTTCACACCTCCCCCATACCTCCCTATTATTTTTTGAATGATGGGATACCCCTTTATCTCTCATTAAATTCCTCCCATATACACCCGTTACTATGCCAAAATTTTGAAAGGAACTTCTCTCTCTTCATTTACATTCAAGTAATACTTTTGTATCATGAATCTAAAATCCATTACAATTTTTTGGAAATGTATCTATATGACACCCTTACTATCCATTTCATGTAAATATTATGAGACACCCCATTCTCTCTCATCAACCATGTTTATGAATTCTTATGTCACACCGTTACGCTGCCAAAATTGCACCGATTTTCTAAGCCAATGTCATTGTGTAGTGATACCATGACCATTTCTCCATCAAGGGTATTCACATTTATGCACATTTAATTATTGATTATAAAGTTTCATGTATTAATTACACATTCCTTTATCATGGAATAAATGATTATGTTTAATGAATCCATGTTTTATGATCCATGTGGCACACTTATGCATGAAATGAAATGTTTAAGAAGGGTGCACCCTTATAGCACTCCAATGCATTGAGTAAAGTATAGTATCATGATACATCATGTGCAATGAGTGTTGACTCATTCTAATTCAAGTTCAACGAGGTTTTACTCATGCTCCATGTGCAATGATAATTTACTCATGCTCCATGTGCAATGAGCCTTGGCTCATGCTAATTCCATGTTAAGTGTTGTTGCCACATTTCCATGTTATGATTATCATGATTTATCATGCCTTTGTGTTCATGTTTCTCTTGTGATATATTTATATGACTATTTTCTAACATGTATTGTACTCCTCATGTATTCAATGTTTATTCCCTTACTGGGCTTTATAGGTCACCCCTTTTCTTATGCATGTCCTCAGGTTATCCCATGCAACGCTAAGTACGAGGGAATGTAGTGGTCATGTAAAGAATGTTTTCAATAAAGATGTTGTATTTCATGTTTTAAGTTGTTATGTAATGATACTAAGCCCCAAATACACTATACCTCTCGATCTTGCATGTTGTATCAAGTGAATAGTTTTTGTAATAAATCATGTTTAAGTTTGTAATAAAAGCAGGGTTGTCATAGTTGGTATCAGATGATAGGTTTAGTTATTTTTGGGATTAGGATTAGAAAACCCTAGTAAAGCCTTAGAGACAAGACTATGTATAATAAAAACATCCGTAAGTTTTGGTAAGTACTGATTAAGTGGTTTATCAAACAAATACATCCCTGTCTGGATACAAGCAGGTAGAGACGACTCTGGCACAGATGTATCCTAGGGGTAAAACCCGAAAACACCGCTTTGATCTAGACTCGAACGGGAACTTGTGCAGGACAAAGGGCCTTACTGAACTCTTGGTTACGACACTCCCGGGGGATATGTTTTGATAAATTCACAATCTTAGTATGAACCCTTGTTAAGGGATTTAAAAAAACCCCTAAGAATATATGTTTGAAAGTAGATCATGAAAAGACTAGATTGAAGCCTATAGACTCATGAGTTAAGGAAATAAAAGTTTATTTATAAGTCATCAACTTTTGTCTTTGTATTACCCTTTATGTGTTACCCCCCTAACTTTCCTTTTATTCCAGCCAATGGCCGGTAATAAGAGGACTCGAGCTAACAAACGATGTGAAGATCAGTGTGATGACTGTACTAATGAGATGCCCAATCCAATGGGAGCGGGAATTGCGAGCTTTTTCACGCTTATCTCTCAGCTAACTCAAGATTTGAATATAAACACGGGTCAATAGGAATGTCCAACCCCCCCTAAGAAGGAACAAGTCGCTATCGAGAGCTTCATGAGACAAAGGCCTCCTACTTTTAGCGGATCATCTGATCCCACAATCGCTGAACAATGGATCAACTCCATTGAAAAGATCTTCTCCATCCTTCAATATTCTAAACAAGAGAAGGTTCTCCTGGTGGATTATAGTATGGAGGGTGAAGCTGATCAATGGTGGACATTGATAAAAAATACGAAGCCTGAGGAGGAGATCGAGGCGTTGGAATGGAAGGATTTCCAGAAGATGTTTTTAGATAAATATTTTACGTGCACCCTCCGGCTTAAGATGGAAAGGGACTTCCTTTCCCTCAAGAAAAAAGAAGAAGAATCTGTTGGATCGTATGAGGAAAACTTCACAAGTCTTGCACGATATGATTCCGGCTTTGTCGTTACCCCCGAATTCAAGGTTGACCGCTTCTTTGGTGGGCTGAAGCCTAGCCTATGGAAAGCATTAACGATCCATGACTTCGACAGCTATGAAAAAACTGTCTGATGTGCACTCAAGGTCGAAATGGAGATCAATGAATCACAGGGGAATCATGGGGACAATAAGTGTAAGGTGGAATTCAATGCTGGCGGTCCTATGGATAAATCCAATGGTGCTAAGAAGATCTATCACCCCAGTTTCCAAAAGTGCAGAAAGAAGCACCAGGGAAATTTCCTCAAGGGGATGAGGAAATGATTTAGGTGTGGAAGATAAGGGCACCTAGATGTTAACTGTCGGCAAGAAAGACCCGCGGCTATGACAGAGGAGAGGAATGCTCCGTTTGAACCTCAACGCATTGTTCATTGCTAAAACTGCAAAGAACCAGGGTATTTTTCAATTCAGTTCCCTAATACAAGGGTTTTCGGAGGCAACCAACAACCTCAAAGGCAACAAGGAAGAGCTTTTTCCATCACTTCTGGCTAAGTGAACCCTGACAACGAAGTGGTGATAGGTACGCTAGTTATTCATTAAAGAATAGCGAACATACTTTTTGATTTAGGTTCTACGCATTCTTTTATATCTTTAAAGTTTAGTAGAACAATCCCAACACCACCACAAATCATGAAAGTGAAGATGTCAGTGAGTATGATAAATGGGGCAATCATTGCATCCCATGAATATAAGTCCTCCCCTGTTATAATCTGTGGATTGAATTTCCTAGCGAACCTCGTCATACTCCCTCTGGTGGAATTTTATACAATTCTTGGCATGGATTGGATTTACTTATATAGAGCCAACATAAATCGTTGGGAGTGGTAAATCACACTCCATATAGAGAATTGACCCCCGATTCTTTACATGTGTAAGGGGGAAGATGAATCTCATTTATCTCCATCATCTCAAGCATGGATATTACTGCCCTATGAGAATGCGTATCTGGCTCAGATGATTGAGTCCAAGGAAGAAACCATCCTTGAAGAAATGCCTATTGTGAGGGAATTCGCTAAAGTGTTTCCTGAGGAACAGCCTGGTCTTCCTCCTAAAAGAGATGTTGAATTCTCAATTGAACTTATAACAGGGGCGCTACCAATATCCAAGACTCCATATAGAATGGCTGTCATGGTGCTTGAAGAATTGAAGAAACAACTACAGGAGAATCTGGATAAAGGGTTTATACGCCCAAGTGCTTAATCAAGGGGTGCACCAGTCTTCTTCGTCAAGAAGAAGGATGGGTCAATGCAGCTTTGCATCGATTATCGTGAACTAAACAAAATCACGATAAAGAACAAGTATCCTCTGCCACAGATCGATGACTTGTTTGATCAGCTGCGTGGAGCACAATACTTCTCCAAGGTAGATTTGCGGTCTGGATATTATCAAGTATGGGTGAAGAAGAAAGATGTCCCCAATACTGCTTTTCGTACAAGATACAGGCACTATGAATTCATAGTAATGCCTTTAAGACTCATCAATTCTCCATCAATATTCATGGAATTTATGAATAGAGTCTTTAGAGATTACCTAGACAAATTATTGGTAGTCTTTATAGATGATATTATAATATACTCCAAAACCAAGGAGGATCATGAGGAGCATTTAAGAACTGTACTAGAGACTTTGTGCAAGGAGAATCTCTATGAAAAGTACAGAAAGTGTGAGTTTTGGTTGAAGGAAGTCTCATTCTTGGTCCATATCATCACAAGAAATGGGATATCTGTGGATTCCTCCAAAAAAGATGCAATTGAGGGATGGACGAGGCCAACATCGGTAACAAATATTCGTAGCTTCTTGGGGTTAGCTGGATATTATTGAAGATTTGTGAGAAATTTATCACGATTTTCCAACCCTCTTACCATGCTAACTAGAAAGGGAGTAAAGTTTTCTTTGAGTGATGAATGTGAAGAAAGCTTCAAGGAGTTGAAAAGGAGGTTTATCACTGCGCCCGTGCTCACTTTACCCACAAGTGGGGAAATTTTTGTGGTATTAAGTGATACTTTGAAGAAGGGATTAGGCTGTGTGATGATGCAGAATGATAAAGTGATATATTATGCCTCAAGGTAGTTGAAAATACATGAGCAAAACTATCTAACGGATGATCTGGAGTTGGCAGTGGTGATCTTTGCCTTGAAAATCTGGCGGCATTATCTCTATGTGGAGAAATATGAGACATGTACGGACCACAAGAGTCTTAAATATATATTCACATAGAAAGAGCTTAATATGTGCCAGAAAAGATGGATAGAGCTGATCAAGGATTATGATTGTTCAATACATTACCACCCTTGGAAATCAAACAAGGTGGAAGATGCCCTAAGTAGAAAGGACCCAGCGATTCTATCAATGATGAAAATTGAGAAGGATCCAATCTTCTTAGACTTGATGAAGATGGACATGAGAATCTTAAATAAGGGAACATAATCAATCCTTTCACAAATGATTGGTCAACCGTCTCTTTTGGAAAGGTTAAAGGATGCTCAAAAGGATGATGTGGGAATTCAAGAAAAAGTGGAAGCTATAGAAAAAGGGAAATCCTCGGAGTTTAATGTTAATGAAGAAGAAATTGTGTGATTTGGGAAAAGACTATGTGTTCCATCAAGTCCAGAGATGAAGAAGGAACATTTGGATGGTTCACATAGTTCAAATTTCTCTATTCAAACATGGAGCACAAATATGTATCGAGATCTCTGAGAAAACTTTTGGTGGGATAATATGATGAAGGAGATCTTTGTATATACATCAAAGTGTCTGGTGTGCCAGCAAGTGAAGGAAGAAAGGTAGAAGTCTAAGAGGATAATGCAACCATTGCCCATAACATAATGGAAATGGGAGAACATCACCATGGACTTTTTCACTGGACTTCTGAGGACATCCAAAGGAAACAATGAAATCTGGGTTATGGTGGATCGTCTTATAAATACTGCACACTTCAATGATATTTGGGAGGATTTCTCATTGGATCAACTGGCACAGATATATATCAAGGAAGTTGTAAGGCTGCATGGAGTACCACTATCTATTGTGTCTGACCGAGATCCAAGATTCACCTCTAAGTTTTGGAAGAGTCTTCAACATACTCTGGATACTGAATTGAACTTCAGTACGACCTATCATCTTCAAACTGATGTCCAATCCGACCGGACTATCCAAACACTTGAGGACATGTTGAGAGAGTGCTCAATGGACTTTAAAGGAGGATGGGATCAACTACTTCGTATGGTTGAGTTCTCTTATAATAATAGTTTCCACTCGAGCATCCAAATGGCACCATATGAAGCCCTTTATAAGAAAAGATGTAGAACACCGACGTGTTGGGATGATGTCAGTGAATGTAAGCTTCTTGGACTAGAAATGGTCGAGGAAATGGTGGAGAAGGTGAAAACCATTTAGTTGCATATCAAGGCAGCTCAGAGTCGATAGAAGAGTTATGAAGATAATCGTCAACGAGACCTTGAATTTAAAGTTAAAGACATGGTATTTCTATGCATATCTCTATGGAAGAAGGTCATGAGGTTTACAAAGAAAGGTAAGTTAATTCCAAGGTACATCAGCCCCTTCGAGATTCTTGATCGTGTCGGGGCTGTGGCCTATCGACGAGCACTTCCACCTACCATGGCCAAAGTACATGATGTCTTTCATGTATCCCTATTAAGGAAGTACATACCGGACCGTTCGCATGTACTCTCTTCTAAGGTTGTATAGTTGGAGGATGATCTTACTTATGAGGAGCAACCAGTGAAGATCTTAGATCGTAGAGAAAAAGTTCTACGAAATAAGACAATTCCCCTCGTCAAGGTGTTGTGGCGAAACCACAAGTTTGAAAAAGCGACTTGGGAATCGGAGGAAATGATGAATCTGATTTACCCACATCAGTTTTAGTGTGGGAAAAGGAAATTTCGAGGGCGAAATTTCTTAAGGGGGGGATATTTTAACAACCCAAAGTTTCATTAATGGAAATCCCACTTGATCTAATTAAATGTATCTTTATGTAAAATGTTTATATAAAATTTCAACTTCTTTGGTTTTATGTTAGGAATTTTTACCATTGTTAATATATCCGTTGAACAATGATCACATGATTAGTATAAATATAGGGCTTTAACAAATCCAATTTACTCAGACAAAAGAAGCGATGACCTCATCCAGTAGAATTGCTCCATACGAAGCCCATTTATCAAACCATAAAAAAGATGTGGCATCCTAGGGTTTCGCTCTTGACCAATCTTAAGCTGAGCTTCATCATTTCAAGCTCAAATGGGACTGTCTACGGGAAAAGTGAAAGTTGATAGAGATTACCACTCGAGGGATGTTATCGGAGCCACCCCAAGAGTCTGTCACCATCGCACACCTTATCCTTAGGTCTTATGCGGCTATTTTAAGGGGTTATGTAACAAATCTCTAGTAATATGTTCATGTATATTATTATTTTTTATATAATAATGAATATACCTTCTTTTCATTATTGACACTTTGTAAATAATTTTTTAAGCACAAATAGTATTTTTAGTTAATATTCAGCTAAGAAATCTATTTTAATGAATTAATGGATTTTTGAATTAAATAATATTTTAATAAAATATTATTATTATTATTAAATTAATTTTTATTAAATATAAATGATCTTATAATTTTATGAATGCAATTGTAATTTTTATTAAGATTTGAGAGCAATTTTTTGTCAAAACCCATGAATTTTCGATAAATGTCGGTTTTTATTTCAAAAGTGAAAATTAACATAGTTATAAATTTATTTAGATAAAAGAAATCTTATTTCTGGAATCATGATATTGAAATTATCCAATGGTGAATTTTTCATAATTTTCTGAGACATTCAAATTTTTGGGTAAAAATTAAATACCGCTTAAATATATAATGTGTTCTATGACATCATAATGACCCAATAGTGATGTAATAAAATAATATATGCTTTATGTTCGGCCAATATATGTTTTACCATTAAAATAATTTGATTTTGGGTTTTTCTGAATTATTTTACAAAGCATTAATGGACCCCTCAAGACTAATTAAACATCTTGTCTTTTTAAATTATTTTCCATGGGAGTGTGAATCACCTCCACATAAGAAACCCCATTATTTTAATAATTCGGACTTTGAATTTATAAAATATTGTTTTCGTCTTCCGTTTTCGAAAAACCATGGGAAAAAACCGTGAGCTGATTTGTGGTTTGGATTAGTTTAATGTAAGAGGTCCCAAACCTAAATAATAAAGAATTCACTCACATTTCCTATATAAACTCACCCAATCTCCCACTTCATCCTTACTTAAAGCCTTTGGAGTTCATCCAAACTCTGCCCTACTCTCTCTAGAATCCTCCCAAGGTGCCCCAACTCCCAATAAGCCTCTCTCAATCCTCTCTCAAGCCTTTATAAGAACACTTCCATGTAAAGGTTTTTCTTCCTTTCACTTTTTTGTCCAATTTTCTTAATATTGTTATGCCCTTTTAATTTCAATTATAAATTCTGGGGTATGGTTTCTCACCTCCCCCATACTTCCCTCTTATTGTTTGAATGATGGGAGACCCCTTTCTCTCTCATTAAGTGCCTCCCATGTACACCCGTTACTATGCCGAAATTTCGAAAGGAACTTCTCTCTCTTCATTTACATTCAAGCAATACGAAGAAAGTTTCTATATAGGGTATGTCTAAGAAGAGTACTATGTGGGAAGATTTTAATGGGTGATGTTTAAGATCATTCAAAAAATAAAAATATTTTGGGTCTTGTCTCCCAATTCACTATAACTTTACAATGCTCTAGTGAGTGTTTTTGTGTAATGTAATGAATTATCATCTAAAAATATGTAATATCTATGATTGGGAAGTTTGGGGCTTTAAATTTGGAATAAAAGGATAGTTTTATTTAACCTATGGAAATTAGTCTGATAAAACATGAGCATTAACTATATGTATATCTTTGAGGTTAAGTATAAGGACGAGTAAAAGTGTAGGAAAATTTCTTGGAGTTTTGGTAAAGGATAGAATGAGTGGTTTCCAAGAAATTACATCCACATATCGATACTATAAGAGGATGTGGATTTAGAACAAAGGTACTTAGGGGTAATGAATTCAAAAGGGTGAATTGATCGGGAATCTATCATCACCTAGTGAATGAAAACCTGCCTTGCTGCACACCTGGTTTTATGCTGCAGAAGGATATGCTTTGAAAATTTATGATCTCTTTACAAACCATCATAAAGGATTTGAATAATGGCCATGAATGAACTAGGTTAAGCCAAAGGTTTCAAAGATTAAAAATAAAGTTTCATAATTATGACATTATATAAGTGTTTTTTCATGATTATGTGGTTCCTTACTAAGATTATTATTTATCACACTTTGATTTTTTGTTTTAGTAAATGGATGGAACCAGAAAGAATCGGGTTAACATTGAATGTGATAAAAAAAATTGTTCATGAGAAACCAAATGGGGATATGACTGGTGTGAAGGATATTGTGATTATGTCTAATCATTTATCACGATATTTGGTAAACAACATACACCTAAACCAACTATCAGACACACTAAATAAGATAAGGATGGAGTTCATTGAGATTTTGGGTGGTGGTGGTCATCTAGGAAAGAAGATTCAGTTTCCTATATGTCAAGAATGTGGGAATAAGCACTCAAGTTAATGTCTCAAAGGAATGAAAGGATGTTTTGAGTGATGAAAAAGACACAAATCATTTAATTTCCAAGGGGAAATGAAATTATAGTTAATGAAATGGATAGAAATATCAGTTTCCCTAATGTATTATCAAAGGATGAATGTTTTAAAATTTTAAAGTATGGGCATTATGAAAATCAATTCCATATTGGAAAATCTCTTGAATAGAATTAGTAAGGTGGTATGAATAGTGGTTATAATGTTAATGATGAAGAGAACATGAAAAATATATAAAAGGTATGATCTATTCTAACAATATTTTTTATGTTTAACATGAGAATCATGATTATATTGGTGTTGATGAATGTTATTACAGGACTCATATTTCATATTACAGGAAAGAATTATCAGGGAATAAGATAATGAATATTAGTTAATATTTTAAGAATAAAGTGAATCGTTTGAAGTTTTTGTGTATGGGAATTCCAAAATTATATTATATGAATGATGAAATAAATAAGGATTGTTCTGTATAAGTTTTTAATTACGGTTTTTTTAATAATATGTCTGATAGTATTGATGAACTAAAAAATGATAAATGATTTTTTTGAAAAAGTTGTTTATGTTATCATTGATAGAGTTTAGAATTATTAAATCTCTAGAATATATTCAATAATATGTTGTTTCATTAAAGTGATTAGGAAACATGCATGATTTCATTTAGTTTTTATGGTAATTATGTTTATTACCAAGATTTAGTAGAATATATGACTAATGCATTCTCATATTTTTTATGTGACCATTAAGAGAAACTTAATGATATTTAGAGGATTAATGTTAAGTTGTTTTTTTTATTTTTTGTGATCTTCATTATAAATTTTTAATTTTGAAAGGTTTATAAGGTTAACTATTCATGGAATGATTTAAGTAAAATTTTCGATGAGATTTTAAAGATTAATGTATTACTTCAATATATGAAGATTTCTGTATTTTCTATAACTTTTGGTAACCCTTTTTATGATAAAAACTCGAGATAGAAGTAATGACTAAGCATTATATTATGGATCTTGTGATCTATTAGTTCTTCAGGAATACCAAATTCATATTTATTTCTTTTAACAAGAGGAAAAGTGGAAATTTATCTAAGAAAAACAAAAGGATGATATTATGTTTATGATATAAAGAAAATATAATACCAAGGTATATTGGTCCCTTTGAAATTATTGATCATATCGAGATGGTATCCTATCGATTGGCACTTCCATCAAACCTCTCTCAAGTTCATAATTTATTCCATGTATCTATCCTATGGAAGTACATACCTAATCATTCACATTTAATGAAATTAGATTTAAGGACCTACCCTTAAACATTACATAGTTGAGGACCTTTTAACAGTCTTGGTTCTAGAGAGTTAGATACAAGATTACAATTTATCAAAGTATCAATAAAATTAAACAAATAATAGCCAAACTTTGCTTCCATGTGTGTAAAAATAATGGCGTCAAACTTTTGAATTCAAAGTGACCTGTGAAAAATAATTTTAAATAAGGGGTGAGAATTTGATATGCCCGGTAAGGGGTTTCAAAACAAAACCATTATTTAACAATTTTTCTTTAAAACATTTCTTTAAAATGAATACACATAATCAAATCACTTTCTTTAAAAGAAAACAGTGTCTCTCTTAGTATTTCATCATCATTTTTTAAGAGTTACTGAAAATAAATTTTATTGAAAACCCATACTAAAGAATTTATTTTCTTATTTAAAAGTTACAAATAAAATGCATTATAAAATATGAATACCCTTGAATAGAAATTCATGAAATTCCACCCAGAAGTTAGTTAATGACTATACTTAATTATGTATGACATGCCAGATGTGCATATATAAATTTACACATGAAATTCTACTTAATTATAATTTCACATAAGTATAGAACATTATGCCATGTGAATTTGAAAATATAAAACTGATTAATAATGGTTCATAAGAGAATGATCATTAACCATGGATATTTTACTAGTTGAATAATCACATGGAATTTTATTTACTAGAATCATTATGAAGAAATTCATTATGCAGGATGTCTTAAGAATTATGTCAAGGCCTCGTGCCAAGACCATACATAACCATTTTGTCAAGGCCTCACGCTAGGACCTATTTTGTCCCATGAGACCTAATGATGCACCTAGAGGCTATAACGGGCATCATCCATCACATAATAAGTCCTATACATTCCTCATACATCTAATAAGAATATGTATTTAAATAAAAGTTTCTCATACCACTTTGATTTATTTAAACGTTAAACATAGATGAAAATATATTCATTGAAAAATTATTGAGGTACATATTCTTTAAACAATCCAACGTGTCTCATACCACTTTGAAAAGTTTAATTCTTAATCCATATAATATCATAAACAGATTAATCCCATACTTAAAATAATTGTCTTTATTTGTAGGAAATCCATAAAATGAGTAATGAAATAAATACACATTTAATCAAAAATCCATATATAGTTCTATCTTCTGAAAATAATCTTTTACAATAAATAAATAAAACTTTTCAACTATTAATGAAATACATGTACATGATAATCTCAAAAAATTTATTTGAAACCATGAGTTTATTATGAATGAAAGATGTGTTGATGTTACGCTTGACCAATTACCATGACTATATGCAGATGCGATATCCTTAAGTTTAAAATAAAACGATGACATTTTATGCGCACTTTTTTAAAAATATGACATTATGTTTTATAAAATTTCAATAAACATTATATAATTTGTATATATATATATATACATATATATGTGCATATATATATATACCATGAGTTTAATTTTTAAAATAAAATAACTTAAGGTTTCCCATATATATATATACATTTATATGAAATGGTATTTATAATACACAAATTTGTGGGATAAATTCATATTTGATGAAAACTTTGATATATAAAAATATCCATATTTTACAAAAGTCAGAACATATATTGATACCCTTAAAACCAAGAATTTTCATAAGAACATAAATGACTTCAAGTATATATATGTAAACTAACATTAATCACCCATGAAATATATTTATTTATAAATGATTAAGTATAAACTTTCTTGAAAACTCAATTATTAAACTCACACAAAAAAGTCTCTTAATACACGCACAATGTATAATTACATTTAAGATCGATTGTCAACCATGCACTTAAACACTTTGGGTTGTTATGATAAATGTAACATTAATACAATGCCCATGCATATAAAATTTATAAATAAACAACTTAATTAAATCATTTCAATTAGGTGCTTATCCATATCGAAATTAATCCTTAAAATTTAATTTGAAAACACAATTATGAATGAATGGTATGTCATTGTGCATAATCGCATGGCCATGATTATATACAGATGCAACAAATTTAATTTTAAAATAACTTTACGACATGCTATGCACATTTTGGAAATATTATAATAAAATTATAATCATAAATATGACCATTACAACCATGAGTAAATTGAAAATAAGGGCGTGTACAAGATCTTGATATTAATTTTAGACTATACCCACACGTGATCAGTTTACGCATTCAAATCTTGCACTAATATGTTGATATATATATATATACACACATATATATCTATTCCACCCATTTACATTACATCAAAGCAATTAGTCATAGGGTTTAAAAATTAATACTTAAAAATACTTATATATATTTATATATGACGAACTTGAAATTATATATATATATATATATATATTGAATTTAAATTCTAAAAATATAAATTTGGGAATCAATTGTGTATAAAACATGGTTTTAAGATGAATATATAGATAAAAAATCAAAATTATAAATTCTTGAATTGAAAGTTTTAAAATAAAACTAATCACTTAATTATGAACATCAAAACCTGATAAAATATAATTCATTTATATAGAACCCAATTATAAGAAAATAAATTTTTAAGGAGAAACTAAACCTTCTCTTTAAATTCTCAAAAACATAATTTAGAAAAGCATATCCATAATACATAAATTAAAAATATGAAATGATCACTTAAAATAAGTTTTAACACAAAAATGAAATATTGAATCCCTTACTTGTATTGCATGAGAGCGTAACACACTCTAACCCAGACTAACAGTTCATGTTGCAAATTCATTTTCACAAGGGTTTGATGACCTGCTATTTCAGACACACATTCAACCACTCTCAGGACACACAAATTGAAAGAAAATTTTAATTTTCTCAAAGAACAAGATAAGGATTTTATAGCCATAAAATACACTGTTTACCCAGTAATGAAAATGAGCATGGAGTAAAAGTTGGATGAACAGTTTAAGATAGCAAAGAAATAAAATATAAATCACATTTTTGAAACAATACCTCCGAACAACAAAAATGGACATAAAAAATATAACAATAACACTGGATTGAAAGGAGATTCGAATACAATGGATTAAGACCAAATATAGACTATTTGTAATCAAAGAAATACATTGACAACAAATAGCCGACAAGTGGAAACATGAAAAAGAAATATACGCACTGAACTAAGTCTAACAAGATGTTGACAGTCCACAAACAAGTATTCTATTCACAATTTTAAAATAAAAATGGATCTCAGAATAGGTAAACAATAATATTGGCTGAAAATGAAATCAAAGGAAAAGTATAAAACAATTGGATAGTAGATTCGCATAAGAACAAGACAATAGAATAAAATGAATAGTATGAAAAACAATAGACTATATTGGTTGACAACGATCTACAGAGAAATCAGAAAAGAAATGACAAGAACAAAGTTTAGCGGATATAAAATCTGATTCCTATAAAACCTACCTCTCATAGGCCAGAAATTAATCTATAGGAGAAAATGAATGGACTGCACAAACCGGGGTTGAACCCTAACCACGCTCGAGACTCCTTCACCAGTAACCGGTCTTGCTCGGACTCCTCACTGGCAGACAAAACGTGGTCAACCCATCTCACTCGACTCAAGCCATCACACGAATCAACCCAATCTCCCATGGCACAACTCAGTTCCAATGCACTGGTTTGAATCCCCTGACTCCTCGGAGCTCTGTCCCTTGATTCGGCCTCACTCGGGCAACCGGGACCCTAAGCCCTCGTTTGGCAGGGGAGAAACGGACGGAAAAGAGATGATATGGAAGGAGAGAAATCGATTTATGTCGTTTGGTTATCCAACGTTGAAGGAGAGAAATGCTAGAGGCCGGAAGGGAGATAAATCCATTTCTCTCCCACAAATGATTTCAATGGATTTGGAATCGTCCCAAAATCGGGACGATTCGGATGGAAATACTCAATCCAGTTCACATATTTTATATATTTCCCATATTTCCCTTAAATCTCTATATAAACAACCAGACCTTACACTACCGCCCCATCTCACACTCCCGTTTCATCTCCGTCGTCTCGTTCTTCCGTTGTTATGATTATTTTATGTTTGCGGTTTGAATGCTATACGGCCTTGTTGAATTTTTCTTTATTCGTGTTTAATTTTTAAAAATGTTTGAGGTAGTTATGAAATATCTTATGGAGTACATGCATGTTTATAATATTTTCCTTGATAATTTATACATGCTCATTGTAATGAGAAATAAAATATATTTGTTTGATAAATTCAAAGTTGTGGTGTGTTGAATTTCATAAAAAAAGATAAATATTTGTCTTATTCATGACTATATTATTTTCTTGAATTAATATTTATATAAATGAACATATTTTTCATTATTAATAACAAAACCAAACAATATTTTCATGGGTATCTAAATATTTTATTCGATGTAATTTATAAATAATAATTTTTCTAAATTCGACATAATTTATAAATAATAATAATAATCAAATATAAATAATTTTGATACTGTGTATATAAATAATTTTGATTATAACTAATTATGGGTATATAAATAATCATAAATAATTTATAAATAATTCTGATTATAGAAATTTATTAATATAAATAATTATGATTATCTCGAATTAATAGTTTATATAAATAATTTATAACTAATTTTGAATTAATAAATATTTTGAATTAATAAATTTGAATTAATAACTATTTTGAATTAGCAATTATTTTTAATTAATAATTATTTTGAATTGATAAATTTTTTAATTAATAAATTTTTTAATTAATAATTTTGAATGTATAATTTTGATTACCTTGAATTAATAATTTTGAATTAATAAATTATATAAATAATTTCGATTATCTTTAGTTAATTTTTTTAAATTTTATAATTTGTATTAATATATGGTGGTAGGTGTGGTGTCCATGCAGATCTAATTGATATTGGTTTTTTATATTGAGCAAGTATGCCCTTTAATCCTATGTGTATGTGTTATTTTTTAACAATAGTTATTTGTGTAATTTGCACCAAAACAGTTTCTTTTCTTTTCTTTTAAAAATTGTCACCAAACATGATGGAGAGAAATCCAAATCATTTCTTTTCTTTTATTAAGTTATGGATCCAAACAAAAGGAGAGAAATAATAATCATTTCTTTTCTTTTATTTTCTTTTATAAACTATCAAATAATTTCTTTTCTTTTACTAAAATATAACCAAACATAGTGAAAATCCCGAAAATGCGATTCGCCCCCCTCTCATGATTTCTTCTTCTTTTTGTTCGTTTTATTATTTTTTTATTATTATTATAATATTTTTATTATTATATATTCAATTTTAAGGTATTTATAATATATTTTATGTTTAGCTTTAATATTAAAATATTCATATTATTTTATTATAATTTCAATGAAAAAATTCATAATATTAATAATTTTATAGAAATTAATCTAATCAAAATTTATATTTTAAAACTAATAATTTTTACTTCATATATGTATGTATACGTGTATATATCTATATATATCACATTTTTGAAAATCAAAAACTATAAAACCCAAATAATTTTATTATGATTATTCATAAATATTTTTTTTCATAAATTTTAATGTGGATATTAATAGTGTATTTGTTACAAAATATTGACACTTGAAATATTTTACACATAATACTTTAAAATAATAATTTTAAATGGATTTTATAGCTTCAATATTAAAATGTTTATATTCTAAAATGATAATTTTATTAAACAAGCATTATAATAATATTACTATTAATTTTTTTATATATTAAAATAATATATTAGAAAATATCATTTCATGTTACTATATTTCATTAAAGTATAACTAATTTATATGTCGTCGTGTATTTCACAATGTCATTTTGAAAATGATACAAATTAAAGAAACAAAATTTCATTTTGTTTTAAATTAAACCACATGGTTTTATTAAAATATTTCATAATAATATTTATTCAACTTATAACTCATTTATTAAATAAATTCTTTTATTGAAACTCGAGGTGTTACATTAAAGGTCATATCGATGGAGCACGATATTTCTTATAAGAATTAATTGGTTGAGATTTTGGATAATACAGAGAATGTTTAATGAAATAAGAGCACTCATTTGATCAATTGTTTTTGGAAAAAACACTATCTTGAGGAAGATATATGGGAACTTAAGGATTTAATGAGACAGAAGTATCCTTAGATGTTGGTGCCAAAGTGATGAATTTTGAGCATGAAATTCATTTTAAGGGGTATAGAATGTAACAATCCATGATTTTTTGATATATTTTTCTTCAAATAAATTTAATATTTTTGATATTTTGTGAAATACTTATCTTGTCTTATGTTACACGAAAAACCGAGTTTAAACAAAACAAGACATTCTATTAAAATATTATTATTTAATATGATAGTTATCAAATAGCAGTAGGAATGGAATCAATGAATTGGATTAACTAAAATTTGAAAATATATGGTTTATACATGCATATATAATGAATTATTTGCTGAACAATTAATTATAAATTAAAATAAAATCCATTTGAAAATAAAGATTTTTTTTTGAAAAGCTATTTTTATGCACACAAACACGTTTTATCTCAATATGTTAAAAAAATAAATTTTGGTGAATAATTTTAATTAAATATATATATTATTTATTCAATAAAATTTTTAACATTAATCTTATGTGTTTTCTATACAAGAGATAATAATAAATCCAATTTCACTCTTAAAAACTATAGTTTTCTAAAAAGCAGTTTTCTCACCTTTTGAAAGATTATTTTAAAACTAAATTTTGAAACTTTTATAATTTTTATTTTAAAAAATAATTTTTTTAAATAATAATATAAAAATTATCTTAGGTTGATTTTTTTAGAATTTTCTAAGAAGTTATTTTTTTCGATGAATACTGAAAAATGAGGGTTTTTATAATGAATTTTAATTTATTTTAAAGAATTTAAAAACATAGAGAAGGTTGCAAGATGGTTTTAAAAGTAAAATTAATTCAGTTATAAATATATTAATCAAATTCATGTCATTGAAATAATTCTCATATATAATTTTTATAAAAAAACCTTTTAAACTTTTGAACATTTTCTCTTTAAAAACCTGGTTTCTTTTCATGTCTGTGAGATTTATTTTAACTTAAAATTTACAAATTACTTGAATAGAATTTGGAAAAATAGATTTAAAATTGGGAATATTAATAATTTATATTATTTAATAATGAAAACTTAATTTTTTTTCATAATGAATAGTAAAAATAGTAAAAATTATTTACCACGGTTATGGTAAAAATTGGTTTAACAGGGGATAAACTTAAAATATAAGGGTTAAAAATGACCCAAAACTTATAATAAACAAATTTATGGACATATATGGACCGTATATTTTATATTTCTGAGAATGGATCCTTTTGGAGCCTTTTGGTATGTGAAAACGTTGGTACACCCTTTTTATAAAAAAATTTCAAATGTGTCACTCACCTCACTTATAAAAGGACAACCCTAATCCTCTTCACTTCTAACTTATAGTAACATTTTTTTTGTACAATACCTAACCAAATAACTTAGTTAATTACCTCATATAATCCTATATTCTTTATTTTTTTTCCAGAAATTTACCCTAAGAATCCTTTCGGTGCAAACCAAAATAAGTTGTTTGAAGAAGAGGTAACATCCCTAATGATGAATTTTATTTTATTTCTCTCTCAAAATACATAAATTATTGTTAAACAATGATGATATAATATCATCATAATATTAATTTTTTTAATATTTTATTTTGTTAATGGAATAACCTAAATATTTCTCTTCTTCCCCCAAATGAGATACGAAATCATCATTCGTGTATACAATGGACTACTGCCTCACAAACCAATGTCATTAGTTTTTCTATTACCACCTCTCACTGATTTATATAATAATAGAATAAATGTTTATATATATTATATTATGATATTATTATTTTTGAATTATTATCTCACATATACCTTCTTACTTTCCATTCTATGGAATACGATAACATCTCTCGTGTGTACAACAGACTGTCACCTCGCGAAGCAATGTGATTTTTTATTCAGATAGGATTTATGTGGAATTTAATAAGAAAATGTTTAAATAAAAATATCTGATATATATGGCATAAAAATGATTCTATAATTTTAATATATTATTTACCTTTCTTTTTTTAATACATTGAGAAAATTGAAACAATATTCATGCGTACGTACGACCTACCATCTCCATGAATGAGGTATTTTACTTTCTATCCTTAAATTTTATAGATTACTATAAATACATATATAATGAATATATATTATATTTATATCATGGTTAAAATTATTTATATGATTTAACCATGATCAAAGTAAAAGGACCAAAAATAAAAAATCGAAACATACACAAAAATCAAAGCGGTTATTACCCAAAACATGAATTTAATATTGAATTGTTAATAAATGGAAAATAAAAGGTCATGAGTAAATAATATATGGTATGGTATATATAATTATGGTTATGTAATATATTTATAATAAACATATATTTATTACACAGGAGGTTTAAACATGTACTCAGGAAGTCAAAACTTATGGTAGGGGATTTCAATTTCACTTTTATTTTCTATGAGACTCAAGCCAAATTCACCATGTGTTTCTTTTATGTGGTGTAAATATTTCACATGAATATATTTTATTATTATTATCCTTAAAATTATGGGGATTTAAATATCCATTTTAGGACATATATTTCATGGGGTTTAAAATTCAAAATTTACCAAAGCAGTAAAGGATTTTGGTCTCAAATTGCCTTCTTAGAGACCTAAGTTATGTTATGCACATATCTTCTTCTATGAGGTATATATACTATCCATTAGAAATTATATATCATGATATTTTATGTTTCAATTAATTTTTTTCTTTCATGGGGATTATGATTCAAAGTTACCAAAATGGTAAATGTTTTATGTTACAATCTCATTGTTTATTGGCGTTGTTTATGATTATGCTTCAAATGATGAAATATTATGATCTATATCACAATAAAATAATTATTTTTTTACTCTTGGTATTTATAGATAATACATGTTTTCCATTCATTTTTCTCTATTTTTGTACTCAAGAGTTCAAAAGAATGTTTTTAAGAAAAAATGTGTCTATTTTTCTCCATGGTTGAAAACCCATTTTCTTCTAAAACCATGTTTCCTAAAAATTATTTTAACATTATTAAGATGATTTATTAAATAAAAATTTTCATAGGTTTTATTTTTTACAAAATGTTTTTAATGTAATATTTATGTTATTTTCCAAACAATTCCGATTTATATTTTAAAAAAAATGTGAAAGGAATCATTATTTTAACATGTAAGGCATGGATGAAATTTCACACCATCATGAAAATTATTTTATTTTAAGGCTTATTTATAAGTTTTCAAGGCTATTTTCAAGAAGAAATATTTTCAATTTTTTATGATTTAAAAAATTTATTTAAATAGGAATGGTTATTTTTATCAAGAAATGTTTTAAATTATTTTTAAAGATTAAATTATACCTTTTCAAGGTTATTTTCAAAGAAAATTATTTCCAAAATATTTTATGATTTTTTTGTTTTAAAAATATATTTTCAAATTAAAGTTATTTTCCTCAAGAAATGTTCCAAGCGATCTTTCAAAAAAAATTTCCATATAAGATTACATCATTTGATGCTACTTATGTCTTACTGGGGATATGATCCAAGGATACAATTAGTATTATTTATCTAGATGGTTTATGTTTATGATTAAAAGATATTTATGAAACCCATTTATGTTCCATGAGTTATACCATGGTAAAACTCTTATGAAACCCATTTATTTTTTTAGGGGTTGTGATTTTATAAAATGATGAAATGATCTTGAATCCTATTTATTTTCTATAGGTTTTTTCATGATGAAATGTTTTTGAATCCCATTTATTTTAATGGGTTCTGATATGAAGAATGTTTTATGATATTGTGGAATACATATGTATAGTTTTCATTATGGGATGGATGAGACCTATATCTACGTCCGATTCTTTGGGTGAAGATTTATATCTCATGATATAGATAATACTGGAATTTGGAGTGAATTTTTCATTAAGGGACTTTTTCTACTATGATGGTCTTGGGAGTACACCTTGACTACTTTACTAGTTTGGAGAGTGAACTCATTCCACTATGATATCCTTGGAAGTGTGCCTTTACTACTATGGAGATGATTATCTATTCTTATGTGTATTCCAAAATTCCATGTCTTAGGTCATTTTTATTCTCTCATGGTTTATGTTCTTTTATTTCCTTGTGATTCATATCTAATGAAATTCCAAAATTTATGCCATGACTCAAGATTATGATCTTTGGTATGCATGGTATGGTTTTGAAATGTTATTCTCATTTTTCTATACCCATATTCTCATGTTATGCTTACGTATCTCCCATGTTTACCCTTACTAAACACATGAGCTCACCCTTTTTTAGGCTTCCTTTCCCCAAGTTATGAAGAAAGGTTTTAAATAGGGTATTTATAAGAAGATTACAATGTGGAAAGATATTTATGGGATATTTTTAAGATCTTTCAAGAAATAAAAATATTTTGTGTCTTATCTCTAAAGGTAATATACCTTTTCGATCCTCAAGTTCATGTTTGTGTAATATAATTAATAATCATCTAAAAAGATGTAACATCTATGTATGAGAAGTTTGAGTCTTTATTCTCTAGACATCCCATGCTTAATCTATAGTACATATGACATTGAGAGATGAAGTATACGACATTTAAATGAGGTATGATTTGATATTTGGAGGTCCAAATATGATATTTGGAGGTCCTGTTAAGGTGTATTAATTTGATAACTTGTTATGATATGGTGATCATGTAATATAGCAAGCCAACATATGACTTTTTGTCATATGACCTTGAGAATATGAATTTATAGTTGATCCGTAACACTTTGATATAACCATATGATGTTTCGTACCTTGATATTCATTGTTTTAAAATCACAATGAGATTGAAACTCATTATGATTCAACATGAGTTCTTTTATCAATCCGAAATATGATTTAAGAATAATAGGTCTACCTCACAACATAGTGTAGACCTAGATATTCTGAAATGGAAAGGTGGGAAAGGTCATGGTGAAAGTGAAACAAAGATGAGACCAAGAGATGTTGAGTTTTTAGTGAGTTTTGTGATCATTGTAGAGGATTTAGAAGAAAAGGGAGTATTAAAATAGGAATTCATCCATTTAAATACAAATGATAAATTTTATGGTATAGACATGCTATGAGCACCATGACATAAAATTGAGTGTTTTGTGTGAGAGAATCACCTGTGAAAAATGAAAACTCTTTTGTGTTATGGTTCATGTCATGGTGCATTTTAGGGTGCAATTCAATTGGGAGTTTTACCTTTAAGAAACAAATAGATACTATATTCCATGGATCTAGTCATGATGATTTTATAGTAATGAAAAATGTAAAATACCACACTATAGTTCACTCATGGAAAGAGTTTTGAGAATCCCTAGAATATTGAAGTGGACCTTGGTCCAGTAAAGGGATATCCATGTCATGGGACACATTATGTTGCTTCATGATTCATGCAGGCATAAAAGAAACTCAAATTTCACATGATTGATGGAGAAGATAAAGTCACTATACACTACTTCAGGGTTTTAATAATGCTAGTTATAGAGTTTTATCATCACTTAAAAAGCACTGATATTGCTAGTGATGTTAATAGGGGGTTCTTAATAGTGCTAAAAAAGTGATATTAAAGGAACTCTTTAACAGCACTAAAAAAAGAGATGCTAAAGGAGCACTATTAAATGGCACCTTTAATAGTGATTTTTAGTGCTGTTAAGGGCCTGTTTTCAACGACACTAAAAAATGAGCTGCTAGAAATATGAAAAAAAATATATTTTTTCACACACCCCTAAAACCCCCTTTGTCAGTGCTTACAGATCCTTTCTTAGCACTTTCCACTACTCCATCTGCCATTGCACACCCCACCTCATTACTTAGTGCTTGAATGCTATTATAAATACCTACACATGCATGTATTTGATCCCATGACACCCCTTATGCGATTGAATGCTGTTTACCACTATGGCATGCGTATTTTGTTTTATATTTAATGATTTTTCTATTTAATTGTATATATTGTTAAATGTGTGATATATTTATATAGAATTATATTATTTAAATATATTATTTATTAATATTCATTTTTATATATTAGAATATAAATATAAATATAAATATATATGTATATGTGTGTTTATTAATACACACATATATGTATATATAAAAATTATATATACATATAATTTTATTTTTATAAGTTAAATAAAATGTATAATTTTTTATTTTAGATAAAATGAATAATAAGTTATTATTTTTTATATTTAAAAATACATTTTATGTAAATACATTGATACATGTATTTATACAAGTGATATATTATAATTTAATATAAGAAAATATGCATATATTTAATTATAAATCAAACAACATTGTGAAAAATAATACAATTTACAAACCCTAATATCAATGTGAATTTATAACTAAGGAATAAATTAAGTCCCCACTGAGAAAATACAATATTGACCCTTAGATGAGGATAAAAATCCCTCTAATGTTAAAAAAATGGGGTACCCCAACTAAAAACCAAGTTTTAGAGGCCTTCGGGGCTTTTTTTGGCCTCAAATAATGTGTCTGTGATTCTTTCGACTATAAGGGTATAAAGCTCATCGAAAGCATCAATTTGAAATGTGGTGGAGCCCAAATGGATACTTAGATCAAAAGTTATGGCCATTTGAATTTCTACTTATATTTTCAAGTTATTTTAGATCTTTTATTTTTTTTAATTATCATAAAATTGTTATTAAATGACTATTACTTGATAATAATTATCAAATTATTAATTAATAATAACTTTTAAATTATTTTATAAACTGTTTTCACTAAATATCTAATATATTAAGTGTAATTGATTATTTAGCCTTATTTAAAACATATTTAAAAAATATATATTATATTTATATCAATATAAATATATTTATTTATTAATATATTATTTTTACTAAAATACATTTTTTTGAAATATAAACTTTATCAGTGCTAGTAAAAAAGCACTCATAATGGGAGAAGGGGTCTTTATCTACACTTTTAAAAAATCACTAATATAAAACCCCTTTTATCATCATTTTTTAAAAGAACTGATAAAGGCCCCCCTTTATCATCACTTTTTTAGAAGCATTGATAAAACACCCTTTATCAGTGATTTTTTACTAACACTAATGGGGGGGGGGATTTATCTGTGATTTTTTATAAGCACCACTAAAGGGACCCCTTTAACATCATTTTTTAGAGCTGTAAAGACCCCCACCAACAACACTAAAAAAACTATTAAAAACGCCCTATATCAATGATTTTTCTTACGCTAACAAAGGAGATCTTTAACAGCGCTTTTTGATTTCACTTTTAAA
Source organism: Viscum album (assembly GCA_963277665.1). NCBI lineage: Eukaryota > Viridiplantae > Streptophyta > Magnoliopsida > Santalales > Viscaceae > Viscum > Viscum album. The sequence goes on from OY728132.1 coordinate 704,240,640, forward strand.
TCCCTAGTACCGAATAAAACTAGTTTTGTGGTAGTGATAGTGACCCAAACCTTTTAAATATATTTTTACATAATTTTTAAACATAAATATCTAATAAGCACATTCCAAAGATCATGAAGCCTGTTGTATTTGGAAGACTAAGTTCATAATACATCAAAAGTAAACTAAAACATGACATCCTTATTTCATTATCTATAGTGTTCTCCTAAATAGATTTGATATATGAAAACTACATAGGATAACCTAGGGAATATATAAAATAATGGGTGTTTTAAAATCCCAGTAAGGGAATAAACAAGATGAGGAAGCATAACTTGTGAATCAAAAGAATAACATGATATCATAAAAGAGAAGGCTCATGAGTAATCACATGTAATAATAATATAAATATAATGGTATCCTATGGTCGTGGTAACATATTAAATGTAGAAGAAATATATACCGTGGCATAAACATGAGTCAAGGATAACTACCTAAACAATATAACATGGTGGAAAAAGTCCCTTAATGGATTAGGTTTACTCCCTAATCCCATACATGATGTATCATGAGATCAAATATTTATTAAATGCATTAGATTTCTATCTAGAAACAAACACAATAACATGTTCATTATTTATGTGTTCCACATAAATAAAATCAATCACATGGCATAAAATAAGAATTACCCATGGAAATAAAATGGGTTTCATGATCTTTACTTATATCATAATCAAAGGAAATTTCATAATGAAGGCATTAGAGAAATGATCATATGGTATGTATTAACCCATAATAGTAATGGATAATAATATTGGTATATATGCGAGATAAATATGTACTTAATTTAGAAAAAATCTATAATATCAAATGTTTTCATCGTTGATGAAAATTTTGTTAAAATATTATATAGAATAATTCTTGATGAAAATACCCTTTTCACTTGAAATCACATATTCAAAATATAAAAATTTAAAAAATATTATAGAAAACATTTTATTTAAAAAAATATATGGAAACTTATAAATGAAGCTTCAAATAATTTATTAGTCACGATGGTGGGTAATTCTATAAATATTGTATATGTTAAAAAAACATTCCTTTCACAATGCTGTAAAAATGTTAAATAGTAACTCATTCAGAAAATAAAAATAAGATTCCTTTAAAACCATTTTATAAAAATTAAAAAAAGGGTAAAAATATCTTTAATAAATCATTTGGATAATGTTAAAAAAATTCTTGAAATTTTTTCTAGGAAACACGAATATAGAAGAAGGGCATTCGACCACAGAGAGAAATAAAGTCAAGTTTTCTTAAAAACATTTTCTCAATCATTTTAAGTACCAAAGAGATTAAAATGGTACTATTACTTGAAAATTTCATGAATAAAAATTGGATAATAAAATTAAATGATTTTATTGGAAAATTGTGAAATACTTTTCTATAATGGAAATTCATTCATAAATAATCCCTCTTAAAATGAGTTTGAAACACAAAACCTTACCGATTTGGTAAATTTTGTGTCATAACTCACATGAATGAAGTAAATGAATTTTATATTAAAAATACAATGAATTATGGAGGATTCCTGAGGTAATTTATAAAGGGGAAATTTATACACCATTTAAATGAAATTATGTCCATAAAAGAACATGTGTCTCAGTGAATGAAATTTTGAGATGAAACCCTTACCTTGAGTCCATTATTTATTATGTATATATTTTATCTCCTATATAATAAAATTATATAAATTATTTGTTTTACTAATGACAATTTATAGGTTTAATCCCTTATACTCAAACAATTTAATTAATTTAATTTAATTATGTATTTAATTATGTAATCAGTTATGTGCACATCAAGTGTTTTGGGGATAATCAGTTCCTAATTTAAAAATGACATTGGTGTTCTAACCATGGTCAAAGGGGTCATTATACCATCATATTAAGAATAATAATAATGATATAATTTTTAAAAAAATATATAATTTTTACTTTTAAAAACAAAATTGAATTTTGGTTATGAAAAATGAACTATATTACAATCATGAAGACGGTGGACCATACCTACAGATGTGAAACCTTTGTATTTTTCAACGATCATGATAAAAAAAAATATGCCTGTTATTTTATCTTAATATAATTACCATATTATCATAAATATCATATTATTTATTTAAATACACTTATATATACCATTCATGTCGAGACCCTATTTTTTCCCTTGTAAGACTTTGAAATATTTATATATATATTTCTAGAGATAGGCGCTAAGATGACATGTAATTCTGGAGCCCAGTGTGCCAGGAATTAAATTTATGATAATATTAAATATATTTTATATTATGCATGTGCGGTTGATCAAATAAAATGGTATAACTTTTAAATAGTAGATCAGATCAGAAATTCAAGACCACAGTTTGGTCCAGAATGTAGTGTTTACCCTAGGAATGACATAAAATAAGTCTGCACAGGATGTTCAGACCCCTCTCTCATTGGAAGTATGTTTTGGTGGATTAATTAATTAATTAATTTTTTAATTACACCATGACCTAGTATGAAATCTATAAATATTTCATTTGGGATAATTTTACAGGGTTGGCTCATAATTCTCCCACCACCGGCGAAGCTCTCCTCAGATCCTCCCTTTGATGAATCCCTTTGATGAATGAAAAATCCTTGGATCAATGTGATTTAAAATAAAATGAATGCAGCGGCTCCTCCCAAACTCATTGGTGAGTGCGTTCTTCAAAAGTGATCAATCCAAACTGAGGTAGGACTTGTATGTTTTGTGTTTTAGGCACCTAGATTAATATAATTGAGTAGATCCATCATTTTTCTTGGATTTGTACCAACTGAAACCTTTCATGCACCCAAGGAACTGAATCATTAATTTATTTATGAATTCTTAATCTGACCTCAGTGCCCCGTTCTTGTTCTTCGGACCATAATTCTTGGCCAATGACACATAAACCTTTTTTGTTTCTTTTCTCCCTGTTTTTTTGTGTTCTTCACCGATAGAATCCTGTGGTTCTTGGTTCGACAATTGTCTGGTGACCCGAGCTCGACCAAGTACATAAATTCTTGGTGGATCGACAAAACAACAACAATTTTGTGAATAAAGCAAATATATGGAATCTTTATGGTTCAAGGATGCTCAATCTGTTGGTTTTAGATCAAGAACTCAAAGGATGAGTGAACGAGGATGAGTAGAACATGGAACATAATCATTCCTGGTAAAGAGATATTATTTATGATGAGAAGCGGCCCTGAATCAAAATTCATGGTTAGATCCAAGGTTTATGGGAGAAATCATGGCAAGATCTAATGTGGTTAGACCAGATTCAAAGCACATATGAAGATCAAGAAAAATCTTGACATTCTATCAAAAACCCAACTACACTCCATGTGTAGGATGGAAAACATGACATGTATCCTCCCTCAGCGGAAGCGCTAGGATTTGAAAAAATTTGAGGGTAACATGGTGTGTCACACTCCCTAAACCGCCATGTACCCACTCCCCAATGTGGAAAACTCTTGTAATAGGTAACACGGATGAGGACCCCATGTAAGAGAACACATATACATGTTTTATACATGGGTGACATCCCATGTGGACCAACACGCCGTGTTCTAGAGTACACAGACACGGGGTCTGAGTAAAAGACATGACCCTGGTCCCCGTTATTTAGGACACACCTTGTAGTTCACCTACACAGTGTGTTCTGCTCATGGGGTGGTGATGTGTGCTGGTCAGGGACACGACCAGGTTGTGGAGAGAGACCAAACACCATGTGGGTCCCCTCACATGCCATGTTTCACTTGAGATATTCTGATCAATATTCAAACGATCATATCCCATTTATTTGAACTCATATTTTGGCCTGCAAGTATCCTTTCCTGAGTGTTTTTTCATGTAGAAAACGACAGATCCCTCAAAAGAGTCTTTTGAGATATGATTTGAAATGTTCTAGATTTTTCATGCATGGATGCGAAACCTGTTGACAACAACAATCATATAGAATCACTAGAGAAGTTTTGCATGTAACTCTCTAGCAGGGCTGGACAATGGAGTTACTCGAAGACAGTAATAGGCTTAACCTTTAAAAGGACTAGGAAATGGTGTTCCACGATGATATTTCTGAGTTACCCTCTAGTAGGATAGGGCATGGGAGTTCCTCAATGTTTTGGGATTACCCTCCAATGAGGACAGGTAGTGGCATTCCCTGATGATAGTTCTAGGCTTACCCTCCAATAGGTATGGAGAGTGACATTCCCCAATGAAATCTTCTGAGCATAAAACTCTAGTAGGGATGGGTAGTGGAGTTACATGATGACTCACCGAGATTACCCTCCAGTAGCACTAGATAGTGGCATTCCCTAATAACATTCACAAGCATAGCCCTCCAACTAGGTTGGGCAATGTAGTTACTCGGTGACTATCAGAGTAGGGCCCTCCAATCATACCAGGGCATGAGATCCTTACATTGAACTTGTATCCCCTCAACTGTGTGGCATAGGGACGACAAGTGGTTTGACATAGCTTTGGAATCACGAGGTTGAGGGGCGCTTTCCCCACTGAGGCATGTTTTTTTTTTCTGATGTGACCTAAACCCATGCAGGTGAGTCAGTGTTGCCCAAAGTTGATAATATCAAGGTTTAGTGATTGAGTACCTTAGACTTGTGTTCTCGGGGTGGCCTCATGAGATGTTGGACATCGTTTATGGGATTTTTTTTGGAACTGTTGGAACCTTTTTTCTTGGGTTGAGATGTGAGATGAAGATCCCCTTACTCTCTCATATGGGATTCATTGACTGAGAATATATATATATATATATATATATATATAGACACACACACACATATACTTCTTTGGTACCCACTCCTTGGGTTTTGGTTACTCTCATTCTAGGAGATGCTAAGACACATGGGGTATTCCATGTACTTTCCATGTCTATATTCTTGTGGTTAGATGAGTATAATCTCCTATTATAGGTAGCAGAGACTCATTGAGAAGTTTATATTCTCATCCTATCAAGATCCTTGTGTTTGGAAAGGTTTAATCTCACTCTGTTGTTGGGTTGAGCTGTGATCTTTCACTATACCATGTTCTATATACTGGTTTCCTCTTCCGTTGTATCTCTTACTACTCCCCTTAACCCTTTTCAGGGTGTTCTATAGGATATGTGTATACTTACCCCAGCAAGGGCTTCACCCAACATGTGTTATGACTTTTGAAGATGATAACCAGGTTGACCTTGAATTTCAAGGAGCTTAGGGATAAGGGGTGCTTGGACCATGTACAATGGTTGTAGCTTGGGATCCAGTAGTTGGTATCTCTCAGGTGTTTTAATTTTCAAGTTTTCTATTAGGTTGGGATACATTTCGCGTTGAAAGTGTATTTTTCCCCTTTTCCATTTAGTTTATACTATCATACTTGACACTATATATAGGTCCATACATGTTTGGTTTATTTATAGCAGTGTTGCATCCTTTATTTCTTCCCTCAACACTTTTTCATTGAGTTTGATGTGTGTATGAGTAAAGGTACTTAGGAAAAGGACTCCTGGAGTTAGTTATGCCTTTTCCACTTTTCTCCAACCCTAGAATATGAAGGTAGGATTGGGGTAATTGCAGATCGAGCCCCATATTGGGTTGGGTCATGACAGATTGGTATCAGAGTAAGTTCATTCCTTGGGACGTTGTTCAGAAATTTTCTCTTAAGAGGATTTGTTGGGTTTAGGGAAATAGTTTCAAAGTGTATTGAGTGCGGCTCTTAGGCCAGGGAATCTAGTGATGGTATTGGCGGCTGACGTATCCATTCACAAGAACCCTTATTACCTACTTGTCGAAATGGCATGCCGATACATTTGTTGAAGGGATCAATGGTACATGCATTATAAAGGACTGAGTCTTTGACTGTCCTTATTGAGTCATATCCCCATTTTTGTTGATATATATATATATATATATATATATTCTTATCTGACTATGGTACTCCTCGATAACTTTCAGGATGTCGCAACAATGACAACTTGCTAGGATACTAGCCCCAATTAGTGATGGCGACTCTATGAGTAATGAGGCCTCAGTTCGGGGTCCATCTAATGATCCCCTTTCTCTATGTGGGTAGGTAAAAGTACCTACATCCATTGAGAAGTAGATCATCCCAGTAGTGCGGACTAAGGATGTGTGTAGTCTGAGTGCACTCTGCGAGTTCCAGCGTCAGAGACCACTGAGGTTTCATGGTGAGCCTAATCCTCAAGTATTAGAGGATTGGATTCATTATTATTTAAACCATGACTGATTAAATGGTGGCTATGGAAGCCAACCTTTTCCATAGATAATATGGGCGTTGGTGAAGCCTGTTTACACAAATTCATGATGAGTCGACACTCTCATGGGATAACTTTCAGTAGCTATTGAAAGAGGAGTACTACCCCTCCTACTTATACTCAGTCTATATTCAGGAGCTTCAACAAAGAGGGATGATAATGGCTGAGTACGCAACTAGGTTAGCATACCTTACATGACTCTCTCTTGACATTATCTGCAAGGGATACATCAGAGCATAGATGTTTGAGTAGGGACTCTCTAGAGAGGTCCAACCCAACATAGTGCAATTGTGCATCTCCACCTATGCTGGGGTGATGGAGCAGAAAATTGTGACACAAGTACTTCTGTTGGAGGGATGTCAGATAGCTAGAGTTGGCAGTGGGTGCAACATAGATGATTTTTCTACAACATTTGGTAGGCACCAGAGATCTCAGAACAAGATAACCTTCTATGAATAGGCTTAGTCACATGGACATATGGGGTCATGTCAGTGTAGAGCAGTAGTGAAACTCATAGAGCGGTGTTGATTTACTTATGATGGTAGAGGTCACAAGGCATGGGACAGTCTGACCAGGCATGCTAAGTATCCCATACAGATAGCTGATGAACCACCACAGTAGAGAAAATGTCATGATCAGGGTGGTCCCTAGGGAGGTAGAGATGGAATATGAGTAGGAGGAGCTGTAAGTGGAGTACAAAAGTATGATATCCTTCCGCTACCACCACTAGGTGACCCACGTTAGGTTTAGGGAGTTGGATTCTAGGACAACAAACAACTATAATCTTTGTATTTTTATGATCTTACGGGGTATGTGATGATTCTAGGTAAGATCTATGTTTAATCTATTTTTTCCATAGTATTTTTTGGCATGGGTTACATACATTCATTTATCTCCCAAATCCTGGTCTGAGAGCCAGAAATCCCAGTATAGATGCTAGCATAATATCTTAGTCTTGAGGTTTCTATAGGGAATTCTTCTTCTGGGTCTTTTACATACCGACAGTGTGACTTATCACTTGGAAGAGAGAGGTTCATGTGGGACCTTTTGGTCATCATGAGGGAAACCTATGACATCATCTTGGCCATGGATTGGATTTACAGGGTTTGAGCCCAAATTAAATGTCTCCATAGACTAATCAGATGCCTACACAGTAATGGGATGAGTTTATCTTTCTCTGGAAAGAGAGATCTCATGGCAGGACTAGTGGATACTATAAGCATGAGTTTGAATCCTATCACCAATCAATTGGAAATTGTATCCCTTGGTGCAGTACGATCTTTAGGCATCTGGGTTCTTTTAATTGTGGAAGATTATATAGAATTATTCCTTGAAGACGTTCCAGGACTACGTCTGAGGCAAGAGATGGAGTTTTTCATCGACTTGCATCTAGGGACTACTTTGATTTATTTTTTGGAATATCATATGGCACCTAATGAGCTTTGGGAGCTATGGATATAGTTGTATGAACTTATTGAGAAATGTTTCATTAGACCCAATGTGTCCCCTAGGGTAGCTCTGGGGATGTTCATGAAAAATGAATATGGGATCTTATAGCTTTGTGTATATTATCATCGCCTCAACCAGGACACAATAAAGAAAAAGTACCCCTTGTTGAGGATTGATGAACTCTTTGACCAATTTTGAGGCGTGGGGTGGTTCTCAAAGATCTATCTCAATTCTGTATACCACCAGTTAAGGGTTTGTGAGGATGATATTCTAATGTTGGAATTCCACTGTCACTTTGAGCACTATGAGTTCCTAGTAACTCCCTTTGGTGTGATGAATTCCATCATCATCTTCATGTCTTTGATGAAATTGGTTTTCCAGTCATAATTGGAAAAATTTTTTATCTTCATAAATGACATACTCATCTACTCTACATCATAGGAGGAGTATACATAACACTTACGGGTGGTTCTTGATTTTCTTTGAGAGCACCAGTTTTGTAGAAAACTCTTGAAGTACCAGTTTTGGATTCAGGTGGTTCAATTTTTGGTGTATGTCATTTCCAAACAAGTTTTTTCCATGGATCAAAAAATCATTGACGCAGTACTTTTTTGGGAGCTACCCAAGAATGTGTTATAGGTGCGAAGTTTTCTTAGCTTGGCGGGGTGCCATATGAGATTTGTGATGGACTTCTCCAAGATAAAATCCCCTTTGACTACCTTGACGTGGAAAGGGAATCCATTTAACTGGTCTGAGAAATTCCAGAGGGACTTTATGGAGTTGAGGCATAGGCTGAAGAGCACTCCAGTGTTGAGAATACTAGGGGAAGGCATTGATTTCATAGTGTATTATGATGCCTCATGAGTTGGGATCAATTTCTTGATGATGGAAAGTTAGGTAGTTGAGACATCATAGGAAGAACTAAATAACTCACAACCTAGATCTGGAAGTTGTAGTCTTATCCCTAAGGATGTGGATACACTATGTTTTGAGAGAGTGCTTTGTGGTTTACTCAGATCACCAGAGTCTCAGGAATGTCTTCACCCTGAGAGACTTGAACCTGAGATAGAGACGCTATCTAGAGTTCTAACTAGACCATGAATTAGAGATAGTATACACTCCAAGGAAAATAAATATTATATTATATTCCATTAGTAGGAATTACCATTCTCTCTTAGTAAAGGATGTTTCAGAGTAGTTAGTTTCCTTGCAGCTGATCCTGGTGGAGAAGGAGGGTACAACCTTTATACAGTCGATGGTGTTGACTCATTCACTCCTCAAGCATGTGAGAGATTCCCAGCTGGGGGATATAGAATTTGAGGTATTTCATGATTATATATCCACAAGTGACTGAATTGATAGATATTATGAAGGGGGAATCATGAAATCTTTTTCTTGGAGAGAACAATGGTTCTAGTCACGATGTGGGAGGAGGTGATGTAGGTGTCCCACACTTCTCCCTTAGCTATACATCCTAGTGTGGGAAATATGTACAAAGATCTTGAGTGGAAGTTTTTTTGGTCTTGAATAAGATGAAGCATAACTGAGCTCATATCTCAATGCCTCATTTTTCAGTAGGTGAAGGCTAGGCACCATGTTTTGATAGGCTTAATACAACCCCTTAAAACACCGAAGTGGAAATTGGATGACATATCCATGGATTTCTTCATAGGGATTATATACATAGAAAAGGTCCATGAAACCATATGGGTGATTATAGACCGACTAGTGAAGTTAGCACACTTCCTCTCTATTAGGGAGTGGATTTCGGTGGGGATTCTAGGTTAGTAGTTTGTATGCTAGATTAATCTCTATCATATGGTATCCTCGACGATTTTCTCTGATCATGATGTGTCGTTTACATCATGATTGTGGAGAGGCCTATAAGATTCCTTCAGGACCTAGTTGTGGATGAGTACAAAATTTCACCAAAGACTAATGGGAAGACCCAACACACTATCCAGGTGCTATAAGACATGCTGAGGGATTGCGTGATGGAATTTATCCAGAGTTGAGAGGATCACCTACCCTTGGTAAAGTTTGCGTAAAACAACATATACCATTCTACCATCGACATGACACCTTTTTATGCCCTATAAGGTAGACCCTGAAGGTCACCCTTATGTTGGAAAGAGATTCGTGAGTTATATCTTATGGGCCCATAGTTGGTGCGGGTGATAACAGAGAAAGTGTAGGTCATTCGTGATTAGATGACGATGACCCATAACAGATATAAATCCTATGCATATCACCTTCGTAGGCCATTAGAGTTCACACATGGAGACCATATTTTCTTGAAAGGCCACCCATGATGAGGAATGTAGAGGTTTGGATGGGGAGGTAAGTATCCCTAAGGTTCACTAGGTCATTCAATATCATGCAGAGGGTTGTCAAGGTTGCCTACCACTTCTCCCTACCTCCACAGTTGGAGCGGGTGCATGACATCTTCCATGTGTCACAACTAAGGGGATATTTTCTTGACCCCACATAGATCATTCACTAGGGAAATCTAGACATCAAGGACGTAGACACCCATACAGAGCACCCTATGGTGATCAAAGATTGTCAGGAGAAGACCTCGTGTGGAAAGACCATCCCTTTGGTTCACATGTTGTGGCCACATAAGAAACATGCTGGAGAGTTCCTAGGAGTCAGAGAGCCAGATGCAGGATCAATATCCCGAGTTGTTCTCCTTGTTTTTCCTTTCAAGGATGAAAATATTGAAGGATACAATGATTTATAGACTCAGTTTTTTCCTTAAATTACATTGAAATATTTATATATATATTTCTAGAGCTAGGCATTGAGACATCATGCAATTTCAAGGCCCAGGGTTCCCATAATTAATTTTATAAAAATATAAAAAAATATTTTATATTTTGGACACATGTTTAATCCAAGAAAATAAGATAAATCTTAAATTGGTTATTAGATCAGTAATCAGAGACCATGTTTGGGTCCGAAACATGGTTTTTACCCTAGGCATGACATAAAATAAGTCAGCGCATGACGTTTGGACCACTCACTCATTGCCGGTATGTTAAATTGGATTAATTAAACCTTGACCTAGGATGAAATCTATAAATGTGTCATTATGGAGAATTCTCTACGGTTGTCTCTTAATTCTTCCACCTCCGAAAAAGCTCTCCACCCCTCCTCCCTTGGGAGAATCCCTTCGATGAACAAAGAATCCTCGGATCAATGCGAATCAAAGCATAAAGAATGGAGAGACTTCTCCCAAACTCATTGGAGAGTGTGTTCTTCAATAAAAATCGATCCAAACTGAGTTAGGACTCATCTTTTAGTGTTTTACACTCTTAGATTAAAATAATTAAGTAGATCAATCCTTTTTATTATATGTGCACCAATTGAAACCTTTCATGCACTCAGGAACAAAAACATTTATTTATTTATGAATTTTTCATCTAAATACAATTCCCCATTCTTGTTCATCAACCTATAACACTTTAATGACAATGTATAAACATTTTTGTTGTTGATTTTATCCCCCATTATTGACGTTCTTCACCGATGGAATCCTATGGTTCCCAGTTCGATAGTTTCTAGGAGACCTGAGCTCAATTTGGTACCCAGATTCAGGGTGGATTGACAAAACAATGGTGATTTTATGAGTGAAGCACATATATATAATCATCATAGTTCAAGGATTCTCGATATGTATGTTTTAGATCAGTAAATTGAAGGATGAATGAATAGAAATGATTATAATGTGCAATGAAACCCTTACTAGTGAACATAGCTAATTTCAAGTGAGTAGCAGCCCAAAATCTTAATTCGCGGTCAGATATGAAGTTTAAAGGAGAAATCACTATGGGATCTATGTAGGTTAGAGTAGATTCAATGGAAGGCTAAAGATCAATAAGAATCTGAATGTTCTTTTGAAAATGTGACTATACACTGTGTGTAGGATTAACAACATGGCGTGTATCGTCCCTCAGTGGTGATACTAAGGTTTAGGAAAATTTGTGGGTAACACAACATGTGAAACTCCCTCACACACCATGTACCCCTTCCCTAGTTATAGAACCCATGTGATGGGTCAAATGGGTATATAATCCATGTAAGAGAACATGGAAATGGGTGGCCACATGGGTGACATCATGTGTGGACCTACATGTCATCTACCAGAGTACATGGACACAGAGACTGAGTACCAGACACTACCCCGATCCCAGTTAGTCAGGACATGGTGTGTAGTCCACCTACATAGCATGTTCTACTACGTGGGGTGGACCCATGTGCTAGACAGAGACCCGGTCAGGCTATGAAGATGGACCACAAGCCATGTGGGTCCCCTCACACATCATGTTCCTCATGAGCTCTTATGATTGATCTTGGAATGATCATATCCCCTTCATTTGAACTTGTATTTTATCCCGTGAGTATCCTATACTGATTTTTTTTCCATGTAGAATGTGATGGTGCCCTTAAAAGATTATTTTTAGATACGATGTGAAATGTTCTTGGGTTGGTATGCTTTGAGGTGCCACTCGATAACAAAAACAATCATACAAAATCACCAGATCAGTTCCAGGCGTAACCCTCCACTAGGGATGGGAATTGGAGTTCCCTAAAGAAATTATAACAATTACCCTCTACCAGGGCTAGTAAATGTCCTTCCTTGATGATATTTCTGAGTTACCCTCCAGTAGGACTAGGTAGTTGTGTTACTCAATATTTTGGGTTTACAATCCATCAGGGATGGGCAGTGGCATTTCGCGATGATAGTTCCGGGTTTACCCTCTACCAGGGCTAGGTAGTTGAATTACCCAATAAATTATTCTAGGTATAACCCTCCAATAGGTATGGGTAGTGGAGTTAAATGATGACTCACCAGGTTTACCCTCCAATAGGATCAAGTAGTGGTGTTCCCTAATAACATTCATAAGCATAACCCTGAATCCAGGTTGGGAAGTGTAATTCCTTTGTGACTATCATAGTAAGACCCTTCTATCATACAAGAGGATGGTATCATTACATAGAACTTGTATCCACTTGAATATGAAGCACAATGATGAGATGTGGTTTGACATAGCTCTAGACTCATGTGGAGGAGGGGCACTTTTTCCATTGAGAATCATTTTTGTGACACAACCAAAAACCATATAAGTGAGTGAGTGCCATCCAAAGCAGATAGTATGAAGGTGTGATGATTTATTATCTTAGACTTGTGTGATTAGGGAAGACACATGAGATTCTGGGTATTGTTTATGGACTTCTTTTGGAACTATTGGGAACAATTTTTCTTTGGATGATCTATGAGATGAAGACCCCCTTACTATCTTATCTGGGCTTCTTTGATTAAGAAAACACACACACACACACACACACACACATATATATCCTTCTTCAGTACCCACTACTTGAGGTTTTATTACTCTTCTTTCAGGAGAGGTGAAGATGCGCGAGGTATGCCACGTGCTTTCTATGTCTAGCTTCTCATTGTTGGATGAGTATACTCTCATACTATTTACAGAAAATACTCAATAATAAGTTCATATTCCCACTATGTTGATATCCTTGTGTTTGTATGAGTTCACTTTCACTCTCTTTTTGGGTTGTGCGCTACTCTTTCATTGTAGCTTGTTCTGTCAACTACTTTCCTCTTCAATTATATCTCTTACTGCTCCCCCTTCACCCTCTTCGGGTTCTACTTGGTATGTATATACTCACCCCTATGTGAGATTTTCCCAACACATTTTGTGTCTTTTTTAGATTATGTACAGGTTGACCATGAATTCATAGGACCTTAGGGATAAGGGAAGCTTTAGCAACATATGGTGGTTATAGCTTGGGATCCAGGAGCTGGACTCTCTTTTCTGTTTTACTTTTTCAGTTTTCTATTAGGTTAAGACACATTTTCGGTTGGGTGTTTAATTTTTCCCTTTTATTTTTAGTTTAAACTATCTCACTTCATACTATTTATAGGTTTATGTAGGCTTGGTTTATTTAGAAAAATTTTGCGTCTTTTATTTCTTCGTTCTGCACTTTTGCATTGAGTTGGCTCTATGAGTGAGAAAAAGTACTTAGGCAAATGCCTCCCTGAGTTAGTTATACCACCAGTGCTTGTTTCCACCCCTGTCCTATAAAGGTGTTCTTGGGATAGTTATGTCTCAAGCCCTATATTGGGCTAGGTCATGAAAATCCATGTGGCCTGGTAATAAAAAATGAATCACATCACTTCATGAGGCAGTATTTCTCCATGCACACGATTGATGTTGTCCTTTTTCCATGGATGCTAAGGTAAGAAAGTATATGATATATTAATTTTACAAATATATTAATATATAATGAATATAATATATAAATATTAAATCCATCTTCATTAATATCCATGAGTGGTGATGATGGAAAACATATAACATTGGTTCGTGAGGCTGTAGTCCCCCGCACACACGAATGGTGGTTTCGTTTCTAATTTTGTTGGAAGAAGAGATGTATTTAAGTGATTATATTAACCTAATAACATTTTATTATATGTAATATACTGATTTAATAATATTATCAAGATTTAGTGACATTCTATGGAGGTGGAAGAATTTATAAAACAGATATTCTTGGTTTAGAAAAATACCTCTATGTTGGACTACCTCTTTAGGATTAGAACAAAAGCTTATCTAGATTGAATTTATCTTCAAAAAAGTACTATAGGACATGTAAATATAATTATGGAAGGTATATAAATAGGTATTGGAGAAACAAAAAGTGTTTTTAATTGTATGTAGGAGATAAAATGGGGTTCCCTTTTATAAGTGGTGGAGAGGACACACATGGAAATTTTGAAAATAAATGTTATACCTCTATTTTGAAAATAGAGAAAGGATCTAAAATGATTCATTATAAAAACTTATATGATATAAAATCTAAATATGGCCATCAAACTAGATTTAGATAAGTTTGTAGGTCATTTTAATCCTTATTTTTTTATTTAAATCCTCGATAAATCTGTTTTAACCTTAACCATGGAAATTAATATTTACTGTTTTTACTATTTGTTATGAAAAAATTAAGTTTAACTTATCATATAATTTTAATAATTATTATTGCAATTAATGAATCTATTTTTTCAAATAAAACTTATATAAGTGGAAGAATTTAATTTAAAATTAAACCTACAGACGCGATAAAAAACATTTTACCAAAGAAAAAGTTTTTATAAGTATAAAAAAATTTTACATCGAAATTCAGCTTGAAATTTATTAAAATAGAAAAATATTGGATTAATAATAAAAAAAATTAACTAATTTTACCTTTAAACCATTTTAAAATAAAATATAAGTTTGTAAATGACTTAAATGAAATTACAGTTTTCAATAAAAACCAGCATTTTTCACTATTCATTAAAAAATTAAACATTTTAGAGAAACCAAAAAAATCACCATAATATAATTTTTTCTTGTTGATTCAAATATTAATTTCATTTTTTAATATATATTTTACTAAATTATTAAAAATTAATTTCTTTTCACAAAAATAAATAAAGAAATTTTTTTTAAGAAAATATATTTTTTTGAAGCCCATAAATACTTTAAAAAGAATCAAGCACTTATTTATCAATATATTTTCACTATTTTTCACACTTAAATTTCAAAATGTTGTAATTACTATTTATAAATACAAATGTAATAGTTAGGTTATAAAATTCATGTTTAAATAATAATATTTTAATAGTATATCACGGTTCTTTTAAACTCACTATTGCATGATGTATACACTATCAGTCACAGTATTATTTTAAAATTTCTCGTGGTTATAATCATGGTGATTAAAATACGTTATGGAGGTTTTTAATCGATTCCTTAGGAACCTTGACTTAATTTTAATGTGAGGTTTGAATGAGATCAGAGATAAAAATTACCTATTTAGATTTCCAGAGAATCATATTTTAAATATTATAAAGATAATATTACATGAATATTCATAAAGAAATTAGTGGATATATAATTTAAGGTGAATAGAATTAAGGTTATGGGAGAACTAGATACTATTAATACTGTATTTTTTTTTGTGTATCATGAAATGAATAAAGTCAATGATACTTAATAACACTTATATGTTAAATATAGAGAAGAAAAGAAAGCTAATTTCATTCAAGAGTTCCCTATGTATCGAGGAGGTGCGAGAAGAAGACCAACACTATAATTGATAGGTTTTGGTGAGAAAGGCCAACAATCCAAGATTAAATAGAGATATTTACATGAGGTCTTGTGAAGAATAAGGCTAACACAATTCATCTGGTGACAAGAGTGATTAATGACCTATTTAATGGAGTACTTAATGTGGACCCCTGAAGAACTATCCATAGGTAGTATAAATATCCCACTAGGAGGTGGAAGGAAGATTTTAAAAAGACGATTTCAACTAGAAAGAGATGGTATAGGAAACCCATGAGGAGGTAACTATAGTAATCACTATAAACTAGGAATTTTTGATGTTGTTTTACATTCTTTTTGGGATATAACTTATAATTGTACTGAATGATTTATAGTGGAGAAACCAAGTCTTGAAAAAAAACCAAAAATTGGAAAGGAGTTGGATTTTAAATAAGAACATTATAAATCCTTTTTTCCTGTGACTTTTAATTAATGTATCATTATGGTGAGTTTTTGTATCCTAAAAACTATGGGTTTAGGATTTAACCAACCACAAAGGTTGAAGTAAAATAGGAATTCATTAAAATAATAATGGATCACTGACTCACCCCCACCCCATCTTAGTGATCTCACCAAATATGGGCACTATACAAGTTATATCTAGTGTTACTAACCTAAATAAAAATATAACTATATTTAAACATATCTAAATTAATCTCATTTATAAGGTACATAAAACTGTATCATGAAAAGTTTTAGAATCATATAAAATTAATAAGACCCATAATAGGAATTATGGAGTGAAAAATACCCAACCCCCACTTTTCTTGATAATGTATAAGCCTAGAAGATAATGATATATAAAACTCAAAGTCCCCCTACATATATTTCTTTACTTAAGAGATACCTCAATTGAATCATAATTCTAATACATAATATGTAGAAATTATAATCAACTTCTTAATTCAAGTTGTTGACCTAATACAAGCTGAATTCAGGGTAGAAGAAAACTAAATTAACTATCATACCTAGAATTTAACTTCTTTAATTCATATATTCTAATTTAAATAAGCGGTTGAACACTTTAAAATTAATTATACGTTAAAAATAATAATATATAATTTATATTTTTGAATAATGAAGTAAAAAATGATACTAAATAAATGAAAAATTCATAAATTTTGAGATGAGATAAACATTTATGAATAATTCATAAATAAATTATATAAAATTTATAATTTAAGCATACATAAGCATGAAAATTTAAATTTTACCCCATATGAACCATTCATATTATAATTATATGGTTTTAATATAAAATTCATCATATTCCAAAATATTTGCTGCTTTATGTTCACCTTTATTTTTGAATAATATAAATTTAATTATATGAAAAATTAACTTAAATTAAATGTCACATATTTGATTTTATTTAAACCATTGATCACATTATCAAAAAAATAATTTTTGGAAGGGTTTGGATAATTTTTTTAAATAAATATATCCAATATAAAAATTTTATATTTTAATTTATGAAAAATTCATAAATTAATATAGAAACTTTTATATTTCCATTATTTCATAATTTATAACCAATTTATAAATTAATGAACAACATAAATCCACATTAAAACTTGATCACATCTACCAAAATGTTTTTGGATTGATTTTAAATTATCCCACAGATCCACTGAAATAGATTATTACCATTGTTTGCTTGGAATCCATTTTAGACAAGGTTTCATGATAGAATTTAAAACCATTGGTTGTTTTGAATCCATGGGTATATCATGGAAACAAGAATTTTTCCTATCATTTCTGGGTAACTATCCCATTTTGGATAAAATATTTTTGCAAGTTAAATCATTATGAGGTGAAAATGTTTCACTTGGATGCGACATTTTGGGAAATCCATTTTGCCTATTTCGTGTCATTTTTGAAGACTAAAGTCATTTTAGAGAATCTTTGAATGCTTTAAGAGAATATATTTCAAGAATCCAAATCAATATAGAAAATAACTTTTCATATTCTATTATGACATAGTCTTTCCTCATGGTGGAGGTATCCATGGAATACTAATCACCTAACCATAATCACTAATAAAAAACAAGACTTTAAAAATGATATAAATGGCCTTTATCAGTGATAGAAAAGTGATGAATACCTAAGAAAGATTAAGAACCCTAGTCTTTTATAAGCATTGATAAAGGTCTATATTGTAGTTACCTGTAACAACACACTACAACACCAATGTAAAGTGCTGTAACAACACACCACAATACCAAAAACACACCATATATCAAGAAAAATAAGTCCCAATACAGAATTTAAATGAAATGAAATTTACAACACAAATAAAAGGAAAAAATACTATATTATTGGCATTTCAAACATTGGTTTGTATAATTACATAAATAAAAATTATTGCGTATATTCAAAAACATCAATGTTCCTTTGTCTTTTAATCCTCACCCTAACTCATGATATTACTGAACAAACTACCCTAGCTCGAGAAAAAGAACACAACTATATAATAAAATAATTCTTATGTTTGTAATAATATAAATAATTAAATTTATAGAAAGTGTTATTTTTACTAAAATTGATGTCAATTTTAAATAAAAAGAAACACTTGGAGTCATACCAGTCCGACCATGCATCAAATTGAGATGAGGATGATTTCAATACATCTAAAATGACTTTTGGACCATTTTACCAAATTATCAAAACAATATGAAGGTTTTTTCTCTATTTGGAGTATATCAGTTTTCTTTTTTACTAAAATATCTTTTTAAACTGGAAACATGAACTTTTGAATCATTTTTATCACATCGTGTATCATTTGATATGAAACCAATTCCTACACACCAAAAATTACTTATGAATCATTTTCATAAATTATCAAGAAAATATGAGTGTGTTTGATTGATTTTCAGTGAGCGAAACTTTTTGAACTAAAATTTCAATTTTAAACTATTAACAGAAATTTTAAGTCATACCACACACATCATGTATCAAATTCAGGTAAAAATGATTACTACACATCAAAAATGACTTATGGATCGTTTTTGAAAATTCTAAAAACAATCCAAATGTTTTCTCTTAGTTTTGTGTAGGTCGGTTGTCCATTTTACTAAAATTGATGTCAATTTTAATTAAAAATATGCAATTTGAGTCATTCTGGTCACACCGTGGGTTAGATTGAGGTGCCTCTAATTCCTACACATTGCAAATAACTTGTGTATCATTTTCCTAAAGTATCAAAACAATACGAATGTGTTTTATTTGTTTTTAGTATGCTATTTGTCTTTTTTTTACTAAAATGTCATTTTAAATTGGAAATAAGAACTTTGACTCATTCTGATAACATCATGTATCTGTTTGATGTGAGGAAAATTCCTAAAAATCCTAAATTAATTTTAAATATTTTTTTTAAATTATTGATAAAAAATGAGTGTGTTTATTCAGTTTTCAATAAGTGACACTTTTTGAACTGAAATGTCAATTTTAAACTGATAATGGATAGTTTGAGTCATATCGAAAACATTGGGTATAATATTGAGATGTGGATAATCCCTACACCTCAAAAAATTAATTATGGATCATTTAAATAATGTATCAAAAAAATAAAAATGCATTTTCTTTGTTTTGAGTAGGTCAGTAATCCATTTTAGTAAAATTTATTAGAAATTTTAAATAAAAATACGAACTTGGAGTCATATTGGTCACACCGTGTGCCAGATTAAGGTGCAACTGATTCCTAGATATCCTAAATAACATATGGGTAATTTTCATAAAGTATAAAAATAATATGAATGCGTTTTCTTGGTTTTGAGTATATCACTTTTCTTTTTTACTAAAATGTCAGTTTAAAATTAAAACCCACACTTTGACTCATATTGATCACATAGTGTATCGTTTTGATGTGATACTGATTCCTACAAGTCAAAAATGATTTATGAATTGTCCCTAAATTATCAAGAAAATATAATTTCATTTTCTTTATTTTCAATGAGTGATAATTTTTAAAGTAAAATGTTGATTTTATACTAATAATAGCCATATTTAGTCATAATGGGCACATCATGTATCATATTGAGGTGTAACTATTTCCTACACCTGAAAAATTACTTATGGACCATTTTCCTAAAGTATCAAAACAATCTAAATCTTTTGGATTAATTTTGAGTATTCATGTTTTCTATTTTACTAAAATTAATGTCAATTTTAAATAAAAAGAAGTATTTGGAGTCATATTAGTCACACCATGTGTCAGACTGAGGTGCAGTTGATTCCTACACATAATAAAGTAAAAAAAAACTGAACTATCAATTTTACCATGATATACATTGAATTTATTTGTCAAAATTCCAACACTACATGAGAAGCTTCAAACAAACCACCTTAACTCAAAAAAAAAAAGAATCCACCTGTATAAGAAAATAATTATTATTTGAGTAATACTAAAAATAATTAAATTAAATATAATATGAAATAATACATTAATTATATGGATAGTGATTTTACTATGGAAACATCAATACTAACACTGTGATTGATCCTTTAAGGGAAATTGAATGAAAGTCATAAATGTCAACATTCCTTGGGAGAAACGTTTTGAGGGAGAATAAGTTTGTTGAAGTTTTGGTGCAAAAAATCATGAAAGATGGAAAGATCCCCCCAATCAAACAAAATAATCCACCGGTATAAGAACAAATTATTATATAAGTAATATTAAAAACAAAAAAATTCAACATAAATATAAAACAATACATTAATTCTATGGATATTGATCTTACTATGAAAACATTTGGATTACCTCTGTGATTGAGAAGAGGTAGCATCGTTGCTTTTACTTTAAAGGTAGTGGAGAGAATATGATGAAAAGTGATAAATGAAACACAACACAGGAAAAATGGTTTTAAGGAGAAGAATACTGTGGATGTTTTGGTGCATAAATGAATGAATGATTGACAGACCACCCAAAATCGATGAAAAAAATCCACATGTATAAAAAACAATTATTATGTGAGTAATAATAAAAAGAAGTAAATTAAACATAAATATGAAATAATAAATTAATTCTATAGACAATTATTTTGTTGTGAAAACATCAATATTACCTTTCCGATTGAGCAGAGGTCGGATTATTTCTATTCTTGCAAACATAGTGGAGGGTACTTGAAGGAAAGTTATAAATGATACACTGCAGGGGTGAAAAGGATTTGAGGGAGAAGAAGTCTATAGAAGTTTTGGTACGGAAATGCATGAAAGATGGAAAGACCACTCCAACTCGAACAAAAGAATCCACCCATATTTGAAAAATATTATTATATGTGTAATACTAAAAAGAAATGAATGAAACATAAATTGGAAATAATACATTAATTCTATATAAAATTATTTTACTATGAAAACATCAAGATTACCTCTGTGATTGATCAGATAAATCATTGTTTCTCTTCCTGAAAAGGCATGATGGATGGATTAAAAACATCTAAAATAAACGAACTATGCACAAAATAATAAAAATTAAATCAAAGTTCCATTATATATAATTTTTTGGTAAAATAGATAAATTATATCATAACATTACCTTTATATCTTTCGAATGAGTTTCCTTCATTATAGTTTGTTCTTCTAAGAGATTGGTAACATCATCATATGCAGAAGACATTGTCTTCATGATTTGTAAAGCATTTAATTTAGATTATATTATTGCAATAGAGAACATATAACATTATTAGTAAAAACATGGTATATTAAAAAAACCTTTTACCGTCTCATTGAACTCTTTATTTTTTAAATGTTTCAGGGATTTGGTTCTGTTATTGAGAATCCAAATCCCCTATTTGAGGTATCCTAAAATGTACAAGACATTTTCTACATTGGGACCGACATGAAGTGATTGTGATCTCCCAATGAAAGGGTTACCCTCAATTGAACTTTCATCTGACCCAAAATTTGTTTTAGTCACCAGCAGGAAAATCGAAAAATTCATGTTTGTTGGATCAAGTTCATAAAATACTTTCAATTCTTGTGATTCCATTAGCAATGACTCACATTTTCCCCCTTCCACACTAGAATTCACCGTCATGAAGCCCATTTAATCACCTTTCACTACACTGATATTGTCATCCCATTTTCAAAAGAAAATAATCACTTGAAATGTTGTATAATACAACTCGTATATATCTTCAATAATTCCAAAATATGAAAATTTTCATAATTTGGTTTCTATCCTTGGAACCAGATATGTGCATCACTTCATCCACAAGCAGAAAACCACTAGTTTTCATCGTATTGAAGTTAAAGTGTTCTTTTCTACCGAATATATAACCTTTGATTACAAAACCGGTGTATGATATAACATTTTTATTCAGTCCCCTGGCTACCATTGAAGTCATTCGAGAATTGAATTCATATTTTCAGATAAATAGTTATAAATTTGATATCGAAACCATCCTATAAACTATTGATTATGTGTATTTTATTCCCATCCTTCATCCCTTGATGGATTCAAATCTCTACGAATTTCTTTGTGGTCTTTAGTTTATGGATAAAAATCTACACTATTATGTAAAATATAAACATGTGATTTCACTCGCTCTATCAAGGTAATTGTAACAACATATCTTCTGATAATACCTTCACCCATAAGTAGTTTTCTATACTAATACTTTGGGAGATTGATGCTATCAACATGTGATAGGTAATCAGTATATAATTCAATAGATTCTTCAATAAAATATCATTCTACAATACAACCTTCTGGTTAACTTTTATTCTTAACATACCCTTTCAAAATATTCATATACCATTCAATGGGGCATATCCAACTATAATAGATAGGACCACATTTCTGAACCTCTCTAACCAAGTAAACAATCAAGTAGACCATTATATCAAATAATTATGGTGGAAATAACCTCTCTAATTCAAATAATATAACTGAAACATCCTTATTCATGATGGGAAATTTTTTTGGGTATATGACTTTAATGCACATGGCTTTGAAAAAGAAGTAGAGTCTGGTTAATGTATGTCGTAAATTTTGAGGTAGAATGCTATAGAAAAAAACATGCATTAAATATTTCATCAAAACATGTCAGTCAAGTGATTTTAGTCTTTAAAACTTAAAATTAGTCATTTACATGAAATTATTGATATTATATGAATACCCATGTGGAAATATTACACTATTAAGGAAAAGGAAAAATTGTAATTTTTCCTGTTTGGAAAGAGTGTCAGCTACCTGAGGAAGAAAATTCCACATTTTACCCTTCACCAATGCCAAATCTTCACTTAACCTCATTTTAATCAATTACAACCTAGAATTTATGTCATATTTTATTTTTCCAGGAACATTTAGTAACATGCCAATAGTAATATCAAATAATTTTTTTTCTACATACATGACATTAATAAAATGTTTGACATACAATGTAGAGACCCGAAGCTTGACGTATATGGACATTACATTACTTTTGCAGAATACTTAGTACATAACAAAAACAGACACACAAGGACCGTAATAGTTTAGTGTCTTTGGAAACTCGGAATATAATCTTCTAATCCTAGTGAAAGATCTTCAACATCTTCCATAAAAATCTTCCCCTTTTTTTCTTACCTAAAACCTTTCTTTATATCCTGGGGAAAAGAAAACATAAAAGGGGTGAGCTCAAATGCCTAGTAAGGTTAAACATAGAGAACATATAACAATCCAAAAACATTTGAATGCAAAAACTTGAACATAAAATCTAAACATCAAAATCTTGAGCAAAGACATGAATCTTGGAAGTACGTAAGGCATATATTATAAGGGAACATCAATCATGATAAAATAGCATGGGAATAAAACATGTAATTTTAGAAATGATTAAACACATGTTATGATTTCGATAGTAGCCAAGGCATTGCTGCCAAGACCCTCTTAGTGGACAAAGTCCCTTTCTGAATCAAGTTCACTCCTCGTTTCAGTCCTGTAACACTGAACCATATAAACTTACCATTCCACCCATGTCTATCTCATGAGATATAAATATTTACCCAATGCATTGGAGGGAGATATAGGTCCCACCCATCTCATAATGAAATCATTCTTACCTGTGCCACAAAATAAACATAAAACATTCATCATAACCCAAAGAATAAAATGGGTTTCATAAACATCATCCCATCATCGCATAATCCATATAAAATAAATGGAAATTTCATCATAAAAAAATTGAAACCATGTAAATCATAGAGACATTAAACTTGAAACATACACATATGAAATAATGTCATCTTAGAAGGAAAAATGGTTTTGATAAAACACTTGAAATGAATTCTTGAGAAAAATATCCTTTCTTCTTCAAAATCAATTTCTTTTCACAAAACGTCTTGCAATTTTAAAAGAAAACGATTTTGTTTAAAATAATCATGAAATATTTTGGAGGAAGCTTCATGAAAATAAGGCTTTATAAAACCGTAAAAATCCTTTCATGCCGAATATGTTAAAAAAAAATTCTTCTCCTACTTTTGTCGAAAAAGTCAAAAAGTACCTTGTAAGGTAAATAAAAGAAAGATTTCTTCCATTCCATGGGGTAAAAGTCAAAATGGGTAAAAAGGACTTTAAACATACATGAAAACACTTTTATAAAATATGGGCATGGACGATTTCAATAACCCTAGTAAATAATTACGAGTAAGCAATCTCGGATAAAAATGAGATTTGCAAAATTATCCCTTACCTTAGGTCCGATATGCTTCGTACGTATCCGAACCTCCTGTATAATGATTTAAATAATGTCATTGACTTATTACAGAATAATATTCATTGTTATGATATCTTATATGATTTAATTATGACTTTATATTACCTGTTCTTTTGTAAGTTCCATGTTAAAGCAGCATTTTGGGTTAAATCGTTTTATTTATCGTACATGTTTGGACTTGTTGTTCTTGATATTATTACTTATATCCTGATTTACTTAATTACAGAATGTAAAAAATGATTTATATATAATATATATTCAGTATATACATATATATATGATAGATCGATTAAATGGAATGAAATACACCATTCATGGAGACGGTAGGCCGTACGTACGCATGAACGCTGTTTTCATTTCCTTATTGAATTGAATGAAATTAAGTAGATGAAATAAATATATATACACATAAATATAGTATCATTATTATTTCATATATTTCGTGATTACTTATTATATATACTTTATAATCATTCATGAATGGTTAACATGGAGAATGAATCTCATCACGTCATGGAGACGGTAGTCCGTACGTACGCACGAGCGACGAATCATTCCCATGATTGTGGAATTGCATTGAAGTGTATGTATAATATTTCAGAATAAATATCACTTTTCAGTAATCATATATAGTTATTTATTTACACCATTATACCCATCCAAGTAAGGTGGTGGTCGAAAACAGATTACACCACGACGTGGAGACGGTATTCCGTACGTACGCACGCGTGGTGATTTCGTTTTCCGTAGGATGGATAGATGGTGAAATAGGGCTGTTTCATACTTATAATAACATATCATTATATGAGTGATACTGGTGTTATTACTTCATAATGAAACAACTAAAGAAGAAGAATTAGAAGAAGAAATAAAGTTGAAATAATCGGTAATGGGTATTACCTCTTCTTTCGACACCCCTTTTTAAAACCTCCTCTTAGGGAACTAAGATTGGTCTTTGAAGAAGACCAGAACCTCTAGGATGTTTCTAGGGAAGTGGAGAAGGGAAATTGGTAGGGTTTGGCCGAGCTTGAAGGCTCAAAGTGGTGTGAGGAAGAGAGGGAGGAGGTGCCCTTCTATAAGGGAGGAGAGGGGCAGCTTTGGAATAAATAAATATATTATTTTATTATAAAGTCATATTCGGTTTTTAATAGATCAAAATTGAGTTATTTAGAAGCTAAGGTGGGGATGGGTCTAAATCCTCTCATCCAATATAATTTAGACAAGTTTAGGTTTCTATTTTAACCTTATCATTTAGATTTAATTTTAAGTTAAATAATTTTTCTTTTACCGTGTCTTCTTGTTTTCTTACAGTATAAGGTTAATAAAATCACTATAACAAGCCAAACAAACCCCAAGTTGTTTATTATTAATATATATAACCTTATCTAAGTAATTTGGCCGAACCTTATATTTTTAGAAATAAAATAACTATTAATAATATAATATTTGTTTTAAAAACTATTTTATGTCAATTTTGACACTATTTGGTAATTGATTTTTGTGAAAATAATAACAGAATGATTAGTTCTAAGAAAGTTAACTAAATCAATACTAACATGTCATATTAACCTATAAAATTAGTGTAATTCATAAAAAGTCTCAAATTACATTTATTTGGGTATTTATAACATCAATTATGTCAATATTTCATTAATAAGATAATTACTGCATCATCATTGTGTCATAAATAAATTAAATTATTTAATGTCTCAAAATTATAAATAAAATAAAATTTTGTATGAAATTTTTTTAGATTTCTAATGAATATTTATAGTCGAATTTATCTTATGTATAACCCTATATTAAAAATGATTTAGTTATTAAACTTTGATTTTAACTATTTTAACCCTTCTTTAAATAAATTAATATTAAATGTCCTAATCTAATCCAAGTGGGCCTAAATGGTCATATTTTATTCCTAAGGTTGTTTTTGGTCGAATTACACTTATCCAATAGTATTAGGACATGTGTTAGGGTAATAATAAAATCATTTTTACCCTTTATTACCCTATTTACTTTTAATTGTGGTAAATAAAAGTAAAAAGTTACTATTCACCAAAAATTATTTTCATCTCATTGAACCACATTTTACTTACTGACATCAACCATGTATCTCGGATTTTTGAAATTCTATTCACAAAAGCGGTAAAATTAAGTTTTATGTAAATTTGCAAATTCTCCTAGGAGGTGGGTAAAAGACGGTCAAAAGTTCAATAAACTTTTTATATATCTAAAATTATTATAAAATGACTCTAATGAGTTACATTGAACTTATATAGGTATTATGTATCAATTTTTACCTAAAATAAATTTAAATAAAATAAATAATTATTTAAATAAAAAGTCGGTTTTTAAATAGTAACCCAGTGTTTTCACTATTCATCAAAAATTGAAAGTTTTTAGAAAATACCAAAATTTTACCCTAGGATAATTTTGATATTCTGAATCTAAAAATGAAGTCCATTTTGAAAAATAAAATTTACAAAATTTCAAAAAGTGGGTATTACTATTCATAACGGCTAGTTTATATAATATATCGTTGTTTAGCGAAACTCGGTATTGCGTACAACACACGCTATCATGGAAGGTCGCGATTGCATGTAATGCAAGCCTAGTCAGGGATGCATGTTGTGAAAGCTCCTTTTGGTGTAGCTTACAACACAAGACATTAATGAAATTAAAAAGAATATTTTTCATAAAATCTCGGGGTGTTACATTCTAACCCCCTTAAAATGAATTTCGCCCTCGAAATTTGTCGGGGTTATAAGTGTTTTACTACTCAAAAGTTTCTTTAATAGAAACCCACATCGTAAAAAGGAATACCAAAACTTAATTTTAAAAACTAAAGTATGAAACGTAATGATTACCCAAAGTAACTCATCACTGGGTTTCCATATTATAGAACATAGGTGAAAATATGGATATGGAAGAAAAATCTAGCCATCAAGTTCTGATGGAGAGTGGTAGAGAACATGGCTAGGAAAAAGTCAACAATAACAAAGCCATATATTTGTGATGTTCTAAGGTACCATCTAATTCATCAGATATGAGGGCACTAGGACAACATTTTTGGTTTTCAAGATCATTTCCCTAAAGTTGATGAATTAAAAGAAATACTTACATGATTTTGGTACCATATCACTCTTGTTTGTGCCGTGAACAATTTCCACTTCATCTCTTAAATAAATGAAGTTGAATTTGTCATTCGTGGAGTGTTATCAGATCATGTGATAGAATGATGAGTCATTCCATCTGTTTCAAACAAAAAGGTTAGAAAAAGTTATCAAATATACATAAGTCTATCTATGGTGTGGTTAATCGCATATGATTCCAAAAATGGACTTATACTTCATCTATCATACTTCTTAATAAAAGAAAACTAGTTTCTACTAGCCATGGACTTCCTCCAGGCCAGTGGTAGGCGATAAAGGCCTGTCGCACTTCGGTTGTGGGTTCGATTCCCACAGCCTTGTCGATGCGATGGGTTGTCGCCCGTCCGGCAGGTTGTTCTTTTTCTAAAATTACATCATTATGACATTCCATCAATAATATCGAAAAATGTTCTAGCCTTAAACAATACTAACTTGTGTCTAACATAATCCATTCCAATCTTTAGGCTTATCTAAAATACTTCGGTCCAAGCTCATAGTATAAAGAAAATGATTACTTAAAATGTCACATAACAATCACGTGAATGCCATCATTTATCCCCATATATCATGAGATATATCTTGTTGGTAAAATTACAAACATGTGAATACCTTAATCATGTATTCTCTTGAAGAATGAATACCCATTGAACCTTAGTGAAAACATGAATGTTGTTAAATTTTAACACTTTCCACATACCAAAATCCCAAAAATTATATATACTCAAACCATAATATCAGTTAGTCCTTATATCAGGCATGAGCTCATGAATACTATGAAAAATTTCATTTTCTCCTTATCCCTTCATTATGCGCATATCATCTGCTTTCCAAAATATTTGAATCACTTTTCATGGTTACCGATACCATAAAATTATTGAAAACCACAATAAACTAATTAAAAAATATTCCAATACACCATAAAAGTACCTCAACAACATTATTCCCGAATACCAATACATAAACACTTCAATCCATCCTCTTCAATGATTGTCATGGAATAAGTCCTTCCTTGATTTAGAAGTAAATTTTTAGGTCAGGGCATTGAGTTGGGTAATGCCCATGTTCTCCACAAATAAGACATTGAACTCCATAATAGTTTGTCACTCTATGACCCTTTTCTCCACACCGATAACATCTGTCCCTCCATTTGAGGTATTCCTCAAGGTTCTTCTTCCCTTCTTTAGAAATCTCAATCTTTCTTTCTTTATGCTCCTCAACATGCGAACATGTATAAAAGTCTACCTTCCTCTTATTTGATGAATTAGGCATACCCCTAAATTCCACCTTGTTAATCATATATCGTGATGACTGATTCGGCATAATCACAATATCTTTCTCTCAAGGCATTACACAATTTTGTTTCTCATAGTCACTAATTTGTCCATTAGATTCAATGTTAACCGAATTCATTCTGGTTCCCTCCATTGACTAAAACACAAAAAGAATTCTGTGAGAGGAAAAAATCATACATGGAAAATAACATAATCAAGGGGGAGTACCTTAAACATCTAATATCTTAGGTTTAATTATAATATCATTACAAAAATTCTAGGACTATAAACTATACTTATACTTAACCTTAGGGACATTCCTAGACATACCTTAGAAATATCTCTAGGGATTTCACTAAAGTTTTCGCATCCTAGTTTCCAAAGGTTAACTAAACCTTTCCCCTAATACCAACTGTAGAGACCCGAAGCTTGACATACATGAAAACTACATTACTTTTAAGGAATACTTAGTACATAACAAAAACAGACACACAAGGACTATAACAGTTTTGTGTCTTTGGAAACTCAGAATATAATCTTCTAATCATGGTGAGATCTTCAACATCTCACATAAAGATCTTCCCCTTTTTTTCTTACATAAAACCTTTCTTTATATCCTGGGGAAAAGAAAACAAAAAAGGGGTGAGCTCAAATGCCCAGTAAGGGTAAACATAGAGAACATAAAACAAATCATAAACATTTGAATGCAAAAACTTGAACATAACATGAACAAAGACCTGAATCTTGGAAGTACGTAAGGCATATATCAAAAGGGAACATCAATCATGATAAAATAGCATGGGAATAAAACATGTAATTGTGGAAACCATTAAGCACATGTTATGATTTCTATAGTAGCCAAGGCATTACTGCCAAGACCCTCTCAGTGGACAAAGTCCCTTTTTGAATCGAGTTCACTCCTCATTTCAGTCCTGTAACACTGAACCAGATTAACTTACCGTTCCATCCATGTCTATCTCATGAGATATAAATCTTTACCCAATGTATTAGAGGGAGATATAGGTCCCACCCATCTCATAATGAAATCATTTTTACTTGTTCCAAAAAATAAACTTAAAACATTCATCATAACCCAAAGAATAAAATTGGGTTTCATAAACTTCATCCCATCATCTCATAATCCATATAAAATAAATGGTCATTTCATCATAAAAAAAGTGAAACCATGTAAATCATAGAGACATTAAACTTGAAACATACACATATGAAAGAATTTCATCTTAGATGGAAAAATGGTTTTGATAAAACACTTGAAATGAATTCTTGAGGAAAATATCCTTTCTTCTTCAAAATCAATTTCTTTTCACAAAACGTCATGCAATTTTAAAAGAAAAATATTTTGTTTAAAATAGTCATGGAATCTTTTGGAGGAAGCTTCATGAAAATAAGTCTTTATAAAACCGTAAAAATCCTTTCATGCTGTATACGTTAAAAAAACATTATTCTCGTACTTTTGTCGGAAAAGTCAAAAAGTACCTTCTAGGGTAAATAAAAGAAAGATTTCTTCCATTCCATGGGGTAAAATTCAAAATTGGTAAAAAGGACTTTAAAAATACATGAAAAGAATTTTATAAAACATGGACATGGATGATTTCAATAACCCCAGTAAATACTTACGAATAAGCAATCTCGGATAAAAATGAGATTTGGAAAATTATCCCTTACCTTAGGTCCGATATGATTCGTACGTATCCGAACCTCCTGTATAATGATTTAAATAATGTCATTGACTTATTAAAAAATAATATTCATTGTTATGATATCATATATGGTTTACTTATGACTTTATATTACCCGTTCTTTTGTAAGTTCCATGTTAAAGCAGCGTTTTGGGTTAAATCGTTTTATTTATCGTACGTGTTTGGACTTGTTGTTCTTGATATTATTACTTATATCCTGATTTACTTAATTCCAGAATGTAAAACATGATTAATATATAATATATATTCAGTATATACATATATATATATGATAGATCGATTAAATGGAATGAAATACACCGTTCATGGAGACGGTAGGCCGTACGTACGCATGAACGCTGTTTTCATTTCCTTATTGAATTGAGTGAAATTAAGTAGATGACATACATATATATACACATAAATCCTGTATCATTATTATTTCATATATTTCATGATTACTTATTATATATACTTTATAATCATTTATGAAAGGTTAACATGGAGAGTGAATCTCATCGCGTCATGGAGACGGTAGTCCGTACGTACGCACGAGCGATGATATCATTCTCATGATCGTGGAATTGAATTGAAGTGTATGTATAATATTTCAGAATCAATATCACTTTTCAATAATCATATATAGTTATTTATTTACACCATTATACCCATCCAAGTAATGTGGTGCTCGAAAACAGATTATACCACGGCGTGGAGACGGTATTCCGTACGTACTCACGTGTGGTGATTTCGTTTTCCGTAGGATGGATAGATGGTGAAATAGGGTTGTTTCATACTTATAATAACATATCATTATATTAGTGATACTGATTTTATTACTTCATAATGAAACAACTAAATAAGAAGAAGTAGAAGAAGAAATAAAGTTGAAAGAATCGGTAACGGGTATTACCTCTTCTTTCGACACGCCTTTTTGAAACCTCCTCTTAGGGCAATAGGATTGGTCTTTGAAGAAGAACAGAACCTCTAGGATGTTTATATGGAATTGGAGAAGAGAAAT
Source organism: Viscum album (assembly GCA_963277665.1). Classification (NCBI taxonomy): domain Eukaryota; kingdom Viridiplantae; phylum Streptophyta; class Magnoliopsida; order Santalales; family Viscaceae; genus Viscum; species Viscum album. The sequence goes on from OY728132.1 coordinate 704,272,419, forward strand.
TGGTAGGGGTTGGCCGAGATTGAATGCTCAAAGTGGTGTGAGGAAGAGAGGGAGGAGGTGCCCTTTTATAAGGGAGGAGAGGGGCACCTTTGGAATAAATTTTTATTATTATAAAGTCATATTAGGTTTTTAATAGCTCCCAATTGAGTTATTTAGAAGCTAAGGTGGGGATGGGTCGAAATACTCTCATCCAATAGAATTTAGACAATTTTAGGTTTCTATTTTAACCTTATCATTTAGATATAACTTTAAGTTAAATAATTTTTCTTTTACCGTGTCTTCTTGTTTTCTTACACTATAAGGTTAATAAACTTACTATAACAATCCAAACGAACCCCAAGTTGTTTATTATTAATATATATAATCTTATATAAGTCATTTTTCCAAACCTTAGATTTTTAGGAATAAAATTACAATTAATAATATAATATTTGTTTTAAAAACTATTTTATGTAAATTTTGACACTATTTGGTAATTGATTTTTGTGAAAATCATAACAGAATGATTAGTTCAAAAAACATTAACTAAATAAATACTAACATGTCATATTAACCTATAAAATTAGTTTAATTCATAAAACGTCTCAAATTACATTTATTTGGGTATTTATAAAATCAATTATGTCAATATTTCATTAATAAGATAATTACTCCATCATCATTGTGTCATAAATAAATTAAATTATTTAATGTTTAAAAATTATAAATAAAATACCATTATGTAGTAAAGATTTTTAGATTTCTAATTAATATTTATAGTCTAATTTATCTTATGTATAACCCTATATTAAAAATGATTTAGTTATTAAAGTTTGATTTTAACTATTTTAACCCTTCTTTAAATAAATTAATATTAAATGTCCTAATCTAATCCAAGTGGGCCTAAATGGTCATATTTTATTCCTAAGGTTGTTTTTGGTCGAATTAAAGTTATCCAATAGAATTACGACATGTGTTAGGGTAATAATAATATCATTTTTACCCTTAATCATCCTATTTACTTTTAACCGTGGTAAATAAAAGTAAAAAGTTACTATTCACCAAAAATTATTCTCTTCTCATTGAACCACATTTTATTTACTAACATCAACCGTGTCTCTCGGATTTTTGAAATTCTAGTCACAAAAGCGGTAAAATTAAGTTTTATGTAAATTTGCAAATTCTTCTAGGTGGTGGGTAAAAGACGGTCAAAAGTTTAATGAAATTTTTATATATCTAAAATTATTATAAAATGACTCCAATGAGTTACATTGAACTTATTTAGGTATTATGTATCAGTTTTGACCTAAAATAAATTTAAATAAACTAAATAATTATTTAAATAAAATGTCGGTTTTTAAATAGTAACCCACTATTTTCACTACTCATCAAAAATTGAAAGTTTTCAGAAAAATACCAAAATTTCACCCTAGGCTAATTTCGATATTCCGAATCCAAAAATGAAGTCCATTTTGAAAAATAAAATTTAAAAAATTTCAAAAAGTGGGTATTACTATTCATAATGGCTAGTTTATATAATATATCGTTGTTTAGCGAAACTCGATATTGCGTACAACACACGCTATTGTGGTAGGTTGCAATTGCGTGTAATGCAAGGCAAGTCAGGGATGCGTGTTGTGCAAGCTCCTTTTGGTGAAGCGTACAACACAAGACATGTATGAAATTAAAAAGAATATTTTTCATAAAATCTCGGGGTGTTACATACAAACAATTCCAATACGGTAATTCAAAGACAATTTATCTCTTCTTCCAACCTGATTTTTAAGGTTTTTTGGAAATGGTTTACCGAAAATAGTGTCAATATCTTTTACTTTATTATATATTTGACCACCTATTATTGGACAAAACTTTGTAACTTGTTTTATATTCCAATCAAATGTTTTCATCCAGGAAAGGTATTTATATCATAGAGATAAAAATTTTTGATGTACTAAAAACACAATTTTTATGGAATTCTTCAATGAAACCAAGTATGTGAATTTTTTACAAATGGGACACACCAATATTCCTTTAATGCTATAGACTAATAAATTTACATAATCAGGGAAGTCATTTATCTTTCTGTACAACATGGCCCTCAATGTGAATACTTCACTTCTATGAGAATCATACATTGTAACACCTGTAACCCACATCAATTTCATATCTTTGATCAATGGGGCCAAATAGGCATTGTTGACGCTCCTTTTCGTCACATTGTCTAAAAGAATGGAAAGGGAAATACCTTAGTCCAAATTGATTCATCCTTTGAAGAAACATCAAAAATCGACAAAGGGATGAACAAGGAGAACATTGCCCATAGGTCGCGCAAGTTCCCTCATGGTCGTGCAAGTAGACTTGCGCGCCGCCTAATGGTCGTCCATGTGACTTGCGCGACCTACATGATAACCGCCCGGGGTCTTCTCCAGCCTATAAATAGACCTTGTGGGCCCCCCATTTGAGAGGATTTTTTTCCAGAATTTAGATTTAGAGCTCTGAACGCCCAAGTCTCTTCTTCAGGTCTTCCGAAAACTTCTAAGGTAATTCTTCACCTAGAATGGAAGGTATAAACAAGAGGAGTAAGGTCTAAGTGTTAGAATTCACTAACACTTGGGCGCCTAAGGTGTTTTACCCTTAAGGGAAATGAACATACTTGTGTGCCGCCCTACTTCCTCACCAAAATTTGCACTCCTCTCTTCTGGAAGTACCTTAGGATAATTATAATGGAATTGGTCAAGGATCGCCCAAGTATTACCATGTTGGTTTACAAACGTGCAAGTACCCATGTGTCGCACAGGTATACCTGCACGAACAGGACTTGCACGCCCACGCAGTACCTGCGCACCTTCTAGGACTTGCGCGCCCCTGCCTTTTTGGGTGCCCTTCTTGCCCATTTCACCCCTCTTATGCCATTCCACCTCTCCTATTCAAGATTCAGTCTTCAAGAAACTCTTCAAAGCCATTTATGGCATGATTTCTTGATTTTAATTCCTTATCTGAAAGGAATTCTGTGGAATATCTCTCAAAACCTAGTGATTTACACATCTTTATGTCACTAAAGATTGATATTTCATTCATTAGACCTCATCCTTTAAGATGAGATAACCCCTTAACCTGGGCCTCCTTTTCAGGAATAAGCCCCAGTCATAATTCTTAACATGGGCCTCCTTTTCAGGAGTAAGCCCCAAGTCCCCTAATTTGGGCATCCTCCTCAGGAGTAATCCCAAATCTCAAATATGGGCATCCTCTTCAGGAGTAAGCCCCAAGTCCCTTAATTTTTTTCAAGACCCTTAACCTGGGCATCCTTTTCAAGATTAAGCCCCAGTCTTAATTCCTCTTAACCAGTCCTAATTTACTTTTTGATCTGGGTCTCCTTCTCAGGAGTAAAACCCAATCATAAGTCCCCTCATAATTTGGGCCTCTTTCTCTGGAGTAAGCCCCAAATTAGAGTATCCAAATATCCATAAAGTACATATACCTTTATGGACCATGTTCCTGGATTTCTTTCCTGAAGTAAATCCTAATATTCATATATCTGGGAAGTCATACATACATAAGCCCCACATTATTTCTTATGATTGCATCTTTAATGGCACAATTGTCTGGTTTTTACCAATACCTCTTGTTTCTCACACCGATCATGACTCACGTGAGCTTAGAGTGTAAAAGTAATTATGACATTCTTCTTTAAGCCATCAATCATAAAGATCATACTCCCTTACTCGAACTACATGGGTTATGATTCCTTTTCTAAACAAAGGATACGTAGGTAGCCCATCTGCGGGTTTGATCCCAACTTTGAAATAATCCATGTCCTTCTGAATGACAATAGACTTCAAGTGCCCCACTAAGTGGATTTAAAACCAGCATGGTCATCATAATGACCAAGATACTTTTATGTATTAAAGGATACCATTGACTAAGAATCTCTAAACAAATACAGATGATTCTCTATCGATGAAGAACCTCGAATACATATAAAAGATTCTCTAAATTTCCTACATACCAAGCATTGATTGTCAGATCTAAAGGAAAGCTCATTTTATACATAGTAATGTAATAAGGATTCACGAACATAACTTAAATCTATAAATAGAGTCTCAGAGTAGACAATAATTCCCATCAAAAAAGGTGTGATGAGTCCAACCTCCCATCCTCTCGACCAATTCAAATTTCTAAGCCTCATCAGTCCACAACTAATGAGAGTCTACCTTTGGAAAGTAGGTTCAAATGGATATGGAATCATTGGATGTTTCCGGTTCTACGAACAAACCCGTTAGAAAATGCTTGGAATGTTTGAACCTTAAATCGACGAGGTCATCCCCAAATTCCGAGGGAAATAAAAAATGGTGAAACCGACGTGAATCCTTAACCAAGTTAAAATGATGTTTTACCTATTTGTTAGGCCCCTATTTAAAACTCAATGAGAGGGCTAACAAAAAAAATCATTGGCATATGTGCTCATCCCAAAGATGGAGTGGCTGAATTTATCTTGATTACGCCTGTTATATTAAACAGGCTCTCTTTCCCAAGATCTTCTGCATTTCCAGAATGGCTGCTCTCAAGTTCACACCTTTGAATATCGCTGCTGTGAATGCCACTACTGCTACTCCTGTTGGATCGTCATCCGCTCTAAGGATGACATCACATACTCAGCGTCTTCAATGCTGGGTATCAAATGCGCTGGTTAAGGAGTACCGTCAACATGGTACCATCCCAACTCTGGAGGCTGCCCGACAAGCCCTCCAAGTGAACAACTCACATCAGTCTTCTGGACAATGACGACCAGTGATCAAGAAGCAGGCGGTTCTAACCACCGTCTCCAACTATTTCGGGTCGTTATCCCCAGAACGCAATCACCATTCACTCCCTTATTCTAGGGAGGTGAATGAGCAGGTCCCTCAGGGCCTTAATTCAAGCAGACATGAGTCCTTCTCGAGGGCTCCCACCAACAATCGCCACCAGACTCATGCGGCAGTGCACCCTCAACATGATGAGGGTACCGACTCCAGGAGTTCGGCTCAGGTTCCTCGAACCCGAGCAGGAAAGACGAATCGCCAGAGGCGAAATCCGGTTAATAGTGAGCAGGTTCTCATCTCTGCCATTTCCGGAGAAGTCCACCAACCTAACTTGGTGGCAAGCAAGGAACATGCACACACACCTGCCCGTTTTAATTCTGCTGTCCAACAGACTCGTCTGGCAGCATCACGCCAATCCCGGTAGGCATTTCCGGTGGAGTACTATAGGCAAGAACATACACCTATTTATACATCAACATCTAGTTAGTAGGCTCGTTTGAATACATATGATGGATCTCGTCAACCATGTTCGACGAAGTGTAATCAGCAGGCACATACACCTGCTAGTATTGATCAAGTCTACCAACAGTCTCGCTTGGTAGCATTCGGAGAAGTGAGTCGGAAAGATCCTGCGACAAACAGGAGGCAGACTCAACTCTCTGACCCTACACTTGAGTACTGTCAGGATTCACTAACAGGAAAAGGAGGATAAGAGTAGGCACACACACCTACTCCAAGCACAGAATGGACGTATATCCCCGTTCTGACAGCTGAAGTCACCAAGCATATTCTATCAATGGTGAAAGAGTAGAAGCAAATTCCTGCTCATATTCTGGATTCCTGCCAGGTTATTATAACAACTTCAGCGGCATCTCAGGGAAAGACACATAAATATATCCCTACCAGTGGAGTAACACATCAACAGTTCACTCCGGAATAGACACACACATCTTTTCCAGTCCAAGAGGGTTGTGGGGGCATACTCCCCCATATCATACGGACAACCAAGTCAGGCACATACACCTAATTTGAGTGGAGATCGTCACCCTAACCTGACCATCTCTCCTGATCAGGCATGTACACCTGCTCAGAGCATCCACTTACATCAACAAGTGGTTTCTAAGGCGAGTAAGAAGGCGTCTAAGAAAAAGACCCGCCCAGCACAGTAAAAATATCAAGAGCCAATCTGTAACAAGGCATTGCTCAATGCTGGAGCTCTTGAATCCCTCGGACAATTATCTGTTGGAATCCAAGATTCTACTCCCTCATTTCCCAATAGTGGGAACATTAACTCTGATGGTCTTCAACAGACACTTCCTCATGAAGGCTTGCTTCCTGAAAATTCGGTCGATCTCGAAGTATCATCTTCAGATGAGAGCTACAATAACCCTCTGTGTGGCCAGAAGACGAAGGAGCAAGAGATCTCATCTTTTTCTGTAACACACCATGGTGGTCCTCCCCATGATGAAGCCTTTTGCTGCGAAAGTCCTCTCTGCAGTAGTGATGCACATTTTCCAGAAAATACTTCAGCGGACAATGTAGTGCCGAGAAAGTCCTCTTATCTTGAGGCACTTGCAAATGCGAAACCAGTCTTGTATGATGCTTCATCACTAGCAGGTGAAATACTTTCTCAATCAAAAGATATCCCAAGGTGTAGGTCATTCTCTGAACCACCACTAAGTCATGCATCTTCTAGTTTAATCAGTGATTTCTCTACCAATCTTGTTGAATCCGATGAAGTAACAAGGAAGAACCAGCTCTGGTCAAATCAGGTAGTAGAATCTTTATTTAATGATAAAGAGGAAATTCTGAACATGTGAAAACAACTGAAAAAGGTGAAGTACCAATCATGTTTTGGCCTCTGGATGACTCTCAGTATGACATTCCAAAGATGTTGACGGAAGATGGAATTTTTGATATTATCTCAACATATGGAAAACTCTTTGTCACTTGAAAAAGAAAGTATTATCTTATAATGAATATGAAAATCATGTTAAGATAATAGAAGGGTTACAACGCCAGATTGATTTGGAATCTCTATCAGTCTCTCGATATCTGAAGGCTGAAAAGCAGCAGAGATCCCTTCAGCATTCATTCCTTGGTGCACTTAGAAGATTGCGCCAGTTAATTTCCAATGCCCCATCTGGTATTCATGTCAGAGGATGGGGTGTTCATGGAGCACTACACTTCACTGTGCTCTCCAGTCAGCAAAGCCCGCCGAAAATGGTCTCATGCAATGTTATTGCCCATGGCTGACCAAAGTCAATAGGATTTTTTTGTAATCAAAAGATTTCCCAAGAACATGCTTCAACTAGTTCCTCTCAAAATCAAGCATACAGAGAACAAGTTGATGAATTACTCCTGCATCAAGCAAACGAGAATATTGAACCGACCTCTCGTAAAGAGAAAGCACATCATCAAGTGACAGAAGTGTCGGAAATCATCCAACGGTCTTTTGAACAAGGTGATAAAAGTGGATACAGGTTAATGCATCCAGCTAATTTTCAGACTAAGGTTCGCAAGATCAGGAGAGCTTTTAAGAAATTCTCAGACATAGCATGTCAAGAGCCACCCCAGCTTTCCAGACTGGGGACTCTTTTAAACCAACCCTCAGAATCAAAAAATAGGATCCAAGGAGTTGAGCGGGAACAGTAGGAACATCCCCAATCCACCGGACTGGGGAATTTTTTAAAATCATCAATCCCATCCTCAGATAAAGTCGGTATTTTCTCGATTGGGGAAGATGCCTCAAGAGGAACAAAGAGCCAAATTATCAGGAGATTCCCTCCAAATTACGGTTCGTCAAGAAGTTCCTGAGGGATCAAATCAACAAAAGGAAGTGTCTCATCAAAGACATGGAAGAAGACAATATCACAGAAATGCTGATAGAAGGGATGCGATGCGTTATGCATCAATCAATGTCATCAATGCTGTTGTTTTTGATCCACCAGATGAGGCTCACTCAGGGGACTCAGATGAATAGGTTACTGCTCAAGAAGATGTATGCACCGACACAAATGAAGAAGGTGTGCGTACACAAAATCAAAGGATTACTCAGAACCTAGGTAGTCCTTCAAGTAACCCACTTCCCCCTCTCCGAAAAGGATCCAAAAAAGGGAGGGGAAAGAATTAGGTTACATATCCTTCCTCTGGAGAAGGCCAATCGCTCTCACTAGATCAAAGGTTTGCACAACAGGAGGAAGAAATGAAGGAATTAAGGAGGTTGAATGCAGAACTACTTCAGGGTAGTCTTCTTCTTAATCGTGCTGGAGTCAGTCAGCCAAGGGAATTTGTTACAGCTACTGAGATGGATCAAGAATATCCTCCTCTATCAGTACACCCTCACAGGTCTAATCCTACAGGTCAAGTGCAACAACAGTTGGAAGTGCTACCATTAGTTGCAGCACCAACCACCACATCTGTCCAAGCTCCAGTCATTGCCCCTTCCCAAGTCCAAGTTCAACCGGATGTTTCTCAAAAGTTAATAACTACCATTGAGTCATTAACATCTCAGTTAGAAACTATGGAATGGAAACATGCATAGGTTCAACCGGAAAAGAAAGATTACCCTGAATGGGTAGATTCAATCTCTCCCCCATCAAGTTTTGGGAACCCTGTATTCTCTATTTTCAATGGATCAGGCGATCCTGAACATCATTTGATGCATTATGTGTCTTGTTTCGATCCTATGATGGGAACTCCAGAACAACAAGAAGCAGTGAAACTCAGATGCTTCATGCGGACCTTACAAGGACCAGCCTTTTTCTGGTATACAATCTTGCAATCCTGGTCAATTATCGGATGAGAGGATCTTCAACAAAAATTCCTTCTTCAGTTCCGCTCAACCTTGCCAAAGACAACAGTTTTCAATCTTACAAACTGTAAGCAAAGGGAGAATGAAAGAGTCTCTGATTTCATTGCTCGTTGGAAGGGATTAACATATTCCCTAAGCTTAGAACTCCCTCAAGAGGAATTGTTCCCAATCTGTGTGGAAAATCTGCGTGACAAATTATGTACGCCATTGATCCCTGTGAAATATACAGGAGGGTTTTGAGACCTTACTCCAATCGCTCAGCAGATTGAAGATTACCTTATACAAGCTAAGGCTAAATCTCGTGTAATTCCATCAGCTCCAGGAAGAAGAATGGGTAAAGCAAAAACTGCCACAGTTATGCTTAAACAAGCACCTGTACCTGTTTCTACTTCAAAAACTTCATCTTCTCGAAGGGCTCCACCTCCTGAGCGCCAAAAAAAAGGATGTTTCTTCCAGATGATCAAAGATATCAAAGACAAAAACAATTTGAGGATCTGAAGAGAAAAACATATTCTTTCCGAAATGAACAAGTTCCTGGTTACTTCATTTCGGCTCTGGAAAATAATCTGGTTTAATTTCCAAGGCCTAAGAGGACAAACAAGGAAGGAGATGAAGACCACCCCAATTATTTCCCTTTTCATAAAATGTTGGGGCATCCCATCTAGGAGTGTTTTGTCTTCAAAGACCTCCTACAAAAGATGGTCGACTCAGGACAAGTCAAACTGAAAGGTTCTTCAACTCAAGTAGCATGTGTTACTGCTACAGTTCCATAAGAGGAAGGAGAATGGAAAGAAGTCAAAAGAAAAAATGCACAAAAGTATGATGATTGGATGCTCAGAAAGACAATCAACCAAACTCATGCTATTTTGAGAACACAATTAAAGAAACCGATTGTGTCTTCTTCCATGAATGTTGCGGCAAAACCCTCTTCATCAGAGGGAAAGTCCTCAAAGAAACAACATGATTCAAAGAAAGAAAAATAATCAGAAGAAGATGAGTATGTGTCAAAGCCTAAGTTGTCTTTGACTCTAGCAGACTTAATTCCATCTACTTCAAATCCACGGCAACTGCCCCACCAAACGGCACAACCTAAACAGACTAATCAGGCAGAGTCTTCATCAGAAAAAGAGTTAATCTTCGGTTTGGTTAATATGATTCAATTAACAGATCCATATGCTAGTCACAGTTTTGATTTCATTGAGCCTGAATTCCCTATATCAAACTGGAGAATCAGAGGAAGTTACAGAGGCTGAGGATACAAGGGAAGACGTGGATCTTTCAGAAGCCACTATTCCAATTCAACCCCTGCTAGAACTGTGTACGCAACAGAAACTCGTGGTAGAGACCTTCAGCGAGCTCAGCAAGAATAAACAAGTTCTTCTACCAATAGAAAATTCAGTCCTGGCACAGTTATTTTTGAAGACCGGTCGAAGGTTCCATCTTCTTCCTCTCAGAAAGTAAATGGATCTAATCAGTCTAATCTTACAAAACCAAGAATATTCCCAATTCCTATCCCAATACAAGATGAATCAACTTCCAAAGCATCTGCTTCTAAGGTACCTGCTAAACCACATATTCCTATTGGGAAACGTAGACCTCTGGATCAACAGTATGATGTATTGAAACACTTGGCCCAAGTACCAGCCAAGTTATCAATTTTGGATGCTTTGAATCTGTCTATAGATCTTTTGGAAGCACTCATCAAATATTTTCCAAGTCCTCAGGAGTTTGAAACTGAAATTGCTGCAGCTGAAGTCTATCACATAGAGAATAATCCTGCAGAATGCCATGCAATAATATCTTTTACTGATGAATATGAAGATCATGTTGTGTATGGGCATGTTATACCTTTGTACTTATCTGGCAAGGTCAATGGCATAGACGTTCGAAGAGCTTTCATTGACAATGGTTCAGGAGTCAACCTCATGCCCATTCGTATAGTTTGTCAATTAGGCTGCACGAAATATGATTTATCTCCTTCTACCATGATTTTATAAGGATATGATACAAATGAACAAGAACCACTGGGAGAAGTTACACTCAGAACTCAGTTTGGAGATCTTGTATCCAATTCGGATTTCATGGTTGTTGATCAAGACTCAGCTTTCAACATCTTGCTTGGAAGACCCTGGCTACATCAACATGCAGCTATCCCTTCATCATACCATCAATGTCTCAAATATTGTTTTGATGGTCAAGTTGGGACATTGTATGGTGATAAGGCCCCGTTCAAGACATGTGAGTCTCAAAAAATTGAGGCAGAATTCTATCCCGTGAAGGGAAGGGAGAAATCCACAACAAAGGAGATTACCAAAGTTAATGCTCCATATGGTTTGGAGAAGATTCCAGTAAATCCATTTACACATGTGAGTACATATTATGTGTTGCCTATCAGTAAAATTGTTAAGATATACCCAAATCAAAATACTCTTATGGAAAGATCCATAATGTCAATTACGGCAATCGAGCCAGACAACACGGGAGAAATTGGCAACCCACCAAGCAGTAATGAAAGTACAAATGGTGACGTCTTCATTTCATCTGCTGAAACCCAACAAGTCTATACTTCGTCAATTATGCCAGAAGAAGTTATAGAAACATTGGAGGCGAATAATGATATCGATTCTCAATCCATCATCTCCTCTTTATTACCCAAAGAAGACCCTTCATCATCAATCGGGTCGGAAATGGAAGCTTCTTATTCAAGATGTGAAAATTTTGACATCTCTTCTGATCATGAAAATTATGCTTTATCATCTACTATGCAAGTAGAAATGGAAGAAATAACACATGATGAAGAAGAAGAGGAAGATCTCAGAGATGATCCTCTAGCATTTGAAGAGGGTATCTCTACCACTGTGGATGAACTCAGAGAAATAAATCTGGGTACAAAAGAAGATCCACACCCCACTTTAATCAGTGCGACCATGACTCTTGAAGATCAAGAGATGTATATTTCATTTATAAAGAGAAATAGAGATATATTTTCTTGGAAATATACAGAAATTCTTGGGCTTGATCCTGATGTTGCTACTCATAATTTGGGTTTACCAGAAGAACATCGAGGATTTAAGCAAGCCGCGAGAAGAACACACCCAACTTATGCTTCCAAAATTGAAGCTGAAGTGGATAAGCTTATCAAATCTAACTTTGTCAGAGAAGTTCAGTATCCCAAGTTGTTGGATAATATTGTCCCTGTAAAGAAGAAGAACTGACAAATTAGAGTTTGCATTGATTTCAGAGATCTTAATCAGCACTGTCCTAAGGATGATTTCCCAGTTCCGATTACAGAACTTTTAATTGATGCAATAGATGGCTATGAAGCACTTTCCTTCATAGATGGATATTCCGGATATAATCAGATCCAAATGGCCCCAAAATACGAGGAATCCACAGCCTTCAGAGCCCCTCAGGGTGTGTTTTGTTACCGGGTAATGCCCTTTGGCTTAAGGAATGTAGGTGCAACAAACCAGCGTGCCATGCATCGTATCTTCAAACCCTTCTTAGGGAAGTTTGCTGAATGCTATATAGACTATTTGGTTGTTAAATACAAATGATGTTCTAATCACTTGGCTGATTTGGAAGTCATATTCCGCAAGCTTCAACAACATAATTTGAAGATGATCCCATTAAAATGTGCTTTTGGGGTAACCTCAGGAAAATTTCTCGGCTTTGTTGTACGCTATCGTGGTATTGAAGTTGATCCTGAGAAGACCAAGTCAATCCTTGGTATGTCACCTCCTCGAAATTTTAAATAATTAAGAGGACTTCAAGGATACTTAACCTATATTTATTGTTTCATCACCAATTTGGCAGGCAAAAGTTTACCCTTCACCAAATTGATGAAGAAGGGAGTCACTTACCAGTGGACTGAAGAATGTCAAGAAGCATTCAATATTCTCAAGAAATACCTCTTGAGTCCACTGGTAGTCATGACACCTGTTGAAGGAAAACCACTTATCCTCTATGTGACAGCTCTAGAGCGATCATTAGGTGCCTTTCTTGCTCAAAAGAATGATGCTGGGAATGAAAACAACCTCTACTATCTCAGTCAAAATATGCTTGAAATATAAACCCAGTATTCAAGTATTGAGAAGTGCTTCCTGGCATTAATCTTTGCAGTTCAGAAGTTGAGACACTACCTGCAACATCACAAGGTCCAATTGGTATCTCGCAATAACCTGATCAAATTCATCCTTAGTCATCCAATGCTTATAGGACGTCTGGCAAGGTGGCCAGTTATTTTGCAGCAATTCAACATTCAGTATGTGTCTAAAAAGATGATAAAGGGCCAAGCTCTAGTTGATTTCCTGGCTGAACACCCTTCAGTGGAAGACACATCTTCAGATATTGAACTCCCTGATGAGGAAGTCTTCTCTATTCAAGAAAATCCTCTAGAATGGGAAATTTATTTTGATGGTGTTTCCAGAAGTCCAATAGGGAGGAAAATGGAAAATCCTAAATTCAACAAAGTTGGCTTAGGAATTGTGCTCATTTCTCCAGAAAAGGCAGTGTTACCTTATTCCTTCTTATTGTGGGAAGGTGGTACCAGTAATGAAGCAGAATACCAAGCTCTCATCGCAGGCTTGGAATTAGCGCTTCAAGCACAAGTGAATAACTTAAAGGTGAAAGGTGATTCAGACCTGGTAATCAAACAAGTCAATGGAGATTATGCCATCAGAAAAGAAGAACTAATACCTTAGTATGATTAAGTCAGAGAGTTAATGGCGGAATTCCCTTCGGAACTGACATTTTCATATGTCCCAAGATCACAAAATTCCCAAGATGATGCACTAGCTAATATAGCCACAGCTCTGGAAGATCCAAATCGGGACGAGACAACCATCAGTATTGCCCACCGTCGTGCAATTTCACTTTATGTTCGAATCAGAAGAGAGGAAATTAATGAAATTAGTCCCATTCCTGAACCGTATGGTCATACTAGAGGATGAATGTTACCTATCAGGGAATACCTTCAAAATGGAACACTTCCACCTGATAGAACCGAGAAAGAACAAATCCGGTGACGTGTGGTCAATTTTACACTTTATGATAGCCCAAATCACCTAGAGAAAATTCTCTACAAACGTGGTTTTTATGGAGTTCTCTTCATATGCATTGATGGTGAAGAGACAATGGATGTCATGAAAGAAGTGAATTCAGGAGTCTGTGGTGCCCACCACTCTGGACATAGACTGTTTGATCAGATTCGAAGGCTTGGATACTTTTGGCCTTCAATGATACAAGATTGTGTTGATTTCACAAAGAAGTGTCATTCATTCCAAGTACATGCCAACTTCATTCATCAACCTCTAGATTTGCTTCATACAGCTAAATAATCATGGCCATTTGCCACATGGGGAATGGATGTGGTGGGGCCTTACCGTTCAGCTACGACCAAGTAGTTTAAGTATATTCTTAATGCTACTGATTTCTTTTCCAAATGGGCAGAGGCAATACCTCTTAAGGAAGTCAGTTATAAATGCATTCTTAGCTTCATCAAGTCTAACAGCATTACCAGATTTGGTGTCCCTCATACCATATTGACGGACAATGGTACAAAATTCTGTTCATCCAAGGTGAAGAAGTTGTATCAAGAATACAACATCAAATCCAACCATTCATCTCGGTATCATGCAGCGGCCAATGGCCAGATAGAAGCCTTCAAAAAGACTCTTTCAAATATACTGCAAAAGATGGTGGGTAAAGATAAGAAGTCATGGCCTGATAAACTCTTTCATGCTTCATGGGCTAATCGGACTACCACCCGCACTGCAACGCGGTCAACTCCATATACATTGGTATATGGAACGGAAGCAGTCTTGCCAATTGAAGTTCAACAACCCTCACTCAGAGTTTCCATTTGTGATCAATCATCTACAGACGAACAATCTAAAAAGCGATTGAATGAATTGGAACGGTTAGATGAGAAAAGATTGTGCACTTTGCACCACTTGAAAGTCTATCCGAATCGAATAGCATGAGCTTTTAACAAAAAAAGTTCGTCTTCGTTCATTCTCTTAGGGAGAGTTGGTATTAGTTCTCAGAACTCCAATGATTCCAGTAAAGAAGCCTCCCAAGCTTGAGCCAAAATGGGATGGACCTTTCTCAATACATAAGGTCAACTCCAATGGAGCTTATTATTTAATCTCAATGGATGGAGAACCCACCACTACTCCAACCAATGCCAGATTTCTGAAGAAGTATTTTGTATAAACACAAAATAACCATCCAATGGTCCGGTATGACCCTAAACTGCACCACTGTCTAGCAAGATGTTAAACTGCATCATCCACGGTCCATGAATATGACCTTAAACTATTCTCACTTTCATCCAACATGATGCTAAAATGTGAAAAAGTCCCTAATATGTCCGACATAACGTTAAATGGTGTACTCTTTTGTCCTTACTACATGACATTAAAATGCACAGTCTTCTTTTTGTCTAACATGACATTAAACTGTATTGTCCCCATCATCCTAACTACACGAAGCTAAACTGTAAATAAAGTCATTTAATATGTCCTACATGACATTAAACTGTGCTTTGTCCTTGCTACATGACATTAAACTGTGCATCACCAATAGTCCTAACTGCAAGACATTAAACTGTATAGTCCCTTCATATGTCCTACATGACATTAAACTGTGCATCATTAGGGTTGTTGCTACCTCTTATTTCTCACACCGAGTATGACTCACGTGAGCTTAGAGAAAACTTCAACCATAACACCCTATCTGGGCCGCTAACCATGCATAAGTCCCAACACCATTCTTTAGGTCGTTGTACCCAAGAGGAACTTGATCTTTAATTCATTCTTTAATTGAACTACGCGGACTTTGATCCTTGCCTTCCAGGCTGGGTACATAGGCAACCTCCCAAGGTTCAAGCCTAAAACCAATATCTTCACATCGGTTCACCTCCATCTCATACGATGTTGATTCGTGAAACCGTCCCTAGAATCAATATCTTTACATTGGTTCACTTTCGTCCTTGCTATATGACGTTAAACTATACAACACTTTTTTCCAGTATGACAATAAACTACAATATTCTTTAATATCCTCACCTGAGAGGGAATCATTATTTACATTGATTATTCAATCATGTTTCATTTCAAAGACTATGTGCATACCTGGAAATGCCCGAATCTGTTATTTTGGGTCAAATCATCATTGCACTAAAGTCTTCTTTCACCCTTCACTTGTACGAACCAAATATGTACAGAGGGTATTTCTAGAACTATGTGGGCTTGATTCCCATCCTTATGGGATATGTAGAAACGTTCGAGTGTCCCTCGAATCTTGCCCCAAGTCTTTTGGGCCTAACCCCAAATTACTCTTTCAGTCCCCTGGCTGAAAAGTCCCCATGAAAACAAACACTGTGTATTTCTTACAATGGTCCAAGCTCTATAACCCTAAACTAAGATCTCCAATCCTTTTGTCCCACATGACATTAAACTATAGTTCAAGAACTATGTATGGATTGATTCCCATCCTTATGGGATACGTAGTGAAGTCCAGTATTTCAATTCAGGACCCAGCCACAATATGATTATGGTTAGCATTGATCTGTGTATTTCTGCATACATTTGGACAATACCCATCTTTATGTGTCATAATCCTAACCTTAAATATTCTCAGATCTTCATAACCCTTTTCTTGACTTTTAGTCACAAAAATGTCAAATTTCTGAGAGTTCTTTTACCTGACTATGCAGTACATTCCATTAGGCGGCCTTGCATAAACAGTCTCCATAACAGATTTTTCAGCCAAAAGATACTATTATTTGTCTATACAGCCAGTGACCTTAGGTGGCCCTGCATAATTCAACCTCCTAACGGGTTTGTTAAATAATGGTAACTTTATTCTTGGGAAGAAAGCCTCTTTTTTCCTTATTGGTCTTAAATGACAGTATGTAGGGATCCGCAAAAAATAGCCATCCTTAACATATTTGTCCCATATCCTTTTTCATGATCTGAAACTATTCAAGTCTATGGTTTATATTCTCCTTCCCTACGTTTGGGTAAAACCTTCGTAGGAGTAATATCCATCCAGTTCTTCAATAATCTTGTTTGGAAATATCTTCTCTATATTCAAGTACCTCTTTCTATACAGCAAACTCTATACTTTGGAAAATTTGAATCTCCATAAACTTTCACTGGCTTTTTAGTACTAGGAAAGTAAATTTCTAAGAGTTCTTTTTCCTGACTATGCAGCACGTGCCCTTAGGCGGCCTTGCATAAACAGTCTACATAACAGACTTGTTAGCCAAAAGATATTATCTATTTGACTATGCAGCCAATGCCCTTAGGTGGCTCTGCATAATTCAACCCCCTAATAGGTTTGTTAAATAATGGTAACTTCATTCTTGGGAACTAATTATTCTAATGCCTTTTTGCTTGTTTTCATATCATTCCTCAGATCCAAATATTCTTAAGTCAAAGTTTACATATTTTCCCTCATACTTGAGTATGGTAATATGTTTTCAGATAAATTGTCAAGGAATTGAGTCAATTTTAATCAATTTTCGGTCAAATCTATTTCAACCTTAAACATTAGCCTCTTTATGTCCGACGTGCATGACTTTAAACTGCCCACAAAATACAAGGGAAATCTGAATAAAAGTCAAGTTCCAGCTCACTAAACATACATTTTGTATGATTTAGGTAATATTGAGAAATTAAAAGATTCAAAGTTTGTAGGGTTATTTATAATAATCCTAGTAAAAACCAAACTATTCTTACTAGGCCCATTGGCTTAGGTAAAATTTAAATCAGGTAGCGAAAGAATACAAGCATAAATGATTGGAGATAAAAGTACTCTCCATTGATGCATAAGAATTAGAAGGACATCCACAGATTAGAGCCTCTTCTCTTTTTCAAGAGATTACAAAAGACTCTCAACATAAGTCTTCACTTGATGTAAAACATCCCGAGCTTCATCAATAGCTACTTGAAGCTTGTGCACTCGACCAGCTTAACTCTTCTCATCTTGATGGAGTGCCTTCTTGGCATCTGCAATGGATTTCATACCATTCATTTGAAATCCCTCCAATGAATTATTGACCTGGTCAAGTTCCCCAGTAACAGCATCTAACTGTTGCTGGAGATGCACCTACTAGACGACTTTTTCTTTGATTTTATGCTTCATCTCCTTCATCTTGGCAGCATAATCAGCCTCAGCTTGGGATACCGCAGCCTCAAATTCTCCGATGTTAACTGACTGTTTCTCCCTGGTCAGATCTTCACGACACTTTTTCTCATGATCCCTCCTGAAGATGACCTGTTTCACCGCGCTAAGGATCTTTTCATATCCAAAACCGTGCAAGTCCTATTACCTTGACAACAGCGCGACGACAAAGAAAAAAACGGAAAATGAGCAACTTGCGCGACAAGGGGGACCTGTGCGGAAAGAGCTCGAAAATCCGGAAGTCAGATGCTATGCACGGAAAATGACCGCATATTTATAGGCCAGGCTACCCACCTGCGTGCCTACAGCCAGCGCGTTCCATCCCGCACGCTCCAGCCCTGCGCGACTCGCACCTGCACGACGAGTGTTGCACCCTGAACACTTGTGCTCCGCCTTATTACCTTTGGTTTTTTCTTCTTTTCCTCAGAGTCACGTCCTTATTCTTCCGGATCCAACTCTGAGGGGGGACTTTTGTTGACAGTCCTTTTCGTCACATTTTCTAAAAGAATGGAAAGGGAAATACCTTAGTCCAAATTGATTCATTCTTTGAAGAAACATCAAAAATCGACAAAGGGATGAACAAGGAGAACATTTCCCATAGGCCGCGCAAGTTCTCTCATGGTCGTGCAAGTAGACTTGCGCGCCGCCTAATGGTCACGCAAGTGACTTGCGCGACCGACATGATAACCACCCGGGGTCTTCTCCAGCCTATAAATAGACCCCGTGGGCCCCCCATTTGAGAGTATTTTTTCCAGAATTCAGATTTAGAGCTCTGAATGCCCAAGTCTCTTCTTCAGGTCTTCCGAACACTTATAAGGTATTTCTTTACCTAGAATGGAAGGTCTAAATAAGAGGAGTAAGGTCTAATTGTTATAATTAACTAACACTTGTACACCTAAGGTGTTTTACCCTTAAGGGAAATGAACATACTTGCGCGCCGCCCTACTTCCTCACCAAAATTTGCGTGCCTCTCTTCTGGAAGTACCTCAGGATAATTCTAAAGGCATTGGTCAAGTATCACCCAAGTATTACCATGCTGGTTTACAAACGTGAAAGTACCCATGTGTCATGCAGGTATACCTGCGCGACCAGGACTTGTGCGTCCACGCAGTACCTGCGCGCCTACTCGGACTTGCATGCCCCTGCCTTTTTGGGTGCCCTTCTTTCCCATTTCACCCCTCTTATGCCATTCCACCTATCTTATTCAAGATTCAGTCTTCAATACAGTCTTCAAAGCCATTTATGGCATGATTTCTGGATTTTACTTCCTTATCTGAAAGGAATTCTATGGAATATCTCTCAAAACCTAGTGATTTACACATCTTTATGTCACTAAAGATTGAGATTTCATTCATTTGACCTCATCCTTTAATATGAGAGAACCCCTTAACCCGGACCTCCTTTTTAGGAATAAGCCCCAGTCATAATTCTAAACCTGGGCCTCCTTTTCATGAGTAATCCCCAAGTCCCCTAATTTGGGTATCCTCCTCAGGAGTAAGCCCCAATCTCAAATATGGGCATCCTTTTCAGGAGTAAGCCCCAAGTACCTTAATTTTTATCAAGTCCCTTAACCTGGGAATCCTTGTCAGGAGTAAGACCCAGTCTTAATTCCTATTAACCAGTCCTAATTTAATTTTTGATCTGGGCCTCCTTTTAGGAGTAAAACCCAATCATAAGTCCCCTCCTAATTTGGGCCTCTTTTTCAGGAGTAAGCCCCAAATTAGAGTATCCAAATCTCCATAAAGTACATATACCTTTATGGACCCTATTCCTGGATTTCTTCCCTGAAGTAAATCCTAATCTTCATATATATTTTCAGTCATACATACATAATCCCCACATTATTTCTTATGATTGCATCTTTCATGGAATAATTGTCTGGTTTTTACCAATACCTCTTGTTTCTCACACCGAGCATGACTCACGTGAGCTTAGAGTGTAAAAGTAATTATGACATCCTTCTTTGAGACATCAATCATAAACATCATACTCCCTTACTCGAACTACGTGGGTTCTGATTCTTTTTCTAAACAAAGGATACGTAGGTAGCCCATCTGCGGGTTCGATCCCAACTCTGAAATAATCCATGTCCTTCTGAATGACAATAAACTTCAAGTGCCCTACTGAGTGGCTTTAAAACTAGCATGGTCATCATAATGACCAAGATACTTTTATGTATTACAGGATACCATTGACTAATAATATCTAAACAAATACAGATGATTATCTATCGATGAAGAACCTCAAATACATATAAAAGATTATCTAAATTTCCTACATATCAAGCATTGATTGGCAGATCTGAAGGAAATATCATTTTATACTTGGTAATGTAATAAGGATTCACGAACATAACTTAAATCTATAAAGAGAGTCCCAGAGTAGACAATAATTCCCCTAAAAAAAGGTGTGATGAGTCCGACCTCCCATCCTCTCGACCAATGAAAATTCCTAAGCCTCATCAGTCCACAACTAATGAGAGCCTACCTTTGGAAAGTAAGTTCAAATGGATATGGAATCATTGGATGTTTTCGGTTCTACGAACAAACCCATTTGAAACCGCTTGGAATGTTTGAACCTTAAATCGATGAGTTCATCCCCAAATTCCGAGGGAAACATGCATGAATATCATTACTGGGTTGATTGGGTCTAAATATTATCAGAGATAACATAATGTATTTTTTCTTTATGCAAAACCATTGAAAAAATTTATAATTTACCAACATGAATGACCGTATAGTGTGAGTACTACTCTATAAAACAAAAGGATTTATCCCTTCTATAGATAATGTAATAAAAAAGTTTATCATCTCATTTCCAAATTGAGGATACTTGTAATAAATTTTATTCCACTAAGAAGAATCTCCTAGATTACATAGGTTCCCATCTTTAATTCATTTATTTGTATTCCATGTCAATTATCTCACAATTTCTTAACATCTATATATTCTTCTAAAAATTGTAAAGATAGGAATGTACCATTTATATTTTGAAGGACTTGATTCATTTTTTAGTATCGATCTATACCACACTTAGGGTATTTTATGAGTGTTTCATAGTTGTTATGAAACAATATACAATCATTTGGACAAGAATGTATTTTTTTAGAGAGCATTCCCTTTGAAGGTATCATTCGTTTAAACATATCTAAATGAATATCATATATAAGGTACATAAAACCATCTCATGAAAAGGCTTAGAATCATATAAAATCAATAACCACCACAAGAGAAATCATAAAGTGGAAAATATACAACCCATACTTTTCTTGATAATGTATAAGACTCCAAGCTAGTGAGAAGTAAAAAATTAAAGTCCCTCTACCTATATTTCTTTACTAAAGAGAGACCTCAATTAAATCATTATTCAAAATCATAATATGTATAAATTATAATCGAATTCTTAGTTCAAGTTCTTAGCCTAATACAAGCTAATTTCATGGTAGAAAAAAACTAAATTAACTATCATACATAGCGTATAATTTATTAAATGCACATATTATAATTTAAGGAAGGGGTTTAACACTTTAAAATAATTTATACATAAAAAATTATAATATAGAATTTATATTTTTGAACGATGAAGCATAAAATGATTCTAAATAAGTGAACAATTTATAAATTTTGACATGAGATTAAAATTTATGAATAATTCATAAATAAATTATAAACACTTTATAATTCACTCATAGATAAACATGAAAATCTAAATTTTACATAATATAAACCTTTAACATTATAAATTACATGGTTTTGACATAAAATTCATCATATTACAAAATATTTTATTATTTTTGTTCACTTTTATTTTTGAATAATAGAAATATCATTATCTGAAATGTTGACATAAATTAATCGTCACTTATTTGATTTTATTTCAAAAGTTGATCACATTATCAAAAACTAATTTTTGTAAGGTTTTGGATAATTTTTTTAAATAAGGCCATCTAATATTAAAATTTTATATTTTCATTTATGAACAATTCATAATCTAATATAGACACTTTTATATTTTTATTATTTTATAATTTTTAACTAATTTATAAATTATTAAACAATATAAATCCATTTTAAAACTTCATCATATCTACAAAAAAAATTATTTTGATTTTAAATTATCCCACACATCCACTAAAATAGATTTTTACCATTTTATGCTTGAAATCCATTTTGGAAAAGGTTCCATGACACAATTTAAAACCATAGGTTATTTTGAAACCATGGGTATATCACGAAAACAAGATTTTTTTCCCATCATTTTAGGTTAAAAATCCCATTTTGGAGAATTTTCTTTCCAATTAAAACCATCATGAGGTGATTTTTTTTACTTGGATGAGGCATTTTGGGCAATCCATATTTCCTATTTTGAGGCATTTTTGAATACTATAGTCATTTTTGAGAGTCTTTGAAGTATTTCCGAGAATATGTTTCAAGAATCCAAGTCAATATAGAAAACAACTTGTCATATTCTACTATGTCATATTATTTCTTCGTGGTGAAGGTATCCATGAAATAAAAATCACCTAACCATAATGAATACTACAAAATAATAATTTAACAGCGCTAGAAATGGTCTTTATTAGCACTAGATAAGTGATGACTACCTGAGTGATATTAAAAAACCTAATCTTTTATAATTTCTAAAAAATAACTAATAAAGTGACTTTTATCAGCCTTGATAAAGGATCATACTATAGTGACTTGCAACATCACACTGCAACACGAGTTAAATGTTCTGTAACATCACACTATAGCACCAGAAACACACCAGATATTATGAAAAAAAAAGTCCCAATACAGAATTTAAATAAAATTAAATTTACAACACAATGAAAAGAAAAAATACTATATTTTAGACATTTCAAACATTTGTTTATACAATTACATAAATACAAATTATTACATATATTCATAAACATCAATGTCCCTTTTTCTTTTAATCCTAAACCTAACTCATGATATTGGAGAAAAAACCACCCCTACTTGAGAAAAAGAACACACTTATATAAAAAAACAATTATTATGTTAGTAATAATGGAATGAAATAAATTAACTGAAAGTGTTAATTTTACTAAAATTAATGTCAATTTTAAATGAAAAGACTCACTTGGAGTCATACCAGTGACACCTTGATAAAAATTGAGGTGCGGATGATTCCAATATATCTCAAATGAATTTTGGATCATTGTCCTGAATTATTAATACAATATAAATGATTTTCTCAGTTTTGATTATTTTAGTTGTTTTTTTTTCTGAAATGTCATTTTAAACCTGAAAGACACAATTATGACTCATTTTTACAACCTAGTGTATAAGTTTGACATGAAACCAATTCTTAAGAAGATAAAACATAATTTATTTGCGCATCATACATAAATATGGAAAAAATTTATAATTTACCAAAATGATGGGTGGTATACTATGAGTACTACTCTATACACCAAAATGATTAATTCCATATGTAGATAATGCAAGAAAAGAGTTTCTCAGATCATTTCAAAATTCATGATACTCATAATAAATTTTATTCCACTATGGAGAATCTTCTTGATGATGGCATGTATACTGTGATTACTACTCTATACACCAAAAGGATTTATTCCATCTGTAGATAACACAAGACAAAAATTTCTTGACTCATTTCCAAATCCAGGATACTCATAATCCATTTTTTATACATGCATGACATCGAGAAAATGTATGAAATAAAAAAAGTTCCAATACGGTAATTCAAATAAAATTTATCTAATCTTCCAACGTGATTTTTAAGGTTTTTTAGAAATGGTTTAACAAAAATTGTGTCAATTTATTTTTCTTTATTATACAGTTGATCACCTGTTACTAGAGATAGTGTTGTACCTTGTTCGATATTCCTATTGAATGCGGTTGTCTAGGATAGGTATTTATGTCATTGAGATTAAAATTTTAGATATCCTAAAAGCAAAGTCTTCAAGTAATGTTTCAATCGAACTGAGTATGTAAGTTTTTTACAAATGGGAGACCCCAACATTCCTTTAATGTTATAGACTCATAAATTTCCATAAGAAGGGAAGTTAATTATCATTGCATACATCATGGACCTCAATGGTAATTCTTCACTTCTATAAGAATAATAGACACCTGAATCCCACATGAATTTTAGATCTTTAATCAATGGAGCCAAATAGACATCAATATCATTAACGTGTTTCTTTGGTCTAGATATAAGCAGAGAAAAAATAATTTATTTTCTTTATGAATAATCATGGAAAAAAGTTATAATTTACCAATATGATAGGTAATATAATACGAGTAATATTCTATACACCAAAAGGATTTATTCCATATGTAGATAATGCAAGATAATGGTTTCTTAGATCATTTCCATCTTCAAGATACTCGTAATCAATTTTATTCCACTAAGGTGAATCACCTGGATGACCGACTGTATAATGTGAGTACTACTATATACACCAAAATAATTTATTCCATATATATATAATGCAAGATAAAAGTTTCTTGGCTCATTTTCAAATTCAGGATACTCGTAATCAATTTTCTTCAACTGAGGAGAATCTACTGGATGATGTAGGTTCCCATCTTTAATTCTTGTATCTTCATGCTATTTTAATTTTCTCACAGTCTCATAACATCCATATCGTCTTCTAAAATTTTTAATGATTGAAAATTACCATATATATTTCTAAGCACATGATTATTTTCTCTTGTATCGATCTGTACCAAACTTAGGGCATTTTATGAGCAATTCATGGTCATTGCGAAACAATATACAATCATTTGGACAAACATTTATTTTTTTAGAGATCATTCCCATTGAGAATAACATTTGTTTAAACATATCTAAATTAATATCATATATATAGTACATAAAAACATCTATTGAAAAGTATTATCATCATATAAAATAAATAATCCCTATAAGAGAAATAATGGAGTGACAAATATCCAACCCCAACTTTTCTTGATAATGCATAAGTCTCCACGCCAGTGAGATGTATAGCTCAAAGTCCCTCTACCTATATTTTTTTACTAAAGAGAGACCTAAATTGAATCATAATTCAAAAACATAATATGTATAAATTTTAATTGACTTCTTAATTCAAGTTCTTGGCCTAGTACAATCAAAATTCAAGGTAGAAGACAACTAAATTAACTATCATACCAAGAATGTAACTTCTTAAATTCACATATTATAATTTAATGAAGTAGTTTAACACTTTAAAATAAATTATACATAAAAAAATCAAAATATAGAATTTATATTTTTGAATAATGAAGAATAATATGATACTAAATAAATTAACAATTCATAAATTTTGACATGATATAAACATTTATGAATAATTCATAAATAAATTATAAACACTTTATAATTCAGGTGTAGATAAACACCAAAATTTCAATTTTATCGAATATGAACCTTTCATATTATAAATTACATGGTTTTAAAATAAGTTTCACCATATTCCAAAATATTTGATGCTTTAAATTCACTTTTATTTTCAAGTAATAGACATTTCCTTATATGAAAAATTGACATAAATTAAAATTCACATATTTTATTTTATTTAAACCATTGATCACATTATCAAAAAATAATTTTTGGATGGGTTTGGATAATTATTTTAAATAATTCCATCCAATATAAACATTTTATATTTCCATTTATGAAAAATTCATAAATTAATATAGACACTTTTATGTTTCCATTATTTTATAATTTATAAAAAATTTATAAATTATTAAACAACATAAATCCACTTTAAAACTTGATCACATAAACCAATTTTTTTTGGTTTGCTTTTAAATTAAACCATAGATCCCTTGAAATAGCTTGATACCGTTGTATTCTTGGAAGAAATTTTGGACTAGGTTCCATGACATAATTGAAAACCATAGGTTGTTTTGATTTCATGGGCATATAATGGAAATAAATTTTTTTCTATCATTTCAGGTTAACAATCCCAATTTGGAGAAAATATTTTTCTAAGTGAAACTATTATGAGGTGAAAATATTTCACTTAGATGAGGCATTTTAGGAAATCCATTTTCCCTATTTCGAGGAATTTTGAAAACTACAACCATTTTAGAGAGTCTTTGAATGCTTTAAGAGAATATTCTTCAAGAATCAAAGTCAATACATAAAAAACATGTAATATTCTACTACGTCATAGTGTTTCCTCATGGTAGAGGTCTCCATGGAATAACAATCACCTAACCACAATCACTACTACAAAATAGTCCTTTAACAATGCGAGAAATGGACTTTATTAGTGCTATAAATGTGATGAATACCTGAGCGAGATTAAAAGACTTTCTCCTTTATCAACGCTAAAAATCACTCATAAAGTGACTTTTATCAGTACTGATAAAGGGAAATACTGTAGTGGCTTGCAAGAACACACTAAAACAACAATGCAATATGCTTTAACAACACACTGCACCACCAAAAACACACTAGATATCAAGAAAAACAATTCCCAATAGAGAATTTAAATGAAATTAAATTTACAAAAAAAATACTATACTATAGATATTTCAAAAATTGGTTTATACAATTACATAAAAAATAATTGTCACATATATTCAAAAACATCAATGTTAATTTGTATTTTAATCATGACCCTAACTCATTATATTGTAGAAAAAATAACCCCTTACCTAGAAAAATAACACACCTATATAAGAAAACAATTCTTATGTTAGTAACAATATAAATAAATAAATTAACATAAAGTGTTAATTTTACTATAATTGATGACAATTTTAAATAAAAAGATGCACTTGGAGTCATAATAGTCACACTATGCGTTTGATTAAGGTGAGGCTGATTATAATATGTCTTAAATGAATTTTGGATCATTTTCATGAATTATCAAAAAAATATGATTGTGTTTTCTTGTTTTTGAGTACGACAGTTTTATTTTTTACTAAAATGTCATTTTAAACTAAAAATGCAAACTTTTGACTCATTTTGATCACATCCTGTACCTGTTTGATGTGAAACCAATTCTTACACATCAAAAATTACTTATGAATGATTTTCCAAAATTATCAAGAAAATAAGAGCATGTTTGTTCAGTTTTCAGTGAGTGAAACTTTTTGAACCCAAATGCCGAACTTTGAGTAATACCGAGCACATTGTATATCAGATTCAGGTACAAATGATCACTATAAATTCCAAATAACTTATATATCATATTTTTAAAGTAACAAAACAATCCTCTTTCATTTTCTTAGTTTTTTATAGTTCATTTATCCATTTTACTAAAATTAAAGTCAATTTAAATTAAAAATACGCAATTTGAGTCATACTGGTCACATCGTGGGTCAGATTGAGGTGAAAATGATTCCTACACATCTAAAATAACTTATGGATCATTTTAACAAATTATAAAAACAATACGAATGCTTTTTGTTGGTTTTTAGTACATCAGTTGTCTTTTTTACTAAAATGTCATTTTAAACAGGAAACATGTACTTTGACTCATTCCGATCACATCGTGTATCAATTTGATGTGAGACCAATTCCTACATGTCACAAATTACATATGACTATTTCCATTAATTATCAAGAGAAATTGAGTGTGTTTGTTCATTTTTTAGTGAGTGACAATTTTTGAACAAAAATGTCAATTTTAAACTGATAACGAATATTTTGAGTCATATTGGGAGCATCGTGTATCATATTGAGGTTTGGATGATCCCTACACATCAAAATTGACTTATTGATCATTTCCATAAAGTATAAAATAATAAAAATGTGTTTTTTTGGTTTTGAGTTGGTCATTTTACCATTTTTCTAAAATTGATGACAATTTCAAATAAAAAGACACACATAGAGTCATATCGGTCACACCGTGCGTCTGATTCCAACACAACATGAGCTGCTTGCAATAAACCACCTCAACTCAAAAAAAATCCACCTGTATAAAAAAAAAAAATTATTTGAGTAATAATAAAAAAAATTAAATATGAATATGAAATAATACATTAATTCTATGGACAATGATTTTACTGTGGAAAAATCAATACAATAACTGTGATTAAGTAGTTGAGGGAACTTGAAGGAGAGTCATAAATTTCAACACTCCAAGGGAGAAAGGTTTTGAGGGAGAATAAGTCTATTTCAGTTTTGGTGAAAACAACCATAAAATATGGAAAGATCCCCCCAACTAGAACAAAACAATCCACCTGTATAAGAAAATATTTTTTTATATAAGTAATACTAAAAATAAATAAATTTAACAAAAATATAAAACAATTCATTAATTATATGGACAGTGATTTTACTATGAAAACATCAGAATTACCTATGTGATTGAGAAGAGGTAGAGTCACTGCTCTTCCTATAAAGCTATTGGAGAGAACATGAAAGAAAGTGATAAATGAAACACTGCATGGGTGAAAAGGTTTTTAGGGAGAAGAAGACTATTAAAGTTTTGGTGCATAATGGAATGAATGATTGACAGACCACCCCAAAATGAAGAAAAGAATCCACATGTATAAGAAAACAATTATAATTTGAGTAATAATAAAAATAAATAAATTAAACATAAATATGAAATAATACATTAGTTATATGGAGAATGATATTATCATGAAAACATCAAGATTACCTCTGTGATTGAGTAGTGTCGTCATCATTTCCCTTCCTATAAAGGTAGTGGAGGAAATATGAAGGAATGTGATAAATAATACACTGGAGGTCTGAAAAGGCTTTGAGGGAGAAGAAGTCTAGAGAATTTTTAGTATAGAAATGCATCAAATATGGACAGACCACTCTAACTTGAACAAAATAATCCACCAATATAAGAAAAAAATTATTATATGAGTAATACAAAAAAAAGTAATTAAACATAAATATGAAACTGTACATTAATTCCATGGACAATGATTTTATTATGAAAAAAACAAGATTACCTCTAAAATTGAGAAGAGATAACTTCTTTTCTCTACCTACATAGGCATGAAATATTGAAAAAAATCATCTAAAATAAATGAACTCTGTAAGGAATAATGAAAATTAAATCAACATTCCATTATATAATTTTTCAGTAAAATAGAGAAATTATATCGTAACATTACCTTTATATATTTTAAAAGGATTTATTTCATTATAGTTTGTTCTTCCAAGGGATTGGTAACATCATCATATGAAGAAGACATTTACTGCATGAGTAGTTAAGAATTTAATTTAGATTTTGTTAATATAGTAGAGAACATATAATATTATGCGTAATAACATGGTATATTTAAAAAAACTTATACCTTATAATTGAACTCTCTTTATTTTTTTAAAAGTTTTAGGGATTTGGTTCCTCTCTTGGGAATCCAAATCCCCTCTTTGAGGTCCCCTAAAATGTACAAGACATTGTCTACATTGGGACTGACATGGATTGATCATGATATCCCAATGAAAGGGTCATCCTCGATTAAATTTTCATCTTAACCGAAATTTGTTTTAGTCACCAAAAGGACAATCAACCAATTCTTGTTTTTTTGGATCAGTTTCATAAAATACTTTCAATCCTTGTGATGGCATTACGAATGACTCAACTTTTCCCCCTTCCACACTAAAATTCACCTCCATGAAGCCCATTTCATCAGTTTTCACTACACTGATATTGTTAACCCATTTTCAATTGAAAATCAGCACTTGAAATATTTAATAATACAACTCATATATCTCTTCGATAATTCCAAAAAAATATGATATATTTTCATAAATTTGATTTCTATCCTTGGAAGCAAATATGTGCATCGCTTCAGGAATAAACTTAACACCTTTGTTTTTCATCGTATCGAAGTCATTGCATTCATTTGTATAGAACATCTAATCATTGATTACAAATCTAGTGTAAGATATAAGATTTTCATTCGATACCCTGGCTATCCATTAAAGTAATTCGACAATTGAATTCTAATTTTTAGATAACTCCTTATAAATTTGATATCAGAACCATCCTATAAACTTTTGATTATGTGAATTTTATATTAATATTTCTTCCCTTAATGGATTCAAATTTCTTATAATTTCATTGTTGTCTTCAGTTTATGGATCAACATATTAAATATTATGTAAAATGTAAGGGTGTGATTTCTCCCACTCTATCAAGATAATTTTGACAAAAACTCTTCCAGAAATACCTTTGCCTAAAAGGCGTTCGCTGCGATGAGACTTTGGGAGACTGTTTCTGTCAATATATGATAGGTAACCAGTATATAATTCAATAGCTTCTTCAACAATATATTGTTTTGGAATAAAACCTTCTGGTCAACTTTGATTCTTGATATACCCTTTCAATATCTACATATACCATTTAGTGGGACACATCCATCTATAATAGATAGGACTACATAGTTGAACCTCTCTATCCAAGTGAACCATCAGGTGGAATATTATATCAATGAATGATAATGAGAAGAACATATCTAATACACATAATATAATTGAAACCTCCTTATTCATTATGGGGAACGTTTTTGAGTCTATAACTTTACTACATATGAATTTGAAAAATAAGCACAGAATGGTTAATGTATGTATTAAATTTTGAGTCAAAATGAAATGGAAAGAAACATGCATTAAATATTTCATCAAAACATGAAATTCATGGGATTTTTGTCCTTGTAACTTCAAATTATTCATTCACATGACATTATTGCTATTTGATGAATAACCCTATGGAAATTTTACAATATTAAAGGAAAATAAAAATTGCAATTTTTCTTGTCAGGATAGAGTGTAAGCTTCTGGATAAAGAAAATTTCACCGTTTACTCTTCACCGTTTCCAACCCTTCCCTTATCCACATTTCAATCAAGTCCAGCCAAGATTTTATTCAATATTTCGTTTTTAGGAACATTTAGTAACGTGCTAATAATACAATCAAATATTTTTTTTCTATATTAATGACATAAATAAAATGTTTGAAATACAAACAATTCTAATACGGTAATTCAAAGAAAATTCAACTCTTCTTCCAACCCGATTTTTTAATATTTTTCAAAAATGGTTTACTAAAACCATTGTCAATTTATTTTAATTTATTTTACATTTGATCACCTGTTACTAGAGATAGTGTTGTACCTTGTTTGATATTCCCATCAAATGCTATCATATAAGATAGGTATTTATGTCATTGAGATAAAAATTTCAGATGTCATAAAAATACAATCTTTAACGAAGGTTTCAACCGAAATGATTAAGTGAGTTTTTCACAAATGGGACCCCCTAATATTCCTTTAATGATACAGACTGATAAATTTCCATCAGCAGGTAAGTCTTTTATCATTCCATATAACATGGCCCTAAATCAGAATTATTCACTTCTATGAGAATCATACATTATAATACCTATATCATGCAACAATTTCAGATCTTCGATAAATGGATCCACATAGACATTAATGTAATTACCAGGATGCTTTTGTACAGATATAATCAGAGACAACATAATGTAAATTTGATTTATGAATAACCATGAAAAGAAGTTATAATTTACCAACATGGAGGTCCGTATACTATGAATACCACCGTGTACACCAATAAGATTTATTCCATTTGAAGATAATGAAAGACAAAAGTTTCTCATCTCATTTACAAATTCAGGATACTCATAATCAATTTTCTTCCACTAAAGAGAATATGCTGGATGACATAGGTTCCCGTCTTTAATTATTGTATCTGCAGGCCACATCAATTGTCTCATGGTTTATTGATATCCATATAGTCTTCTAAAAGTTGGAATGATAGGAAAATACCATATAGATTTCAAAGGACTAGATTCATTTTTCTTGCATCAATCTGCACCACACTTAGGGAATTTTATGAGTGATTTATGGTCATTTCAAAACAATATACAGTCATTTGGACTAGCATTTATTTTTTTATAGATCATTCCCATTAAACATAACATTTATTTAGATTCATATGTTTGGCATGGTAGTTCATTTTATTCTGGTATCATATCATTCAACAGACCAATTAGTTATATAAATATGGTGTCACTCCATTTGCTTATAGTTTTCAAATTAAGAAACTTAAACACAACTGAAAATCTCATGTATTTAGTACAAAAGTTATAAAATGTTCATTTGGAACAACTGTTTAACTTTTCAAACAACTTTGGAAAATCATGAAGGCCATCTTAAATTAATATTTATATTTCTTCCATGTGATATGTATCATCATTTTCACTAGTATTCATATCAAATGATACATAAACCATGGTATCATCCCAACCGGTGTCCACATTCAATTTTTCCTACGGTTAATCCAATATTTAGAGCTCTGATCTATTCTATGACAAATCAAATATTCTTCCAACTCTTATAGACTAATTTGTCTTGAATAAAAACATTTTTAACACAGATAGAGGATTTGATAAGGGTCATATACATGATTCTATGTGATCTACAACATCATTTACACTGGTATTCATCTATAAACCGCAGTATCATCCCAATCAGTGTCCAGATTCAGTTTTTACCGATGTTTAATCCAATATTTAGAGCTCTGATTTATTCTGTGACCAGTCAAATGTTCTTCCAACTCTTCTGGACTATTTTTTCTTGAATAATAAAATTTTAAACATGGATAGAAGATTTGAGAAGTGTCGTATGCATGCTATATTTCAAACTTTTTGAACTCTTTAACTTTATCTTCATAATCTTTTGTCAAACGATTAGTGTATATCCATTTTTGATTTATATTCATCCTATTGGGGTCATAAAAGATTAATTTTTTACAATAAATAATTAAATACATATAATTTATTAATTATCAAAGGTGAAAGTTCTATAAAATTCTAATAAGGAAAACTCAATATTTGATTGTTTCAAATAATTTCAGTATATTGAAGAAAATGTGTAGTTGTATTTAAGAAAAGAATTAATCCACTATAGAAGGTGTTTACCTATGAATTCATTAAATGGTGAAATTTATAGACAACTCATCCTCATCAACTCATCTCCTAGACATTTATACGTTCATTTTTTTGTTTGACACATCTTTCATCTCTTGTAGACATGCACCTATGTTGGTTGAAATACTCTAAGAAATAGTCATCCATGGGACGACTAATACTAAGAGTAGTAGAATCAATATAAAAGAGATGGGGGATGAGTTTAAAGAAAAAATTACAATAATTACAATTCGGGAGATGAAGTTGATGAGGATTAAAATTGTCTAGAAAAGAGATGGGAGACAAGTCTCAAGAAACAAATTGAAATAATAACTATTGTTTTACACACATCAAGTCTTTCTTAAATCCCCTAAACATATGAAAATATAATATGGGAAATTAAAGAGAAATTAAACCCCAAATATGATAATGAATAATAATAAATTCTCATTCAATCAACTAGAAGATATAAAAATGCATTGATAAAACATCTTAACAAATAAAGAGTTATTTCATATACATGGATAGTAATGAGAGATTCCTAAGTGTGGGACCAATATATGTAGACCTAAAATGATGAATACCTAAAAATAATTTCTAATATATAGAATTTCATAACTTCCACACTATTTTTTTGGAACAATTGATGTACCAACCTAAGCAATTATTATATTATAATTAATGGTGTATCAAATATTTGAAAACATCTCAAGAATATTGGGATACCATATCACAAGACCGACCCATACAAAGTATTCTAGGTAGTTTGTAAAATAAAATATAACCAAATAAATAATTCTATGGAGGATAGTTAATTCACATTGACCCATCCTTGAGAATCTAGGGTGGTCCATAAAGAAGTTGGAAAAAAGCAATAATACACACCAATAAGATATATCACAAACAAGGGAGAAAAACATACCACACCTTGCAACATCTACCCCATACACATTTAAACACACACACACATATATATGACATGGAATTTATAATACACTTAATTTCAAAGAAAAATCACATTTAAAAATAATTTTTAATGAAAATAAATATAATCCCTTCTTAATTTGGAAATAGAGAACCATAATTTGTGAATAAATAATTATAAAATCACCCTTATATTATTTGTTCTAAAAATGAATATAAATAGATATAAAGAAATATATTTACATATATATATATATATATATCTTTATAAAATAAGATTAAATTGATAAAAATATATGTAACTCTTACAGTATAATATCACATCATAGTAAAATAAAAAAATCCACATGCTAATTTTAAAAATATATATCCATTTAAAATAAATAAATATGGTATCACCCTTACTATGATTTCTCTTAAAATAAAAAAATAAAATTCTAAGAAAACAAACTTTTAAGGAAATATCATTACACAAGACCGAGAATTGGTTTGTTAAATCATTTTCTCATTATTTTAAGGTTATTATTTCCAAAACTCTACTATTTATATAGTGGAATAAATATTTATTTAATTGGTTTATCTATGAACCAGAGGTGATTCTCTCTGATTTAAAAGTATTGAAAAAATTATGCTTTCGGAGGAATCTGCGGTACAGATGTAGGCAATAAAGAAAATTGATTCAAAGAAACAATTTAAAAAAATACCAAAATAGGATATCCAAATTGATAGTCAAGAAAAAATCTAATCACCAAAAAGCATTATGTTCATAGTCTAAAATAAAAATAGTATAGAATGATCGGACTACAAATAACTAATGACATTATAGAAGAAGAAATAAAAAACGAGACAACAAATACAGAAATAAAAATGGAAACTACGAAGGAAAACATAGGCCTACCATGCTAGGTTGAAGATAATATGAGACCCTGAAATCTAGATCTTGATGTTTTCTTCGAAAACTCTAACTATAAGTGAACACCAGATGCTGGTCGATGTTTGAGATACACGAGGTAGTTGAGTGGGTTTGTGTGATTCGAGCTTCAATTCAATGAGGAGGGGCACCGACAGTGGGTGGATTCCATGGAAGGATTCAGATATCTCGATGGGTACACAACTGGTAAGGTTTTTTAAAATAGATCGGGACACTTTTATCGATGCTTCTCAAAAAGTGATAGTAAAGAGTCCTTTTATCATCATTTTTTAGCGATGATAAATATTGATTTTATCAGTGTTTTCTTAGAATTGATAAGGCTGCATCTTTATCAGTGCTAAAAAAGCGCTGATGAAAATTTCTTTTGTTAGAACTTATTACTTAAGCAATGATAAATGATTTATAATTATAATTATAAATAATTATTTCTATAAATATATATATAGTTAATAAATATATATAAATATAAATACAATAAATATATTCCTTATTTAAATATATTTATTATAATTTTATAATTATTTAAATAGATAATTATTTATTTATATTTATATAAATATTTTAAAAGAATAATATTTATATCATTATATAAAATTATATATATATATATATATATATATTTAAAAAATATATATAAATATAAATATTGTAAATATAT
Source organism: Viscum album (assembly GCA_963277665.1). NCBI lineage: Eukaryota > Viridiplantae > Streptophyta > Magnoliopsida > Santalales > Viscaceae > Viscum > Viscum album. The sequence goes on from OY728132.1 coordinate 704,307,623, forward strand.
TCCTTATTTAAGTAAATTTATTATAAATTTCAAAATTATTTAAATATATATAATTATTTATTTATAATTATATAAATACTTGAAAAATATATATTTTTTATTTATAGTTATAAATATATACCTGTATAAATATTGTAAATGAACATTTATAAATATATTTATTTATAAATATTTTTTACAAAGGTTTTTAACAATATTAATGAATGTCTAATTTCAAGTGCATGCATGTTAAAAATGAGTGAAATTGAATAAATTAAAATTAAGTACACTTTAAAAATATTAAAAAATTGATATATTTTGTGCATGTATATTGTATAAAAAATTCATTAATTATATATATATATATATATATGAAATCAATATAACACACCTTTGATCTATGTTAAACTGTAAAATCAGATGAAATTCAATTAAACATCCATTACTCTATGCAATTAGTCTGTATTTTTAATTCAGATTAATTTTTAATTATAAACTAATATTCACTAAATATATGACTATTTAATGTAAAGTTCATAATTAATTTCTAATATATAAATCATATTTATATACATTAATATACATATATATATATTTAATATATAGTATTTATTAATATTATCAATAATTATCTAATTAAGAAAATGTTTAATATTTTTCTCAATTTTCTTATTTTTATTTTTTATTTGTTTAATTTTCATTTTTTCTATTTTTATATATTTAATAAGTACTATTTATTAGTATTTATAATATATATATAGTACAATCAATTTATTCATTTTTATTAATAGTTATTTAATTTATAAAATTTTTATTATTTTTTCTAATAAACACATTTTTATTATTTATTTATTTAATTATCTCAATTTATTTATTTTTACCATTATGAGTATCAAAAATAGATGATAAATGATTACTTTATGAGCACTAAAAAAATAGAGCTGATAAAGGGTCCCTTTATTAGTGCTAAAAAATCACTAATAAATGGTTAACTTTATGACCTCTTTCTTTAAAACTGATAAAGATACCATTTATTAGTGATTTTTTCTAGCACTGATAAATACTGATGCTGTTAAATGCCTGTTTTGTACTAGTGAAAATAGAGCTACAATCTTATGATGATTTTTTTCTTGATTTTCTATCTTTCCCATAAATTGTTTCTATGAAACTATATCATGTATTTTGAAAAAAAAAATACAAAAGAAAATATTTTATATTATCTATGACATGTTCTATTCATTTTGAGAACTGAAATACCCATTTTACCTGGGCAATGTTATGGAACTTGGAAAATCATATCCTTCAGTATTTAATTTCATCCAAAGACCAATCCAAACATTGATAAAAATTGATCTAATACCATTCAAAGGTTTTAGAGGGATGACACTAATCCGAAACAAATTTGAAGAAAACTCTGAAATCCAAAAATTACTAGGATATATCTATTTATTTTGAATAATAATAAAAAAATGATAAAATGATATACTTACACCTTGAAGATAACATGACTAAGATTCACTGAAGCCTAATCTATATCACTAAGGATAATCTAATGAGTCCCTCTCTCTTATAGTATCCATGAATTGGGGGAATATTCCAATGCTTGAGATGGATCTCTTTCATGCCATGATCTCCTAAAACCATTATTAAAATTTTGAGAGAAACAAGAGATCTAATAAGTATTGGTTTGAAATGTTTTCTTAGCATCTCAACACAATGAGATAAAGCACCTAGTTCAAAGTTATAACATGTTTACATAGACGTCCAAGAGCATGAAATTGTTGACCTTATTTATGGGATTGTACATAAACAATTCAAATTGTTTCATCCCTTGAAATATTGGGTTGAATCCTCATTGATTTATTTAACACTTAAATAAATGTGTAAGATGTTCAAACTCATTACAATTGTCTTCAAATGAAAAATATCTAATCATTATAGCATTTAAAATAGATAAATGAAGAAATAAACAAACTATCACATTATGTGCACGATCATGCATCATCGACCTTGACCTAGTGTCATACACTATATCATGGTGCACATAAGGATAGACAACATAGTGCTCTAAACAACCACACCATGGAATTTCCTTCTAGTTCAAATTTCAATCATTTTACATAATATAAATTTATAGTTTTATTAGTGTAGTTTAAAATTTAAACTAATTAGTATAAGTAGACTAAAAACCCCAAACCCAAAATGCCACATGTGAAACATGAAACTGTCCTTTATAAAATTAATAACTCATGTGTGTGTACCTTTTTTTCATAAATGTTACAAATCCAAATTCATCATCTATGGTATGTGAAGATCATAATGTGGCATCCAAATGGAATTCCCTTTTCATGGTGTATCCATTGGATAAAATAGATATCTTGATGCTTGAATAGGATATCTCTTCTCACCAAGACATTCTAGTGCCTGAATAATAAAATTGTAAGTAAGAGTGATCTTTCGGAAGGTGAAGTTCCAAAAAGGATCTTCCAAGGTTCACCCATCATTCCATTGTAGTGGATCACTTATATAAGCACTCAGAGTCTTTAAATGAGCCTATAAATTTACTCACATGCTCGGAAATGCATGAGTAATGCAGCATCCATTGTATATCAAATGAATTCATCTTAATTATTCCCATGTGTTTTATATGACAAAATAATTACATTTAATGATATCCAATTGAATATATTGTTAATGTTTAACATTTGGTTTCTTTAACATATCACAACCTTTATAAAATAATCATACCACACAATTCCTTGTTATTCTTATAATATTACTTTCATGGAAGAATTTATAATATATTATATCATTACCTTATGACATGACCATATTTTCTCTCAAAATATGTCTAAATGCATCACATGCAAAATGGATTAAAAGAATAACTCCAATAATCCCCTACCTATACTAAATCCTCATAGAATTTGTTTCATTTTACCTTATATTGTATAATATACAATAACTTATGTAATCATATCTAAAAACCATTTTAGATATCTTTCAAAAAACATTTGAAAAAATATCATCAACCTCACCATGTATTACATTATATAAAATAATATGTGAATAAACATAAAAAAACTCTTTTTAAGGAACTCTAAAACACTTCTAAAGTATCTCTATAAGCCAATATTAACCCCTATTCAGTCAACCATAAAGTGTGACCTCATAGTCCTAAATGTAATTAAAAAAATTGGAATAACCAGATCCATCAATTTAAGAAACATGCAATCTCTAGCAAAGAATAAATTCTACTCATGCTACAAAAAGATCTTGCATGGTCTCCATAAAAAATATATGTCTTTGTGTCTATAAGCTTCATCATATTACACAACTAGAAATATAGCCTATACCCATTGTTTATAATCCTTGATATAACTCTTAAAACCTTGCGTATAGGCTATACCTGTGGTTTTAAAAACTATAGCTGATGGAGTCATCAATATAGAGTTATACCCACAGTTTCTATAGAAACCCGGGGTATAGCCTAGGAGATTTTATCAGACCCAGATTTTAAGTTAAACCATGGGTATATATATTCTAATATAAAAAATATACCCACAGTTCATCAAATCGTGGGTATAACTACCTGTCCCCATTTGGCAGCAACAACCCTTCCAGCCTATCCTGAACTGGTAAATAAAATACAAACCATAGTAAACATTCAATGGAATACATATATTATATATTTATCATTCAAATAACTCCTTGTATTAATTTTCAAACCATTTACAATACTAAAATATACATATAAATCTATATAAATAATCAATTCAAGTCATTAAAAAACATCCATATGTCTCTTTAATGCTAAGTCAAAAATGTAGGGGGTTAAATATCTCCCCCATAACCAAAATCCTAATCCTCATCACTATCAGTAACATCCTCATCACCAATAGTATCATCTAGAGAACCAACAACAACAACATCATCATCATTATCATCACCATCACTGCCACCACCACCATTAGCTCTATGCCACTAGGACACTCATTGAAATCACACTGGACAACATATAAAAAGCGCATTGATTCCATACACAAATTCAAAGTAGTAGTAGCCTCCTATGGAAGTGATGAACTTATAATTGACATAAGTTTTATGAAGTGTTTGATGATCATTCTACTTTTTTTTCACCTGTAGAGCTATATTTTTCACTTAATATGCTTTTGCGAGATAATTTTGTAGCTCAGTGGTTTGAGAGGTTTGAGATTTTCTCGATGATGGCCAATACCTAGTGTGAATGATGTTTTTCCTAGGTCCACATTAGACTCTTTTCCGGTGCTCCTCACCTAATACCCGACTGAAATGATCCTTTGGCCTGACTTTGTCATCTTATTTATCATTTAGGGGCACCAGGGTAGACTGTTGAAAATATAAAAATGATATTTAATTATGAATTCCATATAAATATTTGAAATATAAATTAAAGAACATAAAATCTTTTATAGTGTTTATTAATTTACGTCACTTCCATACTATTTCTTCATACTCGAGAAAAATAATATTTATCGAGGCACACGACCTTCGATGACAATTGCCTCTTTCTGAAAATGAAATTAATTAGTATAATACTACATTATTTTATAATATGAAAGTCATAAACCCATTATGAATTAAAATTTTATCTTTTGAATAAATCTATAAAATGAAGAAGCATATAAATATACTTTTAATTATAAATTTAATACTAGTTAAATAACATAAACAATACATACTAATTGGCATGATAAACATGGGTATGACATGGATTCCTCTTGTATGTTCATTTCAATACAAATCTATTTGTGTTGCGTTATTTGGTTATTCAGTCACTTGGTAATTTTGGTCATGTGGTAATTAGTATCATTTTTAGGTTAGGTTATTTGGTAAATTGGACAATCTATACATTTTTACATTCATCCATCTGTCCATTTGGTCATTAGGCCATTTAGATAATTTAAGCCAATTAGGCCAATTAGGCTATATTAGCTATATAGACTAATTGGGCCAATTAGGTCATTTAGACCAATTAGTACAATTAGTCCAATTATTCCATTTAGGGATATTATCCCATTTATTTCATTTAGTTAAATTAGGCCATTTAGTCAATTTAGTCCATTTCAACCATTTCATCCAATTTAGGCAATTTAGGCAAATTAGGTCAATTAGGCCAATTTAGACCAATCAGGCTATCTAGGAAATTTTGTCTAATTAGGGAATTTATTTGTTCAATTTAGGCTAATTAGTCCATTGATTCTAATTTAGGCCTATTCAAGCCAATTCAGGCCAATTCAGTCCATTTATGAAATTTAGGCCATTTATACGAATTAGGCCATTTATGCCAATAATTCAATTTAGTCCAATTCTTCCTTTTAATCCATTTAGACAATTTAGGCCAATTTGGTCAATTAGTCTATTTATTCCATTTATTATATTTTGGGCAATTAGGCCAATTAGGCCATTTAAGCCATTAAGCCCATTATGCCATTAGGCTATTAGGCCATTATGCCAATTGGAAAATTTTCCATTATTCCATTAGGACAATTGGCCATTATTACATTAGGCCATTAGGTCAATTGGACAATTAAGTCATTAGGAATTTATTCCAATTCGATATTACACCATTATTCCATTAGGACAGTTGGCCTATTAACCCATTAGGACATTAGGACATTAAGCCAATTGGAAATTAGGTCAGCTGAACAATTAAGCCATTATAAAATTATGTCAATTAAATAATTGGACATTATACCGTTAGGTCAATTAGATTTTAGAACATTAGGTTATTTGGCCAATTGGACAATTGGCCATTAGGCCATTAAGCCAATGAGGCCAATTGGCCAATTGAACATTAGGCCATTATGCCTTTAGGCCAATTTTCCATTAGACCATTAGGCCAATTAACCATTCGTCTATTAGGACATTAGGAAATTAGTCCATTAGTCAATTAGGACAATTGGACATTATTAAATTAGGCTAATTGGCCATTAGGCCATTAGGTCAATTGGTCATTATTCCAATTAGGCCATTTTTCCATTAAGCCAATTAGGCCAATTGAGCATTAGGACATTAATCCATTATCCCAATTAGCCATTAGGCTAATTAGACAATTGACCATTAGGCCATTAGGCCATTAAGAAATTAGGCCAATTTTCCATTAGGCTATTAGCCTATTAGGCTAATTGGCCAATTAGCCTATTATTGAAATTGGATAATTGGCCATTAGGCTAGTTGGCTGATAGACCATTATGCCATTAGAGAATTAGGCCAATTTTCTAATTAGTCCATTAGTCCGATTGTCTAATTAGGCCATAATTCCATTATGATAATTGGATAATTGGTCATTAAAACATTATTCCATTATCAAAATTCGCCATTAGTTCATTAGGCCAATTGGACGTCAGGCCATTTTTCCATTAGGCCAATTGGCTGTTAATCCATTAGGTCAACCAACCAATTGGACATTAGTCCATCAGGACATTAGTCCAATAGTCCATTAGGAAAATTATCCATTATTCCATTATGACATTATACCAATTGGCTACTAGGCCATTATTCCAATTATACATTAGTCCATTAGACCATTAGGCCATTAGACTGTTAGTCCATTAGGCCCTTAGGCCAATTGGGCATTATTCCATTAGGAAAATTGGACATTATGTCATTTAGGTCATTCTGCCAATTAGTCCAATTAGGACATTTATTCCATTTAGGCCATTAGTACGATTGGGAAATTTTTCATTAGGCCATTATTCCATTAATCCAATTAGGAAATTAAACCAATTTCCCATTAGTCCAATAAACCAATTGGCTAATTTTCTAATTAGGCCATTAAGCCACTAGGCTATTAGGGAAATTGTCTAATTAGACAATTATGCCATTAAGAAAATTGACTAATTGGCCATTAGGCCATTAGTACAATTGTTCATTAGGCCATTAGGACATTAATCCATTTGGATATTAGGACAATTTACCATTAAGACATTGGTCCATTGGGCCATTAGACCATTAGTCCATTTGGCCATTAAGACAATTGACCATTTGGACAATAAGTCATTAGTCCAATTGTCCAATTGGACATTAGTCCATTTGAAAGAGTTATTTTCATCCTTATATTAAAGTCATTAATGAAAATAAAACTTAAATTTCATCATGAAAATATTACTAAGTAAAAATATAAATCTAGATATTATTTATATTCATGTTAAATTACCCGATGCTTCTCATTCTTGGGCATTTTAGTGCACCCCAAAGTTTGAAAATATGTCACTTAATCTTTATTATTTTTGTTTTTTCCCAATGAATCCTAAAAAAATTACTACAAGAAAAAATAATTAAATTTTCTATGAAAATAATTAGAGATTAAGAATACCTTAAACTCATCACTCTTCCAATAAGTGATCATTTCTTGAATTTTATTGTAAGAAATTAGGTCAATATTGATACATCCTCTAAATGAGATCTAACTTAACTCTTTAATCCAACATATAACTCATTCTTATATGATCACTAGAACTCCCAAGATCCATAAACCTTGAAACCTTAGCAGCTTCACTATTGGGAAAGTTAGAATGATGAAACAATGAACATGTAAATTAATATAAATAACATAATAATATAGATATAAATTTAAAAAATTATTTTACCCAAATTTCCACCCATGATTTCTCCTTGATGTCAGTACTGATATGACTCCATGATATTGGTTTCATCATAATTAAATCACTATACTTGGATAAAGTTCCCACAAAACTTATACACTCCCAAACATTTTTACCTATAATTTGATTGTATTAATTTTAATACACCACTATTTGTGTTTGGAGATTCTAGTATTCACACATATGGGGGTGACCATGTCACCTACTGGAAGATCCCACTGAATAAGAACAAATTAAAAATAATAATAATTAAGTTATATTTTAATAGGAAAAAAATTATATGATATACCTTGTCACACTTATAATAAAAAACCTGATACAAGATACTCATTAGGCTTTGATGGATCCTTAGGCTTTCCTAAATCAATATCCACTGAAGTATATTCCTATTCTAATGCATGATATGGATGATATTCTTGCACTGGAGTGGAAGATAAAATAATAGAATCATCATATCCTAGATGGAGTAGGAAATGGAGGAGATGTAGAAATAACAGGATATGGGTTGTATGGTTGGGGATACATCAAAGGATATAGATATAGTAAAGGTAGTAACATCCTTGGAGGCGGTGTATAAATGTTATGGTAAGAAGAGGATAAATAATATGGTAATGTAGCTATGAGTGGGAACATCCCTCGTAGCTCAAGCAGAGGATAGAAAGGTGTGGTATATGGGTTGTCTGCTAGTGGGTCAGGGTGGGAATGGGTATGATGGGTGCTCCGTCTAGGTCTAGAAGCATACGCGCTTGGACCGATGCTAGTAGGCTGAGCATGATTCAACTCTGGTTCAACTGAATGTCCCTAAAAAAACTTGACAAAGAATAATAACATGAAATTATATGTAATGTAGATGAAATATATTACAATTATTAAACTCACTAAGGGAAGCAGATGAGGTAACCCACACACATAAATCTGTCGATAAATATCAAATAATCACTTCCTTCAAACTTCTTCAGTATTTTTCATAATCTTCATAAGAAATAAATTTAATTTTTTTTGATTTTTTTTTAAAATCATGCATTCAAATTAGAAGTTAAATAAGTCGTAAACAATGTCATAACATGTTTTAACAATAACAATTTAAAACCAAGTTATTTTTTTTAAAAACCTATTATAAACCTAGTATTCTAAATTGAAATAAATCTAATTAAATTCAATGAAACTAATCAAAAATAAATCAAACATATCCATCCAAACTGAAACTAAACTAAATTATTTACAATAATAACAACCATAGAAACCCACATCAATATAAAATGAATGAACTATGAACATATATGTTTTCTTCTATATATAAACCCCCACTATTTTAGGTTCAACATAAACTATCACAATGGGACAATTTGATTCATAAAATGAAATATTTTGGTCAACACTAATGGTGGCATTAATGGTTTTAATTCCATCCCCACAATCCTGAAAATATGTCTTGGGACTACTTCATTAATGACACCGTAATTAGGTCTCAGATGTTCTTTCTCATAAAACACTTTTTTCCATTGATGCCAAAATGTATGGTTCATAAATAACTAGGAATTGAATCATGTCAATAAATATAAATACATCCATCTATCCAAATTTAAATTTTTATTAATCCATTTTGAGGAAAAATGGGAAACCAAATACACATACAAGACCACTATGTGCTAAAGGAGACGACAAAATTATTATACACGAGACTTAGATTACCCGAGTTAGCTACCCTATAAAGATCCCATTTCAAAGGACTAACCTGTGTTTCTGGGTCCTCTATAATAATTTCTTTAAAGTGGGTAATAATCCTCTCTATTTTCTGGATGAATTCCGCTGAGTTGATTTTGACCTGGTTGAAGCCCCGGGCTAGAATTCGGTCTTGTTTGTCTATCCACAGCTCTTGCTCCTCGTTGGTGTAAACTTGAAACCTTCTTTCATAAATTCTTTTTATCTCCTCTTCTGAGACATTGGGATAGATAGATTTGTCTAACATTTATTCCATGGAGTGCAGAATCAAATTCAAACACACCATGGGCTGTTCACTTTCCCCTTTCGGCAGTGCTTTGCTTCCATTTTTCTTGTCCTTCTTGTCTGACCTTGTCTCCATCGGCTTTGGAAAATTTGAGTAATCCTTGCGTCTCTTGGGTTTCTTCCCTTGGACCAATATACATTTACCTTAATAAATATAAATACAAAATCGTCAATAAATGTACCATGTCCCATCATTTAATCAAACCATTTTCATTTCATCATAGTGACTTGACCATGAAAGTTGTAATACAATAAAAATATTTTCTGTATCACCCCGACCCTAGAAGCCCAGAGTCCGTGCATTATTACGTATCATTGGCATGATAAAAAAAGATCAAGTCTCAAAAGATCATTTATTTTAGTAGCCTTAGAATTACTAGATACATTCATAAAGTTTACATTACATCATAAAATGGAAAACTACAATAACATTGTTTCCATAGACAACACTGAGATCCTATAGACTGTTCCTGCAGGTCAATCATAATATACTTCTTCACATCCTGGGAAAAATAAAACATAGAAAATGGTGAGCCCAGATGCTGAGTAAGGATAACAATATAGCGGAAACTTTCATAAATAAGCATAGACATTTTAGGCAATGTGTAGAACTAAAACAAAATCTTTTTAAACTTGAACCTCAACATAATATGGAAAATATAAAATCCAAATAATTCCATTTACTTAACCACATGGATATTCTACTAGTCGAATAATCACATGAAATATTAATAGCCACTTTCATAAAGATGAAATGCATAATGTCGGACTTTAATTTTTGTGTCAAGGCCTTGTGTTGGGACCTAGGGGCTAACTGTAACCGGACCCAAACCCGGAGAGCCTCTATAACCAGACTCTATTCCAGAGAGCCTCTATAACCGGACTCCAACCTAGAGAGCCTCTGTAACCAGACTCCATCCCGAAGAGTCTTTGTAATCGGACTCCATCCCATGGGGTCTGCTGTAATCGGATCCCAACCTAGAGGGCTTACTTTCACCGGTCTCCAACCCGGAACATACTAGTCCAATACATTCATCATAAGAAGAGGTTGAAATATAACATAAACATTCGTATTAAAAATAGCATACTAAATGTCAATACATTATCCATAAAACATGAATGGTATGAAATAACATATCCAAAGTCAAACATATCACAAAACCTTCAACACAATATGTAAGTTTTGTATCATAATAAATCAACTTCAAATAATCTTATAATCCATCAAAGGATGTTGACATAGATGAAATCAAAACATTTTTTTGAGAAATATCTCTTTCTATTTTGAAATCATTTAAGAGTCACATAATTAGAAAGGAAACATTTATTTTGAAAATATTCTTATAATCTTGTACTGGAATCTTTGATGATGTTATAACGGTGGAAAATATCCGCACCCACTGTATAATTTAAAAAAACATTCTTACCTTAATTTTGTCGAAAAGGTCATAAAATACCTTGTTTGGAAAACGCCGGAAAGATTCCTCTCAAAAAAATTTATTAAAAATTCAGAAAAGGGTATGAATGAATTTAACACGTAGTCTAATAAATAGTAACAATGTTTTGGAATACATTTTTAAGAAATATAGATCTGGATGATAAAGAGGTCCCAGTAGATAATTATGTATAAACAACCTCAAATAATGAAGATATTATAGAATTAACCCTTACCTTGAACTTTTTCTTGGTCGATGGTAGGTTGACCTCCTATATAATGGTGAAATAATTGTTATTAAATTATACAAGAATCTTATACATTAATATGATATCATATATGATCTTTTAACATTTCTTTGTTAATAATATCTTAGTATTGTCGTCATTTCGGGTGTTAACAGATTCGTTTTCCTTTATATTCTTTATTATGTGAGTCATATTTGTTATGGATGGGATGTATATTATTCATATCTAGAATTATATAAAGCCTTTAAACATTATTTTTAGTCATAAAATGAAAATTAGTCTTGAATGGATACGATGGAGAATGAATCTCATCGCGTTTGTGGAGACGGTAATCCGTACGTACGCACGAGCGACAATATCATTATTTTGATAATAAAATAATATATAATTGGATTTTATATCATATATACAGAATTATTATCATGTTATATTTATTATTTAAATGAATTACACATCATTATTATACACATCCAAATAACAATATATTGAATAACAATTACACCATGACGTGGAGACGGTAAGCTGTACGTACGCACGTATAGTGACATGTCATTCAAGGGATGGATACAATAATGAATTTGTTTGTATCATATTTATAATAAAATCTAATTATATATAATATACTGGAGTTCTTATTTTAGAATGTAAAAAACAAAGAAAGAGTAAGTGGAAGAAGAAATTAACTTGAAAGAGGTGATGAAATATTTACCTCTTCTTCGGGTTCTTCCTTTTGATTTGATCAAAAGGGACCCTTAGATTGTCTTTATGACTAAAGTAAGTCCTGTAGGATGAAGGTAGGATAGTTTAGAGGGTATTTGAGTAGGGGTTGGCCGAGCCAAATGGCTTTGAAGGTGTGAATTGGAGAGAAGGGGGAGTGCCCTTTTATAAGAGGGGTGAGGGGCACCTTAGAAAAAACTTAAAATATTATTTTATAATAAATTCATATTTGGTTTATAATGGCTCCAAAGTGAATTATTTCGAGGCTAGGGTGGGGATGGGTCGAAATAATCTCAACCAATAGGTTTTATACAAGTTTATGTTACCATTTTAACCTTATCATTTAGATTTAACTCTAAGTTAAATAATTTAACTTTTACCGTGTCTTCTTGTATTCTTACACTATATGGTTAACAAAATTACTATAAACTACTAATCGAACCCCAATTGGTTAATTAATGTCATATATATTATTATATAAGTGTTTTGGACGAACCTGATATTTTTAGGACCATTATATCAATGAATAATATAAATTTTTTTTAAAAACTATTTTATGTCAATTTTGACACTATTTGGTATTTGTTTTTTGTTAAAATAATTAAATCATTATTAATTCTAAAAAAATTCATCTAACCAATTCTAACATGTCATATTAACTTATAAAATTAGTTTAATTCATAAAAAGTCTCAAATTACGTTTATTTGGATATTTATAATATCAATTATATTAATATTCCATTAATTAGGTAATTACTGCATCATCATTGTGTCATAAATAAATTAAATTATTTAATGTCTAAAAAATATAAATAAAATTACATTATGTAGGAAATATTTTTATCTTTCAAATTAATATTTATAGTTGAATATATCTTATGTATAACCTTATATTGAAAATGTTTTAGTTATTAAACTTTGATTTTAACTCTTTTAACTCTTCTTTAAATAAAATAATAATAAATGTCCTAATCTAATCCACGTGGATCTAAAGGATAATATTTTATTCCTAAGTTTGTTTTTGGTTGAATTATACTTATCCAATAGAATTAGGACATGTGTTAGGGTAATAATAACATCATTTTTACCCTTAATTACCCTATTTACTTTTAACCGTGGTAAATAAAAGTAAAAAGTTAATATTCACCAAAAATTATTTTCCTCTTGTTGAACCACATTTTACTTACTGATATAAATAGTGTCTCTAGGATTTTGGAAATTAAACTCATAGAAGCAGTAAAATTAAGTTTTATGTAAATTTGAAAATACTCCTAGGAGGTAGGTAAAAGACGGTAAAAAGTTCAATAAAATTTTTATATATCTAAAATTATTATAAAATAACTCCAATGAATTACATTGAACTTATATAGGTATTATGTATCTATTTTTACCTAAAATAAATTTAAATAAAATAAATAATTATTTAAATTAAAATTAGGGTTTAAACTATGACTCAGTGTTTTTCACTATCCATCAAAAATTGAAAGTTTTCCGAAAAATTCCAAAAACTCACCCTAAGCTAATTTCGATATTCTGAATCCAAAAATGAAGGTCATTTTGAAAGATAAAATTTATAAAATTTTAAAAAGTGGGTATTACTATTCATAACGGCTAGTTTGCTTTTTGTGGTGTGTTAGAACTCGGAGTTGCATACAACACACGCTATTGTATTATTCAAAGAGAACCGTTCCATGGAAGCTTAGGGTGTTACATGTTCTATAAAAGTCCATAATAAGAAACATTTTAATATCAAGGATAACTATTTGATACACTGGAATATCCTTCTATTGTATCATTTAACATAGCACGATCACATTCTGTTCTCATTTTCACTCTAGATCAGTGGTAAAATTTTTATACCCATTGATTTTTAAAGATTTTCATCTGTGAACCAAATAATTGGGACCAAAATACAACACTCTTAATTATTGAGAAAAAGATTCAATAGGTAAACTAAATACTTGAAATATATTTTAATAATAAAATAAAATTAATATCTATATTTTAATTTAACTAATTTAGTGGTCATACCTTTGATTTCAACCAAGCAGGAAATTCTTTGTCATGAAAAGTATCCATCCTTCTCAGAGTCAAAGATTGATGAACTCCAATTTTATTTTTTTATGTCCCCTATATAAAATTATTATAAAAGTTTAAGGTATATGTGAAATGTCATAGTTTGAGATAAAATATAAATATTCTAATTACTTACTTGATATAGTTATTGAACAAACCATAGTTAAACAAGACTGTGAATTGTGCTATATCCCACTCTTCAAGGCTCAATGTAGCCAATGTATATGACTGAAGAATTCATACTATTTGGGTAATATTTGGAAATGAGGTCTCAATTTACCCATAATTCTCATATTCATTTCCCATTGGCTGGTTATGTCTTGTGCTCATATCAAACAAATACATTAAACAAAAACCTATACATTCTTGAGCTAGATAACCTCTCATAATGGAAACATCAGGATGATTCTTGTTTTGGACATAAGATTTCATTGTGCACATATTGTTTTATATAAGATACATACACCTAAAGGAAACAGATCTCCCAAGAAGTGTTTTTGTTAGAAGATGAGCAATTAAATGTAGCATGCAAGTGAAAAATGGTAGAATTTTTTCCAACTCAAAAAATGGTGCCTCTTGCTGAATTTTTATCAAGAAAGACTTGGATAAAATTTTAGCACAAAGGTCTCTAAAAAATGGCACAAGAAAATCATTTTAATCCTTATATTATTGGATAGAAAATTCCATATTTATATTGGAATCACTTCATGAATAAGGATGTGATAATCATGAGTTTTTTGGGATTCTAGTTTCAAATCAATTCTTTTGACTTATTTAGATATGTTTCTGTAATTACCATCAGGGACCATGATATTATCCAATGCTTTTAGAAATTAATTTTTCTCTAGAGGTGTCATCACATAAGAAGAACTATGATCTTTATATTTGTTTTCACCGATACACATAGGATGTAGTTTTGGTTGAATACCCAAATCCAATAAGTTTTGGTGAGTTCGGAAGTCATATTTGGTCATCCCCTTGATATTTAGAAGAATTTAAAGAAAAATTTATCATATTTTTTTTCCCGATGCGAGTTATGAATAAAAAATGAGGTAAAAAATTGGTTGAACAATATATAAAGTAAAAAAATAAATTTATCTTTTTTGAATTGTAAGTGGACTCAATGTCAACATTGTTCATATTTATAGATTTCATATGATATTATCCTAATGAAAAGCTAAAATATTTCAATTTATTAAGTACATAAGTTCCTAACATAAGTTGAGGTGGCTATTCAGTGTCAATAGTATTATCAAACCTTCGACAATTCTTCCTATACTGATGATCCATTGGAAATAATCATCGATGCCCCCACAAAACTAAAACCATGATGGTATTTAATCATTCTCAATCATGAATTCTTAATACAAATTATAAATCATATATTTACCTTCATTATGAAACCATAAATCATTTTATAAGAAAGGAAATCATTTATAGTCTATATAAGGGTAATACACATTTGGAATATATTTTTTGAAGAAGCATCAAATTTGTACAAACCCATATCCAAAATAGGCTCCAAATCTATTAACAAAGGTTTAAAGTAGACATATACATCATTTCAAGGATCAGAAGGTCCATATATTAGTATACTCAACAAATTTAAAGGTTTATTGAGCCAAATCCATAGAGAAAGATTATAAATGTGAATAAAAACTAGGCACGTGCAGTGAGCAGTAACCATCTGACCAAATAGATTAAAACCATCACAAGATAGACCCAACCTAACATTACACACCTTAGTTGAAATATTGGGATGTTTTATATAAAATTCATACCATGATAATCCTTCCGTAGGATTAATTGAATCATCATTACCTTTAAATCTCTCAACATCATGCCATTGCATATTAGTTGAGATTTCTGCGAACATGAATAGATATTGAAGCTTGTGAATTAATGGAAAGTACCACATGGATTTTTTTTGTAACATGAGATGGTGTTCTATCTTAATTTTACTTCCATAAATATGTACCATATTCTTTATAGTCATTAAGGTCATATTTTTCCTCCTAAAATGAACTAGAATATTTTGTAAAAGTATGAATTTTATTTTTTGAAAATCCAGACTACTTAATTAAATTCCACAACTTATAATGTTTTGAGGGAATATATGTACCATCACTAATAATTTTCTTCAAAAGGGTAAGAATATAATCAATGGAGGTATTAGAAATTATATACATGGTTTTCCATGATATAACCACATTAAATATTCTATGTCTTTTATTTTAGTAAATTCCTGATATACAGGAGTTCTGGCATCATCCATTAATTTATTTTTCTCTCTCAACATCATAGTCTTCAGTCTTTTCCTCTTTTTTATTGATATAATTTCTTTCTTTCACCTTTATACTTATATTTGATGCATTTTGATAGAACAAATAAAATAAACCATTTAAATACTTTATCTAAAAACTCATAAATAAACATTGGATAAATTTTTAAAAAAAGGCAAGGGTTACAAAACTACACAATAATGAGTAAGATAAATAATTAAAAAATTAAAAATATTTTTTATTTCAATATAATGTTTCATTAATAACATTTTATTTTATATAGAAAATACTTATAAATACTCCATAGTCATATTTTAAAATATAATCATTTAACTATTTATTTCATATTATAAATCAAGTGTAATTGCATCACATGCATGTTCTCAAAAATGACATATATGGAAGAGACTACCTACCAATATAATCTGTCAATGAAATCCAAAAGATTGGGTAATAACTAATCAACTTCCTACATTGAAAAAATCAATTTATATAAAAAATTGATTCTAAATGAGTCATCTCCAGAAACTGATAATAAAGAATACCCCAGTGGAAACCACTAAAATATCTTCTAATAACGTCTATAAATCAAATTTAAGAAAATACATAATTTTAATTACCTAATAATTGCATTATTTAAACCTATATTAAATGAATCCATATAAAATATAACAGAAAACTTACCAAAAAAAACAATGATGATCATTTTTACAAGATCCACCTCAAACTCCCTTTTCTATAGAATATGGAATCACCACCACCTTGACTGAATTTCACATTTCCCTTATAAAATTCAATGAAAATATCCATCCCAAAAGGGGGTATATATACATGAGAATATCAACATACACAGTAGGAAATCCCCAAAAGGGAAAATAACCATGTCAACACCATATTTTCATAATAATGAAACCGTAAAATCATAATAATAATTTCTAAAGATAACAACAAAGTCCACCCATTGGTATTAATATACTGGCACTCTCATCATGGATATAAAATGAAAAATTAAACATCACCCACAAATATAAAACAATGGAATACTAATGTCTCATCTAAATTATAATCATTAAACTAAAATACCAAAAATAAAACATCACCAATAAAGCACCTAATGTCAAATAATCTAGGAGAATCATAACCTAACTATATATTGGATAAATTTTTATACATTGATGAAAATGAAAAAAATAGTCAGAAAAACAGAAGAATTATTTGGAACTCACTATCAAAGAAGATCAGAATCAGAAAACCACTAAATCAGAGGAGAACACTGGAGGAGGAGAGGGGTCAATCGTCACTCTGGTGAGGGAAACACAGGTCAACCTAAGGGATGGGGGGATACACCTCGATGATTAAGGCGGGGGGGGGGGATTTGGGACTCTATCCCAATGGTTTTTAAAAAATTAGTGGGATATATGATCTATACACACAATTTATATAAACTATGGGTATAGAGATACTCCTTGAAAGCTATAACCACGGTTTTTGTAAACCATGGGTATAACCCTGTTCGGATAACCCTTGTTTTCATTATTATAAAAGCATGAATCTTTATATGATCCATTTTCCAAGACATCAATGACCCCGATAAATGAAGTATTTTAATCCCATATATTTACAAAAATTTTCTTGACTCTTCAAGTATAGACTGAATAGGTCAATGAATACATCATTTTTCATTCACCTTTATGCACGATCACAACACATTCCCCTCACTCAAATAGACTAGAAAAAAATATATACTATCTATGTATGAATATACACTTCCTTGTTCTATCTCAATCGTGGGACCATATCTTATACTCATCATATAATTAGAAAAATCCCATCTTGTTTAAGCTTAAACTAATTTCATGATCAATAATATACCCAAACATTCATGATTAACGATGCTTGAAGGCTTGTTTTAGAGAAGTGTCAAAGTATAAATGTTTTAATGATTGATATATTTCCAATTATTAGTAGTGGAGAATCAATATATAAACCATTCACCCATGGTATACTAAAGATATAGTTTATGACACTCCACTTAGTATAAATTATGGGCCATCCATCACAAAAAACTCATTTTATGCCTCATGAGAATATTTCATATCTCAATAAAATAATCCTACTCATGATAACATTAAAATTTCATCATATCCTATAATAATCCATGATGATTATCAGTTTGGGATAACTTGAAGTCATATTTTGAGAGGTAAATTAATATTACACTTCATGAAATATTTATTAATATATACATATATACAGCCAGTGTGAAATAATGATAAAGTGGAGATTGAATTTTGTTTATAATGATACATTTTATATTCTTAAACTCCTTGGACAATACTTAAAAAACCAGACAGAAGTGTCTATATAACATATCATATATGGTATATTGTCAGATCAGACTTATATTTTCTATACTTTTAGGATTTTCTTAAACTCATTAAATTTATATTTAATTACCACCACATATCTATGTGGCTATTTGATAAAACCATATCATTGAACTCTTTAGAAATTAACATATATGGAGTAGTATTTTTTAAATAATTAAGAGACTTAAAAATCATATTCATTATGTTGAACTCCCCGAACATATTCAAACTCCTCAAATCTACAAAAAACTTATGTTACAATGTTAATAAATTTTATTGTCTACTAATAACTCTTTATAATTACATCATCATTCTTGGAACCATTTCCCCCAAAATTTTACCTTGAAATACTTTAGTAATTATTGTTTCTATTTAAATTATTACTTTACCAACACATCCTAAAATTTCTTAGGATATGAAGTGGCACTCACATGGTGTTTTTAATGGTATATTGTTTTATTTTTTAAATTTGAAGTTATCTAGGACTAGACATGCTCCCTCTGACCTCATAGACATTATATTATCTTTAGAATATTTTTATAATACACAAAACCTATTTTATGTTAGGTAACAACACATTTTTAGTAGGAATATTTAACAAAAAAACTATTATTATGATATCTCATATATTATTTTATATGTTTAGATAAGTTTAGAAAAAGGATTGTATTCTTTAAAATATGAAAATGGTGGTGATGGAATGAAAATTACCCCTATTTTAATAAAAAATTGGATAAAATATTTTATCCTAAAAATGTAATTTTTATCCTTATCTTTTTTTCAAGTATGTTATAGAATCTAATGAATCATAAACCATGTGTAACACCTTATATTATTCATAATAACACTTTAGTAGTAAAAAACTTCTCTCATAATATAATATAAATAAGAATACGATATGAATCCTTTACTTAGATCAATTCAAGATTGATATATTACTTTATATTAAAATATTTTAGGTATAAACTATTTACATTATCTCTTGAATGAAAATTACAATTTCTATTAATTGTACCCATGATTTTGTTTTCTTTTATATTTAAAACATTTTTAATCTATTCATTTTTATCATATAACCTTTAAAAATTTGAATTGATCATATAACATCAATACTAGAAATTTAATTTCCATGGAGTTTCATAAACCCCTTTAGGTTTCTTGGAAAATTATATCCTATGGAATCCTTACTCATCATTCCTGATAACTCTGTATTTTGATCACCATGACAAGCTACTTGATGAAACATTATTGGACTCTCCAACTAATTTTTTTTCTTCTAACATAAACTTTTACCCACTTGTATTGTTGACACAACATAAAATCTATGACTTCATATTCCATAGTTATACTATCCCCCACATTTTTAAAATACTGGGTAAAATCTTTAGAACTCATTTAGATTATCAATAAATTTCCATTAATGAAAAAATAATGAATCCAGTTACTAGAACAAGCCTTAAGAAAACCTATAATATCACCAAGAAATTAATATACCCAATCATATTGAGTATATGAGTTGATATTGAAATTCTGTAGGTTATTTTTAATTAATTCCTGTGAAACCTTGAGTTAATCATTTTATTCTTTTCATAATCATTGAAATTCATTTTTTAAACAAATTCAAAAAAAATTATTCAGAGAAGGAATTTATCTCACACATATTATTTCCATTTAAGAACCTTTTTTTATCTTACTAGTCATAATAGTTTGTTATATTAATCTTATCCTTATTAATATTGATCTCAAAGTACAATCTTTATGATGATTTCCTTCATCTACAACATAAGTTTTCATCAGATGAGTATCATGTTTTATAAATATTTGATAAGGTCTTTTATTAATTGTCCCCCATTGAAATGAGGACCCATATTGAACTCATCATATCCCTTAGTGTTCTAAGATCTATATTTCACTAGGAAAGGGGTCCTATTTGGAATTTCTCTCAGTAATTAGTTATTTAGTTAGGGAATTATCCTAATCGTATCATATATTAACCATGGATAATTTAGTGGATACCTCCTTATACAATTCATCATATGTTGAAATTAAACTCTTTTCCTCTAGTAACACAATCCTTTTAGGGTTTCCCAACTAATCTTAACCTAAATTAAAAACCTATAATGGATTCCTAACCCTATTATGGGAATATATTTCTTAATTTCCCAACCCAAGATAATAAAAGGGCGCCTGAATTTGACATGACCAACCTAGTTTAATGATCAAGGTCTTGATAAGTTCATATTTAGAAGAAATCTAACAACTAGTATTTTTAAGGGAATTTAAGTTTCAAAATCTTATCTCATATTATTTTATTTAAAAGTAGTCATGATTTTAATGATTTAGCTTGGAATATTGTTCCTTCCACAAAAAATTATATTTAAACCATATTTATGTGTTTCTCAATACACAACTCATTACTTGTTCTACTAACCCAAATCAAAATAAAATTATATTAATACATAATGAAATTTCTTAAATGCATAAGGTATATAAATCCTTTTCATGTGATGGATTATAATTATTTGAAATAAAAATATATCTACAAGTGTAATCCTAGAGCCATAGATTGTCGACCATTACTTTTCTAGAAAAGACATAAGTTTCCAGGCCAATGAGTAGTTTGACCCAAAGTCCTTCTACCCCGGGATACTTTACTCAAGTGTTACAACCAATATGAATAAATCATAATTAATAATAGGATTCATGCTCATAAATTAATTCTGAATATATTACATAATAAATTAATAAATGAACAATTCATAAATTTATTCATGAGATGAATTTATTTATAAACTATTCATAAACTTGGAAATTATAAACACTTTATAATTTATCTATTCACCATGGATATTTAGTAATTAAATAAATATAATTTTTTATAATTTATTCATAATATAAAACATTTAATATTATTTTATATATGAAATTTACTTTAAATTTATAATATTATATAAAAATAAACATTTTTTATTTCAATTCTATTATGTAATAATTTCAACAATCTAAATATCACCTATTTATCATTATTTGATCATTGATAAAATCAATAATCAAAAAATGTTTTCAAATTATTTAAATAATTTTTCAAAGAAGTCCATTAATTTGAACAATTTAAATTAAATATTATGAACAATTCATAATATAAAATGTAAACACTTTTAGATTTATACCACATTTTTTAATTTATATTTTTTTATAAATTAAAATTATAATTTCATTATAACCAATTTATATATAAACTATAAGTCATGCTATATAATCTGGAAATGGTATTTAAATATTAGCTTTTAATATTATGGAATATTCAATACATGTTTCAAAAAAATTTATATAATAAATTATAAACTTTTTATAATTAATTAATTCATATAAAAATTTATAAATAATTAAATATCCCGTTGTACGTTTTCCTATAATTTATAAACATTTTAGAAATTATTTAGATCAATTCATAATAGAAATATTTAAAAGTCACATTTTTACAACTACAACTCATTTTTAATGATATCCTATACCAGAACTTATGTTAGATAGACCCCTATGTTGGATTAATTCAGATGGGTGTATGGTCTTTGTAGAGTGAGCACATAGACATATGTAGGATGAGAGCGATGAATTTCATAGGGTGAGTGAAGGTGTAGGGTGAACACAAGGACTTATGTAGGATGAACATGGAGAACTGCGTAGGATGATTGGGGGTGTAGGTTAAGTATAAGGACTTTTATAGGATGAGAATGGGAACCTACGTAGGGTGATCATGGGATGTTTGATTAGTTCTAATCTTATGTTATCACATAATGTACACTTATACCCTAGTTTAGATTATGTTATCACATAACATAATGTCGACCACCCCCCAACACAAATTACGTTATCAGATAATATTTTTCACCACCCTGACGTAGATTAGATTATCAAATAACATATGCTTAGACCCTAATATAGATTAAGTTATCTCATAACATAGGATTAACATGGGGACCTATGTTGGATGATCATAATGACCTGTGTTGGGTGAGTGAGGGCGCTTGGATAAGTTCCTAACTTATGTTATCACATAATGTATGCTTAGAACCTAGTGTAGATTATTTTATCACATAAGGTAATTTCTTCCACCCATAATTCATATTAAATTACATCATAACATGCACTTGAACCCCAATGAAGATTATGTTATCACATAACATAATGTAATCTTCCCCTCATATAGATTACATTATCACATTACATAATACCAAACACCCCAACAAGGATTACATTATCACATAATGTATACAACAATGGAAACTGCCAACTACATCATCACATAACACATGTCTTGATTCCAAACATAAATTTTATTATCATAAAATGTTTCATTAACCACAATCGATTATCATTTATTTTTAACAACTCACACCGTATCATATATGAAAATTCAGTGCTCTGTTTTTGTAGCAGTTTACAAAAATTCATTTTTAGAAAAATTTCATAAATAAATGGGAATATTATGGATCTAACACCATTAATAGATTTATTAGGTTAGTTTTAAAACTTTAAAATAAGTAAAATCATACTATAAACCCCAAACCAGGAACACACTATGTGTAACTCAAAACTATACACTGTAAAATAATGAACTCATGTGTGTTCACATTTCCCCAATGAACATTGTTGTTCTATCTTCAATATTCATGCTTCATGAATATTATAAATAGGTATCAAATGATATAACTCCCGTATTGTGTGTCTAGAGGATGAACTGAATTGTTTGACTCTCAATCAGGACATCTATTTTCACCACAACATGCCAATGCCTCACTTCGTAAAGGTGTAATAAAGAGATATCTTTGGACACATAGAGTCTTGGACATGGTCTTCTATGTTTCGCACACCATCCCATGGTAATGGATCCCTTATATAAGAACTCAAAAACTTTCCTCAAGACTTTGAATTTTCTCACGTGTTATGAAACACACAAGTAATGCCTCAGTCATCCTTGGACATCACTTGAATGCCACTTACTTATTACCCTGAATTATATCTTACGAAATGATCATATTTAATGATAACTAGTAGAAGATAATGTTAAAATTTTATATTCAGTTATCTTAAGATAAACCAAATTTTTCAAATGAATCGTATTATATGATTAATAACTAGTCATATAACATGACTTTAATGGAATCTTGCATGATATTTCATACTATTACCTTATTATATACCCATATTTTATATCTAAACATTAAAAATACATCATATTAATAATATATTTAGGGCATAAATCCAAAAAAAATCACCAAGAATCATGTATAAAATAGATAGTAATAATGACACTGGCTGTTAAAGATAATCACTTATATAACTTAAAGTTAATTATTGCTCCTCCTTTTTCATTAATTAAACCATGAGATAAATAGCTTATCCTTTCCATCCTTTCCATCCTCCAATACTACTATAACACATTCATTTTGATATGATTTAATTATAAGGGGAATAACAAATCCTATATTTAAATCCTTAGTGTGATGAAGGTGATTGAGTTTTGTGATTTATCCTATATTCTGTCACTTTTAATTATACTTAGCCTTATAAATATTTTTTATAGTTGTGTTTTTATGATGCATGTCACCTAGAATTATCTATTATTTCATTAGTTCTGAATTTATATAACCAATATCACTGTTCTTATGGTATATCCTAGATATTTTTTCCACCACATTGTTTTCATTATATTTCAAAACTTGATTTCCACTTCCCTTTATTATTCATTTATATATATTTTAATTCATATTCTTATTTTACTTAAATTAATTTCTTATAAAGGGATAACCATTGTAGTTTCTATCATACCCCCTTCTTTATCTTCATCAAGGAATTGAAATATGTTTTTCCTTTTATTAGTTTGTACTTCCTTTTCTACTTTTTTTCATTATGTAAAGGGAATGAATTATTCATTGTATCTCTCTTGTATCTTCATTCGATACAATATCTAGACATATATTAAAACTATATTTTTTATTTTTTTGTTATTAAAATTCATTTCATTTTCTGAAATCCATTTCATTTGATAAAATCCATTTATTTCATGTAATAATTCATTGTGGCCCAATATTTTCCACAAAAATTGAATTTACCATTGAATCTCTATTTTTTTCGTTTTATAGATTTAGTATAAAAAACGTTCTTTTGAGAAAACTTTATTTCTCCTTTATATAAACACACATTGTTGGAATATTAACTTTAAATTTTTTTTTCATATCATTGAAATCAAGGCTATTATTTCCCATACTATGTGGCCTTTGGATCATGAGATACTGATAAAGTGTCTTTCAAGACTCTAAAAACTAATATTTCGATTCATTTTTAGATGTTTCCTTTCTAAATATTATTTAAATTCCATGCTTCTCCTATGATAATGATTGTCCATTCAATATATTTAAGGAAACCTTTAATTCATTATCATAACTACTCTTATTTCGACAATTTAATTTCTTAACCAACTTCCTCTTTTAGTTTCGTGATTCTCTTAACCGTTACCTCTTAGCGGGAAACCATATTTTCTATCCAAGAATTATTCTCTTTGATAATGAATTAGATTTATTTTATTTAAATTATTCCATGATAGAATCAATATCGACCCAAAATTCCTTTTCACTTTCAATAGTTATTTAACTAATTTAATAATAAACTAAATTTTATCCTTTTTATTTTATTTAATTTTTAGTATTGGGTTACTTGAGACTATTCATTATAACTTTATAATTTTAATTTCAAATTTGAATTATTCCATTATTTTATCACTTTAATCCTTTTTATCCTTCAATGAGTGAACATTTTTTTTAAATATTTATGATCAGTAGGATAAGAACTCTTATATTTATGTATATTGTCTTGATAGTTTGTGGAAGTCAATACTACATAAATATTTTAGTATTTTTCATCTATAATTTCATTATATGATATCAAGTTACAAAATCTAAATTTTAAGTTTTTCATTATTTTACTATCAAATATGTTTTTTGGGATCATATTATCCCTTATTTTTATTACCTCTAGATGAGTTCAAGTTTTATATGCTATGTTTTTTCATAAATATTCCAATTTTGGATTTATCAAAAGTAAATTTTCTACTTGAGTTTACCTATAAAAGTTTCTCCTTGAAATTAACCATCTTCTTGGTCTTTTCTTTCCTCCATTTGGAGTTAATAGACTTTAAATATTTTCGGTATTCATCAAATTCATCATATTATTATCATATATCAAGGATTGTTGAAGAATCGGTCATATGTTGTATCACAACACATAACATGTTTAAGCACATTTTTTGTTAGATTTGAGCTTAGTACCTTTTGAGTCTTTATACCAAGTATCCTTTTTCTCTAATATATTAAGAAAGGGCCATGAAAAACCAATGTTAAAATATACTTATTATAAGGATATAGATAAAAAATATCCCCTTTTAAAAAATTTATAATTATAACCATAAAAATTATTATATTTTAAAATATTTTACATGAAATATATGATAATACTGTTTAATAAATTATTTAAATAAATTTCAAATAGAACATCTGAAATCAAGAATACTTAAAAAAATATTCAATAATTAGAAAATTTATTCAAGGAACTAGTTCAATAGATGTAATAATTGAATTCAAAATTATAATTTGTTCATAGAGTAATCTAGAATATTTAGTCTTTGATACTAGTTATTGAGCCAAATTGAAAATGAGAGACGCCCTGAGGAGGAGGTAGGTGAATCAGGGTATGAAATATTTTTCAATTTTAACCCTTATAATATTTTATCTCTCATAAATTGATCATGATTATATTCTTAGTTAGATAACCTTTAAAGTCCTTTTATTATCATATTAATTTATACTAAAATACACCTTTCATAATTTTAATCAAGTATAAGGGAAAGATAAATTTAATTAGTTCACCTTATAATGTAAAAGGACATCCAAAAAACATAGATATTTCACTAATTCTATGTAAATATTTGTTAAAACACATTCATTAGTATATATGAGAAGCTTCAATATTAACTACGACACACATATTTTGTAAGATTTTTGCTCACTCCCTTTATTAAATATACATAATTAACTAGTGTACTGCAACGTTCCCCTCTCACTCACCTAAGAGTCCTAACCACTTGAGAGTCCCTCTCACTCACAATGGCTAATGAAGTCCCATAATCACTAGTGGGAGATTAGTTTTTTATGGAAGAAGAGTTCCTTATTCACAATTTCAAATCCATCGAGATAGTTCTTAGAGTTTGTGAACTAATTGAGAGGGATCATGTAATGGACATTGTTGGGATTTAAAAGAGCCTAATAATAATAATTAGATCAAGAAGAATCATATAAATACCTTGTAACTTATTTACCATTCACGAAATATGAAAACTATATAAATGATATAGTGAATAAATAATGTAAATATAGAGTACCATATACTGAAGAGAATCTGCAACATCTCAATCGCTATCACATGGGTTTGGGAGTGATCATAGGATTGGCATTCAAAATACATCCCACCTCTGGAGGTATCCACGGGTTGTTTATAATCATTCAACATATGAACATGATCCAAATTCACTTTGTGGTGTGATATAACCTCACTATACTAAGGGGCTGAATATTAGAGCTTTAGGTTTTAGGGACTTTCAACCAAGAAAGAACTATCTCACACAATCATCAAATGGATGGGTCTTTATATAGTTTATGTGTATACTCTTTAGATGTTATCACATTAACTCATATGTTTTAATGAATGAGTTAATTCATTTCCAGTACATCCATCACATGAATTAACTTAACACCCTCTTATGTTTTATCTTATGAAACAGAACCCTAAATGACATATTATGTGGGAAAAAAACTCAGGTCGAGACAACAAGCCTGAAATCCCATTTCATGCATGATAAAAAGAGAAATAAGTAACATTAAAAATAATATTTTTATAATTATTTTTTTATATTCCAAAAAATATATATATATTATTTTGACTCATATACAACAAATATTTAGGGTACACCAACTCTTTCAATCTACCACTTTCAGTAAATCGTAAAATAATTTATTCCATTTAATCTTATATTGTATCATATAAAATAACTTGTGAAATAATATTCAATTTTTTTGATTACTTTTTAAAACACTTTTGGAAATATATCAATATCTTTACCTTGTATCATATTATATGTAGTAACTTGTGTATACCAATCAAAAACACTTCTAGGTTAACTCAAAAACACTTTTAAAATATCTCTTTAAGTTAAAATCAAACTCCTTTTAGTCAACCAAAAATTATTATCCCACTAAACTTTTTAGAATTGAAAATAAATATGAATATCAAGATCTATAATTGTAAGAGTATAACGTGTTTTATCAAATAATTAGTGATTCTTGATTTATAATGGGATCTTGTGTGATATCTATCAAACACATGTATCTCTATATTTTTTTTCACCAGTCTTCATCTTATGTCAGAACACATTCTCATATTTTACCTCTTTCCAAGACATCTAGTGACCATAGGACATAGACCATGTCAATACCATATAGAAAGATCATACATTCTAGATTCTTTGAGTATAAACTAAACTAGTTGGTGAATATATCATATTTCATTCACCCTTATGAATAAGAACATCAAATTCCCCTAATACAAATAGATTATCACATCATATTTACTATCATTGTGTGGTTGTATACTCCACATTCTATCTTAATCGAGGGACTAAATTTCATACTCATCACATGAGAGGAAACATCCCATATGTTTTTGAGCTCCAAATAAGGACATGATTAACAAAATTCCCAACCACCCCTATATTAGATAAGTTTTTTTCAAACTTGCATTTGTATGGATCAAAGTATGAATTTTATCATTCTTAGTATCTCACTAACATTAGTTAATGAGGAATAAAATATGATCCGTATATCACTAGTATAATAAAGATATATATATAAAACATCATATGGTAAACTTAGTGGGTCATCCAATGTACCAAAAGAATCCCATTACTTTTTTATTCCTTGTGAGGATATTCTATATTTCTGTACAAGAATCATATACATAGTAACATTAGAATTTCATTATAACCTATGAAACTTTATGATAAACACCAGTTAGATATAACTCAAGGTCATACTTTAAGAGGTTAATTATCATTACACTATATTAAATGTATATCTATATATAAATTTATCTAGATAATATGAATGAATGATAAATTTGACACTTCCTCTAATATGATACATTTTATATCCTTAAATACCTTTTATGAATATTTAACTAAACCAATAAAATCACCTATATATCACATCATATATGATAAAATTATAGATCAACCATATGTATTCTACACTTTCAGAGGTTTTTTTAACTCATTACATCATATGTAATTCCTATCACATCTCTATGTGACTATCTGATAAAACCCTACTACTTACTATTTAGTTATAAACATCTATGAAGTAAGAAAGTTTCGATAATAGTGATATTGAGGAATCATATTACTAACATTCAACAACTTGAACATATTCAAACCCCTATAATTTACAGTATAAAATGGTATGATGTCAACTTTAAATGTATACTTATAACTCTTTCTACATGCATCATCAACATACTCGGAACTCTTTCCATAAAACATTTCCCTTGAAAAATTTCAAATAATGTAACTTTTATATTATTACATTACTACCATATCTTAAAACCATTTAGGATAGTGTAAAATTTTCTTTGTTAGGGAAAATAATGTAACTTGTGATGTCCTGTGCCCGATTTATTGACAAGTGATCAGTTTGGTTGGCCATAAGGCCTCCAGTACCCCTCCCCATATATTAGAGGTTGCTAACTAGTAGTGGGGGTGTATGGTGATATGGTTAGGAGACTATAACCTCTTTATGAAAGTGAATAATAGAGGTGAATAAAGTATAAAAATATAGTATATAAACACTATGGTAATAATGAGGCAATGGAAGTAAACCATCCAGATCATAAACAATAAGATATGAAGTAGTAAACAACACTATATAATAATGAAGTCATGCCTATAAAAAATATGAAATACACCAACATGGAAGCAGGCATAAAATGGTAATTCCATATAAAAAATGAAATAAAAAGAAACAAAGAATACTATATTTATTAGAATATTGGGCATTGGATTAGTTGTCTGCTCCTATGATTAAAAGAGATATATTTTCTATAGTTGGATGCTTTCCTCTGTCCTTACCTATATCTATGAAATTTTTCCATGTACTAAATGGTGGCCTGAACATAGTGTGAGTAAACCTTAGTAGGCTACAACCAATAATGTTTAATGAAAATCCAATATGGGAATATAATATGTACTATGTGAAAGTATAATAAATCTAAATAATCAAAGTAAATATAAACCATGTAGAGCTTAGAATCCCCATGAGATACCCAACCAACCCTACCTGTTTTAGCCTAAGTCATATGTCTCTGAGAATATAACCATTATTCAGAATATGGACCATTGAACATAGAAAAGGCATCCAAGTGTGATAATCAAAAGGGATACATAGAAAAAACATGGAATCCAAGACTTTCGAATGTTGATCCCACTTGTAGTGATAAAGTGAGATATTACACTATGGGGTTGAGTGTAATCCAAGTGGTGAACCCTTAACATTCCACCCCAAAAGTTTCTAACCAATACCAAGGAGAAAGTCTATTATAATCTCAATATAGACTTGATTGGAGACTAAGAATATCATCGAATGTAGTCTGTGTCAAAGTGAATTAATATGAATCCTATGAGATCATACCATGCATTAAAATTTTATAGTGTTTTCAAGAGAATCATCTATTTCAAGTTGAGGAATTAAAAAATCTAAGAAATTGACCAAGTATAAGTGTCGTGTCTCACTTGGTAGTTTCATTAATGAATTGGTTGAAGTCCATTCATTTTTCCCAAGGCATTCAAGGTTTTGAATCTAAGCCTTTCTCAAGGAAAGAAAAACATTTAAGTTGATACAGGTCTATAATAGTATTAAATAATAATAGAAGAAGTGATGATCTCTAAGTGAAGCATCCATACCATTTTTCAATTTAATTAATTCATTATAATCATTATTTTAATAATTTTAATACCAAACAGACCTTGGGGGTGTTTTGGTTACAAGAAAGGAAAGGTTGTCTAGAAAATTTAATAAAACAAACCCTAACAGGTGGTTTGGGTTGAGGTCATCAACACAAAATGGTTTTAAAGGCCCTCATGGAATATCAAGGTAATGTCGGGGTAATAAATTAAAGGAGTTACACATTTTGGGAGCAATGCACAGAAATTATGGCGTGCAGTACATTGACACAAGTCCTAAAAAACATTTCATTTTGGTAAATATAATAGACCACCTATATTATCCATGTAAAAGAATCCTCATCCAATATTGGTTATATATTTGGGATATAATGATAGAAAATATAAAATGGGAAAAAACATTAAAAATAGGGTATATTATTTCATATAGAGATAACACCAAATACTTCAAAGAAAACTACTAAAGGAAGGTAAATGTGTTTTATTATTACCAAGGGAATTCTAGTGTAATTGATGGTGATGGAATTAGAGGTGGAATAGAGGAGATCCACTAAAAACTCCAAAAGAGGAAAGGGAGAGAGCTATGAGCCTCCTACTCTAGAAATGAGGTGGGTGGAGAGTTAATTTTAGTTTTAAAGGCCAATAGGAGAAAATGGTAAATTTAGAGTCTTTTTAACATGAAGCATTATTAGACCACATAGTTTTTCAAATCTTGATCCAACTGTGCCCACCTACTATCTAGGATAACTAAACATTTCACAGTTTAGGCGCACATTTAGAAAAATAGTGTGTGGTGAACCTGAAATAAATTTCAGAGTTTGCATAGTTAATATTCCCAATTTGAAAAGTTAACCAAACCAAGATCCTCCCCTACCGGGCCACATGGTTGAAGTGAACAATTAGTAAAACCTTTCACTAACAATGCACCTCATCCCAATTCTCAAGAAACATTAAACTGAGTATCCTGATCCCTTTAAAATGCTACCAAAACCTACACTACCCCCTTGGAAACTTTCATTAAGGTAAATAAAGAGGTTTAAATAGAAATTAAAAAGTATCTATTCTTCATTGGAAAATTGGTATTTTACAACCTCCCATACTTAGGTAAACTCATCCCAAGTCTCCATTCCAAGGGTGGTTGATCTATATTTGAGAACAATTTCAGCCATTGATTATTCATATCAGATTTTTGATCCCACGAATCCCCCAATATACAATCTTGTGTATATAAACCATGAATCCGTGGAACTATCCTTCCTTAGAGTGTCTTCATGCTATGATCAATAATTAGAATTGGATACTCCTCAAAAGAAGCATCATACTCCAACTAAAATTCCTTATAATTAAATATATAAGACATGGTGAAGTAATAACATCCTAGATGAGAAACATTGAAGAAGTTGTGCATCTCCCTATACCACTAAGGAAGATCTATATGATATACTACCAACCCAACTCTCTCTAAAATATTAAAAGGCTCAATAAATCTAGGTTCTAGAATACCTTTATTTGAATCCATTGATGATTCAATCTAGGTGAAACTCACACATGATCCCTTACATCAAACATAGCCCCAATAGCATCAACTCCCCAGCGTCTAACCAATATTATGGAGAATGGCATGACCTACCATTGAGTTCCTCAGAAGAAGATATCTAGATAGTTACTTGGGAATTGTTATTATAAGAAATATTTGTAATTGGTAAGTTATTTTATGAAGATTGGTGCATTTAATCTAGTACTTGTATAGTGAACTTGGACTAACTGTTGGTTTGAGGGTGGCATGGTACACTCAGAAGTACCTTTGTAGCAAGATCCATATGCAACCCCTACCAGAACCTTAAAGTGAACTGATTATCCCTATATAATACAATGTTACATGGAATACCATGCTATTGTATGATCTCTTTGACATCGTGGCTTTCAAGATCATCTACTGAGAACTTCCCCAGAATAGGAAAAAAGTGGGAGACCTTCATCAATATATCCCGAATTACCTATACAATATCACTGAGTTGAGGTGACTTCGGTAACCCCATAAAGAATTCCATTGTGATGTCATCCCATATATTTTATGAGAAAATTAATGGTTTTAAAAATATAGAAGGCTACTGGTATTCCACTTTCCCTTTCTGATAGGTGGAACACAAAGTAACAAAGCCTGTGATTTCTGTTTTCATCGCAGGCCATTAATACTGGTGGCACATGTTACAATAAGTCTCGGTAAGTTTAGCTTGTACTTACCATTTAGAAGCATGAGATTATTACATCAGTTCCTCTCACATTTATATATGAACCCAAACATGAAAATGGGTATGTAGAATCTCATCCTCATCAACAAGAAAAACAGGAAGTGTTTCCTCATCAAAAACACTTTCCCTCAGAACCAAGCCTTTGGGATAAAAAAGTTTCCTCTTTTTTACTCTCTCCAGAAGTGTTGAAGTAATATATAAATCTATTATAAAAGTCTTTGTTTGATATTACTAAACTTCCATGTGCATTTTAGAAAGGATTGACATCAACTTTCACTCACTATTGGATTCCTGGATAACTTCAGTATGATTCTTTTGGCACAAAGAATCAACAACTAAATTTAATTTACTTGTATTGTAAGAAATATCAAATTCAAAAAACTTAAGATATTTAAACCATCCCATTTTATTAAGGTTTATTTCATGTTGGGAGAATATATATTTGTGGCTTTTTTGGTCTGTTTATACTAAAAATATCTCTACAAATAAATATTGTATCCAGAGACATATGGCACGAACAAAAACTCCAAAATCAATATTGTGTTTCAGGTATTTATGATCTCAAGGGCTCAATTGATGAAACCCATACTCCATGACTCATTCCCCTTGCATAAAAAATAGTTCCCATCCCAAATCCTGATGCATTGCAATAAACTATGTGGCCCCTACTGGGATCCAATAAAACTAGGATTGGTGCTAATTTTAGCCTTATTTTTAACTCTTGAAAGACCTTCTCACAATCTTCATATCATGTGAACATTATTACTTCCTTATTCAAGCTTGTAAGTGGTGTTGAAGGCCTGAAAATTTCTATATAAAGCACCAATAGTAACTAGAAAACCCCATCAAGCTTCAAATATCAAAAAAATTCTAGCCTGGTCCCAATCAACAATACCTATCACCTTATCTTGATCCATAAATACCCCTTATTTTGATATAATGGAACTTGTGAAGTGGACTTTGTCTTTAAAAAAGTGTCAATTTGTGAGTTTTCCATAAATCTAGTGATCTCTTAGTGTACTAAGAATGATGCCATGGTGTTTAGAATGATCTTGTTGAGTATGAAAATACACTAAGATATGATAAAAAACTACCACAGAGGAATCTAGTTATAGGTGAAAATGGAATCATCAAGTACATAAAACCATAGGTGTCTTGGTCAAACCAAATGGTATTACTGGATACTATTACATGTGATACCTACATAAAAAATCTATACATACTACATTTAAGGGTCAAAATCACACTTGATGATATCCTGATATCAATTCAATCTTCAATAAGACACTAGATCCTTGGAGTTGGTCAAAGAGATCGTATATATAGTAAAGTGGGTGCTGGTTCTTAACTGAAAGATAATTCAACCACCATTAATCCACAAATATCATTTTGGAACCATCTGTATTCTTGGTGAAAATTATTGGTGATCCCCAAGGTGAATTATTGGGTCATATAAAACCTTAATCTTCCAGGTCCTCTAACTACCTCTTGAGTTCCCAAATCTTAGTATGAGATATCATATACATAGAAATTAACACTATTTCAGATCTTGTAGCATGTTGTAGTGTTAAATCTATTTCTCTATTGGGAGGTAGTCCAAAAAAGTCATCAGTAAAGACATAACTAAAATAGTTTAGCACTATAGGAAAGACAGTCTTCCATTATTTCTTTTTATCAAGATAATTAATAGTGATCTAGGCTGACACTCTATGTAGCCTATGATACTCAGGTCCATCTCATGTTTCCAGGACATCCCATTCACCCTTGTAAATATACATACTACCTTTGGGTGATGAGAAAGACACCCTATGATGATAACAATAAATATGGGATCCAAAAGGTACTAAGTAATCCATCCTGATAATTATTTCAAATACTACCATATTAAGGATGAAAAGTTTCTTAAAGAAATAGTAGCCATATTTCTTGAGATGACATTTGTTGCATAAAAAACACTCTCTGATCATATTCAAAAGGGTGTGTCTAGATACATAACCTCATAGAAGTATTCAATCTAAAATCTAAGAATAATCATTAAATTTATATATATGAACAATTTTGAAGTGCCAATGTCAAAGATAGAAGATACTAATGTCAAGAATATTAATATCATACCTCATATAATATATTCTTTTACACTCTTCTCCTTAGATACATGTTTCATTACATAGAAATTTCTAGATCAACAACCCTGAGCTATAACCTAACCACCATGAGTAGGCCTACTCTACTAGCATAGCACAACCTGCTTCTAACATCTTTGACCTTGAACACTTCTCAACCTAAATAGAATACGGTACTCCATCTTCCTTTCTGTAGTGGTGCAATAGATCCCATTCCGGAATTTGAAGTTGTTGAAAATCCTCTCTCACTAGAAAATAATGGAATGGTCTTATAAAATATATGGAGATATCCCATTCTTCCACATGATTGACACTCTACTAGGTCTTTCATACAATTGAGATTCATGTTTTCCTACCTTATATACTTATAGCATACCATGTAACTGCCAGTGTGTATATTCTAACTTCCACTAATCTCATGGGAAGTCTCAAATCAATGCATCTTAGCACTAGAAGAACCACTTCCCTATCTAGGTGCTAAAGCACTATGCCCAATTCCCTTAGCTTCCCTCAAATTGTGCTTAGAGATAAGATAATTTTTCACCATTTCAGAGATGGTAGTCTATCAGAATATGTTCACATGAGACCATATAGAATACCTGAGCCCATCCTCAGAACATATATCCCTAGATAGATCATCACAAACAAAAGTGGGAGAAAAGAACTCGAGCATCATGAAATGAGCCGAGTAATCAATGAAAGATATAGTTCCCTATTTCATTTGTATGAACTCCATTTCTTGATCATCTCTTAGTGTTTCCAGAAAGAATCAGTCATAGAAATTAGCCTTTATGTCCCTCTAGACTATGCCTCAATGCTAATATACCAATGTAAGAACATACCACCATCTCTTGGTAGATCCACGAAGCATATAAGATTCAACTTTCACCCTTAGTTCTATAGGAATATTCAGATTCTAAAAGATCATAATCATAGCCTCTAACAAAGATTTCACATCCTAAAGACCACCTTCCCCTAAGAAGTTGAGTGTATGATGATACTATAATTATCTGGTCAACTATACCATATTCATTATAGATTATTGAGATCCCTCATTAGACTAAAATGAAAATATAAAACCTTCTCTAAGATTATATTTGATTCCCAGACCAAGAACAATAGGTGGTACTACAAGTGGTGCTACTGGTGGCACTACTGGTAGTTCAGAACCGTCCGCCTCAGGAGCATGGAAGACACTACCTTATTTATATTAAACCTAAGGCCATCATGGAGTCATATATCTATAACACAAATAATATTTATCAAAACAAAAAACACAATATAAGATATTATATATAGTGAAAAAGGACAAGTACAAGGCCTTACTGTAAGAGACACAGAAACCCACTACCCAATTCTAAAGTTAGATCAAAAGTTAAGGTTTCAAGTCTTAGTAATAAGGGTTATGTTATATAGTTTTTCATGTAAAAGCTATTTAGGGAAATACTCTTTAAGTTTCAATTATAATCTCCATTTAATGGTAACCATTTTTGTTAACATTAGGAATTTAAATTTTTATAAAACATTCATGCAATGGTCTAGTTATTTGGATTGTCATTTCCATGTTATAAAGACAAAAAATTTATAAGTTACAATTGTAATTCCATTTAACCACAACCTCCCATCTATATTCAGTCTTAAAATGTAACAATTTCATATACGATGGTCCAATTATATGAATTTCCATTCCCAATGTATATATTCACGATAATATAAATTGTAATTGGGAGTCGATTTAACTAAAAACCACCTAAATGTTTCACCTTATGTAACCTAGGTTCCATAACTTAAACCATTAACAAATTAGTATGGTAAGGTTCCATCATCAATATATGTGGGAAAACACCATTTAGGTTTATTTAAACACTTTAATTAACCAAAACTTTCTTCTTTTCTTGAAAGGAATGTTAGAAACTCTTATCATAACAATCAATACATATTCACTTGGCAACAAGAATAACATACAATGAGATATACATAAAATGGAAAATACATGACATATAAACCCCTCCATGCCTATAATTATGCCTAAGGTAATGCTTCCATGCCATACCGGTTGAGGGTTAAAATGCATAAAACAAAATGTAGTAAAACTTGCTCATCACCCAATAATGAAAATAATACAACTGTAACTAGGTAAGTCCAGAATAATATGTCCCATCCACATATAATTGGGGGTTTCTCCCACATGCAGGTGAGATACTACTAGGAATGACTTATTACCATGTTCTGAAACTTTCTATTCTCATTTTTAAGAACCCCAAATATTAAGAAAAAAAATAAAAAACACCTCTGATACTACATTTGGATGTACCGAGACTGGTTCATAGAAAATTGATCGGTTTGGTTGGGTATAAGGCCTCAACCACACCTACCCATATGTTATAGGATTCTAAATAGTATTGTAAGTGTATGGTGGTATAGTGGGAAGACTGTTACCTATTTATCATATTTTAATAACATGGCGAATAAAACAATAGAAATATAGTATATAGACAGAGTGGAAATAATGAGGCAGTGGAAGTAAAACTTTAAAATCATAAACAATAAGACATGAAGTAGTAAAAAATAGTATATAAGCATGATTTCATGGATATAAAAAATATATAATAGGAAGACATGGCATCAAACATACAACAACACTAGCATTGAATGAATGAAAGCAAAAAATACTTAAAAGAGATACCTCCATGAGATTCTTGAGGACTAGCTCAGTCATCTCCTCCCAAGAATAAAAGAGATCAAGAATCAATATCTGGGTGATTCCCTTTTTCATTTACCATATACATGAAAATTATATAGGTAGCAAATGGTTGCCTGAATTTTGTGGGAGTAAACCTCAGTAGGCTACCACCAATGGTGTCTAATTCAAATCAAGCTTCTGAATTTAAAATTTACTATGTATAGGTATTATAAATGTAAAATAATAAAGTAAATATAAACCATGCCTAGCTCAGGATCCTAGTGAGATACCTGGTTAACCCTACCTGATTTAGCCTTAGCTAGATGTATTTGAGCATATGACCATTATTCTACCAAGGACCCAAGGAACATAACCAACAATTCCAAGTATGAAAACCATGTAATCCATGAATTTAAAAAGTTAATCCCACTAGAAATTATCAACCATGAAATGTACCATCCTGTATGACACTAATTTTATGCCCCAATCTAGTTTTTCACAAGGCCTCAAGTGAACCTCCCCATACACCATAGGCATCCAACTTGAAGTGAGGGCCAAGGGTGTGGAATTGGGAAGAATATGCCCTTATATCGTAGTAAATAATAGTTTAAATAAGTAGATACCATCTATAGTGGTAAAAAATAGTGTGTGGAAATATTAATATAACAATAATATAATAAAGGATGAAATACAGTAAAGGCCCGAATGGCCATGTCATACATACAACACTATTCACCCACTGAGCCGACCATACATATACAAGTGTTAATAAAAAATAGAAATAAAAGTGCGTGGATCTACTCCGTACATAGAGAAATACCACATATCCAATATCTAAAAACATATCTTAGCCATCTTACTTGATCATCCCTAAGCCTCAGATTATCCTATACCTACAACTAAATAAACCTCTTCTCTAGTACCCTAGTGAAATGGTGGCCTAAGAGGGTGTGAGTATAAAACTCAATAGTGTACTGACAATGTGGCCTCATACATAGCTAGTAATATGTAGTGTATGTAAACCTGATCTACTCATTAGGATAATAATAATAATAATAACAATAACTACTTAAAATAAGATGAAAGACAAATTCATATAAGGCATGCTCAAGGATAGTGCTCTACATTATTGAGACACAAATAGAATAAGATTCCATCATGTATATATATTTATAAGTATATATATATATTCCCATATATATATATATATATATATGATTAAGGGGACATGTAACATGAATCAAAACCCTGCTGATCCTTGGGTCTGAAATCCTGATCTTTTGGACATTTTCTAATTGGTAATTTAGAAAGATGCCACACCACTCAATCCATGTATAGTTAAGTTTATCCTTGGGCTTGTAATCCCTATCGATGATACCTACTTTAGAAAATTGAAAAAAATTATTTGAGTAAGCTACGTATCTAAAGGGGGATACATGTCCTAACCCTAGTTTCACATGTACTCGCCTCCAATCACCATAATGAAGGATTCCAGATAATACCTATATATCATATAAACAAGGAACTAATATGGATTCCAAACAAATCAAGCCATCTAAAATCGAGTTCGATTTCAGATTCCTAGGTCCTGGTCCATAGAGAACCTCAACATTTCAACTTATATTATCCCTATGTGGGATGACCCTTAGGAGATTGGAATAATATCTAGATACATGATAATAATTAGAATCTAGTCAATAACTTACTCGACATCCCCATTCCTCGATATATATGGTAAATGTAGTAATGGTGCGTACACCTGACCCTAGGCAGTATCCTAGGAATCACTAGATGAGATCATCATGAATCCTCAATGATGTCAAAAACATCCACAACTTGGGGGAAGTGAAAACACCCAAAAACTCTTCTAATACCTTATATTATAGTTGATAGTTATTTACAGGGAAACACAAGATAGAGGGGATCTATGATAAACTTGGAATCTACCTCTAAAAAAATTCATAAACAGGGAGTAACCCCAATGAAGAAAGAGAATTATTGTAATGGTAGAAATCAATAAGAAAGATCATGAGGTAGACCTAGGAAGTGAATATGGTAGTCCTCACCACAACATCATATCACCTTAGTCTCATCTACCATGTACTAATAAGTACCTCTGGAAAACATATCTATATCATTGGAAACCATGTGAATGCATAGATAATATCACGAGAGTGGTTGAATGCCTAAAACCACCAATATATTCATAGACTCTCGAGATCATAAGTTTGGTACTAGTTCTAAGGCGACACACACTACCATATCTACCCAAAACCAATTTACTTGCTCAGATTTGGTCAAAAACTAGGGAACCCACTGGACCCCTTAGATTAAAACACTGAAGATACATCCTACTATGGATCCCCAAAGTCTACATATAAGTGAAGGTATCCCTCTTGGGGTCTTCTACTTCAACCTGTAAGTAAAGGAATTCCTCTTTGGATAATAACAAGGAGTAAACAAGTGGAGGAATCCTATAGGTTAGACCACAATTGGAGTTATCCCATAGGGGATCCTCAATCTTAGTGATAGTCTCAAGTCGAAGCATGAAGCTAGTGCATAGGGGTTGCGAGTGACCCCTAACATTCTTCCATTCAGTCTACGACATTGATTTTTTTTAAATATTTCTTTAGAAAGAGTCGAGATAGGTGTCATTTCCCTCTTGGAAGAGTCCAATAATACACATAACACTATAAACATGAATAAATTCTTTAGGGAAGGTACGACATGCCACCTACCTTTAGGAACCTTAAAACCATTTATACATAGCTATTAGTAGCTCCATCCAAGCATGCTGATGCCCGAGTTAAGAAACACTGGATTATGAGTCCCTAAATAATGGTGGAAATTCCAAGAATTTCCCGGGAACAAAAATTACTACATTAAAAAAGTAAATATAAAATAAAACCCAATGTTAATGATAAGTGATAACTCATCAGACACCCGTCACTTGATGTAACTCCAAGAAACCTCATGCATATGATCTATAGGGTGACCTTAAAATAATTCTTGGTCAAATACCTAACTAACGGAGTCAAAAATTTATCTAATTAAATTTATTTATGTCAAAAACCTAATACAAAATCATAAAGTAGGCATACCTCATCAAAAAGGTACACAACCAAGCAAAGATGTCCTCTCAGGTCAGCCTCTTTGTAGGCAGAGTGAGTGCCCTGTCAATGGTATCTGATTTCACCATGATTTTCTAGAATTGAGATTTAAAACCCTAACTTGGGAAATTGAGAAATAAAAATAAGATATAAGGATACCTTGGATGGTTACTAGAGTAGAAATCATACCCTAAAATTCCCTAAAAGGCCCAATAAACACCGCTTGATGGGTTTTAAAGAGAGAAAGGAGAGGAGGTTTCCCCCCATGTCACATGAGGGAGAATGGGGAAGGAAATAGGGGGATTATCCCTTAATATTCATAGGGGAAAAGGGACATGTCACCCTTTAAATTGATATGCAGGGTTTGGCCACATGGTTGGCCAAACCGTGCCCCAATCGTGCACCTCTATTGTTCAAGGCACACTCTACCTCACACAGTTGCAGTGCACGGTTAGTCAAACCATGTGCCAACTATCTGTCGTTTCTATAGTAAATTCCAGACCCCCTACATGGTTCCCCTATTATATCACACAATTTCTAAATCCTTATTCCTAAAAAAAATTTCCCACACAGTTAGGCTGCACGATTATCACTAAGAGTGTGCCAATAGTGTGCCATGAGATGAATGTTTCGAAAACTTTAGTTTTAGTTCCCGAACCACTAGGATGACCCTGTAATTTACGTTCTACAAATAAATCCTTACTCCATATATAAAAAAATTATTTAGAGTTATTCTAACAATTTAATTCTTATTTTGAATCTCCAATCAAGATTTGACCTGTTTAGTAATTGAAAATTCAAACTCCTGTTAGAAATTTCAAACCTGGAGAAACATGAGACCTTACCATCTACTCAACTTAACACTTCTCATCCCTAAGAAGTATTAGTGGGAGTCAAAACAAACAATATAACCTACATGGATAATGAAATCCATTCAAAAAATCATGTTCCATTTCCAAATGCCCAACGTTACTCTAGTTCCACTTTAAGAATACAACACTTATATCACAAATACTTGATCCAATGCTCACAACCATTATTGAAGGATTAGGATGACCCTTAATTTATACCATAAAATCCAAACCTTGACCACATCAGCATTCTATTCCTCAAATGGCATATGTAACTTCTAACCATAGGTTCTTGATTCCAACGACAAATTACGAACCAAGATACCTCCAAAATTGGATTGCCTAAAAAACACACACCTATAATCCTTATGAGGGTTACAGAATGATTCTAAACTGGAAGAATTTAATCTCACATGGGGATACTTCCCTCATTTCTTGATTATATCTAATGGTTGAACTCCAATCAACAAAGCTCAACCTGGTCCCACAGGATTTTCCTTGAAAATCCATAGCCAACCCTTACACTACATCCATCTCATCCAAATGGTGTGCCTTACGTAGTTCATCAACGACCACATTCATCTATATATAAGAGTTCAAGATGAACAAATTCGAGATTACTATTATTGAAAATCATTGTCTCTAATAGCCGATGCGACCTCTAAACATGAATCATGATACCATTTTCCCAAAGAACATTTAGATCATTGCTAAGAATGATCATAAAAGACTGTATCCAACTCCAAGTGAAATTTACTAAGAAAACTATAACCTATAAAAAACCATTATCATGCCACAAATTGAACATATACCTGGATTACACTATGTAATCCAGTAAAACACAGATCCATTCATCTAATGGCTTGAAAAATCCAAAAAACTGTCCAATAACTGGTGTCAGGGTGCCACAACCCATATTTAATGAGGGTAAAAAGTTGGAAACCAATATTCCACTCCCCACCTTAAGAGAATCCACATAGTCCCCCCAATAAAACGAATCCTCAATCACTATATCCCATTATCATCCATTACCGAACAAAAAAACTGACATGCCTAAAATCTTGCTCATACTCGAGCATAAACAAAAATGTAACCCATATTCTTGATTCCCAGAAATAGAACTCATGGTAATGATAAATTTTAAAATGTAATGAGGGTCACCACCCTTAAATGGCCAATGTGAAATCCCCACTGTAAGGATTACCTTTTTTGCTACTCATAGAGTGAAACTTCTTAGTTGTCCCTCTTTAGAACCAAAAAAGAACCCGATTTAAGTCAGCATATAAGTGAAGCTCTTTTAATGTACTCAAAAAGATATCAAGATATGGGGAATGAACATTTATAACTAGGAGTTCATTAATATTCCATCAAGTGGAATGTATCATTATCCTTGATCCATGATCACATCAAATCATGATATTATTTTCTTTAACCAACCCATAACACCAAGTCTCCCAACAATTCATGGAACAACCCTTCTATGGATCCACCATCTCATGTAACCTGATCCATTCTCAATTTCTCCTCTTCCACAAAGGTATATTTCACATTTTATCACAACTCTCTAGATATGATACCTACATCATTTCTTTAAAACTGTCAGTCCTCGTTTCTCACTTGTCTACTCAGTAACTTATGATTTTTAATGGAACAACACATTACTGATGTATACTATTATCTCCTAACTCATGTTACCACAGTTCTTCTATCACAAGGTTAAGATGATTGTGCTATACTGAATGTCGCTCTCATTATTGGGAAGCTCCCTTATAACTCCGCTTCAAAATCAGGCACGTCGCCTATGTCATGGTTTATTTTCATAACTGCATTTCACACAACATTGTTTTCTATCAGGATTTCTTACCTATGCTTTGAAAAGATTCTAAAAAACATCAATTGGTCAATAGGGTTGGGAACCCGAATAAAAATACCCATTGAACTCAGTCTTGAAACAAAAATACCCCGTGTGATTCCGTAGAAATAAAAGGCATCACCCTACTTATATTTCAAAACTTGAGCACCTTCTATGCATCATTATCGATAAGAGAGTACTAATATGATCAATGACCCAAAGTTATCCATAAAACTAGGCCAAACATATCCACATATTTCCCTCTATCAAACTAGATATTGACCTATAGGTGTATGAGTTAAAACTAAGGACCTCTAGGTATCCCACCTAGACCTATTGATCAAGGATCATATCAGTGTCACTAGGTCCTTCCACTTTTCCCATAATTCAAACATCTCTAAGATCACATATCATGGTGAATCACCCGCACAACTGTCTCGACATAAGGAATTTGAAGAACCTATGAAATCTCTTTAAAAGAGAAAAAAACATCGACCTACACG
The DNA here is from genome assembly GCA_963277665.1 of Viscum album. Classification (NCBI taxonomy): domain Eukaryota; kingdom Viridiplantae; phylum Streptophyta; class Magnoliopsida; order Santalales; family Viscaceae; genus Viscum; species Viscum album. Next base: position 704,351,820 of record OY728132.1, read on the forward strand.
CATAATTGTTTTCCAAAATTGACCTACCTAGTCTTTATTCTCTATGATAATCCTCATAAAGTACTTCTAGTAATGTGAAACGGGAGGGATGAGGTTGGGGGGGAGCCCACGTGGGTTTGAGCTAGAGCGGGCTTGTTTGTAAAATCCTACATAAAATCTGAATAAAAAGTTCCAAGCCCTTTCCACCCCGTATAAGCCTACCAATATATCACATGCCTTCTCTCTTAAAAAAATACTATTTATAATCATTTAAATATTTCATTTTTTCTCATTATTAATATTATTTTTGGGGAGAAGTATGGATTGATAATAGTTTTTGTTTTAGGGGATGTGAGGAACATTTTTTGATGGGTTAATGGTGGAATGTGGTGATGATGATGTGGTGTTGAACTGTTGTGATGAAAATTAGATGAATTATTGGTGAGATGTGATGAATAATGATGTTGGTTGTGTGGTGATGCGAATGGATGTACCATTGAATGAATAACGACTCTCTTGGTAATGAATAGTTTCATAGGAGGCCATTAAGGTTCCCACAAGACCTTTTCCTTTTTTCATAATAACATAATAAAATTAATTATAATAATAGCAAAAAAATCAACTCAAAAACATTATTATTATAATAAATATTTTAGAATTGAAACCATGTGAAAGCGAGATGATTTCGATTTTTTGATAGGTGGGATGACACAAAATGTGAATATAGTTAATAATTACTATTTAAATATTATAATATCATATTAAAACAATAAATATAAACCTATTTGATATTCACATGTTAATGTATGGTGAATTAGTATTACCATTACGGTGAGAAATAATATGTTATGGTTAAATCATGATTTTTATTAAAAGAAAGTTGAAGAAAGATATATTTTAAAAATAATAATAATTTTTTAAAATGGGCCCATTGGTTAGAAAACACCTATGTGGGCTCAACCTTATTGGCCCACACCCATGTAGTCTCAACCCGCTTTGGCCCCCACTCTTAAAGGTAAATATTTTTAGGCTTGTCCCACCCTGTATCCACCCCATATCTACGAATACCATGGGTCGGATGCTAATTTTTCATTTCTAGATACTTCCATCTAGAGTATCATGATATGAATGTTGGAAGAATGATGAACAAAAATTCACCATGAATCCACATATGGTAATACCCCCTCACGGTTCAATTTATCTAGAAATGTTAGGTGTATATCTGCATCATACAATTTGAATCAACTAGACCACCTAAAATGAAAGTATCGACAACCTATATTGACCTATTAGGTTCAACAGTATGTACACAATATCATCTCAATGATATGTGTCAAATCATAAGCATATAGTTCAGTTAAATAGAATTTCATTCCAATCCATGAATGAAAAAACTGTATAGGTTGTTATGGATACTTTAAATAAATGAAACTAAGTAAAAACACCCTAACCGGGGTTCGACACATGGAAATAATATTCCCTATCGAACTAATAGGTTCATTGCACCTCCTTTACCTGAGTACTAAGTCATCAACCTCACCATCAACTTATCAGCATAGATTTATAGAGTCTTCCATCATAAAAATTACATATACAAGTTATCCCAATTTGAATATAATTCCACAAATAACCCATATGAGAAAACACCATTTTGTTTATTATTGAAACATTTAAAAACTAGGCTATTCCATCAGTAATAATCACACACTAGAAGGACTATAAGATGTAAATCTTACATGATTAATATGAGGCAAGAGACACCTATTTCCTTTCCTATTCAATAGTCAAAATCAAGCATTATCCTCTTTCCAATAGTTCAAGATCCATAAATTCATTAACGTACTCCCACTAGTGGGCCTAGATCCATAAATCCATTATAAATCAATATTCCAAAAAACATGTGTGTTAATCAAAGTGAAAATTATATAAAACTATAACATCACATATCAAGAATAAAAATCCCATATCCCTGGAAACTAGGACTACTTACTAGAATAAGTTTTTTCGATGCATTGGTCTGATATGCATCAAAGTTTCTAAAACATTCACAATAATAATATTTAATACACCTTAAATAGTAGTACTATCGGAAAGAAACACATCTGATACCACTTTGTAACATCACAAACTAGATGAAACTATTTTGATTCCCTGATACAGGTTTACAAAAGTCCTCAATTATGCCTCCCCATACTCTAGAGGCTTCTGAATTGCAGCGAGGGCCTAGGGTGTGATAGTAGGAAGAATACACCCTCATATAAGAGTAAAAAATTGTAAAAATAACCAAATAACTTTAATATTATTAAACTACAAAGTTCAGAAGTAGTAAATATAAAAAAGACTATAATAATGGATGAAATGTAGTAAAGGCCTGAATGACCATGTCATACATAAAACCCTGATCGCCCACTAGGCTGACCAAACATATACATGCGTAAATAAAAGAAATAAAAATAAAAATTTAAGGATCTAATATGTACTCTAAGACATAAAACATACTCAATCTCCAGGTAAATATTTGATCCCTCCTGTATGATCATTCCCGGACCTCGGTCCATCCTATGCCTCCAATCAAGAGAACGTCTACTTGGGTATGCTAGTTAAATGGTGGCCCAAGTAAGGTGTGAGTGAAAAACTCAATTGAGAACCACCAATGTGGTCCTGTATATATCCAATAATATGGATTGTAGGTAAATGTGAGCTACTCATTAGGATAATGACAACAATAATAATAAAAACTCCTGTAAATAAGCTGAAAGACAAATTTGTACATGGAATGGTCAAGGATAGTGCTTAAACTAGTCATTACACAACTGAAATAAGGTCCTTTGATGTATATATATATATATATATATTACCATATATATATATATATATATTTGAGTAAGTAAAATAGTAACATGAATCAAACCACATCAGATCCCTGGGTCTGTTATCTTGATCGTCTATACATCCTGTGAAAAGAAAATTGAGATTGATATCGTAATAATCAAGCATTGTATAATTAATTCAATCCTTGGTACCATAGTCTTGATCGGTGAAACCTTATTTGGTAAAATCGAAAAATGTATTTGAGAAAGATACATTTCCACAAGGGGGATATATGTCCAAACCTAGGGTCCACCCATACCCGCATCCAATCACTATAATAAAGGATTCTAGGTAATGCCTAGATATCATATAAATATGGTACTAATCTGGTTTCTAAACCACTAAATCTGTGTTTAATCCTGTTCGATGTTGGATTACTAGGCCTTGGTTGATAGGTATCACCTAGATTGAAACTCATATGATCCCTAAGGGAGATGACCCTTAGGCTATATTAATACTCTCCAGATCCAAATAATACTGAAAATACATTTAATAAATGAATAAATAGACCCATTACCTGATAGTACTGGTGTAACACCCTGATATTTTATGAGAAATATATTTTTTAATTTCATTGATGACTTGTGTTGTATGCTACACCAAAATTAGCTTGTGTTATACAGAACACCGTATTAGCTTATAGTATACGCAAACACTATTCTAGGATTGTGTTACATTCCAGAGCAACCTTCCTCGATAGCATGTGTTATACGCAATATCGAGTTTCACTAAATGAGATATCATTATAATATTATTATGAACTAGCCATTATGAATAGTAATACACACTTTATGAAATTTTATAATTTTTATCATTCAAAATGGACTTCATTTTTGGATTTGTAATATCAAAATTATATTAGGGTGAATTTTCGGTATTTTTATGAATACATTCAATTTTTGATGAATAGTGAAAACACTGAGTTATAGTTTAAAACCAAATTTTTATATAAATAATTATTTATATTATTTAAATTTATTTTATTTCAAAATATATACATAATACCTATATAAGTTCAATGTAATTCATTGGAGTCATTTCATAATAATTTTAGATATATAAAATTTTATTGAACTTTTACTGTCTCTTACCCACCTCCTAGGAGCATTTGCAAATTTACATAAAGCATAAATTTACCACTTATGTGAGTTGAATTTAAAAAATCCTAGAGACACAGTTAATATCAGTAAGTAAAATGTGGTTCAATGAGATGAAAATAATTTTTGGTGAATAATATCTTTTAACTTTTATTTACCACGGTTAAAAGTAAATAGGGTAATTAAGGATAAAAATTATAATATTATTACCCTAAAACATGTCCTAATTATATTTGATAAGTGTAATTCGACCAAAAACAACCTTAGGAATAAAATATGACCCTTTAGGTCTACTTGGATTATATTAGGACATTTATTGTTATTTAATTCAAAGAAGAGTTAAAAGAGTTAAAATCAAAGTTTAATAAGTAACACATTTTTAATATAGGGTTATACATAATATAAATTAGACTATAAATATTCATTATAAATATAAAAATATTTCATACATAATTGTATTTAATTATAATTTTTATACATTAAATAATTTAATTTATTTATGACACAATGATGATGCACTAATTACCTTATTAATGAAATATTAACATAATTGATATTATAAATACCCAAATAAATGTAATTTGAGAGTTTTTATGAATTAAAATAATTTTGTATGTTAATATAATATATTAGGGTGGGTAATTTGATTTTTTTTCAAAGTAATAATGGTGTTATAAATTTAGAAAAAACAATATACCAAATAGTGTCAGAATTGACATAAAATACTCTTTTAAACAAATATTATATTATTAATTGATATAATGGTCCTAAAAATCTAAGGTTATACCAAAATACTTATATAATAATATATATGACATTAATTAACCAATTGGGGTTCTATTGGAATTTTATAGTAAGTTTATTAACCATATAGTGTAAGAATACAAGAAGACATGGTAAATGATAAACTATTTAACTTAGAGTTAAATATAAATGATAAGGTTACAATTGTTAATTAAAATTGTCTAAAACCTATTAGTTGAGATTATTTCTACCCATAACCACCCTATCCTCTAAATAAGTAACTTTGGAGCCATTATAAACCAAATATGACTTTATTATAAAATAATATTTTAAGTTTTTCCTAAGGTGCCCCTCATCTCTTATAAAAGGGAACTCCCTCTTCTGTCAAATTCACTCATACCAAGCCATTTGGCTCGGCCAACCCATGCCCAAATACCCTCTAAACTGTCCTACCCTCATCTTATAGGCCTTCCTTTAGTCATAAATCCAACCTAAGGATCCCTTTTGATCAAATCAAAAGGAAGAAACCGAAGAAGAGGTAAATATCTCACCACCTATTTCATGTTCCTTTCTTCTTCCGCTTCCTCCTTCTTTGTTGTTTCCATTATAAAATAATAACTCTAGTATTTTCTATATACTGTGATTTTATTATAAAAATGGTACAACCATATTAGTTATTTTATCCATCCTATGATTGAAAAAGTCACCACACGTGCGTATGTACGGCTTACCGTCTCCACGTCGGGGTGTAGTTTGTTATTCAAACATTTCATCATTTAGATAGGTATAATAATGAGTATAAATGATATAAATAATAAATATAACATTATGATGATTCTGTATATGTGATATACCATCCAATGATATACGATTTTAATATCAAAAGAATGATATTGTCATTCGTGCGTACGTACGGACTACCGTCTCCACGAATTCGATGAGATTCATTCTCCATGATTAACCATTCAAGTATGATTATAAAGTATATATAAGAAATAATCATGAAATATATTACATAATAATGATACTGTATTTATGTACATATATGTTTCATTTACTTAATTCCATTCAATTCCATAAGGAAACAAAAACAGCGTTCATGCGTACGTACGACCTACCGTCTCCATGAACGATGTATTTCATTCCATTTATCGATATATCATATATATTTATATGCTGAATATATATTATATATAAATTATGTTTTACATTATGAAATTAAGTAAATCAGAATTTATGTAATAATATCAAGAAAAACAAGTCGAAACTCCTACGATAAATGAAACGATTTTACCCAAAACGCTGCTTTAACATGGAATTTACAAAAGTACGCATAATATAAAGTTTTAAATGAATCATATATGATATCATAAATATTATTATGGTTCTGTTACAAGTTAATAATATGTTTAAACCCACTATATAGGAGTTTTGGACACATATGGAAGAAATTGGACCTATGGTAAGGGATAATTTTGCAATCTCATTTTTATCCGAGATTGCTTATACATAAGTATTTACTGGGGTTATATTTTCATCCATCTCCATAAAATGTTTTTCATAAAGTGTTTAATATTCTTCCATGTATTTTTAAATTCATGTTTACCCCTCTTTTACTTTTACTTTGTGTTATGGAAGGAATCTTTATTTTGTTTACCATATGTGGTACTTTTGGACATTTCCGTTAAAATTACAAGGAGAATGATTTTTTTAAATTATACGTCATGAAAGGAATTTTTATGGTTTCATAATTCCTTATTTTAATGAAGCTTACTCTACAATATTTCATGATTATTTTTAAAAAAAACCATTTTATTTTTAAATTGCATGTAATTTTGTGAAAAGAAAATGATTTTCAAGAAGAAAGGATATTTTCCTCAAGAATTCTTTTCATGTGTTTTATCAAAACTATTTTCCATCTAAGATGGAATTATTTAGTATGAATATGTTTCAAGTATAATGTCTCTATTATTTACATGAATCTATTTTTCTTATGATGAAATGATATCCATTTTTTTATATGGATTATGTTATGATGGCATGATGTTTAAGAATCCCATTCTGTTACATGGGTTATGCTATGATGTATGATTTATGATTTTGTAGCACATGAAATAATGATTTCATTATGAGATGGGTGGGACCTATATCTCCCTACAATTCATTGGGTAAAGATTTATATCTCATGAGATAGACATGGTTGGAACGACAAGTGAATCCAGTTCTGTAATACAGGGCTGGAAGGACAACTAAACCCGATTCAGTAATGGACTTTGTCCACAATGATGGTCTTGGTAGCAATGCCTTGGCTACTATGGAAATCATATCCTGTGCTTAATGTTTTTCCACAATTACATGTTTTATTCCCATGGTATTTTATCATAATTTTTGTTCCTTTATTATCTATGCCTTATGTACTTCCAAGGTTTACGTCATTGCTCAAGATTTTGATGTTTAGATTTTATGTTCTAGTTTTTGCATTCAAATATTTATGGATTGTTTTATATTCTCCATGTTTACCCTTACTAAGCATTTGAGATCACCCTTTTGTATGTTTTATTTTCCCCAGGATATAAAGAAAGGTTTTAGGTAAGAAAACAAAAGGGGAAGATCTTTGTGGGAGATATTTAAGATCTTTCACCACGATTAAAAGATTATGTTCCGAGTTTCCAAAGACACTAAACTATTATGGCCCTTGGGTGTCTTTTTGGTTATATATTAAGTATTCCGAAAAGTGATGTAATGTCTATGTACGTCATGATCTGGGTCTCTACAGTTGGTATCAGAGAAAAGGTGGTAATAATGAATCCAATCCTTGGGAACTCTCACATGTGAGCGTTGAACGAAGCCTGGCTCTCCGCCCAAGGGCTTCATGAGGAAATGGTTACCACTGGGGATGGTGGTGTGTTCCACCCAGGGGGTGTAGCTGCCCATGGAGTGCTCTGATAGGTATCAATTTTACTACACTGGAAATAATTCCAGACCACTACAGTTGGTATCAGAGGAAAGGATTAGTTAACCTTTGGAAACTAGGATGTGAAAACTTTAGTGAGATTGCTAGAGATATTTATAAGGTATGTCTAGGGATTTACCTAAGGTTAAATATAAGTATAGGTTATAGTCCTAGAATTATGGTAATGATCTTATAATTAAACCTAAGATGTAAGATAATGAATGTACTCCCTCTTTATTATATCGCTTTCCTAGAATAATTTTTTTCACTCACACTATTCATTTTGGGTTTTAGAAAAATGGCTGGAAATAGGAAGATTCATGATAATGGAAGATATGATGGAAAATAAAATGATATTCTTCATGAGAAACCAAATGAAACGGGATTTGGAAGGAAAAACATCGTTATTATGCCTAATCAGCAATCTCATAATATGATCAATAATATCAACTTTGGTAAGTTTCCTGACTCTCCTAATAAGAGAAAGATGGAGTTTCATAATGATCATAGAGGAAAGAAAGTTAAATTTCCCTCATATAAATCATGCACTAGTGCAGAAAACATTTTTTACGTCGGTTATTTTTCATTTTTTACACCGGTTTCTAGCTGACGTTAATACGGGCGACATTATAAATAATGTTTTTGACGTCGGTTATTTAAAATCCAACGTCAAAAACATAAAATCGCGATGTTTATGACGTGGGTTATTTTAGAACTGACGTGATAAAGAAAATGGGAAGGTTTTATCACATCGGTTATTTAAGAACCGACGTGATAAAAGGTCTGGAAAATGGTTTATCACGTCGGTTATTAAAAAACTGACGTGATAAAAGGATGGGGAAATGGTCTATCACGCCGGTTATTAAAAAACCGACGTGATAAACCAAGGGGAGGGGGGTTTATCACATCGGTTTTTTAATAAACGACGTGATAAACCGGGGGAGGGGGGTTATCACGTCGGTTATTATATAACCGACGTGATAAACCGCGGTGAGGGGGTTTATCACATCAGTTATTATATAACCGACATGATAAACCGGGGTGAGGGGTGTTTATCACGTCGGTTATTATATAACCGACGTGATAAACCAGGGTGAGGGGTGTTTATCACGTCGGTTATTATATAACCAACGTGATAAACTGGTGTTAGGGGTGTTTATCACGTCAGTTATTATATAACCGATGTGAAAAACTGGGGGAGTGGGGTTTATCACGTCGATTATATAATAACTTCCGTGATAAACCGCGGGAGGGGGTTTATCACGTCGGTTATTAAATAACCGACGTGATAAACCGGGGGGGGGGGGGGGTTATCACATCGGTTATTAAATAACCGACGTGATAAACAATTTTCCAGGCCTTTTATCATGTCGGTTATTAAATAACCGACGTGATAAACCCAATTTTTTTTTTAAAATTGAATGCAGTCAATCCTCTCTCCACCAGAATCAACCAGAAAACAAATCAAGAAATTGTACCACAAAAAACAGAAGTAGATCAAAATTAAACATGTACATTGATAACATATAAAACTTACCCCCTAGACAGCCCCCGCCCTCATGTATACCCCATTGACAACCCTCCCCCACCCCGTTGGAGCCCCCACCCTCATGTATACCCCCTGTACAACCCTCTCCCACCCCATTGGAGCTCCCACCCTCATGTATACCCCTTGGACAACCCTCCCCCACCCCATTGGAGCCCCCACCACACTCATGGACTGCCCCTACCCCCAGACAACCCCAAACACCCCTCGAAAACCCCCCACCCACCTGAACAACACCCCCTCACCCCACTTGACATCCCCCACCACACCCCTGGACAGCCCCAAACACCCCTGGACAACCCCCCCACCCCTGGACAACACTCCCACACCCCTGGACCACCTTCCCACACCCATGGACAGCCCTGCCACCCCCCAGAACTGTCCCCCCACCCCACCGGACAGCCCTCCCAGACCGCTGGACACCCCCCAACCCCACTGAACACACCCCCACACCCTTGGAACCCCTCCCCCACAGACCCAAATCCATACCAGAAAAACCATCAAAAGTAAACCAAAACAAGAAGTAGAGAAAAATTAAACATTCACTTATATAACATTCAAAAATTACATTGTCAACTTAAAAAAAACTAAATCCAACCTAAACAACTACCAAATACACAATTACAATGACAATATTCAAAATTACATTTTACATTACAGACAACTAAAATTCAATCAAAGCTGTAAAATAATATGACCACTCCACTTGTAAGTGTTTGATGTCTTCAGCAGTATAGGGTTTAGGGTCATCAAAAATCTACAAATGAAAAAGAAGGTAGTTAACGTGTATAATGAATAAATAAAATTTAAATATTATGGCAAAGTTTAAGAGGAAATCATACCAGGTCAAAATTCACAACTGTCCCAGTTGTTATTATTTCATACACAAATCTTGACATATAATATCGGCATTCGATGAGGCCTTGTTGTTCATGACAATTCTGTTTGAATGAGTGTAAACTCAATATATTATTTTTATGTAATAAATCAAAAAGTACAAATTATAAATGGAAATTTACCTTCGCATTTACATATTTGATCTTTGCATTTCTTTTCTTTGTGTTTTTTCTAAAGTAGGCCCATGCACTGTTAGAAAATAATATGAATGGGGTAAATTTAAAATTCATTATAATATATAAAACTATTGAGAAACTGAAACTTACCTTTCCAATATATTCTTAAAACTTTCCCGCACATCACCATGGACAGAGTATATCCAATAAAGAGCTTTCTCCCTTGGGAAAAAACCCCTAACATCCAATGATCACTTATAAAAGAAAATTTAACGTTAGTGGTTTTTTATGTTAAAAGATAATTAACTCTTTGAGAGAAATGTGTTTCATACCTCTCACAAAAAGGCATCATCCAACATTATGTGATTATATTCTTTTCGAATCTTTCAGCAATATAAACCATTCTCTGTTCCTCATTCAATGCACATGCTTCAGGGGAAATCAATTGCGGGTCCATGAATCCATATACTTCTGTCAGCTCATTCCTCTCACAAATTTTATAAAGATACCTAATACAAAACATACATAAGTATACATTTTTAATAAATATAACGCAGGGAAAAGGTGATAAGACTTACATGGAAAAAAATTTCACCACGTTGATGCCCAACTTATCTCCAGCAACAAGCTCCATGATATCAGTTTTAATAATCCCCACACTTATATCATGTCCACAAACATGAGCTTCCATAGGAAACTCATAATAACCCAACAACAAATGCGAATATCTTGAAAATCTTTCAAGACCATTTGAATCTGTATCTGATGTCATAACCATTTTTCTTTGTTGTTATCTATATAGTATTTCCTTACCTTTGAAGTATTCCTGTAAAAAAAATTGAAAAATATATTAGTTTTCAAATGATAAAACAACTTTAATAAAAAAATAAAATAAAAGATATAACATTCATACCACTATGGTAATGAGTTGAAGAAGTCTGGATGACCAAAATAAAAAATGGCCGATACTCTGTCCAACTGTCGCCACCTCATCTGTAGGTATTGGTACCCTAACTGACCTATCTATAATATCCTGTACAATGGCCCTCTGATTCTCGACCTCTAATTGTTGATGATGAACTGTATCTCCTATACAATATACCAACCCATATGCTACTATATGATATTGAGAATCATCAACATACAACTCGCAATATGTAGGAAGCTGTGGCGGAGGCGTAGGATAAAAAATGGGGTCCGCAGGCTGAGGTGGGGGAGTGGGAGCTACTGGCGGAGGTGGAGGATAAATAATGGGGTCTGTAGGGGGAGGTGGAGGAGTGGGAGCTGCAGTCTGAAATTGTCTTTGCATTTCTGCAAACATAGACTGCACCTACTCTCTAATCTTGTCCTCCATCGTCGCATTAATATTATGAACTTCAGCCTCCAAGGATTCTATTTTTTTTATAAACCCCCTCAATGTTAAAATTTGAAGAACGTGGCAACACTTTTCTTACCGATACACCTGCCGGATATCCTCTTACACGACTAGGATGTTCGTGCCTTCCCAATGCTGCAAATAAAATATCTTCCCTCCCAATAGATGTAAATGTCCCCTCTGAACTCTGCTCCTCAAGAGAGTCCTGTATTAATTAATTGAACATTTCTATAATGATTGAAATTATATGAAGAAAATAGTTAACTTAAATAAATTAAATAGATATCTTACAATCCTCCCAGCTACGATTCTCGATTCTTTCGAAAGATATTGCCCTTTTTTCCCTTCTGACCTCTCTTCTATTTTTCATGTCTAGATGGAGGGGATGGAGGGGCCACCTCTCCAGAGCTTGAAGACTCAGCTCTTAGTTGTTGAAATTTTTCCGTCATCTTTTGTTCTTCCAATAATGCATACCCTCCCCGAGATAAACTATGAGGGTATACATTTTTAGATTGGATCTCCTGATGAGCTTTCCTTGTTTGCTGTAATTTAAGAATAACAAATCATTAACAAAACATTAATAAAATCATTTATATAAGAAAGTTTATAAAAGTTTACATTGCCCTTACCAGAAATGACTCTTTTCTTCTACATTCACAAAACTGTCTCCATGTGTCTTCATCTATAAAAGGATATATACGACATGGATTGTCATGAATCCTATGACCATAAATGAAATCAGATGAGAGGGTTGATTTGAAATCCCTCCATCTCCTGGCAGCCAATGATAAGAATTTCTTCCTGACTCCTCCAGTGTCAGGAATATCAAATGTCATCTGATAAAGAAGTGGTTAAACATATTATATATACTAGAAACATTAAAAGAATGGTCAAAAAATGACAAAAGATCTTACCAAAATTGTCTCCCACAACTGAGAGACAATCGCTTTATCCACACTTCTCCAATCATCATACAGAATGCTTACTTTTCTCTTATCCTGAGTTGCTACAAAACTCTTAAAATCTTTTGCGTTCGGACCTCTAGGAATATCATCATCATCAAAATCAACGACTATCCTCTGATCCTGCGTACATGCAAGTGATAATTTTGGTAAACGTGTGCACCCACGTTTACCAACCTTTAAAATCTTTGTCGTAATAGGAGCATGTGAATGTTCATCCCCAGAGGTATGACCAGCAATATGCTCCTCTCCAGAATCATGTGGTTGATCATCTGAATGATCAGTCATTATCCTTCAAATCAAAAAAACAAACGTCAGTTCACAAATATAAAAATTCAAATATTTTAATACTACTGTAATCAGAAAATAGAAAAGTGTACTAAGTTACATAATAGTAAACATTGGTAATATGGTAAGCATGTTAAACAATGGTAAAGATGGTAAAGATGGTAAAGATGGTAAAGATGGTAAAGATGGTAAAAATGGTAAACCTGGTAAACATGGTAAACATGGTAAAGTAATTGTTAGTGAAAAAAAAATAGATATATAATTTATGTAATGGTTATAAACATGATAAAGTAAACTAAACAAACTTAAAACAAACAAAAACATATACTTATTTTGTTTTAAAACATGTTTTAATAAATAAAAAACTGACAATATCTAACATTTATGGAAAAAATAAATGTAAAAAATAAATAAACATATGTTACCTGTAATTTTAGGAATGTACAAATGGATTATTTTCCCAAATTCCTTCGTCGTGATCGTTCCTTATGGCACAAACTATGTCTTCAACATGATCATCATTATGTTCTGTTAATCTTTCCATGGAAGTAGAGATCTCACATAAATCAGCATATTCATCAAGTTCATCCTCACCAACATATTGTTTTTCCCTTTTAAAACAGCAGCCCACTGCATATCTGATTGATCTACTACATAGAAAATTTGTTTTGCATGTGTTGCCATTATAAAAGAATCAGCTGTGTCTCCCAATCTATTCAGATTAACAAGTGTCATTCCAAATTTATCGTGTCTGAAACTGTTGTTACCGTTAAACCATTTACAGTTAAAAACGAGAACTTTAATTTTAAAGTAATCAACCTCCCATATGTCTTCAATCACTCCATAATATGCACTTGATGCAGAAATTGGGTTTTTTCCTTAGCACTTGAAAAATGCATTGCTTCGGCAAACACCGATACACCACTATTCTGAACTGCACTTCTGTTGTCCCGAGCTTTTGTATGAAATGCATAACCATTAATATCATAACCGGACCATGTTATCACATTTAATCATGGACCACCCACTATCCATTTTAATGTCTCTGATACATCTGATCTACCAAGCAAAGTCTTTTTAATCCATGACAAAAAAGTTTTGTTGTGCTCATTCAGAATCCACATTTCTTTCTTCTTTGGATGACATTGTTTCAACTCATTAGTATGCAATGTGATATACGGTTGAGCATCAGCTATGTTATTCAAGATGTATGATTCTAACTTCTTCATCTGTTCAGCTGTCAATGATTTGACTTTCAAGCCGCGAATCCCCTTTCCCTCATTATTAACTCATTCATGGTGAGATGGAGGCAAACCTATGTGTTGCACCGCAGACAAGTAGCTCGTACAAAACTCTGCTACCTCCTCATAAATATACTTTTCAATAATGGAGGCTTCAGGTCGATATAGATTTTTAACATACCCCTTTAATATTTTCATATACCATTCAAAAGGCTACATCCAACGAAGATATACAGGTCCACAAAGCTTTATTTCTCGAACCAGATGAATCATTAAATGCACCATTATATCAAAAAAAGTTGGAGGAAAATACATTTCCAATTGACAAAGTATAAAAATTGCATCCTTTTCCAAAATGTTTAAAGCATTCACATCAATCGCCTTGTTACAAATTGTATTGAAAAAATAACACAACTTCATTATAGTCTTTCTGACACGAATGGGCAATATTCCACGCAATGAAACTGGTAGAATTTGTTGCATCATGACGTGACAATCATGTGATTTCATACCTATCAACTTCAAGTCCTTAAATGAGACAAAATTTTTTACATTAGAAGAATAACCTTGAGGCACTTTGGTATCATGAAGACACTGATAGAAGCTAATTTTCTCCCTCTTCAATAATGTATGACAAGCCGGGGGAAGAAATGTTCATCTTCCTTTAGGTGTGGGAGCTAACTCCAAACGTATTCCCATTGATAGTAAGTATAATCTTGCATTCAACCCATCTTTAGTATTTCCTTTAATATCTAACAATGTTCCAATCAAAGAATCATAGATATTATTCTCCACATGCATGACATCAATATTATGTTTAACTTCATGATACCTCCAATATGGTAACTCAAAAAAAATTGACCTTTTCTTCCAAATATGTCTATCATTACCAGATTTTTGTGTCTTTCCCAATGTCACGTCAAGGTTTTTCACCCTCTCAAAATACAGATCAAGGGATAAAAGGTTTTGGAGCAGTATCAAATTCTTGTGATCCATTGAATGCCTTTTTTAGTCTTCTATAAGGGTGTTACATAGGCAAAGACTTTCGATGACCAATGTACGCTGTTTTCCTCCCATGATTCAATTGACAATATGACGTCTGTTGTTCGCAAATTGGATATGCTTTATGCCCTTTTACACTGTATGCAGACAAATTTCCATATGCTGGGAAGTCATTTATAGTGAACAGAAGCACTGCATGCAGTTGAAAATATTCCATTTTATAATAATCATACACCCTAATACCATCATCCCATAACAGTTTCAAATCATCAATCAATGGTAACAAGTAAACATCAATATCATTACCGGGTTGCTTTGGACCAGAGATCATTGTACACAACATGACATATTTTCACTTCATACAAACTTCAGGAGAGAGGTTGTAAATTACCAATAAAAGAGGCCATGAACTATGTGTGCTACTGAGTGTTCGGTATGGATTCATTCCATATGTGCACAACCCTAGTCTGAGATTTCTAATTTCATTTCCAAATGTAGAATACTGCGCATCAATTTTCTCCCATTGTGGACAATCATCTAGATGACGTATTTTTCCATCACATACTCGCTCTTCAGCATGCCATCTTAACCTTTTTGCATCATGTGAATTAGCAAATAAACGCTTGAAAGGATTAATTATAGGAAGATACCAAAATACCTTTGAAGGGAGATTTGTAATCTCTACACCGGCCTGTGATTTTTCATTCACCTTATACCGTGATGTCCCACATTTAGGACACTATGACAGAAATTCATATTCCTTCCTATATATAATGCAGTCATTCGGACAGGCATGTATTTTATTGTATCCCAATCCCATCGGGCATAATATTTTCTTGGATTTGTAATGTGAATCTGGAAGATCATTATCTTCTGGAAGAATGTCTTTCATCAATTGTAGCAGCTCTGTAAAACTTCTATCACTCCATCCAAGTTTTGCCTTCAGGTTAATCAATCTTAACACCGCCAACAAAACCGTAAAATCTGTACAACCAGGATATAATGGTTTTTCAGCATCACCATATAGACGCGCAACTGTCGGTTCTATCTCAATTTGTTCTACTACAATATCACGAATCATTTCTTCAATTCCATCGGAGTTACCATCTTGCGAATCATCATCATCAGTGACATTCCGTCCAGTTTCACCATGCCAAATCCAAGGGCTATAACTCGAATTAAAACCATGACAAATCAGATGATCTTTTTTCTCTCTACTTTTCAACTTCTTCATATTCAAACATTTCAGGCATGGACAGAAAAAAATGTCACTACTTGGAACATTTCATTTTGCAAATTCCAAAAAGGAATCAACACCTTCCTCAACTTCATTGCTCATTCGATGTGCCGTAATCCAACTTTGAATCATTATTACCTATAACAAATATCAACATAAAATATATATTTTTAAGATAAGACAAATATATGATTATATGAAAAAATCATAATTTGAATCTAAAACAATTTTTAAAAAAAATCTATGGGTATTTAAAAAAATATGCTTGAATATTACTTTTAAAACAAAATATAGTTAGATATAACAGTTTTAAATTTTATTAAATCAAAGAAAACCATGACGCCTACATAGTTGACAGAAAATTGGAGAAAATGGAGTAAACCTGAGAATCACCCCCACCCCCTGGAAAACCCCCAAAACCCTCTGGACAGACCCCCACCCCCTTGGACATCCCCCCACACCCACCCACCCCCTTGGACCACCCCTGGACACCCCCAACCCTCTGGAAAGCCCCCCACCCCTCTAGACAGCACCCCCACCCCTCCAGGACACCACCCCCCACCCTTACCCCTTAAACAACCCCTGGACACCCCCAACCCTCTGGACAGCCCCCCACCCCACCAGACAACCCCCAAAACACTATGGATAGGTCCCCACCCATGTGGACAGCCACTCACACCCACCCACCCCCTTGGACACCCCCCTCGGACACCACCCGTTTCCACATCTTTGATATAACATATTTTTTTTCAAAACGTTTCATGAAATATGATGAAGTGTCCAATCGTATTTTTTATGAAATTTTTCTTACTAGAAAGGGTCTTAGTATTGGATAGAATAGTAAATAAAGTGGCATAAAACAACAATATAATCTTAAAAAATGCATATAATCCAGCTTAAATATTTGAATAAATATGTTTGTAATCAACCATCAAATCCAAAAGGTGTATGAGAGAACAATTAGAGAAAAACTTGGCAATGAGAGATCATAGTCATTAAGGGGGATGGTGTCAAAGGAAACACAAAATCAAATGAACTGAGACCACTTTATGAAGTAATCCATGAAAAAGAAAAACCTACATCAAATTAACTCATTATGTCCACACATTATGTCCACACATTAACATGTGTGAAAAAATATTATTCCCATGCCATTTTGAACAAACTCATTATATCCACACCTTACTATATTATGAGATATAAAACAAAATCAATGAAGTGGATGATGATATATGACCCCACCCATCAACATCCATACGTATGTGTGAGATATAAAATCAATAATCATTATATCACAAAGAATACATGGAAAAAATGGGTTTAATATCCATTTAAAATGGAATCATATAAATAAAAAATTTATAATTCAATCAATAAACATGATAATCCCATGTAATATAAATGGGTTCCAAATGATACTAAATAAATTTCTTCGTAGATACCATTCAATGATTATATGGTATTGAAACCATATAAATAATGAGTATATAGTTTAGTCAATAATTTTCTCAATCATTTTATTTATGATATCTTGTTGAAACCCTTCAATCGAAGGAATAGAAAACATGGTATTCATAGTGAATGGTTAGGAAATAAAAAGCCAACGATATTCAAAAAGATGTAATAGGGTTCGAAATGGAAGAATCTAACCTAGTTTAAACAGAAAAATCGCAAAACATAATTATAGTGTATCCGTGAAAAAAAAATGAACGAAATAAATTCACGGAAGGCTTACTTGAGTGTTGCGAGTTGAGATGATAGATCCAAGAGGAGTAAAGAAGATAAACTATGAAGCCAAAATGAGTTTAATGCAGGTCGATCGATGAGCCGATTAGGGTTTACCGCGCGAGAGAGACGAGCAGGCAGACTGTCAATCGAAAAATCATAAATGACAGTCCAATGAGATTTAATTTTTTAAATGTTTTATAACGTCGGTTTTATAATAACCGATGTTATAAACTATTTTTTAAATTTATAACGTCGGTTATTTTAAAACCGACGTAAAAAACCAAAGCGCTGGGGATTTTTTACGTCGGTTATTTTATAACCGATGTAAAAAACGAGTTATCTACGGGTTTTTTTACGTCGGTTATAGCATAAATGATGTAACAAACTCCTAGATATATCGTTTTTTACGTCGGTTATAAAATAACCGACGTAAAAAACAAACACGCGCGATTTGTAACGTCGGTTATTAAAATAACCGACGTTAAAAATCTACTCACCGCATTTGTTACGTCGGTTATTTCATAACCGACGTAAATAACCACGTTTCACAGATTATCACATCGTTTATATATAACCGACGTAATAAATGGTGACGTAAATAACATTTTCTGCACTAGTGATGTGGGAAGAGGCATCAAGGAGAATGTTTCAAAGGAATTGGAAGATTCTTTGGGTGTGGAAAAGGACACAAAGCCAGTAATTGCAAAGGAAAATGTTCAATTAACACAATGGACAAGGATAATGGTATTGCTAAGACATCAACAACTGTTAAATGTTTTAAATTTGGAATGTACGATCATTATGCAAACCAATTCCCTAAGGTAAAATCTCATGAAGAGAATCAGCATGGTCGTATGGGTAGTATTTATATGGATGATGATGAAGAGACTACAAATGATATATGAGATGAAAAAAGTGTTGAGGAATAAAATGATGAAGCTCAGTCTGTGGTTTAAGAAGGTAGTGGAATGATTACATGTTTATCAAGAATAACATATGGTACTATGGAATAAAGAAAAATCTAAGGATTATTACACTATTGTCTTTCCTTGAGTATTTGAAAGTATATGTTGAACGGTACCGATAACCATGAAAAGTGATTGAAATATTTTTAGAAAGAAGATTATATGCGCATAATGAATGGATAAGGAGAAACTAATATGTTTGATAGTATTAATGAGCTCGTGACTGATATAAGGACAAAGTGATATCATGGTTTGTGTATATTAAATTTTTGGGATTGTGGTATGTGGAAAGAGTTAACTTTTGACAACATTCATGTTTTCACTAAGGTTCTATAGTAACTCATGTTTCAAGAGAATACATGATTAAGGAATTCACATGTTTGGAATGTGACCAACAAGATATATCTTATGATATATGAGAGATAAATGATTGTACACAAGGCTTAGTAGATGACCCTTCTAGTAATCATTTTATTTATAATATGAGACGGGACATAAGTATTTTGGATAAACCTAAATATTGGAATAGATTAAGTTAGAAATCAGATAGTATTGTTTAAGACTAGAACTTTTTGTTATGTTATAATAGTATAGTTTTAGAAAAAGGACAACCCATAGGACATGTGACAACCCATTGCGTTGGACAAGGATGCGGGAATCGAACCCACAACCGAAGTAAAACAGGCCTTTATCACCTACTAATGGCCTACAGAAAGTCCCTGGTTATTAGAAACTAGTTTTATTTTATTAAGCGTTATAATAGATGAAGTATAAGTCCATTTTTGCAACCATATATGATTAATCTCTGCATATAAGTGTGCTAATATTTTTTCGATAGAGACAGATGGAATGACCTATCATTCTATTACATGATCTGATAACACTTCACGAATGACAAATTCAACTTCATTTATTTATGAGATGAATTGGAAATTGTTCAAGGCACTCACAACAGTGAGATTGTACCAAAATCAATTAAGTATTTCTTTTAATTCAACATTTATTTAACATTAGAGAAATGATCTTGAAAACTAAAAACGTTGTCCTAGTACCCACATAATCGATGAATCAGATGGTACCTTAGATCATCCCAAATTTACAGCTTTGTGATTGTCGGATTTTTCATATCCATGTCCTCTACCACTCTCCATCAGAACATGATGGTTAGATTTCTCTTCTATATCCATATTTTCACCTATGTTCTCCTATGTGGAAACCCAGCGATGAGTTACTTTGGGTAATCATTACGTTTCATATTTTAGTTTTTAAAATTATGTCTTAGTATTTCTTTTTACAATGTGGGCTTCTATAAAAGAAACTTACAAGTAGTAAACGATTTATAACCCCTACGAATTTCGAGGGCGAAATTCATTTTAAGGGGGGTAGAATGTAACACCCCGAGATTTTATGAGAAATATATTTTTTTAATTTCATTGATGTCTTGTTATGTATGCTACACCAAGATTAGATTGCATTATATGCAACACCGTATCAGCTTACAGTATACGCAAACACTATTATAGGCTTGTGTTGCATGCCAGATCAACCTTCCTCGATAGCGTGTGTTATACGCAATACCGAGTTTCACTAAACAAGATATTATTATAATATTATTATGAACGAGTTGTTATGAATAGTAATACCCACTTTTTGAAATTTTATAAATTTTATCTTTCAAAATGGACTTCGTTTTTGGATTTTGAATATTCAAATTAGCTTAGGGTAAATTTTGGGTATTTTTATAAAAACATTCAATTTTTGATGAATAGTGAAAAACACTAAGTTATAGTTTAAAACCAAATTTTTATTTAAATAATTATTTATTTTATTTAAATATATTTTAGATCAAAATAGATACATAGTACCTATGTAAGTTCAATGTAATTAATTGGTGTCATTTTATAATAATTTTAGATATATAAAAATTTTATTGAACTTTTACAGTCTTTTACCCACCTCCTAGGAGCATTTGCAAATTTACATAAAACTTAAATTTACCGCTTCTGTGAGTTGAATTTAAAAAATCCTAGAGACATGATTGATATTAGTAAGTAAAATGTGGTTCAATGAGATGAAAATAATTTTTGGTGAATAGTAACTTTTAACTTTTATTTACCACGGTTAAAAGTAAATAGGGTAATTAAGGGTAAAAATGATATTATTATTACCCTAACCGATGTCTTAATTCTATTAGATAAATGTAATTCGACCCAAAACAATCTTAGGAATAAAATATGACCCTTTAGGTCCACTTGGATTAGATTCGGACATTTATTATTATTTAATTCAAAGAAGAGTTAAAAGAGTTAAAATCAAAGTTTAATAACTAAAACATTTTTAGTATAGGGTTATACATAAAATAAATTCGACTATAAATATTAATTAAAAATATAAAAATATTTTCTATATAATGGTATTTTATTTATAATTTATAGACATTAAATAATTTAATTTATTAATGACACAATGATGATGCAGTAATTACCTTATTAATGAAATATTAACATAATTGATATTATAAATACCCAAATAAATGTAATTTGAGAATTTTTATGAATTCCACTAATTTTATATGTTAATATAATATATTAGGGTTGGTTATTTGAATTGTTTTTGAAGTAATAATGTTGTTATAAATTTAGCAAGAACAAAATACCAAATAGTGTCAAAATTTACATAAAATAGTCTTTTAAACAAATATTATATTATTAATTGATATAATGGTCCTAAAAATCTAAGGTTCTGAAACAATACTTATATTATAATATATAGGACATTAGTAAACTAATTGGAGTTCTATTGGCAGTTTATAGTATGTTTATTAACCATATAGTGTAAGAATACAAGAAGACACGGTAAAAGATAAATTATTTAACTTAGAGTTAAATCTAAATGATAATGTTAAAATTGTAACCAAAACACAAAAACTTGTATAAAACCTATTGGTTGAGAGGATTACGACCCATACCCACTCTATCTTCGAAATAAGTCACTTTGGAACCATTATAAACCGAATATGACTTTATTATAAAATAATATTTTAAGTTTTTCCTAAGGTGCCCCTCACCTCTCTTATAAAAGGTCACTCCCTCTTCTCTCAAATTCACTACTCCCAAGACATTTGGCTCGGACAAACCCTACCCTAATACCCTATAAACTGTCCTCCCCTCATCATAGATGCCTTAATTTAGTCAGAAAGCCATCCTAAGGAGCCCTTTTGATCAAATCAAAAGGAAGAACCCGAAGAATAGGTAAATATCTCACCACCTATTTCAAGTTCCTTTCTTCTTCAACTTCCTCCTTCTTTGCTGTTTCCATTCTAATATAATAACTCCACTATTTTATATATAATTTTATGTTATTATAAAAATGTTACAACCATATTAGTTATTTTATCCATCCTATGAATGAAAAAGTCACCACACGTGCGTAAGTACGGCTTACCGTCTCCACGTCGTGGTGTAGTTTGTTATTCAAAAATTTCATCATTTAGATGGGTATAATAATGATTATAAATGATATAAATAATAAATAAAACATTATTATTATTCTTTATATATGATATACCATCCAATTATATATGAATTTAATAACAAAAGAATGATATTGTCGCTCGTGCGTACGTACGGACTACCGTCTCCACGAATTCGATGAGATTCATTCTCCATGATTATCCATTTAAGTATGATTATAAAGTATATATAATAAATAATCATGAAAGATATTACAGAATAATGATACTGGATTTATGTACATATATGTGTCATTTACTTAATTCCATTCAATTCAATAAGGTAACGAAAATAGCATTCATGCGTACGTACGACCTACCGTCTCCATGAATGATGTATTTCATTACATTTATCGATCTATCATATATATTTATATGATGAATATATATTATATATAAATCATGTTTTACATTTTGGAATTAAGTAAATTAGGATATAAGTAAAAATATCAAGAAAAACAAGTCGAAACACGTACGATAAATGAAACGATTTTACCCAAAATACTGCTTTAACATGGAGTTTACAAAAGAACGGGTAATATAAAGTCCTAAGTGAATCATATATGATATTATAAATATTAATATGATTATGTTACAAGTTAATAATATATTTAAACCCACTATAGAATAGTTTTGGACACATATGGAAGAAATTAGACTTACGGTAAGGGATAATTTTTCAATCTCATTTTTATCCGAGATTGCTTATACGTAAGTATTTTCTGGGGTTATATTTTTCATCCATGTCCATAAAATGTTTTTCATAAAGTGTTTAATATTCTTACATGTATGTTTAAAGTCATGTTTACCCCTCTTTGACTTTTACTTTGTGTTATGGAAGTAATCTTTCTTTTGTTTACCATACGTGGTACTTGACTTTTCTGTTAAAAGTACGAGGAGAATGCTTTTTTTAACTTATACGGCATGAACGGTTTTTACGGTTTCATAATGCCTTATTTTCATTAATCTTAGTATACAATATTTCATGATTATTTTCAACAAAAATACTTTTCTTTTAAAATTGAATGACATTTTGTGAAAAGAAAATGATTTTGAAGAAGAAAGGATATTTTCCTCAAGAATTCTTTTCAACTATTTTATCAAAACTATTTTCCATCTAAGAAGACAATATTTAGTATGAATATGTTTCAAGTATAATGTCTCTATTATTTACATGGTTTGATTTTTATTATGATGAATTGATATCCAATTTTTTATATGGATTATGTTATGATGGCATGATGTTTATGAATTCCATTTCATTACATGGGTTATGCTATGATGTATGATTTATGATTTTGTGGCACATGAAAGAATGATTTCATTATGAGATGGGTGAGACTTATATATCCCTCCAATTAATTGGGTAAAGATTTATATCTCATGAGATATACATGGCTGGAACAACAAGTGAATCTGGTTCAGTAATACAGGGTTGGAACGGTAAGTAAACCCGATTCAGTAATGGACTTTGTCCACTATGATGGTCTTGGCAGCAATTCCTTGGCTACTATGGAAATCATATCATGTGATTAATGGTTTTCCAGAATTACATGTTTTATTCCCATGCTATTTTATCATGATTTTTTTCCTTTATGATCTATGCCTTACTTACTTCCAAGGTTTACATTTTAGAGACCCAAAGTGTGACGTACATGGACATTACATTACTTTTGCGGAATACTTAGTACATAACAAAAATAGACACATAAGGACCGTAATAGTTTAGTGTCTTGGGAAACTCAGAATATAATATTCTAATCGTGGTGAAAGATGTTCAGCATCTCCCATAAAGATCTTCCCCTTTTTTTTCTTAACTAAAACCATTCTTTATATCCTGGGGAAAAGAAAACATAAAAGGGGTGAGCTCAAATGCCCATTAAGGGTAAACATAGATAACATAAAACAATCCATAAACATTTTAATGCAAAAACATGAACATAAAATCTAAACGTCAAAATCTTGAGCAAAGACATGAATCTTGGAAGTACGTAAGGCATATATCATAAAGGAACATAAATCATGATAAAATTGCATGCGAATAAAACATGTAATTGTTGAAAACATTAAGCACATGTTATGATTTCCATAGTAGGAAAGGCATTGCTGCCAAGACCATCTTAGTGGACAAAGTCCCTTTCTGAATCGAGTTCACTCCTCGTTTCAGTCCTGTAATACTGAACCGGATTAACTTCCCATTCCAGCCATGTCTATCTCATGAGATATAAATCTTTTCCCAATGCATTTGAGGGAGATATAGGTCCCACCCATCTCATAATGAAATCATTCTTACTTGTGCCACAAAATAAACTTAAAACATTCACCATAACCCAAAGAATAAAATGGGTTTCATAAACATCATCCCATCATCTCATAATCCATATAAAACAAATGGACATTTCATCATAAGAAAAGTGAAACAATATAAATCATAGAGACATTAAACTTGAAACATACACATATGAAATAATGTCATCTTAGATGGAAAATGGTTTTGATAAAATACTTGAAATGAATTCTTGAGGAAAATATCCTTTCGTCTTCAAAACCAATTTCTTTTTAAAAAACGTCATGCAATTTTAAAATAAAGAGATTTTGTTGAAAATATTCATGAAATATTTTGGAGGATGCTTCATGAAAATAAGGCTTTATAAAACCGTAAAAATCCTTTCATGTCATATAAGTTAAAAAAAAAATTCTTCTCGTACTTTTGCCGGAAAAGTCAAAAAGTACCTTGTAAAAAAAATATTCTTTACATACCATGTTTTAAAACTCAAAATGGGTAAAAAGGACTTTAAACAAACATGAAAGAAAATTAAACATTTTATGAATTTTTTTTGAGAAAATATGGACATGGATAATAATCATAACCCCAGTAAGTACATACGAATAAACAATCTCAGATAAGAATGATATTGGAATAATTATCCCTTACCTTAGGTCCGATATGCTTCGTACGTTTCCGAAACTCCTGTATAATGATTTAAATAATTTCATTGACTTATTACAGAATCATATTCATTTTTATGATATCATATATGGTTCAATTATGATTTTATATTACCCGTTCTTTTGTAAATTCCATGTTAAAGAGTGTTTTGGGTAAAATCGTTTTATTTATCATACGTGTTTGGACTTGTTGTTCTGGATATTATTAGTTATATCTTGACATACTAAATTACAGAATGTAAAACATGATTTATATATAATATATATTCAGTATATACATATATATATGATAGATGGAATGAAATACACCGTTCATGGAGACTGTAGGCCGTACGTACGCATGAACGCTGTTTTCGTTTCCTTATTGAATTGAATGAAATTAAGTAGATGACATACATATATATGAACATAAATAAAGTATCATTATTATTTCATATATTTAATTATTACTTATTGTATATACATTATAATCATTCATGAATGGTTAACATGGAGAATGAATCTCATCGCGTCCTGGAGCCGGTAGTCCGTACGTACGCACGAGCGATGATATCATTCCCATGATCGTGCAATTTCATTGAAGTGTATGTATAATATTTCAGGATCAATATAAATTTGAAATAAACATATATAGTTATTTATTTACACCATTATACCCATCCAAGTAAGGTGGTGGTCGAAAACAGATTACACCACGACATGGAGACGGTATTCCGTACGTACGCACGCGCGATGATTTCGTTTTCCGTAGGATGGATAGATGGTGAAATAGGGTTGTTTCATACTTATAATGAAATATCAGTATATGAGTGATACTGATGTTATTACTTCATAATGAAACAACTAAATAATAAGAAGTAGAAGAAGAAATAAAGTTGAAAGAATCGGTAACAGATATTACCTCTTCTTTCGACATGACTTTTTGAAACCTCCTCTTAGGGCACTACGATTGGTCTTTGAAGAAGACCAGAAACTCTAAGAGGTTTCTAGGGAAGTGGAGAAGAGAAATTGGTAGGGTTTGGCCGAGCTTGAAGGCTCAAAGTGGTGTGAGGAAGAGAGGGAGGAGGTGCCCTTTTATAAGGGAGGAGAGGGGCAGCTTTGGAATAACTAAAAATATTATTTTATTATAAAGTCATATTCGGTTTTTAATAGCTCTAAATTGAGTTATTTAGAATCTAAGGTAGGTATGGGTCTAAATCCTCTCATCAAATTGAATTTAGACAAGTTTAGGTTTCTATTTTAACCTTATCATTTAGATTTAACTTTAAGTTAAATAATTTTTCTTTTACCATGTCTTCTTGTTTTCTTACACTATAAGGTTAATAAACTTACTATAACAAGAAAAAAGAACCCCAAGTTGTTTATTATTAATATATATAACTTTATCTAAGTCATTTGTCCTAACATTAGATTTCTAGGAATAAAATAACAATTAATAATATAATATTTGTTTTAAAAACTATTTTATGTCAATTTTGACACTATTTAGTAATTGATTTTTGTGAAAATCATAACAGAATTATCAGTTCGAACAAAGTTAACTTAATCAATACTAATATGCCATATTAAACTATAAAATTAGTGTAATTCCGAAAAAGTCTCAAATTACATTTATTTGGGTATTTATAACATCAATTATGTCAGTATTTCATTAATAAGATAATTACTGCATCATCATTGTGTAATAAATAAATTAAATTATTTAATGTCTAAAAATTATAAATAAAACACCATTATGTAGGAAATCATTTTAGCTTTCTAATTAATATTTATAGTCGAATTTATCTTATGTATGACCCTATATTAAAAATTATTTTGTTATTAAACTTTGATTTTAACTATTTTAACCCTTCTTTAAATAAATTAATAATAAATGTCCTAATCTAATCAATGTGGGCCTAAATGGTCATATGTTATTCCTAAGGTTGTTTTTGGTCTAATTAAAGTTATACAATAGAATTAGGAAATGTGTTAGGGTAATAATAATATCATTTTTACCCTTAATTACCCTATTTACTTTTAACCCTGGTAAAAAAAAGTAAAAAGTTATTATTCAAAAAAAATTATTTTCATCTCATTGAACCAAATTTTACTTACTAACATCAACCGTGTCTCTTGTATTTTTAAAATTCCATTCACAAAAGTGGTAAAATTATGTTTTATGTAAGTTTGCAAATTCTCCTAGGAGGTGGGTAAAAGACGGTGAAAAGTTCAATAAAATTTTTATATATCTAAAATTATTATAAAATGACTCCAATGAATTAAGTTGAACTTATATAGGTATTATGTATCAATTTTGAGCTAAAATAAATTTAAATAAAATAAATAATTATTTAAATAAAAAGTCGGTTTTTAAATAGTAACCCAGTGTTTTCACTATTCATCAAAAATTAAATGTTTTCAGAAAAATACCAAAATTTCACCCTAGGATAAATTTGATATTTCGAATCCAAAAATGAAGTCCATTTTGAAAGATAATGTTTATAAAATTTCAAAAATTGGGTATTAATATTCATAACGGCTAGTTTTAATAATATTTTAATAGCATATCGTTGTTTAGGGAAACTCGGTTTTGCGTACAACACACGCTATCGTGGAAGGTCGCGCTTGTGTGTAATGCAAGCCAAGTCAGGGATGCATTTTGTGCAAGATCATTTTGGTGTAGCGTACAACACAAGAAATTAATGAAATTAAAAGGAATATTTTTCATAAAATCTCTGGGTGTTACATTCTCCCCCCCTTAAAATGAATTTCGCCCTTGAAATTCATCGGGGTTTTAAATGGTTTACTACTCAAAAGTTTCTTTTATAGAAACCCACATCCTAAAAAGGAATACTAAAACTTAATTTTAAAAACTAAAGTTTGAAACGTAACGATTACCCAAAGTAACTCATCATTGGGTTTCCATATAGGAGAACATAGGTGAAAATATGGATATGGAAGAAAAATATAACCATCAAGTTCTGATGGAGAGTGGTAGAGAACATGGCTATGAAAAATCCAACAATCACAAATCCATATATTTGTGATTATCAAAGGTACCATCTGATTCATCGGATATAAGGGCACTAGGACAACATTTTTGGTTTTCAAGATCACTTCCCTAAAGTTGAAGAATTTGAATTAGAATAAATACTTACTTTATTTTGGTATAATCTCACCGTTGTTCGTGCCTTGAACAATTTCCACTTCATCTATTTAAGAAATGAAGTTGAATTTGTCTTTTGCAAAGTTTTAGCAGATCATGTGATAGAATGATAGGTCATTCCATCTGTCTCAAACATAAGTTAGCAAAAGTTATATACTTAATTCCATCTATGGTGAGATTAATCATATATGGTTCCAAAATGGACTTATACTTCATCTATAATCCTTTATAGTAAAATAGAACTAGTTTCTAATAACCAGGGACTTCCTGTAGGCCAGTGGTAGGAAATAAATGCATGTCGCACTTCGGTTGTGGGTTTGATTCCTACAGCCTTGTCCGACGTGACGGGTTGTCGCTCGTTCTACAGGTTGTCCCTTTTTTTTTCTAAAAATACAATACTAACTTATGTCCAACATAATCCATTCCAATATTTAGGCTTATCCATAATATAGTAGTCCATTCTCATATTATAGTGAAAACGATTACCATAGATTTCATATAACAAGCATGTTAATAAAATCGTTGATCCCCATATATCATAAGATATGTCTTGTTGGTCACATTCCAAACATTCGAAGGCCTTAATCATGTATTCTCTTGAAAAATGAATACTGATTGAATCTTAGTGAAAACATGAGTGCTGTCAAAAGTTAACTCTTTCCACATACCAAAACCCCAAAATTATATATACTCAAACCGTGATATAACTATTTCCTTATATCAGTCCTGACCTCATGAATACTGTCAGACATTTCATTTTCTATTTATCCTTTCATTATGCGCATATCATCTTCTTTCCAAAAATATCTCAATCACTTTCCATGGTTAACGGTACCATAAAATTATTGAAAACCACAATAGACCAATACATAAATATTCCAATATTCCACGATACTATATACAACATTATTTTGGAATTCCATTACATAAACACTTAATCATTCCACCACATCGTTTTCATATTCAACATCGCCAATAGTGATCGCATGTGACTTCACTTTTTCCTTTTCCTTAAGTGGTTTATCATGTTGATCATCATTAAACCTTGGATTAGGGTATTGATTAGCATAATTCCCCATTTCATTGCACTTGAATCATTGAAGTTTTGGTGGTACGTTCTATGCAGTCTTTTCTTTACTCACATCATTAGCAACCCTTTTTCCATTACTTTGACACTCAGCTACTCGATGACCTTATTTTTCACACTTAAAACATTTTCTAGTCCCTTTAAGACAATCTCCACCATGCTTCTTTCCACACTTTGAGCATAAGGAAACAATCATCTTCTTTTTACCATTATTATGAGATTTATCCTTGAACTCCATTTTTCATCTCTTGTCAAAACCATGAGATGGATATGTAACACCAACTTCCATTTCTACCTTGATAGCACAACGTACAATTTCTTCATAGCTAATGAAGTCTCTTATAGCTAATTCCCTTCGAAGATTTGGTTTTAAGCCACTGAAGAATCAATCAACTTTACTTTCAGGTTAGATGATAAAGTCAGATGTATACCTTGAAAGCCTTGTAAAATTCTCTTTGTATATACCAACAGATTCATCATAATTTTGTTTTAGTTCAAGAAACTCCTTCTCCATCTTTGTTCAGAGAATATGAGGGAATTACTTATTGGAAAATAAGTTCTTGAACTCGTCCCATTCCATGGACTCAATTTCATCTCTTGGCCTCATATTCTTGATAAGATTCCACCATTTATCAGCTTCACCTTCCAAACGATATACTACTAAGATGACTTTATCATGTTCAGAACATTGAATAACTAAAAATATCTTTTCAGTGGTACTGATCCATTGTTCAGCAATAAGTGGATTAGAAGACCCACTGAAAAAAGGTGGACGTTGCCTCATGAAGGACTCAAAAGAATATTGTTCCTTTCTCTACTCATTTGGAAGTCCAGCATGATTCATAGCTTGTGTATATATAGAAATAAGATTTTTCACTCCATCTCCCATAACATTTGTTTGTTCAGGAGGACAATCATTTCATTTTCCATTACATTGATCAACACGGTTCCTTCGGGTTCCAGCCATCGTCTAAAACCCAAAAAGAATAGTGTGAGAGGCAAAAATCATGCTAGGGAAAACAAATAATAAAGGGGGATTACCTTCAATATCTAACATCTTAGGTTTAATTATAAGATCTTTAGCGCAATTCTAGGAATATAACCTATACTTATACTTAACCTTAGGGAAATCCCTAGACATACCTTAGAAATATCTCTAGGGATCTCACTAAAGTTCTCGAATCCTAGTTTCCAAAGGTTGACTAAACCTTTCCTCTGATACCAACTATAGAGACCCAAAGCTTGATGTACATGGACATTACATTACTTTTACGGAATACTTAGTACATAAAAAAAATAGACACACAAGGACTGCAATAGTTTAGTGTCTTTGGAAACTCGGAATATAATCTTATAATCGTGGTGAAAGATCTTCAACATCTCCCATAAAGATCTTCCCCTTTTTTTCTTACCTAAAACGTTTCTTTATATCCTGGGGAAAATAAAACATAAAAGGGGTGAGCTCAAATTCCCAGTAAGGGTAAAAATAGGGAACATAAAACAATCCCTAAACATTTGAATGCAAAAACTTGAACATAAAATCTAAAAGTTAAAATCTTGATCAAAGACATGAATCTTTGAAGTACATAAGGCATATATCATAAGGGAACATCAATCATGATAAAATAGCATGAGAATAAAACATGTAATTGTGGAAACCATTAAACACATGTTATGATTTCCATAGTAGCCAAGGCATTGCTGCCAAGACCATCTTAGTGGACAAAGTCCCTTTCTGAATGGAGTTCACTCCTCATTTCAGTCCTGTAATACTGAACCAGATTAACTTACCGTTCCAACCATGTCAATCTCATGAGATATAAATCTTTACCCAATGAATTGGAGGGAGATATAGGTCCCACCCATTTCATAATGAAATCATTCTTACTTGTGCCACAAAATAAACTTAAAACATTCACCATAACCCAAAGAATAAAATGGGTTTCATAAACATCATCCCATCATCTCATTCTCCATATAAAACAAATGGAAATTTCATCATAAGAAAAGTGAAACCATGTAAATCATAAAGACATTATACATGAAACATACACATATGAAATAATTTCATCTTAGATGGAAAATGGTTTTGATAAAACACTTGAAATGAATTATTGAGGAAAATATCCTTTCTTCATCAAAATCAATTTCTTTTTACAAAACGTCCTGAAATTTTAAAATAAAGAGATTTTGTTGAAAATAGTCATGAAATATTTTGGAGGAAGCTTCATGAAAATAATTCTTTATAAAACCGTAAAAATCCTTTCATGCCATATAAGTTAAAAAAACATTCTTCTCGTACTTTTGCCGAAAAAGTCAAAAAGTACCTTGTAAAAAAAAGATTCTTTACATACCATGTTGTAAAAGTAAAAATGGGTAAAAAGGACTTTAAACATAAATGATAGAAAAGTAAACATTTTATTAAAACATTTTGAGAACATATGGACATAGATAATAATCATAACCTCAGTAAATACTTACGAATAAACAATCTCGGATAAGAAAGAGATTGGAATAATTATCCCTTACCTTAGGTCCGATATGTTTCGTACGTTTCCGATCCTCCTGTATAATGATTAAATAATGTCATTGACTTATTACAGAATGATATTCATTGTTATTATATCATATATGGTTCACTTATGACTTTATATTACCTGTTCTTTTGTAAATTCCATGTTAAAGAGCGTTTTGGGTAAAATCGTTTTATTTATCGTACGTGTTTGGACTTTTTGTTCTTGATATTATTACTTATATCCAGACTTACTTAATTCCATAATGTAAAACATGATTTATATATAATATATATTTAGTATATACCTATATATATGATATATGGAATGAAATACATCATTCATGGAGACGGTATGTCGTACGTACGCATGAACGCTGTTTTCATTTCCTTATTGAATTGAATGAAATTAAGTAGATGACATACATATATATACACACATAAATCCAGTATCATTATAATGTCATATATTTCATGATTACTTATTGTATATACTTTATAATCATTCATGAATGGTTAACATGGAGAATGAATCTCATCGCGTCGTGAGTGGGAAAAGACCTATATTTCAATAAGAAGTGAGTCTTTTATGGATTTTATCTCATCTCTTAGTTAGTTTGGTAGGGAATTATACCAATCCTATCATAATTGACTCTTGGAAGGTCGATTAGACATCTATTTTTCCAATCCATCATATGGATAAACTCAACTTATTATTTTAGTAACCTAATCCTATTAGGTTATCTTGACAAGTGTTACCCAAATAAAATGTCAAGAACATGATAACATAAGACAATATAGGGGAAAAATTCTATGGAATAACCTACATAAAGATGTTCTAGTGTCACCTATCATTTATTTCCTTATATAAGATAATCCTTGGGCACCCAACTATGGAATGATCTACCTAATTAGATGATCAAGGAATTTATAAGAGTTTCATTGGAAAGAGCATAACACTTAATATTTGAGGTGAATTTAATCCAACCATCTTAGCTCATGCCATTAACTTTTATATATGCATGGTTCTTGTGTTTTATTTTGGAATCTTGTTTCCAACACCAACCAATACATTCAAACCAAATTGATGATTAACTCTTTACACAACCCACAAGTTTGTTTTACTCACCCAAAAATAGAAGCCAAACGTATTCATACGCATCAAAATGTATCTTATGAATAAGTCATGTAAAAACTTTATATTAAGGTTTACAAATATATGAGATTGATAATATCCACATGAGTATGCTCAGAGCGATATATAACCAACCCCATTCACTTTTCTAGATAATACATAACCCTTTGGGACAATAGGTAGTCTGATCCCAATTCCCTCTACCCAGGGTGACTTTACTCAAGAGAGAATTCAATTCATCATAACTGTAAAACCAAATATTTATAAACTATTTTCAATATCTAAATTCAATTGAATACCATTAATGGAAAACTCAGGTTACAGTAGATTAAAAACTAAATTCATTTTCATACCTAGAATATAATGCAAGGATCTATTTCCTAGAATCGGTTTAACATTTAAACTAAATCATACATGATTTATAATTTAAAAAGTTTATAATTATGAATAAAATAGGGAATAACCTTTTAAATTAATGAATAATTCAAATATTTAAACATGAGATAACTATTTTTGAATGACTCATAAATAAAATATAAATATAAAAAAATTATAACAATAGATTTGACATTATGACCATTCTATAATTTTGAATATAAACATTTTTATATTCATCCTAATGTGAACTCTTTTAGATTATTCATTATATGAAATTTTATTTTAAATATTTTATATTTATGAATTATAAAAAATTTTATAATCAAATTTCTATCATGTAAACATTTGACATAATCTAAATATCATATATTTTTCATTATTTAAACCTTGATCATATAAGTCATCAAAAATCTTTAGAAATGGTTAAAATAATATCCCAAATAAGGTTCTTTAAGTTGAATAATTCCAACTAATCAATTATGAACAATTAATAATTTAAATGTAAACATTTTATATTTTAGCTTTAATTATGTATTTTATAACTATTTATAAATTACATATTAATATTTATAAATAAATATTTTATTTATAGACCATGAGACATGACATATATTTTTTTAAAAGGTACATTAAATATCAAAATTTATTATTTAAGGAATATTTAATATTTAATATTTTATAAACATTTATTAATTAATTATAAACCCTTTTATAATTAATTACATAATAAATATATGAAAAATTCCTTTAATTATAATTTTAAACAATTTCTAAATTATAATAAAAAATTAAAAAAAATAAAATTTTCTTGTACTCTTACGCAGCAAGGTTTTCCTGCATAAGGGTAAAACCCGCTACCGTTATGCAGCCCAACTGCATAAGGTAACACAACTTGACTTCATAAAGGAAATCCATCACTTTCGTTTATGCAAATCAACTTCATAAAGGTAATTCCATTCTTACCTATACATATCCTACCTATGTAAAGGTAGACATATTTTAAATAGATTATCAAGAACAAAAAATAAATCTTTTTTTGAGTTCTTCTATATTTCATCATAAGATTTCATAAATCAAAAAATTGGATGGATTTGATACCATTGTTTAGATTTAAATGAGTCTAATAAAAATTATCAGATCCAGAAGAAGTGTACAAATCTCTTCTAGAGGATCTCTAACACATGAATTATAAAAATTTTAA
This sequence comes from Viscum album, assembly GCA_963277665.1. Classification (NCBI taxonomy): domain Eukaryota; kingdom Viridiplantae; phylum Streptophyta; class Magnoliopsida; order Santalales; family Viscaceae; genus Viscum; species Viscum album. The sequence goes on from OY728132.1 coordinate 704,386,742, forward strand.
AATAATGAAATGAAGAAATACTATAAATATAATTTGATGGTTCCAGGCACAATGAAAGCATGCGTAGGATGTCGATATTTTAATTTTTTATAATCATTTCCCTATACCAAGAGAGAGGATATTTCACTTAGTGTGTGACCCTATAGGTTTCTTTCTCATTTTCATTATGCATGATTTCCTAAAGTCCAAGATTACTATCTAGCAATGGGTCAAGGAACCCAAGAGAAAGAACTTAATGTTTAAACATTGAAAACTAGATATGAATGCTCACTGTGTAATATAAACCATTTTTCAGAACATCACATCAAGTAGGTTTCACATATGTGTGACCAACCTATATGTTCGATATATATTTCTTTGACTGTATGAAATAAAAACATCATTAAACCATGACCATAAAATTTAATGAGAAGGTTATATTCCAATCAAATGGATGGGATATCGACTTCCATAAATATTGAAGGGAAAAATCATTCTTTGAATTATTTATTAATGATATGTCACTCAAGAAGCACCCAATGTATCCAACTTCTCCATGAATAGTTTTCATCATGGATTATGGATTAAATATAAGTATGTTAATTGTAACATGCATGAATATTCATCTTAAAGTATAAGAACCATCACACATACACACATAGTTAGGAATCTCCGGTGACACCAAAACATGCGGAATTTCTACTGGTGGGTCTATTCTCATAATCTCCCATCATGAAGATTACTAAGTGAAAACTTCATGAGAAGAAGACCCATCTTCGTATGAGTACTCACACCTAATAGTCAATGTAGTATGTGTTCCATCATAGTACATTATCCAACTGCATAAAATTATTTGAGTTTATCATCATCAATGTTCTAATCTAGAGGTGAACTACATTGAACTTATCAATATGATGTATACTCTAGAACATTATTACATTAGAGTCATGTATAAAACCAAAAAATATGCAATAATAACTTTTATTAATATTAAATGAATTGAATATACATGTAATAAAAGTACAAATGTTTGGTCTTATGAAACAAAATCCAATAAACTCCCACTTGGACTAGATCCAACTACCTACGACCTTCAGTCCGATAGACCTCACATGATAGTCATGTTTCTACTAAGTAAATGTTTTTGTCAAGGGGTCCACCATGTTGTCTTACATGGGAATAATTCTCACAAAAACTTCACCTATATGTGAAAAATACCTCAAGATATGATACATCTAATGTATATGCTTCATCTATAGATGTAACCTTTGCTCTTTTGTAAGATCCATCACTGGAGTTTTATCAGAATAGATTGTGATAGGATCTTTACTACTAGATAGCACATCAGGAACTTGGATAATGTTTCACATCCAAACTTCTCCTTTATCTCCCTCAAAATCCACAATATACATAGAATCTACAATAAAATCTTTAACCACAACCTTCTTTGAGCTCTTCCAGCTCATAAAACCTCCATTCAAAGTGAAGATGTATCCCGTTTGTGACTTCTTGTAATCTTGATCACTTTTAAAACTAGAACTTGTATATCCTCTGATGACTAGTTCCTAATCTTCTTCATAAACCAATAACATATCCTTAGTATGCCTCAAATAATTAAGGATATTATTGACTTCCATCCAATGAAATTCACATGGACCATCTTGATATCTTCCTACCACACTTAATGTGCAGGTGAAATCTGGAATAGTACATAGAATAACATACATGAATAAACCAATAACTGATGTATATGGAATCCTTGTCATTATATTTCTTTCCTCATGTGTCTAAGGAAAAATTTTCTTGGTAAGATAAATTCAATGTAATATTTACAACAATTCCCCTTTGGATTGTTCCATACTAAATCAATTTAGTATCTTGTCAACTTATATGCTTTGAATTTGGTTGAGAAACCTCTTCGATCTGTCATGATGGATCTTGATCCTAATAATATATGCTACCTCAACCAAGTCATTCATAGAGTAAAATCCATCCATCCATACCTTAACCTACTATAAGACAAGTATTTCGTTTCCAAAGAGTAAATTCTCATCAATATATACTATAAATAAAACAACTTCACTCCCACTAAACTATTTATAAAGACAAGGATTTAATTCATTATTTATGAAACCATATTCTTTTATAGCCTCATCAAAACAAATGTCCCATGACCTGGATGCTAGCTTTTATCCATAAATGGATATTTTCAATTTTATACCTTGTTGGCATCCGTTGGAGTCACAAACTCTTTGGGGTGTGTCGTATAGACATATTCATGAAGGTTCCCATTAATGAAGTTTGTTTTGATATCAATTTTAAAAATCTCATAATCATGGAAGGAATCAATGTAAAGTAGAATTTTAATGGATTTAAACATTGAAACTGGTGAAATGGTTTCTTCCAAGTTTATGCATTGACCTGTTTAAACCCTTTTTCAACCAGTCACACCTTATAGGTAATGTATTTTCCTTCCATGTCTAGTTTATTCTTGAATAACCATTTGAAACCAATGGTTTTACATCAATTAGGGGGTCTGAAAATATCTAGACTTGGTTTTCTTACAAGGAATCTATTTTTCAATTCATGGATTCTTGCTACTTGGTAACATCTGTGCCACTTACCACTTTCTTCTAGGTTATAGGCTCATTATTATCAACTAATAATGATTCACCATCCTCAGTGACTAGAAATTCATACAATTCTAGTTCTCTTACCTCTCTAGTACTTCTATACATTAATTGTGTGTCTAGAAAACTATATTCTTCTACGGGGCTTTGTGGATTTTTTTTTTTATTTTCAAAATCTTGTTTATCTTGATCCTGGACTTCAAGAAAGTCTATCTTACTCCCACTCACTCTTTTATAGATAAGAACCTCCTCAAGAAATGTGGGATGTTTGTCAACCACAACCATTTTGTATGGTGTATTGAATAGTTTTCATCCCTTTATTTATTTGAGATATCCAATAAAGATACACATTCCTTGGGGTGAAATCTTGTTACCTGAGGAGACCTTAAAAAATGCTTCACAACCCCACACATGTAAGTAAGATAACACAAGTTTCTTTCCATTCCATAATTGGTATGGTATATAATCTATTTTTTAGTTGACACTTGGTTTAGTATGCATTATTCTATTTGTAATGCATATCCCCAAAAGGTTAATGGAAGAATAACATGACTTATCATTAATCTCACCATGTCCTAAATTGTGCAGTTCCTCCTTTCACATTCACCATTCTACTAAGGCATATAAGGAGGAGTGAGTTGAGATAAAATTCCAAACTCCCTTAAATAACCAATGAAGTGTTGATTATGATATTCTATTCCATTGTATAAGCTGTAAGGAAATTATTTTTTCCTTGTAAGACTTTGGAATATTTTTATAAATATTTACAGAGCTAGGCACTGAGAAGGAGTGCGATTCAGAGGCCCGGTGTTCCCAAAATAAATTTTATAAAAATATTAAATATATTTTATATTTGGAATGCATATATTCATAAGGAAAATGGGATAAATCTTGAAAAAGTATCATATCAGAAATCTAAGACCATGGTCGATTCCAGAACATGGTGTTTTCCTGAGGCGCAATATAAAATAGGTCATCACAAGGCTTTCAGACTCTTCACTCCTTGGCGTTACATTTAGTGAGTAAATTAATTTTTAAATTAACTAATTAATTAATTTAGACATAGATAAATGTTCTATAAGATTAATTCTAGGCGGAATTCTCCTAGTCTAGCTTCATAAACCCAACGATAATTCTATAGTTCTCCCTTTCTTCTTTATTGGAAGATCTCATCAGACGACGATGAAATGCTGGATCAAATCAGATCAGGACACAACAAACACAATGTCTTATCTCAATCAATTAAGGATTAATTATTTATCAAAAAATGATTTATAATTGAGTTATAACACATTAATTGGTGATTTACACCCTTTTATTAAATTGTTTGAGCAGATACATCCTTATTCTTGAATCTATTCTAATTGCTGGCCGATTTCAAGCACCCATGTACAAAAACTAATTTATTTTCAATTGTTCTCCAACTCTAGATTACATTTCTTAATATTTTTCCAAGAATTCTTGGTCAATGATGTTTAAACCTTTGGTTTTGTGATTTATCCCTTATTAATTCATGTTCTTCACTAGTTGGACCCCACGATATCGGTTCAACATTTATGGGTGGTACCATGCCAGGTTGGACCCCTGGAACCACAACATATCGATAAAAAAGCACATATCAATGATATAAGACCAAATATGGGATTGTTTCATGGAATGGATGTTGGTTTTGGTGATTTAAGACCAAGGAAGTAAAGAAAAAAACCACAGAGATGTATGAGATGAAAAATGAACTTCCATGGACCAATAGAGAAAATTTGTTGCTACAACTTGCCATGGATCAACCTGGTTTTTATGGGGAGGTAATGAGGCTTCTTGAAACCAATTAGAGGGACCGGGAAAGGAGACACTATTTCTCCTAGCATCTTCATTCTGGTGCAGGACGTCTTGATCAAGTTTTTGGCCTCCTCTATACAATGTGGTCGTATCCTTACTTATAATTGTGGGGCCTGTGTCCTGGGAGTGTCTCTCCTTCTCTTCGCGGATGAAATGGTATTCTTCATCAATGGGGTCAGCGCCTCCATCAAGGGATATATCAGTATCATAGATGAGTATGCTTTATGAAGTGGTCAAATGATGAACAGGGATAAAAGAGGGGTTTACCTACCCTATTATTTCCCGAATAGGAGAAAGGACATCATTGTCTCCACCCGGGGCATTCGGAGAAAAAACTTTCCTATGCTCTATCTTGGATCTCCCATTTCCCCTGGAAGTATTCGGACTTGGTTATTTTATGGTTTGGTCGGAAAAATTACCAACCACATCCTCAACTGGAAGAATAGGTTACTATCCTTTGGGGGAAGGATCAACCTTGTCAATTATGACCTTTCTTCTATCCCTATGCATGTTATTTCTACCCTCAAGGACCCCCAAGTCTATCATTATTCAGATTGAGAAGAACATGAATGGTTTTATTAGGGATAACCAAGTGGAGGACAGATGTTGGTGGTCCTCTTGGAATAAGCTTTCCTGGCCAGTAGAGTTGGGAGGAATTGGGGTAAGAGACGTTGGTTAGGCCATGTATTTCCTCTAGGGCAGGCTCACATGGGAGGTTATTGAGGGTCACTCCTTGTAGATCCAACTTATTTGAGGGAAGTATGACTTCGGTCTTTGCGATAATGGTAAATCACCTTCAGGCCTCTAGAGATCCTTTCAGATTCATCTCCCCATGCTTCTATGCCACTCACAGTGGGTCCTTGGTCGGGGGGATCTCAACTTCTAGCAGTGTGACTGGGGGGGGTGGGGTGGGGGGGCGGTCTGCTGGACTTCCCAGGCATCCCTACATCTATCATTTCTTTCTTGGAGGCCAATGGTCACCCTTCTTTCATCTTGGCGGTTCTGTCTCCCACTCAAAAGGCCTTCTTTGACAGCATCAGCTTGGATGGTTCCCCTGATAGCTACATGTTCACCGGCTCCCCCATAGGGAAGTTATCGGCTAAAGATTATGGCTAGTGTACGATTTCCCAGCCTAGGTGCGATCATTGGGGGAGTCGTATTTGGTGAAAAGGCACCCCAATTATATTCTCCTTCTTGCTTTGGAGAATTAGAAACCAGGCTCTCCCTTCGGACCTGGCGATTAAAAGGATGGGGGTCCAGCTTTTCTCTAAATGTGTTTGCTTTCTGACTCCCTTTGAGGAATCCATGCTGCACCTCTTATTCCAAAGCGAGTGGGTCGTGAAGATCTGGAGCACGCTTTGGGAGTTCCCACCTACTTCCTAGATTCGTGGCCTCCCTAGAGGACTTCTTCTTGAGCTAGTTCAGTGGATGCCTGGATAACAGACATGAGGTAGCGGTCAGGGAAACCCTTCTGCAGGCGGGCTGCTGGTGCATCTAGTAGGCATGTAACCAAGCGCACCATGGGACTCGATGCTCTGCTCTGGCATTTCTGGTCGGAGCCAACTTCCTTGACTCATAACTAGTCTACCTCCTCCCCCATCATGATGTAGCGCCTTCCATCCATCGCTTCTCCTCCAGGAATACTCCTCTGGGCTGTAACAACCCTAGGCAGTGGAGGAAATGGGTTTGTTGGATGCCCCTCACATCAGGCCTGAAATTCAATATTGATGGAGCCTTCGGTTCTGACACCATGTGCAGTGGTGGTGTGTTCCGTGACACAATGGGATTTGTGATTTTTTCTTTTAGTGCCTTCTTTGGACCTGGGAGTTCTCTTAAGGCCGAGGTGGTGGCACTGCTCAGCGACCTCTCTCTTTGCTGATCCAAATAGTTTCCCTTATCCTATATTGAGATGGACTCTAGTATAGTGTAGATATCTCTCACCGGTACCTCCTCCTCTCCCTGGCATATCACTTACTTGATCCGTAAGTGAAAGGCTCTCCTCTCTAGCAACATGGAGATTCTCCATACGTGGCTTGAGGTAAATCAGGTGGCTAACTTCTTGACCCCCTTCGCTACCCCAGAATGCCCCCTTTTGAAGATTTTTTCTTTTGGATCCGTCCTCTATTTTGGGGTGGCCCATGTTATCAGTGATTCTCTCAGCCTTAACTTATTTAGGCCGCCTTGATTTGAACTACTCCTTCTTCCTTTTATGTAATAAAATAAAATTTATTTGTGTTAGATACAAGGCCATGTACCCAAGTACATAGACACATGCTCATGTACATGGATATAGGATTCGGTACATGAAAAAGACTAGTGCGACACGACACCAGTTCTACTTACTATGGACACGCCGTGTATTCACTTATACAGAATGTACTACTAAATGGGATGGGAGGTGTGTTCCATCTAGTGACATGAACATGCAGTGGAGTTGGTCCATACATTATGTGGGTCTCCTCATACACCATGTACCCCATGTTTCCTATTTAGGAAACCTCGAGGTTCCATATCTCCTTTATTTGAACATTTATTTTGGCCAGTGAGTAGCCTATCCTGAGTATTTTTTCTAATAGAATGTGATGGTTCCCTCATTTATGTATTTGAAGATATTATGTGAAATGTTTTGAGAATTTCGGTTATTGAGGTGATGCTCGATAACAATAGTGATTAGGAAGGATCCCAAATGATTATTTCGAGTGGAAAAACCTATCAGACTGGGAGTGGGTCCTCTATGACTAGAGTGGACCCCCATCAGCATGGGTGTGGGTCCTTTACCACTAACATTACGAGTGTAATCCTCTATCAGTATGGGAATGTGTCCTTAACAACTAGAGTGGAACCCTCTTGTGGTACCAGGGTGCATGTCATTGAATTATGAATAGAAACCCCTATTAGATAGGGTGTGGGTCCTCAATGGCTATAGTGGAATCCCCTGTCTCTATATAGTGTTATTCCTCTACCTATAGATAGGAACCCCCATCAGCTTGGGTATGAGTCCTTTACCTACCGAGTGGAACCCCCTATCAGTATGGGGCATGGGTCCTTGTGACACCAGAGTGGAGCACCCAATTATCATGGGTGTAAGTACTCTATGGATAATTACTAAGTGGAACCCCCTGATGTACAAGGGTTGGGTTCCTCAAATTTGAGTTTCTACCCACTCGACAATATGATATAATGGTGATGTGTGGTTTGACTCGGACATATACTTCTTCTTTGACACATGAGATACTGGCCATCACTGATAGAATTTTGGAACTATTAGCTCCTCCTATTCTTAGGATGAGCTATTAGATAGAAATCTCCTTAATTTACCATTTTGGATTCTTTGTCTGAGAAAATATATACATCCTTATGTATCCACACCATGGATTTGTTTTCTCTCCTTCTAGGAGAGGTGAATATGCACTTGGTATGCCTCATGATTTATATGTTTAGCTTCTCTTGGTTGTACGAGTCCACTCTCATTCTATAGGTGGTGAAGACTCAATGGGTAGTTGATCTACACACTGTGTTTATATCCATGTGTTTGGATGAGCTTACTTTCACTCTTGGTTTGGGTTGAGTTATTCTCCTTCACTATATCTTGCATCTACTATCTTTTCTTTCCTATTGAATCTCTTACAGACCCCCCTTTAGATTTTAGGGTGTCCTATTCGGTATGTATATACTCAACCCAACATGGTATTTTCCCACATGTGTCATGTCTTGTGAAGACGATGAACATGTAAGTGGTGACTTCAGAGGAGTTTTGGGATATAGGGTGCTTGGAACACCTATATTGGTCATAGATATGGATTTATGAGCTGGGCACTGTTTATACTATTTATATTTCTAGTTTTATCAGGTTGGTACATATTTTTGGTTGGGCATGTATTTTTCCCCTTTACATTCCAGTCACACTATCATACTTGTTTACTATCTTGAGGTTCATGCATGCTTAGTTTAATTAATAGCATTATTCCATCTTTTATTCTTTCCCTCTATACTTTTTGATCAATATGTTTGTGTGTGCGCATACAAGTACTTAGGAAAAGGCCTTCTAAAATTTTCTTATTAATTTGGTGATTGTTTCCACCCCTGGCCTATGGAGGTGGGATTGGGGTAGTTGGGGCTCGAGCCCTAGATTGGGTTAGTTTTTGAAATAATGGTATTAGAGGAGGAAGATGTACAAAACTTATTGATGGTATTAAATTCTCTTCAAGAGCTCTAGCTTTATGGAAAACTCTTGAATTTCTAGTTTCGGACTCATGTTGTTCACTTTCTCAGGCATGCCATTTTTGAGCATTGTTTATCCATGGACCCAACAAATATCGATGTAATTATTTCTTGGGATACACCCAAGAGTGTGTTAGAGGTGCAGAGCATCCTTGGCTTGGCGTGTTACTTTAAGTGGTTTATGAAAGACTTATCTAGAATCAAATCCCCTTTCACTGCTCTGAAACATAAAGGAAAGATGTTTACCTTGTCTGAGTAGTAATAGGAGAACTTTATCGAGTTTAGGTTGAGGCCGATGAGTGATCTGGTTTTGAGACTACCAGAGGAAGGTGTGGAGTTTGTAGTGTATTATGATGCCTCAGGAGCTAGGCTCATTTGTGTGTTGATGCAATGACGTGTAGTTTTCTCTTATGTGTCGAGGTGGTTGAGACCCCATGATAAGAACTACATGACTCACAACCTCGAGATAGAATTATAAGTCTTCTCCCTGAGGATGTGGAGGCACTGCCTTTTGGGAGAGTGCTTTGTGTTTCACCCAGAACACCAGAGTCTTTGGTACAACTTCACGCTGAGAGACCAAAACAAGAGACAACGACATTGATTGGAGTTCCTGAAGGATTTTGACTTAGAGATAGTCTATTCTATATGGATGTGAAATGTTGTAGGAGGTTCTATTACCTGAAGTTTCTAGGTTCTCTTTGTGAAGGAGGATTAAGATTAATTGGATTCCTTACAACTGACCCTGGTGGAGGGGGAGGGTACAAACTTTCTGTAGTCAATGGTATTGCCTCATCGTCTTCCCGAGCATGTGAGAGAGTCCCAACTAGGAGACATTGATTTTGACGTCTTATATGATCAAATATCCACTAGAGATTCAAAAGATGAATATTTTGAAGGATGGAATCATGTTATCTTGTTCTAGGGGTGTATAGTTGTTTCAGTCATGTTGTCTGAGGAGATGATGTGAGAGTTCAACGCTTCTCCCCTAGTTGTACATCACAGTGTATAGAATATTTACAAAGACCTTCAGTAGAAGTTTTGGTGGTCCGACATGAGAATAACGGTAGTTGAGTTCATATCTCGGTGTCTCAATTGTCAATAGATGATGGCTAAGCACCAATTTCTGGCAGGTTTGTTATATCCCATTGTGATCCCAGAGTGGAAATGGGATGACAAATTCATGGAATTTTTCATAGGGATTCTACGTAGAGAACAGTTCCATGACTCCATCTGGGTGATAGTCGATTGAATAATGACTTCAGAACACTAAATTTCTATTAGGGAGAGTTTTGGGTAGTTGTACGTTCGAAAGATCATTCTCCTTCATGGGGTTCCCTTGAAGATTGCCTATGTTTGTGATATGTGTTTGATGTCAGGATTGTGGAGAGGCCTGAAAGAGTCATTCAGGACCAAAATGAGGATGAGTACATTCTTTCACCCCTAGATCAATGGGTGGACTGAGTGTACTATCTAGGCATTGGAGGATATATTGAGGGATTATGTTTTAGTCTTCGGATAGATATGGGAGGATCACCTTCCCTTTATAGTCTTTACATACAAAAACAACCATCACTCTACCATAGACATGGAATGTTTTGAATCCCTGTACAGGATACCTCGCAAGTCACCCTATTTTTGGATAGAGATCATCCATACATCTCTTGTGGTCCCATAGATAGGGAATATTGACAACCGAGAATGTTTAGGTCATCCATGAGTGGATGAGGATGGCCTAGAGAAGACAAAAATCTTATGCCGATCATCTTCATAGGCCCTTGGTGTTTTAATAATGAGACTATGTTTTCCTAAGACTCTCCCCAAGATGAGGATCATGGAGGTTTGGATAGATAGGTAAGCTATCCCTGAGGTTTATCGAGCCATTCGAGATCATGAAGAAGGTTGGTGAGGTTCCTTACCACCTGTCCCTTCCCTTGCACTTAAAGTGGGTGCACGATGTAATCCACGTGTCGCAGTTGAGGAGATACGTGCATGACTCCACACATATTATCAACTGTGGTCAAATATAAATTGAGGATAGATCCACCTTTGAGGAGCACCCAGTGGTTTTAGAGGATCATAAATAGAGTTACCAACATGGATGGAATATCCCCTTGGTTCACATTCAGTGGTTGCATGAAAAATGTGCAGAAGAGTTCCTGGTAGTGAGATTGCCAAGTGCGGGCTCAATATCCGGAGTTATTTTAGTATTTTTTCTTTTAGGGGACAAAAATATTTAAAGATTTAATAAGGTAGAGACCTTATTTATTTCTTTTAAGACTTTTAAATAGTTGTATATATATTTTCAGATCTAGGAGATGAGACGACATGTGATTCTGAGGCCCGGTGTGCCTAGAATTAATTTTAAAATAATATTAAATATATTTTTTATTTTATACGTGGATCATATTAAAAAAAATGGAATAAATATTAATTCAAATCTTGTATTATAAATCAAAGACCATGATTGAGTTTGGAACATGGTTTTTACCCTTAGTGTGACATAAAATGGGTCACCACATGGCATTTGGACTCCTCGCTCATTGAAGGTATGTTCTATAAGTTAATTAATTATTAAATTAATTTATTAATTCATTTCAACACAATGAAATGATATGTAATATTACCTCAAGGATATATTCTCTTTGTTTTTCTTCACAAACCCTATAAAAATTTCAGAGCTCTCCCTTCTTTGTAGGTGGATCTCATCAAACGACGAAGAAATGATAGATATGATCAGATCAGGATGTAGTGAATCTAAAGACTTATCTCAATCATTGGAAGATGTGTTCTTCAATAATTAATGATTCATAATTGAGGTTGTAATATAAAATTGGTTATTTATTCCTTCTATTTATATTTTTTGAGAATATCCATCATTGTTATTGGATCTACCCCAATTATTGGCCAATTTCATGCACCCAACTACAGAAACTTATTTATTTTCAATTTTTTTCTAACCCTAGATGATTATTCTTAAAAATTGGATAAAAAATATTTTAAAATTATGTTTAAACTTTTGGTTTTTTATTTTATCCCTCATTTATTTGTGTTCTTAATTGGTTGGTCCCCGCAGTCCCTGTTCGATATTGTTGGGAGGTACCGAGCCCGATTAAACCCTCAGAACCACAACAGATCGATAAAAAAAGAACATATCGATGTTCTGAGACCAGATCTAGGATTTCATCATGGAAAATATGTTTTTTTATATGATTAGAGATCAATGAATCAAATATGGAAGCATTGGAGATGTATAAGATGAACGACGAACTCTTATGGACCAACATAGGCAATTTCTAGTACGCAACGACCAGAAATCACGATTCAAGGATAGATCCACTCGTCCTAGATGGATGATAGGTGGTACCATTGAATAAATAGAGAAAAAATACTAGATATGGTGTGTGGATGATAGATCTATGTTTCTGGAGAAAACCCAACAACACGTCGTGTCATGGGATGAACACACAACGTGTAACCACCTTAGTGGTGACAACTAGGGTTTTTGAAAATTTAAGGATGACATGATGTGTAGAACTCATACATGATTTGTACCCCTTCCCTGGATGGAAAATCTGTGTGATGGGTCACACTGGTAGGATCCTGTGTGGAAGTACACAACCATGTACATAGCCATGTGGAAGTACAAGGCCAGGTACCCAAGTACACAAACATGGGGTCATATAAATGGACACAGGGTTCGGTAAACGAACACTACTAGCGAGACACAAACTCAATCCCGATTAGTCTAGAAACACCATGTGTTCCACCTATATGGTATGTAATAATACATGGTTTGGGATACCTGTGCTGTTCAGGGACATGACTATATGGTGGAGCGGGACCACTCGCAGCGTGGGTCCCCTCACACATTGTGTACCCACAGTTTCCTTTTTATAAAACTTCAAGGTTCCATATCTCCTTCATTTGAACTTATATTTTTTTCCATGAGTAGCCTATCCTATGTTTTTTACACATATAAAATGGAAGTTACATCAATTTTGGAATTAAATATATAATTCTAAATGATCTAGGAATGATTCTTATTGAGGTGACACCCGAGGATAACAGTGATCATGTAGGATCACGAGAGGATTATTCTGAGTGGAACCCCTATTAGATAGAGTGTGTGTCCAAAATTAATAGAGTGGAATACCCCAACATCATGGGAGGGGTCCTCTAAAACTACCTTTCTGAGTGGAACCAACCATAAATATAGGTGTGGGTCTTTAGTGACTAGAGTGGAACCCCCCTATGGTACTAGGTCTTGAGTCCTCAACTTCTGAGTGGAACCCCCTATCTGTTAGGGTGTGAGTCCTTGATGACTATAGTGTAACCCACCTATCATACTGGGGCATGGGTCCTTGACCTATGGAGTATCACCCCCATCATCTTGGTTACGATTCCTCAACCTACTGAGTAGAACCCCCTTATCAACATAGGGCGCGGGTCCTTGTGACACTAGAGTAGAACCACCATTAGCATGGGTGTGGGTCCTCTATGGATACATAGAAAGTGGACCCCTCGATGTACTAGAGAATGAGTATTCTACTTTGAGTTTGTTCCCACTCAATTATGTGACACTTTAATGCGACATGGTTTGACTTGGATGAATACTTCTGGGTAGACACGTGAGATCTTGGGCATCATTGATTGGATTTCAGAACTATTGGATACTATTATTCCTAGGCTAAGCTATGAGATATAGATTGCATTACTCTCTTGTTTGGGATTCTTTTACCAAGAACACACACACACAAAGACACACACACACAGATATATATCTTTTGGTATCAATAGATTGGATTTGGTTACTCTCCTTCCGGGAGATAAAAAGATGTGTGGGGTATGCCATGTTCTTTTCTTGTTTAGCTTCTCATGGTTAGATAAGTTTACTATCCTACTATAGGTGGTGAATACATGATGTCTAGTAAAAATACTCACAGTTTTTATCCCCTTGTGATTGAATGAGGTTACTTCCACTATTGGTTTGGGTTGAGATTTTCTTCTTCACGGTATCTTTCATTTACTATCTTTTCTTTCCTGTTTCATCTCTTACTTATCCCCCTTCATCTTTTAGGGTGTCCTATTGGGAATGTTTATACTAATCCCTATATAGGATTTACCTGAACACGTTGTGTATTATCCATACATCAAACATGCCAATAATAACATTGAAAGATTATAGGGATACTGGGTGCTTAGACCGCGTACAGTGGTCATAGCTTGGGATTCCGGACCTGGGCTCTATTTCAACTGTTTAATTTTCTATTTTTTAGTTTGGGACATATTTCTTATTGTGAATTTATTTTTCCCCTTTACTTTTCTATTACACTATCATACTTTTTTTTACTTTCTAGAGGTTTATGCATGCTGGGTTTACTTTATTACAGTGTTGCATCTTTTATTGTTTCCCTCTACTCTTTTTCATCAAGATGGTTGTGTGTATGTATAAGTATTTAAGAAAATCCCTCTCCATGTTTAGTTAAGCCTTCAGTTCTTTTCACCACCCCCGGTAATAAGGAGGCGTACTTAGTATAGTTTCTAATCAATCCCCAACTTGGGTCAGATAATAACATGATAGAAGTTTCTTAATCTTCTTTCCAAGTTGGCTCTCAACTTAATTCATATATTTCTTGAATTTATCAAAATAATATAACTTATACCTAATTAAGTATACATATCCATATCTACTAAATTCATAAGTAAAATTTATGAAGTATGAGAACCCACCCCTTACTTCAATAAGAAATAGTCCACACACATATGTATGAACTAATTCATGAATCTCTTTAACCCTTTCACCATTCCCACTAAATGGGTATTTGGTCGTTTTTTCTTTATAAACATACATAACATACACCATGTGGTTTTAATTCAAAAGAATATACTTATCCATATTGATGTAATTTATTCAATTTCTTTTCATTTACATGACCAAGCGAGTGAAGTCTATATTGGGTGTGCTTTGAGTCATGTGATGTAACTTCATTACCAATTTCTATTATTTGATTAGTGTAATATATCATATAAAGTACATTATTTGAATGTGCCTTTTCATAAAAATTATATCTTTCTAAAAGAAGAAACATTTATTAAAAAATTTGAAAATAAATTTATATGTATCAATTCTAGATACATAAATAATGTTTTTGGTAACTAAAGTAACATAATAACAACTATTTTAAACCAAGATCATTCCAGTCGACAACGTGAAGTGGTAATCTCCAAATGCTACAACATCAAGTTTAGATCTATTGATTGCTTGAATATCTACATATCCTTGGTGAATCATTATGAATCTACCTAGTTTCTATATTTGAATTCATATAAGAGCACCAAAAATTGAATCTAATACTCAATTTGTAAAAATAGATAAATTTCACTAAATAAATAACACACAAGAAGCTTCCCCTTTATTCTTTGGCTAGGTTTTATTTTTCTTCCAGTGGACCTTCTTACCACATACGAAACATATAAAAATCTATTCCCTTGCTTTCCCCTTGATATTCCTCTTCTTGGAAGGGCGTGAAGAATCTTTGGGCTTAATAATATTTTATTTCCCTTTCCATTTTTTCACAATAAGGAAAGATGGTTTTTCACACTTTGTATACTTATCTACTTGGTGAAGAAGAGTAAGAAGATCTAGCAAAGATTTCTCAATGTCATTCATAATAAAATTCACAAAAAAGCTGGAGAATCTCTGAGTGAGTGATTCTATAATGAGTTTGGTGAATAGATCTTCAGGGAGTTTAAACTCTATAACCTCTAAACTCTAAATGTTTCCAATGAGATTTACTACATTAACCCCAGATAGGGCACCCTCTCTAAGATTTTGTTGAAATAATTCCTTGGAAATATCAAACCATTCCTATATAGCTCTCCCCTGGTAAGGACCATGAAGGTTATCATGTATTATATAAACATCCAAGTTTTTGTGAGACTTCATTAGTTTAATGGAAATCAATGAAATCAGAAAACATTGAATTTCGGCCAAATCACTTGAATGTTTTTCATATAAAAGGAACTCTTCATCACTCACCTATTGAGGAGGAAGATCGACCATTGATTATTCTAGCACATATGATTTTCTTTCATGGCATAGCACAACCTGAAGGCTTCTAAACCACTCCTAAAATTTACTGCATAGTGGGAGCTTATATTTCTTCAATATTTATCATTGGGATTGTGTGGATGATGAAATTTTCAATTTATTATAAAATTAAAAAGAGTAGATTATTAGTACTTTTATTGATTATAAAATGATTGAGATATAATAAATTAAATGTTTTTTATTGAATATACCCCTATTTTTTCAAGTATCAATAGTTCTCACCATTGAACTTGGAATGTCTAGTTGCTTTAATATTATCGAGGAAAGGATCTCCATTACATTTTTTAATGATCCATACCTCAGACATGGAAAACAGAATAAAGTAATTAGGTAGTTGGCAGTGTGAAATACATACTTGTAATTCCTTGATCCATTGAGTAGATTCCCCCATCCTGAAATCCTGACTTGGATTTATTAATGAATTTTCTCCAAATTTGTATTAAATAAACTTTGGCCGTTGATTTTTTTTGCTAATTCGACCCAAAAATATCATGAGAACTCTTCGATAAAATTAAGTGTCTAGACTTTGGCCAAGTACTACATGTAGTTCTATGACTTCACTCTCAAAAAATTATTTGAAGGCTTAGTCTGACTTAATATTTAAATGATGGTTCTAATTTATTATGAATACATTTTATATTTTTCATCCTTTACATGTCTTGTGAATATTAAGTGGGTGATACTTAAAAATTTATCCATGTCGAATAAAAAATTTATTCAAAATTCATTTATTTAGTTTTCATCTTTGCACATTAATTAATTTATTTATGTGATCATAGTTTTTCATCCCTAAAATAAATAATTTCATAGACAGAAATAAATAAATAAGTAAATGACTTATTCACAAGTTTTATCAATTATTTTATTTAATTAGCGGACATTAAATCAACATTTGTCCCAGGGAAAATAAATCATATTGTTGGTCTTGACATGAGTTACAACAATCCACCTATCCACCTGTCCACCTGTGTATCAATTGAGTTAGAATCCTTATAGTTCCATCTTGAACCACCTCCTTATGCCTTGGGATGCTCCATTAATTACATATATTTATTACTCATATGTAGGTGAGGGGAACTAAAGGATTTGTTCAAGGGGATTACATAAATATCTTTAGAAACGCAGGTCTTACATAATAATAGAATGAGGGATGACTCATAGGCCATCTATACATTAAATAATAAATAGTTGTAAACTCATGAAATAAATGAAATTAAAAAATCCAACACAGACACAGTTTTTTATCAAGCTTATGAATGGTCATACATGAAATGGATATGCAAAAGTAAATGGCTATCATTCATTTCTTTATTTGTTCTTTTATTATTTAAGATAAACATTCTTGAATTAATTAACTAATAAATTAATTAATTAATCCCATTTCTTCCTAATTATCATCAGATTTTATTTAAGGATACCCTTCATTAATGGAATTAATGGAAAATAAATGACAGAACCAATAATGAAATATTAATTATAACAAATTAATTGACCATTTTAAATTTTTTAAAACCATTATTAAATTTTCAAACACCTAACTGTGTTCCATTAATTAAACTAAGGTTTTAATTCCATAATTTTTAAAATTAAAGTAATTTTAATTTTTTCTTTTGATGGGAGACTACATGGCATGTACATGAAGCTATACACTATGTACCTCAATTAGCATATATCCAAGTCACATGCCTATGGATTAGGCATGTTAACTCATCCACAATATACAGTGTGTACATGTCAAATACACACCCTATATCCATTTTTATTTTGCCAATTTTTCCCAAAGTATCATGTGTAATTAATTTCTCAGAGAATCTGGATATACTACGCATGGGTATACAGTATGTTCTCTAGATTCCCAACATGTAACCAAGGTTTAATAGCCAAATATTTTTCACTTCTTGATGGAATCTCTGATTGTTCTTCCTTTTTTCATAAACTGTTATGAAAATGAAATACTTAACGAAAATGATTATTATATTGAAAACATGTTAATTCAAATCTAGGTAAAGAACAAATAACATGAGATGAAAATGTAACCACAATTTCACATAGTTCAACAATCAAATAAATAATTATAAATTTAAATGTGAGCACTCTAAAATCACTTGATGGTTCTAGAAATAATGGAAGAGTGCGTAGGATGGTGATATTTTTAAATTTATTTTAATAATCATTTCCCAAAACAATGATCAAGGATCTTTAATGCAAAATTTATTGTTAATTTATTTAATATTTAAATTAATAAATACGTGGGCTTAGGAACTTTCTTTGTTGGTGAATTTTGATTTTCCAAAAAATACCCATTCAGATTACCTTCATTACACTGAGGATCCATGTATAAAATCCATATAGTAGTGATCCACACACTCTCCTATGATCTTTGGGAAAAACCACTCAATATCTAGGTTCCATCATAGTGAATCAAATGCCTTGAGCTGTTCGTTCTTGATCACTTGTTCTTTGGCCTTGAATAAATATCTCTTGTACTTCTTGTTCATGAGAGGGAGAGAGAAGGATGAGTTCAGAGAATTTTTTTGGTGCACAACAGTTCTCTATTATCAATTTTTGGTTTCTCTTCACAATAGACATATCCACCTATTTATAGAGTTAGGATTTAAGTTAAAATATTATTTAATTTTTCTCCAACTGTTAAATAATATTTATTACCTTTAGTAAACCCCATGACACATAATAATAATTATATTATTATTATTTTGTGGTACATACCAACTTGAAAAATAAAAAAAAATTATAGAACAAAACTTTAATTAATATTTGTCACCGGACTTGGTATTTTTCCCTTAAAACTTCTCTAGAATTTGTTGAACAATAAAATAAATTTTTTTTTAATAAATAAATATTTTATTCACAATCATGCAAATAAATATTTTATAAAATATTCAATAAATAAAATAATTTTTTTATCCACAAGACAACAAATAAATATTTATTAATTCATACTATTATTATAACTTGAATAAATTTATACCTCCAACTCGAGATTAATATTTATTCCATTAATTAAATTTTAATACAATTTAATCGATATCAACAGAAACACTTAGTGTGTGACCCTATAGGATTATTTATTGTTGGCATTAGATAAGCTTTCCTAAATTTTGAGATTACTACCTAGAAATGAGTCAAGGAACCCAAGATAAATAACTTAATGTCGCAATGTAGAAAACCACATACAAATTCTTAGTGTGTAATATAATCCCTATATCACAATATCTCATCAAGTAGGTTTCACATCCATGTCACCAACCTATATAATCGATATGTTTTTCTTTGACTATATGAGATAAACACGTCGTTAAACCATAGCCATGGAATATAATGTGATGGTTCTATTTCAGTTAATGTTCTGGACATCAGACTCTATATGTATGTAAGGGAAAAATTCTTCTTCAACTTATTCATTAATGACATGTTACTCGTAACTGCCCAATGTTTCCAACTTCTCCATGAACTGTTATCATCATGGTTAAAAAAATACATCTATGTACTTGGGTTGCAACATGCATTAATAATAATATTAATGTTTAAGGACCATCACACATGCTCATAGATAGGAATATTTGATAACACTAAAATATGAAAAATTCATAATTGCACGCCTGTTATCATAATCTTCTATCTTGGATATTACTAAGTGTGAACTTCATGAGAAGAAGCCTTATCTTATTATGAGTACTCACACTTGATAGTCTATGTACTATGTGTCCTAGTACAGTATGTTATAAAACCACAAAACCTGATATGAGAATATCATCATAGCACATCAATGTTCTCATCATAGTGGGGAATGACTATGACCATATCAATGTGACATATAATCTTGGAAATTATAACATTATAGTCATGAAGAACAACAAACAAGATGTAATAGTAATTTTTATTAACATTCAATACATTGAATATAAATGTAATAGAAGTACAAAAAGTTGGTCCTAGGACACCAAATGCAACATAACATACCATACATGGAAGTGGATCTGAAAATTTTCAATCACCATCATATATATTTTTGAGAGATATCAATGGAGTGGTAGCCAAAACATATCTCACCTCTAGATGTATCCATGGGTTGACCAGAATTGTTTGTTATATAAATGGGATCCTACTTCACTACATAGTGTGTTATCACCCCACTTTTTAAAGTACTAATAAGAAGGTATCTTTGGCTTATAGGTATTTTGGGCCAATCAAGAACTCTCTTACACAACCATCATGCGTTTGTGTATCTATGTAGCTTTCATGGACACTCCTAGGATGATATCACAGTAACTCACTCATTACATCTCATGAGTTAATTCCTTTCCACTTCATGAAACACATGCATGAATTCAAATCCATCATAACATTTTATCTTCTATGATACACCCCTAAATGATTTTATATATAGGATAATAAATGAGGTAGATATTTATTGCATTACATCTCATTTCATGCATGCTGAAAAGTGAAAGAAGTAGTTTGAAAACCATATTTTAATACATCCTTTTCGATGTTCCGTAATAAATATTACTTAGTAAATCATATATAATAAGGATTTAGTGAATACAAACTCTTTTAGAGATACCCCCTTTGAATTTTCTGAATATTTGAGAGTTTATAACTTTTCTTTGGTGGCTATGTTTAGTCGAGGTTATCCTTCGATGCTTGAATTTGATAATCATGTCAATTCATATTTGGGATTTCATCTCAATGTGTTGGTTAGTGTATTTGAAAATTAAAAAATGATCATCCTACACTCATATAAGGAAGATTTCATGTTATCTTGGTGCTAATTATCTTGAGTTTGATGTGTTTTCTAATTCGTTCTGATCAGATGGTCGTTTGATATATCTTTATAGAAGGATCCTCCAATTTCTGTTGCATGGTTCAAATTTCTTCTATGATTTCTTCCATTTTATAATCCTTCAGTAATGAATCTTCTTGATGAATCATTGGGGTGGTATTTATGTTCTAATTATTAAACTCACACTCAAGAAAATATGATTATTTCATTGATATGTGTTTTTGAAGATTCCACTATAATTGTATAAACTAGAAATTCAGTACTAGAAGGCCACACGATCAAGAATTGGTTACTGGTAGGAATCATCAAGAAGTTCAGTGTACCAAGACATGGAAGAATATACTTCAGGAAAATTACTGCACTAAATTCCATGCACACTAAAGCACTTTTTACTTAAACTCTCAAAAAAATCCCTGAAAATCATAAATGACTATGAAAACGAGTAAAAAATGATTTTAAATGGTTTAGATTTATACCCTAAATCTATGAGAGAATACATTATATATATTTTTTCCCATGGAATTATAATGTAAAATCACATATTCCATGATGATTAGTACGTCAAAATATTGCACGATTGTTTCGTAGTTCCTTGAAACGTGTGTTCTAGTTTAAGAGTCACTTCTTCTAGGAGGTTTCCATTGGATTTATTCATGGAACTAGAAAAATCCGATAGTTGTTTAACCAAAGGGACCTTCTTTCCAAAGGCATACATTCATTATGTTTGAAATATGGGATAGTTAAGAATATTCATTGGTTGAGAGGATGCGAGGTCGGACTCATCACACCCTTTTGGGGGGAATTATTATCTACTTCGAGACTCCCTTTATAAATTTAAGATATTTTCATGAATCCTTATTAATTCACCAAGTATAACATAGGTGTCCCTTGTAATTTTCAATCAATTATTAATATGTGTGAAATTTAAAATCATCCATATGTATTTGAGGTTCTCCATCAATGATATCCAGTCATATAAAATTTAGAGATTCTATTAATCAACATTATGATGATACTGGTTTTTAATCCACTCAGTGGGGCACTCTAGAATTTATTGTCATATAGGGAGACGAAGGTTTGTTTTGATATTGGGATCATACCCATAAAATGGGATACCTATGTATCCTTGTGAAAGGAATCAGAACCCTCATATTTCCGTGCCACTTAATGGGACACATCATACCTTTTAAGGTCATATGATAAGGAACTAGCCATATAGTTTAATGTTGTGTGGTATGGAAATTTAAGAGAAACATGATTAGTCAAGGCTTGGTGTGGGACTTGTTCCTAAGCATCCCAAATAACTTGGAAAGAATATGGATTTCCAATTAAGATTAGACCCTGTTGGGAATATGGACCAAGGAGAATAGGGTTGATTTGAAGTGTTGGATTTGAACCTCATAGAGGTTTCATACGTATCACATTTGGGTGGGAATCAAAGGCCACATAGTTCGATTATTATCATAGGAGAGTGTAGTCATTTTAGAGAAATGAGTTTGGACTTACTTCCTAAAAAATATTCCTTGATAATTTGGGGGTTTAATTTGGGAATTATTTCTATGGAGGATGCCCAGATTAAAACGAATTACGGTTTAATTCTTGAAGAAGATATCCAATGATCTCGATCCCTGATAAAGGATTCTTACATGTCCCAATTATGGGGGGAATAAATGTTCTCATAGTTCATTCATTGTGTTGGGGATTATGCATGAGATCCACCCATTGGAGGGGCCATGATTGGGTGAACCCTTTTGGAAGGGAACCCTTTTGAGCTTGGGCCTTCAAGTAGGTGTTCTACGTATCCTGGTTTGGACAGAAATCAGAGTTTTCATATTTCATGTTATCCTGTGAAAAATTTTCAATAATGAAATATATATAATCCCACGCAAGTCATGCTCAGTGTAAGAAACAAGAGGATGTCAAAAATTCAACAAAGGCACCCACACATTTTCTCCTTCGTTGGTGGAAGAGGGCACACCTATGGTGGCGATGGTGGATGAGGGTGAGGCAACCCAGGAAGAGGGTGAGGTGATGAGTATTCCTTTTATTAGCTTTACATTGGGAAAGGGTCCAATGTAAAGAAGGAGTAAAGGTGAAGGAAGTATAGAGGAGCAAGAATGAGACCTCCTACTTGGAAGGTTTGGGGCTTACTCTAAAGGAGGATTCCCATTCATCTTTGAAAGGGGCTTATTCCTAAGGAGGATTCCCATTAGAGGATTGTATGAGGATTATTCCCAAAGAGGAATCCCATTAGAGGATTATATTGGGCTTAATCGTAAGGAGGATTCCCATTAGAGGATTGGTTGGGGCTTACTACTAAAGAGGATGCCCATTTTAGGTTTGGTTGGGGATTACTTCTAAGGAGGATGCCCATTTGAGTTTTGGTTGGTGTTTACTCTTAAGGAGGATACCCATTATAGGTTTGGTTGGGACTTACTCCTAAAGAGGATTCCCATTTGGGAATTGGTTGGGGCTTACTCCTTAGAGGGATGCCCATTTGGGAATTGGATGGGGCTTACTCCTAAGGAGGATGCCCATTTGAGGTTTAACCTAGCATATGAGTCAAGTGATGAGGTTTGAGGAATTTCTTGAGGAGTGTATTGAATCAAGGTACTTAAGGAATCCATAAAGAGAGTGCAAACTCATAACATGGGAAATAAACCAAGGGGATTAAGTCAACTCAAGTCACTTCAGTGAGTGTGATGGAGTGTCTCAAATCATGGAATTCCAAGGTTGGAAGTTGGGCGACATAAAGGGTGCAATGGAAAATGTTTTCAACCTAACCCAAAAAGTTTTCATAGGTGATCTACGTAGCTCCATGTTTTCTAAACCTTGATGGGACTTTGAAACATGTTTCCCCATTTAAATATCTCTTCTCTCATGTTTTAGAGAGCTACTTGAGAAAATTTGGGGGATCTTGGCGAAAGAGCTATGCAACGAGAGCATTGAGACTTCTTTCAACTTTTTTCGTCTTTGAAATGGGGAGCCCAAGGGCCCTATTTATAGGCATGGAGGGGACCAGGTTTAAGGGAACTTGTCCACGTAGGTCCTCTACATATCACTTCTATGTAGGGGTGTAGAAATTATATTGTCACACATGTCCTCCACGAAGGTCCCTTTGTGCAATTTATTCGTCTTCCGAGTGCCATAACTTTTGATCCGTAAGTATTTTTGGTCTTCGCGACCAGTAAAATAGAATGTCTTGAATATTTATATACTTATTAAGGTGGTAAATACACCATGTATTCTTAGAAGAAACTCATATATTGAATTCAATGTGTCAACACCTTTTCATCATCGATCTTGGAAATCCACTACCTACTCCTGGACGGGGGAATCATTACACTTATCGATCAGTATGGAGTAGTATTTTGGCACATAGAAATCCATACTTCATCTTATTACATCATGTTGAAAACTTATTTACTCATACTTGAAATTTTTTGTCTATGTGAGAATCATTTCTTCACTCTACAGAAAAATTTATGGAACACATTTCATTTTGTCTACAACGAAACATCAACAAAAGTGATCCTTCTTCCTTTATATAGAGGGTCCCACCCGATCACCTAGTTGTAATGAACTACTATATACATGGAAAATTATATATTTTATTTTGTTACTATTGATCCCATAATTTTAATTCCACTAAAAAATTTCACACACCAAAAAACCAACACAAGAAGACCACATTATAAAAAAATATCACTGGTAGCAATCCTTCAGATGTTTAGTGTAACAAATCTTGGAAGAATATGCTTCAACCAAATCCTCACACTAAATACAACTAAAAATCAAGACTTATTTACTCAAATTCACACTAAAATTCAAAAAATCATAAATTAAAGTGAAAATAATTAAAAGACACATTGGTTTTTTGTGGTTCAGATTTATATCCTTTGTCCGTGGGAGAAGAAATTGCAGCTTTCATTTCATTGTAAATACAATTTATAATCAATATAAATCATAAGAATTTTATATTATTACATCAAATTATTTCATGAAACATAAATAAAAGTGGTCTACCCCCTTTATATCGACGACCTCACCCAATCATACTGTTTTACCAAACTTTTCTATTCACAAATGCTTATTTTCTACCCTATGAAACTTCTAATACCCTATTTATCACCTTGGATTGAGCACAAATCAATAGTATATCAATAGTTTTACCTATGTCTCACCCCTTTTTTACAAATATAGCTGGAAGAGATTTGAACACAGACACTTCCAACTATCTATGATTGCAACAACTGATCAAATAACAATTAGACTGACCCCCCAAGCTGATATCCATCAAAAGTTCATGAACTTATTGAAACCTCACAAACACCCAGTTAAATCCTGCTTCAATAACACCATGAAACATTGCAACACTTTGGAAAACAAAACCCAATGTAATTATACCAGATGTATTTCTCATTTTAAACTCATTTTCTATTCATAAATGTCCAAATGAGGCACAATGTTTACCCAAGATCTCTTAATCTGAATATTGGTTAACATGTCCATTAAGTTATGCCATATGGCTGTCTTTCAAAATCCCAACACCCCATATATTATAAACTCCAAATATAATGATATTTTTTGTCAATTTAATTCTTCCTTACATTGAATACAGTATTTTTGGCCAAATATATCACACTTTGATTATCATGGTAGAATGATTCATTTTCCAAGCTACTTTTGAGATCCTTAATCAGACGTCTCAACCACACCATTTCCATACTTGATTCCATTATCCAAATATATTTGGATTCTATTATGGATAATGAAATCACCAACTTTATAATTGAAATCCAGCTTTCTGTGGTTTCATTAAAGGTAAATTTCATCTTATTTGTGATTTTACATGAATTTGAGTCCCCCACAAAGTTTTGAGCAACATACCCAACCAAAAGATCAAAATCTCCGAAGAAAAGGTAAATATCATTAATTCCATTAAGATATATCAATATCCACAACACAACTTACCAATGTTCTTTATTGATATTTGACAAGAACCTATTAAAAACAACCACTACATGGAAAAGATCTGGTTGGTTACCTACCATGCCAAACACAAGGCTCCCTATAGCTGAAGCATATAGGATTCTCATCATGTGATTTTCCTATTATTCAATTCAATGGGTTTGTTCCATTAAGAGTTTTTGAGTTTCAATCAATAAGAGTTGAAATATGTTTTCATCAGATCATTTCAAATTTTTCAATTATCATAGAGACATACTATTTTTGAGATAATTTAAAATTTATAGTATTCTTATCTTTCTCTATACTCATGCCCATGATTTTACAAACTTTTTAGAGATATTTTATTTTAGAAATCCTATAAAAATATTTCTTCAGCTCTGGAATTTTTTGGATTGGAGAATGCAACATAAATATTTATTCCATATAAAATAGTAAAATGATAAAATTTACATAATTGTACTCTTTTCGATAGCAACAATCATTTTATTTTGTTCATCTAAAAACCATTATCACCCATGAATAAGTAAAATTTACAGTTTCACTATATTGGTTATTGTTTCAAACCATATAGATGTTTCTTGAGTTTACACACCAAGTCGTATTGTTGATTGTCTTAAAAACTAGTAGGTTGCTTCATGTACATTTACACCTATAGATCTTTATAAAGGAAATCCATATTCACTTCCATTTTCTCCAAATATAACCATATGTGAGAATACATGCTAAGAATAGTTCAAATTTTCGTATGTTTAACTAGTATAGAGATGATTTTAGATAAGAAAATGTCCTCCTTCGATAGAAAACCTTTGAACACTAGCCTTACCTTATCTCTCTTACTTATTTTAACTTCATCTTTTAACTAGAATTTGTACCTGCCCTCAAGTTCCATCTTTCTATGTAGTAGTTATGATAACTCCCATGTGTTTTTTTCTTCCATTGAATCTAATTTATCCTTCATAGCCAAATCACACTCACCAAAATCTCTATGGTTTTCTACTTCTTCTGAGCTTTCTAGTTCCCCCACAACCATTAAAATAAAAATTATTGAAGTAAGTTCCATAGATATCTACTATAATTACAACTCTTATTGAACTGTATAATATAACCTATGATTTCACTATTTCTTGAATGGAGGACTTAAAAATTTTATCCTATAGAAATTTGGATTAAACATCAATCTTATCTCTATCTTTGGAATCCATATGAGCATAGGAAAAACTTCCAAATACCTTTAAAGGAGAAAAATCTATTGCTTTTACTATTTACAAGGTTTCCGACAATTCATATCTCATTAGCATTGAAGAGATTTGATTAGTCAAATAAGTAGAGGTACCTTCTATTTACACCAAAAAAACCTTGGGAAAAATGAACACAAAACCATCATTCACATACTTTTTATCAATATCTAATTGATTCATTCAACTATGCCTTTTCTAGCTTTCTATAAGTAAAATTAAAACTCACATTCCATAGATTTTGGAGTATGCAACTCTCACCAATTATAAAGTCTCAATGTTCTATATTCAATATGACTTTATCCACTAGAATTTTTACACTTTTATTTGTAAGGTTCCCAAGATTATAGTTCCATAAATCTAAATAACCAATTGAATAAGTCCCAGTAAGTGTATCTACCAACTAGCATTTTAGTTATATAAAATGTATCATCCTTTACACCTATGGCTATGAAGAGAGAGCTTGAGTGATTTTCCACACTCTAGTAGTAAATATTGTTTGATAAAAAACTTTATCCATACATCCATCTAAAATTAGATTCTTTTAGAGAACTAGAATATATTGAACTCCTTTTATCTCAAGAACTATTCCATTATTCATTTTGGTTTTCACATATCCCTTTCCCACAATATCCATATTTTCATCATGTACTAGATGAAATCTTCCAAAGTTTCTAGAAACATAATTTAATATGCATCCCTTCTCACTAGTGGATTAGAAATATGTTCCAAAATCTATTATATAAGATTCTATAGGTGTGTTGACAATCATATGTAGATTAAAACAACTTAGAGTGGTTGAATTCACCATATTTAATCCACCACAAGATGGTATAATGGAATTTACTTGGTTTTCATGATAATATTTCTTGATATGACCCCTTTAACTAGTGTTTCATCACACTAGCATGTGTCTAGTAGGTTTTTTATTCTCATACTTCTTTAATTTAGTTATGGTAACCTTATAATTCTTCTATTAGATGAGATTATTCTTTTGTCAACATTTAATTCAACAAAAAAAATATAAGTCTCCCTCTTATAGAGATCTTCAATTATAATCAAGCTCCAAATATCATAAAAAATAAAGTCACATTTTTTGTTGGAGTTATTTAATGTTGTTACCATTCCCTCCCATGATTCATGTAATGATGAGAACAAAAGTATCACCCATATATCATCTTTAAATATTACCTTCACCAAAGAGAGTTATATATAGATCAAATTGAATTCATTCACATGATTAGTAGTAGATATCCCTTCTCATAGCATCATTATAAATAACCATTTCATTAAGAAAATCTTATTATCTTCTTTAGGTTTATTTTTATGTTTTCTCGGGCTGATATTAACTCCATTATAATATTCTTTTCTTGGAAGTTTAGAGCCACATTTTGGGATTATGATATACACAAAACTTCTTATTCCTTTTCTTATTTATTTTTACATTCATCTTTCAAAATTTTCTCCAAATTTAAACCCTTAAATATATATTCTAGATATTTGTGGATGAGATAATCCTTTATCTACATCCTCCAGTGACTGAAATCAATTCTATATTATTTATCAATAGATACCTCTATCTCTTCCAACACCATCATATTTTGATGTAATAAATCCTAATAAATAATAGAAAAAACATTTGAGAAAGTGGAAATGTCCCATTAGTTGTTACTGAGTAAAAGGTTGCACTTTTTAGAACCTCCACATTTTTTTGATATCAATTTTTGATAACTCAACTAATATTTCACACATAACTAATTTGACTCTAGAAGACTACATTGAAGAAAACAGGTCACTGTTAGGAATCCTCTAGAAGTTCATTGTACCAGAACATGGAAGAACATACATAACCCAAATCACCGCATTGGATACAAATCAAAATAAAGACTTGTTTACTCTAAATCACCTAATCATTATTGGAAACCATACATGAAAGTGAAATGAGTAAAATAAACATTGGTTTTACATTGTTCGAATTTACATCATATGTACACAGGGGAAAACATTTCTGATTTCATTTCATCATAAGGACAATGTATAATCACTATGAATCATAATCGATAAATATCAGAACATCCATGTATTTAATTATAAATTAGAAAAAGGGGTCCCTCCCACTTAATATTTAGTGTCCCACTTAATTATCCAATTTCATTAACCTCTTTCAATGACAATGATCCATTCATTGCACTATGAAATTTTTTATCCCACGTTTAATCATCTTGGCTTGATTATGGATCACCAATATATCAGTAGTGTTCCTTGGTCCTCACTGATTATTTAAAAAAATTCTCGAACAATCTATATATTGAAAACTAATATGGAAACCATTATAAGTTCATAAAATTCTAAAAACCTCATTTCCATCCAACTGAAGCCTACTTACACCACTCTAACATGGCCAAAGGGTCCTCTAGAGATTCTCATTCCAGTGAACTTACTCCAATTCAGGAAAATTTCTCACAATATTAACATGTTTCTAGATTGATATATCTAAACCTCTTATTAATTTCATCTGTATTGTGATTTCAAGAGAGTTTTGGTTTAGAAAAACTACTGACTGTGAATATTCTGTCATCTATTGTGAGTTTTTTCTTTTCCAAGGGCATTCATGAGATAATTATCACAAGTGATTTATATTTGGTGATCCTCAAGGAAAATATTATATTGTAACACTAGTGGATGGATTCTTGGAGGCTCATGTGGAGGAAGATAGAGTTTATTATTCTGGTTTAGAATGATGGACTATTTCCAATCCTCAATAAGAATCATATTAGGTATCATAGTTGGAATTATAGACTGAAGATTTTAATCTTTTTTTCTGAACTTGATGGAACCTTTGATCACTAAATTATTTGCTGGGATTTATATAACTTATATTTTTATTATTTGGAAGGATGCATGTGGACCTAGAGTTGTGAGAAGGTCTCTAAATGCCCTAGGTGAGGTCACCCTTCCCCCAAAAAATTTTTCTAGAGACAATTCAAGAGTTACTATCATCCCTAGTGGTGCTAACATCTCAGAGGAGGAAATGATAACTATCCATGATAGAAATATCGATTCATGAATTATGCAAAGATATAAAATGTCTAGATACTCTAATCATGCATACATTATATTGATGTAGTTGGAAGAGTCTAAAATTCGTCAACCTTGCACTCTCCCGCAATCATTGGCTGAGTTGGTGCTTGGGTGTGCTGATATAGAAGAAGGGTCTATATAATAAAATACAATGACTAGTATCAGTTTAGAATATTGAGGGATAATAGTAATTATAATATAAAAGAACCCTTATATTAAAATATTTGGGATTCTCATAAAATATTGATGCTATAATTTTTTATAGTAAATCCATAATGATAAGGCTCTAATGGTGTCTTTAGGTCAGCCAGAGAGGAGGAGGAATACTCTCAGGCTTCATTAGATAAAGTTGATGTAAAAAAAGTGGGTACCTACTTTTATAGGTTTAGGGTAAAGTAAAAGGGGTTTAATTGATTTTGGAGGTTTCTATTTGATTTAAAGGAAGAAGGATATGTGATTTAAGGACTACTCCCACTTGTCCAGGCATTTAGAAACCAAATCATCCAACAAACATCATGAATCTAAGGAGCCTATACTTGAGGACAATTAGGGTTACCTTTATAATCATAAAGACTTCAACCTCAATAAGTTAAGGATTAAGGTTCCTTTTTGTATCCCTCCAACTTCATCAAAGAAATGTATAGTGTATTTAAATGGTTTGGTATAGTCTTTGGGGAAGAACTCAAGAGTGCTCAAAAGGTGGATATTGATCTGTCGTCAGAGGAGTTGGAAAATATGTTTTGGGAGAAACTGACAAGGGGTTTCAAAAATGGCCTATAAAGATGGTTTTATCTTTAACCTGGATATACCTATATCGATTTTCAATTTCATGAATTCTCATATGATGATTATCTAGTGGTTCTGGAGTTCATAGCCCCTCACATTAATACCAATATTTGGGTCAAACTTGATCTGGAAATTAGGAAATTATCTTAGAAATATCAACCAATTTACCTAGGATTTAGGGAATCAGGTTATTGAAGATATTTAAAGGTAAACATATGGGTGCCAATGAGATAAAACCTAGGTAATGATTGAATACAAGTTTTCCATATTTATTAATATAAATCAGGTAGTTATATCCATTATAAAAATATTAATTAATTTTAAATCAAAATAGAAATAGTTTTAATTGAACTATTTTCTTATAGGGTTTTATTTAAATGTTTAATTTCTAAGTTATAGAATTTGACTTTGAGAAAATAAATTTTATTTATAAATTAATCATCTTAAAATTAACTTAGTGTGAGATTCTGGGATTTTTTAGAAAATATTTATTTCTCAGTGAATAGTGAAAATTGGCAATTTTTTTTTGAAAAAATATCAGTAATTTTCAACAATTTAAGTAATTGAAGAGTACCATTATGTTTCAAATATAATTTCAAGTAGAAGAAGTATAATTTGTTATATTTAATTAAATTAATGAATTTTTAATCATATTTATATTATATTTTAGTATAATTACTTTATAATCATCGTTATATTGTATTCTAGTATAAGTTTATCTTTGGGTTTGAAAACGGGGGTTTTCTAAAAAAATTTAATGTATATATTGTTTCTTTATTTTAATTAATTAATAAAACCCTAAATATGGATTTTCTAAATATAATTTAAAAATTAAAAATTATTATATATTAATTTTAATCCATACAATGATGACTACTTGTTATAAAATTAATATAAAATCATCTTATGCTTGAAAAAATACACTTCTTGAAAAAACATTTTTTTCTTCGTGTTTGCATATTTAATTTTAAATTAAATTCTTCTAATTATATGAATTTTATTATTTTATATAGATTAAATATTTTAAATCATGATAATTTTTATTATATAATAAGTCTAACTTAATTTTTGGTCATAATGAATTGTGAATAATAAAAACCATATACCCAGGGGAAGGTAATTTTTTTTCAGGTGATTAAACAAAACATATAAGAGTTAAAATGACCTAAAAACATGTATGAAATATATTTTATAACCATATTTATAAAATATAATATCTAATTATAGACAATGGTCCATTTTTTTTATCCTTTTTCAAAGTGAAAATTGAGTGTATACCTTTTCCTTTTTAAAAATTACATGTGCGGAACTCACCTCACTGATAAATGGTCTGCCCCTCTACTATCCTATTAAAACCATAAAATCACATTGTATTTGAAAATATCTATGAAAAAATTTCCTTACTTCCCTACCAATTATTTTTATCCCTTGTTTTGATGAGAAATCTATCCTTGGAAGGAATTTGGGGCCTACCTAAAGAGGCTATCCGAAGAAGCGGTATCATGTTTAACAGAGCATTTTTTATTCTAATTCGTCTTCCACCTTAAAATATTCTTTAATTTTGATGATATAATAATAACTGTCTCTAAAATATATGATGATTCTATTATTATAATTTAATAACCTAAATTTATCTCCTCTTTCGTCAAATGGGAAATAAAACCATAATTTGTGTGTACGATGGACTACCGCCTCACAAACCGATTTAATTCGTTCTTCAGCATTACCTATCAATAATCGTTATAATGATAGATTAAATGTATATATATATATATATATCATGTTTGTAACATAATTATACTTCTAGAATTATTATGTCACATATAACTTCTTCTTATCCATTCTGTGGGGGATACAATATCATCGCTCGTGTGTGCGGCGTACTACAACCCTGCGAAGTGATGTGACATTTTTTCACTAACGCTTTTCATGGAAGGAATTAAGGAAAAGGATAATTAATATATGTGGTATATGTGACATAATTATGATATTAATTAAATATTTATCATTTTTAAATATAGTATATATCATTTACTTTTATATTTCCATTCTTCGAGAAATGATAATGTTATTCATTTATATATGTGGACAACTACCTACATGAAGCCATGTGATACTTTTATCATCCCCACATAAAATGGATGATATATATAAGTATATTTAAAGAAATAATATTGTTCTTATTATATTATTATCTTTTTTTAAAATAAAATAATACTTACCTTATTTTCATAATAATCATTGAAAAATGGAAACGTTACTCATTCGTATATATGACCTACTGTCTCTATGATTGTAGCATAGTTACTTTTTCATAAAAATATTTTATGATTAGTTATAAAGGTATAATTTATGTATAAAAATTTTAATTATTTCATGATTATTATTCTGGATATGATCAAATAATGGCCTCTTTGACTATATTCGTCCCACCGAATTCATTTTTGACCCATAAGCCCTATATCATCAAAAAATATGACTTAAAAATAATTGATTAAGTAAACACATATAACATGGTAATAAGTGGAATTAAAGGTATAATAAAATTGATAAATTTTCTTAAGATATTAAATAATTAACATTAATTTATAATTTAGGAAGATAAACAACATACTTGATGAGACAGACTTAAGGTAAGGGACTTCATCTCAACTTCCATTTATTGTGGCATATTTTGATGTTATATACCTATATTGTTTAATCAGGAATATATATAGAACCCTTTTACATTTTATATCATGATGTTATCTTTTCTAATTATATTTAATGTTTTTTAATGATATTCTCTCTTGGGTATTATGTTTCAAATGTTTCCAAAGTGGTTCGAGATTTAAAAAAAATCCTACTTTAATATTTTGTTCTAACTATATTTTTATTCTAATTACCGGTTTATAAAATTATTTTAACAATGTGATTATATGGTAGTGATAGTTATATAAAATAATTTTTTTCTTATTTTCAAAGTTTTAAAAAAAATTAATTTTTGTTCTGAATGTTTAGCTTTCTTTACAAATGGAAAAGGAATATTATTTTTTAATCTATATAGAAATATTGAATTTCATTGTCAATGTAACTATTATTTGAAGTTTGGATTCCTTTACAATATTTCTTGTTTTATTAAATGAAAAACCTATTTCTATTTAATTTGGTATTGAAAATGGGTTTTTAATATCAAAGGGTATTTTGAAATGAAAAATTTATTTTCATACGAGTTTAAAAGTGTTTTCCAGATTTTTATGATGGAAAAGTGAAATCATAAGTCATTTTATTACTAATATGATAATTAATAGTTATTCTTGAGAAAGGGATTATGCAGAAATAGATTATATTAAGGGTTTATCCCCATTATATATCCTGATTGATCCATATATAGCTTATATGAAAGGTTTTTCCATATAGTGCTGAGTGAGACCGGTATACCTTATATGTTGGGTGAACCCAATTACACTTTTTCGCATTAAGTAATGTTAGTTGTCTTAATAAGAAAGAAGGAGGGAGTTACAAAAGGGTTTCTCCTTTTGATTTAATTGGGATCTAATTATTATTTTTATGTGGTTTTAAAACATGTTATGAATTTAATGCTCTAGGTTACTAAAATGGTTTTTATTTTCCTTTTCTGGGTTTTAAGGTCTTATTTTAGAAAAAGTGTGTTTGTTTTTAATGTGGAAATGGTTTTTTTGATTATCTCAAATAACATTGAGATATTGGGAAACATTTATTGATATTTCTTGTTTTTCACTAGACTAATAATTTTTTATGTACCTTACTGAGCTTTTTGTGTTTATACCACAATTTAAAAAAATATTTCTTGGGGTGTAAGAATGGTTAAAGGGAAATAAATAAGTTAAGTTTATGTTCATGATGATTTTTCATGAAAATAAATCATATGTCATTTTAAAAGTTTTATATTTTGGAAATAATAGATACTGATTTAACGTGTTTACTTTTTATTATATGGTTTTGTTATGTATGAATTATAACCTAATTCTCTAACACTCTAAACCTGAAATGATCCTCAAATTGAAGAGAATGAATTCTTGACTTAAAACTGAAGTCTATGTAATGTTTAGGGATGGGTCCTTGTAGTGTGCATTAAAGTAAAGTTTTAGATAATTTTATAGTTTAGGATAATATTAATATCATATCCTTGAAAGATTACACTTTATGGTTAAGTTGAAATGATATAGATTTTTTAGATTTCCCTGTTTATTCATCTACACAATGTTTGTTAAGAATGGTTTTCTATAGATGAAATATGGAAGCTATAGTAGGAAGGAACTGAGATGAAAATTATAATGGCTTGGACCCTCCTAGTCAAGTACTTTGCCAAAAAACTTGGTTCCACTGAAATAGTGGCATTGGTATTGGTGGCACCGATCATGGCGGCAACATGAAGGTGGCACCGGTCAAGACAGCACCGTGACAGTGGCACCGTGGTGGTGGCACCGGTCAGGGTGGAACCGTGATGGTGGCACCAGTCATGAAAGCACTATGAAGGTGGCATCGGTCATGACAACACTGTGATGGTGGCACCGGTCACGACACCACCGTGATGGTGGCACCGGTCACGGAAGCACCGTGACGGTTGCATCAGTCACGGAAGCATCGTGATGGTGGCACCGGCCACGGAAGCACTGTGATAGTGGCACCAGTCACAGTAGCACTGTGAAGCTGGTGTCGGTCATGGAAGCACCATGATGGTGGCGCCATGACGGTGGCACCCTTACGGTGTCTTACTAATTGGTGTCCCACCCTCTGTTTCTATTTCGAGTTCCTAAGTTTTCCCAGTTCTGCCCTCATAACGTATATTTTCACGTAAAAGTGTTTTAATACTTCTTTCAAAGCCATTTTAATGCCCATAAATGATATCTTAAATCCCCTAAGATCCGGGAAACCATTGACTTACCAAAATGGGTGAATTTTCCCTCGGTGTCACACCCTTTTCCCATGCTTTCCAGTTCTTCCCCTGTTACACATTTTCCTCTGTTTAATGGAAACCCTTTAACTCATAGCTGTTATGGCCACCTCTCTAATGAGAATTATTAAATAACAATTAATTCCAAAATGTGTAACCGTCCAACCTCATGGTGAAAACACGATCCACCTTTAATTCCATTCAAGATTTCATATCCCGTAACTCCAGGATCTCACCTTTTATCACAAAAGGATTCTTTCTTCTTCTTGGAGAGTCTGCTTTCCCTTCCTTGGTGCATTTGGAGTTCCCCTTCCCGACACTAGTGGTGCGCATGTGCTAGAGCCTTTCCTACTTATTCTTTGAGTAGTCGGAGTTCTTCCCCTACAAGTCACGCATCCCCAGTTATTGGAATGAGGAGAATAACATCGATCATTGATCATCTAGGTAGGGTTCTTCCTTTGTCTCTCTTTACTGTGTATTATACGTGGTGGATACAATAATGTTCCTTCAAGGATGGATGAAACCAAACCTTGATGAAGATAATAAATGGTTTATAAATAATTAAGGGGTGTTTTTGATGATCCTGCTATACTCTTTTACCTTTTCTTATATTTTGTGTGTCATATAAGCTTATGTCCACTGAAAATCGTGGCCATTGGTGGTCCTTTCTTGCACACTAATGAACCGCTATTTTTCTGGATATTTTTGTGATTGTATGGATGTAACATGGAAGATGGTTATTCATGTAAACTCAACTGACTAAATGGATTCCCAATGAATAATAATCCTTGTGTGGTCACCCTAGTTAGCCGAATAGAAATATGGAACTAAAGGAATGGTGTGGTTGAATCTGAAAACTCCATTGCTTTGTTCTGGTGATGTGTATGATTGTTCTGCTTGATGCTTGTGGGGTGATGAGGATGGGGATGGGATCCCCTATTGTTGTTCAGTTGTTTGTTTGGGAATATGGGGTCTTGTGGGGCCCTATGTTGGGGCTTGGTTTGGTTCCAGTACTTTGAGGGATCTCACAGATCCCTTTTGTTGTTGTGACTTTATAAGAGAATCGGGTGTGAATGTTTAATTTGATGCTTGGTTGTTTTTCCTTAGCTTATGGATTTGACTTTTAGTTTCCTGTTAGTGAATAATTATTTAAATGAAACCACTTAAATGTGATAACAAGAATGGGTTCAAAGGGGATTTGTTTTCCGAGAATGACTTGTGACTTGGTTGTGGTTGCTGTGCTTTTATGAATGAATAGTAACTAGGGTGTTTGTGTATGGGATTGTTTTGGAACCCCTAGGTTGGGGTGAGTTTTTGTTTACTTATATGTATAATTTAGTTCTTATATTTCTTATTCGTGCCCCACCCAAGTTGATCACTTCATGCTAAACACCCCCATTTCATGGGGGAGGGTGTTTTTCCCAACACTTCAACGAGTAACTCATTTTAGCTCCTTTTCTGCTCCCCTTCCCATGTATCCCAAGACTCTTTGGGAAGGATATGATGGCCTGAGGTCCATTATAGACCAATATTCTTGGGGCAAGGTAGTTGTGGTGGTTTTCCCAGTTGTGTGTGGGTAGGTTGCTTCCTAAGTGTCTCTAGGATGAGGCACATGTGTCTTCAGGCATGGCAGTGTTTGTTCTGGCCCAGGTGTCTTTGGGTGTGGCAGTCATTGTTCTGGACCAGGTGTCCACGGGCATGGTTACGTGTGGTTGTTGTGGCCTAAGTGTTTGTGGGTGCGATGTGTTGTTGTGGTATCCCAGGTGTGTTCGGGTGGGGGGATGGTAGTGGGACTGTGGTAAGAATGGAAGGGGATGTATGAAATGAAGGATTTCTTCAATAACCAGTGGGGAAGTGGTGCAGGGTACCCAAACATCGATCTATTATTACTATTACTTTACTTGAGTTGTGTTATTTTGGGAGTGTGCCTTGGTGTGGTTTGGGTGGATAGTGTCCTTAATAGGTGCTTCTATTATTTTCTCTTTTTTCACGGGGCATTAGAATGCCCCCACACTTGTGCATGAGAGATTTTGGTTTTCCCTACTGAGTATACCTGTATTCTTACCCTACGTATATAAAACTACTTTCATGTTTCTAGGACAAATTTGAGGACCGTGCTGGGCCCTACTAGTTCAGATGTTGGGACCGTTGATGTTGTTTCTTTTATTTTCTTTTGGTACCTTACCTTGGAGTTTTCTTGTACTTTTTTAGTACTTATTATTAGAACATGAATATGGGAATGGATTGTTTTGGCTTTAATTTTACTTCCAGTTTTGGTGTTGTTTGAGATTTACTATCTTATATCCTGATCCTACTAAATAAAAAGGGTAATTCCTTCCATTTTATGTGTGATTCTATACCCTTGGTTCTAGTTTCTACTCCAGGGACTATTGAAGGAGGGTCTCAGGGGTCATTGTCTCTCCTTTAACTTTAGGAAGGAAGGGTTTGACAATTTTATGTCCCTTACCTTATCTTGGTGAAGGCGGGTCATGACAGAATGGTATTAGAGGAAGGTTAGGTTGAGAGATAGGATGGATTTTGGAGTTAGGCATAATAAGTATTGCATTGGAGTGTATGTTAACGGTGTTAGGAAATCTTGGTATGTGAAATAGGCCAAGGAAGACCAGCTAGGACATGGGATTTTAGGCCCCCCACCCATGATTTGATGCAAGGACTCTAGACTTACCGAACGACCAAGTGAGGCTACACATATTGCAAGGTAGAGAACCTAGGAAAGGTTCATGTATCATAATTACTTGTGTTCTTGTATGTATAAGGTATTTTGGGGATTTAAAATAAATAAAAATTTTAAGAAAAATTTTAAAGAAATATTCTGCACTACTCAGGCTTAGGCATTCATTATTTACTTTACTGATATGGCAACTGGACGACGACCACGAGTAGTGCGGGTGATCGAGGCCTGGGAGGCTGATCTATATTGGGGAGAAGAGGGAGGCTAAGGTTTCGTGGACTGACTTCAAGAGAGTGTTTTGTGAAGAATTCCTCTCTTCCACAATAAATGTGGAGAAGAGAAATGAACGAATCTCCCTTCAGCAGTGGACCA
Source organism: Viscum album (assembly GCA_963277665.1). NCBI lineage: Eukaryota > Viridiplantae > Streptophyta > Magnoliopsida > Santalales > Viscaceae > Viscum > Viscum album. Next base: position 704,425,375 of record OY728132.1, read on the forward strand.
TGTTATCGAGGGAGTTATGGATCAAGTTCAAGGATCTCATTCTCTTTGCTCTGGACCACTTTCCAGATGAGGACTCTTGGGTGATGCATTTAGAGGAGGCACTCTGACCTTCTCTTTAGTATGATGTTACCCCCTTCACTCTACCAACATACTTGGAGGTCCAGAAAAAGGTCGGGGTGGTGGAGAGGATTCACACACTGGGATGAGTGTCACGAGAGGGGAGATAGTTGGGATCATCATAGGGGAAGGTCATCACTAGTAGGCCTCTAACATCAGGGCCTTCAAGGTCTCAGCCCATGGGGAGAAGGCCCCAACAGTTTTAGTTCGGACCTCCCAGTCCTCACCCTTTATTTGCGGGCCCAAGATTGAGATTCATCATATGTGGAAGCCATGCGAACCTTTAAAATCAGTGCTTGGACCGATTGCTGTATTGTGGGGGTGAGTAGGTTCAGTGCCCACCTCAGTAGCAGCTGTTTCCATCCATCATTTTCAACAGCAGCAGCGGGGAAAACGATTTCCCACTCCTCCTAGAGAAGAAATTTCAGGAGGAGGCCGACCTCAGGGTGCTCCTTAGGGACCTCGACCAGGGCATATTCGGGGAGGCTGCTGACAGATGAGAGGCAGAGGATCTAGGCATGGGCAGTCGCACGCTGCAGAGGCAGTAGTTCTAGTGGGGCCAGAGGCCGTTCAAGATATGATCAGCTTCTTTAGAACACTTTCCTTTGCCTTGTTTGATTCCAGAGATTCACACACTTTTTTTCCATCCAATATGGCCCATTCTTTGGGTATAAACATAGAGAGACTTCCCATACCCATTGGTTTTGATTACGCCATTTAGAGGTCAGACCAGCTTGTCTTATGTTTTCTAGGGATTCAGACTGATGGTAGGGCCACATTAGTCCATTAGGTACCAACTTTTTCTATAGATACAACAATAAAATGTCATTTTAGGCATCTACTATTTGTTCTCTATGTGTTTCTTTATCGACTGCTTCTGAATAAGGGTTGTGTTTTCAGATATGGGCGGCCGATGTGTGACTTTCATTGGCGAGGGAGGATTCAAGGAGGTCAGCTGGTGAGTGGATCCCCTTCTTTCCTTGTTAGCCGACCTATTAGTGGGGTCATTAGACTTAGAGATGATGGAAGTTTCAGGTATTATCAGTGATTTCATGGACGTCTTCTCTAAAGAGGTGGTGACTCTACCCCCCTCGACGTAATGTTGAGTTTGGGATAGACTTGAAAACTGGTGCCCGCCTAATTTTGATGGCTCCCTGTCAGATCGTGCCTTATGAGTTGCAGGAGTTACAGATCAGATTGATGATCTGATGAAGAAGGGTTTTGTTTGACTAAGCACGTCACCATGGAGCGCTCCGGCCTTATTCGCAAAGAAGGTAGATGGTGGTCTGAGGTTGTGCATAGACTACCATAGACTGAATCAAGTAACAGTCAAGAACCATTACCCTCTATCGAGGATAGATGACCTTTTTTATCAGTTGAATGGGGTATGATGGTTCTACAAGATCGAACTACGGTCATAATATCACCAATTAAGGGTGAAAGATAGTGATATCTCAAAGACTGCTTTCAGTTTTAGGTACATGCACTTTGAGTTCATAGTCATTCCATTCACCATTACGAACGCACCGGCCGTGTTCATGGGACTCATGAAATCTGTCTTCCGGGAATATCTAGACCGGTTCGTAGTTGTGTTTATTGAAGACATACTAATCTAATCAAGATCAGAGGAGGACCACACCAAGCATCTGAGAATGATTTTAGGGGTCCTCCAATAGCACTAGCTCTATGAGAAGTTGTCCAAGTGCAAGTTCTAGATGCGAGAGTCGTACTTCCATGGACACATGGTGTCCAAGTAGGGGATAATAGTGGACCCATCCCAGGTTTAGGCGGCTATTTCTTGGGAAGCACCCAAGAATGTGTCAGAGGTTTGTAGTTTCCTGGGTTTAGCAGGCTACTACTGAAGATTCGTTCCAAATTCTCTCGAGTTACATCTTCCTTTAAAACCTTGACCAAGAAAGACCAGGATTTTATATGGAGTGAGAAATTTTAGGCATCCTTCCATTATCTAAAGGTGAAGTTGGTTAGTTCCCTAGTGCTGAGGTTTCTAGAAGAAGGGTTGATGTTTGAGGTGTCCTATGATGCTTTAGGCCAAGGCTTGGGGTGTGTGCTGATGAAATAGTAGGGGTGATCTCTTATGTTTTTAGGTTTTTACTTCCCCATTAACGTAACTATGCCACCCATGACCTGGATCTCTCAGTGGTTGTGTTCGCACTGAAGTTGTGTCAGCACTACCTTATTGGGGATCACTTTGTGGTCTTCACGGATCACGAGAGCTTGAGGTATATCTTCTCTTAGAGAGACCTGAACTTGAGTAAACAGAGGTGGATGAAGTTTCCTCAAGACTATGACTTCCAGATTTCCTTCACCTTTGGAAAGGGGAACATGGTGGTCGATGCCTTGAGTAAGAAGTCGCATAAGGATGTGGTTCGAGAATCAGTAGATTCATGGAAAACAGTGGAGGAGTTGGCTTCCCTACACCCGGGTGTAAGGATAGAGGATGGAAGAGGCTGTCTATTCCAGATAATAGTGCAATAATCTCTCTTGCAATGGGTGGAGGAATATCAGTGGTGGAACCTAGAGGCTGAAGTGATTCGTGATCGTGTTAGCTAGGGAAATACTCTGGAAGGATGGTCAGAACATGGCCACAATCAGATGCTATTTCACGGAATGTTGTTCGTCCCGATGGAAATGCATAGGAGAGTTCTTGGTGAGTTCCACAACTCACCCCTAGTGGTACTCCCATGAGTTTCCAAGATGGAATGGGTTTCGAGGGGTCAGTTTTGGTGGCATGGGTTGAAGCGGGCATTGGCAGAGTTTGTGGAAAAGTGCCTTGTGTGTCAGCAGGTGAAGTCTAAACACTGCATTCTAGGAGGACTTTTACAACCTTAAAATGTCCCCGAGTGGAAGTGGGAAGACATATCTATGTATTTCATCATGGGACTAAGTAGATTTCTAGGGGTTTGCGATGCTATAAGGGTCGTGGTGGACTGAATGAAGAAATCATCTCACTTTCTGGAATTCAAGGAGTCGAGTGTGGTGGAAGCCCTAACATAGAGGTACATGGATGAGTTGGTGTGGTTTCATGGAGTTCTGAGGTCCATATTCTCAGATCAGAATACCTAGTTTACCACACGGGTCTGGAAAGGATTGCAACATGCTTTTTTACCCAGTTATGCCTCATCACTTCATTCCACCTCCAAACAGATGGGAAGACAGAGAGGACCATCCAGATGTTAGAGGATATTCTACGGGCATGTGTTTTGGACTTTAGGGGTTTTTGGGTATAAAACTTGCCTCTGGTAGAGTTTTCTTACAACAATAGATATCTGTCTACCATTAGCATGGATCTGTTTGAAGCCTTATACAGGAGGCCGTGTCGCTCACCCGTGTACTGGACAAAGGTTGGGGAAGAAGGTGCTCTTGGCCCAGAGGTGGTGCAGAGCACGATGGTGAAGGTTTATCTTGTATGGGAGAGGATGAAGGTGGATTAGGACCAGAAGAAGTCATACGCCGATCATAGGAGGATACCCTTTGATTTCTAGGTCAGGGACCACGTGTTCTTGAAGGTGTCTCCTCGATGTGGGCAACAAAGGTTCGGCAGGGGAAGTAAATTTTCTCCCAGGTCTATCGGACCCTTTAAGGTGTTGCGGTAGGTAGGTGAATTGGCTTATAAACTAGAACTACCACCACTGATACTGAGGGTGCGTGACATCTCTCATGTATCTTAGATCTATTGGTATCTGAATGATGATTTACACATCCTTGATTATGTAAAGCTAGATATCAAGGATGACTTAACATTTATAGAGCAACTAGTGAGGATTGAGGATCACGTGGAGAAGGTGCTTCATGGATAAACCACCCCCTCGGTTTGTGTGTCATGGAGTCATGGTGGCCTCGAGGATAGTACCTGGGAACAGGAGGCAAATATGCGTGCCTAGTATATAGATCTGTTTTGTTTTTTGTTCTGTTCTGTTTTGTACTTGTTTGTGATGTAGTGATTGACCTTGTTAACTATTAAATGTGTTGTTTTCCTTTTTCTCTAGATGTGTATGAATATTCCCAACTATGGGTGGTGGAGAACCTAATCCCTAATCAAGACGGATTAATGTGGATGCGGTTAAACCCGTGCAGGTGAGTCAGTGTCGCCAAAAGAGGATAGTATCTTGACATAGAGGAAGGGACTCCCTAACCCATATGTTGGGACAGTGAGGCCTTTATAAGTTTGTGTGGTTTATTGGGCGAGAGGGTCATTAGTAATTCTACAGTTGATCGGTATGAGGGAGAGATGTTCCTAGATATTGAAGAGGAGTCCTTGTGGAGCCTTAGAGTTTCCATGGTTGTTCAGGATATAGATATTGAGGAGGGTTACTCCTGAGAGGTATTTTAAGGAGGTTTGTTTGGACCTCTTTTTCGGTCGGTTTTAAATTTTCGAGGACGAGAATAGTTTGAGAGGTATCTGATGTAATGTCCTGGACCCTCCTAGTCTAGTAATTTTTGAAAAAACTCGGTTCAACTGAAATAGTGACACTGGTCACGGTGGCAGCATGGCAGTGGCACCGGTCATGACAGCACTGTGGCTGTGGCACCATGGTGGTGGAACCAGTCATGACAGCACCGTGACAATGGCACTAGTCACGAAAGAACCATGAAGGTGGCACCAGTCATGTCAGCACCGTGACGGTGGCAGCGGTCATGGAAGTACCATAACGGTGGCACTGTGAGGGTGTCTCACCAAACGGTGTGCCACCCTCTGTTTCTTTTTCTAGTTCCTGAGTTTTCCCAGTTCCACCCCCACAACGTATCTTTTGATGTAAAAGTGTTTTAATACCCCATTAAAATTCATTTGAAAGCCCACAAATGATATCTAAAATCCTCCAAAAGCTGGGTGACCGTTGAATTACCAAAATGTGTGTCTTTTCCCTAGGTTTCACACCCTTTCCCTGTGCTTTCCAGTTCTTCCCCTATTACACATTTTCCTCTATTTAAAAGAAACCCTTTAACTCACAACCGTTATGGATACCTCTCTGATGAGAATTATTAAATAACAATTAATTCCGTCATGTGTAACCATCCAACCGTGTGGTGAAACCATGATCCGCCTTTAAAGCCTTACTTGGTGAATTTGGAGCCCCCCTTCCCGATACTAGTGGTGTGCCTATGATGTAGCCTCTCCTACCAATTCTTAGAGTCCTCAGAGTTCTTCCCCTGCAAGTTTCACATCCCCAGTTATTGGAACGAGGAGAAACACTTCGATCGTTGATCATCCAAGTAGGGTTCTTCATTCATCTCTCTTTACAGTGTATCATGTGGGGTGTGTAAGATAAATTTCCTTCAGGTATGGATGAAACCAAACCTTAACAAATATAATAAATTGTTTTTAAAGAATGGAGGGGTATTTTTTATGATGATGATGTTCTCTTTTACCTTTTATTATATGTTTTGAATTATATGGGCTTATGTCCACTAAGAATAGTGGTCATTGGTAGTCCTTTTTTGCACAACAATGAACCTCTGTTTTTCTAGATATTTATGTGATTGAATGAATATAACTTAAAACTGGTTAATCTTGTAAACTCGGTTGATTTAACAGATTCCCAATGAATACGAATCCTTGTGTGGTCACCCTGGTTAACCAAAAGGAAATACAGAACTAAATAAATTATGGTGTTGAATATGAAAACTCCCATGCACTGTTCAGGTGATGTGTATGGTTATTATTCTTGATAATTGTGGGGTGACGTGGATGGGTATGGGATACCCGATTTTGGTGAAGTTTTTGGTTTGTGGATCTAAGTCCGTGTGGGGCTGTATGTTGGGGCTTGGTTTGGTTTTAGTACTTCGAGGGATATCATGGATCCCTTTTGTTGTTGTGACTTTACAGGAGAACTGGGTGTGAATTCTTAATTTGATGCTTGGCTGTTTTTCCTTCCTTGGCTTGTGGTTATGCCTTTTAGTTGTTCAGTAGTGAAGAATTATTTAAATGAAACCACTTCAATGTGATCACAATAATCGATTCAAAGGGGATTTTTCTCTAGGAATGAGTTGTGACTTGGTTGTGGCTGTTGTTATTTTATGAATAAATAGTAACGAGGGTGTTTGTGTATGGGCTAGTTTTAGAACCCCTAGGTTTGGACGAGTTCTTGTTTACCTATATGTATAATTTAGTTCTTATGTTTCTTATTAACACCCTACCCAAGTTTAGAACTTCGTGCCGAACACCCCCATTTCAGGGGAGGGTGTTTTCCCCAACACTCCTATGAGTGGATGGTTATTAGCTTCTTTTTTGCTCCCTTTTCCAAGTATCCAAAGAATCTTCAGGAAGGATGTGATGGATCGAGATCCATTATAGCCCGAGATTATTTGGGATGGGTATTTGTGGTGGTTTGATCAGGTGTGTGTGGGTAGGTTGTTTCCCAAGTGTCTTCAGGATGAGGCCTAGGTGTCTCCGGGCATGGCAATGGTTGTTCTGGCCCAGGTGTCTTCAGGCATGGTGGTAGTTGTTCTAGCCCAGGTGTCAGCAGGCATGGTTACATGTGGTTGTTGTGGCCCATGTGTTTGTAGGTGAGATGTGTGGTTGTGGTATCCCAGGAGTGTGTAGGTGGAAGGATGGAAGTGGGATTGCGGTAAGAATGGCGGTGGAGGTCTGACACACAAGATGTTTTCAATAACTGGTGGGAAAGTGGTGCAGGGTACCCAATAATAAATGTGTTATTACTATTACTTTACTTTACTTACATTATTTTGGGAGTGTGCCTTTGTGGGGTTTGGGTGGATAATTTCCTTGCTAAGTGCTTTAATTAATTTCCATTCTCATGGGGCATTAGAATGCCTCCCCACTTGTGCATGAGAGCTTTTGGTTATCCCTACCGATTATACCTGTATGCTCACCCTATGTATATAAAAATAATTTCAGGTTTCTAGGAGGACTTCGAGGACCTCGCCAGGCCCTACTAATTTGGATGTTGGGACTGTTGACGTTGCCTCTTTTCTTTTCTTTTGGTACCTTCCCTTGGAGAGTTCTTTTATTTTTTCAGCACTTATTATTGGAACATGCATATAGTAATGGATTGTTTTGGCTTTACTTTTACTTCTAGTTTTGTTTTTTTTGATATTTACTATCTTATCTCTTGATCCTACTAAATAAAAAGGGTAATTACTTCCATTTTACATGTGATTATATAACCTTGTTTCTAGTCACAACTCCAGGGCCTATTGAAGGTGGGTCTAAGGGGTCATTATCTCTCCTTCAACTTGAGGAAATAAGGGTTTGGAAATATTCTCTCCCTTCCCTCATCTTGGTGGAGGCGAGTCATGAAAAAAATGTCATTCTAAATCATTATCTCGAGATGGTTGGAATCAGAAATGAGTATTTTTTTTCTGTGATAGATCATTTCACACAAGTCATGAATGGTGGTGGTATACTTCTAAGAGAATATCTAGATTTCAGTTTACCATTCTATGATAGATTAAAGTTGTAAGATTTTTTTATTCAATGATTTCATACCTTTTAAAAATAACAAGAAATTGATAAATTGACTAGATATGGTTGTGAAATGTACTTAGCTCATATTATTGAAAAGAAATAAACTATTCAAATTAGTGATATTATAGTAGTGAATGAATACATAGAATTTTTTACTGATAACCTACCCGGTGTTATTCCAGATTGGAAGGTTGAGTTTACTATTGACTTAGTACCTTATGGTAAGACTATTTCAAAAACCCCTTATGGAAAGGCTCAAGTGGAACTTTTAGAATTAAAAATAAATTCTAAGAGTTTTTAGATAAATGTTTCATTTGACTTATAACTTAACCTTGGTGGTCTCTAGTTTTATTTATAAAAATAAAATACGGTTTAGTGGGACTTTTTATTGATCATAGAGCCTTTTACAACATCACTTTTAAGAAAAAGAATCATTTTCCTCATATTGATAATTTATTTGATTTGATCTTGGGAGGTCTGTATTTTTTAAATGATGATATGAGGTTTTCACACCTTCTACTGGAGGTGAAGTAGGATGACATTCCATGGAAATTGTTTTAGACTAGATATGAGTATTATGAATTTTTAGCTATTCCATTTGGGTTATTGAATGTACCTACTATATTTATGGACTGTTCGTATAGAGATTTCCATGATTACTTGGATATGTTTGTGGTTGTTATTATTGATGATATATTTTTATAGTGTAAAAGTCTTGAGGATCATGAAAGGCACCAGATAATGGTTTTGAAAAACAGAAAATAAAATAAATTATAGGAAAATTTAGTAAGAATTAATTTTGGTTGAAAAAATTTCTTTAATTTGAAATATTATTTGTAAATATGAAATAAATGTTGACCCTACTAAAAAAAGTTTTTAATGATTTTACAAGATAAAAAATGTCATAAAGATTCATTTTTTTCTTAGTTTTTCGGGTTACTACTGATGGTTTGTTAAAAAAATTTCTCGGTTTTCTAACCCACTAACTAAGTTAATTTGAAAAAGGGTTAAATTCCTATGGACAAAATAATGTGATTTTTTTATGAACTATGATGAATATTAGTAAATGATCCAATTTTTAACATAGCTTTTTGAAATGGAGATTTTTTCATCTATAGTGATGTTTCATTGAATGTACTTGGTTGGGTCCTCATGAAGAATGATCAGGTAATTTTTTATTCTTCATATCAATTAATACCTCATGAGTGAAATTATCATATTCCTGATTTAGAATTAGTTTTTGTTTTTTGCATTAAAAATTTGGGGTCATCATTTTTATGGGGTAAAATATGAAATATATATTGTTCATAAAGTTTAAAGTATATTTTTACTCAAAAAGAGTTAAACATGAGTGAGATAAGATGTGTGGAATTGATTAAGGATTATGATTTCTTCATTAATTACCATAATAAAAAGTAAAATAAAGTTTTTCATGCTTTAAGTTGGAAAAATAATTCGTTATTAATCATGTTACATTTATAACATGACCCTTTGGTTAATGATTTTATGTATTTTTTCCTAAAAGTTTTGGATGTAAGGACATTATCTATTCTATTTTCGGTTTTAGTATATAAGACTCTATTAAAAATAATTAAGCAATCTCAAATGGAGGATTATGTATTTCCGGAAAAGGTAAAATCTGCTAAGAAGGGTAAGATTCATGTGTTTAATGTTGATAAATAAAGTTTTATCAATTTCTAAAAAAGACAATGTGTGCCTTTTGATTTCCAGTAAAATAGAGAGTCGTTGAGTGAAGCTCATAGTTCCCTATTTCATATTTATCTCGACAACACAAATATGTACATAGAACTTTTGGAATATTACTAGTGGGGTTGAATGAAAAGTGATACTACTGACCTTACTATAAAATATTTGACTTTTCAATAGTCTAAAAAAGATTGAAAATTATTGAGGGGAATGATTCAACCTTTTCCAGTGTCGGAGTGGAAATGGTAAAATATATCCACGGATTTTGTGGTGGGATTACTAAAAATTATCAAGGTAACAATGTGATTTGGGTTATTGTTGATCGATTAAATAAATTGGAAAATTTCCTTCCTATTCACGATACTATATATCTGGAACAACTTTCTTGACTATATATCAGGGATATAGTTAGGTAATATGGTATTCCTATCTCCATTATCTCTGACCATGATCCCAAATTTACTTTTAATTTCAAGAGGGTAATTAAGTCCTTGGGTATTGAATTATATTCAAGTATAACTTTTTATACTCAAATAGATGGTTTGTACGGTTAGACAATTTAGAATATGGAATATATGATTCATTATTATTGAATATATTTCTAGAGAATTTGAGATTGCCATATTTCATTGGTCAAGTTTTCTTATAATAATAGTTTTCATTATAGTATATAAATGACAAAATTTTAGCAATTATATGGAAAGTGGTTCCATATACCAAATTTTTGGGATAAATTAAGTGAAATGAATTTTATGTGACTAGAGTTGGTAGAAGAAATCTATTACAAGGTATAGTTGATTCAACACCATATGATGATGACACTAATAAGGTAGAAAAGTTATGTGGATAACCGAAGAAAATAACTTTCTTTTAAGGTAGGTGATGATGTTTTTATTAATTTATCTTCATAGAAAAGTGTTATAAACATTAGTAAAAAGTGAAAGATATGTCCGTGGTTTATTTTACCTTATGAGAACCAAGATAAATTTGGATTAGTTTCCTATAAAGTGTATATGCCTTTGAGTTTATCCAAGGTACATAATGTTTTTCATGTTTCGATATTAAGAAAAATTGTGCCAGATTTATCTCATGTTTTAAAACTTGAAGTATTTTAGCTAGAAGAAAATATTTATTATGAGGAATAAACTGTTCATATTATTGACCATATAGATAAACTATTTTGGAAGAAGGTAATTTAAAAAGTTAAAGTTTTTTTGAAAAAACCATATGGCTGAAGAGACAACATGAGAATATGAAAATCTTATAGGGGAAAGATATGAACAATTGTTTAATTTAATTTTTAAATTTAGAACATCAAAATTAACATAGGACAAAATTTTGGTATTTCTCATAAAATATTGATTTGTTGGTGAATATTGAAAAACACAGATTTTGGTAAAAAACTAATTTATTTTAAATAAATCAAGAAATTTAAATGTACCAATAGGCTTTGAATATGATTTAAAGTAAAATAATTATTAATTATTCATATTTAATTCACTTAATTAAATTTGAGTCATTTTATATTGGATTTTAATATTTGTTTATTTTTGGGTTTAAAAATTAGATTTTCTGGAAACTATTTTAAAGTAAATAATGTTTCTCAATTTTAGTTAATTAATAAAACCCCTAATGAGGAATTATTTAAATGAAATTTATATATTATATGTGAATAAATATTATTTTAATTTCATTAAATGATTATTACTTGTCATAGTGTTAGTATAAAATCATCTTATGCTTGAAAAATACACATATTGAAAACCCGTTTTTCCATTAGGTCTACATGATTAATTTTAAATTAAATTTTGCGAATTATGAGAATTGAATTTTGTAAAATGGATCCCATATTTAGAATCATAATAATTTAAATTATATAACGATCTAGATTAAATGTTTTCTTATAATGAATAGTGAAAATAGTAAAAATATTTTACCACAGTTAAGGTAAAAACATATTTACCAGGGTTTAAACAAAAATATATGGGTTAAAATATCTTAAAAACTAGTATAATTATATTATACTAGAATATTGATAACTTCTCAGGTCTAATTTTTGATAAAGTTATATTTTGGATTCTTTTGGCATGTGAAAGACGAGGGTTAATATTTCTGTTTTCAAAAATTACAAGTGTACCAATCACCACACTTACAAAAGGAAAGTCCCTCTCATACCCTTTTGAAAACTTAAAAACCCTTAAGATTGGCCAAGAACTTCCTAAATAAATTTTTAAATTCCCCAACCATTAACTATATCCCTTGCTTTTATTATAAATCCATCAAAGGATGTAATTTGGGGCCAACCTAAGGAGGTTGTCTGAAGAAGAGGTGTCATTTTTAACCAAATGTTTTTATTTTATTTCTTCTTACAAAACCTTAAAATATTATTAAATTATGATGATATAATAACACCAGTATATACCATATAAAGATATTTTATTATTTCAATTTTATAAATTAAATCCTTCTACACTTCACTCAAATAAAAAAAACCATAATTCATGTGTATGACGAACTACCGCCTCTCGAACCATATAAATACTTTTTTCATTATCACATCTCACAGTTTGTTATAATAATAAATTTAATGTATATATAATATATTTTTAAAATAATTATACATATTTAATTATGATATTATATATACCTTCTTACATTCCATTCCGTAGGGGATATGATAATGTTGCTCGTGTGTAGGGAGGACTTCTTCATCGCAATGCAATGTGATTTGTTTTTCACTATCTATTTTCATGGAAGGTAATAGGGATAAAGTAAATGAATATACGTGGTATATATAATATAATTTTGATATTAATTACATATTTATCATTATCAAAAGAGAATATATATATTTTTTCACTTTCCATTCATCATGAAATGATGATGTCTTTCGTGTGTACGTGTGGACTATCACCTCTATGAAGCGATGTGATTATTTTATCATTACAAAATTACATGGATGAAATATATAAGTATATTTAATGAAATAATTTTTAGTTTATTATTTTATCATCAGTCTTCAGATATAAAATAATACGTAACTTTTTACTATAATGATCATTGAAAATTGAAAATGTTACACTTGCGTACATACGTGCTACCGTCTCCATGATTGTAACAAAGTTCATTTTTCTTAGCCCACAATATTAATTGGTTTTAAAGTAATAATTTATGAATAAAAATGATAAATATTTCCGTATTATTATTCTATGATGATGGAATAATGACCACTTTGACTATATTCAACCCACTGAGGTCATTTTTGATATATAATCCAAATATTGGAAAGACTTCCAACATAAACATAATTGATTAAGTAATAACATATATAATGGTAATAAATAAAATAAAATTAATAATAAAACTGAAAAAATTTCATAATAAATTCAATAATTGAAATAAATTTATTATTGAGGAAGATAAAGAACATGAATGACGAGTCAGACTCAACGTTAGAGACTTCATCTCAATTTCCATTTTTGGTGGCATATTTTGATTTCATATACCTATATTATTTTAAAATGTGTATATAACACCCTTTTTGACATTTTATATCATTAATTTATCTATTATAATTATATTTAATGTTTTTTAAAGATATTATTTCATAGGGATTAGGTTTAAAATGTTTCCAAAGTGGTATGAGACTTTTTTTTAAAAAACCTCATTTTAAATGTTTAACTATCATTTTTTTCCTTATACATGTTTTTAAAATGATTTTATAAATGAAATTATATGGAAATGAGTTTTTTAAATAGTAAATATTTGTCTTTCTTTCAAAATTTTCCAAAAAAGGGAATCTTAATATGAAATTTTTGACATTATTTAAAAAGGACATAAAAGAACATTATGCTTTAACGTATACGACGATAATGAAATTTCTCTCTACCATTATTGTTATTTGAAGTTTGGATTCATTTAAAAGATATAATATTTCATTCAAATAAATAATCTCCCTGTAGGTATTTTGGCCTTGAAAATGTTCTTTTCAAATAAAGTGCTATTTTGATATCCAAAACTGATTTTCATATGAGTTTAAAAGTTTTTTAAGAGTTTTATATTGAAAAAGTGAGATTATAAAACAATTTATTCTTGAGATGGTACAAATCAATTATATATGAGAAATGGGAGATACAAATATATATTATATGAAGGTTTGAGCCATAATATTTCTCATGGTTGTGGTTGATATATCTTATATGATGGGTGCACCCAAATATCACCAAATGAGCCCGATATAGATCATATGATGGGTTTATATAGTTAAATTTATAATGAATTGGGTAATATTCCTTATCTTAATATGAAATATGGATAGTGTTTATTGAGGGTTTATCCTATGGATTTAATTGGGCTCTAGTTGTTTCCGACAAAGATTTAAAATAGAGTATGAATGTGGTTAAATAAGTTTCCAAAATGGGGTTTATTTAGCTTATATGAGTTTTAAGGATTTTCTATGAGAAAAAAGTGTTTTTTTTCAAGTGTAAATGTTTTATTTCATTTAAAAAAAATCATTGAGGTAATTTTAAACATTTTAGGGGTTTTCATGTTTTTCACTGGACTAATGGTTTTCATTATTTTTATGTCCCTTACTGAGAATTTTGTGATCACCCCATGTCTTTAAAATGTTTTTAATAGGGTTTAAGTATGTGTAAGGGAAAGGAATAAGTAAATATAAAGGTCATGAAGTTTTTTAAAGAAAATAAATAATGTCATATTCTAAAAGTTTTAAATTTTGGAAAAAAATATACTGATTGGAAGTTTCCACTTTTGATAATATACTTTTTATTTATAACTTATTATTTTATTTTATAAAGCTCTAAACCTAAAAAGACCCTCAAATGTAAGAGAATTAGTTATTGACTTAAAACTCAAGATTATTTAATTTTTAAGGCTGGGTCCTTATACTACATATTTGTATTGGTGATAATATTCTTCATTTACAAAGAATTATTTACATTAGATGTTAAATATATGGTTACTCTCCGAATAATTTCACTCAAACTCTTTTCATTATTCATGTGAGAGTGTATGTCTCCACTCATACCATATCCTTAGGTGACTGTATTTAATTTCTTATAAATTAATGGTGTGGTGAGACACATTCCTTATTGTTGCTGCTAGTTTTCATGTTACCATTCCATGGTGTCTCTTCACTCATCGTTTTCCATAGTATTACTTGGTATAATCTATCATTGTCACCTTTGTTCTTGAAATTTTTTTCATGGATCATAAATATATTTCAATATTTATAGTATCTTCATTTCTAGGAATCTTAGACACTATCTTTATAGTAAATATTAATAACTATGGGTGGTGCTTTGATTTGATATGTTCCGACCTCATCCATATCCAGCAACTGTGAGTGTGGAGTCATTTCGATTCACCAGGATATGGTTTCAATTTGGCCTCTCTTATTCAGAACCTTTTAAGGGAATCAATGAACTGTTATAAGGACAAGATACTAATTGTCTTTTGTACACACTTATTTTTATCTTTCATTTCTATAGGGTTCCACTCCCTCTAATGTGGCTTTACAATTTTTTTTTTCAAAAGTCAGATTTTTCTTGATATTTCCAAAAACATATCTCCATATTAAATATGATATAATATCTCTATAATTATTTCACATAATATCTACACTAAATCACTCCTTGCATATTAATTCAAATATTTATATAATATTCTACTAGATTTGATCTCATGATTAATTCTGAAAAGATCTCACTGATCCCCCATTCAAATATGTACTATAATCTATATGATTTTTCTAATATTATGATTTTGATATTCTCTAAATACGCACAATTATCTTGAAAAAATATTTACTCAATTAATATATCTACATTAGGCAAAATTATGCTTAAAAATAATAATAATCTTGAAACCCATTGAATATAGAGACATTCTTATCCATTTAAAGATCATTGAATTTTATAAAACACTCTTAAACCATTCTAAAATTGATCCCTAAATATTTTACCTTGAATTAATTTCATTAAAAACACAAGACATATATGGTCATAGAGTTTATTTCAAAATGGCGTGAATTGAGTTCCCTAGTTTAAAAAAGTATTTAATAGGGATTCAGTATTTTTAAAATTTTTCACAAAAGTTTAGATTAATACATAGTCTTATTTTGAAACACTTATAAAGAAAACATTAGGGGATATGATTTATCATAGAATATTTTTTTGATAAAATAATATATATTGAATAATATATATTTTTATATGTCATATATTGTATTTTTAAAAAAATTATTTGGTGAAATCATAAAAAATAAAAAATTATAACAAAAAAAAAAATAAATTGTGGAAAAATTTAAAAATGTGTTCAAGTTTACATAAGACCTTATTACTATCCACTTGAGTAAAATACTATTATGAAAATAACTAACCATCAAAAATCACAAACCATAAAATTATTGTTATGTACTATGGCATAACTTAAATCCACAACATGAATGAGGTACACTATATCAATAACTACCCATGTTCTACTCCCTAGAACCTCTTCTATAAATAAGGTAAGTGAAAGGAGTAAAAATTAAATTATTAATGTTTTGAAAACCATTAAATATATGAGCTCATATATCCTTTTAAAGAACCTCAAATTATGTAAAACATTCTTTAACCATTATAAAATTGAGCCCCCAATATTATAACTTGATTTCATTTCATTAAAAACACAAAACATATAATGCCAGAGAGGGACATGAGCCTCAACCAAGTTGGTGATGACTCCTTATGTGAATCTATGAGACCTAGTTTCGAAACCAGGGAGAGACATATTTCCGGGTACTGTAGTATCACTGTAGCAGGTATTATAGAAGGCACTGTTGCGACATTATTTGGCACTGTAGCAACTGGAACTATTCTCCTTGTGCCACCGGTTTTGGTATGGATTCCTTAAGGCCTTCTAGACACGCATACTGTTGGGTCAGTAAGGCTTTCGGGCCACCTTTAAGGCCTTCGGGCCACCTCAAGGCCTTAGGGCCACATGATCAGTGCTGTTACCCCAGACATACTCTACAAAAAAAGTGCAGCCCCAAAGGAGGATTCAGAGCAAGTGCCCTCACTAGTGTAGAACCAAATGTATTTGGAAGAATGAGATAGTATGGATACACCATAGGAACTGGCCTATGCTTGCACGAGAATCCTAGCCTGGCAGCCATGCGAAGGTGGAGAGCTACATCATGATACTGATTCTGGGGAGGGGTAGTTCCTTGTAGTTACAGTCTGGTTAAATTCCCTAAGCCCTTCGGGTCATGTAATCTCTTAAGCCTACAAGCCATGTAATCTCTAAGCCTGTGGGCCTTGTAAGGGTTTTCCCTCATCCCTTGAAATGGGATTATAAGAAATCAATAAAAATGAAGGCCTTCGGGCCATTTAGGTTGTTATAATGCAAGAGAGTTACTTTTTAATGGTATTGAATTGGTTTTCCTATTTCAAAAATTGTGTTTAATAGAGATTTGTTAATTTAAGAATATTTATCTAAATTAATAATTAATATATATATATATATATTTAAAATATAATGATTTGAAGTACTTGTACTCATATAAAAATTTAACACTAGTGGATATCATTTATTAGAGAAAAATAATTTTTGTTAAAGAAATATGTGTTGAAGAAAATTTGTTTTAAAAAAATAAATAATCTATTTAATACATAATAAAATTTTTTAGGGAGATAAAAAAACTAATCATTTTAAATAAAAAATAAAATAAAATAAAATAAATTTTAATAAGGTGTTCTTGTTTATATATGACCTTAGTCCTCTACACTTGATAGAAATACTACTAATAAATCTCCAATCATTAAAGTATTGTTATGTACTATGTCATATTATAAATGCACAGCCCAATCCGGGTATAATTTTACAATAGATATGCAGGTTCTAATCCCTAGAACCTCTTTTTCAAATCATGTAAGTAAAATGAGAACAAAGTAAATGATAATAATGAGTTTAAACAACCTTTTTTCAATAAAGAGAAACAGAAATATGAATCATAAAGTTTCATAATCAAACTCTCAATATGTAAAATCTGCAAAGAATAGATTATATAGATGTATTGATACACGTTTATAATTTTATTTCATGTTATTAATCTCCCAAATAATCTACAAACAATGGGAATTTTTTACATTTTAGGAACTTAAGTTAATTTTGAATTAATATTTTGATTCAACTTATTTTTTGGATTTAATGAAAATTATTATATTATTAAATTTAATTAAAAACAACGAAACCTATTTTTTTGTTATTCTAATGTTTATAAGGGATTATTTTTGAAATTATAGATGTATAAAATGGTTGTAAATAATGAAAATAAAATGGGTAGAATTGATTAGTAACATTTTGTTGAAGATGAGAGGATAATCCCACATTTGGAGACAATGTCATGTAAAAAAAGTGGTGATATTGCATACAACATGATACGAGAAGTCTATAAATTGTTGGACTAGTCACAAAATACAAGATAAAGGACTTAAGTTTCTAATAATATTTGTATTTATAACTCTTGAGCATTATAAATTTGTAGAAGACCATGTGGGGACCCATATTATTGGTCAACAACATTAATTTCATTTGGTCAAATCACTAAACATAGAAACAAGCATGTAAGATCAATAAATAAAGATAAATATGTGGTATATGTCATTAAAGAGTATACTATACAATGGAACTCTCATTTTGATTATTTTATTTTATGTTTTTTTCATTAAAAACCTTTAAATGACCTAAATTCATGAAACTTAATTTATATATTTTTTCGAAATTGGGGAAAATAATTTATTACTTGTGTGAAATTTAAAGGGTGTATTTATTTCTTATTTTTTGGTGGAATCCATTATCATTTGAGGAAAAGACTAAATATATATTATTGTTTATTTATTTTTAATTTTTATCCCCCCAAACATGGGGCTATAAATGTATATCTATTTATATATTTTGAAGGGAAATGACAATTTTGGTATTGTTGAATTATTGGTGCAACCATCCCGTATGAATTCCTTACCAAACTACTCTTTTTATTGGAAAAGTTACCTACATTGATTCTTATAACATTATCCCTCTTCTCTAAAGTGTGTAAAATCACCATATTTCATTTATTTTATTTATTATGAAAAAAGAAGAAGAAACATAATCATTTTTCTCTTGCGCATGAATGAATAGGTGTAAAACATCAAAATCCTCATGTTTATTAGAGATTTATAGAAGATAATGCCATGGATAATGAACCTTAAAAATGTAAAGAGTTTAAACCTTAAAAAAATATTAAGGTATCAAGAAGAACTTGATAAAATCACTTAGATAATGTTCCACCCATTTAAAGTCATGATCTCTCTAGAATAATATTCAGAGTGGGCTTAATGTGTGGATAATATTTCTTAACATAAGAACTATTATCAGGAAATATTATATAATTTGAATGAATTTGAGTTTATTGATTATGAAAATTTATAAAGAAACTATAAAATCCGGAGACTTAAAATATATTTCTTTTTAAATAAAATTAAATATTTTTTATGTCTTATGAAGAATGAAACATCGGGTTTAAATGAAACATGATCCTCAATTAAATTATTATTAAAACATAGCCTTATAACCAAGATGTTAAGTTGGAGTTTATGAATAGGAAAAATAAAATTACTATGATTATATGGTTTTCACATGTATAAATTAAAAACAATGGTAATCTATTGATTAGAAATAAAATAACTGTCATTTGAAAGAAAAAGAAATGTTTTTTAAAAATAATTATTTTCTAAAAGGCCGTTTAGTCGTGCATTGCGCACATAATTTAAAATCTATTTTTTAAAATTTTAGAAAAATTATTTTGAAAAATGTAAATTTTTATTTAAATAAACATATTTATATTAAATTTTTATTGTATTTTGGTATTTTTTGGAAAATATTAATTTATCAGTTAATAGTAATAATACCTATTTTTATAAAATTTTCATTTCTTTCTAATAAATTAAGTTGAATTATTATTTTAATTTTATTTAAATTTAAAATAATTATTATAGAGTAATATTTAATTAAATCAATTACATTTAAATAGTCTTTAACTAGATTTTAGTAAAATTTTATTTTTGGGTTTAAAAATGGGATTTTTCTGAAAACTATTTTAAAGTGAATAATGTTTTACCTTTTTAATTGATTTAAAAACTGATAATGAGAAATTATTTAAATTAATTTTATATATTATATATCAATAAATATTAATTGAAATTTAAATAATTTTTTTTACAAGTAATATATTTAATACAAATTTATTAGTTTCTTGAAAAATACACTTCTTGAAAAACCGTTTCATCATCGCATTTTAGAGATTACATTTAAACTACAAAATGCCATTTATGTGAGTGAAATTTAGAAAATTAGATTCCATATTTTAAATAATCATAATTTATATTATCTAATAGTATCAATTTAATTTTGTACTAAAATGAATAGTGAGAAAAGTAAAAATTATTTACCATCGTTAAGGTAAAAATAGGTTTACATGGGGGTTAAAATAAAAAAATATGGGTTAAAAATGACCAAATTATTTTCTAATTTCTAATTTAAGATCATATTTTGATCCTATATATTTTATTTTTTAATAAGTTCTATTTTGGAGTATTTTATCATAAGAAAAATGTGAGTGAAATTATTTGTTTTTAAAAATTCCCAGTGTGCCCTCTACCCCGCTTATAAAAGTCCACTGAATCTTCTCTCCTTTCCACATTTCTAGAACCGATTGGTTAATCCAAGACCTACCGAAATAAATTCCACAATTACTGATCCTTATCCTATATTCCTTTGTTTGGTTATATAGACATCCTTGGAAGGATTTTGGTTCAAACTAATAGAAATGTTCTGAAGAAGAGGTAATGTCCTTGACCAAGGATTTTATTTTATTTCTTTTCCCAAATCCTTAAAATGTATTTAAACCATTATTATATAATAAAATAATTATATTTAATATAATTAGTGGTTTTATGTTACGGTAATTACCTACAACTATCTACATCTCCCTCAAATGAAAAAAAACCGTTGATCGTGTGTACGGAAGACTACCTCATCGTGAACCGACATAATTCATTTTCCATCACCACTTATCATAGTTGGATATAATGAAGTATCTAAGGTTTATATATATATATATATATTATATTTATGATATAATTATAAATATATAATGATAATATAATATATACCTTCTTACTTTCCATTTTGTAGAGAATACGATAACACCAATCATGTGTTTGGCGGACTTCCACCTTTATGTGTTAAGAGATTATGATATTGGACTATAAGAAAGACCACATAATACCACATAGGAGGAGTCCTATAGGGTCACATTCTTTTTGTTTCCCTTGATTTCAATTAAATTAAAATTTTATTAAATTATTGGAATAAATGTTATTCCCTAGACCAAGGAATAATATCTTTTAGAGAATTTTTTATGACATATATTCAATCACTATTTTATATTAGTCGAATATTAATATTCATATTTATGTACAAGATCATGAATATTATATTTATTTGTTTATATATCAAATGAATTATATTTATTATTCAAGGATTGATAAATACTAGGAAATGTGGACAGACTATGTCATATCGCCTGGTAATGGAAATGATATACTAAATATCATTTAAATATATATTAATTTATTTATTGATAGTTATATTATCCATGAGAAATGCATGAATCAATGAAATAATAATAATAATAATAATAATATATTTGGAGTTATCTAAGGATTAAGATATTGGGTAATGTCCTTTTTGAAATTACTAATCCTCGAACCCATGCTCTCTAAATACCTAACAATATCATTGCTATGGTTCTATGAAAATTATTTTATTGTGAAAAATTATTTCGTCTCTATATAATTATCTTTATAAAAAATTTATCTAGATATTATTTCCATACTATTTTAATTCTTCCTCTTTACTTCATCCTATTAATTATGAGAGAACACAAATCAATCCTTCAAACTTGAAGGATTGTATTTCAATAAAATTTAAGAGTATCTAGACGATCGATACTACCATACCTGAACCCACAGTACCATTAGTGATACTTTGGGATAAAAGGATAACATGTCTGTTGCTACTAAAGGGATTCTACTATGGATCCTCTCAATACAATATCAGTACTACCCAAATAGAGGTTATAATGACTGCAATCATATTTGAATAATGAATATTTGGATCAATGTAATTCATTTTGTAAAATTGATCATAAATTTTACATGAAATAATCTTCTCAAGAGTTTAGGTAATCTTTCATTACAGTTCTCCAGATATGATTATGATACATTCCATTCTTCATCATGTTAATTTTATTTTTCCATTGGATTCAATATAAATCCATTATAAGGCATGGGCTCGACTGAATTCCACTATGCCTAGAGCCTTCGCCATGTGTAATAGGCTACAAAATATATATTTGAATACTATAAATTCATTCATATAAATAATTAATTTCACATAAAAATATATAATTTAATTTTAAAAATATGAAATCTATAATTTATATAATATAACTTTAACATTTAGTTTATATCTATTCACTATAACACACATCATAGTACTGGAAAACCTTTTTCTTCATTGATGATATTCTATTGTATAATTTAAATTCTTCCTATCATTGTACGTGAAAACCTTTTTCTTAATTTTGAAAACATGTTATATAAAACGATACTCATAGATCGCATTGGATGATATTCCTTAGATAAATTAAAACTAAATTCGAAAATTCCATTCAGATTTTCAAATACAACTTATATCTAAAATTCTTATAAAAATATTTTATCACTAAAAAAAATTCAATTCAACTTATTAAAGTCATCAATGATTTTTAAGTGTATTTATAGCTAATTCATATCTTTAATGCCATGTATTCCATCACTTCCAAAATTCCATCACACCATGAATCCATCATCATAATATATTTAATTTAAAACCAATGGTTACCATGGATGAAAAAATCCATATATTCAAGAAAATACTTTTCACATAAAAATAATCTTTAAAATTATAGATGATATCAAATCCAACCCAACATAACAGCGGCTGCATTACTCCTCACTTTGTAATTTTTTCAATGATTCCATAATTTTTTTTATGTTTAACGTCTAATATCATCAAAGATCTAAAATTTAGATTCATGGGACATTTCCCCCTTCTTATCATCAAATCCAAAACTATTTCTCTTCCAACTAAATTAAATACATACCATAATATGGAAAATAGAAAATAATGTAATCCATCATAAACTATATTTATTTATGAATTATGTTTGTGTAAAGAAAAAGAAAGATAATTTTGAATTCAAATATTTCAATAAATTTTACATCTTAAATTAATTAAAACTTATACCAATTATTTTGAAAAAATTTATAGAATGCCTCCACTTGACCTACAACACCAAGAAAACTTTACCAACTCTACTTAACAACTTCATTATACTTTTATATAATAGGATATTAACTCGACCAAGATTCTCTAATATAAATCCCCAAGAATCACCTATAAAACAAATAAGAGTAAAAACACCAGTAGATAGAGATAAACTTATATATACCTTGATTTTTTTTGTTTCTACTCATTTTTCATAAAAACACCAAGTAATAGAATGTTAATTCTTTCCATCCACCTCTTACTATAATAAATTAATTACGATATTTAATAATTCCAAGGGAAATTAAAGTCCCCCCATTTAAATCGAAGATGTGATGATGGTGATTGAGTTTTATGACTCTAACTATATTCTAATTTTTTTTATTCCAACTAGGATTAGTTTTTTCATAATGGTGTTTTTTGGTGTATTTCACCTAGATACATGTCTTCCTTCATTTTACATAAATTTATAAAATCAACCTTTTTGTTATTATATTACACCCTGACGATTTTTCCCACCATATTGATTATAATATTTTTATAAACTATATTATCACTTATTTTGACTATGAAATTGGTTCTCTTTAATCTATATTATTATTTTACTTCAAATAAAATTCTTTGGTTGGGGTAACCATTTTATTTTTCATCATTATATAGGAATCTTGGATCAAAGAAATGTTTCAAGACTAATATTGAAAAAAAATTGTTTGGACCTGTATCATAATACAATATCTGACATACACAGATTCCCCAACCAATCGTGTATAATATAATTCAAGTATAGTGAAATTAAATTAAATTATACTTTGTTCATTAGTGGGATCTTGACATAGTTTTATAATGATTGACATGAATTAGATTGAAGGATATAAGAAACGAACCCTCTAGATCATTTAAACATTCTCCATGAATATCCTAGTTCATCAATATCAAATTTCATTGTGATATCCAAGAGGATTGAAGTTCTTTATGATTATTGAATGATCATAAGAATACCACATTTTTTATTCATGAAGAAAAAAGATTCGATCTTGTTCTTCATTCTGGTTTCTCATTCCAAGGCATGATAGAGAAGAAGAGGGTGTGTAAAATTAATTAAAGGGATTCCTTTCCATTCTTGGGTCTAAAAATATGGTGTATACATAGTTTTAACTTTAATTTCAATTTTTTCCTTGAATAATTTTACCTTTAATACCATCCCATTATGTCATGAATGGATTAGTTAACTTCTCAAAAGTTTCAAAAACATTACATCACTTTGTTGTAGCACTCTTACATGTCACATTATAAAATGAGAACTATTAACTTGGATTATTCCTCTAAAATTAGTTTAAAAACCATATATTATTGATATTCATTCGATTTTTTTAATATTAACTAATATATACTTAGATAACATGTGAATACATTTAGAAATAAACTCATTTGTTATTATTATAATCTAAGATAACATATAAGTGAATTTATTTATTTATTTACTTCCAATCATTCACGATCAAATACTCACCAACTCATATATGTGGGGTATAATTCATTCATAATAAACTTCGATATATTTGAATTATTAGAACTTCTTAATGCACTTTTCATGTGACCCTTTATGCCTTTATTATGATAACATTAATTTCTATTCATATACTAAGAGAGGTATCAATCTGTTGCAATAAAGGGTTCCCTAGACTCAACTAAACAATAATTTTAGATTACCATACCATATATACATTGTGTTATATATGATATTAACTAACCATTATAGTGTGGATATTTCTATATCCACTATATAAATGGTAATGTTCATAAATTATTTCTATATCAAAAGCTTATAGTTTTTCCCAAGCTATAATGAGAACCTTGAGATATTATGAAATTAATCTTAAACATATATCCTATAGTTTAGATGGATCATTAAGACTGGACATAGTTGGAATTCGACTATTAGGTGATTGTGTATCAAAAAATTTGAGACTTCTTCTTATGAAGTTCATACATGGCGATCATTAGTAGGTGAGATCATGAGGAAAAACCCACAAATATGAACACTACATGTTTAAGGTGGAATTGGTTGTTCCAATATATAAATATATATTATGGTATCCTAAATTGAGATCATTATCAATGTGTACAATTTTATCGCATACTTTTATACAAGGATAAAACCATGACATTTAAGTCTTGGTGTGGTAGATTTTGTTGGGTGCATCATTGGTGGTATGAAATTGGTTAATAACCAAGATAGATTTTTTTTCTTCTGAGTTAAGGAACAGATATCTTGGGATTAGTTGATAATAATGGTAGTGCCTTCATAAATACTTATCCAAGGTAGTTTAAGGTAAGTCCTTCTAGTGAGATCAAGAAATAGTAATGAAAAAATGATGATGAAACAAGATATTCATCATACTTTATGTGATATGACAAGACAAAGAGATCATGTTACACAGTGCATGTTCATAGGAAATGTTTTCATTCCTATAACTTTTCCTTATCTCTTTAGCGACCTTTATGGGTTTTTATAATCTAATCATTATTTTTTAATAGTATTCACTCCTATCACGATAAGTGTCTAGATGGTCACACAAAATAGTGTGTTCAGGAATCTACCATATTATGGTGAATAGGTATATGGGACATGGAGGGCCCCAACATAAGGTCTAAGAGTTGTCCAAGTATCAACAATCACCAATAAAGAAATATATTCACTATTATTCATGTATAAAATAATTTTTTGAATTTATTTATTAATGATATTGAAATGGTATTAAGTGAATACATGAGAAATATTATATGAATGAATATTATTTTAATATTCTTGGTTTTTTTAATATTTCTAGAAATTATGATTCGAGTTAATGAATAAAGTTTTATCTTTTAATATATATATATTATATATTACAACTAATTAAAATATAAATGACATTGTGGCATTTTTATTTCTTCATAACGTATCATTTACTGGTTATTTAGTGGGATTTTTGTTTTGAGTTTTAGGGAACCCTTTGTAGGTATTTCATCCCCCTACTATATAAGTTGTTTGTCGGAGTAGAGTAATCAAGAGGGGGGGTGGAATTGAGTATCTATTCAAAATGTATGTTGAAAAGTTTTCTTAAAACGTTTCCCTACTAAAAATGAAAACATCCCAGTTAATTAAGTTAAAGCAGTTATAATAGTTTGACTATTCAAATAACCTCTTAGAGGATTGATTAATTTTAATTAATAACAATATGAATTATTTATACTACTTTTGAAGCTATTCTAATAAGGAAAAAAATTATAACTTCTATTTAAGAAAAACTACCAAAGTAAAATCTAGTGTTTTATGAAATATATAGTAAATCAGAGAAAAACTAAATTAAATAACATAGTGGTTAAAACAAGTGGTTCAATCTCAAGATGAGACCTAATCCACTCCACTTGGTTATCACCTACCACCAAGAAGTTTACATTAATAAACTTGATCCACACCCTTGATCGGGGCAAACTATAGTTCCCAGAACTTTTCAAGTCACACGACCTCTTTCACTGTTCTTCGTGGGTATAAACTACCAGGTCACATAAGGACCTCTTATAAACTTATTTATGGGAGTAAAAAGATATAAAAAGTTATGATAGGAAGGATATATTGTATCGTTTAGTTTAGTGAAGGATTCAATGTGTGTTTTAATAAATATATACACACATTAATCGAAAGATAAAATAGTACACAACAGAGCAAAGATGATGAGAAAAGGTTAGAAGTGCTTTGAGTGTTATTATATGTAGCTCTAGACTTGTAGGATGAAGCATATGCAAGTATCGAGTCCTCTTGAAAAAAATAGAGAATCATAAGTCTGCAGGTTCAAAGGTGTAAGCTGTCTAGCTCATTTTCTTCTTGAAGGTGGTACTGCAAAGATGTTTCTGGCTCTGATCTACGATATTCCAGCCTTTGGATCGAGAGTGCTTTACGTGTTATTCAGTTTTTTCTTGTTGCATGTATCGGTTCTCTTTTTCAAAAATTCTTGCACTTCTGCTACACACTACTTCCCGTCTATTTTTCCAGTGCCACACTTTCCTTTTTTTCAAGTGCATGTGTTGGAGGAGATATGATGCACGTATTCTGCACCTCATACCTTGTACTATCAGGTGACATGTCTACAAAGAAATATTAATTATTTCAGTACCTTTAAATGTCTCAAATATGACCATTGGAAATTAGATTGAAAAATACAAATGAGATTAAATAATGGTGTCACAGTTTTTCTAGAAATGGTGTCACTAGAAAATGGTTTCCCCACGAAACAGTGTCTTCTTCTTGTCCATTAAGTGGTGAGATAGTCATGGTGGCATAGTTGTGTTAAGATCATGTATCAGTAGCTGAGATGCGGTGTTAGGATCACCGTGTCTTGGTGATTTTCCAAACAATGAAAAGTGTCTTGGTGGTGGTAGGAAGGAACCGGTATCACAGAATTCATGAGATATGAAAATGGTCACAATTTCTGGGTCACTATGTCTAGATCACACTGTCTGGGTCATGGTTTCTGGTTCACTATGTCTGGGTCCCGATGTTTGGGTCATAGTGTCTGGGTCACGGTGTCTGCATCACGATGTCTGGGTCACCATGTCTGGGTCACACTGTCTGGGTCACGCTGTCTGGATCACGGTGTCTGGGTCAGGGTGTCTAGGTTACGATTCCTCAGACTTAGCAAAATATCTGATTACAGACTTAAGCAGTAATATTCATAGAAGTAATTAGACTTAATCATTCATATAATAAATCATTATAGAACACATTAAATATAGTTTATAGTAATCACACATGATTTAGGATTAACAGAATTTAGTGGAAGTTTATTTAAATCATAAAGAAACCAACCATCTCTACACATGATTTGTGATAGATTAAAAAGTATTAACAAGATTTATAGGATTTAAAGGATTTGTGATCATTAAAACATGATTAAAACATGACGAGTCCAACATAAGTAGATGATATAGACTCAATTCATGATGATTCATCCCAATATAATGATATCCTCTCAATCTCCTGCCGCTTCATTGATAGATAAATTCACTATCCAAGCATTCGATCCAATAACTCCATCACAGATCGAAGGGACATGATAAAGGTAATATTTTGGACATTTAAGGAATAATTATATCTCCACAGTAGCATCTGGATTTTGGTTATCGACATTCACACAGATTCTTGAAGTGTGTGTGGATGATCTAGAGGGGTTTGAGATCAGATACTTTGAGCAGTGATAACTGGTGATGAATTATATTTGAACACACCACCGAATTGAATGAATAACTCATTTATTTAATTTTGGGCTTTTAAATATTCAGGTGAGATCCCTAGACCTCAAGTAGGGAATAAATCATCAAAGATAATGATTTTTTTTCTCTCTAGTGATGAAAATTTTTAATTCCTTTTTCCATGATCTTCCACCACGCAACTTAGTAATAAAAAAGGTATTATAGAGAGGTTTGTGAATCTTCTGATCTATGAAATGTAACTTTAATTTAATTAAGTTTTGGGATTTAATTTGTCCCTAGTAGAATAGACTGCACGTCAATCTGATATCGAATGACCAAGTTATGGTCATCTGAAAATTTTAATATGGATTGAACACAAGTGTTTTACGGGTTTAAATTTTAATGAAAAAAATTTTTAAGACCCCATTATCATTATCTAATATGTGATGAGAATTATAGTTCCCCGACACAGTTACCATGGGTTTTTTCCATAGTTATGGATGGATAAAGATAGTCATATTAGAAACAGAGGGTTTGTGTAAATTTCATAGAGTGTGGAATATTTCAAAAATAATATTAAAAAAATCCCAAATTTTATAGTTTTTGAATATTTCTCAAAAATTTATATCATTAGGATTTGTTTAATTTAATGGGGTTGGCTAGGCAGGGTTGTGTGGGTCTACCCTCTTGTCAAAATGGGGGCTACGCTGGAGGACCTAAAATAAATAATTCCCCAGCCTTTTTTATTTTATTTTATTTAAATAAAATAGTTTAAAATGGTCACCAACATTTGAGTCAAGAAAATGAAACAAAATGGTCATAAAAATATTCACCAGGAATCCTTTTCATAGAACTGTCTCCACCCTACCACACTGTAGTGGCTTACTCTTGGATGGTTTCCCAGGCTATTAGCCCCATTTTCCTGCCAGACCACCACGTTGCACCACTCTAATGCCACCACCCATTAATGCCACTAATGTCGCATATTTCATGAAACTATATGGACTCATCAAACAACCACCCCACCAGTCACCAAGTGATTCTATGAAACTTTATTTCCTCGTCTGGTCACCTCTTACATGGCATCTTGGTAAAGACATTTCCTGACCAGATTCATATGTTCCCAATGCGCTCTGCCTAATCATTCCAGCCAGTCCTGTTGTTGAATGGACCCTATACTACTGTCATCATGACATGACCCATTCTAGTGCTGGTAAAACCTTTCCCTATTTACCCCATATAGCTAAACCTATTTTGGTCAACTCGGTATGGGTTGGGACTGGTCTTCCTGTCCCAGAATAGCCCTCCCTAGGGTCTACCTATCCAATAACAATCCTAAATGGGTTTGTACTAACCCTCAAAGTTCCTCAACTCAGTTATGTAACTCCTGGATGTGTTGAAAAATATAAAATATAAATTTATTTTTTTAAAATTTAAAAACATAATAAATCTATTATTCTAAAAATTAATTTTTTTATTGAAAATGAATTTAATTTTTGTATAAAAATAACTTAATTTAAGAATTTAATTTTTGAATTAAAAAATTAAATTTTTAATGGGGCTGAACAAATTAGATTATATGAATTTAAATAATTCATTTAATTTATTTAATTCTATTAAACTTACATTTATTTCATTTTATCACAAATTATTTTAACCATTGAGTCGTCTTGATCAGTGAATTTCCCTTTTCTCATCTATTTTATTTATTTATTTATACCAAATA
Organism: Viscum album; assembly: GCA_963277665.1. NCBI lineage: Eukaryota > Viridiplantae > Streptophyta > Magnoliopsida > Santalales > Viscaceae > Viscum > Viscum album. The sequence continues at coordinate 704,455,020 of OY728132.1, forward strand.
CATGTGATGTTTTTAATAATTAGTTAATTTTTATGATGTTCTACACATTGCGTTCTTCATTTAAATATCAATAAGAACCTGTGCGTACAATAGTATTTCTGTATTTATATTACGCTTCACAAGGCCCCCTCACCAATAAGTGGGTATATTTGTATATTTTGACGATGACACAGTGATATGTGAACCACAACACAATTTAGGAATATACCGTACAATAGGTTAAAACACTAGACTAGGGGAGAGCTACATTATAAGTCAAGACACGACTCTGGTATGATTCCCCTATGTCGTGGTAGATTCATTGAGTTTAAATGGATCAACTAACATTAGATGATCAAGACCAGTAGGATAATTTATTTCCTTTAATCATTGTTTATTATTTTATTAATTTTTATTTTTATGAGAAAAATTTAAAATAATAACCATAAAAATGCATAAAGACATGATTAATGTTTTTTCAAGTAATGTTCAATTGTGAGAGAGACAACATAGTATGACCATATTATTATTAATGGATTATGTTTTTCTAAAATACTAAAATCTATTAGAGAAATATTAATTCGTAAATGTATTTCTTTGTTTTAAGAACCCAGACTTGTGTACAGGGTTCTCGTCCACCATAGTTGAGGGTGAATCCTATTATTGGGGAGTTCTTATGAGAGTGATGGGTTGACATAACTGATGATGAAAGAAAATAATTATCCATATCTATCTTATTGCATCTTTAGAGGAAATAATTCAGTAAATAAATTTAATATTTTAGAGTTTGGGACATCACTTAATAGATCAAGGATCCACGAGTTAATTTGTTTCGTCCAATAAACACCCACCACAAAACTCTACGAGTAGTGGAATAGAAATAATTTATAAACTATAAGGAGATATTACAAGGATACTTTTATCTAGAATAATCATGTGTCATAGTATTCCAATTCTAGTTCAGAGAGTTTCTAAAGTTTGTCAAAATAGTTTGAGACATTTAATGATTAAATTATTTAGTAATTTATAATCAATTATCAAGAGTAAATTTACTAATCTAATAGATTTTATTCTTGTAAAAAATGTTAATTAATACCACAAGTACACTAAATTAACTATTTGACAATGAATATGTCCAAACTACCATGAATTTACATGAGTATTGTAGGGGTTTGTGCAAAGTAATAAGATATTATAAATTCAAGGTGTCATTGCCCCCTATGACTATTAATCCTCTTCATTGTGTGAGGGTGATAAAAATGATTATAATAAACTCATATATGATGCATATGATGGTTATTTCATGATTCTATCATCAATGTTTAATGTGATTTGTAAATACAATATTAGGGCATGAATGATTTCACATGTTGTCTCATCTCTGAGAATCTTACGGGGAGAAAGTGGAGAAAGAAATGAATGATTGACAATGACACTAGTTATGTATAAATATGAAGGATGGATACCAATCATTTATTAGATCCCATTTTTATATCTTTTTTCACCTAGTTACTCCAATTTTGTTTAAGATTAAAAAATGAATAGTAAATTGATAATCACTTCATTACTTTTGGGTAAGGTTTTCCAAGACGACAAGAAGCTAAAGAAATATTATTCGTTAGTTTATATGGTGAAAAATTTGAAAGATAAGGTGAAAAGTCCAATAAACGGTCTGATGTGAAAAGAACCTTGAAAAATCCCATTAATGAAAATATGTTTGTTATTTTTTCAGAGGTTATTTGCTTCTCATGTCATGAAATAAATCCATGGAAGATAAATGAAATGAACTAAATTGAATAAGTAAGCAGTCGTTTATTCATCACATATAATCATCAATTGAAAGTAATGTTTCTATTATACTTTTGGGGTAATAAATTAAATATTACTATTACATATGTGTATTTATATATATAATAACCATGTTTTTATAGAAAAGTTTCTAGAAGTGAGGTTTGTTCTCCAAGTGGATGAGAAAGGGTTGTTTCTTAGTCAGTGGTGAGAAGCACACAAATTATATTTTTCATGTAAATGGTCATAACTTCACATATTTTTAGTATTACCAGAACATTAGTCTCATGTTTCCATTAGAAAGAATAAAAAATTATTCCAGTTTTGTAATAAATATTATATTTGGTGTCTCATACTCAGTGAATAGTTCAGTGATACATGAATCACTGGTAATATGTGATGAATATAAAATGTAAGCCTTATATAGCCAATTGTGTGAAGAAAATATTTTTTTAAGAAAAAGAAAGTATTTTTGAAGGATATAAGCAGTATTGTTTTTGAATTTTTACAGTTGAAATAATATATGTAGTATTGACATGATTATGTACTTAGTTTTGGACAAAGAAATATATAGAAATAATTGTAAGTCACAATTCCTTCAGAATTAGTTCCTATAGAGAGCATGAACAACTCCATGGTAAATCTAGTGGTAATTATACTAAATATTATTCCTCTAATATTGTTTAAGAAATGTGAAATTGAAGTACAATATATAAATGTTCCAAAGATATATGTTGCTTTGTGCCAGTGTGCCAAAGAATATCTTGACTAAGCATTCATCGATCAATATAATGTAGTGTGGATTAATTCCCAAATCCACAATTCCTTATAGACATCAAATTCACGATGTATGTAAAATTAGTATCAATGTTGAAACATATATCTATTTTTGTTACTTACATTATTTGTTAAGACACACATCATAAATAATGATGTTATCCCATAACAAATACCATCTATCATGATAAATGGATATCATTTGAGTTATAGTATGATGAAAATCATTATGTAATAAAAACATGTGTTTAGATGCGAAGTGTTTGTTGAGCATGTAAAAAAACGTGCAATAATAAAAAAACATTCATATAAAGTAATTATGATAAAGGTTTCTTAGGATATTATTGATATACCTAGAATAGAAAAGTGATAGTCAAGTAATAGACAATATTTCTATAAATGGGGGCACATATATATTCAAGAGAGTAGAATAAACATTGACTTGGGTTTAGTCAATGCTAGAGATAGTAAAATATTCCTTGTAAGAAACAATCTTATAAGAGATTGTGGAAAAGGATTGTTCCAAAGAAACATAACGGGTAGGAAGAATAAAACCATTATAATGGGTTTTTATTCATCTCCACCGGTGATACATGATTCATTAATAATAATAATTCCAAAAAGTTAGTAGTATATGGATATTAGAAAATATTAATAAGATCAATTAAAACTCGATAATGGATTCCATGTATCAAATTAGAGGGGAATTTTTATTCTGAATAATATGGTTGGTATTCAAGCGTAAATATACATAGGTGGTACTAGTATGGTACAAATAATGCTTGATTGGTAACACCGATCCATTTTTCATAAATCCATTTGAATTTTTATTATCATAACTACATTTTATGATAATTTTATTGTGTGATGGATTTCAAGACCACCAATCACAGAATGTGTCTATATGACATAACCAAAACATGTATGGTGATGTTATAGAATGCAAATAGGGATAGATGTTTCTAAAACATAATTTAGGACTAAAGTAAAAAATAATATCATAGAATATTCATTTGGAATTGATTTTCTTCTATTGTTTTGAAGAGGAGTGTGGGAGATCCACTTTTTTGAATTAAATTTTTGATTACATATGGGAAAAATAATTTTTCTTATTGTTAGTTAGGACTAGAATGGAAGAAATTCACTAGAGGATGAATTAAAGTAGAAACCAATGTTCTAGGTAACATGATCTTGTAGGGTGTATCTAATGGTTATTTAGACATAGTAAGTAATACATATACTAAAAAAGTATTGAGAAATACAGGTTGGAACAATTCAAGAGAGAATCCTTACCATTGTAACAAGAAATATATCTCTCCAAGCTGAAATGCATGGTGAATAAGAGGTGATTAATGGGGTGAGTGGAATTCTATATGCTTCTGCATTGGATCAACCACATATGAAATGATATGGAAAATATTGATATAGCCAACATATACTTTATAGCTTGAAAATATAAGTTATATCTAGTATAACTACAAGGGAATCAGTTAGAACTATCCATTTGTACTTGAGTAGGTACAAAAGGTATGTATGTGGTATGTAGAGAGGAAGGGATACAATTTATAAGGGAGAATAAACTGGTATTCCTATAGATAATTATGATATAATATCATAGTCAGGATAAGTTAATGAGAAAGGTAATATCATTCAATATACTAGTAGAAATATCTATAAATATCAAGTTTATTGCATCTTCTAAGGAAACTAGAGAAGTAGTGTAAAATAAACAATACTTTTTTCCAATTCTTGGAATTTCACCTAGTAAGTAATGTTTTATCATTATGATAATTGAATTACTAGTAATAGCTAAGATTTTAAGTTTAGAATGTGGAAAAAGGGATATACTCGGGGATATCATATCATTAGAAGTCTTACTCAAGTTGGTATAGTCGATGATAGAAGAGTATCCAGGCAGAAGAGACATCTCATGCCCCTTGACTAAAGCCATACCTCCACAGAAGCACGATCTAATCATGTGAGAGCGAACAAGTATAGTTAGAAAGTTGGATCTAGTTTAAGTGGGAGTGCTTTAATAGTGGGCACCCTAAACCCAACTAAACAATAATTTTCAATTTCTATATGTAACACCCCAATATTTCATAGTACGTTATTTCTTCAAAGTAATTCAATAACTTGTGCTACACGCAACACCGAGTTCGAGTGCATCACGACTTACCAAAATAGCTGTTCACAAGTGGTTATGAATAGTATTATCTGCATTTTAATTCTATGTATTCTATATAAATTTTAACTTCCATATTATGTGTTTTTAGACATAATATAATAAAAAATTCATTTTTTTAGATAAAAGAAGTATTTTTTCAGAAAATGCAATTTTACCACCTTTTAACAGCGTACCCTTTTTAAATCCAATATTTGAAACATTTATATATTAAATTTGACAAAATAAACTTCATATTTAGAATTGGGAGATAAAAATTTAGTTTTGATAGTTTTTTGGTGTTTTTCTGATAACTTTCATATTTGGGTGAATAGTGAAAAAAACTAAATTTTAATTGAAGACAACTTTTTTAATGAAAATAATTTATAGTGTACAATTATAAATTTTAAGTGTTTGGAAGTATAATTAGATTATATTTTTATCATTTAATACAATTTATTTCATTATAAATAAATTCAAATTTAAATTTGACATAAACACATGTCAATCTTTTGGTAGTTTTTACTTTTTTAAAAACCCGCTTTTTGGTTTTGACAATGGGAATTAATTTTAAATTAAAAAATGAAACGTATATGTTTTGAATTTGGTAATATAGACTTAATTTTTGAATTTAGTATATCAAAATTATCTTATGGTGAATTTTTGTTATTTTTCTGAAAACTTTCAATTTTTGATGAATAGTGGAAAACACTACGTTATTATTTAAAACTGAATTTTTTATTTAAATAATTATTCATTTTATTTAAATCTATTTAAACTAAAAATAGATATATAATACCTATATAATTTCAATGTAATTCATTGGAGTCATTTTATAATAAAATTAGATGTATAATATTTTATTGAACTTGTTAACGTTTTTTACCCACCTTCTAGGAGCATTTGCAAATTTTCACAAAACTTAATTTTACCATTTCTGTGAGTTGAATTTAAAAAATCCGAGAGACACAGTTGATTTCAGTAAGTAAAATTTGGTTCAATAAAATGAAAATATTTTTTGGTGAATAGTGACTTTTGACTTTTATTTACCACGGTTAAAAGTAAAATTAGGTAATTAAGGGTAAAAATGATATTATAATTTTCCTAACACATGTCTTAATTCTATTGGATAAGTGAAATTAGACAAAAAACAAACTTATGAATAAAATATGATCCTCTTTGGTTCACTTGGATTAGATTAAGAAATTTATTATTATTTTATTTAAAGACGATTTAAAAATGTTAAATTCAAAGTTTAATAACAAAACCATTTTTAATATAGGATTATCCACAATATAAATTTGACTATAAATATTCATTATAAATATAAAAATATTTCCTACATAATGGTATTTTATTTATAATATTTTGGTATTAAATAATTTAATTTATTTACAACACAACGATGATCCGGTAATTACCTTATTAATGAAATATTAAAATAATTGATATCATAAATATCCAAATAAATATAAATTGATACTTGCGATGAATTCCACTAATTTTATAGGTTAATATGAAATGTTAGGGTTGATTTCAATTTTTTTCTAATTGATAAGTTTGTTATGACTTTCTCAAAAACAAAATACCAAATAGTGTCAAAATTGACTTAAATTAATTTTTAAAACCAATACTATATTATTGGATGATATAATATTCTTAAAAATATAAGGGTCAGCCAAAGGGCTTAAATAATTACATATATGTCATTAATGAACCAATTTAGGTTTTCTTGTTTGTTTAGAGTATGTTTATTAATCATATAGTGTAAGAATACTAGAAGACATGGTAAAAGTTAAACTATTTAACTAAGAGTTAAATATAAAAGATAAGGCTAAAATGGTAACCTAAACTTGTATAAAACCTATTAGTTGAGAGTATTTCAACCCATAACCACTTTAGGCTCTAAATAAATTCATTTAGAGCTATTATAAAATGAATATGATTGTATAATAAATTAATATTTTAATCTTTTCCTAAATCATCCGTCACCCCTCTTATAAAAGGGCACTTTCCCTTCTCTCAAAATCACACCTACAAAGCCATTTGGATCGGCCAAACCCTACCCAAATATCCTCCCAACATACCTCACATCAACCTAGAGTCCATACTTTGATCAGAAATCCAACCTAAGGAGCCCTTTTGATCAACTTCAGAGGAAACATCCAGAGGGGAGGTAATAATTTCACCACCCTCTTTCAAGTTCTTTTCTTCTTCCACATCCTCTTTCTTTGTTGTTTCCATACAAAAATAATAACTCAAGTCCCTCCTACATACTATGATGTTATTATAAATATGCTACAACCATATTAACTATTCTATCCATCCTATAAAGGAGAAATTAATGATATGTACGAACGTACGACTTACCGTCTCCATGTTGTGGTGTAGTTTGTTATTCAAACACTTCATTATTTGGATGGGTATAATAATGAGTATAACTGTTGTAAATAATAATTATAGCATGTTAATGATTATGTATATATGATATAAAATCCAATTTCATACTATTTCACTATCAATATAACGATATTGTCGCTCGTGCGTACATACAGATTACCGTGTCCATGAACGGGATGAGATTCATTCCCCATCATAATCATTAAAGAATAATTTTAATTTTATGATTAAAAATAATGTTTAATAACATAATATCATTATTTATATGAATCAAATAAATTCTTTTCATAATAAACATGTCTTACGTAACCAGGCATATAAAGGAAAACAGATTAGTTAACAGCCGAAACGATGATACTGCTAAAATGTTATTAACAAAGCAATATTGGAAGATCATATACGATATCATATTTATTTAAATGATTCTAATATAATTTAATAACAATGATTTAACTATTATAAAAAAATTTAACTTACCCTCAGCCAAGGAAAAGTACAAGTTAAGGGTTAATTCTACAATCTCTTCATTATCCGAGTTTGTTTTTATGTGAGTATCTACAGGGACCACTTTATCATCCACATCCGTGTTTCATAAAAATATTTTCAAAAGGAATATTTTATGATTTTATTGAAGGTAATATTTAACTAGTTAATCATTTTAAATTTTTTAAATATTTATTCCTCTAAATCATTCTCATTAATGTCCATGTTTTCAAAATGGTTTTTAAGGATTTATTTATATGGACTTGAATATTTTTAAAATGTTAATTCCATTCAAAAGTTTCAAATTGGTATGTGACACTTTGATTAAAAAATGTTCCTAATTGTATTACTTTATAAATTGTGTGACTTTTAAATGTTTTCATGAAAAAATAATATTTCACTCAAAGAGTTTTACAAATAATTTCCATCATATATCAACATCATTTGATTGATTTTAAGCTCGTTTGAGGTTGATTTATTATGATACAAATCTTCCATATTGTATTGAAGGTTTTTTGATATATTTGTTTTTGGATGTGTTATTTTTATACCATTCATGGTTTAGGGTTAAAGTATTGACACTTCTTATGCTAGTTTTAAAATGAATGTTTATGTTATGTTTCAACCTTTTCATATGAGGAATGTATTGGACTTAGTAAGTGATGGGTGGAGCCCGCTATAGCTCCTCAGTGAATCCTTATGTCTCATGAGACAATTAGATGTAGAATTGGCTGAGGCCTTTCACAATTTTGATATAAGGTCTTGGCCGAGGCCTTAATCATTTTTAGACGTCTTGGCCGAGCCCTTGAAAAAATGTTTTAGAATGTCCCGCATTATACATTCCATCATTATGAAAATATTGTTGATTGTTCATGTGGTTATTTGACTAGTAGAATACCCTTGACTATATTTTATTATGGAATTATTTACTCATCTCATATTCCTGCCATAAAGTGTTCATATTTATTATTTGTAAAGTCATGTGTTTTAAATTATTCACCATGCCTAATGTTTATGTTATCTTTCTCTATATTACTTACCCTTACTATGTGTTTGAGCTCACCCCTTTCTTATGTTTCATTTTCCCTGGATTCCAAGAAGTGTATTATGATTGATAAACATAGTTAAACTAGAGGATTAATGGAATTATCATAGGATCATTTATGTTGTGTTTTATTTTCTAATGTGTAATCTAATGTTCATTTTTTTAATATATTTTACAAGACATCTAAACTGATTGGCCTTTTGGGACTTGATTCCTTGTAATCATGCCAATGTATTAAAATAATGCAAAGACTCTCAGCTTTTGGGGTTAGGGTGTTACCCCATACCTTGTATACAGTGAGGTATAAATGATGTAAACTTAACAGTATAGTTTTGATTTTTATAATTCCACTATTTAAATGTTAATTTCCATATATTATTTTTTATATCAAAAGGTTATAGTACTTCCCAATCTACAATGATAACTTCTGTATACTACGAAATTAATATTAAAAATATGTCTTGTGGTCTAGATGCACCATAAATACTGGACATAGTTTATTTTTTGACTCTCAGTTTCTAGGGTATCTTATGTATTGAGACTTTTTCCCATGAATTTCCCACTTTGTGATCTCTAGTAGGTGAGATCACGAGGTCTGGCCCACCAATTGTAACAATACATGTTTAAGGTATAATTAGTTGTTCCAATATATGAACATGTTTATTGTTCTCTTGACTTGAGATCATTATCAATGTGAACCATTTGATCACGCACATTGATGCAAGAAAAAACTTTGAAATTAAATTCATGGCTTGGTAGCTTTTTTTGGGTGCATCATTGGTGTTATTACATTGGTTGAATGCTTAAGATAGAATTTGGATCTTATGAGTTGAGGAAGTTATATCTCGATCCTAGTTGATCAAACTGGTAGTACCTTTATAGATCCTTGGACAAGGTAGTCAAAGGTATATAAATCTAGGTAAATAAAAATAATAATAAAGCCAGAATGGATGATGACACAAGCTGTGCATCCAACTTTATGAGATATCAAAATACAAACAGATTATATTACACATGGCCTATTTGTACAAAAGGTTTTAATTTTTATGAATTTTCCCAATCTATTTAGGGGCCTTGATGTGTTGATAGAATCCACTCTTGTTCTAGGAATAATATTCACTACTATAGAGAGAATGACCTAGAGGGTAAAACATAATAACGTATTAAAAAATCTTTCTTATCATAGTGAAGGAGTATACATGACATGGTGGTACCCACCACAGGGTCTGAGAGTTTTCCAAGTATTAACAATCACCAATGAAAAAATAAATTTTCTATTATTCAAGTACTGATTAAGTGGGTTAGAGTTATTTATTAAATATATTCACAAGGTATTCAATGAATAGAGAACAAAGATTTTATAGATGAATATTATTTTAATATTCAAGGTCAATTTAATATCTTATATAATTATTAGCCATGATAATGAATCAAGTTTTATCAAATAATTTATTTATTATATATTACAAGTATGTGATAAAAATATGAATGAAATTATGAGGTAGTTATTTTTTCATAACGTGTCCTTTAATTTTTATTTCGTGGGTGTTTTATTTATTGGGGTCAGATAACCCTTTCTGAGTATTTGAGCCTCCCACTATATAATAATAAGAGAGAGAAACTATTCTTGATGATTTATTCCAATGGAACAAGAGAATTACTATACTACATCTTTTTTGAGAGAGAAAATCAATGTTTGGGGTTTAGATTTGAGAATTCCTTCACAGATTGAAGGGATGGGATTGAGGCGATTATATTGATGTCAATGGAATTTTCAGAGCTCCACGATAGCACTTGGAATTCAATGACTAGCATTTTCAGGGATTTTTGAAGCATGTGTGGACAATCTAGAGGGGTTAAAGCTCAGATCCTTCAAGCAATGATTATCGAAAAAGAGTTGTAGTCGAACATGCCACCAAATAGAATGGGTTACTTGTTTATTTAATTTTGTGATTTGAAATACTCATTGAAGATCCTCAGACCACTATGAGTGATCAGATCATTAGAGTGAATGAGGTTTCATCGATTCATTGATGAAAAATTTTAAATCCCCAATTCTCTAGTTTCCATTGTGTTCTCTAGTATCATAACTACATATGTCTCATGTCACAAAAATCTATAAGCATAGATCCCTTGGTTGGTAACACTAGGGGGGGGGGGGGTGAATCAGTGGTACACTTTTATTATTTTTTAATTCAACTTCATATAATGGTTAATGTATCGATCCACTGACTTTTGAATTACTCTCCCACTAAAATATTATAGGAAATATAGAATACATGAACACAATTATTCACACGGATTAACCTTAAAATTTATACTCCTAATCACAACAGATTAGCAATCCAAATCACATTCTCCACTATAAATCTTGGTGGTTACCACATAATTATTCCCAATCCCATAAACATAGTATCCCAATATTCTCTTATTCCATTTTCCCTATAGATATAAAAATTCTAACTACCTAAAACAAAAGTGGACATACTATAACAAGAAATATCTCCCTTTTCTCTTTGTTGCATATAAATCACATGTAACGGATATTTATCCACTATCATTCTTGGTCAACAATTCACGACAAGCAGCTTCTTCAAGAACCACTACTACAAAAAAGGCATTTAATAGCACTGACATTTATCAGCACTAAAATAAGCACTGAGAAAAGGTTCCCTTATTAACGCTCCTTTAACATTGATAAAGGTCAAAAATAAAATGAAATAATTAACCAAATTTAAAAATACTATCAATTTTATTAATTAAATAATTATTTTAAAAAATGAAAAAAATTTAATGTACAAATATATAAATTTTAAAAACTAATAAATAGTATATATTAAATATATAGATATATAAAATGAATAAACAAATATTAAACAAATAAAAATTAAAAATGTGTAAATTAAGAAACATATCAAACATTTTATTAATTACATAATTATTGATAAAAAGGTAAAAAATTCATATAAATATATATAGATTTTAAATATTAATAAACAATATATATTAAATATATATATAATAAATAAATAAATTTTAATAATTAAAAAAATAGAATTGAATAAATTTATCTAAAAATTTACCAATGAAACAATTATTAATAAAAATGAATATGTATTATATATATATTAATTATAATTAGTAACAAATAATATATATTAAATATAAATATATTGAAAATTAATAAAATGTAATAATTAAAAATATGATAATATCTTATTCATTTTTAATTTTGTTTGATTTTTCAATTTAATATATATCAGACTTCATGTGTTTCATTTATTTCACACACACACCACTCCCCCCCCACATATATATGTGATTAATTCAATATTATATAAAACACACACAAATATATTTACACAATTAGTGAAATCTTATATAGAAACATATACCCCTAATATTTATGTAATTTATTCAAATTTTAGTATATTTTAGAATTTCATTATAACACGATGCATTTAATATATTTTATTTTTAAACTGGTAAATTTTATTTATTTATTTTTAATACTATTACACTTGGGGTATTATATATTCATTTTTTATTATTCATGTTTTATTTTATTTTTTAATTTGATCATTTTATTTTATTTATTAATGTGTATTTATTTTCTATATTTTGGTATTTTCAATATGTATTATTCTTTAGTTAAATATATATATATATATATATATCAATATTTTTTTATTATTTAAATTTAATTAGTAAAATTATATATTTTTTCAATATTATTAAAGTGAAATCATTTTGAATTATTAAATTTCACTCATTTTTAAAATTCATGTATTTAAGATTATATATCCACTAATAATTTTAAAAAATAAATTTAAATAAATATTTATAAATATAAATATTTATAAATTTATATTTACAATATTTTTAAATTTATAAATTTATAATTATTATAAAAAAATTAATATTATTTTTAAATAAGTATTCATATAATGAAAAATAAATAAATATAAAATTATAATAAATTTATTTAATGATTTTACTCACCGATACTTGAACTCGAGACCCATTGGGACACATAGGGGCAACAACCATTGAACTGCACCATGGGGGCTATATATATATAAATATTATTTTTTTAAAAGTTTTAATCACATATTTATAAATAAATAATTATATAATTAAATAATTATAAAATTATAATAAACTTATTTAAATAATTATAAATATAATTCCTTTATCAACGCTACATTTTTAGCACTAATAATGGTTAATTTTATCAGTGTTAAAAGAAAATTTTAATAGAGCTAAAATGTGAGTGCTGATAATGATGTCTTTTATCAGCAAATTTTAAACACTTTTAAAACTCAATCATTTTTAGTGCTATAAAAGTGTTGATAAATATAACTTTTATGAGTACTTATAAATTTAGTGGATAAAATGGATATTTATTAGTGCTTTTTTGAAAGTGGTGATAAAAGTATCCCTGATCTATTTAAAAGAACACTAACTGCAACTGAGTCACTCACAATACTCAAGATCTTAAGGAATTTCCCTACAGCCGGCATGAACCCTCTATGCTCTCTTAGATGAATCATGGTTATAATCCAATGTATGTTATTTTTTATTTTTCTTCTATTGCTGTTTGATTTTTTGGGTTCTGTAGTTTTTGTTTTTGCACTATTTTTATGATAACCCGGTTTTTTTACAAACTTATACATAATTTATTACATAAAACTTCACTTGATACAACATGGAAGATAAAGATATCTAGTGTATTTGGGGCTTAGGATCATTACATAACAACTTAAAACAAGAAATATAATATCTTTATTGAAAACTTCCTTTACATTACCACTACATTCCCTCGTACTTAGCATTGCATGGGATAACCTGAGGACATGCATAAGGAAAGGGTGAGCTATAAAGCCCAGTAAGGGAATACACATGGAATAACATGAGGATTAAAATACATGTTAGACATTTGGAATATCAATAGAGCACAAGAGAAACATGAATATAAAGGCATGATAAAGCATGATAATCATAACATGGAAATGTGGCAACAACATTTAACATGGAATTAGCATGAGCCAAGGCTCATTGAACATGGAGCATGAGTAAACCCTCATTGCACATGAAGCACGAGTAAACCCTCGTTGCACTTGAATTTGGATGAGTCAACACTCATTGCACATGACGTATCATGATACTACACTTTACCCAATGCATTGGAGCGCTATAAGGGTGCACCCTTCTTAAACATTTCATTTCATGCATAAGTGTGCCACATGGATCATAAAAATGGATTTAAAAAACATAATCATTTATTACAAGATAAAGGAATGTGGAATTCATACATGAAACTTTATAATCAATAAGTAAATGTGCATAAAGGGGAATACCCTTGATGGAGAAATGGGCATGGTATTCACTACACAATGACATTGGCCTAGAAAATCAGTGTGATTTCGGCAGCGTAACGGCGTGAAATAAGAATTCATAAAAATGGTTGATGAGAGAGAAAAGGGTTCCTCATCATATTTACATGTAATGTACAGTAAGGAGGTCATATAGATACATGTCCCAAATATTGTATTGGAATTTAGATTCATGATACAAAAGTATTTCTTGAATGTAAATGAGGAGAGAGAAGTTCCTTTCAGAATTTCGGCATAGTAACGGGTGTACATGGGAGGAATTTAATGAGAGAGAAAGGGGTCTCCCATAATTAAAACATAAAGTGGGTAGTATGAGGGAGGTGAGAAACCATACCCCAATGTTCATAATTGAAATTAAAAGGGAAAAACATCTTAAATAAAATTGGACAAAAAAGAGAAAGGAAGAAAAAACCCTTACTTGGAAGTTTGCTTCCAAAGGCTTGAGAGAGGCTTGATAGAGGTTTCTTGGGAGCTTGGGGCACCTTGGGAGGATTCTAGAGAGAGTAGGGCAGAGTTTGGACGAACTCCAAAGTCTTTGAGTGAGGAGTAAGTGGGAGATTGGGTGGGTTTATATAGGAAAGGTGAGGGAATTCTTTATTATTTAGGTTTGGGACCCCTTATATTAAATTAATCTAAACCACAAACCATCCCATGGTTTTTGCCCATGGTTTTTGGAAAAGGGAAGAGGAAAACAATATTTTATAATTCCAAATTCCTAACTTCTTAAAATAATAGGGTTTCTTATGTGGAGGTGAGTCAAAATCCCATGGAAAACAATTTAAATAAACAAGGTGTTTAATAAGTCTTGAGGTGTCCATTAATGCTTTGAAAAATAATTAAAAATAACCCAAAATCACATTATTTTAATGGTAAAACATATATTGGCCGAAAATAAAGATTATAGTATTTTATTACATAACTATTGGGTCATTATGATGTCATAAAACACATTATATATTTAAATGGTATTTAATTTTTACCCAAAAATTTGACTGTCTCAGAAAATTATGAAAAATTAACCGTTGGATAATTTTGATGTCCTGATTCCAGAAATAAAATTTATTTTATCTAAATAATTTTCTAAATATGTTAATTTTCACTTTTAAAATAAAAACTGACATTTATCGAAAATTCACGGGTTTTGACAGAAATGGCTTTCAAACCATAATAGAAACTTTAATTGCGTTCATAAAATTATAAGATCATTTATATTTAATAAAAAATAATTTAATAATAATAATATTTTATTAAAATATTATTTAATTCAAAAATCCATTAATTTAATAAAATATATTTCCTAATTAAATAAGAACTAAAAACACTATTTGTACTTTAAAAAATATTTACAATGTATCAAAAATGAAAAGGAGGTATATTCATTATTGTGTACAAAAATAATATACATAAACATAGTACTAGCGATTTGTTACATAACCCCTTAAAAAAGCCGCATAAGACCTATGCGTAAGGTGTGAAATGGTGAGAGACTCTTGGGGTGGCTTGGATAACATCGCTCAAGTGGTAATCTCTATAAACTTCCAATTTTCTTATAGACTGTCCCGTTCGAGCTTGACATGATGAATCTCAGCTTGGTCTTGGTCAAGAGCGAATCCCAAGGATGCCACCTCTTTTCCAAGCTCCGACAAATGGGCTTCATATGGAGAAATTCTACTAGATGAGGCCATCACTTCTTTTGTCTGAGTAAATTGGATTTGTTAAAGCCCTATATTTATAATAATCAAGTGATCACTGTTCAACGGATATATTATAAATGGTCAAAATTGTTTACATAAAACCATAGAAGTTGAAATTTTATGTAAACATAATGACACATTTAATTAGATCAAGAGAGATTTCCATTAATGAAACTTTGGGTCCTTACAATATTACCCCTTTAAGAAATTTCTCCCTCAAAATTTTCATTTTCCCACTCTAAAATAGATGTGGGTAACTCAGCTTCATCATTTCCTCCGATTCCCAAGTCACTTCTTCTAACTTGTGGTTTTGCCACAACACCTTTATGAGAGGAATTGTATTATTTCATAGAACTTTTTCTCTATGATCTAAGATCTTCACTGGTTGCTCCTCATAAGAAAGATCATCCTCCAACTGTACCACCTCAGAAGAGAGTACATGTGAAGGGTCCAGTATGTACTTACTTAAGAGGGATACATGAAAGTCATCATGTACTTTGGACATGGTGGGTGGAAGTGCTAATTGATAGGCCACAGCCCCGACACGATCAAGAATCTCGAAGGGGCCGATGTACCTTAGACTTAACTTCCCTTTCTTTCCAAACCTCATGACCTTCTTACACAAAGATATGCATAGAAAAACTATGTCTCCAACTTTAAACTCAAGGTCTCATCGACGGTTATCTGCATAACTCTTCTATCGACTCTGGGCGGCCTTGATATGCTGCTGAATGGTTTTCACCTTCTCCAACATTTCTTCGATCATTTCTAGTCCAAGAAGCTTACATTCACTGACCTCATCCCAACATGCTGGTAATCTACACCTTTTCCCATACAGGGCTTCATATGGTTCCATTTGGAAGCTTGAGTGGAAACTGTTATTATAAGAGAACTAAACCAGAGGAAGATGTTGATCCCATCCTCCTTTAAAGTCCATTGAGAACACTCTCAACATATCCTCAAGTGTTTGGATAGTCCGCTTAGATTGGCCATCAGTTTGAGGATGATAGGCCGTACTGAAGTTCAGTTCAGTATTCAGATCTTTTTGAAGACAATTCCAAAACATAGAGGTGGATCTTGGATCTCGGTCAGACACAATAGATAGTGCTACTCCATGAAACATTACCACTTCCCTGATATATATCTATGCCAGTTGATCTAATGAGAAATCCTCTCGAATAGCAATGAAGTGTACAGTCTTTGTAAGACGATCAACAACAAACCAGATTGCACTGTTTCCTTCGGATGTCCTTGGAATTCCGGTGACAAAGTCCATGGTGATGTTCTCCCATTTCCATTCTGGTATGGGCAATGGTTGCATCATCCCTTTAGACTTATGCCTCTCTGCCTTCACTTGCTGACACACCAGACACTTTGATTTATATTCAGCGATCTCCTTCTTAATATTATCCCACCAAAAGTTTTCTCGGAGATCTTGATACATCTTTGTGCTCCCTGGGTGAATAGAGAAATTTGAAATATGCGCGTCATCCAAAAGTTCCTTCTTCAGCTCCGGACTTGATAGACCACATAGTCTTTTCTAAAACTGCACAATTCCTTCTTCATTAACATTAAACTCCGAGGATTTCCCTTTTTTGATAGCTTCCACCTTTTCCTGAATTCCCACATCATCCTTTTGAGCATCATTTAAACTTTCCAAAAGAGACGGTTGAGAAATCATTTGTGAAAGGATTTATAATGTTCCCTTCTTTATGAATCCCATGTCCATCTTCATCAAGTCTAAGAAGATTGGATCCTTCTCAATTCTCATCATTGATAGAATCACTGGGTCCTTTCTACTTTGGGCATCTTCCACCTTGTTCGCTTTCCCACGGTGGTAATGTATTGAACAGTCATAATACCTGATGAGATCTATCCATATTCTATGGTTCATATTAATCTCTTTCTATGTGAATATATATTTAAGACTCTTGTGGTCAATATATATCTCACATTTCTCCCCATAAAGATAATGCCGCTGGATTTTCAAGGCAAAGATCACCGCTGCTAACTCCAGATCATGCGTTGGATAGTTTCGCTCATGGATTTTCAACTGCCTTAAGGCATAGGATATCACTTTATCATTCTGCATCAGCCCACAACCTATTCCCTTCTTTAAAGCATCGCTGAAAACCACAAAAGGTTCCCCACTTGTGGGTAAAGTGAGCATGGGCACAGTGATAAGCCTCTTTTTCAACTCCTTGAAGCTTTCTTCACATTCATCACTCCAAGAAAAATTTACTCCCTTTCGAGTTATTTTGGTAAGAGGGTTGGACAATCATGAGAAATTTATCACAAATCGTCGATAATATCAAGCTAACCCCAAGAAGCTACAGATATCTGTTACCGATGTTGGCCTCGACCATCCCTCAATTGCATCTCTTTTGGAGGGATCCACAGATATCCCATTGCTTTTGATGATATGGCCTAAGAATGAAACCTCCTTCAACTAGAACTCACACTTACTATACTTTCCATAGAGCTTCTCCTTGCGCAAAGTCTCTTGTACATTTCTTAAATGCTCCTCACGATCCTCCTTGGTTTTAGAGTATATTAGAATATCATCTATAAGGACTACCACAAATTTTTCGAGGTAATATCTAAAGACTCTATTAATTATGTCCATGAAGATTGTTAGAGAATTATTGAGTTCGAAAGGCATTATTATGAATTCATAGTGCCCGTATCTTGTGCAAAAACCAGTCTTGGGGATATCTTCCTTCTTCACCTTGACTTGATAATATCCCAACCGCAAGTCCACCTTAGAGAAGTATTGTGATCCACACAGCTGATCGAACAAGTCATAAATTCGTGGGAGAGGATACTTGTTCTTTATCATGATTTTGTTGAGCTCACGATAATCAATGCAATGGTGCATTGACCCATCCTTCTTCTTGATGAAGAGGACTGGTGCACCCCATGGTGAAGCACTTGGGCGTATAAAACCTTTATCCAGATTCTCCTGTAGTTGTTTCTTCTGCTCTTCAAGCTCTACAACAACCATTCTATATGGAGTCTTAGATATTGGAAATGCCCCGTGTATAAGTTCAATTGAGAACTCAACATCTCTTCTAGGAGGAAGACCAGGTAGTTTCTCGGGAAACGCTTTAGCGAATTCCCTCACAATAGGAATTTATTTAAGGATGGTTTCTTCCTTGGAATCAATCATTTGATCCAGATAGGCGTGCTCATAGGGAAGTAATATCCATGCTTGAGATGATGGATCTAAAGAAGATTCATCTTACTCCTTACACTTGTAAAGAATCGGTGGTTGATTCTCCATATGAAGTGTGATTTCCCTCTCCTGACAATTTATGTTGGCTCTATATAAGGAAAGCCAATCCATGCCAAGAATTGCATCAAATTCCACCAGAGGGAGTATGAAGAGGTTTTCTGAGAAATTTAATCCATAGATTATAACAGGGGAGGACTTATATTCATGGGATGCAATGATTTCCCCATTTGACGTACTCACTGACATATTCACTTCCATGATTTGTGGTGGTGCTGGGATTGTTCTACTAAAGTTTGATATATAAAATAATTCATAGAACCTGAATCAAAAAGTATGTTCACTATTCTTGAATGAATAACTAGCGTACCTGTCACCACTTCATTGTTGGGGTTCACTTCGACAGAAGTGATGGGAAAAGCTCTTCCTTGCTGCCTTGGAGGTTATTGGTTGCCTCCGAAAACCCTTGGATTAGGGCACTGATTTGAAATATTCCCTCGTTCTTTGCATTTGTAGAAATGAACAACGTGATGAGGTTCTAACAGAGCGTTCGTCTCCTCTTTCGTAGCTGCAGGTATTTCTTGTCGATAGTTAACAGCTAGGTGCCCGTCTCTTCCACACCTGAAGCATTTCCTCGTCCCCTTAAGGAAATTTCCAAGGTGTTTCTTACCTTACTTTTGGCAAGTTGGGTGCTGGATCTTCTTAGCACCGTTGTATTTATCCATCGGACCGCCAGCATTGAATTCCACCTTACGCTTCTTGTCCCCATGATACCCCTATGATTACTTGATCGCTATTTCAACCTTGAGGGCACATCAGACAATTTCCTCATAGCTGTCGAAGTCACGGATCACTAATGCTTTCTGCAGGCTAGGCTTCAGACCACCAAATAAGCGGTCAACTTTGTATTCGGTTGTAATGACAAAGCCGAAAGAGTATTTTTCAAGCCTTGTGATGTTTTCCTCGTACACTCCAACAAATTCTTCGTCTTTTTTCTTGACGGAAAGGAAGTCCCTTTCTATCTTAATTCGGAGGGTGCGCATAAAATATTTATCGAAATACATCTTCCGGAAATCCTTCCATTCCAACACCTCAATCTCCTCCTTAGGCTTCGTATTTTTGATCAACGTCAACCATTCTTTAGCTTCACCTTCCATATGATAAGCTGCTAGGAGAACCTTCTCTTGTTCAGAACATTAAAGGATGGAGAAGATCTTTTCAATGGAGGTGATCCATTGTTCCGCGATCGTGGGATCGGATGATCCACTAAAAGTAGGAGGCCTTTGTCTCATGAAGCTTTTGATAGAGACTTGTTATTTCTTAGGGGGAGTTGAACGTTCCACTTGACCCGTGTTTCTATTCAATTCTTGATTTAGATGAGAGAGAAGCATGACAAAGTTCGCGATTCCCGCTCCCATTGGATTCGACATCTCATTAGTACAATCATCACACTGATCTTCACATCGGTTGTTAGCCTGCGTCCTCCTATTACCGGCCATTGGCTGGAATAAAAGGAAAATTAGGGGGTAACACATAAAGGGTAATCCAAAGAAAAACGTTGATGACTTATAAATAAACCTTTATTTCCTTAACTCGTGAGTCTATAGGCTTCAATCTAGGCTTTTTGTGATCTACTTTCTAACATATATTCTTAGGGTTTTTTTAATTACCTTAATAAGGGTTCATAATAAGCTTGTGAATTTATCAAAACATATCCCCCGGAAGTGTTGTAACCAAGAGGACAGCAAGGCTCGTTATCGTGCACCTGTTCCCGTTCGAGTCTAGCTCAAAGCGGTATTTTCGAGTTTTACCCCTAGGATACATCTGTGCCAGAGCCGCCTCTACCCGCTCGTATCCAGACGTGGATGTATTTTCTTGATAACCCGCTTACTCAATTACTCACCAAAACATAGGGACATTTTTATTGTAATTAGTCTTGTATCTAAGGCTTTACTAGGGTTTTCTAATCCAAATCCCAAAAATAACTAAACCTATCCTCTGATACCAAATATGACAACCCTGCTTTTTATTACAAACTTAAACATGATTTATTACATAAAACATCACTTGATACAACATGGAAGATCAATAGGTCTAGTGTTTTTAGGGCTTAGGATCATTACATAACAACTTAAAACAAGAAATACAACATCTTTATTGAAAAATTCCTTTACATGACCAATACATTCCCCCGTACTTAGCATTGCATGGGATAACCTGAGGACATGCATAAGAAAAGGGTGAGATATAAAGCCCAGTAAAAGAATACACATGGAATAACATGAGGAGTACAATACATGTTATACATTTGGAATATCAATATAGCACAATAGAAACATGAACATAAAGGCATTATAAAGCATGATAATCATAACATAGAAATGTGGCAATAACACTTAACATGGAATTAGCATGAGCTAAGGCTCATTGCACATGGAGCATGAGTAAAACCTCATTGAACATGAAGCATGAGTAAACCCTCATTGCAGTTGAATTAACATGATTCAACATTCATTTCACATGACTTATCATGATACTACGCTTTACCCAATGCATTGGAGCGCTATAAGGGCGCACCCTTCTTAAACATTTCATTTAATGCATAAGTGTGCCACATGGATCCTAAAACATGGATTCATAAAACATAATCATTTATTCCAAGATAAAGGAATGTGGAATTCATACATGAAACCTTATAATCAATAAGTAAATGTTCATAAAGGTGAATACCCTTGATGGAGAAATGGGCATGGTATTCACTACACAATGGCATTGGATTAGAAAATTGGTGTGATTTCGGCAGCGTAACGACGTGACATAAGATTTAATAAAAATGGTTGATGAGAGAGAAAGGGGTTTCTCATCATATTTACATGTAATGTACAGTAAGGAGGTCATATAGATACATGTCTCAATAATTGTAATGGAATTTATATTCATGATACAAAATTATTTCTCGAATGTAAATGAGGGGAGAGAAGTTCCTTTCAGAATTTCGTCATAGTAACGGGTGTACATGGGAGGAATTTAATGAGAGAGAAAGGTGTATCCCATCATTAAAACATAAATAGGGAAGTATGAGAGAGGTTCAAAACCATACCCCAACATTCATAATTGAAATCAAAAGGGAAAAACAACTTAAAGAAAATTGGAAAAAAATGAGAAAGGAAGAAAAAACCCTTACTTGGAAGTGTGCTTCCAAAGGCTTGAGAGAGGATTGAAGGAGGATTCATGGGAGCTTGGGGCACCGTGGGAGGATTCTAGAGAGAGTATGTCAGAGGTTGGATGAACTCAAAAGGCTTTGAGTGAGTAGGAAGTGGGAGCTTGGGTGGGTTTATATAGGAAATGTGAGAGAATTCTTTATTATTTTGGTTTGGGACCCCTTATATTAAATTAATCCAAAAAAAAAACCATACCATGGTTTTTGCCCATGGTTTTTGAAAAAGGGAAGATTAAAACAATATTTTATAAGGATAAAGTCCGAACTTCTTAAAATAATAGGGTTTCTTATGTGGAGGTGAGGCACACTCCCATGGAAAAAAATTTAAAAAGACAAGGTGCTTAATAAGTCTTGAGGGGTCCATTAATACTTTGAAAAGTGAGTCAAACAAATCCAAAATCACATTATTTTAATGATAAAACATATATTGGCCGAAAAAATGATTATAGTATTTTATTACATCACTATTGGGTCATTATGATGTCATAAAACACATTATATATTTAAACGGTATTTAATTTTTACCCAAAAATTTGACTGTCTCAAAAAATTATGAAAAATTCACCGTTGGATAATTTCGATGTCCTGATTCCAGAAATATCATTTCTTTTATCTAAATAATTTTTTAAATATGTTAATTTTCACTTTTAAAATAAAAACCGACATTTATCGAAAATTCAAAAGTTTTGACAGAAATGGCTTTCAAACCATAATAAAAATTATAATTGCATTCATAAAATTATAAGATAATTTATATTTAATAATAATTAATTTAATAATAATAATATTTTATTAAAATATTATTTAATTCAAAAATCCATTAATTTAATAAAATTGATTTCTTAATTAAATAATAACTAAAAACACTATTTGTACTTTAAAAACTATTTACAATGTATCAAAAATGACAAGGAGGTATATTCATTATTATGTTCAACAATAATATACATGAACATAGTACTAGCGATTTTTCACATAACCCCTTAAAAAAGCCGCATAAGACCTAAGGGTAAGGTGTGCGATGGTGACAGACTCTTGGGGTGGCTCGAATAACATCGCTCGAGTGGTAATCTCTATCAACTTCCACTTTTCCCGTAGACTGTCCCGTTCGAGCTTGACATGATGAAGCTCAGCATGGGATTGGTCAAGAGTGAAGCCCCAGGACGCCACCTCTTTTCCGAGCTCTGAAAATGGGCTTCGAATGGAGAAATTCTACTGGATGAGGCCATCACTTCTTTTCTCTGAGTAAATTGGATTTCTTAAAGCCCTATATTTGCACTGATCAAGTGATCACTGTTCAAAGGCTATATTAGCAACAATCAAAATTCTTAACATAAAACCAAAGAAGTTGACATTTTATATAAACATAAAGAGACATTTAATTAGATCAAGAGGGATTTTCATTCATGAAACTTTGGGTCATTACAATTTTTTTACCATGGTGAACCATATGTCTCATATATCTCTCTCTATAACTTACCTACACCTATGCAACATCACCCCTACTCTATAAACTCATTCCAGCTTCATACGCAACCACTACATACTGCATCTCCATCCACTTTTCGAACTGATTGTGATTTATTTGATGTTTCCATTATATTATTTCTTATCACCCTTTAGGTAGTGTGTTTTGTCATTGTTTGAATATTTTTTCCACAGTATGGCATTCACATTAAGATAAATTGTTTTAACATTATATTGGACTAATTTTATAAGAAATATTATTTGATATGAAAAATATAAAGTGGGTTCATATACATATTGTTTTAATGCGAATGGATTAATCTAATAGAGGGAACTAAAGTTTAAACTTTCCAATTTATATTGATTAAAATTATCAATATGTTATATAGATACAAATTAATAAGGAACAAGATATTTATATATTCATTGAAATCAAAATAAGAACACTTTTTTGTTTTTTATTTGATCTAAACTCAAAATCTATGATCTATTGTCAAGAAGAGTCTTGTTTATAATTGATTGATAGGGTCTAATTATTAATACATTTACTGAAAAATAAATTCACTAAAACATTATAGTTATGAGGGAAGATGATATTCATTGGGATAGGGAGATAATTAAAGGATATACCATTTATTTATATTATCAATGAATCTTTTCCAATAATTTCCCATAACCTTTAAATTTATAATTAGTTAAAATAATGTTTGAATTTAAAAAAAATTGTAAATAGATTTTCTGAATTTACATTATTTTACATTTATAAATGAAAACATTTCATCACATAACACACATGTTCATATTCCAATATAAGAGATCCCATTTGCTGTGTCATGTATAAAATATGTTATATATTAGTTCGATTTTATATCAAATTATTCTATTAATAAATTATTTTCCATGAACGAAGTGATATTTGTGGTAGTGACCTGATTTGACAATTTTTTTTCTTTATTTCTGTGTTTACATTATCTTATCAATAAATTTATCTTTTAGAAAACAATAACATCACAATATATTCCAACTATTAATAACATGACCTGAGTTGAATCAAAATGTTACTCAACCCTTGGAATTATCAACCAAATTCTAAAGGATTGGTAATAAATATGTTGGATTTTACACAATCCATGAGAAATGGTTTAAGAAAACAACTCACATGACAAGTGAATCCATGTAAAGTAGTACACAATAGAATCCCATGTATATAAATGCCTACATGCATAGAAATAAAAAAAATGATAAATCCTAGGTAAAAATAAAACCCTATATGAATAAACAACATACCATTGATGAGACAAACCACACAAGTCTCTACTAGCTATAATTTTATACTCTATCCCTTATAATAAATAATAAATTCATGCAACCTTCAACCCATGGAAACATCAGCTGCATGCTCCCCAATATGCACATAAAGTTGTTTAGTAAAGTAACTAGGTAGGTTTTATCTGATGATTTTCCATGTAGTTGATCGACATCAAAACAAAGTATCTCATTTTCAACTTATGAAATTATTCCTAGTGATTGATAATTTAATAATTCATACAACACACAATAGTCATAAAAAAACATAATTCATTTTTCATAAAAAACAGCCTTGAGTTTGACAAAGAAGGTTGTGTAAATGGAGATTCATTTTGGTAAGATAGACATACGATACAATACACTCCTTGAATATCAGTACCCAATTGAATTCATCTTGGATGTCAATTGTTACTGTCTTCAATAGATATATAATACATCAATACTCTAGTAAAAATAATCTACACAAACTTTATTTAATCATCCCTCAAATGATTGATTTACTTCAATCTATTGACAATGGATTGAAATCCCTCTTTCAAACTAGCCTCCCTACCATCATTGTGTTTCCAAAGTTCCTTGATGACATATCTACCACTTATATTGTATTTAGTAATCTCCATCAAAGTTTTTTCCAATCTTACTCTCAGCAATATTCCTCCCATAATGATCAGATCCCTCTGGGCCTATTTTTAGCTTCATCCGTATGATACGATCTCTTAGAATCTTGGAGAGATGGCCATTTGTCAAGATCTCTCACCCACTTCACACCAATGCCACCGAAAGACTGTATCTCCTCTTTTCCCTAGGAAAAAAAAGAAACATTTCATAGGAAGTGGAAATAAAAAAATGTTTGTGAGTGGAATTAAATAACTACAAGTGGTGGTCATGTGTATTTTAATGTTCATTCCATCCTTTTCGAAATGTTATATCTTAGAATCCATAATTAAAATTGAATTTAGGTTATTTTTGTAGCTCAGTGGATTTATAGCTCTTATATTTTAGTTATAGGAGTGTGAAAAGAACTTTGAACATAGGTTAGAGTCGGTGAAGCTTAGTGGAGATGAGTTGAAGTTTTCATTGTATTGTCAGGGACATTTCATCTCCAAATTAGTTTTTATTGAATTTTGTTTCGTGAGAATCATCACCCATATCTTCTATCTTATTTGAACTACTCTAAGAATTAGTCATCCAAAATGATCACCAGTACACCGTATGAGATGAATTTTCATTAGAGTAGTTAAAGAAACATAAATGGATGTCCACCAAAGATGGGGGATGGATATCAAGGAACAAAATCCAATAATAACTGTTTGAGAGGTATTCCATCTGGGAACTTTGGAACCACAATGATGGGATTAAGCCTAGTTTGAAAGAGGGAGTCCAATCCATCATCAAGAGATGAAAAAAATCAATCATTTTAGGAAGGATTAAATTAAGGTAGTGGTGGTAGGTTGTAATAGAGTATTGATGTATTATATCTCTATTTAAGAAAGAAAAATTCTTCATCCAAGATGCATGAAAATGTGAACT
Organism: Viscum album; assembly: GCA_963277665.1. Taxonomy (NCBI): domain Eukaryota; kingdom Viridiplantae; phylum Streptophyta; class Magnoliopsida; order Santalales; family Viscaceae; genus Viscum; species Viscum album. Next base: position 704,481,503 of record OY728132.1, read on the forward strand.
TTTATTCTTGGAGTGTATTGTATTATTGTTATTAAAGAAAAATGAAATATTTGACTACTTATACAGGCAATGTATTCTACACATGATAAAGTTACTAATCCTAAGGAAGAACATGTTATTGATGATGAAACGGTGGAATTATTAGGGGATCGACAAAAAATTGATGAAAAATGAACAACAACAATGCAACATCACAATAGTGAATAAAACGAAAAAGGTAAGAAGTTAGGGTATATAATTTATCTATTTTTATTGAAAAATTATATAATTAAATGTTGATTTAATTTTGATTATTCCCCTTAGAGTTCTTTTATTTTAAAATATTTTCGTAAGAAACTTTTCTTAATAGCCACTGAAATATCCCATAGAGGCTTTGAAACTCTTCCTATGAATTCACATCTTAGGGATGCTGTGGGGAGAGTAAAGCACTACCCATCAGTTTGTTAAACACACATTATAAAGTAGTAAACATGGACAAATTTTATCAATCATTTCAATGAGAAAACATGTTAGGTGTATTTTAGTTGATAATATATTATTTAAAATTATTTATTTTTTCCAACTTCATTCAAGATTATTAATTTGTGAAATATCAAAAGTGTGTGGAAAATAAAGAACATGTATTAAAACCAATGTATTATTATCGTAGTGCAAGGATTGGGTATGATTCATTAGAGAATAAATTGGTATGTATTTTAAATCAGAAATAAAAGTTTAATTATGTGATATGAAACAAATTATTTTCCATTATTTATATGCATATTGTTGAATAAAAATTTGAAAAAACTTCCATCCCACTTCATGTACAATGGAAGGAGACTCATGTAAATAAGGAGGGTAAATTATTTGATGATAACACAAAAAGAGTATGAGAAACATTTATAAGTATGAAATAATTGGAATTATTTGTTATTTATAACAATATTAAATAAAAATATATTTTTATGTTCATATTTTTCTATATAGTTTAGAAAAAATAATCATCAATGGTTATACCAAAACATAAGCTACTTTTAATTGCTTTGAAGTGGCCTGAAAAATATGGTTGCATTAGAAGATTAGGTTTGGAGTCTCTCCTTGAACATATTTTGAGAAGATAAAATCGCCTGAAGATAGATATAATTTTGTGAGATGATTGTAGAAACAAATTGAATCGCTGTAAGATATTATTTTTTAGTATGATTTGATAGACCAATGTATGATAAAAGATCAAAGAAAACCGATGGTGGAACAAAGATCGACACATGAACCAAATGATCCCACTAGATTTGAGTCTAGTCATTCCCCCAACTGCATATATTACCCATGGTAGTCAATTTTTTCATTACTCTTTCTACTAAATGAGAATTAATAAACTTTTGATAACATTATAATACTAAAATTGTTCATAGTATAGTTGTATATTATTTGTATCTGTTAAAACTCACATACCACTGCATTGTGATGGGTATATTGTGTAATATCCCCAAAGATAAGATACACCATCAATAATTCCTGAAAAATAACATGAGAATGGGGATTGAGGTAGCTCATGATCCGACCACTGAGTTGATAGTTCCAATTGATAGTCTGAATATTACAATGACCAAAGATACTCTTAGAGATTTCCTATCATGACCTTCTAATCTTATAGAGACACTTGGGGTATGTGTGGTAAATTTTTTCCTATGAAAATCCTATAATGGTTGATGATAAAAGGTATCAATTGAGGTTTGATATTATAGATAGATAAATTAGATGATAAATGGATTCTCAAATCAGAAAAAATCTTGTGAACCGACCTAGAAAACAAAATGAAATTCTGAGAGTAGCATCTCCCGACCAGTCCCAGATCAACATTTTTTATCATTAAAAATTCATTTAGAGAAATTTTTTAAAGATAAATATATGTATTAAATTAAATATTAAGAATAAATATATAGAAGTTACTTCACAAATGGAATTGGTCTCGAGACTCTAAATGATATTCTCAAGTATGAATGTCTGGGCGTCACAGTTGTGAATACACACATAAGGTACATTTTCATAATACGTCTATCCAAATTGTGAGATAATATGTTTAATAATGTAAATAACAGTTAATATTTTATGGTGGTGTTTATATTAAAATTATATAATGGGAATCAACCTCACCTTAATCTGATTCATGGTGTGACCAGTATGACTCAAAGTACTTCTTTTTTATTCAAAATTAGCATTTATTTTAGTGAAAAAAACAGACATACTCAAAACTGAAAAAACACAATCGAATTATTTTGGTACTTTAGGAAAATGATAAATTTTTCATTTGTGATGTTTAGGAATGATCTTATCCTCAATATCACGCTTGGTGTGACTTTTATGACTCCATGTGTGCCTTTTTATTCAAAATTGAAATTAATTTTGGTGGAAAAAGAAACTGTTATAATCCAAACTAAAAAATTTTTGATTGTTTTTTTAATTAATGAAAATGATAAATAAGTCATTTTGACATGTAGGAATAAACCACACATAAATATGACACACATTATGACCAATATGACCCAACCTTTCTGCTATCAATTTAAAATTGTCCTTTTAATACATAAACTGTCACTCAAAGAAAACCAAGCAAACAAGCTCAGATAGTCTTTATAATTTAGGAAAAAAATTCACAATTTATTTGTTACATTTAGGAATCAGTATCTTTTCAAACCAAAAAATGATGTAACTTGTATGAATAAAATTTCATGTTTCCAGTTTAAAATGAAATTTTAATAAATAAACATAAGTGGCATATCAAAACTGACGAAACATTTTCAGAATATTTTGATATATTATTAAAGAAATCCATAAGTCATTTTAGATGTTTTAGAACTATCCGTACCTCAATCCAAAGCATGGTGTGACTTGTATGACTCAAAGTGAATCTTTTTATTCAAAATTCATATTAATTTTAGTGAAAAAACAACTGACATACTCAAAACTAATAAAAAACATTCTGATTGTTTTGGTACATTAGAAAAAATATCTATATGTTATTTTTGACATGTAGGAATCATTATTAACATAATATTACTCATAGTGTGACTGGTATGACCCAAAGTGTCTAGCATCAGTTTTGAATTAACAATTTAATATAGAAAAGTGTCACTCACTAAAAAAATATAAAATGCATTTGGATTGTCATGATAATTTAGGAAAATGATTCATAAATAATTTTCGACATGTAGGAATTATTCTCATTTAAAATGAACACATGATGTGACCAATAAGACTAAAATTATATGTTTCGAGTTTAAATTTTAATTTTAGTAAAAAAAAAGTGATGTAATCAAAACTGAGGAAGCCCATTCAGAATATTTTGATACATTGGAAAAAAATATCCATAATTTATTTGAGATGTTCCACAATCGACCTCAAATTAATCAGATGCACATTTTGACTAATATGACCCCAAGTGCTTCTTTTTATTCAAAAATGACATTAATTTTAGTGAAAAAAACAACTTACATATTGAAAACAAATTAAATACATTCATGTTTTTTTGGTACATTAGGAAAATGATCCATAAGTTATTTGTGATGTGTAGGAATTAAACACTCCTCAAAACGACTCATGGTGACTCCAATTTCTCCTTTTTATTTATAATTGACATTAATTTTAGTAATAAAAAATTATTATACTCTATAATAGTGTTTTTTTCTATAATAGTCTTTTTATAGAATTTGTGTTTGAAATTTTATATCATTTAAATTCTATATTTTAATATAATTTTATTAATTTTTGGTGTAGTTTCTAGTGCTTTTTATGGTTTTGTAATATGTTGCCACAACACACTACATTCCCTATTTCCAGTGCTACAGTGTGCTGTAGCATCACACTATAGTATTTCCCTTTATTATTTCTTGTAAATTAATTGCAAAAAGGGAACCTTTATGAGTACTTTTAGAAGCACTAATGAAGGAACACTTTTCTATCCCTTGTAAAAGCACTTATAATAGTCTCTTTTATCAGCTCATTTAGTAGCACTGATAAAGGAGCCCTTTATCAGCGCTTGTAAAAGTGTGGACGAATATTGCGTTTATTAGGGATAGGTAAATGTGTTGATAAATGGGGTCCTTTATTAGGGATTTTATAGCACTGATAATATCCATGTCCATTTAACCACACTACGGTAGTCATTACGTTTTTAGCATTGAAAAAGGCCTCTTCTAGCACAGTTAAATGACACTTTTTTAGTAGTGAACATTATCAACCAATAATCATGATTGGGCATATTTTTCTACTATAATTTACCAAACATTAAATTATTTAGTTCTTCCCCCATTCTACAAATTCAAGTGAAAAAACTTCTTTCCTCTAATGAAAAACTCCCAACTTTAGTCCCTCACTTTCTATATTTGAAATAGTAGCGTATTGTGTTCTCAGTTTATTCTTATTTTCTCATTCATTATTTATTCTTTTTTATTTCACATTTATATACATAAAATAATATCATGAATATTTTTAATACTATTTCAATAATATTTTATTATCAAAACTCCATGGTTTATGGAAACAATTATCTCATTATTCAAACAGGAGGATATTTTGAATTTTGAATTATCAATAAAATATCTTTCAAAATCTTGATTAATTCTCTACTTAAATTCTCCTCAAGACTCAACATGTTATCATATTTCATGTGATATTAAAATATTACATTTTTTCTCAAAGAAATCCTTATAATTGAAATTTTTTTAAATATCCCTCTCCATGTACATGTACTCATGCATTGTGATGTGAAATTGTGTCTTGCAGCGTGGATCTCATCAAAAATATAATTTTATACCAGCTTAAATCACGATGAATTTGTGAAATTTAAATCTATGATTTCCAACACATGGATCAAAATATTTTATTTCCACAAATTCCTTCACCATTAATCATAAATTTTAATTTTCAAGTAGTCTTATTTTAAAATAAAAGAATAAATGAATAACAACCTCTACTCTTCTTATTATTTTAACTTTCTAAAATAAGATTTAAGCTGGGTCAAAAATAGATTTATAATGTTTTGAACATGAATAACATATTTTTACTCATCACAAATAATTTATCTATCAAAATATACAATTAATAAATTTCTCATATTTCTATAATTCTAAAATTTTCTATGTGTTGGATTGAAAGTGATCCTTACATAGTAGTCATGCTTACACAATAGTCATGCCTACACAGATACTGGTTTATAATTATAAAGAGATAAAATATTCCTTAGGATGAAACTTATAATGTCATAATACTTAAATAGATAAAAAATGCTTATATATACATATGATTATCTTTATTGAGAGCTAAATAAACCTTTTGCGGTTTTGAATGATCTTGAAAAAACCCAGACATATGCATTTGTTTCACTGCTTCCAAAATTATATACATAGTTTAAAACTCCTCAGAATTACTTCAAATAATCTCCATCAATAAATTGATCATCTCAAATATATTTTATATAGATTTTAATAATTATAGGAATTATAAAAAAATCCAAAACATTTTTATCTTGTTCCAAAATAATTTACAACAAATAAAATACTCAAGATAGAGTATTTCAAGAACTCCACTTTCCTCCTAATTCCATGATCATTCTAACCTTTATAGAACTTCATACAGAATATTTTCATTACATAATATAAAACCATTCAATAATAATCATCTCAATATTTCATTTTTACAACATTGAAATATTTTTTTACACCTTTAAATTCAAGTCTTCAATATCCTATTTTTGCTAGAATCTAAAAAAATCATTCCAAAAGTGTTGTATACAATACCAGTAATTAGTCACCAGTAATTTTCATTAATATATAAATATATTCCCCATAATCATCATATGTTGGTGTTTTTAATTAAATCTATTCAAACAAGTTCTTTAAGAAATAATATAACAACCCCGAACTCTTAATTCGAGATCCACTGCTAAATACACACTCTTTTCATTTCTAGAATAATATTGATAAATGTGACCCTATTTTAGCCATCCAAAACTAAAAAAAATAAAAAGGGAATAATGTGTCCCTTACATAAGTAATGACAACTTAGGTTTAGAGTTTTGGTGAATTTAGGAAAACTCTTATGTAACAACTTGGATACATAAGAAACTAATTTATTATAATCCACATCATTTCCCACTAAGTTCTTTAAATATAATAAAATTATTAGTCAGAACATACTTAAAACCATTATTCACAACCAGGGGAAAAGGAAATATAATAATATTAAACTCAAATTATAATTTAGGTTAAACATAATAATTATCAATTGAACGTCATCGATGATAATAATATGAGCATAAGGGTATGGTAGCATAATCAAAGAGCATAAGAAAAACAAAATATAATTCATACCCATAAAAACCTGGTTCAGAAATCATGAAACATTTAATAAAGCATTTATATAATTCAAGATTCATGTAACTCATCAATAATTATCCATGTGAAAACAATCCTTTAACAAAGTATCCATTAGAACATTACACAATTATAAAGAAAACTGGTTGGTAACTTGGAATATCACTCTTATAATCACCCCTACAAATAGAATAAAATACATAGAAAATTTCAATAATTTCATAGGAGAAAATTATATTCAATTAACTCTATCCCCTTACTCAATTAATTAGCGATATATATTTGGATCACCTATCATAATGATCTATATCAGTCTCACATGTCATCTTAAAATTTCCCAGAACCATAATATAAACACAACACATGAATGCTTCCATTTTTCAAAATAACAATAACCATTGTTATTTCATAGTTTGATTTACCCATAGAAAAGAAAAGTGTTCCCTGAAAATATCTTTGAAATAATAATAATCCATATTGATATAGAATTATCATGGTATCAATATAATAAATCCACACTATATCATAAATAAAATCATGGGTTGTCAATTTTGATGAATATAAATATAATAAAAATTTCATTAAAGAAATTCTTGAGGAAAATAAACTTTCCACTTTGAAAATAACTTTTAAAAATTAAAATTTCTAGAATATTAGGAAAACATTATCATCGAAAATAAAAATGGAATGTTGTAAAGTAATCTTCAAGGAATTGAGTAGTAACAATAGTAGGAAATTATGTTCATGTCATAATCGTTAAAATAAATATTCTATTAATACATCCATTAAAAAGAACCTTTTCTTGAAAATTACAATAATATTTTTTTGAAACTATTTTTAAAAATTAAAACAAGGGAAAAAATTTATTTAAAAATTAATTTAATAATAGTCAAAACATTCTTGAAAACATTTTAGAAAAAATGGATAGAGAAGAGTAAGATTCCCAATTTAAAAGAAGATATAAGAGATGTATCACTTGTAAAGAACTTTATTGATGTTTTATTAATCAATAAGTGAGGAAATGAATAATTAACATGTAAACCACCTTCATAACTAGAATAGAAGAAAATAGATGTTATTTAATAAAATAATAGCATTTGATTTCCCCTAAAGGAACCTCGAACATAAAGAATCCTAAAAAGAAATGAGACTGTAACATAAATCCTTTACCACATTAGTAAATTTCAAAATAAAAGTTCATTGAATGAAATAATATTATATGTATCTATAAATACCATTTATTTTGTGAATTTTTCTATCAAGATTCATTCACAGGGGAGTATATATACCATTTAGGGGAATAATGGTGTAGGAAATGAAACATGTTTGAAGAAAATGATATTAAGAAAAATAAAAACCTTGAAAATATAATAAATTTTAATGTGATAATAAATACATGAAGTGATTATGTGAATATATTTTAATCCAATTAAATAAATTGGAAATAAAAAATAAAAAATCTAGAGATCAATTCACACATAATCATGAGATAAAAAAGTCAATAAAGAAGAGTTATATCCCAAAGATAGAAGGTTGAGTTAAGAAACACCTTATCACTTGGTAACATTCAAGTCGAATACATTTGGAATAAATAAATTGAATTGAAATGAGGTGTATAACATTAAAACAAGCCTCAATGAAAGAAAATTAAAACAAAATCCTTTACCTCATGTCCAAAGCTGCAATATATATCCTCTAAAAAAATTATAATTAATTTATATTAATTATTTAATTGATTAATAACATTTTAAAAGATTATTAATTTATTATTAAACTATTTGTTTCATTTAACTCAATGACATAATTAATTACTTAATCAGTTATGTCTATCTTGAGTGTTTTGAGGAATTTCGATTTATAATTTTAAAATGGATTTGGTATGTTGACTATGGCCAAAGAGGTCATTGTTACACCATATAAAAAATAATAATCAGGGAATAATTAATATTTTTATACTTTAATTCTACCCTTAAATAAAACTATGAAACACGGTTATGAAAAATCACTTACATTACAATCATAGAGACAATAATCCATACATACACATGAGTATCATTTTTATTTTTCAATAAGAATAAGAGAAAGAAGGTATGTATAGCTTTATCTTCTGAAGAATTATTGTAATATCCAAATTACTATATTCTCTTATTAAATAAACTCATATATACCATCTGTCTGATGTGGTGATGAAAAATGAATCACATTGCTTCATGGATGTGGTAATCCATATGTATTCATGAGCCATATTATCATTTATAAATGGATGTAAATGTAAGAAATTAGATGATATAGTTTAATATAATATATTTAAATTAAATCCATCATTATATCCATCTACGAGAGGTAGTGATGGAAAATGATTCACATTTCTTCGTGAGGTGGTAGTCCACTATACACACAAAACATTGTTTCATTTCCTATTTAATGGAAGACGAAGATAAATATAGGTTATTTCATTATCATAATTTTTTTATATTTAAGATTTTTTTTTCAAATAGTCAATAATATTTTAAGGTGGTAGAAGAATAAATAAAATGAAAACTCTAGGTTAAGAACTATACCTCTTCTTCAGACAAACTCTTTATTCTTAGGTTCATTTTATGATCAAATTAAGAAATCTAGGATCTGGTTTGGGATGTCAGGAATTTATTTGGGTATTTATTCTCTAAAATAGGCCCTTCAAATTTATATAGGATATGAGAGGGGGCGTCATTTTGAATTTGAGGGGAGGGTCACTTTTGGAAATACATGAAATATTATAATATAATATGCCTCTAAATCATGTAAAATTGTTCCAAAATGACATGTATTTGAATATTATGCGGTTATGGTCTTAATATTGTCATAAAATTAAATTCCTATATGCATAGATATCATTTTAAACCTTATCTTTTGAATTAACCCTTATGTTAACTGTTTTTTATCTTAATCATCAGAATAACTATTTCCATATAAAAGGGTTATAAATTTACTTCTAAGATAAAAATTGGATATAATGTTATTATAATGAATATAACTCTATATAATATAATTAATGAATATTAAAAAGAAATGAAAATGATTTATCTTGATATTAATTAGGTTTTGACATTATTATCCCTTTTAGAAAATACATCATTGTAATTTTATATCGTTCCCTATAGAAAGGGTTTAAAACATTTTCAAAATCAATTTCAAGGAGTGAAAGATAAAACATACAAACAAGAAAGAATTTTTTCTTAATATTTTATAAAATACTTTTTTGAAAACACACACCATAAAAGTAGATAATTGAACTTATTTTTGAAAATTGGGGATGTGAAATATAACGATTATATTCAATTACACAGAACTAGGTTTCCAAATAGGTGAGCATTAGTGGGAAGTGAAAATATAGACATGAAGGAAAATCATAATGTAAAAATAATGATGAGTAGTCATAGAGAAAATTGACCAAAATAAATTTAATTATCATTATAAAGTCAGTGAATTAAAAACCATAAATAAATTAGTTGTGAAGAAGACTATCAATTAATTAAAAATGCAGGTAATATGATTAAATTTTTCTTTCAAGATCCTTAGGATACCATTTTTTGGACCCTTTCTATAGATTCAAGGAATTCCTTTACTATATATACTAAATAAATAAATAAATATACTCAATTGACAATTAAAATTTCATACTTTAATAAATTTCCTCCAAAATATCATCTTTTTTCTCAAAACTATGAGTGTTCAAGATGAATTTGTCATGCCTGAAGCACAAAAATCAACTTCTAACAGATCACATAATCCACAAAAGGATAATAATATATTCCTAATATATTTAGATATTAACCAAAACTTAACTGGTTAACTCATGTTATGATAATATCAAATACATATAAACCTTCATATGAATAAATAATACATTAATCTCTAAAATTTAACAATAACATCAAAATTACAACTTAGGTAATTCCATAAATAAATAAACCTACATCCCAAATTTCCTCAATTAACTTAAAATTAAAGAATGTTTTACCATCAAGGTTATTTCATACCTTACATCTTACATCCATAAAAATTTAATATAATTTTTCCAAAAAATCTTCACGTAAAACCACATGATACACCTAGGGGTTACTAGTACCTCAACCCAATAAAATTTCTCTCCAAAACATCATTAATCACTAAAAAATCCCACCACTCAAAACTTGAGAAGGTGGTGCCTATAACATTGAACATTTGATCAACCATAAATTTATAATCCCATGATGAAATTCATAACTATTTTGTTATTCCCACATGAAATAATCCCTTTCTCCAAAGTCAACTATAAATTATCTCTAATACAAACTATAACATCCCCAAACAAACACTCCCAAATATGGTTCTAAAGACATAATCATTACATTTTGGGCTTGATACCAATCAGAGTGACACAATTTTATCCATATAAAACTTTTAAAGTGAAAATAAAATATTTGATCACTTTCATACACAAGGAAATTTTAGGTTTATATTTTTATTGAATTAGAAATAAATCTGACATAACAACTAGGATACATAAAAACTAGTTCAAAAAATATATGTCATATCCTACTAAGTTCTTTACATATTTTAACCTTTCTTATCATAACACACTTAAAAAATTTCTTGACAACCCCAAGGAAAAGGAAACATATGAAGAGTGAGCTTGAATGCTCAGTAAGTGTAAATATAGGCATTATAAATTGGATGTCATTAGTGACAATAAGGCTAGAATAAGGGTATGATGACATAATCAAAGTAGATGAGAAAAATATAAGATAATTCATATCAATCAAAACATGATTCATAAATCATGAAGCATGTCATAAAGCTTTAACATAAGTCAAGAGTCCTATAATTAAACAATCATTAGCCATGCGAAAAGATCATTTCACAATGTATCCTTTAAAAATTGATGAAATCACAAATAAAACATGTCGGTTACTTGTAAAAGCAATTTTATTTCATTATTAAAATCAATGTTACGAATGGATTAACCTAATCGATACGTTTTAATAATCTCTTAGGAGAAAGATTTAACCAGAACAACTAATCCCTTAACCCAATACATTGGATAGATATATTAGGATCACCCATCATCCAAAGATATATTTGGGTAAACCATCATCATAAACAATTTTCAAGAACTATAATATAAAAATAACACATTAAACATTACAATTTTTAACCTGAAAACAACTATTATTATTTCATAGAATTATTTATCTATGGAAAAGAAATGAGTTCCATAAAAATCTTTTTTTCAATAATAATAATCCATACAAAGAAAGAATTAGGATGGAATCATTACAATATATACCCAGTAAAGCATAAGTAACATCAATGGTTATTTTCATTGATCTATAGAAATAGACCATAAAAATTTCATTAAAAACATTGTTGATGAAGGTAAACTTTCCACTAGGAAAATCTATTTATAAACCTAAAAATTTATAGAATATTAGGTAAAAAAACTTCTTAATAAAGAACCATGGAATGTTGTATCAAAATATTGAAATCATTGAGTGGTAATAACGATATCAAATTTCATTTATATCATGATTTTTAAAACAGAGATTCTATTCATACATTCTGTGAAAAGAAACTTGTTCAGAAAATGAAAAGAAGATTATTTTTAAACATATTTATGTAATAGGATGAAATGGATAAAAATAATATTAAAAAATAATTTAATAATAGTCAAATCATTCATGATCATTTTTTAAGAACAAGGATATAAAAGAGAAAGATTCCCTATTTAAAAGTAGATAAAATATCGATATCACTTTCACACCAGATGAAATATCCAAAGGCGAGCTAGTCATGAATGCTGCAACTCTGTGAACCTCCAGTTAAATTTTTCCAAAAATTCCTTATAAACATCCAGATAAGTTTTGGGCTATTAAATTTGTTGAATTTCGGGTCATGAAATGTTTTTATGAAATAATATTACACATTTAATAACTATAGACCCCCTTAGTTAATTTTTCTTCTCTGAAAAAGGAATATTAAACCAACATGAGTCGGATTTATTTACAAAAACTCTTGAACACCAGAAGAATCACTAAAATTTGTGCATTCCATATTGATTGTAAGTATGTTCATGAAATTATTGTTGTTTTTTTCCTGCAACTCAAACCTAGCTTTTACAAGGGGTGGTGGAATTATTATCATATTTATTTTTTCTTTTTAATGGGAAATAGTCTATCTCGCTCATATTTTTATTCCAAATAGGTTCATATTTTATTTTATAACTTATAATTTTATAAATAATTGATCTACCTTGAGATAGATTAGGATGATATTTTACCTGTCTATTTGGATTGTTTTTCTAACAAGATTAATAAGACACATATTTAACATTAAATAACTTGTTGAAGTATCCAATGATCTTATTAAACTCATTATTTTATTTAGGAAACATTTATAATGCAAATATTTTCCTCTTTAACACCTAATTTTTCATCAAGATCTCTTATCATCTTCTCTTTCAGTTACACTTTCATTTATATTTCTCAATCTAATCAATTTCTATCAATTATTTCTCAATATAATAATATTTTAAATCATCAATATTATCCTTTTCTTTTATCATATAAATCTTTTTATTAAGTTATTTTTTCTTCTAAATAAATTCTTCTAACTCGTCCTTTAATATATATTCTAGATTGATTCATTCTCCTTTATTATCATTACTACTTGAAGTATCAAAAAACATTTCAATATAATCCTTCAAATTAACTCGATATTTTTATTGGATTCTTGATGATGAGTTATCTTGTTCCTTTTCTCTCATTAAATTTATCATCTTCCTACTAGAGTACTTTTACCATTTCCCCCATTTTTTTTTTGTTATTTATATTATGATTTATATGATTCATATTTAGTACCCTTATTTTTTTTAGAATTTTATAGAAAATTTTCAATTCTATTACTATTGTATCAGAATGGTGGTTTATTACCTTTTCCTTCCCTTTATTAACTTCTTTGAGATATTTCAGCAATTTTATTAAAGACTTAACCATCTTCCTCATTTTTAGAATCACGTGACTATGCAACTTTTGTTTCTCTCATTGTAACCTCTCTCATGGAATTAAAGACCATATCATCATTTTATTTTTAATTTTAAAAAGAGATTATTATCATTTAATAAGATATGATTTTTTATGTAGATCATCCAGTGAAGGATATTATCTATATAACATTTTAGGTTGAATCCCCTATGGAAATTTTCTGATGATCTTTTTGACAATAGTAGTGTCATCTAGGTTCCCCGCAAATATCTAAATATTATTAAAAACCACATTGACTCCTATAAAGTTGGAATAAATATTTTCTTCATTAGTAATTTTAATTTATTGAAATATGATCCCCCAAATAGGTAATTTATCTGCCTTAACCCATACATTGACCTAATAATATCTTTCCAATTTTTCCCAAATTTCTTTGGATGTTTGAAGCAACATGGGTTTTGTATATATTTTTTGATGAATGAGACATTGAAATTGAATATTGAGCCCTATCATCCAATTCCATATTTATATTGTTATAAGAATTCTTAGGATCGTCCACAAAAATATATGGAAATACCATGGTTACAACAACCTTTTCTTCCAGGACAAGTGATAGGTGGTGAAGAAACAAAATATTCATCTAACTATGATAGTTTTGGCATTAATTATGGGGACACTAATGTTATTAATAGAATTTAACATCTCCATTATTAATAACTTATTTTATATTTAAGAGGGAACCTAGAGTTTTTGTGATACCACTTAGAGACCCTTGTTTAGTTAGGTACCACTGAGGGGGGTGGGGCGAATCCATGGTATATTTTTATAATTTTTTTAATTCAACATCTTAGATCAGTTAATGTATGTATCCACTAAATCTTAAACTCATCCTCACTCGAATGAAATATGAAATAAATAAAACATGAACTCCAATATTTAAAAGTTTTGGAATTAAAATCCTACTCTATTCCATGATTGGTTAGTCACTCCAATAATTGATTCTAGAATATAAATCCAAGTGGTCAAAACAAGGATATTCCCAATATCATCAACATAGAGTCCAATGTGGATTCTATTCAAGAGTATCGCTAAAAATAAAACTTCTCATTTACTCCTACAAAAGTGTTCAAACTATAATAATAAATATATCCCTTTTCTCCTGGTTGTTTCTATACCATCTAAAATGGATCTTTCTCCTCAATCTGTCTTGTTCAATATTTTAGTTCATCCTAATTATTAAATAATTTTAGGATCCAATAATCATGATCAGGTCTACTAGTTATTTTCAGATTTCATGGATAGTCAATAATCTAGATCTTCCCCATTTTCTCAAATGATTGAGAAAAAAATTCTTCCTACTTATGAAAAACTACCAGTTTTATCCCCACACTTTCTATCTCCGATACAGTGGTGTATCATGTACTCAATTTCTTTTTTATTTTCTCATTTCTTAATTTTTTCCTTTTTCATCACATTTATATTTATATAATAATATCATGATTATTTCCATAATATTTTATTTTTCAATCTCTATTATGTATAGAAAAAATCATAATTTTATTTAAACAAGGGGATATTTAAATTTTTGAACTCTCAATAAAATATCATTCAGACCCTCAGTTAAGTATCCCTTTAAATTCCCATAAAGGTTTTGGAAGTTTCCATATTTTTTGTGATATTAAACTATTATTGAATCTTATCTATAAAATCCATAAAATTTAAACCATTTTAAATTTCCCTCCTTGTAAACATGGACTCATTCATTGTGACATAGATCTGTGGCTTGTAGTGAAGAACTAATTCGGCACCCCTTTGATCTCATTTTAAATCATGATGAATTTGTAACATTTAAATCTCTAAAGGAAAAAAATGAATAAAAAAAATACTTCCATAAATTCGCTCACCATTAATCATGAATATTGATTTTGAAATATTATAATTTGAAAATCACTAAAAAATGAATAATGATATCCTATCTTCTTTTTCTTCTTTTGACGATATCATATTTCTCAAAACAATCTTGATTCATGGACAACCATATATTTACGATGTTTTTAATGTGAAATAAAAGCTTTGAAATAATACCATTTAATTGACAATTAATAATATATAATTTAATAATTTCAAATATTTTTAGTCTTATAATTTTTTTTCTAATTGTTGGATTTCAAGTAATCCTAACATAGTATTCAGGTTTATAAAACAATCATCCTTAAAAATATACTGCTAATGATTTCACAATGTATTAATAATCTATAAGACATTCTTTAAAATTTTTACTCCTTTTGTAGATTAGACTCGATTCTTACACAGAAACATGATGATATTTCTACAAATCCAAAAAATCATTGCATAATACAAAATGATCTTTAAAAAGTATTGACTTGTGATTTTTTTTCTCTACTTACAAATTTACATAATTAATGTAAATCTTCTTAGAATATATTCAAATCATCCCTATTAATTCAATAATATTCTCAAATCGCTTCAGAAAAACATCAAATATTTTTGGAATTCTCAAAACTAATTCTAAAATCTTTTTACATGATTCCATAATAATTTATAGAAAATTAAATACTCAAGATAATTTATTTCGAAAATTCATATGTCTTTTCAATTATAAATTCATTTTAGCCTTTATAAAAATTCAGTAGTAATATTTTCATCCTAGAATATAGTAGACTTCATGAATAATCATCTTATGATGGTTTCTTCACCACCGCGGACTTTATTTTACAAATTTATATTCTGGTATTCAATTTACCCATTCAGTTAGCCTTTTAAAAATTTGATAAAAAATTCTTAATGAAAGTTACTCTTTTAAACCATTTGGAGTTGTCATTAATCCATGATGATCATCTCTACAATCTTCACATGCTGTCATTGTTACTTTAATATTTCCAACTAAGATCTTCAAGACACATCCTTGAATTTCACCTTACATTTTCACATATAGTTTTGTACTCTGAAGGTTATTCTATGTTATCCACTCTATTATATCACAACATAGAATCCAACACATATTGACAACTTAGTTTATTGAAAAAATGAATCCATTCATGTAAAATTTAATCACTGCATTTGTATTTATTTTTCCACACCATTAAACTCCACTTATGTTAATAAGTGTGCTTAGTTATATCCCCCTTATTTAAAATAAATAAAAAGTTATAAATTAGTGTTTTATATTACACATATTTATACTTCTTTCATAATTGTTAAAAATTAAATTTCTTCTCTCATTATTTTTTGAATTACAGTTTTATCAAAATTACTAAGAGAAGGATGACAACAAGTATTCCATAGTAATGAAACTTTAGTTAGTAAACTCTATGTATATATGGGATAAATTGCTATGGAAAATAAGTGAGTTTTAACTAATATATCTTGGGTATTAATAATAATCATGTATGTATTACCAACTCAACTAACTCCCTTTAAGAGCTGTATAACATATTGTTCATAAAAAATGCATTTTCACTCAACTCAACAGACCCAAAACATATTTAAAATGGAAGAATGATAATTTATCCCTGAAATAAAATATTTCATCAAACAAAACCCCCCATGATATCTTGTTTTTATATGTCGAAAATAAGAGTGAAAAGTGATATTTTCATACCACAATTTCCAAATTTATATTGATGCCCTGAAATTATAGATTCACAAAACTTGTTATGTTTTAGTTGCTCATTGAAAATTTTACCCTCCTCAAGGGGTGCAGTCATTTATGCTTTATCATTGAAGCTTGATTACTACAAGATAGATATAATTTCTTTATGTTTATGATAATTATTATACTCACTGACCTTTCCTTTGAATCATCACTTTTGATTCCCTGAATGTTGGGACAATAAAACCTATAAATAAGGGAATAAGGTGGAACCTCTAAGTTTCTTAGTTAAAATGGTGTGGTTGAGACATTAATTTAATTAAGACTTTGAATTACTTATAATATCATCATGGGATGTATTTATCAAGCTTCCTTTATTTTCACGAGTCTTCATAGATTTCATTGAATTTTATTTTCCTTCAACTATTTTCTTATGTGATTTTCTATTCTTAACATTAGGTATAAAGGGAAATGTATTAATTTATGAATTTATCAAATATTTCATTAATTATTCGTGATATGGTAGAAGGATCATACAATATTTAATAACATGTAAAACATATTTAAATATTCCAAAAATATTTTCTTGAGTATTTAGCCTATCACTTTAAGAAAAACTATTATAAAATTCATGTTCTCATTTATATTAAAAGACTTTATTTTTCTAAAATAAGACTTTTCTTGTGCCTTCTGCATTAGTTTATCCCCTTATATTAAATCTATGCAAATAGTTGAACATTATTTATTATGATTCTCATCTTCTTTTTATTTTCACATGATTTATTTTCCACCTTATCAAGAAAAGTCTATTCATCATTTTACTTCTAATTTTCCTTCCCATTCAAGCCAGTGTGAGTCTCTCTAGGTAAGATATTCATTAATTCCATACCACTTTGAAACAACTCATCACATTTGGCTCATATTTCTTCTCAATAAATAAATCTATTTTAGGTTGGAATATTAGTTGAATTTATGGTCATGGATTTATTTCTAAAAGAATATATCTTTATTTTATCCCTATATCTCACCTTTGGTTCATGTATCATTCCTGGTAAATATATATTAAAATAAAAAAGTAGTCTTTAGGACCAAACACTCTACAACACTAACAGAATCCTATCCCACATATTAATGTTTTCTTCCACATAAACTTAACTTTTCCTAAGGGGTAGTGGTCTTCTTTCCATATTTATATCTTAAATAGATATAAAATAGTATATCTCACTATAATTAATAGGCTAAATAGGTTTTTGTTTTATTTTATAACCTAAAATATATTAAATAAAAAGTTCGCCTTTAGATAGATTAAGAACATGTTTTACCTGTATGTTAGGTCGCTTTGTGTAACCAGCTTAAGGAGACTCAAAATTAACCATAAATAATTATTATGGTCTCTTATGATCCTATTCAACTAATTTTGTGCGTCAAGAATATTTTATTATGCTTTAGAAAACTTTTTCTTCTTTAGAAATATTTTTTCTTCAATATAAATAACCATATTTTATTCCTTACCTACTTTCAATTTATATGTATTAATCTCATAAATGCATGTCACTCATTTCTTGACATAATAATCTTTTCCATAATTCCTATTAAAAATTTCTTATATTAACTTCATTTAATCTTTATTTAGTTGTGAGTTTTACTCAAAACTGTATTCTAACACATCCTTTAACATGGATTCCTTCTTTGTTGATTATCCTTCACTATCACTTCTACTTGAAATATCAAATAATTTTACAACATGATCCATAAAATTAACTTTATATTTTTATTATCTTCTTTATGATGAGAAAAACCACTCCTTATTTCACATAAAATAATTACACTTCCTGTTAAAATACTTATTTTTCCTCATTCTTCATTTATGTTTTTAAGCTTACTCATCTTATTCAGTAGATTCATATTCAATAGCCTGCTTCTTTGGGTAATTTATTGAAAAGTTTCCAATACCATTATAATTATAGAACCTTTGTGGTTTATTTTTTTTCCATGTTGCATTTCTAAACTTAATTGATAGAAATAATTTTTTTGAATTATTAATCATTTTCCTCATTATTAAATTAACTTGATTATATAACTTCTTTATATCAAATTTCAACCATTCACATGGCCTCAAAATCCATGTAATATTTTTTTATTCTTTATGAAATATGATATCTTTCACATTTTATAAGATCTGATAAAATTATTCCTTTCATCTGGTGAAAATTATTATTTATTCTCTATAGCTAATTTTTTGGGATCAAACATATATAGAATGTTTCTCATCAAAATTTTGATAATAATAGAATCATCCAGCTTCTCACAAAATACCTAAATATTTATGATACTCTCATTGGATCTTGTACTGAAAACATCAATATTTTTCCATCATTTTTTTTAATATCCTCAATTATTCTCCTCCAAAATGGTTATTTGGATTCATTAACCTTTACATTCCCCTCTTATATTCTTTCCAATTTGTCTCTAATTTCTATAGTAGTTTTAATCCCCATGAGTTTCATATATAAATCTTCTAAAAGGTACATCAAAAATTTATTCAATATTTATAATCTTCTTAGGTATTTATTTTGTAAAAAAATTCATAGGATCACCCTTATAAATAGGTTAAAATCCCACTATTGTAGCATATATTTCTTCTAGTACAAGTGATAAGTGGTAGGGTAAAATCCCATTCTTTTAACTATGATCATTCATGACATCAAATATAAGGATACAACTACCATTAATTGAATTTAATTTCACTATAATTTGAAAATTATTGGATATTTTTTAGGAAACCTGGATTATCTCTCATACTAATTTATATCCAAGGTCATTTAGGTATCAGTAAAAGGGGCATAAGTGAATTAATGGTACACTCTTAATTTTTTCTAAATTCAACCACATAGACTACTTAAAGTATTGATCTAATCACTCTTAAATTACTCATCCTCACCTAAAAGTATCAAAGAAATGAAATAAGAACACTAATATTGATAAGGTTCAACCATAAATTCCAAATCTTTTCTATGATTATTTAATCAACCAAATCATGGATTCTAAAATATGAATACATGTGGTTACACTAGGGATCCTCCTAATTCAATCATCATAGAGTCACAATATTTTCCTATTCCAAATTACCAGTAAAAATAAAACTCCTCATAGTCTATCACAGATGTTTAAATACATAAACAATAAATATATCCATTTTCTACTATTTTCTTCTACACCACCTAAAATGCATCCTTCTTATAATGTATCGTATTTTCCATGTATTATTTTTAAATATTATATGGATTAATTTTGACACAAGGAATTGAGATGATGTGAAATTCTGAGGCCCGATGTGTGGGGAATAAATGTGTGAAATATAATAAAATATTAAATAACAAGAACGCTTAGTTTTCCTAAAAAAGTGGAATAACTTCTAAATGGGTGCCCAAATCTAAAAACTAAGGGCACCATTGTATTCTGACCTACAGATTTACGTTTTGGTGTGACCTAACATCGGATGACGTATATTGGATGTGAAAAGTAGATTCATGTGTTTTAAAAGAAATAAAATAAATTGAAGATTTATTTTATTTCTCTGTTTCGTAGACGTTGCGACATAATGGTGATAATTATTTTAAGTAAGAATTTATATAGGGATCTAGGGTTAGGCTAATAAAACTTGTAATTCTCTATAGGCTCTAGAGAGAAATGCTAGAGACTTATCTTGACGATGACATTAGAGACTTCGATCAGAGATCATTCTTGATGGATCTCACCAGTGGAAATAGATCTTCAAAAGTGAATGCTCCAATTCTCTGGTAAGATGTTTTATTTTGGATTTTATTTCCCTGTTCATAGATTTAATGATGAACATGGACCTACTAACAAATAGTTTGATCCACAGTTCAATCATTTCTTGTGAGATGAGTTTAATTGGGTGAGAAATGAGATTTTAGGATTTGGGAATTATTTTATTTTTTGATCATTCTTATAAAAAATGGATAGAGGATGAAATTAACAATGGTCGAGGTTTATTCCTTTCATTTGTTCATTATGCTTATCTCTCCCCCATTTTCTAAGTGAGTTCTTAGTTCTTCATGACATTTATGAACGAATGATCATTACCCCTTCGTTTCTTGGCACAAAGGTTTGGAATTTTAGATCCAATGTTGGGATGACCTAATGACGGGGCGATTGTGATGATGATGGATGAATCAAAGCGAATCGGAAGAAACCACTCTTCAAGCGGTTTGCATTGGAATTGATTTAAGCATTTTTATAAGACTATTGAAGGTTCAAAACACCTCAATATGGTGTTAAGGTGATGAAAAAATCCTAGACACAGAGTTTCAAGGTTAACAAACCATAGAATCAAAACTCGGGAGATCTAAAAAAGTGTGCAGAGGAAGAATATGATTTTTTGAAAAAACCGATGAACACGACGTGTAACCTGGGGTTACACGATGTGTGGCCCCTAGTGATTGGAGGATAGGATTTTGGGAGATAGTTAAATGTCATGTGGTATGTGACCCTATCACACAGTATGTAGGCCCTTCCCAGATACTCAGTGTGTATCTCGGGAGATATAAGGAAACAAGGTGGAGTACAAGGGTTACCAACACAGCGTGTACCCCCCACACAACATGGCCTGGACTAAGTACACGGACTACCACTTTTATAGGTACATGTTCATAAACACACGGGTTGACACCATGTACTAGAACACGACCAGAGTACACGAGTGGACCCCAAATGGAAAGACACGACGTGTAAATCCTTCTACACAACATGTACCTATCTTTTACATGACATGGTTTTAATGACATGGGAGGTTGTACACAAGCAGAAGTTGGGGTCAAGGAACATGATGTGTGATCATAATACCCACTGTGTACCTTATTCTACAAGGCTTGATTATCTTGTCCATTGTGTCTTACACAACTTTCGTTAAGGCTTAATTCCCTTACCATTTCCCTAAAGTTAGGTATGAATCATTTCCTACAAATATGACTATGGTCCCTTCAGTAGAACTTCCTGTACAGAGTTGTTGTGATACCCCAAGAGGCCTAGTTCTAGATCCTATATTCATTATTCACTCCCTAGGTAGAGTCTTTCGTATTAACATGACCAACTATATAGGGAATTGATCCTCTACTTAACTGGTTAATCCAGATTGATTAGTTGGTATCACCCCATGGCCTTGGTTGTGATCCTCATTTGTGTATCATGTCTCTCTCTTCAGATCTTTTTGTGTATCTCTCTCAGGACGGTTCATGATGAACAATGCTTATCAGAAATACGATGTTTGCGCTATCAGAATTAAGAGACTGTTATCCTAGATGAGTGCTTCATGGAATCTTTGAGATGGATACCCAGTGTTT
Organism: Viscum album; assembly: GCA_963277665.1. Classification (NCBI taxonomy): domain Eukaryota; kingdom Viridiplantae; phylum Streptophyta; class Magnoliopsida; order Santalales; family Viscaceae; genus Viscum; species Viscum album. The sequence goes on from OY728132.1 coordinate 704,503,833, forward strand.
GTATGTTGTAGTTGTGACTCACCTATAGATTTCATGTCTTTTATTGAGTATATCTAGATATTATTATATGTGCTATAGAAATATACTGGTGTCGATATGATTGTATCTTTCCTTTGTGTATTGATTTTGTGGTTTCAGGGTTTCCTACTGAGTATTTTTATTCTCACCCTTGTACAGGATTTTCCCGCATGTGTCCTTCCTTGTAAATACAAGAAACCTTTTGACCAAGTCCTAGGTAGACTAGGAACTAATAGAGCTCTTTAAGATCAGGAAGGTCGAGGTGTGTTCCTATGGAAACAGATAACAGTCCAATTACCTTTTCTTACAAGTTGTAATTGTGGTTACATAAATCTTTTCATGGGATTTTATTTATCATAGTTTCACTTTACTTTACTTTCCTATCATACTCTACTGGTTGAGATATAGTGGTATGCATGCATTGGTTTCTTAGTGGTTTTTATATTTTATCATTTTGTAGGATTTGATATGTGTGCATGCATACAGGTACATAGGAAATGCCTACCATGTTGGTGATATGCCTACTGGATGCTAGTCACGAGCGCCTGGATTATTGGAGGTGGTCTTGGGGAGTCGTGGTATGGGGTCCACTGGGAAGGGTCAAGTCATACTGGAATTAGAGTGGGTCGGTTCAAATTTAGGATCGAGAGTCCGTGAGATTGGTTTTTGGGAAACAATGTTAAGACTTTTGAGTTTGGCTTCGTGGCTAGAGACTATAGTATTGGTGCGGGTGGTGAATGTATCCATACACCAAGACTCAGCTAACCTGCTTATTGACTCAGTACATGAGAACACTGGTTTTAGGGAAAATAATTGTACATGTATCATATATTAATGGGTTTTGGTTTCAATGTCCTTCTTGAGTCAGCTCTCCAGATATAATCATTGACCATGGTACATGATTTTTTATTATTTCATTCTTCTGTGATGCATACCAAATATCATACAATAATTTTATCATGATAAGGACCCCCTCAGTGACGAGGCTTCGATACAGAGACCAGTTCCCTAGATGTCACCTCTAGGTGGTGCACCAACTATACCACCACCCATTCAGCAACACATGGTACCCCTTGTACCAGCAGATGAGGAGCATAAGTTGAGATCACACCATGAGTTTTAGAGATAGATACCCTTTAGGTTCTGAGGTGATCTAGACCCTAAAGTAGCAGAAGACTGGATTGAGGCGGTGAAATGTGTTTTCCACATATTCTAGACACTAGAAGATCAGATGGTGGTTCTGGAGGAGAGCCTTCTATATGGCTTAGTAAGGTGATGGTGGTGTTTAGATATCTAGACTCACGACATGACGACTCTTTTATAGAGATTGTTTGAGCATCTCTTTAGAGATGATTTCTCACCAATTAATCTGTGAGTTGTGTTCATACATGAGCTTCTTTAGCTCTTGTAGGGTTGTATGATAGTGGATGATTATTCATCGAGGTTCATTAACCTTTCGAGGTACTCAATGGATGTGGTTGGCAATCAGTACTTTTGGGCTTGGAACTTTGATCGAGGTCTGTGTAGAGACATCCGAGCTAACGTTATAACTCTATGAATTTCCACTTACGATGGGGTGGTTGAGCGAGATTTGGTGGTTGAACGCTTCTTGGATGAGTAGATACAACAAGCGATATTCAGCAGTGGACGGGAAAGTGCAAAGAACTCGACATTAGGGAGCCGACATCAGTCTCTGAGATCTAAACATGGGAGATGTTTCAGGAGGAGGTACCAGGATATAGTATCTTCAGTCCAAGGCTCATAGGGTGGGTCATGTTAGTATAGGGATAGGTAGTGCTATTTATGTGATGGTATGGGAAATCTCACTCGAGATTGTCCAACTCACCATGCTGTTAACAGGGAGACTATGGATGGAAAACTGGGTTAGATATATAGAAAGGAGAATACAGATGTATAGGGCATAAAATGTGGCAAAGGAGTTGGGAGAGTAGTGTGAGCTGGTTTAAATTTCAACTTATTACACCACCACCCCCAATAGGTTCATTCCAGGCTTAGAACACTGGAGGAAAGGGGAGGGTACATCCATAAGCGGTCAAGGTGTATAACCCAGGGCCTACAGGAATGATTCAAGATATGATCCGTGTCTTTTCTACTTTATCTATAGTATTGATAGACACAGTTTCTAGTCATTACATTCTCTCCCCATATCTTGTTCAAAACCTAGAGATTCTGTTTGAACCGTTGACTCGAACCTTACGCTTGGAGGCACCTACTGGAAAAGACTCAGTGATCACACATCTATGCTGATAGTGTGGCCTGACCCTTGGAGGTGAGAGTTTCAGTTGGAACATATTTGTGGTAGTGTTGAATCCTTACAATTTTATTCCTGGTATGGATTTTTTATCCACAATCCATGCATTGATTGACTTTTTTAGGTGAAGAGTGTTTTGTGTCTGCAATGATGGAACATGGTTTTCCATTTTTGGGTGAAAAGGAAACCAAGGATTCACAGGATGGAAACTTGCATTGGAGGGTGCAGATAATTACTCATTAGTTGTATAGCCTGACCCTCAGTGTAACCGATGTTATGAGCTTTCAGTTTCTAGTGACAATGGTGGAGTATGGGGACATATTTCTTGACGATTTTCTAGGATTACCTCCCTACTGGGAAATACTCTTCTACATTGATTTACCCTAGGACTGTACCAATATCTGCACCATCATATCGGATGGCTCCTAGAGAGATTCATGAGCTAAGGGTGCAGTTGGAGGACTTGTAGAGGAAGGGCTTCGTGAGACCCTATACTTCACCACAGGCAACCCCAGTTTTTTTTCCAAAAGGTAGACAAGAGAATGAGGTTGTGTGTGGACTATTAGCGCTAGAACCATATGAACATGAAGAATAAGTTTCCACTACCATGTATCAATGAATACTTTTATCAGTTGAGAGGTTCATGATGGTTCTCTAAGGTTGAAATTCGTTCAAGATATCACTAGCTGCGAGTACAAGATGAGCATATACCAAATATGTCCTTCATATGTCATTATAGTTCCTATAAGTACTTGGGGATTACCTTTGTCCTGACGAATAGACTAGGAATATTCATATAACTTGTGAACCAGATATTTCAGCCTTATTTAGACTAGTTTGTGGTAGTATTTATAAATGATATCCTTATGTACTCGACATTTGAGAAGAAGCATGTGAGACACTTAAGGATGGTTCTGAACGTAGTCCAGGAGCACCAGATTTATGGGAAACTCATGAATTTCTAGTTATAGATTTAGGTGGTCCTGTTTCAAGGAAATGTTATATCAGAGGAAGGAGTGGTTTTGGACCTACCCAATGTTGAGGTAGTGTTCTCATGAGATCCACCTAGGGGTGTGACAGAGGTGCAGAGCTTCATCGGGAAAGGAGTATATTATCATAGATTCATACATGATTTATCCAGAATATTAGAACCAATGATATAATTTACTCAAAAAGGGAAACCATTCATGTGGAAAGATAAGTTTCAGTATAATGTTTTTGGAAGTTGAGACAGAGCATGAAAAGAACTCCAATCTTGAGATTTTTAGGGGAGGGTGTCGGGTACGCAGTGTTCAACAATTCATCAGGAACTGGTATTGGTTGTGTCCCAATGTAGAGGAAATCAGTGATTCCCTATGGTTCATTCCTATTGAGATCACATGAGTTGAACTACATAACCCATGAACTTGAGTTACTAGTGGTAGCCTTCGCATTGAATATGTGTCGACACTACCTAATGGGTGATAAATTTATCATCTACTACAATCTTAAGAGTCTCAAGTCTATCTTTTCTCAGAAGGATCTAAACATGAGATAAAGGCGGTGGATAGAGTTCCACCAGCACTGTAACATTGAAATTTTCTATACTCCGGTGAAGGGAAATATGGTGGAAGATTTTCTCACTAGGAGATATAGGTAACAATTTCTAAACAAGGCATAAAAGTAGTTGGCCTCATTACAGTTGTCATTGGTGTATGGGATGGAGAAAATTACCTCTAGTAGATGGTTGTTTCCCCTATACTCTTATAGTGATTTTGGGAGGAATAAGATAGGGATAATAACTACCAGACCCTACATTCGTATATTTCTACAAGGAATATTTCTTAAGGATATTAAAAATGTGGGGAGCATGTATTTATTTTCAAAGGACACGTAGTAGTACTAGTGGTGTTGCAGGAGGAGGTTATGCAAGAGTTTCATACATCCCCTTTGGATGTACATCCTGGGGTGGAGAAAATGTACAAGGACCTCCAACAACAGTTTTGGTGGCGAGGAATAATGAAATCAATGGTAGAGTTCATTTCTCTATGCCTTACTTGTTGACAAGTGAAGACTGAGCACCAGGTTCCAGCAGGTTTAGATCAACCCCTTGAAGTTCCAAAATAGAAGTCAGAGAGGATATAAATAGACTTCATGATGGGTTTACCCTATATATCTAGGAGACACAAGGCCATATAGGTGGCCGTTGACCGACTCAAAAAGTCGGCCACTTCCTAGATATCATAGTTTAGAGTTATTAGAGATCTTGAGACGCCTCTATTTTGAGGCGATAGTTCGACTCTATAGAGTCCCATTGATGATAGTTTCAGATCGTCTGGCTCATATTAGATCCCAGTTATAGAAGGGATTAGAGGAGGCATTTGGGACCCAGTTACACTTCAGTATAATGTTTCACCAAAGGAAGGATGTCCATAGAGAGTGAACCATTTAGGTCATGGAGTACATGTTGCAGGATTCCATGTGGGACTTCATCCATAGTTGAGAGGATCACCTTCCACTAGTTCTGTTCACATTAAACAATAGCTACCATTACTCTATTGGTATGGAACCATTCAAGGACTTGTATGGGGAGACCTTTCAGGTCACCACTTCATTGGACTGACCCGGGAGAGGTGGCACTGATGGGCCTAAAGTTGGTGTGGGCTACTACATAGAAGGTGTAGATCATCCAGGAATGGATCAAGAATTCCTAGAGCTGTCATAAGTCTTATGCCGATAGGCGGTGGAGACCATTGTAGTGTGAGGAAATAGACCATTTATTCCTATGGGTTTCCCCTTTAATGAGGATTACCGAGATTTGGATGAGGTGACAGGTTACCTTCGATGTTTATTAGATGTTTTTAGATATTTCATTTAGTTAGCGAGGTGGCGTACCACTTACCCTTACCCCCATAATTGGACTGGGTATATGATGTATTCTACATGTCGTAGCTGAGTGGGTAAATTAATGACCCATCGCATGTCATCAACTAGGGTGAGATAGACATCGATGATGGGGAAACATTTGAAGAGTACCTAGAAGAGATCAATGATCGGTAGGAGATGATCCTTCATTTGTGAGTGATTCCTTTATTGGGTGTCCGATGGAATCATGAGAATCTCCCGGAGAGCACTAGGGAGCAGGAGGCTCAGATGTATGCTTTGTACCCTCATATTTTTGAGTAGCCTTGTTTTTGGATTTTTAGGAATGTAAAATTTCAAGGAGGGGATAATGTAATGTCCCCGATTTTCCATGTATTATTTTTAAATATTATATGGATTAATTTCAAGACCAAGCATTGAGATAGTGTGAAATTATTAGGCCCGATGTTTCTAGAATAAATGTTTGAAATATATTAAAATATTAAATAAGACATGTGTGTCACTTTATTGAAAAGTGGAATAACTTATAAATGGGTGTCTAGATCAGAAATCTAAGGGCACCATTGTGTTTAGAGAAATGACTTTACCATATGCGCGACCTAACATTGGCCGATGCGGGTTGGTTGTGAAAAGTAGTTTCAGGCTTTTTAAGGAAATAAAATAAACTGAATATTTATTTTATTTCTTAATTTCGTTAGAGCAATGACGCAATGGTGCTTTTTTTAAGTAAGCCTTTAGGCCGGGATGAAGGGTTAGTCCCATAAAATTAGAAATTATCTAAAAGATATTGAGAGAAACTCTTGGGAATTATCTCAATAGTAATAATATATACTTGGAACCGAGATCATTGTTAATAAATCTCGCCAGCGGTAGTTGATCTTCAAAAGAGAATGATCAAATTTCTAAGATGGATGCGTTATTTTGGATTTTCATTCCCCATTCTTAGATTCAACAATAAATGTGGACTGACCAATGAATAGGTTGATCTACAGTTCAATTTTTCCTTGTAGGATGAGTTTAATTGTAAGATCTACAGGGTTTGATGATATGAGAATTATTTTTTTATTGATCATTATTATGGGAATGGATCAACATTAGAATGAACAATGGTTGATGTTAGTTTGTTGGATTTTTTCCTTGTTCTTATCACTATCCCATTTTATATGCATGTTCTTCGTTCTTCATCACATTTTTGAATGAATGATTCTGGTGCCTTAGTATCTCAACTCAATGACCTGGAATTGAAGATCCAACCTCAGGATGACCAAGCAGAGGTGAAGTTCCAATGAAAATAGATGAATCAAATTGAACCAGAAGAAACTAAACTTCAAATGGTTTATGTCATAATTGATTTAAACAATTTTTTGAGCTAATTAAAGCCCTGAAACACCTCGATTCAGTGTTAGGATGATGAAATGAGCCTATATACAGAGTTTTGGGGTGAATAGACCACAAAATTGGAACCCGAGAGATTGGCCAAAGTGCATGGAAAAGGAATGAGACATTCTAGAAAGACATGATTAACATGGCGTTTAACCTGAGGTTACACAATATGTGGCCCCCACTGAGTGTCGGATAGGGTTTATGAGGATAGTAAATGTCACATGACATGTGAACCTATTACACGGTGAATAGGCCCTTCCTAGACACTTGGTGTGTATCTTGGGAGATACATAGACATGGGCTAGAGAACATGGTTTACCTACATGGCATGTAACCTACCACATGACTTGGCATGGACCAAGTACATGGACTACCCCATGTATTGGTACACAATTAGAGACACACGAGTTGACGCCATATACTGGAACACAACTAGAGTACATGAGTGGACCCTAGATGGAAGGAAATAGTCTATAAATCCTTCTATAGGGTGTGTACCCATCTTCTACATGACATTGTTTAAATGGCATAGACCATTGTACACGAGTAGCACCTTGGGTCAAGGGACACTGCGTGTGACCCTACTACATGCCATGTACCACTTTCTACATGGTTTGATTCTCTTGTCTTCCATATCTTGGAGATATTTTTTGTGGGTTATTTCCCTTATCGTTTCCATGATGGTAGGTATGAATCATTTCCTACACATAGGACTATGTTTCCTTCAACATGACTTCATGGATAGATTTTTTAGAATCCATTGAGAGTCCTGAAGCATGATCCTATATTCATCCTTTTTTCCCTAATTATATTCTTTGGTATTGACATGACCTACTTTATAAGGTGTCGACCATCTACTTAGTAGGTTAATCTAGATTGAGCTGTTGTTATCACCCCATGGACTTGGATGCGATCCTAATCTCTGTATCATATCTCTCTCTTCAGATCGATCAACGTATCTCTCTTCTGAAGGGTCCTCATGAATAGTACTTCTCAGAACGACGCCATCTGTGCTATTGGACTCATGATTTTGTTCTCCCAGATGACTGCTTTGTGGAATCTTCAAGATGGATCCCTAATCATGGTATGTGATAGTTGTGACTTACCTTTAGACTTCATTTCTCAGATTGAGTATTTCTTGATATTCTTACATTTACTGTAGATATACACTTGTGTAGAGATGACTGTATCTTTTCTTTGTGTATTTATTTGATGTTTTGGGGTGTCCTCCGGAGTATTGTTATACTCCCCCATGCATAGGATTTTACCTCATGTGTTGTGTCTTGTGTAGATGAGTGACCTTTTGACAGAGTAGTAGGAGGACCAGGGAAAGACATAACTTAGTGAGATCAGACAGACTGGGGTGTGTTCCTATATCTAGAGATAATAGTCCCAGTGGTTTGATTATAAGTTGTACTTGGGGGTATAAACTTCTTTTTGTGGTATTTTATTTGGTCCCATTTCACTTTACTTTAATTTAATTTCTTGTCATACTCTGTTGGTTTGGATATAGTAATTTTCATGCATTGTTTTCTTAGTGGTTTTTACATTTCATCATTTTTATGGCTTGAAGATGTGTGTGTGAATATATGTTTATAAGAAATACCTCCCGTGTAACTGATATGCCTTATCGGTTCTAGTCACCAGCCCTTGACCTATTAAAGGCAGTCTTGGGGAGTCATAGAATGGACCCCACTAGGATGGGTTGTGACACTTATCCTTAATCCACCTTAATTAATAGTCTAGTGTATACAAATTCCTAAAGAAAAAAAATATCCAATAATCATGACTATTTATTCTCAAATTAATTAGACTTCTCATATCTTTAATTAACTTGATATTCCTCCTCATCTCAAATTCTTTGGAATATAATTATTCTTCATTTTGAGAAACTCTCAGCTTTAACCACTTACTTTCTCTCTTCAATTCAGCAGTGTATCATGTTCTTATTTTCTTATTATTTTATAATTCATTCATTATTCATATTTTTATACACATTAATATATACAAAATTATAATTTTAATATTAAAAATATAATTTATATAGTATTTAATTATATAAACTCCCTAATTTATGATAGTGATGATCACATTATCCAAACTGTAGGATATTTTTAGTTTTATGCTCTTTTTAAATTTTAATTCAAACTCCCAGTTAATTCTGTTTATAAATTATCATTAAGACTTAGAATGTTTCCATTTTAATGTGATATTAAAATTTCATGAAATCTTCTCTATATAATCCATATTATTTGAACCATTTTAATCATCCTTTTATGCGTACATGGGCCCATTCATTATGATATGTAACTGTGACATATGGCATGGAAATCGTCTCAAATCTTCTTTGATCCTATATTATATCAGGATGAATATGTGACATTTAAATATTTTATGTCCATCATATGAATCAATATAGTTTACTTCCAAAAATTCCATCACCATTAACCACTAATATTTATTTTTAAATAATATTATTTGAAAATCAAAGAATAAATGAACAATGATTTTCAATCTTCTACATCTCATTTCAACTTTCTCAAAAAAATCTTTAATGTTGACTATTCATAGTTTTATGATGTTTTAAAATTAAAATAATTGCTTTAAAATCATACCATTTGATTTCTCCTTCCAAATATGAAATTCTATAATTTCACACAATTTCATACTTCAAATGTTTTTCATAGTTTTGGACTTGAAGTGACTTACATGTAATAGGAATGCCTATACAATAGTCATCCTTACACAAAAATTAGTTCCTGATTACAAAGATTAAAAAAAAAAAATTTGATGATATTTAAAAAATAATAATCATTATATAGATTATACATGATTCATATATAGATACATGATGATTTTTAAACAATTCTAAAAGAACATTATACAGTACTGGAAGAACTTTATGCAGTCCAGAATTAGGCATTTTTAGCCCTACTTATAGAATTCCACACTCTATCTAAAAATATTTATAATATTTTTTAAATATTCCCTAGGCCTTCCCAAATTATCTAAAATATCTTTATAACTACTTTAAATTATTATATATTTTTTCATAAATAATTTCAAAACCTTTTTATCTTGCTCTAATGTACTCTTAGAAGATGAAATTCTGAAGATGAATGATTTCACTTAGTCCATTATATTCTTAATTAGAATTTCATTTTCTCATTTATAAAATCTCATTTACAAAAAATTCATCATGGAATATCTTATTCTTAAATAATAATAATCTCACGATGGTTTTTCATAACTATAATACAAATATTACAACTTTTAATTCATGTCTTCAATTTCATAATTTGGTTATCTCATAGTGCTCCATACCCACACTGCTAGATGTAGTGCTAAAAAAATTATTTTGAAGCACCAAGTTTGATAAAAATTGAGTCAAACCTATCTTTATTTTAAAATATTACCATGATTTAAACATTACACCTCATAATAACCACACAATCTCAACAATGGAAGGTTTAGCGTCTATGATGATTGGATCACATGACTTTATCATCTAAAAAGGACTTAAAAATATACCAAAAATTGTCTCTATAATAAAAATTCCTTCTAAATATAAACATATAATAAAATTAATTGGGAAAAAGAAACAAAATAAAGGGGTGAGTTAAAACGCTCAGTAAGGGATGAAGTTCTCAACATGTCATCAAGGGTTAAATAATAAGCATATTTGAAAATTTGGTTATGTGAGAAATTTCTTATTAAAAATAACATTGAACAATAATATTTGACCATAAGGAATTATGGAAGGACATATAATCTCAAATGAACATGAATATACCATAGAACTAAGAGTACATAATCAATATATTATAAACATGATACATGGAGCATAATAATAGGCATATGGAATAGAAATGTGGCATAAGTACAATGAATCATGAAATTGTGAAAAAAGAAAAATTTGACCATATCCATGCACATATCTTGTGAACAAATATATGTGTAATAATATTCATTTACTATCATTTTATAAAATCCATATGTGATCATGTCTATACAAAATCATGTGAACCAATCTATACACGATCACGTCTATGCACAATCATGTAAAAAATCTCTAAATGATCATGTACATACAAAATCATGTGAAGAAAGCTATAAAAGAATAGTTCCATGAACAATCACGTGAAAAAATCTCTATGATGTAATTTATATGAAAAATCATTTAAAAAAATCTATACATGATCTTTTTATCACATAATCATGTGAAGAAATTATATGTGATCATGTCCACACACAACATTATTATCTCTTGAGATATAAAATCATAACTTATAAAATTGAGATCTATATAAGAACCCACACATTAATCATCCATACATATCTTTTCCACATGGAATCAATAGTTAATCAAATAACATATAACCCAAGAAATTAAAAATGGGTTTCACAACATTTCTATATGGTATCACCAAAATGAACCTAAAGAATATAAGAAGTTGATACCCAAAATTCAATCACCCCAAAAGAGTATTTCAAAATAACACTAAGAGGGTGGTTCCTAAAAAATTACTTATAAAGTAATAAGGCCTTTATAGATAATAGGGAAATGGTAGAAAAAATGTAAAAGTGTTTTTAGAAAATGTTTTTTTACTTTGGCACAAGTGTTGAAGTTACGAGTAACTTTGAAAATTCATATTTAGAAAGGTCACTTTTTCAAAATTTAAAAATAATTAATTTTACTAATATATATTTTTAAATAAATATCAATAATGATTCTTTTTAAAGTATATAAAGGTATCAAAAAATTTAAATGAAAATATTTTTAAAAAATTTACTTTTGTAAAAGAACATTCAATAATGGAACCTGGAAAAATTCATAAATGTTTCAAAAAGATGAAGTGAAAACATTATAGAAATTTAATTTTAAATATAAAATTAAATATTTTATTCTTTAAATGATTTAATATATATATAAAATAAATGTGTTCTGGAGGATAAAACATTTAATATTGAAAGTATGGAAAACCTTTTATTTAATATTTTGAAATACCTTTATAGAAAACCCACATTGTAAAAAGAGAAAAAAACTTCATTTTAAAAAGAAAAGATGTAAAATATAAAGTTTACATGATATAAAAATAATTTATTGTCAAAATTTAATGGATAACATTGGAAAGAAAGAAAAATAAGGACAAGGAGGGGAAACTATCAATAAATAAGCTGAGAATAATTCTAGATAATGATATACCTTTTAGAATAGAGAAATTAATCAAGTAATAATATTTTCATAAAAAGTATAATTTAAACCAAAAATAAAGATAATGTAATTCAAAATAAAATTTTAGAGTGTAATAAAACAGTATTGGATGAAATAAGTTCAATAAGAAGCATTATAACTAAATATAGAGAGCTGGGTTAACGAAAACCCTTACAAATTTGGCATCTTTTGAATCACAGGCTCTTTGAAGAAAGAACATGATATGGATCCAAAAAACCCATTAATTACACGAATATGGTAAAGTAAATCCATTAGGATGTAATGAAACCATCTCAAATATATCATGTTTCACATTATGAAACACATCTAAAGAAATTAAATTTTAGACAAAGAACCCATTTCTTTATATTCCTTTTCTTCTCAAACATTCTCTTACCTCCTATATAATTAGAATAATTATCATAATCTCCTATTATATAACCTAATTCATATATATATACTTTTATAAATATATTTTATAACTATTCTCTATATGTTTATTAGTTAGTTATTATCTATTTTTGATATTGGGTGTGAATAATCTTGATCATTTTTAACTAGTTTCATAACAGATCATTTATTATTCATTGTTTTCCCAAATTTAATCATTATTTGTTTATTAAATATAAAAATATATTTTCAACTATTCCTTAATTTCTATTTCATTAGGTTAACGATAGGGATATGTTTCACGAAAAAGGAAGTTGTGATGAACTTGTTCCAGCATATCGAATGATCTAAAGGTGATTTTTGATTTACAAATTAAATATTAAAAAAAATTAGAATAATAAAAAAAAATTATATAAATTATTTTGAAATTATATTACCATTATATAACATTACATAATAATTCATGGTTTAGAAAATATAACTTAATTGTAACAGCCCAAGATTTTATAAAAAAATATATTCTTTTTAATTTTATTAATGTCTTGTGTTGTACGCTACACCAAAAGGAGCTTGCACAACACACATCCTTGACTTGCCTTGCATTACACGCAATCGCGACCTTCCTCGATAGCGTGTGTAGTACGCAATACCGAGTTTCACTAAACAACGATATGCTATAAAAATATTATTAAAACTAGCCGTTATGAATAGTAATAACCACTTTTTGAAATCCAGTAAATCTTATTTTTCAAAATGAACTTTATTTTTGGATTCTGAGTATCGAATTTAGCCTAAGGTGAAATTTTGGTACTTTTCGGATAACTTTCATATTTTGATGAATAGTGAAAATGACTAAATTTTAATTAAAAACAACTTTTTTAATCGAAATAATTAATAATGATAAATTATTAATTTGAGTGATTTTAAAGTATATTTAGAATATATTTTTACAATTTAATACAATTTTGGTCATTGAATGTAATTTCACATTTAAACCAGACATAATCAAGTGTCAATCTTTTGATAGATATTGTTTCTTAAAAACACGCTATTTGTTTTAACAGCGGGATTTAATTATAAAATTAATTAATGCAACTTCTATGTTATGAATTTGGTTAAATAGATTTCATTTTTCAATTCGGAATATGAAATATAGCTTAGGATGAGATTTTGGCATTTTTCTGAAAACCTTCAATTTTTGATGAATAGTGAAACCACTAAGTGGTAGGTTAAAAACTGAATTTTGCATAAAACATAATTTTACCGCTTCTGTGAATGGAATTTCGAAAATCCGACAGACACGGTTAATATCAAGGACTAAAATGTGGTTCAATGAGATGAAAATAATTTTTGGTGAATAGTAACTTTTTACTTTTTTTTACCACGGTTAAAAGTAAATAGGGTAATTAAGGGTAAAGATGATATTATTATTACCCTAACACATGTCCTAATTCTATTGGACAAGTGTATTTCGACCAAAAACAAACTTAGGAATAAAATATGACCATTTAGGCCCACTTGGATTAGATTAGGACATTTATTATTAATTTATTTAAAGAAGGGTTAAAATAGTTAAAATCAAAGTTTAATAAGTAAATCATTTTTAATATGGGGTTATACATAAGATAAATTCGATTGTAAATATGAATTAGAAAGATAAAAGAATTTCCTACATGATGGTATTTTATTTGTAATTTTTAGACATCAAATAATTTAATTTATTTATGACACAACGATGATGCAGTAATTATCTTTTTAATGAAATATTGACATAATTGATGTTATAAGCACCAAAATAAATGTAATTTGAGATTTTTTATGAATTCCACTAATTTTCTAGGTTACTATGATATATTAATGTTGATTTAATCAACTTGGTTCGAACATTTAATTCTGTTATGACTTTCACAAAAATCATATATCAAATAGTGTCAAAATTGACACAAAATAGTTTTTAAATCAAATATTATATTACTAATTGTTATTTTATTCCTAAAAATCTAAGGTTCGGCCAAATGACTTAGATAAGGATATATATATTAATAATAAACAATTTGGGGTTCGTTTGGCATGTTATAGTAAGTGTATTAACCATATAGTGAGAGAAAACAAAAAGACACGGTAAAAGTTAAATTATTTAACTTAGAGTTAAATCTAATTGATAAGGTTTAAAATAATATCCAAACATGTCTAAATTTAATTGGTTGATGAGATTACAACCCTATCTCATCTAATCTTTGAATATGAGTCATTTTTGGAGGTTTTTAAGTGGGGTTAGATTTATTATAAATTAATATTTTTAAGAATTCCTAAGGTGCCCCTCTCCTCCCCTATAAAAGGACACCTCCTCCCCCTCCTCCTCACACCAATTTTAGCACTCACGCTCGGCCAACCCCTGCCAAAATATCTTCTCCACTTCCCTAGAAACATCCTAGAGGTTCTGGTCTTACTCAAAGACCAATTTTAGTTCCCTAAGAGGAGGTCTCCAAAAGGCGCTTCAAAGAAGAGGTAATTACCGTTACCAATTCTTTCATCTTTATTTCTTCTTCCACTTCTTCTTCTTAGGTTGTTTCATTATGAAGTAATAACATCAGTATCACTTATATACTGATATGTTATTATAAGTATGAAACAACCCTATTTCACCATCTATCCATCCTACGGAAAAAGAAATCACCGCGCGTGCGTACGTACGGAATACCGTCTCCACGCCGTGGTGTAATCTATTTTCCACCACCACCTTACATGGATGGGTATAATGGTGTAAAGAATAACTATACATAGTTATTACAACATCATATTGATTCTGATATATTGTATAATCCACTCCAATTCAATTCAATATTTATAGAAATGATATCATCGCTCGTGCGTACGTACGGACTACCGTCTCCACGACGCGATGAGATTCATTCTCCATGTTAACCATTTAAGAA
This sequence comes from Viscum album, assembly GCA_963277665.1. Classification (NCBI taxonomy): domain Eukaryota; kingdom Viridiplantae; phylum Streptophyta; class Magnoliopsida; order Santalales; family Viscaceae; genus Viscum; species Viscum album. The sequence goes on from OY728132.1 coordinate 704,518,909, forward strand.
TGATTATAATGTATATATAAGAAATAATAATGAAATATATGACAATATAAAGCTACTGGATTTATGTATATATATACATATGTATGTCATCTACTTACTTCCATTTCAAGACAATAAGGAAAGGAAAACAGCGTTCATGCGTACGTACGGACTACCGTCTCCATGAACGGTGTTTTTCATTTTATTTATCTACCTATTATATATATATATATACTGAATATATATGATATATAAATCATATTTTATATTCTGGAAGTAAGTAAATCATGATATAAGTAATAATGATGTCAAGAACAACAAGTCAAAACACCTACAATAAATGAAACGATTTTACCCAAAACGCTTCTTTAACATGGAATTTACAAAAGAACGGGTAATATAATGTCATAAGTAAACCATATATGATATCATAAAAATGAATATGATTCTGTAATAAGTCAATGACATTATTTAAATCATTATACAGGAGGTTCGGACACATACGAAGCAAATCGGACCTAAGGTAAGGGGAATATCACAATCTCATTTTTATCCGAGATTGTTTATTCGTAAGTATTTACTGGGGTGTATCTTATCATCCACATCCATGTTTCCTCAATATGTAATATTATTTCCATCCACCTACAATGTTTTAAATCCAATTTTACCCTTTGGTGAGTTTTTTGTAAAAGATATGAAAAGAATCTTTTGTCGTTTTTCATACGAGGTACTTTTTGACTTTTCCGACAAAAGTACGAAGAATGTTTTTTTTAACTTATACGGCACAAACGGATTTCTACTGTTTTATAAAGCCTTATTTTCATGAAGATTCCTCTAAAAGAATTCATGACTATTTTCAATAAAATCTCTTTCTTTTAAAATTGCATGATGTTTTTTAAAAAGAAATTGATTTTGAAGAAGAAAGGATATTTTCCTCAAGAATTCAATTCAAGTGTTTTATCAAAATTATTTTCCATATAAGTTAATAAAGGGTTCTGTTTCTATCCATATTTTTACATTGATTTGACTATGTTGTGATGGAATTATGTTTATGAATTACTTTATCTTATATGAATGGTTTTATGATGTCATGTTGTTTAAGAATCCCATTTTTATTACATGGGTTATGCAATGATGTATGATTTATGATTTTGTGGCACACATAAGAAAGGATTCATTATAAGATGGGTGGGACCTATATCTCCCTCCAATGCATTGGGTAAAGATTTTATATCTCATGAGATAGACATGGCTGGAATGGTAGGTTATACCGGTTCAGTGAAACAGGACTGAAACGAGGATTACTCGATTCAGAAAGGGACTTTGTCCACTAAGATAGTCTTGGCAATGAGTCTTGACTAACAAGAAATGATTCTCTATGATTATGTGTATATGCCACAATGAGTAATGTTTTATGTTATGATTTCATTTCACTACTATGATTTATCCCATGTTATGAAATTATGCTCTCTTTTGCAGGTTAAGATTTCCAAAAGCTATGTTCTTATGTATATGATGTGATTTATATTTCTTTTGTTTACCCTTACTGAGCATTTGAGCTCACCCTTTTATGTTTTCTTTTCCCCAGGATATAAACAATGGTTTTAGGTATAAAAAGGAAGATCTTTATGGGAGATGTTGAAGATCTTCCACCACAATTAGAAGTTTACGTTCCGAGTTTCCAAAGACACTAAACTATTACGATCCTTGTGTGTGTTTTTTTGTTATGTACTAAGTATTCCGCAAAAGTAATGTAATGTCAATGTACGATAAGCTTCGGGTCTCTACAGTTGGTATCAGAGGAAAGGTTTAGTCAACCTTTGTAAACTAGGATGTGAGAACGTTAGTGAGATCCCTAGAGATATTTCTAAGGTATGTCTAGGGATGTCCCTAAGGATAAGTATACGTATAGGATATATTCCTAGAACTACGGTAACGATATTAGAATTTAACCTAATATGTTAGATATTGAGGGTGCTCCCCCTTTACTATGTTGTCTTCCCTAGCATGATTTCGCCTCTCACAAAATTCTTTTTGTGTTTTAGTTAATGGAGGGAACCAAAAGTAATTCGGTTAACATTGAATCCAATGGACAAATTTGTGACTATGAGAAACAAAATTGTGTGATGCCTAGAGATAAAGATAATGTGATTATGCCGAATCAGTCATCACGATATATGATTAACAAGGTGAAATTTACTGGTATGACTAATTCGTCAAAGAAGAGGAAGATAAACTATTATGCATGTTCGCATGTTGAGGATCATAAAGAAAGGAAGATTGAGATTTCTAAAGAAGGGAAGAAGAACCTTGAGGAATACCTCAAATGGAGGGACCGATGTTATCTGTGTGGAGAAAAGGGTCATAGAGTGACAGATTGTTATGGAGTTCAATGTCTTATTTGTGGAGAACATGGGCATTACCCAACTCAATGCCCTGACCTAAAAAGATACTTCTAAATCAAGGAAGGACTTATTCCAGGACAGTCATTGAAGTGGATGGACTGAAGTGTTTATGTATTGGTATTCAAGAATAATGTTGTTGAGGTACTTTTATGGTGTATTGGAATATTTATGTATTGCTCTAATGTGGTATTCGAAGTGATTGAGGTATTTTTGGAAAAAAGATGATATGCGCATAATGAAGGGAAAATAAGAAAATGAAATATTTGACAGTATTAATGAGCTCATGATTGATATAAGGACTAAGTGATATCATGGTTTGAGTATATAGAATTTTGAGGATTTTGATATGTGGAAAGTGTTAACTTTTAACTGCACTCATGTTTTCACTAAGGTATTCAAGAGAATACATGATTAAGGACTTTGAATGTTTGGAATGTGACCAACAAGACATATCTTATGATATGTGGGGATCAACGACAGTATTAAATCTCTGGTAATCGTTGTCACTATATTATGAGAGTGGACTGCAGTATTATGTATAAGCCTAAAGATTAGACTGGATTATGTTGGACATAAGTTAGTATTGTTTAAGGATAGAAGATTTTCGATATTATTGATGGGATGTTATAGTAACGTAGTTTTAGAAAAAAGGACAACCTGCAGGATGGGCGACAACCCATCGCTTCGGACAAGGCTGTGGGAATCGAACCCACAACCGAAGTGCGACTGGCCTTTATCGCCTACCACTGACCTACAGGAAGTCCCTGTTTAGTAGAAACTAGTTTTATTATATTAAGCAGTATGATATATGAAGTATAAGTCCATTTTAGGAATAATATATGATTAATCTCACTATATATCGACTTATGTATATAATTTTTGCTAACCTTTTGTTTGAGACAGATGGAATGACCCGCCATTCTATCACATGATCTGCTAACACTTCAAAAATAACAAATTCAACTTCATTTATTTAAGAGATGAATTGGAAATTGTTCAAGGCACGAACAACAGTGAGATTGTACCAAAATAAAGTAAGTATTTATTCTAATTCAAATTTTCAAATTTAGAGAAATGATCTTGAAAACCAAAAATGTTGTCCTAGTGCCCTTATATCCGATGAATCAGATGGTACCCTAGATCATCACAAATTTATGGCTTTGTGATTGCTAGATTTTCCATAGCCATGTTCTCTACCACTCTCCATCAGTACATGATGGTTATATTTCTCTTCCATATCCATATTTTCACCTATGTGGAAACCCAGTGATTAGTTTATTTGGGTAATCGTTACATTTCATACTTTAGTTTTTACATCAAAGTTTTGGTATTCCCTTTTACAATGTGGGTTTCTATTAAAGAAACTTTCAAATAGTAAATCATTTATAACCCCGACGAATTTTGAGGGCGAAATTCATTTTAAGGGGGGTAGAATGTAACAGCCCAAGATTTTATAAAAAAATATATTCTTTTTAATTTTATTAATGTCTTGTGTTGTACGCTACACCAAAAGGAGCTTGCACAACACACATCCTTGACTTGCCTTGCATTACACGCAATCGCGACCTTCCTCGATAGCGTGTGTAGTACGCAATACCGAGTTTCACTAAACAACGATATGCTATAAAAATATTATTAAAACTAGCCGTTATGAATAGTAATAACCACTTTTTGAAATCCAGTAAATCTTATTTTTCAAAATGAACTTTATTTTTGGATTCTGAGTATCGAATTTAGCCTAAGGTGAAATTTTGGTACTTTTCGGATAACTTTCATATTTTGATGAATAGTGAAAATGACTAAATTTTAATTAAAAACAACTTTTTTAATCGAAATAATTAATAATGATAAATTATTAATTTGAGTGATTTTAAAGTATATTTAGAATATATTTTTACAATTTAATACAATTTTGGTCATTGAATGTAATTTCACATTTAAACCAGACATAATCAAATGTCAATCTTTTGATAGATATTGTTTCTAAAAAACACGCTATTTGTTTTAACAGCGGGATTTAATTATAAAATTAATTAATGCAACTTCTATGTTATGAATTTGGTTAAATAGATTTCATTTTTGAATTCGGAATATGAAATATAGCTTAGGATGAAATTTTGGCATTTTTCTGAAAACCTTCAATTTTTGATGAATAGTGAAACCACTAAGTGGTAGGTTAAAAACTGAATTTTGCATAAAACTTAATTTTACCGCTTCTGTGAATGGAATTTCGAAAATCCGACAGACACGGTTAATATCAAGGACTAAAATGTGGTTCAATGAGATGAAAATAATTTTTGGTGAATAGTAACTTTTTACTTTTTTTTACCACGGTTAAAAGTAAATAGGGTAATTAAGGGTAAAGATGATATTATTATTACCCTAACACATGTCCTAATTCTATTGGACAAGTTTATTTCGACCAAAAACAAACTTAGGAATAAAATATGACCATTTAGGCCCACTTGGATTAGATTAGGACATTTATTATTAATTTATTTAAAGAAGGGTTAAAATAGTTAAAATCAAAGTTTAATAAGTAAATCATTTTTAATATGGGGTTATAGATAAGATAAATTCGATTTTAAATATGCATTAGAAAGATAAAAAGATTTCCTACATGATGGTAATTTATTTGTAATTTTTAGACATCAAATAATTTAATTTATTTATGACACAACGATGATGCAGTAATTATCTTTTTAATGAAATATTGACATAATTGATGTTATAAGCACCAAAATAAATGTAATTTGAGATTTTTTATGAATTCCACTAATTTTCTAGGTTACTATGATATATTAATGTTGATTTAATCAACTTGGTTCGAACATTTAATTCTGTTATGACTTTCACAAAAATCATATATCAAATAGTGTCAAAATTGACACAAAATAGTTTTTAAATCAAATATTATATTACTAATTGTTATTTTATTCCTAAAAATCTAAGGTTCGGCCAAATGACTTAGATAAGGATATATATATTAATAATAAACAATTTGGGGTTCGTTTGGCATGTTATAGTAAGTGTATTAACCATATAGTGAAAGAAAACAAAAAAGACACGGTAAAAGTTAAATTATTTAACTTAGAGTTAAATCTAATTGATAAGGTTTAAAATAATATCCAAACATGTCTAAATTTGATTGGTTGATGAGATTACAACCCTATATAATCTAATCTTCGAATATGAGTCATTTTTGGAGGTTTTTAAGTGGGGTTAGATTTATTATAAATTAATATTTTTAAGAATTCCTAAGGTGCCCCTCTCCTCCCCTATAAAAGGACACCTCCTCCCCCTCCTCCTCACACCAATTTGAGCACTCAAGCTCGGCCAACCCCTGCCAAAATCTCTTCTCCACTTCCCTAGCAACATCCTAGAGGTTCTGGTCTTACTCAAAGACCAATTTTAGTTCCCTAAGAGGAGGTCTCCAAAAGGCACTTCAAAGAAGAGGTAATTACCGTTACCAATTATTTCATCTTTATTTCTTCTTCCACTTCTTCTTCTTAGGTTGTTTCATTATGAAGTAATAACATCAGTATCAATTATATACTGATATGTTATTATAAGTATGAAACAACCCTATTTCACCATCTATCCATCCTACGGAAAAAGAAATCACCGCGCGTGCGTACGTACGGAATACCGTCTCCACGCCGTGGTGTAATCTATTTTCCACCACCACCTTACATGGATGGGTATAATGGTGTAAAGAATAACTATACATATTTATTACAACATCATATTGATTCTGATATATTGTATAATCCACTCCACTCCAATTCAATATTTATAGAAATGATATCATCGCTCGTGCGTACGTACGGACTACCATCTCCACGACGCGATGAGATTCATTCTCCATGTTAACCATTTAAGAATGATTATAATGTATATATAAGAAATAATAATGAAATATATGACAATATAAAGCTACTGGATTTATGTATATATATACATATGTATTTCATCTACTTACTTCCATTTCAAGACAATAAGGAAAGGAAAACAGCGTTCATGCGTACGTACGGACTACCGTCTCCATGAACGGTGTTTTTCATTTTATTTATCTACCTATTATATATATATATATACTGAATATATATGATATATAAATCATATTTTATATTCTGGAAGTAAGTAAATCATGATATAAGTAATAATGATGTCAAGAACAACAAGTCAAAACACCTACGATAAATGAAACGATTTTACCCAAAACGCTTCTTTAACACGGAATTTACAAAAGAACGGGTAATATAATGTCATAAGTAAACCATATATGATATCATAACAATGAATACGATTCTGTAATAAGTCAATGACATTATTTAAATCATTATACAGGAGGTTCGGACACATACGAAGCAAATCGGACCTAAGGTAAGGGGAATATCACAATCTCATTTTTATCCGAGATTGTTTATTCGTAAGTATTTACTGGGGTGTATCTTATCATCCACATCCATGTTTCCTCAATATGTAATATTATTTCCATCCACCTACAATGTTTTAAATCCAATTTTACCCTTTGGTGAGTTTTTTGTAAAAGATATGAAAAGAATCTTTTGTCGTTTTTCATACGAGGTACTTTTTGACTTTTCCGACAAAAGTACGAAGAATGTTTTTTTTAACTTATACGGCACAAACGGATTTCTACTGTTTTATAAAGCCTTATTTTCATGAAGCTTCCTCTAAAAGAATTCATGACTATTTTCAATAAAATCTCTTTCTTTTAAAATTGCATGATGTTTTGTAAAAAGAAATTGATTTTGAAGAAGAAAGGATATTTTCCTCAAGAATTCAATTCAAGTGTTTTATCAAAATTATTTTCCATCTAAGTTAATAAAGGGTTCTATTTCTATCCATATTTTTACATTGATTTGACTATGTTGTGATGGAATTATGTTTATGAATTACTTTATCTTATATGAATGGTTTTATGATGTCATGTTGTTTAAGAATCCCATTTTTATTACATGGGTTATGCAATGATGTATGATTTATGATTTTGTGGCACACATAAGAAAGGATTCATTATAAGATGGGTGGGACCTATATCTCCCTCCAATGCATTGGGTAAAGATTTTATATCTCATGAGATAGACATGGATGGAATGGTAGGTTATACCGGTTCAGTGAAACAGGACTGAAACGAGGATTACTCGATTCAGAAAGGGACTTTGTCCACTAAGATAGTCTTGGCAATGAGTCTTGACTAACAAGAAATGATTCTCTATGATTATGTGTATATGCCACAATGAGTAATGTTTTAAGTTATGATTTCATTTCACTACTATGATTTATCCCATGTTATGAAATTATGCTCTCTTTTGCAGGTTAAGATTTCCAAAAGCTATGTTCTTATGTATATGATGTGATTTATATTTCTTTTGTTTACCCTTACTGAGCATTTGAGCTCACCCTTTTATGTTTTCTTTTCCCCAGGATATAAACAATGGTTTTAGCTATAAAAAGGAAGATCTTTATGGGAGATGTTGAAGATCTTCCACCACAATTAGAAGTTTACGTTCCGAGTTTCCAAAGACACTAAACTATTACGATCCTTGTGTGTGTGTTTTTGTTATGTACTAAGTATTCCGCAAAAGTAATGTAATGTCAATGTACGATAAGCTTCGGGTCTCTACATTAATTCTCATAGGTTGTTAAAACTGACCAAAATGAGGGAGTGTTATAATGAATTTTTGTGTAAGGAAAAATATTTTGTATAACTTTTATAGAATAATAAAAATATCATAAATGACATTTAACTTTATTAATTTTATTCATAGAACCGTCAATATATTTTGGTTACTATAAAAAAACCATCATTCATGGACGTTATAGTCCACCGTACACATGATTAATGATTCCATATCTCAACTAATGGGATTGAATGGAGGTATATAGTAAATTGTCATTTTATAATTATAATTTTTAAATATTCAGAATATTAATCCATCAAGACCCTCCTTTTTACCAAGCATGAAAGTAATGAGTGAGAAACTGAGGACGTCACTTCATGGTGGTGGTAGTCCTCTCAAATGAACGATCAATGTTCGTTAGTTTTTCTTAGTGGATATGAAGGAATAAATAATGGATTTTTCATTAATATAAAAAAACTTTAGTGTATTAATGTTATTGAGTTCATTATAGTACCAGGTTTAGGATAGGTTTGGACGTGTAATATTAAGAAGAAAAGGTTAATGATTAAATAATACTCATGTTGGGACCTTAAAATTTCTGTAGAATGTAACCATATAAATGAAGGGAATTGGATAAATAATTGTGATAAGATGTATATGAAATTGAAATAGGAATCTAGATTGATAAAAACTGAAATTTTGTGAATACCCATTATTTTTCAATAATGGCATGACACTATTCAAGGGTCAGTGCCTCAAAAACTTAATAACTAATGGAGTGTGGTGTGATATGATGTTTATAAATCCTTCAACACTCATTTTACCACTTGTTTTAAATATTTTTCTTTCATTTTACAAATCTATTTTTTCATTTCACATTTTTGGTTTTCACCTTGGTAATTAGTTTTTACCCTAGTAATTTATATTATATTATAAATATAAGATAACCCATATATATTTTTTTTTGATTTTATAAGAATAAATTTTTGATCTATATTATTTAATTAAATTTATAAATGAGGTAAAATTAATTTTTAAATTGAAACATTTCATATATAAAAAAAATATTTTGTTAAAAAATGATATTTTTACTATTAAGTATTCTTATTCCCATATCAAATTTTTACGAATTAAATAAATGGTAATATATTTCTATATATATTTGAAATGAATATAAAATTGATTATATAAAATTTTTTAATTCAATTTGTTCGATAAAAATTTCATAATATTAATAAGACAATTATTTGAAAATAGCTCTTTCAGCATTATCATGGTCATTGACTTTAATATTAATAATCACAATTTTATCCATAAAAATTATATTGAAACTTATTAAATAATATTTACTTGGTTATCAACAATATGTAATCTATTTTTTGATATTTAATTTCTATATGTGGAGAAAAAAAAATTAAGTTAAATGAATAAAAAAAGTTTTTGGAGTAACATATCTATTAAGTTTACAAATCACTAAACATGGGTTTTATAAATTTAATGCTTTATTTTTAAATAAATCAATTTAATATTTTAATATATTTTTGCTATAAAGTGTATTTATATTTTTTATTAATACTTCCTTCCTTATAAATTTCTAAACATTACAATATTAGTTAAAATGTTATTTTTTTATAATAACCTAAAAATCAATTATTTTGGGAAAATATAAAAAATTCAACCTAAACTAATTTTGAAATGGATTATTCAAAAATTTAATAATATTAAAAAAATCTAAATTATACAATTTATACATGAATTTTCTAATTAAAAATATATATTGAAAAACATGTTTTTTTAGAAATGATCTGTTTAAATGTTAAGTGTTCTTAATCCAATTTTATATGAATTTATTATTGATTGATTTTTTTATTTTATTAGTAATTTTATTATTATTAAATTTTATTAGTGATATTTATCCAATATTTGTCTAACTTTTTTGCTCAGTGTTGTTTGTGAAACTAAATATCAGACATAGTATTAATTTAGAGATGATATATTCAAAAATCTTAGTGTGTTACGAATATTTTTAAAACATGATTCCAAAACTGTTGTAGACAATACCACTTATTAGTCTCCATTAAATTTCATTTCTACCTAAAGATGAACTCTAAAATACTCCCTTTTAGGTTCTATTAATTGAGTCTATCCTACGAATATCTTCAAGAAGTAGCCTCAAATTTATCCTTTTACACATATTATCACGGAGTCTCAAGGTTCATCAATGGAAGTAGCTCTATCATCTCTTCACATAGAATCTGGCACATATTTTCAAAATTATTTATTGAAAAAATAAAATCCATGCGTGGGAACTTCAATAAGGACAAGTCAATGCAACAAAAAACCCATCATTGGAACACATACTATGTAATAAAATCTCTTTGTCAAATGATATCTCATAAAGAAAGATATATACTTTGTGTCACCATCCTTTCATGATTTATTTATTATTTCTTTGGCTTTATTGTATAAACATTACTTATTCTACTATATATATGGATTTAATCAATACACTACTATCCAAGTTAGATGTACACATATATCTATTGGTCTACTAATGTTGATAGAACATATCCCATGTGCTTTCAGTTTTGATAATATCAAATAACCCACATACATTACTAATGATTTTGTTCCTAAGTGAATTAATCAGTTTTTACCCTTATTTTATATTAATAAACTAATAAATCTCTAATTCCCCAATTATGGACATTTTTGATGAAGTTTTCCAAAGTCATGAAGAAATGTCTATATGAGAATTTGCCTACATAAATCACCTATATGATGGATTCACCAACATTAATCAGCTACATCATTGAAATTACCACATGGTAATAACATACTTCAATCAAAAAATAATGTGGGAATTCGACTATGTAGATCAATCGATTACATAAATTGGTTTCATGTAGTAACTTTCTATGTTAATCAAATATGTGGTGAAAGCCTCTATGCGATTCTAAATATCTTCATCAATTTTGGACATGTGTTTTAAATTCCTAGGTAAATTAATTTTACTCTATTAAAAAATAGGATAAGTGAATAAAATTGGCTCTGTAAAGAAGGTTTATGAAAATCCATCTACGTGGATCAGTTTGGATACATGATTTCAAATTTTAAATTCATTTATGTGATGATATAAAATCAAATAAATCAATAAACAACATATATTTTTTACAATTTAATAACTTGAGTAAGATTTTAATATTGTCAAGGAATATTTAAATAATGGATTATATATTTAGGGGAAAATGATTATAATAACCAAAAAGTATTAAGAATGTAAAAAAATGAAAGGATAATTTATTTTTCATTACTGTTTCTAAAGTATTTCAGAGAAAACGATGTGTATTTTTAAAATAAAAGTAGAGTATTTTATGGTGTTGTGTAGTGAATTTTAAAATATAAGTTTTTCATGAATTTATATATAGTTTTGAAGTAAAGAAGAAATATATTGAGAAGGGAAAGAGTGTCTGAATATGATTATCAATCTCTCTCTCTCTCTCTCAAAGTTCATCCATATTGCTATGTTTTAATCAAGAAGATAAAGAAGCTTTGCAATCTTTAGTTGTCATATATCTATAATATTTTATATCATTTTATATAACACACCTTAAGCCATAATCTATTTATACCATCTCTCCTAGATATTTATTCCCTCTATAAATTTTAATTTAAAACTGGGAACTGCATCATTTAACACTCTTTTTATCATCTATTTCATAGTAAAGTTTCCCAAAAAAATCATGAAGGCTATTATTTTTAACTCCTTTATATATCCCAATTGAATGATACGGTGTTTTTTGTACCATGTTTTGAGTACATTCACTTAGTCATATAATCCCTAGAAAAACAACTGGTAGTACCTAGTAAATAGACAGGTCTAGTGGAAGCATATAAACTCATGGAGAAGAATTCTGGTGGTGAAGACTAGAGAACTTCTATTCCTCAAAACCACTATAAATATATTTGTTAGATTATTTTATTTTATATTCTTTTATTTCCAAATATTTTTGTGTTTAAGAAAATATTATAAGTTATTAATATCTAAAAGTGGTAGGTCTTCTAAGAAAATACAATTTCAAGAACACAATTAACCAACTATTTTGTATATTACATACCTTTAAGGACAAAAATTGGCATCAGTGCTCAAGACTTTTGAGTTCTTAGTTATAAAATCTTGGAGTATAAAGATCATTTTGAAAATGGTTTCAATGTCTGATAATATATAAGGTATGTTAATGGTAAGAGATCCCTACTTTAATGGTGATAATTAATGATGATATAATGTTCAAATGATCATGTATATAAAGATCCTTTTTTGATGTTTTTTCGCAAAGACGTGAAGCCTTATGCAATTCCATTCCCACAACCAAACAACATGGGATGTTGAAACAACATCTAGTTATTATTTAAACACTAAATCTATTAATGTGATAAATTTTATACTAGGCCTATATGAGTTCAACCATGTTTTTCAATGTTAAAAATCCCATGATGTGTGGAATACTATAGTGGTTACATATGACATTACATATAATGTGCGAACTCTTATATATAATATTACTAAATTGATGTTTTAAAAATTTAGAATGATTGAAGGAGAGATTATCCCATAGTTGAATGTAAGGCTTACGGAAGTGGTGAACAATGTTTCCACTTTTGGAACACCTATTTCTATGATATATCATGCATTAAATTTTTTCATAATTCTACCACCAAGATGGAGTGGAATATCAGATTCTATAAGAAAATCTACAGAGGTAAATCCTTTAAAATAAAAGATATTGTTTGAACTCTCATGATGTATGACGAAAAAATGGAAGCTAAGGCTAGAGAACACATATTATTCAAGAAGGATAATACCAATTTAAAAGTTTCATCTTAAAAAGATGATAAGAAGTTTAAATAGATTCGAATAGATGATTCATTTTTTATAGATAAATCTGGTAGTTCTCTATGAGATTACTCATTTTTCAAAGAAATTTATAAATTTCTATCATAATAGAAGGGGTTATAAGAAACCCTTCAACAATTATAATAATTATTATGGTAATCCAAAGTAAGTAAGACGATATGAATGATAAAAATATTAGACATATCAAACCAAATTTTCCATAGCTACAATACAACAAGAAGACAATGAGAAATTATTTCGAAGTGGGTGGTTACAAGATGAAATCCTTGAAGTCCATTAAAGGATAAAGGTGCGATTCTAAGGATTCTAATGATGTCAAATATTTGTAATCATAAGGAAAAAATTCTAATCAGAAGTCAAACCTATGCTTTATGACACACTCTTATGAGATATATTCATATTATACTTCTTAGTATGAGTTTGAATATAAAAATGATTATTTATCTTGTGAAGAATTAAATGAATAAAGTACTATACTAGAATATATGAATGAATATTTTTAAAAATAAGAAAAATCTATTTAAAAATAAAATAACAATATGGTAAGTGAAAAGGAAGACTTTAATATAAAAATTTTTGAATTATAAACCCTGATGAAAAATTATGCTGCTTAATGTCTTTAAAATGGTAATATGATTAAAGAATTACAAAAATAAATTCAACACTTAAAATATATTTCATGTTATTTTAGAAAAGTTTAAAAATATTTTAATAAAATCATTTTAAATAATTAAAGTCATAAAAATAAATTTTGAATAGGAAGCCAATCCGAGAGTTCGGAATTTTATAAAAACTATTTTGTGCCGAGTTATAAAAACAAGAACCACTATAAAATTAATTTTTATCATTTTGGAGAGTTAAGAAATTATAAAAATAGTTTTATTTTGATAAAACCTCAATTGTTTGAAGTAAAATAACCCTTTATTTCAATTTTTTCTAGATTTAATGGTGGATTTTTTGGACATCACAAACAAATTTGGGTTCTCAAATATTTTGTTGATAACATTTCTAAACCTAATAAAGTAAGGGTATCAAAATAATTCATTATTTTATTTGTATTTATAGAAGAAAATATACAAGGTCATTAGTGATAAAATATTGATGGACAATATATTCTCATGTAATATGAGAAGAGATTTGTCTAATATCCAATCCTTATCAAAAGTTAATGGTGTTTATGTCAATTTTGGTGACAATTCCAAGGAAACAATTATGGGAGTTGGAAAAATTGGAAATCCATGATTAGTCCTCATTAACAAAGTTATTTATGTGGAAGGATTAAATCATTATCTAACAAGTATTTCTCATCTTTTTGATGAAGGTTTTTTTATTGATTTTTAAAATCATGTTTGTTAAGATTATTAAATTCTAGGCACCGAGAACAGAGAATGTCTATAGTCTAGATCTTAATTATTTTAGTAGAAAAAAGGTGAACTATTTAAATGATAAAAAATGAATCATGGATATTGTATAGAATATTGGGACATCATAATGTTTATTATTTAAGAAAATTAGCAAAAAAGAATTTAGATTTAGATCTACCTCAACATAAATTGAATCGAAAGTGATATGTGATGCATGCTGAATGGGAATGAAATACAAGTCACCATTTTAGTTAATTAAATAGGTTTTTTACTTCTAGACCACAAGAACTAATTCCTATAGATTTTATTTGTCCATTTTAGAATTTCAATCCCCATAGGGAAATATTTTGTTTATATATTAGTTAATTATTTCTCTATATTTGTTTGTGATATAATTTTATGTGTTCAAAGTGACACTTACTATTTATATAGAAGTTTTACATGTTATTTTAAAAATAGAATGATACCAAAATTATTTATTTAAGATGTGTCCAGGGAGGATAATTTGAAAAACCTAAGTTTAATTATTATTGTTCAAAACATTGCATTAAACACACTTTTTCTTCCACCACAACACCTCAAAAAAATGTTTTTGTTGAGAGGTGGAATAAGACATCAAAAAAATTCATAAATCAATGTTTTGTGAATGTAACCTACCTACTCATTTTTGGGATATATCAGTAAATAAAACATGTTAAATCATAAAAATAGTTTTAATAAGTCCTATTTTAAAGTAAAAAACCATGATATATGGAATAATATAATTTTGAAATGTTGTATACTTTATATTATTTGGATGCAAGGTTAATACTCTAAAAACCAAGGATAGTCTTGATAAATTTGATCTAAAAGATAATGAATTAATCTTCCTAGGACATCCTACTAATTCCAAGGAATATAGAGTTTTCATTAAAACTTAAAAGATTTTAGAAGAATAAAATCATGTAAAAATTTGTTGAAAGTGATAATGTTTATTGAAAATGACTCAAATTGGTGAAATATGCAATTAATTTTAAAATATCAAACCCTAACCCATATTGGAAAGTAAAAAAAGAAGAAAAGTCAGAACATGATTTTCCATTTCAAATATTGTAGTGTTTTCAGACTCATTATCTCAACTTGAACCTATAAAACATCAAAGAGGCCTCAGTAGATAAGAGTTGTGTTATAGAAATATAGGAGGAGTTAAATCAGTTTAATATGAATATTTTTTAAGAATTAATTAATATACCTTATTTTTACCCCTTTATAAGAACAAAATTTGTTATTATTAATAAAAAATATGATCATGGTTTGATCACTAGGAATAAGGGTAAACTAGTAGATAATGTTTATAATCAAGAAGAAGGTATAGATTATGAAGTGGTCTTCGCTCCTATAGCTATATTAAAATACATTAGGATTAATTTAGCTAATACATCACATATGAATTTCAAAGTATATCATATGGATTTAAAATATACTTTTATTTATGTTTTTCTTATATATGATGTTAATGTTGAACTACCTCTTGGATTTGAAAATACCCATTTTCTAATTTTTTTTAAACTAATGAAACAAATTTATGATCTTAAATAATATACTAGAGCTTAGTATGTAAATTTAAGTCCTTTTATTTTATCAAATTTTTTTAGTTGGTAGGGTAGATCCTACTATATTTATGAAATCCTTATATTTATATGTTTTGTTAGATTAAAAATATGTTGATGACGGATTTTTTGGTTTTACAAAAAAAGTTATGTGATGAAATTTCCAAACTGGTGAAAAAATAATTTGAAATGTTCATTAAGGGAGAGTTAAATTATTTTCAAGGATTTTAAATTTATCCAAAAACATTGGGAATATATTGAATCAAAAAAATTACTGAGATGAATTACTTAAAATATTTGGACTCAAAAGTGGTAAAGTACATTAAAAATCAATGATATTTAAAAATAATATTAACTTTTATGAAGTTGGGAAACTAGTAAAAAATAACTTATATAGAGGAATAACTAGGATTATATTATTTTTGAATACTAGTAAACCATATATTATGTTTCAAATATAACTTTATTCTTGATTTTAATAAAATCCTATGTAATCACATTTAATAGCCACCATAAAAATTTTAATATATTTAATAGAAAAATTTCACTTTCCATACTTTTTCCAAAAAATTATGACGTTAGTTTTACATCATATTCAGATGTTTAATTTGGTGGTGGTAGACTAGATAATAAAATTCCTTCATGAACCATTCATTTTCTAGGTAAATATCTCATATCCTAGTCTTGTAAGAAACAACACTCTATTTCATTATCTACTACCAACGTAAAATATATTTATATTGGTAATTTTTGTTCCCAAGTGTTTTGAAAGAAACACATATTAATGGATTTAGGATTCAATTATGATAATGTTTTAATCAAATTTGATAAAAAAAGTGATATCAACATTTCTAAGAATCCAATAAATCATTAAAAAAATCATATGTACCTACGAAATAATTTTTTGAGAGATCACACTAAAGAGGTTGATATTACTCAGGTGTTTATCTCTAATGATAATCAGTTAGAAGATCCCCTTGCATGTGAACATTATGATTTTATCGAAGGAGAATTTGGTTTATTCAAATTTAAATAAATTCAATTCATCTTATTTTGATTACTTTTTTTTTGTTTTCTAAATGTTAATTTATGATTTATTTATTTATTAATTTCTTTATTATTATTATTATAATATATTTAAATGGTTTGGGTTTCGAAAATAAAAGTTATTTCTTTTATATATTATTATTTTTATTTATTATTAGTTACAATCATCCAAAAAACTTTTTGGGTATCAAAGTATTTTTGGAATTAGGTCCATGACCTAAAATTCAATCTACTTATGACCCCTTTTCCATTCATGTAGGTATCTTCCTCTAGAAGACAAACCTTTACTTCAAACCTTTTATCATTTCTCATCCTTCAAACAACCTTGTTTGACATGGGAAAGTTAAAGTGCAGTGATAAGGATTGTTCTCATTCTTCTATGATATCAAAAATTAGCACACCATACACAATTTTTAAGGGGTTGGACATTGATATGGATTGGTAGAAGTCGAATGAGGTGTCTCTTGAGAATGTTCTTCGGCTTCAGGGTTATAATTTCATATTTCATGGGAAGAATTCTGGTTTCTCATTCGAGGAAGAGGTAAATTAATTTATAAGGAACACCGATTTCTAGTTCAATCAACTAGAGGATTGCATCTCCTCAAATTTCAATGGTAAAGTAGTGTGGATTTCATTTACTGAGTTGGATGATTTTTTTCACCATCCCAATGATGTGGAGTTAAATTTTAGCTAGGCATTTGTTGGAACATGTTATTTAGGTTCTAAAGAGTTATTCAAGTTAATTTTTAGAACATATTCCTTTGATAATTAATATGTTCAGGATTTACTATAATAATGAAAATTCCTACGTAACTTTGTGAGAACTAGAATTGATCAAAAAGTTAGAGAGATTGATAAGGTGTTCTTTAAAGACACATACTTTTTTTATGTTCTGATCGATAACTTCAAGCTCAATTTGCTGAGGTACATGATTCACTTTATGCATCACTACTTTAAATAAAATAGAATGATGAACTACTATACTTATGGAAGAATTATCTCTATGGTTTTGAAGAAGAAGAAAGTTAATTTGTATGATGGAGATGTAGTGAAATGTCACAAAAGTTATAACCTATCCACGGTTCTTTTAAAGGCCATTGGGTACTTTAGGGACTTTGATTTAAATTACTTAAAGACAATTAGATAGAATAGTGTGGCTATGAGGGAGTCATCATAAACCATACTACTTAGGGATGTAGTACCAACAAAGATGGTGTCTCATAAATAAGTATAGGAGTCATTGTGTACCAAATCTGAAAATGAGTTACTAGTAGTAAGACTTAAAGTGAATGGGTATCCCTAGAGCCATGTTACCAAAGTTGCTGAAGTAGGTTAATATGTTGAGATAATTGTTGAGAGAATAGATTTAGTTCATAAATAAAGGCCAATGGACACTGTGAATAGAGATTCAGTTGTTGAAGACATACCAAAATTTTCAATTGAACATTAAACTATGGATAAAACTCTTTCTAGTTTACCTTTTAATGGTGATTGGGTTTGTAATGTGGTTATTGATATTGTAGGAAATTCACATACACCACCTATACTATCACCACCTCTCGTTGTTCATGAGGTAACACCATTAGTAAAATTTTAGATAGCTAAAAAACAATCATTTTCTTCTTTGATAATTCTATAGTCCGATAATCTCATAACAAATTACTATGAATTAAAAGTGGATATTGTTTCTTGTAAAGATGATATCATAGAACTCAAATAGTCATTTGTCTCCAAGATTGGTTTTTATAAGTTGGTTAGGTTTTTGGCATTCCAAATAGAGCTGATAAAGGGTATTCAACCACCATTGCCTATTATAAAATATGTTTATGAGGTAAGTTATAAGTAAATTAAATAAATAAAATCTCTAGTAAGAGTATTAAATGATTTATTCCCTACCAAATTAGAAATTAATGAATTTGGAGTTATGGTTTCTTCTCAGAGGGACATGTTCTAAAACCTTCCAATGGTGTTGTCAATTATATATCAAGAATTTCTTGATGAAATTAAATCCCTTGAGATAATAATTAAGGAAAAACTGCACACTTTACAAGGTACTGTGTTAATACAATTTGAATTCATCATAATGTTTCTTCCCTATGCATCTATCATCTTAGAACCTTCAGTTGTTCTAGATTCATAGAGGGGTGTTGATTAGTTGTTGTCAAATTTGAATTCTATTTTTTTCTAAGATCCATTGTATTCATTGTGACTTGATTAAACCTAATATATTGCAAGAGTTTAATAAGGATATTATGGGTGAGTTCCATGATACCAAATAAAAAGTTTGAAAGCATGGTATATGAACTTATATGTCCATAAATGAAGTATTGTGTTACTTTGATTAATATGATATAAATTTGGAATAGATTCTAAATGTATCTAAAGATACTCTAGGTATGGTTTTCAGGTCACTCAATCCTGTGTCCAAGAACTATAAAATTTTGTCTTCTTTGTTATATAAAGTCTATAAGAGTGTTGACAGACTGAAAACTTGTTATATGGAAGAGGAAACATGTTTAGAATCTTCTAAAGTTTCAGCTAAATCAGTTTCTTCTAACAGTAATGATTTGGTTGTCTATAGAGATGTATGTTTTACTCTTTCAATGAATCCTAACTCTCCTACTCCTATTGTATCTATTAATGTCGAACCTGAGCGTGCTGTTGTTTGTAGTCAAATTCCAGAGTCTTATATCAGTGCTGTAATGATGGTTTTTAAAAGTTTGATAGAAAAAGTGGAATGCATGGATAGAAATCCGCAGTCTATAAATGGTAGAATGATCTGTATAAAGAGTTCAATGGAACATATTCCAAAGAATATTTTAGTGGAAATGCCATCAGGTCTATCTAATACTAAAATTTCTCCTTTTCTCTGTCCTCCCACATTCAATTCTCTTTCTTGTTTTTTATCATGATAGATTGAGTCCTTCAAAGGAATTATCCTAAGTGGTTTATATTCTATTTTTCAAATGTATAAATAGGGATTTATCATTCTTCTTTTAATTTTTCAAGCTAGATATTGCCACTTTATTGACATGTGTTCTGAAGCCTTGTTTAATATAAGAGGATGAAGACCTCTAGGTTATGATGCTTCTACTACTTTCTTAAGTACCAGAAATAAAATTTCAGTTGTTTATAATCCATCCTCAGTCTATTATAATGAAAAATACAAGATCAATATACCTTTAAATACTGATAATTATAAGGAATAACCCTAATCATCTGAACCTCTATAGAAAGTATCTTTTATGGCAGCTAACATGTATTATTTTGATAAGGCACAGGGTTATATTAAGAACATTCTTAGTGGTCAGGTACAACACCGACATGTCAAGTCATCTATCAAATCAGAAAGTGGAGCTACTTTAATTCCAAGAGATTAAGCGTTTACTTTATATATGGAGGCTCCAACCACCTCTAAAGTTAACCCTACCTTCAAAACACCTCCACAAAAACCACCCAATATGTTTGATCCTATACACAAACCTAGGTATTCTGACTTATTTTCTTTGTTTTTGTATGTGATGAGTGGATGCAATTTTGTATAATTTTTAAAATCAATGAAATATCTCTTTATTCATTTGTAATGTCTCACTTATTGATTTTTTTGATTTTATATTATTTATTTTTTCTTTTTTTAGCGATTTTGTTTCATTTAATGTTTTGTATATCTTTATTTTTGTACTAATTTCTATTCCTAAAATAATTCCATATTAATTTTTAGGAAAATATTTAATAGCTCATTACTCTAAGTGCTTCATGAACAATGTTTTATCCAATCAGTAGCATTCCATTTTTAATGTCACAAAAATGGGGGATATGTTTCAGAAGTTTAATAGGATAGAGATATTAAACACATTTACCATAATATTAATCAAAGGGGGATAAATACTATAGTAATAAAAAGAGGATAAGTGTTTAACTAATGGGAAAGAAACAATTTATTTTAAAATAAATAAATATATTTTTTATTTTTGTATAAATACCTGTTAAAATATTTTAAAATTTTATATTTCAAATATTTCAGTTTTGTGATCATCAAAAGGGGTGATATTTTTGGGCTATTAATGTTGGTACAAAATATCCCATGTACACTAGGTTATGATTATCTCATATATACTAAATAATTTAGTGATTATTATTATTTTTTCAGTGAGTTCATATGGTTTTATCTCTATTTTTAGTGATTAGGATATTAAATCCATAAGTCTATAATTGGGAATGGTTTTTAATAAAAATTTTCTAAGTCATGAAGAAATATATATGTGACTATTCAACTATATAAATCACCAACGTGAAGGATTTTTCTATGTAAATCGGCTATGGCGTCAAAATAGCTATGCAGAAATAACCTTCGTCAATCAAAAAAATACTTGGGAAATCAAAAACGTAGATATATTGATTATGTGAGTCAGTTACATGGAGTAATAAGATATGCAAATTAGATACATGGTGAAATCAGATAAATGATTCCAAATAGAAACATCTATTTTGGCTTTGTGAAGTAAAATCCTACATGAATAAATTTGGATACATGGGAAAAATTTTTACATGAAGAAAATAAACTATGTTAAGAATGGATTTGAAAATTTGTCTATGTGGATCAATTCAACTATGTAATACAAAATATTAAATTTTGGTTCGCGGTGATCTGAAATCACTTACATCGATCTTCAACCTATGTTTATTATAGTTGACGCACTTGAGTGAGATGTTAATAAATCTGTGCAATCTTTAAATGATAGATTTCCTTTTTTAGTAAAAATAATCATAATAAGAAGAAATTACTAAGAGTGGAAATGTTAAAACATATAATTTATTTGTATTTACAATTTTTGAGGTGTTTTAATGAAAATGACATTCATTTTTAAATTGAAAGACATATATTTTATGGAGCTATGTAGTGTGATTTAAAAGAGATGTTTTCAGGAATTTCTATATAGATTTGAAGTAAATAATATATATATCGAGAAGAATAGAAGGGCATAATTATGATTTTAAACATATCTTTGTCTCTCATGAAGATCCTTAATTCTACTTTGTTTTACTTAGTAAGGATAAGAAGCTTTGTGATCTTCTGATTTGATGTATCTATTATCTTTTATGTCATTTTAAAATAAAATCCTTGGGTTGTACTCAATTTTTATCATCTATCCTAGAAATTTATTCTTAATTTTACTTTAATTTTATAACTATTAACTGCATCTATAAGAAATTTGTTTATTATCTCTTTAATTATAAAGGTTCCAAGAAAAAGAACCTTGAAGCCTATTGTTTGTAAATCCTTGTTGGAGCCTGATTAAAAGATCCTGTGTTGTTGTTCTATGTGTCTACTACTTGCACTCAGTAATTCCACCGGATATAAAATGTATGATAGGCCCATAAAATGGATTTTTCTAGTGGAAATCACAAAACTCATGGAAAATAGTGTTAGTGGTGTAGAATATGGTACCCTTATTCCCCAAACTAATATAAATCTATATGTCTGTTTTTTTTTGTTTTTTTTGCTTTTATTTTGGATTCACCTTATATTAAATATTAAAAGTTTGAAAAATCTAAAAGGGGGTGGTTTTATAATAAATAAAATTTCAAGGACACAATTCACCCCCTCTTGAGTATTTTTCAAACCTTACGAGAAATCATTATCTTTCTTTTCTACTCAAAAGTGACATCACCTTTCTTCAACACTCAATCAATGTTACACCACTAATGGGACACCTGACTCAAGAAACCTTTCTATATATTTTAAATATTATTGTTTTCATCATACATAGAAGAATCTCATTAATGATAAACATTAATAATGATCCTAGGTCGAGATACCAATATACAATAACATTGATACAATATAGAAAAATAACCCTTTAGCTATGGTATTTTTGAATATGTAGTAATTTAAAACACTATTGATTTTTTCATGATTTTTTAAACAAATATGAATTTCTATGTTGGAAATAAAACGAAGGTGCTTTGGATTTTATAGTAGTGTTATCACAAAGAACCATAAATGTGGAAATTAGTGATTATATATTGTCATTACCAATATATTTTTATTAGCCATAAATATATTTTATTATCAGTGGTTGAAATAATATCTAATTTTTTGTTATAGAAGAAATCTAGAATAGAAAATTTATACTAGACATAAGGACTACCGTACACCTAAAACATCACCAATATATATTAATTGAAGCTAAACAGAAAAATTTAAAACATTTCAATCAAGTAAATTATATTCCTCTTTATGTAGCACAACATATATACATACAATTATAATAATAAAATATTAAAGGCACATAGGTTTTATTTCTCCTCCAATGGCCCGAAGGCCTTCATTTTTTATTGATTTTGATAATCCACCTTTCAAGGGGTGAGGTGGAACACTTATAAAGCCCATAGGCGTGAGTATTACTTGGCCCATAGGCCTTAGAGGAATTCATTTCCCATAGGCTTAAAACATTACATACAACCTAGACTAACTACTAGGAACTGCTCCTCCCCAACATCTTCACCATGAAATCAGATCTCCACCTTCGCATTTCTGTTCGGTTAGGCATTCCCATGCATGCACAGTCTTGTCCCAGTGGCAGGTGCCATACCCTTTAATTCTTGCAATCCGTTTAGCTCTGCTATGGTGAAATCTCCTTTTCTCATCCTCCTCGTAGAGCTTGATCCTTGTAGGTTTTCTTGTTTTCATCTGCACTAAAGGTGGCCCAAAGGCCTTGAGGTGGCCCTAAGGCCTTACTGACCCAAATTCCTGGGTGGCCCGAAGTCCTTAAAGGACTCAGGGACAAAATCAGTGGCTTGAAGGCCAAAAGGAGGCCATATTCTTGGTTGCTACAGTTCCAAACAGTGCCTGCTATAGTTCCCGCTATAGTACCTGCTACAATACTACACAATTCCCGCTACAGTACCTGCTACAGTACCTTCTACAGTACTACTACAGTACCTTCTACAGTACTACTATAGTACCTTCTCATAATACTTTTTTGAAGGGTTTATAGGGAATGATTAATGGTTAATCAAAGTAGTAAAATCATATAGAAACTTAAAACCCCAAAACATATTACCTTTTAATTTGAAGTCATGTAACCTATAAATGGATAATATATACCTTATCGCTTAGAATGTTTCTTTTGTTTCCTTTATCCAGTTTTTTTAAAGATCTCCAAGGAATAACCAAAAGGATCTTCCCTATTTGGTTTATCTATAAGTTACTCCAAATCACACAGACTCTTTATGAATGATTTTAAAACCACCATGATATGCTAGTATCTAGTGGTTATATGGAGGATAAAATAAAAGAGCTTTAGGAGGGAGATAATATTAACCATAGGTTTTCAAGAGGGTCAAATGCATATCTATGGGAATCTTATCTTAGCCTCTATTATATAGTCTTTGAGGATACCCCTCGATCATATGAATTTTATCACATGTTTCATGAATATATGTGTAATACATATTCTTACATATCATGTGATCCTTGGCCATAAATTCTACTATACATTTCATCTTATTAATTGACTAGTCAATGATAACCTACAAGTAGTAGATTCAAGTGTTAATGAAATAATAGTCCACTGCCTTCAATAAATCACAATCATTTCTATTGAATCTTATGTTGTGATTCAAAGAACTATGAATGAATCAAGTCATATAATATCACTATCAATGGTATCCCATATCATATATATGTATTATAAAATATGATATACTACGACGACATAAAATTTTCTTTTTGACATATGTATATTGTACTCCAAGACAGTCCATATCATACTATACATCATCACATGGATTTTGGGAATATTATTTTCAAATTAAAACTCACAATAAAGACTAAAAAAAATTAATATTCTATTTTATGTTATATCATACCATAAATAATAAATTGTGTAACCATATCCAAAAATCATTTTAGATATATTCCAATTTTTTTTTGGAAATCTATCATTAACTTCACCATGCATTACATCATATGTAATACTGTGTGAAAAATCTATAAAAAACTCCTTTTGGATAAAAACTAAAAGAATTTTATCAAAGATCCCTGAGTCAAAATCAATCCTCATTCAGTCAACCAAAATGTGTGAACCCATAATTCATTATAGTTTTGGTAATAAATACTATTATGACTCGACCCACCAAGGCTTGTATGGTTGCAAGAAGGATGATCTGAAACTACCCCAAGACCACTTCAATAGGCCACGGGCTGGTGTCAAGCTTCTAAAGGGATAACTAATATGAACAATCACATCCTAATGTACTTATAAATAGACAACTCAACTATCTCCATGCCGAAGTGTAGAGGAATAAAAAGAAAATACTGCAACATCTAGAGTAATTACCATGCTTGTAACAACCTCTAGAGAATAAAAAAATTATGAAAATATAATATAAAATTTGAAGGGGAAAAATAAATTCCCAAACAGAAAAGATGTCCCAACTTGAAAACAATTGGAAAAGTAATTGCAGAGAGAGAATAACTTCAGATCTCCAAGCCCTGACCACCGTTTGTGGTAAAATGCACTCAAGTGTCCATATCATCCTCTGAAATCAATGACGACATGTTTGTCATCTGTAGAATACCTGAAACGTTTAGGAAATTCCCATCTAAGGGTGAGTATATACATACTCAGTAGGCTACCATGAAAATAAAATGGGGAGAAATAAGAGAGATGATAGAAACAGATAGATCAAGTCATAGTAATAGAGGAATGAAATATAATACACATATATACATATATACATATATGCTTATATAATAAGCCTTTAAAATAGAGAAAGGGGATCTCAATATCACAACCCATCCCATGATGGTGATTCTGCCTACCACTCGAAACGTCATTCATCAATTCCCAACATCTCCTATGTATATTAGAATAATTCATATAGGTTATTCACACCCAAGTGTGATATTGTAGTATTGTATCCATGGATAGAGAACTCACACCCTATGGTTAAAGGGGAGTATTGTCACTATGTTGATAATGATTATGGAGTAGCCACACCCTAGTGCTATATGGTAGTACCGTTCACATGGACAGATGAACCACACCCTTGTTCCACTTAGGAGTACCATCTCTATTTGAACAATGAGTATAGAGGACCCATTCCCTAGTGTGAGAGGGGGTACCATGTCCATGGATACCTGATACACACCCTAGTGCCACAGGGGAGTAGTATATCCACCTTTATAATGAGTATGGAGGACCCGCCCCCTGGTCAAACATCTGAGTACTCTCTCCATGGATAGGGGACCAACTCCCTAGTTCTATAGGGGAGTTCTTCCTCTATCTAGACTCTATGGTGATCCTACCCGATCACTATCATAATCAATTGTCACCTAAAGAAGTGTCATATTCAGAACATCTCATATTGTATCTCAAAATCCAATACGTAGTCCACCATTGCATTCTATGTGAAAAAACACCCAGTATAGGATACTTTCAGGCTAAAATCCACATCCAAATGAAGAAGATATGAGGGGTAGAAGATTCATAATGAGATACACTAGATGTAAGAGGTCCACTTAGTGAATGATCTTGCTCTTCAACCAGACCGTCACCTTTCCAACACATGGATCCTTGGCGATGTAGTATTACTTAGCATGTAATGGTACTACATAGTGTTTCTTAACCACTCAGGATCTAGCCGTGTTATCTTGAACATTCCCATGCTCTTCAGGCCATGTCTTTGTACACCATGTTCTATTTAATGGTGTGTGCACCACTCTACATGTCGTATAGGGACACATATTCTCATAGGAAAGTACTCCCTATACACAATGAGTATGACAACTATGGTTCAGACACCATGGGGTCGCTCCACATGATCTATTTTATTTAACTCCATCATGAATCCTTATCCAGTATAGAAACCAAACTACATAGTTTTTGTTCTTATAACAATATAATGTGTTTTTGGATTTTTCATAGAAATCTAGACATTCACCTTGGGTCTTAGATCCACGACCCCTATTAGCCCACCAAACCCACCATTTAACACTTGAAAATAGTGGTAATGATATTTTTTCATCAATTTAGACCCTCCTAAGGCCAAAAAATTGGTTTTCAATCCTTATTTTAGAGTCTCCACACACCTCATACATTTCCCATCACTTCCATTCAACCCCAAATTCCAAATCAATGGGAATAATCACTTGTATCCCTCAAAGCATACCTATCCATCCTCAAATTGAAATTCTGTTCATAAAATGAAAATCCACCATGAATATTGGAGTTCAATCATGCTCAAGCCTTCCTAGAAATGAAAAACCATAACAGTGGGGAAAATGCCTTTAATATTGGTTTTTATTTCTTTTTCACAGTAGTTATTATGTGAAGTAATTAAAGTTGATTATGTAAATATTTCTTTAAAAATTATATAAAAAAATAGACATTGTAGATGAATTGTTTTATTATTTTATGTTTATTATCAAATAACTGATGTTATAAACTCATTTATAAAGGTTTTTCACATCCTTTAAAATATAACCGACGTGAAAAATGGACATGAAAAATGGGTTTTCACATCAGTTATTTAATAACCAATGTAATAAACCACTAATCTAGGATTTTTCATATCATTTATCAAATAATTTAAGTGAAAACCCATTAAAAAAATCAATTCAAACCACCTCTCTATAACTAACCAAAATAGAAAAGAAGAAGATTAATACAAGAAGAAACATCAAAACAACTATAAATACACATTTACAATTTCAATATTAAAAATTACAATATATAGTACAAACAAAATAAAATCCAACTAAACTTGTAAAATGATTTTCCCATTCAACTTTTAAATGTATGATCTCACGTGCACTATAAGGAAAATGTTCATAAAAAAGATTTGAATTACAAGAAAATAATTTAACATGTATTATGAATAATATGAATATAATATTAAAGAAAAGTTCATAATGAAATTTAACCTTGTAGAAATGCATAAATATACCAGTTGAAATTATTTCATAAAAAAATAATTAAACATTATATCAACATTTTCTTAAACCTTATTGTTTATGAAAATTCTATTTAAATGAGTTTGTTAATTGAAAATAACATTACTAAAGTAATATACACAAAATTTATTAATTATAGATGAAAAATAACTATTTATTTTACATATTTAGTCTTGGGAATCTTTTTATTTATGGTTGTTTTGAAAGAAATTACATTCCCTATTTTAGAATAATATAAATGGAATAAATTTAAAATTAATTATAATATAAACAGATATTAATAAATTCAAACTTACTTGTCCAATACATCCTAAATATTTTGTCGTACTTATCCATGGATAGAGAAGAACCTGTAAAGTTCTTTCTCCATTTTAAAAAAACCTAACATCCAATGGCCACTAATACAAAAGAACATTTAATGTTAGTGGTTATTATATTAAAATATATATAACACTTTCTAGGATATATGTTTCGTACTCTTGAAGATAAAAAACCACCCGACACTAAATAATTGGATTCTTTTGAAATCTTTCAGTAATATAAACTGTTCATTATACTTTATTAATTTTCATTTCTATAGGTGAAATAAAAATTGGGTCCATAAATCCATATAAATATTTCATGTTATGATCCTTACACATTTTATAAATACACCTAATAAAAAAAATAATTATAAATTTTCAATAGATTTAAAATGTAAAATGATTTATATTAAGACCGTGATGGAAAAAACTTGTATCATATTGATTCCCAACTATTCCCCAGTTATAAGCTCCATGATATCATTTATCAAAAACCCCATAGTCATTTCATTTCAACAAACATTATCATCAAGTGGAATCTCATAAAAATCTAGTAACAACTTTGAAAATGCTGACAATCTATCAAGATTACTAGTATTTGTATCTGAAGTAATAACACATTGTGTTTGTTTTCTATATAGTATTTTCTTACATTTAAATTATTCATTTAAAAAATAGATAAATATAAAAAAATTTAAATGTTAAAAAAATTAATGAAAAATTAAATAAAAGATAAAATATACACATACAAATATTATAATATGTTGAAGAAGTCCATATGGAAAAACTAAAAAGTTATCGATACTTTTTCCAACTGTAATGACCTCATCTATAGGTAATGGTACACCAATAGATATATCTATAATATCATGTACAATGAACCTTTGATTCTCTATATTTATCTATTGATGATTAATGGTATTTACAATATATAATATCATCCCATATGTGACAATATGATGATGCAGATCATCATCATATAAATCCCACTAATGGGGAAGATTTGGGGTAGGGGATTTATAAGTAGGATAAGAAGTTGGGTCTTTAGGAAGAGTTGGATGAGTGGGAGCAACTGGTGGAGGTTGATGAGTGTTATTTTTAGTCTAAAACTATCTTTGTATGTCTGCAAACATCAATTGTAAAAAATCATGGATCCTATCCTCCATCGTCACATGAATATCCTAAACTTGAGTGTCTAAATATTCTATTTTTTTTATTAACACTCTGCATTGATGAAGCCTAATAACAAAGAAATACATTTTTCACTGAAAAAAATTCTAGGTATCCTCGTACATGAACCAGGTGCTTGGGATTTCCCAGTATTGTATCTAAAATATCCCACGAACCCTCAGTTAAAAGACCCCAGGTGTTCTCTACCTCTTAAAAGAATGATCTATGAATTATTTGAAAAATTATGCAATGAATCATAATATATTAAAATTAAATTAACTTAAATAAATAAATAAATTAAAAAATTTAATATCCTCTCACATAGAACCCTCAAATATTTTGTATTATATTGTTCTTTTTTTCACAGTTGAGCGCATTTCCATTTTTCATGTGCAGTCGGGGGGTTGAGTGGAAACCTCTACAGATCCTGAAGATTTAGCTCTTAGTTATTTAAAATTTTCAACCATCATTTATTATTATGATAACATAAACCCTCCCTGTGAAAAATTATTAGGGTATATGAATCTAGATCGTATCTATGGATGAGTTCTCTTCTATTACAGTAAATTAAAAATAATGAAATCATTAATAAGATCATTAAAATAAAAAAACTTTTAAAAGTTGTCATTTCATATACCAAAAATGATAACTGGATTTTATTTTTAACAAATTTTGTTCCATGTATCTTCATCTATAATAGGAAATATATAACATGTATTATGATGTTTTATATGCCCAAAAATGAAATTCGATGTGAGGGTTGATTTGAAATCCCTCTATCTGTTTGCAGCCAATGATAAACATTTCCTTCTAACTCCTCTAGTGTCATGTATACCATATATCATTTGATTAGAGGGGGAAAAATATATTTTTGTCAACATTTAAAGATAATTAAATTTATAAAAAGTCCATCTTAACACAATGGTCTCCCATAAGTGATATAGTGACAATTTTTCAACTCTTCTCCAATCATCAATCAAGATAGTGACTTCACTTTTGGAATGAACTAATATAAAAATCTTAATTTTTTTTGAATTAGGACCTCTTGGAATATTATTATCATCAATTTTCACCTGTATCCTCTGGTCCTTCATACAAGTAACAAATAATTTTGGAAAATGTGTGCTTCCATGTCTTCATACCCTGAAACTCTTCTCTATCACTGTGGGAGTAAATGTATCTTGTAAAGAATGATGAGGCTCGTCAAAAAGAGCATGTGTACATTCCTCTCTATAATTATGAGTATGATCCTATCTATAATTATGTAGTGGAGTAGTTTATTGATTTATATTATCCTACAAATCAAAGTAACAAATAATTAGTATGGAATTATGCAAATTAAACTATTATAATTATAATAAAAATAAAAATAAAATTTTATCAAACAAATAAATAAATTAAATTAAACATAATATGTTTTTTTTCATATTTTCTATAGATAACTAAAATTCTAACAACAGTAATGAGATTTGAAATTTCATATATACAAATGAAAAAAACAAAAAATTGTGTGTGAATAGTAAAAATGGTCCAAATTAATAAATATTTTTTTACTGAAAAAGAGTATTTTATTAATGTACTCTTATAAAATATTTATGTTTTTATTTAACATATTTGATTTAAAATTATTTCTTTTCAACGAAATTGATTAATATATAAGTTATGTAAAGGTAAACATGGTAAACTGAACAAAAATAAACTAATATAATAAAAAACTTTAACTTATTAGTTATAATACATATTTTAACAAAGAAAATAAAATTAAAATATCAAACAATTTATGAAATTTTAAAAAGTAAATGAGAATTAAATATATGTTACCTATAATATTAAGAATTCACTGAAAGATTTTTCCCCATATTCCTTCATCATGATTGTCTCTTATACACCAAACCATGTCTGTGACGTGCATATCAATATTATGTATTAATAATTCTATGAAAGTTGGGATCTCACAATGATTAGAATATTCATCAATTTTATCAACACAAACATGTAATTTTTTCCATGTAAAATAATATTACTCTGCATATCAAATTAATCAATAACATAGATTTTTTTTATGTATTTACATTATAAAAGGATCAATTGTGTATTCCAATCTATAAAGATTAATAAGTGTCATTCCAAATTGATTGTGTCTAACACTATTTTTATAGATAAACCATTTGTATTTAAACACTAGAACTTGAAATTTCATGTAATCAACCTACTATATTTCACTAATGAGTCCCTAATATTAAAGTAATGAAGAAATTTGGTTTTTGTCTTTACAACTCGAAGAATATATTGTTTCTATGAACACCAATACAACACTATTATGAAATGAACTTATGTTGTCCTAATCTTTCATATTAAATGTATAACTATTAATTTCATACCCAGAAAATGTTATCAAATTTATACTTAGACCACCCACTAACCCTCTCAATGTTTCTGATGCATCTGATCTTCTAATCACTATCCCTTTAAACCCTTGAATTTTTTTTGTTATGCTCATCCAAAATCCATATATCTATGTTCTTTGTATATAATTGTTTAAACACATTGATCTGAAATGTTTTATTTGGTTGAACATCATCTATGTTATTCAATATGTATAATTGTACCTTTTTTATCTATTCACCTGTGAATTATTTTACTTTCTAGCCATGTATCCCCTTTCCCCCATAAATAACTTCTCCATGGTGAGATGGAGGCAAACCAATGTGCTCTTCTATAGAAAAGTAGTCTTTACAAAACTCAGAAACATCCTCATATATATACATCTCAACAATGGAGGCTTCAGGTCAATATAGATTCTTAACATACCCCTTCAATATATTCACAAACCATTCAAAAGTATATATACAATGTAGATATATAGGTCTATAAATAATTATTTTAACAACCAAATGAACCATTAAATACACCATGATATCAAAAAAATATGGGCAGAAATACATTTTCAATTGAAAAAGTATAGAAATTAATTCATTTACCAAATTATTCGAAGCATTCAAAACAATCCTCTTATTAAAAATTGAATTGAAAAAATAGCACACCTTCATTATAATCATTCTGACATGGATGGGAAATATTTTACACAATTGAATCAGTAGGATTTGTTTCATCATGATGTGAAAATCATGTATTTTCATACATGAACACTTCAAATCAATTAAAGACACTTTTTTTACATTTGAAGAATAAACCTGAGACACTTTGATATCATGAAGACATTTAAAAAAGTTAATTTTATCCCTCTTGGATTATGTATTAATGGAAGATTTTATGATTGTTCACCTTCCATTAGGAGTATGATATAAATCCAAATATCTTCTAATTGGGATAAAGTATAATATTGCATTCAACCCATTTTTAGTCTTTCCTTTAATATCTAGAAATGTTCCAATTAATCTATCACATATATTATTCTCCACGTGCATGAAATCAATGTTATATTTGACCTCATTATTTCTTCAATACGGTGGCTCAAAAAAATTGATAGTTTATTCCAAATATTTCTATCATTACTAGATTTATGTGACTCTTCAAATGTCACATCACGGTCTTGTACCCCCTCATAATAATGATTAGTTGATAAAGGTTTCGGAGAAATATTAAATTCTTACGAGCCTTTGAATTCCTTTTATAATCTTCTTAAGAGTGATCAATAAAAAAAACTCTCTATGAATCAAGTATACATTTGTTCTCCCATGATGTAGTTTATAATATAAAGTTTTTTTAAAAAAATTGGACATGTTTTATGCCCCTCAACACTGCATCCAGACAAATTTTCATAAGTTTAGAAGTCATTTATAGTGGACATAATCACTCAATTTAGTTGAAAATATTCCATTTTTAAGAATCATTCGCCCTAATACCATCCTCCCATAAGATTTTGAAATCATCAATTAATGGTTACAAGAAAACATAAATTTCATTTTTGGGAAGTTTTGGCCTAATGAACATAACACCCAACAGGTCATATTAGTTCATCAAACAAAATTCACGAGATAAGTTGTAAATTTCCATTAAAATAGGCCTTGAACAATGTTTTCTACTAAGGGTTCAATTTGGATTCATTCCATCCCTTAATAGTCTAAGTATAATATTTCAAATGAACTTTCCAAATGTAGGAAACTAATGATTAATTTTCTTTCGTTGTGGGAAATCAGGTGGATTCTATAATTTTCTATCTCATATCCTCTCATCCTCATGCCATATTAACCTTTTTTCATCATGTGAATTTGAAAAAAATGTTTCAAATGTGGAATTATTATTTGATACAAAAATTTCTTGGCATGGGTCTCTATAATTACTAAATCATCATGTAATTTTTCTTTCAACTTATACCATGACATCCTACATTTGGGACAATTTAAGAGAAATTCATATTCCTTCCTATATAGCTCATGGTCATTCCAAAAGACATGTGGTTTTTGTACCCTAATCCCATTATGGATATTAAGTTCATAAATAAAAAATTTAAATCACGAAGATCATTTTATTTAAGAAGAATATCTTTCAAGAATTATAGAAAATTAGTAAAACTCTTATCATCACAACCACATTTCATCTTCAAGTTGAAGTTCCCTGTCAGGATCCAAGTATCACTGAGAGGGGGTGGGGGTGAATCAGTGATATATTTTTCTTTTTTATGTTTCTTGTTTTTTTAAATAACCTTCACCTTTTGTTAAAGAGTTTCTTCCCTGATGAGCACACATAACCACAAGAAAACAAGATTTACAAGGTTTACTACTCAACAAGAGTAGCTACATACTTGGTATGGTATGGAAACAATCTAGTACCACAAAATCTACTAGAAAAAAATCCTTTAATGTGGAATACAATGATTAGGATATACCCTTACACTCGTGTATCACTTTGAAAACAATTCAATAGTGTGTGTGCTCCCTCTTATCACAAATAGGGTAATGTAATGATTCTGTGATTCCTAATGAACTTTCAAAAATCAAATATTTCAATACAATTATACACTTTCCTACCCAGAAGACGGTAAGAACCTCCTAGTTCTCACAGCTTGCGCACCACTACCTTCTTGCGCACCTCCCTGCTTGTGCGCCACCTGCTTGTGCGCAACTCAGCTTGCGCGTCTCCCTGCCTTCGCACCATCTGCTTGAGGGCCACTCAGCTTGCGAGCCTCTCAGCTTGCGCGCCTCCAACTACTTGGGTGCCACTGTTGTGGACAACTCCCAACATGCGTTCCACCTTTGGATTATACACAACACACTTTTTGAACACACCTCCCTGCTTTCGCACCTATGACAACATGCACACCACATCCGACTTGCATGCCACCCTACTTGCGCGCCACCCCACTTGCGCGCCTTATAAATAACCCTCAGCTTGTATGCCACTTCAGTTTGCACGCCACTTCCTACTACTCGCGCGATCCGAGCTCAAATTTTCTCTTAAGTGTTGAGCATTAAAAAATGGGGAGGTTAGTCGTCTGTTTATAGGAATTTTGGTGACTTGCGCGCCACATGCACTTGCGCGCCGCTCTAGCACTTGCGCGCTGCTCCAGTACTTGCATGCTGCTCCAGCACTTGCACACCGCTCCAGCACTTGTGCGCCGCTCCAGAAATTGTACAACACTTTCTTTCCATTGTAATATTTCGATACGATGATGTTGAAATGTGTCTTGCGCGTAACATACACTTGCGCGCTACACTTGCCTTCCCCTTATACTTGCGTGCCAGTTTTTGACTTGCACACCAATCTTTAACTTGCATGCCACCTTATTTCCTTTGTTATATTTTTACGGGATGATCTTGAAATATGACTTGCACGCAACATACACTTTTGCACCACATATACTTGTGTGACACACTTGCACGCCAATTTTGACTTGCGCGCCACTTTCTTTCTATTGCAAAAAACACTTGTTTACTCTCTATATCCTTCATAAGGATTGCATCACAAGTTCTCCAAACTTATGATATTTTTGAAAGAAAAATCAGAAAATCATCATCATAGTTTCCAATTCCTTTACAAAGTGAATTGATTTAGATTCTTTGACAACAAAAGACAACACTCTGTAACATCAAACATTTCTTACTTCCTTATCCATCCAACTTGGTCCCAAAACAAGTTAATCCATCTTAACACTGATGATAATATGGTAAATTCTATATAAACTGGACACAATGGTTTTTCAGAATCTCCATATAGACACTCATTTTTTAGTTCTTTCTCAATTCTCCTCTACTTCAATATCACAAATCATTTCTTCAATTTCATCAATGTTATCATCTAGAAGAACATCATCATCAATTGATATGAAATTCTTCCTAGTTTCACAATTCCAAATACAAGGGACATAACTCTGATTAAAACCATGAAAAATTAAAGGATTTTTGATCTATATGATTTTCTACTTCCCCATATTTAAACATTTCAGTCATGGATAGGAAAAATTTCTTTTTTGGAATTTTTTTTAGAAAATTCTAAAAAAGCATTTATACGTTCCTCAAATTCCTCACTTTTTCAAAGTTCCATAATCAAACTTTCACTCATTATTATCTATAATAAATTTATAAAATAAATATCTTTTCATAAGAAAATAGTGAGATAAAATTAATTATAAATTATTCAAGTCAAACTAGGTTTAAATTTTCATCAATGATGTCATAATTTGAAAGTAACCAAACATAGATTTTTTATTAAAAAATATATGTATTTGAAAAGTGTTTTATAAATTATAGAAAATAATAAAATATAATTTTAAATATTACTTACAAATAAAAATTCATCACCCTTTACATTTCCAATCCTAAAAAAATACATATTATTTATATTTAATAAAACTTCATAAAAATAAAATTACTTTTAAGATAATATGTTAGAACAATTTTTTCAAAAATAATTTATTTTGAAATATAAAATCATTTCAGATTATAATTTAAATAAAAATATCATTAATGATTTTCCTTGGAAAAAGGAAATTATTTAAAAATATTCACCACATTTAAAATAAAAAACACATATTTAAATCTAAGGTCTAATGAATTATTTCATTAAATTGAACAAAAAAGTGTTTCACTTACTAGAACATTTTCAACAATAAAATATTCATATCATTGTGGTTAGAAAAAATGATTGCCTATTATTGTGAATAATTTTCAAAATCTAGAAACAAATTTCTCAATGTAACTAACCATAATATTGTATATTTTACAATAAAAAATAGAAAAAAATATAATATTCTCTATAATAAGAAACATAATAAATTGAGGGTAACATGATTAAGAATTAAAACTATATAAATATTCTATAATATAATACTAAATTGGATATACACCACTAATCATAATATAGAAAAATATCATTGTGACTCTAATATATCATCAAGCCTTACATTTCAATGATACTCTGTTAAGTAAAACGATTCAGTCTATACACAATATATAAAAGAAAATAAATACAAAAGTATATCTTAAACAATGTTAGACAAGGTATATGAGGAAACCAATAAAAAGAATCTATAACAACAATACACATTCAAGGTGAAAATTAACATATTTTACTAAGGGATTGAAAATAATTTACCTTACATTGAAAAAAAGAGGTTTTCTATATGAAAGTATGATTTAAAACTATATCATAGTTTAATAAAAAATCCTTTAGAATGATAAGATTAATTAAATTAAAGTATCAATGAAATAACATTCAATATTCCATTCAAAATTTATTTTCCTCATTATTATTATTTTGCAAAAACACATTGTACGCATGTCGTAGGAAAAACCCAAAAATTAACCATGAGGGTCCATGCCACAAACTATTAATATATAATATCCTAAAAAATCTAAATGGTCATCTGAGAAGCACATAAAATCCATAAAAATTTGAAATAAAATATTTAACAATAAATTATTTATCATAACCTAATATTAATAAAACATACTAATCCCTATGTGTATAATTGTGAAATTATTCAAACACTATAACCATTAATAGTACTAGTTTAATCCACCATGTTATATTCCAATTCCATAATAAGATTTTGAATTTTTTTAATCATATCATAGTCATTTCCCATCAAAACAATGATCATGGGAGATTGAAATTAATGAAATAAAAAACACAATAATTAGGACATCTATGAGCGAGGATTGATGTGTAAGGCTTACTTGAGAGTTGAGAGACAAACTGATCAAATTCTTAACAGTGAGGATAATGAACCTGATGATGTGTAAATATGGAAAATCGATATTGGAGGCCTCCAGATCAAATAAATAAGTCTAGGATTCCATTAAAAAATAAACGAATTTACTTTCATGATCTTGAATAACACCGAAATAACTCAAAACTACAATTCATAAATTTTTTTATTTTATATCACATCGATTATACTATAACCAATGTGATAATTAGTTTATTATTGTTTTATCACTTCAATTATATAGTAACCAATGTAAAAATTGTTCTTTATCACATCAGTTATCTTATAACTAATGTGATAATGTAATGGGAATTTCTTCATCTAGTCGGTTATATTATAACTGATGTGAAAAACCTCTTTATCACCTCGATTACTGTATAACTGATAGGATAATGTGCAATACTAGTTTCTTCGCATCAATTATCATATAACTAACATGATAAAGTTGTTGAGTCAATAATTTAATCTTATAACTTCTCTTTTCCTTATGGTTTTATGTTTTGAAAATCCAAAAAACTTTTTGTTAAGTTCTGATTTTGTCATTCCATTTTACTTATATAATTTTTCATTTTATTTTACATACTGATTTTTCATTCAATTTTACTTACTGATTTGTCAATTCATTTTACTTATATATTTTTTCATTCTTTTTTACTTACTGATCTGTCATTCTGTTTTACTTACTGATCTATCAGTCCATTTTACTTACAGATTTTGTCATTCCATTTTACTTACAGAATTTTTCATTCCATTTTAATTACAAAATTTTCATTCTGTTTCACTTAAAAATTTTCCATTCTATTTTACATGAAATTTTTTTATTACGTTTTACTTGAGCCTATCTCATACCAATTTAGTGATACCTCGTGTTTGAAATAACATTGTCACATGAAAATCTATGATAATATTTTCATTATTATGATACCATTTTTCATGATATCAATATCTGTAAAAATGGCATACATATTTTATGATACCTGTACCCGAAATATTGATACTGTTTTCTCAATCCATTTTTCATTTTCTTAAGAATCTGTTTTCTTTATAATGTTATAGTTTCTTAATGTATCATTCCAATATTATCATATTCTAAGTTTTCTTATACTTAACATTTACCTTTAACTTAACATCATTTATTTTACATAAAATGATAACTTAAAATTTGTTATAAACTAACCATTGTCTATTTGACACATGTTCAAGTCCATCTAAAATTTAAGGAAAATATGACCGTTGAAGTGGAGCTGACCGTTAAGATGTTTTTCCTATAAATAAGAGTTCATTTGAATGAGCAAAGAACAACGATGATACATAGTGAATAGAAAAGGGGTCAAAGTTTGTGAAGTGATTTCTAGAGAGAGAGACTCTTACAACTCTCAGTGCTTTGTGAGGATGTTCTAAACAAATTGTTCAGGCATAAACAACTTGTTGAGACTTTTTTTGTGGAGACTTTGAACGTGCTGATCGTGGGCTTCCAGATTTGGAAGACAAAGGTTCTAATTTCCTTCTAAACCGTGGGATTGCAGGGAATGAAAGATAGATACAGATCTTTGGATTAAGGTCTTACCTGGGTTTAGGTAAGATATACTTTTTTGAAAGTATAAATCAAGGAACCTTTTTCCATGTTTATTGGATACCCTTATCTTTGAGTTGAAATAATATTATTGTTACTTGTCTTCTATTTCAAGTTGTTTTCATCCCAATACATTTTTTTTAACTTTTTTAATGTTAAAAATAATAACTTTCTTTTAATTTATAATTCCATTACTCTGAATTTATTAAATATTCTATACACTTTAAGGTAGAATATTTCTTTTAAGAAAATATTTATTATGTTCTTATCTTAAGGTTTTAATGTTTAAGAAAAGGATTCATTAAGAGGGTTTGTAAATATTTGTTTAAATTTGTTAAACTAATTTTTCCTAAAGTAAAAAATCCAACCTTAAAAAATAGACTTCCTTAAAGTTAAGAAACCTTCCTTAAGAAAGTTTTATATCAACTTTAAAGGTTCCAATTTTTTTTCAAAGTATACAATTCACCCCTCTTGTATTTGAGAATCTTATTATACATATTTGATTCTACAATTGGTATTAGTGGAGCTCTCTAAAATAATTATATTCACATTTAAGTTTTCTGGCTCAATATTTCATTGTCCTTAAAACCTTATTTTTTAATCTTTGTTTAAAAACTTTTTCTGCTCATAAGTTGTGTGGAAATAAATTTTATTTTACTGTAGCAGGCATTCATGTTGGATCTCTAGAAAATCCAAATCCTACTATACCACTGGTCTTCTATGTAAATGACTATGAGTATTGGAGAGACAGAATAAATACCTTTGTGATAAACATAGGTGTAGACAACTACATTATGTTAACTGGAGATTATAAGATTCCTGATAAGAAACTTAGAACCTTTACTAATACGGAAGAAGAGGAATACCAATTGAACTTTAAGGTACGTAATAATTTTCTTTGTTCCATGACTAGAAATATATATAACCAAATTTCATATTGTGAAGCTTCTAATAGAATTTATAAGTATCTCGAAGTAGCTCACCTTCGAACTTCTAAAGTCATTGAAACTAGATGATCCATGCTCAGAGCTGAGTATCATGGTTTTTTTTCCTTATGGAGAACCCATTTATAAGGTACAACAATGATTCAGGACTATTGTCAATAGCTTAAAGTCAATGGGTGAGAAGGGTTTAGATGATGAGATTCTTTTTGAAAAAATTAGAGACATAATGATTAAAGAATGGGAATCCAATTGGACAACTATATATGAGAATTTGAAAGTTAGTCAGATTTCTCTTGATGAGTTGTTTGGAACTCTTCTTCAACATGAAACCATAATGAAGAGAGATGCTGATAATATTAAGAAGAAGAATGGAAATGTAGGTGTTGCTTTTTCAACTACTTCAAATCATATGAAATCCAAGACTCCTTAGAGAGTTGCAAGATCTAAATCCAAGAAGGCTATTATTCAATCTGAATCTAGTGAAAGTGAAGCTTCAAAAAATGATTTATTCAATCTTGCTCGAAGGATGAACAAGATTAATGGGAAAAATAACTTTCAATATAGATACAAAAAAATGATGGAAAAGAAATTAATGATGGATAAGTGAAATGTTATGAATGTAGAAGAACTGGTTATATTATACATGATTGTTCCTTAATAAAAGAGACAAGAAAGACATGAATTCTGAGAGGAACAAGAAGAAGTTATATAGATCAACAGATAAAAAACTTGTGAATGCCAATGACACTTAGAGTGCTTGTGGTGGAGACTATTATGATGAATCTTCATACTATAAATCTTCTGAGAAAAATAATATTGGTCTATTAGCCAAAACTCCATTTAAAAATCATTACCTTATGGCTAAGGTACAAACTGCTGAATCCTTAACCAATATGTATTTAAGTGAAAATTTTCCCAATAAAGGTTTTTCTTTAGAAGAATAATCCTCTTCATTAGACAACAATAATGATTTACCTTCCTCTGAAAAAGTTTCTAGATTTTCTATGTTTCTTGAAATAAAAATTCTAAAGTCCATAAAAAACTTCAAAAAACAAACTCTAGAGAATTTGTTTTTAAAAAATAAATTTCGGATCTTACAAAAGATCTCGATAAAAAAATGATTTTTTAGAAAATCTTTCTAAGAAACTTGAGGAAGTTAATTCTATGAAGGATAAACTTTATAAGGATCTTAAAAATATTTTTTTTTATAAAAATATGATTTGGAGGATAAACTTAACTCTAAATCAATTATTGTTGAGGATAAGAAAATATTCTTGAGACTAAAGTCTAAAATATTTTCCTTCAAGGAACATATTGTAAATTATACCTGTGGTAAGGAAAATATTGATAAGATATATTCTTAGATCTGACCTCATGGTAATGATCAAGGATTTAGTTATTCTCATGAAAAACCGATTTTTAGAAACATTTATTTTGTTCCTTCAAGAGCCCTCTTTTGTACTAAATGTCAAAGTGGTGGGTATTGAAAGAAGAACTACTCATTAAATAAAGGTCAATCCCTTGGGTTTCATAAAGCTTACATTTGAAAAAAAACATGGATACCCAAGATTTCATTATCTAACAAT
This sequence comes from Viscum album, assembly GCA_963277665.1. NCBI lineage: Eukaryota > Viridiplantae > Streptophyta > Magnoliopsida > Santalales > Viscaceae > Viscum > Viscum album. The sequence goes on from OY728132.1 coordinate 704,560,564, forward strand.
TCTGGATTCTAGCAAGTTTGGATTCAGAAAACATAATTATTTCGTTTTCAGGATGATGAAGGAAGTACCAAAAAAATATGGTACATGGATAGTGGATGTTCTGAACACATGAATAGTAACAAAGACTATTTCAAAAAGATTTTAAAGACTAAATGTGGAAAAGTAACCTTTGGATATAACTCTCAAAGATAAATTGTCAGTATAAGTAGCATTATTTTTCTTGGTAAAGCTTTTATTTCAAATGTAATTTTTTGTAAAAGGCCTTAAGCACAACCTCATTAGCACAATTCAATTATGTGATGAAGGTTACCTTGTGGATTTTAGAAATTATAAGTGTTCAGTTAAAAATTCCAATGATGATTTTATTCTTTCTTCCCATAAACATGAGAATGTGTACACCTTATGCCTTGAAGACCTTATAAGTAAAGATCTACCTTTCCTTAGTGCCATTGAAGATCAATCTTGTCTTTGGAATAGAAGACTAGGACACTGTAATTTAAGGAATCTTAGTAAACTTTCTAAGAAAGGATTTGTTAAAGATCTACCTGAACTTACGTTTGATTCTTCAAAAGTCTATGATCCTTGTCAATATGGAATGAAACAAAAATCTAGCTTTAAATCGATAAGTGAAGTTTCAACTTCTAATGCCTTATAGTTGGTGCACATGGATTTATTTGGTCCAACAAAAACTGGAAGTATTGAAGGAAAATAGTATGAGTTTGTCCTAGTCGATGACTACACTAGATTTACTTGGGTCTATTTTCTTGTAAAGAAATATAAATATTTTTCTTATTTAAAAATCATTTGAGCTCAAGTTAAAAATGATAAAAACCTACCTTTGATTACTATTCATAGTGATCATAGTGGAAAGTTTAAAAAATTAGACTTTGAAACTTTTTATAGAAAGAAAAGTATTACTCACAACTTTTTATCTCCAAGAACTCCTCAGCAAAATGGTTTTGCTGAAAGAAGAAATTGTATTCTTCAAGAGATGACTAGAACCATGTTGAGTGAATATTCTATAGTTAAAAATTTTTGGGCTAAAGCTGTAAGTACTGTCTGTTATAATATAAATCGAGTTTTAATAAGACATTTTCTTAATAAAACACATTACGAGTTATGGACTGGCCGAAAACAAAAAAGTTTCTTGCTTCAAAGTTTTTGGTTGAAAAGTATACATCTTGAATTATAATGATAAATTATATAAATTTTCATTCAAATATGATGAAGTAGTTTTATTAGGTTACTCTACTAACTCTAAAGCAAATAGAGTTTTTAATAAAAACGCCTGTACTGTGGAATAAACAGTACATGTTAAATTCGATGAATCTGATCCTTTTGTTTTCAAACCACATAAACTTATTTCTGATATATTTTCTAAAAATGATAATCAACCTTTGATCGAAGATCCTTCAGATAAAGAAAATGTCCAAGGAAATTTTTCTGAGACATTTACTTCTGACAATTTTCTACACTATGTGGATGAAGAAGTTTTACAAGACCCAAGTCAGTTGTTACTTAGGAATCATCCAAGTGATAATATCATTTGTAATGTTAATCAACCAATAAGAACTATAAGTTCCTAAAATAATGAAGTTGAACATGTTGCTTTTCTTTCCCAATTTGAACCAAAGACACTTGATGAAGCCTTGGGTGATGAATATTGGATAAAGGCTATGCAAGATGATCTCAATGAATTCAAAAGGAATCAAGTTTGGCCCTTGGATGAAAGACCTAAGGAAAGTTGTGTTATTGGAGTCAAATGGGTTTTTAGAAATAAATGCGATGAAAATTTAATTATTGTTAGAAATAAAGAAAGAATAGTTGCTAAAGGCTATAACCAACAAGAAGGAATAAACTATAAAGAAACCTATGCTCCTATATCAAGACTTGAATCTATTCATATTCTTTTATCCTTTATAGCATTCTTTAATTTTAGACTTTATCAAATGGATTTGAAGTGTGATTTCCAAAATGTTTATGTATAGGAAGAGGTATATCTAGATCAAACAATAGTTTTGAAGATACAAAATAACCTAATCATGTTTACAAACTTACCAAAGCTTTATATAGACTTAAAAAATCCCCTAGAGCTTGGTATGACAGACTTATATGATTTTTTCTTCAAAATAACTATGTTAAGGGAACCACTGATCCAACCCTTTTCATTAAGAAAGTTAATAAAGATTTTTTGATTGTTTAAATTTATGTTAATGACATCATCTTCAGATCAAATCAGCAATCCTTAACCGATTCCTTTGTGAATCTTATGAAATCAGAGTTTGAGATGAGTATGATGGGTGAGTTATCTTTTTTCCTTGGTTTTTAAATTCCTCAAAAACCAAAAGTAACTTACATATCCCAACATAATTATATCAAAGAACTTCTTAAGAAGTTTGGGTATGACAACACTAAGAGTATAAGTACTCCTTTAAGAACCTCTAATACTATTGATATTGATGAATCAAGGAATCCTATGGATCAAACATCTTATAGAGGAATGATAAGAAGTTTACTTTACTTAATAGCTATTTGACCTGACTTAATGTTTTCTATATTCTTATGTGCAAGATATCAAGTAAAAACTAAATAATCCCATTTAAAAGTTGTGAAAATAATTTTTCGATATTTAAAGGGAAATTTAGATTTGGGACTATTTTACTCTTCTGGAAATGATTTTGAACTTAAAAGATTTTTAGATACAGACTTTGGTGGTTGTAAATTTGATAGGAAGAGTACATCTGGAAATTTTCATTTCATAGGAGATTCCTTATTTTCTTGGTCTAGCAAGAAACAACATTCTGTATCACTTTCTACTGCTAAAGCTGAATATGTACCAGTTGGAAGTTGTTGTGCTCAAGTGTTGTGGATACAACACAAACTCACAGACTATGGTATAAGTTTAACTAAAACTAAAATAAAGTGGAATAACACAAATGCCATTGCCCAAAACTAAAACCCTACACATCACTCCCATGAAAAGCACTTAGATATTAGATATCACTTTCTTAGGGATCACACACTTAAAAGAGATATTATTCTTCAATTAATCTAAATGAAAGAAAAACATTCTGATATTTTTACTAAACGTTTTACTTCCGATATATTTGAATACATTAAACAGATGCTAGGAATGATCATAATAAGGTAATCATTCATATATACTTCTTGTTTAAATCATCTCCTAACCTTAAGATACTCCTTATTTCAGGGGGAGTACATATTATTGTTTTTTCTTTCATTCTATTTCTATAAGAAAATTATATTTCCTTAAGAAAATATACCTTTCTCCGAATGGAAATTCACAGAATGGAAATTAACGGAATCGAAATTCATGGAATGGGAATTCATGGAATGAAAATTCATGAAATATAAATTCATAGAATGGAAATTCACATAATGGAATTTCACGGAATGGAAATTCATGGAATTGAAATTCATATAATGGAAATTCAAGGAATCTAAAACTTCCAAGAGAATTCTTATAATACCGATAAATTCTTTAGAGTATCCCAAATAGTACACTTTCTTACTATTCATTTTCTTATATTAAGTTTCAATTTTTGGTATTTCAAGATTTTCAATTCATTGTTTAACATATTGGAATTGATATTTTCTACAATCATCCTCAACTATCATATCAGATCAAGTTATTTTTTGTATTTTGACAATCTTATAGAAGCAAAAAGGTCATTGATATGTCTATATAAGGGGTGCTTCGTTTATGAGTGCCACACCATCTTCTCTGATCTCTATGCTGAAGTTCTGTTGCCTTCAATGTCTTCATTTTGATTCCTCTATTTCTTACACTTTTAATGTCTCCTGAATCCTCAGCAGATCAGATGCCGATTAACAAGGAAACAAAAGGCTGGTCAATCTTTTGAGAAAGACTGGTATGCCCAAATTTCTTTTAAAAGTTTGACTCCCTCATTTCTAAGGTCATAAGAACTAATGGATGGAAAAGTATATGTGTGGATAAGGTGAGAATTCAAGATTCGGTTTACCCTAACCTAGTCGTACAATTCTGTGAATCCATTACATTCTTTCAAAAGGTTGGCAAGAATATGTTTAAGTTCAAATGTTATGACTAGACTTATACAGTTATTTATTACAAGGTCTAAAAGGTTCTCAAGATACCGTATGACGTAGAATATATTATATGCACTCACAGACTTCCCTCAAAGGAAAGTTCTTTTGAAAAATACAAGGCTCTAGATTTCCTTGGTCTCAAGAATATTAAGAATATGAAGATTACTAATCTTAAAACAAATCACAAGCTAGTATCCCTCTTGATGTAATGATTTCTTATTACAAGTAAAGGAGACAAAGACTCTCTAAAGATATCTGATATCATTCTATTATATTTTCTTGTAAATGTAAGGAAGATCAACTTGATCAAGTACATATTCCTCAACATCCATACAGTAAAAGGCGGAACCATAAGGTCTTAGATTCTTATATATCTGACAACTATCTCCAGGATAATCATAATGTGCCTTCAAGAGTTGAATGTCCCTTATCGATCAATTTCTAATCCACTCAAATTGATTTTTCTCAGTGATGATACTCATAAAAGAATGAATGTATATTTTTTTATCGGAATTCAATATTTTTGAAGAAATGGTTGTTTATAACAAGGTTGATGTTCCTAAATATTCAAAATCGGTACCTAAGAAAAGGAAATGTGAAGAACCAAGCTTACCAGCACCAGTTCCTCTAGTTCTAGTATCAGAACCTCCTCCTATAAAGAAACCAAAATTCAATTCTGATGCAACCATTGAAAAATGGAGAGAGATGGAAGCTACTAGAAAGGAAGGTGATCCTTCCTTTGTCTTAAACCCTACAGAGGCTAAGGCCTTAAAATTAAAAAGAGGAAAAATTTGAAAAAGAAAAGAAGGAGATTTTGTTGAAGAATAAATCCTAAGAAACTCAAGTATGTTAGTCTTTATTAAAAGCAGTAGAGAAGAAATCTCATGAATTACTGGAATCTCAATTTATTCATAAAAAAAGAAGTTTTCACTCTGAAAATACAAAAACGAAAGAAAGTATTAAATATTTCAGATCCTATTCATGAAATGGAAGATCAAATCCTTTGAAAATAGAAGGATGATATTCTAAGGGAAGTGGGAGAATATAATTGAACACCTCAAACTTCAAAATCTGTTTTTGAAGAACAAGAGATTGAAGAAGAAGTTGAAGTCGAAGTTGAAGAAGAAGTTGAAGTTGAAGTTGAAGAAGAAGAGAAAGAAGAGGTTGAACAACAAAGGGATGAAGAGGAAGAGATATAGAAATAATAAATACAATAAGGAACTCATGAAGAAGAGTTTTAAGGGGATGAAGATGAAGAGGGTGATCATAATGTCATACAAGCATCAGATGAACAAACCCCAGTTTTAAATTATGACAAAGGAAATAGTGTTATGATTTCCTCATTTGATAAAAAACACCTCATAAGTCTTCCAAAAGGATAGAGAAACCAGATTCATTGAATCCAAGAGGAACTGAGAATGGAAAAGATGATTTAGACTCTGAATCCTCATCTGTTGTTGAGCATGACTTTTGTCAAGCTATCTTTAAGGAATTTGGTCAGCACTATTCGAGTTCTTGCAAATATACATGCCTAGAGTCAAATGATGCAAGAAACCCAAAATCAAAATATGGAATCTAAAAATATGATGATGGACATGGTGGTTTACCAAGAATAATATTTTAACAATTTTTTGATAGATTATAAATCCTATAAGGTGATTTCCAAGAAATTATTTAGCCACACCAAAACCACCAATGAAGTGCTTTGACAGTTCAATAACTTCACAGATTAAAAAAAATAGAACCTTCAATACATGTGAATCCAAGTTTAACAATGTTAGAGATTCCATTTCTGAGAAAGTAATCCAACTAAATTCCCTAGCTTGGTCTGTAAGTAGTGAAAAAAAGTTTGAGCCGAATTTGTGAAAAAGGTGGCTGCTCAAGAGGAGTTCATTAAAAATCAAGATGATAGAATCAAATCTCAAGAATAAAGGATCTTATCCTTAGAATATAAGAACTTGGGTCAGGAGATTTTGCTAAAGAAGCTTCAAGAAGATCATAAAGATGTATAGAAACTTAATGCTTTGATAATGAAAATGCTATATGATCAGAAGAATGAATGAATGATTTTTTTCTTACATTCTAATGTTTTTTGTAATATAAACTTCATTTCCAAAATAGCCTAAAGGGATCTCTTACATATATTTATTTTTTTCGCATGTATGTTTCCTTAACCTTACAGGTACATCCTATACTTCTCCATTCCTTTTTAAAAATCACAATGGTGGAGAATTTATTTAATGGAATAATTTAATGAAGACTCCAAAGAGGGGGATTCTATTAATGGGGAGTATGGTAAGAAAAAATAATGCCTATGTAAGGGGGATTTTATTTTAAGAAGATGTTGTTTTTCTAAGGGGGGATATTCGTTTAAGAAAGAAAACAGGATGCTAAAATTCAAAGCAGGAGAAAAGTTTTTCTTAATTGTTTTTCTAATTCAATATATTCTTCCTTAGCAAAGTTGTTTGTGCTTTCCAAAAAGGGGGAGATTATTTATTCAATAAGGTTCTCTTATGACTTCTCCATTCATTATGGTTTTATGTTTTGAAAATTACAAACACTTTTTGTTAAGTTTCAATTTTTTCATTCCGTTTTACTTATAGAATTTTTCATTCCATTTTACTTACTGATTTTTAATTCCATTTTACTTAATGATTTTTCATTCCATTTTACATATAGATTTTTTCATTCCATTTTACTTACTGATTTTTCATTCCATTTTACTTTCTGATTTTTCAATCTGTTTTACTTACCGATTTTTTCATTCTATTTTACTTACAGAATTTTTCATTCTATTTTACATAAAAAATTCATTCCTTATTACTTACAAATCTATCATTCCGTTTTACTTACAAATTTTTTGTTACATTTTACTTATGCCTATGGCATAACGATTCAGTGATACCCCGTTTTGAAATAATTCTATCACATGAAAATCTATGACATTGTTTTCATTATTATGATACCATTTTTCATGATACCTATAACGATAAAAATTTCATACCAACTTTATGATACGGATACCCAAAATAGTGATACATTTTTCTCAATCCTTTTTTTTATTTTCTTAAGAATATGTTTTCTTGATAATGTTATAGTTTCTTAATGTATCCTTCCAATATTATCATATTCTAAGTTTTCTTATACATAAAATTTACCATAAACTTAACATCATTTCTTATACATAAAATGATTTCGTACAGTTTGTTATGAACTAACCGTTGTCTATTTGACATGTGTCTAGGTCCCTATGAAATTTAAGGAAAATATGATCGTTAGAGTGGAGCCAACCGTTGAGAAGTTTTTCTTATAAATAGAAGTTAATTAAAACTAGAAAAGAATAATGATGATAAACAATGAATATAAAAGTGATGAAGGTTTGTGAAGTGATTTCTAGAGAGAGTGGCTCTTACAACCCTCAATTCTTCGTGTGGATGTTGTGAACAACTTGTTCAGGCGTGAACAACTTGTTTAGAATTTCTTTTTGTAGACTCCGATTGTGCAGATCGCGGGCTTCTGGATATGTAAGGCAGTGGTTCTGATTTCCATATAAATTGATGGCTTGAAGGTGTATAAAGACAGATATCGATCTTCGGATTGAGGGGTTACCAGGGTTTGGGTAAGACAGACTTTTTTGAAAGTTTAAATCAAGGAATCTTTATCAAAGGTTTATGGACACCCTTCTCTTTGGGTTAAAAGAATATTATTGTAACTTGTTTTCTATTTGATGTTTTTTATTCTATTTCATTTTTTAACTTTGTTCAAGTTTGAAAGTATGACTTTATTATACATTAATATTCAGTTATTCTAATAATATTAAAGATTATAAACGCTTTAAGGTAGAATATTTTTTTAAGAAAATCTTTCTTATGTTATTATCTTATGGTTTTAAAGTTCAATAAATGGTTCTTAAGAGGGTTTGTGAATATTTGTTTAACTTTGTTAAACTAAGATTTCTTACTGTGAAAATCTAACTTTAAGAAAAAGATTTCCTTAAAGTTAAGAAACTTTCCTTTAGAAAATTTTATATCACCTATAAAGGTTCTAAAAGAATTTTTAAAGTATATAATTCACACACCTCTTGTATTTGTGCATCTCATCATATATATTCGATCCTAAAAAAGAAATTTACTGGGATTTTTTACATTAGTTATATATAATTGATTTGAAAAATCCAATTCAAAAATACATTTTGTACTAGTGTGTACTTGTAAGAAAACAATGAAGAATGTGAAGAACAATGAGAGGAAATAAAAATTAAAAGGCTAAAAAAATGTTGGCAAGCATTCATGGACAAAAAATATATATTGGTAATAACTAGGGTGAGAAACATGTCACTAAAATAATAATAAATTGAATAAACTATTTAAATTTGATATATTGGATCATGAGAATGATTTATTTAAATACAAATAAAGGAATAAAATTTTGATCATGCTCAATATTTTAAGCATAAGTTCAGAAACCACATGAAAATATTCCTAGATTGATTTGGATTGATTGTTGGTTAAGAAAGAATTTTCCAACGATGGAGAGGGCCAATTGTATTCACTGCACCATGATTCACCTTGATCCAATTGTCGGTCATTGTTTGATCTTTATTCACTAATATATAATGGTAGATTACTCCCAAAATCCTCCCTAGGTTATGTGATAACCCTTGTGAAATGTCATAACAACATATTTTTTGGGTTTTATGTTCATGTTATTTAAATTAAAATAAATAAATAAATCAATTATTTGAAATTTAAACATAACCACCAATGGCTGCCTCTAACTAACATTTGATACCAAGAAACATTATGTTGAACCTACTATAAATTCCACACTCTGGATTCGATCTTGTCATCATATTTTTGATTTGAAGTCCCTGTTAGAATAAATTACATTAGTTTTAAAAAACTATGTGTGTGTGGTATAAATATTTTTAATGTTTTTATAGAATTTATTTTGAGCTCACATGGCCTCAGAGTCATGCATCATCTTAACTCTTGGATCTGAAAGTATTCCATGAAATAATTCAAAAGTATTACAAGGAACAATATGGTCTCTACAAATAAAAACCACTAAATCCATAAATGTAAGAAAAGAGTGTACTCTTGGAAAGAATTAATGCTACTCAAGTTATAAAGGGATCTGGTGTGATGTCCATCAAACACATGTATCTTTATAGCGATGTCCACTAGACATATCATATACAAGAATGCATTTTTATAAGGTCCTTTTTTCAAAATCATTGAGTAACCATGGGATATTGATTACATCAATCACATATAGCATCTTGAAAATTTATTGACTCTCTGAGTGTAGATTGACCCATTCAATAAATTCATCACATGTTTTTTCATATACTATATTATCTCATACTCAATGAAAAAATCACATGTCATTCATCTAGTAGATAATCACTCGCATATACCCCATTCACGCTGATAAGAACTTCATACGTACCATTTAAGTTTGTCAATACATTTTTCATTCTATCTTAATCAATGGCCCAAATTCCATACTAATCATACAAGAAAAAAATCTCATCTTCACTAAGATCCAACTGATGACATGGTTAGAAACATACCCCACTAGCCCCTACTTGGCTAAGACTAATGGATTGCATAAGAAAGGCATCAAAGTATGAAGATTCTCATGCTAGGTATCTCCCTAAAACCTAGCAGTGGGGAATATAAAAATTAACCATTCACCCTTAGTATACAAAATACATAGTGTATAACCCTCCATGTGGTATATATTTTGGGCCATCCATCACACAAATCCTATTTTGTGCCTCATTATCAAATTTCTTATTCTAATGCAAGAATCACACCCACACTAACAATAAAATTTCACCACAACCAATACTACTCAATGAGAACCATCAATTAGGGATAACTCAAATTCATACTTTGAGAGGTAAATTATTATTACACATCACAAAGTGTATATCAATATATACATATATGAAACCAAGGATAAATAATGATAAAGTGTATATTATATTTTATATTAAGAGATATATTTTATATTCTTAAAATATTTAAAAATATGTAAAAAAACCATACACAAGAACCTGTCTAACTTTTCATATATGATATACTACCAAATTAGCCTTATGTTTACTACACTTTTAGGGGTTTTGTAATACTCATTACATCTCTATGTAACTCTTGTCACATTACTATATAACCACCTGATAGAACCCTAATTATAAACTTTTTTGGTGAATAAAATTAATGATGTAATATAGTTTGAACAATGGTGGGGATTACAAATCATATTCCTAATATTCATCTAATAGAACATATTCATAAATTCGTAACTCCACAACATTTAATATTAATATGTTTACAAATTTCATTGTATAAATAGTAATATCTCTATAGTAATCATCATAATATTTTAACCCTTTCAATTTAACATTTTCCTTGAAATATTATAATAACTAATTTAACTATTCACAATGTATCTTTACCAATATATCCCAAACTTCTTTAGAATTTTAAGTAAAATTTACTTTATTATTAAAACTAAATTTAAATATTTACATTTTACTTTATCATAATTCCATAAACTATTTTAGGATATTTAGTGAAAACATTATACCTAGAATGAAATAATAATTTTCTTGTTAACAGTGAATGTATCTAATTTTGAACACACTCTTGTTAGAATATAAGAAAATATATTCATTTTATAACATCATTCTAAGATACACAAACTCATTTTTTTTGCGAAATAACACCTATTTAAATTTAGTGGGATAAAATAAATAAAATAAACTTATATTTTATTTATCGTATTCTATGTGTTTGGAAATTTTTACCGAAAAAGACATTATGAGGAGGAAATGTGAAAAGGATGTGACTTCAAGGATCACTGATAGAATTTCAATAGGTGAAGTTGAATTTTTATGCTTACGCCACCAGGCCCTAAGTTTATACAATTCCTAGCCTTACTTACCATGGGCCTTTGATTCATGTAAGGATTCCCTATTAACCCAGTTAAAAATTATGTTTATAAAAAATAATATCAAACATGGCACATTTTTTTCTAGAACAATATTCCCTCGTCTTCTTGGACAACAACAATATCTTCGAAATAATTTATGTAATCCACTAAATCCAATAATATGAGGTATCCACCCATCACTTCAGTAGTAAAATATATAATTTAATATTTTATCTTCAACTCTTACATTTTTCATATGATACTATTTATTTAAAACACTTTTAAAATATACTATTGTAATCATATAACCATTAGAATCGAAGAATAGAATTATATAACATTAATACCAGAGGTAGACTCTCTACAATGATTCTTTCAAAATTTCACATATTTTTGATATCTCCTTCTCCAACTGGTAGGTTTTCCAAAATAAATTAACCATCCATCCATCATATTTTTTGATTTGGTTAAAATTGTAGACTCTTCAAAAAATATTTTATTATCACTATGGAATTATTTTTACCCTTATCCATTTTCACCATCACAAGGGAAGTTGATCACAGACCTCCGGTGCTTTACATAGCTATCGTTAATATATTGAGGAGATTATGTAAAATTTTGTTGAACTTATTCATGTTATATTTCACAATAAACCATCAAAACGTTTTTCCTATGTGGATTACAGAATAAATTATTTGTTAAGATCAAGACTAAGAGGTGAAAACCATATATCTAAGTCATTTATACACTTAATCATATTGTGAATAAGAGTGAGACCAATGTTTCTTACACTATCTTAAACCAAAAGAGTTATACACCATATACTTCTCATGCGTAGCATGTTCTTAATTGAGAAATTTTAAGGTTTTCTTTTATCTTATACATATCCTTGGTATCATGTTACTTTTTTAACACCCTAAAAATTTATTTTAAAATAACACTACACTCGATAGCTTGCTTAGAACTCAACATCCAAATTTAAGCAAACTAGGATTAACTATTTAAATATGACAATTATAACCTATTCCTAAAATTAGAGGTATGATTAGGAATAACAAAATTATGAAAAATATATATAATGTTTTAATATGATGAAAATTTGTTGATTAATTCAAAATAAATAAGTAGAATTTTTAAAAAAGTCATTTAGTGCTTCAAAAATATTTCTTATTCAAGAATGGATCTCTTTTGTTTTGTGAACGAACATTATATTAAATTTATACCATTTAATATAAATTTTATTTAAGGAAATTAATATAACTTTTAAATAAATAAATTAATATTTTATTTTACTGAATTTATCGTATTTTACTAAAAATAATTATTTTTCAAGGAATAGTGAAAAAATTCCGTTTTTTGTAAATTTTTCATTTATTTTTATTGAAATAAGTAAATTTAAATTACCACGGTGTTTTTTGAATTTGGTCTTACAGAAAAATAATTCCCCTTTAATTTGATATTTTTTAATTAAATATATTGTAATAAATATTTTATTTTATTTTTTTATAAGTTCATTTTCATGCATAAAAATACATTTTTCAACAAACCGTTTTCATTGTATTTTACACATTTATGTTAAAATAGATTTCTTCCCTTTATAAAAATTTAATCTTGAAAAATTGGATTTAGTATTTGGAACTATGAGGTTCATATTTGGTAAATATGTCTCTTTTATTTTTTTATTTAAGAATAGTAATCCTGGTAAATATTTATCACCTCAATAAGAGTAAAATAAGAAAAATAGGGTTAAAACTACGAGTAAGGCCTAAAAATATTCAAAAAACTTTTATTTATTTCATTGGATAGGTTGTTTTTTACCTTAAAATATTGTCTTTAAAGTTTTTTTAATTTATTTACACTTTCCTTTAATAATGAACTTAATATTATTTTAAATAATAAATAAATAAAAGACATCAATCTATTTAATATAATTTTCTTAAATTGATATCTAATATATGAATGAATTGTTTTTATCAAAATAATTTATTTTTAATTTTTTTTATAGAATAATGACCATATATTATTAGCCAAGGATTAATGAATATTTTTCATCTAATATATTAAAATCAAGTAAATGATTTTAAAAATATTAAAAATAATAAAATTTGAATAAATTATTGTGTTTAATTTTTTTAGATAAATATAACATATTATTGATGTGTTTACAGATTACATTTTAATTCAATTTATATTTTTATTTATTTATAGAAAAACAACGTTAATAGTCAAAAAATGACATTAATGGTGTCTTATGTCAAAGAATATTTTATTAATTGATTTATATTCCCAAAAGTCTTATCTTTTTTCCTATTAATGGGATATAGTCGATGATATCAAACATTGCATACTTATGGGTCACTTTTCCATTTATAGTAACTATCCCGACGCCTAGATATTCAAAAACATAGATATCACAATAATAATAAAAATGGTTAATGTGGGGGGGGGGAGGTTAAAACCAAGGGATAAAGGTTAAAAAATTGCCAAAACATATTTAATGTTTATTTTATTATCGAATTTAGACTCATCATCATCCTTGATTCTATATATATCAATATTTACCACATGAAATTGAAAAATAATTTTTCAACATTAAATTCATTAAGTAATTCCAATGGTTCCCCTCCCCTCTCTTATAAATTTGAACCTCTTATCCCCCATTATTAAAAACTACCGCCTCCATGAAGTGATGTAATTCATTTTTGACCACCAGTTATTATGATTGGTTATCAATTCTAAAATAATTTATAAATACAAAACTTATATCATGATTAATGTTTTATAGATGTTTATAACATTACCAAGTTGCAATTTCCAAAACCATCGAACCAAAACAAACTTGGAAACCATAATAGTTCTCAGCCAAATGTCCATTTTAAGGAATAATTATTAATAAAATGATAATTATAAATTATAAAGGAATGATACATTTTATGTTATTTTTGAATATGGTTATGGAATATATTTACGATAAATATCTATTTATTCTATAATAGATTTAAATGCATATGAAGAAATATAGGACTTGAGGTAAGGGTTTCTCATCCAACATTTATTTCTGTTAGACAAATGGCATATTAACAACTTATTTCTTTTATGATATGTATATACAGAACATGAATGTATTTTATGATGATTCTTATAAAAAATATGGATATTTTTTAATCTACATATGGTTCTATTTTTCGTTAGGTTTTCATTCAGAAATTAACAAAGTAGTAAGATATTTATTTTTAAATCTCATTTTAATATGGATTTTTTATTATTTAATTTTCTTTGAGGGAATCTACAAGATATTTATATATTAAACAAATTTTATATTCTTCTCCTCTAGTTATTTTTACAGTTTTTAATTTTTAGTAATATTATCCTCTATCTAGTACTCAAAATTATTCATAAACTTTTATTAGAAAAATACAAACTTATTTAACCTATTTTGGTTAGGAATCATTCTCCTTTATATCCAAATTCTTTAAAATGATTTCATGTTTTTTTCAATTTTACCCAATGATTTATCAAATTTCTTCTTACCCATATTTATCTTTCTATAAAAAGGTTTAAAAATAATCTTTAATAGTTTTCTGAATGAGGTGTTTTTCAATAAAGGTGTGATCAAAATATTTATTTCAACGTATATCACATTATTGAATTTTTCCAAAAAAATGAATATTATTTATTTTTATATATTAATTTAAAATGATCCATGGTTAATTTTAAAGAATGTTTTTCTTAATATTTAAGAAATTATTTATTTTTAAATAAGTTACTTTACAATGAAAAGAGTATTTTCCTCAAGAAATTGTCCAGTGATCTATTAATGAAAATTTTCATCTATGATAACATACTTTGATGTTACTTATGTTTCATTGGGAATGTGATCCATTGATACCATCCACTTATTTTTTTTAGTTTTTATGATTAAGAAGGATAAGGGATGATTTTATGAAACTTATTACTTGTCCATGGGTTAATGATGTTAAAATGAAATCTTTATAAAACCCATTTCATTTCCACTCATTATATGATGCCAAAATGATGAATATTATTATGATATTGGGGGAAATTTATGTTTTAATGTTATGTGATAGGTGGTCCTGTTATGTCAATCTAATGAATTTGGTGAATATGGATTACTCATGATATAAATGTGTTATGTTTGAGCCTGATTTCATGTTCAAAAAATTATTCTTAGAACTAGTTTCATGGATATATGTTTATATGTGGACCTAGTTTCACATTATTATGTTAATGTGTTGACCTGGTTTCATGTCCATAACTTTATGTGAGGTCCTAATTTCAAGTTCTTAACTTAATGAGTAAACATACTACCATTTATACATGTTCAAAATGCTATAATATTATGCTTGTTCCATGTTCCAATGTTTATGATATTCTCATAAGGATCATGATTTATAATTTATAACTCCAATGTTTTTTCACTTTTGTCTTTTTTATGAATAAACCATATTCCATGACTAATTATTTAAGATATTTAATTAACTGGGTATGATTTTATATTTATAGTTACATTTTATCACATACTTTTTTTTCTCATTATATTTTTACATATGACCATTGATTGATACCTCCTATTATTACCCTTATTAGGAATCTAAACTCACAATTTATTATGTTTAATTTTCCATAGGATATGAAGAAATATCTTTAGTATGTTATTACTAAGAATGGTTCTAGGTATCTTGAAATTAATGAGAGATATTGTAAATCATTTATCAACTTTTTTTTATATATACATGTTTCCAAAGACAGTAAATGTTTATAATTATAGGATGGATCATAATGATATATAATTAATATTATTCTGATAAGATGCAGTATTTATGAATTAAATAAACGGGTTGCTATTGTTGGTATCAGAGGAGGGTTTGATTATTTTGGGAGGTTAGGATTAGATAGAATTTTTCAAAACCCCGTGGGTAAGTCTAAGAATATGATTATATCCAATTGTTTTGGTAGGAGAGATATCGTGTGTTTTCATAGAAAATACATCCTAGTCTAGATATTGGACGATGGATGGGTAAGTGGCATAGAATCACCTAGGTGAAACAAATTTGAAAGAGTAAAATTAGGTATTAACTCGATAGTCACTGGTGAATGATGAGTGGGACTAGGACTGCACACCTATCCTGACACTCCCGGGAGATATTCTTAGGTTAGTTCACATTTTATTCATCATTAATTATGAATTATTGGAATAGATTATGTCCATGGATGATCTAGGTTAAAAATAAGGTGTTATAAAATAGAAATAAGATGTCACGATTAATACATCCTAGGAATGTTTTTTCATGATTATATTATTTCAAACTATTATTTTTATTGCTCACACTATGCTCTTTATTTTTAATCAATGTATAGAACCAAGAAGAATCATATTAAGGCTAAATGTGACTGACAATGGAGTGATTTTCTTCTCAAAAAATAAAATGAAACAGGAGTTGGAATGAGAAACCATGTGATTATTCATAATCATATATATATTTATATGATTAACTATCTCAACATGGTTAAGCTTTTTAACACACATAAAAAGAGAAAAATAGATTCTTATGGGGGTTCTGTTTAAAAAGACCATGGAGGGAATAATTTTCAGTTTCCTACATGTAAAGAATGTGGGAATAATAAATAAGGGAATTGTATAAAAGGAACATGAATATGTTCTATGTGTGAAAAAATAGGGAATAAAGTGTTAAATTAATGAATAAAAATGAAAATTTTGGTTAACATAGGGGATGAAAATAATGGTTTTCATAAGGTATCATAAATAGTTAAAATTTTTAAATGTGGAAAGTATGGTTTATATGAAAATAGATTTCCAAGTATGGAAATATATAAATGGGGATCAAAAAGGTTGTATGAGTAAAAGTTTTATTGTTCAGAATGAGGAGACTATTGGATACATTTGAAAGGATGTAAGTAATAAGGTATAAAATGAAAAATCCTGGTAAATGGCTTAAGAAGGAAGTGGAATGATTGAAGTGTTTATATATTGGGATTTAACAATTTTTTTATAAAAGATTTTTACTAATGATATTATAATTATAATAATAATCAAACATATAAGGATTGTTTTGAGATCATTTTTATTTTAGTATTTTCAAGAATATATTGAATGGTAGTGACAACCAAAAAAATTGATTTATTTGCTTTTGGAAAACACAATATGGATGGATAGATACCATTATTATATATATTACATTAATAATGTTTAGTTTTGATAAAGAGTTCATTGATATTTATAAATTAAATGGTATAGTTTTGGTTAACTTTAAAATAATTAGTGATTTGATGACTAAGGGATTTATGTTTTCTTTTTTTATATTTATTTCTTTTTTTTGGATTTATGGAATATATCAGATAGATTTTTCTTAGGGTAAATTTTTGAAAGAATACATGTTTTCATTATGGTTTCATGGTGACTTAGGTTATTTTATGGAATGTATTATCATGTTTTATGAGAATATCTGATCATGATATTCACATGTTTGCTATGTAACATTATGATATATATTTTGTTGTTTAGGGATAAATGTTTAAGTTGATCATGGATAAAAATATGTTATCAAATATTTTTGTTTATTTTATTTTGAATTTGGTTAGACAAATTTATGATGGTTCTTAAGGTTAATTATTTACATAATGGTTTATGTGGAAATTTTGGTGTTATTTTTTATGTTTTACATACTAATATATTATTTCATTATATGAAGATTTATCTATATTTGATAACTTGTGCCAAAAATATTTTTCCTAGTAAATATCTAAATAAAAAAATTACTTTTCATTATTTTATGGTTATTTTGATTAATGAAATGATAATTTTTGTGATTCAGGTTTGTAAATTCATTCTTAATATTCATTTATTAGAGTACGTGATGAGATAGAAGTGGAAATTAATCAAAGAAAAACCAAAGGCTGAAATTGTGGTTATGAAATATATAAAATTTAAGTAAGTACAAGTTTTTGATGTTCTATATATTAATTAAGAAATAAGCCCTTATATATAAGAAAAGGATATTAAAATAAAAATTTCATCCTTTCACCTTCATTTCCAATGAATAGATTATATTTTTACCCCTTATCAATTTTTTGTTTTATGGTCATTCAGTTTCACATGATCAAGTAATATATCACTCGATATTATTCCCAAACTTTATTTTTATCCTCTATGTTAATATTTTCACTTCCCGCCAATGTTTTCCTTATCTAGAAACCCAATTATGTGTTATGTTTTCCTTTTCAAAGGAAGTTTTATTGTCCCTATATATGATGTGAGTATATAAAAAGAATATTTTAAAATATTTAATCCTTGATTATCGAGATAAAAAATGTGTGGAAGGAATTTATTTAGGGGGTGGGGGGATTGTAACACCCAAAAAATTCATTATGAAATAATACCATTCTTGATAGTTTTTTAACACACAACATCTTTTATTAAGTAAACTATGATATACTATTTAAATGTTACCATTATAATATAGCCGTTAAAATTGAAGTATGAATATGAATAATTTTTTTTAAAAAATACCTACAAATGTTTTTTTGAATTTTTTTTGATTAATTCCTAAAAAATAAGTACTTAATTTTTAGTAATGTAGTTTAATGATTCAATAATTTGTTTTCTTAAAAATGAGGTCTGATCGCATTGTGTGCATGAACATTATTATTAATATTTACTATTTTTTTGAATTTTTAATGAAATTAATATCATTTTTATATCAGTATATCAACACTATATTGTGGTGATTTTTTGGGAATTTTCTAAAATGTTTTATTCTTTATTTAATTGTGTAAAAAACCGATTTTTATAAAACAATCAATTATTTTAATTAAATAATGTAATTTAATGAAATATTATTTTTTAAAAATTGTATATTCAATTAAATTAGGCATCCTTTACTTATATATAATATATTTAATTATATGTGAATAATATTATACTTTATTTTTGTATAATTTCATTTTCTTGTTTGAAAGAATATTTTTCTAAAAACTATTTTTCACTGTATTTTACACATTTATTTTAAGATTAATATCTTTGACTTATAAAAATTTAATATTGAAAAATAATTTCCATACTTCAAATCAGGGGGTAAAATTTGGTAAATAGTTTACTTTTATTTTCTTTCCATTGTGAATAGTAATAGTGTTAAATATTTATCACATCGGTAAGGATAAAATGCACAAAAGATGTTAAAAATAGGGGATAAGGCCAAGATATATCCAAAAAAAATTCCTTTATTTTATTGTATTGGCTCTTTTATACCTTATTCAAATTTTTTTCATATTTTTAAATTTATTTCCACTTTCTTTTGATGATAACCTAAATATTATTTTAAGTAAAGAATAAATAAAAAATTTCACTCTTTTTTTGAATATCTATTATACTTTTTCACAGGGGTAGAAATTTTTTATGTTCATTTATTAAATACTATTTAAAATATGAGTGAAAATTTTAGCGTGGTTATATTTTAATTTATACTGAATGAATAATTTCCGTAAATTCTTACGCAATGCTAGCATAGTAGTTGTTTAAGTAATAGAATAAAAATAAAATTAATGATTTTAAAAATATTAAAAGTAACAAAATTTGGAAAAATTATTATGTTATAGGATTTTTTAGATAAATATAAAATATTATTCATATGTTAAATGTTTATATTTGAATTCCATTTCTATCTTGATGGCATTAAAGTCAAACTATGTGAGTATTTCAAAAATGATTTTAATGGTATCTTGTGATAAATAAAATTTTATTAAATGATATAAATTCATAATAATTTTATCTATATCCAATTGAATGGGATATGATCTATAATATATATTAGTGTCCATTTTTGTGTGTCTTTTCCTTTTATATTAGATATCTTGAACCCCGAATAGTAAAATACATTGATATTATTGTAACCTTTAAAAAGGTTAATAAGGGGGTTAAAACTAAAAGATAAGGGTTAAAACATCCTCTGAATTTGTATAAATTTTATTAGAAGAGATTATCTACACTCATTCTCATTCTTGATTTGAAATATATCAATTTTTGTTCACTTTAAAATAGAAACTAATTTATAATATAGTAGCACCTTAAGTAATTCCAAGGCTTCCCCTACCCTCACTTATAAAAGGGAACCTCTAATCCCCCCTTATTAACTAATTTTAATCCATTTATCTCAACCAAAACCTATAAAAACATCTTATTAAATTTCATAGATAAATTATAAAGTTGATTTTCTTCTTAGTATACCTTCTCTAGGGACCTGAAGTTGAGATCCAAATGAGGTTTTTCAAATAGGATGTGATCTTCTTAACAAAGAATTTTCATTTTACTTTTTCTTATACCTCGTTTATTCATGTCCTTACTATTCTAATATAAAAACATTAGTATCTCTAATATACTAAGATGTTGTTATATTATTGGTGAACTCTTTATCCATATTTTTTTCATCAAATGGGAAAATATTGTGTTGCTCATGTGTATGTGTGGACTACCATCTCTACATAGCATTTTGATTCATTTACCTTTCTTTAATTGTATCCATAATAAAATGGAAACATCAATCGAGCACAAATACAAACTACCATCTCAACAAAGTGCTGAAATTAAATTTTCACCAAAACTTTTTATCAATGGTTATAAAGTAAACAAAATGAATAAATATGAAACTTCTATCATAGTTAATATTATAGAGATGATGAAACTATAACTAAGGTAAAACTACCAGAACCATCAAACCCAAACATGCATGGAAAATGGACCAATTTTTACCCGAATATACATTTTCATGATGAATTATTTATAAATGGATATATAGAAATTATTAAGTAATGATACATAGTAATATATATATTAACATAGTTATATAAAATTTGTATTATAAATATATATTTATTATACAGGATATTAGAATGCATATGAAGCAAGATGGTACTTGAGGTAAGAGCGTTACATCTCACTTTTATTTATGTGAGACATATGACATATTCACCAGTTGTTTATTCAGTGTATTGTATATATTTCTCATTGATATATTTTATATTGTTTTTCATAAATATCACAAGGATTTAAAAATTAATATAAGGTTATTTTTTTCATTATATTTTTATTCGGAGATTACTATAGGGGTAAGATATTTTTGTTTTAATCTCATTTTAATCAGGATTATTTATGGTTGAATTTCTACTAAGGTAAATTATCAGAACCTTATTTTATTATCCCTTATTATTTTTTTTCCTATTTTTAATATAGTAATTTTCTAGTACCATATTATACTCTTTAGAACTCAAAATGGTTTAGAATTTTTTTTAAGAAAAGATGACTTTATTTATCAACTTTTGGATATGAATCTTTCTCCTCTCTATCCATGTTCTCAGAAATATTTTCTAGTATTTTTTTTATTATTCTAAAATGATTTAGTAAAGTCATTTTTACGAATATTTAACTTTCTATAAAAAGGTTTAAAAATAATATTCTTTTCATTTTTCAAATGAGGTATTTTTTAATAAATGTACATATAAGATCTTTTTTTTAATTTATATCGCATGAATAAATTTTTATTCCATTATGTCTTTTTTCTTTTGTTATAAAAAATAATTCTTCCATGAATTAGGATTGAAGATATTTAATTGATTGGGTATTATTTTCTATTGATAATTACATTTTCCCATACCCTCATTTTCCTGAGAATCTTACATATGATCATTGATTGATATCTACCATGTTTAACCTTATTGAGAATATAATATCACCCATTATTATGTTTCCTTTTACCTAGGATATGAAGAAATATTTTTAGTATGTTATTCCCAAGAAAGTTTATTATTCTGAATAACTAAGTGGGAGATGTTTTAAATCATTTATATACCCATTTTTAATATATATAAGTTTCTAAAGACACTGAACCTCTAAGATTATGGAATATATCATTATGATATATAATGAATACTCATCTAGTAAGATGTCATATTTATGTATGAAGTTATTAGATCTCTATATTTTGCATTTGGGTAGGATTTAGTTATTTTTAGATATTATGATTGGAAAAAATTAGTGAAACAACCGGGCATATATCTATGTATAGAACAACATCCTAATGTTTTGTAAAATTAATGATTATATTTTTTCAAATAAAATAAATCCTTGCCTAGATACTATAAAGTGGATATGTCTATGGTGAAAATGAAACTAGGGGTAAAATATATGATGGGGGGAAATGATTATTAACTATATCATAAAAGGTGCAAGATGAGTGGGCCTAAAAATAC
The DNA here is from genome assembly GCA_963277665.1 of Viscum album. Lineage (NCBI taxonomy): Eukaryota > Viridiplantae > Streptophyta > Magnoliopsida > Santalales > Viscaceae > Viscum > Viscum album. Next base: position 704,582,875 of record OY728132.1, read on the forward strand.
ATTCCTAGATAGACACACCTCAATGATATGCTTATGTTAATTCACATTTTCTTTATGAACAATTGTAAAATATTTAAATAGATGATGAACATGCATGAACTAGATTAAAATTATAGTGCCATAGATTTAAATGAAGGTGTCATGATTAATGTATCCCATGAATGGTTTTTCATGATTATTTTCTTTCTAATTATGATTATGATTTCCCACACTATTATTTTTGGTTTCATTCAGTGGCTGGATCTTAGAAAAATCATGTTAATGATAAATATTATTGACAAAAGAATGATTATCCCCATGGGGAACCAAATGAAATGGTATCTGCAATATGGGATGTAGTAATTATTCTTAATAACCTATCTTGTTATTTTTTGGACAACATCTACTTGGGTTAGTATCCAAACATATATAATAAGGAAAAAAAGTTCCAAGGGATTTTAGTTTATGAATATGATGATAGAAAGATGATTTATTTTTCTACATGTAAAGAATTTGGGAATAATCCCTTAGGTAAATTTATAAAAGGAATGGAAAGATGGATTATTTGTGTAAAATAGAGGATTAAATCAGTAAACTACCAATGAATAATAGAAGTTTTGATTTACACAGGGGATGGTAATAATGGTTTCAAAAAGGTATCCTCTATAGTTAAATGTTTTAAATGTTGAAAGTATTATTGATATGAAAATTTATGGTCTTTAGAGAATGATAGAAATTAGTATCAATAAGGTTTTATAATTAATTGTTTTACTATTTATTATGAAAATCCTATATGTGAAATTTGAAAAGAAGTAAGTATTAATGAATAAGATGAAGAATCCTTGTTAAATGTTTAATAAAGAAATAGAATGATTAAAGTGTTTATGTATTGGGATTTGGGAATTATATTTTATAAATGTTTTAAAAATGATATTATAGATATAATAATCATGGAACATCCAATAATTATTTTTTAGTGGTTTTTATTTAATTATTTTGAATAATATGTTTAATGGCACTAATAACCTAAAAATTTATATAATGGTATGTTGATATTTTCTGAAAACATTTTATTGAGGGATATATAACCCTTGGAAAGTGACTTATTTTGAGATAATAATTTTTCGTTGGGATAAAGAGTTTACAGATATTGATAAAATAAATTAAATATTATTAGTAAACATTAAAATTATTACTTATTTTATGATAAAGTGATTTATTTTATCTTTTTTAAAGTTTATGTAATATTTTAGATTTATGGAATATATTGGATAGTTTGTGTATAGATTATAGTTTTGGAAGAATTTATGTTTTCATTAAATTTTTATAGTGATTCAGGATATTTTGGGAAATTTTTAGCATGTTTTAGGAGAATATATAATCATTGTATTCACATGTTTGTTATGTGACACTATGAGATACTTTTTTTGTTTTGAGATAAATGTTGAAGTTGATCATGAGAAAGAAATATGTCATCAAATTTTTCAAATTTTTGGGTTTTGAATTTGTTCAGGAATAATTTGGAGAAGTCTCAGGGTTAACTATTTAGGGAATGGTTGAATTTTAACTTTAGGTGTCATTTTTTTGGCTTTAGAGATTAATATATTATTTCATCATATAAATATTTATCTATGTTGAATAAATTGTGCTGAACATTTTGGTTTTGGTGAATATATAAAGACAAAAAGAATAACTTTTAATTCCTTTTAATGGATCTTACGATTCATTAAAATTTAATTCTAGTTCTATAGGCTTGAAAAATTAATCTTGAATATTCATTTCTTTGATTAAAATATGAGATGGAATTTGAAATTAATAGAAGAACAACTAAGTGATGAAATTATGCTTTTAAAATAGAAATAATTCAACTAAGTTTATTTTCCCATGATATCTACCTTAACAGTGAAATAATCCTTCAAATCTTGGAAAAGTATCTTGAAATAAATTTTTTATCATTTTACCTTTATTCTTAATAAATTGATGGTCTTCTCTATCCCTTAATTGTTTGTGGTTTTGTGGTCATTAAATTTCTCCTGATCGAGTTCTCTATCACCTGATATTACTCTTAAGATGTTATTTTTTATCCTCCATGCCCTTATTTTTACTTCCCTATAATATTATTCTTATCTGAGAGCCCAATTATGTGTTATTTTATGTGACCATTATGTTTTGCACTTCCCCTTTTCAAGGGATGTTTTATTTTTTCCTTTGTACAATGTGTGTTTTCAACAAAGGTATTTTCAAATATTGAAAGCATGATTATCATGATAAAAATTATGAGGATGACATTTATTTAAGGAAGGGGGGGGGAATGTATCCGCATGATTTTTAATTGAATACTATGCTTGATAATTTTCTTAACATGCAACACTAATCTTTAAGAGAACTACTTTATACTATTTAAATGTGACCATTATAACACAACTGTTAAATTAACATTAATAATAGGAATAATCAAATTATAAATAATATGTATAATGGTTTTATATGATGAATAATTTTTTATTAATTCATAATTTATTAGTACTGAATTTTCAAAAAAGTCATTTAATGCTTCAAAAATGTGTTTTCTTCAAAAATAGATTTATTGTATTTCGTTTATGAAAGTTATTATTAATTTTTGCCATTATTTAGAAGTTTAATTTGGGAAATTTAATATTATTTTTTTAAATATATATATATATATTATTTCAAGTTGAATTATTTTGATATTTTTTAAAGTGCATATTTTTTTAGTGAATAGTGAAAATACTTATTTTTCTAAAATTGTAATTTATTTTCACTATATTGAAGTAATATAAAATATTTTTTTTGAATTTTACATTGTTTTAACATAAGTATCATTTAATTATATATATTTTAATTAATTACATGGGAGCCCACATTAAACTTTATTTTTGTATAATTTAATTTCAAGGAATTAAAACCCTTATATCTAAAAACTGTTTTTTATTGCATCTTACACATTTATTTTAAGATTGATTTATTCAACTTCTAGAAATTTATTCATGAAAAAGGGATTCAATATTTGGAATAATGATGGTAAAATTTGATAATTAGGACCCTTTCTATATTTTTTCTTATGAATAGAAATCGTGGTAAATATTTTTCATATCTGTAAGGGTAAAATTGATAAAATAAGTATAAAATTGTGAGATAAGTTATATAGATCTCCAAAATAGTTGACTATATTTTATTCGGTAGGTTCATTTTTACATTAATAATACTCTCTTTAACTTTTTTTAAATTTATTTCCAATTTCCTTTGGTAATGACCTCAATATTGTTTTAATAAAGGATAAATGAAAATGTCACTCAATCTATTTTAATATCTCTAACATTTTTCATCAAGATAAAAAGAGGTGATGTTTGGATATAGATGGAATTTGAAATATTAATGAATTGAATTTATCATGGTAATATATTTTTGATTTTTCATTGGAATTGTTACCCTAAATTCTTATTAAATGGAAACATACTGCATGTTATTATAATAGAAAAAAATTATTTTAAAGATATTAAAAATAATAAAATTTTGACCCTTAAATATGAAAAATAAATAATATCATGGTAATCGTCAAAAGGTTTAACATGTATGCGTGTGTGGGTAGAGAGTTAAAACTAAGAGATAAGGTTTAAAACACCAGCTAAACCTTTGTTAATTTTATTAGATGTGAGTTTTTTGAATCATCTTTATCATAGATTATAAATATTTAAATTTATTTCCACTTGAACATGAAAATTAATTTATAAAAACTTAATACCTTAAGTAATTACAAGGGTTCACCTCCCCTCAATTATAAAATGGAACATTCTATCCTGCCTTGTTCACAATGTTTTAGCCCCTAATATCGACCAACCCCATCTAATACCAATTACTAATTTATTTATATAAATTTGAAAGGTTCTGGTCTTCTTAAAATATTATCCATAGGGTCCATAAGGAGAGATCCAAAGAAGGTTCTTCAAAAGGAGGTACCAATAATTTTCATTTTACTTATTCTTCTTCAACCTCCTTCATTTATATCCTAAAAATTCTAGTATAATAATATCAATATATCCATTATACTAAGATTTTATTACATTTATTGAATTCCTTTATTTATCTCCATTTAATTAAAGGGAATAAAGGTATCTCTCATTCCTACATGTAAACTGTGACCTCCATATAGTGATATGATTCACTTTTCATAATCATATTTTATGGTCAGTTATTATGAGGGATTTAATATTTATATATTATATTTATGATATAATAATTATTAAGGGAAGGTGAATTATTATTTACTTTCTTTCATTCCATCCATCGAAAAATGGAAACATCACTCAGGCATACATACAGACTACCATCTCCATGAAGTGATATAATTCATTTTTCACCATGATCTTTTTGAATGGTTATAAAGTGTATATAAATAATAAATATCAAACATATATCATTTTTATTATTTTTTATTTTATAAAATGATAACCATGGTGAAAGTAACAGAACCATATTCACTAATTGTTTCTTCTCGGTGGTGTATATACTACACATGAAAACATTATATAAGCATTATTATGAAAAATATGGGGATATTTCAATATATATAAGGCTATTTTTTTATTATTTTTTCATTCAGATATTACCAAATAGTTAAGATATTTATGCTTTTATCTCATTTTAATCAAGATTTCTTATGCTTGAATTTATATTGAGAGAAATTATAAGATACATATCCATTATTTTTTTTACTCTATTATACTCTTGTAATTTCTATAATTTGGATGTTTTAGTACCATTTTCCTCTCTTTGGAACTCACAATGGATCAAAAATGGGTTTTAATAAAATCCAACCTTATTTCTTCACTTTTGGTTGAGAACCATTCTCCTCCATATCCATGATCTCTAATTTTTTTTCCAAATTTTTTTTACTATTATATCAATATTTAATAATTTATTTCTTACTCACATTTTAATTTCTACTAAAAGTTTAAAAAATAAAATTCTTTTCATTTTCCAAACAATGTACTTTTCACCAAAGTTGTTATTTTTTTATTTTAATGTATAACACACGAATGGATTTTACATCCATCATGAATATTATATAATTTGATACTTACTTTAAAATATTCCATTGTTATTTTAAAATAAAATGTTTTACTTAAAATTTTATATTTTTTGAATTTTAAATAAATTTTCTCATAATAGAAAAGTAATTTTCCGTAATAAATATTCCTTGGGATTGTTTAAAGGAAATTTGCATCTACAATATCATCCATTGATACTAAATATATTTTAATAGGGATATAATCCAATGATACCATCCAATTATTTTTCTTTATGGTTTATAATGATGAATATTTAGGGAGGATTCTATGAAACCTGTTACTATTCTATGGATTACTGATGTTAAGAGGAAATCTTTCTTGAACCCGTTTCTTTTCCACATGTTATACGATGATAAAATGATGATTATAATTATGATATTATGGAAAATTTATATTTCAATGGTATGTGATTGGTTAGAAATTTATATCTATTCGATTCATTGGGTAAACATGGATAAATCCTGAGATATCTATGTTATTCATGAACATAATTTCATTTTCACAACAAAAAGCGTGGATCGAGATTCTAGTCCATAAATTTATGAGGGGACATGATTTCATGTACCTAAATTAATTAGTGAAATGTTACTATTTATACATGCTCAAAATGTTATAATCATATATTTTTATGAACTTTTTGTGTTTATGATAAGCTCTCATTGCTCGTGATTGATTATTTACGATTCCACACATTTATTAATTTTTTATTTTGTTATAAAAAATCATTCTTCCCTGAATGACGATTGAATATATTTAATTAATTGAGTAAGATTTTATATTGATGATTACATTTTATCATACCCTTACACTCATTATACTCTTACTTATGATCAATGATTTATATCTCCCATGTTTACCCTTAGAGAGCATCTAAGCTTACCCTTTATATTGTTTCCTTCTCCAAAAAAATATAAAGAAATATTTTACGTATATTATTCCTATGAAAAGTTATTTGTGTGAAAATATTAGTGGGACATATTAAAAATAATTTATCGACTAGTTGTTTATATACCCATGTTTCAAAATACACTAAACCATTATGGTTTCTTCATGGATCATAATGATATGGAAAGAATATTCATATAATAAATTGTGAAATTTATGCATAAAATTATTGGGTCACTAAAGATTTCGAAAATTTGTTCCTATGGTCATAAGAATGAGAGTAGAGACTTTTAGTTAATTCTTTAGATTCTTATAATAGGCTTCTATTTTCATTTTTGGATGGATTCATCAGTCATATTTATAGGAATGGGTTCCCCAAATACATTAAAATATTCCATCTTTCTTAATTACTATTCTTATATTTTGGTAAAATTCAATAAAATTACTACCATTATGTATTTTTATTATCCAATATTTATTTTAGGGCCATGATCAGCGATGATAATTCCATTATATATAATAGAATATTTTATTAGATGAGTATCATGTTTAAAATTAATTTAATATACAATTTTATTAAATGGAATCTCACTGAAATAATGACCCCTTTTAAATTTATAATATCCATTAGTATGACAAGATCTATATTTCACCATGAATTACATTAGTAATCATATAATTAAACCATGAAAACATTTGTTAGAATACTATTTCCAATCATATCATATTTGAATCTTAAAACAGAAAGCAGATTAGTCTTCACCCAAATCCAATTGGTAGATTTAACCAACTCAATTCCTATAATATCATAATAGTTAGGGTTTCCTTGGGATGTGTAAACCAAATAAAATTCCCAAAATAAGGAACTTAGTTTCTAATTTCACATCATTTACTTACATAAGATAATACATGGGAACCTAATGGTTACAGTAACTTGTACTAAATGATCGAGGTCATGAAAATTGCTTCTTTAGAATGAATCTAAAAATTCATATTTTTTATAGGGATTTAATTTCACCATCTTATATCAGGTTATTAACTTTATGTATGCATGCTTCTAGCGATTTATTTTTAATTCATATTCCTTCCACCAAATAAGTATGTTCTAACTGTATTAATGTGAAACTCTTCTCACACCTCATAACTTGTGTTACAAACCCAAATCAAAATCTAGTCATATTCATAACTAGTCCCGATTTGATGACTGGTTTTATTGTTTTATGATTTTTGAAGATTAGTGGATTCGCCCCTCCTACCCATCACATGATTGAAATTACCTAGGTCACTCCCCCTACTAGATGGATCAATTGTAACATGGATGGATCATCGAAAGGGAACCCTAGGCCAACAGGTTACGAGTTTTTTTATAGAGACTTGACAAGAGATATTATGGTCTACCAGTGTGGTTCCTATGGCACTTCCACAACCCTAAAGGTAGAAATGAATGGTCTTATAAATTGAGTCTATGTGGCACAACAAACTAATCTGAATAATATTTGGTTTGAGTGTGACTCCACAACCTTGGTCTAAGATATTAGAACATGTCAATGACATCTTTCTTGGAATTTGACAGCAATATGGATTGTTTTCCTTGACCAAATTTCTTCAATGAGCTACATCATCACATATTCTTATTAGGAAGCCAACACTCCAGTGGTTTCACTTAAAAAAAGGATTGCATGAGGTGTCTTGTCTCCCTTCAAACTCTCTTACCCCCGATTTTTTTCCAATACATCAAAAGGATAAATGTTAACATCCCAATTTAGAACGTTGTATCTTCCCTTTTATTTTTCATTCATGAGCCTTTATTCTAAATATTTATAAAAAAATAAAATCTAATGATTAATCTTGGATCCATTGATAACCAACCCCGACTTTTACCATATAAGGAAAAGTCCTCCATGCTAGTGGGAAGTCTAACCCCAAGTCTCTATACTAGGGATACTTTACTCAAGAGAGATATAAATTTTATTATAACTCTAATACCTAATATGTATAAATAATAATTAACTACTTATTTCTTGCTCATAACTTAATAAATTTTAAATTCAAGGTTGATGAAAACTTAATCCATTATCATACCTAGCATGTAACTCCCTATATACATGTATGATAATTTAGATTTAGTTAAACAATTTAAACTAAAACATACACAACAATTCATAATATAAAAAATATTTCAATGAAATAAATATGGAATTATAAATTAATTAATAATTCATTTATTTTAGCATGTGACAATTTTTTTTTGATGAATTCGAAAATTAAAAATTATAAACACGTTATATTCCTCTTTGGGAATTCCATCGAAAGATAAATATAAAATCTTTATATTTAATCCCTTATATGAAATACTTCATATTATTCATTATATGAAATTTACTTTAAATATTTGACATTTCATTAAATATAAAAATTTAATATTTAATTTTTTATTATTTAAGTACTTTTTATAATATAAATATCTCATATTAATATTATTTAAACCTTTGATCCATCCATTTATGAAAACTCATTTTGATATGGCTTAAATAATTTCCAAATAATGTGTTTTTAACTCGTACTATTTAAATCATACATTACGATTGAATTATAATATGTAAATATAAACACTTTATATTTTGTATTATTTTTATAATTTATAAACCTTTTATAAATTACACTTATAATTTCCATATAAACCATATATATTTAAATTATAAATCATAATATATAATTTAAAAGGTATTTTCATATTAACAACTTGTATTATGATATATTTATTAATAAATTATTCATAAAAATTTAATCAATTAATTATAAACATTTTTTAAGTAATTAATTTATAAAAACTGTTATAAATCAATAAATATCTTAAATAACATTTATAATAATTTATAATCAATTCATAAATTATAGAATTTAATTCATAATTGAATTTTAAGATTTTGTTCCATTTAAATTATTTTTCCCTATATAGGGTGAATCATAGAGTATAATTGACAAGCTATGGTTCTTAAACATTTTAAACACCATCTACCATGTTTTTTGGATGATAATTATATCACTGTTTATGATAAGAGGTGTGCATCTGGTTTTTTAGTTTTGAAAAAATAGAAACAAGGTATGTGCCTTGAATATTAGGTATCAACGGTATTACACTTATTTATCCATGGTGTAACCCATGTATATATTTTAGTATAACCTTAACTTATCAGTGGGAAAACCTTACATATCAATCTTATTTTTTGAGTTTAATCGATATTTCTAAATAAATACAATTTGGTATTTTCAAAGTCATGACACAACACAATTATTTAATAAGATATATCAATACTATACACTACATCTAATACAAAATAGAGGGATTTAAATTGACTCACAGACTATGATTACACATATAACAAGTCATGAGGAAATCAGGCAGAAAAAACACTCAATCATATTTGATGATGAATAATAAAGCATGCATTATAATCTCCAAACCCTTTATTTTAAAAATGATTTCATGAATCATATAGAATTTTAGGGATTTAATAACACTCAATGGGTGGAATTAATGTAACGTCCCAGACATGATAAACCACCCGAATAGTTTTAAATGGGTTGGGTGTTACTACCTTAGGCGCACCTCCCTGAACGCCAAAGGCTGCCAACTAGCAACGAGGGTCTTATAGTTATAGTGAGGAGGCTATACCCTCTTAGAGGATAATAATGGTACTGGTCTGAGCATAACATAAAATCATAAGACTCTACAAACACAAACTAGACCCACATAGAAGAAGCACAATCAATAGCAATAAATAACATAAGGAATAAATATGAACAACTGAAGTTGAATGTAAACACAACCGCATGCTAAACAACTTGTTACAACAACTAGAAGAGACAAATCATGCATCCATAGCAAGTCAATATATAAAATGGTGTTAATGGCTAACTAGTAGTTGCTACAATAAATAAGCTAAGAATGTTGGTACATGAAAGAAAAAAAAACAAAGTAAACTCAAAATAGGCAAGACCTCAAGGTCCCTACCATCTTTATGTGACAACTAAAAGAGTCCGGCTCCCAAAGCTAGTCTCTTTCCTGCACGTAAATCCATAAATTCTACGTGTGTCCTGAAGGGCCCATGTAGTGTGTGATATGAATCTCAGTAGGATACCAACCAACGGTGCGTACCTAATATAAGTGATTGAGATGGCATGAATTTATAAGAAAAACAGTAAATAGTATGATGAACAAATAAACACAAACTCCACTGGTGCCCAGTAGCCACCATAAAATGTCACCTGCTTCATCCAATGATAGAATCTCTATCATGTAACCCAGCACCATGTGCCCCCTGACACTGCGTGTCTCAAGTACCAACGTCTCGAAGGCATAACCAAAACATAGTAACTCAGAGGAACAATGATGTCTGTCCTCAAATAAGTAACTGGAGTGACAAAGATGTCTTCCCTCAATAAAGTTACCGGGTGGACAATGTTGTCTTCCCTCAAATCAGTAACTGGAGGGACAATTATATCTGCCCTCAAACCACAATGATCATATTCCCCCAACCCTATAACCTCAACGCTATCCTCTTAAGGCTCCTCACTTTCCACGTGGCTTCCTACAACAAGAACTCCCAAAACAATAGTGCCTAAACCACAACTAACAGGGTCCTTTACCCACACGAGTGGTCAAAACCACCTCATCATAGAGTCTCTCTATGTGCACACTACTCAAAGTTCCACATGAGTGGGAATCACCAAAATAAGTTCCCATGCCACCACATATCTGACACCTCTTTCCCCTATGACCATGTTGCTCAAGTCCAATTGCCTCTCCATCCGTGTAACCCATTCTATTCCCAACTTGATAGTCACACTGCCTCAAGTCGACGTCAATGATGCCCAATCCCATTATCATAACCACCTAATGTAACTTGGTCCATGCCCAAACTAAGATCAGTATCACTAAAAAATACCCATGCCATGCCCAATATAACCCCAAGGATCCAACATATGTAATATCACAAATCACATATATATAATCAAAATTAATACTTTAAACAGGCATAACAAACTAAAAAGTTGAATTGAAAAATCTATGTGATGTCCCATACTATCACCAATGTATTGGAGTCCTCTAAAAATTCATATCATCACTTAACAAATTGAACTCATCAGTTTAATCAAAACAATTCATTTTAAAGAATTTCGGCATACCTGACCAAAATTCCACAATTGAGTAATGACCCCTCGCCCGACTCTACTCCCGAAAAATAGGTAAAATGGCATACCCAAAGGCATCCCACATGTCTAAAAAAAATTAATATGAAATATCAGACAAAACAGGGTCTCGATCTAAATACCCAAGTACGCACCAAAGACTGTATCACCCAAAAGTCCGTGAAAACACAAAAGAAGTATGAACCACCTACCTAAGACTCGTATCTATAGCCACATCCGATATCAAGTTCCAATTCAAATACTATCTTCGTAGATATACATTTCCGTCAAATATCGACAACTCTTCTCAGATAGAATTTGCGGTGTGTGAGGAAAAGAAATGGGAACAAAAATGGGTGCGTGGATTTAGCCTTCCTGATGAGATCCCTCAACCACTGAAAGATTGAAGAATGGACGTTGGATGATGATTCTTGGGTAGGAAGCATTCTACAAAAATTAAAAACGGACCTGTTCCATAGTTGGGGAAGAAGAAGGTGTTTTCTGAAATAAGACGCGTCACTCTTTCATTTAAGTGAATAAAAATAAAAATATGCATCATGTATAAAGGACACATGCCATGTAGTTTCATTTTCCATACTTCGACTTAAGAAGAGGTAGCCACACTGATGGTACATGAGACACAGGTCAACACACAACTAGGTCTCAGCTGGTACACGGATGGAAACATGCACAACTTGTCAAGAAAAACTACACGCTGTGTAGTAGAAAATTATTATACGACCATCACATGAAATGTACTCGGCGAGGATGTGAATGGTACATGCATAACCCATAAACAATGTGTACTTTGGAGTACACGGTGTGTAATCTAGAAATTTCCTGAATTTCTAAGATTTTTCCAATTTACTCAGAAACAAGTCAAAAAATTCAAACAGGCTTGGGATTTTGACCTATTCCAAAAACCTGGGTTCTTAAAATCTCCCCACTTTAACATAGATCATCCCTGAACTATCAAAAGAAACCTAGAGATGGTACTGAAAATACCACCCCGATCAATGTAACCCAGACTAGCCTGGTCTCAATGGTTATTTCTAAATTTCTCATGGGGCTCCGCACTATAGGAATTGCCTAACTTAGTCTCAACCACAAAAAACATGACAAGGAAAAGGTTCACTAACCTCTTTATGGACTCATGGTCCTCTCATGATGCATCATCACCCCTGCGCCTCATTGGTGCTCTCATGCCATTTCTGGAATCCCAATCATACCCCGCACCGCATGAGTGCCTTCCCCCATGAGTTCTTGTAACCCATGGATTCTCAAAACAAACCCGGTTCATAGAACCTCAATCAACCTGCATCCACGATGCCATGATGCCAATGAAACCTAAAGTAACCCACATCTTTGATTCCACTGATGCTCCACGTTTTTTACATATATATAAATATATCATGCACCCGATATGGCTCCAATCCCACCAGCCAACATCTGGTCTGTCCACATAAATCATGTGCACCTCATGCACTCAATACAGACATGCCCTAGAAGCCTATTCCAAAATAAGTAAAAACCAAATATATCATGAAGAAACCCTCAGTGTACCTCTAACTATCATTGGTTAGGTTAACCAGCCTTCTCGGCCCCTGGCCGCTCCATGGCGTGCACCTAACCTAAAGTATGACTGCGTGATGCCTGACCTCCCTGTGGTGCTTCTCTAGTCATCATCCACTGACCCCTCAGCTAGGTCCCACTGTCTATTTCACATCCTTTGTGTGTAGCTGAACCTCGGTTACCCTCACATATTACCGAACCTAAACCAACTCCAGATGTCACCGTCTGTCCTGGTCCCTGCCTACCGGCTATCTGAGAAGGCTGCCTGTAGAACCTCTCTGGATTCTCGACTTATCCACATACTCAACACTACTTTGGAGTCCTATCATACTGAGTCTAAACATGCCCCAGCTATCCAAACTGAAAGTAAATCATTGACGAACTGCTATGAGGTATTCTAGCTGAGTCCTTGACAAGGATTCCCTTGTGAAAATCATCCTTTCCTCACTTCCTACTATCGGAGCCATCACCTGAAGATGTTGCCTAGCCAACCCGAGGCATATCCCTATGGTTTCCCTCTTCTATGAGTGCCTGATTCATCGCCATTGAGGCCTGAGGATATTTACCTTGATCTGAATGACATGTCGCAAGCCATCTTCGTAGTGCCTCACCCTTACCGAGTCATCACTGACAATACCAGGTGCAAATTGAGATATCTCATTTAAAGTAGATGAATAGTCCATGACTGACATGTATCGCTGCTGAAGGATCAAGAACTCTTGAGCTCTCTCTGCCCTCAGCGTGTCTGGGTAAAAGTTCTCAAATAACCTATCCTCGAAGTCTTTCCATGCTAGTCCCTCATGTATGCGATCCTAAACCAGCACATCCCACCAATGCTTCACCAGTTCTCTCAGCATGTACATCAATAGCTTGAATCTCCGCCCAGAAGGCATCCCGAGCTGTATGAAGATCATTTTCATGCTCTCTCTCAAATTCTCAGCTACCTACTGACCCCCTTTACCCTAAAAAAGTGGTAGGTTCTATGACTAGGACTCCCACATCAAGTATTACATAGATGGATCTATACTCTACGCACCTCTGTTGACCCCCTACAAGACACATAATAGATTGGACCGAAGCTATTCGTCGAGCCACATCCCGAATGCTTCCAAACCTGGCTGTTGTCCGGCCTGCACTGAATCCTGAACCTGATCATGTCTGTGAGCCCGTACCTATGACTCATGCTTTCCTGCATAGGATCTTGAACCTAATCCTACTCTAGTATCACTGTACCATCAGCCGCCTGACGCTCCATCTGAGTCATCTAGAAGGAACCCGCTGAATATCATAATGGTCAGACAACCCACCTATATATAACAATATATATTTATAACATAGATAAGGGAATTAATAAAAGGCAGTTCATAACTAAAATCCTTACTCTACCATACTGCAACCATTCCCCCCAGCATCCCGACATCACGGCTTCCTTACCCACCCTCAACAGAGAGAAGTATCAAAAGTACCTTGGGCCATACCCATCCCGACAACTATCATTACCTCAAACCGATGACCGAGTCGCCCAATCTTGACAACCATGCTATCTCAACCCGACATCTAAGATACCCAATATAGGTTATCAACATCACCTCAATCAAAGTACCTATCTTCTCATACAATAGCCATACCCAAATACCATACCATATGAAATTTTAGAATATATATAAAGCATTGAATATTACATTGCAATCAATAAAAAATTCTATCAAGATTTCACCCTTCACATTTTAAAAGCATATATAGCACGATAATTGATGTTATTCACATGGTATTATCACTTTACAAAGCATATGTGCAATTATGAAATTAAAATATCCTAAAAATGTGCCTATAAAAATCCAAACAATTATTTCTTACCATACCGAGCCAAGATCTCATTCTCCCTTACCACATCGGGTCAAGTGTCACATATCATAATAAAAAACATCACACACCAAGTGAGCCACCAAGGTGAAAATCATATAAACTGTAATCTGAGAAAAATCAAGACAACAATCCCCACCCAAGGAAACTCGGTCCATCCCTCTTACCTAGGGATGTAGGCACCCAAGCACAATCTAAAAACCCAATTCCAATTACAACCTATCTCTAGTCTACCATATCCCAAATATTAAAGCAACAAAATAAAAAAAAGTCTAAATCTCATTAGTATCCAGCAAAAAACTGCTACTAATTCCCTGTAAAACTTCCTTGATACCACTTTGTAACGTCTTGGACCCGATAAACCACCTGAAAAGTGCTAAACGGGTCAGGTGTTACCACTGTAGGCGCACCTCCTCAAACTCCAAAGGCTACCGACAGGCAGCGAGGGTCTTATTGGTATAGTGGGGAGGATATACCCTCTCAGAGGATAATAATGGTACTGGTCCAAGCGTAACATAATATTAGAGGACTCTGTAGAGTCTAAACAGACCCGTATAGAGGAAGCACAATAAATAGAAATAAAAAGCAAAAGCAATTAATATAAACAACAACATCGGAATTTAAACACAACAGCATGCTGAACCACTTATAGGAACCACTAGAATTGAAAATTTTTGCATTCATAGAAAGTCAATATATAAAATGGATCCAATGGATAACCAATAGTAGCTTAAGTGAACAAGGTAAGCATACTAGTACATGAATGGAAACAAAACAACATAAACTCCATCTAGGAAAGACCTCAAGGTCCCTACCAGCTCCATGCAACAACTAAAACAATCCATCGCCTGAAGCATGTCTCTTTCCTACACGTAAAACCATAAATTCTACATGCGTCCCGAAGGGCCCGTGCAGGGTGTGAGACAAATCTCAATATGATACCACCCAATGATGTGTACCTAATATAAGTGTTTAAGAAGGAATGCATTTATAAGAAAAAAAGTAAACAATACGATACTCAAATAAACAGAAACTCTGATATCCTCTATGGTGATTACCTAATATAAGTGTTTAAATTGGAGGGAAATTGATGTCTTCCCTCAAACCCTGGTGAACCTCTGCCCCTAACCCAATAGCCTCAACACAATCCCCTGAAGGATCCTCACCTTTCTCATGGATTCCTATGGAGATCTCCCCCAAACCAATTGTATCTAAACTGAGACTAATGGGGGCCTCTACCCACATGAGTGGTCGAAACCACATCATCATTATGTCTCTCTGTGTGAACACTACTCAACGTTTCAGTTGAGCGGTAATAACCAAAATAAGTTCCCAAGCCACCACATCTCTAACACCTCTTTCCCCAATGACCATGTCGCTCAAGTCTGATGGCTTCTCCATCCAAGTAACTCGGGACATGCCCATCCTGAAAGTCACACTACCTCAAGCTGAATTCCAGGACACCCAATCTCAAAGTCAGAACCACCCAATGTAACCTGGGCTAAGCCCAACCTGAGATCAGCGTCATTCAACAATACATAGGCCATGTCCAGCACAACCCGAAGGTTCCAACATATGCAATATCACACATCACATATATATAATAAAAAAAACGTTAAATAGGAAAAAATAACCAAATAGTTGAATTTAAATATATATGTGATGTCCCATACTGGGACAAAGTTCTTGGAAGCCTCTAACAAATTATATCATCACTTAACAAATTAAACTCATAAGTTTATTCCAAATAATTCATTTCAATTAATTTAGGCATACCCGGCCAAAATTCCCCAATTAGGCAAAAAACCCTCACCCGATCCTGCTCAAGAAAAATATATAAAATGGCGTACCCAAAGGCATCCCGCAGGTCTAATGTGCAATTTAATATGCAACAACATACAAAATAGGGTCTCGCTAAAAATATCCAAATACGCACCAAAGGATGCATCACCCAAAACTCCACAAAACATGAAAGAAGGTATGAACCACCTACATGAGACTTGTATACATAGGCATGCCATATATTGAGATCGAATTCAAAGCTGATATTCATATATCTACGTTTCCGTCAAATCCTGACAACTCTACTCAGATGGAATTTGCGGTGTGTGAGGAAAACAAACTGAAACAAAAAAGGGTATGTAGTCTTACCCTTCCCGATGTGATCCTACGGCCACCGACAGATTAAATAACGAACGTCAAATGATGATTCTAGGGTAGGAAACATTCTATTGAAATTTGGAACGGACCTATTATGATGTTGGGGAAGAATAAGGTGTTTTCCAAAATAAGACGCAATAATCGATCATTTAAGAGAATAAAAATAAAAATACATGACATGTGTAGAGGACTAAACTCCATGTAGTAGCCTTTTCCATAGTCTGACTTAATCAGAGGTATCCAAATGGCTTGGTCATTCCACATGGGTCGACACACGGCTAGGACTCAGCCAGTATGTGGAAGGAAACATACATGGCATGTCAAGAAAAACTACACACTGTGTAGTAGAAAATTCTTACACGGTTATCACATGGAATGTACTCGGCAATCATGTAGCTGGTACATGCCTAACCCATAAATGGCATGTACTTTGGAGTACATGGTGTTTAATCTGGAAGTTTCTAGAATTTCTTATATTTTCCGAGTTTTCTTAGAAACAAGTCAAAAAAATTCAAACAGGGTCTGGATTTTCACCCATTCCAAAAACCCGGGTTCTTAAAACTAATACCTTCACTCACATGAACGCATTCAATTTGATATCCGTTTTAACATATCATTGCACTCCATTACCCCAATACTTAGGCTATAGTAATATTTACATCAACAATGGATCCCCAAGGCAGAGATCCATTCTTCATAACCACTCATTCATGGGAGTTACTCGGAATTATCTAACCCTTTCGCTTTTCATTGATAACACTAAAGGGTTTATATGGAATTGTAATGTCATAGACCCCATGGTCCATTCTGTTTCTGAAATCTAGTCTCTGAGGTGTTTTGGGCTTTCATGGTGATTTATCCCCAACACATTTACAAATTTACCATTCTATGAACATTGTTTCTAGATGTGAATAGTTTCATCGATGAGATAGATGTGAACAATATCATTGGTGAGACAGATGTGAACAGTGTCATCAATGAGGCATATGTGAACAGTTTCACCAGTGAGACATATGTGAACAGTGTCATCAGTGAGACAGATGTGAACAGCTTCATCGGGGAGATATATGTGAACAGTTTCATTGGTAAGACAGATGTGAACTGTGTCGGTGTCAATGAGTCATTTTTTACTTTCAATGTCGGTGAGTCATTTTTACTATTGATATTGGTGAGAAATTTATACTATCAGCATCAATTATTCATTTTTACTGTCGCCCACAGTGATTCATTTGTATTGTTGGCATCAGTGATTCATTGATACTATCGTCGTTGGTGATTCATTTGTACAATCATTATTGGTGAGTCATTGTATTGTTGGTGTTGGTGAGTCATTTGTACTATCGGCATCCGTGAGTCATTTGTACTTTCTATGACAGTGAGTCATTTTTATTTTCGGCATCAGTGAGTCATTTGTACTAGCTGTATCAGGGTGTCATATGTACTATACTATCAGTGTCGGTGTGTCATTTGTACTTTTGGTGTGGGTGTCTCATTTTTACTATCAGAGTTAGTGAGTCATTTGTGTTCTTGACATCAATAGGTGTATAATGATTCCAGCCATCGGTAGGTGTACAGTGTTTCCAGCTATCGGTATGTGTACAGTGGTTCCAGCTTCCTACGGTTCTCCCATTTAGCGTTTTCATTGTTGAAAAAGACATTCATGGAATTCTTTTAAGGTATTTTAGGCCGATTCAAATCCCAAAATTCCTATATTAATTTTCCTAAGGCTTGGTAAGCCTTTTCTTGGTCAAACTATGTGGTTTAATATGATCTGTTTTTAATGGAAAATCCATCATATCTTAAACCGATGCTCCGTTGATTCTTTTAAAGGGATGAGATATCTTCCTCTCTTATTCTACCTTATTTTTACTTGGTGAGATATTCTCAAACCATTACTTCTTACCATAGGGTTTGTGTGGTCAATGATTCCTCCTTGGATTGGTTCCCCTTCAAGTTCCTCCTACTGCATGTGCACCCCCAGTTTTGGTGAAAGCAGAAAGTGTCGATCCATCATAGATACAAGGTATGATCTACCTATATTCTTGGGTTTTCTTTGATCCTTCTCCTCTTATTTCTACTTTTCATGTTATAGAATGCGATATCCATGTTTCTAATGGAGTTTTGTTGGGTGTTGGTTAATTGGGTCATTCTGCGACATCCTCGGGTGGATGTAGTTGTCACAGGGGAGGCAATCATGATCCATTGCATGGATCTTTCTCATGTAAAGAACATGAAGAACCTCAAAAGGTAGGGGATTCGGGGCTTATCTATTCTGTTACGTGAAACTGTAGAGTTTAGAATGTTTTATCCCATAAGATCACAATGCCTGCCTGAAAATCCTTTTTTCCCATTTTCAGAAGCCGGTTTAATGGTACCGGTATCCCAAACCGGTTTAAGGAAAACCGGAAACCTCACAACACTTCCCGAGATTTCATCGCCATTCAAAATTCAAATTTCGAACCAATCAAATTCAGCGCACACCACGTGTCCATCATCATGTGGGCCCATCATCACGTGTCCAGTCTCGAGATGTGCAGTCACCGATCAAAGTCCATGTGCCCCACATCGACCTGTGAACCCATAAGTGCGTCACACGCCTCGAGCCGCGCGACCACCTCGAAACGCGAAAACCTCCTCTCCGCCAAACAAGCCACTGGTGAGGTTTGCCAGACCGGCCAAGAACCCAGTGCATCAGCCAAATCCACATCACCGGATTGCCGGTGAGCGTCGCCAGCATCCATCGTCACATCTTCACCTCAGAACACCGCCGAGGAATCAACAAAACATCATTCATGGAGATGCCAATGCGTTCCAACCATTCATTCCCATCACCGGATCGCCGACGACCTACACCAGCGTCCTCCGTCATCATCATATCCACAGAGGATTCAATACAACATCGAACGAAAATCTCAAAACAATAGAAAATAACCCAAGGAGATGAATCCAGAGTCGACGCTCCATCTCAATAGCACGTTCTCCGAAAGGTTCACCATGACACAGCGGAAGGAAAACCAAAATAAAGACTAGAAAATCCCACCACCACCAGACAGAACAACCGCATCAGACCCACCAAAAACCTAACATGCTCACCTGAGAAGATGTAGAACCCCACAACTGCCAGCTCATGATCGCAACCCCCAATCATGAAGAAAATCACCACGTGACAAAAACGAGCTGCAAGATCAGAACCCCGAGCGCTCCGAAGAGTGTGCCGTCAAAAACCGGTCTTACACCCACGGATCTGAGCGCACAACCGCAGAAGCCCAGAGAGCCTCTCCCCAGCCTGAGAGAAGACCACGAAGCCCTATATAAGAGAACCACCACCAACCCACCGAGCACGAGAAGGAGTCGTTGCGCCATCCGCAGTGCCGGAGCTGGCTGTGGCGAGAGGAAACCCTAGGACGGGAGGAGCCCTTTACGGGCTCATCAAGAGCCCATATGGTTTTGGATTCTGTGAACACCATTAGATCACAACGGAATCGAAATAATGAATATTTGAACTGGATAAATAAATTGATATTGATCATATGTTATTACCTATTTTTTTAGATAGCGTGATATCTATGCTTTCCATGTTTAAATTGTCATTTTTTTTGAAAACAGAAAATAAAGTATTTTGGGATTTATTGTTATTATTTTTTCAAAGATGAAGAGTTGTGTATATGAATGTGGTTGTTGTTGCAGTAATCATGTTTAGTTGAATTAATTGACGAGCTAGAGGCATGTTGATTCTTGTTGATAATGAATTAAGGGAATGTCAATTAACTATTTAGTTAATTTTGATATATTGCTGTTTTGGTTGCCCACAGTTGAAACCTACAAATAATAAATCAGTTTATTCCATATGGATTAAAGAACTGGTTGTTTGATAAAAGATAATGCCTAGTAGGTTTCTAAGTTTCCCTCTTTCTTATAAGGTAGAGTGCCTTCTTCTTTGAATATATGGGACCACATTTCTTGTGAAGGTAGAATGCCTTGTTTAGGGCTACGAGCCCAGTTACTTTGTTATTTCATGCTTCTTGTGATGCGTTATGATCCTGGATGGATGTTTTGATATGTGGGGGAAGGTATTCCCGTTGGATATAGCAGTAGTTGATGGCTAGAGTGGCAAGATGTTTCGGTTTATGCATTTGGATGTCAGGGAGGACACCAGAAATGATGATAAGATTTGGATGTGAATGATTGAATGCTTACTGAATCATGTTGGTTGTTTATCAGCTTTACTTTCCCCACCACTCAAGGCAGCTTTCTTTGCTTACCCACCTTCCCAAAGGGGCGAAGACACATGGGGCATGACACATGCTTTCTATGTTTATCTTCTCAAGGGAGGATAAGTTTATTTTCTTGTTATAGGTGGAAAAGACTCAACAGGAAGGTAACCTACTCACCATGTTGGTACACTTGTTCTTGGTAGATTAGAATGTTTTTTATAATGCATTAGAATATGAGAAAGTGATAATGATTTTAATAAATGATTGAGTAAATTATGTTAACCCATGGGGTTGGAGCTTACTGGGATGCAATGCCGAGGTTGCAATTTAAAGGAATAGTGGACTTTGGGTGTGAGGCTAATAAAATGTAATGTGAAATTAATAATAGTTAATTAATGGTTAAAGAATTAATTAATGTAATGTGAAACTGGTAAAAAGGGATAAAGTAAACTAATTTATCTCTTTAAATCATTGTGTTCTTATATGATACCTAGTCTTAGTAGTTGTAGCTCGGAGTTTGAGGGACATTAGCTGCAGTTGAGTTTATGACGAGGTTATCCCGATAGTGTGATTGTGAGCTATAGTATATTCTGTAATTTTTGTTTTTCTATACACTACTCCACCCCTTCAGTTAGGGTAATTTACACCCCGAGGGTTCGGAGCCCTGGTGGTGTTTTTTCCAGCATTCCAATGGGAGGATGGATGGCAGTCTATCCCCTTTGGCCCTACTCTCTTCTATTAGTAGTTACTTGTGCTGGTAGGCACAACCGTTAGTTTTTTCCCATATATGTGTGCAGAGGGATGTAATGGATTGTGGTTATTCGGACACAAATATTACAAATATAATTTCGTATGGACTATTATAGGTGCAATGTGTTTAGGTTGTGATGTCTTTACTATTTTTACCCAGTGTATGGGCTGTAATGGCTTGAGGTATAATGCCTGGCGTATGATATGCATTATGAAAGATGTGGTGGCTCCCAGAAACTACCTGGTTACTTTGGTTACATTGTCTTGGTGGTTGTTCTCCACAAGGAGAATATTGGGGTGCTTCTGACAGGTGTCTAGGAGAAAGTCTTTTTGGAGAGAGATGCTTAGGGCGTGCAACATTGGGGAAAACCGGAAAACCAGTTGGGAAGTGGTAGTGGGGAACCCTTTATATTATTTTATATATTATAGACTCTTGTGTGCGATACTTGGTGATAGTATCCATGGTGAGTCTGGGAACATAGTATAGTAGTTTAGGTGATGAGTTAATTTCAATTGTTGTTTCAATGTGATTTAGAAATATTTATTTACATTTTCACGTAAGGATCCGGGAAGGATCCTAATGATTATACTGTTATACTCACCCTACGTATATCTAAAGTGTTTTTAAGGTCTATTGGTGTGGGTTGGAGATTAGGTTGGTTACTACTAGCTTCGGGTTATAGGAGCTATTCGGGCTTCACGGTCGCTGTTGTTTTTACTTTCTTTTAGTACTTGTAGTTTTTCTATTCAGTTGTTGTAGTTCTTGCATGAAATTAAATTATGTGTACTTGGTTTTATTTTATATTTTTGTCTAAGTAGGTGTTGATTAGTTTATTTATTATATCTCTCTTCTGCATGTGTTGTCTTAGAGGGTAATGCATCCCATATGTGTGTTTACTATACCCTCGGTGCTAGATTCTGTTCTCATGGTACTGATATAGGATGGCAGTTCCTCTAGCCGACGGTCGACAATTCATGACGACGACACTTGGAGAGGGGATGATAGTGAAGGGAAAATGCCTAAGGTAATGTGATGATGGTGGTGACTATGTGGATGTGACTTGACAGGACTATCCTCGGCCACACAGTTGATCTCACAGCCTTCGAGGCGACGATTTGGTTGGAATTGAGGAACACTTTATTTGGAATTCCTAGACCATGTTTGGTTTTAATTTTTAATTTTGAATCCGAAAATTTGAATTTTGTAATCCTCCTGTATGGTAACCACTAACCATAAAGTGGCTTTCTGAAAATTCAAAAAAAGAGATTTGTTGAGGAGGGATAGGATGGAGTTTGGTGTTAGCCACATGTGAGTTTTCATGTGTTGGTAGGGTAATAGTGTCAGTTATGTTTTTCATGTGATGTAAACACTATAAAACGACTAATACATAAGATTTTAGGGCCCCCTATGGTTTGATTCACAAACCATTAAGTTTACAGTGTCTACTAATCGAGCTGATATTGGTTGGAGGGTAGATACCTAGGAAAGGATTATGCATCATGTTTCTTTATGCCTGTGTTTGAATCGGTATACCTTGGGATAAGTTAAACTAAAATGAATAAAAGAAAATGATTAATTAATATTGTGTCTTCCATATTTCAGGAATATGAGCTCTAAATATTTTTTAATTTTTTGGTATGGCTCTAGGTCGACATCCTCTTCAGGTTCACACAGAATATGTCTAGTAGGTTGCACCAACAGATGACCGCAAGGTAATGGTTGACGAAGATGAAACTTGGAGGAGGAAACTCTAAGTGTTTTATCTCTAGAGTATATAGAATTATGAGGTCTCATTTTTTGATAAAATCACACAATACTAGTTGAAGGAGGTTGAGATAGCCTTCAGTTTGATCAATGCTCAGAAGGGGCACTGTGTTTCTTTGGTTGTGACGATCCTGTGTGGGGAAGCATGGCATTGGTTGTTCTTGTTCCTTAGAGATTGTGAGGAGTTGGTGATCTCTAGGGAGGAGTTCTGAGAGAGTTTTAGAGTCAAGTTTCTTTCTTCACCCGTGAAGGCATCTAGTAGCCTGGTGCTACTCACCCTTCGACAGTGGAGCTCCAGTGTGCGAGAGTTTGGAATATGTTTCATAAATCTTTTATGATATGATTTGGTCCTTTTGAAATATGAGGAGGCCAGGGAGAGGATTTTTTAAGAGGATTTACATTCAGATATCCAACACCAAGTCACCCAATTTATGCTGAAGAAATATCTTGAGGTGATGGTGGGGGAAGAGGTCATCAAATGGATGTTAGCCAGAACTGGACCATCATGAGAGGGGAGTCATAAAGATTCCTCATAAAGGAAATCTGTATTCTGGGTTCCCAGTTTTCAGGGCATAAGAGTTTTCGTTCGGCCAGGGGTATGTCCCATCCCTCAGCTTTTCATTTCTTTGGGGTTAGTGGATCTCAGGCCTATACTAAGGGACTAGGTGCTTGTTTTTATTATGGAGGATGAGGTAATCAGCAGCAAGAGTGCCCGACCATTCATAGAAGTCAACGTATACAAGGAGTTCCACTCCTAGTCCCTCTGTTTTGGTAGTTTTAGTCAAGGAAGCAGCAGCAGGTTGCATGATCTTTGAATCTATTGAGAGCAGATGGGGCAGGAAGAGGACAACCCCAGGACACTCCCCATCCTCATAGAGTAGAGCACGACCATGGTGGTGGTCGTCATCAGGGTCAGAGAGGTTATGGAACAGGTCATAGTCAGCTTCATTCTTTAGCGTTTCTAGTGTCAGGAGAGACATGCATCGTTTGAGCTACACTTTTCTTATTTTCTACTTGAGTGTATTCATTTTTTCATTCAGGAGTGTCACACTCCTTTATATCACCTTCCCTTTTCCATTATTTGGGACTTGAGGTAGATAGGATTCCAATGCCCTTGTCTTTGACAAATCTAGTTGGAGGTCAAGCTGACTTTTTTGAAGTATATAGAGACCTTGAGCTAGTGTTGGGACCACACTGATATTTCTGAGATTACATATGTTTAAGGATACAACAATATGATGTCATCCTTGGCATGGATTGGTTGTATTCGGTGCAGGCTATTATAGATTTCTTCAGGAGGTAGGTGGTGTTCCTCGATACAGATGGAGAGCCATCAATGTTTTTTTGTGAGGAAGACACTCATATGGGCTAGAGGCGTGTTCCTTCCTTGTCATCCTTGGTGGATGAGATGATACTAAGTTCTTCAAAGGTTCAACAATTGGAATTTCCCAGGGTCATAGAACAGTACCCTGATGTCTTTATAGAAGAGGTTGTAGCATTACCCCCTCAATAAAAGATCGAGTTTAGGATCCAGCATGAGCTATGAGAATCTCTTATCTTTATGTCTCAGTATATTATGTCCCCTTATGAGTTACAAGAGCAGTATATACTACTCGATAGTCTTTTATGGTGTGGTTTTGTCCAACTGAGTGTGTCATTTTGGGGTGCAGCAATTTTGTTCATGAATAAGGATGATAACAGTTTGTAATTTTGTATCGATTACCATCTCTTAAATAAAGTGATAGTGAAGTATCACTATCCTATTATGTATATTGATGATTTATTCGATCAACTAAGGTGGGAAAGTTGTTCCTAAACTATTGACTTGTAGTTAGGATATTATCATATGAGTGTGAAGGATGTAGATATCCCAAAGACTACATTCTGTTTTCATAATGGGATTTAAGAGTTCATTGTAATTTTATTTGGTGTGATGAATTTCCCAACCATGTTCATGGGATTGATAAATTTCATGTTATGTGAGTTCCAAGATAAATTCATGGTGGTTTTCATCAATGAAATCTTTGTGTACTCCATGTCTGAGTAGGATTATGCAGAGCATCTTTATGCCATTTTTGGAGTTCTTCATCCACAACAATTGTTTTGGAAGTTTTTTGTGTGTGATTTTTTGGGTTCGATAATTCGGTTCCTTAGGTCATGTGGTGTCCCAGAAGTGAGTGTATATGGATCCATCAAAGATAGAATCCATTTTGTCTTGGGAATCTCCCAAGATAGTGATAGTGGTGTAAAGTTTCCTAGGTCTCATAGGGTACTACAATAGGGTTGTAACTGATTTCTCTTGTGTTGGTCAGAGTGGATACTCAAGAGGGGGTGAAGTGAGTTACAATTAAAAATTTCTGTTTAAAAGATTTGTATTAAAATCCCCCAAATCATACAACAAGTTAAGCTGTAGTGAATTTAAAAAAGTTGTAAATGTTCAATTAGTTTCTCAAAGATTGATTATTTCTCAGTTAACTTAATTTGAAGACTAAGTTAGCTTTTGAAACTAAATTATTGGTTCAAAATGATTACAAAGACTTCCTATTTCAACTATCAAAGTTAATTTAAAACATATTTGAGTTTCAAATTAAATAGAATCGAAATATAGAAAAATAGTTTAAAATAAAATAAGATGCAAAAAAGTGTTAACCAAGAGGTTCAGTCTCAAGATGAGACTTATTCCTCTCAAATAGTTTATATAAAACTTTGATCTGCACCCTGGATCGGGGCTACAATAGTACTCAGACTGTCCAATTCCTCAGACCTCTACCATAGTTCTATGTGGGAAAGCAGCAATAACAGCACACAGGCTGTCCAGGTCCTCAGACCTCTACCATAGTTCTACGTGGGATACACACATATGGTGAATGATATACTTGAACAGGTTAATCTTATGTCTATTTTTCATGAGGTGAATAAAAAAAACATCATGATATTTTATCACAGCAAAATCACCTTTTCTAGAACAGACCAAATTTTGTACAAAGTTAAGTAGAAGCCTTGTTTCTCCATCTAATTCAGCAGCAATGGCTCTCCTCTTGGTGCCATTTTCAGTTAGGGTTTTCAGAGCATCTTCTAGATCAAAGAAATCGGTTTAAGGTGGAGGCCTTGTCTGATAATCCTCACATATGCCTTCATGAGGTATCCTAAGGCATGCAACCCATAAACTCGAAGAGAATAAGCATCTATGGCCATTGACATGGCTCCTCACAACATAACTCTCACCATAATCAAATGAGAATTGTATGTATTTGTAAAATTGAGCCACTATCCTAGGATAGATGGGTCTATCCTCCATCAAGAACCATTGTAACCAGCCTTGCTGTTCTAACACTTTCAATACCAGAGACTTACTAGATAAAATCCATTTGGGGGAAAATCTCTTTCTTAGGTACAACTACGAGGTTTACCAGATTTAGATTTAAAGGTCCTTCGGGTGTCAGCTTAGGTGCAATGTTCTTCTTCTTCGAGCTGCGCTTCTCGGGTGACGATGATGATAGATGTTTCATTCTTGGAATTCACTGATGTTTCGAGTGAGAGAAGGGTTTTAGGAATAAATAAAGGTTCGAAAAGAGTTGGGAGAATATTCCTTGAGTAAATATTTAAGTGATAATTGGTTTGTTTTATCATTTATTAAAACCAAACGTTGCTAAAATAAAAATGCAGGAAACAAAAAATAGGTGAAATAATAATTACCACTATATGGGTTTAAAGAAAAACATAAAGAAATTTTACGGTGAGACTGTGAGTGGTCATTACGGTGAGACAGTAAATGAGTTTCACTGTTAGACCATGAGTGATCTTTTCAGCGCGTGTTACGGTGAGACAGTAAATGTCAGACCGTAAGTACAAAATTCTAATGGTTAGAACGTAAACATAAAACTTTATGGTGAGATAGTAAACATGAGAGACAGTAACTGAGAAACCATAATCTTGAAACAATAAAGTATAACACAGTAAGATATCAAGCAGTAAGACCTGAAATAGTAATTAGTAAGGTATCTATTTGATATTTATCAGGCCTAGTTCATGTATGATGTAGTCTATTCTCTCATAATTTAATGGTTTAGTGAACATATCAGCAAGTTGATATTCAGTACCAATGAATTCCAAAGTGATATAATCATTTTGATAATGATCTCTCAAAAAGTGATGTCTTACATCAATATGATGTGTCCTAGAATGTGAAACAAGATTCTTTGAGGTGTTAATAGCACTTTTGTTTTCACAATTTTTAGGTACATGTCTAAATTGATATCCATAATATAGTAATGTGTGTTTCATCCACAAAATTTGTGCACAACAACTTCTAGCAGCTATGTATTCATCTTCTGCAGTAGATAATGCAACAGAATTTTGTTTCTTACTACACCATGATACTAGTGACTTTCCTAAAAGGTGACATGTTCTAGAGGTGCTTTTTCTAACTTACAGTCACCGAAGTCAACATTAGAATAACTAACTAATTCAAATGATAATCCTTTAGGATAAAATAGTACGAGATTGGGTGTTTTCATGAGGTATTGGAAAATTATCTTTACGGAATTTAAATGAGATTCCATATGGTTTTCTTGAAAATGAGCACACATACACACACTAAACATAATTT
This sequence comes from Viscum album, assembly GCA_963277665.1. Classification (NCBI taxonomy): domain Eukaryota; kingdom Viridiplantae; phylum Streptophyta; class Magnoliopsida; order Santalales; family Viscaceae; genus Viscum; species Viscum album. Next base: position 704,610,955 of record OY728132.1, read on the forward strand.
CAAGACGACTAGCAGTTAAGTAGAGTAAACTTCCAAACATTACTCTATAAGTGGTCTGATCAACTGATTTTCCATCTTCATCAAGATCCAACTTACAAGTGGTACTCATGGGAGTGTCACTACTTTTATTACTATCCAATCCAACACGTTTTAGAATATCCTTTTTATATTTACTTTGATTTAGAAAAATACCATTTTCATTTTTAAAAACATGAAATCCAAGAAAATATTTGAGTTCTCCCATTAAACTCATTTCAAATTTGTTTTGCATCATTTTAGAAAAATCAACACATAAATAATTCTTCGAAGATCCAAAAATAATGTCATCTACATTAATTTGAATAAGTAAAACATCATTAGAAATTAATTTTATAAAATGAGTAGGATCATCAATTCCTTTTGTAAATCATTTTGAAATAAGAAAAGTACTCAATCTGTCATAGCAAGCTCGTAGAGCTAGATTTACACCATATAATGATTTTGATAGTTTAAAAATATGATTTAAAAAATGGGGATTTGTAAATCTAGGGGGTTGTTCAACAAAAACATCCTCAGCTATATACCCATTTAAGAATACACTCTTGACATCTATTTGATATAGTTTGAAATTCAACTGTGCAGCATAGGCAAGCAAGATTCTGATGGCTTCAATTCTGGATACTGGTGCAAAGTTATCTTTATAGGCAATTAATTTTTCTTGGCTATAGCCTTATGCAACATGTCTAGCCTTGATTCTAACTATGTCACCAGCTTCATCAAATTTATTCTAAAAAACCCATTTAGTGCCTATAGTAAAAGTATCCTTTGGTCTGTCTACTAATTCCCATACTTTATTTCTTTCAAATTGATTCAATTCTTCTTGCATATCCATCACCCAAAATGCCTCATTGATTACATCATCGATATTTTTACCTTCAAGCTGTGAAAGAAAAGCTTTATGTTCAACCTATTTTCTCAGAGAAGATCTATTTTGTGTACCTCTATATAAATCTCTTAATACAACATCTAAAGGATGGTTTTTAAGGGTCCTAGTTGGTCTAGAGAAGGTAGGGCTAGAAATTTCAGGTTCATTTACAGGTTTGGGTTCTACAGAAGAATGTTCTGGATATTTCCATAACTGGTTGTCTTAACAACAGGTTTACTTTTTTTATTATTATGGTCTAGAATGGACACATCTTCTTCAAGATTTTCAAGAAGAGTCTTAGGTTCATGTGGATCAGTTTCATAAAATTTTATGTGTACAGATTCTTCCACACATTTGGTTCTCTTATTGAATACTCTATAGGTTTTATTGGTTGTAGAGTAACCTAGGAAAATTCATTGATCACTTTTGGAAGTAAATTTTCCAAGATTATCTTTAGTGTTAAGGATAAAAACTTTGCAACCAAAAACTCTAAAGTAATAAACTTTAGGATTCCTATTCTTCCAAAGCTAATAAGGGGTCTTTTTAAGAATAGGTCTAATCCAGACTCAATTGATAATGTAACAAGTTGTATTAATGGATTCATCCCAAGAGTAAATAGTTAAATCATATTCATTGAGCATTGTCCTAGAAATTTGTTGAAGAGTCCTATTTCTTCTTTCAACTACACCATTCTGTTGAGGTTTTCTAGGAGCAGAGAAGTTGTGAATATAGCCATTATGTGAGAATAAGATTCAAACTCTTGATTATCAAAATCACGACCATGATCACTTCTAAAGGTCTTGATCCTATGTCCACTAAGGTTTTCTATAGACTTGGAATATTTGATAAAATAAGAATAGACTTAACTTTTATGAGCAAGAAGCATACCCTAGTGTACCTAGAAAAATCATCTACATGATCATAAACATAGTGCTTCTCATTTAGACTTGAAACTCTTGATGGTACAAACAAATCCATGTGAACCATCCATATAACGACCCATACTTTACATACATTGATAATACTTCAAAATTGAAGTACACTTATTACAACATATGACAAAACCACAAAGGACCGTATAGGTATAGTGTCTTTAGAAACTGGGAAACATAAACAAATGGTTCATAAATCTTCTACAGTGTCTCCCATTTATTTCATCATATCTAGGGTCCCTTTTAGCATATTCTACTTAATATCCATCTTCCTGACCTGGGGAAAAGAAAACATACAAAAAAAGTGTGAGCTCAAATGCTCAGCAAGGGAAAATAAAGGAAATAAAAAATCATATCATATCTTTTTGAAAATCATAACCTGCAAAAGAGATCATAATATCTTAACATGGAATAAATCATAGAAGTGAAAATGAGATCCCCATAATCATAACATAAAACTTGAAACTTTGTGGCATGCACACATAATCATTGAAAATCATTTCTTGTTAGTCATGACTCATTGCCAAGACTATCTTAGCGGACAAAGTCCATTTCTGAACCGAGTTCACTCCTCGTTTCAGTCCTGAATCACTGAACCGAAATAACCTTCCATTCCAGCCATGTCTATCTCGTGAGATATAAATCTTTACCCAATGCATTGGAGGGAGATATAGGTCCCACCCATCTTATAATGAATCCTTTCTTATGTGTGCCACATAATCATAAATCATACATCATCGCATAACACATGTAACAAAAATGGGATTCTTGAAACATCATGACATCATAAAACAAATCATATAAGGTAAATGACTTCATAAAAATAATTTCCTCAAAACATAATCAAATCAATGTAATAATAGGGATAAAAACAGAACCCTATATTATCTTAGATGGAAAATAATTTTGATAAAACATTTGAACTCCATTCTTGAGGAAAATATCCTTTCTACTTCAAAAACACTTTTCTTTTCTTAATATGTCATATAATTATAAAATAAAAGAAGTTGATTAAAAATAATCTTGAAAACTTATAATGGATGATTTTTGGAAATAATGTTTTAAAAATCCATTCTTGCCGTATAAGTTAAAAAAAACCTTTTCGTACTTTTGTCGGAAAAGTCAAAAAGTACCTCGTACGAAAAATGACAAAAGATTCCTTTCATATCTTTTACTAAGAACTCAAAGAAGGGTAAAATTGGATATAAACTATTTTAGAAGGATGGAAATAATATTACATATTGAGGGAACATGGATGTGGATGATAAAATACACCCCAGTAATTACCAAAGTAAAAACAATCTCGGATAAAAGTGAGATTGTGATATTTCCCTTACCTTAGGTCCGATTTGCTTTGTACGTGTCCGAAGCTCCTGTATAATGGTTTAAATAATGTTATTGACTTATTCCATAATCATAAATATTGATATGATGTCATAAATGGTCATATTCTTAGCTTCTTATTAGTAATATTTCATTGTTACTTGTTACTCGGGTCTTTATTGCCTTTTGTTCTTATGCGTGTTTTGCCGAATAAATTCTTATTCTTATTTTAAGGTTATAGATAGCTTATATCCAGAATGGTATTAGTGTAACATATATCATATTTATTCATTCAATTCATTTATATAATTACTATGTAATGATGATCATGTAGAACGAGTCGCATCACATCGTGGAGACGGTATTCCGTACGTACGCACGAGTGACGATATTGTTCCCATGATCGTGGAATTTTATTTAAGTGTATTTATACTATTTCAGTATCAATTTCACTTTATAATAATCATATATAGTTACCCATTACACCATTATACCCATCCTTGTAAGGTGATGGTGGAAAATAGAGTACACCACGGCGTGGAGACGGTATTCCGTACGTACGCACGCGCGGTGACTTCATTTTTCCGTAGGATTGATAGAAGGTGAATTAGGGTTGTTTCATATTTATAATAACATATTAGTATGTAATTAATACTGATGTTATTACTTTATCATGAAACAACTAAAGAAGAAGAAGTTGAAGAAGAAAGAAATTGAAAAGATCGGTAATGGATATTACCTCTTCTTTGAAACGCCTCTTTGAATCCTCCACTTAGGGAACTAAGATTGGTCTTTGAAGAAGCCCAGGACCTCTAGAATTATTCTAGGGAAGTGGAGAAGGGATATTTGCAGGGGCTGGCCGAGCTTGAGTGCTCAAATTGGTGTGAGGAGGAGGGGGAGGAGGTGCCCTTTTATAAGGGAGGAGAGGGGCACCTTAGGAATACCTCAAAATATTATTTTATATTAAAGTAAAAATCGGTTTATAATGGTTCTAAAGGGTCTTATTTCGAACTTAAAGTGGGGATGGGTCGAAATCCTATCAACCAATAAGATTTAGACAAGTTTAGGTTATTATTTTAACCTTATCAATTAGATTTAACTCTAAGTTAAATAATTTAACTTTTACCGTGACTTTTTGTTTTCTTACACTATATGGTTAATACACTTACTATAACATTCCAAACGAACCCCAAGATGTTTATTATTAATATATATATCCTTATATAAGTCATTTGGCCGAACCTTAGATTTTTATGAATAAAATAACAATTAATAATATAATATTTGATTTAAAAACTATTTTGTGTCAATTTTGACACTATTTGATATATGATTTTTGTGAAAGTAATAACAGAATTATATGTTCAAACCAAGTTGATTAAATAAACAAAAATATATCATAGTAACCTAGAAAATTAGTGGAATTCATAAAAAGTCTCAAATTACATTTATTTGAGCATTTATAACATCAATTATGTTAACATTTCTTTAAAAGAGTAATTACTGAATCATCGTTGTGTCATAAATAAATTAATTTATTTAAAGTCTAAAAATTATAAATAAAATATCATTATGTAGGAAATCTTTTTAGCTTTCTAATGAATATTTATAGTCGAATTTATCTTATGTATAACCCCATATTAAAAATGTTTTAGTTATTAAACTTTGATTTTAACTATTTTAACTATTCATTAAATAAAATAATATTAAATGTCATAATCTAATCCAAGTGGACCTAAATGGTCATATTATATTAATAAGGTTGTTTTTGGTAGAATTACACTTATCCAATAGAATTAGTACATGTGTTAGGGTAATAGTAATATCATATTTACCCTTAGTTACCCTATTTACTATTAACCGTGGTAAAAAAAAGTAAAAAGTTACTATTCACCAAAAATTATTTTCATCTCATTGAACCACATTTTAGTCCTTGATATTAACCACGTCTGTCAGATTTTTGAAATTCCATTCACAGAAGCGGTAAAATTAAATTTTATGCAAAATTCAGTTTTTAACCTACCACTTAGTGGTTTCACTATTCATCAAAAATTGAAAGTTTTCAGAAAAATACCAAAATTTCACCCTAGGCTAATTTCGATATTCCGAATCCAAAAATGAAGTCCATTTTGAAAAATAAAATTTATAAAATTTTAAAAAGTGGTTTTTACTATTCATAACGGCTAGTTTTAATAATATTTTAATAGCATATCGTTGTTTAGTGAAACTCGGTATTGCGTATGACGCAAGCTATCGAGGAAGCTCGCGATTGCTTGTAAAGTAAGCCAAGCAAGTGTTGTGTAGAAAAGATTCCTTTGGAGATTTATATAACATAAAGGTCTCAGGTGTTACATTCTACCCCCCTTAGAAAAAAATTCGCCCTCGAAATTCGTCACATTGTAACAAACAGATGAGGGTACTTCTCCCTCATCATATCCTCAAGCTCCCATGTACCTTCTTCAAGTTGGTGGTTCCTCCATAAAACTTTCACCAATCGAGTGGTCTTGTTTCGTAGTACTTTTTCACTACGATCCAGAATCTCTATCGGTTGTTCTTCATAAGAAAGATCTTGCTCCAGCGGTACAACTTCTGAGCTGAGTACATGTGAAGGATCAGGTATGTACTTTCTCAGGAGAGATACATGGAACACATCGTGAACTTGAGAGAGATTCGGTGGAAGCGCCAATCGGTAAGCTACCTTTCCAACACGGTCCAGTATTTCAAAAGGACCGATATATCTCGGGCTCAACTTCCCCTTCTTTCCAAATCTCATAACCCTCTTCCAGAGAGATATTCATAAGAACACTTTATCACCCACTTCAAACTCTAGGTCTTTTCTTCGGTTGTCGGCATAACTTTTCTATCGACTTTGAGCTGCTCTTATGTGTTGTTGAATAGATCTGACCTTTTCTGCCATTTCATCAACGAGATCAGGCCCTAATAGCTTTCTTTCCCCAACTTCATCCCAGTAAGTTGGAGTCCTGCATTTCCTTCCATAGAGAGCTTCATAAGGAGCCATCTGAATACTGGAGTGAACGCTATTATTATAAGAAAATTCCACCAAAGGTAGGTGTTGATCCCAACCTCTTTTGAAATCCATAGAGCAAGCTCTCAACATATCTTCTAGGGTTTGAATTGTTCTCTCCGACTGACCGTCTGTCTGAGGATGATAAGCAGTGCTGAAACTCAACTCTGTATCCAGAGTATGCTGAAGACTTCACCAGAACTTCGAGGTAAATCTCGGATCCCGATCAGATATAATAGAAAGTGGTACTCCATGCAATCTTACCACTTCCTTTACATATATCCTGGCAAGCTGATCTAGAGAGAAATCCTCTCTTATAGCAATGAAGTGTGCAGACTTTGTAAGACGATCAACTATGACCCAAATAGCATTATTGCCTTTGGATGTTTTAGGAAGTCCTGTGACAAAGTCCATAGGGATGTTTTCCCATTTCCATTCGAGTATGGGTAATGGTTGTAACATCCCCTTAGACTTTTGTCTCTCATCTTTAACTTGTTGACAAACCAAGCATCGAGAGACTTATTCAGCAACATCTCTTTTCATGCCATCCCGCCAGAAGTATTCCTTCAGGTCCCTATACATCTTCGTGCTTCCAGGATGAATAGAGAATGAAGAACTATGAGCCTAATTCAGCAGCTCCTTCTTTAATTCGGGGATGGGAGGAACACAAACCCGATTCCTGAACTTTATTATCCCATCACAATCAAGGTTGAATTCAGGAACATTTCTCACCTTCTTTTGTAAATCAACATCTTCTTTCTGTGCCTCTTTAATCTTCACATGTGTAGATGGTTGAACATTCATTTGAGAAAGATAAGATTTTTCCCCTTCCATTATAATTCCAAGATCCATCCTTTGTAAATCCATAAATGTTGGATCTTTTGTGATCCTCATCATGGATAAACTAGCATGGTCTTGTCGACTTAATGCATCTGCCACCTTGTTTGCTTTCCCAGGGTGGTAATGGATTGAGAAGTCATAATCCTTAATCAGTTCCAACCATCTTCTTTGACGCATATTCAGCTCCTTTTGTGTGAAAATATACATTAAACTTTTATGATCAGTATAAATATCACACCTTTCACCATAAAGGTAATGCCTCCAAATCTTTAATGCAAAGATTACTACAGCTAACTCCAAATCATGTGTTGGGTAATTTTGCTCATGGATTTTCAACTGTCGTGAGGCATAAGCTATCACCATATCATTTTTCATAAGAACATACCCCAATCCTTTCTTGGATGCATCACTGTAGATCACAAACCTTTCTCCACTACAAGGCAGTGTGAGCACAGGTGCACTGGATAACCTTCTTTTCAACTCCTTGAAATTCTCTTCACATTCCTCTGTCCGAACAAACTTAACTCCTTTCCGAGTCAACTTGGTGAGTGGATTAGATAATCGTGAAAAATCTTTTACAAAACGTCGATAATATCCATCCATACCAAGAAAACTTCGGATCTCAGTTACTGTTGTTGGTCTCGACCATCTTTCGATAACCTCTGTTTTTGCTGGATCCACAGATATCCCCTCTTTTGAGATTATGTGACCCAAAAATGAAACTTTTTGTAGCCAAAATTCACACTTGGTAAATTTGGCATAAAGCTTCTCCTTTCTCAGGGTCTTCAGTATAATTCTCAAGTGATCTTCATGCTCTTCCTTGCTCTTTGAATAGACAAGAATATCGTCTATAAAGACTACCATAAATTGATCAAGATAGTCTCTAAATACTCTATTCATTAGATCCATGAAGATAGCAGGGGAATTAGTAAGACCAAATGGCATCACCATAAATTCATAGTGTCCATACCTTGTACGGAAAGCCGTCTTTGGTATATCCTCCCTTTTGACCCTTAATTGATGATACCCTGAACGAAGATTAATCTTGGAAAAGTATTGAGCTCCGCGTAGTTGGTCAAATAAGTCATCAATGCGTGGGAGAGGATATTTTTTCTTGATAGTGATCTTGTTAAGTTCTCGATAATTAATGCAGAGTCTCATTGATCCATCTTTCTTTTTAACAAATAGAACAGGTGCTCCCCAAGGTGACGCACTAGGGCGTATGAATCCCTTATCAAGATTCTCTTGGAGTTGCTTCTTCAATTCCTGCAACTCAATTGGGGCCATTCTATAAGGTGTCTTTGAAATAGGAAAAGCACCCGGTACGAGTTCTATTGAAAACTCAACTTCACGATTTGGTGGAAGACCCGGTAATTCCTCCGGAAAGACATCATCAAACTCCCGTACGATGGGAATATTCTTAATCGCGAGTTTCTCACCAACCATTTGAGATAAATAACCTTCATTTAGTGGAATCAATACCCATAAAATGGAAGAAATTTCCACTGGAAGGTTATGTTCATCCTTGCATTGATAGACGATCATAGATTGATCTGGAATATGAAATGTGACTTCCCTTCTTTGGCAATTGATATGAGCTCTACATAGAGAAAGCCAATCCATGCCAATAATCACATCGAATTCCACTAAAGGAAGGATCACATGATTTGTAGGAAGCACTTTCCCACAAACGTCAATTGGAGAAGAATTATAAACTTTTGATGCGATTGATGTTCCATTAGGTGTTGTCACAACTAACTCAACATCTAATTATTGAGGTAATAGGGTGATACCCTTAGAAAATTCTTCAGAAATAAAAGAGTGGGTGGATCCAGAATCAATTAAAACATTTTCTTCTTTAGAGTGGATGGTAAGTGTACCTTTCACCACATCGTTATCGTACTCCACATCGCTGATAGAAATTGCATGTGACTTTCCTTTGTCTTTAGCCTTAAGAGTTTGTTGACGTCGACCATCATCATCAACCCTTGGATTTGGGCATTGATTGGCATAATGCCCCATCTCCTTGAACTTGAAACATTGAAGTGTAGTAGGTTCATTCTGTGTATCCCTTCCTTTGTTTGCATCATTAGACATCTTCTTCCCATCATCGCGGCATTCAAATTCCCGATGACCTTCCTTTCCACATTTGAAACATTTACTTGTCCCTTTAAGACAACTCCCTCTATGTTTATTTCCACACTTTGAGCATAAGGGAAAGCTCATCTTCTTTTCAGTGTGCTCTTTAGATTTTCCTTTAAATTCCATTTTCCTCTTCTTATCAAACCCATATGACTGATGGGTTACTCCAATATCCATCTCGACTTTGAGAGCACATCGAAAAATTTCCTCATAGCTATTGAAGTCCCTTATGGCTAACGCCCTTCGAAGACTTGGTTTTAAGCCACTAAAGAATCGATCGATCTTACTCTCAGGTTGGATAATAATACCAGAAGCATACCTTGAAAGTCTTGTAAAATTTGTTTCATAGGTACCAACAGATTCATCATCCCTTTTCTTTAGTTCAAGAAACTCTTTCTCCATCTTTGTTCGGAGAATACGAGGGAAGTACTTATTGAAAAATAAGTTCTTGAACTCGTCCCATTCCATGGACTCAATTTCATCCCTTTGCCTCGTATTCTTAATAAAATTCTACCATTGATCAACATCTCCTTCCAAACGGTACACTGCTAGGATGAATTTATCATGTTCAGAACTTTGAAGAACGAAAAATATCTTTTCAGTAGTACTAATCCATTGTTCAGCAACTAATGGATCAGTAGACCCGCTGAAAGAAGGTGGACGCTGCCTCATGAAGGATTCAACAGAATGTTGCTCCTTCCTTTGGTCGTTTGGAAGTCCTGCATGATTCATAGCTTGAGAAAGTTGTGTGAGCATGGCTACAAGATTTTTCATTCCAACTCCTATATCGTTTGGATGCTCAGGGGGACAATCATTGCATTGCCCATCGCATTCCGCATTAACACGGTTCCTTCGGGTTCCAGCCATTGACTAAAACCAAGAGGAATAGTGTGAGCAACACTAATTATAATAGGAAAACCACATAATTCAAGAATAAAATTTTCACGCTTAAGGTCTTATCCTAGGTTATTCATGGCCATTTCTAAAACACTAAGATTGTTTTCTATGCTTAGACTAATCCTTAGGGTTCTTACTAAGGCTTTCACATCCTAGTTTCCAAAGGTTGACTATACCTTTTCTCTGATACCAACTATAATGACCCATACTTTACATACATTGTTAATACTTCAAAATTGAAGTACAGTTATTACAACATATGACAAAACCACAAAGTACCGTATAGGTATAGTGTCTTTAGAAACTGGGAAACATAAACAACTGGTTCATAAATCTTCTACAGTGTCTCCAATTTATTTCATCATATCTAGGGTCCCTTTTAGCATATTCTACTTAATATCCATCTTCCTGACCTGGGGAAAAGAAAACATACAAAAAAAGGGTGAGCTCAAATGCTCAGCAAGGGCAAATAAAGGAAATAAAAAATCATATCATATCTTTTTGAAAATCGTAACCTGCAAAAGAGATCATAATATCTTAACATGGAATAAATCATAGAAGTGAAAATGAGATCCCCATAATCATAACATAAAACTTGAAACTTTGTTTCATGCACACATAATCATGGAAAATCATTTCTTGTTAGTCATGACTCATTGCCAAGACTATCTTAGCGGACAAAGTCGATTTCTGAACCGAGTTCACTCCTCGTTTCAGTCCTGAATCACTGAACCGAAATAACCTTCCGTTCCAGCCATGTCTATCTCGTGAGATATAAATCTTTACCCAATGCATTGGAGAGAGATATAGGTCCCACCCATCTTATAATGAATCCTTTCTTATGTGTGCCACATAATCATAAATCATACATCATCGCATAACACATGTAACAAAAATGGGATTCTTGAAACATCATGACATCATAAAACAAATCATATAAGGTAAATGACTTCATAAAAATAATTTCCTCAAAACATAATCAAATCAATGTAATAATAGGGATAAAAACAGAACCCTATATTATCTTAGATGGAAAATAATTTTGATAAAACATTTGAACTCCATTCTTGAGGAAAATATCCTTTCTACTTCAAAAACACTTTTCTTTTATTAACATGTCATACAATTATAAACTAAAAGAAGTTGATTAAAAATAAACTTGAAAACTTATAAAGGAAGATTTTTTGAAATAATGTTTTAAAAATCCATTCTTTCCGTATAAGTTAAAAAAAACATTCTTCGTACTTTTGTCGGAAAAGTCAAAAAGTACCTCGTACGAAAAACGACAAAAGATTCCTTTCATATATTTTACTAAGAACTCACCGAAGGGTAAAATTGGATATAAACTATTGTAGAAGGATGGAAATAATATTACATATTGAGGGAACATGGATGTGGATGATAAAATACACCCCAGTAATTACCAAAGTAAAAACAATCTCGGATAAAAGTGAGATTGTGATATTTCCCTTACCTTAGGTCCGATTTGCTTTGTACGTGTCCGAAGATCCTGTATAATGGTTTAAATAATGTTATTGACTTATTCCAGAATCATACATATTGATATTATGTCATAAATGGTCATATTCTTTGCTTCTTATTAATAATATTTCATTGTTACTTGTTACTCGGGTCTTTATTGCCTTTTGTTCTTATGCGTGTTTTGCCGAATAAATTCTTATTCTTCTTTTAAGGTTATAGATACCTTATATAAAGAATGGTATTAGTGTAACATATATCATATTCATTCATTCAATTCATTTATATAATTACTATGTAATGATGATCATGTAGAACGAGTCGCATCACATCGTGGAGATGGTATTCCGTACGTACGCACGAGCGACGATATTGTTCCCATGATCGTGGAATTGTATTTAAGTGTATTTATACTATTTCAGTATAAATTTCACTTTATAATAATCATATATAGTTACCCATTACACCATTATACCCATCCTTGTAAGGTGATGGTGGAAAATAGAGTACACCATGGCGTGGAGACGGTATTCCGTACGTACGCACGCGCGGTGATTTCATTTTTCCGTAGGATGGATAGAAGGTGAATTAGGGTTGTTTCATATTTATAATAACATATCAGTATGTAAGTAATACTGATGTTATTACTTTATCATGAAACAACTAAAGAAGAAGAAGTTGAAGAAGAAAGAAATTGAAAAGACCGGTAATGGATATTACCTCTTCTTTGAAACGCTTCTTTGAATCCTCCACTTAGGGAACTAAGATCGGTCTTTGAAGAATCCCAGGACCTCTAGGATTATTCTAGGGAAGTGGAGAAGGGATTTAGGTAGGGGCTGGCTGAGCTTGAGTGCTCAAATTGGTGTGAGGAGGAGGGGGGGGGAGGTGCCCTTTTATAAGGGAGGAGAGGGGCACCTTAGGAATACCTCAAAATATTATTTTATATTAAAGTCAAAATCAGTTTATAATGGTTTCAAAGGGTCTTATTTAGAAGTTAAAGTGGGGATGAGTCGAAATCCTATCAACCAATAAGATTTAGGCAAGTTTAGGTTATTATTTTAACCTTATGAATTAGATTTAACTCTAAGTTAAATAATTTAACTTTTACCGTGACTTTTTGTTTTCTTACACTATATGGTTAATAAACTTACTATAACATGCCAAACGAACCCCAAGTTGTTTATTATTAATATATATATCCTTATCTAAGTCATTTGGCCGAACCTTAGATTTTTATGAATAAAATAACAATTAATAATATAATATTTGATTTAAAAACTATTTTGTGTCAATTTTGACACTATTTGATATATGATTTTTGTGAAAGTCATAACAGAATTATATGTTCGAACCAAGTTGATTAAATAAACACTAATATATCATAGTAACCTAGAAAATTAGTGGAATTCATAAAAAGTCTAAAATTACATTTATTTGAGCATTTATAACATCACCTATGTTAACATTTCCTTAAAAGGGTAATTACTGCATCATCGTTGTGTCATAAATAAATTAATTTATTTAAAGTCTAAAAATTAAAAATAAAATATCATTATGTAGGAAATCTTTTCAGATTTCTAATGAATATTTATAGTCGAATGTATCTTATGTATAACCCCATATTAAAAATGTTTTAGTTATTAAACTTTGATTTTAACTATTTTAACTATTCATTAAATAAAATAATATTAAATGTCATAATCTAATCAAAGTGGACCTAAATGGTCATATTATATTCATAAGGTTGTTTTCGGTAGAATTACACTTATCCAATAGAATTAGGACATGTGTTAGGGTAATAGTAATATCATATTTACCCTTAGTTACCCTATTTACTATTAACCGTGGTAAAAAAAGTAAAAAGATACTATTCACCAAAAATTATTTTCATCTCATTGAACCACATTTTAGTCCTTGATATTAACCGCGTCTGTAAGATTTTCAAAATTCCATTCACAGAAGCGGTAAAATTAAGTTTTATGCAAAATTCAGTTTTTAACCTACCACTTAGTGGTTTCACTATTCATCAAAAATTGAATGTTTTCAGAAAAATACCAAAATTTCACCCTATGCTAATTTCGATATTCCGAATCCAAAAATAAAGTCCATTTTGAAAAATAAAATTTATAAAATTTTAAAAAGTGGTTTTTACTATTCATAACGGCTAGTTTTAATAACATTTTAATAGCATATCGTTGTTTAGTGAAACTCGGTATTGCGTATGACGCAAGCTATCGAGGAAGCTCATGATTGCGTGTAAAGTAAGCCAAGAAAGTGTTGTGTAGAAAAGATTCCTTTGGTGATTTATATAACATAAAGGTCTCGGGTGTTACAATCCAGATAGGTTGAGAAATAGAAACTTCTTTCTTTTATTTGATGGAAACATTGTGTTGTTTTCCCTTTTGACAAGGATTACACACTTTGTTGAGTGGGAATTCCAGTTTTTGTTAGTCTCTAAATAAACCTTTCCTAGTCAGTTTTCTAAGTGAGTGCACATTGTAGTGTCCTAGCCTTCTGTGCCATATCCAAGATTTTTTTTGAAAAGCATTTAAACAAGTAATATTTTGTTTAGCTAAAGAATTCAAATATACAACATAAAAATTTTCATTTAGTAATGTAGTAAATACCAAAACATTTTTAGAATTAAAAACATTGCAAGAATAATTTTCAAATTTTACATTGAAACCATCATCACACAACTGAAAAATACTTAGTAGGTTATACTTTAGTCTATCAAAAAAAATAAAACTTTAGAAATAAAAACTGAATCAGTGTTACCAATCTGGCCTAAGCTGATGATTATTCCTTCTGAGTTATCCCCAAAGGTGAAATATCCTCCATCAACTTTGATTAAGCTCCTAAAGCACGAGTAAGATCTTGTTATATGACTTGAACATCCACTGTCTAAATACCATATCTTCTTACAGGAACTTTTCAAGAAATTTTACTACAAAACAGATTTAGATAGAAGATAAATTTGGTACCTAGATTTTCTTGGGTCCAGAACGGTTAGGAAGTAAAACTTTAGGCACCCATATTTATTTAATGGGATTCCTATAATTAGTAGATTAAAATGATTTTGATAATTAAACTATGTTTGGTTTATAATAATTTGAATAACTAGATGAAGCATAAGAGTTTCCAGAACTTGAACTAGTAGCATACTGTCCATATTTTGGAATAAATTTATTCTTAACAATCTATCTCTGTACAGGTTTGTATCCTAAACTAGTAGTATACCTAGGTTCAACTTTTTTTACAAGCATTTGAGTTAGAGTATTATTTCCCTTATCAATTCTTTCCAAATCTCTCCTAAGTTTCTCATTAGACAATTTCAGTTTAGTATTCTCTTTGAGTTGTTGAGAATTTATTTCCTTTTCTACTTCTAGTGCATATTTGACAGTGGTAGTTAAAGCATGTTGTTTCAATAAGTATTTATACTTGTATTTTAGCTCATCGCAGGTATCCTATATAATGTTATAGTAACCAAATAAATTTTCACTATACATGTTTCCAGAATCAAAATTAGAATCATCTCCAGAATAAAAAGAGTTTAGAGCAGGAGTATCCAATGTTACCTTAGATGTGTTTGTCATAAAACACATATTCGATTTTTGATATTTTTCATCCTGATTGGAATCAGAATCACTTGAACTGTCTCCTGAAGCACTCTAGATTGCCTTCATATATTTCTTATATTTTTTGTCCTTGTACTCATATTTCTTCTTGTACTTTATCTTTGGGTAGTCATCTTTCACATGTCCTTTCCTCTTGCATTCATAATAGACTATGTCAAAACTTTTATCAGTCCTTTTCCAATCCTTCTTCCAATGAACTCTATTGTCATACTTTCCCTTGTAGTTGGATTTGCTGAAATACTTCTTTTTCTTATAAAACTTCTTAAATAGTCTAACTATCTGAGCCATTTCAGTATCACTGTCAAATGAACTGTCTTCACTACTTGAGACATCACATGCAGCTTTAATTTTCTCTTTGTCCTTGATTTTTGAAGTATAGGTCTTGAAGGCTACTAATTTATTTCTTGGTTCATCATCTTCATCTTTAATTACCTTTAGTTCCTCTTCATACATCAACTTACCAATCATCTCCTTGACAGGTAGCTTGCCAATGTCACATGATTCTCGTATAGAGACAGTGGCTCCTCTCCATCTGTCTGGTAGGAATCTTAGTATCTTCATGATGTGATCCTTTGCTGGAACAACTTTTCCCAGTGAGCTCATTGTATTGACTATCTCATTAAACCTGAGATACATATCAGTAATAGATTCATTAGATTTCATTTTAAAAGTATCATACTTAATAGTGTATTTATTTAGTCTCATTTCATTAACATTGGTTGTTCCCTCATGGGAAACAGCCAGAGTATCCAATATTTCATAAGAAGTCTTACATGCAGATATTCGATTAAATTCTTCATCTCCAAAATCACAATTCAGGGCATTCATTTTTTTTACAATTATTATTGTAAGCAACTTTAGTAGGTTCATCCCAAGTTGTTCTAATAGTTTCTGGAATCTTATTCTGAGTCTCTATAGTAGTCCAGATATCAAATCCCATACTTTCAAAATGAATTTTCATTTTGATTTTCCATTGGGAATAATTAACACCATTAAAGAAGGGTGGCATGTTGGTAGATATACCTTCAAATCTATTATCCATAATCACTATGTTTTAAAAATATATGTAATGATATAAAAATTTATAATTAACAGAAATTTTGAGATATTTAAGATACAACTAAAATCACTGTTGAAAACTTTTCACAAACAGAGAGTTTTGAAAAACATTTATTAACCTTTGATAAAAAATGTTGGTTGGAGTGGATACTCCAGAGGGAGGGGGTGAATTGAGTTCCAATTAAATTTATTTGTTTAAAATCTTTTTATTAATATCCCCCAAATCATAAAACAAGTTAAACTGTAGTGAATTAATAAAGGTTGTAAATGTTCAATTAGTTTCTCAAAGATTGATTATTTCTCAGTTAACTTAATCTGAAGATTAAGTTATCTTTTGAAACTAACTTATCGGTTCACAATAATTACAAACACTTTCTTGTTAAACTATTAAAGTTACTTTAAAACAGATTTGAGTTTCAAAGTAAATAGGAGTGGAATATAGAAAAATAGTTTAAATTAAAATAAGATGCACAATAGTGTTAACCAAGAGGTTTTGTCTCAAGGTGAGACTTAGTCCTCTTAAATAGTTTATATAAAACTTTGATCCACACCTTGGATCAGGGTTACAATAGTACTCAGACTATCCAGGTCCTCAGACCTCTACCACAGTTCTACGTGGGAAAGCAGCAATAACAACACACAGGCTGTCCAGGTCCTCAGACCTCTACCACAGTTCTCTGTGGGATACACACAGGTATAAAAATGATGGTGTGAGGATTTCAGTATCCTCCAGTTTATCTTAGGAGACAGTGTGTATCTAAACAAACAGAAGAACACACTTCTCATAGTGTAAGGAAAAATGATCACAGCAGGGCAATAATATGGAAATAGGTTTTGAATTATTTTATGTGATGTCAATGAAGCTCTGAACTCTTTTGGATAGAAGTAGATGAAACTTTGAGTCATTGTCTGGTAGTTGTGTGAAAAACCGAGTGTCATGGTTCATCTTGTGTTCTTCGTGAGGTTCAATCGAGCGAAGATGTTCGTTAAGATTCAAATATGCTTCTTGTGTTCAGCAGCATCAAGTTTCTTGCAGTGTGTCTTTCTTTCAAGACTTCCTCCAAGTATCTTCTTCGTTATAGTGCTCGTAGCCCATTTTCTTTTTGTTTGTGTATCACACACACTTTGATTCTTGGACACACTTATATTTTAACTTTGAATGCACGTTTTGGAGCCAACAGGTTGCATGTGTTCTGCACCTCATACCTCGTACTATCCGATGATATGTCTACAATGAAACATTAATTATGTCAGTGCATTAAAGTCATCTAATATGACTATTAGAACTAAAATTGAAAGATGACAGAATAGTTTAAGAAACGGTGTCACATCAAGTCATTGAAACAGTGTCTCCTTCACAAGGTGTCTAGGTTTATCACGGGGTATGAGTGTCCCGGTGTCTCATGGTCACTGTGTCTTGTTCACAGTGTCTTGTTTATGGTGTCTGGCTTCAGAGTTTCTGCTTCACGATGCCTGCTTCACTTAGTCCTATTCACGGTGTCTAGCTTCATAGTGTCTGGCTTCACGGTGTCTGGCTTCACGATGTATGGCTTCATGGTTTCTACTTCATAGTGTCTACTTCACAGTGTCTTGTTCACAGTGTCTGGCTTCACGGTGTCTGGCTTCACGGTGCTAGAAATACATAGCTAGTGGAAGACTCATGGTGTCTTAGACTTTCCAAATTAACTATGTGAAGACTTAAATAACGATGATAGTAGAAAGGATTAGAATTAAGCATTTTTTAAAGTAGGTATTTTGAGATTAGATAATGGATAGTATAAAGTAGGTAAATTGAAAATAGAGAAATTAAAATCTTGCAAGGCTCTTGTTAAAGTATGGGAATAATTTAAACATAAATACACAAGATTGGATATAATTTATAAGAGTTAACAAGGTTGAATAATATTTGGAATCATTAACACATGATTAAATAAGATTTATGATCATTAAAATATGATTAATACATGAGAAGTCCAACAATCTACCCCATTTTCATGATCACAAATCATATACAGTTAAAGTGTATATTGGATTCAAATATAATGATAAATTTCTAACATAGTATATAGAAACTTCTCCCGCTTTTTGTGTTATAAAAAAGATTAAATAAGGGAGGTCAAAAAGGTTTACAGTCCATTAATAGAAAATAAGTGACATCACAACAAAAAAGTAATACAAAAACAATTGCACCCCTATCAAAAAGACTAAGAACTATTCTTACTCAAGGGCTGGCCTTCTCTTTGCCTTTTGCAATAGCAGAAGACGAATCCATAGGGGAAGAGTCCAAGATAGAAGAAGGAAGGTATGTGGTTGATAAAGAGGGTAAGGGAAGGCCTTCAAAGACTGAGGGAGCCAAGGTAGGAGCAGTTGAAGATCGAGGTAGTTGCTGATCAAGAATCATAGGCCTGATCTGACTAAGTTCTTGAACAACAGACATGGTGGTTGAGGCTAGAGCAGAGGTGAAGGTAGGTAGCCTAGATCTGAGAGGTGCATCCACTAGAGAAACAATGGCTGTACTATGGACATGAAGATAAGGACTAAGGATTTTGATGAAATCTATAATAATCTCTCGACTATACTACATGGATTTCTCAAAATCGTCCTTGTTCTCAATAAAATTTTCTAACAAACGAGTAAACTCTGTGAGCTTCTGGACTTGGTTCTTGAAATCTTGAGTCACAGGAGGAATCCAAAGATTTTATACAAGGTACTTGAAATGTTTTGTCATATGGTCTTGGAGAAGATTCTGTTGAATTGTAAATCCACTTTCTTGGAAATCTTTTGATGAGGATCATTAGCAATTTTGGAGTGGATTTCTACTAAGTCAAGAACTCTATCACTGTTTTTGACTACTTCAGTTAAAGAAGCCACATTGAAACCACTGAAGACATTCTGAGGCTCTTCTTTGATTACAGTTTTGAGCATATCACTATCCTTGGAGGGTTTAGAGTATTGACTATATGCTTTGACAACTGTGGTCAGAGATTTTAGTTGATTCAACACCTTTTGAAGACACCATGTGTACTCATCAGTGAGTTTATTCAGATTGGAAATAAGATCTTTCATTTCCTTCAAAATTTGTTTGTTCCTTTCAGAAATATTTTAATTTAAGGTTGCTAGATAAGGTTGAATCCGAGACACACTAACTGGTGTTATTTGGGAAGCAACAGGTTCAGATCTCGAATGCATCTCTCTCTGCTTGTCTTCAACCATACTTCACAGGGTATTTAATTAATTACTGAGTAGCTTATTTCCAACTCTCACTTCTTGAATTTCATGGATCATATTTGGTGGTATTTTCCAACTAATATTCTCCAATAAGAGAGTGGCATCTTTCTCACTTAAATTTATCACAAGACGAGGTTGGGTATGCATGAGTTTCTCTACTCCGGATAAGATAGTGGCACCAAATTCCTTAAATTCATCATTACTCTCAAAGTATGGCTATTCAGACAAGTGTTTAGGAGTATGTAAAGGTACAAGCTCAGGTTTCTTCTCAAGTGAAAAATTGGAGACATATTTAAACTGAAATAGGGAGGAAATATCAATTCTGGTTGCTATAACCTGCTGTGAATCATTCACATCATGGAAACTAGGAAATTTGTACTGAGTGTATACAGGACTTGACTCAGTTGGATGTGAGGCTTCAACAGACTCAAGATTTGGGGGTTTCTCCCCCTCAATAGGTGCCTCATTCTCAGGACTGAGAAGTTTAGGATCGTGGTCTAATTCCACAAACTCAGCTCTGAGTTCCTCACTCATTTCTTTTCTAGCCAGCTGAAAATATAGCTCAATCCATTCTTCAACAAAAGGTATGATTTCAAGAATAGATTGCTCCACAGGGAGTTCCTCAATATTGACCTATTTCAAAATAGGTTTCTCTCCCACTATAGGCTCTTCTACGGTAGGCTCTTCCATGGCATGCTTTTCAGACTCTTTGGTAATTGATTCTTTTATAACTTTGGGTTGAATTTCCAAATTGTCAGCTTCTTTTGGAGTAGGTGCTTTTTCTTCAAGAACTACATGAGGAACAGTAGTCCGGTCTTTCTCAACAAGAACTGCATCCCTAGGTGTCACTTAAGCCTCTTCCTCCTATTTTTCAGGATACTCAACAATCTCATCTGGTTCCAAACTAAGATCGTAAATTTCTTTTGGTCTTAAGGGACAATCCACCAGATTGAATTTCTCATAAAATTTATCATTGTCTTCCACCCATTCCTTTTTCCAAGGATTCCATTTTATCTTCATTCTTTTGACAGTAGCTTTTGATAGGAAGTACTCGTAGTCTGTAATCACTTCCTCATTAATTCCAACTACACCTTTTGCAAGAAGCATGACTGATATTAGCCGAGAGTAAAACAGAGAAGTTGACTTGGATTTTACATCGATCAAATCACACATATGGTGAATGATATACTTTCACAGGTTAATATTATGTCCATTTTTCATGTGGTGAATCAAAAACACATCTTGATATTTTTACACAGCAAAATCACCCTTTCTTGGAATGAACAAATTCCGTACAACCATAAACAGAAGCCTTGTTTCTCCATATAATTTAGCATTAATGGCTCTCCTCTGGGTTCCATTTCTAGTTAGGGTTTTTAAAGAATCATCTAGACCAAAGAAATTTGTTGAAGGTGGAGGTCCTCTATGATAATCCTCACATATGCCTTCATGAGGTATCCTAAGGCATGCATCCCATAACCTCAAAGAGAATGAGCATCTCTGGTCATTGACCATCTGCTCACAACGTAACTCTCACCAGAATCAAATGAGAACTGTACATATTGATAAAATTGAGCCACTAACCTAGGATAGATGGGTCTATCCTCCTTCAAGAACAATTGTAAACAGCATTGTTGTTCTAACACTTTCAATACCAGTGACTTACTAGACAGAATCCACTTGGGGAAAATCTCTTTCTCAGGTACAACAACACGGTTTTCCAGATTCAGATTTAAAGATCCTTCGGGTGTCAGGTTAAGTAAAATTTTCTTCTTCTTAGAGCTGCACTTATCTGGTGTCGATGATGACATAAATTTCATTCTTTGAATTCACCGACGGTTCGAGCAAGAGAAGGGTTTTAGGGATGAAGAAAGGTTCGAAAAGATTAGGTAGAAGAATCCTTGAGTAGAGAATTAAGTGATACTTTCTTTGTTTTATCATTTAAGAATACCAAATGTTGCTAAAATAAAAATGCGGGAAACATAAAAGATGTGGAATAATAATTACGGCGATATGGGATTAAAGAAAAACATAAAGAATTTTTACGCTGAGACCATGAGTGGTCATTACGGTGAGACTGTAAATGAGTTTCACGGTGAGACCGTGAGCGATCTTTTCAGCACGCATTACGGTGAGATAGTAAACATGAGACCGTAAGTACAAAATGCTAACAGTGAGACCATAAACATGAAACTTTACGGTGAGATAGTAAACATGAGAGATAGTAACTGAGAAACCGTAATCTTGAAATAGTAAAGTATAACACATTAAGATATCAAGCAGGTAGACCAGAAACAGTAATTATTAAGGTATCTATTTGATATTTATCATTCCTAGTTCATTTATGATTTAGTCTATTGTATCAGAACATAATGGTTTAGTGAATATATTAGCAAGTTGATATTCAGTACCAACGAATTCCAAAGTGATATCACCTTTTTGATAATGTTATCTAAAAAAGTGATGTCTTACATCAATATTCATTGTCCTAGAATGTGAAATAGGATTCTTTGAGATGTTAATAGCACTTGTGTGGTCACAATTTATAGGTACATGTCTAAGTTGATATCCATAATCTAGTAATGTGTGTTTCATCCAAAATATTTGTGCACAACAACTACCAGAAGCTATGTATTCTACTTCTGTAGTTGATAATGCAACATAATTTTTTTCATACTACACTACAATACTAGTGACTTGCCTAAAAGGTTACATGTTCCAGAGGTGTTTTTTCTATCTATCTTACAGACACCGAAGTCAGCATCAGAATAACAAACTAATTAAAATTATTGTCCTTTAGGATAAAACAGTCCATGATTGGGTGTTTGATTGAGTTATTTTGAAATTCTCTTTACAACATTTAAATGAGATTCCTTAGGGTTTTCTTGAAAACGAGCACACATACACACACTAAACATAATTTCAGGATGACCAGTAGTTAAGTAGAGTAAACTTCTAATCATTTCTCTATAAGTGGTTTGATCAACATATTTTCTATCTTCACCAAGATCCAACTTACAGGTGGTACTCATGGGAGTGTCACTACTTTTAGTACTATCCAATCCAAAACATTTTAGATGATCCTTTGTATATTTACTTCGATTTAAAATAATTCCATATTAATTTTGAAAAACATGAAATCCAAGAATATATTTGAGTTCTCCCATTAAACTCATTTCAAATTCATTTTGTATCATTTTAGAAAAATCAACACATAAAAAGTTCTTCGAATATCCCAAAATAATTTCATCTACATAAATTCGAACAACTAAAACAATATTTGAAATTCACTCTATAAAAAGAGTAGGATTAGCTATTCCTTTTGTAAATATTTTTTAAATAAGAAATGTACTCAATCTGTCATAAAAAGCTTGTGGAGATTTCTTTAAACCATATAAATCTTTTGATAGTTTAAAAATATGATTTGGAAAGTGGGGGTTTATAAATCTAGGGGGTTGTTCAACAAAAACATTCTCAGCTATATACCCATTTAATAATGCACTCTTGACATCCATTTGATATAATTTGAAATTAAAATGTGCAGCATAGGCAAGCATGATTCTGATGGATTCATGTCTGGCTACTGGTGCAAAGGTCTCTTTATAGTCAATTTATTCTTCTTGACTATAGCCTTGTGCAACTGGTCTCGCCTTGTTTCTAACTATGTGACCAACTTCATCAACTTTATTCCTAAAAACCCATTTAGTGACTGTGGTCAAAGTTTCCTTAGGTCTGTCTACTAATTCCTAGACTTTATTTCTTTAAAATTGATTCAATTCTTCTTGCATAGACATCACCCAAAATTCATCCTTGATTGCGTCCTTGATATTTTTAGGTTCAAGCTGTGAAAGAAAAGCTTGATGATCAACCTGTTTTCTCAGATAATCTCTAGTTTGTGTCCCTATATTTGAACCTCCTATTAAAGCATATAAAGGATGGGTTTTAAGGGTCCTGGTTGGTCTAGAGAAGGTAGGGATAGAAATTTCAAGTTCATTTATAGGTTTGGGTTAAACAGAAGCAGGTTCTGGAAAATTTTCAGAACTGGTTGTCTTAATAACAGTTTTACTTTTTTTGTCATTAAGGTCTAGAATGGACATATCATCTTCAAGATTTTCAAGAGGAGTCTTAGGTTCATGTGGATCAGTTTCATCAAATTTGATGTGTACATATTCTTCCACACATTTGGTTCTTTTATTAAATACTCTACAGGCTTTACTAGTTATAGAGTAACCTAGGAAAATTCCTTCATCACTTTTGGAAGAAAATTTGTCAAGATTATAATTAGTGTTAAGGATAAGAACTTTGCAACCAAAAACACTAAAGTAATTAACTTTAGGCTTTCTATTGTTCCAAATATCATAAGGGGTCTTTTTAAGAATTGGTCTAATGAAGACTCTATTGATAATGTAACAAGATGTATTAACAATGTCATCCCAAAAGTAAATAAGTAAATCATATTTTTTGAGCATTGTCCTAGAAATATCTTGGAGAGTCCTATCTCTTATTACTAATACACTATTCTGCTGAGATGTTCTAGAAGTAGAGAAGTTGTGACAATAGCCATTATGTGAGAAATAAGATTCAAACTCTTGATTTTCAAACTCATAGACATGATCCCTTCTCAAGGTCTTGATACTAAGTCTACTAATGTTTTATACAGAGTTGGAATATTTTATAGAATAAGAACATTCTTCACTTTTGTGAGAAATAAAGTATACCCATATGTACCTAGAAAAATAATCTACAAGAACATAATCATAGTGCTTCCCATTTAGACTTGAAACTCTTGATGGTCCAAATAAATCTATGTGAACCAACTCGAGAGGTTGAGAATTAGAGACTTATTTCTTTTATTTGAAGGAAACTTTTTGTTGTTTTCCCTTTTGAAAAGGATTACAGACATTTTTGAGTGGGAATTCTAGTTTAGGTAAGCCTCTAACTAAAAATTTCCAAGTCAGTTTTCTAAGTGAATTCACATTCCACTGTCCTAGCCTTCATTGTTATAGCCAAGATTATTTATGAAAATATTTTAAAAAATTAACATTTTGTTTAGCTAAAGAATTAAAATCTACAACATAAACATTTTCATTTAGCAATGCATTAAATACCAAAACATTTTTAGAATTAAAAAAATTTCATGAATCATTTTCAAATTTTACATTGAAACCATCATCACACAACTGAGAAATACTTAGAAGGTTATACTTTAGTCCATCAACAAATAAAACTTTAGAAATTAAAACTGAATGAGTGTTACCAATCTGGCCTAAGCCGATGATTTTTCCTTTTGAGTTATCCCCAAAGGTGACATGTCCTCCATAAACTTTGATTAAGCTCTTAAAGAATGAGTAGTCTCCTGTCATATGCCTTGAACATCCACTGTCTAAATACCATATCTTCCTACAAGAAATTTTCAAGCAAGCTTCCTACAAAATAGATTTAGGCAGAAGATAATTTTGGTGCCCAGATTTTCTTGGGTCCAGAAAGGTTAGCAAGTAAAACATTAGGCACCCATATTGGTTTATCGGGTTTCCTATAATTAACAGATTCAAATGATTTTGATAAGTAAACTATGTTTGGACTATAAGAATTTGAATAACTAGATGAATCATAAGAGTTTCCAGAACATGAACTAGCAGCATACTGTCCAGATTTTGGAATAAATTTACTCTTAACAATCTGTCTCTGTCCAGGTTGGTATCCTAAACCAGTAGTATACCATGGTGAAACTTGTTTTCCAAGAATTTGAGTCAGATTATTCTTTCCATTAGTAAATTTTGGAAAATCTATCTTGAGTTCCTCATTTGAAAATTTCTGTTTAGTATTCTCTTTGAGTAGTTGAGCATTCTTTTCTTTTTCTACTTCTAGTGCAGATTTGACAGTGCTAGTTAAATCATGCCGTTTCTTTAAGGCTTTATACTTGTCTTTCAGCTCATTGCAGGTATCCTCTAGAATGTTACAATGTTCAAATAATTCTTCACTAGACATATTTTCAGAATCAAAATCAAAATCATCTCCAGAATAATAAGAGTTTAAATCAGGAGTATCCAATGTTACCTCAGATGTTTTTTTTCATAAAACACATATTGGATTTTTGAGATTTTTCATCCTGAGTGGAATCAGAATCACTTGAACTATCTTTTGAAGCAATCCAGTTGCTTTCATAGCTTTCTTATATTTGTTTTCCTTGTACTCATATTTCTTCTTGTACTTTAACTTTGGGTAGTTAACTTTCACATTTCCTTTCCTCTTGCATTCGTATCAGACCATGTCATCACTTTTATCAGTCCTTTTCCAATCCTTCTTCCAATGACCTTTATTGTCATACTTTCCCTTGAAATTGGATTTGAGGAAAAACTTTTTTTTCCTATATAACTTCTTAAATAGTCTGGCTATCTGATCCATTTCAGCATCACTATCAGATGCACTCTCTTTACTACTTGAGCTATCACTTGTAGCTTGAAATTTCTCTTTGTCCTTGATTTTTGAAGTAGAGGTCTTGAGGGCTACTGATTTTTTTATTGGTTCATCATCTTCTTCTTTGTTTACCTTTAGTTCTTCTTCATACATCATAAACTTACCAATCAACTCCTTGACAGGTATCTTTCCAATGTCACATGAATCTCATATAGAGACAGAGGCTCCTCTCTATCTGTTTAGTAGGCATCTTAGTATCCTCCTGATTTTCTCCTTTGCTGGAACAACTTTTCCCAGTGAGATCATTGTATTAACTATCTAATTAAACCTGAGATACATATTAGAAATAGATTCATCATATTTCATTTTAAAATTATCATAATTAATAGTGTTTGTATTTAGTCTCATTTCTTTAACATTGGTTGTTCCCTCATGGGAAAAAGCCAGAGTATCCCATATTTTATAAAAAGTCTTAGAGGCAGATATTTGATTAAATTCTTCATCTCTTAAAGTAAAATACAGGGCATTCATTTCATTATAATTATTATTGTAAGAAGCTTCATTAGGTTCATCCAAAGTAGTTCTAACAATTTCTGGAATCTTATACTGAGTCTATATAGCAGTCCATATATCAAATCCCGTACTTTCTAAATGAATTTTCATTTTTATTTTCCATTGGGCATAATTAAAACCATTAAGAAAGGGTGTCCTGTTGGTAGATACACCTTATAATCTATTATCCATAATCACTATGTTTTAAAAAGATATTTAAAGATATAAAAATTTAGAATTAATAGAAATTTTGAGATCTTTAAGATATAACTAAAATCACAGTTGAAAATTTCTCACAAACAGGGAGTTTTGAAAAAAAATTACTAACCTTGGATAAAAAATGTTGGTCAGAGTGGATACTCAAGAGGGGGGTGAATTGAGTTCCAATTAAAAATTTCTATTTAAAAGCTTTGTATTAAAATCCCCCAAATCATAAAACAAGTTAAACTGTAGTGAGTTTATAAAGGTTGTAAATGTTTAATTAGTTTCTCAAAGGTTGATTATTTCTCAGTTATATTAATCTTAGGATTATGTTTTCTTTTGAAACTAACTTATTGGTTCACAATAATTACAAACAAATGGTAGTTCAACTATCAAATTTACTTTAAAATAGATTTGAGTTTCAAAGTAAATTGCAGCGGAATATAGAAAAATAGTTTAAACTAAAATAATATGCATAGTAGTGTTAACGAAGAGGTTCATTCTCAAGTTGATACTTATTCCTCTCAAACAGTTTATATAAATCTTTGATCCGCACCCTGGATCAGGGTAATGATAGTACTCAGACTGTCCAGGTCCTCAGACCTCTCCCACTATTCTATATGGGAAAGCAGCAACAACAACACATAGGCTATCCAGGTCCTCAGACCTCTACCACAGTTCTACGTGGGATACACACAAGTATAAAAATAATGGGGTGAGGATTTTAGTATCCTCCAGTTCATCTTAGGAGACAGTGTGTGTCTAAACAAACATAATCACACACTGCTTGTAATGTAAAGAAAAATGGTTATAGTAGAGCAATAATATGGAGATAGGTTTCGAATTCTCTTGTGTGATGTCAATGCAGCTCTGAACTCCATTGCAATGAAGCAGATGAAACTTTGAGTCCCTCTCTGGTAGTTTTGTAAATAATAGAGTGTCTTGGTTTAGCTTGTGTTCTTTGTGAGGTTCAATCGAGTGATGATGTTCGTTAAGCTTCAAATATGCTTTGTGTGTTCAACAGTATCAAGTTTCATGAAGTGTTCCTTTCTTTTGAGACTTCCTCAAAGTATCTTCTTTCTTATAGTGCTTGCAGCCCTTTTTCTTTTCATTTGTGCATCGCACACACTTTGTTTCTTGCACACACTTCGCTTTTAACTTTGAATTCATGGATTGGAGACAACATATTTCATGTGTTCTGCACCTCATACCTCGTACTGTTTGATGATATGTCTACAATGAAACATTAATTATGTTAGTGCATTAAAGTCATCAAATGTGACCATTAGAACATTAATTGAAAGATGACATAATAGTTTTAGAAACGGTGTCACAATAAGTCATGGAAACAGTGTATCCTTCACATGGTTTCTAGGTTGATCATGGTGTCTAAGCGTCACGGTGTCTTATGGTCATGGTGTCTTCTTCACAGTGTCTTTTTTACAGTGTCTGGATTCACTGCGTCAGCTTCACAGTGTTTGCTTTACTGTTTCTTGTTAACGGTGTCTGGCTATACGGCGTCTGCCTTCATGGTGTCTCACTTCACGGTGTCTACTTCATGGTGTCTCCTTCATGGTGTCTTCTTCACGTTGTATGGCTTCACGGTGTCTGGCTTCACGGTGCCTGAAATACATAGCCAGTGGCAGACTCACGATGTCTTAGACTTTCCAAAGTAACTATGTGCAGACTTAAATAAAGATGACAATAGAAACGATTAGACTTAATCTTTTGTTAAAGTAGGTATTTTGAGAGTAGATAAAAGATTTTATAATGTAGGTAAATTGAAAATTGAGCAATTAAACTCATCCGAGGCTCTTCTTAAAGCATAAGAATACTTTAAACATAAATACACTTGATTAGATATAATTTATAAGAGTTAATGAGGTTGAATAAGATTTGGAATCATTAACACATGATTAAATAATATTTGTGATCATTAAAACATGATTAATAAATGAGGAGTCCAATATCTTGGTTTGCGACTCATGTAACAGAATTGACCAGAAAGGACTAGGAATTCATGTGGAATGATTAGTTTTAGATATCTTTTGAGTATCTAAAGGATAAATTGGTTAGTGTTCTAGTTCATTGTCTTCCAATAGAGGGAGTTCAGTATGGTGTTTTCTGCGATGCTTCGTGCCTAAGGTTAGGCTATGTTCTAATGCAGTAGAGATCAGTCTTTTCTTATAGATATCGGAATTTAGTTTCCCATGAACTTAACTATTCCACCCATGATCTCAAGTTGGTGTTTTTGGTGTTTGATCTGAAGTTGTGGATACATTACCTAATTGTCGAGTTCTTTGTGGTCTTCACCAATCATAAAATCCTGAGGCATATTTTCTCCCAGCATGACTTGAAGTTGCAGCAGTGTCGGTGTATAGAGTTATTACAAGAATAAAAATTTGAAATATCACATAAAACTGGTAAGGGGAATTTTTTAGCCGATGTACTGAGTTAGAAGTCCCCTAGTGATGAAGTGCGTGAGTCAATTGATTCATGGAGAGTGATGGAAGAACTCTCAGCAATACATCTCGATATGGGAGAAATTTGGGGTAGAGGTTTTATTTTTTTCAGATGATGGTGATGTCATATCTAGTGCAGTAGGTAGAAGAGTCCCAGTTGGGGGATCTAGAGGTGGATGTCTAGAGAGACCGAGTTGTTTGTTGGGATTCCCTTCATAGTTGGTCTGAGGATAAACAACACCGGGTGTTATATTAGGGAAGATTTTTTGTTCCTTTATAGATGAATGAGATGATTCTCATATAGTTTCGTAGTACACCTTCAGCAGTTCATCATGGCATGAAAAATATGTACCGAGCCTTGAGGATTCAGTTTTGGCGGGCTGGGATGAAGCGTGCAATTGCAATGTTTTTGTCCCGATGTTTGGTCTGCCAGAAGGTGAAGGTCGAGCACCGTGTCCCCGGTGTTTTGATCCAACTATTATATGTTCATAATTGGAAGTGGAGGACATGTTAATAGACATTTTTACAGTTTACCTTGAACTCCAAAAGACCATGATTCTATATAGGTGGTAGTGGATCATTTAACAAAATAACCCCACTTCAAAGCGATTAAAAAGTCAAGCATAGTGGAGGTTTTGTCAAAACAATATCTGTAGAAGGTGGTGAGACTTCATGGTGTCCCGAGGATGATCATTTTCGATCAAGATACTCATTTTTGCCCCAAGTTTTTGAGAGGTCTCCATCCCGATTTCTATTCTAATCTGTGCCTTAGTACTAATTTTCATCCACAGAAGGACGGTCAGACTGAATGGACCATCTAGATTCTTGAAGGCATGTTGCGCTCTAGTGTCCTAGATTTTGGAGGGTTAAGGAAGAGGCACTTACCCCTGGAAGAGTTATCATACAACAATTGTTTTCACTCCACCATCAATGTAGCACTGTTGGAAGCCTTATATGGATGACCTTTTTGTTCTCCATTGTGCGGGATAGGGGTCGGAGAGTTATAAATTGTTAGGCCAGAACTAGTATAGAACACAATATAGATGGTTCAAATTATTTGTGAGTGGATGAAGGCATCACATGATCATCATAAATCATATTCTGATCAAAGGATGAAACCTTTAGAGTATGATTTTGGGGATCATGTGTTCCTAAAGGTGAGTCCCCATTGTGCGAAGAGAAGGTTGATTATTAGAGTAAGCTTTCTCCTATGTTTTTTGGGCCTTTTGAGGTGTTGGATCATGTTGGACCTGTGGCGTATCGGGTAGCACTTCCCCCGTAGATGAGATATATATATGATTATTTTCAGGTGTTGTAGATTCATTGTTATCTTAATGAAAACTCTCACATCATCGATAGGGTGAGATCGATGATGATGATGATGATGAAACCTTTGAGGAGCATCCTGTAGAGATATAGGACCATAAAGAGACGGTGTTCTATGGGAGTGATATCACCTTGGTTCATTTCTTGGGCTATCACAGTGGCATGGAAGAGAGTATTTGGGAATGTGAGTTGCAGATATGCGCTCAGTAACCCAATCAATTTTATGTTTAGCTCTTTTCTTGTAATGTTATTCACGTTGTGATTGTGGAACTTTCATGGTTATGAGATGGAATTATTTTGTTTCTTTTTGTGGCTTTCTCTCTTCTGAGAGGTATTTGGAAGAGTGGTTGTTCAAACCCCTTTTTATGTTTCCTACCTGGGTGGGTTCAGAATTCTCAAGGATGAGAATATTTTGAGAGGTATCTTATGTAATGCCCCAAATCTCCCCGAACCATTCCATTGCTGAAATATGGTATTGGATGTGTTCTGGGAATTCAAGGTGACTTATCCCCAACACTTTTCCAAATTTATAGTTTTTTGAACAATGTTTACAGATTTGAACAATGTCATTAGTGAGATAGATATAAACAGTCTCATCGATGAGACCGATCTGAACAGTGTCATCAGTGGGACAGATGTGAATAGTGTCATCAGTGAGACAGATGTGAACAATTTCATCCGTGAGACAGATGTGAACAATGTCATTGGTGATACATATGTGAGCATTATTGGAGTGGGTGAGACATTTGTACTGTCGGTATTCATGATTAATTTGTACTATCGTTGTTTGTGAGTCATTTGTAGCATTGGCATCTGTGATTTGTTTATACTCTCGATATCGGTTATTTATTTATACTGACAGCATCAGTGAGTCATTTGTATTATCTGTTTCAGTGATTCATTTGTACTTTCGGTGTTGGTGATTCATTTTTATTTTCGGTCTCGGTGAGTCATTTGTAATGTCAAATTCAATGAGTTATTTTTACTACTAGTGTCAGTGAGTCATTTTTACTATCAACATCGGTGAGTCATTTGTACTGTTTCCATCAGTGAGTCATTTGTACTGTCGGTGTCAGTGAGTCATTTGTACTATCAGTTTCGGTGAGTCATTTGTGTTGTCGGTGTCGGTGAGTCATTTGTAATCTCGGCATCAGTGAGTCATTTATATTGTCAATGTCAGAGAGTCATTTGTATGTTTTCATTGGTAGGTGTACAGTGTTTCCAACCATCGGTAGGTGTACAATTTTTCCAGCTATCAGTTGTTTTACGGTGTTTCTAGCTTCCTACAGTTCATCCATTTAACATTTTCTTGATGAAAAACACATTCAAGGCCTTGTTTGAAGGGATTTAAGGTTGATTCAAAGGAAATAACTCCTATCATAATTTTTATAAGGTTTGAGACGCCTTTTCTTGGTAAAACCACGTGGTTTAATGCAATTCTATTTTAATGGAAAATCTAACGTATCTTAAACCCATGCTCGGTTAAATCTTTTAAAGGTATTAGATATCTTCCTCCATTGTTCTACATTCTTGTTCGTTGGTGTGAGACCCTCAAACCTTTCCTTCTTCTCATTGGATTCATGCGATCAAACTTTCTTCCTTGGATTGGTTCCCCTTGAAGTTTTTCCTACTGCACACGCACCCTTTGTTTTGGTACAAGCAGAAAGTGTCAATCCGTCATCGATAGAAGATCTGATATACCTTCATTATTATGTTTTCTTCGATATTTTTGTCCCATTTCTCCTCTCCATGTTATGTAATGTGATCTTCATTTCTATAATGGAGTTTTTTTGGGTGTAGGTTTGTCCGGTAATGCCGCGACATCCCCAAGTGAATGTAGTTGTCACGGGGGAGGCAATCGTGATCCATTTCATGGATCGTTCTCAAGTAAATAATTTCAAGAACCTTTTAAGGTAGGGTATTCATGGATTCTCTATTCTTTAATATGTAACTATAGAGTTTATCATGTTTTATCATGCTTGATGAAAATAGAATTGACATAATAAATATTTGAACCAGATAAATAAATTGGTATTGATCATATGTTATTGAATCTTGTTTTTCTAAATAGTGTGATATCAATGTCCCCCATATATGTGTGTAGAGGGATGTAATTTTTTGTGGTTATTAACACACATATATTATGTATATACTTTTTTATGGACTATTATATGTGTAACGTGAACATGTTGTGATGTCTTGAGGATCTTTACTCGGTGTATGGGTTGTAATGGATTTAGGTATAATGCCCAATGTATGATACATAGTATGTGAGCTGTGGTGGCTCCCAAAAAATACCTGGTTATTTTGGTTACATGGATGTGGTGGTTTTCCTACACGACGTACATGTTGTAGTGATTTACCCAAGTGTCTGCAGGAAAGACGATTTGAAGAGAGATGCTTAAGACGTGCGACGGTGGGGCAAAGCGGCAAACCAGTGGGGAAGTGGTAGTGGGGTTCCCTTGATATTATTTTTTATATTATATACCCTTGTATGATATAATTGGTGAGAGTATGCATGGTGAGGTTGGGAAATTAGTATACCTTTTTAGGTGATGGGTTAGTTTCACTTATTGTTTCACTGTGCTTTAGCATGCTTTATTATATTTTTCACAGGAGGCTCCGGGGAGGATCCTACCGAGTATACCGTTATACTCAACCTAAATATATCTAAACTAGTTTCAGGTCCCTTGGAGAAGGTTGTATATTGGTCTGGTTACTACAATCTTGTTGTTACTAGGGATTGTCGGGCTTCGTGGTCGCTGCTATTTTTTCTTTCTTTTGGTACTTTCAGTTTCCCCTTTCCATTGTAGTAGTTCTTGCATGACATTTCAAAATGTGTACTAGGGTTTCTTTTATATTTTATTATGATTAGGGGTTGATTATTGTATGTCTTATCTCTCCCTTTTTCATGTGTTCTCTTAGAGTTGTATGCCTCCAATTTGTGTGTTTACTATACCCTGTTGCTAGTCTCCAACCTAGGGCCTATGGGTGGCAGGACTCGGGGGTCACTATCTCCTTTATCACATTGTTGGTTGAGGAGGGGTACAACTTATGGGGAGGGGGTCATGACATGAATAATTCATGATTAATTAATGCATTTGAAGAATTTATAAAATATAAAACCCAATAACACTATTCCTTTTAAACTAAAATCATGTAATCTGTAAATGAAGAATGTGTAACCTAAATGTAACACCCGAGACCTTTATATTATATAAATCACCAAAAGAATCTTTTCAACACAACACTTGCTTGGCTTACTTTATATTCAATCGCGAGCTTCCTCGATAGCTTGCGTCATACGCAATACCGAGTTTCACTAAACAACGATATGCTATTAAAATATTATTAAAACTAGCCGTTATGAATAGTAAAAACCACTTTTTAAAATTTTATAAATTTTATTTTTCAAAATGGACTTCATTTTTGGATTCGGAATATCGAAATTAGCCTAGGGTGAAATTTTGGTATTTTTCTGAAAACTTTCAATTTTTGATGAATAGTGAAACCACTAAGTGGTAGGTTAAAAACTGAATTTTGCATAAAACTTAATTTTACCGCTTCTGTGAATGGAATTTCGAAAATCTGACAGACACGGTTAATATCAAGGACTAAAATGTGGTTCAATGAGATGAAAATAATTTTTGGTGAATAGTAACTTTTTACTTTTTTTTACCACGGTTAATAGTAAATAGGGTAACTAAGGGTAAATATGATATTACTATTACCCTAACACATGTCCTAATTCTATTGGATAAGTGTAATTCGACAAAAAACAACCTTATGAATATAATATGACCATTTAGGTCCACTTGGATTACATTATGACATTTAATATTATTTTATTTAATGAATAGTTAAAATAGTTAAAATTAAAGTTTAAAAACTAAAACATTTTTAATATAGGGTTATACATAAGATAAATTCGACTATAAATATTCATTAGAAAGCTAAAACGATTTCCTACATAATTATATTTTATTTATAATTTTTAGACTTTAAATAAATTAATTTATTTATGACACAACGATGATGCAGTAATTACACTTTTAAGGAAATGTTAACATAATTGATGTTATAAATGCTCAAATAAATGTAATTTGAGACTTTTTATGAATTACACTAATTTTCTAGGTTACTATGATATATTAGTGTTTATTTAATCAACTTGGTTCGAACATATAATTTTGTTATGACTTTCACAAAAATCATATATCAAATAGTGTCAAAATTGACACAAAATAGTTTTTAAATAAAATATTAATTATGAATTGTTATTTTATTCCTAAAAATCTAAGGTTCGGCCAAATGACATAGATAAGGATATATATATTAATAATAAAAAACTTGGGGTTTTTTTGGCATGTTATAGTAAGTGTATTAACCATATAGTGTAAGAAAACAAAAAGTCACGGTAAAAGTTAAATTATTTAACTTAGAGTTAAATCTAATTGATAAGGTTAAAATAATAACCTAAACTTGTCTAAATCTTATTGGTTGATAGGATTTATACCCATCCCCACTTTAACTTCGAAATAATACCCTTTGGAACCATTATAAACCGATTTTGACTTTAATATAAAATAATATTTTGAGGTATTCCTAAGGTGCCCCTCTCCTCCCTTATAAAAGGGCACCTCCTCCCCCTCCTCCTCACACCAATTTGAGCACTCAAGCTCGGCCAGCCCCTGCCAAAATCCCTTCTCCACTTCCCTAGAATAATCCTAGAGGTTCTGGTCTTCTTCAAAGACCAATCTTAGTTCCCTAAGTGGAGGATTCAAAGAGGCGTTTCAAAGAAGGGGTAATATCCATTACCGATCTTTTCAATTTCTTTCCTCTTCAACTTCTTCTTCTTTAGTTGTTTCATGATAAAGTAATAACATCAGTATTACTTACATACTGATATGTTATTATAAATATGAAACAACCCTAATTCACCTTCTATCCATCCTACGGAAAAATGAAATCACCGCGCGTGCGTACGTATGGAATACCGTCTCCACGCCGTGGTGTACTATATTTTCCACCATCACCTTACAAGAATGGGTATAATGGTGTAATGGGTAACTATATATGATTATTATAAAGTGAAATTGATACTGAAATAGTATAAATACACTTAAATACAATTCCACGATCATGGGAACAATATCATCGCTCGTGCGTACGTACGGAATACCGTCTCCACGATGTGATGCGACTCGTTCTACATGATCATCATTACATAGTAATTATATAAATGAATTGAATGAATAAATATGATATATGTTACACTAATACCATTCTGGATATAAGGTATCTATAACCTTAAAAGAAGAATAAGAATTTATTTGGCAAAACACAAATAAGAACAAAAGGCAATAAAGACCCGAGTAACAAGTAACAATGAAATATTACTAATAAGAAGCTAAGAATATGACCATTTATGACATCATATCAATATGTATGATTCTGGAATAAGTCAATAACATTATTTAAACCATTATACAGGAGCTTCGGACACGTACAAAGCAAATCGGACCTAAGGTAAGGGAAATATCACAATCTCACTTTTATCCGAGATTGTTTTTACTTTGGTAATTACTGGGGTGTATTTTATCATCCACATCCATGTTCCCTCAATATGTAATATTATTTCAATCCTTCTAAAATAGTTTATATCCAATTTTAACCTTCGGTGAGTTCTTAGTAAAAGATATGAAAGGAATCTTTTTTCGTTTTTCGTACGAGGTACTTTTTGACTTTTCCGACAAAAGTACGAAGAATGTTTTTTTTAACTTATACGGCAAGAATGGATTTTTAAAACATTATTTCCAAAAATCATCCTTTATAAGTTTTCAAGTTTATTTTTAATCAACTTCTTTTAGTTTATAATTGTATGACATGTTAAGAAAAGAAAAGAGTTTTTGAAGTAGAAAGGATATTTTCCTCAAGAATGGAGTTCAAATGTTTTATCAAAATTATTTTCCATCTAAGATAATATAGGGTTCTGTTTTTATCCCTATTATTACATTGATTTGATTATGTTTTGAGGAAATTATTTTTATGAAGTCATTTACCTTATATGATTTGTTTTATGATGTCATGATGTTTCAAGAATCCCATTTTTGTTACATGTGTTATGCGATGATGTATGATTTATGATTATGTGGAACACATAAGAAAGGATTCATTATAAGATGGGTGGGACCTATATCTCCCTCCAATGCATTGGGTAAAGATTTATATCTCACGAGATAGACATGGCTGGAATGGAAGGTTATTTCGGTTCAGTGATTCAGGACTGAAACGAGGAGTGAACTCGGTTCAGAAATGGACTTTGTCCACTAAGATAGTCTTGGCAATGAGTCATGACTAACAAGAAATGATTTTCCATGATTATGTGTGCATGCCACAAAGTTTCAAGTTTTATGTTATGATTATGGGGATCTCATTTTCACTTCTATGATTTATTCCATGTTAAGATATTATGAACTCTTTTGCAGGTTATGATTTTCAAAAAGATATGATATGATTTTTTATTTCCTTTATATGCCCTTGCTGAGCATTTGAGCTCACCCTTTTTTTTGTATGTTTTCTTTTCCCCAGGTCAGGAAGATGGATATTAAGTATAATATGCTAAAAGGGACCCTAGATATGATGAAATAAATGGGAGACACTGTAGAAGATTTATGAACCAGTTGTTTATGTTTCCCAGTTTCTAAAGACACTATACCTATACGGTCCTTTGTGGTTTTGTCATATGTTGTAATAAGTGTAATTCAATTTTGAAGTATTAACAATGTATGTAAAGTATGGGTCATTATAGTTGGTATCAGAGGAAAGGTATATTCAACCTTTGGAAACTAGGATGTGAAAGCCTTAGTAAGAACCCTAAGGATAAGTCTAAGCATAGAAAACAATCTTAGTGTTTTAGAAATGGCCATGAATAACCTAGGATAAGACCTTAAGCGTGAAAATTTTATTCTTGAATTATGTGGTTTTCCTATTATAATTAGTGTTGCTCACAGTATTCTTCTTGGTTTTAGTCAATGGCTGGAACCCGAAGGAACCGTGTTAATGCGGAATGTGATGGGCAATGCAATGATTGTCCCCCTGAGCATCCAAACGATATGGGAGCTGGAATGAAAAATCTTGTAGCCATGATCACACAACTTTCTCAAGCTATGAATCATGCAGGACTTCCAAACGAGCAAAGGAAGGAGCAACATTCTGTTGAATCCTTCATGAGGCAGCGTCCAACTTCTTTCAGCAGGTCTACTGATCCATTAGTTGCTGAACAATGGATTAGTACTACTGAAATGATATTTTCAGTTCTTCAATGTTCTGAACATGATAAAGTCATCCTAGCAGTGTATCGTTTGGAAGGAGATGCTGATCAATGGTGGAATCTTATTAAGAATACGAGGCAAAGGGATGAAATTGAGTCCATGGAATGGGACGAGTTCAAGAACTTATTTTTCAATAAGTACTTCCCTCGTATTCTCCAAACAAATATGGAGAAAGAGTTTCTTGAACTAAAGCAAAGGGATGATGAATCTGTTGGTACCTATGAAGAAAATTTTACAAGACTTGCAAGGTACGCTTCTGGTATTATTATCCAACCTGAGAGTAAGATCGATCGATTCTTTAGTGGCTTAAAACCAATTCTTCGAAGTGCGTTAGCCATAAGGGACTTCAATAGCTATGAGGAAATCGTTCGATGTGCTCTCAAAGTCGAGATGGAGATTGGAGTAACCCATCAGTCATATGGTTTTGATAAAAAGAGGAAAATGGAATTTAAAGGAAAATCTAAAGAGCACACTGAAAAGAAGACGAGCTTTCCCTTATGCTCAAAGTGTGGAAAGAAACATAGAGGGAGTTGTCTTAAAGGGACAAGTAAATGTTTCAAATGTGGAAAGGAAGGTCATCGGGCATTTGAATGCTGTGATGATGGGAAGAAGATGTCAAATGATGCAAACAAAGGAAGGGATACACAGAATGAACCTACTACACTTCAATGTTTCAAGTGCAAGGAGATGGGGCATTATGCCAATCAATGCCCAAATCCAAGGGTTGATGATGATGGTCGACGTCAACAAACTCTTAAGGCTAAAGACAAAGGAAAGTCACGTGCAATTTCTATCAGCGATGTGGAGTATGATAACGATGTGGTGAAAGGTACACTTACCATCCACTCTAAAGAAGCAAATGTTTTATTTGATTCTGTATCCACCCACTATTTTATTTCTGAAGAATTTTCTAAGGGTATCACCATATTACCTCAACAATTAGATGTTGAGTTAGTAGTGACAACACCTATTGGCACATCAATCGCATCAAAAGTTTATAATTCTTCTCCAATTGACGTTTGCGGGAAAGTGCTTCCTGCAAATCTTGTGATCCTTCCTTTAGTGGAATTCGATGTGATTCTTGGCATGGATTGGCGTTCTTTATACGGAGCTCATATCAATTGCCAAAGAAGGGAAGTCACATTTCATATTCCAGATCAATCTATGATCGTCTATCAATGCAAGGATGAACATAACCTTCCAATGGAAATTTCTTCCATTTTATGGGTATTGGTTCCACTAAATGAAGGTTATTTATCTCAAATGGTTGGTGAGAAACTCGCGATTAAGAATATGCCCATCATACGGGAGTTTGATGATGTCTTTCCGGAGGAATTACCGGGTCTTCCACCAAATCGTGAAGTTGAGTTTTCAATAGAACTCGTACCGGGTGCTTTGCCTATTTCAAAGACACCTTATAGAATGGCCCCAATTGAGTTGCAGGAATTGAAGAAGCAACTCCAAGAGAATCTTGATAAGGGATTCATAAGCCCTAGTGCGTCACCTTGGGGAGCACCTGTTCTATTTGTTAAGAAGAAAGATGGATCAATGAGACTCTGCATTGATTATTGAGAACTTAACAAGATCACTATCAAGAACAAATATCCTCTCCCACGCGTTGATGACTTATTTGACCAACTACGCGGAGCTCAATACTTTTCCAAGATTGATCTTAGTTCAGGGTATCATCAATTAAGGGTCAAAAGGGAGGATATACCAAAGACGGCTTTCCGTATAAGGTATGGACACTATGAATTTATAGTGATGCCATTTGGTCTTACTAATGCCCCTGCTATCTTCATGGATCTAATGAATAGAGTCTTTAGAGATTATCTTGATCAATTTGTGGTAGTCTTTATAGACGATATTCTTGTCTATTCAAAGAGAAAGGAAGGGCATGAAGATCACTTGAGAATTATATTGAAGACCCTGAGAAAGGAGAAGCTTTATGCCAAATTTACCAAGTGTGAATTTTGGCTTCAAAAAGTTGCATTTTTTGGGTCACATAATCTCAAAAGAGGGGATATCTGTGGATCCAGCAAAAACAGAGGTTATCGAAAGATGGTCGAGACCAACAACAGTAACTAAGATCCGAAGTTTTCTTGGTTTGGCTGGATATTATCGACGTTTTGTAAAAGATTTTTCACGATTATCTAATCCACTCACCAAGTTGACTCGGAAAGGAGTTAAGTTTGTTTGGATAGAGGAATGTGAAGAGAATTTCCAGGAGTTGAAAAGATGATTATCCAGTGCACCTGTGCTCACACTGCCTTGTAGTGGAGAAAGGTTTGTGATCTAGAGTGATGCATCCAAGAAGGGATTGGGGTGTGTTCTTATGCAAAATGATATGGTGATAGCTTATGTCTCACGACAGTTGAAAATCCATGAGCAAAATTACCCAACACATGATTTAGAGTTAGCTGCGGTAATCTTTGCATTAAAGATTTGGAGGCATTACCTTTATGGTGAAAGGTGTGATATTTATACTGATCATAAAAGTTTAAAGTATATTTTCACACAAAAGGAGCTGAATATGCGTCAAAGAAGATGGTTGGAGCTGACTAAGAATTATGACTGCTCAATCCATTACCACCCTGGGAAAGCAAAGAAGGTGGCAGATGCATTAAGTCGACAAGACCATGCTAGTTTATCCATGATGAGGATTACAAAAGATCCAACATTTATGGATTTACAATGGATGGATCTTGGAATTATAATGGAAGGGGAAAAATATTATCTTTCTCAAATGAATGTTCAACCATCTATACATGTTAAGATTAAAGAGGCACAGAAAGAAGATGTTGAGTTACAAAAGAAGGTGAGAAATGTTCCTGAATTCAACCTTGATTGTGATGGGATAATAAAGTTCAGGAATCGGGTTTGTGTTCCTCCCATCCCCGAATTAAAGAAGGAGCTGCTGGATGAGGCTCGTAGTTCTTCATTCTCTATTCATCCTGGAAGCACGAAGATGTATAGGGACCTGAAAGAATACT
The DNA here is from genome assembly GCA_963277665.1 of Viscum album. NCBI lineage: Eukaryota > Viridiplantae > Streptophyta > Magnoliopsida > Santalales > Viscaceae > Viscum > Viscum album. The sequence goes on from OY728132.1 coordinate 704,651,707, forward strand.
TCTGGTGGGATGGCATGAAAAGAGATGTTGCTGAATATGTCTCTCGATTCTTGGTTTGTCAACAAGTTAAAGCTGAGAGACAGAAGTCTAAGGGGATGTTACAACCATTACCCATACCCGAATGGAAATGGGAAAACATCACTATGGACTTTGTCACAGGACTTCCTAAAACATCCAAAGGCAATAATGTTATCTGGGTCATAGTTGATCGTCTTACAAAGTCTGCACACTTCATTGCTATTAGAGAGGATTTCTCTCTAGATCAGCTTGCCAGGATATATGTAAAGGAAGTGGTAAGATTACATGGAGTACCACTTTCTATTATATCTGATCGGGATCCGAGATTTACCTCGAAGTTCTGGCGAAGTCTTCATCATACTCTGGATACAGAGTTGAGTTTCAGCACAGCTTATCATCCTCAGACAGACGGTCAGTCTGAGAGAACAATTCAAACCCTAGAAGATATGTTGAGAGCTTGCTCTATGGATTTAAAAGGAGGTTGGGATCAACACCTACCTTTGGTGGAATTTTCTTATAATAATAGCTTTCACTCCAGTATTCAGATGGATCCTTATGAAGCTCTCTATGGAAAGAAATTCCGGACTCCAACTTACTGGGATGAAGTTGGGGAAAGAAAGCTATTAGGACCTGATCTCGTTGATGAAATGGTAGAAAAGGTCAGATCTATTCAACAACACATAAGAGCAGCTCAAAGTCGACAGAAAAGTTATGCCGACAACCGAAGAAAAGACCTAGAGTTTGAAGTGGGTGATAAAGTGTTCTTACGAATATCTCCCTGGAAGAGGGTTATGAGATTTGGAAAGAAGGGGAAGTTGAGCCCTAGATATATCGATCCTTTCGAAATACTGAACCGTGTTGGAAAGGTAGCTTACCGATTGGCGCTTCCACCGAATCTCTCTCAAGTTTACGATGTGTTCCATGTATCTCTCCTGAGAAAGTACATATCTGATCCTTCACATGTACTCAGCTCAGAAGTTGTACCGTTGGAGCAAGATCTTTCTTATGAAGAACAACCGATAGAAATTCTGGATCGTAGCGAAAAAGTCCTACGAAACAAGACCACTTGATTGGTGAATGTTTTATTGAGGAACCACCAACTTGAAGAAGCTACATGGGAGCTTGAGGATATGATGAGGGAGAAGTACCCTCATCTGTTTGTTACAAAGTGACGAATTTCGAGGGAGAATTTCTTTTTAAGGGGGGTAGAATGTAACACCCGAGACCTTTATGTTATATAAATCACCAAAGGAATATTTTCTACACAACACTTGCTTGGCTTACTTTACACGCAATTGCGAGCTTCCTCGATAGCTTGCGTTATACGCAATACCGAGTTTCACTAAACAACGATATGCTATTAAAATATTATTAAAACTAGCCGTTATGAATAGTAAAAACCACTTTTTAAAATTTTATAAATTTTATTTTTCAAAATGGACTTCATTTTTTGATTCGGAATATCGAAATTAGCCTAGGGTGAAATTTTGGTATTTTTCTGAAAACTTTCAATTTTTGATGAATAGTGAAACCACTAAGTGGTAGGTTAAAAACTGAATTTTGCATAAAACTTAATTTTACCGCTTCTGTGAATGGAATTTCGAAAATCTGACAGACACGGTTAATATCAAGGACTAAAATTTGGTTCAATGAGATGAAAATAATTTTTGGTGAATAGTAACTTTTTACTTTTTTTTACCACGGTTAATAATAAATAGGGTAACTAAGGGTAAATATGATATTACTATTACCCTAACACATGTCCTAATTCTATTGGATAAGTTTAATTCGACCAAAAACAATCTTATGAATATAATATGACCATTTAGGTCCACTTGGATTAGATTATGACATTTAATATTATTTTATTTAATGAATAGTTAAAATAGTTAAAATCAAAGTTTAATAACTAAAAATTTTTTCATATGGGGTTATACATAACATAAATTCGACTATAAATATTGATTAGAAATCTAAAAAGATTTCCTACATAATGATATTTTATTTATAATTTTTAGACTTTAAATAAATTAATTTATTAATGACACAACGATGATGCAGTAATTACCCTTTTAAGGAAATGTTAACATATTTGATGTTATAAATGATCAAATAAATGTAATTTTAGACTTTTTATGAATTAAACTAATTTTCTAGGTTACTATGATATATTAGTGCTGATTTAATCAACTTGGTTCGAACATATAATTCTGTTATGACTTTCAAAAAAATCATATATCAAATAGTGTCAAAATTGACACAAAATAGTTTTTAAATCAAATATTATATTATTAATTGTTATTTTATTCCTAAAAATCTATGGTTCGGCAAAATGACTTAGATAAGGATATATATATTAATAATAAACAACTTGGGGTTCGTTTGGCATGTTATAGTAAGTGTATTAACCATATAGTGTAAGAAAACAAAAAGTCACGGTAAAAGTTAAATTATTTAACTTAGAGTTAAATCTAATTGATAAGGTTAAAATAATAACCTAAACTTGTCTAAATCTTATTGGTTGATAGGATTTCGACCCATCCCCACTTTACCTTCGAAATAAGACCCTTTGTAACCATTATAAACCGATTTTTACTTTAATATAAAATAATATTTTGAGGTATTCCTAAGGTGCCCCTCTCCTCCCTTATAAAAGGGCACCTCCTCCCCCTCCTCCTCACACCAATTTGAGCACTCATGCTCAGCCAGCCCCTGACAAAATCCCTTCTCCACTTCCCTAGAATAATCCTAGATGTCCTGGTCTTCTTCAAAGACCAATCTTAGTTCCCTAAGTGGAGGATTCAAAGAGTCGTTTCAAAGAAGAGGTAATATCCATTACCGATCTTTTCAATTTCTTTCTTCTTCAACTTCTTATTCTTTAGTTGTTTCATGATAAAGTAATAACATCAGTATTACTTACATACTGATATTTTATTATAAATATGAAACAACCCTAATTCACCTTCTATCCATCCTACGGAAAAATGAAATCACCGCGCGTGCGTACGTACGTAATACCGTCTCCACGCCGTGGTGTACTCTATTTTCCACCATCACCTTACAAGGATGGGTATAATGGTGTAATGGGTAACTATATATGATTATTATAAAGTGAAATTGATAATGAAATAGTATAAATACACTTAAATACAATTCCACGATCATGGGAACAATATCGTCGCTCGTGCGTACGTACGGAATACCGTCTCCACGATGTGATGCGACTCGTTCTACATGATCATCATTACATAGTAATTATATAAATGAATTGAATGAATAAATAAGATATATGTTACACTAATAAAATTCTGGATATAAGGTATCTATAACCTTAAAATAAGAATAAGAATTTATTCGGAAAAACACGCATAAGAACAAAAGGCAATAAAGACCCGAGTAACAAGTAACAATGAAATATTACTAATAAGAAGCTAAGAATATGACCATTTATGACATCATATCAATATGTATGATTCTGGAATAAGTCAATAACATTATTTAAACCATTATACAGGAGCTTCAGACACGTACAAAGCAAATCCGACCTAAGGTAAGGGAAATATCACAATCTCACTTTTATCCGAGATTGTTTTTACTTTGGTAATTACTCGGGTGTATTTTATCATCCACATCCATGTTCCCTCAATATGTAATATTATTTCCATCCTTCTACAATAGTTTATATCCAATTTTACCCTTCGGTGAGTTCTTAGTAAAAGATATGAAAGGAATCTTTTGTCGTTTTTCGTACGAGGTACTTTTTGACTTTTCTGACAAAAGTACGAAGAATGTTTTTTTTAACTTATACGGCAAGAATGGATTTTTAAAACATTATTTCCAAAAATCTTCCTTTATAAGTTTTCAAGTTTATTTTTAATCAACTTGTTTTAGTTTATAATTGTATGACATGTTAAGAAAATAAAAGTGTTTTTGAAGTAGAAAGGATATTTTCCTCAAGAATGGAGTTCAAATGTTTTATCAAAATTATTTTCCATATAAGATAATATAGGGTTCTGTTTTAATCCCTATTATTACATTGATTTGATTATGTTTTGAGGAAATTATTTTTATGAAGTCATTTACCTTATATGATTTGTTTTATGATGTCATGATGTTTCAAGAATCCCATTTTTGTTACATGTGTTATGCGATGATGTATGATTTATGATTATATGGAACACATAAGAAAGAATTAATTATAAGATGGGTGGGACATATATCTCCCTCCAATGCATTGGGTAAAGATTTATATCTCACGAGATAGACATGGCTGGAACGGAAGGTTATTTCGGTTCAGTGATTCAGGACTGAAACGAGGAGTGAACTCGCTTCAGAAATGGACTTTGTCCGCTAAGATAGTCTTGGCAATGAGTCATGACTAACAAGAAATGATTTTCCATGATTATGTGTGCATGCCACAAAGTTTCAAGTTTTATGTTATGATTATGGGGATCTCATTTTCACTTCTATGATTTATTCCATGTTAATATATTATGATCTCTTTTGCAGGTTATGATTTTCAAAAAGATATGATATGATTTTTTATTTCCTTTATTTGCCCTTGCTGAGCAATTGAGCTCACCCTTTTTTTTGTATGTTTTCTTTTCCCCAGGTCAGGAAGATGGATATTAAGTAGAATATGCTAAAAGGGACCCTAGATATGATGAAATAAATGGGAGACACTGTAGAAGATTTATGAAACAGTTGTTTATGTTTCCCAGTTTCTAAAGTCACTATACCTATACGGTCCTTTGTGGTTTTGACATATGTTGTAATAAGTGTACTTCAATTTTGAAGTATTAACAATGTATGTAAAGTATGGGTCGTTATACTAAACCATATAACACTATTGTTATTGCCTTCATCCAGTGCTTTGTGATGATAACTAAGGAACAACTGAATGGATATTCCCTTTGAGGTGTATCCATGGGTGGAAGTGAATCACCCAAATGCTTTAGACAGGATCATTCAAACCACCATGATATGCTAGTGTCTCATGGTATTATGAATGATGGAAGAATGGAGCTCATATAGGTGTAGAATGTCTGTAAGGGTTTTTTAGGAGGACCACAGACATGTCAATGAGACTCTTAGTACGTAATCCTTTTTTAGGCTATGTGGATGCTAATTGATCCCATGAACTTACTTATACAATTAATAAATATAGGATTAATAATTATTATTAAATCTCTCATAATCCTCAACCATCAAATCTCCCATCCATTTCATCTTATGAAATGAGTACTCATTGATAAGATATGTGTTCGAGATTTGAGTTTTAACTCGTTAATGATATATAACATTATATGGATAATAGTAGTTAATAATGAATCATACCTCATGATTCATTGAACTAAGACTCACCCACGTCATATAATACAATTACCCCATGTATCTTATATTATATATTTATATCATAAAATATGATATACCCAAAAAGAATAAAATGTGCATTTTTTCCCTATTTATGTAATAATATATGACACATCATATCATATTATAGGACATCATGTGGATTTAGGTCATATTATTTAATTTTAAAATATAAAAAAAACAACAACAACTATGATCACCTATTGGTATCTCATATCCTTAGCATTTACTCCACCACCCTTAGATGAGTGGTCTTCACCTCCCTGATTATTACCACATCCTATACTTCCATATATCATTTAGAATGTTAACTATTATATAACAGATTTCTTTTATAAGAATAATCAATTATTAAAATTCCAGAATACTTGATAATTTAAAAATAGAGAAGACATGTTTTATCTTTTCAAGTAATGAAATTCATATTTTGATAATAAAAATACAAACATATGAGTTAGGATATATATGTTATATTTTGACACAAAATAACCAGGAAGTAATTTGAATTAGAAAATCATTATAAAAGTATTATAATTGCAACACCATGCCTACAAGGACCACTTCAACACATTTAAATAATTCTCCAGTTTATAAACACTCATTTCATCCTCATTAAGTTGAAATAATTTTTTCTTCTTAATATATATAAATTAGTCATGTTTATAATTGATATAAATAATTCCTCACATTAATTTGTAAAATTTCATAATTTCACTGGGAATATGTATATAAGAGAAAAAAATAGTTCCCATCCATACAATTCTTGATAATGTATCATCAAAATTAATGATTTTTATAGAGAACCTATCTTTTCCCTTTCGGGATATTAAAAAATTTTCAAGGCCTTTCAGGTCATTTTCCAAACCATTGAAAAATCAATTACATTGATTTTAGATATTACATTAAATGGAAAGGTCTTCCCACTACATTGATATTAAATTATAGAATTTTCATAAATGGTAAATTTCATTTCATAATGAGAAATAAGTTTGGTGGTTAATTTTATTTATTATTTTTAGTTAGATATAAAGATAAAAATAATAAATAAAATACATTTTTAGGAGGTTGGAAATAATTGGCCTTTAAAGAAAATTTTCAATATAGAATATCCTATCAGAGTGGAAATTTATTCGGGGATACTTCCTTGTATCCTTTGAAAGACAAAAAAACAATCACTAAAGTTGAGGCCTAATTATGTTTTTATTTTAAGAAATGACTACTAATATTGAACTATATTCTTCTGACTATGGATTTCCTTTTGTGATTCAGGATCACCGATGGAAGTGATATATGCTGTAAGTAACAATGACTATAATGATATATGGGAAATCTAAAATACCAATGGTGGTGATGGTCTACAACTAATCCCCTTGCCTTTCAAGAATTCTATTTCCCTAAAACATGGGTAATAACATCCTTATCAAATATTGATGCTGATCGCAAAGGGTTGGAAATCCCTGGTTTTTTATGATTTCATTTTTAGTTTCCTAATAGAAAATTATAAATTAATTTAATAATATCAATTGGTAATTATAATTTTTTACACCTAGGTCACAAGATTTTTTTCAAATATATTTTATATCCTTTCTTGTAGACAACAAAGAAAATTATTGTCTATCCAAATTCATATCCTACCTTCAAAGCCTATATTTATAAATAATATAATTTAGATTTCTGAAAACTAAATTACTTAAATTATTATAAATTAATATAAAATAGAATGAAATTTTATTATACCAAATATCTTCCTTGAGAAACTCTTTGACCTTAATGTGCATGGGATTAGTTACTTCCATTGACTGATAGTATTTTTGGAAAAAATGACATGGAAAAATAAATTACATTTATATATATAAAATTAATATATATTAGTGTAATATTATTAATAAATTGTCATTTAATGAAACACCTTATATTATTTATTATTATAGTGTTCAATTAAAATCTTCCAATGGTCCCTCATAATACCTTCAAGGGCCATCTTATATATCTCTTTGAATATTAAAAATGTTTCACTAAATCCATGCCAAAATTTCCACCTGAATAATTTCTATTTCTTCCTAATGATTTTATATAACATACTAGGTAATTATAGAATATTCATTTTTTATATCTATTTTCATTTATGAATTATATTTTTCTATATCATACCTGATATTCAACAATGTGTTTCTCTGAGAACTTACGTTGCACATAAGAAAGAATTATACTAAAACAATGTAATATTATTATTTTAGTTTGCTGTTATTGCCTAACTACTGTATCAACATGATTGAATAGAACATAATATGTTAAATTTATTCATTTTTATTAAAGGTTTTTACCTTCTTTTGTAATTTTTTATAGTCTTAAAATAAGAAGAAATCAAATTTTATGCATCAAAATCTCTAATATTTTTAAAAGATAGTTTTACCACCTTTTGATGGAAAAACAATTTTAAAGATAATTTTTGAAACTTTTATAAGTTAAATTTGAAAAAATAATCTTATTATTTGGAATATTGACATTAAAAATTTACATTGGTTGAATTTTAGGTATTTTTCTTGTAAAATTCAATTTTTATTGAATAGTGAAAAATACTGCATTTTAAATCAAAAAGTTTTTCATCTCATTTATTTATATTGTTATATTATCCTTTTAACTATTTTTAAAGTATATTTATGTTATTTTTTTATCATTGAATCCAATTTTGGAAATATGAATCAATTTTATATTGAAATTAGTCATAAAAAACTTGGTAAACTTTTGAACGAGGTTACTTTTAAAACCCGATTTATCATTTCATCAAAAGAATTAATTTAAAATTAGTTTTAGCCACTTTTGTGATTTTAATTGTAAAAAATTGAATTAAATTCTTATAACAGGTATGAAAAATTTAATCTAATAGGTTTCAATTAACTTTGGGTGAATAGTATCTTTGGTAATTATTTTTATTACTAAGGTTAAGGGTAAATATGGTAATTGAAGGTTAAAATAATATTATAAATATCATGAAACTACACTAATTTTTTTATAATATTATTGGATGAGTTATTGTCAACCAAGAATATAATTGGGCTGAAATTTTGGCCTTTGGAAGCCATGTGGGTGTGATTATGAATTTATAAACATTTTATTTAAAGTAAAGACCAAGAGGTCATAATCATGTCTCTCATAACTATAACAATTTTAATATGGGGTTATATAAGTGATATATTTGACTATAAATAGTCTCTATAAACATAAAATGATTACCAAAATTATGGAAATTTATTGATAATTATTATAAAATAAATAATAAAATTAAATTGTTACACAATGACAATGCCGAAATTACTTAATTAATGAAAGAATCAAATAAATTAAAATATAAATACTAAACAAAATATAAATTTATATAATTGATTCCATACACAAATTTTATCGATGAAATTTACATTTTTATTATTATTTAATGGAGTTTTTTTGAACTTATCTTGTTGTTACAATATTTTTAAAAAGGAAACTAATGAATAGTTTCAAAAAGTACACTATTAGTATTTTACAACATAAAATATTTTATTAATTGTCATAAATTTCTTAAGAATTTAAGATTCTTTAAAAGGTTTAGTATAAGTCTAAAAATGTCATTAATGGCTTATTAGTGGGTAGTATTCCATGTTATGGTAATTATTTTAACTCTTCAAGTGTATAGTACTTGACAAAATGGTAAGAGTTATAAGGGTTAAAACAAAAAAGATAAGATTTTTTTAAAAAAAAACATGTATAATTTACATTGAATTATTATATTTTGACCCATAGGCATAAAATATTATAGTTAAATAAATTTTGTCCTATTTGGAATAGAAAATGAATTTATATGAATTTAATGTTTTTTGTAATTCCAATGGTGCCTCTCCCCTCTCCTATAAAAAGGCTCCCATTCCTCTATATTACTATCACATAAAAACATTTGGGTTGGCCAATATGTACCTAAAAACATTGATTAAATCCATCCCCACAATCTTGAATCCTTAATTTAGGCATAACAACATCCTTATAATGGTGATCCTCTGAAGGAAAGGTAATGTTTTTATTTAAGTGTTTCTATTTTATTTCTTCTTTAAATTCATTCAAATAATATTAATCCATGATGCAATAATAAATAAAGTATACTAAATATACTGATTTGTTATTATATTAATATCATCACCTAAATCCATCTCCACTATCATCAAATGGGAAATGAACTTTTCGTTCGTATGCACGGTAGATGACTGCCTCTTGAACTAATATAGTTCATTTTTCATTATCATCTTCCAAAAATGGTTATAATGATGAAATTAATGTTTATATATTATATTCATGACATATTTATCATTATAAAATAATTATATATCATTTAAGTTCTTAAATTACATGCACATAAAAATGGTAATGTCTTTCATGCGTACGTGTATACTATCACCTGCACGAAGCGATGTGAATCATTTTTATTCACCACATCACTTATATGATATATATAAGTATATTAAAATAATTAATATTATATTAGTTATGATATTATAATTATGTAAAGTTATAATAATACTTACCTTATTTCCATAATGATCAATGAAAACTGTAAAATGTTACTCATGCATACTAACAACCTATCATCTCAATGGTTATAACATTGTCCATTTTTCATAAAAATACTTTATAGTTGGATTTAAAATTAGAACTGAAATATAAAATTAATTATTATTCCATGAATATTATTATTGGGATTATGGAATTATGAACACATGGACTACTGACATCATACTAAGTTCATTTTCGACTCAAGTACTGAATACTGACAAAATGTTCGATATGAACATAATAATTACGTAATTATTATAACATAGTAATAAGTGATATAAAATAAAATAATAAAAATGAAAAAGTTTCTAAATATAGTATAAATTAACTTAATTTTATTTTTTAGTAAGATAAATAATGTACGAGATAAGTCAGACTTGAGGTAAAGGACTTCATCTCAATCTCCTTTCATTAAGGCATATTTTGATGTTATACCCCACCATATTTTATAAGATTTATAATAAACACATTTTTCATTTAATTTAATTAAAAGCTTATAAAAAGGAATATTTTTATATTAATCATTTTAATTTATTTACAAAATGAAAAAGGGAATTTTTTTTAACGTATGCAGCGACAATGACTTTTTCACAGTCATAACCATTATTTAATTTTTTGCTTACTCTATAAGCCTTAATGTTTTTAAAGAGGGAATAAATCCTTTTTCCCTTTTTTGGTATTATTTTTTGATAAGTGATTGAATATTTAAATATCGGGAAATTAATCCATGTGATTGCAAAATAAGTTTTATGAGTGAAATGTTGATAATTACAGTCTTTTACGTGTTTATGATTATACAATGGTACTTGGACTTTTGAAGGGTGGTTACATGATAAAAATAGGGGTGGTTCCATGATAAAAAAATATGGGGGTTCATTGATAATCCAAGTGTGGGTGGTTACATTATAACCTCCAATGCATTGGGTATAAAATTCGGCATCATGGCTATTACATTTGTAAGAGTGACATGTGTGGAAGTCGACCGCATGGTTATTAAACTTATGTATGATTATTTCCAAAGCTAACTCTATATGTTATATATTATTTTTATTTGTTTTTTGGAAATATATTGATATAGAAAAGGTAATCAATGATCTTATATTAAAAGGAAAGTATTTACTACTTCTTAAGGATGAAATGTATTACTTTAGGATAAAGTATTTATGAGTTTACTTATTTTCACAAAAGTAATAGTTTTCCTCTCTTTGTATCCCTTACTAAGTTTTCAATGCTCATACTAGGTTTTAATTTTTTTTTCATAGTATATAAGGGAGAATAGTGACAAGGATGGGATCAATGGAATAGTTGTGATTATTGAACATGAAAATAAACCATGTTTCATTTTAATATTCTTTTGTATTGTAAAGAAAATGGATAATGAGTTGAAGTGTTTACCTTGTAATATTTGAGTTATTAAGTATGATTTATGGCTTAATTATATAAATATATAAAACTGAAAATATCCTCAATGTGAAATTTTTTTGGTTAAATGACTTGATGGTTGAAGAAAAATTTTAATTTGGGAACATATCTTTCTCAAATAGATAATGTTGGGATTGGAAAATGATTTGAGGATTAAGTAATTAATGTTATTTTGAGAGATGTTCACTATTTTGGGAATCCTATGTGATAAAGGGAAATAAAATAATTTGGGATTTTATTAGAGATATGAAGGTTAAATTATATTTCTTAAGAATCTATGATGGACTTATGGTCATTCATGTTATTAATGGTTATCGTATCTTGATGATTATTAGGAAAATTACTTTTTTGGTTTGAGACATTTAGAGTAATTGTTTTTATTTGGAGATAAATGTAAAATATTTGTGTTGGATGATTAAATGACCAAATTGTTATAACTTTTTGGCTTAAATTCAAAGTCAATAAATATTTGAGTATTTTGAAGGATATTTATTTGTTGAAGGTTTTATATTGAACATTGGATATTACTGTAAAATTTTGGAGACTGTATTTCTTTTTCATCATATAAGGTTGATTCTTTTTTGGGACTTCTTCTTTTATACTAACAATTTAGGTTTTGGTTAATATTTAAATATTGTTTGAATATATAGTTTATCATTTTTTGATTATGTGGTTTTCTAGAAGTTGATTGAGGCATTACAAATTCATCATAAATACTCATGGTTTGGAGAAAAAGATGAGTTTGTGGTGAAAATTGATTAAAGTATGAAACTCTACATGTCAATTGACTATATTTCCATATGATATTAATTTAGGTATAAAATTAATTCCTCTATGAAAAGGATCTTAGAAAAAAAATTTACATTTAATATTCCTAATAAAAAATAAAATACCATTTAACCCATACAAATATATGGTTTTGTGGTTGTTAAATTTCTTCTAACAATGTTTTCTATTACTCCCCATCAAAAATAGATGGTTAGTTTTTCCTTCCATATATATGTTTTCATATATGAAATACTATCATGTATTATCTTAGGCGACCTTTGTACTTTAATTTCTTTCTTTTCAAGTGGAAGTTTTTTTAATCCTTTTTCTGATGTGGGATTGTAATAAATGGATTTTTAAATGTCATACCCTATTTACTGACCTCGAATTCAAAATTGTGATGATGAAATTTCTAAATGGGGGAGAATGTGACATAATAGGTAATTATATAATAATAAGTTTTCATATATATTTACATTTATGAATTATATAGTCTGATAGCATACCAGACACAAAAAAATGGGTTTCTCCGAGATCTTATGTTGCACGTAAGACAAAATTATACACAAAAATTAATATATTGTAATAATATTTTTAAGTGGATTTTATATCCTAGTCATTGTATTAGAATAAATTAATAGAACTAACTATTTCATGTTTACTCATGTTTTTTAAATGTTTTTACTTTCTTCTAATAAAATTTATAAGCTTAAAATAAGAATAAATTCAATTTTAAGCGTTGAAAGCTTTAATATTTTTAAAATATAGTTTTATTGACTTTTGATGGAGAACACATTTTAAATATAATTACTGAAACTTTTTTAAGTGATATTTGTGAAAATAAACTATTTTTTTAGAAAAGGGACATAAAAATTGAATTTGGTTGAATTTTTGGTGTTTTTCTTATAAAATTCATATTTTAAAGAGTGGTGAAAAATATTGCATTTTAATTCAAAAATGGTTTTTCGTATAATTTATTTGTATTGTTAGATTATCCTTTTAATTAGTCTTAAAGTATATTTATATTATTTTTTATCATTTAAACCATTTCTGGTAATTGGAATCAATTTCATATTGAAATTGGTTATAAAAACATTGTGATCTTTTGAATGAGGTTACTTTTAAAACCCTCTTTATTGTTTTGTTAATGGAATTAATTTTATATTAATTTTAACCATTTTAGGGGTTTTAATTAAAAAAATATGGACATACATAGTAGTAATTAGTATAAAAAGTGTGATCTAATAGGGTCAAATTATTATTTTTGGGTGAATAGTAACTTTGGTAATTGTTTTTATTTTCACAATTAAGGGAAAATTGGGTAATTAAAGGTCAAAATAATATTATAAATTTTATGAAGCATCCCTAAAAAATTTCCTAATATTATGGGGTGAGTTATTTTATACCAATAAAATACTTGGGCCAAATGTTTTTCCTTTGGAAGCCACTTGGGTGTGATTGTAAAATTTATAAACATTTTATATAAAGTAGAGACCAAGATGTCATAATTATATCTCTCATAACAATAAAAATTTTAATATGGGGTTATATAAGTGATATATTTAACTATAAATAGTATATATAATGATAAAATTATTACCTAAATTATGGTAAATATCTATAAGTTTTAGAAAATAACTCATAAAATTAAAGGTTACACAACAGTGATGTAATAATATCTTAATTAATTAAAGAATAAAATAAATGATATTTTAAATACTGAAATAAATATAAATTGAGAGAATTTATTCCATAAATTAATTTTATAGGTTAATTTGACATGTTGGTGATGATTTAACGGTGTTTTTTCAAACATATCTTACTGTTATGATATTTTTTAAAAGTCAACAAAAAAATTGTGTCAAAATTTACCCTATTGGTATTTCAAAATATTAATTTTATTAAATGTTATGAAATTCATGAAAATATATGATCCATCCAAATAGTTATGATATTTTTAAAAATTCCATTAATTACTCATTGATTGGTCGTTTGGCATGTTATGGTAACTATTTTAACTCTCAAAGTGAAAATTACTTTATAAAAAGACACGAGTTAAAAGGGTTAAAACAAATTGATAAGGATTAATATTTGTTCATAAAATTTTTACATTTTAATTGGATGATTATATTTTGATCAATACTCTTCCTATAGTCAAAATAAATAAATTTGGACCCATTTTTAATAGAAAATTAATTTATATTAATTTAATACATTTTATAATTCGAAGGGTACCCCTCCCGTCTCATATAAAAAAGCACCAATTTCTATATATTACTCACAATTGAAAACCATTTGATTTAGAATAGATATTCCTAAACCATTTTCTAAATTTCATACACAAATTATTGAAGCCTTATTTTAGGAATAACACCTTCCTTATAGGAGTTACGTTGTTAGGAATGGTGATCATCTGAAGGAAAGGTTATGTTTTTTATGTGTTTCTATTTTATTCCTTATTCCAATTCCTTCAGATATTATTCATCTAGGATGAAGTAATAACTCCAGTATCCTCAATATACATAGATTTTATTATGTTAATTTCATCACCAAAATCCATCTCCACTTCCATCAAATGGGAAATTAACTTTTCATTCGTGTATACGGTAGACAACCGCCTCATGAACCGATATAGTTCATTCATTATCATCATATTAAAAGGATAGTTATAATGATGAAATTAATGTTTATATATGATATTAATAACATATTTATCATTATAATTGAATAATATATTAGTTATGTTCTTACTTTCCATGCAAATAAAAATGATAATGTCTTTTGTGAGTACATGTGAACTATAACCTGCACGAAGCGTCATGAATCATTTTTATTCACCACATCACTTGTACGATATATATATAAATATATATAAATTATTAATATGATATTAATTTTGTTATGATTATTCTGTAATGATAAAATAATACTTACCCTCTTCCCATAATGATCATTGAAAATTTTAAAATGTTACTCATGTGTATGTACGACCTACCGTCTCCATGATTATAACATTGTGCTTTTTGGATAACAATACATAATGGTTAGATTTAAAATTATAATTTATATATAAAAGTGATTATTATTTCATGAATATTTTTTATTGGTGATGGACTTATGAACACATGGTCTATTAACATCATATCAAGTTCATTTTTGACTCAAGTACCTAATATAGACAACAGATCTGATATGAACATAAATACTTTTTTAAATATTATAACATGGTAATAAGTTATATAAAAGGAATAATAAACATGAAAATTTTTCTCTAGAAAGTATAAATTAACTTAATTTTATTATTCGGGAAGATAAAGAATATAAGAGATGAGTCACACTCGAGGTTGGGACTTCGTCTCAATCTTCTTTCGTTGAGTCATATTTTGATGTTATACAACACCTTCTTTTATAAGGTGTATAATCAACCCCTTTTAATTTTAATTCCATAGAATGGTTTTCAAAAGTAATATTTTTATATGAAGCATTTTATTTTCTTTAAAAATTGAAAAAGGGATGTTTTTTTAATATATGCGGTGAGAATAAGTTTTCTGCCACCGTAAATGTTATTTAATATTTGTCTTCCACTACAAGCCTTAATGTTTTCAAAAAGGGAAAGGAAATAAATTTTTCCATTTTTTGGGTATTTTGGTATTGGAAATGGTTTTTTAAAAGGATTGACTATTTCAATATATTGAAATTATTTCCTCTGATTGAAAAATCAATTTTATGAGTGAAATATTGATAATTGTTGTCACAAACCCTTATATCCAAAAATTCCCCTCCAAATATAGAAATGATCAAAGATAGATAATGCCCCTGGAGTCCCTCCTCTAGTAGGCCCCGGGATGTAGACCAACACTAAGGGTACAAAATCTCACAAAATGGTTGGAATTTACCTTTTTATAAGAAAATAAGATCAGGATATAAGATGTTCCATCCCCAAAACAAATTCAAGCACCATATAAAAGAAAACAAAAATCTATCTGACATGAATGTTTAAAGGAAAACTACTAAAAATACCATGAAAAGCTCCAAAGTAAATACAAAATCAATTAATCTAATCCACAACACTATATTTGTCCCCATGTCTAAGCTATTAATGCCCAACACGGTACATGTAGTCTTCCTGTAAACCAGATATAAATATTATAACATAGGGTGAGCATAAAAGTATTCTCAGTAGGGAAACCCTTGAATCTCATGCACAAGTAGAGAAGTATACTAACACCCCTACAAGAAAATATTAGAAACCAACAACACATAACATGGTATACTAGACACCCCAATGTCACCAAAGGCATTCTCACCAAATAATGCAAGTCCTGTAAATTAATATAGAACACAAGGATGATAGGGTACCCCACCCCACTTTCCCACTAATTAGACACTCTCACACCCTAATGGAAAACACCTTGTATCTCCCACCTCTTCCGAAAATACCCCATCACAACCAGCACGTACACACCTTGTAATTCCCCCCTCTACCACATTGGATTGAGAAGGCAGTGAGGTGTTGATAAGCCTTAAGCATTGTTCCCAAGGCACAAAAGGATAGCAATAAATACTAAGGGATTCCAGAATAAATTGGGGAATGATTTTCTCTTGAGATAAACCAACCAACCAAACTAGACATCAGTAAAAAACTACATAATTCTTGTTAACATAGAAACCCAAACCCTATAGTATCAAAAGAAAACCAAAATAATCTATAATAATTCCCAAAAACCAATACAACCAAACCATACCCAACCAAAGCCGATGTACCAATTGTAAGACTAAACATGGGACCCAAAGTAAACCAAGACACACTCCACTTCTCCACAACAAGATTCATGCTCTAAGAACCACCAAACCACCAGAGCTTCATGAAGAACTGCAAGAAAAATGAAATTACATACCCTTACCTATGTCCCAGAATTCAACATCTACAAAAAATCCAAAGTTCAAAAGAAGTGGTGAGTAATAATAATCAGAAGGATTTCCTCAAATTACTTCCCTACACATGCCACTAGGATAAAACCTTTATCATAATTATGTAAAATTTTTTATATAAAACAAAAAATAGTTCAAAAATTACAGATAAAACAAACATACCCTTACCAAGCCATGTAAAAAAATGGAAAGCCACAACCCTGACATAATCCATTTCACAATTTCACAATTTCAAAATAATTTTCATCTTTCTTAGCAACACAAAACAAGGAAAACAAACCCGAGGGAACTCTCCATCCAAACCCATTTACTACTTTTCTAAACTATTGATACTTCCTAACCACTTATCCATAATGGTGGCCCTTCCATCCACTATCCATCAACTTTTATAGTGAGACTTCTCACCCAATTTGGACACAATCAACACAACCCATAATACATGACCAACCAGAAAGCATAGTACACTAAGACAACACTTTATGCACACAACCATTTCCAACACATGCCAATCACTTCAATAAATCACCCATTAATTGAAATAACCCATTTACCATTTTCCATGCCAAACTACTTTCTAATAAACCAAATTATTATTTAAAACCATTTTCACAAACCATTTTCATAAACCAAACCACGAAACCAAATTTAAAATATATATGTTAAAATCACCCAACAAGCACCTTTTTGCAACAATATCCCATTTCACCCAAAATCCTCAAATCATCACCCAATGGGTGTCCACAAATATTTTAACATCATGTTAAAAATTAATTTCAGGCATAAGAAATTAATTACAAAAATTCCTCAAGCTATAACAAAGTGGAATCAAGAGAGAATCCACCTACCTTTAGGTTTCCACAAAATCAAACCACAAGCAACCACACCACCAATCAAGAAAAAATCTCCCCCAAATCAACTAAATATATCCTTACCTATCATAAAAAATCCCTAAAATCATCCCCTATGGCAAAAAACCATATATCTAAATGCAAAAAATGCACATCTAGAAAAACAAGATAGAGAGTAGAGAAAATCTATAGTAAACCACAATAGAAAAAAAGGAGAAGACATAATTCAGATGAACGACCTTTTAACCACCTTGAAAACCCTTAAAACACCTCCCAAAAGGAGTGTGATAGCTCTCCTAGACCTTGAGAAGAAGAAATCCCATATATGGTTCATATGGGAGAAGAAATGTGTGAGTTAAGGAAAATCCAGAATAACCCTGTAAAAAACCCATTTTATTGGGACGCATGGTTAGCTCACATGGTTTGACAATATATGTGATAAAGATTTAGATTATACAATCTGAACAGTATCATATCACATGGTTACCTAGGATTCTCTCACGGTTACCTAGGATTCTCTCACGGTTTCCCATAATCATGCTCAAACCGTGTAGCCTTATAAAGGCCTCCAAACATTTCTAAAACCTTTCCAAACTCCCCAAAACTTTCCCAAACATTACCCAACCGCATTATATACATAAAGAGGCATCAAAAAATTCCACACACCTCAAAATGGGGGTTCTAAATTCTACCCACCATTGTACTTTCCATCCTTAGAAATTAAAGAAACAACACTCTACCGAAGGAGCTCAGGCCATTTCTTGACCATATCTTTCTCCCGCTCCCAAGTCTCTTCCAGAATCTGATCATGATTTTTCAAAACCTTAACTAATCTGAAGATTTTACCATGAAGTGGATTCCCCTACCAATCCACAATCCTCACATGCACATGCACCTAATAAGAATCCAATTCTATCTCAACATGATCCCAATAAATCACATGTTCACGATCCGGATGATACTTTTTTAACCTCAACACATGAAACAAATTATGCACCGCACTAAACCATGGTGCCAAATCCAACCGATAAGCCACTTATCCAATCCTCTTAAGTATCTAAAAAGTCCCAATACACCTCAGAGATAACTTACCATACTTTCTAATCTAACAATGTCCCAACCTAGGAGATATTCTAAAAAACACATGATTACCCACCTCGAATGACAAAGGCCATCAATGATGGTCCACATACAATTTTTGATGACTTGGAGCTTTCTCAATCCCATTTTTATCAAAATGATATTCTCTATAGTCTCTTATACAAGGCTTGGTCTAATTATCAAAGTCTCACCCATTTCCATCCAACATAGTGGAGAATGACCCGAACTCCAATATAATACCTCAAATGGAACCATATGTATTGAATCCTAATAACTTTTACTATAAGAGAACTCATCCAAAGATAATTGGTCCTCATATAAACCATCAAAATCCATCACACAAGCCCTTAGAATATCCTCTAATGCTTGTATCATCCTCTAAGATTGGCAATCCAACTGAGGATTATATGTCGTGCCCATTTTCAAATGTGGCCAAGGGCTTGCTGCAAGGATTTCCAAAAAGTAGATGTGAACCTCAGATCTCTATATGATATAATCATAACTAGAACCCCATGCCTCTTTAACACTTCCCAGATATAGATTTTGGATAGATCCTCCACTATAGTAGATTCACGAATCGGGATGAAATGGGTAGACTTTGTGAGATGATCGACAATCACCTATATGGCATTATGTTTCTTGAACATTCTCGATAGAGATGTCACATAATCCATTTCTATTTGTTCCCAATTCCACACTAGAATAGAAAAATATTACAATATTTCTACAGGCCACTGATGCTTTGCCTTGACTTGCTGACAAGTCAAGCATCTTGAAACAAACGTGGCCACTTCTATTTTTATACTTGCCCTCCAAAACTATGATTTCAACAACTTTAACATATTCTGAATTCTAGGATGGAAAGACCACCCGAAATGATGATGATACATATAAAGTTTCTCCTGAAAAGAAATTGGTACCACCATAAAATTCCAAAAACACAAAACTGAATTCCCATTCAGTTCCCAGCCCTCAATGGTCTCCGCACCATTGAGTTTTGACCTCATTTCCATACACTCAGAGTCCAATTACTATACATATTTAACCAAACCAACCACGTCAAGAACCAAATAAACTGAAATGAAGGCCACTCTATCACCATGATCCTCTTATTCCAACTATATGTCAGCTATGACCGACACTAGTTTCCACTAATCCAATGCCGGTTTCACCACCCGAGCTTATGATTTTCTATATAATGAATCTGCCAAAAAATTTCCCTTACCTGATGTGTACGTTAAGTGAAAATAAAACATCTAGATATATTCCATCCATTTCCTTTTCCTCAAGTTCAAATATATTTGTGAGAAAATATTCTTTGAACTCTTTTGATCTGTAAACACTATAAATTTCACACATAAGAATTAATGACGCCAAATTTTCAAAGCATTAGCCACTGCCGACAACTCCAAATCATGTGTTAGGTAGTTCTTCTCATGAAAATTAAACGTTCATGATCCATATTAAACCACTTGATCCACCTGCATGAGAAGACACCCCAACCCTAATCCTAATGTGTCACAATACACCACGTACCCTTTTCATGGTTATGGAAAAACCATGATTTTTGCTGATGTAAGGTAGAACTTTATCACTTCAAATCATTTCTAAAACCTCTCATGCCATTGAAATGGAACCTTATTTATTGTAGAAGTTGTCATTGGTGAGGAAAATCATGAGAAATCTCAAACAAAATGTCAATAATAGGCATCTAGACCAAAGAAGCTCTGTATCTCAAAAGTGTTCTTTGGAAGTTTCCACAAGATTACAACTTCTATGTTTTCTGGATCAATTGAAACAACCTTATCAAAAATAACATGTCCAGGGAAGTGAACCTCATATATCCAAAATTCGCACTTTGATAATTTTACATACAACTGATGATCCCTCAGGATCCCCAACACTATCAAAAATTTCTTCTCCTGCTCCACCCTTTTTCTTGAATACACCAGAATATCATCAATAAATACCACCATATAAGAATAAAGATATATCTGAAATATCCTATTCATCAATTATATGCATTCTTCTAGTGTATTCGTTAGACTAAAGGGAATAACCACATACTTGTAATGGTTATATCTACTTCTAAAAGTTGTTATGGGAATATCCTCCTTCCTCACCTGCCATTGATGATATCTTGACATCAAGTAAAGCTTAGAGAACCACCGAGATCACCTCAACTGGTCAAAAATATCATCAATGCATGGATGTGGATATCGATTCTTTATCATAACCTGATTATGTCTATGATAATCCACAGAGAGTCACAAAGTTCCATCCATATTTTTAACAAATAAAACTAGAACTGCCTACAGAGACGTTCTAGGCTGGATGAACCCTTTGTTTTCTAACTATTCAAACTACACTTTTATTTCCCTCAATTCTTTTGGTTCCATCCAATAATATGGAAGTGAGATAGGAATATTACGTAGAAAGAGATCAATCGTAAACTCCACTTCTCTCATGTGTGAAAATCATAAGAATTATTCATGAAATACATCTATAAACTGATCCCCAACTTTTATGAGAACACTCTCCTCAACAACTTTCACTAATTCCAATGACAATGATGCTAACTGATATGATATTTCCCCAAAAGTTGGTTCCAAAAATTCGGTTGCACCTAGTTTTTCATTCTTCTCACCTCAAAAGAGGTGTTCGATGCTATCCTCTATTTTAAAACTAACCATTCACACATAGAAATTAATGTGGGTCTTAAACATTTCCAAAAAGTCCCCTCTTATGATTTTATCATAAGAATCCATCTCAAGCACTGAGAAATCCCACATAAATTCAATTCCATCCACATCTAAGAAACACTCTCTACAAAGGAAGGATCGACACTCCCTTTGACCTAGAAGAGTTTTAAGTTTTAAAACAAAAGACATCATTTCCATAGTTAGACCTAACAATTTAATAACACGAGAAGAAAGAAAAGAATGGGAAGAACCTGTAACAAACAAATCTTGCATCAATTTGGTATTTAAAAGAATGGTACCTCGCACCGTGGATGGTCCCAAATGATCATCAATCATAGCCTGTTCATCTCAAAACAATTGCTTTCTTGCTACACTCTACTCATTATAATCCTGATGAAGTTTCATGGTATTTCCATAATCACCATGACTAACTCGGCTCTGCTGATTATGAAAATGATGCTACCCTCATTCCGTCGAGGCGTAGGATGCCTGCGACCCATCTGGAGTGTCCCAAACACACGACCTCAGAGAATTACTACAATACCAATGAAGATGCTCCATCTTCTTACAATTATTACATGCTCAAGGTTGTTCCATACAATATCACTTGATGTGTTCCATATAGACACACTAACAACATCCTACCTTAATTTGAGCCTTTGGAGGAAGATTCACTGATCCTCATGTCGGATTTTGAGTCATACAACCACCCTAGATATAATTTTCCCTCTTTCACTTGAAACTAGAATTCAAGTTCCCCTAATTCTCCATGGATACCAATATACCTCCCCCACCTGTATCCCCCATAAGATCTTGCTTATACACCATATCTCTATTCACCATTTTTGTTTAATCATTTATACATAGTATCGTGTTCTTGGAATGGATTTCTTGCCTCATCCTAGCTTCAAAAATTCATTCCTTAAATGATGTGATACCTGCTACCTCAGGTGAAAAAACACACTATTTTCATAAACATAGCTGCATATTCGGTTACCAAAAGGGTCTTCTGCATTAAATGAAAGAATATGTTGTTTGTTTAATTCTGAATGTGTGAGTGTATAATTTTTTATTAAACAATTCCTCAAAGCCCTCCCATGTCACACCTTGGTCTTTTCCATCTTGGATTGTCAGATCCCACCCTTAAATGAAAGATCTTCTAACATGTATGTGGATAACTTCACTTTCAGCTCTGCCGATGTTCCCAAAAATTCAAATATCTCATTCATTCATTTCATCCATGCTTCAACACTTTTTGGATCCGAATCACTTCTAAAAAAGGTTGTATTATGATTTTGAAACTTAAATTAATGATCCACATGATTTGTTTCATCCACTTTATTCCCACATTACCCAGCTTGGAAAGCATGCACTATACTCTACACTAGTTGTTGATTCACCTGAGGATCAGGTACAACTATATTTTCAGCAGCCTCCTCTAATTGGTATCTACGATGACTAATCAGTGTCATTTTTATCAAAAAAAACAACCTTAAGTCCCACACCCATAACAAGAAAAGTCTTATGATTAAAATTCAATTACATAAATACAATCACAACCCGGATTTCTACAAGTTCACATTTCCCATGTGGCACTATTCTGAAAAAATACTCCATGTTTTGAAAATAGAACCATTTTCAAAATACCACAACCATTCATATATCAAATCGGTAAATTTCAATTAATTTATATATTTTCTACACATCCATGAATTCATATCATAAGATAAGTCATTATACTAAATTAAATAGGCATCCTAGAGGCAATCCATTTCTACCATGCATGCCATGCTCATCTCATTGGCTACACCCACGACAATGAGATATCCAATGCATATATGTGTCTCCAAAATACTTATGTACCCAACTTCTAGGTAAGTTAACGTTCAACATAAAAGGGTTATCTTTTTCGTTATATGCTACACATTCCATATTTTGATAGTCCTATGCCTTGCTGCCATCCCGACTCAATGAATGGATCAAGAATAAATCTCAGCACCAAGACAAAAAAATTATGCCAAAGGACCGAAAAAACTGATACCACTTGTTACACCCCGCCCTACATCATTGTCTTGAGAAGGAGGTTAGGTGATACTAGGGATTAAGCGACATTGTCAAGGTGCCAAAGGATGGTAGTAAATGCCAAGGGCTTTGAGAATAAATCGGGGAATGATTTTCCCTAGAGATAAACCATCCAACAAAACAATCCATTACCAAAAAAACTACATGATCCTTGTTAACATAGAAACGCAAACCATATAGTACCAAAAGACAACCAAAATAATCCGTAACAATTCAAAAAAACCAATTCAACCAAACCATACCATTCCAAAATCATAGTACCAAGCGGAATACTGAACAAAAAACCCAATGTAAACCAATACACACTCCACTACTCCACAATAAGCTCCATGCTCCAATAACCACCAAACCACCAAAGCATTATGAAGAATCCCTAGAAAAATAAGATTGCATACTCTTACATGTGTCCTAGAATACAACATCATCAAAATCACCAAAGTGAGAAAACATGGGAGAGTGATAATTCTTAGTAGGATTTATTTAAATGACTTCCCTACACACGCCGCTAGGATACAAACATTACAACAACTATATAAAACAATTTATATAAAAGAAAAAATATATTTCAACAATTACTAATAAGCCACACACACCCTTACCAATCCATGTCAAAAAAGGGAAAGCAACAACCATGCCATAATCCATTTCACTATTTCACATTAGCATAATAATTTTCAACTTGCATAGAAACACACAATAAGGAAAACAACCATAGTAGAACTTCCCGTCCAATTCCATTCACAAATTTTCCAAATTAGTGGTACTTCCTGACCACTAATCCAAAATGGTGGCCCTTCCATACACTATCTATAACCTTTTATAGTGATACTTCTCTCCCACTTCAGACACAATAAACACAAGCCATAATACATGACCCGCCGACAAGTATAATGTACAAAAAGTCCCCACATTCTGTACACAACCTTTTCCAACACATGCCAATCAATTCCATATATTACCCATTAATGAAATCACATTATATTCATAATTAATTTCATGAAAAAATTTTAATTTCAAACAAGGCCTTAAGATATAACAATGTGGAATCGAGAGAGAAGACACCTACCTTTAATGTTCAGGAAAAATTGAACCACAAGAAGCTGCACCACTATTTCGGAAAAAAGGTCCACCAAAACCACTCTATATATCATTCACTATCATAAAAATGACCTAAAATTGTCACCTAAGGAAACATAACCCCTATATGAACATTCAACGTATGTATATTTAGAGAACGGGTGTGAGAATAGAGAAGATATAAGGGAAACCACAAAGATACCAAAAGAGAAGCCTTACCTGAGATGAACCACCACTAAACCACCTTGAAAACCCTTAAAATCTCATCCAAAATTAGTGGGAGAGAACCCCTAGTCCTTGAGAAAAATAAATCCCACGTAGGGTTTGTATGGGAGAAGAAATCGGTGGGTTAGGGAAAATCCCAACTAACCCTGTTTAAAAAAACCCTATTTTTAGGGGACCGAACAATTAGCTGCACGGTTTGAAAAACATGAGCTAACTATACAGATGCTACTGTATGAATAATGGAATATCACATAGTTACCTAGGATTCCTGCACTATTTCCCCTCACCATGATCAGAATGTGCAGCCTTATAAAGACCTCCATACCATTCCAAATCCTTTCCAAACTCTCCCAAACATTCCCAGACATTACCCAACCACATTATATATATAAAAAGATGTAAAACAATTTCCCATACATAAAATTTGGGGTTCTACACACCTGGGCCTCCTAGCTAGTCCCCCAACATGGGAAAATAAAGCTCACCACATCTCGCTCACACACACTTGGGCCTCCCAACCCCATCCTGGCTATAGAAACCTAAAACACATAGCACATCACATACCAAAAACACCTGGGAAAAACAACACATCTCATCCCAAAGACCCCTGTGATAACAAAAATCATCTCATCCCAAAGACACATGGGAAAACACAACTCACCGACGGAAATCTGGGCTTCATAAACCACTACCTATCCGAAGAATCTTGGGATATCACCACTTGGAATAAGGAGTGAGAAAGAGTGGATGCACATCCATCCATTCCCGCACCATGATGTTTAGGAAAGACACACTCCCCTACGAAACTAGGTGTGTTCAGAAAATAGTGCTTAACTAGGGTGGGATACGTATAGAAAACACAAGGAAAATACATATATGTATATATAGTATCAAACACTAAAGACCCACCTATGGGTTCTCAATAAAAAAAACTAGCCTATAATAATTTCAACTCTACTGCTACCTCTATATGAATTATTTAACACTGGCAACATTCACTTCAGAATTTGATAAATTAAAGTCATTCACAATAGGCCACAAATAAAATATATCCCCAACCAACCCATTCAACTAGTTATATTTATTTGTTAAGGAAACCATTTATTCCTTACATCCCTACTCGATCATCCACTAATCACAACATGAAATAAGACACACAATATAAACCACACCGAGGAAAAATAACCACAATATGGGAACTCACTTCATATTTCCACTCTGTTTAATTCCCATACCATCCACTTCCATCATCATTATTCAAATTAATTCTACCCAATCTACCATATCAACATGAAAACCACTAAATCATAGCCAAAACCCCTAACAAACCTCATCACAACCAACCAGACAACCCTACTATATAACAACATCACACCTAGAAATATAAACATAACAGAATCTAAACCTACATCCCCGTTGTTCAAATACTTCCCATTTATTTCACAGGTAGTCAATATCTCAACCTAAGATACAATTACACCACACATACCCCCCCATATAGTTTTTCTCTCAACCCCAACACCGTATAACCATAAAAAGAAAAGGTCATAACCAAAACCACACATAGCACATAACCACACCGAACAAGGTAGGGTGTATTCAGATTTATCAAATAGTTGTTCTTTAATTCCACATTAATAATTTACGGGTTATCACAAAATAAGTTTATTCCTAGGGAATCCATTTAATTAACTAAATACTTGTAGTTAATCAATTTCATATATACAGCTATTAAACACATGATCAACAAAAATCCATCAAAAGTCATCCTAAGTGCATAAATAAAGACCAATAATGGATATGACTTTAATTAGGCATATATCTCATAAAAATCACAATATCAGTATACAATTAAACATAATAATTCATCACTTTTCCCCTGCCATTTTTTAGGTTTAAATACGATTCAATTATCTTTATTAAATTTGGTTTCAACAGCCTTCACATGGGAAAAATTAATACACCCACCCCGCATGATACACATATAAGAGGGATGAAGGGATCCCTACCTAAAGAAATAGACAATCAAAACATCATCCTTGAACCAAATAGGGGGTGCATGAGGCTTAAGATAAAAATAATACAAGGGTGCCATACAGACGCACAACTCATTGGGGGAAGAAAGGTCCCAGTATTTCTAGGTATCAAGAGAAAAGAGAAGTAAAGAACCATGTAAAGTTATCTGGATTTGAAGTACTATATCCAAGATTCAAGGGATATGAAACCATTTTGAAATACCCATTAAGAGTGAATTTTGAATTTGTGTTTTGATTAACTTAATGCCTCCTAAAAATTATAAATATAACTATATATTTTACTTCATTTAAAATTTCTTTAAAAACACTTAAACATGGATTTAAACTCATTTTACATCAAATATAATAGTTAAGGTAATAACTAGAAAAATTGTAAAATTTGACAAACTATTGGAAGTGAACCAATGTTGGGTGAGTCACCGTAGTGAGTTACCGGTGAGTGAGTCACCATTGGATGACTCCCTGTTGGATGAGTCCCCGATGCAAGATACCGGTGACGAGATACCAATAGTGAGTCACCATTCGGCGAGTCACTATTTGGAAAGTCACCAATCGGAGAGTCAATATTTGATGAGTCACCGTTCGGTGAGCTATCATCATGACTCACCATCATGACTCACCATCAAAAAAACTATTTTTATTGGAAAACTTTAGAAAAGAGTCATCGTTTCCTCCCAGAATACCCCAAACACCATATTTCCACAATTTAATGGGTCGGGGAGGTCCAAGACTTTGCATCAAATACCTCTTAAACTATTATCATCCCTGATAATTCAAAACCAACCTAAAAGGAAAAGAGGGGTCCAGACAACCACCCCGTGAGATACCTCTCAAGGATCACACTACACCTGTAACACTGCTACCGACTAAGCACACAAAGGTTCAACGATAAACCTCCCTATGTTGTTTGAAATATGGAGTGGAGCCTCATCATCCAAAAACACTTCCTCTGACATCTACTTCCCCAACCTAACACAAGACACACCATACCAGAACAATGGGTAAGGAATCTAGAACACATGAATCGAGGAATACCTAACTCTATGTAAAGATTCTATCCTCTTTGGGTGACACTGACTTACCCGTACAGATTTGATCGCATCCTTATTAATTCATCTCGATTAGGGATCAAGTACTCCCATATTCATATGCCATGATTTTACCACACATTGCAGAATTAGGAAACAACTCATCTCATAACAAACAAGGGTAAAAAATTATACTAAAAAGGGAAACACACTAAGAAAAAACTCAGAACAACTATGGGTACTGCGCACGCATTTGCATCTCCCTTTCCTGTGTAATCTCTTCTAGGCCACAATTCCTTCACAACACATGAACCAATGGAAGGATCTATAAGTGAAACACCTTCTACCAACAATCCTAGATCTATAATGGACACTCCATGAACGTCGTGTCATCTTTGGAAACCAACTCTCCCCATTGAATGAAATGAGAGTCATTGTGAAGATACCAATGAAGCTGAGAGACATGAAAGGAATCAGAGACATTCTCCAATTGCAGTGACAAATCCAACTGCTATACCACCATGCCAACTCACCCCAACACCTTGAATGGTCTAATGAACCTTGGCTAAATCATGCTCCCCCTAACAAATCTCAATTTCCCACATTGAGGAGAAACCTTTATGAACAGATTTTCCCAAAATTGAAACTCCAAGGGCCTACTCCTACGATCGAAAGATGACTTATACCAGTCCCACACTGCCTCTATCCTCTCACAAACATGTTACACCTTATTGGTCATACTCTACACAACATCTATACCAATAACATCTAACTCCCCAACTTCTTTCCATCATAAGGGTTACTAACATGGTATTTCATACAAAGATTATAATGGAGCCATCCCAATGGTAGTGTAATAGCCATTGTTGTAAGAAAACTCCACCAATGGAAAGTGTCGCACCCAAGATCCTCTAATGTCTAAGATGCACTCTTGTGACTTATCCTACAAAATTTGGATAGACCACTCCATCTGTCTATCTTCTTGAGGGTGGAAAGTAGTGTTGCATTGTAACTGAGTGCCAAGAGCATGCTGCAATCTCCTCCAGACTCGTGAAGTAAACCATTCATCCCAATATGATATGATTGATCTTGGAAATTAATGAAGACACACCACCTTATAAACATACCTCAAGGACAGGGAATGCAATGTGCCAGACTCCTTAATTTCCATGAAGTGAGACTATTTCTCCAGCTGATCCACTAATACCCAGATTGCATCACATCCTCCATGAGACCTGGGTAACCCTGTGATGAAGTCCTTAGATATTTTATCCCATTTAAACTTGTTGAAATCTAGGGGTTGCAACATACCACCAAGAACATGGTGCTCATCCTTCACCTGTTGGCACACTAAGTGCTTCTCCAAAAACCCCGCCACTGCCAGATTCATTCTAGGCCACCAAAACTGTATCCTCAAGCCATGATACATCTTGGAAACTCCTTGGTGTACCAATAAATGAGAGTTGTGAAACTCAAAATGAACTCCATCGTGCATTTCCACTAAAAAAAAGGCCTCCCACGAAACAACATCTGATTCCGACCATCCTCTAACCATCCATACAGAGCCTCACCATGGTAAAAAATTCAAATAACCTTTTCATATGAGTCTACCCACAAAGACTCCTCCAACTGCTATGTTAGAGAAGACCGCACAATCATCTGAAATAAGCAGCCTCTTCCTCCATCCATTCCTACATCTAAGTGAAAGGCATATAACAACTCCATCTCCTTCGAACCATCCATAGATTTCTGAATAAACACCTTTTGTGACTTCATCCTCAAAGCATCCAAAACAACATTATCCTTTCCTAAGTTATAGGAGATCTCAAAATCACATTCTTTAAGAAACTCCATCCACCTATTTTGTCGCAAGTTCAGATCACACTAGGAAAAGATATACCTCACACTGTTGGGATCTGTGAAGACCGCAAGGAACTACCCAATGAGATAGTTTAGCCAAAACTTTAGCGTGAGCATAACCACCACTAGCTCTAGATCATTGGTGGAATGATTACATTCGTGGGGGAATAACTTCCCAGACTCATTTGAGATCTATCCCCATTATTTCATCACTACACATCCCAAACCAATGCAGGAAGAATCACAAAACACCTAGAACATCAACCCATCCTGTAGAAACTAGGGCACTAGAGCACTAGACAACTTAACCTTTAGATAGTAAAATGCTTCCTTGAACTACTCGCTCCACACAAAATCCTATTCTTTTTTGGTCATAGATTTCAATGAGGCTACAACTGGATAGAAATTGGGTATAAACCTATGGTAATAGCCTGACAGACCGAGAAAACTGTGAATGTCTACAACATTATTAAGTGCTTCCAAAGAAGCTACTACCTTGACCTTAGATGATCCCACTAATATACCTTACTAAGACACCACATGTCTAAGGTAGTGTACCTCTCTGGTCCAGAACACACACCTGGACAACTTCCCACAGAGATGGTGGCATCAAAGGACGTCTAATATAGTTTTGAGATGCTCGATACACTCCTCCTTTGACATTCAGTAGATAAGTATTTCATTTATGAATACAATGATTAAACAGTCTAGGATCTCACGAAAAATTGTTTTCATGAACCCGATGAACTCAATTTTTCCTTTCGTAACACCAAACAACATAACCATGGACTTCAAGTGCCCATACCTGCACCTGGAAGAAGTCTTCAAGATATCAACTTTTTTCACCTATAATTGGTGATAACCAAACCACATATTGATCGTAGGGAACCTAATTTATCCCAAAAACTATTTGAAAAGTTCATCTATCTTAGGGAGAGGGTAATGGTTCTGGACAATTACCTAATTAAATCTCATATAGTCTATGCACAACCTCAAACCAGCATCTTCCTTCTTGAAAAACAAGACTGGAGCACCCCATGGAGACACACTAGGCCTTAAAAAACCCATCTCCATTTGATCATCTATCTGAATACTCAACTACCATAGCTCTGAAGGTTCCATCTGATAATGATCCATCCAAATATGAGAAGCAATGGGCAACAAGTCTATCATGAATTTAACATCACATCTTTGGTGATGGGAATATTCCCAAAATCATCTATATATATCTTAAATATAAAAACGCACGAAGATATATATATATATATATAATTTATATATATAAGTTTTATGTCAGATTTCATAGAAATGAATTGGGTATATTAGTTGTTTTTGGGACAACTGAATTATTCTCCATTGAGGATGTCACTAAAAAGAAACTTTTCATAAGATGAAACACATATGTGCTAAATTTATTCATGCATATGATGAATGAATTAGTCATGGAATTAATACATGTGATACAAATTCATGTGCTAATATGGACACCGCCTAGGATCATTTTCAAGTCCTATATAAACCATACTTCCATATAATGGAAACATGGATGGATATTCGACAAATGATTCCTCGGAACCCAAGGATCTCTTTTATCTCTCTCCTTTTCATATAGAGGTACCGATATGCCATGGAGATGAAGTTACTCCGATCCAAGCATTAGATGATTCTTGTACCACTCGTGGATACCTAAAGAGGTGGGATAATTCAATTGTCCACTTAGGTGATCTCTCTCGAACCTATGTGATATAGTTTGAAGATTATACGATGGATTATTTGGTGTTAGGTACACATTTTTTACAAGAGTATTTCTTCATTTTCGTTTTGTACCCAAGTCTCATATCATCACTGAGGGAGATCCCCAATAATGGGTTCTAGTTGCTTACACTTGATTTGATAATTTTTATTTGAATATTCCAAAACCCCTTAGTGGTATCAAAGGTATCGACAGTTAAGATAAATGAAATAATTCATGAAAATTAATAAGAAACCAAAAACAATGCCTTTATTTTTAGGTTTATCAAAAACCTAGAAAATTGTTTTCTCTTATGCAGTTGTTCTGGATAATGTTAACCAAGTCCATACCCTTATGAAACTGATACGTGTAAGGGTAACCAAGTAATTACCCTTATGCATGTAAGGTACACGATACCTACCTTTATGTGATGGTTTTATGTAAATTTATTCTATATTGAAACTCTTACACAAATGGTTTACACAAAGGTGTACGTAATGCCCTGATATCTCTTACCCTTATGTATAAATGAGGTTAAGGGATTTAAAATATTTTTTAATTTTTAATTGTTTATGTGTAAAGTTTATTCTATATTTAAAATGATTACATAAAGGTAACCAATTACTTACCATTATTCAAGAGGTTGTGTAAACATAAAATAGGATTTCTTAAGGGAAATGTGAAGGCCATAACCTTACTTGAGCCAGAAAACTTAGGCAGTATTTCCTGGAGGCTATGTAAAGATAAAATAAGGCATAAACTTACAAAAAAATTCCTATAAAGTTCATTTACTCTGTACCCTTATGAAAAATGAGCTACATAAAGGTAATCACCGTATTACCTTTACACAACGTGTTAAATTTAAGCTACATAAATATAAGGAGCAACTTAAATTTATGCAATGGATCCAAAATTAGATTTCCAATATGTATGGTTTCTGCATAAGGGTAGATAAAGATTACATTTATACTGGAATGTGTTCATATGTAAGAATAAAAACTTATTTTAAAAAACTTTTTAAATTTTTTATTGATTATAATGGGTTATAAATTGTTTCTAAAAGATTATGAAATCTATTTTGGGGTATTATATTTTATAAAAGGTTTATAAGCTAAATAATTATAATTTTTTATTATTAATTAAATGTTAATGAAATATTTAATTCCCAAATATTAAATGTTAATATTTTAAATTCCATTTAATAAATTATATAGAAATTATTATGATCTAGAAATAAAATAGTTTATTTAGAAATCATATGAAATAATTTATAAAGGGTTATAAAATATGAAACAAGGATAAAATATAAAATGGTAATATTTTATGAAATTTTCTTAATTAATTATTTTGAATTGTTGAAAATAAAATGGGGCTTTATTTGGATATTATTTAAACAACATCAAAGATTGTTTTTTGATTGATATGATCAATGTTTAAAATTAATAATTAAGTATATGATATTTAGATTGTACAAAATGTTTACCTAATATAAATTGATTTATATTTTTTTTATAATTTGTATAGTTTCATATATTTAAAATAGATATTATATATACTGATAAATATGAAATATTTCATATTAAAATGAATATAAAATGTTAATATTCATTATTATAGAATGTCAATAATATTATATCTAATAATTAAATATTTTATAATTATATTTTATTTATGAATTTTTCATAAAGTTTTATATCAGGTTTAAACATTTGAATTATTTATTTATTTTATCTTTATTCCCTACTATTTTCAAGATTAATAAATTATTTAATAAATTTGGATATTTTTTATGCTTTAGTTTAATTGTTAAAATGATTTTAGATAGATCCTATCAATACATTCTAGAAATGTCTTCCTAATGAATTTGGTTTTTCATCTAATTTTAACTCAGTTTGTAATTAGAGTTATGAGGATAAATTTGGTTATTTAGTATTGTTTTTTGAATATTTTTTATGATAGTTTTGTAGAATTATAATATGTCTTGAATAAAGTATCATCTATTTTAGGGTGTTGGAGCTAGACTACTTACCGACCTGGAGGCTTGTGCCTTTTCTAGGAAAGTGTAAGGGGTTTGATTTATATCGCTCCTAGATTACCCATGTTGATATTATAAATATCATATAAATCTATACCTTTGCATAAAATGTTCATGTGGATTATTCATATGATGAATTATGATTTTAATGAATATAATTGACTTCTAAGTTGGGGTGAGTAACATAAAATTATGGGTTGGGAAAATAGTAACACATAAATTTGATTTTAACATTTTGATTAAGTGGAGGGAATATGATTCCAAACTAAACTACTGGAAGAATGAATATATAAATTCGGAAAACATGAGACAAGATGGTGAGATGAAAATTCCCTTAAAATAATATATTTGGGATTCCATATAAAGTTACACTTATCAAAAACTATATCACCTAACCCAATAAGTCATGATAAAGTTGGGTGCCCCTAGATTATCTTTTGTATCATAATAAATTAATATGTGACTCTGGATTGTCTCATTGGGTATCTTATGCTAGATCATTGTGGCTCCATGTTGTCCCTCGTTATTTTTTTACGTATTATTTGTGTTACTCTTAGTACGATACCCTAATAAGATTAGGTTATTTGATGGATAGAGTTATGTTTGTCCATATTATGGATTTGAAAAAAAGTCATCTGCTCGACTATATGAGGGTCATATATGATATGATTGAGATGATTACCTATCTAAATAGATAAAAAATGGGATAAATGATAAAGATAACCAAAGATTAGTGATATATATATTTTATCCCTCTAATTGATATGGTGAATTTCAAAATGGGCATCCTTTTTGTGGGATCCTATTTGATAAAATCCCTTTCTGAAAGATTATAAAACCTAATAATCACACGATTAAATATTCTGTTGTAGATAAATAGAATCACGAACATCAAACATTTATATTAATTCTTTAAATGAGAAACTAAATGTATGATTCACCTAAAATTGGTAGCTTATGAAATTTTCTTAGGAAAGATAAATTTTTTATGTGTCAGAATAGTTCATTCCTTTGTAACCAAGTATTGAAGTTATTAAAAAAGTGATTATGCAATCTTATGGAAGAATAAAGTGATTCATATAGGGTTTCTAAGGAATTTTATGCAACCTTAATAAATGAATCTTAGTCTAATTTACTCAGTATATATTTTTACACCAATGAGTTTAGTCTCATATACTCAGTATGATTGGGTACATAAAATGATATTGAATATGAATGAGTGTAAAAAATAAATTGGTGAGACTAAAGGTTTCCCTTAAGATCAAATGTTTATATGAATAAATTATAGTGTTTTTATAGATATATGGTATCAATTGTATGATTTACAAGTGTTTTAAATATATACGGTCCAAAAGAAAAAAGAATTGTAGATTGATTTTTTCTTTAAGTAATGGAGAAAAGAATTTATTAAATTGATAAATTTAATTATTCAATATTTGATAAAATTATTATAACATGTGCATTTTATTTCATTTAGAACTTGAGAAGAGCATATAAATAATTGTTATTTAAATGAAATGTGATAAGGGGATTTTACATGTAGTTATGATTTGTTTTCCATTTAAGGTAATTTATATTATTATATTATATGAAAATGTTATGACAATATGATTGAATTCAAATAACATTTCCTTGATATTCTTAATTTTTTTAGAAGAGATTAATTGGGTATATGATGTATAATTTGTGGTAATGTATGGATATTAGAAGTTGTTAAAAGTTTAAAATTGAAGAAGAAAAGTTATTTGAAATTTTCACATTGTTTCTATAGGAAGCCAATAAATTTCATTAAAATATAGGTTTATGTGAAAGGAATATTTATAATAAAATATTTTTTAATTATCCAAGATATACCTATATTTTTTGAAACTCTCTGAAGTTTACATGTCAGTTATGGATGTTATAGAATTTTATTCTTAGATTTTGAAATGTATGTGACACTAAATGTTTATTTTACAAATAATTGTAAATATACAGGAGTCCAAAATCAATGGAAGAAATGGTTGATATTTTAGTTTATATTCATGAGATGAATTAATTAGTTACTAGATTGTGGATTTAAATGTAAATGCTTTTATCAATATCAAATGAATCTAATTAATGGAAGTGTATAATCATTTAATTTATCTTATATGTAAAGAGAAGTTTTTTGATATCAAAGAGTTGGTGTGAAAATGTATGAGATGATTAATTGTATACACATAGTTTATGATTCATTAATTTTGATAACATATTTTGATACGAATATATAGATAAAACGGTCTTATCTAAGATATAATATTCCTCCAAATATTTTTAAAAATATGTGTGAATTTATTTCCACCACCCATAATGGTATATTTTAATTAATTACACTTTTAAAATGAAAAAAAAAACATTCCAAACATATTGAATACCATATATGATATGGAAATTATAAATTATTAGGTAAATACTCAAATGAGAAGAAAATAAATTTTAATTCCTCACACACAAGTGTAAATTGAATTTTACTAAAAATTTGATGACCATAAGGATGTATTAGTAAACAATAATGTGATTAGTTATATTATTTCAAGGAAATTTTTTACGGAATATAATTATAATGATGATTATGATGATCTTATAAGGAGTTATAAGTAGAAAAAAATATTTAACATTGTAACATTTGATGTTGCATAGTTATGAAATTTGAATATGTACAAAATTCGAACAATCATGAATATGATCTCTGAATCTCACCATGATTCAAACTAGCCTACTTCATAGAAGTATCTCAATAATGAGTTTATTTTGAGTGTTTTATCAGACTGTCACATAAAGAAGTGAAATGGATTATATGTGATGTAATTTGTTAACAAAACCTAGAATGTTTAGTAAACATAAGGATAATATGGTAGTTTATCATATATGATATGATAAACCAATTCTTATGTTTGTTTTGTTAAATATTTTTAAAGTGTTCATTAATATTAATATTTATAATATTAAAATAAATATCCACTTTACAAATATTTCATGCTGGATTCATAATTTTATATATAGAGATATATTTCATGAAATGAAAATGATAATTGACCTCGAAAACTATGACTTTGACTTTATCCCTAACTCATGTTTATTGAGGAGTATTATAGGTTATTATTCTTGGTTAATGATAGAATTAATTTGAATATTGTATAGAGATATAGAATATTCTCATGAGGTAAAAAACAAAGAATACAATTATTCTTGTGTGATGAATGACCTGCTAATTATACCAAATGGAGTTTCATACAAATGCATTTGGTATACTATATATGCATTGATAATATTTTTGTCCCCGCCACTTGAGGTTGGGGACATACCTATCATGATAATCGTCATAGTTTTATACCCTATTTTCGCAAGTTGACATATTGACATAGCACTACGAGGTTAATTGGGTATTTTATGATCATGTCATCG
Organism: Viscum album; assembly: GCA_963277665.1. Taxonomy (NCBI): domain Eukaryota; kingdom Viridiplantae; phylum Streptophyta; class Magnoliopsida; order Santalales; family Viscaceae; genus Viscum; species Viscum album. The sequence continues at coordinate 704,688,953 of OY728132.1, forward strand.
GTTATAACTCAACCAAGATGGAAATTGTCCTCTTGTGTGTTGAGTTATACATAAAGTCCATAGATTGAGATTGAATGTGGAATTGTGTTACCAAACCTAGATGTTATATATCTATCTGGATATGGGGAAAGAGATGTTCTTTTCTTTAAGGATGAACGAAATGTGATGTATTCATCGATTTTTTTAGTATACACTCAGAGAGTTGAGAATAGATGAGTTATATATATGGGACTGACATGATCCATGTTCCGTAGTCACATTATAACTTGAAAAATGGAAAATATGAGAATGCACAATTTTATATTATACAGACTGGTGGACACATGAATAGAGATACTTGTATTTTATACAGATTATGATGGATCCCCTTATATATTGAATTTCATTGATTATTTTCTAGAGGTCACACCTACTTACATATATGGATTTTGAGATTATTATTTATAGTGAATTCTATAAAAACCTATAGTGTCCAACTTTTTGGTTGAATGAATGGGGATTATGTTGGAATCAAAGAGATTCTCTAAAAGTGTTTTAGAGTTATTTTAAAAGTATTTTCGGTTGGATTTGAAACGGTATTTCATATGATATGGTACACATGGAAGTTAATGATAGTTTTCAAAAAGGGTTTTGGAAGATATCCCAAGGAGTTTTGGATATGATTTCACTAGTTATTGTATATGATATGACATAAGGTGAAATGTAAAAAAATCTATTAGACTTTACTGCAAATGGGAGATTAAGGGAAATGTTCCCTATATATTCATGTGTGGGTGTGTGCATGTGTGCGTGTGTGAAATTTATAAACACACACAGACACACACATATATATAATAACAAATTTTCCATCTTACATGAAAATGGGTTGGGTATATTATTTATTTGTTGGAAACTCGAATTATTCTACATCCAGGCTATCATTAAAAGAAACATTTCACAAGATGAATATAATTGGTGTGAAATATATTCGTGCATATGATGAATGAATTAGTAACATAATTAATAAACAAGTTATAAAAATTTTAATTAATTTTGACACCACCGAGGGGAATCCTTAGGTTCTATATAAACCATACTTTCATATGATTTTAGTGTGGATGGAAACTCGACCAATGATTCCTAGGAACCTAAAACTCTCTTTCATCTATCTTTTTTACATATAGAGGTAGTATTATACCATGTAGAAAATGTCAATCTCATACTAACATTATATAACTCATCACAACACTTGGATTCCTATGGAGGTGGGATTATTTATTTTTTACTTCGGTAGTCTCTCCCATACCCATGTGATGGAGTTCGAAGATGCTAAAATAGACTCCTCAAAGTAAGGTACACTTTTTAAAAAAAACTATTTCTTCATTTTATTTTTATATGTAGGCTTAATATAACATTTCACGGATATCCTAAACAATGAAGTTTTAATCACTTTTACTTGATCTGATAATCATTGTTAGATTCATTCAAAACCCTTCAGTTAGTATACACAATAATTCCACGGGTGTATATAACAATGCATCTAGTGTACTCTATGATGTTGCTAATGTACTATGTGATATGAAGTGACTAACATCTACAAAACCTCTTAGTCTTCAAAAACCATTATTGTAAAATAAATTATATCATATACAAAATATAAAAACTAAAACATTTATAACATAACAAATAGAAAAAAAGTAGTTCAACAAGGAAAAAAATATATAACATTTAATAATTTCATGTTAGGAAATATATATTTATTTAATTGAACTATAAGGGAAAGAAATAATTTAAAAAAATATAAAAAATAAAAATATAATTATTTTTATATTTATATTAAAAAAACATCTTTAATGGATAGTTCATATTAAAATTTCAAATCATCGTAATTCAACTAAAATAAAAAATAATGAAGAAAAATTTATATTCCCATAATCATAATTCCACTTAATTTACCATTTTTAACTAGGATACATGTGTAACATTAGTTCATATACTTCTTCTTCACCTTCCTGGATGATAAAAATGATTTTAATTTCACTAGGGACAATAAAATCAATGTTTTTTTATTGATGGGGTTTACTGTCATAAAAGACAACAGATCCATCTCCCATATCAAACATGTATCTCTGTTTCATGTGAGAAAAAATATCTAATATTTTATATGCTATATCATCCACAAAATATACAACCTTTTCCTATAAATCCTAAATATATGGAAAGTTTTCTTCACACTCACCAGTGTCATTCAATTGAGGGAAGTTAGTAGGGGTAAATTGTAGCGATAATTTATTTAAACACTAGTGAGTATTAATATACTTGAATTTTAATAACACAAATGAAAATTTCATATGAAGATTTATCTTGATAATATAAAATAACATTCAATGGTATCCCTATTGTGTAGTTGAAAATATATACCATTACTTTATGTTTTCAAACATGATTAATGACTGAATATAAAAAAAAAATTCAATAATATTTTAAGTATTGAATCTCTTAGAATTATTGAAAGGACCCTGATCCAAATACTTAAACTCTTTTGATAGTTTATCTTGATTATCTTTATTAATTATCTAACCAAATGGTTAAAAAATATTTTTAATTATTTAATGAAATTATAAACAATTCATAAATATGTATTTGATAATGAAATTTTATGACATGAATACCATTCAACAATTTCTTTATTGATATTTTTTTCTCTGTCTCATTTTTAGTTTAAATCCTCATATGTCTATGACTCTTATTTTTCAATTCACCAATACATGGATTAAAAATATTACTGTTTTTATAGAACATGTATTTTTTTATTCCTTACCTATATATATTTTAGTGACAATGAATATAATCATTCACATTCTAATCCTATATTTATAAATATTCAAGATTTACTATCGGATTGAGAATAAATTTTGATTTCATCAAAAAATATTATTTTATTTAATATTATCTCTATTAAATCCAAATGGATTAATAAAGGTTATACACTAATCAATAAGTAAACCAACCACAATGGCCCCTTTCAGATGAGATTTATTTTTCTTATAAGACTTCAAATTCCTTAGGTACCTATTGAATAAATTTAAGAGATTAACATGATAATAAATTTAATAATTATTAAAGAAGTACAAAATCATGAATGATAAGAAGATAAAAAAACAAATCACTATGGAATAAATTAATTAGTAATATACTGGTCCTCTAACTTCAACCTCCTATACTAAATATATAGAAAAATGAATATTCACAACAAAAAATTATGGGTGAAATATCATCTAAAAATGATAAAGAATCCCTAAAATCCTTTCCTAATGTTTTTAAATTTCAATAATGTTAAAATTATCATATAAAGTTAATAAAATAATGTAAAAAAATCAATTAAAATAGTATTTATCTTGTTTAGAAGAAAAGTACACATTACAAAGGTAAAAACTACTCCATCAATATATACAAGTATTGAATTTTATATCAATGTAAATTATAATTATTTTTGTCAACACATCCGAACGTGTTATTTGAATATCTAATAGGTACTTCAAATTTATTAATATTTAAATAAAAAAATATAATTTTCTTATTTTATATTAAAAATATTACTATTCGATACTTATCATTTGAAAAGGACTCACAAGATCAGTGAGAACTCACTAAGGGGAGGGGAGGTGAATTTATGAATTGCCATCCCATTTTAAATTTCATTAAAAATACTTTATAACTATTTAATTGAATGTATAGATCAATATAAAAAACACCAAATCAAAAAAAAATTATAGGAGAAGTGAATTTTTGAAAAATTCAATACTGAAAAACTAGAAGCTATATCCATGGTATGATCTTGTAAAACAAATAATCAGATGATCCACTAGAATAATCATGTTGAATATAACAAGAAAGGATTATCCTGGAACTTTTCATACAAAAAATGTCTTTTAACTATTTTAAAAGTTATCCCATATACAAAGATATAGAATATATTTTTCAATAAAATTAATGTCTTTATCCAAGTTATACTTCCATTAAGTTTTAGTTATGATTCTTCTTCTTATCCTACCCTCCATTTCTCTCCATCACACTATATCTATTATACATTTAATGTGAAAAATAATCTCTTATACCTATCCTTATTTTCTTTATATTATTATTTTCTAAATATATGATAGTTTTATAGTTTCAAAAAATATATAATTCATTAGAAACAATAATCTTCCATCTTCAAATTTGAGTGTCAAATACTAAATTCAAAAAATTAACAACTTTTAACTATTTATAAACTAATTATGATTAAAATTTAATCCCATAGATGATAAAAACCTTTATAACCAAATTTTATATATTTAAGATAATTTTTTGATGTGTTTTGATCCCCTTTGAATCATCAAGATTACAAAAAGGTGGTTTCTAAAAAGTTATTTTTGAATTTCTTCTCCAGTCAATTACACCTAAATTTTAGAAATGTATAGAACCATTAATTTTTTAGTGACCCTTACTTATCTGAATATAATATAGAGTTACCCTTACATTTCCTAGAAAAAAATTATGTAACTATTATAAATTTCATTTTCCACAAATCAACCATCATATAACTAGAAAATAAAACATTACGTATTGCTTTCTCCATAGTGCAACCCATACATACAATGAAAATTGACATTTACATACCGATTTTTCCTTAGATAAATCCATATGTGCCATACATATAAATCATTACATATTTCATTTTCCATAAATCAACCCTTTTTACCATGTTGATCGTACTTTATATATTGACTTTACCTATCATAGTAACCCTAACATAGTAGAGTAGCCTTTTTATATCATACCTTTACTAATTTCTCTGACCATCTTCTTAGTATAAAATTCCCTTATGTAATGTGAATGTTAAACCATATGTATTTTTGGATTTAATAATTTTATTATACTCATGATTATCAACACTAATTATCTCTAGATGTTATCTAAACACCACCATACCTCATTCAAACACCTCTATACTTGCAAACATCCATAACCTCACATATTAAACTTTATTTTGTATGATTTTGGACATGATTTATATATATAAATAATCCAATAGATAAAAATACCCACTAAATTATTTTAGTATCTCTTATTACCTTTTACAAATTATGGTACAAGACATTTTTCTTCAACACTTAATTCCAATAAACCATATTTTGGTGTCAACAAACCCCTTAAGGTCAAACAACTCAAGATATAAAAATTTATAAAAATATATCTCGACCTCAAAAATCTACCCATTTCTATTTTTTAAAATTAATTAACATAAATCACTTTTGAAAATCATTATATTAATTAATTAATTATCATTCAATAATTCTAATCCTATGTGTGTGAACTATGTTTTTTAAACAAGAACATTAAAAAATATCATGTTATCCATTAAAGTGACTTATAGACACTTATTTACCATTTATTTAACTTTGAAAAAAATTTATTTGAATTTATGTGTAACAATTAAATATGTACATAATGACTTAAAAACCTATAACTTTTAAAAACCTCCATCTAAATATATACTCCCCCTAAATAAATGATCTCCTATCATTTGTTTAAACACATATATTTGGATTCTCCATATATATTATTTTCTCCACCTTTTTAAATACATTAATGGATAAATAAAATGGGATTATTTTTTTATATTTTTAATAGAAAAAAAATATCCAAATAAAAAATGAGTGAGGGGATGGTTTCACCATAAATTGTTCTTAAGAGGATTGAGGTTAAACTCCCTTCATCAATGTCATCTATGAAATGATTCCTTTAGTATTGGATTTGTGACCATATCATTAATATAATTATTTTTTCGGAACAAACTCTAGATTAATAACTCCTTACTCTACTAACTCATTGAAAAAGAAATATTTTACATCAATGTTCTTTGATTGAGAATGGTAAACCATATTTCTCAATAAATTGAAGGCATTATGATTATCAAAACATTGAGAAAACGAAAATATAACGTACACCTTGATATCTTCCAATTGAGAAATTATCCACATGATTTTTGTTACTTCTTGAGGTTTATTAATATATCTCAATTTATAAGTACTTATGGTCTCTGAAAATTACTTATATGTGTTCCAATATAAACAAATTTATCCCTAAAAGAAAACTCCACCAGATACTAATCTTCTATCATGAATATTTCTAGTTCAATCTATATATGTATATCCGTAGAAATTAATATTTCCATTATTTTTCTATTTCAATCCATAATATATCATTAAAATAATATACATGATAAATATATTTCCATTAATAAAATACTATTACTTCATTTCACTTTGATATCTAGCACATAATGCGACAACATACGCTATATCTATTCTTGAAGTTATCATGTAAATAAAACTCTTAGTTATATTCTCAAGTTCTCTTGAATCAATTTCCATTAATTTTTTATCCCTTTAAATATTTATTTCCACTGAAATTTGAGTAGATACCGTCTTCAAATCATCAGTTCCAATCCTTTTCAGAAGTTATCACACATATTTCTCTTGATTATGAAGAATATGATATTCTTCTAAAGAAAATTGTAAGCCCCAAAACTACGTAATTTATATTCATAGGGACATATCAAACATATTTTTCATCTCCATTTAAAATAAATTCACACAAATTCCATATTTATAATAAATATAATACTATCAACATTGACAATAACAATAACTAATACCTCTTTATCATTTTTAATTCTGAGGTTGATGTCCAGTCAACCCTTCTTGAAATTAGGTAACTTCAAGAAAGTCTTTTAATTATAATTAAATTATCTCTGATATTTTCATAACACCTAAATATCCTCCTCAATCCTATAAACAGACTATTTATCTTATCTAAGAAATAAACCATCTAGTTTCTCAATTTATAATTCCTCTTCCAACTCTCTAATGTGAATGAGTGACTTGACATCCATTTAGAAGATATTGTATCTCATTTGTTCCATAATATAAAGAGATATTGTAATATTTTGAGTACTATAAATTTGTGTGTAGGTCTCATAAAAATAAATTCCTTCATCATGTGAGTAACATTTACACAAATGTCTTACCATGTTTCTTATCACTTCTCATTTTTCATTCAGACTGTTGTGAAACTATCATTTTTTATGATAACATTATTATTTTTTAGATTTTGTACCAAATCCAAATTTTCATTATTATCAATTTTATATAACAAATAATTATTTACATTGATCCAATCTTAATTAACCAAATAATGTTTCACATTTCATGGTTCTACTTGAGAAAATAATGAGGTATGTGTTGTTGTCCAGAAAGTTATCATATTCTGAACTAGTTTCTCTTGTTATCCAACAACATTTTAGATCCCCACATGATTTATTAATCTTGTATGTATCAAAAAAATTCTTCATAACATGAAATGGATGAATAATTATTTTCAATCTCTACTCCTTGTTGACCAATATTTCCTTCAGCACCATCATCCCACTACTCAATAAAATTCCTATCATTATCTTAAGCTATAGAATGATATTCATGATGTGATATGCCTTTATTTTATTTTTAAAACACATTTATATCAATAATATCTACAATATTCCCTATATGTTAATTTTATTAGAGATACCCTCTTCTATTTTGAAGATAACCAAGGAAGATACCATCAACTACCCTCCTTTCAAAATTTCCAAAATATTCACCTTTCACATTTGTAATAAAAGGGTTTCCAAACACCATTAGGTATTTCAAGCATGGGTAATTATTATAATACATAAAATATTGTGAAATAAAATAATTTTTTCTCTATAAAAAACGGGTTTGAATATGATCCCTTATAAAGTTTTACTTTCTCTAAAAACAACGAGAGATATCGTGGTCAATCATCATAATATGAACTATCTCCAACAAAATACCAATGTTTTGATTGGGGAAACCATTTTTTGTAGCATGTATAGTGAATTTATTTCATAATTAATACCATCATTCTCATGATACAATTCAAATTTCCCACCAGTATTTTTAGAACCATTGTCTTCACGGATCTTCTTCAAGGGAAAACAAAACTCCTTCTCAACACTTCTTCTAAAATTGTGAATCATATTCAGATCCCCTAACTTATGGTTTATGAAATTAATTCCCATGATACAAGTGTATTGATATTTAAACTAAATAAACTAAATAAATTATTTATCTTTAATTATATATTTCTTCATCAATGCCCATAGATATATATTAATTAATTCTCTATAACTGGTGATATGTTTGAATCTCTACTTTCTTATACAATAAATTAACAATATTACCTATTTTTTATATAGTGGATATATAATTTATCTCTATCTAGAATAAAAACACCACAAAAATTTATCATCAATTATGCTTTATCATTTTCTTTTGACTGAGTTTACCTAAAATTTAATACAATAATAATTTTTCAAACATTAATATTAATTGGTATGATTTCTCTACATCGCCAACCAGAAAACATTTTCCTAATTTTTATTATCCTCACATTAATACAAATTATTCTTTAAAAATATTCACCAAGAAAACATATTTATAAATAACCACTTCAATTTCTTTATCATTGAACTGAGATGAATATAATAAATTTTTTTCATCCCATCAATATACAATGTGTTTTTACATTCAACTTATATTTTCTAATCATTAAATATCTAAATATGTTGATTGTAAGTAACAATAATTCCAAAATATCACTTATCTTTAATTTGAATTATCCAATTCCATTATGATATCTAAATATCATATCATGTGAAAAGAACATCCACTATCCAAAATCCAAGGACATTCTTTTTGTAATTCATTGAGTGAAACTTAATAAACTAATGTATTATCCTTACCCTAATTTTTTATTATAATCCTTTTGAGTATTAAAATTTATAGTTATTTGGGAAATTATAATGGGGATTAATTATCTAACATAGGGACCTAGACAGTCATATCTCCCACTAGCCCCATTTAATGGGTGAAAGTTATTCTCAACCTTGATTTCAAAATTATAGGATTTATTATGAAATTATTTAAATATAAGTGTGTGAAATATCAATAATAATTTGTATATTGAATATTTAATTATCATATAGATATTTTTAATTAAACTAAATAATTCATTTCAAGTTCACAAAGCTTCCACAATTTCAGCAAGGTCTATATAATTCATAATTTACAATGAAGACTACTTGTTTTCAAGATATTAATGCCTTATCTTATTCCATATTTTTGATATTATATTTGGATCTTTTTTTATGAATTTTTTTATAATCTCTATAATTTTAGCTTTACTAAATATGTCTGCTAAATTATTTAATTTCATCTTTTTTAAGAGTTTTTATATTCAAATTTCAATTCTTGGAATTTTCTTACTTTTGAGAATCATTTTGTTTTGCTAAAAATTTTAATTTTTTTCTCTAGTGAGATTTAATCATCCTCTTCAATAATATTTTTAAGAACCATCTATTCTATATTTTTAATCCCAAATCATTTTAATAATTCTTTGAAATATTAAATCTTCCCATAATCTTCTCTTTTAAGGTTTCTCTAACCTCAAAAATAGAAATTTTGAAGTTGAAATTGAATATTTTTAATTATTTTTCAGAATATAAAAAAGTTGGTTAAAAATTTTCTAGATAACTCTAAATTTATTTAACATTTTCTTCAATTTTAGCTTTTCAATTAGTATCTTGTATGAGAGACTTGTTCACATTTTCAATCACATTTTTTAGATTTCACTACTTTTCATCACAACTAGATTCATAACTACTTGAGGATTAATTTTATTTCATTAATTTTTTATTCTTATTCTCAAATTTTGATATATTTTAAGAAAAATTATTTATATATAAGTTAAAAATGAACCCAATTTTTTTATATCCTAAATTTTTGTATCACTACTTTCATCACAAGTGAAAACTTCCCCATTCAATTTTTCAATCAATAATTATTTATTAATTTATTATAAGTTTCAACTGATTGTTCATTATTACTGCAATCATCATTTTCCCATTTTGAAAAGAATTTTCACTTCTAGGTTTTCTATAAGTTCTTACCCAACCTATTTAAATAAAACAGTGATTTGTTGAATTTTCAATCTTTCTTCTTTGAAAATATCATTGGATTTTTACTTTCATCATCACAGTATTCTTCTACTTTTATTTTTGGTCAATTTTGTATGAAATGTACAATATAACTTCATTTCAAATACATCAATGATATATTTTATTAAAACTTTTTTTTACAATTTTCATAATTTTTACAAATGAATAACATTATTTTGTAACATTTTATTTCATCATGTTTATCATAAATTGTTTCTACCTTATATTGAACAATTTATTTCATACTCTTATATTTTTTCAAAGCGTTGAAGTAAATTTCCTTATCACCCTTACTCTTCTTTTTAAGGATAATTCAATTCCATATTTTTGAATTAATCATAAATATATGAAGATCATCCAACATAAATTTAATAAGATCATGATCTTTTTGAAATGATACATTTACGTAAAACCTATCTTGAAATATATATATATTACCTTCTCAAAAATTATATATTCGTCTAACTTATAACGAAAACCTCTGATGGTGACCTCAATTTAATTAACTCATATGAAATATATAACGACTATTTAATTCTTATTAATCTTAATATCTTCAAATTTAAATAATCAAATTTATACCTTAGGTATTTTCACTTTTGAATAATTTTTTCAGATTTTTTATATTTTATCCCCGATGCCCTTCACCATTTTCACCCCTTTAAATTTAAGAAATTTATTTTTAGAAAAAGATGATAAAATTTAATTTCGAGCATTAGAATCATTCCAAAAATTCTTTCTATTGATAGTTACCATAGTAAAACTTTTTTAAAAAGGTGTAAAATCATTAATATTATTCTTCAAAACATACATAATGATTGATAATAAGTATAAAAACATCACATATTTGTTTATATTATAATTATTGTCATTGAAAGTTAGAATCCTCTTACTGTTAACTGGATTAATGTTATCCATGTTCATAAGACAATTGAAAATCCAAATTCTTCTTACATAAAGGATCACTTTTCACTTGGATGCATAAACAAATGACCATCTTCTTGGTAAAACTAGTTGGTCTAATACCACTCGAAAAGGAACTACAAGATTAATGAAAATTCACTATGTGGGGGGGGGGGTAATCATTGAATTCAATTTCCCTTTATTGTTTTTTAAAAAAAAAACTTAAAAAACTATTAAATTTAATGAATAAATACCAATCCCTCACACTAAATCAGAAACATTATTGGGAAATAGTTTATATAAGGTTCGCCAATAAAAATGAGTAGCCACATCCTTGATATAATCTGGTAAAACTCTTGATCGCAAGATACCGTAAAATAATCACATAGGATACATTGAGTAGGGTTTATCCTAGAACTAATTTTACAAAAAAAAACATTCTCTTATATTTTTTAAATTTATCTTGAAAAAAATAAATATATAGAATTTATTTTTAAATAAAAAGAGAAAATTTAACCGAGTTAGAATTCAATTGATTTTTTTATTATGTTTCATCTTACAATTATTTATATTATTTCTCTTCAAATTTAAATTTATCATCAAAAATTATATTTTGTAAATATTGTTATTTTTTCCGTCTTTATATTTTAACAACACATTATATTTTTAAATTATTTGAAAATATATTATCTAGTAGTAATGACAACGTTCCCTCTTTAAATTCAAAACTCAAATTTGAAATACTCAAAAGTAACATCCTTTAACTATTTTTTAACTTATTCTCAATGAAATTTGATCCCTTGAACCATCCCAACCTTTGTAATTACCATTGATTTATATAATAGTCTTTTTGGATGAGTTTTGATACCCTTTATGTTGTATTTATCATGAAGTGGTATACACTTTGTTTTTAGTTTTCAACTTCTTCTATTGTCCATCACACCAAAATTTGGGAAATGTTAGGAACCTTTAATTTTAGAGTAGCCCTTACTTGTATCAGTATACCATAGAGTGATCCTTACGTATTCTAGGTAATATTTAGGTGACCCTAACAAATTTTATTTTAATTAGATCAAACCTTATGCATCATTCAAATTAAAATTTACGTATTTCGTTTACCGTAGATTAACCCTAATGTACCATGAAAATCAACCATTAAGTATTTAATTCTTCCTTAAATCTATCCTTACATTCCACACATATGAAACTTTACATATTTCCTTTACCTTGGAGGAACCTTTATGTACGATGATGATAAACATTACATTGTTATTTTTTTGTATTAGATTGACCCTTACAAACGACCATTATATATATAAGTAACCTATACATATTTGGACCCTATTAACCCTTTTAACCATCATATTAGCATCAAAGATATCCTTTTGTATCGATATAAGTAACCCTTATATATTAAGGACTTTGAAAATTTTCTAGATCTTGTCTACTCAACATAAATATATCTAGAATTCTTCCAAACACCCCTATAATTCTTTCAAATAATTATACGCTTCCAAATTAACTTAACATCACAAAAAAATATTTATTTTTTGTGATTTTGAACTTCAATTATTTATATAAAACAAAATCCAAAACATATACATGTACCATCAATTCAATTAAATTCTCTTTTGAACATTTACAAATAACCATAAAATGGATTCAACTTAAATATTTTATTTTAATAAATCTTTTATGGGTTTTAACAAACTCTCAAAGGTCACAAAAAATTCAAATCGCAACATTTTAAAAAACAAATATTACACTAAACACTAATATAATTTACCCATATAAATCAATTAATATTAATTTTGTATAAGTTTTGACATGTATTTATATAATATTTTAATTTTTCTTTCTCATCAAGCAATGTAAAAAAAGCCACACACATTCTTCTCATTGTGCATTAAATCAAGAATATGTTGCAATAAATGAAATTACAAATTTGGACATCAGAAAAATATACATTTTTTATTCATTTTTTTAGTTCTAAATATTTTTAAAGGGGTACAAAAACATATTCCATCAATATTATACTAACAATATTTTGTATACACTTTATCAACATTTAACAATTTTTCCAATATTTATTATCCAAATAATAATTTTTTTGGAGGCCTCCAATATGTTCTTCCATTGAATCAAGCCTTGTTAATACATATGAAATTTTTAGTCCAGGAAAGAAAATAATAATCCATATTACATAAGCATGAATTCATAAAATTTTCATTATAAAAGTATCATATGTTTATAAAAAATAATTCCATAACATTGGAAACTCTATAATAAGTGGATGAAGGTGGGAAAAAATATCATTTCCATTCATTTTCCTTATAGGAATAATAATCAATTTTGTGAATAAATTTTGATACATAAACATTCAATGAGTAAAATTGTAACGAATATAAACATCTTATGATATGATATAATTACTGATTACAATTATAAAAGGATTAAATCCATCAGTTTTCAATCTTAAGGACACATTTTCTAAGATTGGAAGAGAAATTTTCATATAATTAATCAAAGGTATTCATTAATGTTAAATCTCTTGGATGTTGCATTAAACCATACTTGTTACTGTCAATGTAATTTTGATTCATATAATTAACAATTTTTTAAGACATAATTAAAATTTTCAAATTTTTTTAAAAAATAATGAAAATAATCTGATAATATTTCTTTTTTTGATTTTTATTACAATACATTAATTAATAATTCCATATTTTTTTTGATAAATTCCATCTAGAAGAACATTATATTTTTCAAACCTCTCTATCTTATTCCTCTTATAAATATAGAATATAATCATTAGTATAATCATGTATCTTTCTATAACTAAGTCTAAGCTTGTTAGTAACTTCATTTATCTTATAAAATGATTTAGGGGTCTTATCCTCAATAAAAGAAGCATACAATTTTTTTTGATATAATCGACAATTTTTTATCATTAATTCTATAATGGAACTTGATTTAGTATAAATTTTGTTGATTCTAATATTTTTCATATAAATTATAAAACAATTTCACTCCATCTTCAAAGAACATAGAAAATTCATTTGTTTTATTAGATAAATTTTACCACATATTTTTCTTTGCAACACGAGTCACCAATGTGTTAACATCTTTATTTGGAAATATTTATGTTATGAAAAAATAATTTACTATGTTAGTATATTGAATATCAATAGAAGGATATACTGATGTGTTACAATGTTGATTGTGTTTTTTTATAATACAGAAATCACCATTTATCGAATTTTTTATTCCAATATTATTATTAGGGAAATAGTTTTTTCATTTTGATGATATAAATAACTCATCAAACATTCAATAAAATCATATTTCATATTCCAAATCCATAAAATGAATTTAGCGGGAATCTATTTCAATATCAATTGTTAAAATACTTATTGTCTCCTCAACCATCATCTGAAATTACAATTATGACTGAGACACATTATTATACAATCAATTGATCAATTTTTAGTTATAAAATACAAAAAATATCTCTAATACCTAACATAATGAGGTCTGTTCTTAGTTTATGTAACAAAAATTATCAATTCAAAATATATTTCATACAATTTGTTATAATAAAATAATGATATATATAAATATATTGTAATAAAAATAATTCATTAAAATTTTATGAGAATAACAATTTTTAAAATTATAAAAAATGATTATTGTTCTTTTTTATTCTTAAAAATTTTAATTCAAAAAATATTTATTCATTTTAAATATTTCATGTATTTTTTTTGTGTGTACTAAATGAATTTAAAAATTAAACCATGAATTCAAAAGGAAATCACTATAACAACCCTAACCCTAGTTGCATAGAGTCGGTGGTTATTTTATTATAATGTCATAGATATAAGAGATGACATCTCCAAGGATCGATTATTTTAGTAGTCAAGAAGAACTTGATAAATACATGGTTCCATTATTAAAATGGTAATAAAACATAAAACATAAAAAGTTAAAATTGATATCTTCCTTGGATTTTATTCAAAGATTGCATTTCAAAACTCAAGGATGGAAAACAAATAAAGGGGTGAGATCAAAGGTTCAATAAGGTTTACATGAATCAATAATAAGTGAATCAAATTAAATAAAGGATAGTCATTATCGAAACGTAAATGAATGAAAAATATATTTAATCAATAAAATGATAATGAAATTGCATCCATATATTTTTCCACAGTGAAAATCTCATGGAAATAAATGATTGAGTACTGAATGAAGAAAATGATTAATTTTTGGACTTCATATATCTAAAACATAAAGCATTATACCATTAAGAAGATTTAAGAATGTAGGTATAAACCTATCTAATTGTACTTGAAAACCAATGTAAATGGTTTATCACTAACATTTTTGTCTCGTTAAACCTGTCGATGCATCGAGGGGCTATCAATATTTGGGCCCCACCCATCACTTCAAATACAAAACATTCCTCATACAGAGATTCGATTCAATAAAATCACTTAAAGAAAAGTTTTTATTTATAAATGTTAAAAACTATGACCAAAATCATATCTGTGATACAAAAATATGCATATTTAATGAAATCCTCAATTAATGATGATTATAAATAAAAGGGAAGTATACATACACCACACATAAGGAAAAAGTGGTGAATAAGGCATAACCAAATGAAAATATCAAAGAGTATCCAATAAAGAATGGATTTAAATCCTAATTTGAAAATAAAAAGTGAATATGGGAATATATAATGATAAATTATATCCAACTTAAGCTAAAAAATGTAAAATGAGTGTTTAAGAATGTTTTGAAAAGTGCATCTTTTGTGAAGTTTGATGGAGAATATTAAAGTGTCTTCAAAGTGAGAAATGGCATAATTGTTTGCATAAAACAAAAAATGAATAATATAGTTTTTTCATGATTAAAATCGCAATTTTATAAAAATATTGGTGGATTAAAACATATTATGAAGTTTACTTGAGAATGGATTAGAAATTAAGAAGTTACCTTAAATCGGGATTACTAACTAGGTGGAATTGAAAAGGAAACCTTAAAAATATATATTTTCATATAAAATAAGGAATAATTGGACTTGGTATATATGTTTTTAACTTACATAGATAATTTATGAGGATTATATAATAATAATTAAGTATTATGTTGCGGTAAAGAGAGTGAAACTGTAACCCAAAGAAAAAAATGGGTGTTTAGAGATAATCCCTTAACTTTTGTTTGAAAGTATAATGCACTTACTATTAATGTCCTATAAAATTAAATTAGATCCAATAATTATTAATTCATAACCTATTAACATGTATTTTATTTATTAATTTTTTTTTATTAAGGTCATTTATGGATTTTTTTATGATTTATAAGATCCAATTTTGTCGTTCGTGAGTGTTTCTTTCCTTGGTTTTCCTGATTGGTTCACTTGTATACATGTATGAAAGATCATGTTAAATAGGAATAGTTTTCTAGAAATTTAATTATATATTATTAATGACCTTGAATAATATTAATAGGTATTATTTTTTCCATAAATTATGATGATTCTTTATATAAAATGTTAATGAAAACCGTTTAGATTATTTTGGTGTTTTTTTCCATCATCATGAACTAATTTTGTTTTATTAAATAATATTATCTATATATATTCTGGTTTTAGACCATTATATATCTTTTAATATTTATAATAAAATATTATATAACCATTATAATTATTTTATGATCATCCTTGAATGAAGTAATAGAAAATGAAAGTGTACCATCCATGATGGCGGTAAATCGAAACATCATGGACGATGTTTTTATTTTTATAATAAAAGGGAGAGGAGAAGGGGTTTGATGATGGATATTCCATTAGAATAATAAAAATATATTATATGTAAGATATTAGAGTTATCATTAATGTTTGGATACATGATATAAGTATAGGATAATAAAAGTCTAAAAATTAAAAGAAATTAAAAGGAAAGGAAAGAGGATTTTACTTCTTGAATTATTCTCCTTGAGAACCTCTTTAAGGGGATTGGGATCAGCCTTTTGGTGAGAAAAAATGATAATGGAAATGTTGGAGATTATTGGGAAGAGTATTTGGTAGAAATTTGACATGATTAAAGGCCTTTAATGTGTAAGGAGAAGGGGTGGGGAGGGGTAGTGTATATAGTGGAGGAGAGTGGTATTTTTTGATTATTTTATTCATTAGATTATTATTTTGACTCAAGAATATGAATAGTTTTGATTCTTGGGAATAGTTACAATAAATAGAGATTTATATTTTTAGATAATGGTGATTAAATAATTTTTAAATCATTAATTACTGAATATTTCATGTATTTAGTTAATACCATCGATTACCGTATTTCACTATTCACAAAAATTCAACTATTTTAGAAACATAGAAAAAATTAACGCAAACCATTTTTCAACCAGAAAATTCAAAAATATACCTCATTTTTTAAAAGTAATCTTCCATATTTTATTATTATTTTTTAATTTTAATCATCATCTCTTTGAAAAATATGGATTTTAAAATTATAACTGATTTTATGACATTTTAAAAAATTAATTATGGTATCATAAAATTATTTTATAATAATAATAAAACAAAATATTAATTTATGAATATGTATTATTCAAATAGTTTTTTTAAAATTATTATATTAAGTATAAAATTGAAAATAAAAATTTATGTTTCATAAAAATACCAATGATTAATTTATCATTTTGTAAAAATTTATTTTCTTATTCAATGATATAAATATATCATATTTTAAATTATAATACACCTAAATTTTATTTATACTTTCATAGGTTAGGTTATTATTCTAAAGGTCACATTACTATTATTAATGGTCACATTACTATTTATAACACTCCTGTTAATATTTTATAGTATATGTTTTTTTAAGATTGGTGTTTCATAAAACATAATACATTAAGTAAATTGAATTTATTTGAGATGATATGTACTATAAATATTGGGGTGTTATATTTTTCCCTCGTTTGGAAATTTCATCCTTTAAATTTTTTCATGAATATTTCTTTCTAAACAGATGTAGATATTTCTTCTTCTGAATATCCTTATGTTCCCATGTTGTTTCTTCCATTTTATGGTTTCTCCAAAGAAACTTAAGAAGTTGATTTATCTGATTTCTCAAAACACACTCTCTTATGTGAAGAATCTAAATAGGATATTCACAGTAAGAAAAGTCAAGTTCCAATTCTCTTTCATCATAGGTAAGTATATGCATTGGGTATAGAATGTACTTTTTTTACAATGATATGCGGAACACATCACGAACATTAGAGAGACTTGGTGGAATTGAAAATTGGTTAGCTAAAACTCCAAATTTTTCTAGAATTTCAAGTTGTCCCTTGTACTTGGCCCCCAGTTTCCCTTTCTTATCGATCCTTATGCTACCCTTCTAAAATGATACTTTCAGAAAGATAAGAACAACAACTTTAAATTTCAAATCCTTTCTTTGGTTGTCATAATAACTCTTTTGTGAACATTGATCATCTTTAATATGGGTTTGAATAGTTTTTCCATATGTTTTGGTCTCTTAAATAACTTTTGGTCCCATGATTTTCATCTCACCAACTTCAACCCAAAAAGTTGGAGTACGACATCACTTTTTATATAATGCTTCATATGGTGCCATTTGAAAACTTGAATGGAAACTATTATGATAAGAAAATTCTACCAAAGGTAAATAATGATCCCACATTCCTTGAATATTAAGTGAGCATGATCTAAACATGTATTCAAATGTTTGAATAGTCCTTTCATACTTTCTATCTTTCTGGGGGTGATAAGAAGTGCTCAAATGAAACTCAGCATCCAAGGTACTCTAAAGACTCTTCTTGAATTTTGATGCAAAATAAGAATATTGGCCATAAACAATCAATATAGGTGTTCCACGAGGTCTTAAAAATTCATTAATATAGAGTATTTATATGTTCTCCAGAGGAAAATCTTCTCTTATAATAATAAAATGTGATGCCTTTGTAAGGAAATGACCAATAAACATATCGTATCATTATTTATGGGGGTATTTGGAAATCTAGTGATGAATTATGTAGTAATTTCACCTCGCATACTCATAGGAATAACAATATATTGAATTAATTCTCTAAGATGCTATATCTCAGCCTTTACTTGTTGATTTAATAGGAATCTTGACACATAGTCAGCAATTTAACGCTTCATATTATCCAACCAAAAACTATTCCTTCAAATATATATATATCTTGGTACTACCAAAGAGGATAAAGAAATTGGATTTATGAGAATCATATAATAGTTACCTTTGTTGCATAGGTATTAATAGAACACACACCTTTTTTCCAAATTTCATAATTCCTTCCTCATACATGAATTATTCCAATCTTCTATCCTTAATGACCTTAATTTTATTTTTAAAACTTGCATCCTCAGATTGAGAACTTTTTATCTTATCTGATAATGATGGTTTAGAAATAGTTTCAAAATGGAGTAATGTTTCGCCTTAAAAATTCCAGTATCCAACTTTTCTAAATCCATGAATATAGGATCTTTCTTAATCTTAATTTGGGTTATAAGTCCATGATATTTCCTCTTAATGCACCTTTTTGTTTATTTTATTTTCATGTGTTGTATTGTATTGATCAATCATAATATTTGAGTAATTTAGGAAATCGTATTTTCCTCATGCCGAGTTATTTCTATATAAATATGTATTTCAAACTCTTTTTATCCACATATATCTCACATCTTTCTATGTAAAGAGGTATTTTATTGTGAGAGTCTCTAGAATAATATCAAAGTTATTACTATGGTCTTCATAGATTATAGAATACCCCATAATAAAATCAATTAATAATTAAAAAAAATAATCAAGATATTCTTTGATTAATCTATTCATTAGATCCCTAAAAATAGATGGTGCATAAATCAATAAAAATAGAAGTATTATAAACATGTAATGTCCATACCTCATTCGAAAAGATTCCATATAAATACCTTTCTTCTCTACTCGCAATTTATGATACCCAGGAAAAAGGTCAATCTTTAGAATATATTAGGATCTATAAATTTTTTCAAATAAATCCTTAATATATGGTAGAGGATACTTGTTATTTTTTATAATAGAATTTATTCCACTATAGTTAATGCACATCCTCAAGGATCCATATTTCTTATTAACAAAGAGAATAGGGGATTCCCATGGAGAAAAACATGGGAGAATAAAACCTTTATTACTTAACTCCTCTAGTTGTTTCTTTTGATCCACTAATTCCATAGTGGCAATTCTATACGGAGTATTTGATATTGTTCATGCATCATGGATTAAATTAATGGTACACTCAAATTTATGCTTTAATGAGTGTTTAGGTAATTCATTAGGAAACAAATCAATAAATTATTATAAAATTGGTACATCCTCAATTTTAATATGACTTTCCTCATCCCAATATTTTTTCTCTTCCTCCCTATGTATTCCATTTAGTAGATATACTCGGGGTGTTTCTAGTTAAGAATCAGATGATGAGTTTTTTACACAAAAGGTAACTAATTCTACATCTTCCTCAAAAATGATAATTTTCTTATTCTTGGAAGAAATTATCATATCATATTTTGATGGTCAATACATACCTAGGAATATATCACATTAGACCATTGGTATGATGATAAGGTTATAAAATAAAACACATTTATATTCCATATTGTTAACTTCCAGATAGATTTTTTTCAAAGAGACTTACCTTAATGGTTTTGACTGACAACTCCTTTATTAAATCAAAAGAGATATATTAAATATTCTTGAAAAATTTGGTATATATAAAAGAGTGTGGTGATCCGAAAATAATTATTAGACAAATTTGAAGATAGGATTATTATAACTACCACCACATCATTGGCTACTTCTACTTCAATTGTGGTGATCAGATAAGATTGGACATATCCCCTTGGTCTCTTTTATGATATATTTCTTGGACACTTTGGATATTTATTTTTTATAATTCCCCATTTAATTACAGTTGAATAACTGAACATAATTTATTTTTTTCTTCCCCTTTTATTCATTTTCTCAATGACCCTTTTGTTTACACTTTTAAAAAACTCTCATGCCTTCCATGCATTTCCCAGAATGATTCGATCCATAAGTCTTGCATAATCGGAATTGATTATTTCCCCTCTTATTATATGATGCTTCAACTTTTCCATCGTCATAAAAATGAATATTCTAAATTCATTTCCCTAGAATATATATGATATATAAAATTAAATCTTCATTTTGATGGCACTTAAAACTATTTCATTATATGATGAAAATGTTTCAAGAGCCAATGCCCTTTAGAGACTATACTTAAGACCTTGAAAGAAATGATCAATCTTGTCTCCAAAATCATGGATGTATTCTATAGATTACAATGATAGTTGTGTGAAGGAAACCTCATACTCTTAAACACTCTCTTCTTCCCTTTTCTTTAAGATAAGGAATTTACTATTAATTTATGTTCATTTCTCACGAGGGAAATATTTTTCAGTGAATGTTTCTTTAAAATTTATCCATTCAATTTATTATATTTTAACTTCATCATTAGTATTCGAGATCAATTACTACTATATATTAACATCTACATTGTCAAAATAAACATCCAGCACTACCTTTTCATTTTCATTTCATCCCAATTCTAGAAATATCTTCTTAAGGGCCATGATCAACTTTTCAGCTATAAATGGAATAGTAGTACCACAAAATGATGTGGGATTCTACCACATGAAATGAACCAATATAGGTGTTGTATGATTATTCATCAAAACCCAAGTAAAATTTATTAATATAGTAATGATCTACATAGCTCCAACACTAGCTATATTGACTTGCTCAATAGGAAAATATTTACATTGTCTGTAGGTATCGATTTGTTTCCTTCCATTAGACTCCATCCCTAAACAATGGAACATACTAAGTTATCTCGTAATTATCGTGAGAATTCAACTAAAAAATCACTACACGTAATAATTCTCATGTTTAATTAACATCTAGTTCTCAAGGTTTCTACTAAACTTCCTGTTATACCAACTATAACAACCTCGACCCCAGTAGCTCAGATTCCGTGGTTATTTTATTACAATTAAATATATAAAATTGATCCCATTACCCACGATTGATCAGTTTAGTATTCTTGAAGAACAATATACATACATGGTTCCCTTATTACATTTGTAATTAAACATAAAACATAACAAAGGAAAAAAATCTTGCTGGACACTTTTTCAAAGATAACGTCTTCATAACATAAGGAAAGAAAAAATAAAGGGGTAAGCTCAAAAGCTTAGTAATGGTTACATGAATTAGTAATAAGTAAATAAAATTAAATAAGGAATAGAAATTATGGAAAGTTAAATAGCAAAAACACACATACCATCAATCAATAAAGAATTAAAATACATCCATAGATTTTGTCATAGTGAAAATCTCATAGAAAATAATCATAGAGTGATCATTCAAAGAAAACACTATATGAAAAAAGGGTATTCAACATAGACATTAATCATATCCATGATAGAATAAATAATTATATTTAATTAAATCTTTGATTAATGATTATTATAAATAAATTGGACGTATACATACACTACGCACAATGAAAAGGTGGTGAATAAGGAATAACCAAAGAGAATGTCATAATGGTATACATGAAAGAATGGATATAATTTATACTAGGACATTAAGAAGGTAATATATGAATAGATCATGAAAACTAATTTTAAACCATGTAAAAGGTTTGTTCAAGAAACATTAGAAAATTGCCTTTATATTGTGGTTTAAGGGAAAATAATAAAGAGTCATTATAGTGGGAAAAGTCATAATTATTTGCATAAAACCAAAAATGAAAAAATACAGTGTTTTCATTAAAAAAATATTTATTTTAAGAAATAATGGTGGGTTAAAATAGATTATGTATTGTACTTGAAAATCGATAAGAAATTGGAAAGTTCTCTAAAATCGGGCTTCCTTATTGAGAGAAGTTGAAAAGGATACCTTACAAACATGCATTTACTTGTAAAGAAAATAATAATTTATCTTGGTAAATATTTTTTTTGACATAAATATATAATTTATGAGGAGTTAATAAGAATAATTAAGAATAACATTTGTTTAAAGAGAGAGAAACTGTAACACAATTGAAAAATGGGGGTTTAGAGTGAATCCATTACCATATGTCTTAAAGTGATCTTCACTTGCACTTAATATACTATATAATGAAATATAATTAATTAAAAATTTAATTTCAAACCAATTAAACATGTATTTTATTTATTATAATTTTATTAAGTTCATTTATGGACATTTTGATGTGTTATAAGATTCAATTTCACCATTCAGAACTGTTTGTTTCCTTGGTTTGCATGGTTAGTTCACTTGTATAAATGTATGAAAGATAATGTGAAATGGGAATAATTATCTATAAGTGAAATTATATGTTATTAATGAACCTATAGAAGATTAATTTTTATTATATATCTTTATATATATATATGAAGATGATTCTTTTTATAAAACGTTAATGATATCGGTTTATATTCTTTTTTAATTTTTCAATCATCACTAACTAATTTTGATTTACTAATTAATTTTCTCCATATATATTGGTTACAAAACATTGTATAACTCATAACATGTATAATTAAATCATATTTAACCATAATAGTGGTTTTTGACTAGTTTTAAATGGGTTAATGGAAAATGAAAATAGACCATCCATGATAGTGGTAAATAGACACATCATGGATGATGTTTTCATTTTTAGACAAAAAAGGAGAGGAGAAGGGGCATGATGATGGATATTGTAGAACCCCAAGTTTTTACATAATTTTTTACAAATAATTTAAATTTTAATTGATGTATTTTATTTCTACAAGTCTAAAATTCCTTTCATACATCAGAGACTCATCGTACGTTACAAGAAAAGTTGACTTGGTAAATGTTACATGAAACATCAACTTGGCGCACATTACACACAACACTGATGTTTCTAAGAAACATCATTTTATTATTATTATCATTTAAATTAGATAATTATAACCTATACATTAAACATAATAATTTTAATAGTTATAAATACATTTCAAATATTTTTATAATGGTTTTATATTAATTACACATATTTATAATGGAAAATATAATTTTTGGAAAAGTTTTACATGTCTAAAATTTTTATTTTCTCAAATAAATTATTTTTCATATCCTTATAAAAAAATTAATTAATTTTAGGAAATTTTATAAATTTAATTTGATAAAATAAACATAATTTTTGAATTTATAAATTTGTAATTAGTTTTTGATGAATTATTTGGATTTTTCTGAGAATCATCAATTTTGGATAAATTGAGAAAAATACCATAATCTAATTTAAAATTTATTTTTCATATAATATGTTTATAAAGTAGAACTATATTTTAAATTTATTTAAATTTTTAATTTGATATTATATTTATCAATTGATCAAATTTAGTTCTTTGAAAATAATTTCACATTGAAATTGGATATAAAAACATAGCAAACTTTGGAACATTTTTAATTAAGAAACCTATTGTGTCATCCCTTCAGTGGGATTAATTTTAAGTTAATTTTTAACAATTTTTTAATATTAATCTAGAAAAATGGATTCCATTTTTATAATCATAATAATTTCTAATTTCTAATAATTCCAACTAATTTTTTGATAAAAAAATGTAATTAAAATTAACTACATCGATTAAGGTAAAATAAAGCTCAAATGAGGACTAAAACTTAAATATAAGACCCAAAAGACCTAGATATATATCTTAGATTCTTTGTATTATAATAGTTTGACCTTATCCTCCCTTTTCTTGACTTGGTTTCATTATCTGATCTACTTGCAACATTACAAACTAGGGTGGAATTCTATCTTCAAATATTCATAAATGTGCCACTCCTCCACTATAATAGGCCTCCTCTCCTCATACTTCCTCAAACCTCTAAAAACACTTAGGTTCAACCAATATCTTACCAATAAAATTTACCAAATACCTAAATTCCTCTTATAATCCTACCTTTATGTATAAAGAAATCTAATAAATCCTTTTGGCACAAACCAAAAGGAGTTACCAGATTAAGAGGTAACGACTTCTCTCAAGATCCTTTATTTTATTTTCTTTTGCCACCTCCATTAATATCTTTATTAATTATTGTATAAAAAAACAATATATTCATTATACTATGATTTTTTAATTCTATGGGTCTGACTTAATCTTACTCCCTCCTCTATTTAATGGGTAATAGACATACATTTTGTGTGTACGACGAACAACAGCCTCACAAAACAATGATTGTCCTTTTTTCCATACCACCTCTCATAATGTAAATTATGATGTAATATATATTTATATATGTTATATATTATATTTATTAAGTCTTTATTCTTTTATAATACTTTTATATAATATATGTTTATACTTTCATTTGGTGTAAATATGATACTTTCATTTGAGGAAGTGTGGGATACCTCCCCCTCAAAGCGATGTGATTCGTTCACACACTTAATGGAATTTATTAAGGATGGGTTTAGTGAACTTATATGATACATATTATATAACTAAAACTCTATAATAATGATATATATATACATATATATAAACATACTTCATTTACCTTCTTTCTTTCAATATGATAATAAAAAACGGAAATAGTGTTATGCGTTTCTAAAAGTACCTTTCCCATCTAAGAAAAAATATGTTGGAGTTACTCAATCCTTTCTAGAGAAATTATTCAATGCTTACATTCATATTATTTCTCCTAACGGATTAATTTTTTGATGAGATGATTTTTATGAAACCTATTTTTCCTTCACAGGTTATAAGCTTTTGAAACCCACTTCCTTTCATGGGTTATAGTTTGATAAAATGATTATGAACCCTGTGTTTTTTCCAGAGTTTAAGATATGATTAAATGTTTATGAAACCAATTTCATTTTATGGGTTATAATATGATTGTTTATGTTCTTGTTGAACATGTGTGTTTAATTTAATTATAATATGGGTGGGACATATATCTCTTTCCAATGCATTGGGTTAAGATTTATTTCTCATGAGATATTCACGACTGGAGTGAGAAATGAAATCAGTTTAGTATTACCGGGCTAGAAGGAGGAGTGAACTCAGTTTAGTAATACATGGCTATAATGGGTTGTGACCCCAATTCATTAAAAGTGTTTGTTTACTAATATGGTCTTATCAGCGATATCTTGACTATTGTGGAAATCATTATAAATACTTATGTGTCAACCACAATTCTATTTTTTATTCCTATATTATGATTTTATGGATTTGATCATTTATTTCCTTATTATTAATGTCTTATAAACTAAAAAGCTATGTGCCGTGATTCATATTTGTCATATTTTATATGCAAGGTATGATATTCTATTTTCATGATCACGTTTTCATAACATTATTCTCATGATTATACTTATGTATCTCTCTTTTTTACCCTTACTAAGCATCTAAGCTCACCCCTTTTTATTTTTCCTTCCCCTAGGTTATGATGTTTTTTATTATATTTAATGTGTCTAAGAAGGGTTTGAGTAAAGAAGAACCTAGTTGGAGATGATTTATCTCATCTATGTACCAGTGTTTATGTTTCCATGTTTCTAAAGGCACTACACTAGTACAGTATTTGGGTGTCTCTTTATATAATGTTTTAATTATTATGTAAAAGGTATGTAAAGTCAATGTATGAAAAGTGAGGGTCTCTATAGACATCCCATTAGAGAAATTGAATTCCATTATATATTAGATAATATATTTTTCATGCATGTTGGGATATATAAGATAAGGAGAGGATAAGAAAATAATAGAAATTAAAATAAATTAAAAGAGGCCGAAAGAGGATTTTTCCTCTTGAATTCTTCCCATTCATTTACTCAATAAGGGGATTGAGATTAGGCTTTTGGTGAGGCCAAAGGATCTTAGAAATGGGTAACGGACATGAGAAGTGGATTCGGAAGAAATTGGACAAGATTCAATTTTAAAAATGTGTGAGGAGAAGTGGTGGTGAGAGGTGGTATTTATAGTGGAGGAGAGAAGTGTTTTTAATTATTTTATTCATTAGTTTATTATTATGGATCATTAATATGAGTAGTTTTTGTTCATGTGACCAATTAAAGAAATTTTAGATGGATATTTGGAGATAACAGTGCTTACATCATATATACATCATCAATGAGTCAATAATTCTTATATTTAGTTAATACCATTAATTACCGTATTTCACTATTTTCTAAAAATTCAACTATTTTGGAAAAAACTGAAAAGTAAACCTTACCATTTTTTGAAATTTAGAATTCAAAAATGGACTCCATTTTGTGAAAATAATTTTAAAATTATGATAAATTTAATTTTAAATTAAAATCATCGTTTATTTGAAAAATATCAATTTTAAAATTATAACTAATTTTATGACACATTGAAAAGTTAATTAAAGTCTCATAAAATTATCTTATGATCATAAGATAAAAAATATTAATTTATGAGTCTATTTTATTAAAATAAACTTTCTTTATAATTATTAAATTAATTATAAAATTGTAAATAAACATTTATGTTCTATAAAAATAATAATACTTAATTTAACATTTTTAATACATTTATTTTTTATTCGCTGACATAAATATATCATATTTTAAATTATAAGATACATAATTTTTTTTATAATTTAATTTTTTAGGTTATTATAAAAATGGTAACATTAATATTCATTACATTCACATTATTATTCCTAACGATCATGTTAATATTTAATAGTATATCATGGTTTTTTAAGCTCAATGTTGCATGAAACATATGCCATTGAGTAAATTTAATTTATCTAAGGGTGTATATACCATAAATCTTGGAATGTTATAATTAACCCTTCAAATTATTTCATGTAACAACAAAAATAAGTGTCTAAATCAAAATGAAATAGTAGTGCAAGATTGAAATATACATGGATGACATATCTCCACTGCAACATGTTCAATGAAATAAAATCAATTCTTCATAAAAATCAGAGACCAACTTATAACTATAGATAAAAGGATATATGCATTCAAAAGTCTATATATAGGGGTCAATATACCACTCAACAACATTTCTTAGTATGTTTCCAATAATGATCCATGCATCAATAAAATTTTATATGAAAGTTTTAAAGCCCATAAATTCACATATATTATTTTTCATTGATACATAAAATGTATAATTTGAGATTTAGGTTAATAATGAGAATTATTAACAAAATAATGGACTGATAATGAAACATATATCCATATATGAGAATAGTTTTATATACTTTATCACTTAATAAATAATAATAAAATATTCATTGATATCATATAAATGATAATAATAATTTTATTAAACCAAAACACCTCCTAATAATTTACATCAATTTTTATTAAGAATTCATTAATCATTAAAACAATTATATGTAGACTAAGTTATTAAAAGTAATCCTCCAACTATTAGGGGAGTGAAAATCCAATACGGATCCCCTATCACAAGTGGTCCACTCATGAGTGATATAGAATGAAAATCATTATAGGTAGTGATACTCTAGTGAAAGTTAAAGCAATGATAACCAAGCTAGGTCAACACCCGAGGGATAAGAATTCATTAGTTAGTAATTTAATATATTAGAGAGTAATAAACATTGGGTAAAGTGAAAATCAGTCCTCATATACCTTATTCTAAATATTTTATCTCAATTATAACAATAAAAATTAAAATTAAAATAGAACATAAAATTAGAAGGAAAATGAGGTTTTTACTATGGTAGTATAACGTTATTCCCTAGGTCACAATGGAATAGGAACACACCAATGATGATGAATGACATTAGTGATAATCCATGCAGATAATGATGGGGAAATATTCAAATGTGAGGGGAGATGGGAAGGGTAGGTATCTTTAGTGGGGAATGAAGTTGGAGAGGTACGGTACTTTGGGCTATGTTTTTCATAAAAGTACAAATAATTGTTAAGAAAACTAAAAAATTTTCATAAAAATTATTCATTTAGTATGTGTTTAACAAATATAATAAACAATATAGTATTTTTTAATTTTATATTTTTTTAATGGTATATAAAACTGCTTCAAATGAAAACCATTAAGGCTTATTATTCTTATATCGATGGAAACATGTAATGGAACATAAAATATGATGTGTTCCTATTGGTAAGGCTATTATCATCACTTCAATTATCATAGTGATATTAATTTTCTATAAGAAAAATTATTAATAATATTTTTATATTATATGATGTTTCTCAATATAGTTGGGGACTATTCTAATTTTTTGATACTATATGTAATCCAAAGAAATTACTATATATAATATAAATATATGTTATAATACTATCATGGTAAAGAAAATACTTTTATATATCAAACTTTATTGTTGAAATGATAATCTAAAAGTACAAATTTGAGTTGGGTATATCACACATACTCTCAAAAACAATCCCCTTTTCACTATAGAAAAATAATAAATTTCTAAAAAAACATCCCTCACCTTAAAAACCATGCTTATATTAACTTTTGAATTTAGTTATTTGGACATACATGTGTCAATTTGTGGTTAGTCTATTAATTATTACATTACATACTTTAGTAAAATAACTCAAGAAATGATATTTTTAAAGTGAGTACTTTTTATCATCTATCATGACCTTGATTCTAACATCACACCACCCAGGACTAGTCCTCAATGCACGGGCTGACAGAATGCTGCAAGGCCTTAACCGCACCTCCCTAAACCCCAAATGATTTATACTAGTGGATAGTATCTCATAAGGTTTCTTGGGAAGACTATACCCTCATAGTTAGAGTGGAACATGACAGTAAATAAGGTAAATAAAATACGTCCAATAATATTACTACATAACACCATATATGTTCCAATTAAAAATCAAATCCCATGAAATATCCAAATATTATGCTACAAGATAGTCAAAATATAAACATGTCATCAATCATATATAATTGGTAAGGAAGTGAAAAAGTGTAAAAACAAGTTTCATGACTCCCCAAGAGGTCCGAGCTCTATCCCAAAACCATCCACTAGAACGTTACTAGAAATAAATCACACCCTAGTTATCGGGTTCTTACCTTGATCTCTACCATAAACTATGAAATATTCTTGGGTACCTAACGATGGCCCAAACAGGGTGTAAGTACAACTTTTTAGGCAACCACTAACAGAATTCCTAAAGTATCCACTATGAAAAAAACCTCTTTATATAATGATATAAAATTTTTAAATAACTATAAGAAAAAATAAATAAATAAAATTTTTAACTAACGCTCTATAGGGACACATGAGATTAGACCCACATGCTTTGAAAAATTTAAGATGTCTCTAATCATGGCACAAGGACCATAGAAACATTTTACACACCTGATATTGGGTAATGTACACTTTCAAGATCCATACCAGGACCCAGGGTTAATATACCAATCCTTGGAGCCATAGTGTCCACCCGTGACCATGTTCACCCTGAGTTTAACCATAATTTCTTATGTCCACAAGGGGTCATGTACACCTCGGCTTTTATCATAATTTTTTATGTACACCTGGGGGACTTTTTTACACTAGGATTAAACCAAACATCCATTATTTATATAATAAGATATAAAAAATAATGTTATATGGTAATAATGGACGTTCACATCTAGTTCCAACTTATATTATCCAAATCATTCATAAGTGCATCTAAAAAAAGATATAATTGATGGAAAATTCCATTTACCAAGTTAATTTCCAAAACCATTTATAATTTTCAAAAATAGAATGTATTATTTGGATCTTTTTAAAAGGAAAAACAAATTCCAATTTCAAATACCTCATTCAATTTTCAAAATGAGACACCCACCCCAAAATAAATTTCTGATTCCAAGGTCATCTTCCAAATTAATAAATGTAATTCGGGGTTCCCATGTTTCCATTCTTTTTATTTTAATAAAAAAAATATTTCCAAGAGTTGTATAGCATTCATGGTCATGGTATAAGGATATGAATGACAATTAATGTCAAGCACAAAAAATGTCTATAACACATAAAGGAAAAAAATAAACAACCATCTGAGAACACATAGGGACTAACTACATAGGTCTAGGACGTTTCATAAAACCAATATTGACCCTTAATTTTGGTTATAATAAGAGCTATAAAATTCACAAATAAATTTCCTAAATACCAGAGAAACTAGGTGAATCTAGAGGAACACAACCCAATAGAGAATGAAAGTTAAAAAGTAGAGGATATGAGTTGTTGACTTACCAAAAGGCCTTGATCACACCAAATGAGAGCTCAGAAGTCTAAAGATTCAAGGAGAACAAGATTCATAACCAGTTGGTGAGAACTCAGTAGGGGAATACAAGAGACACGAGTTCAAGTCTGGGTGGAGATATAATTTTAGGGTTACTGGAGAAGTACTATATCAATATTTTAGCATGTTCTATAGAAGGTACTATTTAGTACTGTAGTATATGGAACTATTCATCCTTTTGGGATTTCAGGCCACCAGTTTGGTCCTCGGATCCTTCAAGGCATTCAGGTTACCTATGTCCTTCGTGCCAGTAAGGCTTTCGAGACACCTCTAGGCATTTGAGCCACCTTAAGGCCTTTGGGAAACCTGAAGGACTTCATGCCACCTCAAATTATGCTTAATTGAAAAGGCATAATCTACAAGGAGAAGACTTCTGCTGAGGATTCAGATAAGGCGCATTCACCAAAGAAGAAGCTAACAAATTTTAAAAAAAGAGGGTATGCCATTGCTATCGAGACAAACCTATTCTTGCAAGGGAAGCCTATCCAAATATCCATGCGATGGTAGAGAGATGAAATCACGATGTAGAATATGGGGAGGAGTAGTTCCAAGTAGTTATAGTCTGGATAAATTCCTCTAAGACCTACAGGCATGTAATGTCCAAGAACTTCAAGTCAAGTAATCTTTAAGCCTACGGGCCTTGTAAGGGTTTCCCCTCATCCCTTGAAAGTGGGATTATCAAAATAAATAAAAATAAGAAGGCTTTCAGGACAATAGAAATAATTATTCAAGGAGATTAACCGAGAAGGAGATTAGGAAGAGGGATTCTTGAATAGAGGGGGTTCTGGGAGTTTTTTTGGAAAAAAATAAATTTAGAGATATATAAGAAGAATCAGAAAAAATGTTGAAAATAGTCCCCTTAAAAACACACCCACATGAACCATTGGAAAGATAGTGGGTCTCATGAGTTATTTTTTGGGCCTCCAGTAGCTATGAATAACTACGTGAAGGCCACTGGCTAGCCAGTGGAACTACAACTTTTTTCCAACATGCTTCGACCTCCCCCCGTGCACCCTAAAGACTCTTGAGGACCTACAAACCCCTTTAGCAAGTCAAAAATGATGAATTCATATAAGGATGACTGATAAATGTAAATAACAACACACTTGATAGGGGGTAGGATTTTACAGCTTTCCCACTATATGCCGGGTCATCCTCAAGCTATGCTCTCGAGACCTTGTAGAAACCTTAGTAAAAATCAATGGAAACCAGACTCAAATTTCCACATCCCATTTCCATGTTTCCTACTAGTTACATCCATGTTTTCATTTCACATGTACCAAAGGGATAATATTCCCATAAATGGTATTTTTATTGATATTTTTTACACACATTAGATGTTCTTAAATAGAAGCATTGAACTCCAGCTTGACATATCAACATTGGTGACATGAGAATGGTCTAGGTGATGCCATCAAATTTTTCATGAACCATCCCATGGGGATCATAAGGGACTAACCCAATCCCGCCTTTCATCGGCCATGGGTTGGTGATTAGCACCTGAAGGTTTTTCCGAATAGGGAAAGAATTTCCTTAGAGATCTGTACACAATCAAAAAGTGAATCTAAAGTAAAAAACCAACAAAATTAAGGTATAACCACAAGATTAAATTACAACCACAAGTACAACTATAAAATGAAAACAGTGGGCCAGAATGCAATCCCTAGAAACTAAAAAGAAATTAAACAGTTGTCGCATCTACCCTGGAGCTCTACCTGGAGGGTAGTAGCTGTATGTATGAAGTTGAAGAAGAGGATCTCAACTGCTCCAATTGCACCAAGCTTAATCAAGTCCTAAATCTAAAAAGTCTGCCTCAAAGCGTCAGTAGTATGCAATAGACACACACGTACGGGCGGAGACTCTGTGTCGGTGAGTGTAATAACTCAGTAGGGGACCTTGAGATCACCAAAGGTCTCTCAATAATCCACAATTAAAAACATAACAAGAAATACCACAAAGATATAATCACAAGAATGATCTAAATCATGAAGAACAATGAAAAAGAGATCTCTCAATCTAATGGTATAACATCAAGGTTACTAGGATAATAATGACAAGTCGTAAAACCATATCATCATATCCGTAGAAACTCTACTGCTGACCCGTAAAGGTCACTGTACAATGGCCAGTATTGGTTGCGAGATTCTGAACCATATTGGTCACTGGTGCTGACCCAAATTTCTCATTGGTGCTGACCCTTATTGGTCACTGGTACTGATGTAGGGATGATTAGTAATACAGCTAGATCATCCCACTCTGGAGTTTCTGATGCTAACCCACATTGGTCTCTCTTCTTTTTAATGTCAAAGCCAGCCACTAGATTCCCACTCGAAGCACTCCTGATCTATGGAAGACACTACTCTGCATGCCATCAGTCATATTTCAACCGGTATGACGTCTCACAAAAAGTATTCCCAAGAGACCACGTGGTAATAGGGGTTCCAACGTGACAGGCGGCGCATCGATCGAACGCATAGTCTATGAGATATGGGCACCTTTGTGAAAAGGGCCCGATTAGATTCATGTATGATCCAACCCAGGTATCATGTCAAACTCTGAAAAAACTCCCTTAGAGTATCTCCGAAGGACCGTCTTGTCACAAGGGTCCTTATTCCAGAGACGACGCATCGATCGGACGTCTGGTCTGTTAGTTACACCCCTTTCTGTGAAATGGGGGGTGATCACCCTCGGTCCAGCTCGACTCGGTCGGGCCAGCCAAAATAAGCCCAAAGGGACAACTTTTTAAAAGGGGTCCCATCACCACTGAGGACGATTCAAATAGACACCCAGTTTTTTAGTCATGAGCGTTTCTTTATTTCGAGGCCGGTATGGTCTGGGCCTAGTTCGAATCAGTCAAGATGGCCTAACGCAACGGATCATGGGGTCTACCTGACCCTACTCAGGTCTAGCCTGTTGGGGTCAGCCTGGCTAGCTTGTGGGCCTGGTCCGCGATTGGCCTCCCCCACCAGGTGGGGCTCGGACCACCTGCACTGGCCCCCTGGGTCGCGGGTCCGGACCATTGGGCCTGTCCGGCCTACTCGGCGGGTCAGGTGTGTTTAGTCAGCCCGTTCGGCCGACCTGCGTCCGACCCAGTCCACATGAAGGAGGGCTGCATTTTCTAGCTAGCCTCATGGACGCGAGGCCATTTCATATGGCCGGGGTTGGCCAGGTGGCCGACCGGTCCTAATCAACGCAGCGCGGCGCGACACTGCGCCACCCATCCCCCACACTGCAAGAACATGCCAGCTTTCGTGGCATGCGACGATGTGCAACCTCCCCACTAACCATGAGTGATTGTTGTGGGCCTCCTCCGGCCACCGTTAGTAAGGCACTTCAACAGTTTTTTCCACAGGCTTCCGAACGTGCTCTAGTGATCCGTTATTGGTGCCGTCTATGCCTAGGAGCCTCCTGACATGCCACCTTCACTATGTGGCCCTAGGTTCTGTGTTGCTGACAATTTCACCATTCTCCCACGATGAAAACTTCAAGAAAATTTTTTTCAGATGGTCCTGGCCATGTTAGGATTAGCTCGCGCCCTCCGCGTTAGTATTATAAAATATGGGTGAAACAAAAATTTTCATAAGATTTGATGAAACCCAAAAATGAGTCGTCGTGACAACGTTCTGTAAAAACTAATGAGTCGCAGATCAACTCATTAGTTGGTTGATCCATTTTCTTCATATTAATAAAGAACGAAGAGAGAAAACTCATTTAAAATAATTAACTATTTAAACCCCCTTCCTAGATGAGATGTCTACTAATGACGATCAATATAACCTCCTTTGTTTTTGTCAACGGTTCAGGATTTGGTGGTGCTCGTCATTGCTCACTAAATCCGATCCCATCCTCCAGGTGGATATTTATGTAGAACTCTGCCAGAGATTCCTCACATGAATAAGTCGTGCCAAAAACTCACCTCGAGCTCCATTTAAATAGGATATTGAAAGGTGAGTAATGCATTGAGGAATTAATGAGGTTCATTAATTGACAAAATTAATGTACCTCATTAATTGATGTAGTTAAAGTTCCTCATTGATTAACATAAGGTGTGGATAAACAACCAAAGTGTAACAATGCAATTAAAAACCCAAAATTAAGGATCTGTCTACCTCCGTGATCCCTAACACCCCCACTCAACATGTGGTAGGAAAAAGAAAAATAAAATAAAATAACAATTACATGTTATTTTACTTTTATTTAAAAAGTAAAAAATTTAACTTTTTCTCCCAACCTACTGTGGTTGAAGTGAAGCTTCACTTATGCGAATCCTGATGCTACAGATTTAACGGTGCCCTCATATTTTTAATCTTAGCTCTAGATCGAAATATAGAAAATTTCCCCTGCGCATTTACTGAACATACCCGAAAAAAAGTTCAGAAATTAATTCCTTAAACACCAGGACTCGGAATTACACACCGTTAATTTTCGCAGACTTGTAATAATCCCAAATAATATAAAAACATTTACATGGAATTTTATGGGTCTTTACATTCTCCCATCCCTGGGGAATTAAATCCCTGAAATCCAAACAAGGATACACAAACAAAGAGGGGTACTGGACACACATATGAGCCTCTCGCTCCCATGTGCTCTCTTGAAGATTCCTATGCT
Organism: Viscum album; assembly: GCA_963277665.1. Lineage (NCBI taxonomy): Eukaryota > Viridiplantae > Streptophyta > Magnoliopsida > Santalales > Viscaceae > Viscum > Viscum album. Next base: position 704,724,924 of record OY728132.1, read on the forward strand.
GCAACTAAATGTGTACCAGAGGTATCGACTACCCAAGAAGGATCTGCTTCTGTCAATCCTCTATTTCCACCGGGTACTCGACAAAAGTCGCCATGTCGTCTATCTTTAGCCTGCTATGATTGATGGATTGAGATGGTCGGGTCATGAACATATCTCCTTAGATGGGATACGTGGAGGACGTCGTAAACCCTCTACAGTTGCGGTGGCAGTGCCAAGCGGTACGAAACCTCGCCAATCCTCTGAAGTATTAGGAATGGTCTAATAAACCTCAGTGAGAGTTTTCCACCTCTTCCAAATCTCTGTAATCCCCTTCGAGGGAAGACTAGAAAGAATATGTGGGCCCCCTCTTGAAACACCAATGGTGTCTATCGCCTATCAGTATATGACATCTGTCAGCTCTGTTCAGCCTTCATCCACACTCGGATGACCTGCACCTTCTCAGTGGTAGCATGTATCATCTCTAGGCCCACGAGTGATGACTCTCTTAGATCCATCCAGCACAAGGGAAATCCACATGTTTGTCCGTACAACACTTCCAAAGGGGACATACCAATGGGGGAGTGGTAAATGATGTTGTACGCAGACTCCACCAAGGGTAAGTCATCCTACCTAGTACGACCAAAATCTAGTACACACGCACGAAGCATATCCTCCAAGGTATAGATGGTCCGCTCAGTCTGACCATCTGTCTATGGGTGAAAAGATGTGCTCTAGCGAAGATGAGTCCTAAAATCCTCTTTCAATCCTTTCTACAAACTGGATGGGAAGCACGCATCACAGTCTGAGACTATCATCGAAGGCACCCTACGAAGTCGCACAATCTTCTGAACGTAAAGATGTCCCAAGCTCTCTACTGAACCCTTATCTTGAATATAATGGAAGTTGGATGACTTGGTGAGTCAATCAAAAATCACCTAGATGGTTTCGTTCCCCCTAGATGTACGTGGTAACCCCATCATGATGTCCATATATTTCCATTCACACTTCCACTCTGGTATCTCGAGGGGTTGGGTTAAGCCTACTGGTACCTGGTGCTTGGGCTTCACTAGCTCGAAAGTGAGGCATCTAGAAACAAACTCTCCATATCTTTCTTTATCCCTAGCCACCAGTAATGACGTCGGAGGTCCCGATACATCTTCATCATGCCCGGATGTACTGCCAAGGTGGTTTTATGGAACTACCTCAGCACCTCCTCTCATAGATCCACTGGTACAACTATATGTTCTCTAAAAAGGATAACATGATCCCCACCTTTAGAATATCTGTTGGTGCATGGCCTAAGGATATCTTACCACGTGTAGTCTCGCAACTGCTATCTCTAAGTTGTGCCTCCTTGACTCACTGAAGGAGTAGAGGGGGTAATTCCATCAACCGGAGGTATACTGTCTCATCTCTATCCACATAGGATATCTGATGCGGGGCTAACTGCCCTGAAGCCCCATTCAGTAGCTGCGAACTCGATCTCTGGCTAAGTTTATCTATCACTACGTTCCCTTTAATAGGAGTATATACAATCTAAAAGTCGTAGTCCTGGAAGAACTCTATCCAACATCACTGTCTCATATTCAGATCTTTCTATATGATGATATATCTAAGACACTTATTGTCTGAGTAAATAATGAACCACTTTCCCATCAAGTAGTGTCGCCATATCTTCAGTGCGAAGACTACTACTGCCAAATCCAAGTCATGAGCCGCAAAATTTTGCTGATGAGCCCTCAACTGTAGTGATCCATAAGCAATCTCTACATAACCCTACATCAGGACACATCCAAGTCCGGTCCCTGATGCATCACATTAAACCATGTATTCAATGCCCTCCTGCAGAAAACTCAAGATGGGAGCACTGGTCAAGCTCTACCTCAGCTTCTGAAAGTTCTACTGGCATAACTCTGACCACAAGAAGAGTTTTCCCTTTTTTTTCAAGGCAATCATAGGTGTTTCTACTCTAGAGAAATCATGTATGTACCTCCAATTGTAGCTCTCTAATCCAAGGAATCTCCACACCTCAGCAACACTCCTAGGTGGATCCCAAGTAAGTACTTCCTCGATCTTTGCTGGATCCACTACAACTCTAGTCTCTTGGATGATGTGTACCAAGAAGTGTACCTTTCTTATCCAGAACTCACACTTCGAGAGCTTTCCATATAACTCGTGGTCTTATACTGTGTCCAGAACTATCCTCAAGTGTATAACATGCTCTTCCTGCGACGCTGAGTACACCAAGATTTCGTCGATGAAGACCACCACCAAGAGATTGAGGTATGGCTGGAAGATCCTGTTCGTGAGACCTATGAACACTGCAGGAGAATTGGTCATGCCAAAAGGAATCACTATGAACTTTTAATGGCCATACCAATATCTGAAGGATGCTTTCGGTACGTCCTCATATCATACCCTAATATGGTGATAGCCCGATCTGAGGTTTATCTTTGAAAACCAACGAGCCCCATTCAGCAAGTCAAAGAGATCATTGATCCTCAGTTGGGGATAATTGTAGAGACCCAAAGCTTGACGTACATGGACATTACATTACTTTTGCGGAATACTTAGTACATAACAAAAACAAACACACAAGGACCGTAATAGTTTAGTGTCTTTGGAAACTCGGAATATAATCTTCTTATCGTGGTAAAAGATCTTCAACATCTCCCATAAAGATCTTCTCCTTTTTTTTCTTACCTAAAACCTTTATTTATATCATGGGGAAAAGAAAACATAAAAGGGGTGAGCTCAAATTTTCGGTAAGGGTAAACATAGAGAACATAAAACAATCCATAAACATTTGAATGCAAAAACTTGAACATAAAATCTAAACATCAAAATCTTGAGCAAATAAATGAATCTTGGAAGTACATAAGGCATATATCAAAATGGAACATCAACCATGATAAAATATAATGTGAATAAGCCATCTAATTATGCCAACCATTCAGAACATGTTATGATTTCCATAGTAGCCAAGGCATTACTGCCAAGACCATCTTAGTGGACAAAGTCCCTTTCTGAATCCAGATCACTCCTCGTTTCAGTCCTGTAACACTGAACCAGATTAACTTACCATTCCAGCCATTTCTATCTCATGATATATAAATCATTACCCAATGAATTGGAGGGAGATATAGATCCCACCCATCTCATAATGAAATCATTCTTACTTGTACCACAAAATGAACTTAAAACATTCATCATAACCCAAAGAATAAAATGGGTTTCATAAACATCATCCCATCATCTCATAATCCATATAAAATAAATGGACATTTCATCATAAAAAAAGTGAAACCATGTAAATCATAGAGACATTAAACTTGAAACATACACATATGAAATAATGTCATCTTATATGGAAAAATGGTTTTGATAAAACACTTGAAATGAATTCGTGAGGAAAATATCCTTTCTTCTTCAAAATCAATTTATTTTCACAAAACGTCATGCAATTTTAAAAGAAAAAGATTTTGTTTAAAATAGTCATGAAATATTTTGGAGGAAGCTTCATGAAAATAAGGCCTTATAAAACCGTAAAAATCCTTTCATGCTATATACGTTAAAAAACATTCGTCTCGTACTTTTGTCAGAAAAGTCAAAAAGTACCTTGTAGGATAAATAAAAGAAAGATTTCTTCCATTCCATGGGGTAAAAGTCAAAATGGGTAAAAAGGAATTTAAACATACATGAAAACACTTTTATAAAACATGGACATGGATGATTTCAATAACCCCAGTAAATACTTACGAATAAGCAATCTCAGATAAAAATGAGATTTTCAAAATTATCCCTTACCTTAGGTTCGATATGCTTCGTACGTATTTGAACCTCCTTTATAATGATTTAAATAATCTCAATGACTTATTACAGAATAATATTCATTGTTATGATATCATATATGGTTTACTTATGACTTTATATTACCCGATCTTTTGTAAGTTCCATGTTAAAGCAGCATTTTGGGTTAAATCGTTTTATTTATCATACGTGTTTGGACTTGTTTTTATTGATATTATTACTTATATCTTGATTTAATTAATTCCAAAATGTATAACATGATTTGTATATAATATATATATATATATTCAGAATATACATATATATATATGATAGATTGATAAATGGAATGAAATACAACGTTCATGGAGACGGTAGGCCGTACGTACGCATGAATGTTGTTTTCGTTTCCTTATTGAATTGAATGAAATTAAGTATATGAAATACATATATATACACATAAATACAGTATCATTATTATGTCATATATTTCATGATTAGTTATTATATATACTTTATAATCATTCATGAATGGTTAACATGGATAATGAATCTCATCGCATCGTGGAGACGGTAGTCCGTACGTACGCACGAGCGACGATATCATTCCCATGATCGTGGAATTGCATTGAAGTGTATTTATAATGTTTCAGAATCAATATCACTTTTCAATAATCATATATAGTTATTTATTTACACAATTATACCCATCCAAGTAAGGTGGTGGTCGAAAGCAGATTACACCACGGTGTGGAGACGATATTCCGTACGTACACACACGCGGTGATTTCGTTTTCCGTAGGATGGATAGATGGTGAAATAGGGTTGTTTCATACTTATAATAACATATCAGTATATGAGTGATACTGATTTAATTAATTCATAATGAAATAACTAAATAAGAATAAGTAGAAGAAGAAATAAAGTTTAAAGAATTGGTAAAGGGTATTACCTCTTCTTTCGACACACCTTTTTGAAACCTTCTTTTAGGGCACTAAGATTTGTCTTTGAAGAGGACCAGAACATCTAGGATGTTTCTAGGGAAGTGGAGAAGAGAAATTGGTAGGGGTTTCCAATCATGAAGGCTCAATGTGGTGTGAGGAAGGGAGGGAGGAGGTGCCCTTTTATAAGGGAGGAGAGGGGCACCTTTGGAATAACTAAAACTATTATTTTATTATAAAGTCATATTCGGTTTTTAATAGCTCCAAATTGAGTTATTTCGAAGATAATATGGGGATGGGTCGAAATAATCTCATCCAATATAATTCGGAAAAGTTTAGGTTTCTATTTTAACCTTATCATTTAGATTTATCTTTAAGTTCAATAATTTTTCTTTTACCGTGTCTTCTTGTTTTATTACACTGTAAGGTTAATAAACTTACTATAATAAGCCAAAAGAACCCCAAGTTGTTTGTTATTAATATATATAACCTTATCTAAGTAATTTGGCCGAACAATAGATTTTTAGGAGTAAAATAGCAATTAATAATATAATCTTTGTTTTAAAAACTATTTTATGTCAATTCTGACACTATTTGGTAATTGATTTTTGTGAAAATCATAAAAGAATTATTAGTTAGAAAAAAGATAATTAAATCATTACTAACATGTAATATTAACCTATAAAATTATTGGAATTCATAAAAAGTCTCAAATTACATTTATTTGGGTATTTATAACATCAATTATGTCAATATTTCATTAATAAGATAATCACTGCATCATCATTGTGTCATATAAAAATTAAATTATTTAACGTCTAAAAATTATAAATAAAATACAATTAGGTATGAAATATCTTTATCGTTCTAATGAATATTTATAGTTGAATTTATATTATGTATAACCCTATATTAAAAATGATCCAATTATTAAACTTTGATTTTAAATATTTTAACCATTCATTAAATAAATTAATATTTAATGTCCTAATCTAATCCAAGTGGGTATAAATGGTCATATTTTATTCCTAAGGGCGTTTTTGGTCGAATTACACTTATCCAATAGAATTAGGACATGTTTTAGGGTAATAATAATATCATTTTTACCCTTAATTACCATATTTACTTTTAACCGTGGTAAATAAAAGTAAAAAGTTACTATTAAACAAAAATTATTTTCAACTCATTGAACCACATTTTACTTACTGACATCAACAATGTCTCTCAGATTTTTGAAATTCCATTCAGAAAAGTGGTGAAATTATGTTTTATGTAAATTTGCAAATTCTCCTAGGAGGTGGGTAAAAGACGGTCAAAAGTTCAATAAAATTTTTATATATCTAAAATTATTATAAAATGACTCCAATGAGTTACATTGAACTTATATAGGTATTATGTATCAATTTTGACCTAAAATAAATTTAAATAAAATAAATAATTATTTAAATAAAAAGTCGGTTTTTAAATAGTAACCTAGTGTTTTCACTATTCATCAAAAATTGAAAGTTTTCAGAAACATACCAAAATTTCACCCTAGGCTAATTTTGATATTCCGAATCCAAAAATGAAGTCAATTTTAATAAATAAAATTTACAAAATTTCAAAAATCGGGTATTACTATTCATAATGGCTCGTTTATATAATATATCGTTGTTTACCGAAACTCGGTATTGCGTACAGCACATGCTATCGTGGAAGGTCGCGATTGCATGTAATGCAAGCCAAGTCAGGGATGCGTGTTGTGCAAGCTCCTTTTGGTGTAGCGTAGAACACAAGTCATTAATAAAATTAAAAAGATTATTTTTCATAAAATCTCAGGGTGTTACATTCTACCCCCCTTAAAATGATTTTCGCCCTCGAAATTCATCGGGGTTATAAATGGTTTACTACTCGAAAGTTTCTTTAATAGAAACCCACATTGAAAAAAGGAATACCAAAACTTGTCTTTAAAAACTAAAGTATGAAACGTGACGGTTACCCAAATTAACTAATCCCTGGGTTTCCACATAAGAGAACATAGGTGAAAATATGGATATGGAAGAGAAATCTAACCGTCATGTTCAGATGGAGAGTGGTAGAGAACATGGCTATGAAAAAGAAAACAATTACATAGCCATATATTTGTGACGATCTAGGGTACCATTTGATTAATTGGATATAAGGGCAGTTGGACAACATTTTTGGTTTTCAAGATCATTTTCTCTAATGTTGAAGAATTTGAATTAGAATAAATACTTACTTTATTTTGGTATAATCTCACCGTTGTTCGTGACTTGAACAATTTCCACTTCATCTCTTTAAGAAATTAAGTTGAATTTGTCTTTCGCGAATTTTTAGCAGATCATGTGATATAATGATAGGTCATTCCATCTGTCTCAAACATAAGTTAGCCAAAGTTATATACATAATTCCATCTATGGTGAAATTAATCATAAATGGTTCCAAAATGGACTTATACTTCATCTATCATCCTTTATAATAAAATAAAACTAGTTTCTACTAACCAGGGACTTCCTGTAGGCCAGTGGTAGGAAATAAAGGCATGTCACACTTCGGTTGTGGGTTCGATTCCCACAGCCTTGTCCAACGTGACGGGTTGTCGCTCGTTCTGCAGGTTTTCTTTTTTTTCTAAAAATACAAGACTAACTTATGTCCAACATAATACATTCCAATCTTTAGGCTTATCCATAATATTTCAGTCCATTCACATATTATAGTGAAAACGATTACCAGAGATTTCATTTAACAAGCATGTTAATACCATCATTGATCCCCATATGTCATAATATATGTCTTGTTGGTCACATTCCAAACAATCAAAGGCCTTAATCATGTATTCTCTTGAAAAATGAATACCCATTGATTCTTAGTGAAAACATGAGTGCTGTCAAAAGTTAACTCTTTCCACATACCAAAACCCCAAAATTCTATATACTCAAACCATGATATAACTATTTTTTTATATCATTCATGAGCTCATGAATACTGTCAAACATTTCAGTTTCTCCTTATCCCTTCATTATGTGCATTTCATCTACTTTCCAAAAATATTTCAATAACTTTTTCATGGTTACCAGTACCATATAATTATTGAAAACCAATACATAGATATTCCAAAATTCTATAATACCATAAATGAAATTCCATGATACTATTTTGAAATCCCATTACATAAACACTTAATCATTACACAACATCATTGTCATACTCAACATCACAAATAGTGATCGCATGAGACATTCCTTTTTCATTTGCCTTAAGTGGTTTCTCACATTGATCATCATTAACCCGTGGATTAGGGCATTTATTAGCATAATTCCCCATTTCCTTGCACTTGAAGAATTGAAGTGTTGGTGGAGAGTTCTCTGTAGTCTTTTATCTATTCACATCATTAGCAACCTTTTTCCCATTACTTCGACAATCAACTACTTGATGACCTTATCTTCAACACTTAAACATTTTCTAGTACCCTATAGGCAATCTCCACCATGCTTCTTTCCACACTTTCAGCATAAAGAAACATTCATCTTATTTTCAGCATTGTTCTGAGATTTTCCTTGAACTCCATCTTTTGTTTCTTATCAAAACCATGATATGGATATGTTACACAAACTTCCAGTTCTACCTTGATAGCACAACGCAAAATTTCTTCATAGCTACTGAAGTATCTTATAGCTAACTCCCTTCGAAGATTTGGTTTTAAGCCACTGAAGAATCGATCAACTTTACTTTCATGTTGTATGATAAAGCCAGATGCATACCTTGAAAGCCTTGTAAAATTCGCTTCGTATATACCAACAGATTCATCATCCTTTTGCTTTAGTTCAAGAAACTCCTTCTCCATCTTTGTTTGAAGAATATGAGTTGAGTACTAATTGAAAAATAAGTTCTTGGACTCGTCCCATTCCATGGACTCAATTTCATCTCTTGGCCTCGTATTCTTTATAAGATTCCACCATTGATCGGGTTTATCTTCCAAATGATATACTGCTAAGATTACTTTATCATGTTCAGAACATTGAAGAACTGAAAATATCTTTTCAGTGGTACTAATCCATTGTTCAGCAACAAGTGGATCAGAAGACCCACTGAAAGAAGGTGGGCGTTGCCTCATGAAGGACTCAATAGAATATTGTTCCCTTCTCTGCTCATTTGCAAGTCCAGAATGATTCATAGCTTGTGTAAGTATAGAACTATGATTTTTCACTCCATCTCCCATAACATTGGTTTGTTCCGGAGGACAATCATTGCATTGTCCATTACATTGATCAACACAGTTCCTTCGGGTTCCAGCCACTGTCTAAAACCCAAAAAGAATAGTGTGAGGGGAAAAAATCATGCTAGGGAAAACAACATAATAAAGGGGGAGTACCGTCAATATCTAACATCTTAGGTTTAATTCTAAGATCGTTACCGTAATTTTAGGACTATAACCTATACATATACTTAACCTTAGGAACATCCCTAGACATACCTTAGAAATATCACTAGGGATCTCACTGAAGTTATTGCATCCTAGTTTCCAAAGGTTGACTCAACCTTTCCTCTAATACCAACTGTAGAGACCCAAATCACGACGTACATGGAAATTACATTACTTTTTTGGAATACTTAGTACATAACAAAAACAGACACACAAGGACCGTAATAGTTTAGTGTCTTTGGAAACTTGGAATATAATCTTCTAATCGTGGTGAATGATCTTCAACATCTACCATAAAGATCTTCCCTTTTTTTTCTAACCTAAAACCTTTCTTTACATCCTGGGGAAAAGAAAACATAAAAGGGGTGAGCTCAAATTCCCAGTAAGGGTAAACATAGAGAACATAAAACAATCCATAAACATTTTAATGCAAAAACATGAACATAAAATCTAATCATCAAAATCTTGAGCAAAGACATGAATCTTGTAAGTACGTAATGCATATATCATAATGGAACATCAAACATGATAAAATATAATGGGAAAAAAACATGTAATTGTGGCAACCATTCAGCACATGTTATGATTTCCATAGTAGCCAAGGCATTGCTGCCAAGACCATCTTAGTGGACAAAGTCCCTTTCTGAATCGAGTTCACTCCTCGTTTTAGTCCTGTAACACTGAACCAGATTAACTTACCGTTCCAGCCATGTATATCTCATGAGATATAAATCTTTACCCAATGCATTGGAGGGAGATATAGGTCCCACCCATCTCATAATGAAATCATTCTTACTTGTTCCACAAAATAATCTTAAAACATTCATCATAACGCAAAGAATAAAATGGGTTTCATAAACATCATCCCATCATCTCATAATCCATATAAAATAAATGGAAATTTCCTCATAAAAAAAGTGAAACCATGTAAATCATAAAGACATTAAACTTGAAACATACACATAGGAAATAATTTCATCTTAGATGGAGAAATGGTTTTGATAAAACACTTGAAATGAATACTTGAGGAAAATATCCTTTCTTCTTCAAAATAAATTTATTCTCAAAAAACATCATCCAATTTTAAAAGAAAAAGATTTTGTTTATAATATTTATGAAATCTTTTGAAGGAAGCTTCATGAAAATAAGGCTTTAGAAAACCGTAAAAATCCTTTCATGCTGTATACATTAAAAAAACATTATTCTCGTACTTTTGTCGCAAAAGTCAAAAAGTACCTTGTAGGGTAAATAAAAGAAAGATTTCTTCCATTCCATGGGGTAAATGTCAAAATGGGTAAAAAGGAATTTAAACATACATGAAAAAACTTTTATAAAACATGGACATGGATGATTTCAATAACCCCAGTAAATACTTACGAATAAGCAATCTCAGATAAAAATGAGATTTGCAAAATTGTCCCTTACCTTAGGTCTGATATGCTTCGTATGTATCCAAACCTCCTGTATAATTATTTAAATAATGTCATTTACTTATTAAAGAATTATATTTATTTTTATGATATCATATATGGGTTACTTATGACTTTATATTACCCGTTCTTTTGTAAGTTCCATGTTAAAGTAGCGTTTTGGGTTAAACCGTTTTATTTATCGAACGTGTTTGGACTTGTTGTTCTTGATATTATTACTTATATCCGGATTTACTTAATTATAGAATGTAAAACATGATTTATATATAATATATATATTCATAATATACATATATATATGATAGATCGATAAATGGAATGAAATACACTGTTCATGGCGACGGTAGTCCGTACGTACGCATGAACGCTGTTTTCGTTTCATTTTTGAATTGAATGAAATTAAGTATATGACATAAATATATATACACATAAATCCAGTATCATTATTATGTCATATATTTCATGATTACATATTATATATACTTTATAATCATTCATGAATGGTTAACAGGGAGAATGAATCTCATCGCATCGTGGAGACGGTAGTCCGTACGTACGCACGAGCGATGATATCATTCCCATGATCGTGGAATTGCATTGAAGTGTATGTATAATATTTAAGAATCAATATAACTTTTCAATAATCATATATAGTTATTTATTTACACCATTATACCCATCCAAGTAAGGTGGTGGTTGAAAATAGATTACACCACGGCGTGGAGACGGTATTCCGTACGTACGCACGCGCGGTGATTTTGTTTTCTGTAGGATGGATAGATGGTGAAATAGGGTTGTTTCATACTTATAATAACATATCAGTGTATGAGTGATACTGATGTTATTACTTTATGATGAAACAACTAAAGAAGAAGAAGTATAAGAATAAATAATGTTGAAAGAATCAGTAACTGATGTTACCTCTTCTTTCGACACAACTTTTTGAAACCTCCTATTAGGACACTAAGATTGGTCTTTGAAGAAGACCAAAACCTATAGGATGTTTCTAGGGAAGTGGAGAAGATACATTGTCAGGGGTTGTCCATGCTTTAAGGCTCAAAGTTGTGTGAGGAAGAGAGATAGGAGGTGCCCTTTTATGAGGGAGGAGAGGGTCACCTTTGGAATAACTAAAAATATTATTTTATTATAAAGTCATATTCGGTTTTTAATAGCTCCAAATTGAGTTATTTCAAATCTAAGTTGGGGATGGGTCTAATTACTCTCATACAATAAAATTTATACAAGTTTATGTTTCTATTTTAACCTTATCATTTAGATTTAACTTTAAGTTAAATAATTTTTCTTTTACCGTGTCTTCTTGTTTTCTTACACTATAAGGTTAATAAACTTACAATAACAAGCCAAAATAACCTCAAGTTGTTTTTTTAATATATATAACCTTATATAAGTCATTTGGCCGAAACTTATATTTTTAGGAATAAAATAACAATTAATAATATAATATTTGTTTTAAAAACTATTTTATGTCAAAATTGACAGTATTTGGTAATTGATTTTTGTGAAAATAATAACAGAATGATTAGTTATAAAAAAGTTAATTAAATCAATACTGACATGTAATATTAAACTATAAAATTAGTTTAATTAATAAAAAGACTCAAATTACATTTATTTGGGTATTTATAACATCGATTATGTCAATATTTCATTAATAAGATAATTACTGCATCATCATTGTGTCATAAATAAATTAAATTATTTAATGTCTAAAAATTATAAATAAAATACAATTATGTTGGAAATATTTTTATCTTTCTAATGAATATTTATAGTCAAATTTAACTTATGTATAACCCTATATTAAAAATTATTTAGTTATTAAACATTGATTGTAACTATTTTAACCCTTCTTTAAATAAATATATATTAAATGTCCTAATCTAATCCAAGTTGGTCTAAATGGTCATATTTTATTCCTAAGGTTGTTTTTGGTTGAATTAAACTTATCCAATAGAATTAGGACATGTGTTATGGTAATAATAATATCCTTTTACCATTAATTACCCTATTTACTTTTAACCGTGGTAAATAAATGTAAAATGTTACTATTCAAAAAAAATTATTTTCATCTCATTGAACCACATTTTACTTACTAAAATCAACCGTGTCTCTTGGATTTTTGAAATTCCATTCACAAAAGCGGTAAAATTAAGTTTTATGTAAATTTGAAAATTCTCCTAGGAGGTGGGTAAAAGACGGTCAAAAGTTCAATAAAATTTTTATATATCTAAAATTATTATAAAATGACTCCAATGAGTTACATTGAACTTATATAGGTATTATGTATCAATTTCGACCTAAAATAAATTTAAAGAAAATAAATAATTATTTAAATAAAAAGTCGGTTTTTAAATAGTAACCCAGTGTTTTCACTATTAATCAAAAATTGAAAGTTTTTAGAAAAATACCAAAATTTTACCCTAGGATAATTTTGATATTCCAAATCCAAAAATGAAGTCCATTTTGAAAAATAAAATTTAAAATATTTCAAAAAGTGGGTATTACTATCCATAACAGCTAGTTTATATAATATATCATTGTTTAGAGAAACTCGATATTGCGTACAACACACGCTATCGTGGAAGGTTGGTATTGCATGTAATGCAAGCCAAGTCAGGGATGCGTGTTGTGAAAGCTCCTTTTGGTGTAACTTTAAAGACCTAGAAATTTTAAGGAATTTTTTTCATATTTTCTTTGGGATTTTACGAGTATGCAGTTTCTGACGGCGCCTGATTCCGAGGCCCGGTGTTCTCGGAATCATTTTCTGAAGTTTAGATCTGGTACCTTCAGTGAACAAACGAGTGGGTTTTTTTAACTTTTGAACCGATGCTCGGAATAAAAATATGAGGGCACTGATGAACTCGCAGTACCGGTTTTCGCTTAAGAGGACATTCACCTCGACTGCAGATGATCGGGTTTGAGAGTTGGTTTTTGGGTTTCACGTGGATTAATGAAATAAAATAAGTGACAACTTATTTTATCTTTGTTGAACCCATTCCATGTGGATAGTGTTGGTTAAAAGCTCCACATAGGAGTTGGTGGTGGGACCGCCACACCCTAACCTCCCATGGGAGGATTATTAGGGTGGGGACCACCCGGGCCCCTAAACCCCCTCGGAACTCCCCAAATTAATTATGTCATCCACTCGGGAATTTAATTTGGCGGAGCCTCTGCACTTTTTGAATTTTTGAATTGTGCCAACCATCGTGAACTTAATTAAGTGCGGCCCACTTAATTAATTTTTGCCACCAATAATAATAGATTATATTATGTTATTTTGGCACGTTCCTGCACCTTTTGGTGGAGAGCTTGAGAAAACTTATTTCTCCAGCGAAGAACGCCAGCAATGCTTCTTCCCCGACCTTCTTCGTCTTTCTTCCTCGGAGCCCCCCCTTTCTGACGTGGTGCTTCTCCGACGACCCACCTTCCTCCCTCCTCGTCTTTAACCCACCGACGCACGAACTCGGAAGAGGAAGCGTGCGGTAAACGACGTCATCATCTTCCCCCGCGACGAACGCGCCCCCCGACGAATCAAAGGTTGGGGGTTTGGTTTAATTTAATTTATGTGGATTATATCCTCGGCCATTGATTATATTGTTGATAGTCGTTTGGGCCGCCTGTTATCGTAATAACGGGAGGAGGTCGGACCGCACGAACACGGTCGACCCTCCTCCACCTTTGTTGGTTGTACTTGTTGTGGCATGAGCAAAGGAGGTGCGGTGCAACGACACCGCGCGGAAACAAGAAATAATGCGACGAAGAAGCGCAGAGCCGTTGAGGCCGTACGAAACCTCGGCCGGAGTCGGGGCTGCGGGGCGATTCGAAGACTCCGCTGGTTGATCGTTGTGCGTGGATTGAGGGGCGACGACAAACGGGGCCCCAAAGTCAAATTGAAGACTTAGCAGTGAAGAGCTGGTCCCGGGAGGACCGCTGGCGAAGACCGCAGGAAAAAAGGACCACTGAAGCACGTCCGGTGGTCCGCGGAAGGGCCTGCCGGCCGTCGAGAGGCAACGGCTCCCGGCGCGCCGCCAGGAGGGTCCGCCGCGGCTGATGCCGCTGCGCAAAGCGCCGGTCCCACGGCCACGCGAGACCATTGAGAGACCGGGGGTTCGTAACCCCCAGCTGGAACGAAGAGAGGACCCCATGTGGGGGGGTCGTGGTTACACAAGCGGCGGGGGGGGGGGGGGGGGCAGCGCACCCCCCATTCTGCTTAGCTCGGCCAGCCGAGCTGGCCCCGCGGGCCGCCCGAGCGCGCCAGGCCGGGCCGGGCTGCGCCCAGGCCGGGCCGTGCCCTCCGGGCCGGGCCATGCCCTATTGGGTTGGACCCGGACCCGAGTCGGGACAACCCTGTTCGGGCCGACCTGGGGGGTGGTATTGGGCCGGGTCGGACCGGGCCCGAACCCCCCTAATTTCGGACAGATCTATTTAAACATCTATAACTTGGGCTAAGAACCTTCAATCGATGCAATATCAGTTGCGATGCGATCCTTGGATCGAGACAGACGTTTTGGTATATTACACTCAAGGTTTCAAAGAACTTTGGGTACAGCCGGGTTGGTTCGAACACGAAACCAACCGGGCCCTCGGAGCGGAAACGCTTATAACTTGAGCTCCGGACGTCCAATTGATGTGAAGTCATCTTTTTTGGATTTCTTTTGATGAGATGAAAATTTTTTCATACTTCGCCTGAGTTTTGGATGCAGTTGGATAGTGGCCATGTTGGATTGTACCCGAAATCCAACCGGGCCCCTAGAACGGAAAAGCTGATAACTTTCATACCGGACATTCGTTTGACGAACCGCCAGCGGCGTTGGTGATCACATTGAGAAGCGGTCCCTATGAGTATACCCTATGAGAGTTCGGGGTACAGTTGAGATACGGCCGGGTTGGTTCACACACGAAACCAACCGGGCCCCTGAGACGAAAATGCTAATAACTCACAGACCGGGCGTCCGATTGACGCGCCGCCTATTTCATTGAGACCCCTATGATGAGGCGGTCCTTTGAGATACTTCTTCATGGGAATTTGTGATACTTGGTGTATCGACCTGTAGCTCGTGGAGCGGACCCTCCCGGAGACGAGCGTATGGAGTACGGAGACCGTGTAGCTGGCTGAGACCTGATGACTGCTTTTCCGATTCGATTCGGAGTGACTTGCATAGCCCAATGGGGAGAACTACTTTGTGAAGTGGAAGGCCCATGGCGGAGGAGCACTACTTTGTGAGGTGGCAGACCCACGGTACTCGACAGGAGGAGTACCTCTGTAGGCTATGAGGTGGAGCACTACTGTGTGAGGTGGAAGACCCATGGCGGAGGAGAACTACTTTGTGAGGTGGCAGACCCGTGGTACTCAACATGAGGAGTACCTCAGCAGTCTTTGGTTAGTGAGCAGTACCTCAGAGTCATGATAGGATCACTGTACTCATCAGAGACAGAGCTCTTCAGTAGTTACAGTTTCGATAATGAAAATCATGGTTTGAGCTGATTCTATGACCTTTGTGTTTACCTCATGATTGAGATGGGTCACTTGATAACTTAGGTATATGTATGGGCATATACCTAGGTAGTGGTTATCCGTTGATTTCATAACCTTTGTGTTTCCTCATGATTGAGATGGGTTACTTGATAACTTAGGTATAAGTATGGGATTATACCTAAGTAAGGGTTATCTGTTGAGATCCTTCTTTGTGGTTATCCTTGTTGGATTTAGTGAGACCTTGAGGGTCTCGGGGTCCCTACTGAGTATTGTATACTCACCCTTACACGGGATATGCCCTCACCTCATTGTGTTGGTTGCAGATGACGAGCAGCACTGACGGAGGCCGAGTGTTCGAGGACTGGACGGTACCCAGTGGTGGACTTCACGACGAGACGATACTCGGAGGAGGTTGACGGGAGAGAGAGTTGTGGAGGCTATCTGTACCTACCCTACAGGTAGGTTCCATGGTGGACGATCCAGGAGCTATGCTATCTGTACCTACCCTTCAGGTAGGATCCGAGGTGGATGACCCAGGAGATGCTTCTATTCTTCCAGCTGTTTGTCTTTAAAGTTGTACTTCCTTTATGTTGTAGTTGTACTTCATAGTTGGTTTTGCATTCAGGCCCTTTTTACTTTTCATCACTTTCTTTTGTACATAGTGTATTACTTCCGATTGTACTTTGTGGTGTTTTGTTTACTTTTATAAAGGAAATGCCTTCCCAGTTATCGGGATTTACGCCTTTGGGGCTAGTCGCCAGCCCCTGGCCTATGGAAGGCGGGCTTGGGGTAGTCACGACATGGGCCCCTCGGACGGGTCGTGATAGTAGAGTACAAAACAAGATATTAATGAAATTAGAAATAATAGTTTTCATAAAATCTCGGGGTGTTACAATAATTGAACTTCATGGTCGCCTGGTTTAGGCACCAGAAGTCCACACATAGCCTCAAACATTCATCTGCCTTCTTGGAAAAGGACCCGAGGGATGTCCATGGAGAAACAATGGGCCTTACGAATACATTTCCCTATAAGTACTCCAACTATACCATCATCTCTCAGAGCTCCGCAGGGGCCATCTGATATGCTGGTGTAGATATCAGTGCTATTCTTTGGTACAAGTCAATGAATATGTCTACCACTCTATAAGAAGGTAGTCCTGTGACATCTTCTAGAAAGACGTACTCATACACATCCGCCGCCGCTAGAAACTGTTGACTCGCCTCATCCACCATGTTAAAAGTCATGCACGCCAGCTGATATGTAATTAGATGCACCCTCCCGAGCGCATGTCCATCTTGTACTGATCAGTGTTCCTTCTCACTATCAAAGGAAAACTAAACTCCATCTTTGTACGCACATCACACAGTACCTCTCAAGCAGTCAATCTGTGCATGAATTGGAGATAGCCATTCCATTCCTAGAATGACATCGTATGGCTTCCAAACCACTAGTAGAAGATCCCATCTGAATCTAACTCTTCCGAGATTAAGATCTCACTGTCAGAACTAGTGTGTGACCAATGAATCTACTCCTCTAGGAGTATCCAAATGAAAAGGTCGAGCTAAAATATCTATCGAAATCTTAGAGTCCCAAACTACGTCTGCGGCAAGAAAAGAATTCATAGCACTTGTGTCAATAATCACTACTACTAAAGTAGAGAAGTTACAGATTGTACCTTGTATCATCTCAGGTATGTCATGATCGTGACCCTCTACTACTTGTAGCTGGGAATTTCCCTATCCACCTGCTCCCTAAGCTGGTGGTGAACCACCTAGGGGTGGTGGTGGTATTTCTTGGTGACCCCAACCACCTCCCGCTGCACATCCTGCTCCCCTGCCTCATCATCCACCTGAATGATTCTCATGATCTTGCCGCTTCCACTGCCTCGGTGGTCCCTCCACTGTCTTCCAATCATCTATGATGGGAGTCGGACAGTCATGAGTTCTATGAACCAGTCCCCCACAGGAAAAACAGATCATGCCCCACTGGTGGATCCATCAGCCTCTCGAGCCTCACACCTCTAACCCTGTATCCCGGGGTCACCCTTCGGAATGTCTAGCCCAATTGGGTTCTGTCGTCATCTGTCTACTGCCAGCTGTAGATGACTCTACTACCTGTCTCCCAGTAGGGGATCCAACTGTCTGTGCATGATCAGAAAGGATGCTCTCCATCAGTAAAGCTCGCTCTAGTACCCCATCCTGCCTCATGATTCTGAGAGAAACTATTGAAAATCTAATATCTCATTGGAGAATTTCCTCATTGGTCTAGGCCCTAAAGTAAGAATCTAGTACCATGTCGGTGGAGTATCAGGAGAGGTCAGTAAATCTTGCTGAGTAATGAGCCATAGTATGGTTGACCTGCTACAGATGCAGTAGATCCTAAATATGGATAGAACATATTGTCACTGACATGAACTCCGCCCTAAAAAGGCTCTCAAAGTCCGGGAAGATGAGGTTCATCTCCTCATGCACCATGAGAGTCAAGCTCCGCCATCTTCTAGCCAAGCCCTAAAAAAGGCTAGCGACCAAGATCTCCATCTTCTCAGCGGGTGTTTCTATAATGAAAAAGACCTAAAAAACTACCTCATGCCAGTCCAATGCGGCTTGGGGGTCCATCTCGCCTCAAAACCTCATATTCCACTTCCTCTAAAACAAATGAAATGCTCTCACCTGATGTGCATGATCCACTAGTAGCATTAGCTGCTCTACGGGTGGTGGTGCTGGTGGTACACCACTTGAAGGTGCCATCACGATGAGTGGACCCTGTACAAATTTCTCGTCACTCAATGGGATACTGTCACAATATCTAACTGCAATCCTGGATGGATGTCTTCATGGAGGAATCCTGTAAGAAATAGACGTTCCACAATCAATCAGTTGTACATAGTGAGATGACTCAAGAAAGATAAGGAAAACATTTCAAAATACTAGAAACTGGGTTTTCCATGTATTGAGTCTGAAAACAGAATTTAGTGTCCTGGTGTATGGATACGTTGGCCGCCACACCAACACTGGACTCCCTAAACTAAAAACTGATAACAAGACACTTTACACCATTGTGTCATTAAAAGTAGTATCTTAGTTCTTATGGTAGAACTATCATCCCTCTGATACCACATTGTCCTGACCTGACTAGCACCTAAAGGCTTTTCCCGAACAGGAAAGGCATTGCCTTAGAGATCTGTAAACACTCAAAAAGGGAAACTAAAGTAAACAATCATCAAAAGTAAGGTATAGCCATGAGAGTAAAGTAAAACCACAAGTACAACTATAAACTGAAAACAGTGGGCCAGAATACAATCCCTAAAAACTAAAAAGAATGTAAACAGATATCACAACTTCCCTGGAGCTCTACCTGGAGGGTTGTAGCTGTAAGTATAAAGTCTAGGAAGAGGATCTCGACTACTCCCGTTGCACCAAGCTACACCAAGTCCTGAACCTCCATAGTCTACCTGACAGCATTAGTAGTCTACTATAGACACACATGTGTGGGAATAGCCTTTGCAGGGGTGAGTATAACAACTTAGTAGGGGACCCCGATACCCCTAAAAGTCTCCCAGTAATCCAAAAAAAACATCTCAATAAATACCACAAAGGTAATATCAATAGTATGATCTAAATCATGAAGCACAAATCAAAAGAGATAGATTAATCTAATGGTATAACTTCATGTTTACTGGGATAGGGATGACTAGTCATAAATCCAGATCATTCTATCCATAGAAACACTACTTTTGGCTTGTATTGGTCACTTTACGCTGACTTGTATTTGTCGCGAGATGCTGACCTATATTGGTCACTGGTGCTGACCCGTATTGGTCATTGGTGATGAATCGTATTGGTCATTAGTGATGAACAATATTGTTCACTAGTGATGAGGTAGGGATGATTAGTCTTATAGCTAGATCTTCCAACTCTGGAGTCTTTGATGCTGACCTGCATTGGCTTCTCTTCTTCGTCAAGTCACTGCCAGCCACTGGATTCCCGCTCGAAGCATGTGTGATCTCTAGAAGACACTGCTCCTCAATCCATCAGTCATATTTCAACCAGTAAAAATTCCCACAAAAAGTATAACCAAGGGACCACTCTGTTATAGGGGTTCCAATGTGAGAGATGACGCGTCATCGGATGTCCAGTTTGTGAGATATGGGCACTTTTGTAAAAAGGGATAGGTTGGATTCAAGTCTGATCCAACCTAGGTCAAATTCCAAACTACGTCAAAAATCACTTAGAATATCTCCAAATGACCGCCTCTTCTCAAGGGTCCATAGGCCACAGACGACGCGTCGATCAAACACCCGGTGTGTTAGTTTCTCCCCATTCTGTGAAATGGGGGTGATCACACCTTGGTCTGCACCTAGCTCGGTCGGGCCCGCCAGAATATGCCCAAAGGGACCGCTTCCCAAAATAGGTCCCAACACCACCGATGGCATTTCAAACAGACACATGGTTTGTTAGTCACGAGAGTTTTTTATTCAGGGGCCGGTTCGGTCTGTGCCTAATCCAACTTGGTCAGGCCGGGCCGACACAATGGGTCCCGGGGTCTACCTGGCCTTGCCTCGGTCTGGCCCATTAAGGGTTGGACTGGTTCATTGGGTCTGGCCCATCAGGGCAGCCAAACTAGATCGCGCGCCCAGTCCGCGGTTGGCCCGACCTTCTGGGGGGGCACCTGCACCGTCCCAACCCGCCTGGTAGGTCTAGCCCAATCCGTCGAAAGGCGTACCGCGTCTGCTAGCTGGCCCCATGGATGTGGGTCCATTTCATCTGGCTAGGGTCGTAAAGGTTGCCGATCAGCCCCAGATGACATGGCACCATAGGGCGTGGCACTGCCCCCCTCCTGTTGCGGCCCGCTGGCCATGGCTGGTCCCGCCCGTGGCATCTATGGGTGCTGGCCAACTCTCGCACGGCCAGCTCGAGCCACCGCAACATGCGATGGTTCCCCTCCTCCCCACTTCCCACGGATGGTATCCACGAGCCTCCTCTAGCCCTCACCGGTATGGCATGCTGATGGTTCTTTCTGCGGGCCACTAGACATGCTCCGGTGGTCCGTTCTTGGTGTTGTCTATGCCTACGATCCTCCCATGATGCCACCTTCACTACATAGCCCTCGGTTCCGTGTTGCTGACAAGTTCATCATTCAACCATGAAGAAATCATCAAGAACATGTTTGACAGATGGTCCGGGCCTTGTTGGATCATCTCATGCCCTCCACATTAGCGTTATAACATATGGGAGAAAAAAAATCTTCATAAGATTTGATAAAACCCCAAAATGAATCCTCGTGACAACATTCCATAAAAAAAGAATGAGGCATGGATCAACCCATTAGTTGGTTGATACAAATTCTTAGTATTAATCATGAATTAAGAGAAAAAAATCATTTAAATGCATAAAAAATTTAAACCCCCTACTTGGATGAGATGTCTGCTGAAGATGATTGATAGAACCTCCTTCATCGTTGTCGTCCGTTCCTGATTTGGTGGCGCTCGTCACCTTAAATTAATTCGGTCTTGTCCTCCAGGTGGATGTTTCTGCAAAACTCCCCCATATATTCCTATATTGAAGTACTCATGCCAGAACCACACCCCGAGATTCATTTAAATAGGAGGGGTAAAGGTAAGTAACGTGTTGAGGAATTAATGAGGATCATTAATTGACGTAATTAATGTGCCTCATTAATTGATGTAATTAAAGTGCCTCATTAATTGAAGTAAGGGGTGGTTATGTAACCAAAGTGTATCCATGAAATTAAAACCCCATAATTAAAGGTCTGACCACCTACGGGGTCCCCGCCACCACCACTCAATAGGAGTTAGGAAAAAGAAAAACAAATAAAATTACATGTACATGTTATTTTACTTTTCTTTAAAAAGTCCAAAATTTATCATTTTCTCTTGACCTACTGTGGTTGAAGTAACGCTTCCCTTAAGAGAATCCCAGCACTGCAGATTTAGCGGAGTCCTCATATTTTTAATTCGAGCACTGGTTCAAAAGATAGAAAACACCTCCCATGCGTTTATTGGACATATCCAAAAACAAGTTCAAGAATTCATTCTGGGAACACCGGGCCTCGGAATTACACACCGTCAATTTTCACAGACTCATAATAATCCCAAATAATTTAAAACAATTTACATAGAATTTTCTAGGTTTTTAAAAGAGCTGATAGACATGGACCACAACATGAATAATTGCATACTTCTATGAGAGAGCTAGTGTATAAGCCATAGGGAAGACTCTCTGCACAATATATAATTGTCCAATAAACCACAATTCCAACATAGTATACTTATGAATGAGATGATTTCATAACCTTAGTGACATGTGTTTGAAAACTCTGTATACCACCTCAAACTCTATGGGACTTTGTCTCCGGTTGGTAGAGGTACTCTACCTGATCTGAGTAGTTATCATCCACTTCTAAATTTGCTATATTTTTCTGATTTTTCCTCTACTAGGCTCAAATAAAGCATAAATAACTCGCTGATTTCCATCCAACACAGGGGAAATCAACATGACCTGCCATACTTGGACTCAAATAGATCTATACGGATAGATTACTAGTACATATTATTGTATGTGATTTTTTTGAGGACCACTAAATTTAGCAATAGTATCTAAAATGAAGGACACATGCTCTAATCATATCTTCGGTCACCTATATAGTACTGTTTGATTTCACAACCATTTACAGGTGATAAACTTTTCTCAGATGGAGTCATATTCCCAACACCTTCTGAATCTCCTACTAGAATATCAAGATGAAGGATGATCTCTATCTGATACAATTTTTAGTGCAACCCCATTTAGGTGTACTATCTCCCATTCAAATAGTATTCTAGGATAAAAAAATATAGAAGAACATTTTATGGGAAAGAATAGGGATTTATTTTTTAGTTGAATTATGATAACCCAAACTACATCATGTCCATGATGTGTCATAGATTGGACCATCACCAAATCCACTATGACACCATCTCGCATACCATATGGAATTGTAAATAGTTAGTGCATGCTAGGATTCTATTGCTCATCCTTCACCTGATAGAAACAAAATTTGTCATTCCTTTACTAATTTTAGCCACTAATATTACCTATTAACATTAATATATATCGTAGTCATCCCAGAATACACAACCCATCGTATGGAGTTGAAGTCACTCATCTGGACCTCATGCATGCTCTTAGGGACTACCACTTAGTCCAAGACGTATAGAATGTTTTATTTATCTATAGACTATTCAATAGGGGTATACCCACCATAAATATCTTCCCTTATCACTAGATAGTCAGAATGTAACAAATGGATCTCTTTCACCCTACCAAGGAGTGAGTACATAATGTATAGGGAAACCAATGTCTCCCTTACCTAGTACTTCTAGATATTAAGAAGCATCTCTACAAACTAATCCATGATATAATACTTATAACAGATCACCTAAATAACCTACAACTGAGTTTTCCTTCTCTATGAATCTTTAACTACATTTCCCTTCCCAAGAGTTTAATATAGAATCAAGTTAAAATATTGAAGGTACTGAACCCACATTCTTTTCTAAAGATTTAAGTAACATTTAAAGAAGAGGTATTTAATTCTTTCAAGATATATTTAAACAACAAACCTCTCTCCAAGAATATAGTGTCACCTTCATCTTAGGGAATGTACCACTATGTAATGCCCTAAACTGTGGTTCATGTAGTTATTCTCATGTGACCTCAATTTCCTAGATCCACAAGTGACTACATTACCATCCTGTATAATCTTCCCCCCCCCAAGTTGACACATGACACATCACAAAAGATTGTGTAATATTGACCAAGACTAGGTATGGTCAAGATCTATGTGGATGTATTACTATTCCTTAACTCTAGAAAGGCTGTCTCATAAGAAAAAAACCAAATAAACATCACCCCTTATTGGTCAGGCCCTTTAATGATGCCACCAAATAAAATAAGTCTTGAATAAACCTATGAAAATTGATAGATTTCCCTAGAAATCAACAAATATAAAAAAAATTCTTGGGCCTCCCACAAAAAACCATGATATCAACCTGCTCATGTCCTCATAAAATCCATCATTGATTTTTATATGTACTATGAAATGTACTCGAACCAACCAAAATTTGAATTTTGAGATTTTTTCATAGAGAATAAGACCCATAAGTGTGCTCAAAACTATCTCCAAATTCTCATAATATTCTTATACGGACTTGGAGAACCCAAATATTTCATCCAAAAAAAAAATACAAAATGATTCCAAATATGGATGGAAGACTCTATTCATCAGATCCATTAAGACTATGGGAACATTCATCAACCCAAAATAAATAATGAGGAACTCATATAGATCATTCCTACTCTAAAAGAATGTATTATGAATGGATGATTATTGTAAACTAAGGTGGTGGTACCCCGACTGTATATCAATCTTGAAGAAAACCCAAAACCTGTTGAGCTTGTTGAATAAGTTGTCGATGAGTGGGAGTTGATATTGTTTCTTAAACATTACTGGGATAACCCTATGATAATCTACACACAATTACATAGTTCTGTGTTGCTACTTGGAAAATAAAACTAGAGCACCCCAAGGGGATATTCTCTAATGGATATTCCTTTTACGTTCATATCCACCATCTAAAATTTAAATTATTGAATCTTCATCGATTCAATTATATAAGGAGGGAAAGAAATAGTCTTAGTGCATAACAAAATGTTGATCATAAACTTGATTCCACATTTGGAAGGTAATCTAGAGTACTCCTCAAGAAATACATCATGGAATAGATCAATAATATATAATAAATTAGTTTTATGATTCTATACCTAATGTAGAATAATACTAGACACCTATTTGGTGATGCCACCTAGTCACTGAAGGTTTAGTGTGACCTGACATTCATGGAAATTCCACCCTCCCACAAAAACGAAGCTACCACCATCAGGACATGTAAAATAAAACACCTGAAATAACAATCAAAATGAGATCTACAATAAGAGAGCCTGTCTATTCCATGAACTACATCAAATCCATCCATTTCTAGTATGAAGATGTCTTAGAGTAAACAATAGTCAGTGATAATAAATTCACAACTGGAACACATTAAAATACACTTTGACTTCTTACCAAAGGGTGTGTTGGTTAATAGAACAACACATAGATAATATACATCCAAACAAAAACCTAAAACGAAATAAGAATATATAATAGAGTATGAGGATCATGTGTTAAATATGGTTGGGTGAGAGTAGAAAAAACCAAAACTATACCTCAAACTGTTGGGGGCCTAAAATCGTACTCCATTTTAATAGGCTCAAATGTGTGCAACTATCCTAAACTTGGACCCTATAATGTAACAAAACTGACTAGATGCATACTACCTTTCTAACCCAATTTCTATTGGCCTAGAAATCTATGAATACAAGAATGGATTGTTTGGAAAGTAGATTACCAACTTCTTGACTATTATGGTGGGTTTTCAATCGCAACCCATAAATAGAGATCTAGCTTTGAGCCTTTTTCACTACCATACAAATGTGTTCCATTACAAGAAAAACATACATGACCCATCTTCACATAAATAAATCACTCTATAGGTGGATGGGGGAATTGAGATCTAATTTGTCCCATGTGACCACAATGATATCAATACACCTCTTCACTCCCTCATGGAGGGAATGGTATCACTATCCTACCTAGATTAACATCTCCCACCCTATTATGAGTCATCTGATCACAAATGTAAGCTATAGAATGATCCACTAAGACTTACACTTAATCCAAAAGAGGATAGTCACCCATTATAGTGACCAACATTGATATTCCTCTGTAAAGTCAAATATCAGTTCCTAATATTCATGAATGAGGAGAAATAGAACAAATTCACCTAAACATTGGTCTTATAAAGCAACCCGTCCTCAATGTTATTGGCTCTAGAATTATCATAACTAGTGATGGTTAGAGATAATAGCTGAAGGTCTATAAACTGGAAAAAATAATGCATAAGTTCCATATCCCCCTACACCAACCTCATAAAATCATGGTCATGATCCCACTATAGGGTATCTAGAAATAAGTGTCTAATGAAGTGGGTCTAAAAAACCATCTAGGTTATCCCAACAGGCTTATTTTCCTAGATAAGGATTCCCCACAATCGACGCACTGCCCCACATAATATATATATATAACAAGCTTCACCCTCTTATCCTTTGGAGTTACTAAGTGGTAATAATATCTTGTATAGAATCCATCTGTAGATATCCCATCTATGAAACACCCTCAACTATGTAAAGTAGAGGGTTCTAATGAGGGAACTAAAGTGTGATGTTTTATATAGTCAGAGAAGTTTTTGGTTGTCCCCTCTCAATGGATTTCTCTACATACTGATGGGTCTCACAGATATGATCATCTATATGTGTGTTAGTATCTGTGAGAGGTTATGATCCATACATTAGAGTGGCATAATCACCCCCTCTGATTCAAAGACCCTAACTATCTATAATGGAATAACTCTACATGGCCAACACAAGATCTTATAACAATACATGAAACAATATTTTACCAGGCTAGAGATAAAATAAGACATGCACAATAACTCATATCCTTTTATTCTATACCCCCAATTTTTATTAAGTCACATTTTCCAGGATTTTCATATTTAAAGTATCACATTATTTATCATACATTTTTAATTTCCAAGGTATGGTAAAATATAGTGCCACCCACAAGATATTATGGAAAACTCGTTGATTCTATCTTATCAAAACTTTCTTTAACAAAAAAATTAATTTAACAATCCAATTATATACAATTTTATATCAAGGTATCCTCTAGGGTATTTCCCATGTAAATGAAACCATAAACATATATTAGAGAACACTATATAAGATGTTGTTATCAATTTAATTAATTAACCCCCTTTTATCTATATCAAAATTCATATGTGTATATGTGTTTTAGGAAATCACAACAAGAAAAAAATAGGTAACCCTAAATTCCTAAATTAATTCTTGAACACATTCCCAATCCCTTACTATACTTTCCCAAGAGATAAAATACAAAGAATAATTAACAAAATGATCAATTGCGCCTTCCATGGTGAAAGTCAAAAAACCATAAAAGTTCATGAAATAATAACACTCCCATACCTAGTGAATTGGATATTTTCCCACATGTGAGTTATATAATTAATGGAAAGATCCCATTACCAAGCCTTGACTTGTCCCAGTATTCTATATACCAGCCCAAATAGAAATAAAAAATAAATAGATCCCCTAACAAAACTTTGTAACATCTATATATTCAGAACAAGTGATTAGTTCTAGGACTAGATTAAAATTTAGCTATGTTTTTACTAAATTGAGGCTAAAAACAAGTTTAGTTTCTACTTTTTATAGTGTTCCATAAGGATATTATACTCTCATGGTTAGAGTGAAATAAGACATTAAATAAGGTAAATAACATACATCTCATAATATCACTGGCTAACCCTGTTCAAGTGCCAATTTCAAAGCATAACACCGGAAATATATGAAATAATGTTACAATATAGTCAAAATAAAAACATTTCATTAGTCATATAGAGAATGTAAAAAAGTAAAAAAATAGTAAACAAAAACTACATGACACCCATATATGCATGAACTCAAACTTGACATTATCCCCCAAACTCCTTCCTAGAAAGTAATCATGCATCAGTCTTAGGGCGCTTACCCTTATCTGTACCTTCAGCTATGAAATCTTCATGACTACCCAACAATAACCAAGAAGAGTGTGAGTATGACTCAGTAGGACACCATCATAGAAATCCCTATATAAAATAGTCGAAAATAATAAACACATGTACTAGTTATATGTATATAAAATTTTTAAATAATTTAAAGAATAAAAAACAAATAAAAATCTAAACCCAGGTTTCATGGTGAAACCTAAGGTTAGAAAAATGCTTCGATCAATGCCTGATTTCTCAAATCACGTTGCGAAGACCATGCTAAACCAATACACTTCCAACAAGGGTTAATATACCCATCCCTTATCCAAACCGTCTCCTTTGGTAAATATACCTCTCTCTTGGGACATAGAATCTATTCAGGGTCCATTTATACCCTGTGTTAACTATAATTTTTTATGTCCCCTAGTGGTCCATTATCATCTCGGGTTTATTTGTAATTCCCAACATCCATACTCACCCACGGTTTAATAATAAATTTTTTCATTTCCATAACATAATATAAATAATGAAATCACATGGGTTCAAAGAACATATTTGTTCTGATCTAGTTCCAACTTCCTTTTTCTAAATCATTCATAAATTCAATTAAAAAGAACACAAAGGAACAATTCCATTTAACAAGTTCAATTTCGAAAACAATTAACAATTTTTTAAAACTTTAAACCATTCACGTGATCTTTTTTATAGGGTAAAAACTCCAATTTTGAATACCACATTTAATTCGCAACACTATACATAAAACCCAAAACAAATTGTTGAGTCCAATTACATAGTAAAAAGTCTTAAAACTAACCAAGGGTTCCCATTCTCCCACTTTTTTATAGAAATAAAAATGTTTCCATGGATTTTATAAGATTCTAAGGTCATGGTCTGATGATTTGAATTATAATCAAACTCAAGCCTAAAAATTTTCTTGAGACACATCATATAATAATTAAGTAAAAAACAACCAACCATGGGAAAATTATTGGGTACCACATAAGTTAAGAATATGAAGTCCACATGACAGATATTGAAATTTTATTAAGGTTAGAATAATATATATCAAAGTAGTGGAGAATCACCTTGAAAACCTGAGAAACTAGGTAAATATAGTGGAATATAACCAAAAAGTTAAATAATGAAATAAAAGAAAGGATATGAGTCATATAGTTTTTGATAGGGCCTCAATCATACCAAACATGAGCTCAAAAGTCCAAGGATTTAAAGAGATTATTCAATAAGGATTTGTGGATAAGGGATGCTCAAATAGATGGGGTTTTAAGAGTTTTGATGAAAAAATTTGAGTTAAAAATATAAAATAATGGGTATAAATGACCAAAAAATGCCCATTAAAACACACACACTGGTCCCACAATATAGCTTGTCGGCCTCCGGAAACTAGACTATAGTACCCTTGATTTCTAGTTTTTAGCATCCTGTTACTTGGATCGGGTAATATTCCAGTTTCCCTAAGCCGCATTTTGTTTAGAAATACTCAAAAGTAGTTTTCAAGGGTTTAATGCAGGTTTCAGGACTGGTACACACTCTATACCTGAAGTACACACAGTGTACTTGGGGAAAAAATCATGTTTGCAAGTGGGGGGTTACACTGTGAGCTGGTATATGACATCAATCAGAGGTAAACGTCATGTAGTTTTTTGATATTGTTTTTTTTAACCTGAGGTGACAGGTTTTTTAGAGTACTTATCCAGCACGGCCTACACAACATGATGAAGGGGTACACGTCGTGACCTGGAACATGATCAGTTTAAAATCATGCTTTCATATGTTCCATATCAGTCTTTTGGTTGGATATTCATGGATCTTGACCATATACTCTCCCTAGGAGATTTTCAGAGGCACTCCTTCTTCCAGATCGATCTGATCGTCTTTGGATCTTAATTGTGTTCCCGGTATGTCTTTCTGAGTAAGTGTAATACTAGATATACTTCTCATATATTCTTCGTTCAACGATCTATAACTGTTATGGGTAGATCTAGGTTTTTGTTTTCCAAATAATTTGTGATTTATCTTTGTTGCTGATAGGAGAAGGGATCTAAGGCCATTTCATTGAAGAATTAATCCCATTTTTGTGAGAGTTCTTCATCCTTTATTGAGTTTCGTCAAAAAATTTGATGTAGGGGGATTCAATCTTGTCTCATATTAATGAAATTGATTGGAATGCTTTTATATTCAATTTATTGTGCTGAATTGATTATTTCTTGGTTGTTGAAAACTTGTTGGAATCCTTCTTGAGTGATGGTTTTTGAAATCTAGAAAATTGGGGATTTTGAATGATTGATTTGATTCATGTTTTTAAAATATGGATTTTAAAATGGGTATTTTTGATGAATGCTAGAACACAAATTGTATTTGATGTTTTCAATAAAAGGGAATGTTTTATTGAAACTGAATGGGTACTATCAAATTGGTTGTGGTTTGTTTTTTTAATAAATGTTCAGTTTTCTTAAATGGTTTAATTTGGTAATTGAAATATTTTTTATACATGGTGTTGGTATGATTTCATGCTTAACGAGACCCGAATAAGGGACGATTACCATTGGGGTACAAGGTACATGATCCTGGATGTGGGTGGGTGTTAGTGGGACACAAAATGATTGGAAAAAAGACCGCTCATGAGTATAGAACTATCGAATGAAGTATTCATGAGTGGGTGTGTTGTAAACTATGGAATGGGCATGCTAAAATAATTATAATAATTTATTTATAAGCCTTGATTAGTTATTTTCTTGAAAATAACTTGCTAAAATTTGGTTTGACATACTTTTTCTTACACTTGGTTATAATTGGTTTTCGAACATGTATATATTTGGCTATAAACTGTTTTGGTAAATTGTTTTATATAAATTGTTCTATATAATGTTCTAACCATTCTATCTTAGTGGTGCGAGTAAGGAAGTCATTGGAAAAATCTAGAAGGTTTTATACTCACCCCTTCTTTGTTACATTGGTGCTTTTGCAGATACTACCTTCTAGGACTTGGGAAAAGGTAAAGTATCACACATCTTTAGAACCATATCAAGATACCTTGGACTAATTTGGTGATGTTTGAGCATAGAACTTGTAGAGCATGAAATATTTTTATCATCTTGTAGTTTATGCATTTTCTTTATGTTGTTTACTTGGATGTTGGTTTTTCATCCGCTGTAGAATACCTTCGTTGGTTGTTTTAATGAGAATGATTTGAAATGTTTTTGTTTATTTAATTCATCATATAATAATCTATTTATGGATGGTTTTTCAGGATATTGTTTTTAAACATTAATGGTAAATCATCCCCACATTATTTGAAACTCTTATAATTTATTTCTAGCCCTTAGAGTCTTGGGGGTGTTGCTTAAGGCTTAGTAATGACTCATTGTACTCTCTAGCTAATGAGAATTAGCGGGTAAATACAAATGGTATCAGCTCAGTCGGTCCTTCCCTAACATGTTATCATCAGTGTTCTTGACCATGTAGTTGGAATTCCTTATTGTCTATTCCTTGGGTTGGAGTCTTAGAATGGAGTATGATTTCCAGAACATTAAATTTATAGCATAAAATGATGTAGCTAACCCATTTATGATGAACTTCATGTTACCTGGGTGTTGGATACATAAGTGTTTTGGAGATACTTCTACAATGTCAGAAATATCATTATCATGAGTCTAGCCAATGTGATGAGCATGAAATGCATTGTAGAAGAATTACTTCTCACTAGGAGTGAATACATCATTTCTAGTAAGGATTCATGTTGTGTAAAAGGTGTTTATTTTTTAAAAAGTACGAAACTCATCTCAAATAGAAGACTTAGAAAAGGCATGGTTGATATATTTTGAAAATGGTTTGATTTTAAAAAAAATAATGAGATTTTTCAAAAATGGTTGTACATGGAAAAATGTATTTTTTGATTTTTTTTCATAGATGATGTTATAGAATTTGAAATGCTAATCCTTTAGTTTCTAGAGAGTGAGATTGACAGAGTTTTTTTGTTTTTTTAGAAAATGGCACCTGATAGGAATCGTTAAAACAATCAAAAGAAGCAACGGAGAATGTGGTTGCACTTGAACCACAGGTGAAACAAGTGCTAGTTCATAGTATTGTCTATGATTTTCATGTTGTGGATACATGGAACCAGAGGAATGATCCAACGCAAGTGGTTCAAACAATACAGTTCATGAATCATAATCCACCAAACTTATGGGGTGATGTTGACCTGTAAAAAGAGGAGGTGTGGCTGAGTAGGATGGATTTTATCTTCGATTTCATCAGCGCACCATCAGAGCTCAAAGTAACACTCGCAACTTATATGATCAAGGATCTTTCACTCCAGTGGTGGGATTTAGTGGTGTAGGAAAAATTTGATGAAGACCTTGAATGTGAGTATTTTGAAGAGTTGTTCAACTAAAAATTATATCCTTATAGGTTCAACATCTTGAAAATGAAATATTTCTTCAGCTTGAAACAAGAGACTCTCTATATTACAGAGTATGCAGCTACAGTCATGAATTTAGTGTGCTTTGTACTAGAAGTTGAGGCAAGTGCGTCTTTAAAGTCATGCATATTCGAATCAGGGATCAGGAAAGAGATTCAATCAAAGATTGTAGTGCTCTATATTACAGAGTATACAAAGATGGTAAACTGAGAAACAATGGCTAAATGGGATATCTTGGGATCTATGGATGGATTAGGGAACCTTCCTCCACAACCAAAGAGAAAATAAGGCTGTTTTCAATGTGGTTCACTTGACCACACAAAGAGGAAGTGTACGACACAACCTAGATCATTCCATAACTGTATGAAAATGGTACATCTTCAGCATTATTATCCTATCCCTCCAAGGTTAGGTGGTCGAGACACTTCTTTGGCATTTCAAGCATCATATGCTTCAACATGGAATGGAAAAATGAATCAGGCCTATCTACAGAATAGATCTATGCATGGTGATTCTAGAAATACAATGACTCTTCAACCAACGAAATCTTAGCAAGGAAATATGGAGAACAATGTAGTTACGAAGAATTTGTATGGAGCTGAGTAAATGATTTTCGATGATTAGGTTAGACCATCTACAGTGAGAGGTATGATTCTTTTGAAATATACCCTTGTACAAGTTATTTTTGATACTGGTGCATCATAGTATTTCATTTCTTCTCATGCTATTAATTTGATATGTTTTATGTTGGAAATGGTGCCTTCTTTTTTAAAAATAAAGACTCCTCTCAGGGAAAGATAATGTCAAGCCTTTGTGTGTAGAGCATGTTCTATAACTATTGAAGGAGTTTTGCTGAAATGGGAATTCTCATTGTTGGACATGGATGTATATGAAAAAATATTGGGTATGGATTGTTCAAAAATGTTCAAGGCTCACATCGACTACTATGGACGGAATGTTAGTTTTGTCACTGATGATGGAAATGAGAATTTCTTCATAAGATAATGGGTTTTAAAGACAGGTGAAAAGATGCTTGTTGGAACCAACAGTAGTAAAAATCTCTTATCAGTAATAATTTTTTACATTAAAACCAATGGAAGATATTGAGGAATATAGTTTTAAATTAGTTGTGGATAAATTTTCAGATTTATTTCCCAAGAACATCTAAGGGTTACCAACTGTAAGGGAAGTAGAGTTTACGATTGATATCCTTTTAGGGACTGGTCCTATTTTCCACTAATCTTATAGGATGTCACCAACTAAGTTATGGGTACTAAAAGTGCAGTATGAGGAGTAGAAATTCAAGGGTTTCATTCGGCCATGCATGTCTCCATGGGTAGTGCTGCTCTTGTTCATATAGAAAGCAGATGGAACTCTTTGGTTGTGTGTTGATTATCGTAAGATGAACCAAGTTATGATAAATAACAGGTACCCACTTCCATGCTTTGATGATATGTTTTATCCCATATGAGGATCTCATTGGATCTATAAAATTTAATTGTGATTAGGATATAACTAATTGCGTGTTTAGAAGGAAGGTATTCTAAAGACGGCTTTCAAAAGCAGATATGGCCACTACAAATATGTAATATTTCCTTTCGGTGTGACGAATGCTCTAATGGTATTAATTCCTTTGATGAATCAAATATTTCAGTGATATCTAGATTCTTTTATTATGGTGTTTTTAGATGACATCGTGGTGTATTCAAAGATAATAGATGACCAAGAGGAACACCAAGAAATAAGGTTACAGATTTTGGGAGATCACCATTTGTATGACATATTATAAATGTGTGATTTTTTTGGTATAGGAAGTGCGTTTTGTTGGCCATGTGATTTCTGAGAAAGATGTTTCTGTTTATCCGGAAAAAGATAGAATCTTTTATCTCATTAAAACCACCGAATAATGTCGTTGAGAAATAATTTTTTCTTGGTCTAGTGGGCTACTACTGATGCTTTGTGCATGATTTCTCACAAATAGTTTTTCCAATGAAAGCTCTAAAAAATAATAATTTTCTATTCCAATGGAGAGAGGAATTCTATAAGTCTTTATAAGAGCTAAAAGGTTGTCTTACACCGACATCTATCTTTAATTTTCTAGAATTTGGACTGGGGTATGTGGTGTACTATGATACTTCAGGATCATGGTTGGTATGTGTTCTCATGAAAGGAGACCATGTGGTCGCTTATGGTTCAAGACAGTTGAGAGTGCGTGAGAATAATTACCCAACACATAATTTGGAGTTAATTTTAGTCTTCCATGCTTTGAAAACATGGACACATTATTTCTTTGGTGAGAAATTCACTGTATTTTTAGATAAAAAAAGATTGAAACACATTTTCTTAAAGAGTGATTAGAATCTGAGGAAAAGGTGTTGAATAGAGTATCTTCAGATGTTTGACTTTGACATGATGAATACCCCAAGAAAAAGGGAATTTATTGGTGGATGCATTGAGAAGAAATTCATATGCTCAGTTTGAGAAAGAAGCTTCCGATGAATGGAAGTTGGTGTCGGTCCTAGACAAAATGAATGTTGAATGTGAAGACTGAGGTGGTGTTCTAGTTTCATTTTCATCTATTCTTGTTATTGGTTTGGTAAATATGGTTAAAGAGGAAAAAAAATATGATGCAGAAAGCCTAATTATGAGTTCAAAACTCAATGGTGAGGATACCATTGAGGGAAGGAAACTTGATGGAAGTTTAGTTTTTTGTTTCCGTGATCGGATGGTTGTACCTATGTATTTTTAGGAACAAATCCTTCATGATTACTAACATTTGAGATGGTTTGTACATCCAGGAAGATAGAATATGTAGAAGGTTATGAATGCACAATTTTGGTGGAGCAGTATGAAAAGGAATGTGGCTGAGTTCATCTTGAGATGCTTAACATGTCCATAGGTTAAAGCTGATAATTAGAGACCTCTTGGTATGTTGTATTATTTACCCACTCTAGTGTCAAAATGGGATAAAATAGTGATATATTTTGTTACTAGACTTCCCAGAATATTTTGGAAACACGATGTCATTGGGAAACAATGGATCAACTTACCAAGTCGACCAATTTCATCCCTATTTGTAAAACTCATGCGGTGGAGGATATGTCCAAAATTTATATTAATAACATGGTGAAGAGGCATGATATACTAGTTTCAATCATTACAGGTAGCATTCCAAGGTTCACATCTCATATTTGGAAATATTTACAAAAATCCCTTAGGAATTAGTTGATTATGGGCATGGTGTATCCTCCTCAGATAGATAACCAATCAGAGAGGATGATACAGATTTTGGAAGACATGTTTTGGGCGTCTATAATGGATTTTGGTGGCTCATGGGAAGAGAATATACCCATGGTTGAGTTCTCATACAATAAAAACTATTAGGCCTTGATATATATTGGTCTATTTGAAGCACTATAGGGGCGTCCCTGCAATTCTACACTATGTTGGGTGGAAATGGGTGAGACGTCACTATTTGGGCTGAGCCTTTTCCAAGAAATAATTTTGAAGATCCAATTAATTAGAAAGAGGATATAAATGGCACCAAGTCACCAGAAATCATATGCAGATCGACAAGAAATACCATTTTTGTTCTTCGTGGGTGATTATGTGTTCTTAAGGATATCTCCAAGGCTTGGAAATAGTCATTTGGGGAAGAAAGGAAAGTTATTTACTGTATAAATATGCCCTTTTGAGATACTTTAATGGGTCGTAGAGGTGGTATATCACATGGAATTACCACCACATTTGAGTTTGGGGCATAATGTGTTCCATGTATCCTAGTTGAAAAAGTACCAGCCTGATTCTGACTAGGTGATCCGATGGGATCACATTGACCTAGTTTTGAATGCATCACTAATACATATACCGATGTATATTATGGATAGGCAAGAATAAATATTTTTTGGAAAAAGAATCGGTCTGGTTTGGGTTTTATGGCAGTATGGTCAGATTCAGGAAGAAAGTTAGGAATGCGAGAAGGAAATTAAAGTGCAATGGCCGAAACTATTTTAGAGAAATGAGGGTTTTCTACTTTACATGTATGGGAATACCAATGGTGGGGAGACTATAGTACCCCTGGTTTCTGGTTTGTAGCATCCTGTTACCTAAATTGGGCATGAGTATTCTTTCTCTAAGGCCCCTTTTATTTAAAAATCCATAAAAACTATATTCAAGGGTTTATTGGAGGTTTTAGGATAGTTACATTCTATGTTCCAGAAGTACACGTCGTGTACATGGGGACAGATTAGAGTTGTGTAGTGGGGGTTAGGATATGATTTGGTACACATTTTGAACCCAAGGTACACGTCATGTAGTGTTTAAATATTTGTTTTTTAACAAATGTTTCTGGGCTTTTTGGCGAACTTATCCAGCGTGGCCTACACGATGTTACCAAGGGGTACACGTCATGACCCATCACATTCCCAGTTTAGAATCATGCTTCCTGATGTTCTATCTCATTATTTTGGTTGGATCTTCATGGATCTCAACCCTAGAATCTCCCTAGGAAATTTTTTGAGGCACACCATCTTCCGTATCGATCTGATTGGCTTTGGATCTTCATTGTTTCTGCAGTACATCTCTCTGAGTAACTGTTCTATTAGATCTACTTATCCTCTCCCCTTGGTTCTGAGATCTATTCTTGTTATGGGTAGATATAGGTTTGTGTTTGACAAATAAGTTGAGAGTTGTCTTTTTTTTTATAGGAGAAGGGATCTATGGTTGTTTCTTTGAAGAATCCACCCTGTTTTTGTTAGTGTTCTTCATCTATTGTTGGGTTTCATCAAAACATTTGAGATAGGTGGCTTCACTCTTGACTCCTCTTAATAGAACTAATTGGAATTCTTTCAAATTTAATGTATAGTTGTAAATTGAATGTGACTTGGTTGTTGAACACCAGTTGGAAACCATCTTGAGTGATGATTTGTGAAATAAGGAAAATTGGGGATTTTGAATGACTGCTTTAGTTCATGGTTGTAAAATATGGATTTTAAAATGAGGATTTTTTAGGAAAGTTGGAACATGAATTGTATTGGATGTTTTATATAAAAGGTAATGTTTTATTGAAATAGATGGCTACATTTAAATTGGTTATGCTTTGTTTTTTTAATAAAAGTTCAGTTTTATTGAAATAGTTTATTTTGGTAACAGAAATATTTCGCATACATGGTTTTGGTGTGAGTTCATGCTTAATGGGCCCTGAATAAGGGAGGAGTACCATTGGGGTATATGGTACATGAACCTATATTGGGGGTGAGTGTTAGTGGGGCACAAAGGGATTGGACAAGAGACTGATCATGATTATGGAACTGTCGAAAGAGGCATGCATGTGTGGGTGTGTTGTGAACTATGGAATCGGTATGCCAAAATAATAATCAGAATTTGTTTATAAGACTTGATTAATTATTTTTTGGAAAATAACTTTCTGGAAATTGGTTTCATTTATATTTTTTTACACTTTTTTATAATTTGTTTTGAACTTCTTTATATTTGGTTTTAAACAGTTTTGGTAAATTGTTTTATATTAATTGTTTTATACAAACTATTTTATATAATGTGTTTTTTGTTCTATCATAGTGGTGTGATTAGGGAATTCATTGGGAGAACCTACTGAGTTTTATACTCACTTCTTCTTCGGAACTTTGGTGCTTTTGCAGATGCTACCTTTTGGGACATGGGAAAAGGTAAAGTATCACACTTCTTTAGCACTATTTCATGATACTTTGGACTACTTAGTGATGTTGGAGCATGGATTCTTGTTGTCATCTTTGAGTATCTTCGTTGTCTTTCCACTGTTTACATGGATGTTGGTTTGTCTTCTGCTATAGCATACCTTGGTTGGTTTTTTTAAATAAAATGATTTGAAAGGGTTTAGTTTATTTCAAGAATCATATAGTGAGCTATTTGAGGATGGTCTGTCAGGTTTTTTTGACATTAAAAGGTAAATCGACCCCCAATTTCTTTGAAACTCTTTGTCATTTATTTCGATCCTTTGGCATCTTGGGGATGTCTCTTAAGTCCTATTAACGACTCATTGTACTCTCAAGCCAAGGGGAATTAGCGGTTCCTTACATATACATAGATATTGGAAGGCCAATGACTAGTTGGTGGTTTGAAACTGGCTATTCATTGGTACTGAAGTCTTCTGTATGAATGCCCCGACCTCCTCTTATGCACCCTGAGGACATCTATGACCCCTCGAAATTCATTACCCATGTTTAACTATGAAATTTACATGTGTCTCACCAAAAAAATAAAAAACAATCCACCTTATATGGGGCATGGTTTTACTTGAAATTCTTGGAAAGTACAACCGTTATAATTTCATCATAATATACAGTGTGAAATTACTCTACTTACTCAGTACAATTAAAGGATCCGGGAAAATGTTGTGTATTTATACTTTATCTTTAGTTACGTCAAAATCAATAAAATACATGGATTATATATTATGGGTAAAAAATTTATATTAGAAGATTATGTTTCCCATATAATTATAAAACCTATAATACTCATTCATATTAACTTTTTTGAAAGTTATTTTTTCATTCCCATTATAAAAATTTCTCCTTCTCTAAATAAAAATAATAGATTCCTTATACTTCATTAATTATTCATGTATAGTTTATTGCTACCAAGATTAAC
The DNA here is from genome assembly GCA_963277665.1 of Viscum album. Classification (NCBI taxonomy): domain Eukaryota; kingdom Viridiplantae; phylum Streptophyta; class Magnoliopsida; order Santalales; family Viscaceae; genus Viscum; species Viscum album. Next base: position 704,763,774 of record OY728132.1, read on the forward strand.
TCTTCATGGTTTCTTCATACCTTCCTATCATACATCATGCATTATGGTATTTCAAATATAGTATATTAAATACGACACTTTAATGACCGGAATCTAAATAGGAAGGAATTTTATTCATCTTCTCAATCTCTTAATCCGTCTTAAACACATCATCTTTAAGAGCTTTATTTTATGTGACATTAATAAATCGTCCTATCTATGATTTCTAAATATTTTATTTTTCAATAAATTATCAAAATATATACTTTTTCTTTGCCTAAGAAACCTCACATTGGTGGGTTTATATATATCTAACAATACTTATTCAATGTTCGGAAAGAAAATATAAAACTCAAAACCCAGATCCCAATTATTTTTAAAACAAAAATAAAAAATTATGAACATGTACCTTGCACTGATGATAGCCTCAAATAAAACCCTCAAACATGTTCATGATATATATCCATTAGTTGAAACAATAAATTTCCTTTACCTATAGTGTATCATTTAGTTGAATTAATCTCCCAGCATTTGTAGATCCCCCCTCATAGTCATGATTTACTAGTATATCTCGAGGAATGGATGAAAAATGAAGAGAGATATAAGGGAATATACAAAATACTTGGGTAATATTAGATAAAAATATCAATATAACTTTCGTTATTATATTACCCTAAGTTATTCTCCATGATCCTCTATATCATTTGCATAAAAATTATATAACAGATGAGGAAATTGTTTCAACTACAACACTTGTAAACTTTAACTAATTAATCCCTCCCAAAGTTTCAGTGTATGAAATGTAAAAAAATATGATATATACTAAGAAACATTCTTGAACATTAAATATAAACATTGAACTACCCTTTTCAATCATAGCATGTTATTAATTTTATAATACAACTCTTTAAAAAAACATTAAAACACAGCCAAATCATATATTATGTTCAGCTTAGGATTTGTAATATAATATCACCATATTTTATAGAATGATGTGTCTTTTTTTACCTATTTCATAAAATATAAAATATTTATATCATATGATATATTCATAAATACATCATATGTATAAAGGATTTAGGGTATATCTCCACCAATCTCCCATTTTTACAAAATACTGACAGACATTATGGAATTTCACCTTATATTGTATTATATAAAATAACTTGGGAAACAATTTCCAAAAATCCATTTGGATATTTACTAAACACCTTTTTAAGGCTATCATATATTACACTATACATCACATAATTTGAAATACTATGTGAATATCCATTTGAAACCCCTTTGGGGTAACCTCTAAAAGCATTTTTAGAGTAGTTCTATTAGTTTTATAAAACTAAATACGCATTTATTCCCAAACATTGTTTGAACACATATGAATTTATAGAATTGAAAAGAATATATTAATTCCATATTTCATATTTTTATTAAGGATCATCATTTATTAAAATACCAGTTCCACTAAAGATTTAAATAAATTTATCATGATCTCCATTAAATGAATGCATAGATACACCCATTTCAACCATGTTTCAATGGAGGATATTTCACAATAATGGTGGGAGGATAATTAATTAAAATAATGGTATTTTTGGTCTTTATATCATTAAATGTAGTTAAACCATGAGGATATCCCAAATAATGTCTTTAGGCATAGGCATAGGCAATTTGAGTTCATGGTTATGTAGTTTGGTGTCACAAATGAACCATTTGTATTCATAGGGCTCATGAACTCTGTCTTTTATTAGTTATTGGAATAGTTCACAGTTATATTCATTAATAGAATATTGATTTACTCAATTACTAATTATGAGCATGAAAATCCTCTTAGAGATTTCATGAAGGTTCTTCGACTCCATCAACTCAATGGAAATCTATCCAAGTTGAAATTTTGGATGTGATAAGTGCATCTACTTGGTCACATGGTGACTTAATAGGCATGTACCTAGAACCATTAAAGACCAATGTGGTTTTTTTGTTAAGTGACCAAGAACATTCAAAGGTATGTCTAATTGTTGGATTTATAATTCCAATAAAATTTTCAACATGGCCTTATGTGGTAGGTCTTTGAAGAATTGTTCAACAAGTAATTAAATATCCACATTTTCAAGGTAGTCATAAAGACATATTTATTTAGAATTAATAAATAAAAGCTATCATCGATGACATTTTCAAATAAGTTTAATAACTTATTTCATATTTATCTAGTTGTAGCTACTAGTGAATCCTTGAAGGCATGAATCCTAGATACTGGACTGCGACTCGAAAATCATTCCAAGATAGTTCTCCTTTATATTGATAATTATATAGAGATTGATAATATAAAAATGGTTGTAGAAAGGGATATCATAAGAAATATTACTAAAAGAATTATTTTTGTATCCACATGAATATGTGAGAACTCTAATGTTGGAAATAAGTGATACAAGGACACCTACTTCCAAGGTGGTAAGGAATCTCAGAATCAAAACACTAAATTAGTTAACATTTCTACATGAACTAGTACCAAGTTCAAATATTTCTAATTTTTTGTTTATGAATATAATGTGATATTTTATGAAACCACCTTTATCTTGTCACAATTATATTATGATAACACAAAAAAGTCATTTTATAGAAATGAATCCCATGTGCCTCAAACATCTTGTGCATCAAATGGAAAATCACATAAAACAATTTCTCATCCTAAAAACTGAGAAAAATAGGGTGATTATTGGAACACCGAAACTTCCCAAACAATGTAACCATATCCAAGAAGCAATGAACATGGGGGATCAAATAAGTAGTTTTATGGTGTTAAGAAGATGATCTAAAAAGACCAATATAGTACTTAGACTATGTGAGGTACCATTCAACATAACTCAACTCCCAAGCATGTTTTGTTTGATTTGGGTTCATCCTAATATTTTATTACTTCACATGTCATTAATAAAATGGGGTTTCATAAAAAAAGGATGTCACACATGATGAGCATCCAGTCAACTCTCAGGTAGCACGAGTGTAAGGGATTTCAATTTGAATATTTTTCTATAAAAATTTTTGGAGTCTAGTTAATTAGGGATATTTATATTATTGGAAATGGATGTATTTTACTAGATAATGCAAATTAATTGGTTTGTTTCTTTAAATCCCTATAGCAATTTTCATGTGTGATGAGTAAAGTATATATCTCATGATGGGAAATGAATAATTTTAAAGGAGGCTAATATGTGACGGATGGAAGTAAAGAAACATAGGTACCAAAGGTTTGAACTATATATTATCAATTAGTAACAGTCACTTTGGGGACTAATGATATGATTTAGAGAAGAAAATTTCCAACTATTTTGGATTGATATCCAAATTTATTTAAAAAACCATTAATTTTACATCTAAAAATATAGTGTAATTTTTTATTGATTCCCTTATGAAGAAAAAAACTATTTCATCACCATCATATAAAATGAATCCAATTGAACTGGTGGAGTTGAAGGTATAATTTGAGTAATTGTAAAGTAAAGGTTTCATAATAGTGGGTACATCTCCTAGGCTACTCTACTTATTTTTGTCATGATGAAAAATGGTTCATTATGACTCTATGTTGACTATCATAAATTGGATTAGATTATGATAAATATCCCCTTCATGAATTGATGATATTTTCGATCAATTGAAGGGAGACTAATGGTTGTTAAAAATTCATCTATGCTCTAGGTATCCCCAACTACAAGTTAGGAAAGAGGATACTGCAAAAAAATCTTTTAGGTGTCATTTAACACTAGTTTTCTTATAAAGTTTACCGTTTTATTATGTATTATGTTGTTATAAAATTATTTGGTTGATTTTTTGGAGTTTCTAGATGGTTTTGGTTTGATTTTGAAGTGTTTTAAGGGTTCATGGTTAGGGGAAACTATGTAGTTTTCTCTAGGAATCCATGCGATAAGATTATGGGGATATGAGGGTAAACTTGTCTTGCCCAAAACATGTGAGTGGACATGATAAATAATGAGAGTATAGAAAAAGGTCAAATAATAGTTGGAAAATATTTTTTCAAACCATGTTATCCAACTATTTAAGGGGGTGGTTTAGAGATAGTAGTGTGCACATGATTATCAGTTTACCAAATAGTTCTGACTAACTATGTTACATGAATTTAATGATCTAAAAATTAGTGCATAACATGGGGTTATCCTTGAGAAAATATCATTTTCTGCTCTCCTCTTAGGCTCTCAAACTCCACTCCTCTACAAATAATTTTTATTTATTTCCGTTGATCTGGAAGATGGTTTTTATATATCTAAGTGTGTTGGATCTCTATAATCAAGGGTAATTCTTAGTTTCTTTGATTTATATTTAGATATCCTTATATGATCTCACACAGAATGATAGTCCTAATACATTATTTATATATCTATGATATATACTACGTTTTAATAGGATATTGAATGGATCTATTGAAGGAATGAAATTTTGAGCTGAGATCTAGAGTTTTGTGTAATCAACCGAATTGGGGTACCATTTAACCTGGCTCCCAGCTTACTCTTCAACATGGACTAAATGAAATTCCTGATTTTGATAGGATAAAAAATAGATCTTTGGAATCAAATAAAAAACCTTGGGAATGATTTATTACTCATACACACATAATAAATAATTGTAAGGAATAAAAGAAAAACATGAAATTGGATATTAACAGAACTCAACATCAAAATAGGATGTATAACTGATACATAAATAATAGAAATAGTAGAAATATATACAAATAATCTAGAGAATAAAATTTATTTGTCCAAATATCCTAAACAAAATAAATAAAAATAAAGTCCCCAAACTAGCTCCAACGAGCCACCACATGACCCACAGTCCCCACCCAACCATGCCACCCTCCCATCCGATCTAAAAAAATTAAAACACGTGATATATTAGGATTCCCAACACAAAAACTATGAACCAATAAATCATGGAGGATAGGACATAATCTAGTATGAAAATCCAATGAGTCTAATATGTAATTATAGGAGTCTAATCAGGAATTTTCAATTCAAGACAAATGCTTAAAGGTTATGAGAGATCCCCAAACAAGTATATTTCAAGGGTAAAACATTTACACCTAAAATATATCAAGAACAATGGTAATATTTTATGATATATTTGAAATATGTTTAGAATAATTTTTTTTAAAAGTATACTCTGAGAAAACATTAGAGGACTTGGGAAACTTGAATAAGGATATATTACAATGTGAGATTCATACAATACTCTTAAACTTGTATAAATTTAATCTTTTGTGAACTTTAGAGGAGTTGGATTATATATCAATTTCATATGATGAATTTAATTTTTTCTTGAAATTTGTAAAATTAAGTATTAAAGACTCTCTATGGAAGAATCCAAAAATTGAAATCATAGAACTATCTTAGAATTAGATCATTTATCCCCTTGGAATATTCTAGTTCACTAGCCTGGTGTTGGAGACCCTCTTAACATGGTATTGTTTTCATGGTTGTTCTCATTTTTTCGATGTTAGTTTTTTGGGTTTCCCTCTTAACCTTCAAAAGTGGTTCTTTTTTTTAAAAATAATATAAAATGGAATTTTAAGGAGATTTAAAAGCTCGCTAGGTCACCATAATCAGATTAATTTAAGAAGTGTGTTTAATATTACATCATAACCATATTATTTTGAAATAAAATATAAATATTAACATTTACATAAGTATTGATGAAAATAATAAAAAAAACAACAAAAAGTATGCATTAAAAACTCATTTTCCAAGATTACCATTAAAATATAAAAATAACTTTGAAATTTTTTTCTATAGTCCGTAACTCTTGTCAAAGACACTATTTTAAAGTCCCACTAAAAACACCATTTCATAAACTGGACCTTTTTAGATAAACATCTTAAAACTCAGAGAGTTTTCCAATTATCAAAAAAATTCTAAAACATAATTGAAAACCATCCTTTCCACAAAAACTATGCACATCGGCCTAAAACCATGTTTTCAGAACTCCCATATACTTGAAGTTTCAAATAAAAATTATTTTATCTTTTCTAATTTGATAACACTTGTTAAAATCGTAATTAAAATAGTTTAAAAACACTTTACAATAACAATTTCTCCATTTTCCTTATTTAAAAAAACTTCACAATCCATTATCAAACCATTTCAATAGAAAACCATTTATAGAAGAAAGGAATAACATAGTCCAAAAACTCTATTTGAATTCATACAATAAGGTTAAACATCAAGAACATAAGTGTGAAACAATAATGTAAACAACAATTGATACAATTTATACACAAGAAAAATCCCCTAAAAAGATCCTTAAAAGATCATAGTTTCCTCAATCAAACCCATGAGCTCTTACAAATGGGAACTAACATGACTTGAATGACCCCAAGTTCTCTTAGTACTTGATGTATCTACCAGAATTTGTCATCTCACTCTTATTCCCCAATAGGGCTTTCTCAATCCTCCACTTCCCATGAGAACACTCATATTATAGGGAACATCCCTACTATGGGCACACTCGGTATTAGAGAAAATTCTCCTAATCAGCTACCTAATCAACCCAACCAATTTCCCCAAAGTCTAACATAATAATTAAAAAGTGGTAAGAATAAGAATCATTCCATAAAACAAACATAAAACATTTAAAATCACACACACATCACCCCCTCCCCCCACACCCACATAAGAAGCATCCTAATAAAATCATGGCATATGCATCACATACAATTCTTCAAGAATAAAAATCCAATCAATAGTTCACAAGCCACCATGGGCATACAATATTCAAAGGTGGATCAATAGGGTTTCACAAATTTTATGAAAAATCATTTTCTATAAAATTTCATTCGGTCTATATTTCTTTTATACACACTTGTATTACCACGAAAATTCATTATTTTTAAAACATACCTTAATCTACTCTTGATACCAATTCTTTCAAACCTCTATTGAAACTAAAATGGGAACCCCCCCCCCCCTTATATGTAAATTTCCATTGAAAACTTCAATTGCACAAATAATTTTCGAAATAAAATCCACAGGTGATAATAGAAACTTTTGAAACCACCAACTCATTTGAAATTATCAAAATTTACAAACAAATAAAACGTTTTATTTTGAAATTGACCAATGTTTTAAAAAGGTTTCTACTTGCACATTGGGGTTAACACACCCATTTAAAAATGAGACAAGCTAATAAAATCATTTTTAACACTTTTAAAAACACTCAAAAACAAGGTTTAAAATTCAATCTATATATGAAAACATTTTCTATAACCCCAAGTCAGTTCTCGCCACTGATTTAAAAAAAATAATTCTTGAAAAGGAATTTATGAATTTTCACAAACACATGGAATATAATCTCACTGTAGTCCAAGGGATAAAACCATTTGAAAAACACTATTTTTCCTCATCTAAAGTAATATTAAAATAAAATCACAATGGGAAAACAATCAAAAAAATAATTATTGAAATGAATTTAATATAAAGTGAAGGAAAAAAACAGATACCTTGGTTGGATGTCAATCATATAATACATTTCCACCTATGATTGTGAACAGAACACTAAGATAATACTTTTCCTCTATAACCCGTAAATGATAAAATCCCCATGATTAGAATAAGACACTACTCTAAAATCATCCAACATAATGATTAAGGTTATTAAAGAAGGAAATAAATCAAGGGAGAAGAAGAATCAAAAGAGCAGATAGGGTTTAAAAGTACTAACCATGGAAGAACCAACTTGAAATCAGGGTTGAAGGAAACTAAAAATATAAGAAGAAAATGGGATGAAGCTCCCATGGAGGTATTGAGTCCATTCAAGGAATTGGGGGAAAAAATGAGGAGTGGAGGCTTAAAATCTGGGATGGTCAAAAGTGGAATATCCATTTTTAATGAATCTAAACAGGCTACATGGTTTGGGTACACTAGTTTCAAAATTGTGCATCAACTGAGCATAGGAAACTTCCTATCCCAAATACGCCCACACAACTTACCTTCGGACTCTACATGGTTAGTCAAACCGTTCTCCAATAGTTACAAATGTCACTAAAATATGTAAAATTAAATTAACTTGGTTTTAATACTATTCACCTATCCAAGTGAATGTCATTCACTATAGGCAATACTCAATAAAATTCCTCCATGATTTCTCTAAGGACCTATATGGTTTTGGATTAACCATGAAACACATATTCTAATAAAAATTGCACATAATAAAATGAACTAAAAATTCAATTACATAATTGTAGCCACATAGTTTCTTCTAAATCATGCATGAAAACTATGTACAATAAGAAAAACATAAAATTTAAATATTTCAAGTTGAAACTACATTGAAACCTATAACTTCCATTGTTCTCTTATACTCAATTAATGTTTTATTATATTCTAAAAAGGTAATGATGGAAGATTTCTTAAAAGAAACCCCTTTTGGTTTTGGATGTTGAAAACATGAAATTTTGAATGGATTTTAGAAAAACCATTTGATTTATGGATTTAAATAGTGGTTTTTTTAAATGTAAATTTTTTCAATAAAAGGTTTCACAAAATGATTTATTTATATGGAATGAATTTGAAATGTGAACCAGGAATACATAGGTGGATTATGTTTATCATTAAATTGTGTGGGTCATTGTTAGTACAGAATTTGTGTTGGGAATACCCCAAGTTTTTATGAACATTTTTTTCATAAATTAAACTTATTTTATGGCTTGTGTTACATGATACTCCATGTTAAGCTTTATTTACATGCATCACCTACTTATCATGCATTACACGCAACATTGAGTTTCTTTGAAAAAAAAATTTATTATTAAAATTATTTAAACAAGAAACATTATAACATAGTTGTTAGAAAAGTGAATATGAATAGGATTAGATGAATCATGAAAATATAGTTTATACAAGTATATATAATCAATTACTTTGTTACTAATTAATTATAAATTATAATAAAACAGTTTATAAAATAGAAGGAAATGTTTTTTTGAATTTTTTTAATGTGCACAAGTGAGTTTTATAGATATATGTAAAAAAATAACTCTTGATAGATTATATTAATTAAATATAAATTAAATCAAATTTTTAACAATCATCCCATGTGTTTTTTATTCAAAAAATAAAAATTAATCAAGTTTTATGCTTAAAAATAATTTTATTTCTATAAAAAGATTTTTCACCTTTTAACGCGACACCATTTCTAAAACAAAATTTTGGAACTTTGATAAATTCTATTTTAAAAAATGAAATTAGTTTTTGAACATGTAATTGAAAAATTATCTCTACTTGATGTTTAGGTGTTTTTATAATAAGTATCATTTTTTATTGAATAGTGAAAAATAATACATTTTAATTAAAAACTAACTTTTAGTATGATATATTTGTGTAGTTAAATTCTATTTCATATCATTTTTAAAGTATAAATAGTTAAATAATACATCAATAAATTTATTTTGGGTATTAGTAAACAATTTTATATTGAAATTGGATATAAAAACATTTCAATCTTTTGAACATTTTTATTTTAAAAACTCATAGTTTCGTCCCATATGAAGGATAAATTATAAATCAATTTTGGAATATTCGGTTAATTTAATTTTGAAAAATAGATTCTATATTTTTAATATTAGGGTCCAAATATATTAAGTACACCACTTTTATTTTTGGACAATATGAATAGTAACTGCCTAAACTTTTGTTACCACGGTTAATGGTAAATTAAATAATTTAGTGTAAAAATAATATTATAAATGTTATAAAATTACAATAAAATTTCCCAATTGTTATTTAATAATGTTATTTATACCCTAAAAACATAAATTTAGAAATTAAATTATTTAGTGGACACTTTTACATAGAAATAACTAAGATTTTGTCAAAATCAAAGAGAGAGGCAAAATGTCACACACTTACTTTTATTAAGTATAATATTTTTTATATTGAGTTAAACATAAGATATGATTTAATATAAATATTATTCTGAACTATAAAAGGTTTATCTACATAATTTTATTTGATTTTTCATTTCGTGTGAGTAAATAATTATTTCAAATAATTGTACCATGATGATGCAGCAATAATTCAATTGATGAACAAATAAATTAAATGCTATTAGGAATATTTTAAGAAATATATTTTGAATTATTTAAGTTACTCCCCGAATTTTATAGGTGAATATGAAATTTTAGGGTTGTATTGAATTATTTGGTTCAAAATTATCTTTCTGTATTTATTTTCTTAAAGGAAAAGTAACGAATATTTTCAAAATTGAAACACATGAAATTTTATGAAAATAATATTTTATTAAATTATTTAGAAATAATAAAAATGTTATATAAAGAAAAATGGGATGATATATGGTCCAAAATATCATAAATTGGCCTTTTTTCCAATTGAAAATTTATATGAAAAAATTACAACCTTTTAACATTGAAAAAGTTTCTACCATTGTTATAATTGATATAGGTTAACTAAAGGTTAATTAAAATGATAATCTTTAAAATAACACCAAATATTGTATAAAAAATATTTATTTATTATATTACAACTTTATAGTATACATTCTTATAATAAATGGTCCTTTTTTGTATTTAAATTTATATTGAATTTATTATAAATTAATCTTTTGGGGAATTCCAAAAGTACCCCTCCCTGCTCTTATAAAAGGGACCATCTTTTTCTCTTTTCTTCACAACTCTCAAGACATTTGGATCAAACCAACCTTGCCCAAATATTCTAAAAAATGACCACCCATCATCTAATATTCCTTAATTTTGTCATTAATCCATACAAGGATGCCCTTTGGTGAAAACCAAAAGGAGTTACTCAAAGAAGAGGTAACCTCATTCAAAATGAGCATTTATTTGACTTCTTTCTACACCCCAACAATGATTATTATTAAATTATTTTATAATAACTTCATTATCCGTGATATAATGAGTATTTTTCTAATAAGGTTATAACCTATAATCACACACACTTCCATAAAATGGGATACACAATAATCCTTTGTTGGTACGATAAACTACATCCTCGCTAACCGGCGTCATTCGTACTTACATTTACTCCTTTCAATGTTGGGAGTAAAGATAAAATTTATATTTTTAAATGATATATATTAAATTTATGATATATTTTTTTTTAATTTTTTATATTACACATAAATTCATGTTTTCCATTTTTTTGTAATACGATTACTTCGTTTGTGGATATGTGGACTACCGCCTCCTCAAAGCAATGTGATTTGTTCACATTATTCATGGAATATATTGAGTATGGGGTTATTAAAAGTATATGATATATATGAAATAATAATTCTACTGTAATTTTAAAATATATATATATATATAAATATATGTAATTTAATTTATTTCTTTCAATATGACATGAAAATAGAAACAATGTTCATACGTACGAATGACCTATCACCTCCATGAATGATGTATTCAATTTCATAATTATTTTTAATATTTTATTATAAATACATATATAATAAATATATATTATAATTATATTATGTTTTATTTTATGTTGATACCGATATATGTAAGAGGTCTAAAAATATAACAAATCCAAAAAAATATGAAAAATAAATTAGTTATTACCCAAAACATACAGTAAATGAAATTGTTAAAAAATAGGTAATAAAAAGTGATAGTAAAATCATATACAGTTTGATATATAAGAATATTTTTATTTTTTTGATGTTTAATAGATTTATACTCATTATAAATAAGGTTTTAATGTGTATGAAGAATGTAAATACATAAGGTAAGGCTTTTATTGTCTCACTTTTATTTTGGTGAGATATATGCTATATTCATAACTTATTCTAGTTGCATGTTAGATATAATAAATTATGACATGTTTTATCTTGAATTTCATTTATTTCATGATATTAGATGTTTCAATTTATGTTACTCTTTCACGAGGCTCATAATTCAGATGTTACCCTAGTAGTAAGGGGGTTTATATTATCACTTTTATTTATGAGAGAATTATTTCATATTAACCACTAGTATATTCTATATGTTGTATATACTAAAAAATAATGTAATATATGATCTTTACAATAATGTATTTGGGTATTTACATATCTATTTTTGGATCTCTATTTCATGGGTTTTATGGTTCAAAAGTCACCAAATATGTAAGGTAATATGTTCTCAAATTCCCTTCATTAAGACACATGTTAGGTTATTCCCCTATATTATTTTACATGGGGTATATACAACCTTTTTATATATTTTATCATGAATATAATTATTTTAAGGTCATTATATGTTTCAGGTTATGTTATTTAATCTTCGATTAGAAATATGTGTTCTTTCAAAACAATGATTTCTAAAAATATTATAAAAGTTTTTTATATGATATTTTATTAATTTAAAAAAAATTATTTAAAAGATTTTTAAAATGGTTTTATAATATTTATTTATAAGTTTTAAAGTTTATTTTCAATGAAAGAGGTTTTATAAATGTTTCATGATTTATGAAGCGAGAATATTTTCCTCCTGAACTATATGAAATGATCTTTCAAACCCATTTTATATCTATAATTACATTATTTGATGTTCTATATTCTTTGTTGTAGTTAATATTAAATGATTATATCCTTATTCATTCTATGGCTATTTAATATTTATGATAAATGATTTGTGGTCTTTTGGAACACACATATATGGTTTTCACTATTTGAAAAATGGGAATTATATCTCCCTCCAATTATTTGGGTAAAGATTTATATCTCATGAGATAATGATAGGAAACAATTCAACGAGATTGATACACTATGGGAAGAAGGTGAAACCTAATCCACTATGGGAAGAAGGGGAAACATGATCCACTATAAGGGAATGACTATGACCAGGGTTGTTGGTGTGTTCCACTGAGTAGGTGTATCCCCATGAAGTTCCCCGATAAGTATTGGCAATGATCCTTGAATTATATGGAATGATATTACATGTTTATGTGCATGCCATAATTTCATGTCTTATGTCAATGTTATGATATAATGTTTTATGCTCTTTAATTCCCTTATGATTCATGTCTTATAAACCACTAATCATTATGCCATGTCTCATATATAATATCATTGACATGTAGGGCATGATCTCTAAATTTTTTTCTTATGTTCTCATACCCTTCTGTTATTATTTCGTATCTCCCATTTTTACCTATACTGAGCATATAATCACACTCTTTTCTTTTATTTCCTTTTCCACGGTTATGAGTAAACATGTTAAATTAATTGTGTCTAATGGATTTAACCTAGATGATGTTGATGACGTATTACGAAAAAATTAAAGATGGGTATAGTAGTAGACAATGTTAATATTGATGAACAAGTTGTTTACAAACCTAGGTTATCAAGAGGTTTTCCTAATTCTATTAAAATCTAAAACTAAAGCTTCATCGATCATATAAGTGATCCAATATTTCTTTTGACATTCAATGTTTTTGGTGGAAAATTTTTGGTCCCATTTGTAAAGTTTGAGTATGTAGTACTAGATTTAGAAGTGTGGAGTTTTAGAAAATTACAATGCTTGTTTATAGATAAGAAGAACAAAGTTATATCCCAAGTAATATCTTGGTGAAGGATGAATCCCAACTCCTGATTATTAGCACTGTAATTCAGAATTCATTTTAGGTGATTGGATGGATGTGGTTTTGGTGTGCCAAGTGGTGTTAATGGAAAACATGTTCTTGTCCTATTAAAATGATTTGAATAGTCACATGGTGGAATCCTATTGGGTATGGCTTCTCACCCCCTATATATGAACTTTGGGGTGTATATAGATGTTGTTATTCAAGAAATAATAAAATGAAATGTCTCATTTTTCAACAGTGGAGAATTTAATGCTATGTCCTCAAGATGAGGTTGGGGTATTAAAGTTTATATTATGGAGTGGTTCGAGTGATGAAACATCAATGTTGTTGCATTTGGATCACCTTTGGTTTTATTGAGTATCATTATTATACTTTTTTTCTACATTAATATTATTGTTTTATTGGATTTTCATTTGATTTCTATTTTTATACCTCCTGAATCATATATTTGGTTTGGTTGTTTTTATTTTTTATTGACTAATATTGTTGTTTTTAAAAAGGAAATTTTTTCCTCCAATGTCTATATATGTCCTTGGTATTCATTAATTTAATTTAGTGGTTTGGGGGTGTCACCTAATGTTAGTGGCACCTCAACTATTTCCAATCAAATAGTTAGAGTCAGGATATTACAAACAGTATCAGTATTGGTCGGTTTATCATCTTGGGATGGTATCAAGAAAATAAGAACTATAAAAAAATTAAATGTACAGTATAAAAATATGTATCTAACCACTTTATGTTGAACTTCAATTCACCAAGGTATTCCAGGTACTAACAGTGTTCTAAGACACTTCTAGTCATTATTTTATCTCATCGGGCTGTGTTTAGCTAATAAGTACATCATCTCATGAATTTTACTTAGACATAGCACTTTGATAGAATTGACCATATTATGATTGAGGATTTATATAAAATGGTTATAATTATTATTTATTTTGATGATAGGTAATATTCTAATCCATTATTTTCAAGTGAGTGGTGACTAAGTGGTGTTTTGTTCTAACTCACTACTATAAAACTGGGTTTATCCAACACTAGGGTTTTAACAGTGAAAGAAAAAAGTTCTATTAAAGACACCTTTTGTCAGCAGAAGAAAAAGTGTTGCTAAAAGGGGTCTTTAATAAATATTTTTTGACTTGTTAAATGGGGTCTTTAATAGCACTAATAAATAACTAATAACACCACCCCATTATCATTTCTTGAAAAAAGTGATATGATAATGGCCCCCTTTATCGGTGCTAGTAAAAAAGCTCTGATAAAAAGGGTACTTTATCAACAGTTATAAAAGAATTCTAGGGGGGTCTTTATCAGCCCTTATAATAAAGAAATAATGTGGGGGGGTATTTATCATTTCTTTTTTAGAATCAATGATAAAGACCCCCCTTTATCAGCATTTTTTACTAGCACTGATAAAGGCCATATTTTTTTATAGAATTATTTTAATAAATATAATATATTTACATAAAAATATATTTATATTGATATAAATATAATATATATATTTTAAATATATTTTCGAAGAGCATAAATTAGAATTTACACATAATTTATACGATATTGAGTGAAAATGGCTTATAAAATAATTCATTTTTATAAATAACAATTTGTTAATTATTATTGATTAATAGTCATTTAATGAAAATGTAAAGCTAAAAAATTCAAAAAATTAAAAAAATATCTAAAATAAGTTAAAAATGTAACTCGAAATTCAAATGACCCTAACTTTTTATCCGAGGGGTTTTTGGGGTCTACCACATATCAAATCGAATCCTATGATGATCTCTATGTCGTAGAGGTTAGGACTGAGCTCTATAAGCTTTTTCCTATTTTTCTAACCCCTAAAAGTACCAGAAGGCCTCCAAAACCGAGTTTTTAGTTGAGGTACCTAATTTTTTATAACATTTGATCTATTTTCAGCCTCATTTAAGGGAGGTATTTTTCCCTTTTATCAATGGGGACTAAATTAAATCTCATGGATTACATAAATATTGATATTATGGATTTGAAATTTTATTATTCTTCTAGATGTCCTGTTATTTATAATCAAATACAAAAAAATATAGAAATACAAGAAACGCTCAGTCAGAGGCTAGCCTCTGACCATTTATTAATAAAAGAAAAAACATAAAGTGGAAAAAAAGTCCAAATCACCTACATAGCATAGAAATCATACTCATCACCACCCTATTTGGAAATTCTGTCCTCTGCATTATCTGTCTCCCACTCTGAGCTTTTGTAGTGTTTAAGAAACTTGGAATATTTCCTTCTAAGATTCAGCTTCTTAAAGGACAGAAATTCTTTCGAGGACTGCATAGCCCAACTCTCCTTCCCAATTGAAGATCTAGTCGACATCGACTTCGGAAGAAAAGAGTAATCTTTCTTTGCTCTTCGTTGTGGAGGGACAGTCCTCGCACCTTCATACTTGTGCACCATCATCCTTTCTCTCTGTACAACATTACTGTAGGATGGCCGAACCTCACCACTATCCTTCTCCTTGTCACTATCTGAGAGATCACCCCACTTCCCCAATATTTTTACTTGCAGGAAGCCATCATTCAATCCAGAATTTTGCTGGACTGTATTGTCGGAGGCATTCTGTCTGAACCATCACGTTCAGCCCGCCTTCCCAGGTTGCAACATCCATTGGGGCAGTCTCAGTCTCTAAATGGATAGCTTCCTACCTCACAGGAATCTCCTCGTCATGAAATTCCTCCTCATTCTTCAGTTCGAGGAACCTATTGCCAGTAGAAATCATGATCTCCACTCCCCCATCTTCATCATCCTTCCATTCCGTAACACAATCCCCCACAAATATGGGGATAGGAGCAACCGTTTCCAAACTAGTATCAAACAACAGCTTAGCCTGCAAGGAGCTTCCATCCATAACCTGCGATTGGAGCTCTTAGCCAATCTGCCCCGCACCCTCAGCCATAACCTGTGCAGGGTCTACCACAATGGCAGCATCACGATTCACCCCCTACAAAAAGCCTAGAGCCGAGTGCTCCTCCACCACTGAGCAACCTATCCCTCCCACCTGAGAGCCCAGCATCTCCTCAGAAGAACATATAGTGACCACTGCAGCACCGATACCTATTTCCTCCTTCAAATTACCTTCATTACTTCTGTTCATAACCCCATGATCACCAGCTGTAGCAACCATGTGCACCTCAGAGGAAGGATCCATCTGTAAGTGACATGAAATATTTTCCACGGCAGACCGGGACTCCACTTCAAGATCACACTTCAGCCTGTCAAAGACCTGTATCAGTGATGGATTCAGAGATGCCTGTACTGCCTTCACACCACATGTATGGCCCGAAACATTATCAACCAGCCACCAAATTCATTGCATTAAGAACCCAGCCGGCCTCTCTACCCATCTGGACCATCAATTCTGAGACACCTATCAGATGCAGCTGATGCATTCAGGACTCCATCCCTACATCTATCATAGACAGCCTCCAGAGCTGGCCTCACATCATTCTGAACATCACAATCATCACCACCATTTCTTTCCATCGCCTGAAATCTACCACTCATCAGACTATTGCGGAAAACAGCCTCCAGATGCCCAAACTATTTACAGTTCACACAGAATTTCATCCACGATTTGAATACCACCTCTTACATCCATCAAAACTCTTTCTCATCCGTGATCCAAACTCGACGCACTGGGGGCTTCGTAACGTCAACCTCAACACATATTCGTGGGCAGATTGGATGAGAAATAGACCCAGTCCATTGATCAGAACAGAGATAACGACAGATCATATTAACAATTTCACAGAGGATCAAGGGATTTTGAAAGGAAAAAGGGAGACCAGGGAGGCTTACGCATGTCACGATCAAAGAGGGATCTCGCTTCATATGACAATCAAAATTCCATCGGAAAAAATAAAAGGAGGAGCCACCACATCTTCATGGAATCTTGGACCAAGCAACATTCATGTCCTCCTCCGATCCAAAACGGACCATTAAATGTCTCCTATCAAGTAGCCCGAAAATCGCACGCTCGCGAAGTTCCCAAGACTTAGCAACGACCTGAGCAAATGCTTCCATAGAGGGTCTTTGAGGATGGAAACGAGCCACCAGAGTGAACTTACACAGATTTGCAGCACTATTTATCTCCGCGGGAAGAAGAGAAAGCTGGGGGGGCTCCTGGGAGAGACTCGACACTTTCGGGGAGATGAAAATCTTCTGGAAAAGGATGCAGTGCACCATGGCAAGACGAAGGATCCTCCCCCCTAGGCAGCAACGAAGACGAGCCTCCCCCCTTTGATAGGGAGGGGGGAGCGACTCCCGGCGGCATAGAACTAGGTCATCGGAGAGGGGAAGCTCGCAGCGAGGTCACCGACCTTTCCCTCTCTATCGAAAATATAGAAATATATTGATATATATATTCACATAAAAAAATTAATTTTATAAATAAATAAATAAATAATATAATTGCCAAATATATTTCTCAACATATAAACCTTATCTAAAAAAATTAATAACCATTTTATTTAAAATACAAATGTATGAATTCTTATATAACTATACAATATATATATATAATGTTTATATATAGATATATATTTGTGTGTCAGTTTTGAAAAACAAATATATATATTTATATATATATACTAATATATCTTTATTAATATTAATATATAATATATGTAAATAAATATAATCATTTATAATTATATTTACTGATTCATGTATATAAAAATGACATATGTATGTTTTTATGTATTTTTAAACACACACATACACAAAAACAAAGAAAACATATTACATATATATGTATATATATATTAACATATAAATAAATATGTGGTTAGAAAATGTAATGAAATATATATAAATATATAGATATATCATAAAATATAAAACATAAAAATACAAGGGAGTGGAAAAAGTGCTGCTGTACAAGCTGGAGGTATTAGGTTCGATACTAACTAGTGGTAGGGGCACCATGGTTGGGGAGAGGATTATCTAAAGTGATAATAATTGGGCGAGAAGTGATGATAGGGGGGCGCTAATAAAGGGTGTGAGTGTGAATAAAAAAATATCCCATTTATCAGTGTTGTATTTATTAATGTTTTTTAATACTACTAAAGGACCCCATTAATTGCGCTAAGAAAGAAATGATAAAGGTGGACATTAACAGTGCTAAAAAAGCAGGGATAAATCCCCCCTTTACAGGTGATAAAAAATCCCTAATAAAGGCCCCCTTTATCAATGCTTTTTTTAGCACCGTGAAAGGGGTCCTTTTCCTGTGATTTTATAAGAGCACTATGAATGCTAATCCTTTAACATCTCTTACATTATCAATGCTTCTATATCACTGATAAATCCATTTTACTAGTTCTATTAAAGGTACAATTTGCAATAGTGTCTATAGATAGCTAGAACTTGTAGGAATATGTAGAACCACATAATAAGAGGTGAAAAAATGTGGTTTCACCTACGAAATAGGCAAACAAAAAACTTTTTTAGAGCAATATTCATGATTTTTAAGCTATTAATAAGGGAAATAAAATGACGAACCAAGAAAAGGGTATCAATATATGCAATTTCAATAACATAATATACTAATCCTTCATGGGTACTTTAATCCTGAAATGGTAGAAGTGTGAAATAACACAATTAATCGATTCTTTTACTTCCTTGTAACCCCAACATATTTAAAAGTTTTGTTATTAGTCTCCACGATTGAGAATCACACATTCAAATGGTGGAATTTATATTTTAATGTTAAATATAAACAAGACCTTATGTAGGAGGACTTTGATTTTTTTAACATAAAATTCTACCCACACCACCAAGATATATAGAATAACATATTTCCTTAGACATAAGTGATAAAATATATCAGTTATGGAATATGAAGCCATGTTTATGAACATTGTTCATTTTTTCCTAGATGTAACTACTTGGGTGTCATCGAAGGAGTATATAATTGAGTCTATATTGAAACAAAATATTCTTTATATGGTATAGTTTTCCTTTTATTACAAACTATACCAAAATGGTTAATATAAGGAAGGTGGAGGGAAGAGATATAGTGGGAAATCTAATCAGAGGAAGTAAGTTTGTCAAAATTGGAACAGTTGAGAACTTTAATTTTGGGAACATGTGGAAGAGTAAAAATTACTTAGAATGTGGTATAGCATCTTAGAATCAAAAAAATGTATCAATTAACTTTCCCACATGACTATGTACAAAACATATATGTATGAAATAGGGTTCATTTTAGAATATGAATCAAGATTGTACGATACCAACTAGAACACATCACCACTTTAATAATATGAGATATCTCCAGAGTTATTGTTATAGAGTTACAAGGTCTATTTCTAGAAATACATCTCATATGTCTCAGACAACTTATTCTTCAATAATATGATCATGTTTGATCAATTCTCATCCTAAACATGGGTGATTCTAGGAACACCCAGACTCTTTAGTCAATTGAACCATAACAAGAAAGAAAAAAATGAGTGGGAGAGAGTTAGAATTTATATGGTTTTGGGAAAATGATCATGGAATATGAATCAGATAATTCGACTGTATGTGGTACTATTATACTTAAATCAACTACTATGAATGTTACATTTGATACTAGTTCACCCCACAATTTTATTTCTTCTTGTGTTTATAATCAATTAGGGTTACAAATCGAGATGATTCCATATGTGATGAGTGTCTAGACACATCTTTGGTAGTGAGAGTGTAGGGGATTTAAATGTGAAAATTGTTCACTATCAATCTATAGAGTCCATTTTGGTTAGGAATTTTCCATTTTTGACATGGATTCCTTTTAATTGATCATGGTAATGGATTGGTTAGTTTCTTTTAAGGCCCATATCAATTGTTGGTGTTCATGAGTAATATTTATATTTAATGATGGGTTGGTTCATCTTTTTATAGAAGAAAATGTTGAGAAATCCATTAAATAAGTAAATTTATCACCAATGGTGGGAACTATTTATTATCAATTGGAAGTAGTCAATTTGGGGACTAATGATATGATTGAGACAAGAAATTTTCACACCATTATGGATCACTATCTTGATGTGTTTCCCTATGATTTCACTAGTTTTACACTCAAAAGGGAATCATAATTTTATATTAATATTCTTCTATGGATGAATCAAATTTCCCTTCCATCATATAGAATGAAACTAATAGAATTTATGTATTTGGTGATCTAATTGGAATAATTGGAAAGTAAAGGGTTCATAAGACTAAGTGTGTCACCTTGGACTACGCTAATTCTTTCGGTCCAGAAGGCATATGGTTTGTCACGAATCTGTGTTGATTTTCATAATCTTAATCAGGATATAATAAAGACTATATATCAAGTAAATTAGATTCATGACCGTATTTGATCAATTAATTCAAAGCTAACAGTTCTAAAAAATTGATCTACACTCTGGGTATCACCAACTCTAGGTTAGGAATGAGGATATTCTAAATAAATCTTTTAGGAGTTTCTATGGTTATTTTGAATAGGTGGTCTTTCCCTTTGGTCTTACAAATGCACCACATGTTTTCATGGAATTGATTAATCATGTCTTCTAGTGGTACCCAAACTCTTTCATTGTGGTGTTTTTGGATGAAATTACTTTTTATTCTTGAAGTCGAGAAGACCCTCACGCATATTTCAAGTTTGTGTTGATCATTTTTTGAGAGCACTGGTTATATGTAAAATTATCTAAATTTAATTATTAGACAAAAGAACTTATCTTCCTTAGACATATCATTTTTGAAAAAAGGAATATAATTGGTCCTTAAAAATATATAAGCTACTTTCTCTTGGAAACCACCAAAAATTGTCATTGATATATGTCACGACCAGTCCTCGGGGCCCGTACCGTGACTACCCCAAGCCCGCCTTCCATAGGCCAGGGGCTGGCGACTAGCACCAAGTCGTAAATCCCGGTAAAAAGGGAAGGCATTGCCTTTGTAAAGTAAACAAGCACCATAGAGTAAGCAAGCGGAAAAGTAAACACTAAGTAAAAGCTGGTACAACAGTAAGTGCGGAAAAGTAAAGGGGGCTGGAAATACAAGCCCAACTGTTAAGTACAACTGAAAGGGGAAAAACAGCAACTGAAAAGTAAAGAGGCAACGTCGAGCCGTCCTCTGGAAGTCCCACCTGAAGGGTGGGTACAAAAAGCCTCCACTGCTCCTCGGTTCCAGTCGACCGCTCCGAGTGCATCCCGCCCAGTGGTCCACCTCCATGTACCATCCTGCTGCGCAAGCCTCCACCACGATCAGCGATGTCCATCGTCTGCAACCAACACAACGATGTGCGGGAATAGCCCATGCAGGGGTGAGTATAAGCTACTCAGTAGGGACCCCGAGACCCCTGAAGGTCTCCCAGAATCTACGAAGGATAATCCACAATGGAAAGATACAATCACGAAGTAACATCCGACACGGCTTAGGTATATGCCCATACATATACCTAAGTCATCAATACTCACTCGGCTCCAACATCCGAGCTCAAGTACAACCCAGTCCACATAGGAAAGAAAAACGTTAAATCCACACAGGATAGCTCAACACAATCCACAAAGGAAAGTAAAACATAAATCCACACAGGATAGCACAACACAATCCACAAAGGAATGTAAAATAGAGTCTCAGCTCACACATGTATACTTCTTCAAATGACGATAGAGATGATCACTGATCCATCTAAGTCGTTGGACCCACAAAGGATCAATAGGTAATAACCCCCGCAATGACCCACAAAGGATCTGACCCACAAAGGATCGATAGGTAACTAACCCCCGCAAAGACCTACACAGGATCGGGCCCACACAAGACCTGTAGGCGCTGGCCCACACAGGACCGCTGAGCGCTGACCCACATAGGATCGGACCCACACAGGATCGGTAGCACTGACCCACAAAGGATCGCTGAGTGTTGTAGTCGTCTCCGTCAAATCCACTGAGGATCTCTGCACAGTCATCGTCGTCACAGTAGCAGTCGCAGCCAGCTGTAGGGTTCCCGCACACAACAAGCTCGTTCGGGAGGGTCCGCTCCACGAGCCGAGAGGCTGATACATCAACTGACACATAGTCCAGAGATGATGTATCCAAAATTTCCGTATCGACAACAGGAAGTCATCGTCGCAGACGGCACGTCAATCAGACGTCCGGTCTGAGAGTTATTGGCCTTTTCGTTCCAGGGGCCCGATTGGTTTTTAAGGAAAAACCAACCCAACCATACTCCACTTGGGTCCAAACCTCAGGCGGAGTAAGCCAAAAGATCCATCTCACTTAGAGGAATCCAACAAAGTCGACGACACATCAATCAGACGTCCGAAGCCCAAGATATGAGTGTTTCCGCTCCGAGGGCCCGGTTGATTTCGTGTACGAACCAACCCGGCCGAACCCAAAGTATTTCGAAACCTTGAGTGAAATATACCGAACCGGTCGTCTCGATCCAAGGATCGTATCTCCGCTGACGACACGTCGTTCGGAGGCCCTTAGCTCATGTTACGGGCAAAAGACCGAAAACGGTCTGAAGACTGGAGGTCTGGGCCCGGACCGACCCGGCCCGACCCCCTGGGTTGGCCCGAACAGGGTCGACCCGACCCGGGTCCGGGTCGGATCCGGTTCGGCGCGGCGCGGCCCAGCCTGGGCGCGACCCGGCCGATCGGAGGAACCGGCGGGGTGGGCGCTGCCTCCGCGGTATTGAAGTGTCGTGGCCCCGCGTTGAGTCAATGTACGCGGCTTTGCCGCATCCCGTGAGTGCCGGACCCGCGCGGTCGCGGGTCCGCTGGCGCCGCCGCCGCCGCGGCTTCATCCGTCGGCTCCGGCCGCCGGCTCCACCCCGCCGGCGCCCGTGCCACCGGTGGCTTCCGCGGGCCACCGGTGTTGCTCCGGTGGTCCGATTTCCTTCCCGTCTGCGCCGAAGCTCCTCCCGGGTCCCATTCTTCCCTGCGGAAACAACAGATCGTCCCTGAGGCATGTTTTGTCGTCGCCCGCCATCCACGCATCAACGAAGAACTGTAGAGGGTTGTCGGGCCGTGTTTGTTTGGCCCGCACCCTCCACGTTAGATGATAACAGTCGGGAGAAAATAATCAAAACATAGAAAACGTAACAAAGAACTACTTTAATAAATTAAAATTGTTCTTATGAAACCGGGTTCTTTGTTTTGAACGGAAACATCCACAGAGTAAAACCATTCCCAATAAAACCCCTACCTCGTCAAGTCGTCGCACGCGCTTTCTTCACGGAATTGATCGCCGCGGAAGGAGGGGATCGTCGCGTCGTGGAAGGGCGTCACGTTGTCGCGGAATACGGTGCCGCGTCGACGAACTCCGAGGCTCAAGAACAAGTAGATTTAATTAATAATAATTAAATCCATATTGTTGTTAAAAACCACAAGGAAAATTAAAAGGAGAAACCCAAAATCTCCTACCTCAAGCGGTTGGCGATCAGAGATCGTTGCGGGGAAGAACGTCTCGGAAGAAGCGTCGTCGATCTCTGAGGGTGACGACGATCTTCGCGTTCTTCACAAAGGAGGATGACGGCACAAGATTTATGTCAAAAGCCTTTCAACGAGCAATCCTCAAGATGTCGTGCGTTGGTCTTATTTTATTATTACGCCAACGGATTGTAAACAGGTTAAGAAACGATTAAATTAATTCATATAATTAATTTAACGAAGTTAACCGCCCAATTAATGGTGCGTTAAGAATTTAAGAAAACGCTTCAGTTGACCTTCATAATGACGGGTTTTTGCGGGTGCGTTACTTAGCGGAAAAGAAACGGTGGGGCTCGTGCGGGCCCCACCTCACAAACATCCTACCAAGAGGGTAGGATTTTTTGGATAGCACCCTATCCGCATCAACTCAGCTTAAGCAGCATTAAGTGGCTTTCAAGTGGCTTTAAGTGAAATAAAATAAAGTTTGTCGCACCAATTATTTTATTTCTTAACTTATAGCCCAAAAAATTAAAAACCACACTCGAGAAAACACAACTTCGGAAGAGACATTTCTAAGAAAATATCGGTGCTGTGATTCCATCGGTGCCCTCAGAATTCGATTCCAAGCATCAGTTTAAAAGTTAGAATAACCCGCTCGTCCGTTCACTGAACGTACCTGAGCCAAACTTCGGAAAATGATTCCGGGCACACCGGGCCTCGGAATTAGGTGCCGTCAGAAACTGCGTTCTTGTAAAAATACAAAAGAAAATTAAGAAAAAAATTTCCTTGAATTGTACGGGTCTTTACATCACTCCCACCTCAGGGCTTTACGTCCCCGTAATGATACATCATAGACTAGGGAAACAAATGTGGGCACTGAGCACACATCTGAGCCTCCCGTTCCCAAGTTCTCTCTTGGAGGTTCCCATGCTGCCATCTGATGCGCACAAGAGGAATCGATCGTCCAAGTAGGGCTCGCTCCTGTCGATCCTCGATCTCCACCGGGACCTCCGCAAAAGTCGCCCCATCATCCACATCTAGCTCCCCATGGTCAATGATGTGCGTCGGGTCGTGCACGTATCTCCTCAGCTGAGATACGTGGAAGACGTCGTGCACCCAGTGCAACTGAGGTGGTAGAGAAAAACAATAAGCCACCTCGCCAATCCTGCTGAGGACCTGGAATGGTCCAATGAAGCCTGGAGACAACTTGCCGCCCCAGCCAAATCTTCGTAATCCACGTCGAGGTGAGACACGCAAGAAGACATGGTCGCCATCCTCAAACTCTAGTGGCCTCTGCCTCCTGTCAGCATAAGACTTCTGCCGGCTCTGAGCTGTCCTCATCCGCTCCTGGATGACCTGGACCTTCTCTGTCGTGGCCCGGACCATCTCTGGTCCCACAAGTGATGACTCCCCAGGGTCTATCCAGCACAAAGGAGATATTCAAGGTCTGTCATACAACACCTCGTACGGTGCCATCTCAATGGTGGAGTGGTAGCTGTTGTTGTACGTGAACTCCACCAAGGGTAGGTGGTCCTCCCAGCTGTGACCAAAGTCGAGGACACATGCGCGGGCAAGTCCTCAAGAGTCTGAATAGTCTTCTACGTCTGAACATCAGTCTGAGGGTGAAAGGCGGTGCTCAGACGTAGCTGCGTCCCGAACACCTCCTGCAACCCCTTCCAAAGCCGGGAAGTAAAACGAGCATCTCGATCGGAGACGATAGATGATGGCACACCGTGAAGCCATACTATCTCCTGAACGCAGATATTCCCCAAGCTCTCCACTAAGCCCTGCTCTCTGATGGGTAAGAAGTGAGACGACTTGGTGAGTCGGTCGACAATCACCCAGATGGAGTCATGACCTCTGGATGTGCGTGGAATTCCAGTCACGAAGTCCATAGATACCCCGTCCCACTTCCACTCCAGGACCTCCAAGGGCTGTACCAAGCCTACTGGTACCTGGTGGTCTGCCTTCACCTGTTGGCAGGTGAGGCATCGAGAAACGAACTCTGCCACATCCTTCTTCATGCCCGACCACCAGTGTTGTCGTCAGAGGTCTTGGTACATCTTCGCCACTCCAGGATGTACTGCCAGAGGAGAAGTGTGAAACTCTCTTAGCACCTCCTCTCGTAAAGCGACTGGTACCAAGGTACGTCCTCTGAAAAGGATGTCGTGCTATGCTCCAAAGGAGAAGCCATCAGGTGCCTGTCCTGAGGATAACTGCACATGCCGCGTCTCACAGTCGGCGTCCCCACGCTGTGCCTCTCTGACCCGCTGCAGTAGTGGAGAAGTGACTATGAGAGACTGAAAGGAGGCTGCTCCATCTCTATCCATGAAGGATATCTGCAAAGCGGCTAGCTGCTCTGTCGCCTCCTCAAGTAGCTGAATTCCCGTCCTCCTGCTGAGAGCATCGGCTACCACGTTCCCCTTCCCAGGAGTATAGAATATCTTAAAGTCATAGTCCTGGAGGAACTCGAGCCATCGCCGCTGTCTTAGGTTCAGGTCCTTCTACGAGAAGAAGTACCTGAGACTCTGGTGGTCAGAAAAGACTGTAAAGCGCTCGCCCATCAGATAGTGTTGCCATGTCTTCAGAGTGAAGACCACTGCTGCTAACTCTAGGTCATGGGTAGTGTAGTTCTGCTCATGCGGCCTCAACTGACGTGATCCATAGGCGATCACTGCCCGCTCCTGCATTAGGACACATCCGAGTCCGGTCCCTGATGCATCGCAGTAGACTACGTACCCTACTCCCTCCTCAGGCAACCTCAAGATAGGTGCGCTGGTCAACCTCTGTCTCAGCTTCTGGAAGCTCTGATGACATCTGTCTTACAACAAAAAGGGTTTCCCCTTCTTTGTCAAAGCTGATAGTGGTGCCACAACTCTGGAGAAGTCTGGCACAAACCTCCGATAGTATCCAGCTAGTCCCAAGAAACTCCGCACCTCTGTCACGCTCCTGGGTGGCTCCCAAGCTAGCACTGCCTCGATCTTCGCGGGATCCACCGCAACTCCCGCCTCAGAAATGACGTGACCCAAGAAGTGGACCTCACGTATCCATAACTGACACTTCAAAAGCTTTCCATAAAGCTGGTACTCTTGGAGTGTGTCTAGTACAACCCGCAAGTGATAGGCGTGAACCTCCTTAGTCTTCGAGTATATCAAAATGTCGTCGATGAAGACCACGACAAATCGATCGAGGTATGGCTGAAAGATCCTGTTCATGAGGCCCATGAACACTGCTGGAGCATTGGTTATGCCGAATGGCATAACCAAGAACTCATAGTGGCCATACCGACATCTGAAGGCTGTCTCTGCACGTCCTCGTCTCGAACTCTGAGCTGATGATAGCTTGACCTAAGGTCTATCCTCGAGAACCATAGTGCTCCCTTGAGCTGATCGAAGAGGTCATCAATCCTCGGTAGCGGATACTTGTTCCTCACTGTCACCTGGTTCAGGCGACGATAATAGACACAAAGTCGCAAGCTCCCGTCCGCCTTCTTGGCGAACAATATCGGTGAAGCCCAGGGTGAAACACTGGGTCAGATGAGTCCCTTGCCCTGCAAGTCCTCCAACTGTACCCGTAGCTATCGAAGCTCAGCGGGGGGCCATCCGATACGCTGGAGTCGATATCGGGGTTGTCCCGGGGTATAGTTCAATATGAAAGTCTACCTCTCTACGAGGAGGTAGCCCTGGAACGTCGTCGGGAAAGACGTTCGCGTACTAATCCACCACTGCAGGAAAACTAGGACTCCGCACGTCAACATCTCCTAGGATGAGGCTAGCCAACTGATGAGTGATGGGCTGTCCTCTCCTCTGCGGAAGTCCATCCTGTGCTGCGAAGGCTCCCTTCTTACTGGTGAAGGTGAACCTGCTCCCGTCGGTGTGTACACATCGCACCTTGTGCCTAATATAGTCAATCTGTGCATGGAATGTAGATAACCAATCCATACCCATGATGACGTCGTAAGGCCTCGAGGCTGCTACAAGAAGATCACATCCGATGCTCTCACCTCCTAGAGTAAGCTCACACTGCCGGCACCAGTGTGTAATCGTCGAGTCAGCTCCCGTAGGAGTTTCTAGCCGTAAGGATCGAGCCAACGGATCTTTGAATCTCCGAGCTCCGAACAAGGGCAGCGGCTATGAAAGAGTGACTCGCTCCTATGTCTATAGGAACTGCAGCTTGGGTGGAATAGACACAGATCATACCTCGAATCATCTCGGGCGCGTCGTGGTCGTAGGCCTCCGCTGCCTGGAGCTGTGCCTGTCTCTACCCGCTAGCTCCCTGTGGTCGGGGTGGACCTCCTAGTGGTGGTGGTGGTAGAGCCTCAAAGTGTCGCCCACCACCTGCTGCTTGGACAGCTCCTCTGCCTCGTCCGCCTCCTCCCTGCGGACTTCCACGGTCGACCCTCTGCCTATGCCTGGGTGGCCCCTCAACTGTATGCTGCTTCTCGGCACGATGCGTTGGGCAGTCACGAGCCATGTGACCCTGCCCGCCGTAAGTGTAGCACTGCCTGCCTCTCGAAAGACTGGCTCCACGCTGTGTGCCCCGCACTGCTGAGCTAGTGTCCTGAGGCCGTCTGCGTGAGGGTCTGGTCTGCCTGGACCCCTGAGTCATCCTTTGACTTCCCGCTGCGGAAGACTCTGCTACGTGCCGCCCCACGGTAGGTCTCGCCGCTGGAGAAGTCTCAGCAAGAAAGCTCTCGATCAAGAGGGATCGCTCCAGTACTCCTGCCTGGGTTGGGATGCTGAGGGAGATCAGTGATGCCCTGATATCGTGTCTCAATCCCTTCTCAAAGGTCCGGTCCCGGAAGAACGGTTCCCGTACCATGTCGGTCGAGTAGCACGAGAGATCGATGAATCTCGCTGAGTACTGGGCGACCGTCAAGCTGCCCTGCCGCAGCTGAAGAAGCTCCTGGATGCGCACCGCACGGAGGGTGGCCGGGACGAACTCTGAGCGGAAGAGGCCCTCAAAGTCTGTCCAGATGAGAGAGGCCTCATCGTGCACCTGGAGCATCAAGCTCCACCGTCGTCCTGCTGTTGCGTGCAGTAGGTTCACTGCGAGGATCACCATGAGGTCTGCTGGTGTCCTCACTAGTCTGAAATCTCGAACAACTGCCTCCAGCAGTCCTCGGCTACCTGGGGGTCCTTATCCCCCTGGAACCTGGGCGGTCACTGGCGCTGGAACTCATGCAGTACACTGAGGCGACGTGCATCGTCAACTGCTGGTGCTGGAAGCATCGGTGGCTCGGCGGGTAGAGGTACCGTCAGTGCCTATGCTGTCAAAGGGCCCTGTACCGAGGCCTCGTCGCTCGGCGGGCTGTCGTCACGTACGACTCTTCGAACCCTAGCTGCTTGCCGTCATGGGGCCATCCTGAAAATGAAACAGGTGCGCCACGGTCAGAACAGTATACCTGGTGAGCTGACATAAAGTAATCACAAAGAAAACTTGAAATACACATGCAATCAATGTTTTCGTGCATTAAGTTGGAAATCAGAAGTCAGGGTCCTAGTGTACGGATACGTCGGCCGCCGCACCAACACTGGACTCCCTGGACTGATAACCACACCCAATACGCTAAACACTATTGCTTCACATAGAAGAAATATCAGAGTCTGCGGTAGAACTGACCACTCCTGATACCAATTTGTCACGACCCGTCCTCGGGGCCCGTGCCGTGACTACCCCAAGCCCGCCTTCCATAGGCCAGGGGCTGGCGACTAGCACCAAGGCGTAAATCCCGGTAAAAAGGGAAGGAATTTCCTTCGTAAAGTAAACAAGAACCACAGAGTAAGAAAGCGGAAAAGTAAACACTAAGTAAAATCTGGTACAACAGTAAGTGCGGAAAAGTAAAGGGGGGCCGGAAATACAAGCCCAACTGTAAAGTACAACTGAAAGGCGAAAAACAGCAACTGAAAAGTAAAGCCTCAACGTCGAGCCATCCTCTGGAAGTCCCACCTGAAGGGTGGGTACAGAAAGCCTCCACTACTCCTCGGGTCCGGCCGACCGCTCCGAGTGCGTCCCGCCCAGTGGTCCACCTCCAGGTACCGTCCTGCTGCGCAAGCCTCCACCACGATCAGCGTTGTCCGTCGTCTGCAACCAACACAATGAAGTGCGGGCATAGCCCATGCAAGGGTGAGTATAAGCTACTCAGTAGGGACCCTGAGACCCCCGAAGGTCTCCCAGAATCCACAAAGGATAATCCACAAAGGAAAGATACAATCACGAAGTAACATCTGACACGGCTTAGGTATATGCCCATACATATACCTAAGTCATCAATACTCGCTCGGCTCCAACATTCGAGCTCAAGTACAACCCAGTCCACACAGGAAAGAAAAAGGTTAAATCCACACAGGACAGCTCAGTACAATCCACAAAGGAAAGTAAAACGTAAATCCACACAAGATAGCACAATACAATCCACAAAGGAAAGTAAAACAGAGTTTTCAGATCACACAGGTATATTTCTTCAAATGACGATAGAGATGATCACTGATCCATCTAAGTCGTCGGATCCACAAAGGATCGATAGGTATTAACCCCCGTAACGACCCACAAAGGATCTGACCCACAAACGATCGATAGGTAACTAACCCCCACAAAGACCCACACAGGATCGGGCCCACACAGGACCTGTAGGCGCTGGCCCACACAGGACCGCTGAGCGCTGACCCACACAGGATCGGACCCACACATGATCGGTAGCACTGACCCACAAAGGATCGCTGAGTGCTGTAGTCGTCTCCGTCGAATCCACTGAGGATCTCTGCACAGTCGTCGTCGTCACAGTAGCAGTCGCAGCCAGCTCTAGGGTTCCCGCAGACAGCAAGCTCGTTCGGGAGGGTCCGCTCCACGAGCCGAGAGGCTGATACATCAACTGACACTTAGTCTAGAGTTGATGTATCCAAAAGTTCCGTATCATCAATAGGAAGTCATCGTCGCAGACAGCGCGTCAATCGGACGCCCGGTCTGAGAGTTATTGGCCTTTTCGTTCCAGGGGCCCGGTTGGTTTTTAAGGAAAAACCAACCCGACCGTACTCTACATGCGTCCAAACCTCAGGCGGAGTAAGCCAAAAGATCCGTCTCACTTAGAGGAATCCAACAAAGTCGACGACACGTCAATCGGACGTCCGAAGCTCAAGATATGAGCGTTTCCGCTCCGAGGGCCCGGTTGGTTTCGTGTACGAACCAACCCGGCCGAACCCAAAGTATTCCGAAACCTTGAGTGCGATATACTGAAACGACCGTCTCGATCCAAGGATCGCATCGCCACTGACGGCGCGTCGTTCGGAGGCCCGTAACTCAAGTTACGGGCAAAAGACCAAAAACGGTCGGATGACGGGGGTCTGGGCCCGGACCGGACCGACCCGGCCCGACCCCCCCTGGGTTAGCCCGAACCGGGTCGACCCGCCCCGGGTCCTGGTGAACCCGACCTGGGTCCGGGTTGGACCTGGTTCGGCGCGGCGCGGCGCGGCGAGGCCTGGGCATGACCCGGCTCGGCTCGGCCGAGCCGGCCGAGCGGAGGAACCCGCGGGGTGGGTGCTGCCCCCGCGGTATTGAAGTGTCGCGGCCCCGTGTGGGGCCACGTTGAGTCAACGGATGCGGCTTTGCCGCATCCCGTGAGTGCCGGACCCGCGCGGCCGCGGGTCCGCTGGCGCCACCGCCGTCGCCGCTTCAGCCGCAGATGCTCTATCCGGCGGTGCGCCGGGGCGCCTCCGCCTCCAGCTGCCGGTGACCCGCGCCGCCGGTGGCATCCGCGGGCCGCCGGAGTTGGTCTGCTGGTCCGATTTCATTCCCAACTGGGCCGAAGCTCCTCCCGGGTCCCGTTCTTCACTGCGGAAACAACGGATCATCCCTGAGGCATGTTTTGTCGTCGCCCGCCAATCCGCGCATCAACGAAGAACTGCAGAGGGTTGTCGGGCCGTGTTTGTTTGGCCCGCACCCTCCGCGTTAGATGATAACAGTCGGGAGAAAATAATCAATACATAGAAAACATAACAAATAACAATTTTAATAAATTAAAATTGTTCTTATGAAATGAGGTTCTTTGTTTTGAACGGAAACATCCACGGAGTAAAACCATTCCCATTAAAACCCCCTACCTCGTCAAGTCGTTACACGCACGTTCTTCGCGGAATTGATCGCTGCGGAAGGAGGGGATCGTCACGTCGCAGAAGGGCGTCGCGTCGTCACGGAATACGGTGCCACGTCGACGAACTCCAAGGTTTAAGAACAAGTAGATTTATTTAATAATAATTAAATCCATATTGTTGTTAAAAACCACAAGGAAAATTAAAAGGAGAAACCCAAAATCTCCTACCTCAAGCGGTTGGCGATCAGAGATCGTTACGGGGAAGAACGTCTCGGAAGAAGCGTCGTCGATCTCCGAGGGTGACGGCGTTCTTCGCGTTCTTCGCATTCTTCACGTTCTTCGCGTTCTTCACGAAGGATAATGAAGGCACAAGATTTCTGTCAAAAGCCTTTCAACGAGCAATCCTCAAGATGTCGTGCGTTGGTCTTATTTTATTATTACGCCAACGGATTGTAAACAGGTTAAGAAACGATTAAATTCATTCATAGAATTAATTTAACGAAGTTAACTACCCAATTAATGGTGAGTTAAGAATTTATGAAAACGCTTTAGTTGACTTTCATAATGACGGGTTTTCGCGGGTGCGTTACTTAGCGGAAAAGAAACGGTGGGGCTTGTGCGGGCCCCACCTCACAAATATCCTACCAAGAGGGTAGGATATTTTTGGATAGCACCCTATCTGAATCAACTCAGCTTAAGCAGCTTTAAGTGGCTTTCAAGTGGCTTTAAGTGAAATAAAATAATGTTTGTCGCACCAATTATTTTATTTCTTAACTTAAAGCCCAAAAAATTAAAAACCACACCCGAGCAAGCGCAACTCCGAAAGAGGCGTTTCTAAGCAAATACCGGCGCTGCGATTCCATCGGTGCCCTCAGAATTCTAATCCAAGCACCGGTTTAAAAGTTAGAAAAACCCGCTCGTCCGTTCACTGAACGTACCCGAGCCAAACTTCGGAAAATGATTCCGGGCACACCGGGCCTCGGAATCAGGTGCCGTCAGAAACTGCGTTCTTGTAGATATCCAAAGAAAATTAAGAAAAAAAAATTCCTTGAATTTTACGGGTCTTTACAATATATATATCATTATGGGATTAGTAAGTTACTATAATTTCATTCTTCATGAATATTTATGACAAGATATCCTATGATAGCAGTCATGAGAAAACAAACTCTATTCCCTTAGAGGAGGGATTCTCCACAATCCATTTAAGAGCATAAGTATAGTCCTACTTCTATACAAATACTTTTTTTTCTAGAACATGAGAATGATTACATGGTTTATTATGTTTCATATAGATCTAGACTAGTCTGTGTAACCGTGAAAGGAGAATATGTCGAAGTTTATAGATCAAAATAATTGGAGATTCCTTAAAAAAATTATCCAACCATTGATTTATAATTAGTTGCAGTAGATCATAATTTGAAAATAAGGTGTCATTATCTCTTTGGTGATAAATTCACTCTATTCATGAACCATACAATTTTGAAACACATATTTTCTCACAAATATTTAAAATGGAGACAAGGATGATGGAAAGAATATCAAAAAATGTTTTACTTTGACTTATTTTACACATATAGAAGGGGGAATTCCTGTGGAATATGTTTTAAGTCATAATTTATATAATCAATTTTCCATAGAATCTCATGATCAGTGGAAATTGATGAGTATCATAGAAAATATGAAGGTATTGGGATGCATATTGGAAGCTGGTGGGATTGGGATCCCAAAATTTTTATCATAAGAGAAATTTACCTTCATTATCTTCAGTGATTCATGCCCCAATAGAGTTCATAGGCTCTCATGTGATTTTAATATGCATAAAATCAATAAATAAACATGTATCTTGATGGATTCGATGGTGTGTTTGTTTACAAATCATCATCAGTGATCATTTATTGAAAGATATGAAGTTGAGACCCTCTATATCATTCAAATATTATTCAATAATCTATTCGAATGAAGGTAATTGAATTATAGGTACTAGCACAGAGCTACGATAATTCTTTCAATATCATGATGATCACATTGAATATGTTCCTATGATCTGTGAAGAAGTCTTTGGATCGATATCTTGGAAAGAAACTTTCTCTCTCAATTACGAGGGAGGTGTAGAGAGGTGTTCTCAATTCCTATGAAATGAATTTCATTCACCCAAGTAATGAGATTATCATCTACATATATAGTGTATGTGAAAAATACCAAGTTATGGTTGTCGATACCCATATATATATCTTCCACAAAATAAGTGATAAATAAATAATTATGATGAACTAGATACATCACTAATATTATTTAAATTTTATTACATACTTTTAATATATATTAAATATATTAGTTGATAAACCCGAGTCATTAACTTGACTCATAATTCCTGCTAATATTAAATGAACCGTGAATGTTAAAATAATATTCATTCATATAATATTATTCCAAGTACCTACTTAAACACTCATAAATAATTAGAATAAATAAATTCAATTGAACTATTATACACTGGAATAATAATGAATTTATTTATTATTCATTGATTAATAAATATTGAGAAATTATCGGACCCTGTGGTGGTTCCCATCATGACATATATAAATATTCCATAGAACATGTCATAATTTTGAATGTGCTACTATGTATGACCCTCTATGCCCTTATATCAATACTAGTGAATAGTATCCATATACCATGATCAGAATCTAACAACCTATCATGGCCCCTAAAGTGAAGATTAGTAGTCATAGTAGCAACAACAAATATACAAACCCACACCGTGTAATATAATATCTTTTCATACGATATCTCATAATGAAGGACGCACACTTGTGTCATCATCCTTTCCTTGATGTATTATTTGTTGATCTTACTGGAAAAACATACATTCGACTAACATATCAATAAATTTAATGAAGGCACTACCATCCTGATCAACCAGTCTAGATATATCACTTTCTCAACTTGGAAGAATCAAATTTTAACTTGATCATTCATCCAATTTCATACTTCCAATGATTCTCCCAACCCAAAGATACTTCTCCATGAAATTATTATCATGTTTTTCAACTTGAATCAAATTACACTATCAAATTAAAAAAATTGATAATGATCTCAATTAAGGATACCAATAAAAATGCCCATAGGTAGGAACAACCAATGACACCTAAAACAAGTTTCGTTTTTATTGGTGTGACTATCCTCATGATCTCAACTATGATAGATCACCAAGTGTGAACCTCATGTGGAGAAGTATCATTGCTTAGGATCCCCCAAAACCTGATAATTGAAATACTCAATTTCCTATCAGTATGATGTATCTAGACCATAGAAAATTACTTTATGGTTTGTTTCATTGTATCTCTGGGTTAGAATTATCGAATGGGATCTGCTACCACCCTGTTATAGGATATTTAACCAAAAATATTGTGGATGTAGATGTATCGAAACTATTATGGTAACATAAAAATAGTTATATATATCAAACTATATTCATGTAGTGGTAATCAAAGTACATACCAATGTTGGGTATAGGGAACCAACATTCAACACTCACACTTAAACTAGATCCCACTACTAATTGGTATCAATCCGCTAGATTTCACATGAGAATAATGTTACTTTTGAGATATGGAATTTTTAGGGGCTTCCACATTATCCTTTAGGTTTAATATACTAACTACGACTTCACCTAGATATGAAAAATACCATATGAAATGAAACTTACAATGTATATAATTGGCCCTCTTGTTTGATCAGAACTACATGGAAATCACCACTACTATAGTATTATCACAACAAGCTTGAATATGGTCTACACTTCTAGGAACAACAAAAATGTTTGAGACAAAGTTAAAAATAAAGACTATATCTTTAGCTACATCAGAAGCCACTGTATATTTGGATTTTGTTGTAGTGTCTATCACTATAGATTTTTTTGAGATTCTATAGCTCACTGTACCACCATTTAGGGAAAATATATAATATGAATGTGATTTTAGATCATCAAGATCTATCTGGAAAAAAATATCAGTGTATCCTCTCATTGATAGTTTTTATTCTCCTCTATACATCTTGAACATTTCCTTTTTATGACTCAAGTATTGGAGAATAGTTTTGATATCTTTCTGATATATCTTTCTTAATTAATATTGATATCTTCCCACCATGATTAATGTAAATTCAACATCAAACCTAGTACATAGAATGAAATTAATGATAGATTCCACTACTGGGGAATAAGGGATTCCACTCATTATTTAAATATCCTCATATGTTTTTTGGGCTCATTTTCTTAGCGTGATTGATACCATGTGACATTAGAAACAACCCCCTCTTGGATTGTTCCATATTATGAAGTTTAAGTACCTAGTAATTATATGAACATTGAATTAGTCCAAGTAGACTCTATTATCAATTTTAATGTATATTTATCCCAAGAATGTTGGCTACTTCACCTAAGTATTTTATATAGAAGAATTCATTTAACTAGGTCTTAACTGATAGTTTGACATAAACTTGATTTCCCAAAATTAATATGTCATCAATATATAATACTAGGAAAATGATTTAATTCCCATTAAAATTTATATTGGAACAAATATCTTCTTAATTTTTGAAGAAAAAAATTCTAATATGGCTTCATAAAAATGAAAATACCATGATCGTGATGTATGCTTCAACCAAAACATTGATCTCTTCAACTTTCACTTTTGTTTGGAATTATTTAACTTAATAAAAACCTTAGGTTGAGTCATATAAAAGTCTTAAAATAATTTTCCATTTAGAAAAGTAGTTTTGATTTCCATTTAAAAAATCTCATAATCATGGGTGGCTGCTATTATAAGCAATATTATAACAGATTTCAGCATTACTACAGGTGAGAATGTTTCATCATAGTCAATGCCATGATGTTGTATGAATCCCTTCATAACCATCCTTTCCTTATAGTTATTAACCTTATCATCCATCTCTATATTTTTCCTTAATAACCATTTTATCCCAATGGGGTTTACATTATATGGTGGGTCTAACATAATCCAAACATGAATTTTCTACACAGACCCCATCTCAAAATGCATGGAGTCATTCCACATAGCAGCATCCTTGACTTCTAATAATTTCTTATAGGTTAAATTTTCCTCATCATCATGGAGTAATGTGTTACATGACTCTGTGATAAGATAACCATAATACACTAGTTCTATAACCTATCGACTAGAACTATATAGTACATGTGTCTCCTGAACATCTTCTTTACCCTCTATCTCTTGTGATGATTATTCCTATACCAAATCAGATGAATCTAAATCCTTAACTTCATAGAGTTCAATATTTCTCCCACTATTTACAATGGAAACGTGTTACCTTTCTATGAATATTAATTTTCTTTATACTATAATTTTTCTATATGAAGGTTTATATAGGTAATATCCTCTGGTTTTATTAGCATAACCTATAAAGATGCAATTTGTGATTTTTGATGCTAATTGGTCACTACGTATTGTCTTGAAAAAAATAACCACATCCACATACACATAATTGTTATAGGTTTGGTTTATTTTCAATCCATAATGCATATGTAATCCTATATGTCCCTTTAGTTGGTACTCAATTAATAGTATATGGCATTGTCTGCAAAGTGTATCCTCAAAAAAGAAAGGTATGCTTCCACCTTTTAGTAACACTATTCTACTATGGTGTATAAAGAGGGGTGAGTTGGGTTACTATCCTACACTTCTTGAAGTGATCAATGGAATCCCATTTAAGATACTCTCCACCTCAGTCTAAGAGAAGTGCCTTAATATTCTTTCCAGGATATTTTTATACTTCAGTATTATATTCCATAAACATCTGAAAGGTATGTGAATTATACCTCATTAAGTTGATATATCCATACCTACTATACTTATCGTTAAAATTAATGATGTATGAAAACCCACCCCTAGTATCTAATGAAAATGGAACACATACGTTAGTATGAATCAATTCTACTAATTACATGGCTCTTAATCCATTTCCAGAAAATGGTACCTTAATTATTTCTCTAGTAATAAATTGTGACATACATCAATAGGTTTTAACTCAGATGAGTCAAAATACCATTCTTGTTGTAATTTTAGTAAACATTTCTCATTTACATGTCCAGGACTAATGTGTCATGGGCAGGTGTTATATGAGTTATGTTTTCTGGTTTTTTCATCGATTTATGTTATTAGGTTTCAAGTTCTAGTATATATAAACCATGGTTAAGATGTTTCGAACCATAAAATATTCTCTAATTATAAAATAAAAAACATTTATTTCCAAAAATGAAATAAAATCCTTTAGTATCCAAACTTGACACTTTTATTGTGTTTCTTATTACTAAAGGAACATAAAAACTATTCAACATAAGAAGCAAACCAGTCGGGAAAGATAAGTGATAATCTCACACTTCCACGGATACTAGACTAACACCATTTTCATCCATGAAATCCACATCACCTTTTTAAATCTTTCTGAATCTAATTGTTTTATATATTTGAATACAGATTTGTGATCCACATGCTATATATAATACCAAACTTGTAGATAAATATATATTTTATTCAATGAAAGAAATACCTCTACCAGAAGTGTCTCATTGCTTATTCTTCTTTCTACCTTTATTGTTTTTCTTTAAGTAGACATTATTACCACTTGAAAATTTTATAGCCTCATTATCATTACCTTCCCTCTATATCTTTCTCCTTTTGGAATGATGATGTTGTGGTGTCTTTAACTTAGATTTGTCCTTAGATTCCTAAGCCTTTCCCTTTGTCCTCTTGTTCTCCATAAGGACTAAAAAATTGGCTTTCTCCATATCCTTAAAATATTGTTAAACTAAATCTTAAATATATTAAAGTGAACTTTTCATCTCATTCACATTATAATTAACAAGAAAAGTTAAGAAGCTCAAAGGTAAAGAGGAAATAATGAGATTGGTTTCTAGTATTTGGTTTAGTTTGAACCTAAGGGGCTTCAAATCTCTCAATTTACCCCATCATCTTGAGTACATGAGAAGCTTATTGATTCAATTGTACTATATTACACTTATACAGTGAATTGGTTATCCCATATAGTTCTTTCCTTACATACTAATGATATAGTTCTTAAAGATAGATTAACATATTGTAGGATCTCCATCTTCCTTCATTTTCTAGAGTTGAATGGACATATAAGACAATATGATACATTGTACATCGATTGAATCATGCACATGCCTTTTGTACTTTTCATTACCCTACATTACAGTAACTAAGATGGATCAACTATAAAAGAGCATTCCATCACATAAAGATTCCTTTATTTATATAGTATTATATGCAAGTTTATATACCACTCATAGAAAATATGTCTAGTCAAGTTTTTTTATTTATCAAATATATATAACAATGATGAACTTATAGCGGTGTTGGTGTTTTCTATGTTTGGTCTAAAAATAATATATTTTAGCATTTAGTAATTTTTCTTGATTACATTTTAGTCATTATTAATTAATTATTTATCAAATCATTAAATATATCCCAATATTTTTTCAAACTCTATCTACCCTCTGTATGGGAGTTGGAATACTCTGTTACTTGAGTATTCTTGGTGAAAAGATCCTCTAAAATCCCTCATAGTCTATAATATTTGGCTATGCCACTCCTCAGTAAGTTCAAGCAATATGTTTGAGTAACCAACCTCAATAACTCATATCTACTTGATTTGTTGAGAGAAGTCCCATATTCTAAAATTATTAATATGATTTAGTCAATGATTTCCTCCAAAATTACAAAAAGCTATATTTAGATAATTATTTTTTGCCAAATTCTAAAAATTCATCCCACTACACTCATAAGAACTCTCTAGTGGTAGGAGGCACCCTCAAATTTGGCTGATGATCACCCCGTACACCCAGTTTTGTTCAAATTCATACAATGGAAAGTGTTTGTGACTTAATGTTTTTGTGAGGGATTTATATTTTCTGATGAATATAATCTATTTATATTAGTATTTTCCTTATATATTATTGTTATCACAACTAAAAATTAATAGAAAAACATTCATCATGTCTTTATGGATTTTATCTGTTTGTTATTTTATACCTTCTCATACTAAACAATCACATGCATAAATTAATAAAAATGCATAAAGGAAAAAAATAACCTGAATGGACTTAAGAATCTAATAACTGTTAATCCATTTAAATGCAATGGATCATTTTGGAACTATTTATCAAAATTTAGTTGAATTTTGACTCATGATGCAGCTCGTCCCAGTCAAGTGTGTCTTATTCTGATCTAGATTTTAACTGTCCTTGGAATGGTAAATGTTTCTCTTTTTCGTCATCAAATAATCCATGTATGCTCGTGTACATGTGAGGGGGTCTTGGAAGATTAATAAAAAATTGATAAATTGACGTGTAGGACCTTATACTTATTGAATTAAAAAAATGACGATGTTCTAAGCATCTAAAATTAACAATTTACTAATAAATCATATGAAATAACAAATAGTTAAAATAAATTAGTCATGAATACATGAATTTAATAAATTGTTCAAGATTAGTTGATATAAAAATTATACGTGTGATAAAATCAAATTAAAATAAATTTAATCCGAATGGATTAATTATAATTAATTGAATCATAAAATTTAAAAAAATTATCTTCTTTTTCAGTCCATTTATTAATATAATTCGTATCATAAAAATGAAATAATAAATTTATTTATTTTAATAAAAAAATTAGATAATTCATTTTTAATACTAAAATTATTAGTATTTTAAGAAAATAAGTTAATAATTTAATATAATGTTTCATTAAAATATTTTCATTGTCTGAAATTCCCACCCTGACCCATTATGGTTCCAGCTGAACCCATGCAGGCACATTTAGGGTGGGGAAGAATCTTTCCAAGGCCTTTGCGGGTTAGGAAAACCACATGAAGATTGATTTTATGTCATAAAGACCCATTTTTTCCTATTTTCGGCTGGTCTGTACCCATTTAGATCTAATTCGAGTACTGTATTGGGAGAAGGAATGGGTTACCTCATATTAGTACAGTTTCATTCATAAATCTAGTGTTTTGGACAGATGGGGTGGGGTGGCATCATGGATGGAAGAACTAGGTGAGGGGAAATGCATATCTAGTCATGACGTTAGTGAATGATAGCATCTGAAAATTCATCTTCGACAGGGCCGACTGTCAAGGAATACATCAGTGAGGGTTTCATTAGGACGAATATTGACTTGGGAGGATAGGTTCCATGATGGTGGTTATATGCCACCAATATAAGATAATGTTATTTTTTTAGATGGGATGGGAAGGGGTTACAATGGTGTAGTGGTTTGGATTTTCATTGGGAAGGCATGCATGCATGGGAAGGGATGAGGTATGCAATGACTTAGTATAAAATCTTGGTTAGACAGTTGGCCGACTAATTTGAGATTAACTACTGGATTTTCTGATGAGGGAACTAGAGTGCTGAGCTACCAAGGTTTGGAAAGAGGAGGTAAAACATGAGGTATAAAGGAGTTTTCATCCTTAATTGATGTATAAGGAGGTTCACGTGAATGGTCCACTAGGTTGACAATGTTCCTAAGAAATATTATCCATGTTCCTTTATTTTTTTTGAGTTTTACTTCAATGTAGAGCCACCAACAAGGAATAACCAAATTCCCCTCCCTTTTTATAAATTTTCACTTTTTCAAAAATCCTATGGTGAATAGGATTTTAATTTTTCACTTAAATATTCCATTGGAATAAAATTAAATAATTTTTTAAAAAAAAATTATTAAACAAAGCTTCCTTTGGAAACAATTTTCACTGGAGTAAAATAATCCTAGCCTATGGAGTTTCGTCCATGAGTTTTTGATAGGATTTGGTACAAATATGAAATGAAAATAATGGAACATTAATAGATATGGTTTTATAATATTATTTAATTTTAAAAACATGACAACCATTAGTTTGATCCATACCCAAAACATCAGATGGCCATTACATGGACATCTAGAATCAGATCGACGTGTGGTCTTTTCTGTTAAGATTAACTTAAATCTCTCTACATAATTTAATAGATTTTTTTTTCATTGGATCAAAAAAGTCACATGATTCATTTGATACAAATTATAGGTTTCAGGTTGTGCAGTAGAAGCAGGTGGGATGTGGATTTATAAATGTTCACCACTAGAGTAACATTTCTTAATAGTCTCTGATGATTCGAGCCACAGTAGTGGTCTAAAGATCTCATGTGAATTTAATTACCCAAAAATAAATTAATATACATGTAACTTTTTTGACTCAGTGGTGAGTTCTACAACATATCATTTTTAGTGATCATTTTTTGAAGGATCCAAATTTGAACTCCTCTAGATCATCCGTATAGGATTCTAAAATCCACATGAACATTGGTTGTCAAATTTTGAGGGCTAGCACAGAGCTTTAATGATTACTGAGAAGTCATAAAGATCCCCTCAAATCCATTTTTATGATCCATGAAGACATCTTTGGATTGATTCCTTAGATATGTATTTCACTCTCATGGACATTGGATGAGGAGAAAGGAGCTCTCAATTCCTTGGAAAATAATTGATTGCACATAAGAAATTATATTATCATGT
Organism: Viscum album; assembly: GCA_963277665.1. Lineage (NCBI taxonomy): Eukaryota > Viridiplantae > Streptophyta > Magnoliopsida > Santalales > Viscaceae > Viscum > Viscum album. Next base: position 704,806,497 of record OY728132.1, read on the forward strand.
ACTTATATAGTGGACTTGAAAAATACTCAGTTAGTTTTCCTGACCCCCTTATATCTGACATGCACCAAATAGTAATAAATAAATAAATATGATGAACTAAATCATTAATTAATATTTTTTATTCTTTCATATACATTTCATATATATTAAATATATTACATGATAAAACAGTGTTAATAAATTGAATTATAATTCTATATACAATTAAATGAACCCTAAATGTGAAAATAAAATTTATTCATATAATATTCTTCCCTGTATTTACTTAAACACTCATAAATACTTTTAACAAAAAAATTCAACTCAATTATTCTATAATCTAATAATAGTAAATTTATTTATTTTTTTATGATCAATAAATCCTATAACACTCTTGGACCCCATTGTGGTTCCCAATATGTCCTATATACCTATATCACATAATAGGGATGAATATTGAATGTGCTATTATGCATGACCCTCTAGGACCTTGTCTCAATAGAAGCGAATAAAATTCATAGACCAATAATAGAATCTAGAAAACCACCATGACACTTAAAGAGATAAGAAGTAGTCATAGAAAAGACAATTAACCAAAATAAATACACTATGTTATATAATCTCTTTGAAATATTATATCTCATAAGGTTGGATTTAGACTTGTTTTATCATCCTTTTCTTGTTTTATTATTTTTTATCTTACATGGAATAATTACCTTTGACTAACATGGAGATGGATTTAATGAAGGTACTACCATCCTGATTAACTAGGCTAGGGATGTCACTTCTTTAACATGGAAGTGAAAATTTCTATCATTACCATTCAACCAATACCATATAACCAGTGATTCACCAAAAACAAACTTACTCCTTACAAATTCATTTTTATGGTTTTCTTCCATTGTCAAAGTACATGATCAGTTGTAACACATTGATAATGATCTAAACTCTAGGGATCAATACACATGTCCATATATAGGAACAACCAATGATATCCAAAACATGTGGTGTTCCTATTGGTGGGACTTTCCTCACAATCTCAACTATTAGAGATCACCAACGGTGAACTTCATGAGAAGAAGTCTCAATATTTATGATCCCCCAACACCTAATTGTCGAAAAGAATATGTGTACTATCAGAATAGTGTAGCTTGACCATAGAGAATTACTATAAGAAAAGTTTGATGGTATCTATCTATTGTTATTATAGCTTGGGATCTTCTATAACCCTTTGAAATGATAGAAAATCTGTGGAAGTTACCATAAATATAGTGTATCTAGAATTATAGACACAATTATGATAAGATAAATACACACACAGACACACAGATATATATATATATATATATCAAAATATATACATGTAGTGGTAATCTATTTAAATAAACATGTTGGGTCTAGTAAAAATACTTTCCACAAGATATGTTTCGAGATTGTACTGAGATAAATGAATTTACAATTTCTATATATTTTGAATTCTTTATCGACAGAGTTGAACAATTTAGAGGATTCACATTGAAAATATTTTGATTTCCTTGCTATTTTATCAAAACATAATGTTGGTGTGACTATTTATAGATGTAAACATCAATGGAACTCAATGTTTATTTTTTGTGACAGAGTTTTCATTCCACAATAATTTCAATAACAACATATTTCTTCTTATCACCATTCGAAATGGTTAGTTATCCAAGGCACCAAAAATATGTACAAGACTCTAAGAACCCATACCCAGTGAGAAGGTTTGAAGTGAAGTGTGGTTATTTTTTTGAAATACCTACCGTGTTAACAAGTCAAGGTTGAGTATCAACGACCATGTATAATGATTCAATATTTACCCATACCTTTTTGGAAATGTGAAAATGTCACTTTGAAATTTTTCATATATTTACTAAAAATAATTCATAAGCATGATTTGATTTGGGTGATTGTATATTGACTCACAAAGTCATCCCACTTCTTTCTGATTCATGAATCTAATATAGTAGATGAATTTGACAATCTATACATCTAGAATGTGGTAAAATTTGGTTTTTAACATCTCTAACTTAGAACCTTATTTTTTATCTTTAATTTGTGATCACATCAACAAAATTTTTGTAATCAATTTTCCATGATTATTTTGTACCATCCTCACATAGAGGGGTACTCCAAATGAACAACTTAAACAAAACAAGAAATGCTCTAAGCACGGGTTACAGAATTTGGTGGCTCATGGTTATTTTATATTTATTTAGTGGATATTTCATATTAATATTGTCATTCTTCCATGATATAGATGGAGTGATTAATGAATTTTATGGACATCCTTATCAGTCTGTAATTTTTTGGTTAAAGACCAGAGAAACATCACTATTGGTACCCATCATTTCTTAAGAGACAATTACGAAATATTCAGATAATTATGAAACATATGGTTTATTCCGAAATGTATTAAAAATATTTTGTGTATCTCATAATCAAACCTTATCCTTTATCATCGGAGGTCATGTATTCTTCAAAATATCACTGGGGACGGGATATCATCGATTTAAAAATTAAGGAATGTTCTCTCATATGTATGTTATACTATTTGAGATTCTTAAAATAATTGATGATATTGAATATCAGTTGGATTTACCACTATAGTTTACTATTGTTTAAAATTGTTTCAATGTATCTCAACTAAGGAAGTTTCAGACTTATTCTATCCTTGTGATTTAATGAGATCATGTTGATCTTGTACTGGATTGTATATTGGTTCTTGAACTGATTCGTATTAGGGATAGAAAAGATAGTGCTTTCTATGGAAAATTAATTCCATTGGTTCAATTATTAATGAAACATGGAAAATATTTGGAGGAGACTTGGGAACATGAGAAATAAATTCTAGAACAATGGAATTTCACTTTTACAAATCACTGGAAATCTATAATTTTATAGGGAAGAAAATCCAAATGTTGCGAAAGATGTAACACCCCTGATTTCTTTTACATTACCCATTTATTATTTATTTTGAAGTTATATAACACTAGGGTTGATTTTTCAATGTTTCTAGATGGGTCTAGTGTTTTTTGTATGTTTTTAAGGGTACATGGTTTGATAACTAATCGGGGAAACTATTTGGCTTTCTACAAGAAAGTGGAGATAGTCTAAGGAGGAATGGAAGGGGAAAATGGTTTTTTAAATCCATGTAGGTTTACATGGGGGAACATGTAGGTGGATAGATAGATAAAAATCTATTTTCCACTATTTTTATTAAACAATGCAAACCAAAAATCCAAAGGGGTTGTTTGGATGCAGTAACAGTCACACGATTAGTGGATGGATTTTCAAATCGATCAGACTAACCATGCCATGGGAATTTAATGGTATGAAAATTATACTTTAACTCATTTTAAGGCCTAAAACCTTTATTTTTCACCTATACTCTAATGATCTAAAAAAACTCATATTATAAGAATTCTTGGTGGTTCTCTTTGATATGGAAGATAGTTTTGATGGATGTAAAATCATTTGATCCCTAGAAAAAATGGTTAGTGTATGTTTTCCTTAACTTTTTAGACCTATTTCTCTCATCTCACATGAAATTTTAAATCTAATAAATTATGGATAGGTCATTGGTATATTTTAAATATTGATGGGATCTTTGTTGGATATTCTAAATTAAAACTTTTTATTCCTCATATCTTGAGGTTTCATTGCACCGTTATCCATTTTCATCACATGTTGAGATGTAGGTGGCTTCTCTATATTCTAAATTTATATAAAAACTTTATGGATTAGATTTATTAAATTATTTCCTAGACATAAAGAGGATTTTTTTGGATTATTTATTAAAGGAAACACATTTTTGGGAATGATGTAGGAAACATGGTATTTTAAATGTATTTTGGAAAAAACCTTTGATTTATGGTTTTAAATTAATTTTATAATTAAATAAAAAGATAGATGAAATGTTTTAAACTAATGTATTGAATTATGTGGAATGAATTTTGTGTGTTAAATTTGTATACATGGTTGGTTAATGTTCATATTTCCCTTATGTGGGGAATTTTAGACAGAGACATCACACTCGATTCAAGACAGGAGGCATTATGTTATATCACTAATTAATGAATTGGGGAAGGATGGTTTGCCACTCAAATGTATAGGTATTTTCATTTATAATTAATGTGTGTGTGAGTGGATGGATGTGGTTTTTTTATGTCATAATGTATTAATAGATAAGTGTGATACTTCCAATTTAAATTATTTGAAAATTTTAAACTATTTTGATGTTACTCTCTTTGTTATAATCTATATTTTGAATATTGAGATAATATGTAATTGTCCTTGTGGTATGAGTTAGTAAATTTCTTTGGGAAATCCAACTAGGTATGATTATACAACCCATTGATGTTCTCTTTAGTGTTTATGTATATTTTTTTCTTATTGACACTGGTAAAGGAAAGTTATCACATTTCTCTATTAGAACATCATGATGCAACTTCCTCAGGATTGTATTTAGAAATCATAGTTTCTCTCATGGGATGGTTTAAGTGATGACATATTAGTATTTCTATGATTGTATGTCCGTTGGTTCTATTGATTCACCTTGTCATACATTTTCTCCAATACTATGATATTTTTTTTATTGGTTTTCATTTGAGCTGTACTGATTATACCTAATACATCATATATTTGGGTTGGTTTATTTTTTTTACCTTGAGAGGTTGTATTTTTTTTAAATGAAAAATCTTTCCCAAATTTCTAGAGAAGAATTTAGAATTTATTTAGAGCCTTTTGTGTCTTGAATTAGTCAACTAAAGTTATTGGTACCTCATATCCTTCCAAGATAATGGTTTCGGTTGGTATGTTACATGTCATTATAATCATTATGAATACGTTTTCATTCCATTATTTCTTACACAATCTACAGAAAATTTCCATATAATTGATGAACTGTGTGTTTCATAGATACCTAGACTATTTTTTCTATAATTTTTGGATTCCATTTCAGTGTATTCTAAAACTCATAATGAACATGAATAATAGTTAGTGGTCGTGTTGATAATTTTGCAAGAGAACTAGTTATATGAGAAATTACATAACTGTGATTTCTAGATACGTGGTGTTTATTTCAATGGTTATATAATTTTCGATAATGTAATATCCATTGATCTTAAAAATATATAAACAATTGTGTCTTGGAAACCATAAAAGAACAAATTTAATATACAAGACTTTTTGGGTTTGTCAAGTTACTATCAATTTTTCATTCAAAAATTTTCATGACTCATATATCCTACGAGAATGATCATGATAAATGGAACTTCATTCTATTATAGGGATATTTATTTACACAATACTCTTTTGATCTTAAAGAGAGAATCAATTCATAAATAATTTTTATTTTTCCTGAACCTAAAAGGGTTATGTAGTTTATTATGAAACATATAGATCTGAACTTGAATGTATTCTCATGAATAGATATCATTTCATAGCTAATTTATGCCGACTAATGTCGATTCATGAAGAGAATTATCCAACCCATGAATTGGAATTGTCTGTGGTGGTTCATGATTTGAAAACATGGAATCTATATCTATTTGGTTAGAAATTCGCTATATTAATAGAATATAATAGTTTGAAACACATATTATTTGAATGATATTTTAACTTGAGACAGTTATTATGGATGTAATATATGTAGATGCTTCAATTTGACTTGGTTTATATACATCGATAGGTGAATTTCATGATAGATGATTTAAGCTAAAAGTTTTATAATTAATTGTCCAATGAAACTCTTGAATATAACAAACCTGACCCCAGTAACTAAGAGCTGGGGTCTGGATTATTACATTTTCATAAGAAAAATGGAATCCAATCCTAAAAGGATAAATAGTTTAGTAGTCTTGGTATACCAGATTCAATTTTGATCTTATATTACAATTGAAAAAAATTACACCAATTTTTTTCAAGAATAATGTCTTTCCATATATAATATCCTTACATATAATTCATAGTACACTTCATGGACTCCTAGGTAAGGAAACAAAATAAGTGTGGTATAAAATTATTAATAAGGGTTATGTACTGCAGAAACTATCATGAATCAATAATAATACACACTATTTCAAGGTAAATAACTAAACAAAAATTACATTTAAAAAATTTAACTATAGTCATTAGATAATATAAAATAAATATGACAAGGCAAATAAATAAAATCACATTCCGGTTAATTAAGAACATGACTATCATAACTAGATAAGGTATAATTAATATGGTATTTTAAATAAATAAAAACACACAAAATTTAATCAATAAATTGAAAAGGAAATGATTCTAGAGATAGTATCATTGAAAAAATATCAGGCATAAAAAAATGAATTCTCAATAAAATATATTTATAATTATTTGAAGTCATGATTACAAGAAACATGATACAAATACCTTCAAGATATATCTTCAAGACAATTTAAAACCGATGGGTTGATATACACTAGAAACCAATTTAACTAATAATAGCCAACTAATTTATCTCAGGAGAAATATCGATGCATCAAGAGGATATATATATATATAATCCATTTCCACACATATCTACATGATCCAATAACTCTTTATAAATCAAATTCTTGGTTTAATTCATAAAATGTTTCCTTATCATCAAATATTAGTATTGAGTAATGAATGCATATATATCAATATTTCCCTAAATAAAAAAATTACATTCAATGTAGAAAACCCTATTTAGAAACAATATATGGGTTATGAAATAGAAATTCCCATGATATTTAATATGTATATTTAGTGGAAATTTATTTTATAATGATCATAGGTAATTGAAATTTACAAAGGAAATATAAGGACTATAAAAATGAAATAAGAAAGTGAATGTCAATACTTTACTTGGTAAAAATGATTACAAATTGAACAAAAAAAGAATAAGGATAGTATCAATCGAAAACATAATAATTGGATTAAAAATAAATGGTTGTTTTTTATAAATAGAAATACCATAAAAATTAGTATTAAAAATATTCTTGATAAAAATCCCTTTTTCACTTTGAAAATCACTTTTTAAAACAAGATGTTCTAAAAATAACTTAAAACTATTTTTATTTGAAAATAATATTTGAAACTAATAAAGTAAAATTTGAAAACATTTAGTTTCATGATGGAAGAAAATATCATAAATTCTGAGTACTTTAAAAAAAATATACCTTTCACATTTTCGATAAAATTCAAATAGGCCTTGTTTAATAAAAGATATGATGATTCACTTTGAATTTTTTTTAAAAACAAAAAAATTGGTAAAAAGAATTTAATAAATAATTTGGACGATTTTAAAACTAGATTTGAAACTATTTTTAGAAAACATGGTTTTTATAGAAAACTTATTTCTAACCTAATAGGGAAATGAAGTCATATTTTCATAAAAAAAATCATAATTATTTCAAATACCAAAGAGTTGAAAAATGGGAAAATTACTTGAAAATATAATGAATAACCATTGGAGAATAAAATTAACTAGTTTTATTATAAAATTGAATGGTTTTATTGGAAAATTATCAAATAATTTCCATCAACAAAAATTCATTAATAAACAATCTCGATTAGAATGAGATTGTGAAATATAACCTTAAAATGGTCATAACGTTGAAGTGAGAATTAATCAATGAATAAATTATGTCTATCAGATATAAATCCATATAAAAAATGTTTTAATTAAAGATTATATAATCATAATTAATTATGCACATAATATTTCAATATCAAAGATGATGAAGATGTAAGATAACACAATGAAAATAAATTGAGTTACAAAATTATTCACCACCTGGTAACTTTTATGTCAAATTCCCTTGTATGAAATAATTAAAATTTAAACTCAAAATAAGATGAAATATTATTTATTCATGACATTACATGTGAAATAGGTATTTTATTCACCATAAAAAATAAACCAGTGCACAATATTCGAATGTACCATTGTGGGAAGAAATTGAGTCAGAATCCCTTACCCAACGCTTCCGATTGATTGATCATACTTTAACCTCCATTAAAGTGGTTTTAAAAATGTTATTAACATAAAAACAACCATATTAATATTTATAATATCATATATAGTAATATTATTGAATCTTATCACCTATTCATTATTATTCTTTGATTATATTCATTGTTTTAGGTGTTAATTTCATTGTTTTATCATGCATGTATTATCATGAAAGATCCAGTTATTGTGAAATTTATATAGTTTCATCATCTTAATAATAATAATAATCAAGTTATAGTTATGATATTATACATCAATTATACATTTAATTCCAATCATGAAATATGGTTTTGATAAATTATGTACACTATGTCCATGGATATTGTAGGTCATATGTAAGCGTGAGTAAATATATTCAAAACATTCTCATTTGACCAAGATATTGTAACCTATTATTTTAATACATAGGAATAATTATCTAATTCTAATTTATTTTAGAGGAATAATTAGAATTAGTGAACAATTGGAATAAAATGGACAAGGGGAATAAAGGAAATAAGGGTTTTTACACTTTTTCTAATTTTGGAAAATATAACCCGATACTTATTAGAATAGAATATGATTTTTTCTTCAATTATAGAGAATAAGGTTGTTAGTATCATGAATTAGATTGTATGAAATTACACTTTTATTATTATTGTAAAATTATAAGAATATGGGGACCTTTGAAAACAAACACCCAAGCATCAAGGGAATATACATCAGAATAAGCAAATGGGTCAAGGAGAAACCTAAGATATTACTAAAAATAAAGTGGAATGGGTAAATTTATTTTCCATTTAAAATAAATAATTTTTATATAAAATTATCTTTCTTAATTATATTTTAGTTATAATAATTATGAAATGTAAAAGGATTATATTGTGATACTTTTTCTTTAAGGATTTGAGAGGATATGTTGAATGGAACTGATGACTAGGAAAATTTATTTAGCTGAAATTTTATCATTTTGGAAAACACAAGGTTGAGGGAAGATAACTCTAAATATTTTCTCGTTGTGGAGATAATAATGATATAGATATTTTTATATCACTGTATTGGTGATAATAAAATTAGTTAGTGATTTGATGGTTAATGTTATCGTTTCTGATGTTTAATAAATGTTTTGATTTATGGAATATATTCAACAAACTAAGATTGTATGTTTGGTATAACAAATATTTTAATTATTATATTATATATATAAACATATTAAAATATTTGTTATGTGAAATTAATAGCTACTATATGTTGTTCGGGGAATATAATTATTTCAAAAATTTATTAACATCCCTTCAAAACAATTTGTCACAGAATTTTGTCAATTATATTTTGGATGATTATTAAGGTTAAATATTGATGGAATGGATTAAGTTTAACTTTGGGTTTTATTCGAAAACATGTGTTAACTATTTTGGTATTGAAAAAAAGGGAATGTAGGAATGATTTTTCATTATTTTACATAGATAATGATATGTTAAATGTTATTTTTAGTGATTATGGAATTAAAATTCCTCTGGAATATTAATTTATTAATGTAAAATGGGAAGTATTAATTGATCAAATCACATCCAAAGGATGAAAATTTTCTTCATAAATAGAATTATAACATGTTACAATTATTTTATCATCCTCTTAGTCTTGATGATTAGGGAATTACTCAACTCGAGGAAAATAAACATGAAACAAAAAATGCATTCCGAGTGCATTTATTTTCATTGAATAAAATGGAATTTTAAATCATCATAGATTTATGGATTTTGGTTGTTAAATTTCCTTTATTATTATCTTTATAGTGATCAATGATCTCTATCAGTCTCCAATAATTCATGGGCGTTAGTATTTTCTTCCATATTCATATCATCTCTTTCACAAATGTTCTTCTATTTGAAAACCTAGTACGTGTTATTCAAAATGATCTTTATTATTCCTTAAATCTCATATAATGAGGATACATTATTACCCATTTTTACAATGTGGGGGTTTAAACAGGGTATTTTCACAATTTCTACCCATTGATTATTGGGATCATGTGTAATTCGTGAGGGCATATTTTATTTAAGGGGGTTCAAAGTGACACCTTGAAATATTAAAAGAGGAAAATCATATTTGATAGTGTATGTGAAAGTATATTCCCTAGATTATAAGAGAATATATCACTCTAAATTTGTATGATATATTAAATTTTAAATAAATTCAATCTCATTGATATTATTCAATTCACACAACACCAGGTTTGAACAAAGCACGATACTCTATTAAATTATTATTAAAAACATTATAACCTATTTATTAAGTTAAATTGTATAAATAAGAGTATATAAATTTTGAAAGATATATGGTTTACACATCTATAAAACAAAATATTTTGTTGTATATTTATTAGAAATAAAATAAGAACCATTTCAATGAGAAAGAAATTTTTGATGAAGCAGTATATTTTTTCTAAAAGGAGTATTAGTTCTACATTGTGATCATAATTTAAAATTAAAATTTAACAAATTTATAGAATTTATTTTAAAAAATAAAAAAATTTCTTAAATATTAATTTCAAAATTATTTTTGTTTTAGTTTCTTAATGTTTTATAAAAATATTAATTGCCTTCTGAATAGTGTAACATGTAGACTTTTATAGAAAACATTCTTTCCATTTAAAATATTTTCAATGTTAAATTAGATGTAAAATTGTGTTTGAGTAAAAATTAGTTCAATTGTAATTCAATTTATCGAATTTATTTCATTTTAATCAATTTCATATTTATTTTTAATATTAAAACATTATATAATTATTAGAATTTTTCACTTTGGAAAACCTCTTTTTCGTCATGTCTGCAGTTTAATTTAAATTTCCATTCCTCAACATATGGGAATTGAATTTGGAAAAATGGAATCCAAATTCAGAAACAGAATAATATATATTAATTAATATGGTTAAATTAATATTTTTCCATAAAGAATAGTGAAAGCAGTAAATTTTAATTATTGTAATTAAAGTAAAATGTGGCTATTAGGGGTTAAACTACGAAGATAAGGGTTTAAATGACCTAAAAACATTTTAAATCACTATTTATAGAGATAAATTAAGTTATTATCACCTTAATATATATTTTTTGTGTTTTTTGGGCACATTTAATGAAATTTAATAATAAAATAATTTATGTAACAAAAAACACAAAATGCTATGCTCTTGTTGTTAGATTTCAATTATGTGTTCACATAGGGAAAAATAATTATGTGATCGAATATAGATTGTAATTTTGATTAAAATGATATTAATTTAAAGAGGGTAATTTAATTTTAATTTTTAGTTACCATATACTTTATTTAAATTTATTAGAAACACCTACACAATAATTATATAATTGGTAGAAAATTAAATAAACAGTAATGAATATATTGAAAGTAAAATAATTTGAATGAATTATTTTGTTATATTAATAATTTAGATAATTATATACTTTTATAAATTTTTAATATTATATATGATAAATCAATCACTTTCTTGATATTTTTTAAATTCAAATTATATGAATAATGTCAAAATTGATATTCATGTCTTTATAATAAATGACACTTTATTAGATGATTAAAAATTACTATATATAATATATTATTCTAGGAGATCTTTTAAATATTTAAAAATATCAATTACTGTCCATTAATTTACTAAATATTCTTTTATAGTGGTTATAGTGACCGCTGAAGTGTAAAAACATTGTTAACACAATTAATGTAAAAGTTGTATTTTTTCACATTACTTGTGATTATGTTAAAATTAATTTTCCACACCCATATGATTTTTAATTTATAAATTGGAATTCTTATTTATAATATGTTGGTCAAAATTATATAATATTTCTCAGATTATTTTATTTTTAAATTATAAACTACATATGTTAAGAAATTACATATACAGGTAAATTAAAATTGTAAATGAATCATAGAAGTTAACAAAAAACATGTTTAGACAAGTATTTTTGGTTTACTAGAAGGGTGGATAGAACATTGAATCCCTCCACCCATTTAATTATAAATTTTTTATCTACCTGTCTTGACAATGAATTCCCATTATTGATTAGTTTTTGGTAATTTAAAAAATTGCCACTCCTCCTCTATTATAATAGGGCCTGACTCCCATAACATCTTCACACCTCTCAAGTTTTTCAGATTGAGAAAAACATTCCAAAATCCCTCCACAACCACTTTATCCACATTATAGATATTGTTTTCAAAATTTCGACCCTAGGTCGTAAAATAAGTTATCCAAAGCTGGTTTATCTAAGAGAATGTAATTGTCATCACTAATCTCATTCTTCTAATTTCTTAGTTTAGAACCATATTTTTTTTCTTAACCCATCCAATATATTTAAAAAGTTACTAATATATACTGAGATGTTATTAAGTTGGTGGAATAATATTTATCCATCATTACTTCTATCACATGGGAAACGAAATCATCAATCTTCTATATAGCAGACAACCACCTGGTGAACAAATCCAAATTCTTTTCAACACCCAAATATTTTGTAGAATTCATATTTTAAAATTTAATATCTTCGATAGTTTATGCTTTATGAACCCTCAAGTTTAAAACTATATTATATAGTTAAATATGACTATTAGAATATTAATGTGACTATTAGGAATATTAATATAACCAATAGAATAGTAAACTCCCCAGTGAAAGTAAAAATAAAATTTGGGTGTTTTCTAAATTAAGATATTTTATATTTATGTCATAGAATAAGATAATAAATGTTTTAAAAATGATAAAATATGTATTGGTATTTTTGTGAAAGAGAATTATTTATTTACAATTTCATAAATAATCTAATAATTAAAAATAAAATATATTTTCAAAATATATATTCATAAATTAATATTTTATTTTTTATCATTATAATATAATTTTATGTGTCTATAATTTATTTTTATAATTGTCCCAAAATCAGTTAAAATTTTTAAATTGGTATTTTTTGAATAAGTACTAATTTTAATTAAAAATTATATGTGTCATAGATAGAAAATTATTTTCAAAAAATTGAGTTCAATTTTGAATTCTATATGTCAAAAAATATTTTTAGTGAAATTACGGCATTTTTATGGAATAATTGAGTTTTTAGTGAATTGTGAAATATGGTAATTTACAATATATATACATTATAAGATAAATACACTATTCGATGAGTCTTGAATGATGTAAGAACCATAATATATAACTTCCCTTAATTAGTTAATTTATTTGGTGATAATTTTCAAACTATTCATAGTTTTGAGCTAAAATACTAATATAATGAATAAAATAATAAAACCAGACAACCCTCTCTCTAGTAAAAATACCACCCCTCACCACCTCTTGTCATCAAACATAGAAATCCTTGAAGCTTAGTTATATTCTTCTCATTTTTTCTCCCAATAAACCCTATGTTATGGCATTTCTATTATCACTATAATACCATTTCAATGTTCTTTAAGGAGGTTCTCAAGATAAAAAATTTAGGAGGTAAATCCTTTTTTGTACCCTTTCAGTTTTTTTAATTTCTTTTTATTATGTTAATGGGTGATCCATCATCAAACTCCTTCTCCTACCCCATTTGTTTCTAAAAATGAAAATATCGTCCGTGATGTGTTGATTTAGAGCCATCATGGATGATGTAATTTAATTTTCCATTAATGCCTTAAAGGATGGTTATTAAAACATTGTTATTGTCAAACCATATTCCGTTGTACATATTATAAGTTATTTATTGTTCTGTAACCAAAATATATACATGATAATAATTAATGAAACAAAACTTGTTTTTGATGATCAAAGAGTCGCCAAAATAATCTAAACGATCATCTCTTTTTTCTTATGAAATTATTCATCCTCACCCCATATAAAAAATAATTATATATCAATTTTATATAATGGATGATCATTTATAACATATGATTTCGATTCTATATAATTATTCTAATTTTATATGATCCTCTATACTATTATAGAAATAAAAAAAATCATAAAAACTATGTAAAAGAACAATCTTGAATGACTAAATTAAATCTTATAACTATTCAAAAGACCAGAATTGAATATAAAAAATTTTAATATATCAAATACATATATAAAATGAGATGAAACAATTAATTAACATATTTAATTTCATTATCCAAGACATTAAGTACAAGTGTCGAACACCTTCGGGTATAAGGTGAGGCTTTCTATCTGAACCTCCATTTTTCATTTGGGTTACACTTTCTCTCTATTTACCTAAATTTAATTCTTCATTATTTTTATATAATTATTCTATATTCAGTGTATATTATCTAAACTAATGTATCTATATCATTTCATTTTCTATTTATGGTGAAAAACATTTTTTACAAAATTCCATTCTATATAATTCTTGACACACAATCCTGATTAAAAAGAACTTCTAAATTTCATTCCCATTTTTAAGTACCATAAAAAACATATTTTAAAACAATATTATTTTTATAAAATAAATAATTTTTTCCTGAAAAACTATATTGTTCATTTATGGTTTGATATAAAAAATTCTAACAAATAAAAATAATTTTTTTAAAATGAAGACTTCTTTTGAAAGTAAAAAGGGAATTTATATAGGAAATTTTTTAATGAGTTTGTTAGAGTATTTTCATATATTTATAAAAATATATTGAATATTATGATTTATTATGATTTATCTCTTATTATTATCAACTAATATATTATATTAAATGTGTTATGATTATTTTGATTATGGATGTGCTATCTTGATACCATTCACCACATTACTCAGAATGGTTAGTGATTGTGTTTATATATTGGGGAAATTTATTTAAATTTTGTATGTACATGTTGTTTATTTCCCCCCATTCATATGATTAATGAGTTTTATATGTCACTCTTACAATTATTTTTAATTCTGGTTTTTCGTAACATTTTGTGTTGATTCTATGTCATTTTTCTTTGAATTAACAGATTATAGAGAACATATAAATATAGAAATGATATAATTTATATCTCAATTAATCTATTAAACATATATATGATCATCTTGTTCTATAATATAGTATATTTCTCTAGAGGATATGAGTAGAAATTTCATACACCAATGCAAAAATGTGAATGGGAAACCATTTTCTAGTCTGGAGAGAGAGTGCGAGTGTGTGCTGTGTTGCAGAAGGCCTCCATCATGTTGACTTCTAAAAAAGTTAGAGATAAATTTATATATTTATTTTTATGGAATTATATCATTTTGTTTTATTTTTATATTTATCTAAATTATATTTTGAAAATATGATGTTTGTGGCAGTTTTTATCAGAAACTCTAATTATTTAAAAAGATATCAATTCTATGTGTCATTTTAAAACCATTATCAAGGTATATACATATATATATAATTATATTTAAACATGCAATATTTTTAATTATGGTTTATTTTTTATCTTTAGAATGTTATATTCCAATTATTATTTATTTAAGTGGTTGTTTTTTTATTTTTGTTTTAATTATATAAATTTATGTTTCAATTTATTATTGCGTAAGGGGTTATTTATTATGCTCTAATATACTTATATAATGGATGATTATTTATTTTAAACATATCAACTTTATGTGCTAATTGAACTCTTGTTGATTATTTTGTAATATAATATTTTTCATGAAATTAATTTTTCGTTTATACCTTAGATTATTATATTTCAAATATTTATTTTCAAATTTAATGTTAATGATATTTTCATATTTATGTTTTAATTGGTAAGAAAGAAATATTTTTAAAAAATAATCTTATGATTTTATGATTTTTGATTTCTTTATAGTGAAGGATTTATATTATTATTTGTTGATGAGAATATTTTTATGTTCATAAAATTTTCCTATTACCTAATAAATTGTGATTTCAATTTATAAATTAATATATTGTTATTAATTTGGTTAGAACTATATGAAAAGGAATAACAATAACAATAATATTATTATATGATCTTATAAATATTAATATTTGTTCATTTTTTACTTATAATATAGTGTATAGAGAAAACTATGAATGACATCATGTTATAGGAATTGAAATTATAAATGTTTCATTTGAAAATACTCATGTTCATGAATTTTTTATAAAATTTACATTCCATGCATCAATACTAATTTATTGATCTCAATTAATATTTTATGGCATTCTTCTGAAATAATTATGTATATAGATTTCTCCATCCTTTAAAATGTTTTGTGGAAAAATTTATTTTTGATAAAGTTTTGTTTGAATAAAATTATCTTAATCTCTCAACATAGTAGATGTAAATTATGAATAGTATTGAATGTTATTAATGGGTTATTCATGAAAAATATATCTCTTTTACAAAATGTGTTCATAAAAAACAAAACCAGCACATGCATGTCAAATGAAATCTAAAGGACTAGGAAGTGTACACACAACCTCAAGGGGATATTGTCCCACAAGTGATATTTTAAAGGGGCATCATTGGTTTCATAAGATTGGTTGATTATTGTTATAATATTTAAAAGTGTTGTTATTTTATAATTCATTCAAAGGTAAATCCAAATATTTTTCAACAAATTGTTTGGAAATAAATGATATGTATTTTCTTGAAATATTTTAAAAGTAATTATAATATATATAATATATATATTTATATTTGATGTAAAAATATTTATATAATTTTTCAAATAAAAATTTTAAAATTATTTACCTTTATTATAATACCACTTACTAAGAAAATTTATGCTCACCCCTTATTTTATATAATTTTTCACAGATTTT
This sequence comes from Viscum album, assembly GCA_963277665.1. NCBI lineage: Eukaryota > Viridiplantae > Streptophyta > Magnoliopsida > Santalales > Viscaceae > Viscum > Viscum album. Next base: position 704,823,256 of record OY728132.1, read on the forward strand.
GTTGAGTTTTTGGAAGGGGTTTGATTCTCTAATGGTGTTAGCACATGAGAAGAATTTTTTATTATTTTGTTTTATTTTTTATTGTTTTGATAAAAAAATATGTTCTTTCTAATTCTCCAAAACCTAGACTAAAAAATTTCTTAGAATATATTAATGGTTTAGTATTTTTTCAGTTTCTCTTATAAAAATATTCAAATCATTTTCATGTGATGAACGTGGAAGCATGGGTTCAGGTCTGCACATTTTGTATTAAAGGATCAGTCATAGAAAATTTTGATATTTGATGATATGTGTAGACTATAAGAGTTTAGTGATTCTAGATTTTTCATAATTCCCATGTTGGATATTTATAATTTTCTAGAGTTCGGTGAAATATGATGGTAAAAATGTTCTTAGAGGGAAAAATTATAACATCCCCAGAAATCTGAAATAGTAATTAAGTATTTAATTTTTTTATAAATTAATATTAACTATGAATTTGTTTAACATTAAATTCTATAATACAAAGATATTTTGAACGATAAAAATAATATTTGAATCAAATTATAAAATACAGGTTTTTTGACATAACTGCTTTGATTTAAAACAAATACTATTTATATAGAAATATAATTAATTTAATTAAAAGAATATTTTAATTTAAATATAATTATTTTAATATTTTTTTAAAAATATAAAATTTGAATAAAAAATATATTAAAATTATTATCCAAGAAATATATTTTAACATAGATATGTATTGATATATATATATATATATATATATTATGTGAAAATTAATAGTTTGTATTCATATGAAAATAATTAAAATTTAATGTTAATTATTATAACTTTTTTATACAAATTTATAATAAAAATTACTATAATAACTAGCAAAAAAAATATTATTTTAAAGAGAAAATTATAAATGTTTTCCGGGTAATATATCCTAAACTATGACCAATTTAAATTTTTTTACATAATTTATTTATTGAATATAAATATATTAATATAATTATAATAATAATATCAATGTTAAGATATAAAAGTATGATTTTATATTGGTTAGTTTGTTTATATATGTATATATATAAAACATATTTTATATGTTATGTGTTTTAGTATATAAAAACTGATGTAAAGAAATATTTCTGAAATTAAAATTATATATCGATATAAAAAAGGGAAGAAATTGATTTTAAGGGATGTGGGATTGGTTTTTTAGATAAGGGGGTTTGGGAATTGTATTTTGAGGAAAGGTTCAAGCACAAGGAGAGCTATGGGTTAAGCATATTATTTGGGAGCCGAGAGTAGTTGGTCTAGTGCTTGTGGGTTTCATCTTCGAGAGAAAATTGAATCCAACAACGAGTGATGTCTTGTTCATGATGAGTTAGGGGTTTGAGTATTTGTGGCCAAGTGAGGTCTCAACTGCTGGTTGTTTTTCATGAAATACAGTAGGTGATGAATGTGGTATGAATGTGGTTAGGGTTCGATCATGGTAAAGGTGAAGACAGATACTTTGTCTGCTCAATGTTTATTTCAAATCTATGTGAGGTGGGATTATTTTGTCCAAAAAAATTTTCGATCTAGAAATAACAATGATTCATGTCGTTCTATTGTTCTTTACCTATACATAATTTACTCTATGGTCATCACCACCTTTATTCTATAGACTTCATTACATTATGAAGTTGATTGAGGTATGTTGTTTGACTGTCGACTTTTTCAGATGTCCATTTAATGGAAATTATAAAATATTTATCAATGCTTGAGAAGTTTGTATCATCATTTTTACCGGTTTTCTTGGAATTTCACTATTATAATTATTTAAAATTTTCGGTTTTTTCAATATCTTGTGTTTATTCTATGATGTATTTCTTCGAATGAATAGACTAAAATGAACATATGAATATACAAATAATAAGTCTATTGTCTCAATTAATTTTTTAAACTTATGTATACTCATATTTCTATGAAATCTTTTATATTTGATTGGATTTTGTGGATGTAAAAGTTGTACACCAATTAATAAATGTGAATTGGAAACCATTTGATAGTTGGAGAGAGAGTAGGAGGGTGCAGTGTGTTGGAAACTAATGCATAATTATATTTCATTTTTTTCTTTATCAAATTTTCGTTTAGAAAATCTAATATGAGGAGATTTTGTTCTTTGAAAGTCTAATTATTTTAAAATATTATTAATTATATGTATGATTTGAAAACAATTATCAAGATATATATGTGTATATATATATATTTCATGTTCTTAAAATGTGAAATATTTTAAATTATTGTTTATTATTACTACATAATAATGTGTTCTTCAAATTAATATTTATATAATGGATTGTTTTTTTATATTTTGTTTTAATTTTATCAATTTATGTTTTAATTTATGACTCTGAAAGTGGTTCTTTATTATGTTTTGATATTCTACTATAATGGATGATTATTCATTTTAAACTTATCAAAATTATTTGCTAATAGAACTTATGTCAATTATTTTGTAAGAGAATATTTTTCAGGAATTTTTTTTAATTTCTAAATAATTATACTTTAATATTTATTTCATAATTTTATGTTCTAGTGTTTTTCATATTTATGTTTTAATTATTATGGAATCAGAATTTTTAAAAAATCATCTTATGATTTTACGTTTCTTAAAATTTTTATTTAATGAACACAGATTATTATTTTGATTTATTGATTAGAATATTTTTATGTTCACAAAATATTATTATTACCCAATCAACTATGTTATCAATTTAGATATTAATATGTTACACTCAATTTGGTAAAAAATATCTATAAACAGAATAAAAATACTTTTATTATTATATCATCTTCTTAATATTACTATATGTTCATGTTTTATTTCTAAAAGAGTACACATAGAACACTAATCATGTCATCATGTTATGTGAAATGAAAATTAGAACATCGAATTTTCATATAGTCATTAACATTCATTATGAAGAACATATAAATTACGTGCATTGATAATGAACTCTTGATCTTAATTTAGATTTTATGGAATGCTTCCAAAATAATTAAGTACATGTGTTTCATAAATATTAAAATAGTTTTATGGAAAAATTTATTGTTGATAAATTGTTGTGTGAATAAAATTATTTTCATATCTCAAAATAGATTAAAAAAGTAATGTATATTTCTAATAGGTTTTAATTGGTAATTTACAAGAAATTCAGATCTTCCAAAAAAATTACATAAAAATTAAAACTGACACATTCATGTCAAAGGAAATGTAATGGAGTGGGGAGTGAACCCACTGCCCTTAGAGGATACTGTCCAACAAGTGAAATTTCTATCTAAAATCATAGGTTTTATAATTTTTGTTGATTATTTTTATAATATATAAAATAATTATTATTTGTAAAATCAATTCCAGGAGAAATCCAAAAAAAAGATATTCGAATAGTTTTTAAATAACTAACAATTATTTTCTTGAATTTTTTTGAAAGGAATTAATCTATATTTGAAATATATATTTATAATTGATATAAAAAGATTTATAGAATTTTTAAATGAAATATTTACCAATTATTTTAAAATCTCTTACTCGTAAGATTAATGCTAATCCCTTATTTTAAATTCTTTCATAGTTTTAGTAGAGTTTTTTGAAGGCTTTTGTTTCCCTTATGGAGTTACCATCTTTGAATAATTTTTTTATTTTATATTATTTTGGTATAGTTCTGATAAAAATTTATGGTTTTTCTAATTATTCAAATCCTAGACCGTATAATATCTTGGAATGTATTAAATTTTGTGTATTTATTATGTTTCTTTTATAAAAAATATACACCACAATTTCATGTGATGAAACTGGAAGTTTAGGTTCAGGCCTTCACATGTTTTCCATCAACAATTATCACTGTTGCAAATAATGATAGATTTAATATATATATATATATAACATTGATGATATAATTATATTCATGTAATTATAATAATGAATATAACTTCTTATTTTACACTCCATTTTAAAGATGATTTCTTTGCTCATATGTACGACATACTACCACATCATGAAGTGATGCGATTCATTTTTTAGTTATGATTTAAATGGATAGTAATATCGATATGTTTAATGAATAAATGTGATATATATAAAATTATATAAATTATTTAAAATTAATATATCATAAAATTTCATATTCTTTCACACTTTTATGATAATGATATTACCACTCATGCCTACGTATGACCTAATATATCATACCATTTCTGATTGAGGATTTTTTTAAGAAAACCCAACATTATTTCACTATATGGTTGAATTAAATTTTCATGCAAATATATGTTTTCTTAGCATGGCTTAATTAATGGTTTGAAACTTTTAAAAATAATTTTTTAGAGTAATTTTTAACTATTTTTACATTTTAAAAACTATATTGAATGGAATATTCATCTCATATTTAAAACATGGCCCGTTTGGATTTTATCAACATTATGAAAATATAATTGTTTTAACATGTACAACCAGAATAAAATTTTCATCCATCAAGTCCACTCAATGTTTCAAATATTATTTTATATGTTTTAAAGTTTATTTTCAAAGAAAAATATTTTCAAAATGTTTTGTGACTTTTTTTAGTTGATTTTCAAAGTGAAAGGAATATTTTCATAAAGAATGTTTTTAATGGAATTTGTACGATCTTTATATTCACAGATGAAATCAAATTTCTATTTTAATTTTAAACCACTTAGGATATATTTTATTTACATCATCCTTATTCCTATTTTGGGTGGTTTATGATAAGTCTTATTAAGGATGTAGAATTTTATTACCATTGACCATATTATTCCATATTTTTTATGATTATGATTAATTGATTAGGGTGATTATTTACATTCATATGATAGTTTTAAAATAACAATGTTTATATTGATTATGTGTTACCACTTTTATATGAGGAATGGATTAGACTTATTAAATGAGGTGTGGGTCCTTGTTATAGATACCCCCTCAATGCATTGATAGGTCTCACGAGACAAATTTGTAGGAAAAATTAGATGGGTTTATATGAAAAAATTTAAAATGTATTCTTAAAGGTCTTTCCAATATGTTTTATATTTACAAAATTTTGTATTACCTCATCATGAGATAAGTTGTTTTCATATGATTTTTTTGGTCTGTTTTAATATCCATGTATAAATTACATGATTTGTGATTACTTACATGGATTTATTTGATTACAATCTATTTCAACCATATGATGATCAATTTACTGAAAAAATGGAATGTGTTTTTGGTATTTACATTTTTATACTGATTAAGATTATTTATTTATGATATCTTCGACTGTACACTTACTCTTTCTAATCATCTATGCTCACCCATTTCCTATGTTTTATTTTCACTGGGATACCAAGAAGTGTTTTTTGATTGTTATAATGGGATACCCTATAATGAGTAATGGAGTTCTCAAAAAAATACCTTTTTGTATTTTATGTTTTAAATTTTAATGTTACACTCAAGTATTCATCTAGTTTGACAAGAATACTAAAATATTCAGTCCTTTGGGATGAGATTCATTATTTCTTCTACTAGTGTAATAATGTAATCACCAGATTTGGATTACTAGGGTCAGGGTCAATAAAAATGAAAAAAATATTTATAACATAATTTTCTAAAACTATAATCCTTAAAGATCCTTAAAAATTGGATAATGTATTCATGATCTAAAACTAATGACTATGAAACATTTTTCAATTCGATGCTTATTGTTGGTATTAGGGAAATGGTATCGATATCTTTTGAGGAAAAATGTTACTAAAAAAATTAGGAAAAATAAATTATTAAGATTTTGGTTTGGTATCATCAAATTTGATATATAATAGAACCAAACATAATGAAACCTTGGTTACTAATATGTTGAATCAAACAATAATATACTAAAAGAATAATTTCACAGAGTAAGGCATTCAAAAAAAAATATTTAGTTGTTAACACTGATTTCGTAATTTAATTAATGCTTATTGACTAAAAACCGCTTTCATCATGGAAAATGATATGCTACTAGAATTATGGACAAAAAACCGACAAAAACATTATTTCTCTTCCATATTATTTACTTGAAGTGATAATTGAAAAATCTAGTGATTTAAGAACCTTATCTAATATTGAAATTATTTTAAAAAAACATTATAATATATCCAAATCCCCTTATACAATTTTATATCATTATGGGACATGGGATACATTTGAACAGGTTTTTGAAAGAAAACTATATTATCATACCCATTCTAGAAAATACCATAGGAGACTTTATCATGTTTTTAAAATGGAAAACAAGGAAAATGGATTTACAATCATATACTCATATATAATGGAGGATAACCTTATAGAATCTTTGTTCATTATCTTAATATAATTATTTTTTTTAATTTTTAAAAACATAGTCTATTATCTTAAAAATAAAAGTCAAACCAGATCCTAAAGTATTATGGGAATCATTTTCAAGATGATGTCTCAATGATATATTTTTAAAACATGGAATTGATTAAAAATCTCAATTCATGTTAACATCAATTTTTATCAACATGTAATGATTGCACATATATAATGGAATAATAGGAGTATGTAAATGTTTTATGGGGGATTCTAATAATTTATGGGATTGACATGGTAGATCACGAGGAATCAGTCTTCAACATTTAGAATAGAATGAATGGTGATCAATATTTCAAACCAATGTGTTTTTTGTCTAAAGTAGGAAACATGAATAGATTGAGATTAATGAACATTAGGACATAATTTATATTATTGATTTTTAGAATTAAGTATAAATATATTTGATGGAAAATTGTGGATAGTATATTATGAAGAAAATTATATTAATAAAATTTATACATATAGGGTTTCAAGAGTTATTATGTATTTTTATTTTATTTAAGGGAAGATAAATTCAATAATGATCATAAGTTTAAAGTCATTAATACTTTTTTGAGGTTTTATGTGTTGGGTATACTTTTTAAGACATTTATCATGTTTTCATAAATGTTTTGGGTGTAACACCCCAGGTAAATAAATAATATGACATTTTCATATTTATCCATATTTGTGAATAAAATATTAATATGAATTTAAAGGGGACGCTATGCTCGATGGCCTACCCAACACGCAACAACGAGTTTCTTGGGAATCTTACGTTGCACTCTAATAATAAAATAATATTATTTTAAATGGTAGTTAACATGTAGCCGTTTTATTGGCGGGAATGGATATAAATAACTAAAATATGATTCTATATGTTTTTAAATGTTTTTACATTTATCCAATAAATGATAAAGGCTTAAAATACGGAAAGAATTCAATTGTAGGCGTATATGCCCTAGTTTTCACTAAAGGTTCAATTATTGCCTTTTGATGGAGAACCGTCATTAAATATAGTTTTGTTCACCCTTATACATTCTATTGGACCAAATAAAACTCTTCTTAGGAATTGGGACATCAAAATTTTACTTTGTGTAAATTTTTGGTATCTTTCCGATAAAGATCATTTTTTAATGAATAAGTGTAAAATGTTGTATTTTAATTCAAAACCTCTTTTTAATCTAATTTATTTATATAATTAGATTATCTTTTTAATTGATTTTAAATTGAAATTAGAATATATTTTTACCATTAAATCCAATAGTGGTCGTTGGAATTAATTTCACTTTGAAATCAGACTTAAACTAGTGTCAATCTTTTGATACTTATTGTTTCATAAAAACACACAATTTTCTCTGACAGTGGGAATTAATTATTAAATTATTTAATGTGACTTATATGTTTTGAATTTTGTAAAATAGACTTCATTTTTAAATTCGTAATATCAAATATAGCTTAGGGTAATTTTTGGGATTTTTCTGAAAAACTTCAATTTTTGATGAATAGTGAAACCACTAAGTGGTACTTATAAAAACTGATTTTTCCGTTTAAATGAAAATTTTCCATATTTGAGTTCTGAATTTCAAAAATATGACATACATGGTTGTCATTAAGAAGTAAAATGTGGTTCAATGGGATAAAATAATTTTTTGGTGAATAGTAACTTATTAAGTTTTTAATCGCGGTTAGAGGTAATTAGTGTAGTTTAAGGTAAAAATAATGTTTTAATAATATGAAATGAACTTGACACATGTCTTAACATCATTGGATGTGTCATGGCCGACCAAGAAAACCCATGGGTCAACTTGGGGACCCCATGAAGCCACTTTGGTTGGAAAATGACATTAATATCTTTTTATTTAAAGTTAAAGTAAAAATGAGACAAACATGAGATGTTTTATTAAACCAATTTTTACATGGGGTTATACAAATCAGATTTTTTACTATAAATATTCATTGGAAAGCTAAACAGATTTCCTACATCATAGAATTTGTTCTATAATTTTTAGACATTAAATAAATTAAATTATTTATGACATCATGATGATGCAGCGATGACCTCATTATTTAACGATTTAAATAAAATGGAAAGATAAGGTAATATCTAAGACCTAAACATGTAAAAAACCTATTGTATGAGTGGATTTCGAACCCTTATCACCTTATCCTTGAAATACATCAATGTGGGACCTTTAAAATCCGAAACTCTTTTGAAAATAAAGTAACATTTTGTAACATTACAAGAGTGCCCCTCCTCTCCTCTTATAAAAGGCCCCCACCCCTACCTCCTTACTCACACTCCCAAAGCCTTTGGCTCGGCCAAACTCTGCCCATTTTGTCTCTCCACTTCCCTCTCTTACTCCTAGAAGCCTCACGTTGGGAATAAGTCTTCCCAAGGAAGCCTTTGAGCTCAAACTAAAGAGAGTTACCCGATTTTAAGGTAATGTCTTCACTTGAGTTCTTTTGTTTTATTTTGCTTCTCCAACCCCCTAAACTCTTCTTATTCATTTCTTTTGTAACAAATATAGTATCATAAATAAACTAGGATGTTGTTATAAGAAGGATTCGAGCTACACTTATACACACCTACATCTAATGGTTAAAGAACATACTGTTTCCGTGGATGGCGAATTTCTGCCTCCTGAAACGATGATTGTTCAACATTCTTCTAACACCTTCAAAGGTGGACATCTAGATGACACTATATTTATATATGATATATAATATGTTTATGTTTTACTTAAGCTTATGTATTTTTCATTTATGGAGTACCTTTATGGTTTCCATTATGGGTAAACGCGATATCTTCATTTAAGGAAGTGCGGACTATCGCCCCCTCAAAGTGATTTGATTCGTTAATACCATATGTGGTACGTATAAAGGATATATTTAATAATATTATATATGATACCATACTGGAATTAAAATACTATTATGTACCATTATGTTTTAATTCCATTAAATATGAAATAGAAATTGAAGTAGCGTTCATGCGTACGTACGGCTTACCGTCTCCATGAACGGTACATTTTATTTCTTATCTCAAAATGTTATGTAATACTATAAGTACATATATATAATGGATATATATGTAATATATTACATCAAAATTATGGATACCATTCTGGAATTATAACATATATATATATCTCTCATTTTGTATTAATTCTATTAATATGACAAAAAATGAAAGTTGCGTTCATGCGTACGTACGGCCTACCGTCTCCATGAACGGTGTTTTTCGTTTTTTATCTCCAAATGATATGGAATAGTATGAATTGAATATTTAATGGATATATATTATATTTTAATCATTAATACTATTCTGGAAATTATTTACTTATAACTACATGGGCAATCTTTTTTCAAACAAGTTCATTTTTGACTCATGTACCAAACATCGGCAAAAACGTCTGATATGAACTAACATTATTAAACAATTATTATAACATTATAATATGTGATATGAACTGAATAATAATCTATAAAGGAGGTACTTAGGCAATTTTTAATTTACCAAAGTTTATTATTCAGGAATATAAAGAAACGAACAAGACAAGTTGGACTTGAGGTAAGGGATCCGACTCCTCTCTTCCTTTTAAAGTACACTCTTTTATGTCATTCCTGTTAAAGCTCATATTTTTTGTTATTGGGATATTATTTTATATTACTCTTACTGTAATTTTTATGTTCATATGATGAGAGACTCTATTCTCTCTCATCAATCCATTTTGGAAGTTTTGAGTGGCGCCGTTAGGCTGCCGAATTTTCGTAAGAGATCCGACCTCTCTCTTTCTTTTTAAGTACTCTCCTTTATGTCACTTCTTTTAAGCTCCTCTTTGTTATGTTGGGGGATGTTATTTTATATTACTATTTCTATAAACTTTAAGTTAATAAGATGAGATACCCTATTTTATCTCATCAATCCATTTTTGTAAGTTTTATGTGGTGTCGTTAGGCTGCCGAGTTTTCGTAAGGGATTTTTCATCTCACTTTTATTCCCGTGAGATTTATGCTACATTTGCCACAATTTTCCTTTGAGTGGTGTATGTAATTCCCATTATTCTAATCTTTGTGTAATATACTTTCGTTTATGATTATTTTCATCAATGATTTATTGTCCTTCTTTCATGGGGTGTATGTTTTGAAAGATACCCAAGTCGGTAAGGGAACCTTTCACCCTCCTCTTTTTTAAAAGACTTCTTTTGTTGGGTCTTTTAATTTACATATTTTTATGTTGGGATATGTTCTCATATATCCTTATTGATGTAAATTTTATGTCCAAGTGATGAGATACACATTTTATCTCTCATCAACTCATTTTGATGTGACGCTGTTAGGCTGTCAAGGGAACTTCTTAACCCAATTTCGATTTCATTGGGCTCAACATGTAGTTATTGAATATGTCATCCTTTGAATACGTGTGAACGACATTTGATTATTTTACACTTAATATCTACTTATATTTGGTGTATTCTTTTGTCACACATAATTATTTAATTGATTTATCCTTAAACCAAGGATACCGTCTTTGTAAGGGACTTCGTCTCAATCTCCTTTCATTGAGGCATATTTTGTTTTATACACAACCTTCTTTTATATGGTGTATAAACCCACTTGAGTTTTACATTTATTCAAAAGTAATCTTTTTTATATGATGTTTTTATTAAACTACAAAAGGGAATGTTTTTGTCGTACGTATGCGGAGAGAATGACTTCTCCGCCGCCGTGACCATTATTTGAGTTTCAGCTTCTTCTACAAGCCATACCATCTTTTTAAATGAAAAATAAATACCATGTTTTACTTTTCTTTTATTTTGGTGTTGAAAATGGTTTTCATAATGTATTTATATCAATGTGTTTTATTGATATCTTGTTATTGAAAGGTGGAAATGTTATGTTTCATTTATGCATGTTTTATGTGATAAGATTATGTTATGGTTCTTGGGCATTGTTATGAAGACGGGTGGTTCCGTGATAAAATAAGGGCGGGTGAGCCCGATATATCTCTCCAATGCATTGGGTAACATGAAGGAGTAAAACGTTAAGGTTTCTCCGAAGAGATTTAGGGAATATACTGTGATGGGTATTCCAAACATAACCAAGAGGGTTACTCCCTACGTAAGAATGTTATGAATGCCTCAAGTTACCTTTATGTCTTATGTTTTATATGATTTATTCATGATTTGATGAGGTATGTTAAAGTGCCTATGTTTTATGGGTAAAGTATGATTTCATTCTTATGTATATATGAACTCATGTTTCCTTTCCATATTTTTATAACCCTTACTGAGCTTTTTATGCTCATCCCAAGTTTTTGAAATATTTTTCACAGGTCAAGGGAAAGGTATATGATGTGATGATAGTGTCAAGGATGTGTCAAGAAAGAATCCATCTTTTATTTTCAATATGTTTCCATTGATGGGAAGAATGAATACTCTCTTTTATGTAACCTCTTTGTTTAAATGTGGAATGTAATGCAAGTTTCATGATCTAATTCTCTATAACTCAAAACCTGAAAAGATCCTCAATGTGTAATCTTGTAATAACTCATGATTAAGTAAGGTTTAAGGCTAGGGCCTTATAGTTGGTATCAAAGTTCGGTTTATATAACATTAGAGGTTAGGGTATTCTTTAACCATAAGTGACATTACCATAATGGTTAGTATTTCAGAAAGAGTCATAGTTTTAGATAAAGTTAATGAGTAAGTGTATCTTAGTGTTTACCTTCCTCATTAGTAAATGATGGTTTTTTTTGATATACTCACACTGACATTTCTATTTTTAGTGAATGGAGGATCTAGCAGGCACCAAAGAGACAACAGCTTTGAAGGAAACTGTGGTGGTTCTATGATTAAGATACTAGATAAAATGGGGGATTCAATGAGGAAACTCGTGGTTGTTCTAAACCAACTATCAAGGAGTCATGATCAACCACTTGAACCTTGGTATGATCTTTAATGCATCATGTACGAGATGACCAATCCATGTGGAATTTCAGGTAATAATTATAAAGGTAAATATTAGAGTTTATATGATCCTTACTTTTGAGGTAATTATGGGTTATTATATGATATGCTGGAAAATGAAAGGCATGAGATAAACTTGAATTTAAAATATGTTATGATCATTTTTGAAGATTTTATCTCTTTTTGGGGAATGATTTAAGAATTATATAGTTTTGGAAAAAGGACAACACGCAGACCGTGTGACAACCCGTCGCGTCAGAAAAAGCTGCTGGAATCGAACCCACAACCAAAGTGCGAATGGTATTTATTGCCTACCACTGGACTACGTGAAGTCCCCGGTTAGTTTGACTGATTCTTTTTAGTTATATGATTTTATGAATTAAGAGTAAGTTGATTTTGGGTTATTTATGAAAATTATTAACCTATCATGGAGGATATGTGATTAGGTTAATTACTTTTCAATACGAGACTTTAGGAGTAACTGATGTTGTTTGGAGATAAATGTTACGACTTAACTTGGAAGACTATGTGACTAAATCCTTCAAATATTTGGGTTTTGATCTTGGTTTGGTTTACATTGAAGAATTTTATGGACAAATTGATTATAGAATGGTCCTCGTTGAACTTTGGGTTTTGTTGGACAAATTTTGGAGATTAAGAATAGATTTTCTTTTTATAAAGGGTTATCCTTTTTTGGATTATCTGAACTAGTACTAACCTTTCTAGTTTTGGTTTTGGTAAATCTTAAAGACATGGGATGTATATAGTTCTCTTTTGTGGATTAGTTGATTCTCTAGAAGTTGATTATATTACTCTTAATGCGAACAAGTCTCCCTAAATACTCGTCTTTTGGAAAAAATATGAGTTTCATTAAGGAATCTAGTAAAAGTTGAAAGTCAACATGATAAGTGATTATGTTTCCTTATGAATAAATTCCTCAATAAAAAGTAACTTAAAACAAAAATTTTGTCCATTAACTTTTCCTACTGGGGAACCCAACACCGTTTAACCCATCACAAGTTTGTGATTTTCTTATTGTTAACTTTCTCCTAAACATGTTTTCTATCACTCTCCATCAGAACCTGACCCTATGTTTTCTCCTCCATGTCCATGTTTTTCTACATGGAGTCCTAGTATGGGTTAACTCGGGTGACCTCTTTACTTATCTTCCTTTATTTTAATGTGATTTTTGTACCGACTCTTGTTCCGATGTGGGACTTTCAAGGATGTTTCCAAGCGCAATTTTAAAATTGTGAGGACGCAATTCCCAAAAGGGGGGAAGGATGTAACAACCCAGGTAAATAAAGAATATGAAATTTTCATATTTATCCATATTTGTGAGTAAAATATTAATATGACTTTAAAGGGGACTCTATGCTCGATGGCGTACCCAACACGCAACAACGAGTTTCTTGGGAATCTTACGTTGCACTCTAATAATAAAATAATATTATTTTAAATGGTAGTTAACATGTAGCTGTTGTATTGGAGAAAATAGATAGAAATAACTAAAATATGATTATATATGTTTTTAAATGTTTTTACATTTATCCAATAAAAGATAAAGGCTTAAAATACGGAAAGAATTCAATTGTAGGCGTATATGCCCTAGTTTTCACTAAAGGTTCACTTATTGCCTTTTGATGGCGAACCATCATTAAATATGGTTTTTCTCACTCTTATAAATTCTATTGGACCAAATAAAACTCTTCTTAAGAATTGGTACATCAAAATTTACGTTTTGTAAATTTTTGGTATCTTTCCGATAAAGTTCATTTTTTAATGAATAAGTGTAAAATGTTGTATTTTAATTCAAAACCACTTTTTAATCTAATCTATTTATATGATTATATTATCTTTTTAATTGGTTTTAAAGTGAAATTAGAATATATTTTTACCATTAAATCCAATAGTGGTCGTTGGAATTAATTTCACTTTGAAATCATACTTAAACTAGTGTCAATCTTTTGATACTTATTTTTTCATAAAAACACGCTATTTTCTCTAACAGTGGGAATTAATTATTAAATTAATTAATGTGACTTATATGTTTTGAATTTTCTAAAATAGACTTCATTTTTTAATTCTTAATATCAAATATATCTTAGGGTAATTTTTGGGATTTTTCTGAAAAACTTCAATTTTTGATGAATAGTGAAACAACTAAGTGGTACTTATAAAAACTGATTTTTCCATTTAAATGAAAATTTTCCATCTTTGTGTTTTGAATTCCAAAAATCCGACATACATGGTTGTCATTAAGAAGTAAAATGTGGTTCAATGGGATAAAAATAATTTTTTGGTGAATAGTAACTTATTAAATTTTTAATCACGGTTAGAGGTAATTAGTGTAGTTTAAGGTAAAAATAATGTTTTAATAATATGAAATGAACTTGACACATGTCTTAACCTCATTGGATGTGTCATTACCGACCAAGACAACCCATGGGTCATCTTGGGGACCCCATGAAGCCACATTGGTTGGAAAATGACATTAATATCTTTTTATTTAAAGTTAAAGTAAAAATGAGACAAACATGAAATGTTTTACTAAAACAATTTTTACATGGGGTTATAAAAATAATATTTTTGACTATAAAGATTTATTGGAAAGATAAAAAGATTTCCTAAATCATAGTATTTTTTTTATAAGTTTTAGACATTACATAAATTAAATTATTTATGACATCATGATGATGCAGTGATGACCTCATTATTTAACGATTTAAATAAAATGGAAAGATAATGTAATATATAAGAGCTAAACATGTCCAAAATATATTGTATGAGTTGATTTAGAACCCTTATCACCTTAGCCTATAAATAAATCAATGTGGGTCTTTTAAAATCCGAAACTCTTATGAAAATAAAGTAACATTTTGTAACTTTACAAGAGTGCCCCTCCTCTCCTCTTATAAAAGGCCCCCACCCCTACCTCCTTACTCACACTCCCAAAGCCTTTGGCTCGGCCAAACTCTGCCCATTTTGTCTCTACACTTCCCTCTCTTACTCATTGAAGCCTCACTTTGGGCATAAGTCTTCCCAAGGAAGCCTTTGATCTCAAACCAAAGGGAGTTACCCGATTTTAAGGTAATGTCTTCACTTGAGTACTTTTGTTTATTTTGCTTCTCCAACCCCCTAAAATCTTGTTATTAATTTCTTTTGTAACAAATCCAGTATCAAAAATATACTAGGATGTTGTTATATGAAGTATTAGAGCTACACTTATACACACCTAAATCTAATGGTTAAAGAACATACTGTTTCCGTGGATGGAAAATTTCTGCCTCCCGAAACGATGATTGTTCAACATTCTTCTAACACCTTAAAAGGTGGCCATTAAGATGACACTATATTTATATATGATATCTAATATGTTTATGTGTTACTTAAGCTTCTGTATTTTTCATTTATGGCGTACCTTTATGGTTTCCATTATGGGTAAATGCGATATCTTCATTTAAGGAAGTGCGGACTACCGCCCCCTAAAAGTGATTTGATTCGTTAATACCATATGTGGTACGTATAAAGGATATATTTAATAATATTATATATGATACCATACTGGAATTAAAATACTATTATGTACCATTGTGTTTTAATTCCATTAAATATGAAATAGATATTGAATTAGTGTTCATGCGTACGTACGGCTTACCATCTCCATGAACGGTACATTTCATTTCTTATCTCAAAATTTTATGTAATACTATAAGTACATTTATAT
Organism: Viscum album; assembly: GCA_963277665.1. Taxonomy (NCBI): domain Eukaryota; kingdom Viridiplantae; phylum Streptophyta; class Magnoliopsida; order Santalales; family Viscaceae; genus Viscum; species Viscum album. Next base: position 704,839,328 of record OY728132.1, read on the forward strand.
AATGGATATATATGTAATATATTACATCAAAATTATGGATATCATTCTGGAGTTATAACATATATATATCTCTCTCATTTTGTTTTAATTCCATTAATATGATAAAAAATGAAAGTAGCGTTCATGCGTACGTACGTCCTACCGTCTCCATGAACGGTGCTTTTCGTTTTTTATCTCCAAATGATATGGAATAGTATGAAATGAATATTTACTGGATATATATGATATTTTAATCATTAATACTATTCTGGAAATTATTTACTTATAACTACATGGACAATCTTTTTTCAAACAAGTTCATTTTTGACTCATGTACCAACCATCGGCCCAAACGTCTGATATGAACTAACATTATTAAACAATTATTATAACATTATAATATGTGATATGAAATTACTAATAATATATAAAGGAGGTACTTAGGAAATTATTAATTGACCAATGTTTATTATTCAGGAAGATAATGAAACGAACAAGACAAGTTGGACTTGAGGTCAGGGATCCGACTCCTCTCTTTCTTTTTAAGTACACTCTTTTATGTCATTCCTGTTAAAGCTCATATTTCTTGTTATTGGGATATTATTTTATATTACTCTTACTGTAATTTTTATGTTCATATGATGATAGACTCTATTCTCTCTCATCAATCCATTTTAGAAGTTTTGAGTGGCGCCGTTAGGCTGCCGAATTTTCGTAAGAGATCCAACCTCTCTCTTTCTTTTTAAGTACTCTCCTTTATGTCACTTCTTTTAAGCCCCTCTTTGTTATGTTGGGGGATGTTATTTTATATTCCTATTTCTATAAACTTTATGTTAATATGATGAGATACCCTATTTGATCTCATCAATCCATTTTTTTAAGTTTTATGTGGCGCCGTTAGGCTGCCGAGTTTTCGTAAGGGATTTTTCATCTCACTTTTATTACCGTGAGATTTATGCTACATTAGCCACAATTTTCGTTTGAGTGGTGTATGTACTGCCCATTATTCTACTCTTTGTGTAATATAATTCCATTTATGAGTTTTTACATCAATGATTTATTGTCCTTCTTTCATGGAGTGTATGTTTTGAAAGATACCCAAGTCGGTAAGGGAACCTTTCACCCTCCTATTTTTGAAAAGACTTCTTTTGTTGGGTCTTTTAATTTACATATTGTTATGTTGGGATATGTTCTCATATATCCTTATTGATGTAAATTTTATGTCCAAGTGATGAGATACACTTTTTATCTCTCATCAACTCATTTTGATGTGACGCCGTTAGGCTGTCAAGGGAACTTCTTAACCCAATTTCGATTTCTTTGGGTTCAACATGTAGTTATTGAATATGTCATCCTTTGAATATGTGTGAACGGCCTTTAATTATTTTACACTTAATATCCACTTATATTTGGTGTATTTGTTTGTCACACATAATTATGTAATTGATTTATCCTTAAACCAAGGATACAGTCTTTGTAAGGGACTTCGTCTCAATCTCTTTTCATTGAGGCATATTTTGTCTTATACACAACCTTCTTTTATACGGTGTATAAACCCCTTTGAGTTTTACGTTTATTCAAAAGGAATATTTTTTATACAAAGTGTTTATTAAACGACAAAAGGGAATGTTTTTGTCGTACGTATGCGGCGACAACGACTTCTCCGCCGCCGTGACCATTATTTGAGTTTCGGCTTCCTCTACAAGCCATACCATCTTTTTAAAAGAAAAATAAATACCATGTTTTACTTTTCTTTTATTTTTGTATTGAAAATGGTTTTCATAATGTATTTATGTCAATGTGTTGTATTGATATCTTGTTATTGAAAGGTGGAAATGTTATGTTTCCTTTATGCATGTTTTATGTGATAAGATTATGTTATGGTTCTTGGTCATTGTTATGAAGACGGGTGGTTCCGTGATAAACTAAGGGCGGGTGAGCCCGATATAGCTCTCCAATGCATTGGGTAACGCGAAGGAGTGAAATGTTTAGGTTTCTCTGAAGAGATTTAGGGAATATACTGTGATGGGTATTCCAAACGTAACCAAGAGGGTTACTCCCTACGTAAGAATGTTATGAATGCCTCAAGTTACCTTTATGTCTTATTTTTTCTATGATTTATTCATGGTTTGATGAGGTATGTTAAAGTGCCTATGTTTTATGGGTAAAGTATGATTTCATTCTTATGTATATATGAACTCATGTTTCCTTTCCATATTTTTATAACCCTTACTGAGCTTTTTATGCTCATCCCAAGTTTTTGAAATGTTTTTCATAGGTCAAGGGAAAGGTACATGATGTGATGATAGTGTCAAGGATGTGTCAAGAAAGAATCCATGTTTTATTTTCAATATGTTTCCGTTGATGGGAAGAATGAATACTGTCTTTTATTTAACCACTTTGTTTAAATGTGGAATGTAATGCGAGTTTCATGATCTAATCCTCTAAAACTCTAAACCTGAAAAGATCCTCAATGTGTAATCTTGTAATAACTCAAGATTAAGTAAGGTTTAAGGCTGGGGCCTTATATTGGGTATGTTAAACTCTCTATTTTAACATGTAATATAGTGAATGTTTTATTTTAAGAATAATTATTCTATATTCTTTTGATATATGTTTAAAGGTTTTAATAACCTTTAGAGTTAAGATAAACTATGATTTTGAGGTAAATATAGTTTATTAGGATAAAGGGTTATTAAAATTGGAGAACATATGGTTAATTATATTTATAACCGTGTGATTTAAATATGATTTGTTTATTGAGTGATTAATGATATTTATAAAGAATATCACTATATTGGGAAAAAAATATGAATATTTTAAAAAGAAATAATTTTGGTTAATATTAGTGTTTATTTAAGGAATATTGGTTGGAAAATATTTTTGTGGAATATTTTATTTTATTTTGCCTTAATAGTGATTTAGGTCATTTGTGGGAATGTTTAGCATATTTTGGAGATTATAGAATTAGTGAATATATATTTATGGTATATCGATTTATGAGTGAGTTGGAAAATTATTAATTTTACTAAGGAAGAATATATGATCAAATCATTATAATATTTGGGTTTCAAACTAAATCTGATATATTTTGAGGAGTATTAAGGTTAATATTTATGGAATTATTTATCTTTAACATTGGGTTTTATTGATGAGGAATTAGATACTAATGTATTATTTATTCATATAATGGTTTATACATAGTACATATTATCTTATCCTACTCTAACCATTTTTTATTTTAATAATGTCTAATTTAGGTTGAATAATTTTTTTCCTTTTATAGATTTTTTGATATTTAAATGCTAATTTTACCGTTTTAGGTATGGGAAAAATATAATCTTTAATATTATTTTCTTGGAGTAAGAGATGAGATAAAATTAAAAAAAGCTTCTCAAATAACAATCAATGGATGAAATTGATCTTTTTTATTGTAATGAAATAAATTATGTATATTTTCTTAGGTTATATACCATGATTGTAAAAGATTCCATCAACTATAATAAATGATCTTGAAATAAAAATTTTCTCATATTAACTTTATTTCAGATGAATTGATGGAATTATTTAGCCCATATTTATTTTTGATCTTATTCTCATTAACTTTCTAATGACCATGTTCTCTATTACTCTCTATTATAACTTGGACGACATTTTTCTCCTACATGTGATCATTTTCAATTGTTGATGATATTATTATTTTATGGAAACTTGATTAGATGTTATTATAGGTGACATTCATATTTACATTTTTTTATTTTCCAAACGTTGTTTTATTAGCCCATGATGCAATGTGGGTTGTAAAAAAAATGTTTTTTTGTTATTAAAAGGTTATCCTTTTATGATCATAATATTTATTTTCCACTCCAAATAATTGATTATAAAAGAACATTTTAAAACCCATTTTATTTGGAGGGATATAAAACTGAAATGATGAGGTTTTGGGGGGGGGGGTGGAATATAAATCCCCTAAAATTTAGTTAAAAAAAATACTATTTTTGACAACCTTCTTAACCCACAACATTGTGCTTTAATAGAATTGTGATATAAAATGAAAATATTGATAATAAAATGTGTTCATTAGGATATATCCATTAAATTTGTGGAATAAATAGATATAAAATCATTTCTAAAAATATTTATTAATATTTTAAGTATTTCAAATGATTTGATTAATACATAAAATATAAGAAGTCAATTTAAAGTAAAGTCATTTTATGCTTCCAAAATATGTTTTTTTAATTTTTTTAATGTGTTTACATTACAATTAATTTATTAAATTTTTAGTTATTTTATTTTAATAAATTAATATCATTTTTAAAATCATTATTATAAATTTATCTTAGGGTAACACATTGGGTATTTTAAAAGATTAAATTTTTAGTGAATAATTATAAATGTAAATTCCTATAAAAATGTTATTTATTATCATTTAATGTATTAATTTAAATATCCTATTATGATTTGGATTTGATATAAAAGTTAAATGATTCAAATTTAGATAAAAATTAATTAATTAATTAGTAACTATATTTATACTTTGTTTTTATATAGGTTCAATTTTGGGTGAAAAAACACATTTCTGTAAAAACTTTTTCTAATAATATTCTGAAATTTATATTAAATTATGATTCTAAAAATTATATAAAATACGTTTTAAAAATGGATTCCATATTTTTAAATATTTGGTTCAAATTTGGAAAATAGGTGGACTTTATTTTTTTCATAATGAATAGTAACCATAGAAAATATATGTCACCTTTTTAAGAGTAAATGAGATAATTAAGGAAAAAAATTATGGGTTAAGATATTGAAAAATATATTAATAACTAGAATTATTTATATTATACGATTATCATTCAAACAAAAGGATCTAATATTCTAATATATGTTAATTTTTTTTTCCATTTTTCATTGATAATGACTTTGAAAATTTTTATGTAATGAATAAATAAAAATGTCACTCTCTTTGTATTAATATATGTAATACAAATTTATAGGGATAAATGAGGTTGTTTTATGTTATAAATGGATAATTTAAATATGAATTATTTTTTATATTATTTTTTAGTTTTTTGATGTAATAATTATCTTAAATGTTTACCTAACATTAACACAATTCTTGTTTAACTAATAGTAAAATCAACTAAATGATTTCTAAAAACATAAAAAGTAAAAAAAAATTCGATTTATTTTTGTATTATTATAATTTTTTAGAAAAATTTATCATATTTTTTGTTTTTAATAATTTATATTTAAAAATATATAATAATATTTTAGTCATATAAGGTAAACTCTATGAATAGTCCCTAAATTGACTTTAATGGTATATTATGTGAAATATTATTTTATATAATGATTAAAAATTAATTAAATTATTATATTCTTAAAATTTAATAGGGTATTGTTTATAAGATAAAAAATTGTTCACTTATGGGTCACTTTTTCTTATATAGTAAATATCCTAACTCCTAATGAGTAAATTTGTTTTGATATCACAGTAATTGTGAAAAAGGTTTGGGGGGGGGGGTTACAATTAAATGATAAGAGTGAAAAAATCTACCAAACTTTTAAAAATTTCATTATATGAGATAATTAAGAATCATAATCATTTACGTTTATAATTTTTTTTAATTATTTCAACATCAATATGAAAATTATTTTATATTTATTTAACAATTTTAGTATTTCCAAGGGTTCCCCTCCGTTCCCTTATAAAAGGACACCTCATATCTTCTCTTACTGACACATTGAAAGCAATATAGTTAATCCAATAAATATTCAAATTACTACTAGAAATCACAAACCATGTCCTAGGGGTCATGGTATCACAAAAATACCATACTTATAAGGCTTATGGTTTGATCCAAAGAGGTTATTTAAGGAGATTCTATAAGGTGAAACAAAAATATTTCAAGTTTATTTCTTCATATACCCTCTAAAAATATTCTTTTACAATGCTAAAATAAAAAATTATGTATCTTAATTATATATAAATTTTACTATGATAATTTTAAAACTATTTTTTTTTCATTCTATGTGAAATGAAAACACCACTCAGGTGTGCATGTGGATTACCACATCCACCAAGCGATTTTTTTCATTTTTCATTAACACCTCTCATCTAAAGCTATTTGGATTTATTAAATTAAAATATAATACATTTATAGAATAAATTTCATTATTTAAATATATCAAGTCATCTATTTTATTACATTTTCATTTATTGAAAAATTATAATTTAATTTGTGCGTATGTGTGGAATACAAGATCCACAAAGTGATTTGAATCATTTTTCTTGTATTAATTTAATGGATCGTAAAAAAAGATTTTAATTTATATAAATGATAATTATTTCATGATTAATATTATTTATATGATGTAAAAATTAAATATTTTACCATATTAAAATCACCAAAGGCATTTTAAAATTATGAAACTAATGACCTCAAAACACTCGACATGGACTTAACAAATTAAGTAAGTAAATATGTCACTAAAATAAATAATGTATGTGATTTAATGATAAATTATAAATCCTATAAAATTTTGTTAATATATTAAATGATTAATATAAATTCATTATCTATTATTTATATATTTTACATGACAAGTCAAACTCGATGTAAGGGGTTTCTTATCTCTATTTCTTTCGATGGTTTATAATTTTACTTCAGTAATTACGTTGTCCCAATATTATATATGAAATTACCTATGATTTTTCTATGTGGTTTTAAAACTATTAAAAATAATCACTTCATTTATTAAATTGTATATTCAATTATATGATATTTATAAGGGATTTCTAGTATAATTTCCCTTTCTTTGACACTTTTGATATTTTCACCACATATTTTTTTTTTCTGGTTTATAAACTACCTTATGGATATTTTTAAAAATTATTATATTAGGAATAAGGTTTTTAAAAATAAATTCAATTTTATTCCTTTTAATGATTCACTATTTAATAATTATGATATCATATTGGATATTCCTTAAGAACTATTTTAATCTTCATAAAGTACTCCTTTCGTCTCTTTTTCTTCATATCCATATTTTTAATTACTTTTTTATGGAAATTATGTTTTAATAAAAAATATTTTATAAAATTATTTATCTATTACATTTTTCAATATAAACCAATTTTATAAAATTGAATGTTCATGTCACTTTCTGAATATGGTACCTTTTTAATGATTGTGTGAATATAATGCTTTTTCATGTATATAAGTTTAACAGATTTTCCCACTCTCATCCAATATTTTTCAACTTTTTGTAAAATGCTATCAAATGAAAATAATATTTTCCTTATTTTATTTGATGAATAAAAATGATTTTCCATTACGGTTCAAAATAAAAAATTATGCGTTTGTATGACGAAAATGCAATATTATATGTGATTTATGTATGTTATGGTCTTTATAAATTGATTATGATTATGGTTGAACATGATATAGATCTAAAATATATTAATTAATGATTATGTTCTCTATATAATTATATAGGAATTAACTGAGTAGGTTTTCCTTTTGTGGGGGTTCTTGTAAGAGTTCAATAAAGATGATGTTCCAGGATACCTACACGACTTTTATATGGCTGATAATTAGTTTTCATGGAATTATTTTTATTTCATATGGTTATATTATGAAAGATTGTTTCAAGGAATGATTACACACTTCATGGTTTAAAAGGTCTGTCTTAAACAAAATGATTTTCATGGTTTCCCTTGTTTTATAATTAAGCCTCAGGATTATGATATTAACTTTATTATTTTCTATGAAGTGTTTTATGCTAAATATTAGGTATCAAATCTAATTTAATTTATTAATTAATGATTATTTGAGGATAATTATTATTGTGTTAAAGTAAAACTCTCCTGTAAGATCTCATTATCTTCAAATATATTAATGAATTTCATTCGTCATTTGTTTATGTCCCTTGCTGGTTTCTTTCTTATCCCATATTTTAAAATGTTTTCAGTAGATTTTAATAATGGGTTGTAACAACAATGTTGTCATGTTTAAAATTATGAAGATATTTCATGAAAGGAAAACATCATTCTTTTTAAAAGATCAATTTTTTTTCGGGAAATGTGTATTGAGAGGAAATATTAACTTGGTAATATGTTGTATTATTATGTAACAATTATGACCCAATTTTCTCAAAATCTAAACCCTAAATATCTTTTTAATTTATGAAAATTAATTCTTGAATTAATACATAAGAATATGTAATCTTTTATGGTTGAGTTTTTATACTTCCATAATCCACAATTTTCTCTAATAAAATAATGTAATCTCAATGTAGATATTCCGTATTTCATGTCATCCAATATAGAAATAACATAATTATCCTCACAATTCAACTAGAAAACTTTAAGATCTCAAAAGTCCTTACACTAATACTAATTGTTTTCCTTGTGGTTCTATATAACAACTATTGGGAGAATTTTAGACTTTAAATTATTTCTGAATAAAAAAGCCCAATCCAAATTTATTCTAAAATATTTAGTTATTTTAAATAATATATATAGAAAAATATAAAGGAAAATAAAAGGAACGTTGTTATTGATTGTTATAATGGTTCAGGGAAACATTAACTTTCCTAAATCCACCCCACCAATGATCAATATGATCATGGAAGTTTTTTCCCTGTCATTTTATTATGGAATTCAAAATAGACTGAAATTAACTACTATACAGTATAAATGTTCCATGTTCTTTTAATTTTATCTCCCTTTACAAGACCCATATAGGACCTTCAACCCACACTGAATGTGAGGAGTTATACTTATACTACAAAAGAAATAATGTTGAAAGGGAATATATATATATATGGTTGTGAGTATTAACTAATGATTGAAGAAGATTTACTATATAATGGATATTTAATTTGATTTTAGATTAGAATTTATTCTTAAAATGCAGCAGATATAGATGAAGCCCAAGAGAAAAAAATATATATTATTCATCGTCTTCTTATTTTAAAGGATTATAAATCATGAATGATCCAGAAGAAGAATTAAAATATTTTGTAGGAGGGAAAAATTTAGTTCGTCACATCTTCTGGAAATTTGGAAAATCTCTAGTTTAGTTTCTTTTTAAAACTATATCCCTTAGTTGTTTTATTTGATTCAAAATTTACCAAACAATGTGATTCTTAAACAAAACTAATTAAAATATGTTTTTTGATGTTATCCTCTATCATCTAAAACCACTTGAACAATGGAGTTTTCAGTATTACTTATAATAACCAAAACCATTTAACTAATAAATAATTTTCTTCAAAATATATGTTATTAATCTATTAGTTAATTTCCATTATTAATTAAAATAGTCAATTGGTCAAAAAAACTATTTCTATACGACATAAGATTCATTTTTATCCCATTTATAAAATAAAATCATCTATGTTAACATTATTCACATGATAATTCTTATTATATGTGAAACATAAATGTTATAGTAAACCATTTATCTAAATCACCATGTAAGAGTCCACCTCGTAAACAGATTTCCCAAATAAGGGTCCAATACATCAATGTATCACTCGTGTAAGGGTCTACCACATAAATAGATCACTCATGTAAGGGACCATCATGTAAGTGTATTACTCATGTAACGACCCATTACATAAGCATATGGATCACATAAATATATTCACATACGTGATACCTCATGTTTGCTGATTTACATAAGCAGATACCTAAAAAAATAAATTCATATAAGGGAATTCACCACATTAGAGATCCGGTATACAGAGATCAAATTTTATTAAAATAAATTAAATTAAAATTACTAAAAAATATTAAAAGACTTATATAAATCTATTGTAATGTATAAATAAACATAAATAAACTCATTGGTAAAAAATTAATGGTTTTCTGTGAGAATTAAAACTCTTGATTAAATTAGATATATTGGAACAATATTAGTCTAACAAGAAATCCTATAAACTTAAAATTCCTCAAATTTACTAAATTCATATGAATTGTATTTGAATCTTATATATTATAGAAATAGTCTCAAAAATGTATATTAAATATGTGTTATACCCTCCCTTAGTTATACATACGATAGATATGTAAAACGCCTAATATTTTAAAAATAATTTATAATTATTTGGAAAAATTATATCCTAAATCCATTATTTAATGAAAAGAAAAATTAAATGTGGAGAAGGACATAGATTTTCATGTTCATTAACATAACATATTTAAAAACTAAAATAAATATCTTAAGAAGAAGAGTTGATGAAAATGAGTGGAGGATGATTGGTCCAATCCTTTATGGGCGTCGTGTGCTCTAGGGTCCTTCTAAGGCCCACCCTTATATTTCCCCCTAAATACCATCTCTCACCTTACATAATTTAACTTATATAAAAATTTAATATAATAATAATTACACTAATAATTTCTTTACATAATGTATATAATAAAATAATTTAAATGATAAAAAACTAAATAATGTGCATGCACAAAAACTGATATTATAACATAACAACAGTAATATTTATAGTACATATATGATACAAATTTAATATTTCACTAATGAGATCATTATATAGTATTAATATTAACAGCACCATACTATCTGTTTAACATGAAAATTATTTAATCATAAATAGTAATTCACACACAAATAAGAATGATAACTATATTAATTTCAAAAATAAAAACTTCACTAATCACATCACAATTTTTTTTCATACACATATGTGGCATATCATAATAATAATCAAAATCCCAATAAAATATAGATGCATTCACCCTTTAATAAGTACATTGTTTATAAATATCACTAAAAAATATTTGATGGAATGTTTCTTTTAATCTGTTATATATATATATTTCTGCAATAAATTAATATACATATATCTTAATAATTCAAACAATAATATCATTTTCTAACAAATACATCACATTGATCACATTTTCATGATAAATCCAAAATATCCCTGATATTTCATTTAGATATTCATCATTTTTAATTAATAACTATATATTAATTCTAGAATTATGTATGAAAAAAATTTCTTCATTGGTCTATCAAGTACCTGGTTCCCTATGATTGAGTTCTTAATGGTCTTATTATACCACAATGACCACTATGACCTTCACTAGTTACTCGAGGAACCCCTTCAAGGCACTCGATGCAATTTTTGATTATTTTTTTTCATAACACCAACTACCAGCCTTAATGAAACTAATAAAAACTTCAAAAATACACAAAAATAGCTTACAATTCATCATATGAATTTAAATTAAAGTTGGTAACTAAAAATCAAAAGCAAACCCTTATTTACATTACTTGACTATCCAATTTATATCAAAATTTAAACATTTATAAATATTTATAAGACATAGATCACTATAGTACTTACAATTGGAATTATCTACATAGTCCATTATTAGAATTGATTAAATTATTCATGTTTCATACACACTAAAACATTGTTTATATATCAATTTAAAACATTAATGAATATTATAGAGATAATGGTGAAAAATATTTTTTATAGTTCTTCAAAAGTAGCTTTAACCATAAATAAAAATCCACCATGTTTTTTTATGAATGTAAAAGTGTACATGATATGGGGATTATTTATTTCCCAAGTAATTGAAAAAATAAAAAAGAACAGATGTAGTTTTTCTAATGGATGATGTAGTATATATTCTGGAGGATATGAAGTTAGAAGATAAAAAATGTAGAGATGAATGTGTGGTACAACAAAATGAAAAGAGTGGTTCTGATGAGAACACTCATAATGAAGAGAAATAAGATGAAGAATATTTAGATGATATAACACATGTTTATTCACATATATCATGAATGTGTTTTAATATCGTTTTTATCAATTGAGGATTTTCGAATTGAATAAAGGATGTTTGAAGAACCTAAATGTAGTGATATATACACGAGTTTGAAATGAGTTTTCCCTAATTATTTGTAATTGTAATTATTGAGATTCTATTGGAACCCTACAAGTAAGATTTAATAATTGAAGGACCGTTTTATAATCTTGGATAGATTTAATATTCGAGAACCCTCAAGAGGATGAATTGGAAAAGCAGGATTAGAGTTATCTCTATTAAGACATGCTCAAGCACATGAGCCTCAACCTAGTTGGTGAGGACTCGCTAGGTGCATCCAAGAGGCCCGAGATCAAATCTAGGTGGAGGCATATTTTTCAGGGGCACTATAGCAGTACAGTAGAAGGCATTGTAGCCGGCACTGTTCGACACTGTAGCAGCCGGAACTATTCATCCATCTGGGCCTTCGGGCCACCGGTTTGGTCCTTGGGTCCTACAAGGATTTTGGGACACCCAAGGCCTTCAGTCCAGTTGATTATCAAGGACTTCAGGCCACCTCAAGGCCTTAGGTCCACCCTAAGGCCTTCATGAAACCTGAATGCAGGCCCCATACACACTACAAAAAAGGAGAAGCCCCAAAAGTGGATTCAGGGCAGGTGCACTCACCCGAGCAGAGCCAAATGGATTGTCAGAATGAGAGGGTATGAATATGCCATTTGTACCATCCTGTGCTTGCACGGGAAGCCTATCTAGACGGTCATGCATAGGTGGAGAGCTACTATCACGATGCAGATGCTGGGGAGGGGCAGTTCCTTGTAGATAGTCTGGTTGAATTCCCTATGACCTTCAGGTCATGTAATCTCCTAAGCCTACGGGCCATGTAATCTCTGAGCCTACGGGCCTTGTAAGGGTTCCCCCTCATCCCTTGAAAGGGGGTTATAAAAAATATATAAAAATGAAGGCCTTAGGGCTATTCAGGTTCAATATGGAATTATTCTTACATCAGGGAATAAATTTCTCTCAAAACCACCATTATATCATATTGTGTGGTGTTTGAATTTCCTTAATATTGGAATCATGCTATGAATTGTTTCATGAGGTAATTAATTCTTGATTTTGGGATGTAATCAAGTTATATTTATTGATAAATTTCTCAAATATGATTTGGAATAACATTTGAGTATAGTAAAGATTCACAAGAATAAAAAAGTAAAGTTTTACAATTGATGCCTAATCCTGTTATGGGTGATGTGATCACACTATAGTGGGTTTGAGTTAAAATAAAAAAATAAAAACATTACCTAATGTGATATTATTTCGAAATTGAGTTATTATTATATATAAATGATGTAATCCCACATGGGGAGAAGAATGCAAAAACATTTTCCATCATGATATAATGATAGATATTTAAAAATGAGTTAATCTAATAAGAGTGGATATTCCAAAAAGTTTTTTTAATGTGATATGTAATGAATATAATATAACAAGACTAACTCCATAGTTGAGATGGTTGTGTCACAATGGTCCATATAATGAGATAAAGAGAAGTGGACTATGTTGTAAAGGATACCATGGGAGAGTTAAGTGTTGCATTGTATTAGGGGACAACTGGATGATAAACTATGATATAATGATGTATATCCAAATTTATAGTGAATTTAATAGGACCATGATATAGGAGTATCATAAAGGAAATTTTAATAGACTTTTCGGGATGTAGAAGCCAATGATTCTACAATAAAATATATGGGTCATGATTAAAATCCTATAAAATGTGTTATGATACACTCTAAGATTTCTTTGATTTATTTTACAGTATATTTATTTAATGAGAATCATAGTACAACTTGGGGAATCCTAACAGAATGAAATTTTCATTTATAAATATTTACCGCACACTTTTCAGTGGGTAGTTGTGACTAAAAAAGTGAGATATTATAATTATAGTAGCATTCTATGAAGGCTTTAGTGGGATCTTTGAGTGAAGAACATCAATAAATAGTAAGTCTAAATTATGGAGTCATATATTGTATGTGAAGTATATATTGTTCAAAATTTTAATTATTTTATTCATATTTTAATTAACGTTTATGAAAGTCCTCATACTCTATTCCTTGTTCCAATTAATTATTTTAAATATCATTATTAGGGTCACAACCATGGAAACCCAAAGACTCTTCACCGATAACAAGGGTGAGTGAAACTTGTAAAATACTATTATATCTATGTTTTTTCTTTCTCTCTCAACCTATCATTATCACATTTTCACCATTGAGATCATTTTATACTAAATAAAGATAAGGATTACATTACATTAAAGGGATAGTTAGCATTTATTTCTACCAATTCTTCCTAAAGCCTTAGTTGTAAGGGACCATATCCTTATAACCAATTCCTTTGTTTCTAAGGTATGTGGTTCAGGAAGGATTCCTAGAGATAGTTGTATAATGTGTAGGAGTTGGAATGAGATGTAATATGTGTTCATGATGTGGATCTATTATTCACTAAGTGAGTCTATGATTCATATCTTAAATAGGAATCTGTTACATGTGAAGGGATGTTTGTAGGGCCAATCTATAACTTGAAAAGTATATTCATGACATTAAAGGAATGAATATTTACGTAGATAAATCTATCTTAAAAAACTCATGAATTTAACATGAAGTTTACAGATTGAATTGATCTAGATTTTATGAAATGAGGTGGCCAATTTTTCACAAAGTTTTAAAACACGAACACTTAATGATGAGAATAACACATTCACATCATGAATGTGAACCTACAATTCATCCTATAAATTGGATTAAACAATTTATTTTCCCAAAAACACTTTGACTATCTCTAAAACATGGCGAACCAAATGATATAACTCAAGGAACTTTAAATCCCTCTTAAGAGGGATTAACCCCCATCATCCCATGTTAAATCTGTGGTGAGTTGATTTGAGTTTCCATTATTCTATTATAGTTTCTTATATGATCTGGTTTCTTCCATTTTTATCTTTACATGACATGGTGGGTGATTCCATTCATTCTTGTGAAGTTATTGGATGTTTTTGGAATGGTTGGGGTGAAACGTTCCTTTTTTCCATTTTTTGTTTAGTAGACGAGTTATCAAAGGTTGATCTTGTTGTTCTGTTCTCACTAAAAAACGTTAAAATACAAGATTTATGGGATAAATTTCTTCTATTATTATTTTATTCTAATAATAAATTTTTCATTATTTATATTTTAGGTTTTTTTGGAATTTTTCATAATAAATATTGGACAATATTAATGAATGTAATTTTTTCTTATTTTAAGAGATCATATGCGTATTTCCACTTTGGTAATAGTTTGCCTCTTGATTTCATGGATAGGGTGATATTTATGTTATTATTTGGATATAATTTTTGTAATATTATGGGTTTTAATGTTTAAATTTCTAAAAATTGTTAAATAATTTCAAAATTGTAATTTAGGTTTGATAAATAATTAGTGAGGCATGTTTTTAGAAACTGTTCTTCTTATAATTTATTAGGAATTAAATGACACATGTTGATTGTTTAATTCATTTCTTGTTATATTTTTTAATAGAATAAAGTAAAGAATATGAATCTATAAACTCTTTTTGTTGATAAGAATAAAGTAATTTTAATGTAATTTTTCTTCCTTAATGTTTGTCGAAACAAGAAGTTATAATTGAAGGAATGTTTTAAAATTTTATAGACCTTAATAGCTAGTTCCATAGGTTACACATGGTTTTGACATGTGATAAATAAATCAATTAATCTAATATGGTAATAAAATTGGTAGTTTGATTAAGATAAATGTTTCGAGTAGATTTATCCCATTTTTATGTAAATGATTTATGCCTTGTTTTTAGGGCCTAGATTCCTTGTTAACTTTGTATTTTTTGTTTCCTTTCTACCATGTGTTTTTCTATTATGTGATACATGATATAAAAAAATATGTGATTGTAGGATTACTGATGGTTTATATATATATGGGATGGGAGGCCCATGTTTTTTGTATCAATTTATCAATACTATAGAAGGATGTATTGTGAAATGAATAATGGTTTCATGGATGACAATACGATTAATGGAATGGGTTAAAGATGAGATTTACCATTCTTCTACAGAAATATAGATTCTTTATCAACAATTTTATTCTTTACCGTCTAGATGACTAATATTCTTGTTCTTGTATTCATTTGGAAACTACTTGTGGAAAAACAATTCATCATCAATGATTCTATTTTATGGTAGCTTATGATTTTTTAGAGAGTTAATATAATTATAAAATGAAAATGATTAAATTTTTTTGAAACCATGGGGTTAGTGCTTGTTGGAATGGAAATATTGATAATATTATGGAATCATGAAAATGGGTAGATTATTCCTGGATAGTATGCACTTCACATGGTTGTTAATGAAATTTTAATTGAATAAGTTAATTAATATCTAAAAAATTAATAATCAAAATTTTAAAAATAAAAAATAAATTATTAATGAAATGAATATCCCCATAATCTTTCGTGTTTATAGGATATCTAGTTCTTAGTTGTGGTAGCAGAGCATTTGAGAGACAGTAGTTTTTGTTGATCCCAATACTAGGTTAAGTCCCATAGTGTGGCTCTAAGAAATATTATATCCTATATGTTATATGACATCAAATTACAACCCACCCATTATGGAAGGGAAACTGAAACATGGTAGACTCTATAAAGTTTTCCCCAATATCAATGAAAGTGTGGAATGGATGGTTTACAACCATCTTTAACCATTATCACTTTTCCAAGTTGTGTCATGTTTTGATATGCATGATGGTTATAATTACTTAAATATGTGTTTAATGTGATCTAATAGACAATGGTAGTTTCACATACATGAATATTTAGATATAGAATCATATTGATTATTATAGATATGATGTGTATAGGCAACGATGTATTGAGGTATAATACACAACACATGGGATATGGTGGCTCGTGGAAACTACTTGGTTATTATTTGGTTATGTGGTGTGAGATGATATAATTATGTGATGTATAGGGTTAATGGTATCTGATGAGATGGTGTGATACATTGGATCATGTTTTGATACATAGACCATGTGTCTTCAGACTAAATAAATTTTTGAATGTGATGTATTAGGATGTGTGAGATTGGGGAAGAGCATTAAAAATATGGGGAAGTGGTAGGAGGGTAACTTATTTTGATATTATAAAATATGATCCCTTTCATGTGATATATGTTGATATATATCCATGGTGTTTCATGGTACATAACATTGTTTTTTTGGAGACAAGTCAACAATAATTATTATTCAGTGAGTTTTAACATGAATTCCATAAATTTTGCATGAGAGGATCTATGTATTATCTTATTTATTATATGTGTTATTCTCACCCTATATTTATATAATATTTTTTAGTCTTTAAAGTGTTGGTTGGTGATGAGGAAGATTTTACTAGCTTGTGGGTTGTTTAGGTGATGTTTGAATTTTTACGGTCACTGCCAAGGACTACATTTTGGTACTTATTTTTTTTGTAGTTTTCATGTTGCATGATATTACATGAAGGTATTTTTGATCTTTTAAATTTATCATGACTAGATACTGATGGATGTTTTTATTTTATCTGTTGTTTCTATTATCGTAGAGAGTAATTTATCTTATTTATAAGTATGATATTCCATGAGCACTTATTTCCAACCATTGTCTCATTATCGGTGGGATTCAAGCATCATTATCTCCCTCATTTTATTATCAACCTAGGAGGGGTATCTATTTAGTGAAGTGATTGTGAAAGAGTGGTGTCAAAGTTTTAGGTTGAGGGATATGATGGAGTTTAGAGGTAAGAATAGGTGATAACTGCATGGGTTGATAGGGTAATGGTGTCAGCTAAACTTAGTTATATATGTAAACAAGGGATTCCATATTATGAATAGTTATTTAAGGCCCCATGTGAGATGATGTTAAAATATTATTTTTTTGAGCCTAGATATAGATGTGACATTGCTTACGGGGTTAATACATATGAATGTATCATTATTCATTATTTTGTTTCCATGTTTGATCTTGAAAGAACTTGGGATTAGTTTGAACCTTGAAGGAATAAATTATTTAATAAATATTGTATATTCAATATTAAATGTTTAAGAGTCCCAAATAGTTTTTTATCTATGGATCTAGTTTGACATCCTAATCAGGATCACACAAAATAAGTTCAATGGTATGTGATAACAGATCTCCATAGAGTAGAGGTTGATGATGATGAAACGTGGAGGAGGATACTCCATGAGTTTTAGCACCCGAGTCGGTAGAATTATGATGGCTCTATTTCAGACCCATTGATAAGGAATGTTTAGTGGAGTTTGAGTTAACATTCAGTTCGATCCATGCTTAGAAAGAGCACTGCGTTTTTTATAATGGTTATGATTCTACATGGAGTCTTGAAGTTTCAATGTTTCTTATTACTTTGGGATATTGATGAGTCGATTGTCTCATAGGAGAAGTTGAGAGAGTAACTTTTTGTAGAGTTTTATTGTTCAATCATAAAGGTGTCTAATCAACAAGAACTATTTTCCCTTCAACAATGGAGTTCTAGTATTTGGGAGTTTTGGATCACATTATGGAACCTTATCTAATATTCTTTGGACTTATTTCCATATTAGGAGGATAGGGTGATTCATTTTGAAGAGTATTCTCATCTATATATCTATTATTGGGTCACCCTAGTTGTGCTGTCAATGAATCTCAATCTTTTTGTGAGAGAAAAAGACATTGATATGATCTTGTATATGATCAAATAGTCATGATAGGGGAGTCATCAGGATACTCGTGTAGAATATCTATGGTTTTGGGTTCCGAGTTACTGAGATATAAGATCTTTTACATAGACAAGGGTAAGTACCGACCATTAGCTGCTTGTTCCCCTATGGGTGGCATACCCTCAGACTCCTCAAAGGGGTTAGATGAATGTTTTTAGTTCAGAGGCCATGGTAATTAGTGGTGAGAGTTCTGAACAAATTCTGTCAGTATGTAGTAGGTGTTCTAATTCTGGTTCCTCCATTGATGTAATTTTGACCGAGGTAGCAGTAGTAGGGTTTTAAAAAATTGGATAAACATATAGTGGAAAAGTCAAGTAGGGGGGATCCTTGAGATAATCCTTGTCCTCAGAGATAAGATAATGACTATAGTGGTGGTCTCCATCAGGGCCATATAGGCCATACAATAAGTCATATCCAACTATATTCATTGAAGATTCCAACACCAGGTGAGCCCGACATCATTCGATGTATCCTTTTCTTGTACTCTACTTTGTTGTATACACTATTTTGTTTCAAGTTCCACGTACTATTTTATATCAACCAACCAAGTCAATTATTTGATACATGAGGTAGACAGGCTTCCTGTTCCGTTTATATTGAATACTCTACTTAGAGGTAGAGATTATCTATATAAATTATATAGAGAGAAAAATATAGTTCTTCTGGTGAACAACTCTTAGGTATACTTTCTATAATTATAGATATACCTATAGGACATCATCCATGTCATGGACATGTTGTATTCAATGTAGGGTATTGTTGGTTTTTAGTGATATTTATCGTGTACTATGATTTTAATGGGGAGATTGTAGTCTTTTGTGAGCAATGTTATTAGATGGGTTAGTGGTGTATTCTATAATTTTCTTCAATGATGGATGTGATAATTATGATTTTGTTAGAGGCTTAGTGGACCGTTCTTCCCAGTGTCACAAAAGAGTACCTTGATGTCTTTATAGAAGAGTTTTTAGTATTACCCCATTTCTGGGAGATTAATTATATGATAGAATTACAACCTGACACATTTCTTACCTTAAGGACTCCATATATTAGGGAACGTTATGTGTTGCAAGAGTAACATGTACATATCAATGATCTTTTGCAGTGATGTTTTCTTATCTGATCATATCCCATTGGGGTTCCACCATTATTTTTATGAAGAAGGATGATGTATTTTTGAATCTCTGTATTTATTATCATCACTTAAATCACACAACAATTATTAAATACTATACTCTTTCAATGATTGGGGATTTATTCTATTAGGAAAAAGGTTCTAGTTGGTTATCAGTGATAAATATATTGTACATATTTTATTGTATGTGGGTAAATGATGAGGATATTCTAATGACAACTTTCATATGTCATTATAGGAATTATGAATTTGATGTGATTTCGATCTGTATGATGAGTACTCCATCCATGTTCATGGGATTGATGAATATAGTGTTTAGATATTTCTTAGACTTGTTCATGGTGGTTTTTATCGAAGACATCCATCAGTACTTCATATTTGAGGAAGAGAAAAAAGAGAATATGTGTCCTATTTTAGGATTTATTAATTATTATTAGCTACTTGGGAAGCTATATATGTGGGATTTCTGGGCTCATGAGGATTATTCTTAGGGGATTTGATGTATTAATGAGTTTTGACTATGGATCATTCAATGATCGAGGAAATTATTTAGTAGGAAGTTACCATGACATTAAGAGAGTTTCATGTTTTCCTTGGTCTTAAAGGATATTATAGGAGTTTCATAGATGATTTATCTCAGGTTCAAAATTCTATAATATAACTAACCAAAAAGAATTAATATTTATTATGGACTGATTAGAGATAGTTATATTTGGAGTACCCAAATGATATGTTGGTCGACACTCAATTAATTAATTTTCTAGAATAGGGAGTTCAGATAAAGGTTTTACATGACGGTTTCTATCTTGGTTTTAGGTTAGTGATAATATAGTAAATATTAGTTATTTTTTAGGGTCCTTTGTAGTTACATTACAAGGATTTTTACTCTTCCACTCATGATATCAAGTTACCAATAGTTTTTTTTCATTTAATTTGTCACGACATTACCTCATTGATGAGAATTGTTTTTGGTTTTACCAATAATAGAAGACGGAGGTATATATTCTCCTAGTATGAAATGTCCTTGTGAAATTTAATATGGATATAGTACTTGAAATATTATTACGTATAGATTTCATATACATCAAGAAAGGAAAATTTTGTAGAAAATATGATGAGTAGTAAGTCATACAATAATGTTATGTTTGAATTTGGAGATTCCTGACAAGTAATATAAGAGATATCATTGATGAAACTTAATATGGGGGATGTTTGTAGAAGGGGTTTCCTTTTTCAGATGATAGTGTATTCATATGTGGTTTTGAATTTGGAGGAATCTTTGTAAGAGGATTTTGAGTTATAAGTATGGAGATACCGATTTGTCATTGGTGATGACCCGTATAGTTTGTTTAAGGATGAAAAACACAATCTGTTGTTCCAGGGGAAATGTTTTTACTTCTATTATGAGTGATGTGGTTACCGTTTAATTCAGTAGATTACCTTGGGTGATACAGCCAAGTGTGAAAATGATATAACAATCTTTGGCAGACCAATTTCAGGGTAATGGATTTAACTATTTAGTTATAGAGTTTGTGACTATATGATTGGTTTTAAAAAAGGTCATGGTTGAGAACCCTATTTCCAGTGGTTTTTTCATTTTTTGGATGTTTCTCATTATAATTTGTAGGAAATATTGATGTATTTAATCCCTATTATACCTTTAAATTAGGGAGTCATGGATTATATATGAGTGATATTGGAACATTTAAGAAAATCAACCCACTTCATAGTTATTATGGAGTGAATATTAGGGGTGGTTTTGTCAAGGGAATACATAGAGGAGGTGGTAAGACTACACAGATTCCCATGGATGATTATCTCTGATCATTGTCCTCATTATACTTGAAGATAGGGGAGAGGTATCCAACATTATTTTTGATCTCATTTATCCCTTAAATGTAACACCCCGACCCCAGCTACCCAGAGTCGGTGCATTACTTCGTAACATTGGCATGATCACAAAAGATCAAGTCTCGAAAGACCGATTAGTTTAGTATCCTTGGAAACACTAGATACATTCATAAATGTTACATTACATCATAAAGAGAAAAAATAATAACAAAGTCTTCATAGTCCACACTCATATCCTTTTCTGACTATCCCTGCAGGTCATTCATAAAATACTTCTTCACATCCTGAAAAATATTAAAACATTAAAAGGGGTGAGCTCAGATGCTCAGTAAGGATAACAATATTGCAGAAGCTTTCATAAATAAACATAAACATTTAAGGCAATGTATAACTAAAACAAAATCCTTTTAAACTTGAACATCAACATAATATGGAAAAGGTAAAATGAGATAATGCCATTTACTTCTTCACATGGATATTCTACTGGTCGAATAATCACATGCAATATCAATAACCACTTTCATAATGATGGAATGCATAATGCCAGACTATCATAACCACGTAGCCAAGGCCTCGTGCCAAGACCAAAAATAAGATTTTGTCAAGGCCTCGTGCCAAGACACTAGTTTTTCTCATGAGACCTACCGATGCATCGAGGAGCTATAGCGGGCTCCACCCGTCACTTATTAAGTCCAATTCATTCCTCATATGAATAGGTTTAAAAATATCATAAACCATAACATAATCGTATCACATAAAACATGCATAAAGGAAACATAACATTTCCAAATTTCAATCACAAGATATAAATACAACACATTTATATAATAAAAACACTTTCAAAACCATTTTCAATACCAAAATAAAAGAAAAGTAAAACATGGTATTTATTTTTCTTTTAAAAAAAGGTATGGCTTGTAGAGGAAGCCGAAACTCAAATAATGGTCACGGCGGCGAAGAAGTCATTGTCGCCACATATGTACGGAAAGAAAAACATCCCCTTTTTGTCATTTAGTAAAACGCTTCTTATAAAAAAGATTCCTTTTGAATAAACGTAAAAGTCAAAGGGGTTTATACACCGTATAAAAGAAAGTTGTGTATAAAATCAAATATGCTTCAATGAAAGGAGATTGAGATGAAGTCTTTAAAAAGATAATTTTTAAAATAATATAGATCTGTTATGTGTATTCACTATAGGTACACATAAAGAAAGTGAAAATACAAAATAGGACATAATAATATCATGACATAATTAGAAAGTAGGAGATTAACCCATAGAATGGAAATTGGGTTAAGAAATTCCCTTACCTCGTGTCCGACTTGACTCAACCGTTCTTTAACCTCCTGAATAATAAACTATAGTTAATATCTACCTTACTAAAAACCATTTTCAATTTCATTATCCTTTTTATATCACTTATTACAATGTTATGAACATTATGTAATTATTTATGTTAATAACGGTTGTTTTGTCGATCTTTGGTACTTGAGTCAACAATAAACTTCTTATAATTACAAGTTGTTCATGTAGTGAAATATCCATTATATCCAGAATTATATTCATGATGTAGATATCATATATATCATATATATCCAGTATATACATTCATTCATAATATTACGTAACATTTAGAGGTAAGAAATGAAATGCACCGTCCATGGAGACGATAAGCCGTACGTACGCATGAACGCTACTTTCATTTCTATTTCGTATTTAATGGAATGAAATCATAATGATATAAATGTATAATATAATTCCATTATAATATATCATATAATACAATTTACTCCATCCTTTATACATCCTATATATGGTATTAACGATTCAAATCACTTTGAGGGGACGGTAGTCCCTACTTCCTAAAATGAAAATATCTTGTTTACCCATAATGGAAACCATAAAGGTATGCCATAAATGAAAAATAAAAAATCCTAAGGAAAACAAAAACATAATATATATCATATATAAAAATAGTCTCATCATAATGGCCACCATTAGAGGTGTTATATGAGTGTTGAACAATCATCATTTCGTGAGGCAAAAATTCGCCATCCACAGAAACGGTATGTTCTTTAACCATTAGATGTAGGTGTTTGTAAGTGTAGCTCGAATAATTCTTATAAAAACATCCTAGAATATTGAGGATACTGTTGTTGTTACAAAAGAAATTAATAAAAAGTGTTTAGGGGGTTGGAGAAGAAAAATAAAACAAAACAACATTAGAGAAGACATTACCTTAAAATCGAGTAACTCTTTTTGATTTGAGACAAAGGCATCCTTGGGAAGAATTCTGCCTAAAGTGAGGCTTCTAGGAGAAATAGGGGGAAGTTGGGAGAGTATTTGGGCAGATTTTGGCCGAGCCAAATGGCTTGAAAGTGTGAATGAGGTGGTAGAGGTGGGGGCCTTTTATAAGAGGAGAGGAGGGGCACTCTTGGAAAGATTGAAATATTACTTTATTACACAATGCTTTTCGGATTCTAAAGGTCCCACACTTCTATAATTCGAGGATAAGGTGATAAGGGTTCGAAATATACCCATACAATAGGCTTTGGACAAGTTTAAGCCTTGGAGTTTACATTATCTTTTCATTTTATTTAAATCGTTAATTAATGAGGTAATCGCTGCATCATCATGATGTCATAAATCATTTAATTTATTTAATGTCTAAAAATTATAAAAAAAATACTATGATGTAGGAAATCGTTTTAGCTTTCCAATGACTATTTATAGTAAAAAATATGACTTGTATAACCCCATGTAAAAATTGTTGTAGTAAAACATTTCATGTTTGTGTCATTTTTTTACTTTAACATTAAATAAAAGGTATTTATGTCATTTTCCAACTAAAGTGGCTCCATGGGGTCCCCAAGTTGACCCATGGATTGTCTTGGTCGGCCATGTCACATTAAATGAGGGTAGGACATGTGTCAAGCTCATCTCATATTATTAAAACATTATTTTTACCTTAAACTACACTAATTACCTCTAATCGCGATTAAGAACATAAAAGTTATTATTCACCAAAAATTATTTTAATCTCATTGAACCACATTTTAATTCTTAATGACAACCATGTATGTCAGATTTTTGAAAAACAAATCACAGAAGTGTTAATATATCATTTAAACAAAAAAATCAGTTATTTAACTACCACTTAGTGGTTTCACTATTCATCAAAAATTGAAGTTTTTCAGAACAATGCCAAATTTTCACCCTAAGCTATAATTGATATTCCAAATTCAAAAATCATGTCTATTTTACAAAATTACAAAAATATAAGTTGCATTAATTAATTTTATAATTAATTCCCGATGTCACAATAAATAGCGTGTTTTTAAGAAACAATTTATATCAAAAGATTGACAATTGTTTATGTCCAATTTTAAAGTGAAATTAATTCTAATGACGACCATTGGATAAAATATTAAAAATATATTCTAATTATACTTTAAAACCACTCAATTGTATAATTTATCACTATAAATTATTTTGATTAAAAAAGTTGTTTTTAAGTATTTTTCACTATTCATAAAAAATTGAAAGTTCTCAGAAAATTACAAAAAATTCAACTTAGGATAATTTCGATATTATGAATACAAAAATGAAGTCCATTTTGAAATATAAAATTTCTATAATTTTAAAAATTGGTTATTACTATTCATAACGGCTACTTTGATTAGTCGCGGTGTTTTAAAACTCGAACTTGCGTACAATGCAAGCTATTAAATTATTGAAAGAGAAGCGTATCGTGGAAGCTCGGGATGTTACATTCTCCCCTGCTTCAATAAAGTACATGCTCGCAATTTGAAATTTTTCTTTGAAAATAAAAGGTTGAAAATAGAAAATACCTTTGTGGAAAACCCACATCAGAAAATAAGGTTAAAAAAAATATAACATTAAAAGAAATCAAGATAAGTACAAAGGTCACCCGAGATAGCCCATTATAGGATTCTATGAAAATATGGATATGGAGGAGAAACAAACCATCAAGGTCTGATGGGGAGTTGTAGAAAACCGGATTAGGAGAAAGTTAACTATAAGAAAATCAAAAACTTGTGATTGGTTAAACGATCATTGATTCCCCAGTTGGAAAAGTTAACCGGTAACATTTTTGTTTTAAGTTATCTTTTATAATGTTGAGGAATTTATTTAGAAGATTTACTAAGAACGTAAGGGAATATACCGACTTGTTATGTATACTTTCATTCATTAATAAATTTTTACCACAAACCCATCTTTTACTAAAAAAGGTAATAGAACTCAAAAATATTCTATTAATACTAATTGTATAAGGTTCCAAATATCAACACATACCATTTAGATTAGTAAAACTATTTTGTAATAACCAGGGACTTCCTGTAGGCTAGTGGTAGGTAATAAAGGCTTGTCGCACTATGGTTGTGGGTTCGATTCCTGCAGCTTTGTCCGACGCGACGGGTTATGCCCCACCCTACAGGTTGTCCTTTTCCTAAAACTATAGTATTATAATATTCCAAAAATAATCTTCAGAAATGCTTTAACCTTAAACAATCCTATCCAAAGATCAACTTAATCCATTCCAAACTTTATAGTTATTCAAAATACTTCTGTCCAACTCACAGTCCAAATTTTATAAGGAAGGTAAACATAATGAAGATCCTTTTTTTCCACGTAACAACATGTGAACACCTTCATCATGTATTCTTTTTAAACATACTTAATTACCATGATCCCTTATTCCTTATAGAATACTATATATACTCTTTCTATCCAAAAATGTATACAAATCATCAATCAGTTTGAAGGAAGTTAAGAATATCCAATATAATTTATCCAAATCAATCACGTCTTATTCCAAAATCACTATCTCGGTATCAGAACCATATTATGGTTTATCTTACTCTCAACCATATATTTTCCAAAAATTTAACCTACTATGGAGTCACTTTTCTTGGTTCCACACAATCTCAAGTCCTTGATGAAATAGTACTGCAATACAATCCTTATATACTCCATAATTATTATAACCTGTACATCATTGATAAAACACTCAAATTACAAAATTCTTTAATAACAACATAAGAACTCTAATCATTACTCCTCATCTGTGGTAGTATCATAACTTGATTATTATCCACTAACATCATTTGGGGCATACTTTGATGATTTGGACATTGGTTTGCGTAGTGTCCCCAATCCTTGCAGAAGAAGCATTATACATTTGAAATCATTTTCTTACCCTTGCAGTCACGCACTTTGTGTCCTTTTTCTCTACACTTATAACAAACTCCTGTTCCCTTTAGGCAAGTTCCATGATGTTTCTTCCCACAATTACCACATATTGGAAAATTCTTCTTTCCCCTCATCCCTTTATCCATCATTCTCTCTTCCATCCCTTTCGTCTCTTGCTTCGCTTCAAAGCCATAGGACTCAGAGAATTCTTTACTTATCTTTTTAACACATGATACTATTTTATCATATGTTGAGAACACATGGGAGACTATTTCCTTTTGAAATGTTGGTTTAATACCATGAATGATATGATCCTTCTTACTCTTTGGATCATACGTATTGCTGGAGTTCACATTCCTTCTACTGGGTTCCATTTCTATACAATGGCATAAACTAGGTTACTTTATGAATTACAATGAATAATCCCAAACTTTTAAAATACTTAATGTAAATTGAACGGTTTATGGATATAATCCATAATCATAAGAATGTTTTCTTTGAGGAAGTATATACTCATAAACCCTACATAATGGTTTGTAAAGAAAATGAGAATTATCCTAAGAAAATCCCCCGGGAGTGTCGTAACCAAGAGTGCAGCAAGGCCCGTTGTCGTGCACCAGTTCCCATTTGAGTCTTTCTCAAAGAGGTGTTTTCAGGTTTTACCCCTAGGTACATCTGTGCCAGAGCCGCCTCTACCTTCTCGTATCCAGACAGGGATGTATTGCTCGGAAAACTCACAAAATATCTATAATACCAAAATCCTAGTAAGTTCTTCTATACTAATCTTCAAATTCTATCTTCGGGATATGTGCTCTAATCAGAGTTTATCTAAATCTAGCTTCTAAGGTTAGTACTAAACTGCCTCTGATACCAACTGTAACACCCCGACCCCAGCTACCCAGAGTCGGTGCATTACTTTGTAACATTGGCATGATCACAAAAGATCAAGTCTCGAAAGACCAATTAGTTTAGTAGCATTGGAAACACTAGATACATTCATAAATGTTACATTACATTATAAAGTGAAAAACTAATAACAAAGTCTTCATAGTCCACACTCATATCCTCTTCTGACTATCCCTGCAGGTCATTCATAAAATACTTCTTCACATCCTAGAAAATATTAAAACATTGAAAGGGGTGAGCTCAGATGCTCAGAAAGGATAACAATATTGCGGAAGCTTTCATAAATAAACCTAAACATTTAAGGAAATGTATAACTAAAACAAAAGCCTTTTAAACTTAATCATCAACATAATATGGAAAAATTAAAATTAGATAATTCCATTTACTTCTTCACATTGATATTCTACTGGTCGAATAATCACAAGCAATATCAATAATCACTTTCATAATGATGGAATGCATAATGCTAGACTATCATAACCACGTAGCCAAGGCCTCGTGCCAAGACCACAAATAAGATTTTGTCAAGGCCTCGTGCCAAGACACTAGTTTGTCTCATTAGACCTACCGATGCATCGAGGAGCTATAGCGGGCTCCACCCGTCACTTATTAAGTCCAATGCATTCTTCATATGAATAGGTTTAAACATATCATAAACCATAACATAACCGTATCACATAAAACATGCATAAAGGAAACATAACATTTAAAAATTTCAATCAAAATATATAAATACAACACATTGATATAATAAAAACACTTTCAAAACCATTTTCAATACCAAAATAAAAGAAAAGTAAAACATGGTATTTATTTTTCTTTAAAAAAAGGTATGGCTTGTAGAGGAAGCCGAAACTCAAATAATGGTCACGGAGGCGGAGAAGTCATTGTCGCCACATCTGTGTGGAAAGAAAAACATTCCCTTTTTGTCGTTTAGTAAAATGCTTCGTATAAAAAAGATTCCTTTTGAATAAACATAAAAGTCAAAGGGGTTTATACACCGTGTAAAAGAAAGTTGGGTATAAAACCAAATATGCCTCAATGAAAGGAGATTGAGGCGAAGTCCTTAAAAAGATCATTTTTAAAATAAAATAGATCTATTATGTGAATTCACTATAGGTACACATAAATAAAGTGAAAATAAAAAATAGGACATAATAATATCATGACATAATTTGAAAGTAGGAGATTAACCCATAGAATGGAAATTGGGTTACGAAATTACCTTACCTCGTGTCCGACTTGACTCAACCATTCTTTAACCTCATGAATAATAAACTAGAGTTAATATCTACCTTATTAAGAACCATTTTCAATTTCATTTTCCTTTTTATATCACTGATTACAATGTTATGAACATTATGTAATTATTTAAGTTAATAACGGTCGTTTTGTCGATCTTTGGTACTTGAGTAAACAATAAACTTATTATAATTACAAGTTGTTCATGAGGTGAAATATCCATTATATCCAGAATTATATTCATGATGTAGATATCATATATATCATATATATCCAGTATATACATTCATCATAATATTACGTAACATTTAGAGTTAAGAAATGAAATGCACCGTCCATGGAGACGGTAAGCCGTACGTACGCATGAACGCTAATTTCATTTCTATTTCATATTAAATGGAATGAAATCATAATGATATAAATGTATAATATAATTACAGTATAATATATCATATAATACAATTTACTCCATCCTTTATACATCCCACATATGGTATTAACGATTCAAATCACTTTGAGGGGACGGTAGTCCGCAGTTCCTAAAATGATAATATCGCGTTTACCCATAATGGAAACCATAAAGGTATGCCATAAATGAAAAATAAAAAATCCTAAGGAAAACAAAAACATAATATATATCATATATAAAAATAGTTTCATCATAATGGCCACCATTAGAGGTGTTATATGAGTGTTGAACAATCATCGTTTCGTGAGGCAAAAATTCGCCATCCACAGAAACAGTATATTCTTTAACCAGTATATGTTGGTGTGTGTAAGTGTAGCTCGAATACTTCTTAGAACAACATCCTAGTATATTGAGGATACATTTTTTGTTACAAAAGAAGTGAATAAAAAGTGTTTAGGGGGTTAAAGAAGAAAAATAAAACAAAACAACATTAGAGAAGACATTACCTTAAAAACGTGTAACTCTTTTTGATTTGAGCCAAAGGCTTCCTTGGGAAGAATTCTGCCCGAAGTGAGGATTATAGGAGTAAGAGGGGGAAGTTGGGAGAGTATTTGGGCAGAGTTTGGCTGAGCCAAATGGCTTGAAAGTGTGAATGAGGTGGTAGAGGTGGGGGCCTTTTATAAGAGGAGAGGAGGGGCACTTTTGGAAAGATTGAAATATTACTTTATTACACAATGCATTTCGGATTCTAAAGGTCCCACACTTCTATAATTCAAGGCTAAGTTGATAAGGGTTCGAAATCTACCCATCCAATAGGCTTTGGACAAGTGTAAGCCTTGGAGTTTACATTATCTTTTCATTTTATTTAAATCGTTAATTAATGAGGTAATCGCTGCATCATCATGATGTCATAAATAATTTAATTTATTTAATGTCTAAAAATTATAAAAAAAATACTATGATGTAGGAAATCGTTTTATCTTTCCAATGACTATTTATAGTAAAAAATATGACTTGTATAACCCCATGTAAAAATTATTTTAGTAAAACATTTCATGTTTGTGTCATTTTTTTACTTTAACATTAAATAAAAGGTATTTATGTCATTTTCAACTAAAGTGGCTCCATGGGGTCCCCAAGTTGACCCATGTATTGTCTTGGTCGGCCATGGAACATTAAATGAGGGTAGGACATGTGTCAAGCTCATCTCATATTATTAAAACATTATTTTTACCTTAAACTACACTAATTACCTCTAATCTTGATTAAGAACTTAAAAGTTACTATTCACCAAAAATTATTTTAATCTCATTGAACCACATTTTAATTCTTAATGACAACCATGTATGTCAGATTTTTGAAAATCAAATCACAGAAGTGGTAATATATCATTTAAAAAAAATCAGTTATTTAACTACCACATAGTGGTTTCACTATTCATCAAAAATTGAAGTTTTTCAGAACAATGTCAAAATTTCACCCTAAGCTATAATTGATATTACAAATTCAAAAATTATGTCAATTTTACAAAATTCCAAACGTATAAGTTGCATTAATTAATTTTATAATTAATTCCGACTGTCACAATAAATAGCGTGTTTTTAAGAAACAATTTATATCAAAAGATTGACATTTGTTTATGTCCAATTTTAAAGTGAAATTAATTCTAATGACCAACATTGGATAAAATATTAAAAATATATTCTAATTATACTTTAAAACCACTCAATAGTATAATTTATCACTATAAATTATTTTGATTAAAAAAGTCGTTTTTATGTATTTTTCACTATTCATAAAAAATTGAAAGTTCTCAGGAAATTACAAAAAATTCAACTTAGGATACTTTCGATATTACGAATACAAAAATGAAGCCCATTTTGAAATATAAAATTTCTATAATTTTAAAAAGTGGTTATTACTATTCATAATGGCTACTTTGATTAGTCGCGGTGTTTTGGAACTCGAACTTGCGTACAATGCAAGCTATTGCATTATTTAAAGAGAAGCGTATCGTGGAAGCTCGGGGTGTTACATTCTCCCCTCCATCAATAAATTGCGTCCTCGCAATTTGAAATTTTTCTTTGAAAATAAAAGGTTGAAAATAGAAAATACCTTTGTGGAAAACCCACATCAGAAAATAAGGTTAACAAAAATATAACATTAAAAGAAATCAAGATAAGTACAAAGGTCACCTGAGATATCCCATTATAGGATTCTATGAAAATATGGATATGGAGGAGAAAAAAACCATCAAGGTCTGATGGGGAGTTGTAGAAAACAGGATTAGGAGAAAGTTAACTATAAGAAAATCACAAACTTGTGATTGGTTAAATGATCATTGATTTCCCAGTTGGAAAAGTTAAACGGCAACGTTTTTGTTTTAAGTCAGCTTTTATAATGTTGAGGAATTTATTTAGAAGATTTAGTAAGAACGTAAGGGAATATACATACTTGTTATGTATACTTTCATTCATTAAATTTTTTTTACCACAAACCCATATTTTACTCCAAAAGGCAATAGAACTCAAAAATATTTTATTTATCCTAATTGTATAAGGTTCCAAATATCAACACATACCATTTAGATTAGTAAAACTATTTTGTAATAACCAAGGACTTCCTGTAGGCTAGTGATAGGTAACAAAGGCATGTCACACTATGGTTGTGGGTTCGATTCCTGCAGCTTTGTCCGACGCGACGGGTTATGCCCCACCCTGCAGGTTGTCCTTTTCCTAAAACTATAGTATTATAATATTCCAAAAATAATCTTCAGAAATTCTTTAACCTTAAACAATACTATCCAAAGATCAACTTAATCCATTCCAACCTTTATAGTGATCCAAAATACTTCTGTCCAACTCACAGTCCAAATTTTATAAGGAAGGTAAACATAATAAAGATCCTTTTTTTCCACGTAACAACATGTGAACACCTTCATCATGTATTCTTTTTAAACATACTGAATTACCATGATCCCTTATTCCTTATAGAATACTAGATATACTCATTCTATCCAAAAATGTATACAAATCATCAATCAGTTTCAAGGAAGTTCAGAATATCCAATATAATTTATCCAAATCAATCACGTCTTATTCCAAAATCACTATCTCGATATCAGAAACATATTATGGTTTATCTTTCTCTCAACCATATATTTTCCAAAAATTTAACCTACTGTGGAGTCACTTTTCTTGGTTCCACACAATCTCAAGTCCTTGATGAAATAGTACTGCAATACAATCCTTATATACTCCATAATTATTATAACCCGTACATCATTGATACAACACTCAAATTACAAAATTCTTTAATAACAACATAAGAACTCTAATCATTACTCCTCATCTGTGGTAGTATCATAACTTGATTATTATCCACTAACATCATTTGGGGCATACTCTGATGATTTGGACATTGGTTTGCGTAGTGTCCCCAATCCTTGCAGAAGAAGCATTGTACATTTGAAATCATTTTCTTACCCTTGCAGTCACGCACTTTGTGTCCTTTTTCTCTACACTTATAAAAAACTCCCATTCCCTTTAGGCAATTTCCATGATGTTTCTTCCCACAATTACCACATATTGGAAAATTCTTCTTTCCCCTCATCCCTTTATCCATCATTCTCTCTTCCATCCCTTTCGTCTCTTGCTTCGCTTCAAATCCATAGGACTCAGAGAATTCTTTACTTATCTTATTAACACATGATACTATTTACTCATATGTTGAGAACACATGGGAGACTATTTCCCTTTGAAATGTTGGCTTAATACCATGAAAGATATGATCCTTCTTACTCTTTGGATCATATGTATTGCTGGAGTTCACATTCCTTCTACTGGGTGCCATTTCTATACAATGGCATAAACTAGGTTAGTTTATGAATTACAATGAATAATTCCAAACTTTTAAAATACTTAATGAAAATTGAATGGTTTATGGATATAATCCATAATCATAAGAATGTTTTCTTTGAGGAAGTATATACTCATAAACCCTACAGAATGGTTTGTAAATAAAATGAGAATTATCCTAAGCAAATCCCCCGGGAGTGTCGTAACCAAGAGTGCAGCAAGGCCCGTTGTCGTGCACCAGTTCCCGTTTGAGTCTTGCTCAAAGAGGTGTTTTCGGGTTTTACCCCTAGGTACATCTGTGCCAGAGCCGCCTCTACCTTCTCATATCCAGACAGGGATGTATAGCTCGGAAAACTCACAAAATCTCTATAATACCAAAATCCTAGTAAGTTCTTCTATACTAATCCTCAAAGTCTATCTTCAGGCTATGTGCTCTAATCAGAGTTTATCTAAATCTAGCTTCTAAGGTTAGTACTAAACTGCCTCTGATACCAACTGTAACACCCCGACCCCAGCTACCCAGAGTCGGTGCATCACTTCGTAACATTGGCATGATCACAAAAGATCAAGTCTCGAAAGACCGATTAGTTTAGTAGCCTTGGAAACACTAGATACATTCATAAATGTTACATTACATTATAAAGTGAAAAAATAATAACAAATTCTTCATAGTCCACACTCATATCCTCTTCTGACTATCCCTGCAGGTCATTCATAAAATACTTCTTCACATCCTGGAAAATATTAAAACATTGAAAGGGGTGAGCTCAGATGCTCAGTAAGGATAACAATATTGCGGAAGCTTTCATAAATAAACATAAACATTTAAGGAAATGTATAACTAAAACAAAAGGCTTTTAAACTTAAACATCAACATAATATGGCAAAAGTAAAATTAGATAATTCCATTTACTTCTTCACATTGATATTCTACTGGTCGAATAATCAATGCAATATCAATAACCACTTTCATAATGATGGAATGCATAATGCCAGACTATCATAACCACGTAGCCAAGGCCTCGTGCCAAGACCAAAAATAAGATTTTGTCAAGGCCTCGTGCCAAGAAACTAGTTTGTCTCATGAGACCTGCCGATGCATCGAGGAGCTATAGCGGGCTCCACCCGTCACTTATTAAGTCCAATGCATTCCTCATATGAATAGGTTTAAACATATCATAAACCATAACATAATCGTATCACATAAAACATGCATAAAGGAAACATAACATTTCCAAATTTCAATCACAAGATATAAATACAACACATTGATATAATAAAAACACTTTCAAAACCATTTTCAATACCAAAATAAAAGAAAAGTAAAACATGGTATTTATTTTTCTTTTAAAAAAAGGTATGGCTTGTAGAGGAAGCCGAAACTCAAATAATGGTCACGGCGGCGGAGAAGTCATTGTCGCCGCATATGTATGGAAAGAAAAACATTCCCTTTTTGTCGTTTAGTAAAACGCTTCGTATAAAAAAGATTCCTTTTGAATAAACGTAAAAGTCAAAGGGGTTTATACACTGTATAAAAGAAAGTTGGGTATAAAACCAAATATGCCTCAATGAAAGGAGATTGAGATGAAGTTCTTAAAAAGATCATTTTTAAAATAAAATAGATCTATTATGTGTATTCACTATAGGTACACATAAATAAAGTGAAAATACAAAATAGGACATAATAATATCATGACATAATTTGAAAGTAGGAGATTAACCCATAGAATGGAAATTGGGTTACGAAATTCCCTTACCTCGTGTCCGACTTGACTCAACCGTTCTTTAACCTCCTGAAAAATAAACTAGAGTTAATATATACCTTATTAAGAACCATTTTCAATTTCATTATCCTTTTTATATCACTTATTACAATGTTATGAACATTATGTAATTATTTAAGTTAATAACGGTCGTTTTGTCGATCTTTGGTACTTGAGTCTACAATAAACTTCTTATAATTACAAGTTGTTCATGTGCTGAAATATCCATTATATCCAGAATTATATTCATGATGTAGATATAATATATATAATATATATCCATTATATATATTCATTCATAATATTACGTAACATTTAGAGGTAAGAAATGAAATGCACCGTCCATGGAGACGGTAAGCCGTACGTACGCATGAACGCTACTTTCATTTCTATTTTGTATTAAATGGAATGAAATCATAATGATATAAATGTAAATATAATTCCAGTATAATATATCATATAATACAATTTACTCCATCCTTTATACATCCCACATCTGGTATTAACGATTCAAATCACTTTGAGGGGACGGTAGTCCGCACTTCCTAAAATGAAAATATCACGTTTACCCATAATGGAAACAATAAAGGTATGCCATAAATGAAAAATAAAAAATCCTAAGGAAAACAAAAACATAATATATATCATATATAAAAATAGTTTCATCATAATGGCCACCATTAGAGGTGTTATATGAGTGTTGAACAATCATCGTTTCGTGAGGCAAAAATTTTCCATCCACAGAAACAGTATGTTATTTAACCATTAGATTTTGGTGTGTGTGTAACACCCCAAGATTTTATAGTGTGTTATTTCTTCAAAATAATACAATAACTTTCACTACACGCAACACCAAGTTCAATCGCACCATGACATACCAAAGAAGCTGTTCAAAAGAGGTTATGAATAGTGTTAACTAAATTTTAAACTTTATATAATCCTTATAATTTTAGAATTCATATTATGAGTTTCTTAGACATAATGTAAGAACAAATTCATTTTCAGTATTGCACTTTTACCAAATTTTAATAGTGAACCCTTTTTAGATATTATATTTTAAACTTTTTGACTAAATAGGGACATCAAAAATTTAAAATGAAACATCCCAAGCTTCCACGGTACGCTAGCGTGTGTTGTACGCAACACCGAGTTCTAACACACCATAACCAATCAAACTAGCTGTTATGAATAGTAATACCTACTTTTTGAAGTTATATATATTTTATATTTTAAAATGGACTTCATTTTTGGATTCGGAATATCAAATTTAGCCTAAGGTGAAATTTTGGTACTTTTTGGATAACTTTCATATTTTGATGAATAGTGAAAATTACTAAATTTTAATTAAAAACAAATTTTTTAATCAAAATAATTAATAGTAACAAATTATGAATTTGAGTGGTTTTAAAGTATATTTAGAATATATTTTTACTATTTATTATAATGTTGGTCATTGGACATAATTTTACAATTAAACCGAACATAAACAAGTGTCAATCTTTTGATAGTTATTATCTCTTAAAAACACGCTTTTTGTTTTGACAGCGGGAATTTATTTTAAATTAATTTCTGCCACTTCTGTGTTTTGAATTTAGAAAAATGGATTCCATATTTGGAATCAGGATGTTCAAATTGTGTAAATAGGTAACTTTTATTTTTAGACATTTTGAATCATTACTGCGGTAAATATTTTATTTACCATGGTTAAGGGTAAATCCGGTAAATAAGGGTTAAAAAATAATATTATAATAATACTAAATTACCCTAAAACGTGTCTTAACCCTATTGGTTGATACATGGTCGACCATGGGCATCTTTGGGTCAATTTTGGGACCCCATTGATCCACTTGTAAGTGATAATGACACTTTATATTAGTAAAGTTAAAATAAAAATAAAAATGGCATAAGCTTACATCTTTTAGAAAAACAATTTTTACATAGGGTTATACATGTTGGATTTTCGATTACAAATATTCATTAGAAAGATAAAAAGATTTCCTACATAATGATATTTTATTTATAATTTTTAGACATTAAATAAGTTATTTTATTTATGACACAATGATGATGCAGTAATTACTATAATAGTGAAAAATTAAAATAATTGATATTATAAATACCCAAATAAATATAATATGAAACTTTTAATGAATTAAACAAATTTTCTAGGATAATATTATATATTAGGATTGATTTAATTGACTTTGTTCGAAGTAATCAATCTGTTATGAGTTTCACAAAAATCAACTATTGAATAGTGTCAAAATTGACATAAAAGAGTTCTTAAAACAAATATTATATTATTAATTAATATTAAATTCCTAAAAATCTAAGGTTCGGCCAAGAGACTTATATTATGATAGGTTAATCATTAATGGACCACTTGGGGGTCTCTTGGATGTATATAGTAAGTTTATTAACCATATTATATAAAAATACAAAGAGACATTGTAAAAGTGAAACTAATTAACTTAGAGTTAATACTTAAAGATAAGGTTAATATAAGTACCCAAACCTGTCTAAATTCTATTGGATGAGTTGTTTTCGACCTATCCCCACCTCATCCTTTGAATAGTCAACTTTGGAGCCTTTGGAAACCGAATATGAATTTATTATAAATTAATATTTCTAGCTTTTCCAAAGGTGCCCCTCACCCCTCTTATAAAAGGGCACTCCTCCTTCTCTTTTCCTCACACCTCTCAAGCCACTTGGCTCGTCCAAACTCTGCCCAACTAATCTCCCCACATCCCTCTCCTCCTCCTTGAAGCTTCCCCTTAGGCAGAAAGCATTTCAACAAGTCCTTTGGTTCTAACCAAAGTGAGTTACCTAAATTAAAGGTAACGATTTCTATTAAATTATTTTCATTTATTTTGCTTCTCCAACCCCCAAAATCTTTTTATTTCCTTTCTTTTGTAACAACACCGGTATCCTCAATATACTAGGATGTTGTTATAAGGAGGATTCAAACTACACATACACACAACTCCATCTAATGGATGATGAACATAATGTTTCTGTGGATGGCAAACTAACGCCTCACGAAACGATGATTGTTCAAATACATCTTACCGCCTCTCATGGTGGCCATTATGATGGAACTGTAATTAAATATGATATTAATGATATATATTTTATATATAAGCTTCTGTAATTCCATTTTATTTCATACCATTATTCGTTTCATGTTGTATATACATACGATAATTTCATTTGAGGAAGTGCGGACTACCGCCCCCTTAAAATGATATGACTCGTTCATACCACACATGAAACGTATAAAGGATGGTGTTAATGAACTTAAGTAACATATATAAAATATTATATTATACTGGAATAGTAATATACCTATGTATCATTTGTATTCGATTCTTTTAAAATAAAAATTAAATGGAAGTAGCGTTCGTGCGTACGTACGGACTACCGTCTCCACGAACGCGATGAGATTCATTCTCCATCGTATCAATTCAAGTATAATTATCATTTAATTATTTAAAAATGATGTTTAAGATCATGATACCATTCTGGATATGAATAATATACATCCCATTAATAACGAATATGTCTCACATAACAAAGAATATAAAGTAAAATGAACCCGTTAACACTCGAAATGACGATAATTCTAAAATATTATTAACAAATCAATGATAAAAGATCATATATGATATCATATTAAAGTAAATGATTCTTTTATTATTCAATAACAATTATTTCACCATTATACAGGAGGTAAACCTACCATCGACCAAGGAAAAAGTACAATGTAAGGGATTCTCTTATCTCACTTTCAATTCCGTGAGATTTCCATTGTTCGCTACTAAATTATTGAAAGTGGTGTATTGTGTACTTCCATTTGATATATATTATCATGATTCAATTTATATTCATGTTATTCTGTAAATCATTTGGTGGTTATTAACTTTTGTCCATGCGACTCAGTTGATTAACGTGGTAAGGGTTTTCTTATCTCACTTTTAATTCCGTGAGAATTCCATTGATCACCACTTAATTATTGCATGTGGTGTATGTGTACTGCCCATGATCGTATTCATTGTGTAATATACTTTAATTTATGGGTATTTGCATCATCATGGTATGATACTTCTTTCATGGGTGTATGTTTCGTAAGTTACCTAATCGATAAGGGAATTTGAGATTTCAATTTCCACTCATTTGGCTTTACACATATTTCATTGATTATATTACCCCAAGATTATGTGTGGAATCACTATTAATTTGATTATGTCATAATTTCCACTCCCCTTCCTGTGGATAGAAGTTTGGTACACATAATCACTCTATTGGTAATTCTCAAGTCATTGATATGAATTTGATAAGAGTAATTTTAACTCATTCTCCATTTGTTGAGTTAAACATCCAATTCGTTGGTATTGTTTTTACAAGAATATGTGTGAATGTCCTTTGATTGTTTTACACTGAATATCCAATCATATTTAGTGTATTTATATTTGTCACACATAATTATGTCATTGATTTATCCTTAACCTAAGGATACAACCTTTTTGAGAAATTTCATCTCAATTTACATTCCATTGAGACTTCTTTGATGATATACATCAAATCACTTTTATGTGGTGTATATAATGTACTTTGACATATTATATCATGAATTCCTTTATTCTCATGATATTACAATGTTTTGATTACCTCAATTATTTGTATTCAAGTGTCTCTCTTTTGGTTAGAAACTCTAACCAAAATACCATTTTAAAATGTTTTAAAGAATTATTCTTCTAAATCATGCTCATTAATGTCCATATTTTAAAAATGGTTTTAAGGATTTATTTATATGGACATTAAAGTTTTAAAATTAAAACTCCTTTTAAAAGTTTCAAAGTGGTATGGGACACTTTGATTCAAAAATATACTTTTAAACGGCTTCTTGACAAATAGTGTGCCTTTTAAATGTTTCCAAGAAAAGGGGGATATTTCTCTCAAATAGTTTTGATGATTATTTTCATCTATGTCAACATCCTTCATTATTATTGATTGAGGTTAATGTGATACAATACAATCTTCCATATTGTATCGAATGAATTATGTTTGACTGTGGATGTGCTATTTTTATACCATTCATGGTTTGTGGTGAAAGTATTGACATTTCGTATGCTAGTTTAATACGAATGTTTACGTTATGTTTAAACCTTTTCATATGGGAATGCATTGGACTTAATAAGTGACGGGTGGAGCCCGCTATAGCTCCTCGATGCATCGGTAGGTCTCATGAGACAAACTAGTGTCTTGGCACAAGGCCTTGGCAAAATCTTATTTGTAGTCTTGGCACGAGGCCTTGGCTATGTGGTTATGATAGTCTGGCATTATGCATTCCATCATTATGAAAGTGGTTATTGATATTGCATGTGATCATTCGACTAGTAGAATATCCATGTGAGTAAGTAAATGGCATTATTTCATTTTACCTTTGCCATTTTATGCTGAAGTTCAAGTTTAAAAGGCTTTTGTTTTAGTTATAAATTGCCTTAAGTGTTTATGCTTATTTATGAAAGCTTATGCTATAATGTTATCCTTACTGAGCATCCGAGCTCATCCCTTTCAATGTTTTATTTTTTTTTCCAGGATTATGAATAAGTAATTTATGAATGACCTGCAGGGATAGTATGAGGGGATATGAAGACAAGATGTTTTTTTTATGATATAATTTATGGATGTATCTAGTTATTCCAAGGCTACTAAACTAATCGGTCTTTCGAGACTTGATCTTTCTCATGATCATGCCAATGTTATGTAATTGACGCACCGACTCTGGGTAGCTGGGGTCGGGGCGTTACAGTTGGTATCAGAGGAAGTTTAGTACAAACCTTGGTAGCTAGATTTAGATAAACTCTGATTAGAGCACGTAGACCTAAGATGAACTTTGAGGATTAGTATAAAAGAACTTCCTAGAATTTTGGTATTGTAGAGATTTTGTGAGTTTTCCGAGCAATACATCCCTGTCTGGATACGAGCAGGTAGAGGCGGCTCTGGCACAGATGTACCTAGGGGTAAAACCCGAAAACACCGCTTTGAGCTAGACTCGAACGGGAACTGGTGCACGACAACGGGCCTTGCTGCACTCTTGGTTACGACACTCCCGGGGGATATGCTTAGGATAATTTACATTTTCTTTACAAACCGATTTAAGTAATATATACATAAGATGAGAGTAAATGACCTTGGTTAATCCTAATATGTTTCAAATTGAGAATATGGTGACATTTTAATCTCTAAATGATTTTACGACTACTATTACTCACACAATGCTTTCTGGTTTTAGTCAATGGCTGGATTCCAAGGAAGTCATAGTGACTTTGAGAATGATGTACAAGTTGGGAACAGTGGTGGCAATGAGCAACAAAATGGAATGTTGATAGGAGTAAAAGATATCGTCTTTATGCCAAATCAGTTTTCCAAAAATATGATCAACAACATATATATTAACCAACTCCCAGACTCAACAAGGAAGAGAAAGGTGATAAATGATAAGATCTCCAGCAATGGAGACCATGGAGAAAAGAAACCTCAATTTTCATCATGCAGGAATTGTGGAAAGAGACACCCAGGAAAGTGTCTCAATGGGACAACGAAATGTTTTACGTGCGGGAAGGAAGGACATAAAGTGAAGAATTGCCGAAGAAAAATGAAGAGTACTATGGAAGAAGATAAAAATGGTCCCAAGAGTCCATTTACAGTCATTTTCCGTAAATGTAGGGGACCTGGCCATTACCCGAGTGAATGTCCTATTCTATAGGATATTTTCTTGGTCAAAGAAGAAGCTATGTGGAAATAAATGGTTGGAGAAAAATTATCACTACTTGTTGATGGGTTTACATTGGAATAATTTTCTCTTGTATTTTTAACCCCGCAGTTTGCCATGTGAGAATGATATTTGAGGAAGAATTGTCTCTTCTCTTGTGGATATAGGTATAAATAACCATTTGGTTTTATATGATCATTGGGGTTTGAGAAAATGATAAGTTATTATAATTTGGGATGAAATGCAAAGTATGATATAACATTTGTGGTTAAATTATGTTATTTTGAGGAATTTATCTCATTTTGGTAATATTATAAAATATAGTTTTTGAAAAAGGACAACACGTAGACCGTGTGACAACCCATCGCGTCGGACAAAGCCGTGGGAATCGAACCCACAACCAAAGTGCGATTGGGATTTATCGCCTACCACTGGACTACGTGAAGTCCCTGGTTAGTGTGACTTTTTTTTTTGTTAAATGATTTTATTGATCAATAATAAGATGATTTTGGTTCTTATGTCTTATCAAATGAATACCCTTGGTATAGGAAAATGATTTGGTGATTAAGTGATAAATGTTATTTTGGAAGATGTTCGTTTTGTTAGGAACACTATATGCCCAAGGAAAATAGAATACAATGAGGTTTCATTTGTAGAGTAATGGTGGATTTTTATCTACATTTTATTGTTGATTTATAGTGATTTGGGTTATTTATGGAAATGATTAACCTATAACAGAGAATATGTGATGATTACTTTTAAGTCTGTGACTTTAAGAGTATTTGATGTAATTTGGAGATACAATGTAACATGGGAGACTACATAATCAAATTCTTCTATGTTTTGGGTTTCAATATTAGTTTGGATTATATTAAAGGATTTTAAGGACAATTGGTTATTGAATGGTATCTATTTAACTTTGGGGTATTGTTGGTTTAATTTTAGAAATTAAGATTAGTGCATATTTATCTCAATGAATATCCTTTTGGGGGATCATTAGATCATTCACTAACCATTTTGGTTTTGATTAATATATGGTTTATCCTGCATGGATCATGTAATTCTATAGAAGTTTATTCTAGCTCTTCCAGTGTGACCAAGTCTTCTTGAATACTCATCGTTTAAAAAAAATTGAGTTAGTGGTGGAAATTTATTAAAGAATGAAAATCTACTTAAAATTTAAGTATATCTCATAATGTTCTAAGCCAATCTCATAAATAAATTCCCCAACATTAATAAAAGAAACATAGAACAAAAATGTTGTCCTAGATGGTACCTTAAATCATCACAAATTTATGGCTTTGGGATTTTTGGCCTTTTCATAGCCATGTTCTCTACCACTCTCCATCAGATAATTGATGGTTAGATTTCTCCTCCATATCCATATTTTCCTACATGGAACCCTAGTATGTGTTAATTTCGGTAATCTTCATACTTTCCACTCTTTATTTTAAATAGAGGCCTCATTAATTCATTTTTCGATGTGGGATTTCAACTAAGATATTTTGAAACGTCAAAAATGTGTTATCCTAATACCCTATGTTTTGTTGAACCGATGGTATTTCAAATCATCATAGATTGATGATTATAAGGACCTCAATTTTACACTTGTTTGTGATTGATGACCTCAATCACCACCTATAAATATTTACGTTTTTCCTCCAATTATATGTCTCTAGTTGCCACCAATGTTCTCCTAATCGAGATCATAATTTGGTGGTGACCCTTTGATTTCTCTTTTCCTCATATTAAGACTAAATTTTAGTAACCCAATTTCCAATGTGGGTTTTCCCACAAATATATTTTCTACTTTCAACCTTTTATTTTCTAAGAACAATTTCAAATTGCGAGGACGTAATTTATTGAAGGAGGGGAGAATGTAACACCCCAAGATTTTATAGTGTGTTATTTCTTCAAAATAATACAATAACTTTCACTACAAGCAACACCAAGTTCAATCGCACCATGACATACCAAAGAAGCTGTTCAAAAGAGGTTATGAATAGTGTTAACTAAATTTTAAACTTTATATAATCCTTATAATTTTAGAATTCATATTATGAGTTTCTTAGACATAATGTAAGAACAAATTCATTTTCAGTATTGCACTTTTACCAAATTTTAATAGTGAACCCTTTTTAGATATTATATTTTAAACTTTTTGACTAAATAGGGACATCAAAAATTTAAAATGAAACATCCCAAGCTTCCACGGTACGCTAGCGTGTGTTGTACGCAACACCGAGTTCTAACACACCATAACCAATCAAACTAGCTGTTATGAATAGTAATACCTACTTTTTGAAGTTATATATATTTTATATTTTAAAATGGACTTCATTTTTGGATTCGGAATATCAAATTTAGCCTAAGGTGAAATTTTGGTACTTTTTGGATAACTTTCATATTTTGATGAATAGTGAAAATTACTAAATTTTAATTAAAAACAAATTTTTTAATCAAAATAATTAATAGTAACAAATTATGAATTTGAGTATTTTTAAAGTATATTTAGAATATATTTTTACTATTTATTATAATGTTGGTCATTGGACATAATTTTACAATTAAACCGAACATAAACAAGTGTCAATCTTTTGATAGTTATTATCTCTTAAAAACACGCTTTTTGTTTTGACAGCGGGAATTTATTTTAAATTAATTTCTGCCACTTCTGTGTTTTGAATTTAGAAAAATGGATTCCATATTTGGAATCAGGATGTTCAAATTGTTTAAATAGGTAACTTTTATTTTTAGACATTTTGAATCATTACTGCGGTAAATATTTTATTTACCATGGTTAAGGGTAAATCCGGTAAATAATTGTTAAAAAATAATATTATAATAATACTAAATTACCCTAAAACGTGTCTTAACCATATTGGTTGATACATGGTCGACCATGGGCATCTTTGGGTCAATTTTGGGACCCCATTGATCCACTTG
The DNA here is from genome assembly GCA_963277665.1 of Viscum album. NCBI lineage: Eukaryota > Viridiplantae > Streptophyta > Magnoliopsida > Santalales > Viscaceae > Viscum > Viscum album. Next base: position 704,884,029 of record OY728132.1, read on the forward strand.
TAAGTGATAATGACACTTTATATTAGTAAAGTTAAAATAAAAATAAAAAAGGCATAAGCTTACATCTTTTAGAAGAACAATTTTTACATAGGGTTATACATGTTGGATTTTCGATTACAAATATTCATTAGAAAGATAAAAAGATTTACTACATAATGATATTTTATTTATAATTTTTAGACATTAAATAAGTTATTTTATTTATGACACAATGATGATGCAGTAATTACTATAATAGTGAAAAATTAAAATAATTGATATTATAAATACCCAAATAAATATAATATGAAACTTTTAATGAATTAAACAAATTTTCTAGGATAATATGATATATTAGGATTGATTTAATTGACTTTTTTCGAAGTAATCAATCTGTTATGAGTTTCACAAAAATCAACTATTGAATAGTGTCAAAATTGACATAAAAGAGTTCTTAAAACAAATATTATATTATTAATTAATATTAAATTCCTAAAAATCTAAGGTTCGGCCAAGAGACTTTTATTATGATAGGTTAATCATTAATGGACCACTTGGGGGTCGCTTGGATGTATATAGTAAGTTTATTAACCATATTATATAAAAATACAAAGAGACATTGTAAAAGTGAAACTAATTAACTTAGAGTTAATACTTAAAGATAAGGTTAATATAAGTACCCAAACCTGTCTAAATTCTATTGGATGAGTTGTTTTCGACCTATCCCCACCTCATCCATTGAATAGTCAACTTTGGAGCCTTTGGAAACCGAATATGAATTTATTATAAATTAATATTTCTAGCTTTTCCAAAGGTGCCCTTCACCCCTCTTATAAAAGGGCACTCCTCCTTCTCTTTTCCTCACACCTCTCAAGCCACTTGGCTCGTCCAAACTCTGCCCAACTAAGCTCCCCACATCCCTCTCCTCCTCCTTGAAGCTTCCCCTTAGGCAGAAAGCATTTCAACAAGTCCTTTGGTTCTAACCAAAGTGAGTTACCTAAATTAAAGGTAACGATTTCTCTTAAATTATTTTCATTTATTTTGCTTCTCCAACCCCCAAAATCTTTTTATTTCCTTTCTTTTGTAACAACACCGGTATCCTCAATATACTAGGATGTTTTTATAAGGAGGATTCAAACTACACATACACACAACTCCATCTAATGGATGATGAACATAATGTTTCTGTGGATGGCAAACTAACGCCTCACGAAACGATGATTGTTCAAATACATCTTACCGCCTCTCATGGTGGCCATTATGATGGCACTGTAATTAAATATGATATTAATGATATATATTCTGTAATTCCATTTTATTTCATACCATTATTCGTTTCATGTTGTATATACATACGATAATTTCATTTGAGGAAGTGCGGACTACCGCCCCCTTAAAATGATATGACTCGTTCATACCACACATGGAACGTATAAAGGATGGTGTTAATGAACTTAAGTAACATATATAAAATATTATATTATACTGGAATAGTAATATACCTATGTATCATTTGTATTCGATTCTTTTAAAATAAAAATTAAATGGAAGTAGCGTTCGTGCGTACGTACGGACTACCGTCTCCACGAACGCGATGAGATTCATTCTCCATCGTATCAATTCAAGTATAATTATCATTTAATTATTTAAAAATGATGTTTAAGGACTTGATATCATTCTGGATATGAATAATATACATCCCATTAATAACGAATATGTCTCACATAACAAAGAATATAAAGTAAAATGAACCCGTTAACACCCGAAATGACGATAATTCTAAAATATTATTAACAAATCAATGATAAAAGATCATATATGATATCATATTAAAGTAAATGATTCTTTTATTATTCAATAACAATTATTTCACCATTATACAGGAGGTAAACCTACCATCGACCAAGGAAAAAGTACAATGTAAGGGTTTTCTTATCTCACTTTTAATTCCGTGAGAATTCCATTGATCACCACTTAATTATTGCATGTGGTGTATGTGTACTGCCCATGATCATATTCATTGTGTAATATACTTTAATTTATGGGTATTTACATCATCATGGTATGATACTTCTTTCATGGGTGTATGTTTCGTAAGTTACCTAATCGATAAGGGAATTTGAGATTTCAATTTCTACTCATTTGGCTTTACACATATTTCATTGATTATATTACCCCAAGATTATGTGTGGAATCACTATTCATTTGATTATGTCATAATTTCCACTCCCCTTCCTGTGGATAGAAGTTTGATACACATAATCACTCCATTGGTAATTCTCAAGTCATTGATATGAATTTGATAAGAGTAATTTTAACTCATTCTCCATTTGTTGAGTTAAACATCCAATTCGTTGGTATTGTTTTTACAAGAATATGTGTGAATGTCCTTTGATTGTTTTACACTGAATATCCAATCATATTTAGTGTATTTATATTTGTCACACATAATTATGTCATTGATTTATCCTTAACCTAAGGATACAACCTTTTTGAGAAATTTCATCTCAATTTACATTCCATTGAGACTTCTTTGATGATATACACCAAATCACTTTTATGTGGTGTATATAATGTACTTTGACATATTATATCATGAATTCCTTTATTCTCATGATATTACAATGTTTTGATTACCTCAATTATTTGTATTCAAGTGTCTCTCTTTTGGTTAGAAACTCTAACCAAAATACCATTTTAAAATGTTTTAAAGAATTATTCTTCTAAATCATGCTCATTAATGTCCATATTTTAAAAAAGGTTTTAAGGATTTATTTATATGGACATTAAAGTTTTAAAATTAAAACTCCTTTTAAAAGTTTCAAAGTGGTATGGGACACTTTGATTCAAAAATATACTTTTAAACGGCTTCTTGACAAATAGTGTGACTTTTAAATGTTTCCAAGAAAAGGGGGATATTTCTCTCAAATAGTTTTGATGATTATTTTCATCTATGTCAACATCCTTCATTATTATTGATTGAGGTTAATGTGATACAATACAATCTTCCATATTGTATCGAATGAATTATGTTTGACTGTGGATGTGCTATTTTTATACCATTCATGGTTTGTGGTGAAAGTATTGACATTTCGTATGCTAGTTTAATACGAATGTTTACGTTATGTTTAAACCTTTTCATATGGGAATGCATTGGACTTAATAAGTGACGGGTGGAGCCCGCTATAGCTCCTCGATGCATCGGTAGGTCTCATGAGACAAACTAGTGTCTTGGCACAAGGCCTTGGCAAAATCTTATTTGTAGTCTTGGCACGAGGCCTTGGCTATGTGGTTATGATAGTCTGGCATTATGCATTCCATCATTATGAAAGTGGTTATTGATATTGCATGTGATCATTCGACTAGTAGAATATCCATGTGAGTAAGTAAATGGCATTATTTCATTTTACCTTTGCCATTTTATGCTGAAGTTCAAGTTTAAAAGGCTTTTGTTTTAGTTATAAATTGCCTTAAGTGTTTATGCTTATTTATGAAAGCTTCTGCTATAATGTTATCCTTACTGAGCATCCGAGCTCACCCCTTTCAATGTTTTTTTTTTTTCAGGATTATGAAGAAGTAATTTATGAATGACCTACAGGGATAGTATGAGGGGATATGAAGACAAGATGTTTTTTTTATGATATAATTTATGGATGTATCTAGTTATTCCAAGGCTACTAAACTAATCGGTCTTTCGAGACTTGATCTTTCTCATGATCATGCCAATGTTATGTAATTGACGCACCGACTCTGGGTAGCTGGGGTCGGGGCGTTACAGTGTGTAAGTGTATCTCGAATACTTCTTATAAAAACATCCTAGTATATTGAGGATACTGTTGTTGTTACAAAAGAAATGAATAAAAAGTGTTTAGGGGGTTGGAGAAGAAAAATAAAACAAAAAAACATTAGAGAAGACATTACCTTAAAATCGGGTAACTCTTTTTGATTTGAGCCAAAGGCTTCCTTGGGAAGAATTCTGCCCAATGTGAGGCTTCTAGGAGTAAGAGGGAGAAGTTGGGAGAGTATTTGGGCAGATTTTGGCCGAGCCAAATGGCTTGAAAGTGTGAATGAGGTGGTAGAGGTGGGGGCCTTTTATAAGAGGAGAGGAGGGGCACTCATGGAAAGATTGAAATATTACTTTATTACACAATGCTTTTCGGATTCTAAAGGTCCCACACTTCTATAATTCGAGGCTAAGTTGATAAGGGTTCGAAATATACCCATCCAATAGGCTTTGGACAAGTGTAAGCCTTAGAGTTTACATTATCTTTTCATTTTATTTAAATCGTTAATTAATGAGGTAATCGCTGCATCATCATGATGTCATAAATAATTTAATTTATTTAATGTCTAAAAATTATAAAAAAAATACTATGATGTAGGAAAATTTTTTAGCTTTCCAATGACTATTTACAGTAAAAAATATGACTTGTATAACCCCATGTAAAAATTGTTTTAGTAAAACATTTCATGTTTGTATCATTTTTTTACTTTAACATTAAATAAAAGGTATTTATGTCATTTTCCAACTAAAGTGGCTCCATGGGGTCCCCAAGTTGACCCATGGATTGTCTTGGTCGGCCATGGAACATTAAATGATGGCAGGACATGTGTCATGCTCATCTCATATTATTAAAACATTATTTTTACCTTAAACTACACTAATTACCTCTAATCGCGATTAAGAACTTAAAAGTTACTATTCACCAAAAATTATTTTAATCTCATTGAACCACATTTTACTTCGTAATGACAACCATGTATGTCAGATTTTTGAAAATCAAATCACAGAAGTGGTAATATATCATTTAAACAAAAAATCAGTTATTTAACTACCACTTAGTGGTTTCACTATTCATCAAAAATTGAAGTTTTTCAGATCAATGCCAAAATTTCACCCTAAGCTATAATTGATATTACAAATTCAAAAATGATGTCTATTTTACAAAATTCCAAACATATAAGTTGCATTAATTAATTTTATAATTAATTCCCACTGTCACAATAAATATCGTGTTTTTAAGATACAATTTATATCAAAAGATTGACATTTGTTTATGTCCAATTTTAAAGTGAAATTAATTCTAATGACCACCATTGGATAAAATATTAAAAATATATTCAAATTATACTTTAAAACCACTCAATAGTATAATTTATCACTATAAATTATTTTGATTAAAAAAGTTATTTTTAAGTATTTTTCACTATTCATAAAAAATTGAAAGTTCTCAGGAAATTACAAAAAATTCAATTTAGGATAATTTCGATATTACGAATACAAAAATGAAGTCCATTTTGAAATATAAAATTTCTATAAATTTAAAAAGTGGTTATTACTATTCATAACAGCAACTTTGATTAGTCGCGGTGTTTTAGAACTCGAACTTGCGTACAATGCAAGCTATTGCATTATTGAAAGAGAAGCGTATCGTGGAAGCTCGGGGTGTTACATTAAAATTGATTTTCATTCACTGATGTATGGGTAGATAGAGGATACTATCCAGACACAATAAAAGATGTTTCATGCTTGTGTCCTAGATTTTGAAGGATTATAGATGAGGCACTTACCTTTATAAAAGTTTTGTTCAAACAATAGTTTCCACTCATCATTTGGTAAAAAACCATTTGAATAGTTTCAGATATGGAATTGTTATTATATGTTATGTTGGACTATGGTAAGAGAGTCAAAAATTATTAGGTTTAAACTAGTGTAGATCATGTTAGATTTGGTTCAGGTGATTCAGGAGTGGATTAAGGTCTAATTGGATTATCATTGGTACTTTGTCTATCATAGGAGGGTACCTATAGAGTTTGATGTTGGATATCATGTGTCACTTATGGATTGTCTTCATTATGGATAGAGAAGGCATGGACGTGGGAGTAAGCTTTTTTCTTAGTTTGTTAGACCTTCGAGGTGTTTGATCGGGTTGGATCCATTACATATCAGATTCAACTTTCCCTATAGATGATCTAGTTACATGGTTTATTCCATGTGTCATAAATTTTTAATTATCTTCCAAAAGACTCTCATGTATTCGATTGGGGAAAGATTGATGTTGATGAAGATGTGAACTTCATGAAGCATCCATTGGAGATCTAGAGCCACTCAGATAATGTCTTCTATGGGCATAATATTCCTTTTATACATTTCCATTTGTAGTATGGTGGTGAAGAGGGGAGAACGTAGAATATGTGTCATAAATACATAATCAGTATATCGAGTAGTTTTATGATTATATTTAACTGTTAGAAATTCTAATTTTGGGGATGTTGAAATTTATCTAATTTATGAGATTGTTCTATCTTCCTAGATGAATTGTTTTTGTCCTTTCTCTTATTTGATAGTAATATTTATCAGGAGACATTTTTGGAGTGATTTTTTTTTGCGTTTGTTTTTTTTCATCGTTATAATGAGAGAAGTGGTTGAGCTCTTGTGATAGTGAGATTATTGAGAGGTACCTCATGGGGTGTTGGTTCTGATGAACCCTTTTCTTTTTCTTATCATGGGGATTGCTTTAAATTCATAAGGATGGGAATTATATGGGAGGTATCTAAAGTAATTTCTTGGATCCTTCCTGCGAATTCCTTTTATTTTTTCTAATGAAAATGGTTCTTGTAGGAAACATAGAGCTATATTATTGGAGTTTTGGAGAAATAATATAGAAGTAGGAGATGTTTCTGACATGAATCTATGATTCATGATGTTGGAGTATGGTTCAAGAACTAAATAGGAATTTTTAGCACAAGAAAAGTAGTTTATGGTGTATATTTACAATGTATATAGTATAATAAATATGAGGAAGTGTAAAGGACTAGATTTAATAAGTCCATCTCCAAAAACTCATGACATGAACATGAGTTTCAGGATGTTAATTAATCTAGGTTCATTGGATTGAGGAGACATATTTTTTGAAAAGTCTTAAAACCCAATACTTTTATAATGTGAATTACTCAATGAAATTGTGAATGTGCACCTTGTAGTGAACTTATAAATTAGATCATACCCTCAGATTTTACATAATCCTTTTATTCCTTCCCAAACCTAGAATACTAAAGTATCTATCTCAATGTGTCTCAAATCCCTTTCAATAATGTTTTATACATGGTTTCTTGTATTCGATCTATGGTAATCTGAAGTAACTTTTACCTCTTTCTCTTATGAATTCTTCACTAATCAATTTTGTTTCACCTTGTTTTATCTTTCCATGCAATGGAGGATTACCCATTTTGTTCTTATGGTGTTTTTATGGTATATGGAATTGTTATGGAATGGATTTCTTATGGGGATGATTCTTATTTACAGAATTGGTGATCAAAGGATTTCACTTATTGTTTTTCTCTCATTCATGAATTTTGAAAGCCTTAAGGTATGGTATTCATTTATTCTCCAATTATTTTATTTGAAATCATAAATTTATCAGGATTTATCTATTACTTCAACGGATTAATGAATCATAATAAAGGTTACACATGATTAATGAAACAATTGGTTTATTTTTCTATCAATGACATGTGATTTTTCAAACATGATAATAGTTTGCAACATTATTTTTTATAAATTATGATATCTATGTTATTATTTTCATAGCATGTTTTTTATGATATGGTTTATCATTTTTAATTTAATGAAAATGCTAAAATAATATAAATATGGTAATATTTGGGGGATAAAAAATCCAAGTGTCATGTTTTTTGAAATAATTTTCATATAACATAATAGAAATTGAATGGTGCAATCTTTATAGATAATTATGTTTTCCTTCCATATGTTAAATTAGTTGGATAAAGAACATGAAACTATAAATTTTTGTTGTTTACAATAATGAACATGCATTTTAATAGATTTGATCTTATTTAATCAATATTGAAACTCGATGTTATGCTTGAAAGTATTTTGAAATAATGTAGGGATTTTAATAGATGATGCATTTGTATGTAATTGGTTGTGATATATGATAAATTAATCACTTAATCCAATTTTTTAATGAAACCTATTGTTTGTTAAAGATAAAGGTTTGGTGTTGAGCCAGCCCGATTACATGTAAAGGTTGGGGGCTCTGTTTTCTGGTCATATATGACCTATTGAATTTTTTTATTTCCTTACTTCCTTGCATGTTTCTATGATGTGATCCTTATTATGTGATTTGAATTGAGCCAATGAAAGAGCATGGGTTGATGGGATATGGGTGGGGACACCCTAGTTTATGGTTTCAATTGGTTCTTATGGTGGTTGGATGCTTGGTGATATGCATCGTGTTATAGGGGTTGGAACCAATATTAGTTGAATAGGTTAAATATGGGAATAAATATTTTTTAATGAAAGTTAGATGTTTGGTCGATAATTCTATTCTATAAATGTTGGACATCCGAGTTGCTTGTTCCAAAATTATTTTCTCCAAAACATGAGGTAACTATTTTTTTCATGGGTTTTAATCTCTTTTATAGTAGTATATGATGTGTTCTAGAGTATATAAAATTGTTAAATTATAATGACTAATAAATTTTTTTACCCATCTGATTGATTCTTAAAAGAATTCAAATATAGATAATCTTTTGGAACACTGGAATCAATTAGATTATTCTTATAGGGAATGAACTTAACACTGTTGTTAGCAAAATGTTAATGGGATTTATTAATTTATGACTAATTATTTAATTTACATAAATTAAAATATAAAAATAATAATTGATTTTTTGAATATCCATGCATACATTTTCACTTTGTAGGATATCTAGTTCATAGTAGTGGCAGCTAGGTTTCCAAGGGACTATAAGTGCAGTTGGGCCTTAGACATTGTCGATTCCCATAGTTTGGTTATGAGATATATTATATCATGTATTTTTTAAAATTTCATATGCTATTCCACCCATTTTGATATAGAAACTGAAACCCATTGGACTATGAGAGGGTGTTTTCCTTAACATCCCGGTTGCAATGAGTAGATGCATGACTAACCCTTATGTCCTTTCTCTCTTCTCTTGGTAGTATTATATGATGGTATGAACAGTGGTTATCTTTCCCCATATATGTATGTATAGAGATGCATGGTCTTGTTTCTATTTCAACCACCTGTATCTCTCGATATAGTATATTATGGATTATTATAGTTGTGATGTGTATGGGTTGTGATGTCTTGAGGTATAATACATGACATGTGGTTGTGGGTTCTCATAGAAACTTCTTAGTTACTATGTGGAAATGTGACACATGATTATTTGATGATCATATGCATAGGGTTCATGGTATGTGATGAGATTATGTGACATATGGGATGCATTCTATGATAACTTCGCCTATGTGTCTTCAGGATGACTTACTTTTAGAGAAATATTGATTAGAACATGTGATGATTAGATAGAGTGGTACACCATTAGGGATGTGGTAGTGGGTACCTTATTTTGATATTTTATCACATGATCTATTGCTTAAGATACTTGTTTTGAGATATCCATGGTGAGGCTATAATTTTAGAAAACCAATATAGGTGAAGAGTTAGCCTCACTTATTGTTTAATGGGCATTTAAATGATTTTTTATTATTTTCATGACATGAATTAGGGGGTGTCCTACCGATTGTACATGTTATACTCACCCTACGTTTATATGAACTTTTTTCAGGTCTACAGAAGTTGGGTTGTGATCAGGATGCACATTACTAAATCATGGATTGTTACAGAGCTTTTTGAGTTTTCATGGTCACCTTTGATGATTATATTTTGGCACTTCTAGTTTCCATTATATTTTTTTTTCAGTTATATGACATATCAATAATATATATTGTATATTTTCCCCTTTATCTTTAGTAGCTGTTGGGGAGTGTTTCTATATTATCTCTCATTTCTCACATCTTGGAGGGTAATAAATCCCCTCTTTGTGGGTTTAATAAATTGTCGCTTCTTGTTTCCAAACCTTGGCCTATTTGAGGTGGGATTTGGGCATTATTATCCTTGTGCTCTTATATATAGACAAAGAGGGGTAGCTTTCAATGGGAGGGGGTCATAAAATTACTGGTGATACATTCTCCATTATCCCTGTCAGCTACCTTACACCTTGGATATTCTCCACATTGGGTAAAATAAGTAAATAATTGTGTATCTATGGTATATTTTTTATTTTCACCATCACATAAAATATATGATGATAAAATATCTAAACATAAAATATAATATCCATTTATATTTATATAAAAATGATAAAAATATTAAACTTGATTCACCCTCCACTTTTTTTAGTGATTGGCTTAAATAATAGTATCTTATCACAAACAATTAGTACCAGTTACTTAGTTTCAATATTGATTTTTGTGAATTTTATACTTGGATAATGTTTTTAGTAGAATGGAAATATTTTTGAACCACATATGAATAATAATGTTTAATGGGGAGAACTCCTAACTGTGGAAGAATATTATGTTACACTATTTGAGACTACTTAGAATATAGGTGTTCTATAGTTCAGTTCATAGAATATATAATAATTATAGAACCTATATAGAGAGGCAATTAATAAATATGAAGAAGATTGTGAGTAATTTAAATCATCTTAATGCAGTTGGGGGAGAAAATGTAGTTGTCACTTACAATAAATTCCAGGGTTATAAATGTTAAAAGGTAACATGTGAAATGTCTATAGGCGTATAAAATAATGGATAATGTTGTTGGGGATGTGAGTAAAAATTTATAATTAATATATGGAATCTATATTTTGAAGATAATTTTACGGTGGTTTATATATTATTTCATACCATAACATGTTTTGAAAAAATAAAGGGTCATTAATAATTCCTCCCTAGATGAATTGAAAAATATACAATTATATTTTTAAATAAGGATAAATTAGGGTATTTAATAGTAAGAAATAAATCATATATAAGGGGATCTCAAATACATAGAGAAGATCACTATGAATTATAATTCTAGAGATGGTGTTGAACAAATGAAGATATTTTATTCAAGCAAACTATTCATAGGTTGGGTAATGTTCAAATAGAATACTCCCAAACCTGATTTTAATAGGCAATGGTAAGAAATATTTTTCCCATGTTTCATATAAACTATAAATAATTGTAAGTTGAAAAATATTTAGCAAAGAGGTATATAATATGACTTCGATAAGATGGTTTAAAAATTACACAATTATATAAATGGAGGAATTTATTAAGAAATTAAAATGAGTTTAATAAAATCAATTCATATGAAAAATATGTGTAAATAATCTGAAAATTTAATGATGAAAATATTATTTATATTATGGATTAATAAAATCATCGAAAATAATCTAGTGGTAATTAATAGAATCCTACAAGTTTTGAGGAAATGGATGTTAAGATTTAATTTTACATGGGGGTTATTGAAAATCAGAGCGATAAATTTAATACTTCTAGGAATGTTAATAATGAGAATATGGTTTTTTATAATATGAATAAATGATAATGTTTTAGATGATGAATTACAGAATTGAAATTGTAAATAATAGAATATAATACAATATTAATTTTGACAAAAAAATATAAGACTAAGCGAAAATAACGAATGTTATGAAATGTTTAAAAGATGTTAGAAGAAAAATAATTGAATAATTATCATATAAGGTAATGTTTTTTAATAGAAAAATGGATGATAAAAAATTATAATAAATAATAAGATATATTTTAATTTTAAAACTGTCTCAAATGAACTAAATAAAATTTAAACCTATAAGATGTTGGATAATTATATTAATGATGACTTGTATTTTTTAATGTGTAATGTTTGGTTGGAATTTGAAACATATTCCACTTAAAATAAGAATTATTTTACTAATTAATTAATTTTAAAGATACAAGAAGTTATTGTAATTAAGAAAGCTGAAGATAGTGTTAATGCAACCATAATCAAAAAATTTGTTTTTTATACTATTTATGGGCATAAATTGAGATTATATACGGAAGATTATAGTTTTTAAAATAAATATGTATTTAAATAAATTCCACTATCAAATAGAATTCATTTATTCTCTTCTTATTATTATGCATGTGGAGATTTTGGTAATAAATATTCATTCTTTAGAGGTTATGAAAGACGAGTATAAAAAATTTATTCTTGAATAAGAATTAGAGTAATTATGGAATCTATTAATAATTTCAAACATTATGGATTGTTTTATGTATCAGAAAAAGATAAATACATTTCTTCTAAAACAAATTCAAAGAGTGTCATAGAGAAATAATTTTAATATATTATGTAATGGATAGATATGATAAAGTGGATTAATTGGGATAAGTCTCAAATTGATGAAATATCTATAAAATTATTAAAAAATGAAGGAATGTGGATATTTAATAGGGTTGTCCCTATTATATGATAGGTAAAATCAAACCATTGGGGAATGATAAATAAAATGTGGATGTAAAAGGAAAATTTGAAAATAATTAATCCTTATAAATCAGATACAATGTAAGGGTATATATCAGTGACCCAGATATGTCCGAAGCTAATATATTATTGATGGATTGTTTACTAAAAAACATGCTCCACATAAGAGAGTTGAATGATTATAGATATTATATCAATTTCCCTATAAGTATATGTTTTATCAAAATCATGGATTATGAAATTATTTTGATAGTGAAGGAAAAAAAATATAAGTCATATAAATAGAGATGATGGAGTGAGTCATCTATCCGAGGAAGATGAAAACACTTTATGTTATAAATTATATGTACGTTTTAATGAAGGGAGCATCATATAACATTGATGATATAAGGATTCATATGATATGGAATATTTGAGATAAGTTAGGGAGCCTATACGTTAAACATATTATGAAATATTAGTATAAATATTAATAAGACTAAGAAAATAGAGCATCAAAAGTTCAAGACTTAATTCAAATTGTTTTGTGTAGACCTATCAGACATACAGTCACTAAAAGTGAACTATGTTATATTTTATTTATGGATGATTATATTATATTGGGATATATAATTAAATTTTATTTTAAGAACATGGGTTTTAATTTATTTAAATGATATATAATAATGGTATAAAAGCATCTGGAAGGAAGATCAAAGATTTGATATATGATAATGGGTTTTAGTTAAAAACCCCCATCTATAAATACTTATAAAATAATTGGATAATAAATTAACTAGATATTGTAAGAACACCATAATAGAATGGGGTGGTTGAATGTATGCATGTTATTATCTATAACAGGGAAAAACATTTCTTGTTTGAAGTTATATTATCTTATACTATATAGAGGGTGTATAGATACCTATTTACATATATAATAATTCGATTACATGTTAATGAGAAAAATATATTTCATAATGAACAATGGTTTAAAGGAAAACCCACTATGAAATATTTTAATAAGGAATGAAGTAAATGAAAATATTTAGATATACGAGTTAAATGCATGGTTTTTCGATACTCCTTAAAAATAAAAATACATACATATCTTTAAAAAAGTATTAAACAAGATAGTGGATATTGTTTTTTCATCCATAAAGGATAAACGCTGATGTGTGTGATAGATGATTAGATCTTTATGAAGTGACCGAAGAACATATGAAAAATTTTATTATTCCTAATTTTGATAGCGGAGACCCCACATTAGACACAGATGAAGAAGATGAAAAAAAGACACTAGAGTTTTCATTTCTTCTAAGTAAGGATAAAGAAAAAACTATTAGATGAATAGAAAATTATGGGTTATTGGCGAAATCTAATTCAATATATAATAATAAAAAGACATAAAGTTATATCCCACTTATCTTTATTTGAACCTAAATCCATTTGAAAATCCTCTGTGGATGAGAACTCAGTTAGGGAAATCAATGAGGATCTTAACCAAAATGAGAAACAAATGCATGAGAATTGGTGTCAAGACCTGCTGATTAAAATATGATTGAAAAAAATTGGGTCATTAGATCAATAAGTGTGAGTAAGGATAAGTGTTCAAGAACTGGTGAATTCCTTTGTTCAATGGGTGTGTGTAAATTAATTATATATATTTTAAATAATTACCATCAATATGTTTTTATAATATAAATATATATTTTTAAATATAATATATATTTATTAACATAAAATAATAATTTATAGTCATATTATTGATTTCCTAAATATATCTATTTTTTATTATTTAATTAATTATTTTTTAATTTTTTATCCTTAGTGATATGTACTTTTTTAGTTTAAGTACAATTTAACTATATTATTTTTATATATGAGGTGTGTAAAATAATAAAAATAATATATTAGTTTTTCTATTTATATTCACGGATAAAAAAATTTTAAAACCATTTTATAATTATTTTTAATATATAAATAAATAAATAAATAAAAATTTTACATGTTTCTTAATATAAATAATATAAACTATTTTCATTATAATTTTTAAAAGAATACATAAATCAGTTAAAATAATTCATTTTTAAAAATTTATCCAATAAAAATATTGGTGTTTATTCTATATAATAAATTTTCATGATTAAATAAGAAATAACGATAATAAGATAAATATTTTATATTAACTAATATTTTCAAAGGAAAAAAAAATTTAGTGGTTTTTTGTTTTTAGTGAGTCATCTGATGCTGGAATTTTCAAATGGAGATGATCCACACCAAAGAACTACAATTCATGAAAAAGGGACGTTAACGATCACCCAATATATGGTAAGAACATCCATAATCTAAAGTATATAAATTTATTTTCATGAAATTTGGTGAAGGAGATCATATGTCATTAAATATGAATAAAATAAGGGGGAAACCTTTCATCTGACGAAGTTGTCAACACCATCAATGAGGAGTGGCAAACAGCTAAAGGTATTCAAAATAGAAGTTTAAGATACTTAGGATTCAAATATAGATGTTCCAACTAGTGATTTTGGAAATATAATTATGGGATGAAAGTTTAATTCCATTACAAAAATTCTTCTAATAACACATGTTAGAGTACCACATGACCTTAGGCATTCCTCCCCATTTGATAGAGTTTGTTAACAAGTGATAGGAGCCTATGATCATCATTTAAGATATTATACTAACTATATCATAGACATAAATAATATATAAATAAATAATCATTTTAATATAAACAATATAGTATGTGTTGTTAAACCAGGTTCCCTTGACCCATCAAAATCAATAGTTTTTATTTACCATATAATGTATATATAGATTTATGCATGATGTATACTTACAATAGTGGTGTTATTAATTCTTTATCTACTAATTAAATGATAATATATTTGGATTTTTATTTATATAAAAAGGTTATAGTAGTTCATTTCTATAATTAGAACCTCGAGATACTATATTTATAATTTTAATCATATGTGTTATAGTCTAGATTCAACTTACGGATTGAACAGAGATGATGTTTGACTAGTATGTGTTGTGGGATCATAATAATTGGGACTTCTCATCATAATCCTATAATTTTATGATATGGATTATAGAATATCGTGATGTCCAACCTTCTAATAGTAACTCCACCTGATTAATGTGTGATTGATTGTACCTATTTAGGAACATTTGTATTGGTCTCTTGGCTCGAGATTGATCACATGCTATGATATAAGACAAAATATCTCAAATTTAAATCATGGTGAGTCATTTTGTGTTTGTTGTGTCGATGATGGAATATCAATGGTTGAATGATCATGAAACAAGTTTTAATTTTTAAAAGGAATGGATATCTCAAACATAGTTAGCTGAGATGGTAGTAAAGTTATTAAATCCATGGCATTAGTGGTTGAAGTGAAATATATATTCTATGTTAATAAATATATTATATAGGAAATTGTGATTTCATGATGTGTTCATCCTTCTATTTGAGATATCAAAAGATAATGATATTATATTTCATGACATGTGTTCATATGAGGTTTTAATTTCTATGAATAAATATTATCTTTTGAGGGTCCTTGATGGGTTGATAGATTTTTCTTGTAGTCTAGGAGTATCACTCACTCCTACTAAGATAATTACCTAGAAGGTCACATAAAATTAATATGTATATTCTTGATCAATTATTTTAATTTTGAGTTTAGGACATAGCGGGCCTAATAGTTTGATGTGGTAATGTTTGAGTTTATATGATCACAAATGGTGATGAATAAATTTAAACTTATTATAGTTAATAATTATAATTTTGGAATATATTTACATATTATATACATACATAATTCAATGAATACAATGAAAAATATTTTTTAGACATATAGTTTATATTTAATATTTAAGGTCTATTAGATATTCATGAGGATATGAGTTGAGTTAATGAATAAGAATTTATCACATAACATGGTTTTATAAATATAAGTAATTGATAAATTAATTATGATAATTATGAAACATTTTCAGTGTTATAAGTGTTATTTTGGGTGTTTAAGAATGTGTAAACTAATTACGGTCTTTATAGAAATTTTAATATGTTAAAAAATAACTATAAGTGGGAAATTAAGCATAGATTTGAGGGACTATTCATTCACTCTAATTTTAATGATTTTCCCCCTCACTCTCTTATTATAGAGAGGGAAATATTTTATTTTACACTCTGATACATGATTTATTATATGGATCATGGATATGGGGATCCTATGATCATTATGGCATCAAGGAGTTCATTGTTTCTCAACGCTAACACCTATAACATATGGACCAATGAACTATAGTCATATAAAACATGTGCAAATGATCTCAAGGGATCTTATTTTTGTTTCTACAGTCAAAAATCACTAACTAAGAGAGAAAAAATTCTAATGAAAATAAAATGTGGCATGGTTTCAAATTAACAATCATGATTAATTTAAATTATATTGGAATATTAGGTTCTACCAAGCCATGTGAATGAAAGAGTTGATGTTACAAAATTATTCATAGTGATTTTTATTAAAATTTCATATATATCTCATGCTTCTACTAAGAGATCGGTTACTATAATTAGTATCAGAGAAACCAGTTACTTAATTAATTTGGATTAAATTTAATATTTTATGAATTTAATTTTAGGAAATAATATTGGTCCCAACACCATGAATAGTGCCTTGATCAAAGATTAGATGGCCATGTTCTGGTCATTAGAAGTTCAAAAAAATAATTTCATGACCTTAAAATGATGAATGAAAATAAATTAATTATTTTTGTTATATGAATATTTTTCTGATTGTGACATTGGGTTCAAAGTAATGGTTGGCCCACTACTAGAGTGGGATCTCTCTTACTAAGCTATATTATTAGGAAAGTTTGAGTAAGTTTAGGATTAATTAAAAATTTAATATAATATATATATACATGAATTGAATGTTGAGGGAATGTTCGAGCATAAAATATTTTAAAAAAATCAATCAAACAAAGTAAGATATTGAAATTAAAGATATAAAAAAATTAATTCACACTGTTGTGGTAGCATAATTCCTCCCCACATCAAAGATGAATTGTTCCATTATTCGGGGGGATGTAATAGATAGAAGCGCCCAAGTGACACTGTATATTTTAATGGAATGTGATATAACAAAAAGATGCCTCCCTACCTGGGGTATACTCCCACCTAATATGGTGAAGCTGTATTTACTAACCCACAAGACGATGGTTCAGAATCTTCCTCAACATCCCGTCCCATCACGGTCACACTATAACCTAAAAACCCAATAAGGGTGCTATTTGAATCACAAAAATAACAATTTTTTAAGAAAAAATATAATAAATCTATAAATATAATTGAGATTATTAAAATATTTTTTGGAATAGTGAAACATGTATTATGTGAATTAAAATTAATTTAATTTATCTTAATTATTAAAAATAATCCATGAGTATAATTTTTTACCAATATCATTTATTTTCACAAGTTTAATGTTCATAGATTGATCATGATCATTTCTCGATAAATGCATTTCCAGTTATTTTATTTAATTAATTAATCTAATGTGTTTATTTATTATAATTATTTAATAAATGATGATATATGTATCATTTTTATCCTCATTATATATATAAGGTATTGTGTACCTATGATAAAAATAATTTATCTATATTCCCCATTCTCGAGATCAAATCACATGTGTGTGAGTTTTATTGTATAATGATGAGGTTGAAAAGTTATGCAGATCGCATTGAGACATGATGACGTGCGAGACAGGAGTTCAACACATTGTATGGGTTATGCACTATATTGTACATGATGCTATGTGACTAAAAAAGTTAATTATTATAAATTGGTTGATCCAATATTAAATCAATGGATCTACAATTAAAATGGTCTGATGATTACATCATTAATTGAATTTATTTATGAATGGTTTATTATTTTGTGTATGTTTATATACACCTGATCATATAAAATTATAATAAAGAATTAATAAATAAAATTAAATTGTATGGTGAATGATTTCTCTTTATATACTGGTTATGTTGTGAGTATAGTCACATATAGAAATATTGATAAATAGAACAACAAATTCCACTCATCATGAAAACTATTAAAACCCCTTAATGAAAATATAATGTCATTTAACAAAATCCATCACCAGAATTTGAATATAACCATGGGGTTTTGAGGTTCTCTTTAGCCTTAGATGAAAGTGTCTCTTACCACTTTTTTGTTATTATTAGAGTGGTGGGTTAAATTAACTAAAATTAGAATCATATAAATTTTCCTAACTAGCTAGGTGAAATTATAGTAGAAAAACATCTAGTAATGAATGTTTATGATTTGTGGGAGTTGTGACCCCACTAAACAGATCAAGGAGTTGTTAGTTAATGCTGTTTTATATCGAGAATAATACCTTTAGACTCTCTGAGTAGTGGTGTTCCCATATATTTGACTATGAGGAGAATTTTTAACAATATTTTCCTCTAGAATAATCAAGTGAATGAGAATTATAAATGTAGTAGTTGAGGGCCACCAGGATTCGATAAAAATGTGGGAGATATTTAATGATAAATTAGTTATTAATGTCTATAATAATCATTAGTCAAGATAAAAGTAATACCCTACTAATGTTTTTTTTGTTGAAAATTATTAAGTAATACCAAAATATCACATTGATTAATTTTGAAAAAAGAACATTTCAAAAACAACATGAATTTATATGTGTAGTAAATATGCTTACACAAAAAATATAATATGAAAATAAATTCAATGTGATGAGTCCCCACTACCTGTTGAGCGTGCTCAGAAAGTTAGGGGGGTGAAAAGTTATATTATATGATACATGTGGATGTAGAATTTTATATTCACATCATAATGATATAATTAATGATCAATCAGTTGTGAAAACAACATCAGTACATGGATGGTTTCACATGTTGTCTCACCTCATATAATTATTTGAGGATGAAGTGACACTAAAAATGAATTATATTATCTCATTCGTACATCGGTATGAATAATTAAATCCTTTTCCATTTAATATTATAAAAACCCATATGGAGAAACCTCATCAATATATTTTTGTCAAGTTATTACAAGAAGATACTAAATTTAGAAAATATTAATATTTAGTTCATTTGGTTAAAAACAATAAATACAAGCCAAAAATGAAAATTATAAGTGAAAATAAAAAGAAAAATCGACACCATCCTTATAATAAACCAAAGATAAAGTGGTAGAACATCAAATAAAATGTTATGTGATTAACATGTGTCAAAAAAGGTTACAATAATAGAAAATGAAATTAATTGAATAAGAAAGAAGTCGCCTCTACATTTTTCATACTCTTCAATTGAAAGTAATACTTCTAATGTAATTATTGGGTATTAAATAAAATATTATTTCAACATAAATTTATTTAAATACAATAACCAAAAGAGTACAATAAATAATCGAAATAAAGGATTATTTTCCAAGTGACTGAGAAATGGTAATCCCCACATTAGTGTAGAGAAACACTTAATATTATTTCTCGATGAATTTTTTATTATGAATATAAAATCAAGTATTATTGTAATACTTGAATCATTAGAAAAAAGTGATGAATAATAAATTTAAGACTCAATAAGACCCACTTGTGTTAAGATAATTTTTCTTTATGAAAAACTAAGAGTAGTTATCAAGGATTTAAACAATTTGATGTATAGAATATTTGTTTCCAAAAAACCTAATTATAATCAACACACTAATCAGGTTTTAGAAGGGTAATCCCCTTTTAAATAATGGTGAGCTACAAATATTTCAATTACAGTTTCACTTGACCATGTGAACTATTTTAAAAATAATGTTTATACTCACAAAATTCCTATATGATTTGAGGAATGTCAAAATTATGTAACAAACATGTGTGATTATAATATAAGAGTGGATTTAGGACCATTATCTAAACAATATCTTAACCGTTAATTCATAAATAAGGAGAATTTATAGTGGATTTATTCATAAACACACATTTACCTATACACATCATATTAGTGATGTTTGTAAAAGGGGGATCGATGTTGAGTGTTACATATATTCATTGATTTTCACAATGTAGAGTGGATTTATTCCTAAAACCACTTTTCCATACACACATTAGATCTATGATTTTAGTAAAATGATGACCAATGATGAGAATAATAATCATGTAAAGTATCCCATCATCTTTTTTAGATATGATTCAAAAATAGTAGTGTCATCTCATAACCATAAGAAAACTAACTTTAAAAATTAATATCATACAAGGTATAACATGAATAAAATCCATTATATAACGAAATGGTGCACATAACTATTTGAGATAGTTAGAGAAATATTGACTTTGGATATATTAGGGCATGGTATACACTAATAAGTTTTCTATAGGAATAAGTTATAGAAAAGATTATATAAATGTATGGTTCTAGAAGCACATACTGTGTCGTAAAGTATAAAACCTAATGAAAACGTTTTATTATAACCAAGTAAAGGGGATTCCGTATTAAACAAGAAAAATTATATATATATCAAAAAAGGTAGCAGTACATGAAAATAAGATATATTATCAAATTTCATTTGAATTTCTAAAAACAAGGATTCCATGTAACAAAATTAGTTCCTCTAATTGACGTAAATATATTGGTGGGAAATGAAGAGAAAAATTACACAGATTGAACAATCATGGTAGTAATAAGGATTGACAGGTAATAAAATGTCTTCATTTATAAATCCTTTATAATTATACTCATAATATAATCATCTCGTGGTCATAGTAGTGGGAATTATAAGTCAAGGCCACTTTTCATGGAATTTTTCTATACAAAACTGATAATATTTACAACACCATATAATTAAAATAAAGAATTTGGGTAGTAAAAACCCATTTATGGAATAATAAAATAATTGGGATCATAAAATAATCCTTTGAAATGATATTTTTTCTTGTGTATATAATAGGTTAGAGGAAAATATATACTTTTCCATGTAATTTTTTTTATTACATATGGGAAATAGTTATTTGTGTAATAGTTAGTTAATAATAGTTTGAATGTAACTCTCCAATGATTAACATAAATTAGTAGAACATGTTCTAGGTAATAGGTTCTAATGGGATATATGTAATTGGTGACTTATACTATTTCAATGTATATAAACTAACATTATGTTTAAAATTATAATTTTGAACAATTTGTGGGAGAATATATGCCAATGTCACATGTAATAAATCTATTAAAGAAGACATGTATGAGACATTGGTTTTGGATCCCTTGGTTCGATTTGGTTTATATTTTTGGAAAATTTCCTCCCAACCCAACCAAACATGTCCACATTGAGTCAGTTTAGGTATATTCATTATGTAAATAAAAATCGAAGGAAAGAATAATAAAATATAAAAAACAAGTAATTACATTAAATCTAAAAAACAATGAATATTCCAAATCAACCAAATAAAAATTAACCCACAAAACCCATTAACATCAATTCAAAATTGTAAAATATTTATCTAAAAAACCCTTTAATACATCATCATATAGAGTACCCAATCTATAAGAAATAAATTTTGAATCTGTTGGGCTTTTTGTGTTAGTTTAGGTTAATATTTTTACAAATCGTGACCTAACCCTACCCAATCCCTACCTAACCCAAATTAACAAAACCCATTTATATCATTTGTATAACCAGACCTAACCTGGTCATGTTGGGTTTGGTTGATCGAGTAGGGTCATGTTTAGAATCCCCAATACATATGAAGAGATTAATGTAAAGAGAATAAAATAATTTTATATATTGATTGATTTATCACTTGTTATATGATATATATTAAATATAATATTACCATTGTATATATTATTGTAGAAAAGTATCGAGTAAATCAAGAAGAAATTAATATAAAATAGTTATATTTGTACAATAATACTTGATCATTTTAATGGATATATACTTGGTATATAAATAAGAAGGAACAATAATTATAAAGAGATGAAAAATAGTTTTCTAGTGGATTAGTTGGATCTAATATTATATTTAGGATATGTAATTGAGCTAGATATTCTCATTAAACCTAGTGGTAACAATGTCTAAAAATAAAAGTGCATTGTGTCATCTATTGTATCCAAAGAAGTAGTATATAATATATAACGATTTCTTCTATTTATTAGAATAATATAATGGGTATTTGTTAATTTGTCAAAAGTACAGTGAAGAAAAAAATTAATGCATACTAGGAAGTTATTTCTTTATATTTTTTACTCAAGGTTGTGAAGTTAAAGATATCAGAATAGCCATGTAAGGGAACATGAAAAACATAATAACTAAAGCTATAACTCAGCAGAAGAATGATCATATCATGTGAGAACTAATATATTGATGGTTAGAAAGTTGGATATAGTGAATGTGTAGTGTTGTTAAACATGATTCCCTTGACCCATCATATATCGTATTTTTGAATTATCATATAATGTATTCTGTGATTTTTTCATGATGTATAATTACCATAACAATGTTTATAATTATGCACCCACTATTTATATGTTAAAGTCCTTAGATTATTTATCATATAAAAAGGTTATAATAGTTCCTAACTGTAATTTGAACCTAAATATACTATGATTGCAATCTAAAACATATGTTTCATCTCTTAGATACATCATAACATCATTTCCCAAATTATTTAGGGCTATTCATTTATAGGGACTCATAAGCATTGAGTTTTTTCACATGATTTTTCTATTCAGTGATCCTGCTTAAAGGATATCATGAGGACTAACCCACTAATTGAAATAGAACATGTTTCAAAATTTTTTTTTTTATAATTAATGATAATGTTTATTTGCCTCTCAAATTGAGATCATTATCAATATGGACCATTTGATCGCATACATTTACTCAATACAGAAACATGAATTTTTTTCATGGAGAGGTAGTTTATTTTGGGGTGTGTCAGTGATGTTATGTCATTGGTTGTATGATAAATAATGAATTTATCACTTATAAATGGAAGGGATATAAAATTCCAAGTTGGACATGATGGTGGTACATATATTAAATCTATTGACATGATGATAAAAGATATTTTTTTCATGTAAGGTAATGGATAAATAAATAAATAAAGGATTATGATATGTACTATATATATTTCATTTTGAGATATCACAAATTAAATAGACTATATTATATTACCTACGACTTTAAAAAACTATAAAATGGACCTATACTCAGGGTTTTGCGAATAATTGTGGGTATAGATCTTGTAATGGAACATATACCCACTGTTTTACCATAACCATGGGTATAGGCACCCTTATACACACGGATCTAAGAAAATCATGGGTATAGGTATAGTATGGGTACCTATACCCATGGTTTCAGAAACATCAAGGCTATAGGGTAGTTTTTCAAGACTTATACCCATGTCTTAATAAAAACCATGTGTATAGGTTTGTTTTTGGGAGACCTATACCCACAGTTTTACAAAACTTTTGGTATAGGTTTCCCGCCTTATGGCACAAAAAAAACTTGTGAGGCACAATTTTTTTGTGGGAAAACCTATTACCACATTTATCTACATATAATCATGGTTTATATAAATATATATAAATAAATATATATTTATATACCAATAATAAAAATTGAAATGTGGTTAGGAACAAAAGGAATAAACGAGTGGTCTAGGGATCTAATCCCCCACCCACATTTTTCTATCAAATCTAGACCCACAGTTGTAAAACCGTGGGTGTAGGTGAATGACATAGTGGATTAGTGAGTTACACGGTGGAATGTACATATACCCATAGTTTCTTAAACTACAGGTATAGCTTAGGGGCTATCTCAATTGCTCGACAGCCCACAGTTCATGAAACTGTGGTTTTAGCCTATACCTGCGGTTTCATGGGCTATACCCACAGTTTCAAACTGTGGTTATAGGGAAACTTTCCAGTAGTGATATTATGTTTTTTTTCTATGAATAAACTATATCCCTTAAGGGTACTTTACATGATCCTATTTTCTACTCTAGATCAATGATTATCACTCACCACTATCCAGATAAGGGCCTAGAGTGTCACACAAAAAGCATATTCAAAAGCATGAACAATTATAGTGAATCGATGTTTAGGACATGTTGGAACCTATGGTGTGCTTTAATAATGTATAATTTTATATGATTTAAAAGTAAATACATAAATCCAATATTATTGGATTTTATAATAAAAATGGTTGAATTTATTTAATTATTATATTCAAAATTAAACTAGTTAATATACATAATTTTTTAGTTAATATTTTTTATTTTTCCTTTCAGGTTTATTAAACATTCACATGGAATGTAACCAATTTAGCTACTAAGGATTTATCATATAAAATAGTTTTATTATTACATGTAAGTGATCACTTACTTATGATCATTGGAAAAAAGTTTCAATGTTATATGCGTTATTTTCTATGTTTAAGTCAGAGTTAACTTTTTAATGGAATTAAGTGAAATTTGATTGTGTTTAAACCCAAACATTAATGAAAAAATAAGGTTATAATTAATGGATTATTAATTCCATTAAATTTGATATATCTTCTCCTCTCTCTACCTCTCATTTTCGAGAGAGAAAAATGGAGTCTCGGTTCACCTCAATACAATATGCCATACCTGGATCAAAGATATGATGATCTAATGATTTTTTTGACATTGAAAATATCCTTATTTCTCCACACTTCAACTTGGATAATGATAACTAATTATCTATAGGATTTTGGAATTAATGTATATTATCTAGTGGGTTTATAGTTTTCTTACTTCAAGTAAATATCACTGATAATGTGAGAAATGTGTTTTTGTTTGAAATCAGATGATGTGGTTTTTGAATTTAATTTTTATGCTTAATTTAAATTATATTGTATAATAAGATTGTATAAGGATGTGATTATTATCGAGATGTTTTTTTTTGAAAATGATCATTTTTTTTATTTTTTATATCACATTATATATTTTGTGCCTGATTTCTATAGTATGAATATATTATATCCATACATAATGGTATCATAAAAACACATTATATAAGAAATGAATATATAAGTCATAAAGTCATATATCTCGATATGATCTCCCATAATGTTAATGGCACATAAAAAATCAAAAAGGAATAAAATATGTTATGAGGCCCCACTAGCCACCACTAAATAATCTCAACCCCTTCTCACAATACATACCGAGCTCCTCCAGATCAATCCCCACAACAACCTTTATCTTCCAATTTGTCTTAAGTATCTATATTCTCAATAAGTTGGTCGTTCATGTTGTGAGAAATAAAATCAATAAGGAACCATTAACATACTTATTATATACTATTTTCCCACTAAAGTAAACTAAAAGAACTAGAAAAGGGTGATTAATTTTACTCTAATTACAGATGATAATTTTTCTTCCACTTAGGATTTTTATTAATTAGACAATATAGATTAACATCAATGTTAGAATAAAAATATAAAATTAGTTTGAAATGATACTGTTATAAATTAAATATA
This sequence comes from Viscum album, assembly GCA_963277665.1. Classification (NCBI taxonomy): domain Eukaryota; kingdom Viridiplantae; phylum Streptophyta; class Magnoliopsida; order Santalales; family Viscaceae; genus Viscum; species Viscum album. Next base: position 704,909,913 of record OY728132.1, read on the forward strand.
TTTTAAAGCATATATAATATGGAAGAAATTAAAATGAGAAATATAATGTAAAAACAATGTGTAATGTTCTGAATGATAATATTTAAAGCCCTAATGTATATTATTAACAATCCACATATAATCAAAATAACCATTCAATTTTATCTAAATATGTATGAGAATATCGAGACCTTACCAAAGGAATCCGTGCTCCACAGAAGATCATATTCAAATATTCCGTATAAAAATAATTTCTTCTTCACCAAGAATTTCATTAACACAAATGTCAGACACATGTCGCACTATACTTGAGAACCTCTTTGATATAACAATCAGTAACAAGTCCAATCCTCTAGTATTCATTAAACATGAAGGATCAAATAATACATATTACAACCAAATAATATAGTTGATATCAAGGGATCAAAAGTTATAAGTTCCACACTGTGGAAGCTAGGCGATCTCGATAGATCATATAAAGAAAATTTAAAAGAGAAGATAATATAAATATTTTCTAGATCATTGTGAAAAATCATAGAGGTGGTGAATTAATATTCTCAATTCCATTTTAGAAATGGTTTGTCACTAACCATTTACTCCTATTATTGTTTTATAACCAATACTTATTCCTAACATTCAAGAACACCCATAGAAATGAATAATGAATTTATAAGGATCACCTATCAAATTGAGAAGGAAAATTCATGGAAATATCTAGATTGACCTGATATTATATGATACACAGGTATCGTAGTGTGGATTAAAAAAATAATGTTTTATCCATATAATCTTATTACAGGAATTATCCTAACTATGTAAATGTAGACTTCCACATTGAAAATAATAATAATAATTATTCTAAAAGATGTTTCTTAATATAGATGATACTACCATTAATTTTCATTATGTCATATCATATTTTTCAATTACTTTTATTATTGGAAATATCTTCATCTTGTATGAATTTATCTTCAAAAAACACTCCCACGCTATTTTTTATTTTTTGGATAAATTTTTCATCAAATTGGTGGATTATTTATATTCTCCACTATATATTTTTATATTTTCAAAACACAACAAATATATATCATAAAAAAAGAATTATTGAATTTTAAAATTGAAAATTTAATTTCAATTTTTACAAAAATATGTATTCAATTGATCGTGAAGTCCTATTATTCTTCCCACTCCATTATTTTTTACATCCGTTCATTAAAATCTATTCCATTTATTCGTAGAATAACTAAACTAGTAGAAACCTGACAAATCATTTATTCTGTAATTGTTTTCTCTCTTTCACGGTGAAAAATATTTCTTCATGAAATGAAATATCTTCCTTTATTAGATAGAATCACAAACAAGAATTGTGTTTTTAATCCATCCATTCATGGCTTCATAATCATAATCTATAAATTCATTGAATTCTCCATGAATATATAGGAAATAAGTATTCTAAAATAATTTTATTGATCTTTTCGAACATTCTATACACTCATGGAGAAACAATAATTTTGGCAAATTAAAACAACTTTTTAACAATAGTTATTTTTTGATACTCAATATCAAATGTGTTTTATAATATATCTTATGAAGTCCCATGTATCTTAAAAAGAATTCCAAATTATGACACAAAATAAAAATTATCCTACAAATTCAGAAAAATACCATACTAATTCAAAATTATTTTATAAATTCCACTTTCATATTCCAAATTTCCACAACCACATGAAAATATCTAATAAACTCAAAATATATTTTAATAAGATTACCAAATATATTTTAAACATAGAAGTATCTTATTAATTACACCTTCCTTTTTCCAAATATCATCTTTCCCAGGAAAATATATCCTAACAACGAAAGTATGTTCATAATGAATCTAAATATATCCACATCACTTCCAAGAACCATTAAAAAACAAAATGAACTTCAAACCACTAAAAAATCATATTTTAAGTAAGTGTGAATATAGTTTATGTGTTCAAAATAGAATAAAATAGATTCATAACATATAATTATTTTTCATCAATTTTTCCTCTTTATTAAAAATATCAAATTCTAGAGGAATATTCTTTAACATTAGATCATATCAAACTACATTGGGATCTTAATAATATTCCAAAAAAAATAATATCTACCAATATTATAATTTGGATTATTAATCATCCCCTTTGTATTTTTTTTGTAATAAATTGAGAATAAATCACTTTAAAACATAATAAAATTAGAAATTAATAATCATTTCTAATCATATGTGATAAATCAAGATGTATGAAATAAGAATATTTAATAATAACGTCATTTTTCACATTAAAAAATTCCCCTCTTGTTAAAAATTGACCCTAAAACATGAACACCACATTATTGAGATCGCTTGAGGTCAAATGAGAATCAATTATTTTTTCACTTCTCAAAACTATTCATTGATTTTGTAAATAACATGGTAATTTTTTCATTCTCACCAAAACTATTAGAATGGATCACAAATAAGACTCTAACTTTCAATTCATAATCCCCAAAACTATTAAAATATTTTAATAATCAATCATACATTTCTATCCAAATACCTTTCAACATTAAATAACTCCTTATAGATAATAACTACCCCAAAACGAGATATTTATACCACAATAGGTAAAAACATATCAAGGGATTCTTTCAAAAATAGTTCACTAACCCTTTATTAAAAAAATAAATATTAAGATATTAATGATGATTTTGTTTTATAAAATTATGAATAGTATCCAAATAACATGATCGGATTGGGGAAAATGCACCATACCTTATCCACGAGTGGACCTTTGATAAAATCCAATCATTAAACTAGATCATTGATAAGGATACTTTTTTAATTGTATAGTTAAAAAATATATAATTTTCGATATTGTAGTAAAAAATTATAGATTCAACATATTTTTTTTCCACTTGATCATTAATGAATTTATATTTTATTTCACTATTTTTTTATAATGAATGGTAAAAAAAATTAATAAATCTAAACCACATTTATTATTACACCCCATTTGTAGTGTCAGCTTCAATTCTACCTTGATATCATCCATCTCAATTCTCAGACACATTAATTGGTTTATATATTTAGTGGCATCCATATATTATTATTTAGCTATGATCATGATGACAGAACCTTTCATTTTTGTGTGTAAAAAAACTCACCATTATCCCTAGAATAAAAATACCCTAGATGTAGACCTTTTATCATCTACATTTACAACCCAATATATAATTGTATATAAAAATTGATCAATATTCTCATTTATATCATATTTCAATCAAAAAACTTACATGAATTTGGTGTTCCTACATATTAATTTTAATATAAAAATTTGAGAATCATTTCATGCACTTTGTTACCACACACATATTGAAGAGGTCAAGTATAACAAACTTTAAATAATTTTCCATAATTCTCATGGTTGAGGAAACTTTTAATTATCATATTTTTAAAAAACTTCCCCTCTTTAAATTTGTGTATAAAATTGATTTGAATCCTTTATTTGAAAAAATTAAAAGTTTCAGAGAATAATTATCTTGAGAATAAAAATGTGGTCTTCCTCTGGTGAAATTCATAAATCCAAAAAATATTTCATTTCATCATGAATGAAAATTTAAAAATACATATTCATCTTTGATGAAAACTATTCACATGAACATTTTAAACTTAAAAATAATATAATATCATCTACACAAATAATAACAATGATTTATACCTTGATTCCTTATATGTTGTAGATACTATTATATTCTATTTCATTCTGGATGTTTAACATATTTAAACAAGAATCCAACATATAATTACATGTTATTAGATAATTTTTAAACCCATATAGATATTTCAGTATCTTATAAACATTGTTATCATATTTTCCAAGAAAGAACCACTAAGTTTCTTATTGCATACTTCATCTTCCATCTCTCAATTGAGGATGGAATATTTGAAATCAATATGAAAAATTTTGCATTTAATTATTGAGGAAATAGAAAAATATATAAAATGGAATCCATTAGTGAATCTTTTGAAAAAGTTTTATCAAAATAAATTCCTTCAAAATTTAAATATCCATTATACATTGATATTTCCTTATTTTAAACAACATCTCCTACTTTATTTAACCTGTTACAAAACATTCGTGTTGTTGTGATTACATTATTCTATTCATTATTAGGAACTAACTCCCAAGCCTCATTATGTTCTATTTGGTTGAATTATTTATTCATAACATAAAATCACTCCTGATAATCAAATGTTTCATTCATATCTCTTTACTCAATATATAAAAATAACGAGGTTTATATTTCTATCCTCAATGTTTTTCTAGTATAACCTTATTTTATTTTAGCTCCAATGATGTTTTACACATAAAAATTGTTTTTTGGAAATGTATATCATGAATAATGATGTTTCTCATAACTTTATATAGTTTAATTATCTTATTAAACCTAAAGATATTCTGAATTTTCATCATTCTCAAAAACATCAAACAAATTCTTAACAAAAATTGCTTCATCATATCTCATGGAACATTATTCTAATTAATTATATTCTTTATTTGAATAATCTGTCACCATATAATTAGTATTAAAAAAATATTACCTATATCATTGTTGTAATAGTGGTATTCCTTATCCTTAGGTAGAGAACCAAGGAAGTTACAACTAACACATTCCATCTAAATGTTACTATGGTATTCTCCATTGACGCTGATAATGTAGGGGCTAATAAAAATGATTAAATATTTCATACTTGGGTAATTTTTTAAATATATATTATATGGTTTCATATATAATTTTTTCTATACAAATAGTAGTTTTTAACCTCACAAGCTACAATAATATTTGATCAATAGATTTAATGATAATTATTATACCCCAACAATATTGTATTATCCATCTCCACTAAGAATCTATTATTCCATGCAGTAACAAAAGTATATTTTGGTATATATAGTTCATTTACTTCCTGGAAAATACTATTATTCTCATCATAAGAATAAAATATTCCATAGGTATACTCAATAACATTGTAAGATCCTGACCTGGGTTCCACACACTAATGCCCCGAGCTGGTCAGCTATGTGACCCCAGGAGCACCTCCTAGTATAAAAGAGGCTACCAACTAGAATCAGGGGTCTAAAATAGATAAAGGGGCTAATATAACATATTTTCAAAGTATCACAACAAAATAAATAAATAATAGTAAATTGATAAACCAAAAAAATCTAAAAAGTACCAATATCACATGATGACCAAAGAAAGAGATTCAATACCAAAACTGCACTGTAGATAAGCCATTCCAAATTACGTGCCAAGTTTCTAAATGAAAACCAAGAAGCAATACATTAAAACTCCATATGGGGATCAAAAAATAATTGGACCCTTCATTAATGATTTATACCAAATCAGGCATCTAACAAAGGGCTATTGGATTTTTTCTGTCCTACCAACATGAAGTCTATTTTGGTACTGATCAGGAAAACTAGGTAGGGTGTGAGTAAAACTCAGTAGTCCACCACCAAAAGTGTCTAAAACAATATCCAGTAAAATTAGTGTATGAATTTGAATAATTAATAAACAAAAGAAACAATTTAAATAGTTTATATTTATTCTATTACTCTTTATTTAACAACATGACCCACTGATTCCCAAGGATTCCCAAACTCTAACTGCCTTTTTCATCCTTTTCTTGATTCTTAACTATCTATGAGGGATATTAAATCACATAATTCAATTATTACCATTCTTCATCTTGATTTACATATGAATACCATTATTACAATTTATTGTATCAATTTACAAATGAATTCCATTGATACCTGTCATTGTCTCAATCCACTTATGAATACAATTGTTACCATTCATCATTTCAATTCACATATGGATTAAATTTTTACCATTCATCATTTCAATTCACATATGAATTCCATTGTTACCATTGATCATTTGAATTAATATATAAATTCCACGATATCCATTTAACATTTCAATTTATATATCAATGAAAATATTAACATTCATATTTTAAATTCACATATGAATTCCATTGTTAACATTCATTATATCAATTAACACATGAATTCTAGTGCTACCATTCATTATTTCAATTCACATATAAAGGGAATTTTTACTATTCATCATTTCAATTCATATATGAAGTCATATTTTACCATTCATCATTTCAATTAATATATGAAATCCAATGTTATAAATAATCATTTCAATTCATATATGAATCATGATTAAAAATTAATTAAATCATCAATTAATTAAAAAAATTCATCAATTTCATATTCAAATCATTCCATTAATTATTTCAAAAAAAATCAGATAAATTCCATTAATTAATTCAAAAATCAATTAATTCAATTTGATTAATCACTTAATCACAAAAATATCTAATAATTGATTCAATAATAAAATAATCATATTCAACAATCTTACTATCAACTTAATTAATTCCAAAATTAACTATTCTAACTCAATTAATTTAAAAAATGCAACAATTTATATTAATTAATTCTACAATTAATTAATCCAATTCAAAAATATGAATATACCTATAATTTAGTCAAAAATTAATTATTTAAATTCAACAATCAACTAATCACATTACTAACATCAATTAATTAAAAAATTAATTAACCACATCAATACCATTAATTAATTCACCAATTAATTAATCCAATTCATTCAATTGCATCATCAAAAAAATCACAATTAATTAATTCACCAATTAATTAATCTAATTCATACAATTTAATATTTATAACAATACCCATTAATTAATTAATTGATTAATTAATGAAATCCATTCAATTACATCGTCACATAAATCCCCATTAATTAATACACTAATTAATTATGCCAATTAAATAAATTACTTTATAAAAAATCCCTATTAATTAATTCACCAATTAATTAATCTAATTCATCCAATTTAATACTTGAAAGAAAATATATTAAATAATTAACCAATTAATTAACTCAATTCATTCTGTTGAATCATCACAATAATCCCCTTAAATTAATTCTCCAATTAATTAATCCAATTTCTCTGATAAACACATAATAACATTACCCATTAATTTATTCACTAATTATTTAATCCAATTCATTAAAATGTATAGTCAAAACTATTCATTAAATAATTCATCAATTATTTTATCCATTTATATCTATTCCATAATCATAAAAATTTCTAATAATTAGTTAAACAATTAGTTATCTGAATTCAACAATCACAATATCATAAAAATTAGTTAAGTAAAAAATTTATTCCAATTTCATAATCCCAATATCTCAATAATAAAATAAACAATTAATTATCCCAATCTCACAAGCCGATGTTCCATTAATTAATTCATCATTTAATTAATCCACTACAATTCCACTAATTAATGAAATAGTTAATTGATCACACCAAATCTATTCATTAACTCAATAATAAATTAATCATTTCAATTATTTAAAAGAATTACAAAATTAATTTATCACATAAATTACTTTAATTAAAACTACAATTAACTGATCACATCAATTATATCAATTAATCCTCTAACTAATTAATCTAATTTACAATATCTATACTCTGGTAATTAATTCATCAATTTCTTATTCTGTAAAATTACACAATTTCAACACCTCGATAATTAGTCAATCAATTAATTATTTTCCATTTCTGAATTTCATTATTATGATAATTAATTATAAAATTAATTATTCCAAATTCCACAATTTCAATATTCTGATAATTAATTATATAATTACATAATCTAAATTTACATTATAATAATTAATTAATACAAAAACTTAATTAATTTAATTCAGGAAAAATTAATTTCTATAAGAACCATAGAAATTAAAAAACTATATACAAATAATTGACATCAAGAATTTTCTATTTGAATAATAAACAACCTATATCAAATCAGTGATGAAAACTTATGAACATATATCCCCAATTGAGCATAATAGCACTAATCATGATGGATAATGAGATCTTGATTCAATATAAATATTCAATATTTAATCAAATTTGATATAATAAAACCTAAATCTAGATCCACTGCATATAGATGAAATCTTCCCTTCATGGATGGGATAATAAAAGGAGAGAGACAGGAAACTAATTTGGATGAGATTCACTTATCTGGAGAGATTTAGATCTTCGATAATGGCTTAAAATCACAAAAAACAATGGTCATGAGAGATTATAATTTGTTCAAAGGCCTCAAAAAATGAATGGAATAGGTTATGTCCAAGTTTTGGTCATTTTTGGTTAAATATGGGGGTTTAGGTATTCTAAAAACTTATTTTTTGGTAAAAAAATGCACATGGTTTCATGGGTAGGGGAGCATGGTTTAAAAAATTATTTATCTTAACTATGTGCCTCTTAAAGGTGGAGGATGGTTACTCCTCAGATGGGACATGGATGTAAAATCAATGTGATATCCATGAAAATCCTCTATTTTGTATTACATGGTTTTGTGGGTAAGGGTGAACAGTTTGGGTAAGCAATGCCCCTACAATTCACTTACCCTCATACTTCCAATTTTTTTAAATTTTCACTCAAACACACCCAAGATACAACCAAAACAAAAAGTAAAAAAATACCTATAAATAAACTCAATACACCTCCAGAAAAAAGTTTGGATCTAACAATCTTCTAACATTATAACAAATTTTCCTCATTCTGCACTCCCAAGAACCTCTATATTTTTCAGTGAAAAACATTAGGCCACTAAGACCATATATTCTCATATGTCCGTAGTATCCTACTGCACAGTCACATGTTTTTAGAATACATGAATGACCAACATGGTCTTTCCATATAGCACTTTTTGATTGAAACCCCACACATGAACCAGATGCTCCTCTATGGATGCATTGGTCCCAAGGCCGACTTCCACAACATACCTGATGTGTTTCAAAACTCACCATGACCAATAACCATAAGACCACCATCCCAATTTGGTACTCAAACTTTGTATCAAATTCACCAAGAAAGGACATAAACCCACAACCTATAAGGCCAACCTGAACTTCACCGGTAGAATTTAAATATGCACCTTATAGGTCTCTCATTGGAATTCTGATTCCTCCACTTCCAACCCATGGCTGGATCCATGATTCTACTACTGACACATCACTCCCCACCTTTAGAGCATAGTTAACACTTCTTTTTCATCCAATGAAACAAAAAATACCATTCTATAATCACACGTTAAACCCAAAAACATGGACGTGGCCTTCTAGCCTTTCACAGGAAAACACAACCACATCAACCTCTACCTGTTCTAGACATTAGAGTCTAGAACTAGTGATATTCATAGAACTATAATATATCATGGGAAAATATTCTATAAAATGTCGATGGTTTTCCTCCCACCATCCATATCAACATATACTACTTCAAAATTGCATCCTCTAAGAGGCCCTATATCCAACAAAAACACATTGAGGTAGCCATGTGTAAAGATAGAAATTTCCCATCGTACTCGAGACAATTTCACGGTAGTTTACATGATAATAACTAATAAAAAGTATGCTAATAATTCATTAGTGAACACCACCACAAATCCTCCATTAATAATGTCACATACAACTATGAAAAATAAAATCTTCAACATGACTTTTTCCCAAACCCCACCATATAGTGTGAATTGAGTTGATATCACTACACTTAGCCATCCTACACCTACGTCATGGTTATGAAAGGTTATAAAAATTATCATAATCAAGTTTCTCATTAGAAACCCATTACTTCTGAGTGTCCATCATTTTACAATTCATAATTTCATATTAGGAATATTTTCATATTAATTTCACAATCAGGGAAAAATAGTTCATGTTCAAAAACTTATTCAAAACATTTTTTCCTATGGATTCCTAAAATGATGTGTGTCAAACAATAGTAAGATTTTTTAAAATGATGCATGCATACTCCACTCTCATAACCTACCAGGACATGAGGCAAATCAGATAAAATCTCAACATTAGTAAACACATCACATGACAAGTGCTTCACCCATAGTGAAATACCATCTAACTGTAACAACACACATCAATAAAAGAAATCCCACCTTGGATACTTGTATTTTACACTCGTACATGGGTTAGCTACTCCCTTGGATGATATCGTAACTAAGGCCTAACTCTTCCTTGGATCTGTTCTACCTTTCCACAAATAGTAATAAGAAAGAAAGTAGAAAATAAAACTTCTTTTACACCACTTGGTAACATCCCATCCTGAGTGATACAAACCGATACGATGAGCTGGTCCACCAAGTGAGCTCAAGTGTGCCGCCCCATTCGAGTAATAGTGAGGCTCTTATATAGTTCATGGGAATACTGTACCCTCTTTATCAAAGTTTCACAAAAAATCAAAATAAATAAACAATAGTAAAATGATAGAACCAAAAATCAGAATAGTACCAATATCACATGATGTCAAAAGCAAGAAATACAATACAAATACTAAATAGTAAATATTCCATGCCAAATGTAAAATTTAAAACCCAAAATTATGACACCCATAACTCTTAAGTAGGTCTTAAACCACATACAGTCCCCACATCCATACCCCATTCCAAATCAGCCATCTAGCACATGGCCTTTTCCCTATCCTATCTTGTAACCATTAAGTCTATTCAAGTACTCATCAGGAAGTCTGAGTATGTTGTGAGTACAATTTAGTAGGCCACCACCAATGTCATATAAAATAACATCTCTTTGAAATAGTGTTTCTAGTTGTATAAAGAATAAATTAAAGAAATAATGAAACCAATTTACATTTATTCACTTAATATTCATTTTACTACATGATGTCTGGGTTCCCGAGGATTTTGAAACTCTCAATACCAGTTTCCTCTCATGATTGACATTGAAATATCCATGAGGGATATCATATCACATATTTCCATTCTTACAATTCTTTATATTAATTCACATATGAATTTCACTATGACCATTAATTCACTAAATTCACATATGAATGAAATTATTACCATTCATTTTCTCAATTCACTTATGAATTCCATTGTAATCATTCAACCTTTCAATTCTCATATAGATTCCATTTTTGTATTTCGTCATTTTAATTCAAATTTGAATTTCACTATTACCATTCATCATTTCAATTTACATATGAATTCCACTATTACCATCCATCATTTAAATTCAAATATGAATGTCACTATTACCATTCACCATTTCAATTCACATATAAATTCTACTGTTACCTTTCATCATTTCAATTCGCATATTAATTCTATTGTTAACATTTATCATTCAAATTACCATATAATTTCCACTCTTATTATTTATCATTTCAATTAACATATGAATTTCATTATTACTAATCATTATTTCAATTCACATATGAAATCCAGTGTTACCATTCATCATTTCAGTTAACATAAAAATCACACAAACCCATTCACTGATTACCCAGTTATAATATAAAATTTAGTAATTGCATATTCACATCATTCTATTAATTAATTCAGAAAATAATTAGTCACTTCAATTCCATTAATGAAGTCAATAGTTGAATGCTCTAATTAAATCAATCTCATAATAAAAAAATTCTCAATTAATTAATTCAACACATAGTTATTCTTAATCAACAATCTTAATATCACCTTAATTAATTAAATAATTAATTATTCTAACACAATAAATTTCATAAATGAAAAAATTCCCAATAGTTAATTCTATAGTTAATTACTCAAATTCAACAACACCAATTTCCTTATAATTAACTAAAAAATTAATTATTTCAATTAAATAATGAAATAATCACATCAATAACATTAATTATTTCTATAATTAATTAATCAGATAAGTCCCATTAATTAATTGAATAATTACTTAATCGAATTCATTCAATTACATCATCCCAAAAATACCCATTAATTAATTCACCAATTGGTTAATCTAATTTATTCAATTACACTGTCAAAACAATACCCATTTATTAATTAACTAATAAATTAATCCAATTATTTCAATTACATCATCAGAAAAATCATATTTAATTAAGTCACCACAAAATTAATACAACTCATTCAATTCCATCATCCCAAAAATCAAAATTAATTAATTCATTGGTAAATTAATAAAATTAATTCAATTGCATCAACACATCAATCGTTATTAAATAATTGATAGATTAATTAATCAAATTCATTCAATTGAATTATAATAATAATCCCCATTAATTTATTCACCAATTAATTAATTATTTTCATATCATTTCTTCCTCACACTAATCCCTGTTAAATAATTCAGATATTAATTAATCCAATTCATTCAACTGTATCATCACAAAAATCTTGATTGAATTATTCACCAATTAATTAATCTAGTTCTTTCAATCAAATCATCTCAAAAATCCCTATTTATTAACCCACCAATTTACATATCCAATTCATTTAATTGATGCATCACAACACAAACCGATTAATTAATTCCCAAAATAATTAATCAAATTCATTCAAAATTTATAATCACAAAAATCCTTTAATTAATTCATCAATTAAATAATAAATTTCAACCTTTTTCTATTCAAAACAATTCCCAACTATTTATTCAATAATTAATTATCCCAGTTCCATAATCCAAATATTACAACAATTAATTAAACATTTAATTTATTCCAATTTAATAATCCCAAGATCTCAATAATTAATTCATTAATTAATTATCCCAATCTCATAATCATTTATTCCGTTAATTTATTTATCAATTAATTAATCCATTTCAAATCCATTAATTAATTCAACAATTAATTAATCACATTAATTCCATTATTTAACTCAACAATAAATTAATCACAAAAATTCATTCTACTAATTCCAATATTAATTAATTCCATCAATTCCATTAATTAAATCATAATTAATTGATTTCGAAAAAAATTATAAATTAATTCCATAATTAATTATCCCAATTCACTGTTTCTATAGAACAACAATTAATTGAATAGTTAATTATTCTACTTATACCAAAATTTACATATCGCGATAATTAATTCATCAATTAATTATTCCCAATTCCATAATTTCATTATTTTCATGATTTATTATAAATTTAATTATTATCAATTTTTTTTGAAATTTTGATAATTAATTCTAAAATAAATTATTCCAAATTCTAATTCCCTTAACTAATTACTTCACTAAATAAATTAATTCAATTTATGAAAAATTAATTTCTAGAATAACCATATCTATTCCATAATTACATCAAAAAAAATTAAATTAAGACCACGTGATTGGAAAGATAGACCACCTACCTCAAATCAGTGATGAATGCTAACCAATGTATATCCCCAATTGAGATAAATAACCTAAATCATGTAAAAGAACAAGATCATGATTCAATTCCTCGATTAACGATTTAAACAGATAAGATAAAATTAAACCCAGGTCTTGATCCATAAAAAATATGGAAACATGGCTTTGAAAATGAGAGATGAATGGGAGAGAGAAATAAAAACAATCCGGATGACATTCACATACCAAGAGTGGGGCAGATCATTGATCTAGGCATCAAATCGCGAATAATGGAGGTTAGAAGGCCATAGAATTCATCCGAGATCCTCTAAAAATGAGACGAATAGGTTATATCAATGTTGGGGTCACTTTTTGGGTTACCATGTGGGTTTTGGTTTTTTAAAATGTAATATTCTAGTGAAATAGAAAATTGTTCATTTTTTCCTGGGATGGAGCATATGGTTTTCCATCTTAGGAATGTTAATCTTTTAGGGGTGTAGGGTTACTCCTAAGAGGGTGACTGGTTTGAAAAACAATGGGGTAGCCTTGAAAATCCTCACTTTGGGTTTGAACAGTTTTCAAGGGTTGGGCGCACAGTTTCAGAAATCTAGGGACTGTCCCTCTTACTTCCAAAATTATGAAATTTTCACCCAAACTCCTCCAATATACCACCCAAAAAAGCACTCAAAACAAGGAAAAAAGAATTACTATAAAAAAGCCCATGAAACCTCCAGAAATGTTCAGTATCTTACAACTACTTCATATATAGATATTCTTTACGGAGAAACCACCCTCCTTTTTAACACATCTTCTACAATACATGAACATTTTAATAGCCTCTAATATCTGATTTTTAAACATAACTTAGGAAATAATATTAAATTAATGAAGAATGGAAATAATATAATCATCCTTATTTTTTAATTATTAGTCATCTTGTAACACCCCATGAATTTAAAAGTAGATCTAATATAGAATGCATGAAACACTAAGTCTCTACAAAACAACACTTTTTTATATCCTAACCAGTAAACATAATTTTCCCCCTCTCTAATTTAAATTTTGAAAAACTGACAAACACGGTTGGGTTCAGTATGGTATTTAGAGTCTAATATGTAAAACATAATTTTGATGAATAATAACATACCTTTATGAATAATAACATACCCTTATGAATAGTAATGAATTTCATATTGGTAAAAAAAATAGAAACTTCACCTGCGAATGTATAAATACAATTTAGAAATCTTATAAGTGAGAAAACGAGCATAGTATAATTATTTTTTATTTTTATTTCACAAATATTTTAATTAAAATTTTATGATTTATTTAAAAATTTAATATGGAAATGCATTTTCATAAAATTTAACCATAAATTGTTACTTTACTGTATTATGGTTATAAGATAATTTATGGGATCTTGATTAAATTTTCATGGTGTTACAAAACGAGTTATAGTATTAAAGTTGTTTTTTGGGAATAAATTATGATTTTATTTAAAAATTAAATAAAAAATAGTGAGATATTTATTTTTAAAAAATTTATTTCAGTTTTAAATTTTACATGTCAAAAAATGGATGGGGTGAAATTTTGGGATTTTTCTAAAATACATGAATTTTTAATGTATAGTAAAAATATAGTTTTGAGTTTTTGGTATGTTTAATGAAATAATAATGATGTAATAATTAATATAAAATTATGGTATACTTTTTCAAAGAAACATATGACATTAGGTGTCTTATGTGGCTAATACCATGGGTAAATACTATTGGAAATCTTATAATTTTTCAAAAACCAATAAAGAGGTATCTTTAGAAATTAACAAAAAAAACTCCCTCTCATTTACTATAAATACAAACTCATTCAATTGTTTTCTTCCCTTAAAAACTCATAATCTTCAACAATATGGTAGTTTAAGTCCCTAAGATGTCTCTCAAGGTGTCTTCAAGCCCGCGTGGTCTCATCCTTCATTTTGAGGAGTTACTCTACAAGGTAAGGGAATCTTCCACCCTTCCATTTTCAAGCTTTGGTTTTATGTTATTATTTTAATTTTTTTTGGATTATTATGGGATATGTCATTTCTTATCCCCCCATTTTTTATATTATTTAATATTTATGAGAGTTCTATTTTTCTCTTATCAACATATTTTATGAATTTTTAAGCGATGTTGTTAGGCTACCAAATATTTCGTAAGGGATTTCTCATCCATTATTTTATATAGAGATCTATTCTTTTTCATTAATCAGCTCCATTCATTCAAATTTTGTGATTACTTAATTATATTACATTTATTGTAATATTTTCATGATAATGTTTTAATTCCTCATCATCACCCATTTACAATTATTTTATAGTAAAAATGAAAACACCATTGGTGATATGCTAATTTAACACATTCAAGGACGATGGGTTTTCAGTTTCTATTATTGTCTTCAATTATGGTCATGAAATCATTATTATGGTTTATCCAGACTATAATTTATTTATTATGTCTCTTATTTGGTTCTATAATCTTTTTTTACACATGGGTTTTATCTATAAAGATAAATGAGTTTGTTATGTTAAAAAACAACCAATTAACCCAAACAGTTACCATTAAGAAATTTATATAATGATTCATCTTCAATGAAATTAACAAAATGAATTAAAATCAATGTAACCTTATTTATTTCGAATAATAATATATAACATCGATTCTAGACAAAAATCATCATTTTACATGATTCTCCGTTCAGGTATATAAGTATATCGATCAAGAAACAAATGGACCCGAACAAAGAAATTGTCACACTTAACCAAAACAAGGCAATGAATAAACTTAATATAGTTATAATAATTTAATTACATGTATAATATGTTTTGGTGATATTAATTAATGAATTTAATTAGGTTTTCCAGTACACTAAGACCAAGTGAAGAACACCATCAGACTTAAAGTTAGGGGTTTCTTCATCTCACTTCAATTTTTGTGAGATATTCCGTATTCACTACTACTGCTTGTGTATGGTGTATGTATACCTACATTTATGTTTCATATAATGAATCTATTTATATTAATTATATTTAATGTATCATTTCGTTATTATTAATTTTGTGGCATACGATCCCATTGATGACAATGTTGTAAGTACTTTCTACCAGAACATCCATTTTCTTTCGGGTTTCCCTTATTATCTATTCACCTCAATTATATTCTTATTTATTATTATGTAATTCTGTTATATTATGT
The DNA here is from genome assembly GCA_963277665.1 of Viscum album. Classification (NCBI taxonomy): domain Eukaryota; kingdom Viridiplantae; phylum Streptophyta; class Magnoliopsida; order Santalales; family Viscaceae; genus Viscum; species Viscum album. The sequence goes on from OY728132.1 coordinate 704,926,414, forward strand.
GATAATGTTCTATATATGTTTACCAACCTTAATCGAACTTTAATTTATGGAGAGTTATATCTTTTAAAATGGTCTTTAAAAACATCTTGCCGAAATACATGCTCAATTAAAGGATTTCTCAGATTCTTACTTATTTTGAAGTTCACTCTATAATTTGTTTTAAGAAATATTTATCTTTCAAAAATAGAAAAATTTAATGTGGGAAAAGATATTTTGGTTCCATTCTGGTTTTATAAGAGAAAACATGCCTTTTCACTTTGAATTCTCAATAAATAATTCCTTAAACCATACTAAAATGTTTTATTTATAAAGCTTCATTAAAAACTATTTTCCAATGATTTCACATCCATAAATCATTATTTAAGAAAAAAATATAATTTAAATGACCTTCACTTTTATTTTCTAGGATATTAATTTTTTCTATATGATTTCACGACAAAAAAAATTATTTTCCAAAAGAACTCTTCTTTTAAAAGTAAAAGGTTTTTTCTCATCTCAGTTTTAATTGAATGATATATATTCCCTATTCACCACATAATTTTTACTTGGTGAGTATGTACTTTTATTTGGTCATTTAAAGAGTTTACTTATTCTACTGATATTCTAATGGATTATGATTTGAATGTTTCATGGTGGTATGAGACACTTTGGAATGTTTAAGGATTATTTCTTCAAGAATTTTTCAATGGTATCTTTTTAATGTATCATTATTTATTTTATCATTATTTATGTATCTTATATTTCATAGAAATTTATCTCCTATGATATCATCGAACATGTTTTATTTAATGGATTATGATTATTTTGATTGTGAATTTTCTATCTTGATACCATTCACTATATTACTTAGAGTGGTTAGTGTTTACATTTAATGACTGCTGAAAGTTATTTATATTTCAGATGTTAGTTTCATTATGAATACATATGTTGATTATGTTTATCCCAATTAATTAGGGGGAATTTGCTGGACTTATTTTCAGATGGGGAGGACCACTATATCCCCTCAATGAATCCGTATGTTTCATGAGGCAAACTAGGTCATGACATGATGCCTTTCCAAAATGATTTTTATGGTCTTGGCACGAGGCCTTGAGAGTATGGCTATGATGTTTGTTATATGAATTTCCCTCACTATGAAAATAATATTGATAGTTCATGTGTTTATTCAACTATTAGAATACCAATGATTTTGTTTTATTGTGGAATTATTGATTCAGCTCTTATTCCTTCCATATAATGTTCAAGTTTATTTTTAAAGGATTTCGTTTTAGTTATTCAACATGAATAATTTTTATTTTTATGTTATCATAATTATATTTCATACCCTTACCGAGCATCTAAGATAAACCCTTATTTATGTTTCATTTTCTCATGACATGAAGATGTTTATTATGAATGACCTGCAGGGATAAACATAGAGTTGTTTATATTCACAATAAAACGTATTTGTTGTTTTTCTTTTCAATTTGTAATGTTGAAACTTTGTATGTATCTTGTTTTCCAAAAATAGTAAAATACTTCATCCTTATGGATTTGATTCCTTGTAATCATACCGATGTTTTAAAATAATTCACTCACTCCGGGATTCTAGGGTTGGGGCATTAGAGTTAGTATTAGAATAATTTTATTAGAAAACATGAAAAATATATTTAGAAAACACAGATTTGGAAAAAAAATTCTAAGACATATTTTGAGGATAAAAATAAAAGAACGCGGCGATTTTTTTTAAAAAAAAGGGAATATGTGGATATTTCTAGAAAATATATCCATGTCTAGATACTATAAGTGGATGTGGATCTAACACAGATGTACCCAGGAGAAAAAATTCGACAAGGAGTTTTGGGCGTGACCCAGGGAATCCTGGTACATGGAAATAGGCCATACTAGATACCTTGTTGGAAACTACCGGGGGATATGCTTAGGAAAATTCAAATTTTCTTTACAAACCATTATGAAGGAAATTAATGTAATTTTTTCCTCAAAGAAACCATGTTTATGATTATGATATTAGTTGTGGATATGATTTCAATTTATGTTAGGTATTTTTTTATGTAGATATTATACATTAGGATTCATAATCTAATCTAGTGTATGAAATGGTTTAGAAATGGAGTGTAATGAATGGAATGAGAACCACAAAAAACATAATTCAATGTGTAAGAATGGTCATTTCATTAATGGGTTTATGTGATTATTTCGACGGGAAATAATATCTCAAACACTATCATCAAATTACGATATAACATCATGTCCAAATAAGAAGGATAGAGTGTTTTCTAAATATTTTTTCTTTAGAAAGAAATAGGAGAAGAAGAGGAAAACTAGGAAAAAGATAGATAATAGGAAGAAGGGAATTTAGTATTTTCCCACATGGGATAATTGTGGAAGGAAATAACTTGGTATATGATTAAGATGAAAAGGATTTTTCATCATGTGTAGAGAAAAAGGACCCAATGCTCATAATTCTAAGAGATGAAATAAATTTTCCTATATTATAAACATCAACTATAACAATATGGGGAACTATGAAAATAAATGTCCCAAGCATCATGGAAATATAGCACTGAAAAAGTAATGGGATCATGGTCAAGCTTAAGATGTCACTATGGTTAAATTAGATTAAATTGTGTTTTTGTGTTTTTGGAATCAAGAACTATGTAATAATATTCTTTTTGTAATAATTATGATATATATATAGATATAATGATTGTATGGAAGTACTATTTCATTATGGATTTGAGGTCGTATGATGAATGGTACATAAGAAAAGTTATTTAGTAGAAAGATAAACATTCAAAAACATTATTGAGGGAAAGACAATAATTAATATATATATGATATGGAGATAATGATAAAGAAATGATTGATACTGATAAGTACTAACTACCTTGGAATTGATTATTGACTTTTCGAGAAGTGGTCTATGCTATCATCGATGGAGTTTACCAAACTTTTGGATTTAAGGAATATATCTAATATAATGTATCTTACAAAAGTAATATGGAAGAATGCCTGTTTCTAATATGTTTTTTATGGTAATTCACATTATGACCATATTTTAAGAGGATACGTGATAAATATATTCACATGTTTGGAATAAGAAAATTTAGAGATTCTTCATGTTTATTAATAGTTAATGATAAGTTCATCTTGGAAATTTTGATACCTTAATTCTAAAGTGTTCAATCAATATATTGTGTAATTTTTATCCATTTATGAAATGGATTAAGTAAATATTTTTACATTCTTTTAGAGGTTAATGTATTAATTCACCATACGACATAACCTGTGATATGTGAGGAAGTATATATAGTTCAAGGTGAAATAAAGGATGAGATTTTAAATAGAAATATATATTTATACTCCTATAGAATGGAATAATTCCTCAAATTAAGGAAAAGTTTCTTAGATAATATTTTTCCTATTATCGTAATATTTGATAATAACTATGAATTTTTTATATTAGTTTATAGTTTTATAGTAATAAACTCTCATCTTAACATGTTCTCTATCAAATTTCATCCAAATTTCATAGTTATATTATTGTTCCATTTCTTGGTTGTTACTTCCAACTAATGTCACCCCATTCGAAAGCATAATTTTGGTTGGGACCAACTCATTTCCATTAAACTTTTTTAGGAGGATATTATAGTAACCCTTTTTCAAATGTGGATTCATAGAAGGTAATTTTCAAGCATCACCCTTTAACATTCAAAGTGTAATTTTTAATTGTGAGGATGCAATTTTGTTGAGAGGGGAATCAGGTAACACCCAAATAATTTACAAATGGATTTAATATAGAAATAAAGAAACACTTGGTCTCTACAAAAGAAAACCTTATTATATCCTAACCAATAAAAATAATTTTTCAACATCTGTAATTTGGATTTCAAAAAACTAAAATAAATGGTTGTGTTCAGGAAAATATTTAGAGTCTGATAAGACAAACATAATTTTTATGATGATTAACACATCTTTATGATTAGTTACCTACACATATGAATAATAAAATACACTTACGAATATTAATGAATATTAATGAATAGTAATGGATCTTAAATCGTTTAAAAAAATAGAAACTTCACCCATGAATGTATAAATACAATTTAGACATCTTATAAATGAAGAAAAAATTATAATATAAGTATTGGTATTCTTCCATGTCATAAATATTATAATTATAATTTTATGATTAATTAAATAATTTTTAATTAAAGTTTATTTTCATAAAATTTAATCATAAATTTTCACTTTATTGTCTTATGATTATTAGATAATTTTATTGGGCCTTGATTAATTTATCAAGGTGTTATAAAACGAGTTATAGTTTTAAAGTTGTTTTTTTGAAGTAAATTATGATTTTTAAAAAAAATTAAATTAAAAAAAATATAAAAAATTATTTTTGAAAAATATATTTCATTTTTTAATTATACACATTAAAAAATGTCTGGGGTGGAATATTTGGAATTTTCTAAAATACTAGAAGTTTTGTGAATAGTAAAACTATAGTTTTGAGTTTTCGGTATGTTTAATTACATCATAATGATATAATAATTAATATAAAATTCTCGTAGAATTGTTTAGTAGAATATTACATGAGGTTTCCCAAGGGGATAAAACCATGCGTAAATACCAAGGGAAAGCCCATGGTATTTCAAAAACCACTAATGACGTGTCCTTTGAAATTAATAAAAAAATCCCTCTCATTTACTTTAAATACACACCCATTCCTTAATTTTATTTCATTCCAAACTAATAAACCAATGTTATATGATATTTTTACCTTATTAGGAGTCCTCCCAAGGTTTCCTCAATCCCCTATGGTCCTAAATATCATGTTTATGGAGTTACTATCAAAGGTAAGGGAATCTACCACCCTTCTCGTGTTAATGATTTCATTTTATGTTATTGTTTTTAATTAATTTTGGATTATGATGGGATATGTGATTCCATATCCCCATTAATTTCCTTATTATGTATTAATTATGGGAGACCCCTTTTTCTAGTTTCAACATATGTAATTATTTTTTAAGTGACGTCGTTAGGCTGCATAATTTTTCGTTGGGGATTTCTCATATTTTCTTTTATTTTGAGATCCCTTATTTTTATTTCATCAACTCCTTTCATCCAAATATTATGATTACTCTATATTCTTACATGTAATATAATTATTTAACTAAAACATATTTATTCTTCATCTGATCTTCATTCCCATTCTTTTATACTAAAAATGAAAACACCATCTGAGATGTGCTAATTTACCACACTCAAGGGTGATTGGATTTCAATTTCTATTATAATCATCAATTATTGTAATGGAGTAATTATTATGGTTGATCTCGAATATAATGTATGTATCATATCTCTTATATTGTTCTATAATATTTTTTTACTCATGGGTTATATTTATAAATAAAAATTCTTTTGTTGTGTTAAAAAACTTCCAGTTAACATAAATAGTTATCATTAAATAATTTACATAATGATTCATATTCATTGAAGTAAACAAATGAAATTTACATCCATTTAACCATATGAATATTAAAAACCAACATAGAACTTCAATTCTATACAAAAATCATCGTTTTACAAGAGTTTCCATTCATGTATATAAGTATATCGATCAAGAAACCAATGGACCAGAACAATGAAATTGAACGTCTTAACCCATCAAAAAGTATATGAATGAACATAATAATGTTATAATAAATTATATACATCTATAATTGGTTCTGGATATATTAAATAATGAATTTAATTAGGTTATCCGGGACACTAAGACCAAGTGAAGAACACCATCAGACTTAAGGTAAGGGGTTTCTTCATCTCAAATAAATTTTTGTTAGGTTTTTTTATTCACTACTACTACTTATGTATAGTGTATGTATACTAACAATGATGTTTCATATCAAGAATATATTTATTTTAATTATATTCAATGTATCATTTAATTATATTTAATTTTGTTTCTTTTTATTCCATCTATTATAATGTTGTAAGTACTTTCGTTCGGAACATCCATTTAAATTTTCGTTGCTCTTATTCTCTAATCACCTTAATGATATTTTTCCTTATTCTTATGTATCCTCATAAATTTCGTGTTAATTTTCTATATATGTGTACCAACAATAATTCTACTTTCATTTATGGGGATTTATATGTTTTAAAATGATCGTTCAAAAATTCTTCCCTAATTACAAGCTTGATTCAAGAAACTTGTCAGATTATTACATATTTTGAATTTCAATCTATAATATATTTTAAGCCATATTTATCTTCCCAAAATCATATATTTTAAAGTGAAAAATCTATTTTGGTTCATTTCTTGTTTTATGAAATCAAACATGCCTTTTCTCTTTAAAATATCTATAAATAATTCCTTAAACTGTATAAAATGATTTATTTTCAAATCTTCTTTGAAAACAATTTTTGAATTATTTAACCTATATAGGACTTTATTTAAGTCTCAAATATAATTTAAATGCCCTAAAATTTTATTTTCAAGGATATATATTTTTAAAATATGATTTCATGACAAATTCAAATGACTTTCAAATTGAAATCTTCCTCGCAAAGTAAAAATGTTTTTTCTATTGTCACTTTAACTTTTATGAGATATATTCCTTGTTCCCACTTACTTCTTACTTTTGGTGTATGTAATGCCATTTTGTATATCATGTCAAGAATCAACTTATTATCATGATATTCTAAGGGATTATTATTTAAATGTGTCAAGGTGGTATGAGACACTTCTAAATGTTTAAGGATTATTTTCTCATGAAATTTTAAATGGTATCATTTAAACATATATTTATTTATGTAAAAATACAAGGATGAATCTTCTATTTCATATAGATTTATCTCCTATAATAACATCCACCTTGTTTTATTGAATGGTTTATGATTAGTTTTATTGTGTATGTTCTATCTTGACACCATTCACCATATTACTTCGAATGGTTAATGTTTACATTTAAATAATGTGGAAAGTTATTTATATTTCATATGATAGTTTCAATATGAATTTATATGATTATATCCATTTATAAGAAGAATTAATTGGATTTATTATGTGATGAGTGGGGCTCTTTATATCCCCTCGATGCATTGGTAGGTCTAATGAGAAAAACTAGTTCATGGAATGAGGCCTTGAAAAAATGGCTATTTATGGTCTTAGAATGAGGCCTTGACGCTATGGTTATGATATCTGACATATGAATTTCCATAACTATGAAAATAGTGACGTCCGAACATTCTATACACTCTTGGAAAAACCATATTTTTGTTATAGTAAAATAACTTTTTAACTATAGTTATTTTATGATACTCAATATCAAACATGTTTTATAATATATCTTATGAAGTCCCATGTATCTTAAAAATTATTCCAAAGTATGATAAAAAATAAAAAATAACCTAAAAATTCAAAAAAATACCATACTAATTCAAAATTATTTTATAAATTATAATTTCCTATTCCAAATTTCCACAACCACATAAAAATATCTTATAAACTCAAAATATATGTTAATAAGATTACCAAATATATTTTAAACTTAGAAGTATCTTATTAATTACACCTTCCTTTTTCAAAATACCATATTTCACAGGAAAATATTTCCTAACAACGTAAGTATGTTCATAATGAATCTAAATATATCCACATCCCTTCCAAGAACCATTAAAGAACAAAATGAACTTCAACCCAGTAAAAAATCATATTTTAAGTAAGTGCGAATAAAGTTTATGTGTTAAAAACAAAATAAAATAGAGTAATAACATATAATTATTTTTCATCAATTCTTCCTCTTTATTCAAAATATCAAATTCTAGATGAAGATTATTCAACATTAGATCATATCAAACTCCATTGGGATCTTAATAATATGCCAAAAAAACATAATATCTACCAAAATTCTAATTTGGATTAATAATCATCCCCTCTAGATTTTTTATGTAATAAATTGAGAATAAATCACTTTCAAACATAATAAAATGAGAAATTAATAATCATTTTATAATACTATGTGATAAATTATTGTGTATGAAATAAGAATATTGACTAATAACATCATTTTTCACATTAAAAAATTCCCCTCTTATTAAAAATTGACCATAAAACTTAAACACCACTTGATTGAGACCACTTAAGATCAAATGAAAATCAATTATTCATTCACTTCTCAAAACTATTCATTGATTTTGTAAATAACATGGTAATTTTTTTCATTCTCATCAAAACTATTAGAATGATTCACAAATAAGAGTCTCACTTTCAATTCATAATCCCACAAACTATTAAAATATTTTAATAATCAAACATCCATTTCTAACCAAATAACTTTAACCATTAAATAACTCCTTATAAATACTAACTACCCCAAAATTAGATATTTCTACTACAATAGGTAAAACCATATCAAGGGATTCTTTCAAGAATAGTTCACAACCCCTTTATTAAAAAAACAATATTAAGATATTAATGTTGATTTTGTTTTATGACATTGTGAACAGTATCCAAATAACATGATGGGATAGGAAAAAATGCACCATACCTTATCCATGAGTGGAACAATGATAAAATCCAATCGTTAAACTAGATCTTTGATAAGAATAATTTTTTAATGGTATAGTTAAAAAATAAATAATTTTAGATATTGTTGGAAAAAAATATAGATTCAACATATTTTCTTTCACTTGATCAATAATGAATTTATATTTTACATCAGTAATTTTTTTATCATGAATGGTAAAAAAATTAATAAATCTAAACCACATTTATTATTACACCCCATTTGTAGTGTCTGCTTCAATTTTACCTTGATATCATCCATCTCAATTCTAATACAAATTAATTGGGTTATATATTTAGTGTCAGCCATATATTATTGGTTAGCTATGATCATGGTGAAAGAACCTTTCATCTTTTTGTGTAAAAAAACACACTATTATCCCAAGAATAAAAATACACTAGATGTAGACCTTTTATCATCAACATTTACAACCCAATATATAATTGTATATCAAAATTGATCAATATTACCCTTTATATCATATTTCAATCAAGAAACTAACTTTCATTTGGTGTTCCAACATATTCTTTTTTATATAAATATTTGAGAATCATTTCATGCACTTTGTTACCAAACATATATTGAAGAGGTCAAGTATAAAAAACATTCAATAAGTTTCCGGAATTCTCATGGTTGAACAACCTTTTAATTATCTTTTTTTTTAAAGAAAATTCCTCTTTTAATTGGTATATAATATTTATTTGAATCCTTTATTCGAAAAAATTAAAAGTTTCAGAGCATAATTATCTTGAGAATAAAAATGTGGTCTTCCTATGGTGAAATTCATAAATCCAAAAAATATTTCATTTCACCATGAATGAAAATTTCAAAATACATATTCATCTTTTAAGAAAAATCTTCACATGAACATTTAAAACATATAAATAATATAATATAATCTACACAAATAATAACAATGATTTATACCTTGATTCCTTATATGATGTAGATAGTATTATATTCTATTTCATTCTGGATGTTTAACATATTCAAACAAGAATCCAACATAGAATTACATGTTATTGGAGAATTTTTAAACCAATATAGATATTTCATTATCTTATAAACATTGTTATCATATTTTCCAAGAAATAACCACTAAGTTTCTCATTGCATACTTCATATTCCATCTCTCAATTCAGGATGGAATATTTGAAATCAACATTAAATATTTTCCATTTAATTATTGAGGCAATAGAAAAATATATATAATGGAATCCATTCATGAATCGTTTGAAATTTTTTTATCCAAATTAATTCCTTAAAATTTTAAATAACCATTATACATTGATATTTACTTATTTTAAACAACATTTCCTACTTTGTTTAACCTGTTTCAAAACATTCGTGTTGTTGTGATTACATTATTCTATTCATTATTATGAACTAAATCCCAAGCCTCATTATGTTCAATTTGGGATAATTATTTATTCATAACATCAACTCACTCCTGATACTCAAATGTTTCATTCATATCTCTTTGTTCAATATATAAAAATAGTGAGGCTTTTATTTCTGTCCTCAATGTTTTGCTAGTATAACCTTATTTTATTTTAGCTCCAATGATGTTTTACACATAAAAATTGTTTTTGGGAAATGTATACCATGAATGATGTTGTTTCTCATAACATGAAATAGTTTAATTCTCTTCTTAAACCTAAACATCTTCTGAATTTTCATTATTCTCAAAAACATCAAACAAATTCCTAACAAAAATAGCTTCGTCATAACTCATGGAAGATTCTTATAATTATTTATATTCTTTATTTGAATCATCTGTCACCATAACATTAGTATTATAAAAAATATTACCTATATCTTTGTTTTAATAGTGGTATTCCTTGTCCTTAGGCAGAGAACCAAGGATGTTACAATGAACACATACATTCTAAATATTACTATGGTATTCTCCTTTAACGCCGATAATGCAGGGGCTAATAAATACCATTAAATATTTCATACTTGGGTAATTTTTTTAAATATATATTATATGGTTTCATATATAATTTTTTCAATACAAATATTAGTTTTTAACCTCACAATCTACACTAATAGTTGGTCTATAGATTTAATGATAATTATTATACCCCAACAACATAGTATTATCCATATTTACTAAGAATCTATTATTCCATATAGTAACAATAGTATATTTTGGTATATATAGTTCATTTAATTCATGGAAGATACCATTATTCTCATTATAAGAATCAAATATTCCATTAGTATACTCAATTGCATTGTAACATCCTGACCTGGGTTCCACACACTGATGCCTCGAGCCGGTCAGCTACGTGACCTTAGAAGCACCTCCTAGTATAAAGAGCCTACCGACTATCATCAGGGGACTAAAATATATAAAGGGGATAATATAACATCTTTTTCAAAGTATCACAACAAAATAAATAAATAAATAATAGTAAATTGATAAACCAAAAAAATCCAAAAAGTACCAATATCACATGATGACCAAAGCAAGAAATTCAATACCAAAACTACACAGTAGATAAGCAATTCCAAATTACCCGCCATGTGTCAAAATGAAAACCATAAATTAATACATTAAAAACTCCATATGGGTCTCAAAACACAATTGGACACTTCATTAATGCTTTATACCAAGTCAGGCATCTAAAAAAGGGTTATTTCCTTTTTTTCTATCCTACCAACATGAAGTCTATTTTTGTAGTGATTAGGAAAGCTTGGTAAGGTGTGAGTAAAACTCAGTTCTCCACCAAAAAAAGTGTCTAAAACAATATCCAGTCAAATTTGTGTATGAATTTGAATAATTTATAAACAAAAGTAACAATTTAAATAGTTTACATTTATTCAATTACTCTTTATTTAACAACATGATCCACTGATTCAAAAGGATTCCCAAACTCTAACTGCTTTTTTCATCCTTTTCTTGAGTCTGAACTATCTTTGAGGGAAATTAAATCACATATTTCAATTATTACCATTCTTTATCTTGATTTACATATGAATTCCATTATTACAATTTATTTTATCAATTTACATATGAATTCCATTGATACCTATCAGTGTCTCAATCCACTTATGAATACAATTATGACCATTCATCATTTCAATTCACATATTAATTACATTTTTACCATTCATCATTTCAATTAACATATGAATTCCATTGTTACCATTGATCATTTGAATTAATATATAAATTCCACTATAGCCATTTAACATTTAAATTCATATATCAATGCAACTATTAACATTCATCTTTTAAATGCACATATGAATTCCATTTTTAACATTCATTATATCAATTAACACATAAATTCTAGTGTTACCATTCATTATTTCAATTCAAATATAAAGGGAATTTTTACTATTCATCATTTCAATTCATATATGAAGTCAATTTTTACCATACATCATTTCAATTAATATATGAAAGCCAATTTTATAAATCATCCTTTCAATTCACATATGAATCATAAAAAAAATTAATTAAATCAACAATTAATTAATAAAATTCATCAATTTCATATTCAAATCATTTAATTAATTATTTTAAAAAAATTTAATAAGGTAAATTCCATTAATTAATTAAAAAATTAATTAATTCAATTTAATTAATCAATTAATCACAACAATATCTAATAATTAATTCAATAATAAAATAATCATATTCAACGATCTTACTATCAACTTAATTAATTCAAAAATTAACTATTATAACTCAATTAATTTCATAAATGCCACAATTGCTATTAATTAATTCTACAATTAATTAATCCAATTCAAAAATACCAATATAACTATAATTAATTCAAAAATTAATTATATAAATTCAACAATCAGCTAATGTAATGGCCCGGACCTCTCCGGTCGATTACTTTGTAAAATTCGTTTTTTTATGTGGTCAATGCGGCGAACATCAAAAATAATAATTATTGTTAATAATAAATGGTGACGTGTTAATAAATTTTATTTGGGGTTTTGTTATAAGTGTTATACTAAATAATTATAATAATAATGTTGGTTTTTTTTGATAGATCAGGTAATAATGATTTAATGAGAAATTAATAAAATGAGTTATGATATTTATTGCAAACAAATAAATGAAGATGCACAATGGAAGCATAGTGGTGCGTTAATAAAATTAAAGGTGAGCTCGTTATTATTATTATGTTAAATAATAATAATAATGGTGGTGTAAAAATATGTTGGGTTTATTAAATTGAATGACTTTAATTTAATAAAAGTGGTTTCAATTTAATCAGTGTGAAATAAAAATAAATAGAATTAAATAATTAAATTGACGGATGTTACGCGACATTGATGTGGCATTGTCAGATTCAGATATCCAACAGGGTTGTTTAACGTGGTCAATGCGATGAGCATAAATATTATCATTATTAAAAATAATAATGGTGATGAGTTAATAAAATAAGTTGATGAATTGTTTTTATTATTGAAAAACAATAAATGACAATGATGGCGTAAAACTATGTGCGAGAGGTTAATGAAATTAAAGGTATTAAAAAGGGGTTGAATATTTAGTTATATTAATTTTGTTTTGTCGTGGATATGGTTTTAATTAAATGGAATGGTTTTAATTTAATATGAGAATAACCGTGGTAAACTAATTTAATGAGATTAAATTAGAACATTAATGATGGGTGTTATTATTAATAATAACATGGAAGAGTTAGATTGGAGAGAGAATGATATAATAGAAAATTGAGAAATAATAAATGAAAAAAAAGAAAGGCAATCAAGGAGGTGGGGCGTGATTGACATGGAGCCAAGGAGGCGCCACTTTTGTGGTGGCGTGGGTTTGAGGAGGTTCTTTTGTAAGTCAATATTATTATATATTATAATAATGATTATAAGGTATTAATGGGAATAAAATTAAAAGAGAAATAAATGTAAAAGTAGGGAGTGTTTGTTTCCAACGTGAAAGAGACCAAATCGCGATTGATTTGGAGTTATAAAAATAAATAAATAAGTAAATATAATAATAATAAAATAATAATAATATTATTTTGGGTGATCAAAACTTAAAAAGTCTATAACTTCTTCATATGGTGTCGGAATGACGAACCGTCAGCGGCAGTGTAATCCTGTAATTAAGACGGTCATTTTAAGACCAGTGATGGATACCTTTTTATGAGTTATGTCTCGGGTCAACGAAACACGCATATTAATAAAATTAACATTTTTTTAAAATGTGTGGAAACCGCGTGATGTGTCGTGTGTTGACCAGTCAAAACACGTAACGGGTGTACAGTCACACCGTGTATTCATCAATACACGCTGCATACTATTTTACCTATTCGTTGGCTATATAAGAAAGGGTCGCGGATTATTTCCAGACCAATCGCTTCTTCTCCGCACGACGACACTCTTGGATGATAAAGAAGTCTTCCTCCTCTAACTTCTTTGTCCGAGCTCCGAATTACGATCTGTCAGCGGCCACAGGATCGTAGAGACGGGCGAAGCTTCTAAGACCGAACTTGTCACCTTTCCTTCCGGCCTTCCTTCTCCAGCTTCCATCCTAGGAGGCTTTTGTCGGTTTTGGCGAAGGCGGAGGACACCGAAGGACGTCGTCGGAAGCGGCGTGATCGGGACCTTTTTAGGTAGGGATCTCACCTTTGTCTCTCTAATTTGTGTATCATGTGTGGCGGGTATCCTTTTTTTCTCATGAGAAATGGTTGAACCTTTAAATAAAGATAATAACTGGTTAAAGAATGGGGTTGGGAAGTTAGTGATTGTTGTTACCTTACTTTTTATATCCTGTGATATTATATTTGTGAATTGAATGAGCTTCTACCTACTGAAAATCACAGTCGTTGGGGGCCTTTGCTTACGCAATTAAATGTTTCCCTCTCCTTCTGTATTTTCTTATGGATGGAAACTTCATGAAATGTGGAAATTGGTTAATCATGTAAAGATGACTTTTTAAATGAAAATATAGAACCCTTGTGTGATCACCCCGGTTGAACCAAAATGGAATAATGAACTGTGGGTGTTGGCTTGGTTACGTGGCATGTGTTGGGGGTGTTTTGTGGGCTGTTGTGGTTTGGGTGAGCAGCGGGGCTGCGACGTTTGGGTGGTGATCTTATTGGAATGGTTGATGGTGGAAACGTGGAGGTGTGAAATGTTTTGTAAACGATGGGGTTGAAATGGGAAGTGGTTGGTTGTGGAAAATGCCTTTATTTATGAAAAGTGTTTTGATTATGAAAAGTATTTTGAAGTAAAAAGGTGTTTTCAAATGTGGAAATGTTTTGTGTGTGGAAAGGGTTTTATGTGTGGAACTTTGAAATAAATGAATGATGGAATGTTGTATGGTTGTGATAATCTTTTGTAAATGAAATGGCATGTGGTTGCTTGCGTTTTACCTAACCTTGGTTGTGGATGGCAGGGATATGTTTGTGAAAGGTTTTGTCTGGATGATAGTTTCCCAGTAGTAATAATTTTGTTAAACCATTGCATGAAACATGAAAACCTAAATGGGGTAGGGGGATGATTGTTTGGTTGTTGATGCATGCTTCGTGGTAGCAGTGCCGAGGCACATGCTCAGTTTCTCTTTTTAAGAAGCCATAGGTTGGGCTGTGTGTTTGGTATATGTATATATATAATTGTATCTTTGTGTTTTGTCGCACCACACCCATGTCAAGCACCTAGTGCCGAACACTCACATTTTATGGGAGAGGGTGTTCCCCCTTAGTTACTAGCTCCTTCCTGCTCCTTCTTCCATAGGCTATGATGGCTTGAGGTGACCTTACACCCAAGACTCTTCGGGTAGGTCTCGGAGGCTGTGATGGATTGAGGTGACCTTTAGCCCAAGAATCTTCGGGCAGGCTTACCGTTCCCAAGAACCTTAGGGATGAGGCCCAGGTGTCTGTGGGCGGGTTAGTGGTTGTGGCCCAGGTGTGTGCGGGCGAGATGCGTGGTTGTGAGGCCCAGGTGTGTGCGGGCGGGATGCGTGGTTTGGCCCAGGTGTGTGCGGGCGGGAAGAGTGTGGTAGCGTCAGGACGTTTGCCGTTAGGAAGAGCAGCATCTAATTAAGTGGTAAATGGTGCGGGGTACCCAATACTTTTGTTCTATATATATACTAAACTTGTTTGTGTTACTTGGTGAGTGTGACCAGTGAGGTTGGGTGGATAATTTTTCATTGTTAGTTTCTGGTTCTTCTGTTTTCTCACGGGACCTTAGGGTGTCTCCCCACTTGTGCATGAGAGCTTTAGGTTTCCCTACTGATTATACTTGTATGCTCACCCTACGTTTACTTTCAGGTTTCCAGGAGGACTACCAGGGCCGTGCGGGACCCTACTAGTTGGGCAGTTGGAGTTGTTGCAGTTTTTGTTCTCTTGTTTTCTTTGGCATTGTACTTTTGAGCTTCCTTGTACTTGTACCTTGTTATAAAAATTGTTTAAACATGCATGTGGGCTTGGTTTGGGTTTATTTGTATACACTTGTTCTTTTCCCTTTTTGGTGGTTGACTTGTCCTATTTCCCGATCCAAAATAATAAAAAGGGTAATGCCTCCCATATTTGTGAAAACTCATACCCTTGGTGCTAGTCGCCAACCCGGGGCCTACTGGAGGCGGGACTCGGGGGTCATTATCTCCCTTTCACCATTGCCAGCTCAGGAGGGGAATCTTTGGTGGGAGGGGGTCGTGACAGAATGGTATCAGGGGCTGATGGTTGAGAGATAGGATGGAGTCTGGAGTTAGGCACAGTGAGGATTGCATGGGATGGTAGGGCAATAGTGTTTGTTAATCTTGGTGCGTGACATAGGCCAGGGAAGACCGGCTAGGACACGGGATTTTAGGGCCCCCCGTGATCCGATGCAAGGACTCTGAGCCTATCGAACGACCAAGTGAGACTATATTGATTGCATGGTAGAGACCCTAGGGAAGGTACATGCATCATCATGTTTGTGTTTTACTTGATTTGGGTGTTCTGGGAAAGAATTTGAAATAAAATGATAATTAAAACTTTGAGTTTTTCCTTACTACTTGGGCTTAGGAGATCCTTGTTTACCGTACATCTATGGCACTTGGACGTTAACAGAAATGCAGAGGAGTGGGACACGGACAATTTCACACAACAGAAGTGGAAACCCCAGCAAGGCGAAAGATCGAGAGAGATGTTTCATGTTTTACTTAAATGCTCTCGTTTATGTTTTGTTTAAATCCAGGAGCATCACACTCAATTGTTGAAACTCATTCTCGCCCATGCTTTGGGTCTGGACCTTGTTTTCAATGAGTCTATAATGCTATGTTATTTCCCTCTTTCCTTTAAATGTGTGTGAAGAGTCCTTACATGTGGGGAGAGGAGGACCTGATCCCTAATCGAGACGCATTAATGTGGATGCGATTTAACCCGTGCAGGAGAGTCAGTGCCGCCTAAAGCGGATAATATCTCGACATGGGAGAAGGAATTCCTCAAGCCATGTGTTCGGGCAATTTATTGTTGTTGTGTATGGTGTTGGGGGTAGTGTAAGTTTGGAAAATCCTAATATATGGAAGTCGGAAGACCTAATTCCTAATCGAGACGCATTAATGTGGATGCGATTAAACCCGTGAAGGCGAGTCAGTGCCGCCTAAAGCGGATAATATCTCGGTATGGGAGAAGGAATTCCTAACTCATATAATTAGGGTTGTCGGTTGTTTCCTGTTATGACAAGATCCCTGAGAGGTATCTTGCGGGGTGGTTGTTCGGATCCATTCTTTTTCTGGGTTGGTTTTTAATTCTCGATGACGAGAATGTTTTGAGAGGTATCTAATGTAATGGCCCGGACCTCTCCGATCGATTAATTTGTAAAAACGTTTTTTTTATGTGGTCAATGCGGCGAACATCAAAAATAATAATAATTAATAATAATAAATGGTGACGTGTTAATAAATTTTATTTGGGGTTTTGTTATAAGTGTTATACTAAATAATTATAATAATAATGTTGGTTTTTTTTGATAGATCTGGTAATAATGATTTAATGAGAAATTAATAAAATGAGTTATGATATTTATCGCAAACAAATAAATGAAGATGCACAATGGAAGCATGGTGGTGCGTTAATAAAATTAAAGGTGAGTTCGTTATTATTATTATGTTAAATAATAATAATAATGGTGGTGTAAAAATATGTTGGGTTTATTAAATTGAATGACTTTAATTTAATAAAAGTGGTTTCAATTTAATCAGTGTGGAATAAAAATAAATAGAATTAAATAATTAAATTGACGGATGTTACGCGACATTGATGTGGCATGGTCAGATTCAGATATCCAACGGGGTTGTTTAACGTGGTCAATGCGATGAGCATAAATATTATCATTATTAAAAATAATAATGGTGATGAGTTAATAAAATAAGTTGATGAATTGTTTTTATTATTGAAAAACAATAAATGACAATGATGGCGTAAAACTATGTGCGAGAGGTTAATGAAATTAAAGGTATTAAATAGGGGTTGAATATTTAATTATATTAATTTTGTTTTGTCCTGGATATGGTTTTAATTAAATGGAATGGTTTTAATTTAATATGAGAATAACCGTGGTAAACTAATTTAATGAGATTAAATTAGAACATTAATGATGGGTGTTATTATTAATAATAACATGGAAGAGTTAGATTGGAGAGAGAATGATATAATAGAAAATTGAGAAATAATAAAAGAAAAAAAAGAATGGCAATCAAGGAGGTGGGGCGTGATTGACATGGAGCCAAGGAGGCGCCACTTTTGTGGTGGCGTGGGTTTGAGGAGGTTCTTTTGTAAGTCATTATTATTATATATTATAATAATGATTATAAGGTATTAATGGGAATAAAATTAAAAGAGAAATAAATGTAAAAGGAGGGAATGTTTGTTTCCAACGTGAAAGAGACCAAATCGCGATTGATTTGGAGTTATAAAAATAAATAAATAAGTAAATATAATAATAATAAAATAATAATATTATTATTTTGGGTGATCAAAACTTAAAAAGTCTATAACTTCTTCATATGGTGTCAGAATGACGAACCGTCAGCGGCAGTGTAATCCTGTAATTAAGACGGTCATTTTAAGACCAGTGACGGATACCTTTTTATGAGTTATGTCTCGGGTCAACGAAACACGCATATTAATAAAATTAACATTTTTTTTAAAACATGTGGAAACCACGTGACGTGTCGTGTGTTGACCAGTCAAAACACGCAACGGGTGTACAGTCACACCGTGTATTCATCAATACACGCTGCATACTATTTTACCTATTCGTTGGCTATATAGGAAAGGGTCACGTATTATTTCTAGACCAATCAGTTCTTCTCCGCACGACGACACTCTTGGATGATCAAGAAGTCTTCCTCCTCTAACTTCTTTGTCCGAGCTCCGAATTACAATCCGTCAGCGGCCACAGGATCGTAGCGACGGGACGAAGCTTCTAAGCCCAGACTTTTCACCTTTCCTTCCGGCCTTCCTTCTCCAGCTTCCATCCTAGGAGGCGTTTTTCGGGTTTGGCGAAGGCGGAGGACACCGAAGGACGTCGTCGGAAGCGGCGTGATCGGGACCTTTTGAGGTAGGGATCTCACCTTTGTCTCTCTAATTTGTGTATCATGTGTGGCGGGTATCCTTTTGTTCTCATGAGAAATGGTTGAACCTTTAAATAAAGATAATAACTGGTTAAAGAATGGGGTTGGGAAGTTAGTGATTGTTGTTACCTTACTTTTTATATCCTGTGATATTATATTTGTGAATTGAATGAGCTTCTACCTACTGAATATCTCAGTCGTTGGGGGCCTTTGCTTACGCAATTAAATGTTTCCCTCTCCTTCTGTATTTTCTTATGGATGGAAACTTCATGAAATGTGGAAATTGGTTAATCATGTAAAGATGACTTTTTAAATGAAAATATAGAACCCTTGTGTGATCACCCCGGTTGAACCAAAATGGAATAATGAACTGTGGGTGTTGGCTTGGTTACGTGGCATGTGTTGGGGGTGTTTTGTGGGCTGTTGTGGTTTGGGTGAGCAGCGGGGCTGCGACGTTTGGGTGGTGATCTTATTGGAATGGTTGATGGTGGAAACGTGGAGGTGTGAAATGTTTTGTAAACGATGGGGTTGAAATGGGAAGTGGTTGGTTGTGGAAAATGCCTTTATTTATGAAAAGTGTTTTGATTATGAAAATTATTTTGAAGTAAAAAGGTGTTTTCAAATGCGGAAATGGTTTGTGTGTGGAAAGGGTTTTATGTGTGGAACTTTGAAATAAAGTAATGATGGAATGTTGTATGGTTGTGATAATCTTTTGTAAATGAAATGGCATGTGGTAGATTGCGTTTTACCTAACCTTGGTTGTGGATGGCAGGGATATGTTTGTGAAAGGTTTTGTCTGGATGATAGTTGCACAGTAGTAATAATTTTGGTAAACCATTGCATGAAACATGAAAACCTAAATGGGGTTGGGGGATGATTGTTTGGTTTTTGATGCATGCTTCGTGGTAGCAGTGCCGAGGCACATCCTCAGTTTCTATTTTTAAGAAGCCATAGGTTGGGCTGTGTGTTTGGTATATATATATATATAATTGTATCTTTGTGTTTTGTCGCACCACACCCATGTCAAGCACCTAGTTCCGAACACTCCCATTTTATGGGAGAGGGTGTTCTCCCTTAGTTACTAGCTCCTTACTGCTCCTTCTTCCATAGGCTATGATGGCTTGAGGTGACCTTACACCCAAGACTCTTCGGGTAGGTCTCGGAGGCTGTGATGGCTTGAGGTTACCTTTAGCCCAAGACTCTTCGGGCAGGCTTACCGTTCCCAAGAACCTTCGGGATGAGGCCCAGCTGTCTGCGGGCGGGTTAGTGGTTGTGGCCCAGGTGTGTGCGGGCGAGATGCGTGGTTGTGACGCCCAGGTGTGTGCGGGCGGGATGCGTGGTTTGGCCCAGGTGTGTGCGGGCGGGAAGAGTGTGGTAGCGTCAGGATGTTTGCCGTTAGGAAGAGCAGCATCTAATTAAGTGGGAAATGGTGCGGGGTACCCAATACTTTCGTTCTATATATATACTAAACTTGTTTGTGTTACTTGGTGAGTGTGACCATTGAGGCTGGGTGGATAGTTTTTCCTTGTTAGTTTCTGGTTCTTCTGTTTTCTCACGGGACCTTAGGGAGTCTCCCCACTTGTGCACGAGAGCTTTAGGTTTCCCTACTGAGTATACTTGTATGCTCACCCTACGTTTACTTTCAGGTTTCCAGGAGGACTACCAGGGCCGTGCGGGACCCTACTTGTCGGGCAGTTGCAGTTGTTGCAGTTGTTGTTCTCTTGTTTTCTTTGGCATTGTACTTTTGAGCTTCCTTGTACTTGTACCTTGTTATAAAAATTGTTTAAACATGCATGTGGGATTGGTTTGGGTTTATTTATATACACTTGTTCTTTTCCCTTTTTGGTGGTTGACTTGTCCTATTTCCCGATCCAAAATAATAAAAAGGGTAATGCCTCCCATATTTGTGAAAACTCATACCCTTGGTGCTAGTCGCCAACCCAGGGCCTACTGGAGGCGGGACTCGGGGGTCATTATCTCCCTTTCACCATTGCCAGCTCAGGAGGGGCATCTTTGGTGGGAGGGGGTCGTGACAGCTAATCACATTAGTAACATCAATAAATTAAACATTTAATTAACCACATCAATACCATTTATTAATTCACCAATTAATTAATCCAATTCATTCAATAGCATCATCACAAAAACCCAATTAATTAATTCACTAATTAATTAATCCAATTCATACAATTTAATCTTTATAACAATACCCATAAATTAATTCATCGTTTAATTAATAAAATTCATTAAATTACATCATCACATAAATCCCTATTAATTAATACAGTAATTAATTATGCCAATTAAATAAATTACATTATAAAAAAATACCTATTAATTAATTCACCAATTAATACATTTAATTAATTCAATTTTATCCTTGAAAAAATACATATTAAATTATTAACCAATTAATTAACTCAATTATTTCAGTTGAATCATCAGAACAATCCCCTTAAATTAATTCCCCTATTAATAAATCCAATTTCTCCAATAAAGACCACACAACATTCCCCATTAATTAATTCACCAATTATTTATTCCAATTCATTAAAATGTATAATCAAAACTATTCGTTAAATAATTCATCAATTATATTATCCATTTCAATCTATTCCATAATCCTAGAAATTTCAAATAATTAGTTAAAACATTAGTTATCTGAATTCAATTATCCCAACATTATAATAATTAGTTAAGTAATAAATTTATTCCAATTTCCTAATCCAAATATCTCAATAATAAAATAAACAATTAATTATCCCAATATCACAATCCTATGTTCCATTAATTAATTCATCAATTAATTAATCCAATTCAATTCCACTAATTTATGAAATAGTTAATAGATCACAACGATTATATTAATTAACTCAACAATAAATTAATCATTTCAGTCCATTAAAATAATTCCAAAATTAATTAATCACATAAATTCCTTTAATTAAATCCAAAATTAACTGATCACATCAATTACATGAATTAATACCCCAACTAATTAATCTAATTTACAATATCTATACTCCGGTAATTAATTCATCAATTTATTATTCTGTAAAATTACACAATTTCAACACCTCGATAATTTGTCAATCAATTAATTATTTTCAATTTTTTAATTTCATTATTATGATAATTAATTATAAAATTAATTATTCCAAATTCCACAATTTCAATATTCTAATAATTAATTATATAATTACTTAATCTAAATTCATATTCTAATAATTAATTAATTGTCCAACTTAATTAATTTAATTTTAGAAAAATTAATTTCTATAAGAACCATAGAAATTAAAAAACTATATACAAATAATTGAAATCAAGAATGTTCTATTTGAATAATAAACCACCTATATCAAATTAGTGATGAAAACTTATGAACATATATCCCCAATTAAGGATAATAACACAAATCATGATGAATAATGAGATCTTGATTCAATTTCAATATTTAAGATTTAATCAAATTAGATATAATAAAACTTATATCAAGATCCACTTAAAATAGAGGAAATCTTCCCTTCATGGATGGGGTAATAATAGGAGAGAGACAAGAAACTAATGTGGATGAGATTCAGGTATCTGGAGAGATTTTGATCTTCGATCATGGCTTCAAATCACAAAGAACAATGGTCATGAGGGCTTAGAATTTGTTCAAAGGCCTCAAAAAATGAATGGAATAGGTTATGTCTAAGTTGTGGTTATTTTTTGGTTAAATATGTGGGTTTAGGTATTCTAAAATCTTATTTTTTGGTAAAAAACACACATGGCTTCCTGGGTAGGGGAGCATGGTTTTAAAAATTATTTGTCTTAACTCTGTGCCTCATAAAGGTAGAGGATGGTTACTCCTCAGATGGGACATGGATGTAAAATCAATGTGATATCCATGAAAATCCTTCCTTTTGGATTTCATGGTTTTATGGGTATGGGTGAACAGTTTGGGTAAGTAATGCCCCTACAATTCACTTTCCCTCTTACATCCAAAATTTTCAAATTATCACTCAAACACTCCCACGATACAACAAAAAAAAGTAATTAAAAAACAATACCTATAAATAAACTAAGTACACCTACAGAAAAAGGTTTGGATCTAACAACCTTCCAACATTATAAATTCTTTTCCTCATTCTGCACTCCCGAGAACCTGTATATTTTTGAGTCAAAAATATTAGGCCACTAAGACCATATATTCTCATATCTCCCTAGTTTCCTCCTCCACAGTCAAATGTTTTTAGAATACATGAATGATCCACATGGTCTTTCCGTATAACACTTTTTGATAGAAACCCCACACATGAACCAGATGATCATCCAAGGATGCATTGGTCCGAAGGCCAACTTCCACGACAAACCTGATGTGTTTCAAAGCTTATCATGACCAACAACCATAAGAACAGCAAACAAATTTGGTACATGAACGTTCTATCAAATTCAACAAGATAGGACATACACCCACAACCTCTAAGGCCAACCTGGCCTTTGTCGGCAGAATTTAAATATGTACCTTATAGTTTTCTCATTGGAATTATGATTCCTCCACTTCCAACCCATGGCTGGATCCATGATTCAACTACTGACACATCACTCCCCACCTTTAGAGCATAGTTAACACTTCTTTTTCATTGAATGAAACCAAAAATACCATTCTTTAATCACACGTTAAACCCAAAAACATGGACGTGGCCTTCTAGCCTTTCACAGGACAACACAACCACATCAACCTCTACATGTTCTAGACATTTGAGTCTAGAACCAGAGATTTTCATAGACCAATAATATATCATTGGGAAATCTTCTATAAAATGCCGATGGTTTACCTCCTACCATCCATATCAACATATACTACTTCAAAATTGCAACCTCTAAGAGGCCCTATATGCAACAAAAACATATTGAGGTAGCCATGTGTAAAGATAAAAATTTCCCATCGTACTTGAGACAATGTCAAGGTAGTTTACATGATCATAACTAATAAAAATTATGATAATAATTCATTAATGAGCACTACAAAAAATCCTCCATTACTAATGTCACATAGAACTATGAAAAAAAATTCCCCAACATGTCTTTTTCCCAAACATCGCCACATAGTCTGAATTGAGTTGATATAACTACCCTTAACCATCCTACACCTACGTCATGGTTATGAAAGTTTATATGAATTATCATATTCAAGTGTCTCATTAAAAACCCATTTATTCTGAATTTCCATCATTTTACAATTCTTAATTTTATTTTAGGAATATTTTCATATTAATTTCACAATTAGGGGAAAATAGTTCATGTTCAATGACTTATTCAAAACATGTTTTCCTATGGATGCCTAAAATGATGTGTGTCACACAATAATAATATTTTATAAAATGATGCATTCATAATCCACTCTCATACCGTACTAGGACATGAGCCAAATCAGATAAAATCTCAAAATTAGTAAACACATTACATGGAAAGTACTTCACCCATGGTAAAATAACATCTAACTGTAACAACACACATCAATAAAAGAAATACCACCTTGGATACTTGTCTTTTACCCTCGTACATGGGTTAGCTACTCCCACGGATGATCTCATAAGTAAGGCCTGACTCTTCCTTGGATCTATTCAACATTTCCACAAATAGTAATAAAAAAGAAAGTAGAAAATAAAGATTCTTTAATACCACTTGGTAACATCCCAACCTAAGTGATACACACAAAAATGATGAGCTGGTCCACTAAGTAAGCTCAAGTGTGCCTCCCCTTTCGAGTAATAGTGGCCTCTAATATAGTTCATGGGGATACAATACCCACTTTATCAAATTTTCACAAATAATCAATATAAATAAACAATAGTAAAATGATAGAACCAAAAATCAGAATAGTACCAATATCACATGATGAGAAAAGTAGGAAATACAACACAAATACTAAATAGGAAATATTCCATGCCAAATGTAGAATTGAAAACCCAAAATCAAGACACTGATAAGTCCTAAGAGGGTCTTAAACCATATACAATCCCATCATCCATACCCCATTCCAAATTAGCCATCTAACACATGGCCTTTTCCCATATCCGGTCTTGTAACCATAAAGTCTATTCAAGTACTCATCACGAAGCTTGACTATGTTGTGAGTACAACTCAGTAGGCCACCACCAATGGAATATAAAATAATATCCCTCTAAAATCGTTTTTTCAGTTGTATATATAATAAATAAAAAAAATGATGAAACCAATTTACATTTATTCACGTACTCTTCATTTTACTACATGATTTCTGGGTTCCCATGGATTTTCAAACTCTCAATACCAGCTTCATCCTATGATTGACTCTGAAATATCCTTGAGGTATATCATATCACAGATTTCCATTGTTACCATTCTTCATAAAAATTCACATATGAAATTCATTATTACCATTAATTCACTCAATTCACATATGAATGAAATTATTACTATTCATTTTATCAATTCACTTATGAATTCCATTGTAATAATTCAAACTTTCAATTCTCATATAGATTCCATTATTATATTTCTTCATTTCAATTCACATTTTAATTTAATTGTTACCATTCATCATTTCAATTCGTATATGAATTCCAGTAGTACCATCCATCATTTAAATTCTGATATGAATTTCACTATTACCATTCACCATTTCTATTCACAAATAAATTCTATTGTTACCTTTCATCATTTCAATTCGCATATTAATTCTATTGTTAACATTCATCATTCTAATTCCAATATAATTTCCACTCTTATTATTTATCATTTCAATTCACATATGAATATCATTGTTACTAATCATTATTTTAATTCACATATGAAATCCACTTTTACCATTTATCATTTAAGTTAACATAAAAATCACACCAACCCATTCAATGATTACCCAGTTATAATATAAAATTTAGTAATTGTATATTCACATCATTATATTAATTAATTCCGAAAACAATTAGTCACTTCATATAAGGCCCCGGCCTTAAACCTTACTTAATATTGAATCAAATGAATAATTCACATTGAGGATCTTTTCAGGTTTAGTGTTTTAGAGAATTAGAACATAAATATTAAATCTCAAAATATTACAAAGTAGACACTTCTACTAAGTTTCCATAATAAAAAAAACTCTTAAAAAGAAACGTGTATAGTCCCATGTTTTATATAGCATGACATTTCCTTGATCCCATCCTTGACCTTATTCCACATTAAGTCCTGTGAAAAACATTTCAAAAAACTTGGGGTGAGCATAAAAAGCTCCGTAAGGGATACACAAAGAATGAAAACTGTTAGTTTTTCAAACATCAAGTAAACCATGTATACTCTATCAAAGTAATACCTTCACCTTCATGAAGTAGTAAAAACTCTTCACTGAATAAAGTATCATTACTTACCTTTTTGTAACCAAAGGATTACCATAAAACCCATATAAAGAACACATAACATATATAAAGGTAACTTTGGACATAAACATACTTAAGTGGAATAACCATACTGTCGACTTCCACACATATCACTTAATGGAATAGCCATACGACCAATTTCCATACATAATTAATGGAATAGCCATACGGCCGACTTCCATACCCAATGCATTGGAGGTTATAACATAACCACCCATCCTGGTATTCACGGCACCACCCTTCATATGGTTTATAACGTAACCACCCGTTAAAATGTCCAAGTACCAATATAAAATCATAAAACATAAAACCAATATAAAGGAATGATAACATTTCCACATTTCAATCAAAATATATCATAAATATATTGACATAATAGAATAATTTATCAAAACCATTTTCAATACCAAAATACATAAAAGAGTATATGGTATTTATTTTATTCTAAAAACATTATGGCTTGTTGAGGAAGCCAAAGACCAAATAATACTCGCGGCGGCGGAAAAGGTCGTTGTCGCCGCGTACGTTAAAAGAAACATTTCTTTTTGTCGTTTTGTAAAACGCTTCGTAGAAAAAGATTCCTTTTGTATAAAAGTAAAAGTCAAAGGGGTTTATACACCGTATAAAAGAAAGTTGTGTATAAAACGAAATATGCCTCAATGGAAGGAGATTGAGATGAAGTCCCTTACCTCGGGTCCGACTTGACTCGATCGTTCTTTAATGTCCTGAATAATAAACATGAGTTAATTTATACTTGATTAGGAACCTTTTTCAAGTTCATTATTCCTTTTATAATACTTATTGCCATGTAAAAAACATTATGTAACCATTTAAGTTAATAATGTTTGTTTTGTCGATATTTGGTTCTTAAGTCGAAAGTGGACTTCTTACAATTACATGTTGTTCGTGTGGTCAAAGGTTCTTTATATCCAGAATTCCATTCCTGATTTGGATAACATATATATCATATATATCCTTCATATACATGTATTCATAATATTACATAATCATTTAGAGGTAAGAAATGAAATGCACCGTTCATGGAGACGGTAAGCCGTACGTACGCATGAACGCTACTTTCATTTCTATTTAGTATTTTACAGAATGGAATCATAATTATATAAAGGTATATTATAATTCCAGTATAATACCATATATAATATCATAGTTCCATCCTTTATATGTCCCACATATGGTATTTAACGAATCAACTCACTTTAAGGGGGCGGTAGTCCGCACTTCCTTAAATGAAGATATCGTGTTTACCCATAATGGAAACCATAAAGGTATGACCAAAAATAAAAATACAGAAGCTTAAGGAAAACATAAACATATTATATATCATATATAAATATAGTTACATCTTAATGTCCACCTTTGAAGGTGTTAAAAGAATGTTGAACAATCATCGTTTCGGGAGGCATAAATTCACCATCCACAGAAACAGTATGTTCGTTAACCATTAGATGTAGTTGTGTGTAAGTTTAGCTCGAATCCTTCTTATAAAAACATCCTAGTATATTGAGTATACTGTATTTGTTACAAAAGAAAAGAATAAAAAGAGTTTAGGGGGTTGGAGAAGCAAAATAAAACAAATGAACATGAGAGATTGAATTACCATTAAAAGTGTAACTCTTTTTGATTTGAGCCTAAAGGCTTCCTTTGAAAGGATTATGCCCAAAGGGAATCCTCTAGGATGAGGAGAGGGTTGTGGAGAGAGTAAATGGTCAGGGGTTGGTTGATCCAAATGCTTTGGTAGTGTGGGAAAAGAGGTAGAGTTGGGGGCTTTTTATAAGGGGAGAGGAGGGGCACTCTTGGAAAGTAAAGATAAGTTAATTTATTTTAAAAATAGTTTCGGATTCAAAAGGTCCCACATTGATATAATTCGAGGATAAGGTGATAAGGCTTCTAAATCCACCCATACAATAGGTTTTGTCCATGTGTAGGTCTTAGATTTTACATTATCTTTCCATTTTATTTAAATCGTCAAATAATGAGGTCATCGCTGCATCATCATGATGTCATAAATAATTTAATTTATTTAATGTCTAAAAATTATAAAAAAATTACTATGATGTAGGAAAACTTTTTATCTTTCCAATTAATATTTATAATCAAAATTCTGACTTGTATAACCCCATGTAAAATTTTTTTAGTAAAACATTTCAAGTGTGTGTCATTTTTACTTTAAAATTAAATAAAAAGTTATTTATGTCATTTCCCAACCAAAGTGGCTCCATGGGGTCCCCAAGTTGACCCATGGATTTTCTTGGTCGTCCATGACACATCCAATAATGGTAGGACATTTATCAAGGTATTTTCATTTTATTATAATATCATTTCTACCTTAAATTGCACTAATTACCGCTAACCGCGATTAAAAACTTAATAATTTACTATTCACCAAAAAAATATTTTTATCTCATTGAACCACATTTTACTTCTTAATGACAACCATGTATGTTGGATTTTCAAAATTCAATTCACATTAGTGGTAAACTTTCATTTAACTGAAAAATCAGTTTTCTTGATTACCACTTAGTGGTTTCACTATTCATCAAAAATTGAAGTTTTTCAGAAAAATACCAAAAATTCAACCTAAGCTATATTTGATATTCCGAATTAAAAAATGAATTACATTTTAAAAAATTCACAACATATAAGTTGCATTAATTAATTTAATAATTAATTCCCGCTGTCAGAGCAAATAGCGTGTTTTTATGAAACAATAAGTATCAAAAGATTGACACTAGTTTAAGTCCGATTTCAAAGTGAAATTAATTCCAACGACCACTATTGGATTTAATGGTAAAAATATTTTCTAATCTCACTTTAAAACCAATTCAAAAGATAATATATTCATATAAATAAATTATATTAAAAAGAGGTTTTGAATTAAAATACAACATTTTACACTATTCATTAAAAAAATGAACTTTATCGGAAAGATACCAAAAATTTACACAAAGTAAATTTTGATGTCCCGATTCTAAAGAAGAGTTATTTTTGGTCCAATATAATTTATAAGATTGATCAAAACTATATTTAATGACGGTTCTCCGTCAAAAGGTGATAAGTGAACCCTTAGTGAAAATTAGGGTATAAATGCGTAAAATTGAATTCTTTCCGTATTTTAAGACTTTATCATTAATTGGGTAAATGTAAAAACATTTAAAAACATATATAATCATATTTTAGTTATTTCTATCCATTCCCTCCAGTACAACGACTACTTGTTAACTAACATTTAAAATAATATTATTTTATTACTTGTGTGCAACGTAAGTTTTCAAAGAAACTCATCGTTGCGTATCGAGTACGCTATCGAACGTTGAAACCCCTTTAATTAAAACTAATATTTAATTCGTAAATATTAATAAATATGAAAATTATTTATTCTTTAATTACCTGGGATGTTACATCCTTCCCCCCTTTTGGGAATTGTGTCCTCACAATTTTATTCACTTATCAAAATAAGTGGGGGTATTTATCCCTCATAGAATTTTCAGATTCCCACGTTGCCTCTTCAATCACATGGTTTTTCCACAAAACCTTTACCTGATGAATCACCTAATTTCGTAACACCTTCTCCCTGTGGTCAAGAATCTGGACTGGTTGTTCTTCATAAGATAGGTTCTCCTCCAGCTGAACTACCTCTGGACTCAAAACATGAGATAGATCTGGCATATACTTCCTCAACATCAAAACATGAAAAACATTGTGTACCTGAGATAAACTCAGAGGCAAAGCCACTCAGTAAGCAACTGATCCAACTTTCTCCAGGATTTCATATGGTCCAATAAACCTTGGACTCAGCTTTCCTTTCTTACCAAATCTCATCACACTTTTCCAAGGAGAAACCTTGAGAAAAACATGATCACCTACCTCGAAAGATAGATCCTTCCTCTGGTTATCCACATAACTCTTATGCCTTCTCTAAGCTATTCTCATGTTCTTCTGAATCAACTGAACTTTTTCTGCCATCTCTTCTACCAATTCTGGTCCCATCAGCTTCCTTTCACCCACTTCATCCCAAAATGATGGAGTTCAACACCGCTTCCCATATAATGCCTCAAATGGTGCCATCTTTATACTGGAATGAAAACTGTTATTATAAGAAAACTCATCCAAAGAAAGATGTTGGTCCCAACTTCCCTGATAATCCATCGAACAAGCTCGTAGCATATCCTCCAAGGTCTGAATTGTTCGTTCTGACTGCCCATCTGATTGAGGATGAAAAGTTGTACTAAAATCTAATTCAGTACCCAACGACTTCTGAAGGCCTTTCCAAAAGTTAGATGTGAACCTGGGATCACGATCAGATACAATGGAGAGGGGAACTCCATGTAACCTGACTATCTCTATATGATACAAACAGGAAAGTTGATCTAGGGAAAAAGTATCTCGTATAGCAAGGAAATGAGCAGATTTAGTCAAGCGATCAACAATAACCCAGATTGCATTATTACCTCGAGATGTCCTCAGTAATCCCAAAACAAAGTCGATGGATATGTTTTCCCATTTCCACTCTGGCACTGGTAAAGGCTGAAGCATCCCTTTCGGTAACTGCCGCTCTGCTTTAACCTGCTGAAAAGTCAGACACTTCACAGTAAAATCAGCAATATATCTTTTCATTCCATCCCACTAGTAATACTCTCGCAGATCTCTGTACATCTTAGTACTGCCAGGATGAACTGAAAACGGAGAACTATGAGCTTCAAATAACAACTCTCTCTTAAACTGTGAATCACAAGGCACACACAATCTCTTCCCAAATCTCAAAACGCAATCACTATCAATGTTGAAATCAGGCAACTTAACTTTCTGAACCAGCAGTACCTTTTTCTGCAACTCACTGTCTTGCTGCTGTGCTTGCTTGATTCTATCTGATAGAGATTATCTCACTGATAACTGAAACAAAACAAAAGAACTTCCTGCACCAACAACTTCTATGCCAAAGTTCATCAAATCCTTAACCAAAGGATCACGTTCCAAACGCAACATTGCTAATGAAGCATTACTTTTTCGACTCAAAGCATCAGCCACTTTATTTGCTTTTCCCGGATGGTAATGAATTGTACAATAATAATCCTTGATTAATTCTAGTCGTCTCCGTTGTCTCATGTTCAATTATTTCTAAGTGAATATATACTTTAAACTTTTGTGATCAGTATATATTTCACACTTTACTCCATACAAATGATGCCTCCAAATTTTTAAAGCAAAGAAAATAGCAGGTAATTCGAAATCATGTGTAGGGTAATTTACCTCATGATTTTTCAACTGTCGTGAAGCATAAGCAATTACCTGATCATTCTGCATAAGGACACATCCAAGTCCCTTCAACAAAGCATCAATGTATATAACAAACTCACCATTCCTGGAAGGAAGTGCCAAAACTGGAGCATTCACCAATCTTCTTTTCAACTTCTAAAAACAATCATCACATTATTTTGTCCATATGAAATTAACACCCTTACGAGTTAGCTTAGTCATTGGACTAGATAACCGTGAAAAAGTTTCAACAAACCTTCGGTAGTAACCTGCCAAACCAAGAAAACTACGGATCTCGGTTACATTTGTGGGTCTTGTCCATTCTTCAACAACTTCTGTTTTATTAGGATCAACAGTTATGCCATCTTTTGAAACAATGTGAACCAGGAAAGAAATTTGTTGTAACCAAAACTCACACTTGCTGAATTTCCATATAGTTTCTTTTCTTTTAAGGTTTTGCAAGATAACCCTTAAATGACTTTCATGCTCCTCTTTACTTTTAGAAAACACCAAAATATCATCGATGAAAACAACCACAAAATTATCCAAGAACTCATGGAAAATTCTATTCATAAGGTCCATGAATACAGCAGGTGCATTGGTTAACTCAAAAGGCATAACTACAAATTCATAATGGAAATATCTAGTACGGAACGCAGTCTTCGGAACATCTGATTCTTTTAATTTCAACTGATGGTACCAT
The DNA here is from genome assembly GCA_963277665.1 of Viscum album. Taxonomy (NCBI): domain Eukaryota; kingdom Viridiplantae; phylum Streptophyta; class Magnoliopsida; order Santalales; family Viscaceae; genus Viscum; species Viscum album. The sequence continues at coordinate 704,958,916 of OY728132.1, forward strand.
GACCTCAAGTCAATCTTCGAAAAATACTGAGCTCCTTGGAGCTGATCAAACAAATCATCGATATGAGGCAAAGGATACTTGTTCTTAACAGTAATATTATTCGAGGCTCTATAATCAATGCAAAGTCTCATTGATCTATCTTTCTTTTTAACAAACAAGACAGGAGCACCCCATGGTGATGTGCTAGGTCGAATGAAACCTTTATCTAATAACTCCTGCAATTGTTTCTTTATCTCTAAAAGTTCAACTTGAGCCATTCGATAAGGGGGTTTTGAAATTGTCTTAGAATCAGGAACTAAGTCAACAGTAAATTCAACTTCCCGATCATGAATAATACCAGGCAACTCATCAGGAAAAACATCAAGATACTCATTTACCACTGGCACGTCATTAATCTGAACAGTTCATTTATTTTCAACAATATTTGCAAGGTAACATTCATTTCCATCTTTTACTAGTTTCTCAACTTCCTGATATGTTATCAAAATCAAAGGTTCATTCTTGTACACAATCTGAAAATCTTTCTGAAAAGAAACCATTTTAGCTCTGCAGTCAATCTTAGCTTGATAAACAGAAATCAAATCCATGCCCAAAATAACAACAGACTCTACTAGAGGCAAAACAATAAGGTTTGCTGGTAGATTCTTTCCACACACAAGGATACGAAGGTTCTTATAATTCCTTTTTGTCTCAACGTTCCCTCCGGGTGTTTTTACCATAAGTTCAGAATTCATATCTTGATATGGAATTTCCAATTTACTAGAAAACTTCTCTGAAATGAAATAGTGTGTAGACCCTGAATCAAAAAACACATTGGCATAATCTGAACAGACAAACAGTGTACCTGATACCACTTCATTCGATGGCCCAACATCTGCTAAAGTTGTTGCAAAGGATTTCACCACCCCTTTCTGCTTGTAGTCTGGCTGCATTCCCCCAGTTGAGTTCTTCGTTGGACACTCGTTTGCATAATGACCCATTTAATTACACTTAAAACATCTTACCGTTGGCTTTTCATTGCCTGCTTGATCATCTTCCTTACAGTTATGAGCAATATGACCAGACTTACCACACCAAAAGCACTTACCAGACTTGGATAAACATTCTCCACGATTCATTTTACCGCACTTCTCACAGGATAGATATTTGGTTTTCTTACCTCCTTGCTTCTTTGATGAATTCTTCCCCTTTTCCTGCCAACAAGACCTTTTATTCTGTTGTTTTTCATAGAACACCTGATCATCGGCAAACTCCATTTCCACCTTCTCCGCACATCGAACAAGTTTTTCATAACTTTTGAACTCACGAGAAGCTAAATCCCTTCGATACTTTGGCTTTAACCTTGAGTAAAAATGGTTTATTTTACTATCAAGATCTCGTATGATGTTTGGAGCATACCTTGCCAATCGAGTGAACTTTTCTTCATAAGAAGCCACTGAATCATCCTCCTACCTCAATTCTAGGAACTATTTTTCCATCCTACGATGAACCACCTTAGGAAAATATTTCTCAAGAAACATACCTTTGAATTAATCCCAGTGAAGATCCTCAATCTCATCACTATCCCTGATATTTTTCACCATCGACCACCACTGATCAGCATCACCTTCAAAACGGTAAACAGCAAGACTAACCTTTTGATGTTCTGAACACCCCATGACATCAAAAACCTTCTCCAGTGCTTTATTCTACCCTTCAGCTTGCACAGGGTCAGATGATCCTCTGAATGATGGGGGATGTTGCCTCATGAAATGTTCCACCACTGACATGTTCCTCTGCGGTTGATCAAGCTGATCTCATGCATGGATACCACCACAATTTATAGCCTGAGTCAACTGTGCCATCACTGCAAAAAACTATTCAGTTCTGATTCCGACCATCTCAGGTTGCTGATTTGGTAGGTTGTCTTCCTCCTGATGTCATCCCAACATAGCTGCTTTGTTTCCTCTGCGGAAAACCATTCTGAACACAGAAATATCTTAGGCGAAGCAACATGTTAATCCGTAAATGCTATATCATTTCAATAATATTATAATTTAACACTTTTCTAACTCCTAAAGTTGTCTAAACCGACCTCTGATACCAACTATAAGGCCCCGACCTTAAACCTTACTTAATATTGAATCAAATGAATAATTCACATTGAGGATCTTTTTAGGTTTAGAGTTTTAGAGAATTAGAACATAACTATTACATCTCAAAATATTACAAAGTAGACACTTCTACTAAGATTCCATAATAAAAAAAACTCTTAAAAATAAACGTGTCTAGTCCCATGTTTTATATAGCATGACATTCCCTTTACCCCATCCTTGACCTTATTCCACATTAAGTCCTGTGAAAAACATTTCAAAAAACTTGGGGTGAGCATAAAAAGCTCAGTAAGGGATACACAAAGAATGAAAACTGTTAGTTTTTCAAACATCAAGTAAACCATGTATACTCTATCAAAGTAATACCTTCACCTTCATGAAGTAGTAAAAAATCTTCACTGAATAAAGTATCATTACTTACCTTTTTGTAACCAAAGGATTACCGTAAAACCCATACAAAGAACACATAACATATATAAAGGTTACTTGGGACATAAACATACTTAAGTGGAATAACCATACAGTCGACTTCCACACATATCACTTAATGGAATAGCCATACGGTCAATTTCCATACATACTTAGTGGAATATCCAGACGGCCGACTTCCATACCCAATGCATTGGAGGTTATAACGTAACCACCCGTCCTAGTATTCACGGCACCACCCGTCATATGGTTTATAACGTAACCACCCGTTAAAATGTCCAAGTACCAATATAAAATCATAAAACATAAAACCAATATAAAGGAATGATAAAATTTCCACATTTCAATCACAATATATCATAAATATATTGACATAATAGAATAATTTATCAAAACCATTTTCAATACCAAAATACATAAATGAGTATATGGTATTTATTTTATTCTAAAAACATTACGTCTTTTTGAGGAAGCCAAAGACCAAATAATACTCGCGGTGGCGGAAAAGGTTGTTGTCGCCGCGTACGTTAAAAGAAACATTCCTTTTTGTCATTTTGTAAAACACTTAGTAGAATAAGATTTATTTTGTATAAAAGTAAAAGTAAAAGGGGTTTATACAACGTATAAAAGAAAGTTGTGTATAAAACGAAATATGCCTCAATGGAAGGAGATTGAGACAAAGTCCCTTACCTCGGGTCCGACTTGACTCGATCGTTCTTTAATGTCCTGAATAATAAACTTGAGTTAATTTATACTTGCTTAAGAACCTTTTTCAAGTTCATTATTCCTTTTATATCACTTATTGCCATGTTATAAACATTATGTAACCATTTAAGTTAATAATGTTTGTTTTGTCGATATTTGGTTCTTAAGTCGAAAGTGGACTTCTTACAATTACATGTTGTTCGTGTGGTCAAAAGTTCATTATATCCAGAATTCCATTCCTGATTTTGATAACATATATATCATATATATCCAGCATATACATGTATTCATAATATTACATAATCATTTAGATGTAAGAAATGAAATGCACCGTTCATGGAGACGGTAAGCCGTACGTACGCATGAACGCTACTTTCATTTCTATTTCATATTTTATAGAATGGAATCATAATGATATAAAGGTATATTATAATTCCCGTATAATATCATATATTATATCATAGTTCCATCCTTTATATGTCCCACATATGGTATTTAACGGATCAACTCACTTTAAGGGGGCGGTAGTCCGCACATCCTTAAAAGAAGATATCATGTTTACCCATAATGGAAACCATAAAGGTATGACCAAAAAAAATACATAAGCTTAAGGAAATCATAAACATATTATATATCATATATAAATACAGTGACATCTTAATGGCCACCTTTGAAGGTGTTAAAAGAATGTTGAACAATCATCGTTTCGGGAGGCATAAATTCACCATCCACGGAAACAGTATGTTCGTTAACCATTAGATGTAAGTGTGTGTAAGTGTAGAACTAATACTTTTTATTACAACATCCTAGTATATTAAGGATACTGTTGTTGTTACAAAAGAAAAGAATAAAAAGAGTTTAGGGGGTTGGAGAAGCAAAATAAAACAAATGAACATGAGAGATTGAATTACCTTTAAAAGTGTAACTCTTTTTGATTTGAGCCTAAAGGCTTCCTTTGAAAGGATTCTGCCCAAAGGGAATAATCTAGGATGAGTAGAGGGATGAGGAGAGAGTAAATGAGCAGGGGTTGGACGAGCCAAATGCTTTGGTAGTGTGGGAAAAGAGGTAGAGGTGGTGGCTTTTTATAAGGGGAGAGGAGGGGCACTCTTGGAAAGTAAAGATAAGTTACTTTATTTTAAAAAGAGTTTCGGATTCAAAAGGTCCCACATTGATATAATTCTAGGATAAGGTGATAGGGGTTCTAAATCCACTCATCCAATAGGTTTTGGATATTTTTAGGTCTAATATTTTACATTATCTTTCCATTTTATTTAAATCGTCAAATAATTAGGTCATCGCTGCATCATCATGATGTGATAAATAATTTAATTTATTTAATGTCTAAAAATTATAAACAAATTACTATGATGTAGGAAAACTTTTTATCTTTCAAATTACTAATTATAATCAAAATTCTGACTTGTATAACCCCATGTAAAAATTGTTTTAGAAAAACATTTCATGTGTGTGTCATTTTTTACTTTAACATTAAATAAAAAGTTATTTATGTCATTTCCCAACCAAAGTGGCTCCATGGGGTCCCCAAGTTGACCCATGGCTTGTCTTGGTCGTCCATGACACATACAATAAGGGTAGGACATGTTTCAAGGTATTTTCATTTTATTATAATATCATTTTTGCCTTAAATTGCACTAATTACCTCTAATCGCGATTAAAAACTTAATAAGTTACTAATCACTAAAAAAAATATTTTTATCTCATTGAACCACATTTTACTTCTTCATGACAACCATGTATGTCGGATTTTCAAAATTCAATAAACATTAGTGGTAAACTTTCATTTAACTGAAAAATCAGTTTTCTTGATTACCACTTAGTGGTTTCACTATTCATCAAAAATTGAAGTTTTTCAGAAAAATACCAAAAATTCACCCTAAGCTATATTTGATATTCCGAATTCAAAAATGAAGTACATTTTAAAAAATTCACAACATATAATTTGCATTAATTAATTTAATAATTAATTCCCGCTGTCAGAGCAAATAGCGTGTTTTTATGAAATAATAAGTATCAAAAGATTGACACTAGTTTAAGTCCGATTTCAAAGTCAAATTAATTCCAACGACCACTATTGGATTTAATGGTAAAAATATTTTCTAATTTCACTTTAAAACCAATTCAAAAGATAATATATTCATATAAATAAATTAGATTAAAAAGAGGTTTTGAATTAAAATACAACATTTTACACTATTCATTAAAAAAAATGAACTTTATCGGAAAGATATCAAAAATTTACACAAAGTAAATTTTGATGTCCCGATTCTAAAGAAGAGTTATTTTTGGTCCAATATAATTTATAATATTGATCAAAACTATATTTAATGACGGTTCGCCGTCAAAAGGTGATAAGTGAACCCTTAGTGAAAATTAGGGTATAAATGCCTAAAATTGAATTCTTTTTCTATTTTAAACCTTTATCCTTTATTGGGTAAATGTAAAAACATTTAAAAACATATATAATCATATTTTAGTTATTTATATCCATTCCTGCCAGTACAACGGCTACTTGTTAACTAACATTTAAAATAATATTATTTTATTACTTGTGTGCAACGTAATTTTTCAAAGAAACTCATCGTTGCGTATCGAGTACGCTATCGAACGGAGAAACCCCTATAATTAAAACTAATATTTAATTCGTAAATATTAATAAATATGAAAATTATTTATTCTTTAATTACCTGGGATGTTACACTTCAATTCCATTAATTATGTCAATAGTTGAATACTCCAATTAAATCAATCTCATAATAAAAAATTCTCAATTAATTAATTCAACACATAGTTATTCTTAATCAACATTATTAATATAACCTTAATTAATTAAATAATTAATTATTATAACACAATAAATTTCATAAATGAAAAAATTCTCAACAGCTAATTCTATAGTTAATTACTCCAATTCAACAACACCAATTTCCATATAATTAACTAAAAAATTAATTATTTCACGTAAATAATAAAATAATCACATCAGTAACATTAATTAATTCTATAATTAAGTAATTAGATAAGTCCCATTAATTAAATGAATAATTAATCAATCAAATTCATTCAATTACATTATCCCATAAATATCAATTAATTAATTCACCAATTTGTTAATCTAATTCATTCAATTACACCATAATAAAATACCCAATTATTAATTCACTAATAAATTAATCCACTTCATTTAATTACATCATCAGAACAATCAGATTTAATTAAGTCACCACAAAATTAATTCAACTGATTCAATTTCATTATCCCAAAAATAAAAATTAATTCATTCATTGGTAAATTAATAAAATTAATTCAATTTCATCAAAACAACAATCGTTATTAAATAATTGATAGGTTAATTAATCAAATTCATTTAATTGATTAATAATAATAATCCCCATTAATTAATTCACCAATTAATTAATTCAATTCATATTATTTCTTTCTCACACTAATCCCCGTTAAATAATTCTGGAATTAATTAATCCAATTCATTCAACTGTATCATCACAAAAATCTTGATTGAATTATTCAATAATTAATTAATCCAGTTCTTTCAATTGAATCAACTCAACAATCCCCATTTATTAACCCCATAATTAACCTGTCCAATTCATTTAATTCATACATCACAAAATTACCGATTAATTAATTCGCAAAATAATTAAACAAATTCATTGAAATTTATAATCACAAAAATTCATTAATTAATTCATCAATTAAACAATCAATTTCAATCTATTCATAATAAAAACCATTCCCAACAATTTATTCAACAATTAATTATCTCAATTATATAATCAAAATATTACAACAATTAATTAAACATTTAATTTATTCCAATTTAACAATACCAAGATCTCAATAATTAATTCATCAATTAATTATCCTAATATCATAATTATGTATTCCATTAATTTAATTATAAATTAATTAATCCATTTCAAATCCATTAATTAATTCAACAATAAATTAATCTCATGTATTCCATTATTTAACTCAATAATAAATTAATCACACAAATTCATTTTACTAATTAAAATATTAATTAATTCTATCAATTTCAATAATTAAATCCTAATTAATTGATTTCAAAAAAAATTATAAATTAATTCCATAATTAATTATCCCAACTCACTATTTCTATACAACAATAATTAATTAAATATTTCATTATTCTGCATATACAACAATTTCCATATCGCGATAATTAATTCATCAATTAATTATTCCCAATTGTACAATTTTATTATTTTGATGATTTATTCTAAATTTAATTATTCTCAATTAAAAAAATTTAATATTCAGATAATTAATTCTAAAATAAACTATTCCAAATTCTAATTCTCTTTTTATATTACTTCACTACATAAATTAATTCAATTTATGAGAAATTATTTTCTATAATAACCATAACTATTCCAAAATTACATAAACAAAAATTAAATTAAGACCACGTGATTTGAAAAATAGACCACCTACCTCAAATCAGTGATGAATTCTTACCAATGCATATCCCCAATTGAGATAAATAACCCTAATCATGTAGAAGAACAAGATCATGATTCAATTCCTTGATTAATGATTTAAACATATTAGATAAAATTAATCCCAGGCCTTGATCCATAAATAATATGGAAACATGGCTTTCAAAATGAGAGATGAATGGGAGAGAGAAATAAAACCAATCAGGATTACATTCACATACCAAGAGGGTGAATATTATTGATCTAGGCATCAAATCGCGAATAATGGAGGTTAAGAGGCCATATAATTCATCCAAGATCCCCTAAAAATGAGACAAATAGGTTATTTCAATGTTGGGGTCAATTTTTGGGATAACATGTGTGTTTTGGTATTTTAAAATGTAATATTCTAGTGAAATAAAAAATTGTTCATTGTTTCCTGGGTTGGGGTGCATGGTTTTCCAACCTAGGAATGTGTTTCTTCTAGGGGTGTTGGGTTACTCCTAATAGGGTTCACAGTTTGAAAAACAATGGGGTAGCCCTGAAAATCCTCACTTTGGGTTTGAACTGTTTTTTGGGGCTGGGCGCACAGTTTCAGAAATCTAGGCACTGTCCCTCTTACTTACAAAATTTTGAAATTTTCACCCAAACTCCCCTAATATACAACCCAAAAAAGTACTCAAAACAAGGAAAAAAGAATAACTATAAATAACTCCATGACACCTCTACAAATGTTCATTATCTTAGAACTATTTCATATATAGAACTTCTTTATGGAGAAACTACCCTCTGTTTTGACATGTATTCTACAATACTTGAACATTTTATTAGCCTCTGATTTCTGATTTTTAAACATAACTTAGGAAATAATATAAAATTAATGAAAAATGGAAATAATATAGTCATATATATTATTTATTTATTACTCATCTTGTAACACCCCATGAATTTAAATGTAGATCTAATATATAATGCATGAAACACTAAGTCTCTACAAAACAACACTTTTTTATATCCTAACCAGTAAACATAATTTTTCCACCTCTGTAATTTAAATTTTGAAAAACTGACAAACACGATTATGTTTAGTATGGTATTTAGAGTCTAATATGTAAAACATAATTTTGATGAATAATAACATACCTTTATGAATAGTAACATACCCTTATGAATAGTAATTAATTTTATATTGGTAAAAAAAATGGAAACATTACCCACGAATGTATAAATACAATTTAGATATCTTATAAGTGAAAAAATGAGTATAATATAATTATTTTTTATTTTTATGTCATAAATATTTTAATTAAAATTTTATGGTTTATTTAAAAATTTAAAATGGAAATGTATTTTCATAAAATTTAATCATAAATTGTTACTTTATTGTCTTATGGTTATAAGATAATTTATGGGATCTTGATTAATTTTTCATGGTGTTAAAAAATGAGTTATAATATTAAAGTTGTTTTTTGGGAATAAATTATGATTTTGATTAAAAATTAAATTAAAAATATTTAGAAATTTATTTTTTAAAAATTTATTTCATTTTTTAATTTTACATGTCAAAAAATGGTTGGGGTCAAATTTTGTGTTTTTTCTAAAATACATGAATTTTTCATGTATAGTAAAAAATATTGTTTTGAGTTTTTGGTATGTTTAATGAAATAATAATGATTTTAATAATTAATATAAAATGATGGTGGACTTTTTCAAAGAAACATATTACATTAGGTGTCCCATGTGGCTAATAACAAGGGGAAATACTATGGGAAATCCTATGATTTTTCAAAAACCAATAAAGAGGTATCTTTTGGAATTAACAAAAAAACTCCCTCTCATTTACTATAAATACACACTCATTCCATTGTTTTCATTCCTTAAAAACTCATAATCTTCAAAAATATATTATTTTAAGTCCCTAACATTTCTCGTAAGCTGTCATTAAGCCCGCATGTTCTCATCCATCATTTTTAGGAGTTACTCTACAAGGTAAGGGATTCTACCACACTTCTATTTTCAAGCTTTGGTTTTATGTTATTGTTTTAATTTCTTTTGGATTATTATGGGATATTTCATTTTCCCCCCATTTTGTATACTATTTAATATTTATGAGAGTCCTATTTTTCTCTTATCAAAATATTTTATGAATTTTTAAGCGATGTTATTAGGCTACAAAATATTTTGTAAGGGATTTATTAACCATTATTTTATATAGAGATCCATTATTTTTCTTTCATCAGCTCCATTCATTCATATGTTGTGATGAATTCAGTATATGACATTTTTAGAATGTTTTCATGATAATTTGTGAAATCCTCATCATCACCCATTTCCCATTATTTTATACTAAAAATGAAAACACCATCTGTGATGTGCTAATTTAACACATTCAAGGACGATGGGTTTTCTGTTTCTATTATTGACCTAAATTATGGTCATGAAACCATTATTATGGTTTAACAAGACTATAATTTATTTATTATGTCTCTTATTTTATTCTATAATCTTTTTTTACACATGGGTTTTAATTATAATGAAAAATGAGTTTGTTATGTTAAAAAACCACCAATTAACCCAAACAGTTACCATTAAGAAATTTATATATTGATTCATCTTTAATGCAATTAACCAAATGAATTCAAATCAATGTAACCTTATTTATGTTAAATAATAATATATAACATCGATTCTAGACAAAAATCATCATTTATCATGATTCTCCATTCATGTATATAAGTAATCTATCAAGAAACAAATGGACCCAAATAAAGTAATTGAACCACTTAACCAAAAAAGGCCATGAATAAACTTAATATGGATATAATGATTTAATTTCATATAGAATATGTTCAAGTGATATTCTATAGTCACTACTACTACTTCTGTATAGTTTTTGTATAACTAAATTTATGTTTCATATAATGAATCTATTTATTTTCATTATATTCAATGTATCATTTAGTTATTATTAATTTTTTGGCATACGATTCCATTGATGACAATGTTGTAAGTACTTTCTACGAGAACATCCATTTTATTTCGGGTTTCCCTTATTATCTATTCACCTCAATTATATTCTCATTTATTATTATGTACTTCTATTATATTATGTGATAATGTTCTATATATGTTTACTAACCTAAATCAAACTTTAATTTATGGGGATTTATATGTTTTAAAATGGTCTTTCAAAATTTCTTCCCGAAATACATGCTCGATTAAAGGATTTATCAGATTCTTACTTATTTTGAAGTTCACTCTATAATCTGTTTTAAGCCATATTTATACTTATAAAATAGAAAAATTTAATGTTAGAAAATATATTTTGGTTCTTTTCTGGTTTGATGAGAGCAGACATGCCTTTTCACTTTGAATTCTAAGTAAAGAATTCCTTAAACCATACTGAAATGTTTTATTTCTAATGCTTCTTTAAAAACTATTTTTCATTGATTTCACATCCACAAATATTTATTTAAGAAAAAAATATAATTTCAATGACCTTACCTTCTATTATCTAGGATATACAATTTTACAATCTGATTTCATGATAAAAAGAAATGATTTTCTAAATGAACTCTTCTTTTGAAAGTAAAAAGGTTTTTTCTCATCTTAGTTTTACTTGAATGATATATATTACCTATTCACCACATAATTTTTACTTGGGGTGTATGTACTTACATTTGGTCATTTAAAGAGTTTATGTATTCTCATGATATTCTAATGAATTATGATTTTAATGTTTCATGGTGGTATGGGACACTTTGGAATGTTTAAGGATTATTTCTTTATGAATTTTTCAATGGTATCATTTTAATGTATCATTACTTATTTTAACATTTTTTTGATGTATCTTATATTTTATATAAATTTATCTCCTATGATATCATCCAACAAGTTTTATTGAATGGTTTATGATTATTTTTATTGTGAATTTTCTATCTTGATACTATACACTATATTTCTTAGAGTGGTTAGTGTTTACATTTAATGACTGGCGAAAGTTATTTACATTTCAGATGTTAGTTTCGTTATAAATACATATGTTGATTATGTTTATCCCCATTAATTAGGGGGAATTTATTGGACTTATTATCGGATGAGGGGACCACTATAGCCCCTCAATGAATCAGCAGGTTTCATGAGACAAACTAGTTCATGACACGATGCATTGAAAAAATTGTTTTTTATGGTCTTGGGACGACGAATTGACAGTATGGATATGATGTTCGATAAATGAATTTCCCAAATTATGAAAATAATATTGACAGTTCATGTGTTTATTCAACTAGTAGAATACCAATGATTATGTTTTATTATGCAATTATTGATTCAGCTCTTATTCCTACCATAATCTGTTCAAGTTTATTTTTAATGGAATGTGTTTTAGTTATTCAACATGCATAATTTTTATGTTTATGTTACCATCCCTATATTTCATACCCTTACTGAGCATCTAAGCTGAACCCTTCTTTATGTTTCATTTTCTCATAAAATGAATATGTTTATTATAAATGACCTTCAGGGATAAACATATAGTTGTGGATGTTCACAATAAAACATATATGTTGTTTTTCTTTTCAAGTTGTAATGTTAAACCTTTGTATGTATCTTGTTTTCCAAAAATAGTAAAATACTCCATCCTTTGGGATTTGATTCCTTGTAATCATACCGATTTTTTAAAATAATGCACTCACTCCAGGATTCTAGGGTTGGGGTATTAGAGTTGGTATTAGAATAATTTTAGTAGAAAACATAGATTTGAAAAAAAAATCCTAAGACAGATTTTATGGTTAAAAATAAAAGAACGCCCTGAATTTTTTTAATGAATGGATTATGTGGATATTTCTAGAAAATATATCCATGTCTAGATACTGTAAGTGGATGTGGTTCTAACGCAGATGTACCGCGGAGAAAAAACTCTGAATAAGAGTTTTGGGCTTTACCCAAGGAATCCTTGTACATGGAAATAGGCAATACTACATACCTTGTTTCACACTACCGGGGTATATGCTTAGGATAATTCAAATTTTCTTTACAAACCATTATGAAGGAAATGAATGTAATTTCTCCCACAAAGAAACCATGTTTATGATTTTGATATTAGTTGTGAAATATGATTTCAATTTATGTTAGGTATTTTTTTATATAGAGATTATACATTAGGATTCATAATCTAATCTAGTGTATACAATGGTTTAGAAATGGAGCGTAATGAATGGAATAAGAACCACAACAAAAAAACATAATTCAATGTGTAAGAATGGTCATTTCATTGATGGTTTTAAGTGAGTCTTTCTAAGGGAAATAATATCTGAAACACTATCATCAAATGAGGATATAACATCATGTCCAAATAAAAAGGATATAGTGTTTTCTAAATATTTTTTCTTTAGAAAGAAAGAGGAGAAGAAGAGGACAACTAGGAAAAATATAGATAATGGGAAGAAGGGAATGTAGTATTTTCCCACATGGGATAATTATGGAAGGAAATAACTTTGGATATGATTAAGATGAAAAGGAGTTTGATTCATGTGTAGAGAAAAAGGACCCCATGCTCATAATTGCAAGAAATGTAATAAATTTTCCTATATTATAAACTTTAACTATAACGATATGGGGAAATATGAAATTAAATGTTCCAAGAATCATAGAAATATAACATAGAAAAAGTAAAGGGATCCTGGTAAAGATTAAGATGTTACTACGGTTAAAGTAGATTGAATAGTGTATTTGTGTTTTAAGATTCAAGAACTATGTAATAATATTCTTTTTGTAAGAATTATGATATATATATAATGATTGTATGGAAGTACCATTTCATTAAGGATTTGAGGTCGTATGATGAATGGTACATAAGAAAAGTGATTTAGTAGAAATCTAAAGTTTCAAAAACATTATTGTGGGGAAGAAAACAATTAATATATATCTGATATGGAGATAATGATAAAGAAATGATTGATACTGATAAGTACTGACTACCTTGAAACTGATTATTGACTTTTTGAGAAGTGGTCTATGCTATCATCGATGGAGTTTACCAAACTTTTGGATTTATGGAATATATGTAATATAATGTATCTTACTTAAGTAATATGGAAGAATACATGTTTCTAATTTGTTTTAATGGTAATTCACATTATTAACATATTTTAAAAGGATACATGATAAAGATATTCACATGTTTGGAAATAGAAAATTTAGAGATTCTTCCTGTTGATTAAGGGTTAAGGATAAGTTCATCTTGGAAATTTTGATACCTTCATTCTAAAGTGTTCAATCAATATATTGTGTAATTTTTATCCATTTATGAAAATGGATTAAGTAAATATTTTTACTTGATTTTAGAGGATAATGTATTAATTCACCATACGACATAACCTGTGATATGTGAGGAAGTATAGATAGTTCAAGGTGCAATCAAAGGATGAAATTTTAAATAGAAATATATATTTATACTCCTATAGAATGGAATAATTCCTCAAATCAAGGAAAAGTTTCCTAGATAATATTTTCCCTATTATCTTAATATTTGATAATAACGTTGAATTTTCTATATTACTTTACAGTGTTATAGTAATCAAATCTCATCTTAACATGTTATCTATCAAATTTCATTCAAATTTCGTAGTTATATTTTTCATCCATTTCTTGGTTTTTACATAAAACTAATGTCACCCCAATCGAAAGCATAATTTTGTTTGGGACCAACTCATTCCCATTAAACTTTTTTAGGAGGATATTATAGAACCCTTTTTCAAATGTGGATTCAGACAAGGTAATTTTCAAGCATCAACCTTTAACATTCAAAGTGTAATTTCGAATTACAAGGATGCAATTTTTTTGAGAGGGGAATAAGGTAACACCCAAATAATTAACAAATATATTTAATATAGAGTTAAATAAACACTTTGTCTCTACAAAAGAAAACTTTATTATAACCTAACCAATAAAAATAATTATTCCACATCTGTAATTTAAATTTCAAAAAATTAAAATGAATAGTTGTGTTCAAGAAGATATTTCGAGTCTGATAAGACAAATATAATTTTTTATGAAGATTAACAAACCCTTATGATTAGTTACATACACTTATGAATAGTAAAATACCCTTACAAATATTAATGAATATCAATGAATAGTAATGGATTGTAAATTGCTCCAAAAAATAGAAACTTCACCCATGAATTTATAAATACAGTTCAGACATCTTATTAATGAAGAAACAATCATAATATAAGTATTGGTATTTTTCTATGTCATAAATATTATAATTATAATTTTATGATTTTTTAAATAATTTTAAATTGAAGTTTATTTTCATAAAATTTAATCATAAATTTTCACTTTATTGTCTTATGGTTATAAGATAATTTTATGGGACCTTGATTAATTTATCAAGGTGTTATAAAACAAGTTATATTTTAAAAGTTGTTTTTTTATGTAAATTATGATTTTTTTGAAAAAATTAAATTAAATAAAAAATTATAAATTATTTTTGAAAAATAGATTTCATTTTTTAATTATACACATTAAAAAATGTAAGGGTGGATTTTTAGGATTTTTCTAAAGAACTAGAATTATTTGTGAATAGTAAAACTACAGTTTTGAGTCTTATATTGTTATATAATATTTTTTTACACATGGGTTTTTTTTATAAAGAAAAATTATTTTGTTGTGTTCAAAAACAGCCAGTTAACATAAATAGTTATCCTTGAATAATTTACATAATGATTCATATTAATTGAAGTAAACAAATGAAATTTACATCTATTTAACCTTATTTATGTTAAAAACCAACATATAACTTCAATTCTATACAAAAATCATCATTTTACATGATTTTCCATTCATGTATATAAGTATATTGATAAAGAAACCAATGAACCCGAACAGTGAAATTGAACCTCTTAACCCATCAAAAAGTCCATGAATGAACATAATAATGTTATAATAAATTAGATACATCTATAAGTGGTTCTAGATATATTAAATAATGAATTTAATTAGGTTATTCTGGACACTAAGACCAATTGAAGAACACCATCCGACTTAAGGTATGGGTTTTCTTCATCTCAAATCAGTTTTTGTGAGATATTTTGTATTCACTACTAATACTTATGTATAGTGTATGTATACTACCACTTATGTTTCATATCAAGAATATATTTATTTTAATTATATTCAAAGTATCATTTAATTATATTTAATTTTGGTTCATTCAATTCGATCGATTAAAAATTTGTATGTACTTTCGTTCCGAACTTCCATTTACATTTTGGTTACTCTTATTCTCTAATCACATTAATGATATTTTTCCTTATTCTTATGTACTCCTCATAAATTTCGTGTTAGTTTTTTATATATGTGTACCAACCATAATTCTACATTCATTTATGGGGAGTTATATTTTTTAAAATGATCATTCAAAAATTATTCCCTAAATACATGCTTGATTCAAGAAACTTCTCAGATTCTTACATATTTTTAATTTCAATATATAATATATTTGAAGCCATATTTATATTCCCAAAATCATATTTTTTAAAGTCAAAAACCTATTTTGGTTCATTTATTGTTTTATGAAATCAAACATGCCTTTTCTCTTTAAAATCTCTATAAATAAATCCTTAAAGTGCATAAAATGATTTATTTTCAAATCTAATTTGATTTTTTTTGAATGATTTAACCTCAATAAGACTTTATTTGAGTATCAAATATAATTTAAATGGCCTAAAATTTTATTTTTTGGGATATATATTTTTAAAATATGATTTCATGAAAAAAAAAATGATTTTCAAAAAGAAATCTTCCTTGAAAAGTAAAAATGATTTTTCTCCTGCCACTTTATCTTTTATGAGATATATTCCTTGATCCCACTAACTTCTTACTTTTGGTGTATGTACTGCCCTTTGGTATATCAGTTCAAGAGTCTTCTTATTGTCATGATATTCTAAGGGATTATAATTTAAATGTGTCAAGGTGGTATGAGACACTTGTAAATGATTTAGGATTATTTTCTCATGAATTCTTAAATGATCTCATTTAAACATATCTTTATTTATGTAAAAATACAATGATGAGCCATCTATTTCATATAGATTTATCTCCTATAATAACATCCACCTTGTTTTATTTAATGGTTTATGATTAGTTTTATTGTGGATGTTCTATCTTGACACTATTCACAATATTACTTCGAATGGTTAATGTTTACATTTAAAGACGGTGGAAAGTTATTTATATTTCATATGATAGTTTAAATATAGATTTATATGTTTATATCCATTTATAAGAATAATTAATTGGATTTATTATGTGATGAGTGGGGCTCTCTATATCCACTCGATGCATTGGTAGGTCTAATGAGTGAAACTAGTTCATGGCATGAGGCCTTGACAAAATGGATATTTATGGTCTTAAAATGAGGCCTTGATGCTATGGTTATGATATCTAACATATGCATTTCCATAATTGGGAAAATAGTGTTTGTAGTTCAGGTGGTTATTCTACTAGTAGAATAACCAAGATTATTTTTTATTATGGAATTATTTATTTATCATTTATTCCAACCATAATGCGTTCATGTTTACTTTTAAACACATGTGTTTTAGTTATTCAATATTCCTACTATTTATGTTTATGGTATCTTCCTATATATTGTATACCATTACTGAGCATCTATGATCACCCCTTTCTTATGTTTCATTTACTCAGGAAATGAAGATGTTTATTATAAATGACTTGCAGGGATAAACATTGATTTGGGGATATTCCCAGTAAAACTATATGTTTTTTTATCTTTTCAAGCTGTAATGTTGACCCTATGTATGTATCTGGTTGTAAAAAACTGCTAAACTACTCAATGTTTTGCGATTTGATTCATTGTAATCATGAAAATGTATTAATATAATGCACCGGCTCTAGGTTTCTAGTGTCGGGGTATTACACATAGGCCAACAAATTTCATAATGAATAATCTCAAGATTATGTTATTTTGAGTTTTAACTTTAATACGTGAAGAACATATAATATTCCTCTTTTGACATGAAGAGAACAACCAATTCCTCTTTTGATCCAATATAGGATTACGTAAATAAATTTCCTTGGGTAATGTTTCTCTTATTCATTTATATGAGATGACCAAACAATATATTTCATTATTAGCTTTCTCTTTTAAAGCTTAAATAATGTGAATTTTTAGCATAATAAATCTAAAAAAGATTACATTTATCCCTTTTTCTATTTTCAAAACATAGCCATATTTTAAATTCTTCCAAAAGAATAAATATTTTCAAAATATAACATAATTTACATCATCGCAAAGCTGTGAAAAACATAACATATTCTGTTTTAACACATTAACATATAAGTAATTCTTGGAAGTTAACTTAACCTTTCTGATCACTACTCGATCTACACCTTTAATTTTGAGTGAACAATCATTTATAAATGTCACATAACCTTATTTTAACTTTTAAACACCATTTAATAACTAATAATTTTGTACAATATATGAAGAAAATATACTATCCAAAATCCATTGACACTCTCCATTAGATTCTTTTAGTGAAACTTCAACCACAAAACCAATTATTTTATTTTTTCCTTCTTATTAAGAATATTTTTTTTTTCTAAAAATCATGAAATGTTGGTATATTAGGATTTTGAGGAATTATTAAATAAGTTGGATATTCCAGTCAAATATTTTAATGTGTGAAATATGTTCACTAACATATTTTTAGAAATTTCATACTACTACTAAAGTTTTCTATTTTTGTTGGGATGATTCCTGCACAAAGTGTTCCTCCCAAACATTCTACAATCATTGAGATAATTTTCATTAAACTACAAAATTGTTGTAGTATTCTCAAATCCCCCACATTTCCAAAAAAACCATTAAAATCATACTTATCTATGAAAACAACATGTTGTCCAATAATCAAAACCTAACATCATCTTTATTTGAGTAATCAATATTATATCCTCATTTATTTTTATAAAATGTATTATAAAATCATAATATTTTTTTCTTTATCCAATGTTTATTTAAATACTTCTTATAATTAACCATTTTTTTCCATTTTTTCTTTCAATTTATTGTTCATAGATTTTTTTGATTTTTGAGTGTCACATAAGTTTTTCAAAGAATTTTTCTTCATCTATAGATTCTTCATCTTATGTTTTTACCAATATTTATAATACTAATATCATCTCTATCGTGTAATTTTTTTAGTATAAATTAGTGTAATACTTCATTTAAATTTCTATAAATTATTCAATAGAGTTTAGAGTACTGAATATAAATTTTTTTAATTACTTTATGGCCATTACTATTTAATGATGAACAAGATCAATTCCTTTCTTCTATTCCTTTACAATTTCATTTATATTGACGCTTTTACTCCTTTTATCATCATCTAATTTCATTAAACAAAGAAACTATTTTAGAAAATTATATTTTTATTTTTGGTGAAAAGATTTAGTGATGCCAAAAGACATATTGTCAATCTTCATGTTTTTGATCTCCTTAATATTGAGATAGTTAAAATAAACTCATTGATAAATATCTTAAAAATGAATTCCATATATGTTTCTTCATCACATCGAACATAACTTGAAAAAATTTCATTGTTCACCTATGTAATAAGTGTCTTCTCTTCAAAATTACTAGATGTCTCAACTTCCTATTATTAATCACTTCTATCACTATCATAAATTCTTGATAGAAAATTTATCTTTTAGAATTTATAGGAATTTTTTACAATACCTTTAGAAGAATGTTTTTACTTATTAGTGTTTATTAAATTCTCCCTATAAGATCTTATAGGATTTTCACCATCATAATCATTGTCTTGTTTTTATTCTTTTAATATTGGAATATTTGATAATTTTTTTAATGTATCCACACATGAAACATTCCATTTGAATAATTCGTTTTTACTTCCCCTTTCATTTTTTGAAACTCATTGTAGTTGGAGATTTTGTTTCAAATAGTTCAACCATATTTTGTTTACAATTTGACCATCCATCTTTATCTTCATTAATTTTCATCTTGTATTTCAATTTTACTGAGGATTTAAATTTTATTTATTCTTTTTATCCTTTAAGTTATTCTTGATATAATTTCCCTTACTCATCTCATAATGTGTGAAAATGATTTTTAAACCATATAGATAAATTCTACCTATATTATTATCTTATCATTCCGAGTCATTAACATAAAACCATTCAGGTAAAATTTATAGAACATTCCCACAAATTGTTGAATTATCTACCTTATCAGAAATAATCCTTACAATTTTCACTATTTCATTTACCCTTATAGATAATCCATCTAAAGATTCATCATCCTATATCTTATGGGTATCTTATTTAAATATTAAAATATTTATTTTAACATTAATTCTCATCATAAATTCATTCATTAATATTTTTGAATTTTTTATATATGCCTTTATATATATTAATTGATTTTACTTTTAGAAACAATTTTATATATAAATAAGATAAAATATAATTTTGACCATGTCCTTCAGTTTATATATTATTTATATAAACTATAGACATATAATAAATATAACCATAAGGTGGAAACACATCCATTTTTCCTTTAATAAATCCAAAGTATGTGAAAATAGATAAGGCCACATCTTATCCTTCCATATGTAGTATGTTTTCCATCAAATGTTTGAATCAATTTTCACAAAATTGGTGACTTCCATTATATACAACAAATATTTCATTATAAAAAATCCAACATTTTAAATATTAAAAAAATAGATATAAAATTAAGGAAACCAAGATCAGATACTACTTTAAAAGACCTTCATAATTAGTGGGAAACACCAATTTGAAGGTGAATTAGTGTTTTCAATTCCTTAATATGTTTCTTTCAGAAATAACATTCAAAAATAGTAAAATAATTTTAATCTATTCATATATATCTCATCTAAGAACTCCCATAAATAATGGGACTCCAAATTTCTAATTCTCACCTCTCAAAATGAGCTGTTTAATCATTTTCATGATCTGGATTCACTCATAATCAGATGACCCTCTAGTATCAACATGAGGATTAAAATTAGAATGTTTTATAAATGTAATAATGTAACAAAAATTCTTCCACATACATTAATGTTATTCTTATATATATAATAATATATATTATCTTTACAATACAAGAGTTATTAGCCAGATGGAACTGCCTTGAGTTTTCATTATGAAATATCTCTTTCATCTCATTCTACAAGCACAATTTATGGCATCCACTTCTTGTATGAACTAAACCTCAAAAAACACTCTTATTATACTTTCTATCTCTGGGATAATATTTATCAAAATTTTATAGGACAAGTAATTAATTTCATTATTTTCTATATATTAAAATATTTTTATAAAAAAATATATCTAATGCAATATAATTTATTCTCATTTTATATAAAAAAATTAAAATTAAAATTTTAGTTAAATATCTATCTTAAAATACTTCTAAACTTATCTTATTATTCCCACTAATTTCCTTTAATATTTTAAATAAGTTCCAAGTCATCATAAAAAAACTTCATGGGTTGTAGTGTGACCATTATGTTATTCGAAAATAGTTTTCACTCCTTAGTGTTGTAATATGTTCCTTCATAATGTGAACCATATTCCTTTATTATCTATAATAAAATAATCCATTTGTGATTTTTAATATATGCATGAAAAACTATAGAATGTTTATATTTAAATACTCTAAAATCTCATTGAATATTTCAAGAATTAATTATTGTAGAATAATTTTCTTGAGATATCATGATTTTTTATAATATTTTTGAGAAACTAAATTATATAAAACAAAAATATCTTATAAAGTATAGATATAATTCATGGATCAATATATTAGATGTTTTAACATGTATCTTACAGTAAAAACCAAATTATCTTATGAACTCCAAATTTTATTACGATGTTGAAAAAAATGTCTTAAAAAATCCAAAGTACATTCCGTTTAAAAAATTATATTATATATATAAAATATCTTATGAACATTAATGATATATTAACAATTAATCCAAATATCCAATTATATCAAAAGACTACAATTAATGACAATTTATTTTTAAAAATTTCCACTTTCTTTGAAAAATATCTTACAAACTACAGTGTATCTTCAGAATAAGACCAAATTTATTCAAATAAAATTGAAACATCATCAACTTTCTAAAAATCCATTATTTTTTAAAACATAATTTTATTTGAGTTCAAAAATTATTTTTGTGTTGATTAAAAAATAAAACCCGAAAATATATTTATACAACAAAAAATGTAATTAAATCCTATGGGTTGATACCGATTCCTAAAAATATAATGTCTGAACACACAAAAAACTAAGATGTTGAATAATAGAAGTACGGGGTCCAAAAAATTGGTAATGGTGAAGTATAGTTAAAACTTTTAGTGAGTGTTAGGTAATAATGATCTTGTGAGGGTCATGATGAAAATTTTATTAAATTAAATTACTAAAACTAAAGGATTAAAAAAGTAAACTAAACTAAGGAAGAAAATATGAAGGGAGGAGATCCAGTTTTTAAGGTTATATTCTATAATTAACTCATTCATTCTAAGTCATTGAAAAAAACTAAATATACAGACAACCATAAATTATAATTGATAAATACTTGGTCAATTCCTATAAAAACTAAACTATATTCACAATCCACTTCATCCAAAAAGAAATAATGACTAGAATGCATGAATTTGATGACAAATGTATAATATTATTCCAAAACATTTCTAAAAAATTTAATAACTCTACTACACTAATATTCATTTATTGTTTAACACATTATTTCAATTACAATATAATTAATAAAATAAAAAATGAAGTATAATGAAACACTAATGAAAATACATTCACAATGAGAAAAGATAGAATGATAATGAAAAGGTGTGCACCCCTTTCAATAGAAAAATATTCCTCAATAAAATTATCCAATAATATTTAGGTGATCATCGGTGGTAAATAAAATATAAAATGTTGAAAATTTAATAGAGTAAATAATAACGAAGAGATAATATTTATGGGAGAATAGAATAAATCGATATTCAAAATATTCAAAATTGTAAAAAAGAGCCTAAAAACACTATACAACACTCTCCCATGGGTTAAAAATATTATAATATTATCTCATTTATGAGAGATCAATAATATATTTTAATCCATATAGTTTCATAGAAAGGGTTTACAAATTACAAACCTTCTGAAATCACCAAATTTTACTTTTAATTCTTAGAATATTCTCTCTTTGAAATGACAAAAGTATCAATATTTTTTAATCCATGGTAAAATATTCATCATATTACTTTAATAAAATACTAGATAGATAGTATGAAAAGATCATAATTTCCATATTTCTATATCATTGTTAGTATCTCATCATGGCATCTCTAATCTAATCAAGCATATCCTCCCATAGATCGTGCATGACATCGGGTACAAATCATTCACAAAAGTATACCACTTCCCATGCATAGGATGGGCTCTACAAAAGAATTTTATATTAATAAAAACCATAACATCACATCACTATGTTTTTCCTCACCCTCTTACCCAAGAAATTTCTTATTCATATCTTCATTCGCATGAACCATGATCACATACACATCATATGCATATTAATTTTCAGTTAAGGATACTGTTGTACTTTAAGTTCCCTCACTACATAGCACAGTAATGAAATCTAAACCATTTCACCCATACCATCATATGAAACATTTATTTACAAGGAATTATGGAGTAAATTTGTGTCTTATAATTCCCTATCCTACATGACTACTCAACAACATCAAACACCCAATCTTGTCAAGCTTGAGATATCTTGGTCGACAACGGTGCCCCTCACTATGAAATTGTTGTAGCCATTTTATTATGTCATTATTCAAATAAGAACAATGCATATGGTGTAGTATTGGTTTTTCCATATGTTATAATCATCTTACATTTACAGTGTCCATAACGATTATCCATCTCATGCGTGGAAATTTTCATCATCCTATAAGATTTTTTTGATATCTTATGATCATCCTTATTGTATTTCAAACTTTGAAGTGATGTAGTTCAATAATCCTATGTTGAGTAGAGGGGGATATAGAGATTTTTTAGGATTATCCCAATTGATGATGGGTTCTAACAACATGTTATCATGGTAAATGGAATAAATTTTTTCTAAAGAGATACATGAACTGAGGTGTTGGAATTCTATTTTTGAAAGTCGAATAATGCATGCACCAAACAGACTCCCACATCAGTTTCCTTACATGAAATCCTCTCTTTTATATACGTAGCCACATTCTTAGTGGCTCAAAAATCTGTTTAGGGTGCTGATGTAAACTTCAGATTCTCTCCACCCATGCTGACCCACACAAGCTCTGGTCCCAAGACCTCCTCTATGTCTATATCTATCCCATATATTCTTTACTGCATGAATTTTATTGCTCGAATTCTCCATTTAGCTTTTTTGTGTTAGTTCCTTGGTGAATCAGTAGAGTCAAAGTTTTTACTAAAAATATAAAAGCACATTATTAATGATAAAAAAATTAAATAATGTATATTATAAATAAATTTCTTCAAAATATTTATAAAAATTTTGTTTTTAAAAAAAATTATTGGAAATTAAACATTCCAAAAAATGATTAATTCAAATAATATTTGTGAATATTTTATTAAAAACAAATAAAATTTATCAAATTAAATTCAAAAAATATATTCATGAAATATTATTATCAAATACACATACACTTAAACATTTAACATTATATGAGAAAATATCAACATTTAATTAAATATCAATATCATGCTTACTAATATTCAAATTACATAGAAACAAAATTCACGTAATTGTCAATAAAAAGTAAAATTTCATATTACAAAAAAAATAACAAATCGTCTCTAAATTTTTTAAGGAAACTAAATCAATTCATGTATTTTAGTTTATCTAACTGAAAATTGGATGATTATTCACCTTTCAAGCATTCAAAAATCATAATATTTTTTAGACATTCAATGTTGTGATCTACCTCACACTGATTTCCTTTCACTCATTTCCCATGGTAACAATGCATATGGAGTTATTATCATACCCTAAGTACATGATCATCCAATAGTCTTAAAAATAACCAACATTGTCATATTTGGAAATACAATGGTCATAAATATTCATGATGATGTATCATGAGGATAGAATGAATCAAAGGGCCTAGGTAAGTTGGTATTAGTTGGAAAAATTGAAGTTAAAAGGCGGATAATATCTTATTTATAATTATTGATATTCAATAGTAAAGAAAATTGAATGTATCCTATCCAAAATGATAAAACACCCATTTCATAAGCACAAAACTAAAAGAAACCCACGATACAATGGAATCTCAATGATAAAACACACCCAATTAAAGATTTATTTTCACTCACATAAATTTTTATATTTTGTTCTTAATACAATTCTCATATCTACATCCCAACTCCAAATGATAAAAAAATGGTATGGTAAATGGTTATTTTTGACCCTCCAAATATACAATCCATTAATTTTATCTTTTGTTTTATATTTTAAATGATTTGATTTAATAAATTACATTGAAATTATACATGTCCCTTTCCCACAAAAGTTACGTGATACAACCTAAAAAAGGTATCGTAAATAAAGAATATCCAATTTCACCATATAAGAACGATCCCCCATATTTAAACATGAAATTTTATTCAAAACACAAAGCGTAGGGTATGAATAGTTTCAATTGGATTGAAATGTTTCTAATTCTTAACAAGGTCATTCAAGTTTCAAAGGGAGAAACAATAAAAAAATTTAATGGAAGGTATCAATGATTTGAGTAATGAAAAAAACACTCAATCATATTAGAATTTTCTCTGTATAATAATATATTTTGACAAGGTTCATTGAATATTATATTTGGTAACACATAAAAAATTATCTATTGAAATTTTTTGTTAAAATTAAATTGAAATATTACATCTAGTTATCCTCTCAATAATTGGAAATATATAAAAAAAGTGGATAATCACTCATGGAATAAAAAATTGTAACAAATTAATCAACATTAATTTTATAAAATCAATGTCTGAATATGGTTTGGAAATTTTATATAATATAATCAATTAATTCCCCAAATTATAATCCATTAAATCAATATAATTTTATTCAACATAATAATTCAACTATCCAAACTACTCATCCAATATTATTTCCATTAATATATAAAACATGGAATCATGATATTCCATAGAAAATCTTGTTTCAATGATTAAAAAAGATTGAAAATATATAAATATGGAACATGCAATTTCATTTTTAAAGATAAAAAAATATATTTCAAAAACATAATAGGAGAGTGGAAAAAATAAAATTTAAAATAATATTATTTTTTGATAATGATTCCATCCATTATTTTCCTTCAACTATACATATTTTTTCTCCTTCTTTAGAACCTTTTGAATTGAAATATTATTTAAAAATATCCAATTCAATTTTTTAATAAGAAGATATGGAATTAAACCATTAAAAATATTCCAAACCTAAAATAATTAAACAAAACTATATCACATAATGTAATAAAATATCCGGATTTCCTTATAAATTTTATATATTTAAGGTGTTTGAGAAAAAACGTTCCCTTTTATTCATGTAATTAGAGAATGGTACAATTTTAATTGGTCTGGTTAGGGAATAGACTTGAAAATATACGTATCTAGGGTATAGTTTCTCCTTATCAATTTGGTCTAATGGACACTGATTTTTGGTGGGATATAATATATGGATTAAAACAATGAATTAAGTGAAACTCAAAATCTGTCTGAACCTTATATTATTTTTCCATTCCACATCTTAGTCTCCAATATTTTTGTTTTTGATTTTGATCCCAAATTTCACATAACCTTGGAATTTATTTCAAGTGAGTGTAATGATTATTTTTTATAGAAATTCATATCCATCACAAGGGACATTTCCACCAATGCTTCCTCCACCATTTTTGAATTATATTAAGACATGAAAATCATAATATTATTAAAAAACTAATTATTCATATAATATTTTATTTCATTATTGAGATCCAGAATTTTATTCTCCAATTCCTCTAATAAGTGTAAAAAGGGTACCATTTTTATTTCTATTTCATAAAGTTTGATATATCAAAGTGTATATACTCATTTTTTCTACTTCATTTTTTCCTTTTTAATAATTTAAAATGTTATAAGGTTTCTTTTTAGAAGTATTTCATCACTCTTAAATGATTATTATTTCCTTATTTCTCTAGTTTCACATTCTCATCACTAGGTTCATATTTTTTCCTCAACATATTCTCATTATCTTATATCATCCAATCAATGATATTCTTCATGTTTTCATATTATTATTTATATAGTAATATGTGGTAGATATGTAATCCTTATTCTACCATTTTAAAAAATATGAGCGATTCTTCGGTCTTTAATTCTATATATTCAAGGATTAAAGGATCAACTTTTTTAGAAATTTTATCATGATCCCAAAACTCTTCGTGGAAATCATCCTAGATATTCTATAATTTTATTACATCCCCATATATTTATTCTTTCACATATATCTCTTCATATTATTCTAACCCTTCTATACATTCATTAAAATTCAATTGTAATTTACATACAAAATAATTTAAATTAGAATTAATTTAACAAATATTAGTAGTAAATTCTATATGATCTCTAATACAATCCTCATGAACACCCATCCTCTTATCACCAATTAAAATTTACTTTGTGAGAAATTCAATTAATATGACTTATGATTCTATCTCTTGAGATTATGGAGAGTTAGCCTCCTCTTGATAGTTGTGCACATCCAAGGTTCCATCATTGTAGTTTTGGGGTTAGATATAAATTCATTAGGAAAATGTGGTTGTCACACCATTTTTTATGATGGTATTCATCCTTTCTAAATGAATAAAGATCACACAATCTTGTTCTTTATGGCAGCCACCATTTAAAATTATGTTCTACTCATATTGAAGGCTCTCCTTGGTATCCACATGATAAAGCAAATATTTTAAATTATTATATTCTTATTTTAAATTTTTTAATCTCACCAAAGTTTTATTTTAATGGAAATTGAATAATTTTATTGTTTAAAAGCATTTATTAACTTAATTTCAAAAAATTCATTTTTTGGATTTTAAATATTTCATATTTTATCTAAATTTTAGATAAAAGTACTTTTAATCTAATACAAATTGAAAAAATATTATCATTTAGGTTTTATAGGTTCATTGGGATTCATTTAATCTTACTTGGACCAAAACTAAATCCCTCATTTGAATGCTCAAAATCAGATCACAAGTCCATCCTCAAAAAATTTTATGTGATTTGGTGATTTTTTATATTGGGACCATATATCATAAAGGGTTGGTCCAACGAATATTAAATTCAACAAGTACTAGAGAAAACCGTTGGGAAAAACTTATTTATCATGGTACACACATGATTTGGATTTATACAAGGTTATTAATGAATGTAAATGTATTGTATTATAATATGAAGAGTATCCTTTTTAGAATTATCTTTTCAGAGTAAATCTACTTTAACGCCTATATCTGGTGGCCAATAAATCTTAAAATTTTAAGGTGGAATCTGATAAATCAGCGGAACAATTTTAATAAGGAATCATTTTACAATTCCTTAATTTAATGGGTATATCATGTGGAATCTTTCGGTGGACAATATTTGTTCTGAAAATTTCCACCCTATACCATTAAATATTTATTACCTATTAATTTAAATGGGTTGGAAAAGCAGTTTCTATTTTCAATATGTTTATATTTTCATTTATATTTTATTAAAAATTAAAAAAATTAATTTATTTTATCCTTCTTCTTCATACCTCATTATTTCATTTTTACTTTTATGTGTTTGTCCCAATGCATTCTCTTCTTACTCCACCAGAATGGGGAACTAGCCTTGTATTTTATTTAAGGGATAGAATGGTGGTTGATTGAATTTTATTTAACTTCAATGTAAATATATTTATTTAGTTATGATAATTTTAGTGGTGTTTAAATTTATTATGGTTTTTCATTGCCCTGTATTCTCTATCGATGAGTTCTTCTTCACATTCAACATCCTGCCTTCCCTTCACTATCGAATTCATTCATATAATCGAGTATAGATTGGGTAGAGATAGACAGTAATGAAATATACTAGCTTTAGTTTGGAAGAGTTTTTTTAAACATTCATGGATCATTGTGTTTGGGTGATAATAATTTAAATGAGAGGGTGTTGTGTTACAGATCTTGATAACTACCTTGAATTGATATTGAGAATATTTTAATGAACAATGATTTCAACCATAATGATTTCTGGATAGAGAATGTGTACCTTAATTTTTTCTAACATCATTTTGTTCAAATTTAATATGTAAATATTAATATTTTATGCATCTTTAGAGCACAACGTTTTATATTATTTTGTTTAATTATTTATAATTAAAATTGTGATAATATAATTTTAGTGTTGTGTGAGCTTCCTCATCAAGACTAACCCTGGGTGTGAACTATTTTACATTATTAGGTAAATAAAATATTAACCAAGTATCTATTTCAAATCATTTTACATAAAATTGGAACTATTTCTTGGGAGCAATGTGTTCTTCAATCACTTTTTATATTCAAATTTTACAAATAATTTCAGTTTTTTCAGAAAAACCCAGAAAATAGAAAAATTTAAAAACTAAAATAATATATATTTGTTCATGATGAATTAAAATTAAATTTTTTTTCATGGAATGATAATATATTATGGAAGAATAATTTTGTAGTTATCTTAGAGTTCAATTTGAAAAGTTGAGTGATTTAATAAAAACCCTGGAAAGAAAATAGAGTGGATAGCTAAATATATATGTGAAACCCAATATACGCAGCTGGAGCCAATACCATAACTAGAACCTGAACCAAAATGAGGGGCGGAAGATATTTCAGCAAAAATTTTGATGTAAAATAAACTTAAGAGTTTTAGACAGAGATACTAACGGAATTAGTCACATCATCCCACACACAATAATTTCTTGAATAGGACCCCGAATAACTCATTCAATATGATGATTTTGTTGAAGATCAATATTCTTTGGATGAATCCTGGAATATATTTTCTAGAGATGAACTAAAACATGATCTTCCCATCCTTGTAAAATAAAATCATAATCACTTCACCCATCTCCTTTTTTACAAGAAGATGAATAATATTCACCTGAAAAGATGGATTTTCCCATGGTCCTTCTAAAGATATTTATTTCCAATACAACCTATATAAAATCGAGTATTTTTTTTATTGATTCTTCATGTTTTAATCTTATTCATGCTTAATTGTTTTTTGAATTATAGTTTTTATGAAATTTTTAATAAGATACAAATGGAGTAGGCCTTGGATGTTAATGAAGATATAACACAAGTGGTGGTGATTGAAGAAGCAGATTAAGAGGAGCATGTTGTTTGACTGCCTCCTCAATAGCAATTTATATACCTTATGTATTAGGATACCAAAAAAGTAAATATGGATAACCTCTGTCTTATTTATCCTCCCATTCTAGACCTAAATATTTTATGGTGTTTAGTAATTTTCATATATTATTTTGGGTTATTCAATATTTTTCCAACTCATGGACTACATGAAAAGTCACTTACGGTGGATGATCTCAAATAAATCACACCCAACATCAGATTTGGGATAATCCACTACTACTGACTAAATACGGGTAGCTAAAACCTAACACCGTGTTAATGGTTTAATCAAATAATTATATATATTATATCCAATTTTTTATTTTTATTTTATTTATTTTTCATATTCCTCTTCATTTATTTCTTGTAGTTTTAATGATATATAAGTTAGGATCATAACTCAAGGCTACCACTCAAAAATAAATTAGGTTTTTTCTATCATTTTTCTTTTTTTATTTTCTTCTTAATTTATATTCGGTGTGAAAATTTCACTTGATATGATTTGAGCTAAAAATAGGGTAGTAAATGGAATAAGTGTGGGGGAGGTATGTCAACATTTTTTTAGGAAATTTTTGTGTCATTTAATTTTATATTACAGGTCTAATTATTAATTTTTCATGTTTTATTTTTAATATATTTAGTGTTTTTTGATTTTTTAGCTTAATTGAATAATTTGGAAGATTCAAACCATATTTATTTGTCACATTTCATGATTTTATTGTTTGAGGTTTTAAATGATTGCCAAATAGATTTTGATTATTTATTTATGATATTTTAATTTTATTATGTTTGATTTATTTTGGAATGCATGTTCATAATTATTTTACAAATTATAAATCTTCCCCAAACCTGAGAGGTTACTTAAATTTTTGGACATATTCTTTACATTTCTCCTTTTCTTTTTAATGAGAATAATTCCACACCAAAAAATCAATGAGTTGAGAGAGAAATTTTTTATGAGGATGTCGGTATGATATAAAAGTGGGGATTAACATGAGATTGAATGGATTCTTATGATTTTTGAGTAGTTCGGAAAATTTTATCAATGTAGGTGGTATTATATTTTCTTTGATATGATAATTAAGTTTTATTGTCATTTACACATTGAGAATTTTGTTTTGACCTTTGTATAAGATTATTTCCTAGGAGTGCACAGTTTAAGTGTGGGAGAATTGATTGAGAAAATAATTAATTAATTTTATTCATAATTTTACATTTTTTAATCCCACTAAGGTGTTATTTGAAGGTAAATTTTAATATTATAAATTTTAGAAGCATTTCGAGATTAATAAAAAATGATCTATTTTTATTTATTTATGAAATTTATACATATATTTTTCTAAATTTATCGAAATTGAATTTTTTTTATTTTTTAGGTTTCTATGTAACTTTTTAATATTTTAATCCTTAATGGAACAAAGCTCAATTAATAATTTGAAGGATCAAAATTAGATCAAAATCCATCCTCTAAAAACAATGCAATGATCTAGAGAATTTTGATGTTGGGACCATATATCGAAAATGTTATCTCCAAATGAGATTCACCAAAACAAGGACCAAGATAACATCCAGGAAGAAAGATACTTTAATTGTGGACACACATTATTTGGATTTATTATAGGTGATTAATGCATGGTTTGGTGGAAAATTTGAATTTGATGGGTTATCAATCCATAATTACCTTTCCAGAGTAATTATATTATAACTCCTACATCTAGTGGACAATAAATATTTAATTTTTATAGTGGACTTGGATAAAGGATTTTAACAACATTTAATAAGGAAAAAAATTTAATTAATATATTTAATGGTCACATCACATTAAAACATTCAGTGGACATAATTGGATCTGTAAATTTACTCACATTGCATATAAAAATATATGTCCTCTCAATTTCCAATGGTTGTAAAAGTATTGGAAATTTTTTATGTTTTTTATTTTAATTGATATTTTAGTATTTTTTAATACTTATAATTTATATTAATATTCTTATTCATACCCCATTCTTACATTTTTAATCTTTTGTGTTTCTCCCACCGTATACTCCTCTATCTCCATGACAATCGGATACTAACCTCATTATTTTTTTGAGGGAGATAATGTTGGTTGATTGAGTTTTATTTCACTTCAAGATAAATATACTTATTTAATTATGATATTTTTGTTTTGTTTGAATTGATTATTGTGTTTGATTTTCCCATTATCTCTACCATTGAGTTCTTTTTCTCATTCAACATTCATATTTCCCTACACTATCTAAGTCATTCATACGATGAAGTATGGATTTGGTTGTGATGATTGGCAAAGAGATCTCCTATCTAGGTTGAGGAATATTATTAAACCAAATGAAGATATCTCGATGTTGGGGTATTGACAATTCAAATAACAGGGTGTAATTTGACAGATCTTGGTTATCACATTGAGTTGATGTAGAGAATATTTTAATTAACAATGATATCAAACATTATGATTTCCTAAAAATGAATTTAATACTTATTTATTAATAACATCATTTTGTTCACATTTAATTCACTTATATATATTAATATTTTATACATATTTCAAACAAACATTTTTATTTTATTTAGTTTTATATTAGATATAATTTAATTACTGAAAATAGAATTTTGGTGTTGTGTAAAATTACTCCTCGAGACTATATCTAGGTGTACACCATATTTCATGATATGGTAAATAAATATTGACAAAGGATCTGGAATAAATAAATATGTAACACTAAAAAACTCCCTTGATAGTGTGTTACATATATGATTTGATACATATTCGATCCCACAGAACAATAAAACTACAATATGTGTAATGTCAGGGAAAAAAATTACAAAAAGGTAAAACCAAAAAAATAAATAAAACTAAGATAAGAAAATAATTTAATATAAGAATACATTAATGAGTTTTATGTTATGTTCCTCTTCTACCTAAAAATGGTGGTGAAATTGGTCTGCCTAAAGAAAATTGTTAGACTCTCTAGGTTGATACCAATTTATAAATATATAATTTTTGACTATGTCAACTACTAAGTGATAGAATTAGAAATATATAGGTCCAATCCCATGAGAAACATATAATATAGCGAAAAATCTTTATTTATTTTAATGTCATCATGATCTTATTAGGATTGTGATATAAAAAATAATAAATGAAATTACTAAAACTACTAGATTAATGGATGTTGAACTAAATACAGGTAAAAAATATGAATAAAGGGGATCATATTATCAAAGGTAGTTTCTTAAATTAAATCATTCACATTAACTCAAATAATAATAGAAAACTATAGATATGTTAATATTAATTGTACCAGATATAATTTTTTTCAATTCTTATCCAAACAGAATTATATCTCTAACATTCTTAATTAGAAAATACAAAATGACTAGAATTATTAAAGTGGATCACAAAAGTAGAAGATCAGTTTAACCAATTGTTCATAAATTATGAAACTCTTCTAAAATGGATTTCAGTAATTATTCAGAACATTTTTTCAATGGTTAAATAATAATAAAATAAAAAATTATTTGTAACAAAATATTATTGAAAGTGATTACTTAACAAGTGAAGATATAATGATCATGAATTCGTATAAACCTTATTCCAATGAGTCTACTATTCTAAATGTAATTAAAAAATTATCCAACAGTGTTAATCGATGATAAAGAAGTTAAAACCCTAAGAAGAAGACATAGATGAAAGAATATACAATATTTAATATAAGGGAGAGAAGAAAATGAATTCAATAAACGACATCACAATATTTAGAATATGAAAAATACCAAAAAAACATCACATAAAACCTATCTCAGCTCTCTCCCATGGGTCAAAACCCACGCAGTAGATTCTACCATGGATGAGAGATCTATATTATCATGTAGTAATTTATTTTATATATATAGTGTTTCCAATGTTTGTCCATTTTAAATTCATTGAAATTCTTATTTAAAATCATATAATATTCTATATTTTATGAGGTCATAGTTTTCTTATGTTTTAATCCATAGTCAAATATTTTTCATATTTCTACAATAAAATAATAGAGATAGAAATATAAATATTCTAGTATATATATTTCATTATCTGTAGCTACATCACCCCAGGAATCAAAATTTTAATTCATTATGTCATTCCTTATATAGTTCAAGGAATGTGACTGAAATCCATCCCCAAAGAAGACCACTTCACATGTATGGGCCGAGTTGAACCCGATCTATCACTTTATGTAAAATACTCCACACCATGTATTATTGTTACTATTGATCCTATTTTATTGGTAGTTTTACATTCAAATCATTATTGTTATACACTACGATCACAAAAATGATGTAGGAATGTTAATTTCATGTTTAGTATCCTCCTACACTCCATATCCCCTCACTACATGAAATTGTGAAAATATTAGAACCATTTAACCCCTACTAAATTATAAAAAAAATACTTGTAATGGTGTTCAGGTGGTTGTTTCATTCTTTGGATTCCCTGTCCAACACAATATGTCAACCACAACAAATGCATCATCGTTTCAAGCTTAATATTTGTCTGTCGACCATAGTGTCACTCCTCGGGATGTTGTGGTTTTAATTTTATCATGTTATTATTTCAACAAGAACATTACCTATAGTGTGTCAATTAATAATCTATATTTCATTATTACATGTCCTTTATAGTGGTTGGACTGTGTTTTTAGCTACTGGATGACATTTTTGATCATCTCATGTGGGTCGTATCAAGTTTAGACGATCTTCCATGATGAATTCTAATATTAATTGTTAAAAAGTTGAATAATACCAAGATTTATAACTAAGAGTATTGTGGTTATTGGTGATTGGTGAATTAGAACGATGGGTTATGAAGGATATAGACTATGTGTAGTGGTGCCTATCTTTTTTGTAGGTGGGTTACACAAGAAATATGTTTTGATGAAAATATTTATGAAAGTGGAAGAATTGTGTCATGAAATAGAGCACAATATTAGTCTCTTAGATAGGACAAATATACTTCATATATTTGGTCACACACCCAATGATACAAAAATACAATTGGGGTGGTGAATCATGCCCCACCTTCTATTGACATGTGTCCACCTATAAGGGCCTAGAAACACCTATTTTCCATGTTCTGGTGGATTAATTCTTTTCTCAATGAATATGTTTGATTGTATAATCAACATGGATTGTTTGTGTGTGTGATAATATTCTAGACAGTATATTCAATCATTTTCATTAAATTAATCAAAATAAATTTTAAAAAAATCTCATAAAAGAAACATTTTTTTAATGAAATTGATTCCAAATAATTAAATACTTTTCATTTTTATGAAAATTACATAAAATGAAACTTACCTAGAAAATTAATAATACAATAAATACTTGGGACTAATGTAATAAAAAATAAAAAATAAATCTATAAGGACCCAGCCTTAAACCATACATAATATTGAGCTAAGTCAAGAATTCACATTGGGAATCTTTTTAGGATTATAGTTTTTGATAATTAGGCCATAACTATTATATTACATCTCAATATTACAAGGTAGACACTTATACTCTATCCAATTTTTTCACAAAAAAAATAAAACTCCATAAATTAAACAATAGTTATTTTCTTAATATTAATCTTCTTGAATATTACCTTTCTCTCACCCTTTCAAATACCCTGTGAATGAATTTTCAAAAACACAGGATGAGCATATCAAAACATACCAAACATAAGATCTTTAACATACCTCATGAAATAATAAGATTTAAGAACAACACTTAGTAACCATAAATTATAAAGGTAACTTGTGGCATCCATAACATTCTTAAATTGTAGCTTTCATAACTATGTAGGGAGTTACGTTGGGAATACCCACCACAGTATATTCCCTAAATGTCTTAGGATAAACCATAACATTTACCTCTGTCACCTTACCCAATGAATTTGAGAGCTACATCAGTCTCACCCACCCAAGTTTTATCATAGAACCACCTATTTACGTAAACAATTCCCAAGAACCATAACATAATCATAACCCAAAAAACAAGAATTAAAAAACATTTCCACATTTTCAGTTAAAAATATATCATTTCAAGATATTAAAATAATAAATGCCTTTTAAAAACCATTTTCAAAACCAAAATACATAAAAATGGTATATGGTATTTATTTTACATTTAAAAAACATTACGAATTTTTAAGGAAGCCAAATATCAAATTATACTCACAGAGGTGGAAAGGTCGTCATCACTACATACGTTAAAATGAAACATTCCATTTTTCCTTTTGTAAAATGATTCATAAAACAATATATTCCTTTTGAAAACCATTGAATGAAATTAAATGAAAAATGGTATAATATACACTGTATAAAATTAGGTCATGTATAAACCAAAATAGGCCTCAATGAATGGAGATTGAGGTGGAGTCCCTTACAGAGATCATTTTGTAAATAAAATAGATCAATTATGTGTATTCACTATATGTAAAAATAAATAAATTAAAAATAAAACATAAGATATCAAAAAAAATTCTTATATAATCATATCACAACTTAAACAAGAATTATAAGATCAACCCAATGTGTGGAAATTGTGTTACAAAGTTCCCTTACAAAAATTCAGCAGCCTAACAGCATCACATAAAAATTCAGAAAATGAGTTGATCAAATATCATATATATCCAATTTATATGAATTTATATACATGACATATGGATATAATAAATTGAAATGCACCGTTCATGGAGACTGTAAGTCGTATGTACGCATGAATGCTACTTTAATATACTTTTAATTTTTAAAGGAATGAAAAATAAATGGTACATAGGTATATTATAATACCAAAATAATATCTATATTATATATGTTATATATTTTCATTAATTCCATCCTTTATATGTTCCATGTATAGAATGAATGAGTCATATCACTTTTAGTGGGATGTAGTCCGCACATCCTCAAATGAAATTATCGTATTTATACAACAAGAAAAGCATCAAGGTATGCTATAAATGATAATTAGAAAAGTATAGTAATAAAATCAATATCGTAAATATCATAAATATCATACATAATTATAGTTCCATCGTAATTTACCCCATGAGAGGTGGTAGGGGAAAATCTAACAATTATCATTTCCTGATGCAGTTGTTCATTGTACATAGAAACAATATGTTCAAATCCATTAGATTGAGGTGTGTGTAGGTGTAGTTTGAATTCTTGTGATAAAACTTCCCAATATATTTAGGATACTGGTGTTTTAAAATAATTGAATAAATATAGATATGAGGTTGTAAAAGGGAAAATAAATGAAAGAATCTTGAGATAAGACGTTACATCAAATCGAGAAACTCCTTTTGATTTTATCTATAAATCCTTCTTGAAAAGACTTCTTAACCAAGGTAAGGATTCTAGGAATAATAAAGGAATGTTGGGAGGTCATTTGGGAAAAGGATGGACAAGAAAATGGGGCTTGAGTGGTGTGAGTAATGGTTATAGGTGGTGGCCTTTTATACGAGGGATGATGGGCACTTAAAAAATACATTGAAATATTATTTTATTTTAAATTTTATATTGATTATAAATGTGTCCAAATATAATTACTTCTACAATAAGATGAATATATGTTGACATAAAATCATTTAATTATAATTATACAGGTTTTGGTAATTTTTAATCCCTAATCATTTTTATTTAACCCTTTTTTACTCTACCTGTTTTATCAAGAATTTAACACATTTAGAATAAAAATAGTTACCAAAACATGAAAACTTTCCAATTAAAGAGCCAATAATAAAATTTTAGACTGATGATATCTATTTTTATAAATCATATATTTTTTGCAATTTTATCATATTTTATCAAATATTTTATATTTTAAAATATGAATTATGCCAATTTTGACATTATTCATATCATGAATTTTTTAAAAATCTAAAACATGATTATTTAAAAAAACATCATTAATACAAATATAACATGTAACCATCAACAAAAAAATATTTTATGACATCAAAATAACCAAATTACATTTATTTTAATATTTATAATATCATTTATTTGAATCATTTATTAATGAATCAATCACTGCATCACCATTGTGTCATAATTGAATTTATTTATTTAATGTCTAAAATTAAAATTAAAATATCATTATTTATAAAATATTTTTTGATTTATAATTTCATTTCATATACAATGATATCACTTACATAACCCAGTATAAATTATTTAGTAAAAGATATGTGTTTATGTTATATTTTCCTCAACATTAAATTAAATGTAATTAAATGTCCATTTCATACACAAGTGGCTTCATTGGGTCCTAAAATCAAACCAATTATGACAATGTTTTGAAATATCTCATTAAATAGGGTTAGAAAATGTGTTAGGGTAATTTAATATTATTATAATGTTATTTTTTACCCTTATTTAACTGATTTACCCTTTAACCATGGTAAATAAAATATTTACTGATGTTACTATTCATATTATCTAAAAATAGAAGTTGTATATTTAAACAATTTGTACCTTATAATTCCAAATCTAAAATTCATTTTTCCAAATTGAAAACATATAATTTGAAGAAATTAATTTTAAATTAATTCCAATTGTCAAAACCAAAACGCGTGTTTTTAAGAAGTAAAAACTACGAAAAGATTGACATGTGTTAATGTCCATTTTGAGAGTGAAATTTTCTCCAATGACCAAAATTGGATTAAATGTTATAATTATTATTCAATTACACTTTAAAAAATAATAAAAGTAAAATCTAACTATATAAATAAATTTTATTAAAGGGAAGTGTTAAATTAAAATTCAGTATTTTTCACAACTAATTAAAAAATGAACTTGATGAGAAAAATACCAAAATTTCATCCGATACAAATTATTATGTCAAGCTTCTAAATAAGAATTTTATTTTGTAAAATAGAACATATTAAGGTGAAAAAAATTGATTTTAAAATGGTTATGCATCAAAAGGGAGTAAAACAACCTTTAAAAAATATTAGAGTTTTTCATGCTTAAAATCAAATTTATTCTAACTTTAAGACTCTAAAATTTATTGTATATGTGTAAAGACATTTAATAATCATATTTTATTTAGTTCTATTCATTATATCCAATAAAAAAACTATGTGTTAACTATCATTTAAAATAATTATAATATTATATTTTTTTTTGTATAAATAAAAGTTGTGTGCAACATAAGATTTCAAAGAAACCTATTGTTGCGTGTTGAGTGCGCTATCAGAAAAAGTTTACTATTTAACATAAAATTAATATCTTATTTATAAATGTTAATATATATGAAGATGTATTATTCTATAAATACCCGGGTCGTTACCAAAACAATCTAAATTCGAAAAAATATATATGAAATATTAGTATCACACATATACTTATTTATTTGGAAATCTACTTCTTTAGAAAAAATACAAATTTCTAGAAAATAATATTCAAATTCTGGTCACAAATAACTCTTATTGGGATCTAAAATATCTACCCGAATACTAAACATATTTCAATATTTCAATTAGACCCAAAAACTAAGTGCTTTATAGTAATGTCTATCTTAATAGATACTCTTATTGAAAGAAAATGGAATATAAAAAATAAATTCAAAAGTGCTAAAGATGTCATGATGATAAAACATTAAATATGTATGTAACAAACCTAAAAATAGGTCAACAAATTATATTCCTTATATCCTTCTATTTAATTTATATCCACCATTCTAACAAACTCAAACTTTTTAATTCTCATATCTTTGGGTATGTTTGAAACTTCGTTGGAAGAAAACATTATCTTTTGATAGATTTATGCATTATTTATATCATATGATGAGAAAATCACCAAAACTAATCAATTTTTGATAAATATATCTCATCTCACATTTTTTTATAAAAACGTGAATTTCAATTCAGCTTAATAGACTATAAAGAATATGATATTAATTTGGCACAATAAAAACTCAAACAAAAAACATGAAAAAATTTTATTCAATATAATGTTTATTTTTGTTTTTAAAATAAAGGAAATAATAATGATATATTGAGTATAAAATATCACCCTTTATTTAAATCAGAAACACTTATTATAAATTTAGTTTTATAGAAAATTTTAAATGGAAATAATTCCTCTATTGTTTTTTAAAACTCTAATTGAGATTAACATCAAAAATATTTAATTTTTTAATTTTATATCTCTGTTTCCCAATCTACCCCATTCTAAAATTTATGATACTTATCCTTTCATCCTAAAAACACTCAAAATATATGTTTTTAAACAAATAAAGTAATTAAAAAATAAATTAAAACATATTTTAAAACTTATCCCCCATTTCAATTTTCGAAAAAAAAATTCATGAAATTATACTGGTGGAGAACGATAAAATTTAATCATATTGAAAAAATATGGAATTATAAGAACATCACCCCTTAAATTTTTTTTGGGTTAATATCCCCTTATAATACATGTCATTTTCTGATATTTAATATATCAAATTGAGTTTCTCTTTATGATTTCTATAAATTCGTTCCAACCCAAAAGATAACTTCCAAAAATGTAACTTTTTATTATTCATTCAATCATTTTTCTCGAAGAGGTTATCAAATTAAATTCTTATAATCTATTGAATATAACCATATAAAAACAAATTAATTAATGTTATCAAAAATAAAATACCCCACCTAATTAAGGAGTTAATATTTAAATCAAAAAATTTAATATAACAAAAGTAAAAAAATAATTACAATAATTTAATATAATTATTTAGTTGTCGGTATGTTGTTACTTCCACAATGACAAATCATATATATTTCTCAAAGATTGAATTTATTCCCATGATTTTAGTTAATATATCTCTTGGTACCCATTATTTCCAGCTCTATTGTCTTCAACAACATAAATTTCATTATAATATTATTTTGATGTTTTTTAAAGGATGGAACACTATAAAATGATCATTTCTTCCTCTTGTTTCAACCATACTTTGATATCTAGTGGAATTTATTCCCTAAAAAACAACTTTATATGTTTTATTAATTTTATATTCAACGTTTTAAATTTTAAAAATATTTCTATCACATCATGATTATTCTTCTACATGTCATTAAAATTGAAAATACCCTATGTAAAATTTTTGTAAATAAATGTCATAGAAGTTTGGTATTGAAAATTATGATGGGGAGTATAAAATGTTTTTAATCAAATGATAATTGTAGTAGTAGTGGTAACACTTAGTTTTATATATAGAGGAGTTCTCAAAAATCATTTGTCACTTAACAAAAAATCAATGTTTTAAGATTTTTTGATTCTAGATCTATGATAAATTAATTATGTAATGACATTAAAATTAAAATAATAATTAAAGTGAAGGATGTGTGTTAATATATACACATTAAATGGAATCATAGTACTTAAAATAGTCTTACATACATTTATAATAATAGATAAATGATAAATTACTGAATTAATTCTTCACTTACTATTAATATAAATTTATTATAGAGAGTTACGTAAAAATTATTATTAATAATTTTCCCCTACCTATATGTATGAAAAGTTAGTTTACCAACATTAAATAGTAAATTCAATACCCAATCGAGTATTTATTCTCCTAGAAAATTCATATGTAACCCTTACCATCCCACACATTACAACAATTTCTAGACACTCACGACAAGAAAAATGTTCATATGAGTAAAGCTAGACTACATAGAGAGAGATTATGAATTATCAACCTCAATAATACTAATGATAAAGATTATAGAATAAATAAAAATTTCATTAAAACTATCAAACCACCACTAAAAATTGAACTTAGTCACTAATAGAATATATTTTTTATTAATGAATGGGGACACAAGAATAATATCTGATCTCCTTCCATTTCCAAATCAACAAATATTTACCCTTCTATTAGAAGGTGAATTTGGTTTAATAATAAAGACGAATAATTTAAAAACTAATTTAAAATAAAAAATAAATTAGATGTAGTAAAATGAAATAACTACATTTTATATAGTAGACCACATGAGAAAAAATACCCTATCAAGATTTATACTCTTATGACTTATCATGTGCTTAAGATTACATTTTCATCATCTATGGTCAAAGATTCAGTATCCTCACTTTTTAATTTATGTAATTTAAATTGTTTTCTCATGTATTTACATCTTCAACATAATATTTTTTTTTTTGAGAAACCATAACTTTATTTCCTATCTCTTCTTCAAAATATTATTCATATTATGATCCATATGGAATACTCTAGTTTTTATCATGTATATTGATGTGGAATCCCAAAGTA
Source organism: Viscum album (assembly GCA_963277665.1). NCBI lineage: Eukaryota > Viridiplantae > Streptophyta > Magnoliopsida > Santalales > Viscaceae > Viscum > Viscum album. The sequence continues at coordinate 705,001,448 of OY728132.1, forward strand.
TTAGTTTAAATCCAAGGTGAATCCCATTATTCTTTTGATCATTATTTGAATGAGTTTTCAAAATGTAAATTAACTTATATGTTGTCCAGATGTCCTATATGTAATACAACTCTCTTATGTGTTGTCAAAATGTCTTATGCATAGGATACTTCCTTTTATTCTTATATAAAATATCATTCACTTCATAAAATTTTCCTTCATTAAAATTTTTATTGTTAAAATATCTTATTTCCTCTTTAAAATATCCTATGGCCTGTTAAATTTCATACATAAAAGATAATTCTTATTTTCATTGAAGAAATTTCACGAGGGTTTACAAAAGTTTTTATGTAAAATATTTACCTTTTAATTTTTTTAATTATTTTCAAATCATATGGTTGAAAATAATATGCTCTAAGGTAGTAAAAAGAATTTGGATACTTATCCTACACAACTATCAAATATCTTAGGCTATAACAATGATATAATTTCCCTATCCATATTTCTATCTCTAGAATAGTTTTTCTAGAATGAATTAGAACTTGTTAAAAATCAAATTTGTGCTTTCAAAATAAATTCCATATATCTGAGACTAATCTGAAATAATTTATAGTTAATTGAATTCATTATTTTATTAATTTCAAAGACAAAATAAATAATTAAAAATAAAATTTTAATCCACTTGACAATTAAATACAAATTTACTCTTATAAATAATAAGTGTGATATTTAGACAAGAATTTATAAAGCAGTATGATTAAAATCATGAATATAAAAGTAAAAGATATGAAAATGTTGGCTCTATAAATTGTCCCACATATAACCCTTGGAATCATGGATATGTAAACATAAATAAAATTACCAATGAAAAGTTCAAACACTAGAAAATGTGAGTTTCTTTTTCTAACACCATGTTTCTCTAACTTATGAACCCTCCTTGATGTTATTTATTCAATTTTATTTATTATGTCCATTAAATTAATATCAAATTTTCTTATCCTCTTAAGATCAGTCATTCAAGCCCCAACTAATATAATTAAGACATTGCTCAATTATGAATATTTTGATTATTTCCTATCATTCTATGTTTATGAAAGTTTTACCTTAGTCTTGATGAATATCATTGTCTCCACCCAATGAGTCATATATTTTTTTTCTTAGTAGGAGGGCATTTTCGGAATGTTCTATGGATTATGGTTATTGGTTTCTATTGGAAATAGGTCAAGGTAGATGAACTGTTTTGGATTTTTGATAAAGAATATTGCATTATTTTATACATCATTCAATAAGATATTCATCATTTGATCCTTCCCCAAAAATTTTGCATCATTCAATTTATTTTTTTATTGGATAGATCAGACAGTTTGAAGTCCAATAGTAATAAAAATTCCCCTTATATGTTTCCTTCCCCATGTTTTGATTGGTTTGTATTACTTTGGTTTGACTCTCGAAGGATGAGAGTGACATAGAATTTTATTTAGTAGGTATGAGAGAAATTTTACACAATATTAGGAACTATTTTCCTTCCATTTTGATGTGACATTGGTCCTTCCTTTGAATAACATACATTATTATTCTCAAACTGTTTATCCTTCTCACCATATGTGTGTAACATTATTGCTCTTATTCACCTTTAGCAATCCTATAAAATCCACATCTACTTCTTGGGATATCCACCTTAGATAACATGATAAACATTTATATATCTCTTCCATCATTCAAATTTTGAGGAATTGTTTCATATTGAATTTAGATATGGAATTTAGTATAAAATTGTGTTTTAATAGAGGAAAGATAGACCTCATTAACATTAAATAGTGGTACACATTAACTCTAAATAGTTACCTGCATCCATACCCACCCATTGACGATATCTAGGAAATTTTATGACCCTTACCAACATTAATTTTATCACAAAATAGTATCATAAAATCTAGAGTGATTTATTTTTTCCATATCAATAATTTTTATCTAATAAACTTCCTCCAAGTCACATTATTTCACCCCCACATATAAATTTTACCTATATCATGCACCAACTTCTAAATAATGGTATATTAAAGATTTTTCCTTATATTATGGTTTTATTAAAAGATAATTAAAGGATTATAATAGATAAACATGTTAAATGTAATGTTAGTTTTGAAATAATAACCCAATGGAAAAAGGGATTAAAATAAAAAGAATGAATTAATAATTTATAGAAAAAATCCCTTGGATGCACTCTGGTTTTGAGATTATAACATAGTAAATTACAGTAACTAAAAATTTTAAAGGATATATTAGGGAAAAATTAATTGTAAATAATTTTTCAATATAGGTTCAGAAGTGTATCCTGAAATTAAGAAAAATTATAGGTAGTGTTTCATGATAGTAGATTCTAAAATCCATGGGCTTTATATAAATTTCCCACACAAAGAATTTGATATCATGTTCATTTTAGAATTAATATAAACTTTGTAAATGTTTTAAATCAATTTCTCATTATTTTCAAAAACTCTAAGTTTCAAGGGTATTTAAATTATTCTAAATAGGTTTCAAACAATTGTTTTTGAAAATAATCACATAAAATAATGTGAAAATAGATAAAACATATAAATCCCTAAACTAAAAAAGTTACCTCACCAAAAATAAATTATGCTGTATACTAATCATATTAAAATATATTTAATTTGTAAAGAAAATTCTAAATGGAATAATGAAAATCAAATAAATTTCTTGGGGTGGTATAACCAAAAGATTTTCAATGATAAAACGGCTAGAGGAGCATGATCCCCATTTACTCGGGTTTGTAGAAATTTTAAATGGAAATTATTCATCCCTGGATTATTAATAATAAAATTGTTATTTTTTCCTTTTTTAGTGTCCTATGTATCACCAAAAGGATATAAAATAGTAAATATAAATACACCTTTCCATCTAGAATGAATCTTACCTGACATTTTATTGAGTCTTTATTTGTATTAAAACACATGACCCCTTGGATGAAACTATTTTGGTTGGATCAAGTAATCCTAATCAACTATAGTTAATTATTTATAAATTCTTATGTTTTATAAAAATTATTTTCTAGTTTCCTCTATTTCTTATAGTTATAGTTTTATCTCTATTCCTGTACAATCCATGAAAAAATTCATATATCTCACAACCCAATATTCTTTGTGAACCATGTCCACTTGTAGGTGATATGTCTTCCCATAAATCAGTGTGTATGTGCTCATTACAATGGGTATTTCATAGGATTTATTGTAATCCTATAACGTTTCTTCTATCCATAGGTTGTGATATTTTTAAATAGGTTTTGATTTTTTTCTCTAAAATCCATTTGATCTCCCTATTGGACACATAATATTGACTATTTTTTGGATGGTAGGGTGTGGATGTTTTTTGATATAGTCCATATTTTTCCATAAAATCTTCGGTAATTATATTTAAAAATTGGGTCTCTTGATCCCTGATGATGTCTCTTGGAACTCCAAACCTAAAAAATATAATATACATAAAAAATAATACACAACATTAATGTCATCAGTTTTGATGGCTATTATACCCATATATTTTGAAACATAATAAATTGATAAAAAAATTATGAGTTAAAAATTAACAAGGAAATGGTTCCCATAAAATCTATTCCCTGGATATTTGCTTTATATATTCTAGAATATAATTTCTCCCAAATTATGATTAGAAGAATAAAAAATGTAGCTCCCTATCCTGGAAGGCACTATATTAGTGCCTCAGGCCAGTGTACCACAAGACATTAATAACACCTCTGTATACCTTTGATGAAGGTCCATATGTTTGGGAACCCAAGTTCCATGGTGGTCCACAAAGTGTTTGGGTAAAAAACAATAGGAAAGAAGAAATGTTGTCTACTAAAAATCTAGTCTATGAGTGTAATGAATAAATATATTAAATAAATAAATGAGACAGTAATATTGATAAGATATAGAAATTACATGAACCATGTCACGCCTTTGGTATCAATGGGACAACCCATGTCTACATAACTTTCTTATTCTAATACTCTTAACTCTGATGAAGTATGAAGAACTGTGTATCAATTTGGTCCCCATCAACTCAACCAAGAATCTATAATGATATGTACCAAGTGGAATCCATGTGGATCCTATGTGAGTTCCCTCCCAGAAATACCTAATAAAATTATCTTTCAAGTCATAATTAAATGTACCTCCCTTGATATTAAAAATAACATTTCAATTGGAATATCATTTCACACATTAGGAATTTCATACCAATACAAACAGATCTAAATCCAAGGATCTCATCCCATGACATACAATAAAGAATTCCCTTATGAATCCACAAAATTTATCTATCTAATTAAAAAATAATCATATTAGTTGAATCTAGGGGTATGTCCTATATAATTTCAAATAATTAATCTATGTATAATAAGATAACTCACTTAAGTTGTTATATAGAATTAGACCTCATTTAATCCATTTAAACTGTTACTCCTAAAATTTTCACGAGTCCCCTAAAATAATCCAAGGATTTTTAATGGAATTTATTGAAAATAAAAATCATAACGTATCCTAATAATCTCTCTAAATCATACTAATCACCAAAAAAGTCCAATAATATCAAACCGATCATTACATAAATTTAAAACATAAAACATTTTTAAATCCCTAGATAAGATTCACAAATTTGGTCCATTTCACATATATATAATTAAAATAGTTTAATAAAAAATCAAAATTTAAACAATTATTTTAATTTCATTTATAATTACCAATGCCATATGAAATTCTATTTACTAATGTTCATCATAGAAAATTTCAATTCGAAATATATGCCATAAACTACCAAGGGAAGCCCAAATCCACCAAAATTTTATCATCCAATCACAATGTCAGAGACTGTCCTACTACATTAAAGGTTAAGAAATGATATAACCAATCCAACAAGAATAACTAATTTGATTCAGGGTTTTCAAGACACTTATAGGGTTTTGAATAATTCAATTTAATTATTAGGTCAAGGTATATGATAAATCAGTGTGATTTCAAAAACCAGTAGGAATTACAGTGAGAAATAATAATGTGAAATGAATGATACCACCAGCTTATACTCATTGAAATCCACTCACCCAAAAACACTGTTCATTTTGAGCTAAATAGGTAGAAAATGGAAAACAAGAAAAATTAATTGAAAATAGAGAAAAAATAAAATGAACCAAGATAAACGACATGATAGTGGAATAGACTATAAAATAGAAATATGGAAGGACAAACTCTCTTCAAACTCCATAATTCCACCAATGATTGGAAAATTGATTGAAAACATGGTAGAAATACCTATTATAATTGAGGAAAGAATATAGGATGTGTTTTGTATCAAGAAACTACCAATAGGGAACATAATTTTATTATAGAAAACCCCCAAACCAAAAAATCATGTTAAAAAGTAAAAAATACTTGTAGGCTATTTTATAGTCTGAATTACTATTCAGGAAATAATTTTTAAAGCCCAAAAAACATGGGGTGGGGGCTATATTCATTATTCATGTTGTGAAATACATTGTCATGTTGTGAATCCTACTTATAGGTTCTATATAGATATAGGTTCCTCCTATTCCTATATAGATCATTCTCTAGAACCATTGAAACCACATTAGATAAAAAAAACAAGTGCATTAAAAATGTCTTGAAAATAATTTATAGGTTATATAGAGTGGATATGGTTTTGAGGTTTTCAACCACCCCATTTTAAGGTCGTTATTCCTTGAGCTTTTATTTCTCAAACAGCATAAACCTCATCGACCAACAAAATGATCCACAGAGCCCACAATCCCAATTTCCACTCCCATATATCCACCTGAACACATCTCATGCTACCAGAACACATTCCCATGAGGAATTGGCTTTCCACATGGATCCTTTTCCTTTCTGCAGCACAAACAAGTGAGATGATCCTCAAGGGATGTGTCAACCTTAAGTACTATATCTCAACAATGTCACAACACATGTTCCCCAATCATACCCATGATCCATAAAACATTCTTCCTTTAGCATTATGTGTACCAATACCTCCAAAAAAACAGCAATGAGTTTATTAAAAAATTTATTCCTTAAATCATGTGATGAAATGTGGTTTCACCAACTAAACAATGTAGAAAAATATCTTCACCCAAGAACGATGTCATGAAATAGGACTTCACCACATGAATCATGACACAAACTGGGGTTCACCCCATAAATCATCTGACAAACTACTGTAGTAGTCACCAAACATTTCAAAAACAATCATACATGATCGAAATTCCCTTGCATAAAAAATTTATTGATCAATGTATCACATGTGCCTCCAACCAAAAGAGAGGTGAATGAAAAAATTGTTATTATTTACCTAAAAACTAAAAAAATATCAGGTCACATGCTCTCAAAATGTCCTCTAAGACTTGAAGTGCCTAATCAGACAATTCAATCCCTAAGCCCAATGGAAATACCAAAATATATAGCCCATTTCTATTATGGTTGTACTTGCACTACCTCCAAACTAGATAAATATATCAACACCTCATTTTCCAATTAAATGTATCATTAATTATTCAAAATATCTCCAAATTTATTCCGTACTCATTAATATTTGTGGATTACAAAAACCCCAAAACAAACCTCAATGTTTAATAACACTAGTCTACATCAGTCAACTTCTCACCCAACCATATCATCATGACTCGTAGTTCAAAACAAATAATATATATAACCAATGGAATCAAATCATCATTCATGATTATAGGTCCTCTCTAGGCATATAAATTTGATAGAACCATTCTCACCGCCAATATGTATTTGAAAAAAACATGTGATCATACCACCTGACCATCATCTCATAACTAGTGGTTTTCAAAAAACAAATTTTATTAACACCATTAGAAATCAAAAATTTACCCCATAAATTGGTGAGATATATTTAGATATCAAACTCATTCACTTATAACCATGTGACATCTCCAAGATGAAACCACCTTCTGATTGGGTTAATCAACATGCCACTTCTGATTTCCACTGAGAATTACTCAAAATGAGTTTCATGTATTCAACTACTTAAGATTGGATCCATAAATTAAGGTTTCATAATTAGGTTCCCCATCATGCAGTAATCAAAAAAACCTAGATGAACACTCATTTATTTCTTAAAATCAAAAAATAAATGGAATTCATTGAAAAATCATTATTATAAGGGTCACAACCACAAATATTCCATTTTTTCCTCCAAGACCACAGATATTAACGTATACATACCCTAAAAGAAACTAAATAGTGATAAACATAATATACACATTCTTTTTTATCTGACATACAATAACATTAATGCATTGGGAAACCATGATTGAATGAATAAAAAATTAATTGTTCACCACAATTTTAGAAGAACCTAATGAAGAAACTCATTATTGATCCATAAATATCCTCAATCAGTCGTGAACCCACACATCCTATGACGTTACTATCCCCAAACCCCTGAAGCTCCTCCATGACATGAATGATGTACTATGAACCCATACACATTCCCTTACACCAACCTAAATCTACTAGACCATATTACTGTGCTATTTACACCACATTACCATGTAGAAAATAGTAATTTCTCACTCCAGAGCCACTAGATCACATGACCTTAATGAGTCAAAACCACAATAATGGGAAATTTCGACCTTATATGTTACTGAAACCCATGGGATACCCACTTGTCAGTGACCATTTCAAATAGATTACTCACATTTCATAGAGTAATGCAATGTTGAGACATCCTCATGCTTCGGGACAACTACCTAACCAAACCATAATCCATAATTCATCCATGAATACCCATATCCCAAGGACCATTCTGCTATAGTGCATTTAATCCCATAAAACATAGTATAATCCATTGAAAATACACATATCTAGGCATTTCACTAATCTGTCTATCATGACCTATCTGGGACACCACAAACTCTACCACTCTGTCACCCTATAATGTAAATACAAGGTAACTCACCAGCTTTCATCAAACCCTCCTCAAATATTCTCAAGGTACCTTCATTACTAAACAACAAGATTTCAATAAATTCTCATTATTTGTTTCTAACATTGAGAATCTCAGTGTAATTTTCTAATCCTACGGCATACCATTTAGGATTACAAATTACCACCCCATTGTAACTCCACCACATCATAACCATCTAGGTATCTAAAAAATCCAGGCCTCCAAAAACAACAATTATCATACGGTTTCTAGAACACCAATATCTTTTCTTCACCAAACCTATTGCCCTAAAATCATTAAAAAACACTATATAACCCCTATCATGCATCTATTCCACTAGAAAAGGCATATTATCTTAATTCACACAACCAACCAAACACAAGAATGGGTCAAACTCACCCATGGTTCACCCTTCAAGATCAATAGGAGTCACTCAACTAAGAACAAGGGTCATATATATGGGTAAATTGGTCCTTATACCTATCCTAAACACCATAATAAATTGCAGGTTGATTTAAATAATAAGAACAAATGCTCCATAATATTAGATAAAACACCAGGAGATATGAATACATGGAAACTATCAATCAAATGAAACATATAGATATTATATAAATCATATGTTCCAAGAATGACTCATGGATGCACACACCTGCTCTTTACAAACTAGCCAAGAGTTGAAATCGAAATTTTTTGATAACATCAAAAAAAGTTCATCCCTGATGGTGGAAATACATCAACTATAAAATTGAAAGAACAATATCAATTCACATCCCTGACATCATGGAATTTCCCCCATGTGTAGGGCTGAAAAACCTAAGCGTGATATCATTTACAGTATCTAGCAATATCCAATAATTCTATAAAATATTCCTAAATAGTAATTCAAAAGTAAATGGATTTGATACATTTTTTAACGACCCTTCCCGGAAGCCAATGTACATGTTCCCAGGGCTAGTGCTCCATATGTCCTCAAGCACTCCTCGTACGATAGAGGAATACGACTTATAGAGAGGGACTATATTGTGTAAAATGATGATAATGTACCCTCATTGGCATTGGATGAAACCTTAATATAAATAAAAGAGACATAATATAACTTAAAAAACTAGATAAATAAATAAAGGACCTAAAATAAAAAATCACACCCCCTGATATCTCATAATGATGTAACAAACATAACAAGAATGATAGTGTATTATAATAAAGTAATGTATAGATATCCCAATAAGTAATAAAATGGAACAAGACTAAATGATAGAATAACCCATATAAAATATGATCTCCAGGATGACTACTAGCTCCCATATGCATCATATCCTTATAATCGAGAATCAACTTCGTGCCACACACTGAAGTTGCAACCAACGACCAAAGGGTATTTTCTCAGGTACTTGCATGCCATGGTGGGCTTATTAGGGATTGAGTAAAATTTAGTAAGACAATAGAAATTGTATGTAATTAAAATATATTAAGTGAGAATAAAACATTATGGTGTGAAATTAATAAATGAAATATAAATAACAATAAATTTTTTAAATAACTAGAACCATGTAAAGCATTGTGTCTAAAGGGGACAATTGTGATCGACACTGCATACTTCGGAAAAAATTGGTACCACTAATCATGGAGGAAGAATCATTCCTCAATATATATCCAAGTATGAATTAGAAGGAAACCTTAATAATGTTCTTGATAGTAATCCGCATTGATCGACAAGAAATCATACCTACCAATACTGAAGAAAATAAAATGTCAGTTCTTAACTCATTGGACCTCCCAAGAAATTCATAAGAATAGATTGATTGTAATCTAAACTCACACTTGAGACGTTATATACCAGAACTAATTGAATCGAATATAGGTATCTCATCTTGTGGAATTCCACAATGTATTTCCTTAATAAACTATAATATTAATCCATGTAATTCATAAAAGATAGGTGTAACTTGAATCTAAGGAGGAGTGCCCCATGGAATTCATGGTAATGGATCTATATAGAATCCATTGGCTAACTCGAGGCATTACATTTCATTGTACCTCATTTAATCCAAGCATACTTTGACTCCCTACATTCCCATGAGTACTATAGTGTAATCCAAGCCTTGTCTATGGAATTACATAAAAATAAAAGAAATATTAAATCAGTGGATTCTATCTCAGGATTTCCATTCACACTAGAAAATTGAATAATAACAAATAAGACATTCCAACCACTTTAAGAATAAAACAATTCTATATGTCAAGCAATGATTCTACATTTTGGTCCTTTTTTCCTATGTTAAATTTTGTTCCATTAAGAAAAAACACTATACAAACCAAAATCATAATCATATTTATAATTTAAAATGATATATGAACTACATGTTCCTAAGGTTCATCATAGGAAATCTACATTCCTTATATAAACCATTGACATCAAAGGGTAACAATAAAGCACTCTAATTTACTCACCTAATCCAGAAGACCAATCTTAACACACTATAGTTAGGGTTACAAAATGTATCTTCCATAGAAAACATTTTTATCAAATTAAAAGAGGGGTTTTCAATACATGAATAGGATAATTGATAATTTAAGTTAATTATTATGTTAATTGACTAATAAATTGGCATGCCTTCACAACCTGATTTACATTATGATTACAACAAATTAATGTAAAATCACCATACCACATACTTTAAACTCATAGTCATCCACTAACCTAGTACAGTCCATTAACAAGGGATAAACAGGTAGAAATTGGAAATCCATTCAAAGATATTAAAAATTGTAAAAAGAAAATAACTCAAGAGAAACTATTTGAAAAAAGAACAAACCAAGATATAAAAATGGTGGAATTATATACATGACTCAAGCTACAAAACTATAAAAATATAAGGTGAGTTTATTTTCAAATGAGGGAAAACCATTATTATAATAGAGGAAGAACATATGGGGGTTTCATCGTGTTCCACTACTAAAGAGGAACCCATTTTAGTTTTAAAAACATCGCCAACCAAAAATTCCAATTAAAACCTAGAAAAACACTATTGGGATCTTTCATATTGTGAATATCTAATTCAGGTCCTGATTTATTTTGATATAATTCCCAAAGGTAACTACCACAATTACCTATAGCGTGACATGTATTATTCTATTATGAATCTAGACTGCATTTTCCATGTAACTGTAGGTTCCTCCCATTTCCTCTAATATCACTCCTGAGTGATCCTTACTCCTAATTTTGGAAAAACATGTATATTAATCATTTCATGAGAATAATGTATAGATTCCATACATTGGATAATGGTTTTAGTTTTATAATAAATAATATGAAAATTATTTTCCTTTTTTGGTGGATTCATCACCTATGGGGTGGTAAATTTTTTATTTAGTTTATAATATACTTACCTAAATTAAATATTAAAAATAAAAGTAAGTTATTATATAAGTAATTTGCAATGTTGAATATCAATCTTAAACAAATCCTTATTAAACCTTTGATAAAATCTAGTTTTTCCTAAAAAAGATCTATCATGTCATACCCATGTTGAGTAAGTGGTGAATTTACCACATCAATTATAGATTTTTCGACCTATATGAATTTTATTAAATTACATTCCCAACGAAAATTCCTAATTCCATCATGAAATGAATCTTTTTCAATATTAAGTGAATGGTCCCTAGTATGAAATATTTAATAAAATTCCATATTCATTAATAAATGATCAAATAAACCCAAGAAAATAGTAAAATCGTCCAAAAATACATTCGTCAATTGCCCATTGTGGTCTACAAATATAATTATCATGCACCTCTAAAATGTACATAGAGAATTACCCAATAAAAATGGAATATATTTTTTAGCGATGATTCCATAAGGATAAATACGTATAATATTCTCTTGATCCTCTGGAGTAATAGGAACCAAAAAAACATAAAACCCCAGATAGAAAACATATTCAATTTGGTATATTAATCCTCCTTTGATATGATAAATTAATAGAATGGTAATGTGACTTTTCCAGGGGACCAGATTCAACTTCTTATAGTCTATAAAAACACTCTATATATTTTAAATTATCAAAGGAATTAAATCATTTTTCTTTCTCCTTACAATGGATAGTTTATTTATTTAGGGACAATATGAGTGGGATAGACCTATATTGGCATTGAAATGTGGTATTTATTTTTCATATTATCATAAACACTCTATCTATGTTTTCATTACATACATCATAGTTAGATTCTGTCTTCTTGATGGATTTTTAATAGGTATTGAATTTTCATCATGTAAAATTATATAAAATATGATTTTGGATATTATTAATTGGATAACTCTTACAATAAAACCTATAATCTCTCAATTTAATTTCATATAGTTCATCAATTCATGTTCATGAGTCAAAAATAGGTTACTAGTAATGATCATCATTAGATTTTCTTCTTCCATCATGTGTACATACATCAAATCTATGGGTAGTGGTTTTAATTTCATATTTTGGGGTTGCATTATATATAAAAAAATTATTTTTTCTCACCAACAAAACTTCGGTTTCCCAATAAAATATTACTAGAAGATAACAAACTATTAAATAAAAAAAACCCATCATTTTTTTTGGGTTTAACATATTTATCTATGTTATAAATATATTTTAAAGAGTCTTTGAAATATGAATTATATTTAATTTTTTTAATTAGATAGTTCTATATAGAAAATCTTTTAGAAAAAATATGTGGATATTCAATAGGATTACCCTCTAAAATAGAATCCTTTAAAAGAAAATATTCATCTGAAGGGTGACTTATAGAGTAAAAGATGATTTAGTAGACAATGTTCTCTCAAAATTAATCAGTGGGTGTTACATAAGGTACATTAATGATTGTATTATATGTATTAAATCCTATTTTCCATAAAAATATGGGTGATTAGTTTGGTTTTATGTCATTCTCTATTTTGACCACATAAGAGTCTATTATACAAATTATATCTCTGATTATAATAAGTACATAATCCAACACTCGAGATGGAAAATATGTGGATATATTTCCAAGATACAACACCATTCTTAAAGGATTAACTTACACTATCTCAATGTAATTAAAAATATTTAAGCATTACATTAATTGAAGTTACTATACCATAGAAGGAATATGAAAGGTTATAAATCAAATGGTTCAAGGAATTGTTAATTTCCCGTGATATTGTATTTCTTCTCCAATTCATTGTGTGACTAAAGATGAGAACAATATTCATAAATTAATTATTTCAATCCATTGAATCGACATATTATCAAAGAAGACATCTTTGATAAATTTATCATATATGAAAATTGTTTTTGAGAGCATAAATAAGGGGTATATTGATCTACACTTTCTAGAAATTAACTATAAAATATTTTTGAATTATTACCCATTGATTATTTTGGATTTAATAATTATTTATCTTAAAGGGAATGGTAGGTCTCCCTTCTCTCTTTTTTTAACCCTATATGGGTGTTTATTGATTCTTCATTCTTAGTCCATCCTGATAGTCATCCTCTTTATTTTCTTCTTAAGTTGACTATATTTTAGGAATATTTATAGTAATTTTATTTTTATTTATTCAATTTAATATGTTTTTTATTCTTGGATCATGTGTTGTTATAAGTTTTTGTTCTTTTCTACTTATAGTTATTATCATAACCAATCCCCCTTGATATTTAGGCCTCATTGGTATAGGGGATTTCATTTATTTTGAACAATTTTTCCTTTTCTTATTGTAAATAGTTGATTTCATTCATAAAATCAACCAACTATGAACAATTTTATTAATTTGAAAGAGGTTTTATACTATTTTACAGATGAAAAAAAATTTAATTTATTACAATTTGGATACATGGTAGTCTACATGGTTATAATATTTATTTTAATGTTTTTAAAATAGCTAATTTTGGTGGGAAGGATGTTATTAAGGTGGTTATTATTGAAATTAGTTTTGATAAGGTTCTATACCTAGTTTCTATTGATTTTAAAACCCATATTAGACATTTGAACTTTCTCTCCAAACTTGGATATTGCCATGGAAATTTTCATGGTGAAAATTCCACTAGAAAATTCTTCATACCTTTAACTTTATCACACCCATCAGAGAAGTGGAAAATAGGTAAAAAAATGACGTTGCTTGGTTGGGGATTTTTGTACACTTGTATTCTTCCAATCCATTTGTCTGACTAGTTTATTTATATTTTTCAACTTAGATTAATGAAATAGAGAAGAGAAAATAGTTTTTACTATATGGGTACCAATTGTACCAGTACAGCTTATGCCAAACTACTGTATGCTTTTTTAAATCTCATTAATAATTCTCCTGGATTATATTGCTGATTTATATTTTAAGGGCCTTTATGATGGGGAATCTTGAAAGACCCTATCATTTTAAATAATTACATTGGAAAATTACATAAGTAATTGAATATCCTCTATAATTTTTCGTGGGAAACTAGAACAAATCTTCTTAAACCAACAATAGTACAAATAGATAGCCTCCCTAGTAGCTTCTATGAAGAAATACAGATCCTTTTAGATAGATGTTATCTTAGAGGCATGGAAGAATATTTATAAAACATACCCCATGTAGATCATCCCATTCATGGATCTCTCATGGTTGTAGCTTTTATAGACACTCCTTGGATAGTACATAAAGAGAGAAGGATAATTCACTTCATTAAAATTTATCCTCCACCACTCCTCATGGTTTCCATGTGGATGAAACAACTATTAATTATTTCATGTGCATATTTGAAAATTTCCCTATCATTCTAAAGAGTTTTATAGTTGTCGAATTAAACCATAATTGAATTAAAAGTAATTTTGAAATTTAGGCATGATATATTTATTTTTTTGGGTCACAAATTATGATATATAACAATCCCTCATTGTCTTATCGAGGGTTTCATCTACAGTGACCAAATTAGATTGAATAAATAATGTTCTATGGAAGTCTACAAAAGTAATCTCCAAAAAATCTTATTGTGTGTTCTATTTCATATTTTAGTTAGTAGTATTATTATACATTTTTTCAAAATTTCATAATCATAGGATAATTTTCTAATGAATTAGAAAAATTCCCTTTATTGGATAATTCTCTCATGAATTGGTGAATTATCCTTCATAATATATCTTTCGATTACATATAAAATTTATCTTTCTAATATATCTATTTCCCTCCTCAAAATAACACCCAACTTGTTGAAATCTCTTATGTGAAGGATAATTCTTCTAAACATAGAATAAATTTCATATAGGTAGCCTAATGTATTCGGCATACAACTATTGTCATTTAAAGTTGTTGGTTCACATAAAATATATTACATTAGATAACAAAATTATACATCATTAAAAAAATGCATACTCATAAAATAATTCTCCAACAAAACTCTCAAATTTATAATATAATAATCATATGATTATTTACATAACGATATTTCTAAGCCCATCAAAGAGCTTCCAAAAAAATATCAATTTTGGAAATTAAATAAGGTCAATAAAAATCACCACTAGAAATATTAGAATATCATTAAATCACCAAAATAATAGTGTAATATTTATTCTAAAAATTCCTTTAATGAAATAAACAATTAAAAAATCATATTTTATGTCATTAAAAAACTAAATTCAAAATTTATCATAAAAATACTTAATGATATATTTTCACAAAAAATGATCAAAATGGGTTGTTAAGAGAATTAATTTCAATGTAAAATATATGAAAATATTAGATCATACATAGTTCCTTTAAATGATGGGAAGCATGAAGTTCTATAAAAGTCTTTTTAATTTCATGTTCAATGGTTTGATTATTTCAATGAATAGTACATAGATCATTAAATATATTTTTGGTATGGGGCTCATATGACATTACTAATTCTAATCCTAAAGTAATCTTTCAGTAATTTCTTATTTAAGAGGTTATTAGAATTAACCATCCAACAGTAAACCCACATGATATATATATATATATATATATATATGTAATTGTATTTTTTTGCATCTGTTTTTATTGGTCATTATTGTAACACCCGAGGTAAATAAAGAATATGAAATTTTCAAATTTATCCATATTTGTAAATAAAATATTAATATAACTTTAAAGGGGACGCTATGCTCGATGGCGTACCCAATACGCAACAACGAGTTTCTTGGGAATCTTACGTTGCACTCTAATAATAAAATAATATTATTTTAAATTGTAGTTAACGCATAGCTATTGTAATGGCGGGAATGAACAGAAATAACTACAAAATGATTATATATGTTTGTCAAATATTTTTACTTTTTATAATAACTGTTAGAGGATTAAAAATGCGAATGAATCCAATTTTAAGCGTAAACATTCTAATATTCTTTAAAAGGTCGATTAACCACCTTTTGATGGAGAACCTCTATTAAATAAACTTTTTGAAAATTTTATGTGTTATATTTGACAAAATAAAATTTTTCTTTAGAATCGGGACATCAATATTTAGTTTGTGTAAATTTTTGGTATTTTTCCGATAAAGTTCATTTTTTAATGAATAGTGAAAAATGTTGTATTTTAATTAAAAACCACTTTTTAATCTTATTTATTTATATGATTATATTATCTTTTTAATTGGTTTTAAAGTGAAATTAGAATATATTTTTACCATTTAATCCAATAGTGGTCGTTGGAATTAATTTCATCTTGAAATTGGACTTACACTATTGTCAATCTTTTGATTCTCATTGTTTCATAAAAACACGCTATTTGCTCTGACAACAGGAATTAATTATTTAACTAATTAATGTAACTTATATGTTTTTAATATTGTAAAATAAACATCATTTTTGAATTCGGAATATCAAATATATCTAAGGGGGAATTTTTGGAATTTTTCTGAAAAACTTCAATTTTAGATGAATAGTGAAACCACTAAGTGGTAGTCAAAGAAACTGATTTTTTGTTTAAATGAAACTTTGCCACTTATGTGATTTGATTTTAAAAAATCATACATTCATGGTTGTCACTAAGAAGTAAAATTTGGTTCAATGAGATTGAAATAATTTTTGTGAATAGTAACTTTTAAGTTTTATTAATCGCGATTAAAGGTAATTAGTGTAATTTAAGGTAAAAATAATGTTTTCATAATATGAAATGACCTAGAATCAAGTCCTACCCTCATTATATGTGGCATGGCCGACCAAGACAATCCATGGGTCAGCTTGGGGACCCCATGGAGCCACTTTTTAGGAAAATGTCATATATAACTTTTTATTTAAAGTAAAAATAAAAATGTCACAAACATGAGTTGTTTTACTAAAACAATTTTTAAATGGGGTTATACAAGTCATATTTTTTACTATAAATATTAATTATAAATTTAAAAAGTTTTCCTACATCATGATAGTTTTTTATAATTTTTAGACATTAAATAAATTAATTTATTTATGACACCGTGATGATGCAGTGATTACCTCATAAATGAACGATTTAAATAAAATGAGAATATAGGGTGAAATATAAGTCTTAAACTTGTCACAAACCTATTTTATGTGTGGATTTAGAAACCTTATCACCCTATCCTAGAAATATATCGTTTTGGGACCTCTTAAATCCGAAAATCATTTTATAATAAAGTAATATTTTATAACTTTCCAAGAGTGCCCCTCATCTCCTCTTATAAAAGGCCCCAACCTCTACCACCTTAAACACACCTATCAAGCCTTTTGATTGTCCAACCCCTGCCCATTTCATCTCTACACATCCCTCTCTTCATCATTTAAGCCTCACTTTGGGCATAATCCTTTCCAAGGAAGCCTTCGAGCTCAAATCAAAGAGACTTACTCGATTTAAAGGTAATGTCTTCCCTTTTGTTCTTTTGTCTTATTTTGCTTCTCCAAACCTCTAAAATCTTTTTATTACTTTTTTTTGTAACAACACAAGTATCTTAAAAATACTAGTATGTTTTTATAATAATTATTCGAGCTACACTTTCACACACCTTCGTCTAATGGTTAAAGAACATACTGTTTCTGTGGATGGCGAATTACTGCCTCACGAAACGATGATTGTTCAATATTCATTAAACACCTTCAAAGGTGACCATTAAGATGTCACTATATTTATATATGATATATAATATGTTTATTGTTTCCTTAAGATTCTGTATTTTTCATTTATGTCATACCTTTTTGGTTTCCATTATGGGTAAACGCGATATCTTCATTTTAGGATGTGCGGACTACCGCCCCCCCCAAAGTGATTTGATTCGTTAATGCCATATGTGGGAAGTATAAAGGATTGAATTAATGGTATTAAATATTATATCCTACTGGAATTATAGTATACCTTTATATAATTATTATTTCATTCCATTGAATACAAAAAAAAAGAAATGAAAGTAGCATTCATGCGTACGTACGGCTTACCGTCTCCATGAACAGTACATTTCATTTCTTATCTCCAAATGTTATGTACAATTATAAGTACATATATATAATGGATATATATGTCATATATTAAATCTAAATGATAGATATAATTCTGGAATTATAATATATAAATCTCTCATTTTGTTTTAATTCCATTAATATGACAAAAAAATGAAGGTAGCATACATGCGTACGTACGGCCTACCGTCTCCATGAACGGTGCTTTTAATTTTTTCCAAATGCTATGGAATAGTATAAAATGAATATATACTAGATATATATGATATTTAAAACATCAATAATATTCTGGATTTGATGTACCTATAACTACATCGGAAATTCTTTTCCAACAAGTTCAATTTTAACTCATGTACCGAACATCGACAAAAACGTCTGATATGAACTCAGTTTATTAACCAATTATTATAACATTATAATATGTGATATGAAATGAATAATAATATTTAAATTAGGTTCTTAAGAAATTATAAATTAACCAAATTTTATTATTCATGAGATTAAATAACGATCGAGTCATGTCGGACACGAGGTAAGGGATCCAACCTCTCTCTTTCTTTTTAGGTACTCTCTTTTATGTCATTTATTTTAAGCTCATCTTTCTTATGTTTGTGGATGTTCTTTTATATTCATAATACTGTACTTTTTATGTTCATATTATGGAGACCCTATTTGATCTCATAAATACATTTTTGGATGTTTTAAGTGAGGCCGTTAGGCATCTGAGTTTTCGTAAGGGATTTTTAATCTCACTTTTATTCCCGTGACATTTATTCTACGTTTGCCACTATTTCCTTTGAGTGGTGTATGAAATACCCATTATTATACTCTTTTTGTAATATAATTTCATTTATGGGTATTTACATCTTCATTGTATGACCCTTCTTCCATGGGGTGTACGTTTCGAAAGTTACCCAACTCGGTAAGGGGACATTTCACCCTCCTCTTTTTAAAAGACTTCTTTTGTTATGTATTTTAATTCACATTTTATTATGTTGGGATATGTTCTTCTATATCCTTATTTATTTAAATTTTATATCCAAGTGATGAGATACCATTTTCTATCTCATCAACTTATTTTCTGAATTTTAAAGTGACATCGTTGGGCTATCAGATTTCTATAAGGGAACTTCTTAACCCACTTTCAATTCTATGGGTTAAACCTCTACTTCTTGATTTTATTAAGCCAAGATTATGTGTGGAATCTCTATGTTGTAATTTCAAAAAACATTTGTGTAGATATACTATTTCTACACATAATAATCTCATTGATAAATTCTTACGAACTTGTATGGGAAATAATAACCCAATCTCATTTCATTGAGTTAAATACCTATGTCATTGGTTTTAAGAATTATGTAGTTTTGGAAAAAAAGAAAACACGCAGACCGTGTGAAAACCCGTCGCGTCGGACAAACCTGTGGTAATCGAACCCACAACCAAAATGCGACTGGTATTTATCGCCTACCACTGGACAACGTGAAGTCCCTGGTTAGTTTGACTAATTCTTTTTAGTTAGGTGATTTTAGGAATCAAGAGTAAGTTTATTTTGGGTTATCTATGGAAATTATTAACCTATCATGGAGGATGTGTGATTAGGTTAATTAATTTTCAATATGAGACTTTAAGAGAAACTGATGTTATTTGGAGATAAATGTTAATTTGTACCTTGGAAGACTATGTCATTAAATCCTTCAAATATTTGTGTTTCAATCATAGTTTGGTTTACTTTGAATAATTTTATGGACAAATTGTTTATCTAATGGTCTTCGTTGAACATTGGGTTTGTCAGACAAATTTTGGAGATTTAGAATAGATTTTCTTTTTTATAAGGGATTATTCATTTGTGGACCTTGTTCTAACATTTTTTGGTTTTGGATTTTGTCTAAAGACATGGGAAATATATAGTTCTCTTTTGTGGATTATGTGATTCTCAAGAAGTTGATTATAGTACTCTTAATGTGAACAAGTCTTCTTAAATTCTCGTCTTTTGGATAAAATATGAGTTTGATTAAGGAATCTAGTAAAAGTTAAAATTCTACGTGACAAGTAAGTATGTTTCATTATGATTTAGATAAGTTCAAAAATAAATTCCTCAATGAAGGGTAACATAAAAAAAATGTTGTCTGTTAACTTTTCCTAATGGGGAATCGAATACCGTTTAACCCATCACAAGTTTGTGATTTTCTTATGGTTAACTTTCTCCTAGACATGTTTACTATCACTCTCCCTCAGAACATGACCCTTTGTTTTTCTGCCATATCCATGTTTTCCTACATGGAATCCTAGTATGAGTTAACTTGGGTGACCTTTGTTCTTCTCTTTCTTTATTTTAAAGTGATTGTTTTTCTGACTCTTGATCCGATGTGGGATTTTCAATGAAGTTTCCAGGCCCAATTTTAAAATTGCGAGGACAGAATTTTCAAAAGGGGGGAAGGATGTAACACCCCAGGTAAATAAAGAATATGACATTTTCACATTTATCCAAATTTGTGAATAAACTATTAATATAACTTTAAAGGGGACGCTATGCTCGATGGCGTACCTAATACGCAACAACGAGTTTCTTGGGAATCTTACGTTGCACTCTAATAATAAAATAATATTATTTTAAATGGTAGTTAACGCATAGTTGTTGTAATGGAGAGAATGAATAGAACTAACTACAAAATGATTATATATGTTTTTCAAAAATTTTTACTTTTAAAATAAATTTTAGAGGATTAAAAATGCGAATGAATCCAATTTTAAGCGTAAACATTCTAATATTAATTAAAAGATCGATTAACCGCCTTTTGATGGAGAACCTCTTTTAAATCAACTTTTTTAAAATTTTATGTGTTATATTTGACAAAATAACATTCTTCTTTAGAATGGGGACATCAATATTTAGTTTGTGTAAATTTGTGGTATTTTTCCGATAAAGTTCATTTTTTAATGAATAGTGAAAAATGTTGTATTTTAATTCAAAACCAATTTTTAATATAATTTATTTATATGATTGGATTATATTTTGAATTGGTTTTAAAGTGAAATTAGAATATATTTTTACCATTTAATCCAATAGTGTTCGTTTGAATTAATTTCATCTTGAAATTGGACTTAAAATAGTGTCAATCTTTTGATACGTATTGTTTCATAAAAACACGCTATTTGCTCTGACAACGGGAATTATTTATTAAACTAATTAATGTAACTTATATGTTTTGAATTTTGTAAAATAAACATCATTTTTGAATTCGGAATATCAAATATATCTTAGGGGGAATTTTTGATATTTCTCTGAAAAACTTCAATTTTAGATGAATAGTGAAACCACTAAGTGGTAGTTAAAGAAAATGATTTTTCATTTAAATGAAAATTTGCCACTTCTGTGATTTGATTTTCAAAAATCCTAAATAAATGGTTGTAATTAAGAAGTAAAATGTGGTTCCATGAGATTAAAATAATTTTTGGTGAATAGTAACTTTTAAGTTTTATTGATCACGATTAAAGATAATTAGTGAAATTTAAGGTAAAAATAATGTTTTAATAATATGAAACGACCTAGAAACATGTCCTACCCTAATATTATGTGTCATGACCGACCAAGAAAATACATGGGTCAACTTGGGGACCCCATGGAGCCACTTTGGTTGGAAAATGACATAAATAAATTTTTATTTAAAGTTAAAATAAAAATGTCATAAACATGAGTTGTTTTACTAAAACAATTTTTAAATGGGGTTATACAAGTCATATTTTTGACTAAAAATATTCATTAGAAATATAAAAATGTTTCCTACATCATGATATTTTTTTATAATTTTTAGACATTAAATAAATTAATTTATTTATGACATCGTGATGATGCAGTGATTACCCCATAAATGAACGATTTAAATAAAATGAGAAGATAGGGTGAAATATAAGTCTTACACTTGTCACAATCCTATTGTATGGGTGGATTTTGAACCCTTATCATCGAAATATATCCTTTTGGGACCTTTTAAATCCGAAAACCATTTTATAATAAAGTAATATTTTATAACTTTCCAAGAGTGCCCCTCTTCTCCTCTTATAAAAGGCCCCCACCTCTAACACCTTAAACACACCTCTCAAGCCTTTTTCTAGGCCAAACCCTGACCATTTCATCTCTACACATCACTCTCTTTATCATTTCAGCCTCAATTTGGGCATAATCCTTTCTGACGAAGCCTTTGAGCTCAAATCAAAGAGAGCTACCCGATTTAAAGGTAATGTCTTCCCTTGTGTTCTTTTGTCTTATTTTTCTTCTCCAAACCCCTAGACTATTTTTATTACTTTTTTTTTGTAACAACACAAGTATCTTAAATATACTAGGATGTTTTTATAAGAATCATTAGAGCTACACTTTCACACACCTTCGTCTAATGGTTGAAGAACATACTGTTTCTGTGGATGGCGAATTACTGCCTCACGAAACGATGATTGTTCAATATTCTATAAACACCTTCAAGGGTGGCCATTAAGAAGTCAATATATTTATATATGATATATAACATGTTTATGTTTTCCTTTAGATTCTTTATTCTTCATTTATGGAATACCTTTATGGTTTCCATTATTGGTAAAGGCGATCTCTTCATTTTAGGAAGTGCGGACTACCGCCCCCTCAAAGTGATTTGTTTCGTTAATGTCACATGTGGGATGTATAAAGGATGGAATTAATGGTATTACATATTATATACTATAGTAATTATAATATACCTTTGTATCATTATCATTTCATTCCATTTAATAAAAAAATGAAATGAAAGTAGCGTTCATGCGTACGTACGACTTACCGTCTCCATGAACGGTACTTTTCATTTATTATCTCCAAATGTTATGTACTATTATAAGTACATATATATAATGGATATATAAGTAATATATTACTTCTAAATGATAGATATAATTATGGAATTATAATATATATATCTCTAATTTTTTTTAATTCCATTAATATGACAAAAAATTGAAAGTAGCGTTCATGCGTACGTACGGCCTACCATCTCCATCAACGGTGCTTTTAATATTTTAAAAATGATATGGAATAGAATAAAATGAATATATATTGGATATATATGATATTTAAAACATCAATACTATTCTGGAAATGATGTACCTATAACTACATGGGAAATTATTTTCCAACAAGTTCAATTTTTACTCATGTACCGAACATTGACAAAAACATCTGATATGAACTCACTTTATTAACCAATTATTATAACATTATAATATGTTATATGAACTGAATAATAATCTTTAAATGAGGTCCTTAAGAATGTATAAATTGACCAAATTTTATTATTCAGGTGATTAAATAACGATCGAGTCATATCGGACACGAGGTAAGGGATCCAACCTCTCTCTTTCATTTTATGTACTCCCTTTTATGTCATTTCTTTTAAGATCATATTTATTATATATGGGGATGTTCTGTTATATTCCTCATACTATACTTTTTATGTTAATATTATGAGAGACCCTATTTGATCTCATAAATCCATTTTTGGAAGTTGTAAGTGGCGTTGTTAGGCTGCCGAGTTTTCGTAAGGTATTTTTCATCTCACTTTTATTCCAGTGAAATTTATGCTACCTTTTACACTATTTCCTTTTAGTGGTGTATGTACTACCCATTATTATACTATTTTTGTAATATAATTTCATTTATGGTTATTTACATCTTCATTGTATGAACCTTCTTCCATGGGGTGTACGTTTCGAAAGTTACCCAACTCGGTAAGGGGACCTTTCACCCTCCTATTTTTAAAAGACTTCTTTTGTTATGTATTTTAATTCACATAATATTATGTTGGGATATGTTCTTCGATATCCTTATTTATTTAAATTTTATTTCCAAGTGATGAGATACCATTTTCTCTCTCATCAACTCATTTTCTGAATTTTAATGTGACGCTGTTAGGCTGTCAGATTTCTATAAGGGAACTTCTTAACCCACATTCAATTCTTTGGGTTAAACCTCTACTTCTTGATTTTATTATACCAAGATTATGTGTAGAATATCTATGTTGTAATTTCCACAAGCCTTTGTGTAGATATACAATTTCTACACATAATCATCTCATTAATAAATTCTTACGAACTTGTATGGGAAATAAAAAACCAATCTCATTTCATTGAGTTAAATACCTATGTCATTGGTTTTGTTTTTCCAAGATTATGTCTGAATGACATCTGATTGTTTCACAATTAATATCCACTTATATTGGGTGTATTTATATTTCTCACACATAATTATGTGATAGATTTATCCTTAATTTAAGGTTACCATCTTTATAATGGATTTCATCTCAATTTACATTTCCATTGAGACTTCATTGTTGTTATGCACCAATTCACTCTTATATGGTGTGTATACTGTCCTTTGACTTATTATATCATGAATCCCTTTATTCTCATGATATTATAATTCTCGGATTAAATGTTATTCTGCAATTATTTGTATTCAAGTGTCTCTCAATTTGTTAAAAATTCTTTACCAAAAATATCGTTTTAAATGTTTTAATGATTCATTATTCTAAATCTTTATCTTTAATGTACATGTTTTCAAATTGGTTTTCAGTATTTATTTATATGGACATTAATGTTTTAAAATTATAATTCCATTAAAATCTTCAAAGTGGTATGGGACACTTTGATTCAAAAATCACTTTTAAATGATTTTTGAAAATGGATTGATTAATTCAATATCTTGGAATTACTTATTGTTTTTGCAAATGAAATGTTGTTATTGAAATGTTTATATTTTTAGTATTTTATGTGTAATGATGGTACTTGATCATTTTACGGGTGGTTACGTGATAAACCATATGATGGGTGGTGCCGTGAATACCAGGACAGGTGGTTACGTTATAACCTCCAATGCATTGGGTATGGAAGTTGGCCGTATGGCTATTCCATTAAGTATGTGTGGAAGTCGACCGTATGGTTACTCCATTTATGTATGTTTATGTCCCAAGTTACCTTTATATGTTTTGGGTTCATTATATGGGTTTTATGGTAATCTTTTGGTTTCAAAAGGGTAAGTAATGGTATTTTATTCCATGAATAGTTTTTACTACTTCATAAAGGTGAAAAGTATTACTTTGGTAAAGTACTCATGGTTTACCTATTGTTTTGAAAAAACTAACAGTTTTCCTTCTTTGTGTATCCTTTACTAGGCTTTTTATGCTCATCCCAAGTTTTTGAAATGTTTTCCGCGGGACTTAAAGATGAATAGGGTCAAGGATGGGTTCATGGAAAGACATGCTATCTAAAACATGGATATAGACATGTCTCTTTTTAAGAGTTTTTTTTATTATTTTATGGAAACTTTGTAGAAGTGTCTACTATGTAATCTTTTGAGATGTAATAGTTATGACCTAATTCTCTAATACTCTAAACCGAAAAAAGATCCTCTATATGAATTATTCATTTAAATTTTGATTAAGTAAGGTTTAAGGTCGGGGCCTTATAGTTGGTATCAGAAGTCGGTTTAGATAACTTTAGAGGTTAGGGTATTCTCTAAGCATAAGTGACATTACCATAATGGTTAGGATTTCATAAAGAGTCATAGTTTTGATAAAGTGAATGATTAAGTATATATTAGTGTTTATCTTCCCCATTAGTACATGGTGGTTTTGTTGATATAATCACACTGAAATTTTTGTTTTTAGTAAATGGATGGATCTAGGAGGCACCTAAGTGAAAATAGGTTTAAAGGAAACTGTGGTGGTTCTCTGATTAAGAGACTAGATGAAATGGGGGATTCAATGAGGAAAGTCGTGGTTGTTCTAAACCAACTATCAAGGAGTCATGATCAACCACTCGTACCTTGGTATGTTCGGTAATGCATTATGTATGAGATGACCAATCGATGTGGAAGTTCAGGAAATAATTATAAATGTAACCATTAGGGTTTATATGATCCTTAATTTTGAGGTAATTATGGGTTATTATATGTTATGATGGAAAATGAAAGGCATGAGATAAACATGAGGTTAAAATATGTTATGATTATTTTTGAAGATTTTATCTCATTTTGGGGAATGTTTTAAGAATTATGTAGTTTTGGAAAAAGGACAACACGCAGGCCGTGTGACAACTCGTTGCGTCGGACAAAGCTATGGGAATCGAACCCACAACCAAAGTGTGACCGGTTTTATCACCTACCACTGGACAACGTGAATTCCTTGATTAGTTTGACTAAATCTTTTTAGTTAGATGATTTTAGGAATCAAGAGTAAGTTTATTTTGGGTTATCTATGGAAATTATTAACCTATCATGGAGGATGTGTGATTAGGTTAATTACTTTTCAATATGAGACTTTAAGAGAAACTGATGTTAATTGGAAATAAATGTTAATTTCTACCTTGGAATACTATATCATTAAATACTTCAAATATTTGGGTTTCAATCTTAGTTTGGATTACTTTGAAGAATTTTATGGAAATTTTTTTTATCTAATGGTCTTTGTTTAACATTGGGATTGTTGGACAAATTTTAGAGATTAAGAATAGATTTTCTTTTTTATAAAGGATTATTCATTTGTGGATCTTGTTCTAACAATTTTTGGTTTTGGATTTTGTCTAAAGACATGGGAAATATATAGTTCTCTTTTGTGGATTAGGTTTTTCTCAAGAAGTTGATTATATTACTCTTAATGCAAACAAGTCTTCCTAAATACTCGTCTTTTGGAGAAAATATGAGTTTGATTAAGAAATCTTGTAAAAGTTGAAAGTCTACGTGACAAGTAAGTATGTTTGATTATGATTTAGTTAAGCTCAAAAATAAATTTCTCAATGAAGAGTAACTTAAAACAAAAATGTTTTCTGTTAACTTTTCCTACTGGGGAATCGAATACCGTTTAACCCATCACAAGTTTGTGATTTTCTTATGGTTAACTTACTCCTAGACATGTTTACTATCACTCTCCCTCAGAACATGACCCTTTGTTTTTCCTCCATATCCATGTTTTCCTACATGGAATACTAGTATGAGTTAACTCAGGTGACTTTTGTACTTATCTTTCTTTATTTTAATGTGATTGTTTTACAGACTCTTGTTCCGATATGGGATTTTCAATGAAGTTTCCAATCCCAATTTTAAAATTGCGAGGACGCAATTCCCAAAAGGGGGGAAGGATGTAACACCCCAGGTAAATAAAGAATATTACATTTTCACATTTATCCCTATTTGTGAATAAAATATTAATATAACTTTTAAGGGGACGCTATGCTCGATGGCGTACCCAATACGCAACAACGAGTTTCTTTGGAATCTTACATTGCACTCTAATAATAAAATAATATTATTTTAAATGATAGTTAACACCTTACTATTGTAATGGTGGTAATGAACAGAACTAACTAATAAATGATTATATATGTTTGACAAAAAATTTTACTTTTTACAATAAATGTTAGAAGATTAAAAATGAGAATGAATCGAATTTTAAGCGTAAACATTCTAATATTCTTTAAAAGGTCGATTAAGTGCCTTTTGATGGCGAACCTTATTTAAATCCACTTTTTGACAATTTTATTTGTTATATTTGACAAAATAAAATTCTTTTTTAGAATCGGGACATCAATATTTAGTTTGTGTAAATTTTTGGAATTTTTCCGATAAAGTTCATTTTTTAATGAATAGTGAAAAATGTTGTATTTTAATTCAAAACCTCTTTTTAATCTAATTTATTTATATGATTAGATTATATTTTGAATTGGTTTTAAAGTGAAATTAGAATATATTTCTACCATTCAATCCAATAGTGGTCATTGGAATTAATTTCATCTTAAAATTGGACTTAAACTAGTGTCAATCTTTTGATAGTTATTATTTCATAAAAACACGCTATTTTCTCTGACAACGGGAATTAATTATTAAAATAATTAATGTAAAATATATGTTTTGAATTTTCTAAAATAAATATCATTTTTTAATTCAGAATATCAAATATAGCTTTAGGGTAATTGTTTGTATTTTTCTGAAAAACATAAATTTTAGATGAATAGTGAAACCACTAAGTGGTTGTTAAAGAAAATGATTTTTTATTTAAATGAAACTTTTCCACTTTTGTGATTTGATTTTCAAAAATCCTACATACATGGTTGTCATTAAGAAGTAAAATTTGGTTCAATGAGATTAAAATAATTTTTGGTGAATAGTAATTTTATGTTTTATTAATCGCGATTAAAGGTAATTAGTGTAATTTAAGGTAAAAATAATGTTTTAATAATATGAAATGACCTAGAAACATGTCCTACCCTCATTGGATGTGTTATGGCCGACCAATAAAATCCATGGGTCAACATGGGGACCCCATGGAGCCACATTGGTAGGAAAATGACATAAATAACTTTTTATTTAAAGTTAAAATAAAAATGTCACAAACATGAGTTGTTTTACTAAAACAATTTTTAAATGGGGTTATACAAGTCATATCTTGGACTATAAGTATTCATTAGAAATATAAAATGGTTTCCTACATCATGATATTTTTTTATAATTTTTAGACATTAAATTAATTTATTTATTTATGACACCGTGATGATGGAGTGAATACCTCATAAATGAACGATTTAAGTAAAATGAGAAGATAGGGTGAAATATAAGTCTTACAATTGTCACAAACCTATTGTATGGGTGGATTCCGAAACATTATCACCTTATCCTCGAAATATATATTTTTTGGATCTTTTAAATCTGAAAATCATTTTATAATAATGTAATATTTTATAACTTTCCAAGAGTGCCCCTCCTCTCCTCTTATAAAAGGCCCCCACCTCTACCACCTTAAACACACCTCTCAAGACTTTGGCTCGGAAAACCCCAGCCCATTTCATCTCTCCACATCCCAGTTTTCATCATTTAAGCCTCACTTTGGGAAGAATCCTTTCCAAGGAATCCTTTGATCTCAAATGAAAGAGAGTTACCCGATTTAAAGGTAATGTCTTCCCTTGTGTTCTTTTGTCTTATTTTGCTTCTCCAAACCCCTAAACTATTTTTATTACATTTTTTTGTAACAAAACCAGTATCCTAAATATACTAGGATGTTTTTATATTAATTATTCAATCTACACATTCACACACCTTCGTCTAATGGTTAAAAAAACATACTGTTTCTGTGGATGGCGAATTACTGCCTCACGAAACGATGATTGTTCAATATTCTTTTAACACCTTCAAAGGTGGCCATTAAGATGTCACTATATTTATATATTTTATATAATATGTTTATGTTTTCCTTAAGCTTATGTATTTTTAATTTATGTCATACCTTTATGGTTTCCATTATTGGTAAACACGATATCTTCATTTTAGGAAGTGCGGACTACCGCCCCCTCAAAGTGATTTGATTCGTTAATGTCATATATGGGATGTATGAAGGATGGAATTTATTGTATTACATATGATATCCTACTGTAATTATAATATAACTTTATATCATTATTATTTCATTCCATTGAATACAAAAAATAAATAAATGAAAGTAGCGTTCATGCGTACGTAAGGCTTACCGTCTCCATGAACCGTACATTTCATTTCTTATCTCCAAATGTTATGTACTATTATAAGTAAATATATATAATGGATATATATGTAATATACTATATATAAATGATAGATATAATTCTGGAATTATAATATATAAATCTCTCATTTTGTTTTAATTCCATTAATATGACAAAAAAATGAAAGTAGCATTTATGCGTACGTACGGCCTACCGTCGCCATGAATGGTGCTTTTAATTTTTTCCAAATGCCATAGAATAGTATAAAATGAATTTATACTGGATATATATGATATTTAAAACATCAATACTATTCTGGATATGATGTACCTATAACTACATGGGAAATGATTTTCCAAAAAGTTCTATTTTTACTCATGTACCGAACATTGACAAAAACGTCTGATATGAACTCAATTTATTAACCAATTATTATAATATTATAATATGTGATATGAACTGAATAATAATATTTAAATGATGTCCTTATGAAATTATAAATGGACCAAATTTTATTATTCATGAGATTAAAGAACGATCGAGTCATGTCGGACATGAGGTAAGGGATCCAACCTCTCTCTTTCTTTTTAAGTACTCCCTTTTATGCCATTTCTTTTAAGCTCATATTTATTATGTTTGGGGATGTTATTTTATATTCCTCATACTTTACTTTTTATTTTCATATTATGAGATACCCTATTTGATCTCATAAATCCATTTTTGGAAGTTTTAAGTGGCGTCGTTAGGCTGTCGAGTTTTCGTACGGGATTTTTCATCTCACTTTTATTCCCGTGACATTTATGCTACGTTTGCCACTATTTCCTTTGAGTGGTGTATGTAATTCCCATTATTATACTCTTTGTGTAATATAATTTTATTTATGGGTATTTACATCTTCATTGTATGACCCTTCTTCCATGGGGTGTACGTTTCGAAAGTTACCCAACTCGGTAAGGGGACCTTTCACCCTCCTCTTTTTAAAAGACTCCTTTTGTTATGTCTTTTAATTCACATAATATTATGTTGGGATATGTTCATCTATATCCTTATTTATGTAAATTTTATGTCCATGTGATGAGATGCCATTTTCTCTCTCATCAACTCATTTTCTGAATTTTAAAGTGACGTCGTTAGGCTGTCGGATTTCTATAAGGGAACTTCTTAACCCACTTTCAATTCTTTGGGTTAAACCACTACTTCATGATTTTATTATGCCAAGATTATTTATGGAATATATATGTTGTAATTTCCACAAAACATTTTGTAGATATACTATTTCTACACATAATCATCTCATTGATAAATTCTTATGAACTTGTATGGGAAATAATAACCCAATCTCATTTCATTGAGTTAAATACCTATGTCTTGGGTTTTGTTTTTAAAAGATTGTTAGTGAATGACATCTGATTGTTTCACACTTAATATCCAATTATATTGGGTGTATTTAAATTTCTCACACATAATTATGTGATATATTTATCCATAATTTAAGGATACCATATTTATAACGTATTTCATCTCAATTTACATTTCCTTTGAGACTTCATTGTTGTTATGCACCAATTCACTCTTATATGGTGTGTATACTGTCCTTTGACATACTATATCATGAATCCATTTATTCTCATGATATTATAAATCTCAGATTAAATGTTATTCCACAATTATTTGTATTCAAGTGTCTCTCATTTTGTTAAAAACTCTTTAACAAAAAGGTCATTTTAAATGTTTTAAAGATTCATTATTCTAAATCTTTATCTTTAATGTCCATGTTTTCAAAAAAAAATTTAGTATTTATTTATATGGACATTAATGTTTTAAAATTATAATTCCATTATTAGATTCAAAGTGGTATGGGACATTTTTATTCAAAAATCTCTTTTAAATGATTTTTGAAAATGGATTTATTAATTCAATATCTTGGAATTACTTATTGTTTTTGAAAATGAAATGTTGTTATTGAAATGTTTATATTTTCAATATTTTATTTGTAATGATGGTACTTGGACATTTTATGGGTGGTTACGTGATAAACCATATGATAGGTGGTGCCGTGAATACCAGGACGGGTGGCTACATTATAACCTCCAATGCATTGGGTATGGAAGTTGGCCGTATGGATATTCCATTAAGTATGTGTGGAAGTCGACCATATGGTAATTCCATTTAAGTATGTTTGTGTCCCAAGTTACCTTTATATGTTATGTGTTCTTTATATGGGTTTTATGGTAATCTTTTGGTTACAAAATGGTAAGTAATGGTCTTTTATTCCATGAATAGTTTTTACTACTTCATAAAGGTGAAAAGTATTACTTTGGTAAAGTACTCATGGTTTACCTATTGGTTTGAAAAAACTAACAGTTTTCCTTCTTTGTGTATCCTTTACTAGTCTTTTTATGCTCATCCCATGTTTTTGAAATGTCTTCCACAGGACTTAAAGATGAATAGGGTCAAGGATGTGTTCAAGGAAAGACATGCTATCTAAAACATGGAACTAGACATGTTTTTTATGAGTTTTTATTACTTTATGGAAACTTAGTAGAAGTGTCTTCTATGTAATCTTTTCAGATGTCATAGTTATGACCTAATTCTCTAAAACTATAAACCTGAAAAGATCCTCTATGTGAATTATTCATTTAATTCATGATTAATTAAGGTTTAAGGCCGAGGCCTTATAATTATCCTTTAGATTATTATTAATTCACATCATGAATTACCTTCTATTATATATTATTGAAAAATGATGATATTTGTTTTCCATGATGTTGGGTGTACATGGTGAATCATGATTGCTATGAAATTATTGAATAATTCGACAAGGGAGATTTACCTTACATGTTTAACAGAATTATATATATTAGGCTCATTGATGGGAATAGAAATTCGTAATTTTTACCTTGTCCATGAAAACATATAATCTTGGTGCTCAATTTAGAGAATTCAATGAAAGAGATTCGTGTATATAGGTTAATGAAACATGTGAGAAAATATTATTGATGAACTATTTTGGAAAGGATATTATATTACATAGTGAGCACTCATATGAGGTAATTATCAACATAACATTAAATCCTTTCTATATAGGTTCCTTGATGTGTTTCAAGATTTCATGAAATTTAGGAACATTTGGAAAATTTCCACGATAATGTTTCTTTGAGGCTCACACACTCTGTGTAAAAAAATATCAGTTAAATTCTACATGAATTTAATATTAGAATAGAATATAGTTTTTTAGTTCTTTGAATTAATATTTATTTACATTATGTTTATCATGTATATTTAACCACTTTTTGTACAATATATTAAATTTGTCAGAAGGATATTTTATATATATTTATTATTTTATTTACTGAATATAATATTTATTTATTTATTGAATGATTAGTTTACGGATAGTTATTTATTTAAATAAATTTTCATTACTCTAGGTTTAAAAAACACTAAAGAGGAAATATTAATTGAGTTAAGAATATCATTGCAAAGATTGATTTAATATACATTGAAAATTATAATTTATTTAATTATGTAATTTTATTTAGTATATCTATGAGGCACACATTTCTGAAATAAATAATAATATTATTATTATTATATGATATTCATTTTTCTAACAATAAAGAAAATAATAATAGGCTTATATGGATTTTTTTATTTTCTAACTTATCTTTATACATACTCATTTTTATTATTTCCAGGATTAGTTACAAAGGTAATTATTTGGAGACACTCTCTAGAGAATTATATCAACCCTAGAGAGAAATTTTTTTAGAATGATATCTTTAATGGAGGGCCTCAATATTCCTCCTCCCCCTAAAGTCACTTAGAGAAGTAGAAAATATTAAATTCTAGAAGGAAATATTTTTATGATCAATGGTGAATGATGAAAGCATTGTAATCTTCTTCACTAGAACATACATATTTATATCTTAAAATTTCACGGTTTATGGAGCATGTGTGGATAACCGCTATTGGAATTCTATCCATATTTCCATCATTGAAATGATAATATTACCATAAAAGGTTGAATGATTCATAGATGAAGACGGAATTTCTATTGAGGTAATTATTTATATATATAACTTAATTATAAATTAAATATTATGATAATTTTTTCTTAGAAATTAGGGTTTAAAATCATTTAGTTATGAGTATTAATCTAAAAAGTTGATGGAAACTGATATTTATCCATAGGCCCTCAAATTCATTTAGAATGGTGCACTAATTATGATTAGTTAATTCTTAAGAAAATGTATACATTTTATGGTTTTATGATATACTATAGAAGTATTTGTATTAGTCCTAAACTCCTTAGACAACTTCTCAAAACATATTTTTATCGTGGTGATGTTATTCAGCAATTTCTAATGCTCCCAATCTCAAACATAATCTTGATGACTTCATTCTTATATTTCAAAAAAGTCACAAATTATATCTTTTTATATTATATAAGCTTAAAAGTTTAATTTCATTACATTCCCATATGTCTGTTGAGTTTAGAATTTTCATTTTTCATATGATCAAACTCATTTATTGACATAGCTGTATCATCTTTCCTATAGAAAACATCATTTTTAAGACTCGAATACTTATTATAATGTTTTTGATAGTTATATTCTGAATAAAAACATAAAATTTCACTTATTCATAAATACAAGGAACTTTATCTGTATTATTTTAATGTGACTTTTCTTATGATTAAAATGAAAAATCATTTCTTAACGATAGATCATATAGATTATCATCTGATAACTTGTGAAAAAAATCACATGGTTGAGCATAAATAGATTTAGTATGGAACGTAAAAATATTCTAAACATTTTCACTATCAAAATAAATACTATTATAAGATAAATTATATCTACTATAACAATAAATTTCATTGGTATCACAATGTTCATCCTAGTTATTTCTTCTTGAGTTTTCTCCATCCTTTTTTTAGCTATAAACAATATGGTCTGATATGTATAGGTTTCACACAATTATAAAAAATATTATCTGTAGAAAAGTCCTTCTCATATTTATCAATTTTTTCTATCTATAATTTCGGAAATATCTTTATAAATTATAATTATTAAACATTATTATTAGAATATTTTCAATCTCATCACTTGTAGGTTCAATGTCATTTTTATTTCAGAATTATTACATGTTCTTATTGAATTAATTGGATTTTGATATCTGAAATTTAACACTCTGAACATTAAAAAAATCTCAATTTTTATTCCACTTGTTATCAACAAGTCAATTAAGTATTATCTCATATTAAATGAGAGTTCTAATTAGATTTTCTATACATTGCATAGAAATGAATTTCATATTTTTAATTTTATTCCACTAAAAATTCATTTTTACCAGAATAATTTCAATAATATTTTAAAAAAAATATTCAACTAATAGTTCTTTCAGTCCATGAGATTGATGAATATTAAAAATGGCCATAAACCATTAATGAATATGTGGAATGGAATCACCAATAAAATAAATCAATGCTTTAATAATTACCACTCAACCAATTCTATTTATTTTTATAACTTTATATGTTTTAGAATGAGTAACTTGAAATTTATTCCAAATTAAATATATTTATATATAAGAAGAAAAAAGATTTTACATGTTTATATGTATAAAACAATGAAAAGTGGTCAATAAACAGAAATTAATTTGAAAATATTCTCTTCTGTATAGATTAAAACTGGGGACTCGATTCTATGGAATTTTATAATTTCTAATAAGAAAAATATAATTCTTTAATTCTTCATTGATTATATATTTATTCATTTAGTCTCTCTATTATTTCATAGTATCCACTTTGATGAATTTATGGTCTATTTTGATTCTAGTTGTCAATCAAATCTACTAGTATTCCCTCTATGAAAAAAATATACTGTCTTACATCATAGTTTGTGTAAGGAAAAGATACCCAATTCAAAATTTAGAGATCACAAATAAATTCTTAAAAAATTTACTCTGTGTACCAATAAAAAATAATAGTAGGATTTGATACTACATTTTTTCCCATTAATGGTGGGTAAAAAACTACAAGAGGGGTTAAATTATAGTAGATCGGTAAACCATAAATCTCTAATAACTCAGGGGTAAATTTTATTGTACAATATATATTCTAATCAATATTAGATTAAATGAATAATATATATCTAAAATAAGAAAATATAAAATTCATCATGTTTTCTAAAAGAAATAATTATATAGAAAATAAATTAAAAAATCTTGTGAATAAAATTCATAGAGTTCCATATAACATTCCAGAAACACATGAAGAAATTTTTTACCAATATGATTCCAATAAAAGGAAAACACCAATTTTATGTTAAAAAAGAAAATATATATATTTTAGCCTAAGTATCCCACATCCAAACTAGAAATTCCTTTACTATATCTTATTGGAAGAAATGTATTCCACACCAAGAATATATTTGACAGAATGTTTAGACATGAGTATCTATATCCCTTAGAACCACATTTATTTAATGATTTAAAGTAAGTCAATTACCAAAGACTTAATCAAACATTATGGTTAAAAACCCATATTTTATCCAATGAATCTCATCGATCATGATGTATATGATGATATAGTTTCCATATAATAGAGACTCATTGATCTTGGAAGATAAAAAAAATATTACATGGGATTATAAGAGATTTTCAAGAACACCTCACGCAAAGATAACTCTTATAGAAAACTAACTATATTAAAAAACATAATCATATGTTCATTAGGAATCATGATGAAAAAAACTCAAATAATAATATATTTATACTCAACATTTTTCAACTAATTTAGTTCCTTGAAAACCTAATATGAATTTATCACATTCATTTTTACAGACATGAATGATTGTGTTCTAATATCTTTATATTTTGTTGTAATTTAATTAGATGCAGCACATCAGATTTATCATGGACCAACCTAAAATTTCTATCCATTAGACTCCCAAGATGGTCCATGACATACACGATACATGTTCTTCATTACCAAAGGCTGGAAACTATTTATAGGGTCTCCGAACCTATTTATTTTGTTTTATTTCAGTCGTGATAAGATAAATCATTCAAGATACCCTAAATATAACTGTGCAAGAAGCATAATAAAGGAATAGAACCAGATAATAGAAATAAATAAGGAAACATTACATACAGAGACACTTGGTAGATAAATTAATAAACATAAACTCCCCATGATCATAAAGGCTAATGATAAAGATGATATATATATATATAACCCAAATATATAAAACAAAAATTGACACCCACAATATTCAGGTTCCCACAATCACTCTACACATCTCATAAAAAACATATAGCAAGACCCACACCCCATCATAAGGGAGACCAAAGACATGGAACCTAAAATAAAATTATAAGATCTATATACAATAAGTGGGGGTATGAAGGGTGTGAGTTTAAAAAATACCAGTAGGTCAACATGTTTATTTGGGAATTGTTAAAAAGTAGAATTCAATTTAATATAGTTTTAGAATATAACTGATAAAATTAATTCAATGCATAATATGAAAAACTGAAAATCATCCTAAAAAATTTCAATATTTTTTTATGTAATTAAAATGGTTTTTAAAAACCACTGTTGAGGCTCAAAACCTTTTTACATTAAACACTTCCTCCCTTTTTGTAAAAAAATTAGCGAAAAAATCTAAACCATTCACCAAATACATTGAAAACAAAAAAAAATATTACCTTTTTCTATAACCCATATAA
Organism: Viscum album; assembly: GCA_963277665.1. Taxonomy (NCBI): domain Eukaryota; kingdom Viridiplantae; phylum Streptophyta; class Magnoliopsida; order Santalales; family Viscaceae; genus Viscum; species Viscum album. Next base: position 705,039,122 of record OY728132.1, read on the forward strand.
CATGGTAAGAGACCATTTTTCATATTTCAAATCACATCTCAGCAAATCGTTCCAAAATGAAACCACTTTTTAAATTCAAATATTCCATCCAAATCATTTTGACAAACCAATTTGATGGTGAATAAAACAAAAAAAAAACGTGTATGTATGCATAGATCCTAAAATGAATCATACACACCCAAAAGGTATAAATTGAATAAAAGTTACAAAAACTAATCAATTTAAGGGGATATAATCAAATAATACTATTTTGAACAGATGATGTTTTCCGAAAATTATCAATTAATCATGGAAATCATCTTTGTAATTAAGTAAAACTATCTAAATTAGTGATATGATTCTAAGGATGATAATTCTAAATATGTATCATCCTCAGTAGTACCAAAAAAATATCCAAATATAATCCTCATAGGTGAACAATTCTACTATGAGATATTAAAATTTCTCCCATTATCTATCTCCTTCTAAAAACAGTACTTAATTCTAATATCTCCCATGGAATTACATGCCACACTCCATAGTTATCACATTATCATTCTTAGAGTTTGAACTTTTTCATATCACTACATATTCCCCTAATAATTCCATTACATATATCAAATTGAGTTTATAAATCACATGTATAAATATATCAAAGAACTAAATCTCACCTCACCTCCCACACCCTCACAACCAATATCCCCACACCCTTCATTCATAACAAATGTGATAAAGAAAATACCCTTGGGTATAATATCATCATAGGAAATAAAAAACATCCAACCTCAAGGATCATAATGTAATAAGGGTCTATATAGGGTCCCACACACACATACAATAGTTTTTAAACACCAAAAATTTCCAAATAATATGTTTTAAAATTCCACTTGGAATTGCAATTTATTCACCAACGATTTGAAGTACAACTTCAAAACATTATTTAAATTATATAAATATATATATATATAATAATCATCCAAAACAATTCAATCAATAATGTTTTGATGAATTAATTCAAGAATCAACACATAATCCATTAAAAATATCCAATAGTCATAAAATACACCGTGAAAATTCAAGTCACGACCCAAATGGTGTCTTGATATTTTAAATAGCCACATTCTATTTATAAAAAATTATATTATTTTTAATTAAACCCTTAACTATTTAAATCACTTATTGAAACACAAATAAAATCACCAAGGACATCAAAATCATACTTACCATTTTATTTCACTACCCAAAAGGCTAAAAATTGTATAAATGAATGAGTTTATTTAGAAAGACAATAAAAAATGTAACCACACATAACATTCTATGAATCAATAGAAATTCTAAGTGCAACACTGGTGCGTAATGGGGTAACACATTAAACACCTTTAAAAACCAACTAGTCCATAAAAATGGTTTTTATTTATAAAACGTGGTTTTAAAAAAATCAATAACTCAATGTAATGTTAATTTAAAAAACCAAAAACACCCACCTCAATTCAATGAAAAATATGATGGATGTCATCACATATGATAAATAAAACTCAATATGCATTATAGGATCTCATGAAATCCCAAATATGAAAAATAAAAAGGTATCAATCACCTAAAACCAAAAAAAACAAAACCTATGGAACCTAGGTTTTAGATAATATTGGGAAACCATAATAGAATGGATGTCAGAAAATTAAAAAGTGGAATGTAGGTCTTACCTTAATGTAATTTGTAAGAAATGTAGTTTGGTAGGATTAAAATCCAAATGAATGAATGGGAGGATCTTCCTATAGAATTATATAGAATGAAAGGATGATGGAAAGAAGATAGGTATCCATTAGGGCACATAAAATAATTATAGGGATTTTTTGAATATTTGTTTTTAGTGACCATGGAAAGATATCATGGTTATGGAACATAGTTCAATAAATCGTGAATGTACCATACCGTTATCAATGGTTTTCTAAGACCCACTAATATGGTTTCCCATCGGGTAATATCAAGGCCATCAACCAATGTAATAACTATAAAAAAATAGAATTATCTCATTATAGATATATATCAAATGATTTACAAATAGTATTCCTTAATGTTTTCAAGGCATGTTCCATACAAACTCACAAAAATTAAATATGTATAGTTTATCCCAAGCGTCACATGAGCCGTGCACGAAATGTGTTGGTCGAATAGTTCATTTTAAAACAATAGGAAGCTTCCCCACATATGGGTACCCACATGGGTTACCTTAAACCATGCTCCCAAAATAGAGTGTTAAAGGGAAAAATATATAAATATTATCATTCAAAGTCATAATATTCAAAAATATATATTGAACCAAAATTTGATTACTATAATAAAAGCTACTGTGAAACTGGGTGTTATAATCATTCAATTAATGAATGATCTAACCTGATCCTTTGATTAGCACAACAACAAAACACTAAAATTTCCAATGAATATAGTTTATAATAACTTAAAAATTCTTTGAAATGTTAATGTTTATTCGACTCGATTGAAGTTAAAATATTAGACATCATATTGACATAGAAAGAACTCAAACAAATAACATCGGGTTTTTAGTTCAATATGAATTGTATTTTGATTGAAAAAATGGATATGAAAGGGGTGGATTATCTAAATAACCTCCCTGAAATATATACCAGAACATTCCATTTTATTAATGGGGAAAATAAATAATAATGACACCTAACATATACACATAGATATTGGGATATTTTGTAGTAACAAGGCCTTCATGAACCCTAAACATACTTGGAATGATCACCTATAATAAACCATTCCCATAGAAACCTAATTTAATAGAAATCTTCTCTAGCCAAAGGCAAGACACAACCAAACCTATGAATATAAAGTGTATAGGGAATCATCAATTAATGATCTATGGTAACCAAGAAACTAACTTATCGTATACAACATTACAAATTGGAACCATATCCAGAGTAGGGAAATAATAAATCCAACCTCCCACACAAGACAAACCTCAAAGAATATGTTGGTCCCATGGAAAATCATATATACTGGTATTAGATATTGAGGAGTGAAATAATAATGGAAAACACCCCCATGATCCAAACATCCATCAGGAGTAGGATCCCAGGTATAATCACTTATATAGGTAGCATATCCTAATGAGGGGAATAACAAATAAACCTATCACATGAGAAAAACCAAAAATATGATTTTGGTCTCAATAATAATTTAATATATAGGAAACACGTCTAGAAAATTGAAGGAAATTATCTAATTCCCTGAATGAGTTGAACCAAACCATATTAGTGTATGTACCATTGAATGTATTATATATAGGTAGTGGATTTTGATAATTGAAATAATAAATTGAACCTCTAAAAGGATGTAAACCACTGCATCATAGGGTATGTCTCATGGGTAATCACCAGATCACCTGTGTCAATGAACTAAATTTTTTCTTTCTTAATGGATGAGAAAATGAGCACCTTGGTGGTGTATCCAACCCCCCAGATCCCTAGGTCTCTATCCACAACATTCTTATCTATTGAAAACATTTTTATGAAATAAAAAACAAAAATACATTATAGATATATCCAACACTCTCTTTCTCATTTAGGAAAAGGACCCTACCTAGTGCACTGCTAAGGGATAATATATAAACTAACTAACATAGCCAACGTTAAACAAACATAACATGTAGAAACCTCTTCATAAAACCCTCATTCAGAATAATTAACTATGGAGATCATAGATCCCGAACTATCTACATAGGGATAGCCTCTATATATCATTCCAACCCCTCATCCAATTTTCACATCACCATCTTGATCTTGATACCTTATGAATGTCCCAAACTAAGTACTCATTAGTACCTTTGGACACTCATTTCCCAATTCCATAAAATGATTCCCATAACCCATGTATAGGCACACATAATAAACTTGTCATAAGACATATGTATACCTTGTTTCCTAAGTAAGTTTTCATTACCACACTATACCAAGCCCTAGGACCCTCCATAGACACTACTAGCACAAAGACTCATACAAAAACTTTTGAGGGTTGTTCCAACCATTGATGATATGAATATTCATCTAACAGATAATTTCTAGGCTTAATCCACCCACACTATGTAAAGACCCATAAATATCAAGGAAATTTTTTTCTTAAATTCCTTGGGATTTTACGAGTACCCGGTTTCTGACGGCACCTGATTCCGAGGCCTGGTGTGCCCGAAATCAATTTTAGAAGTTCAGATCGGGTACGTTCATGGAATCAACAAGTGGGTTTTTCTATCTTTTGAACCGGTGCTCGGAATTAAAATATGATGGCACCGATGGAACCACAACACCGGTAATTGCTTAAGAGGACCTTTACTGAAGATGTGTTTTCTTTGGAGGAGTTGTTAATAAAATGTCGATTAAATAAAAAGTGAATAAAATTGTGTACAATTTTATTTATATTTCTAAAGTGGTTTTATCCTACATGGGGGAGTTAGGGTGGGACCCACTAACATCCTAACTACCCATGTGAGGATAAATGTGAAATGGCCCCCGCAAAATCTGAAACCCTTCACATTCCCTAAAACCCCCTAAAACCCCCCATTAAACACATTGTATTTAATTGGGTAACTCTTCCTCTCCCCACTCTTCCACATTAATTCATGCCAACACACATTTAATTAATTAATTGATTTAAGTGAATGAATTTTATAAATTTGAATGCGTGGAAAAGTACAATAAAATAAGGGGAAGCTTATTTTATATTGGATAGATTGTTGTGTTGAGAATTGGAGGAGAGAAATCCAGTCCCTTTTAAAGAACTTCATCTTCAATGAAGAACGCCAACTCTCTGATGAAGAACGTCGACTCGGCGGCCCGGTTTATTCATCCTCTTCTACCGTGACAAGGGAGGAGACATCGACGATGAAAAAAATGATTCCATCATCCGAATCGCTTGACAACCGCAAACTTTCTTCGAGGCAGGGGTTATCTTCATTCAGGTATTATTTATTGACCTTCGTTGATTAAAATTTGGCCGCTTTTTATCGTCATAATGGGAGGAGATCGGACAGCACAAACATGGACTTTCCTCCTCCCATTTTCTTGTTGATCTTCATTAATGATTATGGCAAAGGTGGCGTGGTGTCATTTCACCGCTCGGGAATGAAGATGACCTTGGCCGGAGCTAGCCGCGACGGTGGAGCGCGGCGCAGTCGCATCGCGCCGGTGAGGCCGCGACCATGAGCGGGCCGCAGCGGAGGGGCGCGGGGCAGGTGCACCACGCCAGAGCTTTAAGGGGGCCATGGCCAGGGTGGTCCGTGGTGGAGGGGCACGGTACTGTCGTGCCACGCAGGTCGGATAGGACCTGCGGCCTAAGGCTGCGGTGGTCTTCAAAAGGGCGGCCTGCTGAGCCGGCAGCTGGTGCGACCTGGAGGCGGGACACGAGGGGGTCCCGCGGTTACACAAGGCCGGCCATCACGACCGGCTGTTCGAAGGAAACCGGGGGGGTAGTAACCCCCCTAAATATTCCTAGGGTAGACCCCACCTGTCCGCTGTTTCGGAAACACAGGGGCGGCGCCCCCTTTGCGCCCCGCTCGGCCTAGACACCCTATTTTCAGTCTAGGTTCGTTCAAACGCCCATATCTTGGGCTACGGACCATCGATCGACACACTGTCAGTTGCGTAGGGATCCTTGGACCGAGACAGTCATTTCGGTATATTACAATCGAGGTTCCAGAAATTTTTTGGTATGGACGGGTTGGTTTAAACCCGAAACCAACCGGGTCGTTGGAGCGGAAACGCTTATAACTTAACGACCGGACGTCTGAATGATGTGTCGTCAATTACATTGAATTACTCTTTGTGAGACGGTTCTTTTGGATTAATCCACTCAAGGTTTGTACACAACTGAAGTACAGTCAGTTTGTTTCAGCTTATAAACCAACCGGGCCCCTGGGACAGAAAAGCCAATATCTCTCAGACCGGGCGTCCGATTGACGTTCTGTCTGTCGCGTTGAGTTTCTAATGACGAGACAGAACGTTGTGATACATCAGCTTTGGACATTGTGACAGTTGATGTATCAAACCTCTTGGCTCGTGGAGAAGACCCTCCCGGAATCGAGAGTACTGTGTGCGGAAACCCTAGACCTAGCTGCGACTGGGCCGACAATGGCGACTGTACTTGGATCCCACATGGGTTCGACAGCGAGGACGACTCTACTTGGATCCTCCATGGGTTCGGCAGCGATGACGACTGTACTTGGATCTTACATGGGTTTAGCAGCGCATGTTACAGTACTTGGATCCTACGTGGGTTCGACAGCAACGAGTTCTCTACTTGGATCCTACGTGGGTTCGGCAGAGGAGATGATTCAGAGGCTACATCTAATCAACTCCGCCCCTCTTCGTGAGTAATATACCTGTGTAAGCTGATTCTTGAATTTAAATCAGTATCATCGATGTGATTGACATGCTTTCCTGTGTGGTTTGGGTTTTTCTTTCCTGTGTGGATTGGGTTATGTTTTCCTGTGTGGATTGGGTTATTCTTTCGTATGTGGATTGGGTTGTACTTGGGCTTGTGAGTTGGAACAGAAATGGAATTGATGACTTATGTATATGTATGGGCATATACCTAAGTAGATTTGGATGCTGCTTCATGTTTATATCTTTCCTTTCTCGTATATCCTTTGTGGTATATCCTTTGTGGATTCTGGGAGGCCTTCGGGGGTCTCAGGGTCCCTACTGAGTATCGTATACTCACCCCTGCACGGGTTGTGCCCACACTACATTGTGTTAGTTGCAGATGATAGACAGTGCTGATCGTAGTTGTGGCTTGTGGTGCAGGACAGTATCAGGTGGAGGACTATCAGGCAGGACGTACACGGAGCGGACGGACGGATTTGAAGAGTGGAGGAAACCATCTGTACCCACCTTCAGGTGGGGTTTCCAGAGGACGACTGGGTGGTTTCTTCTTTAATTTTCAGATGTTTTAATTTCTTCTCTTAGTTGTATTGTACGTTCAAATGGGTTTGTATACTGGCCCATTTACTTTCCCGAACTTACTTTTGTACTAAGTTTAATTAGTGTTTACTTCAACTAGTGTACTCTGTGGTGTTTGGTTTCTTATATAAATTCAATGCCTTCCCTTTTATCAGGATTTATGCCTTTGGTGCTAGTCGCGAGCCCCTGGCCTATGGAAGGCGTTCTTGGGGTAGTCACGGTACGGGTCCCGAGGACGGGTCATGAAAAATTGGTATAAGAGGAATCAGTTATACCGCAAAAAATAGGACTCTGATAATTTTTTCTATGTGAAGAAACAGTGTTAAGGGTATTGAGTGTGGTTATCAGTCTAGGGAGTGCAACGTTGGTGCGGCGTCCGACGTATCCATGCATCAGGACCCTGACTTCTGATTTCCGACTTAGTGCATGAAAACATTGATTACATGTGTGTTTCAAAAGTTTTATTTGTGATTAATTTGTTTCAGCTCACCTGATATACTGTATTAACTATGGAGCACCTATTTCTTTTCAGGATGGCCCCACGATGGCAACCCCTAGGGTTCCGAGAATTTTGCAAGATGGAAGCCCACCGAGTGACGAGGCCTCGGTGTAGGGCCCCATTACAGCGGAGGCACCGGTGGTACCTTTACCCACCGAGCCACCGATGCCACTAGCCCCAGCAGCTGAGAGTGCACATCGCATGAGTGCACTTCATGAGTTTCAGCATCAGAGGTCGCGCAGGTTCTTCAGAGAGACGGACCCTCAGGAAGTCGAGGATTTGCTGGAGGCTATTGTCCGAGTCTTCAGATTAGTAGGGACACCAGCCGACCTCATGGTGATCCTTGTGGTGAGTCTCTTGCATGCAGTATCAGGTAGACGGTGGAACCTGATTCTCCAGGTGCACGAAGAAGCACCATTACTTTGGACAGATTTCGAGAGCCTCTTCCACTCAGAGTTCGTTCCAGCCACCCTCTGTGCGGTGCGCATCCAGGAGTTACTACAGCTGCGGCAGGGTAGCATGACAGTAGCCCAGTACTCGACGAGATTTACTGATCTCTCGTGCTACTCCACAGACATGTTACGAGACCCATTCTTCTAGGCTCGGGCCTTCGAGCATGGTCTGAGGCATGAGATCAAAGCTTCAATGATCTCCCTCACCATTCCGAAGCAGGCAGGAGTACTGGAGAGAGCCCTTCTTGTGGAGATATTTCTTGCTGAACCTACAACAGCATCGAGACCTACCATAGGGAGACACATAGCAAAGTCTTCTGCAGTTGGCAGTAGAAAGATGTCACAGAGGTCTAAGGGGACCAGAATATTAGGTGGGAGACCTTAGGATACTGGTTCTAAGGTGCGGGGAATAAGCAGCATAGCCAGTCATACGAGAGGAAGACAGTGCTATGCATGCGGCGGGCATGGTCAGATGGCTCGTGACTGCCCGACCCGCCATGTATAGAAGAAAAAGATAGTTGAGGGACCACCCAGGAAGGGGCAGAGGTTCGACCATGGCGGTCTTTAGGGAGCAGGCAGATGGGGTAGAGGAGCTGGCCGAGCAGTAGGTGGTGGATGATGCTTTGGGGCTCTACCACCACCACCACCAGGAGGTCCATCCCAACCACAGGGAGCTGGCGGATAGAGGCAGGCTCAGCTTCAGGTAGTGGAGGCTTATGACCACGATGCACCTGAGATGATTCTATGTACTATCTGTGTCTACTTCACCCTTACTGCAGTTCTTATAGACATAGGATCACATCATTCTTTTATTGCCACTGCTTTTTTTCGGAGCTCGGAGATTCCGACAGAGCCGTTGGCTCGATCCTTACAGTTAGAGACTCCTACGGGAGCAGACTCGATGATTACCCACTAGTGCCGGTAGTGCGAGCTTACTCTAGGAGGCGAGAGTTTCGGCTGGAATCTTCTTGTAGCGGCGTCGAGGTCTTACGATGTCATCTTGGGCATGGATTGGTTATCTACAGTACATGATCAGATCACCTGTATTAGGCGCAAGGTGCGGTGTGTCCGCACGGATGGGAGCAAGTTAACCTTCACCGGTGGGAAGGGAGCCTTTGCAGCATAGGATGGTCTCACATAGAGGAGAGGACAACTGATCACTAATTAGTTGGCTAGTCTAATCGTAGGAGTAGTTGATGTGAGGAGTCCAAGTTTTCCTATTTTGGTGGATTAAAATGCGGACGTTTTCCCTGACGACGTTCCAGGACTACCTCCTCATAGAGAGGTAGACTTCTATATTGACCTATACCCCGGGAAAACCCCGATATCTACACCAGCATATCGGATGACTCCCTCTGAGCTTCGTGAGCTGTGGGTACAACTAGAGGACTTGAAGGGAAAGGGATTCATCCGACCCAGTGTTTCACCCTGGGCTTCGCTGTTTTTGTTCTCCAAGAAGGCAGATGGGAGCTTGCGACTGTATAAGGCCCCATCCTTAAACCTTACTTAATATTGAATTAAATGAATAATTCACATTTAGGATCTTTTCAGGTTTAGAGTTTTAGAGAATTAGATCATAAATCATGAATTACATTCCACATTTAAACAAAGAGGTTACATTAAATATAGTATTCGTTTTCCCCCTCAACGGAGACATATTTAAAATAAAACATGGATTCTTTCATGACACCTCCTTGACACTATCATCATAACATGAACCTTTCCCTTGACCTGTGAAAAGCATTTCAAAAACTTGGGATGAGCATAAAAAGCTCAGTAAGGGATATAAAAGTACGAAAAGAAAACATTAGTCCATGTAAGAATTCATACTTTACTCATAAAACATAATAATTTTAACATACCTCATCGAATCATGAATAAATCATAGAAATCATAAGTCATAAAGGTAACTTGAGGCATTCATAACATTCTTACGTAGGGAGTAACCCTCTTGGTTACGTTTGGAATACCCATCACAGTATATTCCCTAAATCTCTTCGAAGAAACCATAACGTTTAACTCCTTCGTGTTACCCAATGAATTGGAGAGCTATATCGGGCTCACCCGTCATTAGTTTATCACGGAACCACCAGTCTTCATAAAAGATTCCCCAGAACCATAACATAATCGTATCACATAAAACATGCATAAAGGAAACACAACATTTCCACATTTCAATCAGAAGATATCAATAACACATTGATATAATAAAAACATTATCGAAACCATTTTCAATACCAAAATAAAAGAAAATTAAAACAAGGTATTTTTTTTCATTAAAATTTTTTGGCTTGTAGAGGAAGTCAAAACTCAAATAATGGTTATGACGGCGGAGAAGTTGTTTTCACCGCATACGTACAACCAAAAAAACATTCCCTTTTTTTGTTTAGTAAACGCTTCGTATAAAAATATTCCCTTTGAATAAACATAAAATTTAAAGGGGTTTATACACCATATAAAAGAAATTTGTGTATAAAACAAAATATGCCTCAATGAAAGGAGATTGAGATGAAGTCCCTTACAAAGACGGTATCCTTGGATTAAGGATAAATCAATTACATAATTATGTGTGAAAAACGAATACACCAAATATAAGTGGATATTAAGTGTAAAACCATACGAGGTTAGTCACACATATTACAAGAATGACATATTCAAGGAGTACAAGTTTATCCCAAAGAATCAAAATTGGGTTAAGAAGTTCCCTTGCAAAAATTTGACAGCCTAACGGCATCACTACAAAATTCAGAAAATGAGTTGATGAGAGATAAAAAGGGTATCTAATCACTTGGACATAAAATTTACATCAATAAGGATATAGAAGAGAATATCCCAACATTACAATACGTAAATTAAAAGACCCAACAAAAGAAGTCTTTTAAAAAGAGGAGGGTGAAAGGTTCCCTTACCGACTTGGGTATCTTTCGAAACATACACCCCATTGAAGAAAGGTCATACAATGAATATGTAAATACCCATAAATGAAATTATATTACACAAAGAGTATAATAATGGGTATTACATAAACCACTCAAAGGAAGTGGTGGAAAATGTATGATAAATCTCACGGGACTAAAAGTGAGATGAAAAATCCCTAATGAAAACTCGGCAGCCTAACGACGCTACTTAAAACTTCCAAAAATGGATTGATGAGATCAAATAGGGTCTCTCATCATATTAAAATAAAATTTACAGAAAGAGGAATATAAAAGAAAATCCCCCAACATAACAAATAGGATCTTAAAAGAAGTTATATAAAGGATAGTACTTAAAAATAAAGAGAGAGGTTGGATCTCTTACGAAAATTCGGCAGCCTAACGGCGCCACATAAAAATTATTAAAATGAAATAATGAGAGTAAGAGGGGGTAACTCATCATATGAAAATAGAAATTTCAGTATGGTTAATATTAAATAACATCCTCCAACATAATAACATGGATCATAAATGAAATGACATAAAAGAGGGTACTTGAAAGGAAAGAGAGAGGTCGGATCCCTTACCTGAATTCCGACTTGCCTTGTTCATTTCTTTATATTCCGGAATAATAAACTTTTTTCAATTTATAATTGATTAAGGACTTCCTTTAATGATTATTATTCAGTTCATATCACATATTATAATGTTATAATAATTGTTTAATAATGTTAGTTCATATTAGACGTTTTTGTTGATGTTTGGTACATGCTTAAAAAAATGAACTTGTTTGAAAATGATTTCCTGTGTAGTTATAAGTAAATCATTTAAAGAATATTATTAATTATTAAAATATAATATATATCCAGTACATATTAATTTTATACTATTCCATAACATTTGGAGATAAAAAATGAAAAGCATCGTTAATGGAGACGATAGGCCGTACGTACGCATGAACGCTACTTTCATTTTTTTTCATAGTAATGGAATTAAAAATAAATGAGAGAGAGATATATATATTATAATTCCAGTATAATATATATGTTATATATGTCACGTATGTTCTTTAATTTCATTCTTTATACATTCCATGTATTTCATGAACGAGTCACATCACTTGAGGGGGCGGTAGTCCACACTTCCTCATATGAAATTATCACATTTTCACAACATGAAAAGAATAAAGGTATGTTTTAAATATAAAATATAGAAGCATATTGTAAACATAAATACCATATATATATATAATATAAAAAATACAGTGACATCATAATGGCCACCTTTAATGGTGTTAAAAGAATATTGAACAATCATCGTTTCGTGAGGCAGAAAATCGCCAACCACAGAAAAAGTATGTTCTTTAACCATTAGACGAAGGTGTGTGAAAGTGTAGCTATAATCCTTCTTATAAAAACATCCTAGTATATTTAATATACTGGTGTTGTTATAAAAAAAGTAATAAAAGGATTTTAGGGGTTTGGAGAAGCAAAATAAAACAAATGAACACAAGGGAAGACATTACCTTTAAATCGCGTAACTCTCTTTGATTTAAGCTCAAAGGCTTCCTTGGAATGAATTATTCCCAAAGTGAGGCTTCAATTATGAATATAGGGATGTGGAGAGATGAAATGGGAAGAGTTTGACCGAGCCAAAAGCTTGAGAGGTGTGTGTAAGGTGTAGAGGTGGGGGCCTTTTATAAGAGGAGAGGAGGGGCACTCTTGGAATGTTATAAAATATTACTTTATTATAAAATGATTTTCGGATTTTAAAGGTCCCAAAATTATATATTTCGAGGATAAGGTGATAATAGTTCTAAATCCACACATTCAATAGGTTTTTTACCAGTTTAGGTCTTAGATTTTACATTATCTTTTCATTTTATTTGAATCGTTCATTTATGAGGTAATCACTGCATCATCACGGTGTCATAAATAAATTAACTTATTTAATGTCTAAAAATTATGAAAAAATATCATGATGTAGGAAATATTTTTATATTTCTAATTAATATTTATAGTAAAAAATATGACTTATATAACCCCATGTAAAAATTGTTTTAGTAAAAAAACACATGTTTGTGACATTTTAATTTTACCTTTAAATAAAAAGGTATTAATGTCATTTTCCAACCAAAGTGGCTCCATGGTGTCCCCAAGTTCACCCATGGATTTTCTTGGTCGTCCATGACTCATCCAATAAGGGTATAACATGTGTCAAAGTCATTTCATATTATTATAACATTATCTTCACCTTAAATTACACTAATTACCTCTAATCGCGATTAAAAACTTCCGAGTTACTATTCACAAAAAATTATTTTAATCCCATTGAACCACATTTTACATCCTAATGACAACCATGTATGTCGGATTTTTGAAATTCAAACCACAGAAGTGGTAAAGTTTCATTTAAAAAAAAACAGTTTTTAAACTACCACTTAGAGGTTTCACTATTCATCAAAAATTGAAGTTTTTCAGAAAAATACCCAAAATTCACCCTAAGCTATATTTGATATTCCGAATTCAAAAATGATGTCTATTTTAAAAAATTCAAAACATATAAGTTGCATTAATTAATTTAATAATTAATTCCCACTATCAAAACAAATACCGTGTTTTTAAGAAACAATATCTATTAAAAGATTGACACAAGTTTACGTCCAATTTCGAAGTGAAATTAATTCCAATGATCACTACTGGATTAAATGGTAAAAATATATTCTAATTTCACTTTAAAAACAATTAAAAAGATAATCTAATCATATAAATAAATTAGATGAAAAATAGGTTTTGAATTAAAATACAACATTTTCACTATTCATTAAAAAAATGATCTTTATCAGAAAAATACCAAATATTTACACAAAGTAAATTTTGATTTCCCAATTCTAAAGAAGAATTTTATTTTGTCAAATATAACACATAAAATTGTCAAAAAGTGGATTTAAAAGAGGTTCACCAACAAAAGGCGGTTAATCGACCTTTTAAAGAATATTAGAATGTTTACGCTTAAAATTGGATTCATTTGCATTTTTAATCCACTAACATTTATTGTAAAAAGTAAAAATATTTGAAAAACATATATAATCATTTTTAGTTAGTTCTATTCATTCCCGCAATTACAACGGCTAGGTGTTAACTACCATTTAAAATAATATTATTTTATTATTACAGTGCAACGTAAGATTCCCAAGAAACTCGTTGTTGCGTATTGGGTACGCCATCAAGCATAGAGTCCCCTTTAAAGTAATATTAATATTTTATTAACAAATATGGATAAATGTGAAAATGCCATATTCTTTATTTACCTGGGGTGTTAATGACTATGTGTCGAATACTGTCGCCTTAACCAGGTGACCGTGAAGAACAAGTTTCCACTTCCGAGGATTGACGACCCCTTAGATCAGCTCAAGGGAGCACACTGGTTCTCGAAGATAGACCTCTGGTCAGGTTATCATCAGCTTAGAGTTTGAGACGAGGATGTGTAGAAGATGGCCTACAGGTGTCGGTATAGCCACTATGAGTTCTTGTTTATGCCTTTCGGTGTAACAAACGCTCTAGAAGTGTCCATGAGTCTCATGACCAGAATCTTCCAACCTTAGCTCGATCAATTTGTCATAGTCTTCATCGACGACATATTGATTTACTCAACTACTGAGGAGGAGCATAGCTACCAATTGCGGGTTATACTAGATCCACCCAGGGAGCACCATCTTTATGGTAAGCTCTCGAAGTGCCAGTTCTGGATTCGATAGGTCCACTTCTTGGGGCACGTCATCTCTGAGGCGGGAGTTGCGGTGGATCCTGCGAAGATCGAGGCAGTTCTTGCTTGGAAGCCACCCATGAGTGTGATGAAGGTGCGGAGTTTCCTAGGTCTGGCTGGGTACTATCAAAGTTTTGTTCCAGACTTATATAGAGTTGCAGCACCGCTTTCAGTTTTGAAGAAGAATTGGAAACCCTTCGTGTGGTCAGATAGATGTCCGCAGAGCTTCCAAGAGCTGAGACAGAGATTGACCAGTGCACCTATCTTGAGGCTACCGGAGGAGGTCGTAGGGTACATAGTTAACTGTGATGCATCAGGGACCAGACTCGGGTGTGTCCTGATATAGGATCGGGTAGTGATCGCTTATGTTTCACAATAGTTTAGGCAGCACGAGCAGAACTATGCTACCCATGGCCTAGAGTTATCAGTAGTGGTCTTCGCCTTGAAGATGTGGCAACACTATCTGATGGTCGAGTGCTTTGCTGTCAACTCTGACCACCAGAGTCTCAGGTACATCTTCTCGCAGAAGAACTGAACCTGAGACAGTGGCGATGGCTCGAGTTCCTCTAGGACTATGACTTTGAGATAGTCTATAATCTTGGGAAGGGGAACGTAGTAGCTGATTCTCTCAGTAGGAGGTCAGGCATTCAGCTACTTGGAGAGGCGACATAGTAGTTAGCCGCTTTGCAAATATCCTTCGTGGATAGAGATGGGTCAGCCTTTCTACAGTCGCTCACAGTCACTCCTCCACTACATCAGCGGGTTAGGGAGGCACAGCATGGGGATGTTGACTGTGAGATGCGACGTGCTCATATTTCCATAGGGCATGCACCAGATGGTTTTTCTGTAGGAGGAGAGCACATCATCTTCTTCAGGGGGCATACCATGGTACCAATTTTATTAGAGGAGGAGGTGTTGATGGAGTTTCACACTTCCCCTCTAGCTTTACATCCTAGAGTAGCGAACATGTACCAGGACCTCAGACGACAGCACTAGTGGCCGGGTATGAAGAAGGCTATGGCAGAGTTCGTTTCACGATGCCTCAACTTCAAGAAAGTGAAGGCAGAGCACCAGGTACCAGCAGGCTTAGTACATCCCTTAGAGGTCCCGAAGTGGAAGTGGGACAGGATATCTCTGGATTTCATGATTTGACTTCCACGTACTTCCAGAGGACATGACTCCATCTGGGTGATTGTCGACTGACTCACCAAGTCGGCCTAGTTCTTACTTATCAGAGAGCAGGGCTCAGTGGAGATCTTGGGATGGCTTTACATTTTGGAGATCATAAGGCTTCATGGTGTGCCATCATCTATCATCTCTGATCGTGATGATATCTTTACATCATGGCTTTGGAAGGGGTTGTAGGAGGCATTTGGGTCACAGCAACGCCTAAGCACCTCCTTTCATCCTCAGAAGGATGGCAAGACGGAGAGGACCATTCAGACTCTCGAGGGCATGCTATGTGCATGTGTCCTCGACTTTGGTCACAACTGGGAGGATCACCTACATTTTTTGGAGTTTGCGTACAAAAAAGCTACCACTCCACCATCGGGATGACACCATATGAGGCATTGTACGACCGACCTTGCAGATCACCTCTGTGTAGGACAGACCCTGGGGAGTCAGCACTTGTAGGACCAAAGATGGTCCATGCCACGATGGAGAAGGTACCGATCATCCAAGAGTGGATGAGGACTGCTCAGAGACGACAGAAATCCTATGCTGACTGGAGGGGGAGACCACTAGAGTTTGAGAATGGAGACCACGTTTTCTTACGAGTCTCGCCTCGACATGGACTACGGAGATTTGGCCAGGGCAGCAAGTTATCTCCGTGCTTCATCATAACATTGTATGTTCTCAGTAGGATAGGTGAGGTGGCTTATCGCCTGGATCTTCCACCTCAGTTGCATCAATTGCATGATGTTTTCCACATATCTCATCTGAGGAGATAAGTGAACAACTTGACGCATATCATCGATCATGGGGAGCTGGACATCGATGACTGGGCTACTTTTGTGGAAGTCCTGGGGGAGATTGAGGATCAACAAGATCGGTTCTACGTGGATGGTATATTCCTCTAGTTCGCAATAGGTGGCATCACAGGAAACTCCACGAAAGCACATGGGAGCGGGAGGCTCAGATGCGTGCACAGTACCCTCATTTGTTTCCTTAGATTATGATGTAGCTTTACGGGGACATAAATCCCTGAGGTGGGACTAATTTAAAGAGTCGTAAATTTCAAGGGAAATTTTTTCTTAAATTCTCTAGAATTTTATGAGTACGCAGTTTCTGACGACGCCTAATTCCGAGGCCCAGTGTGCCCGTAATCAATTTTTGAAGTTTAGCTCGTGTACGCTCAGTGAACGAACGAGCAGGTTTTTCTATCTTTTGAACCGGTGCTCAGAATTGAAATCTGAGGGCACTGATGGAATCGTAGCGCCGATAATTGCTTAAGAGGACCTTTACTAAAGATGTGTTTGCGTTGGAGGAGTTGTTAAAAAAATGTGGATTAAATAAAAAGTGAATAAAAATGTGTACAATTTTATTTATATTTCTATGGTGGTTTTATTATACATGGGGGAGTTCGGGTGGGACCCACTAACATCCTAACTAACCATGTGAGGATAAATGTGAGGTGGGTCCCACACGAGCCCCAACCCTTTACATTCCCTAAAACCCCCTTAATCCCCCCATTAAACCCCTTGTATTTCATTGGGTAACCCTCCTCTCCCCACTCTTCCACATTAATTCATGCCAACACACATTTAATCAATTAATTGATTTCAGTGTTTGAATTTTGTAAATTTGAATGCATGGCAAAGTAAAATAAAATAAGGTGAAGCTTATTTTATTTTGGTTTTCTTGTTGTGTTGAGAATTGGAGGAGAGAGCTCTAGTCCCTTTTGAAGAACTTCATCTTCAACGAAGAACGCCAAGTCTCTGAAGAAGAACGTCGACTCGGCAGCCCAATTTCTTCATCCTCTTCTTCCGCAACAAGGGAGGAGACACCAAAAATGATGAAAACAATGCCATCATCCACGATGCTTGACAACCGCGAACTTCCATCGAGGTATGGGTTATCTTCGTTCAAGTTTTATTTATCGACCTTTGTTGATTAAAATTTGGCCTCTTGTTATCGCCATAATGGGTGGATATGGGACCGCACAAACACGGCCGATCCTCCCCACCCCCTTTTCTTGTTGATCTTTGTTGATGATTGTGGAAAAGGCAGCGTTGTGTTGTTGCACCGCGTGGGAAAGAATATGACCGCGGCTGAAGCGGGCCGTAGTGGTGGAGCGGGGCGCCGCCGCACCGCGCCGGCGAGGCCAAAAGAGGCCACGACTAGGAGTGGCCGTGGCCGGGGAGAGCCGCAGCGGAGGGGCACAGCATCATCATGCAGCGCCGGTTGGACAGGAGCCGCGACCTAAGGCTGCAGCGGTCTTCAAATGGGCGGACGGCTAAGCCGGCCGCCGGTGCCACCTAGAGGTGGGACCCGAGGGGGTCCCGCAGTTACACAAGGTCGGCCATCACGGCCGGCCGTTCAAAGGAAACTGGGGGTCATAACCCCCTGAAAGATTCCTAGGGCAGACACCACAGGTCCTCCGTTTCAGAAACAAAGGGGTGGCGCCCCCTTTGCGCCCCGCTCGGCCACCGCCGAGCCACGGTCGGCTTCCGAGCCGGGCCGCAGGCAGCACGGGCTGGGCCGGCCACGCCCAATCGGGCCGACCCAGGTGGTATTGGGCTGGGTCGGACCGGGCCCAGACCCCCTATTTTCAGACAAGGTTCGTTCAATCGCCAATATCATGGGTTGCAGACCTCCGATCGACACACTGTCAGTTTCGTAGGGATCCTTGGATCGAGGAGGTTGTTTCATTATATTACACTCAAGGTTTCGGTGAAGTTTGGGTATAGCCGGGTTGGTTCGAACCCGAAACCAACCGCACCCTTGGAGCAGAAACGCTTATAACTTAACGACTAGACGTCTGAATGACGTGTCGTCAATTACGTTGAATTCCTCTTAGTGAGACGGTCCTTTTGGCTTACTCCACTCGAGGTTTGGACGTAGATGGATTACATTTGGGTTGTTTTAGCTTAAAAACCAACCGGTCCCCTGGGACGGAAAATCCAATATCTCTCAGACCGGGCGTCCGATTGATGCGTCGTCTGTCGCGCTGAATTCCTAGTGATGAGGCAGAACATTGTGATACGTCAATTCTGGACTTTGTTGTAACACCTAAGACTTTTATGAGAAATATTTTGTTTTTATGTTATCAAAGGAATCTTTCACTACACACAACACTATCCTGGCTTTCTTTACACGCAATCGTGTCCTTCCTCGATAGCTTGCGTCGTACGCAATACCGAGTTTCACTAAACAACGATATGCTATTAAAATATTATTAAAACTAGCCGTTATGAATAGTAATACCCACTTTTTGAAATTTTTTAAATAATATTTTTCCAAATGGACTTCATTTTTTGATTCGGAATATTGAAATTAGCCTAGGGTGAAATTTTGGTATTTTTCTGAAAACATTCAATTTTTGATGAATAGTGAAAACACTAGGTTACTATTTAAAAACCGACTTTTTATTTAAATAATTATATATTTTATATAAATTTTTTTAGGTCAAAATTGATACATAATACCTTTATAAGTTCAAAGTAAGTCAATGGTGTCATTTTATAATAGTTTTAGATATATAAAAATTTTATCGAACTTTTCACCGTCTTTTACCCACCTCCTTGGAGAATTTGCAAATTTACATAAAACATAATTTTACCGCTTCTGTGAGTGGAATTTCAAAAATCAGAGAGGCACAGTTGATTTCAGTAAGTAAAATGTGGTTTAATGAGATGAAAATAATTTTTGGTGAATAGTAACTTTTAACTTTTATTTACCACGGTTAAAAGTAAATTGGGCAATTAAGGGTAAAAATGATATTATTGTTACCCTAACACATGTTCTAAATCTATTGGATAAATGTAATTTGACCGAAAACAACCTTAGGAATAAAATATGACCATTTATGCCCACTTGGATTAGATTAGGACATTTATTATTAATTTATTTAAAGAAGGGTTAAAATAGTTAAAATCAAAGTTTAATAAGAAAATAATTTTTAATATAGGGTTATAAATAAGATAAATTCGACTATAAATATTCATTAGAAATATAAAAATAATTTCTACATAATGGTATTTTTTTGTAATTTTTAGACAATAAATAATTTAAATTATATATGACACAATGATGATGCAGTAATTATCTTATTAATGAAATATTGACATAATTGATGTTATAAATACCGAAATAAATGTAATTTGAGACTTTTTATGAATTAAAATAATTTTATATGTTAATATGACAAGTTAGTAGTGATTTAATTAACTTTTTTTGAACTAATAGTTTTGTTTTGATTTTCACAAAAATCAATTACCAAATACTGTCAAAATTGATATAAAATAGTTTTTAAAACAAATATTATATTATTAATTGTTATTTTATTCCTAAAAATCCAAGGTTCTGCCAAATGACTTAGATAAGGTTATATATATTAATAATAAACAAATTGTGGTTCGTTTGGCTTGTTATAGTAATTTTATGAACCTTATAGTGTAAGAAAACAAGAAGACACAGTAAAAGTTAAATTATTTAACTTAAAGTTAAATCTAAATGATAAGGTTAAAATTGATATCTAAACTTGTCTAAATTCTATTAAATGAGATGATTTCGACCCATCCCCACATTAGCTTCTAAATAAATCAATTTGGAGCTATTAAAAACCGAATATGACTTTATAAAAAAATAATATTTTTAGTTTTTCCTAAGGTGCCCCTCTCCTCCCTTATAGAAGGAAACCTCATCCCTCTCTTCCTCACACCACTTTGAGCCCTCAATCTCGGCCAACCCCTGCAAAATTCTCTTTTCCACTTCCCTAGAATCATCTTATAGGTCGTGGTATTCTTCAAAGACCAATTTTAGTGCCCTAAGAGGAGGTCTCAAAGAGGCGCTTCCAAGAAGAGGTAATGTCTGTTACCGATTATTTCAACTTTATTTCTTCTTCCACTTCTTCTTCTTTAGTTGTTTCATTATGAAGTAATAACATCAGTATCACTCATATACTGATATGTTATTATAAGTATAAAATAACCCTATTTCACCATCTATCCATCCTACGGAAAACGAAATCACCGCATGTGAATACGTACGGAATACCGTCTCCACGCCGTGGTGTAATCTATTTTCCACCACCACATTACTTGGATTGGTATAATGGTGTAAATAATAACTATATATTATTATTTTAAAGTTATATTGATTTTGAAATAGTATACATACACTCCAATACAATTCCACGATCATGGGAACGATATCATCGCTCGTGCGTACGTAAGGAATACCGTCTCCACGATGTGATGCGACTCATTCTATATGATTTTCATTGAATAATGATTATATAAATAAATTGAATGAATGAATATGATATATATTACACTAATACCATTCTGGAAATGAGGTATCTATAACCTAAAGAGAAGAATAATAATTTATTCGACAAAACACGCATAAGAACAAAAAGTAATAAACACCCGAATAACAAGTAGCAATGAAATATTACTAATAAGAAGATAATAATATGACCATATATGATATCATAAAAATTATTATGATTCGGGAATAAGTCAATGACATTATTTAAATCATTATACAAGAGGTTCGGACACTTACGAAGCAAATCGGACCTAAGGTAAGAGAAAATCTCACAATCTCATTTTTATTCGAGATTGTTTATACTTCAGAATTTATTGGGGAATATTTATCATCCACATCCATGTTTCCTCAATGTGTTACATTTATATCCTTATAAAATTTTTTATATCCAATTTGACCCTTCGGTGAGTTTTTAGTAAAATATATGAAAGGAATCTTTGTCATTTTTCGTACAAGGTACTTTTTGTCTTTTCCGAAAAAATGTACGAGAAGAATGTTTTTTTAACTTATACGACATGAATGGATTTTTTAAATAAAATTTCCAAGAAGCTTCCTTTTCAAGTTTTAAAGTTTATTTTTAATCAACTTCTTTTAGTTCAGAATTATATGACATGTTAAGAAAGGATAATGTTTTTAAATTAGAAAGGATATTTTCCTCCAGAATGGAGATCAAGTGTTTTATCAAAATTATTTTCCATATAAGATAATATAGGGTTCTGTTTCTATCCCTATTATTACATTCATTTTATTATGTTGTGATGGAATTATTTTTATGAATTCCTTTATCTTATATGAATTGTTTTATGATGTCACGATGATTAAGAATCCCACTTTTATTACATGGGTTATGCAATGATGTATGATTTTTGATTTTGTGGCACACATAAGAATGGTATCATTATAAGATGGGTGGGACCTATATCTCCCTCCAATGCATTGGGTAAAGATTTTATATCTCATGATATAGACATGGCTGGAACGATAGGTTAAATCGGTTCAGTAAAATAGGACTGAAACGAGGAGTGAACTCGGTTCAGAAATGGACTTTTTCCGCAAAGATAGTCTTGGAAATGGGTCTTGACTAATAAGAAATGATTCTCTATGATTATGTGTGTATGCCGAAAAGTTTCATGTTTTAAGTTATGATTATTGGGATTACATTTCACTACTATGATTTATCCCATGTTATAAAATTATGATCTCTTTTTCAGGTAATGATTTACAAAATGTTATGTTCTTATAAATATGATGTGATTTATATTTCTTTTGTTTACCGTTACTGAGCATTTGAGATCACCCTTTTGTATGTTTTCTTTCCCCAGGTCAGGAAGAAGGTTATTATATAAGATGTGCCAAAAGGGACTATAGATATGATGAAATAAATGGGAGACAGTGTAGATGCTTTATAAACCAGTTGTTTATGTTTCCCAGTTTCTAAAGACACTATACCTATACGGTCCTTTCATGGTTTTGTTATATGTTGTAATAATGGTACTTCAATTTTGAAGTAATAACCATATATTTAAAGTATGGGTCGTTATAGTTGGTATTAGAGGAAAGGTATAGTCATCCTTTGGAAACTAGGATGTGAAAGCCTTAGTAAGAACCCTAAGGATAAGTCTAAGCATAAAACACAATCTTAGTGTTTTAGAAATGGCCATGAATAACCTATTATAAGACCTTAAGTGTAAAATTTTATTCATGATTATGTGGTTTCCCTATTATAATTAGTGTTTCTCACACTATTATTCTTGGTTTTAGTCAATGGCTGGAACCCGAAGGAACCGTGTTAATGCGGAATGCGACGGGCAATGCAATGATTTTCCCCCTGAGAAACCAAACGTTATGGGAGCTGGAATGAAAAATCTTATAGCCATGCTCACACAACTTTCCTAAGCTGTGAATCATGCAGGACTTCGAAACGAGCAAAGGAAGAAGGAACATTCTGTTGAATCCTTCATGAGGCAGCATCCACCTTCATTCAGCAGGTCTACTGATCCATTAGTTGCTGAACAATGGATTAGTACTACTGAAAAGATATTTTCAGTTCTTCAATGTTCTGAACATGATAATGTCATCTTAGCAGTATATCGTTTTGAAGGTGATGCTGATCAATGGTGGAATCTTACTAAGAATATGAGGCAATGGGATGAAATTGAGTCCATAGAATGGGACGAGTTCAAGAACTTATTTTTCAATAAGTACTTCCCTCGTAATCTCCGTACAAAGATGGAGAAGGAATTTATTTAACTAAAGAAAAAGGATGATGAATCTGTTGGTACCTACGATGCAAAATTTACAAGACTTGCAAGGTACGCTTTTGGTATTATTATCCAACCTGAGGGTAAGATCGATCGATTCTTTAGTGGCTTAAAACCAAGTCTTCGAAAGGCGTTATCCATAAGGGACTTCCATAGCTATGAGGAAATCGTTCGATTTGCTCTCAAAGTTGAGATGGAGATTGGGGTAACCCATCAGTCATATGGGTTTGATAAGATAAGGAAAATGGAATTCAAAGGAAAATCTAAAGAGCACACTGAAAAGAAGATGAGTTTTCCCTTATGCTCAATGTGTGGAAAGAAACATGGAGGAAATTGTCTTAAGGGGATAAGAAAATGTTATAAGTGTGGAAAAGAAGGTCATTGGGCAATTGAATGTCGAAATAATGGGATGAAGATGTCTAATGATGCAAAAAAAGGAAGGGATACACAGAATGAACCTACTACACTTCAATGTTTTAAGTGAAAGGAGATGGGGCATTATGCCAATCAATGCCCAAATCCAAGGGTTGATGATGATTATTGACGTCAACAAACTCTTAAGGCCAAAGACAAAGGAAAGTTACATGCAATTACTATCGATGATGTAGAGTACGACAATGAGGTGGTGAAAGGTACACTTACCATCCACTCTAAAGTAGCAAATGTTTTATTTGATTCTAGATCCACCCACTCTTTTATTTCTGAAAAAGTGTCTAAGGGTATCACCGTATTACCTCAACAATTATATGTTGAGTTAGTTGTGACAACCCCTAATGGAACAACAGTCGCATCAAAAGTTTATAATTCTTCTCCGATTGATGTTTGTGGGAAAGTGCTTCCTGCAAATCTTATGATCCTTCCTATTGTGGAATTTGATGTGATTCTTTTCATGGATTGGATTTTTATATATGTAGCTCATATCAATTTCCAAATAAGGGAAGTCAAATTTCATATTCCAGATCAATCTATGATCATCTATCAATGCAAGGACGAACATAAACTTCCAGTGGAAATTTCTTCCATATTATGGGTTTTGATTCCACTAAATGAAGGTTATTTATCTCAAATGGTTGGGGAGAAACTCACGATTAAGAATATTCCCATTGTACAGGAGTTTGATGATGTCTTTCCAGAGGAATTGCCGGGTCTTCCACCAAATCATGAAGTTGAGTATTCAATAGAACTTGTACCGGGTGCTTTGACTATTTCAAAGACACCTTATAGAATGGCCCCAATTGAGTTGTAGGAATTGAAGAAGAAACTCCAAGAGAATCTTGATAAGGGATTCATACACCCTAGTGCGTCACCTTGGGGAGCACCTGTTCTGTTCGTTAAGAAGAAAGATGGATCAATGAGACTTTGCATTGATTATCGAGAACTTAACCAGATCACTATCAAGAACAAATATCCTCTTCCACGCATTGATGAATTATTTAACCAACTACACAGAGCTCAATAATTTTCCAAGATTGATCGTCATTCAGGGTAACATCCATTAAGGGTAAAAAGGGAGGATATTCCAAAGACGAATTTTCGTACAAGGTATGGACACTATGAATTTATAGTGATGTCATTTGGTCTTATAATGCCCCTACTATATTCATGGATCTAATGAATAGAGTCTTTAGAGACTATCTTGATCAGTTTGTGGTAGTCTTTATAGATGATATTCTTGTCTATTCAAAGAGAAAGGAAGAACATGAAGATCATTTGAGAATTATATTGAAGACCCTAAGAAAGGAGAAGCTTTATACCAAATTTACCAAGTGTGAATCTTGGATTCAAAATGTTTCTTTTTTGGGACACATAATCTCAGAAGAGGGGATATCTATGGATCCAGAAAAAATAGAGGTTATCGAAAGATGGTCGAGACCAACAACAGTAACCGAGATCCGAAGTTTTCTTGGCTTGGCCGGATATTACCGTCGTTTTGTGAAATATTTTTCACGATTATCTAATCCACTCACCAGGTTGACTTGAAAAGGAGTTAACTTCGTGTGGACGGAGGAATGTGAAGATAATTTCAAGGAGTTGAAAAGAAGGTTATCCAAGTCACAAGAGAGAAAATTGAGGTTAAATAGTGGGGGTGAGGGGTATCCTTTCTCATATTCATCTAACTAGAGGATCAAACTCTAGATGGAGAATGACATAGGTGATTTATAAATAATCCTTTTACAATATTGATGAAAATAGAATGAGATGACTATTATAGCTTGACCAGGGGCTTATATTTAAATGCCTCACTCTTGAGGAATTTTTTTTGTGACCACAAAGATCATGATGAAATGATCCTCCCGAAATCAGAACTAATAAAACTCAATGAGGTTTTTCGTGGAGTATCCCCTATTGTTTGGGGTGTGACACTCCCCTCAAGTAACCCTGTTGGCATTAAACCTTGTCTATGATGCGATCTCCCATAATCTAGGATGTAATAATACATATACTATTAACCACATTGTAGAAATATTATTATGTAATGAACCACTGCCTACAATAAGAAACTATAACATTGACAACTTTAGACTCGGACTTGGTATACACACTCCATAGTGAAATAAAAAATCCCCCTCATGCTATGTCTAAAATTAATGACATTTAAAATAAATCCACATCTGTGTTTGATTTTATATATATATATATTTATATTTATATACGTATGAGTTATTACATATTTCATGAAAATTATAATTTTCATAAAAAATAGGGGTGTAGCATTCTATGAAGCCCGTGATAGCAATCGTCCCGAAGTTGATAAGTCATCTACCTAAGAAATCATTTAATAAAATGCTTCATGATATTAAAAAAATTACAGTAAATTCATTCATGTGATAGTTGTGTAAACCAGAAATAACATTTAGGCATGATTTATAAACACATAACTGTAATAACAATATTGAGCATATAAATGTATATATTAACCCACATCTATATAATGGAAATGTGTGTGTATTTCTATAGTATTCGTTAGAAAAAATTCCCTCACCTAAATCTCTATTTATTATAACTCCATTACATAATGAGATGATGGATAATTTTGGAGGATGGAGAGTCCCCCATATAAGATGTGTGATTCAATTTTTATCCTTGATACCTCTAGAGGTGGGATTCCTTCATCAGACACTTTAGTGATTTTCAGGAGACATATCCAATGAAGATAAAGTCATTGTAGAAAAATAATAAAAGTAATATGAACCATTTATATTATTTCATAATGTCTAGTTTCAATATGGTTTAATATTTAGAGAATGGGTAATTTTGGGTAAGGGATTTAATTGCATTTAATTCTTCTAATAATCATTATTAGACCCTAATAAATCCCTTACAGTTGTATAAAATAATTCCTTTCATCATGGATTTTTTGATATATTATGTGGAAATGAAGAAACTAGAAAATATGGAACATTTTTTCCATTACCACGCGGAATCTTGGTCAT
This sequence comes from Viscum album, assembly GCA_963277665.1. Classification (NCBI taxonomy): domain Eukaryota; kingdom Viridiplantae; phylum Streptophyta; class Magnoliopsida; order Santalales; family Viscaceae; genus Viscum; species Viscum album. The sequence goes on from OY728132.1 coordinate 705,065,899, forward strand.
GACCATGCTGTGTAAGCACCTTATATAAGCAAATTGGGAAGAAACTATGTCATGGGTGATCATTTTGGTATTACTGTTTGGATTCCTAAATATTGGTGGAAACTATTTCATACCATTACATTAAGTGTTAATGCATGTAAAATGGGAAAGCTAGCTCCACCATGTCTTGGAGGTATCTGTGGTCCTATTGGAAATGACTAGGGTTTCCATTATACAACTCGACTATTTAATGGTTAAATATTCATTAATTTTATAAAAATAGATTTTATAATGTTAAAATTTGGGTTACCTTTATATAGGTTCCCATTGTAAAGGTAAAGGCATTTATCTTTATTCAAGTGACCCCTCTCATATAAGGATAAAGAAAGACTAAAAAAATTACATTCTGTTATGATTTATAATTATTTGTAAATTGATTATAAATTACTATAAATGGTATTTTGGGGATAATTATTAAATAATAAATATTTGGTTAATTTATTTTTTAAATACGGGTTTTTATTAACTAGTAAATGTTATTAAACATTTATTTGAAAATATTCTATAAAAATTATGATTTAATACTTAAAATACCGTTCAGAAAATTTATATTCCATTATTTGTGGATTCAAAAAAAAGATTTATTTTATAATAATAAGAAGTAGTTAATTTTTTTATAAATTCAATAAATAAAATCCAAATATAAAATTAAATATTTTTTAGTTATTAATTATTGAAAAATATTTACATTGAATTTTTCAAATTAAGGGGGCCTTATTTGGAATGATAAGAATGTGATTTTTAGATTATACAAATTTTTTAAAAGATATAAAGTGGATTATGAATTGTTTAAAATTCAAGAAATTATATATATTTTTAATAAAATTCCATATAATCACTACTATAAAACATGACTTTAATAGCTCTATAATCCACCATTATCAGTGGTAAAAAAGCGCTAACTACCTCAACATGGTTAAAAGTCCATGGATTTTATCAGTTCTAAAAAACCTTGATAGAGAGTAGATTTATCAGTGAAAATAAAAGCACTGATAAATAATACTTTTACCAATTATTTTAAAAGCACTGATAAAAGACCCCATTTATCAGTACTTTTATTTAGCACTGATCAATAGACCCCTTATTAGGGATTTCAAATGTACTAATAAATGGGGGTCATTTATCAGCTCTTTTACTTTCATTGATAAGATAATTAATTATCATTACATTTAAAATAACTAATAAAAACATACTTTATCATCACCTATATAATCACTGATAAAGGTTTTCATTTTAATGGCCTATAAAATGGATGATAAATCATACTATTATCTATGAATTTTGTAAATGTTGAAACTGTAGTGTGATGCTATATCTCAATGCATAACTAGAAATAGGTGAAATGTGCTACAACAACACAATGCATCATTAGAATCAAAAATATAAATTACCAAAATAAGATACTATTATTGAATTTTAATGAAATAAAATTTCTATAAAAAATACAAGAAAAACAAGACACAATTATAATGAATGTCAGCAGTCTTTTTTACAACAATTAATGTAAATTTTGAATAAAAAGGTAAAATTCGAAACATACTGGTCATACGGTGCATCATACTGAGGTGTCTTTGATCCCTAAACATCAAAAATGATGTATGGCAAGTTTTCCTAAAATTGTTTCGCACAGAAATTCTAGTACACTACTTGATGTTTCATGATATAAACTTCAAAAAATATAATGAAAAGAGAAAAACCACTGACCTTATATTTGTTGTAGACTCCTCATCCAATATCATCTTCCTATTAAATCTATAATAAAATACATTAAAGAAATAGAATAATGACATAAAAATGGGTATATTATCCTACACAGATATATCATTCCATAATGTGATGGAAACAAAGAAAGGAAGAAAGAGGGTTGAAGATTTTACCAATGGATATCAAACATGGTGAACGATGATTAAATAAAACACATTATGGGGGAGGAAGCTTATAAAGTAGGCTAGGAGGGAGGGGATATAAAATGGATGAGGAGGTTATTGTACATGGAAATGTTGAAAAATGTAGTGGTTATGATTTACATAAGGTAGTTAAAAAATAAGACATTCACCCATTTTTATGGTTCACATAGTTTTTCTACATAGTTTACCAAACTGTGTGCCAACCATGCACCACCAATATCCATAAGGTACACCCTGATGCATGGTCTGTGCATGGTTAGAAAAAACCATTTTCACAATGTGATGATAACGTCTATAACATGGGTAAACGATTTCAAATAGCCATGTAACTACTCTCTCATGGTTTTTCAAATATCCCATCCCTACTTTAGGACCACAAGGATGAGATTCGTGGTTAACACTAACTATGTGTCAACTATGTGACTCATATATTTTTTCAAAAAACAAGAGCAATAGGCGTTGAACAAGACCCAGATGCTCTAAAACCATTCCTTAAACTCTTAGGAACATTTTTTAACGAAAATAAAATGGTTCAGTACAAAATTAAAAGGACACATACCACTCTAAAATGTGTACCTTACATGGGTGACCCAAGAACATCCTTAGTTTGGTCATTAAATAAAAGAGTTACCCATAAATTATCCACTGTTAGCTTTTTCATAGACATTATTTTGCAGTAGAGTATCTGGGATCCCATAATTGAATTAGGTTACCAAAGAAATAAAACTAAATTTATGCATATTGTGGAAAAAATAAATATTTTTCCACTTGACTATCTTAGAACAATATATGATATGATTTAGATGATTACCTACCTAAATAGATATGTGGTGAGAGTCATGCCTTTAAGGACTCATTTCATAGTGAAATATAGATCTTCTATCTCTAATTGATATGATGAATTTCATAAAGGGGTTATCTTTTTTGTGGGATCCTCTATAAAAAATGATCCTAATAAGTATTTATAAAAGTGATACTCATATGATAAAAAATATGTTTTATATGAAAAAAATAACCATCATGAAACTAAATTGTGAGATTAACCCTTGAAAGGTGGAGGTTAATGTTAAAAACTTATATGATTGGTAACTTAGGAGAAGTTAATAAGGAAAATTCTAGGTGTTAGAACATAAAACCTACTGAGTAACCAATTTTGGAAGCTGTTTAATAGTTGAATCAATATGCTTATGGAAGAATAGAGTCATTCAGTTATGTTTCTGATGTATTTCAGGATAAAAGACATAGGAAATTTTAGTTTCATACACTCAGTATTATTGGATATACCAAATTAAATTGAGTATGATTTATCTTTATGATGATTTTGTGGGACTAGAAGTTCCCTTATAAATTATTATGGATAATGAGTTCAGTATATTTTCATATGTGGAAATGTTTCTACAAGATAAATGATTTCAAGGAATGTTTACTCATTATTCTCAATGTTTTTAGAATAGATTAACTAGAAATATGATATATATGTTTGGTATTTTCATATATAGTGATTGTTTTTAAAAGTTCAAAATTTACATAGAAAAGTAAGTAGAATATTTAAAAAATATTTCATTAAGAATTCAATCAGGGTGATTGATTCCTAGGGTTGTCTAGGAGGTATAATAATTCTTCATGGATAATCAATGATACCTAAACAAATAGCAGCAACTTCATTGAATGTATAAAGAAGATATAATTGTTATAGAAAAAGATCACCAATTTTAATGGGTGTATGATTCAAAATATATATTTTACATGTTTTTTTAAATATAAAATATTTTAAAATAAAGGGAATATTTGAAAAATCATTTAGTTTCATTGAAATTATAATGAAAATAGTTTTTAAAAAAATATTTGAATGTAAATAAATGTTTTATGAACATATTAATATTAATGATTTTTGTGTATATTTATCATATATACCTTATTTATTAAGATAAGTTATTAGATGAAACAATTTCTTGTGAAAAACAAGAGATGGTTAATTTCTTAAGCATGGTTTATGAAAAAATATTTATAACATATTGTGAAATGAAAATAGGGACAAAAATGTTTTATCCAGGATAAAATGTTAATCTAGTTGTTTGTTAAAAAATGAGAGAATATATTTTTTCTACACCATAATGGTATAATTTAGTAAAATTAAATTAAATATAAAATATTAAAAAAACATATAATAACATATATGAAATGGAAAATTTATTTGATTTATAAAATTCTAATATTAAAAGGTAACTATTTTTTTCTAACACAAAATGGTTATTGTTTCATAGAAATATTTTTAGAGAATAATTTAGTGCCTAATAGTCTAATGGGAGTATGTTTGAAATTAAATAATTTCAATTTTAATTAATAGAATATTATTCAATTATAAATTTTATGTGATTTATGTGACGACAAATAATAATGTAAATAGATACATTTTGTTACCACAAGATAAGTAAAATTAAATTTATTTTTGACTAAATATCTAAAAGAGTTTAGGATATATTATGATAAATAATAATTTAGAAAGTCATATTCAGTTATCATGAATGGTGGATATCACTATTTATTGAAGGATTGTACCTATTAAATTACATATTGATTTATAGTTGATATCCTAAAAGAGTTTAGGGAGTGGAAATATAGAGAAATGTAAAGAGTTATTTTGGAAACTGTACCCAATTGAATGTCACTTTATTTGAAACGATACTTGGATGTGATGGAAATGAAATAATTTAAATGGTTATGTTATTTAAAACAGATTTAGATGATATTTTTTCCAAGGATGGTGATTATGAGTGTAGAAAATGTTTTTTGCAATACAATAAAAGATAACAACAAACCATAGAATGATGAGAAGTTAAATAGTTTGATGATTTTCTAAAATTTGAATGTTAGGTTTATGATTCATAAGTCTCACCAATATTAAAACATGATTTATTCATATATAATTCTCACTAAAGAGTAATTGGGAGGTTTTAATTAGATGGTCACATAGAGATGTGACCAGAATTACATAATATTTAAAAAGATAACATAACCCCTAAATTTAAAACATATATAAAGATAATTTAATAGTTTATCATATATTACATGATAGATATGTGATTATTTTGGGGTTTTTATATATTCTAGATATTTTAATGGATATAAAATTTATCATTTTAGATGAAATCTCTATTTTATCATTATTTCAAATTAACTACATAGATGTCTATATAGATGTACATTTCATGAAGTGTAATGATAATTGACCCCTAAAATTTTGATTCTGAATCATCTTTAATAATATTTTCCATTTTTAATATATCTTATGATAGAATGGTACGTTTTTAATGACTGTCATTGTTTTATAGAGATATGAAATAAAAATTCATGGCAAAAAAATGTGTTTTTGTGCACTGGTTATCCAACTATTTATACCATATAAAGTTTATACACCATTTTATTTGGCATACTAGTGGATAATGGAAAAAACATTTCTCAAAATTACCAAAAGTTGATGATATACCTATCATTATGACCTTCATACATTGATACCATACTTATGGAAGTATACATCTTGACTTAGCTAATAATATCAGATCCCAAACATTGTGGAGGTCTGTTCTTGTTAACTTTTTTGTTTTAATCACTTAAAATTGGATAATTAAATTTTTACCTAGGGTATGAGGTATATTAGGGGTTTTATAAGGTTACAAGACATGAATGAAATGGAAATTGGTCCACTATGTGCATGTTTCATGGTTGGCACATGGTTAGTGTAAACCATGAATGGGGGAAATCCAAACCATACAGGCTTGGACAAAGACATTATGCACAGTTGACACACAATTTTTCAAACGGTGTGGGCCTCCCTAGGTAAATTTGAAACATATCCACTATTGGAAAGTGATTTTTGTATGGTTTTAACATGGTTTGGAATATTGTGAGGCTAAACTATGCGCCTCATTAAAAGTGTGTTTTTATCATTTTTCCCTCCATATTTTACATGTTTCACAAAATTTTCTTCCTAATGTTTCCTCCACCAAACCAAATGAATAACCTAAGCTCAAAAATATTCCAATGGGTTGATCTTTTTTCATTTCTAGGACATTTGGAGTGTCGTAGGGTGTAGATATATTCTTTGGGTGAGTCTAACACCTCTCTTTGTTTTCCTTTTCAGATTAGGGGTTGGGGTTTCATTTTTTTTAAAGACACAAACCCCAATTTTTCTAGTAGATATTAGATTGGTGATTCAATTGGTGTTTTAATCCATACCTAAGGAATGTTTAATTCGGCATTCAGATATGTATTTGAGGTAGGTGGACTATAATTTATATCCTATAGTTTTGTTGTCCATTTTTGCATGTGTGGTTGTGATATTGATTCTCTCTTGATGTGAATTCGTTTTCATGAGAAATATTTTGAAAAATATTGGACTTAATGATGAATGAAATCCCTCATGATCCTTGTGGGAGGAATTTTGTTTTCTTATACCAGATTAGGGCCACCCATGGGGTGCAAATATATTACAGAACATTGAATATTATACGGTTATTCGTGGAATTGTCTTATAATAAGGTAGATACCATGATTAATATTTTATCATGTTATTTTGGATTATATATAAGAATTAATGGTAGATGTGTCTAATGTTTAAAGTGGAATAAGTTAATGTCTATTAAAATATTAAAAGGTGGTTAAATGGGGTGAAGTGAATGCATCGAATGACTTACGAGATTGTAATTGAATTGGATGAATGATATAATGCATGTGAATTGATGAATTACATGAAAAGGGTTAATGTATGGGAATTTTTTATTATATTAAATGGGTGAAGTAATTAAAATAGAAATTGGTTAAATGGTCTATGTGATGTAAATGGTAAATGTGCTAATGGGTTAAGGCTTGGCATTGAGTTGTATGTGAATGAATATGAATCGAGAATGTTTTTTGTATTGATTATGTATGATCAGATGTTATATGTGTTAAATGATTTAATAATAATGTGAATATTGGTTGGTGTTGTGTGGTATATTGGACTTAGGCTCCTCCCATGGGGCGAGTGGAACTGAGGCTCTAAACCCAAATCCTAGAATGCATGGGTTAGGGTGTCAGACTAAGGCTCTAGGCCCTTAATAAATGCATTGGATGAAACTACCTTGAGAGAATCTCCATGTTAAGTGTGATGTAAATGTTATGAAATCCTTTACCTAGTGATATATAGAACTTTAAGTACTCCCTTATGCATTCAAATTCAAAGGCTAAGGCTGTAGTGTAATTTTTGTAAATGCTTACCCATAGAACAAATGATGAAAATTGATAATATGAATATTGTTAACTAATGGCCCTATATTTTTCTTTTGTGAATCATCTATTTTATTCAGAACATGAATTCACTATGTATTTAGAATGGGTATTTTGTGGAAATAATTGGTGGTGGCCTACTGAGTTTTACTCATAACAAGCTCAGGCTGTCATTGGGTTACCGATCATACATCATTTTTGAAAGATTGGAAAAGAGAAAAGACTAAATACTAGAGGGTTTAGTTTTCATGGGACATGCATGGGTGAGGGAATAATGAAATGCTGTGAGAACCCATTTTGTGGATTTTGATGTTCTCTTTGTTTTGGATATTTTTAAATTTGATATAGTATTTAAATTGCATAGCATATTTACTTTTTGGTTTCATGATTATACCCAATTTTGGTAAATGGTTGATAATGAATATTGTGGGTCACGACATATTTTTTCCTTTATTTCATATTTTATATTTTTGGGATCACTCTGGTAAATATTTTATAGTCTCTCTACATGTTCTATTAGACCGTCGTTTCTAGTCGGAAATATTTGGCATATAGGGAGGCACAATTAGGGTCATGTGTCGACCCAGCTCACGGCACCAATTTAGTGGAATTTGGGTCATGGATGTTACTAAGCCTTATTATAGTAAGTTCCATATATTCCATTACTATTTGGGATAGAATAATGGATACTAGGAAGTTTTTTTCTTTTGTAATGAGCTTGTGCATGAGAGTAGATGACCTATATACAAGGGAAAACCCGAGTACCCAAGGTGAAATTTTTTGTTTTTGATATTATATAGTTGAATGGTGGTGCACTTGTGGTGTGATGTGATTATTTAATGATATTTTAGTCATGGTATGAAAGGACTAATGTTGTGAATTTATGCATCATTTATTCACCAAAGATGTAGGTGGCATGAATCATGGTAGGTAGACATTAGAGAAACGTGTGAGACATTAGGTATATAAAACCATTTTCGTTTTATTGATAATTTGAAAGTATTGTTGTTTAATAATGATAATTCAAATTGATAAATGGATTAAATTTTAATGAATAGTTAATGAAGAGTTCTTAATTAAAGGTTATAAATGGAATAAATTTTGTTTTTGGTAACTTACGAAGAGGTGTAATGATATCATTTAGGATAGTTTATATGGTATGAGTTTGTTGTTCTTAGTGAAGAGATTTACTTGTGTAATTATGGATGCTTTGTTTTATATGTTATGAGCTGTGTGTTTGGAATTTTAGGGAGATTCCCTAACTAGGTATGGTTATACTAAGTATTTTTTAGCAAGCTACGGAGTTTCAAATACAAATCCCTCCTACTTTTGCTGGAGTGGGTGGACTATATGTAGCTGTTTCGAGATAGTGTCCACAAAAATGATTCTTGATCACCTAGAGACACCTATGAAAAAGAAATTTATGTTATAGCCTTATATGTTGTGAGGTTCGGAGAAGTGATGGGGGTATTTTTCGGTCTATACCCATGAGGATGATGGTATGACATTGAAGGATATCAAGAAAATGATAATAGAGCATTTCTATCTAGAGACCTAAAATTGGATAAGGCCTTTAATCTTATGAGATTGACCCAGGGGTCTTTGTCAATTATAGAGTGTTATGAACTCTTCAATGAATTTCAAAAATATATTCATGAAAGGGTAGGTGATGATTCTTCTATAATGAAACTCTTATTGGATGAACATAGACAAGTGTTTAAGTCATAATTAAACATTTCCCTTTTAAATATTTTTGGTGAGGTAGTGAATTAGGCAATTATTTCAGATGGAAACCACAGAGAGGATTCTGGTGGTGAATATTGTGTTCTAGTTGGGAAATATAGTGTTTCATTTTATGATTAATGGAAGTGATATTTGAGGGTTTTTACTAGGGATGTGGTGGAAATGGTAGTCAAAAACGGTAACCTTCGCCACTGGGAAGTAATCAAGTTTTCTATTATTAATGCAGATAGCAAGAGAAAAAGCACAATCAGTGTCCACAACCACCAATTAAGTGTTGGGTGTGTGAAAGGTTTCAATATGTGAATAGGTTCTATAGAGACTGTCAAAAAACTATTACTTATGGAGGATCAAGGTCGATGTGGAGTATTGGTAGGGGACCGATTACCCCATATTTGACAGGTAGTTTGAGCTCCATCAGATATACTATTTGAGGTAATGGAAATGGTACACCTAGGTGAGATCATACATATTCGGAGGGTAGTGCATCACGTGAATACAGGCTAGATCCCTAGGCATATGAAAATGTCAGCTTCATATATTTCTGTCGAAACATTGATGTGGAATGTTTGGGCCATCAATAGTTCTAGGTATTATTCATGTTTCTTCCAGGATTACAAGTTCTCTATTTGATACAGGTTCTTAAAATTAATTATATCTACTTTGTTTGTGATTGTGTTGGTCCTAGAGGTAGAACTTGTGTGTAGTGTCATGCCAATTAGCACACCACTTGGGGTGAAAGAAAAGAATATCGAGAAATGTAAGGGGTGTTCTCTTGAGTTTGGTGGGTACCAGTTCTGATGGTACTTGAATATGATATTGATAATTTGTTTTTATATGATTTTGGGAATGAATTGTCTTTCATTGTACCAATCCCATATTGATTGTTATCATCATAGGGTGACACTCACGTCCCCTGAGGGAGACACTTATGTTTATCGTGGGGAATTGGATATCCGAGAAGGCCGTGTTGGGCATGTTTTTCAATAGTTGGGTGAACTCACAACCAAAGTGGATTTTTTATGCTTGATTATGCTGGAGTAGAGAATATTTTCTATCCTCATGTTGTTGATAGGTTTCAGGATGTATTCCCTTAGGAATTTTTGGGGTGGTCACCTGATAGACTTGTTGTGTCCATGATAGAGTTTCTCCCAGGAGATGCACTAATTCCCATTACTGCACATATTATAAATCAAATATAACTCTTGAAGAATAATATTTAGTAGGAGGTGTTTGATAATAAATGGTTTATTCATTATAGTACATCACCTTAGGGATCAACAAATTTGTTTTCAAAGACAGATAACAGATCATTTCAATTATTTGTTTACTACATGAAGTTAATTCAGATGACAGTTTGTAATGCCCGAAGTGCAAAATATTATTGTCGATGCATTATTTTTTTACATAGCCAAGATAACAAGGAAACAAATCCCATTAGACTGCATAGTTTAGCACTCTTGGAAAGCCAAATTTCATACATGATACCCATAATATATTGGGAAATAGGAAATAATAACAGGATACATAATAAAAATAAATAAATAAATCCTTGAATGCTTATTCAAATATTTATTCTATATAGCCTCGAGAAAGGAAACATAATATGGGTGATCTAAAATGTTCATTACGTGTACGTAATGTGGAAGAAATTATGACTCAATAGAAATAAATTAACATAGAATCGTAAATAACTAATAAAAAATTCAATGAAAATAAATATATTAGGTAATATCAATATGTAAAGGTAAGAAATAGAAACAAATTCCATCTAAATTAATAAAGATAATGAAATGTATTCATAGATATTTCGATAAAAAATTTGTTGGATTAATAATAACTTAATCTAAATGGAGAAAATAATAAATTTTTGGATGCCATGTTTCCTAGGTTGTTGGTACCATTACCATCATGACCATTCATATAATGATTTTAAATATATAGGGTTAAATACCTTCTGTTTTTTCTTAATAATTCATCTTAGGAGTCTAGTGATGCATCGAGGGGAAATCTATAACCAAACACAACCCATGGCGTACTAGTATAAATCATTCCTCATATTCATGAATAATGTTCCATATCAAAGTATCAATATTTACTAAAAAATATGGGTTTTTAAATAATTTAATAGTGGAGGAGATGTATCAACATGGTTTGTTGACATTAATGGTTGGAAATTCAATGAAATTATCATAAAAAAATCTTGAGGGAAATGACATTTTAGGCATTACAATGTGTCCCATAACACATTAAAACATTTAAATCCTAACCTCCATGTTTGAAAATATTAAATGCACCATATAATATCATGATACTAATTATATTCACAATATAAAATGTTAATGATTATTAAATCCACCAAATAAAAGTGAATTGGTGCATATTAAAAAATATGTCTCAATGGAATGTAAATTGAGATGAAACCCCTTACCTTAGACATCCTTTTATTGTGTGGTATTTATCCTCCAATAATATTGATTAAAATTATTATAAATTATACCGGAACAATACTCAGGTTTTAAATATCATATATCAATTACTAATAATATTTTATTAGCTGTTTGTTAACGACATTCCTTGATTTTTCTATTTTGTGTGTTAATTTCTTATTTTTATCAAGTATGTTATAACATGTTATTTGTTGTTACCAATAATTAGATGCTAGTTTCATCATCTCTAGAATTTTAACCATGAATTAATTATCATATTTAATCACACGCATATATATATATATTATTCCATTATATTTGGAGATTATAAATAATTCCACCATAAATGGAGATGGTAGGCCATACGTACGCATTAATGCCACTTTAATTTTGTTTTTATGTTAAAATAATAAAGATTTAATGATATATGTATATAAAAATTAAATTATCATATTAATGTTATATATTTTATGTATTTTTATTAAGATTATCCTTTAAACATTCCAAGATTGGCATGAACGACTCGTATCACTTTTAGGGGCCGGTAGTCCACAATTCCGCAAACGAAATTTTCACATTTACACAAGAAGGAAAGAATAAATTTATGTTCTAAATAAAAATAAAAGAAGAATAAATACACTATAAATATAATATATAACATATATAAACATATTTTCCATCATAATGTCAATAATGATAGGTGTTAAAGTAAAAATGATCAATCATTGTTTGGTAAGTCAATAGTTCACCATAAACAGAAATAATATGTTAGTTACCCATTAGATAAAGGTGTGTGTAAGTGTAGGTATAACAATATAAATTAAAAAATCATAGTATATTGAAGGAATAAAATTATATTCACATGTAATAATTATATTTTAGGGGTGGAGAATGATAATCAAACTATACAGCTTGAGAAAATATGTTATCTCTTAATTCGGTAACTTCTGTTGGTTTGTACTAAAAGGATTCCTTAGATTTATTTCAGCCCAAGGAGGGACTTCTAGAAGGGGGATGGATTTTGGGAAGTTTATTGGGTAGATCTGGGCAGAACCTATGTGGTTTGATATGTGTGAGGATGTTTAAGAAGTAGTTTCCCTTTATAGAGAAGGAAAACGACTCAGATAGTATTTATGAAAAGATGGTAGATATACCCACGTTTTTACATAAAAACGACTTTAAAAACATTAAAAAATTAATATTCTAAGGATAATGGACTATTTATGGCCATAAATGGGTTTTGGATAATTTGATAGGTCATTTGGGCCCTTAAGATAAAGGGTTAATTCTTATCATGATTAATTTGACCTAAATAATTGTAATTAATTTCAACTAATTTGAATAATATTTTTGGCCATAAAAATTGGTATAATTAGAAATTAGAAATTATTCTTATTCAAAATATTGATTCAATTTTTATAAATTATAATCATTGATGTGGAAAAATTACTTTAAATTTAATCCCGTAGACAAGACACTAATGTAGGGTTTTAGGTTACAAAATTCTAAATGTGTGATATGTTTTTATAGTCAATTTAAAAGTGAAATTGATTACAATGACATATGTCTTATTAATTAAAAAAACTATTATCTAATAAAACATTAAAACAAATTACAATTTTAATTTATCCTTATTAATAAATTATATGTAAATGTATATTTGAAATAAAATTTCGTATTTTTAACTATTCATTAAAAATTGATAAGTTTCCCAAAATTTTTATAAATTCACCCAAACCTAACATTTGTTTATATTTAAAATATAAATTTTATTTTGAAATTTTAAATAAATTAAAGTGTAAAAATTCTGATTTGAAATTGGATTTTCATTAAAATGTGGAAAATCTCATTCATAAAAATATAGGTTTTTAAGTGTAATATTTGGTGTGTTATCATATTATGATTATAAAATATATTGGATGAAATTCAAAAATATTATATTGAAAATATGAAATATATATATATATATATATTACATTATTTTCACCCAAATTTTTTTTAATTAAATTTATTATGGTAAAACACCTTTTTGAAAATGAAAATTTGTTCTTTTATATTGAATTAGTTTTCGTATTCAATTCTAATTAATTAATAATGAAAGAATTTTAAATTTGGGTAAACCCTAGATTTTTAAAAAATATTTACCACTTTTTAAAATTAATAATTTAAATTCTAGATTATATTTTGTTAAATTTATATATATATCTTTATTTGGTAAAACAGGGTCTTCCATGTATTGTACGCTATTGAATAAAGTTGCTTGTACATGTAACTAATTGTAGCACAGTGTCGAGTTCATCAACATATTAAGAATATGTCAAATATATTTAAAATAGTTAATATATTTTACTGTATAGGGGTATTATTTTACTTTATATGAGTAGTGTTGCATTTCATGCACACTATCGAATATAATGTTCTTACATTAGAATTTCTGGGTGTTACTTTATCCCCACCTTAAATAAATTGCATCCTCAAATTTTAAAATTGATCTTAGAAATATAGGGATTTAAAATACAAAAATATTTAAAGACCCACATCATAAATCTGGTTAATAACAAATCTTTTTAGTAAGGGAGAAAGGAATGTACAATGGTCAGGTAACTAGGTTCCCTAGAAGGATGACATTGGTTGGACATTGAAACAATTATATAAAAGGAAAAACCCAAAATAATGATATAATGGAGAGTGATAGAGAACTTGTTTAGAAAAATAATTTAACATAAAACCATAAAACATAGCTGTGAATATTGGTTATTGATATCATAAAAAATTATAATAATAAGACAATAAATTTATTCAAAACAATTTTATTTCTATAGTTAAGTAATTATTTCACTTTATTATAATATAAGTAAATATATGTTTCTATACACATTACATTTTCATTTTATTACTCCATGAACCATTTCCACTTCATCTCTTATAATGTGATTCCTTAAATGGTGGTGCAATCCATTGGATAGTAAAATAACATCCAATGATCAACATATACCATTTTATAAATGGTTAACATTTCTAACAGATTATGATCCATTAAATTTTGAAGGAAATTCAATGAATTTCTAAAATAAACTAGTCATTAGACTTTAATCATCATAAATAATCTCTATATTTTTACATTCCAAACACGTGATTAACATCATCATGTGCCCTCTTAAAATATTGTAATAAATCAAATCACCATAAAACCTTATTTGTAAAAGTTTTTCTTCCTTATTCTTTATGTAGTACACATGTTATTGGATATATTCATTAAATCCAAAAGTGTTGAAAACTCCATCAATGATAGCATAGACCACCTGTCAACTAATAAATAGTTAGTTCAAAGGTGGTCAACACTTTTCCAAAACTATAATTTCTTTATCTTTATCTCAACATCTGGGATATATTAAGGGTTTTATTTCCGTTGAAAAATTATACTTTCTACTTACTAAAAATTCTTTGTAAAATTTATCATATTATATCAAATCCTTAATGAGAAATTACTATAGTACAATCCTTAAATATATAAAAAAAATATTATAAGAAAATCATAACCAGACTAATTTTAAAACATATATCGTAGATCAAAATTGTAACGATCCGAATCTGGAGCCCTTCCACTGGTGCCCCGTACCTGGTTCACCCATGAACTCAGGTGCATTTCCCCAAACACCAGAGGCTGCCGACTAGCCGTGCAGGCCTTGGTAATTTATTGGGGAAACTGTGGCCTCATTTGGTAAGGTATACAAGGCAAGAAATCAATAGTCAATGGCGGAAGCCGTAAACAGCATACAAACGCTAAAACTAAACAGCGGAAGCAATGAACACATAATGATAATGATAATGACATAGTAGGTACAAGTATCTAAGGGAAAGCAGCAAACACAACAACGTGCTGAAATACAACTGAAAACAAGGTATGAAAGTAAATAGCAACTCCAGCAGCATCGCAAGCCTAATCTCGGTCTTATGCACCCCTGATCCAACCAGAAATCACGTACCCAAAGTAGAAGGGCCACAATCCCTATCCACACCTGTAACCATATAACCTGTTTGGCCCGAAAAGTAGGACCCAAACAGGGAGTGAGGCTAATCCTAGTAGGAAATCACCACAAGATTTGTGACCTACTGTCAGTGATTAATATATCAAAAGTAAAGGAAATAAATGCAGCAGAGAAGCAGAAGTACACTAAAGAAAAAAATCCTACAAATCTCCATTCACATTTGTTTAGCAGTTCAGTACAGTCACTTAGATATCAACCAAGGAACCTAGCAATAGCTCTATACTCCCAGGGCAAGCAAGTAATCACAATAGGTAACTCAGCAGTTTACCTAAACAACAAACAGTACAAACCAACCTTGTTCTTTGGCTTGGTGGAATCGTCACAACCAACCAACCAACAAATAAAACAATGACTCTCTGGGTGGCTCCTACTAGAAAACCTCTCTAGTCAAGTAAACGTACAAGGCACAGACACTCTGGGAAGCTCTCACCATCAATTACCCTGTGGTCTTGCAACGAAAGATACAGACTCTCTGAAGAAGCACTTACATCTAATTCCCCATATAGTATCGCTACATAACTAAGGAAACTCTTAGGAAGCACAAAGTCTTATTCTCATAGGTCCTGAGATCGATACTAATTATAACACACTCTCTAAGAAAACCGTAATCATCAATTCCCCCTTTAGTCTACCAAACCAGGTTCACTCAGCCCTGAGCAATTTCGTCATGCATAATCGACTGTTAGTAGCCTATGTAAGTTCAACAACCACTTGGATAATAGCTACAAAAGCATCCACAAGCATATAACCAGCAGGAAATACAAGAAATCAAGTCAACATGCATACCAGTAATGTGAAAAAGGGTTGCCTCGTAGGAAAACCGTTCCAAACGGCAATCAATATCCAAAACAAAAGGAAACACCCATGGGGTGATCCTAAAACATGCTAACAAGAAATTATTAATCATCTAATAACCTCATTCATACAATAAATCTATGGCAGATAACAAAACATGATCAAAATCCTAACCCGAGATACCCGATACATGTGTATTCGACACTTTTGCACCAAAAACTCAAAGACATTTAACGTAGGGCAACAAACCACCTACCTCAATCCTAGGAGATTGATATTCTTGAACCTAGTCCTATAAATCGGCCTATAATGGAGTATATCTTCAATAAAATCTAAAACCTTCAACCTCAGATAACTCTCACAAGAGGAGGAATCAGGAAACATAGCCACTGAAGAACCGAGAACTCACCGCTGCGATTCTATTGCACCCGACGACGTTCAATTCAGACAACCAGTGAAGAATCGGTGGCTCGGAGAAGAATCATCTCTCTAGGTCGCTCTGGACGTAATTAGGCGGAGAAGAAGATAAAAATGGGGATTAGGCACGACTCCGATCCAATTAATGAAATAAAAAGAAAAGTACACCGCGTGTACTTCTTGAGTACACGGTGTGTAGTCTCTATTTCTGTACGCCATATTAATCGGGCTCCACCTCATCGCTACACCCCGTGTGACTTTCCTGGACAAGGCTAGCACACTACCTCGAGCGGAAGAAAAGTACACGGCGTGTACTTGTAATGTACACAGCGTGTACTTACAAAATTTCCAGATTCTCCTCTTTTTCTCAAAAATAGCCAGAAAAGGAAAACATACCTAAAAAGAAGGTCTGTGTTCTTACAAACTTCCCTCCTTAAATAAATTCATCCCCAAATTTCCCTAGCAAGGTGGCGAAGAGGAAACCTCAAACAACTCTGGCCACTGTGATCGCATATCGTCCTCCCTCTCCCAAGTCTCATCCTGCACACGGTCGTGCTGCCATATCACTCGTACCAGAGGAACAGACCGGCCACATAGTACATTTCTTCTATGATCAACAATCCTGATAGGATGCTCCTCGAACGATGCATCTTGCTCTAGCTCAACCTCCTCGGGTTAAAAAACATGAGACGGGTCTGAGAAATAGTGTCGAAGTTGAGAAACATGGAAGACATAATGCATAGCCTGATATCTCTGAGGTAATTGCAACCTATAACCAACCAGCCCGACTCTCTCTAGAACCTTGAATGGCCTGACATATCTCGGTGAAAGCTTACCCTGTTTCCTGATCCTCTTAGGTCCCAACCTTGGGGTAACATGTAGGAAAACCTGGTCTACGACCCCGAACTGGAGAGGTCGCCTCCGCTGATCATCATAAGATTTCTAAAGAGACTGTGCTGTAGCCATCCTCTTCCGAATAAGCTCTATCTGCTCTGAAGTCTCTTGAACAAGATGAGGTCCCAGCAAAGATACTTCTCTTGCCTCCTGCCATCATAAAGGTGATCGGCATGGCATACCGTACCAAGCATCGAATGGCACCATTTGAATGGTCTCTTGGAAACTGTTGTTGTAGGCAAACTCCACCAGAGGAATATGCTTCTCCCAAGAACCGCCAAAGTCTAGGATGCAAGCTCGGAGCAAATCCTTAAGCACTTGTATCATGCGCTTAGACTGGCCATCAGTCTGGGGAGGGTATGTTGTACTCAAAATTACCTGTGTACCCAAGGCCTTCTGGAGTCCCTGCCAGAACCGAGAGGTAAAGTGCGCATCCCTGTCTGAAACAATGGAGTGTGGAACTCCATGCAGATGAACGATCTCCCAAATTTTAAGTCATCCCAGATCATCGACACAGAAGGTATCCTTTATTGGAAAGAAGTGAGAAACCTTTGTAAGCCTGTCGATGACGACCCACACCGCATTGTTTCCTCTCGATGATCTCGGAAAACCAGTCACGAAGTCCATCGCGACGTTGTTCCACTTTAACTCTGGAATGGGTAACTGCTGCAAAATCCCCGCTGGTCGCTGATTCTCTTATTTCACTTGATGACAAGTAGAACATCTCATGAAGAAACCAGCAACATCCTTCTCCATACATGGCCACTAGTACTGGTGATGAAGATCCCGATACATCTTGGGGACGCCAGGATAAACTGCCCAAACTGAGGAATGGAAGTATTATATCAGCTCCTCACGTATATCTGTTGTCACCCATATGCATCCTTGGAAATGCAAGATCTCATCCTCACCAACGGTCCACCTGGGATGGGGGTCCTCTCCTGACACGCTTTCCCGTAGGACTAGCCCTTCTGAATCTTCCAGCTGCCTCATTCGAAATCGGTCTAGAAGTACAGAGGTAACAGCCATAGAAGATATAAAATTCTACCCCTGCCTGTCGTGCACCTCGAAATGCATCTCCGAGAAAAGAGCCATCAGTTTCCACTCACTGCTGGCCTCCTGATCTTCCTAAATCTGAGTTCTCTTACTCAGTGCATCGGCCACTGCATTGCCTTTACCAGGCGTATAGGCAAGCTTGAAATCGAAGGACTGGAGATACTAAACCCACCTCTACTATCTCAGATTTAGGTCACGCTATGTAAAGATGTTCTTGAGAATATTGTGGGCAGTGTATACCACAAAACGCTCTCCCAGAAGGTAATGTCTCTAGCAATGTAAAGCATGAACAACCGCATCCAACTACAGGTCGTGCGTAGGATAATTCCTCTCATGTGGTCTCAACTGCCGAGAGCCATATGCAACCACTCGATACTCCTGCATAAGCACTGCTCCAAGTCTGATGCCAGATGCATCACAAAAAACTGTATAGCTTTTTCCCAGCTCCAGAAAAACTAGGATCGGTGCTGAAGTCAATCTCCACATCAGCTTCTGGAAGGTTGAGTCATAGGCTTTGGACCAAACAAACTTCACCCCTTCTTAGTCAAGCCCATCAACGGTGCTTCTAGGCGTGAGAAGTCCTGTATAAACCACCTGTAGTAACCAGCCAACCACAAGAAGCTCCGTACCTCGAAGGCATTCTTCGGATGCTCCCAGGTAACTACTATTCTCACCTTCTCTGGGTCTACTGATACTCTTTTCTCAAAGATGACATGACCTAGGAAGTGAATCTCGTCCATCCAAAAGTGGCACTTCGAGAGTTTAGCATAAAGTCGATGCTCCCTAAGTGTACTCAAAATGATCTCAAGATGGGTTGCATGGTCGTGTCGAGTGTGAGAGTACACCAAGATATCATCCAAAAAGACCACAATGAAGGAATCCAAGTAAGGATGGAGCACTCGGTTCATCAGTGCCATGAAAATTACCGGTGCGTTCTTAAGACTGAACGACATAACTGTATACTCGTAGAGGACATACCTGCTTCTGAAGGCTGTCAGAGGTATATTTGAAGGTCTAACTCACAGCTGATGATAACCGGACCTCAAATCGATCATCAAGAACACCTGATCTCCTCGAATCTGATCAAAGAGATCATCAATCCTCGACAAGGGATATTGGTTTTTGACCGTCAACTGGTTCTACTTCCGATAATCCACGCAAAGCCTAAGGGTACCGTCTGCCTTATTCGCGAACATGATAGGCGAACTCCAAGCAGAAGTACTAGTTCAGATGAAACCATTTTCCTGAAACTCCTCCAACTACTTCTTGAGCACCTGATAATCAGGTGTAGCCATCCTCTAAGGAGTAATGGACACCAGTGCCAGTCCTAGAATGAGCTCAATCGAGATGTCTACCTCATGCTCCGAAGGCAACCCTGAAAAGTCTTCTGGAAAGACATCTGGAAAGCGATCAACCACTAGAGGAAAATATAACTGAGAAGTCCCCTGGTCATCCAGATAAAGACTCGCAATCTGGGCCGTAACTCCTCTTAGCCCATGATTCTCGAGTCTCGCTCAACTTTCCTGAACATCCCACTCACCTTTATGAAGGAATGATTCACCCTCTGGTGATACAAAACTCACCTTGTGGTGATAGCAATCGAAGAATGCCTAGAAAGGAACCAACCAATCCATACTGAGAATGACATAATAACCCGTCATCTCTAGGAAATAGAGGTTCCATAAGAAATGATACCCTGCAACCTCGAGAGGGTACCCCTTACACTGGCGTAAAGTAGATGTCCTCGTTCCCAAGGACGTGTCGAGAGTCAACATGTCAGTAGATGAAAAGACACAGAGTTTAAGAATTTCCACCACAGCAAAAAAAATAAATCTATGTGAAGAACCAGTATCGAAAAGGGCTGAAGATAAAACTGAGGCTACTAAGACCGTACCTCGAACTGTAGAGGGTTCTGGATCCTTCTCCTGAAGAATCTTCTCTACAGCAAAAGTCTAGCCTGTACCGTGGCCCTATGTAGCAGCCTAAAAACCCTGAGCTGCCCCACCTTGAGCCTGACCACTGCGTCGACAGCCTCTACCCTGACCTAAACATCCTGCATAACTCCAGCCCCCAGTTTACTACGGAGCGGGTAATCCTACTCCTGTATGCGGGGTCGAAGCTGATCCTCCTTCACTAGCCGTTGGAAGGGGAACCTTGCAGTAACGCTGCAAATGACACATCTTTCCGTAGGATCGTCACTCCAATGGGTCCCTCGGGCACTGGGGAATCTTATTTCCATTCCTCCCACACTGATAACACACCACTTGGGTTCCAAAAGAGAGATCTCATCTACCAAAAGAAATACCTCGCTTTCTCGGGTCGCCTTGGGTAGACTCTCAGTGGCGCTTCCTGCTGTCTGTCTGGAGGGAATCAACCTTGGATGTTGAACCACCATGGTCCACATCTCCAGTCTCCCTTTGGTTCCTCTCCGTAATGAGTTCCCAGTTTACTATCAGAGTGATAGAAGTCAACTGAAATACATTCACCTGCGATCTGATCTCCTGTCTGAGGCCTTCCCCAAACTACCTCGCTAGAAACAACACGTCATTCCATAGGACAAGAGTGAATCGCTGTAACTCAGTGAAGTGAGAGGAATACTCCAAAACTGAGAGAGTACCCTACTGTAGTCTAATGAACTCCCTGGCTCTGTCATCCCTCAATGTCGCTGGGTAGAAGTAGTCGTAAAACGTACGCTAAAACTCATCCCAAGCCATAGCCTGCTGGCGCCCCGTCTGGGAGACTACGTCCCACCATCTCTTAGCGGAATCTCGCAGTATATATGCCGCACGCTTCACCATCCTCTCTGGAGGCATCTCCAGATGCTCGAAGATGGACAAGATTGCTTCCAGCCCTGACTCTGCACCCTGATGTCCTCCATCCCCTGTGAAAGTGGGAGGATACTGCGGCTGGAAGACCTACGTCAGCTCTGCCATAGTCGGGGCAGGATGCTGAACTCCCTGAAAGGTCTTCATGAATCTCATGAAACCCTCTCTGAAATGAGTGTTGGCACCAGTGTCTGGAATCACTGCAGGTGCCATGTTCGGAACGATGGGCAGAAATACTGGCAGTCCCTGATCGGTCGTATCAAGCGTACGATCGCTACCTAGTTCCTGGCATGAAACAGGAGAAAGTCTCAGTTCCATAGCTCTGAACGACCAAAACACACCTTCATTAAAGACAAACACAGTTGCAACATAGGAGAGTAAAACGGAATAGAAGGGAAAAATCCTTAAATCTGGGTAAAACATGACTACACGGCGTGTAATATCGATACACGACCTGTTTCCAGAAATCCTACGATGGGCGTGTACCTTGGCCATACATGGCTGTGTAAACTATCCAGCTACACGGCGTGTACTGACCCACTTTTTTTCCCTGCCCAGTTGCTCTTACACGACTAAGTCACATGAACTGTCCCAGCCGAAGACTACACAGCGTGTTTAGGGAAGACATGGCGTGTACTAGACTTGACTTACCTGGCCCGTGTTGTTAGCGACACATCCTGACACATGGTCGACACTACACAGCGTGTTCCTAAGAGACACAGAGTGCACTTGAAGGGAAACCTTGGCCCGTGATGTTCGTAACACGGTCGGGTACTCGGCTGATCCTTACATGGCGTGTTCCGAACAAACACGGCGTGTATAGGAGAAGATAACATCGACCCATGTTTTTCAAGACGCGGTCGGGTACCTGGGAAAGGATACACAGCGTGTGCATACCGAACACGACATGTACTAAACATGAATTACTTGGCCCGTGTTGTTAGATACACTGTCGGGCTCCTAGTTAACCCCTACATGGCGTGTACCTAGAGTACACGACGTGTTCTTCAAAACCATTTACAGCTCTATGTCCCTGTCCACACGGTCAGTGACACGGCCAAAAACTACATGGTGTGTATATATAAAGTACACACCCTGTATTCTAGGTTTTTCCTGACAGTAGCCTCAGAACTGCACCAGAGCCCAGAAAACACAAAAAAACAAGGGTTAAGGTTCCAAATTCCGATCTGTGGGGGCCCATACTCCCTGAAAATCAAAGCTTGGCATCCTAACAATGCATATAACAAGCAAACAGTACAAGAACTCATGACCCACAAAATTCCGATCCTTGAGGGCCCATAACACCTCTAAGATAAAAGTTTGGCATCTGTGATAAGAAATCTTCAAACAATGATATCCTATCAACATAGCAGGTATTTTATCACAGAATCTATCACAACAGCATGCATTGTCTATCACAAATCCTGTCACAACAGCATGCAATCTCTAATGCAACCTAGATGGCATGGAAAGATGCATGGCATGTGATCTTCTAACATGTGCCTATATGATGCATGAGATGGCATATCCACATCTCATCGGGTTGCAACAAAATAGAATTGAAATCATATAAACATTAACAGCACAAAACAAGTGAATCACCCAATGGTGAAATCAATTAAACTGTAACATTCTCAAAACTCAAAACTTGCAATAATCGAAGTAATCTGGCTTTTTCCCTATACATGGGTTCTAGAACACCCAGGCACAACTATTTACCATTCACCTATTCCATATTATCCCTGTCTAATGTCACTAAACAGTAAGTAAATAGAAAAGGAAAAACTCTTCTGATACCACTTTGTGACGACCCGAATCCAGAGCCCTTCCACTGGTGCCCCGTACCTGGCTTGCCACATGACCTCAGGCCCATTTCCCCAAACGCCAAAGGCTGACGACTAGCAGCGAGGGCCTTGGTAAGTTATTGGGGAAATTATGACCACATTTGGTAAGGTATACAAGGCGAGAAATCAACAGTCAGTGGCGGAAGCATTAAACAACATACAAACACTGAAACAAAACAGTGGAAGCAATGAACACATAATGATAATGATAATGATGCAGCAAGTACAAGTGTCTATGGGAAAGCAGCAAACACAAAAACGTGCATAAATACAAATGAAAACAAGGTATGAATGTAAACAACAACTCCAGCAGCATCGAAATCCTATGCTCGGTCCTATGCTCTCCAGCTCCAACAAGCAATCACGTACCAGATGTAGAAGGGCCACAATCCCTATCCACACCTGCAACCATATAACCAGTTTGGGCCGAAAAGAAGGACCCAAATAGGGTGTGAGACTAATCCTAGTAGGCAATCACCACGATATCTGTGCCCTACTGTCAGTGAGTAATATAGAAAAAGTAAAGGAAATAAATGCAGCAGATAAGCAGAAGTACACTAATGAAAACAATCCTACAAATCTCTATTCACATTTATTTAGCAGTTCGGTACAGTCACTTAGCTATTAACCAAGGAACCTAGCAACATCTCTATACTCCCAGGGCAAGCAAGTAATCACAATAGGTAACTCAGCAGTCTACATAAACAACAAATAGTACAACCCAAGATTGTTCTTTGTCTTGGTGGACTCGTCACAACCAACAAATCAACAAATAAAACACTGACTCTCTGGGTGGCTCCTACTAGAAAAACCCACTAGTCAAGTAAACGTACAAGGCATAGACGCTCTGGGAAGCTCTCACCGTCAATTCCCCTATGGTCTTGCAATGAAAGATATTGAATCTCTGAGGAAGGAATTATGTATAATTCCCCCTATAGTCTCTCTACGTAACAAAGGACACTCTGAGGAAGCACAAAGTCCCATTCCCAGAGGTCCTGCGATCGATACTAATTATAACAGACTCTCTAGGGAATCCCTAATCATCAATTCCCCCTTTAGTCTACCACACCAGGTTCACTAAGCCCTGAGCAGTTTATTCACGCGTAATTGACTGTTAGCAACCTAAGTAAGTTCAGAAACTACTTGGCTAATAGCTACAAATTCATCCACAAGCATATAAACAGCAGACAATACATGCAATCAAGTCAACAGGCATACCACCAATGTGAAAAAGGGTTTCCTCATAGGCAAACCGTGCCAAATGGCAATCAACATCCAAAATAAGGGTAAACACCCATGAGGTGATCCTTAAACATGCTAATAAGAAATTTTTAATCATCTAATAACCTCAATCATACAAGAAATCTAAGGCAGATAATAAAACAATATCAAAACCCAAACCATAGATACCCGATACATGGGTATCCGACACTTTTGCACCAAAAACTCAAAGAAATTCAACGTAGGGAAACAAACCACTTACCTCAATCCTAGGAGATTGAAATTCTTGAACCTCGGCCTATGAATCGGCCTTAAACAGAGTAAATCTTAAACAATGTCTAAAACGTTAAACCTCAGATAACTCTCACAAGAGGAGGAATCAGGAAACATGGCCAAAGGAGAACCGAGAACTCATCGCTGCGATTCTATTGCACCCAACGACATTCGATTCGGACAAACGGTGAAGAATCGGTGGCTTAGAGAAGAATCGTCTCTCTAGGTCGCTATGGACATAATTAGGAAGAGAAGAAGATAAAAATAGAGATTAGGCACGTCCCCGGTCCAATTAATGAAATAAAAAGAAAAGTACACGACGTCTACTTCTTGAGTACATGGCATGTAGTCTCCTTTTCCATACGCCATATTATTCGGGCTCCACCTCATCGCTACACCCCGTGTGACTGGCCTGGACACGGCCAGCACATGGCCTCGAGTGGAAGAACAGTACACGGCGTGTACTTACAAAATTTCCAGATTCTCCTTTTTTTCTCAAAAACATCCAGAAAAGGAAAACATACCTGAAAAGAATGTCCAAGTTCTTACAAAAATATAGATGTAATTTAATCATTTCACTATAGTTGTGTTAGTAACATATGATTGAACACGATCACTTAGCTTCTTCTGATGTATATTCTATTGAATCATGGTGAATTTTTTATTGTTGTACCCTATCTCTTTGTAGTTATAACATTTAATAGTATAATTTTCCTTCTTTACATTACATTAATTTTCCCAGTGACCCTTTTCTCCACACTTTCAAAACACTCCCAAACCATTTAAGCATATACATGGGTGGTTCTTTCCACAGTTATCACATGTTGTAAAATTTTTATTTCCCATCACCTTATTTAAATCATTCCACCTTTAATGGTGTTCATAATACCTCTTATTCTCTTGGTTTAACATAAATAAATATAACTTGTAAATTTCATTATCAATCTTTCTTGCATATAAAACTATTTTATCTTATAAATAAACATTTTGAGACATCGGTACCCTTGGGAGACTTGGATTATGTCCTTCCAGGAAGTGTTCAATCATGGACATTATATTTCTTAGCAATCCATATAATACTGAGATAAACTTATAATGGTAGCTAAATAATCTATAACAATTTCATATTACCTTTTCATTATGCCAAGGAACTTCCTCTTCATATCAATTTTTTGATCAAAAGGAAATTATTTATCAAAGAATGTCTACTTAAAAGTTCTTCATTCAATGAGTTCAATTTCTTCTTCCTCCCATGTCTTCTTTATCAGAGATCACCACTACTCGACGTCTCCATGGAGACAATAGACCAAAAGGGTAACCATTTCCTTTTCGAAATATTATAAGTATGTAAATATATTTTCCGTAGAATTAATACATTTTCACCTATAATTGGATTCATAGTCCCACTAAACGATGGGGGCTTCTGGAGAATAATGTGAACTAACATAGGTTATTATATCAATTGAATATGTGGCACTTTTATAGAAGGATTATGTTTCATAACATGAATATGATTCCCTAATATATCAATAACTGACTCAGTTACAATACCCAATGTATTGATTCCTCAGTAGAGTAACCTCTATATTTTTCTTGATTACTGATACCATTCTTTCTTCTAGGTTCTATTTCTAAACAAGGGAATATGTTGGATTATCTAAAAATTTTAAACATTATATAACTCTAAATATGGTATATCACATAACATTAATGTATGCATCATGAATCATAGAATCATAAACTTTGGTTACATTGGGGTAATCTATAATTGAAAATCCATCATAATTGTAGGTAGATAAAATGTGAATTATAATATGTTTTTTCCCTAGGACTATCAAAAACATTGTGCAGTAAAGCCCATGGTCATGTACCAGGTTACCCTGAGTTAGTCATGGAACAACTTGTCAGTGTTATTACTCATATATACATATGTTTCAGAACCATGTCAACCTGTAGTATCTAAATAAAGATATATTTCTAGTAATAACTACACAATACCTACTTTTACAAAATTCTATGATATTCTTTTATTCACATCCTTAATGTCTATCTTTGGGATGCGCTACCAATCTCTATTTTCTAAATATTGTTTTCATGGTTTCTTCTAAAAATCATTTGATTCTAACTGTAATGCTCTTACACTAGAATACTAGTACCAAAACATTATTTTATTACATTAAAATGTTTACAAGGAAGCAAACCATAATGTACTGGTCAGTTAAGAAATATTAACAATCCTTATTACATACATAATACCTATAATATATTAGTAAATAGAAAATAAAAATTTGAAAAAAATAATAACAACTAAAAAGAATCCTTGAATCCTTATTCAAATATCTATTCTTTATAGAATGGGGAATGGAATAATAAAATGGGTGGCCTAAAATTCTATGTAAGGATATGTAAAGTAGAAGAAATAATGAATCAAGAGGTATAAATTATCATTTAATGGTAAATAACTGAGAACACATATCATTCATATAAATAGATATAGAAATATCAATATGGAAATGTATGAAACTAAAACTCTTGGTATCTAAATCAATAAATTGAGAATGAAATGTATCCATAGATATGTCGATGCAAAATCTCCTGGATGAATAATAAATAAATCTAAATGATTAAAATGCTTAATTATTAGTTTCTATGTTTCCAAGGTGTATAGTACCATTACAATCATAACCTTTCAGAAGATAGTTTACAATATATAGGTTAAAAATCCATTTTATTAGGCGAAATGAATCATCCCAATAGACTACTAATGCATCAGGGGGCTATCTATAACTAGGCCCCACCCCTATCGTACTAGTCCAAAGCATTCCGCATATTTATGGTTAATGTAACATATAAAAATAAAAATATTGAATTAAAGATATGGGTTTATCAATAATTCCCAAGTTGAGGCTATGTAACAAAAAGGATTGATGAAGTTAATGGATAAAAATTGCATTGAAAGATCATAAAAACAATATTGAGGGAAATGTTATTCATGACATTCTATTTTGTCTCATACAACATTGAATATTTTAAATCATAAACCCCATGAAGGAATAATATTTAATGAAACATAGAATAACATAAGAGAAATTATATTTCTGATATAACATGTTAATGGTTAGTAAATAAAAAAAATAAAATCGAATGGGTTCATAATAAAAAATAAGTCTCAATAGAATGTTTATTGAGATTAAATCCCTTACCTTAACCTTAATTTTGTTGTGTGGTCATTATCCACCTATATAGTGGTTCAAAATTTGTTACTAACTTGTAAAAGAACCACAATAAGGTTTATAATATTATATATTGATTCTTTATAATATTTTATTACCTGTTGGTTAACACCATTCATTAGTTTCACTATTTTCGGTGTTAATTGTCTTTTTTTCTTGAGTTTGGTTTAAGTTGATATTTGTTTTTATCAATAATTAGATCATGGTGTCATTATATCTATATTGTAAAACATTTCTTAATTATATTATATAACCTGTATATATGTATTTATATTATTACATTATATTTTTAGTTTATAAATGAAGTACATCGTTCATGGAGATGATAGGACGTACATACACATTAATGCAACATTAATTTCAATTTTTATTAATGGAATGAAAACTAAAAGATAAATTTTTATATTATATTTACAGTATCATATATATTTCATATATGTTATCTAGTTTTATAAAAATCATCCTTTACATGTTCCATGTATGGCATGAACCAGTCATATCATTTTGAGGGGGTGATAGTCAACTCGTCCTAAAATTAAATTATCACATTTACACAAGAAGGGAATCATAAAGGTATTTTATAAAAAAATATTAAATTAGAATAATGAAATTATAAAACTATGATACTTCTCTTCTATCAAGTTCTAGTGAGAGAGGTTGTGACTTCTCTCATGCTTTGTGATTTGTGCGTCCGATCATCGTATCGAGGGCTTTCAAGTAATTGAAAGACAGAGGTGTCGATTACCTACAAAATTGAGGGCTGTCGGGGATAGGTAGACAGACGTTCCGATCATCATATCGAGGGCTGCCGGGGATAGGCAGACATGCATTCTGATCATCGTATCGAGGGCTGTCAGGGATTGGTAGACAGACGAACCGATCATCGTATCGAGGGCTTACCAAGGTGGTGGTAAGACAGACCTCTTATCCTAGGTGAAAGGATAACCCTTCTCTTTGGGTTAAAAATAATTGTAATAATTTTACATTTCTGCTGCTATTTGTTTTAAGAAAGGAATTTTTATTATTTCCTTTCTTCATTACACTTTCAATTATAATAGTTTGAATTACAATTATTATATTAGAATTTGTATTAATAGATTCTATACACTTAATGGTAGAATCTCTCACACTTTTATTACTCTGATTATTGTATTCATGTTGAATACAATTACTTTACTTTTCTAATAGTATTACATTACTTCATACCTTTATATTCAATACAATTGTGGTTGTTTGAATTGTATTTGTTTAAGTTCTTTTAAACTAATCTCTAAGTGTTTAGACTCAACGTTTTAAAAATACAATTCACCCCCCTCTTGTATTGTTCCATCTAATATACATATACATCTACATATTCAATCCGAAAATTGGTATCAGAGGAGGTTTCCACTGATTAGTATTACTTGCTCTATTTTTTTTTCAAACTTTCTTTTTTAACTAATTACTACACTAACATGTGGAGTGGAAAATACTTTGTTTTATTAGATGGCAGAAATGAATATTGGGTCAATTGACAACCTAAATCTTTCTAGACCACCAATATTTTATGGGAATTATTATGAGTACTAGAGAGATCGAATGAAGACGTTTGTGATCAATACTGGTGTAGAAAATTTTATAATGGTAACTGAAGGTTACAAAATTCATGACAAAGAAGTCAGTACTTTCACTAATCAAGAGAAGCAAGAATATCAACTGAATTACAAGGTACACAATACATTATTATGTTCTATGACCAGGAATATATACAGCCAGATATCTTCTTGTGAAGCATCCAACTATATTTGGATGAAATTGGAAGTCACACATTTTGGTACATCCATGGATATAGAAACAAGAAGAGCAATGCTTCGTGCAGAGTATCATGGTTTTTTTTCCGTATGGAGAGCCTGTTTGTAAAGTGGAAGAAAGATTTATGAAAAGTGTCAACAGTTTACAATCTATGGGGGGAAAAGGTCTTGATAATGAAGCTCTTGTAGATAAGATTATATATATAATGACAAATGAATGGGAGTCAAAAAGGACAGCTATTAATGAAAACAGAAAAGTTTCCCAGATTACTCTTAAGGAACTCTTTGGAACTCTTTTACAGCATGAGACAAGAATGGAAAGTGATGCTGAATTCAACAAGAAGAAAAATGGGAATGGAAGTGTAGCGTTCACATCTAAAGCTAAAACAGCTGAAAGGATAAAAAGATCCAAAGCTAAGAAAGTTGTTATATCAGAGTCAAGTGATAGTGATCACTTAAAAAATGAGTTAGCCAATCTTGCTCGACGGATGAACGTGATTGTGGGAAAGAAAGACATCCAATAAAGATTCAAAAATAGTAAGGATAAGAAAGATTAAGAGGTAACTTATTACGAATGTAAGAAAGTGGGTCATATAAGGCCTGATTGTCGTTTTCTGAAGAGAAAAGACAGAAAGGAGAAACATTCTGAAAGAAATAAGAAAAACTATTACAAGAAAAAGAAAAAGAAAGTGTTAAAGGGAAATGATACTTGGAGTGCAAGTGGTAGTGATTATTCAGATAATTCTTCAGAATATGAGTCCTCAGGACAGAGAAATATTGGACTTATAGCCAGATTACCAATTGAAGATCATTTTCTTATGGCTAAGGTACACAATGCTGAATCTATTACAAATGTCTCATTAAATGTAAATTTTACTGATAATAAATATTATGAATCTTCAAATGATGATTCATCATCATCAGATGATGATACATTACCTTCTTTTGAATAAGTATCTATATTTTCTAAACTACTTGAAAATGAAAATTCTAAACTTAATAAAAAGCTTGATAAAGAAAATTAAAGAAAATTAGTTTTAACTAAATAAGTATCAGATCTTTCCAATGATCTTGATTTGAAAATTTCTGATTTTTAAACTATTTTAAAAACTCATGAGAAAGTCAAATCTGATAAGGATAAACTTTTTA
This sequence comes from Viscum album, assembly GCA_963277665.1. Classification (NCBI taxonomy): domain Eukaryota; kingdom Viridiplantae; phylum Streptophyta; class Magnoliopsida; order Santalales; family Viscaceae; genus Viscum; species Viscum album. The sequence goes on from OY728132.1 coordinate 705,096,825, forward strand.
AGGATCTAGAAAATGTGATTTCTAAGAAAAATGTTTTAGAGCCTAACCGTATTTCAAAATCAAATGTTTTGGAGGATAGAAATTTAGTTTTAAAACTGAAGTTAGAAATATTTTATTTGAAAAAATGTTTGTCAAAATTTACTCATGGCAAAGGAAAACTTTGAGAAAATGTATTCCCAAATCTAACCATTGAGGAATCATTCTGGACTTGGTTATACTTATTCCAAACCAATTTTTAGTAATAACTATTTTTTTCCACAGAAAATACCTTTTTGTTCTAAGTGTCAATGTGGTGGACACTCGAAAACAGAGTGTTCTCTTAATAAAACTCAATATTTAGGATTTAATAAAGCTCATTTTGTAAAAAAAATGTGGATTCCTAAAATTCTCTTATCTAACCTTTATGCATTCAAACAGGTTTGGATTCTGAATAACTAATTGTTTCTTTTTCAGGAAAATGAGAAGTGTACCAACAAGAATATTTGGTACATGGATAGTGGTTGTTCTCAACACATGACTAGAAAACAAAGATCTCTTTGAAAAGATTATCAAAACAAAAGGAGGAATGGTTACCTTCGGAGATAATTCTCAAGGAAAGATTGTTGGTATAGGTAATATTGTTTTTTCTTGGAAAAGTTCTTATCTCAAATTTTTTGTTTATTAAATGTCCTAGGCACAATATCATCAACATAAGTCAATTATGTGATGAAGGTTACCTTGTGAATTTTATAAATGATAAATGTCTACTTCACAATTCTATGGATGAGTTCATTATATCTGCCCATAGGCAAAATAATGTATACACTATTAACATAGAAGACCTTAGAAGCCAAAATTTACCCTACTTAAGTGCAATAAAAGACCATTCATGGCTATAGAATAGAAGACTAGGACACTCCAATCTAAAAAACCTTTGTAAACTCTCAAAGAAAATACTTGTAAAGGGACTATCAGATCTTAGATATGATTCTTCAAAAGTCCGTGATCCTTGTCAATTTGGCAAGCAACATAAAACTAGCTTTAAATATGTTAAATAAGTTTCAACTTCTAATGCATTACAGTTAGTGCACATGGAGCATTGGAGGCAAATAATATGCATATGTTTTAGTTGATGACTTTACTAGATTCACATGGGTCTATTTTCTAACAATGAAATATGAAGCCTTTTCCTATTTCAAAACATTTAGAGCCCAAGTTAAAAATGATAAAAAACTACCATTTATAACTATTCATAGTGATCATGGTGGTGAATTTCAAAATTCTGAATTTGAAACTTTTTGTAGTAAGAAATGCATTACTCACAATTTTTCAACTCCAAGAACTCCTCAGCAAAATGGTGTTGTTGAAAGAAAAAATTGTATTCTTCAGGAAATGACTAGAACCATGATGAGTGAATACTAAATTGCTAAGCACTTTTGGGCTGAAGCTGTTAGTACTTCTTGTTATACTATAAATTTTGATTTAAATAGACCTTTTCTTAATAAAACACCTTATGAGTTATGAACTGGCTAAAAACCTAAAGTTTCATATTCAATGTTTTTGGGTGCAAAGTATTAATTCTGAATACAAAAGATAATCTACACAAATTCACACCAAAATCTAATGAAGGAATCTTTCTAGGTTACTCCACAACTTCCACGGGTTATAGAGTTTTCAATAAAAATACTTGTACTATTGAGGAAACAGTACATGTAAAATTTGATGAATATGATCATTTTGTTTTTAACTCATCCTAACCAACATCCTCAGATGTGTTTTCAAAAACTGATTATCAACTTTTTTCAGAAGATCCTTATGATAAGGAAAATGTTCCAGAAGATACTTCTGAAACATTTCCCACAGAATAATTTCTACCATATATTGATGAACATATTTTACAAAATCCAAATCAATTGTTTCTTAGTAATCATCCTATTGATAATATCTTTGGTGATGTAAATCAACCTGTAAGGACCAGAAATTCCATAAGAAATGAAATAGAACATCTTTCTTTTCTTTCAAAATTTGAACCCAAAAGTCCAAGTGAGGCCTTAGGTGATGAAGATTGGATCAAAACAATCCACGATGAACTAAATGAATTCGAGAAGAATCAAGTATGGACTTTAGTTGAAAGACCTAAAGAAACAACTATAATTGGAGTAAAATGGGTTTTCAGAAACAAATGTGATGAAAATGGAATCATTATACGAAATAAAGCAAGACTTTTTGCTAAGGGATATAATCAACAAGAAGTAATAGATTATGAAGAAACATATGATCCCGTAGATATACTTGAATGTATTTTTCTTCTATTAGAATTTTCATCATACTTTAACTTCAAACTATTTCAAATGGATTTTAAATGTTCTTTTCTAAATGGTTTTGTTCAAGAAGAAGTTTTTTTCGAACAACCTCTTGGTTTTCGAGACCCAAAACATCTTAATAATATTTTTAAACTTACCAATGCTCTATATGGTCTTAAACAATCCCATAGATCATGGTATGATAGACTTATAGGATTTATTTTACAATATAATTATACAAAAGGTACAGCAGATCCAACCCTTTTCATAAAAATAGAGAATAAAAATATTTTGAATGTTCAAATTTATGTTGATGACATCATATTTGGATCAACTCAGAAATCCTTAACTGATTCTTTTGATAATTTAATGAAGTATGAGTTTGAAATGAGTATGATGGGTGAGTTAACATTCTTTTTAGGTTTTCAAATTTCTCAAAAACCAGAAGGAACATATATATCCCAACATAAGTATATTAATTATTTATTAAAAAAGTATGGATATGACAAAACTAAAAGTATTAGCACTCCAATTGGTACCTCAAATACACTTGATCTTGATGAAACTGAGAAACCAGTAGATCAAACAATCTTTAGAGGTATGATAGGAAGTTTTCTATACTTGACAGCTAGTCGACCAGATTTAATGTTTTCCGTAGGCTTATGTACAAGATATCAATCCAATCCAAAAGAGTCTCATTTAAAATCCGTAAAGAGAATCTTTCGGTATTTGAAAGGCACTGTGGATTTAGGACTATTTTACTCTTCAGGAAATGATTTGGTTTTAAAAAGTTTTTCAGATGCTGACTTTGGTGGTTGTAGAATGGATAGAAAAAGTACATCTGAAACTTGTCATTTCTTAGGGGATTCTCTGGTTTCATGGTCCTACAAGAAACAACACTTGGTAGCAATTTCCACTGCTGAAGCTGAATATGTAGCAGCTAAAAGTTGTTGTGCTCAAGTGTTGTGGATGCAAAACACACTCACTGACTATGGTTTGAGTTTTTTCAAAACCCAAATTCTATGTGATAATACTAGTGCCATAGCTCTTAGTAAGAACCCAACACATCACTCTCGTGCAAAAAACATAGATGTTAGGAATCACTTTCTTAGGGATCACACACAAAAAATAGATATTATTTTACAATTCGTCAGAATGCTAGAATAACTTGCTGAAATTTTCACAAAACCATTACCTTCCGATATATTTGAGTTTATAAAACAGAATCTAGGAATGATTACATTAAAATAATCATTCATATCTACTTCTTGTTTTTATATTTCTCCTTACATTAAACAAACTCCTCTTAGAAAGGGGGACAACATTTCTTACCATGTTTATTTTTATCTTAGGATCTATAATTATTTACTCTCCTGGTATGTGTTTTTATTTTTCTGTTTATCGTATTGACAGTTTTATCGTATCATTTATTTATTTTTTCTGTTTATCGTATTGATAGTTTTTTTGTATTATTTGCCTATCTTCCTATCGTATCTTTAAATCATGGTAATGAATTTATTTTCCATCATATCGTCCAATCATGGTATTGAGATTTTTTTCCATCTTCTTTTCATTTCATGGTAACTATATTGTTTTTCATCGGCTTGTCAGTTCATGGTAACAAGATTGTTTTCCATCGGCTTGTCAGTTCATGGTAACAAGATTTTTTTCCATCGCCTTGTCAGATCATGGTAACAAGATTGTTTTCCATGGGCTTGGCAGTTCATGGTAACAATATTGTTTTCCATCGGCTTGTCAGTTCATGGTAACAAGATTGTTTTCCTTCAGCTTGTCAGTTGATGGTAACAAGATTGTTTTCCATCGGCTTGTCAGTTCATGGTAATAATATTTTTTTCCATCAGATTGTCAGTTCATTGTAACAAGATTGTTTTCCATTGTCTTGTCAGTTCATGGTAACAAGATTTTTTCCATAGGCTTGTCAGTTCATGGTAACAAGATTGTTTTCCATCGTCTTGTCAGTTCATGGTAAAAATATTATTTTCCATCGGCTTGTCAGTTGATGGTAACAAGATTGTTTTCCATCAGCTCGTCAGTTAATGTTAACAAGATTTTTTTCCATCGACTCGTCAGTTAATGGTAATGACTTTTTTTTCCATCAGTATGATGATTGATAGTATTCTTTTACTTCATACGCCTATGTTTTTTTATTTCACTTAATACTATCTAAAACCAACAATTACCTTACGATCTCTGGCAGGTAGATACTTTCTTCATTTTTATTAATTTTTTTTAATTTATTTTCGTTTTAATCCTATCCATTGATCTTATTTCTTCTAATCTCAACCATAGAAGATCAACGGTCACCCTTTTTTCCACCTATAAATAGCCCCCCTCCCCAAACCTACATTGGTTTTTCCGGTTTTGAGGCGAATCTCTGCTCCACTGATTTAAGTCATCGTATGATATTTCAAGAGGAGTCACCTATATGTCTCAATCCTCTGATAATACTCCTGTCAAAATGTCTTCAAAGACGTTTACAAAGAAATACTTTTTCAGAGAAAGGTTAGTTTCTCAGGATGTTTTTGATTCGTACGATTCTACAATCAGAAGAATCATTTTGTTTCAAGGCTGGGAACATTTATGTGTTGAAAAACTAGTATCTCAAGATCAGATTCTTTTTTATGAAGTCACTCAGTTTATAAAACCATATCGTTTGATAAAAATATGACTATCAACATTGCTGTGTATAATAGAAATATTTCAATGTCTGTGAGTCAAGTAGGTCATTTTCTGAATGTTTTGATAGAAGGTGACTATTTCTGTCCATCTCATAAACTACTAGAGGAAGTTGATACGTTTAACAATGATAATTCTGAAAAGTATCTGTTTATAATAAATGAAGAAAAGAGGAAAGTATCTTATCTTTCTCCAGACAATAGATTTGTGGTTCTGTGGATTAAAGGTTTTCTTATCCCAATAAAAGAGGATAGAGAGACTTTGAAGGTTTCTGATATCTTCATGTTGGACTATCTTGTCAACATGAGAAAAGTAAATCTTATGGGATACATCTTTGAAACGATTAAGAATTTCAAGTCAAGAGAAATCAAATCTCATTTTATTATGTATCCAGCTATTCTTACAAAATTCATTCTCGAGAGTATGATGTTTTGTAATATTCGTTTGAAAGGAAATCTGATAAATTTGAAGCCCTCCTGGATTTTCAAAATTACTTTGAAGAAGTTGAATGTTTGTTCTGACCTGAATTCAAAACTTTTTATAAGAGATTTAGAAGCAAAATCAGTTTAGAATCAATCGGCACCTATGCCATCCAAAGGCAATCCTTCTATTGGTGTTCCTCAAAAGTCATATCCCCAAACCAGTTCGAAGCCAAAGAAGAAACCAAAGTACAATAATGAGGTTGTGGCCAAGTGGAGAAAAGAAAGAGAACAGAGAAAGGAAGGTGATCCAAAGTTCAGTCTTGACCCAGCTGATGCTTTTGCAGAAAGAATAAGGGTAGAGGAAACCGTTCAAGATGAAAATAAAATGAATTCTATTTTGAAAAGAAAGGCTCAAGACTTTGATATCTCTAAAGTACTCAAAATGGTTGAGGATGATAGTGCTCAACTAACAGAAGAAATATATCAAGAACCAATCGTACAGAGTCTTCCAGCGAAAGAAAAAGAAAAACAAATGATGGATGAAATAGAAGAAGTAGAAGATGAAGGAGATTTTCTTTTAGAATTACTTCAAAGTTCGAAAAAGAGTAGAGAAAAATCTTACCAAAAGTAGAGTGAAGGTATTAAACAAGTTCCTCATGGCGATCAAGCACTGGTTAAATATTTTTAAAATCGGGATAAAACAACCTCTCAATAAATTCAAGGTGCTCCATCTTTTCATACAGAAAAATTTATTATCATCAGTGATAAAGCGGAGGAAGAAAGAAAATGGAAAGAAAAAGGAAAAGGAAAATATCCAGTTGTGGACTCAATCCGATCAAATGAACTACCATCGTATGATGAAGACACTGATTCAGAACAAACAATCTCTCTCAAGAGAAGTGATTATATTGTTCATGTTTTAATAAGGGTTGAAAAGACTATTCCATACTTTCTCAGGCTTGAGGGAAAAATTGATTTAATTACTGACAATCAGAAAAAGAAATTTGGTTCTGTAAGAGAATTGAGAAAGAATGTTTTGTCAGTTGAAGATGATTTGAAAGTTTTATCTGAAACTTCAGCAGCTCATAAGAAAGCTTGCAACTGGATGACCAAGTGGTCATATAAAACATAATGCTCTGTGAATAACCATGAGATAGCAATTGAAGATATAAGGAGGTTGTCAAATGATCTTTCTATTTATTTCAATAAGATTGACAAATAAAATTTTGAAAGACTGAATCAGGTAACTAATGGAGCCGATATTACTTCAGTGAAATAATTGCAAGAAAGAATGAATTCTTTTCAGTATGAATTTTTGAAAGTTTCATCTTTCAAAGATGAAATGGTTTTGTTGAAGAAACAAAATTCTGTGTTATCCAAAGATAACAAGAATTTTCAAGATAGAATTGATACTCTGGAGGAAGTAATCAGAGTCCAGGAGGAGACTATCAAGAATCAAGATCGTCTTTTTGCCGACCAACAAGAGATTCTAAGATCTCAGGGTGATTCAATTTCTGAAGACAAGATAAAAATCAAAAAGATGAAAGTTGTTCTTCATGAGCTGATAAAGAAGGAAAAGGAAAGAGAAAACAAATGACTATTGTATTTGTTTTTTCTTTTCTAATGGAACCTACCATTGTTTTGTAATGACTTTTATGTTTTTTTTCTTTTGTATTGCATCTCTTTTCTCTAACTCTTTCAGGAAACTCAAGGTTACCCCATTCTTTTTGTAAATCACAAAGGGGGAGAATGTTTTATAAAGTGGGAGAATGTTTTACAAAGGGAGAATGTATTAATCAAATACTTCAAAACCAAGGGAAAACTTTGAATACAATACTTAGGTAAGTATATACCTAAGGGGGAGTTAGTTGTATTGAAATTCATATTCAGAAGAGTTTCCAATAACTCATGGGGAGACAAGTTTTTCTTGTTGTCTTTACTTTTTGTTTTGTGCTTTCAAAAAAGGGGGAGATTATTGAGTCAAAAGTTATCTTTTGACTTCTATATCTTGTTTTGGAAATAACAAATTTCTTTTACCATGCTGATCATACTGAGCATGCTGATCAGACTGACCATGCTGATCGTACTGAGAATGCTGATCGTACTGACCATCCTGATCGTACTGAGCATGCTGATCATACTGACCATGCTGATCGTACTGACCATGCTGATCGTATTGACCATACTAATTGTATGGAAAATAATATCATACATACTCTGTCAATCGTATCGTACTGACTCTGTCGATTGTACTCACTTTTTTGTATCTTTCTATTTATCATATCAATACATTACTTTTAGAAATACTTATAATACTTATACTTTCATTACTTGTTTTGGTACTTAGTCAAAAACACTTGTTTCATATTAATCGTACTCTTGTTTATCATCTTCATATATCTTTTGTTTTAACCAATACGATGTCGTTGAGTTAGTTACAAACTAATCAAAACGATGTTGTGCTTTCTGTTTCAATATGACCGTTATAATGCCCGGTGTCCAAGTCCCTCCGCGTTTTTTGGAGAAATATGACCGTTGGAGGAAATGTGACCGTTGGAACCTGAGGCCTATAAATATGAGGTCATTTGAAGCCGAGAAAAGTGAATGATGATACGATGTGATACAACTATGATACTTTGCTTCTATCCAGTTCTAGAGAGAGACACTGTGACTTCTCTCAAGATTTGTGCTTTGTGCATCCAATCATCGTATCGAGGGATTTCAAGTAATTGAAATACAGAGGTGTCGATTACCTACAAAATTGAGGGTTGCTGGGGATAGGCAGAGAGATGTTACGATCATCGTATCGAGGGCTGTCGGAAATAGGCAGACAGACGTTCCGCTCATTGTATCGAGGGCTGCCAGGGATATGCAGACAGACGAGCCGATCATCATATCGAGGGCCTACCAAGGTGGTGGTAAGACAGACCCCTTATCCTAAGTGAAAGTATAACCCTTCCCTTTGGGTTCAAAATAATTGTAATACTTTTATATTTCCACTGCTATTTGTTTTAAGAAAGGAATTTTTATTGTTTCCTTTCTTCATTACACTTTCAATTGTAATTGTTTCAATTACAATTATTCTATTACAATTTGTATTAATTGATTCTATATGCTTTATGGTAGAATCTCTCACACTTTTATTACTCTGATTATTGTATTCATCTTGAATACAATTACTATACTTTTCTAATAGTATTACATTACTTCATTCCTTTATATTCAATACAATTGTGGTTTTTTGAATTGTATTAGTTTAAGATCTTTTAAACTAATCCCTATGTGTTTATGCTCAATGATTTAAAAATACAATTCAACCCCCCTCTTGTATTGTTGCATCTAATATACATATACATATACATATTAGATACAACAAGTGTAGGTCTGAAATTTTAAATAAACAACATACTAGTATATTGAGTATATTAGTGTTTTTATATTACAATTTAATAAATATATTTTGGGGGTGGATAATGGAAATGAATCTATAGAGTTTGAGAGAAGACAATACCTCTTAATTAGGTATCTTCTTTTAGTTTGTACCAAAAGGCTTCCATGGATTGATTTCTTCCCCAATAAGGGATTCTAGTAAAACAATTTGGATTTTGGGAAGTGTATTAGGATAATAATGGCTGATCATTAGTGGTTTTGAATCTATGAGGAGATGGGATAGGTTGTGGCCTTTTATAGGGAATTAAAAGGACTCACATGGTATTTTTGAAAAGAAGTTTGAGGTAATCATGTTTTTACCTAATAAAAGTCATCAAAAAAATATAAATAATGTATGTTTAATGGGTGAATAATGGCCATAAAAAGGGTACTGGAAATGTTTATATGAAATGAATACCCTTAAGTTAAACATTTAGTACTTTATTGGGATTAATTTGACCTTAACAATTGTAAACAATTTTAATTACATTCAGTTGTCTTTTTGGTCAAAAAAATGGTGGTATTATTATAAATTATAAAATATTATAAATAAATATTAGGAATCAATTTTCTTAAATTTCAATCATATATGTTTTAGAAATTAATTTAAATGTAATCCCACACACAGGATGAAAAAGCTAGTTTTTTGGGTAAAACTTTCAAACATTTCATAAATTTTTATAGTTAGTTTCAAAGTGAAATTGATTATAATAAAATAAATTATATTAATTGATAAATTTTTTGTATAATTAAATGTTAAAAACAATTAAAATTTTAATTTAACCATATAAATTAATTATTTGAAATTGCAGTTTTGAACTAAAATTCAGTATTTTTAACTATTCATTAAAAAATGATATGTTTTTGAAAAATACAAAAATATCATCCTAACATAATTTTTTTGTCTTTATTTAAAATATGAAGTTTATTTTCAAATATAAAATAAATTAAAATTTTAAAATTAAGATTTAAAATGGGTTCTCTATTAAAATGTGGTAAAATTTCATTTCCAAAAATAAAGGTTTTAAGTGTAATATTTGGTTTGTTCTTATCTTATGATTGTCAAATCTATTGGATTATATTAAAAAAATTATATTGAATACATGATATATATATATATATATATTACATTAATATAAATAACTAATTTTTATTAATTAAATCTATTAGGGTAAAATGACTTTGTGAAAATACAAATATTTTCTTTTGAATTCAATCGGCTTTCATATTAATTTTAAATTAATTTATGAGGAATTAATTTTAAAATCGGGTATACCATAGATTTTCAAAAATTAGTTACCCCTTCTCATAAAAATTAATTTAAATGCTATGTTTTATCTTATCATATTTAATAACATATTGTCATTCCGTAAAACTTGGTCTTGTGTGAAAAACGAGTTAGATAGAAAATCTAGTTGGATTGAGTAAAGTGAATGTGTCAAATGAATTATGAGTTTGTAAATATATTTCATGATTGGGATAATCCATGTGAATATATGAATTACATGAAATGAGTTAATGTTTGGGTATTTTTGAATATCTTAAATGGATAGTGTAATGAAAAGGTAAAAGGGTTTAAATGGGATAAGTGATGTAAATGGTAAAGGTGATAATGGGTTAAGGCTTGGAAATGAGTTGTATGTGAATGAATATGAATTTTGAATGTTATTTGAATTGATTATATATGATTCTTGATATATAATATGTAAAAAATGATTAAATAATCATGTTCACATATCTTGGTGGTTTGTGGGATATTTGATTGAGGCTCCTCCCACAGGTTTGGTTGGACTAAGGCTCTAAACCCTATCCCAAGAATGCATAGGTCAGGGAATATGATTAAGGGTCTAGCCCCTAATGGTTACATTGATAGAATCTAAATGGAAAGAGGATCTAATTTATGTTTGATGTAAATGTGATGAAATTTTTTCCCTAGTTAGATAGTGAACTTTACATACTAAATTATGCGTAGAAATTTACCGGCTTAGGACAAAGTGTGAATGATGTAAATTATTACCCATGGAAAAGATGATGAAAATGAATATAGATAAAATTATTAACTAATAACACATGAGTTTTCATTTGTTTATCATTTAATTATTTTGTATTTTCAAGCACTATCTATTTATACTAGATATTTTGTTGAGATTATTGGTTGTGGGAAACTGAGATGTACTCACACCCTAAATCGGCCACCATTGGGTACCTAAGTAGACTTCATTGTTGTGGGTATGGAAAATGGAAATGTCCATATACTAGAGGGTTGAACTGGAATGGGAGTTTCCTAGAAAATGTATTCCATACATGGAGTCCAAACAAATTTTGGGGATTCTTAATTTTTCTTAATTTTTTGTTTTTTAACACATGGTACTATATTGGAATTGCATAAATTATTTATTTTTCGTTGTGGTATTGGACATAGTTTTGAAAAAAGTTTTATAATTCATTTTCTGGTCTACTACTTATTGTTTCCATTATTTCATATGTTATCTATTATTTCTTACTCTGATATAGATGGCATAGCTTACAGAAGTGATCTATTAGACCCTCGCTTCTAGTAACTAAATTATAGTGTACGTGAAGGGACACTTGAGGCCATATGGTGATCCGGATTTAGGCACTGGATTAGTGTCATTTAGGTTATGGATGTTAAAAGAGTGTGTGATCACATATAACAATTATATTTGATGAGTTTATCAATTTTGATGAGTTACATATTATGTGATCATCCATGAAGATGAATTACATGCATTTTATTCATCGAACAAGTTCGTATATGCTATGAGAATAAAGATAATATGAGTATTTTTTATGGGATTAACATGATTCGTGTCCTATGGAAACTCATTGTTTTTGGAAGAGGTAAAATATGATATAACATATTTTTACTTGATGCAGGATAGTGGAAATAGTAATAGAGATACATGTGTTTGATAGAGATCACATCATACCCCTTTATAGCTTAATAATAATTCAATCTTCGATAGAGGCCTCCCTTTTTTAGAATTTATAGATCCAATGATTTATATTTATTGTTAATAAAATAATGGCATATAGGGTGACATATATTGGTTGACTTAATGGGGTTTGGGTTTCAATCAGTGAGATACTCTAAATTTATTTTATAGTTAATCCAATAAGTGTTTTGGATTGGTATTTACATGGTTTTTCAAGCGATGTAATACAATGTGAAGTGAATTAATGATTTACAAAATTTTGTTGGATGATATTCAAAATGGGGTTTGGATATTATTTTAGGAGTTATATTTTATGATGTAATATAAGGTGAAATGACAAAAATTATCAAAGTAATTTGTGAAAATAAATATATATAACTGAAATACTTACATGTATATGGTATATATATATGATATATATCATAGAAAATTAAAATTTTTATTTTTCATGTTTAAAAGTTGTATTATTCAATGTATCCTTTGATAGTAATGGAAATTCCCTTGAGAACTCCTCCACCTAATCTCTAATTTACTAAACCATTTCATGTAATGTAATGTGAGAGATGAAATAAATTCATGGGATGAATGCCTAATTAAATGAAACAACACTGAGGGGAATCCTCGTGAATATATGATGTCATTATTAAATGATAGAAGTTGGTTTGTATATATGTACAATTATTTGGATGAAATCCCCATAATCCAATTCTATATTTCTCCCACCGCAATTATGTCATGATATTCTAGCACATCATAGAGGATGGAGTGTACCACACATATAATGCGTGATTTGATTTATCTCATGGATACCTATAGAGGTGGGAGGCCTCTGTATTTCACATTATTGATCTTAATAAAATATATTTGATGAAAATAAGTATGATGAAAAGAAATCATTGGACCAATTAATACAATTTAAAATATCTATTCATCTCTATTTTCAATATGGCTTCATATTTTTTTAGGTTTTATCTTGGAGAAAGGATAAAATCAGTTATAATACTTAAAAAAATAATTATCAGGCCCTAATTAATACCTTGAAATGCCCCTTATTGCAGTGTGGTATACAAATTTTAAAAATATTTCCACAAAAATCCAAAAATATTAGACTATGGGACTCTCGAATCACCCAAAAATATCTTCCCTAAATATAATAAACCTAAAATTACACTTATGGATTATAAATCTAGATATTAAACTATATATTTATACCCCCCATTTCTCTTAGATCTAAAAAAATGAAATTTCACTTGGAAAACCTATATCATAATGACATGAGAAATTAAGAAGTCCTCAATATATCGATTCTCATCAACAACAAGAACATAAAACACCCATCAAATCAAAATTAATCAATAAAAATATGATATTACTCCTCAATCATAAATTCATGATGAAAATTGTTTTGTTTGAATCTATATGAGAAGAATTCATACATATAGAATTTTCTTTGAAATAACCATATATGATCCATAGAATAAATCATTTAAATATGACCTGATTTACATGGTACCCATTCCTTATTACCACACCCAATTATATATAGAATCACCAATCAATCCATTTTCAGCAGACCATTCCTGAAATCACTAGACCACTCACACATGTGTACCATCATCATGACCCTATTAGGATGTCTTTACACCCATAGGCATCATTAAATCACTCTAACCACTTACACCAAAGTCCAAAACATAATTTCAGTGTAATCCAATAGTTTAATTCCTAAACATAGAAAAACTCACCATCAATCTCTCTCTATGATCACTAATAACCCTCAGTCTGAGCCCCTCTTGAGTAAAAAATCAAATTATATATATGTTTAATTCCAAAATAACTTAATTTACTTAAAAAATATAGTTGAATTATAATTCTAGTTTTTATTAAGGAACTAGATAAAATTTTATTTTCTTCACATCGATGCCTTGGGTGACATCACCACCACTCATCACCATTCCACTACACCATGATCCATCTCTTGAATGATTTTATATAATGAACATATATGGTGCTCCATGCCATAGGAGTATCCTTATAGACATCATACTGAACCATCACACATGATAATCAAATCCTATATATAGTCAAATTATGATGTTAATGGAAATATGTGACTGACCCAATAACACTTGAGTGCTAATAAGAAAAACCAAGAACATATAATCTCAAGAATACCCAAAATTTAGCCCCTAATGTTTTACAAAATTATTTTGAAAAAGGAAAACACATTCATACAATTAATCATTTTCCCCCACCATATCACTTCCTATACACTAATTCTAAAGAACTTGATAACGTAAAACCATCACCACTTAAGAAGTATCACATACTAACCTTTCTCTCATTTATATTTGGGAATAACCTACCATAATGAGTAATAAACATAACAAGCACCTTTATTTAATGTCTCATTAAATTCTTTGGTCCTCTACCCACATTGAAGATAAAGATACATTTATCACTACTATTCAGAACCCAAATATTACAAAAAACCATATAATCCCAATATCGTATCCCTATGTAGCCATTATCCATGGGTACTCACCACCATACCATCACTACATCACTACTTGGGTTCTCTTTGAACCTGAAAAGTTTTTAAAAAACCTATACACCTAAGAGGTCAAATAGAAATCACTCTAACATTTCAATACTTGAGGAAAAATATTTAAAACCATCCCATAGGCTTTTTCTTTTACCTATCTCAATGTAATTTGAACTAGAGTGGGTATACACTATTATATCATCAAATCATATTATAATACTCATACTTCCTTGAGTCAAATCCAATTAAATTTCTTCCCCTATATTGGATCTCCACCTCAACATAATACCTTATAATTTTATCCTAAAACATATCTAACCCTTCAATATTATCAATAATTTTTCTTCTTAATCTATTAGTATTTTTATTTCATTTTTGATAATACCTATGTTAGGTTACGTTACCAATTTTTACATATAAATATATTATGTATGTAGATTTATTATAATTTTTGTATACATGGAATGCTATTTTTCTAGCATGTTTATCTTATTTTTTGGAATATTTTTTTTATCTTTGTAAACATATTTCTTACATCCCTCAATGTGGGTTATTAAAAGTTACATTTATTATCCCACCGTGACAACATTCCTTTTTTAGAAAAACAAAAATTCTTGTAGATTCTAATCATTTAAAAATTTATTTATAAATAAATTTCTATAACTATAAAAAATTATTTTAGTCCCCTTTGATTATGTTATTAAAATTACATTTTATAAATAAAATCAAATAAAATTAATTTTTAAAAAACCTAAGGTCCTCTATGTGACACCCACAGTTTCATTATTTATTGTGAAATTTTCATATTAATTATCTTTTTTTCTTTTTATGATGTTTATAATTTTTTGAAAACATTTCATAAAAATTTCATGTTCCAAGGCTAGGGTACATGATCCCCCAAATGCACATAAGGACCATGATGTGAAAGAAAATTTTATTCCTGTGTAGCATGGTTATGCATATTATTTTCAAAATCATATAAATTATTCATTCATATCTTCACCAAAATTAGTTTCTTTTAATTAAATCCTTTATTAATAATTTAATAATTCACTTACACATTATTTATTTATTAGTATTATAGACTCCCACTCCTTGGTGGTATTCCAATATCTTTTCTTTTATCTATTATCTCTCTCTTTTATTTGGGGTTGATTATTTAAACTATTTCTCTATAAATAACTTAATTGCAATATCTTCTATCCAATTCTCTCATGACCTTGAACATTCATGGATATAGAAACCTAGGGTTATTTCCATACATATCTCTATTAATTGTTTCTCAATTTTTGGGTTATTTTTCTTCTATAGATCTCTTATATTCAGTTTTAGTGAAATAATATTGATTGACATTGACTACATTAATTACAATTAGACGGTTAAATAATCCTCTTTAGGTTGATTAATAGAGATTATCTTGATGTATACACTGATTGTTTTATTTAAGCAACCCCTAGTATTAATATTTATGTCATTTTTATAAATATTCAGTGATTTGTTTTTATTATTCACCAAATAATGAATTGGGATTTCATAGAGGGGTCTAAATTGTGATTTTTTGAATATTTTACACAGTATGATGTATGAAATAACTAGGCTGTTTTTATTATTAAATAATTAGATTGGCCACTCATGGTGACTTTGTCTCAGAATGCACACTTTATGTGAGTATGGGGGTATGTTTTCTCCCTAGTTAGTGATTCCATCTCCTTATTTAATTTGTTCATATGATATATTTTCATTAGTTATCTTTCTAGAGATGGAGTTTTTTTATTTTTTCAATGATGATTTTCATTACATCTCATCATGTCACTGGTCTTATTTCCTAGTTTTCCTTCCATTTCAAGTCATCTATTACTTCACTAACACTTTTTTTTCTGTAGATCTAGTGTTATTGACAATATTTTTTACTAATCATCATTGGATCCCATTTATCTATATTGGATATGGATTTCATATACAAAAAATATTGTTATAATTTCAATGAATATTCTAAACACAAAGTGATGTACTGTCTATTTTTATTATGTGAGTATATTAGAGTATTTTTTTACAAACCATTATAATAATTATAGTAGGTATCTTATGTAAGGACACGACCCCAGTTTCCCTGAGCCAGTGCCTTATGTGATTACATTGGAATATAAACAAAGAACAAGCATCCTAAAGGACCCAATAGTTTAGTATTATTGGAAACAATATACATACATAAGTTCAACATTACAAACTGAAAATAAATACAACATAGAAACTCCATGGACATCATCCATAACACCAAAGTTAATTTAGAAAGTCATTCATTATAAATTTCTTCATGTCATGAGAAAATATGACATAAGAAAAGGGTGACCTCAAATGCTCTATAAGAGTAATCAATACAGCGGAAGATCACATAAACATTAGACATGGTGAATAATTGAAAACACATGCCTTTAAAAATAAACTTGTACATAATATGGAATAAATATGAGCAGAGTAAATATTTCCATAATATTACTTAATAATGGGTATTCTACTAGTTGATTAACCACATGAACTGTCAATACTGTTTTCATAATTATGGAATTCATAATTTGGGAAAAAATAACCATAACCTCAAGGCCTCCTCCCAACAACATAAATAATCATTTTTTCAAGGCCATGTGCCAAGACTATAGTCTATCTCATGAGACCTACCGATGCACCGAGGGGATATACCAGGCCCCACCCGACACTTAATATCTCCAATTCATTCCTCATATGAATGGGGATAAATATAAACAACAAATACATTCATGTAGGAATTAATATATGAAATACAAATAACTTTCACCGAACATTAAGCATAAACGCTAACCATTCGAAGTAAATTAGTGAATGGTTTTAAGATAGAAAATTCACAAAAAAATAATTATAAAACTATAAATTAAATATTCTAGATGATAACATGGAATACTAATCCTACAAATACATAATGATCAACAAGATTGTTGAAATAGATGAAGATACTCTTATAAAATTTTCGAGTAAATCTTTAGATAAACACACTTTTACTTTGAAAAGAAGAGTTCTTTTGGAAGAATATTTGTATAAAACCATAAGTGAAGTAAGATAGTATTTTTATAATAAAACATGTGAGTTGATAAAGATAATGGTCTTAAAAAACAGATTATAGAGTGCCCTTGAAAATTTATTAGAATTTGAGAAATTCCCTTGAATCGGGCCTGTATTTCTGAAACAGTTTTGAAAATGTAACTAACCATAAAATAGGGAAGGATTATGGTTGGTGTACATATGTATAATAATCAAACAAAATTTAGGAAGATTATATAATTATAGATAAATGTTTTGTTGAAGTAATTCGACAATGAAAGTAACCCGAATGAAAATGGATGTTCCGGTGGAAAAACCCTTACCTTAAGTCCGAATGTGTTTAACTATTGAACTTAAGCTACTGGAATATGAAAGTAGACTTATTAATAAAATATTTAAAAAATAATTATAAATTTATTTAGTTTATCATAATTCTGTTTATTTCATTTATTCCATTAGTGTTAAGTTATTATATTGAATTTCATCGTTCTGGAGTGTTCGTTTTCTTTATTTTCATAATCGGTTCACTTGTTCTTACGTAATTAGTGGAATGGACGTAAATCTACAAAATTAAAATTAAATATTATTTATAAACATACATAAGTTTTAATGGTTATTTATATCATTTGGTTACATGGAAAGAGGATGAATCATTAGCTGAAATATTTATTACATTCACTTAGATTATTTAGTGGTATTTTGATTATTATGAACTAGTTTGGTCATATGCTTTAAAAATATGTATGTATACTAGTTTATGAATCATAAATAGGTTATAATACATATATTAATTTCTGTCTCATCCATCAAAATGGTTTCAAGTCTTGTAATGAAGGATAATTTAAAGAACACGTCTTCATCATCCACGAAGGTTATAAATTGGAACCTCATCGACGTTGATTTCGTTTATAAAATTAAAGAGAGGGAGATTATATGGATGATGGTTATTAAATCACATGATATAATTATAGTGTATGGATGATACAGTATATATAATGGTCATTTGGATAGAGGAGGTGGGGAGAAGATTACAAAAGAATGAAACTTGAAATGAAACTAAACCAAAAAGAAACATGCTTCACCTTTTGATATAACCTCCTTGGGATCCTCCTTAAAGGAAGGGGTTTTACTATTTTGGTAATACCAAGAGATTCTATGACGTGGGGAGTGACTAAGGAAGGCTATTTGGGCAGAAAATTGAGGGCATTAAAGGATTATAGCAGTGAAGAGAAGAGGGAGTGGTGGGGGGTTTTTTAGTGGAGGAGAGGAGTAAATTTAGAATATTTAATTCGTTATTTTATTATTTCCCTCAAGACAGCCAATAGAGTTGTTTCATGTGACCCATAATAGTAATAAGTGAATTCTATTTCAAACCAAGTGGACTTAGATTACTTCTTATGTCATAAATATTGTATTTAATTTATAATTTGTATATACGGTATTTTATCATATTTCACTATTCATCGAAAATTCAAGAATTTCAGAAAAATCCCAAAAATTCACCTCAACCATTTTTCATCGTGTAGAATTAAAAAATGAAATACATTATTCAAAAACAATTTTATACATATTATTAATTTAATTTTTAAATAAAATCATAGTTAATATGTAAAATAACTATTTTATATGTATACTTAGTTTTATATCACATTGAAAAATTAATTAAGATCTCATTATATTATTAATTTTAGAAAATAATATTATATCATTATAAACTATTCATAAGGGTCATATTACTATTCATATTACTATTTATAAGGGTATTTTACTACTCACCAAAAATCAGGTTTGTTCTATCAGACACCAAACGACTTACTGATCACAACTCTATGTGGCCATTTTTTAAAATTCAAAACACAGTAGAGGAAAAGTTGTGTTTAATGGATAGATTATAAAATACCATTAAATATTTATTTTCAAAACCTTGTTGGTTTTACATTCTCCCCACCTTACAAAAAATTCATCCTCGAAATTCACAAAATGTTACCTAAAAAGATTCTTTTACGTCTTCAACAGAAGCTCCTCAGGCTCCCACGTTGATTCCTCCATCTTATGGTTCCTCCAAAGAACCTTTACTAGACGAGTCATCAGATTTCTTAATACTTGTTCAATGGTATCAAGAATCTTGATAGGCTCTTCACAAAAAGATATATTGGGCTCAAGATCTATTTCTTCATAGGTGAGTACATGTGTTGGGTCTGGCATGTATTTCTTTAACATTGACACGTGGAACACATTTTGAACTTTGGAGAGACTTGGAGGCATTTCCAAATGGTAATCTACGGATCCAATTTGGTCCAGAATTTCAAGAGGTCTAATGTTCTTGGGACTTAACTTTCCCTTCTTACCGAATCATATAATACCCTTCTATAGAGATACCTTTAAGAAATAATGATCTCCTTCTTGAAATTCCAAATCCTTCCTTCAGTTATCAACATATCTCTTTTGCATTCTTTGACCTGTTTTGATATGGGTTTGGATAATATTTCCATATTCTAAGGTTTACTCAACATGTTCTGGTCCTAAGAGCTTTCTCTCCCCAACATCATCCTAGCAAGTTGGTGTACAAAATCTATTTCCATATAATGCTTTATATGGTCTATATGAATACTTGAATGGAAGCTATTATTATAAGAAAATTATACTAGAGGTAAATACTGATCCCACATACATTGAAATTCATGTTAACAAGACCTCAACATATCTTCCAAATTTTAAATATACAATTCTTATTGTCCATGAGTTTGTGGGTGCTAGGAAGTACTCAAACGAAGATCAATATCTATGGTATTATGAAGACTTTTCTAGAATTGTGATGTAAAATGGGGATCCATATCAGAAACAATTGATATGTTTACACCATGATGTATTACTACTTCATTTATATATAGTCTTGCTAAATGTTCATGTGGTAAATCTTCTCTTATATGACGATAATGTGTTGATTCTGTAAGATGGCCAAAAATGACCCATATCACACCACTCTTTCTTGGATTCATTGGTATCCCCATGACAAAGTGAATCATAATATCAACCCATTTTCACATAAGAATAGGAAGGGGTTACCTACCAACTCTAGGACGTTGTCTTCCGGCTTTTATATGTTGAAAATCCAAACATCTTGACACATAATCAGAAATCTACCTCTTCATGTTTTCCCAACAAAAATGTTCTTTTATAACTCTATACATATTTGTACTGGCAAGGTGTATAGAGTAATTAGAGCTATGAGCATCATCCAATACATCCTTCTTTAGCTTATAAATAACAGGAACACAAAGCCTCTTTCCAAATTTCAAAATTGCACCTTTATATACGAAGTCAATCAACATACCATCATTTACAGCTTTAATTTTCTTTTGAAACTCCTCCTCATCTGCCTGAGAAAGTTTTTCCCTATCTAGTAAAGAAGGTTTGGAAACCATTTGGAAAATTAGTGATGTGTTACCTTCTTTGATAATTCCCATATCCATCTCTACTAGATCCATTAACAAAGGTTCCCTTTCAACTCTCATCTTGTTCTGAATTCCTTGGTGCTTTCTAATCAAAGCGCCTACCACCGTATTTACCTTCACTGGGTGGTATTGTATTGTGAAATCATAATTCATAAGTAGCTCAATCTATCTCCTTTGTCTCATTTTGAGTTCTTGTTGTGAAAAGACAAATTTCAATCTCTTATGATATGTATATATCTTAGATTTTTCATCATAGAGGTTATGTATCCAAATCCTTAGGGAAAATATTATCGATTCAAACTAAAGATCATGATTTTGATAGTTTTGATCATGAATTTTTTTCTACCTAGATGCATATGAAAAAACTCTATTGTTTTGCATAAGGACAAAACCAAGTCCTTTTTTTAATGACTCACTATAAATAACAAAACCATCATTCCCCAATAGTAGTGTTGGGATTGGGGAATTCACTAACCTCCTCTTCAATTCATAAAAACATGCTTCACATTCTTTTTTCCGTACAAACTTAAACCCTTTTCTTGTGAGCTTCGTCTTTGGTTTGGATAAATGGGAAAACATAAGAACGATATGCCGATAATAACCTGCTAAACCAATAAAACAATATACCTCAGTTATCTTCATTAGAGTAGTACATTCTTGCACAGCCATTGACATCATAATATCTACAGAGATTCCATCCTTAGATACAATGTGGCCCAGAAAGGAAACTGATTGGAACAAAAAATCACTCATGCAAAATTCCCATATAATTCATTTCTTCTCAGAGTCTTCAGAATAGTGCGCAAGTGATTTTAATGATCTTCATAGATTTTAGAATATACTAGGATATCATGAACAAACACCACTACAAATTCATCAAGATGTTCCTTAAAAACTCTATTCATTAGATCCATGAAAACTTATAGTGCATTTGTTAGTCCAAACGACATTAGTGTGAACTCATAATGCTCGTAACTAGTTCGAAATACTGTATTTAGAATGTATTCCTTATTCAAAAGAAACTTATGATATGTAGATTGAGGATCAATCTTCAAGAAATATTGGGCTCCATGAAGTTGATCAAATAAATCATCAATTATTGGAAGAGGATGCTTATTCTTTATTGTAATATCATTGATTTCCCTGTAATCAATTCATAGACTCATGGATCTATCTTTATTCTCAACAAAGAGGACATGAGATACCCATGGAGAAATGTAAGGGTGAATAAATCCTTTATCACTCAATTCCTCTAGTTGTATGTTTAGTTCAACAAACTCTACAGTTTCCATTCTAATAGGGGCCTTTGATATGGGTCTTGAACTAGGAATTAAGTTAATAGAAAACACAATTTCCAGCTCAAGAGGATGTCCAGGTAAATCCACTGGAAAGACGTAAATACATTCTTGTAAAATAGGTTCATGTTCTATTTGATCATTCTTTTCCTCACCCATTGTGATTTCATTACCTTCCTCTCTAATTATTGAATTTAGTAGAGCAACTAGGGATGGATCTAGATGAGAATTATATGGTGAGGTTTTTACTCTAAAGATAAGGGATTCTACACTATTCTCAAAAATTGTAACTTCCTTATTATTGCAATAGATATTTGAATCATCATTTGACAGAAAATTTATACCAAGAAATATATCAAATCCAGCTATTAGTATGATGATAATTTCAGATAATAAAGCAAGTTTATGTGTCATGAGGGGGACTAACGGATATGCCTTTTTTCAATGATACATCCTATAGGGGTTTTGACTAATATCACCTTTTTTAAATAAAATTGTGCATATCATAATTTTCATTGAAACTTGGAAGATATAAATGGATGCGTTGATCCAAAATCAAATAAAGTATTTGCTACATTTGGTGAAATGATCAATGTACCTACTGGCACTTCATTAGGAATTTCAAGCTCTGTGGTTGGGACCGTAAAAGCTCAACCTTGCTCCCTTTTCCTTCTTTAGGGAATGTTTTCCTGAAACTTAAGACATTAATATACATAATGTACCATCTCCCTTCAAGTGTAGCATATAACATTGGTATCTTTTTTCTTCTCCTTACAATCATGAGCTTTATGGCCATTTTTCTTCACACTTGTAACAAACTCCCATTCCTATCAGGAAACTTCTGGGGTGTTTCTTCCCATAATTACTACATGATAGATATTCAAATATTCCCTTTTTACCTATTTCCATATTTCCTTTCCTGGAGTTTTCAGAAATGCTCTTGTTCTATTTCTTTCCCTTAAAGTCATAAGACATAGAGAATTCCTTTTTCTTCTTGATAACACATGAAACTATGTCATCATATGATGTGAAATTATGGGAGACTAGAGCCCTTCAGAGGAATGGATTTAAACAATCAAATAATCAATCAATTTTTCTCATTTGATTACAAATGTAGTCCGCAACATATCTCACTAGCCTTGTAAAGTTGGATTCATACTTGGCAACATTTTCATCCTCTTTCAACTTTAGATTCTATAATTTCCTCTCCATATCTGCTCTCTTTTCACATGGGAAATTTTTTTCTAGGAATATTTCCTAAAAATTCCTCCATTCCATCACTTATATTTCTTCATCCTCCTTTTTGTTTTGGATTAACGATAACCACTGATCTGCATCTCCTAATAGATGATAAACTTCCATGACAACCTTATCTCTTTCGTTACATCCCAAAGTAAGAAATATCTTTTATAGGGAATATATCCAATGCTCTTCTACAAATGGGTTTGTAGTACCACTTAATGGTGGAGACTGTTGTTGCATATAGTGATCTAACAGAGCTCCTCCACGTGGTGGATCAGGATGCTCCATCAGGGCAGGGATATTATTCATAACCTGAGTAAGTTGTCTCAGTATAGATAAAAGTTTCTCACCACCCGTCACAACACCAAAGCCAACATCATTATATTGCATCAGTGGGAAATCCCTACTGGGGACATGTGAATACATGTGGTTTCCATTCATTATACTATGTTCCATTTATTAATGATGACATACACTATATTAGGTTATGAATACTAATTTATAATCATAACGTAACAAAATACTTAGCATAAATAGATATCCTAAGCATGACTAATCCCATAATCAAAAAAATTGGTTCTTTGATAAAATATTTACATTTAAATCCTTCAAAATGGCTTGTAACAAAAATGAAAATTATTCTTACCATATCACCCATGAGTGTTGTAACCAACAGTTCATCAAGGCCCTTTGTCATGTACCAGCATACCCTAGGTCAAACCCAAAACTCCTTGTTGGAGCATTCACTCCTAGGTACATCTATGCCAGCGCCGCCTCTACCTTCTCGTATCCAGACATGGATGTATCTCTTGAAATATTCACATAATCTATTCCTTACCAAAATACCAGGACATTCTTTTATGTTTGTCCTAAGAGACAATTATAGGGACTCTTCCCTAATCTATGTTATCTAAATATAGTTTTCATGTTTTCTACTAAACATCCTTTGATTCCAACTATAATGAGCCGACCCTAGTTTCATGGAGCTGGTGGCTTATTTGATTACATTAGCATATAAATAAAGACACTAGCATCCCGAAGGACCTAGTAGTTTAGTATTATTGGAAACAAGATACATACATAATTTTAACATTACAACATTAAATTAAATACAAAATTGAAACTCCTCAGACAACATCCATAAATCCTAGGTTATTTCATAATGTCATTCATAATAATCTTTTTTATGTCATGAGAAAATGAAACATAAGAAAGGGGTGAGATCGAATGATCAGTAATAGTAATAAATACAGTGGAATATCACATAAACATTAGACATGGTGAATAATTGAAAACACATGCCTTTAAAAATAAACTTGTATCTAATATAGTAGAAATATGATTTGAGTAAATATTGCTATAATATAACATAATCTTGGGAATTATACAAGTTAAATAACCTCCTAAACCATTAATACAATTTTCATAATGAGGGAAATCATAATGTGGGACAACAAATCCATAACATCAAGGCCTCATGCCAGGACCATAAATAATCATTTTGTCAAGGGATTGTGTCAGGACCGTAGTTTGTCTCATTAGAAATACCGATTCACTGAGGGGATATTGAGGGCCCCAACCGAAACATAATATGTAAAATGAATTCTTCAAATTAAAGGGGATAAATATAAAAAACATATAAATTAATATTGAAATTAATATATGAAATGTAAATAACTTTCCCCAAACATTAAGCATAAACACTATCCATTCAGAGTAAATTGGTGATTGGTATTAATATAAAAATTCACAGCGAAAATAATAATAAACCATTAAATTAAAAATGGTATGTGGTAAATGGAATACTAATCCCACTAATACATTATAATCAATAAGAGTTTTAATATGGATTAAGATATGCTTATAAAATCTTCGAGTAAATCTTGAGATAAATACTCTTTTACATTGAGAAGAAGAGTTCTTTTGGAGAAATATTTGTATAAAAAATAAAATAAAGTAAGACTGTATTTTCATAATAAAATGATTTATTTTATAAAGATAATTGATTCCAAAAAATATTTTATAGAGTTCCCTTGAAAATAGATAAGAATTTGAGAAATTCCCTTGAACCGGGCTTATATTTTGGAAACAGTTCTGAATGTTTCATTTAAAACATGTAACTATCCAAAAAATAGGGAAGAATTATAGTTGGTGTACATATATAGAATAGTCACATATAATTTAGTATAAGTACATAATAATATAGAAGAATTTCATTGAGGTAATTAGACAATCAAAGCAACTCGAATGAAAATGGATGTTCGTGTGAGAAACCCCTTACCTTAAGTCTGAATGTGTTCCGCTCTTGAACATAAGCACAAGGAATATGGAATTGGAATTATTAATAACTTATTTAAGAACCTATTACACATATATTTATTTTATCCTAATTATTTTCAGTTAATTTATTCCCTTTGTGAGAAGTTATTATATTGAATTTTATCGTTCCAAAGTGTCCGTTTTCTTTATTTTCATAATCGTTTCAGTTATTCTAATGTAATAGAGTGGAATGGATGTGAATCTCCATAATTGAAATTACATATTATTTAGGAACATCAAGAAGTGTTATTGGTCATTTCTGTCCTTTTATTTCAATGAAAGAGGACAAATAATTAGTTGAAATATTTATGACATTCACTTAAATTATTTAGCGGTATTTTGATCATTCGGAACTAGTTTGGTCATAAAATTTAATAATATGCATGTAAATTGGTTCTTGAATATTAATTAGGTTATAATACATATACTAATGTAGGTTTCATCCGTCAGAATGGATTTATGACCAGTAATGAAGAATAATATAAAGACAGAAACTTCGCCGTCCATAAAGGATATAAATTGGAACCTCATGAATGTTGGTTTCATTTATAAAATAAAAGAGAGAGAGAGAGAGAGGATACTGATGGTGGTTCTTCCATTCAAATGATATAATTCCTGTATGTAGATGAGACTGGATCTATCATGGTCATTTGAAAAGAGGAGGTGAGGATTGGATTACATAATAAAGAAAATTGAAATGAATCTAAATGAAAAAGAAATGTGTTTTACCTTTTGATATAACCTCCTTGGGAACCTCCTTAAGGGAAGGGGTTTGGGACTTTTAACAAGACCAAAAGCTTCCTGGACGTGGGGAGTGTCTAGGGAAGGCTATTTGGGCATAACTTTTAGGAACTCCATGGCTTATAGGATTTAAGAGAAGAGGGAGTGGTGGGGGGGGGGGGGGGGGTTATAGTGGAGGAGTGGAGTGAATTTTGAATATTTAATTCATTATTTTATTATTTCCCTCAATACAACCAATAGTGCTATTTCATGTGACCACTAATAGTAACAAGTTCATGTGAGTTCAAACCAAGTGTCCTTACATCCCTTATTATGTCATAAATGGTGTATTTAATTGATAATTTTTATATTTGGTATTTTACCGTATTTCACTATTCATCAAAAATTCAAGAATTTCAGAAAAATACAAAAAATTCACCCCTACCATTTTTTGATGTGTAGAATTCAAAAATGAACTGAATTTTCAAAAATAGTTTTCTATGTATTATTAATTTAATTTTTTTTAAAATGAATGTTAATTCGTAAAATAAAAATTTTTATGGTATAATTAGTTTTATATGACATTGAAAAATTAATTAAGATATCATTATATTATTAATTGATGAAAATAATATAATATCATTATTTAATATTCATAAAGGTCATATTACTATTAATAAGGGTATGTTACTATTCACCAAAATCAAGTTTGTTCTATCAAAATCCAAATGACTTACTGATCACAACTCTAGATGACCATTTTCAAAATTCAAAACATCATAGAGGTAAAGTTGTTTTTAATGGATAGATTATAAAATTGAATTCAATATTTACTTTCAAATCCTTGGGGTATTACAACTTCTTCCTTAAAAAAGTAAAATACTGCATATTTCATGGTTGTTGCTGGCCGGCCCCTCTGGAGGGCCCAGTCTTTCTGGATTGTTCCATCATTTCAGGTATTCTATATTGGATTTTTTTCTAATATTTTTTCTTGGTTTGTATTTAGTTATCCCTAAACTTTCACTAGTTACTTTTCTACAGGGTTCATTCACTGGCGGTTGTGGTTCACTATCTTCAAGGAAGATTCTGCCCCCATTGTGCATTTATCTAGGAGGACTAGATCCAAAATATCGGCATATTACTCAGTTCCGAGCATAGGATTATAATAGGATAAATGTTTCCTCCACTTAAAATCAATCAAACAATTTACATTCCTTTATATAGATGGGAATGTGTCCAGAGGCAATATTGGCAACCCTTAAGGATATGGAGATGTATTGTGGCTCTTGGTGGGTTTGTTTTATATGCTAACTCTAGTTGTATTTGGCCTTGCTGCTTTTACAGTTTCCTAATCAATAATGTTTCATTTAAAAATTTAAAAAATTGGTTTAAGAGTAAAGAAATAATTACAATTGTGTTCAAGAAATGATTTATTATGAATTATAAACAATGAGATTAATTATTTTGGTGATGTACTGTAATGGAAATGTCTTTTTTGATGTGAATATAGAATTTAATTTATGTATTATGTAAAAGGATGCTAGATTTAAAATTATTAGTCTTATATCAAATGAGTTGACTGATTTTGTTATATTTATTTTGGATTGAATATAGGATATTTTTTTATTAATCTAGTGTAACTATATTTGGTAAAATATCCTTTTTATTTTGGTATCATATAATGAAAAGAATATTTCACTCGAGTGAATTTCGACCGAAAATACTATAGTTTATTTTAAAAAAAAATTCAGATAATTTTTATGGTATCCCATAATGGTATTTACTTACACCATACATATATAATTTGTGTAAATGTAGTCTTTGTTTTCTTTTAAATTGGAAATGGAATTAATTTTATATAGAGGGTGATTAACATTATTGATTTAGATTGTAATATATTACATATATATGATGATCAGTTTCATGTGGAGATATGTATTTTGGTTTATATTGGATATTTTTTTTCTGGGTACCAGATGTGTATTCACCTTAATTAGTTATCATCCCATATGTTCTTCAATTGGGGTTATTTTTTATATTTTACAATATGGATATATCTGCATAAAGGATAATTTTTAGGGTTATGATTAACGTCCTAATATTTTAGGCTTTATTTATGTTTTAATTATGGATGTTATACCTTGTTTTCATGTGATATATTATGGAATTTGTTTATTTCATATGCATGACATTTAAAAAATATGAAATTGTCATGATGGATCTCCATGTTTGATTTGAATGTTCTAGTCACAGAAGATGTGTGAGGTGGGTTGATTCCAAATCAATTTTTTTAAACCACTAATAATCCACGATGTACATAATGAAGAATCATCATGAAAAATAGAATTAATAAGAATATTAATTGATAAGAACCTAGACGTCGAACGATTATATCATTTAAGAAGTAATTTATAATTATTATTTTTAATTAATGAATTACCATTCCTGAAATGTGTTTTCTTAATTTGAAAAAGACCACTTGTCATACTATTATTTCTTCAGAGGAACAATGGGTGGATTACCACTATAAGTGGTCAACAATAGTTTCATGATCATCTAATAATCACTATTTAACCCTATATATTCTAGAGTAGATGATTCTAACACTTCTGATGGTTATTGTTGATTGCAACTGAATCCTATGAGTGAGATGTGATTCACTCTAGGGGTGAAGGATAAAATGCCTATGTTATTAGTGGTGTAATTTGGAGGAGAACTCTAGATATTTAGATAGCCATCCCCATTACATTATATAAATAATGAAATAAAATTTCTCCTTCTCATCAAAATTAGGTCAGAAGTAGGTTTAAATAGTTCTAGGGTTATAAAATAAAAATTAAACAAGGACCATTAATATTTTCATAATAAATGAAAAAAGACATGTATAAATTATAGTATAATTAATATTATATAATTGAAATGTTATAAACTCATGGATTTTTTTTGAATTAGTAAATTTATATTTTTTCAAATATAATTTATTATGTCATTTCAGAATGGAACATAAAAATTAGTTAGCCAATCCTCCTCAATGTTTATATGCCTTTAAATAATAAATATTTATTTAATTAAGTAAATAAAATTGAATTATTTTACACTTTATATAAAAATTTTAAACTCACTCTTTTACTACATTAATAGAAATTAAATATTCACATAAATAAATAAATAATTAGTTTATGAGTAAATGTTTATTAAATATTCAAGTCACACATATGTTCCCTCGAATAACTGGTGATTGGATATTTTATATTAGAAAACATAAACAATTATTAAACTATGCATGGGAATAATATCTATAAAATATGTTAAATTCATATAAAATATATCAAAGGTTCTAAATATTCATAGTGTGTAACCCACTGGGCCCCTTTCTTAGTGATGTTAGGCTGCATTATATAAAGTCCAAGGTTACCATCTAATAACACACCAAGAAACCCATAAAGAAACATGTTAATGTCTCAATACCATGTAACCTCCTAAGAACATTCACTATATAATATAATACAATTATATGTATATCTCTTATCAAGAAGGTTGCATGAAATTGTCATCAACCTATATTCTTGATGTTTATTTGATTGAATTTCTGGAAATAAACTATTCTATCACACCATCTTGGGCACAAAATTATGCAGTGAGATCAGTTTACCTCAAGGGGGATGAGAGATCATCATAAATTAATTAATTTAAGGGATATATTCTTTCATAGAACATTCATTAATACAACATAACTCGGGATATACCACATGTATCTAACCTCATAGATGAAATATTTCACCATTTTTTAAATCAAAACATAAAATTATGTGACTCATAAAATGTATTAATAATAATATTAATGATTAAGGATTTTTAAACGCATATATAGATACTAAAATCCATGGAAACATATATATGTTGATTTAAAATTTTTATGTCATCTCATAATAATATTTTTCACTAATGACTATCGAGGGCATACAACATGAGAAACTTTATTTAAGTCCAATGAGTATCCACCCATAATAGCTTATATCATTTGTGTCACATAAAAGGGAATCATCTATCTATAGAAAATTTATTTATGAATATCTTAATGGATCTTCTAGATTCTCATCATATTGCGTAATTGTTATGATCATTCGATGTGAATAGTACGCCTATAAAATTATCCAATACAATGTCACAAAAAAAATATTGATATAATATAAATATTTATCATTATCCCAACTCATCTATATATTTAATAAAAAATAACCTATTATTTTTTATAGGGAAACAACTCTAATATACTCCCACACGCACTAGAGGTAATTGGGATCAACCTCTAGTCCACTAAAAAGACACGATTTTCACGCCTTTGCTAAGATAAGGCTTTAGTCAAAGGTCCTAAACATTGTATTCCTTGTAAAAATTTCCCATAATTAATTCTCTCTTTTATGAATAACCTAAAAAACAACGAGTATTTTAAAGAAGAAAATTATATAAAATAGACCATATGACACCCAACACAAACCTTAAACAATAAAAAATAATAATATTTTAATATGACCATTATAACACAGTAATTAATTTGGTTTGTATAAGTATTACTAAATAAATTATAAAAATTAAATGGTATAAAAATTTATAAAATATATTTATGGGTATCAATAGATTGTAAACGAAAAAAAATCTTTTGAATGAAAAAATAAAATGTGTATATGAAATACTATTTCTATGCACTAATTTTTTGTATATAAATAAATTAAAATAATTTGTATTGGGGAATTAATTCGATGAAATTTAGATATTATATAATTGATAATATGTTTTATTACTCATATAATACATTTTATATGAATGAGATAACAATAGATCAAATTTTAAAATTAAAGTCTATATTTATCTAAAAAGCCTCTTCATCACATTTTATACACTTATTTTGAAATAATTGTTCTTCCAATTTTAGAAACATGTGTTCAAAAAATGAACATCATTTATGAAATAATAATTCCAAAATTATCTTATATGTAATTTTTGGTATTTTTTGAAATGATTAATATTTTGATGATTAACGAAAAAATGTTAAATTCTATTTAAACATATATTTTTATTTAAAGCATTTAAAACGTACAATTTTTTTCTAAAATTGTTTAAAATTTAAAATATTAAAATTATATATTTATTAATACAATTTAGTTCATTATAATAAATTTTATTTATATCTATAATATAAAAACATTGTATATTTATGAAAACATTACTTTTGAAAACCACACTTTTGTATCTCTTATGAGTTTAATTTTAAATTATAATTTTACACATATGTGAATTGAAATTGGTAAAATGAATTCAATATTTTTAATGAGAATAATTAATATATGGTAATATGTTTGACATAATGTTTGGTCATAATGAAAAATAATAAAAGAAAATAATTAATTACTGTAGTTATGGATAAAACAGGTTTACAGGGTGGGGTGGGTTAAACAAAACAAATCGTATTTATTCAAATAAATTGGTAAAAACCATATTTTTTAGAAATATTTAGACCTTATATTACCAAAAATGATAATAAATGGCCATTTGCAATCAGTTTTTTTTGGGAATGACTTTATTATAATGTATTCTTTTAGGAAATTTGAAAGTGGGTCCCCCTATCCACTTATAAAATAACACCTTAGCTCCTCTCGTCTAAAAAAATAAACATATATTTATATTGGAAAACAATTGTAAAAATTACTTAATTAAATCCCAATCCATGACCTATACTCCCTGGTTTGAAGAGAAAACGATTCTTGGAAGGCATTATGTATAAACCTAAGGAGTATGACCAAAGATGGGGTATAGTTTCTAACCATGAATTTTTGTTTTATTTATTATTATAAACTCTTAATATATTATTTATCCATAATGAAGTAAAAAAAACTATCTAACATATACTGAGAATTTTTTATGTTAATGTAATAACTAATAACTATATCGTCTTTATAAAAATGGGAAAGAAAACTATCGATCATGTATACGGCGGACGTCCACCTCACAAACCAATGTAATTAATTTTCTATCGTCACCTATAAAGGATGGATAAAATAACAACATTAATTTTTTCATATTTTATTTATGAAAAAATATACTTTTGAAAATATAATTTCACATCTAACTTATTACCTTCATATCTATTGGAAAACAGTAACATCACTCTTGGCTATGTGTGGACTACTGTCTCCATGAAGTGATGTGATTTTGTGTGTGTTATATTGACATATATGGTAATACGAATATATTTATTTAATATATATGATATATAGAGATAAAAATTATTATTTTATATTCAGATATTATCTAAATTTGGTCATGCATTTTTTTAAAATTCGAAATAGATTTCATGTGTACGTATAACATATAATCTCTATGAAAATCTTAATTCATTATATATATATATATATAAATTTTATGAATCACTCAGAATCTATATGAAATAAATATTTATGATATTTATATCATGATTATTATTGCTTATATTATGTTAGAGTGACCACTTTTACCATTACCAAACTACTGAAGTCATTTTGGTCATATGAACTGATTTCATCAAAATATCTGATGTGAACATAATTGATGAAGTAATTAAATAAAACATGGTATTGAAAAAAGTTAAATAAATACTAAAATTTATTTTTTTCAATTATGTAAATAATTAACTAAATATTATTATTCAGGATGATAAATAACATATGCCACAAGTTGAACCCTATATAATGGATTTCATCTCGATTTTATTTTCATTGTGGAATATTTTATTGTTTTGCATAAAAGTCATTTTTTATTTTTTATATGTATTTAATTTTCAATTTTTATCATGAATAATTCATAAATCATGGTATTTTAATTTTAAATTCAAATTATTTCTTCTATGGGTATTTTTCTTTAAAGATAGAAAGTGGTCAAGGCTTTCATAACTCTATTTCTTTTCATTAGGTTATATTATTTGGAAATTGTCCATAATATTCTTGAATTATTTGGGTACTTATTTTTTATATTATGTTTTATTAAAAAAATTATTTTGATATACATATGATACACACGATCAATTTATATTTTAATTCTTATATCAACAATATGATATTCGTTAGAGATTATGTCTCAACTTTCACTCTATTGAGAAAAATTTTCTATTATGTAAATATTAATTTTTATGATGTGTATCTACTTCATCATTGATTTGATATATAATAATTATATTTACATTTATGGTACATAATTTTTTATTTTAATGTATTTCTTTCATGGGGGTTATGATTCAAAATTGACCAACATGGAAAGTGTTTATGTAACAATCTCATGATTATTCTAGATTATTTATGTTTAAGTCTCTCATGGCGGAAATATTTAATTATTATAACTTCAAAAAAATAATTTCATCAGCTATGGTTACTTCTATAAATTCTATGTCTTGATTTTATGTTACACACATTATGTACTTATTGTACTGAAAAAATGTTTTTAAGGAAAATTAATTTTTTCTACTTGGTCAGAAATATTTTACTTCTACACAGATATTTTTAGTAAAATGTTCTAAAAAATTATTTTTAATATTAAAAAATTATTTATTAAATTCATTTTTACTTGGTTTTAATTTTATTTAAAAATTTAATCCTCTTTTTTATTTTGTAAACTATGAAATTTTGAGTTTTAACTGAAATTGTGATAGAAATATTTTTTTTCACATATTCAGCATGAGCTAAATTTTTCATCATATAAACTATTCATTTCATTGATGCATCATTTAGAATTCCCCATGATTTTTTTAATGAATTTATATTTCCTAAATTTTTTAGAAATTTTAGTTTTAAAAGATATTTTCAATTTTAAAAAGGTATTTTTATCAATACAATTTTTAATAATATTTTTAATCTTATTTCTATTCATCAATTAATACAATCATATTATTCTACATATACTGCACTTAAGATATACTAGTTTAACAACATGACTGTTTATATTTATTACGAATATAATTTTTATTCTTCCTTTTCATATGAAGATGACATTAGAAATAGTAAGTTATATAAAGAGATAACTATGGATCCTAGATACATTATTAATTATCACGAGAGATATATTTTTGGGTATTTGGTTGTGGCCATAACCATTTTTGTAATATGTCTTAAAACATGGCATTGAAGATATGTTTATGATGCTTGAAATTATACATTACACTATTAAGATATTTTTTATTGATTCCCCTATGATAATTTTAATTGTTTTGATATCCATGTATATGTTTCAAGATCATGTGGTTAGTTATATGAAATTATTTGATAATTATTTATTCCTACCATATTATTGTTTTATCTCATGTTTTTAATTAAATGGTATGTTTTTTCTATTATTTACTTTTCCATATTGATAATTATATATTTAGTCATGATAAATTCCATTGAACGTACTTCTTATTGAGTATTGGATCCATTGATTTATTCTTTTCTTTTTCCCCGAGACATGAAAAAGGAATTTTTAAATGATTTCAAGGATTTATAATATTTACTTTCACATTGTAGTATTTTTACATTATTAAATGTAATGTGAGATTGAATTATGTATCTATTTTATCATGATAAATAAAATTTCTTGTACTTTGGGATATGATTACTTCTATCTAATGAAAATATAATATAGAAACTAGTGACTCTAGTATACTATATCTAGGTTCTTAACAAAACACCTCAAGACATGATATTTTTGGAGCACGTGGATGAAAAATAAATGTGACCTCATATTCTTTATGATATACTATACTATATATTAATATAATAATGTAGGATAATATCATTACTTTGGGGTACAACATAAACATCTTGGATGAAGTTGAAAATCTAAAAAAAACATATTTTTATTCATTATAAGGAGTTATATACATGACATCCACTATAGAATTAGTGAAAACTAGATGTGTTGAACTCTTCAATATAAAAAATCCTCTATTGAGACTAAAGATATATCCTGATAGTGAAATTAGATCATTATGTTCTATTTTAAAAATATAATTCGTATATATTATGAGGACTAGTTCTACATCTCCACTACATACAACACAAATTCCATGTATATGCTATATATTATTACGGATAACCATAACAGTAGACCAATATTTTTTCCTCAGCTAAACCTCATATCTACTTATAATGAATAAAGTATGGGAAATATAAATCATAGTAAATTAAATGAAATTTATGACATATCGTATCGTATATGTATATGATATCATACTCATTGTCTCTCTCAATTTTCATCTAAGGATAACTTGATTTAGAGAAATATATACCATGTTAAACTATAAAAAATACCCTATTATACTGTTTAATACTAAAATATTTTATTATATACTAAATTTTGGAACATTGAATTATTATATGTTTACATTTGGGACAATCATGAATGATATTAACTCAAATCATATATGATGCTTCGCCTATATCCTTCATGGATAATTAGTTATTTAACATTTACTTGACTAACTAGAAGTATGGTATGAAATTTATAATAAGTAAAATGTCATAAAAATATACTACTTAGAATATGACCACACTCTCACTAAACAACAATAAAACACATGGATCATAATCATTGTTTTTGAAATGGAATTATCTTATGAATTCATCAAACTAAATTATTTCTAAACTTGCTACTTACATTAACTCATAAATATATCACTTCAACATTTTCTTGGAGTCACAAACAATTTAGATTGAATCATATCAATATCATAATAACAGCCCCCCTTAAATAATTTTTTTTGAATTCTATATGTCACATCTCAAAGTTATAGAAATATTATATAAAAAGTAAAACTATGTTATTATTATCTACAAAATTATAGAGAAGATTTTATCATAGTTAATTCTTTTATTATACTTAAACCCTTTATGAACTATCCTTACTTTATTGTTATACACTTTACCTTCCATTTCCATTTCTCTAATTAATACCCATTTTCATCCAATGTGATTTAAATAAACTGGAGGATTGGAAAAAAACCTGACATCATTCCAACACATGGAATCCATATCATAATTCATGTATTTTTTCAATCTTTTATATTATAATAACTATCCTACCAACTTGTAGGAAAGAGATTCATTATTGTTAACTAAAAATTAGTCACCATCTTCACTGACAAGAAACCCATATATTTATGGTTCTCTAATGTCTCTGGTGCTCCTATGAAGTAAATGTGTTTCAAGAAAACCATCTTCTGTTGGATAATATGAAATGTATTCCTCTAAAACTCTTTCATATACTGAAAATAAACTTTTTCATATTCAGTATTTCTCCCACTATCCTTCTCAAGGGTGTACTCCCTATTTTGAAAATTTTATTTTCATGTGACACTTACCTCCTTCAAAAAGGGCTAGTATAGATAAAATCCCCTTTTTTAATAGGGATAACCTATAATGATACACATAACAAATAGAATTTATAGATTTTTTTTATGTTTATAGACAAAATTAAAATCTCACAACCCCATGCGTGAGTCTGTGAAAACAAAAATTTGATTATATACAATAACTCATATGGTATGTCGTTCATTTCCTTAATCATAAATTGGATTAAAACGCATGTTGTAATACTTAATGGATATCCAAAAAAGGATAATGAATGACTTATATGAATTATTATCGACCATAACTTGTCATGAAATGTATAGTTCCTCCTTTCATAAAAATAATTCCACAATTCTGTACAAGGATTCGACAGTTGGGAAAAAATGCCACACAACCATATAAAATCAATTGATTCTTAGTTAGATAATTAGTACCTCAATAAAATGAAAGCTTATTTATAATCTTAACAGCTATTTTATTAAATTAATTATTTAACTCTTTGAGTTTATTAGAGGAGATGGTTTT
Organism: Viscum album; assembly: GCA_963277665.1. Classification (NCBI taxonomy): domain Eukaryota; kingdom Viridiplantae; phylum Streptophyta; class Magnoliopsida; order Santalales; family Viscaceae; genus Viscum; species Viscum album. The sequence continues at coordinate 705,134,137 of OY728132.1, forward strand.
AAACCTTATCAAGTAGACATATCCATATTTACATAAGTAATATGTAAATGTAATGAAGTAAGAAGCCACACCTCTAGATTATAAATCAAATTGTTCATACATATCATTGTATACCAACTCTAGAATCTGTGTTTCCCGTTAATCATGTCCATGAAAAGGAAACATGATTATTTTTAATTATAAAAAAATATTAACATATTTCAATAATTTTTATCTCAATACAGTATGACAAATCATCTTGATAGGTCTTTATCAGACACTTATCATTTAGAAGAAAAAATTGATGATTCCACAATGGAGTGTGAAATGATTCTTGGGAGCATGGCTCATTATCAATTTCCAATACTTATTTTTCATAATTTATTATATAAATTCATTTATTTAATTATTTTATACAATATCATATGTTTTTTTTAATTGAAAAATATTTTACTTCCAAAAATTAAAAAAAACCCATTTATATCTAGATAGGATATTGAAATTATGTTCTAGGTAAAAATTAGTGGATAATTACTATATTTTAAAACCAATAACATCATAGTTTTAAAAGGAAGTTGGTAAATACCAATAGCTAAAGTATCTTTCCACACACTATTGACATCTAATAGATCCACCTATCCTCTGAATATCATTCAAAATCTACCTTGTTTTCACATTTTAATAAATATGTTATCACCAAAATCCTTATCTAAAACCCAATGTATATATATTGAAATATTTCACTCGATAACGAAGGCACTTAAAACATCCCCTAATTAATTAATTAGTTATGATTATACTTATAGTGGACCATCTTTTTACTGGAAAAACATATTAAATCCATTTACTCTTATTTCTTAGATCATACTTTTCTAATAAGGATGTTTTAAGGGAGCCTTAAATTTGGAATGAGTATTGGTCCCTATTTCATTATTCTTATTTTACCTATGAAATGTTAATAACATAGTATTTTTACACCCCATAACTTTATAAACATGGATAATTAATTTATGTAGTCCTGAGAGAGAATTCTCACAATTGGTCATATTATAAATAAACATGAAACTAGATAAAATGTTAGGTAGTGAGAAAAAATGATACATATGAACATCTTATTGGGGGTCGTAAATAACTATATGTTTGTAATCTCAACATATATAATAATTATGACTACATTTATCCCGGTAGTCACTGAATCCCCAATCATCAATGAAAATAGTGAATTAAATGTCACATATCTCTATGTTGTTTCTTTCTCATGAAAAATATGTTGAAGGTGAGACATTTTTTATATACATTCATATCCTCATTTTGAATTAAAATATCATTGAACGTGGATGATATAATGAAACATTGTACATATATGGAATCATATAAATGTTTCATAAAAATTGAATGTTGTTTCATAACAGTCTTTCTACCAAGTGTTTTAGGAAGAGTGTTTTTTAGTGCATATAATTTACATTCATGGTGTAGTATAACATGCATGTGCCTTCACCAGTTTTGTTAATTAGATCTGGGGAGAATGTATCTATATCTCATATAGATTACATTGATATAGTTGACTCCTTTTGGATTTCCATTTCAACAATAGATAAGAGTATGTTTTTAGAACATTAATTCGATTACAAAATTACATAAAAAAATTAATTTACTTTATTAACATCCTACTACATTATCAAAACCTAATATCACTCACCATTTATTTGTAATACCACATCTCAAGGATTTCATAATGCAGAGGATCCACATGCCCCTTCTCATGTCTCAATCTGAGGACTCTCAAACAAATCTCTGTTATTCATATATGTGTGTCTTTGAAACTACATTATCATGAAGATCCTTGATCCTATGAGGGACTCCATAAACATCCCATATTTTGATATTACATGGTTGTTATTAAGTTGATTTTACTCAACTGATTAATGTTTTCTTAATAATATTTACACATAATATAATATATATTTTAATTATATAATTCATACTTCATAATTAATTTATTTAATGATTTTAACATCAATAAATAATTAAATATGAAACATGAGATGTATAAATAAAATAATTTAGAATGACCTTGATCTTCTCTAATGGTTGGTTTATCAAGATTGTGATAAACCAAACCCTAACCCTACAGAATTAACACATATAATCAATCATGGATCGAGATGTAGTATTCCACCTATGATCTTGTTTACCTCCAAGATTTGTATCACCTCAACATAAAACTTAAATCATCTCCACTCGTGTGGGTGCTCCATCCATTATATAATTTTACTCATACACAAGAGAGGGGATAAAATGGAATAATAAAATGTGTTTATATAAAATAAACCTTAGAATGAAGGACCTTACATAATGGGTGGAGTGTAATGACCCAAAATAAATTATTTAATATAATAACCTAATACAAAAAACCATAAAATAATAATAAATTAAAAATAAATAAATACATAGTATGGTGTAAGTTTATGGTCTTAAAAATTAATGTAATTAATACAAAAAATTACAATATTATATTTAATTAAATTTTTTATTTAGTAATAATATAAACACACATTAATGAATTTAATCAATAAATTTACTTGTTAATTAATTCTATTTATCATAATGTCCATCCAAAGTCTCTTGGAGAAACCCATCCTATATAAAATATATAAAATTAAAATTTTTAGTAGTATTCATATATTATTATGCGGAATTAATTGAGTATTTATTACATTTTCCATCCTTATTACATAGTTAACACATCATATTTCAAAAATATTATTATATTTTCAATGATGAAATCAATAATTATTTATGAAATTTTATTTTATTTTTATCTAAGAGACTACTCAATCCCAAAAAAAGGTACATCTGATGTTAATAGTTTTCTATATTTCCAAGACAAAAACTCAAGGACTTGGACTACATCTCAATTAAGCTACATCCAACCGTACTAATGAGATAAATGTTGTGCCTACCACTTTTTATGCATCACTGTAACTCACATATCCACTCAACATGTTCTTCAGATGTGGGAAATAACTTTTCTCAAGGATTTTATGCCAACTTCATTCCATGTAACTCATTAATTATGTAGAATATAATTTTTATATAGTGTATATTGTGTATTTGACTAAATAGTTATCAAGAATTTACCCCCACAAAAGATTGTAGACTATGCCACATGCAAGATATCTATACACCGAGTTATTTGAAATACTTTGCGCATGGATAGATTTATCAATACTTAGTGTTCATTAAATAAGAAATGTGTTATCACTTTTTAGTGGATCATGTATTTAGAGACTTTTCTAGGTGATGTAAACATGGGTATAATATATCTAATTTCATTTATACAGTGTGTATCTATGTCTAGAGGGAAAAATCCTTAGCACCTCTTGACAACATATATGATCATTTTTCTGGAATTATCAATCTATTTACCATGATATAAAACATGAATGAAGAATAATAATATGTAAAAACATGTTAATTAAACTCCAGATTAAATAAATAATAAACTTTATGTAAAAAATAAAAAAAAATTGTGTATAATTGATCAACGAGTAATAAATTATTTAAAAAATTTATGTGACCACTCAGACACCACTTTAAGGTTCCAGGTGCACCAGATGCACTATGTGGACAATTACCAACTATATTTTTGTCATAATCCCTGAATAATATATTATATACATGACGAAGAATCATATTAGCAAATATAATTAATATGTTGATTAGTAGACAAGAACTCAAAACCAATAATAGATTATCTTTCCATAGATAATTTATAATTATTGATATAAATTAAATTATTACAATTTATTAAATTTCTTTATTCATTTTGAATGATCAAATAAATATTCTTGTCGTATTTTTTATGAATTAGAGAAATCAAGGGTAAATACCCTCTAACTGGGATCACAATGTGCTTTGTGAACCATTGATTTTTTCGTATAATTCTCTATTAGCTTGCATAGATGGTTATAATTCTTGTAGTTATAAATGTTTTTCAAACCAAATCCTTTAATAGAGAATGGATTCACTTTTGGGATTGGGAAGAAAATATATTCAATATTCTATGTTTCCTAGGAGATATCTCTCTTGGGATTGAGGTAATCGGCTATAGAAATTATTCCGCAAAACAGAATAAAATTTGGCTCTCTCATCTACAATTTTTAGAGCTAAAATTAAAAAGTTCTAGGGTTAAAAGTTAATATTTCGATATGGTCCCTTATTATGTTTCGAATCCATGGAGAATAATCCAATCATCTTCAATATTTACCTTCTCATGAATAATAGTTATATACGTAGTTAAATAAATAACATTAATTTCTTCACTAATAAATATATAAATACTATATTCACCAAATTAGTGAATAAATACTTATTAAATATTCTTGTAAATGAATAAATATTTTGGTAGCATTTGAATAATCTATAATAAATAAATATTATTTATTCATGTAAGTACGTAAATAACTATATGATGAATAAATATTAATTAAATATTCAAGTTACATACATATTGTCAAGAATAGATAGTGATTTAATATCTGTGATGAAACAAACATGAATAATTATTAAATCATGTATGAGAATAATTTTTTTCTAAAATATTAAAATCATATGGATTTTAACTGATATTAGGAATACCATATGTTTGTATCCCACAGGGCCCCTTTCTAAGTGGAATTAGTTCACACTATCTTAAGTCTAATGATAGGATTTGGAAATTTTCTAAGGATTCCATAGAGAATGAAGGCAATGTTGCAATGTCATGTACCCACCTAAAAATAGAAAAAGTATAATATAATCCCTTTATCACAATATCTATATTAAATATGGTTAATTCTAGTGTGATTAACCTATATGATTGATGTTTTATCATTAAAACTTGTCAATAACACTGTGATGGCCATAGAAACAATCAACTAGTTCAATTCCCACTAAAGGTATTGATATATCATCTTCTAATAAAGAATAAAAGCGGTATATCATTTATTTCATTATTTATTAATAAAAAATAACTTGTGACACGTATAATGTATCCTACCATTCCATGAGAATATTTCATCACGGTTTTAATCAATATATCAAGGTATATAAATCATGATATGTAAAAATAATATTATAAATGTTTAAGGATCATTACACACATCCCAAGATACGAATATCCAATGAAACATATAAATATGGATTTATTAATTGTGGGTCATGTCCTCATAATATCTTGTATGGAATATTACCAAGGATATACAACACTAGAAGGTCTATCAAATAACAATAAGTCACAACTGCTGACAACCTATATAATTTGAGTCTAATAAAATAATATCATCAAAATAAAGAAATTATATTTAAGCATACTGTTTCGGTACTTATATGTTCTCTTGATTACGGGGAACAAATATGACCTTTTAGTGTGACAAGTACACTTTGTTTAATTAATATTATTATTTTACCTATCATTAAGAAAAATCATTTCCAAAGTATAGTATTGGTTACTATGGAACATGTTTCCTACCTTTAGTGGTCGATAACATGATTTAGACAATATGGTGGGATAGATTGCATAATGATACAGGGTAACCCAATTTGTTTAATTAAAAAATATTATCAAATATTGATTTTATTATATTATTAGTGAATAAGTTATTTGTTATATTGCATTTTAAAAATAGGATGGGTAGGTAAATACAATGTATCTGATCAACACTTTTCATCAAAAACATTTAGTTACCCTGAGATGTCAAGTAAATTTATATAGAATTTGAGTTCATCTTCATATTTACTAGATGAAATATAATATATAGAATACAAATTTACATATATTAAAGAGATTAAAGATATTATAAGGGAAGTTATTTTGGGTGAATTGGATGAAACCCTTTATAATGTATTTTTCAGGTGGCTTAAATCATTTAGTTGAGGTTGAATGGTTAGATGCATGGATAGGATAACTAAATATGTAGATCCCGATTTATTAGAATTGTACTATTTTTGTTGAAAAAAATTTGAAATATTATGAGGGAACAAAGTATAAATATCTACATAATAATGCTACAATAAATTAAGTTATAATTGAGAGATTTGTATCAACCATTTTAGATTTGAAAATGGATGTTGTAACAACTTAACACCATATAAATAATATACACCCCACCTTAACATAGTTGTAAGGTCTTATCCTGCCAGGAACCACATGGTTCTACACAAACTTGTGGTCCCCAATATTGGTCACACACTCATACCCAAACAAGTCATGAAACTAATGACTATACAGATAGGCCAACATATATTCTTTCAGTGTACTCTTTCCTATCACACACACACACCCATGGAAACTTCCTAAGAGGTCACCCATCCTGTTGACTACTCCAGGACAAACACATGTAACTCGTGAGTTCTAGTTAGGAATACTGCCAAAAAGAGACATTATTCTTCTTAACATCTGTCATATAATTTAGTTATTTAACCCACTATAATTTTTTGGAGTTACATTCACCCCATTTAAATAACAATTCCTCCTTTTTGGACCCCACACCTCAGACCCAAAAAATGATTCAGCACATCTAGCATGATATTAAGTCTTATACCAAACTGTGATGAACTAACCTGGATAAACTCAAAAAAATAAATAAATCAAAAACCAACCCATCACATACTTGAAGGGCCATTATAATCACAATGGGATGGATACTGGTACCACTTCATTGAAAAAACCATAGAGAATGATTTCTCCTGACCTGAAGCAGAAAACATGAAATATATATACATGAAAAGAATAAATGATGGAAGAGTTGAAAAAGATATATATTTCATTGAGAAAAAAATATTGTATAAGTGAAACAACAAAAAAGTAGTGAAACAAACTCTATGGTATAGGTACAAAAATAATGATAAATAAAATTGAAAAAACTAATCAATTTGATATAATGGGAAAGCTATATCCATAAAACCACCAGCTTACAAGACACAACAAATAAAAACATCACCACTTAACTTTGGTTCATTGAAATTTCCTGTATCAAAGTAAATAACATCCTCTATGGTCCATTGAAGGGGTGCATATGGTGTAAGATATACAGGCTCAGTAGGAACCCACATAGGTGTCCTATAAAAATTCACTATAAAAAACATAATACTTATCATCATTAATTAAAAATAAATAATTCTAATCTAATAAAATAATTTTTATATAAAAATCGTGGTAAATAAATCTTCTTTTCCCACAATTCCAATTAATATAGGTAAAATAATTTCAAATAATTTCACATTTATCAATATACTCAAATCATATATCACATATAATATCAAATTCAAAGAAGTAAAAACTAAATCACTGATAAATCATGCAAGGATCACTATATCAAAGGCTAGATTGGACAATTATACCCCTAAAATAGATGTTCACAAGAATAAATTCTATAAATATATGCATAAAATTTAGAGATAAGAGGAACACCCAAGAAAGTGAACCTCCCAATTGGTCTAAAAAGTTCCTAGAACAATAGTAATAGGTTAAAAGAAACACCCCAAGAGTGATCCCCCTCCTAGTGTAATCAGAAGAAGCCTATTAATAAACCATCCACCTAATTACCAATGCTTTCCCCGTGTGCTACATTTTGATAACCATTTCATCAAAACCATTCTTGTAAAATCATTTCATATTTCCAATTCAAATTAATTTGAACATACATTTTCCTTTTACCAAACTAATGGGAAACCCATCACTACTCAAAATCCAATTTTCACACACACAAAAATCAATAAATCGATCATGGAATTTAATTTATAATTTTTTTAATCAAATTTAGTGAAATAAATTTTCATTCAGTGTAGTCTGGAGATGGAACGACCTACATCATATTTTGGTCACACACACTCTGAATGGGAAAGACCAACATGGAATAATGAAAATAATACAATAGAGTACCTAAAATTAGTCCTTAAATATTATAATTAATTAAACAATAAATCAGTAGGTGGAGAAGATAACACAAGAAGATCCTCAAGGAAATCACATGCCATACCCCAACCAACAAAATGTTTAGCCTCCATAGGAAGATCACATAATAGATATTGAAGAGATCAAGATGAATCATCTCTACAATACCAACAGATCAGAATACATAGCGCAACAAAATTTCTATAACAAAATAATAATAATTAGAATGATCTCTTACCTAGAGAGATCTAATGTAACTACAACAAAGATCAATCGCCGAATTAAATGATCTAGAAGGATTCGAGATCCCCAAAACCACATCAGAGAACATTTAGATTTTTGTGACAGGATCCATCATGTCAAATGAAAATGAATTAGATGTGAAGTGAATAAAAAATTACAATCTAGATATCTTTCACATTTTTAATCCCTAGTTCATGATGAAAAACACATCGAATGAATACATGCTAAAAATGGAATAACCTTTGTTAAAAAACACAGTGCTTGAACTTTTATTACATGATATTGTTTCAGTTCATGTAAAATTAACATAATATATAACTGTTCATGGAATTACCTTGACATATTTTTATCTTTGGGAATCAAATTCAAGGAGTGAAGTTTCCAAGTAGGAATATTCAATGAAACATTTAGAATATTCCTATGAGTCAACCCAGAAACCCAAGGACGTCCTATTAATATTTTTATATATATATTCCGAGAAACTATTAATTACAACAAAAATATATCCTCAAAAATTTGATCAGTTTCCCTCAAAAAAAATTCCATCCTCGAAAGGCCCAAATCACACAGAAATAAAGTAGGAAATGAAATGATATATGATAAATACGTAAAATAATGTAATGCAATGTTATAAAATGTGATCTTGAACTAGTCAAATACATATATATATAATAAGAATTAGATCATCATAATCCATCAATTTCAAGAGGGAGAAAGGGTCCGTAATATGTATTGGATTGGATGGATAATATTTAGAGTATTTTTGTAATCCATGAGGCTATAAATAAATTGATAGTGATTTTTCCCAAATTCATGCTATATGTCCATATAATAATTTATTGTAAGTCTCTAGTTTAGGAAGGAAATTTTGATAAGTAATCATTGAATGATTTTAAAACCAATTTAACACAAAAATTTTATCTTAAGATGATGAATTTATAAAAAACATGGGATTTTGTATATATTTAATAGGATAATTGGTCAATTATAGAGTATGAATCATGGTTTACCAAGATGGTGAAATTTAAACCAATTATTATCACTAATTACAAACTAAAATTTTGAAAATTTTAAATGTTTCTTCAACATAATATACATTAAATAATAATTCACGTTAATATAGCATATTTAATTTTGAGATGCCCAGTGGATCATAAAGGTACTTAGAGAAGGGGTAAATTAGTGTACAAAATTTTTACCAATTTATTTTTATTTACTTTTAAAACATTTTATATTTAAACCTTTATGCATGTGAGGATGAAAATCTCATGTGCCTTCTCAAAAAAATCCACACCTAATTCAGGAAAATAAGTAAATGAAACACAACATGTTTTGTTTTTAAAATGTTCACCCCCAAGGTGGGTGACCAATTTTTTGCCGTGTTCGAGTCATGTTTAGAAAAAAATACTCTATTATTATATTTTTATTATTTATAATTGAGTTGGGTATGTTATGAACCCACATATCCAGTCTTATTTATATTAAGCAAGTTAAGAGTTCTCTATAGTTTCCACAAGTATATGATATATGCTGAAAATAACATGTTTGTTTATACTAGATCTTACTAGTTCTTAAATGGCCCTTTTCTCAGAGATCATTGAAAAGATCTTATTCCATCTTATATTTTTATAATCTTAATGATCATGTTTCTCAACTGTAGATATTTATCTTCCACTAAATATAACTAAAAACACTCTATGTAGGTCATCCCAATATTATTCTTAATATTTTTAATATATAACTTAATAATAAATTCATTGTATAATATGATAATTTAAAATTTTATTATTCTATAACATTATTAATGAAACCAAATATTAAATCCTTAAGTAGGATTTTGATATATGTGTTGATTCAATGAATCCTTTGCATAATTTTTTTTGAAAATCATAATTCACTTACATATAATATTGATTTAAATCGATGCTTATTTTAGTTATTTTTGTTTTATAGTATGATAATATAACATACTTAAATTAAATGAATATAATTATTTTATAGTTTGAGAATTTTCATAGAAATGAATTACTGGACATGATTTGATTTATTTGAAACTAAAGAACTATAGTGTCGTATATTGATTTTATCAAGAAAGGAATATCATTATTGAATAATTTCAAATATCGATATTCGTATTCTATTTTATTATTTGTTTATCCGAGGGTCTCATATTCTAACTATTTGAGTGTCACCTATAAATAGAACCCATTACTTTATTCATAAGAATAGAATATGATGAAATGTATTCTAGTGTTCATTTTGAATAAAATAATAGTATTTTAATAGAGTTATTTTTATTGAATGTTTCATTATTCGTTTTTTTCTAGGAGATTCATTGTGAGGATATTATTGAAAATATATTATATTTTTATGATAATATTTTTTTTCAACAGTTCAGACTCAATAGATTTCAGTTTATGGAAGTGGTATTTTCTAACCACCTTGATCGTGGGTCTTTGGATTATTGAATGAATGATATTTATGTAATTTTAAAAAATACATTCTATAACCACTAATCTACTATAAATCGTGGAATTTAGAAATCTTCTTTTGGTTGATGCATGGTGTTTTGAATAGTTTTTTCAACAAAATTCTACATTAGAAATGGGGATACCGACATTTTGGTTAATGACTCCATTACTAAATTGGACTAATGCGAAGAATTCCATGATTATAGGATGAATATAATTAAATAATATTATTTAAATGGGTATTCAGTTTATCTATTGTTACTCAATGTTTAGTTTTTTGTGCTTATTGGATTTTATGTTATTATATTTCTGATGTGTTTACATCAGCTATACAAACTATCTAATTTCCACTATGTTTATATAATATAATTTTGGAGTTTATCATAATTTTATAACCATTGAAAAAAATACTTTAGTGGGATAATTTTTTGTATTTTTCTTTTTAATTATAATTCACCCCTCTTGTAGTTCACCAATTATCTATTTATAGAAAATAATTTCTATGAATGCATGTCTCTATGTATGAGATTGAACCAGGTATTTCTTTTGTTTTTCCATAGGTTTATCATATATATCTCAATTTCATTATGATAATCATATAGTACATAAAATATTTTATTTCAAGGGTTGGTATCCACAGAAATATGGGATAATTTATGTCCTAGTTTACTACTAATATTTGATAGTAATGATTATAAATATTTTCATTACTACATGATGATTTATTTTTCAATGTTGGTGTGAATCACTTTTCATTGATGAAAAAAAATTACTGGATTCTAGATGAATATTTATATACATTTATCATGACAAAAATATGGAATATTAAGCACATTTTAATTTTTGGAATATATTAGTTTTTTCAATGACTTAATATAACTACAGCCTATCTAATTCTTGTGAAATATCTAAAAGAATATGAAAAAATATAGGAATTACTATTTAAGGAACATCCAAAGTTATTTAGAATTGAAGATATATGATAAGGGATGATTATTAGGTATTTTATTTTCTTTATAGTGAATCTCTATCACATATGTATCATAGGATTATGATAGTTATTAATTATATAAAAGATTTTGGTCGAACTGTGTTCTTAGATAACCTGTTGGTAGGTAAAATTATAAATATATGTTTAAAGGAGTGGGAATCTAAGAAAAAATCTATAGACGTCACTAAACACCTTATTAGAATTTGTATTGAGGATATTATTTGTACATTAATGAAATATGTGAATATTATGAAATGAAATATAGAAAAAATATTAAAAAAATAAATGGTGTGATTTTGTTTCTACTTTTAGTTATCCAAATCATGGGGTAGTTAAATATAAGTATAAAATATTTAGGAAAACTAAAAAAATGTGGCCCCCAGATCCATGCTCTCATGCCTGATTCCATATACACATATATTACATACTAAATTTCATAATACATATAAATTTTTTGATATAACCATCCTTAATTATAAAACCAATAATGATAATTTCATTTCTTATATCCCAAATACACTTTTTAGAATTATATATTTATAATTAAAATACACATCATTAACTAATAAATCTAATCAAATGGAAATTGTCCCCTTCATAAAAATAAATAGTTATGCCATAACAAGTCTTCAATTTCTCCCTTAAATTATTAATTCAATATATCCAATTAGACATATATTGTATAATTATTTTCTTCAAAAATTGGGGAAATTATAAAATAATTAGGGGTGAGGCAAAATGATTAATAAGGGAGATCATATTACTTATACAATTATTTCATAAACATGAAATAAATATTATGTAAGGAATAAGTGATCTTCATAATGTAATAATCAACTGAAACATAGATCATAATATATCCATGGATATGTATAAAATTATATATACCAAATGGGTAACAATAAAGGAATTTTTACTGAAGTAATATAAAATACTAAACATATTGATCTTACAATAATGTTCATTACCGATACATTATTTTTTTGTCAATTTTTTATCAAATACAACATTATTATTATCAAGAATACAATGAAGACATATTTATAATTTTTTATGGAGTACCGCAAATGAACAATAATATTTTTCTAATGATACCTACTGAAACATCGACTGGCTATATAATTTCTAACCCCACCAATCACTTGTTTTCGTATAATAAATTTATCATATGAGATAATAATAAGATAATAAATAATCAGTTTTTATAATAATAATCCCTATTGGAATAACATCATACAAGAACACCAATATTTACTACATTTCAGTAAAAGTAAAAACAAAATTATAACCCACCAGGATAAATAAGGTTAATAAAAAACAATAAAAATTCAACTTTTATAATTAATTAATAAATATACACATCAAAATAACAAGTATATGTATTTCCAATAGTTCCCATGTCAATTAATGGAATGACTTTCCCTATAATCAACCCTGAAAATAATACTATATAAAGATAGGGTAACATGGTTAAGTAAATAATTTACTTTATAAATTGATATATGGATTATAGATAAACAAAAATTAATTAAATTTTAAAAAATTTATTCTCAAAATAAAGGAGTCATAAATAAAAAGTTATGCATATTTTTGGTTGATGGTTACGCATTCCAAAAGCTGTGATATATCATATATTTGATATAAAAGAATGTTACGTAAGTTATCTATAGAATGAATAAGGATTTTTGGAATGGAATATAACCCCATTTTAATAATGGAAACTTAAAATGATATAGATATAGATGAAGAATAGCCTTGCAGAATAATGCTTTAAACTGTATCACTCAAGATATGATCAAGGATGGAATCTTTTTATATCAAAAGATAAGAACCCCAATATATATATATGTATTACGATAAATCATGTATCATATATCCCATGTGTGTGTGTACTTTTTTATGTGATAATTAAAATTGTGGTGAAAAATAAATTAGATTTTTCAATACATTTTTAATATTGATGTAAAATAAAAACATAATTGTCACTTTCAAAAAAAAAATTTAAAAGTTGAAGGGAATGAATTTGATAAAAATTAATTTTAAATATATTATTAAATTATTGATCCTTTTAAATTAAATTATGTTTTCAAAAGGAATTGTGGATCCAAAAACCAAACATTCGATTATGTAAGGAAAAGAACCTTTTCCTTACAATTAAAATACCATTTTTGAAAAACCATATTTATATAAAGGGTAATAAAACTATATTTGGGTCAAATTTTTTTTTACTAGTGAGTATCATAAAAGAACATATATTTAAATATTATGGTTAGAGAACCCAACAATGGAAGATCATTGTTCATGATAAAATGTTATAACTCAATAAAAGGATATTTGAGCTATCAACATCACTTATGGAAAACATACACCACACGATAAGAAATATTCTAAAATTATTTAAATAGTGGTAATGTTAATCCACAAAAAGTAATGAGGGAATACCAAATAATAAAATTAATTTAATAATTCACTCAAAATATATGAAATAACTTATATAGATAGATTATAAGTCAATGAACAAAATCTGAGTTACCAGAAAAAATTACTATTAGGTTATTAATAAAATACATAACAATTAGAGGAAGGTAATATTATTTACCATAGTATATCTTATTAAATTAAAAATGATAAAAATAAATACATGTGTATTGAAAACACTATAAAAGGAAAACCTGGTACAAAAAAATGTATTACGTCTCAATGAATATGAATTGAGGCATTGGAAACCTTACCTTTTGTCATAGATTTTACTAATTCCATATATCCCACAATAAAAAAAATATTCAACTTAATAAATTATTTTAGAACCTTAATCATATATTTTATATTTATACACTTCATTTGTAACTATAACTAGAATTATGTAAAAGAATATTTAATAGGTATTTAAATATTACATAATATAAATAAAAATATTTTTTTCATAGTACAATTCTTTTGAAGGAATAAATTAACAATAATCATTTATTAATCCTATAATTAATAGATTATAGAATTTTTTATCACAAAAAATTTATAGTGACAAAGAAATCATATTTAACATTTTAACAAATTCTTAATTCCTTCCATAAAATGTAGTAATAAAAAAATACGCCATTCCACAGAGGTGGTAGTAAGCACCTATGTATGGATGATGATTTCATTTTTCATAGAATAGAAGAAAGAAGTAACTATTTTTGATTTATTATAACTATAATAATGTTTTATATATATAATGAATAATTACTAAATTCTATTTCTGGTTTATCCATGTAAATAAATGATGGAAAAAACTTGTTGTTCTATAGTGATGGTAGTCCATATAAGCACAAGGATCACGTTTTCATTTTTCTTAAGGAAAGAGGGGAAATGTGGATAATGGTGAGTCAATTAGGATAATAAAATTCATTATATAACATATACTGATTTAATTACATATATGTAGGAAAATTTAAATTTAAAATTTATCTTTCAAATGAAAGATTTAGAAAAAATGATTACTCATGTTGAGAAGTTTGAGTTTTCCATGGAGAGTTACTTTTAAAATGATGAAATTGGATAATCTGAGGTGACTAGAAGCACATGTGGGAAGAATAAAATTATATGGGAAGTAATATTTGAATGATTTTTGGAGAATTATTTTTAGATGTAGTATATAAATATGGTGGGATCCCCCTTTTATAAGTGAGAATGGATTCCATTTTTTTAAATACCAATATCTTTTATAAAATTAAAAGACACTCTCAAAGAAAGTGTATCCAAAATTAATAAATAATTAAGTTGTACATAGATAACATTTATCATGGAATCGAGCAAACTTTGTCGCATATTCTTGAAGAATTTTTACCCTTGTTCACTAGGTTAGACCCCCCCTAAACATTAATTTATTATTAACATGATAACTAGTTTTTATCTTATTTGTCATTTATGTATAAAATTAATATTGCCATTATTACATAAATTGGGCTTTATTATTCATAAATTTAAATAAAATTTATTTTATTAAAATTTTAAGATATCAAATATTAATTTGAAAAAAATATATTTATAATGTAATAAAAGTAGTTTCTTGGGAATATTATTACATATGATCTATAATATTTGATATAGGTTTGTATAATATAATAAATATCTTTTTATTTATAATTTATCTTATAAAATATGTATTTTTATACAATTCCCTTTCACAAATTTTAATGAAATACATATATATTAATAATATCAATAAATCAACATTTTTGTAAAAATTTTATATTTCATTATTTACCTTTAAATAAATATTTTTCGAAAAATTCAAAAAAATAAATCCGGAGATATTATTTATATGATTAATCTAAAAATTATTCTCATTTTTTACAATTTAAATTATAATATTTAAGAACTTATCTTTAAAATAAAAATTTAAAATATAATGAAATATAATTATTATATAGAAAATGACTCATTAGAATATAATATATTTTTATATTTACTTTTTATTATTTAATAATTAGTTTAAAACAATTATTTATATAAATATATATTACCATAAATTAATAATGTGTTTATTATGAAAAAAATAAATCATATAAAATGAATTATTTTTTTAGAAAAATATCATTTCAAACATTTTAATGATCTTATTAGTCATTTTTGATATACCAATTGAATTTGAATCATATAAATATTATCCATAATTTATTTATATAAATATTTAAAAAACAAGTTACTCCAATTCATTACTGCTAATTCAACTTCTAGGTTTGAATGTGAATTCATAAATACTTATATTTTATCTAAATATATATTGGTTTCATTTATGTTTAGTGTTGCGTGTCGAAACATTTGTCAAACACAATTTTTTTTAAATGAAATTCTATATTAAAATATTAGGATATTACTTTATACCAATTATTTAAATTATTTCCTTAAAATTTACTTCATAAGATCATATCAATTTCTATTTGGAACTCATAATTAGACATACACTACTAAATTATAATTGTATTATTTACATTGTGGTGGGATATATATATATGGAATGTTTTTATAAGACCTTAATAGTGATATCTAACCATTTCTAATTTCTCATTAAATTTTATAAAAGGATGAAGAGATATGTTTATAAGTAACTACCTATTGAAAATGATGAAAATGATTTATCAATAATGCTTTCAAAAATATTTTATTTGTAACTCAATATCAAATTGTTGGTGAAAACTTTCATAACATAAGACTTTGGAAGACTATAGTGAAAAATCTGTATCTAGTACAATGGAAGTAATCTCATAAGAATTTGTTTATTCTTTTGGTTGTTGGTGACTATTTCCATAATTTCTTCTTGGATTGGGACATTGAGTCACATTATTAAAAACTCCCTTGAAATTATGGAAATAGATTCTTAGAGATTCTCTTTTACCCTTACATATATGAGTTTGATGGCCTTCATCTACACAATTATGGTGTTAATCCTTATCTTTTACTATGTTTACCTCATGATTGCTTCCATATTTCTAAAATATGTGGAATTAAATCTTATTTCCTTAATTAAACATTGCACATGAAAATCCACCTAACCCTGTCATTATCTTCATTGGGGGTGTTTAGAGTTTTGGAATAACCACTACATTTCTCACTCTATATCCCATTATGATGGGTTGTACGTTGAGGTAATATCTATGTATTCCATGGAAACTATTTCATTATATTTAAAACCATTTCTAAAAAAAGTTTTTATCATAAGTGATAAAAAAATAACTATATAAGATTATTATCATAAATAAATGTTGAAACATTAATGGTGAGATGTTATATTTTATGATAAACTCATGTTAACCTATATTTCTCTTATTTCAATCCTTATCATTCTTAGTTCCACCTATATTTATTCAACCTTGGTTACATTAAGATGAATTTTCTCATATATATTAATTTATTCCCTTAGAATAATATTGGTATAAATCCATTAAAGTGAATAAAAAATATAAAAAATATTAGTAAATGACATCCCTAGGGAGTGTAAATATTGGTTTATAGTTAGGCCTCTTTTTCATTCACTGGGTGAAGACTGATTTAATACCGAGTTTATCCATTTAGGGGATATTACTATAGGTACATATTTTTAAAATACTACATGAGCTTATAATATACATACTTAAATTTAATTTATTTGAAAATACTATACTCAAAACATACATAAATTTTAGTATGATATCATATAATTTGACATATCTCAATGGATTTCACTAATGTTCTATCGTCATAATTCCTAAAATAAATTTTTAAATATTATTTATTAATTATATCCCTTCCTTTAGAAATGGGTTATTTATAACTTTTGGAATTATGATCAACCATAACTTAACATCACTTAAATTATCCTTAAACAACTTCTTAAAATTGAATGTTTTCTAAACCCCACTCTTATACAAACCATGAATTCTTATTACTACACTCTCGAGCATAGTGACTTAAACACATACTATACATACATGCGTTGATTCAATATATAAATTCCTTCATATCACCATCCTTAATTGAAAAATAAATATTGATTCTCACTACTCTTGCATCCCAAAGATATTTTTAGGTTTAGATATTGAAAAAGTTAGAAAAAATCATTAGGTAATAAATCTAATCAAATATATTATATTTTCTTCATGATACCAATAACTGGTTAATTCATAACATGTATTCAATATAACCAAAAAATTAACTACATATGTTATTGTGTTAGAAAAATCAGGAATAATAACCTTTTCATAACCTATGAATATATGAAAACATGAATGGGTGAGCTCAAACATTCAATAAGGGAAATCACACAACAAAGGAAATAATGGTATAAACTCATCATAAATATTACATTAGGAATAATTAATCCCTATAATGGAATAATTTACTAAAAATTATATTATTATATAACCATGGATAGTAGTGTAAATAAATAGATAACCTTTAGAGTAATAATATAATTCAAGATGAAGGAATTAATTGTGCTAGACATACTGATATTTATTTCAATGACTCAACCAAGAAATAATTTCTACCATTATGTCCATGGAAAAAAAATAATTATAATTTTCAAGACCGCATTCAGTACATCTTATTGAATTTGGCATGCACACGCCAAATATGCAAACATGTTTGTCTCATGAGTGCAACCAAGGCATCGAGGTGCTATATTATTCTAGGCCTCAACCATTAAATTATTATGTCTAATAAATTCATCATATGAGATAATGAATAAATGATACAAAATAAACTTTTTAAATAATCATCCATATTGGAATAACAACATATAGAACATTAATATATTTAATGGTGTTAATAAAAGGGATAAGAATACAACAACCAATCTAGGGAAATACAGTTGGTAGTCAAAAAACACATAATAAACATTCCTAATAAATGAATAAAAATATGTTTTTAAATAACAAACACATATGAATTTTCAATAGTTCATAAATTAATGATTAAAAAAGATCTCCTTTTAACCATCCCACAAACTAAAATCATATATACTGTTGTTCCTGGATCAGTGTGTCATCACTAAGCGGGGGAGGTAGTGAATCATTGACCCCTTCTCTTTTTAGAAATTGTTCCAATTTTATTTTACCTTTTTGGATTGTTAATTCCTCGATCAAATATTCTTTTAATACTCAGCCTTTTCTTGAATGATTATATAAACCAAAGGCTCAAAACAAAAGGATTTAAACGTTTCAGTATAAAGACTAGTTCCTTGACATGTTGGTTATATTAACCAACATAGATTCCCACTAATCAAGCAATGTGATGACAAGTAAATAAAATCTAAAAATGACTAACAAAAAAAAATCCCATAATATATGACCCATCATTTTTATAGTGGTCCATCTCCCAATGAGATCTTTAGAATTGCATCATGGTACTGTTATTTATACCCAATCTCACTAGTTGAGTTATCTTCGGAAAATATTTGGTAGTTTATAATGAGATTTTTTGCAATATACCTTCACTACAATTATATATTGGGTTCTCAAAATGAACTAACAATTTAGTGTATATTTTCTCATCACCTTCAGGCACATATTTAAAAAAATACTGGTGTATGGGAATATCATTTTGCCACCCCTGGCTCGGATGTCTCTTGCCTTACCACTGTCACCTCTTTAAAGCCTAAGGGTGTTAACTTAATCCGTGGGGATGCCCTCAGTTTCCACTATTTTAGACCCTCTTAGGCTTGGTGTTTTTTGTTCTCAGGTTCTTGGTCTGTTGTATTCCCCCCTTGAATAAAAATATAACAAAGGAAGGATAAAGCCTTCTTAAAATATGAATACTATTGATATAGGTATTATATTATCCTAATACATAACAACCAATAATTTTATTGGGTATTCTTTTTTTGTAGTTCATCTAATATCAAATGAATACACATTATACTATTATTTATCTTTATTCCCCTCTTGGAAAAAACACAGAGGTGTCAGGTCTTCCGTCTTCTTCACACCGCATCAAACATCATGGCTCGCCATGAATTCCTTTCTATCATTCAAATTCCCTTGAATGGTTTAAATCATTATTTATACTATGTATGGTACCTTGAATACAAAATATAATCAGGTTATTCATTTATTATGTTGTGTAAGAGTCACCCATAACACTTTTTACATTCAGGAAAGTGATTCCTATTTTCTAGAGTAATATTGATTAACCATGACTCTCCACTCTAAGAATGCATTTTAGAACACTTGAGAGATGTTGTTATTATTAATTCTTCACATTGATAAAAAATATATTGCCTCATGCACTATTCTTTATAATGTATACAAATCACCTAAAAAAATGCATGCATCTCCAAAAAAAATACCTATACATTCAAGTAATTTATTATTATTCTTAACGTGGATAAAATAACATAACAAGGCTCATTTAAATATTCTTCACAACGGTTCTTCACTTTGAATACAAATTGCATGCATCTCATTCATAAAGCCTATTCATTTGATTTCCATGCCTGAAATGAGATGTTTCATGCATGGTCATTTGGATCATACCTCTGCATTATCACATGAATACCCAGAAATTTACATGGCCCAGGAAGGTCAACATCATTATATGATCATCTTGACCTAGGGAAATTCATATATTCGTAAAAGTTCTTAATTATCATTTGTAAGAAATTCAGTGTACTTTCATGGAATACAAGAGATCATGATTTCCATCTCAATCATGAATGTAGCCGAAGATTGAAATTCATGTCATAAAAATGGTGGATAAACCGCAAAAACAGAATCCTTGATGAAGCTCAGCGAAACATACACATGATGGTTTGATGAGGCATTCCTGATTAGTGAGAACAAATAGCTCTCATTATATCTATATCGTTTAATTCATTGTAACCAAAATCGAGTGCGTATTTATCCCAAATTCAATATTCCTTATGTCTTAGCCACAATTTATTAACCAATTCATTCCTTCAGCTTTCCAGAGGTGAGTATCAAGGTCTTCTCTTGAACCACCATTGACACGAATGCATTTTGGCTCACTCCACCACTATGTTTCTCCATGCAGTTGAACCCCCTCTTCATCCAGGTTTTCCATGTAGGAATTATCTCATTATGACTTTATACGTGGTCCAAACTTCATTTTCTACCCATATATGCCTCCTTGAGTAGGCTATCCCATAGGGGTTGGCCGCAAAGTCCCCCTATGTACTATAAAGGGATAACACTTAGGGTCTATCACTTGGGTGCTTTAATGAGTTGGCCTAATTTTTAATATGAGCCTTGTTAATATAATGAAAAATAATATAAGTATTATCTTAATGAAATTCAATGACATTAATAACTAAATGGCCAAAAAATTCTCAACAAACTCCTTTTCCTCTACTCATGTTATTTTTTATTCTTTATGAAAAAATTAAATATATTTTACAAGTCTTTAACATAATTTATCATGCAATAATAAGATATTTCATGGCCTTTAATTTATAAAAATAATCATTTTCATGGTATTGCTATTTTTTATGCAATGTGATTTCTTAAGAACATGTATTTTAAAATTATGATCACATAAATAATTTTCTAGGCTATATAAGGAATTTTTCAGTCATTACATCCAATTCCATTTCATGAATCAAAAAAATTCTCGAGGAATAACACATTTATCCACATATTATTTGATTAACAAAAATTTCAACATTTTCTCATCAAAATCCTTATTTATATTTTCTTTTAAATATCTCTTCACATATTTAGAAGTCAATATGCATTCTATTTAATTTTTTCCCTATTAACAATATGATGTAAATGATAAATTGGGGAGTTTTCTTAACAAGATTTCTATGGTTTTGTGAGAGATATGATATCACTTGGTTCTCTTCAAGAAGAGATCCCATTTTTTATCAACTCCAAGTATAGGTTGGCTAGCCTGATGTAGAAAACAAGAGAGATTTATCCAAGGATATATAAGATTTATATATAAATACCATGTATTTAAAATCATGATCAAAACATAAATTTTTCTCACAGAGGGGTTTTATAAATAGATTTATTAAGAAATATATTCTCTTACACTCATCAAAAACCCCATAAAAATTTTCAAGTGACTGAATATGTTACCCCCCATTCAATGATCTTAATAATTAAACAACACTCCCCCTTAATGAATGTATATTATATAACAAATAAAAGGGAAGGAAGTGTAATTGGGTTACCAATATTATCATCTTCTATAGATATGTTTATATAATCGATATTTTTATTGAATAAACCTTGAGAACATATCTTTCATGTTTGATCCCCATCAAGGAGTACACATCCTTCATTTTTACAAGGAGATTGATTTATTAGATAGTCTTCCAGGTTGTAGTAATCCAACATTATGTAACAATTCACATTTTTTATTAGAGTGTGAATATTTATTCAAACTTGTTGTATTCTAATTCTTTCATTTATTTATCATATTGAGAATGATCTTCAACTTTAGTACACTATAGTGTAAGCAAAAAATAAAATAAGAAGGGAATAAGATTCAACAACAATTCTTCTCAGTTGGACCCATAGGGAGGATATCTACTTTTAAACCCAATTAAATTTTTATGCTTCATCACATTATATAGTAAATTAGTTTCAATTCCGTACTATTGCTTCATATTTCTAGATCTTCCAACTATTATAGCCATGTGATAAAACTTTTTCTAGGAACACACCCAGTCATTATGTGGTTTAGAGACTCTTTCATCTCAATATTAGAAGTCACAGGTGAATTCAAGAATTAATTTTCTCTAGGAAACCATGTCATGTATTTTTTAGCTAAATTCCCAAACATATGTAACATTTTATAAACATTTCTAGCTTTCACCATGTTACCCTTTTTAGATAAATCTTTAGATTCATCATCAGAGATGCCTTTCACCAAATCAACATTGTTGTTTCTTTTCCTGAATGATTCTTTCTTCGATTTTATCTTCATTATTTTAGTATTTATGTTTATGGAAAATTTATAATGGTCCATGTAATTATCATTCCTAAAAAAATAAAAACAAATTATTCTTGGTGTGACACTCATTACATCATTCTTAGAAAACATATTGAGATCCATTTGTATTAAAATTTCCATATTTTATTAAAATCACATGGTTGAAGTCTCATACTCTTTTCTAAAATATTTATCCATTTTATGGTATTATTTTAATATCAAATGATTATTTTTGAAATATTACTGCATACCGACACTCATATCAGAGTGTGATCACAAAGAGGTGGGAGGGACAGAAACAAAGATCTCTTTTCTTTATAAAAATTGTTCCTTTTCAATTCAACCTATGTGGTCTGCTAAATCCTGAACCCACTCTTCTTTTGTCACTCAGCCTCTCCTTAAATAATTATATAAAACAAGGGCACATAATTTCAATATTTACGTGTTTTGGTAAAAATAACTACTCACAAAAATTTTGGTTATATTTACCAACATGGATATTAAAGAAAAGTGATTACAAGTATAGAAAATATCTATAAATTTCATACAGAAAAAAACTATAATGTATGATCCCTAATTATTACAGCGGTTCATTTCTCGATGATATATTTAGAGTATAATCCCACCAAATATTCTTTTTAATGACTCCCTCTAGTTGACCTATCTCCCAAAAATATCTTATTTTCTATAATATAATCCCAACAATTATTAAATGATATTGAATGTAGATACACAATATTATGATTCCCTAATATTCCTCCACTAGATTTTTGGATCACACATGCATGTATACATGCATAAAAACTTCCACAAAGTTGGCCTTGAGACTTCTCTTCAAATTATCAGTTTCATGTTATCAACTATACAAATAATTACCCATATTTGGATCACTATCACTTTGATACAAATATAAATCTAATTCCTAAGATTATCCTGAATTTATATGATCAATTTCTCATCACCTCTATGAAAATATTTATACATAATATTGTTGTTAATTGGAATCTCATTTAATTACATGATTGAAATTATCTATTTAATTTTTTATTTAAAAGTTTTAAGAAAATCACATAGAATTTCCATATTCAAATATTAATTACATTGGAAAATTTATTATATGTTTATCATTCTCAATACCCCATTATTTGTGTGGGTATTATTTTTGCATATAGTGAATCTCATTTAAAATTACTAACCACAAATATTCTTAATCTGCATGCACCTATTGAGGAATACCCAAATGTTTCGAGTATTCCTTATTCTTCATGTGACATCTGCCATTATACCTCTCCATGAATGCATGTATCTCATTCATATACCCATTGAATGGGTTACCTCATTATTTATATTGTCTAACACATTACTTAAAATACATGGTAGATGTGAGTTCTTCATTTCTTTTCATGAGGAAGAGTCACCCATGTATATTTCTATCTTTATGCATGTAATTCACATTTTCACATGGAGTTTTGATGAACCAAGACTCTATATATTATTACAATTCAAAAAACCTAAAGGATATCTATTTTATCCTTCCAACATATGATTAAAAATTACCACCCTCATACACTATTCTTTATATTTTAAAAAAATCACCTGATGAATCTAATCATCTCCAACACAACACCCATAGGTTTCGGTAAATTCTTCTTCTTCATGTAGATATGAAAACATCACATGGGTCATTAAAAAGTTCTTCACAGGGGTCCATTATTTTGAATACCCATATCATGCATCTCCTTCATGCAGCCTCTTCATTAATTTTTCATGCATGAAATGTAGAGATAAATGAATGAACATTTCTAGTATACATTTTCATTATCACCGGAACACTCAACTGTTAACTTCATTGATGAGGTCAATATTATAATTTGATCATAACTACTCAGTGTTCATTTTATGTGCACGGTATCACATAAAAATAATTGAAGATAAATTCTAAAGGGTAAACTAGAATTTAGGATATTGTCCTAGAAATATAAACCTTGTATGTATCATGTTCTTTAAAATTATGACATAAAAAGGGAGAATTAACAACACAATTATAAGCCTCAATAAAGATTTTGGAGGAAGACATGTGATGGATTGATCAGATAGTTATGATAGGTGTGATAGAATTACCAAAACTATATCCATATCTTTTAACATATAGTAACATTAAACTCACATGTATCTGTCCCACATTGAATCTTTCATATGTATTATCTAAAGATTATAAAATAGTCTGTTTTTATGCTCACCAGAAGTGAGTATTGGGGTCCTCTCTAGAACCCCCACTTGCATTGCTCTGTGTCATCTCACTCCACCACCGGGCCACCACATGCTTTTTTCCTCCACTTATCTAATTTTCTCCATTTGCTAACGCTCTCCTGAGAGAATTATACATATTTACACCCTCTTTTACCACCCATATGGGCCTATATCAGCAGTATCTCCCATGGGGGCTGACCCACAGGCCCCCCTATGTGTGGTTGAGGGAAAATTCTTGGGTGCTTTGATGAGTTGTCCAACTATTTCATATGATTCATCATCATATATATAGTAATAAACTAAGTATGATATAAATAAAATTATATTAGATTATTAATTATAATTCTAAATAATTCTCAACTATCTCATTTCCACCCTCATATATTCTTCTTATTCTTCATCTAAGATGTAAATAAATTTTATATTCCCTTCTATTAATTCATCATGAAATAATAAGACATTCTATTTCGCTTACATCAATAAAATAATCATTTGTACGGTCTTCCCATTATTATTTGAAAATTTATCTCATCAGAACATTATTTTGATGTTTGAGATCACACTAACCTTATTCATTGTTATTTGGGGAATTTAACATGTATGGAATCTAATGCCATATCATGATTTCAAAACAATCAACCAAGAATCAACACTTCATCCACATATTGACTGATTGAAAATATGCAACATGTTCTCAATATATATTAAGGGGTATATGGATAAATTAACAATTCTCCAAATAAATAAATATATGGATACATTAATAATTATCCCATAGACCAACTGGTGGAGTTTAGTTGCAATATGATATGTACTTTTAGTCATCAACTAGATAGTAGAGGCCACCGACTAAATGGTAGAATTGATGGGGATGGAAACTAGTAAGAGGATATTATCATTTTTGTCATAAATGTTTTCTTATTCACCATTAATCAATCTTTTCATCCATAACTCAAAATATATTTATTTTGAAGGCTCCTTGGTGATGTTTTGGCTATATCCCATCTGTTTTTTTAAATCATTACACAGATTGAAATCTTGGATATATATTCAACATAATCTTGTAAGAGGATCCCTTCTACTCTTGCTTCTCCACTCTTTATCAATTAATTTTTATGTCTAGTATGACTACTATGTTAGATCTTGTAAAAACATGGTGAATTGAAATTTTTTCATTAGATATAGTTTCTCAATGATCTTATTACTTTTTTCCCATTACCAGGTTTAATGAGGCAAACTAATTTCATCATTCTCATGGTAGGTTTCACTATCCAATGGTTTAGCCCATGTAATAACTAATGTTATTATGATGAATTTTGATGTTTTTTATTGTAAAATATATTATTAGATTTTCATTTTATCTTTTCGGGATATAAATAGGGAATTTATAATTGGGTTTTCATTGGAAAAAATATTTTATATACTCTATGTGTTTGAAAAAATGCCTCAAATAATGTTTTGAATTAGTAATGGATTTTTAAAATATGAGGGGTTTGGCATCGCAATAGTTTCAATTTATGAAATATGAGCATAGATATAAATTTTTTTATTCCAAATAAAATTTTTATTAAATATTTTTTGAATGATTTTGTTAGAAAATTTTAATGGAAAATTGTTTCATATTCCATGAAAGAAATGATGATGTAATAACACACTAGAAATATCTTGGGGTATGGGGAAAAACAAAAACCATCCCTATTAAATTTATTTATCAATAGGATTAGTTAATTTGATATCATGGAAACTATGTGGTATCAATTCCATGGGATTTAAGTTCCCAAACTACAGGTGTAGATAATTTCAGCTAGAGTTCTATTGATATTCTTATCAGTTTGTTTATATACACATTCATGCCATTTATAACCAACTTGGTTGTTTTCAGATTACATTACATGCATGATATTTCAATATTATTACTTTTCCACTTATTCATGTTCTATCATGTGAGTCTTGAAATATTTTAATTTATGTATTCGTGCCATTGAAAATATGATATTTTGTATTGAATTGTTTTTTTATATTTGGCATCATTTTAATAAGAAACCCAATGGTGTTTTATAAATAGAAAATGATTTCATGTGTTGTTTTTTTCAAATATGTTTTGAATGTGAACTATTCGATGAACATTTTTAGACATTTTGTATTTTATTTGATGGTATCATATTAGGAATTTATTCTCACAACCTACTAATGAATATGGTAATTTTTAGCCTATATTTTATCAGATATAGGTAAAGGGAAGAGTATCACATAGATGATAGTTATACTTTCATAGATTTCCTATTAGTGGTTTGGGATATAGGAGACCCATTGTCACGTCGAGATGGATCCACGGGTTGTTTTGGGTTCCACGTTATTGATGGTATTCTTGTTCTACTTTGAGACTTTTTCTTTTGATGATAGATGTGAAAATTATGATTTTTGTTTTTACAAACAATATATTTTGGTTATATGATATTTTAATCTATTTTTTGTTTATATAATATATACATTTAGGTTAAATCATTTCCATTTTCTCATGTATGATAACTAGGTGATTTTCTACAGCCTGTGGTGATTTGGAATAAGATACGGGACTTATGGAAGTAAAATTTTGTTAATGTTATGGATTTAACCAAGTTGAACTTTTAATAATAGGTGTCAACGTTTTCTTGTGTTGAACCTCATGATCAATAATTTTTATCCCCCTCTTACATATTGGTGTTGTTTATAGAATATATATATGGCTTTAGAAACATGAGAGGTAGTGTGGTAGTGTTACAAGGCATATCATTATCATGAAAACCCTCAAGTTATCATATTATGTTCGTGGTTTTACAGTGTCCTTGTTCAGAATTTTATCTATTTTTCATTAGTAATTTAATCTCAATTTCTGTTAGAGTAAAATATTATTCTAAATGTTTCCATTCCTCTTTTTTATAGTTTATGGATCCTCTAATAAGTGTACTTTTATATCTAGAGAAGAATATGCAAAGATATCTCTAAAGAGAATCCTTTAGTTGAACCTGTTCTAGTGGATACTATCATCTGTATGATCTATTATATGGTAAAAATCACTATTGTAATAATTGAACAATAGGTGGCCTATGTTTTAAATTTAAATATGTAGAATCTAATAATATTTTAGGGTGACAAGGTTCCATAAGATTATGGGGAACATATCAAGAGGATTCATATAATTTTCAATATACTTGAAACTATAGAAGAGTCTGTGGTTGGATTCATCACCTACATTCTAAGAGGGTTAGAGGGGAAGTGGTGGGAATCTGTCATACAAGAAAAGTTTCCTGCAGATCTTTTTATTCCTACCGTAAAGAAATCTTTCAAACATCATTTCTATTATAAGACAATGAGGGCGATGAAGGCATAAGAATTTTTACCTTGGAGTTAGGAGATAATTTTATCATGGAGTATTCCACACAATTTTATAAATTGGTTCCCTTGTCCCTAGTGTGTGTTTATAATGGTTAAATCAAGGCGTGGAAATTTTAAATGGGTTTAAATGATGATATAAAATAATTTTAGATTTTTATATACCTTCCCACCTATGCGGAGGTCATAGATAACGAATCGATGGACGATATAGACATTGATGGGAATAAAGGAACATTTTTAGCATCGGTGACCACAGAAGATAAGTAGATATTGTTTCTTATTTTGAAAAGGAATCTGGATGACCAGTGTCAAGGTGGATGAAAGAGTGTAGAACACACATCATAGAAGAGTCAAGTGGGTTTTTACCAGTTTTGGAAATTGAGACATCATAAATTTTATTTCCAATATATTCCCAAGGTGTTTCACACTATTATAAAATATGGCCATTTTTAGTGTTTTTATGAGAAATATTTTTAGGGTAGTTTAGATGGATCCACCTTTATGAAGGGTTATTAGTGTAAAGGTAACTCAAAAAAAGTGTTGAGATACCAACAACATGAAAATTAATATTCTCTGGTGGTAAGGAATGTGCATGATTATGTGCATGTCTATATGCAGTTGAGTGTGCACTAGACGACAAAGAGGAAGGATTAGCTAGAATGATAGGTACAATGTTCAAAAAATATTATTTTGTTATTGATTTCAATAATACAAGTTTAAAACAATATTTTATATTGACCAAACATATCGACATATTGGGATTATTTTCAGTACTCATGCCTTTTTTGAGGATCCTTTCCACTCTTTTGCGGAAGATGATAGAGAATGGAATTGAATGTCTTCACTGAGGGGTGTTTATCGTAGACTAAAAAATATTCTGTACTTTTTATTCCACAAACATTACCTCTTTGATATTATCATGGGAATGGATCAGATAAATTGCAAGAAAGATCATATCAGTTGTTATCATCATCAAGTATAGATTTCTATCTCATAATGGAGTCTATCATGTATTCAATGCTATGCGGGATATGTGGTTAGAAACTGATGGTCCCATTAATCATAGTTCTAAAATAATATCATTCCTATTTTTATATTTTTTTCTTAATGTTATTGATCGATGTATTGGGGACCACTTTCCATAATTTGTGTGTGAGTATTCTAAAAATTTTCTAGATGGCTTATCTGGGTAAACACTGCACATCTATGTTGTCTTTCTTATGGAATTACGTCCATAAAAAGACCAAAATTTGTACCTTAATATAGTTTGGAACCAGTTGAATTAAAATAAATATTCTACATTAGGATCTTGATGAAAATAGGATTCTTAAAAATATCATTTCTCTTTTTGAATCAGCAATGCTCTTTGTAAATAAGGTGGATGGAAGTATATTCCTATATATTCACCACCTAAAACTAAACCATGTGATAATGAAAAAAATATCCCTTTCCATGAATTTATGGACTATGTATATCTTCTCTGGGTGGATTGGATGTTTATATTGATTTATCTGATATTAGGGTACCATTTATAACATCATGAACTGACTGACCACTAAACTAGTAGCTAAACTATAGACCGACGAAGAGGGTCTAATAATGAGTTATTTGGGAGACTACACCCTCATATTATTATATCACATCAATATAGAAAATAAAGAATAAAAATATTAATGGGTAATATATTAATGAAAAAGGTACAGAAGAATAATATAAATTGAATATAAACTTCAAATTCTATTGTACAAATATCCATTCATGTCTAGGTTATGATATATAATATAATACATCAGAAATATATCTATAAACAATATCCACTTCAATATAAGAATAATATAAATAAGTAAAATCCCTAATGGGGATCTCTATGAAGATCCTGAGCACCATCTTAGTCCTCTACTGCTTACTCCATGGTACAAGCATGAAAATGTATTAAATAATACTTGGTCATGTGTTCATGATATCTTTTTGGGAAACCCAGTGCAACAGAGGCCTGAACAGGCTATGAGTTAAAATCTTAGAAGGCTACCACCAACAATGTCAACAACTAAATATAGTATGTTATTACAAAGTAAATCAGTGTGTAGATATTAATAATAAGAAAAAATGATGAATAAATAAATACCAGTAAGCTCATATTTTAATAGGAAACCGAGCCAACTATACATACTTTGGACCATGGTCCAAATGATTATATGATTAGTTACTATATGTATATTCTAATAATATATACATTATATATAAATATATTGAATCAACCTATATTTACTATGTATGTGTAGAATTATGTAGCCATATACATCGAATACTATATGATTGATGGACTAAGACGTAACTCAGTCATACATAACCATTATAAATTATCCTATAAGCTCCAACAATGGGTATAATATGTACATCTCACAATGATTTGGAGACTTCATGCTCATCACTCAATATTGTAATTGTGTTTTCATGGAAACACTCAAGAGAGTGGTTGCACTATCATGCCCACATCTGAAATAAGAGATGTGGTGCATCATTCCCATCATCAAAATTGTTTTAGTGGTGTGAGGCATAATTATAAACACCCAAAAGAAGGTGGCATGAATCATCATACCCAACAGAACCCTCACTCTCTTTATAAAACCTATATAAATGGAATAATCATAAATATAATAATATCCAAGAGTAATTACCTCTCATTATTTTTATTGATTAATTAAATTATAACCAAATAAGTTACATTTCATATTAAATAAAAATATATAAAAGAGGCATGGAATTTCCATGTTTTCTATTTATCTATCAGATTTATTTTAGTGGAGAAAAAATCCATGATAAAATCCATTCCTTTTAATAGAATTATAATAATCCATGCTTATCTAAATATAGAATGATTCTTGGTCGTACCACCATTTAAAATTTTATTTAATACAAATCATCCAATTTGATTAGTATATTTCATTTATTAAGGAAATTTTTCCTAGATTAAAGTCATTGAAACCCACTTAGAGGGTCGTTAGTCTTTGAAACCATTGGTCGTAAAGAGTTATCTATATTAAAAATTTCAAAAATCAATGAATAACATAAGGAATAATAAAAACATCAATACAATTAGGAAAATCATTATTTATATTAGTATTTAATAATTTTTAGTTTAGAGTAAATTGCACCTCACCGGAGGTGTTTTTTATAAAATAATAAATTTTGTAACCATAATTTATTTTAGCACACAAAAATTCATATTTAGGAGGTATAACTCAAGTAACCAAAAAGTCCATTTTTATAAATATACCAAAAATGGGGAATAACTACAAGGTTCAACATGGCACTAAGAATGTGTTATCCTCAACTTGGTTATTACTTACAAGGGTAAATTCTCTTTATAATACAATAAAAATGCTTAAGAGATATTCTAGGATATTAATTATTTAATTATGATGGGGAATTTCAAGATGACGCACCGATGGGATGTCCATCTTGATGGTTGGAATCCTATAATTACTAAATAATGATCGATATTAGTATATGAAGATGAGTAAGAAAATTTAGATTGAAGAAAAAAATTTTAAGGCAATGTGCAGCAAAAGCCAGTACGTAAAACAATGAAAATATTTATAAATCAATAAAACCATTGGGGAAGAGTTATAGACCACCAACCACATTATTATGAAATTCTAGTCATCTAATATCAAGGTTTGATTTGGTCCTGTTTGAATGAAATAAAAAAATTGAAATCAATCTTGAAAATATGGAAAATTGGATCACACAAAAATAGTGGAACAGATCGATAGAAAAACTTATAAAATAAAGTATAATAATTAAGATATTACCAATGTGGATATAATGTTACCTACATTGTCTAAATTGGAGTATGAATCCATGATATCTATCAAAACCTATAAGAGGATGAGAGAAGACTTCAAGAGTGTTTTAGGGATGTTACACACATTAAAAAATAGGAGAAAAATATACTGTTTAGTTTTTATGATCATTAATGGAAATTTTTTAAATTCATGATTCAAGACAGTGTCTCACTATTTGACCAAATGGATGAAAAACCCATCTTCAATCAATTCTAATCCTACTACTTAATAACCATAACCTGCATGGTTTTTGCACATGGTTTTACCTAATTGTGTGCCAACTGTGCAGAAAACAACACACACACACTTCCAAAAAGGAACTACGTGTGTGGGATGGGAGTACAGTTTTGGAAAACATGCACATACCATGTGTATCACTCCTGATAACCTATAGGTGTTTCTCCGTTTACATTTTTGGGACACATGGTTTCTGAATAACCAAACACCATTATGAATCCACCCAGAACCGGAGTTTCTAGGGCCTGTTAGTCTTAAAACTCAATTGAACACTTGGGATACCTCTTGGAATTCAAACCATGCCTAAAACAAACAAATTCATGTGTTCCAACTCTCATAATTATGTGAAAAATGTAAGTTCAAACAATGACCCATCAACTAAACCCAAAAATTCAAATTCCCTTGAACTTAAACATTGGATCCAAACACATGTCATTACTGCCTACCCACCCTATAACTTCTCATCCCTGAGAAGACTTAGTGAAACAAATAAAAAATATTCCGAGTGTCTTTGATCATGAAGTCTCATTCAAATGGTTTCATTGATTTCCAATATTCTAAACACACATAAATTATTACCTACGAATACAAAACATAATCCTCGGGAACCCGAGCTAATGCTCGTTTTCTAATTAAAACACATGAATCGTGTCTTCTTGAGCCCATTTTTATAGAGACACATTAACAACGTCATCTCTTGAAAACTATCTGATGGTGCTCCCCCCAATAGGTTTTAACATAAAAGGGGACAATTCTGAGGCATGATACCTCCACTGTTAGAATTGTATACCAGTCACGCCCTATGAATTCCATCGATGATCATGGCATGATTTTAACTGGACAAATGGTTAATTCACAACTGTCCTCATTTAACAAGATGAATCCATCATTTCATAAAAACTCAAACAAACACAAGCTAATCTTATATCTACCTATCAATGTTCCTGAAATAATTCTCCACAAACCACATTCATCTAACTAGAAGAATGATATGTCTATCCACTCCATAAATATTTTCTAAAAAATTCAAATCTTAGACATCCAATGTATTAAAAAATGATCTGAAACACCCTCTTCCTTGGAATCTCATGTTTACCACAAGAACATTCACTAAATTTCCTACCTTACTTCTAGTGTCATTCCCTAATCAAACAACCACCTGGACATTTAATCTATCATAACTCACTATAGACAAGGGTGTTACCTAAACCCAACCCATTGGAATCATCACATATTAAACATAATCTCTGAACCTGACAAAAATAAAGGTATAACCTCAGAATCAATAAACTGGAATCCAAGGAAGTATCTAAAGGTAGTATATATCCCATTTTTATAAGTTAGAAATTGGTACAAGTCCAATACATCCACATCAGATCATCAATTGATCCCAGAGTATCATTATATTGGTGGCCATGTCAGAGGAAAATTGATGTTGTCCAAGAGTCCACCAAATGTGTTCCTATACAGAAACCCAGGTATCACTCATAACTCACCATGCCTTGATAAAAACTGGATATCCATCACACATCTCTAATAAATATGCTTCATTTAAATAGAAGGACATTCAAAAATCTTAGCTCATTGTACAAATGATTCTCTCTTACTACATCTTATATGAAATTAAGATAGGGGCATTCTCTCCAATATGAAAGTGTGAAATAATAGGATTTTGAAGATTTCCATATAGATTCATGAAACTACCATCACCTTTTAGATGAAATGAGAAATACTATTTCCATCCAACCACACTCAACTAATAGTGTAAAGATAGTAGATGAACCACTTTATTATGACTTCCTGGAAGAATATTGGCTCCACCTACTGTCAAATCATTTTTATCCAATCGCAAGACTGCAACACTCGAAGCATCCCATGATCACTCAAACCTAACCACCAAATCACATTCATGACCAATGGTGTTTCTCAAGGTTTTAATACACTTCCAACCACATCAGCATCATGATACCAAGAAAGCAACAACATGATTTAAAACATGAAATCCTCAAGGTTGTTCAAGAAAGACTGACCATTTCTAATGTTCTTCCTATGTTGTGGTCTTTATACATGGAAGGAAACATATTTACTAGAACTAACAAAATTCTACCCAACATTGGAGTGTCCTAGTAATCAAAAGAAGAGATATAGTGGATTCTCATAAGCCTTCTAGGCCAGATTCACCCTAAAACACATGTGATTGTTCTCAGATTCATAATACTGTTCCTAATAACATATTTTATGAAAACAAAAACCAACCTAACTAGAAAGTCAAAACACCCGATCCTATTAGAATTCCATTCCATTAATTAGGAAAATTAATATTCCTTTAACTGCCAGGTCACTCTACTCTAGTGATGACCTATGAATGTACTCAACACATTAGGGCTCAATGACTCTACTAAAATCAATTAGTTTGTCATATCATTTATAAAATCAATGGGTACCATGTATATGAATGAACATTACCTAGAAGATTGAGAAGAAAAATATCACAACCTCAACATTATCTATAGATTTTCATCCCTATGCATCCATGTATCATGTGGTCCATACAAGAGATTTGACCCCAAGAGGCATTGACCCATAAGACCATTAACATAAATGATGACATACCATGTAATCCATTTATGAGAATGAAGATAGGGTAACTTGATGTACTATGTGGCCAACATTCCATATCCATGTCTAACCTACAAGAACTCATCATTACTCAATGATCAAACCCATAACAAGGTTCAAGTATATAATGAACACCCATCAAAACAAGGGATTCATTCAGAATCTAATTGTCCTACGAGGGAAAAAGAAACACAAACAACACCACAAGTTAGGAAAAACAAGGAATTTAGTATGGAAATTAAATTCTAATGGTGATACCTATCTCAAGTGAGCCACTTATAAAAGAATATGTGTCGACCATTTCACTAGTACAAACCAAAAAAATCACCATGCCCTATGCCCGCTATTAAATCCATTTCTAAAAGGAAAAAGGACTATGGAAAACATTCATGTTTTCATTCTAAGGAAACTCAAAGATTTATTTAAACAACCCTTACCTGATGTTTAAATTTATAGACAGCGCCTAAGGTTACATTTCAAGTCATTACATTCATTCACATTCATTACATAAAATGTTAAAAGATTAATTGAGAACATCATGTACAAATTATAAAAGAAACCTGGTAAAAATAAGTCTACCAATGTGGGTAATGCTAATCCAATCTGGGTTCATTATTATGCAACCCAATAATAATTTATTAACTAGTATTGTGTCAAAACCCTAGTACTAGGTTATCTAATATGAAACATGGACCAACCAACCTATTTGGGTATATTTGTCCATTTATAAAGATTAATCATATGGATTATCATGCACATTTCATATAGTTACAAGACATTATAAATGCAACCATGAAGAGTTTAAATTTAAAAACAACCGTAAGTGGGGTTTATCTAATAGGCATAATATCACAAATGAACTACTAAGGTCGAGTCAAGTATGTGATCCATATGTATCGAATTCATTTCAGATCAAAATTAAATAGATATTATATTTATAAACATTTCAAATATATCATGGATGTATATAACGGTTTTATTATATGGGTTTCCCTCTACCAATCTATAAAGTTCGCATACAATTAACATATTAGAATTTGGAAACCATTAATTTTAACAAATTAACTTTATTATTTGAATTTTATCAGCTTTTTTTCTAAATGGTCTCTAGATATATTAAAAACTCCAAATGTGATCAAATACACGAGTTACCTTTTCCTAATCAATAATGTCCCCTTACACCTTACAACTGAAGACTATGTGCCATTTAATCACAGCCAATATGTTCATCCCCTAAAAAAATTATATTTATTAGAAACATAGCATGGCATGTTATTTATAATAATTGAACATAGATAAAAATGAAAATAAGCATGAATTCATGAAACATAGGAAATACATTCGAAATAATCAGGCATCAGGGAATAAAATCACCTAGTCATTGTAGCATATTAACATGTGAAATAAATCACCCAATAATTTCATATAAACTGGAACAATAAAGACATAGATAAGATGATACAAAAAATATCACTAAAACAAATAACATTTTCTATGACATCCAGGCTAGAAAACCGACAAGGAACATCATCACAATCAATAGGTTTCCTAAAAATGAAACTACATGGCATGGAATATGAATGGAATGTGAGTTGATATGTTCCTATAAAGATGCATATAATTCTACATCACTTCCATACCGGGCCAATGGAAAAATTCCATTAATTTAAAATATTAATAAGTATTGAAAAGTACCCAATTCTCATAAATTGAAATCATAATCAACTGTAATATCAATCAGAATTAAAAACAATTCCACCCCTAGAAACATGGAATTTTCCCCATGGGATGGGGGATTAACCCCAAAAAAGGAAATTTATCTAGATCCTACACATTCAAAGTATCTTTTCTTCAAACCCCAAATAGGAAGACAAAACAAAAAAATGGTTATGATACCGCTGTTTAATATTATGACCCGAATGAACACTAAATTAGTAGACAAACTAGTCACCACATGGACCCATGCACACCTCCATAAATTAAAGAGGATTTTGACTAGTAGTGAGGATCTCAAGAGGTTATATTGGGGGTACTAAACCCTTATATTAGAGTAGCACAATGATATAAAAAATAAATAAACAATAGAGGAAGAACTACTATATGAAAGAATGTCGAGCAGAATAATAATATAAACTGAATAGAAATGGCCATCACCAATGTAAAACCATGAATTTGTGTCTAGATAATTATACATAAACTACAATAGTATACATACATTAGGAAACATTATACAATTCTATAAAAAACTAAATGAAAATATTAACATCTCTATTGTTAATCTCTATGAGCTTCTGAAGTTATAGCTTCTTCTGATGCTCCTAACTCCCATGTACATGCATGAAAAGGAATGAAATAATACATGGTCCTCCGAACCTAAGATTTTGTTGGTTACCCTAGTGCAATGAAAGCCCGATAAAGGTGTGATGTAAAATTCTAGTAGGCCACCAAAAGCTGTTTCTACGGATAAATCTATTCCATGACTATATAGTACAACAATGTGTAGGTATAAATAAAAATGAAACAATGGAGAATAAATAAATATATATCAGTCTAGGTTCCAATAGGACACATGGCCAACTGTATCGGCTATGGCCCATGGGTAGAATGATGATACGATTAGTATCTATAAGAATTTAGTAAAAATATATACATTTTATAGAAATATATTTCATCCACCTATATTGACTAGGTACATGCATATGTAAGTATTCATTTTCATGGAATATTGGGTTCTGGCTAGACCGTGACATAACATAGCTATCCATAACTAGTCTAGATGATCCAATAATTTCTAAAAAAGGGTATAATCACTACATATCATAATGAATGGAGGACTTCATGCTCATCACTCGAGATAGTCAGTGTTGCATCCTATAAACACTCATGATATTGGGTGTTCCATTATGCTATCAACTGAAACAAGGTATGTGTCGCGTTATTCACAATATCAAAATAATATCATTGGAGTGAGACATAATTATCAATACCCGATGTAATGTATCATGTATCAACATTCCCAACACAACCATTACCATCGTTCCAAAACCTATATAAAAAGCGTAATCATAGTTATAATATTATCCATGATGTATTACATCTCATGTTTTTTATTATTCAATCCCATTATATCCAAAGACGTTACATTTAATATAAAATCAAAAGCCTAAAAGTGGAATGGCCTTGACACCAATTCCATTTTTATATTTGATTAATTTTACTAAGGAAAACCATCAGGATATAATCTAATCCATTCAATACAATTATCCAAACCCATGCTATTCTAACCATAGCTTGTGGTGTGGTCTTACCACATAATTAAATTCCATTTAATTTAAACCATTTAGTTTGAATTGGCCATTTCATTTTTCAAGGAAATGATTCATAGAGTCATGTCATGTTATCCCACATAGAGGGTGGTTGTTCTTAGAAACTATTGTTCACAAGGATGGCCATATAATAAGAAAACAACATATCAAGAAATTGAACATGTCATAAGAAAAAACACCAATGAAATTAAGAAAATCATGATTTAAATCACTAATCATTAATATTAGTTTAGAATAATAGAAACCTAATATGAGGAGTTTTATTATGATAAATGTAATTGTTTAAAATATAATTTATTTAGAAAAACAAACATCAAATTGAAGAGGTGTAACTTAGTTAACCAAAATTAAAATGTTTAGAACTTACCAAACATGGAGGAAAATTTACAAGTTTCAACATGGAACTTATAAAGCACTATCATCATCTGGGAAGTTACCTATAGGGGTGAATTCCATTAATAACATTTATTGAACATGTAATAGACATTCCATTATTTTAATTAATTTATTATGAATGAGAAATTCATTCCAGCACACAAAAGGGGTTTCTGTGATAGAGGCTAGAATCCTTGAATTGATAACAAATTATCAATTATAGTAAATCAAGATCCTAAATAAAATTTAATGTTAAAAAACTATTTTAAGGTGATGTTTGACAAAGAAAAGTGTATGGAACAATGAAAATATTTATAAATCTCTAAACTCATACCTTATACAGTAGATTTTTTTTATAATTAGGGAACCTAGTGTAGTTAGTATGTGATTCTGCACTAATACTATCTAGGATATAACCGTTATGAGAGATATAAATGGTGTAGGGAATTTTATTCCTACCATGTGTACCATCTTGATGTTATGGTTGCCTATATTTCATAATTGGATAAAATATAACACAGATGGATCCTCAAAAGGGAACCCAAGGCCTGTGGGGTGTGGTGTTGTTTTTTTGAATCATAAGGATGTTGTCCAGACCTGCTTTTATAGTTTCTATGGTGTAACTTCCTCACATTAAGTGGAGATTCTTGGGGTCATCCATGCTGTATCTTTTTCTAAAATTAGTGATTGGAATAATATTTTTTTGGAAATAAATTCTTCTACTCTTTTGTAGGCTGTTAGAAATGGTGTTTTTCATTCTCATGGTGGCTTATAAAAAATTAATTTAATGCATGAAATTGCTTATGGGTATCGGCTTCATTGTCACACATGTCTCTAAATTGGCCAACATGGTGGAATACAGAAATTCTAATAAGGGAATTCGGGTGAATCTCACCTAGTCAGATGAGATCCTGGTTGATGTGATCCTCTTTTATGAAAATGACAGAAATAAAATACTGCACATTCGACTCTTGTAATTTCTTTTTATAAAAAATTACATTGGAATGTTGGTTGGTGGTAACTTTTAATAAAAATTCCAGATGGAACTAAGTGTGTGGGAATGGTTTAGGATTTGGGAAACTATGAAC
Source organism: Viscum album (assembly GCA_963277665.1). Taxonomy (NCBI): domain Eukaryota; kingdom Viridiplantae; phylum Streptophyta; class Magnoliopsida; order Santalales; family Viscaceae; genus Viscum; species Viscum album. The sequence goes on from OY728132.1 coordinate 705,174,293, forward strand.
ATCCCATGAGGATCACATTGGATCTCATGCAGTTGTCACACCGTTTACACTAATAGACCCCATAGTTTTAGAGAATCCAAAAACCCTTACCAGTCCCCCCAAAACATTATTTTTGGAAGATCGATGCTTTTGACACTAAAAAAACACCTAAGATACCTCTATGCATTTTAATCATGTTAAAAACACATTAAAGTGTTTTGAATTTCAAAATTATGTTTTGATGCTCGGTTAAAAGAACAACATATTCACTAAATTCCAAAATTCATATTCCCTAGGAATTATACATCAGCTCAAAACATAGTTCACTACAGCATTAGATGAGGGTTTTAGAGATAGATATACTAAAACAACATTCATGAGTTGTTATATGAATTATGTGTAGTTTTTAATTCCATTTTCCTTAATAAATGTCATATCTTGTTGATAAAGTTATTGACTAACATATTTAATATATTTATAGACTCTATTATGGATATCATTATGGATGATATTCTAATTTATTCCAAATTGAAGTAGGATCATGTCGTGTATCTTTATATTGTCCTTGAAATCCTGATAATAAAATATCTTTATGGAAGGATATCGAAATGGTAATTATATATTCAATAAGTGATATTTCTAGATCAATATTTTATGGGGGTTGCTGGGATATTACCATAACATTTTTTAGACATCTCCAAGCATGATGAGATTTATTTTTGAAATTCACTTGGATGAACAGTTAGATGAGAGATTTTTATTCTTATCTATTACATGGTATGGATCACTTATAGAATATCATATTCAAGTTGGGTAAGATGATGATGTAGGGTGTTATAATTTTAGTAGGAATCCTTATGGTGGGGAGACCCTAGGGAAAATATCTAAGTTTCACGATGGAAATCAATGGTTTTGAGGAATAATGTTTTACTTGTTAGACTTTAGGTTGGATTGATTGATATTGGATGATGATAATGTTAGTCTATGAATTATATATCTACAAATTTGTACCATGACATGATACATCATTATTGGTGGCTAGATATGTGAAGATTTATTAAGAGTTTTGTGTCTCAGCTCCTCACATGTAATAAATTCATGTTGTAAAAGAATATTCCTACTAGTTTTCTAAAACCTTTGTCTATTATAGTTTGGAAATGGAATTTGATAGCCATGAAATTGTTTATTTGGCATCCTCAGAATCCTAGTGGTTAGGATGTGATTTGGGTGATCAATGTCCAACTCATGAAATCTGTTTATTTACTACCTATAAAAGAGAATATAAAGGTTGAGGATTTTTGGAACATTTATGTGTTGGAGATTTTCAAAATCATTTTTTTTATTTTATATAGTTTCAGATAGGGACCCTCACATTATATATTGGTTTTTGAGTGGACTAGATCAGTGATGGGTTCCCAATTGATGTTTAGTACGACTTACCACCCACAAATGGATATTTAGGATGAGTGAGCCATCCAAATTCATTAACTAACGATTCAATAATGTTTTATTGACTCTTATGGATCATGGGATAAATATAATCTCTTATTAGTGTTTTCTAATAACAATAATTATCGAGCTTTGATCTGAATTACACATGTTAAGGCATTGTATGGGATTCCATGTAGGTGGCCTCTTTATAGAGAAGAGGTTGGGGAATTATAACAACCTAGCTCTTTATTACAAACTTAATACTAATTTATTACATAAAATATTCACTTGATACAATATAGAAGATCGAGAGTGTAGTGTCTTTGGAGATTAGGAACATTACATAATGACTTAAAACATGAAGCACAATATCTTTATTGAAAACTTCCTTTACATGACCACTACATTCCCCCGTACTTAGCATTTCAATTGATAACATGAGGACACTCATAGGAAAATGGTGAGCTATAAAGCCCAGTAAGGGACAAAAATAGTCATAAAATGAATAATTCTGTAAATTTTAGGCAATAGTCATATCAATGGAGCATAAGAGAAATTTGAACATAAAGGCATGATATAGAATGATTATCATAACATGGAAATGTGGCAACAACACTTAACATGGTATTATCAGGATCCAAGGATCATTGAACAAGTAACATGAGAAAACCCTCATTTCACTTGAATTTTCAGGAGTAAACCCTAATTTCACTTGATGTATCATGATATTAATCTTTACCCAATGCATTGGAGCTCTATTAGGGTGCACTCTTCTTAAACATTTCATTTCATGAATAAGTGTTCTACATATATCATACAATATGGATTCATTAAAAATCGTCATTTATTCCAAGATAATGTAATGTGGAATTCATACATAAAACTATATAATCAACATGTAAATTTTCATAAAGTTGAATACCCTTGATAGAGAAATGGGCATGGTATTCACTTCACAATGGAATTGGCTTGAGAAAAATCACGGTGCAATTTTGGTAGCATAACATCGTGACATACGAATTCATAAAAATGGTTGATGTGACATAAATGGGTGTCTCATCATGTGTATATGAAATGGAAAGTATGAGGGTCATATAGATACATGTCCCAATAAATTTAATTGAAGTAATATTCATAATACAAAACAATTTCTTGAATGTGAATGAGAAGAGAGATATTTCTTATGGAATTTCAGTGTGGTAACAGGTGTGCATGGGAGGCATTAATGTGAGATAAAGAGTCCTCTAATCATTTAAAACATATATAGGGAAGTATGGGGGTGGTGATAAACTATACCCCAACATTTACAAATTAAAATTAAAGGGTAATACAATATTATGAAACTTGGTTAAAATGAGAAAAGAAGGAATCCCTTACATGGAAGTGTGATTCCAACAACTTGGGAGGTTAGGGTGCCTTGGGAGGATTATATAGAGACAAGTTCCGAGGTTGGACGAACCCCAAAGGCTTTTAGTGAAGGGGAAGTGAGAGCTTGGGTGTGTTTACATAGAAATGAGAGGGAATTCTTTATTATTTAGGTTTGCGACACCACACATTAAACTAATCAAAACCACAAACCAACCCATGGGTTTTGCCCATGGTTTTTTCCAAATTGGAGTGGAAAAATTATTTTATATGGAAAATTCCCCTAACTTTTTAAAAAATATAGGGTCGCTTATGTGGAGGTGAGTCACACTCCCAAGGAAATCAATTTAAAAAGTTAAAATGTTCTAAATGTCTTGAAGGGTCCACTGAAGCACTGTAATATAAATAAACCCAAAATAAAATCACATTATTTTAAAGGTAAAACATATATTGGTCGAAAATGATATTTATATTATTTTATTACATCACTATTGGGTCATTATGATGTCATAAAACACATTATATATTTAAACAGTATTTAATTTTTACCCAAAACATTGACTATCTCAAAAGAATATCAAAAATTCCCCGTTGGATAAATTCAATATCCTGATTTCAAAATAAATATTAATTTTATTGAAATAATTTTATATGTATTTTAGTTATTACTATTAATGTATAAACAAACAATTATCGATAATTCATGGGTTTTGAAAAAAATGCTTTCTGACCATAATAAAAATAAAAATTGTATTCAAAATAATAATATGGTCATTTATATTATATAAAAAGTAATTTAGTAATAATAACTAATTAAAATATGATTTAATTCAAAAATCTTTTAATTCGTCAAAATAAATTTCTTAAATAACAAAAAATTCTATTTTTTTAAAACTATTTACAATGTAACAATAATAAAATAAAAGTATATTCTCTATACAAAAAAAAATGTACATAATCATAGTGATAGTTTCTTGTTACATAACTCCATATAACACCCGCTTAATACGGAAGGGTAAGGTGTGAGATGGTCAAAGACTCTTGGGGTGGCTAGGATAACATCGCTCGGGTGGTAATCTCTCTCTACTACCACTTCTCCCATATGCAGTTTCGTTCAAGCATAAAGTGTTGAAGCTCAGATTGGTCTTGGTCAAGAGAGAATCCTAATGAGTTCACCTCCTTTTCGAGCTCTGACAAATGGGCTTCATCTGGAGCAATTCTATTGGATCAGTTCATCACTTTCTTTTTCTGAGTAAATTGGATTTATTAAAGCCATATATTAATATTAATCATGATATCACTGTTTAATGGCTATATTAGCAATAGTCACAATTCATAATGGTATTTTAAAATCCAAAAGCATAAAACCAAGTGCATATGCTAAACATAAGCATTTTTCATAATAAGACAATTAATTATATGAAGATGAATTTTTATTGATAGAATTTTGGGTCGTTATAATCTTACCACCTTATGAAATTTGGCCATTGAAATTTTCTTTTCCCACACTAAAGATATGGGGTAACTATCCTTCATTATTTCCTCTGATTCCCACGTTGCTTCTTCAAACATTTGGTTTTTTAACAACACTTTGACAAGGGGAAATGTAAATTTTCATAGAAATTTTTCCCTAAGATCTAAGATATTCACATGATTCTCTTCGTAGGAGAGGTCATTCTCCAATGGTACCACCTTTGGATTCAATACATGAGATGGGTTAGGTATGTACTTCCTCAATAGTGATACATGGAATTCATTATGTACTTGAGATAGGTTTGGTGGGAGTACTAGACAATAGGCTACAACTCCAATGAAATCAAGGATCTCAAAAGGGCCGATGTACCATAGAATAAGCTTTCCCTTCTTCCCAAATCTCATTACTCTCTTCCATAGTGATATGCGGAGGAATACCATGTCCCTAACATCAAACTCTAGGTCACGTCAATGATTGTTAGCATACCTTTTCTATCGACTCTAATCAACATTGATGTGCAGTTGGATTTTCATAACCTTCTCCACCATTTCTTCGACCATCTCTGGACCTAGTAGTTTTCAGTCCCAAACTTGATCCCAACATGTTAGTGTTCTACACCTCTTCCCATATAGGGCATCATAATTATCCCTTTGGATGCTTGAGTGGAAACTGTTGTTTTAAGAGAAATCCTCTAGAGGAAGATGTTCATACCATCCTTCTTTGAAGTCCATTCAGAATTCTCTCAACATGTCTTCTAGTGTCTGGATATTCTGCACTGATTAGCCATCAGTTTGAGGATGTAATTCCATACTGAGGTTTAGCTCAGTATTCAGAGCATGTGAAAGAATCTTCCAAAATATAGAGGTGAATCTTGGATCTTGATCAGATAAAATCGATAGTGGTACTCCATGAAGCCTTACCACTTCTATGTTATATATATATATATCCATGCCATTTGATCCAATGAGAAATACTCTAGAATTGAAATTAAGTTTGTAGTCTTTGTAAGACGATCCACAACAACCCATATAACATTGTTTAGTTTGAATGTCTTTGGATGTCCTGGGAAAAATTCCATTGTGATATTCTCTCATTTCCATTGGGGTATGGGTAATGGTTGCATCATCCCCTTAGACTTATATCTATCAGCCTTCACTTGTTGACATACCATGCAGTTGGATATATACTCATTGATCTTGTTCTTCATGTTATCCCACTAATAATGATCTGGGAGATCTCAATATATCATTGTTTTTCCGAGGTGAATGGAGAAATTTAAACTATGTGCATCATCTAAAAGTTCCTTCTTTAACTTTTGATTTTATGGAACACATATTATTTTCCAAAATCAAACAATTGCTTCTTCAAAAACACTAAACTTTTAAGATTTGCCTTTTCTTATAGTTTTCACTTTCTTCTGAATTCCCACATCATCCATTTGAGCATCCTTAAACATTTCCAAAAGATATAGTTGAGAAATCATTTGTTAATGGATTGATGATATTCCCTTCTTTATAATTACCATATCCATCTTCATCAAATATAAGAATATTGGATCCATTTCAATTCTCAGAAATGATAGAATTGTTTTATCTGTTCTACTTATAGAGGCTGCCACCTTGTTCGCTTTCCCAGGGTGGTAATTGATTGAGCAGTCATAGTCCTTGATCAACTTTAACCATCTTTTTTTGGATTATATTCAACTCTTTATGTGTTAATATATACTTGAGGGTTTTGTTATATAGATATATTTCACACTTCTCCCCAAATAGGTAATGTCGCAAAATTTGTAAAGAAAATATAACTACATTTAACTCCAGATCATGTGTTGGATAGTTTTTCTCATGAAATACCAATTGCCTTGAGGCAGAGGAAATTACTATTTCATTTTGAATAAACACACAACCCGTTCCCTTCTACAAAGGATAAATAAATACCATCAAAAGTTCTCCACTTATGGGTACTATGAGCATGGGCGTTGTGATAAGCCTATTTTCTAACTCCTTGAATCTTTCTTCTCATTCATCATTCCAAGGAAACTTGAATCCCCTCCGGGTTAGCTTGGTAAGAGGCGTTGACAATCATGAGAAATTTCTCACAAATAGGTGATAATATCTAGATAAACCCAGGAAGCTACGGATATTTGTTATCAATGATGGCCTCATCCATCCCTCAATTGCAGTAGTCTTGGAGGGATCCACAGATATCTCATTACTTGTGATGATATGGCCCAAGAATGAGACCTTCTTCAACCAGAACCCACACTTTCTATACTTTTCATAGAGCTTATCCTTTATCAAGGTCTCTAGTATAGTTCTTAGATTCTCTTATTACTCCTCCTTGGATTGGATTATAAAAGAATATCTTCTATAAAGACTACCTCAAATTTGTCCAGGTAATATCTAAAGACTCTATTAATCAGGTCAATGAATATTTCTGGAGTATTCCTGAGTCCGAAAGGCATTACTATGAATTCATAGTGCCCCATACCTTATATGAAAAGAACTCTTGGTGATATCCTCCTTCTTCACCCTTACATGGTAATATCCTAACCGCATATCCACCATGGAGAAGTATTGTGATCCATGTATCTGATCAAACAAGTCATCAATTCGAGGAAAAGGATACTTGTTCTTTATTGTGATTTTGTTGAGCTCATGATAATCAATTAAAAGGCACATTGACCCATCCTTCTTTTTAATGAAGAGGAATCGAGTACCCCATGATGAAGAACTTGGGCATATAAAACATTTATCCAGATTCTCCTATAGTTGATTCTTTATCTCCTCAATCTCCGCAATAGCTATTCTATATAGTGTCTTGGATATTGTCAATGACCCAGGTATATGGTCAATTGAGAATTCAATATCACTTCAAGGAGGAATACAAAGAAATTCATCGGGAAACACTTCTGAAAATTCCCTCACAATAGGCTTGTCTTTAAGGATGGATTCTTCCTTAAAGTCAACCATCTGATCTGAATATGCATGCTCATATTGTAGTAATATCCAAAATTGATATGATGGTACTAGAGAATATTCGTCTTCCTCCTTTCTCTTTTATAGAATCAGTAGTTGATTCTCACTATGAAGAGTTATTTCTCTATCATAGAAATTTATGTTGGGTCTATATAAGGAAGTCCAATCCATGCCAATAATTTCATTAAATTCCACCAGAGGGAGTATGAGGAGGTTATTCAGGATGTTCGATCACAAAATTATGGGAGGGGAGTTGGTATATTCATGGGGTGAAGCGATTTCCTTGTTTTCTATATTCATTGACATAATTAATTCCCTTATTTTTTATGGTATTGGGATTATTCTAATAAACATTTGGGTTATAAAACAATGTGTAGAATAAGAATAAAAATGTATATTCACTATTGATGAATGAATAACTAGTGTATTTATCACCACTACGTTTTTGGTGTTCACTTCAGCAGTAGTGATTGAAAAATCTCACCCTTGCTGCCTTGGAGGTTGTTGAATTCCTCAAAAAAATCCCCGGCCTGGGGAATTGGTTTAAAAACTCACCTGGTTCATTGTAGATGAAGTAATGAACAATGTGTTTAGGGTAAAACAGAACATTCCTCTCCTCTTTCACAGTCGCAGGTTTCTATTATCAGGAGTTAATAGCCAGGTGCCCTTCTCTACCACACCTAAAGCATTTCCTCGACCTCATCAGGAAATTTCTAGGGTGATTTTTTCTGAACCTTTGGCAAGTGGGGTGCTGGATTTTATTATCACCGTTGGATTTATTCATCAGAGCACTAGAATTAAATTCCACCATACACTTCTTACCCCTATGATACCCCTGAGATTCATCGATCTCAATTTTGACTTTGAGGGAACATCAGAAAATTTTATCATAGATCTCGAAGTCACGGATCACTAGGGATTTCCATATTCTAGGTTTTATCCCACCAAAGAAGCAGTCAACCTTGCATTCAAGGGTTACGAAAAATCCAGAGGCATGTCTTGAAATCCTTGTGACGTTTTCCTTATACGCTCTGATGGATTCATATCTTTTTTTCATGAGGGAGAGGAAGTCCATTTTCATCTTAAGTGAGAGGGTTTGAGTAAAATATTTATCGAAAAACATTTTCCAAAAATCCTTTCTTTCCAAAGCCTCAATCTTCTCCTCAAGCTTTTTATTTTTTATCAATGTCCATAATTTATCAGATTCATCGTCCATATGATAAGAAGCCTGGAGAAACATCTCTTGTTTGTAACATTGATGGATGGAGAAGATCTTTTCAATGATGTTGATCCATTTTTTTGAAATTTAGAGATCAAATGATCCATTTAAAATAGGAGGCCATTGTCTCATGAAGCTCTCGATTGAGACTTGTTATTTATTGGGGGGGGTGAATGTTCTTCTTGACCCATGTTTCAATGCATATCATGAGTTAACTAAGATAGTATCATGAAAAAGTTCAAGATTTCTATTCCCATTGGATTGGGAATATCATTAGAACAACCATCACATTGATCTTGACATGGATTGTTAGCTCGAGTCCTCCTATTATAATCTATTTGCAGGAATAAAAGGAATGTTGGGGGTAACACATAAAGGGAAATCTAAGGAAAAAAATGGATGACTTGTAAATAACTTTTATTTCCTCAAATTAGGAATCTGTAGGTTTTAATATATGTTATCCCTGATCTACATCCCAAAATATATTATAAGGGAAATTTATTTATTCCCTTAACAATGGTTCATACTAAGCTTGTGAATTTATAAAATATGATCCACTGGGAGTGTTGTAAACAAGAGTGTAGCAAGGCCCGTTGTTAAGTACCAGGATACCCAAAGTCAATCCTGAAACTCCTTTTCAGAGTTTTCACTTCTAGGTACATATGTTTCAAAGCCGCATCTACCTACTCGTATCCAGACAGGGATGTATTTTATTGATAAAACACTTACTCAATACTCACAAAAATTTAGTGATGTTTTTATTATACTTATTATTTTCTATATGTCTTTACTAGGGTTTTTTAATACTAATCACAAAAATAACTAATCCTACTCTCTTATACCAACTATAAAAACACTACTCGTAATTACACAAATAAACCTGATTTATTACATAAAATATTCACTTGATAAAAAATAGAATATTGAGAGGTTCCTTTTTTTGGGGCATAGGAATATTACATAACAACTTAAAACATGAAACACATCATCTTTATTGAAAACATCCTTTACATGACCACTGCATTCCCTTGTACTTAGCATTACATGGGATAACATAAGGTAATGCATAAGAAAAGGGTGATATATAAAGCCCAGTAAGGGAGTAAACAAGGAATAACAAGAAGAATAAAATACATGTTAGGAAATTGGTATATAAATGGAGAATAAGAGATACTTGAACATAAATGCATGATATAACAAGATTATCATAACATGGAAATGTGGGAACACCACTTAACATAGTATTAGCATGACCTAAGTCTCATTGCACATGGATCAAGAGAAAACCATCATTTCACTTGAATTATCATAATTAAACTATCATTTCACTTGACGTATCATGATGATAATCTTTAAACAATGCATTGAAGCGCTATCAGGACGAACCCTTCTTAAACATTTCATTTCATGCTTAAGTGTTCCACATAGATCATAAAACATGGATTTGTTAAACATCATAATTTCTTCAATGTTAAAGGAATGTGGAATTAATACATGAAACTATATAATATATAAATAAATGTTTATAATATTGAATACCCTTGATCAAAAAATGGGCATGGTATTTACTACATAATGACTTTGGCATGAGAAAAATCACGGTTCAATTTCGGAAGCATAACGTCATGACATAAGAATTCATAAAAATGGTTGATGAGAGAGAAAGGGGTTTCTCATCATTTTCAAATGAAATGGATAGCTATTGGGTAATATAGACACATGTATAGTCAAATTTAATGGAATTTAGATTCATAATACAAAACAATTACTTGAGTGTAAATGAGAAGAGAGAAATTCCTTATGGAATTTCGGCATGGTAATGGGTGTACATGGGAAGCATTAATGATAAGGAAAGAGGTCTATCATCATTTCAAACATAAATTGGGAAGTATGGGGGTGGTGAGAAACCATACCGCAACATTTACAATAGAAAATAAAAGGGTATAACAATATTAAGAAACTTGGATAAAATGAGTATAGAAGGAATCCCATGGATGTCTGATCCCAAAGGCTTGGGAGGTTCTTGAGAGAGGCTTCATGGGATTTTGGGGTGCCTTTATAGAAATATAGAAAGATTATTCAAGAGTTTGGGGTGACTTTATAGAAATATAGAAGGATTATTCAAGAGTTTGGACGAATTACAAAGGATTTTAGTGATGTGGAAGTGGGGGCTTGTGTGGGTTTATATTGGAAATGAGGGGGAATTCATTATTATTTAGGTTTGGGACACCACACATTAAACTAATCGAAACCAAAAACCAAACCATGGTTTTGGACCTTGGTTTTTTCCAAAGGAGAGTGGGAAAAATTATTTTATAAGTCTAGTGGCCTAAATTCTTAAAATAATAGGTTTGATTATGTGGAGATGAGTCACACTCTCTTGGAAATCAATTAAAAAAGATAAAATGTTTTATAAGTCTTGAAGGGTCCACTAAAGTATTGTAAAGTAAATAAAACAAAAATAAATCAAATTATATTAATGTTAAATAATATATTTACTAAAAATATTGTTTATAGTATTTTATATCATCACTATTGGTTCATTATGATTTCATAAAACAAATTATATATTTAGACGATATTTAATTTTTACCCAAAAATTCTACTGTCTCATAAAATTAATAAAAATTCACCATTGGATAATTTCAACATCTTGATTCTAAAAAAAATATTCATTTTATCTAAATAATTTTATAAATATGTGAATTTTTACTTCTAAAATAAAAACCGACTTTTATCGAAAACTCATGGGTTTTGAAAATAGTTTTCAAACCTTAATAAAAATAAAAATCATATTCATAATAATTATACAATCATTTATATTTTATAAAAATTAATTTCATAATAATATTTAATTAAAATATTATTTAATTCAAAAATCCATTAATTCATCAAAATATATTTCTTAATTATCTAAAAATGCTATTTTTTCTTTTAAAAACTATTTACAAAGTAACAATAATAAAATGAAATTATATTCCCAATAAAAAAATTATGTACATAATCTAAGTTCTAGGGTCTTTTTACATAACCACTTATAACACCTGCATAAGACTGAAGGGTAAGTTATGTGATGGTGACAGACTTTAGGGTGGCTTAGATAACATCGCTCGATTAGTAATCTCTGTCAACTTCCACTTCTTCCGTAGGGGGTTCCGTTCGAGCTTAACGTGTTGAAGCTCGGATTGGGCTTGGTCAAGAGCGAAGCCCAATGATGCCACATCCTTTCCAAGATCTGTTAAATGGGATTCATATAGACAAATTCAATTGGATGAGGCCATTACTTCCTTTGTTTGAGAAAATTGGATTTGTTAAAGCCCTATATTTATACTAATCATGTGATCACTATTCAACGACTATATTAGCATCATTCAAAATTCATAAAGATATTTTAAAATCCAAAAACATAAAACCAAGTATGTAAATACGTTTTAAATAACCAATTTTCATAATAATTCATTAAATTAGATCATGAGGAATTTTCATTGATATAATTTTGGTTTATTACAGGAATAATCATTACATGGATTGAGCATTTTATATGAGAATATTCTTATTATGAAATTTTTAATTAATATATTAGAAAAAAAACATTCTTTAAAAAAATATTTCTTCATTGGCATCACTGACCATTGTATTTGAGGTAGGTGATCATGTCTTTCTCAAAGTATCACCTCTGTGGGAATATAAGTGCTTGAGGAAATAGGGTATGTTGGAACCATATTATGTCAGCACATTTACAATTATGGAGTTACATGGGAAGGTGGATGATCATTTTGACTTACCTATTCATTTTAAATCTATCCATCATGTGTTCCATGTTTCCTAATTTAAGAAATGTCATCCAGATCCATCCCACATGATTGATTTGGGGTACATTGAGGCTGAACCCGACACCTTAGTGGTTGATAGTCTTGTTCAGATAATGAACCAACAAGATGAGGTGTTTTAGAATAGATTATTACTTTGGTTTGATTGAAATCGGATTGTTTTTGGGAAATCCAACTTATATAGGAGCATGAGTCCTTGGTGATTTAGAAATGGTATTATCTCTTCCCAGGTTTCTGATCAGGTGATTTTCTATAGATATAGTGTTTTTATTATAGGGAGAATTATCCCACCCAGTTATGTGGTACTAGGTATTGAGATATTTTTGTTTTTTTCTTTAATTTTTTTGTTTTCTTATTGGCCAATATGGTAATTTTAAAAGTTTTTAGACTTAATATGTCATCAACTAGCTGGTGAAGGGGACCACCAGTAAACAGGTTTTGGATTGAAGAGAACCTATATATTCTCTTTGAAGACAGGTGGAGTCCTTCGGCTACAAGATCTCTTCTTATAGACACTGACAAGATTGCGGCGTCATTAAATATGTGAATTAGTACGGTCCTAGAATGTGTTTTGGACCAAAATGTTCTCTTAATTCCTTCTAATTTGTCTCTTCAACCCTAATTAGATTGATCATGATTTTAGAGTCTCCCTGATGATTAATTTTCTCTCTCCCCTATATTTTGAAAAATTTTATACATATTGATGGTTTGTGATATTTTTCTTCATAATTTGGTAATGTTATTCCTTATAATTCGAGGTTTTCATCAGTTCATGATTTTGATATCTTATGAGACAAGATTATTGGATATAGAATAGACATGGGGAAATTACATTGTTTTAATGGGATCTAGGTTCATGGGGACCTAGTTTCTTTATTTTCCATTGCTAGTTTTAAAAAAGGAAACGTAATTTCCTCAATTCTTATTGTGTCCCAAACCATTTACAAGTATTGTAACATTATTCTTAAAAATAAATATTCGTTAATACAACACAGGTATCACAAAGTCCTAGTGTATTTAGAGGACTATGTTCATTATAAATAAAATGAATCCAAAACGTGACACGTTTATTTTATTATACATAGTTTTCTCCATAAATCCATTTTATCTCCTAAACCAATGTGGAAAAACCTAGGGAATACCTAAATTAAGGGGTGATCTAAAAATCATAGTAAGAGAACAAACATTATACACAAGAATAAAAAGTAATTCAAATATATGACATGACATCATAAAATTAACGGTATATGAGTAATCAAATATAATTATACCATAATGATTATTGTGTCATAATATCATGAAAAAATTAGATATTTGGAAACAACATATATTACGACATAATCATTAGTCAACTCCGGCTTACTATAAAACATCGCATGGTGGAAAAATTCCCACAATAGATTATGTTTACTCCCAAATCACATACATGATGCCTCATGAGACTACGTATTTTTTATATGCATTACAACACTATCTGGGAACACCCATCATAACATGTCCATGATAATTTTATTCCAAAAAAACACAATAAATCATAATTCATAACAGGAAGGGAAAATAATCTAGGTATATATGTGATAGAAATATATATAAATATATATATTGAAAATTTAAAATCATTCCATAATAATAAAGGTGGATAAAGGTAGATAAAGAGAAAATGTTAAAAACACAGAGGAAATAGTCGTTTAGAGGGATCCTTTTCCCTGAGCTAGATTTTTGACATGAATTATTTATATTTTTAAAAAATAAAATTATATTTATTATATAATTTCATAAATGTATCATTCATTATTATTATTCCTTTTATATTTGTTTTTACAATTTAAAATTCAATTACTCAATAGGTTAATTTCACATCATACATTTTAATCATAAATGGATCATATGTCAAAAATCACCTTGGTAAGTTAACTATGTTCAATGTGATTATTAAATAATCTACTAATAATGGTATCCAAGACATAGTTATCATTTTTATACTTAATTTTTAACTTTCAAACCAACTATGTAATATGGTTGTGAAAAATTAACTATGTTACAATCATTGAGATCGTAGACCATTAATATGCATGTGTAACATTTCCATTATTCAAAGATCATGATAGAGGGAAGTTAAGTGTTATTTTAACTTTACAGTATGATAATTATCTTATAAATATCATTTCTTTTAAATACGCTTATAAATACTATCATTGTGATGTGTGAATAAAAATGAATCAAATCTATTTGTGTGGCGGTATACCACTATACACAAGAACACCAATATCATTTATTTAATATATAATAATGTAAGAAACTGAATAATAGATTAATATTTATTGAATTTTTATTATTTCATGAATATAATATTAAAAAATAAAATAATTTCTTATTATCTTCTGTGTAAAGCATAATTGAAAAATGAATCACATTTGTTCATGATGATGTAATCTGTAATACACATGAACGATGTTATCAAATTTTCTATAGAATAGAAAGTAAAAATGTATATATGATATTATAATAAAAAATTATAATTATTTCTTAAAAATAATATATAATGTTATATCTATCTGTTAGAAGTGGTTATGGGAAAACAATGTAAATTTTTATGGTAGTAGTCTTTCATAGACATGATCAATTTCTTCGTTTCTTATTTGAGGGAAGAGGAGATGGCTCTAGAAAATTTATTTAACATAAAAAATCATTGAATACAAAATATATTGAGTTTATTATATCATCATGGATTAATATTACGTAAATTATTTTGATGAAGTAATAAAATAAAACACAATGTTAAGTAAGTTACATCTTTTTCAGACAACTTCCTTTTGGTATAAACCAAAAGCCTTCCTATGATGGATTTCTAACCCAATCAAGGATTCTAGGATGAGGGGTGTGAATTATTAAATTAATATTGGAAAATTTTGGAAAAAATAATAGGATTTTTTTAGTTTATAATGGATATTGTAGGGGTGGCCTATTATAGGTGGGGGAGAGGACACACTTGGTCTTGAAAATAATGAATATCACTCACATTTCATTTTTTCACAAGGATAAATAATGAAAAAAATTTAGAACATTATATGTGATAAGGTATAAATATGATTCTTAAATTTTAATTATACATGTTTTGGTTTATTTTTAACCTTTTTATTTTTAGCTTAACCCTTGGTAGACACATTTTTACATTAAATACATTAAATAAAATTTACTGTTTTCACTATTCATTATGGTAAATGATTATGTTGACTATGTTAGATTGTGTAAATTATTCTTATTAAAAATATGTAATATCATTCTCCAAATTCATCTAATATACATGGTATAATATAATTTCCAATTAAACAAAGAGACGTTTCAAAAAAACTGTTTTCCAAAAGAAAAGATTAAAAATTTGTACAAGATTATATATCAAAATTATATATATAAATAGATTCCAATGACATAATTTAGATTAATTAAAATATAATTGAAATAATATTATTTTTAAAAACACAATAAAATAAAATTTTTCTTGTAAATTCATTAAATGAAAAGACACTTTTTAATAAAAATCTATATTTTTCAATATTCATAAAAAAATTAAACATTTCAGAAAAATATACAAAATTAAACTCTTAATAATTTTTATATAATGATTTGAAAAATTGAGTATATTTTTTTAAAATAAATTTTCTAAAATTATTAATATTTAATTTAAAATTATTTTCTCAAAGGTCGACTAAACAACATTAATGAAATAATACTATTTTCAAAAAACATTTCTTTTTTTTATTCCAAATGGTTATTATTTTATTTATAATTAGTAGATACTAATTGAATTATCTTATATAGCTGAAAAATATTAGTATCATAACTTTTTTGCACATATTTGTTATCACAAATTGAATGACGATGTAATGATGGTCATGTTTAAATAATAACATTTTAATAGCATATCATGTATCCCATAAACCCAGTGTTTCATGAATTATAATCTATAAAATAAATTGAATTTTTTAAAATTGAATATAATTTAAAGTCTCCATGTGTAACATTATTTTCCCTTACATAATTTATTCCATGAAATTTCTTATTACATAATATTGTGTAAACAGGTAAGGGAACTTATACTCCATCGCCTCTTCCAATTACCAAGTTGGTTCCTAAAAAATGTGGTTTCAAGAAAAAATGTTGACCAATTGAGTTTTCTTGTTTTGTAGAAATTTATCTCTATATTCCATGAACTTCACCAGACCATCCACATATGAACGGTCTTTCTCCAATGGTTCCACCTATAGTTTTTTTAAATGTGAGGGGTGTGGAATATACTTTCTCAAGAGGGAAATAAGAAACACATCATTTAGTTTAGATACGTTAGGTGGGAGTTCTAGTCAGTGGGGAACTACTCTGATGTGATCAAGGATCTCAATGTGCATGAGGTATCAAGGACTAAGATTTTCATTATTCTTGAACCTGATGACATTCTTCAAGTTGAAACATAGAGTAAACCTTTATCTTCATCCAAAAACTCTAGGGCTCATTGATTGTTGTCTAAATTTTTTTTATATTGATAATATACATAATTCATGAGATGATGAATGTTTTTCACCTTTTTTATATCATAAAAAATATGATGTCCATTCAGCTTATTCTCTTGTACTTTATCCCAACTTATTGGATTCTAATACATCTTATTATATAAATCCACATAAGGAACGATTTGAATACTACAAGGGAAACTGTTGATATCTGAGAACTCTAATAGGGGAAGCTATTGATCACAACATCCTTGTAAATAAATTCAACAAGACCTTAGAATATCCTATATGTTTTTAATGGATATCTTAGGCGTACCATCCATATGAGGGCCATAAGACGTTTTGAAAATAAGTCCTGTATCAAACACTTTCTGAAGGATTCTCCAAAACCCTAAGATAAGCCTCAGATCTTGATAATATAGAATGGGGAGAGGTAATCCATGAAATATTAGGACATATATTATTTATATCGTAGTGAGTTGAACATTGGGTAAATCATTCTTGATATAAATGAATTGTTTCAACATTGAAGGATGATTAACTACCACCAAAATGGAGTAATTTCGTTTAGTTGTTCTACAGAGACATATGATTAAATCCATGGTTAAGGTTTCACATTTCTAAAATAAAATTGGATTCAATTCTGTCATAACCTTATACTTCTTTCATTCAATCGTGACTTTCTGGAATACTAGGCAATGAGATATAAATTCCACTATATCTCTCTTCATGTTAATTAGCCATATGTTTTTCTTTTGATCTATATACAAGTTATTTAATATTTTATTAATAGATAAGTATAAGTTAAGAGAACACTAAAGAATGTCGTTCTTAGGATTTGGTTTTATGGGACACATATCAGGGTTCCAAAGCTCATAAATCTATCTTATGAAAAGTTGAAATGTAGAATATTCACCTCTTTTTTCTATATGGCCTCATTATCTTTATGGAAAACATTGATATTATTAGTAATGGAAGGTTGATAAGATATTTGTGTATTCCAGGATGATTATCCTTTAACTATTCCCATATCCATCCTTATCAAATATATAAATATTGGATCCTTCACAATCCCATCATTGATAAACTTGACGGGCCCATTCTACTAAGATCATATGCCAGTTTTTTTATCTCCCATGATGATAATGGAATGAACAATTATTTCCCTTTATCTGATCTAACCAACTTAGTTGGAAGGTATTAATATCCTTTAGTGTGAATATATAGTTTCGGCTCTTGTGACCCATATATATTTCACACTTCTCCCAATATAGACAATGTCATGAGATCATCATCGAAAATAGCACTGATTCCAACTCTAGGTTAGGCATGGGGTAGTTCATCTCATTATATTTCAACATTCATAAGGCATAGTTTATCACTTTATCATTCTACATTTGTAAATATTCCAAAACATTCTTATAATCATTGTTTCAAACTCCATAAATCTCTATTTTCATTCAATAGTAAATATCAATTTCACAACCTTCCACATTATCATGGTAATTGAGTTTGAAAAGATTGATTTTTTTAATAATCATTGGTATTAATCAGCTAATAAATGCAAACTACGGATCTTTTTTATAGATGTTGGTTTAACCAACTCCTCGATTTTCATTGTCTTATACGGGTCCATATATTTCCCTTTACTAGTGTTAATATGGACCAATAATGATACCTACTTCATCCAAAACTTACATTTATTTTATATTACTTATATATACTCTTTTATCAAAGCCCTCATCATAATACCCAAATTCTCCCCATGATCCTCCTTGATCTTGGATTATATCATAATATCATCTATAAAGACGACCATAAATTTGATTAACTAATACCTAATGACTATAATATTTATGTCTATATATATTTTTTTTATCATTAGTTAGTCCAAATGGTATCACTATGAAATCATAGTGTTTATAACTCGTTCGAACACACTTTTGGCAATATATTACTTATTTACCCTTAATTGGTGTTATACTAAATGATGGTCATCCTTAAAGAAATATTGAGCTCTACATAGTTGATCAAATATGCCTTCAATCAATGGAAGGGTATACAAGTTCATTATGTGGATTTTTTTTTGCGTTCCTGACAATAAATAAAGAGGGGAATTGACCCATCCCTCTTCTTAATGAATTAGTCCAGTTCACCCCAAGGTGAATCACTCGAGTGTATAAAACTGTTTTCCATATTCTCTTGTAATTTCTTCTTCAATTATTCAAAAAAATAGTTTCCACTCTATATGAATCCATGAATATATGGAGAGAATTATGTATAGGTTCTATTAAGATATCAACCACTCAATTAGGAAAAATACCAGGAAACTCATTGAGGAATACACTAGTATAATCCCTCATAACATGCATGTCATGAACCATGATTCTATAGATTGTATCAAAAATTCAGAATACATATTATTTCACAGAAGGAAATAATACCCATGATTGAATGAAATATTCTAGGGGAGATTCTTATTTTCCTTAAAAATATAATAAATTAAAGGGTGACTTGGTATGTAGAGAGTGATCTCCTACTATCAACATTTTCAATTGGATTTATATAAGGTTATATAATCTATTCGAAAAATAAAATCAAACTACACTAAATGATGTAAGATGGGATTTTATAAAACATTAATCACACTAAAACTGACTAGAAAAAAGTTATATATTAGTAATGATACCATCACATATTTGTTTTCTCATATATATATATCAACCTCCATGCATTGAGGTGGGGTTTGGATACTTCTACTAAAAACAGAGGATATGAAATAATTTGTAAAATAAAAATAAAATATTAATTTCACTATTATTGAATGAATAACTATTACACCTATCAAGACATCATTGCTAACATCCACCTCATCGAATGTGATATCATACACACTTCCTTACATCCCTGAAGTTTGTTATATATGGCTGTCTCGAACAACCCTTGTTTTATGGAATTAAATTTCATAATTCCCATGTTTCTAATAGTTAATACATTGCATGGTAAATATAGTGTTGATACGAAATATTTTTCCTTATTTATCAGTAGTGGTATTCTTCTTTTACAATTGGAAATAATTAACCCAATTCCTCTATTTTCCACATTTTAAGCATCTTTCGATTCCACTTTGGTAGTTTTTTGGATGCTTCTTCCCACACTTTTGACAAGTTGAATGTCAGGTTTTCATTCCACTATTATATTTATATCCATATGGTTCTGAAGAAAACTATATTTTATGTTTTTTATATAGAACCATAATTCCATTGAGGATCACCAATATTTCTCTCAAAACTATTGAAAAAACCATCACTTCATAACTATAAAAGAGTCAAATCACTAAATATGATCATAAATTTAACTTTAATCCACTAATGAAATGGCCCACCTTAAGTTTTTTGATAATATCAATGATGAAGACATACCAAGAAATCCTTGTGATGTTTTCCACACACACACATATATATACCCTTACTCCATTTACATTAGACTATGGAAATCCCTCTCAATTTTTTGATTGAGTGATTATAGAAATAAATAATCAAAAAATATTTTATTTATTTATTCCAATTCAATGGAATACAAATCCTTTTTTGGAATTTTTTTCTTGATCAGGGTCGAATACTAATTAGCCTTTACCTCAATGAAATAAATGACAAGAAAAAATTTCTATTTCTATATGTATTTGAGGAAATAGAATAAATTCTCAACAATGTTAATACAATATTTTTCGATGTGGGGATTAATAGTTTTAGAAATTTGAGGGGGCCTTTATCATATAAAAGACTCAATTTTAACATGATCCCTATTAGGAGGAGTTGGGAATTTGGAATCATTCATGTAATTTTTCTGAAATTGATAAAGTTGGGATTTACTTCCATGAAGTCATCATCAGCCTAACCCATATGAACAGTGAAATATTTTGTGAAATCATCACATTACATATCATATTTATTGCTAGAATGGTTTTTCATATTTCTCAATATTAACTAAAAATGACAATACATTAACTAATAAACATGGATGGTATAACATATAAATGATATATACATCTAAAGTTATGGGTATCTAGGATTAAATATATGTTATCCATAGTAATTTTTACATTAGGGATTCTATCGTAATAATTCATTCATGTCCTTCACAATCGTTTGTAAAGAGTTTGTGAATTTACAAAACATATCTCAAAGGAGTTTGAAACCTGGTGTAAAGCAAGTATCATTTTCATTCACCAAGTGCTGATCGAATCTAGATTAGGGAACCCTTTTCATTGTTATTAACCGTAGGTACATTTTTGATAAAGTAGGATCCACATGTAGTATACAGATTGTGGTGTAATCTCTTAAAAACAACACCCTCTACACTTCACTGCGATTCCAAGATATTGTTTTATATATGGTATTATTCTTAGACTGTCTATAAGTTTCTCACTAAAATTTATCATCCTAGTTCAAATGATTACACACACCATTCCTCTAATACCAACTTTGGATACCCCATACTTTTAAACATATTAAAACATTATTATTAAACATAAATATGTGTTAATATAATATAAGGATTGTAAAGGCTTATTGTCTTTGGATGAATATGTTCATAATAAATAAAAGGAAACATAAACATGGAATATAAATTTTATTCTACATAGTGATCTCTCTAAATCCATTTGACCTCCTAAAACTACATATGATAACCCAGGGAATACATAATGAATGGTGCGAGCTAAAAACCCCATAAGTCAATAATCAAGAAAAGAAACAATAACATGTGAGCCAAAAGTATAAAATAATTTGAAACATGAAAAAGATAATGTAAAATATAGTGGAATAATAATAGAAAGATCATGGTATCATAATATAATGGAATCATATTACATTTTGGAATAATAGAAAACAAGAAACAAACATTAATCAAGGCCATCTGCCTTAACAACATCACACGGTGTACAAATTACCATAATGGATTAGGATTACTCCCTAATCCCAAATATGAATCCTCATGAAAATAAATCATTTCCCACCCATTATAAAATGATCATGATCTATGTGTTCTACATAATAAAATTTTTTCTTAAGGAATAGCATAAGAATTACCCAAGGAAAGAAAACATGTTGCATAATCTTTATCTATATAATAATCAAAAGAAATTTCAAATGGAAGGAATTTGATAAATGACCAAAAGGAATGTATAACCCCATAAAATGAAAGGAGAATAAAACAGTTATATATTTTAGATTTATATATGAATAATTTATAATCATTCCATAACATTAAATACAGATAAATTGAGTTATATAGGGAATGTTCATAATCCGAGGGAAAGAGTATTTTCGAGAGATTACTTACCTCGTGCCCGATTTCTCCTGTGCATTATTTATCTTCATGAATAAAAAAATTATTATATTTAATTTCTTTATTAATAAATTTATCACTTTAATTATTCATTTTTTTTAATTTTTATCATTTTAAATTCAATTAAATAAACAATTAATTTCATGTTGGATGTTTTAATGATAAACGAAACATATGACCAAAATAAAAGTAATTAGATGAATAAGTTCAAAGATATTATTAATTAATCATATCCATAATTTTATCCAAGAAATAATTATCAATTTTGTACATAAATTATACTTTTTAAACCAACCATGATAAATGGTTATGAAAAATTAGCTATGTTACAATCATGGAGATTGTAGGTCGTATGTACACATGAGTAACATTTCAATTTTATGAAGATGATGATGGAAGTAAGGTAATGGTTATTTTTTAATTACAGTATTATAATTATATAATAAATATAATATAATTTCATTTAATAACCTTATACACACCATCTATGTGAGGAGGTTACAAAAAAAATCATAGCACTTCATCCAACGATAGTCTGCATAACACACGACCAACATTATCTTTTATTCAGTGGATAATATGGTTGGAAAGTATAAGATATATTAATTTTATAGAATTATATATATATAATTAATATAATATATAAAAATAAATTATTTCATTTTATCTTCCTTGGAAATCATATGCGAAAAATTTAACACATCACTTCATAATGTAGTAGTTCTCTGTATACGCAAGTGATGATATTATGTTCCCTATAGAATGGAAAGTAATAAGATATATGTGATATTATAATTAAATAGGTATAATTATATCATAATTATAATATATATAAATAATATACATCAATATACACATATATGAAACGTAGTGACCGAAAATGAATTACATTAGTTGAAGAGGCGGTAGTTCGATGTGCACACGATCAATGGTTGTAGTTCTCATTTAGGGGCGGAAGAGATAGTTTTAGGTCATACTATTAACATAAAAAATATCATCATATTTTAGATATTAATATTATTATATCATCATGTTTTAATAAAAAAAATTAGGTGGAATAAGAAATAAAAAAAATTCTTGGTTAAGGACATTACCTCTTCTTTGGACAACTTATTTTGGTTTAAACACAAAGCCATCCTAGAAATGATTTTTCAAAAAAAAGACTATAGGATGAATTTTTAGAGTTAGGGATTTTATTTATTCAGGTATATTATAAACCACTAGGTTGTGGAACTGTGGAAATGATAGGTTTAGGGGTGTCATTTTATAAGTGGGTGAGAAGAAACACTTGAAATTTTTGAAAAGAAAGAATTCCACTGATAATCATTTTCATGAAACATGGCTCAAAAAATGGACCATTTCAGAAAATATTAAGTCATATGTTATAAATATGTCCATAATAGATGGATTATATATTTTTTGGGTCATTCTTAACCATTATATTTTTAGTTTAACTCAACGGTAAACACCTCTTTACCTTAACCATGACAAATTATTTTTAATATTTTCACTATTAATTATGGTAAAAAGTTAATATATAATTCTCATATAATATAAATTATTCTGATTCCAATTATTTAAATTTTTTACAAATTCAACCCATAAAATATGATGAATACAATCTAAAATTAATACAATCCATATGTCAAAAAACAATTTTCAAATGTTTTTTTCATTTACATCAAACATCTATATGAAATTTATTCCAAAAAGATAATTTAGATTAATAAATATAAAACTTCATTAATTTTACCATTAAACCAAATTAAATTAATATATAAATTTTTAATTCATTAAATGAATATGCTGTTTTTAATGAATACACGTTTTTTCAATATTCATCGAAAAATAAAACTTTTCAGAAAAATTGAAAAAGTTTACCGTTAGATAATTTTTATATTATTATTTAAAAAAAGAATTTAATTTTAAAAAATTATTTCTAAAAATTATTAAAAACTAATTTAAATTTTGTTTGTTAAAAGCATCACTAGACCAGCTTTTAGAAAAAAATACATTTTTTCATAAAATATTTCTTTTCTATTCAAATGATTCTTATTTTTTTAATTAGTATATAATAATTGAATATATTTTATACCTGTGTATAAAATATTTTTCATAACATATTTAGTCATATTCAAACCTTCCAATTTAATGGATTTGTTATAATGGATAAATTTGAATATAAATATTTTAATAGAGTATCATGCTTCATTTAAATCGTGTGTTGCATGAATCAGAAGCTATCAAAGAGAATTCTTTTATTTAAAAATAAATATATAATACTGTATTAGGGTGTTTAAATTATCAGTGTAGGTTTATATACCCAATTTTTAACCCTTGAAAAGCCTTATACTTGCGGTACATTCATTTGGGGTTGATCATGAAATTGATTATTAGATTTGGCTTTGATCTCTATGACCTATGAAAAGTGTTTTCGAATTGATTTTTCTTCAAAAAAATGGATTTTAT
The DNA here is from genome assembly GCA_963277665.1 of Viscum album. Taxonomy (NCBI): domain Eukaryota; kingdom Viridiplantae; phylum Streptophyta; class Magnoliopsida; order Santalales; family Viscaceae; genus Viscum; species Viscum album. The sequence continues at coordinate 705,198,892 of OY728132.1, forward strand.
GTATTTAATATGTCTATAAAAATTACTAAAATATAATTTTTCATTGGATATGTTTTTCCAATCATGGGATTAGTTTTTGATGAATATAGAAATTATTTTATCCAATATAGTCTTTGATTTGAAACGATTTACGCGGTGGAAAATATTTATGAAAAATAATTTTGATTATTTATATAATAATGAATCATTATTTTCATTCTTAGAATTTAATGATGATATAATAAAAAATGTGATATACCTTGGGGTATTGGAAAATATAATGAAATTCTATCCCTAATTGAGTTATTTTTCATAGTTGGTGGTTCACATAACATCATAAAGACTTGGGTATCCTTTCCTTGGGATCGAGGTTCAAAAACTAAAGGAGTCACATATATCATTTGGTATTTCTTTTAGAGTCTAAGTGGTTTGGTTATTTATAACCTATTATCATTAATAACCTAGTTGGTTATTTTTTGATTACATTATGTTCCTGGTCTTTTCATATTCTTACATTTCCTCATATTAATATCAAGGGAAGTGATTCTTGAAAACTATTTATTTATCTGCTAATTCCATTGAAAATATGATTTATCCTGTTGCTTTATTTTATTGATTAAGACATGATATTGAAAAGAAAAAAAATGATTTTTGGTAAATTTAAACTGATTTATTATGATGTGTTTTTGAATTGGGGATTGAATGTGAACTAATGGATGTTGGTAGTTAAGCATTGTAGAGATTCTTTGTTGAATTCCAACTGGGAATTTTTGACCACACCCTAATTTTTTCTTCGGAAATTTATAGACATAAATTTTTAGGATATGTATAAAGGTAATAAAATAATAAATATGATCTATAACAACCCTTGTTTATCTTACATGACTATTACATCATTTTTAAGATAAAAAACGTAATAGATATAAAAATAGAGAACCCAAAGGTTTAGTGTCTTTGGAAAATTATGATTATAAAAACATGTAAATAATAAACACAAAAATTTATTTAAATCCATATTCTGTATAATTATAAAATATAATATTCTCATTAGTACATGTAATCACCTGAGGATACACACAAATGAAAGGGGCGTGATAAAATCCCAATAAGGGGAATAATAACATATCTGAAATAGGATGCATGAATCAATATTAAATGTTATAGAATAAAAATAATAATCATGGTATCATTATAATAATACTATGGAATTAATTTGAAAAAAATCATGGAATTTTATGATGCATAACAATGAAACATCATGTCATATTACTCAAATACCACACATAGTTAGGAATAAAGCTATCATCATTTCCACCCATAACATATCTGCATAAATCATTACATAATCATTGTTAAAAAATATAGCATCACGTTTACACATAATAAAATGATATAAATCACAATAACCATTGTGTTTGAGTTCTATATAATTCTATATTCTACCCATCACATCATAATTTTTACATAATTATGCATTCCGCATATAACGTATAAAATTCATAGTAATAAAATAACTCATGAAAAGTAATGGGGTTCATCATGATTTTATAAATTATAGTTTCATGAATAAATAGAGGGTTCCAATATTAACAATGGGAGATATATTCGGAACAAAAATCATCATTCATGAGTGAAAATAAATCTTGTTAAGAGGTGTAAAATATGTGTTTTGGAAGGAAACATTTTTTTAGAAAAACATTGTATTTGGCTTATATTTCAAGGTGTTAGAATGTATATTGATGAATTAAAAGTGAATAATAGTGAAATAATATTTATGAAACCATTTTATAATGTCCATACTGATATATTATTTGAAATAGGGATAATATAATGCATCGAAGTTTTTTAAATTAATCCCCTTACAGTAAGTCCTGTTTTTTTTCAGTTTTTCGCATTCAGAAAAATAAACATAGATTTATTGAAAAATGAACCAAAAGTAAATTATTATAATTTTTACCAATATTTATAAATTTTAATATTTTTATTATATTTGTTAATTTATTAGTAAAACTGGAATTATTTTGGTATCATTTTTCTATCAAAATTTATTATTTTGCATCAATTTCCTTATTTTGATCATTGTGAATTATACATAAGTAGAATAAATTCAATAATAATAAGATAAATAAATTTATAAATATGTATATAATAAATAATTAATTTTTACTATACATGTGTTTGTGGATGATAAAATTATTGGTGATGTCCGTGTTGGAGATTAATCGACTGTTGATGGGATATTGTGAATATAGGTGGAAAGGGAGGTTTGAAATTAATATATGTCATAAATATGATAATTTCAGTAGTATAAAATCATTAATATTATAATTTTATGATTCACAATTAATTTTATAATATTTATTTTTTTAACAGAATTGGAAAAAAGAAATGTAAGAAGAAAAATATATAAGAATTGATAGAAACATACTCTTTCTTTGATATAGCTAATCTTGTACGACACTAAAACTCCCTTGAGGTTTGGATTTTTTTTACACAAAAATGTCTATAGGTATTATAAAGGGATTGAGACAGATGATTAATGTATATTTTCTTCTTTTGATAGTTTGGGAGTATTGGTTTTCCAAGGGTAGGGAGAGACGTATTTTTATAATAAAATATTAAATAAAATTCTATATCAAATGTAAAAATTGTAATATTGAATTTATGATTATATAAAATTTATATTAATATAATAAATTGGATTTATAACCTTATACCCATTTTTAATTTTAATTCACATTGATTATTAAAAATCAATGTCGAAAAGGGGAGATTTTTATTTCAAGGGATCAATTTTGACCTTATGCTTTGAATGATTCTTTTCAGCTTTGAAAATTCATCTTATTTTTTTAGTGACTCAATTATGAAATTATGTATATTTTTGAAGAACCCAAGGTTATTTAAATTATTAGTTCATTATTTAATCATGAATGATGTAATTTCTGATTCAAGGGATATGTGAAAAACTATATTTTTACTATTCACATGAAAATTGATGTATATCAGAAAATTACCAAAAAATAAACTGTAAACAGTCTCAACATGATGATTTCAAAAATTATTTTCATTTTTTAAAAATAAATTATAACATTGTAAATATACCTTTTTAATAAAAATTAACTATTTCTAAGAAATAATTTAAAATATACTTTATTAAAAGGTTTCAATACATACATTGACTTTTTAATCATGATATTATTTTTTTTGTAATTATAATATTTATATTATTTTATATTTATAATAATAAATATTATTTATATCTGAATTTATATATTTGATGTGAAATTTCTATTTTAATAATTAGGTAACTATTCTAATATTCAGGATACTATTCCAAATACTCAGGTTACTATTTCAATGGTCACCATATTATTCAAAAGGGAACATTACCTTTGTAAATAAATCTTTTTTATTTCACTAAATATTCAGTAAAATTCATCCCATTGTTGTAGATTTTCACATTCTATGATTTTGATTAGTTTACTTATATGATTTTTTATTATATAGTTTTGTTCATGGAGGAGATGATTCTAGAAGATTGGGGTGACCTATATTTTCCCATTTTCTATTTTCTATTTTCTATTTTTTACATTTATTATGAGTAACATTTTCATTGGTTTTGTAGTTGAATAATGTAATAATATTTATTAATGATATATATTTTTGTCGGTTTCTTGATACTTGGTATGTGTATAATATTATATGATATAATACAACACACATTTATTCAAGAAATAAATATAACTAAGAAACTTGGCGTCATTGCATTCTTCCCCCCTTTATAAAATTTTTCCTTGAAAATTCAAATCATATTCTCATTTGAGAATAGGTGATGGTAAATTTGTTTCATTGTTTCTTTAGTTACCATGTCTCCTCATTGTATTTAAGGTTCTTACAAAACACTTTTACAAGGTGAGTTGTCTTGTTGTATAGAACATTATCCCTACAATCAAAGAACTTCTCAAATTTTTCTTTATATGAGAGGTATTATCTAGATGTACCATCATTGAAATTAATACATGTGAGGAGTCAGGTATATACTTCTTTATGAGATATACATAGAAAACATCACGAAACTAAGATATATTTTGTGGAAGTAAAACCTAGTACTCCACTACTCCTATGTGATCGACGGTCTCGTAGAGGTAACATGCCTACGGATAAGGTTCCCTTTCATTCTGAACAACATGACTCTTTTCCACTATGATATTCAAAGGAAACATTTCTCTCCCACAATAAACAAATGTTCCCTTCAATGGTTGTCCCAATCGATCTTTTTAAGAATATGATAAGATTTTATATGTTTTTGGAAGCTGTGAACAATGTCAACAATACCTTTGGAAGAAGGTCTATATAGCATTCTATCACCAACATTATCCTAAAAAGAGTGAGTTCTATGAATCTTTACATAAAAATAATCACATTAATCACATTGAATATGTAAAAATATGTCTTTTGTTGAAAAATAACATACCAAATGGGAGATTCTGATCCCATACACCTTTGAATTATGTTGTGTAGGCTCTTAGCATGTCCTGGAATTTCTAAATAATCATTTCATATTGGCTACCAGTTTGGGGTTGATTAGAAATGATGAAATTAAATTCAGTATTCAAAGAATGTTAAAGTCTTCCATAAAATTTAAAATTTAACCTTGGATCATGATAATAGAATATTTAATGTGTAACCCCATTCCTCCCCACCACTTCCTTCACATATATCATGACATGTTAGTGAATTTTAAAATATTACATAATAGAGAGGAAGTGGGCAGTATTGGTGAGTTAATCTACCACAATTCATATCACATTGTTGCTTTTGAAAGACATTGGGAGTCTAGTGAAATTGTCCATAGTGACATTCTCCCATTTCCAATTGATTATAGGAAGTGGTTACATCATACCCTTGGTGTTTAATAATTATTATTTAACTTTCTAAGATAACATGAAACCTGAGATATACTATGAAATATCCTTACTTCTATTTCCCCATTGTACGTAATATCCAAGAACATGGTACATCTTGTTACTTCCAAGATGGAGAGAGAAATTTTAGCAATGTGAATTATACAATAGATCACTCTTTATACTAGGTAACGAAGGCACAACAACTTTCATTCAAAACTAAATAACACAATCATCATTGATATAGAACAAATGTAGTTTTCCTTTTATTACTTCTTTCACATTCTTTTGAATCTCTAAATCATACCATTGTACCTCCATGATCATTTCATGGATATATGGTTTTAAAATAATTTGGAAAATGTAATAATTATCCCATACCATTAATATTTCCAAATAAATCATTTTCATATAAATGAAGATGGGGTCTTTCTCAATCCACATCATTGATAGAGTATCAAGTTATTGTGTAATAAGAGCATAATCATCCTTATTCACCTTTCCCAGAAGGTAAGGAATAGAGAAATCATAGTTTTTCATTAGTTCAACCATCATATTCGATTCATGTTGGTCTATTTCTATGTGAAAATATACTTAAGACTCTTCTTATTTTTATAAATGGCACACTTCCCAATATGGAGGTAGTGTAACCTAATCATCAAAGAAATGATCACATATTCTAGCTCCAAGTCATGCATCTAGTATTTTTTATCCTGGATCATAAATTTTCTCAGGGAAAAGGAAATCCCTTATTCATTATGTCTGAATAAAAAACATAATCATTTCATTGAAATCATTATTATATGTCACAAAACATTTTCCTCTAATTGGTATTGTGAATACAGGTGTAGTGATTAGCCTATTATAGATCTCCATAAATATTTATTTCATTTCTCTATTCTTAAATACTTTACCACTTCTAATGTTAATATTATTATTAGGTTATACATTTGGGATCAATTTATCCCAAAACATCAATAGTCACCTATTATACCATGAAAACTATGGATTTCTAGGACACTAGTTGGTCTATGCCATTCCTCAGTTACTTTTGTCTATAAAGGGTCGACATAAATTAACTCACTTGTGATCATGAGCACCATGAATGTGAATTATTTCATCCAAATGACCAAATTTTTGAAAACTATATACCATTTCTTCTTCCTTAATGTCTCTAGTAAAATCTTCATTTTCCGTTCATGTTCCTCTTTAATCAGGATGTAAATGGGAATTTTTTTGATAAACAAGACCAATTTTTTTTGATGTATTCTCTAAATACTCTATTAATCTAATTCATAAAGATTACAAGGGAATTAGTATGTTAGATGGCAATCCCTATGAACTCATAGGGTCCATACCCTGTACGTGAAGAAGTCATATGAATATATTTACTCAAAACCATTAGAATATGTTATGCATAATGAAGATCAAACCTTTTGTTGTATTGAGATCATCATAATTGATCAAAAATGTTATCAATTCGATAAATATGATACTATTTCTTTATATTTATCTTGATATGATCATATTAGTTGATAAAAATCCGCATTACTGAATCCTATATCATGAAAATGGAAATGAAATAAACCAATGATATTAACTAGTGAGTATTATACATTCTTCCAAATGATATTAAAACATCATATTTTACAACTGCAATTCTCTTGGGGCCATCCTAAAGGAGAATTTAGGTTTAGGAGGGGATCTGTCTATAATCTCTTTTGATAACACTTTCATACAATATCAGTAAAGTATTGGTAACTGTTCAGGGAAGAAATCAGTGTGTTCCCTCAAAATGGGAATTTCCACATGGTTTATAATATCCTTAAACACCACTATTTGTTAAAGTTATGCATACTCATAGGGTATTAAAATCCACACCATTGAGGTATATTATAAATGATATTAATAATCTTCCATGCATTTATATAGTATCATGGATGGTTTAGAATATGGAATGAAATTCCATTTTCCTTACAGTTGATGTGTTCTCTATATAATACATTCCTAGTATAGCATCAAATTCCAGCATGGAAAGGATTACAAAACTCACTGTAAGAATCTCCCCACATACAATAATAAGATAAAATTTCCACACATTGGTAACAATTTTAACACTATGTGTTTTTTAAAATATTTATACATTTTGGTATTGAGGATAATTTTTAACAGTTCTACATAACATGATGGATATAAAGGAATCCATAAAAACAAAAACAAATAATTATTATTCCATTAATGATTGAATAGGATGTATACATTATAAAACATTATTTTCACGTACCACTTCAGCTGTAGTAATGGAATAAGATTTACCTTTCTTCATTGGCTTTGGTGTTTGCTGATGTTATTTGACATTTAGCAACCATGGTTTAGTAGACTGACTTGCAATGTAACATTGTTCACTATAGTTGAAACCTTAATCCATGGGTGGATCATTATAATTTTATGTCCTTTCCTCCATAACATTGCAAAGATTCTTCATGTCACTTCAACATTCATGATCTTGGTGTCCTAATATTGTAAACATAAGAAAATTTCCTTATTATTTGAAGAAATTACCATGATGCTTCTTCCCACATTTTTGACATGTGGGTGGTTGGATCCACTTTCCCCATTTTTCATTTAACCTAATATCTTGATACTATATTATTCTCCTCTTTTATTTATAACCATGGAACCGCTCGCCAAACCCCATCTCTACTTTCAGGGTACATCGAACTACAACATTGTTGCGCCAAATGTATCATATAGATATATCCTTCATAAGGAGTGGTTTTAATACTATAAAGTGTCTATTAATTTTTTTCACTTCTTATAAAAAATCCCATGTGGTATCATTCCATCTATGTGAAATTTTCCTCATAAGTCGTGATAGATTCACCTTTATTTTACACCGTCTCTAAGAATTATCTACCCATCATTAGTTTATGATTTTGAGGGAAATACTTATTTTGAATATTTTGTTAATGTATTCTCATTCTATGTATTATATATCATTATTTTCTTTGGTGTTATTTATCATCACCCACCACTGATCAAAATCTCCATCAAAATGATAGACAACTAGAGTCACCATTATTTCTCATAATAATAGAGTACTGAAAATATATTTTTTATTGATTTAACACTCTATTTAGAGACATGAGTATTTTAACATCAACTAAACATCAATGGTGGATTCTATATAATGGAATCAATGTATAGTTTAGTCTTTTTTGGGGAAGGTGGATTTTCCACATGGTTAGCGTTATCCTTCTAAGCATATGACAATGGGGTAATTTTCTCTATGAAGATTTGAACTCCACCTCCCATGGCACTGGGTATATTATCTAGATAATCATTTCACTGTCCCTCAGATGGTCTATTGTCTCGGTTTCTTCTGTTTCCCACCATTTTCCAAAATATAAAATGTTTGACCAAAAAATAATTAAAAAGAATCATGATTAAATTTCGTAACTTTTTGGGAATGTAAATATAATGTAATATCATTTGGGATACCTATGTTTATATCCTTTTAAGATTATTCATATAAGATATTTTACATTTACATTGAATTATATATATAGTTTTATCCATATTTTTATCCTAATTCCAAAATTAACCAAAGGTTCTTTAATATCAACTGTAATGACCCGAAGTTTTCTTATAGGACTCTTACATCATTTTTATGATAAAACAATTGCAGAGAATCAAATCTAAGATTAACTATTTAGTTTCATGGTAAAATTAACATAACACATAAATTGTATATAAAAAATCACAAAAATTTATTTAAATCCTACTTAATTATTCTTATAAAATACTTCATTCTCCTTAGTACTTTTTTTCACCTAAGGATATGCATGAATGAATGGGGTGATAAAAAATCCCAGTATGGGGAATGATATCATAACTGAAATAAAAGACCTAAATAAATATTAAATTGGTTCACATAATCATCATTCTAATTTAATAATCATGGGATCGTCCTCATAAGTATGAGTATGAAATTAGAAAAAAATAATAGATTTCCGAGATGTATAAAAATTAATCATCATGTCATAGTGGTCAAATACCACACAATCTTGTGAAAAAATCTAGTATCAAGTCCTTGCATAATATATGTGGATAAATAATGACATCATCATTATGAAAAATATAACTTCATATTCACAATTAATACACATAATAACCCGAGATATATAAAATTAACCAATGAATTATTGGTATATATAATCCAATACACACCCATCACTTTATTGTATTTTCATAATCATTCATGACACATATTATGTATAACAATCGTTGTCATCAAATAAGCCATGGAAAGAAATGTTATTAGTTAGGATGTAATAAATCATAGTATCATTAATAAATTTGGGATTCCAAAAATGAGGGATGGAAAAAAATATTTTGAATAACCATCATCCTTATTTTTTGAAGAAGAAACTACTGAAGAGGAGTAAGAAAATTGTTTTGTAAAGAAATGTACTTTTGGGAAATATATTTATTTATATTGTATTTCAATTTGGTGACATGTATATCCCCAAAATAAAACTAATAATAGTGAAATTATATTTAATGGAAATTATATGAAATTATTTACTACAAAATGATTTAAAATAGGGACCACTCACTAAAAGAGAGTTTGGTTCAAGAATCCTAAGACAATAAATCCCTCTTTATTTCCTCTCTTTTACGCCTCGTAAATAACAATGATTGATTTTTTAAAACAGTTATACTGAAGTGATTTATTTTAATATATACCTATATATATCAATTATAATCCTTTTATTATATTTCTTACTTTCAATTTTTAAAGGGAAATCATTTTGTTGTCATGTTTTTAGTAAACATTACTGATTTTTCTTCGATTTTTGGATTTTGTTCAAAGGAATTTATACATAAGAATAATAAATTATAGAATATTAAAATAAATATATTTAAACATAATTATATGACAAATTATTTATTTTAAATATCCATAGTTTTGGTGATAATAAATGTTTTGGAAATTTCATCATTGGTGATTATCCAACAATTGTCGAGACATTGACGATACAACAGGAATGTGAAGTTCAAAATTTACAAATGTCATAAATAATATTCTTCTAATAGGTCAATATCATCAATATAATGTTTACATACTTAGCTATTTTTATAATATTATTTTTCAATGGAATTGGTAAAATTAAAAAGAATAAGATAAATAAGGAAGAATTGATAGAAACATATTCTTTCCTCAGCGTGGCTTCTCAAGTAAAATATTAAATATCCATTAATGTTTGCTGTTTTTTTACACCATGACTTTTCTAGGTATTTAAATGAGCTTGAGATGAAGTATTTTGGCATTGATTTGTCTTTGGAATGTGTTGGAGGATTTCTTCTCTAATGGAGGAGAGATGGGTAATTTATACTTGATGAGAGGGGTAATTTCAGATTAAAAAATTAAATGAAATACTATATCAAATCTAAAATTATTAATAGTTTAATTTTTTAAAATATACATCATATCTTTGTATAATAATTTTTTGATAACATTAAACCCATTTATAAATCAATATCACTATGTCTATTTAAAAGAAAAGTGGAAAATAAAAAAATTATTATTTTAATGGATCACTTTTAACTTTAGGTTTTCGAAAATGAATTTTATGTTTGGAAAATATGTTATTGTATTTTAATGAATAATTTTATAAATTTAACCTATTTTTTGTTTTCAGAAACTCATTTCCTTTAAATGATTAGGTCTTTAATAAATCTATAATGATGTTATTTAAGATGCACTGGTTACGTTAAAATTGTATTTTTACAATTCACCTAAAAATTGAAATATTTAAATAATTTATGAAAAAATAACCCTTGTAAAATATTTATATTATTATTTTTAAAATTATACTAATTTTATCAAAATAATTTTCTAACATTGTTAATTTAATGTTTTAATATTAAAAGCATCATTTTTATGTAATACATTAAAATATAGTTTAATAAAAATATGTCTATATTTCCAATTAGTTTTTTAATCAAGAAATTTGTTTGTTGTAATTATAATATTTATATGTAATTAGATTACACTGGATTAATATTTTTTATATCAACACTTTATTAGTTTTTAGGTTTAATTACTACTCTAATGGTCAGGTTATTATTCCAATTGTCAGTTTACAATTCCTATAGTCACATTACCTCATATAAATACAACTTAATTATTACAGAAATATTAACTAAAATTACCACGATAGTCATATATTTTTAATTTATTATATTTTTATTGGTTTAATATAATTTTCATTTCTATTGTGATTGTAGTATGGAAAATTATTCTAATAGATTTGGGAAATCCATATTTCCCCATTATAGCCTTTTTTCTAATTGTAAAGTTTGGTATTTTCATTGGTTTCATATATGACTCATGAAGTTATATTAATTAATGATACATTTTTTTTAATATAGTTTTTGTGTTTTTAATATGAAATTATATAATACAACACCCATTTATTCAAGAAAAAATAATATTAATAAACTCTATGTTGTTACAGAATGACCATCCTTACATAGACTGCCTATTAGTGGGTTGGAATAAAGGTGACCAATGGTTATGTATAAATAGAACCATGATTTATTTTTGAAACCATTTTATTGATGGTATTTTTTTTCTGTTTTGATACATTTTCATCAAATTTTGGATTTGACCTTTATGGTTATTATTTCAAAAAATGATATATTTTGGAAATCCACCATTTTATACTATTTGGTACTTTTTTATATCATATTTATATTAAGGTTGAAATCATTCTCATCATATTATATATGGTACCCATGTGTTTTTCATAAGTCCTTGGTGATCAGGAATAATCATAGAACATTATGGCGGGGCAATTAAGTGAATGTAATGAGTTAATCTGGGTGATACTATTATACAAAGGAACTGATGGATCATATCGTTGACAGAAGAAAATGTTAAATAATCCATCCCGATAATGAAGGTGTATGGTTTCAAGAGAACATATCCCTTTATGTAATATATTCAACTTTTAATGATGTTGACATAGATGAAAAAATCATTTCAAAAGAATACTTCACAGGGTTAAACTCAATAATGGATGAAGAATAGAAATGTTAGACACTGTTAGTTCCATCCTCGTATATATATTATAGGATAAATAATGTAACATAAAAAACCCATTAGTTTGAAACCTTTTCAATATGAAATGAAAAAATGTGGTGAAACCATAAAATAGATTTTAGAAATAATTTTCCAAATTTATATAGAATATTAACATACTTGTCACTTACAAATGATTTTTTTGATAAGTTTAAGCAAAAGAGATAGATAAATTTAACATTTAAAAATATTCGATAATAATTAATCCATGAAAATGGCATAAACTGTTCTATTAGAAATGTGTGTTGAAATATAATGCATTTGACAATGAAAGGAATAGAACCATTTTATCATTTTGGAAATTCATTTTTTGAAAACCCACATTATAAAAAGATAAATAAATCATTATTTTTATTAAAACATTATTTTAAATTGTTTATAATAAAATATTATTAGATAAATTATTATGGTTGGAGAACCCAACCATTAAAGATAAATGTTCATGATAAAACATAATAACTCAAAGAAAGGTGATTTGGGAAATCAATATCCATAATGGGAAACATACTATATAAGGAAAAATATTTTAAAATGAATTAATGTGGTAGGAATATTAATACATATAAAATAAATATATAATTATAAATAATACAATAAAGGGTATAAGTCACCCAACTTATATGAAATAAGTTCAATAGAATGATCTTAACTCAATGAATCAAAGTTTATTGACCAAAAACCATTAATACAAGGGTAACAAATAAATCAATAGCTATTTAGAAAATGTATAATTATTTTTATTAGTGTATTCAAAGAAATATAAAATTAGTTATGATAAAAATTCATCCATGGGATGTAGTTAAACCATACTAGGAAAACAGGTTGCACAGAATGTATTATGTCTTAATGAAGAGAACTAGAAAAGCATTACCTTTTATCTTAACATCAAGAAAACAACATTTAACAACAAATAAAAAATATTTAAAATAAAAACAATTTATTTACAAACATTAATAATATATTTTAAATTATATTATTTATTTAAAACCACTCTCTTTATGAATTACTATTTTTTATTCCCAATTTTTAATATCGAGTGTAAGTAATGTTGATTGTTTTGAATGAGTTATATAAAAACTATGTTGGAATTAATTATTGCAATGATGTTTATAATCATAAGATAATAAAATAAACTCTAATAAATTTTAAATGATATTTATAAATATATACTTTTATTCCATCATTGCTGTGGTTATAATGAATGAAGGTGAAATCGATTTAGATAATGTTTCTATGATTCTTAAGCAATGAAAGGTGTATATTAATTAAAGTGTTTAATATTAAATTTGAAATTCTAGAAATAAGATAAAATTATTTACAAATTTATATCGTATTTAAACATTAATTAATCTCCCATAGCCATCCATTATTTAAATTTATATCATTGTTCAATTACGTGGTTAGACCAACCCAAACATGGCCACACCATGATAAATGGATGATTATGTTATGGTTTAGTTGTAATATAATTATTCCCAAATATAATGATCTTATTTAGTGTTTATTTTTATATATATTATGAATATAAAAATATATAATAATAAAAAATGGATATTAAAATATTATAGATAATGAATATTTTTTCCCATAGTGTATGCTTGTATTGAATGATTGAATTAATACTTTCGTGTGTTGATCATTTCATTAATGGGTCCTCAAATTTTACTTAATAGAACCATAATTGTGACATAAAATTCATATTTAACATTTAAATAAATTCTAAATTCCATCCAGGAAATTTAGTAATTTTAAAAAAATATAATATACCATTCGGTGGACGTGGAAGTCCCTACGTTAGCATAGATGACGATTTCATTTTCTACAGAATAAAATAATATAGTAATATTGTTTATTATATAAGAAAAATAAAACAATTATATATATAAAAATTAATTTCTAATTTCCCCATTTTAATTATCCAAGTTAATTAGTGAAGGAAAATGAACACATTGTTTGATGGATGAGGTACTCTACATATACACACGAATCATGTTTTCATTTTTCAGAATGGAAGAGGGAAACTTTTGTTAATAGTTACTAAAATTTTAATAATACAATTCATTATATAACCAATTATTGTTTCATTAACTATGTATTTTAAAATTATAATTGCAAAGGAAATATATAACGGGATGAAGTGAAAAAATTGATTACTCATGTTTAAAAAATTCAGTTTTCCTTGGAAAATTCCATTGAATAAAAGGATTAGTCTAATATAATTTTACAAGAAGCTCAATGAGGAGGAAGAGGATTATTAGTGAAGGAAAATAGATGGTTTTTATGATGAAACATAATTTTTGGTATGCTATATATGGGGTGGTGACAAAACCTTATTATAAGTGAATAAAGATGAAATTTTTTAAATATTGATAACTATTTGATAATTGGATGTCACTCTCAAGGAATTAGTTTCAAAAATTGTGAAATAATAATATGAAGAGGATATAAGTTCAAAAAATTCCTCAAGAAACATTATCACACATTTTTTGACATGTTTTATACTTTTTTCACTAGGTTACTCCATTTTATCGCTTATTTATGATTATGGTGATAAGTTGGTTATATCTAAGTAATTTATCCTATATACACAAAAATTAATTTTTTATTTTGATGGAATTTAGACTTACTAATTCTGAAATTGAAATCAATTTTTTAATTTAAATAACCTACATGAAAAAAAATATTTTCAAAATAATAAATGCATAATGTATTGAAAATAATTTTTTATGTGAAATTACTACTTAATTTATAAAATATTTGATATTTTATTCTCAACTATAATAAATCATTTTAAATTTATAATTTTCACATATGAAATATATATTTTTTGTATAAAATCATCTCACAATTTTTTATAACATACATACATTTTATTAATGTAATGACATGAAAATTCATAAATGAAATTAAATTTTGTATGAAGAAATTCATTGTTAACTATATTTATAGAAACCACTTGCAAAACATTGGTTATTTTATAATATTACACATTATATCCTGTTATATTTAAAATTATTTTAAGAATAACAACTATTGATGATATAATCTTTCTATAGTGACAGTTATGATTAATATATATGAAGGGTTATGATAAATCCAGTTGATATAGATAAAAGAAGTGATGGTCACAACCAGTAGGATCCAACCCTTTTATGACCATTTATCGAAGATTATAAGGGAGATAGAATAAATATGATTCTATATTTACCTATAACTAACCAATATTCAATAACTAATGCATGATCGAACCCATTTATGAGAAAAGTTCAAGCTTATCGAGATCATTACCAAAACCATGATCACCAAACCACCCTAAGAAAACCTTATCATTATGAACTGTTCCTATATAGAATACACTAAATAAGGTGATATATATGTAAACCATAGTAATATAAATTTTTATATATAATTTTCAATAAAATAATAATTATATTTATTAATTTTTTTAGAACTTATTAAATGATTAACAAATGAATTAGAAAAAAGTATTTTCATACGAAGAAACAAAAAATATATTTTTGGAAAATAAATAATTTATATAATGGTACCCTATTTAATAAAATCAACAATTATTAAAAATTAATTTTAATAAAGTATTTTCATTCTATAATATATATTTAAATGTGAATGATAATATATTTGTTTAAGTCCAAAGTAGTTTTATAATGGTCCGTATATTAATATTTTAGAAAATCAATTACTTTTCAATATATGAGGTTTTTAATATAAAATTATACATTATGAAATTTTAAGAATTTGTTTGGTTAAAATAAATATTATTTTTGATGTAATCATGTCCAAATTAACCAATGGTGATTTTTTTAGAAAATTTAGATATAGTCAATTTTTGGGTAAAATTTAATTATGGTATCAATATAAGGTATTTATTATAGCATCATAAAATTCTAAAAGGGTTATAACTTATACTATAAATAGTAATATTTTATTAATTTTATAGAACCTTAATAAATCCTCCAAAACCTATATTATATTTTATGGTTTTGAAATAACATCTGTACAAACATGACTCACATCCACAGCACCAAGGGTGTTATTTCAATGCTTCAAGTTTTCATAGAAATAAAATAATTAAATCCACCCCTATTACACATAAATAATTTGAAAAAACATTATATGGTTTGGGTTTTGGATTAATTTATTCTATAATGTCCGTAGTCTAGGTTTAAAAATTAATAAAGAAGACACCTCTCTTTTTCTATATAAACCACCCATCCTCACAGTACTATTAACTGAAAACTCATATATTATGAATTTACTCTACCTATATCTCTATAAATCCCTTGAATGGTTTTCCCATTCTCTTAATACGCTCCTACAATGATTTTAGAAGCACCCTCTAAAGTAAAGTTATTCTCTCCACCTTTTTATTCAATAACCTTATTTATATTATGCATTTTAATTTCAAACTATTAATGTTGGGATATGATTTTGTACATACCTATTACTATCATTATAATTGAAACGTGACTAAAGAATCCTTTTACTCTCATTAAACTGTTCCGTGAATTTTTTTGCACCATGGTTATCCTACCAAATTTATAATATGGTTTTCGATGCCCAAATTTTATCTAGGTAATACTCTTCCCCATCTTCACTCTAGGGTATTACGATCGATGTACAACTAATTCATTGAATTTGGAAATCCATATATATAACCCAAAATAATTAATAAAATTATTAAAGTGATTAGACGAATCCTTATTTTTTATGTTCTATGTGGTATACTTATGCGTGTAAAAGTTATGAATGTAACAGGTGGGCCAACAATCATATTTCCCTCAAATGTATTGGATGGTGTTTTTATCTCGTGATATGCCACATATCGTGCACAAGAGGTTATACAAATCAGAATATATTATGATGTCTTGGATTTTATCCCTAATATATGTTTATGATTTCATCTTGTATGTTGTTCCCACATTCCTATAATGTCATTATATCATCATTATATATCATGATATCATGTTCATGTTTATGATTATCACCTCTTTTCTAAATCATTGTTTTGAAAATTGACTCACATGTATTAATTTAGACATGCTATCCTTTTATTATTACCTTATAGGGTTTTAGAGCTCAGCCTTTTCTTATATACATCTCTAGGTTAACCAATGTAGTTTTTTTGAAATCCAATAAATATAGGGGCATGTTTCAGAGTTTCAAAATACTGATGTTGTAAACATTTATTATGTATTTATTTAATGAACCCAATCACCCAAATACACTTTGACTCAAAATATTATAGTGTTATATTATGTGTATCTTTATGTAACAAATCATTAAATAAAGTGTTTTGAGTATATGGGTCATTATAGTCTGTATCAAAGGATAATATAGTTGTTTTGGGGATTAGGAATAGAAATCCATTTTAAATCCATTTAGGATAAGAGTAAAAATATGAAACAAACATATTTATTAAAGTATAGGGTATGTGATTTCAAATAAAATACATCCCTGACTTAAACTATATGTGGATGTGGATTTTGAAGTTTTTTACCTAGGGGTAGTAACCCCAAAGAATTTGTATTGAGGTAGAATTTATCAAAACATGGTTCATGAAAATTGACACCTCTACACACCTAGTTTGACACTCTGAGGGTATACACATTGATAAATAAACAAGCTCTATTAAAATTATTTTGATGAGAACATGAATTTCCATAATTTTTTATGTTAGGAAATAGACCATGGATAAGTTAGATTGAATCTTGTAAATTCATAGGTTATGGAATGTATAAAATGTATGATATTTCTATTAAATGTACCTATTTCACCATTTCTAGGTTTAATAATTTGGAAATACTCACACATAACTATATTTTTGATTATGTAAATTATTAAAACCAAAAAAATAGTGAAAGGAAAGCTTATCACCCAAGTGTATACAGACTCTTTCATATCACACATGGTTAGTAGAATTATTCGAACACCACCTCAAAACATGGATGTTGAGTAATCAGTGAAGACAAAGAATGGGTCAATTATTTCATTCCAATATTATAACCCATATCATGTCCATATATATAGGCTAAATATCCTAGATAACATTATGATAATTCTTTTAGTGGAATTTGATGCAATTATAGGTATGGATTGGCTTCCCTTAAATATATCCAAGTGAACAAATCACCCTCTATATCATGTATCTTCTTCTTATTATGAACAAGTTAAATGAGGAGGAAGAATCACCTTTCATATCGTCATCCCAATCATGGATTTTCTATCGAGTTTAGAAGGTGTATATTGTTCAAATGATTGATACTTTGGAAAATATTTTCCATAAAGACATACCCTATTGGGAGGGAATACACTGATATGATTTTTGAATAATTATATGGTCTTCACCTAATTCATGAGGTTGTGTTATCAATTGATCTTATACCCTGAGCATTGAAAATATCCAAGATTTTAATCAAAATGGCCACATATGAACTTGAGACGTTAAGAAGTAGGTATATATGAATAGGAGTAAAGGGTTTATACACCTGAGTGCTTCACTATAGGGTGATCCAATCCTATTCCTCCAAAAGAAGGATGGGTTTATGAGCCACTGAATTAATTTTCAGGAATGCAACAAGAACATGATAAAGAGAAAGTATCTTCTTCCAACAATTTATGACATATTAAATCAGCTATACAGAGAATAGTATTTTCCTAGAGTGGATCTTTGTTTGAGATATTATCATGAAATGTTGAATATTGAGGATATCCCAAATCATTATTTTCATAAAAGATACATGCACTATGATTTCATACTGTTTCCATTTATATAAACTAATGATATAAAAATTTTCATGTACTAAATGAATAATGTATTTTTGTATTACATCCAGAAAGTCATAATATACATTACAGATGATATTCTTATCTTCTTCAAAATAAAGGCGGAACATGAGGATCATTTGAATGATTTTTTTAATGACTTGTAAAATGAAAAGTTGAATATGATGTATAATAAATTGATGTTTTGAATGAAGAAATTAACATTCCAAGACCATGTTATTACCACAAAAGGATATATGTGGATCCCTAAAAAATTTAGGTTGTTTAAGGATTCCAATGAACAAAATATATAATGGAAATCTATAGTTTCGTTTTTTTAATTTGGTATTATCATCTATTTTTTATAAATTTATCATTGTTTTAAATCCCAATAATAAATTACCTAATAATGGAGTCTAGTTTTTGTGGATTTATGAATGTGAAGAGAGCATTAAAAATTTAATAAGAGGCTTATCACTACACCTATACTGAAATTACCCACCAAATGAGATGGATTAGTGATCTATATTAATGAATCAAAAAAGGATTGAGATGTGTACTCTAACATTATGAAAGGGTGATAGACTATTCTTCGTATAAATTAATGATACATGAGTAGAACTACCCGACTCATGATCATGAATTAGATTCAATGATATTCATATGGAATATTTGGTGAAATTTTATATAATGAAAAAATTGTGACATGTATATGGATCATAGAATACTTATTTGTATATTCAAAAAAATGAATCTTAATATCAACCAATCAATGTTGTTAGAGTTGATCAAGTATCATGATTGTTCATTCCATTTACATCTCGGGAAGGGGAATAATGTTGAAGATTTTCTGAGTTGAATGGATCCCAAAACCTTATCCATGATGGTGATTGAAAGAGATCCAATATTATTGGATATTAAAATGATGGATATAGGAATAATAAAAGGTTGTTATGCTAACTTTCTCATGTAACTACTCAACCATTAATTCTGGAGTGGATCAGTGTGTTCCAGAGAGATGATGATGTTTTACGGATAAAGGTAGTGAGTTTTGTATAGTTCAATATCTCTATTGATGGAGTTATAATGTTTGGAGCCCATATATTTGTTTCATCACAAAAACAATTAAGAGGGAAATTTTTTGTTACGCACATAGCTCATTATACTCTATTCATCCAAGAATCACTAAAATGTATCTAGATTTGTAGAAAAACATATGGTTTGATAGCATAAAGATAAAGATTTTAGAGTTTGAATCTTTATTTTTTTTATTACAACAAGTTAATTCATAACAATGAAATTATAATGGTATGATAAAAACACTTCTTGGGCATGTATAGAAATGTTAAAACATAACCTTGAATATTTTCAGACAACTCTCTAAGACCCCGAAATAAAAATAATAGTCTGGGTGGTAGTTGATCACCATACAATGTTAGCATATTTAATTTATGTCAAGGAATATTCCTCTCTCATAAAAATCAACATGATATACTTAAGATATATGTTAAATCTACAAGGAGTTCCGCTTAAATTATTTTTTATTAGGATCTGAGTTTTACCACAATATTTTGGAAAATACTTCACAAATAATTGGATATAGAGATGAGTTTTAATACTTCTTGTCAATGTCATATGGATGGTTATTCTGAGAGAACCATTAAAAAATAGAGGATATTATGTGATCATGGTAAATGGATTTATAAAGATATTGCGATCAACACCTTCCCCTGATAGAGTTTTCATATAAAAATGATTCTTGTCAATAATTTGAATGTCTCTTTTTGAGGATCTATATGGTATGAGTTGTCAAACATCAACATTATGGGATGAATTTGGAGATAATAATTTTTCAGGAAATAAAATTATCCAAGAGATGAATGAGTAGACCCAAATCATATAACATTATAAGAAATGTACACAAAGTATATAAAAAATCTAAATAAAAAATCATTCATGTGACATGGAGTTTGAGTTCTCAGATATTGTGTTCTTTTATATATCTTCGTGGATGAAATTTATGTGGTTTATGAATTTGAGGGATCATAGTCTAAGATATATTAGCACAACATTGGATACTTGATCGCACTAAAGCATTAGCCTATAAGCTATCACTCCCACCGAACCTACATTAAGATCTTGATGTGTTACAAATTTTATCCTTGAGGAAGTACATACTAGACCCCAAACATGTACTAATCCATAGGTGGTACCATTGGGGAATAAACATTCATATGAGAAGCATTAAATTAAGATCTTAGATCGTACATATAATGTTCTATGGAACAAGACAAATCATCCTATTTAAATACTATGGTAGAATCAAAATTTTGAGGATGCAACAAGGATACTAGAAGAGGTGATGAAATATAAGTATCCTCGTCTATTTTTTTCTATTGAATAAAACATTAAGGGAAATGTTTCTGGTTGGTGGAAGAATTTACTGGAACACACATTTATAAATTAAATTACCTTCTAGTTAAATAAATACTATATTAATTTTTATAGTTATATAAAACAGAAGAACTTATTTTACTATTTTAGACCATTACAAGTTATATCATATTAGATTTAATATACTGTAAAGCATCATAACATATTATAATATAGAAATTATATAATGTAAATTATTATTAGTATATAATAAGGGTTATGAAAATTCCAATTGACACATATCAAAGAAGATAAGACCTCATTCAGTATGATCATACCCTCTGAATCCCACTTACCTAATCTTATTAGGGAGATGGAATCATTGGGATTTTCCCTTGACTAATCCTAGGACAAGATTAAATAACTAAATCATTATCAAAACCTTTTATGGGAGAAGTTCGAGGTTATCATGATTAGATCCAAAACCATTTTTGTCGTACTACCCAATGAATTCCCCCACCATCGAACACCTTACCCTTAGGGAATACAATGGTGTAACAAGTGGAATATACATCGACCATAGTAATATGTATTATTACCAATTGGACCTATACCAATGGTTTAAGGAAAAAATGGTCATTTAGGTACCATAAAATAACCCTATACCAATAGTTTTGAACAAACTATTGGTATATGAACCATTATATAATCCTATCATAACAATTTTGAAAAAAACCATTGGTATTAGTGATGGCTATACAAACAGTTTGGATAAAACTGTTGGTTTATCCCCCACTTAAAGAACTTATACCAATAGTTTTTTAAAAACCATTGGAATAAGTCTAAAAATTACAAATACCAATACCATAATTTTTTTAAACCATTTGTATAGGTTACCATATTTTTAAGGAAATAATTTATCAAATGGAATTGAATATATAGAAAATTTATTTACATTTAAATATAAACATACATATTCATCATATTATGTTTCAAATAAATGATGTAGCTTAGTGGTTAGGTTATTGAAATAAAAATAAGATGTACGAGGTTCAAATCCTTAAAGGGGTTAATTTTTTAATTTCTTATACCAGTGGTTTTCAAAACCGTTGGTATAGGTATTTCATTTTACCTACATAAAGGGTTTAAAAACCGTTTGTATATCCCACATATACCAACATTTTAACAAAACCATTGGTATAGGTCTATACGGATATAATATAGACCAATGGCCACCCAAACCATTAATATATCCTATACTTATGCTTTTGGGACCTATACCCATGGTTCCAAACCGTTGGTATACTCTTTTTTTACGGTAGTGATGAATTTGTATATTTTAATTTCAATAAAATAATGATTTTATTTATTCCTTTTTATTATAAATTTTTAAATTTTTAAATAAAAGTTTTGATAAAAGTTATATTTTTATATGATGAAACACATATTTTATTTTTGGAAAATATATCATTTCAATTTAAAAAACTTTTTGATGAAATAAAAAAAAAAATTAAATTTTTTTTTATAAAGAAGTTGTTGTCGAAGCCTCTTTTTGTTATGAAAGAAAGCCCAATTTTATCTTGGTAGAAGGAAATCTATTAAATGGACTATAGGCCTAAGCAGATTGATAGGATTCAAACCCTAGTCATTAAAATGAAGATTATGGGGTTTTACACTTATGATCCACCCAATCTCATTATTATTTAATTATATTTATTTAAATATTAATTAAAATATAATTTTATGTAGTCTAATGTAAATTTTATAACGGTCAAAAAACAGTTAATTTAAAAAACTAATATTATTCAATAAATGATTGTATTGGTTTAAAAATATAAATTCTTAAATTTCAAGAAATATTTGGATATAATAAGTTTTTTTTGATATCATCATGTAAAAATTATCCACGAGTGAATTTTTTATAATTTTTTGACATAGTCAAATTTTTAGGTAAAAATTATACATGGTATAAATATATGGTATATATTATGATATCATAAATTCCCAAAAGTATTTAAATAAATAATATAAAGATAATAAAAGAACAAATTATTAATACCTTTAACATATTGAGTTTTTTATGTTATTGGATTACTTTAATAAACCCTTGATTGATCCACCATCACTAATATTATATTTTATGGTCTTAAGTTTAATTACATATAATAATGACCCATTTACATATCTCCATGGATATGATTTTAATGATTTTGGTTCTCATACTTATTAAATAATTAAATTAACTAATTTTTGCATGAAAACATTGGAAAACCCATTTTATGGTTTGTGGTTTGGATTAATTTATTTTCCCAATTTCAAAACCTATGTTTAGAAATTAATAAATAATTACCCTCTCCCTTTCTATATAAACCCACCCAACCACTCATTAATCCTCACTCAAATCCCAAAAATCATGAATTTACTGTACCTATCCCTATCTAAATCTAGAGTTTATTTGATCGCTCTTAAAAATCCCATCCCTGGATTTTAAAAGCACCGCCTTTGGGAAAGGGATCCTCTCATTCAACTCTTTACTCAAGAACCTTTTTTATGTTATTAATTTTGATTTCCAATTGTTCATATTGAGAGATTTTATTAAAAAACATCATAAATTACACTTTATTTCTATGTCATGAGACACAGCTTTCACTCTCACTAAAATAATCAATGAACATTGAGGCATAGTTGTTATACTTCCAAAATTATCCTATGATTCTCTATTCCAAGCATTTGTGTAGTGATTACCTATCTCCATATGCAGTCATGGGTATTCATTTAGATGAATATATAAATCATTAATTTAATATATACATGTATATAATTTATCCTCCATAATAATGGTAATAATAGTGACGAAATAAATCCTCATTTTCTACAATCTTGGTGGCACACTTATGCATGTATATGTTGGAAATCTAATTGGTAGGCCTAGAATTATATATCCCTATAATGAATTGGGTATTATTTTAATCTCTTGATATTACATGTATAGTTTGTGGGAGGATACCTTAAGAACACTATGTTATGATTTCATAGATGTTATCCTAGAATTATTCTTACGATTTCATGTTTTATGATGTGGCCACATTCTTATGTTGTCTTCATGTTATCATCGAATATCATTATTTTAAGTTCCCTTTTGTGAAACTCATCCAGTCACATGTATTAATTTCAAGATTATATTATTCTCTTTTGGGGGTTTATAGCTCATCCCTTTCTTATATACATCCCCAGGATATCACATGAAGTTTAATATGATCTAAGGAATATAATGGAGTATTTCGTAGTTTTTAAAAAATAATGTTATTCCCATGTTCTAGGTTATCAGGTATTATAAAAAATTAACCAAATAATCTTGTCCTCAAGATCTTTTATGGTTTTATTAAGTGTATATTTATACAATAAATCAACAAATAATGTGTTTTGAATATATGGATTTCATAACTAACATCATTAAATCATGATATTTGTAAAAATAGAATATTATACTATTTAAAGTAAAATTAATCATCTGAGAAAGATCCAAAACATCATCTAAAGAAAATATTATTATGAGGAAAAAAAATAATATTTTTTTTTTTCAAATTACATTTAAAAAATTATAAATTTATCTATTAAAGTAAATTATAAAATATAACAAAAATATTATATAGAAAACAACTATTCAGAACACAATAAATTATTATTAATATATTGAATCATTTAATAGATACTTTTAACCAATCATTAATATCAATATATGTTACATTCAATTAATCATAATTTTCTTTAGATAAAAATTCCATGTTTTGGAATGGATTTTTTTAAATAAAATACATTTATAATCTTAAAATGATCTGATATTTTAATTTAGACATACCAACTGAGTTTCATTAATATTAAATGTATCCTTTATTTTATTTTCATAGGTATTTATAAAAGTGGCCCCAACTATTTATTCCCAATAATTCCATAGCTATGTTATAACGTTCATACTTAAATATTAATAATTTATATAAATATATCATAGTTTCATTTAAAATCTATGTTCCATATGGACCAGGATATCGAAAAAATTGGTTTATTTAAAGGTAACAGAAATCTTAAAATTTCAGGTCAGTTCAAATAATATATTTTAGAACAATTAATTTTTTTGGGATTATAATGTTAGTGTTAATTGACAATCTCAAGTTAAAATAAGAATGTATAAAAATGTTGGGAAGAATTTCATTATGATTATAAACAATATCAAAATTAAGGACATAAAAAATAATAGTTCTGAGATTATTTTATGATAAATGAAATATTCCATGATATATGAATACACTCTATCCAATATTTCAAAGGAAGGAAATTAAATTTATTAGATCTTATAAAAATATTCAGAAAATAGGATGGAAATATTTTTACTGTTGGAATGAATGTAATGGAGGCACTACATATGACAGTACATTAGAAGATAGTGATGGAAATCATTATAATTTTGAATTCTATAAGACCATTCTAAATAATGAAGAATTTTTTATGCCTAATGTATTTTAAGAATCCATTATAAATTGAATGGTGAATAAATATTTTTCTATTTTATTATATGATGAAGCTTGTTCTAATTATTTAGAAGATAAAAGAGTCACCTCATTAGAATATGTTGACAAAGTTACTATGTTTGAATAAATAAATTGTTATGTGACTCTCATGGAAACCAAAAAAAATTAAAACTTAAAGAATTAATATAATTGTTCTAACATGGGCCTTTCTAATAAAAATAACAATAATTCAAAACATAGTTTTGATATTTAAAAAATTTAATTAGAATTAGATTCTAAATCATTGTCTAGGTCAATATCAAAGGATATAAATCTAGGTTAGGCCCAAAATTTCTTTTGTAACATTATAGGGGGTGAATCAGGGTATGGATATTTCATTAAAAATACATACTCCCCCACTGGATATTAACCTCATTATTATAGGGGTCAATTTATATGTTATAAGAGTATTTGATGATGCTATTATATCATTCCTTATCTAATGATGATGAATTAAAAGTAAATAATATGAGTAATGTAACACCCCAAGATTTTATAGTGTGTTATTTCTTCAAAATAATACAATAACTTTCACTACACGCAACACCAAGTTCAATCGCACCATGACATACCAAAGAAGCTGTTCAAAAGAGGTTATGAATAGTGTTAACTAAATTTTAAACTTTATATAATCCTTATAATTTTAGAATTCATATTATGAGTTTCTTAGACATAATGTAAGAACAAATTCATTTTCAGTATTGCACTTTTACCAAATTTTAATAGTGAACCCTTTTTAGATATTATATTTTAAACTTTTTGACTAAATAGGGACATCAAAAATTTAAAATGAAACATCCCAAGCTTCCACGGTACGCTAGCGTGTGTTGTACGCAACACCGAGTTCTAACACACCATAACCAATCAAACTAGCTGTTATGAATAGTAATACCTACTTTTTGAAGTTATATATATTTTATATTTTAAAATGGACTTCATTTTTGGATTCGGAATATCAAATTTAGCCTAAGGTGAAATTTTGGTACTTTTTGGATAACTTTCATATTTTGATTAATAGTGAAAATTACTAAATTTTAATTAAAAACAAATTTTTTAATCAAAATAATTAATAGTAACAAATTATGAATTTGAGTGGTTTTAAAGTATATTTAGAATATATTTTTACTATTTATTATAATGTTGGTCATTGGACATAATTTTACAATTAAACCGAACATAAACAAGTGTCAATCTTTTGATAGTTATTATCTCTTAAAAACACGCTTTTTGTTTTGACAGCGGGAATTTATTTTAAATTAATTTCTGCCACTTCTGTGTTTTGAATTTAGAAAAATGGATTCCATATTTGGAATCAGGATGTTCAAATTGTGTAAATAGGTAACTTTTATTTTTAGACATTTTGAATCATTACTGCGGTAAATATTTTATTTACCATGGTTAAGGGTAAATCCGGTAAATAAGGGTTAAAAAATAATATTATAATAATACTAAATTACCCTAAAACGTGTCTTAACCCTATTGGTTGATACATGGTCGACCATGGGCATCTTTGGGTCAATTTTGGGACCCCATTGATCCACTTGTAAGTGATAATGACACTTTATATTAGTAAAGTTAAAATAAAAATAAAAATGGCATAAGCTTACAACTTTTAGAAAAACAATTTTTACATAGGGTTATACATGTTGGATTTTCGATTACAAATATTCATTAGAAAGATAAAACGATTTCCTACATAATGATATTTTATTTATAATTTTTAGACATTAAATAAGTTATTTTATTTATGACACAATGATGATGCAGTAATTACTATAATAGTGAAAAATTAAAATAATTGATATTATAAATACCCAAATAAATATAATATGAAACTTTTAATGAATTAAACAAATTTTCTAGGATAATATGATATATTAGGATTGATTTAATTGACGTTGTTCGAAGTAATCAATCTGTTATGAGTTTCACAAAAATCAACTATTGAATAGTGTCAAAATTGACATAAAAGAGTTCTTAAAACAAATATTATATTATTAATTAATATTAAATTCCTAAAAATCTAAGGTTCGGCCAAGAGACTTATATTATGATAGGTTAATCATTAATGGACCACTTGGGGGTCGCTTGGATGTATATAGTAAGTTTATTAACCATATTATATAAAAATACAAAGAGACATTGTAAAAGTGAAACTAATTAACTTAGAGTTAATACTTAAAGATAAGGTTAATATAAGTACCCAAACCTGTCTAAATTCTATTGGATGAGTTGTTTTCGACCTTTCCACACCTCATCCTTTGAATAGTCAACTTTGGAGCCTTTGGAAACCGAATATGAATTTATTATAAATTAATATTTCTAGCTTTTCCAAAGGTGCCCCTCACCCCTCTTATAAAAGGGCACTCCTTCTTCTCTTTTCCTCACACCTCTCAAGCCACTTGGATCGTCCAAACTCCGCCCAACTAAGCTCCCCACATCCCTCTCCTCCTCCTTGAATCTTCCCCTTAGGCAGAAAGCATTTCAACAAGTCCTTTGGTTCTAACCAAAGTGAGTTACCTAAATTAAAGGTAACGATTTCTCTTAAATTATTTTCATTTATTTTGCTTCTACAACCCCCAAAATCTTTTTATTTCCTTTCTTTTGTAACAACACCAGTATCCTCAATATACTAGTATGTTGTTATAAGGAGGATTAAAACTACACATACACACAACTCCATCTAATGGATGATGAACATAATGTTTCTGTGGATGGCAAACTAACGCCTCACGAAACGATGATTGTTCAAATACATCTTACCGCCTCTCATGGTGGCCATTATGATGGAACTGTAATTAAATATGATATTAATGATATATATTTTATATATAAGCTTCTGTAATTCCATTTTATTTCATACCATTATTCGTTTCATGTTGTATATACATACGATAATTTCATTTGAGGAAGTGCGGACTACCGCCCCCTTAAAATGATATGACTCGTTCATACCACACATGAAACGTATAAAGGATGGTGTTAATGAACTTAAGTAACATATATAAAATATTATATTATACTGGAATAGTAATATACCTATGTATCATTTGTATTCGATTATTTTAAAATAAAAAATAAATGGAAGTAGCGTTCGTGCGTACGTACGGACTACCGTCTCCACGAACGCGATGAGATTCATTCTCCATCGTATCAATTCAAGTATAATTATCATTTAATTATTTAAAAATGATGTTTAATATCATGATACCATTCTGGATATGAATAATATACATCCCATTAATAACGAATATGTCTCACATAACAAAGAATATAAAGTAAAATGAACCCGTTAACACTCGAAATGACGATAATTCTAAAATATTATTAACAAATCAATGATAAAAGATCATATATGATATCATATTAAAGTAAATGATTCTTTTATTATTCAATAACAATTATTTCACCATTATACAGGAGGTAAACCTACCATCGACCAAGGAAAAAGTACAATGTAAGGGATTCTCTTATCTCACTTTCAATTCCGTGAGATTTCCATTGTTCGCTACTAAATTATTGAAAGTGGTGTATTGTGTACTTCCATTTGATATATATTATCATGATTCACTTTATATTCATGTTATTCTGTAAATCATTTGGTGGTTATTAACTTTTGTCCATGCGACTCAGTTGATTAACGTGGTAAGGGTTTTCTTATCTCACTTTTAATTCCGTGAGAATTCCATTGATCACCACTTAATTATTGCATGTGGTGTATGTGTACTGCCCATGATCGTATTCATTGTGTAATATACTTTAATTTATGGGTATTTGCATCATCATGGTATGATACTTCTTTCATGGGTGTATGTTTCGTAAGTTACCTAATCGATAAGGGAATTTGAGATTTCAATTTCCACTCATTTGGCTTTACACATATTTCATTGATTATATTACCCCAATATTATGTGTGGAATCACTATTCATTTGATTATGTCATAATTTCCACTCCCCTTCCTGTGGATAGAAGTTTGGTACACATAATCACTCTATTGGTAATTCTCAAGTCATTGATATGAATTTGATAAGAGTAATTTT
Source organism: Viscum album (assembly GCA_963277665.1). NCBI lineage: Eukaryota > Viridiplantae > Streptophyta > Magnoliopsida > Santalales > Viscaceae > Viscum > Viscum album. The sequence goes on from OY728132.1 coordinate 705,228,687, forward strand.
AACTCATTCTCCATTTGTTGAGTTAAACATCCAATTCGTTGGTATTGTTTTTACAAGAATATGTGTGAATGTCCTTTGATTGTTTTACACTGAATATCCAATCATATTTAGTGTATTTATATTTGTCACACATAATTATGTCATTGATTTATCCTTAACCTAAGGATACAACCTTTTTGAGAAATTTCATCTCAATTTACATTCCATTGAGACTTCTTTGATGATATACACCAAATCACTTTTATGTGGTGTATATAATGTACTTTGACATATTATATCATGAATTCCTTTATTCTCATGATATTACAATGTTTTGATTACCTCAATTATTTGTATTCAAGTGTCTCTCTTTTGGTTAGAAACTCTAACCAAAATACCATTTTAAAATGTTTTAAAGAATTATTCTTCTAAATCATGCTCATTAATGTCCATATTTTAAAAATGGTTTTAAGGATTTATTTATATGGACATTAAAGTTTTAAAATTAAAACTCCTTTTAAAAGTTTCAAAGTGGTATGGGACACTTTGATTCAAAAATATACTTTTAAACGGCTTCTTGACAAATAGTGTGACTTTTAAATGTTTCCAAGAAAAGGGGGATATTTCTCTCAAATAGTTTTGATGATTATTTTCATCTATGTCAACATCCTTCATTATTATTGATTGAGGTTAATGTGATACAATACAATCTTCCATATTGTATCGAATGAATTATGTTTGACTGTGGATGTGCTATTTTTATACCATTCATGGTTTGTGGTGAAAGTATTGACATTTCGTATGCTAGTTTAATACGAATGTTTACGTTATGTTTAAACCTTTTCATATGGGAATGCATTGGACTTAATAAGTGACGGGTGGAGCCCGCTATAGCTCCTCGATGCATCGGTAGGTCTCATGAGACAAACTAGTGTCTTGGCACAAGGCCTTGGCAAAATCTTATTTGTAGTCTTGGCACGAGGCCTTGGCTATGTGGTTATGATAGTCTGGCATTATGCATTCCATCATTATGAAAGTGGTTATTGATATTTCATGTGATCATTCGACTAGTAGAATATCCATGTGAGTAAGTAAATGGCATTATTTCATTTTACCTTTGCCATTTTATGCTGAAGTTCAAGTTTAAAAGGCTTTTGTTTTAGTTATAAATTGCCTTAAGTATTTATGCTTATTTATGAAAGCTTCTGCTATAATGTTATCCTTACTGAGCATCCGAGCTCACCCCTTTCAATGTTTTATTTTTTTTTCCAGGATTATGAAGAAGTAATTTATGAATGACCTGCAGGGATAGTATGAGGGGATATGAAGACAAGATGTTTTTTTTATGATATAATTTATGGATGTATCTAGTTATTCCAAGGCTACTAAACTAATCGGTCTTTCGAGACTTGATCTTTCTCATGATCATGCCAATGTTATGTAATTGACGCACCGACTCTGGGTAGCTGGGGTCGGGGCGTTACAGTTGGTATCAGAGGAAGTTTAGTACAAACCTTGGTAGCTAGATTTAGATAAACTCTGATTAGAGCACGTAGACCTAAGATGAACTTTGAGGATTAGTATAAAAGAACTTCCTAGAATTTTGGTATTGTAGAGATTTTCTGAGTTTTCCGAGAAATACATCCCTGTCTGGATACGAGCAGGTAGAGGCGGCTCTGGCACAGATGTACCTAGGGGTAAAACCCGAAAACACCGCTTTGAGCTAGACTCGAACGGGAACTGGTGCACGACAACGGGCCTTGCTGCACTCTTGGTTACGACACTCCCGGGGGATATGCTTAGGATAATTTACATTTTCTTTACAAACCGATTTAAGTAATATATACATAAGATGAGAGTAAATGACCTTGGTTAATCCTAATATGTTTCAAATTGAGAATATGATGACATTTTAATCTCTAAATGATTTTACGACTACTATTACTCACACAATGCTTTCTGGTTTTAGTCAATGGCTGGATTCCAAGGAAGTCATAGTGACTTTGAGAATGATGTACAAGTTGGGAACAGTGGTGGCAATGAGCAACAAAATGGAATGTTGATAGGAGTAAAAGATATCGTCTTTATGCCAAATCAGTTTTCCAAAAATATGATCAACAACATATATATTAACCAACTCCCAGACTCAACAAGGAAGAGAAAGGTGATAAATGATAAGATCTCCAGCAATGGAGACCATGGAGAAAAGAAACCTCAATTTTCATCATGCAGGAATTGTGGAAAGAGACACCCAGGAAAGTGTCTCAATGGGACAACGAAATGTTTTACGTGCGGGAAGGAAGGACATAAAGTGAAGAATTGCCGAAGAAAAATGAAGAGTACTATGGAAGAAGATAAAAATGGTCCCAAGAGTCCATTTACAGTCATTTGCCGTAAATGTAGGGGACCTGGCCATTACCCGAGTGAATGTCCTATTCTATAGGATATTTTCTTGGTCAAAGAAGAAGCTATGTGGAAATAAATGGTTGGAGAAAAATTATCACTACTTGTTGATGGGTTTACATTGGAATAATTTTCTCTTGTATTTGTAACCCCGCAGTTTGCCATGTGAGAATGATATTTGAGGAAGAATTGTCTCTTCTCTTGTGGATATAGGTATAAATAACCATTTGGTTTTATATGATCATTGGGGTTTGAGAAAATGATAAGTTATTATAATTTGGGATGAAATGCAAAGTATGATATAACATTTGTGGTTAAATTATGTTATTTTGAGGAATTTATCTCATTTTGGTAATATTATAAAATATAGTTTTTGAAAAAGGACAACGCGTAGACCGTGTGACAACCCATCGCGTCAGACAAAGCCGTGGGAATCGAACCCACAACCAAAGTGCGATTGGGATTTATCGCCTACCACTGGACTACGTGAAGTCCCTGGTTAGTGTGACTATTTTTTTTTTGTTAAATGATTTTATTGATCAATAATAAGATGATTTGGGTTCTTATGTCTTATCAAATGAATACCCTTGGTATAGGAAAATGATTTGGTGATTAAGTGATAAATGTTATTTTGGAAGATGTTCGTTTTGTTAGGAACACTATATGCCCAAGGAAAATAGAATACAATGAGGTTTCATTTGTAGAGTAATGGTGGATTTTTATCTACATTTTATTGTTGATTTATAGTGATTTGGGTTATTTATGGAAATGATTAACCTATAACAGAGAATATGTGATGATTACTTTTAAGTCTGTGACTTTAAGAGTATTTGATGTTATTTGGAGATACAATGTAACATGGGAGACTACATAATCAAATTCTTCTATGTTTTGGGTTTCAATATTAGTTTGGATTATATTAAAGGATTTTAAGGACAATTGGTTATTGAATGGTATCTATTTAACTTTGGGGTATTGTTGGTTTAATTTTAGAAATTAAGATTAGTGCATATTTATCTCAATGAATATCCTTTTGGGGGATCATTAGATCATTCACTAACCATTTTGGTTTTGATTAATATATGGTTTATCCTGCATGGATCATGTGATTCTATAGAAGTTTATTCTAGCTCTTCCAGTGTGACCAAGTCTTCTTGAATACTCATCGTTTAAAAAAAAATTGAGTTAGTGGTGGAAATTTATTAAAGAATGAAAATCTACTTAAAATTTAAGTATATCTCATAATGTTCTTAGCCAATCTCATAAATAAATTCCCCAACATTAATAAAAGAAACATAGAACAAAAATGTTGTCCTAGATGGTACCTTAAATCATCACAAATTTATGGCTTTGGGATTTTTGGCCTTTTCATAGCCATGTTCTCTACCACTCTCCATCAGATAATTGATGGTTAGATTTCTCCTCCATATCCATATTTTCCTACATGGAACCCTAGTATGTGTTAATTTCGGTAATCTTCATACTTTCCACTCTTTATTTTAAATAGAGGCCTCATTAATTCATTTTTCGATGTGGGATTTCAACTAAGATATTTTGAAACGTCAAAAATGTGTTATCCTAATACCCTATGTTTTGTTGAACCGATGGTATTTCAAATCATCATAGATTGATGATTATAAGGACCTCAATTTTACACTTGTTTGTGATTGATGACCTCAATCACCACCTATAAATATTTACGTTTTTCCTCCAATTATATGTCTCTAGTTGCCACCAATGTTCTCCTAATCGAGATCATAATTTGGTGGTGACCCTTTGATTTCTCTTTTCCTCATATTAAGACTAAATTTTAGTAACCCAATTTCCAATGTGGGTTTTCCCACAAATATATTTTCTACTTTCAACCTTTTATTTTCTAAGAACAATTTCAAATTGCGAGGACGCAATTTATTGAAGGAGGGGAGAATGTAACACCCCAAGATTTTATAGTGTGTTATTTCTTCAAAATAATACAATAACTTTCACTACACGCAACACCAAGTTCAATCGCACCATGACATACCAAAGAAGCTGTTCAAAAGAGGTTATGAATAGTGTTAACTAAATTTTAAACTTTATATAATCCTTATAATTTTAGAATTCATATTATGAGTTTCTTAGACATAATGTAAGAACAAATTCATTTTCAGTATTGCACTTTTACCAAATTTTAATAGTGAACCCTTTTTAGATATTATATATTAAACTTTTTGACTAAATAGGGACATCAAAAATTTAAAATGAAACATCCCAAGCTTCCACGGTACGCTAGCGTGTGTTGTACGCAACACCGAGTTCTAACACACCATAACCAATCAAACTAGCTGTTATGAATAGTAATACCTACTTTTTGAAGTTATATATATTTTATATTTTAAAATGGACTTCATTTTTGGATTCGGAATATCAAATTTAGCCTAAGGTGAAATTTTGGTACTTTTTGGATAACTTTCATATTTTGATGAATAGTGAAAATTACTAAATTTTAATTAAAAACAAATTTTTTAATCAAAATAATTAATAGTAACAAATTATGAATTTGAGTGTTTTTAAAGTATATTTAGAATATATTTTTACTATTTATTATAATGTTGGTCATTGGACATAATTTTACAATTAAACCGAACATAAACAAGTGTCAATCTTTTGATAGTTATTATCTCTTAAAAACACGCTTTTTGTTTTGACAGCGGGAATTTATTTTAAATTAATTTCTGCCACTTCTGTGTTTTGAATTTAGAAAAATGGATTCCATATTTGGAATCAGGATGTTCAAATTGTGTAAATAGGTAACTTTTATTTTTATACATTTTGAATCATTACTGCGGTAAATATTTTATTTACCATGGTTAAGGGTAAATCCGTTAAATAAGGGTTAAAAAATAATATTATAATAATACTAAATTACCCTAAAACGTGTCTTAACCCTATTGGTTGATACATGGTCGACCATGGGCATCTTTGGGTCAATTTTGGGACCCCATTGATCCACTTGTAAGTGATAATGACACTTTATATTAGTAAAGTTAAAATAAAAATAAAAATGGCATAAGCTTACATCTTTTAGAAAAACAATTTTTACATAGGGTTATACATGTTGGATTTTCGATTACAAATATTCATTAGAAAGATAAAACGATTTCCTACATAATGATATTTTATTTATAATTTTTAGACATTAAATAAGTTATTTTATTTATGACACAATGATGATGCAGTAATTACTATAATAGTGAAAAATTAAAATAATTGATATTATAAATACCCAAATAAATATAATATGAAACTTTTAATGAATTAAACAAATTTTCTAGGATAATATGATATATTAGGATTGATTTAATTGACTTTGTTCGAAGTAATAAATCTGTTATGAGTTTCACAAAAATCAACTATTGAATAGTGTCAAAATTGACATAAAAGAGTTCTTAAAACAAATATTATATTATTAATTAATATTAAATTCCTAAAAATCTAAGGTTCGGCCAAGAGACTTATATTATGATAGGTTAATCATTAATGGACCACTTGGGGGTCTCTTGGATGTATATAGTATGTTTATTAACCATATTATATAAAAATACAAAGAGACATTGTAAAAGTGAAACTAATTAACTTAGAGTTAATACTTAAAGATAAGGTTAATATAAGTACCCAAACCTGTCTAAATTCTATTGGATGAGTTGTTTTCGACCTATCCCCACCTCATCCTTTGAATAGTCAACTTTGGAGCCTTTGGAAACCGAATATGAATTTATTATAAATTAATATTTCTAGCTTTTCCAAAGGTGCCCCTCACCCCTCTTATAAAAGGGCACTCCTCCTTCTCTTTTCCTCACACCTCTCAAGCCACTTGGCTCGTCCAAACTCTGCCCAACTAAGCTCCACACATCCCTCTCCTCCTCCTTGAAGCTTCCCCTTAGGCAGAAAGCATTTCAACAAGTCCTTTGGTTCTAACCAAAGTGAGTTACCTAAATTAAAGGTAACGATTTCTCTTAAATTATTTTCATTTATTTTGCTTCTCCAACCCCCAAAATCTTTTTATTTCCTTTCTTTTGTAACAACACCAGTATCCTCAATATACTAGGATGTTGTTATAAGGAGGATTCAAACTACACATACACACAACTCCATCTAATGGATGATGAACATAATGTTTCTGTTAATGGCAAACTAACGCCTCACGAAACGATGATTGTTTAAATACATCTTACCGCCTCTCATGGTGGCCATTATGATGGCACTGTAATTAAATATGATATTAATGATATATATTTTATATATAAGCTTCTGTAATTCCATTTTATTTCATACCATTATTCGTTTCATGTTGTATATACATACGATAATTTCATTTGAGGAAGTGCGGACTACCGCCCCCTTAAAATGATATGACTCGTTCATACCACACATGAAACGTATAAAGGATGGTGTTAATGAACTTAAGTAACATATATAAAATATTATATTATACTGGAATAGTAATATACCTATGTATCATTTGTATTCGATTCTTTTAAAATAAAAATTAAATGGAAGTAGCGTTCGTGCGTACGTACGGACTACCGTCTCCACGAACGCGATGAGATTCATTCTCCATCGTATCAATTCAAGTATAATTATCATTTAATTATTTAAAAATGATGTTTAAGATCATGATACCATTCTGGATATGAATAATATACATCCCATTAATAACGAATATGTCTCACATAACAAAGAATATAAAGTAAAATGAACCCGTTAACACTCGAAATGACGATAATTCTAAAATATTATTAACAAATCAATGATAAAAGATCATATATGATATCATATTAAAGTAAATGATTCTTTTATTATTCAATAACAATTATTTCACCATTATACAGGAGGTAAACCTACCATCGACCAAGGAAAAAGTACAATGTAAGGGATTCTCTTATCTCACTTTCAATTCCGTGAGATTTCCATTGTTCGCTACTAAATTATTGAAAGTGTTGTATTGTGTACTTCCATTTGATATATATTATCATGATTCACTTTATATTCATGTTATTCTGTAAATCATTTGGTGGTTATTAACTTTTGTCCATGCGACTCAGTTGATTAACGTGGTAAGGGTTTTCTTATCTCACTTTTAATTCCGTGAGAATTCCATTGATCACCACTTAATTATTGCATGTGGTGTATGTGTACTGCCCATGATCGTATTCATTGTGTAATATACTTTAATTTATGGGTATTTGCATCATCATGGTATGATACTTCTTTCATGGGTGTATGTTTCGTAAGTTACCTAATCGATAAGGGAATTTGAGATTTCAATTTCCACTCATTTGGCTTTACACATATTTCATTGATTATATTACCCCAAGATTATGTGTGGAATCACTATTCATTTGATTATGTCATAATTTCCACTCCCCTTCCTGTGGATAGAAGTTTGGTACACATAATCACTCTATTGGTAATTCTCAAGTCATTGATATGAATTTGATAAGAGTAATTTTAACTCATTCTCCATTTGTTGAGTTAAACATCCAATTCGTTGGTATTGTTTTTACAAGAATATGTGTGAATGTCCTTTGATTGTTTTACACTGAATATCCAATCATATTTAGTGTATTTATATTTGTCACACATAATTATGTCATTGATTTATCCTTAACCTAAGGATACAACCTTTTTGAGAAATTTCATCTCAATTTACATTCCATTGAGACTTCTTTGATGATATACACCAAATCACTTTTATGTGGTGTATATAATGTACTTTGACATATTATATCATGAATTCCTTTATTCTCATGATATTACAATGTTTTGATTACCTCAATTATTTGTATTCAAGTGTCTCTCTTTTGGTTAGAAACTCTAACCAAAATACCATTTTAAAATGTTTTAAAGAATTATTCTTCTAAATCATGCTCATTAATGTCCATATTTTAAAAATGGTTTTAAGGATTTATTTATATGGACATTAAAGTTTTAAAATTAAAACTCCTTTTAAAAGTTTCAAAGTGGTATGGGACACTTTGATTCAAAAATATACTTTTAAACGGCTTCTTGACAAATAGTGTGACTTTTAAATGTTTCCAAGAAAAGGGGGATATTTCTCTCAAATAGTTTTGATGATTATTTTCATCTATGTCAACATCCTTCATTATTATTGATTGAGGTTAATGTGATACAATAAAATCTTCCATATTGTATCGAATGAATTATGTTTGACTGTGGATGTGCTATTTTTATACCATTCATGGTTTGTGGTGAAAGTATTGACATTTCGTATGCTAGTTTAATACGAATGTTTACGTTATGTTTAAACCTTTTCATATGGGAATGCATTGGACTTAATAAGTGACGGGTGGAGCCCGCTATAGCTCCTCGATGCATCGGTAGGTCTCATGAGACAAACTAGTGTCTTGGCACAAGGCCTTGGCAAAATCTTATTTGTAGTCTTGGCACGAGGCCTTGGCTATGTGGTTATGATAGTCTGGCATTATGCATTCCATCATTATGAAAGTGGTTATTGATATTGCATGTGATCATTCGACTAGTAGAATATCCATGTGAGTAAGTAAATGGCATTATTTCATTTTACCTTTTCCATTTTATGCTGAAGTTCAAGTTTAAAAGGCTTTTGTTTTAGTTATAAATTGCCTTAAGTGTTTATGCTTATTTATGAAAGCTTCTGCTATAATGTTATCCTTACTGAGCATCCGAGCTCACCCCTTTCAATGTTTTATTTTTTTTTCCAGGATTATGAAGAAGTAATTTATGAATGACCTGCAGGGATAGTATGAGGGGATATGAAGACAAGATGTTTTTTTTATGATATAATTTATGGATGTATCTAGTTATTCCAAGGCTACTAAACTAATCGGTCTTTCGAGACTTGATCTTTCTCATGATCATGCCAATGTTATGTAATTGACGCACCGACTCTGGGTAGCTGGGGTCGGGGCGTTACAAGTAATACCAAGGACACAGATATTTTTAGTTGGTTCACCTTCATTGGGATAAATAGAAATATTATATAATGGCAATGTATCAATGTACGAAATCCATTGAGGCTCACTACCAAAATGATGGTTTGATATAGATCACATTTATTTACATGACTACTACATTTAAAATGTTTTTGGGATAGCTCCCAACTTCCAAAGGATCAATACCTCAATATTACTTATATGGATCACTACCAATGGAAGGGATCTCATTCTTATTCTTCCTTTTCTCACTACTCAATAAGGGATTCACACATAGTTTATGGACATATAGGTTCCTTAATTTTAAATAAACAATTAATTCTAAAATAAAATGTAGATGGTATATTGGAGTGCCACTTTCATTCACTTTATGGAAATCACTTTACCATAGTTTCACTTTAAAATCCCATATAAACACATTCTGGATGCACACTACAGACACAAAGCTCACACATACTTTGAAAAACTATCAATACCACACAAATTCTTTCCTTACCTACAAATTATACACATGTTGTGAATCTCACCTCTTTCACAAAGCTCATCTATATTTCTTGAAGAAAAATATTTTTTAATCAAAAAGACATTAATGATTCACACATAACCTTCACAAATCTCTTATCTTTCGACCGGATTTCTATAGCCTTTGGATCACCTATAATTTCGTGATGATTTCAATATTTAGTATTTTTTCATGGACTTAAAAAACATCCTTTCTTTATAAATTTATATCATGAATAAACTTCACGAATCACCTTTATGAATTCAAATCTTTATAATTTTAATTAATCCTCGGCCTTTTTTCTAGGGGGTGTTAGAGGACAGTTTATAAGTATTGCCTCCCATTCTAAAAGATTCCACCCACATCATCACATTTTCATAATTATCATCAATCTCATTATGGAGGCTCACAATTTTCATGAATCTATAGGGAAATTTACTAATTCAAGAATTTTCTCATAATCAAAGAGATTTCCATAAACCTTTAAATAATTCACAATGCTCCTCCTCTCATTGTAATGAAGATATTCCATTTTTCATTGTGTATTAATGATGTTAAACACCATTGCAAATCCAATACTTTGCAACACTGAATGTCATTGCATTGCTCTATAACTTTCAGAAACTATATTTTTCATAAAACTAATTAAATTAAAAAAATTAATGAGGAATTACTAGATATCCAGAATTCTAAATAATTGATCCACCCTATAAATTTTGGACCCCAAAAATTTAAAAAACACTGTGAAATGGTGCAACCTTATATACAAAATTTTGTGTACCAAATCTAGGTCACTAATTCCTTTCTCTTGGATAATTTTCAACCTAAATTGTCAAAAATATCTATGTAACTCCAAAAAAATACATTAGAAACCTACATTTTCCACAAATTTAATAAACCCAAAACACTGTACTATTACATTGGGGGATTTTTTCCCAATAATCATGTTGTTAAATTAACATTTGATGTCCTTTGCATATTTTTTTACATTATTTTACCTCTGGATGAGAGAATTTTTATAAGATTTACAAATAGTTAAAACCATCCAAAACATCTTTTGGAATAGGTTTTACTTTTAGAAAGTGACGTTTTGAGTCCTATTAATTTTCTCTAGAAGTGAATCTCTTTATAATAAATATCAATTATGAATTCACTGGAAAAATCAATGTTAATTAAATTGAGTTCATTCATTTTAGTTCCATAATTATTTTAAAAATAAAGTGCTTATTACTATTAAACGTAGAAGAGTTAGATAGATGTGGATATCTATTATTTTATTTACTTATATAGCTACATCAAAGCATGTTTGGGCACCATGAATATAGTATTTTTATTTTCATGATAGAAAGTATGATGACAAGAAGTAAAGATATATGGAACATGATAAACATTATTCTCAATACATGATAGGATAAAATTTTAACTTTTTAAACATGAAAAAGTTGAATGGTGGATTTGTAAAATTTTGGAGATAATGTACAGGGTGAAACATAAGAATTTTTTATTCTTTTTTTCCTAGTAAAAAATTAATTCTAACATGTTGTATGATTTAAGAATTTTTCATATAGTTATTAGCATCATTTAGTCATGTGGTGAGACATACCTTATAAACATTAGAAATGAAAATATATTGTTTTTATCTTTAAAAATAATAGTCACTCTATCCACAATCATCCGTGATAATATATACACACCAGACTTAGAAGAATATAGAAATTAATAAATACCTTTTTAAAGTCAGATTGATGATTTATACAAGATATTTATTATAAAAAAAACCCTAATTAAATCCTCCACATATGCTGGGTGATACCTTCATAGGACCTAAGACATATTCATGGTCATCCTTAGCTAGTGAATATCACTAGGGTATTAATTTTAATTCAGTATAGATGATTTCACCCTTATTATTTAACATAACATGATTAATATTCCACATGGGGTTCTGTAATAACCAATCTATAAATTGTACATTCATACCATCAATAATAATGAACAATATAAAACATCATGCCAAATAGAGTGTACATAGTAACTTAACAATAAACCATGGAAACAAATAAGATTAAACCAAAAGAGATAATACATAACAACACATAAACAATAATGAGTTAAAAATTATATACAAGGATTTTTTGTATGATATATAACCAAAAAACCAAAAACAAAAGCAAATAAACCCTAAACTACTCATTTAAGAAAAATCAATGAGTTCTTTGTCCACCACCCAACTCATAATACAAGAGGCGAAAAGAGGTAAAGATTCATTTCCATTAAAGGAAACTCCATGGTCCTTACCTATATCAGATCAAAAAAAATTCACCTTCCGAACATCATATACATTATGTGAGAAAAATCCTAAAAGGTTACCATTATGAATCTATATATCATTTTGTTTGATGTAATGAAAATTTTCTATTTTTAACACAATGCTTTTAAAATATTTTACTTGAAAACATTTTGATAAGATTTTTGTTTTTGAATGAGAGGTTATTGTACATGAATAAAATAGAAAACACGATCACAAATCACAACTGGGGGAAAATAGAGGTAATATTTGTAATAATAATTAACCAATACATGTGAAAATAATAAGGTAACACATAACAAGATCATTGTTTTTGAAATTAGTGGGATATCTGGTCTATAGGTTCCAAAGGTAACTAGGACTCACTATTATAACACTAAAATACTTAAGAATCCTAGAAAAAATATCAAACCTAATAGAACACATTGTGTCACCAAAAATGTTCCCTATTTATTCTACACAGTATGTTAAAGAAACCTCCATACATTTTAAACACACCCAAGGTCACCCATGTGTACCATAAAAATAACATACAACATCATATTTTTTTTCTCATATGTACTAAAGATGTAACATGATTAATAAATATGGAACTAACCTAATTCCATTTTAAAAATAACAAAAAATACCATCTTAAAGAATGAGTTTCTTGAAAACATTTAAAAAAATTAATTAAAGACATAAAATCTGATTTTAATAATAGATACCATAAGAAATCACAATTTTATCTATAAAATCTAGTAAAAATTAAAAAAACATGTAAAAATCCATAAAAAATACATTCAAGCATAGTATATGTATAAAACTAAGGATGTGTTTGGATATTTTGAAGAACCATCCTTTTGTGTGATGAAAACGCATCTATTCTATAAAATAGTTCAAGAATGGGAACAAAGGCCTCCTCACTAACCTAAAACCCATAAAATTATATTATAAAAACCATCTCAAACCCTATACATCTCTTTATAGGGTTCTGAGGATTGAAATAATGGGAATAATATGGCAGAATAAGTGAATAAGTGGATAATCATGAATAAAATTTGGACATCACAAAATAGAATCATCAAAACTTCTAGGAATCAACACCAAGAGAAGGGGTGGAGAAGTATGTCTCATCTGTGCTCATATTTCACCAAAAAATGAAATATAGGGATGGGGGAATGAAATATAATTTTGGAAAAAATGAAAAAGATAAATTTTTAATAAAATTCACAATACATTTCATGATGTTTCAGACCTTGTCATGCTATGAATCCACCCTCACATGAATTGTTTTTTTCTTGACAAAGTTTTTAATGTAATGTAATACCCATATACAGATGCTTTCCCCAACCTATACTTATACAATGTGTGACACATCCTATTCAAAACATGAATAACCTTTTTAGAACTCCTCTTTAACTAATATATTAGTTTATATTGTGAACCACTATGTTGACACTAAGAACAACTTATATTCATGGATTACATTCAAGACCATGTTAGTTCATGGGGCGGCCACCATGTTCATGATGTGAAGCATTACTCATCCTAGGATTTCTTCCCTTAAACTTCCTTGCAACATTGAATAAATTAGGAATATAGGATAGAAAAATCATAAACAAATTGTAAAAAATCATATGTGAAAATGAAACCAATGTGGGTGTCACAATTCTCTCTAGCATTCGATATTCTATGATAGAATGAGCATAAATATTCAATTCAATGACATGTCAAGGCTATAATGCTATCTCATCATGGTAAATATCTTAAAAAATAAGGGTTATCCTAACCCCAATATTATAGAAAGTTGAATAATAGATCTAACTACCATGAAGCATTGGGCATGGTAGTTAAAATCATAATAAAATTAGTTAAAAATTGGGACATTAGGTTCATGTTCCCAATATTCCAACTCAACCGAAAAAACAATAAAATCCACTTCCAATGGAACTTTACAACCTAAAGGTCTAATAAAACCTAGAATCAGCAAACCTTGATCACCCAAATGATGGGCCTTAGTGTAGGGTGTCTAATCATCAATTAATAACCTTATGGAATATCTATAAAAAAGTAAAAAATTCAATAGTATCTCTAGGATTCTTCCAATACTCTTGAGTTAAATTACTACTTCTAATCAACATCATAATGATACTTGGTTTTGGTAAAAAGTTCTCTCTTAAAATATGATTTTTATAGATGGGAATTAATATAGTTTCATGTATTGTTTCATGGGATTCATCGGCATCGTGGATTTATAAAAAATATCACCTGATGTCACACCCCAAAAAAATGATCTCTTCCATAGATCACCAGAATATAGTATACATGATGGGATAATTTATTCAAGTTATTAGTCAACTTATTGAGTGAATCCAACCATCGAGGATCAAGAGGACATGTGTGTTTGGAAATAGACCTACATGGGAAACCCAAATCTCCAAGAATAATGAATAATTAGCCTTATTCCAAGATGGTATAATTAATGGTATATTGAGATAAGTTAATGGAGGATTACCCATGATTTATAATTCAAAATAATAAGTGAGGCTTTAAAATACAAGATCACCACAAATACTGAAAAATGAGGTTTATTGATTGATAACAGACCACTTTTCCTAATCAGAAATATTCTTTCCTTAAATGGAAATAACAACAACAATGAGAAAAATAAATGATTATAGGTTAATAATAATTAGATTATCTAAAACATGTGGAAAGGGAATTAAAACCCTTTAAAATACTTATAAAACAACCATCATGGACCTTATCAATGAATAACAATGCCAGATCATTTATCCCAAGATTTCCCAGTGACCATTTCATCATAATTGATTCTATTACTACCACCCTCATACATGAAAACCAATAATAACACACATGGTGAAAAAGAGAATATCACATTTATCTATATATTTACTCTCTAGGAATAACTGAACAATCTTAATCATCAATCTAATTCCTAAATAATTTCAACTAATCTCTGATCCCAAACCACCATCAGTACCTTCTATACATATCCTTACTTATGATTGGTTGGGTCTAAACAAGAAAACTATGTTTCTATGGATATCATACCCCCCTAAAAAAATTTGTCCTTTAATGTGATGTAATTAAAAATAATGTACACCAACATGGAGAAACACAAAAAACACTCCTGCACCACATTCTTACTCTGATGAGGTCTTAAATTTTTTCGTGGTTCCAATAAACTCTTAATTCATTGACTACAATTATTTAAAAAACCTATGATGAAAATATAATTACGATGTGAAATGATTTACATGATTTAGTAAAATTAAATTCTACCATACCTGGCTCAACTCATCATATAAGACGAAAATAGTTTTCTTCCTTTAAGCCTCATGTGTTTTGAGTGGATTAAAGGTTACCTCTTTATATATAAATACATCACCACCAAAATCCAAATCTAATAACTATGTAATGGAAACAATTTGTGACTTATAAGAAAATATATTATTTCTAAAATATTGGGACTCCACGGGCCAGTTATGATAATAGGTAGATACAACAAACAGAGGATACACTACTATGTAATGAGAGGATAAAATCGAAGGGTTGTTCCCAAATCATACATTACAACTTACCTTTATGAATTTATGAAAGGTAAAATTCATATACCATATAACATGAATCCATATAATTTAAGTCTCACCACCCGAATCAAATAGTTATATTATGAATAGAATAATAACTCAAAAGAATAAATCACCAATTTAAATGCTTTTCAAATAACCCAAATTTTAATACATTATATTTCAAAAAATTAGGCAATTTCAAACATCACCATTATATTAAATGTAATTTTCAAATCATACTCATCCACATTGTAAAAAAAATTAAATTTAATTAAAAAATAAATGACTTGATGAAAACAAACCAAAAAGAATTTAAAAGTACTTTTTACACAAAATTATTATAATGTAACACCACGATTCAAAACCCAGATAAAAAATAAATCTTAATTATTAAAACTCAAAAATTCCAAACAATCTACATTAATTAAATATAATATCATTACAAAACCCTAAATCTTCTAGAAATTCTATTTTTCACCTAATCCAATCTTTAAATTCATTTTATCATTGTAACACATTTATATTTATTTGAAGACTCTAGATATCCACTTTATGGTCATATTAATGGTTGAATATTTTTCCTCACATTACCAAAATATTCAACCACAAATCATAAAATCCTAAATTATTTTCAAAACACAATCTATATTTTATTATGAGATTATATCCTATTAATAATATTTTCTTGTAATTAAATCCTCTTATAATTAAACATAAAATTATTTTAAAAACATTAATTTTGGAATAAAAAACAAAATGGAAATCAAATAATATTTTCAAAAAATATATCATACCATATTTTAAATTGAAGAGAACTAAAAATAATCCTTCTCCCAAAGACACTTCCACAGATTCATTAGAGATTTGTATCACCCTTTTAAATTAAAAATCAAAAAAATTCATTCTCTAAACAATCCATAACATTATCACATAACTAAAATTTATAATTCATTTCATAGTAATGATTAATTTTTATTTTCAAAAGTCCATAAATTTTTATAAGATATCTTTTCGCATAAAAATATTTAGTTAATTTCATTATAAAAAACAAAAAATTTATAATAAAAAAATTCTGAGAAAACCATTTAATATAATCATCAAAAAATAATTAATACATTTTGAATAATTGATTAAAATTACTCCACTATCAATAATTCCATAATAAAAACTCCCTTATACATACTCACATCAAAATTAAAAGCCATGTGGGTTTCACATAGTTGTTAAGGGAAGAAAATAAAATAACCCCATGGTGTTAAATAACAATTAATTGGTTGGATTAATAGTTTGTAAGACCATGTATCAACTATGAAAAAACTTCTAGATTGTTATAAAATATATCTTCATGGGATACGCATGGTTTTCCATAGTATTTGGGGTAATCATGAAACCCTGGATTCCCTCTATATTTTGACACACAATCATGTAAATTTGAAAATCAACAAGAAAATTTTATGAACAAAATGATAAACTATTATTTTCGATTGTAATACGAGAAAAAGGTAAAATATATAATAAAACATCTATACTCGAACCCCACCAACCCATGGTAGCTCATGTTTTCTTATAGAAGGTGATTATTAGGAACATACCCATGATTTATCTCTTTCGTTCTCAAAGTCTAATAATTATTTAATCCAGACATGCCAAAACTCACAAGAGGGAATTATAATATAATTTTTATTAAACTTCCAAAAGTTATAATAACACGTAACCTAATTCATCCCACCACAAGGCCCAATGAATGTTCTAAATCACCATGAGGTAGAGAATAGAACTAGATTATACCTTCTAACTCCACATGAATGATTTCTCTGTTCAAATATGTTAAGACATGACAAGTATTCAATTTGGGAATCGTATATGACTTGTTTATAAATGGAATTTCTATACATTCAATAAAAAGGTAAAATATTAAAAAACATTCCAAATATAGTATTATAATAATCCTAATAATAATCCATAACCAGAAATAAGATGAAACCAAAGGATATAATCCATCACATTACATAAATAAACATGAGTTCTAATAGGTATTTTGGTTTAGATGGGTGGGAACAAAAATAAGAAACTCCAAAAAATTGAGTATCACAAATAAACATAGACATGAGACCTCTATATGGCCCTTATACAGTAATGAACTCAAACCACAAGAGACATCACGATGTCAATGGGATCTTCCATGAGAGGTTACTCTATTAACCTTAATTGTGTTAGATAAAAACTATCCTACATTTGAAAAAAGCATATATAGGGTGTGATTAGATTCCCTATAATATACACACATGAATATATATATCACATTTCTCAATGGAAACCAATATTTCTTATTTAATAATAGTTATCTCAAAACAATTTTATTGAAAACATTTATCAAATCCAGTGACTTTAAAAATAAAATATAAACACCATGAATAATATGGAAAAACAGTAACAAAATACTTTGAGAGGTTCAGTTGATAACAACTGAATTAATAATCTATAAATAAATGGTATTATAATAATTAAATTTCCAAACATGATCAATGTATTTACAAAATTGGAGAGCTTAGACCCTTTAGATTTCAAAGATAACTAGTACTCACTAATTAGGTACTAGCGGAACTATTTGATCCTAAAAACCTAATTAGGACTGATAGTTCTCATGGACACATCGAAAATGAACCTGATCAATTCTTTGCAATAATATATAGAAGTAACCATTAATGTAACACAATCCTAAGTTCCCCCATGTGTATCCCAAATATAATCTTTGTAATCCAAATAATATCCACAAAATAAATAATCAAATCCAATGATAAAGAAATATATACTAAAAAAATTCTATTATGAAAATAACTTTGAAATCACATTGGGAAGATAGTGTTTCTTTAAAACATTTTAACAAACACTTTGTTTAAATAATAATATAGTTTAAATGATTAAACTATGATAAATCACTATTTTAACACCAAAGGCCATGTAAAATGATATATCTTGTAAAAAGACCTCATAACATTCATTAAAGTATAATATATCTATGAACACAATGTTAAATATCTAGAACAAGGGTGATACAAATGAAAATTATCTATATTTAGAGACACCTACCTTAGAAGTTATGTAAACATGTCACATTTTCTATATAGTATAAAAATTGAAATAAGGGGGCCCACATTGACGTAGAGCCTTAGAATTTTCATCAAAATCCCATCCCAAACCCTATCTATAGATTTTGAAGGTCAAATAGTGTTTTGAGGATTGAAGAAAAGGTGAAAATATGGTGGAAATGGGAATAAGATAAGAATTTTGAATACAATAATCACATACCTTATGATAATCAACCGATCATCATGGAATCCACACTAAGAGAATGGGAGAAGAATGAGTTGTTAAATGGGATCTAATGTTAATTGAAAAATTGGTCAGAGGCTTTGTAATTTGATAAATTAAAATAGAATTTTTTTTAATATTTAATAAACTATATAAAATGGTTGATGGTGCGATATACCTTTTCATGTCTTGAATCTTCCCTCACATAGATAATTCATGGTGTGACCAGTTTTTTCAATTTATGAACCACCCCAATGAAAAAGGGCCCCATTTCATGTATCTATTAACAGCATTAATCTTCTTATTTACATCATAAATCATATTTCTAAAACCCCTCCCTAACTCCAATGATTGGTTCATAATATAAACCTCCCCATCTTTGTTTTGAACCTCCTTATTCTCATGGTGAACTAAATTTAGTATAGATCTTCCATCCTAGATGGACTGGTTGATGGTATAACCTCCCTTGTCATTATTTGATCCATTCTATACTTTTATAAACAATATAGAAACCCGGAAAACATTAAGTTACAAAATATAGAAAAAATTAAACTGATTGTAAAAATTTCATACTTAAAAATGAAAAGTCTTTTTTCTTTATCTAAACAACCATAAAATCACTCATGAGTAATACAAAATGATATAATAAATTATTTCCAATGGAATCAAATAATAAAGGATATATAATTATAAATTTTATTGTAAATGAATAAAATATTACTGATTTTTTCTTTAAGACTTTAAATTATGATATATTTAAATATATTGAATAAAATTTATTTATGATCAATTTCAAATGATTATAATACTTTTATCGTATTCAAACAATCACCTGGCATTTTAAAGTAAATTGAAAAATTGACAGGCAATTCTTTATTTTAGATTTATCCAAACTATTTATATAGGTAATTGTTATTTTTCAAGAAGATAAATGTCCTGAATTACATTCAATGGAAGATTCTTGCTTTTTAAACTTAATGAATATTGAATTCTATCTATTATTATTTACAACATTATAAAATATTTTACAAAAAACATTCTAAAATTATATATGTGTTCAAATATAAAAATTTACGTAAGTTCTCATATAATAATTATGAATAATGTTCTCTATACTTATATATTAGTATATATAGTAGTTTTCATTTATTAAATCTTATATGGTATAAAATATGATTCTTTTATTCGTGGATTTATGCTACTAAAAATATTTTTGTTTTTTTATATGTGATCAATTCTTTTCAAAATATTGGGTTTCATTTTTTTGTACTATAAATTGAAGTAATGTAGTGGTTCAGATTAATTTCATCAAAAGAAGAGTAAAATTTCTAAATAAATTAAATGATAGAGTTAGTTCTCCTTATTTCATTATACTAGAATACTTGGTTTTTTGAATTTTATCATTAGAGTGTCACCTATAAATAAAACTCACTACTTCATGGATCGTAGGGAAACATGACGTCATGAATTCTTAATTTTTTTTGTCAATAATAAATAGATCAATTTATATTGTATTTTTATTTCATATTGTTTTTTATAATATCTCTATTGTTAGTATTTTCTAATAAAGATCTTATATTTCACATATAATCATTGTGTCTCTTATCATAGTGATCCAAGATCTTTTGGTTTGGGGTTTTATTGATTAAAAATCAAGTATTTAGAGGATTATAGTCCTATAAAGGACGTCATTTCCATTAGGTTGTAGTTGGGATTCCAAAGTTATAGATGTTCCTCAAATCATGGTGTTGAATATTATTCTAATGGTTAAAGTTGGGTGTTTTTGACTATTTTTGTTCTCAAGGATTCTCTAGGATAGGAATGGAGAACCTAGTGTCAAGATAAAGAATCCCTTTCATATTTAGGTTAATTTGATGACTTCAATGATTGGAGGGTGTTTATCATTTAGTAATATCCTTTTATAGAGTTTTAATTTTTTTTACCCGCACTCTTTTTCTAGTTATTATTTTTTTTTTGTATACTAAATTTTAATTTTTTATATTTACACTGTGTTTGCATTAGTAAATCTGATTGGTTTAGTTTTTATTTAATTTATTTTTCAGTTTTTCATAATTTTAAAAATTTTGGTAAAATTAATACCTTAATGGGATTAAAATTTCATTGTTTTATTTTAGCCTACAATCTACCCCCTCCTATAACTTACTATCCATATATTTCAAGGGAAATACGATGGAATTAGTTAGTCACTTCTTGTCTCATAATTATTAGACTTCTCAATTGCTCGAACCTCTATAGCTAACAATTGTTTTTGATCTTATTAATTCATGTCGAGATAGTCCACTTCATGATATAATTAGATACACATTTACCTCACTCTTGTAGAAATCAATTCATGAAAATGATATAAAAGTTATTGACATTAAAATTTATAAATACAGTTTACCTTGTCTTACCTTTTCTGCTTCGCACAATTAACTTCTGTCTATTTCATAACTACTTCTAGAAAAAATAAGTATTTTCTTCTCTATAATATTTTTTAAATATAATAATTATCTTAATACTTTATTTCACATCTTTTATAAAGATATATTGACTATTCTTTACCAACCTATTAGTTTGAGAGACTATCCACAAGCAAGCGTAAATAATTACATGGTCATCTCAACTCTACTTTATGAACCCTAACATTTTGAAACTATTTTCATACAAATGTTATTAACTATGAATGATTCTATCAAATTATATTATTTATAACATTCATAAA
This sequence comes from Viscum album, assembly GCA_963277665.1. NCBI lineage: Eukaryota > Viridiplantae > Streptophyta > Magnoliopsida > Santalales > Viscaceae > Viscum > Viscum album. The sequence continues at coordinate 705,250,468 of OY728132.1, forward strand.
AACAAAACATATTTCATGGACTTTATGTAAGAATACTATTTCGTAGGATGGATTCACTTAAACTGGAGTTGTTAGTATTTTCATGTAGGAACCACTTTTATATAAAGTACATGAATTAAAACTATATTAAGGTATTCTTATTATCTTATCTCAAACACTCTATCTACTACTATTCTTTTTCTCCATTCTGAGTAAATGAAAATAATGTGATATGGGTATTTTGAAATATTTATACTATCACAATCACCCAAATCAAATTCAAAAATAATATCAAACCACTCATTTTCTATGAAACTCAAAAAAACATAGAACCTATTATTCAAACAAATTTTTATCTTTTTGGTATTCTCTTCTATGTTTCATTTATTTACATAACTTTACATAAACACTCAAATCCAAATAAATCTTACATGAAAGCACTTTTGCCTTCAATTTTTATCTTCTTAAAAACATTGATCATATTCTATTTTTTGATCAAAAAATATTATACATATATATGCACCTTATTTACTAAAGAAAACATTATTTGGAATCATCTTGGTTCATAGTCTTAAAAAATATGTTTTTTGAAACATTAATGAAATAGTAAAGAAAAATGAAATTTTATATCTTAATAATCTTTCATATTATGCTTAGTTGAGCTACATGTTTATGAACACATAATTTGTAGTATGTAACACCAACAGTGTAGGTTCTATTTCATTCTAAATAATGTACTATATAAATATATATATCAAATCATGAAGTTTCATCTTTAGCATGTGAACCCCTATAATTCATAATATCACAGCATAACTCTATACTAATAACTCTTATGAATGTTGACTAATATGGTCATTAAGATCATGTAAAATAAAACATGATACTCAAAAACATGGTATGAGATCTCCCAGGAATCCAAACCTAGACTAGAGGTGAGAGAAGACTAAATGAATTTTCATTTAATTTAAATTAGAATTTATTTCTTATAACTGGAACTCTACCAATGTTATGGTAATACAAAATTTATTTTTCTTTTTGGAGGTTACATCAAAATTAACTTGTGACCACCAAATACTACTGTTGAATTCTCATAGATCCACCCAACTCTATATTGATGGGATATTTATAATATCATAGTCCCACACTACTCATTTCGACATCACCATAAACTAGCTATATCAGATTTTCAATAGGTGACCTTATTGGTAATGATTAGAGCATGGGCACTATCTGTGGGGGAAAGATTCCTATTTTGGCTATCTTGATGGATAACCTATTCTTTGACTGGTCATTTCCTCTATTAAAATGTCTTTATTAACCAATTTACAAATCAAATAACATGGATCTTTGGTCAAACCTCTTCACAAAAATCCCAAAGTTATTTCCCATCAATTATCCTCTTATTTTAAAATTACTAGAGTCATTACTACCTTTAATTTTCATCTTCAATTATTTAATATCAACATATCCAAATCACGATGAATGTTCATTTCAACAGTTGTTTTATATAGAAATTAATTTATCTAGCACATGGATGGATTATTTAATAAACCATCAAACCATTTAATCCTTAATTTTTAGTTCCGCAAAATTATCATTATCTTGGAACTCCATATAACATGTATAATGTTTTAGATAGTGCGCTTCACAAAATCATCGAAATTTTTCATTCAAATTATGATCCACTCAACAGTCATTTTATATATAGGGTTCTTACAAAGTATAATCTATTCAACTAGAATCTTATTTCCCAACTTACAAATTATTAAAATATAACCTATAATGATAGTAACTCAAATCATCAACATAACCCATTTTGTAACTCCTTATTTACCACGTGAACATCAATCTCTTCATAAAATTGGTTCTTTTACATCACCAAACAAATATTGAAATTATTATTAACAAAAACACAACCCAAAAATCCATTAATTTTATTCTTTGGAATTGGTCGATAAGGATATTAGTGATCAAATAGTACTTTAGGATATTACATAAATAATAAAAAGAATTTGGAAAGAAATTTTTAATGAAAATATTGTTATGTTTTATATATAAAGGTAAAATAGAGCCCTAAGTTACTCACCATGTATTCGCTCCTTCATTTCAACATGATAACCCTCATTCAATCCCCCCTCACATCTTTGTTTAACCTATATCTAGCACACTTAGATAAGCTAAAACACAACACACATCCTAATTATCAAAGAATTATCTATAAACATTCTAGAGTTTGGTTCTAGAAATTGTTTCACCACAGTGTTAGGTTCCTAAAGTGGATTATTTCTATAAAAGGACTCATAGGCATCCAAATTCAACAAATAGAGATACTGTGAGAAAATAATGAATACTTAGGATAAAAGGAGAAAATAATACCTGTATGAGATCTCTAAAACTACATGAACACTTGTTGGTAATTTATTAATTAGAAAAAATTAGAAAGATATGGGAAATGGGGGGCATGATTCATTGAAGGGATTGACACATAGAACCCTCATGAAAGTCTAATTCACCAATGTCTTTAGAAAGACTATAAGAAAGGAAACATGTAATGAATATATGTATGAAAGAATATAAAAATTCTACGAATATCAGATATTTCTCTTATAGGTTGAGCACTCTCACCCTTTATGGGTACCAAGGGCTCAATGATTTCTTAGGTCACCTACCTAGGTGAAACACCTCTTTTTTCATCATATTGGATTTCATGATCCAAATAGAATCATATTTCATAGTAATAATCCACTCAAATCATGTTTATTTGTGTCCTATTCCATAAAATACTTATCATTATGATTGTGTCGCAATCTATAATCACTTACCCCTTACGATATTGTTTTCCATTTGATAATGGGAACCCAAAACCAAGAAACATATCATCACCCTTGTATTTTACTTCTTATCATTGATCCTCGAAATTTGGTTAATCAATTATTACTTTTTAATGGGGATATATATTATTGAGTGATTATTGATATATCTTTTATATTTTTAATCCTTTTTGGATAATAATTTTTTGGGTTTATCCCCCATCCCTCTCACCATATTTTTTTTCTTAAAGACACACATATACCATGGGTCTAGTCATCTATTACATTTTTATTTTCCAATATAAAAAAGTTATAAATGGGTTATATTCCCTTATGACCAAACCTTTTCTCCTAGATAATATTCTAGCGTGAACCACGAAGGGTAGTTCATGATACATTTCCCAACATAAACCATTTTTATGAATCTATCTCATAGTGATCTTATTAATATCAGCATAAAATTTAAGGCATAATGGTCTAGAACACATGACCATAAAAGGAACACCAAATGTAATTTCTTATTGAAATTGGCACAAAAATGATCATCACGACACGAATTTAAAATTAACACCATTATTCCTCATCACATAACCATAAAAGGAATGAAATTCCCTTTGATGTTCCATTGAACTATTACATAATACAATGTCTTTGTTATTACCCTCCAAATTATTCATAGAAGACCTATTTTTTGGAACCAATTCTTCTACAATGGGACTTTTTGTATCCTTTATCCTAAATGCATTCCTATATTGTGTCAAATTCATGAGTTCCTCCCTATACATTACAAGCTACAGTCTAACTAATAATTCATATCAAACATGGGATAATATAATTCCATTGAGTTTTAGTTTTTTTAGTATAAGTTTTAAAATATTTTTTATTATTATTTCATTACTTATTGTGTGATTTTATTGTAAAAACTACAATAATATAGTATGTAATTTATTTGAGATTATTTTGGTAACATGAGGCTAAATATTTAATCTCACGATTTAAATTCAATTAATTCATACTACCTATTGAAACATTATACAGCAGTATTATTCACTGATTCGTTTTTTACAATCTCATGTTTGTTATTTGCAAAATTAAAAGAAAAAATGAATGTTATCTCAAAGAATTTACTATGTAACACTATTAATGACAACATCACAAGCCTACATACATCATGAATAATCATTTGAACACAATTTCTTACTGTATGTGTTGTATATTTAGAATAAAATGTTGAAAATCCATCATTTCATGAAGCAAGTATTAAAGAGGCATCTAAACATTAACATAGTATATATATGAATCAAAGATAGTTTTGGAATCCAATTCTACACAGCATTCCACTTTAATGCTAAAAGATAACCACAATACTTCTTGAAGTTATCTACTAATGGAGTAAAAAATAGGGAAATTATATGAATGCACTGAACAGGGAATGTATGAATCAATGAGGATATATGAAAACATTTCTTTTGTCAGTTATTGAAGTTCATTCCAAGTGAATCCCATAGGAATGATTCATACATTGTAGGAGACTATACCAAATCTATAATAATTTCCACTTAGAGAAAAGTAACAATTTTAAACTTATTTTTATTTCACCTTACGACATTAAAAAATATGAGAAAATAATTTGAATTTTGGTCCCCTTCTTTAGAAAATGTTTAATAATTTATTTTCTACCCTTGTGAAATAAATCAAATGTTCCTGTAATATTTTTCAAAATAAGTAATGAAGAGAATTATATAAGTGATTATAATATAGAAAATTAGATCATCTTAAAACCATATTATTAACAATATAGTGAGTGAATAATAACTAATTACATCTATATTCATTCTCACTGTGATAATATAGATTAAAGTTTATCTACATTCACAACACTAATAATGTTGAGCACCCAATAGAAGATGATGTCTGTAAACAATTGAAATTTCATAGTTTGGGTAGAAACATGCATAAATTATCTAAATAATGAATTGAACAATTATGTAACACATCTAAATATTTCAAATGAATAATCATAAAAAATTGAAGTAAGATTAATCCATGGGATCCATTAATGATCTTAAAGGAAACATATAATATAGACACAACCTATTGAATTTAAGGGAATCCCTATAAATATTTTACTAATCGAATAAGGAAATCCCATAATATCATATATTGATTGAAGTAGGTCTTTGATTGTGAGGATATGGGTATGTGGGTATGGGTAATATAAATGAAACTTGATAAATGATAGAGGAAGTTTATTTGTTACATTTGAGAAGTTCAAATAGATTAATCTTGAATTAAACTACATATATAAAAGGTTCATACACTTTAGGTGATCTAGAATGAATATAAAAAAATGAATTAATGAATATAGATATGGAAGAGGAGGTGAGATGTATTGTAGGGGTTTTTGGGTCATAGTACTACATGTGTAAGAAGATCACTATAATCATAGTGAATATTATATACCCAATATTTTATTTTAATCATTTTTTCATGAACATGAGTAGATAACTGATTAGTGAGGTTTGGGTGATGATGATTCATTGATCGCTACTAATGATATAATTAATTGATAAATATATAATTTTCTTGTATTTTATAATCCATCACTAGTTTAACCATATATTGCATGATCTTTTAGGATGAGTATGGAAAGGAGAGTTAATGTATATCACGTGACTATAGAGAAGGACACCGTTCATTGAAGAATAATAGTCTCCTAAAATCCCAAGGAACAATTATTATAAAAATTTAGAAAAAAAACTCCCGCTCTGTATATAGAACATTAAACCTTATGGGGGCTTATGAATTTACTATGGGTATGTAAAGTGTTATTATATTACACATGTAAGAATACGTGATCTTGATAATATAAAGTGATTGAATTGATACTTATGTTGTTTATTGAAAAAAAAAACACCAACACCCACATTGTATTCTCATTAAAATTTTAAAACCTTCTCTATTGGTCTTGTTCTCACCAACCCACCTATATTATGGTTTTATTTATACCTTAATTTTAATTAAAATAAAATAAAAATCATATGTAAACTTAAATAATTAATTTATAATTTTTATTATATGTAAAATGGACTTCGGAAACACCCAATTCTATCCTTATGGATATGACCTTGGGAAATCATAGTTAATGTGTTATAAAAAACCTATATGCTTATATTTTAAAAAAAAACAATAAACAAATTAATGAAAATATACTCAAAATGAATTAAATTCAACTGATTACATTCTCTAAAGGGTAAGAAATATTTTTAATATGATGTATTTTTTTAAACATGGAATTCATTTATAAGATTATCTCACGCTCAAAAATATGCTCCTTTGAGAAGAGAATTTACTTCCCATCCACTATGTTTTTGAATAAAATATCAATAAATGAAAACACAATAAAAATATATAAGAAAAATGTTAGAAACATAAAAATTGTGAACCAAATTCTAATTACCTTAGTAATAATATAGATTAATTGACCATGAATTTTCAGTTATGATACTTCTGTGATAGGTTTCATGTTTTTAAATCTCATGTAGAATCCAAATAGCATCCTCATATAATTCTCTTTAAGGAATTGTGTGCCCAATATAGGCAATGAGAAATTGGATGGAAACTAGTTTTATCTTGAACATCCAATTAAAAAATACCTAAACTTACTCCTCCATTTCCAAAATTTTATCTACCTCATTCCAAGGCAATGACACACACTATTCCCTACCCACTGACTACATGATTAGGTGTTGAGTACAATTTCAAAATAATACCTCTATAATATCATCATTATAACCTTGTATATGGTCAATGTTAATCATTTTGGGATTAAGTCATAGAATTTGGGTTCATTTCAACAAGCAACTAGGGGGTATATGACCCCTATTATGATATAAAACTATTTTAGGGTTCTCTACCTAGAGTGAAAATATTATTATATTATTTACTAGCTGGAATATATGAATGATTTATACTGCATACATGTATCTATATATATGTGACTTAGTATGGATTATTTGAATTTAATAATCAATATTTTCATATGATCCCAACCATTTAGGAAGTTACTGAGGTATCTCTATCCCCAATTTTCTAGACTTGGGAAGCCTATATGAGAGGCCCCTACTGTAAAAAAACTATCATAATTTAAAAATATGTTGATGTTCATAATATAATTAACATTAAAAATACATACCATTAAATCTAAATGGTAACACAAGGAGTGTTATTTATAACAATTAGTAGGAAAAAATTAACACCATTCAGATGGATGGTGCTGATCACATAAATTGGCCACCAAATTATCAGGCAGAAACAAAATTACTATATAGGTAATAACCATAATGAAATTTATAGAAACTATATAGGTCCTCCCTAGAGTATTCATTATATATATCCTTTCAATAATAACATTAAAACTGACCATGTAGGTCCTCTCTATTGAAATCATCAATAAATAATCAAACTTGAAGGTCCTCCTCGTGTTAATTAATAATTAACCATATATAATGATCCTTACTATGTAAATAGTTCAATGTTCATCCTCATTAAAAAAATATCTCATTGAAATAGTGTTCCTCCCTATGTCATCAACATAGAAGGAAAAACTCTATATGTTCTAAATAAATAATCCTCTATAGAGGAAATCCCCTGAAATAATTACATTCCAAAATGGAGATTTTCTTCATGTTAGAAATAATGAATACTATAAATATACAATTAATACCATTATTAAGAGAAAAATTGTTCCTCATAATTCAAAAAATTGATAATTAGGTAACTTTTTGGTCCTCCCATGTATACCAACATCGACGGTCCTATTTGTTATAATATAGATAATAACTATGATGGTCTTACCCATATATTTGATCATCTCATTGATGAAAATATAACTATGGGGGTCCTAAATATGTCACTATCCGTGTACATATACCCCATAAAAAATTAATTAATAAAATTTTCCCCCTCATATCAAGAACTAAGAAATCATCAACCATGTTGGTCCTCCCTACGATGAAAAAAACAAAAACACTCGATGTCCTAATCAGAGGACCTCCCATTGAGGTCCTCCCCATGGTATCTACTATAAATTTCATCATTTTGGAATAAAATTATATTTAAATGGAATTCATTCCCATGATTTAACATTTCATTATTCACCCTCTAATTGATATATTCTTGTATAAATAAATACATATTCCTTAGAAACTCAACTATGATGTTATGAGGTTTTCCTCAGACTATTGGGTGATGCAAGTAGAGATATTACTTAGTCACTAATCCATGTATCTTAAATGAGGAGAAAACATGAATTTCTATTATAAAGTGATTGCACTAAAAAATAGTTGGAAAAAAAATTTATGGTCAGAATAGTTTGATGATCCATTCCTTGAAAAAGAGGGATATTGCAAAATTAAATAGCAGGAATTCGTATTATAAAAGGAAAGGGGAATATTTTGGGTGCTTTAACATCCAAACAGGTCATTATTTAGATACTCATATTTTTTTAGTATAATAAATTTTCCATAATGTTTTAGTGACCTTTAATAGTTTTGGGTGCAAATGCTCTCCTTATGAGGGGTACACTAATTATGTCAAATTGTTAGATGTGAATTGTTTCCAAATTATCGTTGGAAATATCATAATATCATGGAAAACCAAATCTATAAGAGAATAAAAAAATATCCATCATTTATGTATTAATCGAAACAAGTCACATTTACTAATAATTATTTATGTTTTACATCATGTTCACATCTGAGCATAATGATATTTTTGAATGTTGTAGTGGTCCTCACTTATACACGAAGAAGATTAAAATTTCAAATATAACTAGATTGTCATTACAGAAAATAATGTTTTTACATTTATTGATGGGAATGATATTCAATTAGTATAACTAAACCACATTCTATAAAAAAAGAGTAGTATTTGAGGGTTTCAACCATCAATATGCTCTATAAATAAACAAACATGAAACTAAAACAAGTCCAGTACTTGAAGAAGTAAAATTATAAAAATGTATAAATAAATAATTCATATAAATTTATTATCCATAATATACAAGGGACACCCCACATTTCTAATTTATTAGAAAAAATATCTAGATAAGTGAGAAAATATGTAGTTGAAATATAAACATACACAAAGAAACCTATACTATAGGGTCGTGGAGTTTTCACAACCACAATTATCCATTGTTTCACAAATAAAGAATAAATATACTTAGGTCACTGAAGTACTTCATACAATTATATCATTTCTTTCAAGACTAGGGATAACCCTATAGAAAGCTCTAAAATATTTTTTATAGATATTACATAAGCTGTCTCCTCCAATCAGAGAATGAATAGTACTTCTTGTTGGAAATTAACAAAAAATCACATGTCATGAATGATCCTCGATTTCATCAATATCAAGTTATATTAAGGGGTTCAATGATGCATCATCTATTTAAGGGACAATAATTGTGGAAGATTTTGATCAAATTTCTTACTATTATTATGGAATCAGGGAGGTGCCATACTTTTCAGTAGACTTTGAGGACATGGTTACTACTATGTATTTTACATCAATGAAGGTAATTAATGATAACCTTACTAATGAGTTTGTATTTTGTGCTATCTGAGAACATGATTGGGAAGAGGTATTTGTGGAAACGTACCCCGACATGGAGAAACCTTAAGAAGAAATGTGTACCTCACATTAAAGGTAAAACCATTATCCAGGATAACCTCCTAATCTTTCATTATTAACTAACCTATGAGATAGAACAGACAAAAGAAGATAAAATTATGGCTAAATCCATAGACTACTATTTATTTGGTTCACTAAATTTCATCATCATCTAGTATATATCAGTAGAAGATAAATTCTTTATATACTAATATAAAATGATAAACCTTAATAGATTATTATTGAATTTAATAAAGGGACATACCTATTGATTATGGATAACATGATGAATTTTTACCTCTTATAATTGACCCACATTGATTAAAGGAGACTTGACCCATGAATCTAAATCAATCCATGTAGTTTACCCTAGGCCTCATCATCTAGTTTTCTTAATTACAAAACTAGTTAACTAGAAAGATTTTCTTTCATTGGGATGAAATGTATCTCATGATTAGGTATGTTATCCAAGCCAAACATTGGATAAAGTAAAAAATATTATAATAAGATATTTTGGAGGCCTTTAATTTTTAATTAGATTCTATTAATGTTTGGTGGGATCTTGTATGACCAAATATCAAACTATATCCCATGGAGGTTGATTTGACTATTTCTAAATATGTTTTTAGAAATAATAAATTTTAAACATTTAATGGAATAGAGGATTTGGATCATAACCTCACTCATTAGTTTCCAATATCCAATGCTTATATAGAATATATAATTTCTAACCATTTTCTGGTATAAAAATATATTAATTGAACTAAATAAAAGTTGGGATGATACCTGTTAGTAATCTATTTATCTGTTCAGGTCCATACTAAGGGGAAAAATTATAATCTACATATCTTTAAGAATATACATAATGAGATATATACACATCTCATTTTTAGAGAGAAGGTTCTTATTTGTTCCCTAATGATGAAACAACCTTAGAGAAACTACTGAAAATCAATATAGATATCCTAGAGGATGATTTAGAAACATGGGCCATTACCCAGAAGTATCCTAGAGTATTAAAAGAGTAATCTATAATAATGGATTTTTTTAGGATATATTAAATAATGAAATATAAAACCTCACCATGAACCACTATCACATGTTTTGAAAATTTATAAAAGTAAAATATGTAGATGTTACTCCAAATATAGTAGTGGAATAGGTTCTAACAACACAAAAATATTGGTTTAATATCATTAATTATTATTCAAACTCAATACACCCTTGGGATGTGGGTGAATCATGGAGTTTCTCTATAGAATCCTTTTTCTCCTTAGTTTGATTTGCACTATTTTAGATGTTGTTCTTATTTTAGAAGATATATCTGTCAACCTATTTATTGAATACATTCTCACATAAAATCACCAAATATAATGTATCAGTAGAAAAATTTTAATCATGTATAGAACACTAGAATTTTTATGGTCCACCATAATGTATTAATCCAAGGACCATAAACCGATGATATTTGATCATTCCATGAGGTAATACGTCTCAGTTTAGTTATTAAAATTTTATAGAAAGGAGACACTATTTCTTTTAGGGACACTCCTTCATATCCATCGAAAAATGGTTTATTGAAGAATTGTTCAGTTTATAGAGATGAGGTTAACTCTTTGATCATTATAGTATACATGATTCTACCCATATTTAAGTAAATACATATTCATTTCTTACTTCCACACTTTTTGTACTATTATTCTAAAAATTTGATGTGTTCAACCCATTATAGAGATTTTAATCTTCTATGTTCCAAAACAACAATATCAGTCTTCTAGATAAATATAATACCAAATTGAAATTATATTATTCATATTATTTTATACAACTCAATTATTTCAATTTTATTTCTTGTTATTTATCTAATTTTATTCAAGAACATGATGTATCGATATCTTATTTTCTTCTCATTTTATTAACTAATATGTCATATTTAATTAGTTTAGTCACATCCTTTATCAATTACTACCTTCTTCAAAACACATTGAAAAATCATATGAGATATTTTCTATATTTAAATATGGATACCATCCATGATTTTACACTACATATATTGTCCATATTTTTTAATTTAGTTCATGTAAAATATTTTATAAAATATTCATAAAAAATAATTGGGATTGTCTTTATCCAAACTATCAGGAAATATAAGGGTAAAATAATTTTTTAAGCATATTTATTGAATCATACAGTGGATCATTCAGTGTGTAAATATTTTTCAAAACATTTATATATAATGGATCATGATGTAAACTAATTATCCAAAATGAGATTACATTTCAAACAAAACAACTAATTTTTGCTCATATCTTTCCTGAAAAACTATCATGACGTGATCTTTCTCTTCCCTAAATAGAAACTATTCATTTCTAAACCTTAAAAACGAAACTTTTCTTGGTATTAATCAAGGCTAATGAAATTATCATCATGACATTTAATACAATGAATAATTTATTCAAAATCATCCAGCTTAATTTGAAAATAATATATTTCAAAAAATAAAATTAATGAATCCCCAAACTTTTTTAAAGTAATAAACCTTAGACAAGAAACATAAAAAGTTACATAATACTTTGTTGACCTCCAACTATTTTACAAAATTAAATTTTTTAAAATACTTAAAAAACTCATAATGGTTTTAAAAAAACATAAATTTTCACCACCAAAATGTATGTAAACTTGGAACTTTTGTGCATTTAAATTATTCCTCAGGAAAATAACTTACAAAATATGTCAAATATATTAAATATATGAGTAATTTTTGGGTAAAAATATTATTCCATCCCTTGGTATATTACACATCGTTGATAACTCCATGCCATTCCAATTATTTATATTTCTCACCTCCAGATGTTTTTTATGAATACATTGATACTTTTCATTACATAGGTAATATTATGTTCTGGGGTAAATCATACGAATGTCGTGTCCTAGTAAAATTTAGATCTTTCAATCAGAATAATAGAATCCTTCATGTGATATCGTAAGAACAAAAATTTTTTCTCAATGATTCCTTGATAAATTTATATAAAACAATTATAAATATCATTATAATCACTTCAAATAAACTTCATGAAACAATTTACTAATTCCAAATACAATGAAACAAAAAAAATAATATTAACGGATTTTAATAGAAATCATACATAAGATAATTTATAGGTTCTTTAAGAATCATCTATGTCACAGTCAAATTTCATACCTTGTAATCAAAAGGATGGAACATAGGAATTCATTTCCTTAAGGGTATATTATAATCATCTATCACCAAAATCCATCTACCAATAATCTTAGGAACTTCATCAATTATATGTAAAAATAATATATATATATAAATTGATATGATATTGTTTTTCTATGTAAACTTTCTAATAAATATTCCCTTCAAAATATTCTTATTAACAATGGTTTAAAAAATTATCCATTTAAATGTGAATGGATAAATAAAATATGCAATGGATGTACATCCTTTTCCCTTAAAAAAGTGATAAAATCAATTTATCATATATATATTATGAAAGCCACATATGTATCATAACCATAATCTCCATCAATAATTTATATAAGACACTAGGTATCCAAATTCCACTATTTATAAACATATAAAAACATAAAAAAATATATTTTTCCCAATATTTATATTAAAAATATCACCACTTATATCAGGATTTTATTCATTAATAATAAATACAAACCCAATTAAACCTTTAGTTCTAGAATTCTCTTGTATTGGATTTTATTTTCAAGATTTCCATAATACACACTTTATCAAATACTTCCATGGTTATGGATTTGTGACCCATTTATTTCTTCCCCTATTTACATAAAAATATAAGTGGATATTAAACAATATTATTATAACTATTACTTTTAAGAATGATCATCTTTGTACCACTACTCTAGGAACCTCATGACTATGAGAAACTATGGATCCACTCTCCTCACTCTCAAACTTCTCACCCCCCTTTCACTAAAAATATCATGCGTATTTTAATTCATAACTTGATTTTCATTCTATTTCATTTATCATGAAACCTCATAATTAATACCATCATAACACCACCCCCTCATAATCTATATGAGACCTTATCCATATATTCCATGTTAGAGAAGCATAATTCCTTGAGTTTTGAAATCCATAATATGAGAGTCTGTTCACTTCATTTATTGTACAATCCCCTCTCTAACTTCTTAAAAAAATAGCTTCATGTCTTTACCGTATTTAACACCACAAAAATATTAGGCTCTCTAATGAATTTTTGATTGAGAAATTCTAACTATCCTAATTGGTAGAATCTCTTGGATGGTAAACAAAATAAATACCCTTTATCCTCCAAATAATAATAACTCTATATTTTGAATAAAAAATTCCATATTTATCACATTTTAAGTTCTAAAGACTATTTTAGCCTTTCAAATATATTTAACTTAATAATTTTATTGAGTGGGTTTAATAGTTTAAACAGTGTATATAGAAATAGTTTAAGCATACTATGTTATAAATCAGTGTAATAATCTAGAATTTTATAAATGAGATTACCCTTCTTATAATTATTTCATCTAGAGTACATCACATAAAGAAACAAAGAAAACATTATTTTCAGAAATAAGGAATTAAAATTTAGTCAATTATTAAACCATCTAGGGTGAAAAATAATACATGGTGTAATAAAATATAAATTAAGTGAATAATAATAGTAAAATTTGTATATGCTTGTTCCCCAAAAATTAACACAGTCATGAAGAAACAGTAAAAATAAAACATAATTTTAGTAATATAATATTTATTTTGATGATGAAATTATTTGTATAAGATCAGGAGAAAATATTAGTGATTTAACAATGAATGGAATTAGAGGTATTTATAGTAATTAGTTAACCCATATTACCATTATAAATTTAACCATTTTAAAACTAATTTGATCATTGTAATTGTAACCAAACCACTAGAATAATAATTTAACAATTGAGAATAGTAATATTACCATTAAAAAATAATTTTCACCTATATAAGTGTAAAATAATATTTAAGTATCATATAAAATGAAAATATAATTTATTTTAACCATGTTAAAATAGTTTAATGTCTCAAAAATGATAAATTAAGTGTTTATATTGTCATAAAACATAAATGTATTAATTACACATTTACAATAAATATAATGATTTAAAATAATTTTTTTTACTTAAAATAGATTTATAAATTAATATAATGTTTTATTATAGTTATAATATAATTTTATTATACTATATTTAATATTTCAAAAGGTCAAAATATCAATTAGGATATTAATATTAGAATTTTTCAGAAAAATGAGGATTTTATTTATAAATTTAGTGTCTCATATTTTTTATTTTTTCATACAATGGATCTATTTATTTTAAACATAGAAATTTAAATGTTCCTTGGATAAATTTTTTGTATTTTTTTAAAATAGTTAAATTTTTGGTGAATAGTGAAATACCACAATTTACAGTATTTTTTATTATATTCCAAATTCATGAATTTTGAGTCATCGATGATGTAATAACACATTATTTCAATCTTAAATAATCCATTTACTTTATATAGTTTCAATAATAAATAATATTTATATTATTGCTCCATAATAATAAACGAATTATTATAATAATAAAAACACCCCTATCTTCCACATATGAATAAGACACCTTCTCCTCACACATTATAACCCTTAAATACTGAAAATTTTATAGAAACATTACTCATCACCACTACCCCCCCACACCCAATTTCATCTGATATCACTAAAAGACCAATTCCTTGTTCTTTAAGGGTTCATTCAGGGAGGTGATATTCAATAGGTAACATTACCTTGGTACCTCTCTTAATTTTATTTTTCCTTCTATGCTCTCTTCACCTCCTTCATCCATAAAATAATAATAACTCTAGTTTAATTTATAAATAATTATTATACATTTATAATGGAATATCTTACATCCACAAACTTTTTATCACCTCTTATACAAATAAAAATGAAATCATTGTTCATATTATGTCAGTTAATCGCCTTCGTGGATGATGGGTTTTCTTTTATCCATTAATTACTTTATGGTAGGGTAATATAAAAATATAATATTTTAAAATGAACTAATTATTTATATTATATGAGGTTTTGAATTCTTAAAAGAGTATATAGACATAAAATTAAATAAAATGTGTCTAGTTTGAGATGGTCAGAAATACCAAAAAAAATAAACTAAACAATTATCATTAACCTTTAATTAAATGAATCATCCAAATGTCAGTGAAAAATGTTATATGGTTTCACATAAACTTATTTATGTTAATTATTACCATTTAATTACAGTTTTTGAGTTTTAATCTAATTTTATAGGAACTTACAAAAATGTATACATTTGAACAGACCATGAAACCATGAAACAAACACTCTTAGAACAAATAAAATGAACGTTATAACTCATAGAAATTTCCATAACTGATCATAGTAAAATTATAATAAATAAAATATATATTTAATTGGTTTTTAATTATATAATTAACGAATCCAATTTGATTATACATCACATTAAGTGCAACTGTAGAAAAAATTCAGAAATAAGGTAAGTTATCTCTAAGAACCTATATATTTACAGTGGGCTTCCCTTTCTCTCTCATTACCTCAATAAAAATCATAATTATTCTTATATAATTCTTATAAAATATTTATACATTTTAAAAACACATATATATATATATATATATCTCAATTTATCATTATTTTTTAGAGAAATATATGTCTTTAATGGTTACCTTCGCAAATTACTCCCCATAAGCAGACCTGATTAAATGGAACCTCCCTATTCCTTACCATTTCCCATGAGAAATCCATAATATGATTGAAGAAACCAATATTTTGTAAAAAAATTCATTTTATCATGAATAAAAAATAGTTTAGTTCATTTTAATGGAAATAAATACCCATTTATCCACTTCAAAGACTCTTTATTCATTCCCCAAAATCATTCTTAAGTGGGACATTGTAAAAATTAACATTCCACATATATTCATGTTTTCAATTTAGTTGGAAAGAAATATTCATGATTTATTCTTAGTTTTTCTATATGAGTGTCCAAGAATTATTTAAATCAATTCTATCATGGATACTGTTATGATAAACCCTTTGGTTAAGCCTTATTACATGATTATGAAACAAATTTCTTTTAATGGGAAACATTATTTCTTTTACTTATGATATATTTATTTTTGTGGAGCACATATTCATGTACATGTTAGGATGGGTGAACAGAGGTAGTTATCCCCTGAAATGTATAATGTTTTAGTCTCTTGAGACGTTATGTATGGGATTAGGGATTAAACCTATTCCATTATGGGACTCTATCCACCATGACATATCATCTTGGTAGTTAGACTTGACTAATGTTTATGTCAAGATATATATTGCTACAAAATTCCTATATATCCATGATCATATGATTTCATATTCTATATAATATTACTCCATATATTTATTCTTGATGAATTCATTTTATGTTATCATGTTATGTCTTCTATATCATATGTTATGCTTCATTTTCATGTTTATTACCTTATTGATATTTTCATGTCCCCATATCATCTATGTATTCCCCAAGTTATCCTATGATGTTGTTGGAGATCAAAGGGTGTAAGGATCTCATTATAGGTATTATTAAAAATACTTGTTATTATAGGTTCATGTTTTCTAACAATTTACCTAGTCTTTAAAAGGTAATGTGATGTTTAATCCTTGGTACACATTTAATGGATAATTACATTAAAATAATGTAATAATATGGGAAAAGGTTTGGGTATGTATAGTTTTTATCATATAATGATCTAGTTATATATGTAGAAAATGACTATAAAACCATATCTAGATAATTATAAGTATAAAAATAATTAACATGGATATCATATATTGAAACTTATTGAATAATTCATTAGATTATAAATTTAATTTATATGTTATTCCTCCTAAGATCATATTTTTCATTTTATATGATTATTATCTAAGTATCAATGCCCTATAATTTTATTTTTCTTTTTAGTTAATGGTGTGAAATATGATAACTCATTCCAATATACAATGTGATAGAAAATGTGATGATTTAAGTAATGAGATGCCTAACCTAATGGGAAAGAGTTCTTGGAACATCATCATTGTACTAGATCAACTGACTCAAGTTATAATTATTAACATGAACTATATGATATACCACCTTATTGTAAGAAGGATAAAGTTTCGGTTGAACTATGAAAATGATAAAGGCCTCCCCACATTAGTGGATCTTATGATCCCCTCATCACAAAACAAATTATTAACTATATTGAGATGATATTTTTGTCCTCCAATTATTTGACGAAGTGAAAATAATTAAAGTGGTTTATCATTTTTATGGGGGAAATTATGAGTAGTCTAAAATGATAAATTATATGAATTCTAATGAGGAAGTTGATTCCATGGAAATGGAAGGACTAAAGAAAATAATTTTCAACAAATGTTATCCATGAACTCTCCATCTTAAGATAGAGAGGGAGTTCCTGAAATTGAAGAAAAAGGAAGATGATTCATTCAGGGTGTATTTTGATGAAATTTCAAGGATTGCACGATATATTGTCTCTTTTTTCATGAACACTGAATATATGGTATATTTTTTCTTTAGTGTATTAATTCCAATTCTATGAGAAGTAAACTCTATTTAAAACATTAAAGTAAATGAAGAGATTTTCCATTGTGGCCTTAAAGATGATATAGAGATTGGTGACTCCAAATGGTCTAATAGACCTATAGATAAACAGTATAAAATAGAGATTAATATAAAAATTATAATAGGTAGTTCCTAAGGAGTAAATGACACCCAACATCCCATTTTCAAAATTAGGGAATGTACAATCCTGGGAATTGTTTAAAGGCAATTGGGAGATTTTTTAAATTTATGAAATAGGGGGATAATACTAATCATTGTGGTATGGATTTGATGAGTCCCACTAATGTTGAAGAATAATGTGAGGTTTAGATAAAAACTCATCCTTTAGTATAATGTTTCGACTAAAATTAACTAGGGAATTATGTGATTCAATTCCATATCATAAGGGTTAGAGAAAATCAACAACAACATCCTCCAAGGTAACAATTAAGGGCATACACTGTCACAGGTATTAAGCTAGAACCCAAAATTAATGTGGTGAATAGTACACATGTTATTCATTATTGAATAGATAATTTACTATTTTATTTTGGTTTAATTAATTCATTCGAATATTTCATGTTCAGTATAACTATTCAAAAATCATCTCAAAATATGAAGGTTTAGTTACCCATGAGATTTGAAAATGGTTAAATTGTTGGATACATTGTATATACCTCTCTGGTCAATCTTTTTGGACTAGAATTACCATAAAATATCATATTACTTCATTTAGTGGGGTTTTATGCTTTATTGGGAATGAAATGTCTTTCATTTTATAAATTCAAAATCAACTATCAGGAAATAGAGATCACATTACAGATTCCTAGGCATGCTCTACTTCTTTTCAAATGTATGGAGGAGGATGAGTATAATTGGAATCAAATTCCCAAATATGGATACAATTGTATTATCGGAAGGAAAATATCTCTCTAACGATTGAGATAAATTATAGGATCATAATTTAAGACAAATCTATTTTGGGAGACTACATTAATGTATTCCCTTAAGAATTTATTTTTCTTCATCCTGACTAAGAGGTTGAGTTCTTAATTGAACTTGTACCATGATATTTTCCCATTTCAAATAATCTATATAGTATGGACACCATTTTGTTGTACTATTTTATTAAGAATATAAAACAGGATATGGTGAAGGGATTTATATGCTTGAGTGATTTACCATAGGGTGAACTAGTCCTCTTTGTCAAGAATAATGATAGATCATTGCTCCAATATATTGATTATTTTGATCTCAAATAAATCCTAGTAAAGGAAAATTTTCCCCTATCATAGATATATAGCATTTCAAATAAACTATTTGGTGCCAAATATTTCTCTAAGGTGGATATTCAGTTGGTATTTCACCAATTGAAGGCAAAGAGGGGAGATATTCCTAAGAGTGCCTTTCAAAAAAGGTATGGACATTATATATAAAATACATTATCTTTATCAAAAATTCATACAACCCAGCATATTGATAATTCTTCTGTCTTTGGTAAATAGGTACACAACATAACATATTGAACATGGGATACAACAACATTATTTAAAATATCCTAAACATGCCTCTAAAATTCCATGGATTTTAATACTTCACATGACAACTTAGGGACATACGTAAAAAAAGGGTGATATATAAATCCCAGTAAGAAAATTTGAATGGAATAAGGTAATAAATGTTATAAAATCAGAATATCAATGTGGAATAAAAGGAATATGAATAATAAGGCAAGAAATATCATGAAAATAATAATATGGGAAATGTGGAAACAACATAAAACACAGCATTATAAACATTTTTCAATGATAAATTACCATAAATTATGTAACACCCCGAGATTTTATGAAAAATATTTTTTTTAATTTCATTAATTTCTTGTGTTGTATGCTACACCAAAAGGAACTTTCACAACACGCATCCCTGACTTGTCTTTCATTACACGCAAGCACGACCTTCCATGATAGCATGTGTTGTACACAATACTGATTTTCGCTAAACAACGATATATTATTAAAATATTATTAAAACTAGTCGTTATGAATAGTAATACCCACTTTTTGAAATTTTATAAAATTTATCTTTCAAAATGGACTTCATTTTTGGATTCATAATATCAAAATTGGCCTAGGGTGAAATTTTGGTATTTTTCTGAAAACTTTCAATTTTTGATGAATAGTGAAAACACTTGGTTACTATTTAAAAACCGACTTTTTATTTAAATAATTATATATTTTATTTAAATTTATTTTAGGTCAAAATTGATACATAATACCTATATATGTTCAATTTAATTCATTGGAGTCATTTTATAATAATTTTATATATATATAAATTTTATTGAACTTTTCACTGTCTTTTACCCACCTCTTATGAGAATTTGAAAACTTACATAAAACTTAATTTTACTACTTTTCTGAATGGAATTTCAAAAATCTGGGAGACATGGTTGATGTCAGTAAGTAAAATTTGGTTCAATGAGATGAAAATAATTTTTGGTGAATAGTATGTTTTTCCTTTTTTTAACCACGGTTAAAAGTAAATAGGGTAATTAAGGGTAAAAATGATATTATTATTACCCTAAAACATGTCCTAATAATTTTGGATAAGTGTAATTTGACCAAAAACAACCTTAGCAATAAAATATGACCATTTAGTCCCACATGGATAAGATTAGGACATTTATTATTAATTTATTTAAAGAAGGGTTAAAATAGTTAAAATCAATGTTTAATAACTATATCATTTTTAATATAGGGTTATACATAAGTTAAATTCGACTATAAATATTCATTATAAAGATAAAAAGGTTTCATACATAATGGTTTTTTATTTATATTTTTTGGTCATTATATAATTTAATTTAATTATGAAACAATGATGATGCAGTAATTATCTTATTAATGAAATATTGACATAATTGATGTTATAATTACCAAAATAAATGAAATTTGAGAGTTTTTATGAATTCCACTAATATTCAAGGTTAATATGAAATGTTATTATTGATTATGTTAACTTTTTTATAACTAATCATTCTGTTATGATTTTCACAAAAATCAATTACCAAATAGTGTCACAATTGACATAAAATAGTCTTTGAAAAAAATATTATATTATTAATTGTTATTTTATTCCTAAAAATCTAAGGTTAGGATAAATTACTTATATAAGGTTATATATATTAATAAAAAACAACTTGGGGTTCGTTTGGCTTGTTATAGTACATTTATTAACCTTATAGTGTAAGAAAACAAGAAGACATGGTAAAAGAAATATTATTTAACTTAAAGTTAAATCTAAATGATAACGTTAAAATAGAAACCTAAACTTGTCTAAATTCTATTGGATTAGAGGATTTTGACCCATACCCACATTAGCTTCTAAATAACTCAATTTTGAGCTATTAAAAACCGAATATGACTTTATAATAAAATAATATTTTTAGTTATTCCAAAGGTGCCCCTCTCCTCCTTTATAAAAGGGCACCTCCTCCCTCTTTTACTCACACCAATTTGAGCCTTCAAGCTCGGAAAACCCCTGAAAATTTCTCTTCTCCACTTCCCTAGAAACATCCTATAGGTTTTGGTCTTCTTCAAAGACTAAACTTAGTACCCTAAGAGGAGGTTTCAAAAAGGCGTGTCGAAAGAAGAGGTAATATCCGTTACCGATTCTTTCAACTTTATTTCTTCTTCTACTTCTTATTATTTAGTTGTTTAATTATGAAGTAATAACATCAGTATCACTAATATAATGATATGTTATTATAAGTATGAAACAACCCTATTTCACCATATATCCATCCTATGGAAAACGAAACCACCGCGCGTGCGTACGTACGGAATACCGTCTCCATGTCATGGTGTAATCTATTTTCGACCTCCACCTTACGTGGATGGGTATAATGGTGTAAATAAATAACTATATATGATTATTTCAAAGTGATATTGATTCTGAAATATTATAAATACACTTCAATGCAATTCCACGATCATGGGAATGATATGATCGCTCATGCGTACGTATGGACTACCGTCTCCACGACGCGATGAGATTCATTCTCCATGTTAACCATTCATGAATTATTATAAAGTATATACAATAAGTAATCATGAAATAAATTGAATAATAATGATACAGGATTTATGTGTATATATATGTATGTCATCTACTTAATTTCATTCAATTCAATAAGGAAACGAAAACAGCGTTCATGCGTACACAAGGCCTACCGTCTCCATGAACAATGTATTTCATTCCATCTATCATATATATATATGTATATACTGAATATATATTATATATAAATCATGTTTTACATTCTGTAATTAAGTAAGTCGGGATATAAGTAATAATATCAAGAACAAAAAGTCCAAACACGTACGATAAATAAAACGATTTTACCTAAAACGCTCTTTAACATGGAATTGACAAAAGAACGGGTAATATAAAGTCATAAGTGAACCATATATGATATCATAACAATGAATATGATTCTGTAATAAGTCAATGGAATTATTTAAATCATTATAGAAGAGGTTCAGAATTGTACGAAGCATATCGGACCTAAGGTAAGGGATAATTATTCCAATCTCAATCTTATCAGAGATTGTTTATTCGTAAGTATTTACTAGGGTTATGATTATTATCCATGTCCATATGTTCTCAAAATGTTTTCATAAAATTTTTAATTTTCTTTCATGTATGTTTAAAGTCTGTTTTACCCATTTTGACTTTTACAACATGGTATGTAAAGAATCTTTTTTTACAAAGTACTTTTTGACTTTTCTGACAAAAGTACGAGGAGAATGTTTTTTTAACTTATATGGAATGAAAGGATTTTTACGGTTTTATAAAGCCTTATTTTCATGAAGCTTCCTCCAAAATATTTCATGACTATTTCCAACAAAATATCTTTCGTTCAAATTTGTATGATGTTTTGTGAAGAGAAATTGATTTTGACGAAGAAAGGATATTTTCCTCAAGAATTCATTTCAAGTGTTTTATCAAAACAATTTTTCATCTAAGATGACATTATTTCATATGTGTATGTTTCAAGTATAATGTCTCTATGATTTACATGGTTTCACTTTTCTTATTATGAAATGATATCCATTTCTTTTATATGGATTATGTGATGATGGGATGATGTGTATGAAACCCATTTTATTCGTTGGGTTATTATGAATGATGTATGTTTATTTTGTGGCACAAGTAAGAATGATTTAATTATGAGATGTGTGGGTCCTATATATCCCTCCAAAGCATTGGGTAATGTTTATATCTCATGAGATAGACATGGCTGGAATGGTAAGTTAATTCGGTTCAGTGTTACAGGACTAAAATGAGAGGTGAACTCGATTCAAAAAGGGACTTTGTCCACTAAGATGGTCTTAGTAGCAATGTCTTGGCTAATATGGAAATCATAACATGTGCTGAATGTTTGCCACAATTACATGTTTTATTCCCATTATATTTTATAATGTTTGATGTTCCATTATGATACATGCTTTACATACTTCCACGGTTTATGTCATTGCTGAATATTTTGATGTTTAAATTTCATGTTCAAGTTTTTTCTTCCAAATGTTTATGGATTGTTTTATGTTCTCCATGTTTTCCCTTACTAAGAATTTGAGCTCACCCTTTTTATGTTTTATTTTCCCCAGGAAATACAGAAAGGTTTTAGGTAAGGAAACAAAAGGGTAAGATCGTTATGGGAGTTGTTGAAGATCTTTCAATAGGATTAGAAGATTATATTCAGAGTTTCCAAAGACACTAAACTATTACGATCCTTGTGTGTCTATTTCTTTGTTATGTATTATGTATTCTGCCAAAGTAATCTGTTTTCCATGTACGTCAAGCTTCGGGTCTCTACAGTTGGTGTCCGAGGAAAGGTTTAGTTAACCTTTGGAAGCTAGGATTCGAAAACATTAGTGAGATATCTAGAGATATTTCTAAGGTATGTCTATGTATGTCCCTAAGGATAAGTATACGTATAGGTTATAGTCCTATAATTGCACTAATGATCTTAGAATTAAACCTAAGATGTAAGATATTGAAGCTACTCCCCCTTTAATATGTTGTTTTCCCTATCATGGTATTTTCCTCTCACACTATTATTTTTGGGTTTTAGACGATGGCTGGAACCCGAAGGAACCGTGTTGATCAATGTAATGTACAATGCAATGATTGTACTCCTGACCAAACCAATGTCATGGGAGATGGAGTGAACAATATTATTTCTATACTTACACAAGCTATGAATCATTCTGTACTTCAAAATGAGCAGAGAAAGGAGCACCATTCTGTTGAATCCTTCATGAGTCAGTGTCCACCTTCATTCAGCGAGTCTCCTGATCCCTTAGTGGCTGAACAATAGATCAGTACCACTGAAAATATATTTTCAGTTCTACAATGTTCTGATAATGATAAAGTCATCTTAGAAGTATATCGTTTGGATGGTGATGCTGATCAATGGTGGAATCTTATCAATAATATGAGGCAAAGAGCTAAAATGGAGTCCATGGAATGGGATGAGTACAAGAACTTGTTTTTCCGTAAGTACTTCCCTCGTATTCTTCGAAAAAAGATGGAAAAGGAGTTTCTTGAGCTTATTCATAAGGATGATGAATCCGTTGGTATATACGAAGCGAATTTTACAAGACTTGCAAGGTATGAATCTGGCTTTATCATCCAACCTGAAAGTAAAGTTGATCGATTTTTCAGTGGCTTAAAACCAAGTCTTCGAAGGGAATTAGCTATAAGAGACTTCATTAGCTATAAAGAAATTGTGCGTTGTGCTATCAAGGTAGAACGGGAAGTTTGTGTAACATATCTATCTCATGGTTTTGACATGAAACGAAAGATGGATTTCAAGGAGAAATCCTAGAACAATGGTGAAAAGAAGATGAATGTTTCTTTATTCTCAATGTGTGGAAAGAGGCACAGTGGATATTTCATAAAATGTACTAGAAAATGTTTTAAGTGTGGAAAAGAAGGTCCCTGAGTAGTTGATTGTCGAAGTAATGAGAAAAAGTTTGCTAATAATGTTAATAGAGAAAAGACTACAGAGAACTCTCCACCAAAACTTCAATGCTTCAAGTGCAAGGAAATGGGGCATTATGCTAATAAATTCCCTAATCCACGGTTCAATGATGATCAACGTGAGAAACCCTTTAAGGAAAAGGATAAAGGGAAGTCTCATGCAATCACTATTTGAGATGTTGAGTATGACAATAATGTTGTGTAATAATTAAGTGTTTATGTAATGGGATTTCAAAATAGTATCATGGAATCTCATTTATGGTATTATGGAATTTTGGAATATCTAGGTTTTGGTTTTCAATAATTATATTGTACTGGTAACCATGAAAAAGGGATTGAAATTTTTTTCTGTAAAGTAGAAGATATGCGCACAATGAAGGGATAATGAAAAAATAATATGATTGTAATCATGAGCTCATGACTGGTATAAGGACTAAGTGATATTATGGTTTGAGTATATTGAATTTTTGGGATTTTGGTATGTGGAAAGTATTAAAATTTAACAACATTCATGTTTTCACTAAGGGTCAATGGATATTCATTATTCAAGAGAATACATGATTAAGGTATTCACATGTTTGTAATTTGACCAACAAGATATATCTTATGATATATGGGGGATAAATGATGACATTCACGTAATTGTTATGTGACATTTCAAGTAATCATTTTCTTTATACTATGAGCTTGGACCAAAGTATATTAGATAAGCCTAAAGATTAGAATGGATTATGTTGGACATAATTTAGTATTGTTTAAGGATAAAACTTTTTTTGATATTATATAATGGGATGTTATCGTAATGTAGTTTTATGAAAAGGACTACCTGCAGGATGGGTGATAACCCATCGCGTCGGACAAGGCTGTGGGAATCAAACCCACATCCAAAGTGCGACTGGCCTTTATAACATACCACTGGTCTACAGAAAGTCCCTAGTTAGTATAAACTTGTTTTATTTTATTAAGCGGTAGGATATATGAAGTATAAGTTCATTTTTGGAATTGTATACGATTAACCTCACTATAGATGGACTTATGTATATTTGATAAATTTTGATAACCTTTTGTTTGAAATAGATGGAATGACCCATCATTCTATCACATGATTTGTTAGCACTTCACAAATAACAAATTCAACTTCATTTCTTTAAGAGATGAAGTGGAAATTGTTCAAAGAACGAACAACAATGAGATTGTACCAAAATCAAGCAAGTATTTCTTTTAATTCAAAATTTTAAACATTAGGGAAATGATATTGAAAACCAAAAATGTTTTCCTAGTGCTCTTATATCCAATGAATCATATTATAAGGCCCCGGCCTTTAACCTTACTTAATCATGAGTTATTACAAGATTACACATTGAGGATCTTTTCAGGTTTAGAGTTTTAGAGAATTAGATCATAAAACTTTCATTACATTCCACATTTAAAAAAAGTGGTTACATAAAATATAGTATTCATTTTTACCATCAACGGAAACATATTTAAAATAAAACATGGTTTCTTTCTTGACACTTCCTTGACACTATCATCATATCATGTACCCTTCCCTTGACCTGTGAAAAGCATTTCAAAAACTTTGGATGAGCATAAAAAGCACAGTAAGGGATATAAAAATATGGAAAGGAAACATGAGTACATGTATACACAAGAATCATTGAAATCATACTCTACTCATAAAACATAAGCACATTAACATACCTCATCAATTCATGAATAAATCATAGAATCATAAGACATAAAGGTAACTTGAGGCATTCATAACATTCTTACATAGGGAGTAACCCTCTTGGTTTCATTTGGAATACCCATCACAGTATATTCCCTAAATCTCTTCATAGAAACCTTAACATTTAACTCCTTCGCGTTACCCAATGCATTGGAGAGCTATATCGGGCTAACCCACACTTAGTTTATCACGGAACCACCCGTCTTCACAATAACTCCCAAGAACCATAACATAATCGTATAACATAAAACATGCATAAAGGAAACAGAACATTTACAATTTTCAATCACAAGATATCAATACAACACATTGATATAAAAACATTATGAAAACAATTTTCAATACCAAAATAAAAGAAAAGTAAAACAGGGTATTTATTTTTCTTAAAAAAAATGCATGGCTTATAGAGGAAGCCGATACTGAAATAATGGTCACGGCAGCGGAGAAGTCGTTGTCACCACATACGTTCGAAAAAAACATTCCCTTTTGTCGTTTAGTAAAACGCTTCGTATAAAAAAGATTTTTTTTGGATAAACGTAAAAGTCAAAGGGGTTTATACACCATATAAAAGAAAGTTGTGTATAAAACAAAATATGCCTCAATGGAAGGAGATTGAGACGAAGTCCCATAACTCAAGTCCGACTTGACTCGATCGTTCATTAAGTGCCTGAATAATAAACTTGAGTTAATTTCTAATTGCTTAATAACCTTTTTCAAGTTCATTATTCCTTTTATATCACTTATTACCATGTCATGAACACTATGTAATTTTTTAAGTTAATAACGGTTATTTTAACGATCATTGGTACTTGAGTCAAAAATAAACTCTTTATAATTACAAGTTGTTCATGTATTCATTATATCCAGAGTTATAATCATGATTTAGATATCATATATATCATATATATCCAGTATATACATGCATTTATAATATTACATAACGTTTAGAGGTAAGAAATGAAATGCACCATTCATGGAGACGGTAAGCCGTACGTACGCATGAACGCTACTTCCATTTCTATTTCATATTTAATGGAATTAAAACATAATGGTACATAATAGTATTATAATTCCAGTATTTTATCATATATAATATCATTCAATCTATCCTTTATACATACCAAATATGGTATTAAGGAATCAAAAGACTTTGAGGGGGCGTTAGTCCGTACTTCCTAAAATGAAAATATTGCGTTTACCCATAATGGAAACCATAATGGTGTGCCATAACTGAAAAATACATAAGCTTAAGTAAAACATAAACTTATTATATATCATATATAAATATAGTGTCATCATAATGGCCACCTTTGAAGGTGTTAAAAGAATATTGAACAATCATCGTTTCGTGAGGCAGAAATTCTCCATCCACGGAAACAGTATGTTCTTTAACCATTAAATGTAGGTGTGTTTAAGTGTTGCTCGAATCCTTCTTATAACAACATCCTAGTATATGGAATATACTGGTGTTGTTACAAAATAAATGAATAAAAAGCTTTTATGGGGCTGGAGAAGCAAAAGAAAACATAAGAACACAATAGAAGACACTACCTTTAAATCAGGTAACTCTTTTTTATTTGAGCTCAAAGGCTTCCTTGGGAA
Source organism: Viscum album (assembly GCA_963277665.1). Lineage (NCBI taxonomy): Eukaryota > Viridiplantae > Streptophyta > Magnoliopsida > Santalales > Viscaceae > Viscum > Viscum album. The sequence continues at coordinate 705,279,001 of OY728132.1, forward strand.
GACTTATTCCCAAAGTGAGGCTTCTAAGAGTTATATAGGGATATGGAGAGACAAATTGAGCAGGTTTTGGCCGAGCCAATGGCTTTGGAAGTGTGGGTATGGTGGTAGAGGTGGGGGCCTTTTATAAGAGGAGAGGAGGGGCACTCTTGGAAAGTTACAAAAGGATACTTTATTATAAAATGCTTTTCGGATTTAAAAGGTCCAAAAATTATATATTTCGAGTATAAGGTGATAATATCTCGAAATCCACCCATCCAATAGGTATTTGACAAGTTTATGTTATATATTTGACATTATCTTTTTATTTTATTTAAATCCGTTATTAATGAGGTAATCACTGCATCATCATGATGTCATAAATAATTTAATTTATTTAATGTCTAAAAATTATAAAAAATACATCATGATGTAGGAAATATTTTTAGATTACCAATGAATATTTATAGTAAAAAATATGACTTGTATAACCCCATTTAAAAATTGTTTTAGTAAAACAACTCAAGTTTGTGTCATTTTTACTTTTACTTTAAATAAAAGGCATTAATGTCATTATCTTGCCCAAGTGGCTCCATGGGGTCCCAAAAATAGACTCATGGGTTTTCATGGTCTCCCATGACACATCCAAAAAGGGTAGGACATGTGTCAAGTTCATTTCATATTATTAAAACATTATTCTTACCTCAAATTACACTAATTGCCTCTAATCGCGATTAATAAACTTAAAAGTTACTATTCACCAAAAAATTATTTTAATCTCATTGAACCACATTTTACTTCTTAATGACAACCATGTATGAGGGATTTTTGAAATTCAAAACCCAGAGGTGGTAAAATTTCATTTAAACGAAAAATTAGTTTTTTAAGTACCACTTAGTGGTTTCACTATTCCTAAAAAATTGAAGTTTTTTAGAAAAATACCAAAACATTACCCTAAGCTATATTTGATATTCTGAATTCAAAAATGATATATATTTTACAAAATTCATAACATATAAGTTAAATTAATCTATTTAATAATTAATTCTCACTGTCAGAGAAAATAGCGTGTTTTTATGAAACAATAAATATCAAAAGATTGACACTAGATTAAGTCCAATTTCAAAGTGAAATTAATTCCAACGACCACTATTGGATTAAATGGTAAAAATAAATTATATTTACACATTAAAACCAATTAAAAAGATAATCTAACCATATAATTAAATTAGATGAAAAAGCAGTTTTGATGTAAAATGTAGTATTTTTCACTATTCATTAAAAAAAATGAACTTTATCAGAAAAATACAAAAAAATTATCCTATGTAAATTTCAATGCCCCAATCATAAATAATAAGTTTATTTCGAAAAATAGAGCTTATAAAATTGTCAAAAGTTTTATTTAAAAATGGTTTTCCATCAAAAGGCAGTAAAACAATCTTTTAAAAATATTAGTGTATTCCATGCTTAAGATTGGATTTATTCTCATTTTAAGCCTCTAAAACACTATCTAATTCTTTAATATACATAGATAAAAATATCTATTATTCATTAATTACTTGGGATGTTACACAGATGGTACCTTAGATCATCACAAATCTATGGATTTGTGATTGTTGGCTTTTTCATAGCCATGTTCTCTACCACTCTCTATCAGAACTTGATGGTTAGATTTTTCTTCCATATCCATATTTTCACCTATGTTCTCCTATATGGAAACCCAATGATGAGTTACTTTGGGTAATCGTTAAGTTTCATACATTATTTTTTAAAATTATGTTTTATTATTCCTTTTTACGATTTGGGTTTCAATAAAATAAACTTTCGAGTAGTAAACCATTTATAACCCCGACGAATTTCGAGGGCGAAATTCATTTTAAGGGGGGTAGAATGTAACAACCCTAGATTTTATGAAAGATATTATTTTTAATTTCATTAATGTCTTGTGTTGTACGCTACACCTAAAGGAGCTTGCACAACACACATCCCTGACTTGGCTTGCATTACACACAAGTGCGACCTTCCATGATAGCGTGTGTTGTACGCAACACCGAGTTTCTCTAAACAACAACATGCTATTAAAATATTATTAAACCTAGCCGTTATGAATAGTAATACCCAATTTTTGAAATTTAATAAATTTTATCTTTCAAAATGGACTTCATTTTTGGATTTGGAATATCAAAATTAGCTTAGGGTTAAATTATGGTATTTTTCTGAAAACTTTCAAATTTTGATGAATAGTGAAAACATTGGGTTACTATATAAAAACTGACTTTTTATTTAAATAATTATTTATTTTATTTAAATTTATTTTAGGTAAAAATTGATACATAATACCTATATAAGTTCAATGTAATTCATTGGAGTCATTTTATAATAATTTTAGATATATAAAAATTTTATTGAAGTTTTCACCGTCTTTTTTACCCACCTCCAAGGAGAATTTGCAAACTTACATAAAACTTAATTTTACCGCTTTTGTGAATGGAATTTCAAAAATCTGAGAGACACGGTTGATGTCAGTTTGTAAAATTTGGTTCAATGAGATGAAAATAATTTTTTGGTGAATAGTAACTTTTTACTTTTTTTACCATGGTTAAAAGTAAATAGGGTAATTAAGGGTAAAAATGATATTATTATTTTCCTAAAAGATGTACTAATTCTATTGGATAAGTGCAATTCGACCAAAAACATCCTTAGGAATAAAATATGACCATTTAGGCCCACATGGATAAGATTAGGACATTTATTATTAATTTATTTAAAGAAGGGTTAAAATAGTTAAAATCAATGTTTAATAACTAAATCATTTTTAATATAGGGTTATACATAATATAAATTCGACTATAAATATTCATTAGAAATATAAAACATTTAATACATAATGGTGTTTTATTTATAATTTTTAGACAATAAATAATTTAATTTATTTTTGACACAATGATGAAGCAGTAATTATATTATTAATGAAATATTGACATAATTGATGTTATAAATACCCAAATAAATATAATTTGATACTTTTTATGAATTACACTAATTTTCTAGGTTAATATGGAATGTTAGTATTGATTAAGTTAACTTTTTTTGAACTAATCATTTTGTTATGATTTTCAGAAAAATCAAATACCAAATAGTGTCAAAATTGACATAAAATAGTTTTTAAAACAAATATTATATTATTAATTTTTTTTATTCCTAAAAATATATGGTTCCACCAAAAGTCTTAGATAAGGATATATATATTAATAATAAACATCTTGCGGTTCTTTTGTCTTGTTATAGTAAGTTTATTAACCGTATAGTGTAAGAAAACAAGAAGACACGGTAAAAGAAAAATTATTTAACTTAAAGTTAAATCTAAATTATAAGGTTAAAATAGAAACCTAAACTTGTTTAAATTCTATTGTATGAGAGGATTTCGACCCATACCCACCATATCTTTAAAATAACTCAATTTGGAGCTATTGAAAACCGAATATGACTTTATAATAAAATAATATTTTTAGTTATTCCAAAGGTGCCCCTCTCCTCCCTTATAAAAGGGCACCTCCTCCCTCTCTTCCTCACACCACTTTGAGCCTTCATGCTCGGCCAAACCCTGAATATTTTACTTCTCCACTTCCCTAGAAACAACCTAGAGGTTTTGGTCTTCTTCAAAGACCAATCTTAGTGCCCTAAGAGGAGGTTTCAAAAGGCGTATCGAAAGAAGAGGTAATATCTGTTACCGATTCTTTCAACATTATTTCTTCTTCTACTTATTCTTCTTTAGTTATTTAATTATGATGTAATAACATCAGTATCACTCATATACTGATATGTAATTATAATTATGAAACAACCCTATTTCACCATCTATCCATCCTACGGAAAATGAAATCACTGCGCGTGTGTACGTACAGAATACCGTCTCCACGTCGTGGTGTAATCTGTTTTCGACCACCACCTTACATGGATGGGTATAATGGTGTAAATAAATAACTATATATGATTATTTCAAAGTGATATTGATTCTGAAATATTATACATACACTTCAATTCAATTCCACGATCATGGGAATGATATCATCGCTCGTGCATATGTACGGACTACCGTCTCCACGACGCGATGAAATTCATTCTCCATGTTAACCATTCATGAATGATTACAAAGTATATACAATAAGTAATCATGAAATATATGACATAATAATGATACTGGATTTATGTGTATATATATATGTGTCATCCACTTAATTTCATTCAATTCAATAAGGAAATGAAAACAGCGTTCATGCGTACGTAGGGCCTACCATCTCCATGAACGTTGTATTTCATTCCATCTATCATATATATATGTATATACTGAATATATATTATATATAAATCATGTTTTACATTCTAGAATTATGTAAGTCAGGATATAAGTAATACTATCAACAACAAAATGTCCAAACACATACGATAAATAAAAAGATTTTACCCAAAACACTCTTTAACATGGAATTTACAAAAGAACGGGTAATATAAAGTCATAAGTGAACCATATATGATATCATAACAACAAATATGATTCTGTAATAAGTCGATGACATTATTTAAATCATTATATATGAGGTTCGGAAATGTACGAAGCATATCGGACCTAAGGTAAGGGATAATTATTCCAATCTCATTCTTATCCGATATTGTTTATTCATAAGTATTTACTGGGGTTATGATTATTATCCATGTCCATATGTTCTCAAAATGTTTTCATAAAATGTTTACATCTCTTTCATGTATGTTTAAATTCCTTTTTACCCATTTAGACTTTTACAACATGGTATGTAAAGAATATTTTTTTTACAGGGTACTTTTTGACTTTTCCGACAAAAGTATGAGGAGAATGTTTTTTTAACTTATATGGAATGAAAAGATTTTTACGGTTTTATAAAGACTTATTTTCATGAAGATTACTCCAAAATATTTAATTACTATTTCCAAAAAAATATCTTTCAATCAAATTTATATGATGTTTTGTGAAGCGAAATTGATTTTGAAGAAGAAAGGATATTTTCCTCAAGAATTCATTTCAAGTGTTTTATCAAAACCATTTTTCATCTAAGATGACATTATTTCATATGTGTATGTTTCAAGTATAATGTCTCTATGATTTACATGGTTTCAATTTTCTTATTATGAAATGATATCCATTTCTTTTATATGGATTATGTGATGACGGGATGATGTTTATGAAACCCATTTTATTCGTTGGGTTATTATGAATGCTGTATGTTTATTTTGTGGCACAAGTAAGAATGATTTCATTATGAGATGGGTGGGACCTATATCTCCCTCCAATGCATTGGGTAAAGATTTATATATCATTATATAGACATGGATGGAACTATAAGTTAATCCAGTTCAGTGTTACAGGACTGAAATGAGGAGTGAACTCGATTCAGAAAGGGACTTTGTCCACTAAGATGGTCTTGGCAATAATTCCTTGGCTACTATGGAAATCATAACATGTGCTGAATGGTTTCCACAATTACATGTTTTATTCCCATTATATTTTATCATGTTTGATGTTCCATTATGATATATTCCTTACGTACTTCCACAATTTATGTATTTGCTCAAGATTTTTATGTTTAAATTTCATGTTCAAGTTTTTGCTTTCAAATTTTTTTGGATTGTTTTATGTTCTCTATGTTTTCCCTTACTGGCCATTTGAGCTCACCCTTTTTATGTTTTATTTTCCCCAGGAAATAAATAAAGGCTTTAGGTAAGGAAACAAAATGAGGAAGATCTTTATGGGAGTTGTTGAAGATATTTCAATAGGATTAGAAGATTATATTCTGTGTTTCCAAAGACACTAAACTATTACGATCCTTGTGTGTCTATTTTTTTGTTATATATTATGTATTCTGAAAAATTAATGTATTTTCCATGTACGTCAAGCTTCGGGTCTCTACAAATTATGATGGAAAAATTACAATTATGGAATGAGTTCAAATCCCTTTCCCAACATGAAGTACTAATAGAATAAAAATTTCCCAATGCATTGGAGAACTATATTATTCTTGGTACACATGTCATATTCCTTTCATTTTCATGACAATGTTTTCCACATATATCATACATCATTGACTCATTCATCATCATATTCTATTCCATGATCAATGTGTGTGTTATGTACCATGTAAAATAAGTATAAGTGTATAAATTTTGACACCCTTTATAGGAAATGGGTATGGTATTCATTACACTATTTATTTGGCATAGAAAATCACAGTCAAATATTAGAAACATAACTGTGTCACATAAAAATTCAAAAAATGGATTTATTATAGAGAAAGAGGAGTAAAATAATTTGGGAATAAAATTGGTAGTAATAGGTACATGTAAATTTATATAAAAAAATAATTAATAGGAAATATAAGGCATAATAAAATAAGGAAACATGAATAAATAAGAGAAGGAGAGGATCCCATACTTGAGGGTGTGACACCAAATGCTTGGGAAGAGATTCTTGAGAGCTTCCAGGAACCATGAGAGAACTATATAGATGGAAGGTAAGATTGATTAAATGATAAAAGTATATTTTGAGGAGATAAATGGGATTGTGGTTGGGTTTATATAGGAAATTAGTGTAGATTTCTGTATATTTTCTTAAACATAGGTTTTGGACTATATAATAAAATAACCAAAACCAAAAACCTTCCTATATTTTTCCCCATGGTTTCTACAAACTGACAGTGATTTTAATTATTATATTTGAAAAAAATTCGAAAGTAATAAAACAAAGTCATTGTTTATGTAAAGGTTAGTTATAATCTTAAATAAATTAATTACAACATTGAAATATAATAATGGTTTTGGGAGGATTGTAAAGGGTTTATAAAATTAATAAAACAAAAAAATCATATTATTTTATGTTTGAAACATTTTTTTGGCTGTGGAAACCATTTATAGTATTATTAAATAAAACTTTGGTCATTATGATGTCATAATACTCAAAGTATATTTATATAGTATTTAAATTTTACTGAAAAATTAGAATATCTAGAATAATTATGAAAAAATAACCATTGGATAAATTTGAAAATTTTATTTCCAGAATAAAATTAAATTTATTTAAATAATTTTATAAATATTTTAATTTTCACTCTTAAAATAAAATCAGCATTTATAAAGAAATTCTAGGTTTTAACAAAAACAGTTTTTGAACCTTATAAAAATTTCATTTAACTGCATAAAAATTATATGATAATTTATGTATAATAAAAATTATTTAATAATAACATTTTATTGAGATATTATTTATTTAAAAATCCATTAATTAATCAAAATTAATTCCTCAATTTAATATCAATATTACCGAAATAATAGTATTTGTGTTTTATTATATCAAAATAAAAATCAATTATAATGTAACAACAATTGGATGAACATATGTCAATTATTCTATAAAAGAATAATTTATATTCTCATATCGCTTGGGTATTGATACATATTCAATTATTTCACTCACAAAAACCCAAAGAGTTAGGTGAACAATGGTGGGACTTACATGGGATGGTGCAGTGTACCTGGTTTGGGTTGTGATATTAATGAGCTTAAACTTCTCTATAAACAATATCTATCAAGATTTAGTTACTGGATCTTAGATTGGTCTACGTCAATTACCAACACCAGGGATGTTATCTCAACTAGAAGTTGAGATAAGCGGTCTTTATAGGGTATCACCCTACTGGTTGAGGTCATCAATTCCTTTACCTCTATAAATTGTATTTTTTTAGATCCCTATATTTATACTAACAATTTGATCACTATCCAATTGAAATTTTATAAATGGTAATGATATTTAATAGAATGTAAATCAAACTGGATATAATAAAATAAAATAAGATCATCTGTTTTCTATAACCATATTACTTAATAATAAATTTAATTAAAATAAAATTGAGATTTTATTTATAATTTTTTGGATCATTAGAATCTTCCCCCATTATGAAATTCCACCATAAAAAGTTTCATTTACAACACAAAAATAGTTTAGAGTAACACTATTTCATCACCACCTTGGGATCCCACATTTCTTATTCAAATATTTTATTTCTCTACAACACATTAACCAAGTGAATTGTATTCTTCCATAGAACATTGTCTCTAAAATATAATATCTTCACCATCTACTCCTCATAATAAATCCATTCTCTAATGGTACCACATCTTGATTGAGTACCCGTGAAGGGTCTGGTATTTAATTCCTGAGGAGGGATGCATGGAATACATTATGTGCATGAGATAGGTATGGTGGGAGTGAAGTTAATAGGACAACACTCTGATGAGATCAAAGATCTCATAGGGGAATATGTATCTTGTACAAAGATTTCCCTTCTTTATAAATATCAACATTTTTTTCCATGGAGATATGTGTAGGAATATCATGTCTCCAAAATCAAACTCAAGGTTTCATCAACAATATTCAATATTTCTCTTTTGTCAACTCATAAATTTCTTGATGTGCTTCTAAATGGTATTATTCTTTTCCACCATTTCCTCAAAAAATTTAGTACCGAGTTGTTTTCATTCCCCATATTCATCCCAATATGCAGGTGTTAGGCAAATCTTCCCCTAAATGGCTTCATAGGGAGCCATTAGGATGCTCGAGTGGAAACATTCATTGTTAGAATACTCGACCATAGGAAGATTTGGATCCTATAATCCTTTTAAATTAATTTATAATGCTCTCAAAATGTCGATCAGTGTATTCGTAGTCCACATACATTGTCCATCCATTTGAGGGTGATAATTCATAATGAAGTCTACTCAGTATTTAGGATGTTGTGGAGAATTATCAAGAACATAGTGGTTAATCTTGGATCTTGATCAGATACCATCGATAGTGGTACCCCATGAAGCCTATCCACTTATTTGATGTATATCAATGATGTTTATCTAGTGGTAAGTTCTCTTGAATAGAAATGAAGGTTCCATTCTTTGAAAGAAAATCAACCACAACCCAAATATCATTTTATTCCATAGTTGTCTTCAAATATCCTCTGACAAATTCCATGGTCATGTTATCCCAGATCCATATTGGCATGAGAAATGGTTCACCATTCCCTTGGTTTTTTTCCTTTCTTCTTTAACTTTCTAACATACAAGACATATTCTTTTATATTATATGATCTCTTTTATTTTATTATCCCACCAATATTTTTTTCGGTGATCTTGATACAACTTTGTACTTCCTGGGTTGTTATAAAAGGTTTACCTATGTGAAACTTCCAATAAATATTTATTTCACTTAGGATTTAATGGCACGCATAGTCTTGACCCAAATCTTACAAAACCTAATTCATTAAAATGGAACTCCAAGGTTTACCTTTTTATAGTTTCCACTTTTTATGAATTCCCAGATAATCTCTCTGAGCATCTATTAACATCTCTAGGAGGGATGGTTGAGCAATCATTTGTTAAATAATTGATGGTGTTCCTTCTTTTATGATTCACATGTCCATTCATTCCCAATATATGAAGATCATATCCCTCTCAATTCCCATGAATAATAGAATTACGGATCCATTCTACATATAGAATCCACCACATCATTCATTTTACCAACATGGTCATGGATTGAGGCATCACTTTCATTGATCATTTCTAACCATATTCATTGTCTCATATTCCGCTCTTTCTATGTGAATTTGTACTTGAGGCTTTCGAGATCTATATATATTTCACACATCTCCCCAAGGAGAAAATTCTACATTATTTTCATAGAGATGAACGTTGTAGCCAACTCAAAATCATTCATTTTGGAGTTCTATTCATTAATTTTCAATTTCATTGAATCAGAAGCGATGGATTTTTTATTTTACATTAACACACATCCCAATCCCATCTTCGAATAATCATTCATTACAATGAAAACTTCTATACTTATAGTTAGTGTGAGAAAATAGGCAGAGATAAGAATCATTTTCATCTCTTTAATGATTAATTCACATTAATAATTCCAAGAATGCTTGACTCCATTATGATGAATCTTTGTAAGATGGTTTGACAATATTTAGAAATTTCTCACAAATCATGGATAATACACATCCAATCCAAAGAAAATACAGATATCTATCACATATATTAGCCTCATTCATCCTTATATTTCATCCTTCATTTACAGATCAACATATATTCCAATTCTCATAATGATTCTACCCATGAATCAGAATTACATCAAACATAACTCAAATTTGTTTTACTTTTCATAATTCCTCTTCTTCCACATATTCCTTAGAACACTGCTTGGATTCTCCTCATGCCCCTCCTTGGTTTTGGAGAATATTAGAATATAATTTGAAGATACTACAAAAATATTTTTAGGTAATCTCTAAAGAATTAATTCATAAAGTCTATGAATATTTTTTGATCATTAGTGAGTCTTAATGGAATTACTAGGAACTCATAATGCTCATGCCTTACATGAAAAATAGCCTTGAGGATATCATCCTTATTCACACTAACTTATTAATATCCGAAACATATATCCCCCTTGGAGAAGTATTGTGCTCCATGTAAAAGATCAAAAAATTCATCAATCCATGGATGAAGATACTTGTTCTTTATGTGATCTTGTTGAGATCAAAATAATCAATGCATAGGTACAATGAACCATCCTTTATCTTGACGAACAATACTATTGTGCCCCATGGTGAAGCACTTTGGCGTATGAACACTTTATATCAATTCTCCTTTAGTTGTTTCTTTAGATCAAATAGTTCTATAAATTCCATTACATATAGAATCTTGGATAATTGGAATTCCCCAAGTATAATCACAATTTAAGTTTCATCATATTATCTAGGAGGAAGACTAGGAAATTCTTTAGGATACATATCAAAATATTCCATCACATTAGGCATGTTTCGAGGATAGATCTTTCTATAGAATCAATCATTTGAGATATATACTCTTGGTCATGAGAAAATAATACCCATTCTTAAATTTTGGTTATAATAAAGATTCACCCTCATCCTTGCACTTGTATAGAATTAGGGGTTGATTCGCAGTACGATGAGTGATTTCCTTACTGCCAAAATTTTGGTTTTCTCTATATAGGGAAAGAAATTCCATTTCTAGAATTTTGTAAAATTCCTTAAAATAGAGTATGATAAGGTTTGATGGGAATTTCAACCTACTCAAAATCCATTTTTTTGAATGTTATGAAACACACTTTCTGTTAGTGGAAACCGTACATTCAATCAACATCCCATCATCCCACATGTAGATGATTTCAAAATTCAAAACAAAAAATTCAAACAAAACCATCCAAAAGTTGGAACCCCTGATCCCATTACCTCCACGTGCCCACAGTGAGACGACACTGCATCCACATGCCACCGTCGAGAACCACCGTGAGAGAGAACCGGACCATACACGAGATTAGCAAATCACTAAAATCTAAAACACCGTAGAGACAAATTTCACATTTTAATCAAAATTCAAAAACGTGGTTAGAAAACCACCTCGAGACATAGATCCATGAGTACCTCCTCGAGCCGCACACCTGATGCCATCATCAACTTTTCACCATCAACAGAACATCAAAAACAACATCACCTAGGAAACTATTGATGTCACCGCCCATCGCCAGAGCCGATGACCGGAACAAACTAAGGAAGAACATTCAACATCAGTAAAATTCCTTCATCGTTGTAGTCAAAAACACCCCACAGAATAGTTCTACTAAATGTTTTTATATGAAGGAATGTGTAGAATAAAAATAAATAAGTACGATATCTATTATTGGAAGAATAACTATCATAAATATCACTACATAATTTTCAGGATCCAGATTAGTAGTTGGGATGGAAAAAAGCTATCACTTATTGCATTGGAGGTTTTTTGTTGTCTCTGAAAGCCCTTGTCTTTGGGAATTTATTTGAAATTTTAAATGGTTTTTAATGTTTAATAATGTAAAATGGACTGAGGATTGACTATATCATAACATTAATATGTTCAATTAGTCGGTTTCACATGTTGGTAATCATTATCCATGTTCCATTCCTTCCAACACCTCAAGCACTTCCTTGTCCCCATTAGGTAACATATAATGTGCTTCTTTTCAAAACATTGATAAGTGGAATATTTAAATTTATTGGAATAATTATATGTTTTCATCATAAAACCAAAATTAAACTCCACTTTCTTCTTCGTATCCCCATGATACCATTGAGATTCTTTGATCTTCATTTCAACTATGAGGGAACATCTGAAAATTTCTTCATAGAATTCAAATTCTTTGATCACTATGGATTAAAATTGACTAGGTTTCATCCCAAAAAAGAAAATTTTAAACAAGAATTTGGGGGTAAGGAAAAATATGGATGTGTATCACACATTTATTTTGATGTTTTACTCATACTCCCTAATTTATTTCTCATCTCTTTTTCTAGAGGTGAACAAAATCCCTTTCCATTTTAAGACGGGGAGTGTGAGAAAATATTTACAGAAAAAAATTATTGAATTCCTCTCAATCCCATTGATTCAATCTATTTCAAAGGATCTATATTATTTATCAATTTACAATACAAATCATATTCACCTTCTATATAACAAACCACATGTAGAAATTTCCCATTTTTATAACATTAATGGATGGAGAAGATCTTCTCAATGGAGTTGAACAAATACTCAATGATTAGGGGATCAGATGAACCATTTAATATCATAGGCATTTGTCTCATAACTCTCTCAATTTCTTCTTATTTATTCATAGGGGGATTTGGTGACTCCATTCGATCCATGTTTCAATTCATAACTTGAGTCAACTAAGAGAGTATCATTATAAAGTTTGTGATTCCTGCTCCCACTAGGTTGGTCATCTCATTTGTCCAGTAATCACATTATCCATCAAAATAGTTATTTACATGATTTATTTTATTTCAAAATATTTTCTAGAATAAAAGTAAAATTATGGTTAGTATTTTTAAACTACTAAACACATAAATGGTTAATTATACAACATTAAGCGAATAAATTATAAATGACATTTATTTATAAATTGATGAATTTATAGGCTTCAATCTATGTTATCAATGGACTATTTCCAAAAATGTATTCATAATAATTTTTGTATTCCCATAAAAACAATTTTTAATGAGACTATGAATATAGTAAAAATATCCCCTAAGTGTTTCTAACATGTGGTGGAGTAAGGTATGTTGTCGTAAACCAGATTACACTAAATCTGGACCGATGAACCTTCTCGGAGTTGTTATCCCTATGTACAGGTATTCCAGATCCACAACCATTTTTTATCTAGATATGGATTTATTATCTTAATAAACCACTTACTTTATAGTTACCAAAATTTGGGGATTTTTTTTCATATATTTATTATTATCCCTAAGGCTTTCCCTAGTGTTTTATAATTCTAATACAAAAAATAACCAAACAAACCTTTGATAAAAATTATAAAAACCCTTATATTAAATTCACATTAATAAAACAATGAATACTGAGAAGTATTATGTATTTTAGAAATAGGTACATAGAATAAAATCTTGAACATGGGATATAACAACATTATTGAAACCTTACTTAACATGCTTCTAAAATTATGAGTCTTTTAATACTTCTTGGGATAACTTAGGGACATACCGAAGAAATGGGTGAGCTATAAATCCCAATAATAGAATAATAATGGAATAAGGTAATATAAGACATAAAATAGGCATATCAATAAGGAATAATGGAAACATGAATAATAAGGTATGGTATACCATGATAATCCTAACATGTGAAATGTGAAAATAATTTAAAAAACTTCATCATAATCATTGGTCAGGGATAACTATAGATACATCTTGATGGATAAAGTTACATAATGGAATTTGGTTCAATACCTATCCCAAAATGACTTCTCATAAAGCTAAACATTACCCAATTCATTTTTGTACTATATAACTCTAGTTTCACCTGTCACATTCATTTCATTCTCATTCTTAAGTGTTCCACATTGATCATAAAAGATGGATTCATTTATCATAATATTTTCTTCCATGATCATAGAGTGTAGAATAAAAACAGTAATTTACCCTTTGAATTAATTTTATGTGTATAAATGTGAACACCCTTGATAAGAAATTGCTATGGTATTCAATACATAATTTTTGGCATGGAAAATCATGGTGAAAATTTCGATGCATAAAAATGTCACATAAAAATTCATAAAATTGGTTAATGCGAGAGATAGTGGTACCTGATAATTTGGTAAAAAAATAGCTAGTAATAGGGATATTTGAATACATATACCAACATAAATGATTGGAAATATTAGTTAAATGATAATAACAATTATTGAATAAATAAGAGAAGATAAGGATCCCCAACATGATTGTGTGACTCCAAATGATTGGGAGGAGTTTATATAGAACATATGGGAACCATTGGAGGACTCATTAGAGGTTATTCTAGGGTAATTACATTCTATAAGTGTTATGAGTGATGAGAAATGGTATATTGGGTGGATTAAAATATGTAATGAGAGGGGATTTCTTTATTATTTTATAAACATATGTTTTAGACTCTATATCATAAAATAACAAAAACAAAAAACCTTTACATGGTTTTTCCCATGGTTTCTTTAAAATAGGATTTTATTTTATTATTTTAGAAGTCCAAGAGGAAAAAAATAATAAAATAATTCCATTTTTCAGGATGCGGTCAGTCATATTGTTAAAGAAATTATTTTAGAACATTAAAATATATTAATGGTTTTTTAGGATTCATAGTGGATTTATAGAATTTATAAAATAAAATAAAATCATATTATTTTAATGGGAGAAAATATATTTTTTGTGGACTCCTTTTATAGTATTTATTACATAACTTTTTGGTTATTATGATGTCACACTACATAAAGTATATTTTTTACGATATTTAACATTTACATTAAAATTTGACTATCTTAGAAAATTATGAAACATTAACCATTTGGTAATTTCGAAATTTTGATTCAAAAAATAATATGAATTTTTTTTCTAAATAATTTTCTAAATATGTGAATTTTCATAATTAATATAAAAAAGACATTTTTAAATAAAGTCTTGGTTTTTTATAAAAAAAATACATTTGAACCCTTATAAAAATTACATTTTATTTCATAAAAAATATATGATATTTTATATTTAGTAAACATTATTCAATATTAAAATTTGAAAAAGAAATTACATACTTTCTAAATCTTTTAATTGATCAAAAAAATTCCTTATTTAAATGTTAATATTACCAAGATATAATATTTGTTTTTTACTATATAAAATAAATTAATAATGTAATAATAATTGGATCAAAATATATCTATTATTCTATAAAAAATTTACATATCGATATCACTATGGTCTTGATAAAAATCTCATTAATACCAGCACAATTTCTTTAATGGTTTGTTGCATGAGAGTGAGGCTTCTATGGGTTGGTTTGGTGTGCATTGTCTGGGACATGACCTTGATGAGCATTAAATTATGCCATAAAAGGTTTCTATCAGGATTAATTTTTTTGATCTCATCTTGGTATTGGCCAAGAGAAAATCTCAATTATGATATCTCCCTCAAAAACCTTGATAAATGGGATTCATAGGGTATGTGTTGGGACCACGTTGTGTATAAGGCTGTATTTGTTGTCAATAGACATCAATGAAGATCAAAATGAAGGAGATCAAGAAGTAGTCCAATGAAATGGAGGAATGGAAATTCAGATGATTGTTGTATTGATCATAAGTTCAAAGAACATGTGTCAAAGGTGACACATTGTTTACAACAGTGAAGAATATATGACGTGAGGCAAAATCCATCTGCTGATGAAGAAGAATACATGACAGTTGATGAAGGCCATGCAATTATTCATGATTGCATGGGAACCATTCAAGAGACTTCTTGAAGAATAGAAGCATATGATTTGCATGAAGTAGAGGAATGACAGTTGAAGAAGAAGACAATATGGAAGGGATTGTAATTCTGAGATGGCCATGCACATCACATTTTCTCAAAATATGATGATGCTAAATATATTCTTTCAAAGGATATATATCACGATAGTGGAGTTTGTGATGAAAGAAGAAGAGTTGTTGAAGAATCCAAATCACAGAAAATAAGCATTTTTGAAGTGTTTTGATTGTTGACAACATAAACAATGGAATACAACTATTTTTACAAAGGGGATTTCATGGTGGGATGTCGAGTTAGAGGGCTATGATTAACGATCCATGTTTGATTCAAGAACTTTGATAAAGGAATGGATGATCTGGAGGTTGTACAAAAGGAACACATAAAAGGTGGCACCATTTTCCAGTGTTTGCCAACTTTTTGGTCCGAAAAGTTAACAAATGATGAAAAGTGATTTTGGAAAACAGTCTTGCGTACCGAGTATTTGAAGGATATGAAACTTGCGCTCCATATGTTTTTCAAGATCATAACATCAATTAATGGCAAAGGGATAAGTGTCGCGCAAGTATTGGGTTGGTCGCGCAGGTGACATGCGCTCCGAGAAGAGACTTGTGCGCCGATGCCTAGAAGGCTTGGGAACTTGTGGGCCTGTTGTTTTTCAATATCAGAAACTCGAAATATGGAAATGGAAGGAGGGTCGCGCAAGTTTGGAAGTTGGTCACGAAAGTGACTTGTAGGGGAAGAGATCTGAGCCCCGAGACTTGCACACCGAGGGGAGACTTGCATGCTGACGCGTAGGTTTACCAAATGCCAATAAATACAAGACCACCCCTCCTCATTTCTCACAGAGTTCAACACTTAGAAAAAATCGGAGCTCTCATCGCGTATGTGTCGATGTCGCGCATGTAGTGTGTGGTCGTGTAGGTGGAAATGCTGCCAGTGTTTGAAGCTGCGCGCCAGTTGTTGGTTGCGCGCCCAAGGCGGGTTGGGTGAGAAAGGAAGTGATACGCGCAGGTTAGAAGTTGAGGAAGGCATTGTCGCGCAAGTGGTTTGTTGATACATGCGCGCCAGTTTGGACTTGTGTGCCGAATACTTGCGCGTCATATTGGGACTTGCACGCCATGCTTGGAGAAGAGCGCCGGGTGTTGTTGGAGATCACCTGTCTTTGTGGAGCTTCACGAAATCTGTAAGATTTCCCGATACCTTCGGTGCAACACATGATATATTCATTTACATAAATGGAAGAACCGTGAACAATTTGGTTCTTTAAAGAGAAGTGGTTCCACACACACATTACTGGTTTTTAACACCCTCATTGTGCTTCGCGAAGAGAAGAAGAACAGTTCATGTAACTAAACTCAGATCTGCATAGAAAGAGGGGATTATTTCAATACACTCAGGAGTCTGTATTGGAATCAAAGGAAGAGAAGAAGAAGATACGGTGCATTCAGTTATTGCACGAAAGAAGAAGATTTAATACAAAAGTGCATCAACTCAGTACTCTAATGCAAGCATTGTCTCATGCTGAACAGGATACAAAGACTTCAATGCAAATCTATTGAAGATACCTTCATGTCTATAAACTGAGTGTGACTTCACCAAGGGCAGTGAGCCAGGGGGAGTCAACATGAGTGACCTGAGGGATGCAGTGATCCATCCTTGAACCATTGTAAAGGAAATGATCCTGGGACAGAGTGAATGTGCCCGAACCATTGTAATCCACAACTAGTGAAGAATAGTGGAATTTTGTATGACCGATAACATGTCGGTGTATGCTCCTTGGACGTAGCCCTTAGTGGTGAACCAAGTAAAAATTGATGTGTTATCTCTTTGCATGTGAATGTTTCATTACTAATCATATCCATCATACAGGTTTTATCAGTTCCTACCAACGTGGGAACAAGATCCTTGGTTTTAAAAGAAAAATTTGTCACCCTGATTTACCCCTCCCCTCTCAGGGTGTCCCGAGGTCGTACAGTATGATCATACTAGTTGAGGCTATCACTTCCTTTTTCTGGGTTAATTTGATCTGTTAAAACCCAACATTTATTCTAAACATGTTATCGCTATTAAATGACTATTTTACCAATGAAAATGATACTTAAGGTCTTTATAAATTAAATTTGATATAATAAAACAAAATATGTGCATGTGTTTTCTATATCGGTATTATTTAATAAGATATTAAATTAAAACCAAAGGGAAATTTTATTTATAATATTTTGGGTCATTACATTATGATATAATAGTTATTCACTTTAGGCTCACTAATTTATAAAAAACATTAATGGGCATAATGAATAGAATCATGAAATATTACCTACAGAAATTCAAGGTAATCTTTATAGATGAAATTGTGATATACTTCAAGATAAAAGTGGATCTTGAGAATTATTTTAATACCATGACATAGACTTTGATAATGGAGAAACTATACGAAAACAACCTTAACTATGACTTTTATATATAATATGTATCATTATTATGTCTTGTTACCATAAGGAATGGTTCTTATATGGTTTCTCCTAAGATAAAAGAAATCATGGAGTGGATTAGTACAACATATATAATGGAAATATGTTGTTTCCTTGTTCTATTTGGGTATTATCGATGGGTATTTAGAAACTTGTAATGATTTTAAATCCCACTAACAATGATTACTCGAAAGGGAGTGATGTTTTTCTAGATCAGTGAATATTTAGACTGTTTTAATGATTCGAAAATGTGGATTATTACTGTACTAGTACTTACACTACCCATAAGTTCATAAATAATTATAGTATACAAAGATGAATCAATTAATGTATTATGTTGTGTAGTAATATAAAATGATAATGTGATAACCCACACATTAAGTTATCAAAAATTTCATGAAATAAAATTGTCCCCCACATGATCTACAGTGACTTGTTGTGATACACATGTTGAAAATTTTGCACCATTATATCTATGGGGATAAGTGTGAAATATGTAATGATCACAAGATCCTCAAAAATATATTCGCATATAATTATCTTAATATGTTTCAAGAAATATGGTTTGAACTCATCACCGATAATGAATACTGAATCCAATACTACCCTAGAAAATGAAATAATTTTTAAGATGATTAAAGTAGACAGGATCGTGAAACATTATCAATGAAAATAATTGAGAAGGACCCAATTTTATTAAAATTATAAAGTATGTAAATTTTAATCATAAATCAAGGAAAATCATCATTACATTATCAATTGATTTCTCAACCATCCATTTTAGAGAAGTTAAATGATTATCAAAGTGATGATGTTGAAATTTAGAAAAATGTGGAAGAAATTAGAAGTGGGAAATCCTCAATAGTCAAAATTTACAAGGAATGAGTTGTTAGATTTTGTTCATAACTATGTGTTCCATCATATCTTGAGATAAAGAATGATCTTTTTAATGATTCACATTAATCGACATTCTCCATCCACCCAGGGGGAATAATTTTATTTAGAGATCACTAAGAGCACTACTGGTGGGGAAATATGAAGCATAATATCACTAAGAATTAATAAAATTTCAGGTTTATTCACCATGTGAAAGATGAAAGGATAAATTATAAGTAATTATGAAACCATTACACATACCCACCTAGAAATTATAAAACATAACCATGGAATTTTTCATTGGAATTATAAAGACATAAAAATGAATCAATAGTATACAGGTTATCTTGGATCATATAATAAAGTCCTACCACATCATTACAATTCAAGAGGACATATCAGTCGATAAACTTCCACATATATAGATCAAATATGTGGTGAGTATGCATGGAAGAAAATTATCTATTATATCCTATCAATATCATAGGTTTACCTTAATGTTATTGAAGAGTATCCAACATTCTCTAAACAATGAATTAATCATTAGTACGGTGTATTATTCTCAAACTAATATCTCTTTTGAGAGGACTATTCAGACACTAGAATACATTTTGAGATAATAATCAATGTAATTCAAATAAGGATAAGTATAAAAACATCCTTGGGTAAAGTTCACTTACAACAATAGTTTCCACTCAAGAATCCAAATGGATCCAAATGAATATAATTAGGGGAAAAGATGTAAAACCCTATATTATTGGTTGATCTTAGTGAACACAATATGTTGGGTCCAATATTTTTGAGGAAATGAGTAGAAAATTGAATGACAATTCAATATCACATGAGGGATTCAAAAACTTTTCATAAGACCTATGTATATAATCCTTGATAGGACCTAGAGTTTGAGGTTGGAGATATGGTATTTCTCTTTATATATTTATGGAAGTGATTATGAGATTTGGGAATAGGGGAAGCCAATTTCCTAGGTATATCAGTCACTTTGAAATTATTGATCACATTAGAGCTGTGGAATATTGACTAGATATTAAGCATTCCATGTATCATGTACCTAATGTATTTTGTGTGTCCCTCTTGATGAAGTACATACTAGATCCCTCATATGAATAGAGTTTTGTTGTGGTAGAGGTGGAAAAATTCCTCTCATAAAAGGAGTATCTACTGAAGATCTTGGACCATAGAGAAAAAGGTATACAAAACCAGACAACTCACCTAGTAAATGTGCTATGAAAAAAATCATATGTACGAGGAGGATACATGGAAATAGGTTGAAGAAATGAAGAAGAAGTACCCTTACTTTTATTCACCTAAATATGTAAAATTAATCTTCGAGGTTGGAATTTCATAAGGGGGAAAGAATGTAACGACATAAAATTTTATCAACTGAATTTTCCTTCTAATAATTATGTTATATAGTGTAAAGCTCATACATCAAATAGAGAAAAAAACCAATAATTGTTCTAAAAAATATTTAATGATCTATTTGAAATTAAAAAAATTAATAAAAATTCTAAATATTAAAATGGTACTGTAAATAGAAAATAATATAATAATAATGGGATATTTTGGATTGTCTCGATTCACCAGAAATTATGCACTCATGGAAAAAGATTTAGAAATAAAATATAATGGTAGCAAGACATTATTAATTTTAAAGATAAAAGTATGAATATAATCTTTATAGAAAATAATATTTAATGAAAAATTAAAGGAATAAGATTTATTCATAGTATTTAGGTAATCAATATGACAATATAAAATATAGCCATTAGAATAGTAACTTGACTGTTGAAATAGTAACCTAATCGTTGGAATAATAATATGACCATTAAGAATAGTTATATGAACTTTAGAATTGTAAAATTACCTATTGAAGTGTAATATAAAATTTAGTATTCAAATAAAATGAAAATATAATATATTTAAACCATGCACAATAAAAAATTACTTTAAAAATGAAAAATTATGTTTTTGTATTTTATAAAACATCAATACATTAATCATAATTTTATGATATATATATAATGATTAAAAATAAGTTGTATCTACATAAATATATCTCTAAATAAACAATAAATCTTATTATAATGATAATAAAATTTTATGAGACCTTATTTAATTTTACAAGGAGCCATAAAATATATTATAATATTAAAATTAGTATTTTTCAGATAAATGGTGATTTCTTTTAAAAATAAAATTTACAATATTTTGAAATTTATATTCATGTAATGTATTCCATCAATGAAATATAAAAATTAAAAATGGGCAGGGTGATTTTTTGGTTTTTCTCTGAAACATTTAATTTTTTTTAAAATTGTGAAATACAGTAATTTACGGTATTTAACATTACAAGATGAATAGATGAATTTTTTATTCATTGATGATGTAATAAACCATTGTTTTTAAATAACATTATTTAATTACTATATATTTCCACAAAAATTAACACTACTAATATTATTTAGCTAAAATAATTAACTAATGAATATAATATTCAAAACACCCCACTTGCCCTTATAAATACCACCCCTCACCAACCCTTCTCCTCACACATTATAATCATTGATCATTTAAAAATACCTAAAATAATATATATTTACCGCACTCCCCACATCCGAGTTCTACTAGTATCATCATAATACCATTTCCAATTTCCATAAGTGTCCCATCAAGGAGCTGATATTCATGAGGTAACATTCTCAAAGTACCTATTTTAATTTTTCTTCTTCTTTTACCTTCTCCTAACCTCTCTCATCCATCAAATCACAATAACTACATTATCAAATATATACTAAAATTTTATATTTATAATGTAATATCTTCTATCCAACCCATTTCTCATATTCTCTAATTCAATTTAAAACAAAACCATTGGGCATATTATATTAGTTATCCACCTTCGTGGACAATGAGTTTTTATTTTTCTTCTAATGCCTTCACCAAAGGATTAAAGTCACTTTTATATTTTAAAAACAAGATAATTAATTATATTATATATGGTTTCACATTCTGGATAGATTATATGTCCATAACATTAAATAAAATGATACTAGTTAGAGATGGTTGGAAAACCCGCCAAAATAAACTAAACATTGTATCAATATATTTTTTTTATATAAATCATCGACATGTCAAAAAAGAATATATATTTCATCAAGTAAACATATAGAAGTTCATTAATACCACTTATTTTAACTTCTTGATTTTTATTTCCATTTTACTAAAAGATCATTAATTATATACACATGAATAGACCATGAAACCATGAAATGAATGATCCTAGGACAATGAAATTGGTCTTTCTAATTCATTAAAATGAAAATAAAGAACTTAATAAAATTATGATAAATAATATATAGGTGTAATATTTTATGAATAATGTAATTAATTAATCTATTATTATAATTTATGACATTATGTGCAAGTTCATAATGAATTTGGTCATAGGGTAAGAGATCTAACTGAACCCCCATATTTCCTTTGGGTTCTGCTTTCTCTTTCATGGAATTAGAATATCTATTCATTATTATTATATAATTGATTTTTATTCTATACATATGTTTCAAACACACACACACTTATATATATATTTTTTATTCATTCATTCTTGTATGTGGAAGTACACGTTTTAAAATGATCCCTTCCCAATTTTCTCTTGATAAAAAACCCGATTATAGTAAAATTATATATTCCTCGCAAATTTCTTGGTACTTGATATAAATTTTTTAGCCACCTATATTTTCTAAATTCACTCATATTATCATAAAAACCCATTTTATTTATTTTATTTGTTATCAAAATAATTATTCTTTTTTTAACATTAATGAAATTTTATTATTTTACCTAAAACCACACACAAGTGGAAAATTTCTCAGATTTCCTAACTCTCATTTTCATGTAATCAATTTAGCGGGACACAATTATTCCACATTTTTTCATTTTTTTCGATTATTAATGTCCAAAATATAATTAAATACCTTCTATCATTGATACCATTATGATACACCCTTTCGTTATGCCTAGTGACATGATTACATACCACGTTTCATTCTATGGGTGACCCCTATTTTTATTCCATATATATGATTTCTTTATATCTCACACATAATCATGGAAATGTTATGTTGTTTTCACCTATATATAAATCCAAAGAATTTGGTAATTTTTTAGTCCCATGAGATTTCATGTATTGATTATGTGTAAACTTGATCAATTATAGGACTCTGTCTATTATGTGACATCATCTAGGAAGTTAGTCGTAACTCATGTTTATGTCATGAAATATCATTATTTTACATTTTTATGTTCCCATGACTATGTGATTCCATGTTCTATGTGATAGGCCTCAGTATTTTTATTCATGAACCATTGCTTGTATTTTACCATGCTATGTATTATAACTCATATTATATGCTTAATTTTCATAATTATTCCCTTAGAGGGATTTTCAGCTTACCCCTTTTGTCTATATATTCTCTATGGTGTCCTATGTAGTTATAGGATCTCAAAGGGAGTTAATATCTCATTATGGAGATTAATAAGAAGATGTTTTATTATAATTTCATGTTTTCTAATTATATACCTAGTCTTCCCAAGAGACTATTATTTTCAAAGCATGGTTTTTATTTGATGGATAATTATGCTTAAAATCATGTAATAATTTGTGTAAATGTTTTTGGTTTCTATAATCACTGTATGAAATAAGAGTTTATTTCAACAATAATAAGTATTTCCATTACACTAACTAGAATTTATATATTCCAGATGCTTCAGCTCTTACATTTCTCCACACATCTTCTATGGAACTCCATCATACCTATACCAATCAATGTCAAAGTAATATTTAAATTAATAATTATGTGATATATATTATATATTGAACCAAATGATACCACTTGATTGTGATAATTTTTTTATATCACATGATATCAATTATCATTCAATTTATATAGGGGTTTTTATTTTCATATGAGTCAAAACATCCACTGAGGGTTCATTAATCATTTCCCTTGAATAACATGAGTTCATACCTCTAAATATTGAAATAACATTTAAAATGGGGAGAACTTTTCATTGTTTTGAAATATCCTTCTAATAGATTCTTGGTGTCCCGAATGATAATTAGCTGATACCAAAAAAAATTTACAATAATAAATAATAATGGTTTTCTTTAATGATTCTAATTATTCTCAAGCATAATATTTTTACTTTTTTAGAGGGCAGATACCACCTCGAAATTGTTTTATTTTTCTTATTAAAAACTAATTCTATATTAAAATCACTAAAACTATTTTAAATATAATATAATTTTTTGATGTTCTTTTTTATAGCATGTGACTTCTGAATATAGCTTAAAAACACATAATTGTTTCTCAAAACTTCTTTATGAGTCAAAAATGTCCCATAAGAACATTTCATCTCTTTTTAAGTTGGATTCCAATTAAAAACATCAATAATTTAGACTATACTGGATGAATTTATCCTCGTAACCTCACACACACCCAATAGATCCTATATCCCCATTAATTATTAACTACTTAAAAAGTTAAGAACATTTAAATACACGATGAGAGGAGTAGCTTCAAAATCATCATGTTGAGGAATTTTATTGTCCGTAGTGGAGAAACCCTTTTATTCCAATCCACATCCATGAATTTGTAGTGGTACTCCATTTATTGGTAATAATCATGCATAATTATAATTGATTTTTTTATTATTTTATTTACTTGGACCAATATCCATCTTAGTTGTGAGAATAACCCCAATAGTACGTGCTTCATATTCGGATAGTTCATTTTTTATTTCATTCTTTTTCATGCTTATTTATCCATGTAATAAGAACACATGGGTCTTCCTATCATGAATTTTAGTTATAGATCTGAAACCACATAATCTCTCCAACATTTTTTTCATAATAAATGGACACCAATACCTTTTTATGTTAATTTATCCAAGATGGGATTTTATTTGAGGATTCATCCACTATTGGTTGGTTTAAAAACCCTCATTTATTTTCATACGTTATTGTTTGTCATTAAACTTTTCTACGAAAACCATAGAATAAACATTTTCTTTATTATTTCCTCTATATCCATTCTTGTTTTATTTATTTGAAGGTTTGTGTGAGTAAATCTCCTTTGTTTCACAATTTATTTTCCTATATTCACTTCGTGATGACCATTATGTATCATCCATCAAAGATACTTGATGATTACTTATTTTACATAATACATCATAATAATCCCACAACTTGAATATGTTTCTTTCGTGTGATATAGTTTTATTTATTCCATTTAGGTATCCCTCTTAACAAAGGGATGATATTTATCCTCTTGGAATCATCTAGACCTCTCTTCCTGCAATATCTTTTCATATTTATAAGGGTATAATATGTAAAAATTATCCCAAAAAGATTTACCTCAGATGGTTACACCATAGTTAAGATATTTATTTGGAATAATTTGTTTTTTTCCACACTTTGTCTTTTAGACACCCAAATTAATAGTGTATCCCAATATTCCACAAAATTTACACTTTTTGATAACTTCTTTTGAGATTCATATCTTCCCCATATTTAATGAATATGAATTTTAATTACAGAATCCAAATTTGGAATGTATGTGTATTACTCTAGTTTATGCTTCCTTTTGTGGAATTTATATCTTCTCTTATCTCTCTGGTGATATGATCTCTGATCCATGGTCCTTAATATTCATATATTTCACCTTCAATTGGGTATCCATATTTTAAATCCTCCAATTAGATTCTTGATCATGAAATAAATTATCCTCTATTTGTTCACATTAAAAAAATTCAAATTTTTTTGGTGTCAAATATCTCTTCATTATATCATTTTATGTTCAACCAATATTTTTCATCTATTATATCAAAATACATTAAAAAGGGAAATTTTCATATTTTTGATATTTTTATGGGAAAGCATCAATTTCATATTTTTTTCATAAAATTAACTACACTAATAAAATTCTATTTTTTATTGGATTAAATGAACTTTTGGAACTCTATCATTCAATTGGATCAATTTTGGAATCTAATAATGGGATGCCTAAAAGAATTATATAATTTGGGAAAAGTAATCTATCCACGGTCTGTATGACAATTAATGATGAGCCCACATTTTAGAAAATATAATAAAATTTTATAAATGTTTCTATTATATTCATTGTGGAAATTTCATTAACTATGGATTATAAATATTTATGTTTTTTAAGGTCACGATTACATGAGAAAATAGAGTATAAGAATGAAAAGAATCTGTTAAACAAGAAATTTATTCTTCTATAATACGGTCCTCATATTTTCTACACAATTACAATGATGCTAAATTTTAGTGGGTGGATAAATTTGATATATAATAAGAAATTCCTAGAATTAAATTTTTAAATACTCATCCATTTGATGAAAAACAAATATTCACGAACATTTGAACAAAAAAATATGAGTGAAAATAAACCACCTCTCTTGCATGTAAATGCTTACCTTCAATTCAATTATTGAATAAGTCATTTTTAGGATATAAATGATGTTTATAATGACCGTGGTTGGGTTTCTATTATATATTTGTTTTATTTTTCAGTATTTTTTAATTATAATATATTTAAATAATTTTCATCATTTTCTCTTTTATTACTCCACTATAACCTTCTTATCTCCATAGTTATGGTGAATTATCCCACTGACTATCTAGATGGGGAGGATAAGTTATGTTTTGAGTTTACATACACTTAAAAATAATCTATTTATTTTATTTTGTTAATACAAAAATAGTAAATTGAGAGTAATGTGAGGTCTCAACGTTGTCCCAACTACTATGTCAGAATTATTCATTCATTTATTTTACATAAGAAAAATATTAAAGTTCTTAATATAGAAGATTTTATAATAGGTATTTATTTATAATATTATTATAATATAAGAAATGGTTATGTTGTATGGTAATTTCAACTATAACAAGATGGTGGTGAGTGATATGTTTTGATCTTTTCATTAAATAAGAAAAAGTGGAAAATATTTTTATGAAAAATAATTTATATCACTATGAAGTTTTGAGGAGAGAAACTTATTTCCCACTAACTTTATTATTTTTTCCTTTGAATTAATATGTATTTATATTTCATAAATTTTATAAACCCCCCCCCCCCCCCAATGTTTGAGATTTTAATTTTTTTGTATATTTTAATTTATAAATACTGATAATTGGAAATGGCTATTCATTTGTGGCCACTAATATATATTGATCAATGATTGTGTACTATACTTCATATATAGGTACAAAAAAATTATTTTTGTTGGGAGTCATGAAAAATCCATCCCATCAATTTAGAAATATTTTTAGGTACATTAACATCTTACACACACACATTTTTAAAAAACAAAAATATATCATAAAATTAAATAAATAAAAATGTTTATCTTCATTTCATATCATTATATTGGTCGAAAATAAATTATCATTATTATTATTTTATTGTTTGAAATATTATTTAATAAATTATTCCGGTTTTTAGAAAAATTAATTAACATAATAGGTGAAGGTTTTAAAATTTCTTGATGAAGTCAGTAAAAAATGGTATTCGTCCCTCTTATCTAAAGGAATTGAAATATTTGAATTCTCCAAAAAAAAGATGAATAAGAAAGAAAAATATTTTGAACTCACATTTCAAGAATTAATGGAACATGGTGACTGTGTAATTAAAAATTAACCACTTCTTTCCCCAACAATTAGTTTCATGGAGGTAGACTTTTAAGAGCATGAGCACAAAGAAGAACTAATTAATGGTGTGAAAATTTCTTTAGAATATAAAATTTTATATTTATTACTACCTGAAATGAGACTCCACATACTATCACTCACATATATTGAATAAAAAACATTATCCATATAACAGGTTGGATACTAAGTGAGATGAACCATGATAAACATGTATATATTTCACATTAATGAATCATTAAAAATCTAAAAAATATTATACTATAAAATCCCAAACGTTTAGTGTGATTGGATATTATCTATACAAATTACATATTTTATAGTACTATGAACATTTCTCTAATATCTCACCACACTAAACCCACTTTTGGATGGATGATATTTTATACTCATCTCTATATACAATGGAATATAAAATAAAATAAGGGGTGAGATCAAATGTTTAGTAATATAAATATATATTGACTTGTCTCCAATATTTAAGTCATTTTCAGGTCATATAATAAGATCAGGAGTAAATATAAAATAAAAATGAACATTTAGAAATAACCATTTTCTATAAGTCATTATTTAATTGCATATAACCTTAGATGATCAATAATATACCGTGGTGTTCGAGTGATAAATCATGAGATATAATCATGGGCCACGAAGCATAACATAATTATATATAATTTTAATAGAGCATAATCTTAAGAATAAAAAATAATAACAGTGTCAAAAAAGATAAATACAATAATATAAAAACACAATATTGTGAAAAATGCAAAAAAAATAATTTTCTTGTGAATAAATATATACATTAACAATTTCCATGGAAAATATTTTGAACAAAGATAAAAAAATCATTTACAAGTACACAATCTTTATTTTAATATATACGAGTCCTTCTCTAATGCATTGGATTTCCGTATAGGACCCCAATAATCACATAATGATAATACATATTCATCTGTTCCTAAAAAATAATCATATATCATATCTTGATGAACCCATTTATTAAATATGGGTTTCATTATGATTCCAAATGGCATCACATTAAATGACCTTGAGAGTTAGATCAGTTAATACAAAAAAATTAAATCACTCAAACGTAGTATCTCATAAATTAATCTAGAAGTTTATTCATGATAAATAAATCTATTGGATATATATATATAAATATATTTTCTAGTAAGAGTAAAAATGGATTTGTGAAAACCATGAAAGAGTTATAAGAAACAATTTCTTTAATGTATTTTAAAAAGGAAAAGTTTTGTGTCAATTTGAAAAATTATTCTACAAATAGGGACGCAAAATTAACATTTTTAAAATAGTATTCTTAAATAAATCCTTATAATGGAACATTGAAAATAAATAATGTTTAAGTACATTAGTTTGGAGTGGATGATAAATGATACAAATGTGAAATATAATAACATTTAAATATTTTAAATTATCTTCATTAAAATATGAATCCTTAAAAGAGTAATAAAGATACCTTTTAAAAAAAGATAATGAGAATTATGAAAATCACACGAGACTATACAAATCATTTTTTCCAAATAATAATGGATAATATTATTTTTTTCTAATGAATATTAATTGGGAAGATAATGATATGTTAGAGATAACAAGAATTATTTAGAAAAAGTCAATTTTTATAATGAAATAAATCTATCTATGAAGAAGGCTATGATTGTAAAATGAAAATTTCCTAGAAAAGGCAGAGGAGATACAATATAATACTGTCATGGGATAAAATAATAATTATCTTGTGATACCATTGTTAAATATGAATAATTATAACATAGGGAATGAATTTTTAATAACATAAACCCTTACCTTAGATTCATTCATTTTCATACATGCACTAAACTCGTTGAGGACAGAAATATACTCTTGAAATACTTCTTGGAAATAGTGGAGTTGGGACAATTTATTATAACCATGTGATTATAAAAATAGAATAGGTTTATAGGGATGTATAAAAAATATTTCTGAATTGAATATATAGGGATATGTGTAGCTTTAAGTGGGTGTTAGTGAGTTACTTTTATAAGTTCGAAGTCGGAATTTTCCTTCAAAATAATTGATAGGAAAAGGTTAAAGATAGAATTACTTCAGATATGGTTGATTTAGATGAGTGAATATTGGTGAGAAATGTGGGTATGAAATTCATACCTAATAAATTTATTCTATAATCTCTATGAATCATGTTTATTTAGTATCATTTGAGAAACATTAAGTTACCTCTCTTTATCATCATTGACATTTGTTAAATATTTACCATGGAAATTATTTTTATTGAAAATATATGACAACCCTCATTTTTTGATTTTGATGTCATGTTTTAATATTTTTAAACCATTTAGTCTAATTGAATTTTAGAATATGGGAAAATTATCATTTAAAATAAAAAATAAGATATTTAAAAAATTACAAACAAATGTATTCTTGATATTATGTTTATTATTTATATTATATATAAATTAATAATTAAGTGTGTGTTAATCTATTACTCATATCAAGAATTTGTTTTATTATAATAAATATTTAAATATAATAAATATTGTTTTATTAACATAAAATGTAGAACACAATCATGGAAAAAATTAATTGAATACATTTTTTGGAAAAAATGATTATATTAATTATTTATCATCATTAATGGAGTATATTTCTAATAATATTAATTTTCATTTTCATTAAAATTATAAAAATTAAATTTCATAAATTATATATTCTCTATATATATTTTATTTTATAAATACATGTTTATATAATCCTAACTCTTACTTTCATAACCCTTGAAAATATCAACATAAGACTAAAGGATGAAATAAACACCAGATATATTCATGGTTAGTAAATTAGATACAAAAGGTCTCATAGTGATTTTCATGATATTTAATATTTCCCATAAATTTTTTTTTCAATCCACACTTCCTTGAGTTCGGCATGGATTTAGTCATGGAGAAACCCTAGTGATGCTACCTTAGTTCCATGCTCTGAAAATGATATTTATAAGGAAAAAAATAAAAATTCTGGCATATTATCCATATTTCTATATTCATTTAATCATATGATTACACACAAAAACACAGATATATATATATATCCACTAATTCAGTGAATATGTTACATAAACAATATTTTAAATGTAATTTAGTTCATTTTTGTTAATATTTGTGTGAAATAAGGTATTATTACTATAAAGTAGAATAATTTACAATCTTAACATTCTTACACATTATAGGAATCCACACATAACTTCTTTTTACTAGAATATAAATAGTTGAGGGTACATTTATGTCATTAAATTTTTGGTCTCCAATGTACCTTCCTCAAACATCTGGTCTTTTCATAGAATGTTGACGATTTCAGTGGTCTTGTAATCTATAATATTATATCATTGAACTAAAATAATCATATGTTTCTTATAAGAGATATTTTTTTCTAAATGCATAGCATTTAATTTGAGTTGATCTAATAAATATTTTATTTACTTCTTCAAAATAGATACATGGAACACATCATGCACTTATGAGAGGTTTGTAGTATGTTCTTGGAAATAAGTAATAGATCATATATAATCAAGAATATCAAAGGGACCAGTGTATCTTGTTATCAATATCCATTTCTTCAAATACATCACTACCAACTTCTAAAGAGACATTCAAAGGATTACCTTATAACCAACTTTTTAATCAAGATATCATAATTAATTATTAGTATATCACTTTTTTTATTTCAGGTGTCTTTCAAATTTCAGAGAACCATTTTTACATTTTCTACTATTAAATGGAATTGATCTAGCCCAAATAGACTCCTTTCTCTATATTCATCATACCATGTCATATTTCAAAAACTCATCATTATATAGAGCCTCATATTGACAATTTAGATGAAATTGTAGAAATAACTATCATATGATAACTCAACAAAAGGAACATATTGATTTTAAATTACATTTAAATCTATATAGTGTGACCATACCATATCATATTATTCTTGTACTGTCCTGTGATATTTCTATAAAAAAATAGATTATAAAACATGATAAAGTTAATTTGTAATAAATAATACTTATTGAAGAGTCCTGATTTTTGTTACATTCTCCCCGGATCATGATCATATACAATTGAATGTGTAGTTCAATATAGAATTACCAGTTTATTTATGTAAAATATATAAATTTGATCTAGTGAGTAGTCTTTACAAATAAAAATGAAGTGTAAATTATTTTTATATCTATCAACGACTTCACATATGGATTATAGTTCTTTCTGATTTCCATATCAACCACTAAAATATCCATAATGACTAAAACCATTTCAATCCTCATAAATTTTATGATTGCATGAAACTATTTTCTTGTTGCCTTAGTAATCCTATTTAACTTCCCAAGGTGGTAATGTATTGTGAAATAATAATATTTGATTAATTAAAATATTGTACATTGGATCATGTTTTCATCCATCTCTGTGAAGATATTCTTTAGTATCCTGTAACCTAAATATGTTTCATAATTTTCAATAGATATATTACATTAAAATGTTCAATAAATTGACTACAACCATGAAATGAAGATCATGTGTTGATAATATATCTAAGGAGTCATTAATTTATGCGAATAATATGATATTACTTTTCCATTTTTTATGGATTAATACCAATCAATTTAATAGAGAACCAAATTATATCAGAAGTCATTATCCTCTTCATGGTAGTCTAAGTATGGGTGTTGTGACCTATCTATTCATAACGTCCTTTGTATTGTAATAACATTATTCTATCCTATGAAAATTTACACCTTCCTTTATAAACATGGTTATAACAATGAAAAATAATATGAAATTTCTTATAATTTACTTGTAGTAAATAGATATTCTAATAAAACAATGGATTTTTGTCCCACCAGTTGGTATCGACCATCCTCCCATCATATTATTATTCAATGAATCCAAAAATATTCCCTAACATATAATCACATGAGCCAATAATTAAACATTTTTTTACCAAAATCAACACTTATGATCTAATAACATCATAACTACTTTCAATGTTACTTTATAATAGTCTTAATATACACTTTATAGTATTCCATGCTCTTATAATATATAAGAATATAATCAATAAGGACTACCAAAAAAATTTCAATGTAATAATGAAATGTTATACTCATCAATTCCATAATGAAATTTTTTGGGATTTTTTAGTCTAAATGAAATTAGTGTGAATTCATACTGTCAATACCACATGAAACAAGATTTATTAGGTATATATTATCTATTTATCATTAGTTTAAGGTATCTAGGTCAAAGATACACATTGGAAAAATATTTATCTCTACTATGTTGATAGAATAAATCATCAATATAGCATAGTGGATAATGGTTATTGATCAAGATCTTATTAATCTCATAATAATATATGAAGAGATGCATTGATCCATCTTTTTTTCTGAATAATTGGACTAATGAATCCCATGACAAATAACTATGGAAGTTGAACCCTTTGTTTAGTTACTCTCGAGGTTTTTTATCCAATTATTTTAAATTTAATTATGTCTATTCTCTAGGGACACTTTGATATAGGAAAAAACTAATTGTGAGTCCAATTGGAAACTAAACCAATCATTTTAGGGGGAAGGATGGTTGATTAATCAATGAATATATCAATATGCTCCCATACAACTGTAATTTATTCTATTTTGTTTTCTGCATTAATTACTTGATCTAAGTATCCTTTTATATAGGTCCTTGAGACCCAAAATGATGGTATTTCGTCCAAAAAGGGTTCACAATCTTCTTTTTACAGATACAAAATAATAGAATTATTTATTAATATGAAATAAAATATTATTTTCCAAGAAATATGATAAATCTATAGAGAAAAAAATCCTTTATTTGTGTCATATCAAATTCCACCATGGTAATGAGAACTACATTAAAAGAAGTATATTCCCAGAAACCATGCTCAGATAATATTTACATATATTTTAATGAATAATCATTGCACAAAAAATATTTGTCAATTATTCAATATCCATTTTTTTATGGTGAATTAAAAATTTTATCATACCACCATGATATGAAATAATGTGTAGAATGGGATTTAAATATTAAATTCACAAAATCAATAGGATAGAACATGTGTACCTTTCACCACTTCATTATCATAGTGCATTTCATCATAGTGATTGTGTAAGCCATTGATTTTTCTTTTATACAATGATGTTTTCGATGTCTATTATCCTCATTATAACTTATATGGGGTAACTCATTTATAAAATACCCAAACTTCATGAAATTAAATAATTTATTTTTGGATGGAGAATTATCTTGAAACATCATTCAATCTAATGAATTGGTCATATTATTAATCTCTCTATAACAATCATGTGATTGATGGCCATTCCTACCACACATAAATTATTCTCCAATTAAATTTCTAAAAGTTCCTTCATGCTTCATCCTAAATTTTTTGCATTATAGTATTTTAAATATGTTTCCTCCATGATATTTGTTCTATGATTTTCGATAAAAATAAATCATCCTTTTATTCTGGACAAAATA
Source organism: Viscum album (assembly GCA_963277665.1). Classification (NCBI taxonomy): domain Eukaryota; kingdom Viridiplantae; phylum Streptophyta; class Magnoliopsida; order Santalales; family Viscaceae; genus Viscum; species Viscum album. Next base: position 705,313,562 of record OY728132.1, read on the forward strand.
AAGAGAGTCCAAGATTGATATTTCCACTTTACGTGCATGTTGAGAAATATATTCATATCTACCAAACCTCATATAGAAAATTACATTCAAATAGTAGGTTTCAAGCCACTAAATAGTAATTTGATCTAACTTTTAGGGTTAGAAATAGAAATAGGGTTATAACTCATGATTCATGGGAGGATTAAATTATAGGTACCCACTAACTTATCCTTGGTTTTATATAACTATTGGAATTCTTCATCCATTTTCATGTGATGCATCTCTAAATAGTATTTAGTAAAGAAATTTTTTCGGAACTTATAATATTCCCTAGATTAAAATAATACATTTTTTGTTTTATTAATGATTTTCCAGCATTACATTGCCTCACCTTCTAGATGATAAATATCTAGACTAAAATTCTACTGGGTTGAGCATTTATGTACATATAATATATACATTATCGCACTGATCCATTTCATAGAAATTAGTGGCTTGGAAGGCCCACTAAATGTGGGAAGATAATTCCTCAAGAAAAACATGATATAATGATATTTTTTCATTAGTACTTTTGAGATCTTAATATGGTTAGAATTATTATTCATATAATAAGAATGTTTTATGATAATAACCATGATATTTTCACTCTATACCCTCTCTGATTACATTATATGATGTGAAAATATCAATATTTTCCATCACAACCATTTTTAGCTCAGTTCCTTTTGGATCTATACATTATTTTAAATAAATAATTAAAGAGTTATCCGAAAATTAATTAATACATAAAAATAAAACTAAAAACAAAGAAATTATAACTCAAAAATGTTATGTATACCAAAAGAGATGAATCACTATGATTTTTTTATGTTACCACTTGGCATTTTCTTATTAGGTTCTCTAACTAATATAGTTATATACTACATTATAAAATATCATTAAAATACTTTTAAATGGATCATGAAGATTATGTGAATAACTAAATAATATCCTATATGATTTTCAAACCATATGTATAGTTACACCCATATATAGTAAACTATGTGAATATTGAGTTAATACCCAACCTACCATATTTAGGGTTATTACCCCCGGTTATATCCATTCTAAATCCAACATCAGCCTTTTTGTATCTAGTTGGATATTTCATTTCATAGAATACACACACTCTTTACCTTTCCATAATTTTATGTTGTTTTTATTATATTTAGTCTTATATGTAGGGTTTTAAAAAAAATTAGTGTTCAGATCCCAAAAAATATCCAAAATAATCTCTAAAAACAACTTAACCCTAATTTGATACCGACACAGATTCCCATACCCATACTCATTGATATAGTTCTTAAATCACATTCTTTTCATTCCATATTTGATACCAAGTGAAATAAACCATGATATACATGCATATATTTCACATTAATTAAACATTACATCTCAAAACAATCTCACAACCCTATATCCCAAAGATTTAATGTTTTCATTGAGTAGATACATAAACATATTATTTAGTAATACAATAACATTTTACTCAAATCAAACTATATTAAACACCCTTCTGGACACCTCACATGTAATATTCATCTCTATTTCCATTGGAATGGAAAACATAATAATGGATGCACCCAAACACTCATTCTGTGAAAAACCTGTCAATATTTCATCAAGGGCTATTCATATGAGGAAACAAAATCATGGAGACATATCTAATGAAAATAAATACCATGAAATAATAATTGTATATAAGGAATGATATAAGACAATATAACATAGATTGATAAAAAATAAACCATGATGTATGAGTGGGTAACCGTGACATAATAATCATAATCCATAGAATATAATATAATAATATAACATAGAAAACTGGAATAATCATAATAATAAAAAAATAAAAATAATATGAACAAAAATAAATTCAATATTTTACAAACATAGTGTTGTAAATTTTTTTAACAACAATAAATTTCTATGAAAAACATTTTGAATACATCAATAATGAAATCATGTTCATGCATAATCTGGTGTGAAAATATAAATAAGAATCATGTCCTCACTAAAAATATTTATCTTCTCTTATATAAAACTGTAACCAATTCATTAGAGGACTATATAAGAACGATATTTCAACATAATGATAATTTATATTCTTTTATACAAAAAAACATCATATATCATATCAATATGAATCAATGATAATAAAATGGGTTTCATAACATTTCCAAATGATAAAGTTTATACTTACCTCAATATCTAGATTCATTGATACCCCAAATTCAATCACCAAAAGGGGGAATAAGGAAAAATAAATTAAAGGTTAATTCATTATACATACCTCTATAGGAGATATGTATTTTGGATATAAGGATAAAAAATATTTGGGTATAACCTTAAGAGTATTTCATAGAAAATATTTTTTAACTCCATCATAAGAAGATAAAGTTACGAGTCATTATCAATTTTCTCACTTAGATGACAAGAACCCCCCATTTATAAAATCATGATTAAATAAATCCCGTAAATAGAACCATTAAAATAAATATGTGTTATGATAAAAAATAGGGAGTTGAAGATAGAAGATATTAATGTGAAATGATAAATCATTTTAATTTTTGAAAATATATTTTCTGAAACACATATAATTAAACGTGTAAAAAATATTCCATTCATAAAATGATAAGTAGATGTGTTAATATAGTAATATATAATTTATATTATGGTCTCAAAATAAAAGTACATTACATTGGTGGAACAAAATAATATGGATATAAAAGATAAAATGTTGTTACATAGGATCCGAATTTATCTTTAGAAATAGATATTTTTTAAAGAAACAAATACTACAATGTAGAAGAATTCATTGTAAAAATTAAAATTCCTTCAAAAATAAGGAGGAAATAAAATATAATATAATCATTGGATAAAATAAAACAAAAGTTTCTATGGCCATAGTAAAATATAAATTTTATAATTAAAATAAAATATTTTATTTTTGAAAACCCCATACATTGGTTTCCTTCTTGGATAGACATGCTATAAACTCATTGAGTAATTTAAACGTATCTTGAAGGATTTAAGGGAAATGGAAAAAACTGGACAATTTCATTTATTCAATGGGTGACAAATTTGATATCGGCATTTAAGGGAATTAAAATGAGTTTATGTTTTAATTAATTTAAATGGATTATTGTGGCTTGAAGTGGGTGGAAGTGAAACCCTTTTAAAGCTGAAAAAAGAGGAACTTTTCCATTAAAACCATTGTTAAGTATGGGGTAAATATGGAATTTCGGGGAGTTAATCAAATTAGGAGATAAAATATAAGGCCCTAACCTTAAACATTACTTAATCTTGAGTTATTTCAAGAATAAACGTTGAGGATCTTTTCAGGATTAGAGTTTTAGAGAATTATATCATAAAACATGGATTACCTCCCACATTTAAACAAAGTGGTTACAATAAAAGATAGTATTCATTTTTCCCATCAACGGAAACATATTTAAAATAAAACATGGATTCTTTCTTGACAATTCCTTGACACTATCATCATGTAATGTACCTTTCCCTTGACCTGTGAAAAAAAAATTTCAAAAACATGGGATGAGCATAAAAATCTTCGTAAGGGATATAAAAATATGGAAAGGAAAAATGAGTACATGTATAAATAAGAATCAATGAAATCATACTTTACTCATAAAACATAAGGATTTTAACATGCCTCATCAAATCATGAATAAATCATAGAAATAATAAGACATAAAGTTAACCTGAGGTATTCATAACATTTTTTACGTAGGGAGTAACCGTCATGGTTACATTTGGAATACCCTTCGCAGTATATTCCATAAATATCTTCGGAGAAACCTTAACGTTTAAATCCTTCACATTACCCGATGCATTGGAGAGATATATCGGGATCACCCGCCCTTAGTTTATCATGGAACCACCCGTCTTCATATCAATTCCCAAGAACCATAACATAATCGTATCACAAAAAACATGCATAAAGGAAACATAACATTTCCACTTTTCAATCACAAGATATCAATACAACACATTGATACAAAAAAATTATGAGAACCATTTTCAATACTAAAATAAAAGAAAATTAAAACATGGTATTTTTTTTATTTTAAGTTATGGCTTCTAGAGGAAGCCGAAACTCAAATAATGGTCAAGATGGCGGAGAAGTCGTTGTTGCTGCATACGTAAGACAAAACATTCCTTTTGTCGTTTAGTAAAAATGCTTCGGATAAAAATATTCCTTGTGAATAAAAGTAAAAGTCAAAGGGGTTTATACACTGTATAAAAGAATGTTTTGTATAAAAAATTATTCCTCAATGAATGGAGATTGAGACGAAGCCCCATACCTCGGGTCCGACTTCACTCAATCATTCATTAACCTCATTAAAATCGGGTAACTCCCTTTGGTTAGAACCAAAAGGGTTTCTTGAAGAGATTCCTTCCTAAGGTAAGGCTTCTAGGATGATGAGAGGGATGAGGAGAGAAAAAATGAGCAGAGCTTGGCCGATCCAAAGGTTTGAGAGGTGTGGGTAAAGTGATAGAGGTGGGGGCCTTTTATAAGAGGAGAGGAGGGGCACCCTTGGAAAGGTATAAAATGATACTTTATTTTCAAATGAGTTTCGGATTTTAAAGGTCCCACATTGATTTATTTAAAGGATAAGGTGATAAGGGTTTGAAATCCACCCATCTAATAGGTTTTTGACATGTGTAGGTCTTAGATTTTACATTATCCTATCATTTTATTTAAATCGTTAAATAATGAGGTAATCGCTGCATCATCATGGTCTCATATATAATTTAATTTATTTATTGTCTACAAATTATAAAAAATTACTATTATGTAGGAAATCTTTTTATATTTCCAATGACTATTTATAGTCTTAGAGATCATTTATGTAGACAAAATTAATATTTTTTTACTCAGGTGAAACATTCTTTGTAATATTTACTTTCTTTAAAAAAATAAAAAGATAAACAGTCATTATCACACAAAAGTTATTTCATGGGGTCCCCAAGTTTGGCACAAGGATTCCCATGGTCAGACATGACACAAACAGAAGTATTAGGACACATTTTGGTGTCATTTTTTATTATTATGACATTATTTTATTATCCTTAGCTACCAGATTACTAATTAATAAAGATAATTAACGATAATTACCGTCGTTACTATTCAAAAAATCCAAAAACAAAAGTCTTAGTTACATAATTTGGACCTCCTGATTCCAAATATGGAATCCATTTTACCAAATTCCAAACACATAAATTGAAATAATTAATTTAAAAATAATTCCCGTTGTCAAAACAAATAGCGGGTTTTTTTGAAACATTATCTATGAAAAGTTTGGCATTTGTTTTTGCCCAATTCCAATGTGAAATTATTTATAATGACCACTATTGGATTAAATGGTGAAAATTTATTCTATTTACACTTTAAAACCAATTAAAAAAATAATTTAACCATATAATTAAATTATATGAAAAAGCATTTTTGATTTAAAATGCAGTATTTTTCACTATTCATTAAAAATTAACATTGTCAGAAAAATACCAAAAAAATTATCCAATGTAAATTTCAATGTCCCAATCATAAAGAATAAGTTTATTTTGACATATAAAGATTATAAAATTGTCAAAATATTTATTTAAAAATGGGTCGCCATCAAAAGGAGGAAAAACAATCTTTTAAAAATACTAGAGAGTTTTATGCTTAAGATTGGATTGATTCCCATTTTAAGCCTCTAAAACACTATCTAATTCATAAATAGGCATAGATAAGAATATATATTTTTCATTACTTACTTGGGAAGTTACATCCTTCCCCCCTTTATAAAATTGTGTCCCCGTAATTTATTTACTTATCGAATAAGTGGGGGTATTTATCCCTCATTGCATTTTCAGATTCCCATGTTGCCTCTTCACTCATGTGGTTCTTCCACAAAACCTTTACTTGATGAATCACCTTATTCCACAACACTTTCTCCCTGTGGTCAAGAATTTGGACCTGTTGTTCCTCATAATATTGATTCTTTTCTAGCTGAACTACCTATGGACTCAAAACATGAGATGGATCTGGCATGTACTTCCTTAACATTGAAACATGAAAAACATTGTGTACCTAAGATAAACTCGAAGGTAAATCCAATCGGTATGAAACTAATCCAACTCTCTCAAGAATTTCATATGGTCCAATGTACCTTGGACTCATCTTTCCTTTCTTACCAAATCACATCACATTTTTCCATGGTGATACTTTGAGAAAAACATGATCACCTACCTCAAAATAGAGATCCTTCCTCCTATTATACGCATAACTCTTATGCCTGCTCTAAGCTGTTCTCATGTGTTTCTATATTAGCTGAAATTTTTCTGCCAACTCTTCTGACAATTCCGGTCCCATCAACTTCCTCTCACCCACTCCATCCTATAAAGCAGGAGTTAGACACCGCTTCCCATATAATGCTTCAAATGGTGTCATCTGTATACTAGAATGAAAACTATTATTATAAAAAAATCAACCAAAGAAAGATGTTGGTCCCAACTTCCATGATAATCCATCGAAAAAGCACGTAGAATATCCCCCAAAGTCTGAATCATTCGTTCTGACTGCCCATCTGATTCAGGATGAAAAGTCGTACTAAAATTTAATTCAGTACCCAACGACTTCTGAAGTCATTTCCAAAAGTTAGAGGTAAAACTGGGATCACGATCAGATACAATAGAGAGGGGAACTCCATGTAACCAAACTATCTCTTTAAGATACAAACAGGAAAGTTGTTCTAGGGAAAAAGTATCTCGTATAGCATGGAAATGAGCAGATTTAGTCAAGCGATCAATAATAACCCAAATTGAATTATTACCTCGAGGTGTCTTCTCCAATCCCACAAGAAAGTCCATGGATATATTCTCCCATTTCCACTCTGGTACTGGTAGAGGCTGAATCATCCCTTTCTATAACTGCCGATCTGCTTTAACCTGTTGACAAGTCAAACACTTCACAGTAAAATCAATAATATCTCTTTTCATTCCGTCCCACCAGTAATACTACCAATTATCTCTATACATCTTAGTACTGCCTGGATGAACTGAAAACGGAGAACTTTGAGCATCACATAACAACTCTCTCTTCAACTATGAATCACATGGAACACACAATATCATCTCAAATCTCAAAACACAATCATTATCAATGTTTAATTCAGGCAACTTACCCTTCTAAACTAGCTCTACCTTTTTCTACAACTCACTGTCTTGCTTCTGTGCTTGCTTAATTCTTCTTGAGAGAGAATAATTCACTAATACCTGAAAAAAAACATAAGAACATCCTACACCAACAACTTCTATGCCAAAGTTCATCAAATCCTTAACAAAAGGATCATGTTCCAAACGCAACATTGTTAATGAAACATTAATTTTTCAACTCAAAGCATCAGCCACTTTATTTTCTTTTCCTAGATGGTAATGAATTATACAATCATAATCATTGATTAATTCTAGTCATCTACTCTTTCTCATGTTCAATTCTTTCTGAGTGAATATATACTATAAACTTTTGTGATTGGTATATATTTCACACTTTACTCCATAGAAATGATGGCCTAAAATTTTTAATGCAAAAACAACACCAGCTAATTCTAAATCATGTGTAGGGTAATTTACTCATGGATTTTCAACTGTCGTGAAGCATAAGCAATTACCTGATCATTCTGCAATAGGATGCAACCAAGTACTTTCAATGAAGCATCACTGTAGATAACAAACTCCTCATTCCTGTAAGGTAGTGCCAAAACTAGAGCATTCACCAATATTCTTTTTAGTTCCTAAAAACAATCATCACATTATTTTGTCCAGATAAACTTAACACCCTTCCGAGTTAGCTTAGTCATTGGACTAGATAACTGTGAAAAATTTCTAGCAAACCTTTGGTAATGGCCTGCCAAACCAAGGAAGCTACGAATCACAGTTACATTTTTGCGTCTTGGCCATTCTTCAAAAACCTTTGTTTTTGCAGGATCAAAAGTTATCCCATCTTTAGAAACAATATGACCAAGCAAAGTAATTTTTTGCAACAAAAACTCACACTTGCTGAATTTCCCATACAATTTATTTTCTTTTAAGCTTTGAAAAATAAACCTTAATTGTCTTTCATGCTCCTCTTTACTTTTAGAAAACACAAAAATTTCATCAATGAAAACAACCACAAACTTATCCAACATATCATGGAAAATTCTATTCATTAAGTCCATGAATACATAAGGTGCATTGGTTAACCCAAAAGGCATTACTAAAAATTCATATTGGCCATATCTTGTACGAAACGCAGTCTTTGGAACATCTGCTTCATTTAACTTCAACTGATGGTACCCTGATCTCAGGTCAATCTTTGAAAAATACTGAGCTCCCTGGAGCTGATCAAACAAATCATCGATATGAGGCAAAGGATATTTGTTCTTAACAGTGATGTTAATCAAGGCTCTATAATCAATGAAAAGTCTCATAGAACCATCTTTCTTTTTAACAAATAAAGCAGGAGCACCCCAAGGTGATGTTCTAGGTCGAATGAAACCTTTCTCTAATAAATATTACAATTTCTCCTTCAACTCAAAAATTTCAATTTGAGCCATTCGATAAGGGGGTTTTGAAATTGTCTTAGCATCAGGAACTAAGTCAACAGTAAACTCCACTTCCCGATCTGGTATTATTCTAGGCAACTCATCAGGAAAACCATCAGGATACTCATTTACCACTGGCACATCATTAATCTGAACTGTTCCTTTATTTTCAACAATATGTGCAAAGTAACATTAATTTTCATCTTTTATAATTTTCTCAGCCTCTTGATATGTTATCAATAGTAAGGGTTCATTCTTGTACACAAACTGAATGTTTTTCTAAAAAGAAACATCTTTATCTCTACAATCAATCTTAACATGGTAAATAGAGAGCCAATCCATACCTAGGATAACATCAAACTCTGTTAGAGGTAAAACAATAAGGTTTGCAAGTAGGTTCTTTCCACAGATAAGGATAGGAAGACTCTTATAAATTATTTTTTCCTCAACATTTCCCCCAGGTGTTTTTACCACAAGTTCAGGAGTCATTTCTTGAGATGGTATTCCCATTTTACTAGAAACGTTTCTAGAGATGAAAGAATGTGTAGACCCCGAATCAAACAACACGCTGGCATAATCTTAAAAAACAAACAATGTACATGATACCACTTCATTTGATGGCCCAACATCTACTGAATTAGTTGCAAAAGATTTCTCCACCCCTTTCATCTTGTAGTCTAACTCCTTCCCATCACTCGAGCTCTTTACCATACACTCATTTGCATAATGACCCATCTCATTGCACTAAAAACATTTCACTAACTATAAATCAAATTTGTTCTTACCATCCCCCTGACCTTTTTCAGTGCAATCACGAGCCTTATGTCCCGTCTTACCACATTGGTTGCACTTTCCAGAATTTAGAAGACATTCCCCAGCATGCCTTTTACCACATTTATCACAAACTGGAAACTTAGTTTTCTTACCGGCAAACCTTTTTGAAGAATTATTTCCTTTCTCCTTCCACCTCGGTCTCTTCTTCTTCTGGTTGTTATAGAACACTTGATCATCGACAAACTCCATTTCCACCTTCTCAACACATCGAACAAGCTTTTCATAACTCTTGAACTCATGTGAAGCTAAAGCCCTTCGATATTTTGGATTTAATCTTGAATAAAAACTATTGATTTTACTATCTAGGACTTGGATAAAATTTGGAGCATTCCTTGCCAATCGAGTGAACCACTCTTCATAAGCATCCACTGATTCTTCCTCTTGCCTCAATTCCAAAAATTGGTTTTCCATCCTAAGTCGAACAGCCTTAGGAAAATACTTATCAAGAAACATACCTTTGAATTCATCCCAGTCAAGAGCATCAATCTCATCAGCGTCTCTAATATTTTTTACCATTGACCACCACTGATCTGCTTCACCATCCAAATGGTAAATAACAAGACTAACCTTTTGATTGTCTGAACACCCCATGACATCGAAAATCTTCTCCAGTGCTTTAATCCACCCTTCAGCTAGCACAGGGTCAGATGATCCTCTAAATGATGGGGGATGTTGCCTTATGAAATATTCCACCACTGACATGTTCCTCTACGGTTGATCTGGCTGATCTTGTGCATGAATACCACCACCATTTATCGCTTGAGTCAACTACGCCATTACTACAACAAACTGTTCAGTTCCAATTCCGACCATCTCAGGATACTGATTCGGAAGGTCATTTCCTTCTGCATGCCTTCCTAGCACTGCTTCCTTGTTTCCACTATGGAAAACCATTCTGAACAAACATTTCTTAGATGAAGCAACATGTTAATCTTCAATTTCTATATCATTTCAATTTGACCATAAAAAAATATTTTTGGATAATCATTTAATAGAATTCTAACTCCTAAAGTTATCTAAACCAACCTCTGATACCCACTATAAGGCCCCATCCTTAAACATTACTTAATCTTGAGTTAGTTCAAGAATACATGTTGGGGATCTTTTTAGGTTTAGAGTTTTAGATAATTAGATCATAAAACATGCATCACATCCCACATTTAAAAAAAGTGGTTACAATAAAAGATAGTATTCATTTTTCCCATCAACAGAAACATATTTAAAATAAAACATGGATTATTTCTTGACACTTTCTTGACACTATCATCATATCATGTAACTTTCCCTTGACCTGTGAAAAACATTTCAAAAACTTGGGATGAGCATAAAATGTTCAGTAAGGGATATAAAAATATGGAATGGAAACATGAGTACATGTATACATAAGAATCGATGAAATCATAATTTACTCATAAAACATAAGAATTTTAACATACCTCATAAAATCATGAATAAACCATAAAAATCATAAAACATAAAGGTAACATGAGACATACATAACATTCTTACATAGGGATTAAGCCTCATGGTTACATATGGAATACCCATCGCAGTATATTCCCTAAATCTCTTCAGAGAAACCTTAACGTTTAACTCCTTCGCATTACCCAATGTATTGAAGAGCTATATCAGGCTCACACGCCCTTAGTTTATCATGGAACGACACATCTTCATAACAATTCCCAGGAACCATTACATAATCTTATCACATAAAACATTCAAAAATGAAACATTACATTTCCACTTTTCAATCACAAGACATCAATACAGCACATTGATACAAAAACATTATGAAAACCATTTTCAATAACAAAATAAATGAAAAGTAAAATAGGGTATTTATTTTGATTTTTTTTAAAAAAAGTTATGGCTTGTAGAGGAAGCCAAAACTCAAATAATGGTCATAGCGTTGGAGAAGTCGTTGTCGCGACATGTGTAAAACAAAACATTCCTTTGGTCGTTTAGTAAAAATGCTTCGTATAAAAAGATTCCTTGTGAATAAAAGTAAAATTAAAAGGGGTTTATACACTATATAAACTAAATTTGTGTATAAAACAAAAAATTTCTCAATGAAAGGACATTGATATGAAGTCCCATACCTCGGGTCTGACTTGACTCGATCATTCTTTAACCTCCTTAAAATCGGGTAACTCCCTTTGGTTTGAACCAAAAGGGTTTCTTGAAGAGCTTCCTGCCTAAGGTAAGGCTTCTAGGATGAGGAGAGAGATGTGGAGAGACAAAATGATCAGAGATTGGCCGAGAAAGAGGCTTGAGAGGTGTGGGTAAGGAGGTAGAGGTGGGGACCTTTTATAAGAGGAGGGTAGGGGCACTCTTGGAAAGGTATAAAATGTTACTTTATTTTCAAATGAGTTTCAGATTTTAAAGGTCCCAAATTGATGTATTTAGAGGACAAAGTGATAAGGGTTCGAAATCCACCCATCCAATAGGTTTTGGACATGTTTAGGTCTTAGATTTTACATTGTCTTTTCATTTTATTTAAATCGTTAAATTATGAGGTAATCACTGCATCATCATGGTCTCGTATATAATTTAATTTATTTTAATGTCTAAAAATTATAAAAAAATACTATGATGTAGGAAATATTCTTATCTTTCCAATGAAAAGTTATAGTCTTAGAGATCATTTATGTAGACAATATTTAAAAAATTTTACTCAGGTGATACATTCTTTGTAATATTTACTTTCTTTAAAAAAAATAATAAGATAAAAAGTCATTATCACACAAAAGTGATTCCATGGGGTCCCCAAGTTTGGCACAAGGCATACCATGGTCGGAAATGACACAACCAGTAGTATTAGGACACATGTTGGTGTCATTTTTTATTATAATGATATTATTTTATTATCCTTAACTACCCGATTACTAATTAATCAAGATAATTAACGATAATTACCGTCATTACTATTCACAAAGTCCAAAAACAAAAGAGTCTTAATTACATAATTTGGACCTTCTGATTCCAAATATTGAATCCATTTTACCAAATTCCAAATACATAAATTTCAATAATTAATTTAAAAATAATTCCCGTCATCAAAACAAATAGCGGGTTTTTTTGAAACAATATCTATGAAAAGATTGGCATTTGTTTATGCCCAATTCCAACGTTAAATTTATTATAATGACCACTATTGGATAAAATGGTAAAAATATATTCTATTTACACTTTAAAACCAATTAAAATGATAATTTAACCATATGAATAAATTATATGAAAAAGATGTTTTGATGTAAAATGCATTATTTTTCACTATTCATTAAAAATGAACATTGTCATAAAAATACCAAAAAAATTATCCAATGTAAATTTCAATGTCCCAATAATAAATAATAAGTTTATTTTGACAAATAGAGATTATAAAATTGTCAAAAGATTGATTTAAAAATGGTTCGCCATCAAAAGGCAACAAAACAATCTTTTAAAAATATTAGAGAGTTATATGCTTAAGATTGGATTTATTCTCATTTTAAGCCTATAAAACACTATCTAATTCATAAATAGACATATATATAAATATATATTATTCATTACTTACTTTTGATGTTACATAAAATGTTTGAAATACATGTGGGTATGAATTTTCCACAAAAAACATGTCTTCTAGAAGGTATGAATTTGAACTTTATTTAAGGAAATTTAAGAAACATTAAGTACCCTATTTTTATAATAACAAAAAAATTAAATATTTAACATGGTAGTTATTTTTTACTAAAAAAACCATATTACCAATCCTAACAATAATTGATGTGATTATTCTAAATTTTTAATCCATTTAATCTAATCCATTTTCTGAAAATGAAAATAATATCATTTTAAGAAAAATAATTAGTATACATTTACTATTATTATTATTATTTTATATAATTTATTAATAGTATGATTGATAATATATTATTCATATCAATAATATATTTGGTTAAAATTACCATTTCACCATAATATATGTAGGTTTCTTAAAAAAAATTATATCTATTAAAAATAATATTTTTAGTAAAATTCATTTTTAATCATAAATTGATTTTCTAATTATTTAACTACATTAATTCAATACATTTGATTTTAAAAGTAATTTATTTTTCCATTTAATTAATAAATGTAATGTTTTAAAAAATATATGTAACACAGACAATTTACATGATAAATACATATTTATATAATCCTAACTTCTTCTTAGATAAACCCTCCAAATAGGTGACGACTTGGACACGTAAGACACTTGATGGTTGCCCTGAGCCTGGTGAGACACATGGAATCAAGATCAAATTCCCAAATGGTAGAGGCTACTGAATAGCAGCGAAGTCCTAGGTTGTGTTTGTGGGAAGACTATTCATTCATTATCATAGTGTAGCACATCAGAAGCAAAATAAAGGAATAGTAAACATTAGAAGCAATATAAATAGACAATGGAAGAAATCTGATGAAATATTTAAAAGAGAAAAAAAAAATTAACAAACTAAAAAATAACGATGAAATGTTAGGTCACTAGAAAACTAAAAATCACAAAAACAAGAAAATAGACATAACTTGCTCCACAATGTAATGGAAAACAAAGACTACTCCAATAACTCTGAGATCCATCTCGGTCATCTGCTATCAAGCTCCATCCTGTCATCACACAATCAAGTATTGGAAGATTTATGATTCCCTTTTTTAACACTTGATGTCATATAATCTACTCCATGTTCAAAAATGGTGCCCAAGGAGGGTGTGAGATAAATATTACTGGGACACCACCAAAAGTGTCTAAAACATCTGGCTCGTGTAATGGAATATAGTCAGGTGGAGGCATGCATATATAATGTAAAGAAAATAGTACATATAACTAAATACCCAGGTACCTGCCTCAACCCATGGCTAGTGTATGAACATATAACTAGTTCATTTTATTTGTAGTTACCATTTAATGTTGATACGTCATGTGAGGAATATCCAGCGCTGACATCACCCTGTGATAGTATAAGTAGTGAGTGCCCAAAGGTTTTACAAGGCAACCTGAAAAAGATATCCAGTGAGAGATTTCCATGGTGAAAACCAAGGTCACAAAAATCTCATAGAAACCTAACTCATTAGTATCTGAGTCTAGCTAAGGGGGTAAAGTGTAATCCAAGGAGTGTAGTCTAAGAAATTCCACAATAATGCACCTACCAAGAAGAAGGAGTGCATCAAATGTAAAATGGGGTAAGCAAGGTCTATGTCCAAAGAGAATATCCAAGGCACATACTTGTCAATGATGGATCCAAGGAGTGTATCCAAGGTATCCTAGAATAATTAAATTGGACCCTACGGTAGTATATTGGGAATCCAAGTAATAGGAAAGAACTATAATCTATGTGGGTATCAACCTAAGAAAACTGCATCCTTGAATCAGAATGGGGTTCCTAAGACCCATGGTCTTCTCCTCTCATAATTCAAGGTGAGCTCAAGTCAATCCATTCCTATTTGATATTATAATCGTGATATAATTCATTTTGTTCATGTCTTTCCTTCCATTAGTGTTGATAGGTCTATTAAAGTTTAAACCATTTATTTATTTGTCCAAGACTTATCTTCCATTAGTGTGGATAGGCCAAGTAGAATTGCAACCATATAATTAAGTTTTAATTAACCATTACGACATATTAAATTATTGAGGTTCACTTAGCTACCTTCCATTAAAATGGAAAGGAGTGCGACGGACCTGAATCCTTTAATCAATCTAATTTGTTAAGTCCATATTATATATTTAGTATACTTTCCATTTCACATTTCATATTAAATAATCATTTTAAAGAACTTACCTTAGGTGGGTCAAGGTGTGAGCATACATGGTATATAACATTATAAAATTATTATTTAAAAAAACCATTTATTATAGTAAAGCTCGCATTTAGGAAGTTCAAGAAAGGGCACACTCGAATGGTGGATCAAATATTTCAGAACACTAAAAACCTAATTATTACATAACCTTTGACATGAGGTGACTAAGTTGTGGGTGTAACCACTAACAACTAATCACATATTTCGAATGTGAATAAACATAAAATTCTAAAATGTATAAACATGGCCTGTAAATATAAGAGATAGACCCTGATGGGATCAGCGGGCCCCACACAAACATTCCAAGATTATTAAACTTTCGGAATGAGTTATAGAACACCTACCTTATGGTGGTTCTGTACTCCTCCTCTGGTATTGGCTCTTTATTTTCCTTGTATTGGAGTTGATCTAAGATAAGGTGAAAACCTCTCACATGGAGATACCTTGGTCGAGAGAGAAAGAGAATAAGAATGACTAAAGAAGACTCGATTACTTGTTGTTGCACATCCAACATGATGAACAGAAGCTCGGTCAGATTTTGAATGATAGATATCACATGATTCCATGTTTTTATCTTCAAAAACCCCAAAATTGAGAGAGAAATTGGTCAATCCCTCATGAACATGTATTAGAGAGGAAGGGATGACTTAATTAGATCATTAAGGGAAAATTTTGAAAATTACCTAGAGAAATAGTATGTGCACTATTTTTCCGTACGATTTTCCAAACTGTGCATCAACTGTTCTAAATGGTTCTGCCCAAAAATTCATCCTTTGCACTATTTGATTAAACTATGTGCCAACCATGAATAGTTAGATGGAATTTTTTTCTCACACGGTTAGACCACACAACCGTGTGCAAACTGTACGAGGTGAAATTGTCTGAAAAAACAACATCCTCACGGTTTTCTATATCATTTTCTCGATTTGTTTCCTCAAAAAAGATGGGCTCTGGTCTCTGATCAATCCCCAGGCACCCTTGTAACCTGTAATAACTCATTAGGCATACATATTAGGTCCAACTTATAGATTTACATCCTTGTATAGATACTGCAATTGGATGGGGATCTGGCATAGAGATTCCTAGGGGTAATAACTTAGAAAAGGGTGCCTTGAGAAAGACTCAATAATCACATGGGGCATGTAAATAGTTATTTCTACACACCAAAATTGAAATTTATAAGGGATATTGCTTGGAAATTCACAAACTCTTTATGAACCATCATGAAGGATTTAAATAAATACCATGAATGATCAAGTCTAAGACAATGGTTTCATAGATTGAAAAGTAAGAATCATGATTTATTTATCCTATAATGGATTTTTCATTATTATGTAATTTCCCAATATGAATATTGTAACTCACACTATTCTTTTTAGTTATAGTCAATAGAACCAGATGGAAGGGGGTTTATATTGAATGTGATAGCCAATGTGTTGATGAGAGACCAAATGAAATGCTGACTGAAGTAGAGGATATGGTGATTATACCTAATCATTTATCATGATATATTATTAACAAATAG
Organism: Viscum album; assembly: GCA_963277665.1. Lineage (NCBI taxonomy): Eukaryota > Viridiplantae > Streptophyta > Magnoliopsida > Santalales > Viscaceae > Viscum > Viscum album. The sequence goes on from OY728132.1 coordinate 705,330,350, forward strand.
AAACCTAACCATCTATTGGAGGCAGAAAAGAAGATAAGGATAATGATTATTGAGTGTTTGGGAAGTGGAGATCACAGAGGAAATAGGATTCAATTTTATTTATTTCATGAATGTGGGAATAATCACTCCAGTGAATGTATTAATAGAACAAGTAGATGTTTTATGTGTATAGAAGCATGCCACCATGAAAGTAATTTCCAAGGAAAAATGAAACTCTATTTTAACATAATGGATTAGAATTTTGGTATCCCCAATGTATTATCAATAGATGACTATTTTAAATATTTAATGTGTAGGCATTATAAAAATCAACATCCTCTGGGGAGATATCAAGAAGGTGACAATAATATTTTATAATTTAATGATTTTCTATTGATAATGAAGAGACTACAAATGACATTTGAAATAAATGATGTATTATAAAATAATATCATTAACCTAGTTAATTATTTAAAAATAAAATAGAATGATTCAAGTGTTTATGTATTTTAAATAAAGAATGATAAAATATATAAGTATTTTTATCTATAAATTTTCATTAATGATTTAAAAGAACATGTTGAAAAATAATGATGAAATAGAATGAAATTTTAGTAGAAATGTGATATTTTATAGAAAAAACATGTTTAAGGGATGATACTCCTTAATATGTTCCTGGGGTTGAGATAATGAATTTGGGATAAATAGTTGATAGATATTAATAATGAAAATTGGATATTAATGATTACATTAGAACTGATTAATGATTTTTTGAAAAAGTTTTTTGTGTTATCAATGATGGAGTTTATATCATTTATCGATTTAAGGAATATTTCCAAATATCGGTTTTTAATTTAGGGAATAAGGAAGAATGTATGTTTTCCATAAGGTTGTATGTAAAATTATTTAATCCCAATGTGTCATAACAATACATGAAGAAGGTATTAACATGTTTGGTATATGAAAATTAGAATACACATCATATTTTTTAGGGGATTAAAGATATGTTCATTCTAGAAATTTTTTGACCATTTCAATGATTTTTATTTTAATCATTTGGAAGGTTCATAAGGATAACCATTTATTAAATGTGTTATGTTTAACTTTAGATGAGGTTTTAAAGATTAATGTATCACCTAACTTTATGAAGTTTTATGTGTATTGAATAACTTATGTTACACATTTTGTTATGATGATAACTAGAGTTATAAGGAATGAATTATCACTATATTATATATATTTTTATTTGTTAGTTATTCATGAAAAAATATTAAACTTCATATATTAGAGTAACAGATGAATCTGTAATTTATAAAGGCACAACCAAAGGTTGAGATTATCCCTATGAAATGGAATGAAATCTTGTAAGTACTTGTTCTCCTTAAAATTATTCAACACTAGTGAATTTATTTTGAAAAAAATATTATAATGTTACCATAATTTTTTTGGATATCATGGACCTTTTTAAAAAACCACTGGTTTATGGTTTTTTGGGTTGTAGATTTTCACATGATCATTAACTTTCTTTTGATCAATGATCTCTTTCAATCTCTATAATTATTTTTACAATTCACTTTTCTTACATTATAAAATCATCAATTACCACATATGTTTGCCTATTTGGTAACCTATTATGTGTTATTATAGTTAAACGTTTCACAATCCTCTATCTATTTTCAAGATGATGTTTTATTAACCCTTTTTACACTGTGGATTTCCTATAAAGGGATTTTCAAATGGTAAACCCATTTCTATTGAGTATAATATCAAATTTAGAGGACAAAATCAATTTAAGGGGGTAGAATATAAAGACTTGATATTTTTTGAATTATATTTTTTATAAATTAAATCTTTTATATATTTTTCATTTCACACAACAATGAATTAATCTTGAATTACACATAACACTGAGTTTAGCTTGTGTGACACATATAACCTGGTTTAGGATGAATTACATGTAATACGTAGTTTTAATGAAATTTAAAATACTATTAAAATTTTTTATTTAATATGATTGTTATCTCATAGATGTTAGAATAGAGGTTATTAATAATATTAGATTATTTATGAAAATATTTGGTTTACACATGTATAAAAATTTAACAAGATTAACTTATTTAGTAGGGAGGATTGATAAAATTATTATGTGTTTAAAAAATCAGGGATTTTTTCATAATGGATGAACATGAATGTGTTTTGTTATCACTTAAATATGTTAAGATCTGAAATAATGAATAATAGTGATGTGACCATGAGTATTTTTTGTGGCTACATCAATTAACCATGACTATTTGATATATAAATTTTTTAGAGGAAAATGGAAAAATATAAAAATTACCATAAATTGTTTCCCAATAACTTTATTATAGGACATGAATATCTAGAAAAATAAATTATAACTATCAATAATATTTAATCAAGTTTCCATGATGTATATTTTTAGTGTTTGGGATTATTTTTTTACTAATAAAATTTTTTATTCTTTATTTCGACCCGATGTCTATCGAATGAACTAGATTATAGGTAAAATAGATCTATGAATTCAATTTTTGGAGTTTATTTAATACATCTAGGTATATATTTATGAAGTAGATATGAAGATATAATTTTGAGAAATTATTAAAGACAGTGAAGATCATGTGTTACATGAGTATGTATAGATTTTGTTTAGAAAGCATTGCATAAAGGAAGGACATTAAATGTTTTTATATATTGGAATCATGGGGAATTTTGGTTTACTATAGGAAAAAGTTAATCATTATTGATATGTGAAATTTTTACCAAGGTATGTTAGAGTTTTTATTCTTATGGATGTGAGGAGACATGTCAATAGAGAGGATATAAGTGAGTGTGTGGTGTAAAAAGATGAGGTGATTGGTTCTTGATAGAACACTAAAACCTTGGATGTATCCCACATTGGATGAACCAATTAAAGCATCACCTGGTTAGTTATTTTTTTACATTATCACGTAACTGGGAAGAGGTTGGTATATCCACATAGAAATGAAAATATTAATTTATATAATTAAATATTATATTTTTATAAAAACATTCAAACAATATAAAAATTCAAATATCTCTCAAAAAATATTCCCAATTTCACTTTATAAAGATTTTTTCCCTGGGGGATGTTATTTTCATAATATGTTATCAATCATCAAAATTATAAATACATAATTTATAGTTATTTTCAATTAAATTGTAACAATATCCCCCCAAATTATTATATTATCAATTAAAGGAATCTATCATTTTAAATATATTTTATATGTATACTAAAATAATTATAAATATATAATTATTTTATAAATATGAAAAAAACAAAATATAAAATTTATAAATTCATTATTTCCTTATTTTTATAGGTCATCCATCACATTTTAGGTTTGAACTCCTATGTGGAAGATACCATTATATTACCATTATTGACATCGTTTATGGTAAATAAAAAATAAACAATAGAAATAAATATTGATGATGCATTAAATATATATTTAAAAAAAGTAACATTGTAGAATGTCAAATGGTAAAAAGATTGAATGATTTGATTAATTAAAACAAGGTTTACCATTCTATTTGGGAGTATACCTATTTTAAACAACAAGTTTTGTATGTGTGGATTATAGTAGTAATTAGGATGGGTGGACTTCTAGAATGATTTTATAGGTTTGTGCGAGTGAGGAAATATCACATTGGAAAGAACATTTATTGATATACGGGGATAGTCATTAATCCGACGACCCGTTCAATCATGTGGGTGGGCCCTAAGGGTTGAACATTATGAATACGGGGCAACTAGTGGTACATAGAAGGCTAGGACTAGAAGACCATCTTTTGGTTGGGTGTCTATTCTATCAATGGGGCCCAGTTGTTACATTGGTATCAGAGTAGGAATTCAACCTTATATATGGTGTCACTTGATGAGTAGATACATAATGTCTAAAATGAGGGAATGTTTCTATAATGGGGGTGAATGTAACACCTAAGGTAGGGAACCACATATATGTGGAGAAACTAGAGGTACTTATTGGGCTATGAATAGACGACCATGTTAAAGTGCGATGTCTATGCAATCAACAAGGCATAGTTTTTATATTAGAGTCATAGGAAGAACCCTATATTAAGAGTGGTAGAACTACCAAGGATGATATTTTGGGTCCACAAAGAGAAAAGTTTCCTCTAATGGATGATTGGGTGTAACACTAGAAAATTATAAATTTTTATTTAATAAATGATACGACACATGTTAAGGGAATGTGGGTGGTTCATATGGGGGGAAATACATTTTCCGGATACGAATTGACAACCATGTTACTGTGGGGTGTATGTATACTCAATAAAGCCAGGTTGTTGCATTGGTATTAGAGGAGGAACGCAACATTATGTGGGGTGGAACTACTAGGGTTGTGATGTATCTTCCACGCTGAGGGAATTCCACTTTAATTAGGATGAATATAACACCCCAGGTAGGGAAACACATGTAAATTGGGACATTTTTGGAACTTTGGGGGCCAGGATCTATTGATCATGTTAAGGTGGGGTGTATGTTCTATCAATAATGTCCAGTTTTCACATTGATATGAGAGGATCAACCCAACCTTAAGTGTGTTTGAATTGAATGGGTTGAGTTGTATGTCCAAAATGAGGAACTTATTCTCAAATGTAGGGTGAATGTAAATCCCTAGAGTGATAAAGGTATAAATGAAAAAAATGATATGACACATTCCAATAAGGTGAAATTTTCTTTTCAGCAGACTACATGGCTAAAACACCAAAGTTAAGTGTTTCTATCATGCGGGTCAACTGGTGTAACTTTACAGGCTTGGGACCAATGACCATGTTATGTTGGGCGTACGTGTAGTTAATGGGGCCCATATGTTACATTTTTATAATAATAACTGAAGGACCCCGCGACACCCTGAGAAGGGAGGGGAGAATCAGGGTGTCAACTTTTTCTTCTTAGACTTGTGGATCTTGTTCCCATGTTGCTAGGAACTACTTAAACCTATATAAAGGATATGATCAGCAATGATACATTCACATGCAGAGAGATAACACAACTATTTTTACATGGTTCACCACTAAGGGCTACGTCCAAGGAGCATACACTGACAGGTTGTTGGTCATACCTGAATCCACTATACTTCACTAGCTGTAGATTAAAATTGTTCGGGCACAGTCACTATGTCCCAGGCTCACTGCCTTTACAAAGCTTCAGGGATAGCTCACTGCTTACCTCGGGTCACTCCCGTTGACTCCCCCTGGCTCACTTCCATTGGTGAAGTCTCACTCAGTTTATAGACGTGAAGGTCTCTTCAATAGATTTGCATTGAAGTCTTTGTCTCCTGTTCAGCATGAGACTTTGCTTGCATCAGAGTCCTAAGTTGATGCTCTTTTTTTTTCAACCTTTTACTTTAGTGCAAAGATTGAATGCACTAGATCCCCTTGTATTCATTTTCCTAAATTACAATCACTTGTGTGATTGCTCAATAAATGATTCTCTGTTGAAGTCCAAATTTCATCCACTGATGAATACCCATTTTTCCCCTTGTCCATTGGGCGAACAACCATTGGAATGAGCCTTCAGAAAGTACCCTACTTCGCAAGGCTCCCAATTTTACAAAGCTCAAACAAGCCTCCGTGGAGTCCCTGCCTTTTCGCGAAGCTCAATCGTGAAGCACTCTGGCGATGCTCCAGCCTTCGCAATGCTTGGCTATCGCGGAGCTTCTGCCTCTTCGTGAAGCTCACTGAGCCAACATGGGGCGCACAACTTTCGCGGAGCTAGAATAGCTGCCGCGAAGCTCCTCTTTCGCGAATCACACTGCCTTCACGAGTGACCTTTGTGAACCGAGAGAAAAGGATTTTAGTTGAGAGCTCTCTCAATTTCTCTAGAGGTCTTCGACCTATATTTATAGGACATTCCACCGACCCTCGAACTTTCCGCATGAAGTCAATGCCCCGTCAGCTCAAATCGTGAAGCTCTGAAATTCCCGCCGAAATTCTCTCAAAATCACGAAGTACTATGGAAATTTTCCATTCGTGGAGCTCATCGTAATCGTGGTGCATCCCGTCAATTACTTCGCACATTCTCCTCAAAGCACCCTCGAAAAGCCCTTCATCACCGTGAAGCTCTCTAGCCTCTCCCGTTTGCGAATTTTGACATAATCGCAAAGAATCACCGCCTCCATTCTTCTAGTATCCGCGAAATCCAATCCATGCATCCCATCATCGCGAAATTCATGCCTTTTCCATATTTAATTATTATCTTCATGGAAATCCACTTTTTGAGATGCTCATCAACCTCCAAATTTTGGACCCCAAAAATTTTGCAAACACTGGAAAACGGCGCCACCTTGTATCTGCTCTATTTGTCAGTCTCCAGATCATCCATTCCTTTATCGATGTTCCTGGAATAAAACATAGATCATTATCCACTGTCCTCGAACTCGACATTCCACCATGGAATCTTCTTTTTCAACAAATTTGTATGTCCTTTGTTTGCTTTGTCAACAAGCACGATCACCTCAACAACACTTCTTCTTGGTGATATGTATCCTTCAGAAACTCTTCTACTTTTATCACAAACTCCTCTACTGTGATATGTATTCTTTGAAGTCATAGCTTCAGCATCATCATCTTCTATGACAATGTGATGTGCATGGTTATCGCAGAAGTCCAATGTTCATGGCCGACACAAAATGCCAATCCTTTGCACATTGTCTTCTTCTTCAACCATCTTCCTCTACTTCATGCAAAACATACGATTCTAGTCTTCAAGAAGGCTCTTGAATGGTTCTCATGCAATCATGAAGAGTTGCATGGTCTTCATCAAATCCCATTATTCTTTAATCATCCTCAAATGGATTACACCTCACATTCTTCATTGTTGTAAACAATGTATCACCTTTGACACATGTTCTTTGAACTTACAATCAGTACAAAAATCGTCTGAATCACCATTCATGTACTTCAGTGGAGTACTTCATGTTCTCCTTCATTTTGATCTTCTAATCCTCTATTTCATTGGAGTACTTCTTGATCTCCTTCATTTTGATCTTCATTGACAACTATTGACAACAAATACAAACTTATACACAAAGTGGTTCTAACAATCTCCCTCTTTTTATTTTGTTGTCAATACCTTAAACATCTTCTGAAATGAATTTTTCAACTTCAAAATGAGAATCTTCTCTTCAATGAACTTTTATTTTCAAACATTCATTTCACTTTCTCTCCCCCTTATTTACAAGAAATACAAAATTCATGGTAGGGAGGGTATCAATCCATACTTAAGCAATGTTTAATTATTCATTTCACTCTAAGTCTACTTGAGCAATGATTGATGTAGAAAACAGGAGGATTTGATTAAGTCAACAAGGCTGTCCATTATTAACAGATCATGATACCAACATGAGATGAGAACTCATGTATTTTGTCTTCAAGGGTTTACCAATTTTATTTCAGGTAGAAGAAAAATAAAATGTGATAGGCAATAATCAACTTGAGACTCCTGTAATCACATCAGCAAACAGGTAAAAAACATTCAAGTGCAATCGGCAGGATACGTGACCTTGGGGAACATCCATTCTTCTTATGTCACTGATCAATTTAGTTACTCCCCCTTTGTAGAATGATCTTTGCTCTTAGTAACCAAGGGATAGAGATTTAGAAATGGCATACCTTCTCCATTGACATGTTCTTCAAGAAATTCACAGTGTAATTGCATTTGAGTCCAGCTGGAGTTGATATTGGTTGAAACAGTGATTTTGGAAGCTTCTTCATTTTTCTCCCCCTCAGGGGAAACACTCCTCATCATCTTCATCAAGAGTGATCCTTCGTCATCTTAATCATTGAATATCCATAGAATAATCTACTAAGGATGGAAACTTCTTTAGCTTGGCTATCAAGAGTTGACATCATTCACTACTTCTCAGGTTCTCCCCCTGAGAGCATTCTTCACCTTCAATTCCTTGCATTATTAGCACAAATACAATACACAAATGAATAAGGGAATAAGGTGGTTCCTCCTTGCTTCATCAATATTAGATGCATGATTGAGGTGTTTTTCTCAACCAAGTTCCTCTGTTCAATCTAGTATTCATGCCTGAATATTTCAACATATGTTCTGATATGTGTTGTTGTGGCATGGATCATTTTACATTATCTTTTGCTTTGTGTGGAGAATTGTTCTGCTTAACAGCCATCATGAATGATATATTCTTACTCCTCTTAAGGACTGCTTCTTGATCTGGTATTAAGGTTAGACAACGTTTTGCAATGTGACCAGATTTCTTGCATCTCTCACACAGAACATCTTTGACACGAGTGTTTTTCTTGGTTTGCAATCTCCCCTGCACTTTGTCTTCACCATGTGAAAGTTTTCTTTTTTCCTTTGTCACCAGCCATGGCCTTTTCATCTTCAACTTTCCTCATTATTTTCAAATCTTCTGGCCGGATGACCAATATGTCATTTGGAACTGTTGCAGCTAGTTTGGGTCTTCTACATGGGTTCATCTGAGTTTCATCCCACTTAGTGTTTCTTTTGGATGAATGACCCTTCAATTTCATGGATGTAAAATTTTGGGTCTTCTCAGCTTCCCTTCTTGAGATCTTCATGGGAAAGTGTGTGTTCACAACATTTTTCTGATTTCTTCCCAAGGTAGCTGCTTCATTCTTTTCTGGCATCATAGGTATTCTTTTATTATCAACAGTGAAAGCATATTGATGTGGGCATGTATTTTCCACGTGACCTCTGTCGTTGCATACATCATAGATGTTATCAAGAATTCCAAATCTGTTAGTGATGAACCGATGCTTTTGGATCTACTGATGTTGCTTCTTCTTCTCTAGATTCCTTCCCTTTGATATAGGCTTTCCCAGTGCTTTTCTATGTAAGGGATTGTAAAAACAATCCAGTGCACAGTGCCCAAATCTATTGCAGCACCAACATTGGCCCACCAATCTTTTCTTCTTTGTTTCGTATGTATGAGGTTGTTGGGCCATCTTCTTAATCTTTTGTGATCTATTTGAGGATCCAACTCCCTCCTTTTTCTTCTCATCCACCCTAGCCATGGTGGTAGGTTTATTCCTCTCACCTTTCCTCATCCATACTTGCTTAGAAATTTTCTTCCAACCTACACTGATTGTGGGAACGTATTTAGAAACATGAGTACAAGATGGTTTGGATGGTACCTTCACTTTCTCAGTTTCTTCTGATAGATCAATGAGTGAAGTAATGTTCTTATTATTACCTGTTTGAGGTCTTTTGACAATAGAATCCTCCAGTGAACATTGAGTACCAGCAGTGACTGATTCTTGAGGTGGACACTCAAGAGTTGTCATAATCTTCTTGTCACATGTTGGGGGTACTTCAGCTTTAGTAGCCTCCAATGAACATTGAGTACCAGCATCTCTTGTTTCATTCTTTTGTGGAGTCTCAATTTGTGTCTTCTCAAGATTTGTCAATTGGGCTTCCAATTTTTGACTTTCATTATTGAGGATGATCTTCTGATCTTCAATCATGATCATCTTCTCTTCACAAGTCCTCTTCAATCTTTCAACCTCATCCTCATGCATCTTAACTTTGTTTTGTAACAAAGAGTCAATTTCCCTAAATTTCATGGAAGTTTCTTACAAACAAAAACTCTTGATTTCATTTCTCTTCTTCAGCTCAGCATCAAGTGCATGGATCCTTTCTTTTAGAGTCTTATTGACTTCCACTTTTTCTTCAAAGACTTTCACATGTTTGGTGAGCTTCATACTTTCCAGAACTTTTCTTTCCAACCCCTTTTCCATATTGTCAGCTTCCCTTTCTAATCGAGTAATCTCAACTTGCATAGATTGGAATAGGCTACAAATAATCGCAACCCTTTCTTCAGGAATATCATGCAGATATGTTTTGAGTTTTTCCTGAAAGCTTGAATTAGGGGTGTCATCCTTTCCTCTGGAAGAATCCTGAGACACCTGCTTGGTAGTTTCCAAGCCTGATGTTTCTTCATTATTGGAATGGCATGGAGAACAAGACATTACATCTCCCTTGGATATGAGGGACTTCTTCAGCTGCTTCTTCTCTTTCTTTTTCCGGTTTGTCATGGTTTTGCAAGATGTACACTTCTACTCAGAAATGACTGCGACATTATCAAGACTGCTCTTCATTGTTGAATTTTTGAAAGAAACTCAAATCCTCTTCTCTATAGAATTACTGGAGAATATCCAACATACGTTAACCTCCCTCTGATACCACTTGAAGGACCTCGCGACACCCTGAGAGGGGAGGGGTGAATGAGGGTGTCAACTTTTTCTTCTTAAATTTGTGGATCTTGTTCCCATGTTGGTAGGAACTACTTAAACCTGTATGAATGATATGATTAGCAATGATACATTCTCATGTAGAGATATGACACAACTATTTTTACTTGGTTCACCACTAAGGGTTACGTCCAAGGAGCATATGCCGACAGGTTATCTGCTCTTTTTGTGTGTCTCCAGATCATCCATTCCTTTATCGATGTTCCTGGAATAAAACATGGATCATTATCCACAGTCCTCGAACTCGACATGCCACCATGGAATCTCCTTTGTCAACAAAACTTTATGTCGTTTTTTTTTCTTTTTCAACAAGCACGATCAACTCAACATCACTTCTTCTTGGTGATATGTATCCTTCAGCAACTCTTCTTCTTTTATCACAAACTCCACTATTGTGATATGTATTCTTTGAAGGCATAGCTTCAGAATCATCATATTCTATAAAAATGTGATGTGCATGGCTATCGCAGAAGTCCAATGTTCATGGCCATCACAAAATTCCAATCCCTTGCACATTGTCTTCTTCTTCAACCATCTTCCTCTACTTCATATAAAACATATGATTCTAGTCTTCAAGAATTCTCTTGCATGGTTCTCATGCAATCATGAAGAGTTGCATGGTCTCCATCAAATCCGATTCTTCTTTAATCATCCTCAGATGGATTACACATCACATTCTTCATTATTGTAAACAATGTATCGCCTTTGACACATGTTCTTTGAACATACGATCAGTACAACAATCGTCTGAATCACTATTCCTATACTTCAGCGGAGTACTTCATGATCTCTTTCATTTTGATCTTCCAATCCTCCATTTCATTGGAGTACTTCTTGATCTCCATCATTTTGATCTTCATTGACAACTATTGACAACAAATACAAACTTATACACAAAGTGGGTCGAACAATCTCCCCCTTTGTATTTTGTTGTCTATACCTTAAACATCTTCTAAAATGAATTTGTCAACATCAAAATGAGAATATTATCTTCAATGAACTTTTCTTTTCAAACATTAATTTCACTTTCTCTCCCCCTTATTAACAAGAAATAAAAAACGCATGGTTGGGAGGGTATCAATCCATACTTAACAATGTTTCATTAATCACTTCACTCTAAGTCTACTTGAGCAATGCTCGATGTAGAAAACAAGAGGATTTGATTAAGTCAACAAGGTTGTCCATTATTCACATATCATGATACCAACATGAGATGAGAACTCGTGTATTTTTTCTTTAAGGGTTTACCACTTTTATTTTAGGTAGAAGAAAAATCAGATGTGATTGGGAATAATCAACCTGAAACTTCTGTACTCACATCAGAAAACAGATCAAAAACATTCAAGTGCAATCGGTAGGATACGTAACCTTGGCGAACATCCATTCTTCTTATGTCACGGATCAATTCAGTTACTCCCCCTTTTTAGAATGATCTTTGATCTTAGTAACTAAGGGATAGAGATTGAGAAATGGCATGCCTTCTCCATTGACATGTTCTTCAAGAAATTCACAGAGTAACTGCATTTGAGCCCAACTGGAGTGGATATTGATTGAAACAGTGATTTTGGAAGCTTCTGCATTTTTCTCCCCCTCAGGGGAAACACTCCTCATCATCTTCATCAAGAGTGATCCTTCGTCATCTTAATCATTGAATATCCATTAAAGAATCTGCTATGGATGGAAACTTCTTTAGCTTGGCTATCAAGAGTTGACAGCATTCACTACATCTCAGGTTTCTCCCCTGAGAGCATGCTTCACTTTCAATTCCATGCATTATTAGCACAAATACAATACACAAATGAATAAGAGAATAAGGTGGTTCCTCCTTGCTTCATCAATATGAGCTGCATGGTTGAGGTGTTTTTCTCAACCAAGTTCCTCTGTTCAATCCAGTCTTCATGCCTGAATATTTCAACATATGTTCTGATATGTGTTGATGTGGCATGGATATTTTTACATTATCTTTTGCTTTGTGTGGAGAATTGTTCTGCTTAACAGCCATCATGAATGATAGATTCTTACTCCTCTTAAGGACTTATTCTTGATCTGGTATTAAGGTTAGACATCTTTTTGCAATGTGACCGGATTTCTTGCATCTCTCACATAGAAATTCTTTGACACGAGTGATTTTCTTGGTTTGCAATCTCTCCTGCACTCTATCTTCATCATTTGAATGTTTTCCTTTTCCTTTGTCACCAGCCATGGGCTTTTCATCTTCAAGTTTCCTCATTCTTTTCAAATCTTCTGGCCAGATGACCAATATGTCATTTGGAACTGTTGCATCTAGTTTGGGTCTTCCACATGGGTTCATCTGAGTTTCATCCCACTTAGTGTTTCTTTTGGATGAATGACCCTTCAATTTCATGGATCTAAAATTCGGGGTCTTCTCAGCTTCCCTGCTTGAGATCTTCCTAGGAAATTGTGTGTTCACAACATTCTTCAGATTTCTTACTAAGCTAGCTGGTTCATTCTTTTTTGGCATCAGAGGTGTTCTTTTCTTATCAACAGTGAAATCATGTTGATGTGGGCATGTACATTCCACGTGACCTCTGCCGTTGCATTCATCATAGATGTTATCAAGAATTCCAAATATGTTTGTGGTGAACAGATGCTTTTGGATCTGCGGATGTTGCTTCTTCTTCTCTGGATTCCTTCCCTTTGATACAGGCTTTCCCTGTGCTTTTCCATGTAAGGGATTGTAAAAACAATCCAGTGCACAGTGCCCAAATCTGTTGCAGCAGCAACATTGTCCCACATATCTTTTCTTCTTTGTTTCTTCTGTATGAGGTTGTTGGGCCATCTTCTTAATCTTTTGTGCTCTATTTGAGGAACCAACTTCCTCCTTTTACTTCTCATCCACCCTAGCCATGGTGGTAGGTTTATTCCTCTCACCATTCCTCATCCATACTTGCTTATAAATTTTCTTCCAACCTGCACTAATTGTAGGAACGTATTTAGAAACATGAGTACAATATGGTTTGGATGGTACCTTTACTTTCTCAGTTGCTTGTGATAGATCAATGAGTGAAGTCATGATCTTCTTATTACATTTTGGAGGCCTTTTGACAATAGAATCCTCCAGTGAGAATTGAGTACCAGCAGCGACAGATTCATGAGGTGGACACTCAAGAGTTTTCATAATCTTCTTGTCACGTGTTGGAGGTACTTCAGCTTTAGTAGCCTCCAATGAACATTGAGTACCAGCATCTCCTATTTCATTCTTTTGAGGAGTATCAATATGTGTCTTCTCAAGATTAGTCAATTGGGCTCCAAATTTTAGACTTTCATTATTGAGGATGATCTTCTGAACTTCAATCATGATCATCTTCTCTTCACAAGTCTTCTTCAATCTTTCAACCTCATCCTCATGCATCATAACTTCATTTTGTAACAAAGAGTCAAGTTACCTGAATTTCATGGAAGTTTCTTCCAAACAAAAACACCTGACTTCATTTCTCTTCTTCAGCTCAGCTTCAAGTGCATGGATCCTTTCTTTTAGAGTCTTATTGAATTACTCTTTTTCATCAAAGACATTCACCTGTTTGGTGAGCATCATACATTCCAAAACTTTTCTTTCCAACCCCTTTTCCATATTGTCAACTTCCCTTCCTAATCAAGTGATCTCAACCTACATAGATTGGAATAGGCTACAAATAATCGCAACCCTTTCTTCAGGAATATCATGCAGATATGTTTTGAGTTTTTCCTGAAATCCTGAATAAGGGGTTTCATCCTTTCCTCTGGAAGAATCTTGAACCACCTGCTTGATACTTTCCAAGCCTGGTGTTTCTTCATTATTGGAATGGCATGGAGAACAAGACAGTGCATCTTCCTTGGATATGAGGGACTTCTTCAGCTGCTTCTTCTCTTTCTTTTTCCTGTTTGTCATGGTTTTGGAATATGTAGACTTCTGCTCAGAAATGACTGTGTCATTATCAAGACGGCTCTTCATTGTTGACTTTAGGAAAGAAACTCAAATCCTCTTCTCTATAGAATTACAGGAGAATATCCAACATACGTTAACCTCCCTTTGATACCACTTGAAGGACCCCGCGACAACCTGAGAGGGGAGGGGTGAATCAGGGTGTCAACTTTTTCTTCTTAAAGTTGTGGATCTTGTTCCCACGATGGTAGGAACTACTTAAACCTGTATGAAGAATATGATCAGCAATGATACATTCACATGCAGAGAGATGACACAGCTATTTTTACTTGGTTCACCACTAAGGGCTACGTCCAAGGAGCATATGCCGACAGGTTATCGGTCGTACCTGAATCCACTATGCTTCACTAGCTGTAGATTAAAATTGTTCGGGCACAGTCACTCTGTCCCAGGCTCAGTGCCTTTACAATGGTTCAGAGATAGCTCACTACTTCCCTCGGGTCACTCCCGTTGACTCCCCCTGGCTCACTGCCGTTGGTGAAGTCTCACTCAGTTTATAGACGTGAAGGTCTCTTCCTTAGATTTGCATTGAATTCATTGTCTCCTATTCAGCATGAGACTTTTCTTGCATCAGAGTCATGAATTGATGCTCTTTTGTATTCAACCTTTTACTTTGTGCAATAAGTGAATTCACTAGATCCCCTTGACTTTGTTTGCTTGAATTACACTCACTTGTGTGATTTCTCAATAAATGATTCTCTGTTGAAGTCCAAATTTCATCCACTAATGAATACCCCTTTTTCCCCTGTCCACTGGGCGAACAACCTTTGGAAAGGTCCTTCACAAAGTACCCTACTTCGCAAGGCTCCCAATTTTGCAAATCTCAAACAAGCCTTCGCGGAGTCCCTACCTTTTCACGAAGCTCAATCACAAAGCACTCTCGCGATGCTGCAGCCTTCGCAATGCTTGGCTATCGCGGAGCTCCTGCCTCTTCGCGAAGCTCACTGAGCCAACGCGGGGCGCACAACTTTCGCGGAGCTAGAATAGCCGCCGCGAAGCTCCTCTTTTTCAAAGCACACTGCCTTCGCGAGTGACCTTTGCGAACCAAGAGAAAAGGCTTTTCGTTGAGAGCTCTCTCTATTTCTCTTAAGGGGGTCGAACTGTATTTATAGGCAATTCCACCGACCCTTGAACTTTCCGTGCGAAGTCAATGTCACATCAGCCCAAATCGCGAAGCTCTGCAGTTCCCGCCAGAATTCTCTCAAAATCGAGAAGCACTACGACAATTTTCTATTCGCGGATCTCGTCATAATTGCAGAGCATCCCGTCAATTACATCAAACCTTCGCCGCGAAGCTCCCTCGCAAAGCCCTTCATCGCCGCGACTCCCTGAGAGGGGAGGGGAGAATCAGGGTGTCAACTTCTTCTTCTTAAAGTTGTGGATCTTATTCCCATGTTGGTAGGAACTACTTAAACCTATATGAAGGATTTTATTAGCAATGATACATTCACATGCAGAGATATGACACAACTATTTTTACTTGGTTCAACACTAAGGGCTACGTCCAAAGAGCATACGCCGACAGGTTATCTGCTCTTTTTGTGCACCTCCAGATCATCCATTCCTTTATCGATGTTCCTGGAATAAAACATGGATCATTGTCCATATTCCTCAAACTCGACATGCCACCATGGAATCTCCTTTGTCAAAAAATTTGTATGTCGTCTGTTTTCTTTGTCAACAAGCACAATCATCTCAACAACACTTCTTCTTGGTGATATGTATCCTTCAGCAACTCTTTTGCTTTTATCACAAACTCCACTATTGTGATATGTATTCTTTGAAGGCATAGCTTCAGCATCATCATATTCTATGAAAATGTGATATGCATGGCTATTTCAGAAGTCCAATGTTCATGGCCGTCACAAAATGCAAATCCCTTGCACATTGTCTTCTTCTTCAACCATCTTCCTCTACTTCATGCAAAACATATGATTCTAGTCTTCAAGAAGGGTCTTGCATGGTTCTCATGAAATCATGAAGAGTTTCATGGTCTTCATCAAATCCCATTCTTCATTAATCATCCTTAGATGGATTACACCTCACATTCTTTATTGTTGTAAACAATGTATCACCTTTGACACATGTTCTTTGAACTTACGATCAGTACAACAATCGTTTGAATCACCATTCCTCTACTTCAGTGGAGTACTTCATGATCTCCTTCATTTTGATCTTCCAATCCTCCATTTCATTGGAGTACTTATTGATCTCCTTCATTTTGATCTTCACTGACAACTATTGACAACAAATACAAACTTATACACAAAGTGGTTCCAACAATATCCCTCTTTTTATTTTGTTGTCAATACCATAAACATCTTCTGAAATGAATTTTTCAACATCAAAATGAGAATCTTCTCTTCAATGAACTTTTCTTTTCAAACATTCATTTCAATTTCTCTCCCCCTTATTGACAAGAAATACAAAACGCATGGTAGGGAGGGTATCAATCCATACTTAAGAAATGTTTCATTAATCATTTCACTCTAAGTCTACTTCAGCAATGCTTGATGTAGAAAACAAGAGGATTTGATTTAGTCAACAAGGTTGTCCATTATTCACAGATCATGATACCAATATGAGATGAGAACTCATGTATTTTTTCCTCAAGGGTTTACCACTTCTATTTCAGGTAGAAGAAAAATCAAATGTGATAGGTAATAATCAACCTGAAACTCCTGTACTGATATCAGGAAACAGATCAAAAACATTCAAGTGAAATCGGCAGGATATGTGACCTTGGGGAACATCCATTCTTGTTATGTCACTGATCAATTCAGTTACTCCCCCTTTGCAGAATGATCTTTGATCTTAGTAACCAAGGGATAGAGATTGAGAAATGGCATACCTTCTCTATTGACATGTTCTTCAAGAAATTCACAGAGTAACTGCATTTGAGTCCAGCTGGAGTTGATATTTATTGAAACAGTGATTTTGGAAGCTTCTCCATTTTTCTCCCCCTCAGGGGAAACACTCCTCATCATCTTCATCAAGAGTGATCCTTCGTCATCTTAATCATTGACTATCCATTGAAGAATATACTAAGGATGGAAACTTCTTTAGCTTGGCTATCAAGAGTTGACAACATTCACTACTTCTCAGGTTCTCCCCCTGAGAGCATGATTCACCTTCAATTACTTGTATTATTAGCACAAATACAATACAAAAATGAATAACGGAATAAGGTGGTTCCTACTTGCTTCATCAATATGAGCTGCATGGTTGAGGTGTTTTTCTCAACCAAGTACCTCTGTTCAATCTAGTCTTCATTCCTGAATATTTAAACATATGTTCTGATATGTGTTGATGTGGCATGGATATGTTTACATTATCTTTTGCTTTGTGTGGAGAATTGTTCTGCTTAAAATCCATCTTGAATGATAGATTCTTACTCCTCTTAAGGACTGATTTTTGATCTGGTATTAAGGTTAGACAATGTTTTGCAACGTGACCAGATTTCTTGCATCTCTCACACAGAATTGCTTTGACACGAGTGTTTGTCTTGGTTTTCAATCTCTCATGCACTCTTTCTTCATCATGTGAAATTTTTCCTTTTCCTTGGTCACCAGCCATGGCCTTTTCATCTTCAAGTTTCCTCATTCTTTTCAAATCTTCTAGCCAGATGACCAATATGTCATTTGGAACTATTACAGCTAGTTTGGGTCTTCTATAAGGGTTCATCTTAGTTTCATCCCACTTAGTTTTTCTTTTGGATGAATGACCCTTCAATTTCATGGATCTAAAATTCGGGGTCTTCCCAGCTTCCCTGCATGAGATCTTCCTGGGAAATTGTGTGTTCACAACATTCTTCTGATTTCTTCGCAAGGTAGATGCTTCATTTTTTTATGGCATCAGAGGTATTGTTTTCTTATCAATAGTGAAAGAATATTGATGTGGGCATGTACTTGCCACGAGATCTCTATCATTTCATACATCACAGATGTTATCAAGAATTCCAAATCTGTTTGCGGTGAACAGATTCTTCTGGATCTGCGGATGTTGCTTCTTATTCTCTATATTCCTTCACTTTGATATAGGCTTTCCCTGTGCTTTTCCATGTAAGGGATTGTAAAAACAATCCAGTGCATAGTGCCCAAATCTGTTGCAGCACCAACATTTGCCCAAAAATATTTTCTTCTATGTTTCTTCTGTATGAGGTTGTTGGGCCATCTTCTTAATCTTTTGTGCTCTATTAGAGGAACCAACTTCCTCCTTTTTCTTCTCATCCACCCTAGCCATGGTGGTAGGTTTATTCCTCTCACCTTTCCTCATCCATACTTGCTTATAACTTTTCATCCAACCTGCACTAATTGTAGGAACGTATTTAGAAACATGAGTACAAGAAGGTTTGGATGGTACCTTCACTTTCTCAGTTGCTTGTGACAGATCCATGAGTGAATTCATGATATTATTATTACATGTTGGAGGTCTTTTTATAACAGAATCCTCTAGTGAGCATTGAGTACCAGCAGCGACTGCTTCTTGAGGTGGACAATCAAGAGTTGTCATAATCTTTTTGTCACATGTTGGAGGTACTTCAGCTTTATTAGCCTCCAATGAACATTGAGTACCAGCATCTCCTGTTTCATTCTTTTGTAGAGTTTCAATATGTGTCTTCTCAAGATTTGTCAATTGGGCTTCCAATTTTTGACTTTCATTATTGAGGATGATCTTCTGATCTTCAATCATGATCTTCTTCTCTTCAAAAGTCTTCTTCAATCTTTCAACCTCATCCTCATGAATCTTAACTTTGTTTTGTAACAAAGAGTCATGTTCCCTGAATTTCATGGAAGTTTCTTCCAAAAAAAACTCTTGACTTCATTTCTCTTCTTCATCTTAGCTTCAAGTGCATGGATCCTTTCTTTTATAGTCTTATTGACTTCCTCTTTTCCTTCAAAGACTTTCACTTATTTGGTGAGAATCATACTTTCCAGAACTTTTCTTTCCAACCCCTTTTCCATATTTTCAGCTTCCCTTTCTAATAGAGTTATCTCAACCTGCATAGATTGGAATAGGCTACAAATAATCGCAACCCTTTCTTCAGGAATAGCATGCAGATATGTTTTGAGTTTTTCCTAAAATCTTGAATTAGGGGTCTCATCCTTTCCTCTGGAAGAATCCTGAGACACCTGCTTGATACTTTCCAAGCCTGATGTTTCATCATTATTGGAATGGCATGGAGAACATGACACCACATCTTCCTTGGATATGAGGGACTTCTTCAGCTGCTTCTTCTCTTTCTTTTTGCTGTTTGTCATGGTTTTGCAAGATGTAGACTTCTGCTCAGAAATGACTGCGTCATTATCAAGACTGCTCTTCATTGTTGACTTTAGGAAAGAAACTCAAATCCTATTCTCTATAGAATTACTGGAGAATATCCAAGTGACGTTAACCTCCCTCTGATACCACTTGAAGGACCCCGCGACACCCTGAGAGGGGAGGGGTGAATCATGGTGTCAACTTTTTATTCTTAAAGTTGTGGATCTTGTTCCCACGTTGGTAGGAACTACTTAAACCTGTATGAAAGATATCATCAGCAATGATACATTCACATGCAGAGAGATGACACAACTATTTTTACTTGGTTCACCACTAAGGGCTACGTCCAAGGAGCATACGCCGACAGGTTGTTGGTCGTACCTGAATCCACTATGCTTCACTAGCTGTAGATTACAATTGTTCGGGAACAATCACTCTGTCTCAGGATCACTGCCTTTACAAAGGTTCTGGGATAGCTCGTTGCTTCCCTCGGGTCACTCCCATTGACTCCCCATGGCTGACTGACGTTGGAGAAGTCTCACTCAGTTTATAGATGTGAGGGACTCTTTAATAGATTTGCATTGAAGTATTTGTCTCCTGTTCAGCATGAGACTTTTCTTGCATTAGAGTCCTGAGTTGATTCTCTTTTGTATTCAACCTTTTACTTTAGTGCAATGACAGAATGCACTAGATCCCTTTGTCTTCGTTTTCCGGAATTACAATTACTTTTGTGATTTCTCAATAAATGATTCTGTGTTGAAGTCCAAATTTCATCCACTGATGAATAACCCTTTTTCCCCTATCCACTGGGCGAACAACCTTTGGAAAGGGCTTTCACAAAGTACCCTACTTCGAAAGGCTCCCAATTTTGCAAAGCTCAAACAATCCTTTGCGGAGTCCCTACCTTTTCGCGAAGCTCAATCGCGAAGCACTCTCGCGATGCTCCAGCCTTCGCAATGCTTGGCTATCGCGGAGCTCCTGCCTCTTCACGAAGCTCACTGAGCCAACGCGGGGCGCACAACTTTCGCGGAGCTAGAATAGCCGCTGCGAAGCTCCTCTTTCGCGAAGCACACTGCCTTCGTGAGTGACCTTTCCGAACCGAGAGCAAAGGATTTTTGTTGATAGATCTCTCTATTTCTCTTAAGGGGGTTGACCAGTATTTATAGGCAATTATACCGACCCTCGAACTTTCCGCGCGAAGTCAATGCCACGTCAGCTCAAATCGCGAAGCTCTGATGTTCCCGCCGGAATTCTCTCAAAATCACGAAGTACTACGACAATTTTCCATTCGTGGAGCTCGTCGTAATCATGGAGCATCCCGTCAATTACTTCGCACCTTCTCCTCAAGCGCCCTCGCAAAGCCCTTCATCGCTGCGAAGCTCTCCAGCCTCTACCGTTCGCGAAGCTTGACGTAATCACAAAGAATCACCGCCTTCATTCTTCTGGTATTCGCAAAATCTAATCCATGCATCCCATCTTCGCGAAATTCATGCCTTTTCCATATTTAATTATTATCTTCATGGAAATCCACTTTTCGCGATGCTCACCAACCTCCAAATTTTGGACCCCAAAAATTTGGCAAACACTGGAAAACGGTGACACCTTGTATCTGCTCTTTTTTTCAGTCTCCACATCATCCATTCATTTATCGATGTTCCTAGAATAAAACATGGATCATTATCCACAGTCCTCGAACTCGACATGCCACTATGGAATCTCCTTTGTCAAAAAATTTGTATGTCGTCTATTTGCTTTGTCAACAAGAACGATCACCTCAACAACACTTCTTCTTGGTGATATGTATCCTTCAGAAACTCTTCTACTTTTATCAAAAACTCCACTATTGTGATATGTATTCTTTGAAGTCATAGCTTTAGCATTATCATCTTCTATGACAATGTGATGTGAATGGCTATCGCAGAAGTCCAATGTTCATGGCCGACACAAAATGCCAATCCTTTGCACATTGTCTTCTTCTTCAACCATCTTCCTCTACTTCATGCAAAACATACGATTCTAGTCTTCAAGAAGGCTCTTTCATGGTTCTCATGCAATCATGAAGATTTTCATGGTCTTCATCAAATCCCATTCTTCTATAATCATCCTCAGATGGATTACACCTCACATTCTATATTGTTGTAAACAATGTATCACCTTTGACACATGTTGTTTGAACTTACGATCTGTACAACAATCGTCTGAATCACCATTCCTCTACTTCAGTGGAGTACTTCATGATCTCCTTCATTTTGATCTCCCAATCCTCCATTTCATTGGAGTACTTCTTGATCTCCTTCATTTTGATCTTCATTGACAACTATTGACAACAAATAAAAACTTATACACAAAGTTGTTCCAACAATCTCCCCCTTTTTATTTTGTTGTCAATACCTTAAACATCTTCTGAAATGAATTTTTCAACCTAAAAATGAGAATCTTCTCTTTAATGAACTTTTCTTTTCAAACATTCATTTCACTTTCTCTCCCCCTTATTTACAATAAATACAAAAATCATGGTAGGGAGGGTATCAATCCATACTTAAGCAATGTTTCATTATTCATTTCACTCTATGTCTACATGAGCAATGATCGATGTAGAAAACAAGAGGATTTGATTAAGTCAACAAGGCTGTCCATTATTAATAGATCATGATACCAACATGAGATGATAACTCATGTATTTTGTCTTCAAGCATTTTCCACTTTTATTTCAGGTAGAAGAAAACTCAAATGTGATAGGCAATAATCAACCTGAAACTTCTGTACTCACATCAGCAAACAGATCAAAAACATTCAATTACAATCAGCAGGATACGTGACCTTGGGGAACATCCATTCTTCTTATGTCACTGATCAATTCAGTTACCCCCCCTTTGTAGAATGATCTTGGCTCTTAGTAACCAATGGATAGAGATTGAGAAATGTCATACCTTCTGCATTGACATGTTCTTCAAGAAATTCACAGAGTAACTACATTTGAGTCCAGCTGGAGTTGATATTGATTGAAACAGTGATTTTGGAAGCTTCTTCATTTTTCTCCCCCTCAGGGGAAACACTCATCATCATCTTCGTCAAGAGTGATCCTTCGTCATCTTAATCACTGAATATCAATTGAAGAATCTACTAAGAATGGAAACTTCTTTTTCTTGGCTATCAAGAGTTGACAGGATTCACTACTTCTCATGTTCTCCCCCTGAGAGCTTGCCTCACCTTCAATTCCTTGCATTATTAGCACAAATACAATACACAAATGAATAAGGGAATAAAGTGGTTCCTCCTTGCTTCATAAATATGAGCTGCACGGTTGAGGTGTTTTTCTCGACCAATTTCCTCTGTTCAATCCAGTATTCATGCCTGAATATTTCAACATATGTTCTGATATGTGTTGATGTGGCATGGATCTATTTACATTATCTTTTTCTTTGTGTGGAGAATTGTTCTGCTTAACAGCCATCAGGAATGATAGAATCTTACTCCTCTTAAGGACTGCTTCTTGATCTGGTATTAAGGTTAGACAATTTTTTGCAACGTGACCAGATTTATTTTATCTCTCACATAGAACTTCTTTGACACGAGTGTTTTTCTTGGTTTGAAATCTCTCCTGAACTCTGTCTTCATCATGGGAATGTTTTCTTTTTTCCTTTGTCACCAGCCATGGCCTTTTCATCTTCAAGTTTCCTTATTCTTTTCAAATCTTCTGGCTAGATGACCAATATGTCATTAGGAACTATTGCGGATAGTTTGGGTCTTCTACATGGGATCATCTTAGATTCATCCCACTTAGTGTTTCTTTTGGATGAATGACCCTTCAATTTCATGGATGTTAAATTCGGGGTCTTCTCAGCTTCCCAGCTTGAGATCTTCCTGGGAAATTGTGTGTTCACAACATTCTTCTGATTTCTTCCCAAGGCAGCTGCTTCATTCTTTTCTGGCATCAGAGGTATTCTTTTCTTATCAACAGTGAAAGCATATTGATGTGGACATATATTTTCCACGTGACCTCTGCCGTTGCATACATCATAGATGTTATCAAGAATTCCAAATCTGTTTGCGATGAACAGATGCTTTTGGATCTGCGGATGTTGCTTCTTCTTCTCTGGATTACTTCCCTTTGATATAGGCTTTCCCTGTTCTTTTCCATGTAAGGGATTGTAAAAACAATTCAGTGCATAGTGCCCAAATCTATTGCAGCACCAACATTGGCCCACAAATATTTTCTTCTTTGTTTCGTCTGTATGAGGTTTTTGGGCCATCTTCTTAATCTTTTGTGCTCGATTTGAGGATCCAACTTCCTCATTTTGCTTCTCATCCACCCTAGACATGGTAGTAGGTTTATTCCTCTCACCGTTCCTCATCCATACTTGCTTAGAACTTTTCTTCCAACCTGCACTGATTATAGGAACGTATTTAGAAACATGAGTACAAGATGGTTTGGATGGTACCTTCACTTTCTCAGTTGCTTGTGATAGATCAATGAGTGAAGTAATGATCTTCTTATTACATGTTTGAGGAATTTTGACAATAGAATCCTCCTGTGAGCATTGAGTAACAACAGCGACTGATTCTTGAGGTGGACACTCAAGAGTTGTCATAATCTTCATGTCTCGTGTTGGAGGTACTTCAGCTTTAGTAGCCTCTAATGAACATTGAGTACCAGCATCTCCTGTTTCATTCTTTTGTGGAGTCTCAATATGTGTCTTCTCAAGATTTGTCAATTGGGCTTCCAATTTTTGACTTTCATTATTGAGGATGATCTTATGATCTTCAATCATGATCATCTTCTCTTCACAAGTCCTCTTCAATATTTCAACCTCATCCTCATGCATCTTAACTTTGTTTTGAAACAAAGAGTCAAGTTCCCTGAATTTCATGGAAGTTTCTTCCAAACAAAAACTCTTGACTTCATTTCTCTTCTTCAGCTCAGCATCAAGTGCATGGATCCCTTCATTTAGAGTCTTATTTACATCCTCTTTTTCTTCAAAGACTTTCACATGTTCGGTGAGCTTCATACTTTCAATAACTTTTATTTCCAACCCATTTTCCATATTGTTAGCTTCCCTTTCTAATCGAGTAATCTCAACTTGCATAGATTGGAAGAGGCTACAAATAATCGCAACCCTTTCTTCAGGAATATCATGCAGATATGTTTTGAGTTTTTCTTGAAATCTTGAATTAGGGGTGTCATCCTTTCCTCTGGAAGAATCATGAGCCACCTGCTTGATACTTTCCATGCCTGATGATTCTTCATTATTGGAATGGCATGGATAACAAGACATTACACCTTCCTTGGATATGAGGGACTTCTTCAGCTACTTATTCTCTTTCTTTTTCCTATTTGTCATGTTTTTGCAAGATGTAGACTTCTTCTCAGAAATGACTATGACATTATCAAGACTACACTTCATTGTTGAATTTAGGAAAGAAACTCAAATCCTCTTCTCTATAGAATTACTGGAGAATATCCAACATACGTTAACCTCCCTCTGATACCACTTGAAGGACCCCGCGACACCCTGAGAGGGGAGGGGTGAATCAAGGTTTCAACTTTTTCTTCTTAAAGTTGTGGATCTTGTTCCCAAGTTGGTAGGAACTACTTAAACCTGTATGAAGGATATGATCAGCAATGATACATTCACATGCAGAGAGATGAAACAACTATTTTTACTTGGTTCACCACTACGGGCTACGTCCAAGGAGCATACGCCGACAGGTTTTCGGTCGTACCTGAATCCACTATGCTTCACTAGCTGTAAATTATAATTGTTTGGGCATAGTCACTCTGTCCCTGGCTCACTGCCTTTACAAAGGTTCATCGATAGCTCACTGCTTCCCTCGAGTCACTCCCGTTGACTCCCCCTGGCTCACTGCCATTTGTGAAGTCTCACTCAGTTTATAGACGTGAAGGTCTCTTCAATAGATTTGCATTGAAGTCTTTGTCTCCTGTTCAGCATGAGACTTTGCTTGCATCAGAGTCCTGAGTTGATGCTCTTTTGTATTCAACCTTTTACTTTAGTGCAATGACTGAATGCACCAGATCCCTTTCTCTTCGTTTGCCTGAATTACAATCCCTTGTGTGATTTCTCAATAAATGATTCTCCATTGAAGTCCAAATTTCATCCACTGATGAATACCCCTTTTTCCTCTGTCCACTGGGCGAACAACCTTTGGAAATGGCCTTCACACAGTACCCTACTTCGCAAGGCTCCCAATTTTTCAAAGCTCAAACAAGCCTTCGCGGAGTCCCTACCTTTTCACGAAGCTCAATTGCGAAGCACTCTCACGATGCTACATCCTTCACAATGCTTGGAAATCGCGGAGCTCCTACCTCTTCGCGAATCTCACTGAGCCAACGCGGGGCGCACAACTTTCACGGAGATAGAATAGCCACCGCGAAGCCCCTCTTTCGCGAAGCACGCTACCTTCGGGAGTGACCTTTGCGAACCGAGGGCAATGGATTTTCGTTGAGAGCTCTCTCTATTTCTCTTGAGGGGGTCGACCTGTATTTATAGGAAATTCCACCGACCCTCGAACATTCCACACAAAGTCAATGCCAGGTCAGCTCAAATCGCGAAGCTCTGAAGTTCCCGTCGGAATTCTCTCAAAATCACGAAGCACTACGGAAATTTTCCATTCGTGGAGCTCGTCGTAATCGTGGATCATCCCGTCAATTACTTCACACCTTCTCCACGAAGCTCCCTCGCAAAGCCCTTCATCACCGCGAAGCTCTCCAGCCTCTGTCGTTCGTGAAGCTTGACGTAATCGCGAAAAATCACCGCCTCCATTCTTCTGGTCTTCGCAAAATCCAATCCATGCATCCCATCTTCGCGAAATTCATTCCTTATCCATATTTAATTACTATCTTAATGGAAATCCACTTTTCAGGATGCTCACCAACCTCCAAATTTTAGACCCCAAAAATTTGGCAAACACTGCAAAACGGTGCCACCTTGTATCTTCTCTTTTTGTCTGCATCCAGATCATCCATTCCTTTATCGATTTTCCTGGAATAAAACATAGATCATTATCCACAGTCCTCGAACTCGACATGCCACCATGGAATCTCTTTTGTCAACAAATTTGTATGTTGTCTTTTTTGCTTTGACAACAAGCATGATCACCTCAACAGCACTTCTTCTTGGTGATATGTATCCTTCAGCAACTCTTCTGCTTTTATCACAAACTCCACTATTGTGACATGTATTCTTTGAATGCATAGCTTCAGCATCATCATCTTCTATGAAAATGTGATGTGCATGGATATCACAGAAGTCCAATGTTCATGGCCGTCACAAAATTCAAATCCCTTGCACATTGTCTTCTTCTTCAACCATCTTCCTCTACTTCATGCAAAACATACGATTTTAGTCTTCAAGAAGGCTCTAGCATGGTTTTCATGCACTCATAAAGAGTTTCATGGTATTCATCAAACCCCATTCTTCTTTAATCATCCTCAGATGGATTAAACCTCACATTCTTCATTGTTATAATCAATATATCACCTTTGACACATGTTCTTTGAACTTACGATTAGTACAACAATCGTCTGAATCACCATTCCTCTACTTCAGCGGAGTACTTCATGATCTCCTTCATTTTGATCTTCCAATCCTTCATTTAATTAGAGTACTTCTTGATCTCCTTCATTTTGGTCTTCATTGACAACTATTGACAACAAATACAAACTTATACACAAAGTGGTTCCAAGAGTAACAATATTTTAAGTCTAGTGTCCCTACTTGAGTTTATATTTAGATGTATGTTTCACATTGATGAAATTGTGATTCAATGGGGGGGGGGGGTGAATGTAACACCCTAGAGAGGGGGCCATGTTTCAAGAGTTAAACTTGTAGTACTTTTTGGGGTAGGACCTGATGGCCATGTTTAGGAGGGGTATACATGTTATCAATGGGGAGATGATATTACATTTGTATCAGAGGATGAATAAAACCTTAACTATTGTGGCATTTCCATTGTTTGGATAAATTTCCCATAATGAGGACATTGTGCTCTAATGGGGGTGGAAGGGGGTGTAACACCATATAATTATAAAGGGTTAAATAAATAAATGTTATGGCTCATTCCATAAAGATGGACCTTTATTTTTTGATTCCAACCTAATTGAAAAACCATAATTATCTGTGCTAGTCCTGGTGTATTGATAGGGATCGGTAAACCTTTGTTATGTTTCATAGGGTGTGTATAATTGAGAAAAAAGAACATTCGGAAGAACATGTGTTGTCATATAGTGATAATCATTAGTTTAATGAACCATTTATGTACATGGGTGGGACCTAGGTTGGGGACCACATGTTTGTGGATTAACTGGTGGTACCTGGTAGGCCAGGACCTAAAGACCGTGTTAAAGAGGGGTTTATGTGCAATAAATTGGGACGAGTTGTTACATTGGTATCACAGGAAGAACCCAACATTAATTTTGGTGCAATTTCTTAGGTTGGTATCTAGGGTCCACAATGAGAATGTTTTGTTCTATGTGGGGGATGAATGTAACACCCTAGAATGATAAAGGGTTAAATTACTAAACGATATCATTCATGTCAAGAAGGTGAAACATTCTTTCCATTAGACTTCCTAGTTAGAACACCAAAGCTAATCATTCTTGTAATGGAGTAGTGGTCAGGATGAGTGAGATTCTGGGAATTTTCCCAAGGTATGTGATAGTTAGTATAAACCATAGTTGAAAGAACATATGTTTTATTATGGGGACATTTATTAGTCTGATGACATTTTCATACATGTGTGCGGGCCCCAATGAGGGTACCATGTGTCTGTAGGGAAAGTAGGGGTACTGGGGGGCTAGGATCTGATGACCATGTTAAGGTGGAGTATATGTGTTATTAATGCGGCCCATTAGTTACAATAAATATACAACTCATATATATAATTATTTTAAATAACTTATTAACATTTATAATGATCGTATAATTATTAAATCATGAAATAATTATTTTCAAATTGAATATCATCTTATGATGGAAAAATTTGGAACGTCATAACTGATATAAAATTTTAGAACCTATTATTTATATATTTTTAAATATTAGTATGTATTGGATAAAAAATAATATCATGATTTCTATACTACAAACACTATGAAACTCTTGATATGAACATCAAAAAATGATCCAAATAGAAAAAAATGTATATAAAGGAATAAGGAAAAATAAATAAAATATAGATATTGTTTTGAAATAAAAAATTGATTAAAATATTATAGTTACACAAATATTTATAAGTGAATCCAAATCATGTTGAGTCTTAAGATAAAGGGACTCATGATACAATATTTATTTTTCATAGAATATTTAAATTCTATCTATTATTCATATATTATTTAATATTCTTTTTAAATATTTATATCATATTTTGAAATTATTTTTTGAAAATTTTCATTTTTATGGATTCATATGTTTCATACTATATTTACTCTTAGATTGATTCCTATATGATGCCACATAAAATTTTTATGTGTCCCAGTTTCTTTTTTATGGTTTAATTAGGTTATAACTTTATATAATTTATTCTCATTGTCATAAATTTATTTTCATGGGGCATTTTTATGAATTACGATGTTATGATGTGATTATATCCATCCCCGTTTGAAATGAGTGATTCTTATATATCATGATATTCTATATATGATGCATACAGAACATCCATATCAATCTATGCTAATATTATATTGTGGCGAGTCATTAATTATACTAATAATTTACTATTATGATCAATTCACATCTTTATTTCATTCATCATGCACACTATTTAAATAATATGATATGATAAATTTATATGATCTTATTATTCACCTCAATGATCAATCACTTACATATTATAGATTTTCACCCTTATATTGTATTTTTAACACCCTATATTTTATCGAGGCATGTATCCATATGTTCTCATGTAGTGAGATTTTTTTTAATTGGCATATGGAATGAATGTGATAAAGAATTTTAAAGATATTTTCATTTATATTTGGCTGTTTTGTACATAATATATAATCTTATAATACAATATATCTTCATGTTATTCATTTTCTAAAAACTTGAATGTTATTAATATTCATAAAATTTTATTTTAAAAAAATTTATTTATATGATTTATGGGTTTTAATAGTTTGTACTTGGCCAAGATTTATTAATTTTTTAGAATATATTATTAATTATAATGTCAAATAAATTCGAAAAACCATATATTGAATAGTCTATTAAACTTTTAGAGTATATTAGTGATCGAATTATTAATTTATGTATGATAATATTATTTTTTATCAATTTTTTTATTTATATTATTTGTATTACATACCTCTTCTAATTAATATTAATAACAATTTAAAATAAAATATACTTGGATAAAAATTAAAGCATATAATAATGGAATGAATTTAAAAATAAATTTCCAAATTCTATCTAATAGAGATTAATAAATATTAATATCTTGTTTAAATAGTTATCTTAGGTCATGATAAATTATAAATCATGTGAACCAAATAATTTCTCGTAAAATGAATAACTTATCGTTGAATTCATTGAATGAAAACAACTATCATCCTTTAGAGGATCTTTATATCCATTAGTTATGGATCAATGAGTCAATTTTATACAAAATATATTTTCTATGATTTAGTAATTTGAGAAAGGGAAGATCAAATTATTAATCTACGACGTAGAATAATATGTAGAATATCTGTATACATTGATCAAAAATACAATGAAAAAATGAATTTCTATATATATGGTGGGTGCAATTAATGAGGATTTTTTTTTCAATAATACATTCATCATATTACATATATGTAAATATAAAAAAAATATAATAAATGAATGTGGCGGGTGAATTTGTTTGTCTTAAAAGGTGATCCTCACATTAATTACAATGCATGAGGTATTTTTCATTATAAATCAATAAATAAAAATAAATATATTTTTTAATGGGTTTAAATAATGCCTCAAGAAATAATTAAAATTATATTCATTAAGATAAAAAATAAATCTATCAATGTGGTATAAAGTAATACATATTGATCGAAGAGACTCCATGGTCTCAATTATGAAAAGTTAATAATATAATAATTGAGTTTCTTATTAGATATCTTATTAATCAGTCTCATTATTAGAAGAAAATTAGGTCACACTCGTTTAATGGCCCATAATTTTCTTTTTTTAACCTTGAATAATATTTTTCATTTAATAGAACATTGGAATTTAATGTATTAATTTTTTTTAACATTACCTCAAATGTGAATTTCTACAGAACTATTTTATTTAGAAAGGGGTGTTTACTTTAGGTTTTCTTTTATGTGAGATTCTAAATTTCTTAGGGAAGTTTAGTGAGGCTTTACTAATTTTATAAGGTATTAATATAAGTTCTTGAATTCTATATAAGGAGATTATGTATCATGGTTTATGATGTTATATCCCATATAAATACTCCTATATGATCCCATAGATCATGAATTGATACAACACTTTTCAGAAAACTTACATTGGAGACTTGGTTTTAAGACATTAAATGATCAATCAATCTTATTCTCAAGTAGGATAATAATTCTAGAAGTATACCTTGCATGTCCTATAAAAGTTTCTTTGTAGGAACCAATAGAATAGTCATTATTTTGATTAAACTCAAGGAACACATTCTCCATATATTTTCGAAGAGTACTAGGAAATTAATTATTGTAAAATAAGTTCTTGAACACATATCATTTCGTAGACTCAATTTCATCTCTTTCCCTTATATTATTAATAAGACTCCACCATTTATCAGCTTCAACATCCAAAAAATATAGTTCTAATATGACTTTGTCATGTTTAGAACATTGGAGAACTGAAAATATCTTTTCAGCAGTATAGAACCATTGTTCAGCAACCAGTGGATCAAAAGACCCACTTAATGAAGGTGGAAGCTCCCTCATGTAGGATTCAACAGAATTTACCTCCCTTTTTTGATTGTTTGGAAGTCTAGAACGATTCATAGAATGATAATGTTGGGTGATCATGGGTAAATGATTTTTCATTCCATCTCCTATAAAATTTGGTTTCTCATGGGGGGAAGGCATTACATTTCCCTCAGCATTCCGCTTTATCACGGTTCCTTCGGGTTCCTACCATTGACTAGAACCATGAAGCATAGTGTGAGCAACAATAATCTTAATAGGAAAACCATATAATCAATAATAAAATTTCAATATAAGAAACTTTATGTTTTATCCTAGGTTATTTAGGGACATTTCTAAAACACAAGGATTGTATTATATAGATAGAAATATCTTTAGGATTCTTACTAAGGATTTCTCACCCTAGTTTCTAATGGCTAACTATACCATTCCACTAATAAAAACTATAGAGACCCATACTTTATATACATTGGTATTAATTAAAAATTGAATTATATTCATTATAACATATAACCAAACCATAAAAGTACCGTATATTTATAGTGTATTTAGAAACTGGGAAACATAAACAACTAGTTCATAAAATATCTACATTGTCTCCCATTTATTTCATCATAATTCAAATCCTTTTTGTAATATCATACTTAATAACCATATTCAAGACCCGAGGAAAAGAAAAATATGAAAGGGTGAGATAAAATTCTCAGTAAGGGTAAACAAAGGAAATATATGTCACATCATATTTACAAGAACATAACAATTGAAAATCTTATCCGGCATATAAAAGATCATAATATGATTTCATGGGATAAATCCTAAAAGTGAAATGTAATCCCAATATTCATCACACAAGACATGAATTTTTTTTCCATACACACATAAACATAGAAATTAATTTCATATTAGTTAAGGATCATTACCAAGACAATCATAGTGCACAAAGTCTATTACATAATTTAGTTCACTCCTTATTCCAGCTCTGTATTACTGAACATGATTTACTTGTTGTTCAAGTCATGTATATCTCAAAATATATCAATATTTACCTAATCCATTGGAGAGAAATATAATTCCCACCCTTCTCATAATGAAACCATTCTTATGTGTTCTATAGAAACCTAAAAAATTTACTATATCATAACCTATGAAATAAAATTGGTTTCTTAAACATCATTCCATCATAACATAATCCATACATTGATTTTGTTAAAATAATTACATCATTTACAAAATAAAATAAAATTAATAATAGGGATGGAAACATAAACATATTTAATCATATATGGAAAAATAATTTTCATGAAACACTCGTGCTTCATTCCTAAGGAAAATATCATTTCTTCTTAAAATACATTTTCCTTCCTCGAAATACCACTCAATTTTAGACGAAATAACTTATGTGAAAATAAAAATGCAATATTTTATGGTAATATTAAAATAAATATATAATTATAAAAGAAAATATATATTTTCATTCCATAAAAGTAAAGAAACATTCATTTCATACTATTGCAGAAAAATCCAAAAAGCACCTTGTACTGAAAACGTCAAAAGATTCCATTCAAACTATTTAGTAAAAGAGTACCAATGGGTGAAATTGACTTTTAACAATTATTAAAGGATATAAATAATGTTTTTAAATATATATTTAGGATACATGGATATGGATGATAAATAACCCGCAATAAAAACTTATTAATTAACAATCTCAGATAAAAGTGAGATTTGGAATTTTATCCCTTACTGTAGGTATGATATGCTTCGTATGTATCTGAAGGTCCTGTATAATGATTTAAATAATGCTTCTAATTTTTTATATAATCAAAATCATTATTATTATAACATTTATAATCATATTTTCATCTGTTTTCTTATAACATTTGATTGTTACTCATTATTGAGGTATTAATTGCTTTATGTTCTTATGCATGTTTTTTCGGATAAGTTCTTTTTCCCATTTATAGGTCATAGTTATATAATTTTAATAATGGTATTAGTATAATATGTATCAAATTTATTTATTCAATTAATTTATATAATCATGCATTAATGATGATTTTGTATAACGAATCAAATCACACCCTGGATATGGTAAGCTGTACGAACGGAAGCGCGACAATATCATTCCCAAAATTGTTGAATGGTATTGAAGTGGATCATTTATAATATCTTATAATTTGTATCAAGATAAAAGTATCATATATAGTTATTATTTCGACCATTATACCCATCCAAGTTAGGTGGTGGTGAAAAACTTATTACACCCTAGCGTGGAGATGATAAGTCGTACGTACACATGCACAATGATTTAATTTGTTATAGGATGGATAGAAAGTGAAATAGGGTTGTTTCATATTTATAATAACATATCAGTATCTTATTGATACTAATTTAATTACATTATAATGAAATAACTAATGATGAGTTAGTTGAAGAAGAAATAAATTTGAAAGAATCAATAGAAGAGATTACCTCTTCCCCGATTTCTCCATTAAATTTCCTCTTAAGGCACTAGAGTTGGTCTTTGAAAAAGAACAGAAGCTCTAGAATAAAAATTATGAAGTTGAGAAATTGAAAAATGGCAGTGGGTGGCTGATCCTGAAGGAACATAATGAAGTCAAGAGGTGAAGGAGGAGGTTACCTTTTATAATTGATGTGAGGGGAACTTTGGGAAACGTCCAAAATATTAATTTATAATAAAATAAAATCCAACCTAAAATCCTCCAAAATATCCCCATTTTGAAGATAATATGAGATAGGGTTGTAATCCCTTCAAAAAAAATTTAGACATTTTTTTTGTTAATTTATGCATTATAATTTTAATTAACACTTAGTTATTCTAGTTAATTTTAATTTTTTAATAACATTCAAAACATTTAATGGTTATCAATATTAACTTATTTGTTGTTAATTAACTATAAATGGATATTTTATGAAATTTTAGACCTTATAATTATCACTTTGTTATTTTTAAATATTTTTTTTTATTTTTAAATAATTTAATAAAATGATTTTTTTTTCAAATGTCAATAGTGTAAATTTAGACACTTTTTATTTATTTAACATTAAATAAAATTCACACCGAATATAAAATCGAAAAAAATATTTAATAAAATAATTTCAACATCACTATTGTGCCATCATTAATGGTGATTATCTAATCTCTAAAAATTATAAATAAATTCTTATGATGTAGGTAAATTTTTTTTCATTCCATATACTATCTATAGTCATTATTAACTACTCTATATCCATATATTAAAATTAATACACTAATATAAAATGAGATTGTGACATTTTGTCACATTCATTAGTTTTTATTACATTAATGTCATAATCATAGTTAATTGGGAATTATGTGCTTCCATTTCGAAAAATAGATGATAAGGGTCGATTTTAGTAAGTCGATATGATTTTCACATTTGTTAATATAATTTTATAATATTATTACTGCCTTTAATTACCCAATTTACCTTTAACCATGGTAATAAAAATAATTTCCAAAGTTACTATTCATAATGACCCAAAATAAAGTAGCCCATTAACATAATTTAGACATATTGATTCCGAATATGGAATTTATTTTTCAAATTTCAAAACCTAGAAGATTCAGTAATTAATTTAAAATTAATCCTGTTTCTAAAATGAGAAAATGGGTTTTAAAAGATACAAAATTGCAAAAAATTGAAATGTTTTTTCCTTTTAATTAAATGTAAAATTAATCATAATAACAAAAATTATATTTAATGATAAAAATATATTCTATTTATACTTTAAAACCATTCTAAATTATAATTTAACCATATAAATTATCTCAAAAAGTTTCTTTTAATTTGAATTTATCGTATTTTTAATATTAATCAAAACATGAAAGTTATCAGAAAAATATAAAGAATTTATCCAAAGTAAATTTTTATAACTTCCTTCAGAACAACATATTTATGATTTCATAAAAAAATTATTAAAGTTTCAAAATATCAACTTAAATGGGTTCTTTCTTCAACGGTGTAAAATTAACCTTTTAAAAAAATATGTTTTTATACATCAAATAAGGTTTTATTCTTACCCTATTACTAAAGTATCCATTGGATGAATATTAAAAATATTTTATTTAGTTCATAAAAAATATATATATCTCTCTTTAATATCATTAAAAAAATTAATTCACTATAAAATTCCAATATCTAATTGATTTATATTTTTCATGAATAATTGATAGCCAATGAATTTATATTTCATTTTCATAAGTTATTTATAATTATTCTTGTTAACCCTATAGCCAGCCTATAACGATAATTTTTTAATAAGGGCATCTCACTGTTTGTTTAAACTCATGATTGCATGAAATGAATGATACTGAAGAATAAAAAATAGTTAAAGAAAATATTTCATACAAACATTTGGCTGTTATAGTGGATCAATTTATATTTCCTTAGATGCATGAATTAATTATCAATTAATACATCTTAAGAATGTTGTATTCTTCTTTGAAAAAAAATTTGGACATGGAAAAACATCTAGAGGCATGATATATAGAAAATTTATAATACATTATAACATTGTCCTAATGAATTCACCTGAATTCTATGAATCTTCCATCAACACAGCTTTACCAATAAAAAGGTGAAAACATTTTCTCTTGTTGACTCCCCCATGTTAGAAACTATGAGGTGGTTTCATGAAACATTCATTTTTATATTTCAATTATTCCTATTGAAAATGAACTCAAATTTCTCCACTATTTTTGTATTTGGAGTCCCCAAGATTCATAAGGATCTTCTCAAGACACCCCACCCACCTCTATGGCATGAGACTGGTTTTGTTTTCTATTTCAAGCATCAGGTCTTCAATGCAGTACAAATATCAAAAAAAATAATCTCTTTATGGTGTCAAATAAATACTATACCATTATTTCACTCTCCACATATTTTTCCAAAGTATAATCAACCTTCTTTGGAAATTTTGTTTCATCAGAACTTTTAATAACTCTATAAAAACTGAAACACCTCTCCACCATATCTAGGGATTCTCTATATAGTATAGGTGAATTTTTAAATCACCATAGATTCCATCATTTCATGGTCCCTTATATTTTTCCTATATTTTTTTTCTCCATCTCTCTCTTGGATAACACCATAACCTGGTCACACCTTCATACTACTTCATCTTCACCACCCCTACTGACTATGGTGTAGGCTTTACTATATTGAGAATATTGAACATAGTATTCTCCAATATTACATCACTCTATCCATAGAATTCTTCCTTACCATGTTGAGGTCCTGTATAATTCCATTAAACATTTAGATTTCATATAGACTACATTATATTTAAGTAAATAGTGAGTCTTATAGCAACCTAGGATTTTCATACATAGATATTTCATCTTTTAAGATCATCAGTCATTACCATATACAAACACACACCTATGTATCATAAAGTTATAATGCCTTTGAAAAGACGTAAACTTCATCATCTATTTCATATGTCAACAATATCATATCCTACTAGGTTCTTTATAACTATAACCCGTCATAGACATATCATATAGAATACATTTATTCATATCTTAGGGAAAAGAAAACCTAATAATGGATGAGATATGATTACGTGTTAGTATATACATGAGGGATATGTAAGAATAAAATGATAATAAGGGTATGATAACATGATAATAACATTTTTGAACCATACCCCTCATATCAAATACTATAATCCTGATTCACATTGTAAATATTCGTAGTTTTTAATACAAAAATCATAAAGAAATCAAAGAGAATGATCCATGAGATCATAACATAGGAATATGAAATTGATTTTTTTAATAAACATGATCATAGAAAATACATTTCATAGTAGTCAATGCTCACATCAAAGGACATAATGGTGGAATGGGTTTACTCCCCATTCCAGCCCTATCTATCTTATTATATATTAATATTTACCCAATTCCTTGGAGGGAGATATAGGTACCACCGATAAAATAATGAATAAAATATGTATAATCTAAACATGATCTTAAAACAATAATCCTATCATAGCTCAATAAATGAAATGGGTGTTATAAATATTCCATCATATCATAAACTATGGAAGAGAGGTAGGTTTTATTATCATTTCATCATAGCATAACCCATAATAATAAGTAGGCTTTATATGCATCTAATCATTTTATAAATCATGGAATAAAAATTAAATCCATAAAAAACATTTCTTTATAAGATTAAAAAATTCATAGAAGCAATAATATTGGAATCCTTGGATCATATCCACAGTAAATCATAGGTAACATTAACAGATGTCATCATAGATGGAAAATGATTTCGGAGAATCATTTAAAACATTTCTGGAAGAAATTGTCTTTTATACAATGAAATAACATATATAAAACTTAATTTTTTTTAAAATTCTCTTTTTTGAAAATAATCTTGTAGTATTTTAAAGGGATTTTCAAAAAAATTATTTGTCATGATAATAGATTTTTCTTTTCATTCTATACATGTTAAAATGAATATTACTTTCACATTTTTTGTAAAATTTAAATAGGCATTGTTTGGAAAACATCATGAAGACTTCATTAAAAAATTTAAAAAGAAAACAATGTGATGAAATTGATTTAATAATTAATTTTTTGGTTTTCAAAAAAAAAATGAGATCACTTTTGGAAATATATTTTTTCAAGAAAAAAGGGTCTCCGATTAAAGAGAGGAATAATGATGATTTCTCATATAATAATTATTTTAAAATATTAAGTACATAATGAGAGGAACATAAAATTGAAAACGTTTATTCATAAGATATATTCTATTTAGAATCAAATTTATGACCTTCTTGAGATATGATCCATAATATTTTATCATTAGAAGAATAATCATAAAAAATGACAATAAACGATGATATTATAATAAAAATAATCACTACTTCGGTAGCATCTAATTATAATACCAATAAACAAATATAATTTAAAGAAACATAAAATTTCATAATAATAAATAAATTCATTATATTACTTGTCAAAGGGGTGTATATACATCTCATAAAATAAGATAGTTTCATAATATAACATATGTCTCAACGAAAATTGAGAAAAAAATTCATTTCCAAAAGTCACGACAACAATCCTAAAATTTAAAACCTCATATATAATAAATATATATTTATTATAAATCCATTATTTATCCATAAATATATATGTACTAAACCCTATATTATTTTCTTATGACCATTTATTACCCATTTATTAACAATTTCATGTTCTTGTCGTGTTTCAGTCAATATTTTTTATGAATTTCATATGTGTATGGATTTATTATTTTTTAATACTATTAATTTGATCATGGTTACATCATATATATAATTTCAATATTTATATTAAAAATATTTTTATATTGTATATATGTTTTTATATTGATCTATAAATGTTAGAGATAGAAAATTAAAGACACTATTCATGGAGAAGGTGGGTCGTAATTATGCAGGAAGGATGCTACCATTTTCTTAACGTATTAAAACAAATAATGATAAATAATATATTACCATTAAATAATTTTTTTTATTATATTTATATATATCAAATATGTTAATTATACCCTTCCTTATTAATTTCCATGTAAAATGAGAACAAATTACATAGCTTCCTGAGGAGGTTGTCCATTGTACACACGAGAAATGTTATAATATTCCCACAGAATAAAAATTTAGAGGTTATAATTAATATAATAATTCAATAATAATAATTATATCATAAATATAATATATAAAAATTTAATCTACCATTATATCTAACAATTAGATGTGGTAATGAAAAACTAATCACATTGGTTCATGGGGCGGTAGTCTGTCGTACCTACGAATGAAGATTTCGTATCCATTTTGATGAAAGTGGTGATGTTTTTAGGTCATGATACTATCATAATAACATATATGTATATGTTATATACTAGTTTCATTATATCATAATATTTTAATAACAATTTAAGGAGTATTAGAAAAAAATAAAAATGCTCGTTGAATAAAGTTTCCTTTTCTTCTAGAAACCTCCTTATGTTTGCACAAAAATACGTCCTAGTATATCTATCTGACCAAAATAATGATTCTAAGATGAGATTATGGAATTAAGGAAGATATTTTTGTTGGTATTTACATATATTAACTCATTTGGATGTTTTTATAGGAGGGGATAATGGGGGGCCTTTTATAAGTGGGGTGAGTGGATGACTTGTGATTTTTTGTAGATAAAAATGTGCACCCATTTTTTAACATGAAAAAGGATTAAAATAGACCACAATTGTGTATTAAAAATTATAAAATCGTAATATAGGAATAAAATAGTAATTTTAAATATTTTGTGTTATTTTTTTCTCTTATCATTTTAGTTTGACCCCTGATAAACCCATTTTTACATTAAACATGATAAATTATTTTTATTGTTTTAACTATTATTTATACGAAAGAAATTTATTTGGCCTCATTAGATAATATAAATTATTATGATTAAAATTTTGGAACCCCTCTCACCAAATTCCACTACCATTAGTGTCAAATTTTACTTTAAAATAATACCTGTAAAGGTGATAAGAATGTGTCTTTTGAAATACATAATGTTCAGATTAACATAAAAGGTAAGGGTATTTATTGTTATAAGATGCTCATTAATTAAATAATTTCCACTAATGTTGGTTACCCGAGATGCCTTGGTAAATTTTAACTTGATTAATATGATTGGTTGATAATTCATAGGTTTATCATAAAAAAATTCATAACCTCATGAATATTAATAATGTTATAAATATAATTTTTATACATAAAAATAATTAAATTTCATCTACATTCGGAGATAATGGAAAACAAAATGTGTTGTTGACATGGAATAATCATTCTGCACATACACGAAGACAACACTTTCCTTTTCCACAAAATAGAAAGTAGGTATAAAATAGAATGATTAATAATTTAATATCTATAATAATAAATATATATATTCATCATGTTGATGCTTGATACAATCCATGAATGGAACTGATAAAAAACAAACACATAATTGATCCTTATATTTTTCTTAGTTTTTTCATGTTGATGAATACTTATTATTATTAAAATATAACGAAACATTAATTTATAAATTATATAGAATACATTATATTAATTATATAAGGAAATATAAATAAAAAAATAAAATAAAAGACGAATAAATACTCACTTTGGGGACATAAATTTTAATTTGAACTCTCTATTTAAATGAAGGTATTATCTAAATAAGGATTTAAAAAGGAATTATCATGTATATAATAATTCATGTAGTGAAAATTAGTGAATATTTTCAAGATGAATATGAATAGGATGAAATGTATGTAAGGGTGGAAGTGAAATCCTTTTATAAGTGAAAAAGGGGAATTTCCATGGAAAAAATGTTAAGTATGGAGAAAGAATTTTTGCAAAATTAAAATAGGTGAGTTAGGTTTGTTTTGGTTTGTGAGACATGGGGGAATGGATTAACACGATAAACAAGGGGTTCTATAAGTTCTAAAGTTTATTTAAACATTGTAACATTTGTGCCACATTAGATTACTCGCTATAACAGTACTTATTCATAATTATATATTATTCAAGCTAATTAATTTATTACTTAAAATATAAAAGGTTATTTCACCAAAAAAATTTTCATTTTTTATCTAATTTTATCCACCATTTATTCAAATTCAATATATAAATAATCAAAAATTTACCATTAAATTTGAACAAAAAATATATCCAAAATCATCTTTTATAATAATATACTTTTTATGTTCAATAATGTTAATTAGGGTTTCATAAATATGATACAATGAATATAGTAGATAAATATATATAAATATTGAGAAAAATGGTTTCATATATATTTAAGACATTATTATGTAATGATAATATAATAATTAGTTATAACATTAAACAAAACATGCAGTTGAACAATTCACCTAAAAATTTTCTTTTTGAAATAAATATCAAAAAATCATAATAAAAATATTTTTATATTTCAAATTAAAATAATAAGTTAACTATTTATTATTAAAATTATAAAAAATATTTAACTTTTAATAAAAAATATAAGATATTAACGTCTTTTATTTTTAAAAAATACCTTCTTAAACATTTATTGATTTTAATATTATTCCCAATATTTTTCAAATTTAAAGAATTATAATATTTTATATCAAATAAAGATATATTATATGTTATCATAATGGTATTTAATGGTGATTAATTTAATGTGATAATGTATCATGAACTTTGTTTTAGTATGTATTATGTATGATATCACACATTTAATTATTTAAAGCACAATATATATACTTAAATCTCAATATATTACACCCACACTCTTCGGTATGGTACTAAAAAAATAATTTATTATTTAATTTCATAACAGGTGGGTTGTCTCAAACTAAACTTATATATATTTTCATAATTTAAACATTACATTTCACAATAATCACATGATTCGATGAATAAAAGTATTAGTTCAATAGAAGATCATCTACCTAAGAAACTTATTTTATGATACTTGTAAACATTTATCTGTAATAAAACCACAATAAACCACATTATAGAATCCTCTTAAGTTATATTTATCTTCGTTACCATCAAAATGGAAAACCTATGAAATGGGTGAGCTTAAATTATTTTTAAGGGAAAGACTTATCTATAGTTTGACATGTGTTAGGTAATAAGAATATAAGATACACGAGAAATAGATAAATATATTACTAAAATGAACATGGAAGAGTAATATCATAAAACCTTCCAAGATAGATAGACATATAATCTCAAATGAATGAACATATAAAATGGAAAATGAGTATGAAACATCAGATAAAAATTGTGGTCCATGAAATGTAATCATAGTCAGATGGCATAGACAAAGAAACATTTCTTTCAAAAATATTATAACGATGAACTATGGAACTCATATTAGCACATGGAACATCCCATTCATGTGTCACTACTAGTTCCCACACCTATATGGAAATCATACATACAGAAGAGTATACACGTCTTATGAGATATAAATATTTAACCAATTCATTGTATGGATTTAACATCCCAAACCATCTCAAGGATTTATCATCCCAAAACTATCCGATAATTTTAGTAGACTAAAAAAATCTTAGGGATTTATTATAACCAAAACATATCTTGGATTTATCAAACCTAAACCATCTCATTGATTTATAATACCCAAATCATCTTAAGAATTTATTATACACAATATATCATTTATAATTATCAGACACAAACCATATTAAGGAATCGTAAAACCCAACATTTCAATCATCCATAAATACGTGTGCAACTTGAAATTAATCATTCATATTACATAAATCACATAATTAACCCATGTATAAGAGATTAGTTTCATGAAGTTATTTAAATAAAATATCATAATCCATCTATATTAATAAGGAGTGGTATTATAAGAACATATTCCAAGTGCAACGTAACTTAAGGAACCATTTTTAAATATTATATATATTGATGTGTTAGATAAGAATTTACTTTCCTTCATTTTGATAAAATTTTTGGATTAGAATTTTATATAATTGGTTCATAAATCTTACCTAAAAATACCATATATTAAAAAGTAGTAACTACCAATAAAAATCCATTTTTTATAGAATATAAAACATTTATAATTAAGCACATTTAGAATTAATGAAAAATATTCCTAACATTTAACTTGACTACTTATTTATTCTAATTTAATCTTAAAATATGTGATTTATTCAGAAAATATGGTATAAAAAAATTTTAAGGTACATATAAAAGTAAATAAATTCAACAATTAGTCCATGAATACTCAATATAAAATGTTTTATTTTTTATAATAAACATTGAGCACAAAATAAAATTTATCTTACCTAAAAATAAACCTCACTTCTTAAAGATTTCATAAAATATTTCATAATAAATGATAAAAGAAAAATAAAACTCATATTATTTTCTTTACAAACATAAAATACTCATGAAAACATTATAAAAAAGTTGTACATTTCACCCATATTGAACTAACATAATAATTTCTTTAAATGTAATCTCATTAGATTACCTAATGAGATCATAAGATTTCTAGAGAAAACCCATTCAATGAATAGATAAAACAAAAATGTAAGTTGTGAAATAATTTATATCTCACACTTACAATCAACCATAAAAATGGAATAACCATCCATTTGAATTCTTATAATTTCTTATGAGAAGATTTTAACTGGTTAACTTCAACCCTTTACAAAATGAAAAAGAGAGAGATATCTGTGTTACTTGTTATCATGATCTCTATCAGGATCACC
Source organism: Viscum album (assembly GCA_963277665.1). Lineage (NCBI taxonomy): Eukaryota > Viridiplantae > Streptophyta > Magnoliopsida > Santalales > Viscaceae > Viscum > Viscum album. The sequence goes on from OY728132.1 coordinate 705,374,079, forward strand.
GAACATCATTAACAATTCCAATGAACTATAACATAATAATAATAAATTTAATATTTCTTCTCCATCATCAATCTAATAAAAATATTATTGTCACCTATATGAAAAAAGTTATGAATATCGAAACTTACATTCCATTTAAAAACTTTTTTGAAAAAACATGAATAAAAGAAAATCAGAATTTTAATGGAAGAAAACATGAAGTATTATAAAGGAATAAAATCATCAAATAACAGTTACAGGGTGGTAAAAATCAATCATATTGTCTATGTTAAAATGGAATATTACGTTTTCCCTTTATGTCAAAAAAATTCAAATAAGATAAGTAAAAATAATCATTTTAAACCCCATTTAAGGAATGGAAATAGTTACTTAAAATATAACTAATAATTCATTTATTTCACTTAAAATAAAACCTTGTAATAATTTGAATAATATGGACATTTAAAAAATTTAGAAAATTAATCTTTAAAATAATTAAAACATTTTTTTAATGTAATGTGTTTCTAACCTTGAGTCTGACTCATCCCAAACATTCTTTATCTTCCAAAATAATAAACTTATATTGATTATTTAATTTTTTAATAATATTTTTCATCTATATTATTCCTTTTATTTTAGTTATTACCATTTTATATTAAATTACTTAATCAATTATGTTAACATTAAATATTTTGATAGTATTCAGCTAATATATATAAAATGACATCAAAAGGATTATTTTTGTCAAAGAGTTCATTATTCCATTATCTAAAAAATAAAAAAATGATATAAATAAAATTTTTACACATCAGTCACACTTTTAAATCCAAACTATAAAGAAGGTTATAAAAAATTAATTATATTAAAATCATGGAGAGGGTCGACTATATGCAAGTAAAAGTCGTGTTTTTTCAATGAACTAGTGAAAAATAAAGTAATTTTTTATATGTAAATAATTATGATTATGTCATAAATATAATCATATCTCTTTAAATAAACTTATATATTCAATCCATGTGATGCAGTGATGAAAAATGAATTGCATCACTTCATGGATGTAGTGATCCACACGCTTCATGAATGATCTTATGACTATAAATGGATAGAAAAGTAATAAAAGACATGGTATATAATATTTTCAAAAAATATAATTATGTAAATAATATAATATACATACCTAAAATCAATAATTATAACCATCCATAATAGGTTGTGATGAAAAACGAATTGCATTGGTGAGTGAGGCGGCAATTTGTCATACACACAAATGATGGTCTCATTTCCCATTTTATTAAATAATGAAATGGATAAAGGTTAAGAAATTAAAATAATAACATCTCATTATATGGGAGATAATTATGTTATTATATCACAATGCATTGGAGTGTTTTTACGGAAGTTGAGGAATTAATAAAACTAAAACATTCTGTTAAATTCTATATATATTTATCTAAAACCAAATTTTTTTTGTCCAGTAATCCAAATAAGGTAGGTATTTTCCAAAAAACAATGCATATGGGATTTGTTTTAATGACCCTCCTTCTTGATGATGAGGTAAGGGGATTAAAATTTCCCAGACCTTCCTTCATCAATATGAAGGATAGATAATGACCCCCCGAGTCCCCCTCCAATAGGCCCTGGAAAGATGAATAGCACCAAGGGTTTATAATCTCACACGAAATGGAAGGAATTACCCTTTTTAATGAAGGAAGGTTTGGGAGATAAGACTTTAAAATCCCAAACAACACCAAACATCTTTACAAGGGAAACCAAAATCCAATCTAGGCATGGCTTAAACATGAACTGCACCAAAAGTACAACCAAATCATCAATGCATGTACCAGAAGAAAGAAACTATGCAGGAGTACAACAAATATCCCAACTCAAGAGCTTGTAAAGTCCCACACAATCCTTAATGTCCTCTTGGAAAACAAAAAATAATTTTACAAACATAGGGTGAGTATATAAGTATACCAAGTAGGAAAACTATATCCACCCATGCATATGTGGGAGAACGTATTAATGCGACTGTGAGAAAATAGAAGAATCTCAAAGCAACTGCTGAGGGGTACTAACCAGCCAAGCTTCACTAAGGTATAGACACAAATTAATGAATGACCTTCAAAGTAGTAGTATAAGCATGTCAACATTTGGTTACACCGCACCACTATCCAGTTGGTTATCTGATCTTTCTTAACGCCTAACATCAGGACGCCACCACTCTTCCAAAATGCAGTCCCACTACCACAAATTGCCTGCACATAACTCGGCTTCATAGCACAAACAAATCTTGAATATATAAACCTAGGCCAGGACCACACCACACATCTCACCCACAAGCACGTGGTCCATAACAATCATTCCACTCACCTCAAGGCACATGTGCCACATCATGAAAACACTTAGGGAAAAAAATCAGGCATGGACATAGCTAGGCCTCTAACCCACACCTTAACTCGCCCGAAGCATCTTGGTATATAGTGAACCTCAACCCATTATTTCCTTCTCAGATACATTCGATTAGTAAGAACCTATAACCATCCATCCATCATCCCCCCAGTATGTTGGGAAAGAAAACCTCCCCCATGAAATGGGGGTGTTCAGCACATGGTTCTCAACAAAGGTGGGGTGCGTATAGAAATCATAAGAAACTAAAATTTATACCTATAAGAAAACAAACACTCTGCCCAACCAATGAGTCAAGAATCAAGAAACCAGCCCACCAAAACCACTTTTGCGGCTATTCCTATATGCACAACCACACAAACAGCCATTGTCAAAGCATAAACCCAAACCCTTTTCATTTAACCACTTTCCATTTTTTAATTAAGGGTTCAACATTATTTATTCTATCACTACCCATGGTGACTACCAAGAACAACATTTGCAAACATTCTTAGAAGGTGAAGTGACTGATTAAATAAACACACAATAAGAAACCCACTTCATTATTTGGTACTGCAAACATTGAACAAGGAAAAAGGGACCGAGATAAATGATTTTCATTTTAACGCGGATTTATAAAAATAATAGATAAAAAACAACATGAAGCCCCCCCCCCCCCCCGTGTTCATCGTAAACACACATTAAAACACTTCCAACACTCATTCTTCAAAGTGATCTCACTCAATTATCCTCTCCTAACCAAAACCTGAAGTCTTGCTTCACAACGACACCACACCAGACACACCAATAAACACGAGGTTCTGACAAAACCTAGTCCTACAACACCTCTACCCAAACATTTCCTAAAAGTACTCCCACTACAAAAAAAAGTTCTACAACCGCAACATAAACCAAATGAGGTCCCACTACGTACAAGTTTATCTATTCTAAAATCAAAAAATCAGTCAACTGGATATTCCATAACACCTCATACACCACCCCATATGCAAATACCACTGCAAAAAACCACCAAAAAGTATCCCCTCTTCACAAACATACTCTTCCTCAATAAAAGGTCCAACCCCTCTATCCACTCTTATACCCAAAACTGTTATCCCAATGGCATCATGACATGACCCCAAAAAAGTCATAAATCACAATAGAACACATCCACACCTATCAAATAGGATGTATTCAGATTTGGTATAAATTTTCCTTTAAATTCTCATTAATAAATAGGGTTTATCATACACTGGTTTTCATTATTGGGAATCCATTTATTTAATCTTGTATACGTGATTAAGCAGATTTCATGTTACATGCATTAATCAAAGCATCACAAAAAAATGAACATCACTATTACTAAATCAAATACCATGAAGGACCATGATTATCAAAAGGAATACGACCACATAAAAAACAAATATAAAAGATAAAACAAGTGATCTACAATAAACCATCTTCAATTTCCTACCTGCTATCTTTTAATCATCGCTTCCATACCTTTTTATATTACATATTTATGAAATTTATTAACCCATCCATCATGAAAAATCAATAGTAAACTGAACATACATGATACACAAGTAAAGATATGTATAAGAACCCCGACTGATAAAATAAGAGACCAAAAATCCTCTTTGTGTCGAAATAGAGGATCACACGAGCCATAGGAAACTCCAAGAAAACTGAGTAGGAAATGGATATTGAATAGGTGCATGACTCCTATAGAGAGGAAGGATTTAGGCACACAAAGATTGAATAGAAACATAGTAGGATATGAATATCCCTGGATTTGAAGAGCCACATCCTATATTAATGGGTGAATGGTATCAAAAGTCATTAATGTGGGATTATGGAAAATATCACATAGTTTGAATATCTAAAAGTCCCCAGAGTGTTATTATATTAAAGATATACTTAATATCCTTTTAAAGGCCCTTAAAAACACCCAAACAAGGCTTTATACATGGTTTACATCAAATAATACGTAAGTGAGAGAAACAGAAAATACTCAGAAAACTGGAAATTTGGAAAAGGGTGGAACACTGTTTCGTGTTCCACCATTGTAGTGTTCCACCATTCTGGTGTGCCACTATTATGGTGCTACAGTTATGATGCTACTATCTCAGTGTTTCATCTTCACGGTGCCACTTTTTTGGTGAAACGATATTTTTTTTGCAAACTCCCAAAATGAACCACTGTGACTCCCAAGAACACCACAAGAAAGGAATTTTCACAAAAGAATTTCCCAGATAAATTTCGGTCATTAAATCAGATTCCTACCAAACTATTATTTTCCCCAATAATTTAAACCCAAACTCAGAAAAAGATGGGGCAGAACAACATCCTCGTAAGATACCTCTCAAGGAAAAACTACCTTGTGATGTTCAAAAGTTGTAGTGAAAAACTTGACATCCATGAACACCTCATTGACATCAATATCCTATACAACTATTCCAACACTAATGCCCCACTGCCCCAAAAAACCACACAAACACCAAATGTCACACTATCTGGACAAATATATTAGGGTGCTCCTTTCTCCATATCTAAGTATATCCACATTGGGAGGCACTGACTCATCCACACAAGTTCAATCGTATCCTCATTAATGCATCATGATTAGTGATCAAGTCCTCTCCTCTCGACGATCAGTACCTTTCACACACATTTATAGAACTAGAATAAAACTCATCTGATAACAAACAAGGTCAATAATTACATCATATTATAAAGGAAAAAATAAAAACACAAGAGAAAAACTTAGAATAGCTCTTGGTATTGGGCTCAATATTCTTCCTCCCTCTCCCAATTACTCTCTTTGGGGAAAACATTCCTCCATAACACACGAACCAAGAGAATGTTATATCCATGAAGTACCTTCTCCGCGCGATCCCTGATTCTTATGTGTCGCTCCTCGAACATCACATCATTCTCGATATCCAACTCTCTCTAGTCAATGACATGAGTGTAATCGTGTAGGTATTGACAGAGCTAAGATACATGGAAGACTTCATTTATCCTCTCCAACTATAATGGAAATTCTAGCTGATATTCCACATAGCCAACTCATAACAACAACTCGAAAGGTCTAGTGAACTTGGGAGAAAGATTTATCCCTCTTCAAAACATATTATTACCTCATCATAGGGAAACAATCAATAATAAATTTTCCCCAACCTAGTACTCCAGAGGCCTCCTCCTATGATCGGAATACAACTTCTGTCAGTCCTCTGCTTCCATCATCCTCTCACAGACAAGCTGCACCTTCTTTTTTGTAATTTTCACCATGTTAGGACCCAGAATAAATGCCTCCCCAACTTCTATCCAGCTCAATGGTAACACACAACCTCCCATATAGATCATCAAATGAAGACATAAAAGTGGATGATTTATTGGTATTATTGAAATCAAACTCTTCCGAGGGAATATGTAACACCGAAGACCCACTATAGTCTAGAAGGCATGCCCGCAACATAGCATCAATTTTCTAGATGATCCTCTAGATCTATCTATCCATATGAGGGTGGAAATAAGCGCCGAGGAATAACTGAGTTCCAAAGGAACGATGCAGTCCCCTCTAGACTCACGACGTAAAACATGGATCTGGATATAAGGCAATGGATCTTGAAACTCTGTGCAGCCACATTGCCCCATTCACATACCTATGTTCTAAGGCATCTACTACGCTCAACTCCTTGATCTCTATGAATTGAGCTAACTTAATCAACTGATCCACTACTACCCAAAGACCATCTTATCTTCCCTAGTTCCTAGGTAATCTTTTAGTGAAATACATCGAGATGTAATCCCAATTCAACTCAGGAATGTCTAAGGGATGCAACAGACTTTCGGGAACATGGTTCTCTAACTTCACCTACTGACACACTAGGCACATTTCCACAACGTACGATGTAACCCGCTTCAACCTAGTCCCCCTAAACTGTTCCCTCATGCATAGGTAAAATTATGAAAATCCTGGATACACCTCATGTGGTTAGATATGGAACTCGCATGGAATTCCCTCACATGTTTCCACTAAGAGAAATACCTTCCCATGGAATAGCATCTGATTCTGACTATCCTCTGAACATACCTCCAAATCATCACCCTAAACAGCGCGATCATGCATCACATTTTCCTCTGAGTCTCCAGACTAAGGCTCCTCCAGCTTCCACATCATGGAAGACTTCACTGTCATCTAAAACCGACATCCTCTACCACCTTCTACTCTATTATCCATACACAATGAGGAAAACTCTTCTATTGCCTTCAAAAAATATGTGGATTCCAAAAATACTTTCTTTTACGACTTTTTACTTAAGTCATATGCTATAATGTTCCTTTTTCTTAAGGTTTTATAGATCATGATGTCTTAGTCATGGAAAAACTCCAACCACCGTCACTTCCACAAGTTCAGGTCTCATTAGGAGGGGATATACCTCAAGATCTTATGATTTGTGAAGACCACAAAGCACTCCCTGATAAGGTAATGCCACCACAAATTCAGCATGAACATGATTATTGAAATCTCTAGATCATTGGTGGAATATTTATTTTCATGTGGATGTAACTACCTAGACCCAAAATAGATCACTCCCCATTGTCGCATTAGCACCCATCCCAAGCCTAGATCCAAAGAAAAACAGAACACCTTGATGGTCAACCCTTCCTCTTGAAACCTATGAACTAGAGCACTAACCAGCTTCCCTTCAGGTAGCTAAAAGTTGCCTGATAGCAATCACTCAACACCAAGGCCCGGCCATTTCTGGTAAAAACTGTCAATGGAGTCTCAAATCGAGGGAATTTGGCTAAGAACTTCTGGTAATATCCCGCAAGACCCAAGTAGTTGTAAACCTCGACCACATTCTTTTGGTGATGCCAATTAACCAACCTCCATGACCTTTCATGGGTATACTGTTAACCATTGTTGTGATAGAACATGTCCAAGGAAGTGAACCTCTTTCATTAAGAACATGCACATGGGAAACGTCCCATATAGCTAGTGGTGTTATAGGACCTCCAAAATATTCTATTGGGGCTCAGTGTTCTCCTTCAATAACATTGAGTAGATCAAAATAACATTCATGAACACAATGACAAACTGGTCAAGGAACATTCCTAATAAAAAGTTCATGATCCCCATGAACACAATTGGTGAATTCGTATCACTGAAGAGTATGACCACGAACTTGTAGTGACAATACCTGCACCTAAAACCAGTTTTCAGGATTTCACCCTCTTTCACCCTCACACGGTGATATACAGACCATAGATCGAACTTGGAGAACCGTCATGCTCCCATTTACTAGTCAAAAATATTGTCTATTAATGGAATAGGGTAATAGTTCTTTACTATCACCTAATTTAGTCTTCGGTGGTCTTTCCAATTCCTTAGGAAACCATCTTCCTTCTTCACTAACAACACTAGAGCACCCCACAAAGAAACACTCAGATAGACTAAAACCGTTTTCATCAAGTCTTCAACCTGAAGTAGAAACTCTCACAACATAGAAGGCACCATCTGATAGGTATCCACCGAAATTGGATGGTCACTGGTTTGAAAGGATTTTTTTAACACAACATAACGTCAAGGGGGTAGAGTCGAAACCTCCACTGGGAAGACATCCATGAACTCTTTGAAAACCCATAGAACCTACACTATCTTTGTGTCTACTTATCCCACTAACAGGTTGGCCGAAATGAGAGAAGAGGATCCACACTCAAAATACCAACCTAATAGCCCCGCTCAACAATGAAAGCTACACACTGGCCATCCACACTCAAAAACAAAAAATTTCTCTATAACTGGACAATAAAAGCATGCACAAAAAACTAGTCATTGAATAGGATGGAATTATATAGTTTAATTCATTGTAGAAGAAGATCCCCACTAGATTGATGCGACACCAATATTAGTCGACATCTCCAAAAAAATAACACAAATTGGTTTGAACTCCAATTGGTGTACTCAACACCTTGGGTACAAGAAGCCTCTCAATGCATAGTCCTAGAGCATGGTATAGACCAATTGCAACAAAGGAGTGTGAATCTCTTGAGTCAAACATATGACAAACAAGAGTGATAAACAGATATATCATACCTCAAAAAATCGTCAGTCCTACTGAAACTACTACCTTGGCGGAGTGCAACTGCCCAGGCTCAGATCCTCTACCAGTATTCTATCTACCACCTCCCCAACCACGCTCTATTCTAGGTCCCTGAGCAGCACCCTGAGGTTGGCCTCCTCCAGCACCATCTACTCTCAGTGCAGTGGGAGCCCACTTCCCCTTTTGTTGGAATGGTCTGACCATTATCTACTGCTACTATGGTGGGTTCTGCACCAACCGACCCCACCCTACTATGCTCTAACTAGGCACTAGTTCTAAATATGTACTCAACATGCACATATAAATCACCTTGGACCCGGGTTGATGGGGAAAGGGGATGGACCAAGTGAATATAACTAGAACTGTCAATGCCTACTTCCCACTAAAAGAATCCCGGAAGGCCCTGACACTAAAGACCTATTGCTGACTACCTTCCCCTTTGAATAACTAGGCTGGATCCACTCTCACGGTACACCTCCCTATCAGTGCATCCTATCTAATGCATCAACCTTATTCTAAACTTCTATGTGTATCAGTTGGTAAAGGGTTTGATGACATAATGAAAAGATGGTTAGAGTGCCTTATCCATGTGTAACACTCGTAACTCATCATCCAGAATGAGATCTGGTGAAAAGAGTAGAATATTCTCGAACCAGATCCTCAATTCCCTCACCGACATACTCCCCTACTAGATGGATAGTAGCTCTTACCTCTTCTCAGACTTTATTTTTGAGGGAAGAAACACTGCCCGAAACTCCTTCTCCAAGTCATGCTATGAGACACTGGCCTTTTTCCTCTCCACGAGGTAAAGAATCCACCACTGACATGTCGTTTCTCACATCTGGCTCACAACCAAAAAAACCCAATGCTCCCTTGGAGAATAAATTAAGATAAAGGTGACTATCAACTACTCATGTCATTCCTCCATCTCTGAGTCTGAAATACCGCCTTCATACTTCCCTAGGGTCTACTAGTGGATAGAACCAAGGGTATAATACTAAAATTCATCTTCCACTTCTAGATCTTCCCTCCATGGATCAACCATGTTAGCCTGATGGACCTCAACTACAAGTAACACATGTGGGCGACGTCCGGGTGGCATAGCTGAAAAGTTAAATAAGGAACTCTTGAGCCTGGGTAATATAAAATTTTGTTTTAAGAATTATTTTAACTCTAAATTAAAATTAAATTCCTAAAACGACCAAGACATGCCTGAACACAAGTCATTGTGAGGAATGTACCTTTCCTAGGGTCTCAACCCTGCATTTAGAGCAGCCTCACTTAGTCATTTAGTAGGCTCGTATTAATTGAATCAGATCATGGGGGCCCTATAATGTTGGGTCCTATCCAGTCTTCCCTGGCTGATTTCACACACCAAGATTACCTAACACCATTTCCCTACCATTCCATGAAATCCTCAATGTGAATAACATTGAACTCTAACATTTCTTTCAACCATCACCTTTGATACCATTCTATCATGACACACCTTCTTCAAGATGAGGGAAAGGATAACACAGTTCCACGCCCTTCCTTCTTCACGATGAAGGATATAAAATGACTCCAAAGTCCCACCTTCAGTAGGTCCTGAAGTGGTTACTATCACCAAGGGTATAGAATCTCACACAAAAGATAATGAATTTCCCTTTTAATGAAAACAAGACCATGAGATAAAATGGTAAAATCCCAAACAAAAATGAACTTGTATATAATAGAAAAAAATACAACCCATGCATGATTTAAAAATAAACTATTCAAAAGGTTCAACCAAAGAATGTACACAAAGAAAGAAACTAATCAACAACAGAACAACTATCCCAATGACTGAGTAAGTAAAGTCCATCATTGTACTCAATGTCCTCCTGGAAATTAGAAAATTGTTTTAAAAACGTAGGGTGAGTATAAAAGTACGCCCAGTAGGAAAACTAAAGCCACCCATGCACATGTGGGGGAAAAACTAATTCTCTTACAAGAAAACATAAAATACTAAAAGCACCTACCAAGGAGTACTAACCAGCCTAGTCTCACCCATGAACACTGAAAAATATTTTAATTCATATAAAGTAGTAGTATAAACACATCAATATTTGGGTTCCCCACACCACTTTCCCACTGGTTATCTGCTCATCCAGAATGACTAATGTCTTGATGCCACCACTCTTCCCAAATGCAGTCCCACATCCACAACCCTCCCACACACACTTGGGCCTCAAATCCCACACAAATCCCACTTGAAGATACCTGGGCCACAACCACACCATAAATCCCACCCACCAACACATGGGCCACAATGACCACAACTCATTTCTAAAGACACCTAGGCCACATCTTAAAGACACTTGGGAAATAAACAGGTTGGCACACACCAAGCCCTCTCACTAACACCTCAACCTGGCCGAAGGATCTTGGGATATAGTAAACCTCAAGCCCTTACAGCCTTCTCAAATACACTAGAGCAGTAAGAACCCAAAAGATGGTGTGATGAAAAAAGTTATTAACCAGCCATCCGTCCTCCCACTGATATGTTGGGAGAGACCCCCACCCCCATGTTATGGAGGTGTTCAACACTTGGTTCTTAACAAGGGTGGGGTTCATATAGAAATCAAAAGGAACTAAAATTTATACATATATGTAAACAAACACTCATCCCAACCTATAAATCCCAAATCAAGAAACCATCCCACCAGAACCACTATTGCAGCTACCCCTATATGAACAACCACAAAAACTGCCAAGACCGAAGCATAAAACCAACCACCTTTTAATTTAACCATGTAATATTCAATAATTAAGGGGTTTAATTTAATTTATTCCATCACAACCTAGGGAAAATTCCAATCACAATAACGACTACTGTTCTCAGAAGGTGAAGATCCCGATTAACTAAAAACACATCAATAAACCCACTTTGTTCTTCAGTACTTCCATCATTGAAGAAGGAATATGGGACCAAGGTATAGAATTTCAATTTTAACACCCATTCCTAAAAAAAATTGAGGCTAACCAACCTATAGTTCCACTGCACACACCCATTCATCTAAGACACCCATTCATCCACTGACAACTATCATTCCTCAAAGATAACCTTGTCAACCATCCTCTCCCACCCAAGCCTGGTAGCCCCACCACACTACAACACCTCACCCGGCACACCTATAAATATAAAGCTACAAGAAAACCCTTTCTTGAAGCCCTGATACCCCACCATTGACAAGAAGTAGTCCCACTGCACAAAAAGATCTACTACCATGACATAAAACAAAGGCGGTCCCACATCTTAAAAGTTTATCAATTCTACAATCAATCAATCTCTACACCTAATATTCCCTCAAACCTCATGTACCACCCTATAAGAAAATCCCACAAAAATACACCACTATATAGTATCCTCATGTCACAAACATACCCTTCCCCATTCATATGACCAATGCCCTCTTTCTACCCCTATAACCATAATTTTTCTCCAAATAGCAGCACCGCACGACCAACAAAAAGTAACAAAACCCAACAGAACACACCACACAACTGCACCAACCAAATAGGTTGTATTCATTTTTGGTAAAAACTGCAATTTAATTTCACATTGATAAACAAGGGTGATCATATAGGGGTTTTCATCCAGGGGAATCCATTTATTTAACCTAGTATAAATGATTAAGAATATTTCATGTTACATACATTTATCAAATAATCACAAAAAAATGAACACCACCCATGTGCAAGAAAATAAAACAAACAACTATGATATTCGGAAGGCATTAAACCACAAAAATCCAAAATAATAAACAAATATATCCGATAAGACAAGTGATCATCACCAAACCATCCTTAATTCAAAACCCATTATCTTTTAATCATTACATAACTATTATTATTAATTAATAGTTTATGAAAATTATTCACCCATTCTTCACAAATAATAATTATTAAGCCCACCCTACATGATACACAGGTAAAGAGTTTTATAATAATCCCAACTGAAGCAACAAGAAACCAAACACCTTTTTATGTCAAAAGATAAGATCAAGAGAGTGGTAAGAAACTATAAGAAAACTGTGTAAGGAAGGGTTGTAGCATAGGCAAATGACTCGTCTAGAGACGAAGGCTTTATACGCACTAAGAGGGAATGGAAACTCACTTGGAAGGGAAGATCCATAGCTTTGAAGAGCCAGATCCTATATTAAAGGTAAAAGAGTTTCAAAATTCATTGATGTGGGATCATGGTTAGGATCACATAGTATGAATATCTCAAAGTCCAAATAGTGTTATAACATTAAATATATACTTAATATCCTTTGAAAATCTATTAAAATCATCCAAAAATGCTTTAAATTTGGTTTACATCAAATAAAACCTAAGAGGAGAGAAACTAGAAAGCATTGTGAAACTCGAAATTTAGAAATGGGTGAAACACTGTTTGGTGTACCACCATTCCAAGGTTCCACAATTACAGTGCTACCATTTCGGTGTGCCACTATCATGGTACCCCGTAATGGTGCCACAATCTTACTGTGCCAATTTCATGGTGCCACTTTTTTTATGAAACCAAATTTGTTGGAAAATTCCTCCAAAAAAATGTGAGACCCCCGAGAACACCACCATCATTGGATTTATACAATGGAATGGCCTATGAAAATCCAGATCATTACATTTTTAGAGGGATGTTGGGGAGGTACATGGAAAATTATAGGTTGACCTTGAGTTCACAAGATGTGTGAGGAAGATAAGATATGTGGCGCCCTTTTTTAAATGAAGGGAGGGACAATCGTAGAATTAAATTAAATATCATATAAATATATATTATTTTCCATCAAAAGTGGCACAAAAATTGATATATTTTCAATATATGATGGATATGATTAAAAATAAATTCATCCAATAATATTTGGAAAATTTAGGTAATGATTTCACCCTTATCACTCTGTTTTAACCCCCCCCCCCCATTATGTTTTTTACGGTTACTGCAATATCAATGTTTTTTACTATTTAGGTTTGAAGAAACATAATATATATGAAATTTTACTAGTAAAAGGAAAATTAATTATATTATAGAACATATAACGTTCAATCATCTAAATAAAATATTTTATTGAATTTTTAAACATTAATGAAAATACTATTTAACATAATATACCATTATAAATATATTGGGAGTATTCCAAAATATTGTAATTAATGACATCATGGTCATAACAGAATTTAAATATAATCATAAAAATAACTAATATGAAATAGTATGTTAAGATATTAGTTTGAAACTAAAAATCATTCCTGAAATATTAATTTTAGTGTTTTTGAAATTATTCACATTATTTTTCTACTGGTTGCACAAACACTATGTTTGTGTTTTGTAAGCATTTAAGATTATTATTTCATTACTAAATATTAAAAAATAAAATAACATGAAAAAAATCATTGTTATTTTTAAATAATCATTTATAGTATAAAAAAGCCCATTTTATTCTTATGAAAAAAATTAATGATATTAGAACAAATATAATGAAATTTAGATTATATTCATTGTTAAAAAATATATTAATTTCATTATCAAAGGATAGTGGAAATGAATTTCTAAATTATCTAAAATTATCTGGTTATGGTTAAAGAAATATCCAACAAAATATATACATGTGTTAGGGATATTTTTCAGCCTTATCACATTATTTTTATCCTTAATTTCCAAATTTACCATGACTAATGGGTGAAATATTTACTATAGTTACTATTCATGAAGAAAAAATTTATAAGAACCTATTTACCATATATTAACATCTTTATTCCATATATCAATTATATTTTTCAAGATTCAATTACAATAAGTCTTAGAAATTAATTTAAAATAGAAACATTAAAACCAACAAAATACAGTTTTTAGAAAAATATTTTCTGAATCCCAAAAGTTAAATAATAATAAAATAAAGTGGTATGATTCTCAAAATTTATTTAATAAGAATATATTTAATAAATAATCCTTATGTTAATTTAATAATAAATTAAAATAATAATTGAGTATTTTTAATGAATATAAATAATTGTTTTACAAAAAAACATCATTTATCACTAGTCACTAAAAATCAATGTTTTCATATAAAACAAAAATTTTACTCTATTATTATTTTGATATAATTATATAAAAAATGATATCAATATTATAAAATATATTTTCTAAATATCTAATAAAATAATTAAAATATTTCCTCATAAAAGAGAAAAAATATTGTGTGGATAAAATGTAATTTTAGAGCATAAAATGAATTTACTAAAAATTGAACACTTATTTCCTAGTAATTAATAAATAAATTTTTATTTAGTATGAACATAATATATATACCATAATGTTTTTACTCATATTCAAACACAAAAAAATGATGACTGTGTTACTACAATCATATTTAAATAAAAATATTTCATTGTTTGTTTATGTTCAGTGTTGTGTGTCGTATACACTATTTCACATATTATTACTATTTTAAAATATCATGGTGTCACATTATCTCTTATTTAATAAATTATTTCCTTGAAATTTTATCTTTATCTTATAAGTCAAGGTTTTAACATGTGAAAATATATTTTTTAAAAACTCACCTCATAAAATTGGTTAATAAAGATTTCTTTTGGAATGTGAGAAATGGAAATATGAATTTTATCTAGAATTAAAAATTCCTCATTTTCCAAAATGGGGAACTTTTGTGGGAGGTGAAAATATGGAAATGAAGTAAAAATTAATGTCCAAATAATATTATAAAGTTATATAGAACATTTATTATAAGAATTTGAATGATTATGTGAAAGTTATGGACCAAGAAACCATAAACCAAAGAGATAAAAAGTGATCATAAATTTACCAAAAATGAATATTATATGATAATTTTTCTATTTCAAGACCCTTTTCATATATTTTATAAATTAATTTACCAAAAGATCATAATAAAATATACTTACTTTATTTCATTCCATTTCATAAGCACAATTTCATCCTTTGGTTTTTCTTTGATCAATTCCATCATCGATCCCATCTTTTACTCCACGCCATTAATATTCAAGATGGTGTTTTATTCCTAAATCCCAAAAATTATCTTCTCACATATCATATCATCTATAAAATGATAAAAATTATCCCTCTCATATTTAGACATTAACCAAAATCAAAATGGTTGTCACATAGTAAGATAATATCCAAAATGAAGAACTTCTACATTAATCATAAATTTCTTAACAACAACATGAAAATTTAATCCCTAAATATTCCATAAATGACTCATCAAAAAACTCAAAGGTAAAAACAAAAAAAATAATAGAGAATTATCACATATTCCGCACATATGAATTTAGTATTTGTATCTAAAAATGTTAGTCTCTAAAAAAGTAATATACCCAAAAATTTAAATGCTTTAATATTATAATTTCCAAAATACAGTAATCATATTCATAAATATCATGAATCACCAAAAAGATTCATTAAAATCATATGTTCTTACAAATGATAATTCAAAATTTATTACTATAAAACAATCTCATCATTTATAATAATATTTTTATTACCATAATCATATAATGTTCCCCCAAAAAATATTGATCTTCATTTGAACTAGTCTTAATCCGTTATCACCAAATCAACATTCATTCCCATGGTTATATTCAAGATAAAATTTAGTTTCCAAAAATGTAATAACACATAATTTCCTCCACACCAATGATTAGATAAACTCAAATGGAAATCAATTCCTTTGAACTTTTAAACAAAAAATATAAATATATTCTTCCAAAAATAAATTTTTTCAATTGTTATACATAAAATAAATATATTAATAAACATCAATAAAAATAAATAAATAAATCTCAAGGTATTTTTATCACATAAAACCTTAAAAAGTGTATATAAGACATTATTATTATTTCTGACCATAGACTGGTCAACACATGACACTTTTTGGATATATAATATAACTATGGTATATCATATGATTACAAAGGTTCTATCATCTTATTTTTTATAATAGTTCATATAGATAATGTGAATATACCAAATCATTATCTACTAGGAGTGTCTGGCTTGGTCTCCAGTCATAGGACCACTCATCATGCATCAGTGATGATCAAGTCAATACACAATCCACCCTTATAAATACCCAAAATAGAGTGTCACAAAATCAGTGGTTAATTTATTACATTATCATAATCACAATTGGTATGATCAAAAATGATTTTAGAATTTTTTTGACATGGTATAACAAATAAATACATTAACCTCGCATTATATTTGAGAACATAAAATACAACATAGTGATATTAAATATTCTACACCGTTTAACACATAGAAAGATTTCATTTTCATATCATGGAAAAAGAAACAAATAATGGTTGAGCCTAGATTCTCATTAATGAAATATGAATAGAATAGTAATTCATCAAATAAAAATGCCATCATCAATATATAAATGTTAATAACTGAAAACACATTCCTTTTAATAAATAACATTGTCACAAAGAATAATATGATGGGAATAAATTATGACTAAATAATACAATATAAATAATCATTTCAGATTTAAACTTATAAATGGATATCATAACTATTAAAACAGTCACATGGAAATTAATTATAAAAGAATATAATGATGGAATGTATAATGTTAGAAATATGGAAAATTCTATCGAGAGCTCATTCCAAGACATCAAAATTATACCATCAAGGCATCACTCCAAGACATATTTCCTAAATGTGTAAGCCCCCCGCAAATACACATCCCATTTTTTATCATGAGAACTTCTATTTCATTAATGTGTTATATAATCAGGGGAACTGCATTTCACATAATATGTCTAGTTCATTTTTCATATGAATAAACAATATATCTTTATCAATATTTATAAATAATAAAATACTATCGGTATATGAAGAACTAGTATATTAAATGTTAATAATTTTACATTAAAACTAATCATAAAAAACATAAATAAATAATATGAATGGTATCATTAAAATATATCATCATTCTAAATTAAGAAGAAAGTATTATTGTTATTGATGAATATAACTATCCTGAAAATATTATGAATACAGTCTTGAGGGAAATAACCATTTCAATTTAAAATGCATATTTAAAAAGTAAAAATATCTACAATATTAGAAAATACTTTCATTAAAATGAATAATTGAAACGTGTAAATAAACAATAAATTAATTGGGTGGTCATGATGGTGGAAAATTTTCTTAAAGGAAAACTTGTTAGAATGAGGATTAGTAAAAAAAAATCATTAAAATGAAGAAAGTACCTTATTAGAAAAATGATAAAAATATTCCTCTAAAACAGTTTTATATAACTTAAAATATGGGTTAACATTACCTTAATGTATCATAGAAAAATTTCATGACATTATTTAAAAAAATTTAATGAAATTATGAAGATGGAATAAAAATATTCCTCACTGAATAGAAAACAAAGTCGGTTTTCATTAAAAAAATAGTTTAGTATCTTCAGTACATATAAGTTGAAATATAAATGAAGACATATAATCTTTATATTAATCAACAGAAAATAATATATATTTGGTTAAATATATAATGGTCACATAATTCCCACAACTTATAGCTAAATATAAACAACCCCAAATAAGATGCAACTGTAAAATAAACCCTTATCACTTTGGTATCTTTTGAATCATAACCCCCATTAAATAAATAAAATCAAATAAAATAGAAAATACCACTAATATAAAGTTAATAATTATATATCATATCAAAATATTATTATATACACCACATGAATGAAACAAGTGGTTAATATGACATGTATCCTGTGGAAACTGAAGTGAGATGAGAATACCCTTACCTCAAGTCCAACTTCATTCATATGTGTTTGAACCTTCTATAATATCAATATAGATTTATTATAAATATATTATATAAACATAAAAATATATATCATACCATATATTATTTATTTAGAGTCTCTTATCACTTTTTTATTAACTTTTCATTATTAAAATCATTGCTCTAGTTGATAACTATTTCTCATTTCTTATATATTTTGGTTTCGTAGTTTTTTGTTCTTTTACTTTGATCTTTGTTAAATAATATCTATAATATTAATAATGATATAAAAATAATATATATTCATTATTTATATAGTCAGACTAATTCAAAAAAGTTATGGATTTATAAATTAATTACACTGTTCATGGAGATAGTAGGATATACGTATGCATGAGTGATATTTTTTATACGGATGTAACGAAAGATAAGTAAATAATAATTCAGTATGAAAGAATAATTTTTATATATTATATATCTTATATATTTATTCAATATATCCTTAATAAAATATATGTAAAATGAAAATTAAAAAATGGATCACATCATTTTGTGGAGGTAGTAGTCTATAAGTATGCACAAGAAGAGTTAAAAATTTCCAAAGGATATGATGGAAATAAGATATATGTGATATTATTGTTAAAGAAGAATAATTACGAAATAATTATTATATATATTAATTATTTATATCTTTATTATGATCCTATTAAATTTTTGAAAAAAGAAAAATTACATCATTGTTTGGAGACGGTAAGTCGTACCTATGCAAGAGAGATGTTTTTTCTATTCATAGGATGATGAAAAGATAGAAAAAAGGATTTCCCCAAATAATAATAACATATTAGTATTTCTATTATATGTGATTTATTATTTTCATATCATTAAAAAAACAAGGGGATGTGTAAGGAGAATAAAATTTTAAAGAGCCTGTAAAAATGATTACCTCTTCTACAATGGACTTCTTTTAGATTCATTATTAAGGACCCATGGAATGTTATTTTAAGAAGATAAGAACATTTAAATAGTGTATAGTGATGTTTCTAAGATAAATGGTATGTTTTTTTTCATACTATAAATCTAAAAGTTGTGTAATTAATTACGAGAAATGGTGTTCCATTTATTAGTGTAGGAAAGGACACAATTTGAAATTTCTGATAAGATTAACATAAAATATAGTCATACCGATGCAGAATGACTACAATAGTTAGGTATTCAATGAATAATTTTCTATTGTCAAAGTATCTTCATAAAATATAATTTATACAGTTTTTGGTATCAATTTATACCATATAGCCTTTATATAAACCCTTCATTAACCAATTTTAACATTAACCACGACAATGAAAATTACTATTATAAAGGGATATAATTTTACATATTAACATAAAATTACCACATAAAAGGATCTTGGGTTAAACTATAAAATTATTTTCATCATAATTTTCCTCTTTTGTGGTTTTTATTATTTTTTAGCTAATTTCATTAAATTTTTTCATCACAAAATATTATTAATATCATTTTAATAACTATTCACATAATTTTAAATTGAAAACAACAAGAAAAAATATAATTAAAATATAAACCATTCATGGATCTCTAATTTTTTATATTTATTTACTAAACTTTGGAAACATTTTAATTAACCCAAATTTTCTAAATTTTAATTTTTTCAAAATATTTTTTTATTTTCTAAGAATGCAATAAATTCAATATTGAGTTTGTGTATTCATTTAAGGTAATTTTTTAATCACAAAAAAGTTGAAATAAATTTCAGGATAAAAAAGCTAACATATATTTCCAATAAACATTTATTACTTAACCTATCCTCTTCTTATTCTTATGTAAATATTGTAGAGATATTAAATTTAAGAGAGTGACATATTCTATTAATTAATTCATTATATTAATATAATGGTAAAAATAAATGAAAAATGAGACAATGTGGCCATATATTCGATAATGTCATGGAATTAGAGTAAATTTATCCATAAAATACGATAATTTAATGTTTTTGGATTATTCTAAAACATAATCCTTGGGATTTAACTATATTTTACCAATTTTATACATTCTAATGTGATAAATATTTACCTTGGTTACTAATCATATAACTGAAAATAAAAAAGACCAATTTACCAAATTTTTTAAAAGTTATTTAAAAATGGAATCCATTTTTGAATATTTAGTTTCTTGAAGTTTTATAAATTAATCTACGATAAAATCATAAAACACAATGAAAAATTGTTTTTCAGAAAAAAAAACATTTTTATGTATAAAATTTTTTTTATACCAAATTATATACTGATATTGATTCAAATAAACATATTTAGATTATTAATAATTTAATATAAATATTTTTACTTTTAAACCAATTTTAAAAAATGGATCGTTGAAATTCTTGTACCAAAAAAATAAAATTCTTAATAAAAAAATATAATTTTTCATTATTCACTTGAAAATAAATTTTTTTGAAAAAATAAAAAAATCAATCTAATATAATTTTGAAATTAAAATGAAAAAAAAATATAACTTATTATAAAATAAAAATTTAATGTGTTTCAAAAATAAAGTATAATATCATCTCATATAATAAAAACCATTTTTTAAGAAAACTAATTTTGAAAGGATAAAATGTCATTACTAAATGTTGGGTGATTATTTTTAATCAAATAGTCAATATATTTTTATTGAGTGGGTACTTTATAAATATTTATTATTTCTAATCATATTTATAAACTCCAATTCAATATCTAGGAAATAATATTCCAATTTATATACTAATATTTTATGGTTTGTTCATGCTTGATGTTGAGTATTATATATGCTATCAATCATAATGTCTTTTTTATATTCTTAATGTCTCACATTCTCCCCTATTAAAAATTAATCCCTCTAAATTTTATCTTTTTCTTCATAATAAAATCTTTTAAATTTTTAAATACCCATTTTGAATACCCACATTTTAAAAATGGTTTATAAAACATTCTATTAAAAAATGAAAGGGAAATATGTAGGACATCTAAAATAATAAATTTACAGGTTTCGAGATAGGGGAACAATAGTGGGAACTGGATACATGAAAATGAAGGAAAAATAAATGTCTTAATAATGAAATAGAGTGAAAGATAATATTGATAATATGAAAGTGAATAATCATGATAATTTTAACACCTATAAAACCATAAATCAATAATGTTTAAAAAATACAATTGATTAATCATGAATGAATCAATGAAATAACAATTTTTTATTAATCTTTTCAAAGAGTCAATAAATTCTTTAATCATCTAAACTAAGAACATAAGGAAATATACTTATTTGAAAATTATAGTTTCATCCTTTAGTCAATTTCCCCAACAATCTCATTTATTCTCCAAATGATGTGTATTCTAGATTTATTTTTCAAGTCTAAATCACTAAAATCAACTTCTAATGGATAAAGTTTTTCAAAATAGGACAAATAGTTATTTCTCATGTATTTATATGTTAACCAAAACTTAAATGGATACAAAAAGTTTGATAATATCCAAAAATGTATAAAACATTATATAAAGAAATAATACATTTTACTTCAAAACATACACAATAACACAAAAGGTTAAACACAGATTGTTACACAAATAAATAACAATACATCAACCTACCTCAACAAAACCAACATTAAATAATTTTTTAACCTCAAATGTGATGTCACAAAATTCAACATAAATCCCAAAATATTTTATTCCATTTATCCAAAATATTCCATCATGTTAAATAAAAAATTTAAAAAATTGTTATGTATTCCTCAACCTAAGGAATAATCCCAAAAAATATCATTATTCACCATGATTTATCTATATATAATCGTAAAATGTGATCATATGTATTCAAAATAAATCATGAACCAAATTTAGATTCTAACCAGAATGGTAACCCATAGATTGTCCAAATATTTTATCCAGAAATATAACTATATAAATGAATCATTTTTTAACATAAAGATTAAATATATCCAACTATCTAATAGACCATAATTAACTTACCATGAAATCATATACAAAACCAAATGAATTTTTAGACCCTAAAAGAGTAATTTTACTAAACTATAGTAAATGATTATGAGTACCTCAAAATCCTATCCCTTAAAAACTCAAAAGTGATATCTATTCTTTTGAACATATTTTAAGAATTAATTTTATAAACCCATGATTATATCAAACTCTTAAGTAATAATCACATTAAAACATATATGCTTCCAAAAACTAACAAAATCCTTATTCCCAAAATAAAATCATATATGATTTTCATAAATTCAAAAAAAAAATGACCTAAATATCTTTTTATTGAAATATGTAACCAATTTTAATGTTTAAAATATTATCCTATTTAATTCATCAATGTCAATCATCTCTTTATCAAAACTAAAAATAATCACATGACCACTAAATCAATTTTCCTAGTTATTTATATATACCTACATATCTTCTAAAATACTTATTGAAAATATATTTCAAAACAATCCATAGATGCCATGTGACACTTATTTCAACAATATTATTGACACAAGCCTACTACAGTATAATTATCAAAACCTAATACATAAAAACCCCAATCGTTACACATGAATGACAACCATAAAATAGATCCTCCCATGGCCTAGGAGTTGACACATAGAATAGGTAATTGTCTTGGATAAATCACATATTCACCACAAATAAAACATTGTCCTACTGATGGTACCTTTGGATGAACATTATATTTCTACATTTAATTCTTCATTTTTATGAAAAATTTTTTCATCTATGCCATTATTTTCCACACCTAAATCTTTTTCCAATTTCATTGAGGTAAAATTAGTGGTGTCACTTTATTTATGATATAAAGGAAATTTAGTTTTCATATCTCTATGGTGTTGACCACATGATGACTCAAAAATCTATTTTATTACCTTATTTCATAAGGATGAGATTTGGTTAAGGATATGGTTGTTAATACTATATTCGGATAAGTATATATGAATAATTATAATATTTTTCACTTTACTCATCATCTAATTTATTTTTTCATAATCACCACATTTTCCATCAAATTATTTTTTAACATGATTTCTCCTAGTTTTAATGGTTGAATAAAAACTAAAATAATAGTGTGAGAAAAAATAATCATAGTGGGAAACCACGTAATAATAAAAATCATTTATAGTATGTCTAAATCATGAATCCTTATTTCCGATACAAGACTCCTTATATTTAACCTAGGTCATTCATGGTAATTATATACTTGAATACATTATAATGGTTCATAAAAAATATCAATTAACCCAATCATATTAATTATTAGTGTTGAACTCAGTGTTTAATAAGGACACACTCACTATGAACAAAAATGATAGCTGATATATATTTTAAAGAATATTTTATTGTTAATTACCCATAAATTCATCTATTCCTATACCAAATCTACACATAGTTTCTAGACATGGATGTATTATGATGAAAAACACATATTCATTACCTTATAAAAAATTTATGATGTTTTACTACACTAATATTTTTTCTCAAATCAATTCATAGGGTTATGTTCCTTAATCTATGATCTACTAAATATAGTTCCCATAGATTCCACTAAACATTCTTTGATACCAACTGTATAAACAGTGACTCCAATATCCCATAGTAAGTGGTTACCTTATTGCATTGACATAAGGTATAATCAATAGAATCCTGAAATACCAAATAGTTTAGTAGTGTTGGTAAATTATATACATACTTTAATCTCATTTTACATTTAAAATCATAAAATAAAACAAAGTGGAAAAAAATATTCAGCATCCTTAAACTCATTCAAAATATTATTCTTTATATCTTATATAATGGAAACAAATAAAGGGATATTTTATATTCTTTGTAAGGGAATGTGAACAGTATACGATATCATAGACTAAATATGGATTAATCAATATGTAAAAATTAGTAACATAAAATACATTTCATTTAATCAATAACATGAGAAAACATAATTCGGTAGGAATAAATTATGGTAAAATAATTTTATATAAATAAACACCTGAGATTGAAACATATCAATGGATATCATAACTATACGAATAATGAGATGTAAATTAATAACTGATTTTCATAATTTTGCAATTCATAATTCTGAAAATATGAAACTTACTATTTAGGTCATTGTTAAGATATATAAAACATATCAACAAGGCCTCACACCAAGACAACTTACATAAATGGGTGTGTCCTTATCTAAATACCAAACCTATTTTATCTTATGATACATACCGATTCATCAAGGGGATATATAACTTCAATCCACACCCATCTCAAAATATGATCATTTCATTCATCAAATGAATAAAAAATTCAGCTTAATCACCACACTATAATAATAATAAAAATTAACTCTATAAGATTGAATATAATATAGAATATCAATACCTTCCCTATCAAAATGGTAATTAACCATCTAGATAAAGAGTAATTATTATGTCATTACAAAATATCCATAATGGATAAGAAGTAAAATAAATGGATTTTATAATTGATGAATATAAATAAAATAAAATTCTCAATAATAAATTTTAACGCCCAACACTAGTTTCCTACAGTCGGTACATTATTACATAACATTTGAATGATCACAAGAGATCATGTCTCGAAAGACCGATTAGTTTATTAGCCTAGGAAGTACTAGATACATAAAAAAAATTTACATTACATTATGAAATAGAAAAATAACAACATTATGTCCCCTATGAAGACACTCATATCACTTTTCTTATCCTTTCTGCCCAGTCACCATATACTTATTCACATCATGGAAAAAATAAAACACTAGAAAGGGGTGAAATCAGATGCTCAGTAAGCAAAACAATAGAGAAGAAACTTTTATAAATAAGCATAAACATTTAAGGAAATGTATAAGAATAAATCACCGTCCTTTTAAAAATAAATTTCAGCATAATATTGAAAAGATAAATCAAATAATTCAATTTACTTATTCAAATGGTTATTGTATTAGTCTAATAATCACATGTAATATCAATAGATAATTTCGTAATGATGGAATGCATAATGTCAGACATCATAACCACATAGTCACGTCCTCATTCCAAGATTATAAATAATATTTTTTCAAGTCCTTTAGCCAAGACACTAGTTTCTCTCATGAGACATACTGATGCATCGAGGAGCTATAGCCAGATCCACCTGTCCCTTACTAAGTCTGATGCATTCCTCCCATGAAAAGTTTGAAACATATCATAAACATTTGTATTAAAACTAGAATACAGAATGGTTATACTTTAACAATATTACATGAATGGTTTAAAAATAACACATCCACATTCAAACATATCACATAACCTTCAATACAATATCGAAGATTGTATCAAAATAAATAAACTTCAAACAAGTGAATAGTCAATCAAAAGATGTTGACATAGATGAAATCATAAATATTCGATAGAAATATCTCTTTCGATTTTGGAATTATTTAAAAGTAACAAAATTATAAATGAAAAAATTTATTAAATATTCTTATAATCTTGTAAGGGAAGCTTCAAAGGTGTTATAATAGTGAAAAATATCCACACCCGCCATATAAGATAAAAAAACATTCTTACCTTAATTCATTGAAAAGGTCCTAAAGAACCATGTTTGGAAAATGAAAGAATGATACCTTTCCTAACATCATATAAAAAGTCAAACAGGGGTATAAATGACATTAACCCATATTATAAGAAATAATAAAAAAGTTTTGAAATAAATTTTTAAGAAAAAAACATGTTGAGGATAAATTAGTCTTAGTAGATACTTACATACAAACAACCTCAGATAATAAAGATATTGTATGTTTAACCCTCACGTTGTAGTTTTCCTTGGTCGAGGGTACGTTAAGCTCCTCTTATTCGGGTTCTTCCTTTTGATTTGATCAAAATGGATTCTTAGGATGGATTTATGATCAATGTAAGGCCTCTAGTTTGAAGTGAATGTAGTTGGGAGGAGATTGGAGTAGTGGTTGGCCAAGACAAATGGCTTTGGAGATATGACTTTGAAATAATGGGATGTACTATTTTATAAGAGAGGTGAGGGTCACTTTAGGAAAATCATAAAATATTAAATTATTATACAATCATATTCAGTTAATAATGGATCCATGATGATTTATTTTTAGGCTAAGGTGTGAATGGGTCTAAATAATCCCAACCAATAGGTTTTAGATATGTTTAAGTCACAATTTAAACTTTAACTTTTGGATTTAATTCTTAGTTAAATAGTTTTAATTTTTCAATGTTTTCTTGTATTTTTATATTACATTGTTAATAAAATTACAATAAAATAAAAAGTAAACCCCAAGTGGTTCATTAATGAAATATATATTAATATATAAGTCATTTTTCCATGATTTATATTTTTAAGACTATTATATAATTTATTAATATAGTATTTGTTTTAAAAACTCATTTAGTTCAATTTTTACACTATTTGGTTTTTTGTTTTTGGGAAAGTGATAACTACTTTATCACTTCCGGAAGTAAATTACTTAATTAACCCTAACATGTCATATTACCATAGAAAATTTTTGGATGGCATGAAAACTTTCAAATTATATATATATAACTATTTATAATATAATTTATTTGATTCTTTCATTAATATGGAAAATAGTACATCATTATTGTGTCATAAATAAATATATTTATATTATGTCTAAAAATGATAAAAAAATATCATGATATAGGAAATATTTTTATATTTCTAATGAATATTTATAGTCAAAGAGATCAATTATATAACCTCACATAAAATGTTTTTTACTAACAGCTACGTGCTAATGTTATTTTTGTCTTTACTTTAAATTATTTAATATAAAATGTCATTATCACTCCCAAGTTGCTCCATGGGGTCCCAAAATCAACCCAAGGATGCCCAAGATCAGTAATGTATCATCCAATAGAGTTAGTACATGTGTTTGGGTAATTTAATATTATTATTGTATTATTGTTTACTCTTATTTACTAGATTTACCCTTTAACCATGGAAAATAAAACATTAAATGAAGTAACTATTCATAATGTTTAAAAATAAAATATACATATTTACCCAATTTGGACCTCCTAATTGCCAATATGGAATCCATTTTTCCAAATTCAACATAGTAGTTGCAGGGATTAATTTAAAATTAATGCCCATTGTAAAAACCAAAAAAGTGGGTTTTTAAGAAGTAAAAAACTAACAATAGATTGACATGTGTTTATGTATAATTAAAATTTGAAATTATATCCAATGACCTGCATTATATAAAAAGATAAAAACATAATCTAATGAAATGTTAAAACCAATCAAATTAATAATTTAACACTATAAATTATTTCAATTAAAATAGTTGCTTTTAATTAAAATTTAGGGGTTTTCACTATTCAACGGAATATAAAATAATCATAAAAGTACCCAAAATTGAACCAAAGGTAATTCTGAAATTACGAATCCAAAAATGAAGTCAAAATTGAAAAATTAAATTTATAACATTTCAAAATGTTGGTATTACTATTCATAACTGCTTTTAAAATGGCTAGTTTGATACGTCATGGTGTACTTGAACTCGGTGTTGCGTATATCGCACACTATTTTATTATTCAAAGAAATTTTTACCATGGATGTTTGTGGTGTTACATTCTTCTCGCCTTAAATAAATTTTGTCCTTGAATTTTGAAAATTTTCTTCAAAAATAAAAGGCTAAAAAAATAGAAAATACTTTTGGGGAAAACCTAAATAAGAAATAGGTTTAATAAATTTTAGTCATAATAAGAGGGAAAGGGAAATGAAAGATTCACCACCAAATTAGGTTTTGGAATAAGAGAAAATTGGTGGAAATTATAATTGGAGGAAATAAGTAAATATTTTTTGGGATTGATTGAGGTCAACAATCACAAACAGGTGAATGGAAAATTGAAGGCCTTAAATTCATAAATCTATAATGATTTAAAATATCACAAGTTTAAAAAAACACAAGGTATTATGATAAAAAAATTGGTTTTAAGATCCTTTCCCTAATGTTTAAGAATTAATTTTTTATAGAATAAGAAAAAAAACATGATAAGTAGAGTTGAATCTTTTAACTAATTTCTTCTAAAAACTCACCTTTCCCTCCAATACATAATAGATCAAAATAATATTTTATTTATCCTAATCTTATAGGGTTTCAAATATAAACATATACCATTTAAATGAATAAAAATATTTTATAATAACAAGGGTCATTCTTTAGGCTAGTGGTATGTGATAAAGCAATGTCGCACTTCGGTTGTGGGTTCGATTCCTACAGATTTTTCAGACGTGATGGGTTATCACATGACCTATAGGTTTTCCTTTTCCTAAAACTATAGTGTTATAATATTTCAAAAATAATCTTAAGAAATGTCTTAACCTTAGACAATACTCTCCAAATTTCAACTTAATGCATTCCAACTGTTAAAGTTATCCAAAATACTTCTATCCAATCTCTCTATAAAAGGTCTCTAAATTCCAAAATCAAATGTGACATGAGATTCCCCAAATAGTGTAAAGTTTCTCTTGTTGTCACTTACTAAAAATATGATTACGTTCATCAAATTAAACCATTAATGAAAAAATTTCTGTAGTACAATCCTTATATATATCACATTATTCTTATAACCATAATACAATTCTTGAATCAAAAAACACAAATAAATTAATTCTTCTACTTCAACTGTAGTAAGAGAATAAGCTTGACCATTCTCCCTAGGAATTTTTGGATGCATTTTTCCTTAATTATTCAGATATTCATTTGTATAATGCCTCATTTCTTTACAATTTTATCATTCAACATTGACAGCCTCTTTCTTTCCCTTACAATCATGAGCCTGATGACCTTTTTTAACAAAATTGTAACAATCTCCCATTACTTTATGTAAGTTCTAGGGTGTTTCTTCCCACATTTATCACACAAGAGAAATCCTTCTTTCCCCTTTTCCCTTTATCTATCTCTTTCTCCACAGTTCTCATCTTCTCTTGATTTACTTTAATGTCATAAGACTTAAAGAATTGATTTTATGTCTTGATAGCACATGAGACAATATCTTCATACGATGAGAAGGATTTTGAAACTAATTATTGATGGAGAAATGGTTTTAAACCATCAAAGAATCGAAAAATCTTACTCCTAGGGTTACATATACAATATTATGCATGCCTTTATAACATTGTAATGTTAGCCTCATACATTGTGACATTCTCTTCACCCATTTTCCTCAGACAAAGAAATTTCCTTTCCATATCTGCATGATGGTCACGAGGAAAGTAGTTTATATGATAATATCTTTATGCTCCCTCAATTCCACATTTTATACTTCTTCATCCTCCTTTTTTTATTAATGACCACCATTGATCTTCATCTTCTGTGAGGGGATAAACTACCATGAAAACCATTTCCCTTTCACTACTCACCTAAGAAAGAAATATGTTCTCTAAGAAACTTCTCCACTGCTTAGTTACATGTGGATTTGTAGTACCATTAAATATTGGTGGTTATTGCCTCATGAATCGGTCGAACATTGATCCTTTTCATTTTGGATTAGGGTGCTCTATATAGGTAATGTTATTATTCATGACCTGTATGAGTTGTCCCAGTATGGTGACAAGCTGATCCGCACTAGTTGCATCACTAGATCCACTATAATTATCTTAAGTAGGAGAAGAATCCCTACTTGGATTATGTGTATTGATATGGTTTCCATTCCTTCCAATACGAGCCATTTCTAAACAATATCATTCTCTAGATTAGTATATTAACAACAATACATAATACCAAACTTTTAAAACACTTAACCTAAATAGAATAGTTTATGGATATAATCCTTAATCATAAAAAAAATTTCTTTGAAAAAGTATATACTCATAAATCATTCATAGTGGGTTGTAAAGAAACTATGAATTATCCAAAGCATATCCCCCGGGAGTTTCGTAACCAATAGTGGAACACGACCCATTTTCATGTACAAGGATACCCCAGGTCAAGCTTGAAACTCTTTGTTGGAGTTTTTAGTCCTAGGAACATATGTTGCTGAGCCACCTCTACTTGCTCATATCCAGACTGGGTTGTATTTCTTATAAAATACACAAAAATCTCTACATTACTAAAATTCTAGGACCTTCTTCTATACTAATCCTCAAAGTCTATCTTATTTTAATGTTATATAATCTTAGTTTTTCTAAATATGGTTTTCAATATTGTACTAAACTTCCTCTGATACCAACTATAACAGCCCCACACTATTTACCTAGAGTCGTTGCATTATTACATAACAACTTCTTGATCACAAGTGATGAATTCTTCGAAGACCTATTTGTTTTTTAGCCGTTAATGTACTAGATACATATATATGTTTTACATTACATTATGAAATGAAAAAAATACATTGTGTCCCTTATGAACACACTCATATATCTTAGCCTATCCCTAAAGGTCTGTCACAATATACATCTTCACATCCAAAAAAATAGAACATAAGAAAGGGGTGAGCTCATACGCTCAGTAAGGAAAAAAATATAAAGAAAACTTTCATAAATAACCTTTAATATTTTAGGAAATGTATAATAATAAAAAATAATACTTTTAAACGTAAATTTATGCATAATATGGAAAGGATAATTCAAATATTTATATTTACTTCTTCATATGGATATTATACTAGTCAAATAATCCTATGTAATATCTATATATAATTTCATAATGATGGAATGAAAAATTCCAGACATCATAACCCCATAGTCATGGCCTCATAGAATGACTACAAATAAGATTTTGTCAATGCCTTGTGCTAAGACACTTGTATGTCTCATGAGACCTACCAATGCTTCGAGGAGTTATAGGAGGCTCCACCCATCACATACTAAGTCCAATGAATTCTTCTTATGAAAAGGTTGAAACATAACATAATCATTCATATTAAAACTAGCATACAAAATGTTAATACTTTAACCACAAGAAATGAATGGTTTAAAATAACAGATCCACTGTCAAACAAATCACAAAAACTTTAATACGATGTGGAAGATAGTATCATAATAAATCAAGTTCAAACAAGTGTAAAATCTATAAAAGGATTTTGACATATATTGTAGTGTCTCAGATTTTTCTTTGTATTATTTTGAAATATTATATTAAATTATTTCGAGACCCAGTGTGAAGACGACACATCATTCCGAGGCCCAGTGAGCCTGGAATGGTGGTTTGAACCTTTTAAGTTAAGTGAGTCGGCACTTGTTCGTGGCTATGGAAGTTTCCAAAAGGATTCCTGGATTAAAAATATGAGGGCACCTGTTACATCTAGGATGATGACATTACCTAAGAATGATCCTAACCTCGACTAGAACAGGTCGAGGGAAAAAGTTATTTTTCAGACATTTTAAGAAAAATAAAATAAAATAAATTCACAAATATTATTTTATTTCTTTTTTGGAAATATCCGCTGCAGCGCAGCGACGGGGCAACTGTTTCAGTAATTAATGTTATGTACTAATGACTCAGAAATAGCAACGCTGACTCATTAATTCCATATCATAATGGGAAGTCAAATACATTTCCCTTTTTATTTGGATAATCAAATATTTCTCATTGGCAACGATCGAGAGGAATCCTTGGAGAATCCGCGGAGTGCTGGAGAAAACTCTCAGCGACGAACGATGGTGGATCAGAATTGAGGATCATTGTGCTAATGAAGTTATAGGATCTCAACAATGATGGTAGCATGAACCCTTCATCAGCGATCGATCCCAGTTGAGGTATGGGTTGTTATTTCATCTATCTTTCCCCATTTTGAATTTAAAACAACAAACTCTGATCAATGATGAACAAGTTAATATTTAGATTCATACGTTCTTGCAGGATTGATTTCATTGGGGTGATTAGGAGGAATTAATACACATTGATTATTATTGTTGATTTTTTCTCCGTTTAAGCCTATTAGCAGGAGCAGATCAACGCCGTGACGAATGACGGTGGAGGTTCATTCCTCGATTTGTTTGATTGGGATTCCTTCCCCCTTTTCTTCTCGTGTGTTCTTCTCATTTTTTGAATTCATAGTGGGGTGATGAACAACAGATCATTGCTCACCCATATTGCAATTTAATGATCCCACACCAGAGATCTGACTTTGCAACAACCATATGGAGGTGTGAAGGCCATGGCAGACGGCGAATCGGCTCGGATCGGAAGAGGCTGTTCTTCGAGCGTTCTTCGCACGGGAAGATCAAAAAATGTTTTCGGAGCTGATTGACGGTCTAGAAACAATGGAATAAGCCTCAAGGTGTCGGGGAAACCAAAACTCAAGATTTCCAGGGCGATTGGACGACCAGATCGACAAATGGTGCATCACCAGAAGTGCGATGGTGGAGGTCTGCATTTCTAGAAATTTCCAGAATACATGGTGTGTATATCCCAAGAACAAGCCGTGTAGTACTGGAGGCGGCGGCTCGGGTTATGTGGGTCAGAGAGGAATTACACGGCGTATGACCCTGGTCACACGGCATGTCGGACTTTCCCCAAAGCTTGGCGTGTATTTTGGGATGTACACGGACACGGGATGATCTACATAGCTTGAGAACACGGTGTGTACAACATGGCATGGGCGTCTACGTGGGACTCGGTGTGTATCCTAGGGGTACACGAACACCGGTTGGAGTACACGACAGTGTACTCCATCACACGGCCATGCAAGGCCAGTAACGCGGGTCACCCCATGTACCGATTACACGGGTTAGAGTACACGGGTTGATGACCGTGTACAGGCACATGGCCAGTGTACATGGAGTCGACCCCAGTCACTCGGACACAGCATGTACATAGTACTACACACCGCGTACTAACTTTTCTAAATGACCAGTCTTACGACATTGGTCATTGTACACGGTCAGTACCGATGATCAGACGACAAGGCTTGTAACTTTTCTACATGCTGTGTACTTTTTGGGAAATGGAAAGGTCCTCTTGTCTGACGTATCTTGGACATGTTTTTTTTGGGTTAGTGCCCCTTATTCTCATTCCCCTAAATTTTAGTCATCATTTACTTCTACAAGAGTATGATCCCTTTAACTAGAATTTCTATGATAGAGTCAGGCATCCATCCGAGAGGCCTAGATTGAGATCCTCTATCAATTCTTGACCTTAGTTTGAGTCAGGCATCGACATGACCAACTTCAATGGGCATCGATCCTCTACCTAGAAGGTGAATTCCATATGAGTCATGGTATCCTCCATGGCCCTAGTAGGGATCCTCGTCTGTGTATCGTGATCTTTCCCACTCTAGAGAGTGACTCTCGTAATGAGTGCATCTATCTGTCAGAATCATCCCACTCATGAGTGTGTATCCCATAATTAGTGTAACTACCTTTCTTGACAGTTCCCGATGAACATTACTTCTTGTAAATACATCATCAAAGCTATAAGACTCATGGAGTGTGTTCTCTCGGAATGATCGCATCGCGGAATCTTTAAACGAATCCCTAATGGGGGTATGCGGTTGTGTGATTTGACTCTAGACAGTGTGTCTGGGTTTTGACTATATCTGGTTTGTATTTATCTTGCTATATGTTCTGTAGACATATATTGTGCATAGATGACTATACTATCACATTGTGTACTACTTCCTAGTTTTCGGGGCCCTCTACTGAGTATTGTTACACTCACCCCTGCACGGGCTTTGCCCACATGTGTCGTGTCTTATGAAGACGAGTAGCCTTTTGATAGAGTTCAGGGCAGACAAGTACAAGACCGAGCTTTCTAAGTTCCCTACATGCCGAGGCGTTCCTATGTCTACGAGGAGAAGTCCAAGTACCTTTTGTGTTTATAGGTTGGACATTGCAGTTTTCAAACTCTTGTTTTGGTGGGATTGTATTCTAGCCTAGTTTAAATTTCAGCATTTGTGGGCTTGGTGATGTGTGTGTGTGTACAGGTACTTGGGCAATGCCTCCCATGTTAGTAGTATGCCTACTCGGTGCTAGTAACCTGCCCTTGGCCTATTGGAGGTGGTCTTGGGGAGTCATAACATGGGCCACACTAGGATGGGTCATGACAGAGTGGTATGAGAGGTGGTTGGTTCTATATTAGGACTAAGAGTCTATGAGATGGGTTTGGGGAAACAATGTTATGTTTTTCAAGCTCGAGTTTTTGGTCAGAGACTCCAGTGTTGGTGCGGAAGCCTACGTATCCATACACCAGGAGTCTAATAACCTGTTTTTTGACTCGGTACATAAAAACATTAGTTGTGGGGAAATAAAAAGAAGGTACATGCATCATCTAGGAATGGGTTGTGTTTTCCATGTCCTTTGAGTTAGCTATCTGGCTATACTCATGATACATATTGTTTCGTTATAGGATGCCTCTACAATGCATATCCGCTAGGATTTAGCAGCACGATCACGATGATGACCCCCTCAGTGTTGAGGATTCGATTTAGGGACCAGTTCCGTAGGCGTTTCCACCAGGTGGTTCACATGTTATGCCACAACTAGTGGAGCATCCCGTAGTACCAGCAGTACCTACCGATGAGGGGAGCAGACTTAGTGCACTCTATGAGTTCTAGAGACAGAGACCCCTCTGGTTCTGAGGTGAGCCTGACCCTCAGGCATCTGAGGACTGGCTTAAGTCGGTGACAAGATTTTCCATCTAGTGAGGACACCAGCAGACCAGATGGTGATCCTAGGAGCAAGCCTTCTTCAGGGTTCGGCGGGACGATGGTGGAGTCTAAGCACACAGAATCACGAAGAGGAGAATCTTTCGTGGATGGAGTATGAGCAACTCTTCAGAGAGGAGTCCTCTCCGGTTATGCTGAGAGATGTGCACATCTAAGAGATTCTTCAGCTTCAGCAGGGCAGTTTGACAGTAGTTGACTATTCATCGAGGTTCACCAACGACACATAGTACTCTATGGATATGTTCATGGATCAGTACTTTAGATCTCGGATCTTCGAGTGAGGTCTATGAAAAGTCATCTGAGCTAGTGTCATGCCTCTATGATTTTCGACTTATGATGGAGCGCTCGATCGGGCCTTGGTGATCGAGAGCTTCTTGGTGGAGTAGAGACAACTGACGACAGTCAGCAGCAGGAAGACAGGTGCGGAGACCCCGGTAGCAGGGAACTGACATTAGAAACAGGGATCTGGATGTGGGAAACGTCATAGGAGGACCCATGACAGAGCATCGACATTCCAAGGCTCTCAGGCTGGATCTAGTCAGCCTTGGGAGAAGCGATGTTATGCGTGCAACGGTAGGGAACATTTCGCTAGAGATTGTCTGAACCGTCGAGCTACTGATAGGGAAGCGGTGGATGGACCACCGAGGTAGAGACAGAGAGTGGAGCTGATAAACCCGCCAGGTGTCAAATGTGGAAGAGGAGCATGGAGAGCTATGGGTGGTGGTAGACGCATCGATTTACTTCCACCACCACCCCCAGGAGGTCCACACAAGGCTCAGGGAGGTGTGATACAGGGACGGGGACAACTAAATGCGGTCGAGGCGTATGACCCAGGGACTCCATGGATGATTCTAGGTACGATCTGTGTCTTCTCTACCAAGGCTGCCATATTTATAGACACGGGTTCTAGTCATTCCTTCGTAGCCACATGTCTTGTACGAAACCTTGAGATTATGATAGAATCGTTGACTCGATCCCTACGCTTAGAGACACCTATGGGCAGAGGCTCGACGATCACACATCTTTGTAGTCTGTGTGATCTTAAACTTGGAGGTGAGAGTTATGGTTGGAACCTCTTGGTGGTAGCGTCGAGGTCTTACGATGTCATTCTCGGTATGGATAAGTTATCTTTGGTACGTGCCTAGATTGACTTTTTTAGGTGAAGAGTGTGGTGTGTCCTCCATGATAGAACGATGTTTTCCTTTGTTGGAGAAAGGGAAACCCAGGAAGCGCAGAATGGGATTATACATAGGAGGGTGTATCCAATCTCTCATGAGATGGATAGCATTACCCTCGAAGTAGTGGATGTGGTTAGCTCCCAGTTCCTAGTAGTAGTGGTGGAGTATGAGGATGTCTTTCCCGAAGATGTTCCAATATTACCTCCCTTATGGGAAATCAACTTCTGCATCAACTTACGCCTCGGGACGGCACCGATTTACACATCAGCATATCAGATGTCTCCCCTAGAGCATGGTGAGATGAGGGTGAAGTTAGAGGAATTGCAGAGTAAGGGTTTCGTAAGACCCATCATTTCACTTTAGTCGACCCCACTCTTATTTTCCCAGAAGGAAGACGTGAGTTTGAGGTTGTGTGTGGATTACCGCTGCCTGAACTAGGTGACAGTGAAGAATACGTACCACTGCTGAGAATCGAAGACCTCTTCGATCAGTTAATAGGGGCACAATGGTTCTGGAAGGTTGACCTTCGATTAGGATATCACCAGTTACAAGTTCGGGACGAGGATATACCGAAGACGGCTTTCAGATCCCGCTACAGTGACTATGAGTACTTGGTGATGCCTTTCGGCATGAAGAATGCCCCCACAATGTTCATGGGACTGAGGAACTGGATCTTACATCTGTACTTGGACCGGTTCGTAGTGGTCTCCATCAACAACATCCTTGTGTACTCAAAGTCAGAGGAGGATCACGCGAGACATCTACGAATAGATCTAGACGTACTTCGGGAGCACCATCTTTATGGGATGCTCCCAAAGTGCCAGTTCTAGATTTGGGATGTCCACTTTCTGGGACATGTCATCTCAGTAGATGGAGTAGATATAATCCAAGCCAAGGTGGAGGCTATGTTAGCATGAGATCCACCTCGGAGCGTGGCGGAGGTGCGGAGCTTCCTTGGATTGGTAGGATATTACCGGAGATTAATTCTTGATTTCTCTCGGATATCAGCATTGATGACAGCCTTGATCAGGAATGGGAGACCCTTCATGTGGACGAAGAGATTCCACCAGGATTTTGAGCAGTTGGGAGAGAGTTTGACGAGCGCCCCAGTCTTGATATTGTCGGAGGAGGGTGTTGAGTACATAGTTTTTTGTGACGCGTCAGGGACCGAGCTTGGTTGTGTTCTTATGTAGAGGCATGCAATGATTGCTTATGGTTCACACTAGCTTTGGCCACATGAGAAGAACTATGCGACCCATGATCTCGGGTTGGTATCAGTAGTATTCGTATTGAAGATGTGGCGACACTACCATTTGGGAGAGCGGTTTATCGTCTATTGTGACCACAAGAGCCTTAGATACATCTTTTCGCAGAAATATCAGAATCTAAGACAGAGGCGTTGGCTAGAGTTCCTCTAGGACTATGATTTTGAGATCATCTATACTCCTGGGAAGGGGAACATGGTGGAAGATGCTCTGAGTAGAAGGTTGAGCTCACAGGTGTTGTGTGAGGAGACAGAGCAGTTTTCCACATTATAGTTGTTCTTCATGGATAGAGAAGATGCATCCTACCTGTAGTCGATGGTTGTCACCCCTCCACTCTTAAAATGATTTTGGGAAGCATAGCTTGGGGATGTTAGCTGTGAGTCATTGCGTTATCAGTTATCCACATGATATTCTCTTGATGGATATTCACAAGGTGGGGAGCATGTACTTATTTTCATAGGATACACTGTTATACCGGTGGAATTGCAGGAGGTGGTCTTGAGGGACTTTAATACATCCCCTATAGTGGTACATCCTGGAGTGTAAATTATGTACCAGGATATCCGAAGATATTTCTGGTGTTCAGGCATGAAGAAGTCTATGTCAGAGTTCGTTTCTTGATGCCTCACATGCCAGCAGGTGATGGCTGAGCACCAGGTTCTAGCGGGATTATCTCACCCCTGGAACTTCCATAGTGGAAGTGGGATGAAATATCGATGGAATTTGTGACAGGATCACCAAATACATCTAAGGGGCATGATTCCATCTGGGTTATCGTTGAACGACTCACCAAGTCAGCCCACTTCCAAGCTATTAGGGAGCAGAATTCCGTAGAGAGCTTGAGACTCCTCTACGTGAAAGAGATAGTTCGGCTTCATGGAATCCCCTCGACAATAGTATCAGACCAAGATGCCCGTTTCATATCCCGGTTATGGAAGGTATTGCAAGAGGCTTTTGGGACTCAGGTATGCTAGAGCACAGTGTTTCATCCCCAGACATATGGTCAGATGGAGAGGACCATTCAGTTTCTCGAGGATATGTTGCGAGCCTGTGTCTTGGACTTTGGTCGCAGTTGGGATAACCACCTACCACTAGTGGAGTTTGTGTACAACAATAGATACCACTCCACCATTGGTATGGCACCATTCGAGGCCTTGTATGGGAGACCCTGCTGGTCACCACTTTGCTAGACTGACCCCGGAGATTCAACACTCATGTGTCTAGAGATGGTGCGAGCTATCACCAAGAAGGTGCAGATCATCAGGGAGCAGATGAAGACTTCACAGAGCCAGAATAAGTCTTATGCTGATAGACGACGAATACCTCCGGAGTTCGAAGAGGTATACCATGTCTTTTTTCGAGTCACACCTCGACGTGGGTTACATGCATTTGGACGGTGTGGCAAGTTATTTATGAGGTTCATCGAACCTTTATATATACTGTACAGAGTTGGAGAGGTGGTGTACCCCTAGCTATACCACAACAGTTTCATCGTGTACATGTTGTCTTCCACCTGTCATAGCTAAGAAGGTATGTGCATGACACATCGCACGTCATAGACTAGGGAGATCTAGACATCGAGGATGGAGTGACCTTTGCTGAGTACCCGGTGGAGATCGAGGATTGGCAGGAGAGGATCCTTCATGGGTGATTTATTCCCTTGGTGCGCGTCTAGTGGTAATACGATAATCTTCAGGACAGCACGTGGGAGTTGGAGGCTCAGATCCGTGCCAAGTACCCACATATTTTTGAGTATCCTTATTTTGGTTTTTTTGGGATGAAAAGCCCCATGGTGGTGACAATGTAGTTTCTCATATTTCTGTGTGTATTAATTTTAAATATTATATGGAATTATTTCGAGACTCGGCATGGAGAAGTCACATCATTCCGAGGCCTAGTGAGCCCGGAATGGTGGTTTGAACTTTTTATGTTAAGTGAGTTGGCACTTGTGTGTGGCTATGGTAGTTTCGAAATGGATGCCCGGATTAAAAATCTGAGAGCACTGTTGCGTCAGGGACGATGACATTACCTAAGAAGGATCCTAACCGTGACCGGTGGGGGTCGAGGGAAAAATTCAATTTTCAGATTTTTTATGTAAAATAAAATAAAATAAATTCACAAAGTTTATCTTATTTCCTTTTTGGAAATATCCGCTGCAGTGCATCGATGGGGAAGCTATTTCAGTAATTAATGTCATGTCATAATGACTCAGAAACAGCAACACTGACTCATTAATGACACAAAATAATGGGAGGTCAAATACATTTCCCTTTTTTTGGATAATAGAATATTGCTCGTTGGCCACGATAGAGAGAAATCTCTAGAGAATCCGCAGAGCGTTGGACAAAAATCTCAGTGAAGAACAACGATGGATCAAAATTAAGAATCACTATGCCAACAAAGTTGGAGGATATTGAAGACGATGATAGCATGGACCCTTCATCAGTGATAGATCCCAGTTGAGGTAGGGGATGTTATTTCATCTCTCTTTCCTCGTTTTGAATTTAAAAAGATGAACGCGGATCAACCATGAACAAGTTGATTTGCAGATTCATAAATTCTTGAGGGAGGGATTTCATTGGGATGATTATAAGGAATTAATCCATGTGGATTATTGCTATTGATTTTTTCTCTTTTTAAGCCTATTGATAGGAGTGGATCAACGTCGTGAAGAATGACGGTAGAGGTTCAGTCCTCAATTTGTTTGATTTGTTTTCCTTCCCCCTTTTCTTCTTGCGTGTTCTTTGTGTTCTTCACGTTCTTCACGGGGCGACGAACAACATATCGTTGTGCACCCGTCTTGAAATGAAACAATCCCAAACCGGAGATCCAACATTGGAATGACCCTATGGAGGTGTGATGGCCATGACGGACGACAAATCGGCTTGGATCGGAAGACGCCATTCTTCGAGTGTTCTTCACGCGGGAAGAAAAAAACATGTTTTCATAGCTGATCGGAGGTCCAGAAACAATGGAAGAATCCTCGAGGTGTCGAGGCGACCAAAACCCGGGTGTTCCAGAGCTATCAGATGACCGGATTGATGAACGGGGCATCAATGGAAGCGCGACGGCGGAGGTCCCCATTTCTGAAAATTTCCAAAATACATGGCATGTACTTACGAAAAACACGACTTTTAGTACTGGCAGCGGCGACTCAGGATTCAGGGGTCAGAGAGGAATTACACAGCTTGTGACCCTGGTCACATGGTGTGTTGGACTTTCCCTGAAGCTCACGTGTATTTTGGGAAGTACACAGACCCAGGATGATCTACACGGAGTGTACAACATGGAAAAGGCGGTTACGTGGGACTCAGCGTGTATCTAGGGGGTACATGGACACATGATGGAGTACACGGCCATGTAATCTATCACACGGCCAGGCAAGGCTAGTAACGTGGGTCACCCTTTGTACCGGTTACACGGGTTAGAGTACACGGATTGAAGACCATGTACGAGCACATGGCCAGCGTACATGGAGCTGATCCTAGTCACTCAGACACAGCGGGTAGACAGTACTACATGCTGTGTACTATCTTTTATAAAATACCAGCCTTACAACATGGTCCAGTGGACATGGGAAGTACCTTAGGTCATATGACACGACGTGTAACGTTTCCGCATGCAGTGTACTTTTTGAAAAATGGCATGGTCCTCCTGTCCACTGTATCATGGACATGTTTCGTTTGTGGTAGTGCCCCTTCTTCTCATTCCCCTAAAGGTAAGGCATTGTTTCACTCTATAAGAATATGATCCCTTCAACAATACTTTCTGTGATAGAGTTAGGCATCCATCCGAGAGGCCTGGATCGAGATCCTCTATCCATTTTTGACCCTAGGTAGAGTCAGGCATCAACGTGACCAACTCCACCGGGCATGGATCCTCTACCTAGAAGGTGTATTATGGATGAGTCGCGGTATCCGCCATGGAAATGGCAGTGATCCTCATATGTGAATCGTGATCTTTTCAACTCAAGAGTGTGTCTCCTGTAATGAGTGCATCTATCTATCGAAATATTCACACATAGAAGTCTGTCTCCCTTAATGAGTGTAACTACCTCTCGTGATGGTTCCCGACGAACAGTAATTCTCATATGTACATCATCAGAGCTATAAGACTCGTGGAGTGTGCTCTCTCGGAACTAGTGCATCGCGGAATCATCGAAAGAATCCCTAATGGGGGTATGTGGTTGTGCAATTAGTTTCTAGACCACAGGTCAGGGTTTTGAGTACATCTGGTTTGTGTTTCTCTTTATATATGTTTTGTAGTCATATATTGTGCATAGCTTACTGTACCATTAATTTTTTACTACTTTTTGGTATTCGGGGTCCTCTTATGAGTATTTTTATACTCACCCATGCACGGGCTTTTCCCACACGTCTCATGTCTTGTGCTGACGAGAAGCCTTTTGACAGTGTCAAGGGAGGACCAGGACAGGACCAATTTTTTTGAGTTCCCTACAGGCAGAGGCGTTCCTATAGCTACGAGCAGTAGTCCCAATACCTTTTTTGTTTACAGGTTGGACTTTTCAGTTTTTAGACTCTTGTTTTGGTGGGCTTGTATTCTGGCCCAGTTTATTTTCAGTATTTTTCTTTCTGTCATACTCTGTTGGTTGGGTTTAATGTATGCATTCATTTTGTTCTGTTGTGGTTTTTTTACATTTCAGCATTTGTGGGCTTGGATATGTATTCTTGTGTACATGTACATAGGCAACGCCTCCCATGTTAGTAATATGCCTACTTGGTGCTAGTCACGAGCCCTTGGCATGTTGGAGGCAGGCTTGGGGAGTCACGGCGCGTGCCCCACAGGGACAGGTCGTGACATAGATGAAATAAATACTTTTTGAGAGATATATCTCTTTTTATTTAGTAATCATATAAAAGTAACATGATTATAAAAGAAAATAGTTATTTTGAAAATATTCTGGTAATCATGTAAAGGAAGCTTCGAATGTGTTATAATGCTTCAAAATAGCTGCACGGGCTGTATAAGTTAAAAAACATTCTTAACTTAATTAATCTAAAAGGTCATAAAGTACCTTGTTTGGAAAACGATGGAAGGATTCCTTTCTAAAAATTTTATAAAAAAGTCAAACAAGGGTATAAATTACTTTAACCCGTATGATAGGAAATAACATAAATTTTTTGAAATACATATTTAAAAAACAATGATGTGGATGATAAATAAGTCCATGTAGACACTTATGCACAAAAAACCTCTGATAGTAATGAAATTATAATATTAACCCTTATCTTGTACTTTTCATTGGTCAATGGTACATTAACATCCTCTTCTTCAGGTGGTTCCCTTTGATTTGATAAAAATATCTCCTTAGGTTGGATTTGTGATCAAAGTAAGGCCTCTATATCGGATTGAAGGTAGTTGGGAGGATATTTGAGCAAGTGTTGGCAGATTGAAATGGATTTGGAGGTGGGATTTTGAGATAATGGGAAGTACCCTTTTATAACAGTTGTGTGGGTCACTTTTGGAAAAGCTTGAAATATTTATTTATTATACAATAATATTCAGTTAATAATGGATCCAAAAGGATTTATCTCAAGGATAAGGTGGGTCTGGGTCGAAATCCTCTCAAAAAATAGGTTTTAAACAAGTTTAGGTTACCATTTAAACCTTATCTTTTTTATTTAACTTTTAGTAAAATAGTTTATCTTTTACAACGACATGTTGTATTTTTATATTATATGGATAATAAACTTAATATAAAATTACAACGGAACCCCACGTGGTTAATTAATGGAATATATATTATTATATAAGTCATTTGGAATCACCTTATATTTTTAAGACAATTATATAATTATTTAATTTATTATTTTTTTTAAAAACTCATTTATGTCAATTTTGACACTATTTGGTATTTTGGTTTTGTGAAAGTCATAAATACTTTATCACTTCGAAACAAATTTATCTAATCCACCATAAAATATCATATTCAAATAGAAAATTTGTGGATGACATCAAAACTTTCAAATTATATTTATTTTAATATTTATAATTTCATTTATTTGATTCTTTCATTAATAAAGAAAATACTACATCATTATTGTGTCATAAATAAATATATTTATATTATGTCTAAAAATTATAAATAAAATATAATGATATAG
Organism: Viscum album; assembly: GCA_963277665.1. NCBI lineage: Eukaryota > Viridiplantae > Streptophyta > Magnoliopsida > Santalales > Viscaceae > Viscum > Viscum album. The sequence goes on from OY728132.1 coordinate 705,417,649, forward strand.
GAAATATTTTTATCTTTCTAATGACTATTTTTAGTCAAAAATAATAATTATACAACCTCATATAGATATTTCTTTACTAAACGATACATGCTTATGTTATTTTTGTATTTACTTTAAATTAATTAATGTATAATGTCATTATCACTCCCATGTGGCTCTATAGGGTCCCAAAATCAACCCATGGATTCTCGTGGTTGGGAATGTATCATCCAATTGGGTTAGTACATGTGTTAGGGTAATTTAATATTATTATAATATTATTTTTTACTCTTATTTACCAGATTTACCCTTTAACCATGGTAAATAAAATATTTATTGATTTAACTATTCATAATGTCTAAAAATAAAAGTTACCTATTTACACAATTTTTACCCCCTAATTCCAAATATGGAATCCATTTTTCCAAATTCAAAACACATAAGTTTCAGAAATTAATTTAAAATTAATTTCTATTTTCAATACAAAAAAGTGGGTTTTTTAAGAAGTAAAAACAATCAAAATATTGACATGTGTTTGTGTACAATTTAAATGTGAAATTACATCCAATGACCTAAATTATATTAAAATATTAAAATATAATATAATGATACTTGAAAACCCCTAAAATCTATAATTTAACACTATAAATTATATCGATTAAAAAAGTTGTTTTTAATTAAAATTTAGTGTTTTCACTATTCATCAAAATTTAAAAGTTATCAAAAAAGTAGAAAAAATAACTCTAAGATAATTTTGATATTTCGAATCCATAAATGAAGTAAAAATTTAAAAATAAATTTTATAATATTCAAAAAGTGGGTAATACAATTCATAACTACTTTTAAAATGGCTAGTTAGATTGGGCGTGGTAAGCTTGAACTCAGTGTTTCATACTTCACATACAATTGTATTATACAAATGAAAGTGTATCATGGAAGCTTGTTGTGTTACAAAAATATTTGAGGAATAAACATTTTGAGAAAGAAAATTATATTTAAAAACTAAAGATTACTAGAATATTATGAAAATAAATTCATTTAAAATAATCATGGAAACATGTAAATAAATCATCAAATCATTATGAGTACATGTTGTTGGGAAATTCCGTTCATTTTGAATATTTTAAAAAAAATTCCGTTCACACATTAAAAAAATAGAAAATTATATCATTAGAAATATGAAAATATTATTCTTTTAAAATATTTTTATATAAATTATTACATGTGTAATAATGGATTTAAATAATAATTTTATAACTCTAAAAATATTTATGAAATAAATTAAATAAAATAATGGACACAGAAGAAAAATATTCCAGATCGAATAGAAATAAAATCAAATATTCATCAAAAGCATTATTCTGGTCTGTTGAGTACATAAATGATGAAAAATAAAAATACCATAAAAATTTATTAAATAACTTGAGGATGATAATTGATATTTTCATTAAGATATAATTATTCTAAAATTCACCCAATATATATTTAAATCGAAATAGTCCTGAATAGTTATGAGATTTTCAAATAAACCCTTACTGATTTGGCAACATTTATATCCTAAACCCAACGAAAGAAACCAATTCTATTGAAATATTGATATAATGAATATAAATTAAATCATGATATATCTTATCAAATGGGTAGTATATATACGATATGAAAGAAACAATCGGTGAATATGACATGTGTCTCACAAAAAAATCTGAGATGAGAAAACCATTACCTCATATCTATCTTCCTTAGTATGAGTTCATGCCTCCTATATAAAAATATATCTTTATTATAAATATATTCTAAAACCATCATAATATACCACATACCATATATTACTTATATATAACCTTGTATCACTAGTTTATTAACAATTATTTAATTAAATCATTAATCTAGTTAATCACAACATCATTTTTCATGTACATTTTAGTTCACTTCTATTTGTCTTATATGTTTATGATGGTTCCATAATATAATTTTTTTTATAATTATATATATCATATGTATTCATTAAACATAAAATCATAATCATGTTTCAAATATAGAGATAGAAAAATAAATTATACCATTCATGGAAACAATAGATCATACATACTCATAAACGATGTTTTCACATTTTGACGGATGAAACAAAAGAAAAGTAAAAAGTAAATCACCTTTTTAGATACATTATTCTATCATGAATATGATATATATTATTTAAATATAAATGTTTTATAATATATGTAAAATTGAAGTGAAAATGTGTATCACATCACTTCATAATGGTGGTCGTCCACAAATATTCATGAGTAGATTTATAATTTTCCTATAGATTGGATGGTAAGAAGGTATATAAGGTATTATAATTATATAATAATAATTATATCATAAATATCATATATATTCTTTATTTCTATCTTTATATCCATCCATGTAAACTGGAAATATATGTCAAATTACACCACTACGTAGAGATAGTAAGTTGTATGTACGCAGAAGCAATGTTTTCCCATTTCACAGGATTTAAAATATATGTAAAATTGTTCTCCAATCAACATAATAACATTTCTTTATATTTATGAAACTTTACTTATTTTTTTGTGACAGTTAAAACAAATTTAGGATACATACAAGAAGAAATAAATATTAAAGACTTGGTAAAAATGATTTCATCTCCATCAGCATACTTTCGTTAGATTCCTTATTAACGTCCCTTGGAATGGACTTTTAAGAATAAAACACCACCACATCATGGTTAAATAAGTTTATAATGGGAATCATCGGTTTTGGTTGAGATATTTGGTTCATAGTGGTGTGAAGAATTGTGGGAAACCGGTGTCCTTTTATAAAGGAGGGAGAGGAGACAATTGGAAATTCTAAAAATAATAAAAATATAATTTAGCAATTATATTGAAAAACTCCCCCAAAAAGGAAATATATTTGAATAAAAATACCATAATGTTGATATATGATCGTTTAATGAAATTTATAAGGTTAATTTTTTCTTATAAAACTTGTGTTTTTGTTCGAACCCTTCATTAACTGATTTTATCCTTAATTACAATAAAAATATTTTCCAAATTAAAGGGTTATAATTTTACTTATAATGTAAAAATTATATCAGAAATGGAAATTGGATGAAATTATATACCATTTATCATCATATTTCTCCGTTAAAAATATTTTAACAATTATTAAATAAATTATTAAAATATATTTATCATAAAAAATTATTAATATCAATTTATTAACTATTCACACAAATTGAATTTGAAAACATCATGAAATAAATGGAATTAAAATATAAACCTTTAAAAATCACTAATATTATATTTTTATGGAAAAAATTCACATAAAACAGTAATTCACTCAAACTTTACTACAAAACATTCCTTTAACAATGCTGACATTTATTGATGATAGAAAAATGTGCTGATAATGTCAATCTTTATCAGTGATAAATATGATTTGATAAAGGCCAACCATTATTCGTGTTTTTTTTGCACTAATAAAAGGTAAACCTTGTTAGTGCTTTATTTTTGGGTAGAAAAAGATTACCCTTTATTAGTTTTTTATTTATAGTGCTTAAAAGGTTAAAATATATCAGCACCTGGTTTTTACCACTGATAAAGGGAGTGCTTAATCAATTCTTTTTTAGCAAAGATAATGGTCCCGAAAAAATGAAAAGTAAAAAAAATAAAAAATTAATAATTTCATTAATTAAATAATTATTTCTAAAAATGAATAAAATAAATATAAATATATATACCATTTAGAATATAATAAATATTACATATTACACATATATATGTGTGTGAAATGAATAAAATGAAATAATTAATTGTCTTTCCTTGATCGTTGGTTTCATGGATCTGGTGTGGGGAGTATTGAAAGAATGGTTGGTGCTGTGATTTTACAAGCAGGCTCTTTGTGTTTATGGTAAGAGAGACACTAGTATCGGTATGAGGGTATTGTTTCGAATGGATGGATCATTATTTACAGGATTAAAAATTTGATTTCTGGTTTTATCATAGCTTTATGTAACTAGAGGGAGGTGCCTTCTTTGGAGAATATTGTTAACTCTCAGATTGCTAGAACTGCTACTCTTTATTAGGGAACCTGAGTATGTTAACATCCTCCTTCAAGGGTTCTGAAATTTAATAGTGATGGATCTTCTGTTTCAGGATGGAGTTGTGGATGAGGTATTATCTGGGAAAGTGGTGGGTCGACATTCTTGGCTTTTTCCATCAGGTTGGGGCATTGTAACTCACTGTTTGCTGAAGCGATGGCCATGATTTCTAGTTTGATCATTTGTAGGAAAAGAAATTTATGTATTACTATTGCTGAAACAGATTCTTCACTCTTATACAATGCTATTCATGGGTATGGTATTGTTTTTTGTTCTATTTCTTATATTGGGAGAATGTTCAGAAGCATCATGGGTGTGGATATTACAGTTTCCCATATCTGGTAGGAGGGAAATAAGGATGCAGACTACCTAGCATCAATTGACATTCATGGTACAAATAGTTGGTTTTCTGATGACTGGTATAGTTTAAAACCGAAAGGTGTAAATATCATTAAATGATATCCCTTGGTCTCCCATATTTTAGGCCCCCTTGATTTTTCCCTTAATTTGTCTGTCTATACAGACCTTTTTTTTCTTGTACTCTTTGTCAGTTCGTTGTATAAAAATTACATGATTGTTGTGATTAAAAAATTAGACAAAAAAATATAAATTGATAAAATTAAGGAAAATATTAATCATATATTATTAAAATAATTATTGAAAAAATGAATAAATTAAATATACATATATATATATATATCATAAATATTAATCAATATTGTATATTAAATAGAGATATATAAAACGAATAAATTATAATAAATAAAAAAAGTAATAATAATGAATAAATTACACAATTATTTAAAAATTGAAGAATGAAATAATTATTAATAAAAATTAATAAGTATAACATATATATATATATGTATATATTACAAATAGTAGTAAATAATATATATATAATATAAATATATCTAAAATGAATAAAATTTCAATTAAAAACATAATAATATATTATTCATCTTTAATGTTGTTTGATTTTTCAAATTAACATATATCAAACATCATATGTTACATTTATTTCATATATATATGTGTGTGTGTGTGTGTGTGTGTGTAATTAATGCATTTGAATATACAAACACACACACAAAATTATTTACCCAATACACTGAAACACAAACACCAAATATTTATGTAAATTATTCAAATTTTAGTGTATATTTTAAAATTTAATTATAACATTATACAATTAATATAGTTTGTTTTTTATCATCCAATTTAATTTTTTTAATACTATTGCTAGGGAATTCATTTTTAATATTTTTTAATATATATTATTTTCGATTCTGATTATTTTTTATTTTTTATTATTTATTTATTTATTTACTATGTTTTATTATTTTTATTATATATTCATCGAATTCAATATATATATTCATATTTTTTCATGATTTATATATAATTAATAATACTTATCCATTTTTTCAATATTTATAATGTGTAGTAATTTTGAATTATTTAATTTCAATAATTTTTAATATACATGTATTTTAGACAATATATCCACTAATAATGTTAAAAATATATTTATAAATAAATATATTCATAAATTCGTATTTTCTAAATTTAAAACTTTATATATTTATAATTACTATATATAATAAATTATTATTTTTTATGTATTTATATAATTTGAAATAAATATATATATATATAATTATAAAATTAGTATAATCAGTTATTTTTATAAAACCATTATAATCGATGTAGTTTTCAGTGCTTGTAAAAGCAATATTTATCAGTGCTTTTTTAACACAGATAGGGATTGAGTATTATCAATGATAAAAGAACACTTTTAAAGGAAATATTTTTCCAATCTAAAAAAGTACTGAAAAATACCCCTTTTATCACCACTTATCAATTTAGTACTGATAAAAGGGATCTCTATGCTTTCATTTCAAAAATCGATGTTAAATTTATCTCCTATCTATTTTAATGAACCATCACCACGACTCAATAAATCACCATTCCCAATCTCTAATAGAACTCCTCTACTCCCAGAGTGACTCCTCTACGTTCCCTTGGACTAATCAGGGGTACAATCCTATGTATGATATTTTCTACATTTCCTCTATATTTTTTTAATGTTTTGGGTTCTGTATTTTACATTCCTGAACTATTATTATCTATGAAGTACCCTACATCTCAACTCATGACTACTGAAATACGAGTGGATCTATTTTATCTTTTTCCTCCACAGAGAATGGTATTCAAGAAAGTGAATGATGTTTTCAGGTGATAAGGTTAGTAAACATATCTGTATGGGAATGTATGGATAATTCAAATAGATTTTTCACCACACACTACTAAAAAGGTAATTATGGCTTTATAGTATGATCAAAAAGTGTTTAGTTAAACATTGATTAGGTTAACACATTTCTCAAACATGTTATCTATATCCGTTAGCATTGATACAATACTTTCGTGATCTGGATGTCTGTCTGATGTGATGTGGTTACCTGAATTTGAAACTATTTGGGTATACTAGGTCAAAGGTGTTATGAAATGGAATCAATGTTATAATAGAGATATTGGAGTTGATTATATCCAAAAAAAATTCCACAAATAAGAAGTAATCCGTAAATATGTATGGATCGAATAATTGTTTTTGATATTTGAGTTACCTTATGATGTACTGAGTGGTTTTTGTTTATTTTTTCCCTGATCAATCTACTTGAGTCTCATGCCTCTTATATAGGAGTTGATAGGTTGGAATCTGAAAGAATATATAAAATTTCATGTTCTAATTTTTCTATGTTTTTTTCTGGAATCATTGGTGAATTTATATTAATAGGAACATGAGTAATATAAAAATTATAAATTCTTAATTACTTATTACTGATGATTATGATTATATATCTTATTAATTGAGTGATTTTATTTATTAACCCACCTTATCGATACTATTAGTTATTAGTTTATTTTTTTTCATATAAAATAATTATTCTAACATATTTCAAATTATATATAATAAATGAAAAGACTTATTAAAAAATAATTGAATGAGAGATAGGGATGATGGTTCACATTTATTATAGATTATTTTGTCTCTATTTCTAATAGGTTATTGTTTTTTGGGAGGAAAAATTATGTGAATATCTACACTAGAATAGAATATGTAACCCCTTTGGCCCCTAAATCTCTATAATAAGGAGACAATGAACATCCAATGCATGCTTGATATTATTTTGTTCCTCATATACTATAGGTAATCGTGGATCAACTTCAATCTATGTGGAATACATTTAAATGACATGACGTATCTATGGTTCCTAAATCATTTTGTTTTAATATATAATAATAATACATTTAGTTTCTCATTGAATAGATTCACGTCATCTATAAGAGTAAAAAAATCCTAGAAAAATAGTGATCATATGTTGAAAAATTCACCCTTTAATGGGATGTATGTTATTAGTGGGATCTTATGGTGGATTAAAAAAATAACACAAATTGGATGGTGTGGAATCCATGAGTAGACAAAAGTGATATTGAATGAATGTTCGGTGGGATTAATTTCTTCAAGACCATTTGAGTGTATGTATTCCAATTAATATTTAATTGAGGAGACTATGTGAGTGATTCTATCATTATAGGTTCCTTGGAAAATTTAATAATTATTTCCAACTTAATGTGAAACATTTCTATTGATGTGGTTATTTAAGGGACCAAAAATGGTACTTTTGATCTATTCCATATATGAAGGGTCATTAGATATGACTGGTAGATTATTTATTGATGATTAGTCAATGGATGATGCAAGATAGGGTTCTTCTATAGTGATAGGTACAATCCTAGTATTGTATACTCTTTTTGATGGTCAAAGGACACAAAATGTTATTATTCTTTATTTATGAGTGTCTTATAATTTAACTAGGATTGTAATTATAACACATTCAAAATGTCATTGACATAAATATTATCAATAAGTAAATGTATAGAAAAAGTGTATTCATTATCAATTTCAAAAAATAGTTTTATGCATAAGTGGGTATATCTTCTGGAATTGAAAGTGAATCATTCCTCAAAGATGATGAGTATTGATACTAGTTGATAATATGGATGTAATATGTTGTAGATTTTGAAATTGAAATATTACAAATAAGGATTCATTTTTGTAATATTGATATACAATACAATACACTCCAAGCATAAATGTGCACATCTTCATTAATATTCCATGAAAATTATTATTGTCTTGAACATAGATCTAATAAATAAATAATATAAGACAAATAACCATAAATGGACCTTTTAATCTATCCTCATGTGATTTATTATCTTCCATATCATGATAACATATTGGACTCCCACTTTCGAACAAGAATTCCTCCCATCATTGTGGTTCCAGTGTAACATGATGACATACCTTTCGCTCTGACTGTATTGATTAATCTTCATCAAAATCAATGCCATGTATTTGAATACAGTATCTACCAAATCATTCATCATCTGTTTCATCATTTCATCCTCTTCATTTACTACATATTGAGAAATAAAATAACACACTAAAAAATTAATCCAAAATAATGAATGAGTTAGTTTGGTTTCTTGATAGTAATTTTCTTATACGACTCAATCAGTTAATTTTGACAACACTTCATCCTCCTCATTTTCTTAATATGTGAAAAAAATAATTAAAATTTCATTTTAGTTATTTTTGATCCTTAGTGGAAACTCTACATTTATCTCATTAAGGGTTACTATTACCTTTTGATTCTTGTGACTCATCCCCCCACCTCTAATATGTTATTTGAACTACTCTACATAGTAGTTATCCAAAATGATCACTAGTACACACATGGTTTGACCAGTATGACTCCAAGTGCATCTATTTTTGAAAAGTGACATGAATTTTAGTGAAAAAAAAACTAACATACTCGAAATGAAGAAAATTATTTTGGATTGTTTTGGTATTTTAAGAAAGTGATAACTCAGTAATTTATGACCTATAGGAATAGACATCACTACAATCTACTGCACAGTGTGACCAATATGGTTTCAATGTGTGTGTTATCAGTTTAAAATTGAAATTTTAATTAAAAATAGTGCCAGTCACTGAAATCCAAGAAAACTTTCTTTTATTGTCGTTATAGAATACGGAAAATGATTCATAATTAATTTGTGATTGGTATGAATATAAATCATGTAAAACTCACTCATGATACTATCGGTATGGCTCAAAGAGTGTGTTTATTTTTTAAAATGAAATTTTGGTAAATAATAAAAGTGGAATAATCAAACCCGAGGAAAAAATTGTTATTATTATGATACTTAAGTAAAATTATCCACGAGTCATTTGGGATGTTCAGAAATCAGCCGCACCTCAATCTAACACTCCGTGTGACAAGTATAATTCGAAGTCTATCTTTTTATTCAAAATTTACATTAATTTTTTTGAAAAAAAAATGAAATACTCAAAAATAATAAAAAAAATTTGGATTATTCTGGTAATTTAATAAAATAATGCATATGAATTTTTTTATATATATTAATCATCTAGACCTCAATATAATTCACGTTGTGACCCGTATGTTGTGAATGATTTTATAATTAGTTTAAAACTGAAATTTTAATACAAAACGACATCACTCAATAAAAACTGAGAAACAACACTTATAATGACTTCATAATTTGGGAAATTTATTAATAATTTATTTTTGATGTGTATTAATTATTATCATTTCAATCTTACATACGATGCCACCTGTATGGATTAAAGTTCTTGTTTCATGCTTAAAATGACATTTTAGTAAAAAATCACAACTAGTGTACTCAAAACCAAGGAAACACATTAAAATTATTTTGAAACTTTTTGAAAATTATTCAGGAGCTAGTTGGGACATGTATCAAATTCTCTTCAACACGATTCACTATGAGACTGGTATGAATCCAATGGAATCTTTTTACAAAACATATTCATTAATTTTAGTGAAAAAACAACTGATATACTCATAACTGAGTAAACACATTCATATTGTTTTGTTACATTAGGAAATTGATCTGTATATAATTTTGGACATTTTTGAATATTTTATATGTCAATCTAATGCACAGTGTGACTGATATGACCATAGGTGTCCGTTATCAATTGGAAATTGACATTTTTATACAGAAAACATCAAACATTGAAAACTAAGAAATCATGATAAGATTGTCTTGATAATTTTGGAAAACTATTTATTATACATTTATGATGACAATGAATCTATATCATGTCAAACCCATACATGATACCACCTCTATGGATCAAAGTGCGTGTTTCCAATTTAAAATGACTTTTTAGTAAACAAGACATGTGGCATACTCAAAACTGGGAAAACACATTCTTATTATTATGATACTTTAGTAAAACTATTAAAGAGTCATTTTGGATACGTATATATTAGTTTAACCTCAATCAGATGAACAATGATATCAGAATGACTCCAAGTGAGTCTTTTTATTTAATGTTGACAACAATTTTAGTGAAAAAAAATCACTGACATGCTCAAAACTATGTAAAATCATTCATATTGACTTATTACATTTCGAAAATTATTTAAAAGTCCTTTTTTATATGTACGAATCAGACTCACCTCAATATGATGCACAATGTAACCATTATGGTGTCAAAGTGTCCGTTTTCAGTTTAAAATCGACATTTTAATACACAAAACCATCACATACATAAAAACAAAAAAGTGCATTGATTTTCTTGATAATTTGGTATATGGATTCATACTTCATTTTTGATGATTATTAATTAATCCAATGTCAGTTCCACAAGTGATGCCATCTGTGTGGCTCAAAGTGTTGTTTCATGTTTAAAATGGCATTTTAGTAAAAAAAAACACAAGTGGTATACTAAAAACTGAGGAAACACATTCTGACTGTTATGATACTTTAGTAAAACTATCATTGAGTAATTTAGGACATATATCAATTAGATAAACTTCAATCTGATGCATGGTTTGATAATTGTGACTTTAAGTATATCTTTTTTATGAAAAAATGACATTAATTATAGTGAAAAAAACAACTAACATACTCAAAAACAATAAAAACACATTTATATTGTTTTGGTACTTTTGGAAATTGATCCAAATGTCATTCATGACATATAGTAATTAGTATCGTGAAAATCTAACTCATGGTTTAACCATTATGGTGTCAAAGTATCTGTTACTAGTTTAAAATTGACATTATAATACAAAAAATCATCACTCACTAAAATCGAGAAAACAAGATCCTATTGGCATGATAATTTGGGGAAATGATTCATAATTTATTTCTGATGATTGTTAGCCATTCTCATTTAAATCATTCACACAATGACACATTTATGGCTCAATGTTTGTGCTTCTAGTTTAGAATTACATTTCAGTAAAAAACATAAGTGGTGTACTAAAAAAGGAACCACATTATGATTGTTTTGACACTTAATGAAAATAATACATGAGTCATTTGGGACATATATCAATAAAACACACCTCAATATGATGAATGATGTGACCGTTATGACTCTATGTGTGTCTTCTTATTCAAAACAAACATTAATTTTAGTGGAAAAAATCAACCAGCACACTCATAATTGATCATACTATTTTGGATTGTTTTGTTACTTTATGAAAACAATCCATATTTCATTTTTCACATTTATGAATCAAATTCACCTTTATCCAAAACATGGTGTGACCGGTATGAATCTAAGGGCCCCTTTTTATTCAAAAATGACATTAATTTTAATATAAAAAACAACTAACATAATAAAAATATATAAAACACATTACGATTATTTTGGTACTTTATGGAAAAAATCCATACGTCATTTTTAATATATAGGACTCAGTCACACCTCAATACAACTAATTTTGTGATAGTTTGGACTCTATGTGTTTCTTTTAATATAAATTTATATTAAATTTAGTAAAAAAATCACATACTCTATAATAGTGTTTTTTATGACATGTATTGTTGTTAGAAATTTAATTTCATTTAAATTTTGTATTTTAAATTTATTTTTATCAATTTTTTTGGTGAGGGATTTATTCATTACAACACGCTGCACTAGTTTTTGGTGATGTACTATGTGGTAGATTCACACTGTGATTTTCACCATTATCAGGGCTTCTAAATGAAGTAATAAAGATAGACTTTATCAGTGCTTGTATAAGTGCTGAAAAAGATACAGTTTATTATGTATTTTTAAAGTGCTAATATAGGCGTCTTTATGAGTTCTTATAAAATCAAGGATAAAGGGGATATTTACAAGTGCTTTTATAAGATCTTATAAATCTTACTTCTATGAGTGCTTTTTAGAGTGTAGATAAAGAGACCCTTTGTCAGTTCATTTAAAAGTGCAGATAAAGGGTCTCTTAATTAGTGGAAAATAAAAGTACATATAAATGGGGTCTTAGATCAGCTCTTTTAAAAGCGTTGATAAATTATTTTTCATTCTAACCATACTGAGGTAGTCAGCTCTGGCTATCACTGATAAAGGCTGATTCTAGCACTGTTAATGGATTATTTTGTAGTAGTGAAATTTGATTACATGCATTAATTTTGAAATCAATTATTTTATGTTTCTATTTAATGAATAAAATATATATTGTAATTTAATATAAATTTAATGAAATTATCAAATAATTAAATATTATAAATAAATCTCCACGATAAAAAATAATAATTAATTATTCAAAAAACATTTAGAATCGAATTTATGCTCATTTTATATATATTTATAAAAGATAGATATTAAATTTAAGATAGTAATAGTTTGATTTTATTCATTCCTTAAATAAATATAAAGATCATAATCAATGTAAAATAGAACCATGTGGCCATATATTCAATACTTGGATGAAAATGATAGAACTACACCCATATAATTGGATAAATGAAAGTGTTGTGTTGATTTTCATACCTCGTCACAGTGTTTTAATCCCATTTCATCCCTTTTTCCGTATACCGAGGTACAAATATTTACCACAGTTACTATTCATAATGAATGAAAATAAAAGCGATATATTTAACAAATTTGGACCTCATGTTTCCAACTACGGAATCATTTTTTAAAATTAAATTTCTAGATGTGGAGGAAATTAATTTAACATAAAACTGAAAAAGGAAATGAAATCATTATTTCGGGAAAAAGTCCTTTTAAATTATAAAAATTATTTTCTACCAAATTCAACAATAAAATTTATTCTAATGAAATTGATTTTATTATTAATAATACAAGATAACTAATGATTCTTTGAAAATATTTTTAAAATATGAATCTTTTCATTTGCTTGAGAAAAATAAAATTTCCAATTTAAAAAATATTTTTCACAATTCAATGAAAAATTAATCATTTCTTCAAAATAAAAAAAACCACTAAGATAATTTTTATATTTTGATTAAATAATTGATATCTATTTTTTAAAATAAAATTTATAAATACTATGGTAAATATATTATAATATTTTCTAAAAAAAAGTGAAAAGTATTTCTCAAGAAAATGTACTTTGATGAATAAAATATTTATTAAAAATTGTGTGCATATTTCCAAATACATAATTAATATATTTTTATTGATTAGGTACTTTATATATATTTCATTGTTTTTTTAATCCTAATCATTCCTAAAAATTAGTTGGTATGGTCTAATGTTCATATTTAAACAATAATATTTCATGGTTCATTTAAGGTTGTTGTTTTGTGTAATATACTCTATCAAAGAGAATTTTTTTTCAAATCTATTGATGTCAAGGAACCTTCTAGATTTGTTACCTCGAGGTGAATTTGAATCATATCCACATCAACTTAAATATATCTAGATATGAATTCCATTACTAGGAACCCACAAAATATATACTTTACCAAAACATTTGGTTATTATCAATATCTTAAACTTATCCCCAAGGAATTCACCAAGGTTTTGTACTTATAATCTCGACAGTTATCTAAAAATTTCTTTGGATACAATCTATATGGAACCAAACTTTTAAAATTTAAAAATGAATATTTATAAATAATTTACATTCTTATATTTATGGTTTCTTTTAGAAATATAGTCCTAGAGAATCTAGTCATAACACATACATAACAAACACACATATTAGGAAGTGGAACCATCAACATAGTATCCTTTGTTACACAATATAAATTTTTTAATATTAAACCTGTTTTATTTCAATGAAAAATCTCCATGAATATTAAATTGAATTATTCTTTATTCTTACTTATCCTTAATACCTATTTAAAAAATAAAAAATAAGGTATGAGAACAATAATAATTGTTAGGGGACATATAAATAGAATGAAAACTATTAGTCTATAAATACAAATTATAAAAAAAATCCCTTTTCATAATCAACATTAGAATGAAAATAAGAATTTCATTACCCTTGAAATCAACTTCAGTACCCAATTTTTTTAAAACATTTCATAATTAATATTAACGGAAGAATAATACTCATTTATATTTCATTACAAACATGAAAAAATCAAGAAAAAAATATTACCAAGTTATATATTTCGCATTTAATTAAGTAGCACAGTGTTTCATTTAAACATAATTTTGTTTTATTAGCTTATGAAGTCATACTATTTTCAATAAAGTCAACAAAACTATTTGATAAATAATATATATTACTAGGGAAATAATTTTCAATTCCAAAATATAATAATTCTTAAAAATGGAATAAACTACATGGAAAATTCCTATAATCTCTTTGGAAAAACTTATAACCAGTTAACCTTGTTGCTTTACCTAATGACATGATGAGCTATATTAGTATCACCCATTTTCAGAAGTTATATTATGATAAACTATCAGTATAAATAATTCCCAATAACCATACCATAATCATAAAAAATTGAATCATTCATTTCCATCATTATAATCATAAAAGGATTTTTTCACCCATAAGAAAAACAATTATTGAAATTGATATATAAATTTCATTTTAAAACACATTTTGAAAATACCAAGAACAAAGGGAAAGACGATTTTTATTTGAATAAAATATGTAATAA
This sequence comes from Viscum album, assembly GCA_963277665.1. Classification (NCBI taxonomy): domain Eukaryota; kingdom Viridiplantae; phylum Streptophyta; class Magnoliopsida; order Santalales; family Viscaceae; genus Viscum; species Viscum album. The sequence goes on from OY728132.1 coordinate 705,432,740, forward strand.
TTTAAATTAATAAAAACCAAAAATAATGTTTAAGGAAGTGGTAAAAACCATTGACATCGTATATATTAAAATGGATCATTCCTTTTTTATTTTATATCAAAAAATTATGGATAAACTACATAAATATGTCACTTTTTAAACCATTTGAAATAGAGTCAAATGATAAATAATGTGTCCTTAATAATCATCTATATCTATATAAACAATCCCATAAAATAATTTTAAGAATATAAACATGGATGAAAATTATTTAGAAATAAATCATTAAAGCATTTCAAATGATATTTTTATAGTGAAGTTTCTGTTACCTCTAGCCTGAATCAATTTGTATGTAATTTATATTAATAAATAATAAAATTATTTTAATTTCATAATTTCATAAAAACTTTTTTAAGTGTATTATTCCATGAATTTTATATTATAATTTTATATTCAGTTACATAATCAATTATGTTCACGTCGTATGTTTTGACAATATGCATATCATATGTCCAAATTAAATTTGGTAGGCTGGCTATGGTCAAAGAATTAATTATTAAATTTTATAAAAATTAAAAATAATTAAATAATAATAATTTTTTAACATTAATTATACTTTAAACCGAATCATTAAATACATTTATGAAGAATTATTAGTGTTTCAATCATGGAGACAATAGTACATACCTTCACATGAGCAACATTTCAATTGTTCAAAAAATATTAGGGAACAAAGGAAAGTATTATTGTATAGTTATATAATGACCATTATATCATTAATATTGTTTTATATCTTTAAATACACTTATATATACCATTTATGTTATGGGTGATAAAAATGAATCACATAGCTTTATAGAGGTGGTCATCCACACATTTTCATGAATGATGTTATCATTTTTTTATGTATCGAAATGTATGAAAATAGATGATATATTATATTCAAATAATTATAATTATATCATGAATATGATATATGTATATATATATATATATTAAATATATCATTTTAAATAGCCATAATAGGTTCTAATAGAAAATAATCACATAGGTTCTTAAGGCGATAGTCTTCCACAGATGTGAATGATGATTTCATTTCCCATTTGATATAAGAGGGAAACATATTCTGGTTATGAAATTAATGGAATAACATATCATTTTATGATATATAATGATTTTATAATTTCCCAATTTCACGAATAATTATAAAGGAAGAATAAGAAGAAATAAAACTAAAACATTTTGTTAAATTTTTTATCTATTCTTTGAAAACCTCAATTGATTTGATCCTTGGGCCCTCAAATGTTTTTGTTTTACCCAAAAAAATCCTCTTTGTTATGGGTGTAATATCTTTCTCCTCCTCGTTATCTTGATAAGATGAATAATTACTACTTGTACTTAAGATACATCTCCAAGATGATAGAGGCTGGAAGTAAATGTTAAGGGTCTCAATATAGATAGGAAATGATTTTCCCTTCTAAAATAAAAAAACTATATCCAATTATACTAAAACCAAACAACAACTATATGATCCACGATAATAATTTAATACAACTAAAGGTAATAGCAACACTCAAAAATAAAAAACTACTCCATAACCAATATTTTAATACCAAAGTGGAATAATAAACCCCAAAGCTCAAAGACTCCATAGACATCAACACAATATCTCACAATATGTTCCAAGATCAAACTCCACAATCCATGACCACTTATCATGAAGTACCACTAAATAAGTCTAATTATTAAACTTTACTTATGTCTTGATAAAAAATATCTACAAAATAAACAAATTGCATAAGTAAGGGGTGAATAATTAAACTTGTTATGTTATCCCTAAATGACTTCCCTACTCATTCCACTAGGATAAATGATGTTATCACATATATATAAAACAATTTATATAAAACACATGAAACCAGTTTATCTCAGAATATAAAACAATCTCAAAAAACTATTTTCAATGTAATGAAACCAAACAATTCTTTCAACCATTTTACATTCCATTTTGGCATTATCAATTCCATTTCAACCAATAAAAAATACAAACAATGAATCACACAGTATTGTTGATTACCGATGATGGTGGATGTTCGCATCCATACTCATCCCCATTGATGGTGGTACTTCATGACCAACATAAATCCCATTCAACTCACATGTAACCATTTAATCCCGCAACCATGAAAACAAAATCATTGAAATTACATTTCAATAAAACTATCATTCTATTGAAAAAACATTAACATAAATCAAAACCAAACAATAATTTAAAAATTAGCAACCAAATTATATTTTCACAAAAACACCTAATTACCTAAAATCCATAAACCACCACCAAAGTGGGTTTCCATATAGAAATTCACATAAATTTCATAATTAATTTTAATAAAAACAACAAATTTGATGTAAATCCTTCATTTTATAATGATATGAGTTGATAGGGAAGCCACATACCTCGACAATTATTGTGAAAATGATAAATGACAAGAAACATCAAAATAACCAGATTAAGTCTCTAAAACCCTCATTAGATCAATTTTCCTAACATCAATGCAGCCAAATATCATCATTATTGGTATAAAATATAATATATCTTTCCCCAACAAACTAGATCTATGAACCCAAGATTTTGAAGAGAATGTTGTCTAAGGAAAACAACCAAAATGAAGCCTTAATAAGAAATACGACCTTTAATGAACCAATATTTTCCATCATATTGATTTTTGATCGAAGGGGAGATTATCTACAACATTATTGAAGAAGAAAAATTAATCTTGGGTCAAAATATTGAAAAAAGTGATTAAGAGATAATCGGGATCCAGATCGACATTTTCAGGATCTAAACATTAAACTGTGTAGAGTTGGGTCACGATGTTTTTCTAATCATGCACCAATATTGTGACAGCCTCAACATCTAAACACCCCCTACATGGTTGGATTTCATAGTTATTAAAAACATTTTCCAACAATTTTTCCCTCTATTTTATTTTTCACGGTTACTCCATAGTGGCCACAATGTTTAGAAAAACTGTGCACCTAACCGTTTGTCTTCCCAGAAGCCCATGTCTGACCTTGAATAGTTTCATGTGTTATTTTCATGGATTCTACTAACCATTATACAACCTTAAACCTACAAAAATCCAAGATAACATTCCAACTGTTCTCAAACACCTCCTAATCATTACTCTAATACGTTATATACTTAAAAAATAATAAATAAATTGTTACTTACATGAAACTGGAAGTTCCACATTCTCCCCACCATTGGGATTTTTTCCATGGAAATTAGAATACCACCAATGTCATAAAAGATTTTAGTCCATTAAATGATTATTTCATTCTCCCAAACCCATGTCTCTTTTGGTATTTGGACATGGTCCACAAAAACAGCACTAAACCGATTCTTTTCCACTGCAACACTTTCCCTTTTCTATCCACAATCCATACTGGTCTATGAACAAATGAAGCAACTAGCTTGAGATCATCATGATCTCATCAGATCAAATGGTTAGAATTAGGATGATATATTTTCAACTGAGATACATGAATCACATTATTCACTACACTAAACTGTGGGGGGGGGAATACAACTGATATTACACATGGCCAACCAATTAATGTATCTCAAAATGTCCTATATATTGATGATTTAACATCCTATTATTCCCAAAAATGGTGTCTAATACATAGAGATATTTTCAAGAACACATGATCACTCACATAAAAAAATGGTTGTCGATGAAGATCTGTATAAAATTTCTACAGACATTGATCGACCTTCATATTTTTCTACTCAAATGAAAATTCTCAGTTTTCTCTTGTAATATGATTAGTCTAACTAGTGATGTCTATGATATTTCCTCCAAACAAATTGGAGAATGACGTGGACATCCATATAATTCTTCAGAAGCGGCCATATGTATTGAGTCTTGATAACTACTGTTGTTTGATAACTCCTTTAATTTTTTTGTTGTCCTCCCATGATCCACCATAATCCATTACAAAATAACAAAATATGGCTTCTAATATTTGTTTATTCTTTTTAGATATTCCATCCAATTCGGAAAGATGTTCAATAATCATTTCCAACTAGATAAAAAAATATTTCTATAATTATTTACATAAATGGTATGTAAATATAATATTTTGATCTAATAGTATCAAAACTAGTACACCATGCCTATTTACCACTTCTTAGATTTAAATTGTATACATGACCTCCATTGTTTGATTTTAATGAATAGGAATGATATGGGATGAATTTGTTAGCTGATCCACTATTAATCACATGGAATAATTTTTCTAAACCATACTTGGGATACCTATAAAAAATATTGGGTTACCTGATCCCATTTCCAAACATGAATAGGTAAAAGTTGCAACATGGCCTCCAACTGTTAATGCTCTACCTTAACCATCTGAAAAGTTATGTATATTGAAAGAAACTCAGCCACCATTATTTTCAAACCAACCTTCCATAACTCTATTTTAAATTCCTTATAAATCTATTTTATTATAGAATTAACATTACACCTCAAATGGTGGTTACCATGATTACGTTTTTCCTGACAGGCCCTAGTTACAACGACATGATTTTGAAACCGTAAAACTAAACTCCTATCTAGATTCCACCACTCAATGGTCTCCCCACCAATGACTTTAATGACATGGAAACACATTCTAAATAAGAAATATGTTCCTATTCTATTGTTGAAACCAAATCAGGATAAAGAAAAACTTTAACAAAAACATTTATACTACATTGGTCTCCACAGTCCAACTACTTGTCGAATATCATTGACATCAAATTCCTTTAGTCTAACACCTATATTTAATAAAGATCATATGAATTTATACTTAATGCATATGACACCAAATTTTATTTACATGATGTATTCGTCAAATCAAAGTCAAAATTTTTGAGATACACTCTCCATCTTGTTTTTCCTAGGCTTAAATACTTTTGTGAGAAAATATTTTTCAATCTCTTATGATCTATAAACCCTATAAATATCTCACAAAATATTTCATGACTCTATATTTTTAAATCATGGACTATGGAAGGTTACTCCTTTTCATTGTTTAGGTATTTATTCTAATGAAACATTAAATATCATGATCCATAATAAAACTTGTGGTCTTTCAATATGTGAACACATACTATTCAAGGTCATGAAGAATCCCGATACACCATGTACCCTACCTTAAATATGGAAATATCAAGATTGGAGCTAGTTTAATATTAATGATAAGATCCCAAAAATACTTATAAAATTCATCATTTCATGGAAATAGAATGCCATTCATTATCAAAGAATTCATAGGTGAATCCAGTCATGAAAAAAAATAACTAAGCATTAATAATAACCAACTAGACCAAGGAAACATCATATCATGAAGAAATTATTTGGTGGTTTTCAAGAGATAATGCCCTCTATCTTATCTAGATCCATAGAAATAACTATTTCAGAAATTAAATTTCCAAGAATGTGTACATCTGGTATCCATAAATAACACCCTAATAATTTTTCATAAAGATGATAATCTGTCATGACACCTAACACTATCATCCAGTATTTGTCATGATTAGAACTTTCCCTTGAACACACCAATATGTCATCCAAAGACACCACCAAAAAGTCAATATTTCACTGAAATGTCTAATTCATCAATTTCATAAAGACGTTTATTGAATTTTTAAGATAGAAAGGCATAACTATATACTAATAATGTTTATATATCTACTCATGAACACTATCTTTGGAACATCCTCTTTCCGAACCCACAATTGGTGATATCCTGATCGTAGTTCAATTTTAGAGAACCATTGGTCTCAACTCAATTGTTTGAGCATATAATCAATGCGTGGAAGTGGATATTGATATCTTATCATAAATTTGTTAAGGATATGATAATTGAAAAAATCCTTAGAGTTCCATCTTATTTTTGAAAAATAAGACTACTACGTTCCAAAGAGACATAGAAGGATTAATGGACCCTTTCCATTCCATCTATTCCAACTACAATTAAGGTTACCATTAATTCTATTGGTGTTAGATGATAAGATGAAAGGGAAATATGACTGGTCCCTAGGAGGATATAAATCATAAACAACACTTATTTTGTGGGTGGAAACCCTGATCGATTTTCCAGAAACACATCCTAAATCTAATAAAAATCCTATGGAAAAATGATATTCTCAATATATTCCATCGATCACAATGTCAATGATACCAAATAGTATGAGATCATTCCAACTACTGGTGCTAAAAAGCCTATTGCTCTTACATTTACATTTCAATATCCTCTAAAGAGATTCATGAATCCTTCCTTAATTGTAAAACTGACCTTTCATGTATAATAATTGATGTGAGACATGATCATTGTCAAACATTCCATACTTAGGATTATTTCATATACATCCTTGTCCATCACTGAGAAATCCAATATCAAAAAAACTCAATTAATTGTTATAGAGCATGATTTACACATAAAGGCTCGATATTCTCTTTGACCAAGAGAGGTCTTAAATTTACAAATAAAAAAATAATATCAAAATTTAATTTGAGAATATGAGAATCATGAAAATAAATAAATGAATGGAATAAATATGTTTCAAAAAAATCATGCATAAGGTTAGAATTCGAAAGAAACACACATCTCACTATCTATGGTCTAGACTGATCATCCAGTAAACATTTCTCAACTCTTTATAATTTATTACTCACAAAACTTTGGTCTTTATTTACCTTTTGATGTATCCCTTGATGAGGGGTCAGGGTATTTCATAAATCACCAACGCTAGCTCGGTTCTGCTGATGAGGGTTATTCTACTGCCAGCACCCCATCGAATCAAATGAAATATGAAACACTTGAGAATATTCTTGAACACCTGACCTTAGAGAACTATGAAAAGAGCACAAAAGAAAACACCATATGATTACAATTGTAGAATTATCTAGGTGGTTCCACACAATCTTGCTTTATGTGATCAAATTATACATATTGAAAATATCCTTGGTTTTATTTAGGATTAGGAGGAAGATTCACTAATCCATTCATCGAAGTCTGAGTCAAATCACTACATTTGAAATAGGTTTCCCTCTTCGTCTTGTTCTTTGTATTCGAGTTACCACCATTTTACTTGGGTATCAACATCCATCCCCCACCTATATCTCTTTATATTTCTTTTTTTACCACCATCATTAAATATAAAATCTCTATATAATCTTTTTTACAAAGCATAACACTCTTTGAGCTAATTTCCATCCTCTTATCTAATTCATATATGTGTGCCTTTAAGAACACACTATAAGAATCTTATTTTTAAAAGAGAGCTCAATTCATAAATTTATCTTCATACCCTATCATTGAGCGGTTCTCCTGCTTTAAGATTATTTTTTCCTTCTCGAAATCCTAAACATGTAAAGATAGAATTGTTTTTTGAAAATATATTTAAAACCCTGACATGTAATGAAATGGTCTAATTTAGTCTAAACCACTAAATCCCACAACTTGTGTTCAATATCCACTAGAATATACATCTCTAGATTTATATTCAACTCTTCTGGTGTGAAAATGAAATTGAATATTCAATTTATCTTGTTCAACTAAACATCTACCATATTTAGTTCCAAGTCCCTTAAAAATACGAGTCGATTCCTCTTCTAAAACTAAACGGTGTGATCTAGTTTCCTTGGATTATTCCTCTTTCCCCCTTTATCCCCATATTAAATGGATAGGAATATACTATAAACTTGTTGTTCATTCATATGTGGCTCAAGAGCCACCACATTCTCAGCATCATCTTTGAGTTGGTTTCTATTATTCATACCAGGTGCCATTTTATACAACAACAATAAATACATAAGTCTCACCCTTTATAAACTAAACACTTAAAATTCAAATTCTAAGATGTGACACATATCAGAACAAGGCTTTCCCAAAATTCAAAAAATTTCACTTCAACCATTTTTGAAAATATCACAATTCTTTTGAAAATAAAACCATTTTCAAAATACCCATGTAATGGATTTTTTAAACTATCACAATAGAAAATAGTTTCAACACTTTTCAAAAATCAATATTTTCCCACAAAATCATAAATCATTACTCAAAATGAAATATGAAATCATAGTGGGAATTCATTTATTCAATGAATGTCATACACTTATCATAGTTTAAACCCACGAAAATGAGATTAAAACTCTTATGAGTGTCTCTAAAAACATATGTAACCAAATAACAAGTAACTAGAAGTTTAACATAAATATGTTAGATATGATTATTTAGGGTCTATATTTCATGTCCCAAAAATCCGACTCATTTCTATTATCCAAACTCAATAGCTAATTCAGAATGAATTTCATCTCCAAGAATGACACTACTAATATCCAAGGATCAAAAAAACTAATACCACATGTAACTTCTCACCCCACCCCTTCGTCATGAAAATATATGGAGTTTCTATTTAGCCTTAAGAGACATCCGCAAGAAGCCAAAGGCTAGAAATAATTCTAAGGCCCTCCATAAATTTTGGTGATGATTTACCATTTTTAATTAAAACAACCAAAACTATATATACTGAAACCAAACAAAAACTATGTGATGCATGAAAACAATGTAATAGAACTCAAGGTAATAGCAAAATTCAAAAATACGAAACCACACCATAAAAAATATCAATGTACCAAAGAGGAAGACTTAAACCACAAAGCTCAAAGACTCCACCGACATCAACTAATAAACTCACATCATTCAACAAGTTGAAACTCTATAATCCATACCCATTTACAATTAATTGTGACTATATTAGTGTTTTACATTACCATTTTTTTGTCTTAATAAACAATATATACAGACGCACTAAAGTGCCCAAGTAGGGGGTGAGTAATGGATCTCAGTTTTTTTCCTCAAATAACTTCCCTACTCACACCACTAGGATAAAGCATGTTAGATCATTTATATAAAACAATTTATATATAAAAATTTGTACCAATTTATATCAGAATATAAAAAAATTTCCATAAAAAACATAATATTCAAAGGAAAGTGACCAGAAAACTCTTTAAAATGTTTCACATTCCATTTTGGTGTTATATATCACATTTCACCCAATAAAAACACACACATAATAAAAAAAACATGGTGTTTATTTCTGATGGTGGAAATTCAAACCCATACTCCGTCCCTTTTGTGGTGGAACTTCACGACCAATATCCATCCCATTCAACTCACACTTAACCATTTATGCCCACAAGAATTCCAACACAATCATTTCCAAAACATTTTAATAAAACTATCCTTTTATTTAAAAATATTTTCGATATATATAAATCAAACAACCATTTTAAAATCATTATTTTAAAATCATTTGACAAAATTCATTTTTCACCAAAACACTCAATTTCCATAATTATATAAATTATCAAAAAATAGGGTTCTCATTCAAAAATTCTTTCTAATTTCATAATCAATTTTCATAAAAGTAGTCAATTTAAAATTACTCCTTAAGGTTCTAATTAGAGGATTAGATCTTGAATCCACCTACATTAGAAATTATGGAGAAAACAGAGAACAACATGAAACAGCAACAAAACCGGGTTGAATATCCATAAACACAACATAGATCTATTTACCTAACATAAAAATATCCAAATATTATCATTATTAGAATTAACTATCATTGATATATCCTATATGGTATAAATATATTAATCACTGATAGGGAAGAGTACTAGATCTAAGAATAACTACAAAAAAAATACTTTCCATGAAATATGCTCTTCAACATAGTATGATTTTCTAATATATTTATTCTAGTTTGATGGGGAGATTCCCCATATCCTTTGGGAAGAAGAAAAACTAAGTTAGGGTGGAAACAGTGAAGATATAGTGGTTTAGAGGTAATCATGATCCATATCCACTTTTTTAGGATATAATGTTTAACTCGTGCATGGTTTGGTCACATAGTTTGTGCAATCATGCGCCAATCGTGCATCATCCTTTGCCTCTAAACAATCCTTGTATAGTTAGCACAAAATGTTAGTGAACCCATGGGCCAACCATGGTTTCCAAATTTTTTACATTGAATAGTTTCTCATTGTTGGCCCCACGGTTTGGAAAAAAATATGTGCCTAATCGTGGGCCAACATAGAAACCCATGTCTCACCATGTATAATTTCATGTAAGAGTTTCATAGTTTCTACCGAACATTATCAAACCATAAACCTCCATAAATTACCAAGCAATTTGGAAAAATTATGGCAAACCCTCCCAAACACCACCTAAATACATTACATACAAAAATAGTATAAATAAAGGGTTACTTACTTTGAACTGAGGGTGTTAACATGGGGATGTATTTTAGATAAATATTTTTATAGGAATTGGTTATACTAGTTTTATAAAAAGATATTAAGAAGGAAGGAGAGTAGATTCCAATTTATAAGTCAGTAAAGGTGCACTCATGGAATTTCATAATGCATTAAATAAATATGAAATAATTTTATTAAATAGTATTAACAAATTAATATATTTATAATATCATATGATTGTTATTCAAAATAATATATTCCTATAAAATATGGATAGTTTGAGGTGATGTTTTCAGACTTGTCTCTTAGCTTTAAGCCCTCATTAACCCTATTGAAAATTACATTGGTATCATTTTTTACTCTTAATGGGTCAATAAATATTTATAATAGGAAAAAGTAACCCATAAATAAAATATGGCTGATATTATCTACCATATTCTATTCAATTGGAAGAATAAATTTTTTTATTAACATTATATCACTAAATGAAATTATATTAAACTAATATACAATTATATTCATTTTAATGTCTATTTAAAAATATTCACATTATTAACATTATGATAGTATTGAAATTATGATAAAAACTTCTAAAAAATAGTAATATGTTATAATTAACAAACAAATATTTGGAAACTATAACTAACCCATGATATATTACTTTTACTATTTCTAAATTCATTTTACTAATTTTTTTAACTGAATACACAAGCATTATGTTGGTATTTTTTAACCATATCGGACACTAAAATAAAAAAAAATTCCATGAAAAATAATCCTTCATATTTTAAATAAAAAATTTTATCTAAACTTTTCCTCATTTTATAATTATAATAAATATAAAATATGTTGGAATAATGAGAATTAAATTTTTATTCTTTATTTAAAATATATTATGGTCACTATCAAAGGAATGTGAAAATAAATTGGAACAATTTTATATTTTTATTTTATCTATCCAAAAACACATATGAAGTAAAATAAATAAAAGTGGTAGAGAGATTTATAGGCCACACCACATTATCTTTAACCATAATTACCAGATTTACCCATTCCTTGGTGACAAATATTTACTATGATTACTATTCATAATTTCCAAAAAAATAGAAAGAGTCATTTTTACTATATTTGAAACTTATAATTCCAAATATGGAATATATTTTTTTATAATCAATTCCTAGAAGTTTTAGAAATTAAATTAAAATTAAAACACAAGATACAATGAAAAACCATTTTTAGATAAATGTGTTTTTATATCCGAAAATGAACTTATAATAATGTCATGTATAATGAAGATTCAAATTTAACTAATTACGTTATATATACCTAAAAATTGATTGGTCACGACCCGTCTCCTAGGGCCCGTGTCGTCACTACCCCAAGCCCGCCTTCCATAGGCAAGGGGCTGGAGACTAGCACCAAAGGCGTATATCCCTAAACTGGGAAGGCATTGCATTTGTAACTGAAAAACAAACACATCAGAGTACACAACAAGAAGTAAAACACTAAGTAAAACCTATATACAAAGAGTGTGTTGAAAAGTAAAAAGGGGCTGGAAATACAAGCCCAACTATATAGTACAAGTACAACTGAAAATGGGACAAACAGCTAAAAGTTAAAGAGCAGCTACTCGATCCTCCTCCGAGGATCCTACCTAAACGGTAGGTACAGATGTCCACCTCAACACTCCAGGTACGTCAGAATCCTCTGTGTACCGACACTTCGTAAGGTCCACCTCCAGGTACTGTCTAGTCCTGGGGCTCTCAGCCTCCGTCATCACTGTTTTGTCGTCTGCATCCAACACAATGTGGTCGGGCATAGCCCGTGCATGGGTGATATAATGATACATAATAGGGACCCTGAGACCCTTAATGTCTCACACAACACAACAAGGATAAACCAAAAAGTATGAAATCAACAGATAACCATTACTTAGGTATATTTCCATACATATACCTATGTTATCTTGTAACCCATCTCAATCATGAGGAAAACACAAAAGCCATTGACACAGATCAACCAGGATTTTTATTCACGATTTCAAAACCACGGCTGCTGGAGAACTCCTCCTCGATCGAGTACAGTGGTTCTACCGCTACAACCAAGTACTTCCCACTAACCTTGGACTGCGGAGGTACTCCATATGTCGAGTACTATGAGTCTACCGCACTCACACAGAGGCGCTCCCCACCATGGGTCTGCCGCTACAATCAAGAGCTCCCCCTCATAGCCTACAGAGGTACTCCTTCTGTCGAGTACCGCGGGTCTGCCATTACAACCAAGCACTCATCCACCGTGGGTCTTCTTCTACAACCAAGCACTCCCCACTGGGCTATTTGAATCATTCCGAGTCGATCAGTCAGCAATCGTCAAGTCTGAGATAGCTACTGTGGGTCTACTGTGCTCACACAGAGGTGCTCCCCACCATGGGTCTACCTCTACAACCAAGCACTACCCCCATGCGTCATTATTGCTGGCCTCTCGGCTGCCGACCTCTCGAGCCATGTCCCTCGCGGTGCTGGCCGAACCGACCACAACCTTTGGGCTGAGCCTCCTGCGTTGCGGCATCTGAGCAGAACCGCCCTTTCAGTACACTGGGTCGGGCCCAGAGGACCGGGCCTAACATAACTGTTTGACCCACCTAATGGGCCGGGTCAGACCCAGTGAGTCTGACTGGGTTGACCTAGCCCAGGTCGGCCCAGACCGGGATGGGGCAAGTCGGTCTGACCGGGTCGGACCAGACCCATGCCCACTACCGACCCTTTGCTTACTTTGGAAATATCTTTGGCACCAGACATCCGTAAAAAAATCCGTCGGCGGCACTGGTAATATTGATTAGAGGTAGTCCCTTTGAGTATACCCCACAAGAGTTCGGGGTATATTTGAGATACGGTCAGGTTGGTTCGTACATGAATCCAACCGGGCCCTAGAGACTAAAAGGCTAATAACTCACAGACCGAGTGTCCGATTGACACGCCGTCTATTACGTTGAGACCCCTATGACGAGGTATACATTTGAGATAATTCTACATGGGAATTCATAAAACATGGAGTATCGACTTGTAGCTTGTGGTGCGGACCCCCCCCCCCCCCCCCCCCGGTGACGAGCGTGCAGATTGTGGAGACCCAGTAGCTTGGTGAGACATGGCGGCTACTGACCGATCGACTCAGAGTGATTCGGATGACCCATTGGGGAGAGCTTGGTTGTAGCAGCAGACCCACAATGGAGGAGCGCATGGTTGTAGCGGGAGACCCGTGGTACTCAACAGAAGGATGACCTCAATAGGCTATGAGAGGGAGTGCTTGGTTGTAGCGGCAGACCCATAGTGGGGAGCGCCTCTTTGTGGGCATGGAAGACACACAGTACTCGACAGGTGGAGTTCCTCAGCACTCCAAGGTTAGTGGGAAGCGCTTGATCATAGCGATAGGCCCACTGTACTCGACAGAGGAGGAGTTCTCCAGTATCCATGGTTTCGACATCGTGAATAAAAATCTCGGTTGAGCTGTTTCAATGACTTTTGTTTCTTCTTCATGATTGAGATGGTTACTATATATTTAGGTATATGTATGGGAATATGCCTAAGTAATGGTTATCTGTAGATTTAATACTTTTTGGTTTAACCTTGTTGGATTTTGTGAGACCTTGAGGGTCTCGAGGTCCCTATTGAGTATCGTTATACTCACCCCTGCACGGGCTATGCCCGCACGTCGTTGTGTTCGAAGCAGATGACGGACAACGCTTACTTTTACTTTATATTTTGGCTTGTATTTCTGTCCCCTTTTTAATTTTCAGCACACTCTTTGTATACAGTTTTTACTTAGTGTTTTGCTTCAAGTTGTGTACTCTGATGTGTTTGTTTTTCAGTTATAAAGGCAATGCCTTCCCAGTTTAGGGATATATGCCTTTGGTGCTAGTCGCCAGCCCCTGGACTATGGAAGGCGGGCATGAGGTTGTTACAACATGGGCCCGGGGGGATGGGTCGTGACATGATTATTATTATTCAATATTATATGAATGAAATAATGATATTTTTTAATAAAAATAATTAACAATTTTTTTGAAATTTTTTTTATTCATTATTCACAAAAAACCAATCCTTTCATAAAAATCCCAAAAATACATCCTAATACCATTTTTAGAATATTATTTAAAATTGATATAATTTGATCAGATAATATTTATTAAAGAGGAAGAAAATGGTTAAGATATTTTCTCTAAAAAATAAATAATTTTTTTTTGGAAGAAAACATATTTTTGAAGGATATGTTCACTTTAATAAATATATTATTCTTACTTACTAAGAATTAGACAATAAATTATTATTGAGGAGTGAATTAAAAAATATATATCATAATTTGGTTATTCATATTCTCACCCACCAGTTAAATAGCTATGTTATAATGATCATATTTAAGTAATAATATTTTTCCATTTGTATAGGCTTCATATTTCATGTCATATATGTTATCGTACATAATTATTTTCTTTTTGAATATATGGTCCTTACACATAAGAAATAGAAATACATGTCTAAATAGATGAAAATTACCCTTTTATTATTATTAGATAAATCAATTTTAAAAACAAGAAGAAAGATTTATTTTTAAAAAAATTGATAAACACCCAAAAATATTTTCATTAAAAAAATAATTTTACCAACATAAATTTTTCAAAAAAAAATTAACACATTATAACCAAAAATAGGTCTTAGAAAAAAAAGAAAATTTATTCCAAATAAATTTTTTGAGAGGATATAAAAACACTACAGGCTAATTTTTTTCAATAAAAATCATTCAAAATCTCTTTTCAAATCCAAAATTCCTTTTTAAAAAACAAAATATTATATTTTAGAAATATTAAAATATTTACTTTTTATTAAAAAATAACAATAAAAAATTTAATAATTTATAAAATTATATTTACAAAAGCAATTAAATATTCATTATAATGAATTCCCATAACTATGAAAGAAACCATAAAAGTGTTTTTAGAACATGTTTTTTTAAAATTAATAAAAGAGTATGATACTGGTTACAATCAAAATTCATTTTGAAAAAGAAAAGAAATATTTTTTTAAAATTATTTAGATTTAAAAATAATAACAAATAATTGATCCTTATAAAACATACAAACATTTCCTAATTTAATGTTCCAATGGAATATAAAATGTAAAATAGGGAAAGGAAAAACATTTTCAACTATGATAAAAATACATTTATTAAAACCTACATCATAAAGAAAGTGATCAATATTTAATTTAAAAAAGGTAATGGGAATATTTATGATCACTAGACATAAAACATATTTATATTTCAAAGTAATATAGAAGAAAAATTTAAGGATGAGTGAACATGGATATTAAAGAGAAAGAGTTAATTCCAAGGGAGTAAGAACTATTTTTATCATTATTATATTTAATGAAGAAATAAACCCATTAATGTAATTATCTAGAATATAAAAATAATTATAATTATAATATCATAATTGAATATAATTAAACCATATTGAAAAATTTTATTCAAAAATAAATAATTATGACTCAAGAGAAGAAGTTGAGTCAAGAAAAACATTACGACTTGTGAAATTTTTTAATAGAAACCTCAAGAAAGAGTCAGATTGATATTTATCTTTTAATACTATGAATAAAATATTTTAAATTATTTTATATATGAAAAACGTTTTACAAAAACCATTAAATGAAAATTTGTTCGTAAAATAAAAGATGTCTCCGAAAATTAATTTGAAACAAAACACCAAAACATTTACTCCTAACATACAAAAAAACTCATTTTTATCTGGTTTAATAAACATAAATTTCTTTAAAAAATTCCCTAAAATTATTAATATAAATCTCCCAATTTAACATTTAATTATAATCGTTTTTAAACATTTAGTTTTTATTTATATAATATTTTCATCATTGGACTATAATACTTTTTAATTATTTTTAACACGGTTTATTGTCCCAACGTTGATTATATTTAATTGATAATAGGTCCATAATTAATTTATTATATAGGATATAGTAATATATTATTTACAATGATTTATAATTTTATAATTATATTTCAGGATAGTTTTTTTTCATGAAACTGAAATCATTGACAATATTGATTAAGTAATTTTTTAATGATTAATGTATGTTATTAATAACAAGTCATACATTAATATATTTTTCATTGAAACCTAAAATAAGTGTTTTTTCCCATTAATGTATAACATTAAAAGTATTAATGGATCTATGGTCATACATGATATAAATTTGTAGCATTCTTTATGTAGGTGGTTAAAACAACCCAAAAAAATGCATAATTGATGGGTGATTTTAGTGAGAAAATTGATTTCTTTTTCAAAATATAATTATTATTAAAGCATAACAAAATTATTTATGTTTTTTAAATTGATAATTCATATTTTAAGAGGATTTTATATAGATTAAGTGACTATATGAAAAATGAAATATGTAGCCTCATAGTGGTGTTAGTTTACACATAAAATGGAGCATCATTCTCATTTTCCACTAAATGCAAAGATGGTATGAATTTATTTATACTTTCAAAATCATATTATTTATTTAAATATATTATTTACTCAATAAATATCACCTTTTAACTCACTATGTAAGGTTGTAATAAAAAAAATATCACATCGCATATAGAGGTAGTTACCACATGTAACAGAGCCAAAGTTTTCATTTTTTAGATAGTTGGGAGGAAGGTTTAAATTGGTTCTCCTCTTAACACCCCAAGACTATTTGATATATTTCATTAGTAATAAAGTTAATCTCTTCAGTAGATTACATAGAACATCACCCCAGGTCTAAATTAAATATAATATATTATACTATTTCAATATAGCCATCAATCATTTTATTATTAATAATACTAAATTAATTATAAAAAGTACATATTTCAAAAATGTCAAAAAATTCATTGGATATATATTTATAAGACAAAAACATAAGAATCATTCAAATGGAAAAAGAAATATTTTAAAAAATATATATTTTTATAGAAGATATTTTAGTCATTATTTGAGGTCATAATATATTATTTATTTTTCTAACTTTTAGAAAATTTATTTTATAAAATTAAATTCATTATATTAATAATAAAATAAACATTATCTTAGAGTTAATTTTTTTGGATTTTTGTGAACTATTTCAATTTTCGATGAAAAGTGGAAATACACAATTTTAATGGAAACCGTCTTTTTTATTTAAATAGTTTATAATGATAATTTATAATTTAATTTGGGTTTAAGGAAAATTTAGTTTAATTTAATATCTATCGATCAGATTCAGTTCACAAGAATAATTCTCATGTTAAATTTTTATATGAAATATCTTTAAACAATTGAGCATCTTTCTCTTTCAAAATCCACTTTCTCTTCACATCTATTGGAATTATGTTAAATTAAAATTATATACATATATTAATTAAATTATTAATAAAGGATTAAATATTTAGAATCATATAAGTAATTAATTTTATAATTTTCTCAAATTAACTTTTAATAATAATTTATATTAAAAATATTAAAAATTAATTATCATATTTAAGGTAAAAATGGGTTTACTGAGAGGATAAGATTCAAATATAAGGGTTATAATGACCTAAATGTTTTTTTAAAATACATTATATTTCCATATATAGAAATTAAAAAAAAAATTGTTACGAATTTTTATTACTATAGACTTTTATATGTGAAAACCATAGGTGGGATTCATTATTCTCAAAAATTACTAGTCTGCCACTCTCCTCACTTACAAAAGCGCACAACATCTCCTCTTTTATTCAGACAATATAAAATAATTGGTTCAAACAATAGATATTAAAATAACTTACGAAAGACTCGAATATATTCTTATATTCCCAATATTATAAAAAATTGACCTTGGAAGGCTTCTAGTGAAAACCTATGGAGGATACCCAAGAAGAGGTAAAATTCATAACTATGCCTTTTTTTATTTTTTCCTCCACACTGATTAATTATTATGAAGTCATGATTATATAATAACCTCAGTAGCTTCAATATATAACAATTTATTTATGTTAATCTAATGACCAATTACTATCTACACTTTCATCAAATCCATTTTGAAATTATCATTTGTGTGTGTGATGGACTACCTCCTTGAAAACTTATGTGATTTGATTTTCCATTCCCACCTCTCACTATTTTGTATGATGATTTATATAAAGTACATATATATATATTATTACATTATTATACCTCTAGAGTAAATATATCATATATACCTTTTTATTTTTGATTTTTTGTAGGTATGATATTTCTTCTTGAGTGAATGGCGGATTATCTCCTCACGAAGTGATGTGATTCGTCTTTCACTAACACTTACATGTAATGTGATAAAAATAAATATAATGATTATATTTCATATAAATGAAACAATCATGATATTAGTGGAATATTCATTATTCTAAAAATATTATATATATCATTTTATTTCTTACATTTTCTATCAATGAAGGATGATAACAACATTTGTAAATATGTGGATTACTACCTTCAAAAAATGATATGACTCTATTTCCATCACCACAACACATAGATGATATATTTAAGTATATTTGTTTGAAATTATATGTTATTTATGATAGTATGATCATTTTATAAATAGAATTTATTAGTTACCTTCTTTCCATGAGGATCATTGGAAAATGGAAATGTGACTCATGGACACATACGACATACCATCTCCAGGATCATAACGTACTTAATTTATCATAATAATTCTTCATGATTGATTTTTAAAGTAAAAAAGGATGTAAAAATATGTTAAATACATCTTTATTATTATTCTATAGAAGATAAAAATATATAATATGATAAATAACTATAAAATTTATAGAGAAACACGAATGAGAAAGTAATGAAACTAACACCCAAAATACTAAAAATAATGAACATTTATTTAAAAATGGTTGATAAGATGTCAAAAAACAACCATATATGATATTATAAATAATAATATGGTTCTTGGATAAGTTAATGACTTGTTTAAGATCACTTTACATGAAGATAAATCATGTTTACCCAAAAAGAAATTTTAATGTAATATATTTCATCTAAATTTACATTTCATTGAGGCTTACTTGTTATTTTGCACCAATATAATTTTATGTGGTGTATATACTACCAAATTGACAAGTAATATTTTGATTCATTTATAATTAATGGTATTTTTAGTTTCACTTTGAATCATTTCATCTATGGTGGTTATACATAATAATTACCATGTGGTGAATGTTATTATTGAAGCAAACATTCCTTTGTAATTGTTATCTTTCTATTGAAAACATCACATTAATGTTATTATTTTTCATTGGAGATAAATTTTTATTAAATTTAAATATTATTTTATGATGGATAATACAATTTTTTAAATCATATACCACTTTTACATATGGCGTTTACATTAATGTTATTTGATTAGCTATAGAAAATCTCTTTCCTTTACTCAAGACTGAAATTTTATGATAAGTCATATTAACTCAATAAATAAAATATCATAGTATATGTGAGGAGTTATTTGGACCTATAGTGATGGGTGGAATCTAGTATAATATGTCCCCTCAGTGAATCGTTATGTCATATGAGGAAAATAATTTGGCCAAATTAACTGGTTTCTACCAATATTATTAAATATTTCTTCTAAAGTGTCTTTATAGTAGATGTATCATGTTTCCTATGATCATGGATTCCAATAATTAATAATATACTTCATTATGAATTAAATTATTATTATCCATTATATTTTCTCAATGATATAATCTTTATATTCTTTTCATTTGTAGTTTTTTTTAAATTGAATGTTTTTTCTGTTATCTACCTTGTTATATAGATTATGTCGTATCTATTAATAAAGTCAAGTTATTTAAATTGAATTTTCATTAAGTTATTTAACATTACATGTTTATTATTATTTATTTATTAATGATATCTTCCATTGTACATTACCCTAACTGAGAATATGATATCACCCATATTTTGTTTCTGTTCCCCAGAATATGAAAAAGATATCATTGAATGATTTTTCAAGGTAGTAATTCATTTTATTTTGTTATATATTATGTTTTATTTTCCTTTCCCAGTGAAAAATGGGATCATTTATTTATCTAGTTCTATGAATCATTTTAATTTATTGATTCTTCTATATTTGACTATATTTATATTTTCGAATGTAATAAATTTAGACACTGCCTCTAGGATTCTAGGGACGTGGTTTCTACAGTTAGTATCATATGAAGATTAATAAAAATATTAGGGACAATATTAAGGAAAAAGTACATTTGGAAAATTACCCTATGATAAAATTTGACTATAATTATGGAATAACATCAGAAATTTATGGTAAGGAAGAGATTTTGTGGGGTTTTCTAGAAATAGATCCATGTTTTGATACTCCAAGTGGATGTGGATCTAGAAATGAGCTACCTAGGATAATATCCCTCAAAATGGAACATTGAGCATAACTTGATCATCACATAGTGCATGAAAATGTTCCTTATTTCACACTTGGTTTTACATTACTAGGGTATATTAATAGGATAATTCACATTTTCTTTACAAACAATTATTAAGGATTTGAAAATAAAAATGTCCCAATAAACCATGTTTATGATTATGAGATTAGCTATGCATAGGATTTTCAATTTATGTAAATTATTTCACTTGTTTGGGGACTATAAATTATGTTCACATTGAAATGATATAATCTAGAGTATTCCATCATTTAAAAATGATGCATTGTGGAAGGAATGAGAGCCAAGTCAATACATGTAATACAATGAAATGAATGATCATTTCATGGATGGACATAAGATGATATTTTGAATGGAACTAGTCACTCGCACATTCTCATCACATGTGGACATAATATCATGTTCTAACAAGATAGAGAAAAATATTCTATAAGTATTATGGAAAAAAATGGAATCTATAGAATACTAGGATGACAGACAAAAATATATTAAGGTACGAAGAGAAAGATGAAAACTCCATATTGAAAAACTTTTAGAAGGAAACACTATAGTATATTCTTTGAAGGAATGGGACTTTTATATAGGTGTGGAGTGAAAGTCCACTATATGCATGATTTTAAGGGTGAGGAAAAAGGTTCTAACATTCAATGCATTAACTTTAAAGATATGGGGAACTTCAAAAATGATTTACCAAGGTGTTAAAGTAATATACATCAAAAGATGCTACCACGTCATTATCAATATTTGGGTATTACTAGAGAGAATGTTCAATTATTAATTTTCTTCTGATTGTATTGAATAATTATTATATTTTAGTATAATATCAATGATATCATAGTTACAAGAATTATGAAATATAAAAAGACTGTAGTTCAGTACTTTTTCATTATGTATTTGAAATCATATATTTAATGGTACTGATGAACTAGAAAAATTATCTTGGGGAATTTTGAACTTCTTGGAAGAAACTTGGTTCTATGAAAGATAACCCTTAATATGTTCACAATGTTGAGGCAAAGATGCTTGGATAAAGAAATAATTGATATGTATAATTTAAATTGGATGGTAAATA
Source organism: Viscum album (assembly GCA_963277665.1). Lineage (NCBI taxonomy): Eukaryota > Viridiplantae > Streptophyta > Magnoliopsida > Santalales > Viscaceae > Viscum > Viscum album. The sequence goes on from OY728132.1 coordinate 705,454,619, forward strand.
TGACTTTGGAACTTATTAATGATTTTTTCCAAATTTTATTATGATATAATAGATTGATTTTATATCATTTTTGGATTCAAGGAATATAACAAATAATATGTGTTATATAAAAGGAACAATGAAGCATGTATGTTTTCCATACAGTTTTATTGTGATCAAGGTATTCACATATTTGGAATGTGACATTAGTAGACACATTATATTTTCTGGGGAATATAATTTTGACTTATTGACCTTCCCAATAAATTTGGTCACACATATTTTGGATGATCCTTAATGTAAACTTTTTATAGAAGGGATTATTATTAACTTTCGGGGTTATTGGATAAATTTTTAAAATTATTTTAGTTATTTTAAAGATATGAGGAATATATTGCTACTCTTTTATAGATCTTAGGATCCATCAGAATCTAATTTTAGTGCTTTAAGAATAAAAACTTTATTTTTATATATTAATTTCTTGGAGTAACTGATGTATTGTAAATTGATCGATGAACAAAAAAAGTATGAAATTGTGATTATGAAATAGAAATATATCAATTATGTATATTTCCTTATATTAGTAGACAGAAAAATAATTCCCAAACCCCTACAAATGTATCCATTTATTTTTTTATTGTTTTTTCATATCCATGGAATCAAATGGTCCTTTAAATCACCGTAAATTTATATTGTTTTGGTTGATAACCTTCTTTATATCACCCACATTATTTTTATCAATAACATATATCACTCCCCATTAATCATTGTCTGTTAGTATTCTCTTCCATGTCGGTTATTTCATTCCCCACATATGTTCTCCGACTTTAAAACTAAGTTATGTAATTTTTCAATATGACATTTGTACTTCCCTTTTATTTTTATTTCACGAATAATTTATTAACGCCTTTTGGGATTTGGGTTTTACAACAATAGTATTTGAAAATATCAAACCATTATTACTGGGATAAATTTTAAATTCAGAGTATAAATTTTATTTAGGTGGGGTAGAATGTAACACCAAAAGACATTATGATATATTTCTTTTTGAATAAATTTAATTTTTTTGATAGCTTCTATAAAATGCATCCCCAACTCTAAATGAACAATAATATGGTATACCATAATAAACTAGTTATTAAATTTGAAGATATGAATATTCATTAATAATTTATTTAATCTCTATGTTTAAATAAGGTTAAAATAATTTTTAGATATATATTTAATTGATTTAAAATGAGATTAATTTGGAAGAAAAATTAATTTCTTCTAAAAAGGTATATTTTTATAAAAGAAGGATTATGTGTAATTTACAAACATTATTTATATTAAATTTTTAGAAAATTTGTAAAATTTATTTATAATTTTCTTTAATTTTTCAAATTATAATATGAAATTTATATTTTGGTGTTGTTTTGTGATTTTTCTTAAATGTTTCATTTTTCAATGAAGAGTGAAAAATACTGAATTTTAATTGTAAACTACCTTTCAATTTATGTCATTTATAATTTTATCATTTAATTTATAATTGAATTTAAACTAAAAAATAGTTCAATTATATATCTATTAATCCAATTAATATCATTATAATATTTTTTTGTTGAATTTTGATATAAAAAATTTTGTACATTTTCACCATTTCTCTTTAAAACCCGCTTTCTCGTGACATCTATAGGATTAATTTTATAGTGAAAATTTCCCATTATGTGAATTGTATATGGGAAAATGGAATCTGTTTTTTTATTCATAATAATTTATAACATATAATAAGTTCAACTTATTTTTTTACCTATATTAATAGTGAAAATATTTAAAATAAAATCCATAACTAAGGTAAATATGAGTTTACCAGGGGTTGAACTAAAAAATTGTATCAAAATGACATATAAAGTTGTCTAAGATCATTTTTATGGGAATAAATCTATCTTATAACTTCTATTATCAATAATGTTTCATCATTGGATCCTTTATACATGAAAAAACATGGGGCTAATTAAATCTTTACAAAAAATAACGAGTGTGCTACTCACCTCACTTATAAAAGGACATCCCCACTTCTATCTTCTTAAAACATTTAAACCTCTCTAGTTAATCTAATAACTACCAAAATATCTTCTTTAATTACCCAATATCATATTATAATCCTTGGTTTTAGCTCAAATCAATGTTTGGAATGCCTTGGGTGCTAACCAACAGAGGATAACCAATAGGAGGTAAATTTCTTAACTACCCATTTACATTTCATTTCTTTTTACGCATACATGAAATTTTATTAAAACATGATGATATATTAAAATAAACAAATAAAATAAAATATTTTGTTTTTATGATAATTTCATGACCTAAAACCATTTATATATCCTTCAACTGGGTTATGAAATAATCATTCTTGTGTATAGCAGAATATGGACTTGCAAACCAATGACACTCATCATTCCATTACCACCTATCACTGATGGGCATGATGATTGATATAAATTGTATTTATAAAATAATCATATATCTTGATTATAAGGCCCTAGCCTTAAACCTTACATAACATTGAATTAAATGAGTAATTCACATTGAGGATCTTTTCAGGTATAGAGTTTTAGAGAATTAGGACATAACTATTCCATATCAAAATATTACAAAGTATTCGCCTCTACTAAATTTCCATAAAATAAAAACTCTTAAAAATAAACATGTATAGTTCCATGTTTTAGGTAGCAAGAATTTCCCTTGATCCCATCCTTGACCCTATTCCACGCTAAGTCCTGTGAAAAACATTTCAAAAACTTGGGATGAGCATAAAAAGATCAGTAAGGGATACACAAAAAATGAAAACTTTAAGTTTTTCAAAACAACAAGTAAACCATGTATACTTTATCAAAGTAATACTTTTCACCTTCATGAAGTAGTAAAAACTCTTCACTGAAAAAATTATAATTACTTACCTTTTTGTAACCAAAGGATTACCATAAAACCCATATAAAGAACACGTAACATATATAAAGGTAACTTGGGACATAAACATACTTAAGTGGAATAACCATACGGTCGACTTCCACACATATCACTTAATGGAATAGCCATACGGCCAATTTCCATACATACTTAATGGAATAGCCATACGGGCGACTTCCATACCCAATGCATTGGAGGTTATAACGTAACCACCCGTCCTGGTATTCACGGCACCACCCGTCATATGGTTTATCACGTAACCACCCGTTAAATTTCCAAGTACCATAATAAAATCATAAGACATAAAACAAATATAATGGGAAGAAAACATTTCCACACTTTGATCACAATATATCACTCAAATATATTGACATAACAAATCCATTATAAAAACCATTTTCAATACCAAAATACATAAAAGATTATGTGGTATTTATTTCATTTTGAAAACATCACGGCTTGTTGAGGAAGCCAAAGACTAAATAATACTCGTGGCGGCGAAAAAGGTCATTGTCACCGAGTATGTTAAAAAAACATTCCTTTTTGTCGTTTAGTAAAACACTTCGTAGAAAAAGATTCCTTCTGTATAAAAGTAAAAGTCAAAGGGGTTTATACACCGTATGAAAGATAGTTGTGTATAAAACGAAATATGCCTCAATGAAAAGAGATTGAGACGAGGTCCCTTACAAAGACGGTATCCTTGGTTTAAGGATAAATCAATTACATAATTATGTGTGACAAATGAATACACCAAATATAAGTGGATATTAAGTATAAAATAATCAAAGTTCATTCACACATATTCAAAGGATGACATAATAACTACATGTTGAACCCAAAGAAATCGAAATTGGGTTAAGAAGTTTCCTTGACAGCCTAACAGCGTCACATCAAAATGAGTTGATGAGAGATAAAAAGTGTATCTCATCACTTGGACATAAAATTTACATCAATAAGGATATATGAGAACATATCCCAACATAACAATATGTAAACTAAAAGACCCAACAAAATAGTCTTTTAAAAATAGGAGGGTGAAAGGTTCCTTTACCGACTTGGGTATCTTTCAAAACATACGCCCCGTGAAGGAAGGACAATACAACATTGATGTAAATACTCTTAAATGAAATAATATTACACAATGAGTAAAATAATGGTCAATAAATACACCACTCAAAAGAAATTGTGGCAAATGTAGCATAAATCCCACAGGAATAAAAGTGAGATGAAAAATCCCTTACCAAAACTCGGCAGCCTAACGGCGCCACTTAAAAATTCCAAAAATGGATTTATGAGATCAAATAGGGTATCTCATCACATTACAATAAAATTTACAGAAATAGTAATATAAAATAACATCCCCCGTCATAAAAAGAGGATCTTAAAAGAAGTGACATAAATGAGAGTACTTAAAAAAATAGAGGGGTTAGATCTCTTACGAAAATTCGGCAGCCTAACGGCGCCACTCAAAACATCCAAAATGGATTGATGAGAGAGAATATGGTCTCTCATCATATGAACATAAAAATTACAGTAAGAGTAATATAAAATAACATCCCAATAACAAGAAATATGATCTTTAAAAGGAATGACATAAAAGAATGTACTTAAAAAGAAAGAGAGGTGTAGGATCCCTTACCTCGGGTCCGACTTGACTCGATCGTTCTTTAACGTCCTGAAGAATAAACTTGATTTAATTTCTACTTGCTTAAGAACCTTTTCCAAGTTCATTATTAATTTTATATCAATTATTTAAATGTTATAAACATTATGTAATCATTTAAGTTAATAATGTTTTTTTGTCGATATTTGGTTCTTAAGTCGAAAGGGGACTTCTTACAATTACATGTTGTTCGTGTGGTCAAAGGTTCTTTATATCCATAATTACATTCCTGATTTGGATATCATATATATCATACATATCTAGAATATAAATGTATTTATAATATCACATAATCATTTAGAGGTAAGAAATGAAATGCACGGTTCATGGAAACGGTAAGCCGTACGTACGCATGAACGCTACTTTCATTTCTTTGTCATATTAATGGAATTAAAACTAAATAAGAGGTATGTATATTTTAATTCCAGAATTATATTCATCATTTAGATGTATCACTCATCATATATATACATTATATACATGTACTTATAATAGTACATTACATTTGGGGATAAGAAATGAAATGCACCGTTCATGGAGACGGTAAGCCGTACGTACGCATGAACGCTACTATCATTTCTATATCATACTTTAATGGAAATAAATAATAATGATATAGAGGTATATAATAATTCCAGTATAACATAATATATAATAACAATAAATCCATCCTTTATACGTCCCACGTATGGCATTAATGAATCACATCACTTTGAGGGGGCGGTAGTCCGCACTTCCTAAAATGAAGATATCGCGTATACCCATAATGGAAGCCATAAAGGTAAGACAAAAATTAAAAATACATAAGCATAAGTAAAACATAAACATATTATATATCATATATAAATATAGTGAAATCTTAATGGCCACCTTTGAAGGTGTTATATGAGTGTTGAACAATCATCGTTTCGTGAGGCAGAAATTCGCCATCCACAGAAACAGTATGTTCTTTAACCATTAGATGTAGGTATGTGTAAGTGTAGCTCTAATAATTCTTATAACAATATAATAGTATATTGAGGATACTGAATTTGTTACAAAAGAAAAGAATAAAAAGATTTTATGGGGTTGGAGAAGCAAAATAAAACAAAAGGACTCAAAAGAAGACATTACCTTAAAATCGAGTAACTCCCTTTGGTTTGAGCTCAAAGGCTTCCTTGGGAAGACTTATGCCCAAAGTGAGGCTTCAAGGAGTAAGAGAGGGAAGTTGAGAGACAAAATGGGAAGGGGTTGGCCGAGACAAAGGCTTTGGGAGTGTGGGTAAGGAGGTTGAGGTGGGGGCCTTTTATAAGAGAAGAGGAGGGGCACTCTTGGAAAGTGATGAAAAGTCACTTTATTTCAAAATGGTATTCGGATTTAAGAAGTCCCAAATTGATTTATTTTGAGGATAAGGTGATAAGGGTTCGAAATACACTCATCCAGTAGGTTTTGGACATGTTTAGGTCTTAGATATTACATTATCTTTCCATTTTATTTAAATCGTTAAATAATGAGGTCATCGCTGCATCATCATGATGTCATAAATAATTTAATTTATCTAACGTATTAAAATTAAAAAAAAATACTATGATTTAGGAAATCTTTTTAGATTTTCAATGAATATTTATAGTCAAAAATATGACTTGTATAACCTCATGTAAAAATTGTTTTAGTAAAACATCTCATGTGTGTGTCATTTTTACTTTAACATTAAATAAAAGGTTATTTATGTCATTTCCCAACCAAAGTGGCTCCATGGGGTCCCCAAGTTGACCCATGGCATGTATTGGTCGGCCATGACACATCCAATTATGGTGGGACATGTTTCAAGATCATCTCATATTATTAAAACATTATTTTTATCTTAAACTACACTAATTACCACTAATCGCGATTAAGAACTTAAAAGTTACTATTCACCAACAAATTATTTTAATCTCATTGAACCAAATTTTACTTATTAATGAAAACCATGTATGTCGTATTTTTGAAATTCAAAACACAGAAGTGGTAAAATTTCATTTAAACGAAAAATTAGTTTTTATAAGTACCACTTAGTGGTTTCACTATTCATAAAAAATTGATGTTTTTCAGAAAAATCTCAAAAATTCACCCTAAGCTATATTTGATATTCTGAATTTAAAAATGAAGTCTATTTTACAAAATTCAAAACAGATAAGTCGAATTAATTAATTTAATAATTAATTCCCGCTGTCAGAGAAAATTGCGTGTTTTTATGAAACAATAAGTATCAAAAGATTGACACTAGTTTAAGTATGATTTCAAAGTGAAATTAATTCCAACGACCACTATTAGATTTAATGGTAAAAATATATTCTAATTTCACTTTAAAACAAATTAAAAAGATAATATAATCATATAAATAAATTAGATTAAAAAGAGGTTTTGAATTAAAATATAATATTTTACACTATTCATTAAAAAAATGAACTTTATTGGAAAGATACCAAAAATTTACACAAAGTAAATTTTGATGTCATGATTCTAAAGAAGAGTTTTATTTGGTCCAATAGAATGTATAAGAGTGAAAAAAACTATATTTAATGACGGTTCACCATCAAAAGGTGATAAGTGAACCTTTAGTGAAAACTAGGGCATACACGCCTAAAATTAAATTATTTCCGTATTTTAAGCCTTTATATTTTATTGGATAAATGTAAAAACATTTACAAACATATATAATCATATTTCAGTTATTCCTATCCATTCCCTCCAATAAAACGGCTACATGTTAACTTCCATTTAAAATAATATTATTTTATTATTAGAGTGCAACGTAAGATCCTCAAGAAACTCGTTGTTGCGTGTTGGGTACGCCATCGAGCATAGCGTCCCCTTTAAAGTCATATTAATATTTTATTCACAAATATGGATAAATATGAAAATGTCATATTCTTTATTTACCTGGGGTGTTACATCCTTCCCCCGTTTTTGGAATTGCGTCCTCGCAATTTTTAAAATTGGGCTTGGAAACATCCTTGAAAGTCCCACATCGAAACAAGAGTCGGTAAAATAATCACATTAAAATAATGAAAGATAAGTACAAAGGTCACCTGAGTTAACCCATACTAGAATTCCAAGTATGAAAATATGGACATGGAGGAAAAAAGGGTCATGTTCTGATGGAGAGTGATAGTAAACATGTCTAGGAGAAAGTTATCCATAAGAAAATCCCAAACTTGTGATGGGTTAAATGGTATTCGATTCCCCAATAGGAAAAGTTAATAGACATCTTTTTTGTTTTAAGTTACTTTTTATTGAGGAATTTATTCATAAGGAAACATAATCACTTATCAGGTTGACTTTCAACTTTTACTAGATTCCTTAATCAAACTCATATTTTTTTCCAAAAGACGAGTATTTAGGAAGGCTTGTTCGCATTAAGAGTACTATAATCAATTTCTAAAGAATCACCTAATCCACAATAGAGAACTATATACTTCCCATGTATTTAGACTCTAACCAAAACCAAAACCAAAAAGGTTAGTACATGATCAGATAATCCAGAAAAGGATAACCCTTTATAAAAAGAAAATCTATTCTTAATCTCCAAAATTTGTCCAACAAAACCCAAAGTTCAATGAGGACCATTCGATAAACAATTTGTCCATAAAATTCTTCAAAGTAAACCAAAATAAGATTGAAACCCAAATATTTTGAAGGATTTAGTCACACAGTCTTCCAAGTTAAATCGTAACATTTATCTCCAAACAAAATCATTTGCTCTTAATGTCTCGTATTGAAAAGTAATTAACCTAATCACATATCCTCGATGATAGGTTAATCATTTCCATAGAAAACCCAAAATAAAATTACTCTTGATTCCTAAAATCATCCAACTAAAAGGAATCATTCAAACTAAACAGGGACTTCACGTAGTCCAGTGTTAGGTGATAAATACCAGTTGCACTTTGGTTGTGGGTTCGATTCCCGCAGCTTTGTCCGATGCGATGGGTTGTCACACGGTCTGCGTGTTGTCCTTTTTCCATAACTATATAATTCTTAAAACATTCCCCAAATGAGATAAAATCTTCAAAAAAATCATAACATATTTTAACCTCAAGATTATATCATGCCTTTCATTTTCCATCATAACATATAATAACCCATAATTACCTCAAAAGTAAGGATTATATAAACCCTAATGGTTACCTTTTTAATTATTACCTGAACTTCCACATCGATTGGTCATTTCGTACATGATGAATTATAGAACATACCAAGGTTCAAGTGATTGATCATGACTCCGTGATAGTTAGTTTAGAACAACCACGAGTTTCCCCATTGAATACCCCATTTCATCCAGTCTCTTAATCAGAGAACCACCACAGTTTCCTTCAAACAAATTGTCACTTTGGTGCCTGCGAGATACAGCCATTTACAAATACCAAAAAGTTTAGTGTGAGTATATCAACATGACCATCATGTACTAATGATGAAGATAAACACTAAGATATACTTACTCATTCACTTTATCTAAAACCATGACTCTTTCTGAAATCCTAACCATTATGGTAATGTCACTTATGCTTAAAGAATACCCTAACCTCTACAGTTATCTAAACCTCCCTTTGATACCAACTATAAGGCCCCAGCCTTAAACCTTACTTAATATTTAATGAAATGAGTAATTCACATTGAGGATCTTTTCAGGTTTATAGTTTTAGAGAATTAGGACATAACTATTACATCTCAAAAGATTAAAAAGTAGTCGCCTCTACTAAATTTCTATAAAATAAAAACTCTTAAAAAGAAACATGTATAGTTCCATGTTTTAGGTAGCATGACTTTCCCTTGATCCCATCCTTGACCCTATTCCATGCTAAGTCCTGTGAAAAACATTTCAAAAACTTGGGATGAGCATAAAAAGCTCAGTAAGGGATACACAAAGAATGAAAACTGTTAGTTTTTAAAAACAACAAGTAAACCATGTATACTTTATCAAAGTAATACATTTCACCTTCATGAAGTAGTAAAAACTCTTCACTAAAAAAAGTATAATTACTTACCTTTTTGTAACCAAAGGATTACCATAAAACCCATATAAAGAACACATAACATATATAAAGGTAACTTGGGACATAAATATACTTAAGTGGAATAACCATACGGTCGACTTCCACACATATCACTTAATGGTATAGCCATACGGCCAATTTCCATACATACTTAATGGAATAGCCATACGGCCGAATTCCATACCCAATGCATTGAAGGTTATAACGTAACCACCCATCCTGGTATTCACGGCACCACCCGTCATATGGTTTATCAAGTAACCACCCGTTAAATGTCCAAGTACAATAATAAAATCATAAGACATAAAACAAATATAATGGACAGAAAACATTTCCACACTTTGATCACAATATATCACTCAAATATATTGACATAACAAATCCATTATAAAAACCATTTTCAATACCAAAATACATAAAAGAGTATGTGGTATTTATTTCATTTTAAAAACATCATGGCTTGTTGAGGAATCCAAAGACTAAATAATACTCACGGCGGTGGAAAAGGTCGTTGTCACCGCGTACGTTAAAAAAACATTCCTTTTTGTCATTTAGTAAAACACTTCGTAGAAAAGGATTCCTTTTGTATAAAAGTATAAGTCAAAGGGGTTTATACACCGTATAAAAGATAGTTGTGTATAAAACAAAATATGCCTCAATGAAAAGAGATTGAGACGAAGTCCCTTACAAAGAGGGTATCCTTGGTTTAAGGATCAATCAATTACATAATTATGTGTGACAAATGAATACACCAAATATAAGTGGATATTAAGTGTAAAATAATCAAAGGTCATTCACACATATTCAAAGGATGACATAATAACTACATGTTGAACCCAAAGAAATCGAAATTGGGTTAAGAAGTTCCCTTGACAGCCTAACGGCGTCAGATCAAAATGAGTTGATGAGAGATAAAAAGTGTATCTTATCACTTGGACATAAAATTTACATCAATAATGATACATGAGAACATATCCCAACATAACAATATGTAAATTAAAATAACCAACAAATGAAGTCTTTTAAAAAGAGGAGGGTGAAAGGTTCCCTTACCGACTTGGGTATCTTTGAAAACATACGCCCCGTGAAGGAAGAACAATAAAAAATTGATGTAAATACTCATAAATGAAATAATATTACACAATAAGTAAAATAATGATCATTACATACACCACTAAAAGGAAATTTTGGAAAATGTAGCATAAATCTCATAGGAATAAAAGTGAGATGAAAAATCCCTTACGAAAACTCGGCAGCCTAACGACGCCACTTAAAACTTCCAAAAATGGATTGATGAGATCAACTAGGGTATCTCATCACATTACAATAAAATGTACAGAAAGAGGAATATAAAAGAACATCCCCCATCATAAAAATAGGAGCTTAAAAGAAGTGACATAAATGAGAGTACTTAAAAAAAAGAGAGGGGTTAGATCTCTTACGAAAATTCGGCAGCCTAACGGCGCCACTCAAAACTTCCAAAACGGATTGATGAGAGAGAATAGGGTATCTCATCATATGAACATAAAAATTAAAGTAATAGTAATATAAAAGAACATCCCAATAACAAGAAATATGATCTTTAAAAGGAATGACATAAAAGAATGTACTTAAAAAGAAAGAGAGGTGTAGGATCCCTTACCTCGGGTCCGACTTGACTCGATCGTTCTTTAACATCCTGAATAATAAACTTGAGTTAATTACTAATTTCTTAAGAACCTTTTCCAAGTTCATTTATTCCTTTTATATCAATTATTGACATGTTATAAACATTATGTAATCATTTATGTTAATAATGTTTTTTTGTCGATATTTGGTTCTTAAGTCGAAAGTGGTCTTCTTACAGTTACATGTTTTTCGTGTGGTCAAAGGTTCTTTATATCCAGAATGACATTCCTGATTTGGTTATCATATATATCATACATATCTAGAATATACATGTATTTATAATATCACATAATCATTTATAATTAATAAATAAAATGCACCGTTCATGGAGACGGTAAGCCGTACGTACGCATGAACGCTACTTTCATTTCTTTGTCATATTAATGGAATTAAAACTAAATGAGAGGTATGTATATTTTAATTCCAGAATTATATTCATCATTTAGTTGTATCATTCATCATATATATCCATTATATACATGTACTTATAATAGTACATTACATTTGGGGATAAGAAATGAAATGCACCGTTCATGGAGACGGCAAGCCGTACGTACGCATGAACACTACTTTCATTTCTATCTCATACTTTAATGGAAAGAAATAATAATGATATAGAGGTATATAATAATTATAGTATAAAATCATATATATAAACATTAAATCCATCCTTTATACATCCCACGTATGGCATTAACGAATCACATCACTTTGAGCGGGCGGTAGTCCGCACTTCCTAAAATGAAGATATCGCGTATACCCATAATGGAAGCCATAAAGGTAAGACACAAATGAAAAATAAAAAAGCATAAGTAAAACATAAACATATTATATATCATATATAAATATAGTGACATCTTAATGGCCACCTTTGAAGGTGTTATATGAGTGTTGAACAATCATCGTTTCGTGAGGCAGAAATTCACCATCCACGGAAACAGTATGTTCTTTAACCATTAGATGTAGGTGTGTGTAAGTGTTATAACGACCCATACTTTACATAAATTGTTAATAATTCAAAATTTAAGTACACTTATTACAACATCTGACAAAACCACAAAGGACCGTATAGGTATAGTGTCTTTAGAAACTGGGAAAGATAAACAACTAGTTCATAAATCTTCTACAGTGTCTCCCATTTATTTCATCATATCTAGGGTCCCTTTTAGCATATTCTACTTAATATCCATCTTCCTGACCTGGGTAAAAGAAAACATACAAAAAAAGGGTGATCTCAAATGCTCAGCAAGGGCAAATAAAGGAAATAAAAAATCATATCATATCTTTTTGAAAATCATAACCTGCAAAAGAGATCATAATATCTTAGCATGGAATAAATCATAGAAGTGAAAATGAGATCCCCATAATCATAACATAAAACTTGATAATTTGTGGCATGCACACATAATCATGGAAAATCATTTCTTGTTAGTCATGACTCATTTCCAAGACTATCTTAGCAGACAAAGTCCATTTCTGAACCGAGTTCACTCCTCGTTTCAGTCCTGAATCACTGAACCGAAATAACCTTCCGTTCCAGCCATGTCTTTCTCATGAGATATAAATCTTTACCCAATGCATTGGAGGGAGATATATGTCCCACCCATCTTATAATGAATCCTTTATTATGTGTGCCACATAATCATCAATCATACATCATCGCATAACACATGTAACAAAAATGGGATTCTTGAAACATCATGACATCATAAAACAAATCATATAAGGTAAATTACTTCATAAAAATAATTTCCTCAAAACATAATCAAATCAATGTAATAATAGGGATAAAAACAGAACCCTATATTATCTTAGATGGAAAATAATTTTGATAAAACATTTGAACTCCATTCTTGAGGAAAATATCCTTTTTACTTCAAAAACACTTTTCTTTTCTTAACATGTCATACAATTATAAACTAAAATAAGTTGATTAAAAATAAACTTGAAAACTTATAAAGGAATATTTTTGGAAATAATGTTTTAAAAATCCATTCTTGCCGTATAAGTTTAAAAAACATTCTTCGTACTTTTGTCGGAAAAGTCAAAAAGTACCTCGTACGAAAAACGACAAAAGATTCCTTTCATATCTTTTACTAAGAACACACCAAAGGGTAAACTTGGATATAAACTATTTTAGAAGGATAGAAATAATATTACATATTGAGGGAACATGGATGTGGATGATAAAATACACCCCAGTAATTACCAAAGTAAAAACAATCTCGGATAAAAGTGAGATTATGATATTTCCCTTACCTTAGGTCCGATTTGCTTTGTACGTGTCCGAAGCTCCTGTATAATGGTTTAAATAATGTTATTGACTTATTCCAGAATCATACATATTGATATGATGTCATAAATGGTCATATTATTAGCTTCTTATTAGTAATATTTCATTGTTACTTGTTACTCGGGTCTTTATTGCCTTTTGTTCTTATGCGTGTTTTGCCGAATAAATTCGTATTCTTCTTTTAAGGTTATAGATACCTTGTATCCAGAATGGTATTATTGTAACATATATCATATTTATTCATTCAATTCATTTATATAATTACTATGTAATGATGATCATGTAGAACGAGTCGCATCACATCGTGGAGACGGTATTCTGTACGTACGCACGAGCGACGATATTGTTCCCATGATCGTGGAATTGTATTTAAGTGTATTTATACTATTTCAGTATCAATTTAACTTTATAATAATCATATATAGTTACCCATTACACCATTATACCCATCCTTGTAAGGTGATGGTGGAAAATAGAGTACACCACGGCGTGGAGACGGTATTCCGTACGTACGCACGCGCGGTGATTTCATTTTTCCGTAGGATGGATAGAAGGTGAATTAGGGTTGTTTAATATTTATAATAACATATCAGTATGTAATTAATACTTATTTTATTACTTTTTCATTAAACAACTAAAGAAGAAGAAGTTGAAGAAGAAAGAAATTGAAAAGATCGGTAATGGATATTACCTCTTCTTTGAAACGCCTCTTTGAATCCTCCACTTAGGGAACTAATATTGGTCTTTGAAGAAGACCAGGACCTCTAGGATTATTATAGGGAAGTGGATAAGGGATTTTGTCAGGGGATGGCCGAGCTTGAGTGCTCAAATTGGTGTGAGGAGGAGGGGGAGGAGGTGCCCTTTTATAAGGGAGGAGAGGGGCACCTTAATAATACCTCAAAATATTATTTTATTTTAAAGTCAAAATCGGTTTATAATGGTTCCAAAGGGTCTTATTTTGAAGTTAAAGTGGGGATGGGTCGAAATCCTATCAACCAATAAGATTTAGACAAGTTTAGGTTATTATTTTAACCTTATCAATTAGATTTAACTCTAAGTTAAATAATTTAACTTTTACCGTGACTTTTTGTTTTCTTACACTTTATGGTTAATACACTTACTATAACATGCCAAAGGAACCCCAAGTTGTTTATTATTAATATATATATCCTTATCTAAGTCATTTGACCGAACCTTAGATTTTTAGGAATAAAATAACAATTAATAATATAATATTTGATTTAAAAACTATTTAGTGTCAATTTTGACACTATTTGATATGTGATTTTTGTGAAAGTCATAACAGAATTATATGTTCGAACCAAGTTGATTAAATCAACACTAATATATCATAGTGACCTATAAAATTAGTGGAATTCATAAAAAGTCTCAAATTACATTTATTTGAGCATTTATAACATCAATTATGTTAACATTTTCTTAAAAGGGTAATTACTGCATCATTGTTGTGTCATAAATAAATTAATTTATTTAAAGTCTAAAAATTATAAATAAAATATCATTATGTAGGAAATCCTTTTAGATTTCTAATGAATATTTATAGTCGAATTTATCTTATATATAACCCCATATTAAAAATGTTTTAGTTATTAAACTTTGATTTTAACTATTTTAACTATTAATTAAATAAAATAATATTAAATGTCATAATCTAATCCAAGTGGACCTAAATGGTCATATTATATTCATAAGGTTGTTTTTTGTCGAATTAAACTTATCCAATATAATTAGTACATGTGTTAGGGTAATAGTAATATCATATTTACCCTTAGTTACCCTATTTACTATTAACCATGGTAAAAAAAAGTAAAAAGTTACTATTCACCAAAAATTATTTTCATCTCATTGAACCACATTTTAGTCCTTGATATTAACCGTGTCTGTCACATTTTCGAAATTCCATTCACAGAAGCGGTAAAATTATGTTTTATGCAAAATTCAGTTTTCAACCTACCACTTAGTGGTTTCACTATTCATCAAAAATTGAAAGTTTTCAGAAAAATACCAAAATTTCACCCTAGGATAATTTCGATATTCCGAATCCAAAAATGTTATCCATTTTGAAAAATAAAATTTATAAAATTTTAAAAAGTGGTTTTTACTATTCATAACTGCTAGTTTTAATAATATTTTAATAGCATATCGTTGTTTAGTGAAACTCGGTATTGCATATGACGCAAGCTATCGAGGAAGCTCGCGATTGCGTGTAAAGTAAGCCAAGAAAGTGTTGTGTAGAAAAGATTCCTTTGGTGATTTATATAACATAAAGGTCTCGAGTGTTACATTCTACCCCCCTTAAAAAGAATTTCGCCCTCGAAATTCGTCACTTTGTAACAAACAGATGAGGGTACTTCTCCCTCATCATATTCTCAAGCTCCCATGTAGCTTCTTCAAGTTGGTGGTTCCTCCATAAAACTTTCACCAATCGAGTGGTCTTGTTTCGTAGGACTTTTTCGCTACGATCCATAATCTCTATCGGTTGTTCTTCATAAGAAAGATCTTGCTCCAGCGGTACAACTTCTGAGCTGAGTACATGTGAAGGATCAGGTATGTACTTTCTCAGGAGAGATACATGGAACACATCGTGAACTTCAGAGAGATTCGGTGGAAGTGCCAATCGGTAAGCTGCCTTTCCAACACGGTCCAGTATTTTGAAAGGACCGATATATATAGGGCTCAACTTCCCCTTCTTTCCAAATCTCATAACCCTCTTCCAGGGAGATATTCGTAAGAACACTTTATCACCCACTTCAAACTCTAGGTCTTTTCTTCGGTTGTCGGCATAACTTTTCTGTCGACTTTGAGCTGGTCTTATGTGTTTTTTAATAGATCTGACCTTTTCTGCCATTTCATCAACGAGATCAGGTCCTAATAGCTTTCTTTCCCCAACTTCATCCCAGTAAGTTGGAGTCCTGCATTTCTTTCCATAGAGAGCTTCATAAGGAGCCATCTGAATACTGGAGTGAAAGCTATTATTATAAGAAAATTCCACCAAAGGTAGGTGTTGATCCCAACCTCCTTTGAAATCCATAGAGCAAGCTCTCAACATATCTTCTAGGGTTTGAATTGTTCTCTCAGACTGACCGTCTGTCTGAGGATGATAAGCAGTGCTGAAACTCAACTCTGTATCCAGAGTATGCTGAAGACTTCGCCAGAACTTCGAGGTAAATCTCGGATCTCGATCAGATATAATAGAAAGTGGTACTCCATGAAATCTTACCACTTCCTTTACATATATCCTGGCAAGCTGATCTAGAGAGAAATCCTATCTAATAGCAATGAAGTGTGCAGACTTTGTAAGACGATCAACTATGACCCAGATAGCATTATTGCCTTTGGATGTTTTAGGAAGTCCTGTGACAAAGTCCATAGTGATGTTTTCCCATTTCCATTCGGGTATGGGTAATGGTTGTAACATCCCCTTAGACTTCTGTCTCTCAGCTTTAACTTGTTGAAAAACCAATCATCGAGAGACATATTCAGCAACATCTCTTTTCATGCCATCCCACCAGAAGTATTCTTTCAGGTCCCTATACATCTTCGTGCTTCCAGGATGAATAGAGAATGAAGAACTATGAGCCTCATCCAGCAGCTCCTTCTTTAATTCGGGGATGGGAGGAACACAAACCTGATTCCTGAACTTTATTATCCCATCACAATCAAGGTTGAATTCAGGAACATTTCTCACCTTCTTTTTTAACTCAACATCTTCTTTCCGTGCCTCTTTAATCTTCACATGTATAGATGGTTGAACATTCATTTGAGAAAGATAATATTTTTCCCCTTCCATTATAATTCCAAGATCCATCCTTTGTAAATCCATAAATGTTGGATCTTTTGTGATCCTCATCATGGATAAACTAGCATGGTCTTGTCGACATAATGCATCTTCCACCTTGTTTGCTTTCCCATGGTGGTAATAGATTGAGCAGTCATAATCCTTAATCAGCTCCAACCATCTTCTTTGACGCATATTCAGCTCCTTTTGTGTGAAAATATACTTTAGAAATTTATGATCAGTATAAATATCACACCTTTCACCATAAAGGTAATGCCTCCAAATCATTAATGCAAAGATTACCGCAGCTAACTCCAAATCATGTGTTGGGTAATTTTTCTCATGGATTTTCAACTGTCGTGAGGCATAATCTATCACCATATCATTTTGCATAATAACACACCCCAATCCCTTCTTGGATGCATCACTGTATATCACAAACCTTTCTCCACTACAAGGCAGTGTGAGCACAGGTGCACGGGATAACCTTCTTTTCAACTCCTTGAAATTCCCTTCACATTCCTCTGTCCAAACTAACTTAACTCCTTTCCGAGTCAACTTGGTGAGTGGATTAGATAATCGTGAAAAATCTTTTACAAAACGTCGATAATATCCAGCCAAACCAAGAAAACTTCGGATCTCAGTTACTGTTTTTGGTCTCGACCATCTTTCGATAACCTCTGTTTTTGCTGGATCCACAGATATCCCCTCTTTTGAGATTATGTGACCCAAAAATGCAACTTTTTGAAGCCAAAATTCACACTTGTTAAATTTTGCATAAAACTTCTCCTTTCTCAGGGTCTTCAATATAATTCTCAGGTGATCTTCATGCTCTTCCTTGATCTTTGAATAGACAAGAATATCGTCTATAAAGACTACCACAAATTGATCAAGATATTCTCTAAAGACTCTATTCATTAGATCCATGAAGATAGCAGGGGAATTAGTAAGACCAAATGGCATCACTATAAATTCATAGTGTCCATACCTTGTACGGAAAGCCGTCTTTGGTATATCCTCCCTTTTGACCCTTAATTGATGATACCCTGAACGAAGATCAATCTTGGAAAAGTATTGAGGTCCGCGTAGTTGGTCAAATAAGTCATCAATGTGTGGGAGAGGATATTTGTTCTTGATAGTGATCTTGTTAAGTTCTCGATAATCAATGCAGAGTCTCATTGATCCATCTTTCTTCTTAACAAATAGAACAGGTGCTCCCCAAGGTGACGCACTAGGGCGTATGAATCCCTTATCAAGATTCTCTTGGAGTTGCTTCTTCAATTCCTGCAACTCAATTGGGGCCATTCTATAAGGTGTCTTTGAAATAGGCAAAGCACCCGGTACGAGTTATATTGAAAACTCAACTTCACGATTTGGTGGAAGACCCATTAATTCCTCCGGAAAGACATCATCAAACTCCCGTACGATGGGCATATTCTTAATCGCATGTTTCTCACCAACCATTTAAGATAAATAACCTTCATTTAGTGGAATCAATACCCATAAAATGGAAGAAATTTCCACTGGAAGGTTATGTTCATCCTTGCATTGATTGACGATCATAGATTGATCTGGAATATGAAATGTGACTTCCCTTCTTTGGAAATTGATATGAGCTCCGTATAAAGAAAGCCAATCCATGCCAAGAATCACATCGAATTCCACTAAAGGAAGGATCACAAGATTTGCAGGAAGCACTTTCCCACAAACGTCAATTGGAGAAGAATTATAAACTTTTGATGCGATTGATGTGCCATTAGGTGTTGTCACAGCTAACTCAACATCTAATTGTTGAGGTAATACGGTGATACCCTTAGAGAATTCTTTAGAAATAAAAGAGTGGGTGGATCCAGAATCAAATAAAACATTTGCTTCTTTAGAGTGGATGGAAAGTATACCTTTCACCACATCGTTATCATACTCCACATCGCTGATAGAAATTGCATGTGACTTTCCTTTGTCTTTAGCCTTATGAGTTTGTTGACGTCGACCATCATCATCAACCCTTGGATTTGGGCATTGATTGGCATAATGCCCCATCTCCTTTCACTTGAAACATTGAAGTGTAGTAGGTTCATTCTGTGTATCCCTTCCTTTGTTTGCATCATTAGACATCTTCTTCCCATCATCACGGCATTCAAATTCCCGATGAACTTCCTTTCCACATTTGAAACATTTACTTGTCCCTTTAAGACAACTCCCTCCATGTTTCTTTCCACACTTTGAGCATAAGGGAAAGCTCATCTTCTTTTCAGTGTGCTCTTTAGATTTTCCTTTAAATTCCATTTCCTCTTCTTATCAAACCCATATGACTGATGGGTTACTCCAATCTCCATCTCGACTTTGAGAGAACATCAAACGATTTCCTCATAGCTATTGAAGTCCCTTATGGCTAACGCCCTTATAAAACTTGGTTTTAAGCCACTAAAGAATCGATCGATCTTACTCTCAGGTTGGATAATAATACCAGAAGCGTACCTTGCAAGTCTTGTAAAATTTTCTTCATAGGTACCAACAGATTCATCATCCCTTTGATTTAGTTCAAGAGACTATTTCTCCATCTTTTTTCGGAGAATACAAGGGAAGTACTTATTGAAAAATAAGTTCTTGAACTCTTCCCATTCCATGGACTCAATTTCATCCCTTTGCCTCGTATTCTTAAAAAGATTCCACCATTGATCAGCATCTCCTTCCAAACGATACACTGCTAGGATGACTTTATCATGTTCAGAACATTGAAGAAATGAAAATATCTTTTCATTAGTACTAATCCATTGTTCAGCAACTAATGGATCAGTAGACCTGCTGAAAGAAGGTGGATGCTGCCTCATGAAGGATTCAACAGAATTTTGCTCCTTCCTTTGCTCGTTTGGAAGTCCTACATGATTCATAGCTTGAGAAAGTTGTGTGAGCATGGCTACAAGATTTTTCATTCCAGCTCCCATATCGTTTGGATGCTCAGGGGGACAATCATTGCATTTCCCATCGCATTCCGCATTAACATGGTTCCTTCGGGTTCTAGCCATTGACTAAAACCAAGAAGAATAGTGTGAGAAACACTAATTATAATAGGAAAACCACATAATTCAAGAATAAAATTTTCACGCTTAAGGTCTTATCCTAGGTTATTCATGGCCATTTCTAAAACACTAAGATTGCTTTCTATGCTTAGACTTATCCTTAGGGTTATTACTAAGGCTTTCACATCCTAGTTTCCAAAGGTTGACTATACCTTTCCTCTGATACCAACTATAACGACCCATACTTTACATACATTGTTAATACTTCAAAATTGAAGTACACTTATTACAACATATGACAAAACCACAAATGACCGTATAGGTATAGTGTCTTTAGAAACTGGGAAACATAAACAACTGGTTCATAAATCTTCTACAGTGTCTCCCATTTATTTCATCATATCTAGGGTCCCTTTTAGCATATTCTACTTAATATCCATCTTCCTGACCTGGGGAAAAGAAAACATACAAAAAAAGGGTGAGCTCAAATTCTCATCAAGGGAAAATAAAGGAAATAAAAAATCATATCACATCTTCTTGAAAATCATAACCTGCAAAAGAGATCATAATATCTTAACATTGAATAAATCATAGAAGTGAAAATGAGATCCCCATAATCATAACATAAAACTTGATACTTTGTGGCATGCACACATAATCAGGGAAAATCATTTCTTGTAAGTCATGACTCATTTCCAAGACTATCTTAGCAGACAAAGTCCATTTCTGAACCGAGTTCACTCCTCGTTTCAGTCCTGAATCACTGAACCGAAATAACCTTCCGTTCCAGCCATGTCTATCTCATGAGATATAAATCTTTACCCAATGCATTGGAGTGAGATATAGGTCCCACCCATCTTATAATGAATCCTTTCTTATGTGTTCCACATAATCATAAATCATATATCATCGTATAACAATGTAACAAAAATGGGATTCTTGAAACATCATGACATCATAAAACAAATCATATAAGGTAAATGACTTCATAAAAATAATTTCCTCAAAACATAATCAAATCAATGTAATAATAGGGATAAAAACAGAACCCTATATTATCTTAGATGGAAAATAATTTTGATAAAACATTTGAACTCCATTCTTGAGGAAAATATCCTTTCTACTTCAAAAACACTTTTCTTTTCTTAACATGTCATACAATTATAAACTAAAAGAAGTTGATTAAAAATAAACTTTAAAACTTATAAAGGAAGATTTTTGGAAATAATGTTTTAAAAATCCATTCTTGCCGTATAAGTTAAAAAAACATTCTTCGTACTTTTGTCGGAAAAGTCAAAAAGTACCTCGTACGAAAAACGACAAAAGATTCCTTTCATATCTTTTACTAAGAACTCACCGAAGGGTAAAATTGGATATAAATTATTGTAGAAGGATGGAAATAATATTACATATTGAGGGAACATGGATGTGGATGATAAAATACACCCCAGTAATTACCAAAGTAAAAACAATCTCGGATAAAAGTGAGATTGTGATATTTCCCTTACATTAGGTCTGATTTGATTTGTACATGTCCGAAGCTCCTGTATAATGGTTTAAATAATGTTATTGACTTATTCCAGAATCATACATACTGATATGATGTCATAAATGGTCATATTCTTAGCTTCTTATTAGTAATATTTCATTGTTACTTGTTACTCGGGTCTTTATTGCCTTTTGTTCTTATGCGTGTTTTTCTGAATAAATTCTTATTCTTCTTTTAAGGTTATAGATACCTTATATCAAAAATGGTATTAGTGTAACATATATCATATTTATTCATTCAATTCATTTATATAATTACTATGTAATGATGATCATGTAGAACGAGTCGCATCACATCGTGGAGACGGTATTCCGTACGTACGCACGGGCGACGATATTGTTCCCATGATCGTGTAATTGTATTTAAGTGTATTTATACTATTTCAGTATCAATTTCAATTTATAATAATCATATATAGTTACCCATTACACCATTATACCCAACCTTGTAAGGTGATGGTGGAAAATAGAGTACACCACGGCGTGGAGACGGTATTCCGTACGTACGCACGCGCGGTGATTTCATTTTTCCGTAGGATGGATAGAAGGTGAATTAGGGTTGTTTCATATTTATAATAACATATCAGTATGTAATTAATACTGATGTTATTACTTTATCATGAAACAACTAAAGAAGAAGAAGTTGAAGAAGAAAGAAATTGAAAAGATCGGTAATGGATATTACCTCTTCTTTGAAACGCCTCTTTGAATCCTCCACTTAGGGAACTAAGATTGGTATTTGAAGAAGACCAGGACCTCTAGGATTATTCTAGGGAAGTGGAGAAGGGAATTTGGCATGGGCTGGCCGAGCTTGAGTGCTCAAATTGGTGTGAGGAGGAGGGGGAGGAGGTGCCCTTTTATAAGGGAGGAGAGGGGCACCTTAGGAATACCTCAAAATATTATTTTATATTAAAGTCAAAATCGGTTTATAATGGTTCCAAAGGGTATTATTTCGAAGGTAAAGTGGGGATGGGTCGAAATAATATCAACCAATAAGATTTAGACATGTTTAGGTTATTATTTTAACTTTATCAATTAGATTTAACTCTAAGTTAAATAATTTAACTTTTACCGTGACATTTTGTTTTCTTACACTATATGGTTAATACACTTACTATAACATTCCAAACGAACCCCAAGTTGTTTATTATTAATATATATATCTTTATCTAAGTCATTTGGCCGAACCTTAGATTTCTAGGAATAAAAAAACAATTAATTATATAATATTTGATTTAAAAACTATTTTGTGTCAATTTTGACACTATTTGATATATGATTTTTGTGAAAGTCATAACAGAATTATATGTTCGAACCAAGTTGATTAAATCAACACTAATATATCATAGTAACCTAGAAAATTAGTGAAATTCATAAAAAGTCTCAAATTACATTTATTTGAGCATTTATAACATCAATTATGTTAACATTTCCTTAAAAGGTTAATTACTGCATCATCGTTGTGTCAAAAATAAATTACTTTATTTAAAGTCTAAAAATTATAAATAAAATATCATTATGTAGGAAATCTTTTTATCTTTCTAATGAATATTTATAGTCGAATTTATATTATGTATAACCCCATATTAAAAATGTTTTAGTTATTAAACTTTGATTTTAACTATTTTAACTATTCATTAAATAAAATAATATTAAATGTCATATTCTAATCCAAGTGGACATAAATGGTCATATTATATTCATAAGGTTGTTTTTGGTCGAATTACACTTATCCAATAGAATTAGGACATGTGTTAGGGTAATAGTAATATCATATTTACCCTTAGTTACCCTATTTACTATTAATCGTGGTAAAAAAAAGTAAAAAGTTACTATTCACCAAAAATTATTTTCATGTCATTGAACCACATTTTAGTCCTTGATATTAACCGTGTCTGTCAGATTTTCGAAATTCCATTCACAGAAGTGGTAAAATTAAGTTTTATGCAAAATTCAGTTTTTAACCTACCACTTAGTGGTTTCACTATTCATCAAAAATTGATAGTTTTCATAAAAATACAAAAATTTCACCCTAGGCTAATTTCGATATTCCGAATCCAAAAATGAAGTCCATTTTGAAAAATAAAATTTATAAAATTTTAAAAAGTGGTTTTTACTATTCATAACGGCTAGTTTTTATAATATTTTAATAGCATATCGTTGTTTAGTGAAACTCGGTATTGCGTATGACGCAAGCTATCGAGGAAGCTCGCGATTGCGTGTAAAGTAAACCAAGCAAGTGTTGTGTAGAAAAGATTCCTTTGGTGATTTATATAACATAAAGGTCTCGGGTGTTATAAGTGTAGCTCGAATACTTCTTATAACAACATCCTACTATATTTAGGATACTGGATTTGTTACAAAAGAAAATAATAAAAAGAGTTTATGGGGTTAGAGAAGCAAAATAAAACAAAAGGACTCAAAAGAAGACATTACCTTAAAATCGGGTAACTCCCCTTGGTTTGAGCTCAAAATCTTCCTTGGGAAAACTTCTGCCCAAAGTGAGGCTTCAAGGAGTAAGAGAGGGAAGTGGAGAGACAAAATGGGCAGGGTTTGGCCGAGCCAAAGGCTTTGGGAGTGTGGGTAAGGGGGTTGAGGTGGGGGCCTTTTATAAGAGGAGAGGAGGGGCACTCTTGGAAAGTGAAGAAAGGTCACTTTATTTCAAAATGTTATTCGGATTTAAGAGGTCCAACATTGATGTATTTTGAGGATAAGGTGATAAGGGTTCGCAATCCACTCATCCAATAGGTTTTGGACATGTGTAGGTCTTAGATATTACATTATCTTTCCATTTTATTTAAATCGTTAAATAATGAGGTCATCGCTGCATCATCATGATGTCATAAATAATTTA
This sequence comes from Viscum album, assembly GCA_963277665.1. NCBI lineage: Eukaryota > Viridiplantae > Streptophyta > Magnoliopsida > Santalales > Viscaceae > Viscum > Viscum album. The sequence continues at coordinate 705,479,407 of OY728132.1, forward strand.
ATTTATTTAACGTCTAAAAATTATAAAAAAAATACTATGATTTAGGAAATCTTTTTAGATTTCCAATGAATATTTATAGTCAAAAATCTGACTTGTATAACCCCATGTAAAAACTGTTTTAGTAAAACATCTCATGTGTGTGTCATTTTTACTTTAACATTAAATAAAAAGTTATTTATGTCATTTCCCAACCAATGTGGCTCCATGGGGTCCCCAAGTTGACCCATTGATTTTCTTGGTCGGCAATGACACATCCAATTAGGGTAGGACATGTGTCAAGCTCATCTCATATTACTAAAACATTATTTTTACCCTAAACTACACTAATTACCACTAATCGCGATTAAGAACTTAAAATTTACTATTCACCAAAAAATTATTTTAATCTCATTGAACCACATTTTACTTCTTAATGATAACCATGTATGTCGGATTTTTGACATTCAAAACATAGAAGTGGTAAAATTTCATTTAAACGAAAAATCAGTTTTTATAAGTACCACTTAGTGGTTTCACTATTCATCAAAAATTGATGTTTTTCAGAAAAATCTCAAAAATTCACCCTAAGCTATATTTGATATTCAGAATTCAAAAATGAAGTCTATTTTACAAAATTCAAAACAGATAAGTCGCATTAATTAATTTAATAATTAATTCTCGTTGTCAGAGCAAATTGCCTGTTTTTATGAAACAATAAGTATCAAAAGATTGATACTAGTTTAAGTATGATTTCAAAGTGAAATTAATTCCAACAACCACTATTAGATTTAATGGTAAAAATATATTCTACTTTCACTTTAAAACAAATTCAAAAGATAATATAATCATATAAATAAATTAGATTAAAAAGGGGTTTTGAATTAAAATACAGTATTTTACAATATTCATTAAAAAAATGAACTTTATCGGATAGATACCAAAAATTTACACAAAGTAAATTTTGATGTCCCAATTCTAAAGAAGAGTCATATTTGGTCCAATAGAATGTATAAGAGTGAACAAAACTATATTTAATGATGGTTCCCCATCGAAATGCGATAAGTGAACCTTTAGTGAAAACTAGGGCATATACGCCTAAAATTGAATTCTTTCCGTATTTTAAGCCTTTATCTTTTATTGGATAAATGTAAAAACATTTAAAAACATATATAATATTATTTTAGTTATTTCTATCCATTCCTACCAATACAATAGCTACATGTTAACTGCCATTTAAAATAATATTATTTTATTATTAGAGTGCAACGTAAGATTCCCAAGAAACTCGTTGTTGCGTGTTGGGTACGCCATCGAGCATAGTATCCCATTTAAAGTCATATTAATATTTTATTCACAAATATGGATAAATATGAAAATTTAATATTCTTTATTTCCCTGGGGTGTTACATTGAGTCATTATTTATTATTTAATTTTTTACTTTTAATACTATAGGATATACACTGAAATCGCTTATGTGTATGGCAGACAACCACCTCCGGAAGCGATGTGATACGTATTTCACTAATTATTTACATGGAAAGTGATAAGAATAAATTTCAGGATTATTTCTAATAGAAATGAAATAGTTATGATATTCATCAAACAATTAAAAATTTAAAAATATAATATATATAATTTTAATTTATACATTTTTTCTCAATGAAATATGATAACATCGTTCGTGTACATGTGGAAAACCACCTTCAAAAAATGATGTGACACCATTTTCATTACCACACCAAATAGATGATATATATATATATATGCACATTAATATTATAAATATGGTATTTTTAATATTATTAAAATTATATAAATATAATATATAAATTACATTTTTTTGTGATGATCACTAGAAAATGGAATCATTACTCATGCGTACGTACGACCTACCATCTCAATGATTCTAACGTACTTCATTTATCAAAATCATATTTAATTATTGGTTCTAGAAGTAAAAATTATTTAAAAATATGATTATTAAGTAATAATCATTATTCTTGAGATTATGAAACAATGTAATATGCAATAGAACTAGAACATTAATGAAAAAACATGATTTATAAAATATGGAAAATAAAACACGATATCATGAAAATAGTGAAAGTTTATAATATCAGGATTCATTCATAAATCATTGTATTTTATGTTTCACATTGAATCATTTCATCCAAGGGGATGTGACTTGAGAATTATATAGTGGTAAAAGTTATTTTTCAATCTTACTTTTGTTTGTGATTATTAACATTATCTTTAAATAATCACTTTATTTTAATCATTTTTCGATAGATATTAAATTTATCTTAAATTTAAATATTCTTCCATGATTCAAAAGATTATTTAATATAACATATAAAATTTTTATAAATGGTTTTTTTATGATATTTATTTGATTAACATAGAAAATTTTTATAAATATGTATCCTTTACTCAATACAGATATTTGATGATAATGAATTTTGATTTATGTTTTAAATAAATAATTTGACATATAAATATTTATTAGGACCTGCAGTGATAGGTGGGGTCCAATAAAATCTATCTCCTAAATGCATCTGTAGGTCTCATGTGAAAAATAATTTGTCCAAAATAAATGGGTTTTTACTTATAGTACTTAAACATTATTGTAAAAGGTTCTGAATGTAGTGTTATCATGATTCCTGGGATAATGGAATATTATAATTAAGAATTTTGATCATTAAAGATGTATTTACTTTTATTTTTCATATTTTCACAATGACATTATATTTCGATGAATTTAATTCTCATCATATTTATTAAATAATGTGTGTTATATTATTTACCATTCCACATTCATTATTCCTCATTTGTTCACGAAGTCATGTTATTTAGATTATATGCTTTTTTAGTTATTTACCTTTCCATATTGATTATTATTTATAGATTCATGACCTATTCCACTTTACATAATCCCTATTGAGCATTTGAGATCTCATTTGGTTTCCCTTCCCCAAGATATGAAAATAAGATCATTGATTGAGTATTCAAGGATGAAGTTAATTTTCTTGGGTTATATATTCTATATTATTCTATATTTTTAATGAAAAATGGGTATCATGTATGTATCTGGTTATCCAAATATACTAAAATTACTTTCCCTTAATGATTTTACCCATTTTATCTATGCCAATGTAAAAAAAAGACATATGTTATGGGATACCGCGGTTGGGGTTTCCACAGTTGGTGTTAGAGTATGCTTTGTAGAAACCATGTGAACTAGGATAAGTGAAACAAATATTAAAAAACATAACCCAATGATATAATATTTTGATATTTATAGAATAACATCATAATGTTTTGGTATGGAAGATATTATGTGCTTTTCATGGTAATACATCTCAGTTTTCATACTACAGGTGGGCATGGTTCTTGAACAGTGGTACCTATGGGTAATAAGTCTAAAAAGGTAACATAAAGATTAACCTAGTCATCACTTGGTCCACAAAAATGGGCCTTACAATATTCTTGTTTTGACACTAATAGTAGATATTCTTATGATAATTCACATTTTCCATACAAACAATTATGAAGGATTTGGGAATAATGATATTCCCCAAGAAACCATGTTTATGATTATGATATGATATATGAATAAATTGATTAGTTTATGCTTAATTATTTCTTTATTTATTGAATTTTACATTTTTTATAGTGGCATGATATAATCTAGTGTATTTCACTATTTAGAAATGGTTCTTGGAAGAATTAATGGGAACTACATCAATGCACAAAATCCAATGTAAGAATGGTTATTTAATTGAGGGTCTTAATAAAATTTTTTAAATGTAACTAGTCTCCCAAAATTTCTTATTTTATAAGGACTTAATGTCAAGGAATAATTCGATAGATAAATAATTCCCAAAGTATTATGGATTTGAAGGTAATCAAGAGATGAGGGGGATGACAGAGAAAAATATTACAAGGGGACGTAGGGAAATAATTATTTTCTGGCATGTGACACTTGTGGAAGGAAACACCATCATATATTTTTAAATGGAATGGGAATTTGTTTCACGTATGGAGAGAAAGGTCATCATACTTCTTAATTTCATGGTATAGGAAAATAGTTTCCAATGATCAGCAATTCAAATATTAGGATATGGGGCACGATGAAAATAATTTCCCCAAGTGTCAAAAAAATATACCACAAAGGAATCTTATAGATCCGAGTCATGATATTCTATTACCATATAAAAATTAGTAATGATTAATGGTCTTATTTTTTGATTCATGTTTAATTATTTTTGGGTAATTTATCAATGATATCCTCATTTTAATAATTATTAAATGTATAAGGATTACATTATAGTACATTTTCATTAATGATTTGATAGTCTATGATGAAAAACACCGATGAAAAAATAAAAATGATTTAGTGGAAAGTTAAATTTTCTTTAGAACACATTATTGCGAGAAATATAACCCTTAATATGTTCCTACTATTGATATAAAGTTTTTGTAAAAAAAGAATTTATTGGTATAGATAATTTGAATTCAATAGCACTGAATACTATGGAATTGATTAATTATTTTTTTATAAATTGGAATGTGATATCATTGATGGATTTTATAGAATTTTTTGATTTAATAAATATATATATAAAAATATGTGTTTTATATAAGGAATAAGAAAGCATACATGGTTAAAATAAGTTTTAATGGTGATTAATGTATTCACATATTTGTATTGTATCGTTAATAGCCAATTTATACTATATGAGGAATATAATGTTGATTTAATAACCTTCCTTGAAAATTTAATCATACGTATTTTCAATAATATGAATGGTTAGTTATTTATAAAAGGGATTATGTTGAATTTTGGGTGTTTTTGGATAACATTTTATTACCATTTTTTTGTAAAGACTAGAAGAATATATTGTTACTCTTTTATAAAACACATGATCCGTTAAAAGATAATTTTAGTACTTCATGCTAATAAATTAATTTCAATATATTTAATTTTTGGAATAAGAGATGAATTGAAAATTTATTGAATAACAAAAAAAGGATGAAATTATGATTATGAAATACTAAAATATCCATTAATTATATTTCATTATATTATTAGATAGTAATCGATTTTCCAAACTTAAAGAAAATGATCTGGACAAAAATGATCATTTTATCATCATTTCTAATGAATAAATGGTCCCTTAACTCATCATAGATTTATTTTATTATAGTACTTATCCTTTTATGGATCATCTAATTTATTATGATCAATGGCCTCTATCATTCCCAAATTAATACTTGGGAATTTTTATCATTTCCCAGTTCTAATAATTAATTTCCCAACAACGTTCTCCTACTTATGAACTTTGTTGCGTGACTATTACATATAAAATTTATACTTCCCATTCTCCCTTATTAAGTGGATGTTTTAAAAACCCATTTTATGATGTGGGTTTTTCATTTATGGGAATTTCAAATATCAAAAAATGTGTTTCCATGATAATGATTAAATTGGGAAGATGCAATGTAATTAATGTGTGGAGAATAAAACACCCTTGAAAATTTATAATACATTTTCTTAGAATAAAAATAATATATTTAATAATTTATAGAACACGACATCCTGAGTCTAAATGAATAGTAATATATTATACCATTATAAAGTAGTCATTAAATTGTCAGGTATGAATATTAATAAATAAATTATGAAAAATATCTATTTTACACATTGAAAAAAATCATCTTTGGTTTTATATTTATTATATATTAAATATGAATCATTTAAAATAAAAAGAAATGTTTTTAGAAAAAACTATATTATTCTAGAAGACGGTTTAGTCAGTCTTTACACACATAATTTAAAATTAAATTTTAACACATTAAATAAATTTATTTTATAAAGTTACATTCATTAAATAAATAATAATAAATAATTTATATTAGTGTAGTTTTTTTTGTATTTTTTTGAAATGTTTTATTTTTATGAATTGTGAAAATACTGAATTTTAATTGAAAACTAAATTTTCGTTCAAATAATTTTTTATGTTAAATTATAATTTAAATTTTATTTAATGTAAAATTAGTTGATATATATATATATATATCCAATTTACGGAATTTAAGTCATTTTAATATTGAATTTTGATATAGAAACTGTTTAAACATTTTAACATTTACTTATTAAAGGCCTGCACCCTCATCACATTTGTGGGATTAATTTTAAATTTAAATTTTCAACTTTTGTGAATTGAATATATAACATAGGATTTTATATTTTGAATAAAAATAATTTATAATTTATAATAAGGGAAAAATAATTTTTGACATAATTCAATAGTGAGATTATTATAAATAATTATAGCAGTTAATGTATGAATGGGTTTAACAGGGGTTAAACTAAAAAGATAAGTGTTTAAATCAGCTAATTTTTTTAAACCTATTGTATGTTACTATTTAAACATTATATATTATAGGAAAGATGTTAGTCCATTTTTGGAGACTTTTTCAATGAAAAAAGAGAGTGGAATTAATTATCTTTAGAAATTACAAGTGTTCCACTCAACTCACGTATAAAAGGCCACCCCCTCACCTCTCTTATTCATACCTTAAACCCACTTATTTTCCAAGAACGCCCAAAACAACATTCAAAATTTCCTCATCTAATAATAGAAGAATTTTTTTGGTATGAATTGAAAATATTATTGCTTTTGGTGAAATCCTAAGAAGGGTTCTTGAGAAGTGGTAAAATTAATAAATATGCATTTTTATTTAATTTATTCATCCACGTCAATAAATTGTTATTAAACCATGATGATATAATAAAATGAGTATATTAAATATTATTTTATGGTTTTATGTTAAGGTAAATACATAAAAACATCACCACTTCTATCAAATGAGTTACAAAATCAACATTCATGTGTACGGAAGACTACTGCCTCACAAACCGATGTCATTTATATTCCTATCACTACCTCTCATGGTTGGGTAAGATGATGTATATAAAGTATATATATATTATATATTTAACATATTTATACATTTATATTGATTATATCATAAATACCTTTTAATTTCCATTTCATAGGTGATACACTAACGTCGAGGGTTTTTATGGAAAACTACATTCTCGTAAAGCGATGTGTCCCATATTTCACTAATGATTTATATAGAAAGCAATAAGGATAGATATAATGATTATATGTGATAAACCATGAATAATTATGATATTAATGAACTATTTATCATTCTAAAAAGATAATATATATCATTTTGTTTCTTACCATTTCACTCATTGAAAGATGACAATGCCGGTCATGTACGTGTGGACTACCGCCTTCACCAAACGATGTTATTCTGTTTGCATCACCAAAGAACATGGATGATATATATATATATATATAATTATATATAACTATTTAATATTTTTTCTGATATTATTATCATTATATTAGGATAATATATAACTTAATTTCATTCCATGATGATCATTGGAGAATGGAAACGTTACTCATGTGTACATACGGTCCGCCCCCTCTATGATTGTGAAATTATTTATTTATTATAATTATCAATATTAGTTGTCCTTAAAAGTGAAAAATTATGTAAAAATATGAATATTATGTCATGATTAATATTTTGGAGATGATGAAACTATATAATATTAATAATAAATAGAACATTCAAGATAAAACATGAATGAGAAAATAGGGTAATTAACACACAAAATAATGAAACAAATGAAAATTATTAAGGAATATGGGAAAATATGTTATAAGAGGACCATATATGATATTATAAATTCTAATATGGTTCTTGTGTAATTTAATAACACATCTAAAACAAATCTAAATTATATTAAAACACATTAACCTAAAAGGAATTGTTAGGTAAGAAATTTCATTTCAATTTATATTCTATTGAGACTAATTTGTTATTGTAAACCAATTCACTTTCTGATGGTGTATATACATCCCCTTTATATTGTAATATGATGATAAATTCATACATTATGGTATTTTAGGATTTAATATTGATCATTTAAAAAATTTGGATTTAGCATAAAATTTTTTATGTGGTAAAAGTTATTATACAATCTCATGTTATTTTTTGATTATTAACTTTCTCTTGAAACAATAACTTTTATATAACAATTCTTCCTTGGAAACTACATTTCTATAAAATATATATATTCTCTCATGATTTATATGAGTATTTACTAAACCATGTACCATTTTTACTTTTGTTTTTTTACTAATAGTGTTTTTTGATTAACTAGGGAAATATTGATAAATTTTTATCCATTTCTCAATACAAATATTTGATTATTAGGATTGTAGATTACTATATTGAATAGGGCATTTGATATTTTTGGAATGCATGGAAATATAGTGATGGGTGTTTGATGGTATAATATATCCCCTTGATGCATCGGTAGGTCTCATAAGAAAAATAAGGTATCCAAATTAAATGGGTTTCTACCTATAGTATTGAAAGCTTCTTTGGAATGGTCTTGACAGTAGACGTATCATGGTGCCTAATATAATGGAATCTAGTAATTAATAATTTCCTTGACTAAGAATTCATTAATTTTTAATATGATATTACTACAATGATGTTATCTCTATATGCATTTCATTTAAAGTATACTAATTAAGTGGAATATGTTTTTAGTTATTTACCTATCCTTTTTAATTATGGAATATCATTTCATCAAGTGAAGTTATTTAAATTATTATTTTTCAGATATTTACCATCACATATTGACTATTCTTTATTGATTAATTATTTTTCCCACTATAATTTTTCCTAAAATAACTTCTAATATTACCCTTATTTTTCTTTCGTTCCCCACGATATGAAGAAGATATATTTAAATTAGTTTTTAAACGATACTGTTTATTTAACATCGTTATGTATTATGATTTATTTTTTTACCAATGTAAAGTGGTTCTAATATATGTATATGGTTCTATAAAACTACTAAATAGACCAATCCTTTATAATTTAACCCTTTGTATCTATTATAAGGTAATAACGTAAGACATCAACAACCAGCTACTACGGTCGAGGTTGTTACAATACCATAGAAATAATAACATTTCATTATAATTGTGATTATAATATAATTATATCTACATGTGTGAATTAGACTTGGAGTATGTAGAAGAATATAAAAAATATAGGGAAATAAAAACAGGGTAATTCTGAATTTTACATTACTCCTTAGAAGTGCTCTTTTGGAAATTGGATAAAGGATTTGAGAGGTGTCTTCTTGAGAAGATGAAAATTACTAATCAATGTTTAGAGGTCTTGGGATGTTATTTACGAATATTTTGGTTTAATTAATGAGGCATGGGGAGTGAAAAGAAGTGGGGTATTGAAAGATCCTTTTGTAAGTCAGATGAATGGTGTGGTTTATAATAATATGAAAGTTAAAGTCACTATTTAATTGTCTAGTGGATCCAATAATATAAAATAAATAATTTTTGGAAGGGTTAATGATGAGAGAGCATAAATAATAAATTTGGACACACTTTTATGCCCTTTACTCTTTGAATGTTCAATTATACCATTTTTTGTTTATGATGGTAACTAATTTTTCCAAAATTAATTTACATTTAATAACTAAAAAATTGGAAATATTATATAATTTAGAAATAATGATTTAAAATATAAAATAATTTTTTTAATAAAATTAAAAATATTTTTATGAATAAATTTTAATATTATAACACATTATTCATAAAAAAATTTAAGTGAAAGTGTATTTTCAGGCTCAAAAGTTTTGATTACGACAAAACTTAGAGTGTTTTTTTGTTTCAATGAAATAAATTTGTTTATAATTACACAAATATGGTTTATGATTCCTTAAAAACAATAAACAACTAAATTAATCCCATGGATTCATAGATTAAAGAAAAAGACCAAACATACTTTTTATTTGTGTAAAATTATATTCATGATTCGAAAATGTTAAATGTAGCTGTTAAAAATTCAAAATTATAATTTTAAATTATTAATTATAATTTATAAATATTTATTTCTATAGAAAACATATTTTATAAATATTCAAATATTATTTGTTTTATGAAAGTTTCATAAAATTGATAATATTTTAGAAATCGTTATTTTTCAATATTCACTATAAAATTCAATATATTTAGAAAAATATAAAAACTTTAACCAAATAAAATTTCTGGATGATGAATTCAAAAGAGATTCCAAATTTATAAAACTCATATTCATAAAATTATATATATTTTTTTGAAATTTCTAAAAAAAATAAATTTTTTAGAAAAATAAAAAATTTAAGTATTCATTAATAAAATTATATATATTTTTATTTTAATGAATTTTAATATATTAGAACATATATAATAAAATTTTAAATTATTTAAATTATATTCTTATTATAATATATTCAACTCTTAAAAAAATTATTTGATAAAGAACAATACTTTATAATAATAAATCATTTAATTTACCTATCCTCTAAATATAAGAATTTTTTGGGAAATACATTTTAATTTTATAGGAGTTTTATTAGTCATAAAATTTTATAAATAATATTCATCAAATATTCCATGTATAATTTTTTTTTATTTTAGAGAAATCCAAAAAGAAAAATAGTTTTTTTTAAATAAAGATATATAGTAAAATCGTGGGGCTTTACATTGTCCCCCAATTAAAAAATCACAACCTCATACTTTTAATTATTAAGTTTATATTAAAATATTTATTTGTAAATAAAATATGGACTTGAATAAACTTATAATTTCTAATGGGATATAAAATTTTCTATCTTAATTATGACAAGAATACTTTTAGGTTAAAATATACTTATTTTTGTTTCTCTAGTGGAATACCTTTCAATGGTTCCTTTTATTTATCTTATTTCCAACCAAATACTGAAATTTAAATGGATATAATAATATCTAATAAAATTAGATTAAATTATTGTATAATTATTAAAAATCAATATTTTGAAGTCTTATCTAATTAAAAATTCTTTTTAACCCATGATACATTGGGTTCAACTATGAATTAATTTAATCAAGTTATCACACTTTCATTTAAATGATGTTGTCCATGGTAATTTTTGATGGTTTCCATAACATAGAAAATTATATGCCACATCCTAAAATTCCTCTCAAATCCTATATATTTACTTTTAAATCAAATATGAATCCCCAAATAATATCCCCAAGAGGTTCAAATATTGTTTAAAGTTTGGCTTCTTTTCCACACAGTAAGTGATTACTAATTTAATTCCCAATATACAATTTTTGGGTAACTACTGGTTTGAAAATCTATGCTAGAGATTATATACACTAGTTTATATCTATATAGAGATTTTCTTTCTAGAAAACCACACAATATCATCATCAAAAAAACATTAATATATTAACTTGTATATAGAATTATCATTGGGTTTTACTTATGTTATTTAATCCCAATCCCATAAAATAACTAAACTAATACTCAAATCTGACTGAACCTTAATCTAATACCAGGTGAGGTGCCCAGAAATACACTCTTAGTTATAGTGGTATGAAAATATAATTTACTAATGGATTTTATACCACGTGAGACTTCCCAAACAAAACTAACAATATTTAAATATTTTAGAAATTACATGCTAAAGTAATGTCTAGTGTACAATTATTCAATTTTAAAGAGATAGGAAAATACACAGTTCAATGTCTCAAGCATCAAATGAATATGCCTCAATACAATATAATAGATCATGGTCAATATTATGTTATTTCCATAGATCACGAAGAATCATTAACATGATTGTGTTTTGGATTCAAAAGTTATGTCATTTAAGAATTTTATCAATGATATCCTAGTAATAAGAATTATGAAATATATATGGATTATATTGTAGTACTATTTATTTATGGATTTGAGAGCATATGTTGAATGGTATTTATAAACAAGAAAAATGTTTTATTGGTAAGTGGAATATATTTGAAAACACATGATTGAGATAAATAAACTCTCTAATATGTCGAGATAATGACATTGGGTTAAATAGATGACTGATAAGAATTATATAGTATTGACCACCCTAGATGTGATTGATGATTTTTTTGAAAATGACTTCTATGATTTCATTTATGGAGTTAATAGTGTTTTTGGATCTAAGTGATACATTTAATAATCTTGGGTTTTGAAGGAATAATGAATAATGACTCTTTTCAAAATATATTTATTTTAATTCAAGTTATTACCATGTTTCAATATAATACACTATGAAGGTATTCACATGTTTTGTATGTTATGATTAATATTAAAAAAAATTATGAGGAATATAATGTTTTTAGTTACCTTTTTTTAATGTTTTCTAGATATATTTTGGATGATATTTAAAGTTTACAATTTGTGGAATTTATTAAGTTGAAATTTCGGTGTTATTAGATTACTTTTTCTATTAATTATACTTTCAGTAATGACAAGAGGGATATCTTTTTACTATTTTATATATCATATGGTCTATTAAAAGGTAATTTTGGTGATTCATTCATAAAAACCCATTTTTGGATATTCATTTTTTGGAGTAAGGGATGAATTGGAAATTGATCAAAGACTAGCTGGAGGATAAAATTATTCTTATAAAATTCAAATGTATTAAGTAAATATATTTCATTATATTCATAGATAGTAAGATAATTACTCAAATATAGGAAAATGATCTTGAAAAAAATTTATCTATTATAATCATTTCCAATGATATGAACAACCTTTTTTAGAGCTATGTGATTTATGGTTTTTTGGTCATTAACCTTCTTTGTATCAACCACTTTATTGTGATCAATGCCCTCTATCACTCTCTATTAATCCTTGGGCATTATAATTTTCATCCATTTCCATATTTTCATTTACCACATATATTATAATTGTTGTAAACCAATATAAGTTATTATTCCAGATGACTTTTATACTTCCCATTCTATATTATTAGATGGATATTTATTTAACTCTTTTTATGATGACTATTTATCAATAATGGTATTTCAATATGACAAACCCCTGATTATAAATATCAACATAAAATTAAGTTTATTAAATTTATTTTAGGTTATCTAACACCCATTACATTTCAATATATTTCTTTTAGAATAAACATAATTTTGACAATTGCTTGGAATGCATCCAACACATGGTTTAAAAAACATAGTTTAGTCTTGATTTGCACACTTAATTTAAAATTAATTTTTTATAATTCTAGAAACATTAATTTAAAGTAAAAAATTTTATTTTCAAATAAACTTATCAAATTTACCATATGGTGTCTTTTTTTTATTTTTTTAAAAATTTTTATTTTTTGATGAATAATAGAAAATACTAAATTTTTATTGAAAACTGCATTTTTTTTAAATAATTTCTAATTTGAAACAATAATTTTAAATAGTTTTATGTAAATTTAGTTAAATTTTATATTAATTAAACAAATTTAGTTCATCAATATTATTTTTATTTTTAATTATAATTTAAAAACCTTGTCAACTTTTGTACATTTTCTCTTTCAATATCTAATTTCTCATCACATCTATGAGATTAATTTTTAATTAATTATTTCAGTTTAATGAGTTGATTTCAAAGAAATTCCTATATCTTAATTTAAAAAATTAAGGTTAAATTTATTTTTGATCCAAATGAATAGTGAAAATAGTAAAAATTAATTAATGTGGTTTGGATAATGATGGATTTACCAGAGATAAAACAAATACGATAAGGATGACAATAACCTACCATCTTATACAACACCAATTTAATGGTTCGATTTCGAGAAGTATGACCTTATGTTCAATTTTTATGAGTTTTTCGCAGACTTTTTCTCCAAAGTGACCTATATAATAAGTTACATAAAGAAAAGGAAAAAAATAAACCTTTATTATTTTAATTTATATGAGGATTTAGGATAGGGACACAGACAACATATTTTAGGTCATACATAATATTCTCAATTATAAATTAGGTTTTTATTAAATTACTTTTAATTTTTTAGATGAATTAACTACTTCAAATTTATAGGAAACATGAAGAAAATAATTATTTAATTAATAATTAAATAAAATAAGTGATAATAAAAATATTAAATTTAAAGTAAATTTAATGAGTTGTTGTCTTCCATTATTTTTCTAGATTAATATATCAAGTCACAAAGGTATGACCATCATATATTCTAATTTCATTATAATGCTAATATTTTTATACTCAAAATAATGTAATAATGTCAACATTTAAATTAATGATATTTTATAATAAATGATATTTTATTAAATTATTTAAAATTACTAAAAATATATATTCATAAAAATTAATTGTAAATATTAATAAATATCAACTATCATATATTAATTGACAAAAAGTTATTTTATACTGACTATGTTGAACCTTACTTATTAAAAACACTATTTGCATGGTTAAAGTTTATGTAGTGTTTTTGTCGGTCACATGCACTTTTGTTAAAACTAAATTAAAAAACATAATATTTTTATTTTATAAATTCTATTTCATATATATAATTATTTGGTAAAAGTTATATAATAAGGATCATTCTAATTTATTCAAAAATTGTATATTATCTAGGGTAAAAAACATGTTACCGTATTGAAAGCCAACATGGTTCAAATAAGAAAACATAGAAGTTAAGGAACATCATGTTTAAAACATGTGTTCTTTTATGTGGTGGAGATATTTATAGATAGTATTACCCCTCATACCCCTTAATTTTTAATTTTTGAGCCACTTGATGTAAAATTGACAACCCAATAGTTAATACATATGGGTATTTTCTAAAATATCTTTCCTCATAAAATATAATAGAGCACTAACAACCCACACTTATTGGCACATCTCAAGACATATAGATCAACCAATCCATACCCAAATCACATCCAAAATCCATAATCTCATCTAAGAAAGCTTAATTTGGTAAAAACACATATTGATAATTCATTGGGGTAATCTTAGGGAAGATACACAAAGAAGATGAGGTTATATAATGCTTAATAAAAATGAAGCGAGAAGTAAGGGATTTATTAATTCAAATATTTATCCTTGGGTTAAACTTATACTTCATTAATTAAATCATTATAATATTATGTGTATAATGACTTTATATTACCTTATGTTATATTTCCACTTGTTTTTTGTATGGATTTAAATTTGAAACACATAATTAATAGATTGATTAATTCGCAATTCCACATTATGTTCATTGTGAAGCATTATTTCAAAATTTCATTTTAATAAAAAATGTTTACTCGTGAATTTTAGTTAAAATAAATTATTTTACCATTAAAAAATAAACAAATTTAATATTATTTTCCTCTAGTTATTCATAAGATTTTCATGAAATAGTTCCATTTTTAGTCTCTTTGGTAATTAAATTAATTGCTAAAATGTTTTTTAAAATCTAATAGTATTTCTCTTTTTATTTAGCAATGTATTTTCATACAAAACCATGATTTATGTAAACGTATTCATTTTTAACCATTTAAAATGATTTATTAACTACAATTAACCAATTTATATACTTATAAATTCTTTTTAAAAGAAATCCTATATCATTTTCATAATAATTTCCATTTAACTTTTTCTAAAAATGTGAATGAAATATTCTTGTCCTTTTCAAAAGAAGGCACTTACATATCCTTTTATAGTGGAAATTTAATGCACTTTTTTAATTGTAGGGAATGTAAAAAATTATCTTTCCTTGGAAAAATAATTTAATTGAATATTTCTTTTCAAATTTATAAGGATCATTTTAAATAAAATTTTTCTAAAAGTGATTTTCTGTGAAAAGTTTTTTTTAAATGAGTTTCAAAATGATAAGGATATTTTCCCTAATAAATTTTTATGATATATTTATGGTATATATATTCATAAATTTCATGAACCCATTATTTTACTTATGATTAACTAGGGATATGTTGTAATTTTGTTATCCTTAATAATTATTTGGATTCATTATGATCATTTCAACAATTGATAGGCTATTTGGATTCCATTTTCCATATTCATCTTGATGTTTTATGGTTATGATTATTGATTAGGGAATGTAATATCCTTTTTTATTCATGTTTTTCTATATGAATGTCTAACTTTTTGGTATCTCGTCCTTATAAAAATAGTGAAACCAATATATAATGTGATAGTTGGGGTCCGCACATTAAATATTACCTCGATGTGTTGACATATCTCAAGAGAACAATCATTTGGCCAATTTGGACTGGTTTCTACCCACAGATTTAAGCTGTATTGAAGTTATATCATGACAGTAATTAACTTGAGGATATATCCTGAGAGTTTGGACATCTTTCATTAGGCATTCTATCATTATGAATTCTGTTATTGATATTCCATCTGAGTAGTCAATTATTTATAATATCCATGGTTATGTCATCAATATCATGTTATTATTTATTTTCCATTACTTGATCATCATTTATTCCTTCGAAATCATGAACCAATTATTGATTAAATGGAATGTAATTCAGTTATATACCTTTCCTTGTAGAATATTTTAACTAATTCATGAAGGAATAGGTTGTACCTAACCCTTACTAATCATTTGATATCACTCTTATTTTTTCCTTACCCTAGGTTATGAAAATTGATCTCTTTATTGAGATTCAAGGATGAAAAACATTTTCTTTATTTATGTGTTATTTTTTATATCAAATGTAAAATGGGTATCATGAATGTATATATTTCTCTAAAACAACTAGATAGATCTGTCTCATGGGATTCAACCCATTATACTTATCCAGTGTTATAAATTGAGGAATCGGCTCTGGGAAACTAGGTTCAAGGTTATTACACTTTAATATAATCATTAATTCATGTCATATCTGGATAATTTAGATTTTTTAACAATGACCATGACTCCATATTATTCATGAAGAGGTAGCTCACATTGGATTTATCTTAATTGAAAATTCATTTATGAATAATATGAGGAATTATTTGTCCCATGAATCATTTTGGAAGATGAAACATCATCGCTTTGTTTGAAATGTAATAATGGTCTAAAATTCTATGTTCATGGTTTAATGAAATATTTATTTCTGAAGGTCAAATAAATATGAATTAAACATGTAGGTCAGTGACACAAATGTTTTACCCACTTAATGACATGTTTTGGAAGGTGTATTATATTAAAAAATGAGTGTTATTATATTTTATCCATTATTTGGGCATTAATATATTTCTCTTGGGTCCCTTGACTATTTATAGATAGTAATATAAAAATATAGGCAATCCTGACTAATTCTAAAGATAAACAATCCTAGGGAGTCACACATTATGTGTTTTCAATTATCTTGATTAAATTCTACTTAAATTTAATTAATAGAATAAATATTATTCCCAATACTGGGGAAAATATTATTCTCTTTTTATCAATCAAAAATAATTATTTACAAATAAATTTTTTATTATTTATTAAATGTTAAATAATTTCTAGAGATGTTTTAATGGACCAAGACTTTGTCCAATGAAAAATATTGATTAACTGGATGGTTAAATAATATGTTTTATTTTAGAAGTTGGAAAGAACCACAAAATATTATTATTTTTATTTTTATACATGGGTTTTATAAAAATAAAATATTTTGTTTAATGAAAAACAATAAATAAAATAATATTTTAACATAAACCATATCTCTATAAATAGTCGGTTATTTATATTGTGCAATATGTGAAATCTAAAATAGAGATTTTTTTTCCACATCAAATTCTCCCATGAGTACTCTTTTATATATCCCTATTAATAATAAGAAATGCCTGAGGGATTACTTGAAAACATTCGGATGAGTGACCAACACATACAACATAATACACTTGATTTGTCAAGCTATCACCCCATGATTGATCGGTGTTTCTTAGAGGTCAAAAGAGCATAACTGGATCACTTTTAGAGAGATTCTATCCTTGGATCCTAATAGCACAATGATGTCAATAAAAAAGGAACTTTTTGAATGATCAACACCCACATATATGATTGATTCAAATATAAGGTATATGATTTCTCAAGTCTAAATAAATTGATTATTATTTAAACAAGCATGATCCTTGATCAGGGTTTTGGGCATAGAAATATTTAATAAATATTGTATTACCTCACCCTTAATGTATACTATTTCTATACCCATAACCATTATTCTATATTAGAGTGGTATCATTGAGGTCACATTTAATATTATGAAAATTTATTTGATTTTTGATCCATAATAAATTTAGGTTTAATTTTAATTTCAAGTTTCTCATTCTATTATATTATATGAATTTATATGTTATAAAAATATTAATTACTTTTGATCATTTTTTTATTTTCCCAAAGGTATAAGAATATATAAAAAATGATTAGAGATGCCATCAGAAACTGCAATTTTTTTGTCAGAAAGATAGTGTCATATGATATATAACCGAATTACACCCCATATACCCTTGTATCTTGAACCTTTCCATAGAACATTATACATGAAATTCAACAAATTTAGTTTATAGGGTGTACATTCTATATTGACTATCCATCCTAGGTCACAGTTGTCCGATTACATGTCATGTAAATGGTGTACATGTTGGGTAGTCTACACGGTCTACTGGTTTAAATCGTGCACTTAGTGTGGTCGTTATATAGGATCAAACCACATGATACTGATAAGTTTGAGCTTTTACCATATAAAATGCATGTATCCAATGTATACTATATATAGTTCATCAATTCACATGTATGAGATACACACTAATTCCCCAACAATTTTATCTATAATCATGGTATTAGAGATACACTCTGTGTATCTGGAGGCGCAAGTCATGTAGTCACTTGCCCTAAAACACACCATGTCATTCGGGAAGTATCATAGGTGCATGGTATATAGACTGCATAGCTTGTAGCTAAGATGTACACACTATGTAATTGACTGAGATACACACTAATGACCCAAACAAGTATTTCTATCACACAGAAAATAGATACATGGTATGTATTTAACATGTAAATGCCACAAAGTCTAATTTAGACAACTTACCGAATCGCCAAAAATGTAACCCTGATACATAGTAATTAAGGTACATAGCATGAATCTGGACAGTAGAAGTCATTTAGACTCCCAATTAAAAGTAGTGTTAAAATACATTAAATTGAAAATTAAATCATTAAAACATTATTTCTTGATTCGTTAGTTTATGTGTTTCAAAATTTTACAAGGGTTTTAATTATTGTTAAATTCTCAATTTAATTATTGTAATAAATCTAAAAATATTCATTCTTCAATTTATTATCCATAATTTCCACAATACTGGATATATTACCTAGAATTGAGATGGAGATTAAGATAAAAGTCAATTAATTAATTAATTAATATAGGTAACTTGACCTTAATAATAAAAATAGAATAATAAATTTATGTTATACACTAGAATTGCATATCAATTGTATGTATGAACATTTATATGAAGGTATAAGACCAGTGTAAGTGTTTACTTTTATTTAATTTAATTTATTGAATGGGTTTTCAATCATTTTCCATCAAATTAATATGATGTTCTATGATTCATCATAAAATCTATTATTATGCACTACCTTCGCATCCTTAGATAATTATGTATTCCTCTTTTAAAAAATCATTTGGTTCACCTCACCTGCATGTGAGTTATAATTAATAGAAATTAATTAAGTTACCCAAGGTGTATAGAGGTGGTTCATGACAGAACAATAATGATAACAACCAAGGTGTTACATAGGTGTACGGGTGTAATTTTGTATCTCGAGATATGATCTTCAACAACATTTATCTCCTCTAGGTGAAAGGTTGATTTAATATCCTATCACTAATTCAACCATTTTTTAAATCTCTTGAATGGAAAATTTATTTATTTATTTATGCCTAAGAAAATATTTATTTTATGGATGAATGATCATAATAACAAAAATAAATGAAATAATTTTCAATGATGTAATTTCAATAAATGCATTATGTGTAATAGTTTTATCCAACATGGTTAATTAATTAAGATTCAATTAATATTACCAAGAAATGTAATTGATAATACAATATAAAATTTATTAATAATAAATTGAAATCCCCCAATTAAAAATGAGTTCAGACTTGGCCTTCTATTGCTTGATTAGGAATGAAATCCTTAGAACCAAGTGTTTGACTAACCATCGTTGGGACACATAATTGTAATGTGAATTTCTAATGAAGGATATTGGTTGACATAACCATTGTAGAAAATGGTATTTATCCATTTCTAAACTTGATGAAAATTGGATTCATGGGTTGAGGAAATCCATTTCAAAATGTCAGGATAGAGGAATCCACTCAATAGATTAGATATTTGTAAGCTAGCATTGGGAGACATGATAAAATCTGCGGATTTTTAATTAAAAAATCAATTAATTTATAATATCTCATAGAATTTTTAATCAAGAAATGTTACTATTAATATTTAGTTTAATTGTAGAATAAAATAAAAACCTCATCATCTACAATATCCATATTATTAATATAAGATAAAGACAACTTCTTGAGTAGTAGTACATTCTAAGAGTGGTTTAGACTCTTTTAGGTTGTGATATTCAATGAGTAGAAATATTACATGCTACAATCATCAATTCCTTATTGACCTATTAAAGAGGAGAGTGTTGAATATTTTCTTATATACGAAAAAAATTTGAGTAATGTGGTTGGTGTTCATTATTTGATTCTTTCTAATATGACTATTGAACTCATGAGGTCTCAGAAAAATAGGTGTGCACAGAGAATTCATCAGAACCTTCATGGTATATATTATGAGTGATATTGATAGGAATGTCTTAACATTTCAAAGGATATTATTGAGAGAGGTATTGGATAGGGTTCCCCAACTAGGTCTCATATCGTCATGCTCATGGGTTACATTGAGCCCCTAGAGGTTCTAGGTTTTAGACTCCTAAATAAACGGCTCACCAATCTCATTATGGAATCACCCCTCAAGGATTATCTATAACTGTAAAAAATTTTAATATGAAAAAATTTATAAGTATATGATAGATCTTCTTACATGTTTTCTCAATATAGATAATTAGAATAAGACCATATATCGTTCAGTCCTTACAGTGAACATACAAAAAGGGAAGGAAAATAGATATAAGACCAATGATTCTTCACACCATTCCTGTAAGAGGAAGATCAAGGGGAAATACAGATACCCTGATGTTTTTTATTTCACTTGTGGCAGGAAGGGCCACAGGAAAAAAATTTGACCCCTTAAAAAATGAAAGGGGATGCTTTAGGTGTAATTTTTATTGTGTGAAATTTGTCTATTTCTACAAATTTCATATTAGATATGTATTTTGATTACCACAAATGTATTAAACTATAGAAACAATATAGATTCATAAAAATTGGTTGATAGGAGGTAGATCTATGATTATCCAATGGAAATAAATTATATAATCTAGCTACCATAGACTACCACCTCACATTTATGGCTAGAATAATATTGGTTTTAAAGGGATGTCATTATGATCCTTGATTTACCAAAAATATTATATCTATATCCAGAAATGATATGAATTTATTTATTTATAATTTCATAAATTAATTTTCTTTATTTTATAAATATAGAATTCATTATGTTTTGGCTAAATTATATAAATGTATTTATTTTTTATATAATACAAATTAAGTAATGTAAATAAATAACGAAGATTATTTAAATGACACATACAACACATAACTATGGCATCACCATCTAGTTCAAGTAAATGAAAATTACATGACTAAATTATACCAGTATGGATATTTATATTCTTTTCAAATGAATCCACGTGGTCAATTTAATTAATGTTTATAAGGTAAAATGATTGAATCTCTATTTACTAGAAAAGATGAGTGGTCCAAATAGCTTCTTAAATTATTTCGTACAGATGTGAATTTACCATTCCCTATTAAGGAATGGTGTGGGCACCCAAAATTAATAAATTTTTCTGATTATATTAGTAGATATCGATATTTCTACCCAATTAGGTATAAGTTAGATTTTATGATAAATTCAAGGAATCAAATAAAGAATTTTAGAACTAACATGGTAAGAATATTAAGATACTCTACTCATACATTGGTGGATAATATCCTAATAAACATTTTAGTGATTACTTATGGGAGTTTAGGATCCCATCTAATATTAGGCTTCCTTGTGCACGATAATTGAATGTTGTAAGTAAAATGATGTACCATACCTTGTAGGACATGGTGAGATCAATGTTTATTCATTTTAGTATTGGGGATATTCATTAAAAATAGTATCATATGTACAAAAAATATTGCCAATTAAAGAGATATGGGGTATTCGATATCAGTTATTGAAAGGAATGAAAATTGTGATGTATTACTTATATGTGTGGGTTTGTAAAGAGTTTTTATAGACTATTTTGGAAATAAGATTTTACACCAAGGAAAAATGTATTTATGTAGGATGTCCAAAATAAATAATGGGATTCTACCTATAAACTGTTTTGGAAAAAAATATTTTGGTTGAATAAAATCCTACATTTCATGGGATGGGTCTTATCTTGAAAAGTGATAGTGGGAGAAAGATAAACATTGACGGGGACCAAGATCCGGATACACAATAGTTGGTATAAGAACAAATTCCATAAATACCCATGGAAGAAGAAGTATTTCTAGAGACATAAGTACTACATAGTAGTACTAGATTGGTTTGAGAACAGGAATAGTATCATTTTCTAGTTATCGAGGATAGTGACTCATTATTAGTTGATAATAATGATCCACTAACCATTGGAGAAGATGTTTGTGGAATTGATCATTTAAAATAGAATAAACCCATAAATTCTATCATGGATTCCATATACCAAAACTAAGACAGGATTTTGGTAGATCCTCTAGTTTATTTAAATTCCATTGGTTGCAAATGGGTATTAAAGAAGAAACTATATATGGAAGGACAAGTTTGTGCTTATATTTCCTAACTAGTTTCAAAATGGATTAAACAATGTTAACATATTGAATATGAATAAACAGTTTCACTAGTTTCAATTTTGAAATCCATCCGAAATCCCATTTCAATTTTGTCTTACCATGACTATGATATTTAAAGAATTGATGTCAAAATAGCCTTCCAAAATGATATCCATCCATAATATGTCTATATGAAACCATCCAAAGTGTTTGTGAATCCAAATGATACCAAAAATATCTGTAAATTTAAAATATTAATTTATATATTAAATAAAGAATTGAAGTCATCGTAAATTTAATTTTATGTATCCATAATGTAATTTTATTCATAAAAAATGATTGCGGTCATTATGACTACAATTGATTTAGTGGTAGTGTAGTCATTTCAATAATATAATTTTTTGATGAAATATTACTCTTTGGAAATGATATACCATTCTTATAGTCTGTTAATATGTGGTTGGATAAATGATTCTATTTGAAGTAATTGGGAATAGAATTTATATTGTTGGGATCAAGAACCATCATGATTGATCCAAGAGTGTTCTTAGCCAAATTAAAATTACATACATTAAAAATTACAGAATAAATTCAGTATAGAACAGTTGAAAATGGGATTGTTTCCGAAATCACATATAATTTATCTTTCTAGGAAAATGTGTCCTCAAACACATGAGGAAATAAATAGAATAAAAATTATTCCATACACATCAAGGATTGGGTCAGTACTGTATGTTAGGATATGCACTAGGATAGATGTCACCTATATATTAACTATAGTATGGAGATATCAAGCTGACCCAAGTGAATTCTATTGGATGGAAGTAATTACTGTCCTTAAGTATATGAGGATTATATATGATATTTTTCTAGATTATATATGATACGAGGAACTAGTCATCAAAGGATATATATATTCTAGTTTCGAAATGATCAAGATAACATGAACTCCCAAATGGGATACATCTTCACATTGAATAGAGGTGTCATGATATTGAAGCACTAAAAGAATACTCCAATCATAGTTTTTATAATACAGTATGATAGTATTTAAGCTTATATGGAAGATATAGAATTAGTATGGAAGTGTAAATTTTTTTAATATCTTGATGTGGTACCCAGAAGTAATGATCCTATCACACTCTACTATGATTCTACTACGGTGGTGGCTCTCATGAAATATACATGGTCGAATTTTTTGACAATGAAAATACATTTGAAGTATCATCTCTTGAGGGAATTTTCTCAGAGAGGTGATGTTAAAGAGAGAAGTATATACATGGAAGACAATATGGATGACCCCATGACATAACAATTATATCAGTAGAAACAAGATTATCATGTGAGGTCTAGCAGACAAACAATTTTATGTAGTTATCCCTAAACAAAATGGGATTTTACTAGAGTTGGTTTCCTAGGACCAACTACATATACTAATATTACATGTTTATTTCATATATTGAATATTTTTAAAGCATATTATTAAATTTTCATTTTTTTATTAATCATTATAATGTAATAATGTCCTAGAGTATACATTTAATTGGTAAGATCATAGGATTTCCCTACTATGATGAGAACCTTGAAGTGTTATGATGATATTCTTAAACATGGTTATCAGGTTAGATAACATACTATTAAGGACACATGGTATTTACCCTATTAGGTTTGATTGCCTGTAATAGGATGATGATTATTCTAATGAAGTTCAGACTTGGTAATCTACAAGATAAAATATTTGTAGAAAAAACAGTCCATTAGGTATTTTGAATGTTTTTATTTCATCATAAATTCTTATATATGAGTGTGTATAATGGTCCTCAGAAATTTGATGTATCATTAGTGCATTTCAAGACTCATGCATATAGATTTTTTGAGGAAAAATATGACTCAATATGTTTTCTATGAGGAAGGTCATGATGGGTGGATTATGTTTGACATGTCATCAATGGATATGTTTAGGAAATACTAGTCCCTTTCTTCTTTATGGAAGTTTAAATCACGACCCTTTCATTGGAATACAACTTCTCATCCTAAATTTTGTCTTCATGGGGTAAAGACATTTTTATTTCAGATATTCAAATAAATACATATCAATCATATAGGTTATTGACATGAATGTACATCTTTCTTGATGATATATTGTGAAAAATGGATTATTTTACACAGTGAGAATTCATATGTTATTCTTTCATTGGGAAATTATTTTATTTATATTGGTTTCCTTGACCTATTTATAGATAGTAATCTTGGATTTTAGGATATCCCACTTATGTCCAACAATAAAAAGTCCTATAGGTTCACACATTATGTGTTTTTAATGAACTAGATTAAATTATATTTAAATTATATTAATGGAAAAAATATTATTCCTAATACCAAAAATAATTTCATTCACATTTTATCAATCTCTAAAATTTATTTATGACAAAAATTATTTAATATTTATTCAGGTGTGCAATAAATGAAAGAAGAGTTAAATAATACCAATACCATCTTTAGTGAAAAATATTAATTAACATGTCAATTATATAATATTGTTTTATTATTCAAGTTGGAATGAACCACACAATAATATTTTTATTGTTATTGTTATGCAGGATTGGGTTAATTAAAGGTTAAAATAATTTTTAATGGTCGACATGTATTTAAATAATATTTTAACCTAATCCTTGGCTATATAAGTATATAGTTATTTCTATTATGTAGAGGGTTTAATTGAAAGTATAGAATTTTTGCGCAAAAAATTATCTCTTAACTCATATCTTATCTCTTAGTCTCCTGAATGGAAAACACAGAAGATATTCTATCAACAATGATGGACAAGTGATCCACAAAAACAATGAATGAAAACCAATTTTTGTGCTGTCACCCAGAGATTGATTGGTATATCATGGATATAGAAGGAGTATGTGTGGATCACCACTAGAGTGATTCTATCCTAGGATCCTCATAGCGCAAGTAAGGAATCTAAAAGAGATTTTTCTGATGATCAACATGCATATTTAATAAAGATCCTAAGATAAGGAATATACATTCTTCAAATCAAGATAATTGATGATAAATTTAACGTGAAAGATATACTTTGGTGGTTTTGGGAATAGAAATATTAAAACAAGTTTTTAATATATCACCCACTACTGCACGCTATCACTGTGCATAGAACCATCAAAAGATTCAATTTTTTAAAACCAAAAATAAAATAAAACAACATAGAATCATTTTTGAAAAAATGAAGAAAATTGATTCTTTATATATACTAAAATATCCTATAATATATATATAACAATAATCTACAACTCACCACTGGTTAATAATGAATTTTTTTATTTTTATCTGCAACATAAACAACCAAGAATATATTTAACAATACTTGAAAAGATATAATTAGTAAAGGTATTATCAAGGTTTAAAATTTGTAATTTTATATTAACTGATGTAATGATATAAAAAATAATTTTCAGGATTATTAGTATTCTAACATTATATAGTCACATTCATTATAATTATATTTATTAATTATTCAATTCAAAATGAAATAGTTTTATTAAACTCTTTTTTTAAGGTTTTATTTGAAATTTTATTTTTAATATTATAGAATTTGAATTTTAAAAAATGAATTTAATTTTTAAATTTATCATGTTAAAATTACATTCTGATTAATTCTTGACAAAATTTTGAATAGTTTTTTCAGTGAATAGATAAAAATATATATTTTTATTTGAAATTTTATTTTATATTTAACTATTTACAATATAAAATTATATTTTTGGATTATATTAAAATTTTAATTAGATAAATTTATTTCAAAAATTACAATTATGATTTTGTAGAATAATTTTATACTTGTATCAATAAGAAAACATTTTATAATTAAAAGTGATTTTTTCTATAAAAAATCATTCGTTTCTTTTTATCTGTTAAAATTTAAATTAAATTATGTAAATTTTGTGTTTTGAATTTCTAAAAATAGATTCCATATTTGGAATTAGTTTCTTCAGATTTAAT
Organism: Viscum album; assembly: GCA_963277665.1. Taxonomy (NCBI): domain Eukaryota; kingdom Viridiplantae; phylum Streptophyta; class Magnoliopsida; order Santalales; family Viscaceae; genus Viscum; species Viscum album. The sequence goes on from OY728132.1 coordinate 705,506,359, forward strand.
AAATATATCCCTTTTATTTTGGGTAAATATTAATAGTAACCTTAGCAAGTTTTGGTACTAAAGTAAAGAGTAAATAAGTTAATAAATGATAAATATAAAATGCTAAGTACTATTAAATTACCCTAAAACATGCCTAGATTTTTTTGGACGATTATATTTAATCCACAAACATCAAAAGGTATAATATTTTACATTATTTCCTTTTGAAATTGAATATGACCTTTATAATTTTTTATTCAAAAATGTCAATATTACCACAATCTTGTATTATATAAATAAAATATTTTTAAAATGAGGAAAAATAGAGGACATATTCAGTTTTAAATATAAATTTAAAATTTAATAGATTTATATTAATCATGGAAATTTATTTATATTTTTTATGAATAAATAATTACCCTAAATTCTTACACAACTCTAACTCAATGATTATTTAATTAATGGTCAAATCAAATAAATGTTATTAAAAATATTCAAATAAATATAATTTTGAATAATTAGTGTGATAAAATAATTTTTTGGACGATAATGAAGTGTCATAAATATAATAACACATATACATTTGTAATTTTACTTGTTTTCTTCTTGTTAATAAAAACCATGTAATGAATAGTTCAGTAAATTGACATTACTGATGATTTATAATAAATAGATTTTTATTAAACAAAATAAAAAATAAAAAATAAATTTTTAAATAAAGTTATTAGGATACTATCTTTAATATAAAAAATGGTACATTTTTTACCTTTTTTTATATATAGTAACTATATTAACCCTCAAAAATTAAAAATCCTTGATTTTATGATAAGAGTGTAAGAGAATCATAAGAGGTTAAAAAATATATGAGTTGAAATATAGTCAAAAAATTAAATGATTATTCTATGAGATGATTTAAAACCATGCCTATAATATATTCTCAATAAATAAGTTTTTTCAATTTGAAATTTAATACGAGTTTATATTTATTTACTATTTTACGGAATCTTAATAATTAACTTCTCCTCTCTTGTGAATGGTCAATTCGTTTTTGAAATAATTCAAACATAAAAACCTATTAAATTCTTTCAATTCCAACCCAAATCCCTTCATATAATTCCACCCATCATTATTTTTTTATTTTTCTGGAATATCACCATCCATATGCCGAATTAAGGTGTTAATCATATGAGAATTTCTAAATAAGAGTATAGTTTTTATCCACATGTTTTTGTATTATTTATTCTAACACACCCTTGAAATATTATTTAACCAAAACAATATTATCCCAACATATGTACTAGACACTGATATTTAATAATTTTAATTTAATAACCCAGACCATATCTAACCACTATTAAATGGGAAAAGAATCGATTATTCATGAGTATGGTGGACTACCATCTCAGGAAAAGAAATAATTAATTTTCCATCACCACATCTCAAGGCCTGTTATGATGATGGAATTAAAATTAATATATTATATTCATGAAACATATATAATTATATAATGACAATATAACACGTGTTTTCTTACCTTTCCATACAATGTAATATGATAAAATCATCTTTGCGTACATGTTGACTATCACCTCCACGAAGCAATGTTATTTTTTCCATCACCACATCACATGGATGATATATATAAGTATATTGAAGAAATAATATGACATATATGAAAGTATTTTCATTATTTAATTGTAAATTAATACTGACCTTCTTTTAATTTTGATCATTGAAAAAATGGTAATGTTACTCATTTATACACATAACCTATCATCTTCTTGATCCAAACATAGTTCATTTTTCATAACCATATTTCATACATTGTTTTAATAGTATAATTGATATAAAAAATTATAATTATTTAATTAATATTTTTTAGAGATAATGGATTATAGAACTCTTTGACCATATTCATCCTTCCAGAGTTATTCTGTAATAATGAATCAAATATTGTCAAAACCCCCGATGTGAGCTGTAATGACTATATAATCATATATGACGTGTTAAGAAATCTAATATATAGAATAATAAACTTGAATTTTTTTTACGAAACTAAAAAAATATGCTACATTTATTATTCAGAATAATAAAGAACATACATAATGATTCAAACTCAGGGAAAGGGGCATTACTTTAAAAATAAAATCTAATGATTTTCTAAAAACACACTTTTTATTCCATATCAATATATTATAAATATTTTTAAAAATATTTTCTTACTATTGTACTATTATTTATTAAATTAATCATTACCAAGGTTTTAATTTTTATAAAATGCTATGAAAATGATATTTTTATCTTTTTCAAAATAAGGTACTTTATATTTTTTTTGAAAAAGGTATGAAAGTATTGTTTATTGTAAACATATTCAAAGTGAATAGATTTTACCACCCTCATTAATAATCTAATTTTCAAGCTTTATTTAAAATTTTACAAATTTCTTTTCAAATAATATTATTTCCTCTATATTTACACTTTTAAAAAAAAGTAATTTCAGAATAGAATAGATATTTTCTTCAAGAATATTTTATGAGTGTATATATGAAATTTGAATATTCCATGTTTTATTATTTTGATATGGATCATGTGAATTTTTATGATGATGAGAAATTTTTTATAAAAAAGTAATGTGTAGTTACGTTATTAACCAATGACGGGTGGTTCTATGATAAACTAAAGATAGGTGAATCCATGATTTCCTATCAATGCATTGGGCAAGGAAGTCATCAATATTGTTATTCCATTTGTAAGAGTGATAGTAAGAGTGAAATGGAAATTATGTACCTAGTATCCTATGTTTTTTATTTATACTTTCTATGGGTTTTTATAGGGATATTATGATTTTTCTTGCTAATGTCATGACTTTATATTTAACGGAAATTATTTGATACATTTATGGGTGAAATGATTAACTTTTTAAAAATTTTACTATGAGTTTTTCATATTTTCAAGGAAAACATTGGGAGTATTATTTTTTACTCTTAATATATATTATGAAAAGTTTTGAGAAAATATTTGGGTAGAGAAGGTGAATTATTCAGTAGGAAATTCTTATTTTGAGACCAATGTTTTTTTTACAAAATGCTTTTTATATATATTTATGGACTTAGAATTTTTTTCATTAATTTTATGTCTCCTAATGAGCTTTCTATTCTCATACCACATTTAAAAAAAATTCATAGGTTTTATGTATTTTTAATGAAAAATAGGAATTCAAATATATTTTTTGATGATTATTCCTAAAAATAAATCATGTTTTATTATAAAATTATTACATTATAGAAAAAATGGATACTGATTAAATGTGTATACATTTTATTATATAATATTTTCATTTAAGATTTTTTACCTAACTCTCTAAAAATCTAAACCTAAAAGATATTTTGCAATTAATGAAATTGAATTCTATTCTAAATACTTTAGCTTATGTGATGTTTAATACTAGGTACTTACAAATTTTAATTACATAAAACATAGAAGTGTTTTATTTTTTTGTATTTGATCAGAAGAGTGATACTTTTTATTATTTTAGAAATATTAAAAATGTTTTTGTAACATCTCATTACTATGTTATAGAATTCCTAAACACCTCTTTTTGGGATTTATTTTTATGGGTTTTATTTTGTCTTAAATCTGGTAAAGATCTGATTTTTTAGGAATTTTCTAGGCAAGTGTACGGTTTGTGCATGACTAGTTCACAGTTTTCCGAACTATGTGACCAGCTAGAGAAAAATAGAAAGAATTGGATAGTTGGATTCTCAAGGATTGCAAAAGGATTAAACATAGTGCACCGTTTCTGGAGAAACTGTTTATCCAATTTATAATACGTTCCCATCTTTCACATGGTCTGAAAAAACTGCACGCCTCACCCCAGAAAACCGTGAGGACAGTTTTTTCATTTATTTGAATTTTGATTAAAAATTTATAAATTCCCCATTTATGTTCCAAATTTGCATCCTTTGATCCAAATCGATTTATCCCATACTTACAGCTCCCAAGAATCAATTTTGTTCCTATTTCCCTTCTATAAGTGATCAGAAGCATCAGGAATGGCCTTCGTTCATCTCATGGTTAGTTTCCTCATCCCGATCACATTCTCCAACAATCTCTATTCTTCTCTCAAGGGTTATTTGGATCCCCATATTAATTATTGGATATAATACCTTATGTTTTGTGTTCTTAAACATAGGTTTTAATCATATTTATGTGGTCTTCATTCTTCATGGATAAATCCCGATTAGGGTTTGGCATTGTAGGATCTGTTGATTTTGGTAGGTGGTTCCATTATGATGCCCAATTCATCTTATCCTTAAATTAATGTTTTAAATTAAATTGATGATTTAAATTTAATTGATTTATTATTATTAAATTTATTTCAATGGGTTTATTAAAACCTCAATTCTATTGAATTTGGTTTTTTTCAAAAAAATTGGTTTTTTTCATGAAAATGGAAAACCCCCAGTTCTATTAAATTGGGGTATTTTTTATGGGAATATATGAAATTTAAATTTATACATTAAAATTTTGTTTTTTATGTAAATTTTTTTATTAAATTTTTTTATTTAATTAGGGGAAATTGATTTGATGTAAAATTGTGAAAACCCCCAATTTCAATAAATTATGGGTTTATTACGAAATTGATAGATTTTTTTGAAAATAATATTATGGAATTTAATTTTTGAATGTATATTGGGAATTATAAAAAATTGGGTTCAAAACATTATTTGTGATAAATGGATTAATAATGGTTTAGAGAGAAACCATATGTTTTTATCTTAGTTAAATGGTGTGTTTATGATTTATAACATGTTATGGTTTTTTAATTGAAAATTGTCATATTTGAAACAAAAATTGGGATTTAATTTTATTTTAATAAGTTTTAAATTAAATTTCGCATAATTGTTTTTTACTTAATAATATGCAATATTAAGGTACTTATTGTGTTATTTTTTAGGGAATTTATGACTTACAATGTTTGAAAAATTCATATAAACAAATTACATCCCTTAGGAGATGGTGATTATTCCCCTTTTACATTAGTCCAAATGAGAGTATGTACATGTTTTCAATTTCATAGTGTTGGTTTCCTTTTAATATAAAATATCATACTTATTTTCAACATGGACATATTTCTCGATTGAATGTATTTTAAATGTATATATACAACATTTGTAAATTTCTTTAAATGCCTTGGGAATTTATATAACTATCTTATATAAGTATTTATTGAATCCATTTTGTGAAAAGTGAAATTCTGTAAAGGGCCATTTTTTATAAAAGAAATTCAATCATTTTAAATTTATTTTCATAATTTTAAAAGTGACGCATGAATTTATAAAGTATTTCAATCTTTTAAATTGTAAAGAATGATTTGTTTAAATGTGCTTTTGAAATGCCTAACCTATTTGTTTTAAATTTAATGAATTATCATTGTTAATTTAATATTATGATATGATATATAATATTTTTTTGAAATCATACTAGGCATTTTCTCACACCCTACTTGTGCCATTAGGAGTTTTTAGAATATCTCATTATAGGTTCGAGAAAGGGAAGAGGATTATATAGAGGTGGTTATAGTTGTTGATCCATAGGCCTGGTGAGTTGTGTCTGAGTTGGGACTTCTGCATTTTTTCACTTTTATGGTACTTAGTTATAGTATTTAGGCTTGTTTATTCCCATTTTACATTTGGAATATTACTCCCAATAGAGTTTCCTTTGATATTAATATTATGTTGTTTCTTTTTCATCCCTATAGTTAGTGGAAAAATTATTCATAATTTCATTTTGCGTAATTATAGGTGTTAGTAACCAACCCATGGGTATTTGGAATTACCATTGGGCTATGTCATAGATATATCCATTATGAGGTTACCAGGGTTCCTAGGCTGATTCTTGATAGTTATTGTAGGTTTTGAGATGTATATATTACGCTGAAGGTGGGTTTTTCATGTTTTTTTACATTTTCTTGACGATATTTTATTAGGTTAAATACCAGTACCTAGTATCATTCTATCATATACTTTTTTATATTTATATTTTGGAAATACCCATTATTCTACTAGCATGTGGCCACTTTTGGCTAACTAGGTACATTTTTTATTATTTATTCTTTAAAGTTATTAGGATAAGATAGTCTTTTTCTATCACATATTTCTATTCCCATATGGGATTTCATTCATCTCACTTTCTTTAATATATCTATGAAATATATGATGATATACCCTATAGATTAATTCTATCTCCCTATCGTCCTCTTCCAAAACGCGATTTTAAGGTATTTTAGTTCACTAAATAAAGGTAGCATCTCTTTCTTTCTTCTTTATTTTCAATTTCCTCTATTTACCTCAGATTTCTTTTGGTTTAATAATATATTTTATATTATATTCCACTTGTTCATGGTTAAATCTATTTATGATTATTGGTTTTAAGTGATTATTAGCTAAATGATATTACAGAAGATTATTCACAAGTGTCATTTTGATGTTGGTATGTTTCTTAGAGTATTTTCCTATGAATTTATTTATTTTATGGATAATTAATTATTATTTAAGTTTTTTTTAATCCATAGGGTTTGTGTTTAATGATTTCAAGAGACCCTATCAAGTTGTTTGAGGATATTTTTGAGTGATTATTTTGGGTTAGTACATGTATAGATTTTTTTTAATGGATTAATTATTTATAGACCATGGATTTTTAATTCTAGGATTATGGTTGTTGTAGTATGATTATCTCAATAGTTTTTAATAATGGTAAGTGGTATAAACACCAATTTTAAATTTTTTATGTTATTATTTATATTTGTTTGAGACTTAATATCCTAAAAAATAATAAATTTTCAAAATTAGAATTGAAATATAAAACAAATGTTTCATCAATGAATGAATTTTTTAACTTAATCACTTATATATGACACTATTATGTGAACATACATCATTATTCTGGGATTCCTTGTTATTATTTTATGATATTATGAAATGACATATGGATTGATTTAGTGTTGTTTGAGACTTTATTAGTTTTAAATATATCGAGAATGTCTGATTTTTTTCATCATCCTCATTGTGTTCTATGATTTATAGTGGTTTTTATAAATAGTTAAATTTTGGAATAAACTACTTTATTTACATTTATGTATGAATCATTATTGGGATATTTATTTGATTATTAAGGGTATAAGAGAAATTTTAATAGTCTGTGTTTTTTTCTTTGAAGATCCATGGTTGTTATCATTACTCTTTTTGTTAGTTGGAATTATCTCATAGACAAAGTTTTATGGGTGTTTACATTGTTTCATGGTACACATATTTGGTTGAATTATTCATTAAAATTAATTTCTCTAATAAATATTTCCCATGTAAAACCTAAATGTTTTATAATATGATGAAAAAAATTTATTCATCGATTAAGAGGTTTCATCAGGGGTGATGAACTGAATACGTTTTATCAAACATTAAGGGATTGTTTGATTAATTATTTTTACAAAGAACATATAAAAATTTAAATATTTTCAAATTAAAAAATAAAACTATTTGACCGTAATTTTTTTCAGTTTAACATGCGGTATTTCCTACTTAGGATGAGTTATTTAGGATTTTATCATACTTGGTTATGTATAGGACTATTTGATAATGTATATATTAGTGTTTACTAAGTTTTATCATCATCCAATATTTCATTCCATTTATTATTTCTATGGTTTATCTATAATTCATTTGAAATTGGTTATAATAATATAAGATACATTTAGTTAACTAATTTGTTTATTTGTAAATATTATCATTATCGAGTCATTTAGATCTTTATAGGTTTAAAACGAAATATTTTTCATTTATTCTTTATTTTAAATTACATTTTATTCGATGCCCTACCCCATATCATTTCATTTTCTTTATACTATGTGTTCTCATTATATGTGATTTGATTCTTGACGATAGTATTGTAGTTTATTATACATATATGTAATTAGCTTTGAGTGTTCATAAGGATATAAAAATGAATTTTGGATCTAAATGAGTCTTGGGAATGTGCAAGGTTGTGTGACCCTAGATTTATATATATTTGATAAAGTGCTTTTCATTTTTCATTGGATATTACAATATACAACAAGGATTATATTTTTGTTATGGGATTTTAACAAACCATATTTTCTTTAATTGAATTACATTAAAATGCTTTTTCAATCTATATAGATATTTTAACTCCATTTATGTTTCTTCTTTAGGTTAACAGATATAGTTTATTATTATTGTAATTACCCCAAATTTTATTATATGTTTTCCTCTAATTAAGAAAAATATGTTTGATATCTTGCTTAACACCCAACAATGAACTAAATTTAAACCAAGAATTTTTATAACATTAAAGGATTTCAAATTAATTTATAGGTATGATTAGAGGTAACCATATTAAAAAATATATAATTTATTTATTTAAATATAGAGGTTCTTTTATAAAATTTTAATTGATTCATTATTGTGTTTTAGAACTTATATTATATTTTTTGTACATTTTACTAAATAAAAATATGTTTGGTAATGCCTTCACCGCTCCTTGAGCTGTGGATGCTAATGATATCATAGATACAAATGCTGAAAATGACTTAGCAGGGTATTCCAGTTCTGATCATGATACCATCGATCCTGATTCAGGAGCTGTAATGGATGGGAATCACACTAATTTAAGGAGAAGGACCCATGTTGGTACTTCCTTGGCATGTCTTCTCACTACTGCTCGAGTTACCGTGGTTCCAAGTAGCAGGTTTTGTGATAACTCTATTCATGATTTCTGGGTTCTTAACCGGGTTAGTGTTAAAGGATATTTTCAGCCACTGCTTGGAAAATTTGAAGTGGTATGGCGGCCTCCCTTTCATGGATGGATCAAGGTCAATTTAGATGGTGCTTCAAGGGGTAATCCATGCCCTTCCTGCTTTGGTGCTATCTTTAGGGATCATAAAGTGTATGTTCTTGGCTGTATTCAAGGCCTGTGTGTTGTGGTGTTACCTCTGCTCTTGAAGCAGAGCTGCATGATGTCATTGAGGCAGTTGACCAAGCTGATCAAAGGGGATAGAACAAGTTATGGATTGAATTTGACTCTACGATTGTGGTAATGGCTCTTCAAATAGGTTCTCTGCATCTTTCTTAGAATTTGACTAATCGATGGAAAATGTGTTTGGATCTTCTTTTTTCAAGGGAACATATTGTTTCTCATGTTTATTGGGAGGCTATCTTTTTGGAGGGTGGGCTTTCTGGAAAAGGTTTCAATGGAACTAATTCTCACTGGGCAGACTACATACTGAATGACCTCTTTCCTATTCTTAAGAAGGATCAATGTAATCTCCCTACTTTCAGACTGGTGTAATTTTTCTTTATGCTAATAAATGGATCTTTCTTTTCATGGAAAGGTCTCAGTCTTATTCAAAAATAATAATAAGTACATTCTTAATAAATTGTGATTTGAAAAACTAAAATATTGTTTTATTAATTCTAGATTTATTAGTGTTTTATAAAAAAATAATAATATTAATAATAATAGTATTTTAAAAAGTTATTTTCCACTAAAAATATTTTTCATTGTGTTTTATAAATATAATTAAAACATAAAATAAAAATAAAATAAAATTCTATTTCAAAAATATGCATCTTATTTGGATTTAAAATTAAAAATTATTATAAAACTCTTTATATTGTTTTTTTAAAAAAGATTGATTTTTCGACAAATAAAGTGATATTACATTTTTACAAATAACATTAATTTTATGACATTATTATTATATAAGAATGAATTATAAATTCATGATAATTTTCTAAAATAACAAATAAGTCTTTCTTAAGCGACTTTATTGTTTTTAAAATGTTCATTAAAATTTACAAACTCGTGTTTAATTTTTTTTAACTTAAGAGACATTTTTCTAAAAAATACTTTCAATAAATTAAAATTTTAATATTTTAAAATATAATTTTTATAAACTATATGAGATGAATATAATATAATTAAATCCATTTTTATATTCATCATGTGATAATAATTTTTATCACTTATATGAGTTGGAGTGTTAGTGCACTTTGTTAATAGTGTTATGTTTGAAATATTATTCATATCTTATATATTTTTTGGTACATAAACATCATTATTTCCATATTAAATGGTGATATTCTAATTATAATTTTTCTAATTTGTTATGTTGAAATTGTCGGCAATATGAAGATATTCCAGTGAGTGTTCTATATAGGTACCATGGATCACTGAAGATGATATATATTTCCAAAAATATTACACCAACTAGTTATAATTATATTAATATAAATATACATATATAAAGTTTTAATAAAGTGATTAATATATTAATAGAATTGGAGATAGGGTTTTTCATGTACACACTATCTATACTTTGACATATATAGAAGCGTTTAATATGGTTTTATGGAAGAATGTGTTGTGTAATAGGTACCGAAGATTTTATTTTCATTATCATGGTAATGGGTATCATGATTCTATTTTTTTGATATGTGATGTACACTGATTTAACCTAGATCTAATTTTTGAATCATTAGAATTAGAAGGTTAATAAAGTTATATAACTATTTTCTGTTGAAATATTTTCCTAGAGGAGAAGGTTTTATCAGTGGGTTGGATTTCCTATTTTATATGTTATTATCATGGAATTCTATATATAGACCAAATTTGGTTCAGATCCTCATAACGGTGTTGTATTCATATATTGTTGTTTATATTATCTTTAAATCTATTCATTGGTTATTTAATAACATACATTTCATTAGTTGTTAAAATAATAAATTAGTGTTTATATATGTATATTATACACATTCACATGCAAAAACCTGATTATTTCAACTGGGTGTTATGGTGTTTTGGTGGTTCTTATTGAGTCTTCATACTAAAACCATCCATGTGAACCTAGGTGGATATAACACATTTGATTTGTAATATTTTGTATGAGAAGGGGAAGAGAGAAACATGGAATTTTCATTGCTTGGTGAAGTGTCTTATTAATATTTCAAGACTCCACAAGGTGTTGTAGTATGAGAGGCTATCCTTGGAAAATTATTCCTTTTTTATATCACCACATTAAATTATTTGTATTATTTGAGTCTATAAATTTATCTCTCATGATAGATAGATTTAAATATTTTTTTAATTTTATTCATAGATAATTATTTTATTATTATTATAGATTTTAAAAGGGCGCTCTTTTTTGTATAGGTTTTATTTTGAAAAATGCATGAGATACAGAAGGGTTATACTTATTTTTCAGTAAAATATTGTATTGACCTAATTTGAATCCAAATTATAGTAAATGACACTATAATGATTCTTTTTTATCCTAAGCACAATTTTCCAACCCTTTGAGATCAATGAAATTTCATTCTTTATGTACCAATTTGGTTAATGTTAATGAAGGATCTATGTCTGATAGATAGACTACATTTTGACCAAAGTGCACATATATGGGATGATGATAATGTAGTATGTTATATTTTATGAGTATATAATGTTTCCATGGATGATCATTTCAAATAATGAATAATAATTAATAATGAATATTAAATGTACCATTATCCAAAAAAATAAATTTTCTAAAAACATTTTCAAAAATCGATATATAAAATCTAACCATATAAAATCTTTTTAAATACCAAATTTTCTATAAAACACAATGTAAATATTTTATTTTAATTATATTTATAAACCATGTATTATTATTGAATATAGATTTTTAAAAATTCACCATTTTCCTATGACTTATGAGAAACTCTGAATTCATTGAATATCAAATCATGTTAAATATAGACCACAATTTAATAAATCAAGATAAATATATATTATTACTATTGAGTATCCATTAGAATAATGAAATTAAATTATTATTAACCCCAACTAAATATGTAAACCATGTTATCACACTTTCAAATATAAAGTAAAAACCACCTGATTTTCAATTATAAAGAGTGGGATGGCCATTCTACCCTATTATCTGAATCCTTACTCACATTACCACTTGATGTTTAATTTTCCAATTCCACTAGGGTGAACATTTTTTGCTTCAAAATAGTTTCCATTGGAAAGTAATTTTTCTTGAACACATGCATATCATGCAATAATTTTAATTTAAATCACAAGAAAATTATTTACCCAAAAGAAAAATGAAGGATATTTCTATATAAAATAGTTTTCCATAAATATTAAAATTTTAATAAAATCCATGATTTATGATTAAATTCATAAATGAAATTATTTTTATATCATAATACATCTGAAAATCATAAATTTAAAATATAATCTTATAACCACAAACCAATATATACTTTCCTAAATTCTACACAATTACTCAAACTAAAAATTTTCAGAAGATAAAATCTAAAGTATTATAATAATATATATATATATATATCAAAATTCATAAACCAATTGAATATTAGTTTCACTAAAAGAAAATTGAAATGACCAATGCACATTTGGTAGGACCCCATGAACATTTTACATGATATCTTCCATTTTATCACAATCCCCACATAACTCGGCACCTTAACTTATATTTTCTGTAACACCCTAAGCTTCCACGATACGCTTCTCATTCAATAATGCAATAGCTTGCATTGTACGTAACTTCGAGTTCTAACACACTGCGACTAATCAAAGTAGCCATTATGAATAGTAATACACACTTTTTAAAATTATAGAAATTATATATTTCAAAATGGACTTCATTTTTGGATTTGGAATGTCGAAATTAGCCTATATTGAATTTTTTGTAATTTTCTGAGAACTTCCAAATTTTTATGAATAGTGAAAAATACTTAAAACAACTTTTTTAATCAAAATAATTTATAGTGATAAATTATAATATTGAGTGTTTTTAAAGTATGATTAGAATATATTTTTACCAATTAATCCAATGGTGGTCATTAGAATTAATTTAACATTGAAATTGGACATAAACAATTGCCAATCTGTTGATATAAATTGTTTCTTAAAAACAAGCTATTTGTTGTGACAGCGGGAATTAATTATAAAATTAATTAATGCAAATTATATGTTTGGAATTTTGTAAAATAGACATCATTTTTGAATTCGGAATATCAATTATAGCTTAGGGTGAAATTTTGGCATTGTTCTGAAAAACTTCATTTTTTGATGAATAGTGAAACCACTAAGTGGTACTTATAAAAACTGATTTTTCGTTTAAATGAAATTTTACCACTTCTGTGTTTTGAATTTCAAAAATCCGACATACATGGTTGTCATTAAGAAGTAAAATGTGGTTCAATGAGATTAAAATAATTTTTTGGTGAATAGTAACTTATAAGTTCTTAATCGCGATTAGAGTAAATTAGAGTAGTTTAAGGTAAAAATAATGTTTTAATAAGATGATATGATCTTGACACATGTCCTACCCTACTTGGATGTGCCATTTCCGACCAAGACAATCCATGGGTCAACTTGGGGACCCCATGGAGCCACTTTAGTTGGAAAATGACATAAATAGGTTTTATTTAATGTTAAAGTAAAAAATGACACAAACATGAAATGTTTTACTAAAACAATTTTTACATGGGGTTATACAAGTAATAATTTTGACTAATAAATAGTAATTAGAAAGCTAAAAAGATTTCCTACATCATAGTATTTTTTTATAATTTTTAGACATTACATAAATTAAATTATTTATGACATCATGATGATGCAGCGATGACCTCATTATTTAACGATTTAAATAAAATAGAAAGATAATGTAATATCTAAGACCTACACATGTCCAAAACCTATTGGATGGGTGTATTTAGAACTCTTATCACCTTATACTTGAATTATATCAATGTGTGACCACTTAAATCCGAATATCATTTTAAAATAAAGTGACTTTTCTTTACATTCCAAGAGTGCCCCTCCTCTCCACTTATAAAAGGCCCCCACCACTACCACCTTACTCACACTTTCAAAGCCTTTTGGCTCAGCCAACCTCTGCCCAAATAATCTCCCAACTTCCCTCCCTTACTCCTAGAAGCCTCACATTGGGAAGAATTTTTCCCAAGGAAGCCTTTGGCTCAAATCAAAAGAGTTACCCGATTTTAAGGTAATGTCTTCTCTTATGTTATTTTGTTTTATTTTGCTTCTCCAACCCCATAAACACTTTTTATTCATTTCTTTTGTAACAACAACAGTATAATCAATATACTAGTATGTTTTTATAAGAATTATTCGAGCAAAACTTACACACACCTATATCTAATGGTTAAAGAACATACTATTTCTGTGGATGTCGAATTTCTGCCTCACGAAACAATGATTATTCAACACTCATATAACACCTTAAAAGGTAGCCATTAAGATATCAATATATGTATATATGATATATAATATGTTTATGTTTTCCTTATGCTTCCGTATTTCTCATTTATGGCATACTCTATGATTTCCATTATGGGTAAACACGATAATTTCATTTTAGGAAGTGCGAACTACTGCCCCATCAAAGTGATGTGAATCGTTAGTGCCATATGTGGGATGTATAAAGGATGGAGAAAATGATATTATATATGATATTATACTGGAACTATATTATAACTTTATTTAATTATGATTTCATTCCATTAAATACGAAATAGAAATGAAAGTAGCGTTCATGCGTACGTACGACTTACCGTCTCCATGAACGGTGCATTTCATTTCATACCTCTAAATGTTACGTAATATTATGAATGAATGTATATACTGGATATATATGATATATATGACATCTAAATCATGAATATAATTCTGGAGATAATGGATATTCTACCACATAAACAACTTGTAATTATAAGAAGTTTATTGTTGACTCAAGTACCAAAGATCGACAAAATGACCATTATTAACTTAAATAATTACAAAATGATCATAACATTGTAATAAGTGATATAAAAAGGATAATGAAATTGAAAATGGTTCTTAATAAAGTAGATATTAACTCTAGTTTATTATTCAGGAGGTTAAAGAATGGTCGAATCAAGTCGGACACAAGGTAAGGGAATTTCTTAACCCAACTTCCATTCTTTGGGTTAATCTCCTACTTTCAAATTATGTCATGATATTATTATGTCCTATTTTGTATTTTTACTTTCATTATGTGTACCTATAGTGAATACACATAATAGATCTATTTTATTTTAAAATGATCTTTTTAAGGACTTCGCCTCAATCTCCTTTCATTGAGGAATATTTGGTTTTATACACAACTTTCATTTATACGGTGTATAAACCCCTTTGACTTTTACGTTTATTCAAAAGGAATCTTTTTATACGAAGCATTTTACTAAACGACAAAAAGGAATGTTTTTCTTGCCATACGTATGCGGCGACAACGACTTCTCTGCCACCGTAACCGTTATTTGAGTTTCGGCTTCCTCTATAAGCCATAACTTTTTGTAAATGAAAAATAAATAAAAAGTTTTAATTTTATTTTATTTTGGTATTGAAAATGGATTTGAAAGTGTTTTTATTATATCAATGTGTTGTATTGATAACTTGTGATTGAAATGTGGAAATGTTATGTTTCCTTTATGAATGTTTTATGTGATACGATTATGTTATGGTTTATGATATGTTTAAACATATTCATATGAGGAATGCATTGGACTTAATAAGTGATGGGTGGAGCCCGCTACAGCTCCTCGATTCATCGGTAGGTCTCATGAGAGAAACTAGTGTCATGACACGAGGCCTTGGCAAAATCTTATTTCTGCTCTTGGCACGATGCCTTGGCTATGTGGTTATGATAGCTTGGCATTACGCATTCCATCATTATGAAAGGAGTTATTGATATTTCATGTGATTATTCAACTAGTAGAATATCCATGTGACTAAGTAAATGGCATTATTTCAGTTTACTTTTGCCATATTATGCTAAAGTTCAAGTTTAAAAGGATTTTTTTAGTTATACATTGCCTTAAATGTTAATTTTTATTTATGAAAGCTTCCTCTATATTGTTATCCTTACTGAGAATCTGAGCTCACCCCTTTCAATGTTTTAATATTTTCCAGGATGTGAAGAAATATTTTATGAATGACCTGCGGGGTTAGTCAGAAGAGGATATGAGTGTGGACTAAGGAGACTTTGTTATAGTAGTTTTTCACTTTATGATGTAATGTAACATTTATGAATGTATCTAGTTTTTCCAAGGCTACTAAACTAATCGGTCTTTCGAGACTTGATATTTTGTGATCATACCAATGTTACGAAGTAATGCACTGACTCTGGGTAGCTGGGGTCGGGGCGTTACAGTTGGTATCAGAGGCAGTTTAGTACTAACCTTGGAAGCTAGATTTAGATAAATTCTGATTAGATCACATAGCCCGAAGATAGACTTTGAAGATTAGTATAGAAAAACTTCCTAGAATTTTGGTATTATAGAGATTTTGTGAGTTTTCCGAGCAATACATCCCTGTCTGGATACGAGCAGGTAGAGGCGGCTCTGGCACAGATGTACCTAGGGGTAAAACCCGAAAACACCGCTTTGAGGTAGACTCTAATGGGAACTGGTGCATGACAACGGGCCTTGCTGCACTCTTGGTTACGACACTCCCGGGGGATATGCTTAGGATAATTCTCGTTTTCTTTATAAACCACTATGAAAGGTTATGAGTATATTAATCTTCAAAGAAATTTTTTTTATGATTATGGATTATGTCCATAAATAGTTCAATTTATGATAAGTATTTTACAAGTATGGAATTATGTATTTTGATTCATAAACTAATCTAGTTTATGCCATGGTTTATAAATGGCGCCTAGTGGAAGGAATGGAAACCGTATCAATGCACGCACTCCGTGTAGGGATTTCCCTCCTGCTCAAGATAATTATTGAGGATTTGGAGATACAAATGGTGATGATCAACTTATTACCATACTTGGACAACTCACTCAGGTTATGAATAATAACCTTACTCGTATGGAGAACCCTGATCCGCAACGTGGAGGATCAATGTTAGACCGCTTCATGAGGCAAAAACCACCAACATTTAATGGGGGTACAAATCCAATAGTAGCTGAGCAATGGATAAACTCCTTAGAGAAAATATTCCATGCCTTGGGGAGTAGCGAAAGGGAGAAGGTTGTCATGGCAGTTTACCGCCTCACTGGAGATGCCGATCAGTGGTGGTCGCTTATTCAAAACACAAAGGAAGATGATGACGTATCGAATATGGAATGGAGGGAGTTCAAAGAGATTTTCTTAGAAAAATACATTCCTCGTGACCATAGAGAAGATATGAAAAGGCAATTTCTGAGACTGAGGCAGAAGGAGGATGAGAATGTCGCAAAGTATGAGGCTAACTTTACAAGGTTAGCGAGGCATGCTACAGATTATATACGTAACCCCAGAAGTAAGATTGATTGTTTCTTTGATGGGTTAAAACCATTTCTCTGTCAAGCATTAGTCTCACTAACCTTCTCGTCGTATGAAGGTATTGTCTCATGTGCTATAAAGATGGAAAAGGAATTCTCTAAGTCTTATGAGAACAAAGTAAAGCAAGAGAAGAAGAGAACGGTGGAACAAGAGACAGATAAAGGGAAAAAGGGAATGAAGGATTTTCCATTATGTGATAATTTTGGGAAGAATCACCCTGGTACTTTCTTAAAAGGAATGGGAGTTTGTTATAAATGTGGAGAAAAAGGTCACCAGGTGCGTGATTTCAAGGGAAAGAAAGAGGCTATCAATATTGAATGCTACAATTGTAGAGAAATGGGGCATTATGCAAATGAATGTCCTAAGCATCAGGGAAACTTACCTCAGAAAAGGCCAAGGGATCAAGGACAATCTTATGTTGTTACTACAGTTGAAGCGGAATAATTAATGTATTGGTGCTTTTAGACTCATGGATTATATTATGGTTATAAGAATAATGTGATATATATAAGGATTGTAATGCAGTACTTGTTTTTTTCATTATGGTTTTAATATGATGAAGGTAATCCTATTTTTAGTATATGACAATAAGAGAAACTTTACTTTGTTTGGGGAATCTGATAAATTGATTTTGGAATTTAGAGACCTTTTAGAAAAAGTCTGGACAGAGGTATTTTGGATAACTATATAGGTTGGAATAGATTCAGTTGAACCTTGGATAGTATTGTTTAAGGTTAAAACATTTCTGAAGATTATTTTTGGAATACTATAATACTATATTTTTAGGAAAAGGACAACCTGCAGGGTGGGGAATAACCCGTCGCGTCGGACAAAGCTGTAGGAATCGAACCCATCACCATAGTGCGACAGGCCTTTATTACCTACCACTAGCCTACATGAATTCCCTGGTTATTACAAAATAGTTTTACAAATCTAAATGGTATGTGGTAATATTTAGAACCTTATACAATTAGGATAAATAGAATATTTTTGAGTTCCATTACCTTTTAGAGTGAAAGATGGGTTTGTGGTAAATTTTTTTTATAAAAGTCTACATGACAAGTATGTATATTCCCTTACGTTCTTAGTAAATCTCCTAAATAAACTCCTCAAATTTATCAAAGTTAACTTAAAACAAAAATGTTTTCGGTTAACTTTTCCAACTAGGGATTCAATGATCGTTTAACCAATCACAAGTTTGTGATTTTCTTGTGGTTAACTTTCTCTTAATCCAGTTTTCTACAACTCTCCATCAGACCTTGATGGTTTTTTTTCTTCCATATCCATATTTTCATAGAATCCTAGTATGAGCTATCTCGGGTGACCTTTGTACTTATCTTTATTTCTTTTACTGTTATATTTTTGTTAACCTTATTTCCTATGTGGGTTTTCCACAAAGGTATTTTATATTTTCAACCTTTTATTTTCAAAGAAAAATTTCAAATTGTGAGGATGCAATTTATTGAAGTAGGGGAGAATGTAACACCCTGAGCTTCCATGATACGCTTCTCATTCAATAATGCAATAGCTTGCATTGTACGTAACTTCGAGTTCTAACACACTGCGACTAATCAAAGTAGCTGTTATGAATAGTAATACACACTTTTTAAAATTATAGAAATTTTATATTTCAAAATGGACTTCATTTTTGGATTCGGAATGTCGAAATTAGCCTATGTGGAATTTTTTATAATTTTCTGAGAACTTCCAAATTTTTATGAATAGTGAAAAATACTTAAAACAACTTTTTTAATCAAAATAATTTATAGTGATAAATTATACTATTGATTGTTTTTAAAGTATCATTAGAATATATTTTTACCATTTAATCCAATGGTGGTCATTACAATTAATTTAACATTGAAATTGGACATAAACAATTCCCAATCTTTTGATATAAATTGTTTCTTAAAAACACGCTATTTGTTGTGACAGCGGGAATTAATTATAAAATTAATTAATGCAACTTATATGTTTGGAATTTTGTAAAATAGACATCATTTTTGAATTCAGAATATCAATTATAGCTTAGGGTGAAATTTTGGCATTGTTCTGAAAAACTTCAATTATTGATGAATAGTGAAACCACTAAGTGGTACTTATAAAAACTGATTTTTTGTTTAAATGAAATTATACCACATCTGTGTTTTGAATTTCAAAAATATGACATACATGGTTTTCATTAAGAAGTAAAATTTGGTTCAATGAGACTAAAATAATTTTTTGGTGAATAGTAACTTTTAAGTTCTTAATCGCGATTAGAGGTAATTAGTGTAGTTTAAGGTAAAAATGATGTTTTAATAATATGAGATGAGCTTGACGCATGTCCTACCCTCATTGGATGTTCCATGGATAACCAATAAAATCCATTGGTCAACTTGGGGACCCCATGGAGCCACTTTAGTTGGAAAATGACATAAATACCTTTTATTTAATGTTAAAGTAAAAAATGAAACAAACATGAAATGTTTTACTAAAACAATTTTTTACATTGGGTTATACAGGTCATATATTTGACTATAAATAGTCATTGGAAAGCTAAAAAGATTTCCTACATCATAGAATTTTTTTATAATTTTTAGACATTAAATAAATTAAATTATTTATGACATCATGATGATGCAGTGATGACCTCATTATTTAACAATTTAAATAAAATGGAAAGATAATGTAATATCTAAGACCTACACATGTCCAAAACCTATTGGATGGGTGTATATAGAACCCTTATCACCTTATCCTCGAATTATATCAATGTGGGACCTCTTAAATCCGAATATCATTTTAAAATAAAGTGACTTTTCTTTACTTTCCAAGAGTGCCCCTCCTCTCCACTTATAAAAGGTCCCCACCTCTACCACCTTACTCACACTTTCAAAGCCTTTTGGCTCGGCCAACCTCTGCCCAAATACTCTCCCAACTTCCCTCCCTTACTTCTAGAAGCCTCACTTTGGGCATAATTCTTCCCAAGGAAGCCTTTGGCTCAAATCAAAAGAGTTACCCGATTTTAAGGTAATGTCTTCTCTTATGTTATTTGGTTTTATTTTGCTTCTCCAACCCCATAAACTCTTTTTATTCATTTCTTTTGTAAAAAAACCAGTATCCTCAATATACTAGGATGTTGTTATAAGAAGTATATGATCTAAAATTACACACACCTACATCTAATGGTTAAATAACATACTGTTTCTGTGGATGGCGAATTTCTGCCTCACGAAATGATGATTGTTCAACACTCATATAACACCTTCAAAGGTGGCCATTAATATGTCACTATATTTATATATGATATATAATATGTTTATGTTTTCCTTATGCTTCTGTATTTCTCATTATTGCATACTCTATGATTTCAATTATGGGTAAACGCGATAATTTCATTTTAGGAAGTGCGGACTACCGCCCCCTCAAAGTGATGTGAATCATTAGTGCCATATGTGGGATGTATAAAGGATTGAGAAAATGATATTATATATGATATTATACTGGAACTATATTATACCTTTATATAATTATGATTTCATTCCATTAAATACGAAATAGAAATGAAAGTAGCATTCATGCGTACGTACGGCTTACCATCTCCATGAACGGTGCATTTCATTTCTTACCTCTAAATGTTACGTAATATTATAAATGAATGTATATACTGGATATATATGATATATTTGACATCAAAATCATGAATATAATTCTGTAGATAATGGATATTCTACCACATAAACAACTTGTAATTATAAGAAGTTTATTGTTGACTCAAGTACCAAAGATCGACAAAACGACCGTTATTAACTTAAATAATTACATAATGTTCATAACATTGTAATAAGTGATATAAAATGGATAATGAAATTGAAAATTGTTCTTAATAAAGTAGATATTAACTCTAGTTTATTATTTAGGAGGTTAAATAACGGTCAAATCAAGTCGGACACAAGGTAAGGGAATTTCTTAATCCAACTTCCATTCTTTGGGTTAATCTCCTACTTTCAAATTATGTCATGATATTATTATGTCCTATTTTGTATTTTTACTTTCTTTATGTGTACCTATAGTGAATACACATAATAGATCTATTTTATTTTAAAAATGATCTTTTTAAGGACTTCGCCTCAATCTCCTTTCATTGAGGAATATTTGGTTTTATACACAACTTCCATTTATACGGTGTATAAAACCCTTTGACTTTTATGTTTATTCAAAAGGAATCTTTTTATACGAAGCGTTTTACTAAACGAAAAAAAGGAATGTTTTTCTTGCCGTACGTATGTGGCGACAACGACTTCTCCGCCGCCGTAACTGTTATTTGAGTTTCGGCTTCCTCTACAAGCCATAACATTTTTTAAATGAAAAATAAATACAAAGTTTTAATTTTATTTTATTTTGGTATTTAAAATGGTTTTGAACGTGTTTTTATTATATCAATGTGTTGTATTGATATTTTGTGATTGAAATGTGGAAATGTTATGTTTCCTTTATGAATGTTTTATGTGATACGATTATGTTATGGTTTATGATATGTTTAAACTTATTCATATGAGGAATGCATTGGACTTAATAAGTGACGGGTGGAGCCCGCTACAGCTCCTCGATGCATCGGTAGGTCTCATGAGACAAACTAGTGTCTTGGCACGAGGCCTTGACAAAATTTTATTTGTGGTCTTGGCACGAGGCCTTGGCTACGTGGTTATGATAGTCTGGAATTATGCATTCCATCATTATGAAAGTGGTTATTGATATTTCATGTGATTATTTGACTAGTAGAATATCCATGTGAGTAATTAAATGGCATTATTTCAGTTTACTTTTTCCATATTATGCTAAAGTTCAAGTTTAAAAGGCTTTTGTTTTAGTTATACATTGCCTCAAATGTTAATGTTTATTTATGAAAGCTTCCTCTATATTGTTATCCTTACTGAGCATCTGAGCTCACCCCTTTCAATGTTTTAATATTTTCCAGGATAGGAAGAAGTATTTTATGAATGACCTACGGGGATAGTCAGAAGAGGATATGAGTGTGTACTAAGGAGACATTGTTATATTAGTTTTTCACATTATGATGTAATGTAACATTTATGAATGTATCTAGTGTTTCCAAGGCTACTAAACTAATCGGTCTTTCGAGACTTGATCTTTTGTGATCATGCCAATGTTACGAATTAAGGCACCGACTCTAGGTAGCTGGGGTCGGGGCGTTACATTTTCTATAGTGGGTTACATCAGCCCTCTCCACTTGACATTGTACTTTTGTAACTCGTTATTTAATTATATAAAATGAGGAATGTAAAAGGGTAAACATTCAAGAATACGGAATAACCCATATTCCACTTGGAATGAACCCATTCCACACATTGTCAAACATAAAAATAACACCTCAATAATGAAAACATAAATATTAAATTTTATAGATATCTTAACATCTTCATGTACCATGACTGAAGAATATATATTTTTGAATAATGTATTACACATATATATTCAGTAATCTAACTAAATGTCAAATCTTATATCTCCATTTTTCAAAAAATCCTCCACCAATCTAAAACTATAGATCTCAAGAGATAGATAGTTGAGAAATATAGGACAATACATCTATTAATAGATAATTATATTATTCCATCATAAACCTACTATATAAAACACCTTAATTAAATGGTCCATAATACTATTCCTCACTCCACTATCTTATTACCTCCCTCTCTCAATCCTAATTCCATTCCTTATATTGTAATTTCCACGGTGGATCTTCATAATATAAAAGTTTAATGTCTATCTAAATATATTAATCTAAACATGGTGGACTACCAAAATTGTTTTAGAAAATATTCCATATAAAAAATCCTCAAATAGAATCCGGATAAATAATTAATAACACAAGTTCCATTGGTAAAATGATTATAATAAGCATCCCATAATTAATGAAAAAAATTATCTATTTAATTTCATGTTTCTTAAGTAAATACCACTTTAACAAAATATCCCAATTCATTTTCTACATTATGATTCAGTTTCTACTAAAAAAGTTAAAAAAAATCAAGGTTATTTCTAATTCCTCTTACTAGATCAATAAATAAAAACCTAGAATCAACAAGGTGATATTTGAGATCCTTTTCCCTAGTATGGGCTTGAATATATCACCAATGATAAGTGTTAAAATTCAAATTAATTATATGGTAACCAATAAAGATTCATATATGCTGAGAAATCAAGGGAAAGTGTTCTTAGGATATCCTATAGTTATCCATACACTGAGTCTTGTGAGATAAAAACAATAGTCAACACAATAGAATGATATATAATTATGGTTCCACCTATTACATTCATTTTATCAACATGAATTTTTGTGCAACATAGAACAGACAACATATGAAAGCCTTTCATCACTTTTAATCCCATGATTATTTATTATGGGATATATACATGTATTTACCCCAAATAAATTATGTATTGATACATTTATCTGAATACCACCAAGTGGAAATGGGAATGGGAATACACAACACAAATTCTTACCATTGGAGGATCACGAGATAATTTCGGCAACATAATAGGTGTATTAAAGGCTTATATAATTGTTTAATGGGACAGAAAGGTGGTATATCATTACATTGGAATCTCAATTAATATAATGGGTTGTGGAAAAACATATTTCAAAAATAAAAATTTGAAATATAAATGGTTAACTTAATGATACGACATTAATATACAAAAGAGGATATATTCCCCTTACTTTGAGAAGGTTCTTATAAAATCTTAGAATGAAATTATTAAGATATTTGGAACACCTTTATTGGTATTTAGATAGGTAGTGGGAGAATAAATTCAATATAAATTGGTTTTTTGTTAAGAGGAGTGAGAGGTTTGTATTTTACTTATAGAAAAATATAGGTGAATTATTTATTAATTTCTAATCATAAGTTATGGACTCTATTTGATAAAATAATAAAAACCCAAAACCTTCCCATGGGTATTACCCCTGGATTCAGACAAATAGAATTAGTTTTAAATATTTTATATTTTTATGGACCAAAAATATTATAATATTATCATTTGTGATGTGGATTTGAGTCGAGTTCATAATGTATTGATTTAAAAAAACAGAAAATATAATAATGGTTTTGGAGGTTTCATTAATGTTATACAAAATTAATCAACTAAATTAATAAACACATTATTTTAATGGTTACACCTATATGTGTTCTTTTATTATGATTATATAATTTATTACATCACTTTTAAAAAATATTATTTCGTAATATAATTCTTATATTAATAGTATATTTAATTTTTTTCCCAAAAAATCAACTATATCTGAATATTATTAAAACATATCCATTAGATGGTTTTGATGTGTTTGTTTTAAAAATATAATTTATTTTTGAAATATATATATATTTATATATTTATATATCAAAAATGAATCTTTTAAATAAATAACATCTTTAGTGAAAAATACTAGTTTCTACGACACTGACAACATTCCATCACTTATAAATATTTCACTAGATATAATTAAATCATATTATCATTTATTTTTATATAAATATTATTTAATAATAATATTTTAGTAAAATAACATTTATTTAAAAAATTATTAAATTTATCATAGAGTGTCTTAATTGAGACTATATATTTCCTAAAATTATATTTTTGATTTCTTTGTGAGAAACTAAAATATTTATTAAAATCATTATATGATCATCAATACAGTGTTATAAAATAAGAATATAATAATTAATATAAAAAGACAATATGAAAATTCATATTACTATGGTCAAAATACATAAACCATTATTACTGCATCATGCTCCCTAAGGCTAAGGTGTGTGATGGTGGTGCTTTCTTTGGAATGTTTAGAAAATTGGTTGGAGTCATGATCTCAAAAATCATGATATTTTATTATAAATGGTTTTACTCAATATTTAGTTGTTTAATATCATCTTTGGATTGGTTAGGAAAAAATACTAGTGATTTCATATCTCATGGAATCTATGAAAAATTGTCTTCATGGGGTACAATCCTATTGGGTTTGTTCATCGTTTGTTCTGTCTGTCTCAATTGGACTTTATCATAACCATTAATATATAATTATCTTAATGATAACTTTATAATAGCCTTATTATCAATGTTTAATCAACATAGTGGTTTTTTAAAATCCGACCAACATTATTTTATAATTATTCAAAAATATTCAATATTGTTCATGTGTTTTTACAAATATATTACTTAATAAGACAAATTCTCAATAAAAAATGGAATTTCATTTATAAATATTCAATTTGTTAAATTATCCCTCTTACATTTAGACATTTCTCTCTCAAAACATCATCTCATAAACAAAAACATATATGGGTAATTTAGTTTCATATCCTCTTATAGTTCCCAAGATTCTTCCACAAACATGTTGTTCCAGCATAATATATTTACTAGTCGAGTTTTTTATTTCCTTGATCTTTGTTCTTCATCATATGATCATTGTATAAAGATCATTCTCCATGGGTACCACATATTTCTTCAGTATATGTTATGTATATGTTATGTAAATCAACAAGAGGGATATGAGAAATAGATTATGTAATTGAGGCATGTTTTCTGGGACTACTAGTTAATATGTGAAAACATTAATGTAATCATGAATCTCAAAAAGGACAATGTATGTTTAACTATGATTTCATTTCTCCCCAAGCCCCATTACATTATTCCCTGGTGAAATAAAAAGGAACACCTTATCTCCAACCTAAAACTCTAGGTCTTGTTGATGATTATCTACATGTATTTTCTATCTTCTTCATATGGATTTTATTTGAATATGACTTATTTTAACCTTATAGATCATTTCATAGAGAATATGGAATCCCATAATATTCCCCCTTCAAAATTCATCCCAAAATGTTTTATTCTAACACATATTTCCATACAAATCCTTATAAGATACCATTTGAGTTCTAGAATGGAAAATTTTGTTATATGAGAACTCCAATAGGGGAAGTTAATGATCCAAATATAATTGGAAATCCATTTATCAGGATATTAGTATATCCAATAAATTTTTAATGGTTTTCTCAGATCGAACATTCATATAAGGGTGATAAGTAGTACAAAAAACTAACTATATATCAAACTCCTACTAAAGGATTCAATAAAAACCTCAGGGTAAACCATAGAATCAAATAGAAACCATGGATAGTGGAACTCCATGAAGTTTCACCACTTATTTTATTTGTATCATGGTGAGTTAGTTAAGAGAAAAATATTCCTTTATTGTAATGAAATGATATGTCTTTCAAAGGTGATTGACTACCACCCATATTTTATTATTGGGTTTTGATTTCCTAGGGAGTCCTATGGGAAAATCCATATATATGTTTTTTCATTTCTATAATGGAAGGGGAAATCAATTAATCATACCCTTAGACTTCTGTACTTTATCCGTGACTTGTTTTTATACCAATCATTAAGATACAAATTCAGTAATATCCCTTTTTATGTTATCCATCCAGAATTTATTCTTCATATCAATATATATCATATAACATTCTAGATGAATTGAGAAGGATGATCTATTCGCATCATCTATAAGTCCCCTCATCAGCTTGGGTATTAATTGGACACATATCTAAGTGCTAAACGTTATGAAATCATCTTTAGTAATGTTTAAATCTGGAATATTTTCAACCTATCATTGTAGCTCCTCGCCATCTTTTTGACCTCTTTTATCCTCCTAATAATGGATGGTTGAAAAATTATTTGAGCATGGTATGATAATGATTTCTTTTTATTCCCACATATATGAAGATTAGTTCCATTTCAATACTCATCATTAATTGGTCTTCAAGATCATTTATACTTAGAGAATATTCCAAATTTTTCACCTTCCTGGGATTATGATGGATTGACCAATAAAAATAATTGATCACCTAAGACTATCTTTATTCATTTACATTGAACTCCATTTGTATGAATATATACTTAAGACTATTATCGTTTGTATATATGTCACCCTTCTCCCCATATAGGTAATGTCAAAAAAAACTAAATATCATAATAGAAAATTCTAGATCATGTGTTTTATATAACTTATAATGGATCCTTAATTGGGTGGAGGTATAGGTTATCACCTTTTTGTCATGCATGATTACCTGACATAAGCCCACTTTGTAAACATCGCTATAATTCACAAATATTATCCCAATGGAGGGTAATTTGAGAATTTGTGCAATGAATAACAAGTTCATTAAATATTTAGATTTATTATCACATTCAACAGTCTCCAAAAATGTAAAGACTCAAAAATCATGTGGAACATTTTTTTCATAAATACATTGGAATATTACGAGTCTATAGTTTCTGACAGCACCTAATTCCGAGGCCCGGTGTGCCCGGAATCAATTTCTGATGTTTTGTTCGGGTAAGTTTAGTAAACGTACATGTGAGATTTTATATCTTTCGAACCAGTGCTCGGAATATAAATCTCGGGACACCGATGAACTCACAGCGCATGTATTCGCTTAAGGAAACCTTTACAACAATTGCATTTTGTTTAAAGCAGATGTTAATTTTGGAGGTTTTCTAAATAAATTAAATAAAAATATGACTACCTTATTTTTATGTAGGTGGTGGTTTAATCCTCCAAAGAGAAGTTGGATGTGGGGCCCACCCCCACATAACCTCCCATTGGAGGATATTATGTAGTGGGACCCACATGAGCTCAACCCCCTTAAACTCCCCTTTGAAACCCTTGATCTCCTCATTAATAGGGAAAACTCTTAGACTTCCCCTTAATGGTGCCAACATAATTAATTAATGACTTAATTAATTAATTTGAGTGTTTGAATTCTTTTGAATTCATTATTCCAACATTAAAATAAGAGATTATATTTATTTATTTTGGGTTGGCATAATCCTAGGAGAGCATGGTAGAACTCTTGGAAGAACATCAACCTCTCAATGGAGAACGCCCCTCATCTCGGACAAACGACAATACCGTCTTCAATCTTTTTCCAAGCCCCAAGAGAAGGAGCCGCCCGTGAGGAACGTCAATGACATTTCAACCTCGGATGTTTCCTGACGTCAATGAAATCAACGTCCGCCCTCTTTCCATGACTTTGACAACATACTTTGAATCGAGGTAGGGGGAATTGGATTCTTTTTACGTGGGAATTATATCCTCGTACATCGAAGTTTATTTTTGGATTGACGGTGACCAAACGGTAAACACCTAATGCGGAGGGCGCGGGCCGAAAAAACATGGCCCGATGTTCCTCCATCTAATCTTGTTTGGTTGACGTCGGAGGCGGAGCCGAAAGGGAACAGTGTCGTTGCACCATGACGGAGAAGAACTGCGGAGGAAGAAAGAGGAACCGCGGCCAGGAGGGCTGCGACAGATGAAGAAGCGAGGCGTCATCGCGCCGTGCGGAGGGCTGAAGGACCGCGGAGCCATCGTGCCGCGGTGGAGGGGCAGAGGCTGAAATCCGAGCTGGCTGCTGGGGAGCTGGACCGCGGGACGACCGGTCGGCTGATCGGACGGCCTGTTGGAGAACCGCGGCTCCCACAGGTGGGACGTGCGAAGAACCATGGCCCGTAGTGCGGGCCGCATGCACTGGACCGAACCAGCTGGTTACGGCCGGCCGGGGAAGAGGAGGAGGAGGCGCCGCTTGGCATCGCCGGGCGAACCGGACTAGCCTGTAGTTCGGGCCTGGTCTACGTGTGGGCCGCGCCCCACCGATCCGGCTGACCCCCATCAGGGTTGGACCCACCGAGCCGAGTCGGGGCGACCTGCCAGCCCACTGGGCTTGACGGGTCGGGCCCATCTTTGCTTAAATGTGAATAACTCATAGACCGCGTGTCCGATCGACGCACCGTCTATGGCACTAGGACCCATGTGATGAGGTGGTCCTTTTGGAATACTCTAAGTAAGTTTTGGACAAATTTATATAATTTCCAAGGCGGATCAGGCATAAAATCTAACCGGGCCCCTAGAACGGAAATGCCAATAACTCTCAGACCGGGCATCTGATTGAAGCATCGTCTGTCGCGTTGGGTTCCTTATGATGTGATGGAACTACGGGATACATCAACTAAAGAATTCGTGATAGTTGATGTATCGACACTTGGGTCGAGGAGTTGACCCTCCCGGAATCGAGCGTGCTGTGTAAGGGAACCCTAGGGCTGGCTGCGACGACTACTGTACCAGAATCCTACGTAGATTCGACAATGATGACTACTGAACCAGAATCCTTTGTGGGTTCGATTATAATGACTACTAAATCGGGATCCTCTTTGGTTATGACACTTCTGACTTCTGTTCCGTAATCCTATGTGGGTCCGACAGAATAGCTGGTTCTGTATACTGTGTGGGTCCGACAGCTTAGCTGGTCCTGTATCCTGTGTGGCTCTGATAGCTTAGATGAATCAGTGACTACATCTGATCATATATATCACTATACGAAAGATGTATACCTGTGTGAGCTGAGTCTTGACTTTCAATCATTTATCGTTGAGGTGATTGACTTTACTTCCTATGTGGACTGGGTTCTGCTTGGGCTCAAGAGTTGGAGCCAGACTATGACTGGTAACTTAGGTATATGTATGGGAATATACCTATTTAGGGTTAGTGGACACTTTGTGATTGTATCTTTTTTCTGTGGTTTATCCTATGTGGATTCTGGGAGACCTTCGGGGGTCACGGGGACCCCTACTGAGTATTTTTATACTCACCCCTGCATGAGCTTCACCCGCACCTTGTTGTGTTCTATGCAGATGACAGACATCACTGATCAAGGCTGAGGGTTACGGACGGGAGGTTGGTCGGAGCTGGACTAGACGGGACGTACCGCAGGGACGAGTTGTTCGAGTTCTGTACCTACCCATCAGGTAGGATCCCTCGGTGGATGATCCAGAAACTGTTTTCCCTTTTTACTTATACTTTTTGTTCAGTTGGTTTTGTATACTGGCCCACTTACTTTCAACACACCTTACTTGTCTATTTTAGTACTTTTTGCCTCTACTACTTGTGTTCAGACTGTTTGTATTACGGGTTTAAAGAAAATGCCTTCCCTTTTTATCTGGGATTCACCTTTAGTGCTAGTCGCCAGCCCCTGGCCTATGGAAGGTGGGCCTAGGGTAGTCACGGCATGGGCCCTAAGGACGGTTCGTGACAAATTGGTATCATAGGAGTCGGTTTTACCATAGAAATCGGACTCTAATTCATTTAACGGCAATGTGTATGTTTTTTGGGTGTGTTTATCAGTTTCGGGAAACCAGTGTTGGTGTGGAGGTCGATGTATCCATACACTAGGACTCTGACTTCTGATTTCTGACTCAATGCATGAAAACACTTATTACATGCGTGTTTCCTTTAAAAAAAGTTTTCTTCATGATTACTTTGTGTCAGCTCACCAGGTATACTATTTTAACCATGGAACACATGTTTCTTTTTAGGATGGCCCCACGAAGGCAGCCATCTAGGGTTCCGAGTTACATACCAGATGGTATCCCACCGAGCGATGAGGCCTCGGTGTAGGGCCCCATCATAGCGGAGGTACTAGTAGTACCCCTACCTGCTGGGTCACTGATACCACCAGCTCTAGTAGTAGAGAGTGAACGCCTTCTGAGTGCGTTGCACGAGTTCTAGTGCCAGAGGCTGCCTAGGTTCCAAGGAGAGACGAACCCACATGTATGTAGCTAAGGATTGGCTGGAGGCTCTCGTGAGAGTTTTCAGATTGGTTGGGACACCAGCCGACCTCATGGTGATCCATGCCTCAAGTCTCCTTCATGCAGTAGTAGGTAGATGGTGGATCCTGATGATCCAAGTGCATGACGAGGCATCATTACTCTGGATAGACTTCAAGGGTCTCTTTCACTGAAAGTTTGTTCCAGCCACCTTTCATGCAGTGTGGATTGAAGAGTTACTTCATCTGCAGCAGGGTAGCATGACAGTAGCTCAGTACTCAGTGAGGTTCACTGACCTCTAGTGCTACTCCATAGATATGGGGCGGGACCCATTCTTCAGGTCCCGGATCTTCGACCAGGGACTCAGGCATGAGATCAGGGCTTCGATGATCCCCCCCAGCATCCCGATGCAGGCGGGGGTGCTGGAGTGAGCCCTTCTAGTGGAGAGTTTCCTCGTTGAGCAGTCACCAGTAGCAAGACCCACCACAGGGTAACATGTAGCGGAGACTTTTGTAGCTGACAGTAGACAGATGTCGTAGAGGTTCAAGAGGACCAGGCCATTAGGTTGGTGACCACAGGAAACATGTTCGGTTGTGCAGGGCATATGAGAGAGAGCTATACGACGAGCAGACAGTGCCATGCATGTGGTGGGCAGGGCTACATGGCTCGTGACTGCCTGACCCACCATGCAGATGAGAATAACACAGTATAGGGATCTCCCAGGCCAAGGCATAGGTTCGACCGTGGTGGTCCACCTGGAGCAGGCAGACGTGGTAGAGGAGCTGGCCGAGCAGCGGGTGGTAGACGATGTTTCAAGGCTCTACCACCACCACAACCAGGAGGTTCCCGCTGACCATAGGGTGCTGGCGGACAGAGGCGGGATCAGCTTCAGGAAGTCGAGGCCTACTACCACGACACACCTGAGATGATTTGAGGTACTATCTTTGTCTACTCCACCCTTGCTTCAGT
Organism: Viscum album; assembly: GCA_963277665.1. Lineage (NCBI taxonomy): Eukaryota > Viridiplantae > Streptophyta > Magnoliopsida > Santalales > Viscaceae > Viscum > Viscum album. The sequence continues at coordinate 705,538,386 of OY728132.1, forward strand.
ACTTATAGACACACGTACGAGTCATTCTTTTATTGCCACTGCCCTCATTCGGAGGTCGGAGATTCTGACGGAGCCTTTGGCTCGAACCTTATGACTAGAGACTCCTGCAGGAGCAGAATCGATGATTACACACTAGTTCTGGTAGTGTTAGCATACTCTAGGAGGTGAGCTCTTTGGCTGGGATCTTCTAGTAGTGGCGTCGAGGCCTTACGACATCATCTTGGGTATGGAATGGTTATCCACAGTTCATGCCCAGATTGACTGTATTAGGTGCAAAGTGTGGTGTATCTGCACGGATGGGACCAGGTTCACCTTCACCAGAGAAAAGGGAGCCTTTGCAGCACAATATGGACTTACATAGAGGATGGGGCTTCTAATCACATATTAGTTTTCTAGTCTCATCCTCCGAGCGGTTGATGTGCGGAGTCCGAGTTTTCCTGTTTTGGTGGATCAGTACGCGGATGTTTTCCCTAAAGACGTTCCAGAACAACCTCCTCACAGGGAGGTAGACTTATACATTTACATGTACCCTGGGGAGACACTGATATATACTCCAACATATCGGATGGCTCCTGCCAAGCTTCGGGAGCTACAGGTATAGTTGGAGGACTTGCAAGGGAAGGGATTTATCCGACCCAGTGTTTCACCCTGGGCATCCCTGATTTTTTTCTCCAAGAAGGCGGATGGGATATTGCGACTATGTGTTGACTACCATCGCCTGAATTAGGTGACCATGAAGAACACGTACCCAATCTCGATGATTGAAGACCTATTTTATTAGCACAATGGAGAACGATGGTTCTCGAAGATAGACCTTAGGCCAGGCTATCACCAGCTTAAAGTTCGAGATGGGGATGCGCAGAAGACGGACTTCAGGTGTCGGTATGGACACTACGAGTTCTTGGTTATGCCTTTCGGCATAAACAACACTCAATCAGTGTTCATGAGTGTCATGAATAGGATCTTGAAGCCTTAGCTTGATCTCTTTTTCATAGTCTTCATCAACGACATACTGATCTACTAAACTACTGAGGAGGAGCATGCCTACCATTTTCGGGTAGTACTGGACACACTCTGAGAGCACCAGCTTTATGGAAAGCTCTCGAAGATCCAGTTCTGGATTCGAGAGGTTCAGTTTCTGGGACACGTCATCTTAGAGGATGGAGGTATAGTGGATCTAGTGATGTTCAAGGCAGTACTTCCTTGGGAGCTACCCAGGAGTGTGACGGAGGTACGGAGATATCAAGGACAGGATGGGTACTATCAAAGATTTGTTTTAGACTTCTACAGAGTTGCATCACCACATTCAGCTTTGACAAAGAAGGGTCAACCCTTCGTGTGGTCAGAGAGATGCCAGTAGAGCTTTCAAGAGATGAGGCAGAGGTTGACTAGTGCACCCATCTTGAGGCTACCGAAGGAGGGCATTGGGTATGAAGTTTACTGCGACGCATCAGGGACAAGACTCGGGTATGTCCTGAAACAAGAGCGAGAAGTGATCGCATATGGTTCTCAGCATTTGAGATAGCACGAGAAGAACTATGCTACCCATGACCTAGATTTAGCAGCAGTGGTCTTCTCCTTGAAGATTTGGTGACACTATCTTACGGTTGAATGTTTTATAGTCTACTCTGACCACCAGAGTCTTAGTTACATCTTCTTGTAGAAGGACCTAAACATGAGATAGCGGTGATATCTCGAGTTCCTCCATGATAATGACTTTGAGATAGTCTATACTCGTAGGAAGGGGAACGTTGTAGCAGATGCTCTTAGAAAAAATAGTAGGCATTCAGCTGGTAGGAGAGGCGATAGAGTAGTTGGCCGCGTTGCAAATATCATTTGTGGATAGTGATGGAGTATCCTATAGGCAATCTCTCATAGTCACTCCCCTACTTTATCAGTGAGTTAGAGAGGCACACTGTGGGGATGTTGACTATGAGACATGACGTGCTCAGATATCCATAGGGCAGGCACTTGATGGATTTTCTAAAGGTGGAGAGCACGTCATTCTCCTCAAAGGATGTACCACGGTACCAGTTGCACTTTAGGAGGAAGTGTTGAGGGAGTTCCACACATCTCCTTTAGCGGTACATCCAAAAGTGGATAAGATGTATCAGGTCCTCTGATGACAGCACTGGTGGCCAGGTATGAAGAAGGAAGTGGCAGAGTTTATCTATTGATGCCTCACTTTTCATCAAGTGAAGGTGGAGAACCAGGTTCTAGGAGGCTTGGTTTATCCCATAGAGGTTCTAGAGTGGAATTATAATGGGATATCCATGTATTTCGTGATGGGACTTACACGTATATCTAGAGGACACGACTCTATCTGGGTGATCGTAGACCGACTAACCAAGTCGGCACATTTCACACTGATCAGAGAGGAGGGATCAGTAGAGAGCATGTCACGCCTCTACGTACAAGAGATTTTACCACTTCATGGTTTCCCATCGACGATTGTCTCCGATCGAGATTCCCGTTTCACTTCTCGACTGTGGAAGGGGTTGTAGGAGGCTTTCAGGACGGAACTTCGCTTGAGCACCGCCTTCCATTCTCAGACGGATGGTCAGACTGAGAGGACCATTCAGACTCTTGAGGAAATGCTCCGTGCATGTGTCCTTGAATTTTTTCATAGATGGGAGGATCACTTACCCTTGGTAGAGTTTGCGTATAACAACAACTACCACTCCACCATAGATATGGCACCTTACGAGGCACTTTACGACCAACCTTGTAGATCTCCTCTATGCTGGATTGACCCAGGGGAGTTAGCATTTGTAGGACCAGAGATAGTATAGGCTACGATGGAGAAGGTGCAGATCATCTAGGAGTGGATGATGACTACACAGAGCAGACCTAAGTCCTATGCTGATAGGAGATGGAGACTACTGGAGTTCGAGGATGGTGACCACGTCTTCCTACGGGTCTCACCTGGAAGAGGTCTATGAAGATTTGGACAAGGTGGAAAGTTATCTCTACGATTCATCGGACCTTTTTAAGTCTTTAGTAGGGTAGGTGAGGTGGATTACCACTTGGATCTTCCACCTCAGTTGCATCGAGTGTACGACGTCTTCCATGTATCTCAGCTGAGGAGATACGTGTACGACCCGTCCAACATCATCGACCGTGGGGAGCTAGAAATAAATGAAGGGGCGACATTCACAGAGGTTCTAGTGGATATTAAGGATCGATAGGAGCTAGTCCTACATGGAAGGTCTATTCCTCTGGTGGGCGTTCGCTGGCAGCACGTGAACCTCCAGAAGAGAACATGGGAGAGGGAGCCTCAGATGCATGCTCAGTACCCCCTTGTGTTTCCCTAGTTTGTGTAGAAGTTTATGGGGACGTAAATCCCTGATTTAAGGAGAATTTAAATACCCAAAAATCCTGTGCAAAATTTATTCTTAAATAAATTGGAATTTTATGAGTCTGCAGTTTCTGATGGCGCCTGATTCCGAGGCCCGGTGTGCCCGTAATCAATTTCTGATGTTTTGTTTGGGTACGTTCAGTAAACGTACGTGCGGGATTTTATATCATTTGAACAGGTTCTCAGAATTGATATCCAAGGATAACGATAAACTCACAGCTCTGGTAATCTCTTAAAGAGACCTTTACTGCAGTTACATTTTGTCGAGAGCGGAAGTTAATTTTGGGGGTTTTCTAAATAAATTAAATAAAAATATGACTAACGTATTTTTATGTAGGTGGTGGTTTAATCCTCCAAAGGGAAGATAGTGGTGGGTCCAACCACTAAATAACCTCCCATGGGAGGATATTATGTGGTGGGGCCCACATGAGGTCATCCCCCTTAAACTCCCCTTTGAACCCCTTGAGCTCCCCATTAATAGGGGAAACTCTTGGACTTTCCCTTAATGGTGCCAACAAAATTAATTAATGACTTAATTAATTAATTTGAGCGTTTGAATTATTTTGAATTCATTATAACAACATTAAAATAAGAGATTATATTATTTTATTTGGGGTTGGCATAATCCTAGGAGAGCTTGGTAGAACTCTTGGAAGAACATCAACCTCTGGAAGAAGAACGCTCCTCATCACCGACGAATGAAGATACCGTCTTCGATCTTCATCCAAGCCACAAGATAAGGATTCGCACATGAATAATGTCGACGATGCTTCATCTTCAGAAGTTTCCCGACATCAACAAAATCGACATCTTCCCTCTTTCCGCGACTTCGACAAACTACTTTGAATCGAGGTAGGGGGAATTGGATTATTTTTATGTGTGAATTATATCCTCGTACTTCGATGTTTATTTTTGGATTGACAATGGCCAAACTGATATCACCTAATGTAGACGGTGTAGGCCGAACAAACATGGCCCGATGTTCCTTGGTCGAATCTTTTTTTGTTGACGTCGGAGGTGGAGCAGAAAGGGCGTGGTGTCGTCGCACCGCGTCGGAGAAGAATCACGGTGGACAAAAGAGCAACCGCGGCCGGGAGGGCCGTGGCGGATGAAGAAGCACGGCGCCATTGCGCCGCGCGAAGGGTAGTAGGACAGCGATGTTGTTTCACCGCAGGGGAGATGGAAAGGCGGTCGGCAGAGCGGGCCACCATGGAGCCGGAGTGCGGGATGACCGGTCGGCCGACCGGCCAGCCCGCTGGAGAACCGCGGCGCCCGCAGGTGCCGCGTGGAAGAGGATGCGGCCCGCGCCTGCCGGCCACTCGGATGGGTGAACCGGTTGGCCGCATGTTGACTAGGCTGGAGAACCGCGACACCCACAGGCACCACATGGGAAGAACCATGGCCCGCAGCGTAGGCCGCTTGTGCTGGACCGAACCGGCCGGGTGGGGCAGGGGAGGAGTCGGCGCCGCTTAGCGGCGCCGGGCGAATCGGACCGGCCCGCAGTGCAGGCAGGGTCTGCTGGTGGGCCATGCCCCACTATGCCAGGCCGACCCCTAGCCAGGTCAGACTCGCTAAGCTAGGTCAGGCCGACCCGCCAGTCTACTGGGCTTGACGGGCCATGCCCGTCTTCGCTTAAATGCGAATAACTTCTAGACCACGCATCTGATCAACGCGCCATCTGCGGCACTGGAACCCTCGCGATGCGGTAGTCCTTTTGGAATACTCTAAGTGAGTTTTAGAAAAATTTGGAAAACTGAAGGTTTGGATTGAGCATAAAATCCAACTGGGCCCCTGGAATGGAAATGCCAATAACTCTCTGAACGAGCATCTGATTGACGCGTTGTCTGTCGTGTTGGGTTCCTTATGATGAGATGGAACTACAGGATACGTCAACTCAGGACTTCGTGATTGTTTATGTATTGACACTTGGATCGAGGAAGGGACCCTATTAGAATCATGTGTGCTGTGTGCAAGAACCCTAGGGCTGGCTGTGACTACTACTATACCCGAATCCTCCGTGGGTTCGACAGCGATGAATACTATACCGGAATCCTCCTTGGGTTCGACAGCGTTGACTACTGAACTGGGATCCTCTGTGGGTCCGACAATTCAAACCTCTATTCCTGTATCCTATGTGGGTCCGACAGAAAAACTGGTCATGTATCCTGTGTGGGTCCGACAGCTTAGCTGGTCCTGTATCCTGTGTGGGTCCGACAGCTTAGATGAATCAGTGACTACATCTGATCATCTATATCACTCTAAAAAATATGTATACATGTGTGAGATGAGTCTTGAATTTAAATCATATATATTCGAGGTGATTGACTTTACTTACTGTGTAGACGGGGTTGTGCTTGGGCTCGAGAGTTAGAGCCAGACTATGACTGGTTACTTAGGTATATGTATGGTCATATACCTATGTAGGGTAGTTTGACACTTTGTGATTGTATCTTTCTTCTGTGGATTATCCTTTGTGGATTCTTGGAGACCTTCGGGGTATCGGGGTCCCCTAATGAGTATTTTTATACTCACCCATGGACGGGATTTTCCCGCACCTTATTGTGTTCTGTGCAGATGATAGACAGTAGTGATCGAGGCTGAGGGTGACAGACGAGAGGCTGCTCGAAGCTGGACTAGATGGGACGTACCGCAGGGACGAGTTGTTCGAGTTCTATACCTACCCTTCAGGGAGGATTCCCCGGTGGATGATCCAAGATCTGTTTTACCTTTTTACTTGTAATTTTTGTTCTGTTGGGTTTGTATATTGGCCCACTTACTTTCAGCACACCTTAATTTTCTATTTTAGTACTTGTTGCCTCTACTGCTTGTGTTCAGACATTGTGTGTTATAGGATTAAAGGAAATACATTCCCTTTTTATCAGGGATTCTCCTTTGGTGCTAGTGCGCAGCCCCTGGCCTATGGATGGCGGGCCTGGGATAGTCACGACACGGGCCCCGAGGATGGTTCGTGACAATAAACATCACCACATTCCCAATTATCTTTATTTTTTGGCAAGAGAAATCATCATAATATTCTATTAAATCATCATTATTATCAAGATAATTCAAGGAAACTATGGATATCCAGCATAGATATAGTCTGGTATATCCTTCAGTTGTATATATATTTTAAGGATCCACATTTATATATCTCTATATTGATAACATTCCCCATAAATCTTACTTATTCCTGCAAAATCCCAAATTTACTATATGTAATATATAACTTTTCCTTTTTCATGGTCTTTAGTATAATATTTGAATGGTCACTATGGTCCTCCTTGTCTTTTGAGTATGAAATAATATCATCTATAAAGTCTACATAAAAAATTCAATGTAATCACTAAATAAAATATTAATTATGTCTATGAAGAAATATACAACATTAGTGAGGCTAAATTGAATCACTATGAACATTTAGTTCTTGTATCTTATTTAAAAAGAATTTTAGAGGATATCCACCTTATTTAGATTTACTTGATAATATCTCGACTAAAGATCCACCATTGAAATGTATTGGGTTCCACATAGATGATCAAATAAGACATCAATCTATGGAATATGCACTACTACAACATGGCCCTTTATCAGCGCTAAAAACCGGCATTAATAGCGCAAGAAAAGCACTGTTAATGACGGCGTAGATAAAGGGGGGGGGGGGTCCCCTTTATCAGCGCTCCAAGAAGCGCTGATAAAGGACTGCCTTTAGCAGCGCTTCTCTTAGCACTGATAAAGGTCCCCTATATCAGCGCTTCTCAGAGCGCTGATAAAGGACCCCTTTATCAGCGCTTCTTTTAGTGATGATAAAGGTCTCCTATATCGGCGCTTGGCGGAGCGCTAATAAAGGGTTCCTTTATCAGCGCTCCTCTAGCGCTGTTAAAGGTTTCCTTTATCAGCGTTAAAAAAGCGCTGATAAAGGCCCCATCGCCTGCACCTACAAAACAGTACCTGCACACCTACACACCAGAATACCTGCACAAAGTAGCACATGAACACCTGCACACCATAGCACCCGCACCCAATATTTTGACCGACAGCGGTATATACATTTACTTAACATCATGAATACAAAAAAACGCATTGCTATATACATTTCAAACATTGTTTTACATGGTTACATTTACAATTGTTCAACAACAGTTATAAACATTCATGTTTCATCCTTTGATATCTGTGATCCGCTCTCGATGGTATTTTCTGCCGAAAAAAGCATCCGAACTCAAGGAAAAAAATTCACCTATATAAGAAAACAAATATTATGTTAGTAATGAAATAATGAAATAAATTAAAACAGTAATATGAAATAATACATTAATATGGAAATGTGAAACTAAAATATGAAATTTTAAACTCAAAAGTTTTCATTTACATAACAATGAAAGGGAATAATGTAAAATACGAACGCGTTTGCTCGGTTTGGCGTATGTCATTGGTGTTGTTTTCCAAAGTTTATCTCAATTTGAAACTGACATCAGACACTTTTTTCCATACCGGTCATGTCGTGCGTCGGATTGACGTACGGTCAATTCGTACACGTCACAAATGACTCGTGGATCGTTTTCCTAAAGTATCAAAACAATCCGAACGCATTTGCTCAGTTTGGCATATGTCATTGGTGTTGTTTTCCAAAGTTTATCTCAATTTGAAACTGATATCAGACACTTTTAGCCATACCGGTCACACCGTGCGTCGTATTGAGGTGCGATCGATTCGTACACGTCACAAATGACTCTTGGATCATTGTCCTAAATTATCAAAACAATCTGAATGCATTTGCTCGGTTTGGAGTATGTCATTGGTGTTGTTTTCCAATGTTTATCTCAATTTGAAACTGATATCAGACACTTCTAGCCATACCGGTCACGTCGTGGGTCAGATTGAGGTACGGTCGATTTGTACATGTCACAAATGACTCGTGGATCGTTGTCCTAAAGTATCAAAAGAATACGAACACGTTTTCTCAGTTTGGCGTATGTCATTGGTGTTGTTTTCCAAAGGTTATCTCAATTTGAAACTGATATCAGTCACTTTTAGCCATACCGGTCACACCGTGCGTCGGATTGAGATTCGGTCGATTCGTACACGTCACAAATGACTCGTGGATCATTGTACTAAAGTATCAAAACAATCTGAATGCGTTTTCTCGGTTTGGAATTTTTCATTGGTGTTGTTTTCCAAAGTTTATCTCAATTTGAAACTGATATCAGACACTTTTAGCCATACCGGTCACGCCGTGCGTCATATTGAGGTGCGGTCGATTCGTACACGTCACCAATGACAGGTGGGACATTTTTCTAAAGTATCAAAACAATCCAAACGCGTTTTCTCGATTTTCCGTATGTCATTGCTGTTGTTTTCCAAAGTTTATCTCAATTTTAAACTGATATCAAACACTTTTAGCCATACCGGTCACACCCTGCGTCGGATTGAGGTGCGGTCGATTTGTACACGTCACAAATGACTCATGGATCATTTTCCTAAAGTATCAAAACAATCTGAACGCAGTTGCTCGGTTTGGCGTATGTCATTGTTGTTGTTTTCCAAAGTTTATCTCAATTTGAAACTGATATCAGACACTTTTAGCCATACCTATCACACCGTGCGTTGGATTGAGGTGTGGTCGATTTGTACATGTCACAAATGACTCGTGGATCGTTTTCCTAAAGTATCAAAATAATCCGAATGCATTTGCTCGGTTTGGCGTATGTGATTGGTGTTGTTTTCCAAAGTTTATCTTCATTTGAAACTGATATCAGACACTTTTAGCCATACCGGTCACGCTGTGCATCAGATTGAGCTGAGGTCAATTCATACACGTCACAAATGACTTGTGGATCGTTTTCCTAATGTATCAAAACAATATGAACGCGTTTGCTCGGTTTTACGTATGTCATTGGTGTTGTTTTCCAAAGTTTATCTCAATTTGAAACTGATATCAGACAATTTTAGCCATACCGGTCACACCATGCGTCAGATTGAGGTGTGGTCGATTCTTACATGTCAAAAATGACTCATGGATCGTTTTCCTAAATTATCAAAACAATCCGAATGCCTTTTCTTGGTTTGGCGTATGTCATTTGTGTTGTTTTCCAAAGTTTATCTCAATTTGAAACTAATATCAGACACTTTTAGCCATACCGGTCACACTATGCATCGGATTGAGGTGCGGTCGATTCGTACATGTCAAAAATGACTCGTGGATCGTTGTCCTAAATTATCAAAACAATCCGAACGCGTTTTCTCAGTTTGGCGTATGTCATTGGTGTTGTTTTCCAAAGTTTATCTCAATTTGAAACTAATATCAGACACATTAAGCCATACCAGTCATACCGTGAGTCGGATTGAGGTGCGGTCGATTCCTACACGTCACAAATGACTCTTGGATAGTTTTCCTAAAGTATCAAAAATATCCGAACACGTTTTCTTGGTTTGAAGAATGTCATTGGTGTTGTTTTCCAAAGATTATCTCAATTTGAAACTGATATAAGACACTTTTTTCCATACCGGTCACGCCGTGCGTCAGATTGAGGTGCGGTCGATTTTTACACGTCAAAAATCACTCGTGGATCATTGTCCTAAAGTATCAAAACAATAAGAATGCATTTGTTCAGTTTGGCGTATGTCATTGGTGTTGTTTTCCAAAGTGTATCTCAATTTGAAACTGATATCAGACACTTTTAGCCATACCAGTCACGGCATGCCTCAGATTGAGGTGCGGTCGATTCGTACACGTCACAAATGACTCGTGGATCGTTTTCCTAATGTATCAAAACAATCCGAACACGTTTTCTCGGTTTGGTGTATGTCATTGGTGTTGTTTTCCAAAGTTTATCTTAATTTGAAACTGATATCAGACACTTTTAGCCATACCGGTCACACCGTGCGTCGGATTAAGGTGCGGTCGATTCGTACACGTCAAAAATGACTCGTGGATCATTTTACTAAAGTATCAAAACAATCCAAATGTGTTTGATCGGTTTGGTGTATGTCATTGCTGTTGTTTTCCAAAGTTTATCTCAATTTGAAACTGATATCAGACACTTTTAGCCTTACCGGTCACACCGTGCGTCGGATTGAGGTGCGGTCGATTCGTACACATCCCAAATGACTCGTGGATCATTTTCCTAAAGTATCAAAACAATACTAATGCGTTTTCTTGGTTTGGAGTATGTCATTGGTGTTGTTTTCCAATGTTTATCTCAATTTGAAACTGATATCAGACACATTTAGCCATACCAGTCACATCGTGCGTCGGATTGAGGTGCGGTCGATTCGTACACGTCACAAATGACTTGTGGATCGTTTTCCTAATGTATCAAAACAATCTGAACACATTTTCTCAGTTTTCCGTATGTAATTGGTGTTGTTTTCCAATGTTTATCTCAATTTGAAACTGATATCAGACACTTTTAGCCATACCGGTCACACCGTGCATCGGATTGAGGTTTGGTCGATTCTTACACATCACAAATGACTCGTGGATCATTTTACTAAAGTATCAAAACAATCCGAATTCATTTGCTCGGTTTTCCGTATGTCATTGGTGTTGTTTTCCAAAGTTTATGTCATTTTCAAACGAAGTAGTAGGAATTCACTAATCTAAGGATATGAAACATAAGAAAGGGAGATCATAGATTCTCAATAGGTGTAAAGGGAGATATCAATGACCATATAAAGATAACATAAGTATTAGTAAGTCACCTTCATTGTCCTATTTGTTTACATTCTTCCATTAGGTACGATGCCCATTCGTTTCGAAAGACATTTATATCATCTTTTAAATAGGAGTTTTTGCGACAGTCATAGTAGTACTGAAAACATATAAATACACAAAGGATTAATAATTATTTTAAATAAATTAGTAATTATTTTCAAAAATACCTCTTCAGGGATTCTAGTTTTTTCATGAAATACGATCTCTTTCATAAATTTACAAACATAATAACCACAGTCCTTGTCATTTGTTGTTTCGGACACTGCAGAAACATCAAGAAAAATAAGTAATTTGTTTTGATATGTATTTTGATAGTGAAATATAATTATATATACCCAGATACTTCTCTATTTTTAGATCTTGTGGGCATTGTCGTCCTTACGCCCTGGATTCATTCCAGCCTTTAGATGATATTCATACACCTCCCTATCATAAAAAAATCCTCATTAAAAGAAAATATAAATTATATAACTACATATTTAGTTCTAAAATGTTGGATCTAGTGTATTAAAAATTGACAATCTCCATCATCTGTGGTCAGTTAGTTAGATATCCATGCAGTGAATCCAGAAAATAAATCTTTGGAGTATCCAAATTGACTGCAATGAGCATCCAATGTTCCCTAAAAACACAAAAAAAATAAGTACTAATAGAAATGAAAATATAATTGATATGATTAAAATTTATAGTTTTACGCTTGCATCATTGGTATTTAAAAGAGCATGTCAGTCGTAATTATTCTTTGAAACGTTCTGAGCAGATTTGACATCAATTCAGCCTGAAAATTAGAATCTATTTCTGTTCGTTGTGTAGAAATGGTGTGAGGACTAACGAGTCCAAATTTGTATTCATGGGAAAATTCCTTCAATTTTTTTTCATATATACGCCTATGAAAAATATGAGATGTATTTATCCATAATTATCAAATTATATCAGCTTCTGTAAAATCAAATCATGAAAACATACCTCATGTATACATTTATAACTGAGGCGCCTAGCCAGTCGTATGTGATTATCTCAGAAACAACGTCTGCACTAACGAAATCTATTGTTTCCTCTCCGTACATATCTTTTTCACAAACACTTTTATGACTCCGTCTGTCTTTCATTTTTGTATCCACATGAGCTTGCAATGATATTAAATGTGGATATAGAACGGGCGGGGTGAACGCGCTCTTAGTAGATCGTTTTGATCGGTTGGTTGATCCAATGTTGGAGCCGCTATTTTGTTTTAGCTTCTCCATTTTATCCTTCTGTAATAACATTCATCAGTTCAGCCATTTTCTAATTTAATGTTAAAGGTTCTGCTTGAAAAATGAACTGGAAATGAATACCTCCTGCTCGACATGTTTTTTTAAAAGATTCGACGGCCATGCAACGAATGTTCCAATAGCTTTTTCCACCATATGAATGTCATCATCGTCATTTGGCATGGGTAGCTCGGCGCTCGGCTCATGAGATACGTTAATCAACACTTTGACATGACCGGTTCGAAGTGGTCTGGAGTGTAGCGTGTCATTCTGCATATTGAACACCGTAGCCCTCGCTAAAAGGAGATGGGTGGGAGTTGACAGATATAAATCACAGTCCTTTTCACCCTGCAGAATATCATTACATGAAAGGTATCAGTGTCTATGTGATTCACATCTCACAAAAACGAATATTATAACATTGATTACCTCGGTTAAGTCAGGTTTTTGAGGGGAATGGCTCACCTCAAAGCTGGTGAGGGGTGGATCTTCTCGCGGGGGTTGTTCTTGAGTTGTTTGTTCTCTTCGCCTCTCCTCCATCAAACTCATTAGCATCTTTCCCTGAGTTTGGATTAGTTCTTCAAGGGTACCTAATTTATCTCTCATTACATGCAATTCTTTAGTTTGTTCATCCTCTTGTTTTTTTTTCTGAAAATATGTCTGGGGTGACACCCCAAAACCCACACCTCTGACGCGTCCATACTGTTCTGGCTGTTTCAAGGTCATTGAAAGTATGTCTACATCCGGAGCAGGTGTTGTTGATTCCTGTGACTAGGTCAAATAGAAAATATGAAAAAATAAGTAAGCATCGTATGTAATAGTGATTTAAAGCAAAAAAAGTTTATATTATGTCATACTTACACATGTTTCCCACACATTTTGTGTGTTTTCATCTATCAGTTTCCCCTCTTTATTAACACAAGCCTCCTTCCATAGCACATGGCGTGGAATGGAAGTGACTTGAGATTTTTCTTCATCAATCTGCATATATACAGAGAAACATGGTTACAGTTTTGTTTTATGTCACATAAAATTATTACAGTACTTTTAAAATAAATACCAATAGTTTTTCAATTTAAGCGTACCCCAACCTTGCTTTACGGTAGGGGTACGCTGGTTTTGCTGCCCGTTCTTTATTTTCAGCACTCAGTTGCTGTTTCATAAATAAAAACCTATCAATCAACGCGATGAATACAAGAAAAGTTACACAACGTGTAACCAAACACAATGTACCTGAAAATTCTGTTCCGCACGACGGTTGCAAAATGCATCCCACGTTCCTTGGGATATCAAGTGTGCATAAAGAGGAGTCGGGTGCAGTTTGATTTTCCCTTCGACATCTTTCAGATGATGTTTCGTTAAAATGCTGCGAAAGTCTCTATGAATCCTTCCTGCCAGTCTGAAAACATATTCTTTGTGCGAAACATCTACTATAAATGCACTCTGCAAGAGATAATGAAGGGTTAGTCAATATTTTAATATTTTATTTTATTTTAATAAATTAAATAGATGATATCGTAATGTTACCGTAATATCTTCCCACATTAATGTTTTCAACCCGCTGACAACATAGTGCCACGAATCTACGTCAATCGGCACGCGTTGTCGAGTGACGATTCCAATGTAGCTACTAAACATGGCTTTGTTGGGGTTTACATGCTGGCCTAGATTATTCCATCCCACCTCATATTTGATGCCTTTTTCATTTGCCTTAAGGATTTTTGCTAAAACTATCAAACTACGACGCAACTGTTTTTTTTTGTTTCGCTGGGGTTTCATCGCCTACCATTTCCTCAGTTTCTGCAACATCACTATGTTTCTCCGAAGCACTAGCATCGACCCTGACACCAGCTGCAACAGGTTGAGAGACCTGTTGTACGTCAGTAGTGGGACCAGCTGCAACAGGTTGAGAGACCTATTGTCTCTCAGCAGTGGAACCAGCTGCAACAGGTTGAGAGACGTGTTGTGTCTCGGGATTGGGTGCATCAGCAGGTGAAGAAGTCATTATCTGCAGAACTGGTTTAAAATTTAATTTAGTTCACATAAAAGAAGCAGTGAACAAATAATAACATAATGTAACACAATCTATATTACAATAAAAATCAATAACCTGATTATTGAACTCCCTTTTTTTAAAGGCTGAAGGGATTTGACCCCTCTATCAACTATCAATATCCCTTCATTATGGTCTCCTCTAACATACAAAATTTCGTCTACATTGGGACCACTGTGAAATGATTGCGAAGTCCCAATGAAAGGGTCATCTTCTGTTGAATTTTCATCTGACCCTTCAGCTGTTTTGGTCGATAACAGAACAATTGACCAGTTTCGGTTTACGGGATCTGGAACATAAAATACTTTCACTGCCTGTGATGCCATTATAAATGGTTCGTCTTTCTCCCCTTCCTTACTAAAATCAACTTTCACGAATCCCAAATCATCTATTTTAACAACACTCCTGTTATCACCCCACTTGCATTGAAATATCGGAACTTGAAATTTCGTATAATCCAACTCCCATATTTGTTTGATGATGCCAAAGTATGACATATTCGCATAAATTGGATTTCTGTCCTTAGCACTGGAAACATGCATCGCTTCAGCCACAAGTGTAACCCCACTATTCTGCATGGTACTGTATTCATCATGTTCATTAGTATAAAATGAATAACCATTAACTACATAAGCATTGTAAGATAATGCACACACACTTGGTCCTCCGGCTAGCCATCGAAGTCGTACCGAAATTGACTTTGGATTTTCATCCGACTTCTTAAAAATATGATCTCGAAACCATCCTATAAACTGTTGATTATGTGTATCTGATATCCATTTTTCAGCCCTTTATGGATCCAAATGCCTAAGAATTTCTTTGTGGATTTCAACATATGGGTCAACATCGAAACTGTTATGCAAAACATAATGGTGGGCCTGCTCCCGATCTGTAATATTGATTGTGATAACCTTTCATCCAGAAATTCCTTCACCCTCAAGCTGCCCAGTGTGACGAGATTTCGGTAAGCCAATTCTTTCCACACCAGACAAGTATTCGGTACAAAATTCAACGGCTTCCTCAACAATATATCGCTCTATAATACAACCCTCTGGCCGAATTCGATTTTTGACATACCCTTTATAAATCTTCATATACCGTTCAATGGGGTACATCCATCTGTAATGTACAGGACCACATAGTCGAATCTCTCTCACCAAGTGGACCATCAAATGAACCATCATATCAAAAAATGAAGGCGGGAAGAACATTTCTAATTCACATAATATGACGGCAATTTCTTTTTCCATAGCTGGAAATTTCGCCGGGTCTATAACTTTGCTGCATATAGATTTGAAGAAGAAACACAGTTTCGTTAATGTATGGCTGAGATTCTTGGGAAAAATGCATCGTAAAGCAATTGGAATAAGATTTTTCATCAAAACATGACAGTCATGTGATTTCAGACCTTTTAACTTCAAGTCGCTCATTAACACAAGGTTACTGATATTTGACGAATACCCCTCTGGAACCATTACGTCAATCAAGAAGTTGCAAAATTGATATCTCTCCTACCTGGAAAGAGTGTAAGCAGTAGGAGGATGAAATGTTCGTTTTTCACCATTCACTAGTGCCAACTCTTCTCGTATTCCCATCTCAACCATGTCCAACCTAGCCTTAATTCCATCTTTTGTTTTGCCAGATGTATTTAGCAACGTGCCGATAACACTGTCAAATACATTTTTTTATACATGCATAACATCAATAAAATGTCTTACATACAGACAATTCCAGTATTGTAATTCAAAAAAAATTGATCTCTTTTTCCAACCGATTTTCGTAAGGTTTTTCGAAGCCGGTTTACCAAATGTAATGTCCACATTTTTAACTTTCTCAAACAATTGATCACCTGTTAGTGGAGACGGTGCTGTACGTTCTTCTGAACTTCCATCGAATGATGTCTTCCAAGAACGGTACTTATGTCATCGTGGTAGAAATCTGCGATGTCTTAGAAACACGGTTTTCGATGAATGTTTCAACCTAATTGATTGTGTACCTTCTTCGCAAATGGGACAACCTTGAGTTACTTTAATGCTATATCCTGACAAATTTCCATAAGCAGGGAAGTCATTTATCGTCCCATACAACATGAATCTCAATGTGAAATCTTCCTTTCTATAAGCATCATACAATGTAACACCTGAATCCCACAATAATTTCAAATCTTCGATCAATGGAGCTAAATAAACATCAATATCATTACCCGGTTGTTTTGGTCCTGATATAAGCATAGATAACATGATGTATTTTCGTTTCATGCATAACCACGGTGGTAAGTTATAATTTATCAACATAACCGGCCATGTACTGTGACTGTTTCTTTAAAAACCAAAAGGATTCACTCCATCTGTAGATAACGCAAGACGAAGGTTTCTCGACTCATTTTCAAATTCAGGATACTCATGATCAATTCTCTTCCATTGAGGAGAGTCTGCCGGGTAACGTAGTATCCCATCTTTAATTCTTGTATCTGCATGCCATGTTAATTATTCTGCAGTCTCCTCACTTTTATATAGGCGTCTAAACCTTGGAATGATTGGAAAGTACCATACAACTTTAGTAGGACTAGATTCATCTTTCTTGTATCGAGAAGCACCACACATTGGCTTTTCTTTACGTTATTTGAGGTCCTTGCGAAATAGTATACATTCATTCAGGTAGGCGTGTATTCTTTCAGAGATCATACCCATAGAGCGTAGCATTCGTTTGGAATCATATGTTCGGCTTGAGATCACATTGTCTTCTGGGAGCATGTCATTCAAAAGGGTAAGTAGTTTTGTAAAACTGTTGTCACTCCACCTGTTATCTGCTTTCAAATTATACAGCTTCAGTACGGCTGATAATGCTGTATATTTAGTGCAACCAGCATAAAATGGCGTCTTTGCACAACTTTTTATCTTCCCAAACAATTTTGGGCAATCATGAAGTTCATCTTCGAAGGTCCTTGTCATTTTCTCAATACGATCTTCATCATCATTCACATTTGTAATCACATCCTCCATACGGTCATCTTCATTGTTCATGTTTGTAATCATATCAGATGATCCATAAAACACAGTGTCAACCCAGTCACTACTTACATTCGTTGTTTCCCCTTATTTATTCCAACATGTATAACTTTGATCTATTCCGTGACAGACCAAGTGTACTTCCAACTCATCTGGACTAATTTGTTTTGAATAACAACAGCGTAAACACGGACAAAGGATTTGAGAAGAGTCACATGCATGATCTTTTGAAATCTTGATAAATTATTTCACGCCTTCTTCATACTCTTTTGTCAACTGATTGGCATTCATCCATTATTTATTTATATTCATCCTATTTGAAATCCATAGGATGAGTATATAGGTTAGAGGAGAAATGACTTCTCGAACCTTTTCTGGATAACCTAGAACTCCTTCCAAGGAAATAATGTGACCATGAAACAATACTTCTTAATCAAAATATGGGGAATTTATAATATTGTAATAAAGACAATGCTCTCTAAAAACACCCAAAAAACCTCCATATTATCAGAGTACTCTTCCTATATATTGTAATACACCAAGAATTATTCTAAATAAACGAAAATGGAGGTTTCTAGAAAGATATTAAAGATCTAGTTCATCAGTTCCATGAAAATGATAGAGCATTGGTGATCCCAAATGGAATTCATAAATACATTAAATTTCTATATCAACTTTAAAAATCTATCTTTTGAGGATCCTCTTCCCAAAACCTCAACTGTTGGTACCCTGATCTCTAGAAAATTTTAAAAAACCAATAGAACCTTATAAGATGGTCAAAAAAATCATCAATTATAGGCAATATGTAAATATTCATTACTGTCACATGGCTATGACTACGGTAGACTGTTAAAATTAATAGGCTATGATATGACTTCATTGAAAACAGAATTGAAAAATCCCATAGTGACATGATCATATAGATAGAACCATTTCCCTAAAGATCTTCTAGCTGATCTTTTAGCTCCTCTAAATCGGCCAGAGCCATATGATGTGATGGAATGGAAAATGGGATCTTCCTGTGAAGCAAATAGATTGAAAACGCAAGCACTCATTGGGGAGGTTATCCCATGAAGTCCTCTAGAAATGATTTTGTGTACTTTTCCATGACCACTGTAATTTCACATGAAGAACACTTCTCAACAACCCCAAGGAAAACCTTGGAAAATGATATGATATGAACCATAACATAGAAGAAACTTGTCATACCCTCCATGGTTATAGATCACAATCTCCATAAAAGACATGGAATCTCCTGTTAAGAGTAAGTAACTGAACCCAATGATGATAATAGTCATCTAGTGCACTAAATCCAATAAAAAATCCAAGACGATAATGAGGTCGGAAAAGACCAGGTCCAAAAAATGGAATTCCGAAATGTCCTCCATGCCAAGTACCACAACACAACTCTCAAAGAACATGAAACCATGACCATTTTTCCTACCCAAAAGGGTTAGGCAATACATGAAATAATTCATAAACTCTGTCTTCATAACCAAGTAATAAAAAAATATGTGAAATTAATGACTAGGATTCACCATTTTGAAATGAAACCAATACTATAGAAGAATTAAAAAAAAATTCACCTCGAATTGTGGTTGGCCAAGATTACGAGTCCTCATGAATGACCTCTACTACATTGATTTTTTTCTGGATTATATTCGTCTATGTATTATTTACCTATTAAGAATCCCCCTTTCTTTTAGGATGTGATCCTCCACCATTTGAAGCCTCTTATTTTTACTAAGATCCCTTAAAAAAGTGGAGCCTACACCACCCATTTATGGAACACCATTGAGACCAATATTTCAATTAAAATATGCCTCTCACATCAATACCTTGGGAAACACCTAAAAATAGGTTGGTAGACATAGAACAATAAGAATAAATCTGATATATATCCTCAAACCCATCTCAAAATTAATAGCCATAAGATAAGCATTCGTGGCGAGATAAATAGATACATGAACCAAATGAAAACACCAAAAAAGAAGAATAACTAAATAAATCTAATGAAGTAGTGGGAAATCATAAAAACAACCCATAGTCAGGATCAAAACATAACCACAATCCCAAACCACCCATGGAAACTGAAGATTCAACATGAAGAATAGTTGGCCAAACACATACCCATTCCAAACATAATTAATTTATGAAAATTCAATTTGAATTACCCTAAGGAGGAGGACCCGGTGGCGGAGGAGAAGGAGGTGTCGACAGCGGAGGCAGCGCGGAGGCAGCGCGGAGGCAGCGCGGAGGCAGCGCGGAGGCAGGGCGGAAGCAGCGGAGGCAGCGGAGGCAGCGGAGGAGGAGGAGGAAGAGGAGGAGGAGGAGGCCGCGGTGGAGGAGGAGGCAGCGGAGTAGGCAGAGGAGGAGGAGGCGCCGGTGGAGGAGGAGGAGGATGGGGCCGCGGACTAGGAGAAGGAGGAGGAAGCGTCGGTGGAGGAGGAAGAGGACGAGGCCGCGGTGGAGGAGGAGGAGGAGGAGGAGGCGGCGACCGGAGGAGGAGGAGGCGGCGGCCGGAGGAGGAGGAGAAGGAGGAGGAGGCGGCCGCGGTGGAGGAGGAGGAGGCGGCGGCAGCGGCGCAGAGGAGGGCTTCCGCGAGAGCTTGACCGGGTGCAGGGAGGAGGAAGAGGACCTGCAGGTTTTTAACAAATCCGCGTGAGCCTTTATCATCGCTAGTAAAAAGCACTGATAAAGGCTGTATTTATCAGCGCTAAAATGAAAAGCGCTGATAAATACAACCTTTATCAGTGCTTTTTTAGCTCTGATAAATAATCCCTTTATCAGCGCTAAAAAAATCGCTGATAAAGGGGCAAGCCTTTATCAGCGCTTGTTTTAGCGCTGATAAAGGCCCGACCCTTTATCAGTGCTTTACTGTTAGCGCTGATAAAGGCAGGCACATGCCTTGCCCAGTTTTTTGGTAGTGATGGTAGTTGTTCTTTATCATGTTTGTTAGCTCATGCTAATCAATATAGAGGGACATTAACACGTATTTATTCTTGAAGAAAATTTCATGTGCACCACATGGTGAATCACGTGGGTTTATGAACCATTTATCCAAATTCTCTTGTAATTGATTCCTTGTCTATTTATGTTTTATACTAGCCATTCAATAAGGATTATTGGATATTATAATATCTCCAGGTATAAGTTTGATCAAGAATTCAACCTATCATCAAAGATAAAGATCATAAAATTCATCAAGAATCATAAACAGATACTAACATAAACATGGGATGTCATCAAGGATGATATTTTCCTTAGTCTCAATCATTTGAGTTTGATATTCTCTCATAATGAAATAAAATTCATTCTTGAGATCATGATTCCAAAAGATATCAATTCATTTCCTTTCAATTTTATAGAATCGGTGGGAAATCGTTAATTCGGAGGGTGATTTACTTCTCCCCAAAATTTTTGTTCGGTCTATATATGTAAATATATTTCATACCTACAATTGAATCAAATTATACTTTAAGAAGTATCATAATTCTTAATGGGAAGTCCAACCTAAAAATATAGAAATTGGAGAAGTTATATAATTAGGATGAAATAATTTCCTAACTTATAATTTATAAAAATAGTTTCACATTCATGTTTTTAAGTGGTATTTTAATAGTTACACTAAACTTGTGTGGTATGAAAGAATTTATATAACCATAATTATATAAGACATGTAATCTTTATGAATGGGTGATAAGCCTGACATTCACTTTTTGATTCTGGTTCTAATCATTTGCTTCATCTCAAATAGATATTGGGATTTGATTTTTCAAAATATTAAACATGAAAATGATAAACTATGAACATTTAATGGATAACTAATAAATAATATAAATTCAATAACATTTGAACTTCTAGGTTTCAATCTATGTTATCCATGATCTATTTCCTAAAATAAAATATTATGGGAATTTATTTCCTTTGATAATGTTCTGTAAAGAGCATGTGAATTTACCAAATAATATCCCCGAGGACTATAAAACATGGTGGGAATCAAGGACTCATTTTCATAAACATGTTGATAATAATTTTTATACCCAATTCTTCCTTTTTAGGGATAATATTTCTAGTTATAATTGTTTTAGAGAAACATCAACTTATAGTATCTTGATAGAGATTTTATTTTGTGGAAACCACTTACTCTATACATTACCAAAATTAAAGGATATTTTCATAGGTTTATTCTTATCCTCAAGATATTTACTAATGTTTTCTAATACTAATCCCCAAAAATAACTACACCTTTATTTGATTCCATCTATGACAACCCATATCTTTAATACACCATAATTAATGATTTATTACATAACGGTACACATAATAAAAACATACAAGATACAAACGTCAATTGTATTTTGGTAATTAGATACATAATACCACAACATGAAATTGGGATACATTAACATAATTTAAAAATATATTAACATTATTATAACATTTCATTGATCTTCTAAAAATACATTGGATAACTTGGTGACATAGATAAGAAATGCGTGATACATAAAGACCAGTAATGGAATATTCAAATATAATATGATGAAATTAATACATTTAAGTCAATATGAAAATCATTCTTTCATCAGAATGGTGAGAATCATAAACATGACCATCGAACGATTATATAAGATGATAACATCAATGTTACATAATAATGTGGTAATAACATATAACATTACATTGTTAGAATATGTCAATGATAATATTTGATAATTAATAATGTTTTGTTCTTAGGATGAACTCCCATGAACCATACACTATATCTCATTATATAAAAACATTTCACAATGCATTGGAGGGCTATATAATTTTGGGAAAACCCATTAAATTCATATTTTTTACATTCATTTTTGTTCCACATAAAACATACAACATAGGAATGTCACTAATCAATTTTAATACCAAGATTAATGAGTTTGTTATACATACTTTTATGTCCCCAATAAATTAAGGACAGGTAAATCTCAGGGAATACTGTTGAGTCAAAATTGGGATGGGTATGCACAACATAAATGTATGGAATGAAATGATAATAGGAACATTTTGATAGTATAACAAGTGAACACAATGTTTTTTGAAGGGTCTAATGAGATTGATAAGTTATATATTATTACTTAGGAATCTTAAGTATAGTTATGGGCTATGTAAAAAAAGTTAAACATTAAAAAATCAAAAAAATGCACAACTCAAAGAATCTTCTTGAATAAATAGGGGGGAGAGTGTATCCCCTTACCTTCAGAGGGAGATTATAAACTATTTTGAGGTCACTATTGTGACCTTGGAAAAATCTTGGGTGGTATTTTGAGAGGATGGGGTAGAAAAAACAATTTATTAATGGGTTTTTTAGTGAGGAATGGCAGGAGGTTGGGTGGGTATTTATAAACAATGAAATGGAATTTATTATGAATTTCTAAACATAGGATTTAGACTCTATATGATAAAATAAACAAAACCACTTACATTCACATGGTATTTACACATGGCTTCATCCAAATTGGAGTAGTTTTCAACATATTAAATGGAAACCAACCTAGAATATTAAAATAATACGATTTTATTTCTAGAAGTGTGTCATGATCGAAAATAATTGAGTTTAAAATCATAAAATATAATATTGGATTTGGGGTATTTATCAAAGGATATTAAAATTAAGAAAATAATTTCAAAACAAACAAGATTAATTGGAAATAAATATTTGGATATTTGGCTAATAATTTCAATATGATGATTTCAAAAGTATTATTTATTTTATCAAAATATTTTTCTATGTATGAAATTTTATTTCAAGTCCCAACCCATTGGGGCTCACTTGGCTAGTCGAAGGCTGAGTGTGACAACCCCAATCTCACCTCCTATAGGCTGGAGGTTGGTAAAAGGTGTCATGAAAAAATAAATATAATGGGAGGCCTCAGCCTAAGTACCAATATGCACTCACACAACCATCTCCACAAAAAATAAAAGAGGGATAATAAATGGTTACAAAAACTAGATAACAACCTTGAATGAAATAAACTCAAGGAAATACATTAGATTATGACATTATAACCTAAATTATTAATGTTAAAATACACACCCAACAGAAAATGATATCTCAACATGAAAAAAATTGAAAAGAGGGAAATATTGAGAGATACCAGCTGCAAATCTCCATGTCCAACCGCTGAATGTGTTCAATGCGCCTAGGTGTCACTATACTCCACCGATGTCACCACTGGTTTTCCCACCTTCTACAAAAGATACGATACATGCAGGAAAATCCCATGTAGTGGTGAGTATATACATGCTTAATAGGATACCCCAAAAACATAAAGAGAGGAATAAAAACATAAAAATTAATAAACAAATTAAAAAATTATTGTTAATCAAAATAGGAAAAAAACAACAGCAACCTAGATATGCACAACAAGAATCCCAAATGGGAGTGAAAGGGGATAACTATCTCCATAGCCCAGTTTATATCCACAAGTCAAATTGGAGCTCCAATGATCTATCTATGATACCAACATTAAGTGAAATAGAAATATGATCTATGGGTAGAGACCATGCCTCACCAAATCTTTCTATAACTGAGAGGCACCATCTTTTATGGATTACCCACAACCTGGTGTTTCGAAGGGTAACTTGGAAGATAAAAGATCAGAACCCTAGTGCCTGAGGGTGGGGGGGTACCAATCCACCTGATTGGAGAGTATGAACTACCCATTCCCTATTATTATAAGGTGTTTTCTACCGCATAATCTCATGTATCAATATAATATACCCTTGTACAAGACCTGTACCTCGGCATTTTGCCACATAATCCAAGAGGCACAATCATCAATTGAGGGCATGTTACCAAGTTTGATTGTGTGGCCTCATCATTAAACATTACATAATCTTGAATTATATTAATAATTCACATTTAGGATTTATTCTGGTTTAGATTGTTAGCAAAATAGTTCAAAACATTACATAAAAACTTGAATATTATAAGTACACACTTGTAATCAATATCCATTTTTTCATAAAACAAAAACTCTTAAAAATGATTCATGATCAGTTCCAGGTTTTAAACAGCATGAATTTTTCTTGATCTCATCCTTGACCCTATTCCACTTTATGTCTTGTTGAAAACATTTCAAAAACTTGTGATGAGCATAAAAATATCCGTAAGGGATACACAATGAAGGAAAACTATTAGTTTTTAAAAAAACAAGCAAACCATGAATAATTTCTCATAAAGTACTACTTTTCAGCTGAAAGAATTATCAAAAACACTTCAATAAATATAATCCCATTGCTTACCCTTATTTTGTAACAAAAATATTATCATCAAACCCATAGAAAGAAACATATAGAATATAAAGGTAAATAGTGGACATAACCATACTTAACTGGAATAACCATATAGTCGACTTCCACAAATAATTCTTACAAATAGAATATCCATACATCCAAGTTCCATACCCAATGCATTGGATGTTATAACGTAACCACTCATCCTTAATTTATCACTGAACCACCAGTCATTTGGTTTATCACGTAAACACTCTTTAAATGTCCAATTACAATTATATAATCATGACACAAACAATATTTAAAAAATCAACATTTCACTAATAAAACTTCATTTTCAATCACTAAAAATAATTTCAAGATATTTATATAATCAATCCTTTTCAAAAAACATTTTCAAAACCAAACCACCCAAACACAGAATAAGGTGTTACTTTTTTCCTTTTAAAAACATTTAGGATTATAGATGAAGCCAAAGGATGATTATAGCTACAGGGAGGTCATTATCGCTACATATATTAAAAACATTCCTTTTTTCATTTTCTAAAACACTTTGTAGATAAAATATTCCATTTAAATGAAATTAATATTCAAATGGGTTTATTATACACCGTGTAAAAGAAGGAGTTATATATTATTAAAACATGCCTCAATGAACAGATATTGAGACGAAGTCCCTTACCTGGATTCTGACGTGTCTCATATGTTACTTTTTCTTTCTTAATAATAAACTTATGATAATTTCTACTTTATTAAGGATATTTTTCAAAATTATTATTCCTTTTAAATCACTTATTATCTTTCTATAACAATTAGTTAATTATTTGAGTTCCTATCAAGCATTTTGTCAATGTCTGGAACATGAGTTAAAAATGTACTTGTTATAATTACAAATTTTTCTATGTGGTTAAAATTATATAATCTCCATATTGATAATCATGATTTATATATCATATATATCATATATATCCAGTATAAATGTAACTATAATTGTCTATATCATTTTTATATAAGAAATGAAATGCACTGTTCATGGAGACGGTAATCCGTATGTATGCATTAATGCTAATTTCATTTATTTTTCATATTTAAAAGAATTAAAACTAAATGATACATAGGTATATTATAATTCATGTATAATATAATATATAAGTTCATTAACTCCATCCATTATATGTTCCATATATGGAATGAACGAGTCATATCACTTTGAGGGGGCGGTAGTCCGCACTTCCATTAAAGAAATTATCATATTTATACAACATTAAAAGCATAAAAAGTATGTTTTAAATGAGAATTATAGAAGCATAGAGATAAAATAAATATCATAAATATCATATATAATTATAGTTCCATCAAAATTTCCACTATAATAGGTGGTAGGAGAATATTTATCAATCATTATTTTGGGAGGCAATATTTCACCATCCAGAGAAATAGTATGCTTTATACCAATTAGATGGTGGTGTGTGTATGTTTTGTTCAAGTAATTATCATAAAAACAACCTCATATATTGAATATATTCGTTTTTTTATAAAATAATTTAATAAATAGACTTTAGGGGTTGGAGAAGGAAAATAAATGATAGAATCTAGAGAGAAGACATTACCTCAAATAGGGTAACTCGTTTTTATTTATGCAAAAATTCCTTCTTTAATTTCCTTACTCCCAATGAAAAGATTATAGGAGAGATAGAGGGGTTTGGGAG
Source organism: Viscum album (assembly GCA_963277665.1). Lineage (NCBI taxonomy): Eukaryota > Viridiplantae > Streptophyta > Magnoliopsida > Santalales > Viscaceae > Viscum > Viscum album. Next base: position 705,564,756 of record OY728132.1, read on the forward strand.
CTTATTTGATCAGAGGTTGGATGATACAAGGGGGCTTGAGAGGTGTGAGTAAGTGTTAGAGCTGCTGTCCTTTTATAAGAGAGAGGAGGGGAACTTTATTATGTTTGAAAACATTATTTTATTATTAATTTATTTTAGAATTATAATCACATGAAAGTGATATATTTCAAATATCATAATAGGATGTGTCAAAATACTCTCAACCAATGTATTATATATATGTTTACATAATAAAATAAACCTTATCTTTTATCAATAACCCTTAGTAAACTAATTTAACTTTTACAATGTCTTCTTGTATGTTCATAATATATGGTTACTATAGTTACTGTAAAATGACATGAGACCAAAAATTAGATCCTTAATGAAATTTTTAACATCATGTATGTGATTTGGCAGAATCTTATATTTTTAGGAATATTATATCATTTAATAATATACTAATTGATTTAAAAACACATTTATGTCAACATTTATACTAATCGTATCATGACTTTTTAAAAATCCATAAAAACATGAGTTTTTTTGAAAAAATATCATTAATTCAAATTTAACAAGTCATAATATTCTTTAAAGTTCTTGGATGGCATAAAAAGTTTCAAAATAAATTTATATTATTATTTATAATCTCATTTATTTAAATTTTTCATTAATATGGTAATCACTACATCACTATTGTGTCATAAATAATTTTTTTATTTGATGTTTAAAAATTATAAATATAATAAAATGATGTAGGGAATACTGTTATATTTATATTTAATATTTGTATTATAAGTGATCAATTATATAACCCCATATTAATTTTCTTATTAAAATATACTTGTTTAGGTTATACATTCATTAACGTTAAATTAAAAGTAATTAAATGTCATTTTCACACTCATGTGGCTCTATGGGGTCTTAGAATAGACCCAAGGATTCCCATGGTTGGAATTATATCATCAAATAGGGTTAGGACATATGGTATAGTAATTTAATATTATTATAATATTTTTTAAACTTATTTACTATATTTACCCTTTAACTATGGTAAATATAATATTTACCAACGTTACTATTCATAATGTCTAAAAATAAAAGGTACCTATTTACATAATTTGGACCACCAGATTCCAAATATGGAATCCGTTTTTCAAAATTCAAAACATATAAGTTACATAAATTAATTTAAAATTAATTCCCTTTTTCAAAACCAAAAAGTGTGTTTTTAGGAAGTAAAACTACCAGAAGATTGACATGTGTGAATATCCAATTTAAATGTGAAATTACTTCAATTAAAAAAATAGGATTAAATGATAAAAATATAATCTAATTAAACATTAAAATCAAATTAAAAGGACAATCAAATCATATAATTAAATTAGCTGAAAATACAGGTTTGACTTAAAATGCAGTATTTTTCACTATTCATTAAAAATGAATTTTATCAGAAAAATAACGAAAATTTACCCAAGGTAAATTTTTATGTCTCTCTTCTAAAGAATAATTTTATTTTGTCAAATGGAAGATATAAAAGTGGAAAAAACTATATTTTGAAAGCGTTCTCCAACCAAAGGCAGTAAATTGACGTTTAAAGAAATATTAGAGTATTTCATGATTAATATAAGATTCATTCTTATTTTAAGACTCTAAAATTTATTGGATAAAAGTAAATAAATTTAAAAACATGTGTAATAATAATGTAGTTACTTATGTTCATTCTCAACAATAAAATTTTTATGCGTTATCTAACATTTAAAATAATATTATTATTATATTATATTGCTGTATAACTCAATGTTGTGTGCAACATAAGATTTCAAGGAAACCCATTGTTGCGTGTTTAGTATGGTATTGTACAAAGTGTCCTCTTTAACAAAAAATTAAAAAGTATTATTCTATAAATACTTGGGTCATTACAACCTTCCCCCCTTTTATAAATTTATTTCATTGTAATTTTAAAATTGGGCTTGGAAACATCATTGAATGTCCTACATTGGAAAAAGATTAAAAACATCACTTTAAAAGAAAAAAAGAGAAGTAAAAAGGTCACCTGAGATAATAAATACTTGGATTCCACATAGTAAAACATTTATATGGAAGAGAAACTAAATCTCATATATTAATATAGAGTGATATAAACTTGATCACAGAATATTAACCACCAGAATACCATAAATTTGTGGTTGGGTAAAATTTTAAAGATAAAAGTAAGGGTATAACATTTTTGCTTCAAGATCTTTTTCATCGAGTTGAATAATTTTATTACTAAATATTCTAATATTATAAGAAAATATATTTTCTTAAAAATTAGTGTTTCATCCATTAATCAATTTTCTACCAAAAACTCATCTTTTCTCCAACGATGAGTACTCAAGATGACTTGGTCAAATATAAAGTTCTATTGTCAACTTCGAGAGAATCACATAATCCAAAAAAATGAACTATATATTTTCCCTCTCTTTAGACATTAAAAAAACCAAAATGGTTAGTACAACAGCATAAAATCCCCAAAAGGAAAATCATTTATAAAAATAAATACTACTCTTAATCCCCAAAATTAAATAAACAATACCCAAAGCTCAAAAAAGACCATTAAATAAACAATTGTCCTTAAATTTATTAAAAATATTCCAAACTGAGTTTAAAACCCAAAATTCAAAAGGATTTGATCTCATAGTCTTCCATAGAAATCATAACATTTATCTCCAAATAAAATCAGCTACTCTTAATGAATAATATTGAAATGTAATTAACCTAATCACATTTTCTCTATGATAGGTTAATCATTTTCATAAACATAAAAAATATCTATATATCCACAATAAAAACAAAGATTCTTTCATAATAAAATTCCACTATTACTCCTAAATTGAAATCCCAATATTTTCCATTTTCCATTGGCATATAGTATTCTTAAAAGAGAAAAAGTCTTCCAAAATAACCCTTATCACTTAATCACAGAATCATTTTCCAATACAAAGGATATCCATTTGATAAAACATAAGATCAAAAAATCAACTTATTCTTGATCAATAAAATCATTTAGCTAAAATTAATAATTTATACAAACCAGAGACTTTATGTAGTATAGTGGTATGAAATAAATCGTAATCTCACTTTGGTTGTAGGATAAATTCTCGTAGCTTTATCCGATGCAAAGGGTTGTAATACGGTCTGTGTGTTTTCTGTTTTCAAAAACTACATAATTTTATAAAACACCCAAACTGAGATAAATTCCTCATAAATAACCATAACATATTATAACCAAAAATTGTTTCTCATACGTCACATTTTTATCCCAAATAGTAAAAACCTTTAATTGCCTCAAATTTTAGAATCATATAAACCTAAAAGGTTTTTTTATAACTATATCCACAAAAGAAAATATATTTCTTTCATGATTAAAATGTTAACATATCAAAATTCAAGGTTACACATACTAGAAAAAGTCTTCCAACGTAATCATATCATTGATACATTTAAACATATCATTATCCATAGATCCAACATAACTCATAAATTCATAAAATATATAAATCCTAATCATAAAACATTCTTTATGATCCTTTATGTATGTTATTCAATCTTATTCTTTTATACTTATTTCCTTCAAAAAAAAGTGTGCTAATTTTTTAAGATTTCAGTAATGTAAAAACATGATCTAAGAAATAGACCATACATTTCTTAGGTCATTTTTAGTTTCCTCATCTTTAATTAGAATGACATTAGGAATTGGTAATCATACATTTTCACGATCTGAATGATCCCACTACAAAACCTTCTTTGTAGTACATCAATTTGTATAATTACTTTTCAAAACCCATTTAAAACATTCAATTGATCCTTAGGAAGGAACTTCTTTCCCTTTCTTAGAGTCAACAGGATGCTTCCTTTTTTCATGGATGGTTATTGTATCATGACCTTCATTACCACATCTGAAACATCTTCTCGTCCCTTTAAAGAATTTTCCTATTTGTTTCTTTCCACGTCCTTAACATGTAGTTTTTTAATATAATTACCGTTTTTATTATTACATGAACTTCCATTGGGATTCCTTTCTCTCATATATGATGCCTTAAAAAATCACTAATGTTCAAGTGGTCAATCATGACTCCAGATAGTTGTTTAAGAATAACCTCAAGAGTTTTTAGTGCAACTCCCACTTCATTCGGTTTCTCATTTAGAGAACCACCGTAGTTTCCTTCACATTCATTGTTACATTGCTGCCTGCTAGATCTATCAATTTACTAAAACCAAAAATTTCAGTGATTGTATATTTGTAAAATCATCATATACTATCTTATGAGGAAGGTAAACACTAAGATATACTTATTCAAGTAATCTAAAACTCATTCGATTTATCTAAAATAAATATGACTATTTCAAATATGCTAAGCATTATGGTTTTGTCAAATGTGCTTAAATAACACCCTAACCTCTAAAGTTATCTAAACCAACCTCTGATACCAACTATAAGGCCCCAACCTTAAAAATTACATAATCTTGAATTATGTTAATAATTCACAATGATGATCTTTTTAGGTTTAGAGATCTAGAGAAATATGTCATAATTTATAAATAACAACTTGAATATTACATGTATACACTTCTACTCAGTATCCATTTTTTTATAAAATAAAAACTCTTAATAAAATTAAACATGTTTAGTTCCATTTATTAAAGAGCATGACTTTTCCATGATCCCATCCTTGACCCTATTACACAATATATCTTATGATAAACATTTCATAAACTTGGGATGAGAAAACTATCCCAGTAAGGGATAAATAATTAAGGAAAACTGTTAGTTTTCCAAAAAAACATGTGAACAAGTAATACTTTATCATAATGTAATACATTTCACCTTAAAAAATTAGAAAAACAATTCATTAAATATAAGCTCATTTATTAACCTTATTTTAACCCAAAATACTGTCATCAATCCCATTGAAAGCAACACATATCATATAAAAGTAAACTAGGGACATAATCATAATTAAATAGAATAACCATACAGTCGAATTCCACAAACCATTCTTACAAATGGAATATCCATACAACAAAATTATATACCCAACGTATTGGATGTTATAATGTAACCAACCATCCTTGTTTTATCATTGAACCACCCACCATTTGGTTTATAATGTAACCACCCATCAAATGTCCAAGTACCATTATATAATCATGAAACATAAAATATTTCAAATATCAACATTTCTCTAATAATATTTCATTTGAAATCAAAAGAAATAATTTCAATATATTAATAAACTCAATCCGTTTCAAAAACCATTTTCAATACCAAAACACCCAAAAACTGAATTAGGGGTTTTTCCTTTTAAAAACATTAATCTTATAGAGGAATCAAAATAACGATTATAGTGGTGGAGAGGTCATTGTCGCCACATACGTTAAAAAAATTCCTTTTTTGATTTAGTAAAACACTTCGTAGATAAAATATTATCTTTGAATGAAAGTATAATTCAAAGGGTTTTATTATACACCGTGTAAAACAAGGATGTTTATATTATCAAAACATGCCTCAATGAAAGGAGATTGAGACGAAGTCCCATACCTCGAGTCTGATTTGTCTCATATGTTACATGTTCTTCCTGAATAATAAACTTAAGTTAATTTCTACATGATTTAGAATCATTTACAAGTTTATTATTCCATTTATATCACTTATTACCTTTCTATAACAATTAGTAAAGTTTTTGAGTTCATATTCGACATTTTGTTGATGTTCGGAACATGAGTCAAAAATGAACTTGTAATAATTAGAAATTTTCTATGTGGTCATAAGTACATTATCCCCAAAATTATATTCATGATTTAGATATCCTATATATCCTATATATTATTTATATTTGTATTTATAATAGTCTAAATCATTTGGATATAAGAAATTAAATACACCGTTCATGGAGATGGTAAGTCGTACGTACGCATTAACACTACTTTCATTTATTTTTCATATTTAAAGGAATGAAAACTAAATGAAAATAGGTATATTATAATTCCATTATAATATCATATATATATGTTCATTAACATCATCCTTTACATGTTCCATGTACGGCATGAACTAGTCATATCACATTGAGGGGGCGGTAGTCCTCACTTCCTCGAACGAAGTTATCATATTTATACAATATGAAAAGAATACAATTAAGTTCTACATAATAATTAAAGAATCATAGAGATAAAAAAATATCATCTATATCATATATAATTATAGATTCATCGTAATTCCCACCATAAGATATGGTAGGAGAATATTGAACAATCATCATTTCGTGAGGTAGTAGTTCACTGTCCCTAGAAATAGTATGTTCTCTACCCATTAGACGGAGGTTTGTGTTATTGTAGTTAGAATAATTCTCATAAAAGAAATCTATTATATTGATAAAATAATTGAATAAAGAGTGTTTAGGGGGTTGTATTAAGAAAATAAATGAAATAATCTTGAGAGAAGACATTACTTCAAATCGGGTAACTCCTTTTGATTTATGATAAAAGGCCTTCTTCAATTTCCTTATGACCAACGTAAGGAATCTAGAATGACGATAGGGATGTTGGGAGCTTATTTGGGTAGTGGTTGGACGAGGAAATGGTGCTTGAGATGTGTGAGTAAGTCTTAGAGGTGGTGTCCTTTTATAAGTGGGGGGAGGGACACTTTAGTATAGTTTGAAAATATTGTCTATTAGTAATTAATTTTCGATTTATAATAACCCAAATGTGATATATTTCGATGATCCTATGAGAATGGGTCGAAATAATCTTAGAAAATAAGTTTTAGACAAGTTTACGTAATAAAATATATCTTATCTGTTAGCTTAAACCCTTAGTAAACTAATTTAACTTTTAACATCTCTTCTTGTATATTCATAATATATGGTTACTGTAGTTATTATAATATGAAAATAGACCCAAAAAATGGATCATTGATGAAATTTTTAATATCATATATTTCAGGAGGCCGAATCATAAATTTTTAGGACTATTATACCATTTAACATAATATTTATTGATTTTAAAAATAATTTCTGTTAATTTTTAAACTATTTATATCATGACTTTTTGAAAATCCATAACAACATGTTTATTTTGAAAAAAACGTCATTAATTCAAATTAAAAAATAAATAAGAATCCCTAAAATTTATGGATTGAATAAAATTTTTAAAAATACATTTATTTTATATTCGCAATGTGATTTATTTAAAACTTTCATTAATAAGGTAATCCATACAACACCATTGTCTCATAAAAAAATTATTTATTTGATGTCTAAAAATTATAAATAAAATACCATGATGTGGTAAATAATATTATATTTCTAACTACTATTTATAGTCTAATTTATAACTTATATACTCCCATATAAAAATGTTTTATTAAAAAGATACATGTTTTGGTTATATTTTCCTTAACTTTAAATTAAATGTGATTAAATGTCATTTTCACACACAAGAGGCTCCATGGGGTCATAAAATCGACCCAAGGATGCCCATGGTCTAAAATATCTCATCCAATAATATTAGGACATATGTTAGGATAATTTAATATTATTATAATATTATTTTTCTTATTTACCATATTTACCCTTTAACCATGGTAAATAAAATATTTACTGAAGATACTATTCATAGTATCTAAAAATAAAAGGTACCTATTTACACAATTTGGAACTCTTGATTCCAAATATGTAATCAATTTTTCCTATTTAAAAACATAGAATTTACATAAATTAATTTAAAATTAATTCTTGTTGTCAAAACCCAAAAAGTGTGTTTTTAAGTAGTAAAAACTAAAAAAAGATTGACATGTGTTTATGTCCAATTTCAATGTGAAATTACATAAAATGACAAAACATGGATTAAATGATAATAATATAATATAATTAAACATTAAAACAAATTAAAATGGAAATATAATCATATAAATAAATTAGATGAAAGGATATTTTTGACCTAAAATGTAGTATTTGTCACGGTTCATTAAAAATGAACTTTATCAGAAAAATTCCCAAAATTTACCCAAAGTAAATTTTGATGTACCAATTATAAAGAAGAAGTATATTTTGTCAGATAGAAAATATAAAAGTGAAAAAAAACAATATTTAAAAATAATTCTCCATTGAATGGCGGTAAATCATCCTTTTAATTAATGTTAGAGTATTTCATGCTTAGAATCGGTTAGATTATTATTTTAAGCCTTTAAAATTTATTGTATAAATTTAATTACTTTTAAAAAACATGTTAAATCATAATGTAGTTAGTGATGTTCATTCCCATATATACAACATCTATGCTTTAACTACATTTAAAATAATATTAATATTGTATTATTTTTTGTTATAACTCAATGTTGTGTGAAACATTATATTTCAAAGAAAACCATTGTTGCATGTTGAGTATGTTATGGAACAAAGTGTAAACTTTAAAGTTGAATTAAAAAGTATTATTCTATAAATACTTGAGTTGTTACAGTGATATGGGTGACACTGGATGAATAGAGGACTCATAACATTGTGTGATAGGGGGTTCCACCCTGTAGATTGAGAAACCACACTATAGTTGGATAGTTTGGTACCACAAGGTAGTTACAGTATATGGGTGTCCAGACTATGGTGAGATAGTGGGTTTTCAAATCACATCATCTCTCTAATTATTGTTCTTGATCACTGTCATTTAGTAGCATCTCTTGAAAAAGTTTCATGATTGAAAACCCATGGGTCATATCTTAGAAGAAAATATGAAGGCTCTCGTCACATTATATGTAGAAAAACACTCAAGATAAGTTGGAAGAAGTCCAAAATATGAGTCTAAATTAAGAATATATTCAATGTAGAATCTCTTGAGAAAATTAAACGGTGTACACCAAGGGTTACAAAACATGGTGCCTCACCTAGGAACCTATCCATGTCCCCAGTTGTACATGTCTAGGATTTCTATATATTACTATATAGTTTGTATGGATACTACAATGTGTGTCTTGGATGCAAGAGGGATTCCTATGTGTTCCCAGTCATGCTTGTGTATATTTGGTGGCACCTATATACTTTGGGTCTTACCAATTTACCATGAATTGTCTATGTACCAGGTCTATCCATTGTAGTCCTAGTCATTCATGTTTGATAAGTTATATATGAGTACATGGACATGCCCATTTACTCAAGGTCATTATCATGTTTCTAGTTATTCCCATAACCATGTACTATTGGAGTACATAATGGTCTTCCATAATAGAGTCGCATGAAATTTATGAGGCCATACACGGTGTTTTCTATTTATCTTTTGTAAAACCCAATGTGGAAAATCCATGTGACTACAAGTCATGTGTTCACATTCTACATGCCATGTAGTAGGGGTTTTAACAAAAAAAGTAAAATATTCATGTGTCTCACCACACTGTTGTTGTCACCGCCTCCACCTCAAATCATGACGGGGGTCTCTAGTCTAGGGTATTCTTTTCCCGTTCTATCACTAGTGGATTGATTTTGGAAACCCAAACCATGCATGACATCACATGTCACTATGCGCCACTCTTATCACCACTCTAGATCAAACATCCAGGGACACATCACTAGGCACCATCAAACCATCTAGATCAATCCAAAAATTAACCTCCCTCTTGTTGTTTGAACAACCACCAAAATTAGGGTCTTAGATCATGATCAAACACTCATAAATAGTGTCAAAACCAGACCCCGTTGGCTAAGGTATAAGAACATAATCAACGGTGGGGATAAATTGACATAAATATTGAATCTATCATTGTAAGATGTGATTTTTTCTAATGATCATAGAATGTAAAACCGAATTCCTATATCAGGGAATAAAAAAATTGATTTAAACAATTCAATATATCCTAATAAGATCTTGTTAAGAATGGAAAAATTTAAAACAATTAAGAAGATAATTATAAATACTTTTTTAAGAAATTAGAATGAGTTGAACTCCACAAATAGAGAGCCCTGCCACAATTAGGTATCAATTTTTTGTGAATGGTGTGTTTCTCGAAAATAATAAAGGCTTGTTCAACTCACTCCCACCCTCTAGATCCACCCCAATATGATCATTATCATTATCTGATCCCAAATCTCTAATGAAGAACAACCCTCCTCCTCTAAAATCTTCCTAGTATTTTGTGATGAACCCTAAAATTAATCCATAATGGTGTATTAAAAATGAGATTTATGTTTGGAATTTAAAATAAATAAAAAATAAAAAAAATATTTATTTATTTAATCACAACCTCCTCAGGATACCTTCCATAGACCTTTCAGTGATGAACTTCATTTGGTCATACCTAGGTTAAATATCACATTTCATAATCAGCTGTTGTATCATATTTCCCACATTAGGTTCCGTTTGAGAGATATTAATTTTTTTTAAAAACACCATATGTTTCTTATATAATATATTTAATATTGTTAATGTATCAATAATGAGACTCCCTGATCCAACGAATCTCAATACGACTCAGTATCTGGCATCAAAAATATTCTTATAAATATTCCAAATCCTTATATGAAAAAAAACAAAGTTGTTACACTAACCCTAACATTAATAATTTTCATCATTGAAAGTGAAAACCTACTCAAAAGTGAGGATACTAAACTCTTATCGAAGTCTCCTCTTACCAAGAGCCCTCCATGAGGTTCCCCTGTGGCTAAAAACACTCACACATGGAAATCACTTACCCATGAAGGTTCTTCTCCTTCTAGTTCACAAAATCTCCTAGGCTCTTTAAACTCCTCAAAAGGTGGGAGTAATTACATTGTCAACATCCATCTTATCCTGGTCGACATCACAAAAATATTCTTTCACATATCTCTATAGCTATAAAATGTGGAAACTCCACGAACATCTCGTAACTATGACAATAGGGTCAAGAGTGGTTCATCATCACTAACCCAAGGTAAAACCAGAAAAAACCCTATGATCCCCCAAGATAACATGTCATCCTGGAAACATGTTTTTAATCCGCAGCAAGGAAAGATCTCTTGAAATATAAGATCTCGTTATCAAACAACAAAGGCCAATGTCGTCAATCCATAGGGGAATGCTATAAATTAAAGGCATCCCAAATCATCCTTTGGATTATCTACGCCTTTCAAACACATCTCTATCACCAAATATAGGCCTATAAGAATTGCCTCCAGTTACCTCCAACCTAAATAGTGGTGACCTTTACAGTCTCTTATATACGGCCTCAACTGGTGCCACCCTGATGGTGGAGTGGTAATTTTTGTGATACCTGAATTCCACCGATGATAGGCAATCCTCTCACCTATATTCCAAGAATAATATAAAACCAAATGAATAATGGACTTAACCATAATGGTGTTCATTAAATAGACATCTATTTAGGTTAAAACATTATTCTAAACTAACATTGAGTCCAAAAGTCCTCTGGAATCCTCTCCCAAATCAGGATGTGAAGTGATAATCATAGTCTAAATAGTCATCAGGGGAAATCCATGAAGGCAAACTGCCTATTGCATGCATAGGCATCCCAAATATCTATTAAGATCTTCTCTTCGATGGTTATGAAGTAAGGAAAACATCGTGAGTTTTTCTATGATTACAATGATAGTGACATGGCCTCTCACTAATCAGGGAATCACCATCATGAAAACCACAAGATACCATCCAATTTTCACTATCATCCAGATCCTTGATATTCACTTATAGATAGGTGATGCATCAAGAGATAAAATACACAACATGTTAAAACATCCTTGGCCACCTATCCTAATATCAAAGGATCCTAATACATCCTCACATCATGTGGATATACATATAAGAGAAATAAAACTCCTCGATATCACCTCTCATAGTATGACTAGTGTTATCATCCATCCTCAAACAATGATGATGTTATCCACACCTACAGAAAAATATATTGTGACCAGGTCTAATGGATATGTAGCCAACTAATATCACATAGTTGGTATCTCCATGTTGATCCACCCTAACACAATGTAAAAGTGGAGAATTAACAACCCCCGACTGGTTGTATGTTGCACCACCATCTCCCACAAGGGATTATTGTGAAGTGGTGAACTACACTGTCATTTCATGCAATAATAGCATATGGAAAACATCGATGTGAGAATCTATGACTATGACCATTCCCTTGGGTAGATCTCAACCTAGAATTTCCTCAATCATTGTAGAGTCCACTACCAGTCCCATGTTTTAGAAAACATATCATAAGAAGTAGGACTTCTATGTCTTGAACAAGATCTATGAGGGATCTCTATAAATATGGTACTCACATAGCATGTCTGAAACCATCCTCCGGTGTTTTCATACTCTACCTCTGACATTGAGTACACAAGGATGTCATAGAAAAAGAAAAAAACAAATTTAATCAAAGTAGCCTTAAGGATTTTGTAGAGACCCAAAGCTTGACGTACATGGACATTACATTACTTTTGCAGAATACTTAGTACATTACAAAAACACACACACAAGGACCGTAATAGTTTAGTGTCTTTGGAAACACAAAATATAATCTTCTAATCATGGTGAAAGATCTTCAACATCTCCCATAAAGATCTTCCCTTTTTTTTTACTTAAAACCTTTATTTATATCCTGGGGAAAAGAAAACATAAAAGGGTGAGATCAAATGCTCAGTAAGGGTAAACAAAATAAATATCAATCACATCATATTCATAAGAACATAACAATTTGGAAATCTTACCCTGCAAAAGAGATCATAATTTCATAACATGGGATAAATAATGGTAGTGAAATGTAATCCCAATAATCATAACATAAAACATGAAACTTTTTGTAATGCACACATAATCATAGAGAATCATTTCTTATTAGTCATGACTCATTACCAAGACTATCTTAGTGGACAAAGTCCATTTCTGAACCGATTTCACTCCTCGTTTCCGTCCTGTTTTACTGAACCGGTTTAACCTGCCGTTCCAGCCATGTCTATCTCATGAGATATAAACTCTTTACCCAATGAATTGGAGGGAGATATAGGTCCCACCAATCTCATAGTTATACCATTCTTATGTGTGCCACAAAATCATAAACCATACATCATAGCATAACCCATGTAATAAAAATGGGATTCTTAAACTTCGTGACATCATAAAACAATTCATATAAGATAAAGGAATTCATAAAAATAATTCCATTACAACATAATCAAATTAATGTAATAATAGGGATAGAAACAGAACCCTTTATTATCTTAGATGGAAAATAATTTTGGTAAAACACTTGAACTCCATTCTTGAGGAAAATATCCTTTCTACTTCAAAAACACATTTCCTTTCTTAACATGTCATACAATTATAAACTAAAATAAGTTTATTAAAAATAAACTTGAATACTTATAAAGCAAGCTTCTTGGAAAAAATGTTTTAAAAATACATTCATGCCGTATAAGTTAAAAAAACATTCTTCTCATACTTTTTTCGGAAAAGTCAAAAAGTACCTCGTACGAAAAATAACAAAAGATTCCTTTCATATCTTTTAATAAAAACTCACCAAAGGGTAAAATTGGATTTAAACAATTGTAGTTGGATGGAAATAATATTACATATTTATGAAACATGGATGTGGATGATAAAATACACCCCATTAAATTTCAAATTATAAAAAATCTCTGATAAAAATGAGATTGTGATATTTCCCTTACCTTAGGTCCTATTTGCTTCGTAAATGTCCGAAACTCCTGTATAATGATTTAAATAATGTCATTGACTTATTCCAGAATCATACTCATTTTAATGATATCATATTTGGTCATATTCTTAGCTTATTATTAGTAATATTTCATTTCTACTTGTTATTCGGGTGTTTGTTACTTTTTGTTTTTATGCGTGTTTTGTCGAATAAATTATTATTCTTATTTTTAGGGTATAGATATGTCATTTCCAGAATGTTATTAGTGTAATATATATCATATTTAGTCATTAAATTAATTTATATAATCATTATTCAATGAATGTAATGTAGATTGAGTCGCATCACATTGTGGAGACGGTATTCCGTACGTACGTACGAGCGATGATATCGTTCCCATGATCGTGGAATTGTATTGGAGTGTATGTATACTATTTCAGAATCAATATAAATTTACAATAATAATATATATTCATTATTTACACCATTATACCCATCCAAGTAAGGTGGTGGTGGAAAATAGATTACACCACGGCGTGGAGACGGTATTCCGTACGTACGCACGCGCAGTGATTTCATTTTCCGTAGGATGGATAGATGGTAAAATAGGGTTGTTTCATAATTATAATAACATATAAGTATATTATTGATACTGATGTTATTAATTCATAATGAAACAACTAAAGAAGAATAATTGGAAGAAGAAAGAAAGTTGAAAGAATCGGTAACGGACATTACCTCTTCTTTGAAGCGCTTCTTTGAAACCTCCTTTTAGGGCACTAAAATTGGTCTTTGAAGAAGACCAGGACCTCTAGGATGTTTCTAGGGAATTGGAAAGGATAAATTGGCAGGGTTTGTCCATGCTTGAAGGCTCAAGGTGGTGTGAGGAAGAGAGGGAGGAGGTTCCCTTTTATAAGGGAGGAGAGGGGCACCTTTGGAAAAACTAAAAATATTATTTTATTATAAAGCCAAATTCGGTTTTAAATAGCTCCAAATTGATTTAATTTGAAGCTAAGGTGAGGATGGGTCTAAATACTCTGATAAAATAGAGTTTAGACAAGTTTAGGATCCTATTTTAACCTTATCATTTATATTTATCTTTAAGTTAGATAATTTTACTTTTACCGTGTCTTTTTGTGTTCTTACACTATAAGGTTAATAAACTTACTATAAGAAGCCAAACTAACCCCAAGTTGTTTATTATTAATATATATAACCTTATCTAAGTCATTTGGCCGATCCTTAGATTTTTAGGAATAAAATAACAATTAATAATATAATATTTGTTTTAAAAACTATTTTATGTTAATTTTGACACTATTTAGTAATTGATTTTTGTAAAACTCATAACAGAATGATTAGTTCGAAAAAAGTTAATTAAATGAATAATAACATGTCATATTAACCTAGAAAATTAGTGGAATTCATAAAAAGTCTAAAATTACATTTATTTGGGTATTTATAACAGCAATTATGTCAATATTTCATTAATAAGATAATTACTGCATAATCTTTGTGTCATAAATAAATTAAAAATTTTAAGGTCTAAAAATTACAAATAAAATAACATTATGTAGGAAAAAAATTTAGATTTATAATTATTATTTATAGTCGAATTTATCTTATGAATAACCCTATATTAAAAATTATTTACTTATTAAACATTGATTTTAACTATTTTAACCCTTCTTTATATAAGTTAATAATAAATGTCCTAATATAATCCAAGTGGGCCTAAATGGTCATATTTTATTCCTAAGGTTGTTTTTGGTCGAATTACACTTATCCAATAGAATTAGGACATGTGTTAGGGTAATATTAATATCAATTTTACCCTTAATTGCCCTATTTACTTTTAACCGTGGTAAAAAAAGTAGAAAGTTACTATTCACCAAAAATTATTTTCATCTCATTGAACCACATTTTACTTACTGACATCGACCATGTCTCTCGGATTTTTGAAATTCCACTCACAGAAGCGGTAAAATTAAGTTTTATGAAAAAATTCAGTTTTTTAAATACCACTTAGTGGTTTCACTATTCATCAAAAAATGAAAGTTTCCAGAAAAATAAAAA
Source organism: Viscum album (assembly GCA_963277665.1). NCBI lineage: Eukaryota > Viridiplantae > Streptophyta > Magnoliopsida > Santalales > Viscaceae > Viscum > Viscum album. The sequence goes on from OY728132.1 coordinate 705,580,486, forward strand.
AAATTAGGCCTAAGATATATTTGATATTATGAATTCAAAAATGATGTTTATTTTACCAAATTCAAAAAATATTAGTTACATTAACTAATTTAAAAATTAATTCCCGTCGTCAAACAAATAGCGTGTTTTTAAGAGATAATAACTATCAAAAGATTGACACATGTTTATGTCTGGTTTAAATGTGAAATTACATCCAATGAACAACATTGTATTAAATTGTAAAAATATATTCTAAATATAATTTAAAACCACTCAAATTAATAATTTATCACTATTAATTATTTTGATTAAAAAAATTGTTTTTAATTAAAATTTAGTAATTTTCACTATTTATCAGAATATGAAAGTTATCCGAAAAGTACCAAAATTTCACCCTAAACTAATTTTGATATTCTGAATCCAAAAATGAAGTCTATTTTGAAAGATAAAATTTATAAAATTTCAAAAAGTGGGTATTACTATTCATAACAGCTAGTTCATAATAATATTATAATAATATCTCGTTTAGTGAAACTCGATATTTCTTACTACACACGCTATCGTGGAAGGTCGCGATTGCGTGTAATGCAGGCGAAGTCAAGGATGTGTTTAGTGCAAGCTCCATTTGGTGTAGCGTACAACATAAGACATCAATAAAATTTAAAAGAATATTTTTCATAAAATCTTGGGGTGTTACATTCTACCCCCCTTAAAATGAATTTCACCCTCGAAATTCGTCGGGGTTATAAATGGTTTACTACTCGAAATTTTCTTTAATAGAAACCCACATCGTAAAAAGGAATACCAAAACTTGGATTTAAAAACTAATGTATGAAATGTAACGGTTACCCAAATTAACTCATCATTAGGTTTCCACGTAGGAGAACATAGGTGAAAATAAGGATATAGAAGAAAAATCTAACCATCATGTTCTGATGGAGAGTGGTATAGAACATGGCTATGAAAAATCAATCGATCACAAAGCCATAAATTTGTGATGATCTAAGGTACCATTTGATTCATCGGATATAAGAGCACTAGGACAACATTTTTTGTTTTCAATATCATTTCCCTAATGTTGAAAATTTTGAATTAGAAGAAACATTTTCTTGATTTTGGTACAATCTCACTGTTGTTCGTGCTTTGAACAATTTCCACTTTATCTCTTAATGAAATGATGTTGAATTTGTTATTCGTGAAGTGTTAACAGATGATGTGATAGAATGATGGGTCATTCCATCTGTTTCAAACAAAAGGTTAGCAAAAGTTATCAAATATACATAAGTCCATCTATGGTGAGATTAATCATATATGGTTCCTAAAATGGACTTATAATTCATATATCATACTACTTAAAATAATAAAACTAGTTTCTACTAAACAGGGACTTCTTGTAGGCCAGTGGTAGGCGATAAAGGCTAGTCGCACTTCGGTTGTGGGTTCGATTCCCACAGCCTTGTCCGACGCGATGGGTTGTCGCCCGTCCTATAGGTTTTCCTTTTTCTAAAACTACATTACTATAACATCCCATCAATAATATCAAAAAAGTTCTATCCATAAACAATACTAAATTATGTCCAACATAATCTATTCCAATATTTAGGCTTATCTAAAATACTTCGGTCCAAGCTCATAGTATAAAGAAAATGATTACTTGAAATGTCAAATAACATTCACGTGAATGCCATCATTTATCCCCCATATATCATAAGATATATCTTGTTGGTCAAATTAAAAACATGTGAATACTTTAATCATGTATTTTCTTGAAGAATGAATACCCATTGAACCTTAGTGAAAACAAGAGTGCTATCAAAAGTTAACTGTTTTCACATACCAAAACCTCAAACCATGATATAACTATTTCATTATATCAATCATGAGCTCATGAATACTTTCAAACATTTCATTTTCTCCTTATCCCTTCATTATGTGCATATCATCTGTTTTCCAAAAATATCTCAATCACTTTCCATGGTTACTGGTACCATAAAATTATTGAAAGCCACAATAGACCAATACATAAAAATTCCAATATTCCATGATACTATATACAACATTATTTTGGAATCCCATTACATAAAAACATAATCATTCCACCACATTGTTGTCATATTCAACATCACCAATAGTGATCGCATGTGACTTCACTTTGTCCTTTGCCTTAAGTGGTTGCTCAAGTCGATCATCATTAACCCTTGGATTAGGGCATTGATTATCATAATGCCCCATTTCATTTCACTTGAACCATTGAAGTGTTGTTGGTGCGTTCTCTGCAGTCTTTTCTTTATTCACACAATTAGCAACCCTTTTTCCATTACTTCGACACTCAGATACTTGATGACCTTATTTTCCACACTTAAATCATTTTCTAGTCCCTTTAAGACAATCTCCACCATTCTTCTTTCCACACTTTGAGCATAAGGAAACATTCATCTTCTTTTCACCATTATTCTGAGATTTATCCTTGAACTAAATCTTTCATTTCTTGTCAAGACCATGAGATGGATATCTAACACCAACTTCCATTTCTACCTTAATAGCACAGCGCACAATATCTTCATAGCTACTGAAGTCTCTTATAGCTAATGCCCTTAGAATATTTGGTTTTAAGCCACTGAAGAATCGATCAACTTTACTTTCAGGTTGGATGATAAAGCAAGATGCATACCTTGCAAGCCTTGTAAAATTCGCTTCGTATATATACCAACAGATTCATCATCCTTTTTCCTTTTTTCGAGAAACTCCTTCTCCATCTTTGTTCGATGAATACGAGGGAAGTACTTATTGAAAAATAAGTTCTTGAACTCGTCCCATTCCATGGACTCAAATTCATCTCTTGGCCTCTTATTCTTGATAAGATTCCACCATTGACCAGTATCACCTTCCAAATGATATACTACTAAGATGACTTTATCATGTTCAGAACATTGAAAAACTGAAAATATCTTTTTAGTGGTATTGATCCATTGTTCAGCAACAAGTGGATCAGAAGACCCACTGAAAGAAGGTGCGCGTTGCCTCATGAAGGACTCAATAGAATATTTTTCCCTTCTCTGCTCATTTGGAAGTCCAGAATGATTCATAGATTGTGTAAGTATAGCAATAAGATTTTCCACTCCATCTCCCATAACGTTGGTTTGTTCAGGAGGACAATCATTGCATCGTCCATTACATTGATCAATACGGTTCCTTTGGGTTCCAACCATCGTTTAAAACCCAAAAAGAATAGTGTGAGAGGAAAAAATCACACTAGGGAAGATAACATAATAAAGGGGGAGTACCATAAATATCTAACAGCTTAGGATTAATTCTAATATGGTTAGCGCAATTCTAGGACTATAAGGTATACTTAACCTTAGGGACATCCCTACACATACCTTATAAATATCTCTAGGGATCTCACTAATGTTATCGCATCCTAGTTTCCAAAGGTTGACTAAACCTTTCCTCTGATACCAACTGTAGAGACCTGAAGCTTGACGTACATGGACATTACATTACTTTTGCGGAATTCTTAGTACATTACAAAAACACACACACAAGGATCATAATAGTTTAGTGTCTTTGGAAACTCGAAATATAATCTTCTAATCATGGTGAAATATCTTCAACATCTCCCATAAAGATCTTCCCTTTTTTTACATAAAACATTTATTTATATCCTGGGGAAAAGAAAACATAAAAGGGTGAGATCAAATGCTCATTAAGGGTAAACAAAAGAAATATCAATCACATCATATTCATAAGAACATAACAATTTGGAAATCTTGCCCTGAAAAAGAGATCATAATTTCATAACATGGGATAAATCATGGTAGTGAAATGTAATCCCAATAATCATAACATAAAACATGAAACTTTTTGTCATGCACACATAATCATAGAGAATCATTTCTTATTAGTCAAGACTCATTTCCAAGAGTATCTTAGTGGACAAAGTCCATTTCTGAACCGAGTTCGCTCCTCGTTTCATTCCTGTTTTACTGAACCGGTTTAACCTGCTGTTCCAGCCATGTATATCTCATGAGATATAAAATCTTTACCCAATGCATTGGAGGGAGATATATCTACCACCCATCTCATAATGATACCATTCTTATGTGTTCCAAAAAATAATAAACCATACATCATAGCATAACCCATGTAATAAAAATGGGATTCTTAAACATCGTGACATCATAAAACAATTCATATAAGATAAAGAAATTCATAAAAATAATTCCATCACAAAATAATCAAATCAATGTAATAATTGGGATAGAAACATAACCCTTTATTTTCTTAGATGGAAAATAATTTTGATAAAACACTTGAACTCCATTCTTGAGGAAAACATCCTTTCTACTTCAAAAACACTTTTCCTTTCTTAACATGTCATACAATTCTAAACTAAAAGAAGTTGATTAAAAATAAACTTGAAAACTTGTAAAGTAATCTTTTTGGAAATAATTTTTTAAAAATCCATTCATGTCGTATAAGTTAAAAAAACATTCTTCTTGTACTTTTTTCGGAAAAGTCAAAAAGTACCTCGTACGAAAAACGAAAAAAGATTACTTTCATATCTTTTACTAAAAACTCACCAAAGGGTAAAATTGGATTTGAACAATTGTAGGTGGATGGAAATAATATTACATATTGATGAAACATGGATATGGATGAGAAAATACACCCCAGTAAATTTCAAAGTATAAACAATCTCGGATAAAAATGAGATTGTGATATTTCCCTTACCTTAGGTCTGATTTTCTTCGTAAGTGTCCGAACCTCCTCTATAATGATTTAAATATTGTCATTAACCTATTCCAGAATCATACTTATTGTTATGATATCATATTTTGTCATATTCTTATCTTATTATTAGTAATATTTCATTGCTACTTGTTATTCGGGTGTTTATTACTTTTTGTTCTTATGTGTGTTTTGTCGAATAAATTCTTATTCTTCTTTTTAGGTTATAGATACCCCATTTCCAGAATGGTATTAGTGTAATATATATCATATTAATTCATTCAATTCATTTATATAATCATTATTCAATGAAGATCATGTAGAACAAGTCGCATCACATCGTGGAAACGGTATTCCGTACGTACGCACAAGCGATGATATCATTCCCATTATCGTGGAATTGTATTGGAGTGTATGTATACTATTTCAGAATCAATATCAATTTAAAATAATCATATATATTCATTATTTACACCAATATACCCATCCAATTAAGGTGTTGGTGGAAAATATATTACACCACGGCGTGGAGACGGTATTTCGTACGTACGCACACGCGGTGATTTCATTTTCCGTAGGATGGATAGATGGTGAAATAGGGTTGTTTCATACTTATAATAACATATCAGTATATTATTGATACTGATGTTATTAATTAATAAGGAAACAACTAAATAAGAAGAAGTGGAAGAAGAAATAAAGTTGAATGAATCGGTAACGGACATTACCTCTTCTTTGAAGCGCTTCTTTGAAACCTCCTTTTAGGGCACTAAAATTGGTCTTTGAAGAAGAAAAGGACCTCTAGGATGTTTCTAGGGAAGTGGAGAGGAGAAATTGGTAGGGTTTGGCCGATCTTTAAGGCTCAAAGTGGTGTGAGGTAGAGAGGGAGGAGGTGCCCTTTTATAAGGGAGGAGAGGGGCACCTTTGGAAAAACTAAAAATATTATTTTATTATAAAGCCAAATTCGGTTTTAAATAGCTCCAATTTGAATTAATTCGAAGCTAAGGTGGGGATGGGTCTACCTCCTCTCATCCAATAGAATTTAGACAAGTTTAGGTTCCTATTGTAACCTTATCATTTATATTTAACTTTAAGTTAAAAAAATTTACTTTTACCGTGTCTTTTTTTGTTCTTACACTATAAGGTTAATAAACTTACCATAAGAATCCAAAAGAACCCCATGTTGTTTATTATTAATATATATAACCTTATATAAGTCATTTGACCAAACCATAGATTTTTAGGAATAAAATAACAATTAATAATATAATATTTGTTATAAAAACTATTTTTAGTCAATTTTGACACTATTTAGTAATTGATTTTTTGTGAAACTCATAAAAGAATGATTAGTTCGAAAAAAGTTACTTAAATGAATAATAACATGTCATATTAACCTAGAAAATTAGTTTAATTCATAAAAAGTCTGAAATTACATTTATTTGGGTATTTATAACATCAATTATGTCAATATTTCATTAATAAGATAATTACTGCATAATCTTTGTGTCATAAATAAATTAAACATTTTAATGTATAAAAATTAAAAATAAAATACCATTATTCAGGAAATATGTTTACCTTTCTAATTAATATTTATATTCGAATTTATCTTATGTATAACCCTATATTAAAAATGATTTACTTATTAAACATTGATTTTAACTATTTTTACCCTTCTTTAAATAAATTAATAATAAATGTCCTAATCTAATCCAAGTGGTCCTAAATGGTCATATTTTATTACTAAGGTTGTTTTTGGTCGAATTAAACTTATATAATAGAATTAGGACATGTTTTAGGGTAATATTAATATCATTTTTACCCTTAATTACCCTATTTACTTTTAACCGTGGTAAAAAAAGTAGAAAGTTACTATTCACCAAAAATTATTATCATCTCATTGAACCACATTTTACTTAATGACATCAACCGTGTCTCTCGGAGTTTTGATATTCCACTCACAGAAGCGGTAAAATTAAGTTTTATGAAAAAATTCAGTTTTTAACTACCACTTAGTGGTTTCACTATACATCAAAAAATGAAAGTTTCCAAAAAAATACCAAAAATTAGGCCTAAGATATATTTGATATTATAAATTAAAAAATGATGTTTATTTTACCAAATTCAAAACATATCAGTTACATTAACTAATTTAAAATTTAATTCCCGTCATCAAAACACATAGCATTTTTTTAAGAGATAATAAATATCAAAAGAGTGACACTTGTTTATGTCTGGTTTAAATGGGAAATTACATCCAATGAACAACATTGTATTAAATTGTAAAAATATATTCTAAATATTCTTTAAAACCACTCTAATTAATAATTTATCACTATTAATTATTCCGATTAAAAAAGTTGTTTTTAATTAAAATTTAGTAATTTTCACTATTCATCAGAATATGAAAGTTATCCGAAAAGTACCAAAATTTCACCCTAATATAATTTTGATATTCTGAATCCAAAAATGAAGTCTATTTTGAAAGATAAAATTTATAAAATTTCAAAAAGTGGGTATTAATATTCATAACAGCTAGTTCATAATAATATTATAATAATATCTCGTTTAGTGAAACTCGGTATTGCTTACTACACACGCTATCGTGGAAGGTCGCGATTGCGTGTAATGCAAGACAAGTCAGGGATGCGTGTAGTGCAAGCTCCTTTTGGTGTAGCGTAAAACACAAGACATCAATAAAATTAAAAAGAATATTTTTCATAAAATCTCGGGGTGTTATAGATTTGGTTCAGAAGTCTCATGATCTATGATGGGGTGGTCAAAAAATAAATGGTTACACCACGAATTCAATGAAACATTTGTCTATCTAGGAATACAAGTTCATTACTTCTTCCTTTCAAAACTATAGTTAATGATACCTATTTTTTGGTCAAAACATGAGATCCACTTCACCCAAAACCACTAGATGAAGAATTAATTGATTTTTTAGGGATGTTTACTCCTCCATAATAGTGATCTGGTTTAAGTGATGTCAATAAAAACATTTCCTTAATCTATCATCCACATCCTATGGTAAAAACATAGGGATTTCCATGTGAACACGTCGGATATAACAAGATCTCTCTCTACAAACTCCCCATCCACGCCATTAGCTCTCAAAACTACCTAGGGTCATCTGATATACTAGCTCAGATATTGGGTCATCCCAGATAAAATTCCTTGATGATCAAAAATTATAAATGGGGAGGTAAATCTGGAACATCCTCTAGGAATACCTCCTTTTACCTCTCCCTTATCATAAGAACTAGAAGCTCATAGAATCCGAGGATCCATAGTTCATACTCACCAACTAATATGGAATCAATTGTATCTTCCTGCACATGAGCTCATTCTATTCTATGTAGGATTATTTCTTACCAAATAAGGATAAACTGTATCCCACCAACATAAGTAAACTAGAACTCTCAACATTATAATTTAATTGGGAATTAATAGATGGAAACTAGTCTATACTGAGAAAAACATCATAGGACCTCCCCACCAGCTATAGGATGATTTTAACAGAGTCGGTCACTCCTCCAAGGCAAGGTCACACTATCAGTAGATGTTTGATCACTAATATACCTTAGAAGGAGCCTCAAAGCATAAGGGTAAAGCTAAAAATATGCCACTAGTATTATTAACCCCCAAATAGGGGATACATCCATGGAAAAGTGGCCTATGACTAAGTACCAAAAATTAAAATTGATCATTGAAGAAATATTCTGTACCTTGATCACACACAGCGCCTCAAGGCCACAAAACCCTAGTACTATAATCTATATAACACCTAGCCTAACTTTCCAAAATAAACATGGTCCGCTCTGACACCTAGGATGTGAACATGAACTCAAAAATACAATTCAAGAGAACTCATCAACCATACATTGAAATTATCCACTTTGGTAAAAACATACACACACTTATAATTTTAGATCTCATCATAAGAATTCATCCCAGTTGGGGAACTTCCCCACTTCCATGTGTGTTTTTTACCACGTCTAATAAAAAACATTGGTCTCTATTGATTCATTATTTTTCCTTGAGGATGTCTCACAACCCAGACCAACATCTTGAAGGGTTCTATCTATTCATTACTTTTACTCAATAGGTTCTTTCTAGTTCTATACATCAGTAACAAAAAATTGTGTTTCCGCAGTGCCACTCTAAAAAAAGGATGATAAAGGGGGCACCTTTATCAATGCTTTTTAGTGATATTAATGGGTCCCCCTTTACTAGTGCTTTTTTTGTAGTTCGGATAAATGGGGGAATTATCAGCCTTTCTTTCCCTAGTGCAGATAATGGGTATGTATCAAAAAAATTAATAAAAAATAATATATTGATATGTAAATATATATGTATATTTATATTGATATAAATATAATATATATTTTTTAAATATGTTTTATATATGTATAAAATAACATTTCCACTTAATGTATAAGATATGTAGTTAAATTGGCTTATAAAATATCTTCAAAAAATATTAATTAATATTTCCCTAATTGTAATACACTATATATCCTTTAATAACTATTTTAACACACAAAAAATAAAAAAAAAATTAAGAAAATATCTAAAATAAGTTGAAAACGTAACTCTAGCTTCAAACGACCATAACTTTTGATTCTCGTGCCTGTTTGAGCTCTACAGCATATAAAGTCAAATAATGTGATGATATCTACACGCAATTGACACAACAGAACCTTTGGACATATTTATTTAGGTAAAAAGGCCTAAAAGGCCTCTAAAACTGAGTTTTTAGTCCAGATACCCTAATTTTTTAACATTCAATGAAATTTCAGCCTCATTTCAGGGGGTCATTTTGACATTTTTCACTGGGGACAGAATTTAGTATGAGGGGTTGCATTTATATTGATATTATGGCTTTTAAATTTTATAATTTTTAATTAATGTGATGTTATTTAAAATAAATTACAAAACAATATATACATATTTTTTATATATTCATCTAAAAAAATTAATTTTATAAATAAATAATTAAACATATTTACATATAAAGTATATTTCTCAATATATAGGGAATATCAAAATAAAAAACTAATATCCATTTTATTTAAAATACAAATATAGTAATATTTATATACTTATATTATGTTTTTGTGTGTGTGTGCATATTTGTGTGTGTCTGTATTGACAAACTGATATATATTATCTATATATTTTAAACATATTGATATACATATTTATGTATAATATTTGTAAATATATATAAATATGTTTAATTATACTTACAAATAGACATATAAATGTATGTGTGTTTTGTATATATGTATTTATTTGTTTATAGACACAAAAAAGCATATTTGATCTTTTTAATATATATTAATATATGAATAAATTTATAAATATAACTATATATATATTATATGAATATATATATATATATATTAAATATATATATATATATATGTTAATATAAATATATATTAATATACAAGTAAATATGACTATATATATAAATAAATATTTTAATAAATGAAGAGAAAACCAAAAAGGTGGAGTTGTAAGAGCTTATGGGCACATGAAACAGGTGCATAGTTTGAATCTAGGGGAAGGCAGGTCGCGCGCGCGTGTGGAATAAATGCTAGCAATGTTAAAGGGTTGGTGAGGGTGCTGTTAAAGGCTGAGGTGGTGTGTGGGCTCGGGCATGCAGGAAGTGGTGGGGGTGCTGTTAAAGTGGGCTTCAATAACTGTTGAAGCAACCCTCGAATGGAATAAATATTATTCTATTTTTTATCTGTTTATAACTTTTATCAGCCCTTTTAAAAAATCACTGATAAAAGGGGTATTTTATCAGTGCTTTTCTAAGCACTGATAAAACAAACCCATTTTTCATCAATTTTGTTTATAACTGATAAAAGAACCCTTTTATCAATGCTATTTTAGCACTGATAAAAGGGTCCTTTATTAGCACTTTTCTGAGTGCTGATAAAAGGGGCCCCCTTTATCTTCACAGAGATTAATAGTGATTTTTTAGGGCTATAAATGGAATTTTATAGCACTGATAAAGGCCATATTTGTAGTACTGCATCCTGATAGGGGGTATAGATCACTAAAATACCAGGGTGGTACCTATATATATGACCCATGATGCGCAATTAACAACTTTGTGTCATCTTTTGATTCAACAAAAATAAACTATTTATCCATAAAGAATACTAGTTTTGAGTGAAAACCTCAGATCAATTAGTATCCTTACAATAAAAAAGACTCATACAAACACCTCAATTCAATCCTCATCCACCTGTCGTTATAGCTATTAATGAAACCTTAGTGGTATTTATAGCTGGAACTTGTGTAGAACGCTATGCCTACTTGCATCATCATTCTATCATGTTGGATCCATACACCACTCAACATAAAGGAAAGCATCCTTCTGACCCACTGTATATGGGTTTATGCATTGATCAACAGGTGGTATCACTTATATGTACATTCATTGTGGAAAGACCTCATAAATTAGTCCTTCAACTAAGGACCCATCACTCAACTGGATGTTATTGCAGAATTATCTTTAAATCATATCTGGTTTTAATTGTAGTGGAATAATGAAAATTATTAAGACATTCGAGTTTATATTTAGAGATATCTCAAGAGGATAGTCAATGTAATCAATCCTATATGATTCATGTAACATTTTTTCCCTACAACTGATGTCTTGGTATATCGAGTCAAAAATTAGGTAGTCATGTTGTACCATAGAATTGGTAACTAAAAACTCAATATGGGGATATTTTAGTTTCTAAAAATTACTATATATTTAAACCACACACTTAATTGTATGTATTAGATAGTATTTTACATAACAAAAGAAGGAAGTTAAAATATAAAAACACATAAGAAAAAGATTGAATATAAGAGGTTGATAGTTGTTTGGGGTATATAAATCCTCTAGTCCGCTTCACCACAACTCTACCCAGTGAGTTTAGTGATTTTTACTATGGAAACACTTTTATTTGGGATCCTAGTATAGTTGAAGAATTTCTTAATTATTACATAGGTCTAATAGATTTTAACCATTCTCCCCCTTTACAAGGCCAAACTATGGCCTTATCACCCTCAATTAAAATTAGTGATGATAAAATAGAGATAAATAGAATTTGAAGGAACATTTTTGTACATAGTTGTAAAAAGAAATATACATGACATAAATACACATCCAAAAAAATAATGTACTTACAAGGATATCTCTGAAGGTTTTTTGATAAAAATAACTAAACGTGTAAGTACATCACATAAGTATTGTATGAGATTTTTTCTATGTACATTCATTATTCCTTTGTAATATCATATTTTTCTCATGTATGTTTATATTTTTACCTTTCATGAAAGAGATATATTTCCTATTTTTATCTCCTCTTTGATTTTGAAACTATTTATACTTGATATTAATAATGGTTGAAAGAATAAGCCTTTTACAAGTTGATAATTTTGGTTATTCATTGGCATGTGTCCTTATTTTCTGTATGTAGAATAAGATTCAGTAGTGGTGATGTCAAGACCCGTCCTCTAGGGCATGTTCCATGACTACTCCAAGCCCGTATTCCATAGGCTAGGGGTTGGCGACTAGGACTGAAAGGCGTATTCCCTAAAAACTAAGAAGGAATTTCCTTTTTAACCTGTAAACACACGCAACCAAGCACATAGGAAGATATGAACACAAGTAAATTGTATAGTAAAAAGTGTGTGTACAGTAAGAAAAAGGGGCCAGAATACAAGCCCAACTGGAAAGTACAAGAAAACTGAAAAGTAAAAGTAAACTGAAATAGCTCATGTGGACACCCGCCAAGGATCCTACCTGAATGGTAGGTAAAAAACTTGAATGGTAATCTATGTTGTACGCCTCGTCTAATTTCCACCTATGAGCAACCACCAGTCCTGGTACTCTTGTCCTCAGTCAGTGTTGTCTGTCGTCTGTACCAAACACAACAAGGTGCAGGTATAGCCCGTACAGGGGTTAGTATAACTATACTCAGTAGGGACCCTGAGACCCTCGAAGGTCTCACAAAACCAAAAAAGGATAAACCACAAAGCATTCAAACAACTATCAACCCTACTTAGGTATATGCCCATACATATACCTATGTTATCAAGTATACCCATCTCATTCACGAGGAAACACAAGGCCCAACTCATTAGCACAAAGCTCAACTACTCCATGAAGGAAAGAATACCACGCAGGTAACACCAAAAAGGTAAGTACCACAATGGTAACACCGCCCAGAAGAATTCCACAGAGGTATCACCTCAAAGTAAAGTACCACATAGGTTCGCCACAGAGAATAATACCACCAATGTATCACCACAAAGGAAAGTACCACATAGGTACGCCACATAGAAGAATACCAAAAATGTATTACCACAACGGTAAGTACCACATAGGTATTACACACAGAAGAATACCACCAAGATATCACCACAAAGTAATGTACCACACATGTATGCCACATAGAAGAATGCCACCAAGGTATCCCCACGAATGAAAGTACCACATAGGTATGCCCCATAGAAGAATATCAAAGGGCTATTAACATGAAGGTAAGTACCACATATGTACGCCACACAAGAAGAATACCACCAGGGTATCACCACGAAGGAGAGTACCACACATGTAGGCCACATAGAAGAAAAATACCAAGGTACCACCATGATGTAAAGTACCACACTGTTATGCCACACAAAAGAATACAACAAAGGTATTATCACGAATTTAAGTACTCATATCACACAAGGTATAACTTAACTACAAGAAGTACAAATGATTATTTGTAAGGATAGATCATCTTATTATGTTAAGTAGCACTACTTATGACTCACTCAGTATCGATAGGTATCTAACCCCCACTGATCCACATGGGATCGATAGGTATCTAACCCCCACTAACCCACATAGGATCTGACCCCCACATGATCGGTATGCACTGACCCACATAGGAATGTTGAGTGATGAACCACACAGGATCTGACCCACACAAGATCATTATGTGCTGACCCACATAGGATAGTTGAACGTTTACCAACACAGGATTTGATAGATGCTAACCAACACAGGATCAATAGTTGCTGACCCACTTAGGATCAATGTTCTTTCTTCACATTAAAGTTAGCTATTGTGTTCCCGCACTATGCTCACTTAATTACGGAAGGGTCTTCTCCTCAAGCCATAGGTCGATACTCCTACTGCCATGAAGTCCCAAAAAGAAGTATCCCATAGGACCACTACATTAAATGGGTTTCAACACAATATACGGTGCATCAATCGGACGCTCGGTCTGTAAGTTATTGGAATTTTAGTCTTGTGGGCCTGGTTGGATTCGTGTTTGATCCAACCTGATTGTACTCCAACTATCTCTAAAACACAAGTGGATTATACCAAATGGTTTGTTTCACTTGTAGGGTCTCAATGTCATAGACGGTTCTTCAAACAGATGCTCAAATTTCACGGCGCGGTCGCATGCTTCACCACCACTGGTAGACGACTCGGCGGATCACCCCTATATCGCCACTACGGCCTTCTGCCGTGAACCCTACACGTCGGGCGGTGTGAACAAATACTTCCCCCATCGACACGCAGCTGGCCGCTCCACCGGCCACCACCCTCGCTCCACCGCGGCCGATTGGCTGAGACCTTCTCATCATCTATCTGTGAGGACATGCGCCGCCCATCCTACATCGCGGTCATCCAAGTGACGGTCGCCACCTCCTTCTACGAGTCATTTCAGATTCGTTCCAAGCCTAAAAAATTAAATGATCGCATATTTTCAATCCTTGTATCAAGGGATTTGCGTCTATATATCACACTCAGCAATACACTATGTTTCCAGTGCCAATAAATATTTGGCGTTGAGAACAGATGAAGAACATGTCAAAAAACACAACTTTGCAGAGAGGTCGGGTCATGTTCTTTTGGCCCACACAATCCACGTTAGAATGGTAGAAAATGGTTTATTTTTTCTTGAGACAATAAGAATATAAATATTCGTAAATCGAGATGAAAGTCAAGAATGGGGAAAGGAATAATCAAATAAAAATACCAACAAGATACCACACAACAACCTCCCACAAAGATGAAAGAATCGCAGGTCAACCCGTTAGTTGGTTATCCAGCGTTCTTCTTATAAGTTCAAGAACATGGAGGAGGAAAATAAAAAATTCTCAAACAAAATAACCACTACCTCGAGTTCATTGGAGACCATCCGCATTCAATAGTATGTTAGTGTTCGTCGTCCCCTACAACTAGCCTCCAATGACATCACTCATTCACCGATCTCTGGTTCAGGGTTTCGATGTCGCTTGTCACCTCCTGTTGGTACCGGCTCCATCCTCTAAGGGTATGGTGTCACTCCACTTTTCCAAAACATTGTTTCTTGGTGATGTAGTGCCAACACCTCTCCCCAAACTCCATATAAATATAAGAGGGGATGGGTGTGCAACGTTCGTGGGATTAATGGAGGCCCATTAATTAGGAACCTTACTAATTCCCCAATAGAGCGGTCACTTAAAATTGAATGGTCAATCCATTTATTAGCCTGAAAAATCATCGGTGCCACCTTACCACTCGTGCGTTAGAGGAATAGAATACAAATAAAATAATAAATTTATTTTATTTATTCTATTAAAAAGTTCCAAAAACAAAATTTTTCTATAGAGACCCGAAACATGACGTACATGGACATTAAATTACTTTCATGGAATACTTAATACATAACAAAAAAACATACACACAAGGACCGTAATAGTTTAGTGTCTTTGGAAACTCAGAATATAAACATCTAATCATGTTGAAAGATCTTCAACATCTCCCATAATGATCTTCCCCTTTTTGTTTCCTTACCTAAAACCTTTCTTTATTTCCTGGGGAAAATAAAACATAAAAAGGGTGATCTCAAATGCTCAGTAAGGTAAAACATAGAGAACATAAAACAATCCATAAACATTTGAAAGAAAAAACATGAGCACGAAATCTAAATATTAAAACCTTGAGCAAAGACATAAATCTTGGAAGTACGTAAGGCAGATATCATAAGGGATCATCAATCATGATAAAATAGCATGGGAATAAAACATGTAATTATGGCAACCATTAATCACATTTTATGATTTCCATAGTAGCCAAGGAATTGCTGCCAAGACCATATTAGTGGACAAAGTCCCTTTCTGAATCAATTTCACTCCTCGTTTCAGTCCTGTAACACTGAACTGGATTAAATTATAGTTCCATCCATGTCTATCTCATGAGATATAAATCTTTACCCAATACATTGGATGGAGATATAGGTCTCACCCATCTCATAATGAAATCATTCTTACTTGTGCCACAAAATAAACATACATCATTCATAATAACCCAACGAATAAAATGGGTTTCATAAACATCATCCCATCATCACATTATCCATATAAAAGAAATGGATATCATTTCATAATAAGAAAATTGAAACCATGTAAATCATATAGACATTATAATTGAAACATAAACATATGAAATAATGTCATCTTAGATGAAAAAATGGTTTTGATAAACCATTTGAAATGAATTCTTGAGGAAAATATCCTTTCTTCGTCAAAATCATTTTATTTTCAAAAAAATTCCATGCACTTTTAAAATGAATGTATTTTGTTAAAAATAGTCATAAAATCATGTAGATTAAGCTTCATGAAAATTAGGCGTTATGAAACTGTAAAAATCCATTCACGCTGTATAAGTTAAAAATAACATTCTCCTCGTACTTTTGTCGGAGAAGTCAAAAAGTACCTCGTATGGTAAAAACAATATTCCCTACATACCGTGTAGTAAAATTATATAATGGTTAAAAAGGAATTTAAAAATACATGAAAACACTTTTATAAAACATGGACATGGATGATAGAAATAACCTCAATAAATAATTACGAATAAACAATCTTGGATAAAAATGAGATTTGCAAAATTATCCCTTACCTTAGGACTGATATGCATCGTACGTATCCGAACCTCCTGTATAATGATTTAAATAATGTCATTGACTTATTACAGAATAATATTTATTGTTATGATGTCATATATAGTTCACTTATTACTTTATATTACCCGTTCTTCTGTAAGTTCCATGTTAAAGCAGCGTTTTGGGTTAAATCATTTTATTTATCGTACGTGTTTGGACTTGTTGTTATTGATATTATTACTTATATCCTGATTTACTTAATTACAAAATGTAAAACATGATTTATATATAATATATATTCAGTATATACATATATATATGATAGATCGATTAAATGAAATGATATACACCGTTCATGGAGACGGTAGGCCGTACGTACGCATGAATGTTGTTTTCGTTTCCTTATTGAATTGAATGAAATTAGGTAGATGACATACACATATATACACATAAATACAATATCAATATTATGTCATATATTTCATGATTACTTATTATATATAATTTATAATCATTCATGAATGGTTAACATGGAGAATGAATCTCATCGTGTCGGGGAGACGGTAGTCCGTACGTACGCACGAGCGATGATATCATTCTCATGATCATGGAATTACATTGACATGTATGTATAATATTTCAGAATCAATATCAATTTTCAATAATCTTATATAGGTATTTATATACACCATTATACCCATCCATGTAAGGTGGTGGTCGAAAACAGATTACACCACGGCGTGGAGACGGTATTCTGTACGTACGCACGCGCGATGATTTCATTTTTCATAGGATGGATAGATGGTGAAATAGGGTTGTTTCATACATATAATAACATATCAGTATATGAGTGATATTGATGTTATTACTTAATAATGAAACAACTAATGAAGAAGAATTAGAAGAAGAAATAAAGTTGAAATAATCGGTAACAGATGTTACCTCTTCTTTTCACGCCTTTTTGAAACCTCCTCTTAGGGCACTAAGATTGGTCTTTGAAGAAAACCAAAACCTCTAGGATGTTTCTAGGAAAGTGGAGAAGAGAAATTGGCAGGGTTTGGCTGAGCTTGAAGGCTAAAAGTGGTGTGAGGAAGAGAGGGAGGAGGTTCCCTTTTATAAGGGAGGAGAGGGGCACCATTGGAATAACTAAAAATATTATTTTATTATAAAGTGATATTCGGTTTTTAATAGATCCAAATTGAGTTATTTCGAAGCTAAGGTAGGGATGGGTCGAAATCCTCTCATACAATAGAATTTATACAAGTTTAGATTTCTATTTGAACCTTATCATTTAGATTTAACTTTAAGTTAAATAATTTGTCTTTTACCGCATCTTCTTGTTTTCTTACACTATAAGGTTGATAAACTTACTATAATAAGAAAAAAGAACCCCAAGTTGTTTATTATTAATATATATAAACGTATCTAAGTCATTTGGCAGAACCATAGATTTTTAGGAATAAAATAAAAATTAATAATATAATATTTGTTTTAAAAACTATTTTATGTCAACTTTGACACTATTTGGTAATTGATTTTTGTGAAAATAATAACAGAATGATTAGTTCTAAAAAAGTTAACAAAATCAATACTAACATGTCATATTAACCAATAAAATTATTAGAATTCATAAAAAGTCTAAAATTACATTTATTTAGGTATTTATATCATCACTTATGTCAATATTTCATTAATAAGATAATTACTACATCATCATTGTGTCATAAATAAATTAATTTAATTAATGTCTAAAAATTACAAATAAAATGCCATTATGTAGGAAATATTTTTAGATTTATAACTAATATTTATAGTCGAATTCATCTTATGTATAACCCTATATTAAAAATTATTTACTTATTAAACATTGATTTTAACTATTTTAACCCTTCATTAAATAAATTAATATTAAATGTCCTAATCTAATCCAAGTGGGCCTAAACGGTCATATTTTATTCCTAAGGTTGTTTTTGGTCGAATTACACTTATCCAATAGAATTACGAAATGTGTTAGGGTAATAATAATATCATTTTTACCCTTAATTACCCTATTTACTTTTAACCGTGGTAAATAAAAGTAAAAAGTTACTATTCACCAAAAATTATTTTTATCTCATTCAACCCCATTTTACTTACTAACATCAACTGTGTCTCTCGGATTTTTGAAATTCCACTCACAGAAGTGGTAAAATTATGTTTTCTGTGAATTTGAAAATTCTCCAAGGAGGTGGGTAAAAGACGGTGAAAAGTTCAATAAAATTATTATATATCTAAAATTATTATAAAATGACTCCAATGAATTCAATTGAACTTATATAGGTATTATGTATCAATTTTGACCTAAAATAAATTTAAATAAAATAAATAATTATTTAAATAAAAAGTCGGGTTTTGAATAGTAACCCAGTGTTTTCACTATTCATCAAAAATTGAAAGTTTTCAGAAAAATAAAAAAAATTCACCATAGGCTAATTTCGATATTATAAATCCAAAAATGAAGTCCATTTTGAAAGATAAAATTTATAAAATTACAAAAAGTGGGTATTACAATCATACCAGCTAGTTTATATAAATTATCGTTGTTTAGCGAAACTCGGTATTGTGTACAACACACGCAATCGTGGAAGGTCACAATTTCATGTAATGCAAGCCAAGTCAGGTATGCGTGTTGTGCAAGATCCTTTTGGTGTAGCGTACAACACAAGACATTAATGAAATTAAAAACAATATTTTTCATAAAATCTTGGGGTGTTACATTCTACCCCCCTTAAAATGAATTTCGTCCTCGAAATTTGTCGGGGTTATAAATGGTTTACTACTCGAAAGTTTCTTTAATATAAACCCACATCGTAAAAAGGAATACCAAAAATTGGATTTAAAAACTAATGCATGAAATGTAATGGTTACCCAAATTAACTAATCACTGGGTTTCCACATATGAGAACATAAGTGAAAATATGGATATGGAAGAGAAATCTAACTGTCATGTACTGATGGATAGTGGTAGAGAACATGGCTATGAAAAAGACAACAATCACAAAGCCATATATTTGTGATGATCTAGGGTACCATCTGATTCATCGGATATAAGGGCACTAGGACAACATTTTTGGTTTTCAAGATCATTTCCCTAAATTTTGAAGAATTGAAATTAGAATAAATACTTACTTTATTTTGTTATAATCTCACTGTTGTTCGTGCCTTGAAAAATTTCCACTTCATATCATTAAGATATGAAGTAGAATTTGTCTTTCGCGAAGTTTTAGTGGATCATATGATTGAATGATAGGTCATTCCATCTGTCTCAAACATAAGTTAGCAAAAGTTATATACATAATTCCATCTATGGTGAGATTAATCATATATGGATTCAAAATGGACTTATACTTCATCTATCATCCTGTATAATATGATAAAACTAGTTTCTACTAACCAGGGACTTCCTGTAGGCCAGTGTTAGGAAATATAGGCCTGCCGCACTTCGGTTGTGGGTCTGATTCCCATAGCCTTGTCCGACGTGACGGGTTTTCGCTCGTTCTGCAGGTTGTCCTTTTTTTTCTAAAACTACAATACTAACTTATGTCTAACATAATCCATTACAATCTTTAGGCTTATCCATAATATTGTAGTCCATTCTCATATTATAGTGAAAATGATTACAAGAGATTTTATATAACAAGCATGTTAATACCATCATTGATCCCCATATATCATAAGATATGTCTTGTTGGTCACATTCCAGATATTCGAAGGCCTTAATAATGTATTCTCTTGGAAAATTAATACCCATTGAATCTTAGTGAAAATAAGAGTGCTGTCAAAAGATAACTCTGTCCACATACCAAAACCCCAAAATTCTATATACTCAATCCATGATATAACTATTTCCTTATATCAGTCATGAGCTCATGAATACTGTCAAGGATTTCATTTTCTCCTTATCCCTTCATTATGCGCATTTCATCTACATTCCAAAAATATTTCAATAAATTTTTCATGGTTACCAGTACCATATAATTATTGAAAACCAATACATAGATATTCCAAAATTCCACAATACCATAAATGAGATTCCATGATACTATTTTTGAAATCCCATTACATAAACACTTAATCATTACACAACTTCATTTTCATACTCAACATCACAAATACTGATCACATGAGACTTCCCTTTATCCTTTTTCTTAAGAGGTTGCTCACATTGATCATCATTAACCCGTGGATTAGGGCATTTATTAGCATAATCCCACATTTCCTTACACTTGAAGCATTGAAGTGTTGGTGGAGAGTTCTCTGTAGTCTTTTCTCTATTCACATCATTAGCAAACTTTTCCCTATTACATCGACAATAAACTACTCGATGACCTTCTTTTCCACACATAAAACATTTTCTAGTACCTTTTAGGCAATCTCCACCATGCTTCTTTCGAAACTTTAAGCATAAAGAAAAATTCATCTCCTTTTCACCATTGTTCTGAGATTTATCCTTGAACTCCATCTTTCATTTCTTGTCAAAACCATGAGATGGATATGTTACACCAACTTCCTGTTCTACCTTGGTAGAAAAACGCATAATTTCTTTATAGATACTGAAGTCTCTTATATCTAATTCCCTTGGAAGACTTGGTTTTAAGCCACTGAAAAATCGATCAACTTTACTTTCAGGTTGGATGATAAAACCAGATGCATACCTTGTATGTCTTGTAAAATTTGATTCGTATATACCAACAGATTCATCATATTTTTTCTTTAGTTCAAGAAACTACTTCTCCATCTTTGTTTGAAGAATATGAGGGAAGTACTTATTGAAAAATATGTTCTTGAACTCGTCCCATTCCATGGACTCAATTTCATCTCTTTGACTCATATTCTTGATAAGATTCCACCATTGGTCAGCTTCACCTTCCAAAGGATATACTGCTAAGATGACTTTATCATGTTCAGAACATTGACAGACTGAAAATATCTTTTCAGTGGTACTGATCCATTGTTCAGCAACAAGTGGATCAGAAGACCCACTGAAAGAAGGTGGACGTTGCCTCATGAAGGACTCAATAGAATATTGTTCCCTTCTCTGCTCATTTGGAAGTCCAGAATGATTCATATCTTGTGTAAGTATAGAAATAAGATTTTGCACTCCATCTCCCATAACATTTGTTTGATCAAGAGGACAATCATTGCATTGTCCATTACATTGATCAATATGGTTCCTTCGGGTTCCAGCCATCGTCTAAAACACAAAAAGAATAGTGTGAGAGGAAAAAATCATGTTAGGGAAAACAACACAATAATGGGAGAGTACCTTAAATATCTAACATCTTAGGTTTAATTCTATGATTTTTACCGTAATTCTAGGACTATAACCTATAATTATAATTAACCTTAGGGACATCCCTAGACATACCTTATAAATATCTCTCGGGATCTCACTAAAGTTCTCGCATCCTAATTTCCAATGGCTGACTAAACCTTTCCCCTGATACCAATTGTAGAGACCCGGAACTTGATGTACATGGACATTACATTACTTTTGCGTAATACATAATACATAACAATAAAACAGACAAACAAGGACCGTAATAGTTTAGTGTCTTTGGAAACTCGGAATATAAAAATCCAATCATGTTGAATGATCTTCAACATCTCCCATAACGATCTTCCCCTTTTTGTTTCCTTACCTAAAACCTTTCTTTATTTCCTAGGGAAAATATAACATAAAAAGGGTGAGCTCAAAATCTCATTAAGGGCAAACATAGAGAACATAAAACAATCCATAAACATTTGAAAGCAAAAACGTGAACATGAAATCTAATCATTAAAACCTTGAGCAAAGACATAAATCTTCGAAGTACGTAAGGCATATATCATAAGGGAAATCAATCATGATAAAATAGCATGGGAATAAAACATGTAATTGTAGAAACCATTATGCACATGTTATGATTTCCATAGTAGCCAAGGCATTGATGCCAAGACCATCTTAGTGGACAAAGTCCCTTTCTGAATCGAGTTCACTCCACGTTTCAGTCCTATAACACTGAACTGGATTAACATACTGTTCCAGCAATGTCTATATCATGAGATATAAATATTTACCCAATGCATTGGATGGAGATATAGGTCCCACCCATCTCATAATGAAATCATTCTTACTTGTGCCACAAAATAAACATACATCATTCATAATAACCCAACGAATAAAATGGGTTTCATAAACATCATCCCATCATCACATGATCCATATAAAATAAATGGATATCATTTCATAATAAGAAAATTGAAACCATGTAAATCATAGAGACATTATACTTGAAACATAAACTTATGAAATAATGTCATCTGAGATGAAAAAAGGGTTTTGATAAAACATTTGAAACGAATTCTTGAGGAAAATATCTTTTCTTCGTAAAAATAATTTTCTTTTCAAAGAAATTCCATGCACTTTTAAAGTAAAAGTATTATTTTGAAAATAGTCATAAAATCATGTAGAGTAAGCTTCATGAAAATGAGACGTTTGAAACCATAAAAATCCATTCACGCCGTATGAGTTAAAAATTACATTCTCCTCGTACTTTTGTCGGAAAAGTCAAAAACTACCTCGTATGGTAAAAAAAGATTCTTTACATACCATGTAGTAAAACTCATAAATGGTTAAAAAGGACTTTATACATACATGAAAACACTTTTATAAAACATGGACATGGACGATAGAAATAACCCTAGTATATACTTACGAATAAGCAATCTCGGATAAAAATGAGATTTGAAAAATTATCCCTTACCTTAGGTCTGATATGCTTCGTACGT
The DNA here is from genome assembly GCA_963277665.1 of Viscum album. Classification (NCBI taxonomy): domain Eukaryota; kingdom Viridiplantae; phylum Streptophyta; class Magnoliopsida; order Santalales; family Viscaceae; genus Viscum; species Viscum album. Next base: position 705,603,957 of record OY728132.1, read on the forward strand.
ATCCGAACCTCTTGTATAATGATTTAAATAATGTCATTGACTTATTACAAAATAATATTCATTGTTATGATATCATATATGGTTCACTTATGACTTTATATTACCCGTTCTTTTGTAAGTTCCATGTTAATGCAGTGTTTTGGGTTAAATCGTATAATTATCTTACGTGTTTGGACTTTTTGTTCTTGATATTATTACTTATATCCTGATTAACTTAATTCCAGAATGTAATACATGATTTATATATAATATATATACAGTATATACATATATATATATGATAGATCTATTAAATGGAATGAAATACACCGTTCATGGAGACCTTAGGCCGTACGTAAGCATGAACGCTGTTTTCGTTTCCTTATTGAATTGAATAAAATTAAGTAGATGAAATACATATATATACACATAAATACAGTATCATTATTATTTCATATATTTCATTATTAATTATTATATATACTTTATAATCATTCATGAATGGTTATCATGGAGAATGAATGTCATCGCGTCGTGGAGACGGTAGTCCGTACGTACGCACGAGCGATGATATCATTCCTATGATCGTGGAATTGCATTGAAGTGTATTTACACCATTATACCAATCCAAGTAAGGTGGTGGTTGAAAACATGTTACACCACAGCGTAGAGACGTTATTCCGTACGTACGCACGCGCGGTGATTTCGTTTTCCGTAGCATGGATACATGGTGAAATAGGGTTGTTTCATACATATAATAACATATCAGTGTATGAGTGATATCGATGTTATTAATTTATGATGAAACAACTAAATAAGAAGAAGTAGAAGAATAAACAAAGTTGAATGAATCGGTAACGGATGTTACATCTTCTTTCGACATGCCTTTTTAAAACCTCCTCTTAGGGCACTAAGATTGGTCTTTGAAGAAGACCAAAACCTCTAGGATGTTTCTAGGGAAGTGGAGAAGATACATTGTCAGGGGTTGGCCGTGCTTTAAGGCTCAAAGTGGTGTGAGGAAGAGAGGGAGGAGGTGCCCTTTTAGACAAGTTTATGTTTCTATATTAACCTTTTCATTTAGATTTAACTTTAAGTTAAATAATTTTTCTTTTACCGTGTCTTCTTGTTTTCTTACACTATAAGTTTATAAACATACTATAACAAGCCAAAAGAACCCCAAGTTTTTTCTTATTAATATATATAACCTTATATAAGTCATTTGGCCGAACCCTATATTTTTAGGAATAAAATAACAATTAATAATATAATATTTGTTTTAAAAACTATTTTATGTCAATTTTGACACTATTTGGTAATTCGTTTTTGTGAAAATAATAACAGAATGATTAGTTAGAAAAACATTAACTAAATCAATACTAACATGTTATATTAACCTATAACATTAGGGGAATTCATAAAAAGTCTCAAATTACATTTATTTGGGTATTTATAACATCAATTATGTTAATATTTCATTAATAAGATAATTACTGCATCATCATTGTGTTGTACATAAATTAAATTATTTAATGTCTAAAAATTACAAATAAAATACCATTATTTAGGAAATCATTTTATCGTTCTAGTGAATATTTATAGTCGAATTTATCTTATGTATAACCCTATATTAAAAATTATTTACTTATTAAACTTTGATTTTAACTATTTTAACCCTTCTTTAAATAAATTAATATTAAATGTCCTAATCTAATCCAAGTGGGCCTAAATGGTCATATTTTATTCCTAAGGTTGTTTCTGGTCGAATTACACTTATACAATAGAGTTAAGACATGTGTTAGGGTAATAATAATATCATTTTTACCCTTAATTACCCTATTTACTTTTAACTGTGGTAAATAAAAGTAAAAAAGTTACTATTCACCAAAAATTATTTTCATCTCATTGAACAACATTTTACTTACTGACATCAGCTGTGTCTCTCGGATTTTTGGAATTCCACTCACAGAAGTGGTAAAATTACGTTTTATGTGAATTTAAAAATTCTCTTAGGAGGTGGGTAAAAGACGGTGAAAAGTTCAATAAAATTTTTATATATCTAAAATTATTATAAAATGACTCCAATGACATAAATTGAACTTATATAGGTATTATGTATCAATTTTAAAGTAAAATAAATTTTTAAAAAAATAAATAATTATATAAATTAAAAGTCGGTTTTTGAATAGTAACCCTGTGTTTTCACGATTCATCAAAAATTGAAAGTTTTCAGAAAAATATCAAAAATTCACCCTAGGCTAATTTCGATATTCTGAATCTAAAAATAAATTCCATTTTGATAGATAAAATTTATAAAATTTCAAAAAGTGGGTATTACTATTCATAACTGCTAGTTTATATAACATATCGTTATTTTGTGAAACTCGGTATTGCGTAAAACACACACTATCGTGGAAGGTCACAATTTCGTGTAATGCAAGACATGTCAGGGATGCGTGTTGTGCAAGATCCTTTTGGTGTAGCATACAACACAAGACATTAATGAAATTAAAAATAATATTTTTCATAAAATCTCGGGGTGTTACATTTTCTCTGGACCTACTCTGGTCAAAGTGAAGGTGTCCTTAAGAGGATATCAGTGTTGTGAGGTCAACGGTGCCCTCAGATTTCAATTCCGAGCACCGGTTAAAATGTTATATAACACCGCTCGTGCGTTTATAAACGTACCAAAAAAAAGTTCAGAAATATTATAACAATAACCCCTGACCCGTGCGGGTCGCGGTTAGACTCTGCCTAAGTGAAAGACGCCAAAACGAACCCAACTATAGTCTCGAATTTTCAATCCAGGTTACTTTTTAGATGTTATTAATTTTAAAATAAAATAATTGTCAGTTAATTATTTTTTTTTACAGTCAAAAACTAAATTTCACAGGTGGCCCGCACCAGCCAAAGTTAGTATTTGCTTAAATAAATCTTTCCCTCACTTGTTCAGTGGTGGTCTCAGATTTTCAATCTGAGCTACCATTTTTGAGTAATAAGAATTTGAAAATGAAAATAAATTATTTAATATTTTATTTAAAGTTATTCCATTTTTGGGTTTTCTAAAAGGAGGCCCGTGCCGACTGAACTTCAGTCGCGCCTAGAGTAAACCTTCCATCATGAGTGCAACGGTTCCCTCGGATATCTGATCAGTGTAACCATTTAAGAGTTATTCCAATTTTTGAGAAAAACATCTCAGTCGTGCTATTTAATGTTTAACAAAACTTCGATGGACCATTTCGGGCACTTCGGGCCTCAGAATCGCACGTCGTCGGATTTCACATTTTCAAAATAAGTTCATATAATTTAAAAAATTATACAGAATTTCCGGGACATTACAGTTGATGTAAATAACATTATTCATCTTTGCATTGTTACATTCTTGAAAAAAATGATACATTTTTCAAATAAATCATTCATTATATAGTAAACTCATTTCATTATATTCTTAGCTGCTTGAAATGAGTTATCAAGGGATTATGCTAATGATGAATTTCTATAAAAGTAATCATGATGATACTCACTTTATGATATAATTTTTAAGAGAAAAATAAAATAGAACTATTCTTCATAGATAAATTTATAAGAAAATTTAATAGATAAAATACCTCATATCATTTACTTCATAGAATAAAATGATTTCACTATTTGTGTAAAAAAAAGTTGTTCTGAGAGAACTCATTGTATGATAGTAATATAATTCGTCCTCATATGTTAATTTATTAATCATGTAAGATTATTGATTTCAATAAGATTATTTGATTCTTATAATATTATCATTTTACTAATGTCCTTTTCACAAGATAAAATCCTTTTTATTACATCCTTCACACTAAGCTTCATATCATATAACAGACAGAAGATAACATTCTTCATTCATATGAAAAATACTTTTTTGATGAAAAAAATATTCATAGAAGATACATATTTTACCCCATGAGATAATTATGTTACAGGTAGGATAATTACTGAAAATAAAATAAATAAAATAACCAAAATACAGGATAATAGATGACTTTTTATTCAAGTAAAATAAATTCCATTAAAATAAATATTTCGATTATTATAAGAAGATAGAATCTGAGACACAGAAAATTAAATCATTATAATAATAATATGTATTTTTCAATCATCAAAACGCATAAAAATTTCAGAAATGACAAAACCACATAAGTCTCCAAAAAAATATACCCCTTTATTATTTTTATAAAAATCATTGGAAGATAAAAAAGTGTTCAAAAATGTTAAAAGAGACATTCATTTTTTTTCACCATTATATTCTCCCAATTTGTTGATAAAAAAAGATGTAGAATACGAAAAATAGTATATTTAATGTCCCCCAAGAATTTTTGTTAATTATCTGAGTAAGATATACTGAATATGTAGATAATTTAGCATTAACATATATTGACGATATTATTGATATGATTGAAAAAATAACAACCAAAATAGAAATATAATTAGATAAACTTAAATAAAATAATTTTTTAATAATAGAAATTTTTCATAATATAGAGAGTAAATAATTAATGATTACAATGATTAGTAAAGAAACAAACAACAATATTAATGATATAGTTTAGAAACATTGATAAAGTATATTAAAAATAAATTATTTTTTTAATAAGAAACTAATAAGAATGAAATAAATTAAAGGGCTATAAAAAATATATTTAAAAACCCATTCAAATGTTTAAGTGATTCCATTTACTCAAACAACCTAGTTACGAAATAAGTTAGGTATATAGAATTGATCAATGTTTCAGTTGTGGGATATTAAATTACTGTGGTTGGAAAACCAGTAATGAAGATGTAATCATATGAGAATTAGCACATTCTTGAACAACATCGTCCAAATTAAGGAAATATCCTCAATGTATAGATTTATCATCTCGATAAATTCTTACTGAAGTGATTTGAATGTTTTGAGCAGTTTACTAATCCTAATCTGAATCAAATTATTATATAAGAATAAAGGATAACATACTAGAAGGTTTGGGTAGAGGTATAGATTCTTTTTCAGCAAACCTAAGGTTTTCTATTGAATATATTATAGAAGTATTGAAAAAAAATGAATCTCTGAGAGTTTTGAGTATGTTGATCTCACATTGATGGTCCAATAAAGTGTCTAATTATGAGGTGTTGTAAATAATCCACACACATATCGAGTCACTTTAATATATAATCTTTAGAAGTATAATAATGCCATGAAACCATTTCATACCCTTTGAGAGTTATTTCTAAATTTTTTTTCTAGATCCTCATTCCTGGGATAGTTCTGAATAAATTTATTTAAAACATCAAACTAGTTATCTAACAATCCAACTGAAATACCAACGGGTGTAGGAAGGTATATCTCCTTTAATTTTTAGGGGAATTTTCATTATTGATTCTCATGAAATGGATATTCTTAAAATTCTTCATCTGATGATTCTGACCTCAATCATTTTATCATCAACTGGGGAAAATTTCAAATTTCTCTTTTAAAACATCAAAATTATTACCTTACAAAGCATCTATTTTTTATAATACCATTTTTATGAATCTGGAAACCTTTTGTACTTAAATTGAAACATCCTAGTAATTGGTACTTAGTCATTTGAAAAGAATTTATTTCGTTATGAGACTAATCGATATTAAAAATTGGAGATTGTGGATTTATAAGTATTATCTAATTTCCAAAACCATATCTCTCTGAATATCTTGTAACATTTCTTTAGTGATGAGTTCACATTTCAGAGAATATATAGTGTTATTCATCATATCTATATATAGAGACACTCGATAAAACATTGATTCTATAAATATGTAATCATTATACTTTTATCATGATACTTCTCTTGTAGAATGTAACACCCCGAGAATTTTTTGAAAAATATTATTTTAATTTCATTGATGTCTTGTGTTGTACGCTACACCAAAATTAGCTTGTACTATACGCAGCACTGTATTATCTTGTAGTATACACAACACTATTCTTGGATCGTGTTACACACAATTTCAAGTTTGTTTGATAGTAGTGATTCTACGAAACATTGAGTGTATATATATATATATTCAATAAAATATGGTTGGATTTTGTTATACGCAACAACAAAGGAGTCTTTTACTACACGCAACCCTGACTTGGCTTGCATTACACGTAATCACAACCTTCCTCGATAGCATGTGTTGTACACAATACCGGGTTTACTAAACAATGATATATGGTTATAATATTATTATAAACTAGCCATTATGAATAGTAGTAAATATATTTTGAATTTTATGACATTATAATTCATCTTACACATTTTATAGAACATGGCATGAGAACAAAATAATTTTTTCGGGTAAAATAAGTATTTTTCAAAAAATGCAGTTCTGCCGCCTTTTGATGACTCACCCATTTTAAATATAATTTTTGACAAGTTTATAAGTTAAATTTTACAAAATTAACTTCTTATTTTGAATCTGGATATAAAAATTTACATTGGATAAAGTTTTGATATTTTTCTGATTACTTTCATATTTTAATGAATAGTAAAAACACAATATATTTTAATTAAAAACAACTTTTTTCATCGTAATAATTTATATGGTTAAATTATAATATTGAGTGGTTTTAAAGTATAAATATAATATATTTTTACCACTTAATATAATGTATGTCATTACCATTGATTTTACATTGAATTCATTGGTAAAATAATTTCAATCTTTTGCAATGTTTTAACTTTTAAAACTCGTTTTATTAACAACAGGAATAATATTAAATTAATTTATGCAAATTTTGTGTATTGAAATTAGAAAAACGGATTCCATATTTGGAATCAGTGGGTCCAAATTATGTTAATAGGCTACTTTTTATTTCTGTACATTATGAATAGTAACTACGGTAAATTTTATTTACCATAGTAAAAGGTAAATCGGGTAATTAAGGGTAAATATAATATTATAAAATTACTCTAACACTAGTATTAATATAATTGGATGCTTATATTTCGTCTTAAGACATATTTGGGACGAAATGGAATCCATTGGAACCCACTTGGAGGTGATTAAGACCTTGAGTTTATTTTATTTAAAGGAAAGTGAAATATGTCTCACTCAACTTTAATAATTAATGTATTTTTAATATAAGTTTATACAGAATATATGTAACACCCCAGGTAAATAAGGAATATGAAATTTTCATATTTATCCATATTTGTGAATAGAATATCAATATGACTTTAAATGGGACGCTATGATCGATGGCGTACCCAACACGCAACAACAAGTTTCTTGGGAATCTTACGTTGCACTCTAATAATAAAATAATATTATTTTAAATGGTAGTTAACATGTAGCCGTTTTATTGGAGGGAATGGATAGAAAAAACTAAAATATGATTATATATGTTTTTTAATGTTTTTACATTTATCCAATAAAATATAAACGCATAAAATACGGAAATAATTCGATTTTAGGCGTATATGCCCTAGTTTTCACTAAAGGTTCACTTATCGCCTTTTGATGGAGAACCGTCATTAAATATAGTTTTTCTCACTCTTATACATCCATTTGGACCAAATAAAACTATTCTTAAGAATTGGGACATCAAAATTTACTTTGTGTAAAATTTTGGCATCTTTCCGATAAAGTTCATTTTTTTAAATGAATAGTGTAAAATGTTGTATTTTAATTCAAAACCTCTTTTTAATCTAATTTATTTATATGAATAGATTATCTTTTTAATTGGTTTTAAATGGAAATTTGAATATATTTTTACCATTAAATCCAATAGTGGTCGTTGGAATTAATTTCACTTTGAAATCAGACTTAAACCAGTGTCAATCTTTTGATACTTATTGTTTCATAAAAACATGCTATTTGCTTTGACAACGGGAATTAATTATTAAATTAATTAATGTGACTTATATGTTTTGAATTTTGTAAAATAGACTTCATTTTTTTATTCGGAATATCAAATATATCTTAGGGTGAATTTTCGGGATTTGTCTGAAAAACTTCAATTTTTGATGAATAGTGAAACCACTAAGTGGTACTTATAAAAACTGATTTTTCCGTTTAAATGAAATTTTTCCATCGTTGTGTTTTGAATTTCAAAAATCCGACATACATGGTTGTCATTAAGAAGTTAAATGTGGTTCAATGGGATAAAAATAATTTTTTGGTAAATAGTAACTTATTAAGTTTTTAATCGCGATTATTGGTAATTAGTGTAGTTTAAGGTAAAAATAATGTTTTAATAATATGAAATGAACTTGACAGATGTCCTACCCTCATTTTATGTGTCATGGCAAACCATGAAAACCCATGGGTCAACTTGGGGACCCCATGAAGCCACTTTGGTTGGAAAATGACATTAATATCTTTTTATTTAAAGTTAAAGTAAAAATGAGACAAACATGAAATGTTTTGCTAAAACAATTTTTACATGGGGTTATAGAAATCTTATTTTTGACTATAAATATTAATTGGAAAGATAAAAACATTTCCAACATCATAGTAATTTTTTTTATAATTTTTAAACATTAAATAAATTAAATTATTTATGACATCATGATGATGCAGCGATGACCTCATTATTTAACGATTTAAATAAAATGGAAAGATAATGTAATATCTAAGACCTACACATATCCAAAACCTATAGGATGAGTGGATTTCGAACCCTTACCACCTTATCCTCGAAACAAATCAATGTGGGACCTTTAAAATTTTAAACTCTTTTGAAAATAAAGTATCATTTTGTAACTTTACAAGTGTGCCCCTCCTCTCCTCTTATAAAAGGCCCCCACCTCTACCTCCTTACCCACACACCCAAAGCCTTTGGCTCGTCCAACCTCTGCCCATTTTGTCTCTCCACTTCCCTCTCTTACTCCTTGAAGCCTCACTTTGGGCAGAAGTCTTCCCAAGGAAGCCTTTGAGCTCAAACCAAAGGGAGTTGCCCGATTTTAAGGTAATATCTTCACTTGAGTACTTTTGTTTTATTATGCTTCTCCAACCCCCTAAACAATTTATATTCATTTCTTTTGTAAAAAATCCAGTATCTTAAATATACTAGTATGTTTTTATGAGAAGGATTCTAGCTACACTTTTACACACATAAATCAAATGGTTAAAGAACATACTGTTTCCGTGGATGGCGAATTTCGGCCTCCCGAAACGATGATTGTTCAACATTATTTTAACACCTTCAAAGGTGTCCATTAAGATGAAACTATATTTATATATGATATATAATATTTTTATGTTTTCCTTAATATTCTGTATTTTTCATTTTGGGCATACCATTATGGTTTCCATTATGGGTAAACGCGATATCTTCATTTAAGGAAGTGCGGACTACCGCCCCCTCAAAGTGATTTGATTCGTTAATACCATATGTGGTACGTATAAAGGATATATTTAATGATATTATATATGATATCATACTGGAATTAAAATACTATTATGTATAATTATGTTTTAATTCCATTAAATATGAAATAGAAATGGAAGTAGCGTTAATGCGTACGTACGGCTCACCGTCTCCATGAACGGTACATTTCATTTCTTATCTCAAAATGTAATGTAATACTATAAGTACATATATATGATGGATATATATTTAATATATTAAATCAAAATTATGGATATCATTCTGGAATTATAACATATATATATCTCTCTCATTTTGTTTTAATTCCATTAATATGCCAAAAAATGAAAGTAGCGTTCATGCGTACGTACGGCCTACCATCTCCATGAACGGTGCTTTTTGTTTTTTATCTCCAAATGATATGGAATTGTATGAAATGAATATTTACTGGATATATATGATATTTTAATCATTAATACTATTCTGGAAATTATTTACTTATAACTACATGGGCAATCTTTTTTCAAACAAGTTCATTTTTGACTCATGTACCAAACATCGGCAAAAACGTCTGATATGAACTAACATTATTAAAAAATTATTATTACATTATAATATGTGATATGAACTGAATAATAATCTCTAAAGGAGGTACTTATGCAATTATTAATTGACAAAAGATTATTATTTAGGAATATAATGAAATGAACAAGACAAGTTGGACTTGAGGTAAGGGATCTGACTCCTCTCTTTCTTTTAAAGTACACTCTTTTATATCATTCCTTTTAAAGCTCATCTTTCTTGTTATTGGGATGTTATTTTATATTATTCGTACTGTAATTTTTATGTTCATATGATGAGAGACCCTATTCTCTCTCATCAATCCATTTTGAAAGTTTTGAGTGGCGCCGTTAGGCTGTCGAATTTTCGTAAGAGATTTAACCTCTCTCTATCTTTTTAAGTACTCTCCTTTATGTCACTTCTTTTAAGATCCTATTTGTTATGTTTGGGGATGTTCTTTTATCTTCATATTTCTATACACATTAAGTTAACATGATGAGATACCCTATTTGATCTCATCAATCCATTTTTGTAAGTTTTATGTGGCGCCGTTAGGCTGCCGAGTTTTCGTAAGGGATTTTTCATATCACTTTTATTCCCGTGAGATTTATTCTACATTTGCCACAATTTCCTTTGAGTGGTGTAGGTAATGCCCATTATTCTACTCTTTGTGTAATATACTTTCGTTTATGGGTATTTACATCATTGATTTATTGTCCTTCTTTCATGGGGTGTATGTTTTGAAAGATACCCAAGTCGGTAAGGGAACCTTTCACCCTCCTCTTTTTTAAAAGACTTCTTTTGTTGGGTCTTTTAATTTACATATTTTTATGTTGGGATATGTTATCATATATCCTTATTGATGTAAATTTTATGTCCAAGTGATGAGATACACTTTTTATCTCTCATCAACTCATTTTGATGTGACGCCGTTAGGCTGTCAAGGGAACATCTTAACCCAATTTCGACTTCTTTGGGTTCAACATGTAGTTATTGAATATGTCACCCTTTGAATATGTGTGAATGACCTTTAATTATTTTACACTTATTATCCACTTATATTTGGTGTATTCGTTTGTCACACATAATTATGTAATTGATTTATCTTTAAACCAAGGATACCGTCTTTGTATGGGACTTCGTCTTAATCTCCTTTCATTGAGGCATATTTTGTTTTATACACAAACTTTTTTTATATGTTGTATAAACCCTTTTGACTTTTAAGTTTATTCAAAAGGAATCTTTTTTATATGAAGCGTTTACTAAACGACAAAAAGGAATGTTTTTGTCGTACGTATGCGGTGACAACGACTTCTCCGCCGCCGTGACTATTATTTGAGTTTCGGCTTCCTCTACAAGACACACCTTCTTTTTGAAAGAAAAATAAATACCAGGTTTTACTTTTCTTTTATTTTGGTATTGAAAATGGTTCTCATAATGTTTTTTTATCAATGTGTTGTATTGATATCTTGTGACTGAAAGGTGGAAATGTTATGTTACTTTTATACATGTTTTATGTGATACGATTATGTTGAGGTTCTTGGGCATTATTATGAAGACGAGTGGTTCCGTGATAAACTAAGGGCAGGTGAGCCCGATATAGCTCTCCAATGCATTGGGTAACGTGAAGGAGTGAAACGTTAAGGTTTCTCCGAAGAGATTTAGGGAATATACTGTGATGGGTATTCCAATCGTAACCAAGAGGGTTACTCCCTACGTAAGAATGTTATGAATGCCTCAAGTTACCTTTATGTCTTACATTTTCTATGATTTATTCATTGTTTGATGAGGTATGTTAAAGTGCCTATGTTTTATGGGTAAATTATGATTTCATTCTTATGTATATATGAACTCCTGTTTCCTTACCATATTTTTATAACCCTTACTGAGCTTTTTATGCTCATCCCAAGTTTTTGAAATGTTTTTCACAGGTCAAGGGAAAGGTACATGATGTGATGATAGTGTCAAGGATGTGTCAAGAAAGAATCCATGTTTTATTTTCAATATGTTTCCATTGATGGGAAGAATGAATATTGTCTTTTATGTAACCACTTTTTTTAAATATGGAATGTAATGCAAGTTTCATGATCTAATTCTCTAAAACTCTAAACCTGAAAAGATCCTCAATGTGTAATCTTGTAATAACTCAAGATTAAGTAAGGTTTAAGGCTGGGGATTTATAGTTGGTATCAATGGTCGGTTTAGATAACTTTAGAGGTTAGGGTATTCTTTAAGCATAAGTGACATTACCACAATGGTTAGGATTTCAGAAAGAGTCCAAGTTTTAGATAAAGTGAATGAGTAAGTATATCTTAGTGTTTATCTTACTTATTAGTACATGATGGTTTTGTTGATATACTCACACTGACCTTTTTGGTTTTAGTAAATGGCTGGATCTAGCAGGCACCAAAGTGACAATTGGTTTGAAGGAAACTGTGGTGGTTCTTTGATTAAGAGACTGGATGAAATGGGGTATTCAATGAGGAAACTCGTGGTTGTTCTAAACCAACTATCAAGGAGTCATGATCAACCACTTTAACCTTGGTATGATCTTTAATGCATCATGTACGAGGTGACCAATCCATGTGGAAGTTCAGGTAATAATTATAAAGGTAACCATTAGAGTTTATATGATCCTTACTTTTGAGGTAATTATGGGTTATTATATGATATGCTGGAAAATGAAAGGCATGAGATAAACATGAGGTTAAAATATGCTATGATCATTTTTGATGATTTTATCTCTATTTGGGGAATGATTTAAGAATTATATAGTTTTGGAAAAAGGACAACACACAGACCATGTGACAACCCGTCGCGTCGGACAAAGCTGTGGGAATCGAACCCACAACCAAAGTGTGACTGGTATTTATCACCTACCACTGGACTACGTGAAGTCCCTGGTTAGTTTTACCGATTCTTTTTAGTAAGATGATTTTATGAATTAAGAGTAAGTTGATTTTGGGTTATTTATGAAAATGATTAACCTATCATAGAGGATATGTGATTAGGTTAATTACTTTTTAATATGAGACTTTAGGAGCAACTGATATTGTTTGGAGAAAAATGTTACGATTTAACTTGGAAGACTATGTGACTAAATCCTTAAAACATTTGGGTTTCAATATTATATTGGTTTACTTTGAATAATTTTATGGACAAATTGTTTATCGGATGGTCCTCATTGAGCTTTGGGTTTTGTTGGACAAATTTTGAGATTAAGAATAGATTTTCTTTTTATAAAGGGTTATCCTTTTTTGGATTATCTGACCTTGTACTAACCTTTCTAGTTTTGGTTTTGGTTATAGCCTAAAGACATGGGATGTATATAGTTCTCTTTTTTGGATTAGGTGATTCTCTAGAAGTTGATTATAGTACTCTTAATGCGAACAAGTCTCCCTAAATACTCGTCTTTTGGAAAAAATATGAGTTTGATTAAGGAATCTAGTAAAAGTTGAAAGTCAACATGATAAGTGATTATGTTTCCTTATGAATAAATTCCTCAATAAAAAGTAACTTAAAACAAAAATGTTGTCTATTAACTTTTCCTACTGGGGGACCCAACACCGTTTATCCCATCACAAGTTTTTGATTTTCTTATTGTTAACTTTCTCCTAAACATGTTTTCTATCACTCTCCATCAGAACATGACCCTATGTTTTCTCCTCCATGTCCATGCTTTACTACATGGAGTCCTAGTATGGGTTATCTCGGGTGACCTCTGTACTTATCTTTCATTATTTTAAAGTGATTGTTTTACCGACTCTTGTTCCGATGTGGGACTTTCAAGGATGTTTCCATGCTCAATTTTAAAAATTGCGAGGACGCAATTCCCAAAAGGGGGGAAGGATGTAACACCCCAGGTAAATAAAGAATATGATATTTTCATATTTATCCATATTTGTGAATAAAATATCAATATGACTTTAAATGGGACGCTATGATCGATGCCGTACCCAACACGCAACAACGAGTTTCTTGGGAATCTTACGTTGCACTCTAATAATAAAATAATATTATTTTAAATGGTAGTTAACATGTAGCCGTTGTATTGGAGGGAATGGATAAAAATAACTAAAATATGAATATATATGTTTTTTAATGATTTTACATTTATCCAATAAAATATAAAGGCATAAAATACGGAAATAATTAGATTTTAGGCGTATATGCCCTAGTTTTCACTAAAGGTTCACATATCACCTTTTGATGGAGAACCGTCATTAAATATAGTTTTGTTCACTCTTATACATCCATTTTGACCAAATAAAACTCTTCTTAAGAATTGGGACATCAAAATTTACTTTGTGTAAATTTTTGGTATCTTTCCGATAAAGTTCATTTTTTTTAATGAATAGTGTAAAATGTTGTATTTTAATTCAAAACCTCTTTTTAATCTAATTTATTTATATGATTAGATTATCTTTTTAATTGGTTTTAAAGTGAAATTAGAATATATTTTTACCATTAAATCCAATAGTGGTCATTGGATTTAATTTCACTTTGAAATCAGACTTAAACCAGTGTCAATCTTTTGATACTTATTGTTTCATAAAAACACGCTATTTGCTTTGACAGCGGGAATTAATTATTAAATTAATTAATGTGACTTATATGTTTTGAATTTTTTAAAATAGACTTTATTTTTGTATTTGGAATATTAAATATATCTTAGGGTGAATTTTTGGTATTTTTCTGAAAAACTTCAATTTTTGATGAATAGTGAAACCACTAAGTGGTACTTATAAAAACTGATTTTTCCGTTTAAATGAAATTTTGCCATCGTTGTGTTTTGAATTTCAAAAATCCGACATACATGGTTGTCATTAAGAAGTAAAATGTGGTTCAATGGGATAAAAATAATTTTTTGGTGAATAGTAACTTATTAAGTTTTTAATCGCGATTAGAGGTAATTAGTGTTGTTTAAGGTAAAAATAATGTTTTAATATTATAAAATGAACTTGACACATGTCCTAACCTCATTGGATGTGTCATGGCCGACCAAGAAAACCCATGGGTCAACTTGGGGACCCCATGAAGCCACTTTGGTTGGAAAATGACATTAATATCTTTTTATTTAAAGTTATAGTAAAAATGAGACAAACATGAAATGTTTTGCTAAAACAATTTTTACATGGGGTTATACAAATCCGATTTTTGACTATAAATATTAATTGGAAAGATAAAAAGATTTCCTACATCATAGTATTTTTTTTATAATTTTTAAACATTAAATAAATTAAATTATTTATGACATCATGATGATGCAGTGATGATCTCATTATTTAACGATTTAAATAAAATGGAATGATAATGTAATATATAAGACCTAAACATATCCAGAACCTCTTGGATGAGTGGATTTAGAACCCTATCACCTTATCCTTGAAAAAAAATAATGTGGGACCTTTAAAATCCGAAACTCTTTTGAAAATAAAGTATCATTTTGTAACTTTACAAGAGTGACCCTCCTCTCCTCTTATAAAATGCCCCCACCTCTACCTCCTTACCCACACTCCCAAAGACTTTGGCTCGGCCAACCTCTGCCCATTTTGTCTCTCCACTTCCCTCTCTTACTCCTTGAAGCCTCACTTTGGGCAGAAGTCTTCCCAAGGAAGCCTTTGAGCTCAAACCAAAGGGAGTTGCCCGATTTTAAGGTAATGTCTTCACTTGAGTACTTTTGTTTTATTTTTCTTCTCCGACCCCATAAACTCTTTTTATTCATTTCTTTTGTAACAAATTAAGTATCATAAATATACTAGGATGTTGTTATAATAAGTATTTGAGCTACACTTTCACACACCTACATCTAATGGTTAAAGAACATACTGTTTCCGTGGATGGCGAATTTCGGCCTCCCGAAATGATGATTGTTCAACATTCTATTAACACCTTCAAAGGTGGCCATTAAGATGACACTATATTTATATATGATATATAATATATTTATGTTTTATTTAAGCTTCTGTATTTTTCATTTTGGGCATACCTTTATGGTTTCCATTATGGGTAAACACGATATCTTCATTTAAGGAAGTGCGGACTACCGCCCCCTCAAAGTGATTTGATTCGTTAATACCATATGTGGTACATATAAAGGATATATTTAATGATATTATATATGATACCATACTGTAATTAAAATACTATTATGTATAATTATGTTTTAATTCCATTAAATATGAAATAGGAATGGAAGTAGCGTTCATGCGTACGTACGGCTTACCGTCTCCATGAACGGTACATTTCATTTCTTATCACAAAATTTTATGTAATACTATAAGTACATATATATAATAAATATATATGTAATATATTACATCAAAATTATGGATATAATTCTATAATTATAACATATATATATATCTCTCTCATTTTTTTTAATTCCATTAATATGAAAAAAATGAAAGTAGCGTTCATGCGTACATACGACCTACCGTCTCCATGAACGGTGCTTTTCGTTTTTTATCTCCAAATGATATGGAATAGTATGAAATGAATATTTACTGGATATATATGATATTTTAATCATTAATACTATTCTGGAAATTATTTACTTATAACTACATGGCCAATCTTTTTTCAAACAAGTTCATTTTTGACTCATGTACCAAACATCGGCAAAAACGTCTGATATGAACTAACATTATTAAACAATTATTATAACATTATAATATGTGATATGAACTGAATAATAATCTCTAATGGAGGTACTTAGGCAATTATTAATTGACCAATGTTTATTATTCATGAATATAAAGAAACGAACAAGACAAGTTGGACTTGAGGTAAGGGATCTGACTCCTCTCTTTCTTTTAAAGTACACTCTTTTATGTCATTCCTTTTAAAGCTCATATTTCTTGTTATTGGGATGTTCTATTATATTATTCTTACTGTAATTTTTATTTTCATATGATGAGAGACCCTATTATCTCTCATCAATCCATTTTGGAAGTTTTGAGTGGCGCCGTTAGGCTGCCGAATTTTCGTAAGAGATCTAACCTCTCTCTTTCTTTTTAAGTACTCTCCTTTATGTCACTTCTTTTAAGCTCCTATTTTTTATGTTGGGGGATGTTCTTTTATCTTCCTCTTTCTATAAAAATTAATTTAATATGATGAGATACCCTATTTGATCTCATCAATCCATTTTTGTAAGTTTTATGTGGCGCCGTTAGGCTGCCGAGTTTTCGTAAGGGATTTTTCATCTCACTTTTATTCCCGTGAGATTTATGCTACATTTTCCACAATTTTCTTTGAGTGGTGTAGGTACTGCCCATTATTCTACTCTTTGTGTAATATACTTTCGTTTATGATTATTTACATCAATGATTTATTGTCCTTCTTTCATGGGGTGTATGTTTTGAAAGATACCCAAGTCGGTAAGGGAACCTTTCACCCTCCTCTTTTTTAAAAGACTTCTTTTGTTGGGTCTTTTAATTTACATATTGTTATGTTGGGATATGTTCTCATATATCCTTATTAATGTAAATTTTATGTACAAGTGATGAGATACACTTTTTTTCTCTAATCAACTCATTTTGATGTGACGCCGTTAGGCTGTCAAGGGAACTTCTTAACCCAATTTCGACTTCTTTGGGTTCAACATGTAGTTATTGAATATGTCACGCTTTGAATATGTGTGAATGACCTATAATTATTTTACACTTAATATCCACTTATATTTGGTGTATTCATTTGTCACACATAATTATGTAATTGATTTATCCTTAAACCAAGGATATCGTCTTAGTATGGGACTTCGTCTCAATCTCCTTTCATTGAGGCATATTTTGTTTTATACACAACCTTTTTTTATATGGTTTATAAACCCCTTTGACTTTTAAGTTTATTCAAAAGAAATCTTTTTTATATGAAGGGTTTACTAAACGACAAAAGGGAATGTTTTTGTCATACGTATGCGGCGACAACGACTTCTCCACCGCCGTGACTATTATTTGAGTGTCGACTTCCACTACAAGCCATACCTTCTTTTTAAAAGAAAAATAAAAACCATGTTTTACTTTTCTTTTATTTTGGTATTGAAAATGGTTCTCATAATGTTTTTATATCAATGTGTTGTATTGATATCTTGTTATTGAAAGGTGGAAATGTTATGTTTCCTTTATACATGTTTTATGTGATGCGATTATGTTGAGGTTCTTGGGCATTATTATGAAGACGGGTGGTTCTGTGATAAACTAAGGGCGGGTGAGCCCGATATAGCTCTCTAATGCATTGGGTAACGTGAAGGAGTGAAACGTTAAGGTTTATCCGAAGAGATTTAGGGAATATACTGTGATGGGTATTCCAAACGTAACCAAGAGGGTTACTCCCTACGTAAGAATGTTATGAAGGCCTCAAGTTTCCTTTATGTCTTATGTTTTCTATGATTTATTCATGGTTTGATGAGGTATGTTAAAGTGCCTATGTTTTATGGGTAAAGTATGATTTCATTCTTATGTATATATGAACTCATGTTTCCTTTCCATATTTTTATAACCCTTACTGAGCTTTTTATGCTCATCCCAAATTTTTGAAATGTTTTTCACAGGTCAAGGGAAAGGTACATGATGTGATGATAGTTTCAAGGATGTGTCAAGAAAGAATCTATATTTTATTTTCAATATGTTTCCATTGATGGGAATAATGAATACTGTCTTTTATGTAACCACTTTGTTTAAATGTGGAATGTAATGCAAGTTTCATGATCTAATTCTCTAAAACTCTAAACCTGAAAAGATCCTCAATGTGTAATCTTGTAATAACTCAAGATTATGTAAGGTTTAAGGCTGAGGCCTTATAATATAAATTCGGTTATAAATGCTCATTGGAAAGATAAAATTATTTTATTTATCATGGTAATTTATTTATAATTTTTAAGACATATTTAATTACATTAATAGCTTATACATTAATGATGCAGAAATTATTTATTTAGTAAAAAATAATTAATATAGTTTTTATTGAAATAATAATACCCATTAAAAGGCTCACAAACCTGACCAAAACTTATTGGTAGTGTATATATACATCAAAATAAGATAATTACCGAATATATGACCGTTTAGTGTCTTATAAAAGTGATTATTACACTTATATTATTTTATTTTAAATGATGTCAAAGTTGTCACCTTCATAATTTAATAGATATAACATTTTAAAAGTTGGGTGTTTTAGAATATAAATCTGAAAAAAAGTATTTTTATTCAATATATAAGATTTATCTTCATCCAAGTATTTTATTTTTAATTTTTATGCAACAAATAAGTATATTGAATAATTATACAAAAATGTTGTAGAAATTATTTTATTAATAGAAGTATCAAATAAATGGTTTTATAAATAGTAAAATAAATATTATATGAACTATTTAATTTTCTCCAATAATTTTATATATTAATATGACATGTTAGGAACCTATTAAATATTTTACTTCGAATATATTCTCTGTGTGGATTTTATTTAAATTCAAATAAATGAATTGTGTCAAAATTGACACTATTGTTATTTTATAAAAATAACATATTATTAAATTGTTTAAAATCACAATAATATTTAAAAATTATAAATTGAAATTTATATAGTCTAAAATGTCATAACGTTTCCAATTATAGAAAATTAACAACACATAATTGATTATTTATAACCATTTAAAATTTCTAATTTTATTAGCACAAATAAAATTAAATAGATTAAATAAGGATAAATCAAAATGATAAGGTTTAAAATAAGATCAAAACAGGTCTAAATTTGATTGGTTGACGATATTAATAACCTATCTCATCTAATATTCTAATTGAGTCATTTTTGGAGGTTTTTATGTGGGGTTTGAATTTATATTAAACTAATATTTTTGAGGATTCCAAAGGTGCCCCTCTCCACCCTTATAAAAGGGCACCTCCTCCCTCTCATCTTTACACAACATTGAGTGTTCATGCTTGGAAAACCCCTTCCCATTTCCCTTCTAAACTTCCATATAAATATTCTAGAGGTCCTGGTCTTCTTCAAAGACCAATGTTAGTGCCCTAAGAGAAGGTTTCAAAGAGGCGTGTCGAAGAAGAGGTAATATCTGTTACCGATTCTTTCAAATTCATTTCTTATTCTATTTCACCTTTTTTAGTTGTTTCATTATGAAGTAATAACATCAGTATCAATCATATAATTATATTTTAT
Organism: Viscum album; assembly: GCA_963277665.1. NCBI lineage: Eukaryota > Viridiplantae > Streptophyta > Magnoliopsida > Santalales > Viscaceae > Viscum > Viscum album. The sequence continues at coordinate 705,624,016 of OY728132.1, forward strand.
TATAAATATGAAACAACCCTATTTCACCTTCTATCCATCCTACGGAAAATGAAATCACTGCGCGTGCTTACGTACGGAATACCGTCTCCACGCCGTGGTGTAATCTGTTTTCCACCACCACATTACTTGGATGGGTATAATGGTGTAAAGAATTACTATGTTTGATTATTTTAAAGTGATATTGATTCTGAAATATTATAAATACACTTCAGTACAATTCCGCGATCATGGGAACGATATCATCGCTCGTGCGTACGTATGGACTACCATCGCCACGAACGCGATAAGATTCATTTTTCATGTTAACCATTCATGAATGATTATAAAGTATATATACGGAATAATAATGAAATATATGACATAATAATTATACTGGGTTTATGTATATATATATTTATTTATTTATTTCATCTACTTAATTACATTCAATTCAATAAGGAAATGAAAACAGCGTTCATGCGTACGTACGACCTACCATCTCCATGAACGGTGTATTTCATTCCATTTATCAATCTATTGTATATATGTATATGCTGAATATTTATTATATATAAATCATTTTTTTCATTATGGAATTTAGTAAATCATGATATAAGTAATAATATCAAGAGCCACAAGTCGAAACACGTACGATAAATGAAATGATTTTAACCAAAATGTTTCTTTAACATGGATTTACAAAAGAACAGGTAATATAATGTCATAAGTGAACCATATATGATATAATAACACTGTATATTATTCTGTAATAAGTCAATGACATTATTTAAACTATTATACAGGAGTTTCGGATACGTACGAAGCATATCAGACCTAAGGTAAGAGATAACTATTCCAATCTCGTTCTTATCAGAGATTGTTTATTCATAAATATTTACTGGGGTTTTGTTATCATCCTTGTCCCTGTTTTCTAAAAATGTTTTCATGTATGTTTAATGTCCTTTTTACCCATTTTTTAATTTTACCACATTTTATGAAAGGAATCTTACTTTTGTTTACCACATGAGAAACTTTTTTACTTTTCCGAAAAAAGTACGAAGAGAATGTTATTTTGAACATATACGGGTGAACAGATTTTTATGGTTTCATAACGCCTCATTTTCATGAAGCTTCCTCTACAAGAATGCAAGATTATTTTCAACAAAACCCTTTTCCTTTAAGATTTCATGGCATTTTTTGAAAAGAAAATTATTTTGAAGAAGAAAGGATATTTTCATCAACAATTCATTTCAAGTGTTTTATCAAAACTATTTCCATCTAAAAATGACATTATTTAATATGTTTATGTTTCAAGTATAATGTATTCATTATTTAAATGGTTTTATTCTTATTATGCTGAAATTATATCCATTTTTATATGGATTATGTTATGATGGCATGATGTTTAAGAATCCCATTCTATTACATGAGTTATGCTATGATGCATGATTTATGATTTTGTGGCACATGAAAGAATGATTTCATTATGAGATTGGTGAGACCTATATTTCCCTCCAATGCTTGGGTAAAGATTTATATCTCATGAGATAGACATGGATGAAACGGCAAGTAAACCGGGTTCAGTAAGGGACTTTGTCCACTATGATGGTCTTGACAGCAATGCCTTGGCTACTATAGAAATCATATCATGTGCTTAATGTTTTTCCACAATTACATGTTTTATTCCCATGCTATTTTATCATGATTGATGTTCTATTATGATCTATGCCTTATGTACTACCATGTTTTATGTCATTGCTCAAGATCTTGATGTTTAAACATTATGTTCATGTTTTTAAGTTCAAATGTATATGGTTTGTTTTATTTTCCCCATGCTTACCCTTACTGAGCATTTGAGCTCAACCTTTTTTTGTTTTCTTTTCCCCTAGGATTAAAAGAAAGGTTTTAGGTAAGGAAACAAAAAGGGGAAGATCGTTATTGGAGATGTTGAAGATCTTTCAACATGATTAAGAGTTTATATTCCAAGTTTCAAAAGACACTAAACTATTACGGTCCTTGAGTGTTGGTATTTGTTATGTATTAAGTATTCTGTAAATGTATTGTAAATTCCATGTATATCTAGTTCTGGGCCTCTATAGCTGGTATCATAGGAAAGGTTTAGTAAACCTTTGGAAACTAGGATGGAAAAACTATAGTGAAATCCCTAGACATATTTATAATGTATGTTTAGGGATGTCTCTATGGTTAAGTATACATATAGGTTAGAGTCCTAGAATTATGTTGACGATCCTGAAGAACCTAGGGTGACCTAAGGTGTCATGGATTAAATAATTTTTGATAAGTTAGACATCCCATAAGTGAATTTGTATGATTATGTGGTTCCTCGTTATTTTAACCATTTCTTACACTATGGTTTATGGTCTTAGTCAATGGAAGGAATGAGAAGGAATTAAATTAACATTGATTCCAATGGACAAATTGGTGACTATGATCAACGAAATTATGTAACGTCTGAAGAGAAAGATATCATGATTATGCCGAATCAGTCATCTTGATATATGATTAACAAGGTGAACTTTAGTTGTATTCCTAAAACATCAAATAAGAGGAAGATGGAATTTTATACATGTTCGCATGGTGAGGAGCATAGACAAAGGAATATTGAGATTTCTAAAGAAGGGAATAAGAACCTTGAGGAATAAATCAAATGGAGGGGAAGATGTTATCTATGTGGAGAAAAGGGTCATAGAGTGACAGACTGTTATGGTGTGCAATGTCTTCTCTGTAGAGAACATGGGTATTACCCAACTCAATTTCCTGACCTAAGAAGTTGCTTCTAAATCAAGGATGGACTTATTCCATGACAATCATTGAAGAGGATTGATTGAAGTGTTTTTGTATTGGTATTCAAGAATAATGTTGTTGAGGTAATTTTATGGTATTTTGGAATATTTATGTATTGGTCCATTTTCGTTTTCTGTAAGAATATGGCATCAGTAACCATAAAAAGTGATTGAAATATTTTTGGAAAGCAAATGAAATGCGCATAATGAAGGGATAATGAGAAAATAATATGTATAATAGTAATCATGAGCTCATGACTAATATAAGGACAAAGTGATATCATGGTTCAAGTATATAGAAATTTTGGGATTTTGGTATGTGGAAAGAGTTACCTTTTGACAACATTCATGATTTCACTATGGTTTTATGATAATTTATGTTTCAAGAGAATATATTATTAAGGTATTAACATGATTGGAATGTAACCAACAAGATATATCAGGGATAAACGACAGTATTCACATGCTTGGTAGATGACATTTCTAGTAATTGTTTTCTTTATACTATGATCTTGGAACGAATTATTTTGGATACGCCTAAAGATTTGAAATGGATTATGTTGGACATAAGTTGGTATGGTTTAAGGCTAGAATTGTTTTTGATATTATTGATGGAATGTTATAATTATGTAGTTTTAGAAAATTGACAACCTGCAGGACATGTGACAACCCGTCGCGTCAGACAAGACTGTGGGAATCGAACTCACAACCGAAGTGCGACAGACCTTTATCGCCTACCACTGGCCTACAAGAAGTCCCTGGTTAGTAGAAACTAGTTTTATTTTACTAAGCGGTATGATAGTTGAAGTATAAGTCCATTTTTTTTGAACCATATACAATTAGTCTCACCATAAGATGGAATTATGTATATAACTTTTTCTAACCTTATGTTTGAGACAGATAGAATGACCTATCATTCTATCGCATGATATACTAACACTTCATGAATAACAAATTCAACTTCATTTCTTTAAGAGATGAAGTGGAAATCGTTCATGGCACGAACAACAGTAAGATTGTTCCAAATTCGTGTAATTATTTCTTCTAATTCATCAACTTTAGGGAAAAGATCTTGAAAACCCAAAATGTTGTCCTAGTGTCCTCATATCCGATGAATTCAATGTTACCTTAGATCATCACAAATTTATAGCTTTGTGATTGTTGGCTTTTTCATATCCATGTTCTCTACCACTCTCCATCAGAACATGATGGTTAGATTTATCTTTCATATACATATTTACACCTATGTTATCCTATGTAGAAAACCAGTGATTAGTTAATTTGGGTAACTGTTACGTTTTATAATTTAGTTTTTAAAGATAAGTTTTGGTATTCCTTTTTACGATGTGGGTTTCTATTTAAGAAACTTTCAAGTAGTAAACCATTTATAACCCTGATGAATTTTGAGGGAGAAATTCATTTTAAAGGGGGGTAGAATGTAACACCCCGAGAATTTCATTAAAATATTATTTTTATCTCATTGATATCTTGTGTTGTACACTACACCAAAATTAACTTGTACTATACGCAACACCGTATTATCTTGCAGTATACGCAACACTATTCTTGGATCGTGTTACACACAATTTTAAGTTTGTTTGATAGTAGTTATTCTACCCAACATTGAGTGTATATATATATATATATTCAATTAAATATGGCTGGATTTTGTTATACGCAACAACAAAGGATACTTGCACTACACACAACCCTGACTTGGCTTGCATTACACGCAGTCGCAACCTTCCTCGATAGCGTGTGTTGTACGCAATACCGGGTTTCACTAAACAACGATATATGATTATAATATTAATATAAACTAGCCGTTATGAATAGTAGTAAATACATTTTTAATTTTATGACATTATAATTCATCTAACACATTTTATAGAACATGGTATGGGAACAAATAAATTTTTTGGGTAAAACAAGTATTTAAAAAAAAATGCAGTTTTGCCGCCTTTTGATGATGCACCCAATTTAAATATATTTTTTGAAAAGTTTATAAGTTAAATTTTACAAAATAATCTTATTCCTTTGAACCAGGATATAAAAATTTACATTGGATAAAGTTTTGATATTTTTCTGATAACTTTCATATTTTAATGAATAGTAAAAACACGCTATATTTTAATTAAAAACAACTTTTTTAATCATAATAATTTATATGGTTAAATTATAATATTGAATGGTTTTAAATTATAAATATAATATATTTTTACCATTTAATATAATTTATGTCTTTAGAATTTATTTTACATTGAATTAATAGGTAAAATCATTTCAATCTTTTGCAATGTTTTAACTTTTAAAACTCGTTTTCTTAACAACGGGATTCATTTTAAATTAATTTCTGCAACTTTTGTGTACTGAATTTATAAAAATGGATTCCATATTTGTAATCAGTGGTTCCAAATTATGTTAATAGGCTACTTTTTATTTTTGAGCATTATGAATAGTAACTACGATAAATTTTATTTACCTTAGTAAAAGGTAAATCGGGTAATTAAGGGTAAATATAATATTATAAAATTACTATAACACTTGTCTTAATATAATTAGATACTTATATTTCGTCATAAGGTATATTAGGGTCGAAATGGAATCCATTGGAACCCACTTGGAGGTGATTAAGACCATTAGTTTATTTTATTTAAAGGAAAGTGAAATATGTCTCACTCAACTTTAATAATTAAAATATTTTTAATATAAGTTTATACAGAATATAAATTCGGTTATAAATACTCATTTGAAAGATAAAATGTTTTTCTTTATCATGGGAACTTATTTTTATTTTTTAAGAGATATTTAATTACCTTAATAGCTTATACATTAATGATGCAGGAATTATTTATTTATGGAAAAATAAGTAATATAGTCTTTATTGAAATAATAATACCCATTAGAAGGCTCAAAAGCCTAACCAAAACTTTTTTGTAGTTTATATATACATCATAATCATCCAATTACCGAATATATGTCCGTTTGGAGTCTTATAAAGGTGATTATGACACTTATATTATTTTATTTTAAATGAAGTCAAAGTTGTCACCTTCAAAATTTAATAAATATAACATTTTAGAAGTTGGGTATTTTATAATATAAATCCTACGAAAAGTATTATTATGAAATATATAAGATTTATATTCATCCTAGTAATTTAGTTTTAATTTTTATGCAACAAATAATTATATTTAATAATTATACAAAAATATTGTAGAAATTATGTTATTAAGAGAAGTATCAAATAAATGGTTTTATAAATAGTAAAATAAATATTATATGAACTATTTAATGTGATCCACTAATTTTATAGATTAATATGACATGTTAAGATCATATTAAAAATTTTATTTCTAATATTTCCTCTGTGTGGATTTTATTTAAATTCAAATAAATGAATAGTGTCAAAATTGACAGTATTGTTATTTTATAAAAATAACATATTATTAAATTGTTTAAAAATCACAAAAATATTTAAAAATTAGATATTGAAATTTATATACTATAAAATTTCATAAATTATCTAATTATGGAAAATTAACAACACATAAGTGATAATTTATAACCATTTAATATTTAGAATTTTATTACCACAAATAACATTAAATTGATTAAATAAGGATAAATCATAATGAGAAGGTTTAAAATAAGATCAAAACATGTCTAAATTGGATTTTTTGATGAGATTACAAACCTATCTCATCTAATATTATAATTGAGTCATTTTTGGAGGTTTTTATGTGGGTTTTGAACTTATATTAAACTATGATTTTTGAGGATTCCAAAGGTGCCACTCTCCTCCCTTATAAAAGGGAACCTCCTCCCTCTCATCTTTACACAACTTTGAGTCTTCAATATCAGCCAAACCCTTCACATTTACCTTCTCAACTTCTATAGATATATTCTAGAGGTCCTGGTCTTCTTGAAAGACCAATTTTAGTTCCCTCAGAGGAGGTTTCAAAGAGGCGTGTCGAAGAAGAGGTAATACCCGTTACCGATTCTTTCAAATTTATTTCTTCTTCTACTTCCTCTTCTTTAGTTGTTTCATTAGGAAGTTATAAAAACAGTATCACTAATATACTGATATGTTATTATAAATATGAAACTATCCTATAACACCTTCTATCCATCCTACGGAAAATGAAATCACCACGCGTGCGTACGTATGGAATACCGTCTCCATGTCGTGGTGTAATCTGTTTTCCACAACGACCTTACTTGGATGGGTATAATGGTGAAAGGAATTACTATATGTGATTATGGTAAATTGATATTGATTCTAAAATAGTATACATACACTTCAATACAATTCCACGATCATGGGAATGATATCATCGCTCGTGCGTACGTACGGACTACCGTCTCCACGAATGCGATAAGATTCATTCTTCATGTTAACCATTCCTGAATGATTATAAAGTATATATACTGAATAATAATGAAATATATGACATAATAAGGATACTGGATTTATATATATATATATATCTATGTATTTCATCTAATTAATTCCATTCAATTCAATAAGGAAATGATAACACCGTTCATGCGTTCGTACGACCTACCGTCTCCATGAACGGTGTATTTCATTCCATTTATCAATATATCATATATATGTATAAGCTGAATATTTATTATATATAAATTATTTTTTACATTATGAAATTAAGGAAATCAGGATATAAGTTATAATATCCAGAACAACAAGTCGAAACACGTACGATAAATGAAATGATTTTACCCAAAACATTGCTTTAACATGGATTTAAAAAAGAACGGGTAATATAAAGTCATAAGTGAACAATATATGATATCATAACAATGAATATGATTTTTTAATAAGTCAATGACCGTATTTAAATCATTATATAGGAGGTTCAGATAGGTATGAATCATATCAGACCTAAGTTAAGGGATAACTATTCAAATCTCGTTCTTATACGAGATTGTTTATTCTTAAGTATTTACTGGGGTTTTGTTATCATCCATGTCCCTATTTTCTAAAAATGTTTTCATGTATGTTTAATGGCCTTTTTAAATATTTTTTAATTTTACCACATTTTATGAAAGGAATCTTACTTTTGTTTACCACACGAGGAACTTTTTTACTTTTTCGACAAAAGTACGAATAGAATGTTATTTTTAACTTATACGGGTGAACGGATTTTTACGGTTTCATAATGCCTCATTTTCATGAAGCTTACTCTACAAGATTTCATGAATATTTTCAAAAAAACCCTTTTATTTTAAGATTGCATGGAATTTTGTGAAATGAATATGATTTTTAAGAAGAAATGATATTTTCCTCAAGAATTCATTTCAAGTGTTTTATCAAAACTATTTTCCATCTAAAAAGGACATTATTTAATATGTTTATGTTTCAAGTATAATGTCTCCATTATTTACATGGTTTTATTCTTCTTATGATGAAATGATATAAATTTTTAATATGGATTATGTTATGATGGCATGATTTTTAATAATCCCATTTTGTTACATGAGTTATGCTATGATGTATAATTTAAGATTTTGTGGCACATGAAAGAATGATTTCATTATGAGATGGGTGGGACCTATATCTCCCTCCAATGCATTGGGTAAATATTTATATCTCATGAGATAGACATGGCTGAAATGGCAAGTAAACCAGGTTTAGTAAGGGACTTTTTCCACTAATATGGTCTTGGCAGCAATGCCTTGGCTACTATGGAAATCTTATCATGTGATTAATGTTTTTTCACAATTACAAGTTTTATTCCCATGCTATTTTATCATGATTGATGTTCCATTATGATCTTTGCCTTACGTACTACCATATTTTATGTCATTGCTCAAGATCGTGATGTTTAAACATTATGTTCATGTTTTTATGTTCAAATGTATATGGTTTGTTTTATTTTCTCCATGCTTAAAATTACTGAGTATTTGAGCTCACCCTCTTTATGTTTTCTTTTCCCCTAGGATTAAAATAAAGGTTTTAGGTAAGGAATCAAAAAGGGGAAGATTGTTATGAAAGACGTTGAAGATCTTTCAACATGATTAAGAGTTTATATTCCAAGTTTCCAAAGACACTAAACTCTTAAGGTCCTTGAGTGTTGGTTTTTTTATGTATTAAGTATTCCACAAATGTATTGTAATGTCCATGTATGTCAAATTGTGGGCCTCTACATAGAATCATTTGAATCTTTTTCAAAATATAATTTGAATAATCACCTGAACTCAAGAACATCATCTTTTGAGATAACTTGTTATTGGAGAGTTCATATTTCAACTTTGGATTCAACTAATAGATTCTTCAAGGAATCCACTTAAATGATTTTCTTGAAATATTTATCTCAATCTATTTTATGAACAACATATTTTTTGGTAGTTGAAATTTTGTAACTATTACTATGTGAGGGTATAAGAGAACAAAATTCTTGGTTCAGTTTGGCAGCATGAACTTCACTATCTATTTGATTTTCTACAACATTGTTTACTTATTCAATATGGTATACTTATTTTTATTATAATATTACTCTAATTTTTTTCATCATGTCAAGTGGCATCATATTTTTTTAACTCCCCTTTAACATCAACTATATTTTGACTCATATTGCTTAGCAATTTTCTTTTGACTTTTCTATAGGTCTCCCCAGATGGAGATATTTTGAAGAATGGGATTAAAACTAATGCAGTAGAAACAATGTTCTATTGATTAATTATAAATAGTCTTCAAGTGGAAAAATAAAAATATCCTTTATAGAGGAAATATGTGGTTTTGATATAGTAAGAGAAGGTGTATCAATTACATGGCTTGATTTTGAATGAATTATGGGACATTCCCATCCCTAGCTTGAATTTATTGATAAAAACAACACAATATATTATTTACCTATCTATAAAAGTTTTATTTTCCATAATTTCAATTACATCCATACTTCCATATAATTCTTATATGAGAGAAGAAACTTGAGTAGGTGTTTCATTAGAAACAATTATTTTAGATGACTCTATCTGAGTAGTAGCAATTTCTACATTATCTATTTCCTCTTAGCTGACTCGAAAAATATTATTCAATGATTAATTACCAAAGAAATAAAAAAAATTCAACACACCTTCCCCCAACTTTATTAATCCATGAAAACCTGTGGTAATGGATTTATCCAAATAGACACAAACTTTACTAAAAACTAAAGTTAACAAAATTTCCAAAGGGTAAAAATTTATTGATTTATTTTTTAATATTCCACATATAATTCATAATTTATAATTATTAATTAAATTATTTCAATTTCATAAATAGATACAACAATATAAATCTTGAAAAAGGATCCTTTAAAGATCACTATTTCACTGATCAATTGTCAATTGAATGAACTTTACATGAACCTTTCTATATGGTTCAAGGCCTTTTGTATGTTTCTTGTCCATGATTGGACTTTCAAAATGGGACTTCATTATTTATGTATGACTGACATCATTCGTTATTATCAAGGAGATGTCAAAATTGGAATGGTATTCATATGTGAAAATAAATACATCATCCATTATTAAAGACAATGTACAAAAATTATTCTAGTCTAGTCTTGTTGTAATCAGCTACTAATTATGACCAAAATGAAATAAAATAATTTCATATAAATCTCATACAGTCTTTTCATAAAAAACTGTATTCAGTTCTCATAAAAACTAAACCCCCATATTCCATTGTTTCAAAATTAATTATGTATCATATCTATACCATCATTCATGTTGAAATCGATAGATCATCCACCTAAACATTTTATTATATGTCTTGAACACTTGACAATCTTAGAAGAAATTAAATATATTACCATATTTTAATATAATTTAAAAAGTTTTTTTAAATAGATCATAATTACATTATTTTGTAGTTTTGGGAATTGATAGTTTTCTCCAAGTAATTTTTAGGATAATCATGAATTGATAACTTATGTGTCATATTGAGATGTGAAAAATACACAAAATGAATTTACTAAATCTCAAATTTAATAATATAAAATAAATATTTACTAAATAAAAATTTTTATTATAAAATTTTTAAATTGTAAATAATATTAAATAATCCAAACTCAGATTTCATAAAATAAAAAACTATTATTAAGAAATTTTTTAGTAAAAATGCATGCTAATTGTTTTCTATGAAATCAAATTCTAACAAGATATTAGTTTTTTTGTGAATGGCCTCTTAATAACTGTGACATAAATCATTGGGATTCATTCTAGAATGGATTATTAGATTTTATGAAATTTTGATAGCACTTGTGTTACTAAAATTTAATTGAAAAAGTAATAAATTAAATAAAAAATCTATTATGATGTATTTCATCTATATCCCATGTACATAGAAACTTCTAATGGGAAAATATTCAACATTAGTAGTAGACAATGTTATAGAGTTTTATTTATTTCTATACAACGATATTAAGGATTTACCATCAATGTGAAGGGATTATATGGTGATATTTATATCTAGTCTACACCCACCAAAATCTACTTCTAAATATAATGTTAACTTAAATTCATAGGTTTTTTTATAAAATTTGGAAAATGGAAATAGTTCCATTTAAATATCTAAAAATCATTTTTGTGGCTCTAAAAATATATTATTTTGGATTATATTGAAATATTTAACAAATAAATACTAAAAGTCATTTTTTTGGAATACATACAGTATGATAAAGTAGAATTCCAATGATTTCCCTGTATAACGTGTTATTAACCATCTTTCCATATTTATCCAAGTCATGATTAATATTGAATCTTATAGGATCTGAAGAATTCTTTCTATTTTCAATTCCAAAACTTTTAATTAAATAATTATATATGTTAATAGGTTTAAAATATTTCCAAAATATTTTTGACAAATTTTAAATCCCCAGAAATAGTTTAATTATCTCATCATACTCATTTAAAACTATTTTATCATATGATTTGAAAGATCTTTACAGAATTTTTCATTTGATGATCAATAAATAACATAATAAACATATATTTTCTTAAGAAAAATACATTATGATGGAATTTTCCTAAAAATATTGTGGTCTTCAATTCTCCCATTAAATCCATTTGATAAAATAAGAGAACATAATCTTTTATACCATACTCTTGGTTCTCGTTTAAGTCCACAAAGATATTTTTATGTTTGGAAATAGAATTTTGAAAATAAGGGCCTTCCAACCTGAGAGGTTGTTCAACATAACCATACCTGATTTAAAATCCCTTTATAAATTCATACTTTCTATCTATATTATATAGTTTAAAATTCATACAGGATGTATATTCCATAAGTATTTTAATTGAATCCAACCTAGTTATAGGGGAAAGGACTCTTCTTAATCTATCCACTCTTCTACATTATAACCTTTCGAAACTAATCTAACTTTATTAAAATTTACCACCCAATGATCATAGTATTATACCTAAATACCCATTTACCTCTAATAACTTGATAGTTAGAGGTTCTATCAACTAATTCCCATACATTATTCTAATTGAACTATTTTTATTTTTCTCTTATTAAGATTACCTAACACCCATAAACTAGATCTAATTCTACCATTAAAGGATCTTACACATATTAAAAAGAATAAAATTCTGAAATGATTCTTATATTTCATTTTGCCTTATCACCATTATCTAAGCATCCTATAACTACCTCTAAAGGATGTTCCTTAAGGATTTTAAGAAGTCTAAGTGACACACATTTTTGTTCGTTGGTATCAACCTTTATAGTATTTAGTTCACTAAACATAAATTCTAAATCATTATCATTTTTTATTTGTAAAATGTGATTATAGTCTCAAGTCATTATGAAAATTATTCATCTCAACAACTCAAGTAATTTTTTGATATGAAGATCACGTTCATCATACATCACATGATTTTACTCCTTAATAAGGCTCGAATTTTTTTTGAGAACACAATAAGAATTGGATGTAGTATAATAAAATAATAAGATACCATCATCATATTTTGGATAAAAAATTTGATGATTTTCCTTAGTGCTTAAAACATAACATTACATCTAAACACTTTTAAGTATCATACCATTGGATTTATATTATTCTATAATATATATGGTATATTCCTTAACATATTCATTATTAAAACACTGTTACTGAAATAACATGTTTTTTAACATATTCAAACCAAAAAATAAGTGGTAATGTTATATGTTTATAACATTGTTATATAAATTTCATGCAAGGTCATATTCCTTCTTTCAAAATAATCAATTTGTTGTGGTTTTGGGGGGATAAAAATGTTTATTAGACACCATATTTTCAAATAATGAATTAAATTATTTATTCTCAAATTCAAATCCATTATCACTTATTGAAGACATAATTTTTACACAATATTCATTTTTCATATGGTTATAAAACTTAATAAAGATAAATTAGGATTCACTCTCAAATTTCATTTAATAAACATGGTAAAATATTAAAAAATTATCAACCAATACATAAAAAATTATTTTCCATCATGTATTACTATTCTAGTAGGTCGGGAATGATCCATGCGGGCTAGATATAGTTTTATAGAAGTAAAACCCTATTTAGTAAGTTTAAAATATGACTTAATTAACTTTCCCATTGGAAATGCATCACATAGTATCTTCTTATCCAATATTGGATTTGGAAAAAAAATAAAATTTCTCTTGAATATATTTTCCAAGGAATAAACATTACAATATCCAAGAATTCTATTTTATGTCAATGATTCATTTATTAAAACATTAAAACAATTTATATGTTTTCTACAGAAATAAATAATATCTAATGTATAGACATTATCTATTATTAGTGCTTTAAATTTGGTCTATTTTTTTAAAAAATTAAGTTAGAATTGTTATAAAAATAAAAAAAACCCATCATCAAATCGTTGAGAAATACTTTTTAGATTTTTCTTCAATCTCTCAAAATAATGTGATTTTTTTGATCAGGATAGATTGTGTATTTTTAACAGATCAAATTCCAAATATTTTTCACTTTTCATTATCACAAATTGTGAAATGGCCTCCATAAATCATAGATAGTGATTGATAGTTAGATAAATATCCATTCATGTGTATTGAGAAGTCACTATATATGAATAATTTTACATTATTGTACATTTTTAAAGGTCTCTGAAATTGAAAATAAAATAACATTATTTTTTGGAACCAAAAGAAGCTTGGGTCTTGAAATGTTATCTAGAAATGACATAAGAAACCAAATATATTTTTATGGTTCCTAAAATCCATTTATAAATGTTGAAAACAATTTTTAAGAAAATAATTTTTAATTCCACAATGAATTTTTAGATTATATATATTGGTATAATTTCACACTTCTATATAGTGATAACTAGTAACATTGGAGATATTTTCATTTTTAGCACCAAATAAAAAATTGTTTTTATTTAAAAAAAATCTTCCATCATCATTTTATAGTCCAAACCCTCACGATTTATGTTGTTTTTTACCAATAATTTTGTTTAGGTAATCCTATAATTAAAAATAAAAATGAAGAATATTTGATGTTTTGAAATTCTTTCTATAGGATCTTAATTTTTATAGTCTCTTTAGTACAAGATGAAGTAGTCTTTTTGAAATTGTTTTTTACGTCTACAATTTTCCTATTTATGTCCTCATTTTATTTAAATTATTTATTTATGATTTTATAATAGATTTATTTTTATTTTTCAATCATCAATACTTATAGTCTTTATTTAATTATTCATATGGGATATTTTCATTTTTTAAACTCAATCTTATGCCTAAGGGAATAGTTAGATTGAACAGCTTCTGAATGTTCTATGATATACTTGTTTTATTTTTTATTTGATATATCATATTATAATTATGAAGCTGAATAATCACTAGAAATTTAGTATCAATACATTTAGCTTTCAATGTCTTCATGTATTGAACATTTTATCTACCTGCATTGAAAAATATTTTCCATAATTTTTATTGTCTTTCAATTGGGTGAAATCGATATCTATGTGTCCATTTTATTTTCACTAATAGAATATTATTTCTTTATAATTTCCTACAAGATTATTTTTCTTGGTCAAAATTCTTATAAAATCTAACCTCTTATTATAAAACATTCTAAAATTTTTAGAAACCACTTAGTGTTCATTATCTGATAATGAATTTTATGAGTATTATTATTTATATTATTCAATGATATATATAACCTTTTTATTTTTTTATTATTTAAATGTTAAAAAGTACAATGTATATTTTTTATTTCATGACTATTTTATATTCCCCTGTTTCATCTTCCATTTATAACTCAAACATAAAAAGAGTTCCAATGTGATATTTTTCTTTGAAATTATTGATATTTTTTGATTTTATAAGGGAATGTGAGATCCCACATCACATAGATAGTAAAAATATTAAAATATTATATGCATTCTTGGGATCAGTATTTAGTGTTCCTAGAGAAGAAAAACTATTAAAAACCACAGGCAGTCTTCTATTCATCTATGTAATTCTTTCCCCTATACAGATTTTGAAGGTTTCAAACTTACGTTTGGAAGTATCATATCTAAGTGAATTCACATTAACTATACCTTTATAGGAAACTGTAATATCCCAGGTAAATAATGAATAAATTTTTTTCATATTTATTAGTATTAATGAATTATATATTAATTTTACTTTAAAGGGGTTTCTATGTTCGATAGTGTACCCGATAGGCAACAAAGAGTTTCATTGAAATCTTACGTTGCACACTAGTAATAAAATAATATTATTTTAAATGGTAGTTAACACATATTCATTGTATTGGCGGGAAAGGATAAAAATAAATAAAATATGATTATATATGTTTGTCAAATATTTTTACTCTTTACAATAAATGTTAGAGGATTACAAATGCAAATGAATCCAGTTTTTAAGCATAAACATTCTAATATTCTTTAAAAGGTCGACTAACCGCCTTTTGATGGGGAACCCCTTTTAAATCCACTTTTTGACAATTTTTTAAGCTCCATTTTTCAAAATAAACATATTATTTATGATTGGGACATTGAAATTTACCTTGGGTTAATTTTTGGTATTTTTCTGACAATGTTCAATTTTCATTGAATAGTGAAAAATACCGCATTTTACATCAAAACTGCTTTTTCATATAATTTAATTATATGGTTATATTATCTTTTTAATTTGTTTTAAAGTGTAATTAGAATATATTTTTACCATGTAATTCAATGATGGTCATTGGGATTAATTTCACTTTGGAATTAGGCATAAACAAGTGCCAAACTTTTCATAAATATTGTCTCTAAAAAACCCGCTATTTGTTTTGACAACAGGATGTTTTTTTAAATTAATTATTGCAATTTATGTGTTTGGAATTTTTTAAAATAAATTACATATTTGGAATCATAAGGTCCAAATTATTTAATTAAGACTCTTTTGTTTTTGGACATTATGAATAGTAATGACGGTAATTATCTTTAATTATCTTGATTAATGAGTAATCGGGTGGTTAAAGATAATAAAATAATATCATAATAATAAAAAATGACCACAAAATGTGTCCTAAGGCTAGTGTTTGTCTCCTGGACGACCATGGTATGCCTTGTGCCAAACTTGGGGGCCCCATGGAATCACTTTTGTGAGAAAGTGACTTTTTATCTTTTTATTTTTAAAGAATGTTAAATGTAACAAAGAATGTATCACCTAAGTAAAATATTTTTAATTTTGTCTACATAAATGATCTTTTGGACTATAAATATTAATTAGAAAGATAATAAGATTTCATACATCATGATATGTGTTTTATAATTTTTAGACATTAAATTTATTAAATTATTTATGACATCATGATGATGAAGCGATTACCTCATTAATAAAGGATTTAAATAAAATGGTAAGATAATGTAAAATCTAAGACCTAAACATATCCAAAACCTACTGTATGGGTGGATTTTTAACCCTTATCACCTTATCCTCGAAACACATAAATGTGGGACCATTAAAATCCGAAACTCATTCTAAAATAAAGTAACATTTCATTACTTTCCAAGAGTGCCCCTCCTCTCCTCTTATAAAAGGCCCCCACCTCTACCACCTTACCCACACTTCCAAAGCCTTTGGCTAGGCCAAACCCTGACCATTTTGGCTCTCCACATCCCTCTATTACTCATTGAAGCCTCACTTTGGGCAGAAGTCTTCCCATGTAAGCCTTTTAACTCAAATCTAAGAGAGTTACCCGATTTTAAGGTGATGTCTTCACTTGTGTTCTTTTGTTTTATTTTTCTTATCCAACCCCCTAAACAATTTTTATTCATTTATTTTGTAAAATATCCAGTATCTTCAATATACTAGTATGTTGTTATAAGAATATTTCGAGCTACACTTACACACATTTACATCTAATGGTAAAATAACATACTGTTTCCGTGGATGGCGAATTTCTGCCTCCCGAAACGTTGATTGTTCAAAATTCTTTTAAACACCTTTAATGGTGGCCATTAAGATGTCACTATATTTATATATGATATATAATATGTTTATGTTTTCCTTAAGTTTCTGTATTTTTCATTTTGATCATACCTTTATGGCTTCCATTATGGGTAAACACGATAATTTCATTTTTGGAAGTGCGGACTACCGCCCCTCAAAGTGATGTGATTCGTTAACGCCATATGTGGGACGTATAAAAGATGGATTTAAAGTTATTATATATGATGTTATACTGGAATTATAATATACCTTTATATCATTATTATTTCTTTCCATTAATGTATGAGATAGAAATGAAAGTAGCGTTCATGCGTACGTACGGCTTACCGTCTCCATGAACGGTGCATTTCATTTCTTATCCCAAAATGTAATGTACTATTATAAGTACATATATATAAAGGATATATATGATGTATGTTACATCTAAATGATTAATATAATTCTGGAATTAAAATATACATACCTCTCATTTAGTTTTAATTCCATTAATATGACATAGAAATGGAAGTAGCGTTCATGCGTACGTACGGCTTACCGTCTGCATGAACGGTGCATTTCATTTATTACCTCTAAATGATTATGTAATATTATAAATACATGTATATTCTAGATATATATGATATATATGATATCCAAATCATGAATATCATTCTGGATATAACGAACCTTTAACCACACGAATAACATGTAATTGTAAGAAGTTCACTTTCAACTTAAGAACCAAATATCGACAAAACAAACATTATTAACTTAAATGATTACATAATGTTTATAACATGGAAATAACTGATATAAAAGGAATAATAAGATTGAAAAAGGTTCTTAGGCAAGTAGAAATTAACTCAAGTTTATTATTCAGGACGTTAAAGAACGATCGAGTCAAGTCGGACCCGAGGTAAGGGACTTCATCTCAATCTCCTTTCATTGAGGCATATTTTATTTTATACACAACTTTCTTTTATACGTTTTATAAACCCCTTTGACTTTTACTTTTATACAAAAGGAATCTTTTTCTACGAAGCATTTTACAAAACAACAAAAAGGAATGTTTTTTTTAACGTATGCGGTGACAACGACCTTTTCCGATGCCATGAGTATTATTTGGTCTTTGGCTTCCTGAACAAGGTGTAATGTTTTTTTAAATGAAATAAATACCATATACTCTTTTATGTATTTTGGTATTGAAAATGGTTTTTATAATTGATTTTCTATGTCAATATATTTAAGTGATATATTGTGATCAAAGTGTGAAATTGTTTTCTTTCCATTATATTTGGTTTATGTCTTATGATTTTTATAATGGTACTTGGACATTTGATAGGTGGTTACGTAATAAACCATAAGACGGGTGGTGCCGTGAATACCAGGACGGGTGGTTACATTATAAACTCTAATGCATTGGGTATGGAAGTCGGCTGTATGGCTATTCCATTAAGTATTTATGGAAGTCGGACGTATGGCTATTCCATTAAGTGATATGTGTGGAAGTCGACCGTAGGGTTATTCCACTTAAGTATGTTTATGTCCCAAGTTACCTTTATATGTTATGTGTTCTTTATATGGGTTTTATGGTAATCTTTTGGTTACAAAAGGGTATGTAATGATCTTTTATTCAGTGAAGAGTTTTTACTACTTCATAAAGGTGAAAAGTATTACTTTTTTAAAGTATACATGGTTTACTTGATGTTTGAAAAACTAACAGTTTTCATTCTTTGTGTATCCCTTACTGAGCTTTTTATGCTCACCCCAAGTTTTTTGAAATGTTTTTCACAGGACTTAATGTGGAATAGGGTCATAGATGGGATCAAGGGAAAGTCATGCTATATAAAACATGGAACTATACATGTTTCTTTTTAAGAGTTTTTTTTATTCTATGGAAACTCAGTAGAAGTGTCTACTTTGTAATCTTTTGAGATGTAACAGTTATGTCCAAATTCTCTAAAAATCTAAACCTGAAAAGATCCTCAATGTGAATTATTCATTTAATTCAATGTTAAGAGATGTTTAAGGTCGGGGCCTTATATTTGGTATCAGAGGTCGGTATAGATAACTTTAGGAGTTAGAAAATTGTTAAATCATATGTTAATTTACGATATGACTGAAATGATATAGCATTTAAAGATTACCATGTTGCTTCACCTAAGATATTTCTGTGTTCAGAATGGTTTTCCGCAGAGGAAACAAAGCAGCTATGTTGGGACGACATCAAGAGGAAGAAAACCTTCTAAATCAGCAACCTGAGATGGTCGGAATCGAAACTGAATAGTTTGTTGCAGTGATGGCACAGTTGACTCAGGCTATAAATGGTGGTGGTATCCATGCACGAGATCAGCCATATCAACCACAGAGGAACATGTCAGTGGTGGAACATTTCATGAGGCAACATCCCCCATCATTTAGAGGATCATCTGACCCCGTGAAAGATGAAGGGTGGATTAAAGCACTGGAGAAGATTTTTGATGTCATGTGGTGTTCAGAACATCAAAAGGTTAGTCTTGTTGTTTACCGTTTTGAAGGTGAAGCTGAACAGTGGTGGTCGATGGTGAAAAATATTTGGGATAGTGATGAGATTGAGGGTCTTCACTGGGACGAATTCAAAGGTATGTTTCTTGAGAAATATTTTCCTAAGGTGGTTCGTCTTAGGATGGAAAAACAGTTCCTATAATTGAGGTAGGAGGATGATTTAGTGGCTTCTTATGAAGCAATGTTCACTCGATTGGAATGGTATGGTCCAAACTTCATACGAGATCTTGATAGTAAAACAAACCGTTTTAACTCAGGGTTAAAGGCAAAGTATCAAAGGGCTTTAGCTTCTCGTGAGTTCAAAAGTTATGAAAAACTTGTTCGATGTGCAGAGAAGGTGGAAATGGAGTTAGCTCATGATTAGGTGTTCTATGACAAACAACAGAATAAGAGGTCCAGTTGGCAGGCAAAGGGGAAGAATTCATCAAAGAAGCAAGGAGGTAAGAAAACAAAATATCCATCCTGTGAGAAGTGTGGTAAAATGCATCCTGGATAATGTTTATCCAAGTCTGGTAAGTGCTTTCGGTGTGGTAAGTTTGGTCATGTTGCTCGTAACTTTAAGGAAGATGATCATGCATGCAATGAAAAGACAACGGTAAGATGTTTTAAGTGTAATGAAATAGGCCATTATGCAAATGAGTGTCCAACGAAGAACTCAACTGGGGGAAAGCATCCAGACTACAAGCAGAAAGGGGTGGTGAAATCCTTTGCAAAAACTTCAGCAGATGTTGGGCCATCGAATGAAGTAGTATCAGGTACAATGTTTGTTTGTTCAGATTATGCCAGTGTTTTGTTTGATTCAGGGTCTACACATTCTTTCATTTCTGAGAATTTTTCTAGTAAATTGGAAATTCCATCTCAAGATATGAATCCTGAACTTATGGTAAAAACACCCGGAGGGAACGTTGAGACAAAAAGGAATTGTAAGAACCATCCTATCCTTGTGTGTGGAAAGAATCTACTAGCAATTCTTATTGTTTTGCCTCTAGTAGAGTTTGATGTTATTTTGGGCATGGATTGGCTTTCTGTTTATCATGCTAAGATTGACTACAGAGCTAAAATGGTTTCTTTTAAGAAGGATTTTTAGTTTGTGTACAAGAATGAACCCTTGATTTTGATAACATATCAGGAAGTTGAGAAACTAGTAAAAGATTGAAATGAATGTTACCTTGAACATATTGTTGAAAATAAAGGAACTGTTCAGATTAATGATGTGCCAGTGGTAAATGAGTATCTTGATGTTTTTCCTGATGAGTTGCCTGGTATTATTCATGATCGAGAAGTTGAATTTACTGTTGACTTAGTTCCTGATTCTAAGCCAATTTCAAAACCCCCTTATCGAATGGCTCAAGTTGAACTTTTAGAGTTAAAGAAACAATTGAAGGAGTTATTAGATGAAGGTTTCATTCGACCTAGCACATCACTATGGGGTTCTCCTGTCTTGTTTGTTAAAAAGAAAGATGGCTCAATGAGACTTTGCATTGATTGTAGAGCCTTGAATAATATTACTGTTAAGAACAGGTATCCTTTGCCTCATATCGATGATTTGTTTGATCAGCTCCAGGGAGATCAGTATTTTTCGAAGATTGACATGAGTTTGGGGTACCATCAGTTGAATATAAAAGAAGCAGACGTTCCGAAGACTGCATTCCGTACTAGATATGGCCATTATGAATTTTTAGTTATTCCTTTTGGGTTAACCAATGCACCTACTGTATTCATGGACCTTATGAATATAATTTTCAATGACTTGTTGGATAAGTTTATGATTATTTTCATAAATGATATTTTGCTGTTTTCTAAAAGTAAAGAGGAGAATGAAAGTCATTTAAGGGTTATCTTGATAACCTTAAAAGAAAAGAAACTATATTGAAAATTCAGTAAGTGTGAGTTTTGGTTACAACAAGTTTCATTCCTGGGTCACATTGTTTCAAAAGATGGAATAACTATTGATCCTTCTAAAACAAAAGTTGTTATAGAATGGATAATACCCACAAATGTAACCGAGATCCATAGTTTTAATGGTTTGGCAGGTTACTACCAAAGATTTGTTGAAAATTGTTCACGGTTATCTAGTCCAATGACTAAGGTAACTCGGAAGGGTGTTAAGTTCATCTGGACAAAAGAATGTGATGTTTGTTTTCAGGAGTTTAAAAGAAGATTGGTGAATGCTCTAGTTTTGGCACTTCCTTCCAGGAATGGTGAGTTTGTTATATACAGTGATGCTTCATTGAAGGGACTTGGCTGTGTCCTTATGTAGAATGATCAGGTAATTTCTTATGCTTCACGTTAGTTGAAAAATCATGAGTTAAATTACCCTACACATGATTTGGAATTAGCTGCTGTTGTTTTTGCTTTAAAAATTTGAAGGCATCATTTGTATGGAGTAAAGTGTGAAATATATACTGATCACAAAAGATTAAAGTATATATTCACTCAGAAAGAATTGAACATGAGACAGAGGAGATAGCTGGAATTAATCAAGGATTATGATTGTACAATTCATTACCATGTGGGAAAAGAAAATAAAGTGGCCGATGCTTTGAGTCGAAAAAGTAATGCTTCATTAACCATGATACATTTGGAACGAGGTACTTTGGTTTTTGATTTGATGAACTTTGGCATAGAAGTTGTTGGTGCAGGAAGTTGTTCTGTTTTGTTTCAGGTATCAGTGAAATCTTCTCTATCAGACAGAATCAAGAAATCACAGAATCAAGACAATGAATTGCATAAAAAGGTAGAGTTGGTTCAGAAGGGTAAGTTTCCTGAATTCAACATTGATAATGAATGTGTTTTGAGGTTTGGGAAGAGATTATGTGTGCCTTGTGATTCACAGTTGAAGAAAGAGTTGTTATGTGAAGCTCATAGTTCTCCGTTTTCAGTTCATCCTGGCGGTACTAAGATGTATAGAGATCTGCGGGAGTATTACTAGTGGGATGGAATGAAAAGAGATATTGCAGATTTTACTGTGAAGTGTTTGACTTGTCAGAAAGTTAAAGCAGAGCGACAGTTAACAAAAGGGATGCTTCAGCCTTAACCAGTGCCAGAGTGGAAATGGAAGAATATATCCTTGGACTTCGTTATGGGATTACCGAGGACATCTCGAGGTAATAATGCAATATGGGTTATTGTTGATCGCTTGACTAAATCGGCTCATTTCCTTGCTATACGAGATACTTTTTCCCTAGATCAACTTTCCCGTTTGTATCTTAAAGAGATAGTCAGGTTATATGGAGTTCCTCTCTCCATTGTATATGACAGTGATCCCAAGTTTACTTCTAACTTTTGGAAAGGCCTTGAGAAGTTGTTGGGTACTGAATTAAATTTTAGCACAGCTTTTCATCCTCAATCAGATGGGCAGTCAGAACGAAAAATTCAGACCTTGGAGGATATGCTATGAGCTTGTTCGATGGATTATCATGGAAGTTGGGACCAACATATTTCTTTGGTTGAGTTTTCTTATAATAACTGTTTTCATTCCAGTATACAGATGGCACCATTTGAGGCATTTTTGGGAAGCGGTGTCGAACTCCAGCATTTTGGGATGAAGTGGGTGAAAGGAAGCTGATGGGACCAGAATTGGTAGAAGAGATGGCAGAAAAAGTTCAGTTGATTCAGAAACACATGAGAACAGCTCAGAGCAGGTAGAAGAGTTATGCGGATAACCGAAGGAAGGATATATCTTTCGAGGTAGGTGATCATGTTTTTATCAAGGTTTATCCATGGAAAAGTGTGATGAGATTTGTTAAGAAAGGAAAGCTGAGTCCAAGGTTCATTGGACCATATGAAATTCTGGAGAGAGTTGGATCAGTTGCATACAGAGTAGCTTTACCTCTGAGTTTATCTTAGGTACACAATGTTTTTCATGTTTCGATGTTGAGGAAGTATACGCCAGATCCATCTCATGTTTTGAGTCCAGAGGTAGTTCAGCTGGAAGAGAACCTATCTTATGAAGAACAATCAGTCCAGATTCTTGACCGAAGAGAGAAAGTGTTGCGAAATAAGGTAATCCACCAGGTAAAGGTTTTGTGGAAAAACCATATGGTTAAAGAGGCAACATGGGAATCTGAAAATGCTATGAGGGATAAATACCCCCACTTATTTTGATAAATGAATAAAATTGCAAGGACGCAATTCCCAAAAGGGGGGAAGGATGTAACATCCCAGGTAAATAATGAAGAAAACATTTTTCTATTTATTAGTAGTTACGAATTATATATTAATTTTACTTTAAAGGGGTTGCTATGTTCGATAGCGTACCCGATACACAACAAAGAGTTTCATTGAAATCATACGTTGTACACTAGTAATAAAATAATATTATTTTAAATGGTAGTTAACACATAGACATTGTATTGGCGGGAAAGGATAGAAATAACTAAAATATGATTATATATGTTTGTCAAATATTTTTACTCTTTACAATAAATGTTAGAGGATTACAAATGCAAATGAATCCAGTTTTTAAGCATAAACATTCTTATATTCTTTAAAAGGTCGACTAACCACCTTTTGATGTCGAACCCCTTTTAAATAAACTTTTTGACAATTTTTTAAGCTCTATTTTTCAAAATAAACATATTATTTATGATTGGGACATTGAAATTTACCTTGGGTTAATTTTTGGTATTTTTCTAACAATGTTCATTTTTCAATGAATAGTGAAAATACCGCATTTTACATCAAAACTGCTTTTTCATATAATTTAATTATATGGTTATACTATCTTTTTAATTTGTTTTAAAGTGTAATTAGAATATATTTTTACCTTGTAATTCAATGATGGTCATTGGGATTAATTTCACTTTGGAATTAGGCATAAACAAGTGCCAAACTTTTCATAAATATTGTTTCTAAAAAACCAGCTATTTGTTTTTACAACATGATGTTTTTTTAAATTAATTATTGCAATTTATGTGTTTATAATTTGGTAAAATGAATTACATATTTGTAATCATTAGGTTCAAATTATTTAATTAAGACTCTTTTGTTTTTGGACATTATGAATAGTAACGATGGTAATTATCATTAATTATCTTGATTAATGAATAATCGGGTGGTTAAAGATAATAAAATAATATCATAATAATTAAAAATGACCACAACATGTGTCCTAAGGCTACTGGTTGTCTCATTTCCGACAATGAGATGCCTTGTGCCAAACTTGGGGGCCCCATGGAATCACTTTTGTGAGAAAGTGACTTTTTATCTTTTTATTTTTAAAGAATGTTAAATGTAACAAAGAATGTATCACCTAAGTAAAATATTTTTAATTTTGTCTACATAAATGATCATTTAGACTATAATTATTCTTTAGAAAGCTAAAAATATTTCTTACATCATGATAGTTTTTTATAATTTTTAGACATTAAATTTATTAAATTATTTATGACATCATGATGATGCAGCGATTACCTCATTAATAATGGATTTAAATAAAATGAAAAGATAATGTAAAATCTAAGACCTAAACATGTCCAAAACCTATTGTATGGGTGGATTTCGAACCCTTATCACCTTATCCTAGAAACACATCAATTTGGGACCATTAAAATCCGAAAATCATTCTAAAATAAAGTAACATTTCCTTACTTTCCAAGAGTGCCCCTCCTCTCCTCTTATAAAAGGCCCCCACCTCTACCACCTTACCCACACTTCCAAAGCCTTTGTCTCGGCCAAACCCTTCCCATTTTGGCTCTACACATACCTCTCTTACTCCTTGAAGCCTCACTTTGGGCATAAGTCTTCCCAAGGAAGCCTTTTAACTCAAATCTAAGAGAGTTACACGATTTTAAGGTGATGTCTTCACTTGTGTTCTTTTGTTTTCTTTTTCTTCTCCAACCCCCTAAACTCTTTTTATTAATTGATTTTGTAAACAATACAGTATCTTAAATATAATAGGATGTTGTTATAAAAATCTTTCGAGCTACACTTACACACATCTACATCTAATTGTTAAAGAACATACTATTTCCGTGGATGGTGAATTTCTGCCTCCCGAAACGATGATTGTTCAACATTATTTTAAACACCTTTAATGGTGGCCATTAAGATGTCACTATATTTATATATGATATATAATATTTTTATTTTTTCCTTAAGCTTCTGTATTTTTCATTTTGAGCATACCTTTTGGGCTTCCATTATGGGTAAACACGATAATTTCATTTTAGGAAGTGCGGACTACCGCCTCCTCAAAGTGATGTGATTCGTTAATGCCATATGTGGGACGTATAAAGGATGGATTTAAAGTTATTATATATGTTGTTATACTGGAATTATAATATACCTCTATATCATTATTATTTCTTTCCATTAATGTATGAGATAGAAATGAAAGTAGCGTTCATGCGTACGTACGGCTTACCATCTCCATGAACGGTGCATTTCATTTCTTATCCCCAAATGTAATGTACTATTATAAGTACATATATATAAAGGATATATATGATGTATGTTACATCTAAATGATTAATATAATTCTGGAATTAAAATATACATACCTCTCATTTAGTTTTAATTCCATTAATATGACATAGAAATGGAAGTAGTGTTCATGCGTACGTACGGCTTACCGTCTCCATGAACGGTGTATTTCATTTCTTACCTCTAAATGATTACGTAATATTATAAATACATGTATATTCTTGATATATATGATATATATGATATCCAAATCATGAATATCATTCTGGATATAATGAACCTTTGACCACACGAATAACATGTAATTGTATGAACTCCACTTTTGACTTAAGAACCAAATATCGACAAAACAAAAATTATTAACTTAAATGATTACATAATGTTTATAACATGGAAATAAGTGATATAAAAGGAATAATAAGCTTGAAAAAGGGTCATAAGAAAGTACAAATTAACTCAAGTTTATTATTCAGGACGTTAAAGAACGATCGAGTCAAGTCGGACCTGAGGTAAGGGACTTCGTCTCAATCTCCTTTCATTGAGGCATATTTCGTTTTATACGCAACTTTCTTTTATACGGTGTATAAACCCCTTTTACTTTTACTTTTATAAAAAAAGGAATCTATTTCTATGAAGCATTTTACAAAACGACAAAAAGGAATGTTTCTTTTAACATACGCGGTGACAACGACCTTTTCCGCCGCCACGAGTATTATTTGGTCTTTAGCTTCCTGAACAAACCGTAATGTTTTTTTAAAATGAAATAAATACCATATAAACTTTTATGTATTTTGGTATTGAAAATTGTTTTTATAATGGATTTTTTATGTGAATATATTTAAGTGATATATTTTGATCAAAGTGTGGAATTTTTTTCTTTCCATTATATTTGGTTTATGTCTTATGATTTTTATAATGGTACTTGGACATTTGATGGGTGGTTACGTGAAAAACCATATGACGAGTGGTGCTGTGAATACCAGGACGGGTGGTTACATTATAACCTCCAATGCCTTGGGTGTGGAAGTCGGCCGTATGGCTATTCCATTAAGTATGTATGGAAGTCGGACGTATGGCTATTCTATTAAGTGATATGTGTGTAAATCGACCGTAGGGTTATTCCACTTAAGTATGTTTATGTCCCAAGTTACCTTAATATGTTATGTGTTATTTATATGGGTTTTATGGTAATATTTTGGTTACAAAAGGGTACGTAATGATCTTTTATTCAGTGAAGAGTTTTTACTACTTCATAAAGGTGAAAAGTATTACTTTGTTAAAGTATACATGGTTTACTAGATGTTTGAAAAACTAACAGTTTTCATTCTTTGTGTATCCCTTACTGAGCTTTTTATGCTCACCCCAAGTTTTTTGAAATGTTTTTCACAGGAATTAATGTGGAATACAGTCAAGGATGGGATCAAGGGAAAGTCAAGCTATATAAAACATGAAACTAGACATGTTTCTTTTTAAGAGTTTTTTTATTCTATAGAAATGCAGTAGAAGTGTCTACTTTTTAATCTTTTGAGATGTAACGGTTATGTCCTAATTCTCTAAAAATCTAAACCTGAAAAGATCCCCAATGTGAATTATTCATTTACTTCAATATTAAGCGATGTTTAAGGCCGGGGCCTTATAGTTGGTATCAGAAGTCGGTTTAGACAACATTAGGAGTTAGAAAATTGTTAAATAATATGTTAATTTACAGTATGACTGAAATGATATAGCATTTAAAGATTGCCATGTTGCTTCGCCTAAGATATTTCGGTGTTCAGAATGGTTTTCCGTAGAGGAAACAAAGAAGCTATGTTGGGACGACATCAGGAGGAAGACAACCTTCCAAATCAGCAACCTGAGATGGTCGGAATCGGAACTGAACAGTTTGTTGCAGTGATGACATAGTTGACTCAGGCTGTAAATGATGGTGGTATCCATGCACGAGATCAGCCAGATCAACCACAGAGGAACATGTCAGTGGTGGAACATTTCATGAGGCAACATCCCCCATAATTCATAGGATCATCTGACCTCGTGCAAGCTGAAGGGTGGATTAAAGAACTGGAGAAGATTTTTGATGTCATGGGGTGTTCAGAACATCAAAAGGTTAGTCTTGCTGTTTACCATTTTGAAGGTTAAGCTGAACAGTGGTGGTCATATGTATGTGTGTATCTCTATCTATCATATTGTATGAAATATTCCTATTTATATCTTCTCTTTGAATTTAAACATAAGCATATCAGATTATCAAAATGGTTGAATAAAACATCATTTTAAAAGTTGATATGATATGCTATTAATGTAATTTTTCCTTCTATTCTAGATATAGAATAAGATTCAATGGATTCAATTCACAAAATATTTTTCTTATTTGGATCTTTCCAATCTAGTAAAATCAATACTTTGTCTAAATTTATCATTTATTTTATAGAGAAATCCTTTTCTGATATTCTTAAAATCCTTATGGGAATTATCAAAAGAATATTCTAACTATAAAACACAAAAAATTTAATCATGATTAACCTCATAATAGATTGTTTTTATTAAGATAAACATCTGATAGTGTTGTTCTCGTAACATAAATTTATGAGAAACTTCATAAGATAAGACAATTTATATCTATCTCTATATATTATTGCATGATTTGACTATTTAAATAAGATAAATTCTTTATGAGATAACTTTTTAGATGATCAGAAGATAATTATTCTTCATAAGATAATTTATTACCATAGTAAGATAATTGATTTCCATTGATTCCTTTGATTCTTATAATATAGCCATCTTACAAATTTACTTTTTATGGATAAAATACTCTCATAAAATCCTTCCACATGAGAATCCTAACATAAAATAAATGGAATGTAACCTTTTTCATTCATATGATAAAATATTTTTCTAAAGACTATGAAATTTAGTGAAGTTATTGGTTTTAATCGAAAAAATAATTATGTTACAAATAAGATAATCACTCATGGTAAGATAAAGAAAACAGATAAAATTTAGTAGAACTTGTGAATTTATATTCAAGTCCAATAAAATCATCTGAAATAAAAATATCACTTCTTATAATAAGAGAGAATATGAGTCACTTAAAATAAACTCATTAGACTATAAATATGTATTATTTAATCATTAAAACACATAAACTATTGCGATGTGTTGGAACTACATATGTTTACCCAATAATTAAGTGTCCTAGTGTATGGATATGTCTCCCACTGCACTAACATTGGGTTCCCTATACTAAATCCACATGAAAAAAACCTCGATACTTTTTCAATAAGTACTCAATGAACCCTCATCACATTTATAACTCCAACTTTGAATCAAGGATGAACCATCTCTGATACCATTCTATCATTACCCAACCCATTAGCACCCACCTAGTTGGAAGAATGATGAGTTAGACAACCCCAATCCCACTTCCTATAAGTTTAGGTATAGATACATGTATCGAGAAGGACTAAATTTAATGGGAGTAATTGGCTTAGGTTCTTGTACACAAACAAAGAATAATCTCAATGAAAATTTTTATAGTATTAATAAAAGGAAACCACATCTAGACTATAAAAACTCATGTAATAAAATATAATGAATACATCAATGTATGATAGTATAAACCAAATTAAAAAGGGGGGAAATAAATTCCCAACCAAAAATTATTTCCAAAAAAGAAAACAACTAGAAAAGGGGAAATACTGAGAGATACTAGCTCCTGATCTCCATGTACAACCACCGAACATGGTTAGTGAACCCAAGTATTACTATCCTCCACTAATTTCATTGATGATATATCATCCATATTCATAATACATGACACATTATGGAAAATCCATGTAGGGGTGATTATATACATACCCAGTATGATGCCTCAAAAAACACAAAGTGATTGATATGAATATAAAAAATAATTATGCTCAACCCACAAAGGATTATCAATCAAAACATGAGACAAGCCCATAATAACTAAAATATACTCAATAATAATCCCAAATGAGAGAGTAATGGGAGATCCATATTTATTAACCAACTAAGAATGATGATTCAATCTAAATCACCAAAGGTCTATTTTGGATTCTTAATATTACGTGCAACTGCCCAAGAATCTATGTGGTGGGCCCACAGCTCACCACTCCTCTAAATAGCTAAGGGGTCATAATCTATAATAAATGACCCACACCTAGGTGCATTGAGGGACACTCACTTATTATATAGAGGAATGGTACCATAGTGTATTATCGGGGTACCACTACACCTGAGTGAAGAGTATGAGGGAACCACTCTCTGCTTCAATATATGTGGGGTTTATAAACTCAATATCTTTCGTATCCATAAAAGGAGTTAATGTGGATGACCCATACCTCATCACTCTACTCCAAAACTTGATGAGGAATATCCTTAATAGAGGACCATCACCCAAGTGTGATAGGATGGTTCCAATTGATTAGATGATAACCCACCCCATTGTGTGATTGGGGGTTCCATCTAGTAGAAAGAGGACCCAAAATCTAGTAAGATAGGGGTCCATTTTGTTGGTAGAGCACATGGGTAACCCACAACCTAGAGTGAAAAGGGGGTTTACATTCCCATCACCTCCCTGGTGGTCATTCTTATTCACTTCCAATGTAATGTATCACAAAAATAACAGCCATACTCGTAAAACATTGAATTGTATCTTCAAAGACACTTTGAAGGTTACTATTTCATTCTATTTGAAAAAAATTGGATTTGATACTTGTAGGAAAAACAAATTTCAGGTGAACGAGATAAGAAAGGTTCATAGTATTTATAAAACTACATGGAATGAAAATTGGTTTACAGAATGTGTTACCTCTCTTGGGAACCTATTTATGTCCTCTCCTGCACACATCTTGGATTTCCATGTTTTATTACATTGAATGTACAGGTAAAACAAAGATTGTCTTGACTACTCGATGGATACCATTTGATCCTAGATGTTCCCATCTTCCCCTAGTCATTCCTATATACTTCATGCCATTACCATGTACCTGTTTTTAATGGAGTATTGGGTCTTACCCATGCACACTTGGTTATGGCCCTATTATGAGCCTCATATGAGTACCAAGATGTTCCCATGTAGTCCTGTTCATTCCAATGTTCCTAGTCATTATCATTCTTGTGTACTCCTAGAGTATAATTCGGCCACCTTAATAGTGGCACATGGTGTGTATGGGTTCATACACAACATGTGATCATTTTCGTCCCTAAAATCCTATAGGTTGTATCCAGTGGACTACATAGAATGTGTTCCTTTTTAGACATCATGTAATTTTGGTTTTCAAAGATACTTATAAATTTATTCTTGTTTCTCTTCATACTACTGATTCCACCTCTTACACCTCATATCATGTCGGGGGGTCTCGGAGCATGGGTTTTCCTTGCCTAATCAATCGATGTTGGCCAGATTTTGTCCACCCAAACCATGTACATCTCCACGGATCACTCCAAACCACTCCCATTGTCTTTATACATCGAAGATCCTTTAATTCATCACCCACTACCTTGAAAGAATAACAATCTATCCATAAATCATTATCCCATTTAGAATTCACACAACCACTATGAATCTAGGGGTTTAATTTTTCTCAAACACACCTTGAAAATGTCAAACCACAACCTCATGAGATAACGATGATGAAAAAGAATAATGATGGTATGAAATGCACATAACAAAGTGAATCTACCATTTTCTGATGAAATTTCATCTAACGATCATATAATGAGGAATCCAATGGTGATGATAGAGTATAACAAACCTAAATAAATTTAAATAATTCAATTTATCTCAATGATCAAATGTAAATAATGAATAAAAAACAAAATAATTAGATAATTAAAAATCTATTCTTATGAATAAGAAAAGGATTTAAATCCCTAAATAAAAACCCCTACCCTAATTAAGCTTCAATCATTGGGAAGAGTGTCTTCACAAATGATAAATAAGGTCTGATGTGTTCTATGTCTACCAACCGATCTACCCTGATCAGATCATCATAATTCCTTTAACCAGATCTACTAATGAAGAATGAATCACCCTTATAATTCATAACAAGATTATGTGGCTAACTCAGGTGATTTTCCATAATAGGTTATTTAAACTGAGGATTATGTTTTCAATTTAAAATAAAATTATTTATTTACTTTATTAATTGAATCTTCCTACAGTAACCTATCATGGAATTTCCATAACTATCCATCCTTAGGTTATTCCTATGGAATACCTCGTGTTATGAAATCATTGTATGTATCTTATTTAACATATGGGGTTCCATTTGGGAGTTATTTAATTTATTTATGAAAAATTACATGTGCATGATATAATATTTCAAATATATCTAATATATATATCGAGTCTCTCTGAGCCATTGAATCTCATACCAAATCACCACCTAGCTCTATAAATATTCCAATATATATTAAAAAGTATTACTTGGAAAAAATAATTAATTTTTTTAAAAATTTCAATAAAAATAATATTTTATTAAAATAACTAGTCTTCAAGGCACTAACAACATCTTGAACCTAATAAAAATAACATCAGACAACATTAAATTATATTTTCATTTTTATATTAATAAATGTTATTTAATAAAAATATTTTATTAAAAAAATATTTAAATATTATTGTATTTATCATCATATTGTCTTAATTATGAATGGATGTTTACTAGTTATACAATTTTGATTTCATTATATCAAAATATATGTTTTATTAAATTCATTGAATGATTATTTATAAAGTAATAAAATAATGGGATAAGTATAATCATTATTTTTAAAAGAAAATATAAAAATTTATTTTACTATGTTATAGATACATAACACATTATTACCCCAATGTACACCCTAAGGGTAAGGTGTGCGATGTAGATTCTTTTTTGCGGTGGTCTGAAAAAAATGGTATGGTTCATGATCATGATAATCTTGAACTTCTCTCGTAAATGGATCCAATCGAGATTCATTTTTGGAGTCTTAGCATGATATTTTTCAAAAGAAAATCCTCCTGATGACATCACCCATGGAAGATCTAATAAATGGGATTCATATGTTATCATCCAACAAGTCAAACCCATATCTTATTTGGTTTGTGTCGATTAGACATTATCATTAACCTTAATATATACTAATCTTAATGGTCACTATAAAATGGATATATTATCAATGGTTATGTCGATTAATGTTATATAAAAAATGATATATTTTTTTATCATTATTTAATAACCAAATTATTGCATGGGTTTTCAATAACTATATTACTTAATAAAGAATTTATTCATTCAAAAATAGATTTTATTTTTTATTTTTTTGGGTAATTATAGTATATACCCCTAGAGTGTAACTAGATGTAATAATTATTATGACCACACATCATGCATCAGAGTAATGATTGATTAAATGCAAAACCAATACATTTTTGGGGTAATTACCCCTTGATGCATCTATTCCACAACAATGTTCGTAATCTAGTATCCAAAAGGGTTTCATTTCTATAAATACTCACATGATCTCAATTTTACAAAAATATAATGTTGTTGTCAAAAACATATAGTGTAATTCAGAAGTTTTTAATAATGGTTTTATTATCCTAATCGATAAATAAAATGTACATTATTTATTTAGAATGAAATCATATACTAATCCAAAATGTTAATCTATCATGATCAACCATAAAATATCAACCATTAATTTATTGTTAAAAAACTTATTAACCAATATAGTTTTCTAACACATTCTTTTGATAATAGTTGTGACGAACCAAACCATCATTCTTGGATCTAGTTGAATAAACATATACATTACATACATTCTTCGATACTAGCTGTAAATGACTTGATATAACCACCCATAATTCCAAAATAAATATCAATTATTGAATTTATTATATCTGTAAGTATACTTTATTATCAACTACTTTATTTAAATTGGGCACATCATAAAAAAATGACACCCATTTATTATTAAACAAGTGTAAATTCTTTATAACATATATGAAACTAATAAATTCTAGATAATTCTTTAAAATTTACTATAAATTATTCCTAAAATTCTATCCTTCTAAACCTGTCCCATGTACTTTATTGTTCATAATCTTGGGACTATTAACATTAAAAAGAGGTGATATCAAAAGATAAATAAGAAAAACATTTAACAGATGTAGTCAAGGAATAAACATGGTATAAGTATTATGGATGTAACAGGTAAACAAAATGAATCTATAATAAACATGAAATGTAAACATTCTATATACATGATAGTAATTAAGAACGCAGATATCAATATTATGGACCTCATATCTATTGTAAAGACCCCAATGCTAGAAACCTAGAGTAGGTGGTTCCATTTATACTTTTTCATAATATACAAGCAATAATATGTTGAAGGAAGAAGTAGGTTAATAGTATTTGTAAAATAAATACACACATAAATCTCACATAGTTTTTTAAAACATGAAACACATAATATAATTAATGTAAATGTTCTTCATCCTTTTACTCATTCAATGATTCCTTCATCATGTTGTAGGGAATGGAAACAATATAATGGTGATCTTCAATTCTCGGTAAGGTTTATATACATCAAAATATTTCATCATTAAATAAGGAATAATCAATATTTAAATATTATTTAATTATATCACATGCCGTTTAATCAATAATATGACCATAAAGAAAATCATATAAGGAGTAAATGAAGATAAAATGATTCTTTATGTGTAATTAAAAATGTTTGAAACTTAGCCAATGATATTATTCTAAATAATAACATGAACATTAATAACTAAAATCATAATGATGAAATGTAGGGTTCTAGACATCATAAAACTTATTGTCAAGCCCTCATGCCAGGATATCAAACATAAATTCATAGGTCATTATCAAAATATCCAAAAAAATTGAATCATGAAACATATAGATACATCGAGGGTATTTATAACTTTTATCTCTACCAATAAATTAATAATTTCAATGCACACATCATATGAATAAACATTACAACAGAATCAATATGAATTAAAAATTTATAACTATCCAGATTGGAAAAAATAGCATACGATATTTCAACACATTCCCTAGTAACACTGATCATAAAACAACCAATGAAAAAAATAAGGATTCCATAAATGCAACAAATTTATATTAATTAGTATGTTAATAAAATGGTTGTTATTATTTATGAGTATCAATACCTTTTAAATACCATTAAAAACATTTGTAAAGAAAAAAGCCTTTTTAATTTTAAAAATCACTTTTAAAAACTAATAAAATACTGAATATTAGGAAATAATATGTTTAAAAGAACCTTTTAAACATGTAATGTAATATTCTTAAAATTTACCTATCATGAATTATGGAAATTCCGTTCGTGTCATATATGTTAAAAACATTCACTTCACAATTTTAAAAGAAAATTCAAAAAGTTCCTCATTCGGGAACTAATAGAATGATTAATTTTAAAAAAAATTAAATATTAAAACATGCATAAACATTCATTAACAAACCATTGGATAGTTTTTAAAATATTTTTAAAACATTTTATATAAAATAAGGTCATGGAAAAAAAATATTTCCAACTGAGTGTAAAAACAAAATTTTCATTCCTAAATAAATTAATTTTGTATCATGAGTACATAAAGAGAGGAATATTAAATTAATCTTTTAAATTTATATAAATAACCGGAGGATAATCAAATATATTTCATTTAAGATATATAGATAAAATAAATTACCCATTGGAGACATAAATATATACAATCTGGATTAATGATGTGATTCTGAAATAAACTCTTACTGTTTTGGAAGATTTTTAATAATTACCAACATGAATGAAATAACATAAAATGAAACATTAAATATACTAAATATGAATATATTAATGATATAACATTTAAAATGGTATGTATATACACCACTCAAAATAAATAAGTACTGAATATGGAATATGTCTCGTGGAAGTAAAAGTGAGATGGGAAACCCTTAACTCGGCCCTGAATCATCATGTAAATTATTTATCTTCTTAAATAATTAACTTATGTAAAAAATTTACATCATAAAGAAAAAACTTATAGTAATTATAGTAATTTTTTTTTTAATTTTCCGGTTATACTCAATTACTTAATCATTTTAGTTCACAATGGATGTTTTAATGATATTCAGCACATACATCAAACATAACCCCAATGGTTTGAGTATAGTCAATGAGGTGATTATTTCTTCATCTACAGAGTAACAATATTGAAATATTTATATCTTATGAACATGAATTAGAATATAAAAATAAACTATGAAATATTGCATTGAAAAATGAACTATGATATAATTATGGAGATGGTAGGTCGTACATTTGTAAGAGTAACGTTAATATTTTTCAAGGATTATTATTGAAAATAGTTAAGTGTTATTTTTACATTTAAGAATGATTATATTATCATAAATATAATATTTTTTTCTTTAAATATTATTATATCTATCATCATTTGGATGTGTTAAATAAAAACAAATCACATCATTCAGTGATGTAGTTATCCAAATATATGCACAAATGACGTTATCATATTTCAATGAATGATAGGTAAAAAGTATAATATATATTACATTTTCTAAGTGAAAAATATGTCATGATTATAATATATATATATATATTTAATCCATTAGCATAAATATTTGTGACATGTGATGAAGGAAAATGAATTACGTCGATTTGAGTGGTGGTAGTTTTTCGTACACATTAACTATGGTTTCGTTTATCAATTGATAGAAGATGATATGGATGTAATTTATTAAATTTACATAATAAAGTTACATTATATTTTTATATTGATTTAAATATTTAAAAAAAAATAATATTTTATATAGTTTTAACAATAAATAAAAAAAATGCTAGGTTAAGAATAATACAACTTTATTTGTAGAACATCTTTAGATTTACACCAAAATACTTTCTATGAGGGTTTTATAATAAAACAAAGTCCTCTATAAAATTTTTCGGGATGTAAAAAAGGAATTTGGGTAGGGGATTTATATACAAAGATTATATTTAATTTTAAAAAATGGAGATGCAGTTTCCTTTTATAAGTGAGGGGAGGGGATCTTTAGGAATTTCTCTAGATATTAAATTGATATAAAATAATTTTCATTGAAAAAAGATTAAAAATAACATAATTTAAATATAAGATGATTATGGGTCTATATACTATAATATAATAAAAATATAGAAAACGTTAGATTTAGTTTTGACCCTTATCTCTTTATTTTAACCCACATTATCCCTTTTTGACAATTACCATGATAACAATGGTTTTACTCTTTATGGGTCAATATAGTTACAATAAAGGAAATATTAGCCAACAAATGGACCATGTTTGATATTTTAAATAATATATCTATCATATTTCTAAATATATCATTTTTAGTTTTTTTATATTATATTATATAAGATATTATTATTTGTAATGTATCATTAATATCATTTCTGAACAATTCATTTAAATGATTCAAAAAAAACATGAATGTAATTGAAATCACATTAAATCAATTAAAAAATTTCAAAAATTCAATATGTGTCTACCAAATTTGTGGAAAATAATAATTAATTAAATTTATACTATTTATATTATATATAATACATTTGAAAGAATTTATTTTATTTTTGTTTTAATTTAATAAACTTTATATCAACTTTTCATAATCATTTAAGGTAATTATTTAATTGTTTAAAATTAGATATAAATTACTATGATAAAAAATAATTTATTCTAAAAATGAATATTTATTACTTCACAAAAGTTGTTTTATGCCTATCAAAATAGATTATAATTATTAAAAGTAAGAAAGTGACATTTTTGTCTTTATCTTTTATTTAAATATTATGAAGGTCAATGTCATATAAATATAAAACCAAGAAGCTATATATTCGATGCTATTTAGAAATTTCTGATATAAACACTTTTGATATGATTTCAAAAAGTTTTAGGGTCATTTTGTAATCATTATCATATCATGTTTAACCTTAATTACATGATTTTCCCATACCATTTTGATAAATATTTATTACAATTACAACACATAATGACTTAAAATAAAAAGGATATATTTTAAAAAAATTAACTCTTAATTAAAACTATTCTATTCATTTTTAAAGTATAAATTCATATTATTTTAGGAATATAATTTAAAATTAGACCCGAATAATGTTATGAAAATGGGTTTTCAAAAAACTAGATATTAAGAAAAAATATATTTATACCAATTTCAAGTAAAAAATTTATTAAAAGTACTATAATTTGATTATAATTAATTATAAAGAAAATAAGTAAATTTTAAAACAAATCCAAAATAGAATATGGAATTTTTATAATTGGAATGAAAATATAGTTTTTAATAAAAATCAATATTTTTTCACTATTCAATGTGAAATCAATCATTTAATAAAAATATCAAAATTTCTACATAAGATTATTATGATATACATATTTCAAAAATTATATAATATTTATCAAATAAATCTACTAAATGTTCGATAAAATAATTATTATATTTTCTCATGAAAAGAAATAAAAATCATTTTTGAAGAAGTGTATCTTTGACGAATAAATTGAATTTACTAAAAATTTTGTTATTTTTACTAAGTATTAATTAATATAATTATATTTATTATAATATATATAATTAAAATGATAATAGTATTCGTACCGAACGATTTAATGGCTAGGTTATAATGGTCATATTTATATAATAATATTTTATAGTTTATGTAGGCTCTGTGTGGTGTGTTGTATATGCTATCAAACATAGTGTTATTTTGAAATAAAACTCCTATAGAATTATAACCCATCAATAAATAGCACCTGATTATTTTGAATATGTTGTTGGTGAGTAAGGGGATAATATTTTAAAATAGATTTGTTTATAACCTACATCGTAATGAGGGCACGTAAATCATCCTCTTAAAAATAGGGAAAGGAAAATGGAAGTAATCTAGAATTACAAAAAAATGTTTTGAAATAAAATAACATTATTTAGAAGTAAAAACATGGACGTGGAGGTGAAAAATAAAACATAAGGGAAAATATATATTTATAGAGAACATGGTCTAGATAATGTTAATAGTCATAAAACCATAAATCTAAAAAGGGTGAAAAGACCACTAATTCAATGGAAATAAATGTGAAGGTATAATTTTTTTGAAGATCATCTTTCTGTAGATGATGGATTATTTTACTATCAAGAAATAAAACCCCCAAAAAATATACTTAATTTATATATTTCTTTTTTGTAATCATAATTTCATCCATTGGTTATGCTTTCATCAATTTACACTTTACAACTTACTCTATGAAATTAACATTCAAGAATAAAATTTCATTCCTAAAGCACTAAAATAATTTTTTCACATAGATTGTAATCCATAAAATGATAAAAATATCTTCCTCCAATATTTATATATTAACAATAACCAAAATGGTTAATGAAAGATAATTATAAAAATGAATAAAACATGACATAAATAAATATGACATTAATCACCAATTCCTCGATAATAATGCCCAATGTTCAACTAAGATCATTAGATAAATAAATCACTTTAAAAATATTCAAAATATTGTAGACTAAGATTGAAACCCAAATAATAAAATTATCTTATCACATATTCTTCTTAGATAAATTTAACATTCATCTCTAAAGAACATCAATCACTTTTTATGTATCATACCAAAAATATGGTTTCCCTATTAATATAATCTCTAAGTTTCAAAAATAATATCAATAAATAACTTGAATCACTATAAATAAAAATTAAAATAATATATTTCTCAAAGATATAATTCTACCATCATTCCTCAAATAAAATCACATAATATTATGTATAACTTTACCATATATGGTTCAATGTTTTGAACCACCTAACCACTAAATCACATTTCAATACTATTGTTATCTCTATAATAAAACATAGGTTTTTCAAAATAAAAGCAATCTATATCTATTATATTATTATAAAAATTAAATTTCATACAAAAGAAGACATCACATAGGCTAGTAGTAGGTGTTATACCATTAACTCCCTTCGATTGTGGGTTCAAGCCTTGTGGTCATGTGGGATGTGATAGTATATCATTTTTACTGAAACTATATTAATATAATTCATATAAATTATCCAAAATGTTATTTACATCCTTTAAAATAACATTAATCATCATAGATCATATAATCCTTTAAGTAAATCAATACCTACATACTTATAAATGGAGTATTCTTCCCAAATTAATACTTCTTGTTAAACATAAAGGGTATATATACCTCAAAAAAATAAGACATTCCCCAAAATGTAGTTAATGAAATTAAAATCTCATAACCTAAAACAAAATAATGGTGTCTAAGAGTTTAAACTTATGATAAAGCTCATGATTATCAACCTAAGACACTTTAGTTTTATCCCATATAGCAATGATATTTATTGGTTTTATTATCTCATTCATCAAAACGGTTCATAGATAAAATATGAAATAATACAATTATAATACTCGAGAGTGTCATAGAAGGTGTGTAGTAAGTGTGAAATCACCATGTACCATAATGGTGGAAGACATATATTCAACCAACTCCTTTCATGGGTACTACCCCTAGATGAATCCGTGCTAAAATCGTAATCATATGTAGTATTGAGATAAAAATGTATTGATAGGAAAACAAAATAATTTCTACATTACCAAAACATTAGTATGTTTTCATATACCTATAAATAACCTCAAATTAATCTATATGGTGGT
Source organism: Viscum album (assembly GCA_963277665.1). Classification (NCBI taxonomy): domain Eukaryota; kingdom Viridiplantae; phylum Streptophyta; class Magnoliopsida; order Santalales; family Viscaceae; genus Viscum; species Viscum album. The sequence goes on from OY728132.1 coordinate 705,665,012, forward strand.
GTTCTATAATATATATTTTTCTAAATCTACTTCCAAATGATTTTTCTAAACTTCCACTAATACCAACTGTAGTGACCTGGAACCTAGTAGATCAGAGCTTATAGTTAAGATACATGTGACTATATCCTGATGTACTGAATAGTTTAATATTTTAGGTAAAATTGATACATACATGAATCTCAAATTACATTTAAAAACAAAAATTCTAAAATAAAATTAGTCAAAATATCGTACATCCATGAACTCATTCATATTTTACTTCATCGTATCATGGGGGATGAAAATAAAATTAGGGTGAGCTCAAATTCTCATTAATGGTTAAGTACACAGAAATATATCATGACTACGGAATAATTAAAATGGATGTTTAAATAACTGAAGACACGTGAAATTTAATATATAACTTTATCATGAAGAATAATATGTAAGGGGTATGTGGATATTAAATAATACCATATAAATAATCACATGAGCATGAAAATTGTCCATGGGTATTCTTTAAATTAATATTATAGTCATTCATAACTGATTTCATAATGAATTAATGCATAATGTTGGACATTATAAAATTATTATCTCAGACACATTTCAAGAAATATTACATAAATGGGTATGTCCATGGACAGATATGCAATATAGTATATCTCATGAGACTTAATTATGCATCAATGGTCTTTGTAATTCCAATACCAACACATAAAATATTATTTCCAATGCATTCATCACATGAATAATCAATTAAAATTAATCAATATTCCATAAAAATAAATAAAATTTTATGTTAGATGAAATTCCATACAAAATTTCTATACTTTCCCCACTCAAATTGATTATAAACCACCCAATGAAATATTAAGTATGGTATCAATAAAACATTGGTAAAAAAGAACATCTTTTATAAAACCAAATGATGATTCAATTACAAAGTTTTTGTAAAATTAAAACATGGGTAAAAATATCATTTATAAATAATTTTATAATAGTAAATATATTATTTAAAATTATTTAAGTAATATATGGATATTGAAGAAAAATATCCCTAATTGTGTAGAAAAACATATTCGATTTTCCTTAAAAACTATATTTCAGTATCTTCTATAATTTATGAGAGGGAAATGAATGGAAAAGTTTTATATTATAGGTATAAATAGAGAACAATAATATATATTAGGTTTATGATATAAATATTAAATAATTTCCCAAGTATTGACCTAATCATAAAGAAGCGCAATTAATGATAAAATAGTGAAATAAACTCTTACTATTTTGGCCCCTTTTGAATAATAACCCCCATGAAATAAATAACATCAAATAAAACATTAAATAAAATTTACATAAATATATTAATGATATAAAAAATAAAACAATTATAATATAGATTAATTAAAACAAATATGTTATTAATATAAAAGATGTCTCACTCAAGTAAAAGTGTAATGAGAAACCCTTACCTCAGGTCTGACGGATCACATACATTATTTTCATTCCTGAATAATAAAATTATATTAATTAATCACATTATTTAGGAAAACATTCAAGTTTATTATTCCTTTTAATTTTAATAATAATCATTTTATACTCATTTATATATTCATTTATGTTTAGGTTAGATGTTTTGATGATAATTGGCACATAAGTCCATAATGAAACCTTTAGGTTAACTATGGTCAGTGAGGTCATTATTTCATAATTTTAATAAGAATAATGAGAACATAGTTATCATTTATATTAATAAATTATAATTTTAAACACAACCATGAAATATGTTTATGAAAAATTAGCTACATTACTATCATAGAGACAACAAGTCGTTAGTACCGAGGTGTAACATTTCAATTTTTTGTGATCATGATAGAAAGTAGGTAAGTGTTATTTTATCTTTAAAGAATGATAATTATATAATATATATTTTATTCTTTATTAACATCTAATTATTTATACCATACATGTGATGTGTTAATGAAAACATAATCACATCACTTATTAGATGTGGTAATCCACACATAAGCACGAATGATGTTATCATTCTTCAATGAATATAAAGGTATGAAAATATGAGATATATTATTTTTAAACAATGATAAATAAGATAAAATTTTAATATATATGTATATATATACATTAAATTCATCCTCATAAATATCCATGTGAGGTGATTATAGAAAATAAATTACTTTGGTTCGCAAGGTGGTAGTTTTCCATACACACAAATGATGGATCAGATTCCTATTTTATAGAAGATGACATAGATGTTGGTTATTCCATTAAAAAAATAAAATCTCATTATATGGTATATAATTATTTTATCATACCACCTTCACTGAATGGTATTTTAAGGAGTTATAAGAATAAATGAAACAAAAATGTTATTTTAAGAATGATACCACTTCTTCGGAAAGCCTCCTAAGTTTTACACCAAAATCCTTCATATGATGGTTTTCTAATAAAATAAAAGCCATTATAATAATTTAAGGGAAGTATTTAAAGGATTTGGGAAGGGATTTATTGAACTAGAAGGATTTTTATGGGTCCAAATACTATCATAAAATCATATTTATATAAGTTAGATTTGGTTTTTACCCTTACCTCTCTTTTTAACCCATGTTAGTCATTTTTTACAGTTACATTGATAACATATTTTTTACTTTTTAGGGGTCAAGATAGTTAGTGTGAAAGGGAAATTGGAAAATAAATGTAAAATGGTTAGTATTTTCAAATGTATCTAAATAACTATCCTAGTATAGTATTTTTTGGAACTTTAAATAATCTAAGAAAATATTATTTATTATAAAATACAAATAATGTTATCCTTCGATCTATTAATTTAATTTGACTTTTAAAGCTGCATGAAAACAATCAAATTAAAATATAATCATTTGTAACATCACTAATATTTAAAAATTATTTTAGAAAACCCTTGTAATGCATTAATTCATTCACTTTGTATAACTTTTAATATTATAAAAATCATTTATTTTATTTTTATATTTATTGAATTACTAATGTCTCAGCATTGCATAAGAATTTAAGTTAATTGTTTAAGTATTAGAAATTATAAATACATTATAGTGATAAAAAATTATATTCAAAATGACTATTTAAAACCCAACATATTATTTTTTTATACCTATCACAGGATATTATATTTATTGAAAGTAAGAAAGTGACATTTTTTACTTTATCATTGTCGTAAATATTATAAAGGTGAAAATCAAATAATTATGGAACTAGTTGGCCATATATTCATGTATTGGATAGAAATTGGGAAACTAAACTCATAAAATAAGGCATATTCCAGTTTTAGAGTATGTTTTTAGCCTTTATAATATTATCTTTAACCTTAATCACCCGATTTAGTCACACTGTGGTGAAATGAATAAATACTATATTCAGTTTTCATAATGACTAACAATAAAAAGATATATTAAAAAACTCTGGAACTCATGATTATAAAAAAAATTCGTTTTTTTATTAAATTCATCAATGAGAAAAATTATGATTTAAATTTAAACCCATAAAATGTGATGAAAGAGGGTTTTAGAAAAAAAGGTATTTTAAGTATAAAAAATATTTTACAACAATTTACATTATAAAATTAATTAGAATAAATATAATTTGATTGTATTTAATCAAAAGTAACTAATTAATTTTTAAAAAATAAATCTAAAATAGAATATGACTTTGTAAAAAAATTAATGGAAAATATTTTTTCAATAAAAATTAGTGTTTATCATTATTAATTGAAAAATCAGACTTTTTAGAAAAATATCACAATTTCAACATAAGATCATGATGATATCATGATTTCAAAAATGATATTTTTATCAAATAAATTTCTTAAAATTTATATAAATTAATTATTATTTTTTTCTCACAAAAAAATAAATACCATTTTTAATGAAATATAATATTAAAGAATAATTTGAATTCAATAAAAATTGAGAAATTATTTACTAAGATGTTATAAATCAATTTATACTGAGTAAGTACATAGTAAATATTTAATAATAAAGTTAAGCTTATTCATACCCTCTCTTTTAAAGGCTTGTTTATAATGGTCATATATAAATAATAATTTTCCATGGTTCATTTAGGAATGGTTTTTTGTTTTATATTGGCTATAGAACAAAGTTTTCTTTTAAAACATGTGGTTTATTAATAATTGAATTAATAATTATGGCCATAAAAACAAATGTTATGGCCCAATGAAAAGACACTTTACTTGTTATTTAGACCATTGTCAAGGAATATTTTGGAATTTTCAAGGCATACACCAAATACCCAAAACAAATTTTGTCTCATTGGAGTTATCAATGAATCTAGGGGATATATAATTTCAGGTTCCACCAATTAATTATTTAATTGAAATTCATTCACTATAATAGTCAACAAGACATTTCATATCATTCCCTAAGGAACTAGATACTCAATAAAACATGTTTGGCCATACAATGAGAAAATTGAAAATCAAATACATATTAAAACTACATAAGAAAAGAATAATCATAAATATTTCTAATAGATTTCCACATGAAAATAAAAGGGATAACATTATTGTAACCCCTACTAAGAAAAAAAGGGTGTATGGTTAAACAATTCCTAGTCAGCTGGAAAATAACCATCCATGTTAGAATAAAAATATATGGTAAGTTAATAATTTTCCCTATCATAATAAAATAACATAATTTATTGGTTAAAAAATCCAATAATAATTATTTAAATTGTGAAGTTCCCAATGTATAGAGAAATTTAATGTGTCTAAGTCAATATTGGAATAACATAATCATAAACCATATAGAGAATGAAAGTGGGTTGTTTCCAAGGAACTTGTCCAAAGTCATGAGAATAATTTGTTAAATATTTTATGTGGTAGGAATTTATATCCTAGAAAAAAATGAGATAATATCAAATAATAAAATAAAATGGAATTATATACCTATATTATATGAAAAAATTTAAAGATAACATTCATAACTCAATTAATTGAAGTTTATTTGCCCACAATCCTTATTAATAAAGAAATAGTCGTATCAGTTGCCACAAGAATAAGCTAAAGTGGTTTTCCTAGTGAATCAAATAAAATAGAATTAGTACGACAAATAATATATTTATGTTTGGTAAATAAACCATAAAAATAAAACAAGATGTTCAAAATGTATTATGTCTCAAATAATGATAATTGAGAAAAATAAAACCCTTATGACTTTATAAACATTCAAATAAAAACACCTTGTAGGATATGGATTACGATGGATCTTTAAAAACCATTATTAAATGATAATTAATGATAGGATCTCTAAAATATTAAATATATACACCGCATAAATGAAATTCTGTTCATAAATTCACTTTCTAATCTCAGAAAAGGGAAATATGGAGGAGAATACATACCCCTTTCTGTAATTCCACCAACGTAACCTATTTTATCAAAAACATAGATATCCAAATAAATTAATTCATAACCTCAATCATAACTATTTTCATTTATAATATTTATAAATTGACCTTATTTATATGAATTTTACTAATATTCAACATCGGGTGTTTTCAATTTTGTTTTCTTGTAATAGATTCATAATAACGGTGGCCATGCTTGTTATTATTTAAAATTTAATTATTAATTGATCATTAAAAATTATGTTTGATATTTTTTATAATTATTTATTATGTTTCAAATTTCATTCTTTGGTGTTTTAAAAATTATCCACAAAGATGAAAATGATAACAAGAATGTTTCAGTTGTTCTTGATGATTGAAGTGTGGTTTCTAAATTATAGAATTCAATAATGATATAAAATATACAGAAAAATAAAAAAACAATGATTTAAATAATTATATTATATTATAATTATAATTATGTTCTCATGGAAATTTATTATAAAAATTCATAGTATTCCTCCATCAGGTTGTTAAACATACCCAAACATGCATATACCCTAATTTAATGAATGACTTTGTGGTGATTTTGTTGTAATATATTTATATAGGAAAAATAATGATATTATTTTATATTTATTAGTGTGATATATCAAAATATTAATGAATTAGAATAATAAATAATTTATATGAAATCATTACACATTTTGAACGAAATATTATCCTCTTGGTAGACTTATTTAAAATAATTAAATTAATTATGATCATTTGTAGATGATATCATTAATAGTTTCTTAAAATTTTCACAATAAAAATTAATAAAATAATATACATTATATTTATATTTTAATTCCATTCCTAGATAAATCCTTGAAAGGTGGTGAAGAATACTAAAATGCAATATGTTGTGGAGGTTGTGGTCTACACAATGCCCTAATAATGAAATTATTTACCTTAATATATGGGAATCATAAATAAATAATGGTAATACCCTTCATATTGTAACATTAAATAATATATATTATATTTATATCATTATGTTAGTGTGTATATGATAAATTTGTAAGAGGATAATTAAAATGAAATATATGTAGATGATAATACTCATGTGAGGGACTTGAATTTTCCATGGAAGTCTCCATTAATTTGAAGGTCTTAGAATAAATATGATTTACTATGGGTTAATTTATAATTATGATTAAATTTTCATCATCACTAATTATAATGAAAAATATATATTTATTATTAATTTAATAAAATTAATTAGTCTTAAAAGACAATCCAAAAACGGCAATCACCGTGAAAACACATGATTTAATGATTAGTCCAAAAAATATATTTTTATTGATGTAACATTTGAAATTAGTATTAAAAATGGTTGGTCTATGTTTTATTTTGTACAAAGAATACTTAAAAATGAATAATATTTTTTGAAAATTTCATATTTTATTACTTTAATTGTTTTTTAATCTTCTAGGTTAATCTTAAAAATTGATAAGATCATGATAATTATAATTTTAAAAAATCTCACATTTTTTAACAATAAAATAAACTTTTGAAGAAAATGTAAAAAAATTTAATATTTAAAATATTGATTTGGTTAGTTAAAATTACTGTATATTTTATATAATTAAAATTATAAAATTTCCAAACATATATTTTACTGGAAAATTAAAAATATAAATAAAACTATTTTTGAAAATTAACCCTTATAAACTATTAATCCTCTAAAGGTAATAATCTCTAATTAATTAACACATCTGGTGACTTATTATTTTAATTTTATTATTTTATTATTATTTATGTTGGTGTTATGTGAATGATAGGTTTTATAAAAAATTTAAATTATTAAAGAAAATTAGAATTTCGAGGTTTCACATTATCCCCTCTAATATTAATTGTTTCATTCCAACTTGACTCAAAAAATTTGAATAATTTATATAGGGGAATTATAATTAATTATACACAAACATATGATTAAGAGATTATTTTAGATATCTTATTATATTTTTCTATGTGAAAAAATATTATAATTATATTATAAAGAGATCTAACTGATTCTTAATATTTATTATAATTCTACTAAAGGAAGAATTTCTAGATAAATAAGGAATTAATTCCCACAAACCCCGAATATTGTTTTATGATAATCATAACACTGGGTTTTTTAATTATAAATAAATATCCAATAGATGGTGAAAACATACCTGATATAGGAAACTCTAAAATCTAGACTGAAAACTCAATATCTAATTCATTAGTAGTAGTTTCATAGTCATATCCTTATTTGCATGATGGTAAGATACTATCTCCCTTACTGGCACATAGATTATAACATTAGGCCTTATAATTCCCTCATATCGATAAATTGTCTTAATATAATTTTGTATCATATCTCTTAACATAGACTTGGGAGTCATATGTACATATTCTCCAAGATTATATCATTTACTCCAATGTTCTTTCCCTCATTTTTGACTTAATAGAAATTGAAACTATTTTTTGGAACATGTTCATCAATTGATCATTCATGAGGTTCTATATTTCTATTCCTTAGTGTTTTGGAAATTTTATAATGTTTATATTGTTAATAATATTTCATGATAGATGGTTTGGTAAAATCACATGGTTTCTCACTCTGACTCCCATTCCATTAGGATATTGTTTGAGTTAATCTAAGAATATTCCATGGAACCCATGGTACATTCTACTAATATCCATTAAAAAAATGCATAACATCAATAATGATCATTGTAATTGAAATTTCACAAATGACCATTGAAAAATTCAATCTCAAGGTGTCTCAATTTATTACACGTTAATGTTAGCTTGTAATTCCTCAACTCAACTTTTAGAATTCTCAGTTCAACCGGAATTAATATAAGTTTAACATATCTCATTATTCATAAAAACAAGTTTACATTGATTTGAATTATCCCATACTTACTAAACCAATTCTCAAAATAGTTACCCCAAATTTCCATAAACATTCATTAAATATTTTCAACCCTATAATGATTGAAATTGTTTATCTCAAAATCCATATTATCGTTCCTTAAGAAATATTAGTCATTCCAACAACCACATAACCAATTATATATATATATATCCAAATCATATACTCTCAATAAATTAACTATCACAAAACCTACTTGAATCTATATTCCAATGAACCACATCGATTATATATATGACTCCAATGATTAACTTTATCTTTAACCCTAAAAATTGTGTTAATATCTAGTCCATACAGCAGTCACTATATATCAAAATCACCCAAAAAATAAGTTCAAAATCCTCAAAAATATCATGAATTAATTACCAATCCCAATGATACCAATTAAAATCTAGCTTACTTATTAAATATAAAACCACACATTATTATCATAACATCATGTGTTTATTAAACAAAAGTGTTATTCGTACCTCAATTATGATTTCTCCATACTTATCCCCAAAAATATAAAATTTGCATAAATTTAATTTTAATGGTTATTAATACCTTTTAACATAAGTTTACATACATTTAAATTAAAACTAATGAAGAAATATTCCAAATATATTTCACACAATCCTCATGACATATATAATATACTAGAACTTCATAAATAAATATCATTCATTAATGATAATGGTTAATAGTTTCAAGATTATTTAAATATAAATATCACTAACTTAGGTAAGACTATGAATGTAACACATTGCCATTGTAATAGGAATATAATAATCATCTCAACCATTAATGTATGATACTTTATTATATTTTATAACATTATGATTTATAGGAATGTACCTTTCTCAGATTCATTTTCATGGTATTTTTTTAACCAAATACAAAACCAAAATTTTTACAATAATATCCAAAATATAAATTTGAAATCATTAAAGATAATATTACTTTATTTATAAAATATTTTGTAACATATAATACTTTTGAATTTTTATATATCTCCCTTGATCATTCCTTGGTTATACGTAGTCATTTTTTCATTAGATCATTTAAAATATCTATTTAAAATAATTTTTAAATCATTTATAATGGGTTGTAAGGATAATTTGATTAACTAATGTATATTACCAACGGGTTGCTCGCCAATAATGTATTCTTAGGCACACTCATCATTCATGAGAGTGATGATTGAGTATTTTCTCAACCAACCATTTTTTAGGTAATTCCCCCAACTACATATTTTCCATTGTAGCATCCCCTTTAAAATTACTAGATAGGGATGTATTTATATAAAAAACACATAATATCTATTTAAAAAACGTCAATATTTTATCCAAAACATATAATTATTGCATTTGTTTTCACTGATGTTTTCTTATAAAAATAAACATATAAAATGTGCATTATTTCCTTTTTATTAAATCATATACATATCCCAAAGGGTAATTTATTGTGATAAACCATATTTTATCACCATAAAAATTGTCCTAAAAAAATCCTAACCGCTAAAAAATTTTAAACCATTCCTTTAATATCAATTATGATGCCTTGGAACTGCACTCTTGGTTCCAATACCATAAACATATAAATTAAATACTTTCCTTGATTCCATCTGTAAATTCCTAGATATATATTCAATTATAAAAAAGAAATAAAAATTATTGATTCTCTTATATATGTAGAATCTTATAATGTTAATATATTTAGATATATAGGAAAAATCATAAATAAATTAATCCCATTTTTTCCTCCACTAATGAATTATATTTTATTCATTATATATTAGAAACTACATAATTCTAGATAATCCATCATTGTATCTTATAAATTTTTAGTCACATATTATCATTATATGCATTTCATGTGTTTTTATTTTCATCATATACTAGGGAATTGAAACATAAGAAAGGGTTGAGCTAAGATTCTCAATAATGGTAAAACGTAACTAAATCAATCATGGAATAAATGTGGAATAAATATTATTGTAGGAATTGTTAAAAACAAAATTATATAATCAATATGATATTGGGATCATGAAATATACATGAAAATAAATGAAAATGGATTTCAATAATATAGACGTTATATTGATATAATGCATAACTTTATATATAAATAACCTTCTTCCAATCCTTGTGGAAAGACAATGTTCTTATCATCAAGACAATAGTCCAGACACATGGATGAATTTTTAAGGATCACACCAAATACCAAAACATATTTGGTATCATAATAACATTCAATGTGTTAAAGGGATATTTAATTTCAGTCTCCACCAACCACTTGTATATGCCTAATTCATTCACCCTAAGAATCAAAAAGAAATTTCATACCATTTAATGAGGAACCTATTACTTATTAAAAATTAATAATCGATATAATGATATTCGTGGATAAAAAATACTTAAAAAACTTCAATTAGTTTTTAATAATATTCATGAATTCCATGACCTTTACCCATGTTAAAAAAATGGGACACCATGGTCATAACTCATCTGAGAGGAATAAGGTGGATGTTTAAACAATATATAGTCAACTTAATAATAATCATCCATATTAGAAAAACAATATATAATACATCAATAATTTTTCCCATTCCAATATAATAACATAATTTTTATGTGAACAAAATCCAATCTGAATTATGTATAATGTGATGCTCCCAAAAAATAAGTAAATTGGTATAAAACTATGTTAATACTAGAATTACATGATCATAAGCTATATAGAGAAAGAAAGTAGATGGTTTCAATTAAATATATCCAAATAATTGAGAACAAATTGTAAAAGGGTTTATGTGTTAAGAAGTTATATCACTATAAAAATGAAATAATGCCACATAATAAAATCAAATTGTGTAATGTTCAAAAATTATATAGCGCCCAAAAATTCTAAAATAAGAACATTATATTGGAAAATGTGTATGACACACATCACCAAGGATTTAAGGGAATGTAATATCCTAGAAAATTAAAATATAATTATTATTTTAAATAATCAATTATATAGCACTCAATTTATACAATATCGAGTTAGCATGTGTCGCATGAAATAATGTTTTTCTTCAATAGCTTGTGTTACACGCATGATTGAGATATACCGAGAAACAACATATCAATAAATTATTATTAGTTAATATATTAAAATATAAAATTGAAATTTTATTAGTGGTTAGTAATATTATCAAATATCTTATGACGATATATGGTTTTCACAAATATAAGATGAATTCATTAGTTGCCAATTATTTATAAATTAATATAAAAACCAAATGAATTTAAAGGAAATGTTTTTATGAGAAAATATGTGGTTTATCATTATAAATTAAATAAATTAATATTATTGAATTTTATTAATTAATTTTATATATTATAAGTTCAAAAAATTATTTTTTATATTCATAAAATATGAATAAGATAAGAACAAACTAAATTTTACACATAAAAACTAATATTTTTCTAATGATGGTTTTACCACATTTAATGGAAAACATATTTAAAATACTATTTTTTGAGCTTTAAATAATTTAATATATCCAAATAAACTTTATTTTTGAAATATAAACATTAAAATTATGTTAAGGTGAATTTTTTGTGTTTTTCTGAGAATTATCATTTTTTTATTAATTGTTAAAATACTGAATTTTAATTCAAAAAATATTTTTATACTAAATTATTTAATATCATAAATTATATATTTTTTTAATTCATGTTATATATTTTATACACAAATTAATCAAATTTAGGTAATTTTAATCAATTTTTCATTGAACTCGGATATAAAAACATCTCATTCTTTGGATCATTTTTTACATTAAAAATGTCCTTTGTCATACCATCTGTGGGATTAAATTTAACTTAATTTTTTCCACTTATGTGATTCGAATTTGGAAATGTGGTTCAAAATTTGGAATCATAATAATTTCTTATGTTAAATAATTCCAAATTAGTTTTTGAAAAAAATGATCAGTTAAAGTCATTAAGATTAATTAATGTGACTAAGAGAAAAATAATCTTAACAAGACACTAAAACATAAACTTAGGGACCAATATGACATTAAAAATTTTATAGAATATATTGTAAGGAAATATTTATAACAAATATTATATTTTATCTAGTTTTAACTGTTATTAGAGAAACGTTTCATTGGAATAACGTGGGTGGAATTCCCTTTTAAAAAACTTACAAGAATGTCACTTCACCACTATAGAAAAAAACCCACCCCTACCACATATTGCCACCTATAAACCACTGTATATCTATGATAATATTCAGAAATAATCATCCATCATACATCCCTTTAACAAATAATATTTTCCATGGGAATTAATCCAGCCAATGATGTCTTTTGGTATCAACTAAAATGAGTTTCCTAAAAATGATATAACATTCTTCAATGATCACTTCCATTATATTTCCTTATCCACCTCTTAAATTAATTCTATTAAATTATTATATAATAACCTCATTACACTAAATATATTATTATGTTTTTATTATAAGGGTTATACCTATACTAACACAAACTTACATCTAATTTGTAATGAACTTACCGTTTATATGTACGACGAACTACCACCTCTCAAAACGATGTCGTCCATTTTTCCATTACCACCTATTATAGTTGGGAATTATGATTGAAAAATAAATTATATAAGATATATATTATGTTATTATTTTTTATTATATTTATATAAAAAATACCTTCATGATTCTCATTTTGTGGGAATACAATTACATCTTTTGTGGATGTGTGGATTGATGCCTCCTCAATGTGACGTGATTCATCCAAGCTATACATAGAATGTATTAGGATGATTTTAAAAAAACTATGTAACATATATGAAATAAATGGGATAATATAATTAAAATATACATATTTATCATTTACCTTTCACTATTTTAAATATGACTAATAAATGGAAGTATCATTTATGCCTACGTACGGTCTACCATCTCCATGAATGGTGCATTTCATTTTCATCTCCAAATATTATGGATTACAATAAATAAATATATACTGAATATATATAATTTAAATAATTGTTCCCATTCTTTATATTATTAAATCATTACTTACAAAAGAACAAAAAAATTCAAAAGTCCAGACATACTCGAAAAACTGGATAACTAACACCAAAAATAGTGAAAATAAGGAAAGATTATTAACAAAAGGGTAATAAGATATTATAATAAGTTAATATATGATATTATAAATATGATTATGGTTATATTATAAGCTATTTAAATTTTTAAAAAATTATACAATAAGTTAATGGATGTTCACCCAAAAGGAAATGCATGTTATGAGATTTGTGTCGTACTTTTCTTTCACTGAGGCATACTCCATTTCCACCACTTAATTATTTTGTGTGGTGTATATAATGGACCTAGTATATTTTATATCATGAAAAAAATTATCTTCTTGTAATTTAGTGTTTAATTTTAAATTATTTCTTTGGTGTGGTTTATTATTATAAAGTCATCATGTAGTAAGATACATCATCTCAATTTTCATTCATTGAGACATTATTTATATTTTTGCACATATTTTTTATATATGGTGTAAATAATGAAACATTTACATGTAATATCATTATTCATTCATTCTTCATGAAATTTTTAGTTTTGATTATTTCATCTAAGGGGATTTCAATTAATCCTTACCATGTGAGAAATAATTTCATAACTCAATTTCTTTTCTTTGGGTTATATTACATCCTCGATATCGTTAATATTATAAGATTATGTGTGTAATTTATTTTTTATCTATTAAATTGTTTAAGATAATTTTATATTTATTTACATTTAACACACATAGTCTATTTATTAATTGATTATCACATTAACATAATGTTCTTTTTAAGGGTTTACTACACAATCTCATTTTGTATGGGACTGTTTGTACCTGAATGTTTATTTGAGGAAATTATTGATAGTTTTTCTTTAAAAAATTTATTTTTATTTCCTCTATTTATTGATGAAATTTTTATGTAATAGTACCCTTTTAAACTCTTTTTTAATCAAAATGTTTTATAGTTTCTTTAATAAAACCTGACTACATTTCTTTGTTGAGGCAGATATCTTTATTCATTTAAGAAAACTATTTTATAAAATCATTTTCAAAAATATATTAAATTTTATTAATATTATTTATCAAAGTTATTTTCACCCATTAAAAAATTATGTCTTTTAAAATTATTTTTAATGAATTTTAATCAAAAAGTTTTTCAAATCAAAGGATATTTTCCTCAATAATAATTTTAATTTTTTTATTCTCTTCATGAATGAAAAACCCTTATTTTTACTCCACTTGGGATATTTTTTATTTATACCATCCTTATTCATACACATTATGATTATGATTTATTTTTTAATGGATTATAATGATAATTAGTTCAATTCTTTCTTTATTAAGTCCCCTTGAAATATTTAATTTCCTATGATCATTAAATATCTAATTTCAACTAAATTTTCATAAAATTTTTCTTGGAAATGATTATTTCATGATTCTTATACCATTTCTATATATGGTGTTCACTTTGACAATTATTTGATTATATTAGGAATCCTAAATAAATCCATATTCTTAATCAATATGTAAATTTGATAATAAACATTGTTTATGAATTAAATCTATTATTCTATATTTAAGGAATGATTTAGATACGTATGAAACTAGTGGGATATGGTTATAGATAGCCCCTTGATGCATCAGTAGTCTTTGGGGATGAAATTAATTGGTTATAAATACTTTGATTTTGTTTCCAAAAAAGTGTTGTTTTAAAAAATGTTGAGAAAGGTATTGATAGTAGTATGTCAAACCATCTTATAAAAGGTCTTGATAGTAATGGTACCATGTACCTGGAAAACATGGAATCCAATAGTAAACTATTTTCTTAATTTAGATTCAGTTATTATTATCTATAAGATATTTTATTTGTTATTATCTATAGAATCATTTCATTATCACTTTAATGATTAAATGGAATGTTTTTTAAGTTATTTACCATGCTATATTATTTAATCACTTCCTTCTAAATTATTGATTTTAGGTAATGTATTATCAATTATTTTCCTTTATATAATGACTATTCTAATTGATTCATTATTGTTTACACTATACATTACCCTTAATGATCATTTGATCTCACCTTTATTTTTTTATGTTCATTTGGATTCCCTAAAGTGTAATAAGAATAATATGTATGGATATGATAGATAGATTAAATTTATCCTCAAAAGAAGAAAAAATATATTGTAATTAGTGTATTAATTTTTAATATAGAACTCATGTATGTATCTATTTTACCAAGTCTATTAATCTGATTGGTATGTTGGGATTTTGTTACTTGTAATCATGCTAACGTAATAGTGGTAGATGCTGGCTCAAGGATTGTTGGAGTCAAGTCGCTATAGTTGGTATCATAAGATGTTTAGTACCAACCTTAGGAACTTGATTTTAGAAAACCCAATTTAGAGAACATATCCCTAAGGTAGACTTTGGAGATAAGTATACAAGAACGTCCAAGAACATTTGTAAGGTTGAGATTGTGGAAACAACCCTATTTGCATACTAAATGTGGAAATGGTCCTGGAATAAATGCACCTAGGGGTAAAACACTAAAAAGGTGAATCAAGGAAATCCCGGTCATACCATATTACATAAAAATTATCCCTTCTAACTAATTGCCATGACACTCTTAGGGGATATTTTTTGGTTAATTCAAATTTTCTTTTGAAACAATTATGAATGAGTTAAATAGAAAATGAAAATGAGCGAAGTAGGTTAATCTAGGGACCAATGTTGAGATAAAAAAGTAGAAGTATTTATATATTGGGATTGTATTGAAAAACATAATTAATATGATATTTAATGATTAATTTTTAGATATCCATCATATTTACTTTTAGTAATTATATGGTTTTAGAAAAATGATTGCCTATATAGAAGTGGGGCTTGAAACCTTGACGGATGGATGTTAAGGGTTTAGTACCTACCACTAGAATACATAATTTCCAAGTTAAATTTTAATTCATTATAGCTAAACAATATGATGAAAAAATATTAATGAGAAAACATTAGTTTAATTTTTGGGTTTAGAGATTAATTTATTAATAATATTGGTTTTTGAAATTAGATAGAGACAAATATAATGACATGTTTTAGTGGTATTATGATCCATTAAAAGAATATTTTACAGCTTAAAAAAGGTGGGTTCTTTCATGGATATCAATTTCATAGAGTAAGGGATAAATTATAATTTTATTGAAGGACATCTAAAAGATGTGATTGTTCATAGGTAATTTAAATGTATCAAGTAAGTAAATTTCCTTATATTCTTAAATAGTAAAATATTTACTCAATATTATGAAAATGATAAAAAAAATGGTGTCCTAATACATTAATTTTTATTTTACCAAATACCTTCTAAATCAACACGAATTTAGGGATTTGAGGCCCACAAAATTCCATAAACAATTCAGTTGTTTATTATTAATGTCCTCAATCTCTCCAAATAAATATTTATGATTTTCCTCTATTTCCACATCTTCAGTTTCCACTAATGTTATCCGAATTAGAGACCATGTTATATGTTAGTATATGTGAACTTTGTACTTCCAATTCCTTATTTACAATAGGTGTTTTATGAACCCTTTTCTCTACGTGGGATTTCAACATAGTAAATATCACACAATTAATAACCAAGATAGAGTTAAAATTGTGGGGATAAAATTTAGTTAACGTGGGGACAGTGTGATACTCCGAATTCTAAAATAAGAACATTGTATTTGATAATGCGTATGACATGAAACTCTAAGAACATAAGGAAATATAATATCCCAAATATTAAAATATATTTATAATTTTAAATAAATTTATGATTATGGATTCCCTCACATTTCATACATTAACATTACATAAATATATTGGAATACTTATTTCATTAAAAAAACATATGCCTAATGACCATACTGGTCTGGTGCCTTTGGAAACATGGAAACATGGAAACATAAACACTTATACATAAGTGAAAAACATTATCTCCCACTAGGTTCTTCTTGACTAACATTCTTCTTAAACACTTCATGAACAATGCATATCTTTATAACTTGGGGAAGGAAACATAAAAAGTGGTCAGCTCAAATGCTCTGTAATGGTAAACAAGGGAGATATGTAAGAATAATCATGAGCATAAGGGTATGAGACCATTATCATTAAATTAGATGGTCATACACTATATAATAAATATCATATACATTAATCATGGAATAATGTCCTATTTTCATCAGACATAAATTATAATGAAAAAATGAACATAATTTAGGAAAGAATATCATAGGAATAAAATGTGGAATTGTGGAAAACACATAAGAACATATAATTATTTCCATAGAAGTCATGTCATTATTGTAGGGACCATCATAGTGGAAAAATTACTTTATTGAACCGGTTTTATACCACATTCCTTCCCTATAATACTGAACAGAGTTCACTACCTATTTCAGCCCTATAATATTGAACTGCGTTCATTTTCTATTTCAGCTCTCTAATACCGAACTGAGTTCATTTCTCATTTCATCCATGTTTATCTCATGAGATATAAATCTTTACCCAATGCATTAGAGGGAGATATAGGTCCCACCCAAATCTTAGTGAAACCAAATATACATGTGACAAAATAAAATAAAAAATAATATCATAACCTATGAAATGAAATGGGTATCATAAATATATAAACATGTAATAACCCCTGGAAATAGATACATCTTTCATAGTAATTTCATCAAAATAATAATCTGTGAAAGGAAAATATATTTCATTAACATAAAATCTATGAATTTGAAATGGATCTAATAAACATATAACTCGTGAAAGAGAAATGAGTTTCATAAAGAGTATACCATTAAGAATTACATATTCATATAAAGAATATTAATGTCACCTTTATATCATTCTCTAGAAGTGAATGAATAATATCAATGAATTTCATCTTAGATGGAAAATAATTTTTAAATATCTTTCAAAAACGATTCATAAGTAAAATTTCCTTTCTACATTGAATATTATTTTTAATACGTAAAACCATTTGAAAAGTAATTTTTTAGAAAATAAATTGATATCTTATAAATAGTACTTAAAATAATTTCAAAAACCATTTTCCATGAAAACCCATAAAATAAGAATAAAAAAATTTAAAATTTTTTTATTTGAAAATACTTCGAAAACATATAATGAAATATTGAAATGTTTTGAATACGTTTTGACCTGAATACATATGAAATAATTTTCAAATGTTTTTGAGAACCATTTCTTTGAAAATACATTCAAAATTTAAAAATAAGGCACAAATACATTTAAAAAAATCCCTTGAAAAAATATAAAAGAATCTTCATACAATTTTTGAAAATTAATTTATGAAAATTATCTTTAAAATAATTTCTTAAAAATTAAACTTTTATAAATTAAATGGTTTCTTCAAAGAAATTACGGAAGATAAATCTGTACATATTGTATGAAGTAAAAACAATCATTTTGCACGGTAAAAACATTTGAAATTTTTTTCATTTGGAATGTGACAAGAATATTCCATTGAAATCATTGGTAAAAGAAAAAATGGGTAAAAATTTATTTTAATGATCATAATATATTAGTATAATATTCTATTAAACCCTTCTTATAAAACAAGGATTTTAAGGAACACATATTTCCAACTGAAGAGAGGGTAAAGTCAGGATTTCTTAAAAAGACACAATCTTAACTATCATATGTACCAAAAATATAAATATGTTTCCAATATAAGAATATATCTTGAATAAATTGAGGAGAATAAATTTCATCAATGTTATTGACATGTGGGTTATAATATTTCATAAAAGAAACCATAAACATAAAGAATATTGAGATACGATGAGATTGTTTCAATAATCTCTTATCACTTGGTAACATGGGATTATAATCTACATGTATGAAAATTAAATTACATATATCTTATAATATCATGAAACTATGTAAATTCATTATGTATCATATAAAATGGAATCATATATCTCTCAAAATGAATTTAGGTGCTTAACAAAACATGGATCTCTGAGAAATAAAATTGAGACAAAATTATTTTATCGATGTGCTAACTTTCGAATCATAAATCACATGAAATAAATTTCATATAAGTATATTTAAAAACAAATAAAATTTACCAAAATAACCATTGATTACATCTATGGTCAGTATACACACCACAAAAAAGGAATGGGTGTTGAATAAAGCATATATCTCCCTAAAATAAAAATTGAGATGAATTCCCATTACTGTGTGTCTTGTCTCTCATCGTACTCATTAAAATATCCTATATAATAAATATAAATCAATTATACGTATATCAAATAACTAAATTCTTAATTATAATACCATATATGATTTTATTATTTCTTTATATTTCCCTTTTATTAATAATTATATGTTTAGGTTTCACTTCGGGAAATATCCTCATGGTTTTTGGAATATTTCGTAATTTGTTATATCATGGGTCCTTACATTTATATTATGATTTATAAATTGTAATAAATTATTTAAATATAATTTGTATATGGTATATGATAATTATAATAATCTATATGTAGACATGAACGTTATTTACATTTAATTAATTGGTTGAAAGAAAGTAAAATACATATATGTTTATACATATATATAATTATTATAATATATTTATTATATAATATATGTCATATATATTAACTAAATCCTTCCTAATACATTCCATGTAGTGTATGAACAAATCATTTCAGTTTTAGGGGGTCGTAGTCCACGCTTCGTGAAAAAAAAATTATCATATTAATACAAAATGGAAGTTATAATGATATGTGAAATAAAATAATTACATAATCATAAGGACATAGTAAATATGACATATAACATATATAAAAATATTTTCCATCATAATTTCCTCAATGATAGAAATTTTAGGAAAATGAACAATCATTATTTAGTGAGGTGGTAGTTCGTTGTATACGTAAAAAGAATGTTTGTTACACATTTGAATGATATTTGTGTAAGTGAACGTAAAACCCTTAGAATAAAAATAATAATATTTTACATAGGATATTTTCTTCATTAAATCATGTTATATAGTTATTAGAGGGGTGGAAAAATAAAATAAAAGGAAGTATTTGGGGAGAAGACGTTACTTCTTAATAGGGTAACTCCATTTGGTTATGGGAAACCAATTCCTTGGATTAATTTTTTAAAAAGTGTAGGATTAAAGAAGTAAGTAAGGGATTTGGTAAGTTTATTGGGAAGATATTGGTTGAACCTATGTTTTTTTAGAGGTGAAAATAATTTTGAGAGGTGGTGATCTTTTATAGGGTAGGGGAAAACACACTTTGCATTTTTTAAGACATGTTAGTTGTACCAAATGATTTACAAAAAAAGTCATAAAAACTAGCCAAACCCAGTAATATAAGGTGAATGGAAGAATAAAGTCCATAAAATTGGTTTTTTACAAATGTATATGTTGTTTTGGATCATAAATTAAATGTTTATTCCTTAGTTATGCTTAATTTTACCATAATCATTACAATTAATTTTAATCTGATTCAAAAATATTTTGGGTCAAAAAATAATTTTATCTTACTATAAAATATAAATTATTATTATTCAAAATATATAATTAATTATTAAAAATTATAATCATATAAGTTTCAGAAATTAATTGAAAATCAGTCCTGCTGACAGGGCAACAATGCTAGTTTTTAATTTAAAAATGTCCAAACTTTTTCAAAAAATTTATACCCAATTTCAAAGTGAAATTGATTCCAATGTCCTAAATTCGATTAATTGATAAAAATAATATCTAATTAAAAAATTTAAAATAAATTAAAATATAATTTACCTTTATAAATAAATTATATGAGAAAAAAATTTTGAATTAAAATTCATTATTTTTCACTATTCATCGAAAAATTACATTTATCTGAATAATACCAAAAATTTACCCTAATATAATTTCAAAATTATAAATTAAAAAAGAATTTTATTTTATAAAATTAAATTTATAAATATATATATAATAAATTTAACAATTTTTACATAATGAAATTAAATGTAGTTCATTTGAAAAAATAATATATTTAAATATATAAGGACTTCACAAAAAATTATATATTTCATAATCAACGTGATTTACTTATATAAAAAATTATAAAAAATATTTTGAATTTAATTATCAATATTCATATTACTATTTTTAATATATTGATGATAATTATATCATTTAAATAATTATAACAATAAAAAGATGTTTAGTAGAAACTCGATGTTGTCTGTTGCGTGTAACGTATTCCATGTCAAAATATAACCTCATTGTTTCATGTAGTGAAGATAAAATATATATATTTTTTATTACATGATTAACATGGTGTTTCATATTACACAAGACAACCTGCGGTGTCCCTTATGGTGTCATTGGATGAACCGGCCCGGTCTTCCAGGCCGAGTCATCGAGCCGCCTACATGGTGACTACCGGGCTGAACCGCCCTTGTGGTCCGCTGGGCCGGGCCTAGCTGACCGGGGTAAAACATACCAGGCTGACATGCCCATTGGGCTGGGTCAGACCCAGTGAGTCCGACCAGGTCGACCTAGACCGGGTCGGCCCAGACTGGGTTGGGCCGAGTTGGTCCGACCAGGTCTGACCGAACCTGGTCCCATTACTGACCATTTGCTTGCTTTGGCTATATCTTTAGCACTGTATGTCGGTTTAACGAATCGTCAGAGGCGTCAGTATTCTTATAGAATCACTATCCCTTTGAGTATACCCCACTAGAGTTCATGGTATATTTGAGTTACGGTCAGGTTGGTTCGTACACGAATCCAACCGGGCCCCCATGACTAAAATGATAATAACTGATAGATCGGGCATCCGATTGATGCACTTTCTATTGGGTTGAGACCCCTATGACATGGCAGTCCTTTGAGATAGTTCCACGCGAGACTTCATGTAACTTGGAGTATCGACCATTAGCTCGTGGAGTGGATCCTCTCGGAGACGAGTAGACAGAGTGCAGAGATCTAGTAGTTGACAGACCTAACGACTGCTTGACCGATTCTACTCGGAGTGATTTGACTAGCCCAGTGGGGAGCGCTCGGTATTTGGCGGCAGACCCATTGAGGAAAGAGCACCTGTTAGTTGGCAGTAGACCTGCGGTACTCAAGAGGAGGATTACCTCTGTAGGCTATTAGGGGGAGCACTCGGTATTTGGCAGAAGACCCACATCAGACGGAGCACCTGGTATTTGGAAGCAGACCCGCGGTACTCTATAGGAGGAGTACCTCAACATTCCAAGGTGAGTGAGAAGCGCCTCAGGGTCACGACTGGCCCACTGTACTCGACAGACGACGAGTTCTCCAGCTTCTATGGTTTCGATAATAAAAAATCCTAGTTTGAGTTGAGTCAATGACCTTTGTGTTTTCTCATTATTGGGATGTGTGACTTGATAACTTAGGTATATGTATGATTATATACCTAAGTGATTGTTATCCATTGAAATAATACTTTTTGGTTTATCCTTGTTGGATTTTTGGGAGACCTTGAGGGTTTCTGGGTCCCTACTGAGTATCGTTATACTCAATCCTGCACGGGCTATGCCCACACCTCGTTGTGTTGGATAGAGACAACGAGCAGTGCTGACCGAGGTGGAGTGTACGAGGAATGGACGATACCCAGAGGTGGACCTCACGACGATTCGGGACCCAGATGAGACGGATAGATCTGGAGAACTGAGGAGGCTATCTATACCTACCCTTCATGTAGGATCTATGGTGGACAATCCTGGAGCTGCTAGACACCTTCCACCTGTTTGTCTTTTTAGTTTTACCTGTTTGTCATTTCCTTGTACTTACTGTTGGTCTTTTATTTATAGCCCCTTTACTTTAAGAATTATTTTCACATAGTTTCTATTTAGTGTTTGATTCCTATTAAACTCTGGTTGTGTGTTTTTATGATTTATAAAGGCAATGCCTTCCCAGTTTTTAGGGAATTACGCCTTTGGTGCTAGTCACTAGCCCCTGGCCTATGGAAGACGGGCTTGGTGTAGTCACGATACGAGCCCCAGGGGATGGGTCGTGACATGAAATATCTCCTCAATTTTTCTTTTACAGAACTATTTTTTATTTTATACAAATTATATATTTTAATACAGTGATTATCAATTTGTTATACCAGAAATTATAATATTCATTATGGACTCTTACATTTTCCATGAGACTCATGATCCAACTCAATGGATATTTATTAAAGATATTCCTCTCTTATAATAACTACATCTTATTAGAATGTATTTTCATATCAATAAATAGTTAAAACTAATACTAACCCATATTGATCAGGTACTTCATAATTTAAATTTTCATGTCTTGTGGTCATAAACCCTTCATCAAATGTGGTTGACCCTCCAACTGCACATGTTCAATATTTTTTTGGATAGCTAAGAGTCTCCCAAAATATTACGTTGTATTCTTGAATGGATAATATGAAATAAAAATAACTCTATGGTGTAACCCTATCCAAATATATAGAACCTCCCACTATATATGATGTATCTTCTTCTCTATTTCTTGGGCATCTCTCACATGGAAAAGCACCAAAAATCACGATCCACTCACATTTTCGACATATCCTTATCTCTATGGTGCAGTTCTCTTTTCTCCAATTGTGAGGAAATTTCTTCCATGTAGTATCCCTCTTGTCCTTATTTTTTTGTAATGTAATATTTTAAATCTATTTGTAGATATGCTTCCCTTATGTATGTATCACTTTACCCTTACATGTGTAATTGGAGAACTGACTTACCATTACATATATACCAAGACCCCCTTATGCGGTCTTTATGTACCTTTACATTGATGATGATTTGCATTTGTAGGAGTTGGGATCCACTGATTTCCCTTATGCATGTACCCTTACACCTCCAACTATCATTAAACAATATTTTGACCAAAAATTAACCTTTATAAAAAGTTTTTCATACCCTTATGTGGGTATAGAAATAATCAATATAAAATTACTAGAGATGATACCCTTATACAATCTACCTATTTACCAATATGAATTACTCATTTTACCTTATGTGGATTTCTTTACCCTTGCATAAGAAATTTGTTACCCATATGAAATATTTATACCATTAAACATCCTTCAAGACTTATCTTAATTTTAAAAAGGGTTTGAAAACTATTTCTTACCCTTATAAAAATAAGGGAAATCATCACGAAGTCAATAATTTCACTAATAAATCGATATATATAATCTAGGTCAACTCCCAAAACCCAAATAAAAGAAAATTTATAGTGTCCATAAATCAAAGTCATTAGAAGAAAAGGTATTCCTATTCTTGGTGGATGGTTAGATAAGAAAAAGGTATAAATAAATCATATCTTTGGTGGAAAGGAAAATTACATATGATATATAGAAAATGAAGGTGGATGGTTATAAATGAATATATCCCTATTATAATAAAGGACATTGAGAAGGATGTTTAGAGAGATGAAATAAAATTTAGATAAAATATTTCTTTGAATACTAACACACCAGAAGGGATTATGAATCAAATTATTTTACACTGTGAATCGAACTCGACAAATTATAAATATATAAATTTATAATAGTATAAATCATATAATATAAATCAAAAGGGATTAAATAATTTTTAATATCAAAAGTAAAATGGAATTTAATACATAAAATATCTTTTAGTAAACATTTTTAATATTGACATAAAATAAAAAACTTAAATTCCCCTTACAAATGATAATTTTTGAAAAAGTAAAGTGAAATATTTTTAAAAATATTAATTTTATGAAAATAATAACTGTTAATAGACACATAATAATTATATAATGTTTTTAAAAAAATATGTATTCAATGATGAAACACTTCATTATGAAAAGAACCCTTTAAATACTGGAAATTATCGTCATTAAAAATGCACATTGTAAAGAGAATAATAAAACCTTATTTGTATTAAAACAAAATTTTCTTAAAGAGGATTATAAACCACCATATAAGAAAATATTTTGTTGGTATAACACAAGCATTAGAGAACAAGGTTGAAAATTAAGCATTATAAAATTGGGAAATGATATTTTTTCTATCTACATTCTTTATAGGAAACATACAACATGAATCCTGAAATATTTAAAAACAGATTTTTATTGTAAAAAAGTAAGAAATTATAGAATACCACATAATACAATAAATGTGTAGAATGTACCCATATTATATGACATAATTTCCGGATAAAAATTTTAACTTTTTTTCTTTATCTATTTATTTTAATAAGAATGATCATAACTCAATGAATGAATAATGGAGTTACTAAAAACAAATATATGTATCGGGTTAAAATTGAGTAATTTTTTTTCAATAAAATAAAATGATTTGGATTTTCTTATCCCATTAATAATGAGGAAATAAATTATATAAAATTAATGGGATAGTAAATAAATGTATTATCATAAAAATGAAATGTAGTGCATAACATGTGACATGTCTCAATAAATCAGATAAGAGACTAATAAAATTGTTATTTATTGAGTAAAATTTTAATCAAACATATTGAAATATAGGGATAGTAATTGAACATTAAATACCATGATTAAAATATTATTAATTATATAGTATATATTACAACATTTTGGGGAAGTGATTATAAAAAAAGACAACTAAGGTGCTATAAGTACTCGGGAGAATTGACCAGTACCTCCCAAAATACCCTTCAAAGGTGAAAACACTAGGCTATACCCTAAAGAAAAATTCAGGATATAATATATCAGTTATGTTGTATATGGACCTTAAAAATTAAATAAGGTTCATTCTTTAAAACATGTCTCAAAGAAAATATTTTGAGAAAAATAACCCTTGTAACTTTTGCAATATTGGAGTCAAAAACTAATGAGAGAATAAACATGGACTAAAACATTTAAAATCCTGAAATATAATAAAACCATTATTAAAAATCATAAAGGGGTATTATTTTCACAATGAAAAAAAACAAAGTGTATAATGTAATCATATCTAAGTGAATTCAAATTTTAGAAAAATAACCCCTTACTTTATTCCAAGCTCATTCAATGTATACACTTAACTTAATAAAAAATAAAATTAATTTTATTGTACACTATATTATTAAATTTATTCATCTATCTTTCATTTAATATAGCCAATTTATTATATATTCTACTTTTATATTAAATAGTATTTTAGCTTTCATGAATGTTGAATTGGTGTCAAATTATTTTAGTGATTTTAGATATAAAATATGGGAATTTAATTATAAGATAAATACCTAATATTAATATTCTAGAACAAAACATTATTATTTACTTGTTATATTATAATACCATTATTATTTAATATCACATTTTCTTGTATGAAAATATTTTATAGAATTGTTCATATATGAGGTTAAACCAGTCCCAAACATGAACATGCTATATCTCAATGGCTGAGTATGGATAAGTCATTGTATAATAAATATATATTAGAAAAATCGTGATATTATTTATATTTTTTACATTGGTGTGTAATATTTTATGTTTTGTGGATAATTAAATAAAATCAAGATGAACAAAAACATTGTTTTATGGAGGTCATAGTTTGTACAACGTATGATTAATGTTCTATTATTTTTCTAACTAGGTGGAAATGAATAAATAATTTCCCTCCATTAAAATAATTAAAATTATGTATAAAAATAATGTTTAGTTCATTATTAAAAATGGTTTAAATATTTTTGTAAAAGAAAAATTAAGAATAAATGGTAATAATTAAGTAATACCCACATTGGTACCTTAAACAATATTTTGAATGAATCCTTAGAAATGAAGGGATTAAGCTAACTTATTTATGTTCTTTATGAACATGATATCCACTGGTTTGTTTGTGCGGTTGAATCTATGGTAATCTTTTAAAAATCCAATTCTATTGAAATGAACCAATGTAACTTGTTAGTGTTTTTATCATTATGATCATAATAAAACACCCTCAGAAGAATGTAATGAAAAGATATTTGTAAATGGAATACTAGACTTAAAAAGTTCTCCTATTGTGTTGTTGGTTGTGTCCTTTTCATGGAGACACCCATTGGGTTATGAAAATTCAATATATTAGAAAAGAAAATATAATAAGCTAACTCAAATTAGAATCATCTCGTCTTTTGGTAGGAAATAATAAAGTGACTCCCATTATTTACAAAAAATTTCTTCTAGAACTGAGAAATAAAAAGATAAGAATATTATCAACACATCTCACTGAATGTTCATCCAAAAATATAAGTGTCTAGTGAATCTTTTATGTGTAACTATTAAATTCATTTGGTATACTTTGTATGTTGTGCCTAAAGAAATCGATAATTTGATCTATTATATTTTTGATAAAAAAAATGATCCTCCAAAATAGTTTGGAACATATATCTGGTGTATTTGATATGTGCCTATGTTTATTTATTCATATTGGTTGTTTTTTCAGGTTAATTTGACTGGTATCCTCTCTTCTTCAACCAACTCAGTTTGAAACTCCTAATACTAAAAAATCAATATATCATCACTTTCATTTATATGAACAATGTTAGTATTATTTTTACATTCATTACATTTTATAGGTGATCTTTTAGGAAAAAATGCACTAACTGAATTCCATTTTACCGCACAAAAATAAATTTTTTAAAATATCACCCAACTCAATTTCATTGGTTGCTTCTCAATAAATCTAAAACTTTCAAGATTATTAATAAATAATTCACCATCTGTTTCCTTCATTGAAAATTCTTATCCATAGATTTAATAAAT
Organism: Viscum album; assembly: GCA_963277665.1. Lineage (NCBI taxonomy): Eukaryota > Viridiplantae > Streptophyta > Magnoliopsida > Santalales > Viscaceae > Viscum > Viscum album. The sequence goes on from OY728132.1 coordinate 705,693,185, forward strand.
TTCTTCAAACATACTTATATTTAATAATGGGAATAATTTAAAAGACCAACTCATCATCATAATGATAGGGGAATTAAATCGTATATTCAAAGCTTATATGAGATTCATATGAAAAATGATTAATGAATCATTAATAAAAATTCATCCAGATCAATATTTATCAAAAAAGTGAACATATAACATTTCACTCACTCAAAATTAAATATTTTTATTACCAAACCCTATTATGTAAAAAGTGAAAAACCAAATGTTCAAGAAGAAAAAGAGGACACCGAGTTATTAAAATTCAATTTCAGCCTACCATATTTTTATCACCATAAATTGTTTCTATGAGATAGGGTGTACCTGGTTTTCTGGACCACTTCGACTGATTGAATTGATCCATTGAACTCCTTATATCATTAAAAGGTGTAATTTTCCGTCACACTTCATCTAATGAATTTCATTTGGGTTGTTTTTATATATTTGACTGATGTGTTGGAATAATTCCATTTGTTATATATTTCCTCTCCACAAACTCTATGGGAAATATATATCACGAATCTCTGCTTGGAAATATTTTTAGACCCATTCATATAAAGAGAATATTAATATTTATTCTATGCTCATCCATTTGATGAATCATTGATCCAATAAACTTTTATTCAAAACTCAAAAATAATTTTTTGACTTCATCAATTGTTGTCTTCAAATGATACCACCAATACAAGTTAGTATGTTTATTTTATTAAAGATATGTAGAAACTAAAACTCTCATGGATGGACTTCATCTATAATAAGCTAAAACATTTACTTATGGTTCGTAGTCCAATGTAATGAAGTCAATGCCTTCATTTTAAACTGTCCTCTATATAATCCTCATGAAACTTCAATATTTTAATGTTTTGTTTGTTCGAAAACTTCATCTTCCTCTTTCTAATCATCTATATCCACTTCATCGTGTCATAGCTTGAACACTGATCTTCACACTTTTTACATCTCTCCATTTATAATTATTTTACATTTCAAAATCATACAAACTCAGTACATTATACTTATTGTTGTTCTTCATCAATTAAAAATGTGTATTTTTTAATTGCTGACATTGTTCATTGTTAATCCAATAACCTTTTACAAATTAAACTTTTTACCTTGAGCATTGACTTTGTGAAAACATACGTGGAATAACTTTAGCCCTCATCCGTATGGTGTAACAATTACATTTATATTCCCTTGTAGGAATGTGTGTAACTTCATTTTTGATTGTGAAAGTCACCACGATGTTTGGAACACTAAATAAAGTAAATGTATCATTTAACATAAGTAATTTTTCTTAACATGTTTAAGGAAACCTCCATCACCTACCTTAACAAAAATTCAATAACTCATTCTCATCATTTTAACAAAAACATCAGTAATAATTTATGATGTAAATAAATAAAAACACATGTAATAAAACATGAAAATGGATCTCCAATCTCCCATTTCTGATTTTTTGAAACATTCACATAAAATTTTATCATTTTATTAAAAAACTACTAACTCAATTTTTTATCAAACCACACCGTTTCCTATATAGAATTTACTAAAACCTAATTACTGGATAGAGAAATTTTTTTGAAGGAATTTCATCCCCCAATAACAATAAATTTTGTAGCCATGATAAGAAAAAATCACCCTAATTTTTTTCTCTCCCCCTTATTTTGAAAACACACACATTTGACTTACCTAAAAAATTTGTAATGATTTTTACATTTTATCCCATTTAGAAAAAATAATACAAAGGATTTAGGTGAAATTCTTATGAACATAGGAATGTCTTTATCAAAGGTGGAATATGCAGATTTAGCATCAATTCCTCTAATATTTCATTCATTGTAGAATTTTTTAATGGTTAATCAATTTGATACATTGTTAAAATATACTCAATAATATCAAATCCACCTGTAAAATCCTATTTCATAAGATGGGTCTTAATTTCAATGTATTTTGATATTGAATTTCATACCGAATTTTTGGAATGATCATTTTTATTTTGATTTTCAATAATAATCTTCAATGTTTTTCAAAAAATTACTCTAAAATAAACCAATTTAAATTTCATTCAAATCATTCGCATTCGAACGTGGGTAGAGAAAACATATTCTTTTTCCAATATAAACAATGTAATAGATCATTTTTTTCATAATATAGTTACTCCTAACAAATTATTCCTTGAAGAATCTTCCTATTGATTCTCACAATTATCATTACAATTTCCATCATAATAAATATCAGGGCATCCCAGAAAGATCATGTCACAAATTATTTTATACAAAAATACATAATATGATGTTCCTTTAACATCATTTACTATTATTTTATCTTCTAAAATATTCCATTACTTTATATAACCTCAAACTAATAGAGATAGGTGTAGATATTTTTTTATTATATCATAGAAAATATATATAACAACACCTTAGAATACAATTCCGAAAAAATATATATCATTCCTACTATTGAACTCTTATGATAAGAAATACATTTATTTTATTGAGAATTGAAATTTTTTAGTTTTTTTTAATTTTTTTATAAAATGTTTCATTATATTTCCTACATTCTTCTATAAAAATTATATCATCAATATAAACAAGGATAATTAGCGTACACGTGATTATTTCATTATCATATAAGTTGTTGTCAAATTTTTATTTTAAAACTTAAACTACGTCACGAAACATTCATGTTTTGAGTACCACCCATGAGGATCCTTTTTCAACCCATACAAGTATATATTCATATTACAATTGGTTGTTCCATATTTATCATGTAAAAAATACACTTGGTTTCTCAATATAAAATTATTCTATAATTTCTCCATTTATGAAATCCAACCTAAAATCCAATTGAATATTTTATAGAAACGATTTGTAAAAATAAACAAAAACATTCTTATAGTTTCATGTCTCACAAATCTGGATAATGTTTCTTAAAAAATCCCTCTCATCTAATAATAACCTTTACAAACAAGTCATTTTTTTATTTAAATTTCTCCATGTTTGTTGAGTTTATTCCTAAACATCCACTTCGTTCTTGTAATATTATTTCCTACCTATCATGTAACAATGTCCCTAGTTTCATTTTTATAAATCTTTTCTAACTATTCATTCATCACATTTATCGACACTCTAAGTTAAACTACATATGAAACTAATTGGAGTTCATCATATGAGATAAGATATCTCTAATTCTCAAATACGATATTACTTTTGGTATGAATTAGAACATTATAATTATTAATGATGAAATCAGTGTAAACCTATTTTTTAAAGTTCATAACATTAGATATTTTCATTTATACTTATTTTCCTCATCACAAGAATGGTCTTTGTAACTTTATACATTGGTAGGCATAAAATCATATTCCCCTTTACCAAATACTAATGAGAACATTATACCTTTCAAAAAATCATCCTTATCATATTAAAAAAAATTATTTATGTTTTATATTGAATAACTGTCATATGATAAGAATCCTACCAATTTTTTAGATTATCATTCCATCAATTTTATCTTCTTATAATGGATGAATATCCATTTAATATTACTTCATTGTATTTTTCATCAAAATTTCCAAAATCTAGATTTTTATCTTATGAAATAAGGGATGCCCCAAAGCCTTAAAATATTTCACCATTGGATTTTTTACGCCATCTCTAATTGGAAAAAACATATGTTTCTCACTTATATCCTCTCTATAGAGTAATTTATAATGTCTATATTCTATTAGAATTATTCTTCCCATTTAAACATAAATTATATATTTCCCTTTTAGCGCTCCATTTTTTAAAATTTTTATACAACACTATATTGGTGTATGATTCCATGTTTTTTTAGGTTGGATTAAAAATAATTTCTTCTCTTATTTTTTTGTTGTAAATTATATACTTTCATATATAAACTCTCACCTCTAGTAAAAAAATTACATATGAAACATCTAAATCACAAAACAAATCTATGATTTATAGTTCAGGAACATTATATTTTTCATCAGAGTGAAATCATCAAGGAAAGTAATAAAGTAAAAAAATCAAATTTTATTGATTGATGTCTAATCATCCCATATAGATTATAGTGAATAAGTTAAAATGGTATGGTGGATTGGATTTTATCTTTCTTACGTATCCCACTAACCATCTTCCATTTCATAAATATTGTACAAATAACATCATCTTTCCTTTTTATTTCTGGTATGTTTCTTACTGAAAATTCCATAGAATGTGCGCTCATTATTTGCTATCCAAGATACCTAATTCATCAATGACACAAATTATTAACATCTTTGATACTTAAGTAACTTAATTTTAAAAGATCTACAATCTATAAAATATTTATGATGGTTCTTTCTCCCCGAGTAACAACTTTTAAATATTTCAAACATTTTATGGACAAAGAAGATTTTATAAATATAAAATATTTACCATAATCATAATATTGTATAACACTCAACAAGTTCTATTTTATCATATCAAAAAATATGAAAAACATATATTTTAGTTATAATATTCAATTTCAGGTATTCCAATTCAATTAATTTCTAAGGGACTATCATTTGTAAAATTAACATCACCACCTTCATGATATTCATCATTTTTTAATACTTTCATGTCACCTGTCATTTGTAAGGAAAATTCATTATCATGAATATAGGGAATTATACTTCTTCTAGATCATAGAGTAGTCTCATCACTACAATATCATTCCTAGGTTTTCTTTTATCCACCATAATTTTCTATCTTATCATAAGAAACTTGTCATGATATTTTTGGTTATACATTAATCAGCATAATGAACAGGTTGATCATATTTAAAATTATTTCCTCTATGAAATCAAATTGCTTTTTTACTTGAAACATTCAAAATTCAGATGAATTCTCATTTCTTTCTTCATGAGACATAGGAAAGTTAATCTCTTTTTTCTTTTGTTCACCCCTCTTAGATTGTGCTTATTTGTAGAGAGATACATGTTGTTCCTATAATTATATTCCTTTTTCCAATATATATCACAAAACATAATATATCCACTAAATCATAATCTTTTTTAAGAATTATTATGTTTCCCTATAGAATTTTTATTGAGCTTCATAACAACTTTCTAAATATTTTCTCCATGGTGTGGGGAATCTCTATAATAGAGGCTATTTTTTTCTTTTTTCATGTAATGTTTTTTTCACATACCTTCTTAATCCATATTTTCCCAACATTGTTCCTAACACCATCATGGAAAGAATAATGAGATAAAATTTATTAATTAGTGGTTATAGATTTTAGCTAATTTATAAAATGATTTTTATTAGTATCTTTATTGTTTCATCCTCTACATCTGTAGCCATGTGGAAATTTTCACTCATCTTATTTGAAGAACTATCAACCTCAATAAATATTGAATAGGGATTACAAATATCATCTTACTTAGTAGAAAGATTATTACTAATATCTTTCATTATATTTCCTTGTCCTGTAACATTTATTCTGAGGTTCTTAATCCCCTAAATGTAAGAATATTTGTTTTTTTAATATACCTTTACTATATTGTTTTTCTCACCTTCTTTATTCAACACTCTAATTTATTTTTTTAGGTATTTATTTTTCTAAGTATATTCCACAATTTATAATGTCAACTAATAATCTAAAAATCTTTCTTCACCATCTCGTTATTAACTATTTGGTGAATATTCATTCATCTAATTATTTTCAATGATTTTTATAAACATCTCCATAATTTTATCTTCTGAATAACTTGTTCAATATATATGTATTCAAATTTATTAATAAATACACTTCCTCTATTCATTATAGTAAACATTATGTTATTTCTAGAGGATTTATTTTCTCAAATAAAAAGTTTTTATCCAATTATTAAATATATATTTTTAAAAATTGTATTCATGTTATCCAAATTTCTATTAGGATAATTCATAGAAATTTAACAAATTTCTAAACCCATGAAACATTTAAGTGCGAGTTTGCCACTATATTTTTCTCTACTTATCTCGGTATTTTTAGAGATAAGACATATGACTCTTCCATCCATTTAATCATCTTATTTATCTTTAAAATTATTGATTTCAGGATTCTTATAATCGACATCATGTATTTTCAACATTCTCATATCTTCCAAATTAATTTCATCCTTGATATTATTTTTAAATTTTATTGATTTCCTTATCTCATATTCAATTACAAGGTTATCTAGTTCATTAATATATAAATCATCATCATTATATGAGGTATAAAATTTGGAATAAAACATGTCTAGAATTTTTCTCATGGGTTTCCTAACAATTATGATATCTCTAATTACATCTATAAATTATATTATATAGAAACAATTTTCATTTACTTGGGTGAAGTATTCATAAATAGTTTACACTTCTTACAATAAAATATATTTGAATTTTCTTTAATAAATTTATATATTTGATTACTTATATATTTCAATTAAAGATATTGACATGTTTTTTCCATGATTCAGTATCAATATTTTGGTCAATCACCATAGGATCTTGAGAACAACTGAGAAACCATTCTATGATACCACATTATGTTCCATAGGATATTGAGAACAATTGGGAGGGGGGTTGAATCGATGTACATACTTTTCAATTTCAATTGTAATGAAATTAACCCCTTAAATATGTTTTAGTTTTTATCCTTATCAATATTATTAAACAACATCACAAGAATATAATGATATTAAATTGAAAAATTATCATAATATTTAAAAGGTTCTCCCCCAATGTGTGTGATTATGTCCATTCCATGGTGTATTCCATCAGTGTATGAAAATTTACTATAATAGAAAAGTGAGTATAATGAACCAACACCTATTATACCCCTTATATCTCCCAAAAATAAATATTATAAAAACTTCAATAAGTTATGACTGATTTCTTATGAAATATATACATAATAAGACAGGGGAATTTTATACATAGCTCACTAACATTTCACCAAATAAATCTATATATAATTAATCTGTTTTTTATCTCTATATGGCGAACCTTTTGACTTAAACTGATATACTTCATCCTATGAACCTCATAAGAATGAAACTCTAATATATGATTTGGTTGATAAAAAAATTGTTCCTCACAAACTGATCTGAAACTCTGTCAAGTGTCTCTGGTTATTACATCAATCTAGTGCCTCAGATTGAATTCTTTGCCTAATAACTATGACTGATATCTTGTGTTCTTCAAAAAACCCGGTTATAATCTCACACTACCCAAAAAAACTATTATATTCTCTCTTTTGTATTAGTAAATAGTTTCATTATGAGTTTCAATTTCACTCCTTTCTAAAGGTAATATCATAATAGAAAGGGTGGGAAATCAAATTTATTTTCCAGGTTAACGAAAACTCAAATTTCAAAACTCTCCCTCAACACAATTACACTATATTCTTCTTAATTCTTCTATAACATTCTTTAACATTCATCCAAAACACATCATTTTCAACCTTCTTCAATGTTTTTCAACCTCAAAGTTAAGGATTATATTAAACCATTATTTTTATAGATAGATAATTAATATATATATAACTAGATACATATCATCATGTTAAAGGATTTATAAAGTTTCTATGAAGAGCTTATGAATTTATTTGGTATTTGATTTATGAATCTATAATATCATTTTGAATGGGAATCTATTTCTCCATTCGGTGAAAATATTCTCTTTATTAAACTATTAAAGTTCCCTATTTTATTTCTATATATCGGATCTTCTTCAACAGATTGAATTGGGGTGATAAACAAAATACATCATTGACTTTTTCTCTTCATCTACAAACTTCGACTGATGGATTATGTCTAGGTTCATATGATATTTTGACAGATGTAGTAGAATTATTCCTTCTAATACAGCTTGTGCCTATAAAACATCATGTAGAACTTGGATTGCAAAACTCTTACCAATAAAAATTCTATGAATTGATTATCCAAAGTCATAAACATTATAACAACCCTTCTATTTATTTGACATTAATAAAAGATTTATTACATAACATTAAATTTAATACAACCAGATTATCAAGAAGTCTGGTGTCTATTAAAATTATGTACACTAAATGACACTTCAAAATTGGGTAAAACATAATATTTATTGAAAACTTCCTTAACATGGTCGCACTTAAAATTGCAAGGGATAACTTGGGGGCATACATAAGAAATGGATGAGATATTAAGACCAGTTTGAGAATAAGTATTTAATAATACAATACATGTTAACCAATAAGAATATCAACGAGGAATAAAATGTGTGATAATCATAAACATGAATAATAAGTCACGATATAGAATGATAATCATAACATGGGAAATATGACCACAACTTAAAACATTGTATCATAAATATAGTACAAGAATAACTACCATGAAATCTTAGTAGAAAAATTATAATAAAGGAATCAGGTTCCCTCACTATCCAAACATGAAGAATCATGAGAATAAACATTACAGAATGCTTTAGAGTGCTATATAATTTCATGTTAACCTGTCACCCGAATTTCATTCTCATACTTAAGTTCGCCACATAGATAAAAAAACATGGAGTCATTCATGATAATATTTTATTCAATGATCAAGGAGTGTAGAATACATACATATATGTTCTAAAAAAATAATAATATGTTTATAATGGTGAAGACCCTTGATACAAAATGGGTATGGTATTCACTAGTCAATTTTTTTTACATACAAAATCAATGGGAAATTTTGGTATAATAACACTGTCACATAAAAATTATATAACTGGGATAATGAGATATAAAATGGTATCCCATCATTTGAAAATATAACGTAATGTAATAGGGAAATGGATATACAAATCCCAACATAACTAATTGTAAATATAAGGAATATGATAATAAAGAAACACAAATAAAAAAGAGATGTTGAGGATCCCTTAATTGAGTGTGTGAGTTGAAATGCTTGGGAGGAGCTTCTTGAGAGCTTAGTTAACCATGCGAGGACTCTAGATAAATGAGGAATGAGTGATGAAAAGTTCCGTGAATTATTATTGAATAAAAATGGGATCTTGGGTGGGATTATATAGGAAAAATAGTGGGGATTTGTTTATCATTTCTCAAACTTTGGTTTTGGACTCTATATAATAAAATAACCAAAACCACAAACCTTACCATTGTTTTTAACCATGGTTTCAGAAATAGGGAGTTTTTATGATAATTTTATAATTCTAAGGTCCAAATTTAATTATATAATACCCTTTCTAATGTGGTAGTGAGTGACTCTATTAAAGAAATGATTTAAAAACAATAAAATATATTATAGGTTTGGTAGTATTCATAATGGTTTTATAAAATAAATCAAATAAAAATAACAACAAATTATTTTAAATTAAAAAATATATTTGGTCTTTAATACCTTTTATATTATTTATTACATCGCTTTTAGGTCATTATGATTCCATAATAAATGATGTATATTTATACACAATTTATTTTTTACTCAAAAATTCGATTGTCTAAGAAACGTATGAAAAATTCACAGTTGTATAATTTGGATGATCTCATTCAAAAAATAATTTTCATTTTATCAAAATAATTTTCTAAACATGTGGATTTTTAAATTTAAAATAAAATATACATTTATTATGAAATGTTTAGTTTTTCGACAATAATAGTTTTAGAACCCTTATAAATTTTACATTTACATCATAAAAATTATATGATTATTTATATTTGCTAATTTTTTTAATAATTATATTTTATTCAAATATTATTTGTTTCAAAAATCTATTAATTCACGAAAATAAATTCCACAAATGAATTTGAATATTAACCAAAAATACCCCTTATATTTTATTGTATAAAAATAAAAATCATTTATAATGTAACAATTATAGGATAAAAATATATTTATTATTCTATTAAAAATAATGTACATACTCATTTTTATGAATTATTGATATGTATCCCTTTAACATAATATAAAACTCCCTAAGAGTAAGGTGTGCAATAGTGAGAGTTTCATGTAGTGGTTTGACATACATTGCCTTCACTGTGATCTCAATGAGCTTGAACTTCTCCCTTATAATGTTTCACTCATGCTTAAATTGTTGGATATTAGCTTGGTATTGGTCAAGGTAAAATCCCAAATATTCTATCTCTCTTAAAATATCTAATAAATGGGATTCATATGGTATGGCCCTACTGGTTTTGGACATCACATACTTTGTCTTTGTCGATTGGATATGTTTAAACCATATATTTATAAAAAACATGTGATCGCTATTTAAAATATTTTTTATCAATGATAAATATGCATAATGGTCATTTAGATATGATAGGATATAATAAAACTCCAAAGTTCATGTGTCTTCTATAACCATATAAATAAATAGTGCATTTAATAATATCAAAATTAATTTTTTTTTATAATAGTTCTAGTCATAACAATCCTACCCATTAAGAAATTTTACACTAAATATTTTCAATTTCCCACACCAAATTAAATATGGGTAACTCTCATTCATCACCTCCTCCATTTCACACATCATATATTAAAACTTCTGGTTTCTCTATATCACTTTGACCAAGTGCATTGTCTTATTTCAAGGAATTGTGTCTCTACGATCTAAGATCTTTATTGGATGCTCTTCATATGAGTGATAATTATTTAATAGTATCACATATAGATTGAGTACATGTGAGGGGTTTGGTATGTATTTTATCAAGATAGATACATGGAATACATCATTTACTTAAGACAAGTGAGGTGAGAGTTATATTCAATAGGAGGCCACTCTAATGTGATCAAGGATCTCAATGGGGTTGATGTATCTTGGGAAAGGATTTTTATTTTTATAAAATCTCATCACATTATTCTATAGATATGTATAGAGGAATTCCATTTACCAACATCAAACTCTAGGAATCGTTTATAATTGTTAGGAAAAATCTTTTGTCGTCTCTCAGTAGCCTTGATGTTATGATGAATGGTCATATCCTTTCCACCATTTCTATGAACTTTTCAGGACCTATTAGTTTTTGTTCCCCAACATCATCCCAAAATGCAGGTGTAATAAACCTCTTCCCATAATGGGATTCATAGGGAGTCATTTGTATGTTTATTTGGAAATTGTTATTCATTGAGAACTCGACTAGATGAATATGTTAATCTTATCCTCCTTCAAGTCCAATTGATAATGCACTAAAAATATCGTCCAAATTCTGAATAATCCAACCCAACTGGCCGTTAGTTTGAGGATGATTGGTCGTACTAAATATCAACTAATTGTTTAGAGCATGTTGGAGAATTTTCCAAAACATGGATGTAAATCATGGATCTCTATTGGACACAATCTATAGTGGTACCCTATTTATCCTCACCACATATCTTATATATTTCAATGAAATTTAATCAAGTGAGAAATTATCTCAAATCTTAATGAAATTCAAAGTCCTTGTAATCTGATCCACCAAAACCCATATATCATTTTTCCTTCTTAATGTCTTTAGAAGACCAATGACTATGTATATGTTGATGTTCTAACACTTCCATGAATGTATGGGTAATGGTTTAATCATCCCCTTGGATATTTTTATTTCTTATTTCACTTTTTATCATAAAAGACATCTTTATGTATAATCCATAATCTTCTTCTTTATATTGTAACACTAATAGTGTTCTTAGATATTTCAACAGATATTTAGGCTTCCTGGGTGGATGGAGAAGGATGTGTTTTTTGAATCATCCAAAAACTTCTTCATTAACTCATAATTTGATGGAAGATATTGTCTTGACCCAAATGTCACAAGTCATTCTTCATTAACATTTAATTATGAGGATTTTACTTTCATTATAGCTTCCACTTTATTCAAAAATTTAACATAATCTCCTTGATAATCCTTTAACATATTAATAAGAGTGGGTTGAGAAATAATTTGGGTAAATATTTATTATGTTCTTTCCTTTATGATTCCCATTTCTGTCCATTTCAAATCAAAGAAGATCAGATCATTTTCAATTCTTGTCAATGATAGAATAGCTTGATCTTTTCTTCTTAGAACATAAATTACATTATTCTCTTAACTCGGATGGTAGTGTATTGAGTAATCATAGTTCTTGATCATATCTAACCAACTTCGTTTACAAATATTCATATCATTCTTTTTTAACATATATTTTATGCCTTTTTGATATGTATATGTTTCACATTTCCCCCAAAATAGATAATGCTACCATATTTTCAAAGTGAATATTAATATAACCAACTCCTGATCATTTTTTCGGGTGTTCAGTTAGTGACCCTCCAACAACTCTAAAGTGTAGGGTGTGGATTTTTTTATTCAGCATTAAGTCACATCCCATTCCATTCATTGAAGAATAAATGAAAATCATAAAATTTTCTCAACTTGTGGGTAGTTTGATCATAAAGGAAGTGATAAGCCTTATTTTCATCTATTTGATCTCTCATCCACCACAAAATCATTTTTTTTCATTTTAAAATATCCACATTAAGCATTAGTGGTAACCTTAAATTTCAAAAGGATAGTATAAAAAACTATGCTACCACAAAATTCAAATTTTAAATTTCAAAAAGTAATCATCACCCATCTCTGTTCACTTGTCATATCGAGTTACCCGCCTACCTTGAGTCTCAAACCAATAACGTCCAACTATATATCTTTTAACTTACCCATTTTCACAACACAAGAGAGACCCACCAGAATATTTACTTCCATCTCACTAGGTTCTACATCTTCATCATCACTATCTTTTTCCCTGATCCATTTACACCACCATCATCGTCGTCCAAATACCAAACATTTTCATTGAAGAATGACATGGTCTATTGATTGATCATTAAACATTGAGACTTATTTGTATCCCTCATCACCAAACCATTAAAATCAGTAGTGTGACACCATCATGAACAACTTCGGTTGCCTACAAAGAAAACCAAATAAATCGTCGAAGGAGAAATCCTAAAGAACATAGTTACTTGAGGAACCCACCACATTTCACACTCCCTGAGAACTATTAATTCTCTTCAAACACATCTGAAAATTACCTTTGTATCCAATTAACTTGATTAACATTGAAAGGATAAAGTTTCTAGGAAGGTACGGTAGGGAGGAGTGGTAGATAAGGGAAAAGTAAGAACATAAACTGATGCATAATGATAGATACAAACACTATGATGAAAACCCTATTGGAAAAAAGATATTTAAAACCATAACTATAAGAAACAAGAAGTAATAAGTTGGAACCAGGGTTGAACCCCTAATAAGATACTGGGATTGAAACCCTAATGAGAAACTGTAAATAGATCGAGGGAAACTGAGGAAAGAATCCATTAAATTGTGGGAAACTATGTTTCACTTACTTCCACAACCATAGTCCCAAACACATATAAGAACCAACACAACCATCCAAAATGGGGTTGGGTGTGTCTGGCCATATTAGCAGAGTAGGGATGGAATAAGGGAAAATTGGGAAAATACATAGATCTCGGAGATAATGAACCTGTAAAAAGGAAGCTCAAAGATGATGGAAGAAGAGTGGTTAATGACAACTAGGAGAATTTGAAACCCTAATTGGAAGAGAACAAAGTCAAGTTCCGGAGCTAGAGCCAAGATAGTGAGCTAGGAGAGTCAGGTGTCATTATTTTGAATCTCTCTTCACATCCATCATTCCAATAAAACATAACTACCTTCCAAGTAATATTTTTATGGGGTATATAAATTAGGATAAATTTCTCCAAAATCGATGATAGTACCCAACTAATCTATGGAAAAACATATATATTTGACAAATGTTGGCGTAAATCATCATTAAATGGCATATGTTTTTGAAGGGTCCACAAATATCTCATTTCTTGTGATAATATTCCACAATACCGAGACTTAATTCAACAATAACTCACATTTAATATAATTTTCATATATGTTATCCTTTCGCAAGGTCTTTAACAAAGACTTCATATGCTCCTCACATTCCTCCTTGGTTTTTGGGTATATTAGAATATCATGTATAAATACTAAAATAAATTTTTTGATGTAATATCTAATGAATCTATTAATCAAGTACATGAATATTTATAAAGCATTATTGGGTCCTAATGTAATTACTATGAACTAATAATCCCAATAAATTGTATGAAAAGTAGTCTAGGAGGATATGGTCCTTCTTCGCCATAACTCGGTAATATCCCAACCACAGATTCGTCTTGTAGAATTATTGTGTTCAATATACCTGATCAAACAAGTATTAAATATGTGTAATAGGATACATTTTCTCTATCATTATCTTGAAAATCTCATGATAATTAATGCAAAGGTGCGTTGAACTATCCTTCTTTTTAACGAAAATAAATGGGGCACCCCATAGTAATGCACATGGGAATATGAACCATTTATCTAAATTCTATAATATTTGTTTCTTTTTCTCCTCAAGATCCAAAACATTAATTCTATAATGATTCTTGGAACATTGTAACACCCTAGGTATAATCTCAATTGAAAATTCAAACTCTCAACTAAAAGGAAGTACACGCAGTACCTCGATAAACACATCAGCCTATTCCCCAATAATAGACATGCCTTCGAGGATGGTTACTTTTTTTGACTCAATCATTTTATCTAGTTAAACTTAATCTTAGAGAAATAATAAACATGATTTAGATGTTGGACCTAAATAAGATTCATCCTCCTCTTTACAGTTATATAGAATCAGGGTTAGTTCACAATATAGAGAGTGGTTTCTTTCTCAGGTCAATTTATGTCGCATGAATATTGGGAAAGCCAACCCATTCCAATAATTACATAAAATACCACCAAATTCAGTATGGAAATGTTCTTGGGGAAGTTCATCCCACAAATTGTGACATGGGATGAGTTATATTCTTGGGATTCAATAATTTCCACATATTCCATTTTCATTGAAACCTCTACTTATTTTCTTTGTGGTGGTATTTAAATAGTTATGCTAATCTTTCATGATATATATAAATGTTTAGTACTAGAGTAAAAATTTACCTTCAAAATTCTTGAATGAATAACTATTGTACCTATCACCAATTCATTGTCGAGATCCACCTCAGCAGTTGTGGTGGAAAATCTCACCCTTGCTTCCTTGAAGGTGGTCAGTTGTCTCCAAAAACACTTGGATCAGTGTATTTGTTTGAAAATATCCCAATCTATTTGAAGTTGAAATAATGAACAATGAATTGAGAGTTTACTGGGAAATTCCGTTCCTCAATCACATTCGTGGGTTTCTCCTATCAACAATCGCTGGCTAGGTTCCTTCTCTTCCGGCATCTAATGAATTTCCTCACCCCTAAGGCAATTTCTGGGATAATTCTTTCTACACATTTTAAATGTGGGATGATGAAATTTCAAAGCACCGTTAGATTTCTCCATTTGAAATCTAAATTAATCTCCACATTATACTTATTATCCTCATGATATCCTTGAGAGTATCCTATCTATATTTCATCTTTGATAGAACATTAGACAATTTCCTTATAGATATCACCGTCTCATATCATAAGGGATATTCATAGACTATGTTTTACCCCACCAAAGAAGTGATCAACATTAAATTAGTGGGTAATGACAAAACAAATGGAATATCATGCAAGTTTCATGATGTGTACCTCATACACTCTGATATATTCATCATCTTTTGGAAGCGGGAAAGATAATACCTTATCATTTTAAGATGTAGATTGCAATGAAAACATTTATCAAAAACATATGGACTTCATTAAACCCCATTGCTTTGATATTTTCTTCAAGATTTGCATTATTGATCAACATACACCACTGATAAGATTATCCCTCTATATGATAAACATAATGTAGAATAATCTCTCTTTCAGAACATTAAAGGATGGATAATATATTCTCAATGGATTTGATCTGTTGTTCTACGATTAAGGTATCATATGATCCATTGAAAATTAGAGACCATTTTGAGACAAAAGGTCTTGATTATAGATTTTTATTTCTTAGGGGGATTCAGAAGCTCCGCTCAATCTATTTTTTTATTTAGAACCTGATTGAGCTGAGAGATTATCATCACAAATTTTGTGATTCTATCTACCAATGGGTAGGGAACCTTGTTGGGGCAGACATTACATTTCTTGTCACATTGATTGTTTACCTAATTCCTCCAATTTTTAGGCATTGGCTATAATAAAATGGGAAATTTTGGATGATTATTTTTATAATATTAAATACATTAAAATGAATTTAATTACATTATAGGGATAAATTAACCGTATAATTATTTTTCTAGATTATAAATTTCTAGGATTCAATCTATGTTATCCATGATATATTTTCTATCATATACTCTTATGGGTATTTTTATTACCTTAATAATGGTTAATAATAATCTTATTAATTTTCAAATGTATATCCCAAGGTAGTTTCAATCTTGGTGCATAGTAAAACCCATTTTTGTGTAGTAGGGCATGTCAAGTCAGGCTCGATGCACCTTTCCAGAGTTGTTACCCCTAGATACATTAGTTCCAGAAGAAAATCAATTTGTAGGGAATAGAAATAGATGCATTTTCTTTATTATCCAATAATAATATACTTAAGAAAATTAGGGATATTTTTTTATAATTACTATTATCCCTATTTATTTCTTATAGTAAACTAATCTTGACCCGAAAATAACTAAAAAATTCTTTTTATATCAACTATAATAACCCTTATCTTTATTTCAAATTAATACATTATTTATTGCATAACAATACACATAATAAAATACCGTATTATCAAGAACACTAGCATTTTTGCGAATTAGTTACATTACATAACACTTCAAAATAGTAAGAAACATTGTCTTTTTTGAAAAAATTCTTAACATGCTCGCACTTAAAACAACATGGGATAACCTGGGGACATACATAAGAAAGGGTTGAGATATAAATCCCACTAAGGGAATGAAAGTATAATTCAAAGTGTTTTATTATACACCGTGTAAAACAAGGATGTTTATATTATTAAAACATGCCTCAATGAAAGGACATTGAGACGAAGTCCCATACCTCGAGTCTGATTTGTCTCATATGTTACATGTTCAACCTGAATAATAAACTTAAGTTAATTTCTACATGATTCAGAATCATTTATAAGTTTATTATTCCATTTATATCACTTATTACCTTTCTATAACAATTAGTAAAGTTTCTGAGTTCATATTCGACATTTTGTTGATGTTCGGAAATTGAGTGAAAAATGAACATGTAATAATTAGAAATTTTCCATGTGGTCATAAGTACATTATCCCCAAAATGACATTCATGATTTAGATATCCTATATATCCTATATATCTTGTATATTTGTCTTTATAATAGTCTAAAGCATTTGGATATAAGAAATTAAATACACCGTTCATGGAGATGGTAAGTCGTACGTACGCATTAACGCTACTTTCATTTATTTTTCATATTTAAAGGAATGAAAACTAAATGAAAATAGGTATATTATAATTACATTATAATATCATATATATATGTTCATTAACATCATCCTTTACATGTTCCATGTATGGCATGAACTAGTCATGTCACATTGAGGGGGCGGTAGTCCTCACTTCCTCGAACGAAGTTATCATATTTATACAACATGAAAAGAATACAATTATGTTCTACATAATAATTAAATAACCATAGAGATAAAAAAAATATCATCTATATCATATATAATTATAGATTCATCATAATTCCCACCATAAGATATGGTAGGAGAATATTGAACAATCGTCATTTCGTGAGGTAGTAGTTCACCGTCCCTAGAAATAGTATGTTCTCTACCCATTAGACGGAGGTTTGTGTTAGTGTAGTTAGAATAATTATCATAAAATAAATCTATTATATTGATAAAATAATTGAATAAATAGTGTTTAGGGGGTTGTATAAAGAAATTAAATGAAATAATCTTGAGAGAAGACATTACTTCAAATCGGATAACTCCTTTTGATTTATGATAAAAGGCCTTCTTCAATTTACTTATGACCAACGTAAGGAATCTAGAAGGACGATAGGGATGTTGGGAGCTTATTTGGGTAGTGGTTGGTTGAGTAAATAGTGCTTGAGATGTGTGAGTAAGTCGTAGAGGTGGTGCCCTTTTATAAGTTGGGGGAGGGACACTTTAGGATAGTTTGAAAATATTGTCTATTATTAAATAATTTTCGATTAATAATAACCCAAATGTGATATATTTTGATGATCCTATGAGTATGGATCTAAATAATCTTAGAAAATAAGTTTTAGACAAGTTTAGGTAATAAAATATATCTTATCTTTTAGCTTAAACCCTTAGTAAACTAAATTAACTTTTAACATCTCTTCTTGTATATTCATAATATATGGTTACTGTAGTTATTATAATATGACAATAAACCCAAAAAAATGGATCATTAATGAAATTTTTAATATCATATATTTCAAGAGGCCGAATCATAAATTTTTAGGACTATAATATCATTTAATAAAATATTTATTGATTTTAAAAATAATTTATGTTAATTTTTATACTATTTATATCATGACTTTTTGAAAATCCATAACAACATATTTATTTTGAAAAAACTTCATTAATTCAAATTTAAAAATAAATTAGAATCCCTAAAATTCATGGATTGAATAAAATTTTTAAAAATACATTTATTTTATATTCATAATGTAATTTATTTAAAACTTTCATTAATAAGGTAATCCCTACAACACCATGGTCGCATACAAAAATTATTTATTTGATGTCTAAAAATTATAAATAAAATACCATGATGTGGTAAATCATATTATATTTATAACGACTATTTATAGTCTAATGTATAACATATATAATCCCATATAAAAAATGTTTTATTAAAAAGATACATGTTTTGGTTAAATTTTCCTTAACTTTAAATTAAATGTGATTAAATGTCATTTTCACACACAAGAGGCTCCATGGGGTCCTAAAATCGACCCAAGGATGCCCATGGTCTAAAATATCTCATCGAATACGATTAGGACATATGTTAGGATAATTTAATATTATTATAATATTATTTTTCTTATTTACCATATTTACCCTTTAACCATGGTAAATAAAATATTTACTGAATCTACTGTTCATAATATCTAAAAATAAAAGGTAACTATTTACACAATTTTGAACTCTTGATTCCAAATATGGAATCAATGTTTCTAATTTAAAAACATAGAAGTTAAATAAATTAATTTAAAATTAATTCTTGTTGTCAAAACCCAAAAAGTGTGTTTTTAAGTAGTAAAAACTAACAAAAGATTGACATGTGTTTATGTCCAATTTCAATGTGAAATTACATAAAATGACAAAACATGGATTAAACGATAATAATATAATATAATTAAACTTTAAAACAAATTAAAATGGAAATATAATCATATAAATAAATTAGATGAAAGGATATTTTTGACCTAAAATGTAGTATTTGTCATGGTTCATTAAAAATGAACTTTATCAAAAAAATTCCCAAAATTTACCCAAAGTAAATATTGATGTACCAATTATAAAGAATAAGTATATTTTGTCAGATAGAAAATATAAAAGTGAAAAAAACAATATTTAAAAATAATTCTCCATTGAATGGCGGTAAATCATCCTTTTAATTAATGTTAGAGTATTTCATGCTTAGAATCGGTTAGATTATTATTTTAAGCCTCTAAAATTTATTGTATAAATGTAAATACTTTTATAAAACATGTTAAATCATAATGTAGTTAGTGATGTTCATTCCCATCTATACAACATCTATGCTTTAACTACCATTTAAAATAATATTAATATTGTATTATTTTTTGTTATAACTCAATGTTGTGTGAAACATTATATTTCAAAGAAACCCATTGTTGCCTGTTGAGTATGTTATCGAACAAAGTGTGAACTTTAAAGTCGAATTAAAAAGTATTATTATATAAATACATGGGTTGTTACAGTGATATGGGTGACACTGGATGAATAGAGGACTCATAACATTGTGTGATAGGGGGTTCCAC
Source organism: Viscum album (assembly GCA_963277665.1). NCBI lineage: Eukaryota > Viridiplantae > Streptophyta > Magnoliopsida > Santalales > Viscaceae > Viscum > Viscum album. The sequence continues at coordinate 705,713,213 of OY728132.1, forward strand.
CCTGTAGATTGAGAAACCACACTATAGTTGGATAGTTTGGTACCACAAGGTAGTTACAGTATATGGGTGTCCCAGACTATGGTGAGACAGTGGGTTTTCCAATCACATCATCTCTCTAATTATTGTTCTTGATCACTCTCATTTAGTAGCGTCTCTTGAAATAGTTTCATGATTGAAACCCCATGGGTAAGATCTTAGAAGAAAATATGAAGGCTCTCGTCACATTCTATGTAGAAAAACACTCAAGATAAGTTGGAAGAAGTCCAGAATATGAGTCTAAATTAAGCATATATTCAATATAGAATCTCTTGAGAAAATTAAATGGTGTACACCAAGGGTTACACAACATGGTGCTTCACCTAGGAACCTATCCATGTCCACAGTTGTACATGTCTAGGATTTCTATATATTACTATATAGTTTGTATGGATACTACACTGTGTGTCTTGGCTGCAAGAAGGATTCCTATGTGTTCCCAGTCATGCTCGTGTATATTTGGTTGCACCTATATACTTTGGGTCTTACCAATTTACCATGAATTGTCTATGTACCAGGTCTATCCCTTGTAGTCCTAGTCATTAATGTTTGCTAAGTTGTATATGAGTACATGGACATGCCCATTTACTTAGGGTCATTACCATATTTCTAGTTATTCCCATAACCATGTACTATTGGAGTACATAATGGTCTTCCAGAATAGAGTCGCATGAAATGTATGAGGCCATACACTATTTTTTCTATTTATCTTTTGTAAAACCCAATGTGGAAAATACATGTGACTACAAGTCATGTGTTCACATTATACATGCCATGTAGTAGGGGTTTTAACAAAACATGTAAAATATTCATGTGTCTCACCACACTGTTCTTGTCACCGCCTCCACCTCAAATCAAGACGGGGGTCTCTAGTCTAGGGTCTTCTTTTCCCGTTCTATCACCAGTGGATTGATTTTGGAAACCCAAACCATGCATGACATCACATTTCACTCTGTGCCACTCTTATCACCACTCTAGATCAAAAATCTAGGGACACATCACTAGGCACCCTCAAACCATCTAGATCAATCCAAAAATTAACCTCCCTCTTGTTGTTTGAACAACCACCAAAATAAAGGTCTTAGATCATGATCAAACACTCATAAATAGTGTCAAAACCAGACCCCGCTCTCAAAGGTATAAGAACATGATGAATGGTGGGGAGAAATTGACATAAATATTGAATCTATCCTTGTAAGATGTGATTTTTTTCTAATGATCATAGAATGTTAATCCCAAGTCCTATATCAGGGAATAAAAAAATTGATTTAAACAATTCAATATATCCTAATAAGATCATGTGAAGAATTGAAAATTTAAAACAATTAAGAAGATAATTATAAATACATATTTAATAAATTAGAATGAGTTGAAATCCACAAATAGAGAGCCCTGCCACAATTAGAGATCAATTGTTTGTGAATGGTGTGTTTGTCGAAAATAATGAAGGCTTGTTCAACTCACTCCCACCCTCTAGATCCACCCCAATATGATCATTATCATTCTCTGATCCGAAATCTCTAATGAAGAACAACCCTCCTCCTCTAAAATCTTCCTAGTATTTTGTGATGACCCCTAAAATTAATCCATAATGGTGTAATAAAAATGCAATTTATGTTTGGAATATAAAATAAAAAAAATAAAAAAATATTTATTTAATTAGTCACAACCTCCTCAGGATACCTCCTATAGACCTTTCTGTGATGAACTTCATTTGGTCATACCTAGGTTAAATATCACATTTCATAATCATCTGTTGTATCATATTTCCCACATTAGGTTTCCCTTGGGAGTTATTAATTTTTTCTAAAAAAACCAAAGGTTTCTTATATAATATATTTAATATTTTTAACGTATCAATAATGAGACACCCTGATCCAAAGAATCTCAATACGACTCAGTATCTGGCATCAAAAATATTCTTATAAATATTCCAAATCCTTATATGAAAAAAAAAGTTGTTACACTCACCCAAACATTAATAATTTTCATCCCAAAAAGTGAAAACCTACTCAAAAGTGAGGATACTAAACTCTTATCGAAGTCTCCTCCTACCAAGAGCCCTCCAGGAGGTTCCCCTGTGGCTAAAAACACTCACCCATGGAAATCACTTACCCATGAAGTTTCTTCTCCTTCTAGTTCACAAAATCTCCTAGGCTCTTTAAACTCCTCAAAAGGTGGGAGTAATTACATTGTCAATATCCATCTTATCATGGTCGACATCACAAATATATTCTTTCACGTATCTCTATAGCTATGAAATGTGGAAACTCCACGAACATATCGTAACTACGACAATAGGGTCAAGAGTGGTTCCTCATCACTAATCCAAGGTAAAACCAGAAAAAAAAACCCTATGATCCCCCAAGATAACATGTCATCCTGGAAACATGTTTGTAATCTGCAGCAAGGAAAGATCTCTTGAAATATAAGATCTCGTTATCAAACAACAAAGGCCAATGTCGTCAGTCCATAGGGGAATGCTAGAAATTAAAGGCATCCCAAATCATCCTTTGGATGATCTACGCCTTTGAAACAGATCTCTATCACCAAATCTAGGCCTATAAGAATTGCCTCCAGTTACCTCCAACCTGAATAGTGGTTACCTTTACAGTCACTTATATATGACCTCAACTGGTGCCACCCTGATGGTGGAGTGGTAATTTTTGTGATATCTGAATTCCACCGATGATAGGCAATCCTCTCCCCTATATTCCAAGAATAATATAAAACCCAATGAATAATGGCCTTAACCATAATGGTGTTCATTAAATAGCCATCTATTTAGGGTAAAACATAATTCTAAACTACCATTGAGTCCAAAAGTCCTCTGGAATCCTCTCCCAAATCTGGATGTGAAGTGATAATCATAGTCTAAATAGTCATCAGGGGAAATCCATGAAGGCAAACAGCTTATTGCATGCATAGGCATCCCAAATATCTATTAAGATCTTCTCTTCAATTGTTATGAAGTAAGGAAAACATGGTGATTTTTTCTATGATCACAATGATAGTGACATGGCCTCTCACTAATCATGGAATCACCATCATGAAAACCACAAGATACCATCCAATTTTCACTCTCATCCGGATCCTCGATATTCACCTATAGATAGGTGATACATCAAGAGATAAAATCCACAACATGTTAAAACATCCTTGGCCACCTATCCTAATACCAAAGGATCCTAATACATCCTCACATCATGTTGATATACATATAAGAGAAATAAAACTCCTCGATATCACCTCTCATAGTATGACTAGTGTTATCATCCATCCTCAAACAATGATGATGTTATCCACACATACAGAAAAATATATTGTGACCAGGTCTAATGGATATGTAGCCATCTAATATCCCATAGTTGGTATCTCCATGTTGATCCACCCTAACACAATGTAAAAGTGGTGAGTTAATAACCCCCGACTGGTTGTATGTTGCACCACCATCTCCCACAAGGGAAAATTGTGGAGTGGTAAACTACACTGTCATTTCATGCAACAATAGCATATGGAAAACATCGATGTGATAATCTAGGACTATGACCATTCCCGTGGGTAGATCTCAACCTAGAATTGCCTCAATAATTGTAGAGTCCACTACCAGTCCCATGTTTTAGAAAACATATCATAAGAAGTGGGCCTTTTATGTCTTGAACAAGATCTATGAGGGATCTCTATAAATATGGTACTCACATAGCTTGTCTGAAACCATCCTCCGGTGTTTTCATACTCTACCTATAGCTTTGAGTACAGAAAGATGTCATAGAAAAAGAAAAAAATGAATTTAATCAAAGTAGGATTAAGGATTTTGTAGAGACCCGAATCTTGACGTACATGGACATTATATTACTTTTGTGGAATACTTAGTACATTACAAAAACACACACACAAGGACCGTAATAGTTTAGTGTCTTTGGAAACTCGAAATATAATCTTCTAATCATGGTGAAAGATCTTCAACATCTCCCATAAAGATCTTCCCTTTTTTTACCTTAAACCTTTATATATATCCTGGGGAAAAGAAAACATAAATGGGTGAGATCAAATGCTCAGTAAGGGTAAACAAAATAAATATCAATCACATCATATTCATAAGAACATAACAATTTGGAAATCTTACCTTGTAAAAGAGATCATAATTTCATAACATGGGATAAATAATTGTAGTAAAATGTAATCTCAATAATCATAACATAAAACATGAAACTTTGTGGCATGCACACATAATCATAGAGAATCATTTCCTATTAGTCAAGACTCATTACCAAGACTATCTTAGAGGACAAAGTCCATTTCTGAACCGAGTTCACTCCTCGTTTCAGTCCTGTTTTACTGAACCGGTTTAACCTGCCATTCCATCCATTTCTATCTCATGAGATATAAACTCTTTACACAATGCATTGGAGGGAGATATAGGTCCCATCAATCTCATAATGATACCATTCTTATGTGTGCCACAAAATCATAAACCATACATCATAGCATAACCCATGTAATAAAAATGGGATTCTTAAACTTCGTGACATCATAAATAAATTCATATAAGATAAATGAATTCATAAAAATAATTCCATCACAACATAATCAAATCAATTTAATAATAGGGATAGAAACAGAACCCTTTATTATCTTATATGGAAAATAATTTTGATAAAACACCTGAACTCCATTCTTGAGGATAATATCCTTTCTACTTCAAAAACACTTTTCCTTTCTTAACATGTCATACAATTATAAACTAGAATAATTTTATTAAAAATAATCTTGAAAACTTGTAAAGGAAGATTCTTGGAAATAATGTTTTAAAAATCCATTCATGCCGTATAAGTTAAAAAAACATTCTTCTCGTACTTTTGTCGGAAATGTCAAAAAGTACCTCGTACGAAAAACAACAAAAGATTCCTTTCATATGTTTTACTAAAAACTCAAAAAAGGGTAAAATTGGATTTAAAAAATTGTAGTTGGATGGAAATAATATTACATATTGATGAAACATGGATGTGGATGATAAAATACACCCCAGTAAATTTCAAATTATAAACAATCTCGGATAAAAATGAGATTGTGATATTTCCCTTACCTTAGGTCCGATTTGCTTCGTAAGTGTCCGAACCTCATGTATAATGATTTAAATAATGTCATTGACTTATTCCAGAATCATACTAACTGTTATGATATCTTATTTGGTCATATTCTTAGCTTATTATTAGTAATATTTTATTTCTACTTGTTATTCGGGTGTTTATTACTTTTTGTTCTTATGCGTGTTTTGTCGAATAAATTCTTATTCTTCTTTTTAGGTTATAGATAACTAATTTCCAGAATGGTATTAGTGTAATATATATCATATTCATTTATTTAATTCATTTATATAATCATTATGCAATGAAGATCATGTAGAACGAGTCGCATCACATCGTGGAGACGGTATTCCGTACGTACGCACGAGCGATGATATCGTTCCCATGATCGTGGAATTGTATTGGAGTGTATGTATAATATTTCAGAATCAATATCAATTTACAATAATCATATACATTCATTATTTACACCATTATACCCATCCAATTAAGGTGGTGGTGGATAATAGATTACACCACGGCGTGGAGACGGTATTCCGTAAGTACGCACGCGCAGTGATTTCATTTTCCGTAGGATGGATATATGGTGAAATAGGGTTGTTTCATAATTATAATAACATATCAGTATATGATTGATACTGATGTTATTATTTCATAGTGAAACAACTAAATAAGAAGAAGTTGAAGAAGAAATAAAGTATAAAGAATCGGTAACGAACATTACCTCTTCTTTGAAACGCTTCTTTGAAACCTCCTTTTAGGGCACTAAAATTGGTCTTTGAAGAAGACCAGGACCTCTAGGATGTTTCTATGGAAGTGGAGAGGAGAAAATGTCATGGGTTGGCCGATATTGAAGGCTCAAGGTGGTGTGAGGAAGAGAGGGAGGAGGTTCCCTTTTATAAGGGAGGAGAGGGGCACCTTTGGAAAAACTAAAAATTTTATTTTATTTTAAAGCAAAATTCGGTTTTAAATAGAACCAAATTGATTTAATTAGAAGCTAAGGTGAGGATGGGTCGAAATAATCTCATAAAATAGAATTTAGACAAGTTTAGGTTCCTATTTTTACCTTATCATTTATATTTAACTTTAAGTTAGATAATTTTACTTTTACCATGTCTTTTTGTGTTCTTACACTATAAGATTAATAATCTTACTATAAGAAGCCAAACGAACCCCAAGTTGTTTATTATTAATATATATAACCTTATCTAAGTCATTTGGCCGAATCTTAGATTTTTAGGAATAAAATAACAATTAATAATATAATATTTGTTTTAAAAACTATTTTATGTCAATTTTGACACTATTTAGTAATTGTTTTTTGTGAAACTCATAACAGAATGATTAGTTCGAACAAAGTTAATTAAATGAATAATAACATGTCATATTAACCTATAAAATTAGTGGAATTCATAAAAAGTCTCAAATTACATTTATTGGGGTATTTATAACATCAATTATGTCAATATTTCATTAATAAGATAATTACTGCATAATCTTTGTGTCATAAATAAATTAAAAATTTTAATGTCTAAAAATTACAAATAAAATACCATTATGTAGGAAATATTTTTAGATTTCTAATGAATATTTATAGTCGAATTTATATTATGTATAAACCTATATTAAAAATGATTTACTTATTGAACATTGATTTTAACTATTTTAACCCTTCTTTAAATAAGTTAATAATAAATGTCCTAATCTAATCCAAGTGGGCCTAAATGGTCATATTTTATTCCTAAGGTTGTTTTTGGTCGAATTACACTTATCCAATAGAATTAGGACATGTGTTAGGGTAATATTAATATCAATTTTACCCTTAATTACCCTATTTACTTTTAACCGTGGTAAAAAAAGTAGAAAGTTACTATTCACCAAAAATTATTTTCATCTCATTGAACCACATTTTACTTACTGATATCAACCGTGTCTCTCGGATTATTGAAATTCCACTCACTGAAGTGGTAAAATTATGTTTTATGAAAAAATTCAGTTTTTTAACTACCACTTAGTGGTTTCACTATTCATCAAAAAATGAAAGTTTCTAGAAAAATTCCAAATATTAGGCCGAAGATATATTTGATATTATGAATTCAAAAATGATGTTTATTTTACCAAATTCAAAACATATTGGTTACATTAACTAATTTAAAAATTAATTCCCGTCGTCAAAACAAATAGTGTGTTTTTAATAGATTATAACTATCAAAAGATTGACACATGTTTCTGTCTGGTTTAAATGTGAAATTACAACCAATGAACAACATTGTATTAAATTGTAAAAATATATTCTAAATATACTTTAAAACCACTCAAATTAATAATTTATCACTATTAATTATTTTGATTAAAAAATTTGTTTTTAATTAAAATTTAGTAATTTTCACTATTCATCAGAATATGAAAGTTATCCTAAAAGTTCCAAAATTTCACCCTAATCTAATTTCAGTATTCCTAATCCAAAAATGACGTCTATTTTGAAAGATAAAATTTATAAAATTTCAAAAAGTGGGTATTACTATTCATAACGGCTAGTTCATAATAAAATTATAATAATATCTCGTTTAGTGAAACTCGATATTGCTTACTACACACGCTATCGTGGAAGGTCGCGATTGCATGTAATGCAAGCCAAGTCAGGGATACGTTTAGTGCAAGCTCCTTTTGGTTTAGCGTACAACACAAGAAATCAATAAAATTAAAAAGAATATTTTTCATAAAATCTCGGGGTGTTACATTCTACCCCCCTTAAAATGAATTTCGCCCTCGAAATTCGTCGGGTTTATAAATGGTTTACTACTCGAAATTTTCTTTAATAGAAACCCACATCGTAAAAAGGAATACCAAAACATGGCTTTAAAAAATAATGTATGAAATGTAACGGTTACCCAAATTAACTCATCACTAGGTTTCCACATAGGAGAACATATGTGAAAATATGGATATGGAAGAAAAATCTGACCATCATGTTCTGATGGAGAGTGGTAGAGGACATGGCTATGAAAAATCCATCAATCACAAAGCCATAAATTTGTGATGATCTAAGGTACCATTTTATTAATCGGATATAAGAGCACTAGGAAAACATTTTTGGTTTTCAATATCATTTCCCTAAAGTTGAAAATTTTGAATTAGAAGAAATACTTGCTTGATTTTGGTACAATCTCACTGTTGTTCATGCTTTGAACAATTTCCACTTTATCTCTTAATGAAATGAAGTTGAATTTGTTATTAGTGAAGTGTTAACCGATCATGTTATAGAATGATGGGTCATTCCATCTGTTTCAAACAAAAGGTTAGCAAAAGTTATCAAATATACATAAGTCCATCTATGGTGAGATTAATCATATATGGTTCCTAAAAAGGACTTATACTTCATATATCATACTAATTAATATAATAAAACTAGTTTCTACTAAACAGGGACTTCTTGTAGGCCAGTGGTATGCGATAAAGGCCAGTCGCACTTCGGTTGTGGGTTCGATTCCCCCAGCCTTGTCCGACGCGATGGGCTGTCACCCGTCCTATAGGTTGTCCATTTTTTGAAACTACATTACTAAAACATCCCATCAATAATATCGAAAAAGTTTTATCCATAAAGAATACTAAATTATGTCCAACATAATCTATTCCAATCTTTAGGCTTATCTAAAATACTTCGGTCCAAGCTCATAGTATAAAGAAAATGATTACTTGAAATGTCATATAACATTCACATAAATGCCATCATGTATCCCCCATATATCATAAGATATATCTTGTTGGTCAAATTACAAACATGTGAATACCTTAATCATGTATTCTCTTGAAGAATGAATACCCATTGAAGCTTAGTGAAAACAAGAGTGCTGTCAAAAGTTAACTCTTTTCACATACCAAAACCTCAAACCATGATATAACTATTTCCTTATATCTGTCATGAGCTCATGAATACTGTCAAACATTTCATTTTCTCCTTATCCCCTCATTATGCGCATATCATCTGTTTTCCAAAAATATCTCAATCACTTTCCATGGTTACAGGTCCCATAAAATTATTGAAAATCACAATAGACCAATACATAAAAATTCCAATATTCCACGATACTATATACAACATTATTTTGGAATCCCATTAAATAAACACTTAATCATTCCACCACATCGTTGACATATTCAACATCGCCAATAGTGATCGCATGTGACTTCTCTTTGTCCTTTTCCTTAAGTGGTTGCTCATGTCGATCATCATTAACCTTTGGATTAGGGCATTGATTAGCATAATACCCCATTTCATTTCACTTGAAGCATTGAAGTGTTGTTGGTGTGTTCTCTGTAGTCTTTTCTTTATTCACACCATTAGAAACCCTTTTTCCATTACTTCGACACTAAGCTGCTCGATGACCTTCTTTTCCACACTTGAACATTTTCTAGTCCCTTTAAGACAATCTCCACCATGCTTCTTTCCACAATTTGAGCATAAGGAAACATTCATCTTCTTTTAACCATTATTCCGAGATTTCTCCTTGAACTCCATCTTTAGTTTCTTGTTAAAACCATGAGATGGTTATGTAACACCAACTTCCATTTCTACCTTAATAGCACAGTGCACAATTTCTTCATAGCTACTGAGGTCTCTTATAGCTAATGCCCTTCTAAGATTTGCTTTTAAGCCACTGAAGAATCGATCAACTTTACTTTCAGGTTGGATGATAAAGACAGATCCATACCTTGCAAGCCTTGTAAAATTCGCTTCGTATATACCAACAGATTCATCATCCTTTTGCTTTAGTTTGAGAAACTCCTTCTCCATCTTTGTTCGATGAATACGAGGGAAGTACTTATTGAAAAATAAGTTCTTGAACTCGTCCCATTCCATGGACTCAATTTCGTCTCTTGGCCTTGTATTCTTGATAAGATTCCACCATTGATCATCATCACCTTCCGAACGATATACTGCTAAGATGACTTTATCATGTTCAGAACATTGAAGAACTGAAAATATCTTTTTAGTGGTACTGATCCATTGTTCAGCAAGAAGTGGATCGAAAGACCCACTGAAAGAAGGTCGGTGTTGCCTTGTGAAAGACTCAATAGAATATTGTTCCTTTCTCTGCTCATTTGGAAGTCCAAACTGATTCATAGCTTGTTTAAGTATAGTAATAAGATTTTCCACTCCATCTCCCATAACGTTGGTTTGTTCAGGAGGACAATCAATGCATCATCCATTACATTGATCAATACGGTTCCTTTGGGTTCCATCCATCGTCTAAAACCCAAAAATAATAGTGTGAGAGGCAAAAATCACGCTAGGGAAAACAACATAATAAAGGGGGAGTACCATCAATATCTAACATCTTAGGATTAATTCTAAGATGGTTAGCGCAATTATAGGACTATAATGTATACATATCCTTAGTGACATCCCTAGACATACCTTAGAAATATCTCTAGGGATCTCACTAAAGTTATCACATCCTAGTTTCCAAAGGTTGACTAAACCTTTCCTTTGATACCAACTATAGAGACCCGAATCTTGACGTACATGGACATTACATTACTTTTGCGGAATACTTAGTACATTACAAAAACACTCACACAAGGATCATAATAGTTTAGTGTTTTTGGAAACTCGGAATTTAATCTTCTAATCATGATGAAAGATCTTCAACATCTCCCATAAAGATCTTCCCTTTTTTTACATAAAACCTATATTTATATCCTGGGGAAAAGAAAACATAAAATGGTGAGATCAAATGCTCAGTAAGGGTAAAAAAAAGAAATATCAATCACATCATATTAATAAGAACATAACAATTTGGAAATCTTATCCTGAAAAAGAGATCATAATTTTATAACATGGGATAAATCATGGTAGTGAAATGTAATCCCAATAATCATAAAATAAAACATGAAACTTTTTTGCATGCACACATAATCATAGAGAATCATTTCTTATTAGTCAAGACTCATTTCCAAGACTATCTTAGTGGACAAAGTCCATTTCTGAACCGAGTTCACTCCTCGTTTCAGTCCTGTTTTACTGAACCGGTTTAACCTGCCGTTCCAGCCATGTCTATCTCATGAGATATAAAATCTTTACCCAATGCATTGGAGGGAGATATAGGTCCCACCCATCTCATAATGATACCATTATTATGTGTGCCACAAAATCATAAACCATACATCATAGCATAACCCATGTAATAAAAATGGGATTCTTAAACTTCGTGACATCATAAAACAATTCATATAAGATAAAGGAATTCATAAAAATAATTCCACCACAAAATAATCAAATCAATGTAATAATAGGGATAGAAACAGAAACCTTTATTATCTTAGATGGAAAATAATTTTGATAAAACACTTGAACTCCATTCTTGAGGAAAATATCCTTTCTACTTCAAAAACACTTTTCCTTTCTTAACATGTCATAAAATTCTAAACTAAAAGAAGTTGATTAAAAGAAACTTGAAAACTTGAAAATGAAGCTTCTTGGAAATAATGTTTTAAAAATCCATCCATGCCGTATAATTTAAAAAAACATTCTTATCGTACTTTTGTCGGAAAAGTCAAAAAGTACCTCGTACGAAAAACAACAGAAGATTCCTTTCATATCTTTTACTAAAAACTCACCAAAGGGTAAAATTGTATTTAAAAAATTTTAGTTGGATGGAAATAATATTACATATTGAGGAAACATGGATGTGGATGATAAAATACACCCCAGTAAATTTCAAAGTATAAACAATCTTGGATAAAAATGATATTGTGATACTTCCCTTACCTTAGGTCCGATTTGCTTCGTAAGTGTCCGAACCTCCTGTATAATGATTTAAATAATGTCATTGACTTATTCCAGAATCATACTTACTGTTATCATATCATATTTGGTCATATTCTTAGCTTATTATTAGTAATATTTCATTGCTACTTGTTATTCGGGTGTTTATTACTTTTTGTTCTTATGCGTGTTTTGGCGAATAAATTCTTATTCTTCTTTAAAGGTTATAGATACCTCATTTCCAGAATGGTATTAGTGTAATATATATCATATTCATTCATTCATTTCATTTATCTAATCATTATGAAATGAAGATCATGTAGAACGAGTCGCATCACATCGTGGAAACGGTATTCCGTATGTACGCACGAGCGATGATATTGTTCCCATGATCGTGGAATTTTATTGGAGTGTATGTATACTATTTCAGAATCAATATCAATTTAAAATAATCATATATATTCATTCTTTACACCATTATACCCATCCAAGTAAGGTGGTGGTGGAAAATAGATTACACCACGGCGTGGAGACGGTATTCCGTACGTACGCACGCGCGGTGATTTCATTTTCCGTTGGATGGATAGATGGTGAAATAGGGTTGTTTCATACTTGTAATAACATATCAGTATATGGGTGATACTGATGTTATTAATTCATAATGAAACAACTAAATAAGAAGAAGTGGAAGAAGAAATAAAGTTGAATGAATCAGTAACAGACATTACCTCTTCTTTGAAGCGCTTCTTTGAAACCTCATTTTAGGGCACTAAAATTAGTCTTTGAAGAAGACAAGGACCTCTAGGATGTTTCTAGGGAAGTGGAGAGGAGAAATTGGCAGGGTTTGGCTGAGCTTGAAGGCTCAAAGTGGTGTGAGGAAGAGAGGGAGGAGGTGCCCTTTTATAAGGGAGGAGAGGGGAACCTTTGGAAAAACTAAAAATATTATTTTATTATAAAGCCAAATTCGGTTTTAAATAGCTCCAAATTGATTTAATTATATTATAAGGTAGGTATGGGTCGAAATCCTCTCATCCAATAGAATTTAGACAAGTTTAGGTTCCTATTTTTACCTTATCATTTATATTTAACTTTAAGTTAGAGACTATTACTTTTACCGTGTCTTTTTGTGTTCTTACACAATAAGGTTAATAAACTTACTATATGAAGCCAAACGAACCCCATGTTGTTTATTATTAATATATATAACCTTATATAAGTCATTTGTCCGAACTGTAGATTTTTATGAGTAAAATAAAAATTAATAATATAATATTTTAAAAAAAACTATTTTTTGTCAATTTTTACACTATTTAGTAATTGATTTTTGTGAAACTCATAACAGAATGATTAGTTCGAAAAAAGTTAATTAAATGAATAATAACAGGTCATATTAACCTATAAAATTAGTGGAATTCATAAAAAGTCTCAAATTACATTTATTTGGGTATTTATAACATCAATTATGTCAATATTTCATTAATAAGATAATTACTGCATAATCTTTGTGTCATATATAAATTGAACATTTTAATGTCTAATAATTAAAAATAAAATACCATTATGAAGGGAATCTTTTTATCTGTCTAATGCATATTTATAGTCGAATTTATCTTATGTATAACCCTATATTAAAAATGATTTACTTATTAAACATTGATTTTAACTATTTTAAGCCTTCTTTAAATAAATTAATAATAAATGTCCTAATCTAATCCATGTGGGCCTAAATGGTAATTTTTTATTCCTAAGGTTGTTTTTGGCCGAATTACACTTATCTAATAGAATTAGGACATGTATTAGGGTAATATTAATATCCTTTTTACCCTTAATTACCCTATTTACTTGTAACTGTGGTAGAAAAAGTAGAAAGTTACTATTCACCAAAAATTATTTTCATCTCATTGAACCACATTTTACTTACTGACATCAACTGTGTCTCTCGGATTTTTGAAATTACACTCACAGAAGCGGTAAAATTATGTTTTATGAAAAAATTCAGTTTTTAACTTCCACTTAGTGGTTTCACTATTCATCAAAAAATGAAAGTTTCCAGAAAAATACCAAAAATTAGGCCTAAGATATATTTGATATTATGAATTCAAAAATGATTTTTATTTTACCAAATTCAAGACATATCAGTTATATTAACTAATTAAAAAATTAATTCCCGTCGTCAAAACAAATAGCATGTTTTTAAGAGATAATAACTATCAAAAGAGTGACACTTGTTTATGTCTGGTTTAAATGTGAAATTACATCCAATGAACAACATTGTATTAAATTGTAAAAATATATTCTAAATAAACATTAAAACCACTGAAATTAATAATTTATCACTATTAATTATTACGATTAAAAAATTTGTTTTTAATTAAAATTTAGTAATTTTCACTATTCATCAGAATATGAAAGTTATCCGAAAAGTACCAAAATTTCACCTTAAGATAATTTCGATATTCCGAATCCAAAAATGAAGTCTATTTTGAAAGTTAAAATTTATAAAATTTCAAAAAGTGGTTATTACTATTCATAACAGCTAGTTCATAATAATATTATAATAATATCTCGTTTAGTGAAACTTGGTATTGCTTAATACACACGCTATCATGGAAGGTTGCGATTGCGTGTAATGCAATCCAAGTCAGGGATGCATGTATTGAAAGATCCTTTTGGTGTAGCGTACAACGCAAGACATCAATAAAATTAAAAACAATATTTTTCATAAAATCTCGGGGTGTTACGGATTTGCTTCAGAAGTCTCATGATCTATGATGGGGTGGTCAAAAAAATAAATGGTTACACCAAGAATTCAATGAAACATTTTTGTATCTAGGAATCCATGTTCATTACTTCTTCCTTTCAAAACTATACTTATTGATACCTATTTTTTGGTCAAAACATGAGATCCACTTCACCCAAAACCACTAGACGAAGAATTAATTGAATTTTTAGGGATGTTTACTCCTCCATAATAGTCATCTGATTTAAGTGATTTCAATAAAAACATGTCCTTAATCTATCATCCACATCCTATGATAAAAAACATAGGAATTTCCGTGTGAACACATCGGATCTAACAAGATATCTCTCTACAAACTCCCCATCTACACCATTAGCTCTCAAAACTACCTAGGGTCATCTAATATACTAGCTCAGATATTGGGTCATCCCAGATGAAATTCCTTGATGAAAAAAAATTCTAAATGGGGAGGTAAATCTGGAACATCCTCTAGGAATACCTCCTTTTACCTCTCCCTTACCATAAGAACTAGAAGCTCATAGAATCCGAGGATCCACAGTTCATACTCACCAACTAATATGGAATCAATTGTATCCTCCTGCACATGAGCTCATTCTATTCTATGTAGGATTATTTCTTACCAAATAAGGCTAAACTGTATCCCACCAACACAAGTAAACTAGAACTCTCAACAGTATAATTTAATTTGGAATTAATAGATGGAAACTAGTCTATACTGAGCAAAACATCATAGGACCTCCCCACCATCTATAGGATGATTCTAACAGAGTCACTCACTCCTCCAAGGCAAGGTCACACTATCAGTAGATGTTTGATCACTAATCTACCTTAGAAGGAGCCTCAAAGCATAAGGGTCAATATAAAAATACGCCACTAGTATTATTAATCCCCAAATAGGGATACATCCATGGAAAAGTTTCCTATGAATAAGTACCAAAAATTAAAATTTATCATTGAAGAAATATTTTGTACCTTGATCACACATAGAGCCTCAAGGCCATAAAACCCTAGTACTATAATCAATATAACACCTAACCTACCTTTCCAGAATAAACATGGTCCGCTATGACACCTAGGATGTGAAAATGAACTCAAAAATACAATTCAAGAGAACTCATCAACCATACATTGAAATTATCCACTTTGGTAAAAACATACACACACTTATAATTTTAGATCTCATCATAAGAATGCATCCCATTGGGGAACATCCCCACTTCCTTGTGTGTTTTTTACCACGTCTAATAAAAAAACATTGGTCTCTATTGATTCATTATTTTTCCTTGAGGATGTCTCACAACCTAGACCAACATCTAGAAGGGTTCTATCTATTCATTACTTTTACTCAAAAGGTTCTTTCTAGTTCTATACATCAGTACCAAAAAATTGGGTTTCCGCAGTGCCACCCTAAAAAAGGGATGATAAAGGGGGCACCTTTATCAATGATTTTTAGTGATATTAATGGGTTCCCCTTTACTAGTGCTTTTTTTTATAGTTCGGATAAATGGGGGAATTATCAGCCTTTCTTTCCCTAGTGCTAATAATGGGTATATATCAAAAAAAATTAATAAAAAATAATATATTGATATGTAAATATATATGTATATTTATATTGATATAAATATAATATATATTTTTAAATATGTTTTATATATGTATAAAATAACATTTCCACTTAATATATAAGATATGTAGTTAAAATGGCTTATAAAATATCTTCAAAAAATATTAATTAATATTTCCCTAATTACAATACACTAAAAATCCTTTAATATCAATTTTAACACACAAAAAAAAATAAGAAAATATCTAAAATAAGTTGAAAACGTAACTTTAGCTTCAAACGACCATAACTTTTGATTCTCGTGCCCGTTTGAGCTCTACAGCATATAAAATCAAATAATGTGATGAGATCTACACAGAATTGACACAACAGAACCTTTGGACACATTAATTTAGGTAAAAAGGCCCAAAAGGCCTCTAAAACTGAGTTTTTAGTCCAGATACCCTAATTTTTTAACATTAAAGGGAATTTCAGCCTCATTTCAGGGGGTCATTTTGACATTTTTCACTGGGGACAGAATTTAGTATGAGGGGTTGCATTTATATTGATATTATGGCTTTTAAATTTTATCATTTTTCATAATGTGATGTTATTTATAATAAATTACAAAACAATATATACATATTTTTTATATATTCATCTAAAATAATTAATTTTATAAATAAATAATTAAACATATTTACATTTAAGGTATATTTCTCAATATATAAGGAATATCAAAATAAAAAACTAATATACATTTTATTTAAAATACCAATATAGTAATATTTATATACTTATATTATTATTGTGTGTGTGTGTGGGTATTTGTGTGTGTCTGTATTGACAAACTGATATATATTATCTATATATTTTAAACATATCAATATACATATTTATGTATAATATTTGTAAATATATATAAATATGTTTAATTATACTTACAAATAGACATATAAATGTATGTGTGTTTTTTATATATGTATTTATTTATTTATAGACACACAAAAAAGCATATTTGATCTTTTTAATATATATTAATATATGAATAAATATATAAATATAACTATATATATATATTAAATATATATATATATATGTTAATATAAATATATATTAATATACAAGTAAGTATGACTATATATATATAAATAAATATTTTAATAAATGAAGAGAAAACCAATAAGGTGGAGTTGTAAGAGCTTATGGGCACATGAAACAGGTGCATAGTTTGAATCTAGGGGAAGGCAGGTCGCGCGTGCGTGTGGAATAAATGCTAGAGATGTTAAAGGGTTGGTGGGGGTGCTGTTAAAGGCTGGGGTGGTGAGCGGGCTCGGGCATGCGGGAAGTGTTGGGGGTGCTGTTATAGTGGGCTTCAATAACTGTTGAAGCAACTCTCGAATTGAATAAATATTATTTTATTTTTTATCTATTTTTTAACATTTATCAGCCCTTTTAAAAAATCACTGATAAAAGGGGTATTTTATCAGTGCTTTTCGAAGCACTGATAAAACGGACCCATTTTTCATCAATTTTGTTTATAACTGATAAAAGAACCCTTTTATCAATGCTTTTTTTAGCACTGATAAAAGTGGCCTTTATTAACACTTTTCTGAGTGGTGATAAAAGGGACCCCCTTTATCTTCACAGAGATTAACAGTGATTTTTTAGGGCTATAAATGGACTTTTCTAGCACTGATAAAGGCCATATTTGTAGTACTGCATCCTGATAGGGGGTATAGATCACTAAAATACCAGGGTGGTACCTATATATATGAACCATGATGCGCAATTAACAACTTTGTGTCATCTTTTGATTCAACAAAAATAAACTATTTATCCATAAAGAATACTAGTTTTGAGTGAAAACCTCAGATCAATTAGTATCCTTACAATAAAAAAGACTCATACAAACACCTCAATTCAATCATCATCCACCTATAGTTATAGCTATTAATGAAACATTAGTGGTATTTATAGCTGGAACTTGTGTAGAACGCTATGCCTACTTGCATCATCATTCTATCATGTTGGATTCATACACCACTCAACATAAAGGAAAACATCCTTCTTACCCACTATATATGGTTTTATGCACTGATCAACAGGTGGTATCACTTATATGTACATTCATTGTGGAAAGAGCTCATAAATTAGTCTTTGAACTAAGGACCCATCACTCAACTGGATGTTATTGCAGAATTATCTTTAAATCCTATCTGGTTTTAATTCTAGTGGAATCATGAAAATTATTAAGACATTCCAGTTTATATTTAGATATATCTCAAGAGGATAGTCAATGTAATAAATCATATCTGATTCATGTAAAATTTTTTCCCTACAACTGATGTCTTGGTATATCGAGTCAAAAATTGTGTAGTCATGTTGTACCATAGAATTGGTAACTAAAAACTCAATATGGGGATATTTTAGTTTCTAAAAATTACTATATATTTAAACCACACACTTAATTGTATGTATTAGAGAGTATTTTACATAACAAAAGAAGGAAGTTAAAATATAAAAACACATAAGAAAAAGATTGAATGTAAGAGGTTGATAGTTGTTTGGGGTACATAAATCCTCTAGTCCGCTTCACCACCACTCCACCCAGTGATTTTAGTGATTTTTACTATGGAAACACTTTTATTTGGGATCCTGGTATAGTTGAAGAAGTTCTTAATTATTACATAGGTCTAAGAGATTTAAACCATTCTCCCCCTTTACAAGGCCAAACTATGGCCTTAGCACACTCAATTAAAATTAGTGAAGATAAAATAGAGATAAATAAAATTTGAAGGAACATTTCAGTACATAGTTGTAAAAAGAAATATAAATGACATAAATACACATCCAAAAAAATAATGTACTTACAAGGATATCTCTGAAGGTTTTTTGATAAAAATAACTAAACGTGTAAGTACATCACATAAGCATTGTATGAGATTTATTCTATGTACATTCATTGTTCCTTTGTAATATCAGATTGTTCACATGTATGTTCATATTTTTACCTTTCATGAAAGAGAGATATTTTTTATTTATATATCCTCTTTGATTTTGAAACTATTTATACTTGATATTAATAATGGTTGAAAGAATAAGCCTTTTACAAGTTGATAATTTTGGTTATTCATTGGCATGTGTCCTTATTTTCTGTATGTATAATAAGATTAAGTAGTGGTGATGTCAAGACCCGTCCTCTAGGGCCTGTTCCATGACTACTCCAAGCCAGTATTCCATAGGCTAGGGGTTGGCGACTTGGATTGAAAGGCGTATTCCCTAAAAACTGAGAAGGAATTTCCTTTTTAACCTGTAAACACACGCAACGAAGCACATAGGAAGATGTGAACACAGGTAAATTGTATAGTAAAAAGAATGTGTACAGTAAGAAAAAGGGGCCAGAATACAAGCCCAACTGGAAAGTACAAGAAAACTGAAAAGTAAAAGTAAACTGAAATAGCTCATGTGGACACCCGCCAAGGATCCTACCTGAATGGCAGGTAAAACACTTGAATGGTCATCCATGTTGTATGCCTCGTCTAATTTCCACCTATGTGCTACCACCAATCCTGGTACTCTTGTCCTCAGTTAGCGTTGTCTGTCATCTCTACCAAACACAACAAGGTGCAGGTATAGCCCGTACAGGGGTTAGTATAACGATACTCAGTAGGGACCCAGAGACCCTCGAAGGTCTCACAAAACCAAAAAAGGATAAACCACAAAGCATTCAAAAAACTATCAACCCTACATAGGTATATGCCCATACATATACCTATGTTATCAAGTATACCCATCTCATTCATGAGGAAACACAAGGGCCAACTCATTGGCACAAATCTCAACTACTCCATGAAGGAAAGAATACCACGAAGGTAACACCACAAAGGTAAGTACCACAATGGTAACACCACCCGGAAGAATTCCACAGAGGTATCACCTCAAAGGAAAGTACCACATAGGTTCGCCACATAGAAGAATACCACCAATGTATCACCATGAAGGAAAGTACCACACAGGTACGCCACATAGAAGAATACCAAAAATGTATTACCACAACGGTAAGTACCACATAGGTATTACACATAGAAGAATACCACCAAGATATCACCACGAAGGAATGTACCAAACACGTATGCCACATAAAAGAATACCACCAAGGTATCCCCACGAATGAAAGTACCACATAGGTATGCCACATAGAAGAATATCAAAAGGCTATTACCATGAAGGTAAGTACCACATATGTACGCCACCCAGAAGAATACCACCAGGGTATCACCACGAAGGAGAGTACCACACGTGTAGGCCACAAAGAAGAAAAATACCAAGGTACCACCATGATGTAATGTACCACACAGTTATTCCACACAAAAGAATACAAAAAAGGTATTATCACGAATTTAAGTACTCAGATCACACAAGGTATAACTTAACTACAAGAAGTACAAATGATTATTTGTAAGGATGTATCATCTTATTATGTTAAGTAGCACTACTTATGACTCACTCAGTATCGATAGGTAACTAACCCCCACTGATCCACATGGGATCGATAGGTATCTAACCCCCACTAACCCACATAGGATCTGACCCCCACATGATCGGTATGCACTGACCCACATAGGAACGTTGAGTGATGAACCACACAGGATCTGACCCTCACAGGATCATTATGTGCTGACCCACATAGGATAGTTGAACGTTGACCAACACAGGATTTGATAAATGCTAACCAACATAGGATCGATAGTTGCTGACCCACTTAGGATCAATGTTCTTTCTTCACATTAATTTTAGCTATTGCGTTCCCGCACTATGCTCGCTTAATTCCAGGAGGGTCTGCTCCTCAAGCCATAGGTAGATACTCTTACTGCCATGAAGTCCCAAAAAGAAGTATCCCAAAGGACCACTACATTAAAGGGGTTTCAACACAATAGACGGTGCGTCAATCGGATGCTCGGTCTGTAAGTTATTGGAATTTTAGTCCCATGGGCCTGGTTGGATTCGTGTTCGATCCAACCCGACTGTACTCCAACTGTCTCTAAAACACAAGTGGATTATACCAAAAGGATTGTCTCGCTTGAAGGGTCTCAACGTTGTAGACGGTTCTTCAAACAGATGCTAAAATTTCATGTTATGGCCTGTTATGAAATTTTAGGTCTGCTTGGGCCCGGGTCCGGTCTGACCCGGTCAGACCGACCCGACCCAGTCTGGGATGGGCCGAGGTTTGGCCCAACCCGCGAAGTATTGACTGGCCCACCGTTGCGGCCCGACCAATGTTGGATGGCCAGCGGCTGGTCGGATGGCCAACCCTCCTTCACGGCGCGGTCGCATGCTTCACCACCACTGGCAGCCGACTCGGCGGATCACCCCTCTATCGCCACTGCGGTCATCTGCCGCGAACCCTACACATCAGGCGGTGTGAACATATGCTTCCCCCCTCGTCACGCAGCTGGCTGCTCCACCGGCCACCACCCTCTCTCCACCGCGGCCGATGGGCTGAGACCTTCTCATCATCTGTCGGCGAGGACACGCGCCGCCCATCCAACATCGGGGTCATCCAAGTGTCGGTTGCCACCTCCTTCTACGAGTCATTTCGGATTCGTTCCAAGCCAAAAAATTAAATGATCACATATTTTCAATCATTGTTTCAAGGGATTCACGTCTATATATCACACTTAGAAAAACTCTATGTTTGCAGTGCTAATAAATATTTGGCGTTGAGAACGGATGAATAACATGTCAAAAACCACAAAGTTTGCAGAGAGGTCGGGCCATGTTCTTTTGGCCCACACAATCCACGTTAGAATGGTAGAAAATGGTTTATTTGATCTTGAGTCAATAAGAATATAAATATTCATAAATCGAGATGAAAGTCAAGAATGGGGAAAAGAATAATCAAATAAAAATTCCGACAAGATACCCCACAACAACCACCCACAAAGATGAAAGAATCGCAGGTCAACCTGTTAGTTGGTTATCCAGTGATCTTCTTATAAATTCAAGAATAGGGAGGAGGAAAATAAAAAACGCTCAAACAAAATAACCCCTACCTCGAGTTCATTGGAGACCATCCACATTCGAGAGTGTGTCGGTGTTCGTCGTCCCCTGCAACTAGCCTCCAATGACGTCAATCATTCGCCAATCTCTGGTTCAGGGTTTCAATGTCGATTGTCACCTCCTGTTGGTACCAGCTCCATCCTCTATGGGTTTGGCGTCACACCACTTTTCTAGAACTTTTTTTCTTGGTGAAGTAGTGCCAACACCTCTCCCCAAACTCCATATAAATATAAGAGGGGATGGGTGTGCAACATTCGTGGGATTAATGGAGGCCCATTAATTAGGAACCTTACTAATTCCCCAATAGAGCGGTCACTTAGAATTGAATGGTCAATCCATTTATTCTCTTGAAAAATCATCGATCCCACCTTACCACTTGTCCATTAGAGGAATAGAATACAAATAAAAAAATAAATCTATTTTATTTATTCTATTAAAAAGTTCCAAAAACAAAAAATTTCTGTAGAGACCCGAAACATGACGTACATGGACATTACATTACTTTTGTAGAATACCTAATACATTAAAAAAAAAAATACACACAAGGACCGTAATAGTTTAGTGTCTTTGGAAACTCGGAATATAAACATCTAATCATATTGAAAGATCTTCAACATCTCCCATAACGATCTTCCCCTTTTTGTTTCCTTACCTAAAACCTTTCTTTATTTCCTGGGGAAAATAAAACATAAAAAGGGTGAGCTCAAATGCTCAGTAAGGGAAAACATAGAGAACATAAAACATTCCATAAACATTTGAAAGCAAAAACATGAACACGAAATCTAAACATTAAAACCTTGAGCAAAGACTTAAATCATGGAAGTACGTAAGGAATATATCATAAGGGAACATCAATCATGATAAAATAGTGTGGGAATAAAACATGTAATTGTGGCAACCATTAATCACATTTTATTATTTCCATAGAAGCCAAGGAATTTCTTCCAAGACCATCTTAGTGGACAAAGTCCCTTTCTGAATCGATTTCACTACTCGTTTCAGTCCTGTAACACTGAACCTGATTAAATTACCATTCCATCCATGTCTATCTCATGAGATTAAAATCTTTACCAAATACATTGGATGGAGATATAGGTCTCACCCATCTCATAATGAAATCATTCTTACTTGTGCCACAAAATAAACATACATCATTCATAATAACCCAACGAATAAAATGGGTTTCATAAACATCATCCAATCATCAAATTATCCATATAAAAGAAATAGATATAATTTCATAATAAGAAAATTGAAACCATGTAAATCATATAGACATTATACTTGAAACATAAACATATGAAATAATGTCATCTTAGATGAAAAAGGGTCTTGATAAAACATTTGAAATGAATTCTTGAGGAAAATATCCTCTCTTCATCAAAATCATTTTCTTTTCAAAAAAATTCCATGCACTTTTAAAATGAAATTATTTTGTTAAAAATAGTCATAAAATCATGTAGAGTAAGCTTCATGAAAATGAGGCGTTATGAAACCGTAAAAATCCATTCACGTCGTATAAGTTAAAAATAACATTCTCCTCGTACTTTTGTAGGAGAAGTCAAAAAGTACCTCGTATGGTAAAAAAAGTATTCCTTACATACCATGTAGTAAAAGTATAAAATGGTTAAAAAGGACATTAAACATACATGAAAAAACTTTTATAAAACATGGACATGGATGATAGAAATAACCCCAGTAAATACTTATGAATAAGCAATCTCGGATAAAAATGAGATTTGCAAAATTATCCCTTACCTTAGGTCTGATATGCATCGTACGTATCTGAACCTCCTGTATAATGATTTAAATAATATCATTTACTTATTAAAGAATAATATTCATTGTTATGATATCATATATGGGTCACTTATGACTTTATATTACCCGTTCTTTTGTAAGTTCAATGTTAAAGCAGCGTTTTGGGTTAAATCGTTTTATTTATCGTACGTGTTTCGACTTGTTGTTCTTGATATTATTACTTATATCCCGATTTAATTAATTCCAAAATGTAAAACATGATTTATATGTAATATATATTCAGTATATACATATATATATGATATATTGATTAAATGGAAAGAAATACACCGTTTATGGAGACGGTAGGCCGTACGTACGCATGAACGTTGTTTTCGTTTCCTTATTGAATTGAATGAAATTAAGTAGATGACATACATATATATAAAAATATATCCAGTATCAATATTATGTCTTATATTTCATGATTACTTATTATATATACTTTATAATCATTCATGAATGGTTAACATGGAGAATGAATCTCATCGCGTCGTCGAGACGGTAGTCCGTACGTACGCACGAGCGATGATATCATTCCCATGATCATGGAATTACATTGACGTGTATGTATAAAATTTAAGAATCAATATCACTTTTCAATAATCATATATAGTTATTTATTTACACCATTATACCCATCCATGTAAGGTGGTGGTCGAAAACATATTACACCACGGCGTGGAGACGGTATTCTGTACGTACGCACGCGCGGTGATTTCGTTTTTCGTAGGATGGATAGATCGTGAAATAGGGTTGTTTTATAATTATAATAACATATTAGTATATTAGTGATACTGATGTTATTACTTCATAATGAAACAACTAAAGAAGAAGAAGTAGAAGAAGAAATAAAGTTGAATGAATCGGTAACGGATGTTACCTCTTCTTTCGACACGCCTTTTTGAAACCTCCTCTTAGGGCACTAAGATTGGTCTTTGAAGAAAACAAAAACCTCTAGGATGTTTCTAGGGAAGTGGAGAAGAGAAATTGGCAGGTTTTGGCTGAGCTTGAAGCCTAAAAGTGGTGTGAGGAAGAGAGGGAGGAGGTGCCCTTTTATAAGGGAGGAGAGGGGCACCTTTGGAATAACTAAAAAATTTATTTTATTATAAAGTCATATTCGGTTTTTAATAGCTCCAAATTGAATTATTTCGAAGATAAGGTAGGGATGGGTCGAAATAATCTCATCCAATAGAATTTAGAAAAGTTTAGATTTCTATTTGAACCTTATCATTTAGAATTAACTTTAAGTTAAATAATTTGTCTTTTACCGCGTCTTCTTGTTTTCTTGAACTATAAGGTTGATAAACTTACTATAACTAGCTAAAAGAACCCAAATTTGTTTATTATTAATATATATAACCGTATCTAAGTAATTTGGCTGAACCATAGATTTTTAGGAATAAAATAACAATTAATAATATAATATTTGTTTTAAAAAGTATTTTATGTCATGTTTGACACTATTTGGTAATTGATTTTTGTGAAAATAATAATAGAATTATTAGTCTAAAAAAGTTAACAAAATCAATAATAACATGTCATATTAACCAATAAAATTAGTGGAATTCATAAAAAGTCTCAAATTACATTTATTTAGGTATTTATATCATCACTTATGTCAATATTTCATTAATAAGATAATTACTGCATCATCATTATGTCATACATAAATTAATTTAATTAATGTCTAAAAATAAAAAATAAAATACCATTATGTAGGAAATATTTTTATATTTCTAATTAATATTTATAGTTGAATTAACTTATGTATAACCCTATATTAAAAATCATTTACTTATTAAACATTGATTTTAACTATTTTAACCCTTCATTAAATAAATTAATATTAAATGTCCTAATCTAATCCAAGTGGGCCTAAATGGTCATATTTTATTCCTAAGGTTGTTTCTGGTAGAATTACACTTATCCTATAGAATTAAGACATGTGTTAGTGTAATAATAATATCATTTTTACCCTTAATTACCCTATTTACTTTTAACCGTGGTAAATAAAAGTAAAAAGTTACTATTCAGCAAAAATTATTTTTATCTCATTCAACCCCTTTTTAATTACTGACATCAACCGTGTCTCTCGGATTTTTGAAATTCCACTCACAGAAGCGGTAAAATTAAGTTTCATGTGAATTTGTAAATTCTCATAGGAGGTGGGTAAAAGACGGTGAAAAGTTCAATAAAATTATTATATATCTAAAATTATTATAAAATGACTCCAATGACTTTAATTGAACTTATATAGGTATTATGTATCAATTTTTACCTAAACTAAATTTAAATAATATAAATAATTATTTAAATAAAAAGTCGGTTTTTGAATAGTAACCCAGTGTTTTCACTATTCATCAAAAATTGAAAGTTTTCAGAAAAATAACAAAAATTCACCCTAGGCTAATTTCGATATTCTAAATCCAAAAATGAAGTCCATTTTTTAAGATAAAATTTATAAAATTACAAAAAGTGGGTATTACAATCATACCGGCTAGTTTATATAACATATCATTGTTTAGCGAAACTCGGTATTGTGTACAACACACGCAATCGTGGAAGGTTGTGATTTCCTGTATTGCAAGCCAAGTCAAGGATGCGTGTTGTGCAAGATCCTTTTGGTGTATCATACAACACATGACATTAATAAAATTAAAAATAATATTTTTCATAAAATCTCGGGGTGTTACATTCTACCCCCCTTAAAATGAATTTCGTCCTCGAAATTTTTTGGGGTTATAAATGGTTTACTACTTGAAAGTTTCTTTAATTTAAACCCACATCGTAAAAAGGAATACCAAAACGTGGCTTTAAAAACTAAAGTATGAAATGTAATGGTTACCTAAATTAACTAATCACTGGGTTTCCACATAGGAGAACATAGGTAAAAATATGGATATGGAAGAGAAATCAAACCGTCATGTTCTGATGGAGAGTGGAAGAAAACATGGCTATGAAAAAGACAACAATCACAAAGCCATATATTTGTGATGATCTAGGGTACCATCTGATTCATCGGATATAAGAGCACTAGGACAACATATTTGGTTTTCAAAACCATTTTCCTAAATTTTGAAGAATTGAAATTAGAATAAATACTTACTTTATTTTGGTATATTCTCATTGTTGTTCTTGCCTTGAACAATTTCCACTTCATATCTTTAAGATATGAAGCTGAATTTGTCTTTCGTGAAGTTTTAGTAGATCATATGATTGAATGATAGGTCATTCCATCTGTCTCAAACATATGTTAGCAAAAGTTATATACATAATTCCATCTATGGTGAGATTAATCATATATGGTTCCAAAATGGACTTATACTTCATCTATCATCCTGTATAATAAGATAAAACTAGTTTCTACTAACCAGGGACTTCTTGTAGGCCAGTGGTAGGAAATAAAGGCATGCCGCACTTCGGTTTTGGGTTCGATTCCCATAGCCTTGTCCGACGTGACAGGTTGTCGCTCATTCTGCAGGTTGTCCTTTTTTTCTAAAACTACAATACTAACTTATGTCTAACATAATCCATTCCAATATTTAGGATTATCCATGATATAACTATTTCCTTATATCAGTCATGAGCTCATTAATACTGTCAAACATTTCATTTTCGCCTTATCCCTTCATTATGCGCATTTCATCTACTTTCCAAAAATATTTCAATAAATTTTTCATGGTTACCATTACCATATAATTATTGAAAACCAATACATAGATATTCCAAAATTCCACAATAGCATAAATGAGATTCCATGATACTATTTTGAAATCCCATTACATAAACACTTAATCATTACACAACTTCATTTTCATTCTCAAAATCACAAATACTGATCACATGAGACTTCCCTTTATCCTTTGCCTTAAGAGGTTGCTCGCATTGATCATCATTAACCCGTGGATTAGGGCATTTATTAGCATAATGCCCCATTTCCTTGCACTTGAAGCATTGAAGTGTTGGTGGAGAGTTCTCTGTAGTCTTGTCTCTATTCACATCATTAGCAACCTTTTCCCCATTACTTCGACAATCAACTACTCGATGAACTTCTTTTCCATACTGAAAAAATTTTCTAGTACCTTTTAGGCAATGTCCACCATGCTTCTTTCCACACTTTGAGCATAAATAAAAATTCATCTTCTTTTCACCATTGTTATGAGATTTCTCCTTGAACTCCATCTTTCGTTTCTTGTCAAAACCATGAGATTGATATGTTACACCATCTTCCAGTTCTACCTTGATAGAAAAACGAACAATTTCTTCATAGATACTGAAGTCTCTTATAGCTAATTCCCTTCGAAGACTTGGTTTTAAGCCACTAGAAAATCGATCAACTTTACTTTCAGGTTGGATGATAAAACCAGATGCATACCTTGTATGTCTTGTAAAATTTTCTTCGTATATAAAACAGATTCATCATCTTTTTTCTTTAGTTCAAGAAACTCCTTCTCCATCTTTGTTTGAAGAATATGAGGGAAGTACTTATTAAAAAATAAGTTCTTGAACTCATCCCATTCCATGGACTCAATTTCATCTCTTGGACTCATATTCTTGATAAGATTCCACCATTGGTCAGCTTCACCTTCCAAACGATATACTGCTAAGATGACTTTATCATGTTCAAAACATTGAGGAACTGAAAATATCTTTTCAGTGGTATTGATCCATTGTTCAGAAACAAGTGGATCAGAAGACCCACTGAAAGGAGGTGGACATTGCCTTATAAAGGACTCAATAGAATATTGTTCCCTTCTCTGCTCATTTGGAAGTCCAGAATGATTCATATCTTATGTAAGTATAGAAATAAGATTTTTCACTCCATCTCCCTTAACATTTTTTTATTCAGGAGGACAATCATTGCATTGTCCATTACATTGATCAACATGGTTCTTTCGGGTTCCATCCATCGTCTAAAACACAAAAAGAATAGTGTGAGAGGCAAAAATCATGTTAGGGAAAACAACATAATAAAGGGGGAGTACCTTCAATATCTAACATCTTAGGTTTAATTCTAATATCTTTACAGTAATTCTAGGACTATAACCTATACTTATAATTAACCTTAGGGACATCCCTATACATACCTTATGAATATCTCTAGGGATCTCACTAAAGTTCTCGCATCCTAGTTTCCAATGGCTGACTAAACCTTTCCCCTGATACCAACTGTAGAGACCCGAAACTTGATGTACATGGACATTACATTACTTTTGCGGAATACATAATACATAACAAAAAAACAGACACACAAGGACCGTAATAGTTTAGTGTCTTTGGAAACTCGGAATATAAACATCTAATCATGTTGAATGATCTTCAGCATCTCCCATAACGATCTTCCCCTTTTTGTTTCCATACCTAAAACCTTTATTTATTTCCTGGGGGAAACAAAACATAAAAAGGGTGAGCTCAAAATCTCAGTAAGGGTAAACATAGAGAACATAAAACAACCCATAAACATTTGAAAGCAAAAACTTGAACATGAAATCTAAACATTAAAACCTTGAGCAAAGACATAAATCTTCGAAGTACGTAAGGCATATATCATAAGGGAATATCAATCATGATAAAATAGCATGGGAATAAAACATGTAATTGTGGAAACCATTAAGCACATGTTATGATTTCCATAGTAGCCAAGGCATTGCTTCCAAGACCATCTTAGTGGAAAAAGTCCCTTTCTGAATCGAGTTCACTCCACGTTCCAGTCCTGTAACACTGAACCAGATTAACATACCATTCCAGCAATGTCTATCTCATGAGATATAAATCTTTACCCAATGCATTGTATGGCGATATAGGTCCCACCCATCTCATAATTAAATCATTCTTACTTGTGCCACAAAATAAACATATATCATTCATAATAACCCAACGAATAAAATGGGTTTCATAAACATCATCCCATCGTCACATGATCCATATAAAAGAAATGGATATCATTTCATAATAAAAAAATTGAAAC
This sequence comes from Viscum album, assembly GCA_963277665.1. Taxonomy (NCBI): domain Eukaryota; kingdom Viridiplantae; phylum Streptophyta; class Magnoliopsida; order Santalales; family Viscaceae; genus Viscum; species Viscum album. The sequence goes on from OY728132.1 coordinate 705,743,243, forward strand.
CATGTAAATGATAGAGACATTATACTTGAAACATAAACATATGAAATAATGACATCTTAGATGAAAAAAGGGTTTTGATAAAACATTTGAAACGAATTCTTGAGGAAAATATCCTTTCTTCATCAAAATAATTTTCTTTTCAAAGAAATTCCATGCACTTTTAAAATAAAATTATTTTGTTGAAAATAGTCATAAAATTATGTAGATTAAGCTTCATGAAAATGAGACGTTATGAAACCGTAAAAATCCATTCACGCCGTATAAGTTAAAAATAACATTCTCCTCGTACTTTTGTCGGAAAAGTCAAAAACTACCTCGTATAGTAAAAAAAGATTCTTTACATACCATGCAGTAGAATTCATAAATGGTTAAAAAGGACATTAAACATACATGAAAACAATTTTATAAAACATGGACATGGATGATAGAAATAACCCCAGTAAATACTTACGAATAAGCAATCTCGGATAAAAATGAGATTTGCAAAATTATCCCTTACCATAGGTCCGATATGCTTCATACGTATCCGAAGCTCTTGTATAATGATTTAAATAATGTCATTGACTTATTACAAAATAATATTCATTGTTATGATATCATATATGGTTCACTTATGACTTTATATTACCCGTTCTTTTGTAAGTTCCATGTTAAAGCAGCGTTTTGGGTTAAATCGTTTTATTTATCATACGTGTTTGGACTAGTTGTTCTTGATATTATTACTTATATCCTGATTTACTTAATTCCATAATTTAATACATGATTTAATTATAATATATATTCAGTATATACATATATATATGATAGATCTATTAAATGGAATAAAATACACCGTTCATGGAGACCGTAGGACGTACGTACGCATGAACGTTGTTTTCATTTCCTTATTGAATTGAATGAAATTAAGTAGATGACATACATATATATACACATAAATCCAGTATCATTATTATTTAATATATTTTATTATTAATTATTATATATACTTTATAAACATTCACGAATGGTTAACATGGAGAATGAATGTCATCACGTCGTGGAGACGGTAGTCCGTACATACGCACGAGCGATGATATCATTCCTATGATCGTGGAATTGCATTGAAGTGTATGTATAATATTTCAGAATAAATATCAATTTTCAATAATCATATATAGTTTTTTATTTAAACCATTATACCAGTCCAAGTAAGGTGGTGGTCAAAAACAGATTACACCACGGCGTGGAGACGTTATTCTGTATGTACGCACGCGTGGTGATTTCGTTTCCCATAGGATGGATAGATGTTGAAATAGGGTTGTTTCATACATATAATAAAATATCATTGTATGAGTGATACTGATGTTATTACTTTATGATGAAACAACTAAAGAATAAGAAGTATAAGATTAAATAATGTTGAAAGAATCGGTAACGGATGTTACCTCTTCTTTCGACACGACTTTTTGAAACCTCCTATTAGGACACTAAGATTGGTCTTTGAAGAAGAAAAAAACCTCTAGGATGTTTCTAGGGAAGTGGAGAAGATACATTGCCAGGGGTTGGCCATGCTTGAAGGCTCAAAGTGGTGTGAGGAAGAGAGAGAGGAGGTGCCCTTTTATAAGGGAGGAGAGGGGCACCTTTGGAATATCTAAAAATATTGTTTTATTATAAAGTCATATTTGGTGTTTAATAGCTCCAAATTGAGTTATTTCGAATCAGAGTTGGGGATGGGTCGAATTACTCTCATTCAATAAAATTTAGACAAGTTTATGTTTCTATTTTAACCTTATCATTTAGATTCATCTTTAAGTTAAATAATTTTTCTTTTACCGTGTCTTCTTGTTTTCTTACACTATAAGGTTAATAAACTTACTATAACAAGCCAAAAGAACCCCAAGTTTTTTATTATTAATACATAAAACCTTATATAAGTCATTTTTCCTAATCTTATATTTTTAGAAATAAAATAACAATTAATAATGAAATATTTTTTTTAAAAATTATTTTATATCAATTTTGACACTATTTGGTAATTGGTTTTTGTGAAAATCATAACAGAATGATTAGTTCTAAAAAAAATAACTAAATAAATATTAACATGTTATATTAACCTATAACATTATTGGAATTCATAAAAAGTCTCAAATTACATTTATTTGGGTATTTATAACATCAATTATGTCAATATTAAATTAATAAGATAATTACTTCATCATCATTGTGTTGTACATAAATTAAATTATTTAATGTCTAAAAATTACAAATAAAATACCATTATGTAGGAAATATTTATATATTTCTAATTAATATTTATAGTCTATTTTATCTTATGTATAACCCTATATTAAAAATGATTTACTTATTAAACATTGATTTTAACTATTTTAACCCTTCTTTAAATAAATTAATATTAAATGTCCTAATCTAATCCAAGTGGGCCTAAATGGTCATATTTTATTCCTAAGGTGTTTTTGGTCGAATTACATTTATAAAATAGAATTAAGACATGTTTTAGGGTAATAATAATATCATTTATACCATTAATTACCCTATTTACTTTTAACCGTGGTAAATAGAAGTAAAAAAGTTACTATTCACCAAAGATTATTTTCATCTCATTGAACAACATTTTACTTACTGACATCAGCCGTGTCTCTCGGACTTTTGGAATTACACTCACAGAAGTAGTAAAATTACGTTTTATGTGAATTTGGAAATTCTCCTAGGAGGTGGTTAAAAGACGGTGAAAAGTTAAATAAATTTTTTATATATCTAAAATTATTATAAAATGACTCTAATGACATAAATTTAACTTATATAGGTATTATGTATCAATTTTGACCTAAAATAAATATAAAAAAATAAATAATTATTTAAATTAAAAGTCGGGTTTTTAATAGTAACCCAGTGTTTTCACTATTCATCAAAAATTGAATGTTTTCAGAAAAATATAAAAAATTCACCCTAGGATAATTTCAATATTCTGAATCTAAAAATAAAGTCCATTTTGTTAGATAAAATTTATAAAATTTCAAAAAGTGGGTATTACTATTCATAACAGCTAGTTTATATAACATATAGTTGTTTAGCGAAACTCGGTATTGCGTACAACACACGCTATCGTGGAAGGTCACGATTTTGTGTAATGCAAGACAAGTCAGGGATGCGTGTTGTGCAAGCTCCTTTTGGTGTAGCATACAACACAAGACATTAATGAAATTAAAAATAATATTTTTCATAAAATATCGGGGTGTTACATTTTCTCTGGACCTACTCTGGTCAAAGTGAAGGTGTCCTTAAGAGAATATCAGTGTTGTGAGGTCAACAGTGCCCTCAGATTTCAATTCCGAGCACCAGTTAAAATGTTATATAACACCGCTCGCGCGTTTATAAATGTACCAAAAAAAATTCAGAAAAATTATAACCATAACCCATGACCCGTGCCGGTCGCGGTTAGACTCTGCCTAAGTGAAAGACGCCGCAACAAACCCAAATATAATATCGAATTTTCAATCCAAGTTAATTTTTAGATGTTATTAATTTTAAAATAAGATAATTTTCAGTTAATTTTTTTTTTACAGTCAAAAACTAAATTTCACAGGTGGCCCGCGCCAGCCAAAGTTAGTATCTGCTTAAATAAATATTTCCCTCACTTGTTCAGTGGTGGTCTCATATTTTCAATCTGAGATACCATTTTTTATTAATAAGAATTTTAAAATTAAAATAAATTATTTAATATTTTATTTAAAGTTATGCCATTTTTGGGTTTTCTCAAAGGAGGCTCGTGCCGACTGAACTTCAGCCGTGCCTAGGGTAAACCTGCTATCATGAGTGCAACGATCCCCTCAGATATCTGATCTGAGTAACCATTTAAGAGTTATTCCAATTTTTAAGAAAAACTTCTTAGGGACGCTATTTAATGTTTAACAATACTTCGATGGACCATTTCGGGAACTTCGGGCCTCAGAATTGCGCGTCGTCAGATTTCACAGTTTCGAAATAATTCAATATAATTTAAAAAATTATACGGAATTTCCAGGACATTACAGTTGATGTAAATAACATTATTCATCTTTGCATTGTTACATTCTTGAAAAAATGATACATTTTTCAAATAAATCATACATTATATAGTAAACTCATTTCATTATATTCTTAGCTGCTTGAAATGAGTTATCAAGGGATTATGCTAATGATGAATTTCTATAAAATTAATCATGATGATACTCACATTATGATATAATTTTTAAGAGAAAAATCTAATAGAACTCTTCTTTATAGATAAATTTATAAGAAACTTTAATAGATAAAATACCTCATATCATTTACTTCATAGAATAAAATGATTTCACTATTTGTGTAAAAAAAGTTGTTTTGAGAGAACTCATTGTATGATAGTAATATAATTCATCCTCATATGTTAATTTATTACTCATGTAAGATTATTGATTTCAATAAGATTATTTGATTCTTATAATATTATCATTTTACTAATGTCCTTTTCACAAGATAAAATCCTTTTTATTACATCCTTCACACTAAGCTTCATATCATATAACAGACAGAAGATAACATTATTTATTCATATGACAAAAATACTTTTTTGGTGAAAAAAATATTCATAGAAGATATAGATTCTACCCCATGAGATAATTATGTTACAGGTAGGATAATTACTGAAAATAAAATAAATCAAATAGCCAAAATACAGGATAATAGATGACTTTTTATTCAAGTAAAATAAATTCCATTAAAATAAATATTTCGATTATTATAAGAAGGTAGAATCCGAGACACATAAAATTAAATAATTATAATAATAATATGAATTTTTCAATCATCAAAACGCATAAAAATTTCAGAAATGATAAAACCACACAAGTCTCCAAAAAAAATTACCCCTTTATTATTTTCATAAAACTCATTGGAAGAATAAAAAGTGTTCAAAAATGTTTAAAGAGACATTAATTTTTTTCACCATTATATTCTCCCAATTTGTTGATAAAAAAAGAAGTAGAATTCGAAAAATAGTATATTTAATGTCCCCCAAGAATTTTTGTTAATTATCTAAGTAAGATATGCTGAATATGTAGATAATTTAGCATTAACATATATTGACAATATTGTTGATATGATTGAAAAAACAACAACTGAGATAGAAATATAATTAGATAAAATTAAATAAAATAATTTTTTAATAATAGAAATTTTTCATAATATAGAGAGTAAATTATTAATGATTATAATGATTAGTAAAGAAACAAAAAACAATATTAATGATATAGTTTAGAAACATTGATAAAGTATATTAAAAATAAATTATTTTTTTAATAAGAAACTAACAATAAAGAAATAAATTAAAGGGCTATAAAAATATATTTAAAAACCCATTCAAATGTTTTATTGATTCCATTTACTCAAACAACCAAGTTACGAAAATAAGTTAGGTATATAGAATTTATCAATGTTTCAGTTGTGGGATATTAAATTACTGTGGTTGGAAAACTAGTAATGAAGATGTAATCATATGAGAATTAGCACATTCTTGAACAACATCATCCAAATTAAGGAAATATCCTCAATGTATAGATTTATCATCTTGATAAATCCATACTGAAGTGATTTGAATGTTTTGAGCAGTTTACTAATCCTAATCTGAATCAAATTATTATATAAGAATAAAGGATAACATAAAACAAGGTTTGGGTAGAGGTATAGATTCTTTTTCAGTAAACCTAAGGTTTTCTATTGAATATATTATAAAAGGGTTGAAAAAAATGAATCTCTGGGAGTTTAGAGTATGTTGATCACATATTGATGGTCCAATAAAGTGTCTAATTATGAGGTGTTGTAAATAATCCATAGACATATCGAGTCACATTAATATATAATCTTTAGAAGTTTAATAAAGTCAAGAAACCATTTCATACTCTTTGAGAGTTATTTCCAAAAAAAATTTCTAGATCCGCATTCCTGGCATAGTTCTGAATAAATTTATTTAAAACATCAAACTAGTTATCTGACAATCCAACTGAAATACCAACGGGTGTAGGAAGGTATATCTCCTTTAATTTTGAGGGTAATTTTCATTATTGATTCTCATGAAATGGATATTCTTTAAATTCTTCATCTAATGATTCTGATCTTAATCATTTTATCATCAACTGGGAAAAATTTCAAATTTCTCTTTTAAAACATCAAAATTATTACCTTACAAAGCATATATTATTTATAATACCATTTTTATGAATCTGGAATCCTTTTGTACTTAAATTGAAACATCCTAGTAATTGGTACTTATTCATTTGAAAAGAAATTATTTCCTTATGAGACTAATCGATATTAAAAATTAGAGATTGTGGATTTATAAGTATTATCTAATTTCCATTACCATATCACTCTGAATATCTTGTAACATTTCTTTAGTGATGAGTTCACATTTTAGAGATAATATATTGTTATTCATCATATCTATATATAGAGACACTGGATAAAACATTGATTCTATAAATATGTAATCATTATACTTTTATCATGATACTTCTCTTGTAGAATGTAACACCCCGAGAATTTTATGAAAAATATTATTTTAATTTCATTGATGTCTTGTGTTGTACGCTACACCAAAATTAGCTTGTACTATACGCAACACCGTATTATCTTGCAGTATACGCAACACTATTCTTCGATCGTGTTACACACAATTTCAAGTTTGTTTGATAGTAGTGATTCTACGAAACATTGAGTGTATATATATATATATTCAATGAAATATGGTTGGATTTCGTTATACGCAACAACAAAGGAGTCTTGCACTACACACAACCCTAACTTGGCTTGCATTACATGTAATCACAACCTTCCCCGATAGCGTGTGTTGTACACAATACCGGGTTTCACAAAACAATGATACATGGTTATGATATTATTATAAACTAGCCATTATTAATAGTAGTAAATAAATTTTGAATTTTATGACATTATAATTCATCTTATACATTTTATAGAACATGGCATGAGAACAAAATAAATTTTTCGGGTAAAATAAGTATTTTTCAAAAAATGCAGTTTTGTCCCCTTTTGATGACGCACCCATTTTAAATATAATTTCTGACAAGTTTATAAGTTAAATTTTACAAAATAAACTTCTTATTTTGAATCAGGATATAAAAATTTACATTGGATAATGTTTTGATATTTTTCTGATTACTTTCATATTTTAATGAATAGTAAAAACACACTATATTTTAATTAAAAACAACTTTTTTCATCGTAATAATTTATATGGTTAAATTATAATATTGAGTGGTTTTAAAGTATAAATATAATATATTTTTACCACTTAATATAATGTATGTCATTACCATTGATTTTACATTGAATTCATTTTAATATAATTTCAATCTTTTGCAATGTTTTAACTTTTAAAACTCATTTTCTTAACAACAGAAATTATTTTAAATTAATTTCTGCAACTTTTGTGTATTGAACTTAGAAAAATGGATTCCATATTTGGAATCATTGGGTCCAAATTATGTTAACAGGTTACTTTTTATTTTTGTACATTATGAATAGTAACTACGGTAAATTTTATTTACCATAGTAAAAGGTAAATTGGGTAATTAAGGGTAAATATAATATTATAAAATTACTCTAACACTTGTATAAATATAATTTGATGCTTATATTTTGTCCTAAGACATATTTGGGTCGAAATGGAATCCATTGGAACCCACTTGGAGGTGACTAAGACCTTTAGTTTATTTTATTTAAAGGAAAGTGAAATATGTCTCACTCAACTTTAATAATTAATGTATTTTTAATATAAGTTTATACAGAATATAAATTTGGTTATAAATACTCATTGGAAAGATAAAATTATTATCATGGTAATTTATTTATAAATTTTAAGACATATTTAATTACATTAATAGCTTATACATTAATGATGCAGAAATTATTTATTTAGTGAAAAATAATTAATATAGTTTTTATTGATATAATAATACCAATTAAAAGGCTCACAAACCTGACCATAACTTATTGTTAGTGTATATATACACCATAATAATATAATTACCGAATATATGACCGTTTAGTGTCTTATAAATGTTATTATTACACTTATATTATTTTATTTTAAATGATGTCAAAGTTGTCACCTTCATAATTTAATATATATTACATTTAAAAAGTTGGGTGTTTTAGAATATAAATCCGACTAAAAGTATTTTTATTCAATATATAAGATTTATCTTCATCCTAGTATTTTATTTTTAATTTTTATAGAACAAATAAGTATATTTAATAATTATACAAAAATTTTGTAGAAATTATTTTATTAACAGAAGTATCAAATAAATGGTTTTATAAATAGTAAAATAAATATTATATGAACTATTTAATTTTCTCCAATAATTTTATATATGAATATGACATGATAGGAACCTATTAAATATTTTATTTTGAATATATTCTCTATGTGGATTTTATTTAAATTCAAATAAATGAATTGTGTCAAAATTGACAATATTGTTATTTTATAAAACAAACATATTATTAAATTGTTTAAAAATCACAATAATATTTAAAAATTATAAATTAAAATTTATATAGTCTAAAATGTCATAAAGATTCCAATTATGGAAAATTAACAACACATAAGTGATTATTTATAACCATTTAAAATTTAGAATTTTATTAGCACAAATAAAATTAAATAGATTAAATAAGGATAAATCAAAATGATAAGGTTTAAAATAAGATCAAAACATGTCTAAATTTTCTTAGTTGATGTTATTGATAAATTATCTTATCTAATATTCTTAATTGAGTAATTTTTGGTGGTTTTTATGTGGGGTTTGAATTTATATTAAACTAATATTTTTGAGGATTCCAAAGGTGCCCCTCTCCTCCCTTATAAAAGGGCACCTCATCCCTCTCATCTTTACACAACTTTGTGTCTTCATGCTCGGAAAAACCCTTAACATTTCCCTTATAAACTTCCATATAAATATTCTAGAGGTCCTGGTCTTCTTCAAAGACCAATTTTAGTGCCCTAAGAGAAGGATTCAAAGAGGCGTGTCGAAGAAGAGGTAATATCTATTACCGATTCTTTCAAATTCATTTCTTCTTCTACTTCATCTTCTTTAGTTGTTTCATTATGAAGTAATAACATCAGTATCAATAATATACTTATATTTTATTATAAATATGAAACAACCCTGTTTCACCTTCTATCCATCCTACGGAAAATGAAATCACTGCGTGTGCTTACGTACGGAATACCGTCTCCACGCCGTGGTGTAATCTGTTTTCCACCACCACCTTACTTGGATGGGTATAATGGTGTAAAGAATTACTATGTTTGATTATTTTAAAGTGATATTGATTCTGAAATATTATACATACACTTCAATACAATTCCATGATCATGGGAACGATATCATCGCTCGTGCGTACGTACGGACTACCATCGCCACGAACGCGATAACATTCATTTTTCATATTAACCAATCATGAATGATTATAAAGTATATATACTGAATAATAATGAAATATATGACATAATAATTATACTGGGTTTATTTATATATATATATGTATTTCTTCTTCTTTATTACATTCAATTCAATAAGGAAACAAAAACAACGTTCATGCGTACGTACGACCTACCGTCTCCATGAACAATGTATTTCATTCCATTTATCAATCTATCGTATATATGTATATGCTGAATATTTATTATATATAAATCATTTTTTTAATTTTTAAATTAAGTAAATCATGATATAAGTAATAATATCAAGAGCAACAAGTCGAAACACGTACGATAAATGAAACGATTTTACCCAAAATGTTGCTTTAACATGGATTTACAAAAGAACGGGTAATATAATGTCATAAGTGAACCATATATGATATACTAACATTGAATATTTTTCTGTAATAAGTCAATGAAATTATTTAAACTATTATACAGGAGGTTCAGATACGTACAAACCATATCGGACCTAAGGTAAGGGATAACTATTCCAATCTCGTTCTTATCTGAGATTGTTTATTCGTAAATATTTACTGGGGTTTTGTTATCGTCCATGTCCCTGTTTTCAAAAAATGTTTTCATGTATGTTTAAAGGCCGTTTTACCCATTTTTGAATTTTACAACATTTTATGAAAGGAATCTTAATTTTTTTTACCACATGAGGAACTTTTTTACTTTTCCGACAAAAGTACGAAGACAATGTTATTTTTAACTTATACGGGGGAACATATTTTTATGGTTTCATAACGCCTCATTTTCATGAAGCTTCCTCTATAAGATTGCAAGATTATTTTCAACAAAACCCTTTTCCTTTAAGATTTCATGGCATTTTTTGAAAAGAAAATTATTTTGAAGAAGAAAGGATATTTTCCTCAAGAATTCATTTCAAGTGTTTTATCAAAACTATTTTCCATCTAAAAATGAAATTACATAATATGTTTATGTTTCATGTATAATGTATCCATTATTTAAATTGTTTTATTCTTATTATGATGATATGATATCCATTTTTATATGGATTATGTTATGATGGCATGATTTTTAAGAATCCAATTCTATTACATGAGTTATGCTATGATGCATGATTTATGATTTTTTGGCACATGAAAGAATGGTTTCATTATGAGATGGGTGAGACCTATATCTCCCTCGAATTCTTGGGTAAAGATTTATATCTCATGAGATAGACATGGCTGAAACGGCAAGTAAACCCGGTTCAGTAAGGGACTTTCTCCACTAAGATGGTCTTGACAACAATGCCATGGCTACTATAGAAATCATATCATGTGCTTAATGTTTTTCCACAATTACATGTTTTATTCCCATGCTATTTTATCATGATTGATGTTCCATTATGATCTATTCCTTATGTACTACCATGTTTATGTCATTTCTCAAGATCTTGATGTTTAAACATTATGTTCATGTTTTTAAGTTCAAATGTATATTGTTTGTTTTGTTTTCCCCATTCTTACCCTTACTGAGCATTTGAGCTCAACCTTTTTATGTTTTCTTTTCCCCTAGGATTAAAAGAAAGGTTTTAGGTAAGGAAACAAAAAGGGGAAGATCGTTATGGGAGATGTTGAAGATCACTCAACATGATTAAGAGTTTATATTCCAAGTTTCCAAAGACACTAAACTATTATGGTCCTTGAGTGTTGGTATTTGTTATGTATAAAGTATTCTTCAAATGTATTGTAATTTCCATGTATGTCTAGTTCTGGGCCTCTATTGCTGGTATCAGAGGAAAGGTTTTGTAAACCTTTAGAAACTAGGATGCAAAAACTATAGTGAAATCCCTAGAGATATTTATAAGGTATGTTTAGGGATGGCTCTATGGTTATGTATACATATAGGTTAGAGTCCTTGAATTATGTTGACGATCCTGAAGAACCCAGGGTGAACCTAAGGTGTCATGGAATAAATAATTTTTGATAAGTTAGACATCCCATAAGTGAATTTTTATGATTATGTGGTTCCTCTTTATTTTAATTATTTCTTACACTATGGTTTATGGTCTGAGTCAATGGAGGGAATGAGAAGGAATTAAATTAACATTGATTCCAATGGACAAATTGGTGACTATGATCAAAGAAATTATGTAACGTCTGAAGAGAAAGATATCATGATTATTCCAAATTAGTCATATCGATATATTATTAACAAGGTGAACTTTAGTTGTATTCCTAAATCATCAAATAAGAGGAAGATGGAATTTTATGAATGTTCGCATGGTGAGGAGCATAGACAATGGAATATTGAGATTTCTAATTAAGGGAATAAGAACCTTGAGGAATACCTCAAATGGAGGGGAAGATGTTATCTATGTGGAGAAAAGGGTCATAGAGTGACAGACTATTATGGAGTCTAATTTATTCTCTGTAGAGAACATGGGCATTACCCAACTCAATGCCCTGACCTAAGAAGTTGCTTCTAAATCAAGGAAGGAATTATTCAATGACAATCATTGAAGAGGATGGATTGAAGTGTTTTTGTATTGGTATTCAAGAATAATGTTGTTGAGGAAATTTTATGGTATTTTGGAATATCTATGTATTGGTCCATTTTCGTTTTCCGTAAGAATATGGCATCAGTAACCATAAAAAGTGATTGAAATATTTTCGGAAAGCAGATGAAATGCGCATAATGAAGGGATAATGAGAAAATAATATGTATAAAAGTAATAATGAGCTCATGACTAATATAAGGACAAAGTGATATCATGGTTTGAGTATATAGAAATTTTGGGATTTTGGTATTTGGAAAGAGTTACCTTTTGACAACATTCATGATTTCACTATGGTTCTATGATAATTTATGTTTCAAGAGAATATATGATTAAGGTATTCACATGATTGGGATGTGACCAACAAGATATATCAGGGATAAACGATGGTATTCGCATGATTGGTAGATGACATTTCTGGTAATTGTTTTCTTTATACTATGATCTTGGACAGAAGTATTTTTGATATGCCTAAAGATTTGAAATGGATTATGTTTGACATAAGTTGGTATGGTTTAAGGCTAGAACTGTTTTCGATATTATTGATGCAATGTTATAATTATGTAGTTTTAGAAAAAGGACAACCTGCAGGACTGGAGACAACCCGTCGCATCGGACAAGACTGTGGGAATCGAACCCACAACCGAAGTGCGATAGGCCTTTATCACCTACCACTGGCCTACAGGAAGTCCCTGGTTAGTAGAAACTAGTTTTATTTTATTAAGTGGTATGATAGATGAAGTATAAGTCCATTTTTTTTGGAACCATATACAATTAATCTCACCATAAAATGGAATTATGTATATAACTTTTTCTTAACCTTATGTTTGAGACACATGAAATGACCTATCGTTCTATCTCATGATCTGCTAACACTTCATGAATAACAAATTCAACTTCATTTCTTTAAGAGATGAAGTGGAAATTTTTCAAGGCACGAACAATAGTAAGATTGTGCCAAATTCATGTAAGTATTCCTTTTAATTCATCAACTTTAGGGAAATGATCTTGAAAACCTAAAATGTTGTCCCATTGTCCTCATATTCGATGAATTCGATGTTACCTTAAATCATCACAAATTTATAGCTTTGTGATTGTTGGCTTTTTCATAGCCATGTTCTATACCACTCTCCATCAGAACAAGATGGTTAGATTTATCTTTCATATACATATTTACACCTATGTTATCCTATGTAAAAAACCAGTGATTAGTTAATTTGGGTAACTGTTACGTTTTATAATTTAGTTTTTAAAGATAAGTTTTGGTATTCCTTTTTACGATGTGGGTTTCTATTTAAGAATATTTCAAGTAGTAAACCATTTATAACCCTGATGAATTTTGAGAGAGAAATTCATTTTAAAGGGGGGTAGAATGTAACACCCCGAGAATTTCATGAAAAATATTATTTTAATCACATTGATGTCTTGTGTTGTACACTACACCAAAATTAGCTTGTACTATACACAACACCGTATTATCTTGTAGTATACGCAACACTATTTCCGGATCGTGTTACACACAATTTCAAGTTATTTTTATAGTAGTTATTCTACGCAACATTGAGTGTGTGTATATATATATATATTCAATTAAATATGGCTGGGTTTTGTTATACGCAACAACAAAGGAGTCTTTCCCTACATGCAACCCTGACTTGGATTGCATTACACGTAGTCGCAACCTTCCTCGATAGCGTGTGTTGTACGCAATAACGGGTATCACTAAACAACGATATATGATTATAATATTATTATAAACTAGCCATTATGAATATTAGTAAATACATTTTTAATTTTATGACATTATAATTCATCTGACACATTTTATAGAACATGGTATGGGAAAAAATAAATTTTTCGGGAAAAATAAGTATTTTAAAAAAATGCAGTTTTTCCGCCTTTTGATGACGCACCCATTTTAAATATATTTTTTGAAAAGTTTATAAGTTAAATTTTACAAAATAATCTTATTCTTTTGAATCAAGATATAAAAATTTACATTGGATAAAGTTGTGATATTTTTCTGATAACTTTCATATTTTAATGAATAGTAAAACACACAATATTCTAATTAAAAACAACTTTTTTAATCGTAAATATTTATATGGTTAAATTATAATATTGAATGGTTTTAAATTATAAATATAATATATTTTTACCATTTAATATAATGTATGTCTTTATCATTTATTTTACATTGAATTAATAGGTAAAATCATTTCAATCTTTTGCAATGTTTTAACTTTTAAAACTCATTTTCTTAACAACTAGATTAATTTTAAATTAATTTCTGAAACTTTTGTGTATTAAATTTATGAAAATGGATTCCATATTTGTAATCAGTGGGTCTAAATTATGTTAATAGTCTACTCTTTATTTTTGGGCATTATGAATAGTGACTACGGTAAATTTTATTTACCATAATAAAAGGTAAATCGGGTAATTAAGGGTAAATATAATATTATAAAATTACTATAACACTTGTATTAATATAATTGGATACTTTTATTTCGTCCTAAGGTATATTTGGGTCGAAATGGAATCCATTGGAACCCACTTGGATGTGATTAAGACCATTAGTTTATTTTATTTAAAGGAAAGTGAAATATGTCTCACTCAACTTTAATAATTAAGTATTTTTAATATAATTTTATACAGAATTTAAATTCGGTTATAAATACTCATTTGAAATATAAAATGTTTTTCTTTATCATGGTAATTTATTTATATTTTTTAAGAGATATTTATTTACCTTAATAGCTTATACATTAATGATGCAGAAATTATTTATTTAGTGAAAAATAAGTAATATAGTCTTTATTGAAATAATAATACCCATTAAAAGGCTCCAAAACCTGACAAAAACTTTTTTTTTATTTTATATATACATCATAATCATCCAATTACTGAATATATGACCGTTTGGAGTCTTATAAAAGTGATTATGACACTTATATTATTTTATTTTAAATCATGTCAAAGTTGTCACCTTCATAATTTAATAAATATAACATTTTAGAAGTTGGGTGTTTTAGAATATAAATCCTACTAAAAGTATTATTATGCAATATAGAAGATTTATATTTATTCTAGTAATTTAATTTTAATTTTTATGCAACAAATAAGTATATTTAATAATTTTACAAAAATGTTGTAGAAATTATTTTTTTAAGAGAAGTATCAAATAAATGGTTTTATAAATAGAAAAATAAATATTATATGAACTATTTAATGTGATCCACTAATTTTATAGATTAATATGACATGTTAGGAACATATTAAAAATTTTAGTTCGAATATATCCTCTCTGTGGATTTTATTTAAACTCAAATAAATTAATAGTGTCAAAATTGACACTATTATTATTTTATAAAAATAACATATTATTAAATTGTTTAAAAATCACAAAAATATTTAAAAATTAGATATTTAAATTTATATAGTCTACAATTTCATAAAGTATCAAATTATGTAAAATTAACAGCACATAAGTGATTATTTATAACCATTTAGAATTTAGAATTTTATTACCACAAATAACATTAAATTTATTAAATAAGGATAAATCAAAATGATAAGGTTTAAAATAAGATCAAAAAATGTCTAAATTTGATTTTTTGATTAGATTACAAACCTATATCATCTAATCTTATAATTGAGTCATTTTTGGAGGTTTTTATGTGGGGTTTTAACTTATATTAAACTACGATTTTTGAGGATTCCAAAGGTGCCCCTCTCCTCCCTTATAAAAGGGCACCTCCTCCCTCTCATATTTACACAACTTTGAGCCTTCAATCTCGGCCAACCCCTTCCCATTTCCCCTATCAACTTCCATAGATATATTCTAGAGGCCCTGGTCTTCCTAAAAGACCAATTTTAGTGCCCTAAGAGGATGTTTCAAAGAGGCGTGTCGAAGAAGAGGTAATACCCGTTACCGATTCTTTCAAATTTATTTCTTCTTCTACTTCCTCTTATTTAGTTGTTTCATTATCAAGTAATAACATCAGTATCACTAATATACTGATATTTTATTATAAATATGAAACAACCCTATACCACCTTCTATCCATCCTATGGAAAATGAAATCACCATGCGTGCGTACGTACGGAATACCGTCTCCACGCCGTGGTGTAATCTGTTTTCCACAACCACCTTACATGGATGGGTATAATGGTGAAAAGAATTACTATATGTGATTATTTTAAATATATAATGATTCTGAAATAGTATACATACACTTCAATACAATTCCATGATCATGGGAATGATATCATCGCTTGTGCGTACGTACGGACTACCGTCTCCACGAACGCGATAAGATTCATTCTTCATGTTAACCATTCTTGAATGACTATAAAGTATATATACTGGATAATAATGAAATATATGACATAATAATGATACTGGATTTATATATATATATATATATATATATCTATGTATTTCATCTAATTAATTCCATTCAATTCAATAAGGAAATGAAAACAACGTTCATGCGTTCGTAAGACCTACCGTCTTCATGAACGGTGTATTTCATTCCATTTATCAATATATCATATATATGTATATCCTGAATATTTAATATATATAAAATTAATTTTTACACTCTGAAATTAATGAAATCAGGATATAAGTAATAATATCAAGAACAACAAGTCGAAACACGTACGATAAATGAAATGATTTTACCCAAAACATTGCTTTAACATGGATTTACAAAAGAAAGGGTAATATAAAGTCATAAGTGAACCATATATGATATCATAACAATGAATATGATTTTTTAATAAGTCAATGACATTATTTAGATCATTATACAGGATGTTCGGATACGTAGGAAGCATATCAGACCTAAGGTAAGGGATAACTATTCCAATCTCGTTCTTATACGAGATTGTTTATTCTTAAGTATTTACTGGGGTTTTTGTTATCATCCATTTCCCTGTTTTCTAAAAATGTTTTCATGTATGTTTAATGGCCTTTTTACCCATTTTTTAATTTTAGCACATGTTATGAAAGCAATCTTACTTTTCTTTACCACATGAGGAACTTTTTTACTTTTTCGACAAAAGTATGAAGAGAATGTTATTTTTAACATATACGGGTGAACGGATTTTTACGGTTTCATAACGCCTCATTTTCATGAAGCTTACTCTACAAGATTTCATTATTATTATCAACAAAACCCTTTTCTTTTATGATTGCATGGAATTTTGTGAAACGAATATGATTTTTAAGAAGAAATGATATTTTCCTCAAGAATTCATTTCCAGTTTTTTATCAAAACTATTTTCCATCTAAAAATGACATTATTTAATATGTTTATGTTTCAAGTATAATGTCTCCATTATTTTCATGGTTTGATTCTTCTTATGATAAAATGATATAAATTTTTCATTTGGATTATGTTATGATGGCATGATTTTTAATAATCCCATTTTGTTACATGAGTTATGCTATGATGTATGATTTAAGATTTTGTGGCACACGAAATAATGATTTCATTATGAGATGGGTGGGACCTATATCTCCTTCCAATGCATTGGCTAAAGATTTATATCTCATGAGATAGACATGGCTGAAATGGCAAGTAAACCAGGTTTAGTAAGGGACTTTTTCCACTAAGATGGTCTTGGCAGCAATGCCTTGGCTACTATAGAAATCATATCATGTGCTTAATGTTTTTTCACAATTACAAGTTTTATTCCCATGCTATTTTATCAGGATTGATGTTCCATTATGATCTTTTCCTTAAGTACTATCATATTTTATGTCATTGCTCAAGATCTTGATGTTTAAACATTATGTTCATGTTTTTATGTTCAAATGTATATTGTTTGTTTTATTTTCTCTATGCTTACCATTACTGAGTATTTGAGCTCACCCTTTTTATGTTTTCTTTTCCCCTAGGATTAAAAGAAAGATTTTAGGTAAGGAAACAAAAAGGGGAAGATTGTTATGAAAGACATTGAAGATCTTTCAACATGATTAAGAGTTTATATTCAAAGTTCCCAAAGACACTAAACTATTAAGGTCCTTAAGTGTCGGTTTTTTTATGTATTAAGTATTCCACAAATGTATTGTAAATTCCATGTATGTCATGTTGTGGGCCTCTACATAGAATCATTTGAATCTTTTTCAAAATATAATTGGAATAATCACCTGAACTCAAGAACATCATCTTTTGAGATAACTTGTTATTGGAGAGTCCATATTTCAACTTTGGATTCAACTAATGGATTCTTCAAGGAATCCACTTAAATGATTTTCTTGAAATAGTTATCTCAATCTATTTGATGAACAACATATTTTTTGGTAGTTGATGTTTTGTAACTATTACTATGTGAGGGTATAAGAGAACAAAATTCTTGGTTCAGTTTGGCAACATGAACTTCACTATCTATTTGATTTTCTACAACATTGTTTACTTATTCAATATGGTATAGTTCTTTTTATTCTAATATTACTCTAATTTTTTTCAGCATGTCGAGTGGAATCATATTTTTTTTACTCCCCTTTAACATCAACTATATTTTGACTAATATTACTTAGCAATTTTCTTTCGACTTTTCTATAGGTCTCCCCAGATAGAGATATTTTGAAGAATGGGATTACAACTAATGCAGTAGAAACAGTCTTCTATTGATTAATTATAAATAGTCTTCAAGTGGACAAATAAAAATATCTTTTATAGAGGAAATATGTGGTTTTGATATAGTAAGAGAAGGTGTATCAATTACAGGGTTTGATTTTGAATGAATTATGGGACATTCCCATCCCTAGATTGAATTTATTGATAAAAACAACACAATATATTCTTTACCTATCTATAAAAGTTTCATTTTCCATAATTTCAATTACATCCATACTTCCATATAATTCTTATATGAGAACAGAAACTTGAGTAGATGTTTCATTAGAAATAATTATTTTAGATGACTCTATCTGAGTAGTAGCATTTTCTACATTATCTATTTCCTCTTAGCTGACTCAAAAAAAATTATTCAATGATTATTTACAAAAGAAAAAAAAATTCAACACACCTTCCCTCAACTTTATTAATCCATGAAACCCCGTGGTAATGGATATATCCAAATAGACACAAACTTTACAAAAAACTAAAGTTAACAATATTTCCAAAGGGTAAAAATTTATTGATTTCTTTTTGATATTTCACATATAATTCATAATTTATAATTATTAATTAAATTATTTCAATTTCATAAATAGATACAACAATATAAATCTTGAAAAAGGATCCTTTAAAGATCACTATTTCACTGATCAATTGTTAATTGAATGAACTTTACATGAACATTTCTATATGGTTCAAGGCCTTTTGTATGTTTATTGTCCATGATTGGAATTTCAAAACGGGACTTCATTATTTATGTATGATTGACATCATTCGTTATTATCAAGGAGATGTAAAAATTGGAATGGTATTCATATGTGAAAATAAATACTTCATCCATTATTAAAGACAATGTATAAAAATTATTCTAGTCTACTCTTATTGTAATCAGCTACTCATTATGACCAAAATAAAATAAAATAATTTCATATAAATCTCATACTGCATTTTCATAAAAAACTCTATTAAGTTCTCATAAAAACTAAACTCCCATATTCTATTGTTTCAAAATTAATTATGTATCATATCTATACCATCTTTCTTGTTGAAATCGATAGATCATCCACCGAAACATTTTATTATAGGTCTTGAACACTTGAAAATCTTAGAAGAAATTCAATATATTACCTTATTTTAATATATTTTAAAAAGTTTTTTTAAATAGAACATAATTACATTATTTTGTTGTTTTGGGAATTGATAGTTTTCTCCAAGTGATTTGTAGGACAATCATGACATGATAACATATGTGTCATATTGAGATGTGAAAAATACACAAAATGAATTTACCAAATCTCAAATTTAATAATATAATATACATATTTACTAAATAAAAATTCTTATTATAAAATTTTTAAATTGTAAATAATATTAAATAATCCAAACTCAGATTTCATAAAATAAAAAACTATTATTAAGAAATTGTTTAGTAAAAATGCATGCTAATTGTCTTCTATGAAATCAAATTCTAACAAGATATTAGTTTTTTTTGAATGGTCTCTTAATAAACTGTGACATAAATCATTGTGATTCATTCTAGAATGGATTATTAGATTTTATGAAATTTTGATAGCACTTTTGTTAACAAATTTGATTGAAAAATTAATAAATTAAATAATAAATCTATTATGATGTATTTCATCTACATCCCATGTACATAGAAACTTCTAATGGGAAAATATTCAACATTAGTAGTAGACAATGTTATAGAGTTTTATTTCTTTCTATACCATGATATTAAGGATTTACCATCAATGTGAAGGGATTATAGGGTGATATTTATATCTAGTCTACACCCACCAAATTCTGCTTCTAAATATAATGTTAACTTAAATTCATAGGTTTTTTAAAAAAGTTGGTAAATGGTAATAGTTCCATTTTAATATCTAAAAATCATTTTTGTGGCTCTAAAAATATATTATTTTGGATTATATTGATATATTTAACAAATAAATACTAAAAGTAATTTTTTTGGAATACATACAGTATGATAAAGTATAATTCCAATGATTTCCATGTATAACTTGTTATTAACCAGCTTTCCATCTTTATCCAAGTCATGATTAATATTGAATCATATAGGATCTGAATAATTCTTTCTATTTTCAATTCTAAAACTTTAAATTAAATAATTATATATGTTAATTGGTTTAAAATATTTCCAAAATATTTTTAATAAATTTTGATTCCACATAAATAGTTTAATTATCTCATCATACTCATTTAAAACTATTTTTTCATATGTTTTGAAAGATCTTTATAGAATTTTTCACTTGATGATCAAGAAATAACATAATAAATATATATTTTCTTAAGAAAAAATACATTGTGATGGAATTTTCCTAAAAATATTGTGGTCTTCTATTCTCTCATTAACTCCATTTGATAAAATAAGAGAACTTAATATTTTATACCATACACTTGGTTATCGTTTAAGTCCACAAAGATATTTTTATGTTTGAAAATAGAATTTTGAAAATAAGGTCCTTCCAACCTGAGAGGTAGTTCAACATAACCATACCTGATTTAAAATCCCTTTATAAATTCATACATTACATCTATATTATATAGTTTAAAATTCATACAGGATGTATATTCCATAAGTATTTTAATTGAATCCAACCTAGTTATAGGGGGAAAGGACTCTTCTTAATCTATCCACTCTTATTCATTATAACCTTTTGAAACTAATCTAACTTTATTCAATTTTACCACCCATTGATCATAGTATTATACCTAAATACCAATTTATCTCTAATAAATTGATAGTTACAGGGTCTATCAACTAATTCCCATAAATTATTCTAATTGAACTGTTTTGATTTTTCTCTTATTAAGATTACCTAACCCCCATAAACTATATCTAATTCTACCATTAAAGGATCTTACACATATTAAAAAGAATAAAATTCTAAAATGTTTCCTATATTTCATTTTGCCTTATCTCTATTATATAAACATCCTATAACTACCTCTAATGGATGTTCCTTAATGTTTCTAAGAAGTCTAAGTGACACACATTTTTGTTCGTTGGTATCAACCTTTATAGTATTTAGTTCACAAAACATAAATTATAAATCATTATCATTTTTTATTTTTAAAATGGTATTATGGTCTCAAGTCATTATGAAAATTATTCATCTCAACAACTCAAGTAATATTTTGATATGAAGATCACTTTCATCATACATCACATGATTTTACTCCTTAATATGGATCGAATTTTTTTTGAGAACACAATAAGCATTGGAAGTAGTATAATAAAATAATAAGATACCATCAACATCTTTTGGATAAAAAATTTGAAGATTTTCCTTAGTGCTTAAAACATAACCTTACATCTAAACACTTTTATGTATCATACCATTGGATTTATATTATTCTATAATATATATGGTATATTCCTTAATATATTCATTTTTAAAACACTGTTAGTGAAATAACATGTTTTTTAACATATTCAAACAAAAAATTAAGTGGTAATGTTATATGTTTATAACATTGTTATATAAATTTCATGCAAGGTCATATTCCTTCTTTCAATATAATCATTTTTTTGTGGTTTTGGGGGGATAAAAATGTTTATTAGACACCATATTTTCAAATAATGAATTAAATTATTTATTCTAAAATTAAAATCCATGATCACTTATTTAAGACATAATTTTTACACAATATTCATTTTTCATATGGTTACAAAACTTAATAAAGATCAAATAGGATTCACTCTCAAATTTCATTTAATAAACATGGGAAAATATTAAAAAATTATCAACCAACACATAAAAAATGATTTTCCATCATGTATTACTATTATAGTAGGTCAGGAATGATCCATGCAGCCAAGATATAGTTTTATAGAAGTAACACCCTATTTAGTAAGTTTAAAATATGACTTAATTAACTTTCCCATTGGAAATGCATTACATAGTATCTTCTTATCCAATCTTGGATTTGAAAAAAAAATAAAATTTCTCTTGAATATATTTCCCAAGGAATAAACATTACAATATCCAAGAATTCTATTTTATGTCAATGATTCATTTATTAAAACATTAAAACAATTTATATGTTTTCTACATAAAGAAATAATATCTAATGTATAGAAATTATCTGTAATTAGTGCTTTAAATTTGGTCTATTTTTCTTTAAAAATTAAGTTATAATTGTTATAAAAATCAACAAAAACCCATCATCAAATGGTTGAGAAATACTTTTTAGATTTTTCTTCAATCCCTCAAAATAATGTGAATTTTTTGATCAGGATAGATTGTGGATTTTTAACAGATCAAATTCCAAATATTTTTCACTTTTCATTATAAAAAATTGTGAAATGGCCTCCATAAATCCTAGATAGTGATTGATAGTTAGATAAATATCCATTCATGTGTATTGAGAAGTCACTATATATGAATAATTTTACATTATTGTACATTTTTCAAGGTATCTGAAATTGAAAATAAAATAACATTATTTTTTGGAACCAAAAGAAGCTTGGGTCTGGAAATGTTATCTAGAAATGACATAAGGAACCAAATATATTTTTATGGTTCCTAAAATCCATTTATAAATGTTGAAAACAATTTTTAAGAAAATAATTTTTAATTCCACAATGAATTTTTAGATTATATATATTGGTATAATTTCACACTTCTCCGTAGTGATAACTAGTAACATTGGAGATATTTTCATTTTTAGCACCAAATAAAAAATTGTTTTTATTTAAAAAAATTCTTCCATCTTCATTTTATAGTCCAAACCCTCACTATTTATGTTGTTTTTGACCAATAATTTTGTTTAGGTAATCCTATAATTATAAATAAAAATGATGAATCTTTGATGTTTTGAACTTCTTTCTATATGATCTTAATTTTTATAGTCTCTTTAGTACAAGATGAAGTAGTCTTTTTGAAATTGTTTTTTAAGTCTACAGTTTTCCTATTTATGTCCTCATTTTATTTAAATTATTTATTTATGATTTTATAAGAGATTTATTTTTATTTTTCAAGCATCAATATTTAGTTTTTAACATGTTATAGTCTTTATTTAATTATTCATATGGGAGATTTTCATTTTTTAAACTCAATCTCATGCCCAAGGGAATAGTTAGATTGAACAGCTTCTGAATGTTCTATGATACACTTTTTTTATTTTTTATTTGATATATCATATTATAATTATGAAGATGAATAATCACTAGAATATTTAGTATCAATACATGTAGCTTTCAATGTCTTCGTGTATTTAACATTTTATCTACCTGCATTGAAAAATATTTTCCATAATTTTTATTGTATTTCAATTTGGTGAAATCGATATCTATGTGTCCATTTTATTTTCACTAATAGAATATTATTTCTTTATAATTTTTTACAAGATAATTTTTCTTGGTCAAAATTCTTATGAAATCTAACCTCTTATTATAAAACATTTTAAAATTTTGAGAAACCAGTTAGAGTTCATTATTTGATAATGAATTTTATGAGTATTATTATTTATATTATTCAATTATATATATAACCTTATTATTTTTTTATTATTTTAATGTTAAAAAGTAAAATGTATAATTTTTATTTCATGACTATTTTATATTCCCCAGTTTCATCTTCCATTTATAACTCAAACATAAAAAGAGTTCCAATGTGATATTTTTCTTTGAAATTATTGATATTTTTTTATTTTATAAGGGAATATGAGATCCCACATCACATAGATAGTAAAAATATTAAAAGATTATATGCATTCTTGGGATCAGTATTTTCTGTTCCTAGAGAAGAAAAACTATTAAAAATCACAGGGAGTCATCTATTCATCTAAGTAATTCTTTCCCCTATACTGATTTTGAAGGTTTCAAACTTATGTTTGGAAGTATCATATCTAAGTGAATTCACATTAACTATACCTTCATAGGAAACCACTATAGATGTCAAAATTCCATGTGATGTTTGACATTGATAAACTCAGTTATACTCATATAGACATATTATATATATTATAGCATTCCGTTATTTAGAATTCGAGTCATATATTGCTTCATTATAAGTATCCCAATTTTTGGGTTGTTTTTTAGTTCTTAGGGATTTATTTCATTATGATAAACCTTCATGTGAAGTTTATTCATATATAAGTCCATTTTTTCCTTCCAAAAATAAATAATATCACTATTAAATTAGGTAGATCTAACCATTGACATACCTTATATATTATCATCCACAATATATAATTAAAATATGATCTGAACACTTCAACCGTTGAAAGAATTGAACTTAAGAGTCATGAGTATAGGTAAAAAAATTTCCCCATTGAGTGTAAACAAAAAACTCAAGAGTGGGGTGAATTGAATTCCTAAATAGTTCATTATATTAAAACAACCATATTGAAGGTATGTGAGATCCAATATATTCATAAACCAAATTAGATTGATGAAACATAAAATAACATTATGAAATTTTCCTACAAATGATATTTATAGTGGTTTTTGGAAAACATCCATTATTCCCCTCCAAAAAAACTCTACTCCATGAGTTTAGTGATTTTTACTTTTATATCCCTTTTTTAGAGAGATTTCAAATGAGTGAAAATAATTACAACTCATTAAATATATCTAATATATTTTAACCATACTCTCTATTTACAAGACCTAACCATATCTTTAACAAACTCAATTACAGTTAATACAAATGAAACAGAGATAAATGAAATTTGAAAGAATATTTCAACACATGGCTATGAGGGTTCTTCCATTATAAAAGATAAACAAAAAATCATAAAATGTAATCATTTTATGATATTTATTCTATCTTTAATCAATCATTCAATGTATTATCATAGTATTCATATGTATGTGTGTATCTCTATCTATCATATTGTATGAAATATTCCTATTTATATCTTCTCTTTGAATTTAAACATAAGAATAGCAGATTATCAAAATGGTTGAATAAAACATCATTTTAAAAGTTGATATGATATGTTATTAATGTAATTTTTCCTTCTGTTCTAGATATAGAATAAGATTCAATGGATTCAATTCACAAAATATGTTTCTTATTTGGATCATTCCAATCTAGTAAAATCAATACTTTGTCTAAATTTATCATTTCTTTTATAGAGAAATCCTTTTCTGATATTCATAAAATCCATATGGGAATTATCAAGAGATTATTCTAACTATAAAACACAAAAAAATGTAATCATGATTATCCTCATAATAGATTGTTTTTATTAAGATAAACATTTGATAGTGTTCTTCTCTTAACATAAATTTATGAGCAACTTCATAAGATAAGACAATTTATATCTATCTCTATATATAATTTCATGATTTGACTATTTAAATAAGATAAATTCTTTATGAGAGAACTTTTTAGATGATCACAAGATAATTATTCTTCATAAGATAATTTATTACCAGAGTAAGATAATTGATTTCCATAGATTCCTTTGATTCTCATAATATAACCATCTTACAAATATACTTTTTATGGATAAAATACTCTCATAAAATCCTTCCACATGAGAGTCATAACATAAAATAAATGGAATGTAACCTTTTTCATTAATATGATAAAATATTTTTCTAAAGACTATGAAATTTAGTGAAGTTATTGGTTTTAATCAGAAAAATAATTATGTTACAAATAAGATAATCACTCATGGTAAGATAAAGAAAACAGATAAAATTTAGTAGAACTTGTGAATTTATATTCAAGTCCAATAAAATCATCTGAAATAAAAATATCACTTCTTATAATAAGAGAGAATATGAGTCACTTTAAATAAACTCATTAGACTATAAATATGTATTATTTAATCATTAAAACACATAAACTATTGTGATGTGTTGGAACTACATATGTTTACCCAATAATTAAGAGTCCCGGTGTATGGATATGTCTCCCACTGCACTAACATTGGGTTCCCTATACTAAATCCACATGAAAAAACCTCGATACTTTTTCTATAAGTACTCAATGAACCCTCACCACATTTATAACTCCAACTTTGAATCAAGGATAAACCATCTCTGATACCATTCTATCATTACCCAACCCATTAGCGCCGACCTAGTTGGAAGAATGATGAGTGAGACAACCCAAATCCCACTTCCTATAAGGGTAGGTATAGATATATGTATCGAGAAGGAATAAATTTAATGGGAGGAATTGGCTTAGGTTCTTGTACACACACAAAGAACAATCTCAATGAAAATCTTTATAGTATTAATAAAAGGAAACCACATCTAGACTATAAAAACTCATGTAATAAAATCTAATGAATACATCAATGTATTATAGTATAAACCAAATCAAAAAGGGGGGAAATAAATTCCCAACCAAAAATTATTTCCAAACAATAAAACAACTAGAAAAGGGAAAATAGTGAGAGATACTAGCTTCTGATCTCCATGTACAACCACCGAACATGGTTAGTGAACCCAAGTATTACTATCCTCCACTAATTTCATAGATGATCTATCATCCATATTCATAATACATGACACATTATGGAAAATCCATGTAGGGGTGATTATATACATACCCAGTATGATGCCTCAAAAAACACAAAGTGATTGATATGAATATAAAAAAGAATTACGCTCAACCCACAAAGGATTATCAATCATAACATGAGACAAGCCAATAATAACTAAAATATACTCAATAATAATCCCAAATGAGAGATTAATGGAAGATCCATCTTTATTAACCAACTAAGAATGATGATTCAATGTAAATCACTAAAGGTCTATCTTGGATTCCTAATATTACGTGCAACTACACAAGAATCTATGTGGTGGCCCCACAGCTCACCACTCCTCTAAATATCTAAGGGGTCATAATCTATAATAAATGACCCACATCTAGCTGCATTTAGGGACACTCAATTATTATATAGAGGAATGGTACCATAGTGTATTATCGGGGTACCACTACACCTCAGTGAAGAGTATAAGGGAACCACTCTCTGCTTCAAAATATGTGGGGTTTATAAACTCAATATCTCTCGTATCGATAAAAGGAGTTAATGTGGATGACCAATACCTCATCACTCTACTCCAAAACATGATGAGGAATATCTCTAATAGAGGACCATCACCCAAGTGTGATAGGATGGTTCCAATTGATTAGAAGATAACCCACACCATTGTGTGATAGGGGGTTCCATCTAGTAGAAAAAGGACCCAAAATCTAGTAAGATAAGGGACCATTTTGTTGGTAGAGGACAAGGGTAACCCACAACTTAGAGTGAAAAGGGGATTTATATTCCCATCACCTCCTAGGTGGTCATTCTCATTCACTTCCAATGTAATGTATCACAAAAATAACAGCCATACTCATAAAACATTGAATTGTATCTTCAAAGACACTTTGAAGGTTACTATTTCATTCTATTTGAAAAATTTTGGATTTGATACTTGTAGGAAAAACAAATTTCAGGTGAATGAGATAAGAAAAGTTCATAGTTTTGATAAAACTACATGGAATGAACATTGGTTTACAAAATGTGTTACCTCTCCTGGGCACCTATTTATGTCCTCGCCTGCACACATCTTGGATTTCCATGTTGTATTACATTGAACGTATAGGTAAAACAAATATTGTCTTGACTACTCGATGGATACCATTTAATCCTAGATGTTCCCATCTTCCCCTAGTCATTCCTATATACTTCATGCCATTACCATGTACCTGTTTTTAATGGATTATTGGGTCTTACCCATGTACTCTAGGTTATGGCCCTATTAGGAGCCTCATATGAGTACCAAGATGTTCCCATGTAGTCTTGGTCATTCCTATGTTCCTAGTCATTATCATTCTTGTGTACTCCTAGAGTATAATTCGGCCACCTTCATAGTGGCACACGGTGTGTATGGGTTCATACACAACATGTGATCATTTTCATCCCTAAAATCCTAGAGGTCGCATCTAGGGGACTACATAGAATGTGTTCCTTTTTAGACATCATGTAATTTGTGTTTTCAAAGATACTTATAAATGTATTCATGTTTATCTTCATACTACTACATACACCTCTTACACCTCATATCATGTCCGGGGGTCTCGGAGCATGGGTTTTCCTTGCCCGATCAAGCGATGTTGGCCAGATTTTGTCCACCCAAACCATGTACATCTCCACTGATCACTCCAGACCACTCCCATTGTCTTTATACATCCAAGATCCTTTAATTCATCACCTGCTACCGGGAAAGAATAACAATCTATCCATAAATCATTATCCCATTTAGCATTCACACAACCACCATGAATCTAGGGGTTTAATTTTTCTCAAACACACCTTGAAAATGTCAAACCAAAACCTCATGAGATAACGATGATGAAAAAGAATAATGATGGTATGAAATGCACATAACAAAGTGAGTCTACCATTTTCTGATGAAATTTCATTTAACGATCATATAATGAGGAATCCAATGGTTATGATAGAGTATAACAAACCTAAATAAATTTAAATCATTCAATTTATCTCAATGATCAAATGTAAATAATGAATAAAAAACAAAATTATTTGACAATTAAAAATATATTCTTATGAATATGAAAAGGATTCAAATCCCTAAATAAAAACCCCTACCCCAATTAAGCTTCCATCATTGGGAAGAGTGTCTTCACAAATGATAAATAAGGTCTGATGTGTTCTATGTCTACCAACCGATCTACCCTGATCAGATCATCATAATTCTTTGATCCAGATCTACTAATGAAGAATGAATCTCCCTTATAATTCATAACAAGATTATGTGGCTAACTCATGTGATTTTCCATAATGGGTTATTTAAACTGAGGATTATGTTTTTAATTTAAAATAAAATTATTTATTTACTTTATTAATTGCATCTTCCTACAGTAACCTATCATGGAATTTCCATAACTGGCCATCCTTAGGTTATTCCTATGGAATACCTCGTGTTATGAAATCATTGTTTGTATCTTATTTACCATATGGGGTTCCATTTGGGAGTTATTTAATTTATTTATGAAAAATTACATGTGCATGATATAATATTTCAAAATATCTATTATATATATCGAGGCTCTCTGAGCCATTGAATCTCATTCCAAATCACCACCTAGCTCTATAAATATTCCAATATATATTAAAAAGTATTACTTGGAAAAAATAATTAATTTTTTTTAAATTTTCATTAAATATAATATTTTATTAAAATAACTAGTCTTTAAGGCACTAACAACATCTTGAACCTAATAAAAATAACATCAGAAAACATTAAATTATATTTTCACATTTATATTAATAAATGTTATTTAATAAAAATCTTTTATTAAAAAAATATTTAAATATTATTGGATTTATCATCATATTGTCTTAATTATTAATGGATGTTTACTAGTTATACAATTTTGATTTCATTATATCAAAATATAAGTTTTATTAAATTCATTGAATGATCATTTATAAGGTAATAAAATAATGGGATAAGTATAATCATGATTTTTAAAAGAAAATATACAAATTTATTTTACTATGTTCTAGATACATAACACATTATTACCCCAATGCACACCCTAAGGGTAAAGTGTGTGATGTAGATTCTTTTTTTCCATGGTCTGAAAAAAATGTTATGGGTCATGATCTTGATAATCTTGAACTTATCTCATAAATGCATCTAATCGAGATTCATTTTTGGAGTCTTTGAATGCAATTTTTCAAGAGAAAATCCTCCTGATGACATCACCCATGGAAGCTCTAATAAATGGGATTCATATGTTATCATCGTACAAGTCGAACCCATATCTTATTTGGTTTGTGTCGATTAGACATTATCATTAACCTTAATATATACTAATCTTAATGGTCACTATAAAATGGATATATTATCAATGGTTATGTCGATTAATGTTATATAAAAAAATGATATATTTTTTAATCATTATTTAATAACCAAATTATTGAATGGGTTTTCAATAATTATATTACTTAAAAAGGAATTTATTCTTTCAAAAATAGATTTTAATTTTTAAATTTTTGGGTAATTATAGTATATACCCCTAGAGTGTAACTAGAGGTAAACATTCTTATGACCACACATCATTCATGAGAGAAATGATTGATTAAATTCATAACCAATTCATTTTTGGGGTAATTACCCCTTGATGCATCTATTCCACAACAATGTTTGTAATCTAGTATCCAAAAGGGTTTCATTTCTATAAATACTCACATGATCTCAATTTTACAAAAATATCATGTTGTTGTAAAAAACATAGAATAATTAATAAGTTTTTAACAGTGGTTTTATTATCCTAATCGACAAATAAAATGTACATTATTTATTTAGAATGAAATCATATACTAATCCAAAATTTTAATCTATCATGATCAACCATAAAATATCAACCATTAATTTATTGTTAAAAAATTTATTAACCTATATAATTTTCTAACACATTATTTTGATAATAGTTGTGACGATCCAAACCATCATTCTTGGATCTAGTTGAATAAACAGATACATTACATACATTCTTTGATACTACCTGTAAATGACTTGATATAACCATCCATAATTCCAAAATAAATAGCAATTATTGAATTTATTATATCTGTAAGTATATTTTATTATCAACTACTTTATTGAAATTGGGACAATCATAAAAAATGACACCCATTTATTATTAAATAAGTGTAAATTCTTTATTACATATATGAAACTACTAAATTCTAGATAATTCTTTAAAATTTACTATAAATTATTCCTAAAATTATATCCTTCTAAACCTATCCCATGTACTTTATTGTTCATAATCTTGGGACTATTAACATTAAAAAAGGGTGATATCAAAAGATAAATAAGAAAAACATTTAACAGATGTAGTCAAGGAATAAACATGGTATAAGTATTGTGGATTTAATAGGTAAACAAAATGAATCTATAATAAACATGAAATGTAAACATTCTATATACATGATAGTAATTAAGAACGCAGATATCAATATTATTGACCTCATATCTATTGTAAAGACCCCAATGCTAGAAACCTAGAGTAGGTTGTTCCATTTATACTTCTTCATAATATACAAGCAATAATATGTTGAAGGAAGAAGTAGGTTAATAGTATTTGTAAAATAAATACACACATAAATCTCACATAGTTTTTTAAAACATCAAACACATAATATAATTAATGTAAATGTTCTTCATCCTTTTACTCATTCAATGATTCCTTCATCATATTGTAGGGAATGGAAACAAACTAATGGTGATATTCAATTCTCGGTAAGGTTTATATACATCAAAATATTTCATCCTTAAATAAGGAATAATCAATATTTAAATATTAGTTAATTATATCACATGCCATTTAATCAAGAATATGACCATAAAGAAAATCATATAAGGAGTAAATAAAGATAAAATGATTCTTTATGTGTAATTAAATAAGTTTGAAACTTATCCAATGATATTATTCTAAATAATAACATGGACGTTAATAACTAAAATCATAATGATGAAATGTAGGGTTCTAGACATCATAAAACTTATTGTCAAGCCCTCATGCCAGGATATCAAACATAAATTGGTAGGTCATTATCTAAATATCTAAAAAAATTGAATCATGAAACATATAGATACATCGAGGGTATTTATAACTTTTATCTCTACCAATAAATTAAAAATTTCAATGCACACATCACATGAATAAACATTACAACTGAATCAATATGAATTAAAAATTTATAACTATCCAGATTGGAAAAAATAGCATTATGAAATTTCAACACATTCCCTAGTAACACTGACCATAAAACAACCAATGAAAGAAATAAGGATTCCATAAATGCAACAAATTTATATTAATTAATATGTTAATCAAATGGTTGTTATTATTTATGAGTATCAATACCTTTTAAATATCATTAAAAACATTTGTAAAGAAAAAAGCCTTTTTTATTTTAAAAATCACTTTTAAAAACTAATAAAATACTGAATATTAGGAAATAATATGTTTAAAAGAACCTTTTAAACATGTAATGTAATATTCTTAAAATTGACCTGTCATGAATTGTGGAAATTCCGTTTGTATCATATATTTTAAAAACATTCACTTCACACTTTTAAAATAATATTCAAAAAGTTCCTCATTCGGGAACTAATAACATGATTAATTTTAAAAAAAATTAAATATTAAAACAAGCATAAAATTTCATTAAAAACCCATTGGATAGTTTTTAAAATATTTTTAAAACATTTTATATAAAATAAGGGTATGGAAGATAAATATTTCAAGCTGAGTGTAAAAACAAAATTTTCTTTCCTAAAAAAATTATTTTTGTATCATGAGTAAATATGAGAGGAAAATTAAATGAAACTTTTAAATTTATATAAATAACCAGAGGATAATCAAATATATTTCATTTAAGATATATAGATAAAATAAATTACCCATTCGAGACTTAAATATATACAATCTGGATTAATGATGTGATTCTGAAATAAACTCTTACTGCTTTGGAAGATTTTTAATAATTACCAAGATGAATGAAATAACATAAAATGAAACATTAAATATACTAAATATGAATATATTAATGATATAACATTTAAAATGGTATGTATATACACCACTCAAAATAAATAAGTACTGAATATGGAATATGTCTCGTGGAAGTAAAAGTGAGATGGGAAACCCGTAACTCGGCCCTGAATCATCATGTAAATTATTTATCTTCTTAAATAATAAACTTATGTTAAAAATTTACATTATAAAGAAAAAAATTATAGTAATTATTTTATTTATTTTTTTTATTTTATTGTTATACTCAATTACTTAATCATTTTAGTTCACAATGGATGTTTTAATGATATTCAGCACATACCTCAAAAATAACCCCAATAGTTTGAGTATAGTCAATGAGGTGATTATTTCTTCATCTACAGAGTAACAATCTTGAAATATTTATATTTTATGAACATTAATTAGAATATAAAAATAAACTATGAAATATTTCATTGAAAAATGAACTATGATATAATTATAGAGATGGTAGGTCGTACATTTGAAAGAGTAACGTTAATATTTTTGAAGGATTATTATTGAAAATAGTGAAGTGTTATTTTTACTTTTAAGAATTATTATAGTATCAAAAATATAATAATTTTTTATTTAAATATTATTATATCTATCATCATTTGGATGTGTTAAATAAAAACAAATCACATCATTTAGTGACGTAGTTATGCACATATATGCAAAAATGACGTTATCATATTTCAATGAATGATAGGTAAAAAGTATAATATATATTACATTTTCTAAGTGAAGAATATGTCATGATTATAATATATATATATATTTAATCCATTAACATAAATATTTGTGACATGTGATGAAGGAAAACGAATTACGTCGATTTGAGTGGTGGTAGTTTTTCGTACACATTAACTATGGTTTCGTTTATCATTTGATGGAAGATGAGATGGATGTAATTTATGAAATTTACATAATAAAGTTACATTATATTTTTATATTGATTTTAATATTTAAAATTTTATTAATAATATTTTATATATTTGTAACAATAAATAAAAAAAATGATAGGTTAAGAATTATACCACTTTATTTGTATAACATCTTTAGCTTTAAACCAAAATACTTTCTATGAGGGTTTTATAATAAAACAAAGTCCTCTATAAAATTTTTTGGGATGTAAAAAAGGAATTTGGGTAGGGGATTTATATACAAAAATTATATTTAATTTTAAAAAATGGAGATGCAGTTTCCTTTTATAAGTGAGGGGAGGGGAACTATAGGAATTTCTCTAGATATTAAATTGATATAAAATAATTTTCATTGAAAAACGATTAAAAAGAATATAATTTAAATATAAGATGATTATGGGTCTATATACTATAATATAATAAAAATATAGAAAATTTTAGATTTTGTTTTGACCCTTATCTATTTATTTTAACCCACATTATCCCTTTTTGACAATTACCATGATAACAATGTTTTTACTCTTTATGGGTCAATATAGTTACAATAAAATAAATATTATCCAACAAATGGACCATGTTTGATATTTTAAATAATATATCTATCATATTTCTAAATATATCATTTTTAGTTTTTTTTATATTATATTATATAAGATATTATTATTTGTAAAGTATCATTAATATCATTTATGAACAATTAATTTAAATGATTCAAAAAAACATGACTGTAATGGAAATCACATTAAATCAATTAAAAATTTACAAAAATTCAATATGTATCTACCAAATTTGTGGAAAATAATAATTAATTAAATTTATACTATTTATATTATATATAATACATTTGGAAGAATTTATTTTATTTTTGTTTTAATTTAATAAATTTTATATCAACTTTGCATGATCATTTAAGGTAATTATTTAATTGTTTAAAATTAGATATAATTTACTATGATAAAAAATAATTTATTCAAAAATGAATATTTATTACTTCACAAAAGTTGTTTTATTCCTATCAAAATATATTATAATTATTAAAAGTAAGAAAGTGACATTTTTGTCTTTATCTTTTATTTAAATATTATGAAGGTCAATGTCATATAAATATAGAACCAAGAAGCTATATATTCGATTCTATTTAGAAATTTCTGATATAAACTCTTTTGATATGATTTCATAAATTTTTAGGGTCAATTTGTAATCCTTATCATATCATGTTTAACCTTAATTACTCGATTTTCCCATACCATTTTGATAAATATCTATTACAGTTACTACACATAATGACTTAAAATAAAAAGAATATATTTTAAAAAACATTAACTCCTAATTAAAACTATTCTATTCATTTTTCAAGTATAAATTCATATTATTTTAGGAATATAATTTAAAATTAGACCCGAATAATGTTATGAAAATGGGTTTTCAAAAAACTAGATATTAAGAAAAAATATATTTATACCAATTTCAAGTAAAAAATTCATTAAAAGTACTATAATTTGATTATAATTAATTATAATGAAAAAAAGTAAATTTTAATACAAATCCAAAGTAGAATATGGAATTTTTATAATTGGAATGAAAATATAGTTTTTAATAAAAATCAATATTTTTTCACTATTCAATGTGAAATCAATTATTTAATAAAAATATCAAAATTTCTACATAAGATTATTTTGATATACATATTTCAAAAATTATATAATTTTTATCAAATAAAACTACTAAATGTTCAATAAAATAATTATTATATTTTCTCATGAAAAGAAATAAAAATCATTTTTGAAGAAGTGTATCTTTGACGAATAAATTGAATTTACTAAAAATTTTGTTATTTTTACTAAGTATTAATTAATATAATTATATTTATTATAATATATATAATAAAAATGTTAATAGTATTCGTACCGAACCATGTAATGGCTATGTTATAATGGTCATATTTATATAATAATATTTTGTTGTTTATTTAGGCTTTGTGTGGTGTGTTGTATATGCTATCGAACATAGTGTTCTTTTGAAAAAAAAACTCCTGTAGAATTCTAACCCATCAATAAATTGCACCTGATTATTTTGAACACGTTGTTGGTGATTAAGGGGTAAATATTTTAAAATACATTTGTTTATAACCTACATCGTAATGAGGGAACGTAAATCATCCTCTTAAAAATATGGAAAGGAAACTTGGAAGTAATATAGATTTACAAAAAAATTATTTTGAAATAAAATAACATTATTTAGAAGTTAAAACATGGACGTGGAGGTGAAAAATAAAACATAATGGAAAATATATATTTATATAGAACATGGTCTAGAGAATGTTAATAGTCATAAAACCATAAATCTAAAAAGGGTGAAAAGACCACTAATTTAATGGAAATAAATGTGAATGTATAATTTTTTTGAATATCATCTTTCTGTAGATGATGGATTATTTTAATATCAAGAAATAAAACCCCCAAAAAATATACATAATTTATATATTTCTTTTTTTAATCATAATTTCCTCCTTTGGTTATGCTTTCATCAATTTACACTTTACAACTTACTCTATGAAATTAATATTCAAGAAAAAAAATTCATTCCTAAAGCACTAAAATAATTTTTTCACATAGATTGTAATCCATATAATGATAAAAACATCTTCCTCCAATATTTATATATTAACAATAACCAAAATGGTTAATGAAAGATAATTATAAAAATGAATAAAACATGACATAAATAAATATGACATTAATCAAAAATTCATCGATAATAATCCCCAATGTTTAACCTAGATCATTAGATAAATAAATCACTGTAAAAATATTCAAAATATTGTAGACTAAGATTGAAACCCAAATAATAAAATTATCTTATCACATATTCTTCTTAGATAAATTTAACATTTATCTCTAAAGAACATCAATCACTTTTTATGTATCATACCAAAAATATGTTTTCCCTATTAATATAATCTCTATGTTACAAAAATAATATCAATAAATAACTTGAATCACTATAAATAAAAATTAAAATAATATATTTTTCAAAAATATAATTCTACCACCATTCCTCAAATAAAATCAGATAATATTATGTATAACTTAACCATATATGGTTCGAAGTTTTGAACCACCTAACCACTCAATCACATTTCAATACTATTGTTATCTCTATAATAAAACATAGGTTTTTCAAAATAAAAGCAATCTATATCTATTATATTATTATAAAAATTAAATTTCATACAAACAAAGACATCAAATAGGCTAGTAGTAGGTGGTATACCATTAACTCACTTCGATTGTGGGTTCAAGCATTGTGGTCATGTGGGATGTGATAATATATCATTTTTAATGAAACTATATTAATATAATTCATATAAATTATCCAAAATGTTATTTACATCCTTTAAAATAACATTAATCATCAAAGATCATATAATCCATGAAGTATATCAATACCTACATACTTATAAATGGAGTATTCTTCCCAAATTAATACTTCTTATTAAACATAAAGGGTACATATACCTCAAAAAAATAAAACATTCCCCCAAATGTAGTTAATGAAATTAAAATCTCATAACCTAAAAAAATAATGGTGTCTAAGAGTTTAAACTTATGATAAAGCTCATTCTTATCAACCTAAGACACTTTAGTTTTATCCCATATAGAAATGATATTTATTGTTTTTATTATCTCAATTATCAAAACGGTTCATAGATAAAATACGAAATAATACAATTATAATACTCGAGAGTGTCATAAAAGGTGTGTAGTAAGTGTGAAATCACCATGTACCATAATGGTGGAAGACATATATTCAACCAACTCCTTTCATGGGTACTATCCCTAGATGAATCTGTGCTAAAATCATAATAATATGTAGTATTGAGATAAAAATGTATTGATAGGAAAACAAAATAATCTCTACATTACCAAAACATTAGTATGTTTTCATATACCAATAAATAACCTCAAATTAATCTATATTGTTGTGTTCTATAATATATATTTTCCTAAATCTACTTCCAAAGGATTTTTCTAAACTTCCACTAATACCAACTGTAGTGACCTGGAACCTAGTAGATCAGAGCTTATAGTTAAGATACATGTGACTATATCCCTATGTACTGAATAGTTTAATATTTTAGGTAAAAATTATACATACATGAATCTGAAATTAAATTTAAAAACATAAATTATTCAACATAATTAGTCAAAATATCTTACATCCATGAACTCATTCATATTTTACTTCATCGTATCATGGGGGATGAAAATAAAATTAGGGTGAGCTCAAATTCTCATTAATGGTTAAGTACATCGAAATATATCATGACTA
This sequence comes from Viscum album, assembly GCA_963277665.1. Classification (NCBI taxonomy): domain Eukaryota; kingdom Viridiplantae; phylum Streptophyta; class Magnoliopsida; order Santalales; family Viscaceae; genus Viscum; species Viscum album. The sequence continues at coordinate 705,781,726 of OY728132.1, forward strand.
AGGAATAATTAATATGGATGTTTAAATAACTGAAGACACATGAAATTTAATAACTAACTTTATCATGAAGAATAATATGTAAGGGGTATGTGGATATCAAATAATACCATATAAATAATCACATGTGCATGAAAATTGTCCAGGTGTATTCTTTAAATTAATATTATAGTCATTCATAACTGATTTCATAATGAATTAATGCATAATGTCGGACATTATAAAATTATTATCTAAGACACATTCCAAGATATATTACATAAATGGGTAAGTCCTTGGACAGATATGCAATATAGTATATCTCATGAGATATAATTATGCATCAATGGTCTTTGTAATTCCAATACCAACACATAACATATTATTTCCAATGCATTCATCACATGAATAATCAATTAAAATTAATTAATATTCCATAAAAATAAATAAAATTTTATGTTAGATGAAATTCCATACAAAATGTCTATACTTTCCCCACTAAAATTGATTATAAACCACCCAATGAAATATTAAGTATGGTATCAATAAAACATTGGTAAAAAAGAACATATTTTATAAAACCAAATGGTGATTCAATTACAAAGTTTTCGTAAAATTAAAACATGGGTAAAAATATCATTTATAAATAAATTTATAATAGTAAATAAATTATTTAAAATTATTTAAGTAATATATGGTTATTGAAAAAAATATCCCTAATTGTGTAGAAAAACATATTCGATTTTCCTTAAAAACTATATTTCAGTATCTCCTATAATTTATGAGAGGGAAATGAATGGAAAATTTTTAAATTATAGGTATAAATAGAGAAGAATAAGACATATTAGGTTTATGATATAAATATTAAATAATTTCCCAAGTATTGACATAATCATAAAGAATTGTAATTAATGATAAAATAGTGAAATAAACTCTTACAATTTTGGCCACTTTTGAATAATAACCCCCATGAAATAAATAACATCAAATAAAACATTAAATAACATTTATATAAATATATTAATGATATAAGAAATAAAACAATTATCATATAGATTAATTAAAAAAAATAAGTTATTAATATAAAAGATGTCTCAGTCAAGTAAAAGTGTAATGAGAAACCCTTACCTCAGGTCTGACGGATCACATACATTATTTTCATTCCTGAATAATAAAATTATACTAATTAATCACATTATTTAGAAAAACATTCAAGTTTATTATTCCTTTTAATTTTAATAATTATCATTTTATACTCAATTATATATTCATTTATGTTTAGGTTAGATGTTTTGATGATAATTGGCACATAAGTCCATAAAGAAACCATTAGGTTAACTATGGTCAGTGAGTTCATTATTTCATAATTTTAATAAGAATAATCAGAACATAGTTATCATTTATATTCATAAATTATAATTTTAAACACAACCATGAAATATGTTTACGAAAAATGAGCTATATTACTATCATGGAGACAACAAGTCATTAGTACCCAGGTGTAACATTTCAATTTTTTGTGATCATGATAGAAAGTAGGTAACTATTATTTTATCTTTAAAGAATGATAATTATATAATATAAATTTTATTCTTTATTTACATCTAATTATTTATACCATCCATGTGATGTGTTAATGAAAACATAATCACTTCACTTCTTAGATGTGGTAATCCACACATAAGCACGAATGATGTTATCATTCATCAATGAATATAAAGGTAACAAAATATGAGATATATTATTTTTAAAGAATTATAAATAAGATAAAATATTAATATATATGTATATATATACATTAAATTCATCATCATAAATATCCATGTGAGGTGATTATAGAAAATAAATTACTTTGGTTCGCAAGGTGGTAGTTTTTCATACACACAAATGATGGATCAGATTCCTGTTTGATAGAAGATGACATAGATGTTGGTTATTCCATTAAAAAAACAAAATCTCATTATATGGTATATAATTATTTTATCATACCACCTTCACTGAACGGTATTTTAAGGAGTTATAAGAATAAATGAAACAAAAATGTTATTTTAAGAATGATACCACTTCTTCAGAAAGCCTCCTAAGGTTTACACCAAAATCCTTCATATGATGGTTTTATAATAAAATAAAAGCCATTATAATAATTTAAGGGAATTAATTAAAGGATTTGGGAAGTGATTTATTGAACTAGCAGGATTTTATGGGTCTAAATACTATTATAAAATCATATTTATATCTGTTAGATTTGGTTTTTACGCTTATCTCTTTTTTTAACCCATGTTAGCCATTTTTTACAATTACATTGATAACATATTTTTTACTTTTTAGGGGTCAAGATAGTTAGTGTGAAAGGGAAATTGGAAAATAAATGTAAAATGGTTAGTATTTTCAAATGTATCTAAAAAACTATCCAAGTATAGTATTTTTTGGAATTTTAAATAATTTAATAAAATATTATTTATTATAAAATACAAAGATTGTTATCCTTCGATCTATTAATTTAATTTGACTTTGAAAACTGAATGAAAACAATCAAATTAAAATATAATCATTTGTAAAATCACTAATATTTAAAAATTATTTTAAAAAACCCTTGTAATTCCTTAATTAATTCACTTTTTATAACTTTTAATATTATAATAATCATTTATTTTATTTTTATATTAATTGAATTACTAATTTCTCAGCATTGCATAAGAATTCAAGTTAATTTTTTAAGTATTAGAAATTATAAATACATTATAGTGATAAAAAATTATATTTAAAATGACTATTTAAAACCAAACATATTATTTTTTATACCTATCACAGGATATTATATTTATTGAAAGTAAGAAAGTGACATTTTTTAGTTTATCATTGTCGTAAATATTATAAAGGTAAAAATCAAATAATTATGGAACTAGTTGGCTATATATTCATGCATTGGATGGAAATTGGGAAACTAAACTCATAAAATAAGGCATTTTCAAGTTTTAGAGTATGTTTTTAGTCTTTATAATATTATCTTTATCCTTAATCACCCGATTTAGTCACACTGTGGTGAAATGAATAAATACTATATTCAATTTTCATAATGACTAACAATAAAAAGTTATATTAAAAACCTTTGGAACTCATGATTATAAAAAAAATTGTTTTTTTTAAATTCATCAAAGAGAAAAATTATGATTTAAATTTAAACCCATAAAATGTGATGAAAGAGGGTTTTAGAAAAAAAAGGTATTTTAAGTATAAAAAAGATTTTACAACAATTTACATTATAAAATTAATTAGAAGAAATATAATTTTATTATATTTAATCAAAGGTAACTAATTAATTTTTAAAAAATAATCTAAACTAGAATATGAATTTGTAAAAAAAATTAATGGAAAATATAGTTTTCAATAAAATTTAGTGTTTATCATTATTAATTGAAAAATCAGACATTTTAGAAAAATATCACAATTTCAACATAAGATCATGATGATATCATGATTTCAAAAATGATATAATATTTATCAAGTAAATTTCATAAAATTTATATAAATTAATTATTATTATTTTTCTCACAAAAAAATAAATACCATTTTTACAGTAATATAATTTTAAAGAATAATTTGAGTTCAATAAAAATTGAGAAATTATTTACTAAGATGTTATAAATCAATTTATACTGAGTAAGTACATAGTAAATATTTAATAATAAAGTTAATCTTATTCATACCCTCTCTTTTAAAGGCTAGTTTATAATGGTCATATATAAATAATAATATTTCATGGTTCATTTAGGAATGGTTTTTTGTTTTATATTGGATCTAGAACAAAGTGTTCTTTTAAAACATGTGGTCTAATAATAATTGAATTAATAATTATGGCCATAAAAAACAAATGTTATGGCCCAATGAAAAGACACTTTACTTGTTATTGAGACCATTGTCAAGGAATATTTTGTAATTTTCCAGGCATACACCAAATACCCAAAACTATTTTTGTCTCATGGGAGTTATCAATGAATCTAGGGGATATATAATTTCAGGTTCCACCAATTAATTATATAATTGAAATTCATTCACTATAATAGTCAACAAGACATTTCATATCATTCCCTAAGGAACTTGATACTCAATAAAACATGTGTGGCCATTCAATGAGAAAATTGAAAATCAAATACATATTAAAACTACATTCGAAAAGAATAATCATAAATATTTCTAATAGATTTCCACATGAAAATAAAAGGGATAACATTATTTTAACCCCTACTAAGAAAAAAAGTTGTATGGTTAAACAATTCCTAGTCAACTGGAAAATAACCATCCTTGTTAGAATTAAAATATACGGTAAGTTAATAATTTTACCTATCATAATAGAATAACATAATTTATTGGTAAAAAAATCCAATAATAATTATTTAAATTGTGAAGTTCCCAATGTATAGAGAAATTTTATGTGTCTAAGTCAATATTGGAATAACATAATCATAAACCATATAGAGAATGAAAGTGGATTGTTTCCAAGGAACTTGTCCAAATTCATGAGAATAATTTGTTAAATATTTTATGTAGTAGGAATTTATATCCTAGAAAAAAATGAGATAATATCAAATAAATAAAATAAAATGGAATTATATAACTATATTTTATGAAAAATTTTAAAGATAACATTCATAACTCAATTAATTGAAGTTTATTTTCCCACAATCCTTACTATTAAGGAAATAGACGTATCAGTTGCCACAAGAATAAGCTAAAGTGGGTTTCCTAGTGAATCGAATAAAATATAATTAGTACGACAAATAATATATTTATGGTTGGTAAATAAACCATACAAGTAAAACAAGATGTTCAAAATGTATTATGTCTCAAATAATCATAATTGAGAAAAATAAAACCCTTATGACTTCATAAACATTCAAATAAAAACACCTTGTAGGATATGGATTACGATGGAACTTTAAAAACCATTATTAAATGATAATTAATGATAGGATCTCTACAATATTAAATATATACACCACATAAATGAAATTCTTTTCATAAATTCACTTTTTAATCTCAGAAAAGGGAAATAATGAGGAGAACACATACCCCTTGTCCGTAATTCCACCAACATAACCTATTTTATCAAAAACATAAATATCCAAATAAATTAATTAATAACCTCAATCATAAATATTTTCATTTATAATCTTTATAAATTGACATTATTTATATGAATTTTAATAATATTCAACATCGGGTGTTTGCAATTTTGATTGCTTGTAATAGATTCTTAATAACGGTGAACATGTTTTTTATTTTTTAAAATTTAATTATTTATTGATCATTAAAAATTATGTTTGATATTTTTTATAATTATTTATTCTTTTTAAATTTCAGTCTTTGGTGATTTAAAAATTATCCACAAAGATGAAAATGATAACCAGAATGTTTCAGTTGTTCTTGATGATTGAAGTGTGGTTTCTAAATTATAGAATTAAATAATGATATAAAATATACAGAAAAATAAAAAACCATGATTTACATAATTATATTATATTATACTTATAATTATGTTCTCATGGAAATTTATTATAAAAATTCATAGTATTCCTCCATCAGGTGGTTAAACATACCAAAACATTCATATACCCCAATTTAATGAATGACTTTGTAGTGATTTTTTTGTAATATATTTATATAGGAAAAATAATGATATTATTTTCTTTTTATTAGTGTGATATATCAAAATATTAATGAATTAGAATAAAAAATAATTTATATGAAATCATTACACATTTTGAACGAAATATTATCTTCTTGGTAGACTTATTTTAAATAATTAAATTAATGATGGTCATTTATAGATGATATCATTAATAGTTTCTTAAATTTTTCACAATAATAATTAATAAAATAATATACATTATATTTATATTTTAATTCCATTCCTAGATAAATTGTAACGCCCCGACCCCAGCTACCCAGAGTCGGTGCATTAATTCGTAACATTGGCATGATCACAATAGATCAAGTCTCAAAAGACCGATTAGTTTAGTAGCCTTGGAAACACTAGATACATTCATAAATGTTACATTACATCATAATATGAAAAACTACAATAACAAATTCTCCATGGTCCACACTCGTATCCTCTTCTGACTATCCCTGCAGGTCATTCATAAAATACTTCTTCACATCCTAGAAAATATTAAAACATTGAAAGGGGTGATCTCAGATGCTCAGTAAGGATAACAATATTGCGGAAGCTTTCATAAATAAACATAAACATTTAAGGCAATGTATAACTAAAACAAAAGCCTTTTAAACTTGAACATCAACATAATATGGAAAAAGTAAAATGAGATAATGCCATTTACTTCTTCACATGGATATTCTACTGGTCAAATAATCAAATGCAATATCAATAACCACTTTCATAATGATGGAATGCATAATGCCAGACTATCATAACCACGTAGCCAAGGCCTCGTGCCAAGACCACAAATAAGATTTTGTCAAGGCCTCGTGCCAAGACACTAGTTTGTCTCATGAGACCTACCGATGCATCGAGGAGATATAGCGTGCTCCACCCGTCACTTATTAAGTCCAATACATTCCTCATATGAACAGGTTTAAACATATCATAAACCATAACATAATCGTATCACATAAAACATGCATAAAGGAAACATAACATTTCCACATTTCAATCACAAGATATCAATAAAACACATTGTTATAATAAAAACACATTCAAAACCATTTTCAATACCAAAATAAAAGAAAATTAAAACATTGTATTTATTTTTCATTTAAAAAACATTATGGATTGTAGAGGAAGCCGAAACTCAAATAATGGTCACGACGGCAGAGAAGTCATTGTCGCCGCATATGTACGACAAAAACATTCCCTTTTTCATTTAGTAAAACACTTCGTATAAAAAAGATTCTTTTTGGATAAACGTAAAAGTCAAAGGGGTTTATACAGCGTATAAAAGAAAGTTGTGTATAAAACCAAATATGCCTCAATGAAAGGAGATTGTTACAAAGTCCTTAAAAAGATCATTTTTAAAATAATATAGATCTATTATGTGTATTCACTATAAGTACACATAAAGCAAGTACAAATACAAGATAGGACATAATAATATCATGACATAATTTTAAAGTATGAGATTAACCCAAAGAATGGAAATTGGGTTAAGAAGTTCCCTTACCTCGTGTCCGACTTGACTCAACCGTTCTTTAACCTCCTGAATAATAAACTAGAGTTAATATCTACCTTATTAAAAACCATTTTTAATTTCATTATCCTTTTTATATCACTTATTACAATGTTATGAACATTATGTAATTATTTAAGTTAATAACGGTCGTTTTGTCGATCTTTGGTACTTGAGTCAACAATAAACTTCTTATAATTAAAAGTTGTTCATGTGGTGAAATATCCATTATATACAGAATTATATTCATGATTTAGATATCATATATATCATATATATCCAATATATACATTCATTCATAATATTACGTAACATTTAGAGGTAAGAAATGAAATGCACCGTTCATGGAGACGGTAAGCCGTACGTACGCATGAACACTAATTTCATTTCTATTTCATATTTAATGGAATGAAATCATAATGATATAAATGTATAATATAATTCCAGTATAATATAGCATATAATACCATTTAATCCATCCTTTATACATCCCACATATGGTATTAACGATTCAAATCACATTGAGGGGGCGGTAGTCCGCACTTCCTAAAATGAAAATATCGCGTTTACCCATAATGGAAACCATAAAGGTATGCCATAAATGAAAAATAAAAAATCATAAGGAAAACAAAAACATAATATATATCATATATAAAAATAGTTTCATCATAATGGCCACCATTTGAGGTGTTATATGAGTGTTGAACAATCATCGTTTCGTGAGGCAAAAATTAGCCATCCACAGAAAGAGTATGTTCTTTAACCATTAGATGTAGGTGTGTGTAAGTGTAGCTCGAATCCTTATTATAAAAAAATCCTAGTAGATTGAGGATACTAGTGTTGTTACAAAAGAAATGAATAAAAAGTGTTTAGGGGGTTGGAGAAGAAAAATAAAACAAAACAACATTAGAGAAGACATTACCTTAAAATCGGGTAACTCTTTTTGATTTGAGCCAAAGGCTTCCTTGGGAAGAGTTATGACCAAAGTGAGGCTTATAGAAGTAAGAGGGGGAAGTTGGGAGAGTATTTGGGAAGATTTTGGCCGAGCCAAATGGCTTGAAAGTGTGAATGAGGTGGTAGAGGTGGGGGCCTTTTATAAGTGGAGAGGAGGGGCACTCTTGGAAAGTAAAGAAAAGTCACTTTATTATAAAATGAGTTTCGGATTTTAGAGGTCCCACACATATATAATTCTAGGCTAAGGTGATAAGGGTTCGAAATCTACTCATCCAATATTTTTTTGACAAGTTTAAGCCTTGGATTGTACATTATCTTTTTATTTTATTTAAATCGTTAAATAATGAGGTCATCGTTGCAGCATCATGATGTCATAAATAATTTAATTTATTTAATGTCTAAAAATTATAAAAAAATACTATGAGGTGGGAAATCTTTTTATCTTTCCAATTACTATTTATAGTCAAAAATATGACTTGTATAACCCTATGTTAAAATTGTTTTAGTAAAACATTTCATGTTTGTGTCATTTTTTACTTTAACATTAAATAAAAGGTATTTATGTCATTTTCCAACTAAAGTGGCTCCATGGGGTCCCCAAGTTGACCCATGTATTTTCTTGGTCGGCCATGGCACATCCAATGAGGGTATGACATGTTTCAAGCTCATCTCATTTTATTAAAACATTATTTTTACCTTAAACTACACTAATTACCTCTAATCGCGATTAAGAACTTAAAAGTTACTATTCACCAAAAAATTATTTTAATCTCATTGAACCACAGTTTACTTTTTAATGACATCCATGTATGTCAGATTTTTGAAAATCAAGTCACAGAAGTGGTAATATTTCATTTAAACGAAAAATCAGTTTTTTAACTACCACTTAGTGGTTTCACTATTCATCAAAAATTGAAGCTTTTCAGAACGATGCCAAAATTTCACCCTAAGCTATAATTGATATTCCGAATTCAAAAATGATGTCAATTTTATGAAATTAAAAACATATAAGTTTCATTAATTAATTTTATAATTAATTCCCGCTGTCACAACAAATAGCGTGTTTTTAAGAAACAATATATATCAACAGATTGACAATTGTTTATGTCTAATTTCAAAGTGAAATTAATTCTAATGAACACCATTTGATAAAATGGTAAAAATATATTCTAATTATACTTTAAAACCACTCAATATTATAACTTATCATAATAAATTATTTTGATTAAAAAAGTTGTTTTAAGTATTTTTCACTATTCATAAAAATTTCGAAGTTCTCAGAAAATTACAAAAAATTCAACATAGGCTAATTTCAATATTAGGAATACAAAAATGAATTCCATTTTGAAATATAAAATTTCTATAATTTTAAAAAGTGGGCATTACTATTCATAACGGCTACTTTGATTAGTCGCGGTGTGTTAGAACTCGAGGTTGCGTACAACACACGCTACACTATTATTCAAAGAGGAGCGTACCATGGAAGCTTGGGGTGTTACATTTTCCCCTCCTTCAATAAATTGCGTCCTCACAATTTGATATTTTTCTTTGAAAATAAAAGGTTGAAAATAGAAAATACCTTTGTGGAAAACCCACATCGGAAATAAGGTTAATAAAATTTAGCCTTAATAAGAGGGAAATGGAAATAAGAAAGTCACCACCAAATTATGATCTCGATAAGGAGAACATTGGTGGCAATTAGAGACATATAATTGGAGGAAAAACGTAAATATTTGTAGGGAGTGATTGAGGTCATCAATCACACACAAGTGTCAAATTGAGGGCCTCAAAGCCTTCAATCTATGTTGATTTAAAACATCATCAGTTCAACAAGACATAAGGTATTTGGATAAAACATTTTTTTGTTTTAATATCCCTTTAATAAAGTTTATGAATTAATTTATTCATAGAATAAGATATAGGTATATATATATATTTATTCTTGACAAGTATAGTTTCAACCTTCAACTAATTTCTACCACAAACTCATCTTTCACTCAAAAAGATAATAGAACTCAAAAATAATATATTTATCCTAACCGTACAAGGTTCAAAATATTAGAACATACCATTTAGATTACAAAAACTATTTTTTAATAACCAGGGACTCCCTGTAGGCTAATGGTAGGTAATAAAGGCTTGTTGCACTATGGTTGTGGGTTCGATTCCTGCAGCTTTGTCCGACGCGACGGGTTATGCCCCACCCTACAGGTTGTCATTTTCCTAAAACTATAGTATTATAATATTCCAAAAATAATCTTCAGAAATTATTTAACCTTAAACAATACTATCCAAAGATCAACTTAATCCATTCCAACCATTATAGTTATCCAAAATACTTCTGTCCAACTCACAGTCCAAATTTTATAAGGAAGGTAAACATAATGAAGATCCTTTTTTCTACGTAACAACAGGTGAACACATTCATCATGTATTATTTTTAAACATACTGAATTACCATGATCCCTTATTCCTTATAGAATACTAGATATACTCCTTCTATCCAAAAATGTATACAAATCATCAATCAGTTTCAAGGAAGTTAAGAATATCCAATATAATTTATCCAAATCAATCACGTCTTATTCCAAAATCACTATCTCGGTATCAGAACCATATTATGGTTTATCTTTCTCTCAACCATATATTTTCCAAAAATTTAACCTACTGTGGAGTCACTTTTCTTGGTTCCACACAATCTCAAGTCCTTGATGAAATAGTACTGCAGTACAATCCTTATATACTCCATAATTATTATAACCAGTACATCATTGATACAACACTCAAATTACAAAATTCTCTAAAAAAACATAAGAACTCTAATCATTACTCCTCATCTGTGGTAGTATCATAACTTGATTATTATCCAATAACATCATTTGGGGCATACTCTGATGATTTGGACATTGGTTTGCGTAGTGTCCCCAATCCTTGCAGAAGAAGCATTGTACATTTGAAACCATTTTCTTACCCTTGCAGTCACGCACTTTGTGTCCTTTTTCTCTACACTTATAACAAACTCTCATTCCCTTTAGGCAAGTTCCATGATGTTTCGTCCCACAATTACCACATATTGGAAAATTCTTCTTTCCCCTCATCCCTTTATCCATCATTCTCTCTTCCATCCCTTTCGTCTCTTTCTTCGCTTCAAAGCCATAGGACTCAGAGAATTCTTTACTTATCTTATTAACACATGATACTACTTCTTCATATGCTGAGAACACATGGAAGACTACTTCCCTTCGAAATGTTGGCTTAATACCGTGAAAGATACGATCCTTCTTACTCTTTGGATCATACGTATTGCTGGAGTTCACATTCCTTCTACTGGGCGCCATTTCTATACAATGGCATAAACTAGGTTAGTTTATGAATTAAAATGAATAATTCCAAACATTTAAAATACTTAATGTAAATTGAACGGTTTATGGATATAATCCATAATCATAATAATGTTTTCTTTGAAGAAGTATATACTCATAAACCCTACATAATGGTTTGTAAAGAAAATGAGAATTATCCTAAGCAAATCCCCTGAGAGTGTCGTAACCAATAGTGCAGTAAGTCCCGTTGTCATGCACCAGTTCTCGTTTGAGTCTAGCTCAAAGCGGTGTTTTCGGGTTTTACCCCTAGGTACATTTGTGCCAGAGCCGCCTCTACCTGCTCGTATCCAGACAGGAATGTATTGCTCGGAAAACTCACAACATCTCTATAATACCAAAATTCTAGGAAGCTCTTCTATACTAATCCTCAAAGTCTATCTTTGGTCTATGTGCTCTAATCAGAGATTATCTAAATCTAGCTTCCAAGGTCAGTACTAAACTTCCTCTAATACCAACTGTAACGCCCCAACCCCAGCTACCCAGAGTCGGTGCATTAATTCGTAACATTGGCATGATCACAAAAGATCAAGTCTCGAAAGACCGATTAGTTTAGTAGCCTTGGAAACACTAGATACATTCATAAATGTTACATTACATCATAAGATGAAAAACTACAATAACAAAGTCTCCATAGTCCACACTCGTATCCTCTTCTGACTATCCCTGCAGGTTATTCATAAAATAATTCTTCACATCCTTGAAAATATTAAAACATTGAAAGGGGTGAGATCAGATGCTCAGTAAGGATAACAATATTGCGGAAGCTTTCATAAATAAACATAAACATTTAAGGAAACGTATAACTAAAACAAAAGCCTTTTAAACTTGAACATCAACATAATATGGCAAAAGTAAAATGAGATAATTCCATTTACTTCATCAAATGGATATTCTACTGGTCAAATAATCCCATGCAATATCAATAACCACTTTCATAATGATGGAATGCATAATTCCAGACTATCATAACCATGTAGCCAAGGCCTCGTGCCAGGACCACAAATAAGATTTTGTCAAGGCCTCGTTCCAAGACACTAGTTTGTCTCATGAGACCTGCTGATGCATCGAGAAGCTATAGCGGGCTCCACCCGTCACTTATTAAGTCCAATGCATTCCTCATATGAACATGTTTAAACATATCATAAACCATAACATAATCGTATCACATAAAACATGCATAAAAGAAACATAACATTTCCACATTTTAATCACAAGATATCAATACAACACATTTTTATAATAAAAAAAATTCAAAACCCTTTCCAATACCAAAATAAAAGAAAATTAAAACATTTTATTTATTTTTCATTTAAAAACGTTATGGCTTGTAGAGGAAGCCGAAACTCAAATAATGGTCACGACGGCGGAGAAGTAATTATCGCCGCATACGTACGAAAAAAACATTCCCTTTTTTCGTTTAGTAAAACGCTTCGTATAAAAAAGATTCTTTTTGGATAAATGTAAAAGTCAAAGGGGTTTATACACCGTATAAAAGAAAGTTGTGTATAAAACCAAATATGCCTCAATGAAAGGAGATTGAGACGAAGTCCTTAAAAAGATCATTTTTAAAATAATATAGATCTATTATGTGTATTCACTATAAGTACACATAAATAAAGTACAAATACAAGATAGGACATAATAATATCATGACATAATTTGAAAGTATGAGATTAACCCAAAGAATGGAAATTGGGTTAAGAAGTTCCCTTACCTCATGTCCGACTTGACTCAACCATTCTTAAACCTCCTAAATAATAAACTAGAGTTAATATCTACCTTATTAAGAACCATTTTCAATTTCATTGTCCTTTTTATATCACTTATTACAATGTTATGATCATTATGTAATTATTTAAGTTAATAACTGTCGTTTTGTCGATCTTTGGTACTTGAGTCAACAATAAACTTCTTATAATTAAAAGTTGTTCATGTGGTGAAATATCCATTATATCCAGAATTATATTCATGATGTAGATATCATATATATCATATATATCCAGTATATACATTCATTCATAATATTACTTAACATTTAGAGGTAAGAAATGAAATGCACCGTTCATGGAGACGGTAAGCCGTACGTACGCATGGACGCTACTTTCATTTCTATTTCGTATTTAATGGAATGAAATCATAATGATATAAATGTATAATATAATTACAGTATAATATAGCATATAATACCATTTACTCCATCCTTTATACATCCCACATATGGTATTAATGATTCAAATCACATTGAGGGGGCGGTAGTCCGCACTTCCTAAAATGAAACTATCGCGTTTACCCATAATGGAAACCATAAAGGTATGCCATAAATGAAAAATAAAAAATCATAAGGAAAAAAAACATAATATATATCATATATAAAAATAGTTTCATAATAATGGCCACCATTTGAGGTGTTATATGAGTGTTGAACAATCATCATTTCGTGAGGCAAAAATTCGCCATCCACAGAAACAGTATGTTCTTTAACCATTAGATGTAGGTGTGTATAAGTGTAGCTCGAATACTTCTTATAACAAAATCCTAGTATATTGAGGATAATGGTGTTGTTACAAAAGAAATGAATAAAAAGTGTTTAGGGGGTTGGAGAAGAAAAATAAAACAAAACAACATTAGAGAAGACATTACCTTAAAATCGGGTAACTCTTTTTGATTTGAGCCAAAGGAATCCTTGGGAAGAGTTCTGACCAAAGTGAGGCTTCTAGGAGTAAGAGGGGGAAGTTGGGAGAGTATTTGAGAAGAGGTTGGCCGAGACAAATGGCTTTAATGTGTGAATGATGTGGTAGAGGTGGGGGCCTTTTATAAGTGGAGAGGAGGGGCACTCTTGGAAAGTAAAGAAAAGTCACTTTATTATAAAATGAGTTTCGGATTTTAGAGGTCCCACACTTATATAATTCTAGTATAAGGTGATAAGGGTTCGAAATATACTCATCCAATAGGTTTTTGACAAGTGTAAGCCTTGGATTTTACATTATCTTTTTATTTTATTTAAATCGTTAAATAATGAGGTCATCGCTGCATCATCATGATGTCATAAATAATTTAATTTATTTAATGTCTAAAAATTATAAAAAAAATACTATGAGGTGGGAAATATTTTTAGATTTCCAATTACTATTTATAGTAAAAAATATGACTTGTATAACCCCATTTAAAATTATTTTAGTAAAACATTTCATGTTTGTGTCATTTTTTACTTTAACATTAAATAAAAGGTATTTATGTCATTTTCCAACTAAAGTGGCTCCATGGGGTCCCCAAGTTGACCCATGGATTGTCTGGGTCGGCCATGGAACATCCAATGAGGGTAGGACATGTGTCAAGTTCATCTCATATTATTAAAACATTATTTTTACCATAAACTACACTAATTACCTCTAATCGCAATTAAGAACTTAAAAGTTACTATTCACCAAAAAATTATTTTAATCTCATTGAACCACATTTTACTTTTTAATGACATCCATGTATGTCAGATTTTTGAAAATCAAATCACAGAAGTGGTAATATTTCATTTAAACAAAAAATCAGTTTTTTAACTACCACTTGGTGGTTTCACTATTCATCAAAAATTGAAGTTTTTCAGAACAATGCCAAAATTTCACCCTAAGCTATAATTGATATTCCGAATTCAAAAATGATGTATATTTTATGAAATTCCAAACATATAAGTTTAATTAATTAATTTTATAATTAATTCCCGCTGTCACAACAAATAACGTGTTTTTAAGAAACAATATATATCAAAAGATTGACAATTGTTTATGTCCAATTTCAAAGTGAAATTAATTCTAATGAACACCATTGGATAAAATGGTAAAAATATATTCTAATTATACTTTAAAACCACTCAATAGTATAACTTATCACTATAAATTATTTTGATTAAAAAAATTATTTTATGTATTTTTCACTATTCATAAAAATTTGGAAGTTCTCAGAAAATTACAAAAAATTCAACATAGGATAATTTAAATATTAGGAATACAAAAATGAATTCCATTTTGAAATATAAAATTTCTATAATTTTAAAAAGTGGGTATTACTATTCATAACGGCTACTTTGATTAGTCGCGGTGTGTTAGAACTCAAGGTTGCGTACAACACACGCTGCTCTATTATTCAAAGAGGATCATACCATGGAAGCTTGGGGTGTTACATAAATCCTTGAAAGGTGGTGAAGAATACTAAAATGCAATATGTCGTGGAGGTTGTGGTCCACAAAATGCCCTAACAATGAAATTATTTACCTTAATATATGGGAAACATAAATAAATAATGGTAATACCCTTCATATTGTAACATTAAATAATATATATTATAATTATATCATTATGTTAGTGTGTATAAGATAAATTTGTAAGAGGATAATTAAAAATGAAATATATGTAGATGATAATACACATTTGAGGGACTTGAATTTTCCATGGAAGTCTCCATTAATTTGAAGGTCTTAGAATAAATATGATTTACTATGGGTTAATTTATATATATGATTAAATTTTCATCATCACTAATTATAATGAAAAATATATATTTATTATTCATTTAATAAAATTAATTAGTCTTAAAATACAATCCAAAATCGATAATCACCTTGAAAACACATGATCTAATGATTAATCCAAAAAATATTTTTACTGATGTAACATTTTAAATTAGTATTAAAAATGGTTGGAATGTGTTTTATTTTGTACAAAGAATACTTAAAAATGAATAATATTTTTCAAAAATTTCATATTTTATTACTTTAATTGTTTTTTAATCTTCTTGGTTAATCTTACAAATTGATAAGATCATGATAATTATAATTTTAAAATATCTCACATTTTTTAACACTAAAATAAAACTTTGAAGAAAATTTAAAAAAATTTAAAATATTAAAATATTGATTTGTTTAGTTAAAATTACTATATAATTTATATAATTAAAATTATAAAATTTCCAAACATATATTTTACTGAAAAATTAAAAATATAAATAAAACTATTTTTGAAAATTAACCCTTATAAACTATTAATCATCTAAAGTTAATAATTTATAATTAATTAACACATCTGGTTAGTTATTATTTTAATTTTAATATTTTTTATTATTTATGTTGGTGTTATGTGAAATATAGGTTTTATAAAAAATTTAAATTATTAAAGAAAATTAGAATTTCAAGGTTTCACATTATCCCCTCTTATATTAATTGTTTCATTTCGACTTCACTCATAAAATTTGAATAATTTATATAGGGGAATTATAATTAATTATACACCAACATATAATTAAGAGATTATTTTAGATATCTAATTATATTTATCTATGTGAAAAAATATTATAATTCTATTATAAAGAGATCTAACTGATTCTTAATATTTATTATAATTCTACTAAAGGAAGAATATCTAGATATATAAGGAATTAATTCCCACAGACCCCGAATATTGTTTTATGATAATCATAACCCTGGGTTTTTTATTTATAAATAAATATCCAGTAGATGGTGAAAACATAACTAATATAGGAAACTCTAAAATCTAGACTGAAAACTCAATATCTAATTCAATAGTAGTAGTTGCATTGTCATATCCTTATTTGCATGATGGTTAGATACTATCTCCCTTACTGGCACATAGATTATGACATTAGGCCTCATAATTCCCTCATATCGATAAATTTTCTTAATATCATTTTGTATCATATCTCTTAACAAAGACTTGGGAGTCATATGTACATATTCTCTAAGATTATATCATTTACTCCAATGTTTCTTCCCACATTTTTGACTTAATAGAAATTGATACTATTTTTTGGAACATGTTCATCAATTGATCATTCATGAGGTTCTATATTTCTATTCCTTAGTGTTTTGGAAATTTTATAATGTTTATATTGTTAATAATATTTCATGATAGATGGTTTGGTAAAATCACATGGTTTCTCACTCTGACTCCTATTCCATTAGGATATTATTTGAGTTAATCTAAGAATGTTCAATGGAACCCATGGAACTTTTTACTAATATCCATTAAAAAATGCATGACATCAATAATGATCATTATAATTGAAATTTCACAAATGACCATTGAAAAATTCAATCTCAAGGTGTCTCAATTTATTACACATTAATGTTAGCTTGTAATTCCTCAACTCAACTTATAGAATTCTCATTTCAACATGAATTAATATAAGTTTAACATATCTCATTATTCATAAAAACAAGTTTACATTGATTTGAATTATCCCATACTTACTAAACCAATTCTCAAAATAGTTACCCCAAATTTCCATGAACATTCATTAAATATTTTCAACCCTATTATGATTGAAATCGTTTATCTCAAAATGCAGATTATCGTTCCTTAAGAAATATTAGTCATTCCAACAACCACATAACCAATTATATATATATATATATCCAAATAATATACTCTCAATAAATTAACTATCACAAAACCTACTTGAATCTATATTCCAATGAACCACATCGATTATATATATGACTCCAATGATTAACTTTATCTTTAACCCTAAAAATTGTGTTAATATCTAATCCATACAGCAGTCACTATATATCAAAATCACCCAAAAATTAAGTTCAACATCCTCAAAAATATCATGAATCAATTACCAATCCCAATGATATCAATTAAAATCTATTTAACATATTAAATATAAAACCACACATTATTATCATAACATCATGTGTTTATTAAACAAAAGTGTTATTCGTACCTCAATTATGATTTCTCTATACTTATCCCCAAAAATATAAAATTTACATAAATTTAATTTTAAAGGTTATTAATACCTTTTAACATAAGTTTACATACATTTAAATTAAAACTAATGAAAAAATATTACAAATATCTTTTACACAATCCTCATAACATATAGAATATACTAGAACTTCATAAATAAATATCATTCATTAATGATAATGGTTAACAGTTTCAAGATTATTTAAATATAAATCTCACTAACTTAGGTAAGAATATGAATGTAACACATTTCCATTGTAATAGGAATATAATAATCATCTCAACCATTAATGTACGATACTTTATTATATTTTATAACATTATGATTTATCGGAATGTACCTTTATCAGATTCATTTTCATGGTATTTTTTTAACCAAATACAAAACCAAAATTTTTACAATAATATCCAAAATATGAATTTGAAATCATTAAAGATAATATTCCTTTATTTATAAAATATTTTTTAACATATAATACTTTTGAATTTATATATATCTCCCTTGATCATTCCTTGGTTATACATAGTCATTTTTCATTAGGTCATTTAAACTATCTATTTAAAATAATTTTTAAATCATTTATAATGGGTTGTAAGTAGAATTTGATTAACTAATGTATATTACCAACGGGTTTCTCGCCAATCATGTATTCTTAGGCACACTCGTCATTCATGAGAGTGATGATTGAGTCTTTTCTCAACCAACCATTTTTTAGGTGATTCCCCCAACTACATATTTTCCATTGTAGAATCCCCTTAAAAATTACTAGATAGGGATGTATTTATATGAAAAACACATAATATCTATTTAAAAAACGTCAATATTTTATCCAACACTTATAATTATTTCATGTGTTTTCACTGATGTTTTCTTATCAAAACAAACATATCAAATGTGCATTATTTCCTTTTTATTAAATCATATACATATCCCAAAGGGTAATTTATTGTGATAAACCATATGTTATCACCATAAAAATTGTCCTAAAAACATCCTAACCACTAAAAAATTTCAAACCATTCCTTTAATATCAATTATGATTCCTTGGAACTGCACTCTCGGTTCTAATACCATAAACATATAAATTAAATACTTTCCTTGATTCCATCTGTAAATTCCTAGATATATATTCAATTATAAAAAAGAAATAAAAATTATTGATTCTCTTATATATGTAGAATCTTATAATGTTCATATATTTAGATATATAGGAAAAATCAGAAATAAATTAATCACATTTTTTCCTCCACTAATGAATTATATTTTATTCATTATATATTAAAAACTACATAATTCTAGATAATCCATCATTATATCTTATAAATTTTTAGTCACATATTATCATTATAGGCATTTCATGTGTTTTTATTTTCATCATAAACTAGGGAATTGAAACATAAGAAAGGGTTGAGCTAAAATTCTCAATAATGGAAAAACGTAACTAAATCAATCATGGAATAAATATAGAATAAATATTATGGTAGGAATTGTTAAAAACAAAATTATATAATAAATATGATATTGGGATCATGAAATATCCATGAAAATAAATGAAAATGGATTTCAATAATATAGACGTTATACTGATATAATGCATAACATTATATATAAATAACCTTCTTCCAATCCTTGTGGAAAGACAATGTTCTTATCATCAAGACAATAGTCCAGACACATGGCTGAATTTTTAAGGATCACACCAAATACAAAAACATATTTGGTATCATAATAACATTCAATGTGTTAAAGGGATATTTAATTTCAGTCTCTACCAACCACTTGTATATGTCTAGTTCATTCACCCTAAGAATCAAAAAGAAATTTCATACCATTTAATGAGGAACCTCTTACTTATTAAAAATTAATAATCTATATAATGATATTTATGGATATAAAATAAATAATAAACTTCAATTAGTTTTTAATATTATTCATGAATTCCATGACTTTTACCCATGTTAAAAAATGGGACACCATGATCATAACTCATCTGAGAGGAATAAGGTGGATGGTTAAACAATATATAGTCAACATAATAATAATCATCTATATTTCAATAACAATATATAGTACATCAATAATTTTTCCCATTCCAATATAATATCATAATTTTTATGTGAACAAAATCCAATCTGAATTATGTATAATGTGATGCTCCCAAAAAATAGGTAAATTGGTATAAAACTATGTTAATACTAGAATTACATGATCATAAGCTATATAGAGAAATAAAGTAGATGGTTTCAATAAAATATATCCAAATAATTGAGAACAAATTGTAAAATTGTTTATGTGTTAAGAAGTTATATCACTATAAAAATGAAATAATGACACATAATAAAATCAAATTGTGTAATGTTCAGAAATTATGTAGCGCCCAAAGATTCTAAAATAAGAACATTATATTGGACAATGTGTATGACACTCATCACCAATGATGTAAGGGAATGTAATATCCTAGAAAATTAAATTATTATTATTATTTTAAATAATCAATGATATAGAACTCAATTTACACAATATCGAGTTAGCATGTGTCGCATGAAATAATGTTTTTCTTCAATAGCTTGTGTTACACGCATGATTGAGTTATACCGAGAAACAACATATCACATAATTATTATTAGTTAATATATTAAAATATTAAATTGAAATTTTATTAGTGGTTAGTAATATTATCAACTATCTTATGACAATATATGGTTTTCACAAATATAAGATGAATTCATTAGTTACCAATTATTTAGAAATTAATATAAAAACCAAATGAATTTAAAGGAAATGTTTTTATGAGAAAATATGTGGTTTATCATTATATATTAAATAAATTAATATTATTGAATTTTATTAATGAATTTTTTATATTATAAGTTCAAAAAATTATTTTTTATATTCATATAATTTGAATAAGATAAGAACAAACTAAATTTTACACATAAAAACTAATACTTTTCTAAAGATGGTTTTACCACCTTTAATGGAAAACATATTCAAAATACTATTTTTTTGAGCTTTAATTAATTTAATATATCCAAATAAACTTTATTTTTGAAATATAAACATTAAAATTATGTTAAGGTGAATTTTTTGTGTTTTTCTGAGAATTATCATTTTTTGATTAATTGTTAATATTCTGAATTTTAATTAAAAAAATATTTTTATAGTAATTTATTTAAAATCATAAATTACATTTTTTTTTAATTCATGTTATATATTTTATACACAAATTAATCAAATTTAGGTAATTGTAATCAATTTGTCATTGAACTCGGATATAAAAAAATCTCAATCTTTGGATCATTTTTTACTTTAAAAATGTCCTTTGTCATCCCATCTGTGGGATTAAATTTAAATTAATTTTTTCCACTTATGTGATTCAAATTTGGAAATGTGGTTCAAAATTTGGAATCATAATAATTTTTTATATTAAATAATTCCAACTTATTTTTTGAAAAAAAATGATTAGTTAAAGTCATTAAGATTAATTAAAGTGACTAAGAGAAAAATAATCTTAACAAGAGACTAAAACATAAACTTAAGGACCAATATGACATTAAAAGTTTTATAGAATCGATTATAAGGAAATATTTATAACCAATATTATATTTTGTCTAATTTTAACTATTATTAGTGAAACATTTCATTGGAATAACGTGGGTGGAATTCCCTTTTAAAAAACTTACAAGAATATCACTTCACCGCTATAGAAAGGAACCCACCCCTACCAATTATTGACACCTATAAACCACTGTATATCTATAATAATATTAAGAAATAATCATCCATCATACCTCTCTTTAACCAATAATATTTTCCATGGGAATTAATCCATCCAATGATGTCTTTTCGTATCAACTAAAAGGAGTTTCCAAAAAATGATATAACATTCTTCAATGATCACTTCCATTATATTTCCTTATCCACCCCTTAAATTAATTCTATTAAATTATTATATAATAACCTCATTACACTAAATATATTATTATGTTTTTATTATAAGGGTTCTACCTATACTAACACAAACTTACATCTAATTTTTAATGAACTTACCATTTATATGTACCACGAACTACCACCTCTCAAAACGTTGTCGTCCATTTTTCCATTACCACCTATCATAGTTGGGAATTATGATTGAAAAATAAATTATATACGATATATATTATGTTATTATTTTTTATAATATTTATATAAAAAATACCTCATGATTCTCATTTTGTGGGAATACAATTACATCTTTTGTGGATGTGTGGATTTATGCCTCCTCAATGTGACATGATTCATCCAAGTTATACATAGAATGTATTAGGATGATTTTAAAAAAACTATGTAACATATATGAAATAAATGTGATAATATAATTAAAATATACGTATTTATCATTTACCTTTCACTATTTTAAATATGACTAATAAATGGAAGTAGCATTCATGCCTACGTACGGTCTACCATCTCCATGAATGATGCATTTCATTTCTCATCTCCAAATATTATGGATTACAATAAATACATATATTCTGAATATATATATAATTTAAATAATTTTTCCCATCCTTTATATTGTTAAATCATTACTTACAAAAGAACAAAAAAATTGAAAAGTCCAGACATACTCGAAAAACTGGATAACTAACACCCAAAATAGTGAAAATAAGGAACGATTATTAACAAAAGGGTAATAAGATATTATAATAAGTTAATATATGATATTATAAATATGATTATGGTAATATTATAAGTCATTTAAATGTTTAAAAAAATTATACAGTAATTTAATGGATGTTCACCCAAAAGGAAATGCATGTTATGAGATTTGTGTCTTACTTTTCTTTCACTGAGGCATACTCCATTTTCACCACTTAATTATTTTGTGTGGTGTATATACTGGCCCTATTATATTTTATATCATGAAAAAAATTATCTTCTTGTAATTTAGTGTTTAATTTTAAATTATTTCTCTGGTGTGGTTTATTATTATAAATTCACTATGTAGTAAGATAAATCATCTCAATTTTCATTCATTAAGACATTCTTTATTGTTTTGCACATATTTTTTATATATGGTGTAAATAATGAAACCTTTTCATGTGATATCATTATTCACTCATTCTTCTTGAAATTTTTAGTTTTGATTATTTCAAATAAGGGGATTTCAATTAATCCTTACCATGTGAAAAATAATTTCATAACTCAATTTCCTTTCTTTGGGTTATATTACATCCTCGATATCGTTAATATTATAAGATTATGTGTGTAATTTGTTTTTTATCTATTAAATTCATTAAGATATTTTTATATTTATTTACATTTAACACACATAGTCTATTTATTAATTGATTCTCACATTAACATTATGTTCATTCTAAGGGTTTACTACACCATCTCATTTTGTATGGGATTGTTTGTACCTGAATGTTTATTTGTGGAAATTATTGATAGTATTTCTTTAAAAAATTTATTCTTATTTCCTTTGTTAATTGATGAAATTTTTATGTAATAGTACCCTTTTAAAATCTTTTTTAATCAAAATGTTTTATAGTTTTTTTAATAAAACCTTACTACATTTCTCTGTTGAGGCAGATATATTTCTTCATTTAAGAAAAATATTTTATAAAATCATTTTAAAAATTATATTAAATTTTATTAAAATTATTTATCAAATTTATTTTCACCCATTAAAAAATTATGTCTTTTAAAATTATTTTTAATGAATTTTAATCAAAAAGTTTTTCAAATCAAAGGATATATTCCTCAATAATAATTTATATTATTTTCTTCTCTTCATGAATGAAAAACCCTTATTTTTACTGCACTTGGGATATTTTTTATTTATACAATCCTTATTCATACACATTATGATTTTGATTTATTTTTTCATGGATTATAATGATATTTAGTTCAATTATTTATTTATTAAGTCCCTTTGAAATATTTAATTTCCTATGATCATTAAACATTTAATTTCAACTAAATTTTCATATAATTTTTCTTGGAAATGATTATTTCATGATTCTTATACCATTTTTATATATGGTGTTCACTTTGACAATTATTTGATTATTTTTGGAATCCTAAATAAATCCATATTCTTAATCAATATGTAAATTTGATAATGAACATTGTTTATGAATTAAATCTATTATTCTATATTTAAGGAATGATTTAGATACGTATGAAACTAATGGGATATGGTTATAGATATCCCCTTGATGCATCAGTAGTCTTTGGGGATGAAATTAATTGGTGATAAATACATTGATTTTTTTCCAAATAAGTGTAGTTTTAAACAATGTTGAGAAAGGTATTGATATTAGTATGTCAAACCATCTTATAAAAGGTCTTGAAATTAATGGTACCATGTACCTGGGAAACATGGAATCCAATAATAAACTATTTTCTTAATTTAGATTCAGTTATTATTATCTATAAGATATTTTATTTGTTATTATCTATAGAATCATTTCATTCTCACTTTAATAATTAAATTGAGTGTTTTTATGTTATTTACCTTGCTATATTATTTATTCACTTCCTTCTAAATTATTGATTTTATGTAATGTATTATCAATTATTTTCCTTTATATAATGACTATTCTAATTGATTCATTATTGTTTACACTATACTTTACCCTTAATGATCATTTGAGCTCACATTTATTTTTTTATGTTCATTGGGATTCCCTAAAGTGTAATAAGAATAATATGTATGGATATGATAGATAGATTAAATTTATCCTCAAAAGAAGAAAAATATATTGTAATTAGTGTATTCATTTTTAATACAGGACTCATGTATGTATCTATTTTACCAAGTCTATTAAACTGATTGGTATGTTGGGATTTTGTTACTTATAATCATGCTAACGTATTAGTGGTAGATGCTGGATCAAGGCTTGTTGGAGTCAAGTCACTATAGTTGGTATCATAAGATGTTTAGTACCAACCTGAGGAACTTGATTTTGGAAAACCCAAATTAGAGAACATATCCCTAACGTAGACTTTGGAGATAAGTATAGAAGAACGTACTAGAACATTTGTAAGGTTGAGATAATGGAAACAACCCTATTTGCATACTAAAAGTGGAAATGGTCCTGGAATAAATGCACCTAGAGGTAAAACTCTAAAAAGGTGAATCAAGCCAAACTCGAGCATAACATATTACATAAAAATTGTCCCTACGAACTAATTCACATGACACTCCTAGGGGATATTTTTAGGTTATTTCAAATTTTCTTTTGAAACAATTATGAATGAGTTAAATAGAAAATGAAAATGAGGGAAGTAGGTTAATCTAAGGACCAATGTTGAGATAAAAAAGTAAAAGTATTTATATATTGGGATTGTATTGAAAAACATAGTTAATATGATATTTAATGATTAATTTTCAGATATCCATCATATTTACTTTTATTAATTATATGGTTTTAGAAAAATGATTGCCTATATGGAAGTGGGGCTTGAAACCTTGACGGATGGATGTTAAGGGTTTAGTACCTACCACTAGAATACATAATTTCCAAGTTAAATTTTAATTCATTATAGCTAAACAATATGATGAAAAAATATTAATGAGAAAACATTAGTGTAATTTTTGGGTTTAGAGATTAATTTATTAACAATATTGGTTTTTGAAAATAGATAGAGACAAATATAATGACTTGTTTTAGTGGTATTATGATCCATTAAAAGAATATTTTGGGGATTAAAAAAGGTGGGTTCTTTCATGGATATCAATTTCATAGAGTGAGGGATAAATAATAATTTTATTGAAGGACATCTAAAAGATGTGAATGTTCATAGGTAATTTAAATGTATGAAGTAATTAAATTTCCTTATATTCTTAAATTGTAAAATATTTACTCAATATTATGAAAATAATAAAAAAAATTGTCCTAATACATTAATTTTTATTTTACCAAATACCTTCTAAATCATCACGAATTTAGGGATTTGAGGCCCAAAAAATTCCATAAACAATTCAGTTGTTTATTATTAATGTCCTCAATCTCTCCAAATAAATATTTATGATTTTCCTCTAATTCCACATCTTCAATTTCCACTAATGTTCTTCGAATTAGAGACCAAGTTATATGTTAGTACATGTGAACTTTGTACTTCCCATTCCTTATTTACAATAGGCGTTTTATGTACCCTTCTCTCTACGTGGGATTTCAACATAGTAAATATCATACAATTAATAACCAAGGTAGAGTTAAAATTGTGGGGATGAAATTTAGTTAACGTGGGGACAGTGTGACACCCCGTATTCTAAAATAAGAACATTGTATTTGATAGTGCGTGTGGCATGAAACTCCAAGCACATTAGGAAATATAATATCCCAAATATTAAAATATATTTATAATTTTAAATAAATTTATGATTATGGATTCCCTCACATTTCATACATTAACATTACATAAATTTTTTGGAATACTTATTTTATTAAAAAAACATATGCCTAATGACCATACTGGTCTGGTGCCTTTGGAAACATGGAAACATGGAAACGTGGAATCATAAACACTGATACATAAGTGAGAAACATTATCTCCAACTAGGTTCTTCTTGACTAACATTCTTCTTAAACACTTCATTCACAATGCATATCTTTATAACCTGGGGAAGGAAACATAAAAAGTGGTCAGCTCAAATGCTCTGTAATGGTAAACAAGGGAGATATATAAGAATAATCATGAGCATAAGGGTATGAGACCGTTATCATTAAATTAGATGATCATACTCTATATAACAAATATCATATACATTAATCATGGAATAATGTCCTATTTTCATAAGACATAAATTATAATGAAAAAATTAACATAATTTTGGAAAGAATATCATAAGAATAAAATGTGGAATTGTGGAAAACACATAAAAACATATAATTATTTCCATAGAAGTCGTGTCATTATTGTAGAGACCATCATAGTGGAAAAATTACTTTATTGAACCGGGTTTATACCACATTCCTTCCCTATAATACTGAACAGAGTTCACTCCCTATTTCAGCCCTATAATATCGAACTGCATTATTTTCTATTTCAACTCTCTAATACCGAACAGAGTTCATTTCTCATTTCATCCATGTTTATCTCATGAGATATAAATCTTTACCCAATGCATTAGAGGGAGATATAGGTCCCACCCAAATCTTAGTGAAACCAAATATACATGTGACAAAATAAAATAAAAATTAATATCATAACCTATAAAATGAAATGGGTATCATAAATATATAAACATGTAATATCCCCTGGAAATAGATAAATCTTTCATAGTAATTTCATCAATATAATAACCTGTGAAAGGGAAATATATTTCATTAACATAAAATCTATAAATTTGAAATTGATCTAATAAGCATATAACTTGTGAAAGAGAAATGAGTTTTATAAAGAGTATAACATTAAGAATTACATATTCATATAAAGAATATTAATGGAACCTTTATATCATTCTCTAGAAGTGAATGAATAATATCAACGAATTTCATCTTAGATGGAAAATATTTTTTAAATATCTTTAAAAAACGATTCATAAGTAAAATTTTTCTTCTACATTTAATATTATTTTTAATACGTAAAACCATTTGAAAAGTAATTTTTTAGAAAGTAAATTGATATCTTATAAATAGTACTTAAAATAATTTCAAAAACCATTTTCCATGAAAACCCATAAAATAAGAATAAAAATATTTTAAAAAATTTTTATTTGAAAACACTTCGAAAACATATAATGAAATATTGAAATGTTTTGAATACCAATTTACCTGAATACATATGAAATAATTTTCAAATTTTTTTGAGAACCATTTCTTTGAAAATACTTTGAAAATTAAAAAATAAGTCACAAATACATTTAAAAAAATCCCTTGAAAAAATATAAAAGAATCTTCAAACAATTTTGAAAATTAATTCTTGAAAATTATCTTTAAAACAATTTCTTAAAAAGTAACCTTTTATAAATTAAATGGTTTCTTCATTGAAATTACGGAAGATAAATCTGTACATATTGTATGATGTAAAAAAATCATTTTGCACAGTAAAAACATTTGAAAAATTCCTCATTTGGAATGTGACAAGAATATTCCACTGAAATCATTGGTAAAAGAAAAAATGGGTAAAAATTTATTTTAATGATCATAATATATTAGTATAATATTCTTGTAAACCCTACTTATAAAACAAGGATTTTAAGGAACATATATTTCCAACTGAAGAGAGGGTAAAGTCAGGTTTTCTTAAAAAGACACAATCTTAACTATCATATGTACCAAAAATAGAAATATGTTTCCAATATAAGAATATATCTTGAATAAATTGCTGAGAATAAATTTCATCAATGTTATTGACATGTGGGTTGAAATATTTCATAAAACAGACCATAAACATAAAGAATATTGAGATACGATGAGATTGTTTCAATAATCTCTTATCACTTGGTAACATGGGATTATAGTCTACATGTAAGAAAATTAAATTACATATATCTTATAATATCATGAAACTATGTAAATTCATTATGTATCATATAAAATGGAAGCATATATCTCTCAAAATGAATTTAGGTGCTTAACAAAACATGGATCTCTGAGAAATAAAATTGAGACAAAATTATTTTATCGATTTGCTAACATTTGAATCAAAAATCACATGAAATAAATTTCATATAATTATATTTAAAAACAAATAAAATTTACCAAAATAACCATTGATTACATCTATGGTCAGTATACACACCACAAAAAAGGAATGGGTGTTGAATAAATCATATATCTCACTGAAATAAAAAGTGAGATGGATTCCCATTACTGTGTGTCTTGACTCTCATCATACTCATTCAAATATCCTATATAATAAATATAAATCAATTATACGTATATCAAATAACTAAATTCTTAATTATAATACCATATATGATTTGATTATTTCTTTATATTTCCCTTTTATTAATAATTATATGTTAGGGTTTCACTTCGGGCAATATCCGCATGGTTTTTGGAATATTTCTTAATTTGTTATATCATGGGTCCTTACATTTATATTATGATTTATAAATTTTAATAAATAATTTAAATATAATTTGTATTTGGTATATGATAATTATAATAATCTATATGTAGAAATGACCGTTATTTACATTTAATTATTTGGTTAAAAGAAAGTAAAATACATATATGTGTATACATATATATAATTATTATAATATATATATTATATAATATATGTCATATATATTCACTAAATCCTTCTTAATACATTCCATGTAGTGTATGAACAAATCATATCAGTTTTAGGGGGGCGTAGTCCACACTTAGTGAAAAAAAATTATCATATTAATACAAAATGGAAGTTATAATGATATGTATAAGGTCCTGGCCTTAAAACTTACTTAATATTGAATTAAATGAATAATTCACATTGAGGATCTTTTCAGGTTTAGAGTTTTATATAATTATAACATAACTATTACATCTCAAAAGACTACAATGTAGACACTTCTACTAAGTTTCCATAATAAAAAAAACTCTTAAAAAGAAACATGTCTAGTTCCATGTTTTATGTAGCATGACATTCCCTTGATCCCATTCTTGTCCTTATTCCACATTAAGTCATGTGAAAAACATTTCAAAAAAACTTGGGGTGAGCATAAAAAGCTCAGTAAGGGATACACAAAGAATGAAAACTGTTAGTTTTTCAAACATCAAGTAAACCATATATACTCTATCAAAGTAATACCTTCACCTTCATGAAGTAGTAAAAACTCTTCACTGAATAAAGTATCATTAATTACCTTTTTGCTACCAAAGGATTACCATAAAACCCATATAAAGAACACATAACATATATAAAGGTAACTTGGGACATAAACATACTTAAGTGGAATAACCATACGGTCGACTTCCACACATATCACTTAATGGAATAGTCATACGGACAATTTCCATACAAACTTAATGGAATAGCCATACGGCCGACTTCCATACCCAATGCATTGGAGGTTATAACGTAACCACCCATCCTGGTATTCACGGCACCACCCGTTATATGGTTTATCACGTAACCACCCGTCAAATGTCCAAGTACCAATATAAAATCCTAAAACACAAAACCAATATAAAGGAATGATAACATTTCCACATTTCAATCACAATATATCATAATAGAATCGTTTATCAAAACCATTTTCAATACCAAAATACATAAAAGAGTATATGGTATTTATTTTACTTTAAAAATACCACGGCTTGTTGAGGAAGCCAAAGACCAAATAATACTCGCGGCGGCGGAAAAGGTTGTTGTCACTGTGTACATTAAAAAAACATTCCTTGTTGTCATTTAGTAAAACGCTTCATAGAAAAAGATTCCTTTTGTATAAAAGTAAAAGTCAAAGGGGTTTATACACCGTATAAAAGAATGTTGTGTATAAAACGAAATATGCCTCAATGAAAGGAGATTGAGACGAAGTCCCTTACCTCGGGTCCGACTTGACTCGATCGTTCTTTAACGTCCTGAATAATAAACTTGATATAATTTCTACTTTATTAAGAACCTTTTTAAAGTTCATTATTCCTTTTATATCACTTATTTCCATGTTATAAACATTATGTAACCATTTAAGTTAATAATGTTTGTTTTGTCGATATTTGGTTCTTAAGTCGAAAGTGAACTTCTTACAATTACATGGTGTTCGTGTGGTCAAAGGTTCTTTATATACAAAATGACATTCCTGATTTGGATATCATATATATCATATATATCCAGCATATAAATGTATTTATAATATTACATAATCATTTAGAGGTAAGAAATGAAATGCAGCGTTCATGGAGACGGTAAGCCGTACGTACGCATGAACGCTACTTTCATTTCTTTGTCATATTAATGGAATTAAAACTAAATGAGAGGTATGTATATTTTAATTACAGAATTGTATTCATCATTTAGATATATCATTCATTATATATATCCATTATATACATGTACTTTTAATGGTACATTACATTGGGGGATAAGAAATGAAATGCACCGTTCAAGGAGACGGTAAGCCGTACGTACGCATGAACACTACTTTCATTTATATCTCATACTTTAATGGAAAGAAATAATAATTATATAGAGTTATATTATAATTCCAGTATAACATCATATATAATAACTTTAAATCCATACTTTACACGTCCCACATATGGCATTAACGAATCACATCACTTTGTGGGGGCGGTAGTCCGCACTTCCTTAAATGAAGATATCGTGTTTACCCATAATGGAAACAATAAATGTATGCCCAAAATGAAAAATACAGAAGAATAAGGAAAACATAAACATATTATATATCATATATAAATATAGTTTCATCTTAATGGCCACCTTTTAAGGTGTTAAAAGAATGTTGAACACTCATCATTTCGGGAGGCAGAAATTCGCCATCCACGGAAACAGTATGTTCTTTAACCATTAGATGTAGGTGTGTGTAAGTGTATCTCGAATACTTATTATAACAACATTCTAGTATATTTAGGATACTTGATTTGTCACAAAAGAAAAGAATAAAAAGAGTTTAGGGGGTTTTAGAAGAAAAATAAAACAAAAGGACTCAAAAGAAGACATTACCTTAAAATCTGGTAACTCCCCTTGGTTTGAGCTCAAAGGCTTCCTTGGGAAAACTTATGCCCAATGTGAGGCTTCAAGGAGTAAGAGAGGGATGTGGAGAGACAAAATTGGCAGTGGTTGGACGAGCCAAAGGCTTTGGGATTGTGGGTAAGGAGGTAGGGGTGGGGGCCTTTTATAAAAGGAGAGGAGGGGCACTCTTGGAAAGTAAAGAAAAGTCACTTTATTTTAAAATGGAATTCGGATTTAAGAAGTCCAAAATTGATTTATTTCGAGGATAAGGTGATAAGGGTTCTAAATCCACTCATCCAATAGGTTTTGTACATGTTTAGGTCTTAGATATTACATTATCTTTTCATTTTATTTAAATCGTTAAATAATGAGGTCATCACTGCATCATCATGATGTCATAAATAATTTAATTTATTTAATGTCTAAAAATTATAAAAAACTATTATGATGTTGGAAATCGTTTTAGATTTCCAATGAATATTTATAGTCAAAACTCTGACTTGTATAACACCATGTAAGAATTTTTTTAGTAAAACATCTCATGTGTGTGTTATTTTTACTTTAACATTAAATAAAAAGTTATTTATGTCATTTCCCAACCAAAGTGGCTCCATGGGGTCCCCAAGTCGACCCATGGATTTTCATGGTCGTCCATGACACATACAGTAAGGGTAGGACATGTGTCAAAGTCATCTCATATTATTAAAACATTATTTTTACCTTAAACTACACTAATTACCTCTAATCGCGATTAAAAACTTAATAAGTTACTATTCACCAAAAAATTATTTTTATCTCATTGAACCACATTTTACTTCTTAATAACAACCATGTATGTTGGATATTTGAAATTCAAAATATAGAAGTGGTAAAATTTCATTTAAACGAAAAATCAGTTTTTATAAGTACCACTTAGTGGTTTCACTATTCATCAAAAATTGAAGTTTTTCAGAAAAATACCAAAAATTCACCCTAAGCTATATTGGATATTCCGAATTCAAAAATGAAGTCCATTTTAAAAAATTCAAAACATATAAGTTTCATTAATTAATTTAATAATTAATTCCTGCTGTCAGAGCAAATATCGTGTTTTTATGAAACAATAAGTATCAAAAGATTGACACTAGTTTAAGTCCGATTTCAAAGTGAAATTAATTCCAACGAGCACTATTGGATTTAATGGTAAAAATATTTTATAATTTCACTTTAAAACTAATTAAAATGATAATCTAATCATATAAATAAATTAGATTAAAAGGAGGTTTTGAATTAAAATACAACATTTTACACTATTCATTAAAAAATGAACTTTATCGGAAAGATACCAAAAATTAACACAAAGTAAATTTTGATGTCCCGATTCTAAAGAAGAGTTATTTTTGGTCCAATAGAATTTATAAGATTGATCAAAACTATATTTAATGATGGTTCGCCGTCAAAAGGTGATAAGTGAACCCTTGGTGAAAATTAGGGGTATAAATGCCTAAAATTGAATTCTTTCCGTATTTGAAGCCTTTATCTTTTATTGGGTAAATTTAAAAACATTTAAAAACATATATAATCATATTTTAGTTACTTCTATCCATTCCTGCCAGTACAACGGCTATGTGTTAAATAACATTTAAAATAATATTATTTTATTACTAGTGTGCAACGTAAGTTTTCAAAGAAACTCATTGTTGCGTATCGAGTACGCTATCGAATGTAGAAACCCCTTTTAATTAAAATTAATATTTAATTCATAAATATTAATAAATATGAAAATTATTTATTCTTTATTTACCTGGGATGTTACATCCTTCCCCCCTTTTGGGAATTGCGTCCTCGCAATTTTATTCACTTATCAAAATAAGTGGGGGTATTTATCCCTCATAGCATTTTCAGATTCCCACGTTGCCTCTTCAATCACATGGTTTTTCTACAAAACATTTACCTGATGAATCACCTTATTCCGTAACACCTGATCCATGTGGTCAAGAATCTGGACTGGTTGTTCTTCATAAGATAGGTTCTCCTTCAGCTGAACTACCCCTGGACTCAAAACATGAGATGGATCTGGCATATACTTCCTCAACATCGAAACATGAAAAAAATTGTGTACCTGAGATAAACTCGGAGGTAAAGCCACTTGGTAAGTAACTGATCCAACTTTCTCCAGAATTTCATATGGTCCAATAAACCATGGACTCAGCTTTCCTTTCTTACCAAATCTCATCACACTTTTCCATGGAGAAACCTTGAGAAAAACATGATCACCTACCTCGAAAGATAGATCCTTCCTCCGGTTATCCACATAACTCTTCTGCCTACTCTGAGCTATTCTCATGTGCTTCTGAATCAACTGAACTGTTTCTGCCATCTCTTCTACCAATTCTGGTCCCATCAGCTTCCTTTCACCCACTTCATCCCAAAATGCTGGAGTTCGACACCGCTTCCCATATAATGCCTCAAATGGTACCATCTGTATACTGGAATTAAAATTGTTATTATAAGAAAACTCAACCAAAGAAAGATGTTGATCCCAACTTCCCTGATAATCCATAAAACAATCTCGTAGCATATCCTCCAAGGTCTGAATTGTTCGTTCTAACTGCCCATCTGATTGAGGATGAAAAGCTGTACTAAAATTTAATTCAGTACCCAATGACTTCTGAAGGCCTTTCCAAAAGTTAGAAGTGAACCTGGAATCACGATCAGATACAATGGAGAGGGGAACTTGATGTAACCTGACTATCTATTTAAGATACAAACGGGAAAGTTGATCTAGGGAAAAGGTATCTCGTATAGCAAGGAAATCAGCAGATTTAGTCAAGCGATCAATAATAACCCAGATTGCATTATTACCTCGAGATGTCTTCGGTAATCCCACAACAAAATCCATGGATATATTCTCCCATTTCCACTCTGGCACTGGTAAAGGCTGAAGCATCCCTTTCGGTAACTACCTCTCTGCATTAACCTGCTGACAAGTCAAACAATTCACAGTAAAATCAACAATATCTCTTTTCATTCCATCCCACCAGTAATACTCCCGCAAATCTCTGTACATATTAGTACTGCCAGGATGAACTGAAACTGGGGAACTATGAGCCTCACGTAACAACTCATTCTTCAACCGTGAATCACAAGGCACACATAATCTCTTCCCAAACCTCAAAACACAATCATTATCAGTGTTGAATTCAGGCAACTTACCTTTCTGAACCAGCTTTACCTTTTTCTGCAACTTGCTGTCTTGCTTCTGTGCTTTCTTGATTCTGTCTGATAGAGAAGATTTCACTGATACCTGAAACAAAACAGAAGGACTTCCTACACCAACAACTTCTATGCCAAAGTTCATCAAATCAAAAACCAAGGGATCTCGTTCCAAACGTAGCATGGTTAATGAAGCATTACTTTTTCGACTCAAAGCATCAGCCACTTTATTTTCTTTTCCCGGATGGTATTGAATTGTACAATCATAATCCTTAATTAATTTCAGCCATCTCCTCTGTCTCATGTTCAATTCCTTCTGAGTGAATATATACTTTAAACTTTTGTGATCAGTATATATTTCACACATTACTCCATACAAATGATGCCTCCAAATTTTTAAAGCAAAGACAACAGCAGCTAATTCCAAATCATGTGTAGGGTAATTTACCTCATGAGTTTTCAACTGTCGTGAAGCATAAGCAATTACCTGATCATTCTGCATAAGGACACAGCCA
The DNA here is from genome assembly GCA_963277665.1 of Viscum album. NCBI lineage: Eukaryota > Viridiplantae > Streptophyta > Magnoliopsida > Santalales > Viscaceae > Viscum > Viscum album. The sequence goes on from OY728132.1 coordinate 705,817,324, forward strand.
AGTCCCTTCAACGAAGCATCACTGTATATAACAATCTCACCATTCCTGGAAGGAAGTGCCAAAACTGGAGCATTCACCAATCTTCATTTCAACTCCTGAAAACAATCATCACATTCTTTTGTCCAGATGAACATAACATCCTTACGAGTTAGCTTAGTCATTGGACTAGATAACCGTGAAAAATTTTCAACAAACCTTCGGTAGTAACCTGCCAAACCAAGAAAACTACGGATCTCGGTTACATTTGTGGGTCTTGGTAATTCTTCAACAACTTTTGTTTTAGTAGGATCAACAATTATGCCATCTTTTGAAACAATGTGACACAGGAAAGAAATTTGTTGTAACCAAAACTCACACTTGCTGAATTTTCCATATAGTTTCTTTTCTTTTAAGGTTTGCAAGATAACCCTTAAATGACTTTCATACTCCTCTTTACTTTTAGAAAACACCAAAATATCATCGATGAAAACAACCACAAACTTATCCAAGAACTCATGGAAAATTCTATTTATAAGGTCCGTGAATACAGCAGGTGCATTGGTTAACCCAAAAGGCATAACTACAAATTCATAATGGACATATCTAGTACGGAACGTAGTCTTCGGAACATCTGCTTCTTTTACTTTCAACTGATGGTACCCCAACCTCAAGTCAATCTTCGAACAATACTGAGCTCCCTGGAGCTGATCAAACAAATCATCGATATGAGAAAATGGATACTTGTTCTTAACAGTAATATTATTCAAGGCTCTATAATCAATGCAAAGTATCATTGATCCATATTTCTTTTTAACAAACAAGACAGGATCACCCCATGGTGATGTGCTAGGTCGAATGAAAACTTTATCTAATAACTCCTGCAATTGATTCTTTAACTCTAAAAGTTCAACTTGATCCATTCGATAAGGGGGTTTTGAAATTGGATTAGAATCAAGAACTAAGTCAACAGTAAATTCAACTTCTCGTTCATGAATAATACCAGGCAACTCATCAGGAAAAACATCAAGATACTCATTTACCACTGGCACATCATTAATCTGGATAGTTCCTTTATTTTCAACAATATGTGCAAGGTAACATTCATTTCCATCTTTTACTAGTTTCTCAACTTCCTGATATGTTATCAAAATCAAGGGTTCATTCTTGTGCACAAACTGAAAATCTTTCTGAAAAGAAAACATTTTAGCTCTATAGTCAATCTTAGCATGATAAATAGAAAGCCAATCCATGCCCAAAATAACATCAAACTCTACTAGAGGCAAAACAATAAGGTTTGCTGGAAGATTCTTTCCACACACAAGGATAGGAAGGTTCTTATAATTCCTTTTTGTCTCAACGTTCCCTCCGGGTGTTTTTACCATAATTTCGGGGTTCATATCCTGAGATGGAATTTTTAATTTACTAGAAAACTTCTCAGAAATGAAAGAGTGTGTAGACCCTGAATCAAACAACACATTGGCATAATCTGAACAAACAAATAGTGTACCTGATACCACTTCATTCGATGGCCCAACATCTGCTGAAGTTGTTGCAAAGGATTTCACCACCCCTTTCTTCTTGTAGTCTGGCTGCATTCCCCTAGTTGAGTTCTTCGTTGGACACTCGTTTACATAATGACCCATTTCATTACACTTAAAACATCTTACCGTTGGCTTTTCATTGCCTGCTTGATCATCTTCCTTACAGTTATGAGCAATATGACCAGACTTACCACACCGAAAGCACTTACCAGACTTGGATAAACATTCTCCAGGATGCATTTTACCACACTTCTCACAGGATAGATATTTGGTTTTCTTACCTCCTTGCTTCATTGATGAATTCTTCCCCTTTTCCTGCCAACTAGACCTCTTATTCTGTTGTTTGTCATAGAACACCTGATCATCAGCAAACTCCATTTCCACCTTCTCCGCACATCGAACAAGATTTTCATAACTTTTGAACTCACGAGAAGCTAAAGCCCTTCGATACTTTGGCTTTATCCCTGAGTAAAAACGGTTTATTTTACTATCAAGATCTCGTATGATGTTTGGAGCATACCTTGCCAATCGAGTGAACTTTACTTCATAAGCAGCCACTGAATCATCCTCCTGCCTCAGTTCTAGGAACTGTTTTTCAATCATAAAACGAACCAACTTAGGAAAATATTTCTCAGGAAACATACCTTTGAATTCGTCCCAGTGAAGATCCTCAATCTCTTCACTATCCCTGATATTTTTCACCATCGACCACCACTGATCAGCTTCACCTTCAAAACGGTAAACAGAAAGACTAACCTTTTGATGTTATGAACACCCCATGACATCAAAATTCTTCTCCAGGGCTTTAATCCACCCTTCAGCTTGCACAGGATCAGATGATATTCTGAATGATGGGGGATGTTGCCTCATGAAATGTTCCACCACTGACATGTTCCTCTGCAGTTGATCTGGCTGATCTCGTGCATGGATACCACCACCATTTATAGACTGAGTCAACTATGCCATCACTGCAACAAACTGTTCAGTTCCGATTCCAATCATCTCAGGTTGCTGATTAGGAAGGTTGTCTTCCTCCTGATTTCGTCCCAAAATAGCTGCTTTGTTTCCTCTGCGGAAAAACATTCTGAACACAGAAATATCTTAGGCGAAGCAACATGGTAATCAGTAAATGCTATATCATTTCAATCATATTATAATTTAACACTTTTCTAACTCCTAAAGTTGTCTAAACCGACCTTTTATACCAACTATAAGGCCCCGGCCTTAAACCTCACTTAATATTGAATTAAATGAATAATTCACATTGAGGATCTTTTTAGGTTTAGAGTTTTAGAGAATTAGAACATAACTATTACATCTCAAAAGATTACAAAGTAGACACTTCTACTAAGTTTCCATAATAAAAAAACTCTTAAAAAGAAACATGTATAGTTCCATGTTTTATATAGCATGACATTCCCTTGATCCCATCCTTGACCTTATTCCACATTAAGTCATGTGAAAAACATTTCAAAAAAACTTGGGATGAGCATAAAAAGCTCAGTAAGGGATACACAAAGAATGAAAACTGTTAGTTTTTAAAACATCAAGTAAACCATGTATACTCTATCAAAGTAATACCTTCACCTTCATGAAGTAGTAAAAACTCTTCACTGAATAAAGTATCATTACTTAACTTTTTGCAACCAAAGGATTACCATAAAACCCATATAAAGAACACATAACATATATAAAGGTAACTTGGGACATAAAAATACTTAAGTGGAATAACCATACGGTCGACTTCCACACATATCACTTAATGGAATAGCCATACGGCCAATTTACATACATACTTAATAGAATAGCCATACGACCGACTTCCATACCCAATGCATTAGAGGTTATAACGTAACCACCCGTCCTGGTATTCACGGCACCACCCGTCATATGGTTTATCACGTAACCACCTGTCAAATGTCCAAGTACCAATATAAAATCATAAAACATAAAACCAATATAAAGGAATGATAACATTTCCACATTTCAATCACAATATATCATAATAGAATCCTTTATCAAAACCATTTTCAATACCAAAATACATAAAAGAGTATATGGTATTTATTTTATTTTAAAAATACTAGGGCTTGTTGAGGTAGCCAAAGACCAAATAATACTCGCGGCGGCGGAAAAGGTCGTTGTCACCGCATACGTTAAAAAAACATTCCTTTTTGTCATTTAGTAAAACACTTCGTAGAAAAAGATTCCTTTTGTATAAAAGTAAAAGTCAAAGGGGTTTGTACACCATATAAAAGAATGTTGTGTATAAAACGAAATATGCATCAATGAAAGGAGATTGAGACGAAGTCCCTTACCTCAGGTCCGACTTGACTCGATCGTTCTTTAACGTCCTGAATAATAAACTTGAGTTAATTTATACTGGATTAAGAACCTTTTTAATGCTAATTATTCCTTTTATATCACTTATTTCCATGTTATATACATTATGTAACCATTTAAGTTAATAATGTTTGTTTTGTCGATATTTGGTTCTTAAGTCGAAAGTGGACTTCTTACAATTGCATGTTGTTCGTGTGGTCAAAGGTTCTTTATATCCAGAATGACATTCCTGATTTGGAAATCATATATATCATATATATCCAGCATATACATGTATTTATAATATTACATAATCATTTAGAGGTAAGAAATGAAATGCACCGTTCATGGAGATGGTAAGCCGTACGTACGCATGAACGCTACTTTCATTTCTTTGTCATATTAATGGAATTAAAACTAAATGAGAGGTATGCATATTTTAATTCCAGAATTGTATTCATCATTTATCTATATCATTCATTATATATATCCATTATATACATGTACTTTTAATGGTACATTACATTTGGGGATAATAAATGAAATGCACCATTCATGGAGACGGTAAGCCGTACGTACGCATGAATGCTAATTTCATTTCTATCTCATACTTTAATGGAAAGAAATAATAATGATATAGAGGTATATTATAATTCCAGTATAACATCATATATAATAACTTTAAATACATCCTTTACACGTCCCACATATGGCATTAACGAATCACATCACTTTGAGGGGGCGGTAGTCCGCACTTCCTTAAATGAAGATATCGTGTTTACCCATAATGGAAACCATAAAGGTATGCCCAAAATGAAAAATACAGAAGCTTAAGTAAAACATAAACATATTAAATATCATATATAAATATAGTGTCATATTAATGGCCACCTTTGAAGGTGTTAAAAGAATGTTGACCAATCATCATTTCGGGAGGCAGAAATTCGCCATCCACGGAAACATTATGTTCTTTAACCATTAGATGTAGGTGTGTGTAAGTGTAGATTGAATCCTTATTATAAAAACATCCTAGTATATTTAGGATACTGGATTTGTTACAAAAGAAAAGAATAAAAAGAGTTTAGGGGGTTGGAGAATCAAAATAAAACAAAAGGACACAAAAGAAGACATTACCTTAAAATCGGGAAACTCCCCATGGTTTGAGATCAAAGGCTTCCTTGGTAAGACTTCTGCCCAAAGTGAGGCTTAAAGGAGTAAAATAGGGATGTGGAGAGACAAAATGGACAGGGGTTGGCTGAGACAAAGGCTTTGCGAGTGTGGGTAAGGAGGTAGAGGTGGGGGCCTTTTATAAGAGGAGAGGAGGGGCACTCTTGGAAAGTAAAGAAAACTCACTTTATTTTAAAATGGTATTCGGATTTAAGAGGTCCCACATTGATGTATTTCGAGGATAAGGTGATGAGGGTTCTAAATCCACTCATAAAATAGGTTTTGGACATGTTTAGGTCTTAGATATTACATTATCATTCCATTTTATTTAAATCGTTAAATAATGAGGTCATCGATGCATCATCATGATAGGATAAATAATTTAATTTATTTAATGTCTAAAAATTATAAAACAAATAAAATGATGTATGAAATCGTTTTAGCTTTCCAATGACTATTTATAGTCAAAAATATGACTTGTATAACCCCATGTAAGAATTGTTTTAGTAAAACATCTCATGTGTGTGTCATTTTTACTTTAACATTAAATAAAAAGTTATTTATGTCATTTCCCAACCAAAGTGGCTCCATGGGGTCCCCAAGTTGACCCATGGATTGTCTTGGTCGTCAATGACACATCCAATAAGGCTAGGCCATGTGTCAAGGTCATCTCATATTATTAAAACATTATTTTTACCTTAAACTACACTAATTACCTCTAATCACGATTAAAAACTTAGTAAGTTACTATTCACCAAAAAATTATTTTTATCTCATTGAACCACATTTTACTTCTTAATGACTACCATGTATGTCGGATTTTTTAAATTCAAAACACAGAAGTGGTAAAATTTCATTTAAATGAAAAATCAGTTTTTATAAGTACCACTTAGTGGTTTCACTATTCATCAAAAATTGAAGTTTTTCAGAAAAATACCAAAAATTCACCCGAAGATATATTTGATATTCCGAATTCAAAAATGAAGTCCATTTTAAAAAATTCACAACATATAAGTTGCATTAATTAATTTAATAATTAAATCCCGCTATCAGAGCAAATGGCGTGTTTTTATGAAATAATAAGTATCAAAAGATTGACACTAGTTTAAGTCCGATTTCAAAGTGAAAATAATTCCAACGACCACTATTGGATTTAATGGTAAAACTATTTTCTAATTTCACTTTAAAACCAATTCAAATGATAATCTAATCATATAAATAAATTAGATTAAAAAGAGGTTTTTAATTAAAATACAACATTTTACACTATTCATTAAAAACGAACTTTATCGGAAAGATACCAAAAATATACACATCGTAAATTTTGATGTCCCGATTCTAAAGAAGAGTTATTTTTGGTCCAATAGAATTTATAAGATTGATCAAAACTATATTTAATGACGGTTCACCGTCAAAAGGTGATAAGTGAACCCTTAGTCAAAATTAGGGTATAAATGCCTGAAATTGAATTCTTTCCGTATTTTAAGCCTTTATCTTTTATTGGGTAAATGTAAAAACATTTAAAAACATATATAATCATATTTTAGTTATTTCTATCCATTCCTGCCAGTACAACGGTTACTTCTTAACCAACATTTAAAATAATATTATTTTATTACTAGTGTGCAACGTAAGTTTTCAAAGAAACTCATCGTTGCGTATCGAGTACGCTATCGAACGTAGAAACCCATTTTAATTAAAATTAATATTTAATTCGTAAATATTAATAAATATGTAAATTATTTATTCTTTATTTACCTGGGATGTTACAATATGTGCAGTAAAATAATTACATAATCTTAAGGACATAGTAAATATAACATATAACATATATAAAAATATTTTCCATCATAATTTCCTCCATGATAGAAATTTTAGGAAAATGAACAATCATCATTTAGTGAGGTGGTAGTTCGTTGTACACGTAAAAAGAATGTTTGTTACACATTTGAATGAGGTTTGTGTAAGTGAAGGTAAAACCCTTAGCATAAAAATAATAATATTTTACATAGGATATTTTCTTCATTAAATCATGTAATAAAGTTATTAGAGGGGTGGAAAAATAAAATAAAAGGAAGTATTTGGGGAGAAGACGTTACATCTAAATGGGGTAACTCCTTTTGGTTGTGGGAAACCTATTACTTGGATTAATTTTTTAAAAAGTGTAGGATTAAAGAAGTAAGTAAGGGATTTGGTAAGTTTATTGGGATGATATTGGTTGAACCTAAGTTTTTTTAGAGGTGAAAATAATTTTGAGAGGTGGTGACCTTTTATAGGGTAGGGAAAAACACACTTTGCATTTTTTAAGACATGTTAGTTGTACAAAATGATTTACATAAAAAGTCATAAAAACTAACCAAACTCAGTAATATAAGGTGAATGGACGAATAAAGTCCATAAAATTGGTTTTCTAAAAGTGTATATGTTGTTTTGGATCATAAATTAAATGTTTATTCCTTAGTTAAGCTTATTTTTACCATAATCATTAGAATTAATTTTAATCTGATTCAAAAATATTTTGGGTCAAAAAATAATTTTATCTTACTATAAAATATAAATTATTATTTTTAAAAATATATAATTAATTATTAAAAATTATAATCATATAAGTTTTAGAAATTAATTTAAAATCAGTCCTGGTGACAGGGCAACAATGCTAGTTTTTAATTTAAAAATGTCCCAACTTTTTCAAAAATTTTATACCCAATTTCAAAGTAAAATTGATTCAAATGTAATAAATTGTATTAATTGATAAAAATAATATCTAATTAAAATTTTAAATTAAATTAAAATATAATTTATCTTTATAAATAAATTATATGAAAAAATAATTTTGAATCAAAATTCATTATTTTTCACTATTCATCGAAAAATTACATTTCCCTGAAAAATCCAAAAAATTTACCCTAATATAATATCAAAATTATAAATTAAAAAAGAATTTTATTTTATAAAAATAAATTTATAAATATATATATAATAAATTTTACAATTTTTACATAATGAAATTAAATGCAGTTCATTTGAGAAAATAATATATTTAAATATATAAGGACTTCACCAAAAATTATATATTTCATAATCAACGTGATTTACTTATATAAAAATTTTAAAAAATATTTTAAATTTAATTATCAATATTCATATTACTATTTTTAATATATTGAAGATAATTATATCATTGAAATAATTATAACAATAAAAAGATGTTTAGTAGAAACTCGATGTTGTCTGTTGCGTGTAACGTATTCCATGTCATAATATAACCTCATTGTTTCATGTAGTGAAGATAAAACATATATTTTTTTATTACATGATTAACATGGTGTTTCATATTACACAAGCCAACCTGCGGTGTCCCTCATGGTGTCGTTGGATAAACCGGCCCGGTCTTCCAGGCCGAGTCATCGAGCCGCCTACATGGTGACTACTGGGATGAACCGCCCTTGTGGTCCGCTGGGCTGAGCCTAGCTGACCGGGGTAAAACATACCAGCTGGACTCGCCCATTGGGCTAGGTCAGACCAAGCGAGTCTGACCAGGTCGACCCAGAACGGGTCGGCCCAGACTGGGTTGGGCCGAGTTGGTCCGACCAGGTCGGACCGGACCTGGGCCCATTACTGACCATTTTCTGGATTGGGCTATATCATTAGCACTGTATGTTGGTTTCACAAATCGTCAGAGGCTTCAGTATTCTTAGAGCATCGCTATCCCTTTGAGTATACCCCACTGGAGTTCAAGGTATAGTTGAGTTACGGTCAGGTTGGTTCGTACACGAATCCAACCGGGCCCCCAGGACTAAAATGCTAATAACTCACAGATCGTGCATCCGATTGACGCACCGTCTATTGGGTTGAGTCCCCTATGACATGGTGGTTCTTTGAGATAGTTCCAAGTGAGACTTCATGGAAATTGGAGTATCGACCATTAGCTTGTGGAGCAGATCCTCTTGGAGACGAGCAGACAGAGTGCAGAGATCTAGTAGTTGACAGACCTAATGACTGCTTGACCGATTCTACTCAGAGTGATTTGACTAGCCCAGTGGGGAGCACTCGGTATTTGGCGGCAGACCCATGGCGGACAGAGCGCCTGGTAGTTGGCAGTAGACCTGTGGTACTCAAGAGGAGGAGTACCTCTGTATGCTATTAGGGGGAGCACTCGGTATTTGGCGGAAGACCCACAGCGGACGGAGCACCCAGTATTTGGCAGCAGACCCACGGTACTCGAGAGGAGGAGTACCTCAATAGTCCAAGGTGAGTGAGAAGCGCCTCGGGGTCACAACTGGCCCACTGTACTTGAAAGACGAGGAGTTCTCCAGCTTCTATGGTTTCGATAATAAAAAATCCGGGTTTGAGTTTAGTCAATGACCTTTGTGTTTTCTCATTATTGAGATGAGTGACTTGATAACTTAGGTATATGTATGAGTATATACCTAAGTGATGGTTATCCATTTAAATAATAGTTTTTGGTTTATCCTTGTTGGATTTTTGGGAGACCTTGAGGGTATCTGGGTCCCTACTGAGTATCGTTATACTCACTCCTGCACTGGCTATGCCAGCACCTCATTGTGTTGGATAGAGATGACGAGCAGTGCTGACCGAGGCGGAGTGTACGAGGACTAGACGATACCTAGAGGTGGACCTCATGATGAGTCTGTACCTATAGGAGACGGATAGATGTGGATCACTGAGGAGGCAATATGTACCTACCCTTCATGTAGGATCTGTGGTGGACAATCCTGGAGCTGCTAGACACCTTCCAGCTGTTTGACTTTTTAGTTTTACCTGTTTGTCCTTTCCTTGTACTTACTATTGGGATTTTATTTCTAGCCCCTTATGTAACACCCCAGGTAAATAAAGAATATGACATTTTCATATTTATCCATATTTCTGAATAAAATATTAATATGACTTTAAAGGGGACGCTATGCTCGATGCCGTACCCAACACGCAACAACGAGTTTCTTGGGAATCTTACGTTGCACTCTAATAATAAAATAATATTATTTTAAATGGCGGTTAACATGTAGCCGTTGTATTTGCGGGAATGGATAGAAATATCTAAAATATGATTATATATGTTTTTAAATGTTTTTACATTTATCCAATAAAGATAAAGGCTTAAAATACGGAAAGAATTCAATTTTAGGCTTATATGACCTAGTTTTCACTAAAGGTTCACTTATCACCTTTTGATGGTGAACCGTCATTAAATATAGTTTTTTTCACTCTTATACATTCTATTGGACCAAATAGAACTCTTCTTTAGAATCGGGACATCAAAATTTACTTTTTGTAAATTTTTGGTATCTTTCCGATAAAGTTCATTATTTTTAATGAATACTATAAAATGTTGTATTTTAATTCAAAACCACTTTTTAATCTATTTTATTTATATGATTAGATTATCTTTTAAATTGGTTTTAAAGTGAAATTAGAATATATTTTTACCATTAAATCCAATAGTGGTCGTTGAATTAATTTCACTTTGAAATTTAACTTAAACTAGTGTCAATCTTTTGATACTTATTGTTTCATAAAAACACGCTATTTGTCATGACAACGGAAATTAATTATTAAATTAATTAATGTGACTTATATGTTTTGAATTTTGTAAAATAGACTTCATTTTTGAATTCAGAATATCAAATATAGATTAGGGTGAATTTTTGGTAATTTTCTAAAAACCATCAATTTTTTATGAATAGTGAAACCACTAAGTGGTACTTATAAAAACTGATTTTTCCGTTTAAATGAAATTTTGCCATCTTTGTGTTTTGAATTTCAAAAATCCGACATACATGGTTTTCATTAAGAAGTAAAATGTGGTTCAATGGGATAAAAATAAATTTTGGTGAATAGTAACTTATTAAGTTTTTAATCGCGATTAGAGGTAATTAGTGTAGTTTAAGGTAAAAATAATGTTTTAAAAATATGAAATGAACTTGACACATGTCCTAACCTCATTGGATGTGTCATGGCCGACCAAGACAAGCCATGGGTCAACTTGGGGACCCCATGGAGCCACTTTGGCTGGGAAATGACATAAATAACTTTTTATTTAAAGTTAAAGTAAAAATAACACACACATGAGATGTTTTACTAAAATAATTTTTACATGGGGTTATACAAGTCAGATTTTTGATTATAAATAGTCATTGGAAATCTAAAACGATTTCCTAAATCATGATAGTTTTTTTATAATTTTTAGACATTAAATAAATTAAATTATTTATGACATCATGATGATGCAGCGATGACCTCATTATTTAACGATTTAAATAAAATGGAAAGATAATGTAAAATGTAAGACCTAAACATGTCCAAAACCAATTGGATGGTTGTATTTCGAAACCTTATCACCTTATACTCGAATTATTTCAATGTGGGACCCTTTAAATCCGAAACTCATTTTCAAATAAAGTAACATTTCTTTACTTTCCAAAAGTGCCCCTCCTCTCCTCTTATAAAAGGCCCCCAGCTCTACCTCCTTAACCACACTCCCAAAGCCTTTTTCTTGGCCAACCCCTGACCATTTTGTCTTTACACTTCCCTCTATTACTCCTTGAAGCCTCACTTTGGGCAGAAGTCTTCCCAAGGAAGCCTTTAAGCTCAAACCAAAGGGAGTTACCCGATTTTAAGATAATGTCTTCTTTTGAGTCCTTTTGTTTTATTTTTCTTCTATGACACCCTAAACTCTTTTTATTATTTTCTTTTGTAACAACTACAGTATCCTCAATATACTAGGATGTTTTTATAATAAGGATTCTAGCTACACTTACACACACCTACATCTAATGGTTAACGAACATTCTGTTTCCGTGGATGGCGAATTTATACCTCCCGAAACGATGATTGTTCAACATTCTTTTAACACCTTAAAAGGTGGCCATAAAGATGTAACTATATTTATATATGATATATAATATGATTATGTTTTACTTAAGCTTCTGTATTTTTCATTTTTGTCTTACCTTTATGGCTTCCATTATGGGTATACGCGATATCTTCATTTTAGGAAGTGCGGACTACCGCCCCCTCAAAGTGATGTGATTCGTTAATGCCATACGTGGGACGTATAAAGGATGGATTTAATGATATTATATATGATGTTATACTGGAATTATTATATACCTCTATATCATTATTATTTCTTTCCATTAAAGTATGAGATAGAAATGAAAGTAGCATTCATGCGTACGTACGGCTTACCGTCTCCATGAACGGTGCATTTCATTTCTTATCCCCAAATGTAATGTACTATTATAAGTACATGTATATAATGGATATATATGATGAATGATACATATTAATGATGAATATAATTCTGTAATTAAAATATACATACCTCTCATTTAGTTTTAATTCCATTAATATGACAAAGAAATGAAAGTAGCGTTCATGCGTACGTACGGCTTACCGTCTCCATGAACGGTGCATTTCATTTCTTACCTCTAAATGATTATGTGATATTATAAATACATGTATATTCTATATATATATGATATATATGATATCAAAATCAGTAATGTCATTCTGGATATAAAGAACCTTTGACCACATGAACAACATGTAATTGTAAGGAGTCCACTTTCGACTTAAGAATCAAATATCGACAAAACAACATTATTAACGTAAATGATTACATAATGTTTATAACACATAACTAAGTGATATAAAAGGAATAATGAACTTGAAAAAGGTTTTTAAGCAAATATAAATTAACTCAAGTTTATTATTCAAGACGTTAAAGAACGATCGAGTCAAGTCGGACCCGAGGTAAGGGATCCTACACCTCTCTTTCTTTTTTATGTACATTCTTTTATGTCATTCCTTTTAAAGATAATATTTCTTGTTATTGGGATATTCTTTTATATTACTCTTACTGTAATTTTTATGTTCATATGATTAGAGACCCTATTCTCTCTCATCAATCCATTTTGGAAGTTTTGAGTGGCGCCGTTAGGCTGCCGAATTTTTCATAGGAGATCCAGCCTCTCTTTCTTTTTAAGTACTCTCATTTATGTCACTTCTTTTAAGCTCCACATTATTATGTTGGGGGGATGTTCTTTTATATTCCTATTTCTATAAACATTATGTTAATATGATGAGATACCCTATTTTATCTCATCAATCCATTTTTGTAAATTTTATGTGGCGCCGTTAGGCTACCGAGTTTTCGTAATGGATTTTTCATCTCACATTTATTCCCGTGAGATTTATGCTACATTTGCCACAATTTCCTTTAAGTGGTGTACGTACTGCCCATTATTCTACTCTTTTTGTAATATAATTTCTTTTTATGAGTATTTACATCAATGATGTATTGTCCTTCTTTCATGGGGTGTATGTTTTGAAAGATACCCAAGTCGGTAAGGGAACCTTTGACCCTCCTCTTTTCAAAAGACTTATTTTGATGGGTCTTTTAATTTACTTATTGTTATGTTGGGATATGTTCTCATATATCCTTATTGATGTAACTTTTATGTCCAGGTGATGAGATAAACTTTTTATCTCTCATCAACTCATTTTGATGTGACGTCGTTAGGCTGTCAAAGGAACTTCTTAACCCAATTTCGATTTCTTTGGGTTCAACATGTAGTTATTGAAAATGTCGTCTTTTGAATATGTGTGAATGAAATTTTATTGTTCTAAACTTATTATCCACTTATATTGGGTGTATTTATATTTGTCACACATAATTTTGAGATTGAATTATCCTTAATTTAAGGATACCTTCTTTATAAGGAATTCATCACATTTGACATTTCTATTGAGACTTATTTGTTGTTATACACCAATTAACTCTTATATGGTGTATATACCATCCTCTGGAATATTATATCATGAATCCATTTATTCTCATGATATTATAAAGTTCTGACTAAATGTTATTCCTCAATTATTTTATTCAAGTGTCTCCTAATTTGGTAGAACCTCTTTTATCAAAATTTCGCTGTAAATGTTTTAATTATTTGTTCTTATTAATATCCATGTTTTCAAAATGGTTTTAAGGATTTATTTATATGGATATTAATGGATTAAAATTTTAAAATCTTCAAGGTGGTATGGGATACTTTGATTCAAAAATCTCTTTAATAAATGTTTTAAATGTTTTTGGAAATGGTTTCTTTTTGAATGGATTCATTATTTCAATATACTAAAATGTTATATTGTGATTGAAATGTGGAAATTTTATGTTTCCTTTATGCATGTTTTATGTGATACGTTTATGTTATGGTTCTTGGGCATTGTTATGAAAATGGGTGGTTCCGTGATAAACTAAGGGCGGGTGAGCCCGATATAGCTCTCCAATGCATTGGGTAACGCGAAGGAGTGAAACGTTAAGGTTTCTCCGAAGAGATTTAGGGAATATACAATGGTGGGTATTCAAAATGTAACCAAGAGGGTTACTCCCTACATAAGAATGTTATGAATGCCTCAATTTACCTTTTATGTCTTATAATTTCTATGATTTTATGAGGTAAGTTAAAGTGCCTATGTTTTATGGGTAAAGTATGATTTCATTCTTATGTATACATGAACTCATGTTTCCTTTCCATATTTTTTATATCCCTTACAGAGCTTTTTATGCTCATCCCAAGTTTTTGAAATGTTTTTCACAGGGCAAGGGAAGGGTACATGATATGATGATAGTGTCAAGGAAGTGTCAAGAAAGAATCCATGTTTTATTTTAAATATGTTTCTGTTTAGGGGAAAAATGAATAATATATTTTATGTAACCACTTTGTGTAAATGTGGAATGTAATGCAAGTCTTATAATCTAATTATCTAAAACTCTACACCTGAAAAGATCCTCAATGTGTAATCTTGTAATAACTCAAGATTAAGTAAGGTTTAAGGCTGGGGCCTTATAGTTGGTATCAGAGGTCGGTTTAGATAACTTTAGAGGTTAGGGTATTCTCTAAGCATAAGTGACATTACCATAATGGTTAGGATTTCAGAAAGAGTCCTAGCTTTAGATAAAGTGAATGAGTAAGTATATCTTAGTGTTTACCTTCCTCATTAGTACATGACGGTTTTTTTGATATACTCACACTGACATTTCTATTTTTAGTGAATGGATGAATCTAGCAGGCACCAAAGAGAAAACAGGTTTGCAGGAAACTGTGGTGGTTCTCTGATTAAGATAATAGATAAAATGGGGGATTCAATGAGGAAACTCGTGGTTGTTCTAAACCAACTATCAAGGAGTCATGATCAACCACTTGAACCTTGGTATTTTCTATAATGCATCATGTATGAGATGACCAATCGATGTGGAAGTTCAGGTAATAATTATAAAGGTAACCATTAGAGTTTATATGATCCTTACATTTGAGGTAATTATGGGTTATTATATGATATGATGGAAAATGAAAGGCATGAGATAAACTTGAGGTTAAAATATGTTATGATTATTTTTTAAGATTTTATCTCATTTTGGGGAATGTTTTAAGAATTATATAGTTTGGGAAAAAGGACAACACGCAGACCGTGTGACAACCCGTCGCGTTGGACAAAGCTGCGGGAATTGAACCCACAACCAAAGTGCAACTGGTATTTATCGCCTACCACTGGACTATGTGAAGTCCCTGGTTAGTTTGACTGATTCCTTTTAGTTGGATGATTTTAGGAATCAATAGTAAGTTTATTTTGGGTTTTCTATGGAAATGATTAACCTATCATCGAGGATATGTGATTAGGTTAATTACTTTTCAATACGAGACATTAAGAGCAACTGATTTTGTTTGGAGATAAATGTTACGATTTAACTTGAAGACTATGTGACTAAATCCTTCAAATATTTGGGTTTCAATCTTAGTTTGGTTTACTTTAAAGAATTTTATGGACAAATTGTTTATCGAATGGTCCTCATTGATATTTGGGTTTTGTTGGACAAATTTTGGAGATTAAGAATAGCTTTTATTTTTATAAAGTGTTATCCTTTTCTGGATTATCTGATCTTGTACTAACCTTTTGGGTTTTAGTTTTGGTTAAAGTCTAAAGACATGGGAGGTATATAGTTCTCTTTTTTCAGTTAGGTGATTCTCTAGAAGTTGATTATAGTACTCTTAATGTGAACAAGTCTTCCTAAATACTCGTCTTTTGGAGAAAATATGAGTTTGTGTAAGGACACTAATAAAAGTTGAAAGTCAACATGATAAGTGATTATGTTTCCTTATGAATAAATTCCTCAATAAAAAGTAACTTAAAACAAAAATGTTGTCTATTTACTTTTCCTACTGGGGAATCGAATACCGTTTAACCCATCACAAGTTTTTGATTTTCTTGTGGTTAACTTTCTCCTAAACATGTTTTCTATCACTCTCCATCAGAACATGACCCAATGTTTTCTCCTCCATGTCCATGTTTTCATACTTGGAATCCTAGTATGGGTTAACTCGGGTGACCTTTGTACTTATCTTTCTTTATTTTAAAGTGATTGTTTTACCGACTCTTCTTCCAATGTGGGACTTTCAAGGATGTTTCCAAGACCAATTTTAAAATTGTGAGGACGCAATTCCCAAAAGGGGGGAAGGATGTAACACCCCAGGTAAATAAAGAATATGACATTTTCATATTTATCCATATTTGTAAATAAAATATTAATATTCTTTTAGAGGGGACGCTATGCTCGATGGTGTACCCAACACGCAACAACGAGTTTCTTGGGAATCTTACGTTGCACTCTAATAAGAAAATAATATTATTTTAAATGGCAGTTAACATGTAGCCATTGTATTGGAAGGAATGGATAGAAATAACTAAAATATGATTATATATGTTTTTAAATATTTTTACATTTATCAAATAAAAGATAAAGGCTTAAAATACGGAAAGAATTGAATTTTAGGCGTATATGCCCTAGTTTTCACTAAAGGTTCACTTATTGCCTTTTGATGGCGAACTGTCATTAAATATAGTTTTGTTCACTCTTATACATTATATTGGACAAAATAAAACTCTTCATTAGAATCGGGACATCAAAATTTACTTTGTGTAAATTTTTGGTATCTTTCCGATAAAGTTCATTTTTTAATGAATAGTGTAAAATGTTGTATTTTAATTCAAAACCTCTTTCTAATCTAATTTATTTATATGATTATATTATCTTTTGACTTGGTTTTAAAGTGAAATTAGAATATATTTTTACCATTAAATCCAATAGTGGTCGTTGGAATTAATTTCACTTTGAAATCGGACTTAAACTAGTGTCAATCTTTTGATACTTATTGTTTCATAAAAACACGCTATTTGTCATGAAAGTGGGAATTAATTATTAAATTACTTAATGTGACTTATATGTTTTGAATTTTGTAAAATAGACTTCATTTTTTGAATTCGGAATATCAAATATATATTAGGGTGAATTTTTGGTAATTTTCTGAAAAACTTCAATTTTTTGATGAATAGTGAAACCACTAAGTGGTACTTATAAAAACTGATTTTTCCGTTTAAATGAAATTTTTCCATCTTTGTGTTTTGAATTTAAAAAATCCGACATACAGGGTTGTCATTAAGAAGTAAAATTTGGTTCAATGGGATAAAAATAATTTTTTGGTGAATAGTAACTTATTATGTTTTTAATCGCGATTAGAGGTAATTAGTGTAGTTTAAGGTAAAAATAATGTTTTAAAAATATGAAATTAACTTGACACATGTCCTACCCTCATTGGATGTGTCATGGTAGACCAAGAAAATCCATGGGTCAACTTGGGGACCCCATGGAGCCACTTTGTTTGGGAAATGACATAAATAACTTTTTATTTAATGTTAAAGTAAAAATATCACAAACATGAAATGTTTTACTAAAATAATTTTTACATGGGGTTATACAAGTCAGATTTTTGATTATAAATAGTAATTGGAAATATAAAACGATTTCTTACATCATGATAGTTTTTTTATAATTTTTAGACATTAAATAAATTAAATTATTTATGACATCATGATGATGCAGCGATGACCTCATTATTTAACGATTTAAATAAAATGGAAAGATAATGTAAAATTTAAGACCTACACATGTCCAAAACCAATTGTATGGGTGGATTTAGAAACCTTATCATCTTATACTCGAATTATATCAATTTGGGACCCTTTAAATCCGAAACTCATTTTCAAATAAAGTAACATTTCATTACTTTCCAAAAGTGCCCATCCTCTCCTCTTATAAAAGGCCCCCACCTCTACCTCCTTACCCACACTCCCAAAGCCTTTTTCTCGGACAACCCTTGACCATTTTGTCTCTACACTTCCCTCTCTTACTCCTTGAAGCCTCAATTTGGGCAGAAGTCTTCCCAAGAAGCCTTTGATCTCAAACCAAAGGGAGTTACCTGATTTTAAGGTAATGTCTTCTTTTGAGTCCTTTTGTTTTATTTTGCTTCTCCAACCCCCTAAAATCTTTTTATTATTTTCTTTTGTAACAACTACATTATCCTCAATATACTAGGATGTTTTAATAATAAGGATTCGAGCTAAACTTGCACACACCTACATCTAATGGTTAACGAACATACTGTTTCCGTGGATGGAGAATTTATGCCTCCCGAAACGATGATTGTTCAACATTCTTTTAACAACTTCAAAGGTGGCCATTAATATGTCAATATATTTATATATGATATATAATATGTTTATGTTTTACTTATGCTTCTGTATTTTTCATTTTTTTCTTACCTTTATGTCTTCCATTATGGATATACACGATATCTTCATTTTAGGAAGTGCGGACTACCGCCCCCTCAAAGTGATGTGATTCGTTAATGCCATACGTGGGACGTATAAAGGATGGATTTAATGTTATTATATATGATGTTATACTGGAATTATTATATACCTCTATATAATTATTATTTCTTTCCATTAAAGTATTAAATAGAAATGAAAGTAGCGTTCATGTGTACGTACGGCTTACCGTCTCCATGAACGGTGCATTTCATTTCTTATCCCCAAATGTAATGTACTATTATAAGTACATGTATATAATGGATATATATGATGAATGATACATCTAAATGATGAATATAATTCTGGAATTAAAATATACATACCTCTCATTTAGTTTTAATTCCATTAATATGACAATGAACTGAAAGTAGCGTTCATGCGTACGTACGGCTTACCGTCTCCATGAACGGTGCATTTCATTTCTTACCTCTAAATGATTATGTGATATTATAAATACATGTATATTCTAGATATATATGATATATATGATATCCAAATCAGGAATGTCATTCTAGATATAAAGAACCTTTGAACACATGAACAACATGTAATTGTAAGAAGTCCACTTTCGACTTAAGAACCAAATATCGATAAAACAAACATTATTAACTTAAATGATTACATAATGTTTATAACATGGAAATAAGTGATATAAAAGGAATAATGAACTTGAAAAAGTTTCTTATGCAAATAGAAATTAACTCAAGTTTATTATTCAGGACGTTAAAGAACGATCGAGTCAAGTCGGACCCGAGGTAAGGGATCCTACACCTCTCTTTCTTTTTAAGTACATTCTTTTATGTCATTCCTTTTAAAGATCATATTTCTTGTTATTGGGATATTATTTTATATTACTCTTACTGTAATTTTTATGTTCATATTATGAGAGACCCTATTCTCTCTCATCAATCCATTTTGAATGTTTTGAGTTGCGCCGTTAGGCTGCCGAATTTTTCATAAGAGATCCAACCTCTCTCTCTCTTTTTAAGTACTCTCCTATATATCACTTCTTTTAAGCTCCAAATTGTTATGTTGGGGGGATGTTCTTTTATATTCCTCTTTCTATAAACTTTATGTTAATATGATGAGATACCCAATTTGATCTCATCAATCCATTTTTGTAAATTTTATGTGGCGCCGTTAGGCTGTCGAGTTTTCGTAAGGGATTTTTCATCTCACTTTTATTCCCGTGAGATTTATGATACATTTACCACAATTTCCTTTGAGTGGTGTATGTACTTCCCATTATTCTACTCTTTTTTTAATATAATTTCTTTTTATGAGTATTTACATCAATGATGTATTGTCCTTCTTTCATGGGGTGTATGTTTTGAAAGATACCCATGTCGGTAAGGGAACCTTTCACCCTCCTCTTTTTAAAAGACTTCTTTTGTTGGGTCTTTTAATTTACATATTTTTATGTTGGGATATTTTCTCATATATCCTTATTGATGTAACTTTTATTTCCATGTGATGAGATACAGTTTTTATCTCTCATCAACTCATTTTGATGTGATGCCGTTAGGCTGTCAAAGGAACTTCTTAACCCAATTTCGATTTCTTTGGGTTCAACATATAGTTATTGAATATGTAATCTTTTAAATATGTTTGAATGAAATTTTATTGTTTTACACTTAATATCCACTTATATTGGGTCTATTTATATTTGTCACACATAATTTTGAGATTGAATTATCCGTAATTTAAGGATACCTTCTTTATAAGGAATTCATCACATTTCACATTTCTATTGAGACTTCTTTTTTGTTATGCACCAATTCACTCTTATATGGTGTATATACTGTCCTTTGGAATATTATATCCTGAATCCATTTATTCTCATGATATTATAAAGTTCTGACTAAATGTTATTCCTCAATTATTGTATTCAAGTGTCTTTAATTTTGGTAGAACCTCTTTTATCAAAATATCGCCTTAAATGTTTTAATTATTTGTTCGTATTAATATCCATGTTTTCAAAATGGTTTTAAGGATTTATTTATATGGATATTAATGGTTTAAAATTTTAAAAGCTTCAAGATGGTATGGGACACTTTGATTCAAAAATCTCTTTATTAAATGTTTTAAATGGTTTTGGAAATGTTTTCTTTTTGAATGGATTCATTATTTCAATATACTAAAATGTTATATTGTGATTGAAATGTGGAAATGTTATGTTTCCTTTATACATGTTTTATTTGATACGTTTATGTTATGGTTCTTGGGCATTGTTTTGAAAACGGGTGGTTCCGTGATAAACTAAGGGCGGATGAGCCCGATATAGCTCTCCAATGCATTGGGTAACGCGAAGGAGTGAAACATTAAGGTTTCTCCGAAGAGATTTAGGTAATATACTATGGTGGGTATTCCAAATGTAACCAAGAGGGTTACTCCCTACGTAAGAATGTTATGAATGCCTCATGTTACCTTTTATGTCTTATGATTTCTATGATTTTATGAGGTATGTTAATGTAGAGACCCGAAGCCTGACGTACATAGACTTTACATTACTTTTGCGGAATACTTAGTACATAACAAAAACACACACACACAAGGATCGTAATAGTTTAGTGTCTTTGGAAACTCAGAACGTAATCTTCTAATCGTGGTGAAAGATCTTCAATATCTCCCATAAAGATCTTCCCTTTTTTTTACCTAAAACCTTTCTTTATATCCTGGGGAAAAGAAAACATAAAAGGGTGAGCTCAAATGCTCAGTAAGGGTATACAAAAGAAAAATCAATCACATCATATTCATAAGAACATAACTTTTGGAAATCTTAACCTGCAAAAGAGAGCATAATTTCATAACATGGGATAAATCATAGTAGTGAAATGTAATCACAATAATCATAACTTAAAACATGAAACTTTGTGGCATTCACACATAATCATAGAGAATCATTTCTTGTTAGTCAAGACTCATTGCCAAGACTATCTTAGTGGACAAAGTCCCTTTCTGAATCGAGTAACCCTCGTTTCAGTCCTGTTTCACTGAACCGGTATAACCTACCATTCCAGCCATGTCTATCTCATGAGATATAAAATCTTTACCCAATGCATTGGAGGGAGATATAGGTCCCACCCATCTTATAATGAATCCTTTCTTATGTGTGCCACATAATCATAAACCATACATCATAGCGTAACCCATGTAATAAAAATGGGATTCTTAAACAACATGACATCATAAAACAATTCATACAAGATAAAGGAATTCATAAAAAATATTCCATCACAACATGATCAAATCAATGTAATAATATGGATAAAAACAGAACCCTTTATTATCTTAGATGGAAAATAATTTTGATAAAACACTTGAACTCCATTCTTGAGGAAAATATAATTTCTTCTTCAAAAACATTTTTCCGTTCTTAACATGTCATATGACTTTAAAATAAAAGAAGTTTATTAAAAATAAACTTGAAAACTTGTAAAGGAATCTTCTTGGAAATAATGTTTTAAAAATCCATTCATGCCGTATAAGTTAAAAATAACATTCTCCTCGTACTTTTGTCGGAAAAGTCAAAAAGTACCTTATATGGTAACCAAAGGAAAGATTCCATTCATACAATTTGGTAAAAAGTAAATAAAGGGTAAAAATGCCTTTAAGCATCCATGGAAGAATGGTAAACATTTTATGAAATCATTTTTAGAAATCATGGTCATGGATGATAAACATAACCCCAGTAAATACTTACGTATAGGCAATCTCAGATAAAAATGAGATTGAAAATTTATCCCTTACCTTAGGTCCGATTTGCTTTGTATGTGTCCGAAGCTCCTGTATAATGGTTTAAATAATGTTATTGACTTATTCCAGAATCATACATATTGATATGATATCATATATGGTCATATTCTTAGCTTCTTGTTAGTAATATTTCATTGTTACTTGTTACTTGGGTCTTTATTGCCTTTTGTTCTTATGCGTGTTTTGCCGAATAAATTATTATTCTTCTTTTAAGGTTATAGATACCTTATATCCAGAATGGTATTAGTGTAACATATATCATATTTATTCATTCAATTCATTTATATAATTACTATGTAATGATGATCGTGTAGAACGAGTCGCATCACATCGTGGAGACGGTATTCCGTACGTACGCACGAGTGATGATATCGTTCCTATGATCGTGGAATTGTATTGGAGTACAAATATATTATTTCAGTATCAATATTACTTTATAATAATCATAAATAGTTACTCATCACACCATTATACCCATCCTTGTAAGGTGGTGGTGGAAAATAGATTACACCACGGCGTGGAGACGGTATTCCGTACGTACGCACGCGCGGTGATTTCATTTTTCCGTAGGATGGATAGAAGGTGAATTAGGGTTGTTTCATATTTATAATAACATATCAGTATGTATGTAATACTGATGTTATTACTTTATCATGAAACAACTAAAGAAGAAGAAGTTGAAGAAGAAAGAAATTGAAAAGATCGGTAACGGATATTACCTCTTCTTTGGAACGCTTCTTTGAATCCTCCACTTAGGGAACTAATATTGGTCATTGAAGAAGACCAGAAACTCTAGGATTATTCTAGGGAAGTGGAGAGGAGAAAATTTCAGGGGTTGGACAAGCTTGAGTGCTCAATTTGGTGTGAGGAGGAGGGGGAGGAGGTGCCCTTTTATAAGGGAGGAGAGGGGCACCTTTGGAATTCTTAAAAATATTAATTTATAATAAATCTAACCCCAAATAAAAACCTCCAAAAATGACTCATATTAGAATATTAGATAATATAAGGTTGTAATATCATCAACCAATAGAATTTAGACATGTTAGGAATTTATTTTAAACATTTTCAACATGATTTATCCTTATTTAATCAATTTAATTTTATTTGTGGTAATAACATTATAATTTTTAAATTATAACAAATAATTACTTACTTGTTGTGAATTGTCCATAATTGGATTCTTAATAACATTTTAGATCATATAAATTTTAAATTTATAATTTTGAAATATTTTATGATTTTTAATCAATTTTATAATATGTTTTTTTATAAAATAACAATAGTGTCAATTTTGACACTATTCATTTATTTGAATTTAAATAAAATAAATACAGAAGATATGTTCAAAATAAAAGTTTTAATAGATTCATAAAATGTCATATGTATCTTAAAAATTATTGGAGCACATTAAATAGTTCATATAATTTTTATTTTATTATTTTTGAAACCATTTATTTGGTTTATCTCTTAATAAAATAAATACTACAACATTTTTTTATAACTATTTAATATACTTATTTGTTGCATAAAAATTAAAAATAAAATCCTATGATGAATATAAATCTATTACCTTTCACAATAATAATTTTACTCGAATTTATCATCTTAAAATAACAATATTTAAATTGTTATATTTATTAAATTATGAAGGTGACAACTTTGGCATCATTTAAAATAAAATAATATAAGTGTCATAATCGCTTTTATAAGGCTCAAAATGGTCAAATATTTGACCATTGGATGCTTATGGTTTAAATTAACATGGCCACTAAGTTTTGGTTAGGTATTTGTGCATTTTATGGTCACTATTAGTTTAATAAAAACAATATTCTTGATTTTTCACTAGATAAACAATTTCTGCATCACTATTGTGTCATACTTAATGATACTTATTTAATCCCTAAAAATTATAAATAAATTTATATGATGTAGATAATTTCATTATATTTCTGGAGACTATTCATGTTCGAAGTTTCATGATGTTTATCACTAAATTAAAATTAATATACTTATAAGATTTAAGAGAGTGACATGTTGTCACTTTCTTTGGTTTTAATAATAATTAAGTTATTTTCATGGGCAAATGTCTATTAAATGATTCTAATCCGACCCTTAGGTGATATGGGTCGACTTTTAGTCATCCAATAGGATTTTTACATTTGTTAGGGTAATTTTAAAATATTATATTTACCCTTAATTACCCGATTTACCTTTAACTATGGTAAATAAAATTTACCGTAGTTACTATTCATAATTCCCAAAAATAAAAAGTAGCTTATTTACATAATTTGGACACACTAATTCCAAATATGGAATCCATTTTTCCAAATTCAATACACAAAAGATGCAGAAATTAAATTAAAATTAATCCCGTTGTCGAAAGAAACGGGTTTTTCTTTAAAACATTGCAAAAGATTGAATTGATTTAACCTACGAATTCAAGGTAAAATAAATGCTAATGACATATATTATATTAAATGGTAAAAATATATTCTATTTATACTTTAAAACCATTCAATATTATAATTTAACCACATAATATATTACGATGATAAAAGTTGTTTTTAATTAAAATATAGCATGTTTTTACTATTCATTAAAATATGAAAGTTATCGGAAAAATATCAAAACTTTATCTAATGTAAATTTTTATATCCTGATTCAAAAGAAGAATATTATTTTCTCAAATTGAACATATAAACATGTCAAAAACTATATTTAAAGTGGGTGCTCCATCAAAAGGCGGTAAAACTGCATTTTTTGAAAAATACTTATTTTACCCGAAAAATTTATTTTTTTCTTATACCATGTTCTAGAAATGTGTAAGATGAATAATAATATTATAAAATTCAAAATTTAGTTAATACTATTCATAACGGCTAGTTCATGACAATATTATAATAATATAACATTGTTTATTAGAACCCGGAATTGCGTACAACACACGCTATCGAGGAAGGTCGCGATTGCGTGTAATGCAAGCCAAGTCAGGGTTGCGTGTTGTGAAAGAATCCTTCATTGTTTCGTATAACAGAATCCAACCATATTTCATTTATACATTTAATATATATATATATATACTCAATGTTGCATAGAATAACTATTATCAAAATTGTGTGTAACACGGTCCAAGAATAGTGTTGCGTACACTGCAAGCTAATACGGTGTTGCGTATAGCGCAAGGTAATCTTGGTGTAGAATACAACATAAGACATTAATTAAATTAAAATAATATTTTTCATAAAATCTCGGGGTGTTACATTCTACCCCCCTTAAAATGAATTTCGCCCTCGAAATTCGTCGGGGTTATAAATGGTTTACTATTTGAAAGTTTCTTTGATAGAAACCCACATCGTAAAAAGGAATACCAAAACTTATCTTTAAAAACAAAAGTATGAAACGTAACGGTTACCCAAATAAACTAATCACTGGGTTTCCACATAGGTGAAAATATGAATATGGAAGAGAAATCTAACCATCATGTTCTGATGGAGAGTGGTAGAGAACATGGCTATAGAAATTCTAGCAATCACAAAGCCTTAAATTTGTGATGATCTAGGGTACCATCTGATTCATCGGGTATAAGGGCACTAGGACAACATTTTTGGTTTTCAAGATCATTTCCCTAAAGTTGAAAATTTGAATTAGAATAAATACTTACTTTATTTTGGTACAATCTCACTGTTGTTCATGCCTTGAACAATTTCCACTTCATCTCTTAAATAAATGAAGATGAATTTGTTATTTGTGAAGTGTTAGCAGATCATGTGATAGAATGACGGGTCATTCCATCTGTCTCAATCAAAAGGTTAGCAAAAATTATATACATAAGTCGATCTATAGTGAGATTAATCATATATTGTTCCTAAAATGGACTTATACTTCATATATCATACTGCTTAATATAATAAAACTAGTTTCTACTAAACAGGGACTTCCTGTAGGCCAGTGGTAGGCAATAAAGGCCAGTCGCACTTTGGTTGTGGGTTTGATTCCCACAGCCTTGTCCGACGCGATGGGCTGTCACCCGTCCTGCAGGTTGTCCTTTTTCTAAAACTATATTACTATAACATCCCATCAATAATATCGAAAAAAGAACTTCTATCCTTAAACAATAATAACTTATGTCCAACATAATCCATTGTAATCTTTAGGCTTATCCATAATACTGCAGTCCACTCTCATAATATAGTGAAAACGATTACTAGAGATTTAATACTGTCGTTGATCCCCATATATCATAAGACATGTCTTGTTGGTCACATTCCAAACATTCAAAGGCCTTAATCATGTATTCTCTTGAAGAATGAATACCCATTGAACCTTAGTGAAATCATGAATACTGTTAAAAGTTAACACTTTCCACATACCAAAATCCAAAAACTCTATATACTCAAACCATAATATAACCTTCTCCTTATATCAGTCATGAGCTCATGAATACTATCAAACATTTAATTTTCTCCTTATCCCTACATTATGCGCATATCATCTACATTCCAAAAATATCTGAATAACCTTCCATGGATACTGGTAACATTAATCATACACTTTCAAAACTCAAGGAAAGACAATAGTGTAACAATCCTTAGATGTCTCGTTATTCCAACATTACACATGACAAACATGTAATCATTCCACTACATTCTTAAACCATTGTCCAAGATTCAACAATTCTTTCATCTCACATATCATTTGTAGTCTCTTCATCATCATCAACATAAATACTTCCCATACGACCATACTGATTCTCTTCATGAGACTTTCCCTTAGGGAATTGGTTTGCATAATGCCCGTACATTCCACATTTAAAACATTTAACCAGTGTTGATGTCATAGCAATACCATTATCCTCATCCCTGGTGTTAACTGAACCTTTTCCTTTTCACTTACTGGCTTTGTGTCCTTCTTTTCCACACCCAAAGCATCTTCCAGTTCCTTTGAAACATTCTCCTTGATGCCTATTCCCACATGAATTACATAGGGGAAATTGAACTTTCTTTCCTCTATGATCATCATGAAACTCCATCTTTCTCTTATTAGCCGAGTCAGGAAACTTACCAAATTTTACTTTATTGATCATATTATGAGATTGCTGATTCGGAATAATAATTATGTTTGGACTTCCAAATCCCATTTCATTATGACGAATATCATTCCATTGTCCATTATATCCTCCATTATCGTGAATCATCTTGTTTCCAGCCATTTTCTAAAACCCAAAAACAATAGTGTGAGAGGAAAAAATCATGCTAGGGAAAACAACATAATAAAGGGGAAGCACCTTCAATATCTAACATCTTAGGTTTAATTCTATGATCGTTAGCGTAATTCTAGTACTATAACCTATACGTATACTTAACCTTAGGGACATCCCTAGACATACCTTAGAAATATCTCTAGGGATCTCACTAAAGTTCTCGCATCCTAGTTTCCAAAGGTTGACTAATCCTTTCCTCTGATACCAACTGTAGAGACCCAAAGCCTGACGTACATAGACTTTACATTACTTTTGCGGAATACTTAGTACATAACAAAAACACACACACACAAGGATCGTAATAGTTTAGTGTCTTTGGAAACTCGGAACGTAATCTTCTAATCGTGGTGAAAGATCTTCAATATCTCCCATAAAGATCTTCCCTTTTTTTACCTAAAACCTTTCTTTATATCCTGGGGAAAATAAAACATAAAAGGGTGAGCTCAAATGCTCAGTAAGGGTATACAAAAGAAAAATCAATCACATCATATTCATAAGAACATAACTTTTGGAAATCTTAACCTGCAAAAGAGAGAATAATTTCATAACAGGGGATAAATCATAGTAGTGAAATGTAATCACAATAATCATAACTTAAAACATGAAACTTTGTGGCATTCACACATAATCATAGAGAATCATTTCTTGTTAGTCAAGACTCATTGCCAAGACTATCTTAGTGGACAAAGTCCCTTTCTGAATCGAGTAACCCTTGTTTCAGTCCCGTTTCACTGAACCGGTATAACCTACCATTCCAGCCATGTCTATCTCATGAGATATAAAATCTTTACCCAATGCATTGGAGGGAGATATAGGTCCCACCCATCTTATAATGAATCCTTTCTTATGTATGCCACATAATCATAAACCATACATCATAGCATAACCCATGTAATAAAAATGGGATTCTTAAACAACATGACATCATAAAACAATTCATATAAGATAAAGGAATTCATAAAAAATATTCCATCACAAAATGATCAAATCAATGTAATAATATGGATAAAAACAGAACCCTTTATTATCTTAGATGGAAAATAATTTTGATAAAACACTTGAACTCCATTCTTGAGGAAAATATAATTTCTTCTTCAAAAACATTTTTCCTTTCTTAACATGTCATATGACTTTAAAATAAAAGAAGTTTATTAAAAATAAACTTGAAAACTTGTAAAGGAATCTTCTTGGAAATAATGTTTTAAAAATCCATTCATGCCGTATAAGTTAAAAATAACATTCTCCTCGTACTTTTGTCGGAAAAGTCAAAAAGTACCTTATATGGTAACCAAAGGAAAGATTCCATTCATACAATGTGGTAAAAAGTAAATAAAGGGTAAAAGTTCCTTTAAACATCCATGGAAGAATGGTAAACATTTTATGAAATCATTTTTATAAATCATGGTCATGGATGATAAACATAACCCCAGTAAATACTTACGTATAGGCAATCTCAGATAAAAATGAGATTGAAAATTTATCCCTTACCTTAGGTCCGATTTGCTTTGTATGTGTCCGAAGCTCCTGTATAATGGTTTAAATAATGATATTGACTTATTCCAGAATCATACATATTGATATGATATCATATATGGTCATTTTCTTAGCTTCTTGTTAGTAATATTTCATTGTTACTTGTTACTTGGGTCTTTATTGCCTTTTGTTCTTATGCGTGTTTTGCCAAATAAATTCTTATTCTTCTTTTAAGGTTATAGATACCTTATATCCAGAATGGTATTAGTGTAACATATATCATATTTATTCATTCAATTCATTTATATAATTACTATGTAATGATGATCATGTAGAACGAGTCGCATCACATCGTGGAGACGGTATTCCGTACGTACGCACGAGTGATGATATCGTTCCTATGATCGTGGAATTGTATTGGAGTACAAATATATTATTTCAGTATCAATATTACTTTATAATAATCATAAATAGTTACTCATCACACCATTATACCCATCCTTGTAAGGTGGTGGTGGAAAATAGATTACACCACGGCGTGGAGACGGTATTCCGTATGTACGCACGCGCGGTGATTTCATTTTTCCGTAGGATGTATAGAAGGTGAATTAGGGTTGTTTCATATTTATAATAACATATCAGTATGTATGTAATACTTATGTTATTACTTTATCATGAA
This sequence comes from Viscum album, assembly GCA_963277665.1. Classification (NCBI taxonomy): domain Eukaryota; kingdom Viridiplantae; phylum Streptophyta; class Magnoliopsida; order Santalales; family Viscaceae; genus Viscum; species Viscum album. The sequence continues at coordinate 705,847,232 of OY728132.1, forward strand.
ACAACTAAAGAAGAATAAGTTGAAGAAGAAAGAAATTGAAAAGATCGGTAACAGATATTACCTCTTCTTTGGAACGCTTCTTTGAATCCTCCACTTAGGGAACTAATATTGGTCTTTGAAGAAGACCAGGAACTCTAGGATTATTCTAGGGAAGTGGATAGGAAAAAATGTCAGGGTTTGGCCGAGCTTGAGTGCTCAATTTGGTGTGAGGAGGAGGGGGAGGAGGTGCCCTTTTATAAGGGAGGAGAGGGGCACCTTTGGAATTCTTAAAAATATTAATTTATAATAAATCTAACCCCAAATAAAAACCTCCAAAAATGACTCATATTCGAATATTAGATAAGATAAGGTTGTAATATCATCAACCAATAGAATTTAGACATGTTAGGAATTTATTTTAAACATTATCAACATGATTTATCCTTATTTAATCAATTTAATTTTATTTGTGGTAATAACATTCTAATTTTTAAATTATAACAAATAATTACTTATTTGTTGTGAATTTTCCATAATTGGATTCTTAATAACATTTTAGATCATATAAATTTTAAATTTATAATTTTGAAATATTTTATGATTTTTAATCAATTTTATAATATGTTTTTTTATAAAATAACAATAGTGTCAATTTTGACACTATTCATTTATTTGAATTTAAATAAAATAAATACAGAAGATATGTTCAAACTAAAAGTTTTAATAGATTCATAAAATGTCATATGTATCTTAAAAATTATTGGAGCACATTAAATAGTTCATATAATATTTATTTAATTATTTTTTAAACCATTTATTTGGTTTATCTCTTAATAAAATAAATACTACAACATTTTTTATAACTATTTAATATACTTATTTGTTGCATAAAAATTAAAAATAAAATCCTATGATGAAAATAAATCTATTATCTTTCACAATAATACTTTTACTAGAATTTATCATCTTAAAATAACAATATTTAAATTGTTATATTTATTAAATTATGAAGGTGACAACTTTGGCATCATTTAAAATAAAATAATATAAGTGTCATAATCGCTTTTATAAGGCTCCAAATGGTCAAATATTCGACCATTGGATGATTATGGTTTAAATTAACATTGACACTATGTTTTGGTTAGGTATTTGTGCATTTTATGGTCACTATTAGTTTAATAAAAACAATATTCTTGATTTTTCACTAGATAAACAATTTCTGCATCACTATTGTGTCATAATTAATGATAATTATGTAATCCCTAAAAATTATAAATAAATTTATATGATGTAGATAATTTCATTAGATTTCTGGAGACTATTCATGTTCGAAGTTTCATGATGTTTATCACTAAATTAAAATTAATATACTTATAAGATTTAAGAGAGTGACATGTTGTCACTTTCTTTGGTTTTAATAATAATTAAGTTATTTTCATGGACAAATGTCCATTAAATGATTCTAATCCGACCCTTAGGTGATATGGTTCGACTTTTAGTCATCCAATAGGATTTTTACATTTGTTAGGGTAATTTTAAAATATTATATTTACCCTTAATTACCCGATTTACCTTTAACTATGGTAAATAAAATTTACCGTAGTTACTATTCATAATTCCCAAAAATAAAAAGTAGCTTATTAACATAATTTGGACCCACTGATTCCAAATATGGAATCCATTTTTCCAAATTCAATACACAAAAGATTCAGAAATTAAATTAAAATTAATCCCGTTGTCGAAAGAAACGGGTTTTTCTTTAAAACATTGCAAAAGATTGAATTGATTTAACCTACGAATTCAAGGTAAAATAAATGCTAATGACATAAATTATATTAAATGGTAAAAATATATTCTATTTATACTTTAAAACCATTCAATATTATAATTTAACCACATAAGATATTACGATGAAAAAAGTTGTTTTTAATTAAAATATAGCATGTTTTAACTATTCATTAAAATATGAAAGTTATCGGAAAAATATCAAAACTTTATCTAATGTAAATTTTTATATCCTGATTCAAAAGAAGAATATTATTTTGTCAAATTGAACATATAAACATGTCAAAAACTATATTTAAAGTGGGTGCGCCATCAAAAGGCGGTAAAACTGCATTTTTTGAAAAATACTTATTTTACCCGAAAAATTTATTTTGTTCTTATACCATGTTCTAGAAATGTGTAAGATGAATAATAATGTTATAAAATTCAAAATTTAGTTAATACTATTCATAACGGCTAGTTCATGACAATATTAAAATAATATAACATTGTTTATTAGAACCCGGTATTGCGTACAACACACGCTATCGAGGAAGGTCGCGATTACATGTAATGAAAGCCAAGTCAGGGTTGCGTGTTGTGAAAGAATCCTTCGTTGTTTCGTATAACAGAATCCAACCATATTTCATTTATACATTTAATATATATATATATACTCAATGTTGCGTAGAATAACTATTATCAAAATTGTGTGTAACACGGTCCAAGAATAGTGTTGCGTACACTGCAAGCTAATACGGTGTTGCGTATAGCGCAGGGTAATCATGGTGTAATGAAATTAAAATAATATTTTTCATAAAATCTCGGGGTGTTAAAGTTAAAGTGCCTATGCTTTATGCGTAAAGTATGATTTCATTCTTATGTATACATGAACTCATGTTTCCTTTACATATTTTTTATATCCCTTATAGAGATTTTTATGCTCATCCCACGTTTTTGAAATGTTTTTCACAGGTCAAGGGAAGGGTACATGATATGATGATAGTGTCAAGGAAGTGTCAAGAAAGAATCCATGTTTTATTTCAAATATGTTTCCATTGAGGGGAAAAATGAATACTATCTTTTATGTAACCACTTTGTGTAAATGTGGAATGTAATGCAAGTTTTATAATCTAATTCTCTAAAACTCTAAACCTGAAAAGATCCTCAATGTGTAATCTTGTAATAACTCAAGATTAAGTAAGGTTTAAGGCTGGGGCCTTATACCTTTACTTTCAGCATTCTTGTCATATAGTTTCTACTTAGTGTTTTCTTCCCCTTAAACTCTGGTTGTGTGTGTTTATGATTTATAAAGGCAATGCCTTCCCAGTTTTTAGGGAATTACACCTTTGGTGCTAGTCACTAGCCCCTGGCCTATGGAATACGGGCTTGGTGTAGTCACGATACGATCCCCAGGGGATGGGTCGTGACATGAAATATCACCTCTATTTTTCATTTACAGAACTATTTTTTATTTTATACAAATCATATATTTTAGTACAGTGATTATCAATGTGTTTTACCAGAAATTATAATATTCATTATGGACTCTTACATTTTACATGAGACTCATGATCCAACTGAATGGATATTTATTAAAGATATACCTCTCTCAGAATAACTACATCTTATTAGAATGTATTTTCATATCAATAAATATTTAAAACTAATACTAACCCTTATTGACCAGGTACTTCATAATTTAAATTTTTATGTCTTGTGGTCATAAAGCCTTCATAAAATGTGGTTGACCCTCTAACTGCACATGTTCAATATTTTTTTGGATAGTTAAGAGTGTCCCAAAATATTACGTTGTATTCTTGAATGGATAATATGAAATAACAAATAAATCTATGGTGTAACCCTATCCAAATATATAGAACCTCCCACTATATATGATGTATCTTCTTCTCTATTTCATGGGCATCTCTCACATGGAAAAGCACCAAAAATCAAGATCCACTCACATTTTCTACATATCCTTATCTTTATGGTGCAGTTCTCTTTTCTCCAGTTGTGTGGAAATTTCTTCCATGTAGTATCCCTCTTTTCCTTATTTTTTTGTAATGTAATATTTTAAACCTATTTGTAGATATGTTTCCCTTATGTATGTATCACTTTACCCTTATATGTGTAATGGGAGAACTGACTTACCATTACATATATACCAAGACACCCTTATGCGTCTTTATGTACCTTTACATTGATGAGGATTTACATTTTTATGATTTGGGATCCACTGATTTCCCTTATGCATGTACCCTTACACCTCCAACTATAATTAAACACTATTTTGAACAAAAATTAACCTTTATAAAAAGTTTTTCATACCCTTATGTGGGTATAGAAATAATCAATATAAAATTACAAGAGATGATACCCTTATACAATCTACCTATTTACCAATATGAATTACTAATTTTACCTTATGTGGATTTCTTTACCCTTGCATAAGGAATATGTTACCCATATGAAATATTTATACCATTAAACATCCTTCAAGACTTATCTTACTTTTATAAAGGGTTTGAAAACTATTTCTTACCCTTATAAAAATAAAGGAAATCATCACGAAGTCAATAATTTCAATAATAAATCGATATATATAATCTAGGTCAACTCCCAAAACCCAAATAAAAGAATATTTATAGTTTCCATAAATCCATGTCATTAGAAGAAAAGGTATTCCTATTCATGGTGGATGGTTATATAAGAAAAAGGTATAAATAAATAATATCTTTGGTGGAAAGGAAAATTACATATGATATATAGAGAATGAAGGTGGATGGTTATAAATGAATATATCCCTATTATAATAAAGGACATTAAGAAGGATGTTTAGAGAGATGAAATAAAAATTAGATAAAATATTTCTTTGAATACTAACACACCAGAAGGTATTATGAATCAAATTATTCTACACTGTGAATCTAACTCGACAAATTATAAATATATAAATTTATAATAGTATAAATCATATAATATATATCAAAGGGGATTAAATAATTTTTAATATCAAAAGTAAAATGGACGTGAAAACATAAAATATCTTTTAGTAAACATTTTTAATATTGACATAAAATAAAAAACATAAATTCCCCTTACAAATGATAATTTTTGAAAAAGTAAAGTGAAATATTTTTAAAAATATTAATTTTATGAAAATAATAACTGTTAATAAGAACATAATAATTATATAATGTTTTCAAAAAAATATGTATTCAATGATGAAACACTTCATTATGAAAAGAACCCTTTAAATACTGGAAATTATCATCGTTAAAAACGCACATTATAAAGAGAATAATAAAACCTTATTTGTATTAAAACAATATTTTCTTAAAGTGGATTATAAACCACCATATAAGAAAATATTTTTTTGGTATAACACAAGCATTACAGAACAAGGTTGAAAATTAAACATTATAACATTGGGAAATGATATTTTTTCTATCTAGATTTTTTACGGGAAACATACTACATGAATCCTGAAATATTTAAAAACATATTTTTATTGTAAAAAAGTAAGAAATTATAGAATACCACATAATACAATAAATGTATAGAATGTTCTCAAATTATATAACATAATTTCCAGATAAAAATTTTAACTTTTTTTCTTTATCTATTTATTTTAATAAGAATGATCATAACTCAATGAATGAATAATGGAGTTACTAAAAACAAATATATGTATTGGGTTAAAATTGAGTAATTTTTTTTCAAGAAAATAAAATGATTTGGATTTTCTTATCCCATTAATAATGAGGAAATAAATTATATAAAATTAATGGGATAGTAAATAAATATATTATCATAAAAATGAAATGTGGTGCATAACATGTGACATGTCTCAATAAATCAGATAAGAGACTAATAAAATTGTTATTTATTGAGTAAAATTTTAATCAAACATATTTAAATATAGGGATAGTAATTGAACATTAAATACCATGATTAAAATATTATTAATTATATAGTATATATTACAACATTTTGGGGAAGTGATTATAAAAAAAGACAACTAAGGTGCTATAAGTACTCGGGAGAATCGACCAATACCTCCCAAAATACCCTTCAAAGGTGAAAACACTAGGCTATACCCTAAAGAAAAATTCAGGATATAATATATCAGTTTTTTTGTATATGGACCATAAAAATAAAATAAGGTTCATTCATTAAAACATGTCTCAAAGAAAATATTTTGAGAAAAATAACCCTTTTAACTTTTGCAATATTAGAGTCAAAAACTAATGAGAGAATAAACATGGACTACAACATTTAAAATCCTGAAATATAATAAAACCATTATTAAAAATCATAAAGGGGTATTATTTTCACAATGAAAAAAAACAAAGTGTATAATGTAACCATATCTAAGTGAATTAAAATTTTAGAAAAAGAACCCCTTACTTTATTCAAAGTTCATTCAATGTATACACTTAACTTAATAAAAAATAAAATTAATTTTATTGTACACTATATTATTAACTTTATTCATCTATCTTTTATTTAATATAGACAATTTATTATATATTCTATTTTTATATTAAATAGTATTTTAGCTTTCATGAATGTTGAATTGGTGTCGAATTATTTAAGTGATTTTAGAGATAAAATATGGGAATTTAATTATAAGATAAATACCTAATATAAATATTCTAGAACAAAACATTATTATTTAGTTGTTATATTATAATACCATTAATATTTAATATGACATTTTCTTCTATGACAATATTTTATAGAATTGTTCATATGTGAGGTTAAACCAGCCCCAAACATGAACATGCTATATCTCAATGGGTGAGTATGGATAAGTCATTGTATAATAAATATATATTAGAAAAATAGTGATATTATTTATATTTTATTACATTGGTGAGTAATATTTTATGTTTTGTGAATAATTAAATAAAATCAAGTTGAACAAAAACATTGTTTTATGGAGGTCATAGTTTGTACAATGTATGATTAACGTTCTATTTTTTCACTAACTAGGTGGAAATGAATAAATAATTTCTCTACATTAATATAATTAAAATTATGTATAAAAATAATGTTTAGTTCATTATTATAAATGGTTTAAATATTTTTGTAAAAGAACGATTATGAATAAATGGTAATAATTAAGTAATACCCACATTGGTACCTTAAACAATATTTTGAATGAATCCTTGGAAATGAAGGGATTAAGCTAACTTATTAATGTTCTTTAAGAACATGATATCCACTGGTTTGTTTGTGCGGTTGAATCTATGGTAATCATTTAAAAATACTATTCTATTGAAATCAACCAATGTAACTTGTTATTGTTTTTATCATTATGATCATTATAAAACACCCTCAGAAGAATGTAATGAAAAGATATTTGTAAATGGAACACTAGACTTAAAAGGTTCTCCTATTGTGTTGTTTGTTGTATCCTTTTCATGGAGACTCCCATTGGTTTATGAAAATTCAATATATTGGAAAAGATAATATAATAAGCTAACTCAAATTAGAATCATCTTGTCTTTTGGTAGGAAATAATAATGTGACTCCCATTATTTATAAAAAATTTCATCTAGAACTGAGAAATAAAAAGATAAGAATATTATCAACACATCTCACTGAATGTTCATCCAAAAATATAAGTGGCTATTGGATTTTTTACATGAAACTATTAAATTCATTTGGTATACTTTGTATGTTGTGCCTAAAGAAATCGATCATTTGATATATTATATTTTTGATAAAAACATAAAATGATCCTCAAAAATAGTTTGGAACATATATCTGGTGTATTTGTTATGGGCCTATGTTTATTTATTCATATTGGTTGTTTTTTCAGATTAATTTGACTGGTATCCTCTCTTATTCAACCAACTCAGTTTGAAACTCCTACTACTAAAAAATCAATTTATCATCACTTTCATTTATATGAACAATGTTAGTATGATTTTTACATTCATTACATTTTATAGGTGATCTTGTAGGAAAAAATTCACTAACTGAATTCCATTTTACCCCACAAAAATCAAAATTTTAAAATATCACCCAACTCAATTTCATGGGTTCCTTCTCAATAAATCTAAAACATTCAAGATTATTAATAAATAATTCACCATCTGTTTACTTCATTGAAAATTCTTATCCATAGATTTAATAAATTCCTTTAAACATACTTATATTTAATAATAGGAATAATTTAAAAGACCAACTTATCATCATAATGTTAGGGGAATTAAATAGTATATTCAAAGCTTATATGAGATTCATATGAATAATGATTAATGAATCATTAATAAAAATTCATCCAGATCAATATTTATCAAAAAAGTGAACATATACCATTTCACTCACTCAAAATTAAAATTTTTTATTATCAAACCCTATTATGTAAAAAGTGAAAAACCAAATGTTCAAGAGGAAAAAGAGGACGCTGAGTTTTTAAAATTCAATTTCAGCCTACCATATTTTTATCGCCCTAAATTGTTTCCATGAGATAGGGTGTACCTGATTTTCTGGACCACTTCGACTGATTGAATTGATCCATCGAACTCATTATATCATTAAAAGGTTTACTTTTCCGTCACACTTCATCTAGTGAATTTAATTTGGGTTCTTTTTATATTTTTGACTGATGTGTTGGAATAATTCCATTTGTTATGTCTTTCCTCTCCACAAACTCTATGGGAAACATATATCATGAATCTCTTCTTGGAAATATTTTTAGACCCATTCATATAAAGAGAATATTAATATTTATTCTATGCTCATCCATTTGATGAATCATTGATCCAATAAACTTTTATTCAAAACTCAAAAATAATTTATTGACTTCATCAATTGTTGTCTTCAAATGATACCACCAATACAAGTTAGTATGTTTATTTTATTAAAGATATGTAGAAACTAAAACTCTCATGGATGGACTTCATCTCTAATAAGGTAAAACATTAACTTATGGTTCGTAGTCCAATGTAATGATGTCAATGCCTTCTTTTTAAACTATCCTCTATCTAATCCTCATGAAACTTCAATATTTTAATGTTTTGTTTGTTCGAAAACTTCTTCTTCCTCTTTCTGATCATCTATATCCACTTCATCATGTCATAGCTTGAACACTGATCTTCACACTTTTTACATCTCTCCATTTATAATTATTTTACATTTCAAAATCATACAAACTCAGTACATCATACTTATTTTTGTTCTTCATCAATTAAAAATTTGTATTTTTTATTTGCTGACATTGTTCATTACTGATCCAATGACCATTTAAAAATTAAACTTTTTACCCTGAGCATTGACTTTGTCAAAACATACGTCGGATAACTTTATCCCTCATCCGTATGTGTAACAATTACATTTATATTCCCTTGTAGGAATGTGTGTAACTTCATTTTTGATTGTGAAAGTCACCACGATGTTTGGAACACTCAATAAAGTAAATGTATCATTTAACATAAGTAATTTTTCTTAACATGTTTAAGGAAACTTCCATCACCTACCTTAACAAAAATTCAATAACTCATTCTCATCATTTTAACAAAAACATCAATAATAATTTATGATGTAAATAAATAATAACACATGTTATAAAACATCAAAATGGATCTCCAATCTCCCATTTTTAATTTTTTGAAACATTCACATAAACTTTTATCATTTCATTAAAAAACTATTAACTCAATTTTTTATCAAACCACACCATTCCCTATATAGAATGTACTAAAACCTAATCACTGGATAGAGAAATTTTTTGAAGGAATTTCATCCCCCAATAACTATAAATTTTGTATCCATGATAAGAAATAATCACCCTAATTTTTTTTTTCTCCCCCTTATTTTGACAACACACACATTTGACTTACCTAAAAAAAATTGTAATGATTTTTACATTTTATCCCATTTAGAAAAAATAATACAAAGGATTTACGTGAAATTCTTATGAATATAGGAATGTCTTTAACAAAGGTGGAATATGCAGATTTAGCATCAATTCCTCTAATATTTCATTCATTGTAGAATTTTTTAATGGTTAATCAATTTGATACATTGTTAAAATATACTCAATAATATCAAATCCACCTATAAAATCCTATTTCATAAGATGGTTCTTAATTTCAATATATTTTGATATTGAATTTCATACCGAATTTTTGGAATGATCATTGTCGTTTTGATTTTCTATAATAATCTTCAACGTTTTTCAAAACTTTACTCTAAAATAAACCAATTGAAATTTCATTCAAATCATTCGCATTCGAACGTGGGTAGAGAAAACATATTCTTTTTCCAATATAAACAACGTAATAGATCATTTTTTTCATAATATGGTTACTTCTAACAAATTATTCCTTGAAGAATCTTCCAATTTATTCTCACATTGATCATTACAATCTCCATCATAATAAATATTAGTGCATCCTAGAAAGATCATGTCACAAATTATTTTATTCAAAAATACATAATATGATGTTCCTTTAACATAATTTACTATTATTTTATCTTCTAACATATTCCATTACTTTATATCACTTGATATATTACGCATAATGTAACATTAAATAGAGTGTCTAGCCATGAAGATCTAGGATACATAATGTTTCCCAGTAATATTTTAACGACATTCTAATATTCACATTTCTCATATTAATCTATAAAAAACCTCACACTAATAGAGATAGGTGTAGATATTTTTTTATTATATCATGGAAAACATATGTAACAACACCTTAGAATACAATTACGAAAAATATATATCATTCCTACTATTGAACTCTTAAGATAAGAAATACATTTATTATATTGAGCATTGATAATTTTTAGTTTTTTAAATTTTTTTATAAAATGATTCATTATATTTCCTACATTCTTCTATAAAAATTATATCATCAATATAAACAAGGATAATTAGCTTACATGTGATTATTTCATTATCTTATAAGTTGTTGTCAAATTTTTATTTTAAAACTTAAACTACGTCACGAAACAGTCATGTTTTGAGTACCACACATGAGGATCCTTTTTCAACCCATACAAGTATATATTCATATTACAATTGGTTGTTCCATAGGTATCATGTAAAAAATACACTTGGTTTCTCAATATAAAAGTATTCTATAATTTCTCCATTTATGAAATCCAACCTAAAATCCAATTGAATATTTTATAGAAATGATTTGTAAAAATAAACAAAAACATTATTATAGTTTCATGTCTCACAACTCTGGATAATGTTTCTTAAAAAATCCCTCTCACCTAATAATAACCTTTACAAACAAGTCATTTTTTTATTTAAATTTCTCCATGTTTGTTAAGTTTATTTCTAAACATCCACTTCGTTCTTGTAATATTATTTCCTACCTATCATGTAACAATGTCCCTAGTTTCATTTTTATAAATCTTTTCTAACTATTAATTCATCACATTTATCGATACTATAAGTTAAACTACATATGAAACTAATTGGGGTTCAGCATATGAGATAAGATATCTATAATTCTCAAATACGATCTTACTTTTGGTATGAATTGGAACATTATAATTTTTAATGATGTAATCAGTGTAAACCTATTTTTTAAAGTTCATAACATTAGATATTTTCATTTATACTTATTTTCCTCATCACAAGAATGTTCTTTGTAACTTTATACATTGGTAGGCATAAAATCATATTCCCCTTTACCAAATACTAATGAGAACATTCTACCTTTCAAAAAATCATCCTTATCATATTAAAAAAAGTATGTATGTTTTATATTGAATAACTCTAATATGATAGGAATCCTAAAAAAAATTAGATTATTATTCCATAAATTTTATCTTCTTATAATGGATGAATATCCCTTCAATATTACTTCATTATATTTTTCATCAAACTTTCCAAAATCTAGATTTTTATCTTATGAAACAAGGGATGCCCAAAAGCCTTAAAATATTTCACCATTGGGTTTTTTATGCCATCTCTAATTAGAAAAAACATATATTTCTCACTTATATACTCTCTATAGAGTAATTTATAATGTCTATATTCTATGAGAATTATTCTTCCCATTTAAACAGAAATTATATATTTCCCTTTTAGCGCTCCATTTTTTAAAATTTTTATACAACACTATATTGGTGTATGATTCCATGTTTTTTTAGGTTGGATTAAAAATAATTTCTTCTGTTATTTTTTTGTTGTAAATTATCTACTTTCATATATAAACTCTCACCTCTAGTAAAACATTACATATGAAACATCTAAATGACAAAACAAATATATGATTTATAGTTCATGAACATTATATTTTTCATCAGAGTGAAATCATCAAGGAAAGTAATAAAGTAAAAAATCAAATTTTATTGATTGATGTCTTATCATCCCATATATATTATAGTCAATAAGTTAAAATGGTATGGTGGATTGGATTTTATCTTTCTTACATATTCCACTAACCATCTTCCATTTCATAAATATTGTACAAATAACATCATCTTTCCTTTTCATTTCTGGTAAGTTTCTTACTAAAAATTCCTTAGAATGTGCGCTCATTATTTTCTATCCAAGATAACTAATTCATCAATGACAGAAATTATTATCATATTTGATACTTATGTAACTTAATTTTAAAATATCTACAATCTATAAAATAGTTATGATGTTTCTTTCTCCCCTAGTAACAACTTTTAAATATTTCAAACATTTTATGGCCAAAGAATATTTTCTAAATATAAAATATTTACCATAATCACAATATCGGATAACACTCAACAAGTTCTATTTTATCATATCAACAAATATGACAAACATATATTTTAGTTTATAATCTTCAATTTCAGGTATTCTAATTCAATTAATTTCTAAGGGACTATCATTTCTAAAATTAACATCACCACCTTCATGTTATTCATCATTTTTTAATACTTTCATGTCACCTGTCATTTGTAAGGAAAATTCATTATCATGAATTTAGGGAATTATACTTCTTCTATATCATAGAGTAGTCTCATCAATACAATATCATTCCTAGGTTTTCTTTTATCCACCATAATTTTCTATCTTATCATAAGAAACTTGTCATGATATTTTTGTTATAAATTAATCAGCATAATGACCTGGTTGATCACATTTAAAAAAAATTCCTCTATGAAATCAAATTGGTTTTTTACTTGAAACATTCAAAATTAAGATGAATTCTCATTTCTTTCTTTATGAGACATAGGAAAGTTAATCTCTTTTTTCTTTTGTTCCCCCCTCTTAGTTTGTGATTATTTGAAGAGAGATGCATGTTGTTCCTATAATTATATTCCTTTTTCCAATATATATCACAATACATAATATATCCACTAAATCATGATCTTTTTAAGAATTTTTATGTTTCCCTATAGAATTTTTATTCAGCTTCATAACATCTTTTTAAATATTTTCTCCATGGTGTGGGGAATCTCTATAATAGAGGCTATTTTTTTCTTTTTTCGTGTGATGTTTTTTTCACATACCTTCTTAATCCATATTTTCCCAACATTGTTCCTAACACCAACATATAAAGAATAATGAGATAAAATTTATTAATTAGTGGTTATATATTTTAGCTAATTTATAAAAAGATTTTTATTAGTATCTTTATTGTTTCATCCTCTGCATCTGTAGCCATGTGGAAGTTTTCACTCATCTTATTTGAAGAACTATCAACCTCAATAAATATTGAATAGGGATTAAAAATATCATCTTACATAGTAGAAAGATTATTACTAATATCTTTCATTATATTTCCTTGTTCTGTAACATTTATTCTGAGGTTCTTAATCTCCTAAATGTAATAATATTTGTTTTTTTAATATACCTTTACTATATTGTTTTTCTCACCTTCTTTATTCAACACTCTAATTTATTTTTTGAGGTCCTTATTTTTCTAAGTATATTCCACAATTTATAATTTCAACTAATAATCTACAAATATTTCTTCACCATCTCGTTATTAACTATTTGGTGAATATTCCTTCATCTAATTATTTTCAGGGATTATTATAAACATCTCCTTAATTTTATCTTCTGAATAACTTGTTCAATATATATGTATTCAAATTTATTAATAAATACACTTCCTCTATTCATTCTAGTGAACATTATGTTATTTCTAGAGGATTTTTTTTCTAAAATAAAAAGTTTTTATCTAATTATTAAATATATATTTTTCAAAATCGTATTCATGTTATCCAAATTTCTATTAGGATAATTCATAGAAATTTAACAAATTTCTAAACCCATGAAACATTTAAGTGGGAGTTTGCCACTATATTTTTCTCGGCTTATCTAGTTATTTTTATAGATAAGATATATGACTCTTCCATCCATTTAATCATCTTATTTATCTTTAAAATTATTGATTTTAAGATTCTTATAATCAACATCATGTATTTTCAACATTCTCATAGCTTCCAAATTAATTTCATCCTTGATATTATTTTTAAATTTTATTGCTTTCCTTATCTCATATTCAATAACAAGGTTATGAATTTCATTAATATATAAATCATCATTATTATATGAGGTATAAAATTTGGAATAAAACATGTCTATAATTTTTCTCATGGGTTTCCTAACAATTATGGTATCTCTAATTACATCTATAAATTATATTATATAGAAACAATTTTCATTTACTTGGGTGAAGTATTCATAAATAGTTTACACTTCTTACAATAAAATATATTTGAACTTTCTTTAATAAATTTATATATTTTATTACTTTACTTATATATTCCAATTAAAGATATTGACATGTTTTTTCCATGTTTCATTATCAATATTTAGGTCAATCATCCTAGGATCTTGAGAACAACTGAGAAACCTTTCTATGATACCACATTAACTTCCATAGGATTTTGAGAACAATTAGGAGGGGGGTTGAATCAACGTACATACTTTTCAATTTCAATTGTAATGAAATTAACCCCTTAAATATGTATTAGTTTTTACCCTTATCAATATTATTAAACAACATCACAAGAATATAATGATATTAAATTAAAAAAAATATCATAATATTTAAAAGGTTCTCCCCCAATGTGTGTTACTACGTCCATTCCATGGTGTATTCCATTAGTGTATGAAATTCACTATAATAGAGAAGTGAGTATAATGAACCAACACCTATTATACCCTTTATATCTCCCAAAAATAAATATTATAAAAACATCAATAAGTTATGAATGATTTCTTATGAAATATATACATAATAATACAGGTGAATTTTATTCATAGCTCACTAACATTTCACCAAATAAATCTATATCTAATTAATCTGTTTCTTTATCTTTATATGGTGAAACTTTTGACTTAAACTGATATACTTCATCCTATGAACCTCATAAGAATGAAACTCTAATATATGATTTGGTTGATAAAAAAATTGTTCCTCACAAACTGATCTGAAACTCTATCAAGTTTCTCTTGTTATTACATCAATCTAGTGCCTGAGATTGAATTCTTTGTCTAATAACTTTGACTGATATCTTTTCTTCTTCAAAAAACATGGTTATAAACTCACACTACCCAAAAAAACTATTATATTCTCTCTTTTGTATTAGTAAATAGTTTCATTATGAGTTTCAATTTCACTCCTTTCTAAAGGTAATATAATAACAGAAAGGGTGGGAAATCAAATTTATTTTCCAGGTTAACGAAAACTCAAATTTCAAAACTCTCCCTCAACACAATTACACTGGATTCTTCCTAATTCTTCTATAACATTCTTGAATATTCATCCAAAACACATCATTTTCAGCCTTCTTCAATGTTTTTCAACCTCAAAGTTAAGGATTATATTAAAACATTATTTTTATAGATAGATATTTAATATATAAAAAACTAGATAAATATCATCATGTTAAAGGATTTATAAAGTTTCTATGAAGAACTTATGAAATTTTTTGGTATTTGATTTATGAATCTATAATATCATTTTGAATGGGAATCTATTTCTCCATTTGGTGAACATATTCTGTTTATTAAACTATTAATGTTCCCTATTTTATTTCTATATATCGGATCCTCTTCAACAGATTGAATTGGGGTGATAAACAAAATACTTCATTGCCTTTTTCTCTTCATCTACACACTTCTACTGATGGATTACGTCTAGGTTCATATGATATTTTGACAGATGTAGTAGAATTATTCCTTCTAATACAGCTTGTGCCTGTAAAACATCATGTAGAACTTGGATTTCAAAACTCTTCCCAATAAATATTCTATGAATTGATTATCCAAAGTCATCAACTTTATAAAAACCCTTCTATTTATTTCACATTAATACAAGATTTATTACATAACATTAAATTTAATACAACCGGATTATCAAGAAGTCTGGTGTCTATTAAAATTATGTACACTACATGACACTTCAAAATAGGATAAAACATAATCTTTATTGAAAACTTCCTTAACATGATCACACATAGAATTGCAAGGGATAACTTGGGGGAATACATAAGAAATAGATGAGATATAAAGACCAGTGTGAGAATAAGTATTTAATAATATAATACATGTTAACCAATATGATTATAAATGGGGAATAAAATGTGTGATAATCATAAACATGAATAATAAGTCATGATATAGAATGATAATCATAACATGGGAAATATGACAACAACTTTGAACACTGTATCATAAATATAGGTCAAGGATAACTACCATGAAATCTTAGTGGAAAAATTATAATAAAGGAATCATGTTCAATCACTATCCAAACATGAAGAATCATGAGAATAAACATTATATAATGCTTTAGAGCGCTATATAATTTTGTGTTAACCTATCACCCGAATTTTATTCTCATACATATGTTCGCCACATAGATAAAAAAACATGGAGTCATTCATGATAATATTTTATTCAATGATCAAGGAGTGTATAATACATACATATAAGTTCTAAAATAATAATAATAAGTTTATAATGGTGAACACCCTTGATACAAAATGGGTATGGTATTCACTAGTCAATTTTTTTTACATATAAAATCAATGTGAAATTTTGGTATAATAACACTATCACATAAAAATTATATAACGGGGATAATGAGATACAAAATGGTATCCCATCATTTGAAAATATAATGGAATTTAATAGGGAAATGGAAATACAAATCCCAACATAACTAATTGTAAATATAAAGAATAAGATAATAAAGAAACACCAATAAAAAAGAGATGTTGAGGATCCCTTAATTGAGTGTGTGACATGAAATGCTTGGGAGGAGCTTCTTGAGAGCTTAGTTAACCATGTGAGGACTCTAGATAAATGAGGGACGAGTGATGAAAAGTTCAATGAAAATTTATTGAATAAAAATGGAATCTCGGGTGGGATTATATAGGAAAAATAGTGGGGAATTCTTTATCATTTCTCAAACTTTGGTTTTGGACTCTATATAATAAAATAACCAAAACCACAAACCTTACCACGGTTTTTAACCATGGTTTCAGAGATAGGGAGTTTTTATAATAATTTTATAATTCTAAGGTCCAAATGTAATTTTATAATACCCTTTCTAATGTGGTAGTGAGTGACTCTATTAATGAAATGATTTAAAAACAATAAAATTTATTATAGGTTTGGCAGCATTCATAATGGGTTTCTAAAATAAATCAAATAAAAATAACACCAAATTATTTTAAATTAAAAAATATATTTGGTATTTAATACCTTTTATATTATTTATTATATCTCTTTTAGGTCATTATGATTCCATAATAAATGATGTATATTTATACACAATTTATTTTTTACTCAAAAATTCGATTGTCTAAGAAACGAATGAAAAATTCACAGTTGTATAATTTGGATGATCTCATTCAAAAAATAATTTTAATTTTATCAAAATAATTTTCTAAACATGTGGATTTTTAATTTTAAAATAAAATATACATTTGTTATGAAATGTTTAGTTTTTCGACAATAATAGTTTTCGAACCCTTATAAATTTTACATTTACATCATAAAAATTATATGATTATTTATATTTGATAAATTTTTTTAATAATTATATTTTATTCAAATATTATATGTTTTAAATTTCTATTAATTCACCAAAATAAATTCCTTAAATGAATTTGAATATTAACCAAAAATACCCCTTGTGTTTTTTTGTATAAAAATAAAAATCATTTATAAAGTAACAATTATCTGATAAAAATATATTCATTATTCTATTAAAAATAATGTACATACTCATTTTTATAAAGTATTGTAATGTATCCCTTTAACAAAATATAAAACTCCCTAAGAGTAAGGTGTGAAATAGTGAGAGTTTCATGTAGTGGTTCGACATACATTGCCTTCACTGTGATCTCAATGAGCTTGAACTTCTCCCATATAATGTTTCACTCATGCATAACATGTTGGATATTAGCTTGGTATTGGTCAAGGTAAAATCCCAAATATTCTATCTCTCTTAAAAGCTCTAATAAATGGGATTCATATGGTATGGCCCTACTGGTTTTGGACATCACATACTTCGTCTTTGTCGATTGGATATGTTTAAACCATATATTTATAAAAAACATGTGATCGCTATTTAAAATATTTTTTATCAATGATAAATATGCATAATGGTCATTTAGATATGATAGGATATAATAAAACTCCAAAGTGCATGTGTCTTCTATAACCATATAACAAAATAATGCATTTAATAATATCAAAATTAAATTTTTTTTATAATAGTTCTAGTCATAACAATCCTACCCCTTATGAAATTTTACACTAAATATTTTCAATTTCCCACACTAAATTAAATATGGGTAACTCTCTTTCATCACCTCCTCCATTTCACACATAATATATTTAAACTTCGGGTTTCTCTATATCACATTGACCAAGTGAATTGTCTTATTTCAAAGAATTGTGTCTCTACGATCTATGATCTTTATTGGATGCTCTTCATATGAGTGATAATTATTTAATATTATCACATCTAGATTGAGTAAAAGTGAGGGGTTTGGTATGTATTTTATCAATATAGATACATGGAATACATCATTTACTTAAGACAAGTGAGGTGAGAGTTATATTCTATAAGAGGCCACTCTAATGTGATCAAGGATCTCAATGGGGTTGATTTATCTTGGGAAAGGATTTTTATTCTTATAAAATCTCATCACATTATTCTATAGATATGTATAGAGGAATTCCATTTACCAACATCAAACTCTAGGAATCGTTTATAATTGTTAGGAAAAAGATTTTGTCATCTCTCAGTAGCCTTGATGTAATGATGAATGGTCATATCCTTTCCACCATTTCTATGAACTTTTCAGGACCTAGTAGTTTTTGTTCCCCAACATCATCCCAAAATTCAGGTGTAATAAACCTCTTCCCATAATGGGATTCATAGGGAGTCATTTGTATGTTTATTTGGAAACTGTTATTCATTGAGAACTCGAATAGATGAATATGTTAATATTATCCTCCTTCAAGTCCAATGGATAATTCACTAAAAATATCATCCAATTTCTGAATAATCCAACCCAACTGGACGTTAGTTTGAGGATGATAGGTCGTACTAAATATCAACTCATTGTTTAGAGCATGTTAGAGAATTTTCCAAAACATGGATATAAATCATGGATCTCTATTGGACACAATCTATAGTGGTACTCTATTTATCCTCACCACATATCTTATATATATCAATGAAATTTAATCAAGTGAGAAATTATCTCAAATCATAATGAAATTCAAAGTCTTTGTAATCTAATCCACCAAAACCCATATATCATTTTTCCTTCTTAATGTATTTATAAGGCCAATGAATATGTATATGTTGATGTTTTAACACTTCCATTAATGTATGGGTAATGGTTTAATCATCCCCTTGGATATTTTTATTTCTTATTTCACTTTTTATCATAAAAGACATCTTGATGTATAATCCATAATCTTCTTCTTTATATTGTAACACTAATAGTGTTCTCAGATATTTCAACAGATATTTGGGCTTTTTGGGTGGATGGAGAAGGATGTGTTTCTTGAATCATCCAAAAACTTCTTCATTAAGTCATTATTTGATGGTAGATATAGTCTTGACCCAAATGTCACAAGTCCTTCTTCATTAACATTGAATTATGAGGATTTTCCTTTCATTACAGCTTCCACTTTATTCAGAATTTTAATATAATCTCCTCAAGAATACTTTAACATATTAATAAGAGTGGTTTGAGAAATAATTTGGGTAAATATTTATGATGTTCTTTCCTTTATGATTCCCATGTACATCCTTTTCAAATCAAAGAAGATTAGATCATTTTCAATTCTTGTCAATGATAGAATAGCTTGATCTTTTCTACTTAGAACATAAACTACATTATTTTCTTAAATCGGATGGTAGTGTATTGAGTAATCATAGTTCTCGATCATATCTAACCAACTTCGTTTAAACATATTCATATCATTTTTTTAACATATATTTTATGCCTTTTTCATATGTATATGTTTCACATTTCCCCCCAAACAGATAATGCTACCATATTTTCAAAGTGAAGATTACTATAACCAACTCCTAATCGTTTGTTCGGGAGTTCAGTTAGTGACCCTCCAACAACTCTAAAGTGTAGGGTGTGGCTTTTTTTATTCATCCTTAAGTCACATCCCATTCCATTATTTGAAGTATCAATGAAAATCATAACATTTTCTCAACTTGTGGGTAGTTTGATCACAAAGGAAGTGATAAGCCTTATTTTCATCTATTTGATCTCTCATCCACCACAAAATCATTTTTTTTCATTTTAAAATATCCACATTAAGCATTAGTGGTAACCTTAAATTTCAAAAGGATAGTACAAAAAACTATGCTACCACAAAATTCAAATTTGAAATTTCAAAAAGTAATCATCACCCACCTCTGTTCACTTGTCATATCGAGTTACCCGCCTACCTTGAGTCTCAAACCAATAACGTCCAACTATCTATCATTTAACTTGCCCATTTTCACAACGCTAGAGAGACCCACCAGAATATTTAATTCCATCTTACTGGGTTCTACATCATCATCATCACTATCTTTTTCCCTGATCCATTTCCACCACCATCATCGTCGTCCAAATACCACACATTTTCATTGAAGAATGACATGGTCTATTGATTGATCATTAAACATTGAGACTTATTTGTATCCCTCATCACCAAACCATTAAAATTAGTAGTGTGACACCATCATGAACAACTTTGGTTGCCTACAAAGAGAACCAAATAAATCATCGAATGAGAAATCCTAAAGAACATAGTTACTTGAGGGACCCACCACATTTCACACTTCTTAAGAACTATTAATTCTCTTCAAACACATCTCGAAATTACCTTGGTATCCAATTAACTCGACTAACATTGAAAGGAGAAAGTTTCTAGGAAGGTACAGTAGGGAGGAGTGTTAGATAAGGGAAAAGTAAGAACATAAACCGATGCATAATGAGAGATACACACACTATGATGAAAACCCAATTGGAAAAAAGATATTTAAACCCATAAATATAAGAAACAAGAAGTAATAAGTTGGAACCAGGTTTGAATGCCTAATAAGATACTGTGATTGAAACCCTAATGAGAAGCTGTAAATAGATCGGGGGAAACTGAGGAAAGAATCCATTAAATTTTGGGAAACTGTGTTTCACTTACTTCCACAACCATAGTCCCAAAAACATATGAAAACCAACACAACCATCCAAAATGGGGTTGGGTGTGTCTGGCCATATTAGCAGAGTAGGGATGGAATAGGGGAAAATTGGAAAAATACATAGAACTCAAAGAGAATGAACCTATAAAAAGGAATCTCAAAGATGATGTAAGAAGAGTGGTTAATGACGACTAGGATAATTTAAAACCCTAAGTGGAAGAGAACAAAGTCAAGTGCCGGAGCTAGAGCCAAGATAGTGAGCTAGGAGAGTGAGGTGTCATTATTTTGAATCTCTCTTCACATCCATCATTCCAATAAAACAAAACAACCTTCCAAGTAATATTTGTTATGGGGTATATAAATTAGGATAAATTTCTCCAAAATCGATGATATTACCCAACTAATCTATGAAAAAAAACATATATTTTTGACAAATATTGCCCTAAATCATCATTCAATTGCATATGTTTTTGAAGGGTCCACAAATATCTCATTTCTTGTGATAATATGCCCCAATACCGAGACTTACTACAACAATAACTCACATTTAATATAATTTTCATATATGTTATCCTTTCGCAAGGTCTTTAGAAAAGTATTCAGATGCTCCTCACATTCCTCCTTGGTTTTGGGGTATATTAGAATATCATGTATAAATACTAAAATAATTTTTTTGATGTAATCTCTAATGAATCTATTAATCAAGTACATGAATATTTATAAAGCATTAGTGGGTCCTAATGTAATTACTATGAACTCATATTCCCAATAAATTGTATGAAATGTAGTATAGGAGGATATACTCCTTCTTCGCCATAACTCGGTAATATCCCAACCACAGATCCGTCTTGTAGAACTATTGTACTCAATATACCTGATCAAACAAGTCTTAAATATGTGTAAGAGGATACATTTTCTCTATTATGATTTTGTAAATCTCATGATAATTAATAAAAAGGTGCGTTGAACTGTCCTTCTTCTTAACGAAATGAAATGGGGCACCCCATAGTAATGCACATGGGAATATGAACCATTTATCCAAATTCTCTAATAGTAGTTTCTTTTTCTCCTCAAGATCCAAAAATTTCATTCTATAATGATTCTTGAAACATTGTAACACCCCAGGTATAATCTCAATTGAAAATTCAAACTCTCAACTAAAAGGAAGTACACGTAGTACCTCGATAAACACATCAGCCTATTCCCCAACAATAGACATGCCTTCGAGGATGGTTACTTTTTTTGACTCAATAATTTTATCTAGTTACACTTACGCTTAGAGAAATAATATACATGATTGAGATGTTGGTGCTAAATTAGATTCATCCTCCTCCTTACAGTTATATATAATCAGGGTTAGTTCACAATACAGAGAGCGGTTTCTTTCTCATGTCAATTTATGTCACATGATTATTGGGAAAGCCAACCCATTCCAATAATTACATAAAATACCACCAAAGTCAGTATGGAAATGTTATTGGGGAAGTTCATCCCACAAATTGTGACATGGGATGAGTTATACTCTTGGGATTCAATAATTTCCACATATTCCATTTTCATTGAAACCTCTACTTATTTTATTTGTGGTGGTATTTAAATAGTTCTTCTAATCTTTCATGATATATGTAAATGTTTAGTACTAGAATAAAAATTTACCTTCAAAATTATTGAATGAATAACTATTGTACCTATCACTAATTCATTGTCGAGATCCACCTCAGCAGTTGTGGTGGAAAATCTCACCCTTGCTTCCTTGAAGGTGGTTGGTTGTCTCCAAAAACACTTGGATCAGTGCATTTGTTTGAAAAGTTCCCAATCTATTTAAAGTTAAAATAATGAACAATGAATTGAGAGTTTACTGGGAAATTCCATTCCTCAATCACATTAGTGGGTTTCTCCTATCAACAATCGCTGGCTAGGTTCCTTCTCTTCCTGCACCTAATGAATTTCCTCACCCCTAAGGCAATTTCTGGGATGATTCTTTCTACACATTTTAAATGTGGGATGATGAAATTTCAAAGCACCATTAGATTTCTCCATTTGAAATCTAAATTAATCTCCACATTATACTTATTATCCTCATGATATCCTTGAGATTATCCTATCTATATTTCGTCTTTGATGGAACATTAGACAATTTCCTTATAGATATCACAGTCTCATATCCTAAGGGATATTCATAGACTATGTTTTACCCCACCAAAGAAGTGGTCAACATTAAATTATTGGGTAATGACAAAACCAATGGAATATCATGCAAGTTTCATGATGTGTACCTCATACACTCTGATATATTCATCATCTTTTGGAAGCGGGTAATAAAATACCTTATCATTTTAAGATGTAGAGTGCAAAGAAAACATTTATCAAAAACATATAGACTTCCTTCAACCCCATTGCTTTGATATCTTCTTCAAGATTTGTATTATTGATCAATATACACCACTGATAAGATTATCCCTCTATATGATAAACATAATGTAGAATATTCTCTCTTTAGTAAAATTAAAGGATGGATAATATATTCTCATTGGAATTGATCTGTTGTTCTACGATCAAGGTATCATATGATCCATTGAAAATTAGAGACCATTTTGAGACAAAAGGTCTTGATTATTGATTGTTATTTCTTAGGGGGATTTAGAAGCTCCTCTCAATCTAGTTTTTTATTTAGAACCTGAGTGATCTGAGAGAGTATCATCACAATTTTTGTGATTCTATCTACCAACGGGTAGGGAACCTTGTTGGGGGCAGACATTACATTTCCTGTCACATTGATTGTTTACCTGATTCCTCCAATTTTTAGGCATTGGATAAAATAAAAGGGAAAATTTTGGATGATTATTTTTAAAATATTAAATACATTAAAATGAATTTAATTACATTATAGGGATAAATTAACCGTATAATTATTTTCTTAGATTATAAATTTCTAGGATTCAATCTATGTTATCCATGATATATTTTCTATCATATACTCTTATGGGTATTTTTATTACCTTAATAATGGTTAATAATGATCTTATTAATTTTGAAATGTATATCCCAAGGTAGTTTCAATCTTGGTGCATAGTAAGACCCATTTTTGTGTAGTAGGTCCTGTTGAGTCAGGCTCGATGCACCTTTCCAGAGTTGTTACCCCTAGATAAATTAGTTCCAGAAGAAAATCAACTTGTAGGGAACAAAAATAGATGCATTTTCTTTATTATCCAATAATAATATACTTAAGAAAATTAGGGATATTTTATTATAATTACTATTATCCCTATTTATTTCTTATAGTAAACTAATCTTGACCCGAAAATAACTAAACAATTTTTTTTATATCAACTATAATAACCCGTATCTTAATTTAAAATTAATACATTATTTATTGCATAACAATACACATAATAAAATACTGGATTATCAAGAAGACTAGAATTTTTGGGAATTAGTTACATTATATAACACTTCAAAATAGTAAGAAACATTGTCTTTATTGAAAACATTCTTAACATACTCGCACTTAAAACAACATGGGATAACTTGGGGATATACATAAGAAAGGGTTGAGATATAAATCCCGCTAATGGAATAATCAAGAAAAATGGTTACATATATGATAATAGGCATAGCAGTTCTGAATAAAATGTGTGAGAATCATAAACATGAATAATAACGCATGTTATAGCATGATAATCATAATGTGGGAAATGTGGAAACAACCGAAAACATTACATCATAAAAATTGTTGAAGGATAATATCTAACACATCATGATAGAAACATTCCCATAAATAAATAAGGTTCACTCTTTATACTAACCTTAATTCTCATTAGACTGAACATTACCCATTACATTTGAGCGATATGTAATTTCGGGTGCACTTGTAACATTCAATTCATTCTCATGCATAAGTGTGACACATTGATCATAAAACATGGAGTTATTCCTCATCATATTTTATTCTATAATAAATGAGTTTGGAATACATAAATATATTTCCCATTCCAAGTATATAAAAATTTATAAAGGTCAACACCCTTGATAGGAAATGGGTATGGTATTTACTACAAATTTTTTTTGTCATGTATAATCGTGGTGATATTTCTACAGTATAACAATTTCACATAATAATTAAAAATAGGGTTGATGATAGATAAAGAGATCTCTAAAAATTGGTACTTACAATGGGAAGTATTATAGACATTTAATGGCATATCCTAACATAATTAATTGAAAATATTATTCATATGATAACAAGGAAACATGAATAAATAAGAGAAGGTGAGAATCCCTTACTTGAGTTTGTGACTCCAAATTCTTGGGAGGGGATTCTTAAGAGCATGATGATCCTTTGGAGGAATCTAGATAAAATATCTTAGATAAAGTAAGTGGTTCATGTATTTTGAGTGAAGATAAATGGGAGCTTGGGTGGGTTTATATAGGAAAAGTGTGGGGGAATTCATTATCATTTATCAAAAATTTGATTTGGAATATATATAATAAAATAACACATACCACAAAACATTCCATGATTTTTCTTTGGTTTCATCCTAATGGGAGTGGTTTCCATTGTTCTATATGTTTATGGGAAAGTATTAATAAAATACCCATGCTTATGTGAAAGTGAGTCATACTCTTAAAGAAATGACTTAAAAACCTTAAAATATATTATATGTTGGGAGGATTCCTAATATCTTTATAAAAGAAATAAAATAAACATAAAACCTCATTATATTAATGGAAATAGATTTATTAGGTTTTGGATACCTTTTATAGTATTTATTATATCACATTTGGGTAATTATTATGTTATAATTCACAAATTATATTTATATGGTATTTAATTTTCACCCAAAACTTCAACAACCTCTGAAAATTATGAAAAAATAACCATTGGATAATTTCAAAATTATGATTATAAAAATAATATTTATCATATCAAAATAATTTTCTAAATATTTGAATTTTTATTTTTGAAATAATAATGACATTGGTTAAGAAATACTGAGTTTATTAATAATTTTAGTTTTTCAACCCTTATAAAAATTACATTTGACTTCATAAAAATTATATAATCATTTACATTCGGTAATTTGTTTTCATAATAATATATATTTTAAATATTATTTATTCTAAAAAAAATTAATTTATGAAGATAAATTCTTCAGTTGAATTTAAATATTAAACGAATACTATTTTTTAATGTATCAAAATAAAAAGAAATTATAAGGTAATAATAAAAGTATGAAAATATATTCATTATTGTAGAAAAAATGGATGTACATGATCAATTTTCTGGTCTATTGATTATTATCCCATTAATACACTAGAAAACACCCTAAGAGCAAGGTGAGCGATGGTGATACTTTAAGTGGTAGTTTGGTGTACTTGGTTTGGGTTATGATCTCAGTGATATTTATATT
This sequence comes from Viscum album, assembly GCA_963277665.1. NCBI lineage: Eukaryota > Viridiplantae > Streptophyta > Magnoliopsida > Santalales > Viscaceae > Viscum > Viscum album. The sequence goes on from OY728132.1 coordinate 705,874,038, forward strand.
GTCTCATAAACAATGTCACTCGTTAATAAGTTATTAGATCTCATATTGTTCTTTTTCAATGGAAAATCCTAGAGATGATATCTCCCTCAGATGCTTTGATAAAATGGTCTTCATAATGTATGATCCTACATCAATTCCTTTGACTGGGTCATTGGATTATTAAAACCCTATATTCACACTAATATGTTTATCACTATTCAATTTATATTTTATCAAGATTAAAGATACTAAAAAGAAATATACAAATGATATAATATAATAAAACAAAGGATTTTCTTGTGTTTTCTATAATGATATTACATAATAAGAAATTTTATTAAATCATAATGGAAATTCTATTTATTTTAGTTAAGGTCATTACAAACATTTTTTTTAATTCTCATTAATCCTATGAATCATTGAGAAATTATGTTGTATGAAAAACTCATTTTGTGAATTCATCATATCATCATTTTAATTAAACCGATACCACCTAGAAATTTTTTATTATTAGTTTTGAAAGGATTAATAGCAACTCATCTTGTACTATATGGAATTAATCTCAAATAAACCAAAACTTTTTATAATGGTTTCTTATCTAATTTATGGGATATGATACCTACATATAGTTTCATTATCTAAGTCTTCATCATGAATCTTAAACTTTGAAACATTTTCTTTGACCAATAACTCCAAATGCCTATTTCCAATCATCAGTGTCCACTTCATCATATCATAGATCAAACATTTAGCTTCACACTTTTTATTTCTCCACCTTATACTTTCTTTACTTTTTTCAAATGAATAGAAAATGATTACATCAAACATATTATTGTGATCCATTCGGTAACATTGTGCAATATACATTTAGTGACATTTTGCATTATTTTTCTTCTAAAATAATGTGGATTATAGTTTGTAGCTTTAACATAGACTTATTATAATTCTACATGTAATAAATTCATCCCAGGTCTATCTAGTGTAACTATTTTACTACTCTCCCCTTTAATGAAATTGTATAGATTTATTTTAGATCATGTGAATATTCATGATGTTTAGAACTTTGATGAATGGAAAATCATCTTCTGACATAAATAATTTATCTTAATATAGTTCAGAAGAATTCCTTTTCCTCTCCCAAAACATCATAATAAAATCATTTTCAAAACATTCAGTAATTCTTCCTCACCTATTTTACAAAATAATTAACAACCTGATACATTAAATAAAGATAAAACTAATTATAAAAGCATCCCAGAGAAACATCACTGATAGATACCATGGGATTTTGAAAATGAGGGATTATTCAATAAAGAAAAAATCACATTTTATTAGGATGGAATTCGAAGGTATGGGAATGGCATGATGGGGCCCTTCAATTACTAAATAAAAGAGAACTTTTGTGAATTCCATGTTTCAATGATAACATTACACTATTCATAGGTAAAATACTCAAAAAAAAAATAAAAATAATGTAATTTTTGGAGATATTGGGTCAATAAATAATCGAAGAAATTAATTCTATGCATGTTTTAAACATCTTGGAAATCATTTCTTATAGGGTTTTTGTTTTAACTATTTCGTTATTTTACCTAGGAAACTAATTCTTTAATATGTAATTTAAATATTAATAAAAATATAAAATAAAAACACTTAAAAAATTTAGGTGTGATGAAAATAAATTTGATCTTATTTTATTTTATTAAATTTCTATGTGTGTGATAATTAACCTTTAAAATGAAATAATATGTATATAGATTTTTTTTGAATAATAGTTTTATAAACATTACATATTCCTAATATTATTTATAATGGGTAAAAAACTAAATATATTTTAATATAATTATGTATTGGTGTAAATATAATATTTTATTCATCATTTAAAATACATTAATTTAATTTAATATATAAAAATTAGAAAATATTAATAAAAAGATTCTTAAAAAATAAAAGTTTTACCATGATCAAGGTCTCTAACTTTAATCATCGTAGTCATAATTTTATGACCAAAATGAATTTGAAGTTATTATAAAATTTTATCATTTTAATAAAAATTATTAAATCTATTTTCTTTTATTTAATTTATACAAATGATTAAAACTATTTTTTAATATAATCGAAAAAATGAGTCTTTGGAGTAAAATATTACTTATGTTTTTCAAAATTATATACATGTGTTTTATAAATAAAACATATTAATTTTAAATGACTTATTTTAGTCATATAAAATATATTTTTATATATAAATGTTTCAATACAATTTACATCATTCCTATAAAATGATAGTTTCATTAAATTGATGGTTTTTGCAATATCGATATTTTTCATTATTAAAGAAAATGTAAAATATTTTAGAAAAATCCTAAATATTATTTAAAGATAATTGTGAAATTTGAAATATAAATGCAATTTTTATTTCGAAAAACTCAAATTCTAGTATATTAGAATTTAACTTTCAAATAGAACATAAAAATATAAGGAAAATAATTTTTATATAAAAACAAATTTTTAGAATATTAGCCATTCTCATTCATAATTCCAATCATTTGCAAATTAATTGTTCATTAACCAATTATTTAGATAAAATATATTATTTCATCTTTAATGACATGTTTCTTAGAATATTAATTCATATCACATAAAAATGATTTAAAAAAAATATTTTTGAGCTTAAAATGATCTTATTAGTTATTTTTACTATGAAAATTAAATTTCATTTATAATAAAATAAGCCTTTATTTTCTTTGTAAAAATATCTCATAATGTTTTTTCCCATATTTAGTCCTTCTAATTAAATAGGATGGTATTAGTGGTCATACATAAATATTTTAATTTTTATCTAAATAAACTGATGTTTTCTTTTAAGTTCATTATCTTTTGTGGAGAATTCTATGAAACATTATATCTATATAAGAAAATAATATCATGAAATGTTAGTTTGTATCATTCTTTCCATTGGGTCTCTATGTTGTGGAGTTTCCAAGGAGTTGATGTTCGGGAAATTCTTAATCATTGGAGATTCAAAGTTTCAATGGAGGGAACTGGTGATCAGTTAGATGTGGAGGTTTATTCATGGAGTGGCTAACACACACTAGTTCAAGAAAAAATGCTAATAAGGTAGTAATGTATAACAATTAACATGATATTAGGACTACAAGATGGTGTTATATACATTGGTGACAAGGAAGGGGTTGTTTCAGTAAGGGGCCTTGGGAATTAGGCATGAATGTCTTTTACTAGTACTATGTGCTATTGATAATGTGGGATATGTATTAGCCTTGTTCCACCAAGGTTTCATTGCATGTATCCATCCTTCTCATCCATGTATAAAAAATGTCATTATACATAAATTTAAATAAACAAACCAAGGTCCTTGATCCATTTCATGCATATTGTAGTTATAATAATAATAATAATCATTATTATTAATATTATTAAATTTGTTATTAAATTTTTTTCTTATTTTTATTATTATTATTTGGTTCTATAAATATTGGAACTTAAATTCAATGGGAAAAAGATATTTCCATATTGCATTTTCATGTATATATCTAAAATTGATCACTTGGAGATAGATATTTGTTCATTTTAAACACAAGTATCTCAAAATTCACGATTGGGATCTTGAATTAGTCCCCTTAATGTAAAGAAAATCAGTATCATATCTTTGGACTCATATTCAAGGGTTGTAATGGTTTTTTATACATCCCAAAATACAAGTGAAAATAGAATCAATTGTTGGTGTTCCCATAAATATGTATATAGGTAATGGAAGGGAAATATTTTTCCACTTTATTCAGTTATTATATGAGGTTGATATGAGTTATAGAAAAAACATTGAATATGATTCCATCAAGTATATTATAGAGGAAGCATTCTCACTTTAACAAGATTATATATGTAATAAAAAGGCACCAAAGAGAAGAAACATAATTGATATCCCTATATTTGAAACCGATACCCCTACCTGACACAAAGAATCTTTTGAAGATAATTATTTTACTCCTAAATAATTTTGTGGAACTACAACATAAGAGTCTAGAAATATCTTCTGTTTAATTTTTTTCATGAGACACATGATCCAACTGCATTGTTTTTTATAAAATATATAACTGCCTGAAAATAACTACATTTATTATAATGTATTTTCATATATATAAATATTTCAAACTTATGTGAACCCATATTGATCATGGAAATGACCATTTAACTCTTCATTTCATGTGGTCATGAAGCCTTCATCAAATTTTTTTGTCCCTCCAAATGCACATCTTCACTATATTTTTGGATAGTTAAGTGTCTCCCAAAATATTATATTGTATTCTTGAAGGGATACTGTGAAATAACCAATTACTCTATGGTGTAACCCTATCCAAATTTATATAACCACCCACTATATATGATGTATATTACCCTTTATTTTGTGGATATCTTTCAAATGGTATAGCACCAAAAATCATGCTCCACTCACATTTGGTGTATATCCATTATCTCCAAGGTGCAGTTCTCTTTTATCCAGTGGTGTGGAATGTTCTTACATGTAGTATCCTTCTTGTATTTATCTTTTTTGTTATGTAATACCCTAAACATTTATGTACAGTTGTTTTCCTTATATATCTATCACGTTACCATTAAATGGGTAATTTGAGAACTTCATTACCATTACATATATACCTAGATACCCTTATACGATCATTATAAACCTATACATTGATGAGGATTTACATTTGTATGAGTTGGAATCCATAAATTCCCTTATCCATTTACCCTTACACGAGAAACTATTGTAAAACAATATTTAGGACCATCTACATACCTTTATGTAATTTTTGTCTTACCCTTATGTGGGTATAGAAATAAACAATATACAATTACATGAGGTGATAACCTTATAAAGTCTACCTATTTACCAATATAGATTACTCATTTTACCTTATGTGTATCTGTTTACCCTTTCACAAGGAATATGTTACCCCCCATGGTACTTCACTATCATCTATATTATAGAATTCTCCACTTAGTGAATTATCACTTTTTCAATACTTAAAAAAACTTATCTATAATGTTTTTTTCAACAACATACCTTCCCCATCACATTGGGGTCAAAAAATCTCTCAATCATCACTTCAACACTATGGTCATCATCATAATGTGTTTCTGTCAATGATATTATAAAAAAATACATATTGCTTCATCAATTTTCTACCAAAACTATTTTCAACATCCTTAACCATTCTTATTGTTATGAAATCCAACATCAATACTTTTATATTAGTAAAAACATTCCCTTTTAATTTTTTGACAATTCACGACATACTTTTTCTACCCCCAAATTCAACGAACCCTTGGAAGTACCTTCTCCCATTAACGATATCTTATTCTCCACAAGATATATATCTTATTCTCCCCATTATATCCAGTGAACTAAAAATGTCCTTTAGAAAGAATAAGGTCTTTCCAAAAATCTTTTAACAAATATGGGGAAGAACATTTCTTCCATCTCCTTCTTATTGGATGGAATATAATCTTTACATAATATTACTTTTAATTTAAGTAAATATTCTAGGAAAAATCAACTCCACATTGGGATATCTTCTATACCCCCCATCCCTTGGTAATATATTTTCCCCCTGTATAAAAAAAACAACATCCATTAGTATTAGAAACCTATTGATTATCCAAATATTTTCAAACCTAATTCAGTAAAATAAAGTATTCATTGTTAATGTTTTTTATCCAGAGATTCATCAGATGAATTTACAACATTTCACATGATATTTAAATCAATCCACTAATCCCACTAATACAGTGCTCGTTATAGGAATCAAGTGTTTTTATAAACTAAAACAAGTCTATCCATGTCACTTAGAATAGAAAATTAAAATACATAATAGTTTTTTATTTTACACGTTCAAAACACAGCCTCTTGTATCCATTTCATCACACCAGACCATTAGTACATAACATTAAAGTAACTAATACCAATTATAAACATTTAAAAAAACTTTTTGCTAGAGAAGTTTCAATTTTGAAAAATTATATCATTTTAAATCCATGAGTTTCATATCTTCACAGTCTTAATAACTTCTTTCTAAGACATAACAGCCTTTTATGTTTGGAAACACTTCCCCTAAGACATTGACTCTTAACCCAATTTTTTACATAACTAATTGGTTTATAAAATGGGTATACCATTTCTTTTAAAATCTATTTCAGTTCAACATCTTTTTGATATCATAAACACATAAGATGATACAAAACACCAAACTTCTTGTTAAAAAAATATTAATATAAAATTAATTCTTTTGGATGGTTTTATTTACCAATCATCATATTCATTTTTGAGGACAGATTCAAACATAAAACATGATACCAAGCATGTTGAGAACCATCCATAACTACATTCCATGTAATTATGGATTGGATATTCCTCATAAGAATACAATTTTCATGAACATTTCTATTAATCAAGATTTTCATTCAACTCTTTCCACTAGTGCTTTTCCAGTAAGATCATTCATGTTCTTTTCAATAATAATATCAACATGGACTTATCTTCCCCATTAATTATTTTCCTCTACATAATAATTTATAAAAAATGAATCATCTAGGGAGAGGTGTACCTCTATGTTCCTTATGTTTAGAAATATATATGGTCAAGATGAATGAATCCATCACCATACACATTTCCTTTATGTTATTTTTAATTTTTTTAATGGAATGTAATCATATTTTTAAGTTCTTCCTCATAACATATAGCCAGAATACCCAACCTCTTTCTAAAGGATCCCCTTTCAATGATAACTCTAACACACTGCTTTTAATGGAAGTCAACATTTATATCTTTCATTATCTTGGGATTTCTTATAGTTGTTGAATTAATAATACAAAAACAATTATATTCATGAGTTACAAAAGATATGACTCTCACCTCAATAATTATTCTCTAGTTCATCTTTCTCTATTTCTACATAGTGGTTTGTGTAGGAAAACATAGGAAAAACTATTCCATGATGGTAAAAAATTTCATCATGTAATATATAATCCTTCGTGGGGTCAACTTCATACTCTCTTCTAAATTTATCACAGATAGAAAACTCTTATTTTTTTTCTATATTTGTCTTCCATTCCTCCAACATACTTCTTGAGAGTGCTTATAATTTTGTTTATGATACATCGATAATGTGGGAACATTTCTATTTTCTAAAAAAATGAACTTATTAAACATCATAATATGTCTTATTCTAGGATAGGATATCTCCTTGTAAGTCATAGGGGTGTAGTGTATCCTTTTATATTCTTTACCCTTCAATTATTTTCTCTAATTGTAATTCCTTTAAATGTGGATGTGGTTAGAACAGATGAAAAATTAACCAAAATAATCTCAACATATTTGAGAACTCTTTAATTGAGATTTTCCACTACTTAAGTTATTCTCAAATATTTGGACTTATTGTCATTGATTCATATACTATTGATGTTCCCAAAAAATCAAAAATAAAATCACTTTGGTGCTTTCCTATTTTTTATAACCACAATTCTTGATTTTTTTTATAATAATTCATTTATTCTAGATTTTAGATCAATATTTCTATTTTTTCTTCATAAATAAAGATATATTTTATAGTGATCATTAACTATTCCATTGATATATTATTACTCTACTTAATTTTTATTATATCTATATCATTTTCATTAAACATTGCATCTATATTATTTAACTATTATCCAAAATACCTGAAAGATGATTTTCTTTCTTAAGATATGCTCTTAGTGAAGGAAAGAAAATTAGTTCTTTTTCAATGCTCTATTAATTTTTGGGCTTATCGGAAATCTCTTCAAATGTATCTATTTTTTTTAATAATTATTCCAGTTTTTTCATGTAGAAATTCAAGGATAAAATTCATCCTATAAACACTAATCTACTATAGATAAATATTTATTTATTGAAAAAAAACACTCCATGCATGGTACCCCACCAATATTTATTATCATTACATGAGAATTATGTTTAATTGAAACTTGATGTCATTTCAATTACATCACCAATATTACATAATTATTTCTACTCCAGGAAATAGTATGAAATTTCCCATCCTTGATCAACATTATGGATAGAATAAAAAATAGAACCAGTTTCATATTTTTACTCATCTAGATAATACAAATTTGGGGATGACATATTTTTTATTCTACTGTTATTATTATTTTCATAATCTAATTCTCACATATCTTTTCATATTCACCAAATAGTTCCTATAATTACATCCACATATCATTATATAAAATGCATTGATTATTATTTTTGTTCAAGTATTCTTTGATAAACTCATTTAATGAATCTTTCAATGAAGTATCAATTACAATATTCCATTAATATGTTTTGAAGATGAATTCAAGTATTTTCAAGATAGTAGTTCTATATTATAACACTTATTGTGAAATAAAAATAAAAACATTGATGAAATTGATGAAATCATTTTTCAATGTTTTGAAATTATTTCTATTAAAGAAATGACCCTACACAATGGATGTAATCATCAAAAAAAATTTAGATCATGTCAGCTCAATAATAATTCAAAAATCGTACCAATCTCTATTAAAACACTTTTTGGGAATAAAAAAGGTACATTTAGTGAGATTACCCCGATAGGGCATAAATTATGGTATATAATGATTTTAGAAATTTAAAAAACTGTATGATAAATTTCTCACATTCCCATTAAGATTTGGAGATATCAAATTCAGGGTCACTTTGATATTCTCTTTAAGAGTATATAATTTTGGTTTCATAATCTATTTTGTTGTTCATGAATAAAGTTAATGTGGACATGAGTATATACTTGGATCATCCTCACTAGGGAACATCCAAGAAGCATACATCAATTTGTTCCATTCACCAAAATATCTATGAATCTCAGTGCATACAAAGGATTAAGAAAAGTCACTCATATACCTAGGATCCCTACTTTATATGGTTTAGGGACATGTCACTACATCACAAGGGTAACTCCATTAAACACTCATTATTTATCTCAATTATATAAGAGTGTATTTTTATCACATTGTTTAAGGACATTTTGGTCACTTCCCTAGGATCCCTATAATGGAATTTATCCTGCAAAAAGTAAGATAAATGATCTATTGAAGTCCTTATATGCATCTTCTTCACCACATGGAAAATACCCTAGTGCAACATGATCACTATTTTATAGAATACCTATGGAAAAATACTTTTGTAGGCATAGAAAACACCTTATTCGCCTTTGTAAGAGTTTTTAACCATTCTAATTATTCATGATTCTAGGCCCCCATCTGAAAAACACCTTCTTCTTCCTATGAAAATAAGATGTTCAATATTCAGTCCATTTATATCTCTCAATAAAACCCCTTATCTATTATTATTCTTCTAAAAAATATCATTTGATATAGATATTCTTTTTTAATATAGACATTATCATATGTTCACTAAAAAATAAGATTCATAAATGAATTAAAAAATTTCCATGAGTCTTGGGAAACAACTATATAGATATTTAAAAAAGATACAACTGCATGAGAGTATCTATATATTCTCAGAATTTATTTACGTATAGTTAAATGTTGAATACTAAATTCTTAAACATTATGATCAGGGTATTATAATATAAACTCTTATTGTCCCATGATCATAAAGCCTCAAAAATATTTAGTTGACCCTCCAACTACACATGTTATTTAATTTTTATGATATTTAAGATTCTCCCAAAAATATTCCCATGTATTTATCCTTGGATACTAAAATGTAGCCAATACCACCATGGTGAAGCCCTATCCAAATCATCATAACAACACACATCTTACATTATTGATTATTTTCTATGTCATGGATGTCCCTCAAATAGAGTAACACTGAAAACAAGACCCACTCACCTTTTCTACAAAGCCATTAACCCCATAGTACATTTCTCTTTTCTACTAGGATGGGGAAATAACACATATGACATAGCTATATTCTTCATTCATTTGTTTTGTAGTAATCTGTATCACTAGGGAATAGTTATTTTATCTTTATACAAGTATTACTTTAACCATACATGGGTAATGGAATACCTATATTACCTTTATGTTGATACCTAGACATGCTTATAAAATGTTCATGTGCCCATCACATAGCTATCGATTGACCTCTATGCGAGTAGGTATTTGTGACATACTTTTATAGAGGTACCCTTGTGCATGTGACTACCATTAGGACAGCTTTAGGATCGAAGAATTACATTTATGTGAGGTTTTTATTACATAAATAAGGGTATAAGAAAACTTAGTATATCCTTACATAAGATTCTACCCTTATTATGGGTTTCTATCTACCGTTACACATCAACTAGTTACCATTATGTAGCATCATGTACCTTTAAGGAATATTCTTCCCTAAAAAAAGAAATATTCCAATACATAGCCTTTATGAACAATCTTACCTTTACACATGGTTTGAAAATCTTTCCTTACCATTAAGAAACTCAAGGAAATCATACCAAACCATATCCACCGATATCATTCTTCAACAAGTCCACAAAAAACCAATGTTGTGTCACTTATGAATAACTTCTTTATTTCTCAACCTAGCCAATCATCACATTTTCAACTCTTTATCATATGTACCTATTAATATTTTTTTCAGAAAAATACATTGTCCAGAAATTATGGATCAAACAATCTCCCAAACATCACTTTAACACTTTTATATTCTTCTCTCTTTTTTACAATAATATCATTGTCAGAAAATCCAACATGCTTCATTGAGATTAAAACACACCTCTTGGTATTCATCATTGACATTGATTATAATCTTCAAATTAAACATCAATACCTTGGTATTGGTAAAATATTACCATATCATGTTTATTAAAAATGTTGTTGTAAAATGTTAATTCATGATTACATTAGGTGTTGTTTAAAAGACAATTTATTGAACAAATTGAATTATATAAAGGTAATTACATTTCTGGGGTGTTATAATATATACCATAATCATATTTTATTAATTATGTTACTTTATAAAAAAAATTATCAAAAAGAAATTAAACCACTATGAGATCAAATATTCTCCAAAAGTTAACTGGATTTCTAACAGTTAAATGTATTAATCACTTGTTCATAAAGACACAATCTAACAAATATATTCCATAAAAAACTAATATATATTTTTCCAAAAAAATTATTTTTCCCTTTTTCATAAAGTCAATAACAAACTCTGATATTATCAATATTATCTAACTCACTATTCTCAAAATCAATAAATCATTTATTACCTCAACACCAAGCATATATAAAACGTAAGAGAAATCATTGTATCAATAATATTTTCACTAATATTTGTCCACAAAAATATGACCTTTTCGTAAAATCACATTTAAAGTATATTTTTACCATTTAATATATTTTTCAAAACCTAGAAAGTGAAACTACTGAAGAACCATCCTTATATGTTTCACATAGTCCTTGTAAATTTTGAAAAATATTATAATGACAATGATAAATATCATACAAAAATGATAAAAATTATGAATTTCAATGTTTAATTTCTATTAGGATATCAACGTCACTATGTTAAACATGACTAAAAAACTCACTTTTCCCTTATAGCATAAATATACCACGATTCATATCCATTTATGTATTCTCCATTATTGGGTTATAAGACATAGTGGTACCTAGATAGATACCTTTTTCATCTTCATTTATGTGATCATGTTTCTACCAAACACTAAATAAAATTATTACCAATATTATCTAAGTCAATGATAATATAAATATGAAAATTAAATAATAAGATGTCTTATCTAATTAAAAGTTCATTTCATGCGTCAATTATTTCATTTCAATTTACATTTTTTACATTAGTTTTTCATATACATTTTAACCGAATACCTTAAAGTAATTAATAAATGAATAAATCCAAATGGTTTATAAAGAGAATGTGATTTCCAAATCCAATCCCTTATGATTGTCAAACCATTTGTACAATTAAGCAATTTTTTCATGCATCAGGTGATGATATATTTGTTACCAAACACACACTTTTTGGTATATTACCCCTACATATAAGTTGGGGTCCAATCCTAGTGGTTAAGGCTACCCAGAAATTAATCATAAACATTGGTTCAATCCTCAGTACCCTCAATTTTTGGGATTTTTGTGCTTTGTGGTTGGGACACGTTGTGTGAGAAGTGTGGATGGGTTATGGCGTCTGAGCCACTTCAAGTGGGCGGTGATGTTTTTTTGTGATGAGCAAAAATGGTAGGTGTGCAATTCATGCGGTCTCAGTTGGTAATGTTCGACTATAACTAAAGGTATTCTATGGCTAGGATGGGAGTCTTGGATTGGTTGTGCGGGTATGATCATCAATCTGTGGTGGGATTTTTCTTGTCTAATAACGGGTCTCTTTGGCAATGGCCAAGGCACAACGACATTGGTGAGATGGTGACCATCAGTGCATTAAAGAGAGAAGATTATTGAGGAAAAAGGGAAAAATATATTCCCTCCACTGGTACAGATCCATATGGGTTTCATAGAAACATATTCTAGCTTCATCGGGCTACCATATTTGGATGAACCATAGGGTATAGAATCTACCATTAGGACTACACGCCATGAAATTAAAGGGTCATTTCTTGTTTTTTAGCCTTGAAATGTTTTATATTTTGATAAAAAAAATATTTACACTGGGTGGGTCTCTATTTTGGTTCTAATATCTGAGGTCTTCATGGGCCATGTATGAGGCCATAAATGCATCTACGGCGTAGGGGCCATGTAAGGTTCTCCCTAAAAAATTAAAATGGGATTATACAAAATAATAATAATAAATATATGGCCTTATATCCTAGGTACATATATTCTAGAGCATGTATCCACTTCTATTATTTAGGAAGGGATGTAATTTATAGTAGAACCACAACATCTATACCTTAAAATATCATTAGTATTTTATCCAATAATTATTCTTATTACAAGTTTTTTCACTAATGTTATATGATAAAAATACCCAAATAAAATGTACATTATTACTATAGAATTAAATCATATTTTATCTTAAAGAGATATTTATACCATTCAATTTTTATAGAATGTAACTTTTCAACCCATATGTTATCCTCGACAAAAATCATTGTATCTAATATTGTACCAAACATTCTTTAATATCAATTATCATATCCTACTAATGTCACCATCTAATTGCATGATGTAAATAAAATATTTCATTACAATACATTCGCAATACATTAAAGATTTTGAGTTTTAGACAAAGAGTAAAAATAAATAGATAACAAAACTCATGTATTTTTTAACTAATAGAACTTTTTTCCACAATATAATTAACTTCTAAAACCATAAAAAGTGTTCAAAATATTCCAATAATTTTATACATACAATAATTTTTAGACATTGAATAATTTTCATATATTTATAACAAGGGGAAATAGATATATAAAAAATTGGGTGAGCACAGATGCTCAAGAAGGATAAACATAAAAATAATAATAAAATATAAAGTGTGAGAATAAAATTTGTATTTAGGTATAATCAAGATACATAAGAAAATGATACCCAAAAAAATCATAGTTCATAACTCTTGAAATAAATATGACCATAAAATAATACATGGATCAAAAGACTGATAAAAATCATGATCCAAGATATCATAACAAAGTTATGAGATTAAGCATAAAAATATTAAATATATTTCAATAATGGAACATATTTTAGTATAGGGAACATAAATTTCATGGGAACACCATCAGTTCCCAGACATATGATAAAATAAAATGTAATCACAAATACCTATCTTATGAGATAATTAAACCTAACCAATGAATTATAGGGTGATATAGAACACCAATCATCATCTATACTTAATATTTCCAATTGAAAATCATTCAAATAACACATCATAAATAAAACCAAGAACGAAAATTTGTTTAATATCCTTTTTAAATGGATTAAAATATAAAACAATCAACATTATAAACCCATGAGAAATAAATGGGTTTCTAAATATATTCAATGACATTCTTGGAAAATAACATTCAATAAAGATAACGAATCATATGGTAATTACACTATATAAATAAATTACATACCACAATGTCAATAATTTCACAAATAAATTGATAAATATAATCTTGGTGAACACCCTAAACAAAATAATAGAAAATTTCGTGTGTTCACACATCAGAGGCATTAGAAGAAAGGTTATTCCAATTCACGGTGGATGGTCAGATAAGAAAAAGGTAGTAATAAATCATATCATTGGTGGAATGTAAAATTACATATGATATATAGTTAATGAAGGTGTATGGTTGTAAATTAATATATCCCTATAATAACAAAGGACATTGAGAAGGATGTTCATGGACATGAAAAAAAATTCAAATAAAATATTTATTTGAACAGTAACACAGCAGAATGGATTACGAATAAAATTATTTTATACTGTGAGTCTAATTCAAAAAATTATAAATATATAAATTCATAAGAGTACAAATCATATAATAAAAATTACACGGGGTTAAATAATTTTTAATATCAAATGTAAAATGGAAGTGAAAACCTAAAATATCATTTAGAATACAAATTTAATATTCGCATAAAATAAAAACTTATATACCTCTTTAAAATGTTAATTTTTGAAAAGGTAAAGTGAAATATTTTGAAAAATATTAATTTTATAAAAATAATCACTAATAATAGACACATAAAAATTACATAATTCTTTAAAAAAATATGTATTCAAAGATAAAACACATGATTATGAAAATGGTCCTTTTAATACATGGAAATTACCATTGTTAAAAATCCACACAGTGAAGAGAATAATAAAACCTTATTTGAATTAAAACATAATTTTATTAAATATGATTACAAAATACCATATAAAAAAATATTTTTGTGGTTAAAAAAAATAATTATAGTACAAAGTTCAAAATTATACATTATAAAATTGGGAAACGATATTCGAGGTATCAACATTCCATACAGAAAACATATTAAATGAATTCAGAAATATTTAAAAATGGATTTTTATTGTAAAGAATTTAGAAATTATAGAATACCATATAAAAAAATAATAGTTTAGTATATAACCATATTATATGAAATAATTTTAGGATAACAATTTTAACCTTTTTTCTTTATCTATATATTTATATAAGAATGATCATAACTCAGTGAATGATGAATGGAGTTACTAAAAACATATATGTATTTGGTAAAAATAGAGTAAAAAAACATGACTAAAATAAAACGATTTAGATTAGAATTTCCCATGAATGACGATAAAATAAAATATATATAATTAAAGGGATATCAAATAAATAAATCATCATACAATGGAAATGTGGTGCATAACATGTGACATGTCTCAATAAATCTACAATGAGACTAATAAAATTGTTATTGATTGAGTAAAATTTTACTCACACCCATTGAAATATAAGGATAATAATTGAAAATTAAATACCAAGATTAAAATATTATTAAATATGTATTGTGTATTACCACATTTTGTTCAGGGGGAATATAAAAAAAGACAATTGAGGAGCCTACAAGTACTTAGGGAGAATCAACTTAAGACCACCCACAATACCACTCAAAGGTGATAACACTAGTCTACACCCTCAAGAAAAATTCAATATATAATATATAAATTATGTTGTATGTGGACCATAAAAATTAAATAAGGTTCATTATTCAAAACATGTCTCAACGAAATGAATTTTAGAAAAATAACCCTTATAACATTTTTAATATTGGAGTCAAAACCCCATGATTGAACAAATATGGACTAAAACATTGAAAATCTTGAAATATGTTGGAACCTTTATTAAAAATTATAAAGGGGTAGTATTTTCACAATAAAAAAACATATTGTATAATGTAATCATATCTCAAAGAATTCAAATTTTAGAAAAATAACCCTTTACCTTATTCCAAGATCATTCAGGGTATACAGTTAACTTTCTGAAAAATTAATTTTATTATACACCATCTTTGTAAAATTATTCATCTATATTTGATTTCATATAAATAATTTATTTTAAATTATATTTGTATATTATATTGTTTTTGTTATTGTTTTCCTGAAAGTTGAATTGGTATCAAATTATTTTAGTGATTTTGGCAATCTAATATTGTAATTTAATTATAATATAAATACCTAATATAATTATTCAAGAACAAAAAATTATTATTCACTTATTATATTATAATTCCATTATTTTTTTACTTCACATTGTCTTCTATTGTAGTATTTTGTAGAATTGTCTAGATTGGTAGTTAAACCAACCCCAAACGTGAACATGCTATATCTCAATGGGTGAGTATGGATAAGGGAATGTATAATAAATATATAATAGAATAATAGGTATAATATTTATGTATTTTTACATTTTGAGTTATATTTTATGGGTTTTGGATAATTAAATAAAATAATGAGGAAAAACATTTCTTTATTGAGGTCGTAGTTCGTATAATGTATGGTTACCGTTCTATTATTTTTCTAACTAGATGGAAATGAATCAACAATTTTTTCCCATTAATATAATTAACATTATGTATAAAAAAATGAGTTCATTATTGAAAATGTTTATGATATTTTTGGAAAAGAATGTTTAAGAATAAACTGTAATAATTAAGTAATACCCACTTTGGTACCTTAAACAATATTTTACATATCTCCTTGGAAATAACTGGATTAAGCTAACTTATTAAAGTTCCTTAAGAACATGATATCCAATGATAAGGGTGGGGGTTGAATCTATGGTAATCATTTAAAATTCCAATTCTATTGAAATCAACCAAAGTAACGTGTTAGTGTTTTTATCCTTACGATAATTAAAAAACATCCTCAAAAGTATCTAATGAAAATAAAGTTATGCATGGAACACAAGACTTAAAAGGTTCTCCTCTAGTGTTTTTGGTATTATCCTTTCCATGGAAACTACCATTGGTTTATGGAAATCCAATATATTATAAAAGATAATATAATAACATAAATCAAATCAGAATCATTTCTTCTTCTGATAGTAAATATTGTAGTGACTCCCATCATTTATAAAAAATTTCTTCTAGAACTGAGAAACAAAAAGATAAGAATATTTTCAACACATCTCACTGAATGTTCATCAAAAAAAAAATAATTGTCTAATGAATCTTTTAGGTGCTCCTTTTAAATTCATTTGGTATACATTGTGTGTTGTGCCTCAAAAAATTGATCGTTTGATCTATTCTATTTTTCATAATCAAAACAAATGATCCTAAAAACTAGTTTGGAAAATATATCTGGTGTATTTGATATGTAATGATGTTCATTTATTCATATTGAATATTTTTTTTGATGACATTAACTGGTATCCTCTCTAATTCAACCAACTTAGTTTGGAACTCCTATTGCTAAAAAATCATCATATCATCTCTTTCATTTATATTAACAATGTTAGTATGATTTTTTACTTTAATTTCATTTTATAGGTGATCTCGTAGGAAAAAATTCATAAACTGAAAGTCATTTTTCCCCACAAAATAACTCCAATTTTAAAAATATCACTAAACTCAATTCCATTAGATGATTCTCAATACTTCTGAAACATTTTTTAATATAAATAAATAATTCAACATCTATATCCTTCATTCAATATTCTTAATTCTATATTTAATGAATTTCTTCAAACATACTTATATTCAATAGAGAGAATAATTTAAAATACCAACTCATCATCATCATGTCAAGGGAATTAAATAGTATAAGAAAAGCTCCTATGAGATTCATCTGACATATGACTAATGAATCATTAGTAATATTTCATCCAGATCATTATTTATCAATAAAGTGAACATGTACCATTTCACTCACTCAAAATTAAATATTTTATTATCCAATAATTATAAGGAAAAAAGTGATAAACCAAAAGATCAATCACAAAAATAGGACATTGAGTTATTAAAATTAAAGTTTTTCATACCATATATTATCTCCCTAAATACATTCCATGAGACGGTGTTTACCAGTGTTTCTGGCCCACTTTAACTGATTGAATCAATCCAATGAACTCATTATATCTTTGACAGGTGTTATTTTCCTTCACACTTCAACTAATGGGTGGCATGTGGGTTCTTGGGATATTTTTACTATTGTTTTGTAATGATTCAATATGGTATATCCTACCTCTGCACAAACTCTATTGGAAACATAGATCACAGAGCTCATCTTAGAGAACATTTTAGAACCATTCAAATAAAGAGATAGTGAATCTTTGTTCTATCCCCATTGATTTGATAAATCATTGATCCAATTATCTTTTATTATATACTCAAAAATCATTTTTTAAATCTCATCAATCATTATCTTCAAAATGAAACCACCAATAAAATTTATTCTAATTATTTTCTTAATGATATATACGAACTTAAAATCTCATGGACAGACATCATCTCTAATAAACCAAAACATTTTATGATGGTTCCTTGTCTAATGTAATGAAGTCAATGCCTTAATTTTTAAATATCCTCCATATAATCATCATGAAACTTCAAGATGTTAATTTTTTGTTTGTTCGACAACTTTTTCTTCCTATATGTGATCATCTATATCCACTTCATCATGTCCTAGCTTGAACACTGATCTTCAAACTTTTTACCTCTCTCCATTTATAGTTATATCACCTTTCAAAATCATTCTAACAAAGTACCTTATAATTATTTTTGTTATTTATCCAATAACAATGTGTATTTTCTATTTGGTGACATTTTTATTGTTGATCCAATAACTGTGTACAAATTCAACATTGTAGCCAGAGCATCGACTTAGTAAAAATATATCTCAGATAACTTCAGCCCTCATCCATATGGTGTAACAGTTATAATTATCTCCCCTTATAGTAATGTGTGTAACTTCATATTTGATCATTGAAGTCTCCATGATGTTTGGAAACCTAAATATTGTAAATGTATCATTTACATAAGGTATTTTTTTAACATGTTTAAGGAATATTCCATCACCTCTCTTAACCCAAATTCAATAACACATTCTCATCTTTTTTTAAAAAACATTGATAATAATATATGTTGTAAATAAATAAAAAAACATGTTATAAAACATCTGAAAGTATCTTCAATATCCCATTTTTGATTAATTAAAAACATTCAGATAAAATATTATAATTATATTAAAAACTATTTACTCAATTTTTTATCAAACCCAACCCTTTCTCACACGAAATGTTCTGAAACCTAATTTCTTGGTAAATCAATGTTTTTTAAGGAAATTCATTCCTCATTGAAATGAAATTTAGTATCCATGATAATAAAAAATCACCCTAAATTTTTTATCTCCCCCTTATTATGATAACACTAACTTTGGACTTACCTAAAAAATTGTAATTATTTTTACATTCTATCCCATTTAACAAAATAATAAAAAGGATTAAGGGGACATCCTTATGAACATTGGAAAGGAATTAATGAATATTGAACATGTATATTTATCCTCAATTACTCAAATATTTATTTCATCATATAATTTTTGAACACTTAATCAATTTGATACATTGTTAAAATATACTCAATCATATAAAATCCACCAGTAACCTCATGTTTTATAAAATGTTTCCTAATTTCAAATTGTTTTGATATAGAATTTTATACATGATTTTTGGAAATATCATTGTCATTTTGATTAGAAAAAATAATATTCAATGTTTTTCTAACATTCACTCTAAAATAAACCAAATAAAAATTCATTCAAATCATTCGCATTCAAATGTGGGTGGAGACAACATATTCTTCTTCCAATGTACTCAAAGTAATAAATAATTTTTACTTAATATAGTGACTCTTGGAAAATTATTCCATGAATAATGTTCCTCCTGATTCCCAAATTCCATCATTACAATCTCCAGCCTAATCAACATAATTTTATCCAAGAATATTCATGTTGGAAATTATTTTATACAACAATCCATAAAATGATGTTCCTTTGACATAGTTGAGTATTTGTTTTATTCTAGTATATTTGATTACTTTATATCACCTGATAACTTACACATAATGTAACAATATATAGAGTGTCTAGCCATGAAGATCTAGAGTTCCGAAATATCCCCACCAACATTTGAATGACAATCTAATTTTCACATTTCCCTTATGCATCTATAAAAAACATTACACTAATATAGATAGGTTCAAAGACTTATATTTATTCTATCAGGTAAAACATATGTAACAAAACCTTGTTATACTTTTCCTACAAAATATATATCATTAAATCTATTGAACTCTTAAGATAAGAAAGAAATTTATTTCATTGGGCATTGAAATTTTAGAGTATTTCTATAAAAATTAGAAAATGATTCCGAAGATTTATCCGATTATCCTATCAAAATTATTTAATCGATGTAAAGTAGGATAATTAGGGTACATGTGATTATTTCCTTAAAATATAGGTTATTATAAAAATTTTATTTTAAATGTTAAACTACATTAGGAAACATTCATGTTTTTAGTACCACACATGAGGATCATTTTTCAACCCATACAAGTATCTATTCATTTTACAATTGACTATTCCATATTTATCATGTAAAAAAAACTAGTTTTCTCAATATAAATATATTTTTTAATTTATCCATTTATGAAATCTAACCTAAAATCCATTTGATATTTTTTATAGAAACGATGTGTAAAAATAAACTAAAACATTATTATAGTTTCTACTCTCATCGCAGTGGATAATGTTTCTCAAAAACAATCACTTTCACCTATTAGTAACCTTTATAAACAAGTCATTCGTTATTTAAATTTCTCCTTGTTTGATGTGTTTTTTTATAAACACCCACTTTGTTCCTATAATATTATTTCCCACCAATCATAGAACTATATCCTTGGTTTCATTTTTATAAATCTTATATAACTCTTCATTCATCATATTTTTCAAAATTATATATTAAACAACCTATGAAACTAACTGGGTTTCCACATATGAGATAAGCAATCTCAAATTATCAAATATGATCTTACTTTGGGTATGAATTAGAACTTTATAATTTTTAATGATACTATCAATTTCAACCTATTATTTAAAGTTCATAACATTAGATATCATCATTAAAATTTATTTTCCTCATCATAAGACTGATATGTGTAACTTTATACATTAGTAGGCATGAAATCATATTCTCCTTTATCATCTATGTTTTAAAACATAATACCTTTCAAAAATTCATCCTGATCATATTAAACAACTTTTGTTATGTATGTTATTTTTTCAATAACTCTCAAATCATAAGAATCCATCAAATTTTTTAGAATTTTATTACAAAATTTTTATCTTCATTTATTGGATTAATATCCCTTGAATATTACTTCATCGTTTTTTCATCAATCTTTCCAAAATCAATATTTTATTTAGTATGAAAGAAGGGATTACTCAAAGCCTTAAAATGTTTCACTATATGATTTTATTATACCTTATTTCATTGGAAAAACACATGTTTATCACCTATATATTTTCTTTAGAGTAATTTATAATGCATATATTCTTTGATAATTATTCTTCCCATTTATACTAAAATTATATATTTCCTTTCCATCGCTCCATTTTTTAAGAAGTGTATAGAGCACTACACTGGTGAATGATTCGACATTTTTTTAGGTAGGATTAAAAATAATTTCTTCGGTTATTTGTTTGTTTTCAATTATCATCTTCAGTATATAAACACTCACCTATAGCTAAACATTACCTATGAAGCATCTAAATGTCACTAAAATCTATGATTTCTAATTCATGGATATTATATTTTTCATCTAATTGAAAATATCAATGAATTTAATAAATTAAAAAAAGAACCTTTTTTGAATGATGTCTTATCATCCCATATAGATTATACTGAATAAGTTAAAATGTTATGATGGATTGGATTTTATTTTTCATATGTATTCCACTATCCATATTCCATTTTATAAATCTTGAACAAATAACATCCTCTTGCCTTTTCATTTCTGATAACCTTATTACTAAATAGTCTGTAGAATATGTGCTTATGATTTTCTATCCAAGACAACCAAGTAATCGATGACACAAATTATTATCATCCTTGATACTTATGAAACTTAAATTAAAAATATCTATAATATATAAAATATTTATGATGGTTCTTTCTCCCCTAGTAACAACTTTTACATATTTCAAACACTTGATAAACAAATAATATTTTCTAAATAGAAAATCCTTACAATCATCATAATATTGGATAACACTCAACAAGTTCTACAATAGAATATCAAAAAATACAACATACATATATTTTAGTTTATAAGCATCATTTTTAGGTATTACAATTCCATTAATTTTTAAGGGACTATCATTTCTGAAATTAATATCCCCTTCCTTCTTGTTATCCAACAGTTTTCAATATTTCCATGTCACCTGTCATATGTAAGGAACATCCACTATCAAGAATACATGGTATTTTACTTCTTTTATATCATAGAACAATCTCATCAATAAAATATCAATCCTAGGTTTTCTTTTATCCACCTTAATTTTCTATCTTATCATAAGAAACTTATCACTGTATTGTGGTTATACATTAACTAGTATAGTGACCTAGTTGGTCACATTTTCCAAAAAAATTCTCTATGAAATCAAATTTGTTTTTTATTTGAAACATTCTAAATTCTAATAAAATTTATTTTATTTCTACCAAAAAATATGAAGGTTACTCTCTTTTCTTCCATTGTTGCTCCCTCTTAGTTTGTTCTTATTTGTAGAGAGATACTTGTTGTTACTATAATATATTCTTTTTTTCCAACATATAACACAAAACAAAAAATATCCACTAAATAATGATCTTTTTTGGAAGTATTCTATTTCACTATAGAATGTATATTGATCTTCATAACATCATTCTAAATATTTTCTCCATGGTGTGTGGAATCTCTCTTATAGAGGCTATTTTTAACTTTTTTCGTGTGATGTTTTTTCACATCCTTTCTCAATCCATATTTTCCCAACATTATTCCTAACACCATTATAGCTATTACAATGAGATAAAATTTAATAATTAGTGGTTGTATATTTAACAATATTTATATAATGATTTTTATTAGTATATTGATTTGTTTCATCCTCTACCTTTATATCCCTTCTAAAATTTTCACTCATCTTATTTGAGGAACATTCAAATTCAATAAATATTTAATAGTGTTTAAAAATATCATCTTACATATTTGAATGATTATTACTAATATCTTTCACTATATTTCCTTGTTCTATAACTTTCATTTTGAGGTTCTTAATCTCGTTAATGTAATAATATTCATTTTTATTAAAAATTGCCTTTTCTATATTCTTTTTCTCACATTCTTTCTTCAACACTCTAATTTATTTCCCGAGTTCATTATTTTTCTCAGAATATTCCAAAAGTTATAATATTATCTAATAATATAAGAAGCTTTCTTGACCTTCTTCTTATTAACTATTTGGTGAAAATTCCATCACCTAATGCTTTTCAAAGATGGATATAAA
Organism: Viscum album; assembly: GCA_963277665.1. NCBI lineage: Eukaryota > Viridiplantae > Streptophyta > Magnoliopsida > Santalales > Viscaceae > Viscum > Viscum album. The sequence goes on from OY728132.1 coordinate 705,897,580, forward strand.
CATATCCATATTTTTATCTTCTGAATTACTTTTTTCAGTAAACATCAATTAAAATTTATTAATAAATTTAATTGCACTATTAATTATAGGGAACTTTTACATAATTGTAGTGGATTTTTTATCTCTCATAGAAGTTTTTCTCTATCTCTTAAAACTATTTTTTTCAAATCATATTAATATTATCCAGATTTATTCTTAGGATAATTCATAGAAATTTAACCAACTACTCTACACATGAAATATTTAAGTGGGAGTTTTCCACTATATGTTTCTCTATATGTGTGATTATTTTATAGATAAGACACATAAATCTTTCATCAATTTCATCATTTTATTTGTCTTTCAAATTATTCATGGCATGAGTTTTATAATCAACATCAGGTATTTTTAAAAATCTCATAGCTTCCAATGTAATTTCATCCTTGATATTATTTTAAAATTACGAAGCTATCCATATCTCATATTCAACAATATGGTTATCTAATTGATCAAAAAATAAGTCATATATATTATATAAGGTATATAATTTGGAATAAAACTTGTCTAGAATGATTCTCATGGTTTTCTAAAAAAAATTGGAATCATCCAAGAAATCTCTAAATCATATTATATAGAATCAAATTTCATTTACTTGAGTGAAGTACTCGTCAAATGTTTTATTCTTTCCAATAAAATTTATTGGAACTTTCTTTAATATATTTATATATTTTATTTATTTACTTGGATATTTCCCTTAAAGATAATTTCAGGTTTTCCCATGTTTATTTATCTATCTTTAGGTCAGCCACCATCATAAAAAATATATACCACAAACAATGGAATTCAATTTATAGATTTACAATATTCCTGATGGTTTTTTTAGTTAACATAAAAAGAGAATATTTATAAATTGGTGGAGAAAAAATTATAGTTTCATTAATCACCTCTTGTTCAATTGATTGAAGATAGTGCATCATTCTTTTTTTATCCCTGATAATTTTTTCCATCAATGGTAGGAATACCGCTACTGTTAACTATGTTTATATTATATATGATAAGGATAAAACATGGGAAACCTTCCTATGATACCACATGAAGTTCTACAGGATCATGAAAACAACTGAAAGGGGATAAATATATAGACATATTTTACAATTTCAATTGTAAGGAAATTTACCCCAAAAACTATGTTATAGTTTTTAACATTATCAACTATATTAAAAAACCTCACAAGAATATAATTATATTAAATTATTACAATGACATAATATTTAAAAGGTTCTCCCTCAATGTGGGTGACTACATCTTTTCCATTGTGTATTCCCTCACTGTATGAAGATTCACTATAATAGAAAAGTGAATTTAGTGAACCAACTCCTATTATAAACCTTATATATCCAGAAAATAAATATTATAAAAAAATAATAAGTTACAAATGTTTTCTTATGTAATCTATCCATACAAATATATAATAATTTTATACATAGATCACTAAAATTTCATATAGAAAAAAATACTTATAATTACTCTATATGTTATCTCTATCTACTAAACCTTATGACTTAAACTAATATAATCTATCCTACGAACAACATAAAAATGAAACTCTAATATATTATTTTTTTTTATAAAAAATGGTTCCTCAGAAAAGTTTTAGAAACTCTATCTAGTGTCACTAGTTTTTACATATATCGAGTGCCTGAGATTGAATTCATTATCTGATGGCTATGAAAAATATCTTGTCTTCTTCAGCCAACTTGGTTATAAACTCACACAACTCAAAAAGTTAGAGAATCCTCTCTTTTGTGTGAGTAAATAGTGCCAGTATGAGTTGGAACTACACCCATTTTTTTGAAGGTAATCTCATAATATAATTGGTGGGAAATCAAATATATTTTCTGGGTTAATGAAAACACAAATTTCAGAACTATCACTCAAAAAATGACACTAGATACTTTTCAATTCATCTAGATCATTCTTGGAGCTTCTTGAAAAGGACAACATTTGCAACCTTCATCATACATACTAACCTCATAGTTCAGGATTATATTAAATCATTATTTTTATATATAGAAAACATATATAAAAATAATAGATATACATCATCATTTTAATGGATTTATAAAGTTTTTGTGAAAAAAGTATGAAATTTTTATGGTATTTCTTTTATGAATCTATAATATCATTTTGACTGGTAATCTATTTCTCCATTCGGTGAACATATTCCATTTATTAAACTAGTAATGTGCCCTATTTGATTTCTATGTATCAGATCTTCTTCAACTGATTTAATTAGTGTTATGAACAAAATACATCATTGACGTGTTCTCTTTTTATGTGCACTTCGATTGACGGATTGAATCTATGTTCATTTAATATTATTGACAAATGTGTTGGAATTATTCTTTTTGATACACCTTGTGTCTGTAAAACATCATGTAGAACTTGGATTTTAAAACACTCCCCAGTACAACTTCTAAGAACTGATTATCCAAGGACATCAACATTATAACAACCCTTCTCTCTATTTCACATTATTACATGAATTATTACATAAAATTAAACTTAATACAACCCAGATTATCTATAATTCTATTGTCTATTAAAATTAGGTGCATTACATGACACGTTAAAATTGGTAAAAACATCATCTTTATTGAAAACTTCCATAACATGGTCACACTTAAAACTGCAAGGGATAACTTGGGGACATACATAAGAAAGGGATGAGATATAAAGACCAGTGTGAAACTAAGAATTGAATAATGTAATACATGTTACACAATAAGCATATCAAAATGGAATAAAATGTGTGATAATCGTAAACATGAATAATAATTCATGATATTTCAGGATAATCATAACATGAGAAATATCATTTCAACTAAAAACACTGCATCATAAATATAGGTTAAGGATAACTACAATGAAATGATAATGGAAAAATTATAATAAAGGAATCAGGTTCACTTACTATTCCAACAAGACGACTCGTGAGACAAAACATTACCCAATGTATTGGAGTGCTATATAATTTCATGTTAACCTGTCACACTCATTTCATTCTCAAGCTTATGTTTTCCACATAGATAATAAAACATAGTCATTCATGATCATATTTTATTTCGTGATCAATGAGTGTGGAATACATACATGTAAGTCCTGAATAAAATAAGTATAATTTTATAAATGTGAACACCGCTGATACAAAATGGGTATGGTATTCACTACTCAATTGTTTTGACCTATAAAATCAATTTGAAATTTCTATAGAATAACTTTGTCACATTAAAATTATTAAACTCGGATAATGAGATAGAAAATGGTATCCCGTCATTTGAAAATCTAATGGAACATAATAGGGAAATGGAAATACATATCCAAACATAACTAATTTAAAATATAATGCATAAGATAATAAGTAAACTTGAATAAAGAAGAGATGTTGAGGATCCCTTACTTGAGTATGTGAGCCCAAATGCTTGAGAGGATCTTCTTGAGAGCTTGGGGCACCATTGGAGGACTTTAGATAAATGAGGTATGAGTGACGAAGTTCTCCATGTCTTTTGATTGAATAAAAATGGGATCTTGGGTGGGTTTATATATGAAATAAGTGGGGAATGATTTATCATTTCTCAAACTTGGTTTTTGGACCCTATATAATAAAATAAAAAAAACCACAAACCTTACCATGGTTTTTGACAATGGTTTTAATAAAATGGGAGTTTTTATAATAATTTTATATGTTCTAGGTCCAAATTTAATAAAATAATTCCCTTTCAAATGTGGAAGTGAGTGACTATTAAAGAAATGATTTAAAAACAGTAAAATATATTATAGGTTAGGGAGGATTCAAAATGGCTTTCTAAAAAAATAAAATAAAAATAAAATGAAATTATTTGTAGTAAAAAATATATTTGGTCTATAATACCTTATAGATTATTTATTACATTGCTTTAGGTCATTATGATGTTATAGTAGACAATGTATATTTATACGGTAATTATTTTTTAATCAAAAATTTTATTGTCTCGAAAAAAAATGAAAAATTAACTATTGGATTATTGTAATGTTCTCATTAAAAAAATATTATTCATTTTATCTAAAAAATTCTAAGGATGTGGATTTTCACTTTTGAAATAAAATATGCATTTTTTTAAATGTCTAGTTTTTTGACAAAAATTGTTTTTGAACCCTTATAAATATTACATTTACGTCATAAAAAATATATGATGATTTATATATGATAATTTTTTTAATAATAATATATTATCAAAATATTATTTGTTTCAATAATCCATTAATTCATCAAAATAAATTCCTTAATTTATTTTGATATTAACCAAAAATACCATTTGTGTTTTATGGTATCAATATAAAAATCTTTTATAAAGTAACAATAATAGGATGAAAATATATTCATTATTCTATAAAAAATACTTTAAATAATTATTTTTATAAATTCTTGATACATATCCCTTTTACAAAATAGAAAACTCTCTAACAGTAAGGTGTGCAATGGTGAGACATTCATGTGGTCATTCGACATACATTGTTTTCACTGTGATCTCAATGAGCTTGAACTTCTCCCATAAATGGTTTCACTCATGCTTATGTTGTTGGATATAAACTTGGTATTGGTCATGGAAAAATCCCAGAGATTTTATCTCCATCAAAATCTCTGATAATTGGGCTTCATATGGTATAACCCTACTGGTTGTGGACATCACATCCTTTGTCTCTACCGATTGGATATGTTTAAATTATATATTTATACAAATCATGTTATCACTACTTAATAGCTATTTTATCAATGATAAAGATGTATAATAGTCATTTAATTCTGATAGTATATAATAAAACTAAATAATTTCATGTGTCTTCTATAACCATATAAAAGAAATTCATTTAATAATATCAAAATGAAAAAAAAAATTAACAGTTCTGGTCATAAAAATATTACCCCTTATAAAATTTCACCCTCAATATTTTCAATTTCCCACACTAAAACAAGTGGTGGTAACTGTATTTCATCACTTCCTCTATTTCAAAAATAATTTATTTAAACGTCTGGTTTCTCTATATCACTTTGACCAATTTTATTGTCTTATTTCATAGAATTTTGTCTCTATGATTTAAGATCTACATCAGATGCTCTAAAAATGAGAGATCATTATGTAATAGTTCATCCTCTTGATTGAGTACATGTGAGTGGTTTGTTATTTATTTTATTAAGTTAGATACATGGAATACATCATTTACTTGAGACAAGTTAGGTGGGAGTTATATTCAGAAGGACACTACTCAGATGTGATCAAGGATCTCAAAGGGGTCGATGTATCTTGGGAATGTATTTCCCTTCTTCCAAAATATCATCACCTTATTCCATGGATATATGCATAGGAATTCCATTTTCCAGTATCAAACACTAGGAATCATTTATTATTTTTAGGAAAAACATTCGGTCATCTCTCAGAAGACTTGATGTTCTGATGAATGGTCTTAACCTTTTACACCATTTCCTTGAACATTTCAGGACCTAGTCATTTTTATTCCCCAACATCATCCCAAAATGCAGGTGTTCTCTACCTCTTCCCATAAAATTCTTCATAGGGAGCCATTTTTATGCTTGTTTGGAAACTGTTATTATATGAGAACTTGACCAAAAGAATATACAAATCCCATCCTCTTTCAATGTAAATTGAGAATGCACTCAAAATATCATCCAATGTCTTGATAGGCCTATTGGACATGCCATTAGTATGAAGATGATAGGTCATACTAAATATCAACTCATTTTTAGAGCATGTTGGAGAATTTTCCAAAACAAAGAGGTGAATCATGGGTCTCTATTAGACACAATCGATAGTGGTACTCTATGCATCCTCGCCACATATCTTCTATATATCTGTTCAATTTGATCTAATGATAAATCCTTTAAAATCACAAGGAAATGTGTAGTCTCTATAATCTGATCCACAAAACCCATATAGCATTTTCCCCTTGTGATGTCTTTAGAAGACCAATGATAATGTATATGTTGATGTTTTCATATTTCCATGTTTGTATGGGTAATGGAATAATGATCGCCTAGGAAATTTTCTTTTATTCTTTCACTTGATAACATAAAATACAGCTTGAGGTATATTCCATAATCTCCTTCTTTATATTATCACACTAATAATGTTCTTAGAGATTTCAACACACATTAGTGCTTCTTGGGTGGATGGAGAAGGTTGAGCAAAGTGAACCATCCAAAAACTGCTTCATTAAATCATAATTTTATGGTAGATATATTTTAGACCCAAATCTCACAACTCCTACTTCATTAACATTGAATTGTGATGATTTTTCTTTCATTATTGCTTCCACATTCTTCAGAATTCTCACATAATCCCTACGATAATCCAGTAGCCTATAAATAAGAGAGTTTTGAGAAACAATTTTTGTAAGGATTGATAATGTTACTTCATTTATTATCCCTATGTCCATCCTTTTCAAATCTATGAAGATCAGATCATTCTAAATTCTCATCAATGATAGAATTGCTTGATCTTTTCTTCTTAGAACATCAGTTACATTATTCTCTTTACCCAGATGGTAGTTCTTCGAGCAGTCATAATTATCGATCATCTCTAACCATCTTTATTTGTGTATATTCCTCTATTTCTGTATTAATATATATTTAAGACTTTTTTGATCTATATATGTTTCAAATTTCTCCCAAAAGATATAATGATGCCATATTTTCAAAGTCCATATTACTACAGCCAACTCTGGATTGTATGTTGGGTATTTTAGTTAGTGACCTTCCAACTACTATGAAGCATTGGTTATGGATTTTTTATTCGTCATTAATACACATCCTAATCCATTCATTGAAGTGTCATTTAAAATCATGAAATGTTCTCAACTTGAGGGTATTTTGATCAAAAGGAAATTGATAAGCCTTATTTTCATCTATTTGACCTCTCATCCACCACCAAATCCATTTTTTCATTTTAAAAAATCCAAATGAAGGATTAGTGGTAACTTTACATTCCAAAAGTATAGTACAAAAAACTCTTCATCTAAAAAATTGAAATTTCAAATTTCAAATGTAATCATTACCCATATCGGTTTATGTGTCATATTGAGTTACTCGCCCACCTCTAGTCACAAACCAATCACGTCTAACTCCCTATCATTTCACCTCCCCATTGTTACAATTCTAGAGAGACCCACTAGAATCATTACTTCCATCTCACAAGTTTTAGCATCTTCATCATTGCTATCTTTCTCACTAATCTATTTCCACCATCATCATCGTCATTGAAACACCACACCTTTTTATTGAAGAACATCATAGTCCGTTGAGTGGTCATTATACATAGAGAATTATTTGATTCCCTCATCCCCAAACCATTAAAATCAGCAGTGTGAAACCATCATGAACAAAACTGGTGGCATCGAAATATAACCAAAGCCTTCATCAAATGAGAAATCTGAAATAACATAGTTACTTGAAGAATCCACCACTTGTCACACCATTGGAGAACTATTAATTCTCCTCAAACACATCCCAAAATTCCCTTGGTATCCAATAAACCTAAAAGACCTGGAATAAAGTAAGGGGCCAAGAAGCTATAGTAGGAATGATTAATAGATAAGGGAAAAGTAAGAACATAAACTACCATGGTATGAGAGAGATGAACACTGGGATGGAAACCCTATTGGAAAAAAATATATTAAAACCCCCAACTAGAAGAAACAAGAATGAATACATTGGAACCAGGATGAACCCCTAATAAGAAACTAGGAAATAAACCCTAATGAGAAACCCCAAATAGATCAAGACAAATTGAGGTAAGATTCCATTAAATTGGATAAAATTGTGTTTCACTTACTTCCACTACCATAGTCCTAAACCCATATGAAAAAAAAACACAACCAACCAAGATGGGGTTCTGTGTGTCCAACCAGATCAGCAGTGTAGGGATGGAAGAGGGGAAAATGGGGAAAATCAATATAACTCTGAGAGAATAAACTTGTCAAAAGGAAGCTCGAAGATGATTGAAGAATATAGGTTCATCGTGACTGGGAGAATTTTAAACCCTAAGTCAAAGATAATGAAGTCGAGTGTTGGAACTAGACTTGAGATCGTGAGATGGGAGAGTGAGGTGTTGTTCGATTGAATCTCTCTTCACATCCATAATTCCAAGAAAACATTACTACCTTTCAAGTAATATTTTTAGAGGGTTCGGAAATTAGGATTAATATCTCAAAAATCAATAATAGTACCCAGCTAATCTACAAAAACTGGATATATTTTTCACATAAATAGGCTTAAATCATCTTTCAGTTGCATTTGTTTTTAAAGGGTCTACAAATATCTCATGTCTTGGGATAATATTCACCAATAACAAGACTTCCTTCAATTATAACTCACATTTAATATACTTTTGATAAATATTATCCTTTTTTAAGGTATTTAGCACAGTCTTCAGATTCTCCTCATGCCCCTCCTTGGTTTTAGAGTATATTAAAATATCATCTTTAAAGTATAACAAATATTTGTTGATGTAATCTCTAATGAATCTATTATTCAAGTACATGATGATTTATAAAGAATTAGTGAGTTTACATGTAATTACTATGAACTCATAGTGCCCATACTTTGTATTAAATGCAGTCATGGGGGATATACTTCTTCTTCTCCATAGCTCGATAATATCTGAACCATAGATTCGGCATAGAGAAGTATTACACTCCATATATCTGATCAAACAATTCTTAAATATGGGTAATAGGATACATGTTCCTTATCATGATCTTTTCGATCTCATGATAATTAATGCAAAGGTGCATTGACCCATCCTTCTTCTTAATAAAAAGGAATGGTGCACCCCATGGTGAAGAACATGGGAATATGAACCATTTATCCAGATTCTCTTATAGTTGTTTCTTTTACACCGCAAGTTCCAAAAATTCCATTCTATAATCATTCTTGGATAATTGTAAAACCCTATGTATAAGCCCGATTGAAAATTGAAACTCTTATCTAAAGGTAAGACCAAGAAATACCTCAAGAAACACATCAGTATATTCCCCCACAATGGACATGCCTTCAAAGATGGTCCTTCCTTAGACTCAATCATTTGATCAAAATACACTTACACATAGGGAAATAATATACCTTCTTGAGATGTTGGTGAAAAATAAGATTCATCCTCCTCCTTAAACTTGCATAGAATCATGTGTGAATTCACAATATAGAGAGTTATTTCATTCTTAAGTCAGTTTATGTTGCATCAATATTGGGAAATACAACCCATCAAAATAATTACATCAAAATCCACCAAAGGTATTATGGAAATGTTCCATAAGAATTTCATCCAAAAAATTCTGACATGGGAGGAGTTATATTCTTGGGATTCAATAAATTCTCCATATTCTATTTTCACTGAAACCTCTACTTATGTTCATTGTTGTGGTATTTTAATAGTTCCACTAAACATTCCTGATATACAAGAATTTTTAGTACTAGAATAAAAAATTACCTTCACAATACATGAATGAATAACTAGTTTACCTATCACCACTTCATTTTCGAGATCCACCTCAGTAGTTGTGGTGGAAAAATATCACCCTTTCTTCCATGAAGGTTATTGGTAGTCTCCAAAAACACTTGGATTAGTTCATTGGTTTGATTAGTTTCCCATATTCTTTGAGTTCAAATAATGAACAATAAATTGAGAGTTGATTGGGAAATTACTTTCCTCAGTCACATTAGTTGGTTTCTCTTGTCAACAATCTCTAGCTAGGTTCCCTCCCTTCCTACTCCTAAAGCATTTCCTCATCCCCCTTCGGCAATTTTTGGGATGATTCTTTCTATATCATTTAAAAGTGGGATGAGGAAACTTCATGACATCGTTAGATTTCTCCATTAGACCTCTGAATTAAACTCTACTTTATGTTTATTATCCCCATGATATCCTTGAGATTATATGATCTCTATTTTGACTTTGAGGGCACATTAGACAGTTTCCTTATACATATCAAAGTCTTGGATCACATGGGATTTTTATAGATTAGTTTTTACCCCACTAAAGAAGTGATCAACCTTGAATTCATCAGTAATGACAAAGATAAAGGCATGTCATGCAATTATCATGAAGTTTACCTCATACACCCTGATTGATTCGTCATATATTTCTTGTGGGAAAGGATATACCATACCATTTTCAGACGGGGAGTGCAAAAAAAAATCAAAAAAAATTATGGACTTTGTTGCACCCTGTTTCTTTGACATCTTCCCCAATCTTTGTATTATTGATCAAAATGCACCACTAATCATATAATCCTTCTATATGATAAACATCAAGTAAAACATTCTCTTGTTCAGAACATTAAAGGATGGAGAATATATTCTCAATGGAGTTGATCTGTTGTTCCACGATTCATGTATCAGATGATCCATTGAAAATTGGAGACCATTTTCACATAAGGGTATTAATTGTAGATTGTTATTTGTTTGGGGGATTTGGATGCTCCTAAAAATCTTTTTTTCTATTTAGAACTAGAGTGAGATGAGAGGGTATCCTCACAAATTTTTTTGACTCTTTCTACCATTGGGATGGGCACCGTGTTGGGGCATACATTATATTTCTCATCACATTGATTGTTTACCTGATTCCACCAATTTTTGGACATTGGATAAAAAAATTGGTAAAATTAGGGATGATTATTTTTAAAATATTAAACACATAAAGATAAATTTAATGAAATTAAATGGATAAATTATAACATATATTTATTTTCTTAGCTTATGAGTTTCTAGGATTCAATCTATGTTTTCCATGATATATTTTCTAACATATACACTTATGGATATTTTCATTCCATTAATAATGGTTAATAATGATCTTATTAATTTACCAATTTATATCTAAAGGTAGTGTCAATATTGGTGCATAGTAAAACCCATTTTCATGTAGCAGGTCATGTCGAGTTAGGCCCAATGCACCTTTTCCGAGTTGTTACCCCTAGATACATCAGTGCCATAGCCACATAAAATTCTAGCATACAAGAAAGGATGTAGTTTATTCATTAAAAAATCGCAGTATACTTAAGATAATTAGGGAAGTTTTATTGTACATAGAATTATCCCTAATTAGTTCTTATAGTAAACTAATCATAACCCTAAAATTACTAAATAATTCCTCTAATATCAACTATAACAACCCTGCTCTTTATTTCACATTCATTCCTTATTTATTACATAACATTACACTAAATAAAAACCAGATTATCAAAAAGACTTATGTGTTGGGAAATTATTCACATTAGTTAACACTTCAAAATAGTAAGAAGCATCATCTTTATTGAAACTATCTTAACATGCTCGCACTTAAAACAACATGGGATAACCTGGGGACATGCAAAAGATAAGGGTGAGAAATAAATTCCATTATGGGAATAATCATGGAATATGGTAATACTTATTATATAATAAGAATATAAATGGGTAATAAAATTTGTGAGAGTCATGAACATGAATAATAAGGCACAATATAGCATGATAATCAAAACTTGGGAAATATGAAAAAAAAACATAAAATGTTGCATCATAAACATAGGTGAAGGCTAATATAAAAGACATCATGATGGAAAATTACTATAAATAAATAAGGTTCATTCCTTAACCTAAAATTATTTCTCATGAGACTAAATAGTACCCATTTCATTTTAGCGATATATAATTTCAAGTGTACCTATCACACTCATTTCATACTCATGCCTAAGTGTGTCACATTGATCATAAAAAAAAGGAGTTACTCCCCATCATATTTTATTCCATAATAAATGAGTATGGAACACATAAATTTATTTACCATGATAAATAAATCAAAATTTTTAAATGTTTATGCCCTTGATAGGAAATGGGAATGGTATTCACTACACATTTGTTTTTTCATGTTAAATGGTAGTGATATTTCGGCAGTATAACAATGTCACATAATAATTCATAAAACGGGTTGATGATGGAGAAAGGGATCTTTCACCATTGGTTCATGAAATAGGTAGTAATAGGGACATTGAATGTCATATCCCATCATAATTAATTAAAAATATTATTTATAAGATAAAAAATAAAGATGAATAAATAAGAGAAGGTGAGGATCCCTTAAATGAGTGTGTGACTCCAAATGCTTGGGAGGACATTCTTAAGAGATTTAGGCGCCTTGAGAGGAATTTTGATAAAAAAAATGATAGATTAAGGAAGTTATTCATTTATTTTGAGTGAAGATAAATGAGATCTTTAGTGGGTTTATATAGGAAAACTGTGGAGACTTCAATATCATTTATCAAACATCGGTTTTGGACTCTATATAATAAAATTACAAAAAACCACAAACCTTACAATAATTTTACCTTGGTTTCTTCCAAATGGTAGTGGTTTCCATTTTTCTATATGTTCATTCGAAACAATTAAAAAATTACCATTTCTTAAGTGAAAGTGACCCATGCTATAAAAGAAATGACTTAAAAACCTTAAAATATATTATATGATTGGGAGGATTCATAATAGATTTATAAATTAAATAAAATAAATATAAAACCCCATTATTTTAAATGAAATAAATTTATTTGGATGTGGATAACTTTTCTAGTATTTATTATATCACTTTTATCTAATTCATAGGTTATAATTCACAAATTATTTTTGTATGATATTTAGTTTTTAACCAAATCATCGACTATCCCAAAAAATTATTAAAACAATAACCATTGGATAATTTCAACATTATTATTAAAAAAATATTAATCATATCTAAATAATTTTCTAAATATTTGAATTAATATTTTTAAAATAATACTATAATTTGTTAAGAAATTCTGGGTTTTTTAACAATTATAGTTTTTAAACCATTGTAAAAAATACATTTGACTTCATAAGAATTATATGATAATTTTCTATTTGTTAAAAATTATATAATTGTAATATATATTTTAAATATTATTAATTCCAAAAAATATTAATTCATGAATAAAAATCCCTTAATTGAATTTGAATATTAAATAAAAATACTATTTGTTTTGTATTGTATCAAAATAAAATGCATTTATAAGGTAACAATAAAATAATGAAAATATATTCATTATTCTAAAAAACTAATTTACATGATCAATTTTCTAGTCTATTGATAATTATCTCTTTAATAAACTAGAAAAAACCCTAAGAGTATGGTGAGCGGTGATGATACTTTCAGGGGCGGTTAGGTGTACATGGTTTTGGTTATGATCTCGATGAGATTGAACTTCTCTCTTATACATTTCCAGTCATTAATAAGTTGTTGGATCTCATGTTGTTATTTTTCAAGGGAAAATCCCAGAGATGATATCTCCCTTAAAAGCTTTGATAAATGGTCTTCATAAAGTATGATTCTATTAGTTGATTTTATCACTACTTTTGACTACGTCAGTTTGATTTATTAAAACCCTATATTTTTACTAATAATGTGATCCCTATTCAATTTATATTTAATTAAGAGTAAAGATACTAAATATACATTTAAATATGATACGATATAATAAAACCAAGGATGTTCTTGTGTTTCCTATTACCATATTACATTATAATAAATTTTATTAAATCATAAGTGATTTTTTTTGTAGTTCACTTCATTACAAACTTTTTTTGTTTAATTATCATTAATCTTATAAATCATTGAGAAATTATAATTTATGAAAAAATCATCTTGTGACTTCATCATATCAGCATTTTTATTAAACTGATACCACCAAAAAAGATGGCCTTATTATTTTTGAAAGGATTAATAGGAATTCATGTTCTAATATATGAAATTAATCTCTAATAAACAAAAACTTTTTCTGATTGTTCCTTATCTAATGTACGTGAGATTATTCCTACATGTAGTTGTATCCTTTATGGATTTATCATGCATCTTAAACTCTATTAAAAAAATTTGAACGATAACCCCATTTTTTTATTTCCAATCATCATTATCCACTTCATCATATCATAGCTCAAACATTGATCTTTAGACTTTTTATTTCTCCCACTTATACTTCTTTTACATTTTTTGAATGAATATAAACATAGAACATCAAACATATTATTTTCCTCCATTGGGTAATAATGTTAACTATTCATTTAGTGACATTGTGAATTATTCTTCTTCTGATATGGTGTGGATTCTAGTTTGTATCTTTAATATAGAGTTCTTAAAAATCTATATATAATAGCATCACTACAGGTCCCTTCGTTGTAACTATTATACTACTCTCCCCTTTTATGAAAGTGTATAGATTTAGTTTAGATCGTTTGAATATTTGTGATGTTTTGAACATTGAATAATGGAAAATAATAATCTGACATAAATAATTTTTCTTAATATAGTTCAAAAAACTTCCATTGCCTCAACCAAAACATCATAAGAAAATCATTCTTAAAACTATTAGTACTTATTTTACACCTATTTAAAAAAATTCAAAATCTAATACATAAAAAAAATGTAAAACTAATTATAAAAGAATCCCAAAGAAACATCACTTATAGATAACATGAGATTATAAAAATGAGAGAGGATTCAATAAGTAAAAAATCGCATTTTCTTACGAAGGAATTCAAAGGAATGGGCATGGATTTAAGGGATGGAGGTTTCCCCTTTAATTACAAAATAAAAGGAAACTTTTTAATTCCCCTTTAATTTTAGATGATAACATTACACTATTCAAGTGTAAAAGACTCCAAAAAATAAAAATAATGTATTTTTTTGAGATATTTGGTCAAAAAATAGAAAAAATTAATTCTATTAATGTTTTAAACATATTGGAAGTCATTTTTTCTTCAGGTGTTAGTTTTAACTATTTCATTGTTTTACCTGGTAAAATAATTATTAACTAAGTAATTTAAATTTAAAAAAATATAAAATAAAAACTCTTCAAAAATTAGGGGTGATGAAAATAAATTTAATCTTAATTTATTTTATTAAATTACTATGTGTGTGATAATTAATTTCTAAATTGAAACATTATAAATAGAGATAAACTATTTTTTTAGAAAATGGTGTTTGAGACATTATGTATTCCTAATATTATTTATAATTGGTAACAAACTAAATATATGTTAATATAAATATATATTGGTGTAAATATAATAGTGTAATCATCATTTAAAATACAATAATTTAATTTATTAGATTAAAATTAGAAAATATTTACAAAACAATTCTTGAAAAATAAAGGTTTTTCCATGATCGTGGTATAAAAAATTAATCATTGTTTTCATAATTTTATGACCAAAATGAATTTGAACTTATTATATAATTTTATAATGTTAATAAAAATTATTAAATCAATTTTCTTGTATTTAATTTCTACCAATGAATAAATTTTTTTTTTAATACAATCGAATAAATCAGTCTCTAGAGTAAAATATTTCTTATGTTTTAAAAATGATATACATGTGTTATATAAATAAAAAATATTAATTTTAAATGATTTTTTTCAATCGTAGAATATATATTTTTATATATAAATGTTTCAAAACAATTTAATCCATTCATGTAAAATGATAATTTCATAAAATTGATGGTTTTAGCAATATCGATATTTTTCATTATTAAATAAAAAGTCAAATATTTTAGTAAGATCATGAATATCATATTAAGAGAATAGTGAAATTTTATTTTATAAATGTAATTTCTATTTTGAAAAACCCAAATTCTAGTATATTAGAATTTACCATTCAAATAAAACATAAAAATATAAGGAAAATAGTTTTTATAGGAAAATAAATTTTAAGAATATTAACCATTCACATTCATAATTCATATAATTTACTAATTAAGTGTTTATAAACCAATTATTTAGATAGGATATATTATATCATCTTTAATCACACGTTTCATGGAATAGGAATTAATATCACATAAAAATTATATTTTCTAAAAAAATATTTATAAGATTAAAATGATCATATTAATCATTTTTACTATGAAAATTGAATTTATTTTTTAATAAAATCATCCTTTATTTTATTTATAAAAATATTTCATAATTTTTTTACCCATATTTAGTCCTAATTAAATTGGATGGTATTAATGGTCATACATAAATAATTATATTTTTATCTAAATAAACAGATGTTTTCATTTAAGTTCATTGTTGTTTGTGAATAATTAAATGAAACATATTATCTGTATAAGAAAATAATATAATAAAATATGAATTTGTAACATTATTTCCTTAGGGTCTTTATATTTTGGAGTTTCCAAGGACTTGATGTTGGGGAAATTTATAATCAGTGGAGAGTACAAATTTCAATGGAGGGACCTGATGATCAGTTAGACGTGATGGATTATTCATGGAGTTGCAAACATGCACCAGTTCAAGACCAAAGAATGTGAAGGTATTAATGGATAACAATTAACATAATATTAGTACTACAATACGGTGTTATATATATTAGTGATAAGAAAGGGGTTGTTTCAGTAAGAGGCCTTGGGAATTGGGCATGAATGTTATTTACTTAGACTCTGTGCAATTGATAATGTGTGATATGTAATAACCTTGTTCCACTAAGGTTTCAATCCATGTAGTCCTCCTTCTCATCCATGTATAAAAAATTTCATTATATATAAATTAAAATAAACAAACCAAGGTATTTGATTCGTTTCATGCATATTATTGTTCTAATAATAATAATAATTATTATTATTATTAAAATTATTATTAATTTTTTTATTGTTATTATTATTATTCAGTTCATTAATGATTGGAACTTAACTTCTATTAGAAAAAGATATTTCCATATTGTCTTTTCTTCTATAAATCAATAATTGATAACTTGGGGATATATATTTATTCATTTGAAACTCAAGTTTCTCAAAATTCGAGACTCGGGTCTAGTATTAGGTCCCCTTATGGAAAATAATCTCTGTAACATAGATTTGGACTCATATTCAAGGGTTGTCTTAGTTTTTCATTCATCCCCATATCTAATTGAAAATATCATTAGTTTTTTGTGTTCTCATTAAGATGGATATAGAAAATGGAAAGGAAATATTTTTCCACTTTGTTCGGTAGTTATTTGAGGTTGATATGAATTTTAGAAAAAATATTGAATCTGATTCCATCAATAATATTTTAGAGGAATCCTTCTCAATTTAATATGATTATATAATTTATAACTGGGAACCAAAGGGAGGAAACAAAGTTGATCTCCCTACAATTTTAACTGCTACCCCTACCCAGCACCAAAAATCTATTGAAGATAATAAATTTAATCCTATTGAATTGCGTGGAAATAATGAAAAAATGTCTAGAAATATCATGAGTTTAGTTTTTTCATGAATATAGTATTCTTAGGGTACTCCATTAGATATTTAAAAATCTATAACACTAGAACAATAAGATATATTGGGTTATTTTTCTAGATTTAATGGATTCCGGTGTACCCATTAAGAAGAATACATATTGTGTGGGGATCAAACCACACCATGTTTCCATTTTATAGTGAATGGTTGATACTTCCACTTTGGATAATAAAGGTAGAACATCCTCTCAATTTTTGGGAAGCTGGTTGGATTTTGAAGGAAGATTCAGCCAAGAGAGACAAAAGAATTGGCCCTAAAATTTTAATTGTTGTTGATAATGATTGTGTTATTATTAATTGTTGTTGTGGATAAATTTTAATGTATGATGTCATGCGGGTGTGCTTTGACACATCCATTTTCTAATCATTCCTCAAAAAAATTTGGATCCATGAATTCCTTAAAAGAAAACGGGGCATCATGTACCAAAATAGATGAACCAAAGTTATCTGATAATAATGATCAAACTACTATAGGTATTCCACTTAAGAAATGTATGTGATGTCAACACCGAATAAATTTAATTTTTTTGGAATAGGGGAAGTAGGCAGGAAAAAAGATAAATGTTTTTGTTTTTTTCATTAATAATATGTGTCATTAAATATTTATATTTATATTGTTTTTTTGTTTTCTTTAATAAAAATTTAAGACCATGAATTTGGATAAACAAATTCATATTTTATTCCACCTTTGATTTTTATTTTGATGTTATTGATTTTTATATGGATAAAGACACATTTCTGGAATGTTTTCCCTTGAAATTGACCTCATACAGATTACATCAACATTTATTTTGATCTATAATGGTGATTCAATTTCATTCAAGAAATTATTGATGGGAATGCATTGATTTATTAAGAAAAAATATTGAATTTTGGCCTCTCATTTGTGGACAATGTCCCCTAGAAAGATCTTGTATTGGGTCATCAAAATAACTCTAATTTCTCTAACCCACTTTCTAAGAAGAAAAGAATTTTTATTTAGTTAGGTAATCAATTGATCAATGGAGGTAAGAAGAAATATTTAAAAGTTTGAGGAACCAAATTCCTGTAATATATAGTTTCTTGAATGTTATGATTATAAATACCTTCTTCCCAAGATAAATCTCTTGATGACTATTCTATCTTGGATGATATCATTACTAATTTGGAAGTACCTACCCCTAATTAATTGTGAGAGAACCATGGTGGAAAAAGGAATTTGTGGAATCCATTTATAAAACATTTCCCATGAAAAAATATCAATAGATTGAAGAATAATACTTTCCCGCATGTGTGAAAAAGATAAGAAACTATTGTTGATTCAAAACATTTTATGACCCCATACACGTTTAAGAAAAGAAAATATAATGAATACTCTATCATGGAGATAACTATTTCTATGATATATTAAGGGATACCTATTATTATGAAAAGGTAACATCATACTAAAGCAGAGGAGGTATGGGATCAAAAATAATTATTTGAGGAAGATAATATATATTAAATCAACATAATTATGATTTTATATATTGTTAAAGACGTCCTTAATGAATAAATATCCCATAGGATGCTACAAAAAAATATATTGACTTTGAATAGTTTCAAAAATGGGGATATCGCCATGGTTACTATTTAGAAATTTTGGATTATATGATCTCTACTATTGTATTAAAATTTGATTTTAATATGAACATTAACTTCCATAATATCCCATCCAATTCTCTTGGTTTTATTCTTTTCATTTCATGGTGATATTTTCTGGTTCTCTTGTCTATATTTACTTGGAACATTTTTTGTTGGGATATTTGGATAACCATAAAAAATAATTATTCTGAGGGATTCCATGATGTTTGAAAATTGTAAGAATATGAACCTTTTTTAGATATTTATGATCATTAAACTCTTGATAATGAAGTTTTTAATGAATAATGGGGTGAGAATACCCTATAATTATTCCTTGTGGATTTCATTAGCTTCTTAGTATGATTTTGAATATTTGTATTCTTGGGTATGAAAGGCCTACCTTGTTTTTCTGTTACTTTTTTATAAAACATTACAGGTCGGGTACCTTGGATACTAACTTACATATGTTTATAAATTCAAGATAGTGTTTATGCATGTTGTAATATCAACAAACTATTGATGTTTTAGTTGAGGATTTGATTGTAGTTTTACTATCATGTTGTCTCTATTATAGATCCATAGAAAAGTTAATGTGTCCTTGAATGTTATATTAAATTAGGGGGGATCACTTATACATGGAATCCCTAATAAAAGAAAAATTAATGGTATCTACACATCAAATTAATATTTTTCATCTTTTAATTCTCCAAGACACTGATGTATTTCATAATATTGATCAAGTAATCGGTACTATCAATGTTGATCTCAATATTTTTTATCATGAGTAGAACATAATGGCATATAGATTCTAACTGAAACTATTGTAATGATTTTTAGTGCACAATTCAAATAAATATGATTGATTTTGGTCCTTATGAGATTTGCACTAATTGTTTTCTTGAATTATAGATCTTATACTTATTTTGAAAAGTATTTTCACTAGTGATTTATTTCGATTCTAAAGAAGTAGACTGTGGGATACTACTGATGACTTGAATTAATTTTTAATGATATTTCCAATTATATTCTTGAATCATCATTTATATGAGATCATAAAAGTTAAATCATGTTTTATAGCATTTCTTATTCATATATGAATTCATTGATATTGTATTATGAAGACCTACTAGTCTAACTTTTGATAAGGGTATGAGTATTAATTATATATATTTTATGGATTGGATTTGTAATATTTAAATAAAAAATTCAATGTAATATCATTGAATCTCATGAACACTACTTATATATTCTATTTTCTTCAATAAATTTTGAGGAATGATATTTGGGTATCCAACTGATACTTTATATCATTCCAAATTATTATTATTATTATTTTTATTATTACTACTCCTACTTCTACTACTACTCTAAAAATTAAAAAAATAAAAACAAAAAAATATTAATTATTATTATTACTAATGCCTATTATAGATAGTTACATGACTAAGTGGTACTCAACTAATGAATTCCACATCCCGGAGGTTCTGGGTTCAAGACCTTATGGGAAAAGGTGTTATTATAGTACTATGTTGGTGATGATATATGTGTTAATAGAGATGATTTCATAGGAATGTGGTGACGTAGACATGATGCATGATGTAGTCCCTTGATGATTTGGGAAAGACGTAGGCCTGGTGATATAAGAAAAAAGATGTAGGCATAAGGATTCACTATTCATTTCGTCGACAATATATTCCATTGACACATATAATGGGATTCATACCAAAAAAACCTTCTGGTCAATCATTATAAAAAAGTTATTGGTTGGATGGGTTTTCCTTTGGGGATTGACCTATCCTTCTAATCTATAGGTGTGTGAGTTTCTTCATATTTTACCCCAAATAATCTAAAAATTATTATTATTAAAATAATGTATTATATCATAGTATGGGTTCAATCATAAAAAACACTCTATTTTAGGGGAATTTCAAAGGCATTGTATCATTACAACAACCAGGTACTATAGTAGACACTATAAAAAATCTTTTTACTATAAAATAATGTAAACTATATTAGTGGAGTATTATAGCATATAGGGTACTATAGTAGTGAAATTGAATGAAAGGACTTTTTTCCATAAATTTTGGACCTTTAGGCCAAAAAATTTGGACTTTATGATATTAAACAAGTATGACCTTTGGAAAATTGATATTTTAATTAGGGACAACTAGATATGGTTCTATCCTTAGGGAGTTTGAGCTTTGATCTAAGCTCACTAAATGGGTACATATATGTTTTAGTTTCCATTTTTACCCCATTACTTACATGTAATAATTTATAAAAAAAGGTAATATAACTAGTACTATTATTATTATAATTATTACTAATATTATTATTACTATCATTATTATTATTATTGTCATTATCTGACCCACCAAGACCCAAACCAGCCCAATTGAAAATTGATTGTGCCCCAACAATTCCACCTCCAATGGGTTAGGAGTTGGTGACTACCATATATTTGTAATATTGCACATTATAGAAGTACATATCCTAATTCACATATAGATGACACATACTATCATGACCTACCCCTAATTGGGGCTCAAGATGCTACTACCCCAAGCCCACCTATATTGGCTAAGGGTGGGGATAAGCATCTAAAGGCATATCCTAAATAAGAGACCTTTTTTGAACGTACATGTATGTAAAAACTATACCATCTCGATGAATATGTTCATATTATTAATAATGAAATTATTGAATATATTGGATTTAAACCAATCAAACATAACCACTAGGGAATTCATAATTATAATAGTGAAAACAGTAAAGTTTACTTTAAAAATAAAAGCCTGACTAGAAAGTTTTCCCAACCTAAAAGTTTTTTATTGTAAAATGGTGAGAGATCCAAGATTCTAATATATAATATAAAACGACTTTACATAGTCCAAATATCCCGGTATGATTGAGATCCTTCTAAGTCACTGATGACCTATCCTTTGTCATTGTAATATATGAGACATACGGGCAAAGCCCGTGAACAGTTGAGTATAAACATACCTAGTAGGATGGAATAATAGATGAAAGGGGAGTTGTAAGAGACAATATAGTAATTTAAGGATAGTAGATAGTAATAATTTGATAGATCAACCCAAAGTAAGAAAGTAAGATAATCAAAAAACAAGGCACTCAACACGGTGTGTGTGTGTGTGTGTACTTCACCTTGAGTCTTTTCCACCCATTGTAGGAGAGTAACCTCAACCAACTATAAAGAGATCAACATAGTGAGTAGGTGGACTACCTCTATCATCTATACAATGAGTTCCAAGGGAGTAACCATAACCAAATATATGTATACATACATATATATATATTCTCAAAATAATGAAACCCAAAATGATATAGAAAAGGAATATATATATCATATCCTAGACTAGGAAAACAGTTTCCAATAGTTCCATACTGTCATAAAAAATTCTGAACATCTTTTGCATCTTCCTAGAAAAAAACATCCAAGTTAATCCTCACCAAGAAATTCTTCCGCATAGTCAAGGGACCAAAATATCTAGGTAGAAACCCATGACCTTGCATAACATGAGGGTTCCACTCATTGGATAGATAGAGGACCCAAACATTATTCTAATCGTATAGTTCCAATATAACAGTTGATAGAGGACCCATTCCTTACCATGGTAGAGGTTTCCACTATAATGGTATAGGATTCATGCCTTAAATCCTAATAACGGTTCCACTCATGTAATAGATACGGGCCACATTCCAAGCCTAGAAGGAAGGTTCCACACAAATAGTCAATAAAGGATCCATTCCTAGCCCCACTAGAGGGTTCCACTCTAAAATATGGAGGACCCATTCCCTATCCTAGTAGGAGGGCTCAACTCAGATATGTAGGTAGAGGACCCATTCCCTATTCCAATATGATGGTTTGACTCTATGATGCTAGAGGACCCATGCCCTTACTCCGCATGAGGGTTCAACTCTGATGGTTTATAGAGGAACCATGCCAAGCCCAGCTTCAGAGATCCACTATAATATCCTATGATGACCCTGTGTGATCACTGTCATCATTTATAGTCACATAAACAAGCACCATGCCTATAACATCTCACATAATATCTCAAAATCCACAATGGAGTACACCATCACGTTATCAGGGAAAAAAATTAGGATAGTCTACTCGTGGTCCAAAATCTGAGTCTAAAGGAAGGATATATGAAAGACTAAAGTTTCATCAAAAGTAACCAAGAAGTACACAACATTAGAGTGGAACCACACAATATGTGTTCCTGGTATATCATTTGGTCATGTCCCTTCTGGTAAATGGTCCACTACCCATGTAGGGATACATGGAATTTAAGGGGTCTATATAATGTTCTTATACAAATCGATGTCCTATAGATGTTCGTGGACATGTCTGTGTACTTAAATATACAATATGGACTTAGATATTTATTTTAGGAAAGGTTCTTACCTCTGTGTTTCACCACATCACTCATCCACATGGAGATCAATTACATGGAATGTAGGAGTTCTACATGCCATTCCATACTTATGATTTTTCAAAAAACCCACCCACCATAGCATAGGATATATACATCATGTGTCCATCATGATACGTAGCATATAGTCATGTTTTTAACAGAATGTATGATACGAACTCCACGTCCTAAAAATAGATTTTCCACCACCAATATCACATCTATAGAGCCTGAGATCGATGGATCTAGACATTATTTATCATTTCATATCATCAGGTTGTTGTAAAAAAGATTCCATTGACATGATCGAAGTACGCATGAACATCCATCATCATGCATGTAACCCATCAGTATTAGATCTCATATCAATGATAAACAACACCCTGTATCCATTATTCGAGCCCAAATCATTCCTTGGTTGTAGATCCCTTATTCACTCACAAAATCATTGTGAATATGGGGGTACAATCATGCTCGATCTGGCTCGGCAATGTCGAATCAGGACCTTACGGGCCAATGATGATGATAGGGAATTCATTGAGGGGGAAAGACACAAATTATGTTTTATCTTTTATTACCAAGATTTCCATTCCAAAAATAATGAATGGGAATATCAAGGCTTATAAATGAAAGAATAATTAATATATTTCAATACATGGGAATATGAAAGGTTCAATAATTGGTTAAGATCACATAAGCCTTGATACTACTCAAAATATTTAATAAAAAATGGCATACAACATTATTTGATGATTTATACCTAGATATTGGCTCATTTATTCAAAGAGTTTGATCACCAACGATTGAAGGAATTATTTATTCTTATTTCAGATCATTCTACTTCGATCTAGAGATTTCTTGATGTTAGTTGTCAATTCCCCAAAAGAAAGAGGAAGAATGTTATAGATCTCCTAGGTTTTATACAGCTAACCTTGGATAAATTGTCATAGAAATTTATTTAAGGAGAAAATGTTGTGTTAATTTTATTAATTAATTTAATAAATAATATAATTAATTCACTAAACATTCATTCAATTTCTTTCTTATTCAAACACCCCACACCATTCTATTTTAGGTTGTGCCTAGGGTAAAAACATGTTTTGGACCCAAATGTAATCTCAGATTTCTAATCCAAGACTCCTTTTATGATTTGATACATTTTACTTATGAATCAATGCATGAACAATATAAAATATATTTAATATTTTTTTGAAATTAATTTTGGGCACATCAAGCCTCTAGATTATATTTCTTCTCAACACATTCCTCTGAAAATATATATAAAAATATTTTAAGTTCTGAAATAGAAAAAATTCATTCTCTATATTATTTCCTCGTTAAAAATTTGCATCCCCAAAAAGAAAAACCAAAAAAACTTGGGATTTTAAGCATTCATCTGGCTATCACACTCCTTGGATCACTAATACAAATTCAATATATTCCACAACACTGAAACCAAGGTAATGTTCCTTCCATATAGGGTCCTCTTTGGTCGATCCCCAATCATAACTAGGTGCTTTGCCAAAGTGGATCCATCCCTGATGTCCATTCCACCCCTATTCATTGAAGTTCATGGGGTCATGCACTTATCTCCTCTGATACATCATATGAAATAATTCACGCACCTGATCCAATTGTGGAGGTAGGGTGAGGTGGTAAGAATACCCTTAAACACTTTGCACACTCTTAAAAACCCTGATGAACATCAGGTAAATCTTTCCTCCAAGGAAGAACCTCTACAATCCTTTTCATGGGGATAATCTTTAGAAAAAATGGTATCCCTAATCAAACTCCAAGGGCCTAGAATGGAAATATTCGTATGATTTCTATATGTTTGGCATATCCCCACCAACTCATGGATGACCTAGACCTTCTCCATCCTTTCACGCACCAACTCTGGACCCATAAGAGATGCTTCACCAATCCATGTCTACCAAAAGTGTGACCGATAGGGTCTCCCATACAGGGCCTCAAAAGGTTCCATTCTAGTAGTATAGTGATAGAAATTACTGTACAAAAAATAAACCAAGGTAATGTGAACCTCCTAGCTTTATCCAAAATCCAACACGTAAGCCCTCAATATATCCTCCAACACCAGGATAGTACACTCAGTATGACCATCCATCTAGTGGTAAAAATTTGTACTCATCCTCATATTGGTCTTGAATTCCTTAGAAAAACCACTCCAAAACCATTACATGAACCGTAAATCATGATCTTATAAAATAATTGAGGTCACCCCATGAAGCCAAATGATCTATCGTACATATATCTTCCCCAAAATCTCCACCAGACTCTACTCCCTAATAGAAGTAAGTTTTCTGAGATCATGATTCAGTATAATATAACCCAGATGGTGTCATTGACCTTTTCTCTATACATAATATTTATCAAAAAGTCCATAGATATTGCAAATTAATCTCTGGGATCTCATGGAGATGCAATAAACTTTATAGAACATAGTGCTCATATTTAACCTACACACAGGTGAGGAATCAAGATAAAAACTCAGTTACTCTTCATCTCATGTCTAACCACCAAAAACACCATCTAATTGTCTCTATATATCTTCTCAACATTGGGATGTGTAGCCAAAGGAAAACCGCATCACCTCATCCCACATTATGATCAGGACCACCATCCATGCCTTAAGAATGATGACATAATTCCATCCTTATGAATATAAATCTGGTGAGTCCTGCATGGATATCTAATTTAAAAGACCTCACAGTCGAAGTCACCTAGCTAGGACTCACATGCTCGAGAAGAAGAGGAGTTAACACCATTGACTGATGGAAATATGCAATATCATGCTCCCCTAGGGTCAGTTCAAAGGAAGCCAACTGCTCATAAGCCTCCTGTATGAAATGAGATTATTACCTCCAATTAAGGGAATCTTCTACTACCATTCCCTTTGTTGGAGTATATTCTATCTCCAATTCATAGGCCTATAGGAACTCTATCCAGCCCCAGTGTCTCTGGTTTATGTATCTCTATGTGAAGACATTCCCAAGACTCTAAATCTATGAGTAAACCATGAAGAACTCTCCCATAAGCTTGTGCCTTGACATCCACTTTGACAAGACTACCACTTCCGTATCTAGGTCATCAGTCAGATTGTTCAACTCATGGGTACTCAAATGCCTCGACCTGTATGCAATAACTGTCTGGTATAGCATCCACACACACTAGATCCCAAATTCTGAGGCATTTTAATACACTACATACTCCACACCCTCCTCTATTAGTCTCAACAAAGGAGAACTCATCAAAATTAGCCTTAACTCCATGAAGACTATGTAGAACTACTGACTCTGGGTAAAAGGATTCCCATTCCATGTCATGGTGGTCAAGGGGGATGAAATTTTAGAGAATAATTATAAAAACATCTGGTAGTTCCAACCAATCCATGAAAACAAACCACCTCTACCAAACTCTTGGGAGGATCCTAAGAAAATATTTCATTGATATTTTCTAGGTCCATGGATAAACCATGATCACAAATGGAATGACCTATAAATTCAACCTCTTGAATCCAAAATAGGAACTATGGGAGCTTACTATAGAGCCAATTAACCCGAAGAAAATATAAACCATCCTCAACTTATTTTCAGGATTCTCCTCTTTCACAGAGTATATGCGCATGTAATCAATGAAGAATCCCATAAACTGGTCCATGTACGGTTGAAAAACCTGGTTTATCAGTGGCTTAAAAATAAGGGATTTTTTCACTACAAAGGGATTCACTAGGAATATAAAATGTATACAACACATCAGAATTCCATCTTTGAAATTTTACCCTTGGAAACCCTCAAAAAGTTGAAACGAGACCTAATATAGATCATTGAGAACCATCAGATGCCTTATAAATAGTCAAAGATGTCTTCAATCCTAAAAAAGTATTGATTTTTATTTATCATGGAAGGTGGTAGTAATCTATTAAAATCCACAACCTTCCATCCACATTTTTCATGAACAACTCTTTTGATACCAAGTTGGACATAATGGCACTAAAAAATCCCTTCTCTCAATGTTCCAATGACTATAAGTGAAGCTCCTAGAGCTTAGTAGGGGCCATTTGAAATGCCTCAAAATGTATGAGAGTTGTCCTAGGATGTAATTCAATACAAAACTCGGTCTCACTATACAAAGGTCGTTTCTAAATGTCCTTGGGGAAGAAATATATATAATCATCCATGACTAAATGAATCCAGATTCTTGAAGAGTATGATGAACCCAGAGATATACCAACTAACTAATGGGTGATGGGATGTATCCTCATTCTTATAGTATTAACTTATCCTTCCATGAGATCTCTATCACTTATAAAGGTGAATCTCTTCTAATCCATGTGAAAGTATATTACTTGTCCATGGTGAAAGTCAATTTGGTCTTAATGCATGACCAACCAATCTATAACTAAGATGATGTCACAGGGTTTTTTCATGAAGACCAAATGGTACCACATGATCTTCTATTCACTAAGTGATAGATCATACTACTAGTAGATAAAAGATATAGAACAAGGGTTCCCTGTAGGAACCTCAAGACAAAGATATTGGGATAGTGTCTCAATTGGGAGCCACAACTATTGCAATAGGAATACAGATATGATGAAATAATTAGTGCATATGTCTTCTAATAAAAAATAATCCATATAAAACGCATATATCATACCTCTAATCGACTCTTTTTTTGCAGAGTCATGAAATTATGACTGTGAAAATTGAAAAGTAAAGGGGAAAATATATGCCTGACAAGAATGATATCCCCAACTAAAAAAATTGGAAAGTAACATGATGAGAGATCCTATATCTTGATCTCCATGATATGATCATCATACCTTGTCCAAAACAACAAGTACCCCAAAGATCATTTTTAAGTAACCACAGACCTATCTTTAATCTATGTAAGACACGAGACGTGTGGTCAAAGACCATGTATATGTGATTATAAACATACATAGTAGGATTACCCAAAATATGAAAGGCTATTAGTAAGAGACATTATAGGAATGGCATCATATTAGATAGTAAATAGTGAAAAAATCAACCCAATTTAGGTAAGTAAGCTCTTTCTACCACAAGGGGATCAAAAAGGTGTATAGGCATGCTACATTTTGAGACTTTTCCACATATATCATAAGAGAAACCACACCAAACCATGAGTATCTCATCAAAGAAAGGAAGTTGAAAACTAGATGTGTCTTTAAAACCCATGTAAATAGAGTAATCAAATCCAACAACATGAATATATATATATATATATATTATAAAACCAATGAAACCCAAAATGATAGATAAAGTAGACGTCAATTTCATAGGACATACCAAGAAAAGAGTTTCCAATAGTTATATAATACCATCAACAATGCCCAACATCTCATGTGTCTTCCCAACATAAAACGTCCAACTCAATCCTCATCTAACTACTTTGACACACGGTTGAGGGGCCATAATCTCAAGGTAGATGACCCATGCCCTGGAATGATAGTATGTCACATAGAGTGGATAGATAGTGGAAACATACCATTTTCTAACAGGAGGGTTCCACAATAAAAGTCGATAGAGGACCCATGACTTTCCCAATATGAGGGTTCCACTCTAATGGTCGATGACCCATGACCTAACTCAGCTGGAGGGTTCCACTATAGTAATCGATAGAGGACTCATTCCCTACCCAGCTAGATGGTTCCACTCTAATGGATGATAGAGGACCCATACCCAACCCATATGAAGGGTTCCACTCTGAAATATGGAGGACCCACACCTTTTCCTAGTAGGAGGGTTTCACTCTGATGGGTATATAAAGGCCAAATTCCATGTACCAATAATATGAATCCACTCTTTTATGATACATGACCCATTCCCCAACTCCACATTAGGGTTCCACTCAAATGGTTGAATGAGGACCCATGCCAAGACCACCTAGAGGGCACCTATATAAAAGCCTTTAGTGACCATAGGAAATAATTTTCATCATCATGTATTTCCTAACCAATATCAATGCCCAAAACATCTTTTATCATATCTCAAATTCCACAGTATAGGCCACCATTATGTTCTACTTGAAAAAAAACACTCAGTAAAGGATGCTTATGGGTAAAAATACATATCTAAATGAAGGATATATTAGATATTGATGTATCTAAAAAATTAACCCAGTGTTATAGGTTTTTGAAGGCTCCCACATGATATGTGGTCCCATTCCATAACCTTTATGTATCCCTTTTGGTAAATTTCTGGCCACCCATGATGGGTTTTATGGAATGTAGGGGGTTGACATGGTGTGTCGAAGCCACTTGTGGTATCACCAATGTTTTTGGCCATGTCATGGTACTTCAATACACAATGTTCCCCAAGACATTTATTCCCACATGAGGTTATGCTCATGTGTTCCTCCATATGGGTTGTCTGCATGGGGAATAAGTAAACATTTTTTAGTAATTTTATACACCATGTCATCCATATAATTTTTGGAAACCCTAGCGGTCGTATCATAGGGGCTACAAACCATCTATATATCATGATACATGGTTTGTAGTTGATTTTTCATATAACATTAGATATGAACTCCAATTTCTAAATACGAACTATATTCAAAAGATATCACCTCAACACCACTTGAGATTGTTGGATCTAGTCTCACTTCATCATATCTAACCATCTGCTGTATAGAAAACTAATTTTGTTGAAATTCTCAAAGGTTGCATGATCCACCATCATCCTTCACACCTCTCATAAGTATCTAATCCCAAATAAATGTTAAAAAATCACCTATTTTCCATGATTAAACCCCAAATCCATCCATTATTTTTGTTCTATTTTTCTCTTGAGGAAACATTGCAAATCTAGGTTTTTGATCAGGCTCGGTCCCACCTGACATTATCGAATCATGAACTCATGGTAAAATGATGATGAAAATGAATAAATTGAGGGGGGAAAGGTAAAAAAATTATTGATTATTACCAATATTTCTTGTCCCATGATCATGAATGGTGGTATCTGGAGTTTGAAACAAAATAATAATAATTTTAATTTCATGTGTGGGAATATTTAAGGTTTAGAAATTACCGCAGATCAAAAGAGAGATTATTCTTCTCAAACAATTTAATCAATAAGGTAATTAACCATGACATAAAAATATCTACATGGCTATTTGATTGTTTTTTGTTATACAACATGATATACAACACTTGATTGAATTCGGTGCATTCGATACACTTTGATTTTTTTCTGTTCTCAAGATTTGTTGTCATCGTATGTCGAATCACTAATGGAATGAGGAAGAATGATCTATATTCTCCCTAGGTCTAGGTGGATGACCCTAGACAAATATAAATAGTTATTTATTTAAATATAATGCCATTTCATTAATTTAATTATTCATCACAATGTACCTCTAACTACCAGCTTATCTAAATGCCTAGCGCAAATCTATTTTATGTCACTCCTTGGGTAAACATCAAATTCTAGACTCAACCATGGTCTCATATCTCTAATATGATCTTCCATTTAAGAGTTTTCTCATATTCATTAAGAAATAATTCATTTTCAATATAATTTTTTTAATATTTTTATAAAATTAATTATGGCCACACCAGGCCTCAGAATAGAACACTATCTTAGGGCCCTGCTCAGAAAATTTATATAGTCAATTTTCAAAGTCCTAAAATTATTAAATGGGTCCTTAAACATATATCCAAAAGGGGTAAAACAATTTTATAATAGAAAATAAATAAAAAACATAATAAATAAATCATGTTTCAACCGTGGAGATCTATAAAGGAATAATTGCGTATAAGCTATAAATTAATGGAAAAATACTCACCTAACATATCTAAAGGGTATATGAACCAAAAGAAATTGTGGAAAGGAATATATATAATGAAATTTATCAAGAAAAAAATGAAAAATTACCCTTAACATCTGGGTATCATTAAACTCTTTGTCAACTAAAATTTCATCCTCTATGTTTATAATAAAAATATTCATTATTTTTATAAGATAAGAAAAGTGAGGATGAAATTCCCATATTAGAGAGAGTATTTACATAAGATGTTGAAAAAACCCATAAAGGAATAAATAAAGGTATATTCGTCTCATAACCACTAAGGTAAAAGATATATCATGAAGGTAAAAATATTAAACAATCCCCTATACACATCCACATTAGGGAACCTGGGAGAGTGAGTCCCACTCAAGAAGAACATATATAATCAATAAAATTTATCACCCTATGAAAACTAGAAAACTAAGATAGCCAGCTAAACCAAACCTATTTCATATCAATAGCTATATTAGTGGTACCACTCCTCGAGAAGAAAATTTTTTTTCGATGGGGTACCAAACACATGATGGAAGGCCCGCCCCTCGTAGATAATGGGCATCAATCGAGGGAGTACCTAATTCTATAATAAAAATGTACAATAACCTTAATGATTCAGGTATTATAGGTCAAAGGAGTTATCCTATATATGACCAATTCCCTACTGAGTGCAATGGAGTATAGACTCCCTGATTGAAATATAAATTACCCACTCCCCATGGATGTGGTTAAGTAGAAAACTGTAAAACCCTATAAGGGACTCATTATTTATCATTAGAATGACACCTAAAGAGTAATAAAACTTGGGGAATTATTTTCTCATGATCTTTAAACCCCAATATCATCCTAATATAGATAAATCCTAAAACCATTTGATATATGGTGTAAATGGACAGTGGCGATCTAATGTATCATGCAATCATAATATAAGTGGAAAAATAAAAATTATAAATATTATATTTTCAATAATCATATGTACGTATGGAAAGATACAAAGAAGATCCATGAAAGGATTTTGTCACATATTTATCTCTATGGATCAACACTATCACATAATGTTCTATACATTCATTATGAAACACTTGACCCAATATTTCAATTCTTCAATGAAGCCCCCTGCACCAAATCTATGCATAAAGTCATCTACCCCTTGCCCAAACCACTGTATTCATACTAAAAATTTGACCTCTATGTTTTATCCAGAATCATCATGTTTTTTTGTGGTGTTTCCTTCCCAATAAAAGGATAGTGTATCCATGATACCCATGTATCATGGTATGGTATGATATTTCACATCACAATAAGACACCGCATAACACAATCACACAACTATATTATCTTCTATCACATGAAATAGTCTTTATTTTGGATGTTATCTACTAAGAACCAATGTGGTAATCTATCATTTTATAGGAAATTGGATTCTATTTAATTGAATAAGGGAATGAATAGGGGATTTAAGTGATATATTTTACAATTCTATATCAAGTATATGATACTATCCAATGACAGTTCATTTCTAAAAAGGGATATACTCGTAAATATTGTTAAAGATCTAAATGAGTGGTACCATAAGAAATGGATGATCTATAAATAGGTTTAATAATCGTTATATAATGAGATAATAGATCATTAGTTGAGTAAAGAGTCCTACCTTGAATCTCATTCATCGAAGCATCATGAATCAATATTCCAGGAGAACCAAGGAGACACCACCTCTTAGTCTCTGATAGAAGGATAATCAAAGATTTATTGGGATTGGGAAAAACCCCATATAAGGTTAAAAGTTCAAGAAATAAAAATTTCATCATAAAAAAATATTCAAACAATGTTTATAATGAAACTCTTGGTCAACCCCTTCATTGAGTCACTCTCCGTGCCATTCCACAATTCCCCAATGTTGGGCCCAAATCATAGTGTAATTCTGAAAACCGTAAAAAATTTCCCTCTATTAGCTAGGATATAAAAATCACATCACAATTAAAAAACATCAAAGTGACCTATAAAAATCAATTAATCCTTATTAAGTAAATGTGAATATACCCCTTTATAAAATGAAATAGGTTGTCATGATTCAATCCACCATGTACATGTTAAATAAAAATAAATCTATATCTAAATAATGCCACAATGTGCCACATTCCATCATAGTGAGACGAATACAGGGTAATATTAATCTGAAATGATTGAATCTCTTTACATGGAAACCTAAAACACATTGATACAAAGGTAACAAACTTGAAACAAAATAATTCACCAAGCATTATGTTTTCCTAAAATAAAAATTGGTGGGGTGGTGTTGAGAAAATTTCTAGATCATTAAGTTCTCCCCACCTTTAAGGTTTTCATCGAAAAAAATATTCAATAAAATAGGTGATGTTAACTATCCTATATATTCCCTATTATTCCAACAATCTCTTCTAAATATTCTCATGAAACCGCAACACATGAAATTTTGATTTCAATCAATTTTGATGGGCTATGTACTTTTAATCATCAATCACTACATGATACTCTAAGAAGCTATAATCATCCTGTATAACTATCTCACCTCAGTTCATTACCTGAAATAGGTATTTGAATGTATCTCCTTAGCTATGACACATAGAAGATGTTGTGCACCCCATCCAATAGTAGGGGTAACACTAGGTACAAAACAACCTCATATACCCTACTAATGATATAGAAAAGGATAATGAACCTTATGTGTAGATTTATCCCTTGAACAAATATCAACAATAATGTCATGAAAATACCTTGAAATACATTTAATATCCCAAAAAATTCAAGGTACTACATCATCAGTTGGTGTAGAACTTCTGGTATCTCTGATCTAACCTTTCCAATTTGGATCTCTAAAAGTTTCTCTATTTACAGTCACAATAATAATTTTCCCATCGTTGGTGAATTGATAATCACATCCCGACACAAGGGTGACCTACATAGTCTCTAGTATAGTTCTTAGAAGGTGTCCATTTTAATAGTGTAGTGTTAGTTTTTGGTTCATTCAAAATATACTAAGGTAAATTGATTCTCTATTATATAATAAGTGTTTAACTCATAGGACCTCTATATATACTCGTAAACCTAAATGGTTCTCTCAATATGACTATCTATTTTAAGGTGGAACATTTTAATCATTAGTGGTAGCATATTCAAAGCTTTATACTAGATCATCTATAACTGGGGAACGAATCAAGCATCATGGTTATAAAAAATAATCAAAGGTACCCTATAAAGCTTAACAATATCACCCACATAAAATCATCTAATGATTTCTTCCAAACCCTACTTCTGAATAAGAAAAAAATTGGTTCATCATTGTTAATCGATCGATGATCACATAAATCATATTATGATCTTTTATTGAACCTTGAATTCCTATCATAAATTACATCAATACAATATCCTACTTTTATTATGAAACCTCAGGTGGTTTATTCAAACCTACTGATACATGGTGCTCAGATTTCTCCTAATGATAAGTGAGTTATTTCAAGATAAATTTAGAAACACTCATCTTCATATAAATCCCCCAAAACTAATATATGAGATAATGATATATCCTCAACCCACCTAGAAATAACACTAAATTGTAAGTGTGGGACTTCATTAACACTTCTTCATGCAGCCTGTGTTGGATCTGAATCTACAGATTATACACAAGAGGGGGGTGAATTGTGTCTTTCAGATTTTTCGTTAACACTTAAATTGAACGTGTTCTGTCCTCTATGATTTATCAGATTTAATCATGCATCGGAAATAAATATAAGTAGGGACACAAAGATTTATAGTGGTTCAGGGAACAGAAGGCCCCTAGTCCACTCCACCAATGATCAACTCCACGAGATTGGTGATTTTCACTATCTGGTCCTCGTTTCAACAGACCGGTCCACAACTGAATATAGGCAGTTGACACCTTTACAATCCAAGGAAATATAATCCTTCTGGTTCAAACATGAACCTACACAGCTTAGAACGAGAAGCTGGTTACTCAAGAATAAAAAGAATTTCAAAAAGAAGATTTCCAGTTAATCTTTACAATTGCAACAGAATGGAATTGACAGCAGATGGATCATCGTCTCCAGAAATATTTTTTTTCAAAACAAAGCAATTCTGAGTCGATCTGGTTGTAGTAGATATAGAGATATAGTTCACAACTTCAGCAGTAGTATATCCACAGTAGATATTCGATGCAGAACAAGTGAATCTTCTATCGAGTTCCTTCTTCTTTATTGAACAGAGCTTTGACGCTCCTTTTTGAATCAGCAGATCAACTTGAATTTCTACAGTCTCTGTTTTCCACCTTTTTAATAATAGATTGATCACCACTCTATCATATATGGTGTTTTTTTATCTGAGAGAACATATATAATAAAGCTGAGCATATCTCCTGTAGATTTAGATCCATAAAAGTCCCCTTCTGATTCTAATTATTAAAAAAATTTGAACTTAAAGAGTAGTCATAACATTCCTAAAAACTCGGCTTAAAAATCTCCTTTCAATTCGATCTTAAATCCAATAATAAAACATCTTTGAATTGGTCAATGTCGTACTTTAAAAAAGACTTTAAATCCGGCTTGAAATCTTCCCAATAATCAACTCGTTGACCATTGCATAAAAAATATCTTCTTTCAAACTTTCCAACGCCAAACGTAAGGTTGAGGACGTGGCCTCCAAATATAGGGTTGATGACGTAGTCTTCAAATGCAAGGTTGACAAAATAAGGTTGAATCATAAACGTAGGTTTCATGTTACTTTCTTCAAATTTAAGGTTGATCTTAAACGTAGGGTTGATCATCCATACTTTTTCAAGAACGTAGGGTTGTTTAGAAAAGTAATGTTGATGAACCATACTTCTGAGAAACAAACGTAACGTTTAGTACTTATGTATGGTTCTCCTTTCATACTTTGCTGATAACCAAAATGTAAGCTTCCATCCTGACGCAAGGTTCTTCTTCCATACTTTGCTGAAAATGTATGGTTGTTTAACCATACTTTTCTCTTATCTCAGAAAGTATACAAGCTTTTCATCCTTATGCTACGTTTATCCACATAGGGTATAAATAGTGATTCCTAAATGCGCTTAAAGTAGATTCTGAATAAGTACGGAGTGAACAGTGATTCCAGAACGCGCTTAAAGCAGATTCTGAACCAGTAATAAATTCTCATTATTTTAAGAGTAAAATAAATTAATAAATTCCTGAAAAATACTAAATAAAATCATTATAAAATAACTAATGGTATTTGTGAGCATCAAAATTATCATAAAGAGACAGAGTATTATTTTCAATAATCTCCCCCTTTAAATAACATTATTATGTATTGTTGAAAAGAATACTTTTCCCAACAATCTCCCCCTTTTTGATAATCACAAAACCCATAAGACAATAGAATTATTTAAACAAAATTAACTTTCAAAATTAGTTACATAATGTTTTAGAATTTTGAGAGGATGAAACAATATTTAATTTTAGAAAAATTATTTTAATAAAAATAACTCCCCCAGAAAAAAAAATTCTTTAGAAATAAAAGTTTTTAGTTCTATCCAAATTTCTCCTTCTGAATAACCTTTATAATAAAAAATCTGGATAAGTACCCAAAACATTAAATATACAGAAAGCCATTGAAATAATGTTTTTTAAAATAAAATGTTGTGGTTATCCAAATTTCTCCCCCTTTTGTGATATAAAAAATAATGATAAATCATGGATTTTAACACATTTAATGTTGCACTAAACTGTAAGTAAATGCTATAATGAATTGTTTAATAGTAAATTTATCTGATATACTGGAATATGTTAACCTAAAAAGTAATAAACAAATAGAGAAAGAAACAAATAAACAAAGAAGGAAATCTTCATTCAGAAACAGCAGTATATACATGTCAATGATATGCACAGGAATCAAGGTTTGGGTAAGATAGGCAGCAGGTTCTGTCTCCTCTGTATTGTAGACTTTATTTCTAAAAACTGTTCCCGAAGTCTCTTCATCATTCCATCTCCATGATTGATAATGAGCTCTCTATTCTCTTGAGTCATATGAATATCCTTGATTAAATTGACTCTAAAAAACTCATTCATCCTTTCCACTTTTTTGACAAACACTGACTACTTCTCTGATAACTTATTTAACAGGATTCTGATCGATGGCTCACTAGATGTCAGTTGATCCACTAAAAACTCTTGATTTCCCAGCAACACTGATAAAAGAGCACTGTTACATTGATGATCTTGTAACCTATCATTCATGTTGCTTATCGTAGCTGTGATAGCTTGAATCCATCTGATTAAATCAGGTGAAGTACCTGATCCACTAATAGTATTATTTGCAACTAATGCAAATTGGTTCTCCATAAATGACTTCAGATCTGATAAATCTGACTTGATAACCATTTTATATTTCAATTGTGATACTATAGTCAGCATATCTTCTTTAAACATTTCAACTTCTTTCCTTGAGACCACACTCTCTTTTAGCTTTTGAAATCTCATTTGTTCAAAGGTTAAGGAATTTCTCAGAGTGACATTCTCAGATTCTAACTAAGACACCTTTTTGTACAGTTATTCAACTTCTTTCTTACTTGAATTAGAGGCACCCTGTGCTTGATTCCCATTCTTAGGCTCTGGATGATGCAGCAGTACCAAAGGTAATGATTCAGCATCAGATTTCTCTTTTTCTTTGTCCTGAGTAGGTTGGTCCACAGATTTTTCCTTAGAGTCCACAGACTCCTCCACAGAAAAATTCTCTTTAAGTACTTCTGTGTGAGCTTCACAAGCATGCTCACCACAAACATCAGCATCTTGGCTTTCCACTGTCTTTTTAATAGTATCATTTTCAGGAGTTTTCTGAGGTCTGGCCACTTCCCAACCAGGCACTGCCTCCTTATTTTGGTTCTGTTGAAGTGTAACATCAACATCAGCTACAATCTATTCATGATTCTCCATTTAAACTTCTTCTTGAGCTCCTGAACCCTCTACTGGTGTTTTCCTTTCACTAACAACTTCCATGGTTTTGTCAATAATAGTTTCTCTTACAAATGAATATGAAAATAACGCTTCTGTTGTTGTTACCAATGCAGGGGAAGTAATTTCCTCATTAACAGGTCTCTTTATTTTTGATTGAAGTCCCTTCTGACTTCTGTCTTCCTCAACATCTTCCACTTCAAATCGGATCCTTCTTTCTACATTTCTGACTCTTGATTCAGCATGTCCCTCCTTGGACTTAGCAGGTTGAGCCTAAGCACTCTATGATTATTCCTCATCTCCTACTGGAAAGAGTTTTCCTTCAATGGTTCTCCATAAGTATCCAATCTTCCTTAAAGTTCCAGCATTAAACATATTACTGTGATGACAGTGTACTCGGGCATCCACAAATCTCACCATGTCTTTCTTAAGCAACAGTTTAGAAATAAATCGACCGAAAGGATAAAAGTTCATCCAAGCATCACTTTGGAAATAGTAATTTAGGTACTTGACCATGTACCTTGGGATGTTTAACTTGATATCACTTAACAAAAGATAAATTACGTACATATTAGGGTACAAAATCTTTTCCATTTCTGCCATTCTAGGAGTTATTCTTGTCTGAACGAATTTAACAAGGATCTTCTGATCTGGTTCTAAATCTTTCACCATCATTTTCGTAATAGTAGATGTTCCAAACAAAAAAGACAAAATATCCACATATTTATGCACAACATCTCATATATTCTTTAAATCAAAATGAAATACTCCCTCATGAGGGCAGTTGAGAATCTGACCAATTTCGATCAACGAGATTGAGAAATCCATATCCTCTATTTTCGCCATCATACTATCCTCAGTATCTCCCAGGCTAAACTGTACAGATATGAAGAAGTATCTAAGTTCTACTTCATACAAGAAACATCGTATTTTCATTATTGAATGTCTGTTCAAGGTTCTGAAATGAGAGAGCTTGTTTCAACAGAAGATTTTTCTTAAATAACCAGTCGAGATCGATTACCTTGCCCTATAATATTTTTCTTCCTTCTGAGTATTGTCTCTTGACATAGCTTGGCTTGGCTTCACTGGCTCTTTTAGTCCTTACCATTTCTGCGGCAGTCTCTAAAGGTTTGAAGGTTAGGGTTTCAGAGGTTTGAAGATTAGAGTTCACGAGCAGAGGAGCGATTTTTGGATTTCGAAAGGGTTTCGATAGAATTGAAACGGTTTAGAAGTCGAAAAGGCTCTGACAGCCTTGATTCTCATGTAATCACTAATCATTACATATATTTAAAACAAATAAAATTTTCATATGACGAAAAAAAACATAAACTGTATTAGAAAAACAAAATAAAATGTACAAAAATAAATAAAAATATAAAATTATTTAAAATTAAATAAACCTAGCTCCCCCTTAATAAAATCAAACCTTCCAGTAGGAAGCTGTTTATTAAAAATATCTGCTAATTGAATTTAGGTATTTATAAATTCTAAAAATATATCTTTTTTAATAATATGATATCTTAAAAAGTGGTGCCTTATATCAATGTGCATAGTTATATAATGACTAATAGATTTTTTTGAAATATTAATTGCACTTGTATTATCACATAAAATATGTGTATTATTAAAATTCAATCCAAAGTCCATAAGAGTGTTTTTCATCCACATCACTTGTGCACAACAACTACCAGTAGAAACATATTCTACCTCAGCTGTTGACAAGGGAACTGAATGTTGTTTCTTTTTAGACCATGACACCAACGACTTTCCTAAAAAGTGGCATGTTCCTGATGTAATTTTTCTATCTAATATACAACTTCCAAAGTCAGCATTTGAATATGAAATCAAATTGAAATCAGATGTTTTAGGATAAAGAAGATATTGAAAAACAGTTCCTTCTAAATGTCTAAAAATTCTTTTAACAGCAGTTAGATGAGATTCTTTAGGATTTGATTGAACTCTAGCACAAAGACATACTAAATACATTATATCTGGCCTGCTAACAGTAAGATATAAAAAACTACCAATCATACCTCTATATAACTTGTTGTCAACTGATTTTCCAGTTTCATCCAAATCATGTTTTATAGTAGTACACATAGGAGTTGTAAATGGATTGTTGTTTTCAAGTCCAAATTTCTTAAGTAAATTAGTAATGTATTTTCTTTGATTTAAAAAATTTCCAACTCTTTTTGAAATATTTGAAGACCCAAAAAGAAATTTAATTCTCCCATCATACTCATTTCAAATTCTTCTTGCATTAATTTTGAAAATTCATGACAAAGAGTTTTATTAGTTGATCCAAAGATTACATCATCAACATAAATTTGAACCAATAAAACATTATTTTTCACAGTTTTCTTAAAGAGTGTTGGATCTTCCAATCCAACAGAAAAGTCATTTTTCAAAAGAAAAGAACATAATCTTTCATACCAAGCTCTAGGTGCTTGTTTAAGGCCATAAAGAGCTTTATTAAGTTTAAAAACAGAATCTGGTTTTTGTGAATTTTCAAAACCAGGAGGTTTCTAAACATAAACTTCCTCCATTAAATAAAAATTTAAAAAGGCAGATTTAGCATTCATCTGAAATAATTTAAAATTCATATAAGATGCATAGGCTAAAAGGATTCTTATTACTTCTAACCTAGCTATAGGTGCAAAAGTCTCATCATAATCTATTCCTTCTTCTTGATTGTATCATTTAGCTACTAATCTTTCTTTATTTCGAGTTATTGTGCCTTGGTCATCCTGTTTATTTCTAAAGACCCATTTGGTTCCTATTATAGGATAATTCTTAGGTCTTTCCACTAATTCCCAAACTTCATTTATTTTAAACTTGTTTAATTCATCTTGAATTTTTATTACCTAGCTTTCATCATCTAAAGATTCTTCTATAGTCTTGGGATCTTCTTGAGATAGGAAGGCAAAGAATTCCACTAGGTTTCCTAAGTTTCTTCTAGTTTGAATTCTTGTATCTAATTCACCTATCACAGTTTCTAAAGGGTGATTCTTTAGGGTTCTAGTTTGTCTAGGAAAAACATTTAATGGTTCTTCAGTATCATGTTCCTCTGAACTAGACTGAATTTCTTTTATATTATTTTCAAAATCATTCTTTAGGTTCTCAAGTCTCATGTTATCATTAGAGTCAAGTTCATCCATTTGATCTGTCCTTTTCTCAAAGGGATCAGATTCATCAAATCTTACATGAACTGATTCTTCAACAATCCTTGACTTCTTATTATAGACTCTATAAGCTTTGGAGGGAGTAGAATATCCTAAGAAAATACCTTCTTCAGATTTTGGATCGAACTTACCAAGATTATAGTTGGTGTTCAAGATGTAAACCTTGCATTCAAAAACTTTAAAGTAATTTACTTTAGGTTTTCTGTTATTCCAAAGTTCATAGGGTGTATTTTTCAAAATAGGTCTAATTAAAAATCTATTAATTATATAGCATGTTGTATTCATAGCTTCTACCCAAAAATATATAGGTATACTATATTCATTTAACATATTTCTAGCCATTTTTTGAATTGTTCTATTTCTCCTTTTTAAAATCCCATTCTGTTGAGGTGTTCTGGTTGCAGAAAAGGTATGTTTAATACCCATGTTTGAGCAAAAGGAATTAAATTCCTGATTCTCAAATTCTCCACCATGATCACTTCTCAATAAGATTATGTTAAAACCTTTTTCATTTTGAACAGATTTGGAGAAACATTC
This sequence comes from Viscum album, assembly GCA_963277665.1. NCBI lineage: Eukaryota > Viridiplantae > Streptophyta > Magnoliopsida > Santalales > Viscaceae > Viscum > Viscum album. Next base: position 705,939,494 of record OY728132.1, read on the forward strand.
AAATAAAGTAAAAGATTCATTTTTGAATTTCAAAAAAAAAATCCAAGTTAATCTTGAATATTCATCAATTAAAACATATACATATAATTTACCAGCTAAGCTTGCTACTCTTGAGGGTCCAAACAAATCCATATGAATAGGTTCTAGAGGATTAGATGTAGCAACACTATTAATAGATTTGAAGGATGATTTGTGTTGCTTTCCAAGTTGACATGCATCAAAAAATCTGTCACTTTCAAATTTGAGACCAGGTAAATTAGAAGCTAAATGTTTCTTAGATAACTTATTTAAAACATATATATTGCAATGTCCAAGTCTCATATTCTAGATCCAAGATTCACTTACTTTAGCACTCAAGTAGTTATACTTGTTGTTTACACAAGGAATTTAAATCCAAAGTATATACATTTTCAGTTCTTGGTGATTTAAATTTAAACAGTTTATCTATAGGAATAGTAAAACAATTGTTAGTAAAATCAACAGTATATCCATAATCACAAAGTTTATAGATACTTATCAAATTGTGTTTTAATCCTTGTACATAAATTACTTTGTTGATTGAGACTGTTTTTGGATCTCCAATAGTTCTAATGCCAACGATTTTTCTTTTGGCATTGTCATCAAATGTTACTAGTCCTCCTTCCTTTTAAGTGAGTGAAGAAAAATTCAATGAGTTTCCACTCATATGTCTTGAGCACCCACTGTTCATGTACCTTATATCTTTTCTTCTCTGCTGGGCTACTACCTGCAACAAAATTCAAACAAATTGCTTTGGTACCCATATTTTGTTGGGTCCAGGGGTGTTAGCTAGCAATAATCTGGGTATCCATATTTGCATTGTTCTTTTAAAATAATCTGAATCATATAAGTCTTTTGAAGCATAGGCTTTCTTAATACCACAAATTTGAGGTTGTCTTAAGAAACAGTTTTTAGCTATATGTCCCTTTCTCCCACAAAAGTTACAATTAACCCTTTTAGAGCTAGGAACAAAATAATTTTTATATAATTTCGGTTTTTCTCCTTTACTCTCAATTCCAAATATTTCCTTTTTAATGACAGTTTTCCAAGAATTTTATTTAAAGAATTCTCTGCTTTTGTAAAAACCAATGCAGCCTGTTTGTAAGATTCTACTTCATTATACAGTGTTTTTATTCTTCATTCAAAATTAATATAGTTAGTGTTAATAGAATTGTATTTATCTGTTAATTCCTTATGTTTTTTCAGCAGTGTATCTCTTTCATATGAAAGAGATTTATGTATGTTCTTCAGTGACTTATATTTTTTAAACAGTGAGTCATATATTTTTTCAAGTATATTTTTATAGGCGGCAAGTTTTCCATTTGTGTATCTTGATTCAGAATTTTATTCCGAGGAGTAGTATGAGTGTACCACATCAGTTTCTGCCATAAAACACATGTTTGCTTTTAGATTGACTTCTTCTTTCTCTAATCTTGATTCAGGAGAGCTACAAGAGTCTTCAGATACACTCTAAGTGGATTTCATATCTTTCTTTTCTTTCTGGTCATAGTCATTTCTTTTGAAGAATTTCTTCTTCTTTGCATCCTTCAATTGTGGGCAATCTGGTCTAATATGCCCCATCTTCTTGCATTCATAGTATCTTACTTCATCATCATCTCTCTTAAAAGGTTTTTTGAAGCCTTTCTTTCTTGCTGTATAACTTTTTAAATTTCTTGGCTAGCTGAGCCAGCTCTTTATCTGAGTTTGATGAGTCAGAGCTCTCTGATTTAGCTTTGACTTCTATGTTCTTCAGCTTTCTATTCTTTTTTTGTGATTTACTTTCAAGGAAGTATCTTCTCTTTTGATAAGTACTTTATGTTCATTAGCCTCATCATGCATTTCAGCTTCATACATCATTAGTGTACCAATAACCACTCTCATGGATAGATATTTGATAGGAGTTGATTGTATGATTGCAGCAGAGATACCATTGAATCGAGTAGGAAGTACCCTTAGAACTTTTAATTCTTGATCAGCCTGCTTGATAGGTTCTCCTAGACCTGTTATATTATTGACAATTTCTGTCAATCTCCCATTAATTTGGGTAATTCTTTCACCTTCAAACATTCTGAAAGTATAAAATTTAAATTTTGCAGTTCCATATCTCATTTGTCTCACATTGTCTGTTCCTTCATATGCCACAGCTATTGTTTTCCATATCTCATATGTTGTTGGGCACTGAGATACTCTATTAAATTCACCTAGTCCTAGACCGTAGATAATTTCATTCTTAGCCTTCGTGTTAATATCATACTCTGCCTCTGTAGTAGCACTCCATATCTCAGGATTTTCAGAAATTTCATTAGTAGTCAAAATATTTGAATAGACTTTATATCCGAGGTTTTTTAGATATATTATCATGCGCGATTTCTAGAAGCCATAGTTGTCTCCATTAAAATATAGTTCTCTGACCATTGACATCTCTTCTCTTGTATCGGTCATGATTCTCTGTTGTATAATATTTAAATGCTTCTAGCATGCTAAGGCTCTATCAGAAGCTCCACCTCTGATACCAATTGTTGGATCTTAATCTACAGATTATACACAAGAGGGCGGTGAATTTTGTATTTCAGATTTTTCGTTAACTCTTCAATTGAACGTGTTCTTTCCTCTATGATTTATCAGATTTGATCGTGCAGCGGAAACAAATAAAAGCAGGGACACAAAGATGTATAGTGGTTCGGGGAACAGAAGGCCCCTAGTCCACTCCACCAACGCTCAACTCCACGAGCTTGGTGATTTTCACTATCTGGTCCTTGTTTCAACAAACCGGTCCACAATTGAATATATTCAGTTGACACCATTACAATCCAAGGCAAAACAAAGCCTTCTGGTTCAAACATGAACCTACACAGCTTAGAACAAGAAGCTGGTTAATCAAGAATAAAAAGAATTTCAGAAAGAAGTTTTCCAGTTAATCTTCACAATTTCAATAGAATTCAATTGACAGCAGATGGATTGTCATCTCTAGAAATATTGATTTTCAAAACAAAGAAATTCTGAGTCGATCCGGTTGCAGTAGATATAGAGATATAGTTCACAACTTTAGCAGTAGTAGATCCACAGTAGATATTCGATGCAGAAAAAGTGAATCTTCTATCGAGTTCCTTCTTCTTTATTGAACAGATCTTTGACACTCCTTTTTGAATTAATAGATAGATGTGAATTTCTACAGCCTCTGTTTTCCACCTTTTTAATAATAGATTGATCACCACTCTCTCGTATATGGTTTTTTTATCCGAGAGAACATATATAATAAAGCTGAGCATATCTCATGCACATTTAGATCCATAAAACTTTCCTTCTGATTCACAATATTCAAAAAAAATTGAACTTACAGAGTAGTTGTAACTTCCCTGAAAACTCGGCATAAGAAGCTCTTTTTAATTCAATCTTAAATCCAATAACAAAACGGATTTTAATCGGTCAAAGTCATACTTTAAAAATTACTTTAAATCCGGCTTGAAATCCGCCCAATAATCAACTCGCTTGCCGTTGCATAAAGAATATCGTCTTTCAAACTTTCGGACGCCAAACGTAAGGTTGATGATGTGGCCTCCAAACATAGGGTTGATGACATTGTCTTCAAACGTAAGGTTGACAACATAAAGATGAATCATAAATGTAGGGTTCATGTTACTTTCGTCAAACGTAAGGTTGATCTTAAACGTAGGGTTGATCATCCATACTTTTTCAACAACATATGGTTGTTTTGAAAAGTATGGTTGATAAACTATACTTTTGAGAAACAAACATAACGTTTAGTACTTACGTACGATTCTCCTTTCATACTTTGCTGATAACCAAAACGTAAGGTTCCTTCCTAATATAATGTTCTTCTTCCATACTTTTCTAAAAACGTATGGTTGTTTAACCATACTTTTCTCTTATCTAAAAAAGTATACACGCTTTTCATCCTTACGCTACATTTATCCATGTAGGGTTTGAACAGTGATTCCAGAACACGCTTACAGTAGATTCCGAATAAGTACAGTATGAACAGTGATTTCAGAATGCGCTTAAAGCAGATTCCAAACAAGTAATAAATTATCGTTATTTCAAGAGTAAAATAATTTAATAAATTCCTACAAACTACTCAATAAAATCATTATAAAATAACTAAGGGTATTTTTTAGTATCAAAATTATAAAAAAGAGACAGAGTATTATTATCAATAATCTCCTCCTTTAAATAACATTGTTATGTATTGTTGAAAACAATACTTTTCTCAACAACATGAATAGTATAATTATATGTCCACTAAGAGGATAATATGTTCTGTTACTTAATAATATCCATTATTTTCATCATCTTTGGAAATCAAATCATATTGGACCTCGAATATATATAACCCGGACAGGAATACCTCATGTAACAAGGATATAGAGGGTCAATCACCGTCACTCAATGATAAGAAACCTTTATATTTTCTACAATGGATAAAAACATTACTACCGACTACTTAGGCTCCTTCACTATCAATATATCTTATGATTTTCTTTCAAGGAAATCAATCTCTATATTTCCCCTTCCAAGTGTATATATGAAATCAAAGTTATAGTACTATAGGATTCCTAACCTTTGTATATGCATTAATTGAAGATCTCAATGGTAGAATATTTGACATAGGTTATTAGGTTTCATGTTGATTATATACCAATTACCAACAAATTAATTTATCTAAGTATTCAAGAAAAACAACACTGCTACAAACTCAAAATAATGGGTTGTGAAATTTTTCTCAGTATTCCTCAACTATATGGACCCATAAGCAGTCACCACCTACCTCTACATTTCAAAAAACCAAGCCCCACTCTATAGATATCATGGAACACTACAAACATAACTCATTCCAATGGATATGTCCAAGTAGGATCACTCGTAATTCTCCACTTCAACTCCTTAAAATATCTCTGATATTTCTCGAACCAATTGAAAATATTCTCACTCACATGAGGAAATTCACATGACCTACAATCCTAGAGAATTTATCCAAAAATATTTGGTAGTATCCATTGAATCCAAGGAAACTTTATACCATAAACATACTCTTGGGTGGATCCAAAGAAAGAACTACCTTGATATTCACTGGGTGTATATCTTCTCCTTCATCTAAGATAATGTTTCATTATAAGTGTACCTCTAAAATATAAAATTGTCACTGCAATAGCTTATTAAATAGATTGTACACCAAAATAGTGTATCAGAAATTTCATATATCCATATCATGGAGATCCTTATTGATGATTATATGGGGATTACATTAATGAATACAACAAAAAATGGGTCCAAAAAAGGCTAAAAGGTCTTATTAATTAGGCTTGTGAAAATATTTGTTGAAATATTTATAAAAATGAGAATTTCAAAAAACACTTAGTGTTGATTATTGCATAAAAATGATATGGTCAAGATATCCTCCCTGAAAACAAGATGTTGGTGATAAATAAACCAATTTTCGATATTGGAAAACCACATTAGTCCGTTTATCTTATTAAATAAGTGGTTCAATTTTTAAAGCATATGTATTTCTTTTTTAATATCACCTGACTCAGGAGGATATAGAATATAAAAATCCTAATTCTCTATTCTGCCTTCTTGGAGAACAATAAAAGACCTATCCATGGGTACACATTGGATATGATGAAAACATTTTCAATAATGTCCTTCAACTTTACATTTATCACCACATACTTAGTAATAGAAATCTGATATATAATAAAGGATTTTAGAGTGGTGATGCGGTGTAGCTAAATATAGAAGTCCATCATTTGATGAGGAGTAATTTTTAGAACATCCTTGAGATAAACATCTATGTAATCTTCAATTAATATAAGTATTTTATCATCAAAATTATTATATGAACATAGATAAAAACTCATCAATTGAATGGTGATCAATTACAACTTCACCCTCAAAGACCCTAATCATCTCAAATGATTGTCATACTCACCCACCAAAAAATAGATCTCTTTTATTAAAAACACATAAATCAATGATGGTATAATTCTATCCATCCTTATATTAAGGATTTTAAGTTCATAACAAGGATAACGGTATAGGAATTTATCCCACCGACTGTGAGGACCCAATAAGGCCCCACTCCACTATATTTCATCATTAACAAATGTGGGTGATCATGTGATCACCTCTAGTAGGACTCTATATCCACATAGTTAGTCCTAGGTGATTTACTGAGATTTATAACTCTTTGTCTTGGGATGAGTAAACAATTTAATGGCTCTCTTAAATATTTATGTGTATGTGTTTTAGTTTATAGTATACGAAAATAATACATGTAACATCCTAGGTTATAGGAGGGGGTTGAAGTCCCCACCTGTTTTGAATTTTCATAGTTTAACAGGTACACCAACTATTTTTCTTTTTAATGAAACTTAATTCTATGATTTTCATTTACGCAAGACCTTTTTTTATGATTCCTGATTTTAATCATGTTTTATTGTGTTTTTTGGGTTTAGAGCCTATTGAAGGCCAACAAATCAGGTTTTCGATGTGCGTAGATAGAGGTGCACAGTTCGGACAAACAATGTGGTCTCCATGGATAAACTGTTTGGACCTCTCGATATACTATTAAAAGTTTTAAAAACCCCTCAAGGAGGGGGGCACATAGACGTGAAATCAGGTTTTCAATTATTTACATAGGGATCATGCACCATTTTTCACATGGTTTGGAAAACCATGTGGATGAACCGTGTGAGCCTAGATCATGGATAGTGGGTGTTTCATGGTTATATCATGGTTTTTCCAACCATGTGATAGAACCATGCAACCCATTTAAAGGGTTGAAATACCTAAATATCCTCCAACCCTTTTTCTTGTTTCCTCATCCTTTCTCCTCCAAATTTCACACATAAAAGGGGGAGGGTTCTACTTTTCCCTCTATTGAAAAATGGATCTGATGCCTTCATCTAGACTCAATTTCTCAATATTTCTATAGTGTTGGACCGGAATCAGTAAAATATCACATCCTATTTCATATATTTTTTCTTTTCTCTCTCCATATGGAGTGGTAAATCCTAGTGTTCCAAATTACCCAATTTTCAAGGTGTTTCTCTAAAATGATGATTTCTTCAAAATCAACATGAGTTAGAGTTTGATGTCCGATGATTAGATATCTTTCAACATGAGGTAGGTAGTTCATATCTTTCTTTTTGATTTGGTGAGTTTAATAGGGGTGATGATTTGAGGACTTCATTATGTTGAATGAGCGATACCCTTTTTAATTGTCATATTTCATTGAAATTAATTAGGCGAAACATTCTAGGTGCCTTTGGAAATGATCATCAAGTCTACAAATGTTTTTATCCATGTGGGTGGCATGGAACTTTCTGATGTTTAGGTGAAGGTACTTTTTTAATATAATTTAATTTTTTTCAAAAATATTTATTTTGATTGTTTTGTTCCATGATAACTAGATGGGCTTAGCCTAAGGATTGAGATGGAATAAACCATCTGTTTGAGGCAATATGAACATTTGGATGGGATTTGTTCGTGGAATTTGAATGATGTTGATCATTGATTAAGTGACTTGGCCATCCAGATGGGGCAATGAGGTCATCATGTTATGGCATGTATTTACTGATATTTGATAGAATTGGCCATCAGATGAGCGATGTGGTCATAGGGAACAAGGTGTCTGAATGGTGTACCATAGGTTTTTAAAATGAGACTTCAACCGACCTCTTTTAGACAATGTTTCCTTTGAGGTCATGTGCACATAGTAGGACTCAGATGATGAGGTGACATTGAGAACTTGTGTTGGTACGTCTATCTATTATTTGTGTCTTAGGGAAATGGTTAGAGGTTCATTCCATATATATCTATGAAGATAGTGGGGACCTATCTATTGATAGTGTAGAGACCGTCGTTTTGGGGTAGAGGATCTCCATACATGTGAAAATAGGCCAAATATTATTTGGGTGGGTTATCATCATCATTCTTTTTGACATTAGATATTGAGGTGAAAATCTTATCACTTTCAGAATAGGTATAAATATTCCTTTTATGTCTTGCTTTAAGATTAAGGGGTTTCTTATGAGATGAGGTGTGTGGGACCAGGTACTAATTATTTGGGCATGCCTTAGGGTAATTGGATATTACTATACATGAGGAGTTGTTTGGAATGAGGTGTTTGGGGTCTTTATTATAATTGAAACCTAAAGGATTATCTGGGATGATTTACATGAGGGGATGCCTTAGGATTAGGCTAAATATCCTATCCTCTATGGTATTTTGACATTGGATAAACAAGGTGATCACTTCCTTTTGGATTCTGAGAAAAATGGAAGTGGGATATTATAATGCATGTGTTTTTTTTGTTATATTATTATTTAGACACCCATGCTTAATCACATGTGTAAGACACACATACATTGGTGGTGACCTATTCATATTCTTTTGCACACCCAACATGAACAAATTGGGATGTGACTTTATGGATTGGTGAATAGGTAATGGTTCTAGATTTAGAGTTGGATCTTAGTGGTTACGTTATCATGGGTTGGAAGGAAAGGGACAATGTGTTCTTGTCTTAGCTAAAGTTTATATTCTATTTTCTTTTGAAGATGCATGCTTATATGTATGCACTGAGGTCGCTCATTGGAAACCACTATTCATACTGTCTATATGACCAAATTTTTCTTCAATGTTATGTTTCAGTAACTAAAAATGGAATTTTTTTATGTTTAAATTCTTTAAATGGTTTATTATTAGATTTTTTATATTATCATTTCATTCGTTTCTATGTGCTTCTATCATGGGCGGGTTACTGGTCTTTTATCATTTTTTCATTCTTTTCCATAGGTTTATATATATATAATACCATTATTATTTCATCACCAAATGGTATATTATCCCCACTATCACCCCTTTATACCCTCACTATTAATTGGAAGCCTTTGTTGTATGGGGACATTTACCTAAGGCAACTCGAACTAAACCAGAATCACTTTTAGGGTGGCTAAACTAGTTAGTTAGATAAAATTGTAATAAAAGGTGTTTCTTTTACCTATTTATTGGTCTTAAAATTTTGGATATGGTAGACCAAATATTAGTATTTTTTATAATTGGTATTATATCTCATCTTTGGGTTCCTACAGCCCCATGCATTGGGGATGGACCATGTTTCCAAGGGTTGGAATTGCTCTTCTATTTTTCTCATTTTACATTTGATTTTATTTCCAATTCAAGTGGTGAAATTGGATTTGAATATTACCTATTGTGATATGAGACCCTTTCCAATGGTATGTGAGAATCTTGTAACCCTTTACCCAGTATGTCAAAGGGTGTTTGTTGATTATTTTTATAGGCACATATGATGTTATATATATATATATATATTAATTTGTGGAGAAAATCTGATTTTTGATATGTGATACCAATATATATATGTATGGATCTTATAGGAGCATGATGGGATAATTATGTGAGGTGTTATTGAACACCATGTTGGGAGACAAGGGATTCAATTTTAGGTGACATAGTTCATTGGGACATGTAAGGAATAAGGAAAACTAGCTCTCTAACTCTAATATGGGTGGGTAATGGGATAAGAGGATGGATGTCACAAGACATGGTTGCGATGCGGATAGGGTAAGGTTAGTGAGTTTACATTTCCTATTACTACTCTCTATATCTATGTTATGTGTGTGTGTGTTTTATCTGGTGTAGATGAGCAATGTATTAGTATTCAGCAGATTTACACTTATATGGATTCTGATGGAGTGTCAGGTAGGTGTAGATTTGGTGGCGCTTGATCGAGCACAGGTTGAGACCCATGGGGGTCTATATGAGGCCCTAGAGGCTCAATCCATTGTTCATCCACTTGTATAGGCATAGATATGGGCTCTAGTGTTGGTGGGTCATATTCCATGTTTGACATCTTTTGGTCCGTGGATAGAAAAGAAGCTTGGTGCATTCTTGGAATGTGTTATCCGGGGCATCGAAAAAGGATCTTATGGGAAAATCCTTCTATGGAATACCTAACTTGGGAGTTCAAGTTGCAACACCCACCACTATTTTTCGGTGAGGTTGGTCTAATGGTGGCTATCCACTGGATCGAATCGATACAGATGGTCTTTAAACATAGTGAGACACTATATGAGAGGGTGAAGCTAGCATTCTATAAGATCAGAACACTAGCTAAGAACTACTAGGACATAGAAGATCAGGCTGGTATACATGAGGGATTCATATGGAGGGATTTTGTGTGATGTTGTCTCAATAGAATCCTTAGAGAGATGCTCATAGAATATAGAGCTCAAGAGTTATTTAGACAACAACCGGGGGACATTCCATCATGTACTATGCATCTATATTCACTAACGAGTCTTACATCACACGCAATGTGGTGGTAGAAAACACCGAGTGTGAGGCATTTTGAGGATGTCTTATGGCACTCCATTCGAGTGTAGGTAATAATCTTTAGTTTAGCCTCATTCTTAGAGGTGGTGAATCAAGCATGCATATTCTTGGAAAACATGACAGATCAGACTTTTTGGGTTAGGTGATGTTGTAATATTATTTCTGAGGTAGTTCTTAATATAGTTGCATTAAAGTCCATGAGGAATTATAGTAAGTAATTCAAGCCAATGACTCAAAAATTCAACCTAGGTGTGTGATTTCAATGGTGTGCTTCCAGTGTGGGATATTAGGCCATATACCCACCTAGTGTGATTGAACACCAAAATAATGTTGAGGATGTGGTCAATTTTGGCATCTTGATTGGATCTAAGGTAATCCTTATAGTACAACCAATTGTAAGGGATTAGGGAAGACTCATGGTTCTTAGATCGGGCCGGGAGTAGTACCAGGAGCTGGTAGCCATGATTATAATACAATTGGAGGTCATAAGAAGAGATAGTGAGACCCAAAATTTGTGTTAGTTTCTAGGGGATGGTGATCCAACATAGGGTTAAAAGGCTTCAGGCAGTCAGGATTCTAGCCAGGTACATGTCTTTGAGCTGACAAGTTTGGAGTAGGATGGTGATACGTTGGTGGTAAGAGGTGTTTTGTGTTCATAGTAGTGATTTTTTTACGTCATTTTGGTTTTTCATTTTTAGAGTAATTTCTATTTTGGGTGCATGAGGTATACAAGATATATTTATGGACTAACTAGATGATTGTTAGTATGTTTGAATCATCTCATTTTCATTATATATATATATATGAGGTGTGTGCAACCATGATTTATATATGAGCATTGATGGATGCATGGACTATATCAGATACATTTTAATCAGTGTATCAATGTGATACATGATTAAATTTTTTGTGTTGGAATCTAGTAATTGGTGAAATTTATGTTACATGAGTTTGGAGGCATTGGGAATGATTTTGAGCATCTGATGAGATTGAGGACCTCATATTTGTCATGTGCATCATGGACACCATACGAAAATAAGATTAGATATAGAACTGGATAGGTGTGGGAAATGCAAATGGAGAAGTTGATGAGGATTTTGAGTGAATATGAATCATATGAGGACTTTTGAGTCTTGTCATAGTAAATGGACAATCAGTTATATTTTATTTTTTGGTCAGGAACTGACCCAGGTATGTAACTACTAAGGTGGAGAATGCATTGAGGGAGTTCGCATTTGACTTTGATAATGGGGTATTTCGGGTTATTTATGAATTATATGGGTATGTTAGGTACCCTTTTTTGTATTTTTTTCATATCTTGGTTATTATCTATGTTAATGTGGTTAGATTGTAGCATCTTGTGTTTTTCAGTAGGTCGATTTCTTTTCCCATTTAAATTTTTTGGAGTTCGGTGGGTAGACCAAATATTTTATCATTTAACATAACATAATTATGAGTTTTCCTTTGACTGAATATATTATTTTTAGATTATTCATGATGATCAAAAAATTTCATGCGGCTTCGATTGGGTTTTTGGGTGTGTCAGAAGATGAAATATCATGATTTCAATGTGTGCAGACTAAGGCTCGCGATTTGGACAAACCATAAAACCACATAGGAGAACCCATGTAGCCCTCCATGCCAACTATTTATGGTCTGAAAAACCACGATGGAGGAGGCACATGCACATGTGGACATGTTCACAATTTTGGATAGAGGTATCATGCATGGTTTGGAAAACCATGTGCCTAAATCATGAGATCGTGGATCTTAGATAGTGGGTTCTCCATGGTTGACACATAGTATTCTATACCGTGTGAGATAGCCATGTTACCCATTATAAGTGTAAAATTACCAAACTAAACTCCTAAAATATTTCTTATTCCCTTATCCTTTCTCTTATAAATCGCACAAATGGCAGGGGAGGGTTCGAAGTTTCCCTATTTAGAGAAATTTAGATGAATTCATTATTCATACTCTACATCCTGATTCGTCTGTAGCATTGGATCTGTATTAGCAAGATCTCAATCCATCTTACATATCTTTTTACTCTATATCACCATATAGATAACTAAATTCGTAAAATCTAATTTACTATATTTTCAGGTCATTAATTAAAAATGTTGATTTCTTCCAAATAAACTCATGTTAGAGGTTGATATCACAAAAGAGAATGTATACCATCACAAGATAGGTGGCTCCAATTTTTCTTCGTGATTTCATCAGTTTTTTGGTGGTTCATCTATGACAGCATCATTTTTATGACTGATAGGGGACCTTTTAATTGTTTTTTGTCCCTTAAATTAATTCAATGGATCATTGGGGGTTCTTATGGGTGTGCTCCTCATGTCTACAAATGGTTTTTTCCATGTGACTGGCTTGGTACATGTGTTGTTTAGGATTGGGTACTCCATTAATTTAATTTTATTATTTTTAAATAGTCTATATTGATTATTTAGTTCCATGGGTAGTGGATGGGCTTTTCTTGAGGATTTATATAGCTTTGGACATCTATTTGAGGTGATACGGTCATTAGGACGAGCTTGGAAAGAGGAATTTGGATGATTTTAATCACCGGTTCGGTGACTTGTCCATCTAGATGAGGAGATAAGGACCTAAGGCTATGGGCATGGAACATATAATGTTACAAGGCCTTTCCCATCTGATGAGTGACATGGTAATAGGGTCAAAATATCTCATAATGGTGTGGATTAGGTTCTTACTTTGTAATAGCTACTCACCTGTGTTGGCCAATGCACCATTTGGAGTCGTGTTCACATAGTATGACTCAGATGATGAGGAGGTATTGGCCACTCATGTGGGAAGAGACCTTCGTTAGTTGCATATTAAAAACATTATTGGAGGTGCATGCCATATAAATCCATGGGGGTAGTGAGTATACATTTATTTGGTAGTGTTGAGACTATCAGTTGGGGGTTAAGGCTCACCGTACATGAAGTTGATAGGGGATGTCTTATTTGGGAGTATGGACATCACAGTTCCTTAGGAAATCAACTATTGAGACAGTGATTTTATTACATGGAGGATAGGTACCGTTAGGCCTTTGACATCATGCTTCAAGAATATAGGGTTTCTTATGAGTTGAGGTCTATGTGAATTGATAATGGTTATTAGGGAATTCATTCAAGACATTATATATTATTGGACATGTGGGGCCAATTATCATGACGTACCATGTGAAATTATTGAAAATGGAACCTAATCATTCAGCTTGGCCAATTTACATTGGGGGATGCCTTAGAATTTAGGTAAGGATCCACTCTCAATGGTATTTTGGATTTGAATGAAGTAGGTGATCACTTCCTTGTTGATACACAGCATAATGAAATCAGGTTATTATAATGCATGTATGATGTTCTATTATATTGTCATTTAGAATCACCTTTATAATAAATGATTTAATATAAGAACAAGTTAGTTGTGGCCTTCTGAGATTCTTTATCACAAACTACACGGGCCCTTTGGGATGTTTGTAGAATTTATGTATTTGTGTTCTGTTAATATATTGAACTATAGATTTGGATCTTAGTGGTTGTGTTAGCATGGTATGAAAGTCAATGGATTATGGGTTCTTGACTTAGTTGGATTTTTATTTCTAATTTCTTTTTTATTAGCATGCTTATATGTATGTACCAAGGTCATCCATTTTCAACCATTATGCTTATAGACCATATGAAATTATTTGTATGTATGTTCTATATCAGTATATATAATTTTTATATTTTGATATTTAAGTTTTTCAAAGGGTTTATTTTGATATTTTTAATACTATTATTTCTTCTATTTCTATGTACTTCGGCTGTAACACCCCGAGATTTTATGAAAAATATTCTTTTTAATTTCAATAATGTCTTGTGTTGTATGCTACACCAAAATGAGCTTGCACAACACGCATCCTTGACTTCCCTTTCATTACACGCAATCACGTCCTTCCTTGATAGCGTGTGTAGTACGCAATACCGAGTTTTACTAAACAACGATATGCTATTAAAATATTATTAAAACTAACCGTTATGAATAGTAATAACCACTTTTTGAAATTTTGTAAATTCTATTTTTCAAAATGGACTTCATTTTTGGATTCAGAATATCGAAATTAGCTTCGGTTGAAATTTTGGTGATTTTCGGATAACTTTCATATTTTGATGAATAGTGAAAATTACTAAATTTTAATTAAAAACAACTTTTTCAATAGAAATAATTAATAGTGATAAATTATTAATTTGAGTGGTTTTAAAGTATATTTAGAATATATTTGTACAATTTAATACAATGTTGGTCATTGGATGTAATTTCACATTTAAACCAGTTATAAACTAGTGTCAATCTTTTGATAGTTATTATCTCTTAAAAACACGCTATTTGTTTTGACGACGAGAATTAATTTTTAAATTACTTAATTCAACTGATATGTTTTGAATTTGGTAAAATAGACATCATTTTTGAGTTCATAATATCAAATATAGCTTACGCCTAATTTTTGGTATTTTTCTGAAAACTTTCAATTTTTGGTGAATAGTGAAACCACTAAGTGGTAGTTAAAAAAAACTGAATTGTTCATAAAACTTAATTTTACCACTTCTGTGAGTGGAATTTCGAAAATCCGAGAGACACGGTTAATATCAAGGACTAAAATGTGGTTCAATGAGATGAAAATAATTTTTGGTGAATAGCAACTTTTTAGTTTTATTTACCACGGTTAAAAGTAAATAGGGTAATTAAGGGTAGAAATGATATTATTATTACCCTAACACATGTCCTAATTCTATTGGACAAGTGTAATTCGACCAAAAACAAACTTAGGAATAAAATATGACCATTTAGGCCCACTTGGATTAGATTAGGACATTTATTATTAATTTATTTAAAGAAGGGTTAAAAGAGTTAAAATAAAAGTTTATTTACTAAAACATTTTTAATATGGGGTTATACATAAGATAAATTCGACTATAAATATTCATTAGAAAGATAAAAAGATATTATACATAATGGTATTTTATTTGTAATTTTTAGACATTAAATAATTTAAGTTATTTATGACACAATGATGATGCACTAATTATCTTATTAATGAAATATTGACATAATTGATGTTATAAACACCAAAATAAATGTAATTTGAGACTTTTTATGAATTAAACTAATTTTCTAGGTTACTATGATATATTAGTTTTGATTTAATAAACTTGGTTCGAACATATAATTCTGTTATAACTTTCACAAAAATCATATATCAAATAGTGTCAAAATTGACACAAAATAGTTTTTAAATAAAATATTATATTATTAATTGTTATTTTATTCCTAAAAATCTAAGGTTCGGCCAAATGATTTAGATAAGGATATATATATTAATAATAAACAATTTGGGGTTCTTTTGGCATGTTATAGTAAGTGTATTAACCATATAGTTTAAGAAAACAAAAAGACACGGTAAAAGTTAAATTATTTAACTTAGAGTTAAATCTAATTGATAAGGTTAAAATAATAACCTAAACTTGTATAAATCCTATTGGTTGATAGGATTTAGACCCATCCCCACTTTATCTTCGAAATAAGACCCTTTGGAACCATTATAAACCGATTTTGACTTTAATATAAAATAATATTTTGAGATATTCCTAAGGTGCCCCTCTCCTCCCTTATAAAAGGACACCTCCTCCCCCTCCTCCTCACACCAATTTGAGCACTCAAGCTCGGACAAACCCTGCCAAAATCCCTTCTCCACTTTCCTAGAATAATCTTAGAGGTCCTGGTCTTCTTCAAAGACCAATCTTTGTTCCCTAAGTGGAGGATTCAAAGAGGCGTTTCAAAGAAGAGGTAATATCCATTTCCAATCTTTTCAATTTCTTTCTTCTTCAACTTATTATTTAGTTGTTTCATGACAAAGTAATAACATAAGTATTACTTACATACTCATATGTTATTATAAATATGAAACAACCCTAATTCACCTTCTATCCATCCTACGGAAAAATGAAATCACCGCGCGTGCGTACGTACGGAATACCGTCTCCACGCCGTGGTGTAATCTATTTTCCACCACCACCATAATAGAATGGGTATAATGGTGTAATGAGTAACTATATATGATTATTATAAAGTGATATTGATACTGAAATAGTCTACATACACTTCAACACAATTCCACGACCATGGGAACGATATCATCGCTCGTGTGTACGTACGGACTACCGTCTCCACGACGCGATGAGATTCATTCTCAATGATTAACAATTCATGAATGATTATAAAGTATATATACTAAGTACTAATGAAATATATGACATAATAATGATACTGGATTTATGTAAATTTATATGTATGTTATCTACTTAATTCCATTCACTTCAATAAGGAAACGAAAACAGCATTCATGCGTACGTACGGACTACCGTCTCCATGAACGGTGTATTTCATTCCATTTATCGATATTATATATATATATATATTCTGAATATATATTATATATAAAACATGTTTTACATTCTAGATATAAGTAATCATGATCCAAGTAATCATATTAATAATTACAATTTAAAAACACAAACGACAAATGAGACGATTTTTCCCAAAACGCTACTTTAACATGAATTTAAAAAAGAACAGGTAATATAAAGTCATAAGTGGAACATATATGATATAATAACAATTAATATGATTCTTTAATAAGTCAATAACATGATTTAAATCATTATACAGGAGGTTCGGACACTTACAAAGCAAGTCGGACCTAAGGTAAGGGAAATATCACAATCTCATTTTTATCCGAGATTCTTTATACTTTGGTATTTACTGGGGTGTATTTTATCATCCACATCCATGTTTACTCAAATATTAATATTATTTCCATCCACCTACAATTGTTTAATTCCATTTTTACCATTCGGTGAGTTGTTAGTAAAGGATATGAATGGAATCTTTTGTCCTTTTTCGTACGAGGTACTTTTTGACTTTTCCGACAAAAGTACGTAGAATGTTTTTTTTAACTTATACGGCATGAATGGATTTTTAAAAAATTATTTCCAAGAAACTTCCTTTACAAGTTTTCAAGTTTATTTTTAATCAACTTCTTTTATTTTAAAGTCGTATGACATGTTATGAAAAGAAAAATGTTTTTGAAGTAGAAAGGATATTTTCCTCAAGAATGGAGTTCAAGTATTTTATCAAAATTATTTTCCATCTAAGATAATAAAAGGGTTCTGTTTTTATCCCTATTATTACATTGGTTTGATTATGTTGTGATGGAAATGTTTTTATGAATTCCTTTATCTTATATGAATTGTTTTATGATGTCATGTTGTTTAAAAATCCCATTTTTATTAAATGGGTTACGCTATGATGTATGGTTTATGATTATGTGGAACACATAAGAAAGGATTCATTATAAGATGGGTGGGACCTATATCTCCCTCCAATGCATTGGGTAAAGATTTTATATCTCATGAGATAGACATGGCTGAAACGGTAGGTTATACCGGTTCAGTGAAACAGGACTGGAACGAGGGTGACTCGGTTCAGAAAGGGACTTTGTCCACTAAGATAGTCTTGGCAATGAGTCATGACTAACAAGAAATGATTTTCTATGATTATGTGTGTATGCCACAAAGTTTCATGTTTTAAGTTATGCTTATTGGGATTTCATTTCACTACTATGATTTATCCCATGTTATGAAATTATGCTCTATTTTGCAGGTTAAGATTTCCAAAATGTTATGTTCTTATGAATATGATGTGATTGATATTTCTTTTGTTTACCTTTACTGAGCATTTGAGCTCACCCTTTTATGTTTTCTTTTCCCCAGGATATAAAGAAAGGTTTTAGGTAAAAAAAAGGAAGATCTTTATGGGAGATGTTGAAGATCTTTCACCACGATTAGAAGATTATATTCCGAGTTTCCAAAGACACTAAACTATTACGATCCTTGTGTGTGTGTTTTTCTTATGTACTAAGTATTCCGCAAAAGTAATGTAATGTCCATGTACGTCAGGCTTCGGTTCTCTACAGTTGGTATCAGAGGAAAGGTTTAGTCAACCTTTGGAAACTAGGATGCGAGAACTTTAGTGAGATCCCTAGAGATATTTATAAGGTTTGTCTAGGGATGTCCCTAAGGATAAGTATACATATAGGATACAGTCCTATAACTATGGTAACGATCTTAGAATTTAACCTAAGAAGTTAGATATTGAGGATACTCCCCCTCTATAATGTTGTTTTCCTTAGCATGATTTTTGCCTCTCACACCATTCTTTTTGGGTTTTAGACGATGGCTGGAACCCGAAGGAACCGTGTTGATCAATGCAATGGACAATGCAATGATTGTCCTCCTGAACAAACAAATGTTATGGGAGATGGAGTGTAAAATCTTATTTCTATACTTACACAAGCTATGAATCATTCTGGACTTCCAAATGAGCAGAGAAGGGAACAATATTCTATTGAGTCCTTCATGAGGCAACGTCCACCTTCTTTTAGTGGGTCTTCCGATCCACTTGTTGCTGAACAATGGATTAGTACCACTGAAAAGATATTTTCAGTTCTTCAATGTTCTGAACATGATAAAGTCATCCTAGTAGTGTATCGTTTGGAAGGAGATGCTGATCAATGGTGGAATCTTATTAAGAATACGAGGCAAGGGGATGAAATTGAGTCCATTGAATGGGACGAGTTCAAGAACTTATTTTTCAATAATTACTTCCCTCGTATTCTCCAAACAATGATGGAGAAAGAGTTTCTTGAACTGAAGCAAAGGGATGATGAATCTGTTGGTACCTATGAAGCAAATTTTACAAGACTTGCAAGGTATGCATCTGGCATTATCATCCAACCTGAAAGTAAAGTTGATCGATTTTTTAGTGGCTTAAAACCAAGTCTTCGAAGGGCATTAGCTATAAGAGACTTCAGTAGCTATGAAGAAATTGTGCGTTGTGCTATCAAGGTAGAAATAGAAGTTGGTATTACATATCCATCTCATGGTTTTGACAAGAAACGAAAGATGGAGTTCAAGGAGAAATCTCAGAATAATGGTGAAAAGAAGATGAATGTTTCCTTATGCTCAAAGTGTGGAAAGAAGCATTGTAGAGATTGTCTTAAAGGGACTAGAAAATGTTTTAAGTGTGGAAAAGAAGGTCATCGAGCAGCTGAGTGTCGAGGTAATGGAAAAAGGGTTTCTAATTATGTGAATAAAGCAAACACTGCAGAGAACGCACCACCAACAATTCAATGCTTCAAGTGCAAGGAAATGGGGCATTATGCTAATAAATGCCCAAATCCAAGGGTTAGTGATGATCGACATAAGCAACCGCTTAAGGAAAAGGATAAAGGGAAGTCACATGCGATCACTATTGGCGATGTTGAATATGACAACGATGTGGTGGAATGATTAAGTGTTTATGTAATGGGATTCCAAAATAATGTTGTATCATGGAGTATTGGAATATTTATGTATTGGTCTAATGTGGTATTCAAAGTGATTGAGATATTTTTGGAAATAAGACGATATGCGCATAATGAAGGGAAAATGAGAAAATGAAATGTTTAACAGTATTCATGAGCTCATGATTGATATAAGGACTAATGGATATCATGGTTTGATTATAAAGAATTTTGAGGATTTTGGTATGTAGAAAGTGTTAACGTTTAACTGCATTCATGTTTTCACTAAGGTTCAATGGGTATTCAAGAGAATACATGATTAAGGACTTTGAATGTTTAGAATGTGACCAACAAGACATATCTTATGATATATGGGGATCAACGATGGTATTAAATCTCTGGTAATTGTTTTCACTATATTATGAGAGTGGACTGCAGTATTATGGGTAAGCATAAAGATTGGAATGGATTATGTTGGACATAAGTTAGTATTGTTTAAGGATAGAAGTTTTTTTTCGATATTATTGATGGGATGTTATAGTAATATAGTTTTAGAAAAAGGACAACCTGCAGGACGGGCGACAACCCATCGCGTCGGACAAGGCTGTGGGAATCGATCCCACAACCAAAATGCGACTGGCCTTTATCGCCTACCACTGGCCTACAGGAAGTCCCTGTTTAGTAGAAACTAGTTTTATTTTATTAAGCGGTATGATATATGAAGTATAAGTTCATTTTTGGAACCATATACAATTAATCTAACCATAAGATGAACTTATAACTTTTCAAACCTTTTGTTTGAGACAGATGGAATGACCCATCATTCTATTACATGATCTGCTAACACATCACGAATGACAAATTCAACTTCATTTCTTTGAGAGATGAAGTGGAAATTGTCCAAAGAACGACCAACAGTTAGACTATACTAAAATCACGAAAGTATTTCTTCTAATTCCAATTTCATCAACTTTAGGGAAACGATCTTGAAAACCAAAAATGTCGTCCTAGTGCTCTTATAACTGATTAATCAGATGGTACCTTAGATCGTCACAAATTTATGGATTTGTGATTGTTGGCTTTTCCATAGCCATGTTCTCTACCACTCTCCATCAGAACATGATGGTTAGATTTTTCTTCCATATCCATATTTTCACCTATGTGGAAACCCAGTGATTAGTTTATTTGGGTAATCGTTACATTTCATACTTTAGTTTTTAAATCCATGTTTTGGTATTCCTTTTTACGATGTGGGTTTCTATCAATGAAAATTTTGAATAGTAAACCATTTATAACCCCGACGAATTTCGAGGGCGAAATTCATTTTAAGGGGGGTAGAATGTAACACCCCGAGATTTTATGAAAAATATTCTTTTTAATTTCATTAATGTCTTGTGTTGTACGCTACACCAAAAGGAGCTTGCACAACACGCATCCTTGACTTGCCTTTCATTACACGCAATCACGACCTTCCGTGATAGCGTGTGTAGTACGCAATACCGAGTTTTACTAAACAACGATATGCTATTAAAATATTATTAAAACTAGCCATTATGAATAGTAATAACCACTTTTTGAAATTTTGTAAATTCTATTTTTCAAAATGTACTTCATTTTTGGATTCGGAATATCGAAATTAGCTTAGGTAGAAATTTTGGTGATTTTCGGATAACTTTCATATTTTGATGAATAGTGAAAATTACTAAATTTTAATTAAAAACAACTTTTTCAATCGAAATAATTAATAGTGATAAATTATTAATTTGAGTTGTTTTAAAGTATATTTAGAATATATTTTTACAATTTAATACAATGTTGGTCATTGGATGTAATTTCACATTAAAACCAGTTATAAACTAGTGTCAATCTTTTGATAGTTATTATCTCTTAAAAACACGCTATTTGTTTTGACGGCGAGAATTAATTTTTAAATTAGTTAATGCAACTAATATGTTTTGAATTTGGTAAAATAGACATCATTTTTGAGTTCATAATATCAAATATATCTTAGGCCTAATTTTTGGTATTTTTCTGAAAACTTTCAATTTTCGATGAATAGTGAAACCACTAAGTGGTAGTTAAAAAAACTGAATTGTTCATAAAACTTAATTTTACCGCTTCTGTGAGTGGAATTTCGAAAATCCGAGAGACATGGTTAATATCAAGGACTAAAATGTGGTTCAATGAGAAGAAAATAATTTTTGGTGAATAGTAACTTTTTAGTTTTATTTACCACAGTTAAAAGTAAATAGGGTAATTAAGGGTAGAAATGATATTATTATTACCCTAACACATGTCCTAATTCTATTGGACAAGTTTAATTCTACCAAAAACAAACTTAGTAATAAAATATGACCATTTTGGCCCACTTGGATTAGATTAGGACATTTATTATTAATTTATTTAAAAAAGGGTTAAAAGAGTTAAAATCAAAGTTTATTTACTAAAACATTTTTAATATGGGTTTATACATAAGATAAATTCGACTATAAATATTCATTAGAAAGATAAAAATATTTCCTACATAATGGTATTTTATTTGTAATTTTTAGACATTAAATATGTTAATTTATTTATGACACAATGATTATGCAGTAATTATCTTATTAATGAAATATTGACATAATTGATGTTATAAACACCAAAATAAATGTAATTTTAGACTTTTTATGAATTCCACTAATTTTATAGGTTACTATGATATATTAGTGTTGATTTAATCAACTTGTTTTGAACATATAATTCTGTTATGACTTTTACAAAAATCATATATTAAATAGTGTCAAAATTGACACAAAATAGTATTTAAATCAAATATTATATTATTAATTGTTATTTTATTCCTAAGAATCTAAGTTTCGGGAAAATGACTTAGATAAGAATATATATATTAATAATAAACAATTTGGGGTTCGTTTGGCATGTTATTGTAAGTGTATTAACCATATAGTGTAAGAAAACAAAAAGACACGGTAAAAGTTAAATTATTTAACTTAGAGTTAAATCTAATTGATAAGGTTAAAATAATAACCTAAACTTGTCTAAATCCTATTGGTTGATAGGATTTAGACCCATCCCCACTTTATCTTCTAAATATGACCCTTTGGAACCATTATAAACCGATTTTGACTTTAATATAAAATAATATTTTGAGATATTCCTAAGGTGCCCCTCTCCTCCCTTATAAAAGGACACCTCCTCCCCCTCCTCCTCACACCAATTTGAGCACTCAAGCTCGGCCAACCCCTGCCAAAATCCCTTCTCCACTTTCCTAGAATAATCCTAGAGGTCATGGTCTTCTTCAAAGACCAATCTTAGTTCCCTAAGTGGAGGATTCAAAGAGGCGTTTCAAAGAAGAGGTAATATCCATTTCCGATCTTTTCAATTTCTTTCTTCTTCAACTTCTTCTTTAGTTGTTTCATGACAAAGTAATAACATAAGTATTACTTAAATACTGATATGTTATTATAAATATGAAACAACCCTAATTCACCTTCTATCCATCCTACGGAAAAATGAAATCACCGCGCGTGCGTACGTACGGAATACCGTCTCCACGCCGTGGTGTAATCTATTTTCCACCACCACCTTAATAGGATGGGTATAATGGTGTAATGAGTAACTATATATGATTATTATAAAGTGATATTGATACTGAAATAGTCTACATACACTTCAACACAATTCCACGACCATGGGAACGATATCATCGCTCGTGTGTACGTACGGACTACCGTCTCCACGACGCGATGAGATTCATTCTCAATGATTAACCATTCATGAATGATTATAAAGTATATATAATAAGTACTAATGAAATATATGACATAATAATGATACTGGATTTATGTAAATTTATATGTATGTCATCTACTTAATTCCATTCACTTCAATAAGGAAACGAAAACAGCATTCATGCGTACGTACGGACTACCGTCTCCATGAATGGTGTATTTCATTCCATTTATCGATATTATATATATATATATATATATTCTGAATATATATTATATATAAATCATGTTTTACATTCTGGATATAAGTAATCATGATCCAAGTAGTCATATTAATAATTAAAAGTTAAAAACACGAACGACAAATGAGACGATTTTACCTAAAACGCTACTTTAACATGAGTTTACAAAAGAACAGGTAATATAAAGTCATAAGTGGACCATATATGATATAATAACAATGAATATGATTCTGTAATAAGTCAATAACATGATTTAAATCATTATACAGGAGGTTTGGACACTTACAAAGCAAGTCGGACCTAAGGTAAGGGAAATATCACAATCTCATTTTTATCCGAGATTGTTTATACTTTGGTATTTACTGGGGTGTATTTTATCATCCACATCCATGTTTACTCAATATGTAATATTATTTCCATCCACCTACAATTGTTTAATTCCAATTTTACCCTTCGGTGAGTTTTTAGTAAAGGATATGAAAGGAATCTTTTGTCGTTTTTCGTACGAGGTACTTTTTGACTTTTCCGACAAAAGTACGAAGAATGTTTTTTTAACTTATACGGCATGAATGGATTTTTAAAACATTATTTCCAAGAATCTTCCTTTACAAGTTTTCAAGTTTATTTTTAATCAACTTCTTTTATTTTAAAGTCTTATGACATGTTATGAAAAGAAAAATGTTTTTGAAGTAGAAAGGATATTTTCCTCAAGAATGGAGTTCAAGTATTTTATCAAAATTATTTTCCATCTAAGATAATAAAAGGGTTCTGTTTTTATCCCTATTATTACATTGGTTTGATTATGTTGTGATGGAAATATTTTTATGAATTCCTTTATCTTATATGAATTGTTTTATGATGTCATGTTTTTTAAGAATCCCATTTTTATTACATGGGTTACGCTATGATGTATGGTTTATGATTATGTGTCACACATAAGAAAGGATTCATTATAAGATGGGTGGGACCTATATCTCCCTCCAATGCATTGGGTAAAGATTTTATATCTCTTGAGATAGACATGGATGGAACGGTAGGTTATACCAGTTCAGTGAAACAGGACTGGAACGAGGGTAACTCGGTTCAGAAAGGGACTTTGTCCACTAAGATAGTCTTGGCAATGAGTCATGACTAACAAGAAATGATTTTCTATGATTATGTGTGTATGCCACAAATTTTCATGTTTTAAGTTATGCTTATTGGGATTTCATTTCACTACTATGATTTATACCATGTTATGAAATTATGCTCTCTTTTGCAGGTTAAGATTTCCAAAATGTTGTGTTCTTGTGAATATGATGTGATTGATATTTCTTTTTTTTACCCTTACTGAGCAATTGAGCTCACCCTTTTATGTTTTCTTTTCCCCAGGATATAAAGAAGGGATTTAGGTAAAAAAAAAGATCTTTATGGGAGATGTTGAAGATCTTTCACCACGATTAGAAGATTATATTCCGAGTTTCCAAAGACACTAAACTATTACGATCCTTATGTGTGTGTTTTTCTTATGTACTAATTATACCGCAAAAGTAATGTAATGTCTATGTACGTCATGCTTCGGTTCTCTACATCGGCCTTGGGTGGGTTACTAGTGTTATGTCATTTGATATTTTTTATGATTCTTTATATATATATATATTAGATCATTATTATATCATCATTGTAGTGTATATTCTCCCCAATATAACTCCTTTACATGATCACTGCTATTCAGCAGCCTTTGGTTTGCCAGAAGGCACACCTAAGGCCAGTGGAACTCAACCCAAATCACTGTTTGAGTGGGTAAATGGGTCTGGGAGCTACAATACCCAAATCATAGTAGGATCTATCTAGTAATATCAATAAAAAGTATTTATATGTACACATCCCTAACAAAAAAACTCCTTGATCCTGGAATGGACTATATGAGGGTGGAAATGATGGAATTAACTCATAAAGACTTCCACATATAGATCCTCATCCTTGTGTACCACCATCTCCACATTAATATTAATATCCCTTAGGACTACTTTCTCCACCACGGGAGGTCCTTGATTGCATCACTATCTATAATACCATGATTTATATACCACCATATACTAAACATCAGTTCAGGAGGTAACAAAGCATGTGACATCATCTTTAATAGGTTGAGCATAGCCTATCTCATAGCTATTAAGATTCTTTATGTAACTTTTGTGTTATTGATCCTTAGTTCTATCAATTACCATGAGTATATATGAAATAATTTGACCATTTTTCTCATTGATGACCAATCGTTGCAGATGAATCGACTTCCGGATAACCCCCACACACTCCAACTTTCTATTATACAGGTGCTAGAAATATCTTGATCACCATTACTTCTCCATAACCTTAACATAAGTAAGGATAAATAGGGGAACAATACTAGGAAAATATATCTATGGAGGTTAATATTTAAATGAAAAACTCAAATGAATTCATCATGAATCATGTTGATTGATCACCTCCTATGATTACTGAACCTTGGTGCATACTTTGATACTAATAGAATTCCCTATAGAAACTCCAATAGCTAATTAATGTGTAAAATCTATAATGTAGCTATGTAATGCACATCATGAAAATGGCACTAAATATTATTCCATTTCAGATTCTATTCTTTATTTTTCTATATCATCTATATCCCCTAAAAACTCAATAAACCATGGAAAAGGACAGTTTCTAGCACTACTATCTGATCAGAGGGTGACTGGAAAAAGAAGAACACCGAAATTTTTTCCTCATTAAAAATGATCTTCCTCTTTGGGATTTATGTAACCTAAAAATATGGTGGTCACTACCTTTGAAATATTTGAAGTTTAAATAGAATATCAAAATTTCTATCCTACCTAATTAGACTGATATTGTCCTCCTCTGGAAGAGTAAAATTCTACTAAACTGTGAGAGGTGTGTTTTCTCATTGTACATTGGGTGGAGGAACTACACCCAGATTTCCCAATGGGGAAATATATATTGGTTTTGGATGCATATAAAGAACTTTATTTGCATCATCAATTACAGTTATATCCAAATACCTAAATATTAATAAATATCATATCACATGATGATAATTATTCATTGAAACAATAATTTTACAATTTATTAAGACAATTTTTTAAATTGATAGTTCAATAATGTTCCTTTCTACGATAATAATATGAAAATCCTTTTAAGTTATTTTGAAACTAATTTCCTATGGTTCATATGAATTTTTCTAATAAAAAATAAAATTTTTATAATATCATATGTGGGATTCTCAAAAGTACATGATACTTCTTCTCATGAATTCTTTCTCTTGGTAATCTATTATATAGAAGCTTCTGAGGATACACCCTCCAATCAAAATTCAACATGTTTAATGTTCCACTGCATATTCATATCTACATTAATTTGTAATAGTTCATAAACATTATATTTTTATTATTGCATATCATGAATCATGTACTATTTTCTATTTATGAAAACCATAACCACATATTCCCATGGGGAGGTAGGATACATTAGGTTCATCAAAAGTGATATAAAATTAGTTAATATGTAAAAAATTATTTTTTTTCCTTCTATTTTAATGGAATAATATATCAATAAAACTATTATTGAAATTTAACTATCTAATTGTGTCCATAGACATTAATATTTGACAAAATTTCATTTTTAGGTAGTTAAATAATGATTTATTGAGAATAAATGATATTACAAAAATTATTTGTCACTCTTGATTATTTATTAAGACAAAGATATTATATTATATATAAATAATTCTTATGATATTGTTATTTCTCATAATAACATCTTTCACTGTGGTTTCCTTAATGTATTTCAAGATGAAAATCCATTTTTTACGCCAAAATGTCTAGTTCCACTAAGAAATAATCCTAGATGGTCACAATATATATATATATATCTGGAATAATATTTAAATTATCTTTGAGTTTAATGTATAAAATAAATATTATTCTCAAGGCCAAGGAATAATTTTTATTTTGATTATGTTAATTATATAAACTCAATTACAGGTTATTGTAGCTTGGAGTGTATATGAAGTGAATATTTAATAAATATTTATTCACTAGTTAATGAAAATAATATTTATTTATATATTTAATGAATAACATAATGAAATTTGTGTATTTAAATAATAATTTATTATCCAAGGTTAGACAGATGTTAAGGATGATTGATTGGCCAATTTGAGGTCCAAGATGAAATGATATATTACATTTTATGAAAATTAAATATATATCATTCTATATGTTTAGGAAATGATATTTAAATATTTTTGAGTTAGATCATGTGAAATATTATTATAATAATATTATTATTATTATTTGACATGGGTTTTATTTAGAGTAAAAAAATTGATTAAGGTATATTTACTATTACTAAATTTAAAAATCATTATATATTAATATAATTATATAATTTTGAGAACAACAAATAATTGTTGTCAACAATGATATTCTATTAAGGTATTTCTCTCGATGCTCCAAAGATAATTTATCAAGAACACTCTTAAGAATAAGATTTGATCCACGACCTCCTCCCTCTTAACACTAAGAGAACTAGAAATAATCTCTCCCATCTAAAAGGATTATTATTGTGATTATTGAAAAATGATGAAATCCATTTGGTTCATCCTTTCTATTACCCATAGTTCCATCAATGAAATTTTAATATTCATGTATAACTGATGGATTCCAATAGGGAATTTTTTTCATTGGATTATTTATTGTAATGATAGTATAACAATATAGTTAATGCAATTCATCAAAAAAGAACAAATTATTAAAAAATGTAACTATAGTTTTTAAATTAATTATAAATAATATGTGAAAATACTGCATCTTACAATATTTTGGGGTTTATTTCATCCATTTTTGAGGATTTAATAAAATGGAATTTATAAAAAACAAAGTTTATTATGGGATTGAGTATCATAAACCCACATTCATGTTCTAACCTAATGCCTAAGTTAGATTATAAAAAATACCGAGGTGTTCCTCCAATAGCTCTGGGCTAGTGACCATTAGTGAGGGTATCAAATATTGACATGTGGTAATGATTCACCAATTGAACATCATTTACAAAACCAAAAAACAATTTCCAAAATTCCAAAACAATGTTCCCATAAGTTATACTCATAAATAACATGAAATGAACATTTATAATTTCAAAATAAATCAGACATATGATAATGATTATAAAAAAATTACTAAAATATAACAAGCCTGAAAAAAAATATCACTATACAAGAGATATTAATGTGGATAATACACTCACGACCAAACATACCGAAAAATAAATCCCAAAAACAAAACCATATATATCTTCCTTTCCCCAAATCATAACCCAATATCACCACCTCAAACAAATACATGACTGACCATGTTAATGATATAAAGGGATAATATTATAGATATATAAATATGATCTTAAAAAATCCACCATGTCTATCGACACTGAGTGGTATAAATAGGGAGTGAGAAACAAAGTTCCCAATAATATTTCAACAATGAATCCATGAATTTACTTTAAAATAACATTCCATAAATGCTAGTTTTAAATTAAACCACTTTAAAGGTATTTATTATGTTTTAAGAAAAAACTCATATTTAATATTTTATAGAATGCCATTTAATAATCTTAAATAAACCCTCTTGAATGTATCTTTCCATCAAAGAAACAAAATATTGCCTTTACCTCACTGAAATCATTGGTTGAATAGAAATAATAGTGGGAAAACATTTTTCAAAATAAATTTTAAACATACCATGAGATAAACCCAAGAAATAACCAAATAAGGGAAGATTTTTCAAACTAAAATGACATAAATGAGAATGAATATGAAATAAACTACCAAGGGAGTTAGATATAAACGGAATTTACCTTACAACAATAAGTATCAATAAACAATAATATGTTATTGAGTACATTCAAATCAAACACAAAGGATAGATAAAGCTAAATATCATACGACATGATAATTTAGTGAATTAAAATAGAAGGAAATTATAATAAAATTAATGAAATAGTGAAAACATAGTAAAATAATATTTATTCAAGGAAAACTTTTAAGGGTCCATTGATATGGTCCTTGATGAACAAGGGTGGTATCATATACCCACATATCGACGATGTTCCTAAAAATGAACTCCCTATCATGGTATAACCAAGACACTCTAGGGTTAACTCCTTATACTCATAACATATCATATACCAGATGATTCTAGTTTCAAATTTAAAATAAATTGCATTGAAATAATCTCTTGATCTCCCTGTAATATACCCCATTTTACTATGAAAATAGAAAAAGGGGGTATATAAACATTAATATTATAATCAATCATATATAAATTGTATAGTATATTATAACTTTAAAAATAATAATACATCTTCACACATTTATTAAATTTTTCCATTCCAGCACATAAACATCAATTAATCAAAAAAGTATTTCATCATTGAATTTTCACAACATACAACACATGAAATAATCAGTCTCAAATTGAGGTTGGATCTTATAGAAGTTTTGATCCTTTTAGAAAAAATTCAAATGAATCATTGGTTTTAATATAATAACCATATACTTTAAATACCTTTTTTATAACTATTTTGAAAACATGTTCCATTGGATACATTATAAGAATAAAATTGAAACAGCAACATAAATCTATTATATCCAATATATTATTAATTAATTAAAAAATCATCATCAAACAACAAGTAAAATATCATACACATAAAGCAAAATTAAAAAACCTAAAACCCCCCAAATAAACACATTGAATACCATAAATAAAAAATCCCCACCAACCAATCCATTAAATCTATAAAAAATTACATGTAAAAGAATTAGAGGTTTAAAATCCCTTTAGGTTTTAATTCTATTTTGATAATACTATGAGGAATTTTAATGAACAAATAGTATTCCAAAAATTTAATTTGAGGTGTGTAAATATTTTCCATTAAAAATAAAAAACTCAAGGGAAAAAATTATAGAATATGTGTATACATATAAAAGTTACTTTGGCATCTCAAAATTATACTGACCATGCCAATTTCTATTCTGAGAAATTCATTGGTGATTTGAAGAAGGAAGTCAATCAGTTTATTAAATAACCTCTAGAAAATCGATCTAGGTTATTTAAACATGAATGATTCACCTTTTAAAATAGACATCTCATTCCAAGTAAATCATGTTCGTTAACATATATGAGGGAATCCCATGACAATCTCTTAATTGGATAAATGAAAATAAAGGTCAAGAAGACCAACTCAAGGTAGAATACATAAAGTAAAAATTCCCAAATCATTATCAAGTTTGGAATTCAAAAAAAAATTACATTTCCCATAACATTTTAGATTAAATAATTTCAGTAAGTCACAATCCCATAATGACCTTTTAAAGATACTAATAGTTATAAAAAATAATATTTTATCATTAGGGAAAGACCATCATTTATCAAATATTTCTCAATCAAAGAAATAAAAAGTAAAAATGGTAGACTCTATTAAGTGACCAACATAATGATGATTTAGTGTATTCAAATGACTAATGTTTATCTAATCCACATGAGGTATTTTTTATTTCACATTTCATAACACCCTGATATTTTTATGAGATATATTTTTTATTTTTATTTTATTTATTTATATTAATATATGTATATTTATATTTTCATTGATGTATTGTGTTTTACGCAACAACAAGATAATATTGTGTTACACGCAACTCCTACTTATCTTGTGGTATACACTACACTATGTTTGGCTTGTGTTACACACAATTTCATGTTCTTTGGATAAAATTCATTTCTTAAAAGATTGAGTTTAAGGGAACAACTGAATATTATTATATTACCCTATGACTTATAAATTATCATATCTGATATTATTAGGATTAAATTAATTATTAAAATATTATTTAATTGTTTTGTGAGCAATTAAATATAAATTAAAATAATAACCCTTTTTAATTAAAGGAAATGATTTTTTCTAAAAAACTTCTTAAATAAAAATAATTGAGTATATAAAATAATAAAATCACTCATGATAGGTTTTATTAATTTAATATATATTTAATATATTCAATATAATGTTTAAAATTCATATAATATGTTTTCTAGACATTATATAAGAACAAATTCAGTTTTTCTGATAATAGAAGTATTATTAAAAAAATGCAGTTTTCCCCCCTTTGGATGGAGAACCAGCTATAAATATAGTTTAAGACCCTTTTATATATTCAATAAACATTTTATTTGGAATAGGGATATAAAAATTTACATTGTTTGATTAATTATTTTTTTTTGAAAACATTCAGGTTTGGATGAATAGTAAAAATACATTAAATTTTAATTGAAATCATCTTTTTTTATTGAAATTTTTTATAAGGTTAAATTATATTATTGAATGGTTTTATAGTATAAATATAATATATTGTTATCATTCAATATAATTTATGTCATTTTCATTAATTTGAAATTTAATTTTGATGTAAGAACATTTCAATCTTTTATATTGTTTTCAATTTTAAAACTCATTTTTCATTCCGACAATAAGATTAATTTTAAATTAATTATTGAAACTCCTTTCTTTTAAATTTTTAAATTTTTTTTAAATATTTTGAATGAGTGGGTCTAAATTATTTTAATACCATAATTTTAATTTTCGGGAATTATGAATATTATCTTTTGAAATTTTTATTAATATGGTTAAAATGTAAATCAGGTAATTAATGAAAAAAATGTAAAAACACGATAACAATTGTCCAAATATTATTGGATGATTTTTTTTCTACTTAAACCATCCTTGGGTCTAAATTATACCCTTGGGAAGGCACATGGATGAGATTAGGACATTTAATATATTTTATTAAAAGAAAAGTTAAATATGTTTTACTCAAATTTTAATAAATTAATCGTATTTAAAATAATTTTATAGTGATGATAAATTAAACAATAAATTATACTTTTAAAGATAAAATTTGTTTATTTATCATGGTAATTTATTTTTAATTTTTTTGGAAAAATATAATTCCTTTTAAAGGATTATACATTGATGATGCGGAAATGATTTAATTGATGGAAAATAGGTAAAATAGTTTTTATTAAAATAATAATAACCATGAAAAGACCGAAACACTAGACCAAATATTACTGGTTGAGTATAGCCTCGAAAAAATCATCATAGGGTCGATTTTGAGACTATTTTGAGCTATATGAAACATATTATGACACTTATAATATTTTATTTAAAGTGATGTTAAAGTTGTCACATTCAAGTTTTAATACCTATAACATGTTTAATATAGGATTTTCCAAGATATATATTCATCTATAAGTAATATTATAAAATTTAGAAGAATTATATTCATTATAATATTTTATTTATATTTTTTATTCAACATATAAGTATACTAAATAATTTCAAAAAACTAATGTCGTCAATATTTTATTAATCGAAATATAAAATTAATGTGATTAAAAATATTAAAATAAATATAATTTTGGATAATTAATACATCCAGATAATTTTCTATATAAACATAACCACTTTTATATATATAATAAAATATATTTTTTAGGTTAACATCTTATCTTAATATTTTTAAAAATCTATTAAATTAATAGTGTCAAAATTGACATTATTGATATTTTTTCAAAATAATATTTTGTTAAATTTTTTCAAAATCCTTACATATTTTTAAAAATAGAAAATAATAATTATATAGTATAAAACTCTCTATATATTTAATTTATGGTCAAATTGTGATCATATATGTAGAAATTACACTATTTAAATATTAAAAAATTAATTACCTTATTTAAAATTAAAATATAATAACTAATGGCTAATTGAAATGATAAGGTTTAAATTGAAATAAAAAATCACAAAAAAATTATTTGTTGATGAAATTAAAACATTATCTCATATAATCTTCGAAAATAATATATTTTTTATTTTTTGTAAGTGTTTTGAATTTATTATATATTAATTTTTTTAGAGTTTTCCAATGTGCCCCCACCTCAATTATAAAAGGCCACCTCCACCCTCACCTCTTCACATTACTTTGAGACTTCGATGTCGGTCATCACCTACCCACTTACCTTAAACATGCTTTGTTAGAATGGAAATGTGTTTTTCTTCTCAATAGACCAACTCTACTTCCTTTAAGAGGAGATCTATAGGGTGCTTGACAAAGAAGAGGCAATCACCTTTACCAACTCTATTAAGATAATTTATTCTTCTACATTCCCTTCCTTTATTTCATCCATTATAAAGTAATAACTTCAATATCAAAAAAATACATAGATGATATTATGATTTTTAACAACCTTATTCCACCTTTTATCTATTCTATGAAAAATGAAATCACCATGCCTGTGTACGTACGACTTACCATCTTCACATTGTAGTGTAATATATTTTCCCCACCAATTTTCTTGTATGAGTATAATTATGGAAATAATAACTATATATTATTATTATATTGATTATTTAACAAAAAATATACCATCCACTTCCAGACTTTTTACTATTAAAGAAATGATACCATCACTCATGCGTATGTACGACCAACCATCTCTACGATGCGATGTGATTCATGTTCATGTCCACCTTTCATGAATGATTATATATATTTATATAATGAATAAATATGGTATATATTACCTTAATATAAGTATTTAAATGATGTAAATATTTCCAATTTATAATAATTGATATTTATATGACAAAACTTGCAAGAAAAAATAACGCAGTTAACACCAAAATAGGAGTACTAATGAAAAATTATTAAACAGATGTTAATATGATCAGATATAATATAGAAAATATAAATATGGTTCTCAAATATGTTAATTAGAATATTTAAACCATTATACAAGAGTTTAATACACATACACTAGAAATATGACCTAAGGTAAGGGATTATTTTTTTCTCACTTTAATTTATATGGGACATATGCCTTGTAGACCACCTATTTATTTATGTTGTGTTTATGCAGACCATGAATGTTTTTATAATTATAATTATTAATATTATGATATTTAAAATATGCACATAATTTTATTTATTTTATTTGGCATATTATTGGACGGATTATAAGTTGGTTAGAGATTATTTCGCAATCTCATTATTATCCAATACTGTTTATACGTAAGTATTTTTTGGGATATATTTATGTTCCAGGTCCATGTTTTATAAAAATGTTTTCAAAAAATGATTTACTATTCTAATGGGTATTTTAAAAGATATTTTTACCAATATTTTAATTTTTATTACACGGTTTTAATGGAATCATTCTTTTCTTTTCAAATGAGGTCCTTTTTTACTTTTCCAGTAAAAGTTTAAGAAGAATGTTATTTATCTTTTACACAAAGAATGGATTTCTACCCTCTATTAACACCTTATTTCAATAAGGCTTCCCATAAAACATTTCATGGATATTTTAAAAGAAATTATTTTCTTTTAAAATTTCCCATTATTTAAAAAAAGGAAATTTTTTTGAAGAATAAAGGATATTTTCCTCAAGAATTATTTTCAATTGCCTTATCAAGATTATATTCCATATATTATGACATTATTTAATAAGGATATGTTTTAAGTATATTAACCTCACTATTCTTATGGGTTTATTATGTTTGTGATGGAATTCTATTTATGAAATACATTTCTTTATAATGGATTATGTTATGATGGAATGTTGTTTGAAAATCACATTTTATTCCTTGGGATTTTATTTAATGAATTGTTTATGTTTTTGTGGAACATTTAAGAATGTTTTCATTATGTCACAGGTGAGACCTATATCTTCCTATGATGCATTGGGTAATGATGGATAACTCATGAGGTATATGTGTTATGCGTGAACCTGTTTCCTATTCACAATTCTATATGGGGACCTGGTATTCATGTCCATGATTTTATGAGTGGACCTAGATTTCATGTCCACCCGTTTATAAAAGGGAATGATTTCATGTATTTAATTTAATAATTGATCCTATTACTATTTATACATATTCAAAATGTTAAAAGTTTATTAATATTCTATAATTCTTGTTTTATGTTAATGTTATGATCTCATGGATTATGTTCTTTTATTTCTTTATGATTCATGTCTTATCAACTGCTAATATTTATTCCATGATTTTTGATATGCAGGGTATGATTTTAAATTTTCACGTTCATGTTATCATAAAATATTTCTCATGATATGACTAAATATTTCCTTTCTATACACTTAATGAGCATCTGATAACACCCCTTTTTATATTTTATTTTCCTTAGGTTATAAAGAAGTTTTTTTATGTGGGTGTACTAAAGGGTAAGATCTTTATAGGAGATGTTGAAGATCTTTTACCAAGATAAGGGAATATATTCCATGTTTCCAAAGGAACTCAACTCTAATGATCCTCAGGCGTGCGTTTGTAAAATTTAATTAACATTCATCTAAAAAGATGTAATATCCTTGTATGTTAAGCTTGGTAATTTATAGTTTGTATCAGAGGCAAGGATTAGTTATCCTTTGGGAATTAGGATATGAAAACATTATTGAGATCCCTAGAGATATCTCTAAGGACATGTCTTGGAATGTCCTAAGAAGAAATCTAATTATATGTTATATATGTATTATTATAATAAAAATCATGAATTGCCTAGGATTAAACCTAATATGTTATCGACTGAAAGTAATCCCCCTAGATTATGTTTTTTCCCTGGTATTATTTTTCCAATCAAAATATTCTTTTGGTGTTTTAAAAAATTGATGGAACTCAATGGAACCATGTTAATGATGAATTCAAGGGGAAATGAAATGATTTTACTTTTGTAAAACCCAATGTTATGGGAGATGCAATGAAAAATATTATCATTATAATAATATAATATATAAATCTTGTTGTGCTTTGATATGGGCAGAGGAGGGAATGATATTCTATTGAGTGCTTTATGAGGCAACGTACACCCTCTTTCAATGGGTCTTATGATCCCCTTGTTTTTGAATAATAGATCAGTACCACTGAAAATATATTTTACTTTGTTCAGTATTCCAAACATGAAAAATTCGTTTATGTTATTTATCATCTAGAATGTGAAGCCAGTCAGTGGTGGACTCTTATTAATGTTGAGTCAATAAGGATATCTTATTACTTCTCCATTCCTTATGGTTTTATGTTTTGAAAATCAAAAACACTTCTTCTATGTTCTGAATATTTTTATATTCTGTATTTTTTCTTATGATCCGTAATTGTCCTTTCTTCTATACATATATATATATCATTAGTTTTTTTCATTTTTTATACTTACATATCTGTCATTCCAATTTTTCATTCTGCTATACTAACAGATCTGTCATTACGATTTTTCGTTCAGTTTTTATGATTCCGAATCCGGTGTATATATTATTCAGTTTTTATGATTCTGAATCTGATGTATATATGATTCAATTTTTATGATTCTGAATCTGGTGTATATATGATTCAGTTTTTATGATTTTGATTCCGGTGTATATATGATGCCGATTTACAATACCGATTCTGGTGTATATATGATGCTGATTTTTAGTACCGGTTTCAGTGTATATATGATTCAGTTTTTATGATTCCGAATTTGGTTTATATATGATTCAGTTTTTATGATTCTAATTCCGGTGTATGTATGATGCCAATTTATAATACTGATTCTGGTGTATATGTGATGCCTATTTTCAATAATAATTCTTGTGTATATGTGATGCAGATTTTCAATACCGAATATAGTGTATATGTGGCTCCAATTTTATGATTCCATTTTCTTGATAATGTTATTTCTAAGAATCCATTTTCTTGATTTATTAAGATTGCGTTTCCTTGATAATGATAGAGTTTCCTAATGTATCAATCCATTGATATCGGATTC
This sequence comes from Viscum album, assembly GCA_963277665.1. Taxonomy (NCBI): domain Eukaryota; kingdom Viridiplantae; phylum Streptophyta; class Magnoliopsida; order Santalales; family Viscaceae; genus Viscum; species Viscum album. The sequence continues at coordinate 705,977,168 of OY728132.1, forward strand.
CATGATTTCTTATACCTAACCTTTATCTTTAACTTAACATTGTTTTTATAACTTGAAACCATATCGTACAATCTGTTACAAACTAACAGTTGTATGTTTTCCACATGTCCAACTCCTCTGAAATTTAAGAAAAATATGACTATTGGAGAGGAGCCAACTGTTGGGATGTTTTTTCTATAAATACAAGCTCATTTGAAAGAGAAAAGTACTTGACAATGAACAAGCTTGTGAAGTAATTTCTAGAGAGAGAGGCTCTTACAACTCTCAGTGATTCATGCGAATGCTATGAAAAACATGTTCTGGCGTGAACAACTTGTTCAGACTTGCTTAGTGCAGACTCTGATCATGATGATCATGGGCTTCTAGGTTTGGAAGACAGAGGTTCCTATTTCCTTCTAAATCGAGGGCTTTCGGGGATAGAAAGACAGATACCTATCTTCGGATTGAGGTCTTACCTGGGTTTGGGTAACACAGACATTCTTGAATGTATAAAATAAGAAACCTTTATCCAAGATTGTTGGATACCCTTCTCTTTGGGTTAAAAGAATCCCTTTGTTACTTATTTTCTTTTACAAGTTATTTTAATTCCACTACTGTATCTTACCTTTGTTAAAGTTAGAAATTATAACTTTCTTATACTTTGTAATTCCATTACTCTGATTATATTACAGATTCTATACGCTTTAAGGTAGAATCATTCTCTTAATAAATTATAGAAGGTTTCTTTAAGAGATCTTGTGAATGTTTGTTTAACTTTGTTAAACTTAACATTAAAGGTTCCAAATGAATTTTTAAAGTATACAACCCCCCCCCCCCCTCTTGTATATTGAGCTTCTAAATTCTTATTTCGATCCTACAATTGGTATCAGAGGAAGGTATCTAAAGTACTTATATCCACATATATGTTTTCTTGCTCAAGATTTCCTTTTCTTAAGTTCTTCAAATTTTTTCTTACACTTTTAATACTAATAAGTTTTGTGGAAAGAAATTCCTTTTACTATGTCAGGTATTCATGTTGGATCTCTAGATAATCTACATCCTACTAGACCACAAATCGTCGATGGAAATGATTATTAGTATTAGAGAGATAGGATGAAGACTTACGTTATTAACACTGGAGTTGACAACTACTTGATGCTGACAAGAGATTATTAGATTCTTAATAAAAAACTGAGAACTTTTACTAATCAAGAAAAATCAGAATACGAAGAAAATTTCAGAGTCATAAATACGTTACTATATTCCAGGACTATGAACATATATAGTCAAATATCTTCATGTGAAACTACTAACAGTATCTGGATGAAACATGAAGTTACACATTTTGGTACTTTTAATGATATAGAGACAAGAAGAGCTATGTTGAGAGCTGAATACCACGGCTTTAACTTTCCTTATTAGGAACCTATAAGGAATGTTCAATAAAGGTTTATGACAATAATGAATATATTACAGTCTATGGGTGAGAAATATTTATATGATGAAGCTCTTATAGAAATGATTATTGACATCATTCTTAATGAATGAGAATCCAAGAGAACTGTTATAGATGAGAATAAGAAATTCACTCAGATTTCTATTGATGAACTATTTGGAAATCTTTTTCAACCTGAAACTAGAATGTAGAGAGATGTTGATAATATTAAGTATAAGATTGGTAATAGTGGTTTTGCTTTTACAACTACTTCAAATCATATGAAATCCAAGACTCCAGAGAAAATTACAAGATCTAAAGCTAAGAAGGTTGTTATAAAATCTGAATCCCGTGAAAGTGAAGCATCAGAAAATGAGTTGGAAAATATTTCTCGGATGTTGACCAAGATTGTTGGGAAGAAGAACTTTCAATATAAAACAAGAAGAATGATGGAAAAGATAAGAATTATGGATAACTGACATGCTATGAATTTATAAGAACTAGTCATATCAGACCTGAATGTACCTTACTTAAGAAGATAGACAAGAAATACAAGAATTCTGAAAGAAACAAGAAGAATTTATATAGATTAAAGCCTAATAAAGTCTTTAAATCCAATGACACTTGGAGTGCCAGTGGTGGAGATTCTTCTGATGAATCTTCAGAATATGAATCTTCTGGGAAAAGGAATATTGGTCTAATAGCTAGAGCCCCATTTCAAAATCATTGTCATATAGCTAAGGTACGAACTTCTGAATCCTTAAACAATATGTCTTTATGTGAAAATTTTCAAGATAGAGGTTTTTCTTCAGATGAATAATCTTTTTCATCAAATAATGATAATGATTTTCCATCCTATGAGGAGGTTTCTAGATTTTCTATGTTTCTTGAGAAGAGAAATTGTAAAGTTTCTAAGAAACATGATAAAGCAAATTCTAGAGAATCTATTTTGACAAAAGAAATTTTGGATCTTTCCAAAGATCTTGATGATAAAAATGTAGTCTTAAAAAATCTTTCTATGAAACTTGAAGAAGTTAATTCTTAGAAGAATAAACATAATGAGGATCTTAAAAATCTGTTTTTTGAAAAAAGATGTTTTAGAGAATAAACTTAATTATAAATCTATTATTCTTGAGGATAATAATTTATTCATGAGACTAAAATCTAAGATATTCCCCTTGAAGAAACTTCTGAAAAAATTCACTTCTGGTAAAGAAGATTTTGACAAGATGTATTCCCAGATCTGAACTCATGGTAATAGTCAGGGTTAATGTTATTCTCATGAAAAATCTATCTTTAAAAATAATTATTTTGTTCCTTTTAGATCACCCTTTTGTAAAAAATTCCAAAGTGGTGGTAATTGGAAGAAAAACGTATCTTTAAATAGGGTTTAATCCCTTGGGTTTCATAAATCATATTTTTCCTATCAAATGTGGTTACCCAGGCTCTTATTATCTAATAATTCTTGATCCAAGAAAATTTGGATTCCGAAGATCTAACTCTTTCTTTTTCTGGAGAATGATGGAAGTACCAACAACCTATGGTACATGGATTGTGGATGTTCCTGGAAGATGACTGGTAACAAAGACTATTTCAAGAAAATTTTAAAAACAAAAGGTGGAAACGTAACATTTGGTGATAACTCTCAATGAGAAATTGTTGGTATAGGTAACATTATTCTTCTTGGTAATGATATTATTTCAAATGTTCTTTTTGTAAAGGCCTTAGCCACAACCTCATACGCATAAGTCAGTTATGTGATTAAGGTTACATTTTGAATTTTAGAAATGATAAATGTTTAGTTCACAATTCCAAGTGTGAATTTATTTTCTATGCCCTTCCGCATGAGAATGTGTACACCTTAAACCTAGATGACCTTAGAAGTCAAGATCTACCTTGACTTAGTGAATTTGAAGACAAAACATGGCTTTCGCATTGGAGACTAAGACATTATAACTTAAGGAATCTCTGCAAGATTTCTAAGAAAGAACTTTTTTAGGATCTACCGGAACTTATGTTTTATTTTTCAAAAGACTGTGATCCTTGTCAATATGGAAACCAACATAAATCTAGATTTAAACCTATAAGTGAAGTTACAACTTCTAATGAATTATAGTTGGTGCACATGTATTTATTTGGTCCAACACAAACTGGAAGTATTAAAGGAAAATACTATCTGTTTGTCCTAGTTGTTGACAACAATAGATTTACCTTGTTCTATTTTCTCGTAAATAAATATGAAGCTTTTTCTAATTTCAAAATCATTAGATCTGAAGGTAAAAATGAGAGAAACCTACCATTGATAACTATTCATAGTGATCATGGTTAAGAATTTGAAAATTCTGGTTTTGAATCTTTTTGTAGTAAAAAGTGTATTACTCCCAACTTCTTAGCTCCAAGAACTACTCAACAAAATGGTGTTGTTGAAAGAAGAAATCGTATTCTTCAAGAGATGACTAGAACCATGTCGAGTGAATATTCTATAGCCAAACATTTTTGGACCTAAGCTGTAAGTACTGCTTGTTATACTATAAATCGAGTTTTAATAAGACTGTTTCTTAATAAAACACCTTATGAGTTATTGAATGGCCGAAAACCAAAAGTTTCTTACTTCAAAGACTTTGGTTGGAAAGTATTTATCTTTAATACCAAAAATAACTTACATAAATTTGCACCCAAATCCGATGAAGGTATTTTCTTAGGTTACTCTACTAACTCTAAGGCATATACAGTTGTTAATAAAATCACTTTCACTGTAGAAGAAACAATACATGTTAATTTTGATGAAAATGATCTGTTTGTTTTCATACAACCTGAATCTTTTCCTGATATATTTACTAAAATTGATCACCAATCTTTGATAGAAGATTTTTCAGACAATGTTAATGTTGATCAAAATGTTTCAAAAATATTTACTCCTGGATATTTTCTACCTTATGTTGATGAACAGGTTTTTCAAAATCCAAGTCAGTTGTTACTTAGGAATCATCCCGGTGATAATATCATTGGAAATTTTAATCAACTAGTAAGAACTAGAATTTCTTTAAGGAATGAAGTTGAACATGTTTCGTTTCTTTTCCAATTTGAACCAAAGACTCCTGAAGAATATTTGGGTGATGAAGATTTGAGAAAGGCTACGTAAGATGAACTAAATGAATTCATAAGGAACCAAGTTTGGAACTTGGTTCAATACCCTCAGGAAACTTCTGTTATTGGAGTAAAATTGTTGTTTAGAAACTAATGCGATGAAAATTGAGTCATTGTTAAAAATAAAGCCAGATTAAACATTATCAAATGGATGTGAAGTGTGATTTTCTTAATGGTTATGTAAAGGAGGAAGTCTATGTAGATCAATCCCCTTGCTTTGAAGATACAAAATATCCTAATCATGTTTATAGACTTACCAAATCATTATATGGACTTAAACAATCCCCTAGAGCTTCGTATGATAGAATTTCAGGTTTTTTGATTCAAAATAACTATATTAAGGGAACTGATGATCCAACCCTTTTCATTAAGAAATATGATAAAGATGTTTTGATTGTAAAAATTTATGTTGATGACATCATCTTCAGATCAACTCAGCAATCCTAAACAGATTCCTTTTCAAATCTTATGAAATTTGATTTTGAGATGAGTATGATGGGGGAGTTAACATTTTTTCTTGGTTTTCAAATTTCATAAAAAGTAGAGGGAACCTACATATCTCAACATAAGTACATAAAATATCTTTAAAATAAGATCGGGTATGAAAACACTAATTGTATAAGTAATCCCATTGGAACCTCTAATACTCTTGATATTGACAAAGCAGGTAAACCTGTAGACCAAACATCTTATAGAGGGATGATAGGAAGTTTATAGTACATAACAAATATTTGACCTAACCTAATATTCTTAGTATGATTATGTGTAATATTTCAAGAAAATCCCAATGAATCCCATTTAAAAGCCATAAAAAGAATTTTTTGGTATTTGAAGGGAACTTTATATTTGGGACTATTTTATTCCCCTGGAAATGATTTTGAACATAAAAGTGATTCCAATGATGACTTTGGGGGTTGTAAAATGGATATAAAAAGTACATATGTAACTAGTCATTTCTTAGGAGATTATTTTGTTTCTTGGTCTTGTAATAAACAACATACTGTAGCACTTTCCACTGCTGAAGCTGAATATGCAGTAGCTGGAAGTTGTTGTGCTCAAGTGTTGTGGATGCAACACGCACTCACAGACTATGGTATGAGTTTTACTAAGAGTCAAATTTTGTGTGATAACACAAGTGTCATAGCCCTAAGTAAAAACCCTACACATCACTCTTGTGAAAAGCACATATATATTAGATATCACATTCTTAGGGATGACACACATAAAAGAGATATCATTCTTTAATTCATCAGAACGCAAGATAAACTTGCTGATATTTTTACAAAACCTTTACCTTCCGATAGATTTGAATACATTAAATAGAAGCTAGGAATGATTTCTGTATGTTAATCATTCATATCTATTTCTTGTTTATATCATCTCTTAACATTAAAATACTCCTTATTTCAGGAGGAGTACATATGTCTGTTTATTTTTATTGATTTGAAAATTTTGGATTTGAAAATTTCAGTTTTGAAAATTTTCGATTTGAAAATTTCGGATTTGAAGATTTCGGATTTGAAACTTTCAAATTTCAAGATTTCATATTTGAAAATTTCTGATTTAAAGATTTCTGATTTGAAGATTTATGATTTTAAAACTCCCAAGAAAAATTCTTATAATACTGATAAATCTCTCAGAGTATTCCAAAAGGTAGTCTTTCTTACTCTTTGTCTTAAATTTTTTTTAGTAGCTCAGAATTTCTTAAATTCTAGTCTACCTTACTTCAAAATATCGGAATTCATATATTCTATATCCCTTCTCAACCGTCAGATCTGATCAGGCTTTTTTCATCCGTTTGATTATCTTATGGAAGTCAGAAAGGAATAGCCATGTCTATATAAAGGGTACCTCTTTTTCAAGTATCGCACCATCCTTACTGATCTCAGTTCCAAAGTTTTGTTCCCATCAAAGCTTTTCTTCTAAAGTTCTCTTTCCCGGAATGACTCCAGAATCCTCAGCAGATCAGATGTTGATTAGAAAGGAGATAAAGGATTGGCCAATCTTTAGAGAAATGTTGGTATGCCCTAAGTTCTTTGAGAAATATGATTCCCTTATTTCTAAGGTAATAAAATCTAATGGATGGGAAAGAGTCTGTGTTACTAAAGAGAAATCTAATGATCCGGTTTATCCTGATCTCCCAATTCAATTCAATGAATCAGTTTCTTTCTTCCAAAATGTGGGTAAGGATCTATTTAAGTTCAAATGCTATGATAAGACATATATTGTTCCTTACAAGAAGGCAACAAATGTTTTTAATAAACCATATGAAGTGGAATCTCTTCTATGCTCTCAGAAACTCTCTGAGAAAGAAGGTTCTTCTGAGAAAGTTAAGGCTTTGGATTTTCTAGGTCTTAAATTTGTTAAGAATCCTAAGATCACAAATCTCTCAATGAATCACAAGATGGTAGCCCTTTGGAATCAATGTTTTCTTATTCCAAGAAAGGGAGATAAGGATTCCTTGAAGATATGTGATATATTTCTCTTAGACTTCCTTTTCAAATTAAGTAATATCAACATAGTGAAATACATCTTTCTCACCATCCAATAAATTAAAGGTAGATCAATCAGATCTCAGATCCTTATGTACCTAGCAACTATTTCGAGGATAATTTTTTTGTGTCTTCAGGAAATGAATGTTCTGTGTCGATCAGTCTCAAAGCCATTCAAGAAATTATTGCTAAGTGATGAAACTCTAAGGAGGATGAAGTTAGAGCTTATCCCAGAATTGAAAAACTCTTAAGAAATGGTTCTCCAGAACAAGGGTGATGTTCCAGAATATTTAAATCTAGTATCCAAGAAAAGAAAAAATGAAGAACCATGATTACTAGTACCAGTTCCTGATGTCCCGGTATCAGCACCACCTCCTTCTAAGAAACAAAAGCTTATTCAGATGAAATAGTTGCAAAGTGGAGATAAATGGAAGCCACTAGAAAGGAATTAGATCCTTATTTTGGTTTGAATCCCACATAGTCAAAGGCCTTGAGAATCATGAAAGCTGAAAATCTTGAGAAAGAAAATAAGGATAAGAAGTTAAAGAAGAAATCCTAAGAAGCTCTTGCGTGCTAGTATTCCTTGAATGCTGTGGAAAAGATGTCTCAACAAGTTCAAGAATCTGAAGTTTCTCATAAGAAACAATTGGCCACTCTAGAAATCTAGAAAGCTAAGAAATTTCTATCTTTATTAGAACCTATTCAAGAAGTAGAATATCTGATAGTCCAAGAAGACGATGATGATGTTTTAAGGGAAGTGGAAGATAATGTTGGAACTACATCAAGTTCAGTATCCAAATCTGTTTCAGTAGAACAAGTCATAGAACAAGTGGAAGAAGAAATTGAGGAAGAAGTTGAGGAAGAGGTAGAAGTTGAGGAATAAAGTTAAGTAGAAGAAGAAGATCAAGTAGAAACTGAAGTAGAAGGAGAAGATAAAGAAGAAATTGAACATCAAGGTGAAGAAGAGGAAGAAATTCAAAATGAAGAAGAGGAATAAGAATATCTTAATGTTATCCAAGTATCTGATGAACAAACCCTAGTTAGAAATCTTGACAAAGGAAAGAGTGTTTGGGTTTACTCACATGATATAGAAACTCTTCATGAAGACCACTAAGATAATAGAGAGACAAGTTTCTTTAACTCCAAGAGGAGATGATAAAGGAAAAGATGTTTCAGGATCTGAGACCTCTTCATCTGTTGAGAATGATTTTTTCAAGATATCTCTATGAAAGTTGGTAAGTACTATTACAGTTCTTGAAAACATAGATGTTAGGAGTCAAATGATTCAAGATACCCTGAACCAAAAGAAGGAATCGACCAATATGCTTATGGACATGGTTGTCATGCAAGTAGCAGACTTCAGAAATCCTTTTATTGATTACAAAGCCCATAAGGTAACTTGTAAGAAAGTATTTAACCACACCAAAACCATAACTTAAGATCTTAGGCAGTTTTTTGATTTCAAGGATTCAACAAAGGGATATTTTAATTCTCGTGAAACCGAATTCAAGAAGGTTAAGGATTCAATATCTGAGAAGGGTAGTCAAATCAATTCTGTTGCCTGATCTGTTAGCAGTGAAAAGGAAGTCAGAGCTGAATTAGAGAAAAAGGTTTCTTCTTAAGAATAAAGGATTTTGGCTTTAGAAAGGAAGAACTAGGATCAGGAGAACTTGCCAAAGAAGTTTCAAGATGATCATAAAAAAGTCAAGAAGCTCAAATCCCCGATAAAGAAGATGATGACCAAGCATAAGAAGAATGAATGAATTTTATTTACATTCTGATGTTTTAATGTAATATAAACCATATTTCTAAAATTTTCTTAAGAAATTTATTGCATATCTTTCTTTTCTTTTCATATGTATGATTTCTTAACCAGATAGGTACATTTTATACTTCTCCATTCCATTCCATCTTTTTAAAAATCACAAAGGGGTAGAATTTATTTAAAGGAAGAATTTAGTCTCCAAGTGGGAGAATCTATTAAGGGGTAGTTTGGAAAGAAAGGAAAATGTCCATGTAAGGGGGAGTTTTCTTTTAAGAATAGATGTTTATCTTAGGGGGAGTTATTCCCTTAAGAAAACCGAGACTTTTAAAATATCAAGAATACGATATTTGGGTAACATGACCTAAGCGGGAGTTAGTCGTATTCATTTGTAATCTCATTCAAAAGGGGGAGATATTTTTTTCTTACTAGTTTACCTTACTCAATATATTATTCCATAGAAAAGTTTTTTGTTCTTTCAAAAAATGGGGTGATTGTTGAGTCAATAAGGATATCTTATGACTTATCCATTCCTTATGGTTTTATGTTTATAAAATCACAAACACTTTTTCTGAGTTCTGAATATTTTTAAGATCTAGATTTTTTCTTAAGATCCATAATTTTTATTCCGTTTTACTTACAGATATATCATTACATTTTTCCATTCTATTAGAATTACAAATATGTCATTCCGATTTTCCATTCTGTTATACTTACAAATCTATCATTATGATTTGTCATTTAGTTTTTATGATTCTGAATCGGGTGTATATATGATTCCATTTTTATGATTTAGAATCCGGTGTATATATGATTCAATTTTTATGATTCTGATTTTGGTGTATATATGATGCCGATTTAAAATACTGATTCTAGTGTATATATGATGACGATTTTCAGTACTGATTCTGGTGTATATATGATTCAGTTTTTATGAATCCGAATCCATTGTATATATGATTTAGTTTTTATGATTCTGATTCCAGTTTATATATGATGTAGATTTACAATACCGATTCCGGTGTATATGTGTTGTAGATTTTCAATACCGATTCCGGTGTATATGTGATGCCGATTTTCAATACTGAATCTGGTGTATATGTGACTCTGATTTTATGATTCTGTTTTCTTGATAATTTTTTTTCTAAGAATCTATTTTCCTGATTTCTTAAGATTATGTTTTCTTGATAATGTTAGAATTTCCTAATGTATCATTCCAATGGTATCAGATTCCAAGATTTCTTATACCAAAAGTTTATATTTAACTTAACACTGTTTCTATTACTTGAAACGATATCGTACAATCTGTTACAAACTAACCATTGTATGATTTCCACGTGTCTAGGTCCCTCCGAAATTTAAAGAAAATATTACCATTAGAGAAGAGCCTACTATTGGGATATTTTTCCTATAAATACAATATCATTTGAACGAGCAAAGTACTTGACAGTTAAAAATCTTGTTAAGTGATTTCTAGAGAGAGAGTCTCTTACAACTATCAGTTCTTCGTTTGAATGATGTGAACAACTAGTTTAGGAGTGAGAAACTTGTTCAGACTTTCTTAGTGCATACTTTGATCATGCTGATTGCGGGATTCCAGGTTTGGAAGGCAGAGGTTCTGATTTCCTTCTAAATCGAGGGATTGTGGGGATATCAAGATGGATACCTATCTTCGGATTGAGGGATTTCCTAAGTTTTGGTAAGACATACTTTCTTGAAAGTATAAAACAAGAAAACATTATCCAAATTTGTTGGATACCCTTCTCTTTGGGATAAAAGAATCCATTTGTTACTTGTTTTCTTTTACAGGTTATTTTAATTCCGTAGCTACATCTTAACTTTGTTAAAGTTAGAAATTATAACTTTCTAATACTTTGTAATTACATTACTCTGATTATATTACAGATTCTATATGATTTATGATAGAATCATTCTCTTAAGAAATTAGAAAAGGTTTCTTTAAGAGGTCTTGTGAATGTTTGTTTAACCTTGTTAAACAAAACTTTAAAGGATCTAAAGGATTTTTTAAAGTATACAATTCACCCCCCTCTTGTATAATGAGCATCTAAATTCTTATTTCAATCCTACAATTATGAACAAAAGGGAGAAAGAAAAAATTGAATCTATAGAATGGGAAGAGTTTAAAGGGATATTTTTTAGTAAGTAATTCCCACATATTCTATGAAAAAAATTGGATAATAAATACCATTAGATTAAGAAATAGGATATGAATCTATTGGTACCTAGGAAGAAATTTTTCGAATACTTTTAAGGTATGCTTCTAGGTTAATCATTAGCACTAACATCAAAATTGTCCAATATTTTGGTGACCTAAAACCAAGACTCTTAAAGGACTTATCCATAAGGGACTTTGGAAGCAATAAAGAAGTCATTAATTGTGTACTAAATGAGGAAAATGAATTTGGTTACTCTAAAGTTTACAGAGATAATCAAATTAATATGGAGCATAATAGATAATCTAGTGGTTTTCCATAAAGAGAGAAGAAAAATTATCAACCTCCAACTTTCCAATAAATGTAAAAAAGATCACATAGGGGAATGCCTGAAATGAACATCAGTATTTTTCAAGTGTGGGAAGCCTGCCCATCGAGCTAAAGAGTGTTATAGTGATGTAATAAAGGCCATTTAATGCAGAGAAAGGTTAAGAAAATTCCTGACCCACACTTCAGTTCTACAAGTGAAAGGAAATGCGGCATTATTCTAACCAATGTCCTAATCCAAGGATTATCGATGATGATCAATGTCAAAAACCTCTTAAGGCCAAAGACAAAGGCCAATTACATTCCATCACTATTAGTGATTTAGAGTATGACAATGATGTTGTGGAATAATTGACATCTTATGTATTAGATTTCATGAATAATGTTGTGTAAGTACATTTATGGTATTATGGAATAAGGAAACATCTATGTATTGGCCTGTTGTAGTTTTTCCACAAGGATTTAAGAGCCTTTATTGAATAGTACTGGTAAACCTAAATTTTGATTGAGGAAATATGTTGGAGATTTTGGAAAGGACATAATTAAGGGAAGGATAACCATTAATATGATCATGATGTTGAGATAATGATATTTGGATAAATATATGTTCGATATGAATAAGTAAAATGGAGGGTAATGATTTCCTTAGTACTAATTAAGGATTTTTGAAAAGTGGTTTATGAAATCATGGATGATTTTTACAGTTCTATGGACTTTATAATAATGAAACATGCGTTTTTTCAATAAGGGTGTATTGTAAAGAGAATACATGATTAATTTATTCACATTTTTTAAACGTGACAGCCAATAACTTTTTTCTGATATATGGGAAATTTTATGTTAAACAACTGATGAATTTTTTTATAATAAAGTATTATCTCACCATAGGTGTACTTATGCATATTTGATAACTTTTGGGGACCTTTTTTGTTGTAAATACAAATAGAATGAACTATCATTCTATTTATGGATATCCTGATCTACTAAGGCTTATAGAATGAATAATTCCAACATCAGTTATTATAATATGAGATGAAGTGGAAATTAATCATGGCATAAGGAAAGGTTGAGATTATACTTAATCAATTAAGTATTTCTTCTCATTATTCATATCTAGGGAAAGGATCTTAAAACCAAAAATGCTACCCTAGTACCTTCATTTTTGATGAATCAAATCTCTCCTAAAATCATCACAGATTTATGTCTTTAGGATTGTTAACATTCTACTAACCTTTTTCTTTATCACTGTTTATCATAACTTGATGGTTATATTTCTCTTCCATATCTATGGTTTTACTTTCCACCTATTTTCTTCTATGTGGAAACCTAGTTATGAGTGATGTTGGGTAACAATTATGTTTCTCACATTCCTTGTTAAAATGTTGTTTTAGTACCCATTTATCCAATTTTTGTTTCCATAAATGGACATTTTAATTATCAATACTTTTATAACCCAGAAGAATTTTGCAGGAGAAATTCATTTTAAGGGTGGTTGAATGTAACACCCTAATATTTTTATGAGATAGATTTTTTTTATTTTTTTTATTTTTTATTTTTTATTTATATGTATATTTTATTTATTATATTTATAGTGTTTCATGAAACACCAAGATAATATTTAACTACATGCAACACCGACTTAGCTTGCGGTATACACAACACTATGATTTGCATGTGTTACATACAATTTCAAGTTCTTTTGATAGAATTCATTTCATGCAAGTTCAAGTTTTAGAGAACAACTGAATATTATTTTGTCAACTTATTACCTAAACAATATAATATCAACTGTGATTAGTATTAATTGAATTATGAAATATTCTTTAATTCTTTTTTGATCAATTAATTATAAATGAAAATTAGACCCTTTAAAATAAAAGTAAATGTTTTTAAAAAAAACACTTAAATGAAAATAAGCGTGTTTATCAAATAATAAAATCACTTATAATGAATTATGTTAAAGAAATATATATAAAATATATTCAATATAATGTTTAAAATTCATATTTTTTGTTTTATAGACATGATATTAGAACTAAATTTATATTTTTAAATAAAAAAAGTATTTTAAAAAAATGCAGTTTTGCGGCCTTTTAATGGTGAACCCATTTTAAATATAGTTTTTGACACTTTTATATATTATATTAACATGTTTTTCTAATTGGGATAAAAAACTACTTTGGATGAATATTTTATATTTCTTTTATGACATTTAGGTTTGGTGAATTGTAAAAATACACTAAACTTTAATCGAAAAACTAATTTTTTTATCGAAATAATTTATATATTTAATTTTTATTATTGGATTGTAAAAAAGTATAAATAGAATAAAATTTTATTATTAAATATAATTTAAGTCTTTTCTGTTAATTTTAAATTTCATTTTAATGTAAAAACATTTCAATCTTTTGCAATGTTTAATAATTTAAAACTTATTTTTCTTTCCTACAATGACGTTAATTTTAAATTAATTACTACAAATTCAAGGTTTTTAAATTTTAAAAATTAATTACATATTTAGAAAGTGATTATATTTTTAAAAACATACTATTTTTAAAATAATAGCCTTTGGAAGACACTTGGGTTAGATTAGGACATTTAATATATTTTATTTAATGAAAAGTTAAATATAACTTAATCAAATTTTCATAAATTAATAATTTTTGAAATATGGTTATAAATAAGCTGAATTTAACTATAAATACTCTTTTCTAATAGAAAATTGTTTAATTTATAATGGTAATTTATTTTTAATTTTCTATAATTATGTAATTAAATTAAAATATTATACAATGATGATGAAGAAATGATTTAATTGTTGGAAAAACAATAAAATAATTTTTATTAGAAAAATAACCATTAAAAGACCAAAATAGTTGACAAAATATTATTGGTTGATTATATCTCAACCACTATCATCTAAGGGTCGAGTTAGTGACCACTTGTATCTATATGGAATCTATTATGACACTTATATTATTTTATTTAAAGTGATGTTAAATATTTCACATTAAATTTTTAATACAATAACATTTTTAATGTTGGATTTTCCAAGAGATATATTTGAATAGAAGTATTATTATGAAGGTTAAAATATTTATGTTTATTATTGTATTTTATTATTAATTATCTATTCATCATATAAGTATATTAAATAATTACACAAAATGGATGTAGTAATTATTTTATTACTAGAAATATCAAATTCATTTGATTAACAATAGTAAAATAAATAAAATTTGGTATAATTAATTGTGCTTTATAACTTTATTCTTTAACTTGACTCTATATAGATATAAGAAAATATTTTTTTGATGTTAAAATCTTATATTAAAATTTATAAAAATCTATTCATTGAATAGGGTCAAAATTGACACTATTGATATTTTGTAAAAATAATATTTTATAAAATTATTTAAAATTCATATTCATTTTATAAAATATAAAATAATTATAATATATACCAAAATTATATAAATATTACATTTATGGTATATTTTAAAACAAATGAGTATAAATTGCACTATTTTAATACTGAATAATTTGGTACCTTAGTTAAAATTAAAATAAAATAACTAAGTCATAATTAAAATGATAAGAATTAAATTTACATAAATACATCCATAAAGATTATTGGTTGATGAGGTTAAAACCTTATCTCATATCATCTTCTAAAATAACAAATTTTGGAGGTTTGTTTATGGGGTTGAATTTATTATAAATTAATATTTTTTGGAGTTTCCAAAAGTGCCCCTCACCTCAATTATAAAAGGGAACCTCCTCCCTCACTTATTCACATCACATTGACCCTTACAGATTATTAATATCACCCACCCTTTCCTTTATAAAATTTCTTATTGACATTTTAGAGGTGTTGGGATTCTCAAAAAACCAAATCTAGTGCCTTTCAATGTAGATCTAGAGGGAGCTCGTCGAAGAAGAGGTAATCTTCTTTATGGACTCTCTCAATATCATTTATTCTTCTAATTACCCATCATTTTGATTCCATTATAATTTAATAAATTCATTATCAACTATATATTGAATTTTATTTGGAACAATTTTACCCCACCTTCTATTCATCCTATGAAAAATGAAATCACCATGAGTCCATATGTGTGGGTTACCTTCACCACGTTGTGGTGTAATCTGTTTTCCCCACCACATTACTTGGATAGATGTAAATATAGAAATAATAACTATATATGATTATTATATTGATTATGTGACACAATATATTTCATACAATTCCATAATTTTTACAATTAAATAAATGATACAATCTCTCATGCATACATACAAGCTATCGTCTCCATGATATGATATGATTCATATCCATGTACACCATTCATGAAAGAATATATAAATGTATATAATGAAAAAATATGATATATTTTACCTTAATATTATTCTATGAATTATGTAACTATATCTAATTTTTATGAATTGGGACTTATATAAAAAAACATTAAAGATAAAATAAAGCAGTCAATACAAAAAGGGGTGTAATAATGAAATATTGTTAAACTGGTGTTAATATGATCACATTCGATACCATAAATATAAATAGGGTTCTGTAATAAGTAAATGAAATTATTTAAAACATTATATAGTATATTTGGATATGTAAAGTGAAATTAGACCAAAGGTAAGAGATTATTTTATCTAACTTTTGTTTCTATGGGATATATGCCTTATACACCGACTATTTCTTTTGTGTAGTGTTTATGATTCCCATTAATGTTTTTATGATTATTATTATAAATTTTATGATATATACCATACTCATATAATATTTTTTATTTTTTGAGTCCCATAATTCAACTGGTAAAAAATTGGTAAGGGATAATTTTGCAATATCATTGTTATCTAAGATTGTTTATATATATATGTGTGTATTTAATGGGATATAATTATCATCATTGTCCAAGTTTCAGAAAAATATTTTCATAATTTTTTTACTCTTATTCAATGGATTTTAAAATAAAATTTTAACCAGTTTTTGACTTTTTACTACATTGTTTAAAAATAATCTTTCATTCGATTTCAAACGATGAGCTTTTTGACTTTTCTAGAAAAAGTACAAGAAGAATGTTTTTTTATCTTGTATTGAATAAATTGATTTTTATGATTTCTTAAAACCTTATTTCAATTTATATTTCCATACAAGTTTTCAAAGTTATTTTCTAAGAAATTATTTTCTTTTAAATTTGTGTGTCATTTTATGAAAAGAAAAAAAATTAAGAAGAAAGGATATTTTCTTCAAGAATTAATTTAAAGTATTTTATCAATATTATTTTCCATCTAATATGACATTTTTAATAAGTCTATGTTTCAAGTTTACTATCAATATTATTCCTATGGTTTTATTATGTTTATGATATAATGATTTTTATAAATACATTTTGTATTCATGAATTATATTATAATTGAATGATGTTTAGGAAAACCATTTTATTCTTTATGATATCTATTGAGGAATTATGTATGTTTTTGTGGAACACATAAGAATGATTTCATTATGTGATGGGTGGGCCCTATATCTCCATTCGATGCATTGTGTAATTATGGATAACTCACAAGGTATATATGTTATGTGTGAACTTGATTTCATGTTCAGAATTATATTCATGGAAAGGGTGTTCATGTCTATAATTTTAGGAGTGGACATAGTTTTCATGTCTATATATTTATACAAGGGCTTTATTTCATGTCCGTAATTTAATGAGTGAACCTGTTACAATTTAT
Source organism: Viscum album (assembly GCA_963277665.1). Classification (NCBI taxonomy): domain Eukaryota; kingdom Viridiplantae; phylum Streptophyta; class Magnoliopsida; order Santalales; family Viscaceae; genus Viscum; species Viscum album. Next base: position 705,994,232 of record OY728132.1, read on the forward strand.
ACATGTTCACAGTGTTACATGTTTATGTGTATGTCACAATTTGATGTCCTGTGTTTATATTATGATCTCAAGGATTATTCTATTTAAATTCATTATGATTCTTGTCTTATAAACTGCCAATATTTGTTCGATGATTTTTTGATATGCAAGGTATGATCTTATATTTTCACAATCATGATCTTATACCCTTATTCACATGATATTACAACATTTTTTTATACCCTTACCGAGCATTTGATCTCACCCCTTCTTATGTTTTCTTTTCCCTAAGTAATAAAGAATTATCTTTGGTAGGGGTACTGAATGGGAATATATTTATCGGAGATGTTGAAGATCCTTCAACAAGTAAGAAGAATTTATTCCATGTTTCAAAAATAAATAAACTATTATGTTCCTCATGCGTGAGTTTATAAAATTAAATGAATATTCATATAAAAATATGTAATATATAGGTACGTCAAGCATGGTTTTGTTATAAATTATATATCTACGATATCTATTGAATGATATAATATAAGGGGTGTCTTTAAAAATAATATAATCACCAAAAGTTTGAGACCTGATATAGGTATCCTCACTATTAAAAGATTCCCCTTAATATGTTAACATGGATAAGATTAATCTACCATTGATGAATCATTTCAAAGATAAATTTTACCCAGCTCACCCTCATTGTCACTAGAGAAAGAAATATATAAGGATTCCCATTGAGAAAAAAATGTGGAAACATCAATAGAGGACCAAGATATTAGGCCAAGATAGTTAACTAAAATTAATTTAAATACAAAAGAGAAATTAAAATTGATGATTTCTCTTGGGAACATCTTAGACATAATCAAAATTGAAAATGTTGATGAAAAATATATATATTAGAAAAATAAAGTGTTTGGAGAGCACAGATTCACCACACTGAAAGAATACAAGGAATATTTCCTTCATTAATTAAGAGATAATAAAATGAGAATACTACATCTAATCACCTTTATCACTATAACTATCTATTATGTATCAATTTAATCTTTTATTACTATACCTTAATATTTGAAATGAATTTATTTTAGCAAAGTAATCTAGAGTTTGGGAATATTTTAATACCAGAAAAATAATACATGAACTATAGGAAAAATGTCTCTCAAAATAATCACTTGAGAAAAAAATTATATAAATCATCCCACCTTTCCTAAAGGAAAATATTAGATAAAAAATAATATAGAACCTAGTAAAATACACACAAAACTTCAAAACACAAGATTCAGACACAAATCAGAAAATCCAATCTGAAAACAAAACTCATTAAAACAATGAACATATATAACTTTCTATAATGACATCATTATTATTCCCAAAATATTTTAAAATAAAAAACACATGAAAATATGTCATTTAAAATGATCTAAATTATATTTAAACCACAAATACCCATTTAATGAAATCCGTTATAATTTAAAAATCTGCTCAATCTTTAAAAAATCCCAAATAGTAATTCAAAAACATTGTAGGAAACCCTGATAAAAAAATGATATAAGTCTTATTATTATGTAATGTTTAATAACCATAAAATTTTCTGAAAAAATTCAATTATAAAAATCAACATTATTTGAGAATGTTTTCTAAATATTATTACAAAGTTATCCCCCTTGAAAATGATTTATAAAACCCAATATCTTTTCATGAATATGCCCGAAACATTGTTATAAAACCCAAATAATTTCCCTAAAATCCAATTTACACATAAATACTAAAAATTTTAATCTGAAATTAAACATTAAATCATTTAATATTATTCATAGTTTAACCAAATTATATAATTTCCTTTTCAATATTTCAAATTGGTAGTAAAAAAATATTAGATGCAATTATAAAGTAAAAATAAAAAGAATAAAAAATTCAAGAGGGATATCGAACTATGCATGATTTGTTCACATAGTTTGGAGGATTATTCCCCAACAATTTAACAACCTCGAGTAAGTTTATAGAACTATACATATAAAATATTAATGGTTTCTGGATCATTAGATCTAATCTTGTGGACTTAGTTCTTTATCCATTTCCACCGCAAAACTAGTAAAACATAAAAATAACCCATATAATATCAATATATATAATAAATTAATTTATATTAAAATACATCAAAAATAAGAAAAAATAATTCTCATTTCTAAAACTCACATCCCAAAAAACCATAGTAAGTCATGTTTTATCTAGAAATGTTGTGCTTAGGAACCTACTCAGGACCTACAACTTATGTTCCATGGTTTTATCTCTAATTTACCATTACACAACCAAAAAAAGAGGGTTTTATAACATTTTATTATAACCTACCCAGATAATCTAATTTGATACTTGAGTTATCCCAAAATAAGTCTTGAGGGGCATTCTGAATCACCATGATCTTATGACAATCATTGATGGTATGAAATATACTTATATGGGAATGGTTTCACCATATATATATATCATTAATTAAAGCACAAAAACTTTATTAAAATCTATCATGATGATCCCATAATTTGGTCTACCATCAATCAAGAAATAAATATTAGAAATTTAAACATAAACCAAACATGAAATAATAATTATAATAAAAAATGACTTCAAATGTAAAAATACTAATAAAAGTATCATAATAAAATAGTAGAAATGGTGGAAAATACACCCACGGTCCTAAGATGAACAAAATAGACCGAAAATACCAAACTAGATATCTCTTCCTGACAGGGGCCACCACCCAACATCACTCCCTTTCACCAATCCAAGAGTAATAAAATAAGTAGTCTAATTGAATATATTCTTGATAGATGAACCTGATACTACAAAATCCATTAGGTTTACTAACACCGAATGACATATTTAATGTTCGGAAAAACAATTCCAAGTAAGATTTCTCTAAATAATATATGAATTAACATTAAATTGAGATTCCATACAGAATAGTTTGAAATATGCCACTTTAGATAAATTATTTGATGATTTCATAAAATAATTTCTTATGGATTTATTTGGAGAATACTATTTAAAAATTAAAAAAAACATATTCAGTGTCTAATATTCTTTAAAAACACAAAATTTTACTGAAATTAATTTAACACATTACGTAAGGTAAATAACCATATCTAAAAAGTTTTTATTAAATACTTTTATGCATACAATGAGGGAAAACCTAGAAATATCTGATAAATGGAATGATTAATATTTGGTCACCATATCACCCTCATAGTGGGGGTGATTTATAGTGCAACTAATCTAAATACTGTTGGGAGTTTTTTTTGTGATTTTATTTACAAATTTTCTACCGATATAAGAACAAACTATGCCACATTTATATATTATGTATTATAATCACAACCTCCTCTATTCACACTAAAGAAAAAAAATGTTAACACGAAAGGGGCATGAGGATTTTACATAGTTCACCCACAATGGGATATTTCAAATAATAAAACAATTAGTATTTTACTAATTATTAGAACAAGGAGAGTAGTGGAAGAGTGTTATAAAGTGAATATTATTAAATTTATATATTAATCAATATTTTTAAGTTCATTCTAGTATAATTGTAGTCGGTTAATGACATGAGGATCTCATGTGATTTAATTATGCATGGAAAATATAAATCAATATCGTACCCAATTTAATTTTAATTATAAATTCCTTTTATTGTTTATCAGCGATAACTTCTTTAAGGAACCTAATTCAAAAACCCTTTATCTTGTCCTCATTCACTCTATATGATTTTGGATTCATTACCTATTAATTCTTATGTTTCTTTCATATATTGTTGATCATATCTTAAATATAGTATGGAATTCATGGATCATATGGTCCCTAACATCTCAGTCTCTCTCTAGAACATGAGTTATAGAGAATTGATCCTCCCAATATCATGTGAGTAATAATATATATGAATATATGATTTAATTTCCTTAAATACAGGACTTTCATTTATAAAAATTTCACTTCGACTATTATATAAATGAAACCCTTTAAATTAAACTATATTTCTTGAATATGACATGGTGAACATGTCACAAACTTTAGAAATATTTTATAAATTACTTGTGACATATAAACTAAGTTTCATATGAAAATATGATCCATTAACTCAACTCTTCACTCCCAAAATTATTTAATTAGGCTTCTAAAAAGTATTCATTCATAAAATATTATTCCTCATATTCCCTAAACACTTATGAATACACTAATAAAGAAAATTCACTTCGTATTATTCTATACCTTAATATCAATGAATTTAATTATTTCTTATGGTCCTTCAAACTCAGAAATATCCAATTCGTCGATGTGGCTCCCACCATGACCTAAACTCTAGTTCACTAGAATTAGTTACGATTTTGAATTCACATTGTGCATAACCGTATTGGATGTTATCTCAATAGCAGCGAGTATTACTCACTCACTAAGAGTGGTATCTCATAACACATCATGGCTCCTAAAGAGTTTTGTTTTATCCAATGTAGTGAAAACTACCTATAAATAGAAAATTTCAAATTTAATATCTTTGTCTCATGACATCTTATAATGCAGGAAACCCAATTTATTTCATAATCCTTTCATTATCTATTATTTTATGATCTTATTGAATGGAATTACCTTTATCTACCCTATACTTTGATGATGAAAAGTAAATACCATCCCTTTCGACTATGCCCAAGATATCTCTTTCTTTCCATAAGTTAAAAATCAGGTCTTGACCATTCAATCAATTTCAGAACACTACTGATTCACCCAATGCAAGATACCACACTATGACATCAATTACCTAGTTTTAATGTTGAATAAATGAATTTGATTAAGTTATAATGACCTAAATTTGAGAGATCAATACAAATTATCACATATAGGAACAACCAATGAAAGTTTAAAATATTGTTCCAATTACTGGGTCAGTTTTCATGATCTTATTTACTTGAGATCACTATGTGTGAACTCTATGTGAAGAAGTATTAATGCTTATTTTTCTGAAAAATTTGATATTCACACATCGTCTTTATAGAGTCATTGTGATTTATCTAAACCATAGGGAAATTTATTACTATTTATATCACAGTAATTGTAGTTTTTCATTATAGTTGGGAACTACTATAATCTGTCGACATGAAATATAAAATAAGGAAATTATCATGTAAATAGTGACCAGAGAAGTATTAAACCCATAACGGTAAGAATACATTATATATAACTCTTTGTATACATGACATGGAGATAGATAATTACTTCTCAAGTTGGGTTTATAGAACCCAATTTTACAAAACTCCCACTTTTACTAGAGACTACATGAAAAATATTAACCTTTTATATCTCATTTAATAAGATCACGCTTCTAATAAATTCGTTATCTAGTCACCGGGCCTCCTACATTTTCATATATGGATATTCATATATTTGATACTTTACTTCATTGAGTATAACTTTATGAAGATATAATATGCTTAAGTATATCCCCTCTTTCCTCTACCATAATATGTAAAACTTGGCTACTACCTTTAGGGTGATTTAAAGAAATAGAGAAAATCATTATGTGTTTTATACTAGTTCATTAACTGCATCAGGTGTCATAACATAACTAATATTTGTAGATATGATAACCCTTATATATAATTAGAAACTCTTTCTATTTTTCCTTATCAAAACTCAGATATTAGATCCAAATGATCTATATGAATACTAGTTTTTTTCCCATTCAATCTTATGCTCCTTCTACTATATGTACTAAGTTCATGTCCCTTATTTATTCTCAAGTACTATTTGATATCTATGATTTCATATCATGGAGTTTTATTTTATTTAACTAAAATTTTTCTACCATAATATATGAATTTTAAATATCAAATCTAGTACAGACTATGGAACTTGTGATAGATCCACTATAGAAGAAAATGGAATTATACACGCCATATTAATCTTCTTATATATCTTATACCACTCTTCATTGAGATTGTTTCCCATATGAAATTGGAAAAAATCCCCATCGAATTGTTCCAAAATGTATTTTTTAATACATTTTCCATGTATTTACTTTGAATTTATCTATGAAACCCTTAGATTTACCTCCATAAATATTATTATCTCAATCATGAGTTACTACCTTAAGTCAATATTTGTGGAGTTTATTTAAATATATCCTAAACTAATCATAAAACTAATAACTATTTCTGTATGTCATGAATATATATTAATTGAAAAATCATTGTTCTCCCACTAACCATTTATTGACACAAATCATAATTTTGTTCCAAACATTCATTATTATAATTTTATAATGTCACCAGCATCACTCGAAAATACCTCTACACCAGACACAATTTCCTCTAAGATGATATATTTTTATATAATTCTTGATAATATATATATATATATAGTTGAATCCAAAAACCCCATATTTCAATCATTATATGGCCATTACTTGACCTTCAATCCGTGAATCGAATTTTCTATAGTGGTTTAGGGACTCTATAAACTCTCTCTAATTAAATTCTTGAAAAATTAATTTTAATTAGACTTATATAAGCATGTTATTGTTTCAATAACACTTATCGGTATCAGGTTTATGGTGGAAGTGTGTGATTTGGGGAAAATTAAAAAAATTACACTAAGATTGATGACATTATGTAATGTCTTGTATAATCCCACATTTTTAACAACATGAGTATCCCATTTGATTTCATTGATAATGAAAAATATAGATTTAAATTATAATAAATTCAATTTTTATCATAAAATAGTTTCACTCATTATCGATGATCATTACTTGAAGGAAGAAAATATTGAACCCTATAGATCATCCAAAATCACTACATATTAATTCAGATGAAACTAACAAATTTTTATGGGGTTTTCAATAAATATTTGACATTTATTTTGGTGATTCACCAATTGTGGAAGCCCCATCACTTCAAACTGGGATGAAATTTGGGGATCTGGTTCTCCTAAAACTCTATTACTCTCTTTAAAAATGAGTAACATGATAGAGATCATCTCAAAATTATGGGAGGAATAATATAAATCAATATTGGTTTCAATTACCATAAATAAGTGAGTTTCATTTATAAAAATTGTACTTTATCCTTTATAGAAATGAGTCCCTTTAAATTAAAACATATTATTAATGAATGTTGAAATAAACATGTCAAAAATTTCATAAATCTTTTATCAGTTAATTATAACATCTAAACTATGTTACATGATAACATTTGATCCATTAAATTGACTCCTCACCCCCCTCCCCATATTCGATTAAACATGAATAAAAATATTCATTTCTAATATATTATTCTTCATATTAAGTTAACACTTATGAATAAACTGAGAAATTAAATTCTCTTATTATTATTTTAAATGTGAATATTAGTGAATTTATTGATCCATTAAGTCTATTCAAACATGGGTATTACTCACCCATTGACATGGGGCCCACAATGTCATAAAAATTAATTCAGATGCACTGAAATACACTACTTCACCAATTTTATGTGCACAAAATTTCATCATCCATCCAAACCTAGGGCCATGGGCTTATAATTTTTTGGGATGGATCACTATTTACAAAGAGTCACTACACTTCCACCTTCTTTGTGTACTACTATAGGTAATATTACTCCACAATCTAAGGGCATGTATGTCCCTCCGTCATCTTCAGCATTTATATATCTAATTTTATCTTCATATCTTTACATGATATTTATAGGTCCCATCAAGGGGATAATATTTACATCAGCATAATTCTACTATTCCATCTATTTTTCTTATAGAGACCTAGATCATCATTTTATATCACTTAATGTATTTCAAAAATATAGAAATAATCATTCATTATTCTTTTTATCCTTATCTAATCACTGATCCGAGTTAAATACCTGAAATATGAAACATTTTGAAATATTGTTTCTACTAAATCTATAATAATATATTATTTAAAGTTAATTCAAATCCTCATTCCTCATTCTTATTTTCCCTTTTTCCTAGATCAAGAAAAGAAACATCCCATTTCAGGACCATCAGTCAAAAAATGAAACCACATAATTCTTCTATAATATGTATTTAAAATATATCCATATTTTCACTACAGTAGTCTCTATGTCATTACATGTCCTTTCAACAAGTACAAAATATTAAAATTGTTTGAACAAGAATATCCTTGAATAAGTTTTAAACAATAAAAATATAATAGACTGACCCTCCCTTTAATCTTATCATTATTTTCCCAAATGAATTTGTAATTCAATAGTAATTATATTTTATAATTATTAAAACATATTCAAACCCACTACTACTATTTTCTGACACACACCAGAAAAATACACAAAGGGATAACTCCTACACAGTCTCCTAGGTGACTCATATGCGGTCTAAAATTACTCGTACACTTATTATATTATTTCATACGTGGATGATTATCACTAATACACATATATATGACTAATACATAGATATTTATGACTAATAAAAATATATCATCACCTATACACAGATATTTAATGACCCTAACACATAGTAGAATCTCTTATATGCAGCTGGGGATGAATCATATGTAGCCAGTGAAAACATATATACAATCTCTTCTCCTTTTCCATATTTCAAAGATCTAAAAAAATAAATCATATACTACTCCAAAGTAACTCAATTTTTTATAACATGAATTATGCACTCTTATATTCCCCTGTAGAAGATGACCCATACATGGTTTGGACATGGGAAACTTTTTAGCTGCTGCTAAAAAAAATTACTAAATAATCCAAGAAACCTTCAAAGTATATTCCATCCCTCAGGAATATTATCATGGACCAGTCAAAAACTACAAATTAAGAATCCAAAAATAAAATCAGGATTCCTTTATAAAATTATCCATTATACAAGTGTTTCATTTTTTAATAAATTCAATGCCATTATTGAATCCATTTTCAACAATTCTAATACTAAATATATTATCAATGTAACTCAACCAAGAATCAACACTATCTTTGAAAACTATATTTTCAATAAAGACATCATAATATAAACATAAAAACCATTTTTAATAAAAAAATCATGAATCCTTTTATTTTTGAAAATCTATTACATTATATTTTAAAAAAAATATGTAATTAAATACAACATAACTAAATATAATGAATATTTAGGAACAAAAGGGGAATTATGGTGTATTCTCTTATCTCCCAAAATTTTAATGAAAAAAATTAACTCTTTCAAAATTTTCCTTTAAAATTATCCCCTTAATCAAAAGAATATAAAATATTTCATGTTTTAACTTATACCCCTTATTTATAACCTTCACGGTTAAATCCTCTTAACTCTCCTTTATGAATAGGTAATCCTCCATTATAGTTCTCACTATATCTTTTTCAATATATTTCAAAAAAAAATTTCCATTAGCATGTTTTTTCTATAGTATTTATGTAAAGGTTGAAATTTATTTTCTCTTTGAAATCTAATTTTGGGAAATCATTTAATACCACATAAACCTTCCTCCCTTTGAGTTCTCCCCACATTTTAATGAAGTCCTTACATAAAATATATATTATTTGGGAGAACCTATTGTACTAAAATTCAAGGGTATTAAAATTTCTATATTACAATTTACTTATAATCCATTTGTTATTAGGGAATAAAAATTTTAAATTGTAACATCATATTTGGGTGAAACGATCTCATAATTCTTATCCAACTATGGTTTTAGTATAATAATATGATACTGAGTGTAATCCCCACCTAGAAATGAATCATTAAAAATAAATCCAATCCTACTGAGATGTAACACATTATAGGAAACAATATATTAATTATAAGGCCCTAGCCTTAAACCTTACTTAATCTTGAGTTATTACAAGATTACACATTGAGGATCTTTTCAGGTTTAGAGTTTATGAGAATTAGATCATAAAACTTGCATTACATTCCACATTTAAACAAAGTGGTTACATAAAAGATAGTATTCATTTTCCCATCAATGGAAACATATTTAAAATAAAACATGGATTCATTCTTGACACTTCCTTGACACTATCATCATATCATGTACCAATCCCTTGACCTGTGAAAACATTTACAAAAACATGGGATGAGCATAAAAATCTCAGTAAGGGTTATAAAAAGTATGGAAAGGAAACATGAGTACATATATACATAAGAATGAAATCATACTTTACCCATAATACATAATCACTTTAACATACCGCATAAAATCATGAATAAAACATAGAAATCATAAGACATAAAGGTAAATTGAGGCATTCATAACATTCTTACATAGGGAGTAACCCTCTTGGTTACGTTTGGAATACCTATCATAGTATATTCCCTAAATCTCTTTGGAGAAACCTTAACGTTTAACTGTTTTGCGTTACCCAATGCATTGGAGAGCTATATCGGGCTCACCTGCCCTTAATTTATCACGGAACCACCCGTCTTCATAATCAATTCCCAAGAACCGTAATGTAATCATATCACGTAACTTAATCATAAAGGAAATATAACATTACCACATTTCAATAACAATATAACATTTTAAGATATTGATATAATGAATCCATTCTAAAAACCATTTTCAAATACATTTAAAACATTTAATAAAGAGATTTCTAAATCGAAGTGTCCCATACCAAATTGAAGATTTTAACATTTTAAACCATTAATATCCATATAAATAATTCCTTAAAACCATTTTGGAAACATGGATATTAATGAGAAATATTTATAAGAATAAATCATTAAAACATTTGAAACGATATTTTAGTTGAAGGGTTTTTAACAAAATGAGAGACACTTGAATACAATAATTAAGGAATAACATTTAATCAAAACTTTATAATATCATGGGAATAAAGGGATTCAAGATATAATATTCAAAAGGATAGTATATACACCATATAAGAGTGAATTGGTGCATAACAACAATGATGTCTCAATGGAAATGTAAATTGAGATGAAATCCATTATAAAGATGGTATCCTTAAATTAAGGATAAATCAATCACATAATTATGTGTGAAAAATATAAATACACCCAATATAAGTGGATATTAAGTGTAAAATAATCAAAGGTCATTCACACATATTCAAAGGATGACATATTCAATAACTACATGTTGAACCCAAAGAAATCAAAATTGGGTTAAGAAGTTCCCTTGACAGCCTAACGGCGTCACATCAAATTTTAGAAAAAGAGTTGATGAGAGAGATAAAGGGTATATCATCACTTGGACATAAAATTTATGGAAATAAGGATATATAAGAACATATCCCCATATAATAAGATGAAAATTAAAAGACATAACAAAAGAAGTCTTTTAAAAAGAGGAGGGTGAAAGGTTCCCTTACCGATTTGGGTATCTTTCGAAAAGTACACCCCATGAAATAAAAACTATAAAAAATTGATGTAAATACTCATAAACGAAATTATGTTACACAAAGAGTAGAATAATGGAAAGTACATACACCACTCAAAAGGAAATATAGGCAAATGTACCATGAATCTCACAAAAACACAAAGTGAGATAAAAAGCCCCTTACAAAATTCCAGCAGCATAACGACGCCAATTAAAACATCCAAAAAGGATTTATGAGAGGAAATATGTTCTGTCATAATATGAACATAAAAATTAAAGTAATAGTAATATAAAAGAACATCCCAATCATAATAAAGATGATCTTAAAAGGAATGACATAAAAGAGTGTACTTAAAAAGAAAGAGAGGGGTGGGATCCCTTACCTTGGGCCCGACTTGACTCGATCGTTCTTTAACCTCCTGAAAAATAAACTTGAGTTAATTTCTACTTTCTTAAGAACCCTTTTCAAGTTCATTATTCCTTTTATATCACTTACTACTATTCTATGAACACTATGTAATTATTTAAGTTAATATTGGTCATTTTGTAGATCATTGCTACTTGAGTAAGAAAATAAACTCTTTATAATTACAAGTTGTTCATGTGGTAAAATATATATTATATCCAGAATTATATTAATTATTTAGATATCATATATATCATATATATCCATTATATATATGCATTTATAATATTACATAACATTTAGAGGTTAGAAATGAAATGCACCGTTCATGGAGACGACAAGTCGTACGTACGCATGAACGCTACTTCCATTTCTATTTCTTATTTAATGGAATTAAAACATAGTGATAAATAATAGTATTATAATTCATGTATGGTATAATATATAATATCATTAAATCTATCCTTTATATGTACCACATATGGTATTAACGAATCAAATCACATTGAGGGGGCGGTAGTCCGCACTTTCTAAAATGAAGATATCACATTTGACCATAATGGAAACCATAAAGGTATGTCATAAATGAAAAATACAGAATCTTAAGTAAAACATAAACATATTATATATGATATATAAATATAGTTACATCTTAATGGCCACCTTTGAGGGTGTTAAAAGAATATTGAACAATCATCGTTTCGTGAGGCAGAAATTCACCATCCACAGAAACAGAATGTTCTTTAACCATTAGATGTAGGTGTGTGTAATTGTACCTAGAATAATTCTTATAAAAACATCCTAGTATTTTAAAGATACTGGATTTGTTACAAAATAAATGAATAAAAATAGTTTAGGGGGTTGGAGAAGCAAAATAAAACAAAAGAACACAAGTGAAGACATTACCTTAAAATCGGGTATCTCTCTTTGATTTGAGCTCAAAGGCATCCTTGGGGAGACTTCTGCCCAAAGTGAGGTTTCTATGATTAATAGGAAGATGTGGAGAGACCAAATGAGCATGTTTTGGCCAAGAAAATGGCTTGAGAGGTGTGGGTATGGTGGTAGTGGTGGGGGCCTTTTATAAGAGGAGAGGATGGGCACTCTTGGAAAGTTACAAAATGTTACTTTATTTTCAAATGAGTTTCGGATTTTAAAGGTCCCACATTGATGTATTTCTAGGATAAGGTTGAAAGGGTACGAAATATACTCATCCAATAGGTATTTGACAAGTGTAAGTTATAGTTTTAACATTATCTATTCATTTTATTTAAATCCTTTATCAATGAGGTAATCACTGCATCATCATCATGTCACAAATAATTTAATTTATTTAATGTCTAAAAATTACAAAAAAAATATCATGATGTAGTAAATCTCTTTATATTTCTAATAAATATTTATAGTAAAAAATATGACTTGTATAACCCCGTTTAAAAAGTGTTTTAGTAAAACAACTCATGCTTGTGACATTTTTTTAACTTTAAATAAAAAGTTATTTATGTAATTTTCCAACCAAAGTGGCTTCATAGGGTCCCCAAGTTGACCCATGGATTTTATTTGTCGGCCATGAAACATACAATGAGGGTAGGACATGTGTCTAGGTCATCTCATATTATTAAAATATTATTTTCACCTTAAATTACACTAATTACCTCTAATCGCGATTAAAAACTTAAAAGTTACTATTCACAAAAAATTATTTTAATCCCATTGAACCACATTTTACATCCTAATGACAACCATGTATGTAGGATTTTTGAAATTCAAATCAAAGAAGTGGTAAAGTTTCATTTAAACGAAAAATTAGTTTTTAAACTGCCACTTAGTGGTTTCACTATTCATCAAAAATTGAAGTTTTTCCGAAAAATACAAAAAATTCACCCTAAGATATATTTGACATTCCGAATTCAAAAATGATGTCTATTTTACAAAATTCAAGAAATATATGTTGTATTAATTAATTTAATAATTAATTCCCGCTGTCAAAACAAATAGCGTGTTTTTAAGAAACAATATCTATTAAAATATTGACATAGTTTAAGTCCAATTTCAAAGTGAAATTAATCCAATGACCACCATCAGATTAAATCGTAAAAATATATTATAAATACACTTTAATCTAAATTAGAATTATAATCTATCCATATAAATAAATCAGATTAAAAGGACGTTTTGAATTAAAATGCAACATTTTCAATAAGAATGATCCTTCGGAAAAATAACAAAATTTTACACAAAGTACATTTTGATGTCCAGATTCTAAAGAAGGATTTTATTTTGTCAAATAAAACATATAAAATTGTCAAAAGTATATTTAAAAATGGTTCTCCATAAAAAGGTGGTTAATTGACCTTTTAAAGAATATTAGAAGATTTATGCTTAAAATTGGATTTATTTTCATTTTAAGCCTCCAATATTTATTGGATAAAAGTAAAAATATTTGACAAAAATATATAATCATTTTGTAGTTAGTTCCGTTCATTCCCGCCATTACAAAGGCTAGGCGTTAACTACATTTTAAAATAATATTATTTTATTATTAGAGTGAAACGTAAGATTTCAAAGAAACTCGTTGTTGCGTATTGGGTACGCCCTCGAGCATAGAATTGCCTTTAAAGTAATATTAATATTTTATTCAAAAATATGGATAAATATGAAAATTTCATATTCTTTATTTACTTGGGGTGTTACATCCTTCCCCCCTTTTGGGAATTGCATCCTCGCAATTTTAAAATTGGGCTTCGAAGCTTCATTGAAAATCCTACATCGGAACAAGAGTCAGTAAAACTATCACTTTAAAAGAATGGGAGAGAAGTACAAATGTCACCCGAGTTAACCCATACTAGGATTCCAAGTATGAAAATATGGATATGGAGGAAAAACAAAGGGTCGTGTTCTGAGGGATAGTGATAGTAAACATGTCTAGGAGAAAGTTAACAATAAGAAAATCACAAACTTGTGATGGGTTAAATGATGTTTGATTCCCCAGTAGGAAAAATTAACAGACAACATTTTTGTTTTAAGTTACTTTTCATTGAGGAATTTATTTATGATCTTAACTAAAACATTAGGAATCATACTTAATTTTCATGTTGACTTTCAACTTTTACAAGATTTCTTACACGAACTCATATTTTCTCCAAAAGACGAGTATTTAGGATGACGTGTTCACATTAAGAGAGCTATAATCAACTTCTAGAGAATCACCTAATCCACCAAAGAATACTATATACTTCCCTTGTATTTATACCTTAACCAAAACTAAAACCAAAAAGGCTAGTATGAGATCAGATAATACCCAAAAAGGATAATCCTTTATAAAAAAATCTATTCTTAATCTCCAAAATTTGTCAAACAAAACCCAAAGATCAACAAAGACCATTAAATAAAAATCTATCCATAAAATTCTACAAAGTAAATCAAACTAATATTGAAACCCAATTCTCTGAAGGATTTAATCACATAGTCTCCTAATAAAAATTTTAACATTTTCCTCCAAAATAACATCAGTTACTCTTACAGTCTCATACTAAAAAGTAATTAATTTAATAACATATCCTCCATGATAGGCTAATAATTTCTATTGATAACCCAAAATCAACTTACTATTAATTCATAAAATCATCTAACTAAAAAGAATCATTCAAACTAACTAGGGACTTCACGTAGTCCAGTGGTAGGAGATAAATACCAGTTGCACTTTGGTTGTGGGTTCGATTCCCGCAGCTTCGTTCGACATGACGGGTTGTCACACGGTCTGTGTGTTGTCCCTTTTCAAAAACTATATAATTTTATAACATTCCTCAAAAATAGATAAATTCATCAAAAATAACCATAACATATTTTAACCACAAAGGTTATCTGATAACTTTCATTTTGGAACCCAAAATGTATTAACTAGTAATTGCCTCAAATTAAAGGATCATATAAACCCAAATGGTTCTTTATAACTATATCCACAAAAGAAAGGATAATTATTCCTTGAATAAAATTTTCATATTTCAAACATCAGGGTTACTATAAAAAGTCATCTAATGTAACCTCATCAACAAAAGAGACTTAATACATCTAAACATTTCACCATCTTAAAATCTACCATAACTCTTGAATCCCTTATACGATGACTTCTTACTCATTCAGCATTCTTCATGTTCAATTAGCCATTCCTTTTCAACCTAATATGAAATACTTCTTTCCTACAAACAAAATCATGAATCATATCCAAAGATTCCAATAATAGGAAAACATATGTTAAGAAATAATCCATACATTTCATTCTTCATTGCCAGTTTCTTCATCCTCAATCGGAATGGCATTAGGTATTGGTAAACGAATATTTGTATGATCTTGGTGACCCCATTCCCGAAACTTTTTCGTAGGACATGTGTTTTCATAATGACCATGCACACCACATTTAAAACATTCAATTGATCCTTCAGAAAGAACTTATTTCCCTTTTCTAGAGTCAACTAGATGATTCCTTTTTCCAAGGCAGGTTCTTGCTTTATGACCTTCATTTCCACACCTATAGCATCTTTCTTTCCCTTTGAAACATTTCCCTATGTGTTTATTTCCACATATTTGACACATAGGTTTTTGAACATACTTACCTTTATGATTATTACCTGAACTTCCATAGGGATTTGTTTATCGCATATACAATGCCTTATAAAAATCACTATGGTTCACGTGGTCAATCCTCACTCCAGATAGTTGGTTGAGGATAACCACAAGAGTTCTCATTGAAGCTCCCATATCATTCAGTTGTTCTTCCCTAAAACCATCACAATTTTCTTCAAATCCACTATTACTTTGGTGCCTACTAGATCCAGCCATTTACTAAAACCAAAAAGGTCAGTGTGAGTATATCAGTAAAATCATCAAATAAAAAAGATGAAGATAAAGACCAAGATATACTTTTCCAAGTTATCTCAAACTCATTCTAACTTTCAAAAAAAATGATGACTCCATCGAATATACTAACCATTCTGGTTATACACAACTTGTCACTTTTTCTTAAACAGCACTCTAACCACTAAAGTTATCAAAACTGACCTCTGATACCAACTATAAGGCCCCAACCTTAAACCTTAATTAATCTTTAGTTATTACAAGATTACACATTGAGGATCTTTTCAAGTTTAGAGTTTTAGAGAATTAGATCATAAAACTTGCATTACATTCCACATTAAAACAATGCGGTTACATAAAAGATAGTATTCATTTTCCCATCAACGGAAACATATTTAAAATAAAACATGGATTCTTTCTTGAAACTTCCTCGACACTATCATCATATCATGTACCAATCCCTTGACCTGTGAAAACATTTCAAAAACATGGGATGAGCATAAAAAGCTTAGTAATGGTTATAAAAAGTATGGAAAGGAAAAATGAGTACATATATACATAATAATGAAATCATACTTTACCCATAAAACATAAGCACTTTAACATACCTCATAAAATCATGAATAAACCATAGAAATCATAAGATATAAAGGTAACTTGAGGCATTCATAACATTCTTACACAAGGAGTAACCCTCTCAGTTACGTTTGGAATACCCATCATAGTATATTCCCTAAATCTCTTCAGAGAAACCTTAACGTTTAACTCCTTCGTGTTACCCAATGCATTGGAGAGCTATATCGGGCTCACCCGCACTTAGTTTATCACAGAACCACCCGTCTTCATAAACAATGCCCAAGAACTATAATGTAATCATAGAACATAACATAAGCATAAAGGAAATATAACATTCCCACATTTCAATAACAATATAACATTTTAAGATATTGAAATAATGAATCCATTCTAAAAACCATTTTCAAAACCATTTAAAACATTTAATAAAGAGATTTTTAAATCAAAGTGTCCCATACCACATTGAAGATTTTAACATTTTAAAACATTAATATCCATATAAATAAATCCTTAAAACCATTTTTAAAACATTTATATTAATGACAAAATATTTTTAAGAATAAATCATTAAAACATTTAAAATGATATTTTAGTTGAAGGGTTTTTAACAAAATGAGAGACACTTGAATACAATAATTGAGGAATAACATTTAATCAAAACATTATAATAACATGATAATAAAGGGATTCATGATATAATATTCCAAAGGACATTATATACACCATATAAGAGTGAATTTTTTCATAACAACAATGAAGTCTCAATGGAAATGTAAATTGAGATGAAATCCATTATAAAGATGGTATCCATAAATTATGGATAAATCAATCTCATAATTATGTGTGAATAATATAAATACACCCAATATAAGTGGATATTAAGTGTAAAATAATCAAAGTTCATTAACACATATTCAAAGGATGAAATATTCAATAGCTACATGTTGAACCCAAAGAAATCGAAATTGAGTTAAGAAGTTTCCTTGACAGCCTAACAGGGTCACATCAAATTTTAGAAAAAGAGTTTATGAGAGAGATAAAGGGTATCTCACCACTTGGACATAAAATTTACAAAAATAAGGATATATAAGATCATATCCCAATATAATAAGATGAAAATTAAAAGACACAACAAAAGAAGTCATTTAAAAAGAGGAGGGTGAAAGGTTCCCTTACCAATTTGGGTAACTTTCGAAACGTACACCCCATGAAATAAAGACTATACAACATTGATGTAAATACTAATAAATGAAGTTATGTTACACAAAGAGTAGAATAATGGACAGTAAATACACCAATAAAAAGGAAATATAGGAAATTTTAGCATGAATGTCACGAAAACCCAAAGTGAGATAAAAAGCCCCTTACGAAATTCCGGCAGCATAACAGCGCCAATTAAAACTTCCAAAAAGGATTGATGAGAGAAAATAGGGTCTATAATCATGTGAAAATAAAAAGTAAAATAATAGTAGTATAAAAGAACATCTCAATCATAAGAAATATGATCTTAAAAGGAATGACATAAAAGAGTGTACTTAAAAAGAAAGAGAGGGGTATGATCCCTTACCTCGGGTCCGACTTGACTCGATCGTTCTTTAACCTCCTGAATAATAAACATGAGTTAATTTCTACTTTCTTAAGAACCTTTTTCAAGTTCATTATTCCTTTTATATCACTTACTACCATTCTATGAACACTATGTAATTATTTAAGTTAATAATGGTCGTTTTCTAGATCATTGCAACTTGAGTAAGAAAATAAACTATTTATAATTACAAGTTGTTCATGTGGTAAAATAAATATTATATCCAGAATTATATTCATTATTTATATATCATATATATCATATATATCCATTATATACATTTATTTATAATATTACATAACATTTAGAGTTAAGAAATGAAATACACTGTTCATGGAGACGGTAAGCCGTACGTATGCATGAACGCTACTTCCATTTCTATTTCTTATTTAATGGAATTAAAACATAATGATACATAATAGTATTATAATTCCAGTATAGATTTATATATAATATCATTAAATATATCCTTTAAACGTACCACATATGGTATTAACGAATCAAATCACTTTGAGGGGGCGGTAGTCCGCACTTCCTAAAATGAAGATATCGTGTTTAACCATAACAGAAACCATAAAGGTATGTCATAAATGAAAAATACAGAAGCTTAAGTAAAACATAAACATATTATATATATATATATATATAGTGACATCTTAATGGCCACCTTTGAGGGAGTTAAAAGAATATTGAACAATCATCGTTTCGTGAGGCAGAAATTCACCATCCACCGAAACAGTATGTTCTTTAACCATTAGATATACGTATGTGTAAGTTTATCTCTAATAATTCTTATAAAAACATCATAGTATATTAAAGATACTGTAGTTTTTACAAAATAAATTAATTAAAAGAGTCTAGGGGGTTGGAGAAGCAAAATAAAACAAAAGAACACAAGTGAAGACATTACCTTAAAATCAGGTATCTCTCTATGATTTGAGCTCAATGGCTTCCTTGGGAAGACTTCTGCCCAAAGTGAGGCTTCTAAGAGTAAGAGAGGGATGTGGAGAGACAAAATGATCAGGGGTTGGACGAGACAAAGGCTTGAGATGTGTGGGTAAGGTGGTAGAGGTGGGGGCCTTTTATAAGAGGAGAGGAGGGGCACTCTTGGGAAGTTACAAAATGTTACTTTATTTTCAAATGCGTTTCGGATTTTAAAGGTCCCACATTGATTTATTTCTAGGATAAGGTGGTAAGGGTTCTAAATATGCTCATCCAATAGGTCTTTGACAAGTGTACATTATAGTTTTAACATTATCTTTTCATTTTATTGAAATCCTTTATTAATGAGGTAATCGCCGCATCATCATGATGTCATAAATAATTAAACTTTTTTAATGACTAAAAATTATAAAAAAACTATCATGATATAGGAAATATCTTTATATTTCTAATGAATATTTATAGTGAAAAATATGACTTGTATAACCCCATTTAAAAATTATTTTAGTAAAACAACTCATGCTTGTGACATTTTTATTTTAACATTAAATAAAAAGTTATTTATGTCAGTTTCCAACCAAAGTGGCTCCATGGGGTCCCCAAGTTGTCCAATGGATTGTATTGGTCATCCATGACACATAAAATGAGGGTAAGATAGGTGTATAGGTCATTTCATATTATTAAAACATTATTTTCCCCTTAAATTACACTAATTACCTCTAATCGCGATTAAAAACTTAAAAGTTACTATTCACCAAAAAATTAATTTATTCCCATTTAACCAAATTTTACATCCTAATGACAACCAGGGATGTCGGATTTTTGAAATTCAAATCACAGAAGTGGTAAATTTTCATTTTAACGAAAAATCGGTTTTTAAACTACCACTTAGTGGTTTCACTATTCATCAAAAATTAAAGTTTTTCAGAAAAATACCAAACATTAACCCTAAGCTATATTTGACATTCTGAATTCAAAAATTATGTCTATTTTTCAAAATTAAAAACATATATGTTTCATTAATTAATTTAATAATTAATTCCCGCTATCAAAACAAATAGCATGTTTTTAAGAAACAATATCTATTAAAAGATTGACACTAGTTTAAGTCCAATTTCAAAGTGTAATTATTTCCAATGACCACCATCAGATTAAATGGTAAAAATATATTCTAAATACACTTTAATATAAATTAAAAATATAATCTATCCATATAAATAAATCAGATTATAAGGAGGTTTTGAATTAAAATGCAACATTTTCAATAAAAATGATCTTTATCGGAAAAATAAAGAAATTTTACACAAAGTAAATTTTAATGTCCAGATTCTAAAGAAGGATTTTATTTTTTCAAATAAAAAATATAAAATTGTCAAAAGTAAATTTAAAAATGGTTCTCCATAAAAAGGAGGTTAATCGACCTTTTAAATAATATTAGAAGATTTATGCTTAAAATTGGATTCATTTGCATTTTAAGACTCCAACATTTATTGGATAAAAGTAAAAATATTTGACAAACATATATAATCCTTTTGTAGTTAGTTCCGTTCATTCATGCCATTACAACGGCTAGGCGTTAACTACCTTTTAAAATAATATTATTTTATTATTAGAGTGAAAAGTAAGATTTCAAAGAAACTCGTTGTTGCGTATTGGGTACGCCCTCGAGAATCGAATTCCCTTTAAAGTAATATTAATATTTTATTCAAAAATATGGATAAATATGAAAATTTCATATTCTTTATTTACCCGAGGTGTTACATTAATACCTTATATTCTCTATAATTCAATACAAGAATTTACATCCATGATGTTTATACAGTCAAACTTTTCTTCTTCTTGCAAGGAGATTGTATAATTTGTGTATCAATTGATAATTACCATGAAAAATAAACTAATTATACCCCTTGAATTCCAATTTCATTCAAACTTTATACAGTATGTTTTCTTCTAGATAAGTCCTAACTACATTCAAGCATCACTCATTAATTACCTTTGAATTTCATAATCATCTATATTGACATGTTATTCAATTCAAGGTCACCGCCTATTGGAAATAATATTACTAATTTAGTAGGTTTTATTATCTCATAACTAAGAAAAACTAATAACAAATTTTAAAAAATAAATAGATAAATATAAGATTCATTTATAGTGTTACTTCAAGCTATCCTCCTCCTTTAATGGGTTTTTATCACAAAAATTCATGGCCTAGTATAACTTTTAAATACTCAAATTAAATACGATTCCACTAGATGATTCATATTAGGAATTAAGAACTATAATTCATTATATATAAAGCTCTTTTTTATTAATACTAGATTCAGTAGGAAATATCATTTAATCATGCATATTTCATATCTGGTTTTGAGAATCTATCTGGTTTCATTACACCTATAGTTCAGTAAGGTTTTGTCTTGTTACTAAATTATAGTATTGATAATAAATTTTAAATCAAATACCTTTAAGTCCAATTTTTTCAAACATATTTTATTTAAGGAAAAATATTTGTCCAACTTCCACACAAGTGAGTTATTTTCATAACCACCCCATGGACTATATCTCCCCCACAAATTCTACAACACATCATTAATAGATTGAAATATTTAAATACATGGGGAGAGAATAACCTTAAATATTCCATAATTTAATAAATTAGGTTTGTTATGATGAACCAAACATTCATCTTTAGACATTCATTTTTATATTCTCACATTTAGGGAATAGAATCACAACACTTGGTTATTTTATTTTTTGTTCTTGATCCTCCTCAGGGTTATTATTCCTAAAATCTTTATATGAGGGTATTCATTATGTACTTCCACTTATAAAAATTTATATTTGGTGATAACAATATTCTTTCCTATTATTGAGCCTCTTCATTCTTTTATTTGGATCCATCTTCATTATGAAACTAATCCCACTTTTGAATATTTTCTCTTCTGATATCTTAACATTATTTTCGCTGTCATGGTTTTTTATTAATTATAAGAATCATCCAATATTCTTAAATAGCTTACTTAAGGTTGTTTTTTGTGATAAAATTGTAATGATTCTTTATTGATGGATAGGATTCCCACATCAAACACATACATGGTGGATACGTCTTTTCATTCAATCTCGTAGAAGGGGAAGGTCTCATACTTTTTTCTAGAAAATGTTTCTTTATTTTTTGGAGGCTTAATATAAGTATACTAACTATGGTTCTCAATGAACTATTTTTTGAGATCCATATTCACTGTATAAAATAGTTAACAAATTTTCAAACTTGATAAACTTCTACTTGTGACCTTTCATACTAAATTCCTGCTAAAATTAATATCTAAATTTATGAGAGAATTTAAAACATTACTTATTAAATAATTAAATAAAATGATCATTCTAGTTTTGAGGTATTTAATAATTCTTTTTTGTTTATCATTAGTCTGATTATTTCCAAAACACATATGCATGATGTTCCCAAATCATACACAATACTAGTATTTTAGGGATACCTTTCATTTTTTATCATTAATTCTACATTTCTAATCAATAATTTTTTAATTCCTTGAATTTAATACTTGAATTACACTTATAGAACTTATAGAGGCTTCCAATAAGGGATATTCCATATTTTCCTTTCCTTTTATGGAACTAGGCTTCACTTAAACTTCCTTAATCATCTCATGTTTCTTTCTTAAATTGGAATCCATTTCTTTTGTACTTGAGGTGGATTGAATTGGAGATTTATTATTTTTTTAAAGCAGTGTTTTGAGTGAAATGAATATTTATTCTTACTCCCTTTTTATATCCATTTCCTTTCAAATTTTTTTTTGTGAAATTTACTCAAGAATATCCCATTGATCTATCATGTATCATCTCATATTTTTATAAAAAACTTCAATAACACCTAATCCATTATTAAACTTTTATTTTCCCAAGTTAAATCATCTATAAAGGCATAGTGTACTTAATCTATGGATTAAAAATAATTTTTGATCCCTTGTGAGGATTTTATACCTCCATGGGTGCTATAAGGGCATACTTCATATTGGAATATAGATTTTGTTTTTTTAAAATAAATTAGGATCCATGATTATTTCCATACATTAGGTTGAAACTAATTTTACATATTTTTATGCTTTTTATAAAACATGGTTATAAATAGATAATTGAATAGGGATAGAATAAATGACCTCAGTTAGAAATTCTATCTTCTAGTGGTAAATCGTATTATCAATCTTCTACTCCTTTCCATTTGAAATAAAAAAATTCATTAGAATTATGCATAGAATTCCTAATAATAATGGATTTCCATGTTTTTCATTACTGGGTCATTTCTATATATATATTTTAAAATTCATAAATATATACTTAATGAATATTACATGAGTAATCGTCTCTAAAATATGACCCTTTTGATATTTTTTAGCATTTTCATAAATTGATCAATCTCTATATTTATATGTTCTATTTAAAATATAATACCATGTCGTGTCAAAAAATGATTCCTTATAACAAATTTTTTTTGTATGTACACATACACCTCCATGTATGTTTTGAACCCCTTATTACACAAAGAAAAGTTTATAATATTGAAAAATGGAGGCTATAAAATTGAATCCATTTTTTTAAGAAATCCAAAAATTGATTCTTTGGTAGAATAAAAAGTTATAACCTTAGTCTCTAATGCCCATTATAAAGAACTCAAGGAACCCTAGAAGGTGTGGGTAAATCTGGGCCTAGTCTATTTCAATCTTATTGTCCCATTTTAAGAATTTTTCTTCATGGATATTGTTCCCACTTAAGTAAGAATTTTTCTTAGCTGATCCATCCAATAATTTTCTCAAGACCCCACTGAATTCCTATAAGTGAATGTAGTAAAGTAAATATTAGAGGGATATAGGTATTTTACATGGTTCAATGAATTAGGATATGTAAAAGTATAAATAAATAAATAGTATATCGATGTGTCAAAAATCCACTACTTTAAGAGTTCAGTGGATTAAAAATGCCTTGGTTACTCCAGCCCGAGGATAACTATATTATAATTGTTTTTGGTTGGATTACTATCCCAAAAGGCATATTTACCTTCCTCCACAATTGTGAATTTATCACTATATGATTACTCAAGAGTTTAAGTACATGTAGGACCCTCTATAATTTTCTAAATTTTTCAATTTAATTGATTTTTTGGTTGTATAGATGCTTTTCTGATCACCTCATAGTTCCACCTTTACAATTAGTCTATTTAATGGCCAAATATTTCACTATATGTTCTCCACAAAAATTAAATAACTTGTCTCACACACTATAGACAACTAAAATTAAAAACCTTGATATATTTGTAATATTAAAAATTAATATTAAATAATCTATTAAATTATAGTGTTTAAATTGAAGTAACAGTCTTACAAAAAACAATAATGAATGTAGGAATAAAATGAATCTATAAAAAGTATGTGTTCCCTATAAAGACCAATTTTTTGATCTTAAAAGGTAGGTAAATTAGATATGAATTTACCTATACCATGGCCAATTCAAACATGAGTAAATGATGTTTGAGAAAAACCATATACAGGAGAAGTTCTATCTCATGGATATTTCCATAAGATCAATGCTTACTAAATCGCAACCTGAAACTACAAGCAATATTATCTGATTCTTAGGTCTTGAGAAGAGTTCATAAAAGGTTTTAAGTAGAAATTATGATTATTTATACACTAAATAAAATATTTATTTATATACATCAGTAATTTTTATAATTCTCAAAATGTTGTTTTTTAACAATTCACTTATTCTTTGAAATATTTATTTTCTAGAAATTGATATTTTATTTAAAGAAACTATATTTATTATTATTAAATACTTAAAAAATATAAATTTAATATATAAATAATAAGATAACACTATATTAATTATTAATTTACAGGAATAAAAAAGTTTATATAATAAAAAATATTTTTTTATAAAAATAACATTTCACTATATTTTATGTTTTTAATTAAAAATAAAATATATAAATCTTAGAATTTAAATTAAAAAAAATAAAATCCATTTTTTTATCATTTAAATATTATTTTAATACAAATTTATGATATTTAAAAAATTAATTTTTAGGTGAACAATATACTATATCCTTTTAACTAACCGTGTAAATTTTATGCCATTGTTAGTATATAAGAATAAACTAGAAATTTAGAAAAAATTTATTTATAAAGTTTTTTGTTTTATAAATGATATTATATATTTAAAATATTTAATTATTATTTAAAAATATTTGTTTGATATTTTAGAACTGAAGTAATATTTTTCTCAAAAATTATTTTGATAATTTATATATTTATTATATAAAAATTTATTTTTAAAACATTTGGAAATTGAATAAATAAATATAGATTTAAAATATTTATATAATTATGGAAAAATATCTAATAATGACCACATTTTGTTTTGGCATAAATATTAATTTACCTTAGGTAAAAACAAGTTACCGTATTTAATGATAAATTGGAAAATGAAATAGTTCATGTTGTAAAGGGGCCTAATCATGATTAAAACCTGAGTGAAAAAACTATGTATGAAGTTTTATAAAACTTTTCTCTTCCCCAACCCATTTTATCACAAAATATTTAATCCAAATTATTTGATAGTGACTTCCTAATATTGAAAAGTTATGAGTACTTACAAAAATGTCGTCCCTTGTCAATTATAAAAGGGGGTTCACTCTCCTCAATCCCCTATAATGAAAACCACTTGTTTTCACCCCAAAATATGTCTGAAGATATCCCAAACCTTCTTATCCATATTAAAGAGGTTATATTCTTTAAAAATTACCATCTCTCAAGGGTTTAATCACCTTTAAAAATAGATAATCTAAGAATTTATGTATAAGTTCTTAACCACGATTTCTTATTTTTATTTCATTATATGCACATATTCTTCATAATATAACATAAAAAATAATAAAATTATAACATGGTATTCAATAGTATATTAAAATTTTATTAAAACTAACTTATATACATTAACCTCGTTTTCATTTATTTCCATTAAGAAAAACAAATACATGAATTGTGTGTGTGTGCAGACTTCTGCCTCCATGGAAAAGTGAGTTTATTTTCAAATAACGAGACTCGTGGATAGTTAAAATATGGTTATAAAGGATAAATATTATGTTTATGACATTAATGATGTTATATTAATACAAATTTAACAACCTATTAATGATATGTATAATGTAAAATCATTATAAAATTAATCATTAAAAAGAAAACTGTTAAGAGGAAAACAATCTCCTCATTCTAAGTAATATATTTATATATGTAGGATCTAAATAATGATGTAGATGCTCAATATACAAGAGGGGGGTGAATTTTACACTTTAAAAATTCTTTTGGAACCTTTAAATTTAGTTACGAATAACTATGTTTTCCTTAAACAAAGGAAAGAGATAAGTTTAACAAAGTTAAACTAAGCAAATTCACAACACCTCTAACACTAAATGAATGATTGGAATAAGGAATAAAGTTATCAACTTCAAGTTCTATCTACTTACTTAAAAATGGAAAGAGATTCCGAAAGTAGGTTCTGGAAATATGGATCCGGAAATTGAAACTTAACTAAAGATTACAATATGAGATTCTACCTTAAAGTGTATAGAATCTAAATGAAACAGAGTACAAGTAAAGAAGTATAAGAAAGTTATACATTCCTTACAATACAATATGCGGCGGAAATAAACATGTAGTAAAACTACAAGTAACAAGATATAAGTCTTTTAACCCAAAGAGAAGGGTATCCAACAACCTTGGATAAAGGTCCCTTGATTTATACTTTCAAGTAAATCTGTCTTACCCACACCAGGGTAAGCCCTCGATATAAAGATCAGAATCTATATCTTGCTATCCCCGCAAGCCCTCAACTTCTAGGTTGTTGGAAACCTCTGTCTTCCTTAGAAAAGAAGCCCTCGAACTTCAAGGTAGTCGGCACCTATATCTTCCTATCCCCGGAAGTCCTCGAATGTAATCACCAACATTCGGAGTCGCACGAAGCAAAAACTGAACGAGCGGTTCAGTATGCACAAGGCATGAAAAGCTTTCTCTCTCTAGAAATCACTTTAGCAGCATGTAGTCTCTAGATCAATCAACTTCTATATCATTGTGAGCTCTTTCAAATGAGATCCTATTTATAGGCAAGGTCGGCCTCCTTTCAAACGGTCATATTTTCCTAAAAAATCGGAGGGACCTGTACAGGTGTAACTTAACCAATAGTTAGTTTATAACAGAATAGATGAAATCGTTTTATAAAAAAACAAGTGAAACAGAATGTACGACATCATTTTAAGTCTAACTCAAATGTTCGGAATGAAGGTTCGGAGTGTAAACAAAAATTCAAAGAGTAGACAAATTATATAAGTGTAAGGAAAATGAAAGTTCAGAGTCTGACCAAAAATAATTTTCGGAGTCTAAATAAATTCGGAGTGTATAAAGCAAAGATGATCAGATTTTTTTTAATAGGTGAATTCGGAATGAGAATTCGGAATGCGAATTCGGAATGAGAATTCGTCAACAAAATTCCTAATGAGAATTTGTCATCAGAATTTGTAATGAGATTTCGATGTCGACCTTCATGAGAATTCGTATCCAGAATTCAGAGTACAACTTTATCAAAGTTCATATCTAGAATTCGGAATGAAACTTCATTACAGTTCTCATCTGGAATTCAGAGTGAAACTTCATTTTAGTTCTCATCTAGAATTCGGAGTGAAACTTCATTACAGTTCTCATCCAGAATTCAGAGTGAAGCTTCATTACAGTTCTCATCCAGAATTCGGAACCTAAAACAGAATGCTTCATATCAAAGTATCAAACGATTCTGAGAATATAGAAATGAATCCCAATCTTATACTAAAGAAATATATGGATGAAATTATGATAGGGATAATTTTTCTTATAAAAGTGATTTTCCTTAAAGATAAGGTGTTTGTGATTTTCAAAACAAGAAGGAACAGAAAATTCATAAGGAAAATATTATTAACTCAATAATATAAACTGTATAAAAATTTTAATTATTTAAAATACTAATATACTAAACTTATGGACTCTAAATAATATTATTATTATAATATCATAATCATATTTCAATTAAACCATCTCATAATCATCGATTAATTATGTTTTGTTCATGTATGGTTGGTTTTACAACATATATGAACAATGCTATAGATATTTGTCATGGATGGTTATGAAAAGTTAATTACCAATATGATATAATATAAAAATGTAAATAATGATATTATTTTTTCTCTCTATTTTTTATATCAATATTTAATTCAAAAATTATGAAAACAGTCTATGTTGGTTAAGAATCACTGAAATATGCTTTTTGTTGATCTTGTCATCAAAGATAACAAAAAAATCTCTAATTAAAGAAAATTTAATCATTATAGATAATTAAAAATAATAACTTATAGTAGATTTATTTTTTTTTAAAAAATTTTAAATTTATAAAAAGAAAAAATATTAATACTTCTCTTCTGAAATATTTATTAACCATTAAATTATAAACACCTGATGTTGTTAAATAGGTCACAATTCCCTAGTATATATATGTTTGGAATTATTATAATGTGGGGGTATAAATATAACACCCCAAAACTTGTATGGTATGTTTATCTTAAATACTTTAATTTATTTTGATAGCCTATATTTCAGGAAGCAATGAGTATTTATGAAATAACACATGGTTATTTATAGAAGATAGTCATAACCTTCCCATTAAACTTAAATTTTCCACTTATGTTCTATTAATTTCAAAAAATGAACATACCTGGCTGCAATCGGGGTTATATTTGGAGTCTGATAAAATCAACTTAATATTCAGTGAATAGTAACATACCCTTATGAATAGTAACTTTCCCTTATGAATAGTAACATGACCCTTATTAATGGTATCCTTACCCATGAAATTATAAAAAACTTAGGCACCTTAAAAATAATGATGAATATTTAAATTGTTGGTATTTATCGATTAAATGATGAGTTAAATTAAAAATTAATTTTATCATATTTAGAAAATTATTTTTGAAAACTTTTATTTATTTTTGGATTCTATGCATTGAAAAATTGTTAGGGTGATTTTTTGGGATTTTTCTTAATTACATGATTTTTTGGTGAGTTGTAAATTATGGTAATTATGGTATAAAAACATTATGAGATAAATAAACTTTCCCCTAAATCATGGATGATGTAAGAAACCATTAGTTCGAACTCACGTGAACTTATATTTATTTTTGATCAGGAAATCATCATTATTTTTTGTCTTAGGGAAAAATAATAAACGAATGATGAAAAATATTAATGAAACCCTCCTCCCATGCAGTATATAAACCACCCCTCACCCCCTCTTTCTCGCACACCACTCTAGATTTGATACTTGCTTAAGTTATTCCAAATAAACTTACCATGTCTTCTCCCAATGTCCAAGACCTGCTGGTCTCACCAAAATCCCAAAAAAAAATAGGCCTTAAAGAGATTCACAAGGTGGAGTACTTAAGAGGTGAACCTCTCTTCGTTTTTTTTTACTTATTTTACAATTTCCATTATATTGTTTCTCTCTGCTAACTTCCCACATACATATTCTATGATAATTCTAGAAACTTACTTGAACTGTAATTTTAGTATGCTATTGTAATATTTCATCATCGTCACTCTTTCCCCCCTCCTCTTACACAAAAAATGAGAATATTGTCCGAGATGTGTTAATTTATCACATTCAATGATGATGGGTTTTAAATTTCTATTACTATCTTCATGACTACCCATGAAACATTTTTAATGGTTTACCTACATCTTAATATATTTATTTTATGTTATGAAATATTTTTTAAATCCTTACACACTCATAATATAAAATATTAATACAAAACATGTTCGTTGTGCACAAAACCGCCAAGTTAATCCAATTGTTTATCATTAACTTTTATCTAATGAGTCATCCTCGTGGGAAATAAAAAGGATCACTATAAGTTAAGTCATATCTCTATAATGTCACTAATAATATATGTTAACAATTATGGATGTTTTTTCACATTTCAAATGAACTTCCATTCATGAATACAAGTACACTTATCATGAAATCTATGGAATAAAATGCTTCCAAAACAATAAAATTGAACCTCTTAAACCCATTAAAAGGGCCATGAATGAACCTAATAAGGTTTAAATAAAAAAATTGTATATGATGTTATGTAAATATTAATTAATTAAGCTAAATTTGATTATTCTGGTCAATAATATTAATTTAAGAACACATTCATGCATATGGTAAGGGGTTTATCATCTCACATTTATTTCCGTGAGATTTCCATTATTCACCACATATTTATTGAATGTAATGTATGTTTATATAAATTGGATAAATAATATAATGAATCCCATTTATATTCGTGGTATTCCTTGATACACTTGATTATTATTAACTAGATTGATTACAGTGGTGTAAGGGACTTTGTTTCGGTTTCCATTTCCTTGTGATTTTCTTGGTATTGTGTAGCTAATCATTATTATGTGGTGCACCTACTATCCCTTTGAGATAAATTTTCATTTTAACTTGTAAATATATTATATATCCTCATTATTTTTTCATGTATATTAGTATATTCTTAAGCTGTATACCCTTTTACATGTATTGTTTATTTGAAATGTTGTTTTAACTATGGAAATGTTGATGAATCTATATCCTCTACGGAATACAGATGTTGAGAAGGAGTATTTTAATTGTATTAAATCTATGTATAAAAAATTAGATGGACTTTCAATGAAGGGTGGGGCCCTTTATATCCACTCGATGTATCGACAGGTCTCATGAGACAAATTAGTTGGCGACAAACCCTTCGAGTTTGTTTCCAAAACAGAATCAGACGGGTCTCTAACCGTGGAATTAAACCGTTACAACTATATAGTGGTATCATATGCCAGATACATGAATTCTAATTGATAATCATTCCCTTTATTCATTTCTAGTTATTATTATACATGTGGTTTTCACTATGAAAAAAATCTATATATGTAGTTTCATTATTCGCTAATTAATGGCGTGTGTTTTTCATTTATTAAACATGTTATCCAGACTGTGCAAATTTTATTATGATTCAATTATTTTTTATTCAAGCATCCTCTATTTGTATCCCTTACTAAGAATTTGAGCTCATCACTTTCATTTGTTTACCTTTAATAGGTTATGAAGAGGACATTATTTTTTGAGTTCCTGTGGATGTAGTTTATTAGTTGGTGTTATTTACTATATTTTGTTACCTTTTTTAATGAAATATGATTTAAATTTATATATCTAGTTTCTTCAAGACAACTAAACTGATCATTACTTCATTATTTCATTCCTTTTAACCATGCCAATCTAATATGTAATGTACCAGATCTGGGCTTCTGGGATCGAGGTGTTATAGTTGGTATCAGAGAAAATTTAGCAGCAACCTTGGAAACTAAATTTAGGAAACATAGCATAGTGGAAATAAACCTAATCTAGAATGTGTGGATAATCATAAAAAAATATCCCATAATAATGGTAAATTATAGATTATGTTTGTCTTCCTAGAAAATAAATAATTACACGGATGCTACAAGTGGATGTGGTTCTATAATAGATCTACCTATGAGTAACAACTTCGACAAAGAGTTTCGGGCTTGACCCGGGGTATCCTGGTACATGAAAACAGGCCTTACTGTGCTCCAAGTTTGACACTCATGGGTGATATGCTTAGTATAATTAACGTTTCCATTTCAAACCATTATAAAGGATTTAAAATTAAATATAAACAATTTTAATGATTATGAGATTTGTTGTGCATAATTTTTTAGATTTTATTATGTTTTTTCCAGGTAGAAATTATGAACTATGACCTAATTTAGTATATTCAATTTTTTAGTTATTTAACCTATGGGAATAAGTAGAATCAATACCCGCAGACCATGTAGGTATTTCCCCCTTGAGAAAGTCATCACAGTCAATGTTGGAGCTGATCAGATCATGAACATATTGGGACAACTAACTCAGGTTGTGATGAATACATAGGATGCACCTGTACATGATCATTTAATGCGGTAAAAGCCTCCATCTTTTAGTGGGACTACTAATTTGTTGGTAGATGAGCATTGGATAAAATCCTGTGAAAAGATATTTCTGGATTTATGATGCAATGAAAATGAAAAAGTAATAGTGGAAGTATATCACCTCAATGATGATGTTGATCAATGGTGGTCCATGATCCAGAATACCATGGGGGAAGAAGAAATATAAGATATATAATGGATAAAATTTAAGTAAATATTCTTTGACAAATATTTTCCATATGAAAAATGAACTGAAATGAAGAGGAAATTCATTAACCAAATGAAAAGGGAAGAAGACAGTTTTGTGGTGTATGAGGCTACCTTCACATGATTAATCAGGTATTCTATAGACTATATATGTGATTATAGAAGAAATATTGATCATTTTATTGATGTTATAATGCCCATGTCTTCAAAGGGCACTTCCTTCCCAACCATTTTCATTATATGATGAAATTATATTAAGTGCCATCAAAATAGAGAAGTAATTTTCTAGATAAAATTTGTTTAAGGTAACACAAGATAAGAAGATGCATTCAAATAACCCTAGAAAATATGAAGCTCCAATGAAGAAGAAGTTAATGAATAAATTTCTATTATGCGATAATTGTGGAAAGAATCTTCATGGGAAATGCTTAAAAGGAATGGGAGTTTTCTATAAGTGTGGAGAAAAGGGTCATCGATCTAGTAAATTCAAGAGGAAGATACAAGTCGCTGATGTTCAATGCTACCATTTATGAGAGATTGGACACTATGAAAATGAGATTCATAAGCACTAAGGAATCCTTTCTCAAAAAAGGTCACAAGAGAAAGGGAAATATTATGTGATTACAACTGCGGAGGATGATGTTCTTAATGATGTGGTGTCTGGTACTTTAATTTTTTCCTAAAACATTGCCAATGATTTATTTGATTCTAGATCACTTTATTTATTTATATCTTCCTAGTTTTCCATGAATTTTTATCCTGTCTAATTTGATTTAATAAAGGAGTTTTCAGTAAAAAATCTTATGGGATATATCATTGCAACAAAGATGTGTCGATC
Organism: Viscum album; assembly: GCA_963277665.1. Classification (NCBI taxonomy): domain Eukaryota; kingdom Viridiplantae; phylum Streptophyta; class Magnoliopsida; order Santalales; family Viscaceae; genus Viscum; species Viscum album. The sequence continues at coordinate 706,028,084 of OY728132.1, forward strand.
AGTCCCCCTCATAACACATAACCATGATTTAGTTTCTAACCTTATCATCATACCAATGATTTAATTTGATATAATTCTCAGTATGAATTTGCTATAAACTTATTATGGGAAGATATATTTCATGAATAAGGAAGTTTTAATTTTTGGAATGGTGTAGAATCCCTTATCTTGGAAACAGAAACATTTCCATCTGATTCTTATCATGATCCTCCCCTAGTAGCTCTACTAAATGAAATTATCTGAGTGGAAGAGATCACAATATCTATGGGTGGGGAAATAAATCTTTAAATTGAATATGTAGTTATTGTGCAATAATACATTAATGTATTTCTAAGGGATTTACCAAGACATCCTGTAGAGTGGGAAGTTGAGATCTCTATTGATTTAATTTCATGGTCAAGACCTATATCAAAGACTCCCTATACAATGGGCACTTTGGAATCAGTGGAGACAAAGAAACAACTAGGGGAATTGAGTGAAAAAGGATTTATTTGACCCAGTGTTTTCTATGGGGAGACCATAACCACTTTGTTGAGAACAAAGATGGATCCAAGATTCTATGCATTGATTATAGGGAAATCAATGCTATTATAGTACTGAAAAAAGTATCATTTTCCTTGAATTAATGATTTATTTGATCAGCATCATGGAGCCTAATATTTCTTGATAATTTAACTTCAATATAGATGTTATCATATGTGTGTGAGGAAGGAAGATATTCTAAAGAAATTATTTTGAAACAGGTTTGGGCATTATGAGTTTATAGTAATGCCTTTTAGACTAACTAATGCACCCAATGTTTTCATATATTTAATGAATAGAGTATTCAATGAGTATCATGATGAATGTTTTATGGTATTTATGGATGATATCCAAGTATAATCAATAATCTAGGAAGACAATGAGAGTCACTTGCAGATTATTTTGAAAACTCTTAGAAAAGATAAATTATATAGGAAGTTTAGAATGTGTGAATTTTGCCTTCAATTAGTTTCTTTTCTGGTCCCTATTGTCTCTAAAGATGGAATCTTAATTGATCCTATGAAGACAAAGGTAATCCAAGAATGGCCCAAGCCAATGAACGTAGACAAGGTACATAGTTTTGTTGGATTAGAAGGTTATTATCAGTGTTTAATTCATAATTTCACCTAAATGGATAACTAACTAACCAATATCACACAATAAGGGGTTATGTTTGTATGGACTAAAGAACGTATAGAATGATTTTGTAGAATTTAAAACAATATTGGACAATGCTCAAATTTTTACTATTCCATATAGAAATAATGGATTTGTGATATAAAGTGATGCAACAATGGATAGACTGGGTTGCATCCTTATGAAAAATGATAATGTTATTACTTATGCATCAAGGCAGTTGAAGACCCATGAGAAAAATTATCCAACTCACAATCTTGAGTTATTATCTATAATCATTTCTCTAAAAATATGGAGACATTATCTACCAGGATAAATATGTGAGATATATACAAATCACAAGAGTTTGAAAATCATTTTTACACAGAAAGAACTCAACATGTGGAAAAGAAAATGGTTCAAGTTACTCAAAGATTATGATTGTTTGAAACACTACCACCCAAGAAAAGAAAATAAGGTGTCATATGCAATGAGACGGAATGATCAAGGACGTCTAACCCAACATGTGATTGAGTGAGATCCTATATTCATGGATCTACTAAATATGGATATGGTAATTCTTAAGGGAGGTGAATCAAATTTCCTCATTCAAATGATTGTTAAACCATATTTATAAAGAAGGTAAAAAGCTATCAATATGATGATAAAAATTTACAAAAGAAAATAAAAGCTATTTAGGATGGATGATTTGTAGACCTCATATATGAGGATGGAGTTCTAAAATTTGGGAAGAGGTTATTCATTCCATCAGTACCTAAGATAAAAAGGGAACTATTAGATGATGCTCATGGCTCAAATTTCTCAATACACCCTAGTAGTCCAATGATATATAATGATCTAGAGGAACATTTTTAGTGGGATAACATAAAGAGATCGATTGTTGACTATGTATCAAGGTGTCTAGTTTTCCAATAACTGAAGGATGAAAGAAAACATCATATAGGTTTCATGCAACCTCTACCTATTTGTAACACCCTGAGCTTCCACGATACGCTTCTCATTCAATAATGAAATAGCTTGTATTGTACGTAACTTTGAGTTCTAACTCACCGCGACTAATAAAAGTAGCCGATATGAATAGTAATACAAACTTTTTAAAATTATAGAAATTTTATATTTCAAAATGGACTTCATTTTTGGATTCATAATGTCGAAATTAGCCTATGTGGAATTTTTTGTAATTTTCTGAGAACTTCCAAATTTTTATGAATAGTGAAAAATACTTAAAACAACTTTTTTAATAAAAATAATTTATAGTGATAAATTATACTATTGAGTGTTTTTAAAGTATCATTAGAATATATTTTTACCATTTAATCCAATGGTGGTCATTAGAATTAATTTAACTTTGAAATTGGACATAATCAATTGCCAATCTTTTGATATAAATTATTTCTTAAAAACACGCTATTTGTTGTGACAGTGGGAATTAATTATCAAATTAATTAATGCAACATATATGTTTGGAATTTTTTAAAATAGACATCATTTTTGAATTCTGAATATCAATTATATCTTAGGGTGAAATTTTGGCATTGTTCTGAAAAACATCAATTTTTTATGAATAGTGAAACCACTAAGTGGTACTTATAAAAACTGATTTTTTGTTTAAATTAAATTTTACCACTTCTGTGTTTTGAATTTTAAAAATACAACATACATGGTTGTCATTAAGAAGTAAAATGTGGTTCAATAAGATTAAAATAATTTTTTGGTGAATAGTAACTTTTAAGTTCTTAATCGCGATTAGAGGTAATTAGTGTAGTTTAAGGTAAAAATAATGTTTTAATAATATGAGATGATCTTGACACATGTCCTACCATCATTGGATGTGCCATGGATGACCAAGACAATCCATGGGTCAACTTGGGGACCCCATGGAGCCACTTTAATTGGAAAATGACATAAATAGCTTTTATTTAATGTTAAAGTAAAAAATGACACAATCATGAAATGTTTTACTAAAACAATTTTTACATGGGGATATTCAAGACATATTTTTGACTATAAATAGTCATTAGAAAGATAAAAATATTTCCTACATCATAGTATTTTATTTATAATTTTTAGACATTAAATAAATTAAATTATTTATGACATCATGATGATGCAGCGATGACCTCATTATTTAACGATTTAAATAAAATGGAAAGATAATGTAATATCTAAGACCTAAACATGTCCAAAACCTATTGGATGGGTTTATTTCTAACCCTTATCACCGTATCCTCAAATTATATCATTGTGGGACCTCTTAAATCCGAATATCATTTTAAAATAAAGTGACTTTTCTTTACTTTCCAAGAGTGCCCCTCCTCTCCACTTATAAAAGGTTCCCACCTCTACCACCTTACTCACACTTTAAAAGCCTTTTGGCTCGGCCAAAATCTGCCCAAATACTCTAACAACTTCCCTCCCATACTCCTAGAATCCTCACTTTGGGCAGAATTCTTCCCAAGGAAGCCTTTGGCTCAAATCAAAAGAGTTACCCGATTTTAAGGTAATGTCTTCTCTTATGTTATTTTGTTTTATTTAGCTTCTCCAACCCCATAAACTATTTTTATTCATTTCTTTTGTAACAACACCAGTATCCTAAATATACTATGATGTTTTTATAAGATGTATTCGAGCTACACTTACACACACCTACATCTAATGGTTAAAGAAAATACTATTTCTATGGATGGCGAATTTCTGCCTCACAAAACGATGATTGTTCAACACTCATATAACACCTTAAAAGGTGGCCATTAAGATGTCACTATATTTATATATGATATATAATATGTTTATGTTTTCCTTATGCTTCTTTATTTCTCATTTATGGCATACTCTATGATTTCCATTATGGGTAAACGCGATAATTTCATTTTAGGAAGTGCGGACTACTGCCCCCTCAAAGTGATGTGAATCGTTAGTGCCATATGTGGGATGTATAAAGGATGGAGAAAATTATATTATATATGATATTATACTAGAAATATATTATACCTTTATATAATTATGATTTCATTCCATTAAATACGAAATAGAAATGAAAGTAGCGTTCATGCGTATGTATGGCTTACCGTCTCCATGAACGATGCATTTCATTTCTTACCTCTAAATGTTACGTAATATTATGAATGAATGTATATACTAGATATATATGATATATATGACATCTAAATCATGAATATAATTATGGAGATAATGGATATTCTACCACATAAACAACTTGTAATTATAAGAAGTTTATTATCGACTCAAGTACCAAAGATCGACAAAACGACCGTTATTAACTTAAATAATTACATAATGTTCATAACATTGTAATAAGTGATATAAAAAGGATAATGAAATTGAAAATGGTTCTTAATAAAGTATATATCAACTCTAGTTTATTATTCAGGAGGTTAAAGAATGGTCGAATCAAGTTGGACACAAGGTAAGGGAATTTCTTAACCCAACTTATATTCATTGGGTTAATCTCCTACTTTCAAATTATGTCATGATATTATTATGTCCTATTTTTTATTTTTACTTTCATTATGTGTACCTATAGTGAATACACATAATATATCTATTTTATTTTAAAAATGATCTTTTTAAGGACTTCGCCTCAATCTCCTTTCATTGAGGAATATTTGGTTTTATACACAACTTTCATTTATACGGTGTATAAACCCCTTTGACTTTTACGTTTATTAAAAAGGAATCTTTTTATACGAAGCGTTTTACTAAATGACAAAAAGGAATGTTTTTCATGCCGTATGTATGCGGTGACAATGACTTCTCCGCCGCTGTAACCGTTATTTGAGTTCCGGCTTCCTCTACAAGCCTTAACTTTTTTTAAATGAAAAATAAATACAAAGTTTTAATTTTATTTTATTTTGGTATTGAAAATGGTTTTGAAAGTGTTTTTATTATATCAATGTATTGTATTGATATCTTGTGATTGAAATGTGGAAATGTTATGTTTCCTTTATGAATGTTTTATGTGATACGATTATGTTATGGTTTATGATATGTTTAAACCTATTTATATGAGGAATGCATTGGACTTAATAAGTGACGGGTGGAGCCTGCTACAGATCCTCGATGCATCGGTAGGTCTCATGAGACAAACTAGTGTCTTGGCACGAGGCCTTGACTACGTGGTTATGATAGTCTGGCATTATGCATTCCATCATTATGAAAGTTGTTATTGATATTTCATGTGATTATTCGACTAGTAGAATATCCATGTGAGTAAGTAAATGGCATTATTTCAGTTTAATTTTTCCATATTATGCTAAAGTTCAAGTTTAAAAGGATTTTGTTTTAGTTATACATTGCCTTAAATGTTAATGTTTATTTATGAAAGCTTATGCTATATTGTTATCCTTACTGAGCATCTGAGCTCACCCATTTCAATGTTTTAATATTTTCCAGGATGTGAAGAAGTATTTTATGAATGACCTGTGGGGATAGTTAGAAGAGGATATGAGTGTGGACTAAGGAGAATTTGTTATATTAGTTTTTCACTTTATGATGTAATGTAACATTTATGAATGTATCTAGTGTTTCCAAGGCTACTAAACTAATCGGTCATTCGAGACTTGATCTTTTGTGATCATGCCAATGTTACGAAGTAATGCACCGACTCTGGGTAGCTAGGGTCGGGGCGTTACAGTTGGTATCAGAGGCAGTTTAGTACTATCCTTGGAAGCTAGATTTAGATAAACTCTGATTAGAGCACATAGCCCGAAGATAGACTTTGAGGATTAGTATATAAAAATTCCTAGAATTTCGGCATTATAGAGATTTTGTGAGTTTTCCGAGCAATACATCCCTGTCTGGATACGAGCAGGTAGAGGCGGATCTGACACAGATGTACCTAGGGGTAAAACCCAAAAACACCACTTTGAGCTACACTCAAACGGGAACTGGTGCATGACAACGGGCCTTGCTGCACTCTTGGTTACGACACTCCCGGGGGATATGCCTAGGATAATTCTCGTTTTATTTATAAACCACTATGAAGGGTTATGAGTATATAATTCTTCAAAGAAAACATTTTTATGATTATGGATTATTTCCATAAATAGATCAATTTATGTTACGTATTTTACAAGTATGGAATTATGTATTTTGATTCATAAACTAATCTAGTTTATGCCATTGTTTAGAAATGGCGCCTAGTGGAAGGAATGGAAATCGTATCAATGCACGCACTCCGTGTAGGGATTTCCCTCCTGCACAAGATAATTATTGTGGATTTGGAGATACAACTGGTGATGATCAACTTCTTACCATACTGGGACAAATCACTCAGGTTATGAGTAATAACCTTACTCGTATGGAGCACCTTGATCCGCAACGTGGAGGATCAATGTTAGACCGCTTCATGTGGCAACAACCGCCAACATTTAATGGGGTAAAAATCCATTAGTAGCTGAGCAATGGATAAACTCCTTAGAGAAAATATTCCATGCCTTGGGGAGTAGTGAAAGGGAGAAGGTTGTCATGGCAGTTTACCGCCTCACTGGAGATGCCGATCAGTGGTGGTTGCTGATTCAAAACACAAAGGAAGATGATGAAGTATAGAATATGGAATGGAGGGAGTTCAAAGAGCTTTTCTTAGAAAAATACTTTCCTCGTGGCCATCGAGCAGATATGGAAAGGCAATTTTTGAGTCTGAGGCAGAAGGAGGATGAGAATGTCGCAAAGTATGAAGCTAACTTTACAAGGTTAGCGAGGCATGCTGCAGATTATATATGTAACCCAATAAGTAATATTGATTGTTTCTTTGATGGGTTAAAACCATTTCTCTGTCGAGCATTAGTCTCACAAACTTTCTCGTCGTATGAAGGTATTGTCTCATGTGCTATCAAGACGGAAAAAGAATTCTCTAAGTCTTATGACAACAAAGTAAAGCAAGAGAAGAAGAGAACGGTGGAACAAGAGACAGATAAAGGGAAAAAGGGAAAGAAGGATTTTCCATTATGTGATAAGTGTGGGAAGAATCACCCTGGTACTTGCCTAAAAGTAATGGGAGTTTGTTATAAATGTGGAGAAAAAGCTCACCAGGCGCGTGATTTCAAGGGAAAGAAAGAGGCTATCAATGTTGAATGCTACAATTGTAGAGAAATGAGGCATTATGCAAATGAATGTCCTAAGCGTCAGGGAAACTTACCTTAGAAAAGGCCAAGGGATCAAGGACAATCTTATGCTGTTAATACAGTTGAAGCGGAATAATTAATGTATTGGTGCTTTTGGACTCATGGATTATATTCTGGTTATAAGATTAATGTGATATATATAAGGATTGTACTGCAGTACTTGTTTTTTCATTATGGTTTTAATATGATGAAGGTAATCATATTTTTAGTACGTGACAATAAGAGAAACTTTACTTTGTTTGGGGAATCTGATAAATTGATTTTGGAATTTAGAGACCTTTTAGAAAAAGTCTGGACAGAGGTATTTTGGATAACTATATAGGTTGAAATGGATTAAGTTGGACCTTGGATAATATTGTTTAAGGTTAAAACATTTCTGAAGATTATTTTTGGAATACTATAATACTATATTTTTAGGAAAAGTATAACCTTAAGGGTGGGGCATAACCCGTCGCGTCGGACAAAGCTGCAGGAATCGAACCCACAACTATAGTGCGACATGCCTTTATTACCTACCACTAGCCTACAAGAAGTCCCTGGTTATTACAAAATAGTTTTACTAATCTAAACGGTATGTGGTAATATTTAGAACCTTATACAATTATGATAAATAGAATATTTTTGAGTTCTATTACCTTTTAGAGTGAAAGATGGGTTTGTGGTAAATTTTTTTATAAAAGTCTACATGACAAGTATCTATATTCCCTTACGTTCTTATTAAATCTCCTAAATAAACTCCTCAACATTATCAAAGTTAACTTAAAACAAAAACATTGTCGGTTAAATTTTCCAACTGGGGATTCAATGATCGTTTAACCAATCACAAGTTTGTGATTTTCTTGTGGTTAACTTTCTCCTAATCCAGTTTTCTGCAACTCTCCATCAGACCTTGATGGTTTGTTTTTCTTCCATATCCATATTTTCATAGAATCCTAGTATGATCTATCTTGGTTGACCTTTGTACATATATTTATTTCTTTTAATGTTATATTTTTATTAACCTTATTTCCGATGTGGGTTTTCCACAAAGGTATTTTCTATTTTCAACCTTTTATTTTCAAAGAAAAATTTCAAATTACGAGGATACAATTTATTGAAGGAGGGGAGAATGTAACACCCTGAGCTTCCACGATACGCTTCTCATTCAATAATGCAATAGCTTGCATTGTATGTAACTTCAAGTTCTAACACACCGTGACTAATCAAAGTAGCCGTTATGAATAGTAATACACACCTTTTAAAATTATAGAAATTTTATATTTCAAAATGGACTTCATTTTTGGATTCTAAATGTCGAAATTAGCCTATGTTGAATTTTTTTGTAATTTTCTGAGAACTTCCAAATTTTTATGAATAGTGAAAAATACTTAAAACAACTTTTTTTATCAAAATAATTTATAGTGATAAATTTTACTATTGAGTGTTTTTAAAGTATCATTAGAATATATTTTTACTATTTAATCCAATGGTGGTCATTAGAATTTATTTAACATTGAAATTGGACATAAACAATTGTCAATCTTTTGATATAAATTGTTTCTTAAAAACACGCTATTTATTGTGACAACGGGAAATAATTATAAAATTATTTAATGAAACTTATATGTTTGGAATTTTGTAAAATAGACATCATTTTTGAATTCGGAATATCAATTATATCTTAGGGTGAAATTTTGGCATTGTTCTAAAAAACTTCAATTTTTGATGAATAGTGAAACCACTAAGTGGTACTTATAAAAACTAATTTTCGATTAAATGAAATTTTACCACTTCTTTGTTTTTAATTTCAAAAATCCGACATACATGGTTGTCATTAAGAAGTAAAATGTGGTTCAATGAGATTAAAATAATTTTTCGGTGAATAGTAACTTTTACGTTCTTAATCGTAATTGGAGGTAATTAGTGTAGTTTAAGGTAAAAATAATGCTTTAATAATATGAGTTGAGCTTGTCACATGCCCTACCCTCATTGGATGTTCCATGGCCGACCAATAAAATCCATGGGTCAACTTGGGAACCCCTTGGAGCCACTTTAGTTGGAAAATGACATAAATAGCTTTTATTTAATGTTAAAGTAAAAAATGACACAAACATGAAATGTTTTACTAAAACAATTTTTACATGGGGTTATACAGGTCATATTTTTGACTATAAAACGTCATTGGAAAGCTAAAAATATTTCCTACATCATAGTATTTTTTTTTAATTGTTAGACATTAAATATATTAAATTATTTATGACATCATGATGATGGAGCGATGACCTCATTATTTAACGATTTAAATAAAATGGAAAGATAATGTCATATCTAAGACCTACACATGTCCAAAACCTATTGGATGGGTGTATTTCAAACCCTTATCACCTTATACTCGAATTATATCAATGTGGGACCTATTAAATCCGAATATCATTTTAAAATAAAGTGACTTTTCTTTACTTTCCAAGAGTGCCCCTCCTCTCCACTTATAAAAGGCCCCCACCTCTACCACCTTACTCACACTTTCAAAGCCTTTTGACTCGACCAACCTCTACCCAAATACTCTTCCAACTTCCCTATATTACTCCTAGAAGCCTAACTTTGGGTATAATTCTTCCCAAGGAAGCCTTTGGCTCAAATCAAAAGAGTTACCCGATTTTAAGGTAATGTATTCTCTTATGTTATTTTGTTTTATTTTGCTTCTCCAACCCCATAAACTATTTTTATTAATTTATTTTGTAACAAAACCAGTATCCTAAATATACTAGGATGTTTTTATAAGAAGTATTCGAGCTAAACTTACAGACACCTACATCTAATGGTTAAAGAACATACTGTTTCTGTGGATGGCGAATTTCTGCCTCACGAAACGATGATTGTTCAACACTCATATAACACCTTCAAAGGTGGCCATTAAGATGTCACTATATTTATATATGATATATAATATGTTTATTTTTTCCTTATGCTTCTTTATTTCTCATTTATGGCATACTCTATGATTTCCATTATGGGTAAACGCGATAATTTCATTTTAGGAAGTGCGGACTACCGCCCCCTCAAAGTGATGTGAATCGTTAGTGCCATATGTGGGATGTATAATGGATGGAGAAAATTATATTATATATGATATTATACTGGAACTATATTATACCTTTATATAATTATGATTTCATTCTATTAAATACGAAATAGAAATGAAAGTAGCGTTCATGCGTACGTACGGCTTACCGTCTCCATGAACGGTTCATTTAATTTCTTACCTCTAAATGCTACGTAATATTATGAATGAATGTATATAATGGATATATATGATATAAATGACATCTAAATCATGAATATAATTCTGGAGATAATGGATATTCTACCACATAAACAACTTGTAATTATAAGAAGTTTATTGTTGACTCAAGTACCAAAGATCGACAAAACGACCGTTATTAACTTAAATAATTAAATAATGTTCATAACATTGTAATAAGTTATATAAAAAGGATAATTAAATTGAAAATGGTTCTTAATAAAGTAGATATTAACTCTATTTTATTATTCAGGAGGTTAAAGAACGGTCGAATCAAGTCAGACACAAGGTAAGGGAATTTCTTAACCCAACTTCCATTCTTTGGGTTAATCTCCTACTTTCAAATTATGTCATGATATTATTATGTCATATTTTGTATTTTTACTTTCTTTATGTGTACCTATAGTGAATACACATAATATATCTATTTTATTTTAAAAATGATCTTTTTAAGGACTTCACCTCAATCTACTTTCATTGAGGAATATTTGGTTTTATACACAACTTTCATTTATACGGTGTATAAACCCCTTTGAATTTTACGTTTATTCAAAAGGAATCTTTTTATATGAAGAGTTTTACTAAACGACAAACAGGAATGTTTTTCTTGCCGTACGTATGCGGCAACAACGACTTCTCCGCCACCGTAACCGTTATTTGAGTTTCGGATTCCTCTACAAGCCATAACTTTTTTTAAATGAAAAATAAATACAAAGTTTTAATTTTATTTTATTTTGGTATTGAAAATGGTTTTGAAAGTGTTTTTATTATATCAATGCGTTGTATTGATATCTTGTGATTGAAATGTCGAAATGTTATGTTTCCTTTATGAATGTTTTATGTGATACGATTATGTTATAGTTATGATATGTTTAAACCTATTCATATGAGGAATGCATTGGACTTAATAAGTGATGGGTGGAGCCCGCTATAGCTCCTCGATGCATCGGTAGGTCTCATGAGACAAACTAGTGTCTTGGCACGAGGCCTTGACAAAATCTTATTTGTGGTCTTGGCACGAGGCCTTGGCTACGTGGTTATGATAGTCTGGCATTATGCATTCCATCATTATGAAAGTGGTTATTGATATTTCATGTGATTATTCGACTAGTAGAATATCCATGTGAGTAAGTAAATGGCATTATTTCAGTTTACTTTTGCCATATTATACTAAAGTTCATGTTTAAAAGGATTTTGTTTTAGTTATACATTGCCTTAAATGTTAATGTTTATTTATGAAAGCTTCCTCTATATTGTTATCCTTACTGAGCATCTGAGCTCACCCCTTTCAATGTTTTAATATTTTCCAGGATGTGAAGAATTATTTTATGAATGACCTGCGGGGATAGTCAGAAGAGGATATGAGTGTGGACTAAGGAGACTTTGTTATATTAGTTTTTCACTTTATGATGTAATGTAACATTTATGAATGTATCTAGTGTTTCCATGTCTACTAAACTAATCGGTCTTTCAAGACTTGATCTTTTGTGATCATGGCAATGTTACGAAGTAATGCACCGACTCTGGGTAGCTGGGGTCGGGGCGTTACACTATTCCTATGTGGAAGTAAGATAACATTATGATAGATTTTGTTATAGAAATACTGAGGACACCAAGAAATAATGATTGAATATCGTAAATTGTTGATTATCTCAAGAAATCAGCACTTTTCCTTGATATAAGAGACGATTTACCACATGAGTGTCTAGAAATACATTATATCAATGAAGTTGTAAGACTTCATGGTGCACCTCTATTGATTGTGTCCGATTAATATCCACAATTTAAATTAAAATTCTGGAAAATTCTCTAGAAGGCTTTGGATACTGAGCTTCATATGAGTACTTCTTATCACCCCTAAACCGAGTCGAAGTCATGTTGAGATAATGATCTCTTTAATTTCAATGTATATGGGATCAATACTTCATTTTGTGAACTTTTCCTACAATAATAGTTTCCATTGTGGCATTAAAATGGAACTATATAAAGAATTATATGGTAAGATATGTCGAACTCAAACATGTTGGGATGAAGTTGGAGAGATTAAACTTATAGGCCCAGATCATATCGAATAGACAACTATAAAGGTAAGTAAAATTTAAGGAAATATAAAAGCATCCCAAAGTAGGAAAAATAGTTATACCGACAATTGGGGAAAGGATTTGGAATTTCAAGTTGGATATCATGTCTTTCTAAAAGAATCTACATTGAAGGGTGTCTTAATGTTAAGTAAGAAAAGGAAACTGAGCCCCAGGTACATCAGGCAGTTTGAAATTCTAGAAAGGATCGGAGCTGCAGCTTACCATTTAGTAATGCCACCATGTCTCTCCAAAGTTCATAATGTCTTCCATGTGTCATTGTTAACAAAATACATGTTGGACCCAATATATGTACTCACCTATGAATAAATAGAGATACAACCTAATTTGTCTTACTCTGAAGAGCCTATCGAGATTCTTGATAATAGAGAGAAATTATTGAGAAATCAGATGACTCATATGGTAAAGGTTCTTTGGAGAAAGCAAAAAATGGAAGAAGCATCATGGGAACCATAGAATGTTATGAAGAATAAAAACCCACATTTTAAGGGATTTTTACGTGAAAAATTTGGAGGATGAAATTTCTAAATGTGGGAAGAATATAACACCCCAAGAATTTGATGGTATGTTTATCTTCAATACATTCAATTAATTGGATAGAATATATTTCATGAAGAACTGAGTATCTTTGAAAAAAAACTAGGTTATTTATAGTATAAAGTCATAACCTATCCATTAAACAAAAAAATTTCACTTCTGTTCTTTGAAATTTGAAAAATAGACATACATGGTTGCGATTATGGTGATATTTGGATTTTGGGAGAATCAAAATATTTTTTAGAAAATATTAACTTACCCTTATGAAAAGTAACATACACTTACGAATAGTAATATGACACTTATTAATGTCAATCTTACCCATAAAAGTATAAATAAAATATAGGTTCCAAAAAAATGAAGATGAATATTTTAAGTGTTGGTATTTGATGATTAAATGATTATTTTAATTAAAAATTAAATTTATCTTATTCAGAAAATTATTTTGGAAAAATGTAGTTCATTTTTGGATTCAATATGTCAAAAAAAGGTTAGGGTGATGTTTTGGGATTTTTCTAAAATACATTAATTTATAGTGAATATTTAAACACGGTAATTATGGTGTAAATACATTATGAGATAAATACACTATTACATTCCTCATGGATGATATAAGAAACTATTATTTCGAACTCACATGAACTTATTACTATTTTGGTCTGAGGATCATCATTATTTCTTGTTTTAGGGAAAAAACAATAAACTAATGATCAATTACTAAGAAAATCCTCCTCTCCTCCACTATATAAACCACCCCTCACCCCCACTTCCTCCCACACCACTAAATCTTTGATCCAAGACTATGTTCTGAAAAATAAAATTCCCAAGACCTCCCCCAAGTCAAAGACCTACTGGTCTAACCAAAAGACAAAAACAAAGGCCTTAAGGAGATTCTCAATGGGAAGTACTCAAGAGGTGGACCTCTCTTCATTTTTCTTTCAACTTCTTTTACTAGTTCCATTCTTTTATTGCTCTCTCCTAACCTCCCCACATATAATTGCTATGATAATTACAATACCTTATATGAACTGTAATTTTATTATTCTAATGGAATATTTCATTATCATCTCTCTTTTCCCACTCCTCTTACACTAAAAATGATAATACCATCTAAGATGTATTAATTTATCACATTCAAGGACGACGTGTTTTCTATTTATATTACTATCCTCAAGACTGGTCATAAAACATTTTTAATGTTTTAACCATATCATAATATTTTTATTTTAACATATGAAATGGTCTGGAAGTTCTTGGACACACATAATTTAAAATATTAATAACAAATAAGTTCATTGTGCTGAAAACCACCAAGTTAATCTAAGAGTTTATCATTAATTGTTATCTAATGATTCATCCTCGTGGTATATAAATCGAATTATTATAATATAATTTATATATTTTTAATTTCAATAATAATATATGTTAATAATTATGGATGTTTATTCACATTTCTAACTAAATTCCATTCATGAATACAAGTAACTCAGTCATGAAAACCAAGGAAGAAAATGCTTCCTAAACCATAAAATTGAACCTCTTAAACCCCTCAAAAATGGAATTAATGTACCTAATATAGTTAAAATAAAATAATTAAATTAAATGAGGTTATTTAATTTTTAATTAATGAATTTATATTTCAATATTTAAGTCATTAATATCAAACGAAGAACACATTCGAGCATAAAGTAAGGAGTTTCTCATCTCACTTTTATTTATGTGAGATTTCCATTGTTCTACACTTATTTCATGTATGTGGTGTATGTTTAATTCCATTTGATATATATTATCATGATTCTATTTATATTAATTATATTCAGTGATTCACTTGATGATTATTAACTCAATTGATTACAATGATTTTAGGGACTTTGTTTTTGTTTCTATTTTATTTTGATCTACTTGGTATTTTGCACCTAATCATCCTTGTGTAGTGTACCTACTATCCCATTATAATAATTTTACATTTGAACGTTTAAATATTTTATATATCCAAATTATAGTTTCATGGATATGATTGTTGTCTTAAGTTGTATACCCTTTTACATACAATGTTTATTTGGAATGTTGTTTTAAATATGGAAATATTGATGAATTTGTATCCTATACTCTATACAGATGTAGAGAAGGAATATTTTACTTTTATTAAATCTACGTATAGGGAATTACTTTGAATTTTAGTTATGGTTTTGTCCCTCTATATCCTCTTGATGCATCGACAGGTCTCACTAGACAGATTACATGGCGACAAACCCTTTGATTTTTTTTAAAAATAGAATCAAATGGTTGTCTACCCACATACCTAAATTTTTTTGGTTGTATAGTGGTATCATGTACCAGATACCTGACATACAATTAATAAGAATTATCTTTATTCATTTTTAGTTACTACTATCCATGAATTTTTCACTATGAAAAAATTTATGGATACAGTTTCATTCTTAGTTTAGTAAAGCCATGTCTTTTTAATTAATTCACCATGTTATCTTTAATATGCTAATCTAATTGTGATTCAATTATATTTTATTCAAGATTCAGCTATTTTTAGCCCTCAATAAGAATTTGATCTCACCCTTTTCATTTGTTTACCTTTAATGGGTTATAAAGTAGAGATCATTTAATGAGTTCTAATGGATGTAGTTTATTAGTTTTAATTATGTATTGTATTTTGTTACCTTTCCCAATGTAATATGAGTTACATGTATGTGTATAGTTTCTTCAATACTACTAAAATGATTTTTATTTTGGTATTTCCTTACTCTTAACCATGCCAATGTTATAAGTAATGCACCGGTTCCGGGCTTTTGGGGTCGGGGCGTTACAATAAATGGTTATATTTATGAATAATGTTTTTATTCTTTAATTAATAAACATAAGAGAAATTATTTGTGATTTTTAGTGCATGTAAAAATATTAATAAAGAAAAATTTAAGGGTTTTCGTTTCATATTACTCTCTTTTAGACATGTTTTCCATTATGAACCAAAAGTATTTTATTTGGTGAATATGTTTCCTAATTGAGGTATTATATTATGAAATAATATTTATTTATGAAAATTGAATTTCATTTTAATTATCTATTTTTCATGAATTTTTTATTTAAATTCTCCACAAATTATAATGGTTTTTGTTTACTCAACTCTTATTCATTGAGTAAAAACTATTATTACGAAAAACATTGAAATATATTTGGAAACTTATACCCATTGATTTTATTTTATGGTATTTTATCTTTTAAATATCTTGATTTTCATTTTTAATAAATAAAACACTTTCCAAAAGTTTCCCACTTCATGAATTATGTTTTCCATAAGAGACATTGGTAACTCAAATATCTTAAATAGAGTTATATATATTATTTTAAAAATGAACATTATTTATTTTAATTATTAATTTATTTACCATTTTATATTATGCATACGTTGATCCCTCTTGGTAAAATGTATTTTTTATTCAAATAAAATTTATTAATCATTCTCTCATATAAAAGTATGAAATTTTTTAGAACAAATCCACCATATCTTAATTGGATCGTTATTTTTAGTCCATCTTTTCACATACTTCCGATATTCTATTTTAATTTTTTTAAATCTATGTTTTCATAAATTTATATGATCTTCATACTTTTAATTACTTATCTTAAAAGATTTGTTTTATTAATATTTTTTATAAATTAGGTTTTCAACAAAGGTATTTCAAAATAACAACAAAAATATTTTCCTTTAAAAATAAGATTTTTTATTTTTAGTTACACATTTTCAATTGAAAATTTTTATTAATTTTTCTATGAACCATTATTTTATATTCATTTAAAGAGAAAATTATTCCAAATATTTTCATTTTACCACTTCTAAAAAAGAGTTTTAAAAATGATCTATGAATATTTACTTTAGATAATGATTAAAAAATTATAAAATATCATTCGATGATTTCACATCGATGATCCTTTTTATTTAAAAGGATCTATATTTTATGAACAAACATCTTAACTGGTTTTACGAAACTCCTATTTGGGTGATTAAATTTGGTATCAACTAATTTAATTTATGTGAAATATTTTTAAATGTAATTTGAAACACATTTTTATTCTTATGTTTTAGTTATATCATGGTTATATTTTTTCATGTTTCACACATATGAATGAATAATTTTTTAGTGATAGTTGGGAGCTTTATATCCCTCTAATTCATTTGGTAAGGATTTACATCTCATTATATAATGGTAAAATGAGTAGAAAATCACAATCTATAATGGGGAATAAGTAGTGATATATGATCCACTATGAGAAATAGGTAGGAATATGAAATAAACCATAGAAAATATGTGATGATGCCCAAGCCAATATGTTATGTTAATTATGATTTTTTATGCACTTCTTTGATATGTGAGTCATATATTATACCGATATCATGATTTATGTATCTTGTTTTTTGATGCCTTTATGCCATGTAATATTATTTATTATAAGGGAGTACTTGTCCTCGTATAATTTTAGTGAATAATTTTTATGATTATAATTTAATTAAATTAGATAATTTTTTATTCTTATGATATCTCATATACTCATTATATCTCCATGGGTAATGTGTTGTTATGTTTTTATTCCCATACAGAATTTTTTCACTCACCCCTTTCTTAGGTTTACTTTTCCTAGGTCATGAGGATGAATTTAACATTTAATAGATCTAGGATGGGATCTAATATAATGAAATTATGGGGAAATATTTACCATAATTTTAAAATAAGTCTCATATGTGACTAGTCTTCAATGACACTAAAACACTCAATTCTCAAGATGTTGAGATTATTATGTAATGTAATTTATTAATTATGGAAATGATGTGTTTAGTCTGGTTCATTATATTTTGTATCAATGGAATGAGTTTATTATTTTGGGATATTATTTTAGTTATTATTTGAATTAAAGTTAGAGAACCTCTATGAAATATCTATAGATTTATATAATTGTATGATGATATCATAAAGTATTGGTATTTTCATGTGTAGGTTGTTTTCCTTGCAATATATCTATATATAGATATGTCTAAGTGGATGTGGTTATGGAACCAATAAACCAAGGGTTAATCACCAAAAAGGGTTTGTTGATAATTGAATCAACCATCACACTAATGTATAATGAGTGGGCCTAGACTTTGCATAAGTCTAGTGACTCATGTGGAATGTGGTTTAGTATATTATATACTTCTTATAAACCTCTATTAAATATTTAATTCATTATTTATTTTAGAGATAAAGGTAGGAACTGTGAAAAAACACAACTTACAATAATGTTGGTTGAACCAAGAAAGTTATAGGATCATCCATGTTTGACATAGTTGAAATGAAAGATTCATAGATTAAAATGAATGTGTAATTACAAAATACATCTTAGCATTCTGATTTAATTTTCATATGATCATTTCCTCTAAAAATAATGATAACAATTTTTTTAGTATTTGGTTGAATTAAGTTCATAAAAATGATAATGACAAAGGTATGTATCTAGAAACCACTACATATTATAACTAAAAAATTGAGTATTATTAAAGTTTTGAGAATATTAATATATTCATGTTATGATAGAAAATGGGTGTTTGCTAGTTTTACCTAATATTGTGAGTTTGATATCAAAATATTATTTAAATCATGATACTATAAAGTATTTTAATTAGAGAGTAATACTTATTTATGATGTTTTAGAATATTATGAATTTTAGGAGGATTATATAAAATATCATGGGATATTTCTTTCGTATTTTTATTTTAAGTTTTAGAAACATATTTTAAATAATATCAATAACACTGAGATGGGATTTTATGAAAAAAAAATTAGGGAATAACTATTTGAGAAAACATGATTAATGTATGGATAAAACTTAGGTATAATATATTCTTGATGTTGAGGTAAAAAATGGTTCTTTAATTTTTTATAAAACTAAGTTAGATAATATTTGTAACCTTGGTATTGATAATTGATTCATGATATTTTTTTGTGAAGTTCATTTAATTTTAGGGATTATGGTAATATATTGGACTGTGTGTGATTTTATACCATTTTAGGGTTAAATATAGTGTTAATTTTTGGAATAATATATGTTCATTGTGTGGTTTAATGTCTTTGATATTAAAATGGTTTTAGAAAGGGTATATTATGGATAATATATATGATTAGATTATATAGATACTTGGGTATATGATTGTATGAATGATTAATGTTTTATGTAGAAGGATATGTAAATTGATATATCCTAATAGATTGTTTTAAATGTAATATTATGTGGTTATACCCCAAATAATTTATATGTTAAGAAAACCATAACATACTTTCATATGTGAGTAATAATAAAAATTCTGAGGAATAAATTTATTTAGGGGGTAGAATTTAATGACCTGAGATTTCACTTTATATTCACCATAAATAAATAATATATTTAATGAAATGATTCACACAATATACCAAATAAAATATAAACTTTTTTATTTTTTTAATATTAAATATGATGGTTAAAATGTATCCATTACATTATCTTCTATAAATTGAGGTTGTTGAATTAAAAATTGAATAAAGAATGTGGGATAAAATGGAATATGGATGAATATGTCTTACATATAAAATCCAATGTACCTAATATTGGAATGTATTTAAATTTTATATGGTTCAACTTGAACCAAAATCAATCTGAACTCTACTAATTATAGTTTGATAAAAATAGTATAAGAGAGTAGTTCAAGCTCAGGGAGATTTCCACAAGAACCATTCTAGCTGAGTCACCAATAAAAACTGATACTAGAGCATATATGATTCTTAGGCCTTATTTATTGATAATAATGTTGTAAGTTAGTATAAATTAGTATTATATATATATGTAATAAAATATTTATATGTATGGATATTTGATAAATATTTATAGTTTTCAAAATAACATTTTTTTAAATTCACTTTATGCTTATTTTTTTCAGAAATTCAAATTTTATTTCAAGGAAAAATGTTTATTATGATTGAATGATAACATGTAATGATTATTTTAGTAATAATTATTTAATAATTTACTAATTATAAATTTATAGTAAAAATATAATAGAATATAAGAGAATTCATTTTTCCAATAAAAATAACATTTCACTATATATTGTGTTTTTAATTAAAAAATGAATTATATATTTTTCAAATTGAAATTAAAATACTAACTTAATTTTGAAATTTATCTTGAAAATATTATATTAGGATTTTTTTTATATTTTTCATAAAACTAATTTATTTTTAGGTGAGTAGTGATATTTTTTTGAGAAATACTATAAATTTTATTCCATTACTATTATATAAGTAGGACCTAGTATTTTATTAAAACATTCATTAAAAAATGTATTTCAGGATTTAAATTATAGATTTTAAAATATTTATTATAGTTTACAAAACCCATGTTCGATACTTTTGAACTCCTAAAATAGTTTTCTTAAATATTTTTGTAATATAGTCTATATTTATAACACAACCATTATAACTAACAACTTTTTAAATTTAATCATAAAAAATGAATTTCAAATTTTGGATCATTATTCCCAAATTATCTGACAATGCCCATTTTATTTTTATGCATATAAATTCTGTTACACATTGGAAAATATTGTTACCGTGGAAAAGCTAAAATAGAAAAATTAAAAATCAAGCGACAAAATGCATTGAAAAATGTTTAAAACATGTTTAAAAATAGTGGTTCAGAAATTATAAATAACATAACTTCCACAACCCAATATTTATAAAATTTTGGTTCCTATTTACTTGAGATTGACTTCTAATTTTTGAAAATCTTTGGGTATTTACAAAAACACCATCCATTTTTACTTATGAAAGGGGTTCTTCTCTCTTATAATACCCTCGCACATAAAATGCTTTTATTAAACCAAAAATCATCCCAAACCCCTAATAAAGCATCAAATACATTTCATATAGGTTTTCTTCTTCTAAAACTATCTTCCCTCTGGGGATTAACCCCTTTGAAAAAGAGACAATCCAAGAAGTTAGGTATAAGTTCTTAACCTCTCTTTCTCATTTATAATTGTTTAGGTGCAATTATTCTTATTAAAATTACATTAACCCATATTGAAATAATAACATCATTATTAAAAGTAGACTAATGTTTTATTATAATGATGGTATAATAATTAACAACAATTCCTATTTTATATTTTGATAAATTAAAATGTGGTTCATGCGTGTGTATGAACTACCACCTCGAAGAATAAAAAAGTACATTTTTCAATTCCTACAAACACAGACGTTTAAAAAATGGTTTCCGAGGATAAATATTAATTTTATGATATGAATAAATTTTTTAAAACAAATTCTAACAATCCATTAATGGTATGGATAATAAACCGTCATTATCAAACTAACCATCTTAAACCAAGAATACTAAGAGGAAAATGATTTATTCATTCTATGTAATGGATTTATATAAATTATCTTCTACTTATAATTATATATGATTCATATATAACACGCTAATTAAAATGAAATAAGAATATTATTCTATCGGTATACTGATATTTCGACTAAACCATCTCATAATCATCCAATAATCATTATATATTAATGTTTGATCGGTTTAAAAACATACATGAACAAAGTTATAAATTATTAAATTCTATAGTTATGAACAAATATACATATGTAATGATATAATATATGTATTTGAATAAGTTTTTGTGGTTTTGGAGGGGTTATATCAATATTTAATTTATTAATTAAGAAAACACTCTTTGTTGGTTAAGAATCCCCGAAATGTGCTTGTTGTTGATATCATCTTCTAGGAGAAAGACTAAAGCACTCATGAATGGAAATTTAAAATTCATAAATATTTATAATTAATACTTTATAGTCTCATTAATAAAGTTATAATGATAAAAATTGGACTATGATCAAATACACACATCGCTCCTATGAAACTAGTACAACCCATTCAAATTACAAACATCTGATGTAGGATAAATTTTAAAAAATAAATAGTATATATATATATATGTATTTAATTATTGTAAATATTTAGAATTAATTGATATAGTTATAAATAATATTTTATGGAATTAAATAAATAAACTACATTTAGTTATTTTGGAAATTTGGAGAAAGTTCAGAATGAATCAAACCCAATGTAAGGTTTTTCGTCTTAATTTCTTCACTTGGAGTCATTTTTTCATTACAGACATAATATATTTTATGCTGTGAATATGGTACCTAATTGATATATTATATAATAACACAATTTATATCCACTATAATTCATGTTTACTTTAAATCATTATGATTTAAGTGGTCATGACTTAAATTATCCTTAGGTTGTAAGGAT
The DNA here is from genome assembly GCA_963277665.1 of Viscum album. Classification (NCBI taxonomy): domain Eukaryota; kingdom Viridiplantae; phylum Streptophyta; class Magnoliopsida; order Santalales; family Viscaceae; genus Viscum; species Viscum album. Next base: position 706,050,647 of record OY728132.1, read on the forward strand.
TTTCGTTAACATAATTTCTGTTCATTGAGTTATAATGTTATTCTTGAGCATATTTCATTTAGTTAAATGGATTCTTTTGAACATATGCCTTCTTTATTCACTTTAGTAATTAATTTCAAGCAATTTATTACCTTAATTTTTATATATTTGGGTAAAATATCTCTTTTTTCAATTCTTCATTATTTATCACTCTATTACATAAAAGCATTTAGTTATCTAGAAAAACTTCCTTCTTCTAATTAAATAATTATTTCAAGTACATTTGTTTACTTACGTCATATAATTGCCTTTTATGTTTTGATATCAAATTATATATCCACTTATGTGATATTAACAATCTCCTTAACCAATTTTAAAAGATATCTTTTGTTACACTTTTTACGATTTGGATTTTCAATAAACGTATTTCAAAATATATAAAAAAACTTTTCATTTCCAAATCAGATGTATTATCTTCAAATCCACATTTATTTTCAAACAAAATTATATATATTTTGTGTTTACTTTATTAGATGTTTGTTTAAATAAAATTATTGCAAATATTTTAAAATTTACTCTTTTTTAAATGATTTTTTAAAATTATTTGAAGCTTCTTTCTTTTGAAAATTTTAAAAAACATTTTATAAAATATCATTTCATGTTTTCACTTGAATGTTCCTATTTATATAAATGTATATGTATACTATTCTTTTAGGTTTTATAAACCACCCGTTTAAATTATATTTTCACACGATACACCTTACTTCACCATTATTTTTGTTAGGATTTAATGATGTGATGATTTGATATTTTTTGTCGATCACGTATGTATGGATAATATTTGATTGATGTGTGGGACCTATAAAGATATTAAATTAATTGGATATTTATTTAAATATCATGCTATAATTTTGAAAAATGTATTGATTCTCAATTGAAATTCATAAATGGGTATGGATTTCTAATCCTCTCTGATAAATAGGTATGGGCTTCTGGTTCGCTTTGGGAAATAGAGGGTGTTGTCTAATCCACTATGTTTTGTTTATTATGATTATGTTCATTTCATTAACTTATTTGTTATATAAAAATGGTATTATCCATAGATCATGACATATGTCTCATTTTTTCATAGTCTTTACACCATGTTATACATTTTATCATAAGGTATTAATTGTTCTCATATCATTCTAAAGAATTGTTTTTCTTATTCAATGTTATTTTAATTAGATATTTTCTCCTCCCAATATTCTATCATATACTCATGATCATACATTGGGTAATGTTTTTTTATGTTTATTATTACTTTAATATGTATTTTATCTCACCCAATTCTTATTTTTACTTTTCCCATGTCATGAGGATGCGTTTAACTTATGATATGTCTAGTATAAGATCAAGTAAGATTAAATTAAGGGGTAATGTTAAAAATATTTTTAAAATAAGTATCCATTTCAGATAATATCCAATGACACGGAACCACATGATTATTGGGTTGTTTAAATTGTGATGAAATATATTGTTTTAATTGTGGAAATGATGTAAAATAAACACATGTTTATTCTAGGCCCCTATAGACGGTAAAATCCTTCATTATTGCAATAACTATTTCTGTATACCTAGATAAAGATAATACATGATAGCGAAAAAGTTATGACTCCTCTTTAGTGACAAATAATGATAGTGAACTTCTTCTTTTCAATGTAGTGACTCGAATACCTCTTCTATAATTTAATTATCTTTTTCTTCTTCTCCTTAAAATATAATGTTTTAGATGGCATAGGTTCTTTCTAATATCTAAATGACAAGGTGTATCAAGTGAATAAAACTTTTATCACCATATTTGTCTTATTTCATCTATTATTCTTATAAAATACCAAAATTTCATACAAGATAATTTTATATATTATAAAAATATTGAAACAACCACTCTTTCTCCACCAGTTATTTCATTATTCCATGGGTCAAATCAACTCCTTCAATGATATAAGGTATTGATATTTTTTTCACCATATGTACCATAATTTTAATTTTGATATGGGCCATTCCCTTATTTATCCTGACACTTTCTCCTTTTTATTAGATTCAAAAAATAAACCTCCCATGTTTCCATCTTAAGCATAAAATAGAAACAACATAATTTTTCCAAAACTTATTTTTAAAATAAATTCTTCTTATCTCTATAAAACTCTTAATGGTTCCCCATTTATTTTCTATTAAGTGTAACATGGTAAAATCAGTTCCACAAAAAGGGACCTAATTAAACCTTAAATAATCAAAATTACATGGATTGATCCGCACATTAATTATAGATTTATTAATTATATTGAAATATATTAAAAATAATAATAATATTTTTTTATTAATAAACCATATTTGAACTTACTATTTTGGATTGAAACCCACTAGAAAAATCCTCTAAGGTATGACTCTTATATAGTCTCCCATATAACTCACACTCTTTCAACAATTACTCAAATGTAAGTGTTTTTTACTTGTACTTAGGTTTTGATCACTCATGTGTAGGTAGATAAATCATATATAGATATTTTAGACTCATAAAAAAAGATAATCAGACATAAAAAATTACAATTTACGTATTCATAGTTGATAATTACTAATATGCAGCCTAAGAAGACTTTTATATAATCAAATTTGACTCATACATATATTCCTTTCCTTTTATAAATTTTTATGATCCAAATATAATAACTTATACTCCACTTACAAATGACTCATATGTTTCTCCATAAAATAACATATAAAAACTTTTCTCTCCCTCCAATAGATAACTCATAAATATGCAAGACATGGGAAAATTCTAAACTTCTACTCAAAAAACATATTATAGAATAATTCTATTAGAATTCCAAATATCATATAGCCTTTAGTAAGAATCTCATGAACTACTAAATGGCAATAAATTTAGTATGAAAAAATATAATCCCAATTCAATCACTAATTCTCCATGCTCAATGGCTTTCCTTTTTCATCAAATCAAGCATAATTACTCAATTTATTTGACAACTATTCCCACATTATGGATATTGTTCAGTTAACTCATCCAAGTATCAACATTATATTAAATATATTCCTTACCAATCATGAAATATAAATCTAACTCTTCAAAACATAACTTTTATTGTTAAAAAACCAATCATGAAACATTTGGTTATTAAAAGATATAAAAAGAAGATCACATAAATGAGAAAGAAATAAATATAAACTACCAAGAGAGATTGATGACAAAATAATTCACCTTCTAATAATATATGTCAACAAGAAACACTATGTCAAGTAATATATCCCAATAAAATCATAAGGAAATATAAATTTAGATATCATATAGAAAGATAATGTAGTGAACAAAAATGGAATTAAAATATGATCATAATGTTTTAGTAGGGAAAAATAATTAATGTAATATGTAGTCAAGGTAAAAACTTATTGTTCTAGTGAGATGATCTATGATGTACTCATTAATAATCAAATATCACCTAATTATAAAATTTTTAACAAATGAACTCCTAAATAAATCTAACATAGCCTCACCAGGTGGAATTCCCCATTGTAAGAATATATAATATATAAGAGAAATATTGTTAGTAAAAAATATATAATTATCATAGATATTATCCCATTATCTCCCCTTAAGCTGAATTGAGTTTCCAAGAAATTATCTAAATGTGGTGTTGAAAAATTTTTATTACCATAAATCATATGTCAACTAAAAATTAAAAGATAACTGTCCTGATAATAATATATTAACACGTCTCCAAAATCCTTTTATTAAAGTTCCTCTTTCCAGTCCATATTAATTAGTTAGTAAATAGTAAATATTATCTCACAACTATCTCAATATATAAAACATAAAAAATGGATCAGAAATTGAGGTTTTAGCTCAAAGAATTTTATATCGTTCTATAGAAATATCCAAATCGATATTTGGTTTTAATATTCTTATATTATATTTTAAATCCCTTTTGGAAATCTAGATTGAAAAAACAAATAATTTTGAGACGTATTATGAATCAAATATAAAACCAATACAAATACAATATACCCAATATATCAATAATTTTTTTCAAACGATTATAAAGAAACATATAATTTATCATAGATAAAAGTCATAATAAAACAATATAAAAACATACCAATTAATCTCATCAAATAGCATAAATAAACAAATACCTACAAAAAACACCCTTAATTCCCTAAAAATGCCGTCTAGAATCATTAAAGTTTTAAATCATCTCTTTAATTTTAATTTCTCTAAAACAATACTCTTTGGGATGTTAGTAAACATATAGTATCCATGAATTTTTGAAAAAGGAATCTAATTTTACGAATCCAAAAACACCCTATTTATTTTATGATATGGAATTATGAAATTTTAGAAAAAAAGTTATAAAGTCATTGAATATCACAAAAAATGGTTAATTTTAACAAACTTTCTTAGAAAGAACTAGAATATATTTTTTATCAATAAAAGGAAATTGCATGGAAACATCTATCATGTCCAAATAGATCATATCGCCTTTGATGAACAGTGATTGATCAGTTCATTAAAGGAGATTATCATTACCTTGAAAAAATACCTATTTTTGGACTGTCCCTATATATAATGTTTGGAAAAAAATTCAATTAGAGGAGAAAAGAATAATAATAATAGAAAAAAATGAAAAATTAATAAGAGAGAGTTGATAATAAGAGAGAAAATTTCACCTTGAAGAACCACCTTAAAATTATAGGAGACCCATGTAGCCAAGAAAAGAGGGTAGTTATCCTTATATGATCTATGGAAATCCCATTTTATTAGGTGAAGGAAAATGGTTAAATACCTAATAAAAATATACCAAAAGGAAAAAAAATTCCCTTTTAATAGTGTGATACATGGTTTATGCGGACGATTTGACAAACTATTTGGAAACAATGAAACCGCTGCTAGATAAAAAACACCCCATAACTACACATTTTTTCTACACACTTAATTAAACTGTTCAATATCTGAGATGCCCAGACCCACACTCCTTGATCTGGTGTTATAAACATTGTATATATTTTTATAAATAAAATAATATTAATTTCTATATAATATACAATCCTTTCATTTTAGAAGATCAATTAGGTTTAGATATTTTGAGGATTATGATAAACGTAATCAAAAAAATATATCACTTATGTATATATTTTTTCATCTAAATACATAAAATACATAATTGGCTTTACACTATCTAAAATCCTCACATTCAAGACCTACCACGAGAATTACTCATACTCATCTAATATCAAAAACATTTTTAAAACAATAGGAGTGATAAATTCCCAGTAAATTGTTTTAAAATCACGTAATCCATTTTTCAAAAATAACCTAAAATTATATTTGAAATTAAATCCTACAAAAATGAAACATTTTTTAGAAAGAACATTGTATTAAAATAAATTCAACTTTTACCTTAAAATCCAAAATATTTCTCAAAAAGTAAAATAAATTTTTAAAAAAAAAATATGAAAATAATAAAAAAATTAAATATATTTTAATAAAATAAAAAATATATGAATAAAACCAATAATATCTTAAAAAGAAAATAAAAAAAATAATTAGAATACATGAAAATAACCTATCAGTAAAAATAGTATAATAATATTTCAGAATTCCACATTGAAATATTTTAATAAAAAATGAGGAAACATGGGACATTAAAGACTCTGTAGGGCCTACCCATCTTGGTGGAAAACAACCCTTTAGGTTTGGCTTCACTTTTAATTCCTTGACATGATTAAAAATTCATGCATCAAATTTTAATAATACATTTTTAAGATTTTCTATTTTTCAATAGAGCTTTAAATCACATTTTTTCAAACTATGACAGTATATATGGTTGAGTCAATAAGTTTCTTTATGAATTTTCCATTCATTTAGGTTTTTAAAATCACAAAAACATTTTCCTAAGAAAAATTATCATCCTCTAAGAAACTTATACTTATGGAAAATTTCCATTCCCTAAAAATTTTTTTTTGTCTACCCATTGTTTTAGATGTATTGTCTATTGTTTTCTTAAACCATTTCTAAACATCTTTTTCTTACGTCAAAAATTGGAACTAACTCAAAATCTTACAGTTTAATAGAATTTAATTTCCCAGAATTGTGAATCTAATTTAATCTGAAATTAGACTCTAATTTATTCTAAAATCAGACTCTGATTTATCCTGAAGTCAATCTCACTTTTCTTCTAAAATCATAAATCTATTTCTCTTAAAATCAGAATCCGATGTCTTCTAAAAATAGACTCTGATTTTTCTTGAAATCAGACTCCATTTTCTCCTAAAACAAGACATTTATTTCTACCAAAATCAAATTACAATTTCTCCTAAAATAAAAATATGATTTATCTGGAAATAATTCTCTTATTTATTCTTAAATCAAACATTCGTTACTTTTAAAATCTTACATTGAATTCTTATGAAATCAGACTCCGATTTCTTCAAAAATCATACTTTGATTACTTCCGAAATCAGATTCCAAATTCATCAAAACATAGACTCTAATTTTTCTTTTTTCAGAATCCAATTGATAATATTTCTAGATTCAGATCTTCATTATCCTTAAAATCCAATTATTCATATTTTTTAAAGGTAAATTTCTTCCATAACAAATTCTTCTAATTTTTTTATGTCCTATTATGCTTAAGTTTCCTAAACTTGATAATGTTTTTCTTACAAATTATTTTTTCCTAAAAATGAAAATGATTCACTTGTTTTATTACATGAAACAATGTTGTACAATATATTTTTAACTAACCATTGGATGAGTGACACATGTATAAGTACCTCTAAAATTGAAGGAAAAATATGACCATTGTAGGAGGATGTCTACTGTTGGGATTTTTTCCTATAAATACAAATAATTTCAATGCTAAAAAAATATTCGTGTGGAGCTCTTATGTGCTGTGAGATCTTTAATCAATCTTCATTGTGTGAATTCTATGAACATCTTGTTCAAGCTGAGAACATCTTGTTTAAATATACCAAATGTGATTCCGATCATTTCTAATCAATCGAGGGCTTCCAGGGATAGGAAAATAGTGGTACCAATTACCATAGAGATCAAGGGATTGTGGGGATAGCTCTACATACTCTGATATTCATATCGATGGATTTTCATAGTGTCAGTAAGATTGACTTTCTTGAAATTATAATTAAAGGGACCTTTTCCCAGGTTATTGGATAACCTTCTCTTTGGGTTAAAAGATTTATTATACTTGTCATATTTTGTTACTAGTTTTATTTCCTCTATTATTTCTGTTAAAGATAAGATGTGTATCTTTCTTACACATTCTTATTTTCGAATACTCTTATATAAATAATATTCTATACTCTTTAATGTAGAATCATTCCCTTATTAAACTTGTCTTATGTTTCTTTACTGGATCCTAAGTAAGTTTCTTTGTTAAGAACTCAATAGGGTTTGTGAATCCATCTTGTTTAACATTGTTATACATTGATTTTATAAAGGATAAAAAAAGAAATATTTTAACCCTATAATTAACTCCCCCTATTGTAATTGGTCAATCTATATCTACATTTTGACTCTGAAATTGGTATCAGATCATGTCTCTAAAATTCATATACTTGTATATAAGTTTTCTTTCTCATATTTTTAGGCTTAACATTACTTGTTCATGTGTTTGTTAAGGATAATATTTATAAAATATTTGTTAAGAAGCTTTTTCTACTAACCCTTTCTGTGGAAAATATATTTTTTATTTTCTTATAGAATATCGGGAATAAACATCGGTTCTATAGACAGCTTAAATATTACCAGACCCCCAATATTTGATGAAAATGACTACGAATACTGGAGATATAGGATGGAGACTTTTATTATCAATACCAGTGTTTATAAATTTCTTATGTTAACTAGAGACTACAAGATTACATAAAAGGTAATCAAACAATTCTTCAATCAAGAAAAATAAGAATATCCTATTAACTTCAAGTTATATAATAGTTTCTTATGTTCCATGACCAGGAATAACAATAGTTATATTTCATCTTCTGATGCAATAAATATCATCTCAAAGAAATTAGAAGTTACACATTTTGGGACATCCCAATCATTGAAACAAGATGACCTATTCTTAGGGCTTAATATAATGGTTTTATGTTTCCTTATGGAGGACTTGTGTGAAAACGTCAATAGTGATTTATTCCTATCGTAAAAAGTATTCAATCTATGGGTGAGAAAGGACTTCACGATGATATTTTTTTTGCATAATATAATAGATATTATACCCAATGAGAGGGAATCCAAATGAACAACAATCGATGATAAAAAAATGTTCCAAACATCACTCTTTATGAGTTATTTGATGCTCTTCTACAGCATGAAACAAGAATGGAGTGAGATACTGAATTCAATAGGAAAAAAGAATGGTGATTTTATTGTTCCTTTCACTACTGAATCAAATCATATGAAATCCATAACTCCTGAAAGAGTTACCAGATCAAAAGAGAAGAATGCTACTATTATATCTAAATCATGTGATAGTGATCATTCTGAGAATGAACCTTCTAATCTTTAAAAAATAATGAACAATAGTCTAGGAAAGTAATATTTCTAATATATATAAAAAATAATGTCAAAAAAGTTAATAAATATAAATAGGTGACTTTTTATAAATTCAAGAGGGAAGGGTATATCAGACTATACTGTCATTTTCTCAAAAGTAATGAAATAAAGGATAGGCATTCATAAATAAACTAGAATATGTTCTACAAAGATAAGTCTAAGAAAGTTATAAATGCAAGTGACACTAGGAGTGCTTGTTGTGGTGATTTTTCATATGAATCATCGGTTATTGAATCTATTGGATTGAATAATATTGTTCTTATATCTATAATTCTTATTTAAAATAAATGTCTCTTGGGTAAGGTAAATACTTCTGAATCTTTAACAAGTATTTCTTTAAATGAAAATTTTTATAATAATGAATGTTATGAATCTTTATATGAATAATCTTCCTCATTAGAAGTTAATTCATTTATTTCATTTGAGGATGTTTCTAGTTTTTGAAAGTTACATAAGAATCAAAATAATAATATCAATAAGAAACTTTTCAAGGAAAATTCTTGAATTTTAATTTTAACAAAAGAAGTATTTGAACTTTAAAAATATCTAGATAAAAAAACCCTTGATTTTGAAAATATTTAAAAACCATACGGAAGTTAATTTTGAAAAGGATAAACTATCTATGGGTCATAAAAATATTGTTTCTAATAAAAATGTTTTATAGAATAATTCAAACTCTTAGACTAATGAATATGAGAGTAAAAATTTATCCATCAGACTAAAATATGAAATATTTTCTTTAAGGAATCTTTTGTCAAACTTTACTCATGGAAAGGAATGTTTTGATAAAATGTATTCAAAAATTTTTCCATCATGAAATAGTTATAGATTAGGTTTTTCCCATTCAAAACCTATTTTTATTCTCAACTATTATGTTACCCAAAGTGCTCATTCTTTCACAAAGATTCAATGTGGTGTATATTCAGAGAAAATTTATTCCTTGAATAGAACCCAATCCTTAGGTTTCCATGAATCCCATTTTTCAATGAAATTGTGGATACCTTAGATTTTACTTTCTAACATTTACAGATCCAATAATGTTTGGATTCTAAAAGTCTAAGTATTTTATTTTTAGGAAAACAAAGGAAGTGCCAACAATAATGAATGGTACACGGATAATGGATGTTTTTAATACATGACTCGTAAAAAACATCATTGAATATATTATCATGATGAAATGTGGAAAAGTAATATTCTGAGAAAATTATCAAGGATAAATTATTGGTATAGCTAATATTTTTCTTCTTATAAAATATTTAATTTCAAATTTTTTATTTGTAATGTTATTAGGAACAAACTTATTAGAATAATCCAATTATTTGATGAATGTTTCCTTGTAAATTTTTGGAAAGATAAATGCCTAGAAAACAATTAAAAGGAAGATTTTATTCTCTCTTCCCATATAGATGATAATTTTTAGACACAAAACATAGAAGACCTTATGATCCTAGACTTACCTCACCTTAGAAAAATGGAAGATAAATCTTTGTTATGGAATAGAATAGTAGGACATTTTATCCTTAGAAACTTATTTAAACACTCAATGAAAATACTTGTTAATGATCTACCAGAGCGTAGATTTGATTATTAAATGGTCTTTGATCCTTTTCAGTATGGAAAGATACATATTTAAAGATTTAAATCAATTATTTAAGTAACAACTTCTAATGCATTAGAGCTTGTGCATATAGATTTTTTCAATCCCACATAAACTATAAGTATTAGAGGCAAATTTTATATATTTGTTTTAGTTGATGATTACACTAGATTTACATGGGTCTATTTTATTGAAAATAAATATGAATCCTTTTATTATTTTAAATATTTTTCATCCAAAGTTAAAAATGAGAAAAATATTTCATTGATAACAATTCATAGTGATCATGGGGGAGAATTTCAAAATTTATATTTTATAACTTTTTATAGTAAGAAAGGAATTACTCATAACTTCTAAACTTTATGAACTCCTCAAGAAAATGATGTTGTTGAAAGAAGAAACTAAATTATTCAATAGATAACTAGAACCATGTTGAGTGAATATTCTATTCCTAAACACTTTTGGACTGATGCTGTATGTAATGCTTGCTATACTATAAATCGAGTTTTAATCTGACCTTTTCTTAATAAAACATGTTATGAGTTATGGACAGGTCAAAAACCTAATTTTTCTTACTTTAATGTATTTGGATTCAAATTATTCATCTTCAATACTAATTATAACATACATAAATGCGTATCAAAACTTGATGAAGGGATTTTCTTGGGCTACTCCACTAATTCTATGTCTTATCGAGTTTTTAAAAAAAATTAGTGTACTTTTAATGAAAGGGTACATGTTAAATTTGATGAAATCGATCTTTTTTTAAAAAAAAACCTTACTTACGTCTTTAGATGTTTCTTAAAAAATTGATTATCATCCTTTGATAGAAGAATATTGTGAAAAGGAAAATACTCAAGAAATTGTTTCTAAATTATTTACCCAAGAATATTTTCTACCTTATTTTTAGGAACAGGTTTTATAAAACAAAAATTATTTATTTATTAAGAATCAGCCCAGTGATAGTATCATTGGTGATGTAAATTACCTATAAGGAAAAAAAATTATCCAATAAATAAAGTATAGAATCTATTATTTCATTACAAATTGGAACATAAAGAACTAATAAATCTTTAGGAGATAATGATTGGATTAAAAATATGAATGCTGAACTAAATTAATTATAAAGGAACAAAGTTTGGACCTTGGTTGAAAGTCCTTAGAAACATATATAATTAGAGTAAAATAAGTCTTATGAAATAAATGTAATGAAAATTGAATAATTGTAATAAATAAAGATAGATTAGTTGCTAAAGCATATAATCAACAAGAAGGAATAGACTATGAAGAAACCTTCGCTCCAGTATCTAGGCCTGAATCTATTCATTTTTAGAATCATTTGCATCAGTTTCCAATTTCAAGCATTCTAAAATGGATTTAAAGTGTTCTTTCTTTAACGGATATGTTTAAGAGGTAGTTAATTATGAAAAACCTCCGGCTTTTGAAGACACAAAATATCCTAAAAATGCATACAAACATTCCAAAGCTTTATATAGTCTTAAACAAAATCCTAGAGCGTGGTATGATAGACTTGCAGAATTGTTGTTACAAGCATATTATGTAAAGGTAACTGATGATTGAACACTTTTTATAAAGAAATATAAGAAAAATATTTTGATCTTTAAAATTTATGTTGATGATATTATATTTGGATCAACTCAAAAATCGTTATCTAATTATTTATTGAATCACAAGAAATATATGTTTGAAATGAGTATGATGGCTGATTTGACATCTTTTCATGGTTTTCAAATTTCTCACAAACTAGAAGGAACATATCTATCTCAACATAGATATATTAAATATCATCTTAAAATGTATATATTTGAAAACACTACATGTATAATTAATCTAATCGGTACTTCAAACACTCTTGATCTAGATGAAGCTGGGAAACCTGTAGATCAAATATCTTTTAGAGGAATGATATGAATATTATTATACATAATATCTAGTCGTACATACTTAATTTTTTCAGTATTCTTATGTGAAAGATATCAATTTAATCCAAAAGAATCTCATTTAAAATAAGTGAAAATAATTTTTCCTTATTTAAAGGGAACCATATATTTAAGTCTTTTATATTCCATTGGAAATGATTTTGTTTTAAAACGTTTTTCGGATTCTGATTTTGGTGGATTCAGAGTGGTTAGAAAAAGTACATACAAAACTTTTCATTTATTAGGATATTCATTTGTTTATTTTTCATAAAGGAATCATCACTCAATAGCCCTTTCCAACGCTGAAGATGAATATGTAGCAACATGATATTTTTTTGCTCACGTGTTGTGGATGCAACACACAGTCACATACTATAGCATGAGTTTTACTAAAACACAGATATCATGTGATAATAATAGTGTCATTTCCCAAAGAAAAAACCCAGAACATCACTATATTAAAAATCACATAGACATAAGGCGTCAATTTTATAGGGATCACACACTTAAAGGAGATATCATTCTTCAAAATTTTCAAAACACAAGATCAAATTACTGAGATATATATTAAATCATTTACCTCAGATAGATTTTAATACATTAAACAAAAGATAGGAATGATAAACAATAGGTAATAATCCATATTTACTTCTTGGTAAAACCTATAACCAATCATTAAGATACTCTTTTTCATAGGGGTAGTACTTATGTTTATTCTATTATATCACCTTTTTTTAAAAATAACTTAAAATTTTTGGAACCTAGAAAGTTTTCCTTCCCTACTAAAATTTTATTAAACCAAAGTTTTATAAGAGAAACCTTATCAACACTAAAAACTTTTTCAGCAATCCAGAATATAAGTATCCTCACTCATATCATTGTAATTTATTTTTTTGTTAGTGTTTTAAATCTTGTTTTACGAAAAACAATATAGGATTCACTCTCCTTATATCCAATTTTTTCCGTAAAACCTCAAAAGATCCGAACCTATAAATCCTTTTCCAGCGTTGATATCAACCATCAGATCAGATCAACATAATCTCAACCATTGTATTGTTACACGAATATGAACCATCACCGTGAAGCCTATATAAAGGACCCCTGAATTGGAATTCCACATCGGTTATCTGAGTTATTTTTAACGGAAGCCATGTAACCCATCAACTTTGTTGTTCATTTTTTCCTTTTTCCTTCAAAATTGAATTTCTCTCAATGTTTAATCATAGACTCTAACAACCTCCAATAAGTAACTCAAGGATTGGCTAATTTTTAGGGAAAGGTTGGTGGACCTAAATTTCTTTATCAAGTATGATTCTTTGTTTTCAAAATCATTAAGATGAATGGTTGGGAAAGTCTCTTCATATCTGAATAGAATAATTAGGATCCAATATATACTAATCTTGTTATATAATTCTATTATATAATTGTATTTTATGAATATGGTAGAAAATAAATATTTTCCTTTAAGAGTTATAGAAAGACTTATTCTTTGTATTTCAAAGAGGCTGCTAGTATCTTGGATATTCCTTATGATAGAGTATCAATAATTTTCTCACACAAGTTTCTTGATAAAGAAAGTTATTTTAATAATGATAAGGATATTGAGTTCCTTGACCTTAAAGGAGTAAATACACTAAATATAACTCATCTTTCTTCAAGTTATATATTATTTTCTCTTTCGATGTAAGTTTTTAAGATTATGAGAAAGTGTGATAAGTATTCCTTGAAAGTATCTGATATCTTCATGATGGATTTCATGGTAAACATAAGGAAGATAAACCTCATCATGTACATTCTTCTAACTATCATCAATATCAATAATGGCATTATAAAGTATCATATCAAAATTTATAATGTGATCTTGTCAAATATCATTATCTTGTGCATATAAGCTTTCAGAATTCCATGCAACTCAAAAGAAAAAGTTTTCAAGATCATGTTGTTAAGTGATGACACCTTGAGAAACATAAAGATTGGTTTTAGTACTAAGAGAGAATATTTATTTGGTCTTCCTAATAATGATAACCAAGCTACTTCATAAAATGGAGAAGTTAGGGAAATATCCACGAAAACCCCAAAGAAAATAAATGGAAAAGAGATAGAACTTTAGGAGAATGTACCAGCTGCTGAAAAAGTATTTTTCCTCCAATTTCTAAGAAGCAAAAGAATTTTTCTGATGATGTTTTTTCTAAATAGAGAGAGCATAAGAAGAATAAAAAGGAAGGTTATTTAGTTTTTGGGTTAGACACTGATGAGGCTAAGGCCTTAAATATTTAAGGAGCTAAAGACATTAGGAGGAAAGCCAAAGAGATGAAATTGAATAAGAAAATGTTAGATTCCAAATTTATCTAATATTTTCATAGAGATATCATGAAGTCATATTTACAAGATCAAGTACCAGAATCTTTCTGGAAAGAATCTATTCCAATTGAAACTTCTGTTCTAAATAAGAGAAAGAATGATATTACAATTCTGGAACCCATTTTTGAAGAAGAATAAATTCAACAAGAAGAAGAAGAGCAGTGAGAAAGTGATGATATTATCAGAATGGTAGAGGAATATCAATAGAAGGATAGCCCTTTGGAGAATTTATCTATCAGAACATCCTAAGATTAATCCACCAAGATTATTTCAGAAGAACAATCTCTTTAGAAAGATATCGATGCTCAAGATGATGTCAATAGAGTTCCTCTAGATGATGAGAGTATTAATTACGATATTTTTCAAAAAAGATACTAATGACAAGGCTGATAAAGAAATTAGTGATAAAGTTGTTGATAAAGAAGTTGTTAATGATGATGATAAAATAGTTCAAGTTACTTATAGTGAGCATGAGACTCAGAATTCTGAAAATTAAATCTATAATTCTAAGAGAGGTCAGAATGTTATTGTTCATTCTCCAAAGAAAGTTATAGTTTCAAAATCAAAGAAGTATTTTTCTAGGGTATCAAAGAGGAAAGAACATTACAAAGATAAATTTCCCTCTCCAATAAAAGAATCTTTCTTAGAGTCTTCATCTTGATAAGGAAATGAGTTTTTTGTTCAGTATTTAAAGAATAGTGTGAATACCATACCCTTATTTACATGAATATATTCTAGACGTCATATATTCATGAAATAATTAATCATAAGTTGGATTATACATCTTATTATGGAAAATTTTGTCAAACATGAAGCTGAGATCAATAATTTTCTGATCGGTTATGATTCTCATTAGAGATCTTGTAAATAAATGACTAATTGGTCCAAGTAATAGATATATTATCTTTAAATTTTTGATGATTTACCCGTTTTTTTCAAAGATGGCTTTGAAAATTTCGATGATAGAACAAAAACTATTCATAATGTATTATAGAATACTTAAAGGGAGAGAAAGATAACCTTCAACAAGAAGATAAATATCTGAATGGGAAGTGGAATTTAGTTGCTCTCAATCTGAAAAAATAATGGGAAATCTGGTAGGATATGGATGAAAATTTTAATGATCAAGAAGAAGTGATAAAGTCTCAGGGAGAAATTCATAAATTTCAGGAAGAAAAAATTAATATCTTGAAATGAAAAATCAAGATTAGGAATAGTAGATCAAGAAATATGAAGATGATCATAAAGAATTGAAGAAGGGGGAAACTACCTTAAAAAAGATGATTCTAGAGGATAAAAAAAAGATTAATGATTTTTTTAAACTCTGATATTTTGTTGTATTTTTCTTTTTAACAAATTTAGTCTTCTTAATGAAATTTTTTATCTTTATATTGAATTTTTTGTATATTACTCACCATTAAAGTACAAATTTTTTTCTTTCCCTCCATTCCTATTTGAAAATCATATAGGGGGAGAAAAGAATGCACAAAATGAATATTAAGATAAAGGAAGAGAATGCATAATTAAGGTGAACATTACTTAAGAAAAAAAAAATTATGTAAGGAAAAGTCATTTCTCTAAGAAATTCAAGAATAAAATCCTACAGAATTTCATAACCTAAGGGGGGTTAGTTTTATTCACTATAATCCATAAATACAAAGAGATAAAAGTATTTATTTTGACCTTAAAAATGAAAACCTTGGTCCTTATATTAATTTTTAAAAATTTGTTTGTGCTTTCCAAAAATGGGGAGATTATTGATTCAATAATTTTCTTTATGACTATTCACTTCCATTATATTTTCAAAATCATAAACAAAATTTCTTAAAGAAAATTATCTTTCTCTAAGAAACATTATCTTAAGGAAAATTTTATTTTCTTAAAAATTGTTTTTGTGTTTACCCATGGTTTTCAATGTCTTATTCAATGTTTTTTAAACCAAGTCTAACAATAATTTTCTTAATTCAATAATTGGATCTAAGTCAGAATATTATAATTTCAAAGAATCTGATTTCCCAAAATTGTGAATCTTATTTTTTCAGAAACAAAACACTGATTTCTTCTGAAATCAGGCTCCAAATTTGCTTGAAATCATAATCTGATATCTATTAAAATCAGACTCTGGTTTCTCCAAAAATCAGACTTTGATTTCTTCTGAAATCTGACTTTGATTTCTCCTAAAATTAGAATCTAATTTCTCTTCATATTATACTTCAATTTTTCCTCAAATCGGACATAGATTTCTACTTAAATTCGAATCTGATTTCTCCTGAAATAAGACACTGATTTCTCCTAAAATAAGACTCCCACTTATACCAAAATATGTCTCCAATTTCTCTTGATATTATACTCCAATTGAATCTAAAATTAGAACAATATTTATTCTCAAATAATTCATTTATTTCTTCTAAAATTACCCACTAATTTCATTTTGAAATCATACTAGGATATCTTCTGAAATTAGACTCTGATTTCCTAAAAAATTAAATTCTGAATTTATGAAATCTTAGAATATGATTCTCTGTTTTCTTACAATCTGATTGTTAATATTTCTAGACTTTATTTTTCATTATCCATAAAATCTGATTATTCAGATCTGTTAGAGTTATATTTATTCCATAAAATATTTTTCGAATTTTATGAGATCCTATTATGTTTATGTTTATTAAACATGATAATTTTTTATTATATATTATTTTTTCCTCCACATGATAATATTTCCAATGTTTCCTTACATGAAACAATGTCATACAATTTATTTTTAACTAATCGTTGGCTAAGTGACAAACATATAGGTCTATCTTAAAGTTAAGGAAAATATGACTATTAGAGGAGGAAGTTGACTGTTAGGATTTTCATATATAAATACCCAGGCATTTCAAAGCTCCAAACATGTTTATGTAGAACTCCTACATGTTGTGAGTGCTCTAATCAATTTGCCTTCTGTAAGTGTTGTGGACATCTTGTTCAAGCTGAGAATATATTTTTCAAATCTACCTGGGGAGATTCTGATTGTTTCTGATCAATCGATGGGTTCTAGGGTTAGGAAGACAGAGGTATCGACCACCTTAGAGATCAAGGGCTTGTAGGGATAGCAATACAGACTCCGATATTCATGTTTAGGGATTACGTTGATGTGGGTAAGACAGACTTTCCTGAAAGTATAAATCAAGGGACCTCTATTTGGGGATGTTGGATACCTTTCTCTTTGGGTTAAAATATTTATTATACTTGTCATATTTTGTAGGAAGATTTATTTCCGTATTATTTTGTTAAAGATAAGAAGTTTAAATTTATCACACTTTCTTATTCATTCATAATCTGATATAAATAAGATTATATAAACTTAAAGGTATATTCTTTCTCTAAGTTAACTTTTCTTAAGATTCTTTATCGAATCCTTCTTATCATATTCAAAGTAAGTTAGTTTCTTTGTTATGAACTAAAAAGGGGTTGTGAATCCATTTTTTAACTTTGTTAAAAATATATTTTCTTAAAGATATAAATGATTGTTTTTAAACTCGAAATTCACCCCCCCCCCTCTTGTAATTGAGCAATCAACACATACATTTTGATCCTACATATATATATAACTATATATATACATACATACTTATAGATAAGTAATTAATTAGAGGAAAGAAAAAACATTTTAATAAAAATGTGAAATGGGACAATATAATATATTCAAAGAACAAAAATCGATATATATTAATTTTTATATGATAAATAAAACAGATATTACCTCCATAGAAGAATCAAATACATGGATAAAAAAGTATTTCCAAGATAATAAACTTTTAATAAAAATATTACACGCATAAAATGATGATTTTAAACTCCATAAAACAACAATGAAATATTAAATATATTAAAACATGGTCCTCTATTGTTGGGATTATAATTTCAAACCAAAATGATTAAAACATTTGTTCACATAAAATTATAAAATTTGAAGATTAATCCACTTACAATTATATTATTATTGTAAAAATTAAACAAAATATTAAAAGAAAACCATTTTAAAAATAAAATTTTAAATTTTAAACATCTTTTGACGAGTCTATGAAATTTGAAAATATCAAAAAAACATCTCATTACGTAATATGGAATTCCAAAATCAACATTTTAATTGAATAAATTTTAGAATAAAATTATAATTTTTAAAATAAAGAATCCCTTATAAAGTGGGTTTTCAAGATAAATTAAAACCGTAATTAATATTTTTCCCCGTTATCATAATATGATCCTTGAAAAAAATATTTAAAAACTAAAACATTTTAAAAAAATAACTTGATAAGAAGGTGCATTATTTTTGAAAACATTAATTTATAAAAAAATGAAATGTGGAATTTAGAAGTGTTTCCCCCTTAAGTGAAAAATCCATTTTTTGGAAATTTTAAAATTTAAATTTTGAGATAAATTTTTATTTATAAAATAAAAATATCAAAACATAAATTCATAATTTTAAAATATGGTTCCCCTTTAACTTACACTGATAATTAGAAAACCATATTTGAACTCATAAATTCACAAACCTATTATCTCTCTCTCTCTCTCCCTAAATAAAAATTATGTGTGGAAGTGGTGAAGGGGAATATCGAGGTGTTCAGGGTTCGACACCTAAGAAAAGTAATTTCGTACATATAATCCAACATCCTAATCCTATATCAAATACATTACATAGAAATCCATTCATCTATGGATATTGTGACATGAGAGAACCCTAACTGTTCATTATTTTTTTTTGAACTTAGTGTGTTTTTATATGAACCAATAAGCCCTCTTCACTTAGGTTTTTTATCCACTATCCTCCTAGTTGAAATATTCACATATATGAGACTTATAGATGACCAATAAATAGTCCATGGTTTTATCATTTCCCAATTTTTATCACACGAACTATGATACCCTAACATGATGGTTATCTGTGGAGGATTGTACCAGACCAGTCTACAACCACATTTTCCCTACCAAGAGTTATTGTGTATTTCATATCCAACCGACTAACTATGGGAGAAGACACAAAGACACCCTTTATGTTCATAGAGGGGAATATACTACTCTTAGGAACTACTAGGCTGCTACTTCCGATTAAGAATAAGGGTTAGGTGTTGTCAGAAAATTGTGAGGGGTAAAGGATGATAGTCGATAGCCGAAGGTATCATACCAATTAATTAGTTTGTAGTGAGGATGAAAATGAAAATAGGAAAAGGGGAAGGTGGTGGAATCCAAGGAATATGGCACTATTTCTTATACCTCTTTTTATTATTCAAGACTATTATTTATTTTAATATTATTTTTATTATAAATACTTTTTTTATATAGTAATATATACATATATTTATATACACATATATATTAGATATGTTATTATATATATATATGTAATAAATATAATTTTATCAACCAAATAATCATAACATTTTAATCTACTATATTTATATCGTTATACATTCACACATTTATATGACACATATATTATAGTGTCATTCGAATATATATATATATATATCTGTGTGTGTGTGTGTGTTTGTATTTATATATATATATATATGTATTTATATATAAGTATATATATAAAAACATATATTTGTATTTAATCAGAAAATATTATAAATTACCCTAATATTCACTTTATTTATTACATTACTTTTCTCTATTACTCAAACACAAATTATTAACATTTAGTACTGAAAAAAATATTATATTACTTGAATTTATAAAAATAAATTATTCATATTTTAAGTTCACTAATAAAATTTATCTATCTTATAAATTAACATCCTTTATATATATCTTCGGTTAATATTTTATAACCTATTATTTTCATAGTCTTGAGGTTTTTTTTTATTTTTCACTTATCCTGAAATACATATTCATATATGTTCATCTTAAATTATATTACAGTATACATTTTTTTATCTATTTCAATTTCATAATTTATATACCATTAAATTTTATTAGATATTATTAATATGTTAATTATTTTCTCTTCATCTAAAAACTTATTTTACTAAAATGTCAGTCTTGTGTTCAAGAATAAATTTTGAAATGTGATCATATAACTATATTATTTGTATTCTATTATTAAAATTATTTCAAGAAAGGACAAATAAACATAGTCAATATAGTATATGAATATTTTAATTTAAATTATTCATTTACTTATAGAGAACCCATTTTTTCATAATAGATATTCCATGCTTACATATATTTGTTAGTTTGTTTTAGTTATAGTTAAATTCATTTTATATTTTTTCAAAATAAATATTATATTTACTAAAAATTGTAGTGTTACTTTATTCCACCCTTAAATTAAATTTCATCTTCTTAATTTTTATTTATCTAGGTAAACTTTTACTTCCTAATCAATCATTGAGAAATTATATATATTCTTCCTAGTTAAGATTACTTATTTTTGGGATAAATTTTTTATATAAATTTTTTAATGAGTTACATAATGAATTATTTTCCACCTAAGAAAGAAATATTAAAATATCTAAATTAGAGACACTGAAAACAAAGGAGGTCTATGTAATTCATAGTAATGATGAAATTTATAAGATCTAAGGAATTACTTAAAATATAATCACCTAAAACCACAAAATAATGACTCTAAACCAAAAATTATCCCCAATATACTAATCTTAAATGTTTTCTCAACATTTCCATTGATTCCAACTGAGACTCCTCGGACCCATGATCCCTAATATAGAACTATAAACATTATATATTTTTTTCTAAATAAAAAATTATTCACCCCTAAGAAATATATCATCCTTATAATACTGAGTATTGTTTAATTTTATAACTTTTGATAATTAGAGCTAATTAAATTAAAAATTATATCACCTGACTATATATATTTTTAAAAATATAAATAGCTCAAAGACAAAATAATCATTTTTTTGTCTAAAATCATTCCATTCTAGAACAATTCCCTAAATAACTCATTCTAATCTAAAAGAACTATGAAAAATATTTTAAAACCTTTGGAGTGAGAAGATGACATGGTAAGGGGTTTTAAAATCAAATTAAAATTATTTTTAAAAATTTATATAGAATATTATTTGAAAACAAGTATTTTAAAAACTATAAAAATTTCATTAAATATAATATTATAAAAACATAACATTTTCTTTTCCCTTAAAAACCTATAAAGAGTTTTCTAAAAGTAAAATAAATTTTATAAAAATTTTCTCGATAAAACATTAAAATAATAACTCTAATTAAATGAGAATAAACAAATCAAGAATAAAAATATAATATCTTACAAACAAAACATTAAAAACTATTTGAATACTTTAAAATTATCTCTAATAGAAAATAATCAGGCAATTTTTAAAAAAAAACACTCCATGATCTTGGAAAATAAAATTTTGAAGCATCTTGGAACATTGAAGGCTATACAGGGTCTAACCATCATGGTGGAAAACGTGACTTGGGGTTTAGTTTTACTCCCCATTCCATATCATGTTTATATAGTACAATATTTTAATTTAAATAAAACTTATTTGGCCATTCCATTTTTCACTTGATTTTTTAGTCCCATTTTTAAAAATTGAAAAAAATAGAAATATATATATATATATAATTAAATTTATATATATATATATATATATTTATTGATATTTCATTAATTCATAAAAGGAAACCAATATTTTTATAATAAAACTCTAGAATTGGATAATATAAGGAATAAATGGAATGGCAATTGAAATATATTATGGAAATATGATAAATCCAACACACAAAAAATCTTGGATGAAACTAATTCATGGTAGACAAAATAATTCAAGAAGAATCATAATTTAATAATCATATTAGATATATAATTGATAATTTAGAATCCTTATAAAAACATTGAAATTTAAAATATATTGAAATATATTCCCCTATAGAGGGAGTTTTATTTATAAAAATCAAAACATTATTTCAAAACATATTCTTAAAGGGAAAACCATTTGTGCCTAATATGATAGATATTAAACCACTTGAAACTATTATTTGAAATCAATAAAAAATCTAAAATATATCCCCTTACATAAAATAATATTTTAAAATCAACGTTTGAATTGATGATATTTTATACACAAAATTAAAATTTTTAAAATATAGATTCCAATAAAAATAGGATTTGGAAGATAATTTTAAACAAAAATTAAAATATCTTCCCCTGACATATAATATTTTCCTTGAGAACCAACATTAAGAAATGAGAAATTTTTTAAAACAATAACCCCTTAAGAGGGAATTTCATTTGATAAAACATTAATTTCTATATAGAATTTTCTCATGAGATAGTAAATTTGAATGGGTTTTCCCTTTATGATGAATTTTTTTTTAGAAATTAAAGACATAAACTCTGATAAAAATATCCCCTATAAAATAAAAATATAAAAACATGAACATATAATTTGAAAATATATAATCCCCTTAAATTATGATGATAATCTAAAATATGTTAGAGAACTCCTATATCCACTCCCCTGCACTCTCCCTCACTCTATAATGGCAAATTCAATGTGGTAGAGGACATGGGACAAAATATGGTATTGATGGTTCCACAACCGTGAATAAGAATTAAATAATTATAATCTAACTTAAACAGATGTATTAAATGGATTACATAATAATACATTCAATTATATAGATAGTGATGTGAGATGACCCCTACAATTCCTTCTTTTTTTATCCTAACTGTGTGTCTAGTTCTATGAACCCACAACCCCTATTAACTCTATTATTGTTTTCACCCTCTTACATGAATTGATATATAAGACTTATATACGACCAAGAATTATCTATAGTTTTATATTTCCAATATTTTCATCACCCCCCCCCCCCCTATTCTTCCCTGGCTTGATTTTATCTAATGAGGATCTCAGCAGACAGTTATTTTATTGTCATCTCCCTTAACGGAGTTCGTTGAATGACTGACCTAATGAGAAGACATAGAGCCACCTAGCTATATCAGGGAAATAAATCCACAACATCCATGTACTAGTAGGCTATTACTGATGGTAAAGGGAACCTGTTGTGGTTTGTTTTGGAGAAATGAGGGTAAGGGACAATATCTGGTTATTAGGGGAAAATCACGTGGAGGCATCAGTCGACGGCGAAAAAGAAAAAATCGACTAGAGAAGTGGAAGGTGATGAAATTTAGGGAAGAAGTTACTATTTCTCATGCATTTTTTATTTTCATTCATTTATTATTATTTTTATAATAAATATTTTTCCTTTATATACACACGCACTAAATAAGTTCATATATATAAATATATATTAAATATCATTTATGAACCCAATAATCTTAAATTTTTAATTTAATATATTCATATATTAAAACTTTTCAACACTATTATTATATTATATTTATCCTATTTATGTATATATATATATATTAAATAATAAATTTATTTAAATTACACTAATATTGATTTTATTTATTACACAACACTTTTTTCAAACATAAATTTAAAATAATTATTACCATAATAATTGTTGTATTATTTGAACTTATTACACCTAAGTATTCCCATTTTAAATTAACACATACAATTTAGAAATATTAAAATGTATTACCCTTTATATATAACATCAATAAATAGTTCATATCCCATAATATTGATAGTATTTAGAAAAAAAATTATATTAAAATACTTCTTCCTATATTTTTTATCTGAAGTTATATTACGACAAACAATTATATATATATATATATATATTTAATTTTATTAATTTATATACCATTATATTTTTATAATAATTATTAATATGTACAATAATTTTCCATTTAGTAATAATTTTTTTTAATAAAATATAAATCATATGCTTAGGAATAAATTTTGAAATGTGATCATATAACTATCTTCCTAATAAATTTTTTTTTCAAATTATTTCTTGTAAGATAAAATTATGGTCAATATATTATATGGATATTTTAATTTAACTATTTCTATAATGTATAGGGAATCAATTTCTTCATATTTGATATTCCATACATAAATATATTTCGTATATTTTTTATACTTTATTTAAAAATAATATTTATTTAAATGAAAAATTATATATACTAAAACTTGAGATTTTACAGTAACCCTATGACCTAAAAAACCCCAAATTCAATATTTTTAGACCCAAATATTTCAAACTCAATAGAGCTATTATAGAATTATTATATACACATAAAAATGTCTTTGGGCTGTGAAAATTCTCCCAACCATATGTGGAAGTACCTGCAGATATTTGGGAAATCCCTGTGAGGTAGTTGAATTGGTGATCACAATAAGAATTTATATTTTAGTTGAAACAAACTTCACCATCTATAAATATTTGTGACATTTTATTGACCAGAAACATCCATCATAGGAAACAATGAGCAGTATAATGATTTAAAAGGTTCACCTCTTGATGTTAGAAGGCTAGTACTTGATGTGATATTGATTACTCTAAGATCACACTACTAAATAGAATAATTCTATAAGAACATGTTAGAGATGTATATCCATGAAACTCATATATTTTGATCTTTCAAATACGATTTTATGCTTCTTTTAAATAAATTATAGCCATATTTTAGAATTACGGTAAATGTTGCTAGAAACTGATATGTATTTTACCAATAGGTGATTATAGAGTTATTAAGTGTGTTGGTTTATTTCTCTTCTTTTATTCTTTCATAGTATCGAAAACCAAATAATTTTTCATGAAAAAGAATATATGCAATTACTTAATTCACATTATTTATCTTTTTTATATGGTTGTATTATATTTTATTTCTCTCTTACTTCTTTTTTACTTCATGAGTGAATCGCCTAATCCTCTTAAGAATATTTTCAATTGTATTTTTTAAGCTTTTTTCAAATTTTGTTTACATCTACGTATTATTCTATTTCTTCGACAAAAATTTATTCACTCTTACTGTATGTGTAACATTCCCATTATTTTTCACTCTTTATTGATCTTTCTCGTATAAAAATAGTTATAAATATTTGAATATTAATTCTCCAAAATATGTGTCATTTTATTCTACTTGATATTTTATTCACCATTGTCTCTTTTTTATCTTGAAATATAAATATAGACATTACTATAATAACTTTACATGAATCAGTGCAACTGAAAACTACCCATGTAACCACTTCTAATATAATAGAAAAATGATTTTATTATACATTGTGACCCTTCATATTTCATTATAAATAACACAAAAATTGAATCATGGAAAAACTAAATAACATAAAATTTTAATCTGAGAATAATAGCTCACTATACCTGATTAAAAATATAGAAAAAAAATTATTTATAATATTTAATTATTGTATCCAATTCAATGAATAATATACCACCTTGCATCATGAGATTTAAAATAACTTCCTCGTAATATTAAATTCTAGAAACTAAAATTTATGTTTTCACTATTTTTGAATGTTCGCTATGGCATGATGCATGTGTAGATAAGAGATAACCCTTATGTAGATTAATGTGTACATAGATGATTCCTATATAGAACATGTAATATAGTTTACACCTATCCAAAAATGATCCTTATGGTTCTCACTCCCATGATGATCGCGTGATTTTTGCACAAATTCCAGTTCATGCTTAGAGAAAAAAGATGATGATTACACAGAGGTATATGATATTTAAATATTATTATATGATGTTTAGGTAGTAGTATATGATTTTTATAGTGGTTAAAATGATGTCTAAGTGGTCTTAGGATTCATTCTTACATATCCATGCCTTTTCCATTATCTATTATCTCTAGGGATAAAATGTTTCTAGCACAAATACAAGGATTTATCTATATTCTCAGACTTATTCATAGAATATTGATTTTACAAAAACTATTTAAACACTGATTTTAGTTAACATTAAACACTATATAATTTTATAATGACCTTCACCTCAAATGAGTCTCCTAACATTATTTGAGTTTGAAAATAATTTATTCGATGAAAAAAACAACCATCATTTTCAATTTAACCTTATCTAAACTTTCTTCTCTAGATCAATACCACTGTCTAGAGTAACTTCTTCAAAGAAAAAAACCCATGATATTCATCTGATGTTTCCAAAATCTCACCCAATATCATATTTTTCAAAACCTTCCCTATACTCATGACTGGTTCCCAACAAACTCCCACATTTAATTTTGTTTCCAACTAGGAACATAAATCACTCGAAAAATATTAATTTTTATAAATAAATCATAATTAAATATTTATTATCCAACTCATGAAAACTAGTTTTAGGAAATAAGAATATTGAATAAAAATATCATGTTTTCAATAAAATAATGATAAATTTATAAGATATTTAATTCTGATTCGCTTGATCTTACATGATGAAATGATACAACATTAAAATAAATTTATGATTCAATATTTGAGTAATAAATACTTCATAATCTCATTAAACATTTCATTAACTTGATATATCAATTTAAGGAACCATTTAAAGAATAAATTCATTAATTCACTTTAATAAAACATTTTAAATAATTTTCTTATGAAAAAAGATTAATTCAATGATAATATATTTTAAAAAATCATTCTAAATTAATTTTTCCCCATAATAAAAATACATATCCATATTTACGTCCCCGATAAATACCCCCATCCAAATTTATTTAATAAATAATTAGATGATAAATATAAAGAAAATTTTAAATTGACTTTTCTTTTATACCCCTTGACAAAATATCAAAATAAATTATAGTATAAGGGACTAGAACACCATATATTTTTTATAATATGGGTGTGGTTGATCTCCTAGCATCATCCTCATACTCAAAAATGATTCTTTAGGGAATAAATTAGTGAACACATCATTTATTTTATCTTTTATTGGAATAAGTTTCAAAATTAATTCATTTATTTTCACAAAATTATTGGTATTTGATATCTATGTGATTATTCTTGAATGCAAAATTTGGTTATTTATTAAATTTGTGAAACTTTGATTATTACAACCATAGATAAGTGAGAAGATTGCTATAACTATATGATCTATGAATTGTGTTCTCATTCAAATTAATTAAGTTGTAGCTTGAGTGGATAGGTCGTAATAAAAATTTGAAATTCTAAAATTATTATAATTTTTCTTCTTTGTGTGTCAAGAAACACACTCCTATCCAATAAAAAAGCTCCCCCAAATGTAGAACTATTATTATTAACAGAACCTGGCCAATCTGAACCTATGATTCATATTTATTAAGAAAACACTTGCTATCATATTATATTCCAAAACATAATATACTATTTATATACATACAATACTTATTACAATGCTGAAATGGGACTCTTTAGGTGTAATTTGGTGCCACACATATATGGTGATTTCAAAAACAATATTAATTCATGATGCAATTAACCACTATATATTTCTAACCAACATTCCAAACTCCCTAACATCTACCTATATTCCCTATTTATGTTTGGAAATATTTATTCCCATTGAAATTAGTGTGAAAATTAGATTTTAATCCTATAAATCCACCATCTTCAAAATATCTCTTGAATAATTCTCTTGAGAAAGAAAATTTTTATCTTCTAATTGATAAATTTATAGGACAAGAAACTACCTCATCTCTCCAAATGTGGATATTTAAAAAAATTCTTCGTCTCTAAAGAAAAAATACCACATACATGTTCATAATTTACAAAAAAAATATTATATCATCTATAAAAAAATCCAAATGGGTGACACATATTTTCCATCATTAATATAGAGGTGTCAACCACTCTTCCCATTTTAAAAATTAAACATCTTTAAGAAGGTTTACAGCTTATAATACCATTCAATAAGGTATTTTATATCCCTATAAATCGTTATTTGGCGTATAAAAGTAATTTTTATCAATTACAATGTGAAAACCATTGGGTTTCTCAATATATTTCTCTATTATAACTCTCTATTAAAGAATTTATACTTGATATCCATTTGAATAATCATATTTTTTATTTGAGACATAATAGATTGAAATATTTAAATGGTCTCATGCCTTTAACTAGGTGAATAGGTATCATAAATTTCTACTCATTCAACCTATGAATAGATTCTATATGGTAATGTTTATTTCAAATTACTTCACCTATTTCACTTCACTTGTTTCTGAAAAAACACTTCATAATAATGTAATTATCGTCTTTAGAATTGAGTACTAACTCCCAAGTCACATTATTATTAGTATGGTTTAATTCTTCAACTATAGCATCGAAACACTCTTTATTCTTCGATGAATCTTCACCATCAATTGGTTTGACTTGAAAAAATAAAGATGTATGGATTATTTTCCCGAATGTTCTCCTAGTTTATACCTGTTTTCATCTATAATGATTTTTTAAAACATCGAATTCCTTCTTAACCATGAATGTGATGTATCATATTGTCCCTTACAAATTAAAATTGCAGAATCCCCTTCTCTAACAAGTTCATCTTAGACATTTTATTCATTTTTTATACTTATGTGAGCTTTTCAACTAAAAAACAACATCATCACTTATGATATTTTATACATCATATAAAAAATAATTCATTTAATATTATACGATATTCATAACATTAATATCAATAATCTTTCCACATTATTGACTATATCAATAGTAACCTCTTTCATAAACTCTTCATAATTCAAATTATCCTAGATTTCCACATTTTTTCATTATAAAACAATGGATTCCAATCACATGTGATACATCAAGATCGATGATTTTCTCTAATAAATCTCATATGCATAAATATATATTTGGAACATCTATAAAAAAGTTTATAATGTCAACCACTACAAAAATATCTGATCTCAAAAAATATTTTGAATTATCAAGCATTACCAATATTGTTCCAGCTATCTTGATCAAACATATGTTCTTCCATTCAGAAACATCATTTTTTATGGTTTGTATGGTGCTCCATGATTAGTTCAAATTAAATTCTTCTCCCGATATCCTTCAAAATTACCATTTGTAATCTGAAATCCATTTTCAATTTTGATCTTCATAACAGAAAAACCACACAATTCTTATACACTTTTTTGAAATATTTTAAACCTTATTAATGCCTCCCACCTATGTTTTATAAATATAACATAATTAATTGATATGAATTCATCAATTAAAGTTATAAATTACTTTTCTTTATTAGTTTATTATTTCCTTATAGTCCAACACAAATTTTAATTAATGAGCTCAAAATAATGAGTAGATTGAATATAAACATTCTTATGATAAGAGTTAATAATTTTTCCTTTTTGGAATGTTCAGAACAACTAATATATTTCCCTTTTCAAAAAAGGTAGACCATGAACATTGTCTCCTATAGTGATCATATTTATGTTATTTAGGAAGATATTCCCAATCCTTTGATCCCTCAATTTAATATCTTCCTTCATTCTTAAATAACATGAATTTCTAACATCAACCACTAAAAAAATTCCCTTTAGTCCATTTTCTTCATCTAACAACTCTTCAATTTTTTAATATTTTTTCTATAAACTCTTCCTTCCTAAAATAATTTTAATTTCCTTAATCAGAAATCCAAAACACATTTAACAGATTGTGTTCAAAAATATAAACAAATATTTTTTTGAATTTCATCTTTTTAATCCTGATCAATATTGAATAAACTTTTTTAACCATTAGTGAACCATCATTTCAAAATCTCTCTAATATTCTATTTCACTTTTCAACATCTATCATACGTTTTAAACACCTTGTCATGTAAGAATAATATACACTATCTAGGATCTATGGACTTTCCCTTTTGGGTTCATTGAGTGTTACTTAGACAAAATAGCTTTATACGTCCCTTTTCTACACTAATTCTATAGATATTGAGTATTAAAACTTAAATATTTCGAGTTAGGTAAAATGGTCATGAATTCATTTTCATAGTAACTAGATTATTTAAATAATAAATATTTTTTTTAATATATATAAACATTTTTCATAAATATATCTATATTATTTAACATATTTCTGT
Source organism: Viscum album (assembly GCA_963277665.1). Taxonomy (NCBI): domain Eukaryota; kingdom Viridiplantae; phylum Streptophyta; class Magnoliopsida; order Santalales; family Viscaceae; genus Viscum; species Viscum album. The sequence goes on from OY728132.1 coordinate 706,081,143, forward strand.
TTTTTCATCCTTTAAAGGGATTGTATCCCCCTAAAAAAATTATGCCAAAACCCCATGAACATATTATTTGACTATTAATTAAACCAATTTTTTTCATATACCATTATATTCCAACATAATTAGACAAATCAGTTAAGAGTATATTTTCCTATATATACAGTATATTTTCCAAAATATTGAACTTTTACTTCTTATAACATTGTGTCATCAATATTGTATCTTTCTTCAAACCAATATTCTTGTAAAATCATAACATATTCTAATGTATATTACAATTATTCTCAGCCCTTTATAAGTCACTAGTTGAATCCATTTTTGACTTCAAGTTGGTGTTCTAAAATATTTCATATTTTTCAGTATCAGCAATATATTCTATCAGTATTCCCATCATGACTTGGGTATTTTTATTTGAATATTCAAGAATATCAGATATCTTTTAATTATTTTTTGGAATACTTTTTCCTTATTATAAACCACTCTTATTTTACCATTCAAAAAATTCAGAAATAGAATTCTGAATGTTGGATATGCACTTCCTTAATTCTTCTTCTATTCTGGCCTATTTTGGTTGAATAGGGTCAAAATAATTCCCTTTTCCATTAACATTTAATACATATTGATGTAAAATAAATAAAATAATCAATCATTATCATTAAATAAACAATTTTATTTATCCATTTGGAAATTTATTTTATAAATATAGATTCGTTTTTGTTGGAGGACTGATAATTACTCTTAGATTTTAATATATTTATCTCCTATTTAGATATCATTGACAGTCACTATTTAAATTATTTAATGAACATGAAATCAATTTCAGTATATTATTCTTCCATTTTAAAAAAAAATTCAACATTTTTAACATTTTGATCATTGACTTCAATAATAATAATTTTCTCACTATCATCATTATTGGATGACCCACGTCTATATTCATCTTTTTCACCTTCATATTCATTAGACATACCGTTTATTATTTTAATTTTTTATAACATATTAACATTATATTTGTAAGAATACTTTTATTAATTTTATTTTCTTTCTCGAAATTTATTCTTATAATTCATCACTAACTTAGTGAAAGTTTTATTTTCAATAGTTTCCTATATAGTGAACAACATAATCACACCTGAAAAACCGTACATAATGATATCCCCTATATCTTCATTTACATATTATCATTTTTTTTAGAAAAGGGATACTGTTTTGACAAAATTCTCATTCAAATATTTATTATTATTTAAGATTATTATATTTTATTCTTCATTAACAATATTCTTGAACTTCATAGATTTTATTCTTTAAAATGGAATATTTTTTAAAGTGTTTCCTTTATTTCTGAAAACATTATTTTTTTAATTTCATAAGAAAAAATACTATATATGACAACAAGATGGATGTATCAGGTATTATTTTCCTCCAAATAATATACATTATGCATAAAATATGGCAAGTAATATAAAAATGGAATTCTCTATAAAACCAGAATCTTCAATCTTCTCACTAAAGCCCTAGATCATCCTCACAACATCATTAACTCTTTTAAAGAAACTATCAATAGTCTCAACATCATCACTTCAAATATCTTCATATATTAATCTCCAAATTTTTATATCTGATCCCTTAACTTTATTATTCCTTTAATAAATATTACAATTTTATCCCAATATCTTTTTTTCCTTTTTATTTTGGATGTTATTTTTCTCAAAACCATGAAAACATAGAATTTCACACATCCCCATTACATTACATATTCTATTTATCTACTACTACTATTAAAGTATCTTTAGTACATGGGAAACATACATCTATTAAAACTTCTAATATATCATAACTGATAGATTAAAGGTGTGGATAAATTATTTACTTCTGTATATGATAAATTTCCACATTAAATATAGAAACCCAATTAAAAATCACTAGATTTAAATTATCCATTGAAGATAATATAAATCATTGAAAAAATATTCATCCATAAAGGGACTATAAATTCCAAACATCAAGAATACCCTCATGGAAAAAGGGAAACACACTTTGATACCACTTTTTGAATCACCTATAGGATCCTTATGGAATCACTTATAGGGGTAGAGAATTAGTTATCATAAATTAATTTATATTTATATTTAAATAGAATTTTTCACTAATAAATATGAGTGATATATTATTTTATAAACACAACAAACAAATAGTAACATGAGGAGAACAAGGTCCACCTCTAAATTTTTCAAGGCTAGCCCTTGGTGTGATATGGATTCTTCCAAGATCACAATACCCACTATAAAAAAGCTCTAGGTTCAAAAATGTAGGGTATATCCTTAAAAATAACATTTTACATCTCCAAACTATGCTTCGGCATATGTTTCACACAAGTTCATTCATAAATTTATAATTTTAGAAAATTTCTCAAACAAATTATATGTATTCCACCAAGAGACTGCTATTGAGTTTTTTATGGGTGACCAGCTCTTTTTCTTCTTCATTTTATGCAAAGTAACTAAACCACTTCTATTATCACGTGCATCATTATATACAATGAATCTATACGCTATTCTCATATTCATTGTGAAGAAGGTTCATTAAAATACATGGTAGTAGCAATATATTCTATTTTTCTTTTATATATAAACATCACAGCCAACTCACCTGGTCTTCTTCAATATATTGCTCAAAATATTTTATAGGCTTTTCTCACCAATTTTTCATAGAGACACCATATTCTTATTATTTATTGAATATTTATTCAAAAATAAAAAATGATTAATATAACCATAATTTTAAATATATATACTAGTCTTCCGCATATAATAATAATATTATATATATTTGAATATTAATTCATCTAGAGATGTGACCATATGTCTCCCATGATATTTTAGTTATCATAATCTCTTTTTCCTCTTCAAAATTCTATGTTGAAGTCGATATAATAAAATTATAGGAAAAAATTTAGTTACCAATTTCCCAAGTAATTATTCTTAAATCACATAACATGATTTTATTCTATACCACAAGGACTTACACATTTATCATAAAATAAAAAATGACTTGAATCATGGAATAACTAAATCAAATGACATTTATTATTTGATAATAACAACTCACTATGTATTTCTTCATTTTAAATCTCAAAAAAAGAAATATTATACTAAAATATTGAAATTTTATTAATAATTACATGAATAACATATCACTAAAAATCTTTATATTTATATTATATTCCTTAAAATATTAATTCTAGAAACATAAATTTTAGGATTCTTCATTTTTTTAATTTTCACTAAAGCATAATGTAAACATATACACCGTATGAAACATACACATACTTGTGTTTCAGAATATGATTCTTACATAGTTTGTGGATTGATTCTTACATAGAGCTGAAAATATTCCTTCTAGTCCTCATGTATACGTAGCTCATGAGATGTTTATGAAAACAAAAGTTTATGTTTATATACAACAGATGGATTTTACACTGAGGTAGGGGATGTTTATGTAAGACTATATGATTTTTACATAGGATATGATGGTGTTTATATAGATGAAGAAAATTTTTAGATATCACATGGATTCATGATTATATATACATGTCTTTTTCCTTTTTCTGATATCTGTATGGATAAAATTATTATTACAAAAATATAAGGACATAAAAAATCAACATTATTAAAAAAAACATATATTTTATAATAACTATTAAAATATCTATAATTTTAGAATTTATATCACATCAAATGAATCACAAAACATCACTTGAGTTTGAACAAAATTTATATATTGACATTCAAAGGAAACACAACCATCATATCTACATTAACCACATCGAATATTTCTTCATTAAATAAATAACACAATCTAGAAGAAATTCTTAAATGACACAACAACAAAATATTCATCTAGGGTTTTAATAAATATTCCCTAATATCATATTCTTCTCAACCTTTCCTTGATTCAATTCTTGGACTCAACACCATTTAACTTTCATCCCTAGAAAGTAACCAGTGATTTTAGAAAAGAAACAAGTCAAGGTCTTTAATTTTCTCAACACAATCAAGTCTGGTCATTAGAAATTCAAAAATTCAACTCATGAAGAGACATAACATACCACATAATATTATTGGTCATCAAAAAACAAGTATATTAGTCGAACTTCCCTCAACTGAATAAATGAAAAGTAAATCTCAAGGATACCATCTCAAGGATGAATTATTGATTCTTTAATATAAAAAAATCTATTGATTTTAGAATACCAAAAGTTATAAATTTTTCAAAACATTTTTATATTTAGAAATACCTATAACACCTCAATATCTAAATATATTACTGACTTTAAATAAGTCAATTTGTTGGATATATTTCTCTACACACAACACCAAACTTAAAAGATTCTGTGATTTTTTCAATAAAATATACATATTAACTATGACTATTAAAAACCTATCGGTTAAATTAGCATGAATTAATAATAGTAACGCTTTTATGATTTTTTTGTATATAGAAAATAAAGGAAAATTTTATTATTTGATGAAATTAGATTGTTTACCTAAGAGGATTAATAAGTTCATTTTTTTAGAAATGTATTGTTCTAAAAATTTATTTTTATATGATATGAATTTATAATTCAAGAAACATATTAATAAATATTTGTTAATTTTTATGTTAATAATTTATTAAAATTAATTTAGTCAGTAAATGATATAAAAAAAAGAATAATAATAGTTAATATTTGATAGTGTAATTTTATAATAAAAACATGTTTTCATTCTATTTAATTCTTTTATTAAATAATTGAATTAATAAATTTTTTAAGTTTATATTTAGAACATAGTAATAATTGTTTTATTTTTAATAAAAACATTTTCTTAATTAGAATTTATTTATTTTTATCTAAAAGATTGATTTTTAGTCAAAAAATAAGGATTTTACAAAAACAAATTATAAGAATATCCTAAATTTTTTAAAACCTTTTCTATAATAAAATGTGAATTTAAAGAATAATATTGTTTTTTTAATTCATTCATGGGATCATACAAATCCAAAATATTTTTATTATAGATCAAAATTAAGATGTAAGTCTAACAAAAAAATTGTTTTCGGTGTTTTATTTGACTCGTGTATTTTCAAGGTGAGATTCAGTTTTGGATTTACATTAAAGCCTCATAAATATTTTTTTTTATCAAAATAAATTATTTAATGTTAATTTAAAACTTTAATGATAATGGATTGCATAAAAATTTCGTGATTAAAACCATATTATTCTGTAAACTCTTCTTACACATTATGTGGATGAATATTTATATTATAACTTCAAAATCATATAAATTTCATTTATAAAATTATTTTACAAATTTAATATCATATGTTTAAATTTTTTTAATGGGTTTAGTGTTAATTTTTTCATTAATATTAATTACTAAGGATAAAAATTAATTACCATGGTAAAAGTAAATTGGGATTAAGGATAAAAAGTCAAATGAAAAGGCCTTAAAAAACTTGAATATTTCTACCAAATATGTTGTTGAGATTTTTTTTCAATGAATATTTAAATTCCCATCAACATATTTTCATTTTGGGTTCATTTATATTGGAATTGCAACACAAAATTAATGAAAATGTTAATTGTGCTTCCAAAAGTACTCATATATAAAATGATAAAAAGGAAACAATTAATCGACATCAAGACTAACCTTCCCATTGAATTTATCCATTAAAATCTACCAATTTTATCCTTGTTTAACCCTATCACTCTTTAAAAATATTATGGTCACTATTAGTTATCACAGTACCTTTATTTTTAATGTTTATTCCAAGGGAAATTCAGGTAACTGATGTGAGTATTAACAACTACATAACTTTTCTTCTTAATTATCTTCATTAAAATTTATTCTATCCATAATAAAATAACTATTTTATAATCCTTTATATTATTTAATGATACTATATTAAGATTATTATTATTTTATCTTAATATATCCCATATATTATGAAAAATGAAATCATCGCATGTGTGTATGTATGGGCTACCGCCACCACATGCAATAAAATTAATTTTTCATCACCACACAAATTTTTTTGATAATATAAATAACTAATGTTTAAATATTATATTAATGAAATAATATACTCAACAAAATTTTTCATCAACCTTAGTCATGGTATGTTCATGTTTCGGTTGGTTTATCCACCTATATAAACAATAATATACATTTATGTCATAGATGGGTAAAAAAAGCAATTTTTTGGTATAATAAGATATAAATATTTAAAAAAATCATTTTTCTAGTAATTTTATATCAAAATTTAACACATTAATTAATAAAACTCCTTTAATTTGTTAGTAATCATCGAATCATTGTCACCGATGATTTCATCTGCATGGTTTGTAACCAAAAGTGACATGAAATGAAATTATAGATTTATACAATATATTTTATAATATTTTATATTACCTTGTATAATCTAATAGAGATGGACTTTGGAAAAATAATAGATACCAACATGTATTTTTTAAAACTATTTCAAAGTGATAAATATTTCTTAAAGTTAGTGTTTAAAATAGGTAAAAATAGCTATTATATATAGAGAGAGATAATGATTAAAAATTCAGGGTATAAATTTTTCAATATTTGAAAATGATTCTTTTGTATTCATTTAATAAACACTATTTAATTTTTTAGAAATTTGTTTTCTAGTTTATAATAAATCGTGATCAAGGAAATTTTTTTTCATCTTTAATTCATCTCTTTGAGTATTTTATTATTATGAAAAAAAATATTTATAAGGGGTATATAATTCTTATTTATGATATCATATAACCAATTATATTTTAATCATAGTTTTTTAAATTCACTTACAAGTCCTCTTTTTTATGGGGTTTGGATTTGAGTTTTTCTAAAGTTGTGTGGTTTTTATTGGCCTTAATTCAGATTCTTTGAGACATAATACATTTTGTGGACCATGATTCCATTCTATGGTGTACTAACATCCCATGGATATATTTTTTTATAAACATTGTATTGAGTTGAATTTATTAACTAAATCAAGTTCCATTATTTATGTGGTTGTTGATATATTTATTTTCCTAATAGTAATTATTTTTGGTATTTCAACTTTAATCCAATGAGTAATGATTATTATCTATAAATTCATTCATATAAGTTGAGTATATTCTTTACTTTGATTATATTATGTGTTAATATCTCAATGTTTCCTAGGGATATACATTCCTATAATATAACCCCTCTGAAAAATATTTATCTCTTATTGGGTTATCTTTTTTTGAGATTATCCTATTTTTTCTGAATGGATTTGGATCATGTTATCCTAGAATGGACTTATCATACAGTTATTTCTCAATATATATTGAATGTCACATTTTACATATTTCATATTAGATCATTCTTAGGTAGAAGTTTTGATATTTTATTTCCATATATAATAGTATTATAGTTCTTAACATTTCTATTTTGATATAGATTATTAATATCAAGTTAGATATGTGTTATTTTACGATCCACCTCCTTTATAAGGATGCATTAGGGACATTTTATCCCATTTATTTACATGGGAAGAAGTATTGGCATAACTAATTTTGTTATTCTAGTAATGATGTTTATTGGAATGTTGAAAATGTATTATTTAACCATCCACATTCCTCTCAGGATGGGTTATGATCATTTTATCCCTTTATTAATATGGAAAAAATATAGGTATTCTGGATTAAATTTGTCTAGAAATGTAGGTAAGTCAAGTATTAATATTATATATTCTTAAATATATGGATAAAAATGTTTTTATTCATCCTAATTATCCTTGATTAATGATATGAAAGGTCTTTATGACTTTTATAATGAATGGATTAGACATAATTAGGTGATAGGTAGTGTTAAGATTTATATAGCCCCTTAATGCATTGATATGTCTCATGAGACAAATCATGATGTGTCTTAGTGTATAACTATTATCTTGGAATCATACCTTCATAACATGTGTTTGATGTCTGGAATTATTCATTCCATAAATATAAAAACAATATTATTGATATCCATGTATTTATTTATTTTCATGGATATCGAATTCTCTCTTTTTTAGTTCAATATTGGCTTAAAAATGTTATTTATTATTGTCATAATATTTATGCCACATTTATTTCATAATTACCTAGTTTTATGTTTTTCATTACTGAGAATTTGAGCATATGACTTCTTATGATTCTGTTCTCTAAATCGTGAATAAAAGTTCTAAACCAAACTTGTTTAGAAGGATAGGATGTGTGGAAGAATTTATAGGTGAATCTGAATACTTTATATGGATTAATTATTTTATTAGATGATGAATGAAAATTATTTTGATATAATGAACAAGGAATTTGGTAGTTATTTTTTTCCCAAATTATCATGATCTCTCGAGATAAAAAGATAATTAGGATGTAAGGGGTGAAATAATCATTTTTGACTTTGATGTTAATGATGGTTGTATACAGTTTTTACAAATTGTATCAATTTGAGTATAAGTACATGTCTTTTAAATCAGAACATAGAGTATGGATCTGGTGCATTACAATTTGTATCAATGGAATAGTTTTGTTAACTCTTATATTATGATGTTTATTGGGGATAAATTATGGGTCAACAAGGTAATTTTGATCACAATAGATAACCTTTGGGAATAATTTATGATTTTATACGATGGAAATAATACAAATTTTATTTTGGGATTAGGATGAGATAAATTTAGACAAAATACTCTGAATATTTCTATATATTGTATAATATCTTGATGGTTTAGAAAATTAGATAATATATGGTTATTCCTATAAATACATCTCTATATAAATATTGGAAAGTGGTTACATATGTAGCACAAATTCATATTAGGGTAACCACCCTAAAAAAGATGATAGGTCATTATCTCAATTGAAACTATAGTATATGGTGAATGGGACTAAGACTTGACACCAGGATAGAAACTCCCATGAGATATTCCTTGGTTAATAAAATTCTCCTTACGAATAATAATAAAGGATTTGTGATTAATGTTAACTAATTAAGATAGATATCCTAATAGAGAAATGAACATGAATTACCAAGGATTGAATAAAGAGAGTTTTATATTGAACTAAATGTATCATACTTTAAGAAAATTATGTCATAAGGGAACGCGTATTCTGATTGATGTTTTCATAGTCCCATTTTCTATATTATCATAACCATTCTGGTTTTATTATTTGGTTGAAATAATATTGAAAAAATGAATCTAAGAAATGTATGTATCCATAACACAATATGTCTTATAAAGGAATAAGAAAGAATACATAAATGGATGAAAATGAGAGTATATTATTATTATGATGTCAAAAAGGTGAGTTTCCTTATCTTACCAATGGTAGTGATGTAAATATGTAAATATAAATAAATTCCTGATACATTGTGTCATTTTAATTATTGATTGATATTTATCATATATATTCTAATATATTATAAATATTATGAGGATTATGTGAACCATCTAATAATTATTCCTCTTATGTACTTCTTTAATGGTTTTAAAAAATATATTAAATGGTATTAATATCCTTGAAAAGTAATTTTATGAAAATGTAATATCTTTTGGGATAACTATTTAAGAACAAATGATTGTGGTATGAATAACTAATTGGATTAACATATGATTAATATTATTGTAATATAGGTTTGATAGATCTTGATAAAAAATTGATTTATATAGTATTAAAAATATGGAATTGATTATTGATATAAAAAAAATTTCTATAATATTTTATGTAATGTTTATCTTATTATTGGTATTCTGAAAAATATTGGATTGTTTTCTGATTTTATGACCTAGTGATTAATACATTTTGGGGTTAAAGATTGATATTATTTTCTAAAAAATATATAATTTCATTGTAGATTAATATCTTATAGATTCAAATGGTACTGAGAATGGTATTTTATTTCATGTATAAAACTAGGGTATATACATACATGGATATAGGATTATAGGAATTGTTAATGTTGTTTTAGTAAGGATATGTTGGATTTTGAGGGCATAAGTTTCAATTATTATGGGGTTTCAAATATTTTAATAATGTTCATGGTAATTTGGGATCGTTATTTTATTGATTAGGTTGACTAGTAAGAGAGATCCCAATTCAAATTATCCTAGGATGATTTAAGAATGGAATATGGTAAACTGAAAGTCATTTAATTTTAACCAAGTTTGATATAAGTTATGTTGTAATAACTCTAGGATAACATCATAGGGTAATAAAGTGATGCATCTTGAGGTTAAAGTTTCATTTGATTATTTATGATAATTATATTATAATGGTTATCCCTTATGTTCAATATTTTCAGCATAATAATGGATGGAACCTAATGGAACCAAATAAAAAATTTATTTCATGGAAAATGCGTTAACTTTCCCAAAGAACAACCTACCTGAATAAGGTCTAGAGTGATAAATCATTAATTATTCCAAATCAGTTATTATGAATTTTTTATAAAAACATTAACATAGATGAAATACCAAATACTCCATAGAAAAGAACGATATAATCTCAGATAAATTTGGGTGAATAAGATAATAAAGGAAAGAAGTACCAATTTCCTACATGTAAAAAATATGGGAAAACATTGGGAAAAATTCTATTACTATGGGGATGAAGGTTATTAAACTCGTAAATGTAATGGAAAGAGAGAAGTTATTAAAAATCATTTATTCAATTTTAATATTGTGGGGAAATATGAAAATCAATGTCATAATCAAAGGAAAAACAAGAGATATAGACACCAATAACCATTTGAATAAATAGAATCTTATGTCACTACTACTAATGTATCAGATAGTAATTTTTCAGTATATAGATTAAATATCATTTTTCATCTATGTTTTCACAAACTACTATATATTGAATTATAAAAACCATTAGTTTTATAATTATCAAATAAAAAATTTATAGGTTTTTTGGAAGTTATTTATTGGGATCTCGATATTTTTCCCATAGTATAATTCTTTGTGAAATTAGGCATGGGTTGGGTCACTTTATAATGTTCATAAAATGATTTTTATTACAGATAAATCTCACCTTAAATCCAAAATAATCCAATGATCTTCGAGTGGTATATGGTTCATTATGAGTTACCTATATAAATTACCATTGTTCAAGTAATAAGGACACAATTTAATTAGTGGGGTGGAATGTAACACCTCGAGTTCCTAATATATGATTACATTTAAATAGGGCCATATGCTTGATAGATTTCTTTACATGAAGCATTAGACATAAAAAATATAGTAAAGTAAGATAAAATATAAATATTAAAGTATGGTCATTAAAAATATAACCTTTCATTTTTTGGAAATGAATAGGAGTATTAGATTTTTAAATTATATGTAAGTTGAAAATAAAGGCTAATTTTAATATGAATTAAATTCAATTAATTTACATAAAAAGATAGATAAGATCATTTATTATTTAGAAAAGTATTTTTCTATAAACATCACTTTTATGTGATATGCATTTCTATATCAATAAAAAAAATTAATGATAAACTATGTTTTATATTTACAATTTTTTAATAGAAATTGAGTTATAAATGATATAAAATAAGAATAAATACAGTTAATATTTGAAAATTTCATTTTTTAACCAAAATAGTTTTTAATCATATTTTAGGATTTTATTACAAAATTGAATTTAAAAATTATTGAATTTTAATTTGGGAATATATGAAAAATAATTATTTATAAAAATAATATTAGTGGAATATTATGGTTTTTTTCTAGATAGATTGTCATCTGGCCAAAAAATACAGTTTTACGAAGATTATAATTTTAGAATTATGTAATCATATCATAGATGTTTAAAAAAATTAGGAATAAAATATGAATTTAATTATAACCATTAAAATAGTAATATATATTATTTTATCTTATTAATCTTGTGCCCAACATTTTTAGAACTAAATTAACATGATAGTTTAATAAAATAATTATTTTCTATCATTAGTTTGAAACAAATATTATTGAGGGGATATTCTGTTTTCTCATTCCATAAAAGAATTATAATTTTTATTGTTTTTATAAAAAACAAAATTATGTAATGGGAATTTATAATTTTAATGAATTTGTATTACACATAAATTTTAATCTTAAAAATTTACCTGATTCTGTAAAATGTATCTACACATTATATGTACTATTAAAAAAATGAACATTTCAAAACCATAGATATTTTATATGATAAACTGATATTGAAATTTTAAAATCATTTATTTTAAATTAGTTAAAGGTTTTAATTTAAATGTTTCATTAATATTAATTAGTATAGTTAAAATTAATTACCAAGGTATAAGTAAATTGTGGTAATAGTTAAAAAGGAATAATAGAAAAACCATAAAACAGATGAACTTTTCTCCTAAATGTGTGGTTGAGGTGAGTTTCTACCCACACTCAGTATATCATCATTTTTTGTCTATTCTTATATATTAATATTTGAATTGTAACATCACATTATTGAAAATGTTATGGTTTCTTAAAAAAGTGATTATCCCTTCACCTATAAAAATGTAACACTTCCTACATTTCTTGACTCAAATTACAATAAATTTATCCCAAAAAATATAATATTTATATCCTCCTATAAATCTCTATAATATTAAAAAGCTTATCGATAGAATTAGTTGTCATAAGGCCTTCATTTCTGTGGAGAATTCAAAGGGAAATTTGAGTATCAAACATGATTATTATCCACTACATGGTCTTTCTTCTTAATTATCACAATCCAATTTTATTATATCAATATTAATGTAATAATTTGTACAATTTATATAATTTAATACTACTATATTAAGTTAAATATAATTGTATATTGATATATCAGATCCATTTTGAAAAAAAAATCGCTATTTACGCGTATGTGGGGAGTACCACCACCGCGAGCTTCAAATTTATGTTTCAACACAACCCATAATTTATAGATCAAAGAATAATTTAATGTGGAAATATTATTATTTTTACATAATGAATGTTTTTTTATGATAATTTGGAGAAGATAATAATGATATGACAAACAAATTATTATCATTAATTCAATTGTTTAAAATAAGAAAACTAAAAGGAAAATAATCTCTTTCTTATAAGTACGGACATTATATAAATAATAGTTTCTTTATAAATCATTAATATTCTGATATACCACACTAAAAAACACTAAATAACATCATTATGATTCTTGTATAATCAAATTAAAACTAAACCTTCTTATAATGATCTATTGATCATAGAAGACTGATGTTTGTGTCGGTTTAACCAAGTACTTGAAAAATAATTTGAAAATATGTCATGGAGTACTATGTGAACTAATTTACTTGTATAATAAGATGCGATTATTTAAATTATTTTTTGTTTTTTGTATTATTATATCAACAATTAACTCATTCATTATGAAAACACATTTCATTCCTTAATAATCATTGAAAATGATCATCACTGATATCATCTTCATGGTTCATAACCAAAACTGACATGAAATAAAACTATAGATTTATAAACTATCATGGAACATATATTATAGGACTTTATATGATCCAATAGTGTTTTAAATTGTAAAAGAAATATATACTAACATTACGTTTATGATACAAGTTCAAAGAAATATAGATTATATAAACCCAGTGTTGAGAATAAGTAAAAACAAGCTTTATATGCACATATATAAGAATTATAAATGATGTATATAAATTTTTATAGATAATAATAGGGTTTCTAGTGTGTAGTTAATGAACTTAATTTAATTTTATAAGATACTTGGTTCAATTATGGAACAGATTAGGATCGGGGTAAGGGTTTTAATATAAAATTTCTCCTTTTGAGAAATGTTTGGTATTATGCACATAATTTAATTTATGTGACATATATAATTCTATTTGAGATATAATTTCATTAATTATTATAAATAATGTTATTTGAATTTTAATAATAAGACATATTTTTAAGTAATTTTGATTCGAATGATTCTAATGTCGTAAAGGTTTTCTTGGTCTCAATTTTGGTTCTTTAAGACATAATACATTGTGTGCACCATGTATCATTTTCATTGTGTATTCAATAAACATGTACATATTTTTAAAATAATATGTATATTTTATTGGATTTACTAGTTCAATCATATTCTATTATTCAAGTGAATATTGATTCATTTATTTCCCTAGTAGTATGGATTTTTTGTCACTCAACTTTCAGTCATTTATTTATGATCATTCTATTGAACTTATTTCTTATAACATGGTTAAATTCAACCCTTTGATTGAATTATGTGGTATTATATAATTTTTAGGTGGATATACATTCATACCACATAATCCCTCTGACAAATATTTCTCACATCTTGGTTTATGTTCTTTTTAAACCATCTAATATCTTTCTTTGGTTAGATTACGATCCTGTTATTCTAGTATAGAATTATTTGTATAATAATTTATCTATTATATATGAATTAAAATTATAAATAATTAATAATGTATGATTTTTAGCAAAATATTATGATATTTGTTTCAAATGTGGAAAATTATTGGTGTTCCACATATTTTTATCCTAATACGGATGATTATTGGAAGGTTTACCATGCATTGTTTTACCATTAACATTATTTCTATAGATGGTTTATGATCATTTTATCAATTTTATTAACATGGGTAAAATTATTTGTGTACCATTTATTTTTATAACAATAGTGATGTTTATTCCTATGTAGACTATATATTGTTTGAATATCTACATTTTTTATCAAGATGGGTTATGGTCTTGTTACCTTTTTATTAATATAGGGAAAATTTAGACTTTAATAATGGTTAATAAATTCCAAATCTGTTTTATCATTTATTTTTATTACATATTATTTATTATATGGATATCCAAGATTTTATTCAGCCAAAGATTTACACAATGATATTTTATGATATATTCCTCTCGAAATAAATATAATTTATTTAATAGGTTTTATTACCCACAATATAAAGTTTAAAAGATCCACTAAAACATATTCAATTATTATTATTATATATTTTTATATTTTTTGAAACAATCATGTCAGTATTATCTTATGTTTAATTTTTAGGATTTTTCGGAATATATTTATTTTTTAGGGAATAGTGAAAAGTAAACATTTTTATAAAAATATAATTTCTTATATTTAAATCAATTAATTGGTAAATATAATTATATTTCTCATTTGGTATCAAATTTAAATAAGATACATTTTATTTATATCAGTATCATCATTCTAAATGATTTTTATATAAGTAAATATTTATGCATAAAAACACAATTTTCTGGAAAATAGTTTCTCGTCGCATTTTTCCGGTTTTTTTTAAATTAATTTCTATATCTTATATTAATTTATTGTTATAAAATAGATTCTATATTTGGAATAAGTAGTTTCAAATTTATTAAATATTCCACTTTTATTTTTAGTGATTATAAATAGAAAACGTGGTAAAATTTATCTTCTCAGTAAATGGTAAATTGGGTAATCATGGTTAAAAATAATGTAATAAAAAAGTAAAAACATATAAAACACTTTAATTTATTTCATTGTATGATATTAATTCAAAAAATACATACTAAATTAATATTTATTTTATTTTTATTCAATTTTCCTTTGATAATGACCTTTATATTATTTTAGTTAATGAAAACCAAAAATTTCACTACCTTGACTTTAATATTCATAAAAGATTATTATAAGTTCACAATTAGGATAATTTTTATTATAAATTTTTATTTGAATTATTTACTATTTATTTTTATTTTTGAAATTTATTTTAAATTTTTAGTGATGAAATAATTACCATAAATTCATAAACAACTCCACCACAGTGATTGTTTAAGTAGTTGAAAAATATAGTAAAAGGTTTTAAAAGATCCAAAAGTAATATTTTATGGGTGATTTACAGTTCCCCATGAATTTTATATAAATATATAACATATTAGGTATTTTATCAGGTATTATTTTCTAATTCAATATTTTTTTGTTGTCATTAAATTCAAATTAAATGAATAGTGTCAAAAATAACACTAATGATATTTTATGAAAATAATATTTTATTAAATTATTTAAAAAAATAAAAAACTTGAAATATGATAAGGGGGTATATAATGGTCTATAATATCATAAATGTTTTATTTATAATCGAAATTTCACCACATAAATAAAATTATAACCATATATTTTGAAATAGTTGTTACATTGGTATGCTTAGAAATGATTAACGATGCAATTAATCAAAAAGATAACATCACAAAATTTATATAAAACTAGATAAATTTGATTATATGATTATATTATTTCTATATCCTCATTATATTAAAAGAAATTTCATCTTGGAACTGCTTGGAGATGAATGTGACATTATTATATTTTGAAAAGTTACGAGAGTACCCCTCCCCTAAATTACAAAAGGATGCCCCTTATCTATTTTATTTACATCACATTAATCCATATATCCCTAAAAAACCTAAAAAAATATATTATACACTAACCTATCCACTTATTTTTGTTTTTTATTCTTAAAATATCATTACAATGGTACTTAATAAGGAAAATTATGAAATTCTACTGAAGAGTAGGTGATCATCATTACCAACTCCTTAAAATTTCATTCTTGATCTAATTCATATAATTATGTTTTATACATACTATAGTAACATATATATTCTAATAAATAAATATATATTTTATTATTATTAATGTAAAAAATTCTACACATCTTTTCTATCGTATAAAAAATGAACCCATCGTTGGTGCGTATGTATGGATTTCCATCTCCACAGAGGGGTGTAATTAATTTTTCAACACCAATTTATTTTGATGATTATAAAGATGAAATTAATTAGTAAAAGTTATATTTATATAATAAGTACAATTATTTAAATATAATATCTTATTTTCCTTTTTACCATCTAATTCATTATAAAATGATAATGTCACTTGTGCATACCTGTGAACTACAACCTCCATGAAGTGATCTGATTATTTTTTATTTATTCTTTTCATGGATGGTAACAAATATATATTTAATGAAAATATATGTTAAATATCTGATATAATAATTATTATAAAAATTTTCCTTATTTCTTACCTTTCATTCTTTCCACCTTTAAAAATGTGAAAACGGAATTCATGCATACGTACGACCTACCATCTCCCTGAGTGGCGTAAATCATTTTTTTATCAATACGTTTTATGGATGAAAATAAATAAATAAATATATATATATATATATTAAGAATGTAAATTATATTTATATACTCATTGAAATTAAATCGATGATGGAACTAGAATCAATGTACATGTTTTGAAACCAATGGACCAAAATACTTATGAAAAATGAAGCAATTAACAGCCAAAAAATGTTACCAATAAAACAATGTTAAAAAATAGGTGATAAGGGAGTTTAAAATCACTTACATGGAAATTGATACTTCAGGTAGATGATTTCATCTCAATTTCCACTTCATTAAAATATATATGGTAGTATGACCCATTTTATTATTATTTTCAATGAATACTAACCATTTTATGAATTTAATATGAATATATATTTATTCGTGATGACTAATATTTTAATTCATCTTTATTTTTTCAAGGGGTTTTAATTTTATAATTAACGTTGAGTTCAGATTATTTTAAAAATCTAATTTTTTAGGGATTTCTCTTATTTTAATTATATTAATATTATAATCATTCCATTAAAACACTATATACTTTCTTATACTATTTTTATATTTTTATGTTAAATTTTTTCTCTCATATTTTTCACTCTTTGGAACTTTAATCAAGAAATTAAATTTTTGAAATAAAAGCTAATCTTATTTCTTTTTTTTTATCAAGTATAATTTTCATCATTGCCTATATTTATACAAATTGATTTAAAAAATTAATCTTTATTCCCTCAAAAAAAATTATAGAATTTTTATTTTATATTTTAATTTTATATGTTTTAAAATAATTATTTTAGTGCTTTGAAAACTTTAATTTTGGAATTTATTTTATAAAAAATCAAATGGAATGATTCTTTTAATGTATTAGGAATTAAAAAAATTTCCCACCACCAAAACAATTTTATAACATTTACATTTCTCTAAAAAATCAATTGTTTCAAAAATAAAACAATTTAATGAAAACTTATTTTAATGTTTCACTTCCATTTTCTATTATTCACCAAAATACTTCTATTTATTACAAAACCAAAAAAATTTATGATGTGGACATCTTTTTCATCATTTTAAGTTTGATTTCGTGGACTTTATCTCAAAATATTCACTTTATTATGATCATTAATCATTGAAAAGTATATTTATTTTAAATAACCATATTTTTTGTTTCATGGATATACTTATTTTCTAAACATTATACCATTTCTACATATTGTGTTTTACTATGAATTTCATTTCATTGACTAGGTAAACGCCAATCCTTGATATTATTTACTCAATATAGATATTTGATAAATTTTTATGTTTTTTATGAATTAAATTTATCATTCAATATATATGGAATACATTGGACACAAAGTGATGGGTGGGGCCTTGATATAGATATCCATAAATGCATAGACAGATCTCACGAGACAAACTAGTTGGTTAAACCTATTAAATATAGTTTTTTGTCTATACCAACCCATCGATTAAAAAGTTTTGGAACAAGGTCTAGATGTTAAATATATAACAATTTATGATATCATGACATATAACTTTTATCATTTCCTTATTTTAAAATTCAATTATTATTACTATCTTTGAGATTATTGCATTGATATATTCCAGGGATTATTTTAATGCTCAATTTATTAATTAAAGTGCTTTTGTTTTTTAGTTATTTACCATACTATGTTGATTATGAATTATTTATTCATGATATATTCTTCTATATATAACATTTTTTCACAACTTAGAAAACCATTTATTTTATTTCTCTTTCATATGTTATGAAGTAGAATATTATGAATAATGTCAAGGATTTGAGAATGTTTCTTATGCTATGTATTTTATATTTACAATGTAATATTGGAATCATGTAAGTATCTGATTCTTCAAGATTACTAAACTTATCAAACCTTATTAGTGTAATTCCTTTTATCATATTCTATTGTAATATATTAGACACCAAC
Source organism: Viscum album (assembly GCA_963277665.1). Lineage (NCBI taxonomy): Eukaryota > Viridiplantae > Streptophyta > Magnoliopsida > Santalales > Viscaceae > Viscum > Viscum album. The sequence continues at coordinate 706,100,318 of OY728132.1, forward strand.
TTTGGGTTACTAGAGTTGGGGTTGTTTCACAAAGGTTCCATATGGAATGTTATGAATTGTCTTGTTGAATCTTATAGTGAATATATTAATCTTAATTATGAGATAGGTGGGGCTCAAAATTATATATCCCATTGATGAATCTACATGTCACATGACTCAAAATAGGCTGTTTTTTGGTGTATACTGGTTTCTATAAATGGATAGAGTCTTCTAACAACATCTCCACAACCTTTTTTTGTATTAAACTTGTATGCATTAAATCAGTAAGGAGTCAATATTATTAATATCTATGTTTTTATTTATTGTCAAAGATATATAATACACATAGATTTATTAGATTATGGCTGCATGTTGTTCCTTATCCCTACAATAATAATTTTTTCATGTTCATTCCTGGATTACCTCAGATGTATGTTTTCTCTTACTATGAATTTGGTCTCAGTCATTATTAATTTTAGTTACCTAATTCATGAGGAAAATATGTATACATTAAACTTATAGAATGGTAGAATATGTGAAATAATTTATAGGATATGTTGATGAATCATTATGGATTAAGTAGCTTCATGTATAATAAAAAATGTGTATTGGCATACAAAAATTTGGGATTTTCATGTTATTTATTTTTCCTAAATATCAATTGATCTAAATGATAAAATATCCTGGAATGTTATTGATGGAATAATATTTAATTATTTTTAATTAATGATGGTTATATCAGGGAATTTGTAGCTGGTATCAAAATTATTATGTAAAGTACATGTTATAGCATCAGATCTAGGAGTACATGTTTGACACATCATATTTCTAACAAGTTGTGATATCAGAATGGCCAATTATGGGTCCTAATGGTTACATAAATAAATATTATAACATGATGAAAATACTATTAGTTATTGACCAATTCTTAATCAATGAAACACATATTCCCAAAGGTAGACTATATTAAATAACAAATATAATAAAAATTCATCTAATTCAAAGGAATAATGCTTATCAAATCCACATAATGAAATTTTTATTTCATAGTACATGTTGATGATATCTAATCATTGATAACATAGAGTGGGGATCTATACATGGATGTTAATTTCCAAAATTTTGATACATAATATAGGTATCACCACCATTAAAGGATTTTCCTTAACACAGTGAAATTGATTACATTAAAATAACATGTTAAATAATTAAAGTAGGATTCACTTTTACACATATTACCATAATAGTTACTATAAATATAGATAAGGATTGTTAATGAACACCAAATTTGAAATAATCTATTGAAGATAATGATATCTTACCAATAATGTAAACCACAGCTAAAGGAAATAAAAACATAGACATGAATATCGATAATTTATTTCAGAGACTTATTAGGATTAATTTCAATCAAGTATATTGACTGAAAGATTCAAAGAATGTATGTAATAGTCTTGGAATGCCTTGAATCAACACACTGAGTGAAGAAGAACATGATGATCACTCCTTCATGAATGATGAATGTATAATATGGGAATATTGAAACTAATAAATCCTAATCACCATGAGTAGTTGGGATATATTTATTTATTATGTATAGAAAAAACCCAAAGTGTAGAAATTAATTTCACACAACCACATTATCAAGAGTTTATGTAGTGCTAAAAATAGGATGAACCATAATTGAACTTTGGAAGAAATTACATTGAGAAACATCCCTTGAGATAAAATTATTATGAATCACTAACAACTTTCAGGGAGGGGCACTCTATATCATCACAAAAATATAGATCTGAATCCCATACACATAAAATTTCATAACAAAATATCCCTATCAAAATCAAAAAATATAACCAAAAAACCTAAATCACTATATATTTACTCTTTAGTAATTAAATCTTACTTATGCTAGAAGGATATCAAAATCATAAACAATTAATTTACTAGAACAAATAAACAATCAAATATTTTTTATATTATCCCTAAAATAAAAATCCCCCTTTAATGAAATTTATAATAATTTAAAATTTTAATATGACTTCAAAATATCCTAGAGAAGAATTCAAACACATCATTTGACACCATGATAATAATATGATATATGGATAATAAATATATAATCTTTAATAAAGCATAAAATTTACCAAATAAATATTTCATAAATTTCAATATTATTTCATAATGTATTCTGAATTTCATTAAATTGTTAACTCATATTGAGAATTACATATAAAAACCAATATTTATTCGTGATTAAAAAATAAATCCTTCTTAGAAAACCCAATTAATTTCTTTAAAATCTATTTTTACACATAAATCCAAGTCTTTAATATACAAATGTAAACATAATAACACAAAATATCAATCATATTTCAATAAAATCACCATGATATATCATATAAATCTATTCTATTAATTCCAAAATAGGTAGCAAAAATATTTGAATGAAATTCTGTAAAAAAGACGTCAAAAAAATTTCATGAGTGATACAAAACTATAAAACAATTATTTGAAGGGTCTGTAAAACTATGTCCCACGTGTGAAATAGTCTCTGGAAAGTTTCTATTACCATTTTAGTGATCTCTATATAGTTTTCCATACCATGTGACTTAACCATTTTCATATGTTTATTTATCAATTTCCAGACAAAAAAGATAAAACATCAAAATAACCCAAATACCAAAATATAGATCAAAATATTACTAAAGATACCAAAATTTAAACTCAATCACATGATTCGCTTCCAAAATCCCCTTAGTAACTCATGTTTCATTATGGAATATGGTAAAAAGTCACCTAATCATTACAAGCATATTTATTTTTGAGGGTCATATCTTCTATAGACCTTTACTCACTAAATAACAAGACAGATTTTATACCATTTTTTATGAACTGATAAATCTATTCTCACCAAATACCCAAACATGCCTGTAATATATCCAAATGTGCATTCTCGATCACCATTTTCTAGATACGAGAAATGAGGGTATCAAATATAAATATATGTGAATGATTTAAACCTCTATATATAAGTTACTAAACCAAGGTTTTTTAAAAAATAGTCATGGATTGCCTATTTGTTGGGATACCAAACATTTTAAAATGAACAATTTCATTTTAAACATTGACCAAATATGGAATAATAATTATATAAAATCAAACCTACTTATAATATAATAATAATAAAATCAAAAAAATGAGCATGATTTTGTTTATACACTCATAATCAAAACATAACCAAAATAAACCCAAAATGAAAAACTAGAGATCTACTTATGAATTAATTTCACCACCTGACATCACTACCTTAGACCACTAAATGAGTAATTGAATGTTCAACATAAAGGTAGAATATACCTAATAAAAAAACCTAAACATACAAAGTATAATGAGTCTACCGACACTAAATTGAAAAATTAGGGTATGAGAAATTCAATTCCCAGTAAATTTTCACTAAAATTTCCATGAATTTCATTAATAATTAAATTCAATAACATATATTTTAAAATAAAATACATTTAAATTATGTTTTGGATGTTTTCTTAAAATAAACTAATAATCATGATTTTGGAGAAATCCATTTTGAAAAAATAAAGAAAACCCCTTTGATGTTCCCTTTTGTTTAAAGAAATTAATTGTTATATTTAAACCATTTAAAATATTTCCTAAAGAAAAATACACCAAAAATACCTTATTTTTATCAATTTAAAATATTCCATGAGAAAAAACCTACAAATAATAAAATAAGAGAATAATTATAAAATTTAAATGAAATAAATGTGTATAAAATATCAATAATCCTCTATGAGTGGTAGATGTAAAAAACATTTACCTAACAATAATATTAAACAATATAAAACATTGTATCAAAGATTAAATTCAAATCCATCCATAAAATGAGATTTATTTATAATTAATATGACATTATAATGTAGTGAATAAAAATGGAATGATAAAAAAATCACACTATAGAATTAGGGAAAACTATGTAAATTAATATTTTATTATGGGAAACACATAAGGCTCATGTTAGATGATCCTATAAATACACTGTTAAAACGATATTCTTTCTCATAAATCAAATTCTGAATTAATATACTCCTCCACTTAATCTAACCTAGCATCACTAAGTATAAGTTCCAAAAGATATAAAATATCATTTACTCATGGATTAAAGTATGTATGTGAATTCATATATAATAGAAACCATCACATGATCACTCCAAAACATTCCTCAAGTTCATATAAAAGTATATAAAATAATTGGGGAAACATTTATACTATCATATATCATATATCAACAAAAAATTATAAGATAAATATCATAATAATAATATCTTATCCAACCTATAATTCACCTTTAATAATGACCCCCTTTCTAATACATAAACATTAATCAATCAACAGTCAATTTCATCTCTCAACATGCATTAAATTTGACATATAAAATAATGGGGAACAAAATAAGGCTCTAGATTATTTCATTTGACATCCTTTTATATAAATTAATAATTAAGACTTTGGATTTAATAAATTAATTCTATAATTTAAATACATTTTATAAATCTAATATGAAACTAACTGTCTGTTTTTGACAATATATGAATCAAAGTGAAACCATAATATTATTCCCAAATATATTTTATTTATTAACAAATCATCATCAAGAAACATGAAAATTTTCATAGGAATAAGTCACAATTAAAAAAATACCTAATAAAATAATCAATTTCTATAAGTAAAAAATTACCCAACAAAAAATCCCTTAAATATAAAACTATTCTATGTAATAACCTTAAAGGATTAAATAATCCCTTCAGCATTCATTTCACTTATGAAAAACCTATTTGGTATTTTAGTAAACACATAGTATGCATGACTTTTAGAAACAATAATATTAGGTTAGGGGTCCACAAAAACTTCTTTATTTTAACCCTCAAAATCATGAAATTTTTCAACCTAATTTATGTAATAATTTATGATCACAAAACAAGAGTAATTTTATGAAAATAAATTATAAAATTAAACCATCTATTGTTTAATCAAGAAAAGAATATTTCATGAAAACACCTAACATAATATAAATTAATCTCATATCATTTGATGAATAAAGATATGTTATGTCTCAATATAATATTCAGATATCCTATATCTCAAAACACCCATGTTAAGGACAAACTCATAAAAAAGGTATATCCTCCAAGGAAATTAGTGTAGAGAAGAAGAGTAAAAATGGGTGATGTGAAATAAAAAAAGATGATATAAGGTATAATAAAAGAAATATATTTATTTAAATTGAATAACCACTAAAACATTAATAGATTATACCCATGGTGCTAAAAAATATGGAGTGTAATCAACCATAGAGGCTCCTCAGAGATCTCATTTGAATGAGGGGTGAGAAATGGGAAACCTTTAATAAAAATATCCAAAAAAAGATAAAAATTCCCCTTTTTGTAATTTTTATGGATTACCCCCTTGGTTTTCCTAACCATAAACAAATTTTACACCTTACGACATAAATATGATACTATATTTGGTACACTTTACCTATAAAATTTATAAAACCATATTGGAACCATATAAATATAAATGAAAGTCCCAAAATTAAATATATTTATCCCGATGTACTTCAAACTATAGGGAACATATTATAGAATAAGTATATATATAAAATTTAAATTAGGTTGTGGGATTAACCACTTACTCTATTAAAAAACCAAAAATTTGTATTAAAGTCGTAACCTATTAATTTATAATTTTTTATATAATTTCTCATTTACTATATTTGTTTTTAATTTCTAGTTTTTATAATTGATCAAAAATTCATCATAAACTAATTTTTTAGTTTCATATGACACAATCCATGCCTTAAATAGATGAATAATTGTCAATGATACCATCTTTGGGTATTGAGAATTCTTGATACATGACCCAATATAGGGTATATAACAAAAAATCCCATGTGGTGTACCCATGGTCAACCATGCTAGGACAATCCATAAAAATCATGAAACATTGTGTTGGTGTTTAGTATGTGGCATCCTTATATGTCTTATATTGACCAAGAGTTGTAATGTGAAATAATTGGGGTATATAAAAAATTTCTAGCATAAATTTTTTTTAACCAAACACATTTTTATCTTACAAGAATTACAAAATATATTTGGTTAAAGTAAGTGACATGTAATTAATAAACACTACATATTGACTATGAACTAACCAATATGGTCAATATGTAATTAAATGGTACGTATTTAGTGTACACTTCATGTAACACATTATATCTTACAAGGAATACACACTAATCCCCTAGTAATGTTGTGTGGGAAACTAAAAATTGTGTACAAAATGTGTAGATAGTTGTACATGTTATGTCACTCATACCCTCTTATGAAAGGTACATGCCAAAATAGAAATATCATCTGATTTAAACAAATGAAAAATCATGCCTATAGAAAAACTAAATTACACAGTGGTTGGATGCTTGTACATGATGTATAATAAGGGTTTTCCCATAGACTAAACACTGGTGGATTTTTAGTACGTCGTGTGGAATTAAATGATTAAATTAATTACATTCCATTATATTAGGAAAAAATGAATGATGTATATGGTTCTATTTTTTAGAATATGGTTTAAAGTTTATTTTACTAAACTATTTTGGGTTCATTTATTTTTAACATATCAATATGTGTTTTAGGGAAGTTAAGGTGAAAAATTAATTTCTCGAAGAATGTTCAGGGGATAGACAAGTAGAAGGAGATATAGAAGAAAAATTGTGAATTTAATGGGTTAAAATATGTAAGGATTATAATATATGAATTGAATAATAATTTTACCATAAATATTTTCTGAAGTTCTTTCTAAAAAGGAAATTCGGAAAATAGTTTTATGACTTCAGTAAATATTAATATTTCCATAGGGGTTGAATAAATTTTAATTCTTATGTATGCACAAGATAAGAAATCTGAACCACTAAAATGCTCCATAATAGTAAATTTATGAATTTCTAAAAAATTTAATAATCTTATGAGCAACACATTGGAAATTTACCAATATTGATCCAAGATATGCTAATTTTATAAATTCCTACATACATATAGGTAATGATTCTTGAAAAGAATCCAGGAATTAGGTGATACTGGAAATTGGATAAATGGAATAAGAAACCACCAAAATAATGATGAGCTTCATAATAAGAGTTATAAGTTAAGGAAAAAATAAATATCCATCTTTTGTAAAAAAACCAGATGAATAATATTTTATATATTGATATCTGTATGTATTAATTATAGGCTGAAGCCAGAATACATCATGAAGATGATCAGATGTTGAGCTTATCAGAAGAAGATGATGTAATCCCAAGATCAAAATAAATTAAGGTGTATGAAATTTAAACACCTGGAAGCACATTAATCTTACTGGAGAATTATTGAAGTAAAAATGTTGTTAAAGGATTATTTTAGAAAAATAATGAATTATAAGGAGCAGATTAACTTCTATAGAAGTAAATTTTTCTGGAAGATATATAAAGTATTTTACATTGAGGAAAATTCAAACTATTCTAAAGATGCTGAGATTGACATTAAAAGATAAATATTCAAAAATAATAATATTCACGATTAAAGATTATATTCTTGGTTAATTTTATGTCATTAGATTCCATGTTTTGAGGGATATCTAATGAAATTAAATCCTCAATATCACAAGAATATAGTAATAGTGGTCAATAATTAAGATAGCGAAGATTTAAAATTGAATCTCTCATGTTCTCTACATATATTGGAGTTAGAATCCCTGTATAATAGGGGAATAACTTGATTTGAGTGTATAACAAGGTGAGAAAATTGAGAATGAGATATTCAGGTATTCTGATAATAAGAGTTTAATTAAGGGAGTTTACGACATACTTTCAACAGCAATACCTTTTGGTAGAAGGATGTCTGGTGAACCAAAAGCACAAATTTCTAAGTCATTTTGAACATAATGTACAATGATCTAGAAAAAAAGTATCATATAAAGAAGAATATAATGTTCCATAAGGTTTAATATTGTGTAGAAATAAATCTTCTATGATCTAGATCACATTTTATAAGCAAAATTCCATTCTAGAAAGTCATTAAATATATTTATGAAGTTATACTCAAAATAAGGTGATCCAACATTCTTATAGAGGAATACCATCTAATGAAGAATATATCTTTATGTTTTATCAACTCTTGAAAGAAACATATAGATTGGATATTTAATATAATGGTAAAGGATTGTGTTTATGGTGTATAACCAATTATTGATGTAGTTTTTAATTTTTGTACATAACCAATTGTTAATGAATGTTTGGGATTTATAAAAAGTAAAAATAGGATTATAGTTTGGTTGTATAACCAATTACTCTTGATGTTAGTGTTGATTTATTATTGGTGAGTATAACCAACATGGAAACGAGGAGGATGTTATTTAGAATCTTTTAAATTTTCATGTTCTTATATTTTACTTTCATTTTCATATATACAAGGTAAGCCTAATATTTTAAAGAAAATATGGTCAGGGATTTAACCAACCATAGAGGTTGAAGTTCAAAAGTGGGGAAAACTCCATAAAAATAGAATAGATGATCAATTCACCCCTTTATTATCTTAGTGATCCTACCAAACCTAGTTAATTCAATAATAATCCCTAGTGGTACATGCCACATGTATTCATGAAAAGGTTTGTGGTCATAAAATCCATGTATACAACATGGTTTAACCCATGAAATATAACATTGTGTATTATCACAACCCCACATGTAGGAATAAATATATAATAAGTTTATTGTATATAATTAGGTCTATAAAAATACTATGTCATATATCACATGAGTGATAGTATATGTCTTTTAAAGCATAAGGGTACATGTCATGTTACCTCCAATACGTGCCATGTTTTTTTAATTTCATAGAGAATTTAATTTAATTCATGAGGTCATATTTCATCTTTCTTGTCAGTAAATGTCTTGTACCAGCTAATGTTAAAATAAAAATAATTTTTTCAATTTATTTAAAATTATCTAGGATTGGAATCTCAAGGTCTATTTACATTAATAATTAATATAACTAAATTATTAATTCTTTATTTTTTTCTTAAGAAATAATGGATTGAAATAAAATAATCTAGATTTAATTTTTAGTTGTTGAATGTGTGGAAGATCAAGAACCTATATATCCTAGTTTTGTGTTATGTTTCCATTGAAATTAAATATATATTGCATGGGATTCTATGATAAATTTAATATTAAATTAAATACAATGATTCTTTTATCATCCTTTCATCATTATTATATATGATCATGTATGTCCATGTTTTATTTATATAACACTAATTCCTTGGACACCCTCACCTGGTTTCAGTAATCTTATGTAAATTTTGGAGATCCTAGGGACTAGAAATAATTCAAGATCGATCCCACATTTATCCAACCATGGAGATATATTAATTAATGGTGGAATGTTCTATCTCAATCCAATTCTATCTCAAAGAGTTATTCCCCTAGGGTCAATGGGATCATCCACAAGATAAACCAACCAGTAGTTAAAATATCATGGTTATACCCCATGCCTCTTTTATTTGATAAAGTGGGTGGATATTTTTTTGTTTATAAAATTAAATTTTTATTTGATGTTTAAAAATGATCACAAAAATTAAATGAATTAATATAGTTGTTAAAATGAATTAAAAGAAATTGATTATCCATACATTATTTTATAATAAATGGTTAATTAATTATTAAAATTTCAAATACTATCGAAAAACATATAAATGGTAAATTATGAATATTTATTCATAAGATATAAAAATCACTCAAGGAAATATTAATTCAAACAAAAATATCCATTATATGATTTAGATGAAAATCATAGATCTAATTGTTGGTTCATTCCTCATTAGAAGACTTGTTTATTAGGTAGCTCTAATGAAATAATTAGACTATATATACTATGTTTTCATCAAAAATAGTTTCCCTTATAAGACTTAGTTTAACTTGGATGCCCGTTTTATGGAAGTCATAGACCAAGATTTCTGGATTTGGGTGTCCACTCAATAAATCATAAAACTATGAGTTAATAAAATTGGTAAGACTACATAAATAAATACCATAATGTAATTTTACTATGACCTCATCTGTGTTTTATGATGAAAAATATATATCATTTTCAATAGAAGATACCTGCGATAGGATATTATAAATCCAATAGTTGGGGCTATTTGGATTTCATAAAATGGTGGGATACTAATAAATTAAAATCAAATATTCCATATTTGGTATACAAGATGATGTAATAAAATATGATTTCATTTTTTTAGAATATGGAATGTGATTCAACCTTGACATTATCCAGGTGATCAGTATTAGTTAAACACTATCTTTGTCTTAGTGTGAACTTCCATGAGTAGTAAACGTGCTTATTGATTGTCTACACCATGGGAATAATTTTAAGGTTTTAGAGTCCTCAGTTCCTAATGGTCTATCTATGAAGAAAAGTGAGGATAATTATATAAATTGGAAACATGTGGGTGATTAATTAGATGTATAATTTCTCATGATATCTTCCATGAAAAGTTATCTCTAGAGACTTCATGAATTCATTGATCCATACACCATGTTGCCTTGTCTCCATGATCTCATTAGGAGAAGGTAAGACAAGAGAATTATGAGATTTATATGGAACTCTATAAACGTAATATTATGGAATTTATTCTAAATAAACTTCATGTAGTCAAATTATTTGTAATATTGAGTGTTTGGAATTTGTGGGTATCAATCAACCCAAATAATTGTGTGCATACCTCATGGAAATATCACTTATTTATATATTCTCTAATTTTATTCTTAATTTTATCCTAAAAATTATAAGTCTATCATGGATCTCCTCACATTTATTCATTAGGTTCATATGATCATGAGGCATGAAAAACCTTTAGTCCTTCTGTTATACAGGTGAAAAACAAAATGTGAAACGACCCAAGAAAAATTTTATGTCTATGTCACCTTCACCCACCCTACCAAGAGAAAGAGAATCATGGTGTAGGATAAGGAATAAGTTAAATTCTGTTTTCATGTGGATTTAAGGATCATTGGATGAAAAACTGCACCTTAGTCAAGAAGATATATGACGATTCAATTATGTTTTTTTATCAAATGTAACCTCTCTATTTCTATAATTTTTTTGTTATATATAACTTTTAGTGCTCAATTTTTTATCCCCATAGTGTAACTGAATATATTTATATAGGTTTTATGTGGTGAGTTTTATTTGAAAATATACAAATAGGGAAATAGTGATAGCACTATCTATTAGATAATACCTTCTTACTTTATCTATGGGATTAATTTTAAACTTAAATAATTTCTATGATGTTACAAGGATAATAGAAAACATAAACTAACTTGTTTAGATACATATGCATTTATTTTCATATTAAAAATAAGTGATTATATTTAATAAATATATCATATGTAATGGGAGGGAAAATTTGAATAACGGTTCTTATGTACTAGAATTTGAAAACCAAGTGTTTTCATTCAATAATGAATCTAATCAACAAGGATCATATTACACCCAACTATAGAATCACTAGATTTTTATATAAATGAGAAAATTTTGAAATATATATATCAATAATGTGGATTATATATTTATTATCAAAAACCATTAGATATAGATCATGCTTGTTTTTAGAAAAATGATCAAATCCCTAATCAGTGGAAAGGGTGAAGGGGACATAGATATTCTCGAATTAGTTCATAAAAATGGGAATGACCCTTTTTTAGTAGGTATTTGTTTGTATACTCTTACTTTATAACTTTTATTTATGATTATTATAGATATGGATGTGTCTAGTTAATATGGAATAAGTCTAGTTCCTATAATAAATCTAGGGAATACAAAAAACAATGTTGAGATTCATCTTAGTAAGAACATTAATAAACTCTACTCAAGTTGTGGTAGTGAATTTATTTACTAAGTTTTCATCAATTACCAAATAGATTTTGGGATTCTATCTCCACTCACTCCACATTATACACCGTTATAATATTGGAGATATGTATTATAGATTGGGGTATTCACACTAAACCAAGTAACAAATAAAGTGGTAATTTTAATCCCATATGAGTTATGTTGTGAGAAGAAATTTGTGTTGTCAAATTAATTTGTGTGGGGATACAGAAAAAATTTTATGGACAATTAAAGAAACATGATTACACTGAGAGGAACAAACTATTGATTTAATGAATATACAATAGAAATATGGGGATATTTTCAATATAAACCCTTAGAAAAAATGGTAATAGTTGATATAAAGGACCTATTATTTGATAGGTACAAAATCTAGAAATGAAATAGTACGAAAAAATCCACCTTGATGATTTCATGGATCAAGAAAAACAAGAGTTGGAAAAAGAAAAAATTCCAAAAAACCACATATAAATGGTCTTTATAGAGACACATGTACTATATAAAAGAACTAAATAGGTTAGAAAACTAGATAGATGGGTTAATAATCATCATGGATGGGGAATCATTATTTTTTTATAATGATGAACATATGTCCTATAAGAATGAAGTAGATAGGTAATATGTTAGAAAATGGAAGTAATACATTAATATAAAAAGGGATTCAATTTTCAAGAATAATGTATGGGTTCTAGTCCATCCTCTAGTGTATCAAAACCCTAATATGTTTAAATTGGTATTTAATAAGAAATAGAACATGGATAGTAAATTATGTACCTACAAATCATGGCTAGGTCTTAATTGGTTTATGAAATATCAAGTAATATAATATGATGAATCCTTTTAACCATTTACTATGATTAAATACATCATTATTCTACTTTATGTAGAAGGGTACCATGATTTGGATATTTGAAAATAGATTTAAAAATAGCCTCCGTTAATGGTAACCTTAGAGAATACATCAATATGACAACACTAGAGAATTTGTGACTTCAAAAGATGTCAGAAGGGTGTGAATGTTATAAAGACCCATTTATGGATTGAAGTAAACATCATGATCATGAAAATATTTTTTACAAATCCATGATAAACATTTTTTATTAATTAATTGATCTTATCCTTATGTCTAGAATAGGTTTTGTGGGAGTGTAGTCATTTTCTTAGTAGTATATTTCAATGATATATTACTAAGGCAAAAAAGGGATATCAATATCATAGTCATTTAAGAAGTGGTTAATCAAATTATTCTCCATTAAATACTTAATTGAAGATACCTACATTTTAGGGATCATGTTCATTCATGATATATTTAAGTGACTACTTAGAATAAGTCAAGGTGCATACATTTACAAGTTATGAAAAGGATTTAGTACAAAATAATCCCATATGGGATTATTTCTTAATGTCACATGGTATATATATATCACCATGAAAATTTATCCTCATATAAAAGAGGATATACATATGATAGGAATAATCCCTTATTCTTATATGATAGGTTCTATCATTTATGTCATGTTATGTTCCATGATTGATGTTACCCATGCCTTCATTATGGTAGGAATATATTGTGCAAACCTAGGTGAGCTTTATTGGATAGATGCAAATCCTTTTATAAAGTATCTTCGGTACAAAAATTGAACGTTCCTCATTCATGGAATGGATGAGGAACTATTTATTAGGGGATATATTGTTTATAGTTTTAGTGTAGACCATAATGATATGAAATTTCATTTTGAATATGTTTATTTCTACAATGGAGGATCTGTTGGCTAGAAGAGACCAATGAATCTAGTGATCGCTGATTCTACAATAGAGTAACAGTATATTGCATATTTTTATGAAGATAAATAAGTAGTTTAGATATGATGCATCATTCATAATGTTGATATAATTTCAATAAGTTAAGATTCTATCCCATTTCATTATGATAATACTACAGTTTTGGTCTTTTCCAAGGTTAAAATGTCCCATCAACGTATTAAGAATATAATTTGGATGTATTAAATCGTGATTTATTAATTCTCAAAGGAGTGAAGCTTGAGTTTATAGAGTTTACTGTAATGATAATTTGGTTGACCCACTAACCGAATACTTATCTTAGTATAAGAAAGAATATCATGTGATAACTATTGGACTAAAATATGTGAGTAGATAGATCTAGTGATAGTGGGATTAGTTTGGAGTTGGTTCCCTAGAAAAAAAAATAAATTTTATTTTTTATAACCAATATATTCAAAGAAATGAATATTAATAAAGATATTATCACCTAATGAGTGTTATTTTATGTAACATTAATGTGGTAATGTTATTATTCTATTTTTCACATAAAAAGGTAATAAAATTACATTGATATGATAAGGACTTGGAAATCATAATATTGATAAACATATTTCTTATGGTTTGGATGTCATAAATGGACATAAAAAAGAAGATATTTAGACTTTTAAGTGATGGATCCTCATAATAAAACGAGTCGTCTTCTCATGAGGTTTCATACTTGGTAATCTTTGAGATGAGTGATTATGATGAATGAACCACTAGTAGGAATTTCATATATTTTATCTATCATTATATATTCCTAAATATAGATATATATATAAAATACCAAACAAGGATCCATTAAATGATTTCCAAAGATAATTAGGCACAAGGCCTCAAGAATACCACTTCATACACTAAAGGTTACTTACTATAAGTGATATCCTAGGGTCTGTATAAAGGGAAATTATTCCCTAATACCAAAGAAGACAACACTGGATATAACCAAATATCATTAAAATAAGTAAATAAGTAGAGTGGAAGTAGTAAATATACTGAAATAGAATCATGGATTAACAATAAATGAAATCTGGTAAGTGACCAAATGGCCATGTCATACATACAACATTGATCACTCAGTTGGATGATAAAATATATAGGAGTACATAAATGAGAATGAAATAAAAGTATTTGGATCTCCTACTAACTCAAAGATAGACCACATAATTAAACTCCATGTGCATATCTGAGTCATCCTGCTTGATCTGTCTCGGGCCTCATCCCATCTGGTGCATGCAACCAAGTGAAAGTCTACTTAGATACCCCAGTGCAATAGAGGACTAACCAGGGTGTGAGTACATAACTCATTAGGGAACCACCACTACAGTATTTTACATATCTAGTAATTTAAAGTTGATGAAAAATAGAGGCACTCATCAATATAACAATAATAATAGCAATTGATGAATGTAAACTGAGGCATGTTTTTTTTAAGTTCATGTGCTCATGTGATGTGCTCATCCAAGATGAGACACATCTGGGATAAGGTTTCTTCATGTATATATATTTTATGATTAAATATAATCCCATATATATGTATATATATGAGTAAGGATATAAGTAACATGGATCAAACAAAATCTGGTCTTTCTGTCTATAATCCTGATCATATGAAAATCCCACGAATAAGGTATTGAGTTGTATGGAATAACCTTTATGGAATGTATATTTAAATTAATACTTGGGTCCATGATCCCGATGGATTATACCAACATTGGTAAATTTCATAAATGTCCTTGATCAATCCATGTCACCATAAGGGGATATAATTCATAACCCTAGTATCAACCACACTCACCTCCAATATGTAAGATGAAGGAGTCCCATCTGTCAACTGGACATCCAAAAAATAGTGTGTAAGGATATATTCCATACTACTATATCTACATGTAGTCCATTTTTATTTCTTATTCCTAATTCCTAATTTATAGGTAATCATGATATTGAACTTGGATAATCTCTAAAGGGGTCAACCCTTAGGTGATCCATAAGGAATGCTCTCTAAATTTAAGATAACACTCAAAATCTATTCAATAAATATATCAATATATCACTCATAGAAAATTATAGTGCGTAACTATAATGGTGCATCCACCTAATCTTAGGGATCATCCTAGTAATAAAATTAGGGGATCAACACAATTCATCAGGAGATCATCAACATCTCACTGGTTGAGGTAAATGTTCCCACCTGTAAACTTTTAGAGTCCCATAGATGCTACCAAGATATCCATCATTTCAGAGATCCAATATAATAGGATTTCTAATACACTCTAAATGACCTACCTCTATAATTCTTATAGGGTGATGAATCCTAGTGACAATTGAAATTATGGTAATATTATCAGTTATATTCAACCAATAAGGATCATAATTTGGATCCAAGGATGTATATCTATGCATCCGAATAATATTATCATATCAAAAGGCTCAGAAGCTAGATCCTAAGAAGTAAATCTAAGGATCCTAATAATATAAAAAATAACAAAAGGGCTCAGATTCTTGACCCTAGGAATTGTGTCTAGGCTTATTAAAAAATTAATAGGAATATATGATGGATCCCAAGAAGTACGTATGGTTATCCAAAATCAAATATCACAACATATCATGTTCTTAATCATAGAACCAACAACAACCTATATAAATAATTGATGTGTCACGATTAACCATGTGAATGTATAAATAAAAGAACTTGGGTGGCTAAATTCCTTGACCCCCCACTACTACAACAACCTCATGGGCTTACATGTTCACTATGACTTCTATGTGACACCTGCTACCATCCCTACCCAAACCCATTATGTAAAATATTAGGGTTTAACAAAAAATGGTGAACCCATGGGTCCCCTAGATTAAGTCTTAGGAAAGGTGTCCTACTTGGAATCCTCTAGGGATGTATGTAAATGGAGATATCCCTCTTGGGATCCCCTACATTAATATATAGGTTATAGAATCACTATTTGAGTCTTAAAAAAGAATAATAAGGTAGAGTTATTCTATCTGAGATCCACTAGGTCAAATAGTAATTGGCGAAATCTCACTAGGAATCCTCAGTCTCAATAATGAGTCTAGGTATGAAGCTAGTTTATAGGGGTTGTTAGTGACCCGTAGAATTCATCCATTTATTTACCAAATGAAATAAATGATTTAATATTTCATTGGGGTCAATATAAATAGGGATCATCAACCTCTAGGTAAATCCCAAGCTTCTGTATACAACCTATACAAGAATGATAATTCAGGGAATGTACGATAGACCGCATTCCTATTAGAAGAATTCTAATTATTTTTCAAAGGGAAAATGTAGCTACCAAGGCCTATCAAATCTCATATGAATCATTTTGGTTCCTGTATCACAGAAAATCCACCAAAAAATAATTATAACAACATTTCAATTAATATATTAAAACCTAAATATTAATTTAATGATCCTCTTTATTTAAAATGGAAATAACACCCCCAAAATCTTATAGGCTGATCCCATTGCACCGAAATACTGACTAATAATTATTTTATATACCGAAACATATTCCCAAACACAAGTGAAGAATATTACCTAAGAAATAGAATCAAAAAAACATTCAACAATTTAAATTTAATATTAAAAATATTGATAGATTCATTGAGGTAATTTACCCCGATGAAACGATACGCGGCAAAGTGAAAATGACCTCTCAAGTAATTTCTTCCTAGGAAGAGTAAAAACCCCAACATCAGTATCTAATTACATCATGCTCTAGTGTAATATAGAATTAATGTATCTAATATTAGAACCAAGAGTTAGATGAATCTGAATAAAAACATCATTATTCCAAATGGAATCAAAGTATTACCTCAAGGTTTCCAACACACCAAACAGAATCTGATTCTGACCAAGAACAACAGAGAAATCCCATAGAGGATGGGAGTAAGAGGATTTCATGCATAGGGGAAAAGGGAATATAATGCGGGTAAAATATTTTATGGTTTGGAGGAGTAAATGGTAATTTTTCAATTTTAAGTAATTTCATGATTCGGCGACACGGTCTCCAAAAATGTGCGCCAACCATATAGTGATATGATCCATAAACCCCACCACCTAGGATGGATGTAGTGAATAGTTATCCAAACCATGAAAAAACCTTGAGAAATGTATACAAAAAGTTTCAGACCCCCACATGATTTCTTATGGTATTCCACGTAGTTTCTCTAACTATGCGCCTATACAAAATATTCACACTATTAGAAATAACCAATTTCCAGCTATGTTCCATGAGCTGCATCATTCTAAAACATGTGTTTTGGGTTCCAACCCCCCAGGATGCTCCAAACCTTTTGAGATATAAAATAGTCCTTATTCCTCATCTAAATAAATTATTTATATGCATTCTAATCATTTAATTCCTATTATGAATCTACAATCGATATTTGACCCATCTATTAATTGAATATTCAAAATCCATTTGAAATTTCTATCTTAGAAAATAATAGTATATTATAACCTCACCACTGTAAAATTTCTCATCCCATAAAATCCTTAGTAAGAATAATAATGAAAAAAATGTCCCACTTAGTTCATGAATTGCATTCAAATGGACATGTTTCATTTTGAAATTCCCAATATGCCTCGAAGAACTATTTTAATCATATGGTGATTAACTACCAAAATTGAGAAAACTCTTACAAAAATTATCTTATGATTAAGACATCGCCTAACTGATCTTTCAAAGTCTAATTATGATCATTCCATTTCTTGATTGATAAAATGGCCAATGGTTCTCCCCGTCATAGGTTCTTTCTTTTTATTGGCCAATTCTAGGACACAATAATACCACCATCAGAATATCAAAAACAATCAAATCCCTAGAATCATAATGATGAATACAACATATTTCTCACCTTTAACATATGATCACACATGTGGTTAATTTCCTTGATACTTGATTAGTTCTAATGGTCAAACTACATTCGATCAAACTCAACCTGGCCGCACTGGATTTTCCTTGAAAATTCATGGCTAACCCTTTCATTTCACTTATCTCAACACAAAAACATGCATGATGTGGTTATATATTAACTAAATTCATATATACGAAATAATATACGTCAAACCACATTTGGATGAATATTCTCAAAATATCTTAGCTTCAGCAGCTAACACATCACCCAAAAATGATCTCATGCCTTCATCTCAAGGAATAGTGATATCATTATGAACATGCTCACCAACGTTCATAACCAACTTCTGATGACACCTATTTGTTGATCCATCCCCTATTAAAAACATTCATTTTGTGAAAACATGCACACTGACATAATACTTGATAAAAAATCATTGGATCTTTGCTAGGTACTTTAGGTTTAATACCCACACTCAGACTTCACCCTAGCCCATATTTGAATATTTACCTATAATATACCAAGAAATATATCCTTACATTGATCCATTTATTTAAGGGAATAAAAGAGGAACAACTATCCTATGACTTCTCACAAGATCGCATAACCCATCACACATGATGGTCTCCCACCATCAACAAATGTCTTTCTCTCCACCTTAGGAGCATCCTTATCATCAATCTATGAAAATAATACCTGACGACCACATACTATGCCATGTCCTTCTCATAAATAAAATTATTGTGGATTATAACTCACTTTTATAGATAATTAACATAAATTTCACCCCCATTAATTTCTACATCCCGAGAATAGTTTCCAGGGTGCCTATCTAAATTCTAGCCAAAATGAGGTTCACTTTTCTCTAGCATCCAATATTGTACTACCACCATATGGATCACATTATACCACAATTCTAGTCAATCCTCATTAGCTTTCTTACAAAAATAGGAAATACATTTACATATTTATCAGTTTATAGAGGATTATCTATCATCATACTTAAAAAGATGCTAAGATAAGGGTCATGATTGTCTCGATGCTAGGATTACACTAATATTTCATCGATAAGCTTGTATGGCTCTCCCTGAGTCATGATCACATAATTCTAGGATATTTTCTCCCTTAAACAACTACAGACACCACATCTCTTAGTAATTTGTGACTAGGTTTAACCATGGTTCAACTGTATCATGGAACCTAGTCCATTCTCAATGTCTCCTCTACCATGGAGGGACAATTTTCATTCTATAAAAACTATCTAGAAACCATGCCAACAACATTTCATTGAAATCATATGTCCTCGACTGGAACACATCCACTCATCGACTTAGGATTTTTAATGGTACCATGCATAACTGAAGGGTACCATTACATACCACATGGTGGCTATACAATCTCATACAATTGGATCATCATTACTTGACTCATGATCATACATGTAGTTAAATAAAAGGATAAGATAAATATGATTCCGGGAGAGTTAGTTTTTTTAATCTAAAATCTCCCTTTTAATTCCTCTTCAGTATTGATCATCTCTCGTACTCTGTGATTATTTCCACAACACCCATCACACGACATCATTTTTTAGATTTAATCATCAAAGGAAACCACTAGTCAATAGTTTTAGGAACTCGAATAGTCCTACCCAATGAATCCAATATCAAAACATGAGCACTTAAGTTATTTTCTTATAAATCAAAGGAATCATCATACCTATATCAAAAAAACATGAGTATATCTCATGAAATTCCCTCAAAATGAGTCTATGACCAAGCTCACCACCTCAAAAAATCTACAAATGTGGGAAAAACCCTCTTGAAGGTTTCCCTCGGTAAAAGGATAAATCGATCTATAAGTTTTTGAGTAAAAAATAATGTTATTTTGGCCTATTATCTATCCGTAATGATCATGTCTCATAATAGGGAAACTAAGTATGATAGACTTTCCAAAATGTCAATCCTCATCATGGGAGGTATAGGAAACATCAACCTATGAGGGTCAAAAATATTCATGAATCGACCTACTTGGGCCATGAACCTAATTGACCATCCTTGTAAGGTAGTACTTCCTAGAGGGTCACAGAATTTTGAAATGACACTCACCAGGAATTTTTATATGGTAGTACACCCCCCCCCCCCATAGGTTCTAGTTCATGATAACTATTTAGGTACCTATCAAAATCTCATTTGACGATCTAACTTGATAACATAAAATGACGGTATCAACTACTAACATTGACATACAAGGGTCAATAGTATGTGCACAACATTTCCTCAATTATTGGTGTTGTATATCATTTTCAGGGTTAGGTTAGATATAATTTCATTCTATGTTATGTGGTAAAACATTATATTGGTTTTTACTAACACA
Source organism: Viscum album (assembly GCA_963277665.1). NCBI lineage: Eukaryota > Viridiplantae > Streptophyta > Magnoliopsida > Santalales > Viscaceae > Viscum > Viscum album. The sequence continues at coordinate 706,121,371 of OY728132.1, forward strand.
TTAAATAACTGAACCTAAGAAATAACACCCAGTAATGGGTTATTTCACTAGGTAACATGTTCCCTATAAACCAACTACTATCACTACACCTCATGTGAATGAGTACTAAATCATTATCCTCACTATTAAATATCTCATCGTAGATCCAAATAACATACCACTAGAAGGAAATATATATACGATTTGGTTTAATTTAGTATAATTCAACCAAGAACCTATATGGGAAAACACTATTTATGTTTTTTCAGAAATATTAATAAATTTACTTTTGGTTTGAGTAAAATTATACTCAAGAATGCCTGTAAAATATGATTCCTACATGCTAAATATGATGCATGAGATTCCTATTACCTTCTTCAGTTGAAATTCAAAATCAATCAATAGAATATTTCCAAATGGTCAAGAGACAAAAATACAGAATAAAACATAACATCAACACAATAGGTAAGTCACTCCATGTGAAAATCATATAAAACTATAACATTGTAGATTAGAATAGCAATCCCATATCCCTAGAGACAAATGAATTATTACCAAAACAAATGTTATCAATGCCCCAATATGATATCCACAATATTTTTAAATACATTCTTAAAAATCATGTATACCTAATAAGAAATAGTAAAACAATAGGAAAATAAACCCTATAATGCCAATTTATAATGTCCCAATCCATGATCCACTAAAATGGTTCCCCGATCTAGTTATCCACACGGCCTCTAAAATTAATCCCCATATTCTAGAGGCTGATTACTTATAGCGATGACCTAGAGTGTGTATATGGGGAGACTATGACCTCATAACAAAGTAATCAAGAGTTGATAAAATTTGATATCACCCAAAGAAGTAAATAAATATAGTGAGGAAGTGATAAATAAATTCAAATTTAATCAAGTTTTTATAATAAAGGAAATATTATAATGGCCAAAAAGACCATGACATACATAAAATATTGACCCCCATTAGGATGATCACATATATAGGAATTCATAAAGGAAGCATAAATAAAATTATAGGTCTCTACTAATATATCTGAACCAAATGAAATTCTTAAATTATGATTGCATATCTGATCCATCTCACGTGATCAGTCTTGGGCCTTAGCCTATCTTGTTCTTGAAGCCAATTGAACATACACTTGGGTACCCCAATGCAATGGTAGCATGACCAAGGTGTGAGTAAATAACTCAATAGAAAACCAACACCACAATCCCATAAAAATATAGTTATATGAACTCTATCCAAAAGTGAGCTACTCATCAGGATAAAACAATAATAATAATCAATGAAAGTAAATTGATTCATGTTTTCATAAGTCTATGTGCTCATGAAAGATACTCAACCGTGCTACAAAATAGCAGAAATAAGGTTTTATCATGTATATATAATTATATGTGTGTATATATACACATAAATAAATATATATATATACATATATATACATATACAGATACATACATATATATATATATATATTTAAGGTGAAAAATAACATGGATCAAACCGCAACTAATCCTTAGGCCTATAATACTGTTTATCTAGACATCCTGTGAATAAGTTTTTGAGCTAGATTTCATTCCACTCAAGTTGTGTATAATTTAGTTGATCTTGGGGTTTGTCATCCTGATTGATAATACATGCTTGATCCAATGTCAAAAATGTCTCTATGAATGATATATATCTATAGTGGATACAATTTCTAAACCTTGATCACCCGTACTCTCTTCTAATATATAAGAAGAAGGAGTCCCATGTGTCAACTAGACATCCTACAAATATATCATAGATCTGGATGGAATATTTCTCTATCCACATGTAATCTAGTTTGATGCCTCATTCTTAGGTCTCGATATATAGGAAATAATTATAGAGAACTCAAATAATCACTAAGGGGGTGAACCTTAGGCAATATGTAAGGAATTATCTCAAGATCCATGATAATACTAATAATCCATTAAATAAATCTCTCAATAGACCACTCTCGGATAAGTATATCAAGTAACTATAGTGGTGTGTTCACCTAATCCTAAGGATAATCCTAAGCATCGAACAAGGAGATCAATTCAATCCTAAGGGAGATCATTATCATCCCACTTTATAAGGAAAGTTCACTCACTTTTCAACCTTCGGCATCACCTGGGTGCTTTCAAGCCATTCATCTACACAGTGACCTAGTATAAGAGGGGTAATGAGAAACTCATAGTGACCTACTTCTATAATTACCATATAGGGAGGGATCCCAATGAAAATGGGAATTTGGGTAACTATATTAACACCATTTAATCAATAGGTATCATAATCTGAATCCAAGGTAGTACGTATAGGCATAAAAATAATAATAATTGATCAAAATGATCAGAGTCTGGATCCCAAAAAGTACATCTCAGAGTTTAATTTTTATAAAAATAATAAAAGCTCTCAAAATTGAGACACCAATAAGTACATCTATGCATCCGAAAAAATGAATAGGTGCCTAAGAAAAATCCCAGAAAGTACATATCGGCGTCCTAAATAAAATATCACATCTCATCAGGATCTTTAGCTAAGAACAAGGAAGAAACTCTAGAAATCATAGCTGCATCATGAATAATCATGTAAATTTATAAATAAAAGAACTAGGGTGGATGAACACCAAGACAAACCACTAATGTCCTAGACTCATGGGATTACATGTTCAGTATGGGTTTTTGGTGACACTTGCTACCATCACTACCTAAAACCATGATTCAATAGCTTAGGTTCAGTCAAAAAATTTGGAACCCATGGGTTCCACTAGGTCAGTGCTTAAGAAATTCATCCTACTTTTTATCCTTGAGGGTTACGTAAAAAAGAGTAATCCCTCTTGGGATCCACTAAGTTATCACATTGTTAAGGGAATATTTCTTAGTGTCCTAAAAAGGAAAAAACAATTTTATGGGTCCTATATTAGATCATCTAGTTTAAATCATAAGTGGAGACATCCCACATGGGATCCATATCCTTGGTGATTAGTAAAATTATGAATCTATCTCATAGGGATTGTTAGTAACCCCTAGAATTCATCTATTTAATTTCTAAATTAAATAGTTTGATTTAACAGTTCATTGGGGTAAATTAAAATATGGCGACTGTCTCCCTAGATAAATCCCAAGAATACACATATTATATAGACATGTATAAATTCTCTAAGGAAGGTGAGATATATCTCCTTCATTTTAAAAGATTTCCATTTATTTTTTTAAGGCCGATAGCATCTTCTAAGTCTGGTCAAATATAATTTAAGTCGTGTTGGGTCATGTCGCATGGTAAACCCACTGTAAAAAATAATTATAACAATATTATAATTAATTAATAAAAACCCAATAACTTAATTTTAATAAATAATTTATTTAAAATATCCTTAACACCAAAAAATATTACTATCCAATCCCATCGCACCAGAATGTTGACCTGATGCTTGATAACATCCCACAACATATTCCCAACCTCAAGATAAACAAAATCCATAAGAAACAAAATCAAAACAACCATTCAAAAATATTAATTTAGGACTAACATATTTAGAAACTCACCATGGTTAAGTACCACTATAAAACTACTCATAGTGAAGTGAAGACAGCCTCTCAGGTAAACCACTACTAAGAAATAGTGAAAACCCCAACATCGGTATTTGATTCCATCATGCACTGGTGGATTGTGAATTAAAATCCCTAAATTGTGAACATAAATTTAGAGGCATTTGAATAAAAACTCCATGATGTATGAAAGTGAAAAATTATTATCACAAGGATTCCAATGCACCTAATGGACTTTGATTTTGACCAGGAATGGGGGAGAAAACCCATGGTGTAAAAGAGGAAGATGGATGTGTGCATAGGGGAAGGGGAAATAAAAGGATGTAAAACCCTTTAAGGGTCATAAGATAAAAAAATATTTTCACCCTTTTAATGAATTTCATGGTAAGGATGCATGCTATAGAAAACTGTACACAGACTAGGTGGTGATACTATCCCCATACACCTTCACCATGCATTGTTTCAACGCACGATTAGTCAAACCGTACACTAACTGTGTGACATGTCTATAGAAAATTGAATACCCCCCACAAGGTATTTTTTTCTTGATTCATGGTTTCTCATACTATTATCCTTTACAAAATGGATCAATCTATTATGAAATAAAATTATCACTAACCATTCTCCAATCATGCACTATGAGGTTCACCATTCTAAAACATTGGTTTTGGGACTCAAACCTCCTCCCAAAACAACCAAGCTAAAAAAATCCTCATTCCACATATAAAAAATTATTAATAGCCATTAAATCCTTTGAATTTTTTTCTGAATGTCTGATAAAATTTGGCCCATCCCTTAATTGAAAATTCAAAATCCTTCCGAAATTTATAACTCAAAATAACATGGGATCTAACAATCAATATGAATGAAACATGGGGCATAGGGGAAGCATAAAAAATTAACATTTTAAAATTTAGGGTTTTGATTCATGTTAAAAACAATGAATCCATAAAATTACTTTCCTAGATTTCTTAAAAGATATCTTGTAATTAAAATTGAGAATAAAAAATAAAATCAAATTAAAGTTTAAATGGTGCATTTTTCTTTGGAAGTCATCAGTTTGATTCCCTCATTATCAATGTGTCATGGATAAAAGGCCCCAAGATAGGCATCCTCTATATATTCCGCATATGTTTCATATCTCTTGTATTTTTTGTATTTTTTTAATATGTGCTATCATGGGAAATCAAATGGCTTTATAATGTCCCATCAATCCTTTAAATTAGTCAGACATGATTGAGACGATGAGATTAGTCAAATCTTTTTCTTTATTCATAATATCTATCTAAAAACATGATATTGGAGGATATGAGTTATTATCTTTGTCAAATCCATCCAAATGGTGGATATTTTTAGTGTGTGACCCTCTAGGTCATTATCTCAATAGTGGTGAGTTTGACCCATAGACTGAAAGCGGTGTCTAGAAACACATCATGTCCCTTCAAGTGATAAATAATGTCATAGCTGTTACTACTTGCTATAAACATGTTAAGTGTGATATAATCTCTTTGTCTCACCATATCTCATAAAATAGGATGGACACGTTGCATTAAACTTTTTTTATTTATATATTTTATGACCTAACTAGATGGAAATACCCTCTTATACCATGGCCATTGATTTTATGAATGAATTTTCATCCCAGTCATCATGGGCCCATGATATATAACATCCTCAACTCAAAATAGAAAAATTATATCTTAATCATTAAACCAATTACATACCACCAATGACAGACAAAAAAAATATACCTCACCATGACATTAATGTCATGGTTTATTCATTACATCAAAGTATGAGATTAAATGGTATGCATTGATAATGATCAAAAGATTGGAGAACAATATACATGTTCATAGATATGAACAACCAATGAGATCTGAAACATGTTGTGTTTCTATTAGAGGGTTATTTGTAACAACCCAGGTAAATAAAGAATAAAGAATTTCATATTTATTAATATTTACGAATTAAATATTAATTTCAATTAAAAGGGGTTTCTACGTTCGATAGCGTACTCGATACGCAACGATGAGTTTCATTGAAAACTTACGTTGCACACTAGTAATAAAATAATATTATTTTAAATGTTAGTTAACACGTAGCCGTTGTACTAGCGGGAATGGATAGAAATAACTAAAATATGATTATATATGTTTTTAAATGTTTTTACATTTACCCAATAAAAGATAAAGGCTTAAAATATGGAAAGAATTCAATTTTAGGCATTTATACCCTAATTTTCACTAAGGGTTCACTTATCACCTTTTGACGGCGAAACGTCATTAAATATAGTTTTGATAAATATTATAAATTCAATTGGACCAAAAATAACTCTTCTTTAGAATCGGGACATCAAAATTTACTTTTTGTAAATTTTTGATATCTTTCCGATAAAGTTCATTTTTTAATGAATAGTGTAAAATGTTTTATTTTAATTCAAAACCCCTTTTTAATATAATTTATTTATATGATTAGATTATCATTTTAATTGGTTTTAAAGTGAAATTAGAAAATATTTTTACCATTAAATCCAATAGTGGTCGTTGGAATTAATTTCACTTTGAAATTGGACTTAAACTAGTGTTAATATTTTGATACTTATTGTTTCATAAAAACACGTTATTTGCTCTGACAGCGGGAATTAATTATTAAATTAATTAATGAAACTTATATGTTGTGAATTTTTTAAAATGGACTTAATTTTTTAATTCAGAATATAAAATATAGCTTAGGGTGAATTTTTGGTATTTTTCTGAAAAACTTCAATTTTTGATGAATAGTGAAACCACTAAGTGGTACTTATAAAAACTGATTTTTCGTTTAAATGAAATTTTACCACTTCTGTGTTTTGAATTTCAAAAATCCAACATACATGGTTTTCATTAAGAAGTAAAATGTGGTTCAATGAGATAAAAATAATTTTTTGGTGAATAGTAACTTATTAAGTTTTTAATCGCAATTAGAGGTAATTAGTGCAATTTAAGGAAAAAATGATATTATAATAAAATGAAAATACCTTGACACATGTCCTACCATTATTGGATGTGTCATGGCCGACCAATAAAAGCCATGGGTCAACTTAGGGACCCCATGGAGCGACTTTGGTTGGAAAATGACATAAATAACTTTTTATTTAATGTTAATGTAAAAATGACACACACATGAGATGTTTTACTAAAACAATTTTTACATGGGGTTATACAAGTCAGAGTTTTTACTATAAATAGTCATTGGAAAGCTAAAAATATTTCCTACATCATAGTATTTGTTTTATAATTTTTATACATTAAATAAATTAAATTATTGATGACATCATAATGATGCAGCGATGACCTCATTATTTAACGATTTAAATAAAATGGAAAGATAATGTAATATCTAAGACCTACACATGTTCAAAGCCTATTGGATGAGTGTATTTCTAACCCTTATCACCTTATCCTAGAAATACATCAATGTGGGACCTTTTAAATACGAATACCATTTTAAAATAAAGTGACTTTTCTTCACTTCCCAAGAGTGCCCCTCCTCTCCTCTTATAAAAGGCCCCCACCTCTACCTCCTTACCCACACTCCCAAAGCCTTTGGCTCGGCCAACCCCTGCCCATTTTGTCTCTCCACATCCCTCTATTACTCCTTGAAGCCACACTTTGGGAAGAAGCCTTCCCAAGGAAGCCTTTGAGCTCAAACCAAGGGGAGTTACCCGATTTTAAGGTAATGTCTTCTTTTGAGTCCTTTTGTTTTATTTTTATTATCCAACCCCCTAAACTCTTTTTATTCATTTCTTTTGTAAAAACTCCAGTATCCTCAATATACTAGGATGTTTTTATAAGAAGTATTCTAGCTACACTTACACACAACTACATCTAATGGTTAAATAACACACTGTTTCCTTGGATGGCGAATTTCTGCCTCCTGAAACGATGATTGTTAAACATTATTTTAACACCTTCAAAGGTGGCCATTAAGATGAAACTATATTTATATGTTATATATAATATGTTTATTTTTTCCTTAATCTTCTGTATTTATCATTTTGGGCATACCTTTATGGTTTCCATTATGGGTAAACACGATATCTTCATTTAAGGAAGTGCGGACTACCGCCCCCTCAAAGTGATGTGATTCGTTAATGCCATATGTGGGACATATAAAGGATGGGTTTAAAGTTATTATATATGATGTTATACTGGAATTATAATATACCTCTATATAATTATTATTTCTTTCCATTAATTTATGAGATAAAATGAAAGTAGCGTTCATGCGTATGTACGGGTTACCGTCTCCATGAACGGTGCATTTCACTTCTTATCCCCAAATGTAATGTACTATTAAAAGTACATGTATATAATGGATATATATAATTAATGATACATCTAAATGATGAATATAATTATGGAATAAAAATATACATACCTCTCATTTATTTTTAATTCCATTAATATGACAAAGAAATGAAAGTAGCGTTCATGCGTACGTACGGCTTACCGTCTCCATGAATGGTGCATTTCATTTATTATATCTAAATGATTATGTAATATTATAAATACATGTATATGCTGGATATATATGATATATATGATATCCAAATCAGGAATGTCATTCTGGATATAAAGAACCTTTGACCACACGAACAACATGTAATTGTAAGAAGTCCACTTTCGACTTAAGAACCAAATATCGAGAAAACAAACATTATTAACTTAAATGGTTACATAATGTTTACAACATTGAAATAAGTGATATAAAAGTAATAATGAACTTTAAAAAGGTTCTTAATCAAGTACAAATTAACTCAAGTTTATTATTCAGGACGTTAAAGAACGATCGAGTCAAGTCGGACCCGAGGTAAGGGACTTCATCTCAATCTCCATTCATTGAGGCATATTTCGTTTTATACACAACTTTCTTTTATACGGTGTATAAACCCTTTTGAATTTTACTTTTATACAAAAGGAATCTTTTCCTATGAAGCCTTTTACTAAATGACAAAAAGGAATGTTTTTTTAACGTACGCGGTGACAACGACATTTTCCACCGCCGCGAGTATTATTTGGTCTTTGGCTTCCTCAACAAGTCGTAGTATTTTTAAAATAAAATAAATACCATATACTCTTTTATGTATTTTGGTATTGAAAATGGTTTTGTTAAAGGATTCTATTATGATATATTGTGATTGAAATGTGGAAATGTTATCATTCCTTTATATTGGTTTTATGTTTTATGTTTTTATATTGGTACTTGGACATTTGACGGGTGGTTACGTGATAAACCATATGACGGGTGGTGCCGTGAATACCAGGATGGGTGGTTACGTTATAACCTCCAATGCATTGGGAATGGAAGTCGGCCATATGGCTATTCCATTAAGTATGTATGGAAATTGGCCGTATGGCTATTCTATTAAGTGATATGTGTGGAAGTCGACCGTATGGTTATTCCACTTAAGTATGTTTATGTCCCAAGTTACCTTTATATATGTTATGTGTTCATTATATGGGTTTTATGGTGATCCTTTGGTTGCAAAAAGGTAAGTAATGATACTTTATTCAGTGAAGAGTTTTTACTACTTCATGAAGGTGAAGGTATTACTTTGATAGAGTATACATGGTTTACTTGATGTTTGAAAAACTATGATTTTTCATTCTTTGTGTATCCCTTACTGAGCTTTTTATGCTCACCCCAAGTTTTTTTGAAATGTTTTTCACAGGACTTAATGTGGAATAAGGTCATGGATGGGATCAAGGGAATGTCATGCTATATAAAACATGGAACTAGACATGTTTCTTTTTAAGAGTTTTTTTTTATTATGGAAACTTAGTAGAACTGTCTACTTTGTAATCTCTTGAGATGTAATAGTTATGTTCTAATTCTCTAAAACTCAAAACCTGAAAAGATCCTCAATGTGAATTATTCATTTAATTAAATATTAATTAAGGTTTAAGGCAGGGGCCTTATAATTGGTATCAAAGGTCGGTTTAGACAACTTTAGGAGTTAAAAAGGTGTTAAATTATAATATTATTGAAATGATATAGAATTTATAGATTACCATGTTGCATCGCCTAAGATATTTCTGTGTTCAGAATGGTTTTCCGCAGAGAAAACAAAGCAGCTATGTTGGGACGACATCAGGAGGAAGACAACCTTCTTAATCAGCAACCTGAGATGGTCGGAATCAGAACTGAACAGTTTGTTTCAGTGATGGAACAGTTGACTCAGGATATAAATAGTGGTGGTATCCATGCACGAGATCAGCCAGATCAACCGCAGAGGAACATGTTAGTGGTGGAACATTTCATGAGGCAACATCCCCCATCATTCAGAGGATCATCTGACCCTGTGCAAGCTGGAGGGTGGATTAAAGCACTGTAGAAGATTTTTGATGTCATGGGGTGTTTAGAACATCAAAAGGTTAGTCTTGCTATTTACCATTTTGAAGGTGAAGCGATTAGTGGTGGTCGATGGTGAAAAATATCAGGGATAGTGATGAGATTGGGGATCTTCACTGGGACGAATTCAAAGGTATGTTTCTTTAGAAATATTTTCCCAAGGTGGTTCTTCTTAGGATGGAAAAACAGTTCCTAGAATTGAGGCTGGAGGATGATTCAGTGGCTGCTTATGAAGCAATGTTTACTCGATTGGCAAGGTATGCTCCAAACTTCATATGAGATCTTGATAGTAAAATAAACCGTTTTTACTCAGGGTTAAACCCAATGTATCGAAGGGCTTTAGCTTCTCGTGAGTTCAAAAGTTATGAAAAACTTGTTCGATGTGCGGAGAAGGTGGAAATGGAGTTTGCCGATGATCAGGTGTTATATGAAAAACAACAGAATAAGAGGTCTAGTTGGCAGGCAAAGGGGAAGAATTCATCAAAGAAGCAAGGAGGTAAGAAAACCAAATATCCATCCTGTGAGAAGTGTGGTAAAATGCATCCTGGAGAATGTTTATCCAAGTCTGGTAAGTGCTTTCAGTGTGGTAAGTCTGGTCATATTGCTCGTAACTGTAAGGAAGATGATCAAGCAGGCAATGAAAAGCCAACGGTAAGATGTTTTAAGTGTAATGAAATGGGTCATTATGCAAACGAGTGTCCAATGAAGAACTCAACTGGGGGAATGCAGCCATACTACAAGCAAAAAGGGGTGGTGAAATCCTTTTCAACAACTTCAGCAGATGTTGGGCCATCGAATGAAGTGGTATCAGGTACACTGTTTGTTTGTTCATATTATGCCAATGTGTTGTTTGATTCAGGGTCTACACACTCTTTCATTTCTGAGAATTTTTCTAGTAAATTGAAAATTCCATCTCAGGATATGAACCCTGAACTTATGGTAAAAACACCCGGAGGGAACATCGAGAAAAAAAGGAATTATAAGAACCTTCCTATCCTTGTGTGAGGAAAGAATCTACCAGAAAACCTTATTGTTTTGCCTCTAGTAGAGTTTGATGTTATTTTGGGCATGGATTGGATTTCTATTTATCATGCTAAGATTGACTGCAGAGCTAAAATGGTTTCTTTTCAGAAAGATTTTAAGATTGTGTACAAGAATGAACCCTTGATTTTGATAACATATCAGGAAGTTGAGAAACTAGTAAAAGATGGAAATGAATGTTACCTTGCTCATATTGTTGAAAATAAAGGAACTGTTCAGATTAATGATGTGCTAGTGGTAAATGAGTATCTTGATGCTTTTCCTGATGAGTTTCCTGGTATTATTCATGATCAGGAAGTTGAATTTACTGTTGACTTAGTTCCTGATTCTAAGCCAATTTCAAAACCCCCTTATCGAATGGCTCAAGTTGAACTTTTAGAGTTAAAGAAACAATTGTAGGAGTTATTAGATAAAGGTTTCATTCGACCTAGCACATCACCATGGGGTGCTCCTGTCTTGTTTGTTAAAAAGAAACATGGATCAATGAGACTTTGCGTTGATTATAGAGCCTTGAATAATATTACTATTAAGAACAAGTATCCATTGCCTCATATCGATGATTTGTATGATCAGCTCCAGGGAGCTCAGTATTTTTCAAAGATTGACTTGAGGTCGGGGTACCATCAGTTGAAAGTAAAAGAAGCAGACATTCCGAAGACTGTGTTCCGTACTAGATATGGCCATTATGAATTTGTAGTTATGCCTTTTGGGTTAACCAATGCACCTGCTGTATTCATGGACCTTATGAATAGAATTTTCCATGAGTTCTTGGATAAGTTTGTGGTTGTTTTCATCGATGATATTTTGGTGTTTTCTAAAAGTAAAGAGGAGCATGAAAGTCATTTAAGGGTTATCTTTCAAACTTTAAAAGAAAAGAAACTATATGGAAAATTCAGCAAGTGTGAGTTTTGGTTACAACAAATTTCTTTCCTTGGTCACATTGTTTCAAAAGATGGCATAATTATTGATCCTACTAAAACAAAAGTTGTTGAAGAATGGCCAAGACCCAAAAATGTAACCGAGATCTGTAGTTTTCTTTGTTTGGCAGGTTACTACCGAAGGTTTGTTGAAAATTTTTCACGGTTATCTAGTCCAATGACTAAGCTGACTCATAAGGGTATTAAGTACATCTGGACAAAAGAATGTGATGATTGTTTTCAGGAGTTGAAACGAAGATTGGTGAATGCTCTAGTTTTGGCACTTCCTTTCAGGAATGGTGAGTTTGTTATATACAGTGATGCTTCGTTGAAGGGACTTGGTTGTGTCCTTATGTAGAATGATTAGGTAATTTCTTATGCTTCACGATAGTTGAAAACTCATGAGATAAATTACCCTACACATGATTTGGAATTAGCTGATGTTGTCTTTGCATTAAAAATTTGGAGGCATCATTTATATGGAGTAAAGTGTGAAATATATACTGATCACAAAAGTTTAAAGTATATATTCACTCAGAAATAATTGAACATGAGATAGAGGAGATGGTTGGAATTAATCAAGGATTATGATTGTACAATTCACTACCATCCGAGAAAAGCAAATAAAGTGGCCGATGCATTGAGTCGAAAAAGTAATGCTTCATTAACCATGCTACGTTTGGAACGAGATCCTTTGGTTTTTGATTTGATGAACTTTGGCATAGAAGTTGTTGGTGCAGGAAGTCCTTCTGTTTTGTTTCAGGTATCAGTGAAATCATCTCTATCAGACAGAATCAAGCAAGCACAGAAGCAAGACAGCGAGTTGCAGAAAAAGGTAGAGCTAGTTCAGAAAGGTAAGTTGCCTGAATTCAACACTGATAATGATTGTGTTTTGAGGTTTGGGAAGAGATTATGTGTGCCTTTTGATTCACAGTTGAATAATGAGTTGTTATGTTAGGCTCATAGTTCCCCGTTTTTAGTTCATCCTGGCAGTACTAAGATGTACAGAGATCTGCGGGAGTATTACTGGTGGGATGGAATGAAAAGAGATATTGCTGATTTTACTGTGAAGTGTTTGACTTGTCAGCAGGTTAAAGCAGAGCGGCAGTTACCGAAAGGGATGCTTCAGCTTTTACCAGTGCCAGAGTGGAAATGGGATAATATATCCATGGATTTTGTTGTGGGATTACCGAAGACATCTCGAGGTAATAATGAAATCTGGGTTATTGTTGATCGCTTGACTAAATCTGCTCATTTCCATGCTATACGAGATACTTTTTCCCTAGATCAACTTTACCGTTTGTATCTTAAAGAGATAGTCATGTTACATGGAGTTCCCCTCTCCATTGTATCTGATCGTGATCCCAGGTTCACTTCTAACTTTTGGAAAGGCCTTCAGAAGTCATTGGGTACTGAATTAAATTTTAGTACAGCTTTTCATCCTCAATCAGATGGGAAGTCAGAACGAACAATTAAGACCTTGGAGGATATGCTACGAGCTTGTTCGATGGATTATCAGGGAATTTGGGATCAACGTCTTTCTTTGGTTGAGTTTTCTTATAATAACAGTTTTCATTCTAGTATACAGATGGCACCATTTGAGGCATTATATGGGAAGCGGTGTCGAACTCCAGCATTTTGGGATGAAGTGGGTGAAAGGAAGATGATGGGACCAGAATTGGTAGAAGAGATGGCAAAAAAAGTTCAGTTGATTCAGAAGCACATGAGAATAGCTCAGAGCAGGCAGAAGAGTTATGCGGATAACCAGAGGAAGGATCTATCTTTCGATGTAGGTGATCATGTTTTTCTCAAGGTTTCTCCTTGGAAAAGTGTGATGAGATTTGGTAAGAAAGGAAAGCTGAGTCCAAGGTTTATTGGACCATATGAAATTCTGGAGAAAGTTGGATCAGTTTCTTATTGAGTGAATTTACCTCCGAGTTTATCTCAGGTACACAATGTTTTTCATGTTTCGATGTTGAGGAAATATATGCCAGATCCATCTCATGTTTTGAGTCCAGAGGTAGTTCAGCTGGAGGAGAACCTATCTTATGAAGAACAACCAGTCCAGATTCTTGACCACAGGGAGCATGTGTTACGGAATAAGGTGATTCATTAGGTAAAGTTTTTGTGGAAAAACCATGTGATTGAAGAGGCAACGTGGGAATCTGAAAATGCAATGAAGGATAAATACCCCCACTAATTTTGATAAGTGAATAAAATTGCGAGAACGCAATTCCCAAAAGGGGGGAAGGATGTAACATCCCAGGTAAATAAAGAATAAAGAATTTTCATATTTATTAATATTTACGAATTAAATATTAATTTTAATTAAATGGGGTTTCTACGTTCGATAGCGTACTCGATACGCAACGATGAGTTTCTTTGAAAACTTACATTGCACACTAGTAATAAAATAATATTATTTTAAATGTTAGTTAACACGTAGCTGTTGTACTGGCGGGAATGGATAGAAATAACTATAATATGATTATATATGTTTTTAATTGTTTTTACATTTACCCAATAAAAGATAAAGGCTTAAAATACGGAAAGAATTCAATTTTAGGCATTTATACCCTAATTTTCACTAAGGGTTCACTTATCACCTTTTGACGGCGAACCGTCATTAAATATAGTTTTGATCAATATTATAAATTCTATTGGACCAAAAATAACTCTTCTTTATAATCGGGACATCAAAATTTACTTTGTGTAAATTTTTGGTATCTTTCTGATAAAGTTCATTTTTTAATGAATAGTGTAAAATGTTGTATTTTAATTCAAAACATTTTTTTAATATAATTTATTTATATGATTAGATTATCATTTGAATTGGTTTTAAAGTAAAATTAGAAAATATTTTTACCATTAAATCCAATAGTGGTCGTTGAAATTAATTTAACTTTGAAATCGGACTTAAACTAGTGTCAATCTTTTGATACTTATTGTTTCATAAAAACACACTATTTGATCTGACAGCGGGAATTAATTATTAAATTAATTAATGCAACTTATATGTTGTGAATTTTGTAAAATGGACTTCATTTTTGAATTCGGAATATCAAATATAGCTTAGGGTGAATTTTTGGTATTTTTCTGAAAATATCAATTTTTGATGAATAGTGAAACCACTAAGTGGTACTTATAAAAACTGATTTTTCATTTAAATGAAATTTTACCACTTCTTTGTTTTGAATTTCAAAAATCCGACATACATGGTTGTCATTAAAAAGTAAAATGTTGTTCAATGAGATAAAAATAATTTTTTGGTTAATAGTAACTTATTAAGTTTTTAATCGCGATTAGAGTTAATTAGTGCAATTTAAGGCAAAAATGATATTATAATAAAATGAAAATACCTTGACACATGTCCTACCCTTATTGGATGTGTCATGGCCGACCAAGACAATCCATGGGTCAACTTGGGGACCCCATGGAGCCACTTTGGTTGGGAAATGACATAAATAACTTTTTATTTAATGTTAAAGTAAAAATGACACACACATGAGATGTTTTACTAAAACAATTTTTACATGGGGTTATACAAGTCATATTTTTTACTATAAATAGTCATTGGAAATCTAAAACGATTTCCTACATCATAGTATTTTTTTATAATTTTTAGACATTAAATAAATTAAATTATTTATGACATCATGATGATGCAGCGATGACCTCATTATTTAACGATTTAAATAAAATGGAAGGATAATGTAATATATAAGACCTACACATGTCCAAAACATATTGGATGAGTGTATTTCGAACCCTTATCACCTTATCCTTCAAATAAATAAATTTGGGACCTCTTAAATCCGAATACCATTTTAAAATAAAGTGACTTTTCTTTACTTTCCAAGAGTGCCCCTCCTCTCCTCTTATAAAAGGCCCCCACCTCTACCTTCTTACCCACACTCCCAAAGCCTTTGGCTCGGCCAAACCATGACCATTTTGGATCTCCACATCCCTCTCTTACTACTTGAAGCCTCACTTTGTGCAGAAGGCTTCCCAAGGAAGCCTTTGAGCTCAA
Organism: Viscum album; assembly: GCA_963277665.1. Lineage (NCBI taxonomy): Eukaryota > Viridiplantae > Streptophyta > Magnoliopsida > Santalales > Viscaceae > Viscum > Viscum album. The sequence continues at coordinate 706,137,309 of OY728132.1, forward strand.
ACCAAGGGGAGTTACCCGATTTTAAGGTAATGTCTTCTTTTGAGTCCTTTTGTTTTATTTTGCTTCTCCAACCCCCTAAACTCTTTTTATTCTTTTTTTTGTAACAACTCCAATATCCTAAATATACTGGGATGTTTTTATAAGAAGTATTATAGCTACACTTACACACACCTACATCTAATGGTTAAAGAACATACTGTTTCCGTGGATGGAGAATTTCTGCCTCCCGAAACGATGATTGTTCAACATTCTTTTAACACCTTCAAAGGTGTCCATTAAGATGACACTATATTTATATATGATATATAATATGTTTATGTTTTCCTTATGCTTATGTATTTTTCATTTTGTTCATACCTTTATGGTTTCCATTATGGGTAAACACGATATCTTCATTTAAGGAAGTGCGGACTACCGCCCCCTCAAAGTGATGTGATTCGTTAATGCCATATGTGGGACGTGTAAAGGATGGGTTTAAAGTTATTATATATGATGTTATACTGGAATTATAATATACCTCTATATCATTATTATTTCTTTCCATTAATTTATGAGATAGAAATGAAAGTAGCGTTCATGCGTACGTACGGCTTACCGTCTCCATGAACGGTGCATTTCATTTCTTATCCCCAAATGTAATGTACTATTAAAAGTACATGAATATAATGGATATATATAATTAATGATACATCTAAATGATGAATATAATTCTGGAATTAAAATATACATACCTCTCATTTAGTTTTAATTCCATTAATATGACAAAGAAATGAAAGTAGCGTTCATGCGTACATACGGCTTACCGTCTCCATGAACGGTGCATTTCATTTCTTACCTCTAAATGATTATGTAATATTATAAATACATGTATATTCTGGATATATATGATATATATGATATCAAAATCAGGAATGTCATTCTGGATATAAAGAACCTTTGACCACACGAACAACATGTAATTGTAAGAAGTCCACTTTCGACTTAAGAACCAAATATCGACAAAACAAAAATTATTAACTTAAATTGTTACATAATGTTTATAACATGGAAATAAGTGATATAAAAGGAATAATGAACTTTAAAAAGGTTCTTAATCAAGTAGAAATTAACTCAAGTTTATTATTCAGGATGTTAAAGAACGATCAAGTCATGTCGGACCTGAGGTAAGGGACTTCGTCTCAATCTCCTTTCATTGAGGCATATTTCGTTTTATACAAAACTTTCTTTTATACAGTGTATAAACCCCTTTGAATTTTACTTTTATACTAAAGGAATCTTTTCCTACGAATCATTTTACTAAACGACAAAAAGGAATGTTTTTTTAACGTACGCGGTGACAACGACCTTTTCCGCCGCCGCGAGTATTATTTGGTCTTTGGCTTCCTCAACAAGCCGTAGTATTTTTAAAATAAAATAAATACCATATACTCTTTTATGTATTTTGGTATTGAAAATGGTTCTGATAAAAGATTCTATTATGATATATTGTGATTGAAATGTGGAAATGTTATCATTTCTTTATATTGGTTTTATGTTTTATGATTTTATATTGGTGCTTGGATATTTGACGGGTGGTTACGTGATAAACCATATGACGGGTGGTGCCGTGAATACCAGGACGGGTGGTTACGTTATAACCTCCAATGCATTGGGTATGGAAGTCGGCCATATGGCTATTCCATTAATTATTTATGGAAATTGGCCATATGGTTATTCCATTAAGTGATATGTGTGGAAGTCGACCGTATGGTTATTCCACTTAAGTATGTTTATGTCCCAAGTTACCTTTATATATGTTATGTGTTCTTTATATGGGTTTTATGGTAATCCTTTGGTTGAAAAAAGGTAAGTAATGATACTTTATTCAGTGAAGAGTTTTTACTACTTCATGAAGGTGAAGGTATTACTTTGATAGAGTATACATGGTTTACTTGATGTTTGAAAAACTAAGAGTTTTCATTCTTTGTGTATCCCTTACTGAGCTTTTTATGCTCACCCCAAGTTTTTTTGAAATGTTTTTCATAGGACTTAATGTGTAATAAGTTTAAGGATGGGATCAAGGGAATGTCATGCTATATAAAACATGGAACTAGACATGTTTCTTTTAAAGAGTTTTTTTTATTATAGAAACTTAGTAGAAGTGTCTACTTTGTAATCTTTTGAGATGTAATAGTTATGTTCTAATTATCTAAAACTCTAAACCTGAAAAGATCCTCAATGTGAATTATTCATTTTATTCAATATTAAGTAAGGTTTAAGGTCGGGGCCTTATATTATTCATCATGATCTCACCTAGTTGAGATCGCCAAGTGATAAATTCAGGACAAGACGTATTAATACTTATGACCCCCCATCAACGGATAGCATGAAATCATCTTATTCCTACTAGTATGATGTATCTGGACCATATGGAATATGTTTAAGATTATTTTCATGGTATCTGAAGGTTATCATTATAGATGGGAACTACTAGGGACTTTTGATATGACATGTAATCTAATGAAATTACCTTATAAAAAGTGGATGAAAATTTCTCAACAATATTATGGTAAGAATAAACACATGTATACATCAAAATGTATACATTTAATGGGGATCAATGTACATAAATAGATTGGGTCTATGGAAACCACTCACAACACTCCCATTTAAACTAGATCCATCTAATAAAAAATTTCAACCCTACATCTCTCATATGAGTATCATGATTCATCAACGATGTGGATTTAGTTAGGGGGTATGCCATGTTATCCATAATGGATATTATTCTAACCATGAATTCACCTCTCTAAGTAAAATCTCTCAAGAGATGAAAACTATAAAGTATGTGATTTGTCCTTTGGTGTGATCTGAGCTCTTTGGAAAGCACCACTACTATAGTATTATCACAGTATACTATAATATAATCTACACTACTTGTTATAACACTAATCATGAAAATAAAGTTTCATATCCAAAATTCTTCCTTAGCATCATTTGAAGCCTCTATATACTCAAACTCTAGTATAAAATCAGAAACCATGGTATCCTTTGTTCTCCTCCAACTCAATTACCCACTATTCAAAAACAATACATAGCCTGAATACATTTTCAAATCCTCATGATCTATCTAGAATCTATAATCAATGTATCACCTCATAACTAGATCTTTATCACCATCATATACCATTAACATATCCTTTTTATGTTTGAAGTACTTTAGGATGGTATTTATAGCTTCCCAATGCATCTCTCTTAGACTAGCTTGATAACATCCCACCATTCTTAAAGAAAATGTAGTTTCAAACCTAGTGCATAACACGACATACATGATAGATCCCACTTCTGAAGAATTAGGTATTTTACTTATTCTTACAATATCTTTATGTGTTTGGGGAAACATTTTCTTAGAGAGATTAATTCCATGTGAAACTAGAAATAATCATGTATTTTATTGTTCCACATAATATATTTTGATTATCTTTTCAATATATGTATTATGACTAAGCCTAAGTAGAATTTGTGATCTATCTTAATAGATATTTATCTCAATAATATAGGATTATTCACCTTTGTATTTCAGGGATAAACATTCATTTAACAAATCCTTCACAAAATGTAAAACATTCACATCATTTTCCATTAATAATATTTCATAAACAAATAATACTATTAAATAATGGCACTTCCACTAGCCTTATTATAGAAACATGGCTCAATTTCATTCATAATATAACCAAATTCTCTTATGTCCTCGTCAAAAATAATATTCAATGATCGTGATGTCTTCTTCAATCCATAAGTGGACATTTATATCTTTAACCCTTTAATGGAAATCATTGAAATAATTAACCATTTGGGTTGTGTCATATAGACATCTTCAACAAACTTTTCATCTTTAAAAAATGTTTTTAAATCTATTTTCGAAATTTCATAGTCAGGAAATGATATTATTCTTATTAATATTCTAATGGATTTTAGCATAGTGAATGGAGAGAAGGATTCATCATAATTGATCATTGAAGTTTTCTGAAACTATTCACGACTAATCATTCATTATAGGTTCTCACTTGGACATCCATGTAAAAACATTCTTTAATACCCATTTAAACATAATATGATTTACATCATCTGGTGGTTATATGAAAATCCAAAATTGACTTTGGTACATTGACTCCATTTCAGAATGCAAAGCTTCTTTCCATTTTGCAGCATCCTTGTTGTATACTACTTCCATATGGGTTAAAGGTTCGTGAATCTCTAGAAGTAAATTGTAACCTGACTCAATTAGAATAAAACCATATGTCTCTATTTATCTATAATATCTAGTAGACCTATACAATTCTTGTCTTATTAACATATTTCTCTCCTACTTTATCTTTTTGAATTCATTATCATAACAAATCTAGTGCATCAGGAGAATCAACGTCATCAAAGTCAATATTTATCCCACTATTTACATTGTAAATGTGTTCCCTTTCAAGAAATGAATCATGTCATGCTACAAACAAATTTCTCTATGAAAGGTTATATTGGTAATATCCTTCAGTCTCCTAAGGATAACCTATAAAGATGCACTTCATGATATGATATTCTAATTTTTCACTTGGTATAGCATTGAAAAAATCCTCGCATTCATATACATCTATGTGTGAAAGATTGGATTTCTTTTCATACCACAACTCGTACAGAATCCAATATTCTAATTTTTTTAGTAACCAGTTTACTGTATATGTCGCATTCTATAGTGTAAATCCAAGAAAAGTTAGTGGTAGAGTTTCATGACTCATTATTGAATTGACCATGTCAAGTACGATCAGATTCCTCCTTTCACTAACACCATTCAACAGAGACGTATCTGGAAGAGTGTGTTGGAAAATTATCCCACACTCTTTTAAATGATCAATGAATGATTGGTAAAGATATTCTCCACCTTGGTCAGTGCAGAGTTCCCTTATCCTCTTTCCATGTAGATTCTAAATTCATTTTGATATTCCTTAAAAAATTTTATGGAATATGACTTATAACTCAATAGGTAGATTTATACATATCTACAATTCTCAGTAGTAAAAATAATTAAGTAAGAAAATACAACACATAAATCTACTAGAAATGGACCACATACATTAGTATGACCGAATTCTAATGGTTCTTTATCTCTTTCTCCTTTCTCGCTAAAAGGTGATTTGGACATTTTACCTTGTAAACAAGCATGAAAGCATATAAGGGTTTTAAAATAATGGAGTATAAATAACCTGATTGATGTAATTTTCTTAAATGTGTATCATTTACAATAACTAGCATAATGTTCTATAGGTAGGTAAGAAATGAGTCATTCTCACTAGATTTTTTATGGATTTCCAATACTAGATTTTCTAGTTCAACTATACACACCATTCTTAATATGTTCCAAACCATAACATTTGTTATCATTATACATAAGATAAACGTTGTTTCCAAAAATGATATAAAACCTCTTAGTTTCTAAACTCCACACTAAGATTAAGTTTTTGGTAATACATGGTACATAATAACAACAATTTAGTACAAGAACCATCCCACTGGGAAAAGTAAGATGATAATCTACTACTCCTAATACTGCTAGTCTCTCACCATTTTCTTCTCAAAACTCTACTTCACCTCTTCCAATTATTATAAATATATATCTTTCAAGTATTTTAATAAAACTTTGTGATCTATAGGCACTTTCCAACACCCTACTTGTAGGAAAAATAGATTTCAATCAATGAAAAATATATCTGAACTATAAGTGTCAACTTGCTTCTTCATCCCAAATTTTCAATTCTTATTCCAATGGCCTTTAATTCCACATGAAAACCATAATATGTCATAATTATTTCTCTTCCTATGTATATTTTTCTTTGTGAAATGGTTGTGTATTAGTACCATTGACATATACATATCCCTAGACCCTTTATCTTTGTTTTCCCTATACTTGTTCACCATAAGGACTGAAGAGTTCAAATTATTCATAAGAATATCTTCATAGAGAAATAAATCCATAAAAACTTGAAGTAAAATATTCATGATATTAATATTTTAATTGACAATGAATGTTGAGAATCTATGAGTTAAATAAGAAATAATGAGATCAGTTTCAAGATCTTGATTTAGATTGAACCCATGAGACTCCAGTCACTCGATATACCTAATCATCTTTATTATATAAATTTCTGATTGACTTACTTCTACAAGAATACATTTATACAGATCACTTGATATCACATATCTTTCTTGTTAAGCACTCTCCTCTATAACTCTTTGTGATAAGATATAATTTTGAAGGAATCATTATCATCATGTATTTTATATAGCTCACTAGACATAGATGAAATCATGAAACACTGAACATCTAGTGTGTTATCCATAGTTTTCTTATATTTATCTTTATTAACCTTTCTTTCTCATTGATTATACTCAATATGAATTGGGGGTTCCAGTACATAAAGATTCTTTAATTGGAACAACACTTTGCATAAGAGCTTATACCACTCCTGAAAGTCATGGTCGGTTAAGATATTCTCTTTATCCAATATTGTTCCATGTAACATTTAGTTGGTTGAGGTTTCCATTCTGATCTATAATAAATAAACATATAATAATTTTACTTTACCTTAATTATAAGTAAACACTTTTAAATTATAAATTTTAAATGTCTCCAAATATTTTATCAAATCTACTTTCCCTCAAATACTAGACTAGTAATTACCATTCACTTGAGTATTCTAGTGGCAAGGATCCGAGAAGTCTCTCCCCATAGTATACAATATATTTCTAGTCCACTACTCATAAAATTTCATTTTAGTTGTCTTAATATCCAACCACATTAAATATTTTCTGCTTGATCTTTTGAGTATAGTCACATATCCTGTCAAGAAGTACTTTTCATTGCTCAATTATTTTACTATTAAGTTACAAATAGCTAGCTATTGATACTCCATTATTTCGATATTTAGTTTAGTTAAACCACCACCCTCGTAAGAACTCCTTGATATTAAGGAGAACCCTTAACTTGGGCTGATGAGTACCTCATACATTCACTAGTGTCCAAATTCAATCGATGGAGGGAATTTAATAAAGGATTCAGAAAGCGAATCTCGATGAATGGTATGTGTTAATATTTAACATGCATGTTCTATGTGATGTCACTCATAAATTAACCATGATTTTAACTAGAAAACATTCACCGCACATGTTCATTCTATCTTTTCATGATTTTTTGTTATTATACAATGTGATCATGTGTAATAAATTTATATTCACAAAATAATAAGCCGTGCACATGAAAAAATAAACAAATAATTGCATGATCATGTGCTATTAACTATTGGTTAATCCATTAAGTGAATATTTGATTAAATAGGACCCTAGGAGAATTCTAAAATTTAATACTTAACTTGAATTATAATGTCTGAAACTCCCACGTGTTTCACTTGTTTGGTATATGCTAGCTCTCAACTCAAAATAGATTTCCATGAATAGCTCTAATCTTTACAATGTATACTCACACACAGGGGAGGGGAACTTGGGATGAGAAATTAAATTTTTTCACTAAAATATGGACAAGAATTAACGTATACAAATTAAATATGTATGGATGATGTGAAATTTTTCAAAATGAAATAATTATTACACATTAAAAAAAATGCACTAAATAAATTAAATTATTATTAAACCAAACATGCATGGGTGGATCTCAACTCATGATTAGTCAAAAAGAAAATATATTTCAACAGAAAAATTATTTTTTAAAAAATTCAACATGAGGTTATATTTAATGTGTTAACATACATAAAAATAATTTTAATTAATTATAAATATGCCCCACATCACCCGAAATAATTTTACCCAATTCTAGACAATACAATATAATTTCTAAAAAATTCATATTTTTTTGTTCATTTGGGCCAAAAGAGTATACATTTAAATTAATTTAGGGCTAGTGATGGGTCAGTCCGGTTAGACCTGAACAATACCGATATGACCTATGTTTAGTTTTCCATTTGTTTAAAGTCATATAATATAAATATATAATATAAAATGATAACAAGATTCCAAAGGAAGATTTACCTCTCTTTATATTTTAAACAAGATTAAATGGGGTTATTTTTTAATTTCATTAAATATAACACCACAAGATTTTATGGTATGTCTATTTTTAAATTTAATCATTTTGATAGATTACATTGCACGCAAGCCCTGGATTAAAAACAATGAAATACTATTATAACCTAGCCATTAAATAAGAGGGAATGAATAGTATAAACCATATTATGAAATTTTTATATAATATATTAAATCAAATATATTTACACTCATCAAAAATATTTTATTGGAATAAGATAAGATCAAATCAAATATTACAGATAAAAAATATATATTTTTATAAATACAGTTTTGCAGCCTTTTAATGGCACACATATTTTAAAATTAAATTTTAAAACTTTTATAAATTATATATGACAAAATAAGATTAATTTTTGAAATCATAATTTCACAATTTACATTTTTGAATGTTTTGTATTTTTCTGATTTGTTTCATTTTTTATGGATAGTAAAAAGATACAACCTTTTAATTGAACAATGAATTTTCATCTAAAAATTTTTTGATGTCAAATTATTTATTAAATTGGTTTTAATGTAATATTATATACATAATACATCAAATAATTCAATGATGTTCATTGTAATTTTTTTATATTGAATATTGTCATAGAAACATTTCAATATTTTGCATGTTTTCACATTTAAAACATTGTTTCTCACCCCATATATGGGATTAATTTTAAATTAATTTTAAGAAAATATGTATTTTGAATTTCAAAAAATGGATTCCAAACTTTTAATCAAAATTTCCAAATTTAGAAAATATGCCCCTTTTATTTTTGGGTAATATGAATGGGAAACTTAGTAATTTTAATTACCATGATTAAGGGTAAATCTGGTAAATAAAAGCGAAAAAATAATATTATAAATATTATATTAATACCCTAACACTTTTCCTAATGTTATTTTATAATTTTTTGTCGACCAAAACCTTCATTGGGCTAGTTTTATGAGCTTTTGGAGCCACTTGAATGGCTTTAAGCCATTTATAGTTTTTTCTTTTAATGAAAAGTCGGATATGTCATAATTATGTTTTTAACAAGTAAAATATTTTAATATGGGGTTATTTAGAATATAAAGTATACTATAAATAGTAATTTTAAAGCTAAATTATTAATCTAAATCATGTAAATTTATTCTTATTTTTAACTGATAAATTTTTACGTTAAATGTGGACTCATTGAGGATGCAATAATTGTTTAATTAATTGAAATATCAAATAAATCATATTAAAAATTTTAAAATAAATGTAATTTGAGATGACTAATGTCAAAAAATAGTTTTATTGATTAAATATACATGTTATGGATTTATTAAAATATAATTTCAAAGTTAACTTGTCTGATTTATATTTTTAAAAGAAAGTGTAAAAAAGAGTTTCAAAATAGACATTACTGATATTCTAAAATAAATAATATTTTATTGAATATAATAAAATTCATAAAAATATTAAATTCATAAAACCTATGGTTTAATGTTATACATTAAATACATGATCCATTTATGGGTATTCTAGTATTTTAGAGTAATTATATTAACCCTCAAATATTTAAAAGTCATGTTGTCAACGTAAAAATGAAGTGGGTTAAATAACGGTCACAACCAAAAGATAAGGATATAACCATGCCCTAACCATGTACATAAGTTATTGGGTGAATAAGAATTTAAAATTATCACCTTATGATCTTATCATAACAATATATAATTTTAGTTGCTTAATGGACACTTCACCATTAAATTACTTATATATTATTTAAATAAAAGATAGTTACCAAATGTCATGCCCTTTGTATTTAATATCATTTATGTTTCCACATAAGGTAAAAATAAAACTTTTAAAAAACCTAGTAATAAAATTATATCTTAATGAAATTATTTTCATTATATAAATTTATTTCAGATTGTTATAAATTATATAGTTACCTTAAATGCATCTTCATTTCTAAAACTGTATACATTTAATTACCAGGAAAATAAAATAATTGATTTTAAAAATATTAATTTTGATATATTTTGGATTAGTTAATGTGTATAATTAATTTTATAGATCTATAAGATATATTAAATATTGTTTAGATCATTATATTCTAATTCCCACTTCTTCTTGATGTATTTAACATTAAATTATATGAATAGTATCAAATTTGAAAATAATGATAATTTATTGAATTAATATTAAATTAATGTTTTTAAAAATCATAAAAATATTAAGTAATTACAATTTGAATAATATATAGTCTAAAATTTAATCTATTATTCATTGATAGACCTACTTTATGTATTTTTATCTATACTAGCCTTGTAATATTTTAATATTTCGAGAAATTATGAATGTGTCCATCGCCTGAATTATAAAATAGAACCCACTCCATCATTTACTAATAAATATTTGAGCCATATAGATCAATAAACTCATGACCATTTGTCATCATAAAATCAATATCCATGTTCTAGTGGTTATAGTTCTTCCAAAAGACCTACCCTATGTCCCTTAAGAGAAGTTATAAAGGTACCCCCACTGAAGAAGAGGTAATCGTCTTTACTGAATCTTTCAAGTGTATTTCTTATTCAAATTCCTATTCATATGTTGTTTCCAATATAAAGTAACAAATATATAATCATGTATATTTTTATATTTTATTATTATTATGTTACATCTATATTACACCTTTTATCCATCCAAGGAAAAATGAAAGCACTGCACATGCAAAGGTACGACTTACCGTCTCCACATCATCGTGTAATATGTTTTTCATCACCACATTAATTGGATGAGAGTAGTGATGAAAATAATAGATATATATAATATAATATGACATAATAATTATTAAAAAAAATTAATGTACCATAAACTTCCTTATCCTTTCACTCATTAAGGGAATGATACCATCGCTCATGCGTATGTACAGCCTATCATTTCCACGATGCGATGCTATTCATTTGCCATATCCAACATTAAAGAATGTATCCAAAAACGAATATAATGGTTAAATATTATATTTATAACATTAATATCATTCAGGATATTTTTTTTTTAAAGATCAACCCCAAAAATTTTATTAAAGAAAAAGGAAACAGTGTACACATGAGGTGTAATGAGCTTACACCAACTAGAAATTAAAGGGAAAAATAGACATACAATCATACTCACATCAATGAAATACCCCGAAGTGAATATTGCTAGTTAGTAGTCGTTGCTATTCACCATTCCATCCTCCAAAAGCAGGATTTGATGACGTAACCCTCTCCTTGTGTGAAGCGAGACCGAAGTCATCAGCCCCTGCGTGCCCCTGGAGCTCCTTGCCACCCGTCTCTTTTACATCCAAGTGTTTCCTCAAGCATGCAGCAAAATATGGAATCAGCATAACAGACCATCTGTGAAACAAAAGCATCCCTGGCAAGCCTAATAGCCAAATGACATCCCTTCAATCAGTTTAAAAATGCAGAGGGATCTTCCATCCAGGGAAAGCTCGGGCCGAACTCAAACAGGCTGCAACACTTCTAAAAGGCAAAAACATGCAGCAAAGCTACATAGAAAATGAAAAGCTCCAAATAATAGGAAAAACTCAGAATCTGATCTCAACCAGGCAGAAATGCTCCATCAAAAAGGCCAAAAACAGAGAAAGAGCAGCAAGGGAAAGATGAGAAAATCCAGAAAAACTCATCTTCAGAAAAAGAAATCGCAGGTTGACCTCAATGTCGAAATAGTTCCATTTTAACCCTTCTCAACGATGTAAAACAGAGTGTCTCCTTAGCAGAGAAGAACAAGCATCAAAACTTCAAAATTCCAGGCGCGTGCATATCAAAAATCCAGCATATACAGAAGACCCTGCAATCCTGGAACAAAACCAAGCATTCTGCACTATGCACCATTCCAAAGAACCAGTTCCAGCAACAAAAAATCCCATTTGTGTCACTTGCATCCCTAGCAGTCTGCACTACGCTTAAACAAGAGCAAGCAGGACCAGCACCATCTAAAGAACCACTTTAAAATGAAAATTGAAATATGATCTTCATGGAGTAAATAAAACAACCAGCAGAAAAGCAAAATTCATCTTAAGAAATCTTTCATGTTTATTTCATTGAAAATCTCCTGCTTTGCAGCCAAATAGGCGCTCTTAGTGATCTCTCCTTTCTTAAAGGAGTTGTATAAAATTTCATCACTGAGTCCCACCGAAGAAATATTTGGAGGATCCTTTACAGGTTCTGGATTGGAATTCTCAACTTGAGACTTCTCCTGGGGAACTTCTACATGTTCAGCCTTAGAATTGTCCACTGACCTGGTAATAATGGTACGTTCTAAATTTGAATAATCCTTACGTCTTCTAGTTTTCCTTGGATGTGGAGTGATGAACCCATCTTCATCAACCATAGGTTTTTTGCTTTTTTTGGCCATTCTGTTTAGGTAATATTCCTCAATCTGGACCGAATTATCAACTTCCTCAACATTAGAAACAAAGTCATCATGAACCTCCTCTTCTGTGTTTTCTTTAGATTCAGTGGGATCATTCTTTCCTGGCTGGGGAAGTGAGTTCTGAGATTCTACATTCTTGGGATCATTAGGGGGAAGGATCCCAATAGGATCCTCCTTAGGAGGAACAACTTCATTTTCAATCACAGCTTCAATGAAATCTGAAATTTGGTTTTCAGAATTATGTGCACGGTTGACTTCATCAGGTTTAAGTCTATGCTCAACTTGAGAGGTACCAGCCTTATGGCTATTAACAACCCAGGTGGATTTCTTGATCTTAGTACAGACTTTTTCCTTGCCACAGCAACTAGAAGGGTGACCGAGTCTAAGACAAAAGTGACAATAGTCTGGGAGTCTCTCATATAAAATTTCCTAAAAAAAACCTAGCCTACCACTCTGGATCCAAATCTGTGCTGGTAAAGGCTTTGAAACATCTACTTCAATGCAAATTCTAGCAATGGAAGGCCTGGATAGAGACTTAGTAGCAGAGTCTAGTCTCAAAGGCTTACCAATGAGACTAGCAATAGGAAACAAAGAATTTTGATGAAACAAGTGTAAAGGAAGTTCAGGAAATCCAACCCAGATCGGCACAACTGGGGATTCAATGTGCGGATCAAAATCCGGTTCCCATTTTAAAACTCTCATGAAGCAGCCACCAAAATACCACGATCGACGGACCCATAATCTATAATACTCAGCTTCAGTCCGGAATCTAAAAATTATGTGAGAAGAATTGAGGAGCCCTAAATTGTTATGTAAGTGATTTTAGTCTCACTTTTATTTAAGTGGGATACATGCCTTAATCACCGCTTATTTGTATTATATGGTGTATATACAATCCATTTAATATAATATCATTAATATACCTATCATTATGGTATTTAATGTTTCATTTTATTATATTGGGAATATGATTCAACAGATTACAATGTGGTAAGGGTTTATTTCACAATTTCATTGTCATTACAATTTTTATTGTTTAAGTCTCTATTGGGTAATATTTCTCCTCTATTTCCATGTTTTATAAAAAAAATTACTTTTATTATACTAAAATTATTTTTTAATATAATTTTAACCCTTTTTTAACTTTTTATATAAGGATTTGAATGTTTTTTTGGTCACTTTCTTAGTAAGGTTATTTGAGACTTTTCAGAGAAATATATGGAAGGAATATTTTTTAACTTATATGGAATCGAGTAGTCCGGTTGTAAAGATCATAAATGTTTTATAAATTCCATTACAAGTTTTATGAATTATTTTCAAATAAATATTTTCCTCTTATAATTTTGTAGTGTTTTAATAATAAGTTATTTCCAAAGGGAAAACGTGTATTTTCATTAATAAATTTTCAATGATTTTATTAATGTATTATCATCTATGTCAACATCCTCTATTGGGTATTATTTGAAATTGAGTTTGATATGATGTTATATCATTTTCCTTATTTCATTGAATATTTTATGACCATTTTTATTGTATATGTTCTATTTGGATACCATTCATGATTTACAGTTAAAGTATACATATTTTGTTTGAGAGTTTTTAATACAAATATTTAAGTTGTTGGTGTTTCGCCCATTTTATATAAGGAATAGATTTTAGATAGTAAGTGATGGGCAGTCCTGCTATATCCATCGATGCTGTGGTAGGTTTCATGAGAAAAATTAGTTGGTCACACCTTGTAGTTTTATACCTTTTGGTTTTTAGACTGTCTTGTGAAAGGTATTGATAGTAGAGATAAAGTTTTCCAAACCTAATTGATTTTTTTCTGAGTGGTTTTAAACATTCTTATCAAAGGTCTTGATGGTAGTGGTTCATGTGCTAGAATAATGATGTCAATTAATTAAGAATGGCTTTTATTCAAAATTTATTCATTATCATCTCGGAAATTTTCACTATGAAAAAATATATGGATTCATTTTTTAGTTTAATGATTTAATTTCATGTGAATTTAGTTACGTAAAATTCCATAGTGATTATGCTATTTGATTCATAAATTCTTCTATTCTACTTAACCCTTTCTGATCATTTAATCTAACCCCTTTCATGTGTTTTATTTTACTTATGAATCCATAAAGTGTACTATGATTTTTATGAAAGTATATTCTATAGGTAAAAAATTATGTTGTAATTTTATTTTTCTAACATATGTGAAAATCATGTTTGTATCCAGTTCACCAAAACTGATAAACTATTTTGTCCTTTGGGATGTGTTTTCTTATATCTTATTCAATTGAAATGAAGTAAGGCATCAACTCCATGCTACTAGGTTCTAGGTCATTATATTTGGTATCAAAGTAAGTTTATTAGAAACCTTGAGAACTAGATCTAAGAAAACATACATAATCCCAATGAAAGAATTTGGAAATATATCCAAATAATATAAGGTGATTATTTATAGATTATCTATATCTAAATTTCTAATTTAGGTTATGTGATTCACTAGTTTTATGATTACACATTATGTTTTTTTAAGTTTATGTTCTAATCTAGTGTATTCCATCATTAAGAAATGGATCTCAAGATAAGGAATGAGAGTTTCATCAATGTACATAATACAAATCATAATAATGATCAATTTGTTTTATGGATTTAAGAAAATATTTCATAGGGAACTAGTCTAAAAAACTTGTTTTTCATATGTATAAATAGTATCATATTTTAACAATATGGATAAATAATTTTCTTATGTATTATGGATATGAATGGAATCAGGATAAGAAGAGGACAATGAAGAAAATATCGATTAATGGAAGAATAGAAAGAATTATTTTCTCAGATGTCATTATTCTGGAAGGAAGCACCCTAGTATATGCATAAGAGGAAAAAGAGATTGCTTCATGTGTTGTAGAAAAGGACACTAGGATCAAAATTCCAAGGGAAGGAAATATTTTCACAATGTTTGATGGTTTTACTATAAGGAAATGGGGAATTATGTAAATTAATGTACATAGCATCAAGTGAATATACTCTAAATAAGAAAATGGATCAAGGTCATGCCTCTGTTGTTAATATAGTTGAAGTGGAAAAATTAAAGTATTAGTGTTTCTGAATTCAAAAATTATGTCATAAAAGTATTTCATCAATGATATGATGGTTATAAGAATCATGAAATATATAAGGATTAAACTGTAGTAATTTTTATTCAATAATTTGGAAGCATGGAAGTTTTACTGATATTTTCTTAGGTGATAAAAAATTTGGTATTTGAAAATAAGGGGTAGATTATGTTGTTTGGGTAATAACTAATGTTAATTTTATTTTTGAAATTTAGTTACCTTCCTTCTAAATTTTTGGACTTTAAATTTGGATAGAATTATTTTGAATGATTCATAAGGTAACTACATGTAGAATGGTTTAAGTTAACATTATTTATATTATTGTTTGAGGTTAAATTATGATTTATAATGTTGGATAACTTGTGATAAATATGTTTTTTATAAATATTTAAAGGTTGAGGAAATGACTTATGGGTCTTTTATAAAGGTTCTTAAGAATAAAAATCTTGAATATCCATCTCTTGGTTTAATAAATGATGTCGAAATGGATAAAATAATAACTGATGGATTATATTAATCTTGAGATAAAGAAAAAATCAAATAAGTTTATTTTATAAAGTTCTTATCTAGATAGTAGAAGAATCCCTTGAATCTGGGAAAATGATTTTTGAACAAAAACTTTATCCATTTACGTTTGTTTTTGAGAAATCAATCATCTTTTAACTGATCATAGATTTATGGTTTTGTAAAGGTAGAGTTTATTATTTCCATGTTATGAGTCACTATCCATTAGAAATTGAAGTTATATTTCACTTCCATGTCCAGTTTTGGATGTCACACTAGTATTATCCTATCTGAATTCTATATTTTTGGTAACTTTCGCATTTCCATTTCCCTCCTATTAAGATTATATTTTATTAACCCTGTATCAAATGTGGGTTTTCCACCATTGAATAAACCTCTGATTTTTTAATTGAAATTCAAAATTATGGGGATTCAATTTCTTTAAGTGGGGGACAATGTAACACCCAAATATTTATGGTATGTATTTTTTATAGGTATATTTTTTGATGCCTTATGTTGCACGGAACACGCAGCTTAAATGAACAGTGAAATACTATTATAACCTAGCCATAAATTGGTGGGAATAAATAGTATTAAACATATTAAAAAAATTATATATAACATATTCAAAAAAAATTATATTCTTCCAAAAGATTTGATATAAATAAGATAAAAATAAATCTAATTTTATTCCTAAAAAGTAATACTATTCTAAAGGTATTTTTCACCTTTTAATGGCGCACATGTTTTACAATTAGATATTAACACTTTTTATAAATATAATTTGAAAAATTATACATCATTTTTGAAATAATAATATAAAAGTTTACTTTAGTTTAATTTTTTGGTATTTCTTCTATATGTTTTAATTTTTGATGAATAGTAAAAATATACTTCATTTTTATTGAATACAGACTTTTTATCTAAATAATTTATATTATTAAATTATATTTTAAATTGGTTACAATTTAAAAATAGATAAATAATACATATATAAATTCAATTTTTTTATTTTAAATATTTTATTTTGTTGAATGTTGATATAAAACATTTTAAACATTTTCACATTTTCACTTTAAGAACCTATTTTTTCAGCCTATCTATGGAAATAATTTTAAATTAATTTTATCCAATTATGTGTTTCGAATTTTGAAAAATAGATTAATTATTTTGAATAATAAGATCCAAAAAT
Source organism: Viscum album (assembly GCA_963277665.1). NCBI lineage: Eukaryota > Viridiplantae > Streptophyta > Magnoliopsida > Santalales > Viscaceae > Viscum > Viscum album. The sequence goes on from OY728132.1 coordinate 706,154,641, forward strand.
ATGAAATATGTACCTTTTATGTTTGGACAATATGATTAGTAAACTTAGAAATCTCAATTTCCACGATGAAGGGTAAATCATGTAATTATGGGAAATAAATAATATTATAAATATTATAAAATTACCTTAATATTTGTCTTAAATTTATTTTAATGAGTTATGTTTGACAAAAATAATCCTTTTTTTTTATTTTATGAGCTCTTGGAGGAACTTAAATGACTATAAGCCATTTATAGTATTTTATTTTTAATAAAAGAAAAATATGTCATATTTTTTTAACATGTTAAATATTTTAATATATGGTTATTTAGATTTTATTTTTTATTATAAAGATTCATTTTAAATCTAAAATTTATCTATAAATCATGTTAATTTAATTAAAAAAATTTATGATAAAATAATTACTTTAAATGTTGAAACAGGGATGATATATTAATTGTTTAATTAATTGAAATATCTAAAAAAATATGTTAAAAATATTAAAATAAATATAATTTGAGATAATAGATGTCATCCAAAAAATTTATATATTACCTCAACATGTTTGGAATTTACTAAAATAGTTTTTTTAAGATACCTTATTTGATTAGTATTTTTAAAAGTCAAATTAATGAATGGTATCAAAATAAACAATAATGATATTTTAAAATTAATACTATTCTATTAAATGATATATAATTCCTTTAAAAATTATATTCATACAAATGATTGCTATAAGGTTTAAAATTTAATTAATGATCCACTTATGGGTCTTTGGATATTTTATAGTAAATATATTAACCCTCAATGAGTAAAAATCCATGTTGTCAAAGTAAGAGTCGAAGGGGTTAAACAAGGTTTAATTCAAAAGATAAGGGTATAACGATGAACAAAACATGTCCAAAAATTATTTGATGAATCGTATTATACCTATTTCACCTTAATATATAATTTTAGTTTTATAATGGATATTTTTCTATGAATATGACTTATATATTATTTAAATCAATGATAGTTTCAAAATGTCACATCTTTTGTATTTAATAACATTTATGTGCCCACATAAGAAAAAAATCATAATATGAATGAAAATAAATGAATATTTTCATATTAATGAAATTATAATCATTATATAATTTTATTTATAATTTTATGAAATTATACAATTACCTTGAATGCTTCTTAAATGCTAAAATAATATTTTTTTAATTAATAGAAAAATAAAATAATTAGTATTTAACATATTAATTTAGATATATTTTGGTGATTTAATGTGTATAATTAATTATATAGATATATAATATATATTATAGATTATAGATTTTTTTAAAAAATTATATTCTACTCCCCACTTTTTCTTGATTTATTTAATGTTAGATTAAATGAATAGTATCAAATTTGACAATATTGGTATTTTATTGAGTTGATATTTTATTAAATATTTTAAAATAATAAAAATATTAAATAATTGAAAATAGGATAATTTATTTTCTAAAATTTCATCCCATATACATTTATATACCTTTTTGAGTCTTTTTATATACAATAGCCTTATTGTATTTTAATATTTTGAGAAATTTTGGAAGTGCCCCTCCTTTAAATTACAAAAAAGAACATCCTCCCTCAACTCCTCATACAAATTTTATCTATCTATCTCAACCAAAACCTACTCAGTTAACATAAAAAAGTCTTTATACAAGTTCTTAAGTGTATTATTCTTACAAAATACCTACCCTAGGTCCCTTAATAAAAGTTATAAATGATGCTTGCTAAAGAAGAGGTACTCATCTTTACCGACTCTTTTAAGATTATTTATTCTTCTACATATTATTAATGTTTTGTTTCTATTATAGATAAATAAATACAGTGTAATATATATTATTATATGTTATTATTATTATTGTATAACCATATTAAACCTTTTATCAATCCTATGAAAAATAAAATCATTGTCCATGGGTGTTTATAGCTTACTGTCTCCACGTCGTGGGGTCATCAATTTTTCTTGACCTCTTTTCTTAGATTGGAATATTGATGGAAATAGTGGATATATATAATAAATTTTACCTAATATTGTTTCAGTAAAAATTAATTTACCATAAAATTCTTTATCATTTCACTCATTAGGGGAATAATATCGTTGCTCATGCATATGTAGGGTCTGCCATCTCTACGAGACAATGTGATTAATTTTCCATTTATTACATTCAAGAATAAAAATAAAAATGTATTTAGTGATTAAATATTATATTTATAACATTAACATAATTCGGGATATGTTGGATCTATATCCGATGCAAAATAACTGAGACATTCATGACAATACGTGCATAAGAAAATTAAAAAGTTAACAACTGAAAAATGGTAATAATGAATATTATTAATAAATAGGTTATAATATAATATAATAAGGTCATATATGATATCATAAATAGGTATATGGTTCTTATATAAGTTAATAACTTTCATAATACCATTATATTGGTGTTAAAAGTATGTTCGTCTAAAAGAATCATATGACATGGGATTTTTGTCTCACTTTTATTTTGGTGGGATACATGCCTTATTCACCACTTATTTTTGTTGAGTGTTGTATATACCTACCCTTTAATATAATATCATGAATATCCCTATAATCATGGTATTTAATTTTTCATTTCATTTTATGGGGCATATGATCCCACTAATTACAAATTGGTAAGGGTTTATTTCATAATTTTATTGTTATTCAATATTGTTTTTATTTAAATATATATTATGAAATATTTATCCTCCATGTAAATGTTTTGTAAAAAAGTTTTAAAAATATTTTTACTATTATCAAATGATTTTTAATGAAAATTTTAACCCTTTTTTACATTTTAAAAAATTATTTAAAAGGTATATTTTGTCTCATTCTTAACAAGGTTCTTTAATACATTTCTAAAAAAAATATAGAAGGAATGTTTTTTGAATTGTATGGTGTGAGTATATTTTCTCACTATCCTAACACATTAATTATTTATAAATTCTTTTACATTATTTATTAATTATTTTAAAATAAAATTTTTTATTTTATAATTGTGCGGAATTTTAAAAATAAGTGATTTGTAATGTGAAAAGGGGTTTTCGTTCAACGATTTTATTTGAGTATTTTCATCTATGTAGAAATAATATATTGAGTCTTATCCTTAATTGAGGATGATCTCTTATGATATCATTTACAATATATTATTGAATGGTTTATGGTCAGTTTGACTATGGATGTGATATTTTTATACCATTCATGATTTATGCTTAAAATATTCATATTTAGTATGCTACATTTTTATATGAATGTTTATGTAGTTTATGTTTCTGGAATTTAATGTGATGAATGAAATAGAGTTGGTAAATTATGGGTGGGGTCTATGATAGACCATCGATGCATTGGTTGGTCTCATGAGACAAATATGTTTTCCATGCCTAATATGTTTGTATATAGTAATTGTTTGGATTGTCTTGTGATTGGTCTTCATAACAGAGATGAAGTTGTCTAAGCGTAATTGTATTATACCTAGTAGTTTTAAACATTCATTTGAAAGGTCTTGATGGTATTGGTTCATTTTCAAGATACATAATGTCCATTAATTTAAAAAATTCTTCATTTTTAAATTTTTTATTATCATATAAGTGATTTATATTGTGACAAATGATATGGATACAATTTTCTTTCAGTTTAATGATTAAATTGAATGTGACTTCCATTATTTACCATTCAATATGGATTATTCTTGATCATTCCTAATATTTTCCATTTTAAATTACTATTACAAATAATTTGAACTCATCCATTTCATATTATTTATTTTCCACCAGAATCCAGGATGTTTACTATGGTTGTTATGTAGGTATATACTATAGGGAATAATGTTATTTTAAAATAATAATAAAATATTATGTTTTAATTTGAATTTTGAGATGTATATGAAAGTAATGTATGTATCTAGTTTACCAAGAATACTAAACCATTAGGTCCTTTGGAATGTGATCACTTGTATATTATGACAATAAATATAAGGATCCAACTCAAGGCTACTAGGGTATGTGTATTTACATTAATCAAGCTTCCAAGTGAGGATTTGGACAATCATTCAATGGAATCACAGCCCTTTAAATTAAACAATATTCCAATGGAATATTATCCCTTTTCTGAAATTTAGAAACAAAATCATGATTCTATACAATTATTCACCTTTAAACAGTCTACCCCAACTAGTTTTCAATAAATCTAGTTAACGCACAACATACTCATATCATGGTGCAGCTAAAAATCCATCACAATGGTATCCATTAAAATGAAAAAAAACATAGTTTTCATCAGGATTTTTCAAAAAACCCATTAATATTCAATCGTTCATATTGTGTTTATAAAAATACATATTGATTTACCATATATTGTTTTGGTACCATTTTCGAAGACACTATATGAATCAAAGTAAATTTAAATTAAATTTCAATGTTTTCAACTTAAATAACTACAAGTTCTTTCTTATACTAATTGAAGGAACCCAGGGCATAGTGGAAGCATGAAAAACAAGAAATTTAAAACATTTTTTTTGGATTCATGTTAAAAACAATAAATCCATAGAAACACATTGCCTCCGTTCTTTAAGAATCTTGTGTAATTCCATTTAAGCAAGAAAAAGATCAAACAAAATCATAAACAGTACTTCGTTTTCTTGAAGTTTTTTGTTTGATTCACTCACCATTGAAGTGTCTTGGATCAAAGGTTCCAATAAATTCATCCTATAGATTATCAACAAGTTCAAAATATCTAATGTATCATTAATTTTTGATTCGCAGGTATTAGTGTGGGAAATCATAGAGCTTTTTGATGTCCCTTCAATCGTGTCATGAACACAGACTCAATCGAGAAGATGGGATTTATCTGTCCTTTTTCTTTATTAAAAATATCCAACTAAAAACTTTATAGGATAGGTAAGGAGTTATTATCTCTTTAAAATTCTTCTAAATGGTAGATATTTAAAATTAAGAAGCTAAAATGAACATTTATACCAATGTTATAATTTCCAAATTTTTAATTTTCATTCCAAGAAAGAAATAACATTCATTTTAGACCTTTGTACAAATTTATGACTTAATAAACATATAATAAATTGTATCACTCACTTATAAAACTATAAAATTTTATGTGATAAAAAACAAACCATTAACTCTACCCGTAATCTCCCCAAATAATTTAACAGACCTGGAATATCATATGTTCCTTTGAAAAATTATATTTTCTCATTTTCACTTGTTAATACCTTGAGATATAAATTAAATAATTATTGTTCAAAACTATAATAATAAAACATAATAATATTTACTTGTGATCGATCAAACTCGAACATTCATGAACCACCATATGTGGGTCCCACTTTTTCCTAATCTCTTATTCATTAGAATAGGTGGAGCCTATGGATACAATTAATGTGTGACCCTCTACTTCCTCATCTTTGTAGTAGTGAGTTAAAAACATGGAGTAAGAGTAGAGTATAGAAACCCATCATGGGACTTAAGATGATAAAGAATTTCATATCTACAACTACCTCTGATAAACACCTATTGGGTAATATAATCTATTTTTATCAAGATATCTGATCAATCAAAATTCACAGTTATGTCATTTTCATTTAATTACTTTATATATTTCATGACCTTACTATATAGACATATCATCTTATACCATGACCATGTATTTAATGAAGGTAATACAATATGGGTCATCCCAGTCCCACGGTATATCTCTTCTTCAACTCATCATAGAAATATTTTATCCAAATCATTCAACAAATTTTATACCACAGATGAATCACCCAACACAATAAACCTTTCCATGAATTTATTGTTATAGTTTATTCCATTAATAATTTTACATTTTCAAATAATAAACATTGATAATGATCTCATTTCTAGAGACCAATAAACATGTTTCTATAAAGTACCTACCAATAACACTCGAAACATGTGATGTTTCTATTGGTGGTTTATTCCTCATGATCTCATCTATTTGAGATCATCAAGTGTGAACATTATGAGAATAAGGCTCAATTATTATGAGCCCCCATCTCCTGAGATTCATACATCATTTCTATCCTAATAGTGTGATATATCAAGACCATAGGATATATGTTTATGATTACTATTAAAGTATCTTTAGGTTCTCATTATTGTTGGGAACTGCAATTATATTTTGATACAAGCAATAATCGACAGATATTACCATATAAATAGTGGATAAAGAAGTATGAACACTACTATGGTTAGAATAAACACATGTGTATATTAAAGTATATCATAATTTAGATAAATTTATATATTGATAAAAGAATTATGAAATATTCTTCTGTAGAGGAAAAATACATTGGGTGTGTAATATATTATATTATGAATCAGTAAGAAAACAATTGTACCTTCCATTTTAATATAATTATATATCTTTGTCTCTTTGATTAAAATAGAACTATATGATAAATTACATGTTGATGATGTTATTTTGATGATTTTATTTCATTAGTAAGAGAAAGATATATCAATCATATTCGTTGATGACTCAAGTATGAAGACTAATTAATGACATATTCAGATGAAGGGATTATATTACATAGCAAGAATTTAAATGAAGTTGTATATCTAAATACATTAAATTATTTTTCTACGGATGAATTAATGTGTTTCTAGATGATAATCTATTAATTTAGGTTAGATCACCTAATTATATTGTTAAAATGGAATATTAGGTCACACACTACATTTATCTAGAATCTTAGTAAAAGTTTGTCTAAATTTATTGTATAGAATAAATATTATTCTCAAGATCAAGGGACACTTATTAATCATTTATTTTATTTCATTAATTCAATCATAAATTATTCTAGATTTGAAAATATATTAGTAGAATATTTAACTAATATTTACTCACAAATTAGTAAATACAATATTTATTAATTGAATGAATGAATAATATAATGATATTTATTTATTTAAATAAATATTTATTATTAAATGTTTGATAAATGAAAATAGAGATTGATTGGTTGGGTTAAGGGCCTATATGAAATGATATATTATATTTTATATTATCAATATCTATATATTAATATATTTATTTAAAAATGATATTTAAATATACATGAGTTAGTGAAAATCCATGAAAATATTATTATTTTTATTATTATTTGACATTATGATTATTTAGAGTTAAAAATCATATAAGGTCCTCTATGAAATTATTCATTATATAACCCTAATAAAATTAAACAAATTATATCATTTTGAGAACAAGATAGAATTATTGTGTATGATGATATTATGACTAGGGAATTAACTCAAATCCTTGGATAGAACTTCTTAATAATAATCTCGAGAATGATAGTTGATCATCCACCACCTCCCTCTTAAGACCGAGAGAACCAAAATAAATATTTCCCATAAAAAAGTATTCTAGATGTGAAGAATGGTGAATGATGCAAGACATTTGGTTCATTAAAACTAGAACTCGACATTATAATGTAGATGTTCAGATATTAAGTGAGCACCTGTGGATACCACATGGGTAATTATACTTTTGACTCCTTACTAAAACGATGATACAAAAATATGGTTTAACATATTCATCAACAAAGAAAGAATTTTCAAGTCGATGTGATTATTATGTATAAATTAATTTAAATTATACATATAATGATCCTCTCTTTAAATATTTTATAGTTTATTTAATATAATTATGAAGATTTAATAAAAAGAAAAATGTGGAAAAAATCAAGGGTGTGGGTCCAACTGTTGTCGTGTCACCCAAAAATCATCAATATCATTATCAGATCCTTTGATAAAAGCCTTGTTACTCATCTGGCTAAATGTAAGAGGCTCAATCAATGGAACATGAAATTTACAACACTACCTATGAATAATCTCTATTTTTATGATTATTGGAAACCTATAATAGATAATATGGACCATGGTCTTTAAATTATATCTGGGGATATTACTCAATAAGTACATTGAAATAAACAAATGGTATGATGCATGTACTATTTACTTGTTTTTTATAACCTATGTCTTAGAGAACCAAGTTAATATAGAGGTTGTTAGAGTCTTGGTGGGTGGATGCATTGGTCACCATATCAACATTGGGTTCCCTAATTTTGAATCCAACCTCAATACCTCAGGACACCGTTACTCTAAATTCTCAAACGAACCTCACAAACACCTAACCCTCCAAGACCCCACCTGGGATAACATTAAGGTGAGGTTTCTATCCTAATCCCACATTAGATAGGACATAGGCTGATGAATAGCATAGAGTAAACATATCACACATGTTGGGATCTCATGGCCTAATTTAGTTATAAGCAAGACATATCTCAAAAAATGAAAAAAAAAATTATTAGAGAGAAAATAAAATCAAACTATGATAAATAATTAATGTAACATGAAACAAGGTCCATAATGGAAAAAAATTCATTAACCATAAAGTAAATTTGAAAAAATACCCACCCAATAAATACCATGGGTAAACAAAACTAACGAAACAGAGGTAAGTATTCTCTATAACAAACTAGTTATAGACAAGAATGTTTTCCACTAACATCTCCTTTGGGAACCACTAAGATTTTGATCTACCCAAAATATTTCCACCAATTTTACCACTAAAACATTTATCCTTTATATATGACATGACATGTGAAGGGAAAAATTATAAGAAATTACATATCAACCCTTAGTTAATAATCTTCTCATCATGCTCAATCCCTAATGTCATCCTTTTGAAGCTAAATTCTATATCCACCTAAAACATGGAGTAAACTATGTCAACTTATTAAAAGTACCACACCATCATAATCTATGAGAAAAAAATTCCTAATATAGGTTTTCACTTAAACAAATTATAACATATAGATAAAACAACATGTGAACACCAACGAAGGGATCATTCCAGGTGTTCTATTTGGTGATCAATACAGTCATGGTGTGGACTATACTATCAATTTTAAATAGTTAACCTATTATTTTTAGACAATATTGATTCCCTTTACACCACAACAAGGATTGAATTCATATTCACCATTATGGAACCACTGTATTAATTCCATAACTATATCATTTGTTTTGTTTTCAAAATGCATAAACTATTGTTATCCTTGCATGATATTATCTCAAAACTCATAGCCTCTTTATATGTCTAACCCCGTGTACTTACACCACTAGGAAGGTGGTGTTCATAGTGAAACATATAGTGTTTCTTCATGATCCTACCTACAAAATTATAAGGGTATTTGCGATTACATGATATCACGATGTGAAAATACATTTCATGTCTTACAAAGGGACTACCTAATAAAGTATTTTTTCTCTAATAATTTTCATCCCATGACATCGTGTACACAATGTGCCTAAACTACCATACACTTATTCTAGAACTCTTTATTATAAATGAAATTGTTTTTTTGTTAATTAAAACTATGAGAATATGAGGGGATTCAATTGTAATATTTGGACACTTGTTATAGAATACAAAAACTAATGAAGACCAATTTATTTCCAAAAATAGAGATTCCAATAGAGATCATTAAGAATACATTTCAGTGATATTATAATTAAATTATGATTACTTTAAAGGTATAATCATAATTATATCATCCAATAATATATCATGTATGAGAAAGTAATAATACCTCATATCTAATTCATTTATCCAGTACTAATATGTACTCTAAGAGAACCAAGTGATCACCATGTGTTCATTTCTATTTGAAGGATACTCTAAGATATCTATGAAATTAAATGTAACCCCCATGATTTTTATGTTATATCTCCTTTTAAATTCAATTTCATCGATAGCTTATGTTGTACACAACATCAAGCTTAAACAAACTAATAAATATTGTTATTATAATGTTACCATTATAACCTAGTAATTGAATTAAATGTTATGAATAATATTAACTAACCTATAAACATATAATATTAATTCATATTTTACCAATTTATTAAAACTCAAAGTATAAACTAATTGAACATAAAGGAAATATTTTTATTTTAAGGCTTCTAAAGGTGTTTTTCCTTAATAAACTCAATTATTTACAAATATTAAAGGATGTTATTGAAATATATTTTTTATATATTAAATCAAAAATAATTATATTCATATAACATATTTCATAGGTACAACATAATAAGAATCCCAATTTTTCGCAAAAAAAACTATATTTTTTTAAAAGCGGTCTTACTGCCTTTTAATTAAGAACCCATTTTGAATATAATTTTTGACACTTCCATAAATTATATTTAAAAAAATTAAATTTTTTTTTTGAATCAGAATAAAAAAATTATACTGGTTTAATTTTTGGTATTTTTGATAAGTTTCATGATTTGATAAATAGTAATAAAATATTGTTTTTTAATTAAAAATACATTTTTCTTCTGCATAATTTATATTGTTAAATTATATTATTGACTTTGTTTAATTATAATTAGATCAATACTTTATCCTTTAATATAATGTAGTTCATTGGAATCAATTCTACATTGAATTTGGATATTAAAAAATTTCTATCTTTTGAACGTTTTCACATTGAAAACCTATTTTCTCATTCTATAAAAATTATTAATTTTAAATTAATTAATAATACTTATGTGTTATTTATTTTAAAATTTTGATTCAATATTTGGAAAAAATAGTTCCAGATTATGTTAATAGGTTTCTTTTATTTTTGGACATCATAAATAGTAGCTTTAGTGATTTTCTTCATTAACATGGTCAAAGTAAATTGAGTAATTGGGCGTAAAATTAATATTTTTAATATTTTAAAATTACCATAACACTTATACAAATATCATTATATATGATTTTTTTGACCAAAATAGTACTCAGGAAGATATTATAACCTTTGATATCTACTTTTACGATGATAATACATTTATTATATTTTTTTAAAGAGAAGTTAAAGATTCCATATTCGTATGTTTAATGATAGTATAATTTTTAATATAAATTTATATAGAAGATAAATTCAAAAATAAATATTTAATTCAAAGAGATAATTTTTATCTTCATCATGATAATTTATTTTTAATTTTTATGAAATATATAATTACCTTAAAGGCTTATATAATGATGATGAAGTAATTATTTAATTAATGGAAATAAAAAATAAATGATATTAAAAAATTTAAAATAAATATAATTTATATAATTATTTTCATCTAAGAATATTATATATTACCTAGACATATTATGGAAGTATTAACGTTTTTTTTCAAATATATCATGTTGATATGATACTTTAAAAAAGACAAGTAATGAATAATATCAAAATTTGCATTATTTTATATTAAAATAAATAACATTTTAATAATTGATATAAAATTTAAAAAAATCATAAATTTATCCAAATATTTCTTATTAGGTTCAAAATTTCATTAATTTCTCATTTATGGTTAGTTTATAATTTTATAAGAACTATAATAACTCTAAAAAAGTAAAAAATTCAAGTTTCCACGATAAGAGTTAAAGGGTTAACTAAGGGTTAATGACAAATGATAAGGGTATGAATGTTACATAAACCTCTATAAAAATTATTTCTCAAGAGTATGTATACCCATAAATATCATAGATTCTAAATAAATCACTTTTGAGCCATTTTTATTGAATATTAATATATATTAAATTAATATTGTGAAAGTTTCCAGAAATTCCTCTCATCTCAATTATAAAAGGGAACCTCCTCCATAACTTAATCACACCACATTGAGCCTTATACCTCCTTAAAATATTAAAAATTTATACAGCCAACATTCTTCTACTATTTTTGTAGGTCATTTTCTTCCAAAATACCAACTATATATCCCTTAACACAATATTTATAGAAGTCAATCTAAGAAGAGGTGATTGTTTTACCAACTCATTCAAGGTCATTTATTCTTATAATTCCTCTTCATATGTTATTTTCATAATTAAGTAATAACTATAGTATAAAATATAATATTATATTTTATTATGATTATTTTAAAACAATATCAAACCATTTTTCCATTCTACAAAAAATGAAAGCATCGTGCGTGCATACGTATGTCTTAACATCTCCACATTGTGGTGTAAGATGTTTTTCATCACCAATTTATTTGGATCAGTATAATGATGGATAAAATGAGTATACATAATTAAACTGACATGATATTTAATATTTATAATTAATATATTGCCCAATTCCTTACCATTTCACAATTGATGGAATGATATTGTTGTTCGTGCGTATGTACGGCCTTCCATCTCAACGACGTGATGATATTAATTTTTCATGTTAACCATTAAATAATTATAATAAAAATGTATATAATGAGAATATATAATATTTATGAACTTAATATCATTATTTATATTAATTAAATATATACTATGCATAAGAAATAGGACTTACATGGTAAAACATGCATTGGAAAATGAAGCAGTTAACACCCCAAACATGGGTAATATTGAAATATTGTTAACAAAAAGATATAAGAAGGGCATATATGATATCATAAATATGCGTATGATTTTTTATAAGTTAATAATAATCTTTAAACTATTATATTAGAGGCTAAAGCATATTAATCTAAATAAAAGTATGAGTTAAAGAATTCTGGTCGTACTTTTATTTCAATGGGACACATGCCTTATACTCTACTTCTTCCATTTTTGTGGTGTATATACTACTAATGAATGTATTTTAAGATTATTATTCTGAATATTAACAAGTATTAATATCTATATAATTATATTTATTTCATTAGGCATATTATTCTACTAATTAAAAATTGTTAAGGGTTAATTTCACAATCCCATTATTATTCGAGATTCTTTATATATAAGTATCTACTAGGGAATATTTATCATTAAATTCCATGTTTCATAGTAATATTTTACAGAATATTTTTACTATTATCCTACAAATTTTTAAATAATTTTAACCCATGTTTGACTTTTTATAAAATGGCTTGAAAATAATATTTTTTTCATTTTCCAAAGAGGTACTTTATAAATTCATGTATTTTCAAATAAATGATTTAAATATAAAAAATGGTTGTTTCTCTAATGAAATTTTAATGATTTTATTAGACAATTTTCATCTATGACAACATCCTTTACTGTATCTTATTCTAGATTTTGTTTGATCTCTTATGATACCATCTACCATATTTAAATGAAGGTTTTATCATTAGTTTTACTGTGGTTGTGCTATTTTGATACCATTCATAGTTTATGGTTGAAGTAGTCATTTTTGGTATGCTAGTTTTTCAATACAGATGATTATGTTGTTTATGTTTCACCGGTTTTATATGTGAAATGAATTGGAATTCGAAATAGATGGTAAGGGCCTACTATAGCCCATCAATGCATCAATAGGTCTCATGAGAAAAACTAGTTTTTTGTATTGGCTGATATCTTACCAATTTATATATGGTGTCCTGGTTGAAGCCTTGATGGTATGTTCATGATGTCAAACATTATGCACTCCCTCATTTTTAGATTAGTTATTGATATTCGAAGTGATTATTTGAGAAGTAGAATATCTATGGTTTTGATTCATTATAATGTGATTATTTATAAAGAATTATTTGATCATATTTCGTTACTATCATATTATGCTTAGGTTATTGATTAAATGTCATGTGTTTCTATTAATCCCAATTCTATAATCATTTTTTATTTTTTATAAAAGATTCAACTATATGTATACTCTTAATGAGCATATGAGGTCACCCCTTTCTTATGTTTCATCATTCCCCAAGATTCCTAGAAATATATTTTGATTTATATGAAGGTTTAAGATAAGAGTATATTGGTGGTCTCAAAGAATTGACTATGTTGTATTTTTTGTAGCTTCAATTGTAATGTATGTTTCATGTATGTAATCTATTTTCCAAAACTACTAAAATTATCAGTTACTTGGGATTCAATTCTTGTATATATTCCAATTTAATAAAGTAAGGCACTAGCTCCATGCTACTAGAGTCAGGGTTGTTAAAGATGGTATCGGATAAAGTTTAGTTGAAACCTTGGAAACTATATTTTCACGACATGGATTAGGGAACATAAACCTTAGATAGACATTGAATATTTTTATAGAAGAACATTCTATAATTTTCATAAGGTATAAATAATATGGGTATTCCTGTAAATATATCCCCCTCTCTATATATTACAAGTGGATGTCGTTATAAAACATATTTACCTAGGGGTAACAACTTTGAAAAGTTGCATCGGCCCTGACTCGACATAACCTGTTACACAAAAATGGGCCTTACTACGCACCTGGTTTGACACTCCTTGGGGATAAGTTTATAATAATTAACATTTTATTTAAAACCCATTATAAAGGATTTGAATAAATGATTAAAATGAATAACATAGATTAAAAAGAACATTTTTAGAAATAAAATAATTTGTCATTATATTATATTAAATATTATACATTCTTCTCATTAGGACTATGGTTACTCACACTATGATTTCTGGATTTAGTGAATGGCCTAACCTAAAGGAGTCCGGATTACATTGAACATGTTGGATAAGGTGGTGGTAATGAGAAACCAAATGGTACGTTGATAGGAGTGAAATATATAATGTTCATTCCTAATTAATTTTTCCAAAATTTGATTAACAGCATATACCTTAACCAAATCCCAAACTCACCAATGAAGAGAAGTATGGAGTTTTCTAAGATCCCGAGTTGTGGATACCATAAATAAAAGAAGGATTTATTTTCAACAGGTAATAAATATGGAAGGATACACCCAGGAAAGTGACTTAATGGAATGGATAAATTCTTTATGTGTGGGAAATAAGAACATAAAGAAAATAATTGTTGAGGAAAAATAAAGATTTCAATGGAAGGAAATAAATCTGATCTTAAGAATCAATTTTTTGTTCATTTCCCTAGATTTGGGGAACCAGGGAATTGCCTAAGTCGATTCCCAAATCTATAGGATAAACTCTGGACCAATTATGGACCTCTGTGGAAATAAATGTATGATGTATTTATCTATTGGGGCTCAATTGAAAAACATAGTTAAATTGTTATTTGGTGATTAAACATATTTCAATAATGTCCATCATATTTATTTTGTAGGTGATATTAATATAGATTTGGTAAAAATAAAACTCAATGGTTGGGTGATAACCTATCACATCCTTTCACACCTGACTTTTAAATTTAATTTTTTTTATTATTTCATGGCTCCAGATTCTCACGACAAGGTTCAAGTTCGGTCCCAGTTTAAATTTTTGTCGTTTAACAATTATACTATGTTTCGGACCCGTGTATGGTCACCATGCAGTTGGCAGTAGCCGCGTAGTCGGCTTAGGTGTCATCAAAATGTCTAACATCTAAAATCAATAAAGTTTTCTTTCAATAAGATGGTTTAAATGTTTAAAAGTTAATAATGATGTTATTATTGTTTAGATAATAATATTTTCAATATCAAGATTTGTTAATAATATTTTTATTATTTAAAAATTGATTTTAATTTAATTATTAATAATTGTTTATTAATAATAATATTATTGTTATTGTTATTATTATTGTTATTGTTATTGTTTTTTTAAGAAAAATGATTTAAATCATTTTTAAAATTCTTATTATTGTATTAATGGTATTAGTATTGTTATTATTATTTTTATTATTTGGTTTTATTATTGTTTTTTTGTTGTTGTTATTATTATTATTATTATTATTATTACATTATAAAAAAATGAAGGAAATAAACAAAAGGAACCCTAACCTAATCCCCCCTTCCCCCATCCAATGTGCGCCACGTCCGAGCACCCCCTGGTTCCCCATCTCCCTCAACCAACAGTGTCGGCCAGCCCCTCCCAACATCACTGCCTCCACCTCTCGCCATTGACCCCCTGCACCTTGCCTCTCCTATTTCCCCCTCCGCGCTCACCCCGGTCTCCTTTCCCCTCACCTTCCCTATAACATCCCAAGTAAGTAATGAATAATAGATATTATTATCTATTTCTATTTATGAATTAGATAGTGTTTTAGAGGATTAAAATTAGAATAAATCCAATCTTAAGCATGGAATACTCTAATATTTTTAAAAGATTGTTTTACCGCCTTTTGATGAAGAACCTTTTTTAAATCTAACTTTTGACAATTTTATAAGCTATATTTGTCAAAATAAACTTATTCTTTATGATTGGGACATTGAAATTTACTTTGGATAAATTTCTGGTATTTTTCTGATAATGTTCGTTTTTTAATGAATAGTGAAAAGTGTTGTATTTTAATTCAAACCCACTTTTTAATCTAATTTATTTATATAGTTAGATTATCTTTTTAATTTGTTTTACAGTGAAATTAGAATATATTTTTACCATTTTATCCAATGGTGGCATTGGAATTAATATCACTTTGAGATTGGACATAAACGAGTGGTTCAGTGATAAACTAAGGGCGGGTGAGCCCGATATAGCTCACCAATGCATTGGGTAACGCGAAGGAGTTAAACGTTAAGGTTTCTCCGAAGAGATTTAGGGAATATACTGTGATGGTTATTCCAAACGTAACCATGAGGGTTACTCTCTACGTAAGAATGTTATGAATGCCTCAAGTTACCTTTATGTCTTATGATTTATATGATTTATTCATGATTTGATGAGGTATGTTAAAGTGATTATGTTTTATGAGTAAATTATTATTTCATACATAGACTAATGTTTTCATTTCGTACTTTTATATCCCTTAATGAGCTTTTTATGCTCATCCCATGTTTTTGAAATGTTTTTCACAGGTCAAGGGAAAGGTACATGATGTGATGATAGTGTCAAGCAAGTGTCAAGAAAGAATCCATGTTTTATTTTAAATATGTTTCCGTTGATGGGAAAAATGAATACTATCTTTTATGTAACCACTTTGTTTAAATGTGGAATGTAATGCATGTTTTATGATCTAATTCTCTAAAACTCTAAAACTGAAAAGATCCTCAATGTGTAATCTTGTAAAAACTCAAGATTGAGTAATGTTTAAGGCTAGGGCCTTATAGTTGGTATCATAGGTTGGTTTAGATAAATTTAGGAGTTAAAATTCTATTAAATGATTATCCAAAAATATTTTTTTATGGTCAAATTGGAATGATATAGCATTTGAATATTACCATGTTGCTTCATCTAAGACATGTTTGTTCAGAATCGTTTTCCGCTGAGGAAACAGGGAAGCAGTTCTAGGAAGGCATACAAAAGGAAATGACCTTCCGAATCAGCATCCTGAGATGGTCGGAATTGGAACTGAACAGTTTTTTGCAGTAATGGAGCAGTTGAATCAAGCGATAAATGGTGGTGGTATCCATGCACGAGATCGGCCAGATCAACCGTAGAGGAACATGTCAGTGGTGGAACATTTCATGAGGCAACATCCCCCATCATTCAGAGGATCATCTGACCCTGTGCTACCTGAAGGGTGGATTAAAGCACTAGAGAAGATTTTCTATGTCATGGGGTGTTTAGACAATCAAAATTTTATTCTTGCTATTTACTGTTTGGATGGTGAAGCAGATCAGTGGTGGTCGATGGTAAAAAAATATCAGGGATGCTGCTGAGATTGATGATCTGGAATGGAATATATTCAAAGGTATGTTTCTTGAGAAATATTTTCCTAAGGATGTTTGATTTAGGATGGAAAAACAATTCCTGGAATTGAGGCAAGAGGAAGACTCAATGGCTGCCTATGAAGAAAGGTTCACTCAATTGGTAAGGTATGCTCCAAATTTTATCTGAGACCTTGATAGTAAAATCAATCATTTTTACTCAGGATTAAATCAAAAATATCGAAGGGAATTAGCTTCTCGCGAGTTCAAGAGTTATGAAAATCTTGTTCGATGTGTTGAGAAGGTGGAAATCGAGTTTTCCGATGATCAAGTGTTCTATAACAACCAGTATAAGAAGAGGCCTAGGTTCCAGGAGAAAGGAAAGAATCCTTCAAAAAGGTCTGATGGTAAGAAAACTAAGTTTTCAGTTTGTGATAAATGTGGTAAAAGGCATGCTGGGGAATGTCTTCTGAATTCTAGAAAGTGCTACTTATGTGGTAAGATGGGACATAAGGCTCGTGATTTCACTGAAAAAGATCAAGGTGATGGTAAGTCCAAATTTGATTTACGGTTAGTGAAATGTTTTAAGTGCAGTGAGATGGGTCACTATGAAAACAAGTGTTCGACAAAGAGGTCGAGTGATGGGAAGCTATTAGACTACAAGCAGAAAGGGGTGGTGAAATCCTTTGAAAATACTTTAGCATATGTTGGGCCATCAAAAGAAGTGGTATCAGGTACTTTGTTTGTTTTTTCAGATTATTCCAGTGTGTTGTTTGATTCTGGGTCTACACAATCCTTCATCTCTGAAAACTTTTCTAGTAAAATGGGAATACCATTTCAAGAAATGAATCCTGAACTTGTGGTAAAAACACCTGGGGGAAATGTTGAGGCAAAAATAATTTATAAGAATCTTCCTATCCTTATCCGTGGAAAGAATCTACTTGCAAAAATTATTTTTTTACCTCTAGTAGAGTTTGATGTTATCCTGGGTATAGATTGGCTCTCTATTTACCATGCTAAAATTGACTGTAGAGCTAAAGAAGTTTCTTTTCAGAAAGACTTTCAGTTTGTGTACGAGAATGAACCCTTACTGTTGATAACATATCAAGAGGCCGAGAAACTTGTAAAAGATAGAAATGAATGTTACCTTGCACATATCGTTGAAAACAAGGGAACTGTTCAGGTTAATGATGTACCAGTGGTAAATGAGTATCCTGATGTTTTTCCTGATGAGTTTCCTGGAATAATACTAGATCGGGAAGTTGAGTTTACTGTTGACTTAGTTCCTGATGCTAAGACAATTTCAAAACCCCCTTATCAAATGGCTCAAATTGAACTTTTAGAGTTGAAGGAACAATTGCAAGATTTATTAGAGAAAGGTTTCATTCGACCTAGAACATCACCATGGGGTGCTCTTTTTTTATTTGTTAAAAAGAAAGATGGTTCTATGAGACTTTGCATTCATTATAGATCCTTGAAAAACATCACTGTTAAGAACAAATATCTTTTGGCTCATATCGATGATTTTTTTGATCAGCTCCAGGGAGCTCAGTTTTTTTCAAAGATTGACTTGAGATCGGGGTACCATCAGATGAAGGTAAAGGAAGCAGATGTTCCGAAGACCGCGTTTTGTACAAGATATGGCCATTATGAATTTGTAGTAATACCTTTTTGGATAACCAATGCACCTGCTGTATTCATGGACTTAATGAATAGAATTTTCCATGAGTTCTTGGATAAGTTTGTGGTTGTTTTCATTGATGATATTTTGGTGTTTTCTAAAATTAATGAGGAGCATGAAAGACATTTAAGGGTTATTTTGAAAACCTTAAAAGAAAAGAATCTGTATGGAAAATTCAGAAAGTGTGAGTTTTGGTTATAACAAATTTCTTTCCTTGTTCACATTGTTTCTAAAGATGGGATAACTGTTGATCCTGCAAAAACAAAAGTTGTTGAAGAATAGCCAAGACCCACAAATGTAACTAGGATTCGTAGCTTCCATGGTTTGGCAGGTTATTACTAAAGGTTTGTTAGAAATTTTTCCAGGTTATCTAATCCAATGACTAAGCTAACTCGAAAGGGTGTTAAATTTTTCTGGACAAAAGAATGTGATGATTGTTTTCAGGATCTGAAAAGAAGATTGGTGAATGCTCCAGTTTTGGCACTACCTTCCAGGAATGGGGAGATTGTTATCTACAGTGATTCTTCATTGAAAGGACTTGGTTGAATCCTAATGTAGATTGATCAGGTAATTGCTTATGCTTCATGTCAGTTGAAAACTCATGAGTTAAATTACCCTACACATGATTTGGAATTAGCTGCTGTTGTTTTTGCTTTAAAAATTTAGAGGCATCATTTATATGGAGTAAAGTGTGAAATATATACTGATCACAACAGTTTAAAGTATATATTCACTCAGAAAGAATTGAACATGAGACAGAGGAGATGGCTAGAATTAATCAAGGATTATGATTGTACAATTCATTACCATCCGGGAAAAGAAAATAAAGTGTTTGATGCTTTGAGTCGAAAAAGTAATGCTTCATTAACAATGTCGTGTTTGGAACGTGATCCTTTGGTTAATGATTTGATGAACTTTGGCATTAAATTTGTTAGTGCAGGATGTCCTTCTGTTTTGTTTTAGGTATCAGTGAAATCTTCTCTATCAGACAGAATCAAGAAAGCATAGAAGCAAGATAGTGAGTTGCAGAAAAAGGTAGAGCTGGTTCAGAAGGGTATGTTCCCTGAATTCAACATTGATAATGATTGTGTTTTGAGATTTGGGAAGATATTGTGTATGCCGTGTGATTCACATTTGAAGAGAGAGTTGTTATGTGAAGCTCATAGTTCTCCATTTTCAGTTCATCCAGGCAGTACTAAGATGTATAGAGATCTTCTGGAGTATTACTGGTGGGACGGAATGAAAAGAGATATTTCTGATTTTACTGTGAAGTGTTTGACTTGTCAACAGGTAAAAGAAGAGCGGCAGTTACCGAAAGGGATTCTTCAACCTTTACCAGTATCAAAGTGGAAATGGGAGAATATATCCATGGAATTCGTTGTGGGATTGCTGAAGACACCTCGAGGTAATAATGCAATCTGAGTAATTGTTGATCTCTTGACTAAATCTGGTCATTTCCTTGCAATACGAGATACATTTTCATTAGATCAACTTTCCAATCTGTATCTGATAGAGATAGTCAGGTTATATGGAGTTCCCCTCTCCATTGTATCCGATCGTGATCCCAGGTTTACTTCTATCTTTTGGAAAGGCCTTCAGAAGTCGTTGGGTACTGAATTAAATTTTAGTACAGGTTGTCATCCTCAATCAGATGGGCCGTCAGAACGAACAATCCAGACATTGGAGGATATGCTACGTTCTTGTTAGATGGATTATCAGGGAATTTGGGACCAACATCTTTCTTTGGTTGGTTTTTCTTATAATAACAGTTTTCATTCCAGTATACAGAGGGCACCATTTGAGGCGTTATATGGGAAGCGGTGTCGAACTCCAGATTTTGGGGATGAAGTGGGTGAAAGGAAGCTGATGGGACCGAAATTGGTAGAACAGTTGGAAGAAAAAGTTCAAATGATACAGAGACACATGAGAACGGCTTAGAGCAGGCAGAAGAGTTATGCGGACAACAGGAGGAAGGATCTCTCTTTTGAGGTAGGTGATCATGTTTTTTATCAAAGTATCACCATGGAAAAGTGTGATGCGATTTGGTAAGAAAGTAAAGGTGAGTCCAAGGTTCATTGGACCATATGAAATTCTGGAGAGAGTTGGATCAGTTGCTTACCGAGTGTCTTTACCTCTGATTTTATCTCAGGTACACAATGTTTTTCATGTTTCAATGTTAAGGAAGTACATGCCAGATCCATCTCATGTTTTGAGTCCAGAGGTAGTTCAGTTGGAAGAGAATCTATCTTATGAGGAACAATCGGTTCAGATTTTTTTATCACAGGGAGCAAGTATTGCGGAATAAGGTGATTAATCAAGTAAAGGTTTTATGGAAGAAACACATGAGTGTAGAGGCAACATGGAAATATGAAAATGCAATCAGGGGTAAATACCCCCACTTATTCGATAAGTAAATAAATTGCGGGGACGCAATTTTCTAAAGGGGGGAAAGATGTAACATCCCAAGTAAGTAATGAATAATAGATATTCTTATCTATGTCTATTTATGAATTAGATAGTGTTTTACTGTCTTAAAATGAGAATAAATACAATCTTAAGCATGGAATACTCTAATATTTTTAAAAGATTGTTTTACTGCCTTTTGATGGTGAACCATTTTTAAATATAACTTTTGACAATTTTATAATCTATATTTGTCAAAATAAACTTATTCTTTATTATTGGGACATTGAAATTTACTTTGGATAAATTTCTGGTATTTTTCTGATAATGTTCATTTTTTAATGAATAGTGAAAAGTGTTGTATTATAATTCAAAACCACTTTTTAATCTAATTTATTTATGTAGTTATATTATCTTTTTAATTGTTTTTAAAGTGAAATTAGAATATATTTTTACCATTTAATCCAATGGTGTTCATTATAATTAATATCACTTTGAGATTGGACATAAACAAGTGTCAATCTTTTGATAGACATTATTTCTTAAAAACACGCTATTTGATTTGACAGTGGGATTTAATTATAAAATTAATTAATTAAACATCTATGATATGAATTCGGTAAAATAGACATCATTTTTGAATTCGGAATATTAAATATAGCTTAGGGTGAATTTTTGGTATTTTTCTGGAAAACCTTAATTTTTTATGAATAGTGAAACCACAAAGTGGTAGTTACAAAAACTGATTTTTCGTTCAAATGGAACTTTACCGCTTCTGTGATTTGAATTTCAAAAATCCAATATAAATGATTTTCATTATTAAGTAAAATTTGGTTCAATGGGATGAAAATAACTTTTCATGAAAAGTAACTTTTAAGTTTTATTAATCGCGATTAAAGGTAATTAGTGCGATTTAAGTTAAAAATTATATTATAATAAAATGAAAATATCTTGACACTTGTCCTAACCCTATTGTATTATTCATGGCCTACCATGGAAACCCATTGGTCTATTTTTGGGACCCCATGGAGCCACATGGGTAATATAATGACATTAAAGCCTTTTATTTAAAGTAAAAGTAAAAAATGACACAAACATGTATTGTTTTACTAAAACAATTTTTACATGGGGTTATAAAGGTTATATTTTTTACAATAAATAGTCATTGAAAAGATAAAAATATTTCCTAAATCATAGTATTTTTTGTATAATTTTTAGGAATTATATAAATTAAATTATTTATGACATCATGATGATGCAGCGATTACCTCATTATTTAACAATTTAAATAAAATGAAACGATAATGTAAAATTTAAGACCTACACATGTCAAAAACCTATTGGATGGGTGGATTTCGAACTCCTGTCACCTTATCCTTGAAATACATCATTGTGGGAAATTTAAAATCCAAAACTCATTTGAAAATAAAGTAACATTTTATACCTTTCCAAGAGTGCCCCTCCTCTCTTCTTATAAAAGGCCCCCACCTCTACCTCCTTACCCACACCTCTAAAGCATTTGGCTCTGCAAAGATCAGCTCATTCTGTCTCTCCACATCCCTCTCATAATCCTAAAATCCTTACCTTAGGTAGTAATCTCTTCAAGAAACTCTTTTGGTTCAAACCAAATGGAGTTAGCCGATTCAAAGGTAAAGTCTTCTCTAATGTTCTTTTGTTTTATTTTGCTTCTCCAACCCCCTAAACTCTTTTTATTCATTTCTTTTGTAACAACACCAGTATCTTAAATATACTAGGATTTTTTTATAATAAGTATTAGAGCTACACTTACACACACCTTCATCTAATGGTTAAATAGCATACTATTTCCATGGATGGATAAATTCTGCCTCACGAAACGGTGATTGTTCAATATTATTCTAACACCTTAAAGGGTGTCCATTAAGATGACACTGTATTTATATATGATATATAATATGTCTATTTTTTCATTAATCTTCTGTATTTATCATTTTTTGCATACCTTTATGGTTTCCATTATGGGTAAACACGATATCTTCATTTTAGGAAGTACGGACTACCACCACCTCAAAGTGATTTGATTCGTTAATACCATATGTGGTACGTATAAAAGATAGATTTAATGATATTATATATGATACCATACCGGAATTATTATACTATTATGTATCATTATGTTTTAATTCCATTAAATATGAAATAGAAATGGAAGTAGCGTTCATGCGTACGTACGGCTTACCGTCTCCATGAACGGTGCATTTCATTTCTTGCCTCTAAATGTTATGTAATATTATAAATGCATGTATATAATGGATATATAAGATATATATGATATCTACATAATGAATATAATTCTGGATATAATGGATATTTTACCCCATGAACAACTTGTAATTATAAAGAGTTTATTTTTTACTCAAGTAGCAATGATCAACAAAACAACCATTATTAACATAAATAATTACACAGTGTTCCTAACATGGTAATAAGTGATATAAAAGGAATAATAAACTTGAAAAAGGTTCTTAAGAAAGTAGAAATTAACTAAATTTTATTATTCAGGAGGTTAAAGAACGATCTAGTCAAGTCAGACCATAGGTAAGGTAACTTCTTAACCCAAATTCCTTTCTTTGGGTTGATCTTCTACTTATTGTTTATTTCATGATTTGATTATGTGAGAAATGAATTTTGATATCCTATATTTTATTTATTCTTTATTTATGTGTACTTATAGTGAATACACATAATTGATCTATTTTATTTACGAAATGATCTTGGTATGGGACTTCATCTCAATCTCCATTCATTGAGGCATATTTTGTTTTACACACAACTTTCTTTTATACGGTGTATAAACCCCTTTGACTTTTACGTTTATTCAAAAGGAATATTTTTTATACAAAGTGTTTACTAAACGACAAAAGGGAATGTTTTTTTTGTCGTACGTATGTGGTGACAATGACTCTCCGCCACCATGACCATTATTTGAGTTTCTTATTCGTCTACAATCCATTACTTTTTTGAATGAAAAATAAATACCATGTTTTACTTTTATTTTATTTTGGTATTAAAAATGGTTTTCTTAATGTTTTTATATCAGTGTGTTGTTTTTATATCTTGTGATTGAAATGTGGAAATGTTATGTTTCTTTATGCATGTTTTATGTGATACGATTATGTTATGGTTCTTGGGAATTTTTATGAAGACGGGTGGTTCCATGATAAACTAAGGGTGGGTGAGCCCGATATAGATCTCCATTGTATTGGGTAACGCGAAGGAGTTAAATTTTAAGGTTTCTCCAAAGAGATTTAGGGAATATACTGTGATGGGTATTCCAAACGTAACCATGAGGGTTACTCCCTACGTAAGAATGTTTTGAATGCCTCAAGTTACCTTTATGTCTTATGATTTATATGATTTATTCATGATTTGATGAGGTATGTAAAATTGATTATGTTTTATGAGTAATGTATGATTTCATACGTGGACTAATGTTTTCATTTCTTACTTTTATATCCCTTACTGAGCTTTTTATGCTCATCCCATGTTTTTGAAATGCTTTTCACTGGTCAAGGGAAAGGTACACGATGTAATGATAGTGTCAAAGAAGTGTCAAGAAAGAATCCATGTTTTATTTTAAATATTTTTCCGTTGATGGGAAAAATGAATACTATCTTTTATGTAGCCACTTTGTTTAAATGTGGAATGTAATGCATGTTTTATGATCTAATTCTCTAAAACTCTAAACCTGAAAAGATCCTCAATGTGTAATATTGTAATAACTCAAGATTAAGTAATTTTTAAGGTTAGGGCCTTATATTTCCAGCACTCCACACCCCATCCATCATTGTTTCAGACTCCCCAGCTCTGGCCTCCTTCTACTCTAGTCTTCTACACCCCAAGTGGCCCTCTCTTTGTCATCTCGTTCTCCAACGCAACCAATACTCTTGACTACCACCCTCACCTTGCCCCAGCCACTCCGGCTGGATGACTACCCCCTGCCCTCCTTTTCTATGGCCAGCGTTTCTCCAGTTGGCCTCACCCCTCCGACCAACCAACTCTCCTTTCTCTGGACCCCATCAGCCTTGCCTCACTAGCTTCATCTCACCAGAATACCCCATCGCTCTATTTTTTTCACCAGCCATCAATGCGTCGAACCCCCTTTCTCCAGTTTGTGTTTTTTTTATTCCATCATTGGTGTTTTTGTTTAATTTGGATAAATCCTAGTACTCTGGGTTGTGTTTCATGCATTTTTTCACGATGTTTAGGGATCTCAGTTAGTTTTTAGGGTATGTTTCTACCATCCTTGAAGTTTCATTACTTTCACACATGTTTGAGGTAGTTAAATTCACGTTTATTCCCTTTCCAAATCACTTTATTAATACTTTATCTCTTTCTATAAAATTTTCTTTTAATATGTTTCACACCATAATTATGCTCGCAACTAGTTTTTGGATAGTGCATTTTTGTTTTTCAAATTTGTTAGAACAAGTTTTTAAATCATTCTTGTGGTTTGGTACATTGAATTTTTTTAATGAAATTTCAGTTTAGATTTTATAAGATATAAATTTTGTGATTTTTAAGGTACAATCACATTGAAAATTTTTAGTAAACTCATTGAACCATTTGTTAGAATTTCATGAATTTATCGGGAGTTACAAAATTTATTTTGGTAGGTCATTGGTGTGTGTTTTCTTTCAAAAGAGGATTTCAGTTGTGAAATTGGTGGAAACTCTTATTGTGCTACTTAGAAGTGTTTTTTAAATTTTTTCATAGATTTATCAAAAATTTGTAAGTGATTTCAAATCATGTTTTGAAATAATTTTAGTGTGTGTTTGATTGGGTCATTTTATGGATTTTTAAGGTCATATCATGGCATATGTGTCAAAGTATTGTGGAAAGGGTATTGAAAATTTAAATGGGGCCTTCATGTATTTCATAAATGATGTGAATAGTAGGTTTTGGTTTTAAATAAGTTGGTGTTTGGAGGAAATGGATCGCAGATATCTCCTTGGTTGTTTATTGTGCCATTAAATGTTGTAACATCCATGGGTGCACTAGGTGCATGCATGGATGTGCTCAGAAATGATAATTGAAACTTTGAAATGGTGTTTCTTTAAATCCTTGGTTTACCAAATGATTCTAGTTTTCTGAAATAAGGTTTGGTGTTTGGGTCAGTTCCCTTAAATGACATTAAATGTGTTCCTCACGGTTTTGGTCCATTTGGCCTTGAAAAATGCTTTAGTGTGTGCGTTTGAAACGGTGTACCTGTTCAGATCAGGGTGTGGGTTTTGGTGAATATTTTCATAAAGTCTCATTGGGCTTTGTAAATTTAAGAAGAGGTATTAGTAAGATGTTTTGGGTATATGTATATAAAAATGTTGAGTTAAAGGCCCATTTGGCACTTTTAACCCAAGGGTAATGTTTGTACAAACATTTAAAGAAGATTATGTGTTAGTGAAAGTGTATTCTTGGTTGGAAACATTGAGTGTTTTATGAAATGGTTTAAATGTTAAATGGTATATCAGCCCAGTTAGAACCTTCATGTGATATGAAATGTATGTATATAAATATGAGGAACCTTTATAGGAGGGATATCCCAATGGAGTTATCGTATATTGGTGTCCGTGTTTGGGGTAGGAAAGTGCGGCGAGATGATTCACACGTGCAAGGGCCTTATACTTACCCAATATTATTATCACCACCATTGATTCCTGGGTGTCTTTTAGATGATAGAGTGATGGTTTTTGATCAACCCATATTAGAAAGGTTGGTACCCCCTTGATTTTTTGTTAGGTATGTGGGCTTTACCATTGGATTGGTCAGTTTTAGGGTGGCCAGTTGGTTGTATACTTAGGATATTCACCATATTCTATAAGGTGTTTCAAAAACTGAGTACATTCAGGGCTCTTCAAGGGATATTTAGTATCACCCATGGTAACTTAATTATTATCATTGCATGTTTACTTTTTGTTATACTAGTTTATTTTCAGCTTTCACTGTATACCTATTTTATTTTTTCCCATATTTTGTGTACTCTATTTTGTGTTTAGTTTATAAATTGAAAAATGGTTTTGTAAATGGTATGTCGGGTGTTTTGGATTTCTAAATGAGAAAATTTTATTATTATTTTAAAATCTAAAGAACTTAGTTTTATATTTTTATTTCAAACTTATGTTAGTGGATTTCTTTGGTAAAGGATATGTTTGATTCTGTGGTTTATCCTGGAAAACCTAATTTTTCATTTTTAGTCCTCATGACTATTTTATTATTTCTGTTGCAGGTTTCCTTTAATCAGGTTTTCTGGGCTGAGTTTCTCATTATTGGATAAAGGTTGGTCTTTGGTTGTGTGGTGATCTGGAAGGTCATGTGGAGGTATGTGTGATTTTACTTTTTTTCTTTCAGTTGCTAGTTTTTCTTTTATCAATAGTTTTATTTATATGTTTATAATTTTTTTCATCGTCCAAATTGTTCCAAACTATTAAATTTTGATTCCTGGAACAAGTTGACATCCCATGGGGATCTGGAACACCCCTCGAGATGTGTTACGGGTCAGCTCGGGTGACCGGTTCCGGGTCGACCCGGGATGGTTCCTGACAAAATGGTATCAAAGGAATCCCTTGTTATTTGGGGTGTCTGGTATATAGAGATTATAACTATCAAGACTCGGGAGGTAGGTATGGGAGGACGTCAGGAACCCTCACCTGTTCCAATCATCAAGTCGCCAGGGGTAGTCTAGGGATTGAGTCATTTTCTTGTTCTAGTTTGTTTTGGATTGAGGGATGCCAACGGAGGCAAGATGATATTACATCATTATTTCACATGTATTAGTGACCCATGTGGAGTTAAATTTCATGATTTAAGTTACTACTTTTTGTTGAAGCTTACCTGGGTCATGGACCACTACCATGTCTCTAGGTTAATCATGACTACTAGTCCCTCACTCTGGTAGTTTGATGCATGTTGAGAGTTTTATTGGTAATATTTTGTGTAAGTGTGCTTTTAAAAATTAAAAAGGGTTTTTGAAATGGGAAATATTTCTTTTTATTGGTTTTAAATTTATGAAAGGGGTTTTAAAACTGAAATCTCATGGTCAAAATAATCTGGTGTTTTCTTGGAAATGTTAGAGAAATGGTTTGGGTGGAACCTCGGGCACTCTTTATGAACATTTTCACTTGTAAAGGGATGCAATGAATGTGTGTGTTGGTGTGTATGGATGAAATTTTATGAATACATGTGCAACGGTTCATGGGAATAATGGTGTGTGTACTTGTAATTAAAGGCTTGAACTTGTTTTTGTAAAGTGATTTTAAAAGGGGGAAATGATTATGGAAATTCAATTTTTTTGAAAAGTGGGTTTGGTATTTGGAATGTGGCGCTGAAAGAAGGCGGTTTTGAAACCCAAAATGTAAAGGAAATTTTGGGTTATGATGTTATTTGGTTTCTTTTTGAGGGGCCATTTTGGATCAGGATATTACTTTTAATTATACTTTTATTTGATATCAGTTTTGACTTTGGGTTTTATTTATTTTTCAAAAAATTCTGCCCAGAAAGGTCCCTACAGTTTATGATAATTCATGCCCAGTTTTTTGTCATTCTTGAAATTTTCCTATCCTTCATGGGGATCGGGGTCTGTTAGAGGTAGTAGAGTAGCTTGAAGAGGACGAGCGCATCTTCAGGGTATTGGGGACTCCCAAATCTGTCAAAGTGTGTACAGTATAGGGTCTTTTCTGAGGTCCAATACTAAATGAATGGGAATTGTTCTCCCCACCATTCATACAAGTTGGGATGTCTTGCGATGTCTTTGAATCCATCTTTATCTGATGGTTTATACCTGAAGAGGTGATGATGAAGGAAAGGGAAGAGTTCATGTGTATTTGACAAGGTCAACAGATATTGAAAGCATATGTTGACCATTTCAAGGAACATGTGTCCTTTTATCTGGAGGTAGCATCATAGGATTTGGCAAAGAGTTCTCTCTTCAACTGGGGTCTTTATCCTGATATCTAGGAATGATTCCGCCCTTCTAGGTAGCATCATTTTGATAAGATGGTGGTTGTGGTATTCATAGGTGAGTTGGTCTCTGGAGCACAAATGGTTGGAAATCCAACGTATCCAATTGCTCGTGAAGGTTCCCCATCTAGAGAGTAGGGTGTTCCAGATATACCTGGCTCAAAAGATTCCTCTGTAGTGGTTCGGGATTCCAGTTTTTTCAGATTGTTCATTTGTGTCCCATCAGTGTGGACATTTAAGGCACACAAATACATCATGTTGTATCCCTATGAAGACGTGCCATTATTGTGGGTGTCTAGGTCCTCTGGGGAAGAGCTGTAGGAAGTGTTTCTTGAAGAAGACATTGTGATAGGAGTATTCCCGTTCTTGAATATGAGGAAGGAGATTATTCATCCATAAGATCCCCAGGAACAGGTCTTGGGTTGAAGCTCGTGCACAGTCAGGAGTCACTGGTGGTGTGAAGCCTCAATTCTGGTTTTGTGTTACATGTTGGCGGTGGGGCATTTCAATCCTTTTGTTCTTGTTTTTCTTCTATTAATGTTTTTACATTTTTGTAAGTTCATTTATTTCATAATGTTATGTTGGACTAATTATATTGTAATCCATGAAATCCTATTTGTATGGATGTGGTTTTCTGAATCGTGAATTTTTCTTAAAAGTGTGTTTGGCCCTTGTTTTGGTTTATCATGGTTTAGTTGTGTTTGTTAGATGATGTAACAGCCTATGTAAGAATTTATTTTTGTGGTTATGCTTGGGTTCACTTCTTGGGTTAAGTTCTACTCGGGGGTTTTATCTAGTGTTGGGGGTTTTGGTCCGGGATGAGTGTTCCATATTTTAGCAGAGGTGTTGTTCACTCGTGCTATAAAAGTTAGTGTGGATCAGTTGGGGGTTCTTGCGTCGCCCCCCCCCCCCCCCCCATCCCAAGGTGATATGTTTGAGTGATATATTTCCACACTAGTTGAGTTCTAGTGGTGGGTAGAAACCTCTTGTGTTCTCCTTTTTCTCTTGTACTATGGATTATTTAGGTTTCAATCAGGCATGGATTCTAGTTTTCTCTATTGTTCAGTTGGGTGAATTTTTGGGGAAGAAAGTGTTTGTGGTGGGAAGAATTTTCACACCTGAATTTTAAATTTATTTTTATTCTATTATGTATTGGCTTTGGGTTCTCACCCCAAGGTTCGAGTAGGGTCCTATTTTAACAATTGTTTCCTTTAAAAAATTTACTGGGTTTTGGACCCATGTGTGGTCACCGCATGGTTGACGGAAGTCACGCAGTCGACTGAGGTGTCATGAAAATGTCTAATGTCTAAAATAAATAAATTTTTATGTAAGTAAGATGAGATAAATCTTTAAAACATAAAAATTATATTATTATTCTGTAGATAATAATATTATTATTAATATTTGTTAATAATATTTTTATAATTTTAAAGTTATGTTAATATAATTTTTAATAAATTGATATTATTGTTATTATTATTCTTGTTATAGTTTTTTTGAGAAAAATGATTAAAATAATTATTAAAATTCTTATTATTGTATTAATGGTATTATTGTTGTAATTTTTTTTATTATTATTTAATGTTTGTTTATTATTATTGTCATTAATCTTTATATTATTTTTATTATATTTATTGTTTTTATTTTTACTAATACATTATAATAAAATGAAAAAAATAAACAAAATATACACTAACCAAATCATGTCCCCCGCCTTCCCACCTTCCATTGTGCGTCGTGTGTAGGAACCCCATGGTTCCTCTTAACCCTCGACCCCCAGCGCTGGCCAACCCCTCCGTGCATCAATGCCTCCACCTCTCTCCCTTGACACCAAGCACTTCGCCACACCTCTCTCCCCCTCCGCGTTCACCCCAGCCGCCTCACCCCTCACTGTTCTGGACCTCCGCGACCCATCCCTCTTTGTTCCAGCCTCCCCCACTCTAGCCCACTGCAGCTCCAGTATCCTGCACCCCGGCCGGCCCTCTCCTCATCGTCTCATGCTCTAGTGTGGCCAACACTCTCGACTGCCACCCTCGCTTTTCCTGAGCCGCTCCGAACGGCCGACAACCCACTACCCTCCTTTTCTTCATCCAGTGGCACATGATCTGACCTTACCCCTATGACTAACCAACCTTCCTTTATTTGGTCCCTGTTGGCATTTACACACTATCTTAGTCGCACCAGCATACCCCCTTTCTCACCTTTTGGCTCTGTCCAGTAGCACACCGAACCCCCTTGCTATGGTTTGTGTTTTTTTATTCCGTCATTGGTGTTTTATTTAATTTATCTAAATATTAATATAGTGGGTTGTGTGTAGTGTGTTTATTTGCATTGTTTAGGGTGTTCAGATATTCCACGACATATGGTTCTAACTTCCTTGAATATTCATCGCTTTATTATGTGTTTGTGGTAGGTGAATTCACATGTTTTTCATTTCAGAATCACTCCATTAATACTGGCTCTCTTTCCATAAAATTTTATTTTAATGTGTTACACACCTTAATTATACTTGTGAATAGTTTTTTGATAGTGAATTATTGTTGGTGAAATTTTTTAGAACCATTTTTTAAATAATTCTTGTGTGTTGGTACTTTAAATTTTGTTTATCATATTTCAATTTATCTTTTAAGACAAAAATCTGGTGATTTTTAAGGTAATTTTACATTGAAAATTTTTTGTAAACTGGTTGAGCCATTTGGTACCATTTCATGAATTGTGAAGGAGTTTTTAATCATATTTTGGTATGTCCTTGGTGTGTGTTTATTGCCAAAAGAGTATTTGAATTCTGCAATGTGTGGGAATCCTTATTGTACTACGTATATGTGCTTTTTTAACCGTTTAAATGGTTTATTAAATATTTTCAAGTGATTTCAAATCATGTTTTGAAATAATTTTGGTGTGTGTTTGATTGGGTCATTTTATGGATTTTTATGGTCATATCATGGCATGTGTGTCAACATATTTTGGAAAGGGTTCAATAATTTTAAAGGGGCATTCATTTTTTTCTCAAATGATGTGAACAGTTGGTTTTGGATTTAATGTAGTTGGTGTTTGGTGGAAATGGATTGGAGATATCTCCTTGGTTGTTTATTAATCCATTGGATATTGGCACATCTATGGGTGCACTATATACACACATGGATGTGCTCACAAATGATAATGGCACCTTTGAAATGGTGTTCCTTTAAATCCTTGGTATTCCAAATGATTCTATTTTTCCAAAATTAGGTTTGGTCTTTGGTGTGGTTCCCCAAAATGACTTTATATGTATTACTCGAGGTTTTGGTCCATTTGGATTTGAAAAATGCTTTGGTGTGTTCATTTGAAACTGTGTTCCCATTCAACTCTGGGTGTGGGTTTTGGTGAATGATTACTTAAAAGATCAATGGTCTTTGTAAATTTAGAAGTGGTATTAGCAAGATGTTTTGGGTAAATGTATTCAAACATGTTGAGTTATAGTCTTTTTTGGCACTTTTAACCCAATGGTAATGTTTGTACTAACATTAAAAAGGAGATTTTTGTTGGCGACAGTGTATGCCATAATGGAAACTTTTATCGTTTTATGAAATCATTTAAATGTTAAATGGTATAGAGGCCAGATTGTCACCTTCATGTGATATGAAATGTATGTATACAAATATGGGGAACATTTATTGCAGGGATATCCCATAGGGGTAATCGTATATTGGTGTTCGTGTTTAGGGTAGGAAAGTGCGGTTAGATGAGTCACACGTGCGAGGGAATCTTACTTAGACAATATTATTATAACCACCATGGGTTCCTTGGCATCTTTTAGATGATTGAGTTACAGTTTCTGATCAACCCCGATTAGATGGGTTGGTAACTCCATGATTTTTTGTTATGATAGGAGGGCTTTGAATCTAGATTGGTTAGTTTTAGGGGGCTAGTTGCTTATAGACATAGGAGCTTCACCATACGCTAGCTGGTGGTTCCAAAATTGAGTGCATCTAGGGGTATTATAGGGAAGTTTAGGATCACCCATGGTTACAGAATTATTATCATTTCTTGTTTAATTTCTATTTTAATATTTTACATTCAGCTTGCACTATATACATATTTTATTTTATCCCATCTTTAGTATAGTTTGTTTTAGGTTTAGTTTATCAAAGGAAAAATGATTTTTGAAATGTTATTTTTCATGTGTAGGATTTATAAATGAGAAAAACATGTTTCTTATTTTAAAATGTGAAAACCTTACTATTATATTTGTATTTCAAACTTTTTTTATTGGATTGTTTCAGGAAAGGAGATTTCGGACTCTGCGGTTTGTCATGGCCACCCTACTGATCATTTTTAATGCTCACTCCAATTTTATCATTTCAGTAGTACGTCTACTTTGCATAGGTTTTCTTGGATGAGTTGCTCATTTCTGGAGAAGGGTTAGTCTTTAGTAGGGTGGTAACCTGGAAGGTCACATTGAGGTATGTGTGGTTCTACTTTTTTTCTTTCTACTAATAGTTTTTCTTGTATTGACAGTTTTATTTCTCTGTTTACATTTTGTTCATGGTCTACATCATTCCCAATGGTTAAATTTTGATGCCCAACACTAGTTTCCATCCCTTGGGGATCGGGGATTCCCCTTGGGACATGTTGTGGACCATCTCAGGTGATTGGTTTAGAGTATACCCAGTTTTGTTCGTAACACATCCAACAAGGCTGCAGGTTTTTAACCCACAACTGAAGTGAGACAAGAGTACAATTTCTACCACTAGCCTATATGAAATTCGTGTAAGTGTGAAATTTTTTCATTAAAATATAAAATATAAAAAGTTTATTTTTATTTTTGTGAAATCTTTTTTATGAAATAAATTACCTTGGTTTTGAAAACGATTTGGTGATAAAGTTATTAATGTTATATTGGAAGATGTTCTCTATAAGAATAAATTAAATTCAATATTTTGAGGAATAAAGGTTGAATTGGATTTTGGAATCAAATATGATTTTATTATGGAATTATGGTGAATTGTGTAATTTATGAAATTGGTTAGAATATCTTGGAGATTATGTGATGGGGAAATTAAAAAAGCTTATAAAGCATTAAGAGTGTGGATATTATTTCGAAGACTATATGAATAAATCCCTCTACTTTTTTGGGTCAAGTGTTGATATTTTTTATGAAGGACAGTTATTTTCAAAATGATCTATGTTGAAATTTGGGTATTACTATTCAATTTTAAATATTAATGTTTTTTTCATCATATAAAGGTTTATTTTATCTTTGGGGAATTATCTTATCTTATCCTAACCTTTATGGTTTTGGTTAA
This sequence comes from Viscum album, assembly GCA_963277665.1. Taxonomy (NCBI): domain Eukaryota; kingdom Viridiplantae; phylum Streptophyta; class Magnoliopsida; order Santalales; family Viscaceae; genus Viscum; species Viscum album. The sequence continues at coordinate 706,189,576 of OY728132.1, forward strand.
TATATAAATAAAGTAAGAATATGTAGTTATAATTTTTTAGATTTTGTGATTTGTATAATTTTATTTGAATTATTCATGCATAAAATTTTAATCTTAAATACTCATCCTTTGGAGAGAAAGATGAATTTGTTGTGAAATTGATTAATGGATGAAACTATACTTGTCAAATAAGAATATTTTATTATGTTGTTAGTCTTTGTAGTAATAATCTTTATCAAATCTATGAAAAATATTTTGGAACAACAATTTTATCCCCTTATTTTTTAATAATACATCAATGGTGTTTTAACGGATCAAAAGAATTATGGTTTTGTGATGAATAACATTCTAATGACCATGTCCTCTATCATTCCTTATCAAAAGTTGATGGTTATAATTCTGTTCCATGTCCCAATTTTAACTCTATGCTAATGTAATCCTATTCAAAAGCATGATTTTTTGTTTACCTTCTCAATTACGTTTCCCTTTTATTAATATTTTGTTATATTAACCCTATTTACAATGTTGGTTTCACACATAAGAGTATTCAAGTGCCCAAATTTGTTTTTTGAAGCGAAATTTCAAATTGTAAGGATACAATTTATTGAATAATGGTAGAATATAATACCCCAAGTTATTTTTGTTATTACTATTTTCAAATTAAATTTCTTCAATATCTTATGTTTCACACAATAGCGAGTTTAAACAAACAACTAAATATTTTTATTTAAATGTTACCATTATAACCTAGCCATTAAATTCGAAGTTATGAATATAATTAAATATAATATGAACATATTTTTTTTATTAAAATATAATATGAATTCATTGTTTTCCAATTAACTATAAAGGAAAATATAAACCAGTTGAACATAAAATAAATATTTTTATTCTTATGCTCCCAAAGGCATTTTGCCTAAATAAATTAAATTAATTACAATTAGTAAATGATATTAATGAAATATATTTGTTATAAAATAAAAATATTATTTTTTATATTAACCCAATATTTGTTTTTATGTATAACATATAAACAAACCCAATTTTCTGTAAAAGATACCTATATTTTTCTAAAGTCTGTTTTACCACCATTTATTGGAGAACCTATTTTAAATCCAGATTTTGAAGATTTTATAAATTGTATTGGGAAAAGTATACAACTTATTTTAAAAAATAATATAAAAAATTAATTTTTTTTACTATTTAGTATTTTATCAGAAGTTTCATCTTTTGATTAATAGTAATAAAATATTGTATTTAAAATAAAAATTGCATCTTTATATAAATACTTTATAGTGTTAAATTATATTTTTGACTCATTTTAAAGTATAATTAGATCAATTTTTTTATAATTTAGTCCAATGTATGTAATTTTAATCAATTACATTTTGAATTTTGATATAAAAAACATTTTAATCTTTTTAATGTTTTCATTTTAAAAACTCTTTTTCTCATTCTTTCAATGAGATCAATATAAAATTAATTATTTCAACTTCTGTGTTTTGAATTTTTTAAAAATGGATTCCATATTTGTAACCATTGGGTCCAAATTATTTAAATAGGTTTATTTAAATTTTGGGAATTATGAATAGTAAATTTAGTATTTTTTTTATTAACATGGTTAAAGGTAAATCAGTTAATTAAGGTTAAAAATTATATTATGGATACTATAAAATTACCATAACACTTGTGAAACTTTCATTGGATAATCATGTGTTAACAAAAATCATCCTTGGGCAGTTATTTTAACCTTTGGAATCTACTTGGATGAGAGTATGACATTTACTATATTTAATTTAAGTATAAGTTAAATATTTCATACTCATAATTTTAATATTTATATAATTTTTAATATAAGGTATTACATATAATAAATTCAACAATAAATAGTAAATTGAAATCTAAATTTTTTATATTCATATTGATATTTTATTTTTAATTATTAAGAAATAAATAGTTACTTTAAAGTCTTATACAATGATGTGGTAGTAATTATTTAATTAATGGAATGATAAAATATATAATATTAAAAATATTAAAATAAATATAATTTTATATAATTAATGTCATAAAATAATTTTATATATTTCCTAAACATATTAGAGATGTATAAAATGGTTTTTTTAATAAGATAATATGTTATTATGATATTTTGAAAAAATCACGCAATGAATAGTATCAAAATTGACATTAATTTTATATTAAAATAAATAATATTTTATTAAAGGATATAAAATTCATAAAAATATGAAATTTGGAAAATGTAGTTTTATTAAGTCTAAAATTTCATCCATGACTCATTTATGGTTTGTTGTCATTTTATATTAACTATATTAACCCTTAAAGAGAAAAATCCAAGTTTTCAAGGTAAGAGTTAAAGTGTTCAACTAAAGGTTCAAGCCAAGAGATAAAGGTAAGAATGTGACCTAAAATTTTCAAAAAAATGATATTTGAGATTATTTAGACCAATAAATATATAATCTGTTAAGTTACTCGCTTTTTATCCGTTTTTAATTGAAAATATATTTATATTAATTTTATATTTTGAAAGTTTCCAAAAGTACCCCCCCCCCACCTCAATTATAAAAAGGCACCTCCTCCCTCGCTTCCCTACACCACATTGAGCATTATAGCTCATCCAAATCCTACCAATTTCTCCTAAACACATCCTAATACAAGTTATTTAGGTCATTTAATTCCAAAAAAACCAAATATAAATTTTTTAAGAATATTTTTAAAGGAAGTCAATCAAAGAAGAGGTAATTGTTTTACCAACTCATTGAAGTTCATTTCATCTTCTACTTCCTATTCATGTGTTATTTACATAATTAAGTAATAACTATTGTATCACCTATATTAAAATATTTTATCATGATTATGATACCACTATATCGTACCTTTTATCTATCCTATGAAAAAGGAATGCATCGCGTGTACACATGTACCACTTAACATCTCCATGTTGTGGAGTATTTTTTCATCACCATTTTATTTGGAAGGGTATAATGATGGATATAATGGATTTAAATAATAAATATGAAATTATTTTGAATATTTATAATTATGAAACTCCCTAATTATTTTTTCTTTCACCATTAGGGGAATGATATCATTGCTCGTGCATACGTATTACTTATCATCTCTACGATGACATGAGACTCATTTTCCTTGTTAACCATTAAAATATTAATTATAAAATTGTATATAATGAGTAAATAAAATAAATATGAACTTAATGTCATTATATATATGAAATAAATATATCCTATTCATAATAAACAGTACTCACATGACAAAATATGCATAAGAAAATGAAGAAGTTAACACCCAAAACAATGGTAATAATGAAATATTATTAACAAAATGATATTAGAAGATCACATATGATATCCTAAATATGGGTATGGTAATGGTATAAATTAATAACATTTTTTAAAAAATTATAAAGTATGTTAAAGCACATTAAACTAATGGAAAGTATGAGGTAATGGATATTTGTCTCACGTTTACATCTGTGGGACACATGCCTTATAAACTACTTGTTTATTTTTTTGTGGTGTATATAATTACAAAGAATGTATTTTATGAGTATTATTATAAATATTATTGTAAATTAATATCCATATAATTTTATTTATTTTATTTTTCTTACGAATCTACTAGTTATAAAGTGGAAAAGGTTAATTTTTCAATATCATTATTATTCCGGATTGTTTATATATAAGTATATACTGGTTAATATTTATCATCCATGTGCATGTTTCTTATTTATATTTTCCAAAAAAAATTAAATATTATCTAAAAAATATGTGAAGTCTTTTACCTATTTTGGAATTTTAAAAAATATTTTTAATAGAATCTTTTTTACATTTTCCAAACATGGTAGTTTATGACTTTTTTGATAGAAATACAGAATAAATGTTTTTTAACTTATATGGAATGAGCAGTTTTTATACCTTCATCATGCCTAAATTTTTTTATGATTCCTTTACAAGTTTAAAAGGTTAGTTTCAAATTAATAATTTTCTTTTATAAATTCATTAATTTTCAAATAAATGATTTCTATGTAAAAAATGTATTTCTCTTAATAATTTTTAATGATTTTATTACATTATTTTCATCTTTGTGAAAATACATTGTTATATCTTATGCTTGAATAAGTTTGATCTATAATGATACTATATACCATTCTTTATTTAAGTGTTTATGATTAGTTTTTATGTTGATGTTCTATTTTATATTATTCCATGTTAATAGATGAAGTATTCACATTCCATATACTAGTTTTCAATAAAAATTTTTATGTAGTTTTTGTTTTAATGTTTTCATATGAGGAATTTATTAGACATTGTAAGTGATGGGTGGTTCCTACTATATCCCCTCGATGCATCGGTAGTTCTCATAAGACAAACTTGTTTTGGTATTGGTTGGTGTGTTACCCATTTATATATGGTGTCTTGGTTGAAGCCTTGAAGGTTTATTTATGATGTCTGGTATTATGGATTCCCTAATTTCTAGATTAGTAATTGATATTCCATGTGATTATTCAACTAGTAGAATATTCATTTTTATGTTTCATTCTTATGTGATTATTTATATAGAATTATTTGACCATATTTCATTCCTTCCATATTCTGATCATTTTATTGATTAAATGGAATGTGTTTCAATTAATCACCTTTACATAATCATTTATTCTTGTTTATGATAGATTATGTTGTTCGTATACTCTTACTAAGAATCCAAGCTCAACCATTTCTTATGTTTCATATTTCCTCGGGATTATAATAAGTATATTATGATTGATATAAAATGTTAGGCTAGGTAAATATTTGTGATATTAATGTATTGGTTATGTTATATTTTATAGCTCTAATTATATAGTATATTTCAAGTATGTAATCTAGTTTTCAAAACTGCTAAACTGATCTGTTTTTTGGAAATTGAGTCTTATATCTATTCCCATGTAATAGAGTAAGGAATTAGATTTGGGATACTGGGTTCAAGGTAATTACACTAAAAATACATCAGTATTGTTTGATAGGTTGAGGTAGAAAATGTAAATTAGAGAAAGAAATTGTTTGAACAAAATTTATATAGAAACCCTAGGAATTACCCTTTATTTTGTGACTCCACATACCTATATAAATTCCCTAAATATAGGCCCAAATCATAGATTAATTCATACCACCATTATATAATGTCCCCTTCACCAAATGATATCCAAAAATCAAAATGAAATAAAAAAACATTTGAAAATACTGAAAAAAATATTTTCAACCTCATTAAATACATGTCACTCAACCCCATTGTGGAATGACACGGGGTGTCACAGTACAATGCCTACCAGGACATAGAATCACAAAAGTTCATTATATCCAAATGAGTTCTATGATGTGACACAAACTATCATGGAATAATGAATTTCAAATAATATTCATAGAAAAGAAGCATAACTCTTAATCTCATATCCTAAAACACCATAGTTTTAGGAGAACAAAAATAGTGAAAAAAAACAAACCACACCATAAGTGGACCTCAATTGAAAACAAAATAAAAGGGTGGATCAATAGAAAAATTGCATGTCATTAAAATTATTATTAATATTAACTATATTAATATTATTTTTACATTTAATGTAGTTGTTGTTGAAGTTAGTACTACTATGAATATCATCATCATCATATTCATCATCATCATCATTGTCGTCATTATGATTATTATTATTATGTGGTCCAATCCATACCTGAGGCTATAGCCTACTTCTCAGTATCTTGGAGGCCAGGAGTTCAACCCCTAACAACCCCTACTATGGGGTGATTTTACCAAGGTACACACACATGATAACAAGGGTACTGTAAGAGTGTGAGTGTAATGTAAAGTACTATAAAAATATAATTGTAGGATTATTATTAAATTAAGTGTATTTTAGATAGAAAAATATTGGGCCATTTTTTTATTAAAAGGTCTTTCGTGTCATAAGTCCTTTGAGATAGATTGGTCGGGAAACTATTTTTAAGGGGGATAAGTTCATATCCATTCTATCTAAATGGGTTCATGTGTATTTGTTTTAATTTTTGCACCACTTCCTACTATTAATTTTTATTATTATTATTTTTTTGGTGTTATTGTTGTTAGTTCCCCATGCCAAAAATATGTTTTAGCGGATCTGTAGGGCCTAAAAGAGGTCATAGGATCGAATCTCATCGAGTTATTTACTAAAGGTTGTATAGGATTTTCAATGTATTACTCCCCCGATCAATAACCATTGTAAATTATTATTTTTACTAGCATAAGTACTATTATTGTAATTATTACTATTATAAATATTACTATTACTAGTGTAGAAAAATTACAATTCACACAGATGGGATTTTAAGTTGAGAAATATGTAATCCTGACCATCATGCCTGGAGTTAGTCAAAACACCATTGTCCTATCATCATTGGGTATTATGTGTCATCGAGTGACCATGAGGATGGTGCAACGCAATAGAAAGGTAGTTCAGTATGAAAACACTTTTGTGTCGCTAGTTTTGTGGCCTTGAAAGTGGAATGGTCATATTATATCCTATTAACCAATCATCCATACTAATGGATTCCCCTTGTGGGATTTAGGGGTGCCCTAAAAATTTAACATCTATATAGTGGGTCCAGTATTAAGATGTAGTGTGATATATAGGAAATTCAATGAGGGTCCTTGGATGAATCAATGGGTGGGAATCTCAAAAGAGATATGGGTGAGATATCAACAATTTTTTTACCCTTTTCTAACATGGTTCTCTTAGGTTTCATGGACATGTTCCCTTTTATAGTGCACCAAAGGGTATAATTATGTAGATATCTTTAGAATAGGGGTGAAATGACTTTTAAATTAGTAATATTTTGTATGACTATTTCCATGTGGGTAGCCAGATGTAAATATTGGTTACATGACATGAGGTAGTCTTCTCAATGGGGCCTTCAGGTCATCTCAATTAATGTCCTTCGACCACATTTAGCTATTCCTTTGGTCGATAGAGATATTGGGCCTTTGAACTATAAATATGTAATAAAAAAGGTCCATGTGGTGTTTTTTATTCCTTTTTGGGAGGAATGAGTCTTGATCCACTGGGGTGTTTGGGTGTGTCTATTGTATGTTGATTATAATCCCCTCTACCAAATATAGATTGATATATTTATTATTGTTATTATTTTTATTACTATTTTTAATATTAATAATAGCCACTTTAGTGATGAAATAAAATCCTAGATTCAAACTTATAGTTTTACAAAGGATGAAATATTTCATTATATGCATCTATGTAGGGGTAATATTACTAGCTTTCTCTAGGGATAGGGACCCAGAGAATGTTGTTGTACCATTAGGGGTGGGGAATTTTTTTACACTTTTTGAAGAGAAAAACAATCAATTTTATATTATATATTCACATACTAATTATGTGAATCTTGTTAATAGGCATGTCTTTCTATTAGTGATTATTTGGTGGTTAAGGAGGTTCTGGATTCTAACCTAGTCAATACATCATGACCTATCATGGCTTTGGAATCTATTTTTATTACCAATAATTTGGTAATTAATGATTTTCCTCTATTTAAGAACTCTTATAGGGATGATATGGTGAATTTGTACATGGACATTCAAGCTCTCACTCAAACTATTGAGGTTCCTGATATGGCTATGAAGGGGACACTAACCTCTTCCCCAATTCCAATTGATGCATCAAATATAGTCATGGTGGAATAACATCAGCCTTATCAGGTATCATAGAATCCCCCTTCCCTAATAAATAATCAATATATAGTAAGGATTCGGAAACATTCATTTAGGTTCCATTGGATAAGGTTTCTAGATGGAATTCCATGAAGGTTTTCCATCTTAGAAAAGAGCCTTAAAAAAATATACACCTCCATCAAATCATTTTAGGGTAGATGGTGTTGAGGTGGAGTCCTATACTTATGAAAATGTGACTGATATTAAGGTTGTTGCAACATAATACTCTAAGGTATTAGATGGATCTAATCCATTAAAAATCAATGAAGTTTAAGGGGTGGGGATAAAAGGAACCCTTAGAGGTTGATCAAAATAATATACCCCCAAAAAAGGAAAATCCCTCTTCTAATTGAATAATCTATTTTAGAATTTCCAAGTGAAAAATAATGTTGATACATCCCTATACCTTAGGTACCTCATCTCACATCACAATCCAATTATTATTTTCATATTATAACTCGTGGTCAATATTATTTCTTTTATTATCATTGATTGCGGTAGGATTGGTTATGAGTATTTATCTCGTAATATCCAATTACAACTTGTTGAAACATTATTGTTTCTCATAAAAAATGGTTTACAAACCTATCTATTTCATACTGAGTACCACACAGTTACTTTAATGGTTTAAATCTATAATTTTTCATACCTTGTCTCTTTTTTTATGAATTCAACTTCTACATCCAGAGATGGTCCCTCTTGGAAGATATTTCATCTATCATCAATCAAACTAATCAAATATAGATTTTATTTTAATATATTAATCTTGTTATAAATGAATATGATAGGATTGGGAAAAAATTTATAAGGTTTCCCTCTTTTTAATCTCAATGATTTATTGATCTCTTCAGAATTTTGAAGATAAGGGTGATTGGGGATGACTTCAGCTGATCATTGTACACTACTAATGGAAGGTAAATTATGAAAAATGATAGATAATTTATCTCCCTCTTAGGGGGTGACTCCATACCCTCCCTCTCTTATATATCTCTTCCAAGACTACATTATGATCACTCATCTATTCTCCTATAACACATAGGATCAAGGAGTTCCTTCCCATATAACATTAGATTTAATAATGAATTTCTTTCTTTTGATGAAAATAGGGATTCTATTTCCTCGATACAGTATATCTATGATATTGGTGGTGTTTTCAACTATATTATACGCATATCAAGAGGAAAAAACATATTTGAGAGCCTAGAGTAAATCCCAATTCTACAATATGCATTCAAACATATTAAAGGCTAAAAATGACATTCTTCAAATAAAAATCAAGATTTCGATGTAAGAAAATACTTATTATTATGATATTGAGTGTGACTATATTCTTGATTATATTTTAAAATGGAATTATTTTATTTGGAAGGAACAACTTAAACTCTATTTTCTAAATTAATTGGATATATATTAAATTAATCCACCACATTCAAAGATAAATAAAAGATAAAAAGATTGTATAAACCATGAAGATCAATATCAATACTCTTATCTATATTTATGACACTAATTATGTTCTATTTTTGATTTTTAAATGGATTTTTAATGAGAATAGTCACTTCTCACCAAAATCTCAACTACATAATGTCATTAGTTGTTCAATTACTGATATGAAAAATTCATTTCTCATAGTATCACCCATGGGTGATGATATTATAAATGCATTATTATATTTTAGTTTGGATAGAACATTATGACCAGATGGATTCAATATTAATTTATTCATTCAACTTTGGTACACCTTAAAAATAGATGTAATAAAAGTTTTCAAGAAAGAATTTAGAGTGTGCTACCACCCACCTAGTCTCATTTCTCAATTTATCAGTATTATACCTAAAGTGGGGAATTATTTATAGGATGGGGATTTAAAGCCCATTATCACCGGTAACATCCATTCCAAGATTGTGGGGGAATTTTTTTATTAGAGTTTGGAATACTTCTTATGGAATTGTCTCACCACATCAATTTGGTTTTATCCTGGGTAGGAAGATTGAAGAATGTGTATGATCTACCTCTAAGGGTATTAAAATACTTGAAAAAAACACAATTAATAGAAATAATTCTCTTAAAATGGACATATAAAAGTCTTTTGGTACTCTTAACTGGAGTTTCATTTTATTGTTCTCCATTAGTATTGTTTCTCTCATAAATTTATATGTTATATTATCTCTTTCTTAAAGAACACAAGGATCTCTATTTTTATAAATGGATCACTTATAGGTTTATTTAGTTTCTCTAGAGGTTTAATCCATGATGATCCTTTTTTGGAATTCCTCTTTATCAAGGATAAGGACTACCTTTGCCACTAAATTCTTTATATACAGTAATGGAAGGAAATAATCCCCATCAAAGATCCTATAAACCTTTCAGCTTTCTCTGATATTCATTATATTGATGAAAACCTCATGTTCTCTGAGGATAATAATGAATCCATTGATACCATTAGAAAAATATTCTCTCATTATGAATAGGTGTGTGGATAGTTTATTTCATTGAGTAAATCTATGGTTATTTTTAAAAAATGACCTTTAATTCTAGAGAAATATTCCTATTTAGTTTTTTTAATGTTATAAAAGGAATTCTTCCCTTACCTTATATTGGTATACCTTCTTTTATAATCCTATAGATGATAACATAAAAATATGGGGTGAATCAGGATATAAGAAAATCTTTATTAAATGAGTATCATGTTCTCTCACCTTGAGGAACACTTTTATATCTCTCTTACTTCCCCCTCAACGATTGATGAAAGTAGTAAATGACATATAAGATTTTACTTAGTACACCCACACTAGGATACAACCAAGGAGTAAGCAGTGTGATACACTAGTGCACCAAATTCACTAGAAGATAACTTATTAAAGTAATATTCAGAGTATCCCCACTATCCCCCCGGTTTACTGCCACAAACAAATAGAGAACTCATTATTGAACCTCACCAAAGAAATCACTACTCTATTTTTAGGATCTTCCTTATTTACATGAAGTTTATATGAACATACATTAACAATGGTGTTTATATTCAGCCTGATGATGTGGATTTCCTGTGAGGATGAGACTCTTAGACCCCCTTATTTAACCCAAAAAATTCTAGATTAAATCTATAAAAAAACCCTGTAAATCTTTTAAAAATCATATTTTCCCTTCTCCCTATTTCCACTATGTGCTTTTATATGCATGGATCGCAACAGCATACTCACCCTTTTCAAAATCAATCCTTAATCTATAATGGATCCCAATCTAGCCATGATTGTGAAAAGTTTCTCTCATATTAATTATATATTTATCCACTTGAAATTTTGAATTATATTATTTTATTTTCAACCCCTAAATCTATTTAATTTTGAAACTATAATTGGTATCCTTCAATATAGATAGCACTGATGTGGCGTGGAAATGCCCTAGCTATAATGTAGTCTTTACCATTATGGGGCAGTATCACCAAAATTACATCTACTTCATCATGGTTTATTATTTTAGTGTGGTGATACCCATGTGAAAAAATCCCCTTTTCCAGA